>CM037595.1:44900720-49900720 GCA_021018995.1 Chloranthus sessilifolius | reverse complement strand
CTTTCTAGGTTAGAGTCAAAGATGGAATCGAATTTATCTTCTTGATCTGATAGTGCTCGAAGTCCTAGATTGTCTCGCTCCGCTAACTCGAGTGTCGGGAGGTCTATCCAGTAGTCCTCGGCATCACTCAGGGGAGGTTGCCACTCTTCCTCTAGAGATTTCTAAAATATTTAGAGTTACGGTAAATTTGGGGATGTAGAAGTGTCTAGTTCAAGTTCCTCTTCAGATCCTATAAGAGCGATGCGAGTGTTTCCCCCTAGGACAATCAGATGACCATTGGGATTTTTTACTTCTTGTGCCGGTAGCTGAGCTGGTAGGTCATTACTTGTGTCGGTGGTCACGAGGTTGGAGTGATTCGATTCTTCTATCGGTGAGTGTCGGGTCCAACTAGTGAAGCCCTCTAATATGTTGGCGCATGCCCTATAGCAGGGTTGGTATGGATAAGCGGTACAAGGGGAGTCCCAAGGGCATTCCCATCCCTCAAGGCCAAGGCCGAGGCGGATGCTATATGAGTTAGTATTTTCTTATGGAGTGTCATCTTTTTCCCATGTTAAGCGTAGGTGCTCTTTACCATCTTACAGAGCTGCTATGTGAAAATCCTCGTCATCAGTGGATTCCCAATCTTCTACTCGTGGGTCGAGTTCTAGAGGTTGTTCTCTCCTCACTTCTATAAATTCCTTAGTGTCAAACATGGGCTTGACTCCTTCTAGCGGTTTATTAATATCGTCATTTAAATTGGCTAAATCATTAAACGCTTTAGTCACTCGTTCAATTTCCACTTCTTAGGATCTAGTGAAGGACACTTCCTTATGCTTTGGCACATCTACTTTCTCAGTGATCCCATGGGCGAAGTGGTCATATAGAGACCATTTTGTTGAGGTAGGGGACATGTCAACTTGCAGGGACAACGGGTCATACACGACCTTGCTTATTTTTACCAAGTCCGATGTGGGGACGTATCCAAGTTGGTACATAAGGTCCCACCCTTTTATCGTAGTAGGGTTAATGGCATAGTGTTTGGTGAGATCTGGGACAACTTCTCTTCTCATTAATTTTTATCGACGCGTTGGAGAAAAACTAGGAGGGGTAGGGGGCGGACATCCACAATGGTTGTCTCATTAGGGATTCGAGTCTTTTGAATATGACCCGTGTTTAACACATAATTGTGAGCAGTTGGTATGCTCGTCGCGTAATCAATATCCATCTCCTGGAGGGGTGCATCAGCGTAAATAAGGATGATGAAGTCCTCGTATGGGAATTTGACGCATTGATATGTGGATGTGATAGCCTTCATTGACTCTAACCATTTTCTTCCTAAAATGAGATTGTATGTACTAGCGGAATCAAAAACATGGAAGGTAATGTCTTTTGTTACAGGTTCGAGGCAAACCTGTAACTTGATAGTTCCTTTGACAAAGCAATGCGACTCATCATAAGCTATAAATGACAATGTGGAGGGCCTAACATCCTACTCCGTGTATTCGAGCATTTTTAACGTGGTGAGAGAGCAGATGTTAAGTCTTGCTCCCGTGTCAACTAGTGTGTGTGGTACAGAGAATCCTCTAATTATGATCGTAAGATATATGGGGGCCGCACTCCCACAGAGTGACTCCTTAGGCATGTCTGCATTTGTGAAAGTGAGCGTTGGGGGTTGCGCCATTACCGAGGTGATTTGATGAAGCTCATCTAGGATTGTATCCTCATCCACTTATATGTCTTTAAGTGTCCTTATCAATAACCGGTGATGGTCATGTGATTTCTTAATGAGTTCTAGTATGGATATCTGGGCCAGGATCTTCTAGAGATGCCGTAGAAGGTCGTATTCTTGCCCTGACTTGAGCGCAGTCTCTTTGCCTGACCGATGGGCCTTAGGTGTGGGTGGTTGGAATGGTTGAGGTGCAGGGATCGGTGGAGGAATGAAATGAGGCGGGGGAGGCAAATTAACTTCTCTTTCTCTCACATTCCCCTCTGGTGGTTGTATGTTTGTGAATTCCTTATTCCGAGGGAAAGGCGAAGGTAGGTAATTGGTTCCTTATATGAGAATCGGGCAAGTCGGTTGCTAACCCAACCTGGCGCGGCTTGACGCGGATGTATTTGTAAAATGGATGAAATTCGAGGTCGGAATGTATACCTGAATGGTGCCGCTACAAGGTGGGAGATACTATGTGTAATCTTCCTCTTCTAGGAAAGTAGAGACCAGCGTCTCGCACAGGTCAGGATGTTCTTCTGGCTCACTTTCTTCTAAATTCTGCGAACGCTCAATGGTTATTTCATTGTCTTGGCTCGGAGTCTTTCGTGTGACACTTTCTACCCATGCAACAATTTGAGTTGTAGTTTAGAGAATGCGATCTCCATACTTGGGTTCAGAATTGGAGAAAGGGAGCAGTAATGGCATTGATTCAGGATTTGAAGGAGTTGAAGGCTCTGGTGGGTAACTATGGAGGATTGGTCTCCTAGCTTTAAAGGAATGGACTCATATCTGAGTGAATTTTGGATAAGGAGGTGGATTTGGCGGAGCGATGCAAGTAATCAGGGTCAAGGGATGAGGGGGTGAAGGTGCTCTCGCTAGTGTGGCGGAAGTAGTAGAGGGTTGAATGCGAGTGATTAAGGTGGAAGGTTGGAAGGGGGACCGACCAGAGAGATCTACGGTAGTGACCTGAGCCAGTGTTGCTTGGTTGTGGTTGGGCATGGGGTTATTAACGATCCCTAAATTTTATTGGGGATGGTTATTATTAGTGTTAGGATTTCTAAGCACTTTCCAATTGATCTGACTTCGATCATTCATGTCATAGATTACATCCCTAAGGACCCAACAATCTTCTAGATTGTGTCCCGCGTATCGATGGAAGGCATAGTATTTACTATAGTCTAGATTTGTTGGCTATGACGGGATCTTTCCTACGAGAATCAGAGGAGATTTTGAGTGTTAAGGAGACGGAAGATATTGGGAATCATATCCGGTAAAGGGGGATGGTGTTCCCACCTTGGCTGCTAGGGGCCTCTGGCTGGGTTAAAGTTCTGCGGTGGGGGTACACCACTGTAATTCGACATGTGGGCCGGTCGATTCTACGCAGTATTCTGATTTTGGTACGTGTTGGGATATTGATTTTTATTCTGATACTGGCCCTGATTTTGGTTTTGGTTTGCATATCTTTGCTAATTAGTGCTTTGGTTTTGGTTTATGTATCGTTGCTGATTTTTCTTTTGCCCGAAGTTTCATGGGTGGAAATTTTCGTTCCCAAAGTTTTATCCTTGATTAACAACAGTATTGACCTGTTCAGTTCCTAAGGCTTTCTTATTATTTTTCGATTTTGATTCACTGGAAGAGCCCACTTTCGATATGACCATGGATAGAGCAAGGTCTCCGCCTTTAATGTGTAGCGCTAGTCAGGATGCCCGGGAGTGGAGTGCAGTGAAGTCAGGGCAATCACTTATGACGAGTGCGCTCTTTAATGGTTCTCTAGTGTTATCGATGATAATGTCCACCGATTCCTTCTCTTTCATTGAAGTGTCGGTCTTAGCAGCGAGTTTTCTCCATTTGGCGATAAAGTCGATAAATTCTTCATCAGGTCCTTGCTTGGCTGCCATTAGATCGCTAAGACTGACTATCTCCTGGATCAAGTGTTTGTATTGGTCTAGGAATTGACCGACTGATTCATCGAAGGTTTCTATCTTATAAAGCAGGAGTCCCACAAACCAATCTAAAGCTTCTCCTTCTAATGAGCGTTGGAAATAGTGAATGAGAAGTCCTTGATTATCACGGATGGGTCAACAATTATTACAAAAGAGGGCCAAGTGATGATTCAGATTTCCCGTGCCATTATATTTGGTAAATTTCGGTGGCTTAAATCCTATTGGTAAATTAAACTTGACGTCCCGACAAAATTTGTCGAATCCGAATGAGTGACCTGGGTGCTCTCTCTTGGCCATGTACTCATCAAGCATTTTAGGGAGATCTTCGATTTTAATAATGTTGTCTTTTGGAGCAACCCGTGAGCAAACCTTGTTTAAAGAGTCATCGTTGAAGAATGTGTGGGCAGGTTGTCTCAATGGTTTGGAGCGAGCTGACACCATGCTCGCGGTAGGAGGTAGCCTCTCTTGTCACTCTTGTTCTTCTGAGAATTGTCGTGCCCTAATGGTTTCGTATGCGGCGGACAACCCTCGAAGCAATTCTTCGGAGTCGTCATCTCCTCTTTGTATTCTTTGAATACTAAGTTCTACGATCTGTTGAGCGGTGAGGTTTTGTCCAGTATTACCATCTCTCCCATTATGATTATTACCGGTATGTGGGGTGGAGAAGGGATTTTCTTGCTCGCCGGCCATGTTAATCTCAGGTTATTGTGGGCCAGAATTGTGAAATAGTTCTTCGTATATGAGATTATCATGATATCCCCACAATGGTGGGTCTCCTAAACTCACTCTTTGTATACTAGACATCTCGAGTCTTTGACGAAGACTCATACATATATAAAAGGGAATCTAAATGGCATGATGGAAAGAAAAAAAAGGGAGACAAGATGAAAACTAACTGTCTAGAAAAGGAGTTTGCAAAAGTGTCCCATCGCAATCTCCAGTCTATTGGTACGCACTTTTTCTGGGTTCCTCTCGGTCCCCGTTGAATCCGTGGCACCAATTCTGTCCAAGTGGACTTTAGCGATGCGGCGTTTGGAAATTTAAAAATAATGAGTTTTCTAGGAAGGTTCCTAGTTTGTTGCAATCGCCAGCTATAGATATTTAACGACGCTGCAACATGTCATGATCACGCTTTAGAGCGGGTGTGAGTTACTTCTTTATTGAATCATCCGCCTGCGAACGTCAACAGCTATGTCTTTTCTTATAATTTAGATAGTTTAGTTTTCCTTTTATTTCCCGTTATTATTATAGTTCTGATCAGTTTAGACTTCCCAATTCTGTTACGAGTTTCGTTGTGTGAGAATTTATTATAGTTGATTTAATCTAGTATTCTTATACTATCAGGAGTCTAATTAATTTTAGTTTCCTAATTTTATCAGAAGTCTAATTAACATCAGTCTCCTAATTGTACCAGGAATGCAAATATATTAATTCCAATAGAACTCTAATTAAATTAAGCACGCTAGTTATATTGGGATTCTGAGCAAAGCAGGTATACTAATCGTACTGCAATTCTAATTAAAGTAAGTATTATGATTTTACTGAAATTCTAACTGAAACAGATATAATAATTCGACTAGAATTCTAATTGAAATAAAAGACTGATTTTTGTTTACTAAACTCTAATTAAGGCAGTGAATTAACTTTTACTAAAATACTAATCGAAATAAAGGAACTGATTTTTTTTAGAATCAATAATCAATGAATTAATTATAGCAAAATCTATTTAATCATGAATAAATTAAATTTCCTAAAATTTTAATTAAAGCAATTGATTAACTAGACTAAAATATTTGGTTAAATCAATTAAGTAATTGTATTAAAGCCTAATTAATGCAAATAATCAATTATATAGAAATAAAACTAACTAAAGCAATTAATTAATTCTAAAATTCTAATAAAAAAGGGGGGTTTTGCCCGCTATGCTAAGGAGGATTGGCCTCATTCCCGAGTACCCTCTGTAAGCTCCCTTGGGCAAATCTGATGACTGAGATTTAAGATAAATTAGGTTTAGAATTATAAAATAGTATTTTTGGGTTTTTCAGAGTCGATTTCGAAGTAATAATCATGAATTAAATTATGAACTAGAATTATAGAAACTAAAATTAATATTTAGGATTTTTGGAAATATTAAACTAAGGAATTAAAATTTAAATTTAAATTTCTAGGACTGAATTCGGGTCCAAAATTAGAAAATCAGACCGTATGATTAAAGACTGGTTCTAGAATGCAAGGATTAGAACCAAAAATTAATGATAGGACTGGAAATTGAGATTTTAGAACTAAATTTAGTCTTAAAAAGTGGTGAATTAGACCGTCGGATTAAGGACTGGTTCTAAATTCGGAGATCTAGAACCAGATATAAAATTTACAGTCTAAAAAAGGGTGCTACGGTCTCGGACTGAAAATTAAAACTAATAATTAAAACTAAGAGAAAAATCCTAAGTCTAAAACTAAGATTTTTACCTAGGGTTGGGGCTGTGGAGAGGAATCGTTGGAGGTTCGGAGTTTGAATCTCGAAGTCATGTCTAGTTTTCTTTGTGGATTCGTCCTCGGAACTCTCTGGTCTCAAAATTTGCCATCTCTCCTCTCAAAATTTGCCAGCCTCCTCTCTCTTTTCAAGAAAAAAAGCTTTTATAGGTTTCTCTCCAATTACGCACCCTATTTTACGCGTTTAATCGAATTAAGCGCCAGGTTCCTAGTGCTTAATCACTTTGAGTCGGTCACCGACTCAGTGAGGGATCGGTTGACTTGCTCAGCAAGTTTCCTAGTCCTAAAAGTATTAGAACTAATTACGCACCCATTTTGGGATGCGTAATCCAATTAAGCGCCACTCTCAAAGTGTTTAATCGGGGAAACTTAGGGATTAAGGATGATGAGGCTAGGTCGGGCGTAGGCCAATTACGCGCCGGTGTAGACACCCAAATTTGGTCCAAGGTCCGATCGAAAAACCTTTCGAGAGAGGTGCAATTCTGAGCTTTTAATGACATGTATGGAACCTCTAGAACCCCCCCTAGAACCCTTAGGAATCTTTCCAAACCCTTATAAATCACCCTAGATCCATTAGGAACCTGACTCGAACCTTTAGAAATCAATCCCGACCCTTAGAACCTGTTCTAAACCTAAACCTAACCTTATCAAGCAAATGGTTGAGGAGGGGTATACTGGAACTAGCTATGGCCCTCTACTGTGATCAAATCTCATACCATTGAAAAGTAGAGGTCGTCAGCTTTTCAACGGTCCAAGAATCACCCCAATCGGAGGTATACATTAAAAGATACGACAAATCGAGCCCAGAGGGCATAAGAGTAAAATCAAGTGGGCCCCACTAGGGATTTGGCCAACTAATAGTTGCGCTAGTGATAACTTTTCCTGGCGCAACTAATAGTTGTGCCACTTTTAAAAGTGGGACCCACCCTCGCGAGGCAACTTTCAGGCACTGTTTACAACTATTTTACTGTATATTTGCCTGGCGCAACTATTAGTTGCACCAGGCATATGAACAGTAACCCTGAAATTTTACCCCGAAAAACATGATTAGGGTTTGACTTGTTGACCACCTTGACCTTTGGAGTGTGCTTTGCTAGTTTTGTTGCACCCATTCCCTACCTATTTGCAACCCTTCAAGTGGCTTAAGGCCTCACCCCATCATCCACCATTGGAGGACCTTCTCACACATCTCAAGGCTCCAAAAACCCTAGGAATCCTTAGATGTGAGATTACCTAATTGCTAAACCCCAATTAGCTCTAAGTGGTCTCCTAACCCACCCATTTCCTATAAATAGAGGCCCCTCCCCTTGGTTTAAGGGTTGAGAAATTTGCTTAAGAGAGAAAGAGCTCAAAGTGAGAAGTTCTTCCTCCCTTTTGTACACCATTTTCACCCAAATTTTATAATCTCCCAACCTCATTTTAAGGGAGGACCCCCTAGCCTCCCTTCCCTACCTCTTAGCTTCAAGCCTTAGGAGTTAGAACCCCATTTTTCACCATACAAGTCCTTCAAAAGCTCATCAAAGCAAGCCACGCAAGGCTCTCCTACGGTGCTACAAGGACCCAAGGGCTCCAGCTCTCCCCTTTCTTCTGCTATCTCTTTCTAGCTCCCTCCATCCTCCCATTTGTGCCATTACACCGCCAACTTTTCGGTAGGAACGGAGGGGCACAAATAGGATTCTAAGCCCTTTTGGGTAAGAGGAAGCTATTTTCTTTTCTTTTACTTCATTTTATTTTTAGCCATTAGTAGAGACCGCGTTAAGCGTGTTGATCGAGTGCCTAACACCTTTCCGATCGATAACCGAAGCCCCTACCCAAGAGCCTTTGGTGTGGACCGGATTCAGAGTCATATTTGTGGCACTTTAGTGCTTATAAAAATGATATAGGTATCCCGGGACACCGAAAGCTCCGGGTGGCGACTCTATATTTTTTGCAAGTGAGCGCATCACCGCGACGGGATCATCACGAATCCCACGGTTGCACAGATGGCGACTCTGCTGGGGATTGCTTGCAGAGCTTCTCCTTGAAATTTGGCCCTTTATTTTTATTTTTACTAACCATTTTTGTTGTTTTTCTTACTATTTTTTATTTTTCTCACCCCTACTTTTCCATCATTTACGAGCCTTAGCCGATTGACCGGCCTACATGCGCATCGTCTTTTAAATTTTTTTACTTTTTCGTCATTTTAGTGCCTTAGCCTATTGGCGGGCCTACTTGCGCTTTGTCCTTTTATTTCTTTTAAAATTTTGTCATTTAAAGTGCCTTAGCCGATTGGCGGGTCTACGTGCGCACTCATATTCAAACAATGGACGCCGACCCGTAGTGGCGGCACGGGGTCATCACCCCCGATCTTTGAACTAAAGAAAACTTCCAAAAAAAAAGAAAAGCTTAAAAAAAAAATTAAAATTGAATCAAGTTAGGGAGCTTAATTAATTTATTTTTACGAGATAGATTTTAAAAGGGTTGGGATTAGGCAAACACACAACCACCCGGGTCTTAGCATGGCGGTAGCCCCTAGTGGTGATGATTCAGAAAAGTCTCAGCCCACCTAGTATCTGAGAAGGCCCTTGCACCAGAGGTATATCGGGTGGGTTTCCATTCCAAAGCTTAAAACCCTTGGGGAGCGCACTAGCGAGTTATACCAGATTCAAACCCGTTAGGTGCGGTAAGGAGAGAATCGATCACCGAAAAACAACTCAGTTCTCGGAAGCCTAGCTTTCACAAAAACCAAAAAAAGAGACTCATTTTGGGCTGCTGTCTCTACTGTCATACATTTTGGAGCATCAATTTTTACCTAGCGCATGTATTAGTTGCGTCAGTGCAAAAAATTGGAATTTATAACTGGCGCAACTAATAGTTGCGCCAGCTTTAAAATCCAAGTTTTTACCTTGGCGCAAATAATAGTTGCGCCAGTGTAAAAACAGTGCCCTACAACCTGGGCGCATGTATTAGTTGCGCCAACTCTATTTAATAGCACACCAGCCCGAATTTGTGGCCTTCACCACTCCCGAGTCCCCCGATCAGTGTGCTTAGTGCCTTGTTTTGGCCCCACCATCTCCGACACCCAATACGCCCTCGCCGGTCAAAAGAGGGCAACTTCTTTTTGGCCAATTCCTGGGGATCGGGTTATTTGCCTCAATTTCTGTGCCTTCAATAGATCGAAGGTTTTTCTTCGATTCTTTCAAAGTGCGTCGGAATCGTCGCCGCGGGTCTTGAATTAAGGTACGAGGGCCACCCGAGAAGGGAATTCCAAGGCCTCAAAATCCTTATTTTTCAAAACTTTTTCAAAAAAAAATTCAAAAAAAAATATATAAATCAAATCTCAAAAAAGATATAGTTTGTGGTGTCGGCACAACGACATCATCTTGCCCTCTGCCGTCCCATAGGGGAAGAAGGAGGAGGATTATTGGGCCTTATCCAAGGCACCCTTACCCAACCCGTTCCCAAAGAATGTCGTGGGTAGTGGACCCGACTTATACCAATCCTGACTCATCCCAGCCACATTCTCCAACCCACTCCCATTCGGGAGAAGTTTTTTCCACCATCCCCCTCACCCAACCCCCCTTTACCCTTATCGGCCCGTTTGGCGCCCCCATTTTCCCAACCACTACCCCCCATTCTCCATCTTTTGCCCAAACCATACCCATGCCAAGTCCATCCCATTTCCCTTCCACATCCACACAACATCCATTCTCTCAATCCACATCCATGCCCCATGTCCCGTCTTCCCCCTATAGGCCCGATCCATCCACATTCACATTCACCAAATCCTCCCTATCCAACCCCCCACAAATCCCCTCATCTACCCGGGTCATGCCTGTTTTTATCGGGGCCATGCCCGGTTGTTTTCAAGCATCCACCCCAAACATCCCTAATCCCTCCCCATCCTTTACCCCACCTCAACTCTCCAATCCACCCCATATCCCACCTCTTACCATGGCCATGCCCAATTTTCCCTCTATCTCATCTCCACCACCCACATCCAATCCTCCTTCCATGACCATGATGGAGGAGATGTTCCAAACCTACTCCATGTGGAAGGCTTTTCAAAACACACCCCCTCCTTCACACCCCATGTCCCTAAACCCATCTCACACCCTAGCCAATCTCCATGCCTCACTCCTCAATGATCCCCATCAACCCCCCATAATCCACACCATCCAAACTCCCATTACCCATATGCCGCAAGGTCCCGTGGCCCAACCTCCCACTACTCATACACCCCAAGGCCAAATGGTCCAATCTCTAACCTCCCACATACCCCAAGGCCCATTGGCCCAAACCCCCATTTCCCGCATATCCCAGGGCCCCATGACCCAATACCCCATCACCCAAACCTACCTAGGGCCCATGGCCCAAACCTATCAAGGTCCCTTGGGCCAAACCCACCAAGGGCCCATGGCCCAGACCCACCAAGGGCCTATGACCCAAACCTATTAAGGCCACTTGGGCCAAACCCACCAAGGGTCCATGGCCCAGACCCACCAAGGTCCCATGACCCAGACCCACCAAGGCCATTGGGCCAAACCCATCAAGGGCCCATGGCCCAGACCCACCAAGGCCCATTAGCCCAAACCCATCAAGGGCCCATGGCCCAGACTTACCCAGGGCCCATGGCCCAAACCTACCAAGGGCCCCTGGCCCAAACCCATCAGTGGCCCATAGCCTAAAATGATCAAGGCTTCATGGCCCAAACCCAAACCCCGCACTCATACCTTCCACAATACCCCCAACATTTCACCCGACCTTCACAGCCGGGTCAAACCCATGCCGTACTTCAGACCCAATTTTCCCATGGCCCCATACCCCAAGATCATATCCAAACCTTCTCCCATATTCAATGGCCCCATCAGGCCCCACCCCTAAACCAAACCACTACTCATCCCATCACCCCACAACACCTCCCTTACATTCAAGGGGCTCACCCAATCCACATCCAATCCAATCCCATCCAGTCCATGCAACAACAGTATGAGAACACCGTCTTCACTGCACCCTACATAGATCAGCAGTATGAGGAGGATGAGATCGAAGCGATTGGTGCCTATGTCGAGCGATGACCACTATTAATCCTCCATGTAGCAATCCCACCCCCAATAGACAGGCGAGTCGAAATTTGTTGAAAAAATGGCCCCCATGTCCAAAGAATCGAAACAGTTAAGGGAGCAACTAGACAAAATCCAGAAACAATTGTTAAAGATGGTGGTGCTGAAATCCATGCCACAGATTTTACGAATTTGTGTCTGTTTGCCGAGGCCCCCCTGCCACCCAAATTTAAAATACCAGTATTCGACAAGTACAATGGCACGGGCAACCTGATTGCACATCTCAAGTCCTATTGTGGGGACATGTGCCAGTATGGGGGGGACGAGAGATTGCTAATAAAAGTCTTTCAGAAAAGTTTGAGCGGACCAACCCTGAGGTGGTTCACATCTCTTGAACCATCCATGATGAAGACATGGAAGGATTTGATGCATTTGCTCCAAGAACAGTATGTCTACAATACTGATATTGAACCGCGCAAGTCTCATTTGGTCCGTTTGAAACAGAATCCCAATGAGACCTTCGACGACTATTTGGGGCGTTGGAGAGCACTGGCAGCTCAAGTCAGAAATAGAATACCAGACAATGAGCAGGTAGAGATGATTTTAAAAAACACTCTGCCAGTGATTTCTGATTTTCTTGTATACCAACAGCAGTCCAGTTTTGCTAATTTGGTAAGGAACGCCAACCGCTGTGAGGATGCCATCAGGGAAGGGCGGTTGAGTAAGAATGCTTCAAGTGGACCCAGTGGGGTTAGGAGGTTTTCAGAGCAAAGGAACAATAAGAGAATAGGGGGCGATGTCCAGAATATTGCCAATACCAGGCCCAATAACAATACAACCCCGTTTCAATTTCAGGCTGCCCCGCTAGCACCAGTCAGGCCTGAGCAGATGCAGAGAATAGGGAATGGGCAAGGAATGCAAATGACTCTGGAGCAGAGGAGAGCTCACTATGATCGAGTTTTTATGCCTCTGGGGCAATCATTGAGTGTACTTCTGCCTTTGTTAGTGGAAAAGGGATTAGTCACTATCCGTCAACCGCAACCTCCTCCTCACCCGATCCCAAAGAACTATGACCTAAATACCCATTACTATTTTCATCAGGGTCCGGGTCACCCAACTGATCGTTGCTTCCCATTGAAGCACACAATCCAGGATTTGATCGACGTCAAAAAAATCATTCCCCTTGCACCTTCTCAGCATGCTAATATTCACCAAGTGCCACTACCCTCATATCCTACCGGAGGAGCAGGTCCCAGACCCACCGTCGGAATGATAGAAGATGAGGAGGAGTTTGAATTTGACCCATCCAATTATATCAGTGATCAGGAGAGTTATGTAGCACCATTATCAAGAAACATTGAAGAGAAGAATATTGGGGTAATTGAACCCCTGAATTTGTCAGAATATTTTCCCAACCCGACCCCGCAATTTGAACCCTTGGATCTTAGGGGATACTTTCCATCCACCACACCCGTCAATTATGTACATATCAATGAATACCAACCATACACCACCACCCTCAGCAACTACCCGATGAGCCAACAGGCCCTCAATCCTATGCCCGCACCCTCCAGTTATCAATGGCCGGCGCCCACCCCATTTCCCCCAGTTCAACTACCGACAAACTCCACCGCCCCCATCAATTACCCAATAAGCCATCAGGCCCCCAATCCCACACTTGCACCCATCAGTTATCAATGGCCTGCGCCCATCCCATCACCCCAAGTTTCGCCTGTGAACTCCACCACCCGGTCAATTACCTAACGGACAATCAGACCCCCCCATCTCTCTCCAGCGCCCACCAGCTATCAATGGCCTACTTTTACCTCCTTCCCTCAAATGCCACCACCCTCAAGCTTCACCACCCCTATCTGGCCTAATTTTTCCACCCAACTCATTACCACCGAAATAAATTAGGTATTGCCCACACCTCCTAAGCCAACAGTGCAAGTGCCTCAAGTACCGGCAGCCATACCTTTCCAGCTCTCGGGACCAACCTAAGACCCTCATCAGGTCCCATTAAGCTACGAGAAAATAGATGTCAATACCGGTAGTAACAGTAGAGATGGGGCAATGGACTTTGTCACACGGTCTAGGAGGATATCGAAGCAGCCAGAAGCGCTAGCAGCAGCACACGCCCAACCAGAGGGGAAGAAAGACAGCGCTGTAAACCCTTTCGAAAAAATGAGTCGAGAATATATACTAGAGACTCAATTGAGAAGAATGCCCCCCCCATATAACCGTCTGGGATCTGTTGATGACATTCTCACTCTATTTTTAAGCATTAATGGGGGCGTTAAAAAATACACATGTATCACTTCAGGTTAGCTCGGATGAAGTCGGCCAGATAATTGGGCAAGTGATGGCTCCGAATGCCATCTCATTTTCTGATGCCGATTTACCTGAGGAAGGGTGTAGCGACTCAAAGTCTTTGAATATAACAGTTGAGTTTGGAAATATGGCCATTCCCCTGGTCTTGATTGATAATAGGTCCACATTGAACATATGCCCATTAAGAACCGCCACTAAAATTGGGGTTGATCCATGCATGTTGAGGCCCACCGGAACCAGCGCAAGAGGGTTTGACAATACCAAGAGAAAAATAATGGGAGAAGTTGATCTTGAGCTATTGATAGGGCCAATGACCTTTTCCATCTTATTTCAAGTCATGGATATCAAATCTTCATTTAATCTATTGTTGGGGCACCCGTGGCTGCACGAGGTCAGAGCCATACCTTCCACTTTGCACCAGAAACTCAAGTTTGTATCTGGGCATAAAATTATTACAATCATCGGTGAGGGGCAAAGTGAGAAAGAAAAGGCCGCCAATAGCGTAGAAAAACCCAATGTGTTAGATATACCGCACACCACTGAGGATGTCGACCTCCATAGTTTTGAATATGAGGTGTTAGCGATACTCCTGAAGCCCATGGAGGGCATCATGCCTAAAAAAAGAGGCGGTATGGTAGCAGCGGTGGCTATGCTCCAAAAGTGGGGCTATTAGAAAGGCCGAGGACTCGGGCCCAGATTACAATACAAAAGAGAGCCAGTGGTGGCTAAGGGACAGAAAGTAAGATTCGGGCTGGGGTACAAGCCCACAGAGGAAGAGGTCCGAGAGGCCAAAGAAAAAGCCAGGGTTGCCGCAGCGGCAAGAGCTCGAGGAATCAACATAGAAGAGAAACCTCGCCCTAGGCCGCACATAAGGGATTCCTTTGTCAGCACTGGGGTCATAAAGATCGATCGAAATGGGGTAACCCATTTGACCCCACACAAACCCACAGCCCCTATACATCCCACCAATCCCCAGATCTCCCTTCCCAGCCTAGAGATAGATTTGGCTGCGTTGTCCCTCTTCAAGGAATGATGGCCAGTACCTGAACAAACACCCTCTGTCGTAAATCACCACAAAGTAGTATTGACGTTTGAGGATATCATCTCAGACGAAATGGGGGTCAACATGATGGAGGCTGACGTTAATGAGTCATATTAGTCAACACTCTCCATCCAAACAGGTAAAAGAGCGGCCCCTCAGGTACGCAACTGGGCATCTTTGCCCCAAACTCTAGAAGCAGGGAGTGGCCTAAAGTTTAACACCTATTTCCTAAAAAAAAACCTATAAAAAGTAAGATAAGCCCTTGGCAGGCAATACCTTGTATATACACAGACTCGTGCTGCCAAGGGTCCGTCTCTGAAGAAATACAAAACCTCAAAAACATTGAAAAAATATAAAATCCCAAAAATATAGAAAAAATACAAAATCTAAAAATATTATCTTTTAAGATTCCGGATAAAATCACACAAAAAGATGCCTTAATCGAAATACCCGTCCCACGTAAAATTGACCCCTTCCCTGTAGAAATACAGGAAGAGGTAGGTGTTACGAGTCTAGACGAGGATAGTCCTTTGGAGGAGCTCCCCAATGAACTCCTTAACCATTTCGCTGACTTTGAGCATGGCCCTACCCCCATTGTCGAGGAAACTGAAGACGTCAATTTAGGGACTGAGGAGATTCCCAAAATAACCAAAATCGGAATGTTGCTGTCACCCGAAGAAAGAAAAAACATGATTGACTTCCTTTGGTCATACCAAGACATTTTTGCCTGGTCATACGAGGACATGCCTGGTCTGGACACCGATTTAGTTGAGCATGAGTTGCCTCTCTACCTTGATGTGAAGCCGGTTAAGCAGAAGCTGAGACGTCTCCGACCCGAGTGGATGCTGAGAGTCAAGGATGAGGTCATCAAGCAATATGATGCGGGATTTCTCATGGTATCTAAATACCCACAGTGGCTAGCCAATATCGTGTCTGTGCCGAAGAAAGATGGAAAGGTTCGCATGTGCATCGATTTCTGCAATTTGAATAGGGCGAGCTTGAAGGACGATTTCCCACTGCCACACATCGACATCTTGGTCGATAACACTGCTAAGCATGGGATGCTTTCATTTATGGATGGATTCTCAGGATACAATCAGATAAAAATGGCAGAGGCCGATCGAGAGAAGACTGCATTCATTACTCCATGGGGAACCTTTTGCTATCGAGTCATACTGTTTAGCCTAAAGAATGCCGGTGCAACATACTAGAGAGCTATGACCACACTGTTTCATGACATGATGCACCGAGAGATTAAGGTGTACGTCAATGACATGACAGCCAAGTCACAGGAGCGATGCAATCACTTGGTAAACCTTCAGAAGCTATTTGAGAGGCTGAGAAAGTGCAGGTTACGTTTGAATCCACAGAAGTGCGGTTTTAGCGCTATGTCTGGAAAATTGTTAGGATTCATCATCAACAGGAGAGGGATCGAGGTCGACCCAGTCAAGGTTAAAGCTATCACTGAGATGCCGCCACCATCTACCGAGAAAGAAATTAGAGGGTTCTTAGGCAGAATACAATATATTGGTCGGTTCATTGCACAGCTAACTCTAATCTGCATGTCGATCTTCAAGCTACTAAGGAAGAACTCGCCCGTTGAATGGAACGACGATTGTCAGGCAGCATTCTATAAAATCAAAGGCTACCTCCTCAACCCACTTGTTTTGGTACCACTCGAGCCTGGGAGACCACTCTTAATGTACCTCTCCACGACGGAAGTCTCAATGGGATGCGTCTTAGGGCAACATGACAAGACGGGAAGAAGAGAGTAGGCCATTTACTATCTGAGCAAGAAGTTTACTGATTATGAACTGCGCTATTCTCATCTTGAGAAAGCATGCCTGGCTCTTGTATGGGCTACTCATATGCTCCACCATTACTTATTATCCCAAGCTGTTCTACTATTGGCCCAAATGGACCCATTGAAATACTTTTTTGAGAAGCTCGTTCTCACTGGGCGGACTACACGCTGGCAGCTCTATTATCTGAGTTTGACATCACGTACGTCACTCAGAAGTCGATTAAGGAGCAGGCACTCGCCGATCATCTTGCCGACAATCCTTTGCCAAATTATGAACCTTTAAGAACTGAGTTTCCAGATGAAGATATCTTGTTCATGACGGAAGACGATACTAAGGAAGCAGAGGAATCATGGGTAATACACTTTGACGGGGCCGCAAATATAGAAGGTCAGGGAGTTGGTACCATTCTGATTTCGCTGAAAGGATCCCACATACTCATCTCTATCAAGCTCAACTTCCCTTGCACTAACAACATGGTTGAATATGAAGCTTATGCCGCTTGCCTGCAGGCGGCTCTCGATCTGAATGTAACTCACCTCCGAGTGTTTGACGATTTGCAGTTAATCATATGCCAGACAAATGGCGACTGGAAGACGAAAGATGAGAAACTGATCCCTTACCATGAGCACCTCGAGGACCTGATATCTTGCTTTCAAGACGTGACATTCTCATATGTCCCTCGAATAAGGAATCGCTTCACCGACGCACTAGCGACGTTGGCATCAATGATAGAAATCTCGTATGGTGCTGAGATGAAGCCGATCATGATCGTGCAAGGGGGTGAGCCGGCCTTCTGCCTCTAGATTGAGGAACCTACAAACCCTGATAATGAGCCACCTTGGTTCTCAGATATCAAGAATTTCCTTGAGACACTAACCTTCCCTGAGGGTACATCTAAGACAGATCGGCGAACCATTCAACGTTTAGCGACAGGCTACGTCATTAGTGGGGAATGCCTTTACAAGTGATCATACAATAACATCTTACTCAGGTGCCTTACAGAAAGTGAAGCAGTCAACATCATGAAGGAGATCCATGAAGGAGTATGCGAAGCCCACGTCAGCGGTCACATTCTTGCTAAGAAAATTCTGTGGTAGGGATACTTTTGGACCACTATGAAATCAGATTGTTGCCAACATGTCCAGAAATGCTACAAGTGTCGGGAACACTCTAGTTTGATACATTCTCCTGCCATTTATCTACATTGCATAACCACTCGGCCATTTGCTACCTGGGGCCTTGACGTCGTCGAAATGATTCATCCGAACGCATCGAACAGGCATCGGTTCATCCTTGTCGCCATTGAATACTTCACCAAGTGGGTTGAAGCAACATCATATGCCAACATCACGGCTAGTCACATCGATAAGTTTCTCAAGAATAATATTGTGTGTCGATTTGGAGTCCCCAAAGATATCATCACGGACAACGGCACAAACTTTGCGAATAACCGCATCCGAGCCTTCTGTGAGCAATACAAGATCAAGCACCATCGCTTGTCCCCTTATCGGCCTCAAACTAATGGAGCCATGGAAGCTGCTAACAAGATGGTCATCCGCATCCTAGAGAAGATGGTCGTCACTTATCGAGATTAGAGCGAAATCCTTCCGTTTGCTTTGTGGGCCTACAGAACGTCGATCCGTACCGCTACAGGGGCAACACCGTTCTCCCTTGTGTATGGAACTAAGGTCGTCCTCCCAGTTGAGGTTGAAGTACCCTCACTCTGAATTCTCATGGAATCAGGCTTACCCAAAGCAGAGAGAGAGGGATCCCGCCTTGAATAATTGAACTTATTAGACGAGAAGAGACTCCTAGCCTTGTGTCACACTCAAATTTACCAGGGACGAATCGCACACGCTTACAATAAACGTGTCCGCGGTCGAGATCTAAAGGTAGGAGATACTGTGCTGAAGAAGATCTTCCCATCCCTCCACGTTGATCCGAGAGGAAAGTTCAAGCCAAACTGGGAAGGACCTTACGTCATTCGAGAAGTACTGCCGAGATATGCCATCCGCCTCGCCTCCATGGACGGAGATCATCTTCTTGAACCCATCAATGCTGGATACGTTCGACGGTTCTACTCTTAGTCTATCGCGATAAGGTGAGTATTGGTGAAACGGATACGTGACTGCTTAAGAACCACCCAAAAGAGGCCATCATTCCAAACACAGTAGCCAGAAAGCATCCCTAAAAATGATGATATCCCTTGCTACCCCATTTGAGCCTGGGCCTTTCTTTCAAAAAAAAAACCCTCCCCTTAAAAAAAAAATGTGTGTGTACATAAACAAAAAAGCGGAAGTAAAGTTACCATCAAAATCCAAAAAAATTGAAAAAGCAAAACCTCAAAAAGAAATTGCCTGAAATGGAGCAAAAAGAACAAAAAAAATGTAGAAAAATCACGGGGCATGTACAGTGAAAACCCCTAAGGAAGAAAATAAGTTGAGAAAATTGAAGGCACATCAAGGAAACCCTTTTTGCCTAGCATACCTTCAAATCCTAATTTAACCCATGGCCAAGCTACACTCTGAAGAAAGCCCTCTTTTAAGTTTATAAGCAGTCATAATATCTGTTAAGCCAACACAAGCCAAGTTATGGACGACACTAGAACCCCATCTGGCCGGCTATGATGGAATTGATGTCTATGTCGTGGCTTTTAGAATTTTTTTTTTTTAAAAAAATAAAAAAATAAAAAATAAAATAAAAATACAAGATTAAAGCAAGATGGACATGGTGAAAATCCGAAAGGGCGTTACGGGTAAAAATAGTGAGTTTGTGCAGACCAGGTTAAAACCCGAAAGGGCGCTTGGGGTAAGAGAGCTAAACCCATGGACGTTGTGAAAACTTGAAAGGGCGCCACGGGTAAAAAAAAGAGATAAATGAAAAAAAAAAGAGAGAAGAAAGAGAAAAAATTGAAAAAGAAAGGTTTGGATTGATTGAGAAGATTGATGATTGAGGAACCCTTTTATGACTCTTCCTATACCCTTTTTTCGACTGGGCCGCTCATGCTAGTTTGAATCGGGTCCCAACCAGAATTATCTTTGTGAAACTGCTTTGTCAAACGTATGACCCAAGGTAGGGAGAAAGGTTTGACTCGACCCAAGGGGATGAATGTTCCTACCTTGGTAGGACTGTTGAAACTCTTTAAGAATCAACCAGTCAAAAGGGGGGGTTCGACCATGCTCAAAAGAGGACCCAGGGTTTCACAAGGTGATTAAGGCACCGCACAAAAAAAATAAAATATATATGTATATATATATATATATATATATATATATATATATGCACAAAACAAAAAGGCCAAAAAAGCTATGTAGATATATATAATAAACTACCTTTCATTTACAAATGCGCCGCTTACACCGCATCCCAAAAAATAGCTGGTATGATGGCTAGCGTGCTTTTCTGTTTACAAATAAACGAAAAATAGCAAAAACATAATGAAAATATGTATACCAAAAATGTGTGTATCTGTAAAGTGGTTTGTTTATGCCCCTTTTCTGTGTATTTGATCTGTGTAAAAAGTTCTGTGTCCAAGAAGGAGTTAGCGGCCCAGCTCGCGCTTTAATGCGCTAATCTCAGCATGAAGGTCATCTTCCCAGACATTCCGCTCAATCAGCTAGCGACCATGAAGGCTCTTATACCTTCTTCCGAGAAGAGTCGGCAGCTCTAAAAGCGACGTTCAGTGACCCCTTCAAGCGGAGGACCTCGATCTCTGCTGTTTCTGCTCTAACCTTTTCATGTGCCAAAAGTTCTTGTAGGACCCTCTTCTTGTCCACAAGTAGCTCGATACGGGTTCAGAGTGTCGTCTCCTTCTTTGGCCAGGGGTCTCCGGTATCAACCATCTCTGCCAAAACTGAACCATCAGCAACAGGTCGCGCAGTCAGTAGACAGGCCTTGTACTTAGGAGAAGTTTTAACCAAATCTCCCTGCTCAATATCACACATCAGCATTGACTGATGCGTCTCCCAAAGAGCAGCAATCCGATCTATGTCTCTGGAGGACCACTTAAAAAAGATCAAATCACATAGAGGGGGTTTGGCCTCGCAAGGCACCTGCTGAGGGCAACCAAATTGGCACAATACCCGAAATGGGAAGTAGAAGGTATTGCCAGTCAATCCTAGGAGGGTAATGCCCTCATGGTCTCTACAACGAACTATTGGGAAGATATGGTCCAACCAAGGAAGCCTCCATGTCAGCTCGGCATCGGTCAACTGAGGTTTCAGAGCTAATGCATTGCCCTGTGGAAGTAAGTGGCATCTACCCAGAAAGCACTGAACCACCTCACCTCGGGCAATATAAAAGCGAGGCATAGGCCCCAAGACAGCGAGGTACTCACCCACCAGACCTGAAGCAACAAGGGGCACCCCCGAAGGCCCTCCACCTTGCCCAAAGTAAATGAATCAAGGCCTCGATACAGCTCGGCGAGCACCAAATGCATAATGGATCGGCCCGCCTCTAGCTCCGTCAAAACATCGCAAATTGCTAATGAGAAGCTCTCCCCCCAATAAAGAAGAGGATTTCAGAAATGAGACCGAGTGTTAGAGCTTTCACGTTGAAAATATTCCTAACCGGCAATTTTCTGAGACTTTCATCACCGAAAAGTTCTTTGAGGAATTTTAGAGAACACCTTGTGGGCCCCCTGATGAGACTTTTCTCATACTCAAGTTTCTTCAAACCGAGAGTAAGGTGGATGGATTTGGAGTAGCCCGGTCGAGGCGTGACTCTTGCAAGGCCCCTGTGAAGCTTTAGGCCAGATAGATTGGATAGCTCTTCAAGGGTTGGGGTTAGCTCCCGCTTCCCAAAACGGAATACATGGGAATTCACATCCGAAAATGAAGCGGCAGCAAAAAGGAGTTCCAACCGCAGAGGAACCTCTAGAGAGGAAGGAAGGCGAGATAGCCCAAGGCGCTCCAAGTCGGCAAGCTCACTCCCATTCAAGCTCCCAAACCAGGCTGTTAGAAATTTGGGCCCCAGGCCCAAGGAAGGGGGTAAATTGGCTCCAGGCCCTCCACGTAAGGGAGGGTTAGAAAGCGGGTCCATGAACGTACAAAGATCTTCTGAAAGATAAAAATCGATGTATGGTGATGGACCCGCCTTGGAAAAGTAAGAGCAAAAAGAACCAGTCAAAAGGGCCAAGTCAAACAAAAAAGAAGTAATTTTTGGACTAACTTGGGTATATAAGGACCCACTGCTCCCCAGGTTAAACAGGGCACAACTATTAGTCGTGCCAGTGTTTTTCTCCCCCAGGTTGAGCCTGGTGCAACTATTAGTTGCGCTAGCACATTTTGGTCCCCATTTATGCCTGGCGCAACTAATAGTTGCGCCAGTACATATCTTCTGGGATTTCAACCTGGTGCAACTAATAGTTGCGCCACACTACAGTCCCCCCTCTTCAGCCATCTCGGGACCCAGCTGTGGGGACTTACACCCATTTTGATTTTTTCACACACCTCCTTTCACTAATAGTTGGGCAATTATTTTGTTTATTCATATGCAGGACCGATCCTACTTCAAAGCATGCACTCAAGGAGTCGCTTTCTGAGAACATTTTGGGCAAACACATCCTGCAGAGAAACAGATCTGATGCAAAGAGATCATGGCATAAAATCAAAGTAGAAATACTAAAAATATTTTCCAAAAATAATGATCTAAAGTATCACATAAACCATCCCCAAAATGTTTAAACAAATCCAAATCAAATTCCCAAGAGTACTGAGTGTTCAAAGCTAAAACTAAAAGCCTAGTCCTTGCTTGCGCCCTTTGATTTCTTGCGAAGACGAGAGGAGCTCTGAAAGGTCCGAATGTCCCCCACCCTGGACCATGCCTGCGAGATCCTACTGAGTAAAGAATGCGATTCCTTAACACGGGCACATTGTAAGGCACAGTCAAAGTCATGAGTCAGGATCAGTTAAGGACAAATGATAATGAAAAGAATGAGAGGAGTAGAGCAGCAAGGTACTCACCGTCTCCACCTCCCTAAGCTCTGTAAGATGACGATGGTACTCCGCATATTCCATGGCCGAGTTGAAGTCCTACGTTCAGAACAACATAACATTAGTTGTCAGGGCAATCTTAAAAGCATATGCAGAAGGAAACCGAAATGGAGAGAGATTAGGCCATCAGAAGACTTACCCCTGAAACCACCTCAGGAGGAGGAACACGGGCCGCCTCAGCAGAAAGCCACGCCTGTTGATCTACATCAGTACAGAGGCCTGAAAGGAAGCTGTCATCTAGGAGCCGAAAGGTCCCATAGACCACGGGCGGATCACCACCAGGGATACCAGCATGAGAGGTACCCGACGGACCAGCACCCGAAGAGCCCTCGCCCGAGGGACCCGCACCAGAAGGGCCAGCACTGGAGATCTTTCCCTCACATATCAGCTGCACCCGTCCTACCTTCACCATCCGAATCATCCCCTGGAGAAAACTATGAACAAAATAAAGATCCACTTAGAAGGAATGAAGGACCAAACTAAAGCATAAAGGGAACTAATCCAAGCTAAGAAGAATTACCTGGCCGAGAGGGCCGCCGAACGCAAGAAAATTGGCGCTAGGTACAAAGCGCGGTAAGATAAACTGGTACGGCAGGCACTCGTACCAAAGATGATAGTCCCCGGGCACATGGAGAGCATGGATGGGATGCCCATTATTGAAGAAGGCTGCGGTAAGCTCCATAATACCACCAACGGGATACCAAACATCCACCGAAGGTTCCACAGGTATGGCACAATAACCCTGGAATTGGTGCACGACTCGCTCCCCCAGATAATAAAATTTGGCCCATGCTCCATAGAAGAAAATGACACGGCGATTGTTAAATAGGTGGAAAGCGCTTACAGCTGCTCGGTCCCAGAAGGGGGATGCAAGGTACGGGTCAGGGAGGATCTGCCCAAGTCAAAAGAAAAAAAAGAGAGAATCCAAGTAGTTAGCACATCAGTAAAGGGAGATTCCTGGGCTAAAAACAAACAAAGTTGAAAGAAAGTTTTACCTGCTCAGGAACCATCAAGTCGAGTTGGGACCTCAGACCTATCTCCAAGTGCTTTAAACCTACATCGCGGCGCCGGGCCTGATTCCAGTTGCTGAGGAGGGGATAGGTAAGCACCTCCGAGAAAAGAAGTGGACGCCTAGGCTGAAAGTGATGGTATCCCCATACCTGAAAAGGGGGGCATTGCACAAGAGCAGGTCAGTAGCGTATATAGATCATTAAAAAAAATAATGGCAAAGGCAAAGGAATGAGGAATTACCTCCAGAGCGGCCCAAAATCCAACAGTAGACTTTGAATCCCCGGTCGTGACCCGAGATAAATTATACATCAGCCATGCATACCCTGCCCCTCCCTAGTCATGCCTGTGGACATCACCCCAGTTGTCCATCACACTCAGCAGGGCTAGGCTGAATCGGCCACCGCTCGCATTGGTGAAAAGGGTCTTACCAAGTAGGACCAAGAGAGTAATGCGGGATAGGACGATCGCCCACTCGGGCGTGATGTAGAGCACCCTGTCTGGCTGGCCCAGATCCACTAACTCATCAGGTGTATAAAGTGAGGTCAGCCAAGACATCTTGACCTTGGTGCCATGTGTCTGCCCGTGAGGAGGATATGCCCCAATCAATTGAATGACGTCCTCTCGACTCGGCACTGCGAGATCGGATATCGGTATCCCTCCTATCCTGATGCCGGTGATCATGGCCCAGTCGACGGGTGTCAAAGTCATCTCTACATACGGCATGTGAAAGGTCATCGTCTCGGGGCGAAACCATTCAATCAGGGCTTTCAGATAGGCAGCGTCGGCCCTCATGGCGGGGCAAGATAGAAATTCTCCGAAGCCCACCTGTGCCAGAAGAACCTTCACCACGGGAGGGACGTAGAGGTAGAACTCATGGAAGTCGAGCCACCCGCCATGGAATACAATGTTGGGCAGGTCCTACACCCAAGAAAATGCGCATCAAATCACAAGGGCAAAGCAAAAACTGCATAATGAAAATGAATTGAACCTCTCTTTTACCTTGCCCGCTATCCCGAAATTGGAAATGTGGGTATGCTGTTGGTGAAGGAGGCTGACTCGGGCAGCCTTGCCTTGTATCTCGAGCCATGAGCCTGCCCTCTGCTCTACCCAAATGAACTGTTCTCCCCGTGGGCCGTATACAATCTCGGGCCCCTCCTCGTGGCCCTCCTCGGGAATATGCTCACCCTCACCCGACATTCTGGGGCAACAAAAGCAATCATGTCAGAGCAGATTAATGATAAAGAGCCATGATATTCTATGCTGCAAAAGGGAGGTAAGTATGCTCACCGTTCCCCTTTCTTTTCACATATTTTCAGAAATAAGAGATACACATGCCTAAATAAAAAAAAAAAGATCCGTTTAGGTTGAAAATGCAAAAAAATCTTTTCTTCAGAAAATGATAATGAATAAAGTTTCCCCTTCTTTGAAAATAAAGCAAGTTACAATCAAATAAAATCATTCTTTTATGTTTCTAAAAAAAAAAAGGAAAAAAAAAACCTTGCTTTTACACTTGAAAAAAAAAAAAAAAAAACAAAAAGAAATCCTTTAATTTACTTACCAAAAAAAATCATCATAAAAAAATCCTTTGCTTTATTTTAATAAAAAAAAAAAAAAAAAGAGAGAAGTCTTATTTTAGGTCTTTCTTTTATAAAACCAAAAAAAACAGAAAAAAAATCCTTATGTTTTTTTTTTTTTTTTTTTTTTTTAAAAACGGGGGAAGAAACAAAATATATATTTCTTTCTATTCCTAAAAACAAACAAAAAAAAAACAACAATCTCTTCCTCTTATGTGCAAAAAGAAGCAAGGCCCTTTTTAATACAAATAACTAAAAATAAAAATAATAAAACCAAGTCCTTAGAAAAAAAAAAAAAAAAAAAAAACAAAAAAAAAGAGCCTTTTCCTTAGTCGGTTTTCAAAAATATATACGCAAAAAAAAAAAAAATCATCATCATTTTCCTTAACTTTCAAAAAAATAGAAAGCAAAAGTCATTTCTTTTTCTAAAAAATCTTTTTCCCCTAAATTAGTATTCACAAAAAAAATAATAACCCAAAATTCATTGCTTTATATGCAAAATAAAAACAAAAAAAAACAAAAACCACAAACAAAAAGCAACAAAAAAATCATTCAATATACACAAATAAAAACAACAAAAATATATATATACTAGGCACCAATAAATCCATGAAATAACAAAATAGGGCATTGTTCATAAAGAATCATCCACACTTCATCAATAAATATATATACCATAAAAATAAACCATTACTCATCAAAGAATACAAGATCATGATCATATCTACAAGAAAAAGCAAGAAAAATCAAAGAAAATGAGTTTTAATGGTTTCCTTTAGAGAGAAATGGTCTTTGATCTAGCGTAAGCCGACAATCGATCCACACAAGCAAAGCAATGGCAATGGGGCACGCGTAGAGGCAATGTAAAGGAACCCTAGGAGGAGGGCGGTGTTCGGTTTCAAAGAGGAAGGAGAGGGAGAAAAATTTGAAATAAAACCCCCAGTTTGAGCTCGGGCTGTTTAAATTCCCCCAGCCAAACTTGGCACAACTAATAGTTGCGTTAGGCAAAATTGTGCCCACCTCTTACTTGGCGCAACTATTAGTTGCGCCAGGTTATTTTGAGGCCCCTAGTGGCACTTAAACCTTGTCTTGGGCCTGGTACGGGCCAGATGGGAAGACTGGTCCCCCCACTCTTTTTATTTGTTTTGTCGCCCCCGACAGATGCACGCGCTCCCCAGGCGGCATTTCGATCATCCTTCGACTTGCCAAGATAGCCGTGTTAGAATAAAAGCGGACCGAGATCAATGAGCACCTCGGTCCTACACGGGAAAATATAAAGAAAAATCCAATAAAAGAGCCCCACAGAGAAGCCGAAAGTATTCACAAGAAAAATCCACATAAAATAATAACTTCAAAATTCCAACAAACCACATAAAATAATAGCTTCAAAACTCCAAAAAATCACATAAAATAATAGTTGAAAAATTCAAAAAAAAATCGCATAATATGATAGAAAAATCAAAAACAGATTTGTATTCCCCACAAGTCTGTACAAGCATAAGGCAGTAAAATGTCAATGTTTCATCAGCTGCAGCTGTGCCATATTAAAGTCCCGCAACAGTGTCGGTCAAGGAGCAACAGTGTCGGTCCCGATCAAACAATCAATGTTTTCGATTGAGTCGACTCCACGGCTAAATCTTTGCGACGAGCATTTTGTCTTGGATTCATGTGAACTTAAGTATCTTAAGCTTCAGATTCTCCGTTGGAAAAGGTCAATCGTTGGTTGAGACCAACCTGCTGAGAATGAGATTACGTGTCAATCAAACTATGTGCAACCATGCATTCAGAATGGTCATTTCCCTTTTTATTTTCTGCATGCTTAAAACCTGTATGGGCAGCGGTATCCCTGTAAAGTGTACATCATGCGTCTGGGTATTCGTATGATGGTCGTTTGTCCCTGTAAATTGTACCCGGGCGGGTCCGGGTCAGGGCTTCTATCACCTTTGTTGTTGCTTATTGCCCCTGATTGGTGCATGATTATACATAGTTAATTGATGTTTATGATCATTGTCAGCAGAGATCAGGATTGGATGTCCCTTTAGGGAGACACCCTAATGTTTGGTTGGATTTGTTCAAGGTAGTTGAAGCTGGATGCTCTAGGTCATGTTGATCCAGGGCACATTTTCAGAAATGGCATGTACTCCCAAAAAGCGTTGTGACATCTATTTACTTTGCTCGGGCAGTCATGCTAAATAAACTTTGGGATTGATGAGTTCGCCCAAAGACCTCGAACCCTGCTTTCAGCAGGGGAACCCACGAATAGTCCGATGGGGCCATCAAATGCCTCGTAGGATTGGACGTAAACTTTGGAGCCTACGTATATTTACTTCGCGCCTATCTTTGAATGTGGGTCGATCACCCCTCTTACTCACGAAGCTGTTGCATTCAGAATGAATTTTAAACATCAAATACCTTCAAAATCATCCCGAGAAGCGAATGTCTTTCCCAACTATAGCAATTTCGCAACTCATTCCACCTCGGTTATGCCCAGTAATGTCGCTAAGCGCATGGGAACCGATTACCTCGAGAAACAAATGTTTAGCCTGGCATCCAAGGCTTTTGTTTTCTCACCGTGTTACTCATTTGATGTTTAAAGTTCGTTTTGAATGCAGCGGACCCGTTAGTAATGCCTTGGGCGTCTTCGGATGTCTCTTTTTCTTTGACATTCGATCATTAGTGATCGGATACCAAAGAGGGGCATCTGTAGACACCCAAATTTGGCCCAAGGCCTGATCGAAACATCTTTCGAGAGAGGTATAATTTTAAGCTTTTGATGACATGTATGGAACCTTTAGGACCCCCCTAGAACCCTTAGGAACCTTTCTAAACCCTTAGGAATCACCCTAGATCCATTAGGAACCTGACCCAAACCTTTAGAAATTAATCCCGACCCTTAGAACCCGTTCTGAATCTAAACCTAACCTTATCAAGCAAATGGTTGAGGAGGGGTATATCAGAATTAGCTACGGTCCTCTACTATGATCAAATCTCATACCATTGAAAAGTAGAGGTCGTCAGCTTTCCAACGGTCTAAGAATCGCCCCAATCAGAGGTATACCGAAGGGCATAAGAGTAAAATCAAGTGGGCCCCCCTAGGGATTTGGCGCAACTAATAGTTGCGCCACGCTATTTCTCCCCAAAAATGGCCTGACACAACTAATAGTTGCACCAGTGATAACTTTGCCTGGCGCAACTATTAGTTGCGTCAGGCCATTTCTCCCAGATTTTAAGCCTAGCGCAACTGATAGTTGCGCCACTTTTAAAAGTGGGACCCACCCTCGTGAGGCAACTTCCAGGCACTATTTACAATTATTTTACTGTACATTTGCCTGACGCAACTAAAATGTATGGCACAACTATTAGTTGTGCCAGATATATAAACAGTAATCCTGGGATTTTGCCCCGAAAATCATGATTGGGGTTTGACTTGTTGACCACCTTGACCTTTGGGGTGTGTTTTGCTAGTTCTATTACACCCATTCCCTACCTATTTACAACCCTTCAAGTGGCTTAAGGCCTCACCCCATCATCCACCATTGGAGGACCTTCTCACACATCTCAAGGCTCCAAAAATCCTAGGAATCCTTAGATGTGAGATTACCTAATTGGTAAACCTCAATTATTTCTAAGTGGTCTCCTAACCCACCCATTTCCTATAAATAGAGCCCCCCTCCCCTTGGTTTAAGGGTTGAGAAATTTGCTTAAGAGAGAAAGAGCTCAAAGTGAGAAGTTCTTCCTCCCTTTTGTACACCATTTTTATCCAAATTCCAGAATCTCCCAACCTCATTTCTAGCTTGTTCTTGCATCCAAAACCCTTAGACTAGGTGTGTGTGACCCCCTAGACTCCCTTCCCTATCTCTTAGCTTCAAGCCTTAGGAGTTAGAACCCCATTTTCCAACATACAAGGCCTTTAAAAGCTCATCAAAGCAAGCCACGCAAGGCTCTCCTATGGTGCTACAAGGGCCCGAGGGCTCCGACTCTCCTCTTTCTTCTCTTATCTCTTTCTAGCTCCCTCCATCCTCCCATTTATGCCGTTACGCCGCCGACTTTTCGGTAGGAACGGAGGGGCACAAATAGGATTCTAAGCCCTTTTGGGTAAGAGGAAGCTATTTTCTTTTCTTTTACTTTATTTTATTTTTGGCCATTAGTAGAGACCGCGTAAGCGGGTTGATCAGGTGACTAACACCTTCCCGATCGATAACCGAAGCCCCTACCCAAGAGCCTTTAGTGTGGACCGGATTCAGTTATATTTGTGGCACTTCGGTGCTTATAAAAATGATATAGGTATCCCGGGACACCGAAAGCTTTGGGTGACGACTCTATATTTTTTGCAAGCGAGCGCATCGTCGCGACGGGATCGTCACGAATCCCATGGTTGCACAATTGGTGATGTGGCGCTCAATCCGATCGCGCGTCTTATGATAGATGCATGATCAAGTCTTGAGTTAGTTTGGGGAAAGGAAGTCTGGTCTGAGAAGGGATTGATTGCATGCTTGTAATTTGGTATGCAATCGAATTGAGCGCTTGGTTTTAGGCACTTAATTCAGGGTTGTCCTGGTTGGGCTTGAAATGCCAGGCTATTATTTCAGCCTGTATTTCGACTATATACTATTGTTTTAGTATATAGTCTCCCTACGTTTGGATCTGAGCGACAGAGCTATTATTTCAGCGTGTGTTTAGCCATGTACTATTATTACAGTGCATGGTCCCACGTTGGGGGTATGGGGCCTGTGCCACAGAACTATTATTTCGTCCAGTGTCTAGTCATATACTATTGTTTCTGCATATGATCCCATATTTGGGCAACGAGGTCTGAAATACAAGACTATTGTTTTAGTCTGCATTCCGACTATATACTATTGTTTCAGTATATAATTACCCTACATTGGGATCTAAGCCACAGAGCTATTATTTCAGCCTGTGTTCAGCCATGTACTATTGTTTCAACGCATGGTTCCCATGTCGGGGGTATGGGGCCTGAGCCACAGAGCTATTGTTTCAGCCTGTGTCCAGCCATATACTATTGTTTCAACATATGGTCCCATATCAAGGTTGTGAAACTTCCAGAGAAGGTGAGTCCTTTCTGAAAGGTCATGGGTGAGGTCAAAGGTTGACCGAATAGATTTTTATATTTCGAGAGGGCAAAATGGGGGTGTCTAAAATTATGCCTTTTGTAGGTGAAATCTTGATGACGACATTGTCTCCCATCTGAAACTCAACGCTCGTTCTTTTAAGGTTGGTATAGCTCTGCTGTCTGCTTTGTGTGACTTTTAACCTTTCACAAATCAACCGTACTGCTTCGGTGATACTTTCAATAATTTTTAGACCCAAAATGAACTTTTCTCCTGTTTCTTCTCAATTGATTAGAGATTTACATCATCTCCCACACAATGCTTCATACGGTGCCATACCGATACTCGTCTAATAGCTATTGTTGTATGCAAACTCGATCAGGGGTAGATGTTGATCCCACGATTCATGAAAATCAAGCATACAAGCTCTAAGCATGTCTTCTATAATTTGGTTCACTCTCTCAGTCCGACCATCTGTCTGTGGATGGAATGCGGAGCTAAAGTCTAGTCTCGTACCCATCCCTCCTTGAAACTTCTGCCAAAACTGTGAGGTATACAATGGATCTCGATCTAAGATAATGTTCACAGGAATACCGTGCAGTCGGACAATCTCTTTCATGTACATTTGTACAAGCCTACTTGCCCTATATGTCGTATTGTATGACAAGAAATGAGCTAACTTGGTTAGTCTATCTATGACTACCCAAATAGCGTTATGCTTCGTCGCTGTCCGTGGTAATCCCAAAATAAAATCCATGAAAACGGATTCCGACTTCCTTTTTGGTATCGGTAGTCATTGCAATAAACCAGATGGATGCCTGTGATCCACCTTCACCTACTAACATACCAAGCACTTAGAAATGTACTCAACAACATCCTTCTTCAAACCTCTCCACCAAAAATTTCTCTTCAGATCTTGGTACATCTTAGTACTACCAGGATGGATTGCATATTTCAATTTATGGGCCTCTTCTAAGATGGTATGCCACAGATCGGTTTTGGTTGGTATAAACAGACGCCCTCTAAACAGTAATGACCTGTCACTCTTGATCGAGAAATCTTGTCTAGTACCATCTATTACTCTCTGCCTAAACTTTAATAATTTTGTATCTTTCATCTGAAGCTCATAGATGTGATCGAAGATCGTTGGCCTGATTATGACATTTTCCACTAAAGCCCCTGAATCTTTTACCTCGATGGTCATGTCATACAATGAAATGTCTTCAAACAACTTCCATCTATGAATTCCTAAAATGAGACTCAATAATTGAGCCAAAATTCTTCGACTCAAAGCATCTGCAACTACATTAGCTTTGCCTGGGTAATATTGAATGGAGCAATCATAGTCTTTAAGAAACTCCATCCACCTTGTTTGTCTCATATTCAGGTCTTTCTGTATAAACAGATACTTGAGACTCTTGTGGTCCGTGAAGAACTCAAAGGTTTCCCCATAGAGGTAATGCCTCCATATCTTCAAGGCAAATATTTCCGTTGCCAACTTAAGATCATGTGTTGGATAGTTTTTTTCATGATCCTTAAGCTGTCTCGACCCATAGGTGATAACTCTCCAATTCTGATTAAGCACACAGTCTAAGCAGTTGTGTGATGTATCAGTAAACCACAAAACCTCCACTTCCTGATGGAATAGCTAACATTGGTGCAGAGGTCAACTTTTTCTTGAGTTCTTGGAAACTTTTCTCACATTCTTCAGTCCACTCAAAGTTAACGTCCTTCCTTGTGAGTCATGTGAGTGGTCCCAAAATCTTGGAGAACCCTTCTACAAATCTCCTGTAATACTCAGTCAGACCAAGGAAACTGTGAATCTCAGTCACAGTCTTTGGTTGTTCCCATTCTACCACAACCTTGATCTTTTTTGGATCCACTGTGACACCTGCTTCTGAGACTCATAGTCCGAAAAGCTCACTTGTTCTAGCCAAAACTCACACTTGCTAAGTTTTGTATATAACTGGTGTTCACGCAACGTCTGTAGAGCAATCCTTAGATGCTGCTCATGTTCTTCTTTAGACTTTGAGTATATGAGAATATCATCCACGAACACCACCACACATGTATCAAGATGTGGTTTGAACACCCTGTTCATGAGATCCATGAATGAAGCTGGTGCGTTAGTTAAGTTGAAAGGCATCACCAAGAATTCGTAATGCCCATATCTGGTTCAAAAAGCCATTTTCTGAACATTCTCGGCTTTCACCTTCAGCTGATGGTAACTAGATCTCAAGTCAATCTTGAAAAAGAACCTTGCTCCTTGCAATTGATCAAAGAGATCATCAATCCTAAGTAAAGGATACTGGTTGTTGATCGTCAACTTGTCCAATTGATTATAGTCGATGTACAATCTCATCGACCCGTCCTTCTTCTTAACAAATAAGACCGGTGCTCCCAAAGGAGAAACAGTTGGTCTTATAAACCCCTTGTCTAAGAGCTCTTACAACTGATTTTTCAATTCTTTCAACTCAGCTGGAGCCATCCTAGAAGGCACTTTAGATACTGGCTCCGTAGCTGGGGCTAAGTCAATCGCAAACTCAACCTCTTGATCAGGTGGCAAGCCGATCTTGAAACTCAAAAGCCACCGAAATTTCTGATACGGTGTTCTTCTCTTCCCATTGCTCCTATAAGAATGCTAAGTATCCACTACATCTATTTCTCATGATCCGTTCGGCTCGAATCGCGAAAATGAATGGCACGTTGGTCGATTGCATACTGAAAAATCTGAACGATCTACTCCCTTTGGGGTGAAAAGTGACCATCTTTTTTCTGCAATCGATATTTGCATTATGAATGGATAATCAGTCCATGCCAAGGATCACGCCGAATCATTGCATATCCAATAGGATTAGATCAACCATTGATTCATGATCTTCATAATCTCTAATGGCAACGATAACTAATCAATACAATATATCGATACTAACCGAATTTCCTGTTGGAACTGACATGGCCAAAATAAAGTCTAAGGGCTCGGGAATGACTTTCAACTTTACTGCATACTAGGGAGTCACAAACGAGTGAATTGATAACAATAATAATCAATTATTATTGCTATCAATTATTATCGTTATCGATAACAATACCCTGGGTCTATCAAGACTCGTGCTTCATAACAACAATAATTGCTTTCTTTGTACATTTGTAAGGTACCTATATTTTTTTTATACTACTCGATTAGATATGCACAAAATAAATTTGACATTCAAAAGTTGGAATGTAAAAGGCCATTTAAATCTATGCACCTTCCTCATCTAAAAAAGTGTTTTAAAGTAAAATACATTGACAGTCGATAGATGATTATACCTTGGATTATATCGTTATTTGTCTGAGCATCTTTGGCTGTAACTACATAAGCACGGTCTTGAATAGTAGGTCACGTAGGTCGTGTAGGCCTTTGTGTTGCAGCTGACGCTTTCCCTTCACCTCTTAGCTCTGAGCAATCCTTTATCATATGCCCCATTTTACCACATTTGAAACATGCTCCAGTGCCCCGTCTACAATCCATAGTCTTGTGAGATTTACCACAATGTGCACATGTCTCTTGTAGAGTAGACGATGCAGCTCTAAAAAATCCCTGAGCAACAGACACTCCTGTGGTAGCAACAGGGCTAGAAGGGCGAAAAGATCTGAATGGTGTAAGCACAGGTGGCCTAGAATAAGTAGTCTGGTTAAATTTTCTTAGAGCTGGTACCAAAATTCTTGACTTTTTTATTCACCGACTCCTAATTACCGAACTTCCCTTAATTTACCTTTCCTTTACTCTTTCGGTCCCTTCTTTTATACATCTCATCTACGTCTTCTTCGGCGACCAAAGCCTTACACATCACCTCCCCATATGTTTCTAACTCTAATACCAAGATTCTATCACGTATATTCGACCTTAAGTGTTGGTATGCACTTTTTCTGGGTTCCTTTTGGTCCTCGAAAAGAGTGACCCAATTCGGTCCAAGTGGACTCTAGCAAAGGCGATGATGGAGTGGTAAATTAGGAAATATTAAATGCTGAAATTAAAGAGCTGAATTCTAAATGAAGAATACCTGAGAAAATGTGATCGCTAGCTGCAGATATTTATCGACGCTACAACACGTGACTGATCACAATTTACGGGGAGCAGGGGCTTGTAGGTTGAACTCCTTTACTGAATCGTCTGCCGGCGAACGTCAGCAGCTGTGGGTTGCCTTTAGCATAACTGGTTTGATTTTTCTATTCCTGCTGGGATTTTATTTAACTTGGTCTCCTAATCCTACTAGGTGTCTGATTGATTTAGTTTCCTAATCCTACTAGGACTCTAATTAAAAAAGGTCTCCTAATTCTACTAAGAGTCTAATTAATTTAAATATCTTAATCCTATTAGAGGTCTAATTAACTAAGTCTCCTAATCTTATTAGAAGTGTAATTAATTTAAATATCTTAATTTTAATTAGAAATCAAATTAATTAGAAAAAGAAAAAAGAAAAAAAGGGGTTTGGGCCCGCTATGCTAAGGGGGATCAGCCTCATTCCCGAGTACCCTCCGTAAGCTCCCTTGGGCAAATTGGGTGACTGAGGTTAAAACAATTTGAATGTCGGATTATAATATTATTTTTTGGATTTTTGGAGTCAATTTTGGATTATAATTATGGATTAAATTTTGAAACTAGAGTTTTAGAAAACTAAATTAAGAATTGGGATTTTAAAATATTAAATTAAGGAATTAAACCTAGAAATTTAAAATCTAAGGACTGAATTCAAGAAAATTAGACCATATGATTAAGGACTGGTTCTAGAAACTAAGAACTAGAACCAGAGATTAATGATAGGACTGAAGATTAAGATTTCAGGATAAAATTAAGGTTTTAGGTCGATGATTTAGGCCGTCTGATTAAGGACTGGTTCTAGAACCTAAGAACTAGAACCAGAGATTGAAATTACGGTCCAAAAAGGGTGCTACGATTTAAGACTAAAAGATTTAATACTAATATTTAAGAAAACCTAAATCTAAGAACTAAAAAAAACTAAAGGTCGAGACCTAAAGACTAGATTTTTACCTAGGGTTGGGGCTGTGGAGAGGAATCTCAAAAATTTGAAGCTTGAATCTCGAAATCATGGTTATGTTTCTCTATGTGTTCGTTCTCGAAATTCTCTATATTTTTCGTTCTCTCTGTGTAATTTTTTAGCCTCTCCTTCCCCTAAAAAAAAATATTTTATAGGGTTTTTTCTAATTAAACACCTTGTTTCAGGCTCTTAATTGAATTGCACACCGATTTCCCAGTGCTTAATTGCTTTGAGTCGGTCACCGACTCAGTGAATGACCAGCTGAGCTAGTCAGCCGAGTTTCCTAGTCCTAACAATGTTAGGGCTAATTGCGCGTCTGGTGTGGAGTGCACAATCCAATTAAGTACTTAGTTTTAAGTGCTTAATCATGGAATCTTGGGGGTCAAGGATAGTGTGGCTAGGTCGGGCGTAGGCCAATTGTGCACTGATGGTGGGGCACACAATCCGATCGCGCGTCTCATGTGGGGTGCGTGATCAAGTCTCGAGGTGGTCTAGGGAAAGGAAGTCTGGTCTGAGAGGGGACTGATTGCATGTTTGTGGTTTTATGTGTAATCTAATTACGCGTGTGGTTTTATGCGCATAATTCGGGTTTGTTCGAGTCCAGTCAGGTCTAAAATGCCAGACTATTATTTCAGTCTACATGTCTACTATGTACTAGTATTTCAATATATAGTCTCCCTACGTTGGGATCTGAGCCACATAGCTATTATTTTAGCCTGTGTTTAGCCATGTACTATTATTTCTATGCATGATTCCCAATTTAGGATTATGGGGCCTGAGTCACAGAGCTATTGTTTTAATCTGTGTACCACCATATACTATTGTTTCAGTATATGGTTCCATATTAGGGTTAGGGGGTCTGAAATGCAAGACTATTATTTCAGTCTATATTCTGACTATATACTATTATTTCAGTATATAGTCTCCCTACGTTGGGATCTGAACCATAGAGCTATTATTTCAGCCTGTGTTCAACCATGTACTATTGTTTTAGTACATGGTTTCCACATTAGGGTCATGGGACCTGAGCCACAGAGCTATTGTTTTCGCCTGTGTCTAGCCATATACTATTGTTTCAGTATATGATTCCACGTTTAGGGTTGTGAAACTTTCAGAGAAGGTAAGTCCTTTCCGAAAAGTCACGGGCGAGGTCAAAGGTTGATTGAATAGATTTGTAAATTCTGAGAGGGCAAAATGGGGGTGTCTATAGATGCCCCTCTTCGGCGTGCTCTTGCGAAGTAAGAACACATCAAAGAAGTAGACACCCCTCATTCGAGGTGTCTTCTCGTTTCTCTTGGGAATTCACAAGTGTGAACTGGGGATGCTGACATGATATGTTTGGCTTTCTTATCTACCAGCGCAAGCTAAAAATGGAGCATTCGAGGGCCCAGTGGTAGTTGTCGAAAGGCATATTCCATGCCGTAGTTTTGTTTTGCTATTATTATTTTGTGCTATTATACAACATCAGTTCCTTAAGTAGGGGACTGACTCAGGAGGTCGGATGGGCAAACTGACAGAAGGATAGTTTGTTTTAAGGTCCTCGATACCTCTCGATTTGGTCAATCTGGGATGAGAGTGAGGTTATGTTTAGGTTTGTGTTTTGGATGGTATAGGGCTTATCAAAATAAGTGTGGTGTCATTTGATTTCTTCCTTCGATAGGTATTTTGTGTCCGAAGTCTCCTTATCGGGAGGGACCTTCTTGTTTTTTTTGATGGAGTGAGGCATCTCATGGAGATGAAGCATAGAGTTGTTAAAGAGTTCTTCGGGGCCGTTTGCGGGTGATTGAAAAGTTGTTTGCGAGTGAAGTTGGAGTGGGAACCATTGAGAGAGATGGTAGTGTGGTAAAGGTAGTGAGAGGATAAGGCAGAGGTAGAGTAGGAGGAGGAGACGCGAGGGAGTAGTCCAAGGTGGATCTTTCCTATGTGTGGGGCAGTCCAGTTTTATTTGATTATGCTTGTTTGATTTAATTCGCACTTTGGGTTTATTGTGAGGTTATTTTAAAGTTTTATTTATGATTTTTCGAGGAGGTTGAGTATCAGAAGTTTGACGTAGTAGTTTTGTCACTGATTGGAGTTCGATGAAGAATTGATTGTGAGGTCCACAGAGATTTGGATCTGATGATCAGAAGCGATTTTAGTTATGATATTGATTTCGTGTTTTGATGGGATTTGAGGATCAGGTGGCATGTTGATTTGGATGTTAATCGGGGTTGGAGGATTTAAGTCTGGTTTGATTTCGAAAGTGGGAGCGATGATCGGCTCCGTGATAGGTCCCGTGGTTGGCTCGAAAGCGAGTGAAGTTGGTGTTGTAGAGATGGGTTCGATGATAGGTTTGGGCTTGATGATAGGTTTAGTTTCAATAATGGGTTCATGCTTGATGAGGGGTTCAAGTTTGACGATAGGTTTGATTTCGGTGACAGGTTCAAGTTCAATCATGGGTTTAGGTTCGGTGATAGGCTCATGTTCGAGAATAGGTTTAGTTTTGATAGTAGATTTAAGTTTGATGATAAATTTAGGTTTAGGTTTTATACTAAGTTTAGGTTTTATAATAGGTTTGAGTTTGGGGTTCAGTTCGTGGTTGGTGGAATGGTAAGTTCAATAGTGGGTTTAAGCTCTTGTTTCGGAGTTGGGGGGATGATAAATTTGGTGGCGAGTTCTGTAGGGGTTGATTCATGAGTTGGTTCCAAAATTAGCCCAACGAGTGATTCTGGAGTGGGTGGTTTGGAGGTCTGTTTGGAGATAGAGCTAGATTCGGGGTCTTGTTTTGCAGTTGGTGAGGTGACGAGTTCGGTTTTAGGTTTTGAGGCGGGTGTAGAGACTGATCTGGGAGTTAGTTTTGAGACCAGTTCAACGGTTGATTTTGAAGTGAGTGAAATGGATGGTTCGGGTGTATGTTTGATAATAGATTTAAATTCGAGATTCTGTTTTGAAGTTGATGAGGTGATAAGTTCTGTAGTGGGATTGGGTTCTGGAATGGGATTTGGCTCGAGAGCTGGTTTCGAGGTTGGTGGGGTGAAGTGTTCGTTATTGAGCTCAAGTTTTAAAGCAAGTATAGGAATTGATTCAGGGACTGATTTTGAGATTGGTGGTGCAATGTGTTTGTCAATGTGTTCGATTTTGATTAGTTTCGATGCAAGGGGGCTAATGGTTTTGGTTATGGGTCGGCTATGGATTTAGGCTCAATGTTTAGTTCTGGAATTTGTAGGATGACTGGTTTAGGTGTGGGTGATGTTGTGGTATGCTGATAGGTTGGTTCAAAGAAAAATTTGATTGCAGGTTTGAGTTCAGAGTTTAGTTTTGTGATTGGTTTAAGTATGAATTGCATTGTATAATACCGATTGATTGGTTTGAAAATTACTTCTAGAATAGGCACGTGAGCTTGTTCGGGAGTAGTTCACGTCATTGGTTTAGGCGTCTGTTCAGGAGGTGTGGGGGTTGATTCATTTGTTGGTAGGTTGTTAGATTCAAGGGTAGGCTGAGTCAGTTCAAAAATGAGTGCATTGAGTTTGACGATGTGTTTGGTGATGGGTTGAGTTAGTTTAGGGGTGGATTCAATGATAGTTTGGATTTTAGTGATCTTGGTAACTAGTTCAGGGTGAAAGGTAACTTCGCATTTATAGGTACGTGGTTGGTTGGTTGTAAGTGAATAGTATGGTCTTGCTTTGAGGGAGGTTCAATTCTTCAGATCGGGCTAGCTGGGTGGAATGGGGCGGGGGTGAATGAGTGTACAGCCTCCTATGCGAGTTGAGTTTGATCAAATAATGGGTTGTAATACGTGATGTTAGTTTCCGTGTTGTTGGGGCGCTGCTTTTGGTCATAGTACGGGTTCATGTATTGGTTGGTGTATAGTGGTTGGTCTTGGTCAGGGTATACAGGTTGGTTATAGTCAGGGTACAGGTTTGTGTAGAGGTCTTGAGCTTGGTCATATAGGTGGTATGGTTGAGGGCTAGTTTGGTTTTGTTCTTGGTTCGCAATGATTTGTTCAGAGTCTATGGCTTCGTTTAGGGTGTTTGTCTCGGGGTTATCGGAGGAGGGTCTGTTGGATGTTAAGGTAGGAAGACTGAGGTCTTCATTCTTCAATCGGCGTTCTATGCATGAGGCGCGTTGATAAAGGCTAGCGAGGTCGTGATAGTCACTTAGGATGAGAACGCTCCGAAGAGGCTCTCGGGTATTGCTAATCACGATTTCTAGCGCATCGCTTTCTTTTATTTGATTCCCTGTTTGAGCGGCAAGTCTTCTCCAACGGTTGGCGAATGTTGAGAAATCTTCATCGTCCTCTTGTCTCGTGTGCATCAAGTCAGCGAGACTGATTTCTTCATGAGTCAGGTGCTGGTATTGATCTAGGAATCTATCAGTTAAATCTTCGAATGTCTCGATTTCGGCTAAAGGTAAGGCTGCGAACCAGTGAAGGGCTTCTCCTTTTAGTGATCTCAAAAAGTAATGGATCAGGAGCCCATAATTGGTGCAGATTGGTTGACAGTCATTGCAGAATAGGGCCAAGTGGTGCTTTGGGTTTCCCGTACCGTTATATTTGTTAAATTTTGAAGGTTTAATACTAGCGGGTATAGTGAAGTCGATGTCTCGGTAAAATTTGTCGAATCCAAAAGTGTGATTGGAGTGTTCTTTGTTAGCCATATAGTCATCTAGAAATTGGTGGAGGTTGTTTATGTTTATGGCGGTGTCTTTTCTAGGTGCCTTGGGAGAGGGTTGCCCTTGATAGTTATTATTGTAAAAGGTGTGAGAGGTATATGTGTTATGTGTCGGGGGAGTCAGAGCATGTGGAGGAGTCGATGTCCTTTCCTTTTGTCTGTTCCTCGGAGTAATTTGTCTTTGAGACTGGAGCAATGCGTCGACTTCTTTTCCTTCTTTTGTGAGTGCACTGGGAGTGTGGTCCATAACTTGACTATAGGGGTAGCTTCGCTCAGTACAACTTTCTTCAGTGCTATTGTTGTGATTTGAGTTTCGTAGAGCGAAGGGATACTTTTCACTCTCATTGATCGTATTTACCCAGGCACGACGCTGGGCTGTCTAGCAAGATGGCCTAACGTTATGCTCGGGATCACTAGGGGAGCCCCACACTGGTGGGTTGATATTAATAAAGTTTAATTTTTTGATGTCGGTCATTTTCAAATAGTTTTTTTGGTTATTATTTTTTTTTTTGAGAAAGAAAAAAAAGTCTACCCACATGCAAGTGTGTGTAGAAAAGTGATAAAGTGGAACAAAATAGAAATCAAAATAAAGAGCGAAAAATATAAAACAAAATTAAATAAAGCAAGGAAAATAGAACACCAAATTAATTAAATCGGGGCAACCTAAGAAAAAAAGAGTCCCATTGCGATCGCCAGTCTATTGGTACGCACTTTTTCTGGGTTCCTTTTGATCCCCAAAAAGAGTGGCCCAATTCGGTCCAAGTGGACTCTGGCAAAGGCGATGATGGAGTGGTAAATTAGGAAATATTAAATGCTAAAATTAAAGAGGTGAATTCTAATTGAAGAATACCTGAGAAGATGCGATCACCAGCTGTAGATATTTATCAACGTTGCAACAAGTCACTGATCACGCTTTAAGAGGTGCGGGGGCTTGTAGGTTGAACTCCTTTACTAAATCGTTCGTCGGCGAACGTCAGCAGCTGCGGGTTGCCTTTAGTGTAACTGGTTTGGTTTTCCTATTCCTGCTGGGATTATATTTAACTTGGTCCCCTAATCCTACTGGGAGTCTGGTTGATTTAGTTTTCTAATCCTACTGGGAGTCTAATTTAAAAAGGTCTCCTAATTCTACTAGGAGTCTAATTAATTTAAATATCTTAATCCTATTAAAGGTCTAATTAATTAAGTCTCCTAATCTTATTAAAAGTGTAATTAATTTAAATATCTTAATTTTAATTAGAAATCGAATTAATTAGAAAAAAAAAAGAAAAGAAAAAAAGGGGTTTGGGCCTGCTATGCTAAGGAGGGTCGGCCTCGTTCCCGAGTACCCTCCGTAAGCTCCCTTGGGCAAATCTGGTGGCCGAGGTTAAAACAAATTGAATATCGGATTATAATATTATTTTTTGGATTTTTGGAGTCGATTTTGAATTATAATTATGGATTAAATTTTGAAACTAGAGTTTTAGAAAACTAAATTAAGAATTGGGATTTTAAAATATTAAATTAAGGAATTTAAACTAGAAATTTAAAATCTAAGGACTGAATTCGGGTCTGAAATCAAGAAAATCAGACAGTATGATTAAGGGTTGGTTATAAAAACTAAGAACTAGAACCAGAGATAAATTATAGGACTGGAGATTAAGATTGCAGGATAAAATTAAGGTTTTAGGTCGGTGATTTAGGCTGTCAGATTAAGGACTGGTTCTAGAACTTAAGAACTAGAACCAGAGATTGAAATTACGGTCTAAAAAGGGTGCTACGATCTAAGACTAGAAAATTTAATACTAATATTTAAGAAAACCTAAATCTAAGAACTAAAAAAACTAAGGGTCGAGAACTAAAGACTAGATGTTTACCTAGGGTCGGGGCTGTGGAGAGGAATCTCAAAAATTCGAAGCTTGAATCTCGAAATCATGGCTCTGTTTCTCTGTGTTCGTTCTCGAAATTCTCTGTATTTTTTGTTCTCTCTCTGTGTAATTTTTTAGCCTCTCCTTCCCCTAAAACAAATCTTTTATATGGTTTTTTCTAATTAAATGCCCTGCTTCAGGCGCTTAACTGAATTGCGCACCAATTTCTCAGTGCTTAATCGCTTTGAGTCAGCCACCGACTCAGTGAGCGACTAGCTGAGCCAGTCAGCCGAGTTTCTTAGTCCTAACGATGTTAGGGCTAATTGCGCGCCTGGTGTGGAGTGAGCAATCCAATTAAGTACTTAGTTCTAAGCGCTTAATCGTGAAATATTAGGGGTCAAGGATAGTGAGACTAGGTCAGGCGTATACCAATTGCGCACCGGTGGTGGGGTGCACAATCCGATCGCACGTCTCATGTAGGGCACGTGATCAAGTCTCGAGGTGGTCTAGGGAAAGGAAGTCTGGTTTGAGAGGAAACTGATTATACACTTGTAGTTTTTGCGTGCATAGTTTTATGCACGTAATTCGAGTTTGTTTAGCTCTGGTCGGGTCTAAAATGCCAAACTATTGTTTCAGTTTATATTTCGACTATATACTATTATTTCAGTATAGAGTCTCCCTATGTTGGGATCTGAGCTACAGAGCTATGGTTTTCAGCCTGTGTTTAACATGTACTATTATTTCAGCACATGGTTTCCAATTTAGGATTATGGGGTCTGAGCCACAGAGCTACTGTTTCAGCCTCTGTTCATCCATATACTATTGTTTTAGTATATGGTCCCATGTTAGGGTTAGGGGGTTTGAAATGCAAGACTATTGTTTCAGTCTGCATTTTGACTATATACTATTGTTTTAGTATATAGTCTCCCTACGTTAGGATCTGAACCACAAAGCTATTGTTTCAGCCTGTGTTTAGCCATGTACTATTGTTTCATTGCATGGTTCCCACGTTAGGGTTATGGGACCTGAGCCACAGAGCTATTGTTTCAGCCTGTGTCTAGCCATATACTATTATTTCAGTATATGGTCCCACGTTTAGGGTTGTAAAACTTCCAGAGAAGGTAAGTCCTTTTCGAAAAGTCACGGGCATGGTCAAAGGTTGACCAAACAGATTTGTATCTTCCGAGAGGGCAAAATGGGGGTGTCTAGATTAAGCTGCACTAAAACTTCTTGGCCTTCATCAGATCTGAGGCCATAAGCTCTAAAGCAAACCTTGAAAGTCTCATAAATTCAATCCCATACTCTCGCACCGTCATCCGACCTTGTTCCAATTGGCTGAACTTCACTTCCATTTGATTTCTCACCACTTTAGGAAAATATTGTTTATTAAACTCCTCCACAAACTCTTCCCACGCCCACAAGGCATTCTGATTTTCTTGTTCCCTTATTCTCGATACCGATTTCCACCATGGGTCGGCCTCCCCATCTAACTTGAAAGCGACCCATCTAACCTTTTCATCCTCAGTGTATGGAAGTACACTGAATATCTTTTCCATCTCGTTGAGCCACTTCTCAGCTTCCTTTGGATCGGCTCATCCTGAGAAACTCGTAGGACGCATTTTTCTTAACTCTATAAATGTAAAAGGTTGAGGTGGTGGCGTATATCTGAATGGGCTACTTATATGTGTATCTAATTAAGTCTTAACCTATTGCAAGTGCACAATAGAAATCATAGTACTAGCAAAGGATCGTTCCCACAAAGATCAGGTTACTATATTAATTCAAATTTTCTAAAAACTTATACTTATCTTCTAAGATCCTAAACTACTGGAGAAATATGAATAAAGAATTATTTATTAATTTAAATTGCAGAAAATAAATTCTAATCTTCAAACTTCAGATTATGGTCATTAATCACAATCTTCTGCTATCAAATATTTATGAAATTAAATAGTACTATTATACTATATCTCAAGTATCCTAGTGTTGGTCGTCAATCAAAACTAGAATCCTATCAATACAGATTTAATCTAATCAATAATCTCCTAAAACTTGGGCGCCAATCAAATTCTAGAAAACTGAAGATGGAAAAGTAAAACCATTACACTAATCTGCAAACTTCAACCTGAGTCGTCAATTCAAATTAAAATCTGAAGATGTTTACAAAGCAGGAGATGAAAGAAAATAAAATCTAAACTAGAAAGCAAAGTAAATATATCCTTCACCCTCAGCCATAGTCGTCAATTTCTTCTGAGAAACTACAGATATCTATACTAATCTTCAATACCCAATAGCAGTTGTTTATTGCTCTTGAGAAACCTTGGATATCTAATCTACAAAGCAATAAAAATATACTCTAAGTTGATCAAAATAAAACCCAACCTTAGTTATCAATTGATGCTGAGAATTTCTTCAATGGTTTATTCTTACACCGGGTTCTCTTATTTATAGATCATAAGGAGTCGGTTTACAAGTTCTAATTCTAATGAAAGAAATAAAGGATTCCTACTATAACTCTACTTCTAATTCTATTCTTCCTTGCTTTCTTTAGTTGATGCGCTTCTGAATTGTTCCTTTTTATTCTATAGTAGAGTCCTCTTTAGATTCTTCTTCATCAATCTCTTAGATCCGTGCTTAGCAAAACTTCTAATTCAAGAGTTCTTCTAATTTTGTACATGACAGTGTTCATTCCCACGTGATCAGTAGTAGCAGTGGTAGTAGGAAAGCTTCTAATATCATAATCGTAAATCACGATTATTCTATTTTTTTCTCTTTTTTAGAAAATCTTAAATCACGATTTTCCATCTTTCATAGCTTTCTCATAGTTGACTTGACGATTCTCTGAATTACGATTCATTGCTTTTCTTCTACATCATACTCTTTCTCTGAAGAATTACAAATTATGATTTCCTATAGTTTTCTAGTAACATCACTCAATGTTCTGCAAAATCGTAAAACGCGATTTTTCATTCTTCAGTAGGCGGTGAATTATCTTTTTACGCTTAATCGTCTTTTACTACTTTTTTTGAGTTCATTTTGACAAAGATTATCACTTTGGCTCTCTTTTACTGGTTATCCTTAATATCTGCATATCATTATGTGACAGCTTAGGTTTTGACACCCCGAAACCCGCGCCATCAATGGGCTGGCGCTAAGGCCGAACCCGAATGCATTATACAGTCTCACATTGCACAGCAGAAACAAAGTAGAACCATGCTAACTAACCATCATAATGACATAATGAAACTAGTACTATCCCATAAAAGCTCAAAAACGACAGTTCTAATTCCATATGAATACCTATGGAAAGAGAACCACCGGTAAGGACCATTCCTTACCAAAACATGGTTCACCAAAAAGAATTAAGTTATAATTATCCTCCAATTTAAGTATTCTTCACATCATTTCAAAATACTACTCTCTCAACCTAAGGCCAGCTATATTTGGCATCGCACAAAGATAACAACACTCAGGGGGAAGTTCTTCTAGATTCTCACCAGGTGATAACTCAGGATCCTCCCTCTCCAAGATCTCTGTTCTAATGCCTTCACCTGAACCTGTGACATTTAGTCGAGGAATAAGTTTCATCCAAGCTCAGTAGGAAAAAACTCATAGCATGCTTATTAAAACATCAACATATATCTTATGGCATAATAAAACGAAATTTATCAGAACTTATGCACCCCGTGATTATCATGACATGAAAAGCACATACAATGGTTATTTCAAATTCATACACATGCTCTCATTTCATTCCAACATATGAAAAGAAAACTTAAAGTGCTTTACTTAAAATATTAGAATGAGAAACTATAGCCTCAAGCCCCCGATGGAATACCCACCATCGTCACTCATATGAACCCTTTTTCACATATATCCAAGGTCCCAAAAAGGTGGACACTTGGTCAAACATAATTACCGTTATACGGTAGGAGTCACAAACATAGCACAAAGGTGTATGGATTGGCTGCCGTACCGGTCGAGTATTCACATAAAACCTTAAATCAATGTGCATACATATAGCTTATCGCCATGTAAAGTGATAATTATAGTTTATATCAAATGTCAGAACGAAATGTGAAGATCACACCCACATACATAAATCGAAATGAATCTCGAAAGATTCTATAATACTCGCACAATTAAAAAATATAATGATACACATGCCTTTTCAAAGGGAAGTTATAAACGAAATTCACAATATTGAATCCAAATTTGTATCATGACATAACACACATGCTAATATGATAAATGCACATGATATCAAGTGTTCCCTATCTTAAAATCTTAACCCGCACGCGCTCAATCCGCCGTTTGGGTTTGTCCTTCGTTAGACAATGCCAAGTCACCTAAACATATAAAATCCATGGTTCATACATTAGAACTATGCTAAACATACTCTGACAACTTGCCTCAAAATCTCACAGTCAAAACTCAACAAAATCTAAAATCTGACAATTTCGATCGATCGAATCCTATTTTGATCGATCGAAACCTGTTTTCGATCAATCGAATCTCATTTCCATCGGTCGAACTCCCCAAAGCATATTTCACCTCTCAGTTCGATTGAACGATTCTGCCTTTTTGATCGAACGAACACAAATTCGATCGATCAAAAATAATTTCGATCGGTCGAATCCTCACAGAGCCAAATGACTATAACGCATTTTGATCGAACAAATCCCAATTCAGTCGATCGAAATCACATAATTCGATCGATCGAACTATTTCGATCGGTCAAATTCTTCAAGAGCTACATGACAATTAACACAGTTCGATCAAATGAATTTTAATTCGATCGATCGAAAATAATTTCGATTGGTCGAATCCCCACAACAGACTTTTCTAAAATCTCTGTTCTATAAGTTTTGATCAATCAAGAGTGGAATTTGATTGATCGAAACATACTTCGTTCGATCGAAATTTATTTTGATCGAACGACTTCCCTCAAACTTCGAATTCTTCCTTCTCCAGTTCATTCTGATCAATCGAACTAACTTTCGATCGGCCGAAATGAACAGATTTCATCTGTTCTTAGGTTTTTCACATTCTTTCACTTTTTCTTTCATAAATCAATCTCATTTCTTAGTGTTTTTCTGATCAAATCACCAAACAAACATTCCTAACAGAGATTTGCAATTGCACAATAATTTCTTACCTTAGATTTTTCAATTTTCGTGATCCATGAACACACACACAACTAGGCTTTCGTAAGCGAGCTACGTTAGTTCTGATTCGATCACACCTTTCGCTTCACACTACATGAACAAATCATTCTCGCATTCAACCACAATCAATACCCACGATTCCTTCTCTCTTCTTAACTCCTTATGATCAGCTATAAATTTGGTATTGAATGCAAGGGATTAAAGGGTATTTATTTCCCCTTTAACAAGCCATAGGTTTAGGTGTAACACAGCTACACCAAGGTTGGTGCACGTGTGTTCACTAACTCATAACCTAACCTACTTATACGAAATCTGATGCGCCGGATTTGATCTATAGACATTACATAGACCATCGGCATGACCCTCGACGTAAGGATCGTCAGGCATGCATATTGAGGCATATAGTTCATAGGTTAAAACTCAGGGACATTATATTCTCCCCACCTTAGGAATTTTTGTCCTCGAAAATTGATCCAACGTGCGATTAGGCACCATACATAGTTAAAGAAGAAGGGTGGCCTCGTAAGCCACCACACATGGCTAAACAATCCAATTCGTTATAAAATCCTATCACACATACACAGTCCACACACAATAAATTGTAGTTAATGCCAATCAAACACATGCTTAAACATCAAAGATTAGTATATCAAAATTTAGATCATCGTGGCAACCATGCCACCATAGTTATAACGAAAGAAAAGTAAACATGGCAACCATGCCACCATAGTTAAAATTTTATACATACCCACCAAAGATTAAATATTAAAACAAAATCTCTCAAGCTCAGAAAGTCTTTGTTTGAAACTCGTCACACATCCGCCCCTCTTGTCGCTCCAGCAGGATCGGCCGCTCTAGTAGGATCCGCCACATCCTCCGTCTCCTTGTCTGCGTGATCCCCACTGGCCGCCTCATCAGGCCATGGATCCTCAGCAGCAGTGTCTGACGTAGAAGAGCCGAATACCCGTGCATGCAAGGCCGCCATCCTCTGAGCGTAGTTGGAAGGGTACATGGCGTGCAACATGTCCTCCATGAGTAGCTCGTAGTTATCAAGGCGCTGATTAAGCTGGCGATTACTCTCCTGGATGAGCATAGCCAATGCCTCATTGGTGATCGGACTGCTTGATGGTTGGGTGGTATCGGTATGTCAATAGGCTGATGCACAGGAGGGATGACCTCAGGTTGCTCTTGAAGAGGCACATCGGGAGCAGGTTGGTCTTGCTGTGGTGCACCTTGTGCAGGCTCTTCCTGAGGTTGAGGAGGGATAGGAGGTATTTGAGGAGCTGGCTGAAGGTGTGGTTTCAGTCGATTGAAAGTTTTCCTCCATTGCTTGAAGGTGTAAAAAACCTCGATATCAGAGGCTTTAGGCTCCCTCGAAGAAACCTTGTGCACCGAAGTTGTGGAAAACTCATCAAACATCGCGGAGATAAAGCTTGCGTAAGGAATATAATCCTCGGGCTTCGCCGCCCCTGCCAACAATTTCTTCCTGCCGTGCTTTATCCCCTCAAACACCACGACAGCCACATGAAGCCACTTACCCTCAAAAGCGGCAAATAGCGCTTCCATCAACACCCCTAATCTCTCTGTTTTGTGGTGGATCGGGTATTGGTTGCATTTGAAAATGGTGTCAAGCATCCACATGTAGCTCGGTAAGTGGGCTCGCCTAATGGCTCGACTGGGTACAACCTGCCCTTGAGTCATCCTCTCCGCCACATAAAGATGGGCCAAATTGGGAGGGTTTAGGGGCAACAAATTGATTCCAGGGCCATATTCGTCAAAACATTCAAAGGCCTTACAGGCCATCGCATGGGTAAAAACATATGTCTTCCCATCGATCTTGGTGTAGATGGTGTTCGTAGGGTTAGGGCCATCAAACATGTTCTGATAAAATAAGCACACGAGGCGCGGATAATAGTATGGATGGATGGGTTTCAGAATATTGTCCAAACCGGCTTTACCCAATAGTCAAGTGCCCAAGCATCAATACCGGGCACATTGGGCATTTCGAAAAGCGTCGGGTCAATGGTATACTCATAAGCAAAGCCCTTCTCGGTCCACCATTCGTTTGGTAGGTCTGGTTGGGGCGCTTGGGAAGGAGCTGGTTGCTCGACAATGGTTTGCGGTGGAGGGTTCGGTGGTGGTTGCGAAGAACCCGTGGCGGGTTTGGGTTGCGAAGAACCCGCTACCGTCTTAGGCTTCTTCGACGTAGGGGTTTTAGAAGCTAATCTAGTTTTTGGAGGCATAACTAAGAAGGATGAAAAATCTAGGGTTCTTTTTAAATCTCTAAGATTTAGTACAAAAAAAATTGAAATCAAAAGCTCAAAGTTAGGGATTTACCGATTTTATGAGGTTTGAATTTGATTCCTCAGCGAATCCACACACAATCAATCGATTGTCTGATCCCGCAACACGAAAACTCTCGAAAACCCTAACAGAACCCCCAAATATTTCCAAAAATTTGCACTTAAAAAAATGTAGTTTCTATATATATACGCCCGATTCGATCGATTGAAATCTACATTATAAAGAATACTCCGCGATTGGCTTAGCATAAAACTAGACCCCACATTTTGATCATTTGTTTCGATCGGTCGAAATTGGCTTAGCATAAAACTGGACCCCACATTTCGATCAAACGAATTTGAATTCAATCGATCGAAATTCAGAATTCGATCGATCAAAAATTTTTTCGATCGGTCGAACTTCTCAGGCTCCTAAAATTTTTGATTGAACCAAATAAATTTCATTCGGTCAAAATAAAATTCGATCGATCAAAAATGAATTCGATCAAACGAATTTAACAAGTCTTCATTTAGAAAATGTCCATTTTCTACCTAGACATTTCGATCGATCAATATACATGTCGATCGATCAAAATCCTATCCGATCGATCGAAAATAATTTTGATCGATCGAAACTATCAGAAAACACTTCATTGTAGTATTTTTGAGTTTTCTTTCACAATTTTGAGCTTTAAACCTTAAATTCTCCCATCTCATTCATTATTCAAGTTGGTTACATATTCTTAGGGTCACGATGGACCTTTACAAGTCCTTTCCCTCTCCAGATCACAAAAACAATGAAGCATGCTGGGCGTGAATCTCGACTTCGCGTTCCCACGTCGCCTCCTCTCTAGAGTGATTCTTCCATTGAACCAACACCAAGGGAATCTATTTTGTTCGTAACACTTGCTCGGTTTGGTCTAAAATTTGCATTGGTTCTTCAATGACCGTCAGATCCCTGTAGACTTCAACTAGTGGCGCATCGAGGATATGAGTTGGGTCTCGCACGTACTTTTGTAATATAGACATGTGAAATATGTCGTGCACTCAATCAAGCTTCGGGGTTAACGCAACCCTATATGCAACTTCACCCACTCTTCCTAATACCTCGAACGGTCCAATATAGTGAAGACTCAACTTTCTGTGCTTTCCGAAGTGCATCACACCCTTCATTGGAGATATCTTCACGAACACATGATCCCCCACTTGAAAGTACATGGTTGATCGCTTAATATTCGTATAGCTCTTTTGCCAACTCTGTGCCGTCTTGATTCTTTCTTGAATAATACGAACGGTCTCGGCATTTTTTCTTATGACTTTCGGTCCTAATACGAATTTGTTGCATGTTTCCTCCCAGTTGATCGGAGACCTACACCTCCGTCCAGACAGTGCTTCATACGGAGACATCCCAATGCTCTGCTAAAAGCTATTGTTATACGCGAATTCTATCAATGGAAGATGCTGATCCCACGATCCTTGAAAATCAATCATGCACACTCGAAGCATATCTTCAATAATCTGATTGACTCTCTCAGTCTGACAATCAGTCTGCGGATGGAATGCGGAATTGAAGTCCAATCTCGTGCCCATACCTTCTTGAAATCTTTGCCAAAATATTGATGTGTACAATGGGTCATGATTGGATACAATGCTTGTAGGAATACTGTGTAGTCAAACAATTTCTTTCATATACAAATCCGCCTGCTTGCTTGCAGTGTATGTTGTGTTGTAGGGCAAAAAGTGTGCCGACTTCATCAGTCGATCCACTATGACCCATATGGTATTGTGGCGTCTCAACGTTCTCGGTAATCTCACAATGAAGTCCATAGAGATAGACTCCCATTTCCATTCCAGTATTGATAGAGGTTGTAATAGACCGGCTGGGCGTCTGTGATCCACCTTTACTTGTTGGCACACCAAGCATTTAGACACATATTCGACAATGTCTTTCTCCACCAATAATTCTTTCACAAATCCTAGTACATCTTAGTACCACCAGGATGAATGGCGTACTTGGACTTGTGAGCTTCGTCCAATATGGTCTACCTCATCTCAGCATCAACAGGTATGCATAACCTTCCACGAAATAGCAATGATCCATCCTCTTTGATGCAAAAATCTGCACTTGTACCGGCAGTCATGCTTTATCTAATCGTTAAGAGCTCTTCCTCTTTCATCTGGAGTTCATAAATGCGGTCGAAAATGGTTGGTCTAATCATGAGGTTTGCCAATAGGACACCAGTATCCTTGACCTCTATATTCTTATCATACAAGGAGAGGTCTTCAAGTAATTTCCATCGTCGAAGTCCCATAATGAGACTAGCCAATTGAGCCGCATTCTTTCTACTCAAGGTGTTAGCCACGACATTTGCTTTACTTGGGTGATATTGTATAGTACAGTCGTAATCCTTGAGAAATTCAATCCATCTCCATTGCCTCATATTCAATTCCTTTTGCATAAACAGGTACTTAAGGCTCTTGTGATCCGTGAAAATCTCGAAGGTTTTACCATACAGGTAATGTCTCCAAATCTTAAGCGCGAAAATTACTGTGGCTAACTCTAGATCATGCGTCGGGTAGTTCTTCTCGTGTTCTTTCAACTGTCTCGATCCATAAGCTATAACTTTGGCATTCTGATTTAATACATAGCCCAAACCACCATATGACGCATCACTATAAACGACAAAACCCCCACTACCTGATGGAATAGCCAACACTGGAGCAGAGGTAAGCCGTCTCTTAAGTTCTTAGAAGCTCTCTTCACATTGACTGGTCCACTCAAATTTAATGTTCTTCCTTGTAAGTCGGGTGAGCGGTCCTGAAATCTTTGAGAATCCTTCCACAAATCATTGATAATATCCAGCTAGACCGAGGAAACTGTGAATCTCTGTCATAGTCTTAGGTTGTTCCCAATCTAACACTGCCTCAATCTTCGTCGGATCTACCATCACGCCTGCTTCTGATACTACGTGACCGAGAAAGCTCACTTGTTCTAGCCAAAACTCACACTTGCTGAGTTTGGCATATAACTGATGCTCATGTAGAGTCTGTAATGCGATGCACAAATGATGTTCGTGTTCTTCTCTGGTCTTTGAATAAATAAGAATGTCGTCTACGAACACTACTATGCACGTATCCAAGTGCTGTTTGAAAACCCGATTCTTGAGGTCCATGAATGAAGCTGGTGTATTCGTCAAGCCAAAAGGGATCACTAAGAGCTCGTAATGCCCGTATCTAGTTCTGAACGCCATCTTCTGCACATCTTCGGCCTTCACCTTTAATTGATGGTACCGGGATCTCAAATCAATCTTCGTAAAGAATTTCGCATCTTACAATTGGTCAAATAGGTCGTCGATCCTTGGTAAAGGGTACTTGTTCTTGATCGTAAGCTTGTTTAACTGGCGGTAGTCGATGTAAAGTCTCATCGACCCGCCCTTCTTCTTAACAAATAAGACCGGTGCTCCCCAAGGGGATACACTTGGTCTTATGAAGCCCTTATCCAATAATTCTTGTAATTGCTCCTTTAATTCTTTCAGTTCGGCCGGAGCCATTCGATAGGGAGCTTTGGAGACTGGTTCTGTGCCTAGAGCTAAATCGGGATATCGGTGATGACATTCTTCATCTCCTTTTGCTCTTATAGAAATGCTAGATATCCCTCACTACTATTCTTCATATCTGCTAAGCTCGTACCGTGGAGATGATCGGCACCATCTTTCCCTTCTCACCAATAAACTGAAAGGACTTTTTCTTTGGTGGATGAAAAGTAACTACTTTCCGTAGGCAGTCAACGCTTGCACGATAAGCGGATAGCCAATTCATGCCAAGGAGTACATCAAGTCCTTGCATGTTCAACAAAATGAGGTCCGCGATAGTCTCTTGATCCTCCACTTAAACAATGACTAATTGACAATAGGTATCAGCAGTTACTTCACTCTTCGTAGGAATGGACACGTTCAAAATGAAATCTAACTCCTCGGGTACTATTTTCAATTTCCCCACAAATTCCAGAGTTATATACGAGTGGGCAGACCCTGGGTCTATTGGAACTCGTGCAACATAATGATCACTGTCATTTTCTCAATAGAGTTGTAGTGTACCTATATGAGTTAATACATACACTAACGTTTAGACATGCATGTCATTTCTACATAATTACCGAGATGCACCTAAATTTTTCCCTATCCATGCACTTTCTTCATCTAAAAACTAAGTAATTGAATTTTAGCATAAAAACAAAAATTTTATACCTTGAATCATGTCATTACTTGCACGAGCATCTTCGGCTGTTACTACAAAAGCACGACCTTGGACGACAGGTTTCGTAGGTTGTGTCAACCTCTGCGCCGTAGCAATAGAAACAATGCCTTCCTTTCTCATCTCGGGGCAGTCTCATATTTTGTGGCCTAATTTTCCACATTTAAAACATCCTCCTGTGTCTCGCCTGCAGTCTGACATTTTATGCTGTTTGCCACAACGAGCACATTTCACTTGAGGACTTGAAGATGTAGCTCTTGAAGATCCCTGGGTGACTAATGCCCCAGACGTTGGAGTCTGAGTAGGGCCTTCTTTGCGGAATGGTCTCATAGGAGTAATTGTATTAGACCTCTGATAGTTTGAATAGACTGGTCTTGAGACTGGAGTAGGTGCTGACAACCTCGGCTTTTTATTCCCCGATTCGTAGTCACTCGCTCCCCCCGGATTTACCTTGTTCTTCCAATCCCGCCTCTTATTGATATCCCTTTCTGCCACGATAGATTTTCCCATCACGTTAGCATACATTTCAAGCTCAAATATTGACACCCTTTATTGAATATTCGGTCTCAGGCCCTCTTCAAATCTGCTGGCCATCATTTCTTCTGTGACTATTAACTCTGGAGCAAACCTTGACAATCGCACAAACTCATTACCGTACTCCCTTATGATCATGCTCCCTTGCACAAGATTACTAAAGTCCTTCTTCAATTGATTTCTAACTTGTTTAGGGAAATATTCCCTGTTAAATTCCCTTACAAACTCTGCCCATGTCCATTGGTCCTGTCGACCTTTGTTGTTGTTCTGAGTGTGCATGATTTATTTGTGTTTTGAAAACAGGTTTGCAACTGCTAAGTTATAATGAATCTAGAATATTAAAAAGAATAAAGAAATATCAGCACAGTTAGAACATAATTAGCCTGCAAGATCAGGGCCAATTGTAGCAAGTTTTAAATGTAAGTGAGTAAAAGATCGTCCACAGGGAATTGATTTAAAATTTAAGATAAACCTCCAGATCTGAGCTACCAGATCTGGCCTCTGATCCTATCTACAAAGCACATAAGATGGGAGGTTGAATTTGTCACGTTAACTAAATGATAAAAGTAAAAATTAAACTAAGTGATCCAGATCCGAGTTGGGGAAACGTTTGTGGTAAACTTATACAAAAATTGGAGAAATAATATCTAACTTTGATTTGGTCCTTGAAATCTAATGAGAATAACTGCAGCTCAACAGAGGTGATCCAATCTTCATCTGGCTACAAGCACAGATGTAAGAGAGATAAATCTAATTTAAGGATTAGGTTTAAGCTTATGGCTATGGTCTGTCCACTTTAATGGCCACAAACCATCCAACAGTCTTTAATCCAAAGCCTTAGTTTAGAACAAGAAGCATCACTACAAATGCCGTGAGAGGTTAGGTTACCAACACTAATTCTCACAGGATTAATGAATCAAGGGAAATTGCATGCAAAACAATGAATCTAAAAGAGTCTAATGTACTGAGGAGATCAGAGGGAACCCTTGACATGAGTCCAATGGAGAATGCATAGTTTACAGCAACCTTTTAAAATCCACCATTACAATTACAGAGCACAGCTTAAACAGCTCTCAGATTTGTAGTCTTGAATACAACTCTCTTTTGAATTACAGAAATATCTCACAGCTCTCAATTGCAGGTACAAAGTAGGCTATTACAGGGATTGCAGACAAGCTGTCTGGCTGGGAAATGGGGGATTTAGAAATGAAACTCAAAATCTGGATACCCAAATTGGGCAAATAGTTCATCTATTTATAATTTTCCCTAAGCCAGCTCAAATGTGTATCAACCAATCAGAATTGGAGAGATCAGATCAACCAATAGGAGTTGAGCACCGTGATCCGGATCTGTCTCGCCAATCGCTTGATCTGGTTCAGCCAATCAGGAAACAGAGGCATCAATTCTGTTATGCATTTTGAAAGTTTGTTAGAGTTTCTAGAAGTTCCCGCCAAGTAATTTCATCTTTGGGTGTTCACATGGGGTGGAATATGCCTTTGGTTCGTGCTCAGAATCTTTCGGAATGTCCTCGGCTGTTCAATGCATTGGGGCGCATGCGCAGACATCAATTGCCCTTGTTAAAGCCGCGAATCTCCGTAATACCTTTTCGCAGAGTTCGTGGGCCTTTTCGCAAAGTTCAATGACTTCAAGCTCGCAAAAGTTCAATCTTCTTTTCGAGGAGTTCGGGATGCTCTTCAAAGCTACACCGAGTTTTAGTCCTTTTCACGAGTTTAGGGCCTTTTCGCAGTTCAATGACTTCAAGCTCGCTCGCAAAGTTCAATCTTCTTTTCGAGGAGTTCGGATGCTCTTGAAAGCTACACCGGAGTTTTAGTCCTTTTAGCAGAGTTTAGGGGCCTTTTCAAAGTTCAATGACTTCAAGCTCGTTGCAAGTTCAATCTTCTTTTAGGAGTGTATTCTTCTTTTCGCAGTTCAAGGTTCTTTCTGAAAAGTGCAAGTTCTTCTGAAAAGAACTCTATAGTGCATTTCTCTGTCAATTGTTCCTCGCTTCTCTTACGTCTTTGCCTCTTCTATTTAGACCTTTCCACGGTGATGAGGTTGTTTCTTCACTTCCTTCCTTTGGGTGACATGGATTGTCATCTTTTGGCACTTTTGAGCTGCTTTCATGGTTAAGCGTGTCTTTATTGTTAATCAACATAGGCACTTAAAATACTTATTTAGTTCTCTCAAGGGTCTATCAAGGCCCAGATTAAGGGTGAAAATGGTATTTTCCAGCTCTCAACACACCCCAAACCTAAGCTTTGCTAGTCCCCGAGCAAAGACAAAATTTAAAAATAGAATGAAAAGCCATTTTTAGGGAGCAGCAGTTGCATTTAGCATATGCAACAAGCCTTTTAAACCCCTAGGTGATCCCTAGTGGAGGAGTGAAGTCTCCCGAGGGTTTTCAAGAAGGTACCCTACAAACTTCTCCAATAAATCGCTTAAGATCAATGCGATTCTGTTAAAGCAAACTTTATGCAATCGATTATTCACATCTCGCATCAACAAAGTTGTAAGAAGATTTTAAGAAAACATCAGTTCAAAACTAAAATGTCTGTAATTCCTTTACCATTCACTCGCTTGGTGTCAAAAAGTTTTACAAGAAAAATTAATGAAAAGCTTGCCTTCTATTTGAGAATTCAGTTTTGATGTTACCCTAAATAATTTGATTTCAAACTCAACTCTCACGTGGTTTTCACTCACCATGCAAATATGAGGGTTGCACTATTTCACATAGCTCAAGAGCAATTACAGTCCTCAAATAGGATTGTAAGCAGGAGCATAGGCATTACTTTTTAGTTCTGAATTTACTACCTTTTTCACCATAGATTACACAAATCCTTATCTCCACGTGACAGCTCAATCCATCATTGATCAGTAAGGACTTTAACTTGGGTTGTAATGTGGCTTATGGGTGAAATTTATCAAGAATAAAGGGGTGGAATGGAGTTCAAAATTGAGAAGTCAGTCAAGGTAAGGAGGTGATAGACACACCTTCTTCAATTCAGCACAATTTCATCTTCTTCTTTGAATTTTTAGAGCCAAAGTGGCCATCTTTTTCTCTTTCTTTTTCAAACTTCCTATGAAATGCCTTCTCCTTTTCTTTTTTTTTTTTCAAATCAACATTGACTGGAATGCCACATTTCTTCTGCTGATACATCATTGCCTTCAATTATTTTTCTTTTTCTTTTACCAAACTATTACCCAACTCAGCTTTCTTTCCTTTACCTTCTGAATTCTCAGAGTGAGGGTTAGGCTAAATAAGGTTGATGAGGTTTCAAAGAAATCTTGGATTTATAAAGCTCAATTGGTGTGTATCAAGGGCAGTTTCAAAAGGTTGGGTTTTTTTGAAGTTCAAACTGTCCAAAAGGAGGCCTTACATCATGTCTTTAATATCATGATTGCTGTCAAGATATTTTAACTTGGATATGTGTAACTTCTAGTGAAAACAAGCAGGTTCAAACAGTCCCTAGAGCAGAAAAAACTGCCAATTTATACCTCCAAAGAATACATTTCAGGTCCAAATCTCACTGGGTGTGGTTTTCTATCAAATTCCTGAGGTATATCATCACTGTTTTCTCTCATTTTAGGTTTACTAAAACATCAATTTATTTATTAATTTTTTTTTTAGAAATTTTCTGACCTTCACTTCATGAAAGTATTAGAATTACACTAGAAATTAATTTTAAAAAGTTTTAACTTCCTCATTTTTCAAAACAACAGGTGTGAAATTACTTCATTTTCAAAAATTCTGCTGGTCATAAGCTGCATCAAGCATTAACTTATTTCATTGGCATACCTGCCATACCCCCAAACCTAAGATGAACATTGTCCTCAATGTTCTAGACAATGAGAGACTAGGGGCAGTAGGGTAAAAGAAGAAAGAAAAACTAAGAACAAAAAAAATCTAAACTATATGCAGCAGAAAATAAAAATGTAAAATTGAAGATATGAGCAAGGAAATGGAAAACATGATATACAAATGCAAGAAAAATCAACAAAACAATGCTAGAACTGCTAAATAAAATCTAACAAATAGAAGGATTACTATGCAAATGAAAAGAAACTAATGCTAATAACAGAGAAACAGTAAAAGCAAGGTAAGGGACTGAATACAAAGTTAAAAAAGAAAAAGAAAAGTGTTGATACAAAAAAAAAACAGAATTTGTGAATGCAAAATAGGAAAACAAAGTTATAAACTAACTATACTCACAGAAAAATGACGAAAATCAGTAAAACGAGGACACATTAACCTAAGAAAGAAAAAAAATCAGCGATCTAAAATGCAATTTGAAACTAAAATTCCTAACACAGAAAATCTAATGCCAAATGATACATCCTAAGCCCAAAGAAACAAACCTAAAAGCCAGAGATACTTATGAATCTAAGTGATTAAAAAATGATTAGCAGGAATACAGTGAAAAGCCAGATTCATAAGACTAACCCCTTTGTTGATGATGTGTATGAATAAAAAAGAATAATGAAGCATGGGAGCACATATTAAAAACAGGGTTCACACACAGCTGAGACCCATTTATGATGAAGAAATCTCGAAGGAAAATAAAATCAGTGGATCCATTGAATATTCAAAACAGCCTATGATTCACTACTCATTATCCTACATGATTCCTAAAAAAGAAAAAATGATCTCAGCAGGTCCAGATGGGAAAAGTGGATGCAAATAGAGAAAAACAGCCCATCCGGAAGATATCAATATATATATATATATATATATTTGTTTTTATAATTTTCTTTTTTTTTTTTTTTTTTACTTGTTTTGGATCAGCCCGAGCTCAACAGGAGCCCTTATTTACTACTGCTGAAAATAATGAGAAACAACTCAGAGATTTTCTATTTGTGTTTTCATTTTCTTTTATTTTGTATTTGGTTTTTTTTTTTTTTTTTTAAAAATCAGCATGCCTAAAAGACAGCAGAAATTATAATCAAAACAAACATTAAACACAGCAGAACTGCTGGTTCTCAAGAATTTAAAAATAGAAAATGAATGCAAAGGAGAAGGGGATGCAAACTCAAGCAGATCTACTCCAGCTTTAGTCCAGATGCTCCTTGTTGGACGGCTGCTTCAGATCTGTAAAAATCCAAAAATTGCAGCAGTACCTTATTCAAGTATATTGGCAAAAATAAAAAGAAAAACTCAGGCTACTGCCCAAATTTGACAAAAAGACAAAAGAGTGGTAGCAACATTTATTCAAATAACTAGAAGGCAAAGAATAAAAACTTAGAAAAATAAAAAAAATTCTGCTGCAGTAAAACAGGTTTTCTATACAAAACTGTAGTAGACATTTAATCAAGCACTTGGAATGCAAAGTACAGTTTTAAAGCAAAAATTAAAATGAAAATCAAATCTACAAACTTGAAAAAGTTAGGTCTACCAATTTTAAAATCTATTCCCCGGCAACAGCGCCAAAAACTTGTTGTTCTGAGTGTGCATGATTTATTTGTGTTTTGAAAACAGGTTTACAACTGCTAAGTTATAATGAATCTAGAATATTAAAAAGAATAAAGAAATATCAGCACAGTTAGAACATAATTAGCCTGCAAGATCAGGGCCAATTGTAGCAAGTTTTAAATGTAAGTGAGTAAAAGATCGTCCACAGGGAATTGATTTAAAATTTAAGATAAACCTCTAGATCTGAGCTACCAGATCTGGCCTCTGATCCTATCTACAAAGCACATAAGATGGGAGGTTGAATTTGTCACGTTAACTAAATGATAAAAGTAAAAATTAAACTAAGTGATCCAGATCCTAGTTGGAGAAACGTTTGTGGTAAACTTATACAAAAATTGGAGAAATATTATCTAACTTTGATTTGGTCCTTGAAATCTAATGAGAATAACTGCAGCTCAACAGAGGTGATCCAATCTTCATCTGGCTACAAGCACAGATGTAAGAGAGATAAATCTAATTTAAGGATTAGGTTTAAGCTTATGGCTATGGTCTCCATCACTTTAATGGCCACAAACCATCCAACATGCCTTTAATCCAAAGCCTTAGTTTAGAACAAGAAGCATCACTACAAATGCCGTGAGAGGTTAGGTTACCAACACTAATTCTCACGGATTAATGAATCAAGGAAATTGCATGCAAAACAATGAATCTAAAGGAGTCTAATGTCGAGGAGATCAGAGAACCCTTGACATGAGTCCAATGGAGAATGCATAGTTTAGAACCTTTAAAATCCACCATTACAATTCTGAGCACAACTTAAACTCTCGATTTGTAGTCTTGAATACAACTCTCTTTTGAATTACGTAAATATCTCACACTCTCAATTTGTACAAAGTAGGCTATTACAGGATTGAGCATGTCGTCTGGCCGGGAAATGGGGATTTAGAAATGAAACTCAAAATCTGGATACCCAAATTGGGCAAATAGTTCATCTATTTATAATTTTCCTAAGCGCTCAAATGTGTATCAACCAATCGTAATTGGATAGATCTGTATCAACCAATAGAGTCGAGCACCGATCCAGATCTGTTACGAATCGAATCGCTTGATCTAGTTCAGCCAATCAGGAAACAGAGGCATCAATTCTGTTATGCATTTTGAAAGTTTGTTAGAGTTTCTAGAAGTTCCCGCCAAGTAATTTCATCTTTGGGTGTTCACATGGGGTGGAATATGCCTTTGGTTCGTGCTCAGAATCTTTCGGAATGTCCTGGGCTTTTCAATGCATTGGGCGTCAGATTCTTGAATTGCCCTTGTTAAAGCCGCGAATCTCCGAATACCTTTTCGCAGAGTTCGAGGCCTTTTCAAAGTTCAATGACTTTTGAAGCTCTGTTCGCAAAGTTCAATCTTCTTTTCGAGGAGTTCAGATGCTCTTCGAAAGCTACACCTGGAGTTTTAGTCCTTTTCGCAGAGTTTAGGGGCCTTTTCGCAAAGTTCAATGACTTCTGAAGTTCTGTTCGCAAAGTTCAATCTTCTTTTCAAGGAGTGTTTTCTTCTTTTCGCAAAGTTCAAGGTTCTTTACGAAAAGTGCAAGTTCTTTGCGAAAAGAACTCTGTAGTGCATTTCTCTGTTCGAATTGTTCCCTGCTTCTCTTACAGGTCTTTGCCTCTTCTATTTAGACCTTTCCACAGCTGATGAGGTTGTTTCTTCACTTCCTTCCTTTGGACTGACATGAATTGTCATCTTTTTGGCACTTTTGAGCTGCTTTCATGGTTAAGCGTGTCTTTATTGTTAACTGCAACATAGGCACTTAAAATACTTATTTAGTTCTCTCAAGGGTCTATCAAGGCCCAGATTAAGGGGTGAAAAATGGTATTTTCTAGTTCTCAACAACCTTCCACTTCTCTCTTTCTTAACACCGATTTCCACCAAACATCGGCGTCGCCTTCAAGTTGGAAGGAGGCCCAACGAACTTTCTCATGTTCAAGGCTCTGGAATCTCTCTAATAACTTCTCCATTTGTTTCGACCATTTTTCTGCTTCAAGCGGATTAGTCTGCCCTTGGAATACCAGAGGACTCAATCTCCTGAAATCTACAAAAGATGATGGCAACAAAGCAGGAGGTGGTGGTGGTGGTGGTTGCTGCTAATGACTGATATTATTGGCAGCTAATAACACTGTCTGCTCAGCCAAAAGAGCAGTCTATTGGGTCTGCTGAGTCATAGCAGCGGCTATGGCCTCCATAGCCCTAACTATCCTATCCGTCGACTCATCACGATGACCCCTCTCCACCTCAGGAGGTGGTCTCTGCTCTCCTCTGGAACTCGAAGGAATATCATCAATACTTCTCACACTCCTTTGGCGACCTCCTCTAGGCCGACCTCTTCCACGTTGATCCATCGGAATCTATCATAATGAAACAAGGGTCTCATTAACAGATGTCCCTAGTATCCAACAAAATCTCAAATCTCCAAACGGTCTAAGACTTGTCAGACGTCTCTAGAAAAATCGTCTTTTTATGATTTTTCTTTCTTTTTCCATATTCTCTCTTTTATTTCTTTGCCTGTACCTCTTTTTTCCTTCCCTTTATATGTTCTACTCTTACTCCTTCCATCTTCTTCCCATCTTTTACATTCTAAACTCTCAGAAATTGTAAGGGCTAAAGGTAGAAAGCTTTGGATAGTACATATGGTTAGAGGTTTATCAGATTTTTGGTTCAAAGAAGTTCGATTTAGGCTTCTAATATGGGTTCAAAGGATAAAATATTTGGAAATTTTGGCTTTTTGGCTCTAGTTTAAACAAAAGATGGCCTTAAATCATTTTTACGATTTACTAGCATAGATGCCTTATTGCTTTGATATTTCTAATAGATAGTTCTAGACAAAAAATTAGTTCATCATATTCATAGAATAATTCGATTCTAAATTCAACAATATGAGATTCCATAGCAGTGTAGAAGTTTAAAGAAAATTTTGATTGCATAGAAACAGTCTCTCTGAAAGAAAGGAAAATTTGGCTCAAAAGCTCACTGGTTTATAATTTTGAAACTATAATCTAAATTTTTGTAGTTTAGATAAATCTATTGTTTCAAACATCCATTTTAATACAATGTTCAACGAGCTAAGCATAAATTGCACTGTTCTATATTCTAATTATTAAAACTTCTACTATAATGAATCATAAGTTTTCAAGATTTATAATTTTTCCTATCATAATTCCTATGTACTGAATAACTCTTAAAGAAAATTAAATTTTTTTTTACAAAAATAAACTGCTAAACTAACTACTGATATACTAATTATACTAAAACTACTATTATACATAGAAATCGTGTATTCCCCCCAAACTTAAATCGGACAATGCCCTCATTGGCACAAAAATAGGGGGCACAAAAATTATTTTCTAAACATTATTGATTTATCAGAAAAAATCTGTTACCAGATATATACTCTCCCCCAAACTTGAGAGAAAATATATGTGGCTTATTCTTAGAGTTTCAATAATAAAAATGTTAGAATTATTAGTAACAATTACATAGTTAGTAAGAAAAGTTAGTGAAAAAGAAAATTTCATATATTACTGAATATTTACAATGAAAAGGAAAAATAAAAACTAAACATTACTATAAGAAAACTAATTACATAAAAAAATATAAACCTAGGAAAAATCTATAGAGATCATACCTTGTGAGGTTTGGAATGTTCTATAATATTTTTACTCACTTGGTGATGTAGGATATGGTATAAGGATAGAAGTAGTGGCGTCATCTTCCCAATCTGACACCTCGACAGTATAATAACCATCTTGACCCTTTTCTGCAGGTGAATCCCTATGTGCTGACGGTTTAGCCTCACCTGTGTTTTCCTTTTCTACAATCATCTGGCAAGAAGTTCCTTCGGAACATTGTTGCTCCTTATCAGCCTTTTCTTTCAAATCAGCAGCCAACTTCTTGATCATAGCATATTTTAATCAAATTTCTATTCTCAATTTTTCTGCTATATCCTGTTCTTTTGCTATTGCGACCACGCTGTTATTTTTTATAGATTCAATTTTTTTCTTTTGTTCAACATTGATGGAGCTTAAGGAATCTTTGTATTCTTGCAGTTGCGTTATTTTCCCTTCAGCTATAGTCAATAAGTGGTCCTTCTCACTGAGCTGTTGGTGGAGTTGTTTTTGGTAGTCCTTAAGAACATTTTCTCTTACAGTTTCTACATCGTTAGGGACTACCATTAAACTTTCAGATTGTTTAAGTATAGCTTCCATGTTTTCTTCATACGCCTTCTTTCTTCTTCCCAAGCTTGTTGTTTTTCGCTCATGATTCTATTCTCTATTTGCAGTTGGGTAATCTTTGTTTGAAGGGTTGAAGTGGCATCTTGGGCTTGCTTTTCTGTTTCTGCTGCCCATCTCGCATCTTGATCTTGTACATCTTTTCGTTGCAAGCTGTGCATTATTTCTGCTAGCTCCTGTGCTGTCAAGGTAATATCCAAGACTCTCTTCTTTAGTCCTTTATATTCCTCCATCCACTTTCTTGCTATACCCGGAAGTTGTATTAAAGGTGGGGCATTTGTAGAGGTCCATTATTCTAGTTTCCTCACCCTTCTTTCTAGTTTTGGTAATGGCAATAGATTTAGTTCATGTGTGAGTTGTCATTGCTCCACTACCTTCAATCTCCTTTCTAACTCATGAATTGAGGTGGTGGTGACTGGAGGATCCTCAGGGGGTGCTTCTTCTCCATTTAATAAATCTATAAAGCTCTCACTTGGTAACTCGGAGCTTTGTCCTTCTTTAGTAGCTTGAACTATTGGTTGGAATTATAGGTTTTGCAACAGGTTCTACTGGTATAGGGACATTACTAGAAGTAGCCATTCCAGCAATCTATGGATCAATTATGGAAGTGATTTCTTTGTTTATCTTAATATTTAGACTCTCAGGTCTGCTTCAGTAGTAACTAGCAGTGTGTCTGCCTCTATTGAAGGGGGCATAACAGGCCTTACTGGTGAGTCCAAAGCAGGGTTGTATAGACTGGCTTGGTCTGTAATTGGGATTCCTGATTCGGTTATTCTTTCTTATACTGGAGAGCTAATCTTTGCTCTCTCATGAGGTGGAGTAGAAGTACTCACACCTTCCTCCATAACTACTTCTGGGGCTACAATTCTTGCGGGCTACTTTATGGCAGTCTCTTCTCGGTCCTCATGAATTTGTTGGACTTGTGGTACAGAGGGAGTACTTTTGGTGCGAGGAGCTAACTGAATTTTCTTTTTGTTTTCAGAACCTAAAGTTCTCCTATAGGATGGGATTGTTAAGCCATCCTCTATTCTCGGTAAAGCTTTTTCCTTGGGGTCTATACTATACCCCACATTCATCAGCAGATTCATGATAAGGCCTCCAAATGGTAGGGTCAACTTCTTCGTTTGGTATTTTTCTTGACTTAGTTTCTCCCTCACGATAGTAATTACTTTAAAAGGATAAGAGGGTACATTGAACCAATAGCGATTTTCCATTAAGTACAATGCCTTGGCAAAAAGTGCCATTCTCTTTGTTTCATGACCCATGGGGTGAATAGTCTTACGAATTAGTATGTCAAAGAAGTGAAGTGATAGACTCCTTGCTTCCAGGTCCTTTCGAAGGAAAAAGGACCTGCCCCGTGGAGGTTTTCCTAATAGTTCTGTTGCCATTTGGATAAAGTTAGGGAGGGTATCTGATATCATCCTCAAAAGGTTGATCTCTGGGTTATCTTGGGACAATTGTGGTATTTCTAGGGGTGCATGCATCACCCTGGCCACTATTTCCTTTGTAATCTCGATAAGAAGTCCATCAATACTGGTGGAGAGAATTGGGGATGGTCCCTGGGTGTCTTTGATCATATTTTTATCAGACAGCCTCACCAATCTAGGATAGACTGGTGTGACTCCTAGCTCTAAGAAATAATTCAGCCCGACATCTTTAAAATATTTAATGGCTTCTCCACCCATTTTCAACTTTTCTAAAGACTCTACGTCTACTGCAATTTCAGCTCCCGCAATATGATGTTTCATTGAAGAAGGGAGTTTATCTGCTGGTGTAGCATAGGACGCTGACCTTTTACCTTATCTTCTTTTAGCCCCTTTTTAAGGACAGACACAGATTCGGTCTCATTTGTGTCTTTAGGATTTTCTCTGATAACCACTCCTGAAGATTTGATCTTCTTCTTGGGTGGGTTTGCTGCTTTTAATTTGGCCTTAAGGGTAGCAGACTATTCGATACGGTGAATGATTGGGGTGTTATCAGAAATATTACCTTCTTCTTCCCTTCGTTGTTTGTCCGTCTCGTTCGCCATGCTTCTGCTCTCTTTTCTGCAAAAGTTTAGAACAACACCATTAATTAAACTTAAATTTCATATATTGAATAAAATATCTTGCAGAAACCCTTCCACTCCACAATTAAAATCGTCACCTTACCTCCTTAAAGATTGAAACCCTAATTTATAATTGTAGGATAAAACACACTTAGGGTTTTCCAAAATAAAATAGAGGGAGTAAGGGGTTTTTAGGAAAATAAATGGTTGGGTTAAGTAAAAGAACAATTAAGATTTCGAACGTTTTAAAAAAGAGAGGGATGGTAGGAGGAGAAAACTGGAAGGTTTTGAAAATGGGACCGACATATCATTTTTACAAATATGTAGGTCCTACTTTCAGTGACGACTTGCTAAGTCGGTCATCACTTAAGTTTTAACCTAGAGTCGTTGGTTGATTCTAGCTTTTAGTTGGTAAAAATTGCAATCACTGTGCTTTTACTTAAAGACATGACTTTGATCAATCGTAAATCCATACGATTGTTCGTTATAATGTATAGTAGTATGATATTATGATCTGTCGTTTCCAACGATTTAGGTCATTTTATAGTACTTAAAGAAAAAGAAAAAAGAAATAGTTTACAATTGGTGCTATGGATGAGTCGATAGCTCGACGATCCAAGAAGTTTTTATTTTTAATTTTGGAGAGGCAATATTGTTTCCCTCAGGAACACTTATCCTCTAGGATTATTTACTACCTGCGTAGGCAATTGACCACTCTCCCTTTTGGCCACTTGAGAAGCTTGCTGCCCAATCTGGCTTTCCAGCTTCAAACTGGACTGCGTGTGCAAATTAAGTACTTGGGAGAATTGAGCCAGCTGGTGAAAGTCCTTCGAGTGCTGATGCAACTATTGCTGTAAATCCTGAAGGATTTGAACAATTGTGGCATCAGGTACACTACTTTGTGGTTTAAATTGGGGTTGCGCGATTGGCAATTGAAGTCTTTACTGAAAAATTTGAGTATGGGGAAATCTGGACTACACAACAGTTGATGCTAGCTGTGCTCCTCCCATGGAACCATAATTGAATCCAGGGTGGTTCCTCCATGATGAGTTATAAGTGTTCCCATAGTCTCCCCTCTGAAAGACCATTACTTGTTCATTTTTCACTATCTCCTGGTATGGTGACGCAGTTGGGTTTTCAATAAAATTTTGAGTCTGGCTATTAGAGTAGCTTGCTATAGAGTTGTCCGGAGTGCTACATTTGGTTGCCATTAATGTTGCGATTTGACATTCAAGAGCCATAATTTCCGCACTCATGTCCTCCTCCTTTTTTACTTTATCTTTATTGATATCATAAAGTCTACCCCTCGCGAGCAGGGTGTGGTGAATGGCATCAGGATCAGATCTAAGCAGAGCCTGTTTTTGTTTTGAGTTATTTGCCAATTTCTCGAATAGATTCCAGGACTGCTAGCCATTCTGAGCCATAAAGGCTCCTCCACTTATGACATCGACTGTAGACTGATTAGTCTTAGTCAATCCTTGCTAGAAGTTTTACGCTATTGACCAATTTGGTACCTAATGATGAGGACACTTCCATAATAAATCCTTCATCCGTTCCCAGCTCTCATGAAATAATTCTCTCGTCTTTTGCCTGAAGTCTTGAATTGCCTGGTGAATTTGGTTAGTTTTACCAATTGGAAAGTACTCGTCCAAGAACTTAGATTGCAATTCCTCTCAGGTGGTAATACTTATGGCAGGTAATCAGTCACATAATTTACTATTTTATCACCATTAACTTAGTAGTGCTAGGCCGTAGTTTGCTACTAATAAGTTCTTGATATGCAGATATTAAGGAAAAGCAGTAAATTAGACTCAAAGTATTAATATTCGTTAAATGGAACTCAAAAAGCAGTAAGAAAGACAATAGAATGAAAGAGAAAGCTCTACCTACTAAAAAAAAAATTTATTATTATTTACGATTTTCCAAAGTGAGACTATGAAGCTAAAGAATCGTAATTTACGATTCTGTAAAAGAAGCCGCTCGAGGAAGAAAACTAATTACGATTTTCCAGAGAATCGTCTACCAAGTATAGCAAAGTCATCAGAGTGAGTAGTATGAAAGTGTAAAATCATCATTTTCAATTTTATAGAAAAAGACAAAAGAAGCTGAAGAATCGACTTTTATGATTTTCTTCTATGAACTATATTAAAAGCTGAAAAATTGTAAATTACGATTTTCCACACTAAAGAAGAAAGAACAGAGGTTCATTATTAGCAATTCTACAGAAGACTTAGTTCACTGCTACTGGTCAAGTGCATAATACACTGCCATGAACCAGAATTAGAAGATCTCATGAATTAGAAGTCTGGTGAATCACGGATCCGAGGAAATTGATGAAGAATACTTTGAAGGACTCTACTGTAGACATGCAAAGAAATTTCTAGAAGTATCAACCACTGAAGCAAAAGGAAAGATAAAATTAGAAGTAGAATTATATTAGGATAGTTTTTATTTCTTTTATTAGAATTCAAAGTTTTGTAAACCGACTCCTTATGATCTATAAATAAGAGAGCCCAGTACAGGAATAAGCATTGAAGAGATTTAGCATCAATTGACGCCTGAGGTTGAATTTTCTTCTAATCAGTAGTGTAAAATAGTTAGAGTAGATTAGATATTAGAAGTTCTCAAGAGCAATTGATGACTGCTATTGGGTACTGAAGATTAGATGTCCGTAGTTTCTCAGAAGGAATTGACGACTCCAGCTGAGGGGTGAAGGATATATTTTAGTTCAGATTTTTATTTTCTTTTATTGCTTTGTAAACATCTCTAAGTTTTGATTTGAATTGACGACTCAGGTTAGAATTTGCATATTAGTGTAATGGTTTTACTTTTATATCTTCAATTTTCTAGAGTTTGATTGACGCCCAAAATTCTGATTGATTGTTGATTAGATTAAATCTATATTGATAAGACTTTGGTGTTGATTGACGCCCAATACTAGAAGAATTGATATATGGTGTATTGTACTGTTTAATTTCATAAATATCTGATAGCTGAAGATTGGGATTGACGACCTCAATTGGAAGAAGGAGGATTAGGATTTATTTTTATGCATTATAATTTAGAAAATTCTTTATTCATATTTCTCCATTAGAATTGGAATCCTTAAAGATAAATATAAGTTTTCTGTAAAATAGGTTAATATAAGTAATAACTATCTTCGTGGGAGAGATCCTATACTAGCACTACAATTTCCATTGTGCGCTTGCAATAGGTTAGGACTTAATTAGAAACACACATAAGTAGCGATCAGCAGGTAACGAAATTAACTATACCTTCACCCTATCCTTGAGAGAGAACGGAAACAGATGTAGTTTTACGACCTCTTTATTGGCAGTTGATAATTACAATACTATGCAAAGCTCTATGAAGTCCCTTAGATGCTAGTAGGGATCTTCTCAATCAAGCCTATGAAAGGTTGGTACAGATTGAAGTGTATGGAGCTTGATTTCGTAATTTTGACCCGCAGGCACCTTTGGTATAACTATACAAGAGGGCTCGGTCAAAGCTATAGGGCTAAAATGTGTCTAGATTGACAAATTGTCAGCCATTATCAAGGATTCTCTTGCTGAAATTCGGTTTGCTACCAAATTATGACGGAGAGTCCTTTCAATTTCTGGATCACACTCGAAGAAATCTAGACTTCAAGATCAGGTGTGATGCATAAAGGAAAACTCTAATTTTGGTATTTTTAAATTTATCTAATTTTTATTCTAGAAAGCAGAGAGAGAGAGAGAGAGCAAATCTACGCCTCGAGCTTCTCTGATCAGGGGAGTTGAGACTCTAAGTCTTCGCTCCGAATAAACCTGCAAAAGATTTAAGAAGCGATCAAAGAAAATTAAAAATATAAAAAATATATAAAAAGAGAAAGATAAATACTTATTTTCTTGAATTAATATACTAAAGCGCTGATCCCTGACAACGATGCCAAAAACATGATTGGGCTACTTATATGTGTATCTAATTAAGTCTTAACCTATTGCAAGTGCACAATGGAAATCATAGTACTAGCAAAGGATCGTTCCCACAGAGATCAGGTTACTATATTAATTTAATTTTTCTGAAAATTTATACTTATCTTTTAAGATCCTAAACTACTAGAGAAATAAGAATAAAAAATTATTTATTAATCTAAATTGTAGAAAATAAATCCTAATCTTCAAACTTCAGATTATGGCCGTCAATCACAATCTTCTACTATCAGATATTTATAAAATTAAATAGTACCGTTACACTATATCTCAAGTATCCTAGTGTTGGTAGTCAATCAAAATTAAAATCTTATCAATATAGATTTAATCCAATCAACAATCTGCTAAAACTCGGGTGTCAATCAAATTCTAAAAAACTAAAGATAAAAAAGTAAAAATCGTTGCACTAATCTACAAACTTTAACCTGAGTCGTCAATTCAAATTAAAATCTAAAAATGTTTATAAAGCAGGAAATAAAAGAAAATAAAATCTAAACTAGAAAGCAAAGTAAATATATCCTTCACCCCTCAGTCGTAGTCGTCAGTTTCTTTTGAGAAATACAGATATCTACACTATTCTTCGGTACCCAATAGTAGTCATTTATTGCTCTTGAGAAACCTTGGATATCTAATCTACAAAGCAATAAAAATCTACTCTAAGTTGATCAAAATAAAACCCAACTTCAGTCGTCAATTGATACTGAGAATTTCTTCAATGGTTAATTCCTACACCGGGTTCTCATATTTATAGATCATAAGGAGTCGATTTACAAGTTCTAATTCTAATAAAAAATAAAGGATTTCTATTATAACTCTACTTCTAATTCTATTCTTCCTTGCTTTCTTTAGTTGATGCGCTTCTGAATTGTTCCTTTTTATTCAGTAGCAGAGTCCTCTTTAGATTCTTCTTCATCAATCTCTTAGATCCGTGCTTAGCCAAACTTCTAATTCAAGATTTCTATTATAACTCTACTTCTAATTCTATTCTTTCTTGGTTTCTTTAGTTGATGCGCTTCTAAATTATTCCCTTTTATTCAGTAGCAGAGTCCTCTTTAGATTCTTCTTCATCAATCTCTTAGATCCGTGCTTAGCCAAACTTCTAATTCAAGAGTTCTTCTAATTCTGTATATGGCAGTGTTCATTCTCACGTGATCAGCAGCAGCAGTGGTAGTAGGAAAGCTTCTACTATCATAATCGTAAATCACGATTATTCTCTTTTCTTCTCTTTTTTAGAAAATCGTAAATCACGATTTTCCATCCTTCTTAGCTTTCTCATAGTTGACTTAACTTGACAATTCTCTAAATTACCATTCATCGCTTTTCTTCTACATCATACTCTTTCTCTGAAGAATTATAAATTACGATTTCCTAGTTTTCTAGTAACATCAATCAATGTTCTACAAAATCGTAAAACACAATTTTCTATTTTTTAGTAGGCGGTGAATTGTCTTTTTACGCTTAATCGTCTTCTACTACTCTTTTTGAGTTCATTTTGATAAAGATTATCACTTTGGCTCTCTTTTACTGGTTATCCTTAATATCTGCACATCATTAACTTATTAGTAACAAACTAAGTCCTAGCATCACTAAGTTAAGGATAATAAAATGATATATTATGTGACTGATGAATATCTATTTGCATTATTCTCTGCCATCAACTCAGTTTATTGTGTCATTGCATTGGCTACCGTTTCCATGGCTTGGGCCATTCTTTCTCTTTCTACTCTTCCTTGATCTCCCTCTTCAGGAGGATTTTTTTCTCTAATTGGAGTCCTATTCGAACCCGTAGTAATGTTCTGACCCAACAAAACATCATCCATTATGGTTGACTCCTTCACCACTCCTTGTGGTTCGGGCTCGACCACCTCTCGGTCATCCTCTACCTCTACCTCTAGGAGGCATACTGATCTGTTAACATGAAACAAGAGTTTCATTAATAGACGGTCCTTATATTTTGACCAAATCTTAAACACATAATCTAAGTCTAAGGAATGTCAGAAATTTCTAAAGTTATACGCTTTGATACCAACTGTGACAGCCCGGATTTCGACAACCCAAAATCCATGCCATCAGACCACTGCTTAAGGCGATTCGCGAGTTACCGAACACTTGGTACATCCACACGTATAGCAGAAATCAAAATAGATATCTCTAACTAAGCAGATAGAGTCATCATAGATAGCAAAAGAAAGCTCGAAGTCTATATATATAACAAAACAAACTGACAAAATAACGGTTCTAATTCCATATAAGGATACATGGACAAAAGAACCGAAACGAACCACTGGTGATGGCTGACCATCACCAAAACAATGGTTTACAAAACAATGTATATGCTAATTACATGATTCCATGGTCCAATAAAAAATGGCTGGACATACCAAGCCTAAACCACAAAAACTCTAAACAAGACGCATATCCCAAATATGGGAAGAGTTCTTCCGAAAGGGGCTCAGTCTCCTCCTCTAGAATATAATCTGGATCTTCCTCAAGCTCCAAATCCTTATGTGTCTGTACCTGTGACATATAGTTAAGGGGTGAGCTAACAGTCTAAGCTCCATAGGGGCAACATCATTTTCATCAAATCTTATATCTCAAAGCATAATTTCCATAATTGATTTCATAAGCACTTTTCACATTTCCGTAACTGAACTTCAATCACACACACACACACACGATTCAAATGCTTGTTTGAAATCTTGAAGCGTAACTTAAAACAGTAACTTAAATACCATTCCAAGTAAATATAGCATCGGAAGCCACACATATTCCAATGGGAATTCCTAACCATCATCGTCCAATGAATCATTTTTCACAATGCCCAAGCCCATGCGTATGAGGGATGCTTATGCCGAATGAATTTTTTCCATTAGTCGGTAGGAAATGTACGGATATCCTGCCGCACCGGATCACATAAGGGATTCATTTCACATGAACCTTTAATCATTATGCAAATTCTAACTTATAGTTTAACTCCATGTAAAGTGATTACATTATATTTATTTTTGAAATCTAGAATCCATACATGAGTTCAGAGTTCACACAAACACACTTATCACATCACATTTGAATCACATTTATAAAGTTTATTTTAAAAAGGCTCGTAAATCAATGGATTTATGCACATCAACTCATCATGCCTTATCTCATCATATTATACAATCTTTGCAAAGCATATCAGATTCAATATTATTAAGTTTCCCCTACCTCAAGCATGACTTAAGCAAAATCACACGAAACCATCCATGACTTCTCGTGGTTGCTCATCACTTTAACCTACATCCTAAATCATCCAAAGACCCTTTAAAAATGTCTAAGGAAGCCTTGAGGTCAAAGTTTTCAAAAATCTCATGAGAAAACAACCAATTTTGCCTTAACTCTGTATCTCGCATACGCGAATTGTAGCCTCGCCCATGCGAGTCATATGGCACACTCCCATTCGCGTGAGCGAGAAATAGAGGCTCACTGGAGTCTTCTTTTCTCTTGGCTTCTCATGCCCATGAGGCTCACAGGAGCCTATCTAAAGGCATCTCGCGTGCGAGAGAATCGAAGCTTGCGCGAGCAAGATTCAAAAAATCACCATATCTGAGTTTTCTAAACCCGTTCTTCTCGTGATTTTTCCTTCATTTCTTCCTACACTTTACACAAAAATTTCAAGACATCTTGATCTACAATTTATACACTTTTGGATTGTAATTTCTTACCTTTTATCTATCAAAATCTGCGAGTAAATTTGAGTGGTATCGATTTCAAAAGAGAGGGTTCCAAATGGATCCAAACGGGAGCTTATGGAGTCGGATCTCTTTCTCTCATTCATGAATTCCCTTCCCCGTAGAATGAGATTGATAGCATTGCACACAGACTCGAAGTTTCAGAACGCACGTACTCGGTGGATTCCTTCATCCTCTTTACAACTCTCTCTCTCTCGAGTTTCTCACACGACAACAAACAAAGAAGAAGGCAGGGGAATGTCTCACATGAGGTCATCCCCACTTATCTCAAGGTGCATTTGCTTCCTTGTGAAGCACACACATATTCCCATGTGTGATTGGTCCTATCCAAAAGTGTTTGCTTCAATGTGAGGCCACACACACACATGTATGCTTGTTCTTATCCCAAAAGTTTTCACTCGGTGTGAAGCCCATATACCTCACCAAAAATGTTGATTCTTTCCAACAAGGGATCAACTTCCTTATGAAGCACACACACATTCCCATGTGCGTTTGCACTTATCGAAAAGCTTATCCAAAGCTTTCATTTGATGTGAGGCCTAAACAACTAACATAGGTGTATGTTCTTACCCAAACAAGGAATCGGAACGGTGTGTGGCTAGCACATCAAAACCACTTGTCTGGTGGGTACGGTGCTAAGTCACAACGTCGACACGGCATGTTAGCCATTTGTCTAACATCTCAAAATGAAACTTATACATTTTCAATTTTGTGTGCTCTAAGCAAGATCTGAAATGGTAGTGTATACCAAAACTGGCACGTACCGAAATTTGGGTATATTACAGTATATAGTTACTTTTGTAAAATTTTCTTACTAGAGGTTAACGTGATTCAGGTTCCATTGATTTGTATCGTTGCTTGGATAATGGGTATTCAGATGGCACTTCATTCAACTTTCTTGGAGACGGGTTCACTTTTTCTATCAATACTGACAACAACCTTCACTCTACAGGTGTGCTCATAATTTTAACTTTCATTTTTTTTTAAGTGTATCATCTTCACTCCTTTTATTAATATATTGAAGATTTGGATTAACTATGATTCAAGTGTAAATACAAACATTTTTATTTGCACAAAACGTTACTCTTTTTTTTTTTGCTGAGAAAAATTCATTATAGTTTGAATTTTTCAGCATTTTACTTACTTATAGGAAAATTTGAAAATCAATAAGTGGAAGTTGGTCGTTAAACTGAAGAAGGTACCATGGAACTTGTTCGAGTGCTTGCTGAAAATCAAATGTGCCGAGCAATGGGATGTTAAAATTATAAACCCGAGCCATGCTCGAATAGGATATTGTTTGTTGAATGTAGTAATGGACTGTTGTAATTAAGATATTAAATGATTTTTTATTTTTTGATGTACTATTTTTATTGTGTTGTTGAATTAATTAATATTTTTTTGCCTCAACGGTTGATCTGTGGTTGAGTACATATTTTTGAACAAGTAGTTTTGCTCCAAATGGTGCGAAAAAAAAGGTAGCTGTTTCTTTTTTAAAATCAAATTCATATCCATAAACAACAGTTCAAAGCTGTGGTTTTTATAAATTCTATTTACATATATATTTTTTGAAAGTGTAAAACAATGGTTCATAACCATTGTAATTTAATTAAAAAAATTAGTCATGGGTATATATTTTTTTAGTAATACAATGGCTACAAAACATTGTTTCGTTCGCAATGGATGGAGACCGTTGTATATGTAACCGAATAACAAAGATCACAAGCCGTTGTTTCAAAACACCATTACTCTATTTACAATGGCCACTGCAATGGTTTATAACCGTAGTTTTTTGAAAAAAATTAGTTTCTTTATCATAGTAGGGGAGAAACTAGTTGTTACTGTACTCCTAATTGCAGCTATCCAGGGAGAAACCACTTCATTTGGTTGTTGAGGGGCCGTTTGAATTGCGTTCGAGAATTGCTTGCATGGGGAGCAGCTTATCTTTGAAGTGATACATCTAGGTAAATCGCAATCAACACCATTTAGGTTGTTTATTAGTCTTAAAGATTTGGTGGGTGGATTTAAAGGTACTCCTTTTCACCACAATCTTCCAAACAATCTTGAGACCATGTGCATACCTTAAAAAAGACGGTTTTTTTATTTACATGTGGCACAGGTCCCAAAATCACAAGGCGTACATCACGCTCAAACATGCTTTTTTGGGATCTATGCCATGAGAAATAAAAAACTGATTGTCTAATAGTCAAATCATGGTCTCAAGACCCGTTGTGCAAAAGATTGAGGGGAAAAACCATCTCAATTTTTTCATTGCAAGAAGTTAATGGGTTTTACTAGGCTTCACATGCACTTTCGGTAAACTTGTAGGCACAGAGGTACCCTTAGAAAAAGTTGAAAGTTGAGACTGGTGCGGATTGAGGTTGACATGGGTACTGTGAATAATACGTGGTTGATTTACTTGATACAAAGGGCTTTTTACTTACCTGTGCTTATTTTAATTACTAAAAAATGGAGGGTATTTCTAAATGACCTAAAGATTGTGTCACGACCTAAAATTTTACCCCATCCCAAGGGCCTAGAATTTCGTGTTATGAACCGCATACATCCTAGATACTTTAAGTGGACGTATACATAATCAGAGTTCTCATGCTAATATGGTTTCACAAAATTCATGAATCCAATAATAAAGGAATAAAATATTAGGGCAGCCAAAAAGATTATTAAATGAAACATGATAAAATATATGAAATGTTTACTAATCAATGGAGAAATAAAGATCAACTATAAATATAAAGTATGAGGCTATAAATAAACAACCACTGTATGAAACGAAAGAATAAACTACCTAGGCTGCAAGTCCTAATCTCAATACTAAAACTATGCTATCAATAATCGGCATAAGGATCATAATCATCACTGGGGTCCTCATGGTGTCTTGTAGTGTCGCCCTCCCAAGGGTCTTGGTACTCAGTGTTCACGGGATCAACAAAATCAGCGTCTGCAGGATCAGGATAATCGGCATCCACTCCATCGATAAAATCACTTAAAAAGAATAAATGCCACGAGGGTTGAGTTGCTAAATAATGTGCAACTCAGTGGATACACCACCAACGCACCCTACACTACTCAGGTGCATAGTGGGTGCATCTCGTGAGTGATAATAATAGTATGACAGTACATAAGAAATAAAGAAATGTCAAAATCATGTGAATCATAAAAATTATATCTTAACTTATATGCAAGGCCATGATCTAGACACACTCCATGTAACGACCCAAAATTTTCAAGCTGAAAGATGTCGAAATACCGGGTCGCTAGATCATAGTTCACAATTTAAACACAGATTTACTTTGGTATCAATAGAATCAAGTTACTATAAACTAAAAATAAATACTTCAATATTTGTAACTGAAATACTAGTCCAACTATACCACCGGTGATAGCCGTCCACCATACAAACAATAGTATTTACATCAGGTTCGTGAAATATAATAATAAAAGGTTTTAAAGTAAATTTCCGAGTTCGTACCAAATCCAAATATGCAAAGTTCTACTAACGGTATTAATCTTCTGGTGGAAGATCTTCTTCGTCTTCCGGTATAATGTCAGGGTCCTTGTTAGCTTCAGTACCTGTGACACATAGTGTCAAGGTGAGCTAAAAATCTACAGGCTCAGTAGGGCAATCCCAATAGTCAGTCATATTACATCCAACTAACACATAGTTCTTACTGATTCTGATAGGAGTCATTACAATTCATATTCTAAGATGATTATTTCTAGGTGACCAATAAAATTAATGATATAGTTTTCAATGAGTTTCAGATAACATATTCAGAGAGTCCATTGTAGATTTCATGCACATGTTCCAATATGAAGCCTTATATTGATGTTTTTTCCCATTTCATATGTCATTCCTTATGTTCATGCATGACTTAAATAATTTAACTTAAAAATCTCTAAACACAGATATAGCGTTAGAGCCTATGGTAGCCGATGGGGATCCTAGCCATCGTTGTTCAAGAACAATTTTCAATGTGCCCAAGCTCTGCCATGTGAGGAATACTTGTGTGGTTCAATGGGCCATCGTCATGGTTCAATGTGTGCTGAAGCATGGCTGAGAAATTTCGAAAAGGGACGCCATAGCGGTTCAGAATTTTTAAATGGTATCATCGCACAGGATCCGGTTCAATGGAATCACTTTAAATCACATGCATTTTCTAACATAACATAGTATTCATAATTCATAGATAGTTCAAAGTTTGATGCTCGATATTCAAGGAATTTTAGAAGTTTTATTCAAATAAAATATTCGGTGAATTATTCAACGATTTCACACATATCCAATGTATGCACGATGCTTGATGGTTTACATTTGTTCAATGGGGTATGATATTCAATGATTTCATATATTCACAGTGTATACTAAAATCAATGCATTTCAATAGTTCCAATGATAATACAATAATGAATGGATTTCGATATTAAAATTCTAACAGTGACGAGACTAGTTTCTGAATCATTAAATCACTAAACAACTATGAATTAGAGATATACAATACGAGTTAATCATTGAAATTCCCCTACCTTGGGTCCTAGCATCGCAAGAAGGAATGAGGTGATCATTATTGAAAGGCGAACGATCCCCCTGTCTACATCACATACACTAGTGACATACCAGAGATCGATTAGAATTTTAAATGGTTCGAAGTACTTAACATTAATTCAAGAAAGGGGGTCGCAATAGACAAAACTGACTGAAATCGCTCGAGCGAAAAGCGGTATTCGCTCAAGCGAACTATTCCTGAAGGACTCCTGTGCAGTTCTCAAGATCTCGCTCGAGCGACTCATTCCAGAATAAAATTTCCAATGCACTCTTCGGCATCTCGCTCGAGTGACAGCCAAACTCGCTCAAGCGACTCATTCCAGAATGAAAATTTTAATGTACTCTTTGACATCTTGCTCGAGTGACAACCAAACTTGCTCAAGCGAGTTTCAACCGAGAGTTTGACCCTACTTCTGAAGCGTCCTCACTCAAGCGAAAAGTGAACTCGCTTGAGCGAGTCTGGGCGAGAATGAAAAGCAAACCCTCTTTCTAGCCGAAAATCAAAATCCCGAATGAGAAATAGAATCCGATAATTATGCAACTACAATCTGTCATTTAAGAAAATAAGATTCAATTGAAAATAACTATAGTCATTCACCTCTTGAAGCGTGAATGAAGATTTTACGGTGATTGGAGTTGCGGAGATCGACAATCAATGATATCGTTCGTCCGATGTTCCAATCTTCTTCTTCCTTGGTATTGATGGTGGAATGATCAAGGTGATTATTTGTGGGAGAACACCCCAAAGATCTTAGGGTGATATGAAGAAGAAGAAAATTTAAGGAAGAGGATGGTGACGGCTAGGGTTTCTTTTCAGAAGGATAAGACGAAGACTAGGGTTTTTTTTCTCATGTCTCTAATCTTAAGAAAACTAAGGTTTCTTTTATAACTTATTGGGAGTTATCCTGTGTTGGGCAGACACACTAAGGGATGGTGTATATGCTTTTACCCCAAAGTTCAAAATAAAGGTTTTTTAAATCCACCTGGTGAGGTTCGATCCTAAGACCTCTATTTTTTAGCTTAAGCCTCTAACCACTATGCTATCACATAGCTTGTGTAATTAGTGACAAAATTAAGGATAAGGTTCTTTTAAACCAAGGCGTGTATCTTTCGTTAAAACTGTTTTGGTAATTCAAGGCATACAATGTATAACTTGGTAAACACATATACTTATTGGATGTGTTAAGGTTTGAAAAAATTCAGGTTGTTACATTCCAATTCTAAAGTACCTCACCATACCTCATAAACATAATATATCATATTACAAAGATACTTGCATCTGTACATCACATGGGCATACATACATATTTCTATTCCTAATACAACCTATGCCAAAGTCACTGCTCGAGCCTACCATGTGAGGGTCACCATAGTAGCATACCACTATAACATACCACTCTATAACATATCATATCATACACCCCATCCAATCTCAGGGTCGGCCGACAAGAGTATGCATCTCTAAAGGTGAGAACAAACCTCATACTTCCCAGAGACCTGTCTCGACTATAGATGTTGGAATCCTTACGGTGGCTACGTAAGGAACAACACGTACAGACTTAGATTCTTAATCTTATGTTGGCCTATATAGTGATGTCTTATTATATCCGTATCTTATCTTACATATTCTTTCTTATTATTTTTATACAACTTGAATCTAGAGTGAGCCAAGGTGCGATAAGCTTCTTTAAACCACGCTTTCCAAGGTAGAGGTTAGTAACCTAGATGTACTTTGCATGGCAATCCATATTCTCATAAGGGACAGGTTAGTAACCTGCATTCATATATGGATGCCTACATTCTGAGTTCCATTTTCCAAAAGTAACTTAATCTATCTGTGCAACCGTGGGAATCGGGACGATCCTGTCGCGACGATGCGCTCTCTAATAAAAATATAGAGTCACCACCCGGAGCTTTCGGTGTCCCGGGATACTTAGTTCATTTTTATGAGCACCTAAGTGCTAAAAATATGACTCTAAATCTGGTCCACACCAAAGGCTCTTGGGTAGGGGCTTCAGTTATCAATCGGGAAGGTGTTAGGCACCCGATCAACCTGCTTAACGTGGTCTCTACTAATAGCCAAAAATAAAATGAAGTAAAAAGAAAGAAAATAGCTTTCTCTTGCCCAAATGGACCTTGAATCCTATTTGTGCCCCTCTGTTCCTATCGAAAAGTCGGCGGCATAACGGCACAAATGGGAGGATGGAGGGAACTAGAAAGAGATAGGAGAAGAAAGGGGAGAGCCGGAGCCCTCGGGCCCTTGTAGCACCGTAGGAGAGCCTTGCGTGGCTTGCTTTGATGAGCTCTTGAAGGCTTTGTATGGTGGGAAGTGGGGTTCTAACTCTTAAGGCTTGAAGCTAAGAGATAGGGAAGGGAGGCTAGGGGATCACACACACCTAACCTAAGGGTTTTCTATGAAATGCTAAGGTCTAAAGGGGTTTTGTGAATTCTGGAATTTGTATGGGGGGTGTGCACCAAAGGGAGAAAGATCTTCTCACTTTAAGCTCTTTCTCTCTTAGGTAGAAATTCTCAGCCCTTAAGCAAGAGGGGTGGCTCTCTATTTATAGAGGAAGGGAGGATTAGTGAGAGGTTAAAGTCCTAATTGGATTAGCAATTAGGTAATAGGAAATCTAAGGTTTCCTAGGGTTTTTGGAGCCTTTACATGTGTGAGAAGGTCCTCCAATGGTGGATGATGGGGTGAGGCCTTAAGTCACTTGAAGGGGTGCAAATAGGCTTCAAAAGGGTGCAACAGAACTAGCTAAACACACCCCAAAGGTCGAGGTGGTCAATAAGTCAAACCCCAGTCACAAATTTTGGGGCAAAAACTAATAGTTACTGTTCATATACAATAAAACAGTGCAGAACAGTGCCTAAAAGTCAGCTCGCGAGGATGGGACCCACTTTTGAATCTGACACAACTATTAGTTATGTCAGGCTTAAAATGAGGGAGAATTAGTCTGGTGTAACTATTAGTTACGCCATGCAAAATTTATTACTAGTGCAACTATTAGTTGCGCCAAGTCCCTAAGGGGCTCACATGACTTTACATTCATGCCCTCCGGGCCCGGTTTGCCATATCTTGTGACGTATACCTCCGATTGGGGCGATCCTTAGACCGTTCGAAAGTTGACGATCTCTACTCCTCAATGGTATGAGACTCGATCGCAGTAGAGGGCCGTAGCCAGTTCCGGTGCACCACTCTTTATCCATAGCCTGGGAAGGTTAGATTTAGGGTTCGAAATGGGTTCTAAGGGTCGGGATATGTTTCTAAAGGTTCGGGATAGGTTCCTAAGGGATCTAGGGTGATTCCTAAGAGTTTGGGGTGATTCCTAAGGGTTCTATACATGCCATCAAAAGCTCAGAATTGCACCTCTCTCGAAATATGTTTCGATCAGGCCTTGGGCCAAATTTGGGTGTCTACACTATCATATTTAAAACTTAGGGTGATAGGGTCACCATATATGACACTGTATACGAGGTTACACTAAATCTACACTCACCTCAGTCGTCATGATATTTCATACCAAAATGAGTTGTAAGACATGTAAATACGATGTGATCCCCGCTTTGATAGCATCTCAGCGAATCACCACGCCCAAGCATAGGCATGATCTCACACACTCGCATACTTGACCTAGCATATCCGTAAAATGTACAATGTACCAATGATAGAAATATAGTCTTATCTTACTTGATGAATAGAATTAAATTTATAAACTACCTTACATATATACATATATAGTACATCAATACAGTTATAAAATATGTACAGTTCTTAGTGTACGTGTAATCAAGAACGTGAAATGTTTAAGTTTGACTTCATAGATGGCATCGAAATCCTAAAGTTTCAATGCTATCGTGAAGATTACATCGAGGTGATAAAAATAGATACATAATATGTAAACAGATAAATTTATCATGACCATCGATCGAAGCGATATCAATCTTAAAATATTGCGATTCTAAGCTTTTAAATTTATCATGACCATCGATTGAAAACCATATTTTAAGATTAATATTCAATAGGATTTTTTTGTCATAATACATCAGGGGTAGAGTACTCGATACTCTGCCAAAAGGTAACGACATTGTAAACCCTTCGATGTGCTATCGAACACACTCTACGCGACAAGATCTGAGAAGAATAGAGGAAGATTAATGGGTACCCACTTATTGTAGCGTGAACGGTTGATCTTGCGATGGGTCAAGTTGAAGAGATTGATGCCCAAAGCGTATGTTCTTCCAAGCTTTCTTCCCCTTCTTTCTCCTTCGATCTTGTAGGTAGTTGAGAGAGAAATTTGAGGGAAGAGGCTAGAGAGTTTTGAGAGAGAGGAGTTAAGAGAGCTAGGGTTTCAAAGAAGAAGAAGAAGAAGGTGAGAGAGGCTAGAGTTTCTTAAAAAGAAAAGAGTGAAAAAATGAGTTATTGATTTTATAGAGAATTCTAAAAGAGGGTGGGTTCTAGTGTGGAGCGCTAACACCGTGCACAATGTGGTACATCATCTATGTAACATCCTGAATATTTTCGAACCCGAATGTGCCCGACTCCATGTCCGATATGTCATGCGATGACATCATGAAATTTTAGGAATGATTAATTTAGTTGTGTAAAAGAAAAGGAGCTTAGAATATTAATTAGGTCTTTAATGGATAATCGTACACCGATGTGTGGTATGCAAGCTTAGCACCAAAGTAAACCCTTTAAAGTCAAGTGGATAGAATTGTAAAGATAAATATCTAGGATATTTATTTCTCATTGTTTTGTTTTATAAGAGAGAAGAGAGAAGAGCAAACTCTCACTTCTCATATCCTCTCGTGAGACCAAAGTTGCAAGATCAATCTGCAAATTCCTTCGTCTCCCTCACGAGGATCATCTAAGTTGCCAATCACTCTCGCAATCCCGAGCGTGGAGAAGCTTTCAACTCCAACATCGAATAGATCAAAGAGAACAAGAGAGTGTGGATTCAATCGGTTGTGAACCGATCATTCTGGACGCGTGATCCGTGATCCATGAGTTGAGAAGGTGAGGAGTAGCATGTACTAATGAAGAGCTTCGATTGAAATTTCGTTCCAATTCGATCACCGTGAGAATCCACGAATTCAGCATCGAAACCCTCTTTGGCAACCTTCTCGAAAGCAATGTAATCCGCCAAGGAAAGGTGAGCAATATTTTGTATTTATGAAGTAAATAACTACTTTAAGCTTAGATAGATGAATGGATAAAAATTGAGTTGTGTTGGATGAGTTTCAGCAAAAAATAAACCAAGGAAGAAGAAGGTTATAGAATCTGTCAAAATTGAACGATCGATTTTGAAAATTTATCGATCGATTTTGATAGGAGAGGAAGAAGTAGGATTTCTGAAGAAACTGATCGATCGATTTCCCTTATTTTTGGCTGCTTCATTGCCTTTAGAAAATCTTTGAATTTTGGATGTTCTTAGCCTTTACTACCTAGTATGTGGTCTTTGTATGAACTAGGTTAAGAACAAGAGACGTGAATAGAGATTTTTGTATCTTTTGAAAGGCTTCGAACTTATGGTAGGGGAAACTCAACATCACTTATATTTTTGGATTATCATGGATTTTGTGACTTGAATTTCTAGAATTTGATATCTGATTTCTGCTTTGAATATGATTTGAACTTTGGCTTTGAACCTCTGAGTACAAGTTCTGAAATTGAATCCGAACTCTGATACTCTGAATATGAAATATGATACTTTGAACTCTAAAACTCTGCATCTAACTATTTACTTAAATACTCTAAATTAAGTATTAGAATCCACATTTGATTTTAGGTTCATACAAATGAACCCCTCAATTCTTTGAACAGTGTTGACGGTAAATTTGAATAGCACAAGTTACCCTAATAACACAGGGGCTTGTTGCATCTTTCGAAAATTATTCATTGAACGACGATGATTAGGTAGGGGTTCCCGTCAGAAATCTCCGGCTCCCAAGCTATAGTTGTTTGGGAGATTACTTAAGTTATGATTTAAGTCATGGATAAGAGAAGCATTGCAGGTACATGTTAAGAACAAATAAGCATCCAAAACTATTTGAAATCCTGATTTGTTTGAATTCAATTAATAAAACATGAAATGATATTTGTATAAAAAAATGCATCTGATCTTGGTCTTTGAAATTCAATAATTAAATTTGCTTTGAATATTTGTATTGAAGATCATATGTTTCTGAATCACATCCTTGAAACAATGTTTGTTCTAATAAGATATGATTGAAATTGAGTTTCTTTTACTGAGCTTAGACTGTTAGCTCACCCCAATTATACTTCACAGGTGTAGACACAGCCCAGGATCAGGGATTTAAGAGCGATCTGGATTACAATCTGGAGGACGAGACGGAGACTCCACCTGACGAGTTCTACCCATAGACGTGGGATTTTAAACTTGGTATAGATTTTGTTTGAATTACTTTAAATTCGATACATTTTGGATTATAGGCTTTAGGCTTGGTATATTGAATTTTTGTATATACTTTTTGGGAAACCATTATTGGGAACAATTGTTTAGGTGATGGTCGGCCATCACCGGTGGTTCATTTTGGTTCCTTTTTGGTTCTATATGTATATAGAGGTAGAATATCTTTTAGCTATATATTATATCTGATTTAATTTCCTTTGATATTATAAACGAACCAATCCGATGGCGAGCCGACTGTCCTGGTCCTTAGGGAAAGGGGACAGTCGTGTTGTCACAGTTGGTATCAGATTGATGACTTTAGATCCGGATTCCCTATGACCGTGGGTTTGATTGTTTTCACAATCAATACTGATTAAAATTATTGTTGAACAATGATAGATCAGCATGGCCCCACGATTCAGAGGCAAAGGCAGAGGCAGAGGTAGAGACAGATCGAAAAATGGTTTGTGTAGACGACATCCCAAAGGGTACAGGTACATCGAGGGGTGCTAGGATCGCTACCGGTCCTAATGCCACTCCTATAGGTGGAAGAGGAAATGAGGGACACATTGAGCAGGTGTTGGAAGCCTTGGCCGACAATATGGTTCAATAGACATCATCAATGGCTCAGCAAGTGGAGTTACTTATAACCAGAAGTTTGCGGAGTTTAGGAGGATGCGTCCCTCGAACTTTTTGGGTCAGACTGATCCGCTTGAAGCTGAGAGGTGGCTTAATGAAATGGAGAAATTCTTCAGTGTGGTTCTTTGTATTGAAGATGAAAAGGTTAGGTGGACGACTTTCAAATTGGATGGAGAAGCTGACTTGTGGTGGATGTCGGTATCCAGGACAAGAGAGCAGGAGATTCCAAACACTCCATGGACTTGGGCCGAGTTTGTAAAAACATTTAATGACGAGTACTTTCCCAACATAGTGAGGAATCAGTGGGAATTACAATTTATAGAGTTGATGCAAGACATAATGACACTGCACGAGTACGGGGCGAGTTCACAAGACTATTGAGGTTTGCACGTCAACATGTGGCCATGGAGTTGATGAGGGCCAGAAAGTTCCAACGTGGCCTAAGGCCTAACATTCAAGAAAGAGTCTCAATCCTTGAGCTAGAGACATACGCGGGGGTAATGGCAAAGGCCCTTATTGCCGAGGAAGATATCGATAAGATGTTCAAAAGAAGAGACCAACAAAATCGGGATAGATCTGGTCAAGGGTGTAGACACCCCAATTTTGCCCTCTCAGAATATACAAAACTATTCTGTCAACCATTGGCCTTGACTATGATCTCCAAAGAAGGACTGACCTTCTCTGAAGACCTTAAAACCCTAAATACGGGGACTACATACTGAAATAATAGTATATGATTGAGACCTAGGCTAAAACAATAGCTCTATGGCTCAGACCTGGCCCGAATCGGGAAGACCCCGAATTCTGTGCCCTCACAGAGGCGCGCAATTTGATTGCACACATGGATACATGCGTGCAACTGGTCCACTTGGACCAGGTTTGTTCATCCTGTGGACGGCCTTTGGACATGATTACGTGCCCTACATAAGTCGTGCAATCCGATTGCACACCCAACTACTGGCGCGCAATGGGCCCCACTTGGACCCGACTTCCACCTCCCACAAACCGCGATAAGACCCGATTACATGCCTCACATAGGGCATGCAATTGATTGCACGCTCCACCACCTCCGCGCAATTGGTCCCCAGTTGGACCTGGTCTCTAAATCCTTAGACCACCCAAACTCCCCAATCAAACGCACACGAGCAGACACTTAATTGGATTGCACGTTTCAAATTGGATGCGCAATTAGTTCCAAGTGAGTTGGAACTAGGATACTTGGTCAACGGTCGGTCGGTCAATCATTGAGTCCATGAATCGACTCAAATCTGGATTCGGACGCCGGACGGACATAATCCAATTACACCTGAGCAGACGCATAATTGAATCTGATAAACCAATTGCGCACTTGCCCAAGGGCGCGAAATTACCCTGATTCCTATAAAAGGACCCCCTTCCCTCGGTCAACAATACCAATTTTGATAGCAATCTCTCTCCTTTCGAGCTTAGGCCTTCCTAGGAGTTTCGAAGTTCTCTCTGCAACAGGGAGGAAGAAGCACTCAGCTTCAAGTAATCTTTTAGGTTCTAGTCTCTAGCTTTTAATTTCTTATTTCTAGTTCTTAATTTTTAGGATCTAGTTCTTAGCTTCTAGGTTCTAATTCTAGTTCTTAATTTTTGTCCTAGCCCCTAATTTTTATTCAAGTTCTTACTTCTGATTCTAATTCTTAGTTCTAGTTCATAATTCTTAAGTTCTAGATCTCAGTTCTTAGTTCTTGATCCTTAATCCTTAAAATATCAAATTCTCAGTTTTTAATCCTTAGGCCTTTAATCATCAATCCAAACTCAGTCCTTTCAAAATTATCCTTAGCCATAAAAACAATTTACTATTCTATTCTTCTTTCCCTCAAGCTTCTCCCTTTGAGAAAATTCGAGGTTCTCTCTGGGGCTTCCCAAAAGTGATCGAGCTGCCTTCTAAACTTGAAGAATCACAATCTCTTCACTGGGGGCCCCAGGTAGTCAAGCTAGCAGCACTAGCTCGTTAGTCTTGACTCTCAAAGTAGTATTAAAGGAGGAAGCGCCTAGCTTAGAGGCAAAGAGGTTTCCCCAACCTTTCCCAATTGTCAATCTCATCACTTTTATATTTAGCCTATTTTGAAATATCAAACGAAGTCAAATTGATGTAAAATCAGTCATATTTGAGAGCTTATCGAAGTAGCTTTCCAACAAGTCAAAAAACGCACAATTTCGACAAGTATTGAAGAAGTTATGATCAGTTTTCAAAAGCTGCACAAAAAGTGACGAATTTCAAGACTCCTAATCGAATTAAGATTAGTCTCTTTTATTATTTCATAGGATTTGTTTCTTTTATTAGAAATAGGATTAGTTTCCTTATTACTTTAGAACTTTATTAGGAATTAGAGTTACACTAGGATTAAGAATTGGGATATTTCCTTTATTTGAATTAGGAATTAGAGTTACACTAGAATTTCTAGTAAAAGCCTATAAATCGACCCCTACCCCCTAGCCACTCTACACAATTCTCTCTTCTGAGCTTTCCTTTTAGAAAATTCTAGTTCTAAATTTTAGTTCTAGTTCTAAATTCTAGTTCTTAGCTCTAGATCTAATTCTTAGTTCCAGTTCTAGTTCTTAATTCTTAGTACTTAGGTTCTAGTTCGAGTTCTTAATTTTCTTTCTAGTTCTTAAGTCTCCTTCTAGTTCATAATGCTAGTCTGAATTCTTCGTTCTACTTCTAAATTCTTAATTCTTGATCTCGATTTTTGATTCATAATTCTCAATTCTAAGTTCAAATTCAAATTTTAACCTTCAATATTCACAAAATAATCCTTAGCCACCTGATTTACCCAAGGGAGCTTACTGAGGGTACCCGAGAACGGAGCCGATCCTCCTTAGCATAACTCCCTTTTATAGTTAGAATCGTATTAGGAAACTAAATTAATTAGAGTTAGAGTAGCCATAGGAAACTCAGTCAGTTAGAACTCCCTTTTATAGTTAGAATGGTATTAGGAAGCTAAATTAATTAGAGTTAGAGTAGCCGTAGGAAACTCAGTCAGTTAGAGTTAGAGTAACACTAGGAAACCCCCAGTCAACCAGACTCAGAGAAGAATCAAAAGACAAAATCAATTAAACTTAGAGCAGGATTAGGAAACCAAATTAGCTAAACCCCAAGACAATCCATAGCTGCTGAAGTTGGCTAACCGACGTTCAGTAAAGGAGTTCAACCTGCAAGCCCCTGCTCTTCTTAAAGCATGATAAGGGACGTGTTGCAACACCGATAAATATCTGCAACTGGCGATAACATCAACCCAGGTATTCATCATTTAATATTTTCCTCTTCATTTCAGCAGTTAATATTTCATAGTTTATTATTCCATCACCCCTTACTAGAGTCCACTCGAACCAAATTGGGCCACTTCTTTTGGGGACCGAAAGGAACCCAAAAAAAGCACATATGAACAGACTCGTGATCATGATGGAACTCTTTTCACTAGGGTTGCCCCAATTTAATTAGTTTGGTTTTTATTTATTTTATTTTATTTCCACTTTTTACACTGCATATTTAAAAAAAAAAGAAAGAGAAAAATGAATCCTAGTGAAAATGACCCACCCTCATGAGGCCTCCCTAACAATCCCGAGTATAACGTTCGACCGTCTTTGTGGACAGCCTAGCGTCGTGCCCTAGGAAATACAGTCAGTGAGAGCGAAAAATACCCCATCGCTCCACGAAACACAAATCACAATGACAATAGTGGAGAAAGTGGTATTGAGCAAAGCTACTCGACTAGTGAAGTTATAAACCACACTGCCAGTGCACTCCCGAAAGGAGGAAAAGATGCTGACGCCCTACTCCAACTCCCCCAACACATAACACACACACCCTTCGCACCTCCTACGAAAACCACCACCGAAGACAACCCTCTCCTGAGACACCTAAAAAGGACACCCTCATAAACATAAGTGATCTTCCTCGAATTCTAAATGATTACATGGCTAAGAGGGAACACTCAAGACAGTCCTTCAGATTCAACAAATTCTATCGGGACACTAACTTTACCATACCAACTGGCTTTAAGCCACCAAAATTCAATAAATACAACGGTACAGGCAATTCGAAACACCACTTGGCCCTATTTTGCAATGATTGTGGACCCATATGCAATAACCAGGGCCTTTTCATTCACTACTTTCAGAGGTCTCTGAAAGGAGAATCCCTTGACTGGTTCACAACTCTGCCTCTAGCCGAAATCGAGACATTAGAAGACTTAGCCGATAGATTCTTAAACCAATACCAGCACCTCACTCATAAAGAAATTAGTCTCGTTGACTTGATGCATACAAGATAAGAAAATGATGAAGACTTCGCGACGTTCGCTCACCGCTGGAGGAGGCTCGCTGCCTGAACAGGGAATTAAATAAAAGGAAATGATGTGATATAGATTGTGATCATGAATACCCGAGAACTCCTTCAAAGCACTCTCATCCTAAGCGACTATCATGACTTCGCAAGCCTTTATCAATGCGCATTACGCATAGAGCATCACCTGAAGAATGGGGACCTTAATCTCTCTACCCTAACATCCAACGGACCCTCCTCCAATGACCCTGAGCCACCGACAGGAATGTCAAAGGTGTCGGTAAATAATATGGTGGGGGTATAGAAGATGTTATAGAAGTGGATGGGGCGGGTACACGCTCTGGTGTAACAATAGGGTCCATGAAAAGCACGGTCATCGGAGGTGTAATGGTAGGTGAGTGGACGGATGTGGTCTAAACCCATGGGAAAGGAGGGAGGTCGAGGAGACAGAGGGATATGGAAAGCATCCCCCATCTCAAGTGGTGGTGATGGTGAGGGCGTAAAGGGTATAGACTGGGCTGAAGAAGGAACCGTGATGGTGGTGTTGACTGCCCCAGCAGCAGATCCAGTAAGGTTGGGTGCAGAGACAACTGTTGTCTCCATCAAAAGCATGGCCAAGGAAGAAGTTATGGTAGCCTGCTCTGCAGCAGTGGGCTTGGCTTTTCTCCATTGGACCGCATCATAGAGCTTGGGAAATTTTGTCAACGGTGGCTCCTGCGGGTCGATCTTATACCCCTGTTGGAGTAACAAGCGTGTGATCGCTCACTCGTACGAGAGTCGAATTGACTTTTTATGGGAGCGGGGTGCTGCCAGTTTCTTAAGGGTATCGAGGAGCCCAAAGAAAACCAACTGCACCGACGACACTCACCAGCCCTTAATTACGGTGTAAAGGACCCTCAAAAGGTCCCCACGGCGTTGGACCTTGTGTGCAATGGGAATTAGTGTTTTATATAGCACTATGTCTACAAAGAAGCGTTCGGGTCAAAGGGCAGCTTGTGTTGTAAAGGTAGGGCCCACTGGTGGTTTACCAGAGATGGCATTGACCAATTCCATAAATTTAGGGAAGTTTTGTCCTGTAACCAGTCCACTTCCCAGAGGGCATACATCGAGGAGACCGGAGGCAGTTACTAATGTGGCCTTATTGATTAACAGGTCAAAACCGTCAACCTCAGTAAAAAATTTCCCTTGTTCGTCAATACTATAAATGAGATTTTGATAGAAGAGTTTAATAAGGCGAGGGTAAAGTATTGTCGCTGATGGAATCAACAAACTCTCGAGGTCGGCTCGCCTAAAGTAGGCCAGTACAAACTGGGCCTTGGGATGTTGGCTAAAAAATTTCCTATCGAACTCGGGTTCGATAAAAAAATCATGGTGCATCATTGCCAGAGTAGGGGTATTTCGCTGGAAGGGTTGAGTCTCGGGAACAGCCAGTTGTAGCTTTGGCAAAACAGCCGATGACCTTGTGCCAATACAAATACCAACACTAGGGTTTAGCGACAATGATTCGTGCCTTCTTGTTAGGCGGGGCATCCACCATGGGTGCCTTGACTTTGTTATGCTCTGACACCATTTCCTAACTCACACAATTAAAATAATTAAAAAAAAACAAAAAGATCAAGATTACCCTTGAAGCGTGAATGTTGGTGCGAAGAGTCGGTTGTTAACTCGCGTACTGTCTTGGATAAGATTGAAATGCAGCACGGTATGCATAGAATTCACAGAGTTTGCAGAGAGATCCATGGGCTGAAGGAAGAAGATGAAGAGAGAGCAGGGGAGCTAGGGCAAGGTTGGTCGAAATGGGATTTTGACTGGTCTTGAAGATTTTTATAGCCCCAAGTTCAAAGATCCTGACTGGTTGAAACCATTTTGACCGGTTACCAAATTAGGAGAAATTGTTCTGAAACAGGGGTCAAATTATTCGACTAGTCGAAACAAGTTCGACTGGTCAGAAAGCATTAATAGAAACCTTTGAGTTTCTATTGACCGGTCGATCTTAGACTGATCGGTCTGCATTCCTCCTTCTAGATTAAATGGACTGGTCAAAATCTATTTTGACCGGTCGAATAATCGGTAGAGAACTGAGTTCTCAGCCCAACATTCAGGTTATTTATTATATATACATATATATATATTTATTATTATTTTTTTCCTTTTTCAATTTTTTTTATTCTCTCTATCCCTAACACCTGGACAAAACCAAGCAAATTAAATCTAATAACTTAATCCTAGTCTAATATGTTACAATGGGCTTGGATTGCCTCCCAAGAAGCGCTACGATTATGTCGACAGCTCGACAAGGTCTATGTGCTCACTGTGGTACTGGTGGTTCAAGGGAAGACAAAGTCTCTCCAGCCATAACATGACCTTTGGATTATTCACCGATTGAGACAGTAACCGGCCCTCATCCCTTTTGTTCAAAGCAATTGCTAGTTGCCCGAGTTGGATTTCCAGCTTAGCAATGGATTGAGTGTTGGAATGGAGCAACTGTGTTTGTTGTTGAGATTGTTGCTGCCAGTTTTGTGCTGGCTGCAATATAGTTTCCTCGAAATTATTGTTACTCCACCGAGGTCTATTCTGCTGCTGGCCGTGGTATTGCGAGGGTTGCGAATTGAATGTTGGCCTATAAGGCTGAGAATTACCCTGATCCACATTACTCTTCTAGGCCAGAGTCAGATGATTTCTCTAACTCAAATTATAGGTGTTTCAAAAATTGTTTTGATCTGATCGCTAGAAGGAATTTGTAGCGTTTATGTGTTCCTCGACATAATGGAGCAGCAAGACAATTGGGGGGGTGTGTGAGTTGAGTTTTGGCATATGCCACAAACCTTAATCACTTGAGTGATCGAGTGCGCCTTCGCACTCAACATGGATTCAAATTTATTTTCCAAAGCCTCGACCTTGGTAGAAATATTCGTCGTTGGTTTTAGTTCATATATACCTCCCCTCGTAGGAGGTATAACTCGTGAAACCTCGGGATCCATCCAATTCGATGGGGCTTGTTGCACCGAATTCTCACTTAAGTTTTCAAATAGTTCCAAGTGTCGTCTGCTGTCTTTGTCAGAAACATTCCCCCACAAGAAGCATCTATCATCTATCGGTTTGACTTAGTCAACCCTTCATAAAAGCCTTGCACGATTTGATAGTTTGGGACTCCATGATGGGGACATTTGCACAGAAGTTTGTTTAACCGCTCCCAGCTCTCATGGAAGGATTCATTCGAATCTTGTTTGAATGATGCTATGGTCTTCCGGATGATGTTCATCTTACCAATCTAAAAATATTTTATTAGGAATTTTGTCTGTAGCTGTTTCCAATTGGTTATCGAATCCCTAGGCAAAGAGTTCAACCACCTCTTTGCCTTATCCTTTAATGAGAATGGGAAGACCCTCATACGAGCAACCTCTTCCGAAAATGCATTAATTTTAAAAAGGGTTAAGACTTCCAGAAAGGTTGTAAGATATTCATAGGGATCTTCATTGTTAAGCCCATGAAAGCTAGGAAGCATTTGAATCAAGTTGGGCTTAATTTCAAAGTTCTCATTTTCGACTGTAACAGGTAATCGAATACAAGAGGGAGTTGTAAGAGTTTACGGTGTATAATATTCCCTCAACATTTTTGCCTCATTTTAGTCTTCTCCCACCATATTGAATTGAATCAAGTGTAGGGTGGGGTGGCTTGAACGTTCAAAACTTACGATGTTTTGAGAGGACCGAGAGCTAGCGCGAATTCGCCGACACGCCCTCTCAAGCTCAAGGTCTTGTCGCTCAAGAGAAGGAAATTTAGACCTCAACCTTGGCATAAACAGGGGAAATATGAAAATAAAATAAGTAGTTTATTACTGGGAAACCAAGAATGCGTACCTTAGCCTCTCGTAGCGTCCCGCGTCAAGCTTTGGTGTATTTGAGCCTTCGATTCTCCAGACCTACAGCACACACTCTACAGTTAGTATAATAATACAAAAGTATAATAAAACTAAATTCAAATAAGAAATAAAGCCAAAATCCCCGACAATGATGCCAAGAACTTGATCGTTTTAATTTCAAAACCTTGCAAGTCACAAGTTCGAATGCATTAGGGCAAGTAAAAGGGTGTTGAACCATAGGGATTTGTCATTTATCTCTTATTCAATCCCATTTACAAATATTTTTGTAACATTGATTTTCTAATAAACATGAAAATCTAAATAGTTTTGGAAGTAAGGAAAGAGAAAGTGGACTGGAATCCCTCTTGGATTCCAGAAGGGTAAGTTAATAAATCTTAATTTTCTCTCTATCGTGAATCCCTGATACCCCTGCTCTTGGCTACAAGCTCAGTCACTTCGTATGTGGCTTAGGTAAATCTAATCATGAGTTAGAAGGACCTAATCGTTAAAGAACTATTGCATGAACCAACAGAACTACCTTATAAGGCCTAACCTGTTAGTGAATACCCTATCTAGGTTAACCCAATGCCTACAAGGCCACTGAATTAAAGTAAATAAGATTACAGCGTTACCATCGCGTTCTTGATCTAATCGAAACCTCGAACATGTAATCATACCATAATAGAATGCACAAATAGAACAACAAAATAGAAATTCATTAAGGTACTTATCCAGAATATAGAAGAGATCCAACCCAAGGCTTCCACACACGCATTGATCCATAAGTCTCCATCATCGCTGATGCAGGTTCTAGATGATGATTACATTCAATCTCCCTCTATTCCAGAACTAATCCTAACCTAATACTTCATAAATTCACATAAGAGCCCTCTAGAAAGATTTCGGCATGTGAGTCCCCTAAAACTAAATCCTAGGTTCTTATTTATAGATTACAAGTCCCTAGAATAGATATGCACGCCAAGGAATACCTAGATCCTAAAAATCCTCCAAGGAGATGAATCTAGAAGGAATTTTGTGTCGATTGGGAGTTATCCAACTTGCTTGAGAGATTCCCTGAGAAGATCTTGGCATTCAAGGATATCCACAGCTGTTGCATGCCTTAATTTTTTCCCAGAAACTCTGTTTGGACCGGTCGGATTGGAGAACCGATCGGTCGAGTTTACTTTCCTTTTCCAGGTAGAAGACGACCCATAGAGGCTTCTCTTTACTTTAATTATCAGACCGGTCGAATCAAATTAGGTCGATCGAGTAATTCTGTTGAGTTTTCTTTGTTCTGTGAATAGCATTTTCAACTGGTCGGCTGAGTCCTGACCGGTCTCTCTTTTCATCTCTGAAGCTTTCTGGAGTTTTGACTGATCAGAAGTGATGCTTCGACCAATCCATTTTGGCTTTCTTCTCTTTAGCTGGTGCACTCCTCTGCTGTGCTATACCGATCGATCGAAATTGCAGTTTTGACCAATCCAATTGACCTTTGTAGACACTCTTTTAGCTACTTCTCCTTGGATCCTTGCCCTTTTGCTTGGGTTTCTTTGTAACTTTGTTGTTTTAAACCTTTTATCATTTAACCCGCTTCTGCACCTGTTACAATATAACATGAACTAAAAGCATTTATTAGTAGTTAATTGAGGTTTAACAAAGCCAGGATTTGGGGATAATTTTTACAACTTTTGGGTCCGATCAACGATTAAGAATCGTTATCCACTCCCGCAGATTGATGGCCTCTTCGATCAACTATAAGGCATAAAATTCTTCTCAAAGATCGATTTAAGGTCAGGTTACGTCATAAGTTGAAAATCAAGGTCGAGGATATTTCAAAGACCGCATTTCGCACAAGGTATGGTCACTATGAGTTCCTAGTGATGCCATTTGGATTAACGAACGTGCCAAAGTCATTTATGGATTTGATGAACCGGGTATTCAAACCACACCTCGACAAATCCATGGTTGATTTCGTAGATGATATCCTCATCTATTCAAAGACGAGAGTGGAGCACGAACAACATTTATGAGTAGCTCTCCAGATACTCAGAGACGTTCAATTATATGCAAAACTAAGCAAGTGTAAGTTCTAGCTTGAGCAGGTCAGTTTCTTGGGACATGTCGTCTTTGAGAGTGGCATAACCATCGACCAAACAAAGTTTGAAGCTGTTGTGAAGTGGGAACAACCGAGGATGGTAACAAAGGTTCAAAGTTTCCTTGGTTTTGCTGGGTACTATAGGAGAATCGTTGAAGGTTTCTCCACGATTTCAGGTCCCCTCATGCAACTCACAAGGAAGAATGTTAAGTTTGAGTGGACTGAATAGTGTGAGCAGAGATTTTAAGAACTCTAGAAGAGATTGACCACCGTGCCAGTGCTTTCCATACCGTTAGGCAGTGGAGGTTTTGCAGTGTACAATGACGCTTCATATAATGGATTAGGCTGTATACTTAATAAGAATGAGAGAGTCATTGCTTATGGTTCTCGACAACTTAAAGATGATGAAAAGAATTATCCAACTCATGACCTTGAGTTAGCGGCAGTCATCTTTACACTAAAGATCTGGAGGCATTACCTCTACGGGGAAACATTTGATATATTCACAGACCACAAGAGTCTCAAGTACCTTTTTGCCCAGAAAGACTTGAACATGAGGCAGCGAAGATGGATGGAGTTCCTCAAGGTCTACGATTGTTCCATCCAGTACCACCCCAGGAAGGTTAATGTTATAGCAGATGCATTGAGCTAAAACTCTTCTTCTCAATTTTCACACCTCATCGTGAGAGTGCATAGATGGCGCTTACTTAAAGATATGGCCCTATCTAACACAAGGTTCGATGTTAAAGGTTTGGGAGCCCTGATGGCTGCTATTGTGATCTGACTTGCACTTTTTGAGAACATCCACAAACTACAAATGACAGATGATGATCTCATGACCATCAGATAGGATGTGATTAGTGGAAACCAACCTAATTCCTCAATTAGGGAGGACGACTATTTTGAGGTCAGATATGCATACCAACAAATATCGAGCTTCGAGACACAATACTGGAGGAAGCTCTTAAGTTGATGTATGCCATCCAATCTGGGAGTACTAAGATGTACTAGGACCTGAAGAAGAGTTTCTAATGGAGAGGCTTGAAGAAAGATGTAGCAAATTATGTTTCAAAATACCTAGTCTGCTAGCAAGTAAAAGTTGATCATCGAAACCCATATGGGCTATTACAACCATTTTCGATACCAGAGTGGAAATGGGAAGCCATCTCTATGGACTTCATTCTTGATTTCTAAGGATAGTAAAAGGGCATAATGCCATCTGAGTCATCGTTGATTGCTTGACCAAGTCTGCCCATTTCTTACCATACAACACAATGTATACAACCAACAAACTTGTAGAGTTGTATCTCAAAGAAATTGTCAGATTACATGGTGTATCAGTCAACATTGTTCCAGACAGGGACCCATTTTATACTTCACAATTTTGGAAGAGATTCCAAGAAGAAATGAGTTCACAATTGGATTTTAGTTCGGTGTTTCATCCTCAGACTGATGGGCAAACTGAAAGAGTGAACCAGATAATTGAAGACATGCTACGGGCTTGTATGTTGAATTTCCAAGGATCATGGGATAAGCATTTACCCCTGATCAAATTTGCCTACAATAATAGTTATTAGGTGAGCATTGGAATGGCTCCATATGAAGCCTTGTATGGTCGGAGATGCAAGTCCCCACTTTATTGGGAAGAAGTTGGCGAGAAGTTTATTTTGGGTCCAGAGATCGTGGAAAGCACGACTAAAATAGTTCGGTTAATCCGCGAGAGGTGATCTGTGCCAAAATATGACTATATTTCGCACCCAAATACCAACACTTAGCCATCCAATGAAAGCTATCTAACCGTTGTTATGGAGTTTCAGTGGATTTGGGTGCTCTTGACCATTGGATCCGGATAGAGCATAATTGAGCGTAATTATGAGTTACATGTGAACATTGGACCAGGGAACCAGCGAAAGCACCAAAATCCATGAAGAAAATTGATTGATCCAGCCACGTCTATGAAGATGAGGAGGCCACATGCCATCATCAATCGATTGAATCACAGGAATCAATCGATTGATCTGAATTACAACAGTTTCCCTCCTAAATTCCAATTTGAACTCAATCGATTGAGATTTAGAAATCAATCGATTGATCTCAAATTTAAATAAATCCATCAAAAATTCAATTTTGAAGTCAATCGATTGAAATGTGAAAATCTATAGATTGAGCCTTATATGGAAGTTTTCCTATCCGCTCCCTATAAAATGAATGTTATGCTTAGGGTTTGGGGACTTCTTGTTGAAAGATTTTCTTAGGATTTTTCTAAGCTTTCTTTAGTATTTGTAGTAGTAGATTGTAATTAATATTGAGGCATTTTAAGGTTTGATCTTTTCCAAAAAGATCAAACGGTTGATAAATAAAAGAGCGTTTGTTGATGGCTTCGATTTTGTGCATTGCGTGTGGACCAGAGATGAGCGGCTAAATCCCTCATTTAAGGAGGAAGCTACCCTATGATGAGTACTTAATTTATTTTCAATCCTATAATTCTTTTCAATATTATTGAATCATATGGCTTTTAGTGCGGGCTTATTGTATTATTATCGACTGCTCGTTTATAGCCATTAATCTTGTAGATTGGCGATAATAAACGAGTATTCTACCTAGATCGATCTTGTTGACTGATTTAAGATGTCGTACGATTGGTTTTCTTGTTGTGATTTCGTGTTAGTGATACATTATACCTTTTGCATGATTCATGTCATAGTTGAATGCGTCATAATGTTAGGATATTGTATGCTGAATCAATAATCACATTTTTCTCGATTCATTTTGCTTGTAGTAAAAGGATGGTAAATAAATTGACATAGGATTATATGGATTGTTGATAGAAAAGGTACACATAGCGGAATCCTTGATCATCTCATCATTGTTGCTTTATTTATCATAGTTTGTCCTTGCGTAGCTTTGTTTTAATTTTTATTATTATTGCATTGTGTAGTGGGAAATCATAGCTAACAAATCTCGCCTTTGATACTTCCTTAGGTTCTTTTAATCTTTTAAAAAGTGATCCAATTATGCGCTTCCCTGTGGGTATGATACTCATATTCTTGCCTTGCTATAATAGATCTTGTGCACTTGCAAGGGTACACTTTAAAACTGAACAAGAGGCTACGAGTTGCACAAAGTCGCTAAAAGAGTTATGCCGATCTCAAAAGAATGAACGTTGAGTTTCAGGTGAGCATTATTGCATTAATGACCTTTAGTTTCCTTCATCTTATATAGTATTGACTCCCCACATTTTCATATCGGGGACAATGCCTTCATAAAGATCTCGCCTACTAAAGGTGTGATGCATTTCGGAAAGCGTGGGAAATTGAAAGAACACATTTAATGTCTAATGAAATCCTTGTAGCTACTTGTTCTTTATTACCGTTAATCCGCGAGAAATACAGTTCAAAAACCTCAAAAATCATAAGATTAGACTCCTGAGTTGGTCGTGAACACGATTCGATGGAGTTTCGAGGCACGCATTGCTAGGATGTGACCCAGTTGGGTTAGTCTAAGGCGGAATGAGCCTTCAGACACTAGCATAGTTAATCATGCATGCTGTGCAAGGAATCGGACCCCACGATTTTGGCTACCAAGCCTTCGACAGGTTTGATTCACCCCCAACCCCATGAATGGACTCCATTTACTGTACAGACACTAGAATTTGTAAGTAGGGTAGCAAGTTTACCATAACAAAATTATCATGCGCAGGATTCCCGAACTTCACGTATGATTTTACTTGGGAGGTGCACTCGATCACTCCGATCCCCACTCGAATCGGTGGTTTAAAGGTTGCAAAAAACTCTTTCCGCCTCTATGATCGATTTGCTATGTCGGAGGGGTCAAAATCACCGGTTTGGAGCTTCTAAAAGTGGAGACGATGAAAGGAAGAAGATGGAGTTCTTCTTTCCGCTGCTCATACCCGACACTCAAACCCCAGGCAATGACTTTGCGTGCATGGCTTTAATTCAGCTGGGTTGGCTTACATGTAGAGCTTCTACATCCACCTAGGTGTATTAGCCCAACTTAAAGGCTATAGATCTAGTCTCCTATATGTTGTGGGTCAATCCTCTAAAACGTTTAAACGGGTCTTGGCATGGGCCAAAACATGGGTTTTGAAACCAATGGACCATACGCTTGGGCCTTTAGCTAATGGGTGACTTCTTTGGGTTGGTTCAAGTGTGGAACCCACACACTAAATCAATATACCTACTTGACTCAAGGGTCATAGGTTTGGCCTTTTCTCAGTCATGGGTCCATTTCCCAACGGGTCTAGCCCATGGGCCTTTATATACAATGGGTTTTGGTGCCATCTGTTAACTTATGGGTCTTTATTCTAGACCGTTGGCTAATGGGTCAAATCATTGGTGCTAACTATCGAGTCTCACACCCATAGTCTATTCATCTATTGGCTTGGTTCCAAAGGGTCCAGTTTGATTATTTGAGCCGATACGTTCAGTCCTCAAAGCACATGATAATCGGACCAGTGCGGTAACGAGCCAGGATTGACTATGCATTCCATTGCCAGTCTATTGAAAATTCCCAAATCCACTAGTCAATCGATTGACTGTGCCTCAAAGAAGTCAAAATTTTGGGAAGTTAAATCGATTGGGGTCCAAACTCAATCAACCTTGGTTACTGAATTCCAGTCACTCAAGAATCATCCTCGTGTCTTTTCAATTGTCATTTTGTTCAGCAGGATAATTATGTCAATCAATTGATTTGACTACATCAATCGATCGACATAATGCACTTCCTGACGGGTTCACTGTCCTAAAAGTAGGTTGACTCGGTATCTTTTCGAATTTCCTTCGAAACGACGCTGCTTTAATCTCAATCAATTGATTTTTTGCATTCAATCGATTGATTTTAACTGTGGTCCAGCGATTTCTGTTTCCCTAGGTGATGTGACACAATTTCTTCAAATTTTCTTTCAAAACGGTGCTTAATTAAAGTCAATCGATTGAAATTCATGTTTCAATTGATCGAGTTTATCATTCTCAACATTTCAAGTCACCCGAAAGCATTTTAAAGGACCACAGTGGTCCCGTCTTCCATCCATCTATGAAATTTTCCCAAACCATCTTCTCCTTGTGCTCATTTTTCTTCATCCTCGTATCATCGAAATGGCAGAAGTGGGCCTCGAAATCAACCGACCACTGCATCCCGAGCACAATCCGATGAGAATGCCGAACGAAGACTACGTGAACCAATAGATCCAAATCAAAAACTTCTTTGATCTAATCAAGTTTTGTTGGAACCTCAAAGCTGCGTGTTCGATTGAGTACATTGAGGCCATGCATCTCGAAATGTTACTTGCATCACCGCCAATTGACGTATCCTTACGTTTCATATGGCTGTTTTATCAAAATATGGAATGGGTGCCAGCATTGCGCTCTCCATCAGGATTTGCCTACATCTGTGTTGAGATCGATAACTGGAGTTACAACATGCATGCTGCAGATCTTCTCCGGGCATTCAATTTCTTTATTGTCCGACCTCTCAATCATCAGATTGATTTGGCGGTAGAACTCAACCAGGAGACCATGATCAATAATAAGTGCGGTGGTAGACATGGCTCAAGGATGTCAACGCCTCATTATGCTTTGCCCCGAAACATTCTCTTTTGGGATATCGTGATGTCTAATAATCTTCTCCCGCATGGAACAAAGAGTGAGAGAATGAAAAATCGTGTGGCGGTGCTCTACGCAGTCCACACAAACACCTGGTTTGATGCACCTGGAATGATGCTCGACGAAATGTATCGGTATCACAATGATATCGTTATCGCCACTTCGGCACACAAACGAGAAATTATTCTTCTATATTTTCCTCACTATATCATGCATTTATTGGATCAACTTGGGTGCTTGATTTTTGTTGACGAGGTGATGGATGACATGTAATTCTACCAGTATGGCCGGAATGTGTAGAACAAGAGCATGAAAGCTCTCATTAGGAATGTTCCAGTTGTTCCGCAACCCTTCAATGTTGATGTTGATGATGTACCTCCTCCTCCTTCTCCTCCCAAACCAAACCCCACACAATGCCAACGTGGCGGCTTATGAAGACCTCGTCCCGAAGAGGTCCCAGATTTCAATGTCGAGGCGGCAATCGCTTGCCTCGAGGTGCGGATGGACGGGTTGACTACAACAGTTAGAGGTATCGATCACAGGTCACATTTTCAGAACTTCCTCCTTATTCGGAATGCTCGGAAATCATCCCAGCACAAGTTGATGATTTCATCGCTAGAGTGTGAGTGGTGATGGATAGAAAGGGTGACGTTGACAATGATGATGAAGATGTTTAAATTGTATGCATAGAGATGGTCTTAGTTTATGGTGTTTTCTTGTTTCTGGTATGGGTAGTTCGATGTTGGGATGCTTTGGATTTTGTGTGTTAGTTTTTTGGTTTGTTCAATCAGTTGGTGTGTGAGGATTGCTATTTTGTTTTATCAGTTCGAATGTGTTAAGATTTCATGATTAGGATTTTCTCTGAAAATGTAGAATCATATCAAATCATTTTGGATGTTTTAATGGAAATTCAAATCTATTTTTGGTTTACAATTTTATGTTTACTTTCGAACTGTTTGCCAATTACATTAGTCAATCGATTGAAATTTAATTTTCATATCGATTGAGAAATCATGACTGTTCTGGGTGTTCAATTCTCTCACTAGGGAATAATTGTTGTTCAATCAATTGAATAGTTATTTTCAATTGATTGACTGTAAATTGATTCAAATTGTCACTGAATCCTACTGAAATTAATAGATTGACCCTAAAATTAGAATTATGTTCAGATGCTGAAAGTTGTCAGTAACCCTTTGATCTAATTGCTCTAAATTGTTCTCGATCGATTGAATTGTAAAATTCAATCGATCGACTCTAATATGAAATCCAAAGGTGTTAGAAACTTTCTAAAATTGAAACCATGGTCTAAAGTTAGATATTTCTATGCACAGAAAGTTTTTGTCTACAACCAGTCAACTTTCTGAATTCACCAAGTCAATCGATTGATTTTCAAAAATCAATCGATTGACTATGGTCAATATCGAGCTATGCCAATGCAATTCGAGAATTCCCAATTTTCTTCCACTTTTAGATTAGTTTTTTTAGGATATATTTTCACTTATTTATTTATTAACCTCTTAGTCTTGGTTTTTATTCATCAATTCCCTTAATCTTTAGCACTTATCATCCCAAAGTTTCGATCAATGGAAAGCATCCGGTACTGCACCCGTTCAGCAATCAAGCGTCTTGTCGAACCGGCAAGGAAAGGAGCCCGACATGGTATGCCTCCACAACCTTTGAATTTTTCAAACCGGGAGGTAATTGACCTCGACCCGGAATCGCCACTTCCATTTCGCCATGATCGCCATTGGATCTAATGTTGATCGACTCACTAGTACCACCTTCACCCCCATGTAACCGTCCCCCATTTACACGATCCGCGATAGCCGAGAATAACCAGCTCTTAATCTGGTTCTAACATATCTATGGGCGGAATTGAATGTGCAACCGCCACTCGTTAACCTGCCACCAACCCCACCAACATCACCACCCTGTGCCCCGATACCACCACCCGGTAGGGTTGGCCTAACTGAAGAGATGTGGAGGCTTATGTTTTCACAACCAAAGCCCAGGATGGCAAGCGACGAAGATTAGGAAATTGATTCTAGTTTTTGCCTTAGGAGTTGTTTTACTTTTTATTTCCCGTACCAGGATTAGTTTCCTTTCTTCATGTTTGAGAATAATTTGCTTTGATTGTTGCTTTCGATTAGTTTCTTTTAAATTTTCAATAAGTGTATTAGCACATGGTTAATAAATGATCAGTTTAGTTTATTTATTAATCTGAATCTGCTCATTTATTTTTGTCGATGCATAATCTATGTGATTTGATCTTATGGGGCATAACATTTTTTTCCTGGTCTTCCTTCGGTTTGTGGTATGCTTTCCACGGGTTTGGGGGTACCAATGAGGACATTGTACAAATAGGTTTGGGGGTGAGAAGCAGGTGACATCATCAAATTGGAGCAGTGTTCAAAAAAACAAAATGTGTGTCTCTTCTCGAAAGTATTGAAAGACTTTGTCAGTCAATCGATTGAGTTCCTTAATTCAATCGATTGACTGGTAACCATTGACCAAGAAGACTTTTGTAATTAAGTCAATTTAATCAATTGAATTCCTTAATTCAATCGATTGATTAGTAACTGTGGCTCCAGAATGAAGAAACAGGTGTAAGTCAATCGATCGATTCTGATAAGTCAATCGATTGATTGAGTCCTTGAAGCCTATTTTTCGAAATTCCATCTGTTTTCATGATTTTTACTTGTTGATACTTGGAAGCTTAAGTAAAAATTTACCATGCCATGTTAAGATTATAATTGCCTATGATTATTAATTTCCATGCAAGTGCTAAAGATGATCCTTCAATTTATGACTAGAAATTTTCACACATTACCATGCTTGAGTTTCGAAGTCAAGGAATTAATCTGAAACTTTGAATCCTAGGATTCTAGTGGAGACTAAAATCCTGTAAGCTTTAAAGCAAATTTCTCATTCTTGATGAATGCCAAAATAAATTTGGAGTATCTTTGAATTCATGTTTACTTGTTTAAATCTCATACATTTTTCATTGGTTTGATTACTTTGCATTGTTATATCATTGGGCCAGAACACATTGCGTTTTAACTCAAAACAAATACGCATCATTACCACTTCTTGAGGAAATGATCAAAAGCCATCTTTGGCTCGTTTGAACCTAAAATGTCCCACCTCACACTAATTTACCCTTTAGCACCACCCCTTTTGAGCTTTGTTGAAAATTTTTGCCTTAAAATACTTCTTAAGCCACACCAAGCATACCCCGACACTATCATTGAAAATTAAGACTTAACCACCAATCTCTGAAAATTCGGGAAAGAGGGATAAGAAGCAAATGAAAAGAGAGTACATGGAGAGCTGTGATAGTGGGGACCATTGGGAGCATAGGGCTGAAATATTGATGAAAAAGGGTGAAAGAAAAAAAAAATGTATGTGTGAAAGAGGTAGAAAAATGAAGAGAAATAAAAAAATATATGAGGTGATGTCAAAAACAGAAGATAAAGAAGGAATGAAAGAAAAGAAAGTTGAGAAAAAGAGAGAAATTTTGAAAAATTCTTAAAAGAAAAAGTGAAAATAAGAAAATCAAATATGTTTCTTTTTTCGATTTCTCAGAGAAATTTGAATCCAATTTCCCTTTCTTTCATAACCTTCACCCGAGCCCCATTACAACCTTAGAAAAGACCTTCATGATCCGATCTCGATTGGTAAATACCTTGTGGAGAGTGATGATGCATTGACTATGGTGCTTGCTATAGCATGCTTAGGATACAAACATCATTCTTTATGAGATTACTTTTTCTTTGATGCACCGTATTTCTTGTATCATGTGAGGCTCTTTGATTTATTTTATAATTCTCCTTCTCACATATGTGTGAAAAAGTAACCCATTCATCAGAGCAATTTCATTTTGAGTGCATATCTAAAGTAGGGATTGAGTCAAGATATGGGATCCAAAGATTCTTTGTTTGGGCTTATTCCCCGACGGAAGGATTTTAGCATTGGTAAGCACACACGACACTCTAAGCATGAATGAAAGAATCATTGAAAAAACAAAGCATTAAATTAATCTGTATGGGCATTGATAAGATTAGCATGGTTGTGTATTTACTAAAGCCTCGTAGGTTGAAAACAATTGATAATTGTGAAAACTAATGATGAAATTTATAGGCTTTGAAGTTTGTTGGTACATTCACTGAAAACCTTTAGGAGACATAACTCCTCCGCTAGGGATCACCTAGGGGTTTAAAGGCTTATTGCATATGCTAAATGCAATCATGCTCCCTACGAAAGTGGCATTTATTTTCTTTTAGATTGCTAGTTTATTTTTCTTATATATTTTCATTCTCTTTGCTCGAGGACTAGCAAAGTGTAGGTTTGGGGGTGTGATCTATGATGAAATATGACTATATTTTTTCATCCAATGAAAGCTATCTGACGGTTGTTATGGAGTTTCAGTGGATTCGAGTGTTCTTGATCATTGGATCTGAAAAGAGCATAATTGAGCATAATTAAGGGTTACATGTGAACATTGGACCAGGGAGCTAACGAAAGCACCGAAATCTGGGAAGAAAATTGATTGATCCAGCCATGTCTATGAAGATGAGGAGGCCACATGCCATCATCAGTCGATTGAATCTCAGGAATCAATCGATTGACTTGAATTACAATTGTTTCCCTCCTAAATTCAAATTTGAACTCAATCGATTGAGATTTAGAAATCAATCAATTGATTTCAAATTCAAACAAATCCGTCAAAAATTTAATTTTGAAGTCAATCGATTGAAATGTGAAAATCAATCGATTGAGCCTTATATGGAAGTTTTCCTATCCACACCCTATAAAATGAATGCTATGCTTAGGGTTTGGAGACTCCTTGGCAGATTTTCTTAGGGTTTTTCTAAATTTTCTTTAGTATTTGTAGCAGTAGATTGTATTAGGATTGAGGCATTATAAGGTTCTGATCTTTTCTAAAAAGATTAAACAGTTGATAATAAAAAAACGTTTATTGATGGCTTTGATTTTGTTCATTGCGTGCGGATCAGAGATGAGCGGCTAAACCCCTCGTTCAAGGAGGAAGCTACCCCAAGATGAATACTTGATTTATTTTTAATCCTATAATTCTTGTCAATATTATTGAATCATACGGCTTTTAGTGCGAGCTTATTGTGTTATTATCGAATGCTCGTTTATAGCCATTGATCTTGTAGATCGGTGACAATAAACAAGTATTCTACCTAGATTGATCTTGTAGACCGATTTAGGATACCGTGCGATTGGTTTTCTTGTTGTAATTTCATGTTTGTGATACATTATGCCTTCTGCATGATTCATGTCATAGTTGAATGCGTCATAGTGTTAGAATATTATATGGCGAATCAATAATCACATTTTTCTCGATTCATTTTGCTTGTAGTAAAAGGATGGTAAATAAATTGACATAGGATTATATAGATTGTTGATAGAAAAGGTCCACATCTATGGTTAGCGGAATCCTTGATCATCTCATCATCGTTGCTTCATTTGTCATAGTTTATCCTTGCATAACTTTTTTTTAATGTTTATTATTATTGCATTTTATCATGGTAAATCATAGCTAACAAATCTTGCCTATGGTACTTCCTTAGTGTTGGGGCGTGCTTTTTCTGGGTTCCTTTCGGTCCCCATGAATCAGCGGCCCAATTTTGTCCTGAGCAGACTCTGGCGATATGGTGATTTGAATGTTAAAAATAAGGGAGAATTTCTAGGAAGATTCCTAGTTTATTGCGATCGCCAGCTGCAGATTTTTAACGACACTGTAACACGTCAGTGATCACGCTTTGGAGCGGGTGTGGGTTACTTCTTTACTAAATCGTCGACCTGCTAATATCAACAGCACTGACTCTTCTTATAATTTAGATAGATTAGTTTATCTTTCCTTAGTATTGCTGTAATTCCATTTGGCTTATGTTTCCTAATTCTATTATGTTCTATTATGAGTCTAATTGTATGAATCTGTTGTGGTGAATTAATCTAATACTCTAGAGTTCTAATCCTAATGTAAGTCTACTTGGTTTGAATATTCTAATCTTATTGAAAGTCTAATTAATTTAGTCTCCTAATCCTATTAGGGGTCTAATTGATTCAATATTTTAATCCTATTAAAAGTCTAATTAATTAAGTCTCCTAATCCTATTAGGAGTCTGATTAATTCAATTTCCTAATCCTATTAGAAATTTAATTAATCCTATTATAAATCTAATTAATTAAGTTTCCTAATCTCACTAGGAGTCTAATTAATTAGTCTCCTAATTGTACTAGGAATGCAAATATACTAATTCCTGTGAAACTCTAATTAAATCAAGCATGCTAATTGTACTGAAATTCTAATTAAAGCAATTATACTAATTTTACTAAAATTCTAATTAAAGCAAGTGTACTAATTTTACTAAAATTCTAATTAAAGCAAATTGACTAATTCTACTGAAATTCTAATTAAGACAAAGGAACTAATTTTACTGAAGTTCTAAGAAAAGCAAATAGACTAATTGTATTAAAATTCTAAGAAAAAGGTTTTGGACCCGCTATGCTAAGGAGGATTGGCCTCGTTCCTTAGTACCCTCCGTAAGCTCTCTTAGGCAAATCGGGTGGCTGAGATTAAAGCAAATTGAATTTTGGATTAAAATATAGTATTTTTTTTGGATTTTTGGAGTTGATCATTTCGGGTTATAATTATGAATTAAATTATGAAACTAGAAATTAAGAAAACTGAATTATAAATTGGGATTTTAGAAATCTTAAATTGAGAAATTAAAACTAGAATTTAAAATCTAAGGACTGAATTCGAGACCGAAATAAAAAAATCAGACCGTATGATTAAGGACTGATTCTAGAAACTAAGAGCTAGAATCATAAATTAATAATAGAATTGGAGATTGAGATTTTAGAATAAAATTAAAGTTTAGGGTCGGGGAATTAGGCCGTCAGATTAAGGACTGGTTATAGAAACTAAGAACTAGAACCAGATATTAAAATTACGATCTAAAGAGGTGCTACGGTCTAAGACTGAAAATTTAATATTAATAGTTAAAACTAAAAAAACCTAAATCTAAGAACTAAAAACTAAGGTCGGAAACTAAAGACTAGATTTTTACCTAAGCTCGGGGCTACAGAGAGGAATCTTGAAATTTGAAGCTTGGATGCGGAGGACGTGAAGCTCGAATCTCGAAGTTATTGCTGCGTTTCTCTCTATGTTCGCTCTGCATGCCCTGTGTTTTTTTTGTCCCCTCTTTGGGTCGAATTAAAAAAGTCTTTTATATGTTTTCTTTTAATTAAGCGCCCTATTTTAGACGTTTAACTGAATTACGCACCTGTTAACTGACGCTTATTCGCTTTGAGTCGGTCACCGACTCAGTGAGTGACCAGCTGACTAGCTCAGCTGAGTTTCCTAGTTCTAATCACGTTAGGACTAATTACGCATCTTGTTTGGAGTACGCAATCCGATTAAGCATTTCATCCAAAGTGCTTAATTGTAGAATCTTAGAGGTCAAGGACTGTGAGACTAGGTCGGGCGTAAGCCAATTACGCGCCTGTGATATGGCGCTCAATTCGATCACGCGTGCCATGTGGAGCACGTAATTGAGTCTCGAGGTGGTCTAAAGAAAGGAAGTTTGGTCTGAAAAGGGACTGATTGCATATTTTTGGGTTTGTGTGTAATCAAATTTCGCGTGTGGTTTTAGGCACATAATTCAGAGTTGTCTGGGTCCAAGTCGGGTCTAAAATGCTAGACTATTATTTCAGCCTGCATTTCAACTATATACAATTGTTTCATTATATAGTCTCCCTACGTCGGGATCTGAGCCATAGAGCTATTATTTCAGCCTGTGCTTAGCCATGTACTATTGTTCAGTGCATGGTTCCCACGTTAGGATCATGGGGCCTGTGCCACAAAGCTATTGTTTCAACCTCTGTCCAGCCATATACTATTGTGTCAATATATGGTACCACATTAGGGTTGTGAAACTTCCAAAAAAGATAAGTCCTTTCCGAAAAGTCAAGGGTAAGGTCAAAGGTTGATCGAACTGCTTTATATATTCCAAGAGGGCAAAATGGGGGTGTCTACAAATGCCCCTCTTCGACGTGCTCTTGGGAAGTAAGAGCACGCCGAAGAAGTAGACACCCCTCATTCGAGGTGTCTTCTCATTTCTCTTGGAAAATTACAAATGTGAACTGGGGATACTGACATGACATGCTTGGTTTTCTTATCTATCAGCGTAAGCTAAAATAGAGCATTCAGGGGCCCAGTGGTAGCTGTCGAAAGGCGTATTCTATGTCGTGGATGCAAGTGATCCCGTCGCATATCGCGACCCGCTATTATAGACAGTCGACCAGGGAAGTTAGTGCGTCCTAATCCACGAGTGCAAGGGGCATCTCGTCGCGTGGCGCGACCTGCTGCGAGTGACAGTCAAACAGAAAGGAGAATCACTATATCCTAATCTGTGGGTGCAAGGGACATCCCACCGTATGTCGTGACCTGCTATAAGGGGCAGTCAAATAGAGGGATATGACACAGTCGAGGTACCGGGGGTGTCATAAAAATGTTCATAAATAAGGTTCAGAGACCAAAGGTAAAATCATGTAATGTTGAAGGCTTTCGTAAGTCATGTCAGACCGGGCGCGTCATTGCTCATACTAATGCGCGTCAGGCATTCTTTTTCCAATAGGCATTTGTAAGTTCTTAGATTAAATATACTCGTTGCTCGGTTTTCTAAGGGGAATGGTTGGTTTGGGCTGATAATTGAAATAAAATTTGGGTTGGGAAAGTCTTTTTGTTTATTTTTATTTTGGTTTCTTTTTTATATATATTTTTTATTTTGTTGTTTTTTTGGTTTTAGAAGTAAGAGATTTTTGAAATTTTAGGAATTTAACTTAAGATTAATTCGGTGGTAAATCTTTGAAAAATGTGGCTTCCGAGACATCACTGAGCAGATCCACCGGTACGAGATTTGTGGACCCTACCGTTTATGTGGTTGTCAAGACGACACTTGGCATGTTAGATAATCTGTCTAACCTTCTCGACGAATACTGATGATTGTCTCTTATGGGAGGACTATAGTGATTCGCGAGTCGAGAGAGATGGGTTTTAAAAATATTTTGACTTGATCATAGCTAACTATATTTTTAGAAGAAATATCGAGAAAAGAGAAGAGGGTAGTACTTACCTAGGGGTGATACTTACCTGAATTGCGTGTAGCTTGTGACGAGTTGCCGCAATGATACCGTGATGGGACCTTTTAGAAGATTTCTTCTCTCTTCTTCATGTCTGCTGTGGTAGGGCTTGGCAGTTGCCAATGTGATGAAACATCTTGGGGAGGTGATGTTGCGATTGGACGTCAATGATTTTTTTCTTTCATCGGTTGTGTGCTAGGAACGAGTCCGATGGGACGTGGGGATTTTGACGAGATTTCGCGCTGGGACTTGGCATTGGTCGAATGCGATGGGACATGGGAGGAGTCTCAAATCTTTATGCATTTTTGCTGTAGTGGTATATGGAAACTATTATGTAGCGAGAAATTTGGGAAGAGGGCTCTTTATTTTAGTGATGGGACAAGATCGAGCTTTCTCCCTTTTCATCATATGACATGGCAGTTGTTATCTGAGCTTTTTGGGTAGTGATGTCGTGTTGGGATTCGATTGTGGTGTAGTGATGCGATGGATGTTAGAGGGTTTCCTCTTGCTTCATTTCTGCTATAGTGAGGCCTGGCTTTTGCCAGTATGGTGAAAGGTCTTAGGGGGTGAGATTCGTGATGGGATTTGGAAGGTTTGGCTTATTTTTGTGATGGGACAATGGTTAGGTTATTCCTTTATGGGGGTGTATTGGGGATGAGTCCCGGTGATTGCAGGCATGATGAGGCATATTTGTGTGTGCATCAGGGTTGCATCCAGATGTTTCGGGTGGTGATGTCGTGATGGGATATGTTGGGGCTTTGCTGGGGAATCCGCACGCGGGATTTCTAGTGCTTGGTGAGATGTTCCCAACGGGACATGTTCATGATGAGATCAAGTCGTAGTTGCATCGCGAGGGGCCATATGAATGAGTGGTGGGGTTATGTCCAAATGTTTTGAGTAGTGATGTCTACGATGGGGCGCTGATGGGATATTTGCGCGATCCTTTCTTTGGCTGATGAACTCAGGCACATGATCAAAGCCAAAAGACGAGTCCATTCATGTTGCAATGGGACTAGGGGCACGGTCAATATTTCCTTTAAGGCTACACGATGGGATATGGGAGAATAATCTTGACCGAGATGGGATAAAAGGTCTGAGGGTGGATGAATTTGGGTATTACTCGTTAGGTACTAGGCATTTAATCAAATTGCACACCTATTTTTGGGTGTGCGATTATAAGTTTGAAGGGGTATTTACGTGTTTGGATGTCAATGTGTGATTGGATCACCCGCGGTTTCATATGCGCATAATTCAAATGTCACCAGGTCACTGTGTGGGCGACCTTTCGGATTGCGCGGTGTAAGTGGATCGTGTAATAGGATTGTGCGGTCTTTAATTGGCACGTGACCAGAGCGTCACGCCGTCTACACGAGCGATGGTTTTATTGCGCGCTACGCGTGTGATTTAACTTCGCGGTATACTGATGGCGATTCAAGGCCTTGTGTCTTGGCGTGTGATTAAGGTCGTACTTTATATAAGTAAGGGAGTCTTCATTTTTTTTGTATCCCTCGGTTTAGTCTCAAGTTTTACTTTTTTCTAAATCTTTTATGCTCTAAAATCCGTGTTTTAGTGATATTGGGTGATCTACTCATCCGATTGAGATGGTGTTTCTTCCTATATTCATGATTTCGCATGATCTTCATCCTGAAGTGATGCTCGGGGGCGGAATTATTCGGAGAATGGGTGGTGTTGGGAAAGAGGAGGCTAATCTTCACATCGGTCTCTTTTAGGGAGCAGTAAAGGCAGTATTGACGAGGCGACGGCGGAGGAGGTGAATATGGGGGAAGGGAAGGTGTTACGAGTGGAGGGATGTGTTTCCCAACCAATCCTTCCTGAAGCCTTTGATTGGACGCTCCAAGTCGAGCGCTGCTCCTTTTGAAGCCTCCTATTAGACGCTCTGCTCCTCGCTTTGTGTCTGTTTCGGGTCTTCAGTTTTCATTTTGGGTTGTAAATTACGTTCTAGGTTTTCGTTTTGGGTTGTAAATTCAGGAGGTATGCCTCCGGTGACACTTGTTTAAGAATTTATTATGTAAATAAAAATATGTTTATTGTATCCCTCTGTATTCAGTATTATTATTTATTTTCATTTACTTAGATTGAGCTTTAGGATTTTAAATTTTTTTTGAGATCGAAGGGATTTAACGTTTGTCATGGTGAGAGGATGAGTCCCATGTTTAAGGTATTTAGTCTTAGTCATTTATTTGATTCAACATGATAGTTGTGTGAATTTAAGATTTAATTTAAAAGATTCTAGATGGGAGTCGGGTGCCTTAGCCCTATTGGTTTATCTAGACTTGTGATAAATTTGTGTTTCCTAGGGGTAAGTGTTGTATGATTATTGGTTCATCTAGGTTTGTCATGGATTGTGGTCTTTCAGGGGGTATGTATTTGGTTTATATTTAATTAGATTGAGAGGGTTTAAAGATGTGACACTTGTCACTTTGTGGTTTAGGAGGTATAGTTTTTATAAGGGTTAGCCAAAGGCTTTGGGTTTTATTTTGAATTTTATTTCAAGTTTAGGATTAAAAGTTTTGGGGGCATATTTTTTGTTTTTGATCTAGGACATTTTCATGTTCATTAATGTTTTTTCTTCCTTTCTATTTTGTATGCCGAGTATTGAACCCGAAGAATTGTGATTATTAAGTGGATTACTGGGAATGGACCGGATTCGGAATTCGGGGTAATGCTAGGGTTGGTGCTATCAATCCAACTCGAAGTGTCACCCCATTGGGAGAGGAGATGGAAGAGAAAAAGGTGGTAGAAAGGAAACCCAAGGATAAGGCGGGGTCAGAGTTCTCGTGATCGACTCCTATTTTTCCTCCGTAGGCTCTGTGAATTCAATGTTAGTTGCTCCTCCTTGTTATGCTTTTCAAGGTGAGCTTCCAAAGGTGGATTTCGCAGGTCCTGGGTGGCTTTCCTTGAGCCACTCTTTCTTTTTTATCGGCTCAGGGTGGGGAAAGGTTGTCATTGTCAGAATTCATTCAGGGTGTGTTCCTTCTTCGGACTTCTCCGAGATTTCTTGTTTCTCGAAAAAATCTGGATTCAGGCATTGCCTGAACGTATGGATTTTAAATTTCTTGTTTTAAGTTGTATATTTAGAGGGTATGCCCTCGATGTATTTTGTAATTATTTTATCTATTTATGAAGCGATTGCATTTTCAATTCAATTTGTGGTTACTTATATTTAGTAAATTTTGGTTTGATTTACGTTGTAACTTACTTTATTTGTGTTGAGTGTGATGTTTATTTACTATATATATTTCTTTGAGTTTGGGTTGATTCGGTTTATTTATTATTTTTATTTTGGGGTGTGTTGGGGACATTTTTGGTTTGGTTTAGTTTGGTCTAAGTTCAAATGCGTAAGTGATGTTGGGGGGCATTTTTTTCGATTTTTTGGAGCGTATATTTTCTAAGTTAGGAGTGTTTTTAGATTGGTCTTGGCAAGGGCGTAGTTTGGGTTGGTAATTAATGTCGGGGATCTCCTAATTTTAGCCTTTGGGCCTGCTGTTTCGGGCATATATATATATATATATATATATTTTTTTTTGGGGACTTATGCGCTTCACTCCGAGCGCATAACCAAATTGCATGCCGGAATGGGCGCAGGCGCTAGGGATGATTACGCGTCTGGTAAGCAGCGCGCAACCGGGGCGTCGAGTTAGTTTGAGCGGGCAATGATCTATTTACGCGTTCAAGGCTGGGCGTGTAATTTGAATTAAGCACGGGGAGTATGGTGTGCAATTTTATTGAGCATGTTAGTTTAAGCGCGCGAGTTGTCTGCGATCTATATATACTTCAAAATTCTTCATTCTTCCCGCGCTATCTATTTTTGTCTTTGATTCTTCGTTTCCTTGTTTCCTTGCGCTCTAGTTTTCGTATTTTCACGATATCTTATGATTCGGTTGTCCATTTCAGGTGATGTTTCTTTCGTTCTTTCTAGTTTTTTGTGCTCTTCCTTCTAGGATGGAGTCTAGAGGCAGTGATCAGTTCTACTCATCAGTATCAGAGATGGAGCGGATGCTAGCGGTAGAGATCGATGAGTCTTCTGAGGTTCGGACCTGTGCTGTTGTCGTGGAGGAGGATATCCGTGTGATGGTTAGAGAGGAGGTACCCGAGATTGATCAAAGTGTGACCGAGGGTGAGGGTGAGAGAGCTAAGGGTGAGGCTGAGAGAGCTAGGGGTGAGGAGCGCCAGGGTGAGGAGCATCGGGCACGCACACACTTTTCGCTGGAGGATTTCTTCTCTCGAGGCCAGGTAGGTACCCGTGAGCAAGAGTTCCTTCACTTTTCTAAGCATTTAGGTCATGGCATAGACTTATTAGGATCGAGAATCCCTTTTTTGATTTATGTCGAACCTGTATCGATTATTGATTGTCTACCCATTCATGCATCATGACGGTGTCTAGGGATAGGTCACATTTCTATTTTGTTGTTCGTATCATGTTTTATGTGCTTTTTATAAATTGTTATTGTATGTCTTAATATACTTTATTTGCTTTTAGCTCTAAATCTGTCTGTCTCTCGTCATAGGTATGTGTGTTAGTCTTATATTTTTTATTTGCTAGTGTTTCGTTCGGTAAGAGCCCCAACAATTGGCCATCAGCTTGGCATGGACTGAGTCTCACACTTGGTACTGTGCCTTGCTGAAGTTTAAACTGTTGGTGTCTTTCAGCTTTGGACCGATCTTGGAGCTGGATCCCTTTCAGGTAGATCGTGGTTTGATTGCGACGATTCTGGAGAGGTGGAGGGAGGAGCATCAGGCGCTTCTCTTTCCAGTTGGTATGTTGTTGCCGACTCCAGAGGACTGGGTCTGCTTCACTGGTCTCCATTTTGAGAGTGAGCCAATCACGGGGTGAGTGGCAGGAGATTATCTGGGGGTTTATGAGGAGATTTTAGGCGTATCATATAGATCTAGTGGATTAGGGCTAGGGGTAGTTCGAGTCACTTGGTTCTTTGACACATTTGCCACTGGCTTCGTCCTTCCGAGGTATCATTCGGAGCTAAGGATGTCTTATGAGGCGCGTTGCGTGGCAATGGCTGGTGAGGAGCCCGCGGTTAAGCTGGGGTTGGCTACAGATAGGGTGCTTCGAGCGTTATTAATGCATTTTCTTAGTGTGATACTCTTTTCTTCTTCGACTCGGGGATGTGTCACCGGGTTATTTTTTATGGTTCTCAGGGACTTGGATCGGGTTCCTACCTATGCTTGGGGTGCGGCTGCATTGGTGCATCTCTATGAATAGCTTTATGGTCGGGGACGAGGCGTCGTGATGATCGGAGGTTTCCTTCCCTTCCTCTAGGTGAGTTTAGTTAATTGGTCGTATGATCACTTTGCCTTTCTTAGTCCATGGGTCTCGACAGAGATTACATTCATGTTTCCACGGATGCATGTGTGGAGGATAGTGTTGCGGGGTCGCCGTTGGTCTTCGGATCTTCAGACCGCGTGAGGTCTTTTTGAGGACATGCATGAGGGGTAGGTATATATCATCATGCACACATTTTGTTTTATTTTGTTTTAGGCTTTTAGGCTCTAGGGCTTCATTGATGGGTTGGCTTGCTTACTTGGTTGTAGGTGATTTGGAGGTTGTACGTGGCCAAGGAGGATGCCGTGTTCCAGTGATTCAATCTAGCCAGGCTTTCTTCGATGTGGACATATGGGTCTATTATTTTGAGAAGGTGGAGAGGATCCACCTATCTCGAGTGGTTCGATAGCGAGGACTCACTCAGGGAGTCCCTCTAGAGATTTGCCACAGGGTGGCGAAGAGGATGACCAGTCCCCCTAGTCGAGACTTCGCTAGCCAGATGGCGCTTTAGATGGTGGATTTCAGAGCTGGGGGGACCAGGGTGACAGGGGCGCCTGACGAGGCAGATGAGAGAGAGTTTGTGAGATGGTTCGGGGCATTGGGTGGTGGGCGCCTCTTCACACGTCCCTTCTATGAGAGTGGTTCTTTTGCAGTCGATAGGCCTGAGTCAGCATCGGGATTGAGGGAGAGATTAGCCGCGTTAGAGCAGGGCCATCTCACAGCGGGTGTATGGGGAGCATTGGATGCCCCTCATAGGGCGATGGAGCAGACGGGGTGCACTCCTTGTCCTGATGAGGAGATGTTACGCTCCCTCGTCTCCTCGATTGCTCAGGCTAGGGGAGTGGAGGATGAGATGAGGGCTCAGCTAGCGGAGGCTCGACGACTCCTGGTAAGTTAGTTCATTGGTCTAGTTGTTTATACATTATGTGGACTCAATTTTGCAATCGTTTTGATATAGTCGTGGTGTCTCATTTTGTTTTGGCCAGTCTGAGAGGGAGGTTGAGGTTGCTAGTAGTGCGGCGATGGTTGAATTGTTACGCGGTCAGCAGCAGGTCGGTCGGGAGGTGGAGGCCAGTTTGTGATTTGAGATTAATCGATTGGTAAGCGCTTTCCTTGGTTTATAAATTGTTAGTATTTTGTGGATTTTGAATAGTTTCGGGGCCTTTGTCGATGTTTGCAGAGGGCAGAGTTTTTTACTGTGGGGGCTTTCACTCAGGCATTCGATCCTTCTTCAGTTTCCTCTTCCAGTCGGGAGGATCCAGCGATAGCTCAGCTTCGGGCTGAGCTAGAGCATTGGGTAAGTTTCTTCAATCTTTTTACCTATTTGTATGATTGTAGTAGTTCGTTGGATGTCATTATTTCACTTTTCTTAATAGTTTACTAATATCATGTGATATTTTAGCATCAGGTTACCGAGGATTTTCAAACAAGGGAGGCGAGTGTTGTCTCTCTACGCCTCGAGAGTCAGGTATAATTTCTAGTTTGGTGTAATTTAGTTTAGGTTATTTCATTTTATTTTGTTTTGGCATATCTTGTGTTGGCTTGTTTGGCTTTTGTGCAGGCTGTTTCGGACTCTGCTCCTAAGGCTCCCCCTCAGGGGTCTGCCCCTATACCTTCTTAGGTATGTTTTAGTTTATGCATTTATAGTTTATTCATCATCATAGTGCTATCTGATGCATATTGGTTTGTTCTTGTTGCAGCCGCCCACGTTTGTTGTTCCTTTCGTGCCGCCAGCTGATCCAGTGACCGCTACAACGGTTGAGTGCCTTCTGGGGGAGGGTGGATCTGGTATGATTCTTTTCTTTTCAATTTTTTTTCTTACAAATATTCGTATATATATATATATATTAGTTTTCTTTGGCTCGGTGTGGTAATGCAGGTGCATGAGCTTGAGGAGGTGCGTCTAGAGGTGACGCGAGCGCATGCCACTCCTGAGGTGAGACGGATCCTTGGGGACACGCAAAGCCGTGAGGACCTGTTTGTCGAGATGATGGTTGCACAAAGGACTCAGACTAAGGTGTTGGAGGCGGTGCGTCAGACGACGTGGGCAGAGATGCAGGCGACCCTAGATCGACTGTAGTATTATCTATCGAGGAGTGAGTGGGATGGTTAGTCAGCTTGCTGGATTGGAGTCGAGGGCTACTGGTTCCTTGGTTGAGCAGCCTCATCATACGACATGTGATCATGTCAGGGATTATATTCATGAGGATTCGGTTATTTAGGAGTTTCTTGCTGGGTATCCTCCTCGCCCTCGATCACGGCAATCTGTTAGTCAGGCGAGTGAAGGGGGTTCAGTAGCGGGGCCTCTTCGTCTAGAGGTTCTGTGGACTCCGGGTGTCGGGATTGTGTTTTAAGAGGATCAGTCTACGGACCTTCGGGCTGATGATACTAGGGACAGCGGTGATCGACCATTCCAGCGGCAGCGTAGGGAGTAGGGGTGCATGTGTATTTTTTATGGGTTTATTATGTGTGTCCATTGTATATACAGGGGGTATGCCCCTGATGATAGATGTAAAAAAGAAAATTTTGATATATATAAAGATTTTTTTGGTTTAGATGTACCTGATTGACTCCTTTTCTTTTAGTTACCTGTTGTCGCTCCAAGTGTGCCAAAAATGTGTGCAAAAAATTAAAGAATTAAAGAATGCTAAATTATATGGATGTTAACTTATGAAAGGGATATCAGCACATTGGGGCTAACACTGGCCTGCAAGATCAGGGCCAATTGTAGCAAGTTTTAAAAGTAAGTATTTCAAGATCGTCCACAGAGAAGTTTGTCTAAAATGAGAGATAAACCTCCAGATCTGTGCTACCAGATCTGGCTCTATAATTATCTAAAATAAAGAATAGATAAAAGAGAGTGTTGAGTTTTGTCACGTTTAACTAAAAGCAAATAACGAAAAGAACTAACTACGTGATCCAGATCCGAGTTGTGGAGGTGTTTAAAATAAGACAAATGCAGAAATAATAGCTTCATGTATTTTAGCCTTTGAATTTTAATGGAGAATCAGAAGTTCAACGAGCAGATTCAATCTTCATCGGCTACCGGCCACGGATGTAAGAGAAATAAATCGAATTAAGGAATAGGTTTAGACTTATGGCGTGATTTGTCACGGATCATCACTAGGTGGCCTATTCTTTATTTGAACATGAACATCATCAGTAAATGCCGCTTGAATTAGGTTACCAACGCTAATTCGCTGCAGGATGATGAATTAAGGGAAGTTGGATGCGGATGAGTGAATCTAAAGAAGTCTAATGCACTAAGGTGAGCATTGAACCCTCGACATGACTCCAATGGAGAAGACACAAATTACACAACCTTTTAAAATCCAACGTTACAATTACAGAGCACGGCTTCTTAGAGAGCCCTCGGACTTACATCTGAGCTTCTCGAGAGCCCTCGAGTTCTGATCTTGAATCCAGAACTTGGAAGTACAAATCACTGCAATGGCTCTCAAAGGTAAAATACAAGAAGGGATTACAGAATCGATGAGCTTTCGTAGGAATGGGGAAGCAGAGATGAAAACTCTAAAATCGGATACCCAAATTGGGCAAATGGTTCGATCTATTTATAGTTTTCCCTAAGCCACTCGGATGTGTATCAACCAATCGAATTGGATAGATCTGTATCAACCAATAGGAGTCGAGCACCGTGATCCGGATCTGCTCGCCAATCGAAATGCTTGATCCGGTTCACCAATCGTGAAACAGAGGCATCAATTACATGTAATTCAAAATCTGTTTGAGCTTCTAAGTTCCCGCCAAGTAATTTCATCTTTGGGTGTTCACATGGGGTGGAATATGCCTTTGGTTCGTGCTCGAATCTTCCGAATGTCCTTGGGTTTAAAAACGCATTAGGCGCGTAAAGTTTCTGAAATACCTTTGGACGAAATGAAATCCCCGTAATGCCATTTCGCATAGTTTAAGGGCTTTTTCGCAAAGTAGCTTGGCTCGAATCTCTCTTAAAGCATTTTGGCTCGAATCTCTTTTAAAGCATTTTGGCTTCAGGAGATCTTTTTCGCAGGACTTTGGCTTGGAGATCTTTTGCAAAGGACTTCTCTTCTTTTCGCAAAGCATTTTGGCTTCAGAGGTCTTTTTCAGGACTTCTCTTCTTTTCATAAAGTTCAAAGTTCTTTTGAATAGTAGATGTTCTTCTTGAATTGAACTTTTAGCTTCCATTCTTCTTTGCGAATGGATCCTTCTTCTTCTTGAGTCTTTTCTTGCTCTTTTAGGACCTTTTAGCCATTGTTGAGGCTATTTCTTCACTCCCTCTTTGAGTTTGACATGCGTTGTCGACTTTTGATCATTTAGGATGGTTTTCTTTGGACTGTCTTTTGGTTAGGCAATATGAACACTAAAGCACTTATTTAGTCCTCTCAAGGGTCTTTCAAGGCTCATGTTTAGGGGTAAAAATGGTATTTTCACTACTTATCACACCCCAAACCTAAGCTTTGCTAGTCCCGAGCAAAGAAACATAAAAACAAAGTAAAGAGCCACTTTTGTAGGAAGCACGTGCATTTAGCATATGCAACAAGCCTTTTAAACCCCTAGGTGATCCCTAGAGGAGGAGTGAAGTCTCCGAGGGTTTTCAAGAAGGTACCCACAAACTTCTCCATGAAACAGTTAACATCGGTGCAATATTATCAAATGAGCAATCAAGGAGCAGGTTAGTTACTCTTGAATCAATGATGAACAGAAAATTTGATTATTGTTTGCACAGAATTTAAACATTTATAAACCTCATGAATGTTTCAATATTTCCAATCTGTGAACAAATAGAAAATCATACAAATGTGCGATAGCTCATCCTATGGATAAAAATTAGGTTATAAGTCATACTTAAGGTGCTCAAGTTCCAACCCAAATACTCACCGGGTATACTCTCATCGGTGTTTTTGTTGAGGGTTCATTTTCACTCAAGCTCAAGAGCGCTTACATCTCCCAATGGATCTGTAAGCATGAGCATAGGCATGATTCTTAGGCAATGGCATCATTGACATCTCCTCACCATAGATTGGGTCACTTCTCATCTCCACATGACACTCACTCAACTTTGGATCACAAGGGCTTTTAATCTAGGTTTGTTTGTATGGCTTATGGAGTGAAGTTTCAAGGAAAGGCAATTTGAGCAGAGGTTTGAATTTGAGAACTCGGGAAGTGCGGAGATGGTTCATGACTCCACCTTTTTGAGTTTAGCTTCTTTCTTCTTCTTTTGAGATTCTCACATTCACGGTGATCAGTTCTTTCTTTGATCTTGCATTTTTCAACATAAGGTCCCTTTTTGCCTTTTTGCTTGCAACTTTTCACATTGTTTGTCTCTTCTTTCTCGGTCACCATATTGCCTGTTTTTGAGGTATTTTCTCTTCATTTTCTTGATGTTGCCCGAAATGGTCCATCTTGATTCTTTCTCCTTTACCTCCAAATTCTCGAGTGAGGGAAGGCTGAATTGGTTCCATAGGTTCGTGCAAGTACTTTTGAGTATTTTGATGAAGAATTGTAGGATTCTGCTCAAATGGGGTACAAACACAGATTTTTCTTGGTTGGTTCTCATAGGTTCAAAAAAAGAAGGCCTTGATCTTTTCCTCGGTTTCATGAGTCTTGTTACTTGTTTTAATTTGGAGTTTCCTAACTTCTAGTGGATCTAATGCCTCGACCAATCCTTTGAATCGAGAAAAAATTGCCTCGACCACTCTTCAACAGAGATGGAAAATATATGGGCTCAATTCTCACCGGTTATGGTTTTTCCTTGAGCTTTTAAGTATATCTTTACCTTTTCTCTTCCTTTTGACTTACTACGTCTTTGATACCGGTATGTTTTTATGGTGTAATCATCATGGAAATGTAGAATATAAGGTTTAGAATGTCTAAATTTTGCAAAGGAATTTTAAATTTTCTAGTTGTCATGATTCTTAAGTAAATTAATACATTTCCTAATTACTTAGGTGATTCTGCTGCCCTTATGTTAACTATTCCCTAAGGCGGGGACTTATCCGCCACACCCCAAACCTATGGGGAGCAGGTCCTCACCGTTCAAAGGTGGTGGACAATTATTAGGGAAGACAATGAAACAACAATAATGCAGACGATTCTGACAAGCACATCGAAATTTGGATAGAAAATAAAAGGAAAAAAGGGAAAGGGAGTAGGGGAGGGTTGTAAGTTTTTAAAATAGGGAGAACAAAAAGCAATTTGGTTAGGCCTGACTTATAACGAGAAAAAATTGCAATAGAATAAAAAGCGAAAATAAGAAAATAAGAAAGAGACAATTGAAATTGGGCTTGTAAATAGGTAGGATTCTCCTACTTCCTCATTCTTCTTAACATGGCACGACTTGTGGTCCGCTTTCTTGCCAAAGTTGTGAGGAGTGAGTACCTCAAAGGGCTCTTCCCTATCAATGTCAAACTTGGCTCTTAAGAGGGTCAGAATGAGTCTTCCAAAGGGAGGCCCAAGAATCTTACATTCCTTTTTACCTTGGCACTCACATCGACCATTGCTTTCAGATCGGATGGGGGCATTGAAGAATTGCCTCTTAGAGAAGTGAAAGAGGGCTTCTAAGATGGGGTTCGCCTCTCTTGGGTGTGCCGAGTAACATAAAACTCTCTCGGAGTATGGAATCCATCAAGAGATATTGCAGCGATCTCTTCTCACTATTGATTGCCTAGAACCCACCATGCCCTGTGTCAAATGGGCAGCCATATCTCTGAAAGAGGCAACTTCAGAGCAATCAAGGTCCATCAGATTGAATTGAAAAGGTATCCCTAGGGCATGTCCAATGTCCTCGTGATCCTGATTAAGTCACAGTTGTCTATAAAAATAACTAGGGTTGGCACATCAAGATGTTCCTCTGTGACTGTGGTGAGGTTCGATACCACAGCTTTGTCATCCTTGGGTAAATTTTCTCGTAATGGAGTGAGGATGGTCTTGAGGGAAGCCTCCCAGATATCTTAAAGATAGCACGAATCAGTTTGGAGGAGAAAAAGTTTCATCCACCAATAGCTCGTGTATGAGCTTGGGCATCAATGAATGGGTTAGGCAAAACCAAAGGAATGGGTAATGGGGACTCGGACTCTGGGCTCGAGGGTGGGCTCCTCATGGCGTATTTTTTTTTTCTTTTCAACCCTATCTCGCTTTGTCCATTGAAAGTTTCTCTTTGCAGACTTCTTGGCTTTGCCTTTGGCTTTTGGGGTGTTTTTTTGTCTTCTTGGTCAAGATTTAGGAACATGGCAAGAAGATTTCTCGGTTTTCCCATATTTAAAATGGCCTCAAATGTAGCTTAAGTACCAAAGAATCACGTAAAGAATAAGAGTAGAAGCGATTACGCGATCGAGGGTTTCCTCTGTGTGAGTTTCTTTGCTCTGAAAAGATCGCGCATTGTGATCTACACCTTTGATTTACGACAAGAGAAAAGCGCAGAGGATTAGAATAGATGGTGGAGTCTTTACCTTGCGAAATGTTTGTAAAGACTCCTCCACCACTCATCAATGATGTCAACATGGAAACATTCCTCGTGAGAGAATTGAGGTTGAGTATGACATTATACACATTCAATTTAACTTTCATATTTCCAAAGACACCTCCATGATGCAGGACACTGCATTGAATGCATGCATTAGTAGCAGAATGGTCTTCCCATAATGAATGAGGATGGCGTTGGTACTTTTGGTTGGTTCCATGTCCAACACCAAAAGTCGTGAGGGTAGAAAAACTTGTCTACTCCTACCAAAACATCTTCAATCAACCCCATAGGTTTCCTTTCGGATCATCATGTCAGTAACACCACTTGAGTGGGTTTCAATTCTCCCAAACCTAGCTTCTCATAAGCGAGCAGTTGACACTAGCACCAGATCTAGCAAGGCTTTCTCAATGGTGTGCTCCCCAATGATGCAGGGATTGTGGGGATTCGGTCTTGCATCTTAGGTGGTGTTGCAATTGATAGCACTTGGTTGATTTTCTCCACAAAGGCCTTCTTGGATAAATGTATCCTAGATTGCCTTTTGTGGGTGCACACCTCTTTGAGAAATTTTGCATAAGCGAGGACCTGTTTGATTGCATCAAGCGGTAGATTAATTTTAACTTGCTTGAATGTCTCCATCATTTCCTCAATTTTGTGTTTCCTTTGTCAAAAGGAGAAACCGACTTCATTGCATGGGGAAATGGGAGGTGAGGAACAAATTTCTCCTCCTCATCTTTTCAACAATTTTGTTATTTTTACATTTTCATTTTTTGAATTTTCGATGTAAATCAATGACCATATTGCTATCCACTATTTTTTACTTGTTTTGGATCAGCGCTCAACAAGAGCCCTTATTTACTACTCTGAAAATAATGAGAAACAACTCGTAGATTTTCTATTTGTGTTTTCGACTTCTTTTATTTTGTATTTGGTTTTGTAAAAAAATCAAAGATGCCTAAAAGACAATGAAATTATAATCAAAACAAACATTAAACACAATGAGAACTGGTTCTCAAGAATTTAAAATAGAAAATGAATGCAAAGGAGAAGGGATGCAAACTCAAGCGGATCTGCTCCACTTTGGTCGAGATGCTCCTTGTTGGACGGTGCTCCGGATCTGCAAACATCCAAAAACTGCGCAGAAGACCTTATTCAAGTATTGACAAAAATAAAAGAAAAACTCAAAGCTCCCCAAATTTGACAAAAAGACAAAAGAGTGGCAGATTTATTCAAATAACTAGAAGGCAAAGAATAAAAACTCGAGAAAAAAAAAAAAAATTTCATGCTAAGAAACAGTTTTCTATACAAAGCTGCAGAGACATTTAATCAAGCACTTGGAATGCAAAGTGCAGTTTAAAGAAAAATTAAAATAAAATCAAATCTACAAAATAAAAAACTTAGGTCTACCTATTTTAGAACAAACTTCCCAAGAAGCGCATCAAAAACTTGTTGTCGCTCCAAGTGTGCCAAAAATGTGTGCAAAAATTAAAGAATTAAAGAATGCTAAATTATATGGATGTTAACTTATGAAAGGGATATCAAGACATTGGGGCTAACATCGCCCTGCAAGATCGTACAATTGTAGCAAGTTTTAAAAGTAAGTATTTCAAGATCGTCCACGAGAAGTTTGTCTAAAATGAGAGATAAACCTCCGTCGATGCTACGAGATCCGGCTCTATAATTATCTAAAATAAAGAATAGATAAAAGAGAGTGTTGGGTTTTGTCACGTTTAACTAAAAGCAAATAAAGAAAAGAACTAACTACGTGATCCGGATCCGAGTTGTGGAGGTGTTTAAAATAAGACAAATGCGAAATAATAGCTTCATGTATTTTAGCCTTTGAATTTTAATGGAGAATCAGAGTTCACAGAGGCAGATTCAATCTTCATCTCCGCTACCAGATGAGATGTAAGAGAAATAAATCGAATTAAGGAATAGGTTTAGACTTATGGTCATGATTTGTCACGGATCATCATTGTAGCCTATTCTTTATTTGAACATGAACATCATCGTAAATCTTTGCTTGAATTAGGTTACCAACGCTAATTCGCAGGATGATGAATTAAGGGAAGTTGGATGCGGATGAGTGAATCTAAAGAAGTCTAATGCACTAAGGTGAGCATTCGTAACCCTCGACATGACTCCAATGGAGAAGACACAAATTACAAAGAACCTTTTAAAATCCAACGTTACAATTACGAAACGGTTTAGAGAGCCCTCGGACTTACGTCGAGCTTCTCGAGAGCCCTCGATTCTGATCTTGAATCCGAACTTGGAAGTACAAATCACTGCAATGGCTCTCAAAGGTAAAATACAAGAAGGGATTACAGGAATCGGATGAGCTTTCAAGCAGAGATGAAAACTCTAAAATCTGGATACCCAAATTGGGCAAATGGTTCGCCTATTTATAGTTTTCCCTAAGCCTTCGGATGTGTATCAACCAATCAATTGGATAGATCTGTATCAACCAATAGAGTCGAGCACCGGGATCCAGATCTGTTTCGCCAATCGAAATGCTTGATCCGGTTCACCAATCGTGAACAGAGGCATCAATTATTTATGTAATTCAAAAATCTGTTTGAGCTTCTAGAAGTTCCGCCAAGTAATTTCATCTTTGGGTGTTCACATGGGGTGGAATATGCCTTTGGTTCGTGCTCGAATCTTCCTAATGTCCTTGGGTTTTAAAAGCGCATTAGCGCGTGTAAAGTTTCTGAAATACCCTTGACGAAATGCAAATCCCCGTAATGCCATTTCGCATAGTTTAAGGGCTTTTTTCAAAGTAGCTTGGCTCAATCTCTCTTAAAAGCATTTTGGCTCCGTAATCTCTTTTTTCGCAAAGCATTTTGGCTTCAGGAGATCTTTTTCGCAAAGGACTTTGGCTTCGGAGATCTTTTCGCAGCGACTTCTCTTCTTTTCGCAAAGCATTTTGGCTTCAGAGGTCTTTTAGGACTTCTCTTCTTTTCGCAAAGTTCAAAGTTCTTTGCGAATAGTAGATGTTCTTTGCGAATTGAACTTTTAGCTTCCATTCTTCTTTGCGAATGGATCCTTCTTCTTCTTCAGGTCTTTTCTTGCTCTTTTAGGACCTTTTTAGCCATTGCTGAGGCTATTTCTTCACTCCCTCTTTGAGTTTGACATGCGTTGTCAGCTTTTTGATCATTTTAGGATGGTTTTCGGATTTGGACCTGTCTTTTTGGTTAGCTGCAATATGAACACTAAAGCACTTATTTAGTCCTCTCAAGGGTCTTTCAAGGCTCATGTTTAGGGGTAAAAAATGGTATTTTTCACTACTTATCATTACCTCTTGCATTTCCCTTTCGCCTTCAGTGCTGTCAGTTGTCATTGGGACTTAGATGCTTCCTGAGCTGGCCCGGTGGTGGTTGAAGGTTGCTTTGTATCTGCATATGTAAAGGTAGGGCTATCAATAATTTTATAGACAAGTATCTCAGACCGAGGTCTGGTAGTAAAAGACGGATATATGCTCTTTTTTTTTCTTTTTTTCGAAAATAGAAATAATGCAACAGGGAAAGCAAATGAATAAACAACTAAAAAAATGCCCCAGTGTAGGAGCGTGGTAGGATCGGCAGTACAGTATCTTCGGTAGCATTCTCCGGATGGTGACTTCGTTATTCCGTATTTTTTTTATGGATGAGTCAGCGCTTCTAAGGTGATTCTCCTTCTAACCAAAAAAATGCCCCAGTGTCTAGATGCAATGGAGCTTTTAGATGAGCACTTTGGGTCTATATGAAGCCATGGGTATTTGGTGAGTTAGTTTTGGAGAAAAGTTCATCAGTACTGTCATCAAACCAGGGGAGGGTGTTTTGATTATGTCAGTTGTATACCGGGGTCTACCTTTCGGTGGTGGTCATCCTATCCCGTGGTTATTAGGGAGAGGTATGATAGGTATAGTAGGTGCTTGCATTAGTCATCATTCATCAATTTTAGGTTTCATTCTTAGGAGTATCCTGAAGGGTTTTCGATTTATCATCCGCAAAAGAAATAAAAAGTAGAAGAGGGGTAAGGCTCAATGATGTGGGGAATAGTTTGTATCTAACGCTTTACAAAAGGGATAAGTAACAATCTTTTTCTCAGAGAGATACGAGGTGCCATGATTGAGCTCTTCGTCATGTTTCGATACGATCAAAATCTCACATTCTATGGTTAGCAAGAGTTTGTCCTCCTCCTGTCGCCTTACGACGATATATAGTAGTATGGGGACATCAGGGAGGCCCTCACAGCTTTCTTATACATTTCTAGTAAACTTACCAAAGATGTCCTCACGGCCTGCTTATGCTTCCCTAAGCTCATTAACTTGTTCATTCATTGTATTGCTCTCACTCAATTTTTTTGATATATAGATATATTTTTTGAAAGCATCCTGCTAGTGCAAGAATAATGAGTTTTGATTGAACCTGACATCTTTATTTTTTTTGCTCTAACACCTCCTCCAATGGCGGGAAAGGAAAATGAGAATCGGGTGTTACTTATGCTTTTGAAAGAGGTTAGGTATATCACTAGTCCTTTGATCTGATTACTCGAATAAGAAAGTGGGCGATAAATTGGAGGTCTTAAGGATATTCTGAGAATTAATGATGTATGACCAATGAATGGATCGTGGTGACTATGGGAGTGGTAAGTATAAGTATTTAACCACGGGATGCGACGATCACAGAGCTAAGGGTAATATTTTCTAAGGTACATAACATTTCAAGGGCTAGGGAGTTCATCCCCATCTTGGTTCGCTAGTTTATATGCATTCCCAGGGTATGCGGCTGTTATAACGTAAGGGCCTTCTCAGTTCGGTTTTAGTTTTCCTTTTGGATGGGCGTGCTTGGAAGGCATGATTTTCTTTAAGACTAATTCTCTACTATTAAAGGTTTGTTCGAGGACTTTCTTATTATAAGCCTTAACCACTCTCCTCTGATATACCTGAGCGTGATCAGCTGCCCTTAGATGTATTTTATCGAGCTGCTCTAGCTGCGTGAGTAGGGTAATTCTCCTCTCGTCTAAGGATAGCTCATCATCGAGTTGAATTCATAAGGATGATACTTATATCTCATATGGTAGGACTGCCTCCATCCCGTAGTTAAGGAGGTAGGGAGTTTGGCCAGTGGTCATACGGATAGATGTCCTATAGGCCCAGAGGGCTTCTGGTAGTGGTTAGGGCTAGTCGACTCCATTATTTTTCTCTACTGTGCGCTTCAAAATTCGAATCAGCATTTTGTTGTAGCTTCGTCTTGTCTGTTGCCTTAAGGGTAGAATGGTGATGAGTGGCATAGATTGATGCTGAACTTCTTACACAACTTCTTCGTCTTCTCTGCGATGAACCGTGGTCCATTGTCGGTGACAAACATCTTAGGTACTCCAAACCTGGTGATGATATTCCAAATAATAAACCTCACAAGCATCGAAGCGGTGATTCTGACGTAGGATTCAGCTTCTGCCCATAGTGTAGTATTCGGTTGTCGTAAGTATGAACACGTACTTGTGAGTGTTCCCAATTGTGCCTGTGAAAGGTCTGATGACGTCGAAAGCCCACAGCAAGGTCATAGTGTTCAATGCAACTGATGGAGCTTTGATGAGTGTGGCGTGTTCTTAGCATTATTTACAGAATTAGACATAGAGGTGACAATCTCTTATCATTGTCGGCTAGAAGTAGCGCTGTCGTATGATTTGGTGGCTGTGAGACATCGTAGCAGTACTTCTTTGGTGAAGGCTTCTTTGTATAATATTTTATCGAGTATGCAGAATCAAGTGCATCAGTTCCTTATAGTCTTTCGCTCAATCTTAGTAGCGTATGGAGGAATGTGTTGATGCTTCAGAAAGTTCCAGATGTCAAAATACCATGGTTGTCCATCGTCGATTGGTGATTTTTCAAATCTGAACATAGCGACTTCGGTTCCTATCTTGGCATGATTTTTCAGAGTGATTGTTTCATTTGGTCCCATGTTCGTGGGGAGGATTGGTAATTCTCTCTTAACGATCCATGCTACCTCGTGAGCGGGTACTGCCAGCTTTTCGACTAAAAAGGTCTTGGTACTTTGTCTGATGGGTATTTGGATGACCGAGGCTAATGTGGTAAGAAAGTTCGTGAGCTCATTTTATAATCTAGGGATGTGCGTGAAAGAGATTCTTTCAAATTTCTCTATCAAATATTGAGCGATTTCTAGATATGCCATCAGTCTCCTTTCCTTAGTTTTTCATTCTCCTATAACTTGAGAGATTATGAGCTTAAAATTACCGATAGTTTTTAACTTTTTAATGCCTAATTGTAGTGCTACTTGTAGTCCAGCTATGAAAGCTTCATATTTCATGACATTATTAGTGACAGAAAAGTCTAATTGAAAGCCTTAGGTATGATGACTCCTTTCGAGGTTAGCAAGACTATACCGATGCCTTTTCCTTTATGATTTAGATCACTATCAAAATAAAGGGTCCATGACAGCTTATCGGGCTCTTCGTTATGAATTGTGAGTAGGTCTTCATCGGGGAAATCTTCGTGTATGGGCTCATTGCTCGGGAGTGAGAGATCTGCGAGGTAATCGGCGATTACTTGTCCTTTGATCGACTTTTGCGTGACGTAAGTGATATCAAATTCTTGCAATAGCATATGCCAATGAGTGATCTTTCCTGATGTCGCGGGCTTTTCGAATATGTACTTCAGAGGGTCCATTCGGGATAGTACTAGTATCTTATGTGCTCTAAAGTAGTACCATAATTTGGTTGAAGCCCACACCAATGTGAGGCAAGTCTTCTCCATTGAAGTGCATTTTCATTCGTACTCGACCATCGTCCTACTAAGGTAGTAGATAGCCTTCTCTCTCTTGGCATCTTCTTCATATTGTCCCAAAATTACTCCCATTGCTTTGTTGTTCGCTGAGAGGTAGAGAAACAGGGGTCTTTCGGGGATTGGTGGTGATAGTATTGGCAGGTTAAGGAGGTACTTCTTGATATTGTCGAAGGCTTGCTAACACTGGTCATCCCATTTGTACTCAATTTCTCCTTTAAGCAGTTTGTAGAAAGGATCGCATCTGTCTAAATGTTGGGAGATAAATCTCCCGGTGAATTACAATCTTCCTATCAGGCCTCGTAATTCTTTGATATTACTGGGAGGTGGCATCTCAAGGCTGGCTCTGACTTTTGCAAGGTCAACTTCAATCCCTCGCTTGCTGATTATGAAATCGAGTAATTTTCCAGAAGTGACTCCGAAGACACATTTCTTTGGTTTATTTTTAGCTAATACTTCTCAGCTCTTTGTAGCACCAATCGGAGTACTTCAACATGTCTTGCCTATGTTTGGGACTTCACTAATATGTCATTAACGTAGACTTCTACACATTTATGTAAGATGTCATGAAAAATAACCATCATGGCGTGTTGATACGTGGCTCTTGCGTTCTTAAGCCCAAAAGATATGACGACGTAGCAGTACGCTCGCCATGGAGTGGTGAAAGAAGTCTTCTCTTGGTCGGACTCTACTAATTTGATCTAATTATACCCAAAGAAACCATCCATAAAGGATAGCATCTCACGTCCAACAGTGTTGTCGATTAGAGTGTCAATGTGCAGAAGTGGGAAGTCGTCTTTTGGGCATGCCTGGTTGAGGTTTCGAAAGTCAATGCAAACCCATACTCTGCCATCTTTTTTAGCGACAGGTACTATGTTGGTGACCCATTTGGGGTAGAGGACGACTCGGATGAATTTGGCTTTGTGTAACTTTTTAACTTCCTCTTTAACATGAAGGGTTGTTTGTGGGTGCATCCTTTAGAGTTTTTGCTTAATAGGCTTTGCATCGGGTTCTAAGACAAGGCGATATTCTACTAAATTTGGGTCTAAACCAGGCATATCTTCATAGGACCATGCAAAGGAGTAGAGGTGTTCTTATAGGACTTGTACGATTTGTTGACATTCCTTGGAGTTGAGAGTTGCGCTAATTAGTAGGTTCTTGGGTTTCTCTTCAGTGCCAAAGTTGATTTCTTCTATAAGTTCTGCGACAGTTTGGGTTTGCTCGTCAAAATGCTTAATGACCCATTGGAATTCCTGCACCTCCTCGATGACTGGTGTTCCTTCTTCATCCTCTGTAAGCTCATATACTGTAAAATTGTTACACTGGGCACTTGATTTTGCGAAAGGTAACCCTTCATCGGCGCAATTTATGACTGAGAGATCTTTGATAAGGTGAAGGTCAAGGCTATTGATCCTTTTCTCAAAGTTGAGAAGTATCTCATCTGGTATGATTACTAGCTTGTTGTTTAGCCTGGACGCCTTGCGTCTTCGTGTGGGAGACGGGACAAAAGTCTTAGGAGAAAAGTCTCCTTGTTGGTCGCAAGATTAATTTAGGACGAAGGGTTCCCTTTCTTTTCTGAGGTTTTCTAATTTTTTTGGATTTTATATTTCTAAATTTTTAGAATTTTCTGCTTTTTCTATTTTTTTGATTTTTGATAGTAGATATTGTACAAGGTCGATTACCTCAAGAGGTGCTAGGAGAGTTGCTTCCTCTAACTGAGGAAGTGAGACGGCTGCCGAAGCCGTTCAAACAATTCTTCGAGAAATGTGGACTTGTTCTGAATTTGGCAATTTTTCTTTTCAGTCCTCATCTGATGAGATCTTTTGAATAAGTGGCGTCGGTGACAGCAGTTTAACGTTCAGATTTCCTCTATCACATTGATTGCCTCTTCTTCGAAGAAGCTCTGGAGATCATAATCGGTCAAACTATCATCATCTGAGTTTTAATGCCATTGCTCTTCCTGTCGAGGGTGACCTCCCAAGGGATCCTCAGGAGTAGTGAGCTCCTTCCCTTGAACTTCATAGTATGTTAGGATGAACATGCACGTTTGGCAGCGAGGCTGGTAATGGTGAGAAATGCAGGGAGATTCTCAAGGGCATTCCCATCCTTCCGAGCCAGAGTCAAGGCTAGTATCGAACTTGTTTTCTTGATCTGACAATGCCTAAAGTCCCTTGTTGCCCTGCTCTTCTAACTCAAGTGTAGGGAGGTCTATCCAGCAGTCATCGTCATCGCTCGGAGGGGGTTGCCACTCTTCCTCGAGAGATTTCCATAATATTTGGAGTTGTGGCGCGTCTGAGAATGGAGGAGTGTCTATTTCAAATTTCAAATTCCTCTTCAAACTCTATGAAGGCGACGTGAGTACTTTCTTTGGGATCGACCAGATGGCTGTCGGGATTTTCCTCTTCTTATGCCGGCAGCTGAGCTGGTAGGTCATTACTTGCTTCTATCATTACGAGGTCGACGTCATTCGATCCTACTATTACAGAATGTCAGACCTAGCTAGCAAAATGTTCTAATATGCTGGTGCATGCCCTGTAGCGGGGTTGGTATGGGTGAGCGATACAAGGGGAGTCCTAGGGGTATTCCCATCCTTCAAGGCCAAGGTCGAGGCGGATGCTATGCGAGATAAGATCTTCTTGTGGGGTGTCACCTCTTCCCATGCTATGTGAAAATCTTCATCATCGGTGGATTCTCAATCTCCAACTTGTGGCTCGAGTTTTAGAAGTTCTTCCTTTCTCTCTTCTATAAACTCCTTAGTGATAAACAAGGGTTTGATTCTCTCGAGTGGTTTGTCAATATCGTCATTTAGATTTGTTAAAGCATTAAATGCTTTATTCATTCGTTTAATTTTTGCTTCTTAGGATTTAGTGAAGGACACTTTCTTCTGCCTCAGTACATCTACTTTCTCAGTGGTCCCGTAGACGAAGTGGTCATATAGAGACCATTTTTGTGAGGTAGGGAACGAATCAGCTTGTGGGCCGTCCGATTGGTAACCTAACCATTTTCCTTGGGACGACAGACCCTACACGACCTTGCTTGTTTTTACCAAGTCCGATGTGGGGGATGTACCCGAGCTACTACATAAGGTCCCAACCTTTTGTCATGGTTGGGTTGATGTCGTAGAGTTTTACGAGGTCTGGGCCAACCTCTCTTCTCATTAATTTTTGTTAACGCGTTGGGGAGAACTAGGAGGGGTAAGGAGATGGACTTCTGCAATGGTTGCCTCATCGGGGATTCAGGTCTTCTGAATATGGCCCATGTTCAACATGTAATCATGGGCTGTCAAAATACTTGCCGCGTAATCAGTGTCCATCTCCTGGAGTGTATATACGAACGATGGAGTCCTTGTATGAGAATTTGATGCATTGGTGGTATGTGAACGTGACGACCTTTATTGACTCTAACCATTTTCTTCCTAAGATAAGATTATACGTGCTAAAGGAATCAGAAATATGGAAAGTGTGGTCTTTTGTTACAGGTATGAGGTGAACCTGGAGTTTGATAGTTCCTTTGACGAAACGATGCGAGCTATCATAAGCTATAATAGATAGTGCTGAGGGCCTGACATCCTACTCCGTGTATTCGAGCATCTTTAACATTGTGATAGGACAGATATTGAGTCCTGCTCCTGTATTGACCAATATGTGGGGTACAGAGAATCCCACGCATGTGTGTCAGAGCTGAACTTCCCCGGAGTGACTCTTTAGGCATGTCTACATCTGTGAAAGTGAGTACCAGAGGTTACGCCATGACCGAGGCAATTTGATGTAGCTCATCGAATGTTATGTCTTCATTCACTTGTGTGTCTTTAAGTGTCCTTATCAGCAGTCGATGATAGTCAGGCGATTTCTTGATAAGTTCTAAAATTGACATCTAGGCCGAGATCTTCTAAAAATATCGCAGAAGGTCATATTCTTGTCCTGGCTCGAGTGTAATTTCTTTGCCTGGACGATGAGCCTTGGGTGCGGTAGTTAGAGTGGTTGAGGTGTAGGGATTGGTGGAGGGATAATGTGAGGTGGGAGAGGCAAGTTAACTTCTCTTTCTCTCACGTTCCCCTCTTGTGATTGTGCGTTCGTGAAATCCTTATTTCGAGGAAAAGGTGAAGGTGGAAAATTGGTTCCTAACTTAAGGATCGGGCAAGTTGGTTGTTGACCGAACGCGGTATTGCTCGACATTGATGTATCGATGAAGTGAGTGAAATTCGAAGATGGAGCGTGTACTTGCACTGTGCCGCTCCAAGGTGGGAGATACTGTGTGTAATCCTCTTCTTCTAGGAAAGCAGAGGCCAGTGTCTTGCACGGATCAAGATGTCCTTCTCGTTCACTTTCTTTTATATTTATCAAACACTTAGTCCTTATTTTGTCTTCTTGGCTTGGAGTCTTTCGAGTGACACTGTCTACCCATGTGGTGATTTGGGCTGCAATTTGAAGAATATGATCTTCATACTCGGGTTTTGAATCGGATGAGGAGAGTGGCAATGGTGTTGGTTCAGGATTTGGTGGGGTTGAAGGTTCTTGTAGGTGACTATGGAGGAATGGTTTTCGAGCCCTAAAGGAGTGAACTCGCATCTGAGTGAATTTTGGGTTAGGAGGTGGGCTCGACAGGGCAATTCGAGTGATCAAGGGTGAGGGGTGCAGGGGTGAAGGATCTCTCATAGGGGTGGAAAAAGTGTTGGAAGGTTGGATGTGAGTGATTAAGGTAGAGGGCTGGAAGGAGGATTGATCGGGGAGATCCATGGTGATGACCTGGGCTGGCGTTCCTTGGTTGTGGTTGGGCATGGGGTTATTAATGATTCCTAAGTTCTGTTGGAATTGATTATTGTTAGGACTAGGATTCCTGATGGATTTCTCGTCAATTTGGTTCTGGTCATTCATGTCATAGATTATATCCTGGAGGACCCAGCAATCCTCTAGATTGTGTCCCGCATACCAGTGGAATGCGTAGTATTTGCTATAGTCTAAATTTGTCGGCCATGGTCAGGATCTCTTCTACGGGAATCAGAGGAGATTCTGAGTGTTAAGGAGATGGAAGATGTTGGAGATTATATCAGGTAAAGGGGGATAGTGTTCCTGCCTCGACTGGTAGGGGCCTCTAGTTGGGTTGAAGTTTTGTGGTGGGAGTACGTTATTGTAGCTCTACATGTGGGCCAATCGATTCTGTGTGGTATTCTAGTTCTAGTAAGTGTTAAGATATTAGTTTTTGTTCTGGTATTGGCCTTGATTCTAGTTCTGGCCTTGGTTTTGGTTCGCATATCTTTGTTGATTCGTGCCTTGATTTTGGTTTGTGTACCATTGCTGATTTTGATTCTACCCAAAGTTTCTCGATTGGAAGTTTTCATTTTCGAAGTTCTGCCTTTGGTTGACAACGGTGTTAACCAGCTCGGTTCTTGAGGCTTTTTTGTTATTTTTTTACTTTGATTGACTGTAAGAGCCTACTCTCGATGTGACTATGGATAGGGTGAGGTCTCCGCCTTTGATGTGTCGCGCTAGTCGAGACGCCCGTGAGTGGAGTGAAGTTGGGGCAATCACTTATGACAAGTGCGCTCTTTAATGGTTCTCTAGTGTTATCGATGATAATGTCAATCGAATCTCTCTTTCATTGAAGTGTTGGTCCTGATAGCGAGCTTCTCCATCTGGCAATGAAGTCGGCGAACTCTTCATCGAGTCCTTGCTTTGACACCATTAGATCACTGAGACTGACTGTTTCTTGGATCAACTGTTTGTATTGGTCCAAGAATTGACCGACTAAATCATCAAATGTATCTATCTTAATCAGCAGGAGTCTTACAAACCAATCTATAGCTTCTCCTTCTAAGGATCGTTGAAAATAGTAGATGAGAAGTCCTTGATTATCGCGTATGGGTCGACAATCATTGCAAAAGAGGGCCAAGTGATGGTTTGGATTTCCTGTGCCATTTTACTTGGTAAATTTTGGTGGTTTGAACCCCGTCGGTAAGTTAAATTCGACATCCCGACAAAACTTATCAAACCCAAATGAGTGACCAGGGCGTTCTCTCTTGGCCATGTATTCATTGAGCATCTTGGAGAGATCTTTGATCTTGATGGTGTTGTCTTTTGGAGCAACTCGTGAGCAAACCTTATCTAAAGGATCATCGTTGAAGAATGTGTGAGCAGGTTATCTCAATGGTGAGGCACGAGCTGACACTGTGCTCGGGGTAGGCGACAACATTTCCTGTCGTTCTTGTTCTTCTGAAGATTGTCAGGCCCTAACGGTCTCATATGCAGCAGCCAGTCCTTGAAGCAATTCCTCGGCTTCATCATCTCCTCTTTATATTCTCTGAACATTGAGTTCTACAATTTGTTGAGCAGTGAGGTTTTGTCCAGTGTTACTATCTCTCCCGTTGTAGTTATTACCGGTGTGTGGGGTAGAAAAGGGATTTTCCTGGTCACCAGCCATGTTAATCTTAGGTTGTCGTAGGCTGGAATTGTGAAGTGATTCTTCCTCATATACAGGGTTGTTGTGATATCCTCACAACGAAGGGTCTCCTAAACTCACTCTTTGTATGTCGAACATCTCGAGTCTTTGACGAAAGACTCATATATTCAAGGAAATTTGAAATGACGCGATGGAAAGAAAAAAGGAAGGAAAATAAAAACTAACTATCTGAGAAAGAAAGAGTTTGGCACCAGTGTCCCATCGCGATCGCCAGCTATTGGTGCGCGCTTTTTTTGGGTTCCTTTCGGTCCCCGTGAATCAGTGACCAAATTCTGTCCTGAGTGAACTCTGGCAATGCGGTGATTTGAATGTTTAAAATAAGGGGAAATTTCTAGGAAGATTCCTAGTTTATTGCGATCGCCAGCTGCACATATTTAACGACGTTGTAACACATCAGTGATCATGGTTTAGAGCGGGTGTGGGTTACTTCTTTACTGAATCGTCGGCCTGCCAATGTCAGCAGCACTGACTCTTCTTATAATTTAGATAGTTTAGTTTTTCTTTCCTTATTATTATTGTAATTCTATTTGGCTTAAGTTTCCTAATTCTATTATGAGTTTACTGTGTGAATCTGTTGTGGTGAATTAATCTAATACTCCAGTGTCCTAATCCTAATGTAAGTCTACTTGGTTTGAATATTCTAATCTTATTGAAAGTCTAATTAATTTAGTTTCCTAATCCTATTAGGGGTCTAATTGATTTAATATTTTAATCCTATTAGAAGTCTAATTAATTAAGTTTCCTAATCCTATTAGGAGTCTCATTAATTCAGTTTCCTAATCCTATTAGAAATCTAATTAATCTTATTATAAATGTAATTAATTAAGTTTTCTAATCTCACTAGGAGTCTAATTAATTAGTCTCCTAATCGTACTAGAAATGCAAATATACTAATTCTGGTGCAACTCTAATTAAATCAAGCATGCTAATTATACTGAAATTCTAATTAAAGCAATTATATTAATTTTACTAAAATTCTAATTAAAGAAAGTGTACTAATTTTACTAAAATTTAATTCTACTCAAATTCTAATTAAAACAATGGAACTAATTTTACTGAAGTTCTAAGAAAAGCAAACAGACTAATTGTACTGAAATTCTAAGAAAAAGGGTTTTCCCGCTATGCTCATAGTAACAAAATCGGGGTTCGGTAATAATTCGGCAAAGTTAAAATCCGGAAAAGTTTGGGAACAATTCGGGAAAATAAAAAAAAACTATATATATATATATATATATATATATATATATACATATATATAATGTAACTTTATGATTTAGATATATATTTAAAAAATTTTAATATATATTTTTTAAGTAAAATAATAAATTACTTAAAAATTAATTGAACGATAACAAAGCCTACTAAACCAACCACAAAATATTAATATCATGATCCATAATTGCATCTGTACATTACAAAAAAGTATTAAAATCCATAAAGTCCACAGTACTAAATCAACACATTTAAACCTATTAGTCAAAGAAAAGATGTAATCATAAATCCAATTCGGGATTCATCAAACAATCAAAATCATCTAATCCTAAATCAACATTTGCATCTTCATTCTCATTCTCCTCCTCCGACACTTCATAATCGAAATCATCATCTCCTCTTTCTACTTGAGTATCTTCCGGGAAAGCTAAGATGTGATCCAAGTAAATTGGCTTTGAATCAGCTTGTTCTTTCTTTCCACACATTTTCCTATAGTGCATGTTCATTCGAACGAACGCCAAGTCATATAATTTGTTTGGTTCCAATCTATTTCTTTTCTTGGTGTGGGCGGCCTCAAAAGCGCTCCAATTTCTTTCGCATCCGGAAGCGCTACATGGTTAACTATGCAATTTAATCGCCATGCTTTGAAGAGTTGGAGCCTCAGACCCCCACATATCCCACCAAATTCCTGAACAAATACAAGCACATATATTGAAAATTTAATCTTTAAATTAAGTACATTATAAATAAAAAAATTATGAAACACAAATCTAAACTTACTCGGATGTGTAGTATGAAGAGCAGGGATTGACATTTCATCAAAGATAATTGGATCTTTTTGGTGATAAAGTGTAAGCTCTTTCAAAAGAGTATTCTTTTCCTCCTCTCTTAGCATCCTATTCAAAATTATATTCATTCCCATCTTTGCATTTCTATCTAGTTTAACATTTTTCTCATAACGGAATAATGGATTTAAATATGTGGCAAAGGCATGTAGAGGACGGTAGATAAGGTTGTCTATTCTGTCATCAATGATCTTGATGTATGGTTCATAGTTAGCAATTTCACCTTTAAAAAATATCTTAATAGCTTCTTTTGCCATGTTCAAACTTTCGTGTAAATAGCTCATAGTAGAGCCATCCCCATCCGCCAACCTCAAAACTTTAAAGAGAGGTTCAACAATACGTAACACGTTTCTCCCTCTTTCCCAAAATACATTTCCTTGGATAGCATCCATCACTTCTCTTCCTTCTAATGTTTTACTTTGAAGAAAAGCTCTCCATCCAGATGAAGCCATCATAAAACATCTCTTCTTCTTTAAGAATAGATTGTAAACACAGAAAATTTGTTCCAAATCTGGTTGCTCCTGGGCGCTTTAATGCTCTCTTTTCAGTGTGGACCCGCATCAAATCCAATACATGTTGGAATCGGTATAAGAACTTGACCATTTGTCGAGCCATGTCTATGGTGGGTTTGACATCAGCCAACTTGTCTATATCCTCTAACATGAGATCTATGCAGTGTGCCACACATGCTGTTTTGAAGATATTTGGATACCTATTTTCTACAATTGATCCCGCCGCAATGTAATTTGAAGCATTATCTGATATGAATTGAATAACATTATGTGGTTCGATTTCCTCAATCTCCGACACGATGAAATTAGTAATATAATTCGCATCCTTCTTATGCCGAACAGTGCATTCAAACTTTAAAAAAATTGTCCCTCTAGGAGAAGATGCCAATAGATTTATGTGTGGCCGCTTTCATGCATCAGTCCATGAATCCATCATCACTATGCACCCACTAATAACCCAACTTTTCTTGATGATTGTAATGTAATAATTGGTTTCTTCTTTCAAGCAATCCAAAAGCTTAGTTCTTACCATTTCACTACTAGGAGGAACATCCCCTAGACCATGAGCTGAAACGGCTGCCATTGCCTCATGAAATTCTATAGTTCTAAATAAATTGAAAGGCAAGTTATTAGCAACCATCATTCTAGTTAGGAGTAAATCTGCAAAATCTTTCTCCTTCTTTATAAGAGTAGTGATCTTTTGTTGATGTGGTTTGTTTTGTAATGATTTTAAACCAAAAGTTGCAACAGACCCAGAAGAACTCCCTCCAACACCACTTGGCCCAATAGAACCAAGCCCAATCCTAGTCCCACTCCCACTTCCAGTGACAGATGACCTCATATGATCGAACTTCGGTTTCTTTCTTGTTTCTAATGTCCTCACAGCATTTAATGCCATATCTCTAGCCAAATCATTTACTGAAGGGCACGGGCGCACATCCCTCTAAACTATTTGCGATAAATGATATTTCATTCTTGTTATCGTCCCCACAAATGATTCATTACAAAATTTGTATTTGATTTGTTTGCTTTCTTCAATACAGAACTCCCAAATTGGATCCCTTGATTTTGGCATTCTATTACATTTCACAAAAGAGTAAATAATTAAAATCCCTTACAAGTTACAATTACAATTTATATGTTAAAATCAATCTCCACAAACATGCATAGACCATTGCCTCTAACTAAAGCTTAAATGACAAATTAATAAAACCAATACAATGCATGTACACTACACACAAATAGACAAACTAACAAACATACATAGCACTCAGCAGTCAGCACTAAAACCGACTTGAGAAGATAGACTCTTGACTCTCAAGTCGAGTGGATTCCCAGATCGTTTAGAATTTATTGGTTTAAGAGCAAAAAACGTGAAAGTTATCTTCAAAGGGCTTAATCCGATCTAGAAGCCTAATTTAAAGCTTAAGAATTATCATTTTATTATTAAAAAATTTTATCTTTTTAATTAAGAAAATATGGTATGAATAGGTAATTTTCCATTGGGCCAAGATTGAGGTTATCCTGTTTAAATCAGGTTTCCTTACCCGACACGGGAAAAAAAAAACAAAAAATAAATATTGGAAACATTTAAATTTAGGTTGCCAATAAGAGTGGCCTGTTTCTTAGGCCTCTAAGATCTGATTTTTTAATCCATATTTTTTAATCCAATAAGGGTGGCCTTTTTCTATTTATTTTATTTTTTATTTGAAAAAAGTGGTAAAAATAACAAAATGAATCAGAGAGAAAAAACCCCAAATTTGGAGAAATAATCAGAGAAAAATCCAGTAAGTTAGAGGAAAAATAAGAGCAAATTGGGCTGAAAATACTCCAATAATCAAGGGAAAAAATACTCTAATAATCAGAGCAAGTTGGGGAGAAAAAATCTGAGAAAAAAAATAAAAATTTAGAAGAAGATGCAATAAAACTTACATGAAGATGTAATCAGAGAAAAATCAAATTTAGTTGGGAAAAATCTGAGAAGATGCCCCAAGACCAAGAAGATGTCGGCGTCTGAGCGTCTCCACTATCCACTCTCCACAGAAAAGATGCCCCAAGACTCCAAACCAAACTACAAACTCCAAAATTTCAGGTTTAATCCCAAGAAGGCGCCCCAAGAAGAAGCAATAAAATTAATTGTTGTCGGAGGGTTTTTGGGTTTCCACTTTCGAAGGGTTTCTAGGTTTCGACTTTCAAAGGGTTTTGGTTTGTGTGTTTCAAAGGGTTTGGGAGAGAGGAGAGCCACAGAGATAGTAAAGGGTTTTAGATTTTTAACTTTTAGCTTTTTTTAACTTTTAACTTTTAGCTTTTTTTGACTTTTTAACTTTTAGCTTTTTTTTATATACAACACTAAATTACTAAGTAGCGTACTAGTGTGCAGACTCACTGACTTCGCCGAAGTTCACGAATAATTCGCGAACTTCATGAACCTTGGCGACTTTGCCGATTTTTTTAAAAATTCACGAACTATTTGCGTTTTGTTCGTTTCTCATAAAAAATGCAAATTATTCGCGAATTATTCAATTGTTCGGCAATTTTTGTGACTGGCTATGCTAAGGAGGATTGGCCTCGTTCCCAAGTACCCTCCGTAAGCTCCCTTAGGTAAATTGGGTGGCTGAGATTAAAGCAAATTGAATTTTGAATTATAATATAGTATTTCTTTTTTGGATTTTTGAAGTTGATAATTTCGGGTTATAATTATGAATTAAATTATGAAACTAGAAATTAAGAAAACTAAATTATAAATTGGGATTTTAGAAATCTTAAATGAAGGAATTAGAATTAGAATTTAAAATCTAAGGACTGAATTCGAGATCGAAATCAGAAAATCAGACCGTATGATTAAGGACTGGTTCTAGAAACTAAGAACTAGAACCATAGATTAAGAATAGGACTGGAGATTAAGATTTCAGAACAAAATTAAAGTTTAGGGTCGGGGAATTAGGCCATCAGATTAAGGATTGGTTCTAGAAACTAAGAACTACAACCAGATATTAAAATTAAGATCTAAAGAGGTGCTACGATTTAAGACTGAAAATTTAATATTAATAGTTAAAACTAAAAAAACCTAAATCTAAGAACTAAAAACTGAGGTCGGAAACTAAAGACTAGATTTTTACCTAAGGCTGGTGTTGCATAGAGGAATCTCAAAATTCGAAGCTTGGATGCGGAGGACATGAAGCTCGAATCTCGAAGTCATTGCTACGTTTCTCTCTATGTTCGCTCTGCGTGCCCTCTCTTTTTTTCGTCCCCTCTTTAGGTCGAATTAAAAAATATCTTTTATAGGTTTTTTTCTAATTAAGCAACCTAGTTCAAGTGTTTAACTGAATTGCACTCCTGCTAATCGGTGCTTATTCGCTTTCAGTCGGTCGCCGACTCAGTGAGCGACCGGCTGGCTCAGCCGAGTTTTCTAGTTCTAATCACGTTAGGACTAATTACGTGCCTTGTTTGGAGTGCGCAATCCGATTAAGCATTTCATCCAAAGCGCTTAATCGTGGAATCTTGGAGGTTAAGGACTATGAGACTAGGTTGGGTGTAGGCCAATTGCGCACCTGTGATATGGCGCTGAATTCGATCACACGTGCCATGTGGAGCATGTAATCGAGTCTTGAGGTGGTCTGAAGAAAAGAAGTTTAGTCAAAAAAGGAACTGGTTGCATGTTTTTGGGTTTGCGTGCAATCAAATTGCACGCATGATTTTAGGCACGTAATTCGGGGTTGTTCAGGTCGGGTTAGAAATGCCAGACTATTATTTCAGCCTGTATTTTAACTATATACTATTGCTTTAGTATATAGTCTCCCTACGTCGGGATCTGAGTCACAGACCTATTATTTCAGCCTGAGTCCAGTCATATACTATTGTTTCAGTTTATGGTCCCACATTAGGGTTGTGAAACTTCCAGAGAAGGTAAGCCCTTTTTGAAAAGTCACAGGCAAGGTCAAAGGTTGACTGAATGGCTTTATATATTTCGAGAGGACAAAATGGGGGTGTCTACACTTAGGTTGTTTTAATCTTTTAAAAAGTGATCAAATTATGCGCTTCCCTATGGGTACGATACTCATATTCTTGCCTTGCTATAATAGATCTTGTGCACTTACAAGGGTACACTTTAAAAGTGAACAAGAGGCTACGAATTGCACAAAGTCACTAAAAAAGTTATGCCGATCTCAAAAGAATGCACGTCGAGTTTCAGGTGAGCATTATTGCATTAATGACCTTTAGTTTCCTTCATCTTATATAGTATTGACTCTCCACATTTTCAGATCGGGGACAATGCCTTCATAAAGATCTCGCCTACTAAAGGCATGATGCGTTTCGAAAAGCATGGGAAATTGAGCCTGTATTATGTTGGGCCCTTCAAGATCCTAGGTCGTGTTGACGAAGTCGCATATCACCTTACTTTGCCGCTGCAACTCTCTAGCATGCACAATGTATTTCACGTATCCATGTTGCGAAAGTATGTTAGAGACCCGACTCACGTCTTAGAGTACCAACCTCTTGAGTTTCAAGAAGATTTGACATTGGCCGAAGAACCTATGCAAATCTTGGATCGTAAAGAACAAACCCTGCAGACCAAACAGATTCCCTTGGTGCTTGTGAAGTGGCAGAATCACTCATCGGAGGAAGCCACTTGGGAGAGCGAAGTAGAGGTTTGTGAGTAATACCCACATCTATTCGAGTGAGATTTGATAATTTTGTAAATAATGGTAGGTTAGGGAATACAATGACATTTCGATAACATTCTATGTATCATAACTCATGTGAAATTTTCCTTAATGTATGTGGTGTATCATTTCGACTTAGTTTTTCAATGCCTACAAGTTGTATTTGTAGATTTGCTCCCCATCCAAATGAGTGTGTAGTCGATGAAATTTTGATTTTGATAATATAATCGAAATCGACAACTAAAGGCCAAAAAAAAAAAAAATTCAATTAATGTGTTATAAATGAAAGTGTGTGGGTATACCAAGTGTAGGATGTATGTACAAAGGTGACATTAGGACTTAAAGTCCTCAAAATAGGGTAGGGGAATTTATTCAAGAAATTTCAGGCCAAATTTTTTCTGAGAAAATCAAACGATCGATTTTTCTCTTTAAAAAAATTTGATCGATCAGTTTTATCGGGTTGCTGAGTGTTCAAAAAAATCAATCGATTGGTTTTATTGGGCTGCTGAGTGTTCAGAAAAATTGATCGATCGGTTTTGGAAATCGATCGTTCAATTCTGGCAGTATTAAAGGGGTCGTGAGTTTATTTCTCTCATTTACACGACTCCAAATCAGAAAAATTAGGGCTTTTCTTCCCTTTTTCACTAGAGTTTGCCGCAATTCAACTCAGATCCCTGAAAGCTTCTATTTCCTCGGTGAAGATCAAATTCAAATTCCCTAGAAAGGTAAACTACCTTTCGTTTGGATTAAATTTTTTTATTTGCAAGTCTTAAACCCTAGATTTTTAAATCTCCTTTCAAATAAAAATGGAGCCTAAAAAGCAACTGACCATTAAAAACCCTACATCTAAGAGACTCACATCGAAGGCCACTTCCTCAAAGAAGCATGCCAACGACGATCCACCACCACCACCCCTGCGCCAGAAACCGACTGTGTGGTGTGATGTGAAGAAAGTCGAGGTCGAATGGTCCTTTGACCACGAGCTTTTTGAGCAACAAAGGACGACCGCATGGGCATATGAATATCTCAAAAAAGCCAGGTGGAAATTGTTGCTCCAACCTTTTCACCAATATTACTTCTCACAAATGGTAAAATTATTTCACCAAACATGTATTCTGGCGCAAATAGTGATACCCTATTCACCAAAATAGACAACCAAGTTTATGAATTCACCCTTGATCACATCACCGAGGCGATGCAATGCTCTTCCATTTTCGATCAGAAGATGGTATTAATGACACCAAACCATAGACCTGTAGCTGGTCATGTAATTCTTAAGAAGATGACTCAAGGAGAACATGGGTCTGGGCAGTCTGTAACGAGAGCCCAATTACGGGATAAAATGTGGATGTTGGACATTATATTTAAGTGTAATTTGTACCCCTTGAGGCATAAATTGGAGCGAATTGGAGTCATTCAACAGGCGTTATTCTCAGCTTTTCGCGGGTAATGGTTTAGTGTCGTAGTAGTGGTATTTGAAGGTATACATCATGCACGCGATTGCATGTTGGAAGGGAGAGCGTCACCTCTGAGGAAAATGCCTTATGCTCACCTCATCATCAGTATGATTAAGTAATATCAGATCTACAAAGATGATTATCAATTGTTTCCAGATGAGCAACTGTTGAATGACAACGTTAAAAGATATAGCATTTAGGATTGGAGGAAGAGTTTCCATCAATTAGAGAAAAGTGTTCAGGAGAGACAGAATCCAAAGGTAGTCGAGCCCACCGAACCAGAACTGGCATAGCCGAGACCCACTGCACAGCCACCCAGCTCAGATGCCTCCACCTTGGAGAGCATCAGCCATGACAATCGGCGATGTACTTGCCCTGATGGTGGAAAACAATCGTCAGCTACACCGCTATTTAGATTTCCATGAGGGTTTGCTGATGCTTATGATGCGACATGACTACCCTACCACCTACACACCATATGTCGTCAAGGCACGCACCCACATTGCTAACCCACACGACTATGCTACCGAGGCATCTACCTTTAGAGATAGGGGTGCCGCAGACTGAGGAGCTGGACCATCTCATCAGCAGGCAGGTCAGTGAGGAGAGTTATCGGTAAACTTTTACATAACTTTTGAAAGTTTAAATACTGCATGAACTTTTGAGAACTATTGAGCCTTGGTAACCCTCCCGTCACATTTCATTATAGTTATGAGTACTTTATGGACATGAATTCTTGTGGATACTTTTTGTTTGATAACTGCTTTGTGGTTAAGTGTTCGATGTGAATCAAATTAGTTGTGACTAATAACTGCATGCGATGCATACGTCTTGCTTAGTTGTGGATATCTAGGACTGCTATAAGAGTATATTTCTATGATACATAACAGGTTGATTAGTTATAGATATCTGGGACTGTTGTAGGTGTGTGTTTGGTGTGATGGATAACAGGAAGTTATCATGGTGCTGGGAATACCTTAGTTGGGAATATTTTAGGATTGTTTTGGGGATGCTTATCTTGTTTTAAATCTAGATGTGAATGTATTCTAACAGTTGTAGATATGTATTATGCTTGTGAATCTATGGGTGTTTTTAGAACAATGCATGGTTGAGTGAGTAACTAAACCCATGCCATTCTTGTGAGGCATAGTATACTTGATCGTCTTACATTCAAATAAATATTTTTGAATTTAATTTGGTTACAGGATTGGGTTTTCTTTGGGTAGAGACATTCAATCACCTTAGGTATACTCTGGATCTATGAACGGTAAGACTATGTTTTAGCATACGGGCTATCTTCTCGGCACAAAGGACGTGTTGTGAATTTTCGAGGACAAAAATTTCTAAAGGAGGGTAGAATGTAACATCCCAAAGATTTTCGAACCCGAACGTGCCCGACGCCATGTCCGTATCCGACAGGTAACGCAATGACATCATGAAATTTTAGGAATGATTAATTTAGTTGTGTAAAAAAAAAGAGTTTAGAATATTAATTGGATCTTTAATGGATAATCGTGCACCGATGTGTGGTGTGAGGGCTTAGCACCAAAGTGAACCCTTTAAAGTCAAGTGGATAGAATTTTAAGGATAAATATCTAGGATATTTATTTCTCATTGTTTTGTTTTATAAGAGAGAGGAGAGAAGAGCAAACTCTGACTTCTCATATCCTCTCGTGAGACCAAAGTCGCAAGATCACTCTGCAAATTCCTTCATCTGCCTCGCGAGGATCACCTAAGTTGCCAATCACTCTCGCAATCCCGAGCGCGGAAAATCTTTGAACTCCAACATCAAATAGATCTCAGAGAACAAGAGAGTGTGGATTAAATCGGTTGTGAACAGATCATTGTGGACGTGTAATCTGCGAGCTGGGAAGGTGAGGAGTAGCATGTACTAATGAAGAGCTTCGATTGGAGCTTCGTTCTAATTTGAACGCTATGAGAATCCATGGATTCGGCATCGAAACCCTCTTTGGCAACCTTTTCAAAAGTCGCGTAATCGGTCAAGGAAAGGTGAGAAATTTTGTACATTTATGTAGTAAATAACTACTTTAAGCTTAGATAGATGAATGGAAAAAAATTGAGTTGTGTTGGATGAGTTTTAGTGAAAAATAAACCAAGGAAGAAGCAACCCGAAGTGCTACAAAATCTGTCAAAACCGAACGATCGATTTTGATAGGACAGGAAGCAGGATTTCTGAAGAAATCGATCGATCGATTTCCCCTATTTTTGGTTGGCTATTTTTGGCTGGTTCATTGTCTTTAGAAAAACTTCAAATTTTACGTGTTCTTCGCCTTTAATACGTAGTACGCGGTCTTTATATGAACTAGGTTAAGAACGGGAGACGTGAACAGAGATTTTTGTATCGTTTGAAAGGGAACTTATGGTAGGAGAAACTCAACATCACTTATATTTTTGGATTATCATGGATTTTGTGACTTGAATTTCTAGCATTTGATATCTGATTCCCGCTTTGAATATGATTTGAACTTTTGCTTTTAACCTCTGAATACAAGTTCTGAAATTGAATTCAAACTCTGATACTCTGAATATGAAATCTGATACTTAGAACTCTGAAACTCTGAATCTGGCTATTTATTTAAATACTTTGAATTAAGTATTAGAATCTACATTTGATTTTAGGTTCATACGAATGACCCCTCAATTGTTTGAACCGTGTTGACAGTAAATTTGAATAGCACAAGTTACCCTCATAACACAGGGGCTTGTCGCATCTTCCGAAAAGTATTCATTGAACGACGATGGTTAGGTAGGGGTTCCCATCAGAAATCTCCGGCTCCCAAGCTATAGTTGCTTGGGATATTACTTAAGTTATGATTTAAGTCGTGGATAAGAGAAGCATTGCATGTACATGTTAAGAACAAATAAGCATCCGAAACTATTTGAAATCCTGATTTGTTTGAATTCAATTTATAGAATATGAAATGTTATTTGTATAAGAAAATGCATCTGATCTTGGTCTTTGAAATTCTGTTATTAAATCTGCTTTGACTATTTGCATTGAAGATCATATGTTTCCAAATCACGTCCTTGAAACCATGTTTTTTCTAATAAGATATGATTGAAATTGAGTTTCTTTTACTGAGCTTAGACTATTAGATCACCCCGACTATACGTCACAGATGTAGACGCAGCCCAGGATCAGGGATTTGAGAGCAATCCGAAGGATGAGATAATGACTCCACCTAACAAGTTCTACCCACAGACGTGGGATTTTGAAATCGGTATAGTTTTTATTTGAATTATGGGCTTTAGGCTCAGTATATTGAATGCTTGTATGTGCTTTTTGGGAACCATTGCTTAGGTGATGATCGGCCATCACAGGTGGTTCATATTGATTCATTTTTGGTTCTATATGTATATAAAGGTAGAATGTCTTTTAGTCATATATTGTATCTGATTTAATTTTTGCTGATATTATGAACGAGCCGATCCGATGGCAAGCCAGCTTTCCGGAAATTAGGGAAAAAGAAAAGTCGAGTCGTCATAATCTAACACCATTAAAATAGTCAAAATGGGTCGAGTTATTACAGATTTTAACCCTTTCAATTCGTACCCTCAAAATTAAATTCACTTCGGGGCAAGCCCTTTGTTAGGACTACTTCAGTGGGATTGCATCGATATTATAATACAAGCTTCAGGGTCACCCCACAGAATACCGGTTGCGTTGACCTGTATTGTGAGACGTTTAAGTGATATAAAAATTTTGACTTTTCATCGTATTTAAAATCCGTGTACGCAATGCTTTGGTAAAAATTGCTAATCTCCCCTATATTTACTATAGTGCTGGTACACTGTGATCTACCAGCTCAGTAGCACAGGAGGTGCGATCCTTGAGTTATGTGGACCTTAAGACTAGTGTGGATTTAATGATTAGGGTGCCACAGATCCACATGGCACATATCTCCATGTCGGACATTGAATTAGGGTCTTCACTTTTCACACCAGGTACCTCTTTTTGTGCCTCCTTGTTTACTCAAAGAGCCCACTTTACTAATGGTTGGCAGTGCGGTGAGTGCTAGCACATGCTTTCATTATATTGGTGCTTTTAGTAATTAGGTGGGCGGGAACATAGATCCCCTTCTAAGCCAAGAGAGCTGCTGATCAAAATAATGAAGAAGAATGGACGTGACAGTAGTTCAGGGAAGCTTACTTCACAAAGTATTTCTTTGCGGCCACCAGGGCTCAGAAGAAGAAAGAATTCATGGACCTACGGCAAGGGATCATGACTGTGGCCGAGTACGAGACCAAGTTTGACCAACAATCCAAATTTACTGGGAATTTGATCGCGGACTAAGGCGATAAGCTATTCGCATTTCAAAACGGCTTGCGACCATTCTTTGGCGAGAAATTGGCCACATTGAAGATAGAAATATACAGAGAGCTCGTGGATCGTGCACAGATCCAGGAAAGAGAATCAAGTGAAATGCTCAACAGAAGAAATGTCATATTGGAGGTCCAAAAGGGCAAAGCTATTAAAAGTGGCTCTTTTGTCCCACATCGACCTATACCAACTTTAGCCCAGAGAGCACAACTTTATCAGGCTATATCAGAAAACAAAAGGCCACGTCTCACACCCTCGCAAACACAAGTGGCTCTCACCTTCTCATGAGGAAATGTTGTTCCACAGCTACATCAGCCACAAAGGGAGTTCACACCCTACGAACTTTGCGTAAAATGTAGCAAGAGGCACAGGCTTGAAGTATGCATGCAAGGTACCAGGAAATGTTTTCGGTGAGGAAAAGAGGGACAGATGGTTAAGGACTGCCTCGAGAGAGCTCCAGTACCAGGCTCTCAGTATAATATTCAAGCGAAGCCTACGAGCCAAGGCCGCGTATTTGCAATATCGCAACAAGATACTATGGCTAGTGATGAAGTTATTCAAGGTACCTTTATTACTTTGAATTCAGTTATCTTTCTTTATATATTTCAAATGTTGTTTCCATAAACTTTCATTTTGTGAAATCCCTCGTATGAATTCGATAAAACTCCAAACCTTGTTGTTACACTCAAAATTTTTCTAACACGCCTTATGCTAACAGGTAACCTCTCCGTTTATCAGCATAAGTGGGACATTAAACACTTAGCTCTTATTCTTATAGACTCAGGGTCTACACATTCATTCATCAGTCCAGGGTTTATGTCTGAAATTTAAGCTAAACCGGTACCCTTAGGAAATAGATTGACTATCTCGACACTATTTGGGAACACCATGATGGCTACCTTAATCTGGCGAGACACAATAATTAATATTAAAGGTCATGATCTTCCAATAGATCTCATTGTATTGAAATTTCAGGATTTTGACATCATTTTGGGAATGGAATGGCTAGCCACATATCATGCCACAATTGACTATTTCTCTAAAGTGGTCACCTTCCAACCACTCGGAGAGCCTCCATTCAGATTTCAGGGAATTAAAAGGAAGAGAGTACCTTTATTGGTAACATTAGATGAGGAGCAAGAGAAGACAGTCGATCCTACAAAAATTCTGGTCGTTGGAGATTTTGTCAACGTATTTCCTGAAGACTTACTCGGTGTACCACCCAATCGAGAAATCGAGTTCAAAATTGATTTGATCCCAGAGACCACACCAATTGCCAAGGCACCATACCGGATGGCCCCTGCAGAATTAAAGGAACTAGAAATACAACTTAAGGAACTGTCAGATAAGAATTTCATCAGATGCAGTCAGTCGCCATGGAGAGTCCCAATGCTCTTCATAAAGAAGAGAGATGGTTCGATGAGGCAATGCATTGATTACCGTCAGTTGAACAGTGTAACCATCAGAAATCGATACCCCTTCCACATATCGATGATTTGCTCGATCAGCTCCAAGGTGCCAAGTGCTTTTCTAAGATTGATCTTATATCGAGTTATCACCAGCTGAAAGTGAGAGAAGAAGATATTCAAAAAACTACTTTCGCTTGTAAGAATGGGTTGTATGAATTCTAAGTCATGCCATTTGAACTAATAAATGCCCCAGTTGTATTCATGGACCTGATGAATTGGTTGTTCAGGTAGTATCTTGATGAATTCATCATCATATTCATAGATGACATTCTCATCTACTCGCGGTTGGAGGAAGAACATGAAGAACACCTTCGTCTCGTACTTCAGACACTCCGAGATCACCAGTTATACGCCAAACTCAGTAAATGTGAATTTTGGCTTAAACAAGTAACTTTCCTAGGCCAGGTGGTATCAACAGAAGGAGTGACTGTAGATCGTTCTAAGATCAAAGCAGTTACAGAATTAAAAGTACCGACAAGTGTTACCGAAGTTAGGAGTTTCCTCGGATTGGCAGGCTACTACCGTCGCTTTGTTGAAGGATTTTTAAGCATTGCTCTACCGCTCACCCACCTCATACAGGAGAATGTCAAATTTGTGTGGACTGAGGAATGTGAAGCAAGTTTTCCAGAATTGAAGAAGAGGCTTACTATTGTACCAATCCTCACCCTACCTTCTACTTTAGACACTAGTGAATTTGAAATATCACGGATGCATCTCTCCAGGGACTTAGTTGCGTGCTTCAGCAAAGTAAGAAAGTTGTCGCTTATGGGTCAAGACAACTCAAACCTCACGAAAAGAACTACCAAATTCATGACTTGGAACTGGCCGCAGTCATCTTTACCCTCAAACTATGGCAACATTATCTCTACGGCGAGACATTCAAGATTTATACGGATCACAAAAGTCTCAAGTATCTTTTCTCATAAAAAGACTTGAGTTTGAGACATCGTAGATGGATGGAGTACATGAAAGATTATGATTGCTCCATAAATTACCATCTTGGAAAAGCAAATGTTGTCACTGATGCACTCAGTAGAAAATCTTTGGCACTATTAGCCAGATTAAAAACCTGGAAGCCTTTTGATGAACTCACAGACGAAAACATTTACCTCCAAGAAATCGAAGAGGGTGTATATTTGGCAAGAATCGTGATGAGTCCGTTCATTTTAGACAAAATCAGGGATTTACAGTGTACGGACTCAGAAATTTTGAAGATCATTGAAACCTTAGGACTGAAACCCGATTTCAACCTCAAGATGGATGGAATGTTACTCTTTAGGTGAAGACTGTGCATACCTAATGACCCTTAAGTAAAAAAGGAGATACTTAATGACAGTCACAAATCAGGATACTCAGTACATCTAGGCAGCACTAAGATGTCTCAGAATATAAGAAATTGGTATTGGTAGCCGAATATGAAGTGGGAAATAGCTGAATACATGTAAAAGTACTTAGTGTACCAACAAGTCAAGGCATAACATCATAAATTCGCCAAACTTATACAACCCTTACCCATCCCGAAATGGAAGTGAGAAAATATATCTATGGACTTCATCGTATGCCTACTAAAGACGATGAATAAAATTGATGCCATTTGGGTGATAGTTGACAGATTGACTGAGTCAACTCATTTATTACCATTCAAGACTACCACAGATAGGAACAAGTTTGCCGAAATATATATGAAAGAAATTGTCAAACTACATGGGGTCCCAGTCAGCATTCTCTCCGACTGAGGCTCAAAATTTATTTTCAAATACTGGGCATCCTTTCAAGAAGCTCTGGGCACTGGATTAGACTTTAGTACTACCTTCCACCTTTAGACTGAAAGAGTGAATCAAGTAGTTGAAGACATATTATGAGTGTGTATGCTCGAATTTCGAGGGAACTGGGATGATTACCTCCCGCTGATCAAGTTCTCTTACAATAATAGCTACCAAGTAAGTATCAGAATGTCTCCTTTCGAAGCTTTATATGACAGAAGTTGCAGAACATCGTTGTGTTGGAACGAAGTTGGTGTTAGGAAGATGCTTGAACCCGAACTATTTCAAACTACGACTGAAAAAGTCAATCTGATAGATGAATAGATTAAGATAGCTCAAGATCTCTAGAAAAAGTACTCCAACCCCCACCATTGTAACTTAGAGTTCGAGGTTGGTGAACGAGTATTCATTCGCGTCTCCCTGACTAAAGGAGTTACGCGCTTTGGAAAGCACAAGAAGCTAAGCCCCAAGTACATAGAGCCTTTCAATGTCACCAAACGTGTTGGCGAGGTTGCTTATAAAGTTACTCTACCACCACAATACTCAGGGATCCATGATGCATTCCACGTGTCTATGTTGAGACGATACATATATGACACCTCACACATAGTCGTGATTGAGCCTATCAATATCAAAGAATATCTCACTATAATTGCAAAGCCCATCAGGATTCTCGATTGAAAGGAGCAAGCTTTCAAGAATAAGACGATCACACTGGTGTTGGTCCGGAGGACAAAGCTGACATCGAAGTAAAATATCCATAACTTTTTGAATAATCAGTATGTAATTTTCGGGGATGAATTTTTTTTTTAGGGGGTAGAATGTTATGACCTGGAATTTCGTCGACCCAATTTAATGGTGTAGTTGGGCGAAGCACCAAGACCAAGTACTTGTTGTGCACACTATATCATAGCCCACACACTCTTAAATTAGAAAATTCTAATATGATCCGTTTACACAATAAAAGCAAGTAAAATTCCCAAGACTTGCTGTTTTAGACCAGCCAAGGCAATAGAGTCCCTCTAATTTTGGAATTCGACTTAGCAAGTAAGTAGAGTCCAAAAAGGACTCCTACCTCTTTTGAGCGAATAAACCTTCCCGTTTGGACTCCTTCCCTAATCACGATCACCCCCTATATAAATCAAAGACCATAAGAGAATTAGAAAAACCTACATTATTCCCTCTTCTCCCGAGCCCTCTTTCTCTCGCATTATCATCTCTCTCACGGGTCCTTCTTCACGCATCCAACCTAGCACCACACCAATCCACCACCGAAGCCGCATCGCTGAATTGATGTGTAGGCAGCCGCATTGCCGATCTAACGCGTGGGCTCAAAGCTACTCAATTTGAATCATCCTAAAAATCACGTGCACGCTCCAACAGGTGGGTGCCCCTCAATCTATCATAGGTTATTCAGTTATTTTGAAAATTATATAAACATATTAAAAAAAACCTCCATTAATGGAGCTCTGTGTAGTTGAAGAAGATGAAAAAAATGAGATAAATAAATACCTATTTATTTTAGGTGCTTTGAATTTAATAATGTATACTATATATGTGTATATATATATAGGTGTGTATACGAATACACCAAGGCTAATCCCCTCCCTTTTCTTCCTTTCTCACCACTTTACACGTCTCTGTAACAGAGACTTTTAAAAAAAAAAAAAAAAAAAAAGAGGGAAACTATGTATATAGATATATAATAAATATATATTATGTTTATATTATATATATATATATATATATATGTTTGCAGTGGGAGAGATTGGTTGTAGAGAGATAAGGAGAAATTTAGAGATAGAGACCCAACCTCTAACAGAAAAATTTAGAGAGAGAAAGAGAGAGACCCAACCTCTAATAGGGAAATTTAGAGAGAGACCCAACCTCTAACATAAAAATTTAGAGAGAGAGAGAGACCCAACATCTAATAGAGAAATTTAGAGAGACAAAAAGATAGAAACCCAATCTCTAATACAAACATTTAGAGAGAGAAAGAAAGTATATTTCTCTACATAAACCTTATCCTGTGTATGACCTCAACCGTTTGGACCGATAGTTGTTTCTTGCCAAGCCAAATTCGATTATATAATAAGAGCGTAGAGGAAGCTGTTAGCTTAGCGCACCTCTTTAATTCTCTAGAAGCAACTATAGAGGGACCCCTTGAAAATATTGAGTACAAATATTTACAATAGATACTTGGTAAGGGAAACCATGATTTTTCACCTTTAGAGCCGCTGGCTGCCTCGAAATAGATGGTGTAGATCAGTTTTTAGTCCCAACTTCCACACAATATAGATCTTGAGAGCATGGCCTACCTATTAGACGGTCAGATGGTGATTCCAAGTGGCACGCATCTTGCAAAAGTGACCCGAGAACCCTTTTCATTGTATGCCCATGAAATAATATTAGTTTTACTTTTAGTTATTTCTTGAATTATTTAAATCTACACTCTGCCACCTGGTAAACAAGCTTCCAAATAATCACAATACCATTGGAGTGTTTCTCTTGACAACTTTGGGGATTTTGTTGGTTACTAAGGCCCCCCTCCTTTTTTAATATACATGAATCATTTCGAGCTACTTATTCTTCTAAAGGGTTCTGTGAACAACGAGATGTGTGATGACCGATACGGCATGAGCATGTTTTACTCAATGCTTTATGATTCATGCTCCATGTTAATTTTCAATATATATTTGCAATGTTTAGGGTGTATGTTGTAGTTTCTTTCTGATATATATTCCACCATCTTCATATGACATGCATCATGTAGAAAACTATGATAAGACATGAGCATGCTAAGTTAAGAATAAGATATGACACATGATATAAGCCTTTGCCATGGTGGGATTTCTTTCACGGTCATGTGGAACTTAGAATATAGGCGTCCATATACGGATGCAACCCTCTATGGTAGTATGGGATGCCACATAAAGTACATCCAAGTTACTACGGAACCCGTCCCTTGGAAAGCGTGATTTAATAAATAAAGCCTATCGCACCGTGACACATTCTAATTAAGTTTTAAGTAAAAATGAGAAATAAATATGTTAAGATACATGTATGTTAAGAAAGTGGGGACTTAAGCCCAGGCAAATATGAAATCGGGGCGGGGACCTAAGCCCATAACCGAATAATGATATGATGTGTTAAGATACACTATTAAGGTCAGATAAATATGAATTAAGTTTTACACGTGTCATACCTTACTAGCCACCATAAAGGTCCAACGTCTGTAGCCGAGACAGATCTTAAGGACATTATAACTTTGGCTCAAACTAAGGGAACATTATTGTTGGTACACGCTTTTTTTAGGTCCCTTTCGATCATCGAAAAGAGTAACCCAATTCGATTCAAGTGGACTCTGATAAAGGCGGTGAATAATGAATTAAGAGATATTAAATTCTAAAGAGGTAAATTCTAAGCAAAAAATACCTGCAGATGTTTATCGACACTGCAACACATCGCTGATCACGCTTTACGGGGTGTGGGTCGACTTCTTTGTTGAACGTCGGCTGGCCGACTTCAACAGCTCTAGGTCGCCTGGGAGTTTAGTTAATCTAGCTTTCCTAATCCTGCTCTAATTCTAATTAATTCACTCTCCTAATATTACTCTGACTCTAACTACTTTAATTCTAATTAATGTAGGCTCCTACTTCTATTGTAATTCTAATTAATTTAGTTTCCTAATTCTATTATAATTCTAATTAAAAAAAGGGGGATTGTGGCCCGTTGTGCTAAGGAGGATCGGCCCCGTTCCCGGGTACCCTACATAAGCTCCCTTGGGCAAATCAGGTGGCTAAGGATTGTTTTAAAAATATTGTGGACTGCAAATTGAATTTGAAATTTTAAGATTTTAATGTTCGAAATTAAGAAATTTGAATATTAGGACTTAAAATTAGAATTGAGAATTATGAACTATGAAAATTTAGGAACTAAAACTAGGTATTAAGAACTAGAACCTAAAAACAGGAATTATAATTTAGAGCTTAAGATTAAAAACTAGAAATTAATAATTAAAAGCTAAGAACTGGTTCTAGCGACTAAGAACTAGAACCAGAAACTAAGAACTAAGAACTAGAAATTAGAATTAGAAATTAAGAACTACGAATTAAAACCTAAGATCTAGAACTAAAAACTAAGGACCCGAAACTAGAACTAAGAACTAGAAGCTAGAGCTAAGAACTAGAATTAAGAACTAGAACTAGAAATTGAAAAACTAAAAGAGATTACCTGAAGCTGAACGCCGCAGAAGGGGGACTCGAAATCCTAAGCTTGGAAAAGAGGAACTCGAGGCTTGAATGTGTTAATTGATGTTTTGGTTCGAGGTAGGGGATCTATTTATAGATATTCGGGTTATTACGCGCCCTGTGAGAGGTATGCAATTGGTCAGTCAGTTCCAATTGCGCGCACTGTCCGAGGCATATAATTAAATAACGCGCCCTGTCTCATGTGCGTAATACACTTTGAGTCGGTCATACTCAATGAGTGACCGGCTGACTAGCTCAGTCGGGTGTCCTAGTTCCAACTCACTTGGAACTAATTGCGCGCTCTATGTGGCACGCACAATCCAATTAAGTGCCTTCTTATATGCGCTTAATCAGGGAGTTCTAGTGATCATGGGAATTAAAGACCAAGTCCAACTGGGGACCAATTGCGCGCTGGTGGTGGGCCGTGCAATCGATTGCGTGCGCTGGTAAGGGCTTGTAATCAGGTCTTATGACGGTTTACGGAAGACAGGGAACTGGTACAAGTGGGGACCAATTGTGCGCTTATTTTCGAGCACATAATCGATTTGCGCGCGACTATTAGGGCACGTAATTCAGAAGCCAACCCGGGCTAAGTCGAGTCTGAGCCACATAGCTATTGTTTCAGCCTGAGATCATTCATACACTATTGTTTCAGTATATGGTCCCCATATTTAGGATTTTAAGGTCTTCAGAAAAGGTCAGTCCTTCTCTCGAGATCGTGGGTAAGGTCAAAGGTTGATCGAATAGGTTTGGATACTCCGAGAGGGTAAAATTGGGGTGTCTACAGATGCCTCTCTTTGGCTCATTCTTGTGGAATATGAATGCGTTGAAGAAGTAGACACCCCTCTTCTGAGGTGCCTTCTCATTTCTCTGGGAAGTCACAAGTGTGAACTGGGGTGTTGGCATGAAATGCTTGACTTTCTTATCTATCAGTGCAAGCTAAAGGAGAGCATTCAGGGCCTAGTGGTAATTGTCGAGAGGTGTGACAACCCGACTTTCCTTACCATGAAACCCGAGCCGTCAGAACATGTGCAAGATCTGAAATACAGTACAATATGGTATCAAAGTGCTTACTTCGTTTCATAACAGCTCGATCTTTCCCAAAATTGAACGATTGGAAAGATTGAGCCATCAAGAGTTGGTGAGCATACAAGCGTGTCGAAACAAACTGTGCAAACAGATGGCAGAGCGTAAACAAAAAATCAAGATGGAAACATAGACCCAAGGATTAATCATCAACAGCTAACCCAAAAAAAAACTATACAAAAACATCAACCGGTGAAGTCCGTCCTACACCTAAATAGTGGAGCCAAATATACACATAGTATTTACTTTAACAAGGACTATACCGTATCTCAAAAGTCTAAAAAGAAACAGTCTCAGCTCTCAACCAAAACAGCTAAGGGTAGATCTTCCTCCTCCCCGGGATTGTAATCTAAATCCTCTGCTTGCTCTGGATCCTTTTCCAAATCAGCTTCTGCAGATGTGACGTATAGTTGGGGATGAGCTACAATCCAAGCTCAGTAGGGATAAAAGTAGTGCACAACTATATCTTATAATTCTTTTGCATGGTATTGAAGCAAAAGCAAAATTGATCATTCAAGTTTCAAAAGATATTGTAATGCATTGATATTAAAACAAATATTGTGAATCGTGATTTTAAAATAGGTCATATCATGATGCAAATGATGCATGAAATTATGTAATATTCGAAACATGACACGGGAACGAAACTCATATCGTATTGGGAAACAAGCATATACAAGACCAGACACATATATCGTGGAGTCGGAACATATCAAATCACATCATCAAATCTAATTTCGAAGCATTAGTATAAATATCCCGTTGCAGGAATTGAGTAGTCTATATCGGACATAGGATCAAAACCCTGAGGACTCCACCCCTCTCACGACCAAATCACAAGATCAAGGCAAGCATCGTGGCAAGCATCCTATAGCGGGAACTGAGCTGTCTATAGCTGACACAGGGTCAAAACCCTGGGGACTCCACCACTATCATGGAGGTTCCACTCCTCAGTGCTCACGATCTCGGAACATATCACACTCACACATGTCAGAGATTGAGAGGCTTATATCACATAATCAAATTGAATTCGAGGAATTGAGATTAATGAGTCAAATGCAATCAAAATGCCAAGTGTATAATGTTATGATCAAATGTGGGAATCAAACCTCAAATGCTCGATAAGTTTTCATATGCATATAACATTGTTAAAAATATGATTCAAATACGGTCAAAATTTAACATAGTAATTGATCATCAAGTCAAACATATAATCTTGCAATGAGATTTCCCTACCTTAGTCACGGAACATCGTGCACAAAGTCATATGATTCAAGGCTAATCTTCCACCACTTGCTCTACGTGTTCAATCTAAATCATACCACACACAATTACTAACTATTAGTGAATCATGCAAGTCAAAGGCAAGATCTCACGAGGCACAAAATACATGAAACCCAAGGTTCAAAATAGAGCACACCTCGCTGTGACGAGATGCAAGGTCGCCGCAGTGAGGTCTACAGTGTTCCATGTGGCACCAGGCTTCTCGCCGCGGTGAGAAATTCTAGTGCTACAATAGCCTAGTTTTCAAGGTAGCACTCGCCGTGACGACTCCCCATGTCGCCGTGGCGAGCTTTATCAACTCGCTATTCCTTTGCTCATCCCATCTAATTCCGAAACTCTAATTTTAATGTATAGTCCTCCCCCTAAAGTCATAACAGATACGTATACCATGCAATCCTGCTCGATTTGGACTCCGATCTTATTTTGATTACATGAACCATGATCCGAGACTTCGAGAATCGGTGAATTCAGCTCTAAGCTCTTCCTTTGTCCGATTCACGATGTTTTGAAGCATGCATTTCCAGAACATGACTCAATCGGGTTCGATTTAGGAAAATTGAGCTTCCCAACCCACATTTGATCATGCATGCACACAATTTGAGGCATCGGACCTCACGAATTTGGCTATGAAGCCCTTCGGATGTCCGATTCTCGATGTCTATTCCATGAGACTTAGTGATTTACATGAATTGATCCTAAATCTAGGGAATAAAGTTTTATGTAATGGAGATCGAAGTTTTATCGTAATGAAATCTCCCCATGCGAAGTTTCTGAGCTTTCGCACAGAGAGTCTAATCGTCCCGATTCGTGATCATAGGAGTTTGCAGTTCAAGAATACGTTGTGACGATCAAGATCGTGATGATTTTCCGTCGCGATGCCGGGTGATTTGGAGAAATCAAGTGGTCGGGAGGTCTCTCAAATGGAAGTCGAGAGGTAGGAGGAGGCTCTCTTTCCTTTACTCTCTCAATCAAATTCAAAACCCATGCATACCTTATGTGTGTGGGAGGAATTTGTAAATTGGGTACCTAATTCGGTGTGGAGACCATACACACACCCCAGTGTATGGTTCTATTATAAGTCATCACTAATGGGCCCAAACCCTAGGCTTTATGATCTAATGGGTCCTGACATTTGGGTCTTTAACTAATAGGTCTGGTTATCAATGGGGACCGATCCACATGGTCTATTACCAGATAGTTTGATTCCTGGGCTATTGATTAGTGGTCAAAAACTTGGTCAAATGATCTAATGGGTTCTATCCCATAGACACATATTGTTGTAATGAAAAGCATCGGGTGCACCCCGGTTCGGTCTTTAGTACCAGCATCTGCACTGAGCACACTGACTCGAGAAGTTTCAGGGTGTTACAAGAGGTGTATCCCCAACCACGGGTGTAAGTGGCATCCCATCACATGTCGCAACCTGCTACCATTGGTAGTCAAACGGGGGGAAATTTATGTAATTGAGAGGTATATCCTCATCTATAGGTGCAAGTGGCATCCTGTCACATGTCGCGACCTGCTGCAAGGGGTAGTCAGATAGAAGGGAGAGTGGTCATATCCTGATCCACGGGTGCAAGTGGCATCCCTTCGCATGTCACAACCTGCTGTAAGTGGTAGTCAAATGGGAGGAAAATGGGGCTAACGTTGTAGCGAGGGGGGCGTCATACTAATGTCCCAAGACAAGGTCAAGTGACCAGGTAGTAAGATGTAATATCATGTAATGGCGAAGGCTTTCGCAAGTCATGTCAGATCAAGTGTATCTTTGCTCACACCAATGGCGTGTCAAGTGTCCTTTTCCAGTGGACATTTGTGATTTCTCATAGTTGAGCATGCTCAATGTTCTGTTTCACAGGGAAGAGAACGGATTGGGGTGATGAGAGATAGAATTTTGATAGATAGGAGGATTTATTTATTATTATTTTTTTCTTTTTTTTTTTTTGAAAATTTGGGGATTTTAACTTAAGATCAATTCGGTGGTAAAATAACAGAAAATGTGGCTTCCGAGACGTTGTTGAGCAGATCCATCGGAGCAGGATTTATGAACCTGACCATTTGTGTGGTTGTCAAGGCAACACTTGGTATGTTGGATACTCCATCTAATCTTCTCGTGAATACTAATGATTATCTCTTATGGGAGGACTACAATGATTCACGAGTTGAGAGAGATGGGTTTTGAAAATATTTGACTTAATATTATCTAACTGTATTTTACAAGGAATATCGAACGGATAAAGAAAGGGGGTGATACTTACCTGATTTATTGTGCGGTAGGATGTCCAGATCGCCTGATGAGATATTCGAGATGGGACTGGCCGATTGTTGCCCCCGTTGTTATGTTGTGATGGGACTTGATAGTTGACGGGTGCGATGGGACGTCGAAGAAATTTATCTCTTCTTCTATCGGTGAGTGTATGTTTTTGTTGTGGTGGAGTCTAGTGACCATCGCATGATAAGGCATTCAAGAGTCGTCGCGATGGGTCATGATGACTGCCGTAGTGAGACGTCTGGAGGGAGGTTCGACTTTTTGTGATGGGACATTGGTTGAGCTTCCCCTTCTGGTTGCATGCCGTGGCAGGTTGCGACAGGACTTGCCTTTGACTTTGGTGGCGTGGTAGAGATTTAGCATCATGACGAGACGTGAGGGCATGCGACGATGCATTAATATTTTTCTCTCTCTCTGATTTGTGCGATGGGACAAGGGAGAGTGATTCTAATCGTGATGGGGCAAGTAGCGTGATTGACTACTTTGTCATCGTTATTTTTTACTTTGTGTCACGATGAGATGTTTATATTATTATTTTTGTTACTTTCGTTATTATTTTTTTTTTTGTTCCCCCTTTTTTTTGGGTTTAATTGTGATCGGGAGGTGTGTTATTGCGATGGGACTGTGAGCAGTGATTTTATTATTATTTTTCTTATTTTGTTTAATTTTGTTGGCATGTTTTGTGCAGTGGAGTGAGTGGGAGACATTGGGGGTGATTTGGTTGGGATGAGACTGCGGGGGGCAGCTTTCCCTTGGATTTTATTTCTATGATTTTATTTTATTAATTTTCTTAACGGTGATTTATATTATTTTTTTATTATGTGATTTTGTTCATCATTTTTTTTAGTCTAAATGGGCTGAGATTGTATTTTATTATTATTAATAGAGCTTTATGGCAAAAGGGGAAATTTGGGTATTTGTTTTATTTAAGGTATGATTTTTGTTTTAGTTTTATGTTTAGTTTGGATTAACACTTGTTAGAAATATGTGAACTTGAACTAAGGCATGGATGGAGTGTTAGATGTTTTAATCCTATTGGTTTATCTAGTTTGTGATGGACTTGTGTTTCTTTGAGGAGTAAGTGTTTTGTAGCCATTGGTTAATCTAAGTTTGTCATGGATTGTGGTTCTTTTGGGGGCATGCGTCTTGTTTAGATTTAATTAGATGGAGGGTGTTTTGAAGTGAGACACTTGTCTTATTGTGGTGAAGGGGGTATTGGTTATAAATAGGTGTTTAGGGGTTGGGTTTATTTTGGATTTTATAAATTTTATAGTTTTTAGCCTTTTAGAATTTAAACTTATTTTAATGTCTTTTCTCCCTTACTATTTTGTATCTCGGGTGTTATGCCCTAGAAAGATTTGTAACAGTGATTGTATTATTATTATTTTTTTAGGAATGCAGGTGTAGACACCCAAATTTGGCCCAAGGCCCGATCGAGACACATTTCGAGAGAGGTACATCTCTGAGCTTTTGATGGCATATATGGAACCCTTAGAAATCTTTTCAAAACCTTAGGAGCCATTCCAAAGCCTTAGGAATCACCCTATAACCTTTAGGAACCTTCCCAAACCCTTAGAAACCCATCCCGACCCTTAGAAACCATTCCGAACCTAAACTTAGCTTTCCCGAGTAATGGATGAAGAGTAGTACACCAAAACTAGCTGTGACCTTCTAATATGATCGAATCTTATATTATTGAAAAGTAGAAGTACTCGGCTTTCCAACGAGCCAAGGATACCCCCAATCGGAGATATACACAAGAAGTTACGACATTCTAAAGCTCTGGGGCAGAATTATAATTATGTGGAATTTCTCTTAGGGATTTGGTGCAAGTATTACTTGCGCCAAGCTATTTCTCCCCAGAAATGACTTGGCACAAATAATAGTTGTGCCAGCTATAAGGTGGACCCCACCACGGGGAGCCAACTTCCAGACCACTGTTCAAACACTATTTTACTGTACATATGCCTGGCGCACCCATTAGTTGCGCGAGGCTTATAAACAGTGATTGTGGATTTTTACCTCGAATTTTGATATTAGAGTTTGACTTGTTAACCATCTTGACCTTTGGAGTATGTTTTGCTAGTTCTGTTGCACTCATTCACTATCTATTTGCAACCCCTTAAGTAGTTTAAAGCCCCACCCTATCATCCACCATTGGAGCATCACTTCACACATTTCAAGACTCTAAAAATTATAGAAAACCTTAGATAGCTAGATTACCTAATTACTAATCCAAGTTAGCCTCTAAACACCCTCCTAACCTCTCTTTTTCCTATAAATAGAGAGGCACCCCTCCCTTTACAAAGGCTTAAAAAAATTTGCAAATTAGAGATTAAGGAATCCCTTCTCTCTCTCCCTAGTGCACCATTTACATACAAATTCCAAAACTTTCAAACCTTATAAAAACCTTAGCCTTCCACCTAAAAGCTTTAGTTTAAGTGTGTGCTACCCCCGAGCCTCCCCTCTTTACCTCTTAGCTATCCACCCTAGGAGTTAGAATCCATCATCAAGCTATACAAGCCATCAAAAGCTCACCGAAGCAAGCCAACACAAGGCACCACAATGGTGCAACAAGGACCTGAGAGCTCCGGCTCTCCCCTCTACTCTCCTACCTTCTCGGTTCTTCCTCCATCCTCTCATTTGTGTCGTTATGCCGCCGAATTTTTGATAGGAACAGAGGGGCACAAATAGGATTTTAAGGCCCTTTAGGCAAGAGGAAGGATTTTTTATTTCTTTTATATCATTTTTATTTTGGCCATAATTAGAGACCGCATTAAGCGGGTTGATTGGGTGCCTAACACCTTTCCAATTGATAACCGAAGGCCCCTACCCAAGAGCCTTTGGCATAGTCCGGATTCAAAGTCAATTTTTGGCACTTCGGTGCTCTTTAAATTTGATTTGGGCTTCCCGGGACACCAAAAGCTCCAGGTGGCAACTCTAAATATTTATCACGAGCACATCGTCGCGACGGGTTTGACGAAAATCCACGATTGCACAGATGGCGAATCTGCTAGGGAGTAGCTAGTAGAGCTTCCTCTTGAATTTGGCCTCTTCATTTTTGATTTACTAACCATTTATTGCTATTTTTATTATTTTTTTACTCACCCCTCTAATTACGTCATTTTACTTACCCTTACTTTTACGTCATTTACGAGCCTTAGCCGATTGGTGGGCCTACTTGCGCACCGCCTTAAATATCTTTACGTTTCCGTCATTTCAAGCACCTTAGCCGAACGGCGGGTCTACTTGTGCATTGTCATTTAATTTCTTTATATTTCCATTATTTTTAGTGTCTTAGCCATTTGGCGGGCCTACTTGCGCCTTTAATTCAGCGATCATATTCTATCAGTGGACACCGGCCCGTAGAGGCGGCACAGGATCCTCACCCCCGGTCTTTGAACTTAAGAAAACTTTGTTAAAAGTGAAAAATAAAATTGAACCAACAAAGGGGATTTAAATTGACTTTTGCGGGGTAGATTTTCAAGGGTTGGGTAATTTAGGCACACATACAAACTCACGGGTCTTAGTACGGCGGCATCCCCTAGTGGTGATGATCCGAAAAAGTCCTAGCCCACCTAGTACCTGAGAAAAGTGCTTGTACTTGAGGTATATCGGGTGGGTAACCTTCTCATTACCAAGCTTAAAACTCAGGGAAAAAGTGAGTGTTAGCGGACCCAAATCGACCTTGTATCCCTAGGTTCGGTGAGGAAGAGAGCTGATTCATACAAAGAGTCAGTCCTCGAAAGCCTAGCTTCCATAAAAACTAATTTGGAGACTCATTTCGGGCCAGAGCTTCTGCTTTCAGACTGTCTGAAACCCCAGTTTTTGCTTGGTGCCACTATTACTTGTGCCAAGCCAAAAAGCCCTAGAATTACACTGGCACATGTATTAGTTGTGCCAGTATAAAATTGAGCAATTTTTTGTCTGGCGCATCTAATAGTTGTGCCAGTTTTGGATTAAGCAGCAACAGCCCTAATCTGAGGCCTGTTTCACACTCCAGACTCCCCGATTAGTGTCTTCAGTGCTTCTGTTTAGGCCCCGCAATCTCCGACACCCAATATGCTCTCGTCGATCAAGAGAAGGTGACTTCTTTTTTACTCTTAACACTCAAATTTGGCCCAAGGCCCAATTGAAATACCTTTCTAGAGAGGTGCAATTTTGAGCTTTTGATGGCATGTATAGAACCCTTAGGAATCACCCTAGATCCCTTACGGATCTATCCTAAACCTTTAGAAACCAATCCCTACCCTTAGAACCCATTTCAAACCCTAAACCTAACCTTACCAGGCTATGGATGAAGAGTGGTGCACCAGAACTGGCTACAGTCCTCTACTATGATCAAGTCTCATACCATTGAGGAGTAAAGGTTGTCAGCTTTCCAACGGTCCAAGGATCGCCCCAATCGGAGGTATACGTCAAAAGATATGGCAAACCGAATTCGGGGGCAGAAAGTTAAGGTCATGGGGGCCCCCTTAGGGACTTGGCGCAACTAATAGTTGTGCCAGGCCAATTCTCCCTCATTTTAAGCCTGGCGTAACCAATAGTTGTGCCAGATTCAAAAGTGGTCCCCATCCTCACGAGCTGACTTCCAGGAACTGTTCTGCACTATTTTACTGTGCATTTGCCTGGCGCAACTATTAGTTGCGCCAAGCATATGAACAGTAACTGTTGGATTTTGCCTCAAATTTCATGTTTGGGGTTTGACTTGTTGACCACCTTGACCTTTGGGGTGTGTTTTGCTAGTTCTATTGCACCCTTTTGAAGCCTATTTGCACCCCTTTAAGTGGCTCAAGGCCTCACCCCATCATCCACCATTGGAGGACCTTCCTAAACATTTCAAGGCTCCAAAAACCCTAGGAAACCTTAGATTTCCCATTACCTAATTGCTAATCCAATTAGGACTTTAACCCCTCACTAACCCTCCCTACTTCTATAAATAGAGAGCCACCCCTCTTACTTAAAGGTTGAGAATTTCTACTTAAGAGAGAAAGAGCTTAAAGTGAGAAGATCTTTCTCCCTTTGGTGCACACCCCCCATACAAATTTCAGAATTCACAAAACTCCTTTAGACCTTAGCATTTTATAGAAAACCCTTAGGTTAGGTGTGTGTGATCCCCTAGCCTCCCTTCCCTACCTCTTAGCTTCAAGCCTTAAGAGTTAGAACCCCACTTTCCACCATACAAAGCCTTCAAGAGCTCATCAAAGTAAGCTACGCAAGGCTCTCCTACGGTGCTACAAGGGCCCGAGGGCTCCGGCTCTCCCCTTTCTTCTCCTATCTCTTTTTAGCTCCCTCCATCCTCCCATTTGTACCGTTACGCCGCTAACATTTCGGTAGGAACGGAGGGACACAAATAGGATTCTAAGCTCTTTTAGCCCAGAGGAAGCTGTTTTCTTTTCTTTTACTTCATTATTTTTTGTCATTAGTAGAGACCGTGTTAAGCGGGTTGATCGGGTGCCTAACACCTTCTCGATCGATAACCGAAGCCCCTACCCAATAGCCTTTGGTGTGGACCGGATTCAGAGTCATATTTTTAGCACTTCGGTGCTCATAAAAATGAACTAGGTTTCTCGGGACACCGAAAGCTCCGAGTGGCGACTCTATATTTTTCGTTAGAGAGCGCATCGTCGCGACGGGATTGTCTCGATTCCCACAGTTGTACAGATGGCGATTCTGCTGGGGATAGCTTATAGAGCTTCCCCTTGAACTTCGCCTTGTTATTTTTTATTTTTACTAACATGTTATTGCTATTTTTTTACCCACCCCTCGGATTAAGTCGATTTACTTACCCCTACTTTTCCGTCATTTACGAGCCTTAGCCGATTGGCGGGCCTACATGCGCATTGTCTTTTAAAATTCCTTATATTTTCATCATTTTAGTGCTTTAGCCGATTGGTAGGCCTACTTGAGCATTGTCTTTTAATTCCCTTACTTTTCCATCATTTAAAGTGCCTTAGCCGATTTGCGGGCCTACTTGTGCACTCATATTCCATCAGTGGACGCCGGCCCGCAGTGGCAGCACGGGATAATCACCTCCGGTCTTTTAACTAAAGAAAACTTCAAAAAAAAAAGAGAATAGCTTTAAAAAAAAAAAAATTGAACCAAGTTAGGGAGCTTAATCAATCTATTTTTTTTTACGGGGTAGATTTTTAAAGTGTTGGGATTAGGCAAACATACAAACACCGGGTCTTAGTATGGCGGTAGCCCCTAGTGGTGATGATCCAGAAAAGTCCCAGCTCACCTAGTATCTGAGAAGGCGCTCGCGCCGGAGGTATATCGGGTGGGTTTCCATTCCAAAAGCTTAAAACCCTTGGGGAGCGCGCTAGCGAGTTATACCAGACTCAAACCCTTTAGGTGCGGTGAGGAGAGAATCGATCATAAAAAACTGCTCAGTTCTCGGAAGCCTAGCTTCCACAAAAACAAAAAAAAAGAGACTCATTTCGGACATTAGTGGCTGCTGTCATCTATTCTGGAGGATCAGTTTTTGTCTGGCGCAAGTATTAGTTGCGCCAGTGTAAAAACACTGGAATTTATAACTGGCACAACTAATAGTTGCGCCAGCTTTAAAATCCAAAGTTTTACCATGGCGCAACTAATAGTTGCTCCAGTGTAAAATCGGTCGCCTGCAACCTAAGCGCATGTATTAGTTGAGTCAGGTCTGTTTATCAGCCCACCAACCCGAATCTGTGGCCTTCTTCACCTCCCCCGATCAGTGTGCTTAGTGCCATGTTTAGGCCCCGCCATCTCCGACACCTAATACACCCCCGCCGATCAAAAGATGGCAACTTCTTTTTGGCTCATTTTGGGGGATGGGGTTGTTTGCCTTGATTTTCATGCCTTCAATAGATCAAAAGTTCTCCTTCCATTCTTCCGAAGTACATCGGAATCATTGCCGCAGGTCTTGAATTAAGCTATGAGAGCCACCCGAAAAGGAAATTCCAGTGCCTCGGAACCTTTGTTTTTCAAAACTTTTTCAAAAAAATTCAAAAAATATATATAATCAAAACCCAAAAAATATATATATAGTTTGTGGTGCCGGCACAACGGCATCATCTTGCCCTCCGCCGTCCGTAGGGGAAGAAGGAGGAGGATTTTTGGGCCTTATCCAAGGCACCCTTACCCAACCCGTTCTCGTAGAATGTCGTGGGTAGTGGACCCAGCTTAAGCCGATCATGACTCATCCCCGCCACATTCTCTAACCCACTCCCATTCGGGAGAAGTTTTTTCCACCATTCCCCTCACCCAACCCCCCTTTACCGTCACCAGCCCATTCGGTGCCCCCATATTCCCAACCATTACCCCCCAAAATATCCAAAGTCCTACCCCCCATTCTCCATCTTTTGCCCAAACCATGCCCATACAAAACCCAAATCCATTTTCCCAATCCACATCCATGCCCCAATTCCCATCATCCCCCTATAGACCCGATCCACCCACATTCACATACACCACTTCCACCCTATCCAACCCCCCACAAAATCTCCCATCCATCCGAGTCATGCCCATTTTTATTGGGGCCATGCCCAACTTTCCTCATCCCTCCTCATCATGCCGCCCATCATCCCAAAACATACCAAATACATCCCCTCATCCACCCCATACCCCCCCATCTACCGTGGCCATGCCCGATTATATAGGAGCCATGCCCAACTTTTCCGCCACCTCCATCCCATCTATACCCATCACCCCTTAAATCCCCCATCTCCACCCAACCCTTCCTCCATGACCATGATGGAGGAGATGTTCCAAGCTTATTCCATGTGGAAGGCTTCTCAAAACACCCCCTCTCCTCTACACCTCATGCCCATGAACCCATCCCATACCCTAGCCAATCTCCATGCCTCACTCCCCCATGACCCCAATCAACCCCCCATAATCCACACCACCCAAACCCCCATTACACTTACCCCAAGACCCCATGGCCCAATCTCCAAACTCCCACATACCCCAAGGCCCATTGGCCCAAACTCCCTTTTTCCACATATCCCAGGACCCCATGACCCAATACCCCACCACCCAAGCCTACCAAGGGCCCATGGCCCAGACCCACCAAGGGCCCATGGCCCAGACCCATCAAGGCCCACTGGGAGGGCCAGACCCATCACGTCCCATTGGGCCAGACCCATCAAGGCCCATTAGGCCAAACCCACCAATGACCCATGGCCTAGACCCGTCAAGGCCCACTCAGCCAGACCCATCAAGGGCCCATGGCCCAGACCCATCAAAGCTCATTGGGCCAAACCCCTCAAGGGCCCTTGGCCCATACCTACCCAGGCCCACTGGCCCACGCCCACCAAGGGCCCGAGACCTAAACCTACCAAGGGTCCATGGCCCAAACCTATCAATGGCCTGCGGCCCAAAATGGCTAAGGTTTCATGGCCCAAACCCAAACCCCACACTCATACCTTCCACAATACCTCCAACATTTAACCCAACCGTCACAGCCGGGTCAAACCCATGCCATACCTCAAACCCAATTCTCCCATGGCCCCACACCCCAAGGCCATCTCCAAACCTTCCCCCATACCCAATGGCCCTATCAAGCCCCACCTCAAAACTAAATTCCATCACCTAACAAATCTTTCCTCACCCCCAATGGGCTCACCCAACCCACACTCATGTCATTCCCATCTAACCCATGTAACAATAATAGGAGAATCCCGCCCTCGCTTCACACTATGCCGACCAGCAGTATGAAGAGGACGAGATTAGAAATAGCGGGGCTTATGTTGGGGCTTTGACCAGCCTCAACCCTCCTCCCGTAATTGCCCACCCCATGGTGGCCCAGAGTGAAGTCCAACTGACGGCCGAGAAAGCGATTCCTTTATCAAAAGAGTCGGAACAGCTGTAAGAATAGTTAGAAAAAATACAAAAGCAGCTGATGAAAATGGGTGGCGTGAAATCCATGCGACGAACTTCACAGACTTATGTCTGTTCGCTGAGGTCTCCCTGCCCCCCAAATTTAAAATGTCAACCTTCGACAAATATAATGGCACTGGCAACCCTATTGCGCACCTAAAGTCCTACTGTGGGGACATGTGCCAATACGGGGAGGACGAAAGACTACTAATAAAAGTCTTCCAAAAGAGTCTGACCGGTCTGGCTTTGAGATGGTTCACATCATTAGAGCCATCCATGATGAAAACGTGGAGGGACTTAACGCACCTCTTTCAAGAATAATATGTCTACAATATAGACATTGAGCCGCGTAAGTCCGACTTGGCCCGTTTGAAGCAGAATCAGAATGAGACCTTCAGCGACTACTTGGGGCGATGGAGAGCATTGGCAGCTCAAGTCAGGAACAGAATGCCTGATGATGAACAGATAGAGATGATTTCAAAAAACACTCTGCCAGTGATTTCAAACTTTTTGGTATATCAACAGCAGACCAGCTTTGCTGATCTAGTGAGAAATGCTAACCGATGCGAGGACGCCATCAGGGAGGGGCGTCTGAATAAGAATATGCTGAGTGGACCTAGTAGGCTTAGAAGGTTTTCAGAGCAAAGAAACGAGAAGAGAACAGGGGGCGATGTCCAGAACATAGTCAATACCCGGCCTAATAACAATACAACCCCATTTCAATTTCAGGCTGCCCCACCAGCACCTGTTAGGCCTGAGTAGACGTAAAGAATGGGGAATGGGCAAGGAATGCAAATGACCCCAGAACAGAGGAGAGCCCGCTACGACCAAGTCTTCACACCTCTGGGGCAATCATTGAGTGTACTTTTGCCCCTATTAGTAGAAAAGGGTTTAGTGGCTATCCGCCAACCACAACCTCCTCCTCACCCGATCCCAAGGAACTATAACCCAAATACCCACTGCAATTTTCATCAGGGTCCGGGTCACCCTACTGATCGTTGCTTACCATTGAAGCACGCCATCCAGGATTTGATCGATGCCGGGAAAATCATCCCCCCTGCACCTTCTCAGCATGCTAATATCTACCAAGTGCCACTATCCCCACATCCTACCGGAGGAGCCGATTCCAGACCCACCATCGGAATGGTAGAAGAAAGTGAGGTAGAATTTAAATTCGATCCGTCCGATTACATCAGTGATCGGCAGAATTATGTGGCACCATTGCCAAGGAAAGATGAAGAAAGGAATGTTGGGGAAAAATTGAACCCCTAAATTTGTCTGATTATTTTCCCAACCCGACTCCACAAATTGAACCCTTGGATCTCAGGGCATACTTTCCATCACCCACACCTGTCAATTATGTGCACATAAATGCATATCAACCATACACCACCACCCCCAGCAATTACCCAGTAAACTAACAAGCCCCCAATCCTCCACCTCTAATAAATTACCAATGGCCTGCTCCCACCCCATCACCCCCAGTTCAGCCACCAGCAAACTCCACCACCCCGGTCAATTACCTAACGGCCCATCAGACCCCCCATCTACCGCCAGCACCCACCAGCTATCAATGGCCTACTTTTACCTTTCTTCCCTCCAATGCCACCACCCTCAAGCTTCACCACCCCAATTTGGCCCAATCTTTCCACCTAACCCACTACCACCGAGGTGAATCAAGTATTGCCCACACCTCCTGAGCTGATAGTACAAGTACCTCAAGAACCGGCAACCATACCTTTCCAGCTCTCGGGACCAACCTATGATCCTCATCAGGTCTCGTTAAGCTACGAACAAACAGATGTCAACAACGGCAGCAGCAGTGGAGAAGGGGCAGTGGACTTTGTCACCAGGTCAGGAAGGATATCGAAGCAGCCAGAGGCACCGGCAGCACCACTGGCCCAACCAGAGGGGAAGAAAGACAGTGCTGTGAACCCTTTCGAAAAAATGAGTCGGGAACATATATTAAAGACTTAACTAAGAAGAATGCCTGTCCATATCACTGTATGAGATCTGTTGATGACGTCTCCACTCCATTTTCAAGCATTAACGGGGGCGTTAAAAAATGCGCATGTATCACTCCAAGTTAGCCCAGATGAAGTTGGCAGATAATTGGACAAGTGATGGCTCCGAATGCCATTTCATTTTCTGATGCTGACTTGTCGGAAGAAGGGGGTAGCCACTCGAAGTCTTTAAATATAACAGTCGAGTCTAGAAACATAGTAATCCCCTTGGTACTAATTGATAATGGGTCTGCATTGAATATATGTTTGTTAAAAATCGCCACCAAGATCGGGGTTGATCCGTGCATGTTAAGGCCCACCAGAACCAGCACTAGAGGGTTTGACAATACCAGGAGAGAAATAATGGGAGAAGTTGATCTTGAACTGTTGATAGGGCCAATGACCTTTTCCATTTTGTTTCAAGTCATGGATATCAAATCCTAATTTAATCTATTATTGGGGTGCCCATGGTTGCACGAGGTCGGAGCCATACCTTCCACATTACACCAGAAACTCAAATTTACATCTGGACATAAGATTATCACAATCATCATAGAGGGTCACAGTGAGAAAGAAAAGGCCGCCAATAGCGTTGAAAAACCCAATATGTTGGATGTACCACACATCGCTGAGGACGTCGACCTCCACAGTTTCGAGTTTGAGGTGTCGACAATACTCTCAGAGCCCATCGAGGGCATCATGCCTAAAACAGGGGGCGGTATGGTAGTAGCAGTGGCTATGCTCCAAAGATGGGTCTACCAGAAAGGCCGAGGACTTGAGCCCAGATTACAAGGAAGAAAAGAGCCAGTTGTCACCAAGGGGCAAAAGGTCCAATTCGGGTTAGGATACAAGCCCACAGAAGAAGAGGTCCGAGAGGCCAAAGAGAAAGCCAGGGTCGCTGCGGCTGCAAGAGCTCAAGGAATCAACATAGAAGAGAAACCTCGCCCTAGGCCGCACATCAAGGATTCCTTTGTCATCACAGGGGTCGTAAAGATCGATCGAAATGGGGCAACCCATTTGACCCCACACAAACCCACAGCCCCAATCCATCCCACCAATCCCCAGATCTCCCTTCCCAGCTTGGAGATAGATTTGGCCGCGTTGTCCCTTTTCGAGGAACGGCGATCGGTACCTGAACAAACCCCCCCTGTGGTGAATCACCATAAAATTGAGTTATCATTTGAGGACATGATCTCAGAAAAAATGGGGATCAACATGATGGAGGCTGGCTCCAATGAGCCATATCAGTCAGCACCCTCCACCCCAACAGGTAAAGGAGGGCCCCTCAGGTACGCAACTGGGCATCTTTACCCCAAACCCTGGAAGCAGGGAGTGGCCTAACATTTGGCACCCATTTCCCAAAAAAAAAACAACCTATAAAAAGTGAGAGAAGCCATTGGCAAATAATACCTTGTGTATATAGCAACCCGCCTTGCCAAGGGTCCGTCTCCGAAGAAAATAAAAATCTCAAAAACATGAAAAAAATACAAAATCTCAAAAACATGAAAAAAACATAAAATCCCAAAAACATTGAAAAAATCTAAAGTCTAAAAATATTGTCATTTAAAATTTTAGAAAATGTCCCACAAAAGGATGCCTTAATCAAAACACCCATCCCACGTGAAATCGACCCCTTCCCTGTAAAAATACAAGAAGAGGTAGGGATCATGAGCCTGGAGGAGGATGTCCCCTTCGAGGAGCTCTCCAATGAGCTCCTTGACCGATTTGCCAACTTTGAGTATGGCCCTACCCCCATTGTCGAAGAGATCGAAGACGTCAATCTAGGAACTGAGGAGGTTCCCAGGACAACCAAAATCGGAACGTCACTATCTCCTGAGGAAAGAAAAAACATGATCAACTTCCTTCGGTCATGCCAAGACATTTTTGCCTGGTCGTACGAAGACATGCCTGGTCTGGATACTGACTTGGTCGAGCATGAGTTGCCCCTCTACCCTGATATGAAGCCAGTCAAGCAAAAGCTGATACGTCTTCGACCCTAGTGGATGTTGAAAGTCAAAGATGAGGTCATCAAGCAGTATGATGCAGGGTTTCTCATGATATCCAAATACCCGCAATGGCTAGCCAATATCGTACCTGTGCCGAAGAAGGACGGAAAGGTCAACATGTGTATCGATTTCTACAATTTGAACAAAACGAGCCTAAAGGATGATTTCCCATTGCCACACATCGACATCTTGGTCGATAACACAGCTAAGCATGGGATGGTTTCTTTTATGGATGGATTTTTAGGATACAATCAGATCAAATGGGCAGAGGTTGATCACGAGAAGACAACGTTCATTACCCCCTGGGGAACCTTTTGCTATCGATTCATGGGGCTGAAGAATGTCGATGCAACGTACCAGAGAGCTATGACTGTACTATTTCATGACATGATGCACCGAGAGATTGAAGTCTATGTCGACGACATGATAGACAAATCACCAGAGCGAAGCGACCATCTGGTAAACCTTCAGAAGTTATTTGAAAGACTGAGGAAGTATCGACTACGTGTGAATCCACAAAATTGTGCATTTGGTGCTATATCAGGGAAACTTCTAGGATTAATCGCCAGCAGGAGGGGGATCGAGGTCGACCCAATCAAAGTAAAAGCCATCACTGAAATGCCACCGCCATGTACCGAGAAAGTAGTTAGAGGATTTTTGGGCAGAATACAGTATATCAGTCGGTTCATTACATAGTTAACTCCAATCTGCACGCCGATCTTCAAGTTACTAAGGAAGAATTCACCCGTTGAATGGAACGACGATTGTCAGGCAGTGTTCAAAAAAATCAAAAGCTACCTCCTTAATCCACCTGTTTTGGTACCACCTGAGCCAGGGAGACCACTCTTGATGTATCTCTCCACGATGGAAGTTTCGATGGGATGTGTCTTGGGGCAGCACGATAAAACCGGAAGAAGAGAGCAGGCCATTTACTATATGAGCAAGAGGTTTACTGATTATGAAGCACGCTACTCTCATCTGGAGAAAGCATGCCTGGCTCTTGTATGGGCTACTCAAAGGCTCCGCCACTACTTGCTATCTCAGGTGGTTCTGCTCTTGGCCCGAATGGACCCATTGAAATACCTATTTAAAAAGCCAGCTCTCACTGGATGAATCGCACGATGGCAACTTCTATTATCTAAATTTGACATCACGTATGTCACTCAGAAGTCGATCAAGGGGCAGGCGCTTACTGATCATCTTGCCAATAATCCTTTACCTGATTATGAGCCTTTGAGAACTGAGTTCCCCGATGAGGACATCCTGTTCATGACAGAAGACGATACAGAAGAAGTAGAAGAATCATAGGTAATACACTTTGGCGGGGCAACAAATGTCGAGGGCTAAGGAGTTGGCGCCATCCTGATTTCACCAAAAGGATCCCATGTACCAGTCTCTATCAAGCTTAACTTCCCTTACACTAATAATATGGCTGAGTACGAAGCTTTCGATCTGAATGTAACTCACCTTCGAGTATTTGGCGATTCACAGTTAATCATATGCCAGACGAATGGTGACTGGAAGATAAAAGATGAGAAACTAATCCCCTATCATGAACACCTTGAGGATCTGATAGCTTACTTCTAAGATGTGACTTTCTCATACGTCCCCCGGATAAGGAATCGCTTTGCCGAAGCGTTAGCAACTTTGGCGTCAATGATTGAAATCCCCTATGGTATTGAGATGAAGTCGATCATGATCGAGTAGAGGAATGAGCCGGCCTTCTACCTCCAGATTGAGGAACCTACAAAGCCTGATGATGAGCCACCTTGGTTCTCAGATATCAAGAATTTCCTTGAGACCCGAACTTTCCCAGAGGGTACATCCAAGACGGACCGACGAACCATTCAACGTTTAATGGCAGGTTACATCATTTGCGGGGAATGCCTCTACAAGCGATCATACAATAACATCTTACTTAGATGCCTCACTGAAAGTGAAGTGGTCAATATTATGAAAGAAATCCATGAGGGAGTATGCGAAGCCCACATCAGCGGTCACATGCTCGCTAAGAAAATCCTACGACAGGGATACTTTTGGACCACCATGGAATCGGATTGTTGTAAACATGTTCAAAAATGCTACAAGTGTTAAGAAAACTCCAGTCTGATACATGCTCCTGCCATTGATCTTCACTGCATGACCACTCCTTGGCCATTTGCTACCTGGGGCCTTGACGTTGTCGGAATGATTAATTCGAAAGCATCAAACGGATATCGGTTCATCCTCATTGCCATTGAATACTTCACCAAGTGGGTAGAAGTGGCGTCATATGCCAACATCACAGACAATCACGTTGAGAAGTTTCTCAAGAATAATATTGTGTGCTGATTTGGAGTACCTAAAGATATCATCACGAAAAACGACACAAACTTTGTGAATAAGCGCATCCTAGACTTTTGCGAGCAATACAAGATCAAGCACCATCACTCATCCCCTTATCGACCTCAAACCAAGGGAGTTGTGGAAGCCACGAATAAGACAGTCACCCGCATCCTTGAGAAAATGGTCATCACTTATCAAGATTTGAGCAAAATGCTGCCATTTGCTTTGTGGGCCTACCGAACGTCGATCCGTACTGCTATAGGGGAAACACCATTCTCCCTTGTGTATGGAATCGAGGTCGTCCTCCCAATAGAGGTTGAAGTACACTCACTCCAAATCCTTATAGAATCAGGCTTACCCAAAGCAGAAAGAGAGAGATCCCGCTTTGAATAATTAAACTTATTAGACGAGAAGAGACTCCTAGCCTTGTGTCAAACTCAAGTTTACCAGGGGCGAATTGCACGCGCTTACAATAAACATGTCAGTGGTCGAGATCTAAAGGTAGGAGACATTGTGCTGAAGAAGATCTTCCCATCCCTCCATGCTGATCCGAGAGGAAAGTTCAAGCCAAACTGGGAAGGACCTTACATCATCCAAGAAGTGCTGTCGGGATACGCCATCTACCTCGCCACCATGGACGGAGATCATCTCCCTGAGCCCATCAACGCTGGATACGTCCGATGGTTCTACTCTTAGTCCATCATGACAAGGTAAGTGTTGGTGAAACAGATACGTGACTGCTTAAGAACCACCCGAAAGAGGCCATCATTCCAAGCACAGTAGCCCAAAAGCATCCCTAAAAATGATGATATCCTTTGCTACCCCATTTGAGCCTAGGCCTTTCTTTCAATAAACCCCTTTCCCAAAAAAAAATACATGTACATATACCAAAAAAAAAGGGGAGAGAAAAGATGCATGTGTGTAAAGTTACTATCAAATCCCAAAAAATTGAAAAAGCAAAACCTCGAAAAGAGATTGCCTAAAATGGAGCAAAAAGAATAAGAAAAAAAATGTGTGTATAGAAGAATCACGGGGCATGTACAGCAAAACCCTCAAAGAAAAAAGTATGTTGAGAAAACTGAAGTCACATCAAGGAAACCCTTTTAGCCCAGCATACCTTCAAATCCTAATCTAACCCATGGCCAAGCTACACCCTGAAGGAAGCCCTCTTTGTAGGTTCACAAGCAGTCATAATATTTGTTAAGTCAAACATGAGCCGAGTCGTGAGACGACACCAGAACCCCATCTAGCCGCCTATGACGGAATCAACGTCTATGTCATGGCTTTTAAAAAATAATAATGAAAAAAAAAAATTAATAATAAAAATACAAGCTCAAAGAAAGATGGACGTGGTGAAAATTCGAAAGGGCATTACAGGTAAAAACAGCGAGCTTGTGCGGACCAGGTGAAAACCTAAAAGGACGCTTGGGGTAAGAGAGCTAAATCCATGGACGAGGTGAAAACCCGAAAGGGCGCCACGGGTAAAAAAAAAAGAGATAAAAAAAAAAAGAAAGAGAAGGAAAAGAAAAGAAGGATTGAAAGGATGTTTGAGGAACCCTTTTGTCACTATCCTTGTTGCTCATTGTCCGACTGGGCCACTCATGCTAGTTCGAATTGTCTTTGTGAAACCACACTGTCAAACGTATGACCCGAGGCAAGGAGAAAGGTTTGACTCAATCTAAAGTGATCAATGTTCCGGCCTCAGTAAAAACCGAAAACCCACCCGGGTTTGACTTCAAAGGAAGGGTTCGACCATGCTCAAAGGTGGACCCAGGGTTTCCCAAAGTTTCACCCAGTGGTTAAGGCATAAGAAAAATGCATAAAATAAAACCAAAAGGCCAATAGATCTATATAGATGTATATAATAAACTACCTTTTGCACCACTTACACCACGTCCCAAAAAAAAAAATAGTCAATGTGATGACTAACGTGTTTTCCTTTTTACAAGTATAAGCAAAAACAACCAAAACATAAAGAAAATATGTATACCAAAAAATGTGTGTGTATTTGTAAAGGAGTTTTTTACGCCCCTTTTTGTATATTTGATCTATGCAAAAAGTTCTGGGTGCAGGAAGGAGTTAGAGACCCAGCTCGCGCCTCAAATCTCTAATCTCAGCATGAAGGTCATCCTCTCGGACATTCCGTTCAATCAGCCAACAACCATGCAGGTGATAAGTAGTGAAAAATACCATTTTTCACCCCTAAACATGAGCCTTGAAAGACCCTTGAGAGGACTAAATAAGTGCTTTAGTGTTCATATTGCAGCTAACCAAAAAGACAGGTCCAAATCCGAAAACCATCCTAAAATGATCAAAGAGCTGACAACGCATGTCAAGCTCAAAGAGGGAGTGAAGAAATAGCCTCAGCAATGGCTAAAAAGGTCCTAAAAGAGCAAGAAAAGACCTGAAGAAGAAGAAGGATCCATTCGCAAAGAAGAATGGAAGCTAAAAGTCAATTCGCAAAGAACCTTGAACTTTGCGAAAAGAATAAAACACTCCTCGAATAGAAGAATGACCTTTGCGAAAAGAAGAAAACACTGAAGAAGAGAAGTCCTGCGAAAAGATCTCCGAAGCCAAAATGCTGCGAAAAGATCTCCTGGCCAAAATGCTGCGAAAAAGATCTCCGAAGCCAAAATGCTTTTGCGAAGAGAGCTTCGAGCCAAACTACTTTGAAAAAGCCCTTAAACTATGCGAAATGGCATTCGGGATTTGCATCGTCCAAGGGTATTTCAGAAACTTTGCACGCCCAATGCATTTTAAAACCCAAGGACATTCCTAAGATTTCGAGCACGAACCAAAGGCATATTCCACCCCATGTGAACACCCAAAGATGAAATTACTTGGCGGAACTTCCAAGCTCAAACAGATTTTTGAATTACATAATGTAATTGATGCCTCTGCTTCACGATTGGTGAACGCAGATCAAGCATTTCTCGATTGGCGAACAGATCTGGATCCCGTGCTCACTCCTATTGGTTGATACAGATCTATCCAATTGATTGGTTGATACACATCCGATGGCTTAGGAAAAACTATAAATAGACGAACCATTTGCCCAATTTGGGTATCCAGATTTTAGAGTTTTCATCTCTGTTTCCCTCATTCCTACGATAGCTTATCCGAACCCCCAGTAATCCTTCTTGTAGTTTACCTTTGAGAGCCATTGTGAGTGATTTGTACTTCCAAGTTCGGATTCAAGATCAGAATCGAGGGCTCTTCGAGAAGCCTGTGATCAGAAGTCCGAGGGCTCTCTAAGAAGCCGTGCTCAGTAATTGTAACGTTGGATTTTAAAAGGTTGTCAGAATTTGTGTCTTCTCCATTGAGTCATGTCGAGGGTTCTCAATGTTCACCTTAGTGCATTAGACTTCTTTAGATTCACTCATCCGCATCCAACTTCCCTTAATTCATCATCCTGTCGAATTAGCGTTGGTAACCTAATTCAAGCAAAGATTTACAAGTGATGTTCATGTTCAACTAAAGAATAGGCCACAATAGTCGACAGATCTGTGACCATTTAAGTGGATGATCACGCCATAAGTCTAAACCTATTCCTTAATTGGATTTATTTCTCTTACATCCTGTGGTAGCCGATGAAGATTGAATCACCTGTTGAACTACTGATTCTCCATTAAAATTCAGAGGCTAGAGTACATGAAGCTATTATTTCTGCATTTGTCTTATTTTAAACACCTCCCCAACTCGGATCTGGATCATGTAGTTAGTTCTTTTCTTTATTTGCTTATAGTTAAATGTGACACAATCCAACGCTCTCTTTTATCTATTCTTTATTTTAGATAATTATAGAGCCAGATCTGGTAGCACAGATCTGGAGGTTTATCTCTCTTTAGACAAACTTCTCGTGGGCGATCTTGAAATACTTACTTTTAAAACTTGCTACAATTGGCCCCGATCTTGCGGTGCCGTTGTTAGCCCCAATGTGCTGATATCCCTTTCATAAGTTAACATCCATATAACCTAGCATTCTTTAATTCTTTAATTTTTGATTCATAATGCACACAATTATGGCACACTTGGAGCGACAACAAGTTTTTGGCGCCGTTGCCGGGGAAGTTTGTTCTAAAATAGATAGACCTATGTTTATTTTCATTTATTTTAATTTTTGCTTTAAACCTGCACTTTGCATTCCAAGTGCTTGATTAAATGTCTACTGACTTTGTATAGAAAACCTTTTTTCAGCGAAATTTTATTTTTTTATTTTTTTTATATTTTTACGAGTTTTTATTCTTTGCCTTCTAGTTATTTGAATAAATGCTTTCACTCTTTTGTCTTTTGTCAAATTTGGGCAAGAGTCTGAGTTTTTTTTTTTATTTTGTCAAGATTGAATAAGGTATCATGCAGTTTTGGATGTTTGCAGATCTCGAGCAGGCCCAACAAGGAGCATCTGGACCAAAGTGGAGCAGATCTGCTTGAGTTTGCATCCTTCTCCTTTGCATTCATTTTTTATTTTAAATTCTTGAGAACCAGCTCTCATTGTGTTTAATGTTTGTTTTGATTATAATTTCTGTCTTTTAGGCATGCTGATTTTTTTTTTTACAAAACCAAATACAAAATAAAAGAAGTCGAAAACACAAATAGAAAATCTACGAGTTGTTTCTCATTATTTTCGAAGAGTAAATAAGGGCTCTTGTTGAGCCCGGCCGATCCAAAACAAGTAAAAAAAAAAAAAAAAATTATAATAAAAAATAGAAAATTATAAAACAATATAGATATCTTCCTGGATGGGCTGTTTCTCCATTTGCATCCACTTATCCCATCTGGACCTGCTGAGATCATTTTTTTTAGGAATCATGTAGGATAATGAGTAGTGAATCATAGGCTTTTGAATATTCAATGGACCCACTAATTTTATTTTCCTTGAGATTTCTTCATCATAAAGGGTCTCAAATGTGTGTGAACCCTGCTTTTAATATGTGCTCCCATGCTTCATTATTTCTTTTTCATACACATCATCAACAAAGGGGTCAATCTTATGAATCTTGCTTTTCACCGTATTCCTCGCTAATCATTTTTATAATCACTTAGATTCATAAGTATCTCGTGCTTTTGGGTTTGTTTCTTTGGGCTTAGGATATATCATTTGGCATTAGATTTTCGCTTTAGGAATTTTAGTTTCAAATTTTGTTTTAGATCGCTGATTTTTTTTCTTTCTTAGGTTAATGTGTCCTCGCTTTTTACCGATTTTTGTCATTTTTCCTGTGAGTATAGTTAGTTTATAACTTTGTTTTCCTATTTTGCATTCACAAATTCAGTTTTGTATCAACACTTTTCTTTTCTTTTTAACTTTGTATTCATTCCTTACCTTGCTTTTTTATTTCTTTCGTTATTAGCATTAGTTTCCTTTCATTTGCATAGTAATCCTTCTATTTGTTAGATTTTATTTAGCAATTCTAGCATTGTTTTGTTGATTTTTCTTGCATTTGTATATCATGTTTTCCTTTTCCTTGCTCATATCTTCAGTTTTACATTTTTATTTTCTCTGCATATAGTTTAGATTTTTCTCGTTCTTAGTTTTTCTTTCTTCTTTTACCCTCTCTAGTCTCTCATTGTCTAGAACATTGAGGACAATGTTCATCTTAGGTTTGGGGATCCGAGAAAGAAGGAAAGGAGATCAAATTCAAAGGAGTCTGCTTTGTGCAAGGCACTCACCAACAAATCATCAAGTTCTCTCTCTTGGAGACCTGCTCCTCTCCCTCTTCCACAAGTTACCAAGGTACCTTTGCTGCCCTCTTTTCTCAAATTTCAACAATTGGAACTCAAACAGCTCCCCAAAATCTGAAATATGTATTTTGGGAGATCATCAAACACTACCTGTGATTATTTCTTCCTCCCTTACAAAGGAGCAAAAAGAGGAGTCATAGAAGTTCTAAACAAAGACAAGAAAGCAATTATCGGACCATTGCTGATTTAGGAGGACTAAACCCATGTATGCATGCATTTGTTTCGCTTGTTTAGTTTCGCTGTTCTTAGTTTCGCTTTCACTAATTTTTTTCTTTTTCTTTCGTTTCGCTTTCATAAATTCTACCATTTAGATCTCAGAGAGCCTGCTATTTTCTTTGTTTTTCCTTACAACAACAAGTGAGGACACGGTTCCTCACATCGTTTAATTTCAGTTGTTACTCACTTATTGGGAATTAAATGCAGAGTTATCACTTTCTCCACACACGCATGCGCCCAATGCTACTTAATGACCCACGCCGATTCCCGGGCCATGAGCATTACCAATGCCCCCATTCAAGTCCCACCCTTTCGCTTCCCCACCTTACCTATAAATAACCAACCTCTACCAAATTCCCACATCTTTCCCCACCCTTCCAAAATGGCCGGCACCAAGCCAATAAGCCACCACACCGCTTTTACCCCATGTGGCTGGACCCACCACCACCGAAGGTGCAGATCCGCCCAGCTCTGGGACGAATTTGAAGAGGTCCTCATGATTTTGGCCAAAGAAAAGGAGGCCCAACTCCACCTCCTAAAAAACAAAAATCAACCTTCCCCGCCACTTCCACCCTCCACCGCCCCCACCCTCTCCCTAAAACACCGTCCTATTCTCTTTTTATTTTTTTTTTTTTTTGTTAAAAATTTCTAGTTAATAAACTTTTCTTTCTCCCTTTCTCCATGTCATTTTCTCATTGCTTATTTTTTTTTCTTATTGTTGTCAGCCTTGTTTCAATTTTTCCGATAAAGTGACCATGCCACCTTTGAACCAAAGTGAGGACACTGCTCCCCATAGGTTTGGGGTGTGGCGACAAGTCCCCGCTTAGGAATAGTTAACATAAGGGCAGAATCACCTAAGTAATTAGGAAATGTATTAATTTACTTTAGAATCATGACAACTAGAAAATTTAAAATTCCCTTGCCAAATTTAGACATTCTAAACCTTGCGATATTCTACATTTCCATGATGATTACACCATAAAAACATACTGGTATCAAAGACGTAGTAAGTCAAAAGGAAGAGAAAAGGTAAAGATATACTTAAAAGCTCAAGGAAAAACCATAACCGGTGAGAATTGAGCCCATATATTTTCCATCTCATTGAAGAGTGATCGAGGCAATTTTTCTAATTCAAAGGATTGGTGAGGCATTAGATCCACTAGAAGTTAGGAAACTCCAAATTAAAACAAGTAACAGACTCATGAAACCGAGGAAAAGATCAAGGCCTTCTTTGGACAAACTTGAACCTACTGTAACCAACCAAGAAAAATCTGCCCCTGTTTGTACCCCATTTGAGTCAGAATCCTACAATTCTTCATCAAAATACTCAAAAGTACTTGCACCTGAACCTATGGAACCAATTCAGCCTTCCCTCACTCGAGAATTCAGAGGTAAAGGAGAAAGAATCAAGATGGACCATTTCGCAACATCAAGAAAATGAAGAGAAAATACCTCAAAAACAGGCAATATGGTGGATGAGAAAAGAAGAGACAAACAATGTGAAAAGTTGCAAGCAAAAGGCAAAAGGGACCTTATGTTGAAAAATGCAAGATCAAGGAAAGAACTGATCACGTGAATGTGAGAATCTCGAAAAGAAGAAGAAAGAAGCTAAACTCAAAAGGTGGAGTCATGAACCATCTCCGCACTTCGAGTTCTCAAATTCAAACCTCTGTTCAAATTGCCTTTCCTTGAAACTTCACTCCATAAGCCATACAAACAAACCTAGATTAAAAGCCCTTGTGATCCAAAGTTGAGTGAGCTGTCATGTGGAGATGAGAAGTGACCCAATCTATGGTGAGGAGATGTCAATGATGCCATTGCCTAAGAATCATGCCTATGCTCATGCTTACAGATCCATTTGGGAGATGTAATGCTCTTGAGCTTGAGTGAAAATGAACCCCTCAACAAAAAACACTGATGAGAGTATACCCGTGAGTGTTTGGGTTGGAACTTGAGCACCTTAAGTATGACTTATAGCCTAATTTGTATCCATAGGGTGAGCCTACTGCCCACACATTTGTATGATTTTCTATGACTGTTCACAGATTGGAAATATTGCAACATTCATGAGGTTTATAAATCTTTAAATTCCTGTGCAAACAATAATCAAATTTTCTTTCATCATTGATTCAAGAGTAACTAACCCTGCTCCTTGATTGCTCATTTGATAATATTGCACGATGTTAACTGTTTCATGGAGAAGTTTGTGGGTACCTTCACTGAAAACCCTCAGGAGACTTCACTCCTCCTCTAGGGATCACCTAGGGGTTTAAAAGGCTTGTTGCATATGCTAAATGCACCTGTGCTTCCTACAAAAGTGGCTCTTTATTTTGCTTTCACGTTTCTTTGCTCAGGGACTAGCAAAGCTTAGGTTTGGGGGTGTGTTAAGTAGTGAAAAATACCATTTTCACCCCTAAACATGAGCCTTGAAAGACCCTTGAGAGGACTAAATAAGTGCTTTAGTGTTCATATTGCAGCTAACCAAAAGACAGTCCAAATTCAAAACCATCCTAAAATGATCAAAGAGTCGACAACGCATGTCAAGCTCAAAGAGGGAGTGAAGAAATAGCCTCAGAATGGCTAAAAAGGTCCTAAAAGAGCAAGAAAAGACCAAGAAGAAGAAGGATCCATTCGCAAAGAAGAATGGAAGCTAAAGTCAATTCAAGAAAGAACCTTGAACTTTGTGAAAAGAATAAAACACTCCTCGAATAGAAGAATGACCTTTGCGAAAAGAAGAAAACACTGCTAAAAGAAGAGAAGTCCTTTGCGAAAAGATCTCCAAGCCAAAATGCTTATGCGAAAAGATCTCCTGAAGCCAAAATGCTTTGCGAAAAGATCTCCTGAAGCCAAAATGCTTTGCGAAGAGAGCTTCGAGCCAAACTACTTTTGAAAAAGCCCTTAAACTATGCGAAATGGCATTCTGGGGATTTACAGCTCGTCCGAAGGGTATTTCAGGAAACTTTACACGCGCCCCAATGCATTTTAAAACCCAAGGACATTCCGAAAGATTCTGAGCACGAACCAAAGGCATATTCCACCCCATGTGAACACCCAAAGATGAAATTACTTGGCGGGAACTTCCGAAGCTCAAACAGATTTTTGAATTACATAAATGTAATTGATGCCTCTGCTTCTGATTGGTGAACCAGATCAAGCATTTCGATTGGCGAAGATCTGGATCCCGTGCTCGACTCCTATTGGTTGATACAGATCTATCCAATTCGATTGGTTGATACATCTGAGCTGGCTTAGGAAAAACTATAAATAGAACCATTTGCCCAATTTGGGTATCCATTTTAGAGTTTTCATCTCTGTTTCTCATTCCGGTCAGATAGCTTATCTCTGAACCCCCTTGTAGTTTACCTTTGAGAGCCATTGTGAGTGATTTGTACTTCCAAGTTCGGATTCAAGATCAGAATCGAGGGCTCTCGAGAAGCTCGACCGTAAGTCCGAGGGCTCTCTAAGAAGCCGTGCTCAGAATTGTAACGCTGGATTTTAAAAGGTTGTCAGAATTTGTGTCTTCTCCATTGGAGTCATGTCGAGGGTTCTGAATGTTCACCTTAGTGCATTAGACTTCTTTAGATTCACTCATCCGCATCCAACTTCCCTTAATTCATCATCCTGTATGCGAATTAAGCGTTGGTAACCTAATTCAGCGGATTTACAGTGATGATGTTCATGTTCAACTAAAGAATAGGCCTACAAATAGTGATGATCTGTGACCATTTAAGTGGACGAGATCACAGCCATAAGTCTAAACCTATTCCTTAATTCGGATTTATTTCTCTTACATCTGTGCTGGTAGCCAGATGAAGATTGAATCTGCTCTCTTGAACTACAGATTCTCCATTAAAATTCAGAGGCTAAAGTACATGAAGCTATTATTTCTGCATTTGTCTTATTTTAAACACCTCCCCAACTCGGATCTGGATCATGTAGTTAGTTCTTTTCTTTATTTGCTTATAGTTAAATGTGACACAATCCAACACTCTCTTTTATCTATTCTTTATTTTAGATAATTATAGAGCCGGACCAGGTGGCGCAGATCTGGAGGTTTATCTCTCTGTTTAGACAAACTTCGCTGTGGACGATCTTGAAATACTTACTTTTAAAACTTGCTACAATTGGCCCTGATCTTGCAGGCCAGTGTTAGCCCCAATGTGCTGATATCCCTTTCATAAGTTAACATCCATATAAGCTAGCATTCTTTAATTCTTTAATTTTTGATTCATAATGCACACAATTATGGCACACTTGGCGCCACAACAAGTTTTTGCGCGCTGTCGGGAAGTTTGTTCTAAAATAGATAGACCTATGTTTATTTTCATTTATTTTAATTTTTGCTTTAAACACACTTTGCATTCCAAGTGCTTGATTAAATGTCTCTACGATTTTGTATAGAAAACCTGTTTTACCGCAGTAATTTTATTTTTTTATTTTTTTTTATATTTTTTTCTAGTTTTTATTCTTTGCCTTCTAGTTATTTGAATAAATGCTGCTGCCACTCTTTTGTCTTTTGTCAAATTTGGGCAGTGCTTTGAGTTTTTCTTTTATTTTTGTCAATACTTGAATAAATCTGCTGCAGTTTTGGATGTTTGCAGATCTGGAGCAATTCAACAAGGAGCATCTGGACCAAAAGCTGCAGCAGATCTGCTTGAGTTTACATCCCCTTCTCCTTTGCATTAATTTTCTATTTTTAAATTCTTGTGAAGCAGCAGTTCTGCTATGTTTAATGATTGTTTTGATTTTTATTTCTGCGTCTTTTAGGCATCTTGATTTTTTTTACAAAACCAAATACAAAATAAAAGAAGCTGAAAACACAAATAGAAAATCTCCGAGTTGTTTCTCATTATTTTCAGCAGAGTAAATAAGGGCTCTTGTTGAGCCCGGGCCTGATCCAAAACAAGTAAAAAAAAAAAAAAAAAATTATAATAAAAAATAGAAAATTATAAAAACAATATAGATATCTTCCGGATGGGCTGCTTTTTCCATTTGCATCCACTTTTCCCATCTGGACCTCGAGATCATTTTTTTTTAGGAATCATGTAGGATAATGAGTAGTGAATCATAGGCTGTTTTGAATATTCAATGGACCCACTAATTTTATTTTCCTTCGAGATTTCTTCATCATAAAGGGTCTCAAATTGTGTGAACCCTGTTTTAATATGTGCTCCCATGCTTCATTATTTCTTTTTTCATACACATCATCAACAAAGGGTCAATCTTATGAATCTTGCTTTTCACCGTATTCCGCTAATCATTTTATAATCACTTAGATTCATAAGTATCTCTGCTTTTGGGTTTGTTTCTTTGGGCTTAGGATATATCATTTGGCATTAGATTTTCTGTTTTAGGAATTTTAGTTTCAAATTTTGTTTTTAGATCGCTGATTTTTTTTCTTTCTTAGGTTAATGTGTCCTCGTTTTACTGATTTTTGTCATTTTTCTGTGAGTATAGTTAGTTTATAACTTTGTTTTCCTATTTTGCATTCACAAATTCAGTTTTTGTATCAACACTTTTCTTTTTCTTTTTTAACTTTGTATTCAGTCCCTTACCTTGCTTTTTACTGTTTCTCCTGTTATTAGCATTAGTTTCCTTTCATTTGCATAGTAATCCTTCTATTTGTTAGATTTTATTTAGCAGTTCTAGCATTGTTTTGTTGATTTTTCTTGCATTTGTATATCATGTTTTCCATTTCCTTGCACATATCTTCAGTTTTACATTTTTATTTTTTCTCACGTATAGTTTAGATTTTTTCTGTTCTTAGTTTTTCTTTCTTCTTTTACCCTGCTGCCCCTAGTCTCTCATTGTCTAGAACATTGAGGACAATGTTCATCTTAGGTTTGGGGATCCACTGAGAAAGAAGGAAAAGGAGATCAAATTCAAAGGAGTCTGCTTTGTGCAAGGCACTCACCAACAAATCATCAACTTCTCTCTCTTGGAGACCTGCTCCTCTCCCTCTTCCACAAGTTACCAAGGTACCTTTGCTGCCCTCTTTTCTCAGCCCACCTGAATTGGAACTCATACAGCTCCCCAAAAATCAGAAATATGTATTTTGGGGAGACCAGCAAACCCTGCCTGTGCTTATTTCTACCTCCCTTACAAAGGAGCAAAAAGAGGAGTCAGAAGTTCTAAAACAGACAAGAAAGCAATTATCGACCATTGCTGATTTAGGAGGACTAAACCCATGTATGCATGCATTTGTTTCTGCTTCTTAGTTTCATTGCTTCTTAGTTTCGCTTTCAGCTAATTTTTTTCTTTTCTTTCGTTTCGCTTTCATAAATTCTACCATTTAGATCTGAGTGAGCCTGCTATTTTCTTTGTTTTTTCCTTACAACAACAAGTGAGGACACGGTTCCTCACACGTTTCCCCCAATTTCCAGGTTGTTACTCACTTATTGGGGAATTAAATGCAGAAAGTTACTTTCTGCCGCCTCCCACACGCATGCGCCCAATGCTACTTAATGACCCACGCTGATTCCTGGGCCATGAGCATTACCAATGCCCCCCCATTCAAGTCCCACCCTTTCGGCTTCCCCCCCTTACCTATAAATAACCAACCTCTACCAAATTCCCCCACCTCTTTCCCCCCCCCTCCCAAATGGCCCCCGGCCCAGCCAATAAGCCACCACACCTTACCCCATGTGGTCGGACCCACCACCACCACCGAAGGTGCCGATCCAGCCCCTCTGGGACGAATTTGAAGAGGTCCTCGCGATTTTGGCCAAAGAAAAGGAGGCCCAACTCCAGCCTCCTCAGAAAAAACAAAAAAATCAACCTTCCCCTGCCACTTCCACCCCTCCACCGCCCCCACCCCCCCTCCCCTAAAAACACCTGTCCTATTCTGTCTTTATTTTTCTTTTCTTTTTTTTTTATGTAAAATATTTCTAGTTAATAAACTTTACTTTCTCCCATTCTCCATGTCATTTTCTGCTGTTTATTTTTTTTTCTTCTTATTGTTGCTGCCTTGTTTCAATTTTTCCGGTATAAAGTGACCATGCCACCTTTGAACCAGTGAGGACACTGTTCCCATAGGTTTGGGGTGTGGCACAAGTCCTGCCTAGGAATAGTTAACATATAAGCGCAGAATCACCTAAGTAATTAGGAAATGTATTAATTTACTTTAGAATCATGACAACTAGAAAATTTAAAATTCCATTGCCAAATTTAGACATTCTAAACCTTGCGATATTATACATTACCATGATGATTACACCATAAAAACATCGGTATCAGACGTAGTAAGTCAAAAGGAAGAAAAAGGTAAAGATATACTTAAAAGCTCAAGGAAAAACCATAACCGGTGAGAATTGAGCCCATATATTTTCCATCTCTGTTGAAGAGTGACTGAGGCAATTTTTCTAATTCAAAGGATTGAGGCATTAGATCCACTAGAAGTTAGGAAACTCCAAATTAAAACAAGTAACAGACTCATGAAACCGAGGAAAAGATCAAGGCCTTCTTTGGACTTGAACCTAACGAACCAACCAAGAAAAATCTGCCCCTGTTTGTACCCCATTTGAGCTGTAAATCCTACAATTCTTCATCAAAATACTCAAAAGTACTTGCACCTGAACCTATGGAACCAATTCAGCCTTCCCTCACTCGAGAATTCAGAGGTAAAGGAGAAAGAACAAGATGGACCATTTCGGGCAACATCAAGAAAATGAAGAGAAAATACCTCAAAAACAGGCAATATGGTGACCGAGAAAGAAGAGACAAACAATGTGAAAAAGTTGCAAGCAAAAAGGCAAAAAGGGACCTTATGTTGAAAAATGCAAGATCAAGGAAAGAACTGATCACTGAATGTGAGAATCTCGAAGAAGAAAGAAGCTAAACTCAAAAGGTGGAGTCATGAACCATCTCCTGCACTTCACTGAGTTCTCAAATTCAAACCTCTGTTCAAATTGCCTTTCCTTGAAACTTCACTCCATAAGCCATACAAACAAACCTAGATTAAAAGCCCTTGTGATCCAAAGTTGAGTGAGCTGTCATGTGGAGATGAGAAGTGACCCAATCTATGGTGAGGAGATGTCAATGATGCCATTGCCTAAGAATCATGCCTATGCTCATGCTTACAGATCCATTTGGGAGATGTAACTGCTCTTGAGCTTGAGTGAAAATGAACCCCTCAACAAAAACACCATGAGAGTATACCTGGTGAGTGTTTGGGTTGGAACTTGAGCACCTTAAGTATGACTTATAACCTAATTTTTATCCATAGGATGAGCTTCACTTGGCACATTTGTATGATTTTCTATGACTGTTCACAGATTGGAAATATTGAAACATTCATGAGGTTTATAAATGTTTAAATTCTGTGCAAACAATAATCAAATTTTTCATTTCATCATTGATTCAAGAGTAACTAACCCTGCTCCTTGATTGCTCATTTGATAATATTGCACCGATGTTAACTGTTTCATGGAGCAGTTTGGGGGTACCTTCACTGAAAACCCTCAGGAGACTTCACTCCTCCTCTAGGGATCACCTAGGGGTTTAAAAGGCTTGTTGCATATGCTAAATGCACCTGTGCTTCCTACAAAAGTGGCTCTTTACTTTGTTTTTTATGTTTCTTTGCTCAGGGACTAGCAAAGCTTAGGTTTGGGGGTGATATGTAGTGAAAATACCATTTTCACCCTAAACATGAGCCTTGAAAGACCCTTGAGAGGACTAAATAAGTGCTTTAGTGTTCATATTGCAGCTAACCAAAAAGACAGGTCCAAATTCGAAAACCATCCTAAAATGATCAAAGAGCTGACAACGCATGTCAAGCTCAAAGAGGGAGTGAAGAAATAGCCTCAGCAATGGCTAAAAAGGTCCTAAAAGAGCAAGAAAAGACCTGAAGAAGAAGAAGGATCCATTCGCAAAGAAGAATGGAAGCTAAAAGTCAATTCGCAAAGAACCTTGAACTTTGCGAAAAGAATAAAACACTCCTCGAATAGAAGAATGACCTTTGCGAAAAGAAGAACACACTCTGCGAAAAGAAGAGTAGTCCTTTGCGAAAAAGATCTCCACGAAGCCAAAATGCTTTGCGAAAAAGATCTCCTGAAGCCAAAATGCTTTGCGAAAAGATCTCCAAGCCAAAATGCTTTGCGAAGAGAGCTTCGAGCCAAACTACTTTGCTAAAAGCCCTTAAACTATGCGAAATGGCATTCGGGGATTTGCTCGTCCGAAGGTATTTCAGAAACTTTGCACGCTAATGCATTTTAAAACCAAGGACATTCCGGAAGATTACGAGCACGAACCAAAGGCATATTCCACCCCATGTGAACACCCAAAGATGAAATTACTTGGCGAACTTCCAAGCTCAAACAGATTTTGAATTACATATGTAATTGATGCCTCTGTTTCACGATTGGTGAACCAGATCAAGCATTTCGATTGGCGAGAACAGATCTGGATCACGGTGCTCGACTCCTATTGGTTGATACTGAGATCTATCCAATTACGATTGGTTGATACACATCTAAATGGCTTAGGAAAACTATAAATAGACGAACCATTTGCCCAAATTGGGTATCCAGATTTTAGAGTTTTGATCTCTGTTTCCCTCATTTCGGTCAGAAAGCTCATCTGATCCCCCTGTAATCCCTTCTTGTAGTTTACCTTTGAGAGCCATTGTGAGTGATTTGTACTTCCAAGTTTGGATTCAAGATCAGAATCTGAGGGCTCTGAGAAGCTCGATCAGAAGTCTGAGGGCTCTCAAAGCCGTGCTCTGTAATTGTAACGTTGGATTTTAAAAGGTTGCTGTAATTTGTGTCTTCTCCATTGGAGTCATGTCGAGGGTTCTGAATGTTCACCTTAGTGCATTAGACTTCTTTAGATTCACTCATCCGCATCCAACTTCCCTTAATTCATCATCCCTGTGCGAATTAGCGTTGGTAACCTAATTCAAGCAGCATTATGATGATGTTCATGTTCTGAACTAAAGAATAGGCCTACAAATGACAGATCTGTGACCATTTAAGTGGACAGATCACAGCCATAAGTCTAAACCTATTCCTTAATTCGGATTTATTTCTCTTACATCTGTGCTGGTAGCCAGATGAAGATTGAATCTGCTCTGTTGAACTACAGATCCTCCATTAAAATTCAGAGGCTAAAGTACATGAAGCTATTATTTCTGCATTTGTCTTATTTTAAACACCTCCCCAACTCGGATCTGGATCATGTAGTTAGTTCTTTTCTTTATTTGCTTATAGTTAAATGTGACACAATCCAACACTCTCTTTTATCTATTCTTTATTTTAGATAATTATAGAGCCAGATCTGGTAGCACAGATCTGGAGGTTTATCTCTCTGTTTAGACAAACTTCTCTGTGGACGATCTTGAAATACTTACTTTTAAAACTTGCTACAATTGGCCCTGATCTTGCAGGCCAGTGTTAGCCCCAATGTGCTGATATCCCTTTCATAAGTTAACATCCATATAACCTAGCATTCTTTAATTCTTTAATTTTTGATTCATAATGCACACAATTATGGCACACTTGGAGCGACAACAAGTTTTTGGCGCGCGGGAAGTTTGGAAGTTTGTTCTAAAATAGATAGACCTATGTTTATTTTCATTTATTTTAATTTTTGCTTTAAACCACTTTGCATTCCAAGTGCTTGATTAAATGTCTCTGTTAGATTTTGTATAGAAAACCTGTTTTACTGCAGCAAATTTTATTTTTTATTTTTTTTTATTTTTCTGAGTTTTTATTCTTTGCCTTCTAGCTATTTGAATAAATGCTGCCACTCTTTTGTCTTTTGTCAAATTTGGGCGTGCTTTGAGTTTTTCTTTTATTTTGTCAATACTTGAATAAGGTACTGCTGCAGTTTTGGATGTTTGCAGATCTGAGCAACCGTCAACAAGAACATCTGGACTAAAGCTGGAGCAGATCTGCTTGAGTTTGCATCCCCTTCTCCTTTGCATTCATTTTCTATTTTTAAATTCTTGAGAACCAACAGTTCTGCTATGTTTAATGTTTGTTTTGATTATAATTTCTGTTGTCTTTTAGGCATGCCGATTTTTTTTTTACAAAACCAAATACAAAATAAAAGAAGTGAAAACACAAATAGAAAATCTCTCGAAGTTGTTTCTCATTATTTTCAGCAGTAGTAAATAAGGGCTCTTGTTGAGCCGGGCTGATCAAAACAAGTAAAAAAAAAAAAAAAATTATAATAAAAAATAGAAAATTATAAAACAATATAGATATCTTCCGGATGGGCTGTTTTCTCCATTTGCATCCACTTTTCCCATCTGGACCTGCTGAGATCATTTTTTTTTTTTTTTTTTTTTTTTTTAGAAATCATGTAGGATAATGTGTAGGGAATCACAGGCTGCTTTGCATATTCAATGGACCCACTAATTTTTTTTTCCTTGATTTCTTCATCATAAAGGGTCTCACTGTGTGTGAACCCTGTTTTAATATGTGCTCCCATGCTTCATTATTTCTTTTTTCATACACATCATCAACAAAGGGTCAATCTTATGAATCTTGCTTTTCACTGTATTCCCTGCTAATCATTTTATAATCACTTAGATTCATAAGTATCTCAGGCTTTTGGGTTTGTTTCTTTGGGCTTAGGATACATCATTTGGCATTAGATTTTCTGTTTTAGGAATTTTAGTTTCAAATTCTGTTTTAGATCGATTTTTTTTTCTTCTTAGGTTAATGTGTCCTCGTTTTACTGATTTTCGTCATTTTTCTGTGAGTATAGTTAGTTTATAACTTTGTTTTCCTATTTTGCATTCACAAATTCAGTTTTTGTATCAACACTTTATTTTATATTTTTAACTTTGTATTCAGTCCCTTACCTTGCTTTTACTGTTTCTCTGTTATTAGCATTAGTTTCCTTTCATTTGCATAGTAATCCTTCTATTTGTTAGATTTTATTTAGCAATTCTAGCATTGTTTTGTTGATTTTTCTTGCATTTGTATATCATGTTTTCCTTTTCCTTGCTCATATCTTCTGTTTACATTTTATTTTTCTTGCATATAGTTTAGATTTTTTCTGTTCTTAGTTTTTCTTTCTTCTTTTAGCCTGCTGCCCCTAGTCTCTCATTCTCTAGACCATTGAGGACAATCGTCATCTTAGGTTTGGGGATCCACTAAGAAAGAAGGAAAAGGGAGATCAAATTCAACGGGAGTCTGCTTTGTGCAAGGCACTCACCAACAATCATCAAGTTCTCTCTCTTGGAGACCTGCTCCTCTCCCTCTTCCACAAGTTACCAAGGTACCTTTGCTGCCCTCTTTTCTCAGCCCACCTGAATTGGAACTCAAACAGCTCCCCAAAAATCTGAAATATGTATTTTTGGGAGATCATCAAACACTACCTGTGATTATTTCTTCCTCCCTTACAAAGGAGCAAGAAGAGGAGTCTGTTGGTAGTTCTAAACAGACAAGAAAGCAATTGGCTGGACCATTGCTGATTTAGGAGGACTAAACTGTATGCATGCATTTGTTTCTGTTGCTTCTTAGTTTCTGTTAGCTTTTAGTTTCGTTTCAGCTAATTTTTTCTTTTTCTTTGGTTTCTGTTTTCATAAATTCTACCATTTAGATCTGTAGTGAGCCTGCTATTTTCTTTGTTTTTTCCTTACAACAACAAGTGAGGACACGGTTCCTCACACGTTTCCCCCAATTTCCAGGTTGTTACTCACTTATTGGGGAATTAAATGCAGAAAGTTACTTTCTGCCGCCTCCCACACGCATGCACCCAATGCTACTTAATGACCCACGCTGATTCCTGGGCCATGAGCATTCCCAATGCCCCCCCATTCAAGTCCCACCCTTTCGGCTTCCCCACCTTACCTATAAATAACCAACCTCTACCAAATTCCCCCACATCTTTCCCCACCCTTCCAAAATGGCCGACGACCAAGCCAATAAGCCACCACACCGCTTTTACCCCATGTGGCTGGACCCACCCCCACCGAAGGTGCCAGATCCGCTCCAGGCCCTCTGGGACGAATTTGAAGAGGTCCTCGCGACTTTGGCCAAAGAAAAGGAGGCCCAACTCCAGCCTCCTCAGAAAAAACAAAAAAATCAACCTTCCCCTGCCACTTCCACCCCTCCACCGCCCCCACCCCCCCTCCCCTAAAAACACCTGTCCTATTCTGTCTTTATTTTTCTTTTTTTTTTATGTAAAATATTTCTAGTTAATAAACTTTACTTTCTCCCATTCTCCATGTCATTTTTTGCTGGTTTATTTTTTTTCTTATTGTTCTTTGCCTTGTTTCAATTTTTCCGGTATAAAGTGACCATGCCACCTTTGAACCAAAGTGAGGACACTGTTCCCCATAGGTTTGGGGTGTGGCAGACAAGTCCGCCTAGGAATAGTTAACATAAGGGCAGCAGAATCACCTAAGTAATTAGGAAATGTATTAATTTACTTTAGAATCATGACAACTAGAAAATTTAAAATTCCCTTGCCAAATTTAGACATTCTAAACCTTGCGATATTCTACATTTCCATGATGATTACACCATAAAAACGTACTGGTATCAGCACGTAGTAAGTCAAAAGGAAGAGAAAAAGGTAAAGATATACTTAAAAGCTCAAGGAAAAACCATAACCGATTGAAATTGAGCCCATATATTTTCCATCTCTGTTGAAGAGTGGTGAGGCAATTTTTCTAATTCAAAGGATTGGCTGAGGCATTAGATCCACTAGAAGTTAGGAAACTCCAAATTAAAACAAGTAACAGCACTCATGAAACTGAGGAAAAGATCAAGGCCTTCTTTGGACAGCTTGAACCTAATGTAGAACCAACCAAGAAAAATCTGCCCTGTTTGTACCCCATTTGAGCTGTAAATCCTATAATTCTTCATCAAAAATACCCAAAAGTACTTGCACCTGAACCTATGCAATCAATTCAGCCTTCCCTCACTCTGAGAATTCAGGAGGTAAAGGAGAAAGAACTGAAGATGGACCATTTCTGGGCAACATCAAGAAAATGAAGAGAAAATACCTCAAAAATAGGCAATATGGTGACTGAGAAAAGAAAAGACAAACAATGTGAAAAAGTTGCGAGCAGAAAGGGCAAAAAGGGACCTTATGTTGAAAAATGCAAGATCAAGGAAAGAACTGATCACTGTGAATGTGAGAATCTCGAAAAGAAGAAGAAAGAAGCTAAACTCAAAAAGGTGGAGTCATGAACCATCTCCTGCACTTCCTGAGTTCTCAAATTCAAACCTCTGTTCAAATTGCCTTTCCTTGAAACTTCACTCCATAAGCCATACAAACAAACCTAGATTAAAAGCCCTTGTGATCCAAAGTTGAGTGAGCTGTCATGTGGAGATGAGAAGTGACCCAATCTATGGTGAGGAGATGTCAATGATGCCATTGCCTAAGAATCATGCCTATGCTCATGCTTACAGATCCATTTGGGAGATGTAACTGCTCTTGAGCTTGAGTGAAAATGAACCCCTCAAAAAAACCACTGATGAGAGTATACCCTCGTGAGTGTTTGGGTTGGAACTTGAGCACCTTAAGTATGACTTATAACCTAATTTTTATCCATAGGATGCGCTTACTGCTGGCACATTTGTATGATTTTCTATGACTGTTCACAGATTGGAAATATTGAAACATTCATGAGGTTTATAAATGTTTAAATTCCTGTGCAAACAATAATCAAATTTTCTGTTTCATCATTGATTCAAGAGTAACTAACCCTGCTCCTTGATTGCTCATTTGATAATATTGCACTGATGTTAACTGTTTCATGGAGAAGTTTGTGGGTACCTTCACTGAAAACCCTCAGGAGACTTCACTCCTCCTCTAGGGATCACCTAGGGGTTTAAAAGGCTTGTTGCATATGCTAAATGCACCTGTGCTTCCTACAAAAGTGGCTCTTTACTTTGTTTTTTATGTTTCTTTGCTCAGGGACTAGCAAAGCTTAGGTTTGGGGGTGTGATAAGTAGTGAAAAATACCATTTTTCACCCCTAAACATGAGCCTTGAAAGACCCTTGAGAGGACTAAATAAGTGCTTTAGTGTTCATATTGCAGCTAACCAAAAAGACAGGTCCAAATCCGAAAACCATCCTAAAATGATCAAAACGCTGACAACGCATGTCAAGCTCAAAGAGGGAGTGAAGAAATAGCCTCAGCAATGGCTAAAAAGGTCCTAAAAGAGCAAGAAAAGACCTGAAGAAGAAGAAGGATCCATTCGCAAAGAAGAATGGAAGCTAAAAGTCAATTCGCAAAGAACCTTGAACTTTGCGAAAAGAATAAAACACTCCTCGAATAGAAGAATGACCTTTGCGAAAAGAAGAAAACACTCTGCGAAAAGAAGAGAAGTCCTTTGCGAAAAGATCTCCTGAAGCCAAAATGCTTTGCGAAAAGATCTCCTGAAGCCAAAATGCTTTGCGAAAAGATCTCCTGAAGCCAAAATGCTTTGCGAAGAGAGCTTCTGGAGCCAAACTACTTTGCGAAAAAGCCCTTAAACTATGCGAAATGGCATTCTGGGGATTTGCAGCTCGTCCAAAGGGTATTTCAGGAACTTTGCATTTTAAAACCCAAGGACATTCCGGAAGATTCTGAGCACGAACCAAAGGCATATTCCACCCCATGTGAACACCCAAAGATGAAATTACTTGGCGGGAACTTCTAGAAGCTCAAACAGATTTTTGAATTACATAACAGAATTGATGCCTCTGTTTCCTGATTGGCTGAACCAGATCAAGCATTTCTGATTGGCCAGAACAGATCTGGATCCTGGTGCTCGACTCCTATTGGTTGATACAGATCTATCCAATTCTGATTGGTTGATACACATCTGAGCTGGCTTAGGGAAAACTATAAATAGACGAACCATTTGCCCAATTTGGGTATCCAGATTTTAGAGTTTTCATCTCTGTTTCCCTCATTCCGGTCAGATAGCTTATCTGAACCCCCTGTAATCCCTTCTTGTAGTTTACCTTTGAGAGCCATTGTGAGTGATTTGTACTTCCAAGTTCGGATTCAAGACTGTAAATCTGAGGGCTCTCTGAGAAGCTCAGACTGTAAGACTGAGGGCTCTCTAAAAAGCCGTGCTCTGTAATTGTAACGTTGGATTTTAAAAGGTTGCTGTAATTTGTGTCTTCTCCATTGGAGTCATGTCGAGGGTTCTGAATGTTCACCTTAGTGCATTAGACTTCTTTAGATTCACTCATCCGCATCCAACTTCCCTTAATTCATCATCCCTGTGCGAATTAGCGTTGGTAACCTAATTCAAGCAGCATTTACAGTGATGTTCATGTTCTGAACTAAAGAATAGGCCACAACTATTGGATGATCTGTGACCATTTAAGTGGACAGATCACAGCCATAAGTCTAAACCTATTCCTTAATTCGGATTTATTTCTCTTACATCTGTGCTGGTAGCCAGATGAAGATTGAATCTGCTCTGTTGAACTACAGATTCTCCATTAAAATTCAGAGGCTAAAGTACATGAAGCTATTATTTCTGCATTTGTCTTATTTTAAACACCTCCCCAACTCGGATCTGGATCATGTAGTTAGTTCTTTTCTTTATTTGCTTATAGTTAAATGTGACACAATCCAACACTCTCTTTTATCTATTCTTTTTTTTAGATAATTATAGAGCCAGATCTGGTAGCACAGATCTGGAGGTTTATCTCTCATTTTAGACAAACTTCTCTGTGGACGATCTTGAAATACTTACTTTTAAAACTTGCTACAATTGGCCCTGATCTTGTAGGCCAGTGTTAGCCCCAATGTGCTGATATCCCTTTCATAAGTTAACATCCATATAACCTAGCATTCTTTAATTCTTTAATTTTTGATTCATAATGCACACAATTATGGCACACTTGGAGCGACAACAAGTTTTTGGCGCTGTTGCCGGGGAAGTTTGTTCTAAAATAGATAAACCTATGTTTATTTTCATTTATTTTAATTTTTGCTTTAAAACCTGCACTTTGCATTCCAAGTGCTTGATTAAATGTCTACAGCAGTTTTGTATAGAAAACCTGTTTTACTGCAGCAGAATTTTTTTTATTTTTCTGAGTTTTTATTCTTTGCCTTCTAGTTATTTGAATAAATGCTGCTGCCACTCTTTTGTCTTTTTGTCAAATTTGGGCAGTAGCCTGAGTTTTTCTTTTTATTTTTGTCAATACTTGAATAAGGTACTGCTGCAGTTTTTGGATGTTTGCAGATCTGGAGCAGCCGTCCAACAAGGAGCATCTGGACCAAAGCTGGAGCAGATCTGCTTGAGTTTGCATCCCCTTCTCCTTTGTATTCATTTTCTATTTTTAAATTCTTGAGAACCAGCAATTCTGCTGTGTTTAATGTTTGTTTTGATTATAATTTCTGCTGTCTTTTAGGCATGCTGATTTTTTATTTTTTTTACAAAACCAAATACAAAATAAAAGAAGCTGAAAACACAAATAGAAAATCTCTGAGTTGTTTCTCATTATTTTCAGCAGTAGTAAATAAGGGCTCTTGTTGAGCCCGGGCTGATCCAAAACAAGTAAAAAAAATAATAATAATAATAAAAAAATAGAAAATTATAAAAACAATATAGATATCTTCCGGATGGGCTGTTTTTCTCCATTTGCATCCACTTTTCCCATCTGGACCTGCTGAGATCATTTTTTTTTTTAGGAATCATGTAGGATAATGAGTAGTGAATCATAGGCTGTTTTGAATATTCAATGGACCCACTAATTTTATTTTCCTTCGAGATTTCTTCATCATAAAGGGGTCTCAGCTGTGTGTGAACCCTGTTTTTAATATGTGCTCCCATGCTTCATTATTTTTTTTTTCATACACATCATCAACAAAGGGGTCAATCTTATGAATCTTGCTTTTCACTGTATTCCTGCTAATCATTTTTATAATCACTTAGATTCATAAGTATCTCAGGCTTTTGGGTTTGTTTCTTTGGGCTTAGGATACATCATTTGGCATTAGATTTTCTGTTTTAGGAATTTTAGTTTCAAATTCTGTTTTTAGATCGCTGATTTTTTTTCTTTCTTAGGTTAATGTGTCCTCGTTTTACTGATTTTCGTCATTTCTCTGCAGTATAGTTAGTTTATATTTTTGTTTTCCTATTTTGCATTCACAAATTTAGTTTTTGTATGAATACTTTTCTTTTCCTTATGTAACTTTGTATTCAGTCCCTTACCTTGTTTTTACTGTTTCTCTGTTATTAGCATTAGTTTCCTTTCATTTGCATAGTAATCCTTCTATTTGTTAGATTTTATTTAGCAATTCTAGCATTGTTTTGTTGATTTTTCTTGCATTTGTATATCATGTTTTCCTTTTCCTTGCTCATATCTTCAGTTTTACATTTTTATTTTTCTGCTGCATATAGTTTAGATTTTTTCTGTTCTTAGTTTTTCTTTCTTCTTTTACCCTGGTGCCCCTATTCTCTCATTGTCTAGAACTTTGAGAACAATCTTCAGCTTAGGTTTGGGGATCCATTGAGAAAGAAGGAGAAGGGAGATCAGATTCAAAGGGAGTCTGCTTTGAGCAAGGCACTCACCAACAGTCATCAAGTTCTCTCTCTTGGAGACCTGCTCCTCTCCCTCTTCCACAAGTTACCAAGGTACCTTTGCTGCCCTCTTTTCTCAGCCCACCTGAATTGGAACTCAAACAGCTCCCCAAAAATCTGAAATATGTGTTTTTGGGGGAACATCACACACTACCTGTGTTTATTTCTTCCTCCCTTACAAAGGAGCAAGAAGAGGAGCTGTTGGTAGTTCTAAAACAGACAAGAAAGCAATTATGGACCATTGCTGATTTAGGAGGACTAAACCCAGCTGTATGCATGCATTTGTTTCTTGCTTCTTAGTTTCTGTTGCTTCTTATTTTTTCTAATTTTTTCTTTTTCTTCTCTACCATTTAGATCTGTAGTGAGCCTGCTATTTTCTTTGTTTTTCCTTACAACAACAAGTGAGGACACGGTTCCACCCCCGTTTCCCCCAATTTCCAGGTTGTTACGCACTTATTGGGGGAATTAAATGCAGAAAGTTACTTTCTGCCGCCTCCCACACGCATGCGCCCAATGCTACTTAATGACCCACGCTGATTCCTGGGCCATGAGCATTCCCAATGCCCCCCCATTCAAGTCCCACCCTTTCGTCTTCCCCACCTTGCCTATAAATAACCAACCTCTCCCAAATTCCCCCACATCTTACCCCACCCTTCCTAAATGACCGACGACCAAGCCAATAAGCCGCCACACCGCGTTTCCCCCATGTGGCTGGACCCACCACCACCGAAGGTGCAGATCCGCTCCAGCCCCTCTGGGGCCAATTTGAAGAGGTCCTCGCGATTTTTGGCCAAGAAAAGGAGGCCCAACTCCAGCCTCCTCAGAAAAAACAAAAAAATCAACCTTCCCACCCACTTCCACCCCTCCACCGCCCCACCCCCCCTCCCCTAAAAACACCTGTCCTATTCTGTCTTTATTTTTTTTTTTTTTTTTTTTTTATGTAAAATATTTCTAGTTAATAAACTTTACTCTCTCCCATTCTCCATGTCATTTTCTGCTGTTTATTTTTTTTTCTTCTTATTGTTGCTGCCTTGTTTCAATTTTTCCGGTATAAAGTGACCATGCCACCTTTGAACCAGTGAGGACACTGTTCCCCATAGGTTTGCGGGTGTGACAAGTCCCGCCTAGGAATAGTTAACATAAGGGCAGCAGAATCACCTAAGTAATTAGGAAATGTATTAATTTACTTTAGAATCATGACAACTAGAAAATTTAAAATTCCCTTGCCAAATTTAGACATTCTAAACCTTGCGATATTCTACATTTCCATGATGATTACACCATAAAAACGTACTGGTATCAGCACGTAGTAAGTCAAAAGGAAGAGAAAAAGGTAAAGATATACTTAAAAGCTCAAGGAAAAACCATAACCAGTGAGAATTGAGCCCATATATTTTCCATCTCTGTTGAAGAGTGGTGAGGCAATTTTTCTGATTCAAAAGGATTGGTGAGGCATTCGTTCCACTAGAAGTTAGGAAACTCCAAATTAAAACAAGTAACAGCACTCATGAAACTGAGGAAAAGATCAAGGCCTTCTTTGGACAGCTTGAACCTAACAGAACCAACCAAGAAAAATCTGCCCCTGTTTGTACCCCATTTGAGCTGTAAATCCTACAATTCTTCATCAAAAATACTCAAAAGTACTGAACCTATGGAACCAATTCAGCCTTCCCTCACTCTGAGAATTCAGGAGGTAAAGGAGAAAGAACTGAAGATGGACCATTCTACAGGCAACATCAAGAAAATGAAGAAAATACCTCAAAAACAGGCAATATGGTGACTGAGAAAGAAGAGACAAACAATGTGAAAAAGTTGCAAGCAAAAAGGCAAAAAGGGACCTTATGTTGAAAATGCAAGATCAAAGAAAGAACTGATCACTGTGAATGTGAGAATCTCGAAAAGAAGAAGAAAGAAGCTAAACTCAAAAAGGTGGAGTCATGAACCATCTCCTGCACTTCACAGTTCTCAAATTCAAACCTCTGTTCAAATTGCCTTTCCTTGAAACTTCACTCCATAAGCCATACAAACAAACCTAGATTAAAAGCCCTTGTGATCCAAAGTTGAGTGAGCTGTCATGTGGAGATGTGAAGTGACCCAATCTATGGTGAGGAGATGTCAATGATGCCATTGCCTAAGAATCATGCCTATGCTCATGCTTACAGATCCATTTGGGAGATGTAAGCTGCTCTTGAGCTTGAGTGAAAATGAACCCCTCAACAAAAACACTGATGAGAGTATACCACGGTGAGTGTTTGGGTTGGAACTTGAGCACCTTAAGTATGACTTATAACCTAATTTTATCCATAGGATGAGCTTACTTGGGCACATTTGTATGATTTTCTATGACTGTTCACAGATTGGAAATATTGAAACATTCATGAGGTTTATAAATGTTTAAATTCTGTGCAAACAATAATCAAATTTTCTGTTTCATCATTGATTCAAGAGTAACTAACCCCTCCTTGATTGCTCATTTGATAATATTGCACTGATGTTAACTGTTTCATGGAGAAGTTTGTGGGTACCTTCATGAAAACCCTCGGAGACTTCACTCCTCCTCTAGGGATCACCTAGGGGTTTAAAGGCTTATTGCATATGCTAAATGCACCTGTGCTTCCTACAAAAGTGGCTCTTTACTTTGTTTTTATGTTTCTTTGCTCAGGGACTAGCAAAGCTTAGGTTTAAGTGTGATAAGTAGTGAAAAATACCATTTTCACCCTAAACATGAGCCTTGAAAGACCCTTGAGAGGACTAAATAAGTGCTTTAGTGTTCATATTGCAGCTAACCAAAAGACAGGTCCAAATCAAAACCATCCTAAAATGATCAAAAAGCGACAACGCATGTCAAGCTCAAAGAGGAGTGAAGAAATAGCCTCGACAATGGCTAAAAGGTCCTAAAAAGAGCAAGAAAAGACACGAAGAAGAAGAAGGATCCATTCGCAAAGAAGAATGGAAGCTAAAGTCAATTGCAAAGAACTTCTACTATTCGCAAAGAACCTTGAACCTTGCGAAAGGAAGAAAACACTCCTCGAGTAGAAGAATGACCTAAGCGAAAAGAAGACAACACTCTGCGAAAAGAAGAGAAGCCCTTTGCGAAAAGATCTCCTGAAGCCAAAATGCAAAAGATCTCCTGAAGCCAAAATGCTTTGCGAAGAGAGCTTCTGGGGCCAAACTACTTTGCGAAAAGCCCTTAAACTGCGAAATGGCATTCTGGGATTTGCAGCTCGTCCAAGGGTATTTCAGAAACTTTGCGCCCCAATGCGTTTTAAAACCCAAGGACATTCCGGAAGATTCGAGCACGAACCAAAGGCATATTCCACCCATGTGAACACCCAAAGATGAAATTACTTGGCGGGAACTTGTAAGCTCAAACAGATTTTTGAATTACATAGCGAAATTGATGCCTCTGTTTCGATTGGTGAACCGGATCAAGCATTTTCATTGGCGAGAACAGATCTGGATCACGTGCTCGACTCCTATTGGTTGATACGATCTATCCAATTCTGATTGGTTGATACACATCCGAGGCTTAGGAAAACTAAATAAATAGACCATTTGCCCAATTTGGGTATCCAGATTTTAGAGTTTTCATCTCTGTTTCCCTCATTCGGTCAGATAGCTTATCTGAACCCCTGTAATCCCTTCTTGTAGTTTACCTTTGAGAGCCATTGTGAGTGATTTGTACTTCCAAGTTGATTCAAGGCGTAAATCGAGGGCTCTAGAAGCTCGGTGTAAGTCGAGGGCTCTCTAAAGCCGTGCTCTGTAATTGTAACGTTGGATTTTAAAAGGTTCTTGTAATTTGTGTCTTCTCCATTGGAGTCATGTCGAGGGTTCTGAATGTTCACCTTAGTGCATTAGACTTCTTTAGATTCACTCATCCGCATCCAACTTCCCTTAATTCATCATCCCTGCGAATTAGCGTTGGTAACCTAATTCAAGCGGCATTTGATGATGTTCATGTTCTGAACTAAAGAATAGGCCACAACTATTGATGATCTGTGACCATTTAAGTGACAGATCATAGCCATAAGTCTAAACCTATTCCTTAATTCGGATTTATTTCTCTTACATCTGTCTTTGGTAGCGATGAAGATTGAATCTGCTCTGTTGAACTCTGATTCTCCATTAAAATTCAGAGGCTAAAGTACATGAAGCTATTATTTCTGCATTTGTCTTATTTTAAACACCTCCCCAACTCGGATCTGGATCATGTAGTTAGTTCTTTTCTTTATTTGCTTATAGTTAAATGTGACACAATCCAACACTCTCTTTTATCTATTCTTTATTTTAGATAATTATAGAGCCAGATCTGGAGGTTTATCTCTCTGTTTAGACAAACTTCTCTGTGGACGATCTTGAAATACTTACTTTTAAAACTTGCTACAATTGGCCCTGATCTTGCAGGCCAGTGTTAGCCCCAATGTGCTGATATCCCTTTCATAAGTTAACATCCATATAACCTAGCATTCTTTAATTCTTTAATTTTTGATTCATAATGCACACAATTATGGCACACTTGGAGCGACAACAGCAGCCTCTTGAACCTCTTTCGAGAAGAATCGGCGGCTTCAAAAGCGATGCTCAATGATCCCTTCAAACGGAGGACCTCACTCTCTGCTGTTTCTGCTTTAACCTTTTCATATGCCAAAATTTCTTGCAGGATCCTCTTCTCATCCACCAGTAACTCGATGCGGGCTCGGAGTGTCGTCTCTTTCTTTGACTAGGGGCCTCCAGTGTCAATAATCTCTAACAAATCTGGACCATCGACATCAGGCTGCTCAGTCAACAGCCAGGCCTCGTACTCAGGAGAAGTCCTAACCGAGTCTCCCTGCAAAATATCACGCATCAGCGTCGACTGACGCGTCTCCCAAAGAGCAGCAATCCGATCTATGTCCCCAGAGGACCCCCTAGAAAAGATCAAATCACATAAAAGGGGTATGGCCTACAAGGCACCTGTTGAGGGCAGCTGAACTGACGCAACACTCGGAATGGGAAGTAAAAGGTACTGCCCGTCAATCCTAGGAGGGTGATGCCCTCGTGATCTCTACCACGAATTATCGGGAAGGTCCAGTCCAACCAAGGAAGCCTCCATGTCAGCTCGGCATCAATCAACCAAAGTTTCAGAGCTGACATATCACCCTGGGGAAGCAAGTGGCATCTACCTAGAAAACATTGGGCCACCTCGCCTCGGCAATATAAAAGCGGGGCACGGGCCCCAAAATAGAAAAATGCTCACCCAACCAGACCTGAAGCAACAAGGGGCATCCCCGAAGGCCCTCCACCTTACCCAAGGCAAAGGAATCAAGGCATCGGTACAACTCGGCAAGCACTAAATGCATCATGGACCGGCCTGCCTCCAGCTCCATCAAAATATCACAAACTGCCAATGAGAAGCTCTCTCCCCCGGTGAAGAAAAGGATTTCAGAGATGAGACCGAGTGCTAGAGCTTTCATGTTAAAAACATTCCTAACCGGTAATTTTCGGAGATTTTCGTTGCCAAAAAGTTCTTTGAGGAATTTTAGCGAGCACCTTGTGGGCCCCCCAATGAGACTTTTCTCATACTCGGATTTCTTCAAACCGAGAGTAAGGTGAATGGATTTGGAATAGCTCGGCCGAGGCGTGACCCTTGCAAGGCCCCTGTGAAGCTTCAGGCCAGACAGATTAGATAGCTCTTCAAGGGTTGGGGTTAGCTCCCGCTTCCCAAAATGAAATATGTGGAAGTTCACATCCCAAAATGAAGTGGCGGCATGAAGAAGTTCCCACCGAAGAGGAACCTCTAGGAAGGAAGGAAGGTGAGATAGCCTGAGGCGCTCCAAATCGGCGAGCTCACTCTCATTCAAGCTCCCAAACCAGGCTGTTAATAATTTGGACCCCAAGCCCAACAAAAAAAGCAAATTGGCTCCGGGCCCTCCTCGTAAGGGAGGTCTGGAAAGCGGGTCCATGAATGTACAAGGATCTTTTGAGAAGATAAAAATCGATGTATGATGATGGACCCGCCTTGAAAAAGCAAGGGCAAAAAGAACCAGTCAAAGAGACTAAGTCAAACAAAAAAAGAACTAACTTTTGGACTAACTCGGGTATATAAGGACCCACTGCTCCCCAAGTTAAACCTGGCGCAACTAATAGTTGTGCCAATGCATTTTGGCCCCCTTTCTTGCCTAGCGCAACTATTAGTTGCGCCAGCACAAATTGGCTGAGATTTTGACCTGGCGCAACTAATAGTTGCGCCACACTCCGAACTCCCCCTCTTCAGCCATTTCGGGACCTAATTGGGGGACTTACATCCCTTTTGTTTGTTTCACACACCCTGTTCATTTAACAGCTGGGCATTTGTTTTGTTTATTTATGTGCAGGGCTGATCCTACATCAAGGCATGCAACCCAAGGAGTCACTTTCCAAAAACATTTTAGGCCAACACATCCTGCAAAGAAATGGATTCGATACCAAGAAATAGGGGCATAAATTCAAAGCAGAACTATCTTCCAAAAAAATAATAAAAATAAAAATATATTTCCAAAGTACCACATCGACCATCTCCCAAATTGTTTAAACAGATCCAAATCAAATTCCAAAAAGTACTGAGTTTTCCAAAAAGCTAAAGGCCTATCCCTGGTTTGCGCCCTTTTGACTTCTTGCGGCGGCGAGAAGAACTTTGAAAAGTTCACATGTCCCCCACCCTAGACCACGCCTGCGAGATCCTGCTGAGCAAGGAGCGTGATTCCTTAGCACGAGCACGCTGCGAAGCACATACCAAAGTCAGGAGTCAGGATCAGTTAAAGGGAAAATGATGATAAAATAAATGAAGAGGAATAGAACATCAAGGCACTCACCGTCTCAACCTCCCTAAGCTCCGCCAGGTGACGATGGTATGCCGCATACTCCATGGCCGAGTTGAAGTCCTATGTTCAGAACAATGAAATATCAAATGTCATGACAATCCTAAAAGCGTATGTAGAAAGAAACTGAAATGGAGAGAGATTGGGCCATCAGAAGACTTACCCCTGGGACCACCTCAGGAGGGGGAACGCGAGCCGCTTCGGCAAAGAGTCGTGCTTGTTGATCTACATCAACACAGAGGCTCGAAAGGAACCTATCATCAAGGCACCGGAAGGTCCCATAAACTACGGAGGGATCACCAACGGGGATACCAGCATGAGAAGTTCCCGACGGACCAGCACCCGAGGAACCCGCACCAGAGGTACCATCACCAGAGGGATCCATCCCCGACATATCAGCAGCACTGGGCTCGCCTTCACCATCCGAATCATCCCTTGGGGCGAACTATGAACAAAATAAAGATCCACTTAGAGGGGGGCAAAAAAACCAAATAAAGGAAAAAGAACTAATCCAAGCCGAGACAAATTACCTGACCGAGCGGGCCACCAAATGACAGAAAATTGGCACTAGGAACGAAGCACGGCAAGATGAACCGATGGGGCAAGCACTCATACCAAAGGTGATAGTCCCCGGGCACGTGAAGGGCATGAATAGGGAGCCCATTATTGAAGAAGGCCGCTGTGAGCTCCTCAATACTCCCAACAGGATACCAGGCATCCTCCGGAGGGTCCACGGGTATGGCATAATAGCCCTGAAACTGGTGCACCACCCGCTCTCCCAAGTAATAAAATTTAGCCCACGCTCCGTAAAAGAACACGACACAGCGATTATTGAATAAGCGGGAGGCACCTACAGCTGCTCGATCCCAGAAGGGGGATGCAAGGTACGGATCAGGGAGGATCTGCTCAAGTCAAAAAAGAGAGAAACCAAGCAAGCAACACCTCAATCAAAGGAAAATTCCAAGCTAAAAATAAATAAATAAATAAATAAAGGAGAGTTGTTACCTGCTCGGGGACCATCAAATCAAGTTGGGACCTTAGGCCCATTTATAGGTGCTTTAGGCCCACGTCACGGTGTCAAGCTTGATGCCAGTTGCTGAGCAATGGATAGGTGAACGCCTCCGAGAAAAGGAGCGGGCACCCGGGGTGGAAGTGGTGGTATCCCCATACCTATAAAAAAAAGAGAGAGAGAGAGACAGCACATAAGAGCAAGTCAATAGCACATAAAGATCATGCAAAATTTTTTGACAAGGGCAAAGGGATGTGGAATTACCTCCAGGCGGTCCAAAAACCCATGACAGACTTCGAATCCCCAGTCGTAACCCGAGACAATTGTACATCAACCACGCATACCCTGCCCCTCCCCAGTCGTGCCTAGGGACGTCACCCCAATTGTCCATCATGCTTAATAGGCCCAAGCTGACTCGACCCCCACTGGCATTTGTGAAAAGGGTCTTGCCCAGCAGGAGTAGGAGCGTGATGCAAGCTATGACGATCGCCCGCTCCGGCGTGATGTAGAGCACCCTATCTAGCTGACCCAAGTCCACCAACTCATCAGCGAAAAAAAGGGAGGTCAGCCAAGACATCTTGACCTCTGTGCCATGGGTCTGCCCGGGAGGAGGATAGGCCCCAATTAGTCAAATAATGTCCTCCCGGCTTGGTACCGCGAGTTCGGATATCGGTATCCCCCCTACCCTGATACCGGTAATCATGGCCCAATCGACGGGCGTCAACGTCATCTCGGCATACAGCATATGGAACGTCATGGTCTCAGGGCGAAACCTCTCAATCAGGGCCTTCAAATAGGCAGCGTCAGCCCTCATGGCGGGACAAGACAGAAACTCCCCAAAGCCCACCTGCTCCAACAAGACCTTCACTACGGGGGGGACGTAGAGGCAGAACTCGTGAAAGTCGAGCCACCCCCCACGGAACACAATATTGGGTAGGTCCTACACCCAAAGAAAATGCACATCAGATCAAAAAAAAAAAAGAGAGAGTGCATAATGGAAATAAATTGAACCTTTCGTTTACCTTGCCCGCTATCCCAAAGTTTGAAATATGAGTGTGTTGCTGGTGAAGGAGGCTGACCCGGGCGGCCTCACCCTGCATCTTGAGCCATGGGCCCGCTCTCCGTTCCACCCAGACGAACTCCTCCCCCCGCGGGCAACGAACGATATCAAGTCCCTCCTCGGGGCCCTCCTTGGGAATGTGCTCATCACCGCCTGACATACTAGGGCAACAAGGCAATCACAGCTAGTCAAGTACAAACATACACGTGCAACTTTGTTCTTTCAAAAAAAAACAAAAGAAAAAAACCTTTTACTTTGTTCTTTCAAACAAAAACAACAAAAAAAACCTTTTACTTTGTTCTTTCAAACAAAAACAACAAAAAAAAACCTTTTACTTTGCTTTGTTCTTTCAACAAAAAAAACAAAACAAAAAAAAAAGACCTTTTACTTTGTTCTTTCAAACAAAAACAACAAAAAAAAAACCTTTTACTTTGCTTTGTTCTTTCAAAAAAAAAAACTTTTTACTTTGTTTAAACAAAAAAATGGGAAGAAGAAATAAGAAAAGAAAAAAAAAAAAAACCTTATGTTTCAAAACAAAAAAATTCCTTTCTTTTATGCTCCTAAAAATAAAAATAAAAACAAAAAAAAAAGATGCCTTTCTTTTATAAACAAAACAACAAAAAATCCTTACTATTAAAAAAAAAAAACAACAACCAAAAAATAATAAAAATGCCTTAGTTGGTTTTCCCAAACAAATAAAATCTCTTGTTTTCAAGAGAAGTCAAAAATGATTTCCTTAATTTTCAAAAAAAGAAACCAAAAACCCCTTCTTCTTTCTAATTTAGTGTTCAAAAAAAAGAAAAGACCAAAAATCCAATATATGCAAAATAAAAATAAAAAAAATAAAAAACAACAAAAATAAAGTCCATTCTATATACACAAATAAAAACAAACAAAAAAAAAATATATATATATATATATATACATTAGGCACCGACAAATTCCACAAAATAACAAAAATAGGGTACCATTCATGAAAAATTGCCAACATATCATCAATAAACAAGAATACAATGAAGATAAATCATTATTCATCAAAGAATGCCATAGCAATATTTACAAGAAAAAGCAAGAGAAATCAAAGGAAGTAAGTTTTAATGGTTACCTTTTGAAAGAAGATGGGTCTCTGATCTAGCGTAAGCCGGCACTCGATCCACGCAAGGGCAACAGTAATGAGGCACGCAAAGAGACAATGAAAGAAAACCCTAGGAAGAGGCAATTTTTGGTTTCAAAGAAGGAGGGGGAGAAAATTTTGAAACAAAACCCCCCCGCCCGAACTCGGGCTGTTTAAATTCCCCCAGCCAAGCCTAGCGTAACTATTAGTTGCACCAGGCTATTTTGAGGCCCCTAGTGGCCTGGCGTAACTATTAGTTGCGCCAGGTACTTAGGTCGGGTCTTAGGCCTGGTACGGGCCAGATAGGAGGACCGGTTCCCCCCCTTCCTCTTTATTTGTTTTATCACCCCGGGCAGATGCACACGCTCCCGGAACGGCATTTCGATCATCCGTCGACTTGCCGAGGAAGCCGTGCCAAAATAAAGGTGGACCGAGGTCAATGAGCACCTCGGTCCTACACCAAAAATATAAAAAGTCCAAAAAAAAAAGAAGAAAGAAGAAAAGAGAAGAATTCCCATAGAGAAGCCGAAAAACAATCCCAAAAAAAATTCACATAATAACTTCAAAATTCCAAAAAAATCACATAAAATAGTTTGAAAATCCAAAAAATATATATATATATCATAAACAAATCTGTATTCCCCATAGAGACGCACTCGTGTATTTTCGATGCGAAAAAATGTCAATATTTTACCGACAATATAGCTGTGCAAAATTAATGTCCTAGGTCAAAGGTTCGCCTTGGATCCATGGATCCTACTTCAAAGTAGGAGCGATAGTGTCAATTTCAGTCAAACAGTCGATGCTTGGATCGAATTGATTCCACTGCTAAATCTTTTGAGCCAAGCGCTCTGTCTTTGGATTCATATGAACGTGGGTGTCTTAAGCTTCAGATTCTCCGTTGGAAAAGGTCAATCGTTGGTTGAGACCAACCTGTTGAGGATGAGATTACATATCAATCAAACTATGTGCAACCATGCATTCAGAAGGATTCATTTCCCTTTTAATTTCTGCGGGCTTAAAACCTGTATGGGCAGCAGTATCCCTATAAAGTGTATGCCATGTGTCTGGGTATCCGTATGATGGTCGTTTGTCCCTGTAAATTGTACCCAGGCGAGTCCTGGTCGGGGCTTCCATCACCTTTATTGTTGCTTATTACCCCCGATGGGTGCATGATTATGCATAGTTAATTGATGATTATGATCATTATCAACAGAGGCCAGGATTGGATGCCCCCTTTTGGGAGGTGCCCAATGTTTGGCTGGATCTGTTCAAGGAAGTCGAAACTGGATACTCTAGGTCATGCTAAGCTGAGGCATGCTTTCAGAAAATGGCACGCACTCCCAAAAAGTGCTGTGACATCGATTCACTTCGCTCAGGTGGTCATGCTAAATAAACTTTGGGATCGATGGGTTCGCCTAAAGATCTCGAACCCTGCTTTCAGTAGGGGCACCCGCGAATAATCTAATGAGGTCATCAAATGCCTTGTAGGATTGGACGCAAACTGTGGAGCCTTGCGTATGTTTACTTCGCGCCTATCTTTGAATGTGGGTCGATCACCCCTCTTACTTACGAAGTTGTTGCATTCAGAATGAATCTCGAAGATCAATCACCTTTAAATCATCTTGAGAAGCAAATGTTTTTCCCGACTAACGGGCTTTCGCAACTTGAGAGGCGAATATTTTTCCTAGCTATTGGGCTTTGGCAACTCATTTCACCTCGGTTATGCTCAGTAATGTCGCTAAGCGCTTGGGAACTGATTACCTCGAGAAACTAATGATTGTTCTGGCACCTCAGGGCTTTCATTTTCTCACCATGTTACTCACCTGATGTTTGAAGTTTGCTCTGAATGTAGCGGACCCGTCAGTATTACCTTGGGCCTCTTCGGATGTCTCTTTTCTTTGGCATACGATCATTAGTGATCGGATACCAAAGAGGGGCATCTGTAGACACCCAAATTTGGCCCAAGGCCCGATCGAAACACCTTTCGAGCGAGGTGCAATTTCAAGCTTTTAATGGCATGTATGGAACCCTTAGGAATCACCCTAGATCTCTTAGGGACCTATCCCAAACCTTTAGAAACCAATCCCTACCCTTAGAACCCATTTCAAACCCTAAACCTAACCTTACCAGGCTATGGATGAAGAGTGGTGCACCAGAACTGGCTATGGCCCTCTACTATAATTAAGTCTCATACCATTGAGGAGTAGAGGTCATCAGCTTTCCAATGGTTCAAGGATCACCCCAATCGGAGGTATACGTCAAAAGATATGGAAAACCGAATTCGGGGGCAGAAAGTTAAGGTCATGGGGGCCCCCTTAGGGACTTGGCGCAACTAATAGTTGCGCCAGTAATAAACTTTGCCTAGCGCAACTAATAGTTGCGCCAGGCTAATTCTCCCTCATTTTAAGCCTGGCGCAACTAATACTTGCGTCAGATTCAAAAGTGGGCCCCATCCTCGCGAGCTGACTTCCAGGCACTGTTCTACACTATTTTACTGTGCATTTGCCTGGCGCAACTATTAGTTGTGCCAGGCATATGAACAGTAACTGTTGGATTTTGCCCCAAATTTAGTGTTTAGTGTTTGACTTGTTGATCACCTTGACCTTTGGGGTGTGTTTTACTAGTTCTGTTGCACCCCTTTAAGTGGCTTAAGGCATCACTCCATCATCTACCATTGGAGGACCTTCCCACATATTTCAAGGCTCTAAAAACCCTAGGAAACCTTAGATTTCCCATTACCTAATTGCTAATCCAATTAGGACTTTAACCCCTCACTAACCCTCCCTTCCTCTATAAATAGAGAGCCACTCCTCTTGCTGAAAAGTTGAGAATTTATACCTAAGAGAGAAAGAGCTTAAGGTAAGAAGATCTTTCTCCCTTTGGTGCACACCCCCCATACAAATTCTAGAATTCACAAAACTCCATTAGACCTTAGCATTTCATAGAAAACCCTTAGGTTAGGTGTGTGTGATCCCCTAACCTCCCTTCCCTACCTCTTAGCTTCAAGCCTTAAGAGTTAGAACCCCACTTTCCACCATACAAAGCCTTCAAGAGCTCATCAAAGCAAGCCACACAAGGCTCTCCTATGGTGCCACAAGGGCCCGATGGCTCCAGCTCTCCCCTTTCTTCTCCTATCTCTTTCTAGCTCCCTCCATCCTCCCATTTGTGTCGTTACGCCGCTGACTTTTCAATAGGAACGGAGGGCCACAAATAGGATTCTAAGCCCTTTTGGGTAAGAGGAAGCTATTTTTTTTTCTTTTACTTCATTATTTTTGGCTATTAGTAGAGACCACGTTAAGCGGGTTGATCGGGTGCCTAACACCTTCCCGATCGATAACCGAAGCCCCTACCCAAGAGCCTTTGGTGTGGACCGGATTCAGAGTCATATTTTTAGCACTTTGGTGCTCATAAAAATGAACTAGGTTTCCCGGGACAGCGAAAGCTACGGGTGGCGACTGTATATTTTTTGTTAGAGAGCGCATCGTCATGACGGGATCATCTCGATTCCCACGGTTGCATAAACTCTTTTCGAGAGATCGGGTTGTTTGCATTAGTTTTCATGCCTTCAATAGATCAAGGGGTTTCCCTTTGATTCTTCCAAAGCGCTACAGAATCTTTGCCGCGGGACCTTTTTAGGGTGTGAGAGCCATCTGAGAAGGGAATTCAAAAGGCCCTGGAATCCTTATTTCTTTTCACTTATAAAAATTCAAAAAAATTGAAATTAAAAACCCAAAAGTAAAGTCTTGATTAGTGTCAGCACAACGACATCATCGTACCCTTCATCATCCCATAGGGGAAGAAGGAGGAAGCTTTACTGGCCCCATCTAAGGCATCAGTACCCAACCCAATACTGAGCTATGTCGTGGGCTGTGGACCCGACTTATGCCGATCCCGACTCATCCTCGCCACATTCTCCAACCCATTCCCATATCGAAGAAGCTTTTACTTCCACCCCCCTCACCTAATCAACCTTCACCATAACCGGCCCATTCGGTGCCCCTATTTTCCCTTCCACCACTTCCCAAAATATCCAAAATCCAAATTTCCCATCATTTTCCCGAGCCATGCCTTCATCCATGGCCATCTCCAACCCATCTCACCTTCCTTCTACACCCGTTCAAAACCCGGCCCCATCCTCCACTTTAATCAACATACCCTATTTTTCATCCATCCAACGCATACCCAATCCACCCACATCTATCCATGCCGCATCCGATCCCCCACACATCCCTCCATTTACCTAAGTCATGCCCATTTTTTTTGAAACCATGATCAATTTTCCTCTCTCATCCTCCACCTCTATGCCTCATACATCTTCCCCTTACATGACTAATCCATCAACCAATGCCCCACCTCATTCCTCCAACCCACCTCATATCCCGCCACTTACCCAGTCATGCCGGATTTTGCCGGGGCCATGCCCAATGCCCAATTTTCCCTCATCACATACCCCATCCATACCCCTCCAATCCTTAAATAACCCATCCCCATCCGATCCCCCTTCCATGGCCATGATGGAGGAGATGTTCCAAACTTACAATAGGTGGAAGGCCTCCCAATACATCCCCTCTCATCCATACCACACATCCATGAATCCATCTGAGACCCTATCAAGCCTCCATGCTTCATTCCCCCATGACTCTCATCATCCACACCGTCCAAACCCCCACTACCCACATACCCAAGGCCCAATGGCTCACACCCCCATTACCCACATACCCCAAAGCCCCATGGCCCAAAACCCCATGACCCATACCCATCAGGGGCCCATGGCCCAAACCCATCAAGGGCCCATGGCCCAGACCCACCAATGGCCCATGGCCCAGACCCACCAATGGCCCATGGCCCAGACTCACCAATGGCCCATGGCCCAGACCCATTAAGGCCCAATGGGCCAGACTTATCATGACCAAGGCTTCATGGCCCTCACCTAAGTCCAGCAAGGCCCTAACCTTGGAGCCTCACACCCATACCCTTCACAATTCCTCCAAATTTTCACTCACCCACAACCCCCATACCTAGCTCAAACCCATGCATTACATCAACCCCAATTCACTGATATCCCAACATCCCAAAGTCAGTTCCAAGCCTTTCTCCATGCCCAATGGCCTCATCAGACCCCACCCCAAAATCTGACTTCCACTCATCCCATCACCCAACAAACCTTCCCTCATCCCCAATGGACTCACCCAACCCGCATTGATGCCATTCCCATCCAGTCCATGCAGCACCAGCAAGGGAATCCCGCCCTCACTGCACCCTATGTAGACCATCAGTATGAAGAGGATGAGATTAGGAACAGTAGACCCTATGCTAGGGCATTGACCAGCCATAACCCTCCTCCTATAATTTCCCACCCCCTGGTAGCCCAGAGTGAAGCCCAACCGACTGCTGAGAAAGTGGCTCCCATGTCCAAGGAATCAGAGCAGTTGAAAGAGCAGTTAGACAAAATTCAGAAGCAATTGTTGAATATGGGTGGTGCTGAAATCCACGCCACAGACTTCTCAAATTTATGTTTATTTGTTGAGGTCCCCTTTCCTCCCAAATTTAAAATACCAGCTTTTGACAAGTATAACGACACCGACAATCTCATAGCACACCTCAAGTCTTATTGTGGGGACATGTGCTCTGAGAACCTCCTAACTCCGTTTCAATTCAAGATAGCTCAACTAGCACCAGTCAGAACTGAACCAATGCAGAGAACAAGGAATGGACAGGGGATGCAGATGACTCTAGAGCAGAGGAGAGCCCATTATGATTGAGTTTTTACACCCCTAGGGCAATCTTTGAATGTACTTTTGCCTTTGCTAATAGAAAAGGAATTAGTTACTGCCCGTCAACCGTAACCTCCTCCTAACCCAATCTTGAAGAATTATGACCCTAATACTCACTGTAATTTTTATCAGGGTCCGGGTCACCCGACTGATTGCTGCTTTCCATTGAAGCACATGATCCAAATTTAATTGATGCCAGGAAAATCATTCCACCTACACCTTCTCAAGTGAACCAACACACAAATATTCATCAGGTGCCATTACCCTCACATCCTACCGGAGGAGCAGGTCCCAGACCCACCATCGAGATGATAGAAGAATGTGAGGAGGAATTTGAATTTGACCCGTCGAACTATATCAGCGACTGGAAAATTTATGTAGCACCGTTGCAAAGAGATTATGAAGAGAGGACTATTGGGGTGATTGAACCCTTGAATTTGTCAGATTATTTCTCCAACCCAGTACCACGAGTTGAACCCTTAGACCTTAGGGCTTACTTCCCATCACCCACACATGTCAATTATGTGCACATAAATACATATCAACCATATACAATCACCCCCATCAATTACCCAATAGCCCAACAGGTCCTCCATTCCCCACCATAACCTATAAACTATCAATGGCCCACTCCTACCCCATTACCCCCGTTTCAACCACCCACAAACCTCATCAGCCCAACCTAGCCCAATTTTACCACCCAACCATCTATCACTGAGGTGAACCAAGAATTACCCACCCTTTCGGAGCCATCAGTACGAGTGCATCAGTTACTGGCAGCCACTTCATTTTAGATTTTGGGACCAACCTACAATCCTCATCAGGTCCCACTGAGTTATGAGCAGATTGATGTCAACGCGGGCAACAGCAACAAAGGGGAAGTGGACTTTGTCACTAGAACCCTAAAGATTTCTAAACAGCTGGAAGCACCAGCAGTAGTATAAGTCCAACCAGAGGGAAAGAAAGATAGTGTCGTTAATCCTTTTTAAAAAATAAGTCGGGAACATATAATGGAGACTCAATTAAGAAGGATTCCAGCTCAGATCACTGAATGGGATCTATTAATGACGTCTCCACTCTATTTTCAAGCTTTAATGGGGGCGTTAAAGAATGCGCATGTCTCACTTTAGGTGAGTCCGGATGAAGTTGGACAAATAATTAGTCAAGTCATGGCTCCAAATGCCATTTCATTTTCGGATGCCGATTTACTAGATGAAGGGAGTAGTCACTCTAAATCCCTTAACATTACTGTAGAATCCAAAAATATGATAATCCCACTAGTTTTGACTGACAATGTGTATGCTCTAAACATATGTCCACTGAGAACCGCCACCAAGATTGGGGTAGATCCATCCATGCTGAGACCCACGAGAACCAGTGCCCGAGGTTTTGACAACACAAGGAGAGAGATAATAGAGGAAGTTGACCTTGAGCTATTGATAAGGCCAATGACCTTCTCCATATTATTTCAGGTGATGGATATTAAATCCTCGTTCAATCTACTATTAGGGCGCCCATGGCTGCATGAGGTTGGAGCGATCCCATCCACGCTGCACCAAAAGCTCAAGTTCACGTCCGGGCATAAGATTATCACTATCATTGGCGAAGGACACAGTGAGAAGGAAAAAGTCTCCAACAGCATTGAAAAGCCCAAAGTGCTGGATGTGTCGCACACCGCTGAGGATGTTGACCTTAACAGCTTTGAGTGCGAAGTATCAATGGTACTCCCGGAGCCCATCAAGGGCATCATTCCAAGAATCGGAGGTAGAATGGTAGCGGCAGTGGTCATGCTCCAAAAGTGGGGCTATCAAAGAGGAAGAGGACTTGGGCCCAGACTGCAAGGTAGAAGAGAGGCTGTCACAGCTAAGGGTGGTCAGAAGGTTAAGTTTGGGTTAGGTTACAAGCCCACGGAAGAAGAAGTGTGAGAGGCTAAGGAGAAAGCTCGTGCAACGACAGCTGCGAGATCTAGGGGGATACACATAGAGGAAAAACCCCATTCCAGGCCTCATATTAGAGATTCATTCGTGAGTGTCGGGGTTGTAAAGATTGACCGAAATGGGGTAACCCAATTAACCCCACATAAGCCTACAACACCTGTTCACCCCACCAATCCCCACATCACCCTTCCCAGCCTAGAAATAGACTTGGCCACGTTATCCCTCTTTAAGGAATTACGGTCCATACTTGAACAAACTCCCCCTGTGGTGAATCACCACAAAACTATATTAATGTTTGAGGAAATCATCTCAGACGAACTGGGGATCAACATGACGGAGGCTAACTCCGAAGAGTCTTATCAGTCAGCACCCTCCATCCAAACAGGTAAAGGAGCGACCTCTCAGGTACACAATTGGGCATCTCTGAAGAAAATAAAAATCTCAAAAACATTGAAAAAATAAAAGTCCAAAAATATTATCATTTAAAATTCTAAATAAAATCTCACAAAAAGATGCCTTAATTGAAATACCCGTCCCACATAAAATCGACCCCTTTCCTATAGAAATATAAGAAGAGGTAGGAGTTACAAGTCTGGATGAGGATATTCCTTTAGAGGAGCTCCCTAATGAGCTCCTTGATCGGTTTGCTAAATTTGAGCATGGCCCTACCCCCATTGTTGAAAAAATGGAAGATATCAATCTAGGAACTGAGGAGATTTCTTGAATTACCAAGATTAGAACGTCATTGTCTCCTAAAGAAAGAAAAGACATGATCAATTTCCTTTGATCATACCAAGACATTTTTGCCTAGTCGTATGAGGACATGCCTGGTCTGGACACCGATTTGGTCAAGCATGAGTTGCCTCTCTATCCTGATATGAAGCTGGTTAAGCAGAAGCTGAGAAGTCTCTGACCCGAGTGGATGTTGAAAGTCAAGGACGAGGTCATTAAGCAATATGATGCAGGATTCCTCATGGTATCTAAGTACCCGCAGTGGCTAGCCAATATTGTGCCTGTGCTGAAGAAAGATGGGAAGGTCCGCATGTGTATCGATTTCTTCAATTTGAACAGGGCAAGCTCGAAGGATGATTTCGCGTTATCGCACATCGACATCTTGGTCGATAATACTGCTAAGCACGGGATGCTTTCTTTTATGGACGAATTCTCAAGATACAATCAAATTAGGATGGCAGAGGCAGATCGAGAAAAGATTGCTTTCATCACCCTTTGGGGAACTTTTTGCTATCGTGTTATGACATTCGGACTGAAGAACACCGGGGTAACTTATAAGAGGGCTATGACTGTGCTGTTTCACGACATGATGCACCGAGAAATTGAAGTGTATGTTGATGATATGATAGCCAAGTCACCGAAGAAAAGCGAACACTTGCTAAACCTTCAGAAGCTGTTTGAGAGGTTGAGAAAGTACTAGTTATGTCTGAATCCACAGAAGTGCGCATTTGGTGCCATGTCAGGAAAACTATTAGGATTCATCATCAGCATGAGAGGGATCGAGGTCGACCCAGTCAAAGTTAAAGCTGTCACAGAATTTCTGCCACCATCTACTGAGAAAGAAGTTAGAGGGTTCTTCAGCAAAATACAATATATTAGTCGGTTCATTGCATAGCTAACTCCAATCTGCACGCCTATCTTCATGCTACTTCAGAGGAACTCACCCGTTGAATGGAATGACGATTGTCAGGCAGTGTTAGATAAAATCAAAAGCTCCCTCCTCAATCCACCTGTGTTGGTACCACTCGAGCCGGAGAGACAACTCTTGATGTATCTCTCCACGATGGAAATCTCGATGGGATGTATCTTAGGGCAGCATGACAAGACAGGAAGAAGAAAGCAAGCCATTTACAATCTGAGCAAGAAGTTTATTGATTACGAAATGTGCTATTCTCATCTAGAGAAAGCATGCCTAGCTCTTGTATGGGCTACTCAGAGGCTTCACCATTACTTGCTATCCCAAGTCGTTCTACTCCTGGCCTAAATGGACCCGTTGAAGTACCTTTTCGAGAAGTCGACCCTCACTGGACAAACTGTATGCTGGCAACTCCTATTATCTAAGTTTGACATCACGTACGTCACTCAAAAGTCGATTAAGGGGCAGGCACTCGTCGATCATCTTGTCGACAATCCTTTATCAGATTATGAACCTTTGAGGACTAAGTTCCCCGATGAGGACATCCTATTCATGACGGAAGATGATACTGAGGAAGTAGAAGAATCATGGGTAATGCACTTTGATGGGGCAACAAATGCCGAGGGTCAGGGAGTTGGCACCATTTTGATTTTGCCAAAAGGATCCCATGTACCAGTCTCTATCAAGCTCAACTTTCCTTGCACTAATAACATGGCTGAGTATGAAGCTTGTGTCACTGGTTTACAAGCAGTTCTCGATCTGAATGTAACTCTCCTCCAGGTGTTTGGCGATTCGCAGTTGATCATATGCTAGACGAATGGAGATTGGGAGATAAAGGATGAGAAACTGATCCCTTACCATAAGCACCTCGAGGATCTGATAGCTTGTTTTCAAGACGTGACATTCTCATATGTCCCTCGAATAAGAAATCGCTTTACCGATGCATTAGCAACTTTGGCATCAATGGTAGAAATCTCGTATGGTGTTGAGATAAAGTCGATCATGATCGAGAAAAGGAATGAACCAGCCTTCTACCTCCAGATTGAGGAACCTACAAAGCCTGATGATGAGCCACCTTGGTTCTCGGATATCACTCGAGACACTAACTTTCCCTGAGGGTACGCCCAAGACGGACTGACAAACTATTCAACATTTAGTGGCATGCTACGTCATCTGCGGTGATTGCCTTTACAAATGTTCCTACAATAACATTTTACTCAGGTGCCTTACTGAGAGCGAAGCAATCAACATCATGAAGGAGATCCACGAGGGAGTATGCGGTGCCCACGTCAGCAGTCACATGCTTGCTAAGAAAATTCTATGGCAGGAATACTTTTAGACCACTATGAAATCGGATTGCTGCAAACATGTTCGGAAATGCTACAAGTGTCAGAAACACTTCAATCTAATACACGCTCCTGCCATCGATCTTCACTGCATGACCACTCCTTGGCCATTTACTACCTGGGACCTTGACTTCGTCGGAATGATTAATCCGAAAGTATTAAATGGACATCGGTTCATCCTCGTCGCCATTGAATACTTTACCAAGTGGGTAAAGCGGCATCATATGCCAATATCATGACCAATCATGTTGAAAAGTTTCTTAAGAATAATATTGTGTGCCAATTTGGAGTACCCAAGGATATTATCATAGACAACGGCACAAACTTTACGAATAAGCACATCTGAGCCTTTTGCGAGCAATACAAGATCAAGCACCATCGCTCGTCACCTTTTCGACCTCAAACTATGGAGCCATAGAGGCTACGAATAAGACAGTCGTCCGCATCCTAGAGAAGATGGTCATCACTTATCAAGATTGGAGCGAAATGCTACCATTTGCTTTATGGGCCTACAGAAAGTTGGTCCGTACCGCTATAGGGGTAACACCATTCTCCCTTGTGTATGGAACCGAGGTCGTCCTACCGATAGAGGTTGAAGTACCCTCACTCAGAATCCTCATGGAATCGGGCTTACCTGAAGCAGAGAGAAAGTGATTCTGCTTTGAATAATTGAACTTATTAGACAAGAAAAGACTCCTAGCCTTGTGCCATACTCGAGTTTATCAAGGACGAATCGCACGTGCTTACAATAAATGTGTCCGCGGTCAAGATCTAAAGGTGGGAGACACTATGTTGAAGATCTTCCCATCCCTCCACGCTGATCTAAGAGGAAAATTTAAGCCTAACTGGGAGGGACCTTACGTCGTCCAAGAAGTGCTGCCGGGATACACCATCCGCCTCGCCACCATGGACGGAGATCATCTTCCTGAGCCCATCAATGTTGGATACGTCCGAAGGTTTTACTGTTAGTCTATCACGACAGGGTAAGTATTGGTGAAACAGATACATGATTGCTTAAGAACTATCAAAAAGAGGCCCTCATTCCAAACACAGTAGCTAAAAAACATCACTAAAAATGATGATATCCTTTGCTACCTCATTTGAGCCTAGGCCTTTCATTCAATAAACTCCTTCCCTGAAAAAAAAAGTGTGTACATATAAAAAAAAAAGAAGAGAGATGAAGTACAAGCGCTATCAAAAAAATAAAAATAAAAATCGAAAAGCAAAACCTCAAAAAAAGATTGCCTGAAAGGAAAAGGAAAAAATAGAAAAATCATGGGGCATGTACAGTAAAATCCCCCAAGGAAGAAAGTATGTTGTGAAAAACTAAAACCGTATCAAGGAAACCTTTTTAGCCAAGCATACCTTCAAATCCTAACCTAACCCATAGCCAAGCTACACCCTGACGAAAGCCCTCTTTTTAGGTTCACAAGTAGTCATAGTATCTATTAAGTCAACACAAGCCGAGTTGTGAGACAACACCAAAGCCCCATCTAGCCGGCTATGACGGAATCAACGTCTATGTCGTGGCTTTTAAAAATATGAAAGAAATAAAAAGAGAAAAAATAATTAAAAATACAAGCTCAAAGCAAGATGAACTTGGTGAAAACCCGAAAGGGCGCTATGGGTAAAAACAGCTAGTTTGTGCGGACCAGGTGAAAACTCGAAAGGGCGCTTGGGGTAAGAGAGCTAAACCCATGGACGTGGTGAAAATCCGAAAGGGCGCCACAGGTAAAAAGAGGGCAAAAACGGACATGACGAACCCACCTTGGGCGTTGTGAGTAAAAAAGGATTAAAAAGAAAGGCTTGAATTGATTGATAAGATTGATGTTTGAGGAGACCTTTTGGTTACTCTCCCTGATACACTTTTTCTGACTGGGCCGCTCATGTTAGATCAAATCGGGCCCCGACCAGAATTATCTTTGTGAAACTGCTTCATCGAACGCATGACCCAAGGTAAGGAGAAAGGTTTGAATCAATCTAAAGGGATTGATGTTTCAGTCTTTGTAAAGCTGCTGAAACTCACCCAGATCCGACCACTTAAAAGGGGTTCGACCATGCTCAAAAGGGGACCCGAGATCTCACCCTGTGATTGAGGCATCAAACAAAACAAAAAGAGAATACAAGACAAGGCGGAAGGCCCCTTTTGTCAAAGATAATAATTTTTCTTTTCCACTTCCATGCCCAGGCTATGCACATTCGAGAAAGAGACCCATCAATAAAAAAGAACAACAAAAAAGAGAAGTCTTTGTAAATATAATAGATTTTCCTTTTCCATTTACAACTGTACCGCTTACACCACATCCCAAAAAATAGTCGGTGTGATGTCTAGTTTTATTCCTTTCTTTTTTACAAAAGCATAATAAACAAAAACATAAAGAAAATATGTATACCAAAAAATGTGTATCTATAAAGGTGTCTCTTACACCCCTTTTCTGTAAATCTGATCTATGCAAAAAGATATATGTGCAGGAGGGAATCAACGACCCAACTCAAGCTTCAAGGCACTAATCTTTGCGCAAAAATCATCCTCCCGAACATTCCACTCAGTCAGCCAATGGCTATGGGGCTCTTGTACCTCTTCCGAGAAGCATCAGTAGCCCCATGAGCAACATTCAAGGATCCTTCCAGACGAAGGACCTCACCCTACGCTATGCCAGCTCTGGTCTCTACTACCTCTGCTCTAACTTTCTCTTGGGTCAAAAGCTCTTGTAGGACCCTCTTCTCATCAATCAGTAGCTCAATATGAGTTTGAAGTGTCATCTCTTTCTTCGGCCAAGGGCCTCCCATATCAATACTCTCTGCCTGATCCAGATGATCAATAGCAGGCTGCTTAGCCGATAGCCAAGCCTCGTACTCAGGGGAAGACTAAACTGAATCTCCCTTCTCCATATCACACATCAATGTCGACTGATGTATCTCCCAAAGAGCAGCAATCTGATCCATGTCCCCAGAGGACCCCCTAGAAAATATCAAATCACATAGAGGGGGCTTTGCCTCACAAGGGACCTGCTGAGAGCAGTTGAACTGACGCAACACTTGGAATGGGAAGTAAAAGGTACTTCCGGTCAATCCTAGGAGGGTGATGCCCTCATGGTCTCTGGAACAAACTACTGGGAAGATCCGATCCAACCAAGGAAGTCTCCATATCAGCTCTGCATCGGTCAACCAATGCTTCAAAACTGACAAATCTCCCTGTGGAATCAATTGACACCTACCCAGAAAGCATAGAACCGCCTCACCTTGAGCGATGTAAAAGCGTGGTATGGGTCTTAAGATAGCGAGATGCTCACCTAACCTGACCTGGAGCAGTAAAGGACATCCCCTGAGGCTCTCCACCTTGCCTAGAGCGAATGCATCAAGGCATCAGTATAATTCAGCAAGGACCAGGTGCATCACTGATCGGCCCTCTACCAACTCGATCAAAATGTCACAGAGAGCCAAAGAGAAGCTCTCTCCCCCAGTGAAGAAAAGGACTTCCGAGATGAGACTGAGAGCAAAGGCTTTCACATTGAAGATATTCCTAACCGGCAATTTTCGAAGACTTTCATCACCGAAAAGTTCTTTGAGGAATTTGATCCAACACTTTGTGGGCCCCCCAATGAGACTTTTCGCATATTCAAATTTCTTCAAACCTAGGGTAAGGTGACTCTTGTGAGGCCTCTGTGGAGCTTCAAGCCAAACAAATTGGATAACTCTTCAAGGGTGGGAGCTAGCTCCTGCTTCCCAAAACGAAACACATGGGCATTTGTATCCCAAAAAGAGGTTGCCGCATGAAGTAGGTCCCACGGTGGAGGAACCTCAAGAAAGAAGTGAAGACGAGATAGTCCAAGCCACTCCAAATCAAGGAGATCGCTCTCATTCAAGCTCCCAAGCCAACTTTTTAGAAAATTGGGCCCAAAGCCCAAAGAAAGGAGTAAATTAGTTCCGAGCCCTCCATGTAAGGGAGGGTTGGAAAGCGGGTCTATAGACGTACAAAGATCTTTTAAAAATATAAAATTCGATATATGTTGATGGACCCACCCTTGGGAAAGCAAGGAGAGAAAAAATCAACTGAAAAAGCCAAGTCAAAGAGAAAAGAGAGAAAACAATCTTTCTCGGGCATATAAAGGGCCCACTACACCCCAGGCTAAACCTAGCGCAACTAATAGTTGCGCCAATGCAAATTTGCCCCATGCTAAACCTAGCGCAACTAATAGTTGCGCCAGTGTAAATCCCCCTAGGATTAGCCTGGCAATGTAATAGATGCGCCAGGTCAATCTAGCCCCCTTCGATGACATTTTTGGAGCTTTTTAGGGGATTTTTATGGGCCTTTGCTGGCCCCCTTAGTCTGCCTGTTCACATGAAAATCAAAGTGCGCTTAGCAGTAAAATCATCTAACTTTTGTACAAGAAAACCCCACACAGAGGCATGCGACCTCAAAGGGTCATTTTTACAAGCAATCATCAAAACCATCCTGCAAGCAGTCAAATATAATGCAAGATCAAAGAAAGAGCACTAAACATTTCCAAGCAGAAAATCATCCAAAGAGTGCCACAACTATCTATTACAAACATTTCAAATCCCAATAAAAATCATCCCAAAATGTTTAAAGTATTTAAAAGCAGAAACTAGGCCGAGTCCTTGTTTGCGCCCTTCAATTTCTTTCGCTGACGCGAGGAGCTTTGGAAGGTCCACAGATCTCCTACCTGGGACCACGCCTGTGAAAGCCGACTAAGAAGAGAGCGCGATTATTTTTCATGTGCGCGTTGCAAATCATAGCCAAGGTCACAAATTAGGAACAAATTGAAAGACAAGGATGGAAAAATAGTGATAAAGATTGAGCAGCAATATACTCACCATCTCCACATCCCAAAGCACTGCGCTGTTAAGACAATGCGCAGCTTGGTCCATGGCCGACTCAAAATTCTACATTCAGAAGGGAAAGATGTTAGTTACAAGGTTTGTTAGCAAATACGAATATTTATCAAAAGAGCCAAAACCAAGAAGGAACGGTCAAAAGAGTCTTACCCCCAGAACCACCTCAGGAGGAGGGCCCGAACCGCTTTGGCTGAGAGGCGTGCCTGCCTATCTATGTCAGCACATAGACCCGAGAGAAAGCTGTCGTCGAGGCGTCTGAAGGTCCCATGGACCACGGCAAGAGCACCACCGAGGGCACCCACATGAGAAGAACCCGACGGACTAGCACCTGAAGAACCCACAGCGGAAGGACCAGCATCTGAGGGACCCACCTCTGAAGCGTCATCAGTACCCCCTGCCGCCCCACCTTCATCATCTGAGTCATCCCCTTGGACAAACTATGAAAAAAATAGAGATTCGCTCAGTAGGAATAAAAGCTGAATTGAAACCAAAAGGGGGACTAATCTAAAAGAGAAAGGAGAATTACTTGGGTACACGGGCCGTCGAAAGTAAGGAAATTGATGCTAGGGATAAAATGCAGCAGAATAAATAGACACGACAAAGACTCATACCATAGCTGATAGTCCCCGGGCATGAGAAGGGCATTAATGGGGATCCCATTATGGAGGAAGGCCGCAGTAAGCTCCTCGATACTACCCACAGGGTCTAGAACATCTGTAGGGGGATCCATGGGTATGGCGGGATAGCCCTGGTACTGATGAACCACCGGATCCCCCAGATAGCAGGCCCTGGCCGACACCCCATAGAAGAAGAAGATGCGGCGATAGTTAAAAAGGCGCGATGGACCTACGACAGCTCAGTCCCAAAAAATAGAGCCAAGGTATGGGTCATAAATGATCTGTCCAAGTCAAGATGTGATCAATCAGTCAAAAATTGTAGCATAATAACAAAGGAGAATTTATGAACTGAAATAAATAAAGGAGAAAAGGCCTTACTTGCTCGGGGATCATCAGATCAAATTGGGACCTCAGGCTCATCTCCAGATGCTTCATGCCCACATCGCGACGTCAAAATTTATTCCAATTGCTAAGGAGGGTTAGGTGTAGATCTCAGAGTGGAGAAGTGGGCGTCTGGGTTGGAAATGCAGGTATCCCCATGCCTAAGGAGAGCAGTGAACAAAAGATAAGTCAGTAGCATGCAATGACCATCCAAATACACTGATAAAAGCAAAAGATTTAGAGATTACCTCCAAAGCCGGCCAAAAACCAACGATGAACTTTGAATCCTCGGTAGATACTCAGGCTATGACATACATCAACATCGCATATCCGGCCCCGCCGCAATCGTATCTGTGGATATCGAGCGAATTATCCATGATGCTCGTAGTGCCAAATTGACTCGTCCGCCGCTTGTATTAGTAAAGATGGTTTTGCCCAACAAGAACAAAAGCGTGATACGGGACAAGACGATCACACACTCGGGCTTAATGTAAAGATCCACATCTGGCTCGCCCAGATCCACCAACTCATTCGGCCAATAGAGCTCAGATAGCCAGGTCATCTTGACCTCGGCACCATGCAAACTTCCATGAGGGGGGTAATCCCCTATCAATCTGACAATATCATCTCTGCAAGGCACTGTGAGGTTGGCGATTGGAATGCCCCCTACCTGATACCGGTAATCATCGTCCAATCCATGGGCATCAGGGTCATCTCAACATAGGCCATGTGAAAAGACATTGTCTCCAGGCGAAACCTCTCTATCAAAGCTCTCAAGTATGCGGCGTCAGCCCTCATGGGGGGGCATGACAGGAACTCCTCAAAGTCGGCCTACTCAAGCAAATACTTCACGATAGGCGGGATGTAGCGATAAAAATCATGGAAGTCCAGCCAGCCCCCTCGGAATACAATATGGGGCAAGTCCTGTGTCAAAAGAGAAAGATGCATCAGGTCATAGAAATAAAGCAAAACCACGCAAAAAAGAGGAATTGAAGTTATCTTTTACCTTGCCCGCTATACCAAAATTAGAGATGTGGATATATTGCTGGTGGAGAAGGCCGACTTGGGCGGCCTCGCCCTGCATCTCAAGCCATGGACCTACCCGGCGTTCTACCACGAAGAACTGTTCCCCACAGGGGCCATAAACCACGTCAAGCCCCTCGTCTTGTCCCTCCTCCACGTATTCTTCATCACCAGACATTTTGAGGCAAAAGCAAGTAGTTATATCAGGGCGAATCAAAGATAAAAAGTCACCTTTGCTATAGGCCAAGGGAAGATAAGTATGCTCATCCCTTTCTTCTATTTTCAAACATAAAAATATACATATATAGAAAAAATCCCTTTCTTTTTAATAGAATAAAAATACAAAAAAAATTCCTTCCTTTTTATCTTAAAAAATAAAACAAAATTTTCCCCCTTCTATCTTCAAAGATAAAGCAAGTTAGAAACAAAAAATCAAAATTCCTTTCTTTATGCTTCTATGATCAAAATCAAAAACCAAAAAAAAATCCTTCCTTTATATTTATAAAAACTAAAACAAAAAATCCCTTCTTTTATGTTCATTAAATCAAAAACTAACAAAAAAAATAAATCGATTCCTTAGTTTTCAAAAAAAAACAAACACCAAAAACCAAAACTAAAATCCTTTTCCTTAATTAATTTTCAAAAAATAGAAACCAAAAATTCGCTTTCATTATTTAGTTTTCAAAAAAAAAAAAAAGACCAAAAAAATATCCTTGCCTTATATTCAAAAATGAAAACAAACACAAAAAACAAAAATAAAACCCTTTCTATATGCACAAATAAAAACAATAAAAATATATATACGTATATAATATGTATATATATTATGCATTAATAAAACCCATAAAACAACCAAAACAGGGCATCATTCATAAAAAAAAAAAAGCATCAACACATCATCAATAAACATGCTTACGATAAAAATAAACCATTTATCATCTAAAAATGCAAGATCGTGATCATATTTGCAAGAAAAATCAAATAAAATGGGTTTTAAATTGTTACCTTTGAAGAAAAAGGGGTCTTTGATCTAGCGCGAAGCAGGCGATCAATCGGCGCAAGTAAATGCCGACAATAAGGCACGCATAGAGGCGATGTAAAGGAACCCTAGGGGAGGCTTATTTTCGGTTTGGAGAGAGGGGGAGGAAAAAAAATTCGAAAATACACCCCTGCTGCCCAAACTCGGTCTCCTTAAATTCAAATCCCCAGCCATGCCTGGCGCACCTATTAGTTGCACCAGGCTATTTTGAGCCCCCAGTTGGCTTGGCGCAACTAATAGTTGCGCCAGGTCACGTATGGGCTAGTTTGGGTCAGCCCGGTACCCCTTCTCCTTGTTTTGTTACCCCCAACAGATGCACATGCTCCCAAATTGTACGTCGATCCTCATTCGGCTTGCCCGGGAAGCCGTGCTAGAATAAAATTGATAGAGATCAATGAGCATCCGTATCCTACATAGGAAAATGTGAAAAATCCAAAAAAATGATAAGAAAATCCCACATAAAAAGCCAAAAATAATTCACATAAACTGATAGAATCATTCATATAAAATGATAGTTTTGAAAAATAAAAAAAAATCACACAAAATGATAGTTTTGAAGAAACCAAAAAAATCATATAAAATGATAGCTTTGAAAAAGACCAAAAATCCACATAAAGTGATAAAGAAAAACCCAAAAATAAATTAAATAAAGTCACATAAAGTGATAAAGTGGTCACATAAAATGATAAGTTAAAAGATAAAAATCACATAAAATGATAAATCCAAAAAATCATATAAATTGATAAACATAAAAAAGTCAAAATTTTTCCACATAAAATAACAAAAAATAGGTGTTTTGAAAAAAATAGCACGTACTCCCAAAAAATGTTGCAACATCTATTCACTCCACTCGGGTAATCATGCTAAATAAACGACAAGATCAATGGGTTCGCCTAAAGACCTCGAACCCTGCTTCAAGTAGGAACACCCATGACCAGTTAAATGAGGTGGTCTATGCCTCATATGATTTGACACATAGTTATGCACATTCGTATTTTGAAGCGGTAAAATGTCAATATTTTATCATAGTTGTGCTATACCAATGTCCTAAGTCTAAGGTTTTCCTTGGATTTTTGGATCCTACTTCAAAGTAGGAGCAACGGCATCAATTCCGATCAAACGGTCAATATTTCGATCAGGATGATTCCACTGCTACATCTTCGAGCTAACGCTATGTCTTTGGATTCATATGAACATGAGTGTCTAAGCTTTAGAATTTTCACGAAATTTTTGGAGGTGTGGACTCTTGGTCTTCGCAGTCTGGGCGTGCGCCCTACGGGGTTTGAGGTCAGGGTAAGGTCAATCATTGGTTGAGACCAACCTGTTGAAAATGAAACTACATATCAATCAACTATGTACAAACATGCATGCAGAAGGGTTCTTTTCCCTTATTTTTCTGCAGGCTTAAAACCTGCATTGGCACGATTTCCCTTAGATAGGTGCCATGCATCTGGGTATCCGTAGGATGGTCGCTTGTTCTCATAAATTATATCCGGACGGGATTTGGGTCGAGAATTCCATCGCCTTTGTTGCTTATCGCCTCTAATGGGTGCATGTTTATGCATGGTTAAATGATTCGTAAGATCATTATCGACAAAGGCCAGGATTAGGTGTCTCCTCCGGTGGGCACTCGATTTTAGCTGGATCTGTTCAGTGTTATTTGAGGTTGAATGCTCTAGGTCATGTTGATCTGGGGTACATTATCAAAAAATAGCACATACTCCGAAAAAGTGTGGCGACATCTATTAGCTCTACTCGGGTAGTCGTGTTAAATAAACTTTGGGATCAATGGATTTGCCCAAAGACCTAGAACCCTGCTTCAAGCAAGGGCACTCATAACCAGTCAGATGAGGTGGTCAATGCCTCATATGATTAGACACAAACTGTAGAACCTTGCATACTTTCTATGCACCTAGCTTTGAATATGGGTCGACCACCCTCTTACTTGCGAAGCTGTTGTATTCAGAATGAATCTCAAACATCAAACTCCTTCAAATCATCTCGAGAAGTGACCATTTTTCCCAGCTATTGGAATTTTGCAACTCATTCCACCTCGATTATGCCCAATAATGTCCCTAAGTGCTTGGGGACCGATTATCTTAAGAAAGGACCGTTTTTCCCGACATACAAGGCTTTCATTTTCTCACCATGATACTCATCTGATGTTTGAAGTTCATTCTAAATGCAGTGAACCCATCAGTAATGCCTTGGGCCTCTTTGGATGTCTCTTTTCTTTGGCATTCGATCATTAGTGATCGGATACCAAAGAGGGGCATCTATAGACACCCAAATTTGGCCCAAGGCCCGACCGAGACACATTTCGAGAGAGGCGCATCTCCGAGCTTTTGATGTCATGTATAGAACCCTTAGAAACCTTTTTGAAACTTTAGGAGTCATTCCAAACCCTTAGAAATCACCCTAGAACCCTTAGGAACCTTCCCGAATCCTTAGAAACCTATTTCGACTCTTAGAAACTATTCTGGACCTAAACCTAGCTTTCCCGATCAATGGATGAAGAGTGGTGCACTGGTACTAGCTGTGACCTTTTACTACAATTGAATCTCATACCATTGAAAAGTAGAAGTCCTCAACTTTCCTACAAGCCAAGGATCCCCCCAATCGGAGCTGTACGCAAGAAGTTATGGCATTTCGAAGCTTAGGGGCAGAATTGTAATTATATTGAATTCCCCTTAGGGATTTGGCACAAGTATTACTTGTGCCAAGCCATTTCTCCTCAGAAATGGCTTGGCGCAACTAATATTTATGTCAGCAATAAGGTAGACCCCACCATGGGGAGCCAACTTCCAGACCACTATTCAAACACTATTTTACTGTACATATGCCTGGCACACCTATTAGTTGTGCCAGGCTTATGAACAGTGACTGTGGGTTTTTACCTCAAATTTTGAGATTGTGGTTTGACTTATTGACGATCCTAACCTTTGGGGTGTGTTTTGCTAGTTCTGTTGCACCCATTCACTATCTATTTGCAACCCCTTAAGTAGTTTAAAGCCCCACCCTATCATCCACCATTGGAGCATCACTTCACATATTTTAAGGCTCCAAAAACCCTAGAAAACCTTAGATGGCTAGATTACTTAATTGCTAATCCAAGTTAGCCTCTAAAGACCCTCCTAACTTTTCTTTTTCCTATAAATAGAGAGGCACCCCTCCATTTACAAAGGCTTGAAAAAATTTGCAAATTAGAGATTAAAGAATCCCTTCTCTCTCTCCCTAGTGCACCATTTATATGCAAATTCCAAAACTTTCAAACCTTCTAAAAACCTTAGCCTTTGACCTAAGAGCTTTAGTTTAGGTTTGTGCTACCCCCGAGCCTCTCCTCCCTACCTCTTAGCTGTCCACCCTAGGAGTTAGAATCCATCATCAAGCTATACAAGCCATCAAAAGCTCACAGAAGCAAGCCAACGCAAGGCTCCACAGTGGTGCAACAAGGGCTCGAGAGCTCCGCCTCTCCCCTCTACTCTCCTACCTTCTCAGTTCATCCTCCATCCTCGCATTTGTGCCGTTATGGCTTCGAATTTTTAGTAGGAACAAAGGGGCATAAATAGGATTTTAAGGCCCTTTGGGCAAGAGGAAGGCTTTTTAATTTCTTTTATATCAATTTTATTTTGGCTATAAGTAGAGATCGCATTAAGTGGATTGATTGGGTGCCTAACACCTTCCCAATAGATAACTGAAGCCCCTACCCAAGAGCCTTTGGCGTAGTCCGGATTCAAAGTCAATTTTTGGCACTTTGGTGCTCTTTAAATTTGATTTGAGTTTTTCGAGACACCAAAAGCTCTGGGTGGCGACTCTAAATATTTATCATGAGCGCATCGTCGTGACGAGTTTGATGAAAATCCACGATTGCACAACAGGGCGGTGCTAGGGTAAATGATGTTGATTTGACTCGAAGTGCCACCCTATTGGGGGAAGAGATGGAAGAGTTAAAGGTGGGAGAAAGAAAACCAAGGATAAAAGTTGTGTCAGAGTTCACGTGATCGGCGCCAGTTGCTCCTTGGTAGGTTCTGTGGATTGACCTTTGGTCGGAACCCCCTTGGGAGTTTCCAAGATTAGCCCTTCAGAGGTGTATGTCGCAGATCGTGGGTGGATTTCTGTGAGTCACTCTTTATTCTTTGCCAACTCGGGGCTCTGCGATGCTGACATTTTATTGTATAACTTGGAAGATTTCATCATACACAACATCTCAGGGGGAAAAGGAAGTGAAGATGAGATTTTTGCTAGAATTCGTTCAACGTGTGCTTCCTCTCCGAGTCTCTCCATCGTCTTTCCCTTTTTATGTATTTTTATTTGGGCTCCCTCCCCTGAGTGTTCGCGGACTCGGGTGTCTTTGGGTGTTTGTCTTAAATTCAAATTCATTTTTCGTTTCAAAGGGCAGGAGGTATGCCCCCGGTGTAATTTGTAATTAATTTCATCATTTTTATAAAAGTATATTTGTTTGTTTATGACTTGTTTTGAACTACTTAAATTCTGGCTTGATTGGATTCAGTTTGGGTGTGGTCTAGTTTGATTTTCATTTGGTCCAGGGTGAAGTTTGGCTTGGTTTGTGTTGGCGTTATATCGTGGTTTGATTCTGACGAGCTCTAATTTGATTTGGTGTTTAAGTGTTTAAGTGGCTATTTTTGGAGCATGCATGTGCATATAGGCGGTTTTTTTTTTTTTCTTTTTTTTTTTCAGGGCGTATATGCCTAAGTCAGAGTGCGTGTGTGAATTTTGTGTTATGGGTGTTGTTTGGTATAGGTATCTAAGTCAGTAGCTTCATCTCTGGCCGTGTTTGTTTGCCTATTTTTTTTTTTCATAGCTGAGTAATTACGCGCCTGGTGCAGGGAGTTTAATTCAATTCCATGCCTTGTTGGGTGGGCGCGATTGGGGGGTTCAGGAGTCAATTACGCATTTGAGTATGTGCGCATAATTTAATTGTGCGCTCTAATCAGTGCGCATGATTGGAGCATCACCAGGTCACTGTGCGGGTGACCTTTTAATTGCACACATGGTGGAGGGCGCGGGATTGACTTGTCAGGCCTTTTGGGTTGACGGAAGATGAATGGCTCATGTGGAGTGTGGCGTTTAATTCGGAATGCATGCGATCGTGTTGGCGTTGAATTGGATTGCGCGCTATATTTCTGGCGCTTAACTCGGCGAGCACCTATATATGCCCGAGGTTCCTTCATTTTTCTTCATTCCCTCTCTTCACCTGAGCGAGCCCGAGTTTAGAGTGTCTCTATGTCCATGTCTTAGCGATATTGTGTGATCCGATTGCCCGATTTCAATGTCGTTTCTTCCACTCCTTGTTGTTTCACATGTTCTATGTCCCAAATTGGCTTCTGACGGAGGTGTAGCTATGGCTTGGGGTGTTGGGATTGAGTTGCGGCATACATCCATCATTATTGTTAGGAGGTGAACACGGTAGTTGAAAAGTCCTCCAAATGGATGGAAAGGGTGTTACCCAACCAATCCTCCCCTCGCTTTTCTATTGCTTCTGATTGGACATTCCACACATCGTGTTTTGGGTTTCTGTCCGTTTTGGGTTCCGTGTTTATTTTAAGTTTTATGTTCCATTTCTAGGTCTTCGTTTGGGTTGTATGTTCAGGAGGTATGCCTCCGGTGATACCTGCAAAATTTTTATCATAAATAAAGCGGTGTTTTGTTTATTGTGTTCGTTTCATTTAAGTTTGTTCATGTTTATTGTTGCATGTTTCTTGGGTTGCGTCAGAGGGTGAATGGATAGTGTTGGGATAGTGCAGGGGTATGTGTTTATTCTTCGACATGTTGCATGTATCTTGTTTATTTTGTTTTGGATGTTTTCGGTCCCATGGTAGAAAAGTAAGAAATAAACTGGAAAAAAAAATAAAAAATGCCCCAATTTGGGGTGTTGGTCTCGTGACCTGAGTATCGCTACCAAGGTACCAGCACTCTTAAAAAAATTGCTCCAGTGTCAAGTGATGGTAGAGACTTTTATCGGCCTCACAAATGTCCTGGAGTGTATTTGTAATGGTCCTATGTTGGGAAGTAGTTTGATTATTTCGGCCACGTGTCAGGCTTGATTTTATAAGTGTTGAACAATCATCATGTATCGTAGCTTTTTAACAGGATTGAGGAGAATGGTGGATAATTGGTGATTGCATCACTTGCCATTCAAGAGTTTTCGGTTTTATTCCAAAGAGATTTTGGAAATCATTTGACTCATCGTCTGAAGAGGAGGTAAGAATTTTTTTCTTTTGGGGATAGCTTCTTATTCAACCAATTTTTGAAATAGTAGTCAACTCTTCTCAAGTGGATAATATGGTGCTACAATTGAGCTCTCCATCATGTTTCGACACCATCAAATCATCAAATTATATGGTTAACAAGAGTTTTGTCCTCCTCACGCCACCGTACGATAATATCTAGTAGTGTGAAGATGTCAGGGATGCCCTCGCGGCTCGCTTAAACTTCCCTAATAAGATTACCAGGAATGTCCGCACAATTTGCTCATGCTTCCTTGAATTCATTAACTGTTTATTCGTCGCGTGCTCTCTCTCGGTTGTGTCTCTTTTCTATATATATATATATATATTTTTTTTTTAACAACCTGCTAAAGCAAGGATTATAAGGTTTGATGGAACCTTGCACTTTCATTTTTTCTGCTCTAACATGGACTCCAATTGCTGAAGAGGTGTAAGAGAATCCAGAGTTTTCTATATTTCAAAATAGTTTCATGATTCATTGGTCTTTTCAATCAACTTGCCCGAATAGGAGGGGTGGGTAATCAGTTAGATGATTTTCAAAATGGTTCAAAAGAATAATGACCTACGACTGGTACATGCCTTGGGATGACTATGAGGATGATAAATATATAGTTACACCTGTTTAGGCAACGAGACATAACGATTATTGAGTCGTGATTCCAAGGGTTAGGAAGTCTTTCCCTTGTATCTATGTTGCCAAAATAGTTAAAGTGCTTCCCATGTGGGGTTTTGATTTCCTCCAGGCGAGGCAATTGTGTAGGCACTATTTCTTAGCACTAGCTCCTTGACTTCGAGTTCTCGATCGAGTAAGAGTTATAAGTCAGCGATATTGTTGGGCAGATAATATATATATATATACATATATTTTTTGTTTTATATATTTTTTATATTATTTTTTTGTTATTATTATTGTGTTATGGTACAACATCAGTTCCTTAAGCAGGGACTGACTCAGAAGGTCGGATGGACAGAGTGACAGTCAGATAAATCCATTTCGAAGTCCTCGATCCATCTCGATCTGATTGATCTGGGATGAGAGAGATGTTATGTTTAGGTTTGTGTTTTGGATGATATGAAATTTGTCGAAATAGATGTGGAGTCTTTTAACTTCTTCTTTTGATAAATCTTTTATGGTTGGAGATTCCTTGTTTGAAAGGACCTTCTTTAGCCTCTCAATGGAGTGGGGCATGTTGTAAAGTTGAGATATGAGACAGGGTCCTTCCCATTAGGTTTTGTGTAATGGTATTATTTTGATTTGATGAAAGGAGTCAATTGAAGGGGAGTGTGATATTGATTTCGTAAAGAGAGTGACAAGGTGAGACAAAGGCAGAATAAAAGGAGAAGATAAGGAAGTGTAGACCATGGTGGACTCTTCCTTAGCGTGTGGATTTTTAATTTTGTTTGATTCTGCTTGTTTTGTTTAATTCGCACTTTGAATTTTTCGCGAGGTTGTTTTAAAGTTTTGTTCATAATTTTCGGAGGGCATTTGGTGTCGAAAGTTTGATGTAGTGGTATTATTGCTGGTTGGAGTTCTGTGAAGGTTTTGATCGTGCAGTCTATGGAGATTTTGATTTGGGGTTCAGATGGAATTCCAGTTGTGCTGTCAATTTTATGTTGTAAGGTTTGAGAATTTGGCGATATGCTAATTTGGATGTTGATTAGAGTTGTAAGATTCAAGTTTGGCTTAGTTTTGAGAGTGGGAGGAGTGATGGAGTTTTTGATTGGTTTATCGATTGATTCACTAGTTGATATTGATGTTGTAGAGGTAGATTCGATGATATGTTCGGATTTGATCAGTTCAGGTTTGGTGACAAGTTTAGGTTTGATGGTTAGTTTAGGTTCGATGATAGGTTCATGCTCGGGTTCGATGAAAGGTTCAGGCTTAATGATAGGTTTTGGTTTGATGGTAAGTTTGAGTTCGATGCCTGGTTCAGGTTCAATGATGGGTTCAAGTTTGATGATAGGCTTGGATTTGGTGACAAGTTTATGTTCGATGGTGGATTTAGGTTTGGCGATAATGTCGGGTCTAATAACAGGTTTAGGTTTGATGATAGGTTTAGTTTCGATGACAGGTTCTTGTTTGATGACAAGTCTGAGTTTGATGATTGGTTCAAGTTTAATGATGGGCTCGGTTTTAATGATGGGTTCATGTTCAACGATAGGTTTAGATTTGTCGATAGTTTGAGGTTTGATGACCGGTTTGTGTTCGGTGACAAGTTTAGGTTTGATGATAGGTTTAGGTTTGGGGATTGGTTTGAGGATAAGTTTAGGTTCGAGGTTTAGTTTCATAGTCGGTGAAACAGTAAGTTCGATAGTGGGTCCTTGTTTTGGAGTTGAGGGGATGATAAGTTCGGTGGCGAGTTCTATAGGGGTTGATTCATGAGTTGGTTCCGAAATTATCCCAACGAGTGATTCTGGAATGGGTGGTTTGGAGGTCTGTTTGGCAACAGAGCCGGATTCGGGGTTTCATTTTGAAGTCGGTGAGGTGACAAGTTTGGTAGTGTGTTTAGGTTTTGAAATGGGTTTTGGTTCGAGAGCTGGTTTCGAGGTTGGTGGGGTGAAGTGTTTTGGTTCAAGTTTTAAAACAGGTGTAGGGATTGATCAGGGACTGGTTTTGAGATTGGTGGGGCGATGTGTTTGCCAATGTGTTCGGGTTTGGTGATTAGTTTTAGAGTTGGTTCGATTAGGGGTTTTGATTGGATTACTTGTTCATGCTCAGAGTTTATCTTTGTGATTGGTTTAAGTATGAATGGTGTCATGTTATATGCATAGATTAATTCGAGAATTGCTTCCGGGATAGGTAAGGGAGTTTGTTTAGGGAATGGTCGTGGAGTTTGTTTCGATGTCGGCTGAGGGAGCATGGGGATTGATATGCTTGTTGGTAGGTTGTCGAGTTCAAGGGTAGGTTGAGTTGGTTTGAGGATATGTTTATTGATTTTGAGGATTGGTTGAGTTGATTTGGGAACGGGTGTGTTGATCTTGGTGATGAGTTGAGTTAGCTTAGGGGTGAATTCGGTGATAGGTTGGGTCTTAGTGATCTTGGTAATTGGTTCAGGGCAAAAGATGATTTTGCATTTATTGGTACATGGGACAGGGTCGGTTGGTTGCGAGTGAATGGTATGGAGTGCTCTCAGGGAGGCTCAATCCTTCATATCATGCTAGCCGGATCGAATGGGGAGGGAGCGAATGAGTGTACGGCCTCGTATATGGGTTGGGTTTGATCGAACAAAGGGTTGTAATAGATGATGTTAATCTGTGTGGTGTTGGGATGCTGGTCTTGATTCGGGCTAGGATATAGAGATTTGTTATGGTCAAGGTATAGGTTTGTGTATAGATCTTGAGCTTGGTCGTATGGGTGGTATGGTTGAGGGTTTGTTTGGTCTTGTTCTTGGTTTGTGATGATTTGTTTGCGGCTTAGAGTTTCATTTAGGGTGCTTATTTTAAGGCCATTGGAAGAGGGTCCATCGGTCGTTAGTGTAGAGAGGTTAAGGTCCCCATTTTTTATGCGATGCTAGATGCACGAAGCATGTTGATAAAGGCTGGTGAAGTCAGAGTAATCCCTCAAGATGAGAACTCTCCGAAGAGGTTCCCGAATAATGCTGATCACGATTTCTATCATATCATTTTCTTTTATTTGATTCCCCATTCGGTCAGGGAACCTCCTCCAGCGATTAGCGAAGGCCGTGAAGTCTTCGTTGTCTTCTTGTTTCATGGTCATCAAATCAGCGAGGCTGATTTCTTCGTGAGTTAGGCGGTTGTAGAATCTATCAGCTAAGTCTTTGAATGTCTCGATTTCGGTTAAAGGTAGAGCGGCGAACTAGTCGAGGGCTTCTCCTTTTAGAGATCTCTGAAAGTAGTGGATCAGGAGCCCATGATTGGTGCGGATTGGTAAGTAGTCGTTATAGAATAGGGCCAAGTGGTGATTTGGGTTTTCTGTATCATTATATTTGTTAAATTTGGGTGGTTTGAACCCGACAGGTACAGTGAAGTCCATGTCTCGGCAAAATCTATCGAATCTAAAAATTGTTTAGGACGCTCTCTTTTAGCCATGTAGTCATCTAGAAGTCGAGGGAGATCATCCATGTTGATCGTGGTATCATTTCTAGATGTTTCGGGAGAGGTTTGTCTTCGGTGGTTGTCATTGTAGGGGGTGCGAGGTATGTATGTGTTATGTGTCAGGTGAGTCGACGTCTTTTCCTCTTGTCTGCTTCTCGGAACAACTTGTCATTGATCCATTAGCTTCTGATCCATCGCTTCTTCCTATAGCTTGGCCAGGGATTGTCGTAGGGCATCAGCTTCTTCTCCTCCCTTAGCTTATTGGCAGTGAGGTCCGAAATTAGACTAGTGGTGTATCTTTGCCCACTATCATCTTCGTTGCTACTGCTGTAATTTGTATTCTATGGAGCAAAGGGGTATTTTTTGCTCTCACTAATCATGTTTACCCAGGCACAACGCTGGGTTGTCCATGGAGATGGACTAACATTATACTCGACGTCGCTATGGGAGTCCCATGAGGGTGGGTTGATATTATTAAAGTTTGACATTTTAAAATAGTTTTATTTTGTTTTTTATTATTTTTGAAAAGCTAGGTATATAGTGTAAGTGTGTGTAAAAAGTGATAGAATAAAGCAGAAATAAAAACCAAATTAAATAAAGAGAAAAGGAAAGAAAAAAAATGAAAATGAAATTAATTAAATTGGGGCAATCCTAGCGAAAAGAGTCCCATCGCGATCGCCAGTCTGTTGGTGTGCTTTTTTTGGGTTCCTTTCTGTCCCCAGAATAAGTGATCCAATTCGGTCCAAGTGGACTCTGGCTAGGGCGGTGGAATAATAAACTATAAAATATTAAATTACTGAAATTAAAGAGGCAAATATTAAATGAAAAGTACCTGGGTGATGCGATCACCTCGTCTTCGGAGAGGGTTTGGAGGTTTTAGTCATGTGAGCTCTCGTCTTCAGAATCAAGTTGAAGATGTTCTTCTTGTTGAAGTTCGTTCTCTTCGGGTGAGTCTAGTTGCTCTTCCTTTGGGCTCGCGAGTTCTTTGCTTGGACTTCGAAATATGCCAGGATGAGTATGCAAGCCCGACAGCGAGGATGGTATGGGTGCAAGATGCAGGGGTGTCCCCAAGGGCATTCCCATCCTTCGAGCTCGGGGCCAAGGTTGTCGCCGTCGAAGTCGGGCTCATCTTCTCCACTGGATAACCCTTGAAGGCCTTGGTCTAACTGTTTTGCCAACTCAAGGGCGGGGAGATCTATCCAATAATTGTTGTCATCACTCGAGGGCGGTTGCCATTCCTCCTCTAATGAGTTCCAGAATATTTGAAGTTGTGGTGTACCCAGAGAATGGGGAGCATCGAGCTCTAGTTCGTCTTCGACTTCTATGTAGGCAGTGTGAGAATCTTTTGCGCTAACGATTTGCCAGATTTTATCCATGATAGCTTTTTGACATCATAGCATCATAGTCATGCATAGGCCACAGTAAGGTTGCTTTCAGGTAAGGGCATCGACGCAGGCATCACCAATCGTCAAGTACGTGCTGATAATTGAAATCGTCGTCAGGATTTAAAATCTTATCTCGGGAGCGGTTGTCCTCTCCGAACCATTCTAGGCGATCAGCTCTCAGGAAGTCTTCAAGTTCTATGGCGGAGAGGCTCGCCCAATAATCTTCCTCCTCACTTGATATTGATGACAGGTCGTCTTGTGTTGGTGATTGAGGCTAGGGTAGCTGGAGAGAGGGGGAAGTATCTGGTTCTCGTCCTCTTTTAACCCCTATAGACACGATGTGAAAGTCTTCTTCCTCAGTCAACTCCCAATCCTCTACGTGCGGCTCAGGTTCTGGAGGCTCCTTCCTTGGTTCGTCAGGGGATTCTTTGGCGTCGAATAGCGGTCTAACTCCCTCAAGCGGCTTATCCATGTCGTCTTAATTCAGGTTGGTCAGGTCAGTGAAGGCCCTAGTTATTTGCTTGATTTTTGTCTCCTGCAGTTTAGGGAAGGACTCTCTTTTTCTTTGAAACATCAGCCTTTTCGGTGGTTCCGTAGATGAAATGGTCATATAGTGACCACTTAGGCGAGGTTGGCAGGAGGTCGGCTTGCTTGCCTTCTGATTGGTAGCCCAATCCTGTGTGTTTTTGAACCTTCTTCGGGATGACAGGCCCTATGAGCCCTTGCTTATTCTAGATGAGCTCGGTGTGAGGGACGTATCCTAGCTGATACATAAGGTCTCATCCTTTTATTGCGGTTGGATTTATGCCATAGAGCCGGGCGAGGTCAGGGATGGCTTTTCTTCTTATTAATCTCAACTGGTATGGTAGAGAAGAGCTGAGATTAGTGATTTCTGCCACTACCATGTAGTTGGGCGGTCGCACCTTTCTAATGTGGTCGATGGATAGGATGGAGTCATGAGCCATAGAAATACTTGTTGTGTAGTCGGTGTCTATCTCTTGAAGAGGCGCGTCAGTGTATATTCTGATGATGGAGTCCTCGTGAGGGAATTTGACACACTGATGGTATGTAGACGCTACAGCTTTCATGGATTCCAACCATTTCCTTTCTAAGATTAAATTATAAGTACTAGACGAGTCGAAGACGTGGAAGGTGACATCTTTTGTTACTGGCCCGAGGTGAACTTGTAGCTTAATGGTTCCCTTGACAAAGCACCGGGAGTTGTCATATTTAATCAGGGATAGCGACGAGGGCCTTATATCTTGCTCCGTGTACTCGAGAATCTTGAGCGTCGTTATGGGGCAAATATTGAGTCCTACTCCTGTGTTAACTAGTGCATGAGGGACCAAAAACCCCTCTTATTATAACCGTTAGAAATATGGTGACTGAGCTCCTTCGTAGGGATTCTTTTGGCATGTCTGCATCTGTAAAGGTAAGGGCTGGTGATTGCGCCATGACAGAAGTGATCTGGTGTAGCTAGTCCAAAGTGGCGTCCTCATCTATTTGCGTCTCTTCCAGTGTCTTCATCAGTAGCCGATGATGGTCTGGGGATTTCTTGATGAGCTCGAGTATCAATATTTGTGTTGGGATCTTCTGGAGATGTCGTAGGTCATACTCCTAACCTGATTCGAGCATGTGTTCTTTTCATGGTTGATGCATTTTACTCGCAGCTGGCTGAAGTGACTAAGTCGTTGGGATTGGTGGTGGGTACGTGAGACGAGGGAGGCAAGTTGGCTTCCTTCTCTCTCGCTACCCACTCTAGAGATTGTGCGTCGATAGCTTCTTTCTCTCGCGAGAAAGATGGCGGCGGGTAGGTGGTTCTTGATTTAAGGACTGGGCATGCAGATTGTCAAACTTTAAGCCATGTCGCGACTCGAATTGATGAGCTTGCTGGAGCGTTCATCATGAATGGGGTGAAATTTGAAGAAGGAATAAGTACTGCAACGATGCCATCCCAAGGTGGGAGGTACTGCATGTAGTCTTCTTCTTTGAGGAAGGTAGAGATTAATGCTTCCTGCTTGCCGGATTCTTCTGGCTACTACTTCGTTTCTATACCTGGTTGGGGTTCTACTACGACATTGCATTCTGGGCTTGAGGTATTTTGGGAGAGTCCCTCTACCTATGCCATGATTTTGGCTGTGATTCGAAGGACATTGTCCTCATTTTCTAGTTTAGAATCAAATGAAGGGGGCAATGATGGAGTGGGCTCAGTGTTTGGAGGGGTCGAGGTTTCTGAAAAAGGTTCGTGAAGGCTTGGTCTCCGGGTCCTGAATGATTGGACTCGGATCCTAGTGAAGTTTGGGCAAGGAGGGGGATTTGGAGGTGCAAGGCGAGTGATTGATGTCGAGGGGTGTGGTCGAGTAGCCAAGAGTCTAGGAGGTTCGACTGGATTCACTAAGGGACCGGAAGGGTTGCAGTGGGTGATTAGAGCGGAAGGATGCACGAGGAGGTGGCTAGGGAGATCCACCATAGTGATGTGAGCTATCGCTCCTTGGTTATGGTTAGGCATGGGGTTGTTGATAATCCCCAGATTCTGTGGAGGACGGTTGTTGTAGGGGTTGGGGTTCCTGAGCGACTCCCAGTTGATCTGATTTCGATCATTCATGTCGTAGATCATATCCCAGAGAACCCAACAGTCTTCCAGGTTGTGACCTGTGAATCGGTGGAAAGCATAGAATTTATTATAGTCTAAGTTTGCAGGCTAAGGACAAGGCTGCTCTGGTGAGAATCTGAGGAGGTTCTGATTACTGAGGAGGCAAAAGATGTTGGGAATGGTGTCAAGTAGTGGATGATAGTGCTCACGCTTCGGCTGGTAGTGACCTCTGACTTGCTAGTTGAAATTATGAGGTGGGGGTACATTATTGTAGTTTTAAGGGTTGGCCGTCCAGTTCTGTATCATATTTTGATTCTAGTTTTGGCAGGTATTAGGGTACTGATTCTTATTCTGGCACTGACCTTGGTTCTAGTTTTGGTTTGGGTATCGTTGCTGATTTTGACCCTAATTTTGGTTTGAGTATCGCTGTTAGCCTTGGTTTTATCTGAGATTTCTCGGCTAAAAGTTTTCGTTCCCAAAATTCTGCCCTTGCTTGGTGACGGTGTTGACTGGCTCAGATCTCGAAGCTTTCTTACTGTTCTTCATCTTGGTTTCGCTGGAAGAGGCACCTCGTGATGCTACTATGGGCAAAGCGAGGTCTCCGCCTTTGATGTGTCATGTTAGATGGGAGGCCCAGAGATGAAGAGCGGTGAAGTCTAGAAAGTCATTTATGATAAGCGAGCTCCTCAAGGGCTCTCTAGTGTTGTCGATAATGATGTCGATAGAGTCCTTTTCTTTCATCGAGGTCCTAGTCCTCACAGCGAGTTTCCTCCATTGTTCGACAAATTCAGCAAACACCTCGTCAGGTTATTGTTTCGTTGCTACCAAATCGTTGTTGCTAATGTCTCCTGGATCAAATGCTTGTATTGATCAAGAAATTGGTCGGCTAAGTCATCGAAAGTGTCGATCTTGTGCAATGGTAGCCCGGCGAAACAATCAAGGGCTTCTCCTTCTATCGACTTTTAAAAATAGTTGGTCAACAATCATTGTAGAAGAGGGCTATGTGATGATTCGGGTTCCCCGAGTCGTTGTACTTATTGAACTTGGGCGGTTTGAATCCTGCGGGAAAATTGAACTCGAGGTCCTGACAGAATTTGTCGAATCTGAACAAAGCTCCGAAACGCTCTCTCTTAGCCATATATTCGTCGAGCATCTTAGGAAGATCCTCCACTTTTATAGTGGCATCTTTCTTAGGGATAAACCCTTTCCTGTCGATTGTTGCTGAAGAGTGTGCGAAGTATGTGCCTCAGTGGTGACACATGCGGCGAAATCGTACTTGGAGTAGGTGGTGGTTTCTCTTCCCTTTGTCATTCTTACTCTTCTCTGTCGTGCCATTCCTTGATGGTTTCGTATGTAACTGCTAGGCCCTGAACTAGTTCGTCGACCTCTTCTCCTCCCCTTTGTAGTTTCTGGACACTAAGCTCTACAAGTGGTCTGGCCATGAAGTTTTGCCCAATGCCACTTCGTTATTGCTTGCGCTCGGGGGAGTGAAGGGAGGTTCCTCACCACTGACCATGTTGAGGATCTCTGGGTTGTATTGAGCTGAGTCGTACGATGGATCCTCACTGTACACGGGATTATTGTGGTATCCCCACAATGGTGGATCACCAAGCATCAGTCTTCATATCCTAGGCATCTCGAGTCTCTGGTGTATGTTCATATACTCTGGGGAAATTCTCGACAATGCGAGTGTGTGCGAAGAGAAACAGAGTGAAGAAAAGAAAAGAAAACTAGCAGTAAAAGAAAACTTAACTAAACGAAGGCGACTTTAGCGACAAAAAGTCCCATCGCGATCTCCAGTCTGTTGGTACACGCTTTTCTGGGTCCCTTTCGATCCCCAGAAAGAGTGACCCAATTCGATCCGAGTGGACTCTGACAAAGGCGGTGAATAATGAATTAAGAGATATTAATTCTAAAGAGGTAAATTATAACAGCTCGAATTTCCTAACCACGAAACCCGGGCCGTCGGGTCGACACTAAGGTCGAACCCCAAACGGAACACTTGGCATAACCACACGCAAAGTGGAAACAAAGCGGAACCATAGCTAACTGACATGGCTATCATCTCGAAAGAAAGAAAACTCCAAAAAGGATCTATACATAAGCAAAAGCTCAAAATAACGGTTCTAATTCCATACAAGTACACATAGATAAAAGAACTAAAAAGAACCACCGGTAAGGGTTATCCCTTACCAAAACATGGTTCACAAAACAATATTCAAAAGTAAAATATCCAAAGTTACATTCATTACAAAACCTCACAATCCTATTCTGAGTTAACCTCTAAGGCCGGACCTACCTGGGCCTCGCATAAAGAAAGCAGTTCTCAGGATGGGGCTCTTGCTCCTCTTCATTCGGCACGTAATCGGAGTCCTCTTTATCTCGGTCCTCCGTACGTACAAGATCTTCACCTGCACCTGTGACGTATAGTCGAGGAATGAGCTTCATTCAAGCTCAATAGGGAAAAATGAATAACATGCATTTCTTATCAACACATATATCTTATGAAGCTAAAAGAAACATAATTTCCTTTTAAATAACTCAAATTCAAAAGGAATAAACCAAGTAATTTGAAGTGATCAGTGCACATGTCAAGATACTCCACTGAAACAACTATTTTTCGAAATTAAGGAAGCTTATCATATGTATACACACTGAATCTCATAACAAAGGGAGACACTTAAAGCATTTTACTTAAATCAGTACTCGAGTGGCTATAGCCTCGAGTCCCCAATGAAATACGCACCTTCGTTGCTCATATGAACCATTGCATAGGTGCCCAATGTCCCAACAAAGGTGGACGCTTGTGCCGAACACATATTTTACTATTGGTCGGTATGATTTCACAAAAATCTCACAAGATCACAAAGGGTGTACGGATATCCCGTCGTACCGGACACGGATATCCCGCTGCGTCAGTCGCGGTTATACCGCCGCGTCGGTCGGGTATTCACATACAAACCTCAAATCATAGTGCATAACTTATAGTTTATCACCGTGTGTTGTGCTAAATATAATTAGATTTGAAAGCTGAAAGATGAAACACAATTTGATACACACACACATATCGAAACGAATAGCGAAGGATTCCACATAGTAGCTTATGACTAAATCAAAGTGTGAATAGTTTCTCATTACAAAGCATGCTTATGAAGGGTTTCAAATCACACACGCACACTAACATATTCGCATTGATTATTAACACCATTTACTCTAAGATATTGACAGGATCTATCATATCATAACATACACATCATTGACATCGAATAAACATGATATAATGATTTCCCTACCTCAATTACGGAGTCGCAAGTGAAGTTTCTTAACGCTCTTAAGCCTCAACCTTCCATAATTATTCGTTCAACCTAAACAAAGTAAATTCATAGTTCATACATCAGAAATGACGCAAAACAACACAACATAAGATCTCCTCAAGATCCCTCAGACAAAACAAACCAAAATCCTGAATCTGGAAATTTTGATCAATCGAAACCCAGATTCGATCAAACTCATATCGATCGGTCGAATCCAACAGAAACTAAACATCAGACACGCAGTTTGATCAAACGAATTTAAACTCGATCGATCGAATCACAAATTCAATCGATCGAAATATTTCTCGATCGATTGAATCACAAATTTGATTGATCGAATTATTTCTCGATCGGTCGAATCCCTCAGAAGTCAAAGTTGGCATTGAAATCTCGATCGATCGATTTATAATTCAATCAATCAGATCTAAAATTTAGTCACTCGAAAAAATTTTCGATCAGTAGAATCCTGTCAGCAAAATTTCAAAAACCCTATTATATATGTTTCGATCGATCGAATATGAGATTCGATTGATCGAAACACATTTCGTCCAATCAAAATTTATTTCGATCGGACAGATTTCTTCAAAAATCGTATCCTTCTAAACTAAGTCAATTTCAATCGATCGAATCAAATTTCGATCGAACGAAATTTGCAGATTTCACCCAATCTTGGGTTTTCACATTCATTCTCCGTTCTTTCTCAAATCTAATCTCATTTCTTCACATTCTTTCGATCAAATCACAAACTAAACTTTCCTAATAGAGTTTCACAATTGAACATAAATTTCTTATGTTGAATTTATCAATTTTTCAAGATCCACGAATGCATACACAACTAGGTCTTCGTAGTTTGAAGTCCTCGGATTCACACGATCAAATCTCAAATTTAATGCACTACTTCATATCCTCTTGCACACACACTCATGCCCTCATATTGATTGCTCTTACCTCTCTTTCTCTCTCTCTTAATAACTCTCTCAACCACCAACACACTAGAGAAATCAATTTTCCTAGGTTTCTGACTCTTATACCTACCTTAGTCTAGGGTGTTAGGCACACACACCACACTCAGGTTGTATATTACTCATCCAAAGGCTTACAACTAACCCAGCCACTCCACTTAACACAAAACCTACCATAACTCGTCAGTCCATTCCTTGTCAGGTTGAGTACATGGCTAGCCGTGCATGCGCCCCGAGGCATGCTATTCATAGGTCAAAATTTTGAGTATCTGGTTCGTTGCGATTGCCGACTGCAGATATTTATCGACACTACAAAACATCGCTGATCAAACTTTATGGGGTGTGGGTTGACTTCTTTGTTGAACGTCGGCCGGCCGACTTCAACAGCTCTGGGTCGCCTGAGAGTTTAGTTAATCTAGCTTTCCTAATCCTGCTCTAATTCTAATTAATTTAGTCTCCAACTTTTACTGTAATTCTAATTAATTTAGTTTCCTAATTCTACTATAATTCTAATTTAAAAAATGGGGGGGTTGTGGCCCGTTGTGCTAAGGAGGATCGGTCCCATTCTTGGGTACCCTCCATAAGCTCCCTTGGGCAAATCGGGTGGCTAAGCATTATTTTAAAAATATTGTAGACTGAAAACTGAATTTAAAGATTTAAGATTTTAAAGATCGAAATTAAGAAATTTGAAGATTAGGATTTAAAATTAAAACTTAGAATTATGAACTATGAAAATTTAGGAACTAGAACTAGGTATTAAAAACTAAAACCTAAAAACAGGAATTATAATTTAGAACTTAAGATTAAAAACTAGAAATTAATAACTAAAAGCTAAGAACTGACTCTAGCGACTAAGAACTAGAATCAGAAACTAAGAACTAAGAACTAAAAATTAGAAATTAAAAACTAGAAATTAGAATTAGAAATTAAGAGCAACGAATTAAAACCTAAGATCAAGAACTAGAAACTAGAATTAAGAACTAGAAGCTAGAGCTAAGAACTAAAATTAAGAACTAAAACTAGAAATTGAAAAACTAAAAGAGATTACCTGAAGTTGAAAGCTGCAGAATGGGGTCTCGAAATCCTAAGCTTGGAAGAGATGAACTCGAGGCTTGAATGTGTTAATTGATGTTTTGGTTCGAGGTAGGGGATCTATTTATAGATATTTGGGTAATTACACACCCTATGGTAGGTGCGCAATTGGTCAATCGGATCCAATACGCGCATTGTCTGGGGCATGTAATTAAATTACGTGCCCTGTCTCATGCGCGTAATACACTTTGAGTCGGTCACGGACTCAGTGAGTGACCGGCTGACTGGCTCAGCCGATCGAGTGTCTTAGTTCCAACTGACTTGGAACTAATTGTGCACCCTGTGTGGCACGCGCAATCCAATTAAGCGCCTTCTTATATGCACTTAATCAGAGAGTTCTGGCGGTCATGGGAATTAGAGACCAGGTTCAACTGGGGACCAATTGCGCGCTTGTGGTGGGGCGTGCAATTGACTGCGTGCACTGGTAAGGACTTGTAATCAGGTCTTATGACGGTTTACGGAAGACGGGGGATTGGTCCAAGTGGGGACCAATTGCCCGCCTGTGTCCGGGCGCATAATTGATTTGCGCGCGACTATTCAGAAGCCTCCCCAGGCTAAATCGAGTCTGAACCATAAAGCTATTGTTTCAGCCTGAGATCAATCATACACTTTTGTTTCAGTATATGATCCTCGTATTTAGGGTTTTAAGGTCTTCGAAAAAGGTCAGTCCTTCTCTGGAGATCATGGGCAAGATCAAAAGTTGATCGAACAGGTTTGTATACTTCGAGAGGCCAAATTAGGGTCTCTGGAATTGTGGTTACTATGCCAGTAACCTCATCTAACTGGATGATGATTTATGTTATAATATAGAGGTTATGTGGTTATCTACACGTAAACCTCGCGTGGTAGGCTCGAGCAGCGATCCTGACACATGTCGTTTAAACAAGATAAGTAAGATACGAAATATATTGTGTAAGCGTATGGAGTAATAATAAAACTTACGATATGTTACGTATGATAAGTTGATAAAACAAACAGGAAAAGAAATAAGAAATAGAAGCATCATGCACTCTTCATTTTATATTATGTCTTTTAGTTTTGATTATGATATTCTACAAGTTATGGATAATTTTGTCATATTATTTAAATGCTGGTTTTATTTTCAAAATGCACCACAACTCAAGTGATTGCGCATATGATCACCTGGGTAAGTTATGGTGGATCGATTGTGCAACCCACTAATTTTACGTAGTTGAGTAAACTCACCCCCTCCCAAAATCTAACAGTTTCAGGTAAAGACTACGATCATCCTACCTATGATTACGTGGAGGCAGTTGCACCGGGTATGTAGACGAGGACGTCGGCTACCATTTGTATGAGACCTGGCAGACTTTTATGAGCATTGAGAGCACCTTAGCTCTAGTTTTCTTTTATTTATTAATTAATGTTTACGCTTTCCGCTTTTGTTTTCGATCCTTTTAATGCAAAATTTAATGCCTTGATCCATATGCTAAGTCTTTTATGGTTATGTGTGTGTCCGCTTATCGACTTAACAAGCGTGCGGTATCATAACACAGAATTTTAGGCTCTCGAGATCAGATAAAGATTTTGAGTCATAACAGTTATTGAGATTCCCCTTACTTGCGGCCCTAAGTTTTATCATAAAGTATTTGTCAAAAGTTGAGTATGAGGGTGCCTAAAGTTGGATCCACTTTATCTATTGACTTATTAAATTTCTTTGCGCTAGATATGCCATTCTTCCAACTTCAATGAATATAAACCTATTTAATTTCTCCAAACACGTTAGAAATAATGATTGCTACAATCTGACTTTCAACTCTATTAATGCTTATTACCGAAAGACACATTTTCTTCCAAAGACTCCAAATGTTGGTAAGGGAACAAGTAGGCTAAAGAATAATATATTTTTTTTATTTAGAGACATCATTTTTAAATTTTAATAAGTTAATATATATTTTTGTAATCCCTAATTTTTTCTACTAATCTTTCTCAGATTTATCCATATTAAACTGAACTAACACCCCACACCCCACCGAATAATTGCCGAATCTGAAGTTGGAACTTGGTTGTCTAACTTGGGTATCATAGACATGCATGTTTCACTACTAATACCAACCCATAAAATACTGAGTGTATCAGTTCACTGTTATGAGAATTTAGTGTTCTCTCGCAATATCAATATCATATGCATCCAACCATATCTGAATTTCTTGCAGGAGCAGTTATTTTATGGTTGCCCATCGCTTGGGGAATTGGGGAGCAAGATGACCAAATTGCTGGCGAATTTCCCTTGGAAGGTGACGTTAATGTTTTAAGAAATTCTCCATTGGTACAATGTTACGTAAAATCGTATTGCCGATAAAATGGATGAATTGGTGTTTTCTTGGGTTTATTAATATTATTTTTTTCTCTAACTACTATGTCTACAATATTGAAGGACTGACTCACATGTCAAAAGTTGACTTCCACAATCTTGAGATCCGCCAAAGTCGCTAAATCTAACTTTTTCAAAGGAGGAAGCTCCAACCTCCAAGCTCCAAAGGCTTTGTTACCCTTATATGAGGCATATTTGTGTATGTTATAATGTGGTATGCATATATAATATAATTAAGTAAAGCACGGTGTATGTAAGTAATGTTAAACGCATGCATTGTATTTTTTATAATTAAGCTTCATTTAAGAAAAAACGAAGAAAAATTACAGTCTATGGAATGGACGCCGGAGATCTCTTTATTTTCAGTAGGCCTGAGTAGTTCATCCGACTTCTACTATGCTAACAGCTATATTTTGTTGATTCATAGGGATCATTTTGCTATTTTTCCCAAGGGTTTATGAGTGGTTGTAAGATTCAATAGGAAAGTTAATTTTGAATTTTTTATTTTTTATTTGTTTATCTTTTTCCTTCTTTTTATATTTATATTTATTTATCTTTTTCAAGGGAAGGACTAATCCGTACGGTTACAATTGTTTATCAATACTTGTATGGTTAGTTGATCATGTATTCAAGTCATGTTTCAACTCTCGGATTTTAAGTAAGATGGTTTCATCTATGGCAAGTTTCATCCGACCCAAACTGAGATGGATCTCATCGCTTCAGAGGCAATGAATGAAACATCTCCGTATGCTATAATTCGGTACTAATGGGCTGGTCCCAGTCCTAAAATTTAGGCTTAATTGGCAAAACAAGCATGGACAATGAATCATTTCCGTTTTAAGGCTTAACACTAGAAGTCCATTCTACTGAGTCCATTTTGAGTCCTAGCCACCAAGTCTGAAATCAGTAAAATTTGATTAAAAAAACAAAGGAAAAAGATTCAATAATTATAATCAAAGATTCATAAATTATTCAAAGAATGCAAAAATCGTAATTTGGGTAGAAATTGATATATTTTACACGAAGAAGGGATATGGTTTTAGAAAAAAAATGAGTTTTTTTTTTTTTTTTTTCTAGTTTTTTAAATTTAATACCTCTATTTTTTTTATTTTTTTTTTAAATTCACTTATTTTTAGGTGTAAAAAAGGAAATCTCTAATTCAAATTTTATACTAGTGACATGTAAAGACTATTTGTAATCAGTTAACTAATGAGGAAAATTACACTTTATGAAACATTAGGATTGAGACTTAAGAATCAGGATTTTAATCACCAAGTTTAGACACAAAATCAAAATACAAATGTAATTTCTTTTGACAAGCCATGATTAAATCATGAAAAATGCGTTTAAGGATAATTTTATTTTTTCGGGTGATTTCAACACAATTTATATATTATAAAAGTTTGTTGTTTTTCTTATGAGATGACCAAAGAAGGGTTAGGGTGGAAATGAATTAGAAGCTTCGGAAAATTTAGTCCCTTTTCAGCATGGCCCCTTCAATTGAAACCTTTTTAAAAAAAAAACAATATTGAAATTCAAAATGGGCTTTTTATAATATGTATGAGCCTTGCACCACCTGTGGTACAAGGGTCACCAAATTATTCATTTGTAGCACTCTTATAGTTCATAAGACCTGCAGAACCAACAGGGGATTGATGCAATAGCCAGAACCACACGTAAAAAAATTTAAAGTCTTGAGTTTGAATCCCACCCCCTGTTGGCCACCTGCAATGATTTATCCTTAGTTACCTGTGTTAGACAATAATTTAATGAAATAGGAATCTTCAACTATCATGAAAATCACATAATGTAATAGCCCTAAAATCTCGAACAAGAATCAGACTGCTCGATATGCGTGCCTGACACGGAAATCGAAATAAAAAAAATATATAGAAATTAATATTATTAGAAATAATATTAGCCCATAGTTAGATGAGGTCATGTGTGACTTCTTACGTGAATCTGAGGCTAGTAGAACCTTGGTGGAGCGTGTTACGCCATAGAAACGATATAGGTGCTTCACACCGGAGTCGAGCTTAGAGAGGAAACTGAAATATCAAAGATATTTCAGTTTCTTAGATTATAAGAGAAGGAAGAAGGGTTGCGAAAACCTATCTTCATCCCCACTTCTTATTTCTGGAAAATCTAGAGCCATTGTTAGAAACTTGAAACCACTCCCTTGAAGAACCACAAGCCGAGAGAACCTAGGTTAGTAATTACGTGATCTTGGAGTGTGAAATCGACGTTGGTACATCGTATCTGATCGGCAAGAGGGTGTGCTATCGCTACGTGTCGGAGTGGCGCCACAAATTGTCATTCCGACTTAAGGGAAGCAACAAATCCCTAATTTCCGGATCCGAAACCCTCTTCGGATTGCGTTTGCCAAGACCCCGAAAGGGCCCAACAAGAGGTGAGCTTTTAGATTTAAAAGGAGTGAAGTAAGGGTATCATAAATATGTAAATAGGTGTGTGTTAATGGTTGTTAGAAACCATTAAAGCTAAAGGGTCAAACTTGGTCAAAACCAATGACCGCCATTAATGACAGAGAACTGTCATCTTTGATCGATTAAGACAGTGCATTGATCGATCAATCTTGGGATTGATCGATTAAAGTTAGGAATTGATCGATCAATTCGTATAAAGGGTAAATGGTAATAGTGGAGCACATTTCTAGAAGTTCAATGCCCGAAGGGCATTGATCGATCAAATGGGTGTTTGATCGATCAATTCTGAAGATTGATCGATCAAATTGAGTATTGATCAATCAATATGGGGTATTGATCGATCACAATGAGGTGATCGATCAAGGACTAAAATGATCGATCAATGAAGAAATTGATCGATCAATGGAGAAGATTGATCAATCAATTTTGACATTTATTGATCAATCTATATAAGAATAGTGTGAGAATAGGAGGAGGGAAATTTAAAAAATTGAGGATTGATCGATCAATGAGAAGATTGATCGATCAATTGAGGTCTTGATCGATCAATTGAGGTTTTGATCGATCAACACAGGGATGTTGATCGATCAATTATACTCTGTAAAACATGAATTGAAGAGGGCATTCGTCGATCAAACGAGGCATTGATCGATCATGGGTGTGGATTGATCGATCAAATTTCTTTTGTTCCTTGTGAGCTATTAGAGGGGTTGATCGATCAATGAGGTCATTGATCGATCAAGGAGTAGGATTGATCAATCAAGCAAGGGCATTGATTGATCAATCACCCCTATTTTTAGCATGTTTTAGTTTTGTAAATAAAACACTACTGGACACCGTGCCAATTAACGTTCTGACATCTCTGACACTTAATGTACTATATTTATGGTCTAGGATCAGACCATGACACTCTTAAAAGCTTTGGATTTGCTTAGAAAGAGGTCTGATCTAAGGTAGGGGCAATCCAACCTAAAAGTGTATCTGAATATGATTTCATGGTTTCTTCACATTTGTATCTGAGTTCTGTTTTTAAAAGCATGCTTGCATATCAATAATCATCCGTAATCTCTGTTTCTGCACTCTGATTTCTATATTCTGATACTTGTTTCTAATTTCTGAAATCTGATTTTGAGGTCATATGTGTGTATGTGATTTTAAGTATTTAATCTAGATGATCCCCACCGACTCGGCGGTATATCCGTGCCCTGGCACATTCGTGCATCTGCTTTGATAATCCCTCGACACAATTGCGCTCCATAGATGAGGCATTGTTGCATCCTGAAATTGTTCATTTGAACGACGATTGGTTGAGGTTTCCTATCGGCATACACTTGATTACCACGTGTTATATTGTGACGGGAGTTTCTGAAGTTAAAAATATTCACAATTTAAGTCACAAATGATATATAAGCATAACATCTGTTCTGGTTTGAAAACTCAATACATATCATCTGATTTATCCTGACTGCATATTCTGATTTCATTTTCTGCTTTGAAATACTATCTGTAAATCATGTCTTGCATGTTCAATACAATTTTAGCTGAGATTCTTCTACTGAGCTTAGATGTAGCTCACCCTGTTTTCTATAACAATTATAGGTTCTGAGGCTAGAGCTCCCAACACTGAGAGCGATCCTGATTACCAGCCTGATCTAGAGGCTGAGGCCGAGGAGGAGGACGCCGATACCCCAGCAGACGAGTTCTATTAGTTGTCTGGGTATTAGTTTGTACTTTTAAGATTTTATACTAAATTTTGAATTATTGTGTGCCTGGTGGCCACCGTCTGTAATTATTATTATAAATGTTTATTTATTTGTACTATTATACATTCTGTAGGAACCACTATTAGGAACCACTATTTTGGGTGATGGATGTCCATCACCAGTGGTTCTTCTTGGTTCTTTTTTGGGAATGTATATTTTTTTGTCTTATATAGATATTTTTTTATTGTTTCTTCCTATAAAGCTTTATATGATGACTCGATCTGCCACTACTGAACTGTGTCTGCGCTGATTTCCGCTAGACGAGTAGACACTACGTAATTTGTCCTGGGGATCATCCAAAGCATGATCCTAATGGCATAGATTTCTGAGCACGAAAATTCGGGTTGTCACACATAATCATCTTTTATGCGGATATCAAATATTTCATAAAACATACTGGAATCGACCATAATGAAATCTCCTTCTTTAAGAAGACTTGTAGAAATTATTTCTTACTTAACTCATTTTCTTAACTTCACTAGAACATATGGGAAATCTGATAGAAAATGAAAATGTTAGAGAGAGGACAATTCTCACGTACAAATAAGTAACAGTTATCCCACTCCCCATAAAAGTAGGTAGATAGGAAAACAACTTCTCCCATTATCTCTCACTAGTAATCGTACATCTCTTTTCAAAAGCCAATATCCACCTTATCTTATTAAGTCCAAATAATATCCATATTATCCCTTCATGTGGGACATATTTTAACATTCTCCCACTTGGCTCATATGAATAACACTTATTTGAATTGACAAGGTAAACATAATATGCGCATAACATTAGCTTATTCGCCCTTTAGTGAGATTACAATAATATCATAATTAAATAACTTACCAACATGAGTCATGGCGGTTAATATCAATAAAGCGACATCTTCCCTTTCATGTACTACAATGATAGTAAACACATAATTATAATCTATAATAGGAAGTAACTGTAATGTTCCCATAATGTCTTTGTCAAAGACGATTCTCATCATCAATAATCCATCTTCATAATTACGTAATTGATGGTAAGCAAGAAAAATGTCAGAAACACAATTAGTGATATCTCCATAGATGTTATAGAATGAAAACATAAAGATCTACAAACATGCCTCAGAGGTTGCAAAAAAGACATATGCGATCAACATGTTCCTTAAATTTCTTTGGTGCTAACCCTTTAGTCAAAGGATCTGCAATCATGAGCTTAATCTTAATATGTTCTATAAACACTGTTTATTTCTAAACTTCCTCCTTAACGGCCAAATATTTGAGCTCCATGTGCTTAGCGCCATTAGAATATTTGTCGTTCTTGGAGAAAAAGACTGCTACAGAATTATCACAATACATTCTCAGAGGCCTGACAATGCTGTCGACAATTCCAAGTCCTGAGCTAAAATTTTGCAACCATAAAGAATGAACAGTGGCCTTAAAGCACAACTTCAGCTTCCATAGTAGATGTTGCTATGATAGTCTGTTTGGCACTTTTCCATGATATTGCTCCTCCAACTAATAGAAACATATAACCAAAAGTTAACTTCTGACTATCAATACAACAAGCAAAATTTGACTCGGAGTAGCCAACCATGAGAAACCCTGCATCATACTGCTTGATGACCTCGTCTTTAACTTTTAACATCCACTCGGATCAGAGATGGCTCAGCTTCTGCTTGACTGGCTTCACATTAGAGTAGAGGGGCAACTCATGCTCGACCAAATCAATATCCAGACCAGGCATGTCCTCGTATGACCAGGCAAAAACATCTTGATATGATCGAGGGAAGTCGATCATGCTTTTTCTTTCCTCAGGAGACAGTGACGTTCAGATTTTGGTTATCCTGGGAACATCCTCGATTCCTAGATTGATGTCTTCAGTCTCTTTGACAATGGGGATAGGGCCATACTCAAAGTCGGCAAATCGGTCCAGGAGTTCATTGGAGAGCTCCTCGAAGGGGACATCCTCATCCAGACTCGTGATCCCTACCTCTTCTTGTATTTCTACAGGAAAGGGGTCGATTTCACGTGGGACGGGTATTTTGATTAAGGCATCCTCTTGTGGAACATTTTCTCAAATTTTAAATAACAATATTTTTGAACTTTTGATTTATTCAATGTTTTTGGGGTTTTGCATTTTTTTCATGTTTTTGAGATTTTTGTTTTCTTTGGAGACGGATCCTTGGCAGCACGAGTCTGTGTATATACAAGGTATTGCCTGTGAAGGGCTTCTCTCACTTTTTATAGGTTAATTTTTTTTTTTGGGAAACGGGTGTCAAATGTTAGGCCACTCCCCGCTTTCAGGGTTTGGGGCAAAGATGCCTAGTTGCGTACCTAAGGGGCCGCTTCTTTACCTGCTGGGATGGAGGGTGCTGAGTGATATGGCTCATTGGAGTCAGCCTCCATCATATTGATCCCCATTTTGTCTGAGATCATGTCCTCAAATGATAACTCAGTTTTGTGGTGATTTACCACATAGGGAGTTTGTTCAGGTACCGACCGTCGTTCCTCAAAAAGGGACAATGCGGCCAAATCTATCTCCAAGCTGGGAAGGGAGATCTGGGGATCGGTGGGATGGATTGGGGTTGTGGGTTTGTGTGGGGTCAAACGAGTTACCCCATTTCGATCGATCTTTACGACCTCTGCACTGACAAAGGAATCCCTGATGTGCGGCCTAGGGCGAGGTTTCTCTTCTATATTGATTCCTCGAGCTCTTGCAGCCGCGACGACCCGGGCTTTCTCTTTGGCCTCACGTACCTCTTCTTCTGTGGGCTTGTATCCTAACCCGAATCGGACCTTCTGCCCCTTGGCGGCAACTGGCTCTTTTCTTCCTTGTAATCTGGGTCCCAGACCCCTTCCTTCCTGATAACCCCACTATTGGAGCATTGCCACTGCTGCTACCATACCGCCTCTTGTTTTAGGGATGATGCCCTTGATGGGCTCCGAGAGTATTGCCGACACCTCGTACTTGAAACTGTGGAGGTCGACGTCCTCAGTGGTGTATGGTACATCCAGCATATTGGGTTTTTTAACGCTATTGGTGGCCTTTTCTTTCTCACTGTGCCCCTCTTCAATGATTGTGATAATCTTATGTCCAGATATAAATTTGAGTTTCTGGTGTAATGTGGAAGGTATGGCTCCGACCTCGTGCAACCATGGGTGCCCCAATAACAGATTAAATGAGGATTTGATATCCATGACTTGAAACAAGATGGAAAAGGTTGTTGGCCCTATCAACAGCTTAAGATCAACTTCTCCCATTATTTCTCTCCTGATATTGTCAAATCCTCTAGCACTGGTTCTGGTGGGCCTTAACATGCACGGATCAACCCCGATCTTGGTGGCGGTTCTTAACGGGCATATATTTAATGCAGACCCATTATCAATTAGTACCAAAGAGATTACCATGTTTCCAGACTCGACTGTTATATTTAATGACTTTGAGTGACTACCTCCATCCTCAGGTAAATCGACATCAAAAAATGAAATGGCATTTGGAGCCGTCACTTGACCAATTATCTGCCCGACTTCATCCGGGCTAACTTGAAGTGATACATGTGCATTTTTTAATGCCCCCATTAATGCTTGGAAATGGAGTGGGGACGTCATCAACAGATCTCATATAGTGATATGGGCAGGCATTCTTCTCAGCTGAGTCTCCAGTATATGTTCTCGACTCATCTTCTCAAAGGGATTCACCGCACTATCTTTCTTTCCTTCGGGTTGAGCTTTGTCGCTCTGGTTCTTCCGGCTTTGATATCCTCCCGACACGATAACAAAATTCTTCGCCTCTCTCTGCTCTGCTACGGCATTGACATCTGTTTGTTGGTAGCTTGGCGGGACCTAATGAGGATCATATGTGGGTCCAGGGAGCTAGAAAGGTGTGGTTGCCGGTTCTTGAGGCACTTATCTTTGGCAATACTTGATTCACCTCGGTGGCAGTGGGTTGGGTGGAAAGATTGGGCCAAATGGGGGTGGTGAAGCTTGAGGGTGGTGGCATTAGAGGGAAGGAGGTAAAAGTAGGCTATTGATAGCTGGTGGGTGCTAGCGGCAGATGGGGGGTTTGATGGGCCGTCAGGTAATTGACCGAGGTGGTGGAGTTTGCTGGCGGCTGAACTAGGGGTGATGGGGTGGACGCAGGCCATTGATAACTGATGGGTGTGGGTGTTGGATTGGGGGCCTAGTGGCTTAAAGGGTAATCGATGGGGGTTGTGGTGTATGGTGGTAGTTGAAATGGGGCGGGCGCAGGCCATTGATAACTGGCAGGTGCGGGTGCAGGATTGGGGGCCTGGGGGCTTATGGGGTAATTGATGGGGGTTGTGGTGTGTGGTTGATATGCATTGATATTTACATAATTGACAGGTGTGGTGGACGGAAAGTATGCCCGGAGATCCAAAGGTTCAAATTGCAGGATTGGGTTGGGGAAATATTTAGACAAATTTAGGGGTTCAATTACCCCAACATTCCTTTCTTTATCATTCTTCAGCCATGGTGCCACATAATTCTCCCGATCACTGATATAATCGGATGGGTCAAATTCAAACTCCTCATCTTCTATCATTCCGACGGTGGGTCTGGGACCTGCTCCTCCCGTGGGATGTGGGGGTAGTGACAATTGGTGAATATTAGCATTCTGAGAGGGTGCAGGGGGAGTGATTTTCCCGGCATCGATCAAATCCTAGATGGCGTGCTTCAATGGGAAGCAGCGATCAGTAGGGTGACCCAGACCCTGATGAAAATTACAGTGGGTATTTGGGTCATAGTTCCTTGGGATTGGGTGAGGAGGAGGTTGTGGTTGAGGGATAGCCACTAATCCCTTTTCTACTAATAGGGGCAAAAGTATACTCAATGATTGCCCCTGAGGTGTGAAGACTCGATCGTAGCGGGCTCTCCTCTGTTCTGGGGTCATTTGGATCCCTTGCCCATTCCCCATTCTTTGCGTCTGCTCAGGCCTAATAGGTGCTGGTGGGGCAACCTGAAATTGAAACGGGGTTGTATTATTATTGGGCTGGGTATTGACTATTTTCTGGACATCGCCCCCTGTTCTCTTCTCGTTCCTCTGCTCTGAAAATCTTCTAATCCCACTTGGTTCACTCGGCATGTTTTTATTCAGACGCCCCTCCTTGATGGCATCCTCACATTAATTAGCATTCCTTACCAGATCAGCAAAGCTGGACTGCTGCTGGTATACCAAAAAGTCTGAAATCACTGGTAGAGTGTCCTTCAAAATCATCTCTATTTATTTATCATCAGGTATTCTGTTCCTGACCTGAGCTGTCAGTGCTCTCCTTCACCCTAAGTAGTCGCTGAAGGTCTCTTTCTGGTTCTGCTTCAAACGGGCCAAGTCGGACTTACACGGCTCATTGTCTATATTGTAGACATATTGTTCTTGAAAGAGGTGCGTCAAGTCCCTCTATGTTTTCATCATATACGGTTCTAAAGATGTGAACCATCTTAAAGCCAGCCTAGTCAGACTCTTTTGAAAGACTTTTATTAGCAATCCTTCGTCCTCCCCGTATTGGCACATGTCCCCACAGTAGGACTTCAAGTGCACAATAGGATTGTCAGTGCCATTATATTTGTCGAAGGCTGGCATTTTAAATTTGGAGGGCAGGGGGACCTCAGCGAACAGACATAAGTCTGTGAAGTCCGTGGCATGGATTTCAGCACCACCCATTTTCATCAGCTGCTTTTGTATTTTGTCTAACTATTCTTTCAGCTGCTTTGACTCTTTCGATGGGGGGCCACTTTCTCGGCCGTCGGTTGGACTTCACTCTGGGCCACCAGGGGATGGGCAATTATGGGAGGAGGGTTAAGGCTAGTCAAAGCCCCAGCATAGGCCCCACTAGTCCTAATCTCGTCCTCTTCATACTGTTGGTCAGTATAGTGTGCAGCAAGGACGGGATTCTCCTGTTGTTGTTGCATGGGTTGGATGGGAATGACATGAGTGGGGGTTGGGTGAGCCCATTGGGGGTGAGGAAAGGTTTGTTGGGTGATGGGAATTTGGTTTTGAGGTGGGGCCTGATAGGGCCATTGGGTATGGGGGAAGGTTTGGAGATGGCCTTGGGATGTGGGGCCATGGGAGAATTGGGTTTGAGGTATGGCATGGGTTTGACCCGGCTGTGAAGGTTGGGTTAAATGTTGGGGGTATTGTGGAAGGTATGAGTGTGGGGTTTGGGTTTGGGCCATGACCCCTTGGCCATTTTGGGCCACAGGCCATTGATAAGTTTGGGCCATGGACCCTTGGTAGGTTTGGGTCATGGGCCCTTGGTGGGTGTGGGCCAGTGGGCCCGGGTTGGTATGGACCAAGGGCCCTTGAGTTGGCCCAATGGGCCTTAATGAGTCTGAGCCATGGGCCCTTGATGGATTTGGCCCAATGGGTCTTGATGGGTCTGACCTAATGGGCCTTGAGGGGTCTGGGCCATGGGCCCTTGGTGGGTCTAACCCAATGGGCCTTGATGGGTTTGGGTCATGGGCCCTTGGTGGGTCTGGCCCAATGGGCCTTGATGGGGTTGGGCCATGGGCCCTTGGTGGGTCTGGCCCAGTGGACCTTGGTGGGTTTGGGCCATGGGCCCTTGGTGGGTCTGGGCCATGGGCCCTGTGTAGGCTTGGTTGGTGGGGTATTGGGCCATGGGGCCTTGGGATATGTGGGAAAAGGGGGTTTTGGTCAATGGGCCTTGGGGTATGTGGGAGTTTGGAGATTGGGCCATGGGGCCTTGGGGTAAGTGGGTAATGGGGGTTTGGGTGCTGTGGATTATGGAGGGTTAATGGGGGTCATGGGAGAGTGAGGCATGGAGATTGGCTAGGGTATGGGATGGGTTCATGGGCATGTGGTGTGGAGGAGAGGGGGTGTTTTGAGAAGCCTTTGACACGGAATAGGCTTGGAACATCTCCTCCATCATGGTCATGGAGGAAGGGTTGGATGGAGATGGGGGATTTAAGGGGTGATGGGGTATAGATGGGATGGAGGTGGCGGAAAAATTGGGCATGGCCCCGGTATAATCGAGCATGGCCACGGTAGGTGGGGGGGTATGGGGTGGATTAGGGGATGTATTAGGTATGTTTTGGGATGATGGGGGGCATGATGAGGAGGGATGAGGAAAGTTGGGCATGGCCCCTGTAAAAATGGGCATGACTCGGATGGATGGGGGATTTTGCGGGGTGTTGGATAGGGTGGAAGTGGTGTATGTGAATGTGGGTGGATCGGGTCTATAGGGGGATGATGGGAAGTGGGGCATGGATGTGGATTGGGAAAATGGGTTTGGGTTTTGTATGGATGTGGATGGGAGATGAGTTGGACTTGGCATGGGCATGGCTTGGGCAAAAGATGGAGAATGGGGGGTTGGATTTTGGATATTTTAGGGGGTCGTGGTTGGGAAAATGGGGGCACCAAATGAGCCGGTAACGGTAAAGGGGGGTTGGGTGAGGGGGATGGTGGAAAAGACTTCTCTCGAATGGCAGTGGGTTGGAGAATGTGGTGGGAATGAGTCAGGATCGACGTAAGCCGAGTCCACTACCCATGACATTCTACGAGAACGGGTTGGGTAAGGGTGCCTTGGATAAGGCCCAAAAATCCTTCTCCTTCTTCCCCTAAGGGACAGCGGAGGACAAGATGATGCCGTTGTGCCGGCACCACAAACTATATCTTTTTTGGGTTTTTGATTTATTATATATATATATTTTTGGATTTTTTGAAAAAAAGTTTTGAAAAAACAAAGTTTTCGAGGCCTTAGAATTCCTTTTTCGGGTGGCTCTCGTACCTTAATTCGAGACCCACGGCTACGATTTCGAGGCACTTCGGAAGAATCGAAGGAGAACCTTTGATCTATTGAAGGCATGAAAATCGAGGCAAACAACCCGATCCTCCAGAATGAGCCAAAAAGAAGTTGCCCTCTTTTGACCGACGGGGGCGTATTGGGTGTTGAAGATGGTAGGCCCAAACAAGGCACTAAGCACACTAATCGAGGACTTGGGAGGTAAAAAAGGCCACAAATTCGGGATGGTGTGGTGCAGAATAAACCTGCCGCAACTAATACATGCGCCCAGGTTGCAGGGGACCCTTTTTACACTGGCGCAACTATCAGTTGCGCCAAGGTAAAACTTGGGATTTTAAAGCTGGCGCAACTATTAGTTGTGCCAGTTATAAATTCCAGTGTTTTTACACTGGCACAACTAATACTTGCGCCAAGCAAAAACTGGTCCTCCAGAACATATGACAGCAGCCACTAATGCCCGAAATGAGTCTTTTTTTTTTGTTTTTGTGGAAGCTAGGCTTCCGGGAACTAAGCAGTTTTTGATGATCGATTCTCTCCTCACCGCACCTAAAGGGTTTGAGTCCGGTATAACTCGCTAGCGTGCTCCCCAAGGGTTTTAAGCTTTTGGAATGAGAACCCACCCAATATACCTCCGGCGCGAGCGCCTTCTCAGATACTAGGTGGACTGGGACTTTTCTGAATCATCACCACTAGGGGCTGCCGCCATACTAAGACCCGAGTGTTTGTATGTGTGCCTAAACCCAACTCTTTGATAATCTACCCCGTAAAAAAACAGATTGATTAAGCTCTCTAACTTGGTTCAATTTTAATTTTTTTAAAAGCTTTTCTCAATTTTTTTTGAAAGTTTTCTTTAGTTCAAAGACCGGGGGTGATTATCCCGTGCCGCCACTACGGGTACAAGTAGGCCCGCCAATCGGCTAAGGCACTAAAATGACGGAAAGGTAAGGAAAATAAAGGACAAATGCGCAAGTAGGCCCGCCAATCGGCTAAGGCTCGTAAATGACGAAAAAGTAGGGGTATGTAAAATGACTTAATCAGAGGGGTGAGTAAAAAAATAGCAAAAATACACTAAAAAAATAGTAATAATATGTTAGCGAAAATAAAAAATAATAAGGCCAAGTTCAAGGGGAAGCTCTACAAGCTACTCCCCAGCAGAGTCGCCATCTGTGCAACCGTGGGAATCGGGATGATCCCGTCACGATGATGTGCTCTCTAACAAAAAATATAGAGTCACCACCCGAAGCTTTCGGTGTCCCGGAATACCTAGTTCATTTTTATGATCACCGAAGTGCTAAAAATATGACTCTGAATCCGGTCCACACCAAAGGCTCTTGGGTAGGGGCTTCGGTTATCGATCGAGAAGGTGTTAGGCACCCGATCAACCCGCTTAACGTGGTCTCTACTAATGGCCAAAAATAAAATAAAGTAAAAGAAAAGAAAATAGCTTCCTCCTGTCCAAAAGGGCTTAGAATCCTATTTGTGCCCCTCCGTTCCTATCGAAAAGTCGACGGCGTAACGGCACAAATGGGAGGATGGAGGGAGCTAAAAAGAGATACGAGAAGAAAGGGGAGAGTCAGAGCCCTCGGGCCCTTGTAGCACCGTAGAGGAGCCTTGCTTGGCTTGCTTTTGATGAGCTTTTGGAGGCTTGAATGGTGGGAAAAAGGGTTCTAACCACTAAGGCCTACTAACTAGGAGATGGAGAAGAGAGGCTAGGGGGTCACACACACCTAGGCTAAGGGTTTTGGGTGTAAGAGCAAGCTTGGAAAGGGATTTTTGAGTTCTGAATTTTAGGTAAAAATAGTGCACCAAATGGAGGAAGAACTTCTCACTTAGAGCTCTTTCTCTCTTAAGCAAAATTCTCAACCCTTAAACCAAGGGGAGGGGGGCTCTATTTATAGGAAAAGGGTGGGTTAGGAGGCTACTTAAGAGATAAATGAGTTTAGCAATTAGGTAATCTCACATCTAAAGATTCCCAGGATTTTTGGAGCCTTGAAATGTGTGAGAAGGTCCTCCAATGGTGGATGATGGGGTGAGGCCTTAAGCCACTTAAAGGGGTGCAAATAGGCTTCAAAAGGGTGCAATAGAACTAGTAAAACACACCCCAAAGGTCAAGGTGGTCAACAAGTCAAACCCCAATCATGATTTTCGGGGTAAAATCCAACAGTTACTATTCATATGTCTGGCGCAATTAATAGTTGCACTAGGTAAATATAAAGTAAAACAGTAATGAACAGTGCCTGGAAGTCAGCTCGCAAGGATGGGGCCCCCTTTTGAATCTGGCGTAACTATTAGTTGTGTCAAGCTTAAAATGAGGGAGAATTGGCCTGGCACAACTATTAGTTGCGCCAGGCAAAGTTTATTACTAGCGCAACTATTAGTTGCGCCATGTTCTTAAGGGGCCCCCATGTATTTACATTTATGCCCTCCGGGCCCGGTTTGCTATATCTTTTGATGTATACCTCTTATTGGGGCGATTCTTGGACCGTCGGAGAGGTGACAACCTCTACTCTTCAATGGTATGGGACTTGGTCATTGTAGAGGGCCATAGCCAGTTCCGGTACATCCCTCCTCATCCATTATCCAGGAAGGTTAGGTTTAGGGTTTGAAATGGGTTCTAAGGGTCGGGACTGGTTTCTCAAGGTTCAGGATAGGTTTCTAAGGGATCTAGGGTGATTCCTAAGGGTTCCATACATGCCATCAAAAGCTCAAAAATGCGCGTCTCTCGAAATGTGTTTCGATCGAGCCTTGGGCCAAATTTGGGTGTCTACACACGAGGTTGAGAAATTTAACCAACTTTATACATTCGGAAAGTTGTAGTGTCACTACGCCAACTACAAATCTCCGTGGCTGATCAGTCACATACTTTACCATTTTACCACCCTTAACTTAGTGATGTTAAACTTCAGTTTTCTACTAATGAGATGCTGATGTGAAGATATTCAGAACAGTTAGTAGAAAATAGCGAAAGTACTAATCTTTGCCAAAATGAACTCAAAAATAGTAAGAAAGAAGATCGTTCAAATCTACGATCCCAATCCTAAGAGTCACCAGTCAGTAAGCCAAAAGAGAACTTACGATTCAAATCGTAAGAGAAATCGGAATAACTATCCAAGGTTTCTCTGCAGCAATTGACAACTAAGGTTGAGTTTCCTGAAGATCAAAGTAGAGTAGTTTTGTTTTTGAGAAATCTTAAGATTTACTTTTACGCAATTTACTCCTTTCTTTTACTGCTTTGTAAACATATGATAATTCTTGATTAAAATTTACACCTAAGATTGAGAATTTGAAAGATTAGTGTAATGGTATTTTCTTTTTCATCTTCAAACCTATAATTTTTAATTGACGCCAAAATTCTAGAACGTTGCAGATTAGTATAGATCTATATTGAAAGAATTTTAGATTTTGATTGACGCCCAAACTCTGGGAGACTTAGATATAGTGTAATGGTATTTTAATTTTCGTAAGTATCCTAGAATTGAAGAAGACTGATTGACGACCAGAACCTGAAAGTTGGAGGATTTAGATTTATTTTTATGCACTTTAATTTAGACAACCATTCTTTATTTTTTAAAGGTAAATAAAAGTTTTTACGAATTTCTTACTTCCTCGTGGGAACAATCCTATACTAATACTACAATTTTCATTGTACGCTTGCAATAGGTTACGACAGAGCATAACTCATAGGGTTGTCAAACCGTAAGAGAAATTGTAGAAGTCAAAGCTAAGAAGAAGAAGAATCATATCTACAATTCTATTGAAGAAAGCTTCAGAACTGGAAAGAACGTGTTGACTTGCGATCGATCAAAATCACAGAATCATACTGAAGAGACAGAAATCATATTTATGATTTTATATCATAAAGCTCGTGTAGTATTTATTGCTGAAGATCACGTGAAGAGTTGCACCACCATGCATAGAATGGAAAGAACTCTTAAATTAGAAGTCTTGCAATCTACAAATCTGAGCAGAATGGCAAAAGAAAATCTTGAAGATCTCTGCTGCTTAAACAAATAGTTTGACGCGCATCTACTATTGAAAGCACAGTAGATTAGGAGTAGAAAGTTTAGTTTTATCAGAAAACTTTTTTTTTAGTAGTTTATTTTTATTAGGATTCAAATAATGTAAACCGACCCCTTATGAGATATAAATAAGAGGGCTCAACACCTAAAATAGCTATCCAAGGTTTCTCAATAACAATTAACAACTGAGGTTGGGATTCCCGAAGATCAAAGTAGAATAGTTTTGTTCCTGAGAAATCTCAATCACAATTGACGACTGGAATTGGGAGGACGAAGAACAAATTAGTTTAGATTTACTTTTATGCAATTTATCGCTATCTTTTGATGCTTTGTAAACATCTGATAGTTCTTGACTTTAATTGGCGCCGAAGATGTAGAATTTGAAAGAATAGTGTATTGGTATTTTCTTTTCCATCTTCAAACTTCTAGTTTTTAATTGACGCCTAAATTCTAGTAGTTTGAATATTAGTATAGATCTATATTGACAGAATTTCAGATTTGGATTGACGCCCAAACTCTGGGAGACTTAGATATAGTGTAACGGTATTTTAATTTTCGTAAGTATCCAAGAACCGAAGGAGACTGATTGACGATCAGAATCTAAAAGTTTGAGGATTTAGATTCATTTTTTTTACTTTAGTTTAAACAACCATTCTTTGTTTTTTAAAGGCAAATAAAAGGTTTTACAAATTTTTGACTTCCTCATGGGAACGATCCTATCCTAACACTATAATTTCCATTGTCTGCTTGCAATAGGCTTAGACAGCATAATTCATAGCGCAGAAAAATTGTAAGAGTAATCATAGAAGTCAAAGCTAAGAAGAAGAAGAATCGTATCTACGATTCTACAAAAGAAAGCTTCAGAAGTGGAAAGAACGTGCTGGCTTTCGATCGATCAAAATCACGAAATCATACTGAAGAGACAAAAATCGTATTTACGATTTTATATCATAAAGCTTGTGTACTGCTGTTGAAGATCACTTGAAGAGTTGCACCTCCATGCACAAAATAGAAAAGAACTCTTAAATTAGAAATCTTACAATCTACAGATCTGAGAAGATTGACGAAAGAAAATCCCGAAGATCTCTAATACTGAAACAAAGAGTCCTACGTGCATCTACTATTGAAAGCAAGAAAGATTAGAAGAAAGTTTAGTTTTATTAGGAAACTTTTCTTTTAGTAGTTTACTTTTATTAGGATTCGAATAATGTTAACCGACCAAATATGACCTATTAATAATAGGGCTCAACACATAGAATAGCTATCCAAGGTTTCCCAACAATAATTGACAACTGAGGTTGGGATTCCTGAAGATCAGAGCAGTTTTGTTTATGGAAAATCTCAATCACAATTGACGACTGGGATTGGGAGGACAAAGAACTAATTAGTTTAGATTTACTTTTATGCAATTGACTACTTTTTTTACTGCTTTGAAATCATCTTATAGTTCTTGATTTTAATTGACGCCTGAGATTGAGAATTTGAAATATTAGTGTAATGGTATTTTCTTTTTCAGCTTCAAACTTGTAGTTTTTAATTGACGCCTAAATTCTGGTAATTTGAAGATTAGTATAGATCTATATTGACAGAATTTCAGATCTTGATTGATGCCCAAACTCTGGGAGACCTAGATATAGCGTAACAATATTTTATTTTATGTAAGCATCCGAGAACTGAAAGAGAGTGATTGACGATCAGAATCTGGAAGTTGGAGGATTTAGATTTATTTTTCTGCACTTTAGTTTAAGCAACCACTCTTTATTTTTTAAAGGCAAATAAAAGTTTTTAAGAATTTTCAACTTCCTCGTGGGAATGATCCTATACTAACGCTACAATTTCCATTGTGCACTTGCAATAGGTTAATACCGAGCATAACTCATAGAGCTGTCAAATCGTAAGAGAAATCGTAGAAGTCAAAGATAAGAAGAAGAAGAATCGTATCTATGATTCTACAGAAGTAAGCTTCAGAACTGGAAGGAACGTGCTAACTTGCGATTGATTGAAATCACATAATCATACTGAAGAGACAGAAATTGTATTTACGATTTTGTATCATAAAGTCTGTGTACTGCTGCTGAAGATCACGTGAAGAGTTGCACCGCCATGTACAGAATAGAAAGAACTCTTAAATTAGAAGTCTTACAATTTACAGATCTGAGAAGATTGGTGAAAGAAAATCTAGAAGATCTCTACTACTGAAAAAAAGAGTCCTGCGTGCATCTAGTATTGAAAGCAAGGAAGATTAGGAGAAGAAAGTTTAGTTTTATTAGAAAACTTTTCTTTTAGTAGTTTACTTTTATTAGGATTCGAATAATATAAACTGACCCCATATGAGCTATAAATAAGAGGGCTCGGTACATAGAATAGTTATTCAACATTTCTCAACAGCAATTGACAACTGAGGTTGGGATTCCCGAAGATCAAAGTAGAGTAATTTTATTTATGTGAAATCTCAATCACAATTGAATACTGGGATTGGAAGGACGAAGAATAAATTAGTTTAGATTTACTTTTATGCAATTTACTACTTTTTTTTACTGCTTTGTAAACATCAGATAGTTCTTGATTTTAATTGATGCCTAAGATTGAGAATTTGAAAGATTAGTGTAATGGTATTTCTTTTTCATCTTTAAACTTTTAGTTTTTAATTGACGCCTAAAATTTAGAAGGTTGCAGATTAGTATAGATCTATATTGGCAAAATTTCAGATTTTGATTGATGTCCAAACTTTGGGAGACATAGATATAGTGTAATGGTATTTTATTTTTCTTACGTATCTGAGAACTGAAGGAGACTGATTGACGACCAGAATCTGAAAGTTGGAGGATTTAGATTTATTTTTCTTCACTTTAGTATAAACGATCATTCTTTATTTTTGGATCGTAAATAAAAGTTTTTAAGAATTTCAGACTTCCTCATGGAAACGATCGTATACTAATGCTACAATTTTCATTGTGTGCTTATAATAGGATAAAACAGAGCATAACTCATAGAGCTGTCAAATCGTAAAAGAAATCATAGAAGTCAAAGCTAAGAAGAAGAAAAATCGTATCTATTTCTACAAAAGAAAGCTTAAGAACTTGAAAGAATGTGCAGACTTGCGATCAATCGAAATCACAGAATCATATTGAAGAGAGAGAAATTATATTTACGATTTTATTTCATAAAGCTCGTGTACTGCTGCTAAAGATCACGTGAAGAGTTGCACCGCCATGCACAGAATAGAAAGAACCCTAAAATTAGAAGTCTTGCAATCTATGGATCCGAGAAGATTGGCGAAAGAAAATCTCGAAGATCTCTTCTATTGAAATAGAGAGTCCTGCGCGCATCTACTACTGAAAGCAAGGTAGATTAGGTGTAGAAACTTTAGTTTTATTAGAAACCTTTTTTTTTAGTAGTTTACTTGTATTAGGATTCGAATAATGTAAACTGAACCCTTATGAGCTATAAATAAGAGGGCTCGACACCTAAAATAGTTGTCCAAGGTTTCTCAACAGCAATTGACAACTGAGGTTAGGTTTCTTAAAGATCAAAGTAGAGTAGTTTTGTTTCTGAGAAATCTCAATCACAATTGAAGACTGGGATTGGATGGACGAAGAACAAATTAATTTAGATTTACTTTTATGTAATTTACTGTTTTCTTTTGCTGCTTTGTAAACATCTAATAGTTCTTGATTTTAATTGACGCCTAAGATTAAGAATTTGAAAGATTTGGGTAATTGTATTTTCTTTTTCATCTTCAAACTTCTAGTTTTTAATTGATGCCTAAATTCTGGAAGGTTGAAGATTAGTATATTTCTATATTAACAGAATTTCAGATTTTGATTGACGTCCAAACTCTAGGAGACTTAGATATAGTGTAACGGTATTTTAATTTTCGTAAGTATCCGAGAACTGAAGGAGACTGATTGACGACCAAAATCTGTAAGTTGGAGGATTTAGATTTATTTTTCTGCACTTTAGTTTAAACAACCATTCTTTACATCTTAAAGGCAAATAAAAGTTTTTTAAAATTTTAGACTTCCTCGTGGGAATGATCCTATACTTACACTATAATTTCCGTTGTGCGCTTGCAATAGGTTAAGACAGAACATAACTCATAGAGCTGTCAAATCGTAAGAGAAATTGTAGAAGTCAAAGCTTTGAAGAAGAAGAATCGTATCTATGATTCTTCAGAAGAAAGCTTCAGAACTGGGAAGAATGTGCTGACTTGCGATCAATCGAAATCACGAAATCATATTAAAGAGAGAGAAATTGTATTTATGATTTTGTATCATAAAGCTCGTGTACTGCTGCTAGATTTCACGTGAAGAGTTGCACCACCATGCATAGAATAGAAAGAACTCTTAAATTAGAAGTCGTGCAATCTACGGATCTGAGAAGATTGGCCAAAGAAAATTCTGAAGATCTCTACTACTAAAACAAAGAGTCCTGCGCGCATCTACTATTGAAAGCAAGGAAGATTAGGAGAAGAAAGTTTAGTTTTATTAGAAAACTTTCCTTTTAGTAGTTTACTTTTATTAGGATTCGAATAATGTAAACTGATCACATATGACCTATATATAAGAGGGCTTTTCACATAGAATAGCTATCCAAGGTTTCTCAACAGCATTTGACAACTGAGGTTGGGATTCCCGAAGATCAAAATAGAGTTGTTTTGTTTCTGAGAAATCTCAATAACAATTTGTGAAAGCCCGGATTTCCTTAACCAGAAATCCATGCCGTAAAATTGCCGTTTCTGACGATCCCTAAATTGAACCCATGAGATGTCAGCTCACACAGTAACACTAAGTTGGTCTCTCTCTGAATGGCAGATAGAGTCATCATATATATGATAAAAGATAATACAATTCTATTTATGAAGATAAAAAGATAAAATGACGATTCTGTCCTTATGAGAACCATAAGCTTGACAGAACCGAAATAAACCACTGGTGATGAACAATCATCACCCAAAACAGTGGATCAAAATAATAGTTTACATTTCATGAATCCATTGTTCTAAACTACTTATAAAGGTCGGACATATCGAACCTTACACAAAATCCACAAAAGCTTTCTCAAAATTTCCTACGGTAAACAATCCTCTGGCAGAAGATTCGATTCCTCCTCCGAGATATAATCTGCATCTTCTTCTCAGCCAGAATCCTCAACACCTAAATTTGCGTCTGTTCCTGTGACGTATTGTCAAAAGTGTCAGCTAACACTCTAAGTTTAATAGGGGAATATCACTAGCATGCATATCATATTCAAAGCATAGATCTTATGACTAAGTTTAAAACATATCTCATAAAACTGAACTTTTAGATGCTTGAAAATGAATTTACGAAATTTAAAGTGCACACACACGTGATTTGCTTCTTAGTTTTCACATTCTTGTATAACTTGGTTTCATGCACTTCTCATGCTTTATTGACTTAAAAACTTAACTTAAATAATCTCCCAAGCATTAGCATTGGGAGCCACATAATTACCGATTGGAATCCTCGAACCATCATCGTTCAATGAATAATTTGCACGATTGTCAACCCCCTGAGCTTTTTTAATAGGGTCACTTGTGCCATGATGCCAAGCCCCTGAGCTAAATTAATAGGGTCACTTGTGCTTCACATTGACCATTGGCCAGTCCACACGTTCAGATATCCCATCGTACTGGATACACATTGGGGACTCATTACACATGAACCTTAAATCATTGTGCATATTCTAACATATAGTTTATCACCGTGTAACTGATCAGTGTGATTAATTATAGCTAGTTTTAGAGTTCCACATTTTCTTGTCACATTCACGTACACTCTTATCACATTCATGCACGTTTGCTTATCACGCTCATCACATTTCCGCACATTGCTTATTGTATTAGCATGCTTATCACACTCATTACATTTCCGCACATTGATTTTTGTATTAGCATGCTTATCACGTTCATACACATTATTTTCATGCTCACGCACACTTATCAGGTTCGCACACACACACATGTTTTTCACACTCATATTATCTATACAAATCATATCGTAAGTCATGTTATCGAATTTCCCCTACCACTTATGAAAATCTCGCTCAAATCATGCAAAGATGGAGTACGGATCCCTATGCAAAATCCTGAATCATAACCTACATTTCACAGTATTTAAAAGTCACTAACTAATATCCAAAAGATCACACACACCAAAGATTCAGAGTGTTCTCAAAGAAAAATCCCAAATTGCACAAATTTGCTCAATCGCATGCGCGAGTTCCAATGTCGCGCGAGCGAGTCATATGGCACCTCACAGTCGCTCGAGCGACTGTGCTCTTCTTATTTCTCTTATGTTCATAGCTTAAGATAATCACACGTGTGGGTTCTCATGTCACGCGAGCAACTTCACATGTCCATACTCAATCGCGCGAGCAACAGTTTAAAGTGAATTTCACGCCTATTCTGAAGCTCCTCTCACGCGAGCAAGTCTAAGTCGCGGGAGCGATTTTCGGAGTTTTAGGGTGTCTTCATAATTTATTACTCTCTTTCTTTTTCCCCTTTCACCCAACTCTCATACACAATAAATGCAATACATCTAGGCATTAATTTTCCCTATTTATGACCATTAATCCTTAATAAAAGCACTAAATCTCTACAAGATCTTACCTCATAAATCTTTATGGATTTGTGGTCGAATAAACGCATCTATTGATGTGTCTTCACACGAATCGAAAAGGTTCAAAGCCCACCTTCTTGCAATCTTGGGGGAAGCAAGCATGATCGATTCTCTTTCGAATTTAGACCGTCACTCTTCACACTCCATGGTTATCCCAAGTGGATCTCTCACACTCTTCACACACAATCTCAACAAACCCTCCCTAGGTCACCTCTTAAATCCTTGATCAAGAAGGACAAGCAATTTGTAAGATTGATCACCCACTATCTCAATCTCACGTCTTCTACTTCTCTCAAGCTCTATTCTTCCTTCTCTCCTCTTTCTCAAACCCACTCTCTTTCTCTTTATAATTTGCAAAAAGCAATAAACCTAAAAGACTTCCCCTTCTCTTATACTTAAGTGGCTTCCTCGTAAAGCATAAACACCCACACTTGGGTGTTTCACACATGACTTGGTTCACTTGTGAACCCCATACACACCATTCATATGTTCGCTCATTCTTACTCATACTAAGTGGTATTGTCAAATCAGAAACGGCACAGTGTTTCGCACCGACACGTGTACCAAGTTGGTCTACATAGTTTTTCATTTGGGGGGGTCGTTACACAATTGACGACTAGGATTGGGAGGACGAAGACAAATTAGTTTAGATTTAATTTTATGCAATTGACTACTTTTTTTTACTGCTTTGTAAACATCTGATAATTCTTGATTTTAATTGATGGCTAAGATTGAGGATTTGAAAGATTAGTATAACGGTATTTTATTTTTCATCTTCAAACTTCTAGTTTTTAATTGACGCCTAAATTTTGGAAGGTTGCCGATTAGTATAGATCTATATTGACAGAATTTCAGATCTTGATTGACGCCCAAACTCTGGCAGACCTAGATATAGTGTAATGTTATTTTATTTTTTGTAAGTATCCGAGAACTAAAGGAGACTGATTGATGACCAGACTCTAGAAGTTGGAGGATTTAGATTTATTTTTCTGCACTTTAATATAAACAATCATTCATTGTTTTTTAAAGGAAAATCAAAGGTTTTAAGAATTTCATACTTCCATGGGGGAATGATCCTATACTAACACTACAATTTCCATTGTACGCTTGCAATAGAAAAGATAGCACAACTCATAGAGATTTCAAATCGTAAGAGAAAGCGTAGAAGTCAAAGCTAAGAAGAAGAAGTTTCGTATCTACGATTCTATAGAAGAAAGCTTCAGAACTGGAAAGGACGTGCTGACTTGTGATCGATTGAAATCATTGAATCATACTGAAGAGAGAGAAATCGGATTTATGATTTTGTATCATAAAGCTCATATACTGCTATTGAAGATTACGTGAAGAGTTTCACTGCCATGCAAAGAATAGAAAGAACTCTTAAATTAGAAGTCTTGCAATCTATGAATCTAAGAAGATTGGCGAAAGAAAATATTGAAGATCTCTGCTGCTGAAAGAAAGAATCTTGCGCGCATCTACTATTGAAAGTAAGGAAGATTGAGAATAGAAAGTTTAGTTTTATTAGGATTTGAATAATATAAACCGATCCCTTATGAGCAATAAATAAGAGGGTTCGGCACCTAGAATAGCTATCTAAGGTTTCTCAACAGCAATTGACAACTAAGGTTGAGTTTCTTGAAGATCAAAGTAGAGTAGTTTTGTTTCTAAGAAATCTCAATCACAATTGATGACTGGGATTGGGAGGACGAAGAACAAATTAGTTTAGATTTACTTTAATGCATTTTACAACTTTCTTTTACTGCTTTGTAAATATCTTATAATTTTTTATTTTAATTAACGCCTAAGATTTAGAATATGAAAGCTTAGTGTAATGGTATTTTCTTTTTCATCTTCAAACTTCTAGTTTTTAATTGACGCCTAAATTTTGGAAGGTTGCAAATTAATATAGATCTAAATTGACAAAATGTTACATTTTGATTAACGCCCAAACTCCGCAAGACTTAGATATTGTGTAACCGTATTTTAATTTTCGTAAGTATCCTAGAATTGAAGGAGACTGATTGACGATAGAAATCTGAAAGTTGGAGGATTTAGATTTATTTTTCTGCACTTTAGTTTAAACAATCATTCTTTATTTTTTAAAGGCAAATTAAAGTTTTTAAGAATTTCAAATTTCCTCATGGGAATGATTCTATACTAACGCTATAATTTCCATTGTGCGCTTGCAATAGGTTAAGATAGACCATAACTCAAAGAGCTATCAAATCGTAAGAGAAATCGTAGAAGTCAAAGCTAAGAAGAAGAAAAATCATATCTACGATTCTACAGAAGAATGCTTCTGAACTAGGAAGAATGTGCTGACTTGTGATCGGTCGAAATCATGGTATCATACTGAAGAGAGAGAAATCGTATTTACGATTTTGTATCATAAAACTCATATACTACTGTTGAAGATCACGTGAAGAGTTGCACCGCCATGCACAGAATAGAAAGAACTCTTAAATTATAAGTCTTGCAATCTACGGATCAATGAAAATTGGTGAAAGAAAATCTTAAAGATCTCTGCTGCTGAAACTGTAACATCCCGAAAAAAATTCTGAGCCTGAACGCACCCAATTTTGTGTGCGTGTTCGACAAGGCACGAAATCCCACATTGAATTTTTAAATAATTTATTTATGAGCATGCATTTTGGGTGTGAAAAGTGAAGTTAGATCTTAGTTTTGCAAATTGATGAAAGGCTCGTGTGCCGCCTCGTGGTGTGCCTGTTCAACACCCAACTAAGCCCCATGAGTATTAAAGGCTAAGACTAAAGAAAGTGAAATATCTAAGATATTTCATTTGAGTTTTTGTAGAAAGAAAGAAGAGAAAAAGAGAGAGAGAGCCTTAGGGAGAAAATCTCCCCCTCCTTTACCCTTCCCAAGCCAAATAGCCATTGATCTCCCTCTCAATTTTATCCTTCTTCTCCGATTGTGGATCGCAAGGAGACATCGGCCCTTGCGTGGTTACGATCAAGGAGCGTGAGAGGATCCCGTCTCTCCCAAAACCTTTTTCATTTTATTAGAAACCCTTCTTTGTAGAGAGCTCCATCATGTAGCCTCGTCGTGTGATCACCTTTGCACAAGAATCCGTAAGTAGAGTGTGTTTAGAAGATTGTTTTGATCGTGTGTGCGCTCGATACAAACGCGAGAAGGTGGGTCTCAAACCCTTTCTATTCGTTTGGAGGAAGCATCGATTGATGTGTTCATTCAATCGTGAAAATGTGAGTAGTTAATAAGGTGCGATCTTTGATTTATTGTGGATTAATTATAGATTAAATCAAGCATTTATTGCCTAAATGTTATTAATTAATGTGGGTTTGAAGAGAAAAGAAAAGAAAGAAAAAGAAAATCTGAATTCGAGAAGAATTGCAGAAATCCCGACAGTCGCTCCCGCAACCCTGAAAGTCACTCATGTGAGTTCAAGTCACTTGCCCGAGATAGGCTTTAGAATAGCTTGAAAAATAAGAGGTAACAGTCACTCGCGCGACTGAGAGTGTGTCAGGAGAGTCGCTCGCGTGACTGTGACAAAAGGACTGACACTGTCTCATTATTTTGGCCATAACATTTTACTTCGAACTCGGATTGACACGATTCTTAAGGTGTTGGAAAGAGGACAACGAGATCTATAACTCTTATGAATTAATAAATTCATAAATCAAATATTTTAAAGGTCAAAATAGAGCGGGAAGTCGGGTCAAGTTCTGAGTTAGCACGAATTTGCCCATTTCTGCGTCAGTTTCGAGAAATTGTTTAAGTCAAAATCATTAGTAATTAAGATCAACCCTTAATACATCATATATTTGTGATGTAGATTGAGTGCAGGAAGCCATCGATTAGACCTTGCTTTGTTTTGCTGTGACTTCGAGGTTGTAGCAGGGGAAACTCAATGCTCATTTGTATTTTTGACTTTGATTCATAGATATCATGATATGATTAAATAATTTAAAATTTGTAAATCTGTCTGTATTTGCACAATCAAAAGTTTTGGGGATTTTTGACTCATGAAATTGATTTAGGAATTGTTTGCTTTGGCATCTCTTAATTTATCGAGAACTTTGAATTGAAATCTGAATCTTTAAATATAAATGTAAAGAATATGGACATGTAAGGGAAATTCCTTACTCAATTACATTTTTGACTTGATTTGTAAATATAATGAATTAAGCTTTGAAGTTTGACTTGTATTTGAATTTTTTGAACTATTGAATCCATCGAGTGCAACAATTATAATTTGAATTTTAGAAATTGTAAGTCTGATTGTATTTGATTATTGAAAGCTTTGAATCATCGACACGCATATGAGCTCTTTGAAATATCGAATCTCGTAAACTTTGAAAATGATCTTCGACTTGAATTCACAATGGAATTCAAACTATGAAATCCTTGTAAGGAGTTCATATCAATAAGAATGTGGATATGATATGATTAATGAAATGTGATGAATTTAACCACCATTGAATTAGTAGTGGAACTCTTTGAAATTGGAACTTTGAATTCTATGAAAGGCATCAAGTTTTCTGAACTTAGAATATGAATTTGAATCTGATTTGACTAATGTAAGGAAATTTTTGAATCTTTGAGATATAATTGAAGTTTTGAAATTATTAGTTGCATCTGAATTTTTGAATATGGAACATGGAACTCTGAGTCTTAGAATGAGATGAAATTATCTTGAAATTATTAGCTGAGCATGAAATTTAAACTCTGGATCCAAATGTGATTATGAATTCCGAATATAAACAATGAATTGAAAGATATAAAAATTGCATCTAATAGAATCTAATATGAACTTATATGAACACTGAATCTGATGTGAACTTATTGAAGATATGAATTTTGAACATGAACTGTGAATTAGAATCAGATAAACCGATCGACACCGATCATTGCATAAACCATGGATCGCTATATGGTTATCCGTACACACTCTACACTGTATACTACATACACTGATTGGACCGGTACGACGGGTTATCCGTACACACTGCATATTGGACCGGTACAGTGGGTTATCCGTACGCACTGCATACTATATACTACATACTGGACTGGTACTGTGATAGCCCAGATTTTTTAACCCAAACCCGTGTCGTCATACCGTCGTTCATTGCGATCCACGAATACCGAACACTTGGTATGTCCACACACAAAGCGGAATTCAAAGTAGACATCTCTAAAAGCAAATAGAGTCATCATATATGGCAAAAGGCAACTCCAATTCTATACATATAACAAGATAAAATGACGGTCTTATCTTTATGCAAGTCATAAGTTTGATAGAACCGAAACGAACCACCGGTGATGGTCGGCCATCACCTAAACAGTGGTTCACAACAAAAGCTTTACATTACATAAATCCAAAGTTCTAAACTAAATATGAAGGCTAGGCATACAGAGCCTAAGTCTTACAACTCAAAATGGTTAAATATTCCCTTAAGATCTTATTCTTCCTCTGGGGGATCTTCCTCACGCCCAGACTCTTCTATGCCTAGATCAACACCTGTACCTATAACGTATAGTCGAAGGGTGAGCTAACAGTCTAAGCTCAATAAGGATTGTCAATAAATAGAGTTGTACATTTTTTAGTAAAACGGACCGTTTGATGGATGCCTATGATCTCAAGATCAATCCTATAAAAGATCAGGATGAAAAACGATCACCATCATAGGATTCAAAGAAGTCAATAATAGAGCATTTTAGAACCGCCCAAAATGAAAAGCTTGGTTTTATCACCTTTGAATGACCTTGGGGTATTTACGAATTTTTAACTTGGCTTGGCTTCAAGCTCGTCATTGGAAATTTCCCTTAAAACGAATGTGATCTTGTGTCTTTCATGTGATCAGACCTAGTTGTTTGTGTGACCCATATCTTTTCCAACCATCTATAAAAAGCTCATTGCTTAGTGCTTATGATCATGATTTCACTTTATCAAGTGGAAAATGTAATTCATCTTTCTTGGAGATGAAACTAACTGAGATGAAACTGATAAGATCAATGGATTTTTAGGCTTCTTTGAAGCTAGGAGAAAGAGATCATGGGATGCCAAGGAAGAAATTAACTTGCAACTACCCAATAGTACTAAAGGTAGTTTGTTCATGAACAGAGTAATTCAGAGGGTCTACAGTGTATGCTCATTCAAACCATAAACCTTATATTATCCTTTGATGAGAAAAGCACTACTCAGATTAATATTTGTGGAGAATACAAATTAGCACTCACATTTCCGATTAGGGATCAATTCTTTAACTGGAAGCCAACGACTTCTCCAAATATATTGCTTATCCCCACATCTATATAAGCAACACTAAAACCAGGGTGACTACATTCTATCTATCACAAAAAAAAAAAATTGGAAAATTTAATACATGATAGGTAATAAAAAATTTACTCCTTATGTAGACAAAAAACACAAAGGGTACCTTCATTTACAACACAAAATTTCTCTTTTTGAACCCGAGTTTTGGGTGCTTAAGTCATTGACTGCTTTAAATAAAATGATGGAGATTGTTTTTCGCCCCAATCATCAGTTCAATGGATATTGATATCGCGGGGCCTATCATCAAATAGTCAGATTTTTTAAGATGACATACATTTTGAAAATTGATCCAAGAACCACGTTTTATATGTACGCCCATGATCATATTCACTTTTTAGGATGTGTTTTACTTTTTAGGATGTGTTTTATCTGGAATTAAAAGGTATCTGTTTTTGCAACACAGATTCTTGCAGCACATCTAATGGTTCTATCCCAGCGCCATTGACGGCTTTGAATTAGATGCTAGAGGTAGTTTTTCGAATTAATCTTGCAAGCATTAGATCTTAAGATAATGGCTGACATATGAGACAGTTATATGTTGATTCCAAGTGGCAAACATCCCAAAGTAGCCATGGAAAACAAGATGTTTAAAATACGTAACGCCTTAATATAGACATTAATTCTCTATTTATTTATGAAGTTATTTTCACAAATCTCAACTTATCCGGTTTTCAAAATTAAGTTATTCCTTTCTAGGGAATGTTCGGATCTTCAATAAAATACATTGGTTGCGAATTGATAAACTTCAAGATGTTTAAACAAATCTTGAAAGGAAACCAAAGAAAACATAACTACGAAATTCAAAAGTTCGATATTGAGAGTCAGAACCATTGGTCGTTAAAAACAAGTCACCATAAACTGGTCCCACCCCAAAATACAAAGCAAAAACTCTTAAAAACAAAAGAAATCCAATGTAAATATCATGTGGTCCGCCTAGTGTCGTTAACTTGACGGGGATATCACCAACAAGAGCTTAGGTTTCATGCCGTACAAGGTGTACCGGCGGAAGAAGAAGGGACGTAAGGACCAAGGAGCATCAAGACCCATCGAGGGAAGGCCCTAGAAGATCAGCCCAAGAGATCAAGAATCCCTGCCCAGGTTCGCTCAAGCGAGTCGCTTCAGAAACTTGACAAAAACTCTCGGGTTTTGGTTGCTCGAGCGACTTTTGGTTGTCACTCGAGCGACAACCAGACTTTTGGTTGTCACTCAAGCGACCTCTGGTTGTCACTCAAGCGACCCCTTTAAAGATTCCCGCTCAAGTGAGAACCAAAACTCGCTCGAGTGACTTAAGTGGCGTGATTTGTCTTTTTTACCCACTTTCTTATTTTCTTTGAAAATGCCCAATGTAAGTTACCACTTATGGTAACATAGTACTTTTCTATTTTAGGGTTATTCCCTTTGTAAATGCTATACAGTATATTTGTAAGACATTTTTGGCATTATTGATTGATTGATTAATGAAAGTGCATTGCAGTTTAGCTTGAGAGGAGTTTGAAGAGTGAGTCTTCTTCCCCATTTGGGGTTTGGTGTGAGGCCAAGGGTGAGATGCCCATTTATCTTTGATCTTCTCTTGATTTCTTATTTTTATTTGATCTCTTATTTTTCCCCAATCTCTTGCATCCATTGCCCCTCTCTATTGATTGTTTTAATCCCCAAACCCTAATTCTAGAATACCCTCAATATTCATCCTCGTTGATCGAATCCGACCTTAACCCGTCAATCCACGACCGTTGTTGAGCTTCAGCGTATTCAACTCGTGCCGTTGATCGCTTCCATTCCAAGCCCTAGTGAAGAGCTACCGATTTTAATCGCGAACGATGATCTAATGCCCCAACCTAGAAGGAGCTAGAGTTCTATCTCTAGGATCGGCCTTCCGCATTTCCCAAGAGCTCTCGTACGTTGGATTGGACCCTATGTGAGCCAAAGCATGGGCACTTAAGCAGAATCCCGTGAAACCCTAAGGTATCACTTTAATCTATGATTAATTTGTCCACTTAATTAGTTTAATTTTAGCAAATTAGCATATCATGAGCATTCATAGATTTTAGGGTTGTTGTCCCGCGTCAGCTTTGGTATCAAAGCTTAAGTTCTCAGTTAGGGCATATTTGCATGTCATTTCAACTTTATTGTATTTTATTTCATTTGTGACTAATTGAGCCAATTAATAAGTTTAATTTCAGCAAATTAGCATATCATGGGCATTCACGGATTTTAGAGTTGTTGTCCCCTGCCAGTTTTGGTATCAAAGCTTAAGTTCTAAGTTAGGGCATATTTGCATGTCATTTCAACTTTATTTCATTTGTGTTCATTAGTGTGCTTGTCTTATGTTCAATAAAATTACTCACTCATTTGCATTTCATAGTTGTGTCATTTTAGATCCCGTGTTACTGTGTCGTGGTCACCATGGATACGAGTGAGGTTGCCGATGCTCTTTGGGGCATCCAAGCCATGTTAATTGCGATGAATGAGAAGATTGATGTCGTGGAGCGAACTCAAATGACCTTAGGTGCTACCAATGAGCAATTGCACGACCGATTAGACTAGTTAGAAGGATTAGACCGATTAGAAGGAGTTAATGAACAACATGACTGATGCAATAAGCATAATGGTCCACGTTTTGATCGTGGTTGTCGACCCGAGGGTCAAAACCGAAATGAAAGGGAAATGGGTCGTCGTGGAGAGGATTACGATCCGGATGAGAAACTCCTAAAAAATGTTTGAGTTGAGTTTCCGACCTTCAATGGAAGAATAGACCGTGAAGTCTTCCTCGATTGGATCTCCGATATGGATCACCATTTTGAATGATATGGCATGAACAATGAGCGATGTGTTAGACTCGCCAAAATGAAGCTCATTGGTCGTGCTCGATTCTTTTAGGTCAACGTCGAACGGATGCATGCGAATGCGGGTCATGCTCTCATACCTATTGGGAGGACATGAAGGATTGACTTACGAAGAAGTACGTTTCTTATCCTACTACCAATGCCTACTTGATCAATGGCAAAATTTGTGCTAAGGTAGAATGCCTGTGACCGAGTACATTAGCAAATTTGAGGAGTTTATGATGAGAGCCAATGTGTCAAAGGTCCTCAAGTCACTTTTTTAAGGTTCCGCACTGGGTTGTGATTGAACCTACAAAAAGAGTTGATCTCCCACCCCATTGATACTCTTGAGGAGTGTTACACCATTGCATAAGACCTTGAACGGTATTTGAAAATGACGGTGGTGAGAAGATTTGAGCTGCATGCTGGTGGCTATAGAGTCGAAGAAGGACGATCTAGTGTTGGAAATCCACCTCCCAAACCGACACAACCCACTCCTACAAATGTTTGGTTTGACAAAGGGAAGAGCGTGGTAGGCGAGTCCTCAAGGGGTGGCATTCAAACCAAGTACTACAAATGTCATGGGTTGGGCCACTTTGCCACCCAATGTCCTACGAGAGACCCCCAAAGGACCCTCTTGGTTGAAGAAGAGGTCAATAATGAAGAAGGGATTGAAGAGGAAGTGTATGAACCGGTCATCACGCCTAGTGATGAGGAGGGTGACGATGGTAGTCGTGCACTAAATAACATCCAAGATTGCTTGGTTGTAAGGTGTGCCCTTGCACAACCTCAACGGGATGAGAAGGATGATTGGCGTAGAGATAACATTTTTTACACTTACGCCAAGTGTGGTGAGAAGAGTTGTAAGGTCACCGTAGATAGCGGGAGTTGCACGAATGTCGTGTCTACACACATCATTATCCGCTTAGGGCTTATACTAGAGCCCGCCCGAGACCGTAAAAAGTTACATGGGTCGACTCCTCCTCTATTCTCGTGTCCCAAAGGTGTCGCATACCGATATAGTTATCCTCGTATTCGGACACCTTGTGGTACAATGTGGTGCCGATGGATGTGGGCCACATCATTTTGGGGAGGCCTTGGCTCTTTGACATGGACGTGACCCTCCTTAGACGGTCTAATATGTGCACGTTTATGCATGAGGGCAAGAAGATAAAGCTAAACCCCTTGCCTCCCAAGACACCATTGGATAAGAAAGTTGAGAAGAAGGGCAGCCAATCTAAGACCATCAATATCGTGAGTCCTTCGGAGTCTGAGAGGGCGTTGTTAGATGAGAGTGTGGTGTATGTTGTCATCACCGTTGAACGTGCTCTCGAGTCTATGGGTGAACACCCTAAGGAGATTGAGCCAATCTTGAAAGAATTTATGGATGTCTTCTCGGAAGACTTGCCCGATAACCTCCCTCCAATGCGTGACATCCAACACGCTATAGACTTAGTTCCCGGATCTACCCTACTGAACCTGCCCCATTATCGGTTAAATTCGGTTGACCACGCCGAGTTAACACGGAAAGTTGATGAGCTCCTTCGGAAGGGGTTCATCTAAGAGAGATTGAGCCCATGTCTCGTACGTGCACTACTCACACCCAAGAGAGATGGCACTTGATGAATGTATGTGGATAGTCGAGCCATCAACAAGATTACGATCAAGTATAGATTCTCAATATCGAGGCTCGAAGATATGTTGGATATGATGGTTGGTGCCACTATCTTCTCTAAGATAGACCTTAAGAGTGGAAGACATCCTTCAAGACTAAAGATGGTCTTTATGAGTGGTTGGTCATGCCTTTCGGGGTTTCAAATGCCCCGAGCACCTTCATGAGGCTCATGACCCAAGTGTTGCAAAAATTTATGGGTAAATTCCTTGTGTATTTCGATGACATATTGATCTATAGTCGCGACAAGGAGCAACACTTGATCCACCTTCGGTTAGTTTGTGAAACCTTGAGAGGAGAGAAACTGTATGCGAATCTCAAGAAGAGCACATTCATGTAACGATCCGTTGTCTTCTTGGGGTTCATTGTCTTGGTCGATGGGATGGTTGAGGACCCAAAAAAGGTAAAGACTATTGTAGAATGACCTGAGCCTAAAAACATCCATGATGTCCGCAGCTTCCACGGGTTGGCCATATTTTATCTTTGCTTCATTCGAAGCTTCAACACCATTATGGCTCCCATCACCGATTGAATAAAAGAAAAAGAGTTTCAATGGAGCTAAGCCGTGACGAAGGCCTTTGTCGAGAAAAAGGAGAAAATAACAAGTGCACCTGTCATGCGTCTATCAGACTTTTCTAAAGTCATTGAGGTCACATGTGATGCGTCAGGTGTAGGTATAGGCAGAGCGCTTAGCCAAGAAGGCCGCCCTGAGGCCTACTTTAGTAAAAAAACTCAATGAGGCAAAGCAAAAATACTCTACCTATATAATAAGGAGTTCTATGCGGTCGTCCAATCTCTTTGGTATTAGAAATATTACTTTAGACTGCAAGAATTTGTGTTATTCTCCAACCATGAAGTCTTACGCTTCCTTGGTTCTCAAAAGAAGTTGAACCCAAGGCACGCGGCATGGGTTGAGTACCTTCAAGGGTTCACGTTCGTGTTGAATCACAAGGTCGGTGTTGAGAACAAAGCGGCGGATGCGCTTAGTCGTCAGGTAACGACTTTGCAAGCCATGAGCGTCGAGGTTGTGGGATTTGAGCAATTGATTCAAGAGTATCCCGAGTGCCCAGATTTTGGGGCGGAATATATTGCCCTACGAGACAATTCATCTAGCACTAACTTCAAATATACCCTGTAAGATGGGTATTTGTTCATGGGCAATCACCTATGCATCCCTTGCACTTCATTGCGTGACTTCCTCATTTGAGAGTTGCATGTTGGAGGGATTTTTGGGCGCAACAAGACCATTGCACTCGTCAAAGATAGATTCTTTTGGCATGTTCTCATGCGAGATGTCGCCCGAATTATGCGACAGTGTCGTACTTGCCAAGTTTCCAAGCAAAGAAAGCAAAACACCGGCTTGTACACTCCTTTGCCAGTACCGCATATGCCTTGGCAAGACGTTTCGATGGACTTCATGCTTGGGCTTCCCAAGCCTTTGAGAAAGCAGGACTCCATTTTTGTTGTTGTGGACCGTTTTTCCAAAATGAACCACTTCATACCATGCAACAAAACCTCAAACGCGATGCATATCACGAAGTTGGTTTTCGGAGAAGTGGTGCGCCTCCACGGGTTACCCAAGACCATTGTGTCAGATAGGGATGTCAAGTTCATGAGTTACTTTTGGAAAACCCTATAGCACATGATGGGTACTATGCTCCAATTTTCATCAGCATATCACCCTTAAACCAATGGCTAAACAGAAGCCACCATAGGAGCTTAGGCAATCTCCTACGTTGTCTTGTCGATGACCACCTCAGGACTGTTGATTTGCTTACCTTACAATTATTAAACGGTTAAAACAACACTTTAAAAGGATAAAGTACAGAAAAAAAATGAGATCAAGGCAAGCAACCAGTCCTACAAGAACCAGGGCTATTGCAGCAAGCTTTAAGGGGTAAGTCAGGGTATGTCCATAGGGAAATGTGCTTTAAACTATAGTAAATCTCCATATCTATACCAGATCTGACACTCTATCCTAAACTAATGCAAGGAAAGGAAAGAGGAGAGGTTTCAAGGGTTGTCACTTCACTAAAAACTACAGAAATCAAATGCAAATGATCCAGAATTGATTAAAACTCAGATTTAAGGAAATGAAGAAAATGATTAAAATCAAAAGGTGGAGAGTAGCAGCTAAGGATTTTGGTCTTTTACTGAAAATTAATTGGTTCAAAGGCAATGCATAGAACTGATTTGCAACAATCCTTCAACTAGCTACAAGCTCAGATGCAAGGTATAGGAATCTAATCTAGACCAAAAAATTGGAGTAATCCAAAGGCTATGATCTGTCCACTTGAATGGTCACAGATCATCCCAGAGATTCCTCTAATTCAAGGATCTTAATTAGAACAAGTAAACTATTGCAGATGTTGTGGATGCAACAGCTACAAGCTCACGCATCCACAAGAATATTTAATCTAAGAAATCAAATGACAACCATAAGATTTATAGATTAAAATTAATTTTGCATTCAATAATTATTGAATCAATACAACTTACAATCCAATTGTTCTCAAATCTATAATCTGTGCAACATCCAATCCATATACAAAGCCTTGAACCTCTCAATTTACAGCTCTCAACCTTACCCTAGCTACTGAAGGGGTTTAGCCAACCATAATTGGCTAAGGAGAGAATGGGGGAGAAGAAAGAGGGAAAGGATTTTGGAGGGAAAAATAAAATTTGAATTTGGCTCTGATTCTCTTAATTATGGATCCTTCTTCTATAAACTCCTTAAGATTTTATAGTCTTCCCCTCTGTCCTCAGATCTCTTTCAACCAATCAGATCTCAAGGAAATATTTCATTTATTCTGAGCTGCTGATGTGGCTTACTCTTGCTTCTAGAAACTCTCCATTGATTGGTCCAAATTGGACAAGTACATGTGAAGCGGTTAGAGTTTCCATTCGTGCCCATATGCCTTCTAAAAATACCCCCAAGGGTTATTGTCATGCCTTGGAATGCGTGGACAAAGTACTGAAGCAAGCAACTGTTGTGAATGGAATTGAGAAGTTCCCAATTTGAGTGTCGAGAGGTTCAGGGAACCTCTTGACAGGTTCTGAGTCCATTTGGTGTTCACATCGATTGGTTGAAGTGGGCTTTCAATAGGTTCATTGACTTCTCGACAGGTTCAGTTGAACTAGTCAACATGATCTTTTGGATTTCTCGATAGGTTGACACATTTCTCATCTTCTGTCCAGTTTCCATTCATCCTCTCAACAGGTTATAGAACATCCTGTCGACTTCTTATAAGGCTCTAGTTGAGCTTTTAACAGGATCTGTTCTGCTTCTCTACATGTTGACTCAACCTCGCGCTAATGAACACAACTTCAGGTAAGTCCTTACGAGGTTGGCTTTGACTGTTCACTAGGTTCAAGGGAACCTCTCGATATGTAGGTGGGTCCTCTCGATATGTAGGTGGATCCTCTCGAGCTCCCCTGCATCTTCAGGTACTTCTTCGACAGGTAGCAGTCTACAATTCGACAGGTTCTTCCACTGCAGCTTAATCCTCTCGACAGGTTCTACCAACCTCTTGAGATCTTTACTTTTCCACCTCAGTACCTGTGACAGCCCAATTTTTTGCACCTAGAAACCCTTGCCATCAAGATCATACTGTGAATGATCCTCAGGACAAATCACAGAGTGTCTGCTCGTATGCCGAAAATCAGAGCAAACACAGTCTAATAGTGGCAAATCAAGTCATCATATAAGGCATTTATAAAGAAAGAAGTAAATAAAATAATACATATCTATGAAAACAAAAGAATATACATTCTCAAAAAGGAACCAAGAAGAACCACTGATGATGGACATCTATTACATAAAATAATGGTTCCTAATAATGGTTCTTATTAAATGTATAATAATACAAGTAAAACATCTATAGAAATAAATACATAAGGTGGCCACCAGGCGCACTAATAATCCAAAATACAGTATAAAAACCCAAAAACACAAGACCAATATACCTAGGCTAAGGGTAAAACTCGTCTACCTGGATATCCGTCTCCTCGTCCTCAACCTCAGCCTCTGCCTCTGGCTGATAATCCGGGTCGCTCTCAGTACTCGGTGCTCTAGCCTCAGAACCTATGACACAGAGTCAGGAGTGAGCTAACCATCTAAGCTCAGTAGAAGAATTTCAATTAAAGTTGCATCTTAATTGTAAAACATGATTGCAGAAGATATTCAGACAGATAAGCAGTTGCAAAATATTGACAGAATTGAACAGATGCAAACAAATGTTCAGATATGCAGAATTTATCAGAGCTGACAGAATCTCAGAGTTTGCAGTGTGCTATGCATATAGTATTTAATGACTTAAAATAATATACTTAAGTAACTCCCGTGAGTATAGCACATGGTAGCCAGATTTGGGCCGAAGGATAATCCCGTCCATCATCGTTCAATGAACAGTTTCAGGAATTGCAATAATGCCTCATCTAGGGAGTACAATTATGTCGAAGATATCTAAAGTAGATGCGAGATTATGCCAGTCACGGATATACCCCCGAGTCGGTGGGATTCGTCAGATTATTAAACCTCAAATCACATGCAGACATATCATATATAACAAGAATCAGGTGACAAGTGTCAGATATCAGGAATCAGAAATAATAGAGTTTCCACACATATGCTAAACATGACTAGAAAGTAAAATCAGAATAAGTAGTCAAATGCAAAAGATTTGGAACCATGAGATCAAGAATAAATGCAATTTCAGTTGAATTCCTCTACCTCAGATCAGACCTTCTAAGCAAATCCAAAGCTTTTCAAAGCATCACTGTCTGATCCTAGACCATAGATATAGTACGTTTATTGACAGAGATGTCAGAACATCAACTGGCATAGTGTCCAGTAGTGTCTTATTCACAAAACTAAAACAACAGAAAATAGGGGTGATTGATCGATCAATGTCCTTGCTTGATCGATCAATCATCCAATTTGATCGATCAAATACCTCCCTTGATCAATCAATGGCCCCCTTTAACTCACAAGTAACAGAGGGGATTTGATCGATCAACATTCCTATTTGATTGATCAATCCATAAATTTGATCGATCAATCTTTTCATTGATCGATCAATCATGTCAAACTCAAATTTTCTACCTCCTGTTTGCACATTTAACTTATAAAATTTGATCGATCAATGTCTAAATTGATCGATCAATCTTCCTCATTGATCGATCATTCTTGCCTTTGAACGATCACCTCACTATGATCGATCAACCTCTCATATTGATCGATCAATTCTCAAATTGATAGATAAAATATCAATTTGATCGATCAATGCCCATCGGGCATTAAACTTCCAGAAAGACAACCTACTGTTCTCATTAACTGAATATACAAATTGATCGATCAATCCTTTACATTGATCGATCAATCCCAGGCTTGATCGATCAATTAACTATCTTGATCGATCAATAATGATAGTTTCTGTCATTAATGGCGATCACTTATTCTTGACCTACTTGATCTTTAACCATTAAAGGTCTCAACAGACCACACTTACATAATCTTTCACACATTTATGAGGTTTAAACCTTAACAATTTTAATAAAAAAAACTCACCTATATAAAGGCCCTTTCGGGTTCTCGGTAAACGCAATCCAGAAATAGTTTCGGATCTGGCATCAGAATTCGTCGCCATCACGACTCGAAATAGCAAGTACATGGCTTCACTTTGACCCACAGAGATGGTACACGTCTTCGCAAAACATTTATGACATACCGATGTCAATTTCACACTCCTAATTTGAATAATCTCAACCCGAGGTTCACCCTTTTGTTTGTTTTCACACGGAAGAATTCTTAAAATCCAATCCTCTCAGCCTCAGGTTACTAGAACTCAAGAAGAAGAAAGGTAGAGAGGGATTCTAGCTCTCTTCCTTCCCTTATAAGCTACCAAGTGGAATATCTAGTTATTTTTCCCCTTTTTCTAAAACTAAGTTCCGGTGTTAAATGCACGTATAATGTTTCCGGCGTACCACGCCTCATCAACGTCCTACAAGACTCGGACTTACACAAGAAGTCACACATGACTTCATCTAATCGTGAATTAATATTATTCCCAATAATATTAATTTAATATTTTTAAATTTGTCTCAATTTCCTTGTCGAGCATGCTTATCGAAGCAGCTGAGTTCTGTTCAGAATTTTAGAGTCGTTACATTATCCCCCCCTTAGGAATTTTCATCCATGAAAATGTCAGGGAGTCTGAGACAAGTCGATGGTGTATCCTAAATCGAACGGGCAAAACAAAGCAGACTAAGCAGAGGAATCTATCATGCAGAAACAAGTAGACATGCATAACAGAAATATATGGAAAGCAAAATAATAGATATACAGATACAATAATTAAGAACACATAATAGCATAGTAAGTACCTATCAAGGCGTCAGAAGGTCTGGCTGCGTCAAGCGTAGGTCTACGGGGTCGAAGTGGCTCAACATGGTTGTCGCAAGGGTTGACGGTGTGCTAACGAGCATGAGCTATCATCGGCGTTGATGTGGTAGCATACGAGTGTTGCATCAGAAGCTCAAGTATGCCCTTGTGGTAATCCAATCGCCGATGGACTTGACGATGGAACTCCTCCATCCCGTCGAGTCGCTCATGTATGCACTTGTTGCCCTTGATGACTGCCTCAAGCACCGCTTCGAGGGTCACGGTGGCTGGTGCGGGTCTGCGCGACGTAAAGGCATGGGCAGGTCGGCGTGATGTAGTAGTGGGGGCAGGTCGAGTAGATACCGCCGGTCGAGGTGGCTGGTCAAGCTGGGCCTCCCCCTCACCCGAAACTCTCTCTGCCTGCTCGGCGCCCTCCTCAATGGCAGGTTGTGCCGGCTCTGCACCCTCCTCAATTGGAGGAACCTCCTCCACCTTAGGTAACCTTTTGACCAAAAGGCTATAACTCTTGGTCCAATCTTTCAACTTATACACCTTAGTGTTGTTGGTCAATCTAGGCTCTCCAGGAGCCAAGCTATACTCATCTCTCAACGCTACATATTGCTCGACCATTTTAGTGATCAAGCAATTGTAAGGCATCTGCTTCTTTGAAGCAACCTTAGTCTTCTTTGACATCATTTCTTTGGCATTGGTCATGCCATCAAGAACCAAATCGACAACTGAGGACCAACGGTCCTTGAAAGCGGCAAACAAGGCTTGTTGCACGATGCCTCTTCGTGCCGATTTGTGCAAGAATGGGTTGAGGGCACACTTGATATATGTATCAAGCATCCACAACCGATCGGAGAGTTGGGCATGGGTAATGGATTGTCCCAAACCATGTTGACCCTGGGTCATTTTGGTAACCACATTGTGGAAGGGAACATCCTTGATGTATGGTGGTGACAAGCCATAGGTCTCGATATAAACCGATGTGCGCCGTAGGGCCGCCGCGACATGGTATTGGTTAAATTTATAGTCCAAGCTGTCAATCTTGGTGACTAATTGGTGACGGCTATTGCCCCGATGGAGGTTTTGAAAGAAAAGCTGCACGATTCGAGGACAAAAGTGATCATGAAACGGCTCAAGTAATGGCTTCAACCCTAGCTTTGTAATGTAAGCGATGGCTCAAGTCATTTCGGGCCAATCCTCGAAAAGCGTAGAGTCGAAGACGTATTCGGGTAGGAAGGTTTTGGAAGCCCACCACTGGGTTGGGACTTCACGTTGCAATTGGGGCGGTTGGGGGCCTTAAATGGGTGGCACCACGTGTTCAACGGGAGCCACGGGTGGCACAATGGGTTGTGCAATTGGTTCGGCGGGCGGCACGGATGCACGAACCGGGACATGGGGATTTTGCGCGACGCATTTTTCGTTCGCGGACCCATAGCTTAAAAAGGCTCAAAAGATACAAAAACCCAAATTTAGAGAAAGTTGGGGGGTTACCGATCGAATCGAGGGAAATTCGAGCTAAATGTGCATGGGAAGAAGCTCCGGTAGCGGGTAATCACTTAGAAACGTCGCTTGAACGCAAAGGAGCCAAAACCCTCTTGAACGATCGAGTTCTTTGATCGTGCGAATGAAAAACAAAAGCACCAATCATTACTTAAAACGATAGAGTTGATCGATCAATGCTAAAATTGATCGATCAATCTTAAGTGAAAATGTCCTAGCCCGATACCCTTGATCGATCAATAATTCATATTGATCGATCAATGTTTAAGTGAAACTAGCCTCGCTCGATAGCCTTGATCGATCAATACCCTCATATTAATCTATCAACCCATAAAATTGATTGATCAATCTTCATTTTTGATCGATTAGTCATTGATATTCAGTACAAAGTTCAAACTCAATTGATCGATCAATCCTATATATTGATCGATCAAAACCTTAGTTGATCAATCAATTCAACAAATTGATCGATCAATCATGACAGTAAAGTGATTTCTTAAAGCCTTCACTTCTTTAATGCAAATTGACCTCATTTCGAGAATGAGGATCCATTGTACCTTGTATACCGCATCCGCATAAGCAGATTATACTATTAAAAACATTCTTTCTTACATATGATATGCATATAATCACAAAAATGAATTCAAACGAAAATCGTGAAAATTACCTTCCACATCAGGTAAACAAGCGTGGGTATTGTTCATGAATCTCGGCTTCGCGCTCCCAGGTAGCTTCCGAAGATGAATGATTCCTCCACTTTATGAGCATAAGTGGGATCATCTTAGTCTGCAAAACTTGATCTTTACGGTCCAAGATTTCGACAGATTCTTCCACCAGAGTTAGATCCTCTTACAGGTCAATCGGCTGGAAGTCCAACACATGAGTGGGGTCTCTCACGTATCTCCGTAGCATGGATACGTGGAAGACGTTATGCATACTGGCCAACTGTGGTGGCAAAGAAATCCTGTACATGACTTTGCCAACCCGTCCAAGCACCTCAAAAGATTCAATATAAAGTGGACTCAGCTTCCCACATTTTCCAAAGCGCATCACGCCCTTAGTCGGCGAGATTTTCACGAACACCTAGTCTCCCACCTAAAAACAAGTGTTAATTCCATAGCTAATCGATTTAACTAGGGAAACTTAAGTTTCTTGAATGCATCTAAGTGTACCTGAAACTCAACGTGCGTCCAATGAAGATCGGCATAACTCTTTTGGTGACTTTGAGCAACCCGTAATCTCTCACGGATCAACCAAACTGTCTCAGTTGCACTATCCACGATATCAGGTCCCAAAATAAGCTTTTCACCGACTTCTTCCCAGTTCAAAGGAGATATGCATCGTCGTCCATTCAAGGCTTCATAAGGATCCATCCCAATACTAGACTGATAACTATTATTGTAAGCGAACTCAATCAGAAGCAAATGCTGATCTCATGAACCATGAAAGTCTAACATGCATGCACGCAACATATCCTCTCTGATCTGGTTCACTCTCTCAGTCTACCCATCTGTCTGAGGATGAAACGCTGAGCTGAACTCCAGTTTAGATCCCATGCCTTCTTGAAATCGCCGCTAAAATTATGACGTATAAAGCGGATCTCGATCGCACATGATGATGACTAGTATGCCATGTAGCCGAACTATCTCTTTCATGTACTACTCTGCGAGCTTGCTGGCTGTATGTGTAGTATGGTACGGCAAAAAGTGTGTAGACTTAGTCTATCTACAATGACCCAGACAACATTGTTCTTCCTCAATGTACTCGGCAATCCCAATATGAAATCCATAGAAATGGCTTCCCATTTCCACTCAGGCACTAGTAAAGGTTGCAATAAGCCTACTGGATTCCGATGGTTCACTTTTACTTACTGGCAGACGAAGCATCGAGACACGTAGTCTGCAATATCCTTCTTCAATCCTCTCCACCAAAAACTTCACTTCATATCTTAATACATCTTGGTACTCCCAGGATGTATAATATATGTTGACTTGTGCGCTTCTTCTAAAATAGTATTTTTAAGATCCTTATTAGCAAGTATGCACATTTGATCTCTGAATAGCAAAGTACCATCATCCTTGATGGAGAAATCCGGTCTGATCCCGTTGATCACATCTTTTCTAATAGCCATAAGCTCATCATCAATCATCTGGAGTTTACGTACGTTATCAAATAATGTGGGCCGTATCACAATGGTAGCCATCAATGCCCTTGAACCTCTGACATCAATCAGTGTATCACATAAGGCCAGGTCCTCAAGTAGATGCCACCTCTGTACTCTGATAATAAGATGTGACAACTGAGCCGAAGATTTTCTGCTCAAAGCATCTGCCACAATATTGGTCTTCCCAGGATGATACTGGATGGAACAATCATAGTCCTTTAAGAACTCCATCCATCTGTGCTGTCGCATATTCAAATCCTTCTGGGTAAAAAGATACTTGAGACTCTTGTGGTCGGTGAAGATGTCAAACGTCTCACCGTATAAGTAGTACCTCCAAATCTTCAAAGCAAAAACCACTGCCGCTAACTCCAAATCATGAGTCGAATAGTTCTTCTAGTGTTCCTTGAGCTGTCTAGAGCCGTATGCGATGACTTTCTTGTGTTGGTTGAGGACACAACCCAAACCACTCTAAGATGCGTCACTATATATAGCAAAACCTCCTCTGCCAGAAGGTATAGCTAGCACTGGTTGTGTAGTCAGACGCGTCTTGAGTTCTTGGAGACTCTTCCCACACTGCTCAATCCAATCAAATTTAGCATTCTTCTTTATGAGCTGAGTAAGCAGACTTGAAAGTTTGGAGAACCCTTCTACAAATCGTCTGTAGTATCCCGCCAAGCCAAGGAAACTACACACCTCAGTTATCATTCTCGGTTGCTCCTAATTCACTACCGCTTCAATCTTTGTCGGATCCACCGTTATACCTTTCTCAGAGACAACATGACTTAAGAAACTGACTTGGTCAAGCTAAAACTCACATTTACTGAGCTTTGCATAAAGTTTGTGATCTCTGAGAGTCTGTAGAGCCACATGTAGATGCCACTCATGGTCTTCTTTCTTCCTTGAATAGATGAGAATGTCATCCACAAAGACCACCACGGACTTATCCAAGTGTGGTTTAAACACTCGGTTCATTAGATCCATAAAAGACGCAGGTGCGTTCATCAATCCAAATGGCATAACCAAAAATTTATAGTGCCCATATCTTGTTCTGAATGTCGTCTTCTCAATATCCTCTGCTTTGACTCTTAATTGATGATAACCCGATCATAAGTCAATCTTTGTAAAGAACCTCACTCCTTGTAACTGATCATAGAAGTCATCTATTCTTGGAAGCGAGTAACGATTCTTAATCGTCAACTTATTCAACTGTCGGTAATCGATGCACAGTCGCATCGAACCGTCCTTCTTCCTGACAAACAACACTAGTGCTCCCCAAGGAGACACACTAGGTTTGATAAACCCTTTGTCAAGTAATTCTTACAGCTGCTCCTTTAATTCTTGTAACTCTGCAGGAGCCATATAATAAGGAGCTTTAGATACTGGCTCAGTACCCGAAACTAGATTTATCGCAAACTCAATTTTCTGAGCTAGTGGTAGTCCTGGTAAATCCTCAGGAAATACATCGGGGTACTCGCAAACAACATGAATGTCGGATATCACATTTTTCTCTTCCCATTGCTCTTGCAAAAATGCCATATAGCCATTTCATCCATTCTTCATTATCTTCTCAGCTCGAATAGCTTATATTAATGGGGCTACCTTAGACTTCACCCCGAAGAATCTAAATGACTTCCTCTTTGGAGGGCGGAAAACCATGATTTTTCGTAGGCAATCAACGCTGGCATAATAAGCGGATAGCCAATCCATCCCTAAGATCACATCGAAGCCTACCATGTTCATCAATATCAGGTCTGCTCGAGTTTCCTCCTTCTCCACTCTAATAACTACCGCCTTATCCATTGTATCTATTTTCACTTATTTACCCATAGGGATTGTCACTGCCAAAACAAAATCCAATTTCTCTGGAGTAATCCCTAATCGTGCTGAGAACATTAGCGTAATGAAAGAATGTGTGGATCCAGGGTCAATTAGTACTCTCACCTCAACCTCACATATGTCTTGTTCTTAACGTATATAAAGAGTACCTTAATTTATATATCCACATACACGTCATGCATATATTATAATACATAGTAATCACAATATTCCTATGCATTTAAAATTTACTAACACATTTAGAAATGATTGAAATTAATAATAGAATTGAACTCTCAAAGCGTAATGATACCTTGGATGACATTGTTTGATGTCAGATCATCGGTCACGGTGACGGCATATGCTCGACCTTGAACAAGTCGAGAGGATCTCTGAGTAGACACGGATCCGGACCGCTCCTTGCTCTCCTTACTCTCCTCTGGGCAATTTCTAACTACGTGACCCATCTTGCCACACCTAAAGCATGCCCCTGTCTCTCTCCTATAGTCCTCTGTCTTGTGTGGTTTCCCACACTTTGCACATGACAAGGCCAGAGTGAATGACGATACCCTCGAAGATCCCTGCGCTACAGAAGCCCCACTGCCAGAAGAACCAGACGGTCGGAATGGTCGGGAAGATGCAGGTACTGCTGGCCTTTGATATGAACTAGGCCCTGTAGATATCGCCGGTCTGGAATGTGTAGGGTATCTCAGAGGTCTGGAGAATCTAGCCCTCTTATTTTGTTCAGGGTCCTGAGATTGCCCCTGAAATGACCTCTCTCTGCTTTGCCTATCTCTCTCTAGGCAAATTGCTTATAATTCTCTTCCTCTGTGATGAGAGCTTTGGACATCAAACTCTCGTATGTCTCCATTTCCCACATGGCCACATCCTTCTAAAGGTTCTACCTCAAGCCAAGTTGAAATTTATGAGCTCTCATCAACCCGGTGGCTACATGTTGTGGTGTGAATTTAGATAATCTGTCAAACTCAACACCATATTCTATTACCGACATAGCACCTTGCTTCAGCTTGATGAATTTAACCTCCCACTGATGCCTCACTATCTTTGGGAAGTACTTATTGTAAAATGCCTCAGTGAACTCCTCCCAAGTCCATGGACTATTTGGAAGCTCTCTCTCTCTCTCTGTTTCTTAATACCGACTTCCATCAAGGTCCGGCATCACCGTCAAGTTTGAAAGTTGCCCAACGCACTTTTTCTACATCAGTGCACTGGAGCACTTCAAACAACTTCTCCATCTCTTTAATCCATCCCTCGGCCTCAATAGGATCAGTTTGACCCGAGAAGTTAGGAAGCTTCATTCTCTTAAACCCGGCAAAACCATCAGATGGGTGAGGCGATCTAGTTGCTTGATGATTCAAAGCAGCAGTCTGTTGAGTGACATTGGCAGCCAAAGCTTCCAACACCTACTCCATTCTACCGTCGCTACCTCTTCTTCCTCCTCTCGGTCCTACCGAAACTGCATTATCATCCGATAGGAACTCTAATCCCCTATATGTACCAGTAATATCGGGGATCTCTCTCAAAGGAACTTCTCTATGTCCTTCTCTGCCTCCACTGTATCTACCTCTAAACTGTGGGCCCATAGTACCAGTCTGTTATTATGAAAATAATAACATCGATCAGTACATAGATTGTGAAAATAATCCAACATGAACTTGTAGTTTAACCTAAAGCCTAGGCTCTGATACCAACTGTAACAGACCAATTTTTTGCACTCGAAAACCCATGCCATCAGGATCATGCTCTGGATGATCCCCAAGACAAATCACAGAGTGTCTGCTCGTATAATAGAAATCAGAGCAGACACAGTCCAGTAGTGGCAGATCGAGTCATCATATAAGGCATTTAAAAAGAGAGAAGTAAATAAAACAATGCATATCTATAAAAACAAAATAATATACATCCTCAAAAAGGAACCAAGAAGAACCACTGGTAATGGGCATCCATCACCCAAAATAATGGTTCATGATAATGATTCCTATAGAATGTATAATAATACAAGTAAAACATCTATAGAAATAAATACAGAAGGTGGCCACCAGGCACACAAATAATCCAAAATATAGTATAAAAACCTAAAAATACAAGACCAATATACCCAGGCTAAGGGTAAAACTTGTTTGCCTGAATATCTGTCTCCTCGTCCTCAACCTCAGCCTCTGCCTCTGGCTGATACTCCGGGTCGCTCTCAGTACCCAATGCTCTAGCCTCAGAACCTATGACACAGAGTCAGGAGTGAGCTAACCATCTAAGCTCAGTAGAAGAATTTCAATTCAAGTTGCATCTTAATTGTAAAATAAGGTTGCATAAGATATTCAGACAGATAAGCAGTTGCAGAATATTGACAGAATTGAACACATGCAAATAGATGTTCAGATATGCAGAATTTATTAGAGCAAACAGAATCTCAAAGTTTGCAGGATGCTATACATACAGTATTTAATGACTTAAAATAATATAGTTAAGTAACTCCCGTGAGTATAGCACGTGATAGCCAGATTTGGACCGATGAGTAATCCCGACCATCGTCATTCAATGAATAATTTCAGGAATTGTAACAATGTCTCATCTAAGGAGTGCAATTATGCCGAGGATTTCCAAAACAAATACATGATTATGTCAGGCACAGATATACCGCCAAGTCGGTGGGATTCATCAGATTATTAAACCTCAAATCATATGTAGACATATCATACATAATAAGAATTAGGTGACAGGTGTCAGATATCAGGAATCAGATATAATAGGGTTTCCAGACATGCTAAACATAACTGGAAAGTAAAATCAGAATAAGCAGTCGAATGCAGAAGATTTGGAACCATGAGATCAAGAATAAATGTAATTTCAGTTGAATTCCCCTACCTCAGATCAGACCTTCTAAGCAAATCAAAAGCTTTTCAAAGCATCACGGTCTGATCCTAGACCATAGATATAGTATGTTTATTGTCAGAGATGTCAGAACATCAACTGGCATAGTATCCAGTAGTGTCTTATTCATAAAACTAAAACAGCATAAAATAGGGGTGATTGATCAATCAATGTCCTTGCTTGATCGATCAATCATCCAATTTGATCGATCAAATACCTCCCTTTATCGATCAATGCCCCTCTTTAACTCACAAGTAACAGAGGGGATTTGATCGATCAACATCCCTGTTTGATCTATCAATCTTCCCATTGATCGATCAATCATGTCAAACTCAAATTTCCTACCTCTTGTTTGCACATTTAACTTATAAAATTTGATCGATCAATATCCAAATTGATCGATTAATCTTCCTCATTGATCAATCAAAGTCCATATTGATCGATCATTCTTACCTTTGATCGATCACCTCACTGTGATCGATCAACCTCACATATTGATCGATCAATTCCCAAATTGATCGATCAACCTTCAGAATTGATCGATCAAATACCAAATTGATCGATCAATGCCCATCGGGCATTAGACTTCCAGAAAGACAACCTACTGTTCTTATTAACTGAATATACGAATTGATCGATCAATCCTTTACATTGATCGATCAATCCTAGGCTTGATTGATCAATTAACTACCTTGATCGATCAATAATGATAGTTTTTATCATTAATGGTGATGACTTGTTCTTGACCTACTTGATCTTTAACCATTAAAGGTCTCAACAGACCACACCTACATAATCTTTCACACATTTATGAGGTTTAAATCTTAACAATTTTAATAAAAGAAACTCACCTATATAAAGGCCCTTTCGAGTTCTCGGAAAACGTGATTCGAAAAGGATTTCGGATCCAGAATCAAGAATTCATCGCCGTCATGACTCGAAATAACAGGTACGTGGCTTCACTTTGACACACGGAGATGGTACACGTCTTCGCAGAACATTTACGGCGTACCGACGTCAATTTCACACTCCTAATTTGAATAATCTCAACCTGAGGTTCTCCCTTTCGTTTGTTTTCACACGAAAGAATTCTTAAAATCCAATCCTCTCAACCTCGGGTTACTAGAACTCAAGAAGAAGAAAGGTAGGGAGGTATTCTAGCTCTCTTCCTTCCCTTATAAGCTATCAAATGGAATATCTAGATATTTTTCCCCTTTTTCTTAAACTAAGTTCTGGTGTTAAACGCACGCATAATCTTTTCGGCGTACCACGCCTCATCAACGTCCTACAAGACTCGGACTTACACAGGAAGTCACACATGACTTCATCTAACCGCGAATTAATATTATTCCCAATAATATTAATTTGACATTTTTAAATTTGTATCAATTTCCTTGTCGAGCACGCTTATCAAAGCAGTCACGTTCTGTTCAAAATTTTAAGGTCATTATAGTACCTATCGACAGCTTGAAATACTCCTTCAAAACCTCTCGACAACTTGGTATTTGCACACCCCAACCTCTCGACAGGTTGTTTTCTTACACCAGAACCTCTCGACAACTTGGTATAACCTCTCGATAGGTTCTATCCTTTGCTTCCGCAGCTGGCACACAATTCTGGGTTATTGTTCTTCATCTGTCCAACACTCAGCACCTCTTGAAGGATTCAGCCTTCATTGAATGCAGCTGGTCTTGCTCCCATGTGTGCCCATGTGGACACATGTCATTGCCATGGAGCTCTGAGGCTCTGTGCATGCTTGATTGGCTGGCCTGTGGGGCTGCATGAGCACATGTTATGCAGCAGATTTCTTCTTTGGCATTTTAAGATGGATGTCTGCGCTAAGACTGTAATTTATTGCTTATCTATAAGACATACTCAAAACACATTATCAGTCAACTCAAAGGTCCATCAAAGGTCAGGTTAGGAGGTAAAAAATGGTATTTTTCACTGCTCAATAAGGACCTGAGATTCCATTCTACCCCTAGCCGAGTTTGCATATAATAATTCCGTAAATAAGTCCACAAGTAGGAGCCTATTTGAAGTGGTGCATGGTCACAAACTGAGAACACCCTTAGATTTGATCCCTATGTTTGCGTCTCACCGCACATTTGAGTCTGCGGATACATTTGCATAGCATAGCATATTCATAACTTGCATGTCGAAATTAGACATAAAATTAATTCGAACAATGAAAATTACAAGTTATCGGTGGATTCTCACAAGCGTTTCAAGGAATTCCAAATTGGTGAGCACGTGATGGCTCGAATTAAGCCTGAACGATTCTCATCGAGAATCACGAAGCTCCATGCCCGCGACGTCGAACCTTTCAAAGTCGTGGCAAGGAGTGGCCCTAATGTATATGTTCTTGAGCTTCCTTAAGATTTGGGTGTTAGCTCAACGTTCAACGTGAAAGACTTAGTTCCTTACCTAGGCTCCACCCCACTCCATTGCAGTCCATTTCGAACATCTTCTATTCATGAGTCGGACCAAATCCCGCAACCTCTGCCACCTCCTCCTTCAAAAGAGCCAAAAAGAGATGTAATCAAGAAGATCTTGGTTGACATAGTGGTCTCCACCCATGACGGAGGATTTCAAAGATATTTAGTGAAGTGGTCTAAAAAGCCAGAATCTGAGAATACATGGATCAATGAAGACGACGTCCGCCGCCTTGATCCCGACATGCTCGGCCCATACCATGTCTGCTCTTCATCAGTGATGAAGCCCTTTCGATTTTGTTAACTTGATGGGGACGTCATCAACAAGGACCTAGGTTTCAGGCTATACAAGGTGTACTAGTGGAAGAAGAAGAGGCGTAAGGGCCAAGGAGCGTCAAGACCCACCAAGAGAAGGCCCTAGACGATCAGCCCAAGAGAAGAATCCTTGCCCAAGTTCACTCGAGCAAGATTCAAACTCGTTCCAGCGAGTCACTTCAGAAACATGATCAAAACTCTCAAGTTGTAGTCGCTCAAGCGAAAATGGGCCCAAAATCAAGGCCAAAACTTTCAGGTTTTGGTCACTCGAATGACTTTTGGTTGTCACTAGAGCGACCTCTGGTTGTCGCTCGAGCGACCCCTTTAAAGATTCCCGCTTGAGCGAAAACTAAAACTTGCTCGAGTGGCTTAAGGGACGCGATTTGTCCTTTTTACCCTTTTTCTTGTTTTCTTTTAAAATATCCAATGTAAGTTACCACTTAGTATAACATAGTACTTTTCTATTTTAGGGTTATTTCCTTTGTAAATGTTATAAAGCACATTTATAAGTCATTTTTGGCATTATTGATTGATTGATTAAAGAAAGTGCATTGCATTTTAAATTGAGAGGAGCTTGAAGAGTGAGCCTTCTTCCCCATTTCAGGTTTGGTGTGAGGCCAAGGGTGATATGACCATTTATCTTTGATCTTCTCTTGATTTCTTGTTCTTATTTGATCTCCTATTTTCCCCTAATCTATTGCATCCATTTCCCCTCTCTATTGATTGTTATAATCCCCAAACCCTAGATCTAGAATACCCTCAATGTTCAACCTTGTGGATCGAATCTGACCTTAACCCGTCGATCCACGAGCGTTGTCGGGCTTGAGCGTATTCAACTCGTTTCTTTGATTGCTTCCATTCAAAACCCTAGCGATGAGCTGCTGATTTCATCGCGAACAACAATCTAACGCCTCAACCTAGAAGGAGCTAGAGTTCTATCTCTACGATCACCCTTTCACATTTCCCAAGAGCTCTCACGCATTGGACTGGACCCTACGTGAGCCAAAATATGGGCACTTAAACTGAATCCTGTGAAACCCTAAGGTATCGCTTTAATTTGTGATTAATTTGTCCATTTAATTAATTTAATTTTGGCAAATTAGCATATCATGGGCATTCACGGATTTTAGGGTCGTTGTCCCGCGTCATAACTCCTAGAGAAAAAGAGTTGATAAACTATCAACTCTCGTAAGTGCTCCTGGATCTCTGCCTAACCTTCTCAGTCTAACTTTTGTTGGGTGGTTGCATCTCTGTCTCTAAACCTTTTGGGTCACAAAAAGACTGTAAGTGATGAAGCTTAATAAAGTTCTAACATAGTCTATATAAGGGTTCAATTTATAACTTTACAATTTTATCATAAGCTATCATATATCAACATCAACAACAAAATTATGTAATTGAATTCAGAAAACTATCTGCATCACTATTTTCAGTAACCAAGTCAATACTATTCAATCACTTGCTATTATTCATTTCTAAAATCTTTAAGAGAAATAACAAGTAATTCAAAACTTGTGTTCATTTATACCATGTCAATGTGGCGCGAACTGAAATTCTACCTCATCTCGAGGGCCTAGAATTCCGTGTTATGACCCGCACGCATCCCAGATACATTAAGCAGACTTATACATAATCAAAGTTCTCGCGCTAACATGATTCCACAAAATTCATGAATCCAATAATAAAGGAAAGAAATATTAAGGCAACAAAAAAGATTAAATAAAATACGATAAAATCTATGAAATGTTTACTAATCAATGGGGAAATAAAGATAAACTATAAATAGAAAGTACGAAACTATAAATAAACCATCATTGTATGAAACGAAAGAATAAACTGCCTAGACTGAAAATCCTAATCTCAGTACGAAAACTATGTTATCAATAATCGGCATAAGGATCATAATCAGCACCAGGGTCCTGATGTCCTGCAGTGTCGCCCTCCCAAGGTTCCTGGTACTCAGCATCCACGGGATTAATAAAATCGGCGTTTGCAAGATCAGGATAACCGGCGTACACTCCATCGATAAAATCACCTGAAAATAATAAAGGCCACGAGGGCTGAGTTGCTAAATAATGTGCAACTCAGTGGATACACCACCAATCCACCCTACGCTACTCAGGTGCATTGTGGGTGCATCTCGTGAGTGATAATAATAGTATGACAGTATATAAGAAATAGAGAAATGTCAAAGTTATATGTACCATCAAAATCATATCTTAATCTATATGCAAGACTATGATCTAGACACACTCCAACACAAATGTACCTCACCATACCTCATAAATATAACATACCATATTACAACGACACATACATCTGTACATCGTTTGGATGTACGTATATACTTTTATTCCTAATACGACTCGTGTCAAAGTCACTGCTTGAGAGTACTATGCAAAGGTCACCATAGTAGCATACCCCCATAATATACCGCCCTCCATATCATAACATATCATATCATACACCCCATCCAATCTTAGGAGCGACCGACAAGCATACACGTCTCTAAAAGCGAGAACAACATACCTCACACATATCTTATACTATCTTCTGAGAGACCCATCTCGATTGTAGACTTTTGAATCCTTACGGTGGCTAGGTAAGGAACGACAGGTACAGACTTAAATTCTTAATTTTATGCTGACTTATACAATGATGTCTTATTATATCTGTATCTTATCTTATCTTATATATTCTTTTTTATTATTTTCATACAACTTAAATTTGGAGTGAGCCATGGTGCGATAAGCTTTACTAAATCACGTTTTTCAAGGGATGGGTTTCGTAGTAACCTGGATGTACTTCGTGTGGTAGCCCATAATCCCATAGAGGTATTGCATTTATATATGGATGCTTACATTTCGAGTTTTACGTGACCATGGAAGGAACCCCTACCATAACGAACGCCTAAAGGTTGAGTATTGTATCTTATTCTTTAGCTTATCATCTAACTAAATCTTCAACTTAATCTATCATATTTAAAGTTAGGGTTGATAAGATCACCTTCTATGGCACCGCATATAAGGTTTCACTAAATTTGCACTCACCCCACTCATCATGATATCCCATACCATCATGAGTTATAAGACATGTGAATACAGTGTGATCCCTGCTTAGATACTATCTCAGCGAATCACCACGCCCAAGCGTAGACATGAACTCACACTCTCGTACATGACCTAGCATATCCATAAAATATACAACGTAATAATGATAGCAATATAGTCTTATCTTACTTGATGAATATAATTAAATTTATAAACTACCTTATATATATATATATATATATATATATATATATATATATATATTGTACATCAATATATATAGAATAGGTGCAGTTCTTAGTGTAAGTGTAATTAAGAAATACGAAAGATTAGAGTTTGACTTCATAGATGGCAATCAAAATTTTAAAGTCTCGATGCCATTGTAAAGATCGCGTCGAAGTGATAAAAATTTATATACAATATGTTATAATCGGATAAATACATAAGAAGATATCGCGCTTCAAAATTTAGATCTATCACGATCATCGATCGAAAACTTAATTTTGTAATAAAAATTTTGGTCATAATATATCAAGGTAGATTACTCGAGACATTGATGATTCAAAATACCGAACTTGAATTGGGTCCAAATCGAGTCCAACTGTTGCTCACACCACGGACGTCCGTCGAACACAACAGTGGGGTATCCCAACTATGGACGTCTGTCTTGAATGCATACTTGCGTCCGTCCTGTATTCAAGGATGTTTGTCAAACAAGACAGTAGAGTACCTAAACTACGGACGTCCGTCCTAAAACCTACAGACGCCCATCCTGTATTCATGGATGTCCATCAAACACGACAGTGAAGTACCAAACTACTGATGTCTATCTTGAAGCATACAAACATTTGTCATGATGCTTGCAGACATTCGTTCAGCACGGATCTCAACTAGTTAGAGCCATATCCAACTGATTTAGGGTCAATTTCTCTACAAAAATTAGGGCTTGGGTAGGATTGGACCTCCCTCTTAATTTTTGGCACTGTCCAGCCGGTGGTTTGCCGGCGATGGTCAAATAAAGGGATGATACAAGAATATAGGTTCACAATTTTAATAGAAAAGTAAATTACTTATTATACAGATCTATCAGATTTATACGATATTAAGGCTTAATTAGTTTTAAACCTGTCGATGCGGGATTGAACGCATTCTACGCGACGAGAACTAAGAAGAATAGAGGGGATTAATAGGTATCCACTTGTTGAAGTGTGAATGGTTGATCTTGCGGCAGTTCGAGTTGAAGAGATCAATGTCCAAAGCATCGATTCATCCAAGCTTTCTTCTCCTTCTTTCTCCTTCGGTCTTGTCGGTAGTTGAACAAGAGATTTGAGGAAAGAGGCTAGAGAGTTTTGGGAGAGAGGAGTTAAGAGAGCTAGGGTTTCTTAGAAGAAGAAGGTGAGAGAGGCTAGAGTTTCTTAAAAATAAAAGAGTGAGAAAGGTAAGTTACTAAATTTATTGAGATTTCTAAAAGAGGGTAGGTACCGGTGTGGAGCGCTAACACCGTGCATAGTGTGATACATCATCTAATACCCTTAAAATAGTAAAAATGGGTCAGGTTGTTACATTCTCCTCCCTTATAAAATTTTTGTCCTCTAAAATTACGTACCTACGGCGATGAGCTCTGGGTACTTTTCTATAATCTCAATTTCTCGTTCCCAAGTGGCTTCCTTCAGTGTATGATGTTGCCACTGAACTTTGATGAACCATGCAGTTTTACCTTTAACGAGCCTCTCATTTTGGTCTACGGTGTGAACCAGCTTTTCTATAATAGTCAGGTCCTCCTTAACTTCAGTTGACTCGATATCAAGGATGTGAGATAGATCGGGCATGTAATTACGTAACATGGACACATAGAACACATTATGTATACCAGCAAAATGTAACGAAAGTGAAATTCGGTAAGCAACCTCGCCGATACGATCTGCGATTACGAAGGGTCCCACATATCTCGAGCTTAGTTTCTCCCACAATCCAAAACGAATGACACCTTTAGTCGAGGACACACGGATAAAACCAAATCACCAATCTCAAACTCCACTGAGCGTCTTCGATTGTCGGCGTAAGCTTTCTGACTATCCAGAGCCTCCTTCAACTTCTGTCGATTAATTCTAACTTTTTTTGTTGTGGATCATATGAGATTTATCCCAAACATCTTCCTTTCACCAACCTCATCCCAACAAAGAAGTGTTCTGCAACTCTTACCATAAAGAGCTTCAAAAGGGGACATCTCAATGCTTGCTTGGTAGCTATTGTAATAAGAACACTGAATCAAAGGATGATCATCCTAGTTTTCTCATAAATCTAACATATAGGCTCGAATCCTGTCTTCCATGATCTGATTAATTATCTCGGTCTGCACGTCGATTTTTGGATGAAAGGTAGTGCTGAAATCTAATCGTGTACCCATCGCTTTCTGGAATTTCTCTAATGGTTTGAGGTAAACTTTGAGTTTCTATCCAAAACAATACTCACTGGAACTTCATAGAGTTTGACTACTTTTAGGTATGTCTAGCAAGTTTATCTCCACTATCAGTATTCTTGAAAGGTAGAAAATGCACCGACTTAGTCAATCGATCTATAATAACCCAAATTGTGTTTTGCTTTTTGGAAGTCCATGGAGATGTTCTCCCACTTCCACTTGGGAATCGGTAAGCTCTGCAAAGGACCTGCTTGTTTCTGGTGTTCAACTTTCAATTCCTAGCACATAAGACATCTGAAAATATATTAAGCAATCTTTCTCTTCATGTTCGGCCACCAGTAATAATTTTGCATATTCCAGTACATCTTCATGCTACCTAGGTACACCGAATACCCAGATTTATGTACTTCCTCGAGAATCTTGTTCTGCAAGGTTGTAACATTGAATACATATAATCTATCTCTGAATAGGAGAGTTCCATCAGTACGCACGGAAAAGTCCTGTTTATGGCCATCAGTCAACTGTCCCAAAATCTTTGAAACTTCGAGATCTAAGGGTTGGTCAGTTCTAATACGATCAATAAAGATGGGTTTGACCATCATACTAGCTACATGCGCTCCTCCAATTCTATCAAGGCACACATCCACTTGAGCAATCTCAACTAGCAGCTTCCAGGTTGTCAGACGTGCTAACAATCTGAAGGATTTCTGACTTAGAGCATCAGCAACTATGTTTGCCTTATCCGGATGGTAATTAATCGAACAGTCATTGTCCTTCACGTCCTCCATCCACCGTCTTTGCTTCAAGTTTATATCCTTCTGAGAGAATAAATATTTGAGACTTTTGTGGCCCGTATAGATCTTGAAAGCCTCACCATATAGATAGTGTCACCAAATCTTAAGGGCAAAGATGATTACTGCTAACTCAAATCATGAAATCAGATAGTTCTTCTCATGTGTTTTCAATTGTCTCGAGCTGTAGGTAATGGCTCTCGTACGTTGCTCCAACAGACAATCAAGTCCCTGTCGTGAAGCATCCATGTAAACATCATAACTACCAAGTCCAGAAGGTAAAGTGAGTATTGGAGCCATCGTGAGCTTCTACTTCAATATATTAAGATTATGCTCGTACTTATCGGTCCACACAAATTTGTTGTTCTTCCGGGTTAGTATGGTGAGGGGGAGTGCTAAACAAGAGAACCCCTCTACAAATTTGTGGTAATATTTTGTTAAGCCAAGAAAACTCCTTACCTCAGTGACATTCTTCGATGTTTTCCACTTTGCGACAGTTTCAATCTTTGATGGGTCCACAGAAATCCCTGCAGTGGAAATCACATGACCCAAGAAAGCTACCTTTTCTAACCAAAATTCACATTTGTTCAATTTTACGTAAAGCCTGTTATCACGAAGAGTCTAAAGCACAGTACGAAGGTGGTCGTTATGAGCTTTTTTCGTGCGAGATTATATATGGGCATCATTGATGACCATGACGACGAATTGTCAAGAAACTCACTGAACACAATTCATTAAGTCTATAAACACGGCAGGCACATTTGTGAATCCAAATGGCATAGTCCATGCCTTGTTCTAAAAGCGGTCTTCGAAACATCTTATGTTCCAACTTTCAATCGATGGTTTCAAGACTTGAGATCTATCTTCGAAAAATACATAGCACCCTATAGTCGATCGAATAGATCATCAATACGAGAAAGGGGATATCGATTCTTTACGGTCACGTTATTTAACTACTAGTAGTTAATACAGAGTCTCATAGAGCCATCTTTCTTCTTTACGAATAAAATCGGTGCTCTCCATGGTGACTCACTACATCGAATAAAACCTTTGCAGAAAATTCTCATAACTGAATATCTAGTTCCTTCAGTTTTGCTGGCTCCATTTGGTACGAAACTTTCACAATTGGTAGGGTACTAGGTGCGAGATCAATCTTATACTCTACTTCTCGGTCAGGAGTGAGTCCAGGCAATCCTTTCGAAAAAATATCGACGAACTCTCTAACGATAGGAATAATTGAGAGATTCGCCTTCTCATCACGACCACTGTCAAGTATAGCTAGTAGAGTTGCTCCTCCCCTTTTTATGCCACGAAATTTGAACGAAGGTCTCTCAATCGGTTGGAAGACGACTACTTTAGAAAAGTAATCTACAAAGGCATGATAAGCCGCCAACCAATCTAAGAAAGTCTCTTCTAACTGTTATTCAATCCTATCTAATTTCTCTCACATCCTCCTACTTCTTATGTTTTTATCAAATAAATCTTTAAATCCACAAATTGAATCTTAATATCTTATATCCTAAATGATCATTATTTCTTGCAATCAATTAGTCCTCAAAAGATCAATCGCTTGAGCTCTATTTGAATCATTCTAGCCTCAAACGATATAGTTTACTTACATGAGTCGCACTGTCCAACAAAGACATCCTTAGGAAAATCTTAAATCATTAGTCATTAGAATTGTAATCTTTAAATTTTCAAGGATCGTACTTTTCTTAGTCCCTCGGTCCTTAAGAAAGTAAAGCCTGGGCTTTGATACCATTCTGTCACGACCCGAATTCTATCCCATCTCGAGGGCCTAGAATTCCGTGTTATAACCCATACGCATCCCAGGTACGTTAAGCGGACATATATATAATCAAAGTTCTCACGTTAACATGCTTCCACAAAATTCGTGAATCCAATAATCAAGTAATAAAATATTAGGGTAGAACATCGCATGAGCATATATACATACTTCTATTCCTAACATGATGTGTCAGAGTCATTGCTCGAACCTATCATGTGAGGGTTACCATAGTAGTATACCCCCATAATATACCGTCGTCCATATCATATCATACACCCCATCCAATCTCAGGGGTGGCCGACAAGCGTATGTGTCTCTAAAGGCGAGAACAACGTACCTCATAACATATCTCATACTGTCTTCTGAGAGACATGTCTCAACCGTAGATGTTAGAATTGTTATCGTGGCTACTTAAGGAAGACACGTAGAGACTTCAATTCTTAATCTTTTGATGGCCTACACAGCGATGTCTTATTATATTTGTATCTTATCGTATCTTACATATTTTTTCTTATCATTTTCATATAACCTAAATTTGGAGTGAGACATGGTGCAATAAGTTTCATAAAATCACGCTTTCTAAGAGACGAGTATCGTAGTAACTTGAATGTACTTCGTGTGGTAGCCCATACTCTCATAGAGGTATTGCATTCGTACATGGATGTTTATATTTTGAATTTCACGTGACCTTGAAAGGAATCCCTACTATGACAAAGGCTTAAAGGTCGAATGTCATATCTTATTATTTAACTTATCATCTAACTAAATCTTCAACTTAATCTATCATATTTAAAGCTCAGGGTTGATAAGATCACATTCTATGACACCATATATGAGGTTTCACTAAATTCGCACTCACCACACTCATCATGATGTCCCATTCCATCATGAGTTATAAGACATGTGAATACAGTTCGATCCCTACTTAGATATTATCTCAGCGAATCACCACGCCCAAGAGTAGGCATGAACATGACCTAGCATATCCGTAAAATATACAACGTAATAATAATAGAAATATAGTCTTACCTTACTTGATGATTAGAATTAAATTTATAAACTACCTTACTCACACATACACATATATATAGTGCATCAATATAGATATAGAATAAGTGTAATTCTTAGTGTACGTGTAATCATATAGTACATCAATACAGCTATAAAATAGGTACAGTTCTTAGTGTACATGTAATCGAGAAATATGAAAGGTTAGAGTTTGACTTTACAGATGGCAATCAAAATTTTAACGTCTCCATGTCATCGTAAATATCGCGTCGAGATGATAAAAATTGATATATATAATATGCTATAATTGGATAAATACATAAGAAGATATCTCGCTTCAAAATTTAGATCTATCATGAACCATTGATCAAATATATAATTTGAAGATTAATATGCAATAAGAATTTTTGTTATAATGCATCAGGGGTAGAGTACTTGATACTTTGCCAAAAGACATCGATGATTCAAAATACCATATTTGAATCGGGTCCAAATCGAGTCCAACCGTCATTGACACTACGGACTTTCGTCATGAATCCATAGACGTCCGTCGAACACGACAGTGGAGTATCCCAACTACGGACATCCGTCCTGTATTCACAGATATCCGTTGAGCACGACAATAGAGTACCCAAACTACGGAGTTCCATCTTGAAGCCTACGGACATCCATCCTGTATTTACGAATGTCCGTCAAACACGACAGTGGAGTACCCAAACTACAAACGTCCGTCGTTATGCTTGCGGACATCCGTACCGTTTTGCACCGATCCCAACCGGTTAGAGACGTATCCAACCGATTTGGGGTCGGTTTCTCCATGGTAATTAGGGCTTGTATGACGACCAGAAATTCCCACACAAAAATAAAGTGGAATATCGGGTCATTAAACTTAGTACATAAGCCTAGAAGCGGGATTTATTTTATTTTCTTAAATCAATGATATAATTATGAAACTCAAATTGTCTATAAATTGAAATAAATACCCAATATTCACAAATAAAAATTCTAATCCAAATAATATACCACCAGTGACGGTCGTACGTCACACAAATAGTGGTCTTTACATCATTGTACTTAGAAAGCAATAATTAAATATTCAAAGAGAGTTCGTTGAACCGTACAAAAGTTTCTCTAAGGATAGAAATCTTCGGGTGGAAGATCTTCGTTGTCCTCTAGTACAAAATCAGGATCCTCTACAAGCTCAAGATCCTTATCAACGTTAGTACTTGTGACACATAGTATCAGGGTGAGCTAAAAATCCACATGCTCAGTAGGGCAATCTAAATTACCAATTGTATCTTAACCTTCCAACACATAGTTTTAGTGATCATATCCATATTAATAATTAAGATGCCATAATACGAAGAGTCACAACTTCAAGTGCAATTGAGTTTGAGTGATATGATCTGCAGTGAGGTTTCGATGCCATATTCAGAAGATCAAAAGTGATTTCATATGAGTGTCCAATAATGGTGTTTTCTTCTTTTTCCTTCATATGTTAATTCTTATATTCATGCATGACTTAAAAATATAACTTAAATAATTTCTACCACAAATATAGTGGTAGAGCTGATGTCAAAATACCGATGGGGATCCTAGTCATCGTCGTTCAAGAACAATTTTTAAAGTGTCGTAGCCCCTGCGTTATGAAGAAGCTTGTGCGGTTCAAAAGCCGTCGTCAGGGTTCAAAGTTCAAAGTGTGCCGTAGCACGGTTCAAAATACCGCCATAGCGGTTCAAAGTTCAAAGTGTGTCGTCGCACAGGATCCATTCAAATTCAAATCTTCAAATCACATACATATTTCTAAATCATAATATGATATTTGTACTTTATAATTAATTCAAAATTCAAGTCAGTTTCTAAGGTTTGATGGGATCTTGCATCTCTTTTAACTGATTCAAAGTTTAAAATCAGTTTCCAAGATTCGATGGGATTCTTAATTATATTAATATTCCTTTTCTTTCTTTTCTTCTTTTTCTTATTTAATTTGTCAAAATCAGATATTTTTCAATCAATAATGATACCAAGATCTGACTATTCTAATCTCATGAAGAAGTATTCGAACCGATTGTTAAAAGAAATATGAACATATGCCTAGACTACATACTACATACAAAGTTAACTAGGAACGCACCACATGGTCCTAATAAACGTGTGGTGTATATGCAAGAGGAGGAAGATGGTAACCACATATGCATCCACTGCTGGGTCGCTAGAGAAATTTGGGTCCTAGTGATGGAAACTTTTTGGAATTGAGTGGGTTTTGCCTGGTTCAGTGAGAGGGCTGTTTGCCGCTTCGGATTACCGAGGGAATCAAAGGTGCTTTTTCTTCTTTGGGAGAACTTCTTTGATAATGAGTACTAGCCCAACAAATGAATGAATGTTCTGAACCTATAATGCATCTCACTTATGTTCTAAAACAAAAATAGTCACCAGCATTCCTAATCTAAAAAAATCTATATTCAATTCCTTGAGTACTCGAATCACATATAAGATCCTACCATACTTCCATTTCCTACTACTACTCTCACACGAAAATTTAAAACTTCATAAAAGCCGAGCTTAGATATGCCCAAACAAAATAGAACGACAAAAAAAATTTTAAGGCAAGATATCATACGTATTGACCTCAAAAACTTAAGGGCACTTTAGAAAAATAACCTTAAAAAATAAAAGCTTTAGCAAAAGAATTTTAGAGCTTAAACTTTTGAAAAAAACAATGCTTTCACGATTTTTTAAAGTTCTGTGATCCGTAAAAGCATTATTTTTTAATGAGGATTTGAGATCTCACAGATCTCTGAACTTCAAAAAACCATGAAAGCATTGTTTTTTCAAAACATTTAAGTTCTAGGATTTTTTGCTAAAAAGTTTATTTTTTAAGGTTGTTTTTCTAATTTTCCCATTAATTGGTATGATGAGCTTAAAACATAGAAAATGAAATCCTAGGCATGAGACAATAAAAAATTTGAAGTTTGAAATAATATAGCATATATTTGAACATAAGGCAAGAGTGACTCATAGAAATACAACTTCTTAGTCCCACATCAGGTATTCATAGCCTTGCCTCTCCACTTATAACATCCTGGGCCCTTCCATCTATAGCCAATTGATTTTGAGATGGATGCCCAAATTTATCATGGTATCAGATCAGGCCTTTCTCCACTCCATGCCACCCAGTTCAATTCTCCATGTGATTTGGCTCAATCCGGCAAAGATGTGTGGGGGCATGATGAAGTTTAGTCCCACATCGGGTATTCATACCCTTGTCTCTCATCTTATAAGATCCTGGGCCCCTTCACTCATAGCTCATTGGTTTTGAGATGGATTACCAAATTTATCACAGAATAACCTCTTTAGATTACTTAGTGCCACAGTTGGAAGTTGGAACACCCTGTTTTGAAAACATAAAATATAAATAATATAAAGAATGTTAAATACTAAAATTTAGGCTACAAGTTATTTTGAAAGATCTCATTTTCGCACATAAAAATATTTGAAAGGAAATAACTGAACGTAAAATTGTTCCACGAGCACCTTATCATTACCCCCTATGAGAAGATATTCATTTTCAAGTGCAAGAGAGACCTTGGTTGCTAGGCAACTAATCTAGTACTTCACCAAATACTCGGCCTGCATGATCAAATGGCAGATACCGCATAAAGCCGTAAACTTTTAACTAAAGTAATTTTTTGTTCTTTTTTTAATGAAATATGTGCAATGAGATTTTATCAATGCCATAAATAATCTCTCCAGTAACCTATCAAAAGAAATAACCTCTCCAGTAAATTGGAGTGATGAAAGTTTGTGATTATGTTTCCAACAAACAAAGGGTTGAAGTGCTATCAAAATCATATTGACATCTTAAACATAAAGCTATAAAATTTTGAAGGGTTATTTATTATTGTAATTTTAAAAAAAAATTATTTTATCTATTAATTAGTAGTATTTTTTTTTTAATATAAGAAAAAATATATAGGAAGAAAAAAATTCAACTACTAAAGCATCATATTTTCATTCTAATATTGAGGATTTCATGTTCTAAGAATAAACAAATATCAATAAATACAAATAAAAAATGAAATTTTAATAAATTTGTAATATCGTAAGTATAAATAAATAAATATGAAATATCAATAAATATAGAATATTAGAAAATATGAAATATTAAGTACACATATGGTAGTATCGCCGACGCTGAGATTTCAGTGATGCTGGTGTTAATAATTGTTGTGACGAGAAAGAGAGTCGTGGATTTTGTAAATTATAAGTTGAGGTTTTGTGACTTGTAAGTCAACTTTTGTAACTTAATATATTATAAAAATATCAAAACTTATAGGTATATCCAAAAAATAAAATAGCGTGCATAGCGACACCATAATGATATTCCGCCATGGCGACATTATGGTGTCGCTATTTAGCCATCATGACTATTTGGTTATATATGACGTTTCCTACTGCCATTCGTCATGGCGAGGTCATAGCGAGGCTATAGTGTGGCTTTGACAACCATGCCTGTTGTTGCCAATTCTAGGGATGTAGCTGAATATATAGCCATGTCTCAAGGAGCAAGAAAATGATTGTGGTGAAGGTTCATTTTGAATGACCTTGGAATACAAGTCTGGCTTATGATGAATCTGGCTTCAGATGTATTTGTATGGAGATAATGAAGCTACTTTACACATTACTGAATATCATGTTTTTTCATGAAAGGACCAAACTCATAGAGGGGGGCTGTCACTTCATGAGATAAAAGGTGGAGTCTCAGGAATTTTGCACTCCTCAAGTTACCTCTGAAGGCCAGTTAGCTGACACAGTCACCAAGCTATTGGTAGAATCACAATAAAAGACATTACTATGTACGAAGTTGGGGATGATTGACATCTATACGCCAACTTTAGGGAGAGTGTTGGAATAACCATAAATTGTGTGGGACAATGGGTGGGACAATTGGGTGTGTGTGTGTAGTAATTCACTTAAGTTGTAACTTGACCTCGTGCAGAATTTGAAGCTTGATCTTTTGTGGGTGTCAAGACTTTCATATTCTCATCCTTCTGTTTAAACAATAAGTGTTCTTACTTCCACAATGCATAACATTCCATTCAAAGTATCGTGGTCATCCAAGGGATAGATGCTAAGTGTCTATTGGCATTATATTTCTTGTTTGTGAAGGATACCATAGGAAAACGTGGATTTCGTTTCCTTTTTAGTTTTTCAACCCAATCTTTCATCTTTCACAACTTTTACTAACATAAATTTCCCTTAAGAAGTACATATAGTTGAGAATATATTTGACCTCATTCAATGGCTTTCCTTTTTCCCTCAACCATATGAGGGTAACTAAGCTAAAGATAGTTATCATTGATTCCCTCTTCTTTATAAACTTCTTTTTCCCCTTCTTCTTTTTCTAAGTAGTTAACGTCAAGGTTAAATTTCTTTTTGAAAATTAAAAAATTGATGCCAAAGTTCTTCTGATTTATAGCTTGTAAACTAATGCTCGAGTGCAACCTTACTCCTCAGTCTCATCTCCTTAAGTAGGTTTCTTAGATCAGAGTCATTGGATGCTTCCCCTCAGGTTCTTCATGTTTTCTTTTGCAAGAAACTTAATCCAAGGTTCCTCTTTTATGTTTATCTTATCTTCGTTTCTCAATGTTAATTTGAGCTTCATCTAGGCTCCAACTTTTACTCGAAGAAATTTAATCTTGAATTTCAAATTTATACCTCCTATATCCATAGTGGACCTCAATCTGGAGCTCTGAGTCATGGCCTAAAATCCTATGTATGGACTTCCTTACGGAACTCCCAACCACGACCTAAAAGCTTCTATGTGACAATGTTATTAGAATTGAAGTAGACGTGGCTTCCCGGAACTGCTAGAATTAGCGATCTGGTATTGGACTGTTTCACCCACTCAAAACCGAAGAACCAGACACTCTAACTGCTAAGCCTTTCCATCCATCCAATTTAGTTGGAACCGGAGGTCTCAAGCAGAGACCTTTTCAAGTGAGCTCGACTTACCTGAACCCTCTTTTTTGTTTTGTTTAAACCATCCATTTTCTGATGACTTTCATTCTAGAAATGATTTATAGAGAGAGAGAGAGAGAGAGAGAGAGAGAGAGAGAGATGACGACAACTACGATCCGTGCTTAAGCTCCTGTACGATTTTCGTTTTTGGCCATGACTTATGGCACAATATTAACCTCCATAGCAGAAAGATTCCGATTCTAGCAAAAAGAGAAACCCTATTTTTTTATATTGTAATATAATATACTGTGTTATCTATATATATTATATATATATATATATATATATATATATATATATGTGTGTGTGTGTGTGTGTGTGTGTGTGAGAGAGAGATAAGTATCTATATATATGTGTATTTTATTGGTGCATTAACATATTTGACCGCGGTCCGACCAGAATTGACTGGACCAGAGCCCTTAGTGTCCGATTTTAATAACATTGATGTGTGGACCTCCTTACGAAGCCCTTGATTTAAGGGTTGAAGCCTCATTATGGTTCCTTAGTGGGTTCTCATAAACTAGTTATTAAGTTCTTCTTGAAGACAAGGTTGCGACCCCTTCAAACTAAGTTAACGTAATAATTTTTTTGTGGACCATAGTAGGCGCCCAAGCTTAAATTCTATGTTCTATTGTGGAGCACGCAGATTAGGGCTCCAAACCTGACATCGTTTTAAGAACCCCTTAGTGAGAGCCCAAAACAAAGGCTGAATACCTTTTAAATGAGCCCTGAGATCCCCTTTGAAAGACCTCTTAAATGATCCCTAAGACCCCTTTTAGTTCATACAGAATTTTCTTCATTTCCCTTAATTAAAAAGGTGAATCCTTGAGACTCTCCATCCCTAAAATGTTTGCTCATCTTAAAAAGGTTTTTTAAAGTTGCTTCCAAGATCTTTGAACTAATGGGATTCCATTCAAAGATGCCCAAAAGACATTTCCTAAAGGCTCTCAAGGCCTAAAATAAATGAAAATATGTCATGGTAAGTTTCTCCATTTTATGTCAAAGCAATCTAGTTAATTTAACCACTCCTATAGAGCTTAGATTGATGATTGGACATAACCTTGAGAACAACCTGCTTTATCACTACTACACTTTTTTATGCCTAAGTTTTCCTGTATAAATAGACAGATAGTTCTTTTATCCTATAAATATTCCTTTAATGGAGCTTTGTCTTCTTTTCTTGCCAATTGGGATGTTCTTAAAGGTTTTCCTACATCCTGGTATTGAAACCCAGGATGCAGGAAAAACAAATGGTGCCTTTTACTTGGAAATGCTGCCAATCTGTGGTTCATTTTTATTTGTTGATTGTGAAATTCCATCGATCTACGGTTATCAGGTATTCGAATTGTTCTAATAAATCTACAGATTACACAATAACGCCAATAACCACCACAACATAAAGATATACGTGGAAACCCAATCACTGGGAAAAACTACGGGACAAACGTCCACACACCAAATCCACTATGGAAAAATAAATTACAAAGAGTTCAGAATGATATACCGACATATGCACATGCCCTATCAAACCCCCATGCAACCTAAACACCCATCACGAGTCACCTCTATAATTTCTAGATTTGCACGTGCTCCTCAATCGTTGATACACTCACAATGATCCACCTTGAAGTCCACAAGGATATCAATCACACCCTAAACTCTAGGGATCAAAAACACTCAAACTCACTTGAGCAAGGAAGTGTAAAATGTGATGAAGAAGGAAGGGAACCTTTGAATCAAAAATCCTTTTTGCAAAAACACAATATATTCAAAAGTTGAAGAAGATCAAGCGTTACGGTTTTGCTCAAGGAGAAGAAGCTTATTTATTTGTTTAACCTTTTGTTTTCAAAAACTAACTTTTATACTCAGAGATCAAAAACCCTAAAAAATCATAAAAAGACAAGAGAGCCATTTTTTCATAGGAAAGTCAATCAAGCAAATTTGCTGTCGAGAGGATCACGGCATGCTGTGATGGATATTACACCGCGCTGTGGCTGCAATGGCAGCCCACAACACAACCCACCAATTTCTCTATTCGTTTTTTCGATTTTCAATGATACTTTTCAAGACCAGGTCATAGTGTGACAGATAACCTTGATCCAACAAGGTAGACCTCATCCATCTTGGCACACAACTATCCTAAGAGAGATCTACACGAATATTAGAGTAGAGTGTGACAAATAGGTTCTTACAATCTCTCCCTTTGTCACATTCTACGACAAATCGTGTTTGCATCAAGATAAATATAACACATCGAAATAGCCCCACTAATCCTATACAATGATCTACATGAGAAAACAAATAGGAAAGAAATTATAAGAACTCGTGATCTCCCTCTAAATCAATACCTATCCTAAGCCAAGATGGGTCTTGATCCATCACCTATAAAACAGATAAAATAGAACGATATACCCAAAGCATTCATTCCATAACCACATTAACTGTAAGCAAACCAGTCTCCTTTTTGTCAGAATTGACAAAGGAAGCCAATCCCTAAGAGACAACATGGCCCCACAAAATCCACAAGTAGGAAAAAAAGCATAGCTTATAAAGCATTAACCACCAATAAACTAATCACATCCACCACATCCAACAACAAGTAAACAAATGGAAAGTGATAATGGTAACCAACCATCAAGTTTAATACATGCCAAAAATATCCAAATTGAAAAGAAGTTTAAACTGGCAACCGAAAAGAAAGAAATACTCCCCTAATCAAGCAGCACCACCGGCACCTGACCCATCCACACCGGGCACATCGTCATCGCCACCGTCCTGGTTGGCACACCACTGATCAAATTCCTCTGCCAAGGAGATAACGCGAGACCACACAACACCCAGTTATGCCGAAACTACCCAAAGAGCCCGATCAATGGAGTCGAAACGAGTGATAACAAGATTTTGAAATTCAAGGCTAGAGGGAGGGCAATCACAAGTCGAGGATGAAGACGTAGTCGGCACGGACGCAGACAGACGGGAGGGATCATTATGGTTGTTCCAAGTGTTCTCAAGAGTGGTGAGATAAGCTTATAGAAAATTAGTACCCTGAAGAATAATGGGAGAATGGGAAGGAACACTCATGAAGGAATCTAGGATTTTGGACACGATGATGGGGAACGGAATGGATGCTTAATCGCGCGGTTTAATGCACCGAGTCCGAATCAGCCGCCAAATGGCAGTGCAAGCACACACAGGGCGATCAGAGTCTATCAGCCACATGAGATACATCTCCGGAAGGCGAACCTCATTAAGGTTACCGATCTTCGGCCAGAGGGTACTGAAAATCAGTATACGCATGACGTAAAATTGACGTTTGAGCAATTTCGTCGGAATGGCAGTTTGCGGATTCACACCAGGATTTATGCAGACATTATCTACGATGTCCTGTCGCATGAACTCAGACGTGTCATCGGGGGAAGTTGAGTCACGAGGAAAAAGTACCCCATTTAGATTAAGTGGAATCCCGAGGATTCAAGAGATGACCACGGGGGTGACGAGAATTTTTACTCCAAAACCATACGACACAAGAAGTTTCTCAATCACGGAAGAGACACTAATGTCAAGGTCGTAGTTGGCATAGAAGAATAGAACTAGCTCCTTATACGCAAAGCCAGGGATCGAAAATAGAGGGACCTAGCCACGAGAGAAAATCTTATTGTGGAAGGAGTACTCAGAGAAACAGCTAAGATCAAAATGGCGCTCCATAGCAAAAGATCGACCCTGAAGAACAGTAAAATTGTTCTCGGCTTGTTCTAAGCGAAAGAATCGAAACCGCGACGCCGGAAGAGGAAGTGACAGATTTGTGTTTCTTGGACCGAGCCATGGGAGAACTAGAGAGACGAGAGAGAGGGAGGGATTAAACAAAAGGAGAGAAGATAGAAGGAGAGAATAGGATGGAAGGGATGAAGGGAGAAGAATGAAAATAAATTTCCTTATTAAAGGAATAGGTGGACATGATAGCGCGCTGTGAAGGAGATGACAGTGCGCCACAATTAAGAAGGTAACTACTCCCGCTGAGATAAAAGGCGAAATGGTTCCTAAGAATTTGAACCGTTAGTGACGGCACACTATCATTTCACCCACGACGCACTACCAGCCTGTCAACATCAAATCATGGGAAAAATCGTAATGTACACATAAGAAGAAGGATTTGGCCAGGAGAAACCACGTACGCCAAAGAGAGTAAAAAAAAATATAGAGCCAGAAGACCATTATAATGGCGGCACGTGTGGAATCTTTTCAGAGCAAGTTTTATTGCTAATAATTATTTTTCAAAGATAATATAATTCTGTTCATTTGGTTTAAAATTTTCAGAATTATAACTATATAATTTTTCTTTACTTTGTACCTTTTTTGTTAAAGGTGATTTTCTTGGTCTTATCCCATTAGATTGACAAGAATCTTTTTCTTCCCAATCTTCTACAGGAATGGCCTTCAAGACTCATCCCTAACCATAATGCTCGAAGAAGATGAGATGCAAGACAGCTATGATCCACACAGTTCGACATCTGAAGATTCAGTTTTCTATCGCAACCTAGAAAATCACATAGAAGCCTAGTGGACCTCACCACTATCAGTAGCAAGGACGACTCCAGCTCATCCAAGACACGTTGCTACGCATAAACGTCAGTCATGACATCAAAGCTTATCTCTTTATCTTACTTTAAGAAAAAAAAAAAAGTAAGATTTGCTTTTGAAAAAAGAGAAAGCATCTTTTTCGAACAACGGAAGTCGTGTTGTGGAAATATCCTCTCTAGGTAAATCAGAACTTCCTGAATACACCATTGACGCTCAATTCAGAAAGAATCAATACGAGTGAACCTGCTCTGATACCAATTGAAATTTCGTCGATTTGCGGAATTTATCGGGTATTCGAATTATTCTAACTAATCTGCAGATTACATAATAATGCCAACAACCATCACAACACAAAGATATACATGGAAACCCAACCACTGGGAAAAACCACAGGACAAACGTCCACACACTAAATCCACTATGGAAAAATAAATTACAAAGAGTTTAGAATGATATACCGACATATGCACATGCCCTATCAAACCCCCATGCAACCCAAACACCCGTCACAAGTCACCTCCATAGTTTCCAAATTTGTACGTACTCCTCAATCATTGATACACTCACAACAATCCACCTTGAAGTCCACAAGGATATCAATCACACCCTAAACTCCAGAGATCAAAAGCACTCAAACTCACTTGAGCAAGGAAGTGTAAAATGTGATGAAGAAGGAAGGAAACCTCTGAAGAAGATCAAGCTCTAGGGTTTTGCTCAAAGAGAAGAAGCTTATTTGTTTGCTCAACCTTTTATTTTCAAAAACAAACTTTTATACTCAAAGATCAAAAACCCTAAAAAACCGAAAAAAGGCAAGAGGGCCCTTTTTCCATAAGAAAGTCAATCAAGTGGCGGGAGGATCATGGGGCGCTGTGATGGATATCTGTATTGCCGTGATAAATATCAGACGTGGCGCAATGGCGACAAAGACAACCCACCAATTTCTCTATTTGTTTTTCCGTTTTTCAAAGATATTTTTCAAGACCAGGTCATAGTGTGACAGATAACCTTGATCCAACAAGGTAGACCTCATTCATCTTGACACACAACTATCCTAAGAGAGATCTACACGAATTTTGGAGTAGAGTGTGACAAATAGGCTCTTACAGATTGATCACTCCGACGGAATGTAGCATATGTTCCAATGAATTTAAATAACAAGTATTATTGTGGTGGTATTGTTTGTGCAGATTATTACAGTGAAAAGAGACCCTAAAGAATCCCTCGATTAGGAAAGATTAAAGACTTTAGAGACCCTACATTGACTGATCCCACTTGCTTACTTATCTTTCAAAGCCCTTGACAAAGTATTCATGGCGTGGGGGATCCAAATATTAGGCTTTTGGCTTGTAAGGCTTTCACTAACCTAGGAACTAATGAAACCAACTTATCATGGTTTGCGAGATAGATTCTACTTACAAGGAAGCTTTTCTAGTGTCTATACATTATAAAAATTCTATGCCTTAGTTTTGCATACTATCCAGTTAAGAAAGAATATAGAGCTTATAGTTGCCAAAAGGGAGGGAATCCAGATCTCCAAAGATTTTAGAGCCTATCAAAGTCCCTTACTCTGCTAGAAGTGGCAAGGTTCTGGATGAAATTCATTTTGTTGGTTGAAAGTAAAGATAGTTTGGATTAATAAAGATTGGGCAAAGAGAGTTGTGAAGTTGTAAAAGTGTTGTTGAACCAGTTTGCCAACAGAAAGCCTAATTCCCAAATGTATTGGGACCCAAAGTTCATAATTTATTTCGAAATCTGTGAAACTGTGCAGGTAAAAATAATATTTCTAACATTTTGATTCTGAACGGAAGAGATATCAAACATTCAATTTTTTTCATTCCTCGATACTGAATACAATTGGATTTATTTTGTGTATGTGCTTATGCAGAGCTCGTAGAGAGGATCCTTGACTTATATTGAATGAACTCCCATGAGAAGCTTTTAGTCAAGGACCTGTGTGGAGGAGATGGTGCAGATCACACCTCTTGAAGAGAGCCTCATAGACAGATTGATCTCAATGACAAAGAGCAAGATTAATGCTTTTGTTAATTTTTTTTGTTAATCCTCTAGATGATGGGTGGGATCATATAATCGGAAACACAACTAATCTAGTGTCTGGGCCAAAAAAAAAAGTATAAAAAAAAAATAGTATTTTTAAAAAAATTACATAAAAAATTTTCAGCATAGATTTTCATTTTTTTTAAATAGTAATTTTTTTTTTTTAAATTGCATAAAAAACGACTGCCCAAGATAGTCGTTCTTCTATGACTGTTAAGAGCAGTCATTGTTGAAGTTCATAAACGACTGTCGTGTATAATAGTAAAAAAGAACTACTGTTTTTTTTTACAATTGTCTCCTCGACTGTTAGAGACTGCTGTTTTCTTGAAAAGACGAATGGTATTGGCAGTCATTTTTTTTGCTTTTTCATGTAGTGAAGATATGGATATGTTAAGAAAGTGAGGACTTAAGCTCATGTCAATATGAAATTGAGGCGGAGACCTAAGCCCAGAACCGAATAAAGATATGTTCAAACATGCTGTGAAGGTCAGCTAAACATGAACTAAGTTCTACATGTGTCATATCTTACGAGTCATCATAAGGGTCCAACGTCTGCAGCCAAGACGGGTCTTAAGAACAATATGTTAGTTTTGTCTCGAACTAAAGGGACATTGTTGTTACTGATGCGCCAACCTCATCTGACTGGATAGTGATTTATGTTATGATATGGAGGTTATGTGATTATGTGATTATCTACATGTGGACTTTGCGTGATAGGCACGAGCAGCGGCCCTGCGGCCCTAACACGAGTCGTTTAATTAAGATGAATAAGATACGAAGTATATTGTGTAGGCGTATGGAGTAATAATAAAACTTCAAATATTCAGATATGTCATGTATCTTAAGTTGAGAAGACAGATAGGAAAAGAAATAATAAATAGAAGCATCATATATATTTCATTCTATGATATGTCTTTCAGTTTTGATATGATATATTATGAGGTTTTGAATATTTTTGACATTATGTAGTAATGTTTGATTTTATTTCAAAATGCACCGCAACTCAATTACACGCACAACCACCTGGGTAAGTTATGATGAATCAATTGTACAACCCACTGAGTTTATGCGACTGAGTAAACTCACCCCCTTCCAAAATCTAACAATTTAAGGTGAAGACTCCGATCATCCTGCCTATGATGACATGAAGGCAACTATATCGAAGGCGGCTTAGTAGATGAGTACGTCGGCTACCACCTGGATGAAAGCATAGATCCGATGAACTATTATGAGTTTTGAGAGTTCTTTTAACTCTAGACCTTTATTTTCTTGAGAGTCATACTTCCAGTTGTTTTGTTTTCGATACATCTTGTGAGTTTCCATATGGGATTATTTTATCTTACGTGAAACTTGATTTAGTTTATAGTATAGATGTATGATTAAGAATTTTACTTTATTAATGGTCATTTACACTTTTTATTGTTACTTTGAGTCATTTATTATTAAATGCAATATTAAAATGACACGATCCAAATTCTTGAACGATTTATGGATTATTTGTATGTTCATTCATCGTCTTAACAAGCATACAATGTCATAACACGGAATTTTAGGTCCTCCGGCTTAGGTAAGAATTATGGGTCGTGACATTAAGTTTATCAGTGAACCTAATTTCTTTATAGTGATTATTTGGGTTCAATGGCGTCCTTCTTTAAGTTACGGTATTCATGTTATTGATGAGGTATACACTATAGTTAAACTTTAACTTTGCCCAATTAGTTTAAACAACTTCTTAAACTTAGTTTATAGCCCTTGTTAGGGTATCCATGTGCTTCACTTAAATTCCTCTAAATGGGTGTCGTTACAAATTTCTTGGGTGTGCCATTAGCAATGGCACACTATTACATCAGGCCCTTAGAAGGCCCAATGTTACTTTGGGTTTCAATAGTCCAGCTCACTTGGGTCTTTACGCCTAATTTCTCAAAAAGGGATCCAATGTAGCTTATGGACTTAGTCTTGGGATGGTCAAACCATGAAGGACAAGTCAAAGAGTCAACACATGACTGTACGTTTATATCAGTGATCCCATGATGATCACAGTGATGCGGAGTTCGAGGAGATGTCAAACTTTTCACTATCTCACATGAGACTTATATTTTTACTTAATAGTTTTTACCTTCAATCATTAATCGGACCACCAGTGAAAGTAGACTCAGAGCCTCATCTTTCATAGTTAGTGCAACTTAAAAATTCCATCTGAGGAGATCAGGGAAAGCGAATGATCAGACCATTAATTTTGCAGTTTTTATAACGCAGCATGCCAGATTTGATGGTCTTCCGTAAACGGGTCATAACTTTTGATCCCAATATTGGTAATGACAAAGGAGGGCTTGTTGGAAATATCTGGTGCCATTTAATTAAGGTCTTTGTACAAAAAAATCGGCTTGCTCCTTTTTTTTATCACCAAAAAAGCGTGAACCGTACTTAATATCTAAGTAGCGCCCCAATGTCCTATGAACGGCCCGGCTGTCGTAGAAACCCATGCAGGACGCAGAGTTGTTTACAGTTTTACCCCTCACCAACTCCGGCAACCAACTCACTAGCTCACCAGCTCCGGCGACCAACTCACGGTTTCTTTATGATTCAGGAGCCAAAGTCCGAGCTGACCCACAGTTTCTTTATCTGACCGTCTGAATCGCTGATTCAATTTCACTGCTGCAAAAAAATCCATCGCCGAAGCTTCTTCCTTAGACTTTGCCCATATATGGTGCACGATCCGTCTATCAGCGAACGGTTTTATGGCACTAAAGGTTGCACCGTGCGCTTCTTGAAAGAGATCGAGAGCTTTCTCCGGCGATGGGTTTTCACTTGAACGGTTTCAGATTCGGCGAGAGGGTTTCAGATTTGCCGGACATCGATCTTTCTTTTTCGACGAGACGGTTTCAAATTTTGCGATCAGCCCTTTGCGAGACGGCCGCTAGCAGAGATAGGGTTATGGAGAAGAAGGGCTTTGTGGAAGAGCAATTACTAAGGGCAAAATTATATAATAAAAAAATGAACTAAGATGTCAACGTGAGAATACACAGCGCTAATGGCCCGTTTTCGCCCAAATTGGGCGCTTTATGATAATAATTAAAAAAAAAATCCACTGAAATAGTGATAAAAATGATTTTGGGGCGTCTCTTGGTACTTTTCTCTTTAATTTATTTGAAGGTAACCAATCTGTGAGCTACACATTGTGTACTACGAAACGGATTTGCATCCTAAGGCCTTGTTTGGCAGAAAAACCCCCCCTAAAATCCCAAGATTTTATGGAAACCCAAATTTCAGCTGTTTGGCACATCATGTGAGACCCACAAATCAGAGTGTTTTTAAAAAAAAACTTAGATAAAAGATTCAACCAAAATTTGGCTAAAAAATGTTTCGGCCCACCACATAGGTTATTCCCATTAAAGAGGAATTTTATTTATTACCCGTGCAACCTGAAATTCATTCTTCACAACGCGGATATTCCATGCTAAAATCATTTGACTGCTTTGGATCAATCGATCGAGGTTTTTTTTCACCATAATTTTTTATATAATGGATCTTGAGACTATGAGCTTATCATCAAATGCTCAATTTTTTCTTTGATGTGGCACACATGTTAATACTTCTCTATTCACGCCCACATACTCTCTAAGAGCGCCTAACGTCTTAGACCCCTAAAAAATATTGATTTCTTCGGATCAGATGATGGAGAATTTTTTTAACAAAGATTTTCCACAAAATAGATCTTGGGTGCATGGCGCATCAATCTGACGGTGAGTTTTTGATTTCTTGTATCACCGATACCCAAAAAATGACTCTTCAATCATATAGCACCCATCATGCTCAAATGTAAATTTAGGACCATTGTTTGGGGACTGGGGACACATGGAATCACAAACTGACCGTTTGATAGGTGCTACATGATCTTAAGATCCATTGTGTGGACGATCGGGGTGAAAACAATCAACCTCATCTGATCAAAAGCAATTAACAGTCTTCAAGGGATCTAGGACGTGGGCGCTTTCAGAGAACGTATAAACGCGAACAGAGGTACCCATTAAAGGTGACGCCAATAAATATAACTCAATCATCTAAGCAACTTAATTTGAAGGCCATGATCAAAACTAAAGGATAAATTTTTAATCTAATGAAAGGTACATCCTAGAATTTTTAGGATCTTTTGCACATAAAATGACAGCCCTAAGCTAGGAAATTTTTTTGTGCATTAAATATGACAAATTTGCACATTTCCACTTGTACAAGTCAAACCATACGAGATCAAGAGGTAAGATTTTACAAGTGACACATACACTCATACATGTCGTGTCCCCTAATTTTTAAAGAATTTTGGAAAGTCATTTTGATAGAAAATCAATGGTTCTAATCTAGTCAAACTACAGATTTTGTAATTTTCAAAACGACGACTAACTAGCGTTAAACTATGATATGCATCTATCACCGCATGCTTTGTATTATCAGTACATCAAATATTCAACAATTATACCATCAAATTGCTCTTTCAAAACATAAATTATAGTCAAAGGCATCAAATTCTTCTAATAAGCAGGTATAGCATGGCTTTCAACAAAAATCAACTTTTTTGAAATCTACTATTACTTCAACCATCAATTCTATGATCAAAGCATCTACAATCAAACGATTTTCATCAATTATATTCCAATACCATTATCTCAAACATTTCAATTTCATCAGATGAAGGAATGCATGCATGGTCACCAAAGTGACCCATGCACCATATATAGCTGAGTTTTAGCAATCTATGTGATTGCTCACTATTTATCCCTCACCATGATCAACACCTTTGATAAATGGTGTAAGATAGTCATGCATGGACCATAGAAATCCATGCATGGCCTTCTATTCAATAAGCATGATCAAGTGAAGATTATCAAATAACTTTTAAAATTTCCAAAAACTACAATTCTAAACTCAAAATTTCAATTGAAACTTCGAAAGAGCTTTTTGACCAAGCTAGTTTACCTTGGCTTGTTATTCTAAATGCTTGCTAGTTTATAGCTTTTTGACCAAGCTAAAGTGCTTCAATGGTCTTGGTTATAAGTCATGTTAAGCTATGGGTGATGGAGATTTGAATGGTCGTTTTATATTTAAATTTTAATGGTGGAGATGGGATGCGCTTCGACGGCTAGGAAGGGGCTCTAATGGAGATTGGATGGAGGAAGAAGATGACGAGAATAGAGAGAGAGGGGACCTTGGGCGTGTGGGAATGGGAGGAGAGACAGTGAGAGGCTTCTTTTAAAGCCTTGTAGGAGACAAGGTTGCCAAGTGGCAACCTCTCTCTTCTCAATTTCCTTTCTCATTCTCGAAGGGGTCAAGGTCCATGGTGTTGCCCCACTATGACCACCTTTTGGCAACCTTAGTTGCTCTTGGGGTCCTCTCTTCCATCAGTGAGTCAAGATTCCCTTCAATCCAATGGATGCATATGTTGGTTAGCATCTAACACCATTGATTCATTTTAGCCCAAATCGATGGTCTAAGATGGGGTCAAAGGGAGTCTTTTTATCCAAAGGCTAGAATTATCTGGAGCCTTGCATTTATTTTTAATGCTATATTTCCTTCCATCACTCCATACCCATTAACAAATACTAATTTTGGGTGTTAGTGAATCTTACACCAGTAAATGTAGGTCATAAGCTTGACCAACCTTTATCTGGCTCATCCGATGGTCAAACTTAAATCATCTCTTTTCACAACTATTGTGATGGATCATGTGACCATTCACGGTCAATTCGGGTGCAATGTGGTACAAAATGGGGGTTCCATACACGATTTCTTAGTGTGGGCCCTTAGGGTGCCACACCCAATTTCGGTTGGGGTGCCCATGTGATTTTCTTGCCTACTTTGGTTCACTATATTAACTACCACCGTGATGGCTTGAATTGCTCAAATACACGAACCACTTGGCCACGTAATAAGTGGACAATCATGCTCCATTTACATTAACAATTAACTGAATTCCACAACAATAGAACAGAAGAGGCATATGGAATATTAACTATACATTCCAAATAATCCTCCCAACCAAAACATTTACACTTTTTCACCAAGCAACTTCCAACCAAAAAACACCTCCATCTATGTACCAGCTTCTGAGTTCCGACCAACAGCAGAAGCATTCATAAATCACCATACTCAATTTCCATTACTTTACGTCCAGTTCATTTGTTCATTCTTTTTTTTAAAAAATATTTAAACTGAATTCTCCTTATCACTGACTATTCCTTGGTTACCCATCTACGCCCACGGATTTCATATTGACCACTATGGCTCTGATCGCTACTACTTTCTCCTCCGCTATCTGCACTGTTATATCCTGATTTCCTATGTTGATGCTTTCTCCCCCTCGAAACCCAACTGTCACTGGCGCTTCCATGCAAGAGGGGGTCATCGATTCCACGGATCACTCTACTTGTGCAACTGTCATCCTTGCTTTTTTTCCTTTCATTCCTCTTCATTTTTTCAGAGATTTTATGTAATTTTTTGTTGAACCGCGTGAAACCCTTCTCCACAGGCTGCACCGCTTGGGTCACCGTGAATTTGACGTCATCCACAATCTATAAAAATCACATAATTTGGTCCGGAAATAATGAAATACACAAATTATGGAGAAAATATGACCACCGAATCCACTGTATGATTCACAACAGTAAGGGATAGAACCAACCTGCTACCTGCTAAAATCTATCAACACGTTATTTTTAGCAGGTTACGGGAGCACCTCCCATTGCTATCCAATCATGAATTGGACAGTGGGGCAAGGGTCAAACACCAGCGAAATGATTAGAATTTGCACTGGGTTAGGACTCTTGACCAAGTGCGCCACATAGGTTTGGATCAAAGTTGCCTAATTCATGGCAAGTTTGTTCGACAGGTTCAGAGATCTCTACATTTATATATCAATTAGAGAAATGGCCTTAATAAACGGACACTTTCTCTGAGAGCCATTCTGAGGAGCTTTATCAATGAACAATAAAAATTGAAAGATTGAAGAAAGCTTTATCAATGAACAGTAAAAATTGAAAGATTGAAGAAACCATACATATCCGCCACCACCAAAGACAACATCACGGACACTTTCTCTGATCGTCATTCCACTCTTAAAATCAACATCAGGCTGGGGGAGTCGTAACTTTGTAGGGCGCTCACTGTCTCTAACTTCATCAGGGTCTAAGGGGTCAACAGATGCGTAGTCACCTAGAACCGAAACACTTCCAGGAAAGCAGTCACCCATTAACTCATACGGTTCAGCAGGAAAAACATAGAGGTGAACAATAGAAGCAATGCCCATCTGTGCTGGAAGAACATGTAGACATGTTAAGACTTCAATCTCCTCTCTTTTTTTCCTTTGACGAAAAATCAATCTTTTTTATCCGAATTAAGTGCGCATCAAATTTTAAACATTGTACTATATGTAATGAGGAATTTCATTGCTTAATTAGTTACCAATTATAATCACAAATGGAATTTTGGATGGACAATATGATAAAAAACGTTGTACTATATGTAATGATTAAATGAAAATTTAATCAGACAGTATCCATCCTTTTTTTAACTTACGATTATTATTATCATGATTATCATTATTTATGTTATGAGTTTTATATATATAAACCACAAAGTGAAAAACTCACTGAAAGTTCTGCAGTGAGTGTCGTGACCCGTGAAATCTGACGAGAGCAAGAGAGAGAGAGAGAGAGAGAGTGAGAGAGAGAGAGAGCAGGTTACCTGTCGAGAAATCTGAGAACAGAAGAGTTGTCAAGAAATCTGATATTCCGAAAGAGAGCAGAGAGAGCTGGATCGACCACATGCCAGATCTGTCCTAATATCTGTGTTTGTCTAAAAATTTTAACCGTGGTTTTGAAATCCATTCATTTTCTCAAAAATGCAAACCTGTGACCCTACCTAATTTTTATCGTAGCATAAAGGCTCAGAGTTATGAAAACATTTTATAGATTTTTTCAAAGTCTTTATTCTTCTAAAAACATCCTTAAAAAATAAGAATTTTGTATTTTTAGTTCATCGTCAGCATTTTAAATCCAAATCCAGCAAACAAATAGTCGATTCTGTTACACACATGATGGAACCACTGGTTTTTCTGTTTGGCATTGTTTATAGAAATTATTTTTATAAACCCTCAATTTTTATCGCCTCTTTTATTAATGAATTATTTGATATTGCTTTTGAAGCTCATACTCGTGTATTAATAACTATTGCTAAACAAAATTACATGCTTAAATCCACTCATTCCACCATTCCATGCATTATTCAATATTATATGTGCTACGTGTATCACTATTATGATCCTATAGGACATAGAACTCATGCATCATCCTAAATCTGTGTTATGTTGATAAATAGCAGACAAATAATTATTAGTTTTGTGTGATACTAATTAAATAGTAGAAATTGCATGCTTATGCATTATTAAGTTATAACTTATAAGTAAGTGTTTTAATGATACAATATTATTTTAGCTATCTTTATTATCTAAAAATTGTATGTCATGTAACTGTTTACATCATTTATGATGTTTAGATACTTATATATTAAATATATATGTCAGGTGCACTCCTGTTATATTCTAAATTGTCCACATTCCCTTGTCATATAAAAAAAATTGTTCATATTTGCTTAGGATACTTTGTTATGAATCCTGACAAGGGTCATATATTGCACATATTGTATTCATGTAAGAAGATTAAAATATGTTAAGGTGCTAACATATGTGTTCACCAAAGCATGGTTCTCAGCACAGTTACGCTGAACCTTCGATCATGACTATATCACATGGTTACCGAAGTCCTGGTAGTATGGACGTGACGGTTGAAGTTTCCAATGTGATGTCTTTTTAACTTTGGGAATAATCCAATTGAGAGTCTCATCACATTATGGCTATCACGCATATGAATGTAACAAGAGACTGTTAAGTTACTAAATTTGATAAGTTGATAAGACTTTTAAGTACTGTGGTGATAAGACAATGTATCAAGGTGATAAGGATGTTATGATGATAAGCTACAAACTACACATATATGCTATGAAGACAACCGCTCTATGTATTAATCTTTACGTTCCTTGATAAGTCAACACGCTATATAGTGATAAAGTGATATTGTGACCTGGTGATAAGAGTGCTTCGACAAGTTTATAAGAGGTTGCCCCGACATCAAGCTGTCTTGGCAACACTCTATATGGTGCTATGACACATCCTTATTCACGAACACCAGTGACTCATATTCTCACCATTTGTTTGTGGCTCATTACCTATATGTGTGACGAGCTATTTTAGGTTATGGTTTTAAGTTCTATGTGATAAGAACTGTTAAAAATTGATTAAGATGATAAGATTCATATGCATGATGTATACGATGGCATGAAACTCATAAGATTTGCATTCATGTTGCATATTTATGTCACATATATGCTCAGATATGATTATTGATTCATCCCATGAAACGACATGTTGTATTACTTTTATGCACCCATGATGTCTTTCGATTAATTGCATTGTGTATAACGTGATATGTTATGAAATGATATATGAGCCGATATGTAGGTCTTAGGCAAAAATTATTTCTAGTCTTGCATGTAGTGGGTTACTTATAACTCACGCCCTTTCTATATAACTGCAGGATTGTCGACATTTGAAGTTATGAGAATCCTATAGGAAGTGATTATGTTGAGGCCCTACAGCATAGGTGATTACTTTGATGAAGAGCAGCCTGAGGACCACTTCTCTCATTGCGCTCTTCAATATACTTTGAGACATTAGTATGCCTTTGAGTTAATACAATTATTTCCTTCTTATAGACTTGAGTTGTGAGTGCCATTGTTTGTGGGGCGTACGGTCGTCACCGATGCTACATTGTTTAAATGGAACTTTTATTTCTGTTACGGTAGATGATTATCTTATGGGTAGTTTATAGTATGGCTAGGTTATGGGTGCTTATGTTTTTAAAAAAAAATTGCAATTCTCTTTGCCCAATTATATGAATTCGTGCTTGTAAACTAAGATATGCAGGTGATGATGCGAAATTCTATTTATACCCTTAGGTGAGATTTCAGGTTGTTACAATAAACTATTAGAAGCAGAAAAGACTAACTTTTCAAACTATATATTAAACAGATGAAGAGATTTTATGCGGCTTGTGCATATATGTGATAAAAAGGGGTTCAAACACCATGTAGCATGTTGAAAGATTCAACTAGAAATGTTCACAGAACAAGAACTTAGTCTAAGCCCTTGAAAGTGTTATGACACTAGTACACCTTTGGGTGTGCCTTCTGCATGTAAACTGGAAGTCTCAGATACAGTATGCCGCCTTACCTTAGAATGCCTGGGAGACATGTATCAGCAGCAGCAGCAGTTTACACAGGGGATTCGGTTGAAGGAAATCTTTTAGTGTTTATGTTTCAAACCATTTGACCTATTTTTTTGGATTAGTGGGGTGTCATAGGGTTCATCCTTACGAGACACCTTTCAGCTACTGAATTCCACAAATAGAAAGATGACTGCCACATATTTCAGGAGCCTTCTGAACTGTGGAAGTCGGCTTTCAATGGGATTTGGTGGCTAAAAGGGATTTCATCATAAAAGCTTCTGAGGAGAGTCAATCCCACTTTTTCCTCTGTTATATTTGAAGTATAGGCAGTGCACTATTCATATCTGACGGCTTTAATGATTGACATAACTCAAACAAATTTCCAAATGGGATATTGAAAAAAAAATAAAGTTATATAAATGGTGCCGACGAGAACTTCTTCAAGCCTGCAAAACCCTAATAGGATCATGGAAAACCCAATTAGTTTCATCCTATAAGATATGTCAAGTCAAACAAGAGATGTCAGAGAAAAACTCAAGTTTGTAAGCCTTTCTAGGTTCATCCTAAGGGATATAAAACCGATAATTCAAGGGTATTTCATTTATAGTCATAAAAGTTTCCGACTTTTTCAAGATATCGGAGGAAGTCGGCGACTTGCAGTCATCCCGAGTTTATAGCCGATTAATCGACCAAGTTCCAACTCGGCTGATTAATTGGTGATGTTTGATGTGGTCTGATTTTTATCTTTTTTTTTCTATTAATACTTAAGGGGAAAATAACATTTAGGTTTTGTACTATTTTGTTCAATTTGTTAAAAAAAAACCTTTAGGTTTTGCCTATTTTGTACAGTTTTGTTCACTAAAATCATTATTTGAACCTGAAATATATTATGATATACTTTTTTATATATTTTTTGAACTTTTTTATTTTCCCCGATTTTTTTCGGCTGATCGATTTTTCCCGATTTATTGCCGAACCGTGAGTTTGCAACTACGATTTCATTGGACCCACGTTGCCATGATCAACACTAGTTAGACAATATTATACTTTATTTATCCTTAGTAACCTAGGATTGAAGCTGAAGCCATTTTAGTCAAGTTTAGTAATGTCAATGCCCCATAAAGAGATTATGCGTATTTTAGATCCGCCTGTTTGAATTGTGGTCGGATAAAGAGAAGATGTCAAAAGAGAAAGTGGACCCACGAATGTATTTTTAAACAAAAGGCCCGTTAAAGACCCATTTGATCAGAAAGAAGAACATCAAAGTGATCAGAAAGAAGAAAAGTAACTTATTGAAAGAAGAGTAACTTTTAACCCCGTCACTTTTATGTTTGGCCTATTTTGAAGTGTCAAACGAAGTCGAATTAATACAAAATTGGTCATATTTGAAAGCTTATCGAAGTAGCTTTCCAACGAGCCAAAATTTGAGCAATTTGGACAAGTATTGAAGAAGTTATGGTCAGTTTTCGGAAGTTGCACATAAAGTGATGAATTTCAAGAATCCTAATTGAATTAGGATTAGTCTCTTTTATTATTTTATTTTAGAAAGTAAGAGTTGTTTCTTTTATTAGAAATATGATTAGTTTCCTTATTGTTTTAGGACTTTATTGTTTTAGAAGAATTAAGATATTTCTTTTATTAGGAATTAGAGTTATACTAAGATTTCTAATTTTATACATTGGCTAGCCTATTTAAAAGCTTGTAAACACTTTTATTATTACTTTTTGGTTAATGAAAATTGTTTATGTAAAATTGAGAATTCTAAACTTTCGTGAGGGTGTGATTCTCTCAAAACGGAGAGTGATTCTTCGATTCCCGCTTGCGGTTTGGTGCGAGGCCAACTCTTCTTCCATTTCTATCTTCTTTAGATTTATGATTTGCATAAGCAGCGTAATTCTAATTATTTTATTGATCTCATAAAAGCCCAAAATCAATATTTTGTTCATCATTAATTTTATTAGCCTTTTATTTTCGTTTGGTATCGAGAGAACCCGCTTGCGAATTCGTTCGACGCCCTAAAACTATCGGAGATCTAGCCGTTCATAAGAACCCTAGTCTTCTAGATCCGCGATAGGAAACGTACACTAAAGTAACGCTATTTTGGGCCGAAATTAAATCACCTAATTGAAATTTTATAATTTTCCGTGATAATTTGTTATGAGAAATTGTTATTTTTTAATTGATTAAATTAATTTTAATCATAATCTCAGCCCTAACATTGCATTTAGTAAGTTCCCACATCAAGAGAGCTGAGATTTCACCTAAGATGTACGGTGGCAATGGGCTGGATGCAGGCAGGTTTCAGGTCAGGCAATATGCCTTTCGGGCTGGGCTCACCCCTTTGAGGCCTTCCATAAGCTTAGGTTGGCCAAGAGGCTCATTACCAAAAATTTAGAGAGAGAGAGAGGAGAGGGGATCTGTCATTGTCAATCTAAGAGTGGCCATCGCCATGATTTCAGCATGTAATCTAAAAGGAGGCCCATCGGACTTAGGATCCCAAGCCGGATAAATTTTCGGGTTTGTTAAGTCTGACTGGGTCCCACGAGACAATGTGGGCATTTTTGCTGTGAAATTTAACTAAAAAACTTTCATTAAAAAAAAGGTTTAAGTGGATTGGGTTGAAAAAGTACTGAATTGTTTTCTCAGCCCTTTTCCTTCCCCCGACTTAATGCAAGACAAAGGCCAAAACATTTACTGGATGTTTGAAGCAATTGATTCAAGGAGTAAAAAAGCCTTTACTTTTTTTAGAAAAACCTCGACAAATATTGGACCAAAAGCTAATTGAAGGACTGTACAATATTGGCAAGAGATTGATTATAAGAGATCCAGAGAATCTCAGATAGCCCAAATCTTATGCGCATAGATATAAATGAAAGTGCACAATCAAATGACATGTGCTAAAATAGCACAAAAACCTTCAAAGAAATTTCAGAACTCAAGAACTTGGATCTCATAGTAAAGTGGCCACCAATGGAGGTTTCTCACCAGGTTCAGGCCAATGGATGAAATACTGAGAGTATTGGTTTCAGTCTCCTCTCACATTTTCCAGGAGAGGAGCGAGAGAGCTCATCAGTTGGCTAATGAGGGTGTCACGAGGTTGCCATGATGGATCATTGTAGCTTTTTTGTCTTATCTGGCTTAGATAGGTTGTTGCATGGGTGTTGATCTCAAACTATATAAGGGTCGGCACCTTTTCTTTTTTTCTTTTTTTCATTATGTTCTTCCTTCTTTTTTCTTGTTGCAGCTTCTTCCTACTTTTTCTCCTTTCCGGCTGTTCTGTTGTACTAATTTGTTATATTAATAGAATGGTAGCCTAGAACTATTGTGTACCAGTATCTGGATTGTATCAGGCTGATAGCCTACACTACTATGCTAGGAATATAAAAGTATCTAAGCATCACAAGCTTACAGTTGCAATAAAAGAGATGAGAAACATAAAAATACCTCCATACAAATGATGAAGTCCTGAACACCTGATTTGAACTGCAAGCCTGGAGCTAAAGGACTTTCAAATAAACCCAAGGCATAGAGGATTGCAATTGCCACACCCTGCCACCAAGTCACAAAGACGATTGATTTAAACATCAGAAACTTAGCCAATGGTTTTATATGTGCCAATTCATCCTTCGTAGCAGCATAGAATTGAACTAAGCAGTACAAGGCCCATGATTGACTGAAGTTGAGAACCACTGCTATGTAAGGATACCTACAAAGATAAGTCCCATCAAATCAGAAAAAGTGCCTCACCAAAGAACCTAATAAGTGCCTCTTGTACAAAAGTCCGCAACTGACTAGGCATCTACTTTTTATATAAAATAATGAAATTCCTTTTGTAAATAGCACCATTATGAACAAGAGAAAGTAACTGCAAAAATATAATACCATTTTTAAAATATTGAGTGGACATGAAAAAATGAAAATTAATCACAAGATGCAAATTACAGCACAGGATGCATCCTTTTTATAAGCAATGAGCACATATATTGTAAATGTTACAAGGGATTTAAATATTAAGGAAAAAAGATCGTCTGCTCACATTTACAATGATACCCATAAATAAGTAGAAAGTGATCAAGGTGTCACATATGTTTGGCAAGCCATTTTGTAAAGATTCGAATACGGTGGCACGGCCTTAAGAAAAATAAAATTAACAAAAAAAAATAGAATGTATATAGAAAAAAAATTCAAGGAACATCTTAGAGAACCAATTGGGAATATGTAATAAAAAGATACATTAATGGACGTCATGAACCTAACAAAAAGTGCACTATATTATACAAATCGTGTTCAAGAACCCAAGCTTTTTATTTTATAAGTTACTAACTTTACACAAATTTTGTTTATAAAACGATGGTTCATTTTATCTTGTCAAAATGAAGAACATTTTGATGGTATTATGTGGTATTTTCATATGTGCCTAGAAGTATTGTATTGTGTTGAGGAGTGTCCAAGTGCCACCAAGTGTTGGCACATCCAAGTAGCACCAAGTGTTGGAACGGCAAAACTCCCAAAAGTAGAAGTGCCTAGGTAACACTGATCATGGGTAGGCACAGACATGCATGCCATGTATGCTATGTGTATCCATTAAACCCTCAAAGCAACGGGTTGAACGCCTCCCCAATTCTTCTGTTTCAAGCGCAAGTACCTTGAGAGAATAGATAATTAAGATACATTACCGTCTCTAACTCATGTGAAGACATAGTAACAACCTTTGACCAGCTACGTTAGGCTCTATGCTAAGCTGCTTGAGCTACTGAACCCATCACTCATCATGAGCAGGCAAGGAATTGAGACCTCACCTCACAGTGCCTAGACTTGTAACGGAGAGGAGGTTGAGTCGACTTTTGTACTTCTCCACTTTTCCTCAAGCTGAAGTTGTAAGTCTGTAGAGGTACTTGGCGTCTTGGAGTCGCTACCAGGATTCTTGACCAAAACCCGAGAAAACGTATTCATTTTTTCCCATCCCTTTATACAAAAGGCTTGGATGACCCAGTACTAGGTAAGGCATCAGGTTATGCCTCATTCTAGCATGAGATTAGATGATGCACCAAATAAGAAATCACCCTCTACTCAAGACACAAAAGAAACGATTGATGATCTCGCTACCTTGTAGGGGCAATTACCAAATTACTTTATATACAGTATCAGTATATAAATAGGGATGAAGCTAATCTCGAACACAAAAACACTTTTTCCCACTCTCCACTTCTTCTCATCAGTTAGTATCAAAGCTTTCGACCTGGTGACATCATCACGCAGAAAATAATCTGCTGCATCAACCCTATACTTTGCTTACATCAACAACCATGAGTTTCACGAGTGAATGAGGTTGGGAAATCACAATTTTTTATAGGGAATATTTCTCCAACATTTATTATAATTTTTTGGGATATTTTTGATAAAAAAAATTTAGAGGAATTACAAAGGAGACAGGATTCTTGATTTTTTTCCCTATTTTTTTTATTTTCCAAAATTGGGCATCATTTGAGGATCAAGCTGGCTGGGATTCACAGTAGAATTGCATCGTTTGAGTTGGATAATCAACTTTATTCAGTCCCAGATGGGTGCCAATTTTATCTTCTGCATGGATGCTTCACTTCTTTGGAAGACATTGAAACATTCTTATGCTCTGAGTATAATGATGCATGTATTTACCAATTGACATGAAATTCCGAACTAAAGCAGGGGGAGCGGGGAGCTCTCTAAAAGTGAATATTACAGTAGCAAAAATACTGTTGATGACAGCATGGTTGGGACAGGTTGTCACAATGAGCCTCTTCCTGATCTTCTTGAACCCACCTTGAAGACTCTCTGTGACAGAATTGAGCGACACAGAGTGTATGAATACCTGCGAGGCCTCAAACCTGAGTTTGAACTATGAACTGACACCAAATTGAAGCAATAAGGTGATGAATATGATGATCCACTTTCTTGGAGTTTGAAATTCGAATCCCTCTAGGAACCAATGTTGATCCAATAAGGTTAATATTTTACCTGCTACATTGATATATATATATATACATGCAACACTATATCTGTAAGATGTTCAAATCTAAGGAAAATATATGCATAAAATTTCTCGCTAAATTCCCAAAGATGACCTGAATAACATGAGAAGGTTGGAAGGCTTCATAAAAAGCTAAATTCACATGAATAAACCAGAAATAAGAGCCACATTAATCAGCCTCAAACTACAAAATCTAACCATGACTATGAATCATAGCTAATGTCATGATGGCAAAGGAACAGGCTAAAAACATATGACACAAATAAGGAAAACCCAATTTATTAGTATATTTGGACATTATCTTACCCGCATTGCAATTTAAACTCTCCTTCACAGTAAACCCCAAAAGCTTCTAGAATCACTGCTAACAGAGCACTAACCGTCTTTATTAGCATCTGCACGAAAGGAACATTAACTCATTTTCTAGCTGCATTGCTTCTTAGCTAGAAAATATTTGAAAATAAATTATCCACAATTAAAGACATACATATTGAACAATACCAAACTTGACGACTCGGTAAAACCATTGACCAAGTTTCCATGGTTTTAAAAAATATTTTATTGGGAAAGGATGCTTTACAAATCCCTTTTCAGAACTATGCTTTAATAGGGGTATTTTGGGAGTTGAGCGGCCCTGCCTTTTCATAAACTCAACCGTGCGTTCTTCCCCACCTAAACAGGAGCACAAAATCAATTAGAATCTACTAGAATAATGGAAAGGTAGAACATAAAAAAAATTCACAGAAAAATGGACCTGAAAGGTGTTGTTAAATTCTATTGATCTGATTATATAACAAAATTTCACTTGAACACAAAAGAACATGATATATAACTATTATAGAGATTCCAAAGATAACCTTAATTTGGGCCCCACATCTATCCCGTATTTTCCCTTCACTTCCCAAGTTACTGTTACAATATCGCAGGGCATCATTGTTTGTTTCCTTTGGATTTTACTTTTCAATTAAATCAAAGCATATCCATTTCCCATTCGCAATCCCTAGGATGCATGCTTCCATTTTGGAACCAATATCCTTGCAAGAATGAACTAATCAATATCTAGCTAAACTTGTGTTGACCTTCAAATGGATATCAATCAAAGTGAAAACATACGGGTACAGGTTCAATACGATGAGTGAGAAAATCAAAAAAAAAAAACAAAAAATAATACAGGAATGGGAAAATTTTAAAAGGTAAAAAAACTGTGAAACATGGAAGACAATTTAAGACGGGAAATCGGAAAAAAAAAAAAAAAAAAAATATATATATATATATATATATATATATATATGTATTTTTTTTTTTTTTCTAAAAAGTTTCAAAATAATTTTCTACAAAATGGTAAAGTATAGGGAAAAAACGTTTAATTAGTGAAAAATGGGTTTAATACAAGAAATAAGAGTTTTATTCAAAAATACAGGTATTATGTGTTTCATACATTGTTGCAAAAAAAAATGTGTCCTATACACGTATTTTTGTTAAAAAGTCGTATTTTGTCACAATGATATCAATGACAAGAACATGGGTTTCATTCAATTTGAATACACGACAACAAACATGTAAACAAAAAAAAAAGTCTCATCTTTCAAGAAGTTAATTATTACAAACCTGATAGGAAGATTGGATAACAACCTTAGGATTCAGGAACTAATAAGTAAGAAGAATGTATTAAAAGGAAATTGGTGAAACGTTTATGAAATTCTACAAAGAAGTTAAATTCAGTTGAAGAATTCTAGAGGACAGTAATGAAGTGATCATGGAAATAGTGTACGAGTTGGAAGACATCCCCTCATCCGAATGGATTTTCCAGGAATTTTATGAACAGGCCCATCTTGGCAGAGACGTCACTACCAAGGGTCAAAATACCGGATTTCCGGTACGTATCGTCCTGACCTCCAGGACGATACGTACCGGGTATCGTCCGATACATTCAATGTATCGGCGATACATTGAATGTATCGGTTTGATACATTGAAAAAATCGGTTTTTTGGAAAAAAATCCCAAAAAAATCCCAGAAAATCCCAAAAAATCTGAAAAATGATATTTATTTATTTTGTATTTATTTCAACTATTTTTGCTTTTATTTGTGACTTATTTGATGCATTATTTAGATGAATATATAAGTAAGATACCTATTTTGTAACTTAACCCTAGTCACATGCCTATTTTGTAACTTATTTTTGTCTTAAGATCACATTTTTGACTTAATGTAATAGATCTTCTAACATTATGTTCGATCAGCTGATCACATGCCTATTTTATTAACAATATTTCATAATTTGATCGACGCAGACACGCAGTCACGCATAAAGTAAATTACAATGTATATTGACAAAAATAAATTATATATTGTCAAAAATAATAGCTATGTTGATAAAAATAAGTTTAATTGTACATGAAAAACTTACTTTAGAGCCACATTGAATTTCGTGGTGGTTCTTGGCCCTCATGATCATCGTCATCATCGGTGCGCGAGCTTTCCGGCCTTTGCCTATAATGTTGCCCATATTGATACCCATGATTATATGTGCCCCCTTGAAACTGAGGCTCAGTGTAGTACGTAAAGGCCGGTCCTCCAAAAATCTGACCAACGAAGTCATATGGCACCGAATAGGTTTGTTGTGACTGGTAGTATGGGTTACTAGTTGCTGAATCTTCGGTATTTTGCAAACTGAATCCCCCGAAGCTAGAAGTCATATAACCCATATCCGTATCATCTTGTGGTGGTGGTGGTGTTTGATATGATCCCGACGCTCCTCTTCCTTCAACCCCTCCCATTCTAAATGTAGGAGTGTCGAACTGTGTTAACGGCGTCGAGTCATCGTCCCATGCCGCCATATCTCTATAAGGATCAGAGGTACCAGCTTCCTCCCCTCCACCACTAGTGCCAACGTCCCCTCCACCATCATGCCCTCCACCATCATCCTCACCACTCCCATCATCACTACCGGGCTGCGTTTCGTCATCAGATCCAACCACTGAATGACGATTCAATCTTCTTTTCCGCCTCGGTGGTTGGGAAGTCTGCTGCTCCGCTACTCCTTTAGCATTGTCCAGCCATTCAGTGCTCTCACTATCCAAGACTGGCTCTTCTCTCTCTTCGATCCATTCATTCAAAGGGTCATCCTCCTCGAATATATAATCCAACTGGATGGGATCAAAATAATCACCGTCTGCAAGGTAGAATATGATAGATGAATTAATATAATATGCAAGTAAGACTTCATATAATTGAGGATCTAAGACTTCATGTAATTGCTTACCACGGTTGGTCCTCTGTATATTCCTGACCCTTAATCGCATGTTGTAGTGGCAGTAGACTAACTTTTCCAATCGGTCCATAGTTAGTCTATTCCTTGTCTTAGTATGAATGAGAGATAAAGTGCTCCAATTCCGCTCGCAGTTGGACGAGGAACACGTTTGCGACAATACCCTCATTGCTACCCGCCTCAATATCGGACCATCACCTCCATAATGCATCCACCAATCAGCGGGTTTGTCGTGTTTAATTTGGGATTGCAGGGGTCCAAATGACCCATGTCTCTTGCGAAACATGTCAATCTATAAAGATGAAACACAGTAAGGCACATATCAATAAATAGATGATAATATCACATGACATTTGACTTATTACTTATAAGGTATGATACTATGATCACTCACATCTCTTATGGCTTGGCCTTGGTCCGCCAACTCAGGGAGCATTCTTTGGATTATATTGAGCAAACCGGTATACACTTCATCGATTGTCGTCATTTCAAGCGTCGCGATATCTTTGGAAGGTTTGGATTCAAGTAGTGTGCTACACATCAAATATGAGCAATTTCATCGGTATATGAAAATAATGAATAAATAAATAAAATCACTACATAATTGTGCAACATGTTATACGCATGCAAGTAATCGGTGAAATTGTGCATCCCACCTCTTCGATAATCGCCGAAGATCGTTTATATTTTGTAGGGCATTTGGTTTTTATAGCCAATTTTGCCTTATCCATTGACTCATAAACGTACCCCATCGTTGGTTTCTCATCACCATCAACCAATCTCAACACTTGTGACGGCGATCAGGTGGTCGACATCTGCCCAAAACTGCGTCGTAGATCGGTCAAGAATCGGTGCAAGCTAGTCTCTTCGCTGTGGAGTCCTATTTCATGTTGATTCCATTCTTCGACACCATGCTTTTCAGCTCACGCCTATATCTACCCAAACTCTGTAGGGCTAAGAACTGTGTTGCAAAACGTGTAATCGCAGGTCGGAGCAACTCATTGTTCGTGAAGGCTCTCATTAAATTGACCGACTTGTCCTTTGTTATGCAGGTAGGAAGTCGTTCTTCCCTTTTGAATAGTTATGCGTGCCTTGCTTCTCTTTCCTAAATCCTCAAGAATGAGGTCGCGGCACACGGGTCCAGACAGGTGACCTCTTCGCCATTAGTTTTAATCCAAATGGCTTTGTAGTTTCGCATTATGCATTACCACAAGCACAACCCACGCTTCTCCAACCTCATGAACTACCATATCCATTAGTTTAAAGAGGTAGTCAATGATCTTTTACGTGTCAGAAGCATCAATCGATTTCAAAATATCTTGTCCGGCATCGGTAAACCAAAAAGTTTATCAAACTCTTCTTTGTGGGACGGTCCATCCATCGCACATAATTGTGCAACCTCTCTCATCCCATACATCCTCAAAGCTCGTACATAGGCGATTTATCTCATCGTACTCATCTCATTAGTAAGGGCAGGATATCTCATATGGAGAAGGCTTTTTAACTCTGGACCAACTTCACGCACGTGTATCATCATGCTTTTGAAATGCATGAGTGCGCTACTTGGCTCGGAATGTGGTTGTATATAAAAACTTGGCAATGGATTTTCCAAGCTTCTTCCCCATTTTGCAAGTGAGATTGCACTCAATTTGGTTTGTTTGGAGCTTTCGATGCGATACATGAATGGATCCATGAGAATGTGTCTGACCCTCTAGTAGGCGACCTATAATCCCTCCCGGATCTTGCCCGCAACCCGTGATCTGCTCAACATCCTCATCAACAGGAGCAACATGTGGCCTATGGCTAGATCCACCACCGTGGCGAGGTGCATGGATGGGCCCCTCAACTGGACAAACCGATAATCGGCTTCTTCACGATCTCGTATTGTTGTGCTTCCCTAGCACTCTCTCTCATAGCTCTGCTATCCGCTCATCCTCATCCTCATCCTCATCATCCTCGGTGCACGATGTAAACTCTGGATTTGACCTCTGATTCTCATACATTTCCTATCACGATCGGCTTGACTTTTTTCTTTCCTTTGCCGCTTGTAAATGCGGCTCGATATTTTCTTTTACCTCTCTGGGTACACTAAGACACCTCTTGTCTCCCTTTACGTGAGCCAGATGCTCCTTTAACCGTGTGATACCTCCTCAGCAGTTTTTTTCCACAAAGATTACATTGAATCTGGATTCTATTACCATCTATTCTTTGTACCATATTGCCCACTTTGGATCACATCGAGCGTACCATATTTATTTATTTCACCTGCATGAATGAGCAAACGATTGAAAATAAACATCTAATTTACACATGAAAATAAAATTTACAAGAGTAAACATCTAATTTACACTTGAAAATAAAATTTATTTTTTAATTATTGCTATTTTAAAAATATTAGATTATATTTTATCAAATTTATTTGATATTATTATAATTTTTGAATATTTATTTGATATTATTATAATTTATGAATGTTTATTTGATATTATTTTAATTTATGAATATTTATTTGATATTATTATAATTTATGAATGTTTATTTGATATTATAATTTTTTAATGTTTATTTCATATTATTTTAATTTTTGAATATTTATTTGATATTATTTTAATTTATGAATATTTATTTGATATTATTATAATTTTTAAAAATTTATTTGAAATTTATTCCATATTATTCTAATATTTTATGGGACATATCCCATAATATTAATTATTTTAATTATATGTGACGGTCACATATAATCAATATGGGTCACATATAATTAAATTTATTATTAAAATTAATATGGGTCACATATAATTTAATATGTGACCCATAAATTTAATTATATGTGACCCATATTAATTTTAAGTTTAAATTATATGTGACCCATATTGACCCCATTATTTTATTAATTATATGTGACCCATATGATATGTGACCCATATTATATGTGACCCATATTGATTACAGGTGACCCTTAATTATAATTATTTATATTATTTTTGACCCATCAATTTAAATATTTTAAATGGGGTCACATATAATTATTTTTGACCCATCATATTATTTTTGACCCATTATTTATATTATTTTTAATTAATTTAAATATTTTAAATAATATTAATTATTTTAAATAATTTAAATAATTTAAATAATTAATATTATAGGTAAATGATAAATTTACCTATAATATTAATTAATATTAAGGTAGATCTACACTAAATAAGTGTAGATCTACTTTAAATAAGTGTAGATCTATTAGTGTAGATCTACTTTAAATAAGTGTAGATCTACCCTTATTTAAGGTAGATCTACACTTATTTAGTGTAGATCTACCCTTATTTAGTGTAGATCTACCCTTATTTAAGGTAGATCTACACTTATTTAGTGTAGATCTACACTAAATAAGTGTAGATCTACCCTTATTTAAGGTAGATCTACACTTATTTAGTGTAGATCTATCTTAAATAAGGGTAGATCTACCTTATTTTGGTATTTAAAATGAAATAAAACGATAGTAAAATAATAAACACGTACCTTCCACGTTGATCACGTGATTTTTTGTGCGATTTGGCGCCGATTTAGGATGTAGATAATCGAAAAATTAGAGGAAGAAGAGAGGAAGAAGAAAGGTAGAAAGAAATGGGGAAAAAATGGGTTACCCGACTAAAAAGTCGGGTCTATGGGTGGGGCCCACCGAAAATGTCAAATTATCGGACGATAATTTGAAATTATCGTCCGATAATTTGAAATTATCGTCCGATAATTTGAACTTTTTTTTATTTTTTAAGTTTCAGGCAAATTATCGGACGATAAATTCAAATTATCGTCCGATAATTTGAAATTATCGTCCGATACGGACGATACGAACGATATTTTGTCCGTATGGGACGATAATTTACTCATTTTAAACATGGTACGATACATAGGGTATGTATCGTACCGCTGACCACTAAAACCGATACGTATCGTCCGATACGTATCGGTATCGGACGATATTTTGACCCACGGTCACTACTCACTAATTACCAAAAGTTGATGTGTATTAGTGACGTGTATCAACACCTAAGTTTTAAATCTTGTTTGGGGCAATACATCAACAAATCCCATGATGGAAGCAAGCATAGGGTGCTCTAAAAGGAAATTCTCTCTTTGGAAAATAAAGCCTCTGTAATCTTGAATCTAAACAAGTTTTATACAATTGACTCTTCCACTAATGGATGTATAGTTATGTGAGTTTTTTACTGCCCGCTAAGTGAACGCAAATATTTAAGGAAACTCCAAACAAATTTCCAGCGAAAATTCCACCATAGACTGTTGATAGTCCTCTATAAGGGTTGTAATGCAAGTACATCTTGTGTGGAAAACTTAATCGACCACCATAACGAGCTACCAATTGGTCTTCACATTCGAAATGGTCATTCCGTATGGCGCTCTATAATTGAAAATACATTCATGTTTTTATTTTTTATTACAGTTATAGAAAGCACTAGAGCCGATAAAATTCCTGTGTGTATTCATCCATCCACTGATCTCCTTGATGCAAATTTTTTAAGCTGAGGAAATAAAGTATTACGATATTCAGGAAGTAGCTCATTTTTCACTTCTTCTTTCCCCATCTAGTGATTCTTGATTTTCCTCTTTGTTCCCAATTAATCTTAAGTTGTTCCCTCCAAGTTGAGGCATAGCCCTTAAATCTGATGGAAATCCAATGGACCTGGACAAAACTTGACTTTATGAACCTCAAATACATCTTTATATTTATAATATAAAAAAACTTGATCCAAAGTGTTCACCCAATCAATGACCTCTGTGGGATAAATTTTTTCCATAGAGTTCGGGAATGTCAACATTAACATTCATACCTTCATATAGTGTTTGGTCTTTCAAGTAATACCTAAGTTAATCTGGTTCATTATATGGAACTCGGTGATAAAAAGGTGGAAATCTCCCTCCAACTCATCATTGCCTTCATGATGTGGCAGAAATTCTTACCTCACAAGGCATAGGGTGAGTTATTCAACTTGCCTTCATAGATTCTCAATTTCTTCATCACCGTCTTTATCATATTGTGGAAATTCTTATCTCGCAAGGTGGTGGGTGAGTTTAAAGCTTACAAATGTTCAAGTATTTCATAAAATTGAAGATTTTCTAAAATATTCCAGTCCTCTCGCTCTTATAAGCAAAGCTACAAAAAGATGTGCACTTTTTCCTGCAAAATGTGCATGTAAACAATGCAGAGGAAAACGTTAAACTAATTGAATGCAATCAAAGAACTAGACAAATTAATGACATGCTACCTAGAAACTACACATAATGGATGAGTATTTATTCCCTAAATAATATGAACACTTCCAATGGAACAACCTAATAATGGCATGTAACCTAGAAAGCTATTTACAATGCATAAGATATGAACCCATTAAACCCATGTAAGTTTCAACTTTCAAGGTAGCAACGACAATGCTAGCAACTAAGTAGCTCAACTCTACACATAGCAAAAAAACACGACCGCCCTATAACAAATTTTCTCATCTTTTATACAATTTGTCCTTTTGGCCTTTTTCATTATACCCACACTTAGCATTGTATATTGCTAAAATGTCATCCTCATTGGATTAGTTTGTTATTTTCTTGATTTTAAAATTTAAAAGTTCGACATATATTTTATTGGATTTCGGTTTATTCATTTATGGATGTGATACACATATTGAGTTCTATACATTTTCTTTGCAAAATTGATAAGTTTACCATTTATCAATGGGTACCTTTATTTATAATCCAAGATTCTTCCTTACCAGCTAGGGTTTCACGTGCTTAAACCGTTGACTTCTTTGAATCAGACAATGGAGATTATTTTTCGTCCCAAACTTTGACACAATAAATCTTGAGATCATGGGACTACCAGATTTTGAGCCCACATGACACACATCCCAAAAAATGAACATGATCATGGGTGTACATCAAACATGGTTCTCGGATCACTTTCAGGATATGTGTCACGTGAAATGAAAATTTGACCGTTTGATGGTAGGACCATAATCTCAAGATCTATTGTAAATCGAAGATTGGGAGAAGAAAGATTTCCATTATTTGATTCAAAACAGTCAACTAGTTAAGCACGTGAAACCCGAGTTGAGAAGGAAGAATCTTGGGATGAAAATAAAGGTGCCCTTTATCAATTTAGCCTCAAAGATAAGGAAAGATGTAAATTGTATGATAGGATGCTCAAAAGAAATATTTGCTAAGTTTAGAATCTATTTGACTTCAAATGACTGGTGTTTGTTGGTGGTGATGGTGGTTTCTTCTAACTTAATTAAACATGCTCCAACTCATACTTAATAGGGATCTGTCACCAAGTCTCTAACTTATGCCTTCCATTTTTTCATTCTTTTTTCAGTAAAAGAATAAAGAATAGAAGCTTGCAGTGAGAGGTTGAAGCAGAAAAAACAAAAACAACTAAAAATAAAGCCCCAAAAACACAACGAATCCGACAATTTACAAGTAACACCAACTAAGGTGAGACCAAAATATCCAAGGAAACCCCAAAAACCTCTCACACTGAGAGGTTACAAAGGCTAGTGATGCAGGCTATCCCATACGTTGGAAGAATCCTCACTATTCCCAGCTTTATCCAACCTTATCCACTCGATCATGAGGCCTTTAACCATGTTCATAATCACAGGTGTTAGTCGAATTCTCTGGAAGATTCTATCATTCATTTCTCTCCAAAGAGCCCAGAGGACGGAAAAGAGACAAAGCCTCCAAAGAGAGCCTGCTGTGTCTTCAATCTGTACATCCACCCACATATTCAACAATTTTCTGTTGTCGTCAGGCTGAACCCAACTTATATTGAACAACTGAAAGATAATTCCCCAAATATCACTCGCAACCCAGTAATAAATAAAAAGATGAATGATATTTTTGCACAGTTCTAAAACTCGGTGAGTCAACGAGTTAACTTGGGCGAGTTACTTGACTCGTCGGGATTTCGAGTTGAGTCCGAATCGAGTCAAGATTTCACTAGGATGATGCAATCAGGGTTCATAAAGTGCCCCTATATATATAATATTTGCATGAGATAAGGTTTTAGAAACCCTGTCTTTTAAAAACGTATTAAACTACCCATTTTATCAACATATCTTTCCATTTTTTCCTTGAAACATATGTCTTTATTTTTACAAGATATATAGTTTTCAAAATATATATACTAAATTACCGAGTCAGAATGAATTGAGTTTATCCGAGTCTTCGAGTTAACTTGACTCAACTGACTTTCGAGTCGAGTTTTCACAATTTAAAACCATGATATTTTGTCCCTCTTGCTAACACACACCACATAAAATTTTCATCCGTATATAAGTTGATCAATTGTAATGATACCACCCCATGCTTCGGGGGAATAGGAACTTTCCAAACACCAGACCACTACTCCTGAATTATTAATGGCTTTCTAGCCAATATTCTATAAAGACACTTGCTCTAAAATGCCTATTCTTGCTGCCCTTCCTGATCCTGACATCAATGTTTCTATTCGACTTTTTCACCTTGTTAAGGAGACCGAGGAGTTCCCTGTATTCATCACATTCCATATCTGATAAATTACGTCTCGTAAAATATTCCAGCTCACAGAAACCCCATGCATCAGACAAATATCAGCCACCTTACAAATATGCCTTCAATTTTTCATTACTTGTTTTAGAGCATAATGTATATATTTAAATATTCTCTTAACTTAATTAATTGAATTGTTATTTTATTGGTTTAACGAATTTCGGAGATGCAAGTGAGCACATACTGAGTCCTATACTTTGCCAAATTTTGAAGTGCTAGTCTCGAAACATAAATTGATATTATTTTCTTTGCCAAATTTTGAAGTGCTAGTCTTAAAACTTAAATTGATATTTTTGTTATTGTCTTGATTTCCCTTAAATTTTTCCACCATTTTCTCCAAAGCATAGAATTTGTTCTCGATGAGTAAATTAGAATTGTCAGCAGCTTCATCTTCCTAGAATGAGGCAGCATTTGTAACCATTTAAATAGAACATCTAGAAAACAAGGCAAGTGATCATCATCAAACCAAAAGAAATTCTTATAGAAACTAAATTTCACACCACCACTTAGTCATAGTGAACACTTGGATCAACTAATATTACCTCCAAAATTATTATCAAATATGTCAGATGACAAAAAAAAACTGGAAATCCATATTTGCCAATCCAATAAATATTAACGGTACATTCAAAGACCTAAAATTAATGAAATTGATCATCCTTTTCACTTGATAAGAAAAGAGTGAACTGATCATAGGCATGCATGATAATCTTTGATAAAGGGATGTATTTCAGTATCCTAATATATATTTTAGAGTCTAGAAGACATACCTAAGCAAGCGACAAGGTATCTTCCAAAGCAATACATGGCGAAAGCCTCATAGCAATCACGTAGGATCTCACAATTGACGCTAATTGATGGTTTCACCAATGATACAAGCTATAATGACAGTGGAAACATATTTATCTTGCCAGATAATTTAATATGGTGATCCTCTAAATACATAAAAGCAGCACAGAAAACATGATGACATGGAGCTTTCAATTTTCATAGCAAATAATGCTTCTAAAGTAACAGTGAGGGCATCTTGAAATATGTGAAATGAGGTCAGGCCAAATTCATAAATACATAGGATAAGGTGATGATGATAATGAAGAAGTCACACCAAGTAAGACAAAGATGGAAACAGATATAGCTAAAATGCTTGCAACTAGTAAAATTTTGCATTTTAAATTTATTATTGGGCTCCCCACTTGATAATGCACTAAGGCTGTGTTTGGGCTAGCTTTTTCGAGCCAAAGAGGACCTATTTCTCTTTTTAGATCCAGCATGGAACTGTTTACGTTTGGGAACACAGCTCCTCGCCTCAGTTGCTCTGCCGGGGAGCTGTTTTAAGTAATAAAACTGCTCTCTGCCTGCTCTATACAAGAGCAGATTTTTATCCTCTCTGACAGAGAGTAGAAATCTGCTCTGACAGCTTATAAGAGCTAACCCAAACGCAACGTAAAGCTTCATTCGGAATCAAGGGAACAGCACTAGTTTGTAGGCTCAAAAGAACCATCTATTTGCTATTTAGCTGTACCGATCCAGATTTTTGTATCATTGATATACCTAAATTTTGTATAAGTGTTTAATAACGTACACGCCGAATGCCTTGACCTTTCAAAAACGTGTTAACTAAAGAACACATGTTTTGGTCGTCAAAATTTTTATATTTATTTTCGTCATTATTTCACACAAGTTATGTGATAGCCTACTGGTTAGAGGTTTGAGTTTGAGACAAGAGGTCAAAGGATCGAAACTTGGTGTGTAGGCTTTAAACCTTTATTTTGGACTTTGAAGTAAAGGCCTATACATCATTCTTTGGTGTGTCAACACAACCTCGGATAATCCCCAATAAGTTATAAAAAGGTGTGTTATGGAGAAACCTAAATCATAACCTCTTTAAGAATTCTTCTTAGAAAAGAGTCGTAAGAAAACCTAGCCGTCTCTACTCTTCTTCTTAAGAACCATAGCCGTCACCACCTTCTTCCACAATCTTCTTCTTCAACCACCCTAACTTCTTTTGGGTCTTCTTCCACAAGACCCACCATGATTATTTCCTCCATTAAGATCAAGGAGGAAGCATAAAGGAACCTTGAACAACGAGAAACGTGGAACATCGATCTCCTCAACCCTATCACCATAGAGTCACAATCTACGCTTCAAGAGGTAGAATAATCATCTTTTCTTGTTTTTGGATTTGAATAATCGTTCTTTTTATTTTTCAAACCTTGTTTCTCTCGTTTTCGGATTTGAGTTCTTTTCAAAACTTATTTTCTTATTTTCGGAACACAAATACGAACCCTAGTCACTGCAGAAATTTTGAAATCGATCAATTGATTTCACTGATTCGATCGATCGATTTCAGGCCGAACAAAAAGAGAGCTATGTTCTGGGCACAGTCGATCGATCGACTTACCTGTCCGATCGATCAATTTTGCACTAAGAACCATCTGCGCAGTATTATGTTGATTGTCATTAATGACCGATCGATCAATTTATAGTTTCGATCGTTCGATTGGGAAAAGACAAAATCCAAAACTCTGATTTTATAACGTTCAGTTATACAATCGATCGATCGACATACCATACCAATCAACCGATTGTATAGAATATATAGTTACCATTAAGTCCGATCGATCGACTTAATTATTCAATCGATCGATTCTAACAAGGACCATTTATTAATGTATATGATTATTGTGATTACCAATCGATCGACCCTTAGTTCGATCGATCGATTTTGAGAAATATTGATTGAGTTGATTTGACCGAATGATGTCTGACTCATTAAGTTCGATCGATCGACTCTCTTGTTCGATCGACCGATTCTGAACAGAATCGATTTTCCTGACAATTTATACTCGTTTTAATTTTGATCGACCGACTCCCTTGTTTGATCGGTCGATTCTGGACAGAGCCTTCTGACCTGGTTACCTTACATATGTTTTGACCACGGTCAATAGACTTTCAACTCCGATTGATCGATTGGAACCTGAATTGAATAACATATATCACATTCAATTGATCGATCGAGGTACAAATCTATAAACCTTGATACGCCATTTGTGTATTATAGAGGAGGAAATCGAGCACACGTTCAAGGATTCCTAGTGCGACACCCACGTATCCATCATTAACCATTGATCGATAAAAATCGCCTCGTTCCTTGTTGTGCGACATTGGGAATCGAGGTAGGAGAATTTCAATGCGCATTTGTATGTTATATTTTGATTCATAGTCATTAAATGGTCTTCTAATTGTTAGAATTAGAACATTGAAAACCATTGAATATTGTACTATCATCGAATAATAGGAATTCATTGGAGATTTGAACTCATTGAGCATCGTACCCCCGTGAGCAACTGAAACATATTGAACAATTGAAAACCAGTGAATATCGTACACATTGAATATTTTGAACATTTGAAACTCACTGAATATTGTACTCACATTGAACATCTGAAATTCATTGAACATTGAACTCTCATTGAATATTGAAATCTGAAAATTGAATTCTGAATTAGCTATGAAGTATGAACACAATATTATGTTTTAGAATATTGCATGTGATTTGAGGCGATTCATTTGAACGAATCCTGTGCGACGGCACACATCGAACATTAAACTGTGTTTCGACACACATCGAACCGTGCTTCGGCACACATTGAATTGTGATATTGCACATATTGAATCATGACACCGGCCCATCGAACCGCACAAGTATTCCTCACAACGCAGGATCTTGGGCACTCTGAAAAATTATTCATTGAACGACGATGGTTAGGATTCCCATCAGCATTGACATAGGCTCTAGCGTTATATTTGCATTAGAGATTTTTAAGTTATATATCTTTAAGTCATGCATGAACTTAAAAAGTAACATATGAAATGAATAAGACATCAATTAAAGGCATCATACTTGACATGTGCATGAAACTCACCTTTAGATTCTCTGGATGTGACACCTACTCCGTAAATTATGTTACCAATTCAATTTCGTATGTCAAATAAATCATCTTAGAATATAAATTGTAGTGACTCCCATTATGATCATTAAAGAACTATGTGTTAGATGGCTATGATATGAATGGTAATTGGGATTGCCCTACTGAGCATGTAGACTTTTAGTTCACCCCGACACTATGTGTCACAAGTACTGACGCCAATGAATATCCTGGCCTTGTGTCGAAAGACGAAGATCTTCCACCCGAGGAATTCTTCCCTTAGAAATCTTTTAGTGATTTCGACTTGGTATGATTTAAATGAATTTTTACTTGAAATAATTATGGATTTCTTTTCAAATATTGATGTAAGTACTATAGTTTGTGTGATGTACGGCCATCACCGGTGGTATAGTTTTGGATTAGAATTTTATCATGGAACGTTAAATGTTAATTGCTTCAGTTAAGTCAGTGATTTGAATTAGTTTTATGCTCTACTAATGAAATCTCTACTTAAGGACTTATGAAACGAGATCTAATGACCCGGCATTTCCACACCATCCGGCTAAGAAATGTCCGGTCATTTCAGTTGGTATCAATGTTTAGGCTTTAGGTCTGATTTGGGACATTGGTTGAATTTTGAAAATTGCCTTGATTTTTCTAAGTAGGTTTTGTTCTTTTCGATCCTGACAGATCATCATGGCCCCTCGCCGTAGACAAAGGACCATTTAACACAGAGGGCACATCAACTGGGGCTGGAATTGCCACGGGTGCCAATGGCATTCCATTGGGAGGAAATGACAACGGACATGTTGAACAATTGTTAGAGACAATAGTTAATACTATGGCACAATAGACCACCTTGCTTGCGACGAGCCCGCAACCCTCCGGTTTTCAAGAATTCCAAAGGATGAAACCTCTAAGTTTCCTGGGTAAAGCAGACCCGCAAGAAGCCAAAAAGTAGCTAAATCAAATGGAGAAGATTCTTTGTGTGATACCCTGCACGGAAGACGAGAAAGTCAGATGGGCTTCTTTTCAGCTTGAAGGGGAAGCGGATCCCTGGAAGAAATCAGTTGAAAGAACCATAACACAAGAGACGCCAAACACTCCATGGACTTGGGCTCAATTCACTGAAAAGTTTAATGAGAAATACTTTCCTGAATCGATCAGAGATCAGTGAGAGGTAGACTTTATTTCCCTAGAACAAGGTCAAATGTTAGTGGTTGAGTATGAAGCCGAATTCACAAGGCTCTCACGGTTCGCGCCACAACATGTTGCTACGGAGGTCATGAAGGCCAAAAAGTTTGAGCGGGGCCTTAAACCGAACATTCAAGAGAGAATTTCACTATTCAAGTTGAGGACAGAAGTCATGGATAGAGCTCTCATTGCAGAACACGATCTAGAAAAGTTGTATAAACGAAGAGAGCAACAAAATAAGAATAAAGTGAGTCGAGCGAAATCACTTATCAATGATCAGGCCAGTAAGAGAACAAAGCTCTCAGTTTCAGCACCTTCTTGGCCAACTCAGGCCTCCAACTCTAGACAAGTTTCGTCAGCACCTGTGGGGCCTTTCCATCCTTCGCATCCTGCTACATCTGAGGCAACAGTAACTCAAAGAACTTCATATACCACAAAGTGGAAAACTGTAGATGGAACACAGGTGCATATTTTCAGTGCGGCCAGAAGAGACATTTAATAAAAGATTGTCCTGAAAGAAATAAGAAGATGACACCGACATCTGTTCAGAAATCCTCACGGCTTGTAGTTCATGGTCGCGCCTACGCAGTTTTTGCACGTGACGTCCAAGCTATCAATGATGTCATTCAAGGTATAAATTGAATTATTTGATTGTTAAAGTTTTTTATTTTATTTTAGTCGATAAATGTTCTTGAAAATTAATTGATTTATATGATTGAATGAACACTATAACACGTTTGTATACAAATGATTAATTTAAGCATGTGAACCCTAGGTACTCTACACATGTACCAGAGTACAGACATATGTCAGCATAAGGCACGTGTCTTGATAGACCCTCGCTCTACGCACTCTTTTGTGACCCCTCGAATCGCTACTGAATTGAGTATTACGCCAGAACCCTTGGACTTTATTTTATTTGTTTCAGTTCCTACTGGGGATTCTATGGTCACAGACACCATATGTCGATCAGTCATCATTCCAGTTGAGGATCATGAAAAGATGGCTAATCTGATTATATTGGACATGCAAGGATTTGATGTAATCCTTAGCATGGATTGGTTGTCCACCTATCATGCAAGTGTGGATTGCCTTCGAAAAGTGGTTACTTTTCATCCCTCCAAGGGTACGTCGTTCAGATTTTATAGCGTTAAGGCAAGCATCGCACCATTCATCTCAGCCATTCAAGCTCAGCGGTTATTAAAGAAGGGATGTCATGGGAACCTCACCTTTCTACAAGAACAATGTGAAGAGAAAGTCAACATCACAGACATTCCATCAAATAGAGAAAGTAAATTCTCAATTGATTTGGCCCTAGGAATAAAGCCAATATCTAAAGCTCCATACTGTATGGCACCGACTGAGCTGAAAAACCTTAAGGAGCAATTGCAAGAACTCTTGGATAAGGGGTTCATCAGACCCAGTGTTTCCCCATGGGGAGCCCCCATTCTATTCGTCAAAAAGAAAGACAGTTCGATGAGGCTATGCATTGATTATCATCAATTGAAAAAGTTGACGATCAAGAACCGCCATCCACTTCACTGCATTGATGACCTCTTCGATCAGCTCTAAGGCGCAAGATTCTTCTCGAAGATAGACTTGAGATCAAGTTACCATCAGCTGAAAGTTAAAGTCGAAGATATTCCGAAAACCGCCTTTCGCACTAGGTATGGTCACTATGAATTTCTGGTAATGCCTTTTGGTCTGACAAATGCGTCAGCATCATTCATGGATTTGATGAACCGAGTGTTCAAACCGTATCTCGACCAATGTGGTGTCGACTTTGTAGATGACATCCTCATCTACTCAAAGACAAGAGAAGAACACGAACAGCATCTACGCATCACTCTTTAGACAGTTCGTGAGCATCAGCTTTATGCAAAACTAAGTGTGAGTTTTAGCTTGAACAAGTAGGTTTCTTGGGACACGTCATCTCTAAAGCGGGCATAACAGTTGATCCTGCTAAATTGAAGCCATCATAAAGTGGGAACAACCAAAGACAGTAACCGAAGTTCGCAGTTTTATGGGTTTAGCTGGTTATTATAGAAGACTCGTTGAAGGTTTTTCCAAGCTTGCAGGACCACTCACTCAGCTTACAAGGAAGAATGCATAGTTTGAATGGAATGATTCATATGAAAAGAGCTTCCAAGAGCTTAAGAAGAAATTGACCTCTGCACCAGTACTTGTTATACCTTCAGGCAGTGGGGGTTTCGTAGTGTTTAGCGACGCATCACACAGTGGGTTGGGTTGTGTACTGAATCAGCATGAAAAGGTCATTGTATATGGTTCATGTCAATTCAAGGACCACGAAAAGAAATATCCGACCCACGACTTAGAACTCGCAGCAGTTATCTTTGCCTTGAAAATTTGGAAGCACTATCTCTACAAAGAGACATTTGAGATCCTCACTGATCATAAAAGTTTAAAGTATCTCTTCACTCAGAAGGATTTGAACATGAGACAAGGAAGGTGGATGGAGTTTCTCAAGGACTATGATTGCTCCATCCAATACCACCCGAAAAAGGCTAATGTGGGGGCAAATGCACTAAGTCAGAAGTTGTCTGCTCAATTGTCTCATCTTGTCACAAGGATCCACCGATGGCGATTATGTGAAGACATATCTCTATGTGTGCATGAAATTTGAAGTTGAGGATTCAAGAGCTTTAATGGATAATCTTACTATTCAACCGACGATCTTTGATAACATCCGCAAACTTCAAATGACTGATGAGGATCTTATGACCATCATATAGGATGTAATCAGTGGTAATAAGCCCGATATCTCTATCACAGAGGATGGTGCTTCACTTTTCAGAGGACGAATTTGTGTGCCATCCGACATTTAGATTCAGCGTCAGATTTTTTATGAAGCGCACAAGTCAAAATATACCATCCACCCGGGGTGTACAAAAATGTATTAGGACCTTAAGAAAAGCTTTTGGTTGAGAGGTTTAAAAAGGGAGATAGCTGACTACATATCAAAATGCATAGTGTACCAACAAGTTAAGATCAATCATCAAAATCCATCTGGCTTGTTACAACCATCACCCATTCCTGAGTGGAAGTGAGAATATATCAATGGATTTCAGCGTTGGTTTGCCAAAAACTGTGAAGGGGTATAATGTCATTTGGGTGGTCATCGACCGTCTGAAAAAATCCGCACACTTTCTGCCTTATCGTACTACGTATACCGCCGACCAACTAGCTGGCTTGTACATCAGAGAGATCATCAGACTTCATGGCATTCCAATTAGCATCGTCTCAGATAGAGATCTATTGTTCACGTCAAAGTTTTGGAAAAGTTTTCAAGAAGGCATGAGTTCAAGGTCGGATTTCAGTTCTGCTTTCCACCCTCAGTCTGATGGTCAGACAGAAAGGGTAAATCAAGTTATTGAGGATATGCTTCGGGCATGTATGTTAGATTTTCAGGGATCTTGGGATAAATATCTACGATTGATCAAATTTGTCTACAACAATAGCTACCAGACAAGCATTGGGATGGCTCCTTTTCAGGCACTCTATGGTCAGAGATGCAAATCTCCACTTAATTGAGAAGAGGTTGAAGAAAGGATCTTGTTAGGTCCAGAACTTATTGAGAGCGCAACCGAAGTCATTAAAGTGATTCGAGTTAGACTAAAGACTGCACAAAGTCGACAGAAGAGTTTTGCGGACCTAGAAAGAACGAATGTGGAGTTTCAGGTAAATTAATGAATAATTGTTACTTTCAAGTTTTTGAAATTATTTGTATTCCCCATAGAGTCATGTGAATGTTTTTCTTCCAGAAAGAAGACAAGGTCTTTATCAAAATAACACCGACCAATGGAGTAATGCGATTCAGGAAATGTGGCAAGCTAAGCCCATGTTATGTCGAACCCTTTGAGATTTTGGACCGAGTCGGTGAGGTTGCTTATCGGATTGCCTTACCGCCTCAGCTTTCTAGCATGCACAGCGTCTTTCATGTGTCTATGTTGCGGAAATACATGAAGGATCCATCTCATATTCTGGACTATCAGCCTCTCATGCTCCACGAAGATATGACCGTTACTGAGGATTCCGCTCAAATTTGTGAGGTGGCAGAATCATTCAGCTGATGAGACTACATGGGAGGGCGAGGCCGACATTCATGACAATTACCCGAATCTCTTCAAATAAGGTACGTAAATTTTCAATGACGAAAATTCTATAAGGGGGGAGAATGTAACGATCCAGATTTTCGTATCATTGATATACCTAAATTTCGTATATATGTTTAATAATGTACACGTCGAATGCCTTAACCTTTCAAAAACATGTTAACAAAAGAATATATATTTTGGTCTTCAAAGTTTTCATATTTATTTTCGTCATTATTTGACACAAGTTATGTGATAGCCTACTGGTTAAGAGGTTTGAGTTTGAGACAAGAGGTCAAAGAATCGAAACTTGGTGTGTAGGCTTTAAACTTTTATTTTGGACTTTAAAATAAAGGCCTATACATCCTTCTTTGGTGTGTCAGCTCAACACCGGATAATCCCCAATATGTTATAAAAAGGTGTGCTACGAAGACCCTAAATCATAACCTCTTTAGGAATTCTTCTTAAAATAATAGTTGTAAGAAAACCTAGTCGTCTCTACTCTTCTTCTAAAGAACCCTAGCCGTCACTACCTTCCACAATCTTCGTCAACCACCCTAACATCTTTTGGGACTTCTTCCACAAGACCCACCTTATTTCCACAATCAAGATCAAGGAGGAAGAAGAAAGGAACCTTGGACAACAAGAAATGTGAAACATCGATCTCCTCAACCCTATCACCATAGAGTCACGATCTACGCTTCAAGAGGTAGAATAATCATCTTTTCTTGTTTTCGGATCTGAATAATTGTTCTTTTTATTTTTCAGACCTTGTTTCTCTCGTTTTTGAATTTGAGTTCTTTTCAAAACTTATTTTCTTATTTTCGGAACACAAATACGGACCCTAGTCGTTGCAGAAATTTTGAAATCGATCAATTGATTTCACTGATTCAATCGATCGATTTCGAGCCGTGCGAAAAGAGAATTATGTTCTGGGCACAGTCGATCGATCGACTTACCTGTCCGATCAATCAATTTTGCACTGAGAACCATCTGCACAGTATTATGCTGATTGTCATTAATGACCGATCGATCAATTTATAGTTCCGATCGTTCGATTGGGAAAAGACAAAATCCAAGACTCTGATTTTATAATGTTCGGTTATACAATCGATCGATCAACATACCATACCGATCGACCAATTGTACAGAATATATAGTTACCATTAAGTCCGATCAATCGACTTAATTATTCAATCAATCGATTCTGACAGAGACCATTTATTAATGTATATGATTACTATGATTACCGATCGATCGACCCTTAGTTCGACCGATCGATTTTGAGAAATATTGATTGAGTTGATTTGACCAAATGATGTTTGACTCATTAAGTTCGACCAATCGACTCTCTTGTTCGATCGATCGAATCTGAAAAGACTCGATTTACTTGACAATTTATACTCGTTTTAATTTTGATCGACTGATTCCCTTGTTTAATCGGTCAATTCTAGGCAGATCCGTCTGACCTGGTTACCTCACATATGTTTTGACCACGGTCAATAGACTTTCAACTCCGATTGATCGATTGGAACCCATATATCACATTCAATTGATCGATCGAGGTACAAATCTATAAACCTTGATACGTCATTTGTGTGTATTATAGAGGATGAAATCGAGCACACGTTCATCGAGGTACAAATCATCGAATAATGGGAATTCATTGGAGGTTTGAACTCATTGAGAATCGTACCCCCGTGAGCAACTGAAACCTATTGAACAATTGAAACCCAGTGAATATCGTACACATATTGAATATTTTGAACATTTTACCCTCATTGAACATTTGAAACCCATTGAACATTGCACTCTCATTGAACATTTGAAACTCATTGAATATTGTACTCACATTGAACATCTGAAATTCATTGAACATTGAACTCTCATTGAACATTGAAATCTGAAAATTGAATTCTGAATTAGCTATGAAATATGAACACAATATTATGTTTTAGAATATTGCATGTGATTTGAGGCGATTCATTTGAACGAATCATGTGCTACAGCATACATCGAACATTGAACCGTGTTTCAACACACATCGAACCATGCTTCGGCACACATTGAATCGTGTTATTGCACACATTGAAGCATGACGACGATCCATCGAACCGCACAAGTATTCTTCACAACACAGGAGCTTGGGCACTCTTTAAAATTGTTCATTGAACGACGATGGCTAGAATTCCTATCGGCATTGACGTCAACTCTAACGCTATATTTGCGTTAGAGATTTTTAAATTATATATCTTTAAGTCATACATGAACTTTAAAAAGTATCATATGAATTGAATAAGACATCAATTAAAGGCATCATACTTGAACATGTGCATGAAACTCACCTTTAGATTCTCTGAATGTGACACCTACTCTGTAAATTATGTTACCAATTCAATTTCATATGTCGAATAAATCGTCTTAGAATATAAATTGTAGTGACTCCCATTATGATCGTTAAAGAACTATGTGTTAGATGGCTAAGATATGAATGGTAATTGGGTTTGCCCTACTGAGCATGTGAACTTTTAGCTCACCCTGACACTAGGTGTCACAGGTACTGACGCCGACGAAGATCCTGACCTTGTGCCAGAAGACGAAGATCTTCTACCCGAGGAATTCCTCCCTTAGAAATCTTTTGGAGATTTAGACTTTGTATGATTTAAATGAATTTTTCCTTGAAATAATTATGGATTTCTTTTCGGATATTGATGTAAGTACCATTATTTGTGTGATGTATGGCCATCACCGGTGGTATAGTTTTGGATTAGAATTTCATCATGGACATTAAATGTTAATTGCTTCAGTTAAATCAGTGACTTGAATTAGTTTTGTGCTCTACTAATGAAATCTCTGATTAAGGACTTATGAAACAAGATCTAATGTCCCGGCATTTCCACATCCTCCGGCTGGGAAATGTCGAGTCGTTACATTAGCAAATCAAGATAAATTATGCACGAAGTAAACTAACCCAACAATTAAAAGTGTATAAAGATTGTCAGCAAAGACGTTACAAATCCCTAGATTTAAAAGAGTTATTATCATGATAGCCTTATCCCCTCTATTTGGGGTTGGCTTACAAATCCCTAGACTTATAGGAGTATGACACTAAAAGGGACCATCATGCCTCTGAAGACAAAGCCACTGTAGATTCTGATAACCCAAACTCCCAAAGGTATATAGTCAATGAAATAACAGATTTCTGAACCATGACTTCATATTCTATGCATTCCAGCTTATCGTACCTCTAAAGACAAAGCCATGGTAGGTTCTGATAATCCAAAGGTATACAATCAATAACATGACAGATGGTATGAACTGACTTTATATTCTAAAAGCATTACAGCTTCCAAGTATGATGGATAAATGATGATGAAATTCTTAAAGTCATATAATTCATATCCAAGATTTCAAAACATGGTCGGTGTAAGAATTGGTTGAAACCAATTCAACTTGGTGAGCGAGTCATTGCACTGAAATGATCAAGTTGAGCAAATTCCAGCAAATGTATCAGCCAATTCCTAACTGAAATGTTTACACAGTGTTGTGAACGGAGCGCCTGCGCTCTAGCCTTGCATTTTAGGTGCAGGTGTAGAGAGGAGCGCCAATGCGTGCGCTTTTTGTATTTTTTGCGCCTTCTATATATGAGTTTTGTAATTTTTCTAAATTTATAATTTATATAACTTATAAGTTATGTAAGAGTTACTCAATTGTTAGTTTATTAGTTTTTGAACCTGCAACCTAAAGATTGCCTCACATTGCACCTTTCATTGAGCTATAGGCCAAATCCTACTTGTTAGTTGGCTAGTTTGTCAAATTGTATTTTTTAGTACACATAATGTTTGATTTTTTTAAATGGGTATTTATTTCTTGTATTCCATAACTGTTGAATGTTATTATTCATAAAATACATGTCCATATTTAAAAATTTTAAAAAAAAAAAAATTGATTTATAAATATATTTAAATGTCATAGTTATTAATAGAAATATAAAATACAATGATATATCATTTTATATTATTATAAAAATATTTAAATATATTTAATATATAATACAACTACATATATATAGATTAAAATAAGAATGCACCTTGAAAAAAAAGCCATGTGCCTTTTCGCCTAGGCCTCAAGGACCATTGTCGCCTCGGGTGCGCCTAGCGCCTTTGACTACATTGCGTTTATGTATCAGTTAAATCATCAATGAAACCGAGTTGTATCCATAGAGTAGTGGGACTCAGCAAATACCTTATACATTGTGTGAATTTTTTTTATGACTAACAAACCAAATCGACTTGGCACAATAACCAGGCGGAATTTTGAAACCTTAGTCATATTCTACCAAAAAAATATAGTGATTTGAAGGTTCTTCTGTCTGTTACTATTAACTTATAAGCCAAAAGTAAAATCATTCATAGATATTTCATCCTTCCATCAGATTGTCGTTGGGATTCACAAAGTGCACAAGGACAAGAGCTTATCAAGAAACAAGATCCACAAAAGATTGCACCAACGACCCTAAATTAAGAAACTCCCACAAAATATCCTCTGTATAGCAGAAGAATTGGCTAGAGCGTTAGCCTTCTAGTCTCACCCAAACAGATAGAGAGACACATCTATTTCATAAGCCAAATAGATATGGTGCTTCATAATCAACGCAAGTTCCAAGGACAATGACTCCTCTCTATTACCCACCCCTGCATGCTACTAGAATCTCCCTCAATATAATAGAACCTTGGAGCCTCTGTGATGCGCATTAAATTCCCTTAAAAAGAGCTCTTATAAACCTATTGGTACGGATTACATCACTAGATTCCCTTCTGCATTTCCAAACAACCATCCCATACTGAATCGTTTGGGATAATGGAAATTGGTTCAGAAGCTAGTACTTGTCCCATGAGTTCACTAAGATAAAATGACATCCTGATGAGTCACTTCAAAATAAAAATGAAACATGATATGTATCCAAAACACGCCCAATTAAGGACTTAGTCTCGAGCACTTCTCATAATCATAGCAGAAGGGCTTCTAATCTTACGGAGAATTGTATCATTTGTCTCCCGCCAAGTGGCCCAAATAAACCTCATCAATGAAGCTCTTCAAAAGGCACCCCTGAGACTGCACATATTCCCCCCATCCCACATAGTCAACAACTCAGCACAAGACCGATGGAAAACCCAACAGATCCTAAATGTCTTCAACATCACAGACCAATCTAGCCAAAACAGAGTGACTAAACAGATGATCAGCAGTCTCCACTTCATGCAGACACATCACTTACGAATTGCACAACCTCTATCCTCTGCTAATCAGCTGATCAACAGTCAAAATCTTACCCCACACCAGACTCCAAGAAAACACACGTACTCTACGGGAGCACATAATTTCCAAAGTATTCAACAGTGCCAAATGTTTATTTAATCACATGTGTTGTAAATGTGAATTATCATAAATGATAAAAATATACAGTTTGTCACATGAGTTAAGGTTTCAAAAGAAATTTTCAGTTCACAATTTGTAAGAAATCACATTTAAATTAAGATGGATAGGACATGTATGTCCTCTCATCGCATTGGGAAGCAGGCAGGTCACAACACGAAATTTTATGTCATCATTCAGAGGTAGGATTTCGTATGGTGACACAAATTCCACTCTATAGCTCCTACAGAATCGCAAGAATATTCCCTTTTCTCCTACAAACACTTTTCAGTTTTAAGATATCTGCCACTGAATGGGAAAAACTGTAGTATTGTTGTAAGACCCCATCACAGTTTTAAGATCTCTCTCTCTCTCTCTCTCTCTCTCTCTCTCTCTCTCTCTCTCTCTCTCTCTCTCTCTCTCATCTCACAATTTTGCACTAAAACTTGAGGTCTTGGGGATACAATCAGTTCCATGATCGTTTCCAATATAATCAGTTCTCTCCTTTTGCCTTGTATTCGACGCTTTTGGCTGGTGCTCTAAAAATTCCAATTGCAGCAGAAAGTTTCATAGAAAGTAATTCAGTCTACATATACTATAGAACAATTAAGTGATCATGATGAGTTGACCCATTCCCAGAATGCCCTCAAGTTGTATAATACTCCACAAGGAAAAGCCACCTGAGAGCACCCTTTGGATTCAACAAGATGGCCATTCTTGATTTCACATATCCATATTATATTGTTAAGAGAAGACTTGATCATTCCATTTCCATCATGTAACTGTCAGTAAAAACCCTTACCGACTCGATGGCATAGCATGGAACCATTAAAATAACACCAATCAAAAACTTCTGCTCCTGTAATCAAAGCCAACACAAATTGTTAAATTAGTTGAAAATTAAACATTCCAAGAACAAGTATGAAAAGAGAACATGAAGAGGATGGAGTAAAACCTCAGGATTCTTGTATGCTCTAAGGTGTTCTAGTAGAAGGTACATTGAAAGTGAAAGAGTGATGGCTACAAAGGACCCAGCAACTATACTCACCCATGTGGGTGGCAAGTACGCCAGGGCCCAGAAACTGACATACCCTGTTATCTTCATCAGGAAGAATGACCATGAACGGTCTTAGTTTCTGATTAATTGCCAGCATAATTGAACTATTTCCCCGAAATACAACTCTCTGGGATAAATTTCATCAGCAGATAGAAATATCATCATATAGACCTGTAGACATACATAGCAAACGATCAGCATTGTATTGCAGCCGCAAACATCACAAGATCATAAATCACAGTCCTCTCTTGCTCTCGTATATGCATGCATGTATACATATAGATCTCATATATGAATCCACAAATACATATAGATGCTGCAATACAATGGCTGGCTATCTTAATGTTAGGGCGATCACTAGAGCAAACAATGTGCCAAGTGTATGTACACTAGCAATATAGAAATTGTCTCCAATAGGACTATGTAATGATCAAATATTCAGAAATGTGGAGTTCCATAACTCCCTTTTATCCATAAAAGATTTTATTGGAAATAGAAAAACAAAAAGAAAATATATTTAAAAAATAAAAAAGGCGATGAAACTACAATATGGTGAAGGAAAACCATATCCAAAATGACAACCTCAATGTAACTTCTTTTTCTTTTTTTGAGAGGTAAGCTGAGCTCAAGCTTGTGAGCTTGAGGTTGCAATATTTTCAACCTTCACTTGTGCAAGTCGCCACCTCAATGTAACTTCTTGGGACAATTCGTTAGCAACCTACTAATCAGAAGAGTTAAGCCTCATAAGGCACCTTAAAGCTAAATTTTTAGGGCACCTTGATTGGGAAGCCAGGGCCTTGGATCCGTATAGGTAAATTTCGTGGATGATAAAAAGAGACTCCAGCGGATTTCTGGGTCCAGTTGGCATTAAGAAATGAAGTAAGAGCTCTCTCAAAGGGATCACTTCGGCAGTAAAACTTTCACAGTAAGTCTTTCTAGTTTAAGGCTTCTGTTGAGCTTGAAAAAAATTGACACAACTTGTAGCTACTGACATTCTCAATTAGAATCAATAATTGCTACACCAATAATTTTTATCCAATCTACCAAAAGAAAGAAGAGAGGTCAAGAAAAAAGAAGCAGCACACCGCCCACCCACACACACAAACACCCCAATTCCTTTATCATTTAGCCTAAAGAATAATTAAGCATTCACTTATATTTAACTTTATCTTCTCACTCAAAAAACCCTACATGTAACTAAGATGTAAAGGCTAAAATAGAAATCATAAATGATGAACGCCATATGATGTGTTACAATGCTTCTTCCCCTCAACTAAGTGTACCTAGGAGTATACATGGGTGTTGAGTTAATCCTGACCCAACTGAGACCCAACCCAATACGAGTGAACATGAAGGGGTAGGTCAGGTCCAAATCCTAGATGCAATTGGAAATTGAGTCCGGGTTTCGGTCACTCAAATTTGGATCCGACCTATATTGGAGGGAACTCTGGTTGGGTTTGGGTCCTTCATTTAAACCTCATGGTTGGACCTATACCTGGTACCAAACCTAAGGAAGAGATGGGTAAAACTTTGAACCATTTCATAGAAATTTTTAGCAGCCCACGCTAGTAGTTGTTTTACTTGAGTTTGCTATATGATTTTCATTATGTTACAGTAGTGTATTACTCGTGATAAAAGTGTATGATGGTATACTAGTATAGAGTCTGATACGTATCGGTTTCATTCAAAATTTTGATCCATGATCTTGACCATCCTATGGTCTCATAGATCAAAGGATTCCAAGTTCTAACAAACTACACAAAAATTTGTATGTAATTTAATAACCCTCTAAGTTTAGGCAACACGCCCAATGGGTCCACTTATTTTCACTTGGACCCGACCCCGACCTGACCTGATTTCAAAACAGGTACTGCCCCCCTCACATCCTGATTAAATTACATCTGGGTCAGGAGCTGGACCCAAATGGGTCCACTTATTTTCACTTGGACCCGACCCCGACCTGACCTGATTTCAAACCAGGTAATGCCCCCCTCACATCCTGATTAAACTACATCTGGATCAGGAGCTGGACCAAAATGGGTCCACTTATTTTCACTTGGACCCTACCCCGGCCTGACCTGATTTCAAAACAGGTACTGCCCCCCTCACATCCTGATTAAACTACATCTACATGTGACTAAGGTGTGAAGGCTAAAATAGAAAATATGAAGGACCAACAACATGCAAGTGTTTCCAATTTCAAAAAAAAAATTCCTTTCATGACTACTCCCAGCTTGTAAGAACACTTCGCATCCATTTGTCAAACAAGAATGTCAGGGAATGTCATATGGATTTCTAACCATGGATCAAAATTTCGGCCGATACCGATACGTATCGGACGATACGTATCGGTATTGGTATCGAACGATACATTGAATGTATCGTTCGATACATTCAATACAGTTGAATGTATCGAACGATACATTCAATGTATCGAACGATACATTCAATGTATCGTCCGATACCAACCGGTACCGATACGTATCGTCCGATACGTATCGTTTTGGAGCTCGGACGATACGTATCGGTAACCCGATATTTTGACCCATGTTTCTAACTTCTGTCTAATTCACTTTGACCTTCGTCCTTATATGAGGAAACAATCCACTACTATACCCTTGTTTTCCTCATGGAAATTGAATTGAAATGAGCCAAAAGGAAGCTTTGTTATCACAGGAGATATTATGGAAGTTGTCTCCCATTCATAATTCAATCAAGGAAGCCCTCAACCTAGTATCTCACATGTAATATATATATATATATATATATATATATATATATATATATATATATATATATATATATATGTATGGGAAAGGTGAAAGGACTCCAGGTGGAGTACCCTCACCATTGATGTCATATGCTGTCGCATATGCCATTTTATATGGCTCTGTCGCATATGCCATCATGGCATATGCGACAGAAACATGTATGCCATCGCATACACTGTATGCGATGGCATACATCCCCAACTGTCATATTTATGACCATTGGGGATTTTTTTTTTTTTTTTTTTCTTCTAAGGCCTCCCCCAAGCCTATAAAAGGGGGATTTCTCTTCCTAATCCATACCACATCCATCCAAGGTATGATTTGTATCTCTTTGGTCTATTTTTTGAGTTTTTAGTGTTCACTTTCTCTTTCTCTTTCTTAAATCTTTAATCATAATTTCTTTTGCTCTATTTTGTAGTTAACTTAAAGAGTTAAGAGGTTCAAGTTTTAATCTTCATTCTTCAAGCAAAGAGGGATGAATCACTTCAAGAATCAAGAAACAAGAGTAAGAATTAATTTTTAATTCCTATTAAATTTTGTTTGATTGTTTTCCTTCCTTATTATACCTCATTTCTTTCATTTTTTTTTATAGTGTGGTTAATATCTACCCACCCACTTTTTTAAATTACGTTATTATTATGTCTACGTTCTCGAACGACGCTCTTAGGCCGACAAATTCCGCCGATCCGGATTGAAAATATGGACGTTACAAGAGTGTAACCGAAAAAAATAAAGTCTAATGTACCCTATGCCCCCATGTAAGCATCGGGGGAATAGGAAGACGCAAGCAACATCTTGCTTCGCAACCCGAATTGCGAAGGCATGTCCAAATGTCTCACCAGAGATTCGAAAAGAGATCTTGGAATGGATGGATAAGACTTCGAAGACAAAACATAATGACGAAGTGGGTTTACAACAATACTATGATGTTGATGAAGATGATGAGGAAGAACATGATAGATCTACTCCCTCCATGGCTCGTAGTGGTGCAAGACCACCACCTTCTAAAAGAGCACGTGGTAGAAAGGGGAAGGGAATAGACAAATTCTTCTCTTGTAGACCACATCCCGGGGATGTGGTAGACGCTAGGAGTAAGGGTCCGGCCCAAACAACTATAGAAAATAGGTTTAAAGCTAAGGACCGATCCACCACTATTCAATACGTGGCTAAGTGGATGTACTAAGCCGGTATTGCATTCAATACCGTAAAGTTAAAGAGCTTCAAAGTAATGGTTGAAGCTCTTGGACAATTTGAACCTGGCCTAAAACCTCCATCATATCATGAGATAAGACAAACATGTTTTTAAAAGGAGGTAGAGTTCACAAAAGCCTTTCTTGAGGAGTATCAAGAGGATTGGAAGACATATGGGTGTTCACTAATGACCGACGGATGGACCGATAGGGCCGGTAGGTCAATCATTAATATTTTGGCAAATAGTCCTACCAGAACTATGTTCATTAAATTTGTAGATGCTTCGGCCCATTCTCACACTGCCGAATATCTATTTTCCCTTATAGATGAGGTGATAGAAAAGGACATTGGTGCACAATATGTTGTCCAAGTTGTCACGGACAACATAGCAAACTTGGTGGCCGCGGGTAGACTGATAATGAAACGAAGACCACACATATATTGGATCCCATGTGCGGCCCATTGCTTAGACATAATTTTAGAAAACATAGGAAAAATGCATATTAAAACCGTAGCTAAGGCTAGGAAGGTAGTAGTGTATATATATATAAACATACACTTCTACTCCACCATATGCGTAAAGCAATTGGGGGTAATTTGCAATGCCCTGCTATCACCCGTTTTGCTACGGCCTTCTTGACATTACAAAGCATGTATGCTAAAAAAAAGAACTTAGAAGCTTCGTAATTTTCACCAATTGGAGGAATGGAGCTTGGTCAAAAAAGGCTGAAGGAAAGTGGGTGGCACAAATCATCTTAACTAACTCTTTTTGGAATAATGTTGCCCAATCACTTAGAGACTCGCAACCAATCGTAGAAGTACTACGATTGGTCGATGGTGATGAGAAGCCTGCTATGGGCTATATCTATAGTTTTATAGAAAAAGTTATAAAAAAAATTAAATCTAATAATATGTACAAATCTCGCTTCTTTCAACCCATTATTGACATAGTTGAGAAGAGATGGGGTGTCCAAATGTCTAGCCCCTTGTATTCCGCCGCATTCCTCCTAAATCCCGCGGTTTATTTCTCTTGTCCGAACCGGGAGGCGGCGGATGCAACACATATTAGTGGTTTTCTTGAAGTTTTAAAGAAGATGTTTCCGGACAAAGAAGAGCAAGATCGGATTAGCAACTCTTTTGAACGATACAAGAATTCTCAAGGGATGTTCGGAAGAGAAATTGTGGTTCGACAAAAAGAATCCAAAATACCTAGTAAGCATGTTTCTGATATATTTTTTAATTACATTTCATTTCTTCTAAATTAATAGTTTAATACTATAAATATATCTAATTAATACTAATGTTTGTAGCCGATTGGTGGTTGTCCTATGAAGTGGATTCGGTGACAAAATGTGGATTATTGAAGAAGATGACCGTTAAGGTTCTTGGGCTTACATGTGCCACCTCGGCATGTGAATGGAATTGGAACACATTTGAGATGCTAACTAGTTTAATTTTATTTCATTTTTAATCTCATAATTTTAACTTCATTGTTGTTTAAATTTTAATAGATATTAATATTTATTAAATGTTTCTCTCAAATAGATACACACGAAGAAGCGGAACAAGCTTGAGCAAAAAAAGCTCAATAATTTGGTCTTCGTGCAATACAACCAAAAGCTATAGGATTGTTTTCTTAAAAATCAGGAACATCCGGGACACTATGATCCCATCTCTCTCGAATACTTGTCATCCGATTCTCTTTGGATGGCGGATGCCTCCGATGAGCGAGTCTTTGCGGATGAGGATTTTACGTGAAAGCAAGTGGAAGAAGTCACTTTTGGAGATGAGCTTCCTACCAGGTAGAGGAGAAGATTGACAGCGGAGGAAGGTAGCTCACGCTTATGCTTACGTCAAAAAGAAGAAGAAGAAGACGAGATACATGAAGAAACACCCATAGACAATATAAATGCCATCTTAGTGAGATCGGATGATGAAGAAACCGATGAGGAAGAATAATATATTGAAGAAGGAGACGATTCGGATGATGACGGTAATACAAGTGACGGTGATGGTGGAGGTGGAGGTGATGTACCAATGTGGATTAGAAACCAATGTGTAGAATTTTTGCCCAGTACACAACACCGTTAGGTAGTGAGTCACGTGACGATAATGGAAATGTACCATTGTGGGTTAGACTTAGAACTTAGAATTTACTCTTTTCCTTCTTTTTTATATGTTCCTATGTTCATTTTTATACTATTTTGTTTAACATTAATAAAATTTATATTTTCCCTTCTAACTTATGGGTTATATACTTATATAGTTATATACTTTTATTTCACATTGTAAACACTATAAAATTAATAGAGCCCAAAATTAACACAAAACATATTATTGATCAATTTGGGAAACTTTGAGAATTTTTTGAAATTTTTTTGGAATTTTTTGAAAAAAAAAAAATTTATGCCAGCGCATAATGGCATATGCAAACTGCATATGCAATGACCCTATGCATCGCATAGGGTCGCATATGCCATGTGACTACACTGACCCTCACCATACTCCAACATCCACATGGAGGTCCACACGGCCACCCAAAAACTGTTTTGGTGCCACATGGAGCTTCAGTAGCCTTTATAGTTCAATTTAAAAAAACAAATGAATTCAAAACTGAGTTTTAAAATTAAATGTCAAATTTTGACTGTGATTCAAAAATCTAGATTTTACGATCCAAAAAATACATGGTGGAGATATTGTTTTATATTTTTCTTTTTCAAAAATGAAGTAAGTAACGCTCACTTGCTCCACGTGGCACCCAAAATATGCTTTGACTGCCACGTGGACCTCCATGTGGTAGTTGGAGTACGATGAGGGTACTCAACTGGGAGTACCTCCCGGCTCCCTAAATTTAGAATAAAAGCTGAATATTGAGGTATGATATATATATATATATATCATACCTCAATATTCAATTTCTATTCTAAATTTAGCCCCCATATATTGGTTCTTACTCTTCCAAGTATCACAAATACCTCCAGCCAGTGTACAATTTTAAGAAGCTGATTGCCTGTCAAATGGTGAACCTGCCTAATCAACAGTATCATATGTCTAACTAACAAGACACAAATGAGACCCATATAATACACCTTCCCTAGAGAATACTTCAAACATCCCAAAGTTCTCTTAAATACTTCCACATGAGGATCCCAAGGAAAACATATATATTGGCTCACCATACCAAAACATAAGCTACAGTTGATCAAGTAATGGCCAAGTAAAACACCTTGTTCACAAGTATCTGATGGACATCGAATCTACCAGAAGATCTCTTTCATCAAATAGGGGAAGTAGTATTGATCCATAATGGTGTCTATAGGTTTCACTCCCTATACCCCTTAGCATATCAAACTGTGTACTTTCATCTGAGAGGTGAATTATTATTTTCATTGCTTGAGCAACCTTCATTACACACACGTTAGTAATGTCTTCAGTTTTTAATAGGTAGCGTCAATGGGCTATCACCCGCTTCAATAGATCTAAATTTATTGCATGTAAAGAATCTGATATGTATAGCTTCCAGGGGCACTAAAATCTATAAATGTCAACTTTTGGCATGTATAACCCTTGAGAGGCTATCACATTTTAGTTTAATAAAATGAAGCCGGTGATGGAAATCAGTCTCTAATATATATCAGGTTGTTGATCGTCTCATGTTAAAATGATGTCACCCACACACACCAAGAGAATCATGAGTTGTTGATTGTCTCTAATATATATCAGGTTGTTGATCGTCTCATGTTAAAATGATGTCACCCACACACACCAAGAGAATCGTGAGTTGTTGATCGTCTCATGTTAAAATGATGTCACCCACACACACCAAGAGAATCGTGAAACCCATTTTCTCTTTTAATAAACACAATGTCATCACATCGACTCAATCTGAAACCAATCTTCATTATTGCCCCACTAAACCTTTCGAACCATGGCTAAGGCAATTGTCTTTGTCCATATATTGCCTACTTATTATTTTTCGATAATTTATATTGTGTAATACATATCACAATATTTTACACCTTGGACATAAAAACAAGGAGGTAAGGTACTATAGGTTTTCTCTTGAGATTAAGAGAAAAGAGTCTTTCACATCAAGTTGATGTAGTGACCAATTCTAATTTAATGCAAAGGGAGAAAAAAATTTGATCAGGTTTATCATCTTTGCAACAAGTGGAAAGGTTTCAAGGTAATATAGGTTTATTCATAGAGCTCTCTACAAAGAAAAGCATTCTTCACAGTTCACATCAAGTTGATGTAGAGGCCAATTCTTATTTGCTGCAAAGGAGAGAAAAAACTCAAATTGAGTTCTTTGCGAGTTCAACTCCACAGGTCTGAGAAAAGCCTCTCAGAACCAATCCAAATTTCTACCTCTACGGAAGCACGGTTAAATTTACGTGTAGGTGTAGCCAACAGGCTTCTTCTAAGCACACTGATTGCTTAGTTCCTAGTACAATTTTTTTACAATGCCACCGAGGCCTCAACTCCACTGGCTGTTCCTTCTTCAATTCCAGATGAGCCAAAGCTTCGTCAGATTAAAAGCTTATTAGAAAGAGATGAATGTTCTTTTGCTCCACAGCATCATTTTGTTGAAGTGTGTGAGAACAACTATTATGTTGATCAATACATATTCCTATGAGCAAAACCCTAACACCAGGAGAAGCACTTCCACCATTATCAATTTGAAGAATCATGGCATTGGAAAATTGAGTTTTGAGTCTTTTGACCATCTAATGGAAAATTACAAAGATAAAATCCTATGTTCATACTCATAGATTCCATCAAATATATTTGAGTCATGAAAACAATCATTAGAAAGAAAATAAAGTATTGATGACCATTTACAGAAGCCTCCATAGTCCATACTATCAAAATGAATAACAATTAGAGGAGAATCGCTTCTATCAATAAAACTTGAAAGACACGGATTTAAAAAATTGAATTGAAGATTTTTAATAAAACTAAAATTGGAAGGAAATAAGAAACATGAAGACAGAAACAATAAAGGGAAATTTGCATTTTCAGCCCTATAAGTTTGCTTATTTGCAGAAACGGCCCTATAGTTTGAAACTTTGCAGAATAGGTCAGCTCCAAGCCAAGCCGCTTCCACGTCAGCACCAACCTATTTTTTCATTATATATATATATATATATATATATATATATATATATATATATATATATGTTTATTTTCTATTATTTTTTATCGTCCCTTTTACCTTACTTGATAATTACCACACATCAGTTATCTCAACCAATTGGAATTATCTAAACCAACCAATTGTAGTTATCTAACCAATTGTAACCCATGTTAAAATTCTAAAATACAGAAGAAAATAAAAAGAAGATTAGAGAGAGAAGAAAAAGATAGAAATATAGAACGAACAAAAACGACCGCTATCTTAAGATAGCGGGCCGCTATCTTGTCGCTATCTTAAGATAGTGGCTCGCTATCTTAAGTTAGCAGCCCGCTTTAAGATAGTTGGTTAAGATAACTGATATGTGGTAGTTATCAAATAAGGTACACTCTAATACGACCGCTATCTTAAGATAGCGGCTCGCTATCTTAAGTTAGTGGCCCGCTTTAAGATAGTTGGTTGAGATAACTGATGTGTGATAGTTATCAAATAAGATACACTCTAATACGACCGCTCTCTTAAGATAGCGGCTCGCTATCTTAAGTTAACGGCCCGCTTTAAGATAGTTAGTTGAGATAATTGATGTGTGATAGTTATCAAATAAGATACACTCTAATACAACTACTATCTTCAGATAGCGGGTCGCTATCTTGCCACTATCTTAAGATAGCGGCTCACTATCTTATGTTAGCGATCTGCTTTAAGATAGTTTGTTCAGATAGTTGATGTGTGGTAGTTATCAAATAAGTTACACTCTAATAGGACCGCTATCTTAAGTTAGCGGCCCGCTATCTTAAGTTAACGATCGTTTTTGTTTGATCTATATTTCTATCTTCTTCTCCATCTTTTTTTATTTTCTTCTGTATTTTAAAACTATTGTAAGATAACGGGCTGCTATGATGGCGATCACTTTTGTTTGTTCTATATTTCTATCTTCTTCTCTTTGTCATCTTTTTTTTATTTTCCTCTGTATTTTAGAATTTGAACATGCATTACAATTGGTTTAGATCATGGTTGTCAAGGCCTCGCTATGGCCTCGCCATGGCGAATGGCGATGAAAAATGCCATATATAACCAAATAGCCATGATGGCCAAATAGCGACGCCATAACGTCGCCATGGCAGAATAGCATTATGGCATCGCTATACACGCTATTTTATTTTTTAGATAATAACGTATAATACTTATGATATTTTTATCATATATAAGTTATAAAAATTAACTTACAAGTCACAAAACCTCAACTTATAAGTTACAAAATCCACGACTCTCTCTCTCTCTCTCTCTCTCTCTTCACTGCAGCTACCAACACCAGTGTCACCAAAACCTCAGCGTTGGCGGCACTACCGTATGTATACTTAATATTTCATATTTTTAGTATTTTATATTTGTTGATATTTCATATTTATTTATTTATACTTACCATGTTGCAAATTTGTTGATGTTCCATATTTGATTTGTATTTATTCTTAAAACATGAAATCCTCAATATTAGAATCAAAATATTATGCTTTAGTAGTTGAATTTTTTTCTTCCTATATTTTTTTCTTATATACAAAAAATATAAAATAAGAATACTACTAATTAATAGATAAAAAAAAAAAAATTTAATTACAAAACAGCTTCGCCATGGTTTCGCAATGGTCATGCCATGGCATAGCGAGCCTCTTCGCCATAACTTGGCCACACCGCCTTAACTACCTTGGTTTAGATAACTACAATTGATTGAGATAACTGATGTATGGTAGTTATTAAATAAGGTACACTTTAATAAGATTACCAGCGGATAAAGAAACAACAAAAAATAATGAAAAATAAATATATAACAATGAAAAAACAAGTCGGTGCTGACGTGGAAACGGCTTGGCTTGGAGTTGGCCTATTCTACAAAGTTTCAAACTATAGGGCCGTTTCTGTAAATAAGCAAACTTATAGAGCCAAAAATACAAATTTCCCAACAATAAATATCCTAAAGAAGGGCAGCCTCTCTTTATTACCACTCAGATGTGATGAAGGGTTTACGAAGAGGTGTTAATTACGATGGTACAGCCCATACGATTTATGATCCCGCCCATCATCCTTCAAGCTAGTAAGGTTCGAAAACCATAATCAGAGAGATAAAAGATTACTTTGCAGTAGGGATATTTTTCAAGCTACTGACAAACCATAGATTGGTGGTGAAATTAGGAACGAAGAGAGTAGAAAGCAAAGCAGGAGAGAGTGACACGTTGTGACAGCCCAGATTTCCTAACCACGAAACCCGGACCGTTGGATCGCCGCTAAGGCTGATCCCCGAACGGATCACTTGATACATCCACACACATAGCGGGAAACAAAGCAGATACAACTCTAACCAAGCAGATAAAGTCATCATAGATAACAAAAGAAATCCTCATTTCTATATAAGACAAAATAACATTTCTAATCTCATGCGAAACTACATGAGCAAAGGAACCGAAACGAACCACCGGTGATGGCCGACCATCATCGAAACATGGCTCACAAAACAATGTATATCATAATTACATGAGTTCTAAATTTCTAATCAAAACTGGTTGGACGTACCAAGCCTGATCCACACAAAAACACAAAAATCTCACTGATCTCCCAAACTATCAGAAAAACTCCTCTGGAGGGGGCTCAGTCTCCTCCTATGGGACGTACTCAGAGTCCTCAGGCTCAAGGTCACCAGTATCAGCGTCTAAACCTGTACCTGTGACGTATAGTCGAGGGATGAGCTAACAGTCTAAGCTCAATAGGGAATCATCAATAACATGCATATTATCACATCAGAAATATATCTCATGGCATAAATTGAACTTACTTTTCAAATAAAGACTCACAATTTAGAGGTATTTGAATTGAAGCAAACTGATATTAAGTGCAGATTTCAAAGCTCATTCACATGATTTCCAAAACTTATTCTCATAACAAAAGAAAACTTAAATTAATCACTTAAATTTAATTTCGAGCATATATAGCATCGAAGGTCACACATATACCGATGGGAATCCCAACTATCGTCATTCAATGAACCATTTTCATGATGCCCAAACCCCTTCGTATGAGGGATGTTTGTGTCGAACGAAGTTTACCGCAGATCAATAAGAAAATGAACAGATATCTCGCCGTCCCAGAGCACAAGAGATTCGTTTCACGTGTACCTTAAATGACGCAGGACGGTACCCTAGACTGCGTGAATGCAATGATTAATTTTGCCAAAATTAAATTGGAATTAAATAAACAATAAAACTTGCAAAATAAAACGAATACCTCAGGTTTTCGTAATATTCTATGAGAGAATCATGCATACTTCAGGCAAGATTCAGTCTGAGCGCTAGATCCGTTAGGTTGCAGCGCAGATCGATCCTAGAGATAGAACTCTAGGTTTTTCCAAATTATGACGCCCACGATTCAATGATGGGATCACTGATTTCTTCTGATTATTTGACGCATAAGGTTTAATAACTCTACTGGGATCTACGGTTGTTGAATCGGATCAATTCACGATGTAGGGAAAATTAGGATTTAGGATGTTAAAAAAGGGATGATGGCTGATTTAGGATTTTAAGGATCAACACACAAACAGAGAAGATGAAATAGATAGATAGATTGATTGATTGGCAGGCTTCACACCCTTGGCTTCGCACCAAACCCTTCTCGGGAAGAAGATTCACTCTTCGTAGAGGCCCATCTCAAGCACACACAAGCAAAAGCTCTTTTCATTCAATAATCAATAATCTATCTTAATAGAGTGTTTACAATGCCTTTATATAGGCTAAGAAAACCCTAAACGATATAAAACTCGCAATTAAAAGAGTCCTAAAATAATAAAAGACTAAAAAGGTAAAAAAAACGAAAAATGAAAATTTTCCGTCATTGTAGCCTGCTCGAGCGAGGATTATAACCGCTCGAGCGAGCTTAAGTGGTCGCTCGAGCGAGGGCTCGCTCGACACTGTTCTCCTCACGGTTTGTATCTGTTTCTCCTCTGAGGCTATGGTACTCGGGCCTCCTCTACATTTCCAGAACTTTCCCTTTCGCCTAATTTTGATTTCCATTCCGCTTCTTTCGACGTCAATACACGCGAAAAGGTTCATATCCGATGTCTACGATGTCAACGTCCCCGTCAATTCTCCCCGACTCAAAATGTGTCATCACCAATGAAACACGCATGAAATGAATCCTGACACTCGGTGACGTATGAGCATCATCTCGGTCCATAGTAGAGGGACGTACCCAATAAACCTCTCCTTGACAAGCCCAATGACCCGGCTCGCTAAGCCACTCTACCAAATACTTTTGATATTTCGTATCGACTCTCTCGGACCCGAAGGAATTCGTCCCCGATGAAGCGTGATCGTGATATCGATCGGGAATACGGAAACTCAAGCGACGAACTCTCTCATGATTGGCCCATGCACTCTCGGTAGTCGACTCGCCAACCCTCTGCATCTCATAGACCAGAAATTTTCTGCCGCAGGTGAATGCCACAAGACTATACCAAATATCCTCCATTATCTCTTGTCTCTGCTTGCTTGAATAGGGAAGTGGTATTGGTTGCAAAGTTGGGATGGGATCGTGAATAAGAGGCGGTCGAAAAGGATTGCAAGGTGGTGGGGTTGAGCCCAGAGAAGGAACTAGGTCTTCCATATTGAACGTAGAGCTGACCCCTATATCCAGTGTAAGCTCGAGAGCACATGCAGTAGGTCCGCTCCTTGCCACAATTCTAAAAGGTCCAGCGCCGTGGGCCTGGAGATCCTTTACGACTCCCGATGGGAATCATTCAGGCCTAACCCGAACCATCACATAATGATTCAATTGAAATTCCATAAAAGCCTTAGGTAACTGCATCGATATTTTGAGAGTTTCATTACATAAATTAATTTTAAACTTAACTTCGGCATGCAATGCAGAATGAGACTCAAAAGATGACTCACAATAAGACTTGCAACGTATAGCAGTATGCAACTTAAGACTATGATGTGCATGCGACACTAACGACTCATGTGTGATCAAATCAAGTGGCACTATTGGCTCATGTGGACTCGACTCAACAGATTCCAATAACTCATTGGTAGGTGAAGTTATTAGCTCATGTGTACTCGGTTCGACCAACTTTAAAGACTCAAGTGCACTTGACTCTACCACCAACAAGAACTTGTGCACAATGGGCTCTACGGGCACTAACAAATCGTGCGTAGGTGACTCGGTCGAATCGTGCGTGGGTGACTCAGTTGACTCACGTGTGGGCGACTCAATATCACTACTCACAAGGGAAATGGTAGTCTCTTTTACACAAGTCAGGCTCTCATCAGTTTCATCCATCTCCTCTTCACTCATCACGGTACGGGGGTCATACACCTCTTCTACTCTCAAATTTTCCTGCTCCTTAGAACCCTCCCTTTTAATCAATAAATTCGGAGTGGAAAGTTCTGTAGGGCATTGATAAGCAAAGTGTCCAAATCCGTGACACTTGGAACAATCAGGACACTTGTCTGTCTTGGTTTTCAAAAACCGTAGAAGGTGACGGTGTGTTAAAGGGACATACTTTTCAATAAGTGTCACCTTCATATCCTCCCATGTGGAGATGGGTTTAATCCGATGAAACTCAATACGATGTTCTATATTAATCCAAAAGATTTTAGCATTACCCTCAAACTTTGTTGTCACTAGCCTAATTTTGTACTCATCTGATACACCATACCAATCAAAATACTCTTCTACACTAGACAACCATTCTACGAAGGTTTTGGGGTTTAGCCATCCCTCAAAACATGGAACTTCCTCCCGAATAGATTTTAGAAACTTTTCGGCGGGATCGTACTCGGGTTCACGGTGGTGAAGGTATCCCCTAACTCTAGTCTCATCACAACTTTTGAGACTTTGCCCATAATTTGGTGTGTAGCGGCTCCTATTATTAATTGCACACATTTGGGCTTTGATGTCCCTAAGGGCATCAATAATCTCGCTGGTGAACACGAATTACTAACACGGGTGCTAAATGTCATGCAAACATGAACCACGATGAATGCGAAATTTTGTCAAACAATAGACATGCATACTTTTGAACACAAATGAGATAAAATGCAACGAAAATTAAAATGACACAATATGCCCTAACCTAGAATCTGTGCTTTGATACCAAAACTGATACAGGACGGTACCCTAAACTACGTGAATGCAATGATTAATTTTGCCGAAATTAAATTGGAATTAAATAAATAATAAAACTTGCAAAATATAACGAATACCTCAGGTTTTCGTAGTATTCCATGGGAGAATCACGCATACTTCAGTGATTGGTTGAAATATACAGATCGATCCTAGAGATAGAACTCTAGGTTTTTCCAGATTAGGGCGCTCACGATTCAATGATGGGATCACTGATTTCTTCTTATTATTTGATGCAGAAGGTTTAATAACTCTGCTGGGATCTACGGTTGTTGAATCGAATCGATTCACGGTGTAGGGAAAATTAGGATTTAGGATGTTAAAAAAGGGATGATGGTTGATTTAGGATTTTAAGGATCAACACACAAACAGAGAATATGAAATAGATAGATAGATAGATTGATTGGCAGGCTTCACACCCTTGGCTTCGCACCAAACCCTTCTCAGGAAGAAGATTCACTCTTCGTAGAGGCTCATCTCAAGCACACACAAGCAAAAGCTCTTTTCATTCAATAATCAATAATCTATCTTAATAGAGTGTTTACAATGCCTTTATATAGGCTAAGAAAACCCTAAACGATATAAAACTCGCAATTAAAAGAGTCTTAAAATAATAAAAGACAAAAGATAAAAAAAACGAAAAACGAAAATTTTTCGTCATCAGAGCCGCCGGCGAGAGGATTATAACCGCCGAGCAAGGCTAAGTGGTCGCCGAGGGGCCCGCCGAGCGAGGGGCCCTTCGAGCGAGGCTCGCTGATCTTATTCTCCTCGCGGTTTGTATCTGTTTCTCCTCTGAGGCTATGGTACTCGGGCCTCCTCTACATTTCCAGAATTTTCCCTTTCTTCTAGTTTTGATTTCCATTCTGCTTCTTCCGACGTCAATACACGCGAAAAGGTCCATATCCGATGTCTACGATGTCGGCGTCCCCGTCATTAAATCAAAGTGCGAAGTCTAACTTATAGTTTATCACCGTGAAATTGTGGTATTTTATAACTAGATTTGGAGTTTGGAAATCTCGAAGTTCATACACAAACACATGTACACATCTTACGTAGTTCACACACACACATTCTCCTATTTGAATCCATGTACAAAGCTCATGTGTAATAGATGACAAAATTCGTAAATAACACATTTTATTCATCATATCACAATATTCCTGCTAACTGTATCTAATGCACATGGTATGGAATTTTCCCTACCTCAACTCGAAGCCAAAACGAAGACTTCCCCTTCACAAGATAGCCCTCCTGTCACGCACCCATGATCACACCTAGAACACAACCATTTATACCCTATACGTCAAAAGTGATGAAAAACATGAAGTCCTAAAGTCTCCCCAAGTTCCTTTTTCCAAAAACAGAAAGAGCTCAGAAACAGGCCAAATCGATCGGTCGAATCCCAAATCGATAGATTGGTTTCCAAAATCGATCGATCGAAATCCAGTTCGATCAATCGGTTTCTTCAGAAAATTCACATTTCTCTGCTGTCATAATCCGATCAATCGATCGATTTTTCAAATCGATTCATCAAAATCCATTTCAATCGATCGGTTTCTCCAGAAACTCTTCACATTTCTGTCCTGACAACATCGATCGATCGGTTCCAGATTTCGATCGATCGGTTCCAGATTTCGATCAATCGGTTTTGACAATTTCTCAGTAATACAGGCTTCTTCTTCCCTAACTCGTTTTTCTCCTAAACTTGATCCTATACACCACAATTTAAATCACATTTTTACTAAAGCTTAAGACAATCACTCATCATAAATTAACACATCTTGCTTACCTTTATTTGGTCGATCACACGTCTTTCAAGAATAGTTGCTACGGAGGGTTTCGAAGTGAAATTTGTGGATTCCTCCTGCGATTGTACTCAAAACGAAGCCTACGACCACTCTCCACTTAAGCACACATTACTCTTCACTCTATCTATCGCGTATGGCGCGATCAACGGTTGGCTCACACAAGAAGGCTAGGAGAAAAAAGAGTTTAGGTTCTCTTCCTTTCTTCTTTCACAAACAAACAAAGCAAAAAATGGAAATCTCGTATCCATTTGCTTTTATGCATAAAGACTCGGTTTGGGGTGTTAAGCCGGTACACCATATGTCGGTGTACGGTCACTCATCTAACAGTCATATCACACGAAATCAGACTTATTTGGAAGTTGAAATTTTTTGGGACATCACACACGTGGATCCTTTTCCTAAAAAATGAAGCAAGAAAGGATCAACAAGTTTAACACTCTCAAGCACAGATTCAAGGAATCATTAGAGCAATGCTTCTTTTTCATATTAATTATTGTAGTTGTTCACTAATGGATGACAAAGGGACAACCAGCTCCATCGAGAGTTTCACCTTAGGTGGATCAGGATAAAGATTTGAGTAGGGGAAATGAATTTATCTTTCAAATGCATTCATCATAAAGAAAATCAGCTAGCAGATTCTCTCACCAAGAAAGACGTCGGCGCATTACGATGGAACTTAAAACTCACTCCCATTATAATACTTTTTTCTAGCAAGAAAGAGACAATAGTAAATCCATCAATTTATTGATTAAAAAAATCATTTTTCCTTAAGTTCATTAATTTTGATTTAAAAAATAACTAGGGAACAACACTTCCAAGGATTTAATCACCCTAAAAATGAGAAAGCCAAAAACAAGAGAGCAACCTCTACATTTACTGCCAGCAAGTGAAGTGAAGTGCATATATGTGAAGTAAAGGTCAGCTAACAAGTGATAAGAACATTTACTGTTAACAAATTCAGTCAAATTCAGTCAAGGTATTATGAAGTCAAGTTCAAGGATCAAGGCTAAGAAGCGAAGTGAAGTAAAGTTTTTCAGTCGTTGCTTGCTGCTCGGCAGTGGTTTGGTTTCTTCGGAACGGCTTTCTCGGGCCACCATTCCGATCAGGGCCAGTGGTTAGCCTTCAAGAAGCATTGGTTCCCAAAAACCGACTCTAGTCAGTTTATCCTTAGATTCTAGTCGGGCCAGTGCGGACAATTTTTTTATCTATATGCTTCAATGATGAGAAGCGGCTTTGCCCCTCTTTAGTAGGGGAGCGAAGCTAAGGTATAACAATAGAGCTATTTTGCTATTGAAAACTCTCAGCCTCTTCACTAAGCCGCTGCTAAGCTGCTCTCCACCCCAGATGCTCTGCTCCGTGTTCGATTGGCCCTCTACTATGGATTGTTGGTCCGCGCCCCGCCCTCCTATAGAATGAATAAGGAAAGGCCTATTGATCACCGAGCCACTCTGATACTACTCTTTACCTCACCCCAACCAAAGAGTGATCTTTGAACGCTACTACGCATCCTTACTCATAGTAGAGTGTAAGGTAGGTTTGGGTACAGCAGGACTTGAACCTGCGACCATTAGGTTAAAAGCCCAATGCAGCATAAAGCATTAAAAACACATCTACTCTTCAAAACTCATATCTACACAAAATCAGATAAAACTTGGCCAAAATCTCCCATCTTACACAAAGGGATACAAGCAGTGTACTCCACAAAGAGAGAGATACAAAGAGTTCCACCTATATTGGCAGGCCTTATCCTCGTGAATAAAAATTGAAATTTTGTTTCATAATCTTTTGGAAACTGCATCCTTGTGATGATTAATCTTGTATTTGTCCACGAAATTTCAATGATAGCTTCTCTAGTTCATGAAGAGCTACAAATTCTTGGCGATACAGTAGTAGTCTATCTTAGACTACGTTACCTACCCCTTTCATATTTGCTATCGGCATGGCCTAGGTATTTGTATTGCTTCATGCAGTTTTAAGCAACAATTAAGTCTTCTTCAAAGCCATAATTATCCATAAAATTTGCTTGTTTCTTTCTGTTTGTATTGGTTATCCACCAAACTTCTTGAGTCATTTTCAACCTTAAGGATGTCACTAAAACAAGGATATAAGAGGTGGTAAATGAAGGCTGTTAACTATAGGTAACTTCATGTGAACAGAATAGTGATGTGTGGTGGCAAGTCTGTAACAGATTCTGGTGCTTGTGGATGATACACTTAGCTCTCATCCTCAACATGGTAAATGGCAAATAAATGAACTCTAGAGTAGTGAAAATAGCATATCTATCACTAGCAGTAGCAGCAAGCATACAATGGATTTTGAAAGCTTGATGATTAACGAGTTTCGCAATCGTGATCAGTAGATATGGTAAATTGAGCCGGTCGATTTTTCAAAAAATTTATCATATTGGTCTAAGTGATGTGAAACATGTGTATGACGTCCATAACCAACTATTGCACCATGAAAGAGTTGGGTCAAGAAAACATTAACATTTCTACGTCACACAGATTTCCCAGTATATGCCTTCGACAAAGAGATTAATAAATGTATTTGAAAAGGCCACAGTGCAGTTGGCCATTTTCTAAATTTTGGTTTGGTAGTAAAAACTTCATAGCTTGTCATGATGTGGTCAAACTCTAGAATGACCAAATAACAAACTCATACTGGATCTACCAACAACGACGCTGGCAGCCATTAGCAATTGTTCCTTTTTTCCACACCACATCATATATTCAGTTTTTGTTAATGGATAAGTGGGATACCTGCGACCTCAAGGATGCAATATTGTCAACCTTCCAGTTGAGCTACTAGCCCAACCCCTCATATATATTCAGTTCATTTTAGATATTGATGTCCCATACTTTAGACAAAACTCAAAACTGATCTTGGGAATTTTCATTTATGTCCTTCAAATCGTGGTGTTCTTATTCTAAGTGTTGTGAACATGTATAGGTTGCTCCACCATGACCTTTCCTAGATTGTTTTTTTTATAGGAAAGAAAGTTCAATAAAGTTCAAAAAAAAAATAATAATAATAATAATTGTAAAGATATAAAATCAAACATACCAAAATAAAGTGATCTTAAGGTCAATATTCCAATCTAAGTTGCATGAAGTAGTAGCAGCAAAAGCGGAAAAAAGACAATTCCCAAAAATTTAGGAATCAGGGGAGCTTAGGAAGCATCTGCATGGAAATAATAATTACAAATTAAAATATGGACATATATGTTTAAAGAATATAAATACTATTATTTATTAGCTATGGGGGCAAGGAAGCAAAAATTTAGAGAGTGCTTAGGAAGGACTTGTATGAAATACTATTTATAGATTAAAAAATGCATATACGTTTAATAAATAATATCAATAAATAAACTGTTTAATATCTGATATGTTGTCCACCAGATCACATGATATTTAACTAATTTCTTTGGGGAGGGGATCCACAATAGCTTGCTATTGGAGCCTTCAAGCTTCATCTATTGCACAAGCCTAGTGCATCCCTAAAAAAGAAAAACTATATCTGCAATCTTTAGGTTCAAAAATGAGAAAAATCAGCATAGAACTACAAAATTGGACCAATGAAAGGAATCATAATGGAATAATAGTAATTGTATTTTGTAATGAGCACAATTTGAGGTTCAAAAGTAGAAGTGGCAGCGATAGTGAGAATTCAAATTAGGAGCAGCAGTGCAGCACCCTAGATAAAAAAAATCCTCCTACCTAGAATCTTGTGACATTTCACTTTAAGATAAATATAAACCAATAGAAGACTTGATCAAGTCAAATGCAAGTAGAGCAAAGGGACTAGTGTATCATTTAATAAGAGACTAAGGAGGGTCGCAAAATCATTAAGTCTCTCCGGTAATGGACTTGCCGCCTTGAAACAGAATCCCACCCTACAAGTTATAACCAGAAAGAATGCGATTGCCACCTCAAGGGTATGATGCTGGAACTTACTAAATGCAATGTTAGGGCTGAGATTAGGATTAAAATTAATTTAATCAATTAAAAATAACAATTTCTCATAACAAATTATCACAGAAAATTCTAAAAATTCAATTAGGTGATTTAATTCCGGCCCAAAATAGCGTTACTTTAGTGTACATTCCCTATTGCGGATCTAGAAGACTAGGGTTCTTATGAACGGCTAGATCTCAGATAGTTTTAGGACATCGAACGAACTCGCAAGCGGGTTCTCTAGATACCAAACAAAAATAAAAGGCTAAGAAAATTAATGATGAACAAAATATTGATTTAGGGCTTTTATGAGATCAATAAAATAATTAGGATTGCGCTACTTACGCAGACCGTAAATTTAAAGAAGATAGAGATGGAAGAAAAATTGGCCTCACACCAAACCGCAAGCGGGAATCAAAGAATCGCTCTCCGTTTTGAGAGAATCACACCCTCACGAAAATTTAGAACTCTCAATTTTGCATAAGCAACTTTCATTAACCAAAAAGTAATAATAAAAGTATTTACAAGCCTATAAATAGGCTAGCCAATGTATAAAATTAGAAATCCTAGTATAACTCTAATTCCTAATAAAAGAAATATTCTAATTCTTCTAAAATAATAAAGTCCTAAAACAATAAGGAAATTATTCATATATCTAATAAAAGAGACTAATCCTAATTTAATTAGGATTTTTGAAATTCGTCACTTTATGCGCAAATTTCGAAATTGATCATAACTTCTTCAATACTTGTCGGAATTGCACATTTTTTAGCTCGTTGGAAAGCTACTTCGATAAGTTATCAAATATGACCAATTTCACATCAATCTGACTTCGTTTGACACTTCAAAATAGGCCAAACATAAAAGTAATGGGATTGATAATTGAAGACCTTAATAAATTTTGAATTTTCTTCTTACTGATCAAACGGATCTTTTTTAAAATCCCATTCATGGGTCCACTTTCTATTTTGACATCTCCTCTTTATCCGACCACGATTTAAACAGGTGGATCTAAAATTCGCATCAGGGTGCTTCTTCCTTCCCAATTTAGAACCAAAGAGTTAAAAAAAAAAAAAAGGGGAAGATTGTATACAACTTCAAACTGCTTTTATCCATCGGTTTCCTCTAGAACTACTACAATAATTTATAGATCCAATTTAAATTTAAAATAACTGTTTGTAACGTCTACTATCCTAAGAGACTCAGCAACAACATTTTAACCAACGTAAAACAATATACTTTGAAAATTTATTATGCAGTTAGATTCAACAAAGAGCATGGTAGTAGGTAGGCATGTCAACTCTGGTGCACAAGTCATCAATATTGTATACTTGCCACATATCTGAGATGTCAAAGCAGACCACTTGTACAGTTGGGAAGTCCAAGAGCGCAACTCATCAATATTGTGCACTTCTCTCTCTCTCTCTCTCTCTCTCTCTCTCTCTCTCTCTCTCTCTCTCTCTCTCTCTCTCTCTCTCTCTCTCTCTCTCTCGTTGTCTCTCTCTTATGTACCCATTGTGAATTCTATCATGTCCACTAAATTTTTACTCCATGTATTTTGCCTTTGTTTAGCTAATTTTCAAACCCCTTAGACTCCAACGCTTTTCTCCATAAATCCAGCTTATCACTGTCTCTTGATAAATTTAATTTACCATCCGATTATACGATCAATACTATATGATATTATTGACATATCTCCGATACAAGATATGTATCAGTATCAGATAATATTTTTTCTGAAGAACAATCACACATCATCGTCCCCACGACAGAATCATGTATAGATCACACAACATCGTCCCCAGGACAGAATCATGTATAGATCACTTGTAAAACAAACGTGCCAATCTTTTTTTTAACATATGTGATAATTATAAACGTGCATTAAGGGGCCAGAATTTGCAACTAATAACTATATCAATAATGAAATGAGATAACCTTTAATTTATAATTAGGAAAGCACATGTCGATAATCAAAGATTTGCAACCGCATCCACATAAATAATTCAATCAATAGAGTCGAGGAGTATATAAATCTATAAGCACCATATATAAAGATTAGATGAGCGCACATGAAACGAGTTTCAAAGATTAGAGATCGATTGAACTCTTTCTCTAATATAAATCAAAATCTATTATCATCGACAACAGAGTAACCTTCGAACCTGATTTTGATTGATTCCCCGCCTTTGCTGGCTGATCAGAGTGATGAAGAGCAAAAATAAACGTAGTGTATACACAAATGAAAAGTCTGTAGCACAATAAGACCAAATGTTATCGTACGGGTATTGGCTATTTGCAAACGAATATTCGGTCCCACAGCATAGCTTCCACTTTAAAACCGTTGACGGCTTTGAATCAGGCGATCGAGATTCGTTTTCCATCTAAGCCTTCCAAATAATACATCATGAGATCATCGACCACCTATCAGATAGTCAGGTATTGATTCAACATTACACACATCCCCAAAATATATTATTGAGATTGGAATGACCAATGATCTCAAACGTCTAATTCAAGGAACATCTACATGGAGAGGTCCACATGCCAGTAAAGCATATTTTAGGTGTCATTCTACTTTTAATTTTAAAACTCAAGTTTTGAATTCTTTTTATTTTAATTGATCTATACAGGTAGCTGCTGCTCCATTTCGAACCAAAATACTTTTTAGGTGGTCGCGTTGACCTCCATATGGATGTTGGAGTACGCTTAGTAGGGCTTTCAATGGGCCGGATTAGGGTCGAGTTGGGATTCAACCCGGCCCTAACTTACTCAGGCCAGGTTCCCAAATTTTTCAGTCCGGCCCTAACCCAAGTTACGATGTACCCAAGCCCAGCCCCTACCAGGTCGGGGGGCTTGGGTGTTTTTTCAAACTTTTTTTCAACTGTTATTTTCTAATAAAATTTGGTTGGCCTATTTTTTAGGGGTTGTTTTTTGGACTATTTTTTCTAATAAAATTTGGTTAGGTTTGAGCGTTTATTTTAATAAAAGTTTGAAAGTTAAAATTTTAATTAAATAATTATATTAACATTATAGAGGCTCAGATACATGATTTTATTCAAATATTCCATTTTAGTTTGTTGCACAGTGATTATAACGGACAGTAGTTGTTTGAAAGGACAACAATTGCATAATGATTTTAACGGACAACGGTTAATCTCAGGGCATTTAAGTAAATTATATTTAATTAAAATGAATTTTTTTTTAACTTTAAAAGGATAAGTATATAATATATATGTAACGACCCGACTTTTCCCCCTCTTAGATATCTAGGAAAAGTCGTCCGTCATCGAATCCAATGCTCAATGAATACACCGAGCACTAAACTCTCTAATAGCACCTATAATGAGCCGGATTTTCCTTACCCAAAAACCCGTGCTGTCAGGTCGTATATCCACAATCTGATTACAGAATTCTCTTTCGTATCGGGATGCTTTGATACCTTTGTGACAACTCGGTCTTCCCTGAATGAGTAATTGGAAGATCGGGCCATCAAGCATTTGGTAAGTCTAAGCAAAAGTAGAAGCAAAGTAGCAAAAGCACATGGCATTTCCATCATTTTCAAAATAACAAAAAAAACTATACAACCACTGATGATGTTCGACCGTCACCTAAACAATGATCAAAATCTATACAACTCTACATGAGTCTAGTCAAAATGAAACTGTACCAAATATCAAAAAATAAGCTGTCCACACTACTTCCAATATCTAAGAGAGCGGATCAAGGGAAGAACTTCTCGGGTGGCTGCTCTTCCTCTTTGTTTGAGATGTAGTCTGGATCCTCTGCTAACTCCGGATCCACCTCGGATCTATACCTGCACCTGTGACGTATAGTCAAGGGATGAGCTACAATCCAAGCTCAGTAGGGAGAAAGTCATTTTAATATCACATTTACTATTTTACTTCACAAGTATTGATGGATAGATTTAAGACAATTTAAATTCTATTTGTACAAAATACATAAGAAGCAAGGTACTTAGTTTCAAAGGCATGATTCAAAACATGACATATCATAATGCTGAGTATACGCAGGATAAATGTTTGACTGAATAAAGAAACATATCAAATACAAAGCATACATCGGAACGGAAAGCATCAAGGAATAAATATGATGGTTAACGAACGTGTCAACACACGGATATATCAGAAAGACTTGTGTCATCAGAATTCAAAATCGTATAGCAAAGCATCTCAAGAAATTCAGAGCATTAGTGCAAATATCCCAAAGTGGGAACAAAGCATCCCATAATGGGAACAAGGCATCAACCCCGGGGACTCCACCCCTCTCTTGGAAACTCCACTCCTTTGTACACTAATATCGCATCGGAATGTCAAATACTGACATCATGTCAAAGCATCCCATAGCGGGAACAGAGCAGTCTGTAGCGGACATAAGGTCTTACATCCCGGGGACTCCACCTCTCTCTTAGAGACTCCACTCCTCTTCGCACATGATTTCGAAAGTCAGAACACTTCGTGTCGAAGTTCAAAGGTTGGGACATGAGGATCGGGACTCAAAGATTGAAACAAACAGATATTTCACAATTTGGAATGCAATTGCTCATACTCATGCTCTAACATAATCCAGTTAATAATCATTGAAAACAAATTCAAATATATATGCATATACAGATTTTCTAAAAAGCACGGCTCGGGTAAAATATCAAAGTATCATCAATGGTTATGAATCAATATTACAACGTAATCTTGCAATTGAAAATTTCCCTACCTCAGTTATGGAGGTGTGCTAACACAAAATGGAAATCGAAACGGAGATCCCCTCTACAGTCTCTCGTACTCGACCTAGATCATAGTGGGTTCACAAAACACACATTAGTGATCAAAGATTTCATGACCCGAGGCTCTCATAGCCTTTCCATGTGCAGGGCATAGAGTAGTCATAGGTTCGTAGGGTCGCCCGATCGAGGTCCAGGGTCGCCCCGCGCAAGGCCTTCAGATTCCCTAGCGCACATACAAGCTCGCTCGGGCAAGAGTTTCCTGAAAATTTTGGCCTGTAAACTCGCCCGAGCGAGTTTTGTTTCTTTGTATTCTGAAGAAATCTCACTCGGGCGACATTTCACTTCGCTCGGGTGAGTCTAACAGTTTCAGAACTCGAACTGTCTTCTTCTTTGACTCCATGATTTCGAAATTTTTATGTATTAACCCTTAAATCACTAGCAATCTACGCATAGTCTATTCCTAATTCATCCAACATTTATTTTACCACGAAGATTCACACATGCAATCAATTCCATGCGAAAATTTAGAGCTTTGGATATTAGGAACATTGGTGCTCGATTTTCTCATGCAATCGATGTCTGAATCTTCGCATGCGATTCAATCCCGCATGATTCTAAGCCTAATTTATGAAATTAAGATGCGCAAGGTAAGGTACAAGCATTTACCTTCGTAGATTTTGCGCACGCGAGACTCACAACCTTTGGTGTTGGAGATTATCAGCGTTGGGACGCTCTTTCTCTCGCGATTGATTGATTATCATTTTTTATGGCGTTGTTGATCGGTATTTCTTACGATCAGGATCGTCGTGAAGTTTCTCGCGAAGAGAAAATAGGTGAGAGAGCAAGGAATTTCAAGGTTCCACTTCAAGGGAGTTGAGCGGGTTCACATCCTCTTGTGGAGCCTTCTTACTCAAGCTGAAATGCAATGCATGTAAAGCTATACGTGTGAATTAGCATTTATAACAAGAGCATGGATTTAGTACACCCAAGGCTGTGTATGGTCCCTCTATACATAACTTCTAAATAGAAAAATGGGATAGGGCACTCAGCCCATTTGATCACTAGACTTCTCACTTAACCACTTAAGTCTTTAATCGGGTATTCTCACGTGGTCCACATAACTAATCATGTAATTTAATTTGTATATTGTATTTCAAAAGTGCTCCACACACTTTAATGATTGGTTTTCACATTCGAAGGTGCAAATCGCCCTCGGCATTGGACACATGTACATTGCACGATGTACTCGGGATCGGAATTTCAAGGGTGTTACATCCTCCCCTCCCTTAAAAGAATTTTCGTCCTCGAAAATTCAACATGGGTCAAATCGAACAGGGAGTATGTAGACATTTCATCCAATTGGTGGTTGACAACCACCTGTGACAGCTCATCTGTAGCAATAGTATAAATCTAAGGCTAATCCTCATTCAGTCATGGTGCTAAAAATGTTTCTAACAACTCACCCATTTCCTATTCCCAAGTATTCGCAAAGATCAACTTGATCATTAACTAATTGATCATCATGATGAAATTTTATTTAGCGAACAATACATTTGAGTTATTAAACGGAGCATACACATTGAAAGCATGAATTTGCAAGTTAATTGTGTGCCGAGATAACCATTATTTGGATTTGCAAGAAAATCTACTATCATGAAATACTTATGCATTTAACAGTCAATCATTGTTAATGAAAAGTTCACAGCCAGGCATTCACAATATTGATAAAGTAGATTTAATGATTCATAAGCGCAACTGACCATTGTTTAAAGTATTATTGTGCTATAACATAAAGGAAGTAAGGTGTTTACCCTTTTTCTCGGATCATCACTGATCCGGTTGCTCACCTGGTTGCTCAGTTCCTTGTTGTTGATCTCCTTCAGCCTCGGAAGTAGATGGTCCCACAGTATACTTCGACGTATACATCCTCGCATGAGCTACTTACGGGGTGTAGCTAGTCGGGTAGGCCTTCTCGATCAGGCGCAGGAGAATGTCCTCTTGGAAGTCTAACTGTCGGTGCAGGAGATAGTTCTGTTGGTGCACGACTTCCATCTGCCCATTAAATTCGGCTAGGGTGAGGGCGTCTCCTTGCTGAACAGGTGGCTGCTGAGGGTGAGCATATTGAGGTGGAGGCACTTGAGATGTAGCGGTAGGTGTGGGCTGTTCTGGCTGCTCATGCGCAACCTTTGCTACTTGGTGGTGGCGTGGGATCAAACTTTTTCTCAGACTCATATAACTTAGGCTCCAATCCTCTACGCCATATATTCTAACGTTGTCCATCAACTTCAGTTCATTCGATTGTATCTCTAATTCGTTGTCCACCTCATCATACTCTTCTATCATCCTAGAGATGAGTCGGGAGTAAGGGATACATTTTGATGCCTTCCTCTTCTCCGAAGGTAACATCTGTTTGTGGGCATTTTGCAACCCCTCATAAACAATGTCTGGTGCACTAAAACAGTGATTTGAAAAGGCAGAGTATAGTGCTTGTTGGATCATTCCCCTTCACTCGCTTTCATGTCGTACAGGGTACAGGTTACCCTGAAAAATGACGTCTAACACTTACATCGCAGGGGGTAGGTGTGCCCTTCTTATCGACTAGCCAGTTCCCTGCTCACCTTGGGTCATGTTTGCTACTATATCAAGGAAGGATACGATACCCAGGGGTGGCTACAAGCCTCTATCCTTCAAAAATCCCAAGGAGACCCTCATTGCCTTGGCAATGTATCCAACATCGAATTCAAAGTGGTGGCCATCTATGTCAGTGCAAAGTTTTGGTCTTTCTGCATGACGGGAGAGGTTTTGGTAAAATAATCTAACAAGCCTAGGATAGTAGTGGTCGTTAAATGGTTTAAGGAGGGTTTTCAGGCGAGCCTTTTTTTATAAAATTAATCGCCCATACGGTTGTTTCTTGGTCATCAAAAAGACTGTCTTCGAATAACCACTCGGGCTCAAACAATTTTTGTTCCCACCATTATGAAGGTTGTTCCTTCGTCAGTGGAGGGGGTTCGGTTATGGGGCGTTTTGATGCTGAGGCCTTAGCCTTGGTGTTAATCACTGATTTATGTCACTTTTCACCTCCTAACCTAGCCTTTAATAGACCTTTGAGCTGGGTAATAATAAATTTTTAAGTGTGTTTTTGTAGTTAGCAATAAACTGCAGCATAGTGCAGCAATCCATCTAATAAGTGCCACGAAAAAAGAAATGAGAGTCAAGTAGTGGAGCCGATGGAAAGACAGTGATTGAACCATGGTGGTCCCCACCATGTGAAGCTTTTCAACATGCCTTGAACCCCTAGAAGTTCTACAAGGAGAGAAAAGTGGGGCCCATGCTTAGTGGAGTGCTGCAGCAGAGTGGATAGAACAGTAGATAAGCAAGAAGCTTCAAAACTTCAGCTCGAGCAACACTCGAGCAGCTCTGGAACCTTCACAAACATCCACTCAAGCTATCTCGGGTGGAGAACAGCTTCAGCCCTTCAAGCTCGAGTAGTTCTCGAGCAGCTTCGAGCAGCTTTGTCATTAAGAAGCTACATGTCGAGTGGATGCAGCACTCTAGCTCTCGAGTAGTTAAAGAAAAGATTCTGAAATAGCCTGTCGAGAACCTATCGAGCAGTTCTGTACCTCCTAAAGCATCCTAGCGAGCTGCCTGCTGAAACATTTCACCTGTCGAGCAGTTCTGAAGATCCTATCAAGCTGTATGCCTGAAGCAACTGAACCTGTCAAGTTGATCTTGCTGAAGCACTACAAACTCACGAGTTGTCTTTTGCAGCCTTTAAACCTGTCGAGAACCTCTCAAGATTATATGCCTGAAGCTCTATCCACTCGAGCAGCTTTGGACTTCAAGACTTCAGCCACTCAAGATCTGCTCAAGATTATGTTTTGAAGCCTCCATCCACTCGAGGCTCAGGTCACTGCATGTTTTAACAGACTTCCGGGGTATTTTTGGAACTCCACAATACTTGGGACACCTGTCCAAGTGTGTTGTGCTTTTCCTCATGACCTGAGGCAACACTTGGTTGAGAATGAGTCACGACAACAACTCCCAATGTTTTGGTTTTTTCTTTTTTGTGATTGGCCAAAGCACTTTATTGTTTTATGGATTGTATAAATAGATGTAAGCTATTTTGTAAAAGGCAGTCAAGATACTTCAACCTGTGCTCATTTTAGTGTTAGGGTTTTCTTCCTTTTTCATTTTCATTTTCTTCTCTTAGCTCAGCATTTGCTGGCTAAATCTTTGTAGCAGATAGGGTTTATTTTGAGCTGTATTGTATGATGTAATGACATTGTAAGGAGATTGGAGTCTTACAAAGACTGTAGCCTTGAGGGCCAAGTCATTGTAAGTCCTTTTTAGCAATGAACAGCTAATCTTTTTTATTCATTCAATCTGTAAGTTCTTTATGATTTTTCATTTAAATCCTTATAGGTTTTATGCACCTATGGATGCATGAGCTTGTAGCCTTGTAAACATAATGGCTGCAGTGGTTTTATTGTTCTAGTTTTAACCCCATGACTAGATTTCATCTCTGAGATATTCTGTGACCATTTAAGTGGAAAGAATATAGCGCTAAGATTAGTCTAGATCTCAGGGCTGAGCTGGATTCTTCTACCTTGCACTTATGCTTGTAGCCAAGTGAAGGACAGCTGTAGATCCAACCCTTGCTCTATTTTACAATACTCTTTTCAGTGAATAGATCTGGAGTCTTGCAAAGATTGCAAACTTGAGATCTAGGTCATTGCAAGTCTCTTTCTAGCAATGACTAGATGATTTCAATGCCCCATTCAATCTGTAATTTCTTGTGGTCTTTACTAGATCTCTATGGATTGTTTGCTCCTATGGATGCATGAGTTTGTAGCCTTGCAAACATAGTGTCTGCAATGGTTTTCCTATTTCAACTCTAGCTCCTTGATTGGATTTCATCTTTGGGATTTCTATGACCATTTGAGTGGACAGAATATAGCCCTAAGTTCAGTTCATGTCTCTGGGCTGAGCTGGATTATTCTTCCTTGCATTTGTGCTTGTAGCCAACTGAGGGACAATTGCAAATCCAACTCTTGATTTGTGTTGCAGTGAAGAGTAGCCCATAGCTGTCTACTTCTCCACATTTTTTATTTATTTTACCAAACCATTTCCATTCTTCTTCACCCCCCTTTCTTTTATTTTAGTTTCTAGTTCTGTTTTTAGTTTAGTTTGTGACAACCCAAAAACACCCTCTCTTTACCTTGCTTTCTAGTTTAGGTTTAGAGTTGTCAGATCTGTAGCGGATATGGAGATTTACTATAGTTTTTATATCACTACTCCCTGTGGGATAAACTCTTACTTATCTAAAACTTACTACAACATCCCTGAATCTTGCAGGATTGTGTGTTTGTTTTGCTACTGTGTTCATTCCCCTCTTTATTCTCATTTTTGTCTTTCTTCATTTCTACCATATCATTACCAATTTTTTCATTAATAAACACTGGCACAAAAATAGTAAACCAACACTTGGAAGTCGGGACCTTTGCCTCTTCGATGCCATGCATGCACGATATATATATATATATAAATTTAAAGGAAAAACCAAAAGAAATTGGGTGGAGATTACCCTTTTTCGGCCCGTGGAAAGATGAAGGAGCGATTTTCTTCTGCTGAAAACGTGTGTTGGCGCGTGCTTGAATCGACAATGGAAGGTTTGCTCACAGGGAAGAAGAACTAGGTAGGGAGAAAAACCCTTCTCTGAAATTGATTATCGCGGATATAAATCGAAATGAGGCTTTAACCCCTTTTATATTCTCAGGGTCGCCTGGGCGACATCCAAATCTCGCCCTGGCGAGGTCACTTTAACACATGGGTGCTCAAGTTCTCGCCCGATCAAGTTCTCAGGGTCGCCCGGGCGAGTTTTTCCCAGATTGTACCACCTGAAGGGCTCGCTCGGGCGAGTCTCACAACACCCTCGGGCAAGCTCTTCAGCTTGCTTCATACATAGGTTTGCAACCCGTGGTTCCCATTTTACTTTCTAGCTACATTCATCCATCTCACTTACATATATTTACACAATAATGGGGTTCAAACCCTCTCCATCATCCGATAACAGTAACACAACGGAAAGAGAAAAATCGGGCATTCTCGACATTGCCAATGTGGCGCTATAACTCATATGTCGTCACACACAACCTTATATCAAAAGAAGGGCATTAAAAATTGGTCATGAAGGGCAGGGTAGAGGTAGTGACTCAGTCAGTGAAACAAGGTTTTGTATAATGAGTGTGAATTCGAGTTTGTTAGACTTTGTTCATTCTTTATGAGTAAGTAGTCGTACCAATACAATTTTGTTCATGCATTACGTACAAATACATTCAAATTGATTTAATCAAGAAGTTGTGGGTATTGGTCGCGGATCTCTGCCTCACGTGTATCAGATCTTCAATTTTGTTCCCACGTGGCTTCGGCGGTAGAATGATTCCACCATTGAACTAGCACCAATGGAATCCGCTTCGTCCTTAAAGTTTGCTCCTTGCGGTCCAGAATTTGTATCGGATCTTCGGTCACGGTTAGATCCTCTTAAATTTGAATCGGTTGATAGTCTAACACGTGCGTCGGGTCCTTCACATACTTTCATAACATCGAAATGTGGATTACGTTGTGCACACTTGATAGCTGTGGAGGCAAGGCAATCCGATAAGCTACCTCACCGACCCGGCCCAATATTTAGAAGGGTTCAATGTAGCGTGGAGTGATCTTTCCATGCATTCTAAATCGCATCATGCCCTTCATTGGCGAGATTTTGATGAACACGTGGTCCCCACTCTGAAAAGAATGTGAGTGTTAGTATTGTACATAGGTGACTAGAAGGACGATATAACCAAAATTAAATGAGTTCACCTTAAGTTTGACGTTGGTCCTCTTGAGATTAACATAACTTTTCTGCCAGCTCTGGGCGACTTTTAATCTCTCACGAATGAGTCGAACCTTGTCATTTGTGCTTTCAATTAGTTATGGGCCTAATAGTACTCGTTCTCCAACTTCTTCCCAGTTGATCAAAGATTTATATCGACAATCGTAAAGTACCTCAGAAGGAGTCATCCCGATGCTCGCTTGGTAATTATTGTTGCATGCGAATTCAATCAAGGGCAAGTGTTTATCTCATGATCCTTGAAAGTCCAACATACAGGACCTTAGTTTGTCTTCAATCACCTGATTCACCCTTTCGGTTTGCCCCTCGGTTTATGGGTGGAATGTCGAACTGAATTCTAGTCTTGAACCCATTCCTTCTTGGAAGCGTTGCCAGAATTACGATGTTTACAGTGGGTCCCTATTGGATACGATGCTTACAGGTATACCATGCAATTGAACTATCTCCTTAAGGTACAACTCTGCGAACTTGTCTGCTATATACCGTGTCCTGTAAGATAGAAAATGGGATGACTTGGTTAATTGATCAACGATTATCCAAATAGCATTATATCCCTTCTGTGTCATCGCCAACCCCAGTATAAAGTACATGGATATATTTTTCCATTTCCACTCAAGGATTGGTAATGATTGTAATAGTCCCGAAGGGTGTCAATGGTCGACCTTCACTTGCTGACAAACTAAACATTTGGTTACATATTCTGCGACTTATTTCTTTAGTCCTTTCCACCAATAACTCTTCTGAGGTCTTAATACATTTTAGTGCTTCCAGGGTAGATAGCATACATGGACTTATGAGCTTCATCTAAGATGGCGTGTCGCAGGACAACATCTGCCGGTATATAAAGTTGGCCTCAGAATACTAAGGATCTGTCTTCCTTAATGGAGAAGTCTGACCGTTTCCCATCCACTACTTCTTGTCTAATGATCAACAATTCTTCATCGGTTAACTATTGCTTGTGATTTCTATCGAAGAGGGTTGAGCGAATAGAAATGTTAGCCATTAAGGCTTTGGTTTCCTTCACATCAAATGTTATGTTGATTAGGGCCAAATCCTCAAGTAGATGTCATCTGCAGATTCTTGTGATGAGGTGTGATAACATTGCAGATGACTTCCGGCTCAGTGCATCTGCTACCGCATTTTCCTTCCCCGGATGGTATTGAATCGAGTAATCATAATCCTTAAGGAATTTCATCCATCTCCTCTGCCTCAGATTCAGGTCCTTCTAGGTGAACAGTTACTTGAGGCTTTTGTGAACGGTGAATATTTCAAACATCTCACCGTAGAGATAGTGCCTCTAGATCTTTAAGGCAAAGATGATTGTTTTCAGCTCGAGGCCGTGTGTGGGGTAGTTCTTCTCAGGGTCTTTCAAGTAACGCGAACCATAGGCAATGACTTTATCATTCTAATTCAACACACAGCCTAGCCTAGTGTGTGACTCGTCTCTGAATACTACAAATTCCCCACTTCCTGATGGTATGGTGAGTACTGGCGCAGCGGTCAACCTTCTTTTGAGCTATTGAAAGCTCTATTCATATGACTCGGTCCACTCAAATTTTACATTCTTTCTAGTGAGTTGCGTGAGTGGTTCAACAATTTTGGAGAATCCTTCGACGTATCTCCTGTAGTAACCAGCTAATCCCAGAAAGCTACGAATTTCAATTATGGTTCTGGGTTGCTCCCATTTCATCACGGCCTCAATCTTTGTGGGGTCCACTTTTATACCTGCTTTTGAGATGATATGTCCCAGAAAACTCACTGCTGCAGCCAAAATTCACACTTGCTTAGTTTGGCATATAATTGGTGATTGCGAAGTATTTGTAAAGCTACACGTAAATGTTGTTCGTGTTCTTTCTTCTTCGAGTAGATGAGAATATCATCAATGAAGACCACCACAAACTGATCAAGTTAAGGCTTGAAAATATGGTTCATTAGGTTCATAAAGGATGCTAGTGCATTTGTCAGCCCGAATGGCATCACTAGGAACTCATAGTGGCCATATCTCGTGCGAAAAGTTGTTTTCGAAATGTCTTCAACTTTCACCTTCAGCTGATGGTAACCCAACCTCAAATCTATCTTGGAGAAGAATCTCGCTCCTTGCAACTGATCGAATAAGTCATCAATCCTTGGGAGCAGATAGCGGTTCTTTATCGTCAGCTTGTTCAATTACCGATAGTCGATACAGAGCCGCATGAATCCATCCTTATTCTTAATAAACAACACAGGTGCTCCTCATGGTGAAACACTCAGCCTGATCAATCCCTTATCGAGAAGTTCCTTGAGTTCTTTTAACGCAGGTGCTCCTTGAGTTCTTTTAACTTGGCTAGTGTCATGCAGTATGGAGCCTTCAACACTGGCTCCGTGCCTGAAGCAAAGTCTACTGCGAACTCTACTTCTTGATCTGGCGGTAAACCCGATAGTTCTTCAGGAAAGACATCAATAAACTCGCGGGCGATGGGAATATCAGTAATGTGAACCTTCTCTTCCTTCCGATCTTACAAGAATGCCAAATACCCACTACATCCCTTGTTTAATAACCGTTCAGCTCGAATAGCTGATATCAAAGGTGCAACAATTGGTCTGATGCCGTAGAATTTGAATGACTTGCCCTTCCTGGGCCAAAGAGTAACTATCTTCCTACGGCAATCAACATTGGCATGTTGGGTGGATAGGCAGTCAATGCCAAGGATCACGTCGAATCCTTGCATATCTAGCAGAATCAAATCATCCGTTGTCTCGTGACTTCTGATATCAACAATGACTGATTGACACACTGTATCTGTACTGACAGAGTTCTCAGTTGGAATTGACACTTCTAGAACAAACTCTAGAGGCTCGGGAAACTTAATTCTGCTGCGAACTGAGGTGTCACAAAAGAGTGGGTAGACTCCGGGTCTATCAACACTTGTGCTTTATGAAAATAGATGTTACCTTTCTAGTACATGTGAGTGATACCTAGGTTGCATGCATATTATTTAATTAGATGTACACACAAAAATGTCATGGCATGCAAATGCAGTGATTTCAAGGACTATTTTATTTTATGCACCTTCTTCATCTAAAATAAATTAAAAGAAACTAGATTGATAATTCATAGAAATTTATACCTTGAATTACGTTGTTGTTGGTTTGGGCATCCTGCACCAAAATGGCATACGCTCGACCTTGCACCGTGGGTCGTGACGATTTCTGAGTAGGTGTGGCTGTAATAGTCTCTTTCCTTGCCTCGGAACATTCTTTGATTCTGTGTCCCATCTTCCCACAACAAAAGCATGCTCCCATAGTCCTCCTACACTCCTTGCTCTTGTGCGACTTCCCACATTTAGCACATGATTCTGCCGGTGCCGATGATGTGGCTCGGGAAGTCGGCTAGGTTCTGGACACTCCAGTGGTTGTAGGATATGTCTGGCGAAAAGGCCTTGCGGGTGTAGGAAAAGGTGGCCTCGATGATACGGTCTAAGCAGGTTGTGGGGTTGTTGGCATCAACAACATTGGTCTTTTGTTAGCCTGCTCAGAGGCATAAGATCATGCTTAACTTTATCTACTCTTGTTTTCCTCCTCTCTTCGCTTATACATGGTCTTAATATCCCTCTTTGCGATAAGGGCTAACTCCATCACCTCGACGTAAGTTGTTGCCCTAAACAAGGAGATCCTTTCTTTAATCATGGGCTTCATGTTCCTTCATTAACTTTGCGACTATATAAATTGGTGCAAAGTGAGAGAGCTTGGTAAATTCAGCCTCATACTCGCGCACCATCATCTGGCCTTGTTTCAATGTGGTGAATTGTACTTCCATCTGATATCTGACTTGTCGAGGGAAGTACTGCTCATTGAACACTTCAACGAATCTTGCCCACGTCCATGGGGCATTTGGTGTCATGTGCACCCTGTTCCTCTCAACGGACTTCTACCAAGGGTCCGCCTCCCCTTCTAGTTGGAAAGATGCCCAACTTACTTTCTCTTCCTCGGTGCATATGACTCTCTCGAGGATCTTCTCAATTTGGTTTAGCCATTTTCCGCTTCAAGCGGATTAGTCTGTCCATAGAAGCTGGGAGGTCTCATCCTCCTGAACTCTTGGAAACCCAACGGTGGGCGTCTCTTGGCAAGTATTGCCATGGTATTTACCATGATTTTTAGTAATTGCTGGTCATTCCCAGTGTTGTTCCTCACTCTGAAAGTATTGCGGATGTTATTCCCTACTCCTGAGGCATTGTGGTTGTTGCCTAGAGGAGTCACATTCGAACCAGTGGCTACGCCTTCACCACTTGTTACACCCCCGATGTGTACGATCCTTGGTCTTCCTCTCCTTGGGGGCATACCGTAACACCCCGACGCCACGTGCCAAGATATTATCCCCTTTGGGTGGCTCCACTTGGCACCAGCCTTCCCTGGTCCCACCAATAGCCCTTTACCTTCAAGGTTTTATTTTGTGGCATGAGTCGACCGGACATATGGTCGCTGCACCCACCCAAAACGTGTCTTGCATGTAAGAGTGGGGCCGTTACTTATGTCCCAGGGTCAGGACCACTATTTATACGATGTGAGACTTTTCACATACTGACCTGTCATGATCAAGCAAATGCTTAACCCAGGTACTCGTAAGAATAGCCTAAAGACTGATGGAAATTAATGCCATGGTTTGGAACCTAAGCCATAGCTTTGGTCTCCCATGAGACGTACAGCCTAGGCTCTAATACCACTTATGATGACCCGACTTTTCTCCTTCTTAGATATCTGGGAAAAGCCATCCATCATCGAATCCAATGCTCAATGAATACACCGAGTACTGAACTCTCTGATACCACCTGTGACGATCCAGATTTTCCTTACCCAAAAACCCGTGCCTTCAGATCGTATACCCACAATCTGATTATAGAATTCTCTTTGGTATCGGGATGCTTTGATAACTTTGTGATAACTTGGTCTTCCCTGAATAAGTAATTGGAAGATCGGGCCATAAAGCATTTGGTAAATCTAAGCAAACACGGAAGCAAAGTGACAAAAACACATGGCATTTCCATCATTTTCAAAATAACAAAAAAAACTATACAGCCATCGGTGACTGTCGACCGTCAACTAAACAGTGGTCAAAATCTATACAACTCTACATTAGTCTAGTCAAAATGAAACTGTACCAAATATCCAAAAACAAGCTGTCCACACTACTTCCAATATCTAAGAGAGCGAATCAAGGGAAGAACTTCTCAAGTGGCTGCTCTTCCTCCTCGTCTAGGATGTAGTCTAGATCCCCTACTAACTCTGGATCCACCTCAGAATCTATACCTGCACCTATGACGTATAGTCAAGGGATGAGCTACTGTCCAAGCTTAGTAGGGAGAAGGTCATTGCAATATCACATTAACGATTCTACTTCATAAGTATTGATGGATAGATTTAAGACAATTTAAATTCTATTTGTACAAAATACATAAGAAGCAAGGTGTTTAATTTCAAAGGCATGGTTCAAAACATGACATATCATAATGATGAGTATGCGCAGGATAAATGCATGACTGAATAAAGAAACATATCAAGTACAAAGCATACATCGGAACGGAAAGCATCAAGGAACAAATATGACGGTTAACGAACGTATCAACACACGGATATATCAGAAAGACTTGTGTCATCAGAATTTAGAATCGTATAGCAGAGTATCTCAGGAAATTCATAGCATTAGTGCAAGTATCCCGTAGCGGGAACAGAGGATCCCGTAGTGGGAATAGGGCCTCAACTCTGAGGACTCCACCCCTATCTTGGAGACTCCACTCTCCTGTACACTAATATGGCACTGGAATGTCAACTACTGACATCATGTCAAAGCATCCCGTAGCAGAAATCCGTAGCAAACACAGGTCTGACACCCCGAGGACTCCACCCCTCTCTTGGAGACTCCACTCCTCTTCATACATGATTTTAGAAGTCAGAACACTTCGTGTCAAAGTTCGAAGGTCGGGACATGAGCGTCGGAGACTCAAAGATTCAAACAAATAGATATTTCACAATTTGTAATGCAATTGCTCATGCTCTAACATAATCCAGTTAATAATCATTGAAAACAAATTTAAATATATATGCATATACAGATTTTTTGAAAAGCACGACTTGGGTAAAATATTAAAGTATCATCAATGACTATGAATTAGTATTACAGCGTAATCTTGCAATTGAGAATTTCCCTACCTCAGTCACGGAGGCGTGCAAACACAAAACAAAAATCGAAACGGAGATCCCCTCTACAGTCTCTCATACCCGACCTAGACCATGGTGGGTTCACAAAACACACATTAGTGGTCAAAGATTTCATGACTCAAGGTTCTTGTAGCCTTCCCATGTGCAGGGCATAGAGTAGTCATAGGTTGGTGGGGTCACCCGGTCGAGGTCCAGGGTCGCCTGGGCGAGGCCTTCAGATTCCCTGACGCACATACAAGCTCGCCCGGGCGAGAGTTACCCAAAAAATTTGGCCTATAAACTTGCCCGGGCGAGTTATGTTTCTTTATATTTTGAAGAAATCTTGCCCGGGCAACATTTCACTTCACCCAGGCGAGTCTGACAGTTTCAGAACTCGATCTATCTTCTTCTTTGACTCCATGATTTCAAAATTTTCATGTATTAGCCCTCAAATCACAAGCAATCTACACATAGTCTTTTCCTAATTCATCCAATAGTAATTTTACCACGAAGATTCACACATGCAATCAATTCCATGCGAAAATTTAGAGATTCGGATATCGGGAACATTGGTGCTTGAGTTTCTCATGCAACCGATGTCCGAATCTTCGCATGCGCTTCAATCCCACATGATTCTAAGTCTAATTTATGAACTTAAGATGCGCAAGGTAAGGTAAAAGCATTTACCTTTGTAGATTTCGCGCACGCGAGACTCACAACCTTTGGTGTTGGAGATTAGCGGCCTTGGGATGCTTTTTCTCTCGCGATTGATCGATTCTCATTTTTTATGACATTGTTGATCAGTGTTTCTTGTGATCGGGATCGTGGCAAAGTTTCTCGCGGAGAAAGAATAGGTGAGAGAGAAAGGATTTCCAAGGTTCCACTTTAAGGTAGTTGAGCGGGTTCACGTCCTCTTGTGGGGCCTTCTTTCTCAAACTGAAATGCAACGCATGCAATGCTATGCATGTGAATTTGCATTTATAACAAGAGCATGGATTTAGTGTGCAACCTGCACACCCAAGACTGTGTACGGTCCCTCTATACATAGCTTCTAAAAAGAAAAACGGGATAGGGCACTCAACCCATTTGATCACTAGACTTCTCACTTAACCACTTAAGTCTTTAATCGGGTGTTCTCACGGGGCTCCACATAACTAATCAGGTAATTTAATACATATATTGTATTTCAAAAGTGCTCCACATACTTTAATGATTGGTTTTAACATTTGAAGGCATAGATCGCCCTCGACATTGGACACGTGTACATTGCATGACGTACTCGGGGTCAGAATTTCGAGGGTGTTACCATATATATATATATCAAGGCCGAGTGCAGTCCGGGTGTTGGAACACTCAACCCAAGCCCGACCCGGATTGATCCGAGTTGCAACATGTTTAGCTCGGCCCGGATACCGAGCCGGTTTACTTGATAGAAAGTACCACTTTTTCTGGGCCGTGTTTACTTGATAGAAAGTACCACTTTTTCTAGGCCGGGTGCGGGCAAAAATTCGGGCCGGCCTGGCCCATTGAGAGCCCTAACTGTGAGGGTACTCCACCTTGAGTTAGGGCTATGCAGAAAACCAACCAAAATCTCGGTTCGGTTTCAGTTTTAAGGTTATATAACCCGTAACCGAACTAATAAGGGGTTGTTACTTGAGTGCAACATAAAAATTAAAACATGCGTTACAATTAAAAAAAAAATCATTTAAAACCTAAACTTAAATAGTAAAAAAGTAAATAAGGTTAAAAAAAATTCCAATCCCATTTGTTTCCACTTTCCACTAGCCACCATCCAGTTTGACCCTTGTTGTTGCCATCATCGCCCACCAGAAGTCCACACTCCACAGTAGGGATGCAAGTTCGGTGTACCGAACCAAACCGAAATTGATTTTGTCGATTTGGTACACCCCACACCGAAATCGAACTGAAACCCATCATGTCAGTTTTGGTACACTGAAATGTTCAAAACCCCTTATCGTAACCAAAACCAAGAAATTCAGTTCATGACGGTTTTCGGTTTGGTTCGGTTCTAACTTCCAAAGCCTTCGTCTTCTTCTTTCTCTTTTCTGTTTTGAGTTGTTGCAACTTTAGAAAATGAAAACTAAAGAAATAGAAAAGAGAAAGCAGGTCAGGGTTTAGGCTAAAAACATGGAAAAAATAAGGGCAATTTATATTTTCGGCCCTATCAATTTTAAAATGTACATAAACGACCTTATAGTTTCAATATATGCAGAATAGGTCGGCTCCAAGCCAGGCCATTTCCACGTTAGCATAGACCTGCAAAATGTCTAAAACACCCACCATTTGCCATCACTCAGCTCCGAACTCGATTGCAAAATTGTTTATGTAATCTAATTCAATTCCGGACTCCGACTTTCAATATAATTTACTAGGTAAAAAGTGTTTTGCAATTGTAAGAACCTTTTAATATTGTAGTCACCATGATAAGAATTCATATTTGAATACCTCCAATTTGATAATCACCGTATCGGTTTCTTACTTTTAATAACAACAATAGCCCTTATAATTATAATTTAAAAAGCTTTAAAAAAAATTTGAAACCAAAAATCTTCTTTTGCGGCATTCATCGCCACTACCGAGTTGATAAATTTCATCACTACCACAACTATCCGAGTTTGACGATAGATTTATCCTCAAGAAAAAAATCAAATAATCATAAATAAGATAGCGACAACTATCTTAAGTTGTCGGCCGCCAATTAAAATAGTGTTCGCCAAGATAGCGGCCGCCAAATTAAGTTAGCGGTCGCTATCTTAAGATATCGGCCCCCAATTTAAGATAATGGCATGCTAGCAACAAGTTAGCAGCCTCTTAGCGCATGATAAGGGTTTAGTATATTTTGATAAAATTAAAAAAAATAACATAGGAGACATGGAAGTTATCGGTCGCTATTTCGCCGCTTTGTCGTCGCTTCCTTGGTTTTTACAACAGTTTAAGTGAAAAGTAAAAGTAAAAGAGAGTTTAAATATCTGAAGTTTAAAAGTCATGAGTGTTTTTGACATTTCTTAGGATAGCGGCCACTATCCTAAGATAGCGAACGCTATCTTAAATTGGTGGCCGCTATCTTATTTATGATTATTTGATTTTTTTTTTAGGATAAATCTATTGTCAACTCGGATAGTTGTGGTAACTTGGTTTAGAGCTTGTTTAAGTGATGAAATCTATCAACTCAGTAGTGGCGGTGAATGTCGCAAAAGAAGATTTTTCGTTTCAAACTTTTTTGTAGAGATTTTTAAATTATAATTATAACGGTTGCTGTTGTTGTTAAAACTAAGAAACCGATACGGCAATTATCAAACCGGAGGTATTAAAATATGAATTCTTATCATGGTGACTACATGATTAGAAGTCAAAGTCCGAAACTGAATTAGATTACATAAACAATTTTGTAGTCGGGTTCAGAACTGAGTGGGATGGAAAATGCTAGGCGTTTTAGACATTTCGCAGGTCTATGCAACATGGAAATGACTTGGCTTGGAGCTGGCCTATTTTGCATATATTGAAACTATAGGACTGTTTTTGCAAATTCAAAAATTGATAGGGCCAAAAATGCAAATTTCCTAAAAATAGAATATGTTTAGATTTGTGAGCAAGTAGGCAGGCCTTGGCGAGGATATCGAGGTGAATGTGCGATATATCTACTGGACCGGTCGTAGGGAAAAAGCAAAAAATGATTAGGCTCAAAGGTAGGTTGACTGACATCTGACACTTTCTGCTTTGATGACACATGACCCATGGCTTCTCTCTCTCTCTCTCTCATAATGGTACTTTCCAGTTCAGGTTCAGTCCAATGTCAAATTGTATCCGGTTTAATAGTTTGGGTTAGGTTCAGGTCCGATTTGGGTCAATTTTTTACCCGTTTAGAGTATGTTTACTCCCCCTACCCAATCGAGTCTCGATTGTTTGGAAACCAAACCGAAACCGAATTGATTTGGGATAGGTTTGAGTGTTTTTGGTTTTCGATCCTGTTCAGGAACCTCAGTTTTCGGTGTAGGATTGCATCCCTACTCCACAGTTATCTATCTCTCTCTCACTCTACTTGGTGTCGAAAACCAACCTAAACGGCCATTGGATGAATAGAAAATAATTAAGGTTTAGGGCTTGAAAACTGACTGAACAGATTGGATCGGTTCCGGTTCCGATTTGGAGGCTTATCAGTTCGATTTCGGTTTGCAAAACTACGAACTGATAGTTTTGGTTCAGTTTAGGTTTACATGAAAACGGACTTGAACTGACCCGATAATATCCCGACCCCTCCACTAATAGCAAATTGGTTTTGAGTTGGATGCACAAATTTATCTTGGTATTTGTAATGGCTCGAATTTTTCAGAGGTAAGATTCGTGACAATTATCCGTATCACTTTGAATTAGGTAAGTAAATTTTTGAGGACGAAAATTCTATAAGGAGGGGAGAATGTAATGACTCTGACTTTTCATGTCTTTGATATACCTAAATTACTTATATGTGCTTAATGATGCGTACACCTCACGCCTTGACCTTTCAAAACGTTTAAACAAAGAATACACGTTTTGGTTTTCAAAGCTCTTATATTTATTCCTGTCATTATTTGACACAAGTTATGTGATAGCCCAATGGTTAGAGGCTTGAGTTTGAGACAAGACTTCAAAGGATCGAAACTTAGTATGTAGGTTTAAAGCCTTTATTTTGGACCTTGAAGTAAAAACCTGTACATCCTTCTTTGATGTGTCAGCCTAACACCGGATGATTTCCAATAAGTTATAAAAAAGGTGTACAATGAAGAACCTTAAAGAGCCGTAAGAAAACCGAGCCGTCTCTATCATTTTCTTAAGAAACCCTAGCCATCACCACCTTTCTTTCTCAACCCATCTCTTCAACCCTCCATAAAATCTTTTCGGTATTCTTCCACAAGAATCACCTTGATCATTTCCACCATCAAAATCAAGGAGGAAGAAAAAAGGAATCTTGGATGAAGGATAGCGTGCAACATCGATCTCCTCACCCCAATCATTGTAGAATCGTCATTCATGCTTTAAGAGGTGAATAATCGTCTTTCTTCTTGATTTTTGGATCTCATTTTTGAACACTAAAATCATTTATTTTTATTTTCAGATCTTAGTGCGAACATTAGATGTGTTCAAAATTTTTGAAATCGATCGATTCCCTATTTCGATCGATCGATTTCAAGCTAAGAAAAAGAACAAGAGTTACTTTCTCAATTGATCGATTATCAAATCCGATCGATCGATTTTGCAGCGAAATTAGTTTCAGATCTATAGTCTCTGTTTTATAACCTTAATATATATAACTGATCGATTGAAACATCCTATCGAACGATCGATGTGGAAAGGACAAATTTTAGGTCTCTGTTGTATGTAACTTTCAGTTATATAATTGATCGATAGATACACTGTACCGATCGATCGATTGTACGAGAAATTTTGAAGTCAATCATTTGACACCGAGACTAAGATAATTATACACATACATATCTACCATTGATTGTGATCGATCGATTTAATTGTCCGATCGATCAATTATGATAGAGACCATTTATCGATGTATATAATTGTTGTTAATTTCCGATCGATCGACCCTAGCTCGATCGATTGATTTCGAGAATTATTGATTAAGTTTGAATTGGCCGAATGTGTAACATCTCGGAAAATTTTAGATTTGAATAGTGCACCTCGTGAAGTGTGCCCGACTGGTCACTTGTCAAACTGGGTCAACATTGACTTGGTTGACTTAAATTGGTTAATTTAAGGTGCATAGGTCATGCGTGAAATGTGGAGTTGTGTGTAATAGGAGTTGTTTAGTTGGGTCATATATATATATATATATATATATATCTAGTCAGGTATATATGCTTTACACCCAAGTTGATTGTAAGTTATAAGGAATAGGGAGAATTTACTCCTCATTTTCTAGGTTGTTGAGAAATTTAAGAGGAATGTGATTGTTTGAGAAATTAAAGGCTACGTGTTGAATGTGAATGATTGGGAATGGATAGGAAAGGGTTGTTAATTTAAAGCTTCGCATTGAAGTTAGATCGGGGATCTCGGGTTGTGGAACCTTATTGTAAAAAGGGGAACTTGGGATCTGGAGATCTGATCAGGTTGAAAGGTAAGCTTAAATCCTTTCATGAAATTATAGTTGTAGTATACAAATTTATCGCAATGTGTATAAAGAATAAGTCGAGATGTATGAAGAACGGATTCTAGATGTTCATGAATGAGTTCTAGAAGTTAAAACTCATATCTGATCTGAAGTTGGCTAAATCGATCGAGCGAAATTAGTATCCGTTTGATCGATTTTGGCCAAAGAAGAAAGAAGTATAATGTAGATTTATAAGGAAATCGTTCGAACGATTTCTAAACCGTTTGATCGATTTGGAAAATCGTTCGAACAAAATTAAAATCGTTTGATCGGTTTACTAAAGAAGAAATGTAGGTACAAAGGATTTATGAGGAAATCAATCGAATGAAATAAAATCGTTCGATCAATTTTGGGAATTCATTCGAACGATTTAAAATCGTTCGATTGATTTTGCTAACCGTTCGATCGATTTAAAATCGTTCAATTGGTTTGGGCTAATTTAGGTTTTTGTTAGGTTTTTGCTTATGGGTTATTTGTAATTGGGGTTAGGCTTATGAACCCAATATTTTTACACCAATTATAATATGTTGTATGTATTTAGCCATACCTAGGTTGAGCCGGACCTTGGGGTGGTTATGACTAACTCGGATTGAAAAATCCGTGGATTTAAATTGCGTTTGGGGTAGGGAATATTATGAACTTGTACACTTGATTACAAAAGCATGTACGTAGTGATGTTCTATGTATGCATATTTGTTTAAAGCATAGTTAAGTGCTTGTGTCTAAAATGCTAAGATAAGTATGTGAAATTAAGGTGTGTGTGTGTACATGGAAATGAGAAAAGCATAAGCATAAGAAAAGAGACATCCCAGGGATATATATGTAAATTGGGTATCTAAGTGATACATCTGAATGTGTGACATCTCAGGGATGTATAGTTAACATGAATATCCACGTGATGTGAAAGTGCATGAGTGGGATTTGAACGGGATTTGAACTATTAATATTTAGCACAATTAGACGGTGAATAATTATATGTAGTAGTACAATTGATTTAAGGTTTGAAGAATACCCCACCGACACGGCGGTATACCCGTGACAGACTTGGCAGGATATCCGTGACCGATACGGCCGCCAATCCGTATACCAGTTGACATCCCAGGGATGCATATGAGTTATGCGCCCCGTCGCCTATGAGAAAGGGACTTCGGTTATGTACATGAAAAATAGTCTGATTGGACGACGATAGTGGGTATTCCATCGGGGCTCGATGCTATATTGCTCGAGGATTATTATAAGTTACTTGATTTAAGTCATGAGACCAGCCTTGTAATATGAGAACCAGCTGAGCATAAGATACCATGTGTAGTGTAGCAAAATGTACTCTGTTCATTCTTCCAGCATATCAAACAATTTTTTTTAATTGTTTCATATTGATTTAAGCATGCTTCAATTATGTCATGAAATGTATGTGAGTAAAATAGATTTATATGTTCAGATATCTTTCCTATTGAGCTAGGATATAGCTCACTCTTTTGACTATATGTCACAGGTTCTAAGATAGCACCTGCATCTGGTGATGGCGACTCGGAGGACTCAGATTGCATTCCTGTGGAGGAGTCTGAGCCCCCTCCTGAGGAGTTCTTTTAGAAGACCCTCTGTGCAATTTGATAGTTATTTTGAGAGAGATTATACGGCTTGGTATGTCCAGCCATTATTTTGGGATAATGTAATCATATGATCTATTCTTTTGTCAAACCATCTGAGGTGACCGTTGTTACGTCACTGATAGTTCGGGTTGGTTCTTTTACTTATGCAGTGGCATGAGATTAGAATTATCTTTTGGGTTATATGTTTTGGCTATATATTATAGAACTAAAGATTTAGTTCTGCATTAGTTCCTAGTACATGCTTTACTTTATGGTAGTGTGGATATACCAAGTGTTCCACGTGTGAAATTGGGGCACGACCTCAAGGGTCATGCTAATGGCACAGGTTTCGAGGTGCCGAAATTCAGGCCATCACAGAATGATTACTGACTTATTAATTTCAATTAATCTACTCCCTTGTTCGATAGATTGATTCTGGATAGAATCGATTTACCTAGCTACATTCGCTTGCGCTTTAATTCCGATCGATCGATTCCCATATTCGATCAATCGATTCTGGGTAGAATTTAGAGACCTAGTTGCATTTACTTTAAAATCTGATCTATTGACCATTAATATGTCACTTGTCTATATAATATAGAAGCGAGAATCGAGTGAAATCAATAGGGATACATGATTATAAAGTATGAATATGATATTATGTTTTAGAACATTGCATGTGATTTGAGGCTGATATGAATAGATCCTGCGCGACGACATACATTGAACATTGAACCGTGCTTCGACACACATTGAATCGTGCTTTGACACACATTGAATTGTGTTATTGCACACATTGAATTGTGTTATTGCACACATTGAACCATGACAGCGGCCTTTAAACCACATGAGCTTTCTCACAATGCAGGAGCTACAACATTCTAAAAAATTATTTTTAAACAATGATGGCTAGGATTCCCATCGACTTTGATATTGGCTGTAGCGCTATATTTGCATTAGAGATTATTTAAGTTATATTTTTAAGTCATGCATGAACATAAGAATTTGCGTATGAATGAAAAGAAGAAAACACCATTATTGGACACTCATATGAAATCACTCATATGAAATCACTCATATGACATCGAAACCTCACTGTAGATCATATCACTCAAATTCATTTACATTTGAAGTTGTTATTTTGAAACATAAATGTGATGTGACCCCTTGTATTAGGACATCATAATTACTGATATTGTTATGATCACTAAAACTATGTATTAGAAGGTTAAGGTACAATTGGTATTTGAGATTACCCTACTGAGCATGTGGATTTTTAGTTCACCCCGACACTATGTGTCACAGGTACTGACACTGATAAGGATCCAAAGTTTGAAGAGGATCCTGATTTCGTACCAGAGAATGAGAAAAATCTCCCACCCAAAGATTTCTATCCATAATAAAACCTTGAGATTTGGACTTAGTATGAACTAAGAAATTTTATTTAGAACATTTACTCATTGCTTTCTACGAACATTAATGTAAATACCACTGTTTGTGTGACGTATGAGCGTCACCGGTGGTATGTTATTTGGATCAGTAATTTTATTAATGGATGCTGGGTAATTATTTTAGTTTTATAAACAGTTTAATTTTCGCAGCTCTATCATTGCTTTAAGAAAATAATAGAAATCCTGTTTATAGGCTCATTAACTAAGTTTAATAACCTGGTATTCCACGTTATTCAGGTATGAGAATTTCAGGTCGTTACAGTGACATTTACATCAATGTACGAAAAGACATTAAGTAGATATTCTAAAGAAACTTCAGTTAATTATACCAAGTCTAGAACGAAAAGGTTTCCACTAAGGATAGATATTCTCTGGTAGAAGATCTTCCTCGTATTCTGGTACAAAATTAGGATCCTGTTTAAATTCGGGATCTTTATCAATGTTGATACCTATGACACATAGTGTCGGGGTGAGCTAAAATCCACATGCTTAGTAGAGTAGTCTCAAATGCCAATTGTACCTTAACCTTTCAAGACACAGTTTTAGTGATTATATCAACATCAATCATTAAGATGCCATAATACAAGGTGTCACATCACATTTATGTTCTTGAGATATTCAACTTCAAGTGCAATTGGGTTTGAGTGATATGATCTATGGTGAGGTTTTGATGCTGTATTCAGAAGATCAAAAGTGATTTCATATGACTGTCCAATCATGATATTTTCTTCTTTTCATTCATAAGCAAATTCTTATGTCCATGCATGACTTAAAAATATAACTTAAGTCATCTCTATTGCAAATATAGCGCTAGAGTCAATGTGAAATCCGATGGGAATTTTGACCATCATCGTTCAATGAGCAATTTTTCATAATGTCGTAGCCCCTAAGTTGTGAGAAAGCTCATGCGGTTTAAAGGCCGTCGGCATGGTTTAATGTGAGTAATAGCAAGATTCAATGTGTACTGAAGCACAGTTCAATGTGTGCCGAAGCACGGTTCAATGTTCAATGTGTGCCGTCGCACAGGATCCGTTCATATCAACCTCAAATCACATGCAATATTCTAAAACATAATATCATATTCATACTTTATAATCATGCATCTTCTTTTCATTGGTTCAAAGTTTAGAATTAGTTCCAAAATTCAATGAAGTTCATAAAAGTTTCAATGAGATTCTAATGTATCCAAATGATATAGTTTCATAATAGGTTCAATGAGATTCAAGTGTTTTTCAAATTCAATGAGATTCATCATAGGTTCAATGAAATTCAAATGTTTTTCCAAATTCCATGTTCATATGTTCAACAAATCATAAGAGCAAGTGGCCATGCACCATAACAAATAACAAACAATATTTAATTCATTGAAGCCACCAAATATCTATGAATCAAAATTATAAGACAACTAATCGTTGAAATTTCCCTACCTTGAGTTCAAACGTCACAAGAAGGAAGTTAGATGATCCCTATTGATTTTGCCCGATTCTCTCTTCTATAGTACATAGACAAGTGACATATCAATGGTCGATTGATCATATTTTAAAGTAAATGCAACTAGGTTACAGAATTCTACCCAGAATCGATTGATCGAATAAGAGAATCGATTGATCGGAATTAAAGCATAAGCGAATGTAGCCAGGAAAATCGATTCTACCCAGAATCGATCGATCAAACAAGTGATTTGATAGATCGAAATTAATAAGTCAGTAATCATTCGGTCAATTCAGACTTAATCGATAATTCTCAAAATCGATCGATCAAACTAGGGGTCGATCGATTGAAAATTAACAACAATTATATACATTGATAAATGGTCTCTGTCAGAATCGATCGATCACAATCAATGATAGATATGTATATGTGTATAATTTATCTCGGTCTCAGAGCCGAATGATTGACTTCAAATTTCTTGTACAATCGATAGGTACGGTGTATCGATCAATCGATTATATAACTGAAAGTTATATACAATAGAGGCTTGAAATTTGTCCTTTCCACATCGATCGATAGGGTATTTCGATCGATCAATTATATAAATTAAGGTTATATAATAGAGACTGTAGATCCAGAATGAATTTCACTGTAAAATCGATCGATCGGATTTGATAATTGATCGATCGACTAACAAAGTAACCCTTGTTCTTTTGCTCGGCCCAAAATCAATCGATCAAAATAGGGAATCGATCGATCGATTTCAAAACTTCTGAACCCATCTAATGTTCACAACAAGATCCGAAAATAAAAATAAATGATTTTAGGGTTCGAAAATGAGATCCAAAAATTGAGAAAAAGACGGTTATTCACCTCTTGAAGCATGAACGATGAGTCTACGATGATTAGGGTTGAGGAGATCGACGTTCCACGCTATCGTTCGTTCAAAATTCCTTTCTTCTTCCTCATTGATCTTGATGGTGAAAATGATCAAGGTGATTCTTGTGGAAGAATACCTAAAGGATTTTATGGAGGGTTGAAGAGATGAGGAAGAAAGGTGGTGACGACAAGGGTTTCTTAAGAAAAGAAAAGAAAAGGATAGAAACGACTAGGTTTTCTTACAGTTCTATTCTTAAGAAGAACTCTTAATGAGATTATCATTTAGGGTTCTCGTAGTACACCTTTTTATAACTTATTAGGAATCATCAAGTGTTAGGCTGACACACCAAAGAAGGATGTATAGACTTTTACTTCAAGTTTTAAAATAAAGGTTTAAAACCTACACACCAAGTTTCGATCCTTTGACCTCTTGTCTCAAACTTAAGCCTCTAACCATTGGACTATCACATAGCTTGTGTCAAATAATGACAGGAATAAATATAAGAGCTTTGAAAACCAAAATGTGTATTCTTTATTTAATCGTTTTGGAAGGTCAAGGCATGAGGTGTACATGTCATTAAGCATATATAAGTAATTTAGGTATATTAAAGACATGAAAAGTCCTTGTCGTTACATTCTCCTCTCTTTATAGAATTTTCGTCCTCGAAAATTTACATACCTTATTTGAAGTGATACGGATAATTGTCACGAATCTTAGGTTCTAAAAAACCCGAGTCGCTATATTCTCCCCTCGTGGTAGAATTTTTGTCATCGAAAATTTACGTACCTTATTCAAGTGATACGTTTAATTGTCATGAATCTCAGCTTCGCATTTTCAGGTTTCCTCATTTGATGAATGGTCCTGCCACCATACAAGTACGAGCGAGATTCGTTGATACGTAAAATTTATTCTTTGCAGCCAAGAATTTGCATTGGCTCCCTAGCTACAGTCATATCAAGGACCACCCAAATTGCATTCTACCCTTTCAGTATTCTCGATAATCCAAGGATGAAATCCAATGAGATATTCTCCCATTTCCATTCAGTTATAGGTAAAGGTTGCAACAAACCAGAGAGGTTTTTACAGTCAACTTTCACCTGTTTGCACACCAGGCATTTTGATATATATTTTGTTATTTCTTTCTTCATCCTCGCCACCAAATGTAAGTCTTAAGGTCCTGATACATTTTGGTACGTCCAGGGTGAATAGCATATTTGGACTTGTGTGCTTCTTCAAGAATCAGGCATCGAAGCTAGGTATCGGCTGACACACAAAGTCGACCTCTGAAGAGTAAAGAACTATCTTCTCTGATAGTGAAATCATATCTATTACCATTAATTACTTAATGTTTGATGGCCATAATGTGACAGCCCGGATTTCGGCACCCCGAAACCCGTGCCATCAGCACGATCATCTTGACCGTGCCCTTTAGCTAAGCACGGAACACTGGTATATCAAGCATCAAAAAGTAAAATAAACGAAATTTCGGGATTTAAATATATATTAATTAACTCCCCAAAAGACATTTCTACCCTCATACCTCTGCATGAATGGAGAACCGATCCGAACCATCGATGATAACAATCATCACGGATGGTTCGTCCCAAAAGAGAAATCCCAACTTCTCATATACATGATTTTAAACAAAATAAAGGCTTGACATACCAAGCCGTACAAAAACCTCTCCAAGAATCTCTCAAAGTGGCACAACGGAGTCCTCTAGAAGAAGTCCTCAGGAGGTGGCTCCAACTGCCACCGTCAGCGAGGTCCCACTCACGGATCGCCTCTCAAGCCTCTAAATGCTAGTAGTGGACCTGACGAATAGGGTGAGCTACATCCTAGCTCAATAGGGAACAAACACGGTTGAACATATAAATTATAACTCACATATATTCCATGATATGCCATGCATGAAGTATCTATGCAGTTGTTAATGAAACAGTTAAAAGCATTTCGTTTTACTGTTGATTACTTATATTTTCATTTACTCATGAATGATGCTGAAAAGGCCTAAAGCAAAACTTAAACTTTCAACTTAAGTAATCCCCGAGCAATATAGCATCGAGCCCCGATGAGATACCCATCATCGTCATCTATATAGACAGTTTTAACCGTATTCCCTGGGAATACAAATAGTACCCAAGCCCCTTTCCCCTGGGGATTGGTGGCGGGGTTTCACTTGTCTCAATCAACACCCCTGGGGTGTGCTTACTATGTACGGATAAGCCTCCGCACTGGCCTACGGTTTCGCCGCCGTATCGGTCACGGATATCCTGCCGTGTCAGTCGTGGATATCCCGCCACGTCGGTGGGGTACCCTATCAAACCTCAAATAACAAAAATATCGGTGCCTTACATATAGTTATTCACCGTGTAAATGTGCTATCTTATATCAGTTAGGCCCTATCAAACATGATTCAATCCTTGGATACATCCCTGGGATGTATCCATTTACTTGCATCACACCTGATGCTCTCATCTCTTTACTTCTTCATCCCCTGGGGATGGCTTATTAGAATTTCTCTTATGGATGTCATACGCACACACACTTTTCACAATTCTTAAGCAATTAAACATTTGAATGGAAATCTATATCACTACATACATGCTCTTGTAAAATAAAGTACATGTTCAAGGTGTTCCCTACCTCAAGTCTTCATTTGATCAATGCATCAAGGTCCCACGTGGCTCCTTGTGCATCAGTTCACACGTACCACCTATGGTACCACATAACAGGTGAAACACATCACAAAGGATGCAATAAAGGAGGTATAAGACCCTCTAAGAATCTTAAAGTCAAACCCAAAAGTCAACATAATCTATCTCAGTCGATTAATCGAATTCCAAAATCGATTAATCGAAGGTCAATATCAATTAATCGAAGTAATTTTGATTAATCGAATTTCTCTGTTTCGCAAAGTCGATTCTCAGTTCGAACAGTCGAGCTTACATTCGATTAATCGGATCCAATTTCGATTAATCGAAATTCTCCTTTTCGCAAGGTAGACTCACAGTTCGAACAGTCGAGTTTTCATTCGATTAATCGAATCCAATTTTGATTAATCGAAATTCTCCTTTTCGCAAGGTAGACTCACAGTTCGAACAGTCGAGTTTTCATTCGATTAATCGAATCCAATTTCGATTAATCGAAATTCTTCTTTTCGCAAAGTCGACTCTCAGTTCGAACAGTCGAGTTTCACAAGTTGATTAATCGATCCCAAATCGATTAATCGAAAACTAAAATCGATTAATCGAAATCCCATTTCGATAAGTCGATTTTTCTTCAAGCCATTTCCTCCAACCCCTGGGGTCCACTGGAGGTTCTCAGTCGATTAATCGATCCCCAAATCGATTAATCGAAATCCAAAGTCGATTAATCGAAATTAAATTCGATTAATCAAAATCGGGGTCTTCTGACTTTTCAACTTCCTGGCCAATTTCGATTAATCGAAACCCAATTTTGATTAATCGAAATTGTCAGATTCAAATTTCTTCGAAATCTTTTTCCATACTTTTTCCTCTATTTTTTCTAAGCCATTATCCTATGACTTTAACCATTTTCAACTACAACTTAGCCTCTACGATCTATGTATTTTATTCACAAAATTTTTTACCTTGAATCAATCTCAAATTGATTTCAAATCAAATGGTTGGAAGGCTAGGGTTCCAGCTTTGCTTTTAGCGGATCCCTCGCGTCGAATCCGGTGTTTATTGCTCGAATCTCCCTTCCTCAACTAGCATTCACTCCTTGCATTAATCACTCTCTTTACTCTCTCTCTCTTCTTTACTCCTCTCCTTCAACAACCAACTCTTGATTTTAGGGCTATTTAACCCTTTTATCTATCTCCCTCTTTGTGTGTTGAGCACATACACCGTTGTAGGTGTAAGTGACTTCTCATTCACGTCACTCATCACATAATCACTCAAACCATCACATCTCGTCCGCTCATCACATTGTATGCTAACTATTTGACTTTCATTTGGTCAAACCTATGACCGATTGGGCACGGATCTCGAGGTCATAGTTTAGTGTGATTTTTCGGGCTATTACATCCTCCCCACCTTGGGAATTTTCATCCTCGAAAATAACCCAAGGTTTGTCTGTCTGTGTCTCTCTCTCCCCCCCACACTCAGGTGAGGTTGTCCAATATACTCAGACGTATTTAGAAATTCACACATAAAAGGATAAAGATAATTTTAACAAAATTGAGCGATTGAGACAAAAATTTGATTTATATTAACAATTTAAATTTACAAGGCCACATGAGTTGGCGTACAAAAGACTTTACAGATATACAATGATAACTCAAAATACATAAGAGAGTCGTGAATCCTTCAGCCGGTCGGGCAGTGGTCGGTGGGTCTGGAGCCGTGCTGCAGTGGTGGTGGACCGTCTTTGGCCGAGTGGTCGGCTGTGGCTGTGGCGTCTCTGTCGGCGGAGCAGATGTGGATGTGGAAGGAGCCACGTCTGTAGTGGTGGGATGGAAGACGGGTCCTCTATGGAAGGCGGTGCGTCCGGCCGTCCACTCCTCCTCTTGGGCAAGGTAGCGACGGTAGTCGGTAGGGTAGATGTGGCGGAGGGTGTGGAAGAGTAGGAAGTCCATCCGCCGGTTCATCCTCTCGTTGTTGGCCTCCATACGGGCCAACACCTCCTCGATGGTCGGCCCAGATGAAATGGCGCGCCGACGGTAGGATGAGGTGGGTGTCGCGGGCGCGGAGTAGGCAGGTGGCGTCGGTGAGGAACCCTCTCCACGGATGGCTCTGCGGGAATAGGGTGTGCCCCACCCACGTGTGGGTCCTGCTGAGGTGGTGGGGGTGGTGGCGGTGCTACTGCTGCTGGGGCGGGAGCGGGACCCGGAGCTGGTAGGGTCCGCTTTAGAAGGTTGTAGCTACGGGTCCATGAAGACTTTGTAAACGTCTTCACGCGATCCGTAGCCCTCACCTCGTGAGGTGAGATGGTGTAGGAGGGCTCGTCGGAGTAGCACTCCAACATGCTCGAGATGAGCCGAGCATACGGCATCTTCTCCTTGGGCCGCATGTTGCCCTTCATCAACTTGCCCTTGATGTATTTAATCCCTTCTAGGATGACCATTGTGGCGTCGAACCACCGGCCACAGAAGGCCGCGTAAAGCGCATGTTGCACTTTGTCCACGCGCTCGGTGTCGTGGCGCATCGGGTAAAGGTTGCACTTTATCACCGAGTCGAGCATCCACATATAGTGTGGAAGGTCAACCCTCTTGATGGAGGAGCCCGACCCCTTTTTACCATTGGTCATGCGGGTCATGACCTCCTCGAAGCGGGGGTCCTCCTCAAAGGGTGGGAAAAGAGTGGTCTCCAGGGTGAAATCGAGGTAACACTCGAGTACCTCGTGGATGTGGTGACGAGTGATCGTGTATAGACGACCGTCGATCTTGGTTATAATGCAATCGTCGGTAGGGCCATCGGTCAGCCCTTGGTAAAAGAGTCTAACCAATCTAGGGTAGTAAGAACCCCGGATTGGTTTTAGAAGGTTGCCGAGGCCGGCGTTATTTAGGTAGTTTCGAGCCCATTGGGTCTCGCCCGGCACATCGGGATCGGTGAATAGGGTAGGGTCGATAATATACTCGACCTCGAAGGTCTTTGCCGCCCACCATTCATTTGGTTGCTCGACATTGGTGGGTGGGGGTGGCATGGGGGTGGATTCGCGGGAAGACTCGCGCGTAGACGCGCTCGTCGAACCGGAGGTGGTCTCCGATTCCGACGGTGATGGAGTCCTCACCGGCGATGGGGTAGGTGGTGGTGGCGCGGCGTTCTTACGCCTAACCGGCAACTTAGAAGTCGCCTTCTTTGAAGATAGACGGGTTTTGGGCGGCATTTTGACGAAATTTTCAAAAAAAAACTAGGGTTTTCGACTTGAAAGTGAAGAATATACTTGAGCCTAGGGTTTACCTTAGGCTTCGGAGGCGAATGCGGGCGATTTTGGATGCGAATCGGCAGAAAAACCCAAACCCTAGATCGCTCGGTTGGTTGGAGAAGAAGAAGAAGATGAAACGCCCAACAACCCCAAGCAAGAAAATTTTCGAATGGGGAACAAAATCCCCAATCTTATATATATAGCCCGCGGCTCGATTAATCGAAATTCAGAATCGATTAATCGAGATTCAAAACTAGGTTAAGCCGCGTAAAATTGATTAATCGATTTCCCAAATCGATTAATCGAAAGTCAAATTCGATTAATCGAAATAATTTCGATTAATCGAAATCGTATCTAATTAAAATTTAAAATTTTTAAGCTCACTGGCGCGAGCCAGTCGATTAATCGAAATCCATTTCGATTAATCGAAATTCCAAAATCGATTAATCGAATTTAATTTCGATTAATCGAAGTCGTGCTGTAACTTCTAAATTTCCAGAATTCCTTAAGTTATTCGATTAATCGAATCCATTTCGATTAATCAAAATTTCGAAATCGATTAATCGAAATCCACTTCGATTAATCGAAATCGTCCATTTGATTTCAAATTCTCGTAAGTCCCTTTAGTAAATCGATTAATCGAAATATAATTCGATTAATCGAAATTTCAAAATCGATTAGTAGATTCCAAATCGATTAATCGAGATTCCAATTCGATCAATCGAAATTGGTCTTCTACGTATATTCTAACTCTCTTTTAAATTTCCAGTCACTGGCACATGCCAGTCGACTAATCGAACAAAATCGATTAATCGAAATCCCAAATCGATTAATCGATTTGAAATTCGATTAATCAGTTTTGCCCAATTGTTGCAGAATTTCAATCTCTTTGTTTCTTTGATTTCTTTTGGTAGTTTATGACATCAAGTGGTTCATCCATGGAGTTGTATATACTTGATCATGTACGTATAATTCTGTTCCTCAAATCAGATTGGATCAACTTTTCCATTTAATTACACGTATAGTGGAGGTTTCACAAACATGTTTGTGGTTTACATTGAATTCTCACGTCATTGGAAACAAGGCTGGATATTGTTCTTTCACATCGGCCTCTCGTTCCCAAGTAGCCTCTTCTTTAGGATGGTTGTTCCACCGAACAAGCACTAAGGGAATCACTTTAGTGCGCAGCACTTGTTCTTTTCGATCCAAGATTTCCACTGGTTCCTCTATCATGCTCATGTCCTCACACATCTCTATAGGTTGCTTTCCTAATACATGAGATAGATCATTCACGTACTTCCTGAGCATCGATATGTGGAAAACATTATGTACTCGATCAAATAGCGGTGGTAAACCAATGCGATATGCAACTTCACCTACTCGTCCCAAAATTTCAAATGGTCCAACATAACGTGGACTTAACTTCCCTCTCTTGCCAAATCTCATTACACCTTTCATAGGTGACACTTTCACAAACACATGCTCGCCCACTTTATAGTCAACACTAGTCCGCTTCATATCGGCGTAACTTTTCTGTCTACTCTGTGCTGTCTTCAACCTTTCTCTGATAATTCGGACAACAGTGGCGTTGTCTTCAAGTAGTTTTGGTCCTAACACAAAATTTTCACCTGTTTCCTCCCAATTGAGGGGTGACTTGCATCGTCGTCCATACAGAGCTTCATACGGTGCCATGCCAATGCTCGTTTGAAAACTGTTATTATATGCGAACTCGAGCATCGGTAGATACTCATCCCAGTATCCTTGCATATCAAGCATGCATGCCCTGAGCATGTCTTCTATTACTTGGTTCACTCGCTCTGCATCCATCGGTTTGAGGATGGAAAGTCTGAACTAAAGTCTAGTCGTGTTCCCATTCCTTCTTGAAATTTCTTCCAAAACTTGGTATATAGTGGATCACGATCCGAAACTATCGCTTGGAATCCCATGTAATCTTACAATCTCCTTCATGTATAAGTCCGATCTTCTACGTATATGTAGTATTGTATACGGCAAAAAGTGCGCTGATTTGGTCAATCGGTCTACGACGACCCAAATGGCATTGTGTCTCTTGGCAGTACGGGGTAATCCAACAATTAAATCCATTGAGATCGATTCCCACTTCCATTCTGGTATTTGTAAAGGTTGCAATAGTCCAGCAGGATGTCTATGATCAACCTTCACCTGCTGACAAGTCAAACACCGTGACACGTACTCGGCCACGTCTTGTTTCAGTCCTCTCCACCAGTAGTTCTTTTTCAAATCTTGGTACATTTTGGTGCTACCAGGGTGGATAGCATAATTTGACTTATGGGCCTCATCAAGAATCGTTCGTCTTAGATCGGCATTGTCCGGAATGCAGAGACGGCCTTTAAACAATAAGGAACCATCTTCTTTTAGTGAGAAGTCCGACCTAATGCCTTCCCTCACGTCTTGATGAATCTTTGTTAATGTCGGATCTTTCACCTGTAGATCGTGGATATGCTCAAATATCACTGGCTTTACTGATATGTTAGCCAAAAAGGATCCGGTGTCCTTTGACTCAATGTTCGCATCATAGAGTGCCAGGTCTTCCAATAATTTCCATCGGTGCATACCCAAAATCAAAGAAGCTAACTGAGCTGAACCTTTCTGACTCAGAGCATCGGCTACTACATTCGCCTTACCTGGATGGTATTGTATGGAGCAATCGTAGTCCTTGAGGAATTCCATCCATCTGCGCTGTCTCATGTTGAGCTCTTTCTGTGTAAACAGATACCGGAGGCTCTTATGATCGGTGAAAATTTCAAAGGTCTCACCATACAAGTAATGTCTCCAAATCTTGGTATAAAAATGATGCTGCCGGTTCAAGTCATGAGTCGGGTAATTTTCTCGTGTTCTTTCAATTGTCTTGATCCGTAAGCTATCACCTTCTTGTGCTGATTGAGCACACAACCAAGGCCATTGTATGACGCTGTCATGTACCTCAGCGTATCCTCCTTTCTGAAGGAATCGCTAATATGGAGCCGAAGTGAGTCTTGTTTTGAGTTCTTGAAAACTCTCCTCGCATGCCTCACTCCACTCGAACCTTGAATCTTTTCGTGTCAGCTTTGTGAGAGGTCCCGATATCTTTGAAAACCCCTCAACGAAACGTCGATAATAGCCTGCTAAGCCCGAAAACTTGGACATCGGTCCTTTGTTTGGTTGCTCCCATTTAACTCCTTCTATCTTAGTTGGATCTCTGGTGACACCGTGCTTTGAGACGACATGTCCCAAAAGCTAACTTCTTCCAACCAAAACTCACACTTCTTTGAGTTTGGCGTACAATTGGTGTTCACGTAGCGTCTGTAGAGCAATCCTCAAATGTTCTTCGTGTTCCGTCTTGGATTTGGAGTATATCAATATATCATCGACGAACACTACGACGCAAGAGTCCAAGTGTGGTTTAAACACTCGGTTCATCAGATCCATAAACGATGCTGGAGCATTTGTCAATCCAAACGGCATCACAAGGAATTCATAGTGTCCATACCGTGTCCGGAAAGCTGTCTTCTGAATGTCCTCTGCTTTGACTCGCAACTGATGATACCCAGATCTCAGGTCGATCTTGGAAAAATACTTTGCTCCTTGCAGTTGGTCGAATAGATCGTCAATTCTAGGCAAAGGGTAGCGGTTCTTCACAGTGAGTTTGTTCAATTGTCGATAGTCAATGCATAGCCGCATTGACCCATCCTTTTTCTTGACAAACAAGACCGGTGCTCCCCATGGAGATACACTTGGTCTAACAAACCCCTTGTCCATAAGCTCTTGTAGTTGTTCCTTTAATTCCTTTAACTCAGCGGGAGCCATTCTATAAGGTGCTTTCGAAATAGGCTCCGCTCTCGGTGCTAAGTCAATGGCTAATTCTACTTTCTTCTCGAGGTAATCCAGAAATTCCTCTGAAACACGCCGTCAAGTCTCGCACAACTGCTATCTCAGAAATGACATTCTTTTCTTCCTTGTCCTCCTTTAAGAAAGCTAAGTATCCACTGCAACCCTTTCTAATCATTTTCTCGGCCCTTACTGCTGAGATCAGTGGCACAGATGACGACCTCACTCCTTGAAACCGAAATGATCTTCTTGTGTTGGGTGTGAGACTGACTACCTTCTTCTTGGAATCGACGGGTGCAATAATGTCGCTCAACCACCATGCCAAGGATCACATCAAACCCTTGCATGTCTAATAAAGATCAACTTTTCTTCTAGGTCATGCACCTCTAAGTGTCGGACTGCTACTATGATGGATTTGCAAGCTAACTCCGTGTCTACTAACTCTCGGCCAAATGAATAGACACGAAGGGGAAATCCAACGTCTCGAACAATCTGCATCTTCTGAGCGGAACGTGGAGTAACGAATGAGTGTGTAGTCCCGGGGTCTATCGACACTCGAGCGTCATATCCACCGAAACCACCCTTTTCATATATATTTAGAGTACCTATAGTATACATACATACATACAATAATTTACACATCAATTTACACTCTTAATTCACATACAGCTTTTTGTATTGGGAAAAGAATCTATATAATTTCTAATGCATGCTCCTTCTCTATCTAAGATTTTAATGAAATAGAAATTTTCTTTAATTAAAATAAAAATCTCACCTTGGATGACGTCATGCACGTTCCCTGCTTCCTGAGCAGTGACTGCATAGGCTCTCCCCTGAACGATCGGTTTCCTTGCTTGAATTGGTCGTGGTCTTAATCAAACGCTCTTTCTCTTATCCGTCTCGGCAATACTTGATTAAGTGGCCCACCTTGCCACATCGGAAACAACCCTAGTTCCCGATCTACCCACCGTCCTATGAGGCTTGCCACACTTTTGCAAGTCTCCCGAGGTGCTAAGAAAAGACGAGAACCTGTGTATAACAAAGGGCGCCAGACATGGCAGGGCTCTCATAGCGAATAGGTCTCCCGACGCAAGCAATGGAAACCTCTGTTGGTGTTGTTGTTGTTGCTTGGTCTTAAAACCCCTTGAACCGTGGTCTCGATTCTGGGCCATGAACTTGGGCTTTTGTTCACCGTTCAGTAGTGCCCCGATCTTCCTTGTTCATTTCCTCCTCTCTGCTGCTCTCTCTGTCTATATCTATTTGTATTCTCCTCTTCAACTACCAGTACTTTACTCATGACCTCTTCATAGGTCCTTAGTTGAAATGGAGCTACGCCTCCCCTAACCTCAGGCTTCAAACCTTGCTGAAACCTCTTGGACTTCATCACTTCAGTAGCGACGTAATCCGGAGCAAAACGGGCAAGTCGTAGAAACTCTACCCCATATTCTCTCACTGTCATTCTCCCTTGCACTAGTTGTAAAAATTGTATCTCAAGCTGGTTCCTCACCACTTCCGGAAAATATTGTTTGTTGAACTCCTCAACAAACTCCTCCCAAGTCCAAGGCAACTCTGGGGTCTCCTGAGCCCGAGTCCGTATCACGGACTTCCACCAAGGCCCAGCCTCCCCATCCAACGTGTGAGATGCTGCCCATCTCACACTCTCATCTTCCGTGCAAGTTAGCACGCTAAAGACTTTCTCCATCTCCATTGGCCAATTCTCAGCGGCCATGGTGTCTGCCTGCCCAGAAAATGAAGGAGGTCTCATCCTCCTAAACTCTGTAAAGGATGAGGGCACAGGCAACGCAGGTCCTACAGGTGGTGTAGGTGGCTGCTGTTCCCTTGACGCATGAGCTGCAAAGGATGCGGCTTGTTGTGCCATGGCAGCTGCCATAGTCTCCATAGTGTGCATCATCCTTTGTCGCTCTTCTCTGTCCTCTTGTCTTTCTCTCAATCTTTCTTGTTCTCTTAGATCTTGATCTTGCTGATCTCGATCTTCTTCATCCCGTTGTCTACTACTACTGCCCCCTGGGGCCTCAGTACCTCCTAAAGGCACTCTATTTGTAGGAGAGATGTAATCATCTCCACTACGTAGACTCCTCTGTTGGCCTCCCCTTGGTCGGCCTCTTTCTCTAGATGACATTTGCGGCTGCATTTGAAACTAAAGTTTCGTTAACAGAAGCCCCTATGTTCTGACGAAAGAACCCTTGTCAAAATTGCTAAAAGAAAAATGCTTTGATACCAACTGTGACAGCTCGGATTTCGGCACCCCGAAACCCGTGCCATCAGCACGATCATCTTGACCGTGCCCTTTAGCTAAGCAACGGAACACTGGTATATCAAGCATCAAAAAGTAAAATAAATGAAATTTCGGGATTTAAATCTATATTAATTAACTCCCCAAAAGACAGTTCTACCCTCATACCTCTGCATGAATGGAGAACCGATCCGAACCATCGATGATAGCAATCATCACGGATGGTTCGTCCCAAAAGAGAAATCCCAACTTCTCATATACATGATTTTAAACAAAATAAAGGCTTGACATACCAAGCCGTACAAAAACCTCTCCAAGAATCTTAAAGTCAAACCCAAAAGTCAACATAATCTATCTCAGTCGATTAATCGAATTCCAAAATCGATTAATCGAAGGTCAATATCGATTAATCGAAGTAATTTCGATTAATCGAATTTTTCTGTTTCGCAAAGTCGATTCTCAGTTCGAACAGTCGAGCTTACATTCGATTAATCGGATCCAATTTCGATTAATCAAAATTCTCCTTTTCGCAAGGTAGACTCACAGTTCGAACAGTCGAGTTTTCATTCGATTAATCGAATCCAATTTCGATTAATCGAAATTCTCCTTTTCGCAAGGTAGACTCACAGTTCGAACAGTCGAGTTTTCATTCGATTAATCGAATCCAATTTCGATTAATCGAAATTCTTCTTTTCGCAAAGTCGACTCTCAGTTCGAACAGTCGAGTTTCACAAGTTGATTAATCGATCCCAAATCGATTAATCGAAAACTAAAATTGATTAATCGAAATCCCATTTCGATTAGTCGATTTTTCCTCAAGCCATTTTCTCCAACCCCTGGGGTCCACTGGAGGTTCTCAGTCGATTAATCGATCCCCAAATCGATTAATCAAAATCCAAAGTCGATTAATCGAAATTAAATTCGATTAATCAAAATCGGGGTCTTCTGACTTTTCAAATTTCTGGCCAATTTCGATTAATCGAAACCCAATTTTGATTAATCGAAATTGTCAGATTCAGCCCCTTTCGAGCTGTTCTTCCCAATCTTTTTCCATAATTTTTCCTCTATTTTTTCTAAGCCATTATCCTATGACTTTAACCATTTTCAACTACAACTTAGCCTCTACGATCTATGTATTTTATTCACAAAATTTTTTACCTTGAATCAATCTCAAATTGATTTCAAATTAAATGGTTGGAAGGCTAGGGTTCCAGCTTTGCTTTTAGCGGATCCCTCGCGTCGAATCCGGTGTTTATTGCTTGAATCTCCCTTCCTCAACTAGCATTCACTCCTTGCATTAATCACTCTCTTTACTCTCTCTCTCTTCTTTACTCCTCTCCTTCAACAACCAACTCTTGATTTTAGGGCTATTTAACCCTTTTATCTATCTCCCTCTTTGTGTGTTGAGCACATACACCGTTGTAGGTGTAAGTGACTTCTCATTCACGTCACTCATCACATAATCACTCAAACCATCACATCTCGTCCGCTCATCACATTGTATGCTAACTATTTGACTTTCATTTGGTTAAACCTATGACCGATCGGGCACGGATCCTGAGGTCATAGTTTAGTGTGATTTTTCGAGCTATTACACATAAGATCCTCATCAGTCATCTGAAGCTCTCGAATTAATTTTTATTCCTAATTATCCTTTGGCACTCGATATTATAGATGCTATTACACTCCTTATAATCCTAAACTTTTCAAAAATCAAATTCTCAGTCTCTTAAATAATTTATTCGAAATTTACTATCACTTCTCAACATTAGTAACTCCTAAACTCTGTTGCAAGGTGTCATCTTTGTTATATCTCGCTGATCTTTTAATCTATCAGAAATTGATGATACTAATTTACTTCACAATCTGGAATTACTTCTCATAAGTTATTCTTATAGTCGGCATCTCAATCTATAATGAAATTTAATCATCAAATCATTCAGGACTTATGTTTTCTAATTGCCCCTCAATCTAAGGGACCCCCTTCTAGCTACTACTCACTTTCAAAAAAATTATTTCTAATTTCTCTCACATGTTTCAAGCTTAAATAAGTTCTTCCTCAAACAAATTCTTAAGTCCTTAATTGAACCATCAAACTTTATGTCATTGATCATCACAACTTCTTAAAATCCCCCAATCCTCAAAATATCTAAAATGCCAAAGAATTGGTAAAATACTAGAGTAATTACTGATTGTACTCCAAATTCATAAAAGACACTTCAAAAAATATTCACTCAATTTATTTAATTAATAGTAGTTGACATACAACTGATTTATTGAGAGACAATTTCCATCTTAATGCTTCAGCCTAATCCATTATTGAAACTACCCTACTCATCATCTGAGATATCTATTATATCAACCTCGACTGGGTCATAGTCTTCTATTTCCTCAGGTTCCTCGTCATCCGAAGGGGCAACGAATTCTTTTAGCTCTTCGCCCTCAACATGAGAAGATATTTCTTTCGGATCATGTTCAGATATCTCCTCTACTTCCATTGGTTCCAATTTGTCTTCCTGTCACAAATGCCCTATTTTCAAACTACACTTTATGATATGAACACGGGTCAGGTCAAGCAGGTGTATAACACAAGACAGAAAGGATCTATTTAGTTGAGTGTTCAAAACTAATAAGAGTATGAGGCCCATAGTGGTCTAGTCAAGTGGGTTAGGAACCCTCGGTCCTCAATACACAAAAAGAGTATACATGTAAAAAGTTAGATCATCCCAAACATGTTAATGGTGTTTAAGAGTATACACTCAAAATTGATATTTTTATATATAAATAATAAAGTGCAATAGCTTATACTTGCCTAAATATACACACCAGCTATAGTAGTTACCTCTGTAATATAATTACGCTACAGCTAAGCCTCAGCTGGCTCATACATCGACACCAAGTGTAGTGGCTTAGTAGTTAGGGTAAGTCTGCTTTGGCTTATCTGGGTATACACCCAATAGCAAATGCTAGCTTTGTATAGCTTTGTCTTATCTGCTGATATCTTAAGTAGGAAGTGGTAGCTGTATATGGGATGCCAGCCTTTGTAGCTCATAAGCTACTTTCAGCACCGTTTAGTTACACGGCTGTAGGAGTCATCCTTGACTCCCATGGACGCAAAGTGCAGCTCAACTGCTATAAAACTCAACAAAGCGTCTCCTTTCTTCCTCCTGTCACAAACTGTTAGAGCATACGACCATTCACGTAAAATTCTGCGATTCAAGTAAACCCTGCATATCCTTTAAACCACAGCCATTCAAGTACACCTTTGCTAGGTGTTAAACCCATTGCGCTTTTCATATTCTTCACACCTTCGATTTGAAACCGTGAGTCGCAAAACGACCCTCTGAGTTGGTCACGAGAATTGCAATGGATGAAACATTGACCTTGGAGCATCCTTACGACCTTAGCTTCGACACATAGGTCACGAGTTCGGCAAACCCGATCTCAACACCAATTCGGCGTTATCATAAAGAAATAGTTCACCAAAAATGGTATGTAGAAAGACGACCTATTTATTAGTTCATTTGGATTTAGTGTACAATAAAGGATACGTCTGTGGTGTCGATTCGATGGGATCGACTCGGCAACACACAAAAAGATAACTTCAAAGGGTTTTGGAGTCGAACATACACCGGATCCTTTATTCGTGTAATACCTTCAAATAGAATAATTCAACTAGCTACAGTGGAACAAGCAAATAATACATTTCTATAGTATAGTATATAAACCCTACAGCCAAGGAAGATTAAAAGACCAGAGAGCATCAAAGGACACCATGGCAAGCCATGTGCTCAGGCTTGCCATGACAACCTCACAAGGTTGTCGCGGCATGGTGCCCAGCTGGAAGGCTTGCTGCGGCAACCCTGGGGCTTGCCTAGGCAAGCCTAAGTCTGGCTGCTGTTGCTACCTTGAAGGCTCTTTGGTATGTACATGGGTGTGTGAGTTGACTCTACGGCTTGGTAACGTTGTAGAGCATGTATGTAGGGTCTACGGTGACCCAGTACCCTAGTTGTTATACTAAATCTATGTATATGAAACCATAGGTGCCACTTGGTGCACATGACAAGTTCATAACGGTGAAGATATTCTTGGATGCATGAGTGCACGTACAAGCAGCTACACGTAAGCGTGACGTAAATGGAAGTGAAGGTAGGGAATTTACCTTCCTAATTTATGTGTTGATTCTGATTTATGCAAACTATTATGTGTATAGACATGTATGCGTTTACAAATAAAATAAGCTAGTATTTGAAATGCATGCTTTTTGCATGACTCGACTAAGATTAGTTTAGCATAATGATCCTAAGATCAGTTGAATATATGGTGAATGCACTGATGATATTAGTTTAAAAGCATTGGTTTATGCTAGGTTCAATGATGCAGATTTGGACTCCACATAGGATCATGTATGAATACGTTAATTTTAAATCATGTAGGAACACGCTAATTTTGATCATGTACATGCTAGTTTTAATTCACTGTAAACAGTTTGAGCATGCAAGTTCAGTTATATTAGTCAGTTTACGTCATATTGCATTATTCAGAGCCTGCTATCCTTGAAGTCCTCTATATGTTATTGCTTAGTTTTGAGTCAAGTGATCCTGCTATCTCAGGAGCTTGACTGTGTCCCTTTGATAAGTGATCCTGCTACCTCGGGAGCTTAATTATCTTGGTCCAAGTAATCTCGCTAACTTGGGTGCTTGACAAGTGATCCCGCTAACTCAGGAGCTTATTTTGTCTTGGTCCAAGTGATCTCGCTAACTCGGGAGCTTGTTTTGTCTCGCGCGAGTGACTGTTTAAGGTATTTTTGGCCTATTTTCTGAAGACACCTCACCCGCGCGAGTTTTTCAACTCGCGTGCGCGATTGTGTGCGATTTTGTGCGTTTTGGGGCTTTTCAAACCCATTTTCACATCAAAATTTAACCTTTTTTATTCTAATTTTTTGCACACATTTATGCAACATAATTTCAACCAATTAAATCAAATCTTACATTCTAATCACGTGCGCGCAAGTTCTACGACGACCAAATTAATGGATTCGGTGTCAAACCTCTTGCTCCTCCAATGGCTTGATCTCTTCTCCCCAACCACAATGGTGTCGAAGATCGATGTTCTTTGAGTGAAGAACCCGATAGAGATCTTCTTAAATGAAAAAAAGGAACTTGTGAGGAGAGATCTAAAGGTTAGTTTCATAAGAAAACAAGAGATTTGAGGCTCTCTTCCTTTCTTTCTACTCCTCTTCCTCAACCAATGATCCTTTTGAAGAAGAAGAAGAAATTTGAGAGGGATTCAAGGAGATTTGGGTTTCTAATGGCCAATGTAGAAGGCGGTCTCTCTCACTTCTCTCTCTCAACTCTTTCCTCTCTCAAGCAAAAACTCAAACGAGTTTACAAATGAGATTTCTTTGGTATTTATCTCCTTTAACTTATAGGGGCTGATTAAGAGTTGAGCTAGCACACCAAGATTAGTGTATGAGCTCTTAGCAAAAGGTCCAAAGTTGGCTCAAATGGTTGGCCCAACTAATTTTAATTATTATAATACCCTATTAATATTCTATCTTAAATGAAAATTGACTCTAGGTTGCACATGTGCACAATGCATTGTACCAAACAAGTGCACTTGGCCTATGTGCAACGATATAGGTTTACAATATAGATTTTGGGGACGTTACATCCATTTTTAACTTATGGGCCAAGCTAAATGCTAGGCCGGCACACCGTAAGTTGGTGTATGGGCTCTTCTTCAAAGGCTAAAACATAAGATTTTAGCCTCACTATTCACACGAAAATTCATTCTTATTAATTATTTATCTTAAAATATCAGGGCGGCATCATGCGACTTGCCGAACACGTACACTTAATTGGGTGCAATGTGATAAGTTGGGTTATTGGGCTCGGGTTCGTGTGCAATATGCACAAACACACACCCACTCTACATATGGTACGAGTTGGGTTTTAATGTGTTTGGCGCGTAACTCCAATTATAACAAGTGGGGTTTGAGGCTACAATACCTAGGTCAAATGTCTGACTTGGCTCAAATCAGTCAAAAGGTCACATTCTCGTCAAAGGTCAACGATTTAACATTTACGAAAATTTAGGGTTGTTACATGCCTACAGGTCAAAATTATAAAATCAAGCTCAACACGCTCCAATCTTTACCTACCTTTCATGGGCTTGATCGAGAAGATCCCTACCAACATCTGAGGGACTTCATAGAACTTTGCACAATGCTACAATTATCGACAGCTAACAAAGAGGCCGTGAAACTACGTCTGTTCCCCTTCTCTCTCAAAGATAGGGTGAAGGCATGTTTAATTTTATTACCTGCCAGAATTATTACCACATGGGAGGAATTGTAGTCTAAGTTCTTGGGCGAGTACTTCCCAAGTGATAGAACCAACTAAATTTGCCAAGCAATCCAGGACTTTAGGCAATTGCTGGGAGAACTATTTCACGAGAGTTGGGAATGGATGAAGGATTTATTACAGAAGTGTCCTCATCACAAGGTACTGAATTGGTCGATAGCGCAAAGTTTCTATCAAGGGTTGACTGAGACTAACCAGTCCACAGTCGATGCCGTTAGCGGAGCAGCCTTTATGGCTCAGAATGGCCAACAGTCTTGGAATTTGTTTAAAAAATTGGTCGATAATTCAAAGCAGAAACAGGCCTTGTTAAGATCTGATCCTGATGTGATCCGCCACACCCCGCTCGTGAGGGGTGGTCTTTATATTATCACTAAAGATAGAGTAAAGAAGGAGGATGACATGAGTGCGAAGGTTATAGCTCTAGACCAACAAATTGCCGCACTAATGAGTGCCAAACCAAGCACTTTGGAAAGACATTTAGCAAACTGTTAAAATTGCCAAAGTTTCACCTATATCGAGAATCCTGTTATGCCATCATACCAAGAGGTGATGGAAAAAGAGCAAGTAATGGCATTTTAAAGGGGAGACTATGGGAATACCTATAACCCGTCATGGAAGAACCACCCAGGATTTAATTATGGTTCCATGGGAGGAGCACAACTAGCACCAACTATTGTAATATCTCGAAAAAATTGAGCGTTGAACTTTGACCTCGAGATCCATGCCTGATTGATCGTAGATTTGACCAAGTGATAGTCAAACTTTGAATTCATGGAGTGATGAACCGACGTGGTGCATATGTGACTTGAGTGTAGTAAATGGTGTTAGTTTTAAGTTACATACACCTATCTCTGGTGTATGCGCTTAACACCGAAACCGAAGAGAGGATATAAGGGTTAATAACCCTAGATCCCTTTTGTTTTGGCTATTAAAGAGAGAGTTAAGAAGAGGAAGAGAAAGAGAAGGAGATTAATTACCAAGGAGTTATTGTAGTTGGATTGAGGGAAGATGGAGCATTGATTGCCGGATTCAACGCATTTGGAGCCATTGAAGCAAAAGCTGGAGCCCTAGCCATTCCAACCTAGATCTTGTTCAATTTGAGATTGATTGAGGCAAGTTGTATTAGATTTTAATACCTAGAGAATTGATGAGTTAAATTCAGTCTAGTATAGTTAATATGATAGATTAAAGACTTAGAAATGAGAGAAAAAGAAAAGGAATGAGTTTTGGAAGAGCAGCCCGAAAGGGGGCTGAATCTGGCCAAATCGATTAATCGAAATTCGGATTCGATTAATCGATTTTGGCCCAGAAGTTGAAAAGTCAAGGATGCCCGATTTCGATTAATTAAATTAGACTTTGATTAATCGATTTGAAAGTTCGATTAATCGATTTGGAAATCGATTAAGCGACTGGGTACCTCCAGTGGCTGGAGAAACAAGACCTGAGGAAATCGGCTAATCGAGTTGAGAAATCGATTAATCGATTTGGGATTGATTAATCGAATTTGAATCTCGATTAATCGATTTTGAGAATCGATTAATCGATTTGGGTTTCAATTAATCGATTTTGGGAATCGATTAATCGAATTGTGTTTCGATTAATCGATTTTGGGAACCGATTAATCGACTTTGACAGTTTTACCTAACTTTTATTTTGAGATTTATGGAGGGTCTAGGACCTTCTTTATTATATCTTTAGTGATATATTGCATGTGTTGTAATGTACCATAGGTGGTACGTGTGAAAGCGAGCACAAGGAGTCGCATGGGACCTTGATGCTTAGACCTTCAGAGAATTGAGGTAGGGAACACCTTGAACATGTACTTTAATTGCAAGAGCATGTATGTAGTAATATATTTATCAGGATTGAAATGTTTTAACTATGAAAAGCTTTGTAAAAATGAGTGTGTGTGTGACACCAAAAATGTGATGAAGGCATCTGTGTGATGCGAGTAACTGAGATCAAGTAATTTAATGAGAATGAGACATCCCCAGGGGATGAGAAAGTAATAAAGGCGTCAGTGTGATGCGAGTAAATTAGACATCCCAGGGATGCATATATGATTGAATAATTATTGTTGGGGCCTAACTGATATAAGATAGCACTTTACACGGTGAACAACTATATGTAAAGCACATGTTATTTTTGTTATTTGAGGTTTGTTTAGAATACCTCAACGACGTGGCGGGATACCCACGACTGACGTGATAGGATATCTGTGACCGGTATGGCGGCCAATCCGTACACCAGTGCGGAGATCTATCCATACACAGTAAGCACATTCCAGGGATGTTGAGTTGAGATTTAACCCTGCCGCCTATTGAGAAAGGGGCTTGGGTAGTATTCCCAGGGAATATATTTTTATAACTGCCTATTTAGGTGACGATGGTGGGTATTCCATCGGGGTTCGATGCTATATGGCTCGGGGATTACTTAAGTTGAAGATTTAAGTTTTGCTTTAGGCCTGTTCAGTGTCATTCATGATAAATCAACAGTAAAGTAAGACATACAAATTACCAGTAAATCTTGAATGCAATTACCATCTTTTGAACCATTTTCTAGCTAATGCATAGACACATCATGCTTAGAATATCATGGAATATATGTGAGTTTTGATTTATATGTTCATTGTGTTGTTCCCTATTGAGCTAGGATGTAGCTCACCCCTTTAGACTATACGTTGCAGGTCCTTTGTTAGCAGCAACTGAGGCTTCGGGAGACGTAGATCCGGGTGATTCGGATTACGTGCCTGGAGACGAGTTGGAGCCTCCTCCCGAGGACTTCTTCTAAGAGACTCTGCTGTGTACTTTGACAGAGAGTAGTTTTGCGAACAGATTGTACGGCTTGGTATGTCAAGCCTTGATTTTGATGAACAATGTAATTAAATTGATTATTTCTTTTGGCAAACCATCTGGGGTGATCTGTTTATCATCGATGGTTCGGATCGGTTCTCTGTTCATGCAGTGGCATGAAAGTAGAATTGTCTTTTGTTATGCCAGATGGGCATGTTACTTTTCTGCTTTATGTAATTATTTGCTTTATTTAATTATCTTTGCTTGTTATACCAATGTTCCGTGCATAGTTTTGGGGCACGGTCTGGAGGATCGTGCTGATGGCACGGGTTTTGGGGTGTCGAAATTTGGGCTGTCACAACTACTGTGTAACACTGACTCCCCTAAAATCAAGTTTTCCATCCTAGACCTCCCATGATGACTGTGCTGCAATAATATGGCCCACAGAGAAATGCACCTGATGCCACAGTTGTTCAAACCCTCAAGGATTTGAAGCAACAGTCGCATTAGCATTCTAAAGACCTATCCCAATTTGTTCAATTCTCTAAAATACTTCACTCACATACACAGTCCATAATGAAGTTGGAAAGCCAGATTATCCAGCTAGCTTCATAAGTGGCAAGGAGAGAGAATGGCCAGTTGTCGACATAACCAGTTAATAATCTGAGAGGACAAGTGTTCTTGGGGAGACATTTGCTCCCCTCAACCCAAACTGAAATTCTCAAGGAATCCTCAAGATACCGACTCATCCGTAGAACCCTTTGTAAACTATGTAAAATTGTTCCTTTTCTTTTAAGTTTAGACATACATTATGGGCCAAATCGTTGAAAAATGATGGATATCATAATATAATTCCTATTGTATACTTCTATGAACAAGCGTATGGATTTACGATTGCTCGTAAGTTTGGGAATGTTTATCAGTTGAAGTATAACGATTACGATTTAATCGATACAAGAGTTCGCATATAATGCTGAAAGCTAGAGTCGACCGACGATTCTAGGTTAAAACGCGCATGATGATTGGTTCAGAAGGTCATCACTGAGATAGGGCATACATATTCTAGAGAGGATACGTCGGCCTCATTTTTGAACTTTCCATTTTTACCCATCATTTTCCTCTGTTTTTTTCAAAATTCCCTTATACAAGACTCAACCGTTTTTGAACCTCCCTTGCATTCTCAGTTTAATTTCGAAAACCCCATTTATGTTTTAGTTGACATTTTGAAATTAGGGTTTACAATTTAACTATAAGCAAGGTGATATTTTATTCCGATACGAATGACTTTGAATCGATATAGAAAATATATGTCTTGTTGAATAATGTTTTGTTTCCCCATTTTTACAAATAAAAAGTTGTAAAATGTCAAAGGCATAAAACAAGAGATAGAGGGAGGAGAAGAAGAAGAAGGTAACAACTCAGATAACTCTCCACTTATTAGCCATATCGCACGGTCTGCTGCCATTAAAGTGAAATCAAAAGCAGCAGACCCACCCAGAAAAAAGTCAAGATTCTTCGGGGTGGTTATTAGAGAACTACCCGAAGAAGAAATGGAAGTTAAAACTGTGTCTACCCCAGAGAAGGGCAAACAAATGGATAAAGGTAAAAGACCAACGTCCTTTGATATTACAGTAGAACGACTCCCAAAATCAATGAAACGCCATATTGTGGGAGCCGAAATCGCAGTGGACGTTGCCTTTTGAGAAGAATGTGAAATAAGTGGAGGAGCAATCCATTATTTTAAAAACGTAGGGCTTCAATACTTCTTAGAGTCCGGAGTAACACAAGTCTACCCAAGATTGGTAACACTATTTTATAAAAATATGGTTAATAGTAGCAAGGGTTTAGAACTAATTTTGTCAACAACCATTGATAGATTCTCTATTGCAATAACAAAGACAATGGTTACTGGAGTGATGAATGCACCCTTGGAGAGACCTGAAGTGTCCCCTGACAATCCGGAAGCCAATCTTTTGAGAGAGCAACCCCATAATCTCCCGAATTTTGTCAAGATGGCGACGGAGCAACTAGGCAAACCCCCAAAAGATAGATCCTTTTTCTTGAGAAAAGATTTAGAATCATAGAGTCTACAAAAAAATCATGGATCTCTTGATTCACAAGACCATCCACCATACGGGTCATGGGACACAACGAAGAGCACTCTTCGTAAGAGCCTTATATCTTATGGATAATCGTTACTGGTTTAGTGTTCTAACCTACCTACTAGAAGTAATAAACATCGTGAAGGAGAAATTGAACCAAGAAAAATATCAAACAAAGAAATTATGTCTGCCCTTTGGTGGGTTAATTATAAATTTGTTGATGAATGTGGGATATAGCATTGATCCCAAACAAAAGGCTCTTCCTAGAATAGAGGATAGCCTTACAACAACAACTTATAGGAGGACTCTAAGTGCTGAAAATAAAAAGAAATTCCCACTCATTGCACCTAAAGTGAGAGCCCCTCCTAAGATAGGATCCACATAGGACCCTAAGGTACAGAAAGAATCTGTTGAGGGATTGATAGAACAAACTATAGTCCCAGCAGAAGCAAGTACAATAGGGGAGATGAGTACTTCTACTCAGCCTTCAGAGAGATCAGAGATTGGCCCTACAAGTCACGAGAAGCCAGCTGAGTTGGAACAACCAGTTGTATAAAAAATAGTTGAAGATCAAGCTAGCCAATATGACCCAGCTTTGGATTCACCAATAGGACCTGCTATGCCCCTTCAACCGAGGCAAACATACAGCTAACCATTGTCGAAGAAGAGCCCGTGAGTCCAATCATCGAAGAAATAGTAGAAATCCCTGTACCATCAGAACAATAGATTGTTGAAATGGCTACTCCTAACCATATTCCTGCACCTATCGAGTCTGTTGCTCCATTTGTAATTTCATCCACTGCAGAACAGACTCCTATATTTCACGCCCCAAAAGTAGGAAATAGTTTTGACACTCCACATATAGGCTTCATAGAATTAATGGGCCAAGTGACATCTCCTCCAATCACCACAACCACAGTATCCACAATTGAACAACCTGATTTGGAAAGAAGACTGAGGAAAATAGAGCAATGGCAGAGCACGTATGCACCAAGTTTAATGCCATTACCAGGTGTTGTCACGAGACTAATGGAGGAGTTTAACAGACTGAAAAGTAGAGTTCTAGATTCCTTGCCCACTGTTCAAGAACGCCGAGAAACATTAGAAAATATGCGACGAAAGATTGTCAGAGATCACAATGCGCATTTCATAGCAGAAACTGCAGAAAGTCCAAGAAGCCACTGAGATTCTTCAGGCACAGATTGTGCAGTTGCAACAAGAAAAAGACACGTTGCAAAATAATCAACAAGCGTGGGAGGTTGGGAAAAAAAAGTATCAGGAAAAATTAGCAACTCTGATGGAGAAATTCGGCGAATTTATTAAAGACCCAGATGTCAGAGAAACAGTAAGAGAAAAAGCCCATCAAGAGTGCGACCAGGCACTAAATGCCCAGTTGGATGAAAAGACTCATCAACTGACAGTAACAAGAGGGAAATTGCTCAAATTGTAAGAAGATAAAGATTCCCTAAGCCTGATTTGCAAAGAACAAAAGAAATATATTGAGTCCTTCACGACCAAAAGTTGGATCAAAATAGCAAGTGCAAAAGATGAATCGGAGAGGCTGAGGGAAGAGATAAAAGAAAAATCTGCTAATAACGAAACCCTCAAAGATACTCTAAAAAAAAAAAAAAAAACAGAAGCAAAAAACCTAAGACTTGAGGTTCAGTTGAAATTCACTATGATTACTAAGTTGAATGAGGATTTGAAAAATAAAGAAAAGGTTGAAGAGGAAAGCACTGATGTTCCCTACAAGGAGGGTTAGCCTGAGACACAAAGAGAACCACTTCTAGCAGAGCAATATGATTACTCTACAGATGTGGTATTCGACTCTAAGGAGACCTATCAAGCAGCTCCTCCTCACTGCTAACCTTACTAGCACCAGAACTATGTCCTTCTTCAGCCCTTGTACCATATCCATCTTCGCCAAGTGAGTAAAATTTTCAAAACATCACAAGCCTCACAGGTATGATCATTTGGTATGATCATTTTGTTAATTCTGACAATATCCCCTATTTTTTTTGTGCCAATGCAGGCATTGTCCAGTTTAAGGTTGGGGGGGGGGGGGGGATATACACCTTGTGTATATATTAGTTTAATTTTGTAAATAACACTTTACTTTTAACATTTTTGCAGAAGAAATTTTTCTTTCTATTTCAGTTTTTAGTATTTCTTAGTTTAGAATTTTGACTGTTTAAACATCACATGTAAGATAGAAAAAAGTATAAAATCAGCAATCTAATGATCCATCGCAAGGATCCAAATTTCGGGTTTCATTTTAGTTTCGGAGGGGACGGAAGCCGAAAATTTGAACCAAAATTTCAACCGATAATTTGACTCCCATACAAAAATCTGACTGAAATTTCGGTCCAAATTATCGTTTCGGTGAGGATCGAAACCGATAATTTGGACCAAAATTTTGGTGATTTCGGCCGAAATGTTGATCCTTGATCCATCGTAATAGATGCTCAACAATCACAAAAATAGAATAGTTACAATTCATGTTTTAGCTCTTTGAACACTGTATCAGAATGAATGTTTGAAACTATAAGTTGATTTAAACTGCAATATTTAGAATATAGTTTCAAAATTATATAACTAGTGAGCTTTAGGGACTAAATTTTTCCTTTCTTTTTGGGAGAGAAATTGTTCTTTATCGTTAAAAATTCCTTTGAACTTCTCTATTGTTTTTATGAAAAATCTCATATTGTTGAACTTAAAATCAAATAATTATATGATTATGATGATCTATTTAGCCTAGAACTATCTGTTTGAAGCATCGAAATAATATGACATCTATGCTAGCAAATCGTAAAAAAGATATAAGGCCATCTTTAATTAGTCAAAGCTAAAACGCCAAAATCTTAGAAATCATTATCCTTTGAACCCATATTAGAAGCCTAAACCGAATTTCTTTGTATCGATATCTGATAAATCCTTTACCATATGTATTGCCCAAAACTTTCTCTAACCTTTGTTATTTTTGAGAATTTAAAACAAAAAGAAGGAAAGAAGAGGGAGTGAAAGGAGTATGAAAAAAATAGATAAGGGGAATGCTGAAAAAGGGTATAGCTGAAGAAATTATTTTGAAGAATATGAGAAAAGAGATGGAAATTCGTAAAAGATGATTCTAAATCAAGGGAATATTTGAGAAGAGAACTGAAAAAGAATGGAATTTACAGAAGAATTTAAAAAAAAAAAAAATGAAAAGAAGTTATCCAACTATTTGGATACTTACTGAAGTAGAAAAGAAAGAAGAAGAAAAGATAGGTGAAAGAAGAGCAAAAAATATTTTGAATCCTTTTTACCTTTTTTTGAAACCTTTTAACCCAAAGCCCCATTTCAAGCCGAAGAAAAAGGCCTTTTTGATTTGTGGTTTGCAAAAGCATAAGGTTAGTAGAGATGTGAATAATAGATACTATGGATTGCATAGGGAATCATATGAATAGAATTGATTATCCTTTCTATGAGATTTATGCTATTTTTTCAATTATCCTGTGGATAAATTCTTCTGAAAATATATTATATTGAGAGAACCCAAAATATTGAAATTTTTTAGAGTATGCCGAAAAGTGAGAGTATGAATGAAAATATTTTTAAAATTTGTAGTGTAGAAAAATTTATGAAGAATAAACTGTTCATTGGTACGCACACACTCCTCGCTTTACAGGATTGAAATTATTGAGTTGTGATCAAGGATGATTGTTAGGATGAAAAGTGATGGTTGATGGAATCATAGATTTAAAAATCATAACAACTATGTGATGATTAAGCTAGCTAGTGTACATAATTAGTTTAGATTTTTAACTTTTTATTTTCTTTTAATTTAAATTTTTTTTTGAAAAATCTAAAAATATTTGAAGTTTGTAGGTAACTTCACTGAAAACCTTTAGGAGACTATAACTCCTCCACTAGGGATCACCTATGGGTTTAAAGGCTTGTTGCATTTGCTAAATGCTATCGTTCTCCCTACGAAAGTGGCATTTAAATTTATAGTTTTAAAGTACTTTACTTTCCTTGTTTGCTAGGAACTGGTAAAATGTATGTTTGGGGGTGTGATCAGCCACATAATTTATCAATTTATCACGCTTAACTTAGTGATGTTAAACCCCAGTTTGCTACTAATAAGCTAATGATGTGCAAATATTAAGAAAAAATAGTAAAATAGAGTGAAAGTTTTAATCTTCGTCAAAATGAACTCATAAAGCAGTAAGAATGACGATTGAGCGTAAAAGATGATTTGATGTGTGTTTAAAGCTAAGAAATCGTATTTTACGATTGAACGAAACCAAAGAAAAGTATGAAATCATAATTTACGATTCTTCGAAAGAGATGTTCAAAGCGAAGTATGATACAAAAGAGAAAACGATCGATCGTAATATAAAATCATCTAGAGAAAAGCTGTAACAGAAGAGATAAATCGTAATTTACGATTGTATAGAATTAAGCTCTTATGCTACTGATCATGTGAAGCAATCCACACCGCCATGCACTAGAATAGAAGAACTCTTGAATTAGAAGTTTGGCAAATCACGGATCTGAGAAGATTGATGAAGAAAGACTCTTAAAGGTTGCTGAAATTAAGGAGAAAGTCCAGAGGCACATCAACCACTGAAAGCAAGGAAGATAAAAATAGGAATTAGAGTTATATTAGGAAACTTTTATTTTTAGTAGTTTAATTCTCAGAATCAATTGACAACAGAGGTTTGGTTTTCTTCCGATCAAAAAATAGTTTAGAGTAGTTTAAATATCCAAGATTTCTCGATCACAATTGACAACTAGGATTGAGAGCTGGAAGATTAGTGTAGATATCCGTAGTTTCTTAGAAGCAATTGACACCTACAGCTAAGGGGTGAAAGATATATTTTTACTTTGCTTTCTAGTTTAGATATATTTTTATTGAAATTTACTACTTTGTAAACATCTCCAAGTTTTGATTTGAATTGACAACTCAGGTTGAGATTTGTAGATTAGTGTAACGATTTTTATTTTCCATCTCCAATTTTCTAGAATTTGATTGATGCCCAAATTTTGGTTGGTTGTTGATTAGATTAAATCTATATTGATAGGATTTTAATTTTGATTGATGCCCAATGCTAGGAGACTTGATATATAGTGTAACGGTACTTTTAATTTCATAAATATATGAAAACAGAAAGAGACTGATTAACGACCAGGATCCAGAAGTTTTAAGATTACAATTTATTTTCTTGTACTTTAGTTTAAACAAAACCATTATTTTATTCATATTTCTCTAGTTTAGAATCTTAAAGATAAATATAAGTTTCTTTTTAAAATAAAAATACAAAGATAAAACACTTCCTCGTGGGAACGATCCTATACTAGCACTACAATTTCCATTGTGCACTTGTAATAAGTTAAGAGTTAATGAGAACAACGTAAAGAGCACATCAGGTATCAGGTTGAGTGTGGCTCTAAGGTCGGGGTTGTGCATGGATGCAGTCATTATTATGATTATTATATAAATTCAAATATAGGGGTTCGAATTTTGGTGCAAGCTCGAACTTGATTTTCGTGTTTGGGTGCACACCCAAGAATGGTAAAGGTGGGTCTGATGTGATGTCACATGGGTCATAAGTTTGACTAGGGTCAAACCAGTGAAACAGTTGCAATTATCGTCATAAGTCAATGATTCAACGTTGGAAAAAATTTGGGTCATTACACATACAATTTAGCAGCAAGAGACATCCACTACCGATTAAATATTAGAAGCGCAATTTAGTATGACATTGTTCTGACAATTTAGTATACCTCAACCAATGTAAGCAACCCCAAAATTTGCGTGACTTTTTTTTCTGATGCATTGCCCAGCTGCCTATAAAGATAAGCGAGTGCAGCTGCTCCCCATGCATAGTCTCTAACTGTCTTCAGATTTACGTACCAAGTCAACACCATAATTCTTGATTTATCGGCAAGGATTGTGCAACCTAAAAGTTATAGAATGTATCCCTTGCAGCACAGCCAATTTGATCATCGGATGCATCATCAGGAATCTTGCTCAAACGAGCATGCAACCATTCCAAATGAAAAAAATTTCCCTTGCATTCTTTGCGATTCAATTCTCTGATCATATCTTCAACATCGATACCGAATGCTTGAGCACACGTGGCCACCAATTCGGGTGCACTCCAAGGGTTGGCAACAACTATCTTTACTACTATAGCTAGGCCAATGAGTTGATTCACGTCATCGAGAGTGATAGTCATCTCATCGATAACAAAGTGAAATGTGTTTGTCTCGGGATATCATCTCTCAACCAAGACAAATACTAAAATATGATATATCGTCCTAGATGCAACCCTTGCCAACGGCCAAAACTCAGCTATCTTGATTCTACTTTTAAACTTGTGAGATATTTTAACGATGGACCAAGCTTCAAGTTTGGCTGAATGTTGTATGCAACAAAGCGTACCACGATCTTACATCAAACAATAATAAATTTAGTAAAAATAGTAATCATTAAAATGAAAAAAGCAAATTCAGTACGTGAATTGAGTATTGTTGGCTACTTTGTTAACAAATAGATCGTGGGCAACATGATTTCTATATCATCATAGAAGTGAAATGTTTGTACGACCTTCGAGAGATGATGCCATATTATCCTCGACTCTAGTTTGGGCAGACTCAACGTCAACCTCTTGCATTTTTTTCTTCTTTTTTTGAACTGCCTCTAGTTCTTCGCCTTCCACTCTCTCATCTTGAACCACAACAACTCTCCCTTCCAACCTCTCTTCCACCATCTCTTCAACTCTCTCACCTTCACTCACTTCATTTCTCTCTTCTACTCTCTTCTTCACAAACTGTCCCCTCTTCCATCCCTTATGCCACACTCCCCTCTCTAATCCGTTCTGCCTCATGCTCCTCCCCAATGATGCCTTCCACACTCCCCTGTTCCAATCTATTGTCATTTCTTCCACTCTCATCTCTCCAATCACTTCTTCCATTGTCCCTTCTGCCACACTCTCCTCTTCTCTCCCTTCCATTGTCCCTTCTTCTACCACCGTCTCTAATTCCAGTCTCTCTTTTTTTTTTTGGTCCCTTCTTGTGCAACCGTGAGATTTTTGACGATCCCGTTGCAATGATGCGCACTCGTAAGAAAATATAGAGTCGCCACCTGGAGCTTTTGGTGTTCCGAGAAACCTCAAATTAATATTAAATATACCAAAGTGATAAATATGACTCTGATTCACCGGTCTATGCCAAAGGCTCTTGGGTAGGGGCTTTGGTTATCGATCGGGAAGGTGTTACACACCTGATCAACCCGCTCGTAAGCGGTCTCTACTTATGGCAAAAAATAAAAGAGAAATAAAAAGGAAAAGAACACTTCCTCTTGCCCGAAGGCATTTTGATCCTATTTGTGCCCCTCCATTCCTACTGAGATTTTGGTAGCATAACGACACAAATTTGAGGATAGAGCAAAAGATAAGAAGGTAGAGGAATAGAGGGACAGTTGGAGCTCTTGGGCCCTTGTAGCACGCGTGTAGACCTTCACGTAGGTGCACTTGACGAGCTTCTTATAGCTTGGATGGTGGAAAAGTGGGTTCTAACCTCTAAAGCTTGATAGCTAAGGGATAGAGGAAGAAGGATAGGGGGTAGCTCATTATTGGGATGTCTGGCTTGCCTTCAAAAAGGATTTAAATTCACTCAAATCAAGGCAGATCACACACAAGACTTGCAAGTAGTCAGGGCCTGTTGTAGCAAGTTTTAAAAGAAGGGTAAGTAAGGGAATGTCCACAGGGAGGTGAGTTTAAAATATGGTAAATCTCTAGATCTGTAAAAGATCTGGCACCCTAACTAATGCTAAGTCAGCCAAAAGAAAGGGGAGAGGTTAAAAAGGGTTGTCACTTGAACTAAACTACACTTGAAATGCAAACTAGATGAGATCGAGTCCAGAGATCTAGATCTTACAAGTGGGTTTAAAAATAGAAAATGGAGAAGAGCAGCTTGGAGATTGTTCTCACTGCAATCAGGTTGAGTTGGTCATGTTACAGGGGTTCAGAGCACACAAATCCCTCAGGTGGCTACAAGCACAGCTGAAGGCTCCACTCTAAACCGAAGGATTTAATTGATCTTAAAGCTATGGTCTGTCCACTTCAATGGTCACAAACCATCCTATAGACTTCAGCCGATCCAAAGGTTTATAGTAGAAGAATCTAATTGAAACCAGAGATTGGACTGCTCTTAAGGCTATGATCTGTCCACTTCAATGGTCACAGATCATCCTAGGGAATTCCTCCAAACCAAAGGTTTCAACTAGAGCATTAAAACTACTATAGATGCTGCAATTTCCAGGTCACAGACACAAAAAATTGTAGGGATATCAGATCTAGGGAGATTAGATGGTATCCAAGAAGTCTACCAGTTAAGTGGGTGAGCTGATCAACAGACTCCTCTACACAAATCCGATCAAGCACCAAATGAAACCAAAGGAACTATAGACCTAATTAAAATAGTAAAAACAATATTTACATTGCAATGAAACTCGCTCTACAATGAAATACTCTCAGATCTATAGTCTGTGCAGCAATTAACCCACACTCTCAAACTTACCCAATTACAGATCTAACCTCTCTCCTCGCTGCTCCTAGGGAATTAGCCAAGCATAGTTGAGCTAAAAGAGGGAAAATAGAATTTTGCTGCAAGCTCTGATCTCTAGAATTTGATCCAAATCTTGATCCCCCCAATTGCAATTGGGGATCTCAATATATAGCTTTCTCCCTTATTTTTCCTGCCAATCTTCCCTTCTAGAAGGTCCTCAGAGTTTGTTAGAGTTCTGTCATAGCACGTGGGTTGGTTAGGGTTTCCTAGGGCATCTTTTGGATCATCGTGCCGGTCACCAATGTGCCTCGGTTTGCGTGTAACAGGTCACCAAGTTGCAGCATGTGAACAATCTATTTTTTGAGAAGTTCTTCACACAATTTTGACAGGTTGAGGAAGCTTTCGAAAGGTTCAAATGGAGCTTTTTGGTCCTTTCGCTAGGTTCTCAGATCTCTTCGATAAGTTCTGATAGGATGAGCCTTCTCTTAAAGCTTCAGCATTCTCAACCCTTTGCTTGGAGCATTCGACAGGTTGGGGAAAGCTTTTCGACAAGTTGGAGGACCATTTCGATATGTTCAGCTCTGCATGCCATCCTTTTGATAGGATTGCTCTCACTCCTATCGAAAGGTTCACGCACCCTTCAGTAGGTTCTGTTTCAGCGTCTCCATCTCGATAGGTCCAGGCCACCATCTGATAGGTTAAGGAAACCATTCGATAGGTTCCCCTTACACCTCAGGTAGGCTTTTGATAGGATGGTTTCTTCCTTTCTTTCAGCTGCTCGATAGGTTTTTAGATCCTATTAAACTCCTTAATGCACACGAATCCATCCTTTCTCTGCCTTCAGATCCTATCGAAACCTTTCCAACTGCACGAATTCCTCCATTTTTTGCTCTCAGCTCCTATCGAAGTCTTCAGATAATCTCTCAATAGGATGTTTTCAGCCAATTTTCACTTTCTTCGCCTTGCCCTACTGTTGCCACGCGCCCCAAGGGCCCAATGGTGTGCAGCCCTCTTGTGTGCCCTTGCTGGGTCTGCACTGTGCTGAGAGATGGACTTCTTTATGCAGCATTTTTGAGTGGTTTTTTGCACTATTCTTGTCTTTTATTGCTATCTATAAAATAGACTCAACAAGTGTTTATTAGTGTGCTCACAGGTCCATCAAAGGTCAGGTTAAGGGGTGAAAACTGACATTTTTCACTAGTTAACACACCCCCAAACCTAAGCTTTGCTAGTCCCTGAGCAAAGGAGAAACAAAGAAAATTAAAAATGCCACTTTCGTAGGGATCACGGGTGCATTTAGCATATGCATCAAGCCTTTAAACCCCTAGGTGATCCCTAGTGGAGGAGTGAAGTCTCCTGAGGGTTTTCAGTGAAGGTACCCACAAACTTCTCCAATAAAGTTAGTTAATAGTAGTGCATCCTGCTAAGACAGAGTTTAAGTAAATAAATTCACACCATGTCCATTCAATTCATTAGAGGAATTTCAACAGAAAAAGCATAAGTTCAAAACTTGAAAGTCTGTTGTAATCCTTCACCATCACTCAGCTTATGTCAAGGCATTTCTCCTAAAAATTAATGCATGGCTCACCTTTCACTTGAGAATTCTGTTTTGATACTACCCTCATCAAATTGGATTTCAGACCTAAGTCTCACTAGGGCTGTTTACTCAACCATCTTCATTTCAGCACCTCTTCACTTTCTTTTTGAATTTTCAGACTTGAAGTGACCAGCTTCATCAGCTTCTTATCTTCTTGTAGATTTTCAAATGAAGTGACTTCTCTTTCTCATCCTTTTGCTCTGTTTTTTTTTTCTTTCATGTACTTTTTTTTCTTTTTGTATTTTTCTCCATTTTTTTTTTTGGATTGTGATGCCACAACTATACATCACACTATCCTTCAAATATACTTTCTTCTTCTTTTAACCAAACATCAAACCTTAAACTTCTAACCTTACTTCTCTTCTTATTTCCTGATTTCTCAGATTGAGGGTGAACTAAAACAGGTCAAAAGGTTTTGGGTTTACATTTTCTGGTTTCCATCAAAGAAAAATTGGGATTTTTAGGGCTTAAAAGGTGTGTATCAAGGGCAGTTCAATGGTGGGAAATTTTAGGCTCAGACTGTCCAAGGAATGGCCTTACTTCACGTCTTCAATGTCATAAATACTGTCATGCTGTTTCGACTTGGATCTGCCTAACTTCTAGTGATCAAAACAGGATCCAATCAGTCCTTAGAGTAGGAAAATTGCCAAGACACTCTTCAAAGAAAATTTTTCAGGTCCAAATCTCACTGGGTATGGCCTTCCATCAAATTTTCTTGGGTGTATCCTTACAATTTTCTCTCATTTCAGGTTCACTATACATCAAATTTTTTTTTCGAAAATTCTTGACATTTGCTTCATGAAAAATGTTAAAACTACTGCTCAATTCAGTTTTAAAAAGTTATTTAATTTCCTCTTTTCCAAAAATCAGGTGGTGAATCACTTTGTTTTCAAAAAAATTTTCAACATAGCTGCACTAGCATTAACTCATTTCATTGTCACACCTGCCACACCCCCAAATTGAAATTAAACAGTGGCCTCACTATTTTACACTACAAAATCAGTAGAGAGGCATGATAAGAAGATATCTATACAGTAACAAAAGAAGTACATGAAAACAAAATTGTATTACTATGTCAAATATATACAAGATACAAGTGAAAAAGAAACTAAAATAACAAACTGCCACATCTATTTGCAGGCATCATCTGGCCGACCATAGAGGTCAGCCAAGTTTTTCAGCTCATCCTTAGATAAATGAGCTTTTCCTTTAGATTTTGATTTCTGTTGCGGGTTCTTTGGTGCCTCCTCAGACTGGGCAGCTGGTTATTTTTCTTTTGGATCAACAACAACAATAGAATCTGAATCTGGATTAGAAGGAAAAAGGGCACTGGGGTCCAATCCTAGAGCCGCAACAGCCTTCCTTCTTTCATCCCTAGAGAGTAAGGTGAACGAGGTGTCAGGTTGGGTTAGGGGCTTGGTGGGGTGAGCTTCTTCAGACTGGGTAGCAGGCTTCTTTCCTTTCTTGACAGAAGCAGCAGAGGGAGCAAATCTTTTGGCAGTAACTTTCTTCTTGGTGAAAGCCCTTTTAGATTTTGGAGGGGTAGGTTGAAAGGGCTGAGAGGTAAAGGAAGCAACCTTTTTCTCTAATATGTCAATTTATTTTGTGGCATAGAGCAGGTTGGCATTAGAGAGTTCCTTGGTGGCCTTGAGTATCTCCTGAGCATTGGCTAATTTTTTCTTGAGAAGCTCAGAATTCTTCTTCTCATATTTGGCAATTAGACTCTTAGCAACAACCAACTGTTTTGCTAACTCATAACGAGTCAGGATTTCAGTCCACCCTAGAGATATATCTCGGAGCTTGATTCTGTGCTCCAATTCCATGTTGGCAATCCTCTCCTCATAAGGGGCTTTAAGGGAATCTCGGAGTGCAGCCATACCTCTCAGGACATCCCTTTTGATATAAGGGTTGTCCCTCATGGCATACAATAGGGCGAGGTAAGGGGGGATGTACAAGTTTTGTCTAAGGACAATGGGCAAGGACAGGGGTATAGTGGATGAAGTGGAGGGGGTGGAGAGAACCAGATCCTCCCATGGATCAGTTTGGGTGGAGGCATCTTTGAAAACAGGTGGAGAGAGAGAGGGGGGAGTAGGTGATGGGTGATTCAGCCACTGCAGAAGCAATTATATCTAGTGATGAAGGGAGAACAGATGGTGGTGAGGAAGGTATGGGGAGAAATGGGACTGCTACCTCCTCAGACTGGGTAGCAACAAGGGGTGGTGAAGCTATGGGTGAAGAAGGAGGAGATAAATGGATGGGTACATGGATAGGTAAAAGAGGGGAAGTGGGAGGGGGTTGAGGAGCTGGAGAGGATAGGGTAAGGGTGGATTGAATTGATTGGAGGCAGGAGCTCATGAGGGCTTGGTTGTTGGTGTTAATGGTCAATTGAGATTGAATGGACTGTAGGAGTGAGAGAATTTGGGTGAAAGTGTCAGGCATGGTGGGGGTAGAGGGGATAGGTGTTTGAATGGGATGGAAAGGAGATGAGGGTGAATGGTTAAAATGAGGAGGCGTGGAGTGTGGGGAGTCAGGAAGTAGGGTGTACTCATGAGCAACATCCTCCACAATTGAAGTCATGAGGGCAGTGAACTCAGTAGTGGTGAACTGGTCCACACCCTGTGTATGCAGAGGGGGTTGCAGAGGGGGGAAATCATAAATGGGTGGAGAAGATATGGTAGGGGTAGGCTCGGAGAATGTGGGAGTTTCAAGGACTTTAGATTGGAAGACCTGAGTGGCTGGTGAAGGTAAAACTGGTTCAGAGGTGGGTGGAAAGGGGTCTGTTGGAGGGGGGACTGATACAAAAGGAAAAGCAACGTGGGTGGAGGTGCGGGTAATGGGACAGGTATGGTAGGTGAAGGGATGGATGAGGGTATCTCGGCAGGAAGATCTGCTGCCACGGTAGTGGGTACCTTCTCAGCCTCCTCCATTCCAGTTGGCTTACTCTTCTTAATCAAGGTGAGGCTGGTAGACCATTCCTGCTTTCCATACACTTTTGTGGTCAGCTTCTCCATTGGGTCATTTCTCTTGATCACATACTTTCCAGTATTGAGCAGACATGTGATGAGTCTGCAGAAGGGCAGACCTCCTCCCTTAGTAAAAGCTTGTCTCTTCAGCACCTTGTCATTGATGTCCACCATTGTTTCAAAAATCAGCTTAGGTGCATTCACAAATTGTCCCTTTGAACAGTAGTATAGGGCATCCACTAATGGGGCCCTTCTCTCTTGCAAATGCCCAATGACATAGACATTTTTCCTCAAAATGGTATCAATGAGTCTTAGGGTAGGATGGAGGTCTCTTCTCATCAGGGATTCACTAGAGCCCACTATTCTGTTAGTAAGCTGTTTAGCCATTTCCCTAAATGTAGCCCCTATAGGTGCTCCCTCAGCACTGGTGGAGTCAAATTGATATGGGACTCCCAAATCCATCCCGATGTCTCTGCAATCGACAATTAGTTACCAGTCATCAATCAAGATTTCTAGTACATCCTCAGCCCCAGGCACCACCTTCTTTGTCAGGTTCTGGTACCACAATTTTACCAACCTAGGGTACACATTTTCCTTCAAGGGTGAAAGTAGGGACAACAAACCTTCTTTCTTCAAATATTCTAATGTCCCCTGGCACTCCCCAATGTTGGAAAAGTATGCTAGATCAAAGTTTATCTCAAGGACAGGACTCAAATTCTCTACAAACTCATTGGGGGTAGTTAACCCAGCTGGAAGCTCTACTGTAGGTGGTCTATCACAGGTGGGCAAAGGTGTTTCCGCAGTAGGAGCAGTTATCTCTAAGGGTGTTTCCACCTCAGGCTCCTAAATTTCGACAGCTTGGGCTTTCTTGGCTTTAGGGGCCTTCTTTAGTGTCTTTTCAGAGAGCTTCCTCTTAACAAGTAGTTTGGAAGCTGGCTTCGATTTCTTGGAAGATTTGGGGGTAAAAGCAGCTGGTCTCCGGAGTAGGTTTGCTAGGGTTTCCTCAGGCTCAGCCATTTTACTCTCAGGGTTTGCTCACTCACCAACTTGTAATGGAATTCAGAGGTTAATAATTAGAACAACAATAGATTGGCGGTGGGAAGGCAACTTACCCCAAAATTCCTAGGGTTTAACAGAGATCCCATAGCTCTAATTTCTCCAAAATCAGATGAAAATGCTCCTCTGCGCAAGCTCAATGTACTTATGAAATGGCAAACTGAATAGCTAAAGGTTCTGCGAGGATTTAGTAGAGAAAGAGGGAGGCGAAAGAGAGAGGAAGAGAGCTAAGGTTTTGTAGAGGGTAGGGAATGAGGCACAAATGACCTATTGATAGGTATATAAGGGGTGAAATCTAATTTCGATAGGATGAATTGGATTGTTTCGATAGGTTCATGCGTCCTGTCGAAGGCTTAGTTGACAAAGCTTTCAAAAGGGATGATTCGATAGGATCCCGATAGGTGGAACCATCCTTTCGATAGGCCTCAGTGCCTATCGAAACCATTAAATATCTTGTCGAAATCACCATGTGACCTAACGAAAGGTGAACTTGACCTATCGAAAGCTCCCAAAACCCAAATAAGGCTGCATTTCTCGGCACTCTCAGCCTCAGCACTCAGCAGGCTCGTCTACTATGCTGCTCTACAGTTTGTTTCCCCTGTGGACAAGCTCCCATTCCCTCAGGACAGCTGATAATATTGAAATGATGGCCTAGTATTTAGTATGACAATTTTTATTGTAGAAAAAAAAAATCAATCAACAACAAAGTAAACACCTAAAACAAAAGCAAAGTATGGTACATATGATATATACTAAACTTCAGGGGCTAATCTGGAGGATCTGGAAGGTCCATGGTCTCCTCAGCCTCATCAAACTTGGCACCTTTCGTGGATCTTTTTTGTAGCAAATGTCTATTTGGGTGCAGTTTTGTATTTGTGAACCAAATATTGCCCTGCATCAGCTAATGAGGATTTTCATGCACAACCTCCTCTAGTACATCAATGGAAAAATAGGCCTCATCTAGAGGGGTTGATGAGCTGTGTTGTACACATGTAGCTTTAGTTTCATGTTGCCAAAGGAGACTTCCATGACTCCTGACCTACATTGTATACAGGCATTAGCAGTGGCCAAAAAGGGCCTGCCTAGAATCACAGGTATGGAAGAAACACAGTTACTTGGCTCTATGTCTAGCACCAAAAAGTCAGTAGGGTAAAAGAACTTGTCAACTCCCACCAGGACATCTTTAATGACCCCCATAGGCTTCCTTTCAGATATGTCAGCCAATTGCAAGACCACATGTGTGGGCTTCAACTCTCCTAAGCCCAGCTTCTCATATACTATATATGGCAGTAAATTCACATTGGCTCCCAGATCCAATAAGACTTTCTCAATTTTATGATCCCCAATGATGCAAGGGATAGTGGGCACTCTAGGGTCTTGAAGTTCTGTGGGGGTAGCAATAGATAGAATTTGCTTTACCTTTTCTGCTGAAAAGACTTTCTTGGATAAGTGTATCCTAGACTGTCTTTTATAGGTGCATAACTCCTTCAGAAACTTGGCATAGGCTGGAACTTGTTTAATTGCATCAAGTAAAGGCAGGTTGATCTTTTCTTGCTTAAAAGTTTCCATCATTTCCTCTATTTTACCTTCCCCTTTATCGAAAGGGGAAGGTGCTTGCAATGTTTAGGAAATGGCAAATGTGGGATTGCTCCCTCATTTGTAGCCTTAGCCAATTGGTCATCTTTCTTTTTGATTTTTCTCTTTTCTTGAGGATCATCATTATCCTCTTTCTTCTCATTTGGTTTCCCCTTCATGTCCACCACTGGTGGCCCTTATTGTGTCCTTTCGAAAATCACCTCTTTGCCTTTTTCCAAAATTTCTCAAAGTCTCACAGCTAACTTGGTTATCCACCAGCCTTCCACTTCTTAATATAGTAATGGATTTGGCTTCCTCGTAAGTGGAGGAAACTTCACCTACTACATACTGTCTCCTTGGGTTATCCAGTTGTTGGCTAGGCAGCCTCCCTTCCTCTCTCTTAGTCAAAGCATTAGATAGCTGACCAAAATGGTCTTCTATTTTTTTAATGCTTTGGCTGTGAGAGTGCACAGTTTGAGTTAAGGGACCCAAATTCTGTAGTGAGGCCAGAACTTGTTCCTCGAAAGAAAGTGATCTCACAGCTAGAGGGGGTGCAAGTTGTTGCACAGGTTGGCCCACAGGCTGGGTCATGGACTGCTGGTAATGATGCTTTAGAACATAACTTTGGTAGTAGGGTTGAGCATTTTTGTAGGGCATGGGCTGCTATGGCTGCTGTTGCTGGTTTGGGTATGTATCTTGTCTCCACCTCAAGTTGGGGTGGTTCCTCCATTGGTACCCAATAGCAGGTTGTTGCCCATAGGACTGAGTGGTAGCCACATGCTCCATAACAAAATCTGGAAACTGGACAGCTGATGAGCATTCTTCAATGGGGTGGGTAGGAGACTGGCATATAGCACATGCCTCCTCCACCATAGCAGCCATGGGTGACTGCATTACTCCCATGAGCTTATCAAATTTCAGTGCTAGGCTGCCCACTTTCCTCTCCAAATCACTTTGCACATTTACCTCAAACATTTTCCCTCTGGTGGTATTTTCTATCACCAATCTAGGAGGATCTAAGTCCCTAGACAAGGTCTCCCTCTGCATGGAGTGCTCACTAATGATATCAAACAACTCCCAGGCCTCCTCAGCTGTTTTATGGAGGTAGGTGCCACCACAAGAAGCATCTACCATGTCTCTGCTTTTCGAATCAATCCCTTGATAAAAACTTTGAACCAATTTCCATTTAGGGATTTGATGGTGGGGGCATTTCTTTAGGAGTTCCTTGAATCTCTCCCAAGCTTGGTGAAAATCCTCAGTTTGATCTTGGGAAAATGAGATGATGTCCTTCCTCAGCTGGCTTGTCTTAGATATGGGAAAGAATTTGGCCAAAAATTGACATTGAAAATTACTCCAGGCCTGAATATTGTTGGGGGGAAGCATGGATAACCAGGTCCTGGCTCTATCCTTCAACGAAAAAGGAAAGAGTCTCATCCTGGTTGCCTCCTCCCCCAAACCTGTGCTATTGAAAGTGGTGCACAGTCCTAAGAATTCATCAATGTTCTTATAAGGATCCTCTTTGGTCAGGCCATGAAATGAGGGTAGCATCTGAATTATGGAAGACTTTATTTCATAATTTCCTTGAGCAGCTGGGAACTGAATGCAAAAGGGGGAATTGTAAACCCCTGGTGCATTAAATTCCTTGAGAGTTCTAGGCTGCTGTTGCTCACCCATTTCGGAAAATTCAGCTGCAACAGATGTGAGTGGAGTTTGTCCAGATCTGAGGAGTCTTTCAACCTCTGAATTTAATGGGACAACTGAGGTTGGAGAGTTCTTCTCCCAAACATACACCACTCAAGATCTAATGCAGAGCAAATCTTCAAACATAACAAGCAAGAACAAAAACAAATGACTACTGAATCTAAAAATTAATAGATCTGACAAGTAAAGGGGAGTAGAGGGATGCAAACTCAAGAGCAGCCTCCAGCACAATGCTCCTTTTTCACAGCAGCTTTAGAAATGATGAAATACAAACAGAATACTGGAAAATAATAAAACTTACAAGAACAATTAGTGAAAAGTCAAACAAACTACTACAGATCTATAGTCTAAACTAAATCAAACTTAGATCTACCGATTTCAAAAACACCTCCCCGGTAGCGGCGCTAAAAACTTGTTGGGTTGTCTACCTTGCCTTCAAAAAGGGTTTAAATTCACTCAAGTCAAGGCAGATCACACACAAGACTTGCAAGTAGTTAGGGCCTGTTGTAGCAAGTTTTAAAAGAAGGGTAAGTAAGGGAATGCCCACAGGGAGGTGAGTTCAAAATATGATAAATCTCCATATCTGTAAAAGATCTGGCACCCTAACTAATGCTAAGTCAACCAAAAGAAAGGGGAGAGGTTAAAAAGGGTTGTCACTTGAACTAAACTACACTTGAAATGCAAACTAGCAGAGATTGAGTTCAGAGATCTAGATCTTGCAAGTGGAAGGGTTTAAAAATAGAAAATGGAGAAGAGTAGCTTGGATATTGTTCTCACTACAATCAGGTTGAGCTGGTCATATTACGGGGGTTCAGAGCACACAAATCCCTCAGCTGGCTACAAGCACAGCTCCAGGGTAGAAGGCTCCACTCTAAATCAAAGGATTTAATTGATCTTAAGGCTATGGTCTATCCACTTCAATGGTCACAAACCATCCTATAGACTTCATCTTATCTAAAGGTTTATGGTAGAAGAATCCAATTGAAACCAGAGATTGGACTGCTCTTAAGGCTATGATCTGTCCACTTTAATGGTCACAGATCATCCTAGGGAATTCCTCCAAACCAGAGGTTTCAACCAGAGCATTAAAACCACTACAAGTGCTGCAATTTCCAGGTCACAGACACAAGAAATTGCAGGGATATCAGATCTAGGGAGATCAGATGGTATTTAAGAGGTCTACCAATTAAGTGGGTGAGCTGATCAATAGACTCCTCTACACAAATCCGATCGAGCACCAAATGAAACCAAAGGAACTATAGACCTAATTAAAATAGTAAAAATGAAATTTACATTGCAATGAAACTCGCTCTACAATGAAATGCTCTCAGATCTGTAGTCTGTGCAGCAATTAACCCACAATAATACTCTCAAACATATCCAATTACAGACCTAACCTCTCTCCTCGCTGCTCCTAGGGAATTAGCCAAGCATAGTTGAGCTAAAAGAGGGAAAATCGAATTTCACTGCAAGCTCTGATCTCCAGAATTTGATCCAAATCTCGATCCCCCCAATTGCAATTGGGGATCTCAATATATAGCTTTCTCCCTTGTTTTTCTCGCCAATCTTCGCTTCTAGAAGGTCCTCAGAGCTTGTTAGAGTTCTGTCAGAGCACGTGGGTTGGTTAGGGTTTCCTAGGGCATCTTTTGAATCATCATGTCAGTCACCAATGTGGTTCGATTTGCGTGCAACAGGTCACCAAGTTACAGCGTGTGAACAACCTATTTTTTGAGAAGTTCTTCACACAATTTTGACAGGTTGAGGAAGCTTTCGACAGGTTCAAATGGAGCTTTTTGGTCCTTTCGCTAGGTTCTCAGATCTCTTCGATAGGTTCTGATAGGATGAGCCTTCTCTTAAAGCTTCAGCATTCTTAGCCCTTTGCCTGGAGCATTCGACAGGTTGGGGGAAGCTTTTTGACACGTTGGAGGACCATTTCGATATGTTCAGCTCTGCATGCCATCCTTTCGATAGGATTGCTCTCACTCCTATCGAAAGGTTCAAGCACCCTTCGATAGGTTCTGTTCCAGCATCTCCATCTCGATAGGTCCAAGACTCGATAGGTTCCCCTTATACCTCAGGCAGGCTTTCGATAGGATAGTTTCTTCCTTTCTTTCAGCTGCTCGATAGGTTCTTAGATCCTATCGAACTCCTCAACTCACATGAATCCATCCTTCTCTTCCTTCAGATCCTATCGAAACCTTTCCAACTGCACGAATTCCTCCATTTTTTGCTCTCAACTCCTATCGAAGTCTTCAGATAACCTCTCGATAGGATGTTTTCAGCCTATTTTCACTTCCTTTGCCTTGCCCTCATCATGCGTGCAGGGGCCCAATGGTGTGCACCTTCTTGTGTGCCATTCTTTGGGTGACCTTGTCTTTGAGAGATGGACTTCTTTGTGCAACATTTTTTAGTGGTTTTCTGCACTATTCCTATCTTTTATTGCTATCTACAAAACATACTCAACAGGTGTTTATTAGTATGCTCACAGGTCAATCAAAGGTCAGGTTAAGGGGTGAAAACTGGCATTATTCACTACTTAACACTCATTTCTAAACTTAAGGGTTTTTTTATGGAATATTGGGTCTAAGGGGACTGTTTGTATTCTAGAATTTGTATGAGCAATGGGGCACCAAAGGGAGAAAGGCTTCTCTCTTAATCTTTTCTCTCCTAGGAAAAATTTTCAAGCCCTTTGCAAGGGGGGGGGGATGCCTCTCTTTTCATAGGAAAAGGGAGGGTTAAGGGGGTGCTTAGAGGCTAATTAGGGTTAGCAATTAGGTAATCCTGGCATCTAAGGTTTGCTAAGCTTTCAAAGGTTTAGAAATGTGTGAATTTAGGTTCAATGGTAGATGATAAGGTGAGGTTTCAAATGACTAGAGGGTTGCAAATAGGGTAAGCATGGGTGCAACAGTCCTAATGAAACTCATCTTACAATTTGAGATGGTCAACAAGTCAAACCCCAAAAGTAAAATTTAAGCCAAAAACCCACAGTTAATGTAGCTAATAGATGCGCCAGGCAAAAATACAGGTCCTAAAAGTTCAAAGCCCGAGGGGGGACCTACCTCTACTTGGTGTAACTATTAGTTGTGCCAAGCCATTTCTGGGGAGAAATGGCTTGGTACAAGTATTACTTGCGCCATGTAGGACTGGAGCCTCGCGAGGCTTTCGCGTGGTTCAGTGCAAGCCTCGTGAGGTTCAAATACTGCCCATTCACATGCCCAAGCTTTGGATTGCCGTAACTTTTGATGTACAACTCCGAATAAGGTGATTCTTAACTCATTGGAAAGCGGGAAAAGTCCTCTTTCCAATGATATATATCTCATATCTAGCAAAGGTATGTATAAATTTTGGAACTCCTCTCTTTAACCATTGCTCAGGAGGGTTCAAAACTGGCCCGGGAAGGGTTCTAATGGGTCTAGGAAGGTTAGGGTTGATTCCTAAGGGTTCAGGATGATTCCTAAGGGTTTTGAGTGAAACCTAAGGGTTTAGGGAATGCTTTTGAAAGCTTAGGGGTGCGCCCTTCTCAAAGTATGTTTTGATCGGGCCTTGGGTCAATTTTGGGTATCTACAGATGCCCCTCTTTGGTATCCGATTACTAATGATCGAATGTCAAAGACAAGAGACATTCCAAGAGGCCCAAGGCATTATTGATGGGTCCACTGCATTCCAAATGAACCTCAAACATTAGGTGAGTAACATGGTGAGTAAAAAAAAGCCTTGTATGTTAGGAAAAATGTTTGTTTCTTAAGGTTATCGGTCCCCAAGCACTTAGCGATATTACTTGGCATAACCGAGATGGAGCGAGTTGCGAAAGCCTAATATGGTGAGAAAAACATTATCTTCTTGAGATGATTGAAGATATTTGATGTTTAAGTTTCATTCTGAATACAACAGCTCCGTAAATAGGAGGGTGATCGACCCATACCTAAAGATAGGAGCAAAGCAAATACATGAAGGTCCACAGCTTGTGTCAAATCATACGAGGCATTGACTGCCCCATTTGAATGTCCACGGGTGCCCCTATGCGAGGTAGAATTTAAGATTTTTGGGCAAACCCATCGATCTCGAGGTTAATTTAGCACGACTACCCGAGCGGAGCGATTATTAACATCACAACGCTTTTTGAGAGTACGTGCTGCTTTTGATAATATGTCCTAAATCAACATGACCTAGAGCATCCAACTTCAAATAATACTAAATAGATCCGACCAGAATTGGGTGTCTGCCGAAGGAGACATCCAATCCTGATCTCTACCGACAATGATCTTACTAATCATTTAACTATGCATAAACATGCACCCATTAGGGGTGAAAAGCAGTAAAGTTGATGTAAGTCCCAACCTAGAACCTGTCCGGGTACTATTTATGAGAACAAACGACCATCCTACGAATACCTATATGCATGGCGCCTATCTAAGGGATACCGTGCCAATACAAGTTTTAAGCCTGCGAAAATAAAAGGGAAAAGAACCCTTCTGCATGCATGTTTGTACATAGTTGATCGATATGTACTTTCATTTCCAATAGGTTGGTCTCAACCAACAAATGACCTTTTTTAACGGAGTTACCCGGACCTCAAACCCCATAGGGTGCACGCCCAGACTACACAGACCAAGAGTCCACACCTCCAAAAAGTTCGTAAAAAATCTGAAGCTTAGACACTCATGTTCATACGAATCCAAAAACAGAGCGCTTAGCTCAAAGATTTAGCAGTGGAATCAACCTGATCGAAACATTGACCACTTGATCAGGATTGACACCATTGCTCCTACTTTAAATTAGGATCCAAAGATCCAAGGTGAACCTTAGACTTAAGACATTAATTTGGCACAACTACATTGCCGATAAAATATTGACATTTTACTGCATTGAAATACGCATGTGTGTAGCTGTGTGTGGCATGAAAACATAATTTTTTTTTTTTCAAATGATTGCTTTTTCCATTTTTTTTTCAAAACAAGAACTATCTGAACCTCAAACCCCGAGGGGCGCACGCCCAGACAGTGCATACCAAGAGCTTGTGCCCTCGAAATAGATTACAACAAAATTAAAGCCAACGTATTCAAGTCCATGTGATATCGAAAGGATCGGGTCAGAATTGGGTGTCCACAGAAGGAGACACTCAATCTTGGCCTCCGCCATCAATGAAGTTACAAATGAACAATTATGCATAAACATGCACCCATTAGGGGTAATAAATAATAAGGCGATGGAAGTCCCTACCCAGATCTCATCCAGGTACTATTCACGAGAACAAACGACCATCCAATGGATACCCAGGTGCATGGCATACACTTTACAGGGATACCGTGCAGGTTTTAAGCCTATGCCCTAAAATGGGCCCTTTTGCTTACATATTTGCACATAGTTGTCTGACATAGTTTCATATCTGACAGGTTGGAATCAATCCGACACGGATATTTTTGAAGACAAAGTTACCAACCTCGGCCCCGTGCGGCACCTAACGCACGCTCGCTTAGCTTCAGCCTACTTGACGCGCGCTTTCAACCCGCGGTGCCGCTACAGCGTTGGCAACCAACCCATCTGCACATCAGCTCTGATACCACCCGCCTAGAGGACGGGAACTCCTCCCAACATGGTTGCCTCTGTTTCACGGCCTACCATGCAGCTCATCGTGTCCCTTATGACACGCCTATCTGCACCGCTGCGCTAACGTGGCTTGCTCAAGCTTCACCCTGTGCACTGCACTAGTACCTCGCTCGCCTGCCGAACCAAGCCCACAGCCTTGTGCCTCGCACTCGCGTGCCCAACTGAGTCCCACCCAGCTTACCTTCGTGTGAGTTCCGAATTACTAGCACACGTTCATCTTTAGCCCACATGCTGTCGTGCTCAACTGAGTCCCACGCAGCGCCTTGGTCCTGTCTCGCGAGGTTGCCCAACCGTATGCACCACGACGCGTAGTTCGGAGCCATACATCAACCTCCCTCGGGTTCCACACGGCATCGCTGCGTCGACGTCCTAGGCCCACCCTTTCAGGCCTAGGAGACACTTGCGCCCCCTCTGGCAACGCAAGGCCCCGTGTGCGGGGGAATAGCTCTCAAGCTCCCTTCCCCTATATAAGGGTAAATAGTCATTCAGCCAGAATGACAGGAGAACCTCAAATCTATTGGTTTGACATACCGCAATGCCTCATGCATCGCTAGCCCACCTTGGCTATGTCGCGTCCGTGACGCTCCGCGTCGTACCCTCATGCGACCGTGTCGCGTCCTCGCAGCGCGACCACGTCGCAAGGCCAACATGGCCCCATGTCGCGTGCCCTCCTGGCACCACATGTCGTGCCACACGCACCACGCCGCAAGCTCGAGTATTGGCCCCGTCACATCCTCCACCACTCCATAAAATGTCAACGTCCTTGTTGACGCATGATCGCAGTGAACTGACCCCGCCAACTCCTCCCAGCTTGTAAGCAACACATTTCTAGTTCTTAGGTCTGCACCTTCCCACTAGCTCCCCATTGTCACCCCGGTCGGGTCAACTTGGTTCTGCTGTCACAAGGCCCTCACCTGTTAACTAGCTCAGGGATGTCGCGTGTCAACTTGACACCACATCACGTGCCTCCGCACCACTTGTTCAAGGATGTCGCGTGCCCTCTTGACACCACATCGCGTGCCTCCGCACCAGTTTGCTCATAGCATCATCGCTTCTGGATCGAACTTGGCTTTGATACCAAAATGTCACGGGGTCGCACTTCCGCAACCTCAGTCCCGTGCGGCACCTAACGCACGCTTCGCTAGGTCAGCTTACTTCTGATAACAATCGTCACGAGGACATCCTTCGACGCGCTTTCAACCCACGCGGTGCTTCGCTATCGCGTGCAACGAAGCCAACCCATCTGCACATCAGCTCTGATACCACCTGCCTAGAGGACGGAAACTCCTCCCAACATGGTTGCCTTTGTTTCACGGCCTACCATGCAGCTCATCGTGTCCCTTACGACACGCCTATCTACACCGCTGCGCTAACTTGGCCTGCTCAAGCTTCACCCTGTGCACTGCACTAGTACCTCGCTCGCCTGCCGAACCAAGCCCACAGCCTTATGCCTCGCGCTCACGTGCCCAACTGAGTCCCACGCAGCTTGCCTTTGTGTGTGTTCCGAATTACTAGCACATGTTCATCTTTAGCCCACATGCTATTGTGCTCAACTGAGTTCCACACAGCGCCTTGGTGCTGTCTCGCGAGGTTGCCCAGCCGTATGCACCGCGACGCGTAGTTCAGAGCCATACATCAACCTCCCTCGGGTTCCACACGGCATCGCTGCGTCGACGTCCTAGGCCCACCCTTTCAGGCCTAGGAGACACTTGCGCCCCCTCTGGCAACGCAAGGCCCCGTGTGCGGGGGAATAACTCTCAAGCTCCCTTCCCCTATATAAGGGTAAAACAGTCATTCAGCCAGAATGGCAGGAGAACCTCAAACCTATTGGTTTGACATACTGCAACGCCTCATGCATCGCTAGCCCACCTTGGCTATGTCGCGTCCGTGTCGCGACCGTGACGCTCTGCGTCATACCCTCATGCAACCGTGTCGCGTCCTCGCAGCGCGACCACGTCGCAAGGCCAACATGGCCCCATGTCGCGTGCCCTCCTGGCACCACATGTCGTGCCACACGCACCACGCCGCAAGCTCGAGTATTGGCCCCGTCACAGCTCGCCCGGACAGTGTAGACCAAGAGTCTACGGCTCTGAAAATATCACGTGACAAACTTGAGGTTCAAGGCACTCAAGTTCATCTGTAACCAAAAATGGAGCGATCAGCGCGAAAATTTAGCGGTGGAATCAATCCGATCGAAACATTGACTGTTTGACCGAGATTGACACCGTTGCTCCTACTTTGAAGTAGGATCCAAAGATCCAACGCGAACCTTAGACTTAGAACATTAATTTTGCATAACTGTATTGCTGATAAAATATTGACATTTCACCACATTGAAACATGCATGTACATAATGAAAAAGTACCACGAAAATATAGCTATCTTTTTTCTTTTTCAAAATATATATTTTTTCTCTCTTCTCTCTTTTTTGTTTTTTTGTTTTTGAATAGACTGGTGTCTGTGAAGAGATGCTTCATATGATCTGTCCATCGTCGAGAGGTCGCCGGCTTTCAGGCTTTGAGCCATTTGATGTTCTTGCACATTCTCAAGAAAACGTCAGTCCCTTTTTGTTTATATAGGTAAAAATTAACAAAAGGAGAAGTAAATTAACAAAAGGAGAAGTAAATCTTTACCCATTACTTCGTCTCAATTTTTAAGATACATATTTTTTATTTTTTATTTTTAGAGATTTTTTGTTCTTTTTCTTTATTTTTGAGATGGAAGTACAATGCTGTAAATATGTACATGGACATATAAAAGGAGTATATATATATATTTTTGGACTTTTTTGAATTTCTCTTTTTTTTTTGTCCTTTTTTGTTATTTTGACATGGAAGTATGATGTTGTACAAATGTACATGGAAAAGAGTATAAATATATACATTTTTCTTTTGTATTTATATTTTTGATTTTTTCTATTCTTTTTTGGCTTTTCTTCTCTTTTTTTTTATGCTTTAATAATGAGACGAAGTAATGGGTCCCTTTTTTAGCATAGCCGAACCCGTTCATGCGGTCGGACCTGAGTGAGGTTCAAAAATATTACCAAGGTTGGAACATCCATCCCTTTGAATTGAATCAACCTTTTATCCTTACCTCCGATCATGCTTTTGACGGTGCAGTCGCGAAGATATTCTTGGTTAGGACCCTAATTTGAGCTAACATGAGCAACCCAGTCAGGAAAAGGGAGTACGGGAGGGTGACCGAAGGATTCATTCTTATTATTTTTCTTTTCAACCTTTTTCTCCTTTTCAATGTTCTTACTCACAACGCCCAAGGTGGGTTCTTGTTGTGCCCTTTCAGGTTTTCACTACATCCATGGGTTTGCATTTTTACCCCTGGTGCCCTTACGAGTTTTCATCTGGTCTGCACAAACTCGCTCTTTTTATCCATAGCGCCCTTTCGGGTTTTCACTGCGTCCATCTTGCTTTGAGCTTGTATATTTTTATTTATTATTTTTTTTTCAAAGGCCACGACACGGACGTTGATTCCGTCATAGCCGGCTGGATGGAATTCTTTTATCGTCTCACAGCTTGGCTCATGCTGACTTAAAAGATATTGTGACTGCTCGTTGACCTTAAAGAGGGCTTTTCCTTGGGATGTATTGTGGCCATGGGTAAGGTTAAGATTTGAAAGTATTCTGGGTTTAAAAAGGTTTCCTTGACTGGGTTCTAACTGCCTTAATACACTTCATCCTTGGGGGATTTTTATTGTACATGCCTTACTTTTTCTTTTCTATTTTTTATTCTTTTTGCATTATTTCAGACATCTTCTTTTTGGGATTTTACTTTTCTAATTTTTTTGGATTTGATGGTAACTCTTTTTCTCTCCCTCTTTTTTTTGTTTGGTATATACACTTTTTTTGTCTTCTTTTCTGGGGAGGGGTTTATGAAAGAAAGGCCAATGGCTCAATGGGTGTAGCAAAGGGTATGATCATTTAGGGAAATTTTTGGGCTACTTGACTTTGAAATGATGACCTCCTTATTTTTTTTTTTTTTTAAAGTATCGTTAAGCAGTCACGCATCCATTTTATGAATACTTACCTTGCCGCAGAAGACTTAGGAATAGAATCATTGGATGCATCTAGCGTTGATTGGCTCCGAAAAGTGATCTCCGTCCATGGTGGCAAGGCGGGGCGCGTATCTAGGCAGCACCTCTTGGATGACGTAAGGTCCTTCCCAGTTGAGCTTGAATTTTCCTCTCGGATCAACGTGTCGTCATCGCCCTTTGGTATGTCTTCCTAGCATTCTCCAACCCAAATGGCATGACTCGGTAATAGAAAGTTTATCATGGAGTAATGAACATTGTCTTCTCTCGATCTGCTTCGGCTATCTTGATTTGATTATACCCGGAAAATCCGACCATGAACGACAACATCTCATGCCTAGCACTGTTATCGACCAAGATGTCGATGTGTGGCAATGAGAAGTCATCCTTTGGGCTCGCCTTATTCAGATTTCTGAAGTCAATACATATGTGAACCTTTCTATCTTTCTTTGGTACCAAGACGTTGTTGGCTAACTAATGAGGGTACTTGGAGACTCTGAGAAACCCTGCGTCGTACTATTTGATGACCTCGCCTTTCATTTTTAGCTTCCATTCTGGCCTGAGGAGTCTCAACTTCTGCTTGACCGACCTAATATCTGGATATAGTGGCAGCTCATGCTCGACCAAATCGGTGTCCAAACCAGGCATATCCTCATATGACCATGTGAAGACGTCTTGGTATGAATGAAGGAAATCAATCATGCTTTTTCTTTCCTCGAGAGACAGCGATGTTTCGATCTTGGTGATTCTATTGACAACTTCAGTCTAGCCAACGATCAAGTAGGGCCATGCTCAAAATCAGCAAATTAGTTAAGGATCTCACTAGGACACTCCTCAGAGGGGATCTCCTCGTCTAGACTCGTGATTCCTACCTCTTCTCGTATTTTTGCGGGAGGGGTTGATTTCACGTGGGACGGTTTTTATTTTTATTTTTTATTAAGGCATCATTTTCTTTGATTTTATCAGGAATTTTGAAAGATAATATTTTTGGATTTTGCAATTTCTTTTACTTTTTGGATTTTTTCTTTTTCTTCGAAAATGGGCCCATGGCAAGGCGAGGCTCTATATACACATGGTATTGGCTGCTAAGAGCTCACCTCACTTTTTATAGGTTGTTTTTTTTTTGGGAAGTGGGTGCTAGATTTCAGGCCAATTGCTGCTTCCAGAGTTAAGGGCTTAGTCACCCAATTTCGTATCTGTGGTGCTGCTCCTTTACCTGTTTGATGAAGGAGGCTGATTGAGATGACTTTTGGGAGTCAGCCTCCATCATGTTTATCTTGGGCTCGTTTGGGAACCTGTCCTCAAACGCCAGCATGGGTTTGTGGTGGTTTATGGCAGGGGGTACATTGACAGGGGAACTTCCTCCTCGAAGAGGGACAAGGACGCCAGGTCTATTTCTATATCGGGGGGATTGGTTGGGTGAATAGTGGCTACCGGCTTGTGTGGGGTCAGTTGTGTTGCCCCATTCTGATTAATTTTTATGACCTCTGTACTCACAAATGTACTCCGGATGTGAGACCGCGACCGAGGTTCATCCTCAAGGTCTATCCCCCTGGATGTGCAATGGTTCAGGCCTTCTCTTCTGGCAGGGCTAGTACCGATACTTTAGGTTGTTTAAAGATTCTTTTTGATCGAGTAATGAAATCAATAGCCCCTTCTCTACCACTGCCTGTAATTGATGCCCGTCCGTTCATAACTGAGCGGGACTTGATGGGGATCGTAGGTCGGCCCTAGGATTTGAAATGGGGTGGGTGAGGGTATCTGAGATGCCTATATTGATGGCACGACAGAACTAGGCCAAATATGGTTGACTGGTGCGGGAGATGGATAAATTGGTGGGGGTTCGGAAAAATTAGGCCCATTCTAATGAAGTGGTACTAGAGGTGGATTGATTGGGGGTGGAGCAAAATTGGGCCAATCGCATTGGATTGGTGCTGGTGATGGATTGGGTGACACATAGTGATTGGTTGTTGGTGTTGGGAATGGTTGATATATCTGGGGTGAGTAAAAATTAGGCTCCACATAATTGACAGGCACGAGTGTAGAGAAATACATCCTCAAATCCAGGGTTGCTACTTGCAGTGTAGGGTTTGGGAAATAATCGGCTAAATTTAATGGCTCGATCACCCCTATGATCTTATTCTTATGACCCTATTGCCCAGGCAGCATGAAACTCTCTTTTTCAGTGATGGATTCTGAGGGATCAAATTCTTTCATCCCTTCCTCCAACATGTTAATGGTGGCTCTTGGGCCCATTCCTCCTTGCAGGTGTGGTGGTAACGGTGCCTACATGACATTGGTGCTTGGGGGGTGCTGGGGGTATGAGTTTGCCTACCTCTATCAAATCCTCTATCTTGTGTTTCAAAGGAAAGCACCGATCAATTGTACGTCTCGGCTCTTGATGGAAATTACAATGTGTCTTGGGATCATAATTCTTTGAGATTGGATTCGGTGGGGGTCTTGGTTGAAGTTGAGTAACCAGACCCTTCTCGATCAACAACGGTAAGAGGACATTTAGGGATTTTCCTAAGGGAGTGAATACTCGGTTGTATCGGGCCCTTCTCTGCTTAGGGGTCATTTGCCCCCAGGGGATATTGTTCTGCCTTGGAGCTTGATTTGTTGGTGTTGGGGCTTGCGGTGCTGCCCCAAACCGGAATGGTACTATATTGGTATTGGGCTGTGTGGTCATTATGGCGCTAACCTCTGCCCCCGCTCCTCTCTCGGTTCTCTGTTTTGAAATTTTGTGGACCCCACTGGCTATATTCTTGCTCAGTCATCCCTCTATTATTGCATCATCGCAATAGTTGGCATTCCTTACCAAATCAACAAAGCTAGATTACTGTTAGTATACCAAGAAGTCTAAGATGATTGACAGGGTATTTTTCGAGATCATCTCGATTTGCTCGTCATCGGGTATTCTGTTTTGGACTTGAGCTATCAATGCCCTCCACCGCCCAAGGTAGTCACTGAATGCTTCTTCGGGCTTCTGCTTTAGTCAGGCTAGATCTCACTTGTGGGGTTCAATGTTTATGTTGTAGACATATTATTCTTGGACTAGGTTGGTTAGATCTTTCCATGTTTTAATCATGGATGGTTCAAGAGAAGTAAACTATCTCAAAGCTGGGCCCGTAAGACTCTTCTGGAATACTTTGATGAGGAGTCATTCATCTCCGCCGTATTGGCACATGTCCCCACAATAGGACTTAAGGTGTGTGATAGGGTTGCATGTGCTATTATATTTATCAAAGACCGACATTTTGAATTTTGGGTGCAAGGGGACTTCCACAAATAAACACAAGTCTGAGAAGTCCGTGGCATGGATTTTGGCTCCACCCATCTTCAACAGCTGCTTCTGAATTTTGTCCAATTTTTCTTTCAACTTCTTAGACTCTTTAGACAGTGGGGTCGACCTTTCGACAGGTGGCCTCCACTCACTCTGGGCTGTTGGGGGGTTGGCAATCATGAGGGTAGGGTTGAAACTTGTGAACCCTCCTTAATAGGCTCCGTTATTTCTGATCTCATCCTCCTCGTACTGTGGGTCTAGATAGGGTGGAAGAGGGGTGAGATCATCCTATTGGTTTTGAGTGGGTTAGACAGGTGTCTGGTGGGACCATTGCACATGGGGGAATATTTGGTGATGAGTTTGTGAAGTAAAGGGGTGGATGAGTGATAGATTTTGGGTGGGTGCCTTATGAGGCAACTGGGTTTGATGAGTATGTTGTGAATTGGGTTGGGGAATGAGAGGATGGGCAAGTTGGAGATGGTTGATGGTGTGGGATGGGGCCCCATATTGATTTGGGTACGAGGGTTGGGGATGAGTGAGGCCTAGGCCATGTTGGGAGATGGGTGGGTGCATTATCTGGGAAGAAAAGGGGGCCTATTGGATGTATGTGAGATATTGGGAGGATGTAGGGAGATGGGTGGATGAGGCTCCAATGTTTATGCTTTGATGGGCTTGGGTATAGGGTAACAAGCTTTGATGGGTTTGGCCTATTTGGCCTTGATGGGTTTGACCCATTGGGCCTTGTTGGGTCCGGCCCACTGGGCTTTATTGGGTCTAGCCTGTTGGGCCTTGGTGGGTCTGGCCCATTGGACCTTGGTGGGTCTAGCCCGTTGGGCCCTAAAGGGTGTGGATGATGGGGGTTTGAGCCATTGGGCCTTGGGTTTGAGGTAATAAAGCATGGAGACTTAAGAGTGTGCATGATGGGTTAGAAGATGCATGGTGAGAATGAGGGGAGATGTTTTGGGAGGCTTTCCAACTAGTGTAAGCCCAGACCATCTCATCCATTATGGCCATGGGGTCGGGTATGGGGTTGGAAGTGGATGTCTCACCTAATGAGGGGGATGTATGAGGAAAAATGGGCATGACCTGGGTAGAGGTGGAAAAATTGTGCATGGTTGATGAGGGAAAGTTGGTTATTGTTTGGGTGGATTGGAGAAAATTGGGCATGGCCCAGGTAGATGGAGGGAGATGTGGTGGATTTTGGTTGAATGAGGGAAAATTGGGTGTATTTGGAGGGGTTTGAGATAAATTGGGCATTGCATGGGTGTATGTGAGAAAATGGGGGTTACTGGGAATGGATGTGGGAGAAAAATTTGGATTGGATGTGGAGGGAAGTTGGGGTGTATGGGGTGTTTGTTGGACGGATATGAGAAAGTTAGGGGCTTGTTGGATTGATGTGGGAGAATCGGGAATGATATGGATGGATGTGGAGGTAAGATGGTGGAGATTTTTAGTGGATGTGGAAGGGAAATGGGGCATGGCTTGGGTAGATGGGGAAATATGTGGTGTATGTTTGTTTAATGTGGAGGGAAGCTTGGGTGTATTTGGAGGGGATTGGGGAAGATTGTGTATGGGGGATGTGGATGAAAAATGAGGTAGATTTTAGGTTGATGTGGAGAATTGGAATGTATGTTGTGTGGATGGATGCGGAAAACTGGGTATGGTGGAAGTGGAGGGAATATGGGGTATATTGGATGTGAATGGGGGAAAATTGTGCATGGTGGATGGGTTGGGAAAATTGGTCATGACCTGGGTAGACGGGGATATATGTGGTGAGTTTGGATTGGAGGGAAAGCATGGAGTGTATATGGGAGAATTGGGCATGGCTTGGGAAAATGATGGGGAATGGGGCGTCGAATTTTGGGCAATTTGAGCAGTGGTGAATGGGAAAACGGGTGCACCGAAGGGTCCCGTGACGGTAAATGGGGATTGGGTGAGGGGGATGGATGTGAACATCTCTTTTGCATGGGAATGAGTTGGCGAATGTGGTGGGGATGAGTCAAGATCGGCGTATGCCGGATCCACTGCCCACGCTTAGTGACGGGTGGGGTACCTCCTCCTTCCCCTATGGGATGACGGAGGGTAAGGCGATGCCGTTATGCCGGCATCACAAAGCTCCTCTTTTCGGTTTTTTTGGTTTATTTAATTTTTTTTGAAATTTTGTAAATGGATTTTTATGATGAACAACTCGGAGGCCTTTGAATTCACGTTTTGAGTGGCTTTTGCACCCTAAATAAATCCTGCGGTGAGACCCAGACGCGCTTCGAAAGAATCAAAGGGGAACCCTTTGATCTATTAAAGGCACGAGAATCAACGTAAATAACTCGATTCCCTGGAGCGAGTCAATAAGAGGTTACCCTCTTTTGATCAGCGGAGGCGTATTGGGTGTCGGATAGTGCGAGACCTAATCAGAGATGCAAAACCACCAAGTGGGGAACTCGGGGATGTGAAAAAAGGCCTTAGATATCGGGCTGCACTGCTTAGTGGGGACAAATACACTTGGGCATGTATTACCTGCGCTAGGCCAAATCTGGCCAAATTTATGTTGGCGCATGTATTACATGCGCCATAGCAAATATGGGATTTCCAGGCTTGGCACGTGTAATAGATGCGCCAGGTATATATAGTGGGGTCAAAAAATTTTGATAGCAGAACAGTAACCCAAGATTGGTCTCTTTTTTGGTTTTTCTGGGAAGCGATGCTTTCGGGGACTGATTTCTTAGTTGCAATGGGCTTCTTCTCACCGAACTAAGGGATACAAGGTCGATTCAGGACAACTAAACGCACTCTCCCAGGGTTTTAAGCTTTGTAACAGGATAGGTTCCCCAACCTATATACCTCTGACGCAAGGGCCTTCTCAGATACTGGATGGGGTGGTACTTTTCTGGATCATCACCACTAGGGGCTGCCGCCGTACTAAGAACTGGGTGTTTGTATCTTTGCCTAAAATTCCCAACCCTTGAAAATTTACCCCCGTAAAAAATTCAATTAAGTCCCCCTTCATGGTTCAATTTTAATTTTAGATTTTTAAGGGAGATTTCTTTTAAGTCCAAAAATGGGTGGTGATGGTCCCGTGCCACCTCTACGGGTCAACTTCCACTGGTAGGATATGATTACAGAAATTAAAAGCTCACGTAGGCCCGCCAAACGCTTAGGTGTCTAAAATGCACTAGTAAACCCGCTAATCGACTAAGGCATGTAAATGACGAAAAATAAATGAAAGTAAAAATGATGCTCAAGTAGGCCCGCCAATCGGCTAAGGCATGTAAATGATGGAAAATAAATTAAAGTAAAGACAGCTCAAGTAGGCCCGCCAATCGGCTAAGGCGTATAAATGACAGAAAAATAGGGTAAGTAAAAAATGACAGAATCGTAGGGGTGAGTATAAAAATGAAAAAGAAACAACAAAAGTTAGTAAAATTAAGAAAAATACATACAAAAAATAAAGAGTCAACTTCAAGTAGAAGCTCTAAAGCATTCCCAGCAGAGTTGCCATCTGTGCAATCGTGGGATTTTTTACGATGCTGCCGCTACGATGCGCACTCGTAGGAAAATATAGAGTTCCCACCCGGAGCTTTTTCTATCCCGGGAAACCTTAAATTAATATTAAATGCACAAAAGTGCTAAATATGACTCTGATTCACCGGTCTACGCCAAAGGCTCTTGGGTAAGGGCTTCGGTTATCGATCGGAAAGGTGTTAGACACCCGATCAACCCGCTCGTAAGCGGTCTCTACTTATGGCCAAAAATAAAAGAGAAATAAAAAGAAAAAGAGCACTTCCTCTTACCCGAAGGCACTTTGATCCTATTTATGCCCCTCGGTTCCTACCGAGATTTCGGTGGCGTAACGACACAAATTTGAGGATAGAGAAAAAGCAAAGAAGGTAGAGGAATAGAGGGGAGAGCCGGAGCTCTTGGGCCCTTGTAGCACGAGTGTGGACATTTGCGTAGGTGCACTTGACGAGCTTCTGATAGCTTGAATGGTGGAAATGTGGGTTCTAACCTCTAAAGCTTGATAGCTAAGGGATAGAGGAAGAAGGCTAGGGGGTAGCTCACTCCTAAACTAAAGGGTTTTTTATGGAAGATTGGGTCTAAGGGGACTTTTTGTATTCTGGAATTTGTATGAGCAATGGAGCACCAAAGGGAGAAAGGCTTCTCTCTTACGAAAAATTTTCAAGCCCTTTGCAAGGGGGGTGCCTCTCTTTTTATAAGAAAAGGGAGGATTAGGGGGGTGCTTAGAGGCTAATTAGGGTTAACAATTAGGTAATCCTAGCATATAAGGTTTCCTAGGGTTTCAAAGGCTTAGGAATGTGTGAATTTAGGTTCAATGGTAGATGATAGGTTGAGGTTTCAAATGACTAAAGGGTTGAAAATAGGGTAACCATGAGTGTAACAATCCTAATGAAACTCATTCTACACTTTGATATGGTCAACAAGTCAAACTTCAAAAGTGAAATTCGAGAAAAAAATACACAGTTACTATACCTAAACCTGGCGCCATGCAAAAATACAGGTCCAGGATGTTCAAAGCCGGCGGGGGGACCTACCTCTCCTTGGCACAACTATTAGTTGTGCCAAGCCATTTTTGGGGAGAAATAGCTTGGCACAAGTATTACTTGTACCATGTAGGACTGGAGCCTCGCAAGGCTCTCGCATGGTTCAGTGCAAGCCTCGCGAGGTTCAAATGCTGCCCATTCACATGCCCAAGCTTCAAATTGCCGTAACTTTTGATGTACAACTCTGATTGAGGCAATTATTAGTTTGTTGGAAAACTGGAGAAGTCCTCTTTCTAATGATATATAACTCAGCTCTAGCAGAGATTTGTGTAAATTTTGGCATTACTCTCTTTAACCACTGCTCAGGAGGATTTGAAACTGGTTTGGGAAGGGTTCTAATGGGTTTGGGAAGGTTAGGATTGATTCCTACAGGTTCGGGATGATTTCTAAGGGTTTTGGGATAACACCTAAGGATTTGGAGAATGCTTTCGGAAGCTCAGGGGTGCGCCCTGCTCAAAGCATGTTTTGATCGGGCCTTGGTCCAATTTTGGGTGTCTACACTTCTACTGGTCTTTCTACTTCTTCCCCCTCCACCCTCTCGGCCAATCTCTCGTCTTCACCCACTTCAACCCTTGCTTCTATTATTCTCTTTACTTCCTCTCTCTCTCTCTATCCTTATATTGTCCCTTCTTCCATCTGTGCATCTAATAAAGTCAGGACTTCACTTAAAGAATTGGAGATCATTGTCACTGCAGCTTCCATAGCTATTACTAAGACCCTAATATTTTCAAGAGCATTTTTAGAACCTAAAGAGATGTGTAGACACCCAAATTTGGCCCAAGGCCCAATCGAAATATACTTTGAGAAATGCGCACTCTCGAGCTTCCGATATCACTTCCCAAACCCTTATAACTTAACCCAAACCCTTAGAAGCCAATCCCCGACCCTTAGGAATCAAACCCTAACCTATAGAAACCCTCCCGAACTCGTTTTGAACCCTCCCGGGTAGTGGTTGAAAGGGGATATGCCAAGGCTCTCTAGGACCTCTACTAGAACTGAATCCTATGCCATGAGAAAGTATAGGTTCCCTGCTTTCCAACAAGCCAAGAATCACCCCGATCCGGGTCATACATCGAAAGTTATGGCGATCCGAAGTTTGGGGCTGGAATGGGGATATTTTGCCTAACGTGTATAATATACACGCTAAGCCATTTCTGGAGAAATGTTGCCTAACTTGTATAATATACACGCTAGGCCATTTTTGCAGGAAATTGGCCTAGCGTGTATAATACACATGCTAGGCAAAATCTGCCTTCTTCACCAGAGGTGTGGGACGCACTGCGGGCTCTGAACTTCTCAAAGGTATTGTACATATGCCTAGAGTGTGTAATATACACGCTAGGATTTGCTACAATAACTTTGAGATTTTGCCCGGAAAGGACTTTTGGGGTTTGACTTGTTGACCATCCCAATGTTTAGGGTGGGCTTCTTTAGGGCTGTTGCACCCCCATTTAACCTATTTGCACCCCCTAGCCATTTGAAACCCCATCTTATCATCTATCATTAAAACCCCATTCCCATTTATCCATAACCTTAAAAACCCAAAATCTTTAGATTTAGGATTATCTAATTGCTAATCCTATTAGCTTTTAAGTACCCTCCTAACTCTCTCCTTTCCTATAAATAGAGAGCACCCCCCTTTACAAATGGCTTGACAAATTTTTCAAAGAGAAAGATTAGAGATTTCCTTCTCCCCTTTGGTGCACTAAACCCATACAAATTCCAGAACTCAAAACCCTCCCTTAGACCCCATCTTCCATAAAAAATCCCTTAGCCTAGGTGAGAATTACCTTTTAGTCTTCTTCTCCTACCTCTTAGCTATCAAACCTTAGAGGTTAGAAACAAATCTTTCAACCCCTCAAGCTATCGGAAGCTCATCAAGTGCACCCACATGAAGGTCTACAGTTGTGCTACAAGGGTCCGAGAGCTCCGGCTCTCTCCTCTTTTCCTCTACCTTTTTTGCTTTTCCTCTATCCTTGAATTTACGTCGTTACGCCGCTGAAATTTCAGTGATTGTGGAGGGTGTAAATAGGATCGGAGCGCCTTTGGGCAAGAGGAAGTGCTATTTTTTTTTACCATAAGTAGAGACAGCTAACGAGTGAGTTGATCGGGTGCCTAATACCTTCCTGATCGATAACCGAAGCCCCTACCTGAGAGCCTTTGGCGTAGACCGGAATCAGAGTCATATTTTTACATTTCGTGCTTTCAATATTGATTTAGGTTTCTTGGGACACCAAAAGCTCAAAGTAGCGACTCTATATTTTTAGCATGAGCGCTTCGTCGCGGCGGATCGACCCGATCCACGGTTGCATAGATGGCGGCTCTACTGGGGATGTATAGCTAGTAGAGCTTCCCCTTGAAGTTTAGCCTCTTTTGTTATTTTTATTCACTTTTACTAGCACTTTTTATATTTTCTTTCTTTCATACTTACCCCTACGATTTCGTTAATTTTTACTTATCCCTATTTTTCGTCATTTACAAGCCTTAGCCCATTGGCGGGCCTACTTGAGCATGGTCTTTACTTTCATTTATTTTCGGTCATTTATATGCCTTAGCCGATTGGCGGGCTTACTTGCACATTTACACGCCTTAGCCGATTGGCGGGCTTACTTGCACATTTACACGCCTTAGCCGTTTGGCGGGCCTACTTGAGCTTTTACATTTTCATAATCACATCCTACCAGTGGACGCCGACCTGTATAGGTGGCACAAGATCATCACAACCCATTTTTGAACCTAAGCAAACTTCCATTTTAAAATTGAACCTTAAAAGTGAACTAAGGGACTTAATTCAATTTTTGCGGGGATAGATTTTAAAGGGTTGGAATTTAAGCAGCGATACAAATGTCCCGGTTCTTAGTACGGTGGTAGCCCCTAGTGGTGATGATCCAAAAAAGTACCACCTCATCTAGTATTTGAAAAGGCGCTTGCGCCGGAGGTATATAGGGTGGGTGACCGATCCAATTATAAAGCTTAAAACGCTTAGGGAGAGCGTTAGTCATCCCAAAACGACTTTGTATCCCTAGGTTCAGAAAGGAGGGATCCGTTATAACAAAGAAAATCAATCTCCAAAAGCACCGCTTCCCGAAAACCAAAGAAACATATCAAATTCAGGCCTACTGTTGCTGTAAAAAATAATTTTATAATTTGTTTTTGCCTAGCGTGTATAATATGCACACTAAGCCAAAATTCCCCAGAATTTCTCTAGTGTGTATAATATACACGCTAAGCCAAAAATCTCCAGATTTTTGGCCTAGCGTACATAATACACACGCTAAGCCTATTTCTGGCTGGGTAGCCCGAAACTGAGGTCCTTTTCACTTTGCCAGAGTCTCCCGCTTAACAGTTTAGTACCTCCAATAAGATCCCACATGTTCCAACACCCAATACACCCTCACTGGTCAAATGAGGTCACCCTCTTATTGACTTTTTCCGAGGGATCGGGTTGTCGCGTGGATTCCCTGTGCCTTTACATAGAACAAAGGTTTTCCTTTGTTTCTTCCGAAGCATGTCAGGGTCCCGTCGTGGGAAATATTTAGGGTGTGAACGCCGCACGAAACGGGAATTCCAAGGCCCCGGAAACTCATCATAGAAAGGTTCATTTTCTTTATCCAAAAATCAAAATCAACAAAATTTTTTTTGAAAAAAATTAAAATCCAAAAGAAAGATAGCTTGTGGTGTCAACACAACGACATCGCCTAACCCTCTGTCATCCCATAGGGGAAGGAGAAGACGAGTTTTTGGGCCTCACCCAAGGAACCTGTACCCAACCCACCAACAAACCATTGCATGAGCAGTCGATCCGGCTTATGCCGATCTTAATTCATCACCACCACGCTCCCCGACACATTCCCATTCGGAGGAAATTTTTACCTCCATTCCACTCACCCAATCACCATTTACCATCACCGGACCCTTTGATGCACCCATATTTCCATCCACATCCTCCACATTCCCTCAAAGTCCATCCCATTCTTCCCCCGTAGCCACTCAGAATCCCCCCCTCCACATCTAGCATACCCAATTTTCCCACATTTTCCCAGAATCCAACACCTCATTCCCTACTATCTTTTCAAACCATACCCCAGTTACCCATACCTTCCCAAAATTCAAATTCCACCCAAGCCATACCCTATTTTCCTATACCTACACATACCATTTTTTCAAATCCACCACATATCCCCTCCTCTACCTAGGTCATGCCAGATTTTACTTGGGTCATGCCCAATTTTTCCCATTCATCCACCCAATCCATACCCCATATTCCCCCTCCATTGGATAGACCATTCACATCCACCCTTTCACCCAATCCAATGGCCATGATGGAAGAGATGGTTAGGACCATTCACATCCACCCTTACAACCATCCTATACACTCCCCAAGACTCCTATCAGCCCACTCAAGGCCCCATATCCCAAGCCCATCATGGTCCCATACCCCATGCCCACCAGGGCCCTATACCCCAATTCCATCAAGGCCTAATGGCCCAAACCCAAGCCCATCAGAGCCCCATACCCCAAGCCCACCAAGGCCCCATACCCCAATCTCATCAAGGCCCAATGGCCCAAACCCAAGCCCATCAGGGCCCTAATACCCCAAGCCCATGGCCCAAACCCAAGCCCATCAGGGCTCCATACCCCAAGGCCAGCAGGGCCCCATACCCCAATCCAATCAAAACCCTATAGCCCAAACCCAAGCCCATCAGGGCCCCATATCCCAAGCCCACTAGGGCCCCATACCCCAATCCCATCAAAGCCCTATGGCCCAACCTCAAGCCCATCAGGGCCCCATGCCCCTAGCCCATCAAGGCCCCATACCCCAATCCCATCAAAGCCTAATGACCCATACCCAAGTCCATCAAAGCCCACACCCTGGAGCTCCACTCCCCCATCTTCCCTCATTCTCCCAATATCCCACCTACACCCAATAGGCCCCCATTCCACCCCAAATAATGCACCCATCTCAGTCAATCTCCCAACCTGGCATGGGTCCTATTTTTCCACAAATCTCACACCCAACCCAATATGGGAATCTATCCCATACCATTAACTATCCCCAATTCACCCATGCTCCTACCTCTCAAACCCATTGGCCTCATCAGGCATCGGCCCAAAACTCACAACTCACTCATCCCATCACCCCACAAGTCATTTATCAAAGCCTCCCCCATGTACAATGGTCCCACCAAGCACCCATCCAACCTACTCATAACCAACACTATAATCTCACCCTCCCTCCACCATATATAGACCCACAATATGAGGAGGATGAGATTAGAAATAGCAAAGCTTATGCAGGAGCATTTACCAGCCTCAACCCCTCACCACCCATGTTCACCAATCCACCAGTAGGCCAAAGTGAATGGAGGTCGCCTGTTGAAAGGTTGGCCCCACCATCCAAGGAGTCAGAGCTATTGAAAGAACAAATGGACAAGATCCAAAAACAACTAATGAAGATAGGAGGAGCTGAAATTCATGCCACAAACTTTTCTGATTTATGCTTGTTTTCAGAAGTACCCTTACCCCCAAAATTCAAAGTGTCAGTCTTCAACAAATACAATGGCACGGGCAACCCTATTCCACACCTCAAGTCTTACTGTCGGGACATGTGCTAATATGCAGGGGATGAGCTTCTGCTCATAAAAGTATTTCAGAAGAGTCTCACTGGGGCAATGGAGGGCATTGGTAGCTCAGCTCAAGAACCAAATACCCGATGATGAGCAAATCAAGATGATCTCAAAAAATACTCTGTCAGTCATCTCGAATTTTCTGGTATACTAACAGTAGCCCAGTTTCGCTGACTTGGTAAGAAATGCCAACTGATGTGAAGATGCCATAAGAGGACGGTTAAATAAAATCGTAAATAGCGGGGTTCGGAGGTTCACTGAACAAAGGAATGACAGAAGAACCGAGACGGATGTATAGACAGTCATAAATACACAACCCAATACCAGCATAAATCCATTTCAGTTCAAGGCAGCACAACCAGCCCCAACCAGAAGCGAGCCAATGCAGAGGACCGGAAATGGACAAGGGGCACAAATGACCCCAGAACAGAGAAGGGCCCATTTTGATCGAGTCTTTACACCTTTAGGAAAGTCCTTGAATGTCCTTCTACCTTTGGTAATTGAGAAAGGCTCGGTCACTGCACTCCAACCACGACCTTCGCCAAATCCGATCATAAGAAATTACGACCCCAATACCCATTGTAATTTCTATCAAGGATCGGGCCACCCAACTGATCGCTGCTTTCCCTTGAAACATGCAATACAAGACTTAATAAAGGTCAGCAATGTAGACACCCCCATTTCGCCCTCTTAGAGTACACAAATTCGTTTGGTCAGCCCTTGACCTTTTTAACCCTCGGCATAGGACCATACAACTGTACATGGCTGAACACAGGCTGAAACAATAGCTTTGTGGCTCAAATCCCAATGTAGGGAGGCTATATACTAAGCAATAGTATATAGTCAGAATGCAGACTAAAACAATAGTCCTGCATTCCATTCTTGAGACCATACCCGAACAACCCTAAATTAAGCACCTGAAAGCCTGCGCGTAATTCGCGTAGTACCATAAGCGCGCGATCGGTCCCCTTTCAGACCAACCTTCCTTTCATAGACCGCTTTGAGACTCGATTACGCACCTGGAAATAGACGCGTGATCGGATTGAGCGCTACACCACTAGCGTGCAATTAGCCTATGCCCGACCTAGTCTCCTACCCTTGACTCCTACGTTTACTCGAGTAAGCGCTTCAGGTAACATGCTTAATCGGATTACGCACGTCCCACCACGCACATAATTAGTCCTGATTTCATTAGGACTAGGAAACCCACTGAGTAATTCAGCCCATCGCTCACTGAGTCGGTGATCGACTCAAAGCGATTAAGCGCCAAAAAACTGGCGCGCAATTCAGTTAAACGTCAGGAAACGAGCGCGTAATTGAATGAAAACCTATAAAAGTTTTTTTTCTCGAAGAGAGAGAAGAAGGTTGCAAATTTTGAGAAACGAGAGCGTAAATTCAGAAACCAGAGAGCTCAGAGAATGGATCCCTGGAGCAAATTAGCCATGATTTTAATATTCAAACTTTGAGATTTCTCACCGCGGTCCCGATTCTAATTTTTAGACCGTAGCGTCATCTTCGAACACAACACGAGGAGGCTGGTAATTTTGAGAGAGAGAACGGAATTTTTTGGGACTTCAAAACTAGAGAACTCCGAGGACAAGCCCACAGAGCAAATTAGTCATGATTTTGAGATTCAAACCCCCGGATCTTCGATGATTCCTCTCCGCAGCCCCGACCTTAGGTAAGAATTTAATTTTATTTTAGACTTAGGATTTCCCCCTTAGTTTAATTATTCAATTCTATTTCTAATTTTTAGACCGTAACACCCTCTTCGGATCGAAATTCTCTATGTCCGGTTCTAGTTCTCTGTTTCTAGAACCGGTTCTTAATCTAACGGTCCGACATACCGACCTTATGCTCTAATTCAACTCTAAAATCTTAATCTACAGTCCTATCATTAATTTTTTGTTCTGACTCTCAGAGTTCAGAACCAGTCCTTAATCATACGACCTAATTTTTCTGATTTCGGACCCGAATTCAGTCCTAAATTTTAATCTATAATTTAATTCAATATTTTCATATCGTCAAAAATTCAAAACTATAAATTTCAGTTCATAACTTTAGTTTCTCAATCTAATTTCTTATTATAATTTCGAATTCAATTATAAAAATCCCCCTTTTATTATTCAGTTATTCACCTATCTTTTATCTCAACCATCCGATTTGTCCAAGGGAGCTTACGAAGGGTACTCGGGAATGAGGCCAATCCTCCTTAGAATAGAGGACCCAACCCCACCTTTTTTTTTTAGATTGTTTAGGATTAACTAGTTAATTATAGTTTAGTTTTTTTTTATTATTTCAATATAATTGACTAATTGCATCAAATAGGCCTTCATATCATTATTTGCTTTGATTCAATTCAGTCTTCTAGTTCAGTCACTTTATTATCTCAACCAGAATTTAGGAAAGTTAATTCGTTTATTAATAGTTAGATTTTTACCATAATTAATCCGTAGATTATGATTGTAAAAGAGGAGAGTTAATTTTGTCGCCTCGGTCATTTATTTCTAGTTTAGTAAATTGATTTATTGCTTTAATAAAAAATCCTAAAAAAAGATTAGTCTTTGTTTTCTTCAAATTAGAATGCTAGTAAGATTACCTTAAGTGCTTTAGTTGTGATTGCCACGCGATTGATACATCTACTTGTCTAGAATTGCAATAAAATTAGTATACCTGCTTTATCTAGAATTGCGATATAATTGGACTCTTTTGTTTAATCGGAATATTATTGGAACTGATACACATGCACTCCTAATACTAGTAGAAGACTGAAACTGATTGGAGTCTTAGCAGTACCAGGACTTTGATATTAATTGGACTCCTAATGATACCGAGAAACTAAAAATGATTGAACTCCTGATAGCATCAGGACACTAAAATAATCCATCATAATAAGCTCACCTAATCATAATTCACAATAAAAAAAAAGAATCTAAATCGACCATAATAGCAACAAGGGAAACTAAAAAGAAAGCTGAAACTATCTAATTAAAAGAGGACACTACTGCTGACGTTCATAGGCGGACGACTCAGTATAGAAGTAACCCACACCCGCTTAAACGCGTGATCATTGACGTGTTGCAACGTCGATAAATATCTGCAACTGGTGATCGCAAATCAACTAGGAAATTTCTCCTATTACTATTTATCCCCACCTTATCACATACACCACATCGCTAGAGTCTAACAGGACAAAATTGGAAGCCACTTATTCAACGGGAACCGAGAGGAACCCAGAAAAAGCGCGCACCAATAGACTGGCGATCGCGATGGGACTCTTTTGTAAACCCGTTCTTTTTCTTTAGATAGTTAGCTTTATTTTACTTCCTTATTTTTCTTTTCTGTCGTGTCATTTAAATTTAGATTTTTTTTTAATATATATATATATGAGTCATCGCCAAAGACTGGAAATGTCTGGCATACGTAGAGTAAGTTTAGGAGACCCATCGTTGTGGGGATTTCATAACAACCCTGCCTACAAGGAGGAACCACCTTATACTTTTAGCCCACGACAACCTGAAGTCAACATGGCTGGTGAACAAGAGAACCCCTTTTCTACACCATACGCCGGTAATAGCCATAGTGACAGAAATAATAGCTCTGGACAAAATCTCACCACTCAACAAATCGTTGAACTTAGCATCCAAAGAATACAAAGAGGAGGCGATGATTCCGAAGAGTTGCTTTGAGGATTGGCTGCTGCATATGAAACCATTAGGGGACAACAAAATTTGGGAAAACAGGAGCAACAAGAGAGACCACCTTCTACCCCAAGCATGATGTCAGCCTGCGCTACGCCATTGAGGCAACATACTCACACATTTTTTAATGACAGTCTTCCAGACAAGGGTATCTCACGCGTCACTCTCAAAGACAACACTATAAAGGTCGAAGACCTCCCAAAAATGCTCAATGAATACATGGCCAAGAGGGAATGCCCAGGTCACTAGTTCGGATTCGATAAATTTTGTCGAGACATTGAATTCGACCTACCCATAGGATTTAAACCACCAAAATTTACTAAATACAATGGCACCAGAAATCCGAACCATCACTTGGCCCTCTTTTGTAATGATTGCCGACCTATACGCAACAATCAAGGACTTCTCAGTCACTACTTTCAACGTTCATTAGAAGGGGAAGCTCTAGACTGGTTCGCGGAGCTCCCACTTTATAAGATAGAGACTTTTGATGAGCTAGTCAGTCGATTCCTAGACTAATACGAACATTTGATTTAAGAGACGGTTAGCCTCAGCGACCTGATGGTGGCCAAGCAAGGATCAGATGAAGAATTTATCAACTTCGTCGCTAGATGGCGAAAGCTTGCTGCTAGAACTGGTACTTCAATGAAAGAAAAAGATTCAATTGACATCATCATTGACAATACTAAGGAACCACTAAGGAGTGCCCTAGTCATCAGCGATTGCCCCGACTTCACTGCACTTCACTCTCGGGCGTCCCGACTGACGCGACCAATCAAGGGCGGAGATCTTACAATATCCATAGTCACATCAAAGGTGAGCTCCTCCAACGAGTCGAAACCAAAAAATTATAAGAAAGCCTCAGGAGCCGAACAAGTTAATACGGTTGTCAATTAAGGGCAAAATTCGAATAACGGGAACTTCCCACCATGCAACTTCGGGCAGCACCAGACCCAACAACGATACGCTAGTCAAAATCAGGGCGCCAATCAACACAGGTACGTAAACTAGAACCAGGGCCAAAATCAGAACCAAGGCCAATATCAAAATAGAAACTAATACCCTAACACTTATCAAGCCCAAAACGCAGCACATAATCGACAGGCCCATGCACCAAATTATAACAACGTACCTCCACCTCAGAACTTTAACCCGGCTAGGGGACCCTACCAGCCAAAGTGGGAACACTATCCCCCTTTACCCGATACTATTTCCAACATTTTCTGCCTCCTTAGCGCCTAGAATCTCTTATGATTCCCACAAGAAAAGCCTAGGCCATGGCTTGCAAATCTCGACAACGGTAAATACTGTTCTTTCCATCGGTACGCGAGACACAACCTAGAGGACTGTTGGGTTCTTAGGGACATGATCTATGACATGAATGACCAGAATCAAATTGATTGGGAAGCACTTAGGAACCCTGAGCCTAATAACAATCAACCCCAACAGAATTTAGGGATCATAAATAACCCCATGCCCAACCATAACCAAGGGACACCGACCCAGGTCACTACTGTAGATCTCCCCAGTCAACCTTATTTCCAGCCTTCGACATTAATCACTCGTATCCTACCCTTCGATGCTGTTACTACCCCTATAAGAACTCCATCCTCCTTACACCCCTTTGCCTTGATCAGATGGATCGTGCCACTGATCCTGCCTTCATATCCAAAGTTTACTCAAATACGAGTCTATTCCTTCAGGGCCAGGAGGCCATTCCTCCATCATTCCCCACTAGAGCCATTGACCCCGCCAAATCCCGAATCACTAGTGTTGCCACTCCCTTCACCCGACTCTGAATATGAGTGTGGAGACTATGCTCTCCAAGCCGTTATTTCGATTGTCGCACGAATAGACAGTGTCGCCCACACGACTCCCAACCAAGAGAGTGAAGCTAGAACTGAGTATCCATCAAATGAAGAGCAAAGTGAACGAAAATAATACTTAAAGCCATGCGAAGATGTTGGTCTCCACTTTCTTAGAGGAAGAGGATCACACGCAATACCTCCCACCCTGGAGTAGTACCATACGGACATGCACTCCGGCCCTTAACTTCACTCACTTCACAAATGCACTGACATCGAAGCATGATAGGTTCGACTAGCAACCGGCCTACCCTATTCTCAAGTCAGGAACCAACTATCCACCTCCCCATTTCCCGTGGAATAAAGATTTCACACATGCATAACTACCCGAGGGGAACACGAGAGAAAGGGAGGTTGACTTACCACCCCCACCGCACGTCATCCCACCACTAATTCCTGTACCACAATCACCTCAGCCACCTACACCTAGGGCCCATCTAACGGGCAAAGAAATAGAACTCGAGCCAGGGCAAGAGTATGATTTATTACGATATCTCCAAAAGATCCCAGCCCAGATATCTATACTAGAACTCATTAAGAAGTCGTATGATCATCACCGACTGTTAATAAGGACACTCAAGTGGACGAAGACACGACCCTGGATGAGCTTCATCAAATTACCTCTGTCATGGCACAACCTCCCACCCTCACATTCACAGACACAGACATGCCTAAGGAGTCACTTCGTGGGAGCGCTGCCCCCATATCTCTTGCAGTCATAATCAGAGGGTTCTCTGTGCCCCATGCACAAGTCGACACAGGCGTGAGACTCAATATTTGCCCTCTCACCACATTGAAAACACTTGAATACATAGAACAAGACATCAGGCCCTCGGCCTTGTCACTCATAGCCTACGACGGCTCGCGTCATTTCGTAAAAGGAACTATCAAACTTCAGGTCCGCCTTGGACCCGTGATAAAAGATGTTACGTTCCATGTTGCTGACTCCGCTAGCACATATAATCTCATTTTAGGTAGAAAATGATTATAATCAATGAAGGTTGTCGCGTCCACATACCATCAATGCATTAAATTTTCGTATGAGGACTCCATCGTCCGTATATACGCTGATGCACCTCTTCAGGAGATGGATATCGATTACGCGGCAAGTATTCTGACGGCCCATGAATCCGTACTAAACACAAGCCACATCGAAAAGATGTGAATTCCTGATGAAGTAGCTGTCGCAGGAGTCTGCTCACCTACCCTTCCTAGTTTCCACCCAGAGCGACAATAAGAGCTAATGAGGAGGGAGGTTGGCCCAGACCTCGCTAGATTATACGACATCATCTCAACCGCGATGAAAGGGTGGGATCTTATGTACCAACTCGGATACGTCCCCCACACCAGACTCGGTAAGGATAAGCAAGGGCCTGTGAAACCTATATTCCCGACTAAAATACACAAGCGTATAGGATTAGGTTACCTATCGAACGACTAACCAGCCGATTTATTCCCTACCTCACCGAAATGGTCTCTTTATGACCACTTCATCTATGGAACTACTGTTAGGCTATTTCTAGTGCTTGCTACAACCTTTATTGGAGGCAGTGATAAGAATGAGAGTTAATAAAAATAAATGAAAAGTGGATTGAAAATGACGAGCAAAGAAGTTTGTAAATATGCACAAAGCAAGATACGTTTTGATAAGTAAGAGTTTGTCCCACAGAGAAATTGATCTGAAGTTCCAAAGGAGCTAACGATAGTAGGCTCTCCAGATCTGAGTACAGATCTGGCAATCCTAAAGGGCAGGTGATTTAAGGTCACTTATTCCTACATTCTTTAGTAATTTAATGATTTAACTGTAGAAGGGGTTGAGGAGGAGGGTGGAATGTGAGAAAATAAATACAAAAGGGTGAGAAGTATGGTATTAGGTGCAGATCTGATGAGTTTCATGACTCAAATTTAGATATGCTGCTATAGAAGTCCTGTCCAATGGCTACATTATCACCACTGAGGAAGAAGAATCCAACTCATTTCTGTGCCATGACCCAATCCCTTTATGGCTATAACCTGTCCACTTAATGGTCACAGACTATCCAATTGGAGAATCACAGTCTAGAGATGGGTCAGAACAAATTCATCATTGCAAGCACCACTTCATCCAGGCTACAAGCACAAGAATCCATAGGAAACCTCAACCTCTAAAGTGATGTGTGTGGGGCTAGGCTTGTATGGGAGCATGTTAGCCCAGACACACAGAACCAGCAAGAGTTTGAGTACAGCTTTAGGCCTAGCTGTCCACTGCTGTATAAAGACTGCAGTGATCTAGTCACAAGCTTACAATCTCCATAACCAACCCAGATCTGTCATCTGATGGTGAGTCTATACAAATACAGGGGAGTTTGCCTCTGCACAATCTCTCACAGGGCTGCAAGCACGAGTGCAGAGAAGAAGAATCTATCTTAGCTCTGTGGATTGGCCTCGCCCTAAGGCTATAACCTGTCCACTTAAATGGTCACAGACTATCCCAGAGGCTAGCCTCCTCACAAAGGACCAAAATAGAATAAGAACACCCTGTCACCACCATGTTCACAAGGCTACAAGCACAAGTTCCCATGGGGATTTCAGATCCAGTGGATCCTGTGGTGGGGCTAGGCTAGTATGGGAGCATGTTAGCCCAGACACACAGGTCACTTGGATCTAAAAAGGTTTCTAAAAGCAGTCCTCCATTGATCTTAATACAACTTATCAATGGAGGATCTCAAGACGACAGCCTTGCACATAACAACTCACAAAAATCCCATAAAGGTAAAACACCCTATCATGAAACTCCATTAATCTATTCCAAATAGTCATACAAAGGCATAGCCAGCAAATGCTGGACTATGGAGAGAAGAAAAAGTAAAAAGAAATCTACCTAAACCTTACTAGAAGTCTACAGCTACTGCCAGGAGAAAATTAACAGAGTTCTGTTCTAAGAAAGAAGAAGATCCTTAGCCTAAACCGGGCTTAGGTTTATATAGCAGTCAGCTTGGCGGCGCATTAGGGTTAGAAAACCCTAATTTTAATGATGCCACATGGCCTAATACTGTTCCTTGGATGCTTCGAGGCACGTGCACGGGAATTGAAGCGTTGAAAAGCGTGCTCCAAATGCTAGAAGTTCCTAGAATGTCCTCTGTAGAAGTGAGGGAGAGTTAGAGTTCAGAGCCTCGCCAGGTAGCACTGGTTTTCAGGACTGTCGCGTGGTAGCACGGTCTTCACGAGATTGGATCAACTTGAAATTCTAGCCGTCGTAGGATTATCTTAGTTGCAGCTGAAGCAGTCGCGTGGTAAGGCATTGGATTCTCGTTGGATTGCTCTGGTCCTCGCGGGATTGCAATTTCCTTCTGAATGGTGCGAGAATCGCACGAGTAGTTTGTCTCTCAATGAATCTTCACAAGGATCCTCACGAGGACGTGCAGTGCCTTGGTCTCTGAACTGCGCGAGAAGTTTTCTGAAGTTTATATCCCGCGACAGCTGCGCACCGAAAAACCTGGAGCTCTCTCTCCTCAGTTGATTTGAGTGAACTGTGCGAGAGTTGAGAGCTACTTTCTTGAGCTGCGTGAGACTGCGCGAGGTGTTATAATTGAGCTTCGCAAGATCTGCGCGAAGTATGATTTTGAAGCCCCTCTGTTACTCAACTGCGCGAGAACAATGCAGGCAATTGGAGATGAAGCTTTGGGAGACTCGCGAGGACTATGCGAGGCTTTATTTATGAATCCTTTAAAGCTTGTGAAAGCTGTGTGAGGTTCAATCCTTGTCTTGGTTCAGCTTTCATCCCTCTGAGGGACTTCTGGGTAAAAGTGGGCTCTTTAACAGGGTTCAGGCCTTATTACAGCTACTATTTTATTACCTACATAAATGACTTAACACACATTTATTAGATGGCTAAGGGTCTAACAGAGGCTAAGTTAAGGGGTGAAAAGTGGTACTTTTCATGTCTTAACACACCCCCAAACCAAATCTTTGCTAGTCCCTTAGCAAAGCTACACAAAAAATCTACATAAATTAACTGCCACTTTCGTAGGGAGCACGGATACATTTAGCACATGTACCAAGCCTTTCAAACCCCTAGGTGATCCCTAGGGGAGGAGTGGAGTCTCCTGAGGGTTTTCAGTGAAGATACCCACAAACTTCTCAATAAAACAGTTAACAGTAGTGCAAAAATTATCAAGTTAGCAGTCAAGAAACAGAGTATCTGTTCACCCTTGAGTTAGTAAAAGTATAGGGGGTTTAAATACATTGGTTGCACAGATGTTTAAGCAACATAAACTTCTCATGATAGCACAACAACATTTCCAATCAGTTCCCCAACAAGGGACACTATACATGTGTGTTAGCACTGAGCTCATCATTAAATTAAAAATTAGGTTGTAGGTCATGCCCAATGCATTCCATATCAGACCCAAAACTCTCCAGGGCATACTTCTCATAAAGGACTTTGGGGGTTTCATTGTCTCTCAAGCTCAAGAGCAGTTACATCCCCCAAATGGGTCTGTAAGCATGAGCATGGGCATAGCATTTAGGTTCTGGCATCATTGGTAGATTTTTTTCACAATAGATTGGACAACTCTTTGTCTCCACATGGCAGCTCATTCAACTTTGGATCACAAGGGCTTTAACTGGGCTGTAATGTGGCTTATGGTATTGGGTTATAACAAGAATTGGAAGGTTGAAAAAGGGGGTTCGAAATTCAGAAATCAGTAGGTGCAGGAGGTGATTCATGACTTCACCTTCTTTGAAATCTTCAGATTTGAAATGATCAGTTTCTCCTCTCAATTGATTTATTTCTAATGAATGTTTCCTTTTGATTCCTTTTTTACTCCTCTTTATTATTATTTTCTTTTCTTTCTAATGCAGTTTTTCTTCTTTTCATTTCTTTTTGTTTTTGCTTTGATGAATTGCCACCTTTTTCCTCAGTTGTTGCACTGCTAGAACTTCAGATAATTCTCATCCACTCATTTAATGTTGACCCTAGCTAGTCCATCTTTAACTCTTTCTCCTTTACCTTCTGAATTCTCAGAGTGAGGGTAAGGTTAAGTCAGATCCATAGGCTTAGGTACAGATATTCAGGTGTGTTTTTGAAGAAAATTGGACTTTGAAGCTCAAGGAGTGTATGAACAAGGGTAGTTGCTTTAGGGTTTGGTCTGTTTAGGTTCAAACTATTTAAGAGAAGGCCTTGATCCTTTCCTAAGTGTCAATGAGTGCTGTCGGTTGTTTCAACTTGGAGTTACCTAACTTCTAGTGAAAGCATTGACTCAGCCAGTCTTTAAGGCTAGAAGAAATTTGCCTCAATCACTCCTCAAAGAAAAATATTTTGTGGGCCCAATTCTCACTAGTTATGGTCTTCCTTAGAACTTTTAAGTATGTCCTTACCTTTTTCTTTCTTCAATGATTCAGTAAGTGCTGATACCATTGATTTGTTCTTGGTGTTCTCATCATGGAAATGTGAACTTTTTAGAAATTTATAGTGTCTAAAGATCTGCAAAAAGTTTAAAATTCCTTAATTTTCATGATTCATAGGTGAACACAACTTCATCTCTATGTTTCTCACATGATTCTATTGCCCTTTAAGTAAACTGTGTTATTGGTAGACCTACCTGCCACACCCCCAAACCTATGAGGAGCAGTGTCCTCACTGTGTCAGAGGTGAGAATAGCGGATAGAATCCAGGGAAATATACATATATAAACACAGAAAATGAGAGGAAATAAAAAAATGCGAAACTTAAACAGTAGGGCACTAAAACAAAACTTTCATTAATAGAAAAAGAAAAAAAAGAGACAAAAAGAGGAGGGAAAAGGAAAAGACAACATGGGGGGGGGGGGTCAAGGTGTAGCCGGGGGAGGGTTGGAGGAAGATGGAGGGGGAGATGTAGGTGGTGCCCTCTTATTCTTTTTCCTTTCTTTCTTCTCGTTCTTCTTCTTCTTCTTCTCTTCCTTGGCGAGGATTCGCTGGACCTTGTCATACTCATCCCAGAGAAATTGCAAGGGGTCCGGCTCCGGGGGCGGTGGGGGATCGTCCCAGATGGGGAAAAATTTGATTGGGAAACCGAAGGGGCCGTCGTCCGCCATTTGGGTGAGGAGGTTAGGACTTTTAGGGTTAGAAGAGGAGGGATGAGAAGAAGAGGGAGTGCTGGCCGCTTAAAAAGAAAAGGAATAGGGAAGATGAATCGGCGTAGGTGAAAGTGCGCCCCTTTTCAAGCCTGGCAATAAATGCATGCTATTTGGGGAAAGAGGAAACACGCACTGGCGCTTTGGAAAGGAGAAGGGGTATTGAATGAATGTCCAAAGAGAGGTGGGTGATTAAAAGAAGACAGTGTACCACGCGAGGATCCTCGCGAAGAGCAATAAGTGAGGAGGGAAGGTCCTCTCTCGCACAGCTGAACTGGGGATCGTCGTGAGGTACACTGTCATTGTTCATAAAGACAAAACAGAAAATTTTGAGGCAGGAACTAAAATCTCTGAGGCAAGGATTTGCTCATAAGTATTCAACCACCAACGACAGCAAGCACCCTCATAAATTAGTATCACAAAGAAACCTAGCCGCCCTAAACTTTGTATCCCAGAATAGCAAAAAGAAAAAATTACACTAGCAAACAAGCAAGAAAAATAAACAGAACAAAGCAATAGACAAAAAGGGGCAATTCTATTAAAGTGGAAGAAAAATAGTTACACTGAGAAGCTCAAGAAAGAAAGAAAAAATAGACAACCTAAAGGCTAACACCTAATCTGAATCTAAATATGAAAGGAAATCCCAGCCCATCTTTTGAGCCTGTGCCTTAAGGGCCGCTCTGTCTTGTTTCTTCTTTTCCTCTCTAGCCTTTTTCTTTTTTGCTGGGGTTTTCACTGTAGAAGGAGCTTTTGGTGCCCTCACCCTCATTTTTGGGGCTTTTGGAGCCTTTGGTTCCTTGGGTTCTTGAGGGGCTTTGCCTTTGCGCTTAGCAGGGGGGGGTGGCAGGGGATTTTCCTTTGCGTTTGCTTTTGGCAGCAGGTTCTACAGGGGAGGCCACTGGGGATTTCTCTTTTCCTTTAGCTTTGGGTTCCTCAGTGGGGACCACTGGTGCCTTTCCTTTCCCAGTGTACTCAGGCTTGGCAGGGACCTGCGCATCTTCAGACTGGGCGGCAGGCTCTTTGCCAATCTTTAAAGGGACAGCCTTTGGAGCAGACCTCTTGGCTGTGACTTTCCTCCGCTGAGGGTAAGTTTATTCTTCGGGAGGTGTAGCAGGGGCCTTGGGAGGTATGGGTTGCTCCGTAGATGGAGGTTGCACCTCAGGTGTAGGCTGCATCTCAGGTGGAGGCTGAGCAGGAGCTTTGCCTTTGTCCTTCTGGGGCTGAGGTGGGGCCTCCTCTTATGGGGCAGGTGGAGCTGGAGGAGGAGAAGGCTGAGGCACTTGAATATTTATGGGAGTCGGATGGTAAGTTTCACCACGAGCAGCAGCCAATGTTGATTCCAATGCGGCTATTTTGATATGAAATTTAAGAGCATCGGTCTCTTAGATCTCCTTTTGAATTTTCTGGATTTCCTAGGCATTGTTGAGGCATTTTTCAAGCAACCTCATCGTAGCAGCCGCTACAGAGGTATTGGATTTCTCAAACTCCCAATGGACCTGATAGTAGGTGGCAGTGGCCTTAGTCTTCTGATACTCTGTCAGGATATTTTCCCACCCCAACGAGATGCCCAATATCTGCTTCCTGTGAGCCTCCGTCATCTCATCAATTTTCTTCAGCAAAGGAGTCTCGATAGATTGGTGGAGCAGGGCCATTCCTCTCAGCACATCCTTCCTCAGATAGGCATTATCTCTCATATGGTGGAGGATGGTGAGATAGGGGGGGCTGTAGAAATGATGTCGGGGGGCAATGGGAGGATAAGAGGTGGAAGGAGCAAAGTTGGCTTGGTCCTGGGGGGGAGAGGGTGGGGGGTAATGAGGGTAGGTCTAATTGGGGGAGGGGGGTATAGGCCTGAGTCGGTCGGGTTTGTCAATATATATTGGAAGGGGAGGATAAGGGGAATGGAGGAATAGTGGGAAAGTCAAGTGGTGGGGAGTGGGATCCGATTCTGGATCGGTTTGTGTAGATGTGGTAGAGAAGGTGGGGGAGGTAGAATAAGAGGGGATGGAGGGATAGGGGAAAAGAAAAGGGTGTTGGCGCAATAGGAGTTGGGGTGATGGGGATGGAAAATGAGAATGGTGAAAGGGATTAAAGGCATAGGGGGAAAGGTACGTGATGGTGGGGGTAAAATTGTGGGGAAGTCTGTTTGGTGGTTTGGTCGGTGAAGTGGGTGGTGGAGGAATGGGTGGAGTGGTGAAGGTGTGTAGGGTGGATTGGATGGAGGTGAGTTCAGCTTACATCTAGTCCTGCTTTAGGGTATTGGAGGATAATTGGGCTTGTATGTCATGGATTAGGGGTAGGATGAGGGTTAATGAGTCAAAGTTAGGAGGTTGGGTTTGGGAAGAAGAGGGTACTGGTTGGAAGGTGGAGGAGGGTGCATGATGGAAAGTGGAGGGAGGGGAATGGGGTTGTGAGGTAGTTGGGGAGTCTGGCAGAGGGGTGTAGTAAGTGAGCATGGTGTCAAGGAAGGTGGAGATGAAGGCTTGGAAGCCAATGGAGGTGTTGAGCGTTAAGTCAATGTCGGGGAGAGGGAATGTAGTGGAGATGGCTGGGGTGGTGGTTTCTTCAAGGTGGGGTGGGCCAATGGGGATAGAAGGGATTGAAGGTGGTGTCTGGGAGATGGTTGGACTGGGAGCAGAGGTTTTACGTTTCTTGTATGATATGAGTGGGGGACTGGCAGGTTTTATGGGAATTGAGGGAGGAATTGTGGTTGTGTAGTGAGGTAAGGTAGGGGAAGGTGAGTCCTCCCATGGACCAAGCACAGGTGAAGGGGGAGTGGGCATGGAGAATGGAAAGAGAGGAGGGTGAGAGAGGGGTGCATGATGAGTAGTGGATGCAGGGAGAGAAGCTGGGGGGGAAGTGGCTGCTGCTGCAGGGACGACAGTCTCTGGAGGCACCTCCTTTTCAGCAGGGGAAGACCTTGATGCAGCTGCTTCTCCTTGTTTAGGCTGGGCTTGAGCTACAACTTCTTTCTTTTTCTGACCCCCCATCAGGCTTCTGCTGATGCCCCATTGCCTCTTCGCAAATGTGGTAGGGGTAAGGGTGGTGGCTTCTTCAGTCTTCCCTATCTTGTAGCCCCCTCTTATCAACAGCAGGGTGATGACTCTTGCAAAGGGTAGGGTGTGAGGCTTTTTGTTAGATCCTAACTTCTCCACCATGTCCTTCATAGCCTCAAAAATCAGCCAGGCAGCATGGAAGCCATGGCCCAAGTGGTAGGAGTAGACAGCATTCGCAATTGGGGTTCTCCTCTCCTGCTGATGTCCTGAGCAATAGATGTTCTTGCGCAGGACCTGATCAATGAATAGGAGTTTAGGCTCTAGCTCCCTCCTTCGGATTGAATCGCCTGTTGCTTTGATTCCTCTAGTTAGGGTTCTTGCAATTATGTCAATCGAGGCAGTCAGAGGGGGGCCATATCCGCAGCTAGGATTGAATGCTGCTGGGATGCCCAAAACTTCAGTAATCATCTTCGGGCCCACTAACATACCAAAATCATCAATCTTCACTTGTAAGCACTCTTGTCCGTTGGTGTCCTTCTTGACCGTGATGTGCTGGTAGAACAGCTGCACTAGCCTGGGGTAGGCTAGTGCCGGAATAGCTTTCAGCAATGGCATCAAGCTCGCTTTACTCATGAATTGTATTGCAGGGGCAGAGAGAGGTTGGGTCTCAAAGTATGGGACATCAAACGCTGTTTCTGGTTCTAATGGAATGGACTCCATGAGTTTAGAAGGAGTAGAAAACTTTATGGTTGGTGCCGCCTCCTCCTCAACCATTTCCTTCCCCTTTGTGGGAGACTTTGAAGTCTTGGCCTTTTTAGATGTGGCCTCCACAGGGTCCTTGTCCTTCCCTTTTCGCTTTTGGGCAGATTTGGGAGCCATATCTAACTCTATCTCTGGATTTGAGCAAATGGGGACTGAGACCTAGGGTTTGGTATGATTTGACGTACAGGGCACCTCCAGATCTCTGAGCAGAGGGCAATGGATGAGGGTGATGCTAGGAGCATTTGGAGAGATTTGTGGAGTGAAGGATGAGTGGTAAGAGTGAGGCTGGAGGAAAGAAGGGAGAGAGTGCTAGGAGCTAGGGTTTCGCAGAGTGAAGAAATGAAAGAGATAATGAGAGAAGGGCAAAGCGCGGGGTTGAAATACCTATCGCGAAGCTCGGCGCGCTTTGGATCTACTGGTTGCGAGGTTGGGAATGATCTTAATGAAGGCTTGGATTAAATTTAGATTGCGCGACAGTCTCAAGAGTTGTCCTTGGAACGCGCGACAGAGTGAGATGAATTTATGTGAATTGCGCGAGCGGTTCCTAAGGCTCTATTTGGATTGCGCGAAAAGCTCAGAGGTTTATTTTTAATCTCGCGATAGATGTAGAAGCTCGCGACAGTAAATGGAGTCTTTCAGTGGAATTGCGCGAGAGTCACCCAGATTACCATGTGAACCTCACGACAGACTAATAATCGCGCGATGACTACTTAACAGGTTAGTGTGGATTGTGCGAGAGGTTCGCTGGTGGAAAGGAATCGCGCGACAGCAATGTTATGGCTCTATGTGAATCTCGTGGAAAGTTCTTAGGTACGCATGAATCTCACGGAAAGTTCTTAGGGAACTGCACGAACTTCACTCAGACGTCCTCTCTATCCTCGCGAGAGCTGTTGAATCTCGCGATAGTCTCCCAGACTTACACTTTGGACCCGACGACAGTAAGGTGTAAAACAGAGAGCGTGTGCTCTCTGCTCTGCCCCTTGTGCTTGATGGCTTGTGGTTGGATCCATGGCATATTCACTCAAAAACAATCGCCCACAATAGGCATTCAATCAGAAGCAAGTACTCCAAAAGCAGTAAGAATCAAATCATGCATCACAAGCTTAAAACACAGATAAGTCAAGATTCAGATAAGGCCACTAGCTAATCGTAGAGATGGGAAACTAAAGAAAACAATCAAAATCAAACAAAAACTAAGTATACATGATACAGTAATGATACACCTGTGGAATCAGTTTGAAAGAGGATCCCCTTGATAGTGAATGGTGTCAAAGAGGCCGGCAGTTTTTTCAAAACAACGCTTGAGCCTCTGACCATTCACCTTCAAGAGTCTCCCAGACTTAGGATCCTTAATTTCCATAGCACCAGATGGGGAAACATGTATGACAATGTAAGGACCTTTCCATCTGGATTTCAATTTGCCTGGAAAAAATTTAAGTTTGGAGTTAAACAACCAAACCTTATCACCAGCAGTGAAACTCTTTCTCAACAGCCCTTTGTCAAAGAAAGCTTTGGACCTTTCCTTATAGATCCTTGCATTGGCATATGCATCCATCCTTAGTTTTTCCAATTCCGACAGCCGCAGCAACCTGTGATGACCGGCAGAGGTTAGATCTAAATTCATCTATTTGATGGCCCAATAGGCCTTGTGTTCTAACTCCACTGGGAGATGACAGGCCTTGCCATAAACCATTCTGAAAGGGGACATACCAATGGGAGTCTTATAGGCAGTCCTATAAGCCCACAGTGCATCATTAAGTTTGTCAGCCCAATCCTTCCTATCAGTCCTCACAGTCTTCTTAAGGATATGCTTAATCTCCCTATTAGAAATTTCAACTTGCCCACTGGTTTGTGGGTGGTAGGGAGTAGCAATCCTATGGGTGACAGAGTATTTCTTGAGCAGGCTCTCAAAATTTCTGTTACAGAAATGGCTTCCCCCATCACTGATAATGGCTCTGGGAGTGCCAAATCTGGAGAAGATATTCCGCTTTAAGAACTTGAGGACTACTTGATTATCATTAGTTCTAGTGGCAATGGCTTCTACCCATTTGGAAACATAGTCTACTGCCACTAAGATAAAATGAAAACCATTTGAAGGAGGAAAGGGGCCCATAAAATCAATGCTCCACACATCAAACAGTTCGACAACAAGGATGGGCTGTAAAGGCATGAAATTTCATTTGGACAGCCCTCCTAATTTCTGACATCTTTCACAGGCCTTACAGTGTGTATGGGCATCTTTGAAAAGAGAAGGCCAATAGAAACCACACTGCAGTACTTTGTCAGCTATTTTTCTCCCACTAAAATGACCCCCACAGGCATTTTCATGGCACATGGCCAAAATACTAGGGATTTCACTTTTGGGGACACATTTCCAAATGATTTGGTCTGCACAATACTTGTACAGGCAAGGTTCTTCCCAGAAAAAAAATTTTACCTGTGAGAAAAATAGGTCTTTATCCATTTTTGTCCAATGGGAAGGAGTCTTGCCTATAACTAGATAGTTGACAATGTGTACATACCAAGGAACTAAAGATTGGATGGCAAACAGTTGCTCATTCGGGAAGACATCATTTGTAATGAGGTCATCAACACCTTTCTCCAACAGAATTCTGGACAAGTGGTCAGCCACCACATTTTCTACACCTTTCTTGTCTTTGATTTCGATGTCAAACTCTTGCAATAGGAGTATCCACCTAATCAATCTGGGCTTTGCATCCTTCTTGGACAGTAGGTACTTTAATGCTGAGTGGCCAGTGAAGATGACAGTCTTAGACCCAAGTAGGTAGGGTCTAAACTTGTCCACAGTGAAAACCACTGCCAGAAGCTCTTTCTCAGTGGTTGTGTAGTTTAGCTAAGCTTCAGCAAGTGCTTGGCTGATATAAGCAATGACCACAGGCAGCTTGTCTTTTCTCTGGCCCAAGACAACACCTATTGCCAAGTCAGATGCATCACACATCAACTCGAAGGGCAAGGTATAGTCAGGTGTTTGGAGTACAGGGGCAGAGGTGAGGCAACTTTTTAAAGTTTCAAAAGCCTTCATACATTCAGCAGAGAAGTCAAAGGGCACATCCTGGCAAAGCAGGTGGCACAATGGCTTGGCAATTTTGCTGAAGTTTTTGATAAACCTCCTGTAAAATCCAGCATGCCCAAGGAATGATCTGATTTGCTTGACTGTTCTTGGAGGGGGCAAATTTTTAATGAGGTCAACTTTTGCTTTGTCTACCTCAATCCCATCTTTAGAGACTACATGGCCCAACACAATTCTCTGTGTTACCATGAAGTGACTCTTCTCCCAACTTAAGACCAAATTGGTCTCTTCACATCTCTGTAGGACTTGATGGAGGTGTTGTAGACATTGGTCAAAGCTATCCCCATAAACCGAAAAATCATCCATGAAAATTTCCAAGAATTTGTCAATCATCTCAGAAAAAATGGCATACATACACCTCTGAAAGGTGGCTGGGGCATTACACAGTCCAAAAGGCATCCTTCTATAAGCAAAGGTGCCAAAAGGACAAGTAAAAGTAGGTTTCTCTTGATCTAAAGGGTGCACAGGGATCTGGTTGTACCCTAAGTACCCATCAAGAAAATAGTAGAAAGCCTTCCCATCCAGCTTATCCAAAATTTGATTGATAAAAGGGAGAGGGAAGTGGTCTTTTCTGGTCTTGGAGTTGAGTTTTCGATAATCGATGCAAACTCTCCAGCCAGTGGTCTCCCTGGCTGGTCTCAATTCTCCAGACTCACTTGTGATTATTGTTATGCCAGATTTCTTGGGTACCACCTGGATTGGAGCTACCCATTCAGAATCGGAGATGGGGTAAATTACCCCAACATCTAGCAACTTAATAATTTCTTTCATGACCACCTCCAACATGTGAGGATTAAGTTTCCTCTGCATTTCCCTGGAGGGTGATGAGCCCTCCTCCAGATGAATCCTATGCATATAGATTGATGCATCAATTCCTCCCAGGTCAGCAATGGTCCAGCCAATTGCTTTCTTATGCTTCCTCAGAACTGTTAGCAATTTCTCCTCTTGCCACTAGTTAGAGAAGAGGAGATAATCACAGAAAGTTTTTCTTCTTTCTCGAGGAAAGCATATTTTAATGTCTCTGACAGCTTCTTGAGCTCCAGATCAGGGGCTTGTTGTATGGATGGCAGGATTGGTGTATTATTGGTTGGAGGAAGGGGCAGCAATGTAGGTTTCCAATTGGAATGATGCACTAAGCCCATAGAAGACCTCACTGGGGGTGTGTCTTCTGGAATTAAAGCTAGGCTTCCTTCCGCCACCATGCTCCAAACTTTAGTTAAATCAGTGGCAATGTTGCTCTACTCCAGCAGAGAGGGCAGTTCTTCTTCAACAATTTCTTCTAGTACATCCACTGCAAAGCATTCCTCATTATCTAGCTGAGGGTACTTTTCACTGTTGTACACATTAAGTTCAACTTTCATATGTCCGAAAGTGACTTCCATAATCCCAGACTTGCATGGAATACATGCATTGGCAGTAGACAAAAATGGTCTGCCCAGGATGACAGGTATCGGGGATGTACTCTTGTTACAACCCATGTCTAAAATAAGGAAGTCTGCAGGGTAGAAGAACTTGTCTACCCCCACTAGGACATCCACTATCACTCCCATGGGTCTCCTCTCAGACCTATCTGCCATCAATAGAACAATGGGGTGGGCAGCTCCCCAAACCTAGCTAACTGATATACACATATGGCGTGAGTTAACCAGCTCCAAGGTCTAAGGGCCCTTCAATCGATGTGGTCACCAATAATACAGGAATAGTGGGTATCCTCGGTCTTGCAACTTCTCGAGATATTGTCATAGTCAATACGTAATTAAGACCTTTTTGGACAAATGGCCTCTGGCTTTCCTTTTTTGAGTACAGAGGTCTTTCAGAAATTTTGCATAGGCTGGGACCTGTCGGATTGCATCAAGCAAAGGTAAATTTATTTTGACCTGCTTAAAGGTCTCCATCATTTTCTCGATCTGTGCCTGACCCTTATCAAAAGGGGCTGGGCCACTCAAAGCTTGAGGAAATGGCAGCTGAGGTTTTGCTGGTTCCTCAGCTGCAAGCCTATAGCTGAACTTTTGTTTTTTTCTTTTTTCTATCTTTATCTCCTGCTGAGGTTCAACTACAACCTCTTTATTTTTTTCTTGTTGAAGGGTAGCAGGCAGTTCTTTACTCTGTGCCCTAATAAAATCCGTATCACTTTCATTTGACACTTCCTTGGGAATGACCTCTCCCTGTTCTCTTCCCACCTGGTTGTCTACAAGCTTGACAGACCTTAAGGCTGTAATGGCATTGGCCCCTTCAAAATTTGAAGAGCCTTCTCCGATGGAATACTGGCCTTTTGGGTTGGCTACTGGTTGGCTAGGCAACCTACCCTCCTCTCTCTTAGCCAGAGCATTGGCTATTTGGCCAAGCTGTTCTTCTATTTTCTTAATGCTTTGATTGTGAGAAGTCACAGTCTGATTTAAGGGTCCTAGGCTTTGCAATTATGCCAAAACCTGGTCCTCGAAAGAAGCACTTTGGGGCTGAGGTGGGGGAACTGCCAATTGATTATGTTGCTGGGGGTGCTGTTGTTGGAAATTCGACCTTTGGGCATAACCCTGGTTGAACTGCTGCTGTGGCCTTTGAGGTAAGGCCAACATCTGTTGGGGCTGCATATAATTGTCTTGCCTCCACCTCAAATTTGGGTGGTCTCTCCACTGGTAACCAACATTTTGGTATTGGTATCCATATGGTTGTTTATTGTAGCCACCAGACTGTTGCTGCTCAAAAGATTGGGCAGCAGCAGCTTGCTCCATTACAAACTCAGGGTATTACCCTGCAGATGAACATTCTTCTACTGTGTGCTGTGGGGATTGGCATATTAGACATGCCTCCATCACTTGTGCAGCCATTCTGGGCTGCACCACAGTCAAGAGTTTATCAAATCTTTCAGTAAGATTAGCCATCTGCATTCTCAGGTCATCATTTCCCTTAACTTCATACATCTTTCCTTTAGAAGTTTCAGCCGTCCCCAGCCTAGGAGAAGGCTCTTGGACAGTTCTGGAGGAGGACATCTTCTGGAAAGCATTTTCACTTATGACCTCAAACAAGTCCCATGCCTCAGCAGCTGTTTTATGCATGTATGTTCCACCACAAGAGGCATCTACCATGTCTCTACTCTTCTCATCTATCCCATTGTAGAAGCTCTAGACAAGCTGCCAGCCAGGGATCTTGTGGTGGGGGCATTGCTTGAGCATCTCCTTAAATCTATCCCAGCATTGGTTAAAATCTTCAGTTGGGGACTGGGCAAAAGAAAGTATACCCTTCCTCAACTGGCTGGTTTTGGTTTTTGGGAAAAATTTAGACAGAAATCTTGTCTGGAGGTCTTTCCAGGAAGTGATGCTGTTGTTTGGGAGAGTAGAAACCAGGTGCTGGCTCTGTCCTTTAGGGAGAAAGGAAAAAGCCTTAACCTAGTGGCTTCTGGTCCCAAACTAGCGATTGAAAATGTTGTGCACAGGGCCAAGAACTGGTCAATGTGCTTGTAAGGGTCTTCCTTGCTAAGCCCATGGAAGGAGGGAAGCATTTGAATGATGGACGTTTTGATCTCATAATTACCCTGAACATCTGGGAATTGAATGCTGAATGGAGAATTGTAATCATCCGGAGCATTCAATTCTTTCAATGTTCTAGGTTGCTCTTCACCCATAATTGCTGTCTCTATTTCAATAGGGGGACTCAACTGTGGTGTGTCTGTGCCTTCTCGGACTTCTACCCCTTTCAATTTCAGGGTTAGCAGGCTCTAAAGTAGGACTGAGAGATCTCCTTCCTAACATGCACACACACCACCAGTAAAGGAAACAGTTCGCAAGCACATTGCATAACAGAAAATTACTACTATCCTAATCAACTGCTTATGGAATCTTCAAAGGAGAAATAAACTGAGGTTTTGAAGGTTAGAGAAGTGCAAACAGAGGTAGCTAAGCTCTCACTGCAATTCCAGTCTCCTTCTCTGCTACGGTTCAGATCTGCAAGAAAAATCCCAAAAGTAAATCAGCAGTATAAATTACTCACAAGTATGGCTACCAAAGAATAAAGAATACAAAAATTCTAGAGTCTACTATTAGATCAAATCCCCGGCAGCGGCGCCAAAAACTTGTTAGGCTATTTCTAGCGCTTGCTACAATCTTTATTGGAGGCAGTGATAAGAATGAGAGTGAATAAAAATAAATGAAAAGTGGATTGAAAATGACAGAGAAGCAAGCCTAAAATATGCACAGTCCTGCAAGATACAAGGCCTGTTGTAGCAAGTTTTGATAAGTAAGAGTTTGTCCCATAGGGAAATTGATCTGAAGCTCCAAAGGAGCTAACGGTAGTAGGCTCTCCAGATCTGAGTACAGATCTGGCAATCCTAAAGGGAAGGTGATTTAAGGTCACTTATTCCTACATTCTTTGGTAATTTAGGAGGGTGGAATATGAGAAAATAAATACAAAAGGGTGAGAAGTATGGTATTAGGTGCATATCTGATGGGTTTCATGACTCAAATTCAGATCTGCTGCTATAGAAGTCCTGTCCAATGGCTACATTATCACCACTGAGGAAGAAGAATCCAACTCATTTCTGTGCCATGACCCAATCCCTTTATGGCTATAACCTGTCCACTTAATAGTCACAGACTATCCAATTGAGGAATCACAGCCCAGAGATGGGTCAGAACAAATTCATCATTGCAAGCACCACTTCATCCAGGCTACAAGCACAAGAATCCATAGGAAACCTCAACCTCTAAAGTGCTGTGTGTGGGGCTAGGCTTGTATGGGAGCATGTTAGCCCAGACACACAAAACCAGCAAGAGTTTGAGTACAGCCTTAGGCCTAGCTGTCCACTGCTGTATAAAGACTACAGTGATCCAATCACAAGCTTACAATCTCCATAACCAACCCAGATCTGCCATCTGATGGCGGGTCTATACAAATACAGGAGAGTTTGCCTCTGCACAATCTCTCACAGGGCTGCAAGCACGAGTGCAGAGAAGAAGAATCTGTCTTAGCTCTGTGGATTGGCCTCACCCTAAGGCTATAACCTGTCCACTTAAATGGTCACAGACTATCCCAGAGGCTAGCCTCCTCACAAAGGACCAAAATAGAACAAGAACACCGCTGTCACCACCATGTTCACAAGGCTTCAAGCACAAGTTCCCATGGGGATTTCAGATCCAATGGATCCTGTGGTGGGGCTAGGCTAGTATGGGAGCATGTTAGCCTAGACACACAGGTCACTTGGATCTAAAAAGGTTTCTAAAAGCAGTCCTCCATTGATCTTAATACAACTTATCAATGGAGGATCTCAAGACGACAGCCTTGCACAGAACAACTCACAAAAATCTCATAAAGGTAAAACACCCTATCATGAAACTCCATTAATCTATTCCAAATAGTCATACAAAGGCATAGCCAGCAAATGCTGGACTATGGAGAGAAGAAAAAGTAAAAAGAAATCTACCTAAACCTTACTAAAAGTCTACAGCTACTGCCAGGAGAAAATTAATAGAGTTCTGTTCTAAGAAAGAAGAAGATCCTAAGCCTAAATCGGGCTTAGGTTTATATAGCAGTCAGCTTGGCGGCGCAGTAGGGATAGAAAACCCTAATCTTAATGATGCCACGTGGCCTAATATTGTTCCTTGGATGCTTCGAGGCACATGCATGGGAATTAAAGTGTTGGAAAGTGTGCTTCAATTGCTGAAAGTTCCAAGAATGTCCTCTATAGAAGTGAGGGAGAGTTAGAGTTCAGAGCCTCGCCAAGTAGCACTGGTTTCCAGGACTGTGGCGTGGTAGCACGGTCTTCACGAGATTGGATCGACTTGAAATTCTAGCCGTCACGGGATTGTCTTAGTTGCAGCTGAATCAGTCGCGTGGTAAGGCATTGGATTCTCGCTGGATTGCTCTGGTCCTCACGAGATTGCAATTTCCTTCTGAATGGCACGGGAATCGCGTGAGTAGTTTGTCTCTCAATGAATCTTCACGAGGACGTGCGGTGCCTTGGTCTCTAAACTGCGCGAGAAGTTTTCTGAAATTTGTATCCCGCGGCCACTGTGCGACAGCTGTGCATCGAAAAACCTGGGGCTCTCTCTCCTAAGTTGATCTGAGTGAACTGCGCGAGGGTTGAGAGCTACTTTCTTGAGCTGCGCGAGACTGTGTGAGGTGTTATAATTGAGCTTCACGAGATCTACACGAAGTATGATTTTGAAGCCCCTCTGTTACTCAACTGCGTGAGAACAGTGCGGGCAATTGGAGATGAAGCTTGGGGAGACTCGCGAGGACTGCGCGAGGCTTTATTTATTTATCCTTTAAAGCTTGTGAAAGCTACACGAGGTTCAATCCTTGTCTGGGTTCAGCTTTCATCCTTCTGAGGGACTTCTGGGTAAAAGTGGGCTCTTTAACAGGGTTCAGGCCTTATTGCAGCTGCTGTTTTATTACCTACAGAAATGACTTAACACACATTTATTAGATGGCTAAGGGTCTAACAGAGGCTAAGTTAAGGGGTGAAAAGTAGAACTTTTCATGTCTTAACAACTACTGAGAAAGCAGATGCGCCGAAGTAGAAGGGAGTATCCTTCACCAAACCCCAGGAGACCGAAAATGAACTAATATCCAAAGTATTCAATGATTTGACGAACCTAAATGATGATATCGACGAACCCCTCGAAGGAGTCAAACCTTTGTTTGACACTAAAAATCTCATAGAAGGAAGAAACAAAGACCCTCCAGAAATCGAACCGTAATTACAGGATTGGGAATCTATGGATGACAAAAATTTTCTCATAGCGGCCTTATGATATGACAAAGAACACTCATGGTCGCCATGGGAACGGGATGACACCTTGCAAGAAAATATTAATTCATATAGCATCCACCTTTGCCTCGACCTTGGAGGATGGGAATGCCCATGGGACTCGCCTTGTATCTTTCACCCATATCAACCCCGGTGTGAAGCAAGCACTCGCATACTAGAGCAATTTGCTAGCAAGATCACACATCCTATAATGACCAAGGTGGACGGAGTCGACCCCTACAACCATAAGCATGACCAGTAATCCACCAACCTCGCTCTTGGCACCAGAAGAGAGAAGACCCGATGGTCAGTTATTCGACTCAGGAGGAAACACCAACATCCCACTCCTAGAGTTTGAAGAGGAGTTTGAATTAGACGCTCCTTCATCCCCAAATGCACTACAACTCCAAATATTTTGGCAATCACTTGAGAAAGAGTGGCGACCTCCACCAAGTGATAACGAGGACTACTGGATAGACCTCCCTGCACTCGAATTGGCAGAGCAAGCCAACCTATAACTTTACGCCTTATCAGATCTAGAGAGTGAGTTGGATAATATCATCGACCATAACTTGGAAGGATGGGAATGCCCTTGGGAATCTCCCTGCATTTCGTACCATTACCAGCCCCGCTGCCGAGCATGTGCGCTCATCCCAACATATCATGAAGATCAAGAGAAAGAGTTCCCTCCTCCTGGGGACCCTTTAGGAGATTTCCCTTATGGGAAGGACAATTATCTCATAACTCCGACGATGATCGTTCAGTCGATTATGATCTCTCGAGCTTCTTCAAGGAAGAGACAATCAACCTAGTAGAGGAAACTCAAACTATGATACCCCTGTCATCAACATTGCTTATTCGAAAGATCCCGTTAGATGAGGACTCAAAAAAAAAAAATGTCAAATTTGCAACAAGTCCGCATTCCCCGAAGGATCGCCCGAACGGCTCCCGCAGCCGTCTCACTCCCTCAACTAGAGGAAGTGGCTCTCCTGGTGACTCTTGAGGCCACCGACCTTGCACCATATTTATTGTCAAAGACAAAAAAAATAGAAAATATAGAAAACCCTAAAAAACTAGAAACACAAAACCCAAAAAAATCAGAAAACCTTGAAAAAGAAAGGAAACTCTTTATTCCGACTCAAGTCTACAGTCAACGAGGGGATTTCCCTCCTCTAACTCCTGACTCGTGTTGCGCGCAAGGACGCAAAGCCTTCAGGCTAGGTAATAAGCCAGTCATCATACCAGAAGAGATACTCCACGACTTTGAGAGAAGAATTAATAGCCTTGACCTTTACTTTGCCAAAGATCTTTCGGTCATAAATTGTGCCGATGAAGAGTTGCCTTGCGCAAAAATAAATCCCCAGCCTAATAATTTCGCGGTATATGAGCTTATCGAGGATGAAGGAGGAACTTTCATTAGGCCCTGATGAGACTTAGGACTTCCGACGGGTTATTAAAAATTTTGACGAACAGACCCAGGCAACCCATGGAGGAAATCAATTTTGGCACCGACAAGAAGCCTAAGAAACTATTAACTAGTGCGACGCTTAATTCTAGAGAACGTCAATAGATTGTACAAATTCTACAGGAACATCTCGACTCTTTCGCATGGTCCTACGAGGACATGCCTGGTTTAGACTCAAGCCTAGTAGAACATCGTCTTGTTTTAGAACCCGATGCGAAACCTGTTAACCAGAAACTCCATAGGATGCACCCCTAAACAGCCCTTCAAGTCAAAGAGGAAGTTGACAAGTTACACAAAGCTAAATTCATCCGAGTTGTCTTCTATCCCAAGTGGGTTGCCAACATAGTACCTGTCGCCAAGAAAGACAGCAGGGTACGGGTTTGCATTGACTTTCGAAACCTCAATCAGGCATGCCCAAAAGATGACTTCCCACTCCCACTTATTGACACTCTTATTGACAACACCGCTGGACATGAGATGCTGTCTTTCATGGATGGTTTCTCTGGATATAATCAGATCACATTATCAGAGTCTGACCAAGAGAAGACTTCCTTCACCACACCATGGGAGACTTACTGCTACGTCGTCATGCCTTTTGGGCTCAAGAATGCAGGAGCCACATATCAACGAGCCATGATGGCTATTTTTCACGAGATGATGCATAAGTGTGTAGAAGTTTATGTTGATGATATATTAGTGAAGTCCCAGACATGAGTAGGACACGTTGAAGCCCTTCAGCTAGTGCTACAGAGAGCTAAGAAATATCAACTAAAAATGAATCCTAAGAAATATATTTTCGGAGTCACCTCCGAAAAATTATCTGGTTTTATAGTTAGCAACCGAGGGATTGAAGTCGACCTTGTGAAAGTGAGAGCCATTTTAGAGATGCCACCTCCCAAGAATATTAAGGAATTATGAGGTTTGATAGGAAGATTGCAATTCATCAGGAGATTTATCTCTTAGCATTCAAACCGATGCGATCCTTTCTACAAACTACTTAAAGGAGGAATTGAGTACAAATGGAATGACCAATGCCAGCAAGCTTTCGATAACATTAAAAAATACCTCCTTAACCCACCAATACTATCGCCACCAGTTCTCGGAAGACCCCTAATCCTATACCTTTTAGCAAACGATAAAGCGATGGGAGTAATCTTAGGACAATATGAAGATGGTAAGAGAGAGAAGGCCATTTACTACCTTAGTAGAACGATGGTTGAATACGAATGAAAGTACACTCCTATGGAGAAGACATGCCTCACATTGGTATGGGCTTCAACTAAATTATGACATTACTTCGGAGCACATAAAATACTAGTGCTAGCCTGAATGGATCTTCTGAAGTACATATTTGAAAAGCCCGACACATCAGGAAAGATCGCCCGCTGGCATATGCTATTACAAGAGTTCGATATCACTTATGTCACCCAGAAGTTGATCAAGGGGCAAGCCATTGCAGGTTACCTCACAGATCTTCCACTCATGAACAATGAACCTATACACGCGGACTTCCCTGATGAAGACTTACTCACAATTCATGACGAAGAGCCCGATAAAACCTCATGGACTCTCTATTTCGACGGTGCTCTAAATCACAAAGGGAAGGGCATCGGAATAGTCCTTCTAAGCCCAGAAGGAGTGGCAATACCCAAAGTTTTCCAATTAGACTTCCCTATTACCAATAATGTTACAGAATATAAAGCTTTTATAGCTGGATTATGGACAACGCTATAATTAGGTGCCAAACAGTTAAAGACCATAGGCGATTCTAAACTAGTAATTTCTCAAGTCATAGGAGAATGGAAAACTAAGGAAAGGAGATTGATGAGATACCTAGAGCCCGCCTAATATTTGGTGAAGAAATTTGAAAAGATCTCTTTCACACACATCCCTAGATTAGAAAACAAGTTAGCAGATTCCTTAGCCACACTAGCTTCTGTCATTCAGATACCTATCAGCCAAAATACCAAGACCTTCTTCATTGAAAGATTAATAGTACCTGCTCACAAAGTAGCATGGACCATTATAAGGGAACTACCAATTCTCCCTGCCAGCATGGAATAAAAAAAAAATAATCACTCCAGAAAATCACGCTGAAACAGAAACCGAAGTCGCTATGTTCAGATTCAAGAAATCACCAATCGACGACGGACAACCATGATATTTTGAGATCTGGAATTTCTTGAAACATCAATACATTCCCCCATATGCCATGAAGATCGAACGAAAGACTATAAGAAATCGGTGCGCCCGATTCTGTATACTCGATGAAATATTATACAAAGAAGCCTTCACCAAAGGAGTACTGCTGCGATGCGTTACGATTGCTGAAGGATAATACATCATCCGAGAAGTACACGCCAGCGCCTGCGGCACCCACTCCGGTAGACAAAGACTCACCGATCAAGTTACACGACAAGGCTACTTCTGGCCGACGATGATAAGAGACTACCACCTCTACATTCAATCCTGCAAACAATGTCAAGAGCACACTGCACTTATCAAAGCTCCATTAGTTGCACTAAACACCATGACCTCGCTGTGATCGTTTTTGATGTGGTCCTCCGACATCATCGGACCGTTTACAGACACCGTTGGGAATACTCACAAGCATGTGTTCATACTTATAGCGATCGAATACTACACCAGATGGGTAGAGGCCGAGTCTTATGTTCGAATCACCGCTTCGACGCTCGCGTAATTTACCTGCAGTTCATTACGGAAAAGACAAAAAAGTTATGCAAGAAGTACAACATTGATTTGTGCCACTTATTGTCATTCTACCCTCAAGGCAATGGACAAGCAGAAGCTACGAACAAGACGCTGATTCGAATCCTGAAACGAACTGTGGAAACAAGCAATGGAGTCGACTGGCTCGAATGATTACCAGAAGCACTCTGGGCTTATAGGACCTCTATTCATACGACCACTGGCCAAACTCCCTACCTCCTCACCTATGGGATGGAGGTAGTCTTACCATATGAGATACAAGTCCCATTTTTATGCATCCAACTTGATGATGAGCTATCCTTAGACGAGAGGAGAATTGCTTTACTTACTCAGTTAGAGCGACTCGATGAAACACGCCTAAGGGCAGCTAATCACGCTCAAGTATATCAGAGGAGAATGGCTAGGTCCTACGATAAGAAAGTTCTTGAACGAACCTTTAATATTGGCGAACTATTTTTAAAGAAAGTTATGCCTTCCAAACACGTCCATCCAAAAGGAAAACTAAAACCGAACTGGGAAGGCCCTTACGTTATAACAGCTGCATACCCTGGAAATGCATACAAATTGGTGAAGCAAGATGGGGAAGAGCTCCCTAGCCCTTGGAATGCCATGTACGTTAGAAAATACTATCCTTAGTCTTATGATTATAACATCCTGTGGGTAAAATACTTATACTTATCATCCCCGTAGTCATCATGACCCATCCATTGGTCGTATGTCTTTAATCCTCAGAATATCCTTAAAAATCTCTGACTTGTCGCCCACCATTTACACTCAGGCAATTTGATTGAAGGATTAGTGACCGACCTAAAACTTTTTTTCAAAAGCGTAAGAAACACCCATTTCTCATTCCCTATCCCCGCCATTGGAGGAGACGTTAGAGCAAAAAAAATGAAGATGTTAGGTTCAATCGAAACTCATCATTCTTGCACTAGCAGGATGCTTTCAAAAAAATATACACAAAAAATATATATCGAGCGAGAGCATCACGATGAATGAACAAGTCAATGAACTCAAGGAAGCATAAGCAGGCCGTGAGGACATCTCCAGTAATGTTATTGGAAGTGTATAAGCAAGTTGCGAGGGCATCCCTGATATTCTCATACTACTACATATCATCGTAAGGTGGCAGGAGGAGGATAAACCCCTGCTAGCCATAAAATGTGAGATTTTGATGGTACCCCTCAAAGGAGAAGATTGTTACTTATCCCTTTTAAAAAGGTATTAGTTACGAACTATTCCCCATATCACTAAGCCTTACCTCTCCCCCTTCTAGTTTTATTTTGGACGATGAATCTGAGACTTCAGAGGATATTCCTAGGAATGAAACTAAAAACCACTGAATGACAATTGATGTAATCACCCATTATACTTACCATGCTTTTCCCGAATAACCACAGAATAGGATGATCAATACCCTAAGATAGACCCATGTACGCTATTAATCGAAGGACCTCTCCCCGGTTTGGAGACAATGCCGATGCACTTTTCTGCAAGACTAATTCACCTAATACCCATTACTACTTATAGACCCAAAATGCTTATCTAAGGCCTAGGGAAGCTCCATTGCATCCACACGCTGGGACATTTTTTTTTATGAAAAAAGAAGATAAACTATACTGAAAGCGCTGACCCGACCACCAAAAGATGAAGAATGATGAAGATACCATTCAGATAGTGTTATCAAAATACTGTACTGCAAGCTCAACCACGCTTCTACGTTGGGGCATTTTTATTTATTTATTATTTATTTTTATTTGTCATTATCTCTATTATCATTTCCTTTTCCTGTTGTACTATTTATTATTTCAAAAAAAAAAAAAAAGAAGAGAGAAAGTCAAAAAAAAGAAAGAAAAAAGAAAAGAAAAAAGAGAGGCTTATATCCACCTTTCTATCACCAGACCCCTGTCTGAGATATTTTCCCCTTGATAACTGGCAAGGGGGGGGGGGAACAAAACTACTGGTCGCATTACCTTTACATGTGCAGGCGCAAAGTGACCTTCCAAGCAACACCAGGCCAGCTCAGAAAGCATCCAAGTCCTAGCGATGGCTGACGGCATCGAAGGCAAAAAGAAAACACCAAAAGGTAATCAAAGGAGGAGAAGAATCAATTGTACAAAAAATCCTATATATAGACATATACCAAAAATAATCCTTTCTTTTTTCTTCACATTTATCCTTTGAGGACACTCCCCTATATACAATGCACATACAACGAATATAAACAAACACACACCCCTAATCCTATCTGCATTTGAGGAGCGACGCTATCATGTATCGTCAACTCGAAGGTTCGTAGACTAATCGTTTGAAAACACAATCCCGGCACCCGGAGTCCTCGGAACCTCTAAACGGCGAGGACCCGCCACCGAACCCCCCTCACTAGCCTGACTGACCAACCGCCTCGACTGAGAATGAGGAGGAATCCTCGTGTGACGCCACCGAACGACGGAACCCTCACGACTATCGCTCCTGTCATGACTGCGAGAGGTATGACGAGACTGCCCAGCTGAAGAACTCGTGACCCTCGACTCCGAACCCTCACGATGACTAGCCAACTCACCCACTTCGCCGCCTCATCGAGAGATCATAATCGATCCAAGGATACAGATCTCGCCTGTCGTACACACTGCCGCTAGTGCCTCCGCATGAGTCCTTTGCGTGACCAACATCTCGACCACCATATCCTCACGGCTCTCCACCTCTTCGAGGACCCATCTTGCTTCTGGAGTGGCGTGCGCTCGCACTACCTCTAGCTATGCCTTCTCGAGCTGACGAACCTGTATAACTCTAATGAATCAGAAGAAGCAAATATATGCATATACGAATAACAACAAAACTCAAAATAGAAAATACATATATACTAGATCTAGCCTCTCTCCCAAAAGTCGCTCGTCTGTCTTCGCGATCACAGGATCAACAGATGGCACCCGAGGGACGACAAACGTGGACGGCTGTAACGAGAATAAAAAAATTCATAAGATAAATATTATGATAACAAATAACTTATGAACCCTGGGTAGGGATAGGAACGGACCCCTGACGAGGAGCCTCGGGAGCGGAGTCCGGAACTGCCTTAACAATAAAAAAAACAAACAACAAGCCAATACGAACGCATTAGAATAAATGGAAATGAACAACCCGAACTAAATTACACTAAACCATACCTGACTCTCGGAACGTAGAGAGGCGGTGGTTGCCTCCCTCATCTGTAAGTCCTCAGCAACTCGATACTGAAACACCGACACACGTTAATAAACCATCAAGCCAACATAATAATAACGTCTAACAAACCAGTACAGTAACACAAGTAAACTGAAGAGTGATGGAACTTACCCAATGCTCAAACTCAGACCACAGACGAGCTATCGCTGGATCCTCCCGACTGGAGGAGGCCACTGAAGAAGGAGCAAATGCCCGAGTCGAAGCCCCTACAGCAGAAAGCTCTACTATCTAAAAACACCACAATATGCCAACATTAGAAAGGATCCCCGAATCATCAATAGTTAATAAGTCCAATCCAAGTACTTACTAATCACTTGATCTCCGAACATAAACTAGCCTCCACCGCACGACCCGCCTGCTGCTAGCCGCGCAACAGCTCGATCATCGCCGCCTGGCAAGCAACCTCAGACTCTCTCTCAAACTAGCCACGATAAAAATAAGACCACTATGTTAAGAACATTACTAGAATAAACCAATACAACGCATGGACGAATTAAAACCAGTAAATTAACTCACTAGGAGCTGACGAGCCTCTACTAGTCGAACTCCTAACTCATCCTTCGTCGCTTTGGCCCTAGCAACTAACTCAGTCAAAGAACACAACATCTCCTCATTAGGATGAGGAGCATGCCCCATCTGCTCCATCGCCCTATGGAGGGCGTCCAATGCTCCCCGCACACTTGTCGTGAGGTGGCCCTCCTCCAATGCGACCAACCTCTCCCTCAGTGTCGACGCTAACTCCGACCCGCTGACAACGAAAGAACCACTACCATGAAAATGACGCGTGAAGAGATGCCCACCACCCAACGCACCAAACCACCTCCTATACTCCCGCACATCAGCCCCATCACACATCCCCATGACTCTGGTCCCCCCAGCTCTGAAATCAGCTATCTGGAGCGCCATTCGCTCCGCAAAATTCCTGCCTGAAGGGCCGGTCATCCTCTTAGCCACCCTGGCTAGTCGCTGGAGGGACTCCCTAATAGAGTCCCAGCTGCCGTACCACCCGACAGGTGTGGATCCTCTCCACTCGCTCAAAACAATGGACCCATATGTCCACATCGAAGAAGGGCCGACCAAACTCAATCACTACCTCACCCGCGTCCTCTGCACCATCATAAGGTCTCCAGATCACCTATCCAAAGGAACAAATCAATCCATGAGCGAAGCCTAAGGGCCACAAAAAAAAAAAATAGATGAGGTCAAATGAAAACATAAATGCCATATACATACCTGCCCTGCATGCATATCCTTGAAGAGGCCTCGTGCAGCTTGAAGGTCAGCCAACCAGCGATGACCCCTCAATGCGTCCCTCCACACACGCATCCACGGGAACATGAATGAAATCTCTGACGGGACCCTTGGGCGCAGAAAAGTGAAATGATCGTATGCTTAAAACTGAAAACGATAACATAACAACAACGACCACACACAACAAATATTAAGATCGTCACTATGACCAAAGGTTAAAAAAAAAAAAGGGTTACCATGATACCAATTTAACTAAAACTCACCTAGAGAAACGGGAGGAAACCTTCGATCGACGCTATCCCCTGACCTCGACGGTAAAACTGCTCGTACAGATGCGCCAACATAGTCGCACCCCACGCGTAGGTCGGGACTCGGTCTAAATCCCCCAGAATCATCAAAAATAACCCGGTGATGCATCCTCGAGTCGAAGAAGAGAAAAGTACTATGCCCAAGAAGTGCATCAAGAACGCTCGGAGCACCCTGTCCGCGACCAATCCTAACTCGGTCACGGGCTCTCGGCCCATCACCCTCTCACAATGTGCCTTGTAAACTGTTGCTGCCTCCGAATGACGCCTCGAAGGGGTGAACCCACTCGCGAATGTATCGAAAAACCAAGTAACCCAAATGACACCGGGCCTCGATCCACTCAACCTATAAGGCACACCCAGGATCTCCTCACATACCTCTAAATAACTCCCTGCCATTCACCCCATGATTAGCTCACCCTCAAAACGAAGACCAGTAATGCGAACCCAGTCCTCAGGGGTCGGTAGCATCCTACCGACTGGAAAAAGAAGCGCCTGATGCCTCTCGCTCCACCTCTCTATAATCAGCGCGATCAAGCCCCGGTCAACCTGAAAAGGTTCCAACTCCAAAATCTTCCCAAACTCGAAGGACACCAACCACTCCCGCTGAAACTCCAGCAAGGCACGGTACCAAGTATGAGACTCGGTCCATGCCGTGCTGATAGCCAGCTGTGGGGGCTCCTATTGAACGAAACACAAATAATGACAGTAAGACTAATGCACACCTATGACGAAAGATAAATAAATTTAAAGCTCAAGCAAATGAAATACGCCCAAACTATATAATAATAACTTACAACGAGCGCACAAAACATGATAAGAACAACTAAACACGACATGCTGTCATAATACACAAGTAAACACGACCCATAGTCAATGCAAATTTGATGTAAATTATAAGGGTTTACGGATCCTAACGAGCCTATGTCATAGCCTGAATGCTCAGGAAAATGAAAGAACTCTTGCTTACGGGGACCTACCCGGCCTCTGGCAAAGAAATCCTCTAGTGGATAATGCCTACGATCCCGAGGCTCAGCGCCTGGCTGCTCGTCACCCTGCTCACCCTCAACTTTATCGCCCTCCTCCTCAGCTACCCCTGGTTCAGCCTTGGGTACCTCCTCCTTGACCACCATCTTGTCGCCCTTGGGGACTCGCTCCGCGATCATCTCCCTGATATCCGCCTCTATGGCAACGGCTCTAGCCTGTGCTCCCGAACTCTCACCTCCCTCACTCATCAACATCCCCTGTAACTCAGAAATAGTGAGCTCCGGTCTACCATCACCCTCACCCTCCATATGATACAAAGAGCTTGGAAAATTGAAGAAAATGGAAAAAATGACACCCGAAACGGACGACCGGATCACAGGATATCACAAAAACACAAAAAATGAGCACACAGACATTACGAAATAAGAAAATCAAAGACTAAAACGGATCGCGTGACGAAAATGAGAAGTTCTGAACTATTTATAGAAGCCACCCGAAATGCACGCTTGAAATAAAACGCTTAAACGAATCACGTGCCACTCATAAAAGGCTTAATTCAGATCACACGCTCACTGATGAGTACGCAAATGGTTTGTTGCCCGCTCACATCTATCTGACCGGTTGATCATGCATGTTACTGAGAGCGCGTAGTCATCTCAAACGCTTACACTTTAGTGCGGGAATGCCAACGGTCGTGTTCATCCTACGCAGAGATTCCAATGATTAAATGAATTAAATGCCTATGAACTAGCACGTAATAACTCTTCACCCTTTCGAAATACACACTCGAATTTTGGCACGTAATTCGATTAAACGCCCGAAGATAAATGCGTAATTTGCCCAGAAACAAAATTTTCACACCCAAGACACCAGCCAAAACCTAAAATTAGGACATTCCTAACGTTTACTATCGACCTGAATTACACCCTTGGAAAAACCACCAAAAATACTTCTAACTTAAAGAAACACGCGCCCCGAAAGGAAAAGAGAGTCCCCCAAGACTAAGGCCGTACAACAGAAATGCACTCTCCTTCACATTCATCAATTACACCAAAAAGAAAAGGTAGCCCCCATCTTCCATACATTCCAAAAAAAATATACATATAACAAAAATGCCCCCCAACACCTCTATATCCCTTAAGCTAAAGCTAAAAAGAAAATATAAAAAAGAAGGGGAAACTACCCCTGGTGCTCCCTGAATTTAATAAATCTAAATTAAACTAAACCGAAATAAATAAACATTACATGAGTCGAACACGATACCGAGAAAGTCGAACCAAAACAAGACAAAAGATATAGAGAACACAATCATTTTATAGATCAATAAAATAATTACAAAATACACCGAGGGTATACCCTCTGAATATACAACTCAAAACAAGAAAATTAAAATCCGCACGTTCAGGCCATGCATGAATCCAGATTTATTCGGGAAACCAAAAATCTCATCTTCCCCTCTTCCCTTAGCATGTCAGCAATTTGACTGCCACCCTGCACTCCCAGTCCCGTCCATTCTCATCATCCGCTTAATAAACGCAGTCTATGGGGTCCAATACCTGGGATACGAAACAAAAAGGAATAAAAGACATTAATAAATTTAAAAAAAAATGTCCCAAAATTACAAACACAAGATGCTCTAAACAAAAAAAGGGGAGAAACTTTCAAACTTTAAACTTGAAATAAGAGAATAAAATATTCAAACCCAAAACCTCAGACTCAGACATTTATAAACTATGTCCTTTGAATCACCAACTGACAAATGCCACACATCTGAACCCCCTACCAAGCTGATTGGATCCAAAACCGTACACATACCCCTTTAAAAGACCACGATCCATGACAACCAGGATGAACCAATAATTACACGACACTTGCCCCTCTAAAAAACAATAAACTCCTCAAGTCTTGATAGACCAATAGGATTCAAACACTTAACACCCATCTAAAAACTTTAAATTAAACCTTGAATCCATACGCTTCTAACAAGTGTCATCTCAAATCAAATAAAAAGACTAAAACAAAATACTTTAAACTTTAAATAAAAGAATAATTTTCTAGAATAAGACCCTGACTTGTTTGGGACCAAAAAAGAAATGCTCCCAACAAACCCATCAAACCAAGTAAACCCTCTAAACAAAACTCAATAAAATAAATTAATCTTGAGATAAACCCTCAATAAATTCGGAGTGAAACCCTAAACTAAATTAAATCCTAAAATAAATCAAATAAATCAGATAAATCCAACTAATCCATCGATAAATTAAATCAATAAAAGAGCATAATAAAATTAAAAAAAATCCCCCAAACCAGCCTAATAAAAATCAAGTGAACCTACTAAGTAGGACCTAATAGGATGAATGAATAAACCTTGGGTCATTCTCATAACGAACTTTAAAACTATAAGCTGACTCAAATCTTAAAACTACGATAAAGCAGATAACTCCAATTAATCCATGAACCAAAATTCAAGTCAACCAACTGCACAATATAAGGAATAAAAAAATAATAATAAAGAAAATGCCCCTTTTGTTTATAATTTAAAGTTTTACAAATATCACTGGAGGCATACCTCCCGAATTACAACCCAAAATGAAAACCTAAAATCTAACATACAACTCAAAATGAAAACCAAAATTACAATGAGCCAAAATGAGGAGCAAAACATCCAATCAGAGGCTTCAGAAATGTTGCCACCAGACTTGGAGAACTTAAACGAGCCACCGACAGAAGAGATGGAAAATGGGTTAGGGATACATCCCTCCATTTATAGCACCTCTTCTTCCCGCCATCTTCACTTCCTCCGTCACCGCCCCATCAACGCTGCCTTCACTGCTCCCTAGAAAGGAACGGTGTGAAAACCGGCGCCCTCATTCCAATACCGCCCATTCCCAGAATGACACTATCCCTGAGCATCACACTAGGATGAAGATCACACGAAATGATGAATATAGGAAGAAACCCCATCCCAATCTGACGGTTAGATCACTCAATATCTCTGAAACATGAATCTCAAAACGCTAGAACACTCAGAAAAGTCAAGACTCGAGACTAAACCCGAGAATGAAAAGTAAATGAAGCTCCCCCGCTTATATAGAACACGGCCCTGATCATGTGCATGAAAAAATGCACTTAATTTAATCACACGCTACACACGTAGCGCCCAATCCAAAACCCGTGCTCCTAACCAGGCGCACAATACGACTATTGCCCGCACAGATAGAGTGACCTCCCGATCTCGCGCTTTCTACAGACCGTGCAATCCAATCGAATGACAAATAGTTGACGCTCAATGTGAAAGGTCACCCGCATAGTGACCTGATGACTCTCCAATCTCGCACCCCTGCTATGTCGTGTAATCGATTTAAACGTCACAGTAGCCGCGCAAGACTGAAAAGTCGCCTGCCCGATGACACGGTAACTCTCCGATCGCGCGCAATAATCATTACGCGCAATCCAATCACATGTTAACCTACACATGTGTAAATACTTCCTTTAGACCCTGAATTGCCCGCCTGGAATCGGGCACGTGATCAATTTAAGTGGCTGATGTCAGGCGCTTAATTCCTGATTTTGCCCAAAATTTACCCCTTCTCGAATGAGAGTCCCCTTTGTCCCATCGCATAGCCTCATGAGCCAATCAGAGTGAGAAGGGACCGCCACTCGCTGTTTTCCCATCGCGTAACCAAAAAAGAATGTTGACCATGCCTCTGGCCCTATTACAAACAAAACATATATGCCCTGCGTGACACCGTCACCCCCTCACCACATCGTTCATTTCATCTTAATCGAAACCATCTCACCTCGTCATGCAACCACTCAAGCACGTCCCACCATAATGAAAATACACACACATGATACTACCCTGACGTTCAGTCCCATCGCAAAATTGTTGCCATGCCCTCATGGCCCATCGCGAAAAGCCAAAAATAAATTTCTCGAAAATGCAAATACACCAAACAACAATAAAAAAACTAAGTCAATCACAACACAACTACAACATAATCTCACCAGAACCCAAGATCTACCAAAGAAAGAAACTAGACACACTTGTCACAAGAACACCTTACCCAGCGTAACGCTTAGCTCACTTCCCATCGCGGACACCACTATCCAAAAAAAAAATCATTCACAACACCGGTCACACTAAAAGAAGAAAAGGGAGAAAGCACGAGCATGTCCCATCGCCGAAACAAAGAGCCTCCTTTCGAAGTGCCCGCCGCAAACCTACCAGATGCCACTACAACTAAAAGGCAGGAAGATGTGGAACTACTCTCATGTCCCAATGCATTTCACTACTGCCGAGCTACAGCGCGAACATCCCAATAATACCTCTCAAGTCCCATCACGGTACCACTACAATCACCAAGGCCCCATCGAGACATCACGCCGACAACCGTCAACCACCGCTTAAGCAACAAGCGAAGAAAAAAAGGGTACCCTACTATGACATTGCACTCGGAACATTGCATTACAATGATAGCCACCAAGTCCCGTTGCGATGCTACAATACTGCCAAAGTACCACTGCTACAATATTCCCAAGGTCTCACTGCACAATTCAGGTAAGTATCACCCCCAGGTAAGTATTACCCCCTTTCAATCACTCGATATTTCATCCAAATTATAATTATTTATGATTAAGTCAAAATATTTTTAAAACCCGTCTCTCTCAACCCGTGAATTACTGTAGTCCTCTCATAAGAGACAATCATCAGTATTCATCGAGAAGGTTAGATGGAGAATCTGGCATGCCAAGGGTCGTCTTGACAACCACATGAATGGTCGGGTTCACAAATCCCGTACCGGTGGATTTGCTCAGTGACATCTCGGAAGCCACGTTTTCTGCCGTTTTACCACCGAATTGATCTTAAGTTAAAATCCCTAAAATTTTAAAACCCCTTACTCATTCTAAAATCTTTTATTTCAAAAATATTTCTTCTCTTACTTACAAAGAAAAAAAAAAGCAAAAAAAAGAGAAAGAACAAAATGAATAAAATACATAGACCCGACCCACCTTTCTTTAAATACCACAACCAACTACACTTAGCCTTGACCTTTAAATCCCAAAGCCCTCTGAACTCACAATCAAGCACATACGCCACTGCGCATGATCACTTGTTCAGATGCAAAAAAAAAAAACTCCAGATGAATCGAGCGCATATGCCACTGCGCAGAATTCAACTGAGCACACTTCACAAAATTTACCTCAATTACCAACCCAAATCAACCATTCCCCTGGGAACCTAAACAATGAGTATACTCAATCTAAGAACTTACAAATGCCTATTGGAAATGGAATGCCTGACGCACATTGGTGTGAGCAATGACGCTCCCGGTCTGACATGACTTGCAAAAGCTCTCGATACTACATACTATTTCATCTCTTTATTATCGGTCCCTGGACCTTGTTTTGGACATTTGATTGACGCCCCGGTACCTTGATTGCATAAAAATCCCTCTATTAGCTTGCGCCATGCGACGGGATGCGCCATTCACCCACAGACCCGAAATATGCCCTTCGACAGCTATCATTTGCCCTTCAAATGCTCCACTTTAGCTTGCATTGATAAATAAGAAAGCCAAGCTTGCCATGTCAGCATCACCAATTAACATTTGTGAATTTCCAAGAAACAGGAAGGCACCTCATGTCTACTTCTTCGACGCGTTCTTACTTCGTAAGAGAGCGCCGAAGAGGGGCATCTGTAGACACCCTCATTTCGCTCTCTTAGAGTACACGAATTCGTTTGGTCAGGCATTGACCTTTTTAACCCTCGAAATGGGACCATGCAACTGTGTATGACTTAACACAGGTTGAAACAATAGCTTTGTGGCTCAGATCCCAATGTAGGGAGGCTATATACTAAGCAATAGTATATAGTTGGAATGCAGACTGAAATAATAGTCCTGCATTCTATTCTTGAGACCATACCCGGATAATCCTGAATTAAGTGCCTGAAAACTTGCACGTAATTCGATCATGTGCAGAACCACAAGTGTGCGATCAGTCCCCTTTCAGACCAACCTTCCTTTCACAGACCGTTTCGAGACTCGATTACGTGCCTGAAAACAGACACGTGTTCAGATTGAGCACTACACCACTAGCGCACAATTGGCCTACGCCCGACCTAGTCTCTTACCCTTGACTCCTACGTTTCCTCGATTAAGTGCTTCAGGTAACATGCTTAATTGGATTACGCATGTCCCACCACGCGCGTAATTAGTCCTGATTTCGTTAGGACTAGGAAACCCACTGAATAATTCAGTCTGTTGCTCACTAAGTAGGTGACCGACTCAAAGTGATTAAGCGCAAGAAAACTGGCACACAATTCAGTTCAACGTCCGAAAACGGGCGCGTAATTGAATGAAAACCTATAAAAGCTTTTTTCTCAAAGAGAGAGAAGAAGGTTGCAAATTTTGAGAAACGAGAGCGTAAATTCTGAAATCAGAGAGCTCCGAGAACGGATCCCTGGAGAAAATTAGCCATGATTTTAATATTCGAACTCCGAGATTTCTCACTGTGGCCCCGATTCTAATTTTTAGACCGTAGCATCCTCTTCGAACACAACATGAGGAGGCTGGTAATTTTGAGAGAGAGAGAACGGAATTTTTTGAGACTTCGAAACCAGAGAACTCCAAGGACAAGCCCATAGAGCAAATTAGTCATGATTTCGATATTCAAACACTCCCGGATCTTCGATGATTCCTCTTCGTAGCCCCGACCTTAGTTAAGAATTTAATTTTATTTTAGACTTAGGATTTCCCCCTTAGTTTAATTATTCAATTCTATTTCTAATTTTTAGACCGTAGCACCCTCTTCGGACCGAAATTCTCTATGTCCGATTCTAGTTCTCTGTTTCTAGAACCGGTTCTTGATCTAGCGGTCCGACATACTGACCTTATGCTCTGATTCTACTCTAAAATCTTAATCTACAGCCCTATCATTAATTTCTAGTTCTGACTCTCAGAGTTCAGAACCACACCTTAATCATACGGCCTGATTTTTCTGATTTTAGACCCGAATTCAGTCCTAAAATTTAATCTATAATTTAATTCTATATTTTCATATCGTCAAAAACCCAAAACTATAAATTTCAGTTCATAACTTTAGTTTCTCAATCTAATTTCTTATTATAATTTCGGATTCAATTCTAAAAATCCCCCTTTTATTATTCAATTATCCACCTATCTTTTATCTCCGCCATCCGATTTACCCAAGGGAGCTTACAAAGGGTACTCAGGAACGAGGTCAATCCTCCTTAGCATAGCGGGCCCAACCCCCCCTTTTTTTTAGATTGTTTAGGATTAACTAGTTAATTATAGTTTAGTTTTTTTTTTTATTTCAATATAATTGACTAATTGCATCAAATAGGCCTTCATATCATTATTTGCTTTGATTCAATTCAGTCTTCTAGTTCAGTCACTTTATTATCTTAACCAGAATTTAGGAAAGTTAATTCATTTATTATTAGTTAGATTTTTACCATAATTGATCCGTAGATTATGATTCTAAAAAAAGAGAGTTAATTTTGTCGCCTCGGTCATTTATTTCTAGTTTAGTAAATTGATTTATTACTTTAATAAAAAATTCTAAAGAAAGATTAGTCTTTGTTTTCTTCAAATTAGAATGCTAATAAGATTACCTTAAGTGCTTTAGTTGTGATTGCCACGCGATTGATACATCTACTTGTCTAAAATTGCAATAAAATTAGTATATCTGCTTTATCTAGAATTGCGATATAATTGGACTCTTTTGTTTAATCGGAATATTATTGGAATTGTTACACATGCACTCCTAGTACCAGTAGGAGACTGAAACTGATTGGACTCTTAGCAGTACCAGGACCTTGATATTAATTGGACTCCTAATGATACTGAGAAACTGAAAATGATTGAACTCCTGATAGCATCAGGACACTAAAATAATCCATCATAATAAGCTTACATAATCATAATTCACAACAAAAAAAAAGAATCTAAATCGACCATAACAGCCACAAGGGAAACTGAAAGCTGAAACTATCTAATTAAAAGAGGACACTACTGCTGACGTTCGCAGGTGGACGATTCAGTATAGAAGTAACCCACACCCGCTTAAACGTGTGATCATTGACGTGTTGCAGCGTCAATAAATATCTGTAGCTGGCGATCGTAAATTAACTAGGAATCACCCTAGGAAATTCCTCCTATTACTATTTATCCTCACCTTATCACATACACCGCATTGCTAGAGTCTAACAGGATAGAATTGGAAGCCACTTATTCAACGGGAACCGAGAAGAACCCAGAAAAAGTGCGCACCAATAGGCAAGATCATTCCTCTAGCACTTCCCCGGGCCAAGCATGCCAATATACATCAGGTGTCGTTACCACCACATCCACCAGGTGGAGCAGGCCCAAGGCCGACCGTCAGCATAATAGAGGAGGATGATGAGGAATTTGCCCTTCAGAGTATATCCGCACCCAGGAAGGCTTTATAACACCAAGGCAGAGAGATCAAGAGGATATAAGCATTGGATTAATTGAGCCCTTGAATTTGGCTGATTATTTTCCTAATCTCACACCACCGACAGAACCCTTAGACTTAAGGGCATATTTTCCATCACTAGCTCCCATCATCCATGTCCAAACCAACCAGTTTCAACCATACACAGCAGCAGCCTCTAATTACCTAATGGCTGATTTTGCCCCATATCCCCCTTTGACACCAATTAATTATTAATGGCCTACCCCTATCACACCACCCCTAGTACAGCCATTCACAATCCCCACTAACTCCACGTGGCCCATTTTCGCCACTCCCTTGATCTATCCAACAGAGGTTAACCAAGAGTTGTCCACCCATTCCAATCCATCAGTCCAAGCACCTTTGAGGCCTATATCCACTCTATTCCAAATCTCGAGACTAAACTACAATCCCCATCAGGTCTTGCTCAGTTATAATCAAATAGATATCAATGCGGGTAGTAGTAGAGAGGGGGCAGTAGATTTTGTCACTCGATCAGGAAGAATCTCAAGGCAACCAAAAGTACCAGCACCGGCCCGGCCAGAAGAGAGGAAAGAACTTGCAGCTGTAAATCCCTTTGAAAAAATGGGCCGAGAGCATATACTCAAAGCACATTAAAAAGAATGCCCACACACATCACGGTCTGGGACCTGTTAATGACTTCCCCGCTTAATTTCCAAGCTTTGATTGGAGCATTAAAGGATGCATGTATTTATCTAAGTAACCTCGAACGAAGTGGGATAGATCAGCGGGTAGGTGTTGGCTCCCAATGTCATTTCCTTTTCAGATGCTGATTTACCGAACGAGGGAAATAATGACTCCAAACCCCTAAACATCACTGTAGAAGCCAGGAACCTGGTGATTCCATTGGTGTTAATAGACAACTGATCTGCTTTAAATATGTGCCCTCTCATAACCGTAACCAAGATAGGGGTGGATCCCTTCGCATTCAGGCCAACAAGAACAAATGCTAGACGATTTGATAATACGAGAAGAGAGATAATTGAAGAAGTTGACCTTAACCGTAGCCAAGATAGGGGTGGATCCCTTCGCATTCAGGCCAATAAGAACAAATGCTAGACGATTTGATAATACGAGAAGAGAGATAATTGAAGAAGTTGGCCTTGAGCTCGTCATCGGGCCAATGACCTTTTTCATACCCTTCCAAGTTATGGACATCAAATCTACATTCAATCTACTATTAGGGTGCCCCTGGTTATACGAGGTTGGGGCAATACCTTCAACCCTACACCAAAAGCTTAGATTTGTGTCGGAGCAAAATATTGTCACTATTCTAGATGAGGGGCAGGAGGAAAGAGAAAAAGCTACCCATAGCATCGAAAACCTCAAAGTATTGGATGTGCCACACACAACCAAAGACACATACCTCTATAGCTTTGAGTACGATGTATCAACAATAGTCCTTGAGCCCCTTGAAAGGATCATGTTGAAAACTGGTGATGGAATGGTTGCAGCCGTAGCCATGCTCCAAAAATGGGGCTATCAGAAAGGTAAAGGGTTGGGACCTCGTTTACAAGGACGGAGGGATCTAGTTAGAGGCAGAAGCGAACAACAGGTCATATTCGGCCTAGGCTACAGACCTACTAAAGAAGAGGTCCGAGAGGCCAAGGAAAAGGCTCAAACCCTTGCTGCTGCAAAAGCCCGTGGGATAGACTTAGAAGAAGAACCCCGCCCTAGACCTCACATCAGGAGAACCTTTGTGAGTGCAGGGATTGTAAAGGTTGATCAGAATGGGGCAACACAACTAACCTTGCATAAACCAATAGCTACTATCCACCCAACCAATCCCCAGATCATCCCTCCCAGCTTTGAAATAGATCTATCGTCCTTGTCAATTTTTGAGGAGGAATTTTCCATGCCTATACAGTCCCCTCCTATGGTAAACCACCAAAAAACCATGCTGACATTTAAGGACAGGGTCCTGGACGGGCCCATGATAAACATGATGGAGGCTGACTCCCAAAAGCTATATCAATCAAACTCCTTCAACCGAGCAGGTAAAGGAGTAGCACAGCAAGTAAAAAATTGGGCGACTACACCCCTAACTCTGGAAGCTTCGAGCAGCCTGAAATTCGGCACCCGCTTTCTAAAAAAAATAACCAATAAAAAGTGAGGTGAGCCCTTGGCAGGTAATACCATGTGTATATAGGGACCCGCCTTGCCAAGGGCCCATTTCTAAAGAAAAAGAAAAAACCAAAAAACTAGAAAAAGAAAAGATTAAAAACATGGAAAAGGCACAAAATAATCTAAAAAAATTATCTTTCAAAATTTTTGAGAAAATCAAAGAAATTGATGCCTTAATAGAAACACCTGTCCCATGTAAAATCAGCCCCTTTCCTATAGAAATACAAGAAGAGGTAGAAATCGCGAGTTTGGACGAGAGCTCCCTAGTGAGCTCCTTGACCTGTTTGTCGATTTTGAGCATGACCCTACACCAATTGTTGAAGAAACAGAAGACACCAATCTAGGGACCAAGGAGATTCCCATAATCACCAAGATCAGAACGTCCCGGTCTCCCGAGGAAAGAAAGAGCATGATTGATTTCCTTCGGTCATATCAAGACGTCTTCGCATGGTCATATGAGGGTATGTCTGGTTTGGATACTGATTTGGTCGAGCATGAGTTGCCACTCTATCCAAATGTTAAGTTAGTCAAGCAGAAGTTGAGACGCCTCAGGCCAGAGTGGATATTGAAAGTAAAGGATGAAGTCATTAAGCAGTATGACGCGGGGTTTCTCATGGTCTCCAAATACCCGCAATGGTTGGGCAACATCGTCCCTGTATCGAAGAAAGATGGAAAAGTTTGCATGTGCATTGATTTTCAAAACCTAAACAGGGCAAGCCCAAAAGATGACTTCCCATTACCACACATTGATATCTTGGTCTATAGCACTGCTAGGCATGGAATGCTCTCATTCATGGATGGATTCTCTGGATACAATCAGATCAAGATGGCAGAAGCAGAACGAGAGAAAACAGTGTTCATCACTCCATAGGGAACTTTCTGCTACCGAGTCATGCCATTCGGGTTGAAGAATGTCGATGTAATATATCAAAGGGCGATGACAGCACTCTTCCATGACATGATGCACCGAGAAATTGAGGTGTACATCTACGACATGATCGCCAAGTCACCAGAAAGAAGTCACCATATGATAAACCTCTAAAAGCTATTTGAGAGGATAAGAAAATAGTTGCGTCTGAACCCTCAGAAGTGTGCATTCGGTGCCATGTCCGGAAAGCTACTAGGCTTCATTGACCCGATCAAGGTAAGAGAGGTAGAAGAGGTATTGAGGTTGACCCGATCAAGGTAAAAGTCATTGTCGAAATGCCACCGCCATCTACCGAGAAGGAAGTCAGAGGTTTCTTAGGTAGGATACGGTACATCAGTTGGTTCATTGCACAACTCGCTCCTATCTGCATCCCGATCTTTAAACTACTGAGGAAAGATTCACCCGTTGAGTGGAACGACTGTTGGTGTTTCTGCCTTCCCTTAAAAAAGGGTCTGAAATTCACTCATAAATCTAGGCAGATCACACTTACACAGACCTGTAAGTAATCTGGGCATGTTGTAGCAAGTTTTAAAAATATGGTAAGTAGGGGAATGTCCATAGGGAGGTTGGTTTAAAATGTGGTAAATCTCCAGATCTGTAAGGGATCTGGCACCCTAACTAATGCTAAATTAGCTAAAAGATAAGGGAGAGGTTTAAAAGGGTTATCACTTAAGCTATACTAGAATAAAATGAAAACTAGCTGGGATCGAGTTTAGAAATCCAGATCTTGGAGGGGAAAGGAATTAAAATCAGAAAATGGAGAAGAGTAGCTTGGAAATTGGTCTTACTGAAATCAAGCTAGGTTAATCATGCCACAAGAGTTCAGAGCACACATCCCTCAACTGGCTACAAGCACAGCATCAGGGTAGAAGACTCCACTCCAAATCAAAGGATTTAATTGGTCTTAAGGCTATGATCTATCCACTTTAATGGTCACAGACCATCCTATAGACTTTATCTGATCTAAAGATTTACAGCAGAAGAATCCAATTGAAACCTGAGAATAGACTAGTCCTAAGGCTATGATTTGTCCACTTTAATAGTCACAGACCATCCTATAGATTTCCTCCAAAGCAAAGGCATAAATCAGAGCATTAAAACCACTACAGATGCTGTAATTTCCAGGTCACAGACTCAGGAAATTACAGGGATATCAGATCTAGGGAGATCGGATGGTATCCAAGAGGTTTACCAATTAAGTGGGTGAGCTGATCTACAGATTCCTCTACAAAAATCTGATCGAGCACCAAATGAAACCAAAGGAGCTTTAGATCTAATTACAATATTAAAAACAACATTTACATTACAATCAAAATCACTCTATAATGAAAATGCTCTCAGATCTGTAGTCTGTGCAGCATTGAACCCAAAATAGCACTCTCAACCTTACCCAATTACAGATCTAACCTCTCTCCTCGCTACTCCAAGGGAATTAGCTAACTATTGTTGAGCTAAGAGAGAGAAACTGAAATTTCTCTGCAAGCTCCAATCTCCAGAATTTTTGTTCAGATCTCGATCCCCCTTCTTTCAATTGGGAATCTCTATATATATCTTTCTCTCCTATTTTTCCCACCAAAACTCCCTTCTCGAAGGTCCTCAGAGTTTGTTAGGATTCTGTTAGAGCACGTGGGTCGGTTAGGTTTTCCTAGGGCACCTTCTAGAATCATCGTGCCGGTCACCAAATGCCCCGAGTTGCATGCACCAGGTCATCAAGTCGCAGCGTGTGCATAGTTGATTTTCTGAGAAGTTCTGCACACAATTTCGACAAGTTGGGGAAGCTTCCAACAGGTTTAAGTAGAGCTTTTTAGTCCTCTCGCTAGGTTCTCCAATCTATTCGATAGGTTCTGATAGGATGAGCCTTGAGACTTCAGCATTCACTGCCGATAGGTTGGATGACCGTTTCGACAGGTTTTAACTTTACATGCCATCACTTCGATAGGATGGCTCTCACTCCTATCGAAAGGCTCAAGTATCCTTTGATAGGTGTTGTTCCAGCATCTCCATTTCGATAGGTCCAGGTGGTCCTCCGATAGGTTCAGGAAACCTTCCAATAGGTTCCCTTTTCTCCTCGGGCAGCTTTCGATAGGATGAACTCTATCTTTCTTTCAGCTGCTCAATAGGTCCCTGGATCCCATTGAATTTCACAATCCTCACAAATCCTTCTTTTCTCTGCCTTCATATCCTATCGAAGCCTCACTAGCTGCATGAATTCCTCCAGTTTAACTCTCAGCTCCTATCGAAGTCTTTAGATGACCTCCCAATAGTATGCTTTCAGCCTGTTTTCACTTTCTGTGCCTTGCTCTACTGTGGCCACGCGCTCCAAGGGCCCAATGGTGTGTGGCCCTCTAGTATGCTATTGCTGGGTCTGTACTGTGCTGAGAGATGGCTTCTTTGTGGGCATTCTTGAGTGGTTTTCTGCATTATTTTCATCTTTTATTGCTATCTACAAAATAAACTCAACAAAGGTTTATTAGTGTGCTCACAAGTTTATCAAAGGTCAGGTTAAAGGGTGAAAAGTGGCATTGTCGAAATGCCACCGCCATCTACCGAGAAGGAAGTCAGAGGTTTCTTAGGTAGGATACAGTACATCAGTTGGTTCATTGCACAACTCGCTCCTATCTGCACGCCGATCTTCAAACTACTGAGGAAAGATTCACCCGTTGAGTGGAACGATAACTGTCAAGTAGCATTTGATAAAATCAAGGGTAACCTCCTCAACCCACCTGTATTAGTACCACCCGTACTAGAGAGACCACTCTTAATGTATCTCTCTACAATGAATGTTTTGATGGGATGTGTCCTAGAACAGCATGATGAGATAGGAAGAAGAGAGCATGCTATCTACTACCTAAGTGAGAAATTCACTGATTACGAAACACACTATTCTAGCATATCTGACTCTCGTTTGGGCCACACAGAGGCTCCACCACTACTTGCTATCCCAAGTCGTTCTACTCCTGGCGCGAATGGACCCGTTGAAGTACCTATTTGAAAAGTTGGCTCTCACTGGCCAAACTAACTATATGCTGGCAACTTCTCCTATCTGAATTTGATATCACATATGTCACACAGAAGTCGATCAAGGGGCAAGAACTCACCGATCACCTTACTGAGAACCCTTTACGGACTGCAAGCCTCTGAGGATTAAATTCCCAAATGAAGACATCCCGTTTATGACAGAGGATGGCACAACTGAGATAGAGGAATCTTGGTTAATGCACTTTGGCGGGGCATGTGTAGCTGGCCTACAAATTGCTTTGGACCTGAACATAACTCACCTCAGGGTGTTTGGTGATTCACAACTGATCATATGTCCAACCAACAGAGATGGAAGATGAAAGATGAGACGCTAATCCCGTATCATGGGCACCTCAAGGATCTGATAGCATGCTTCGATGATGTTACCTTCCCCTATGTCTTGCGAGTAAGAAATTGCTTTGCCAATGCATTAGCAACATTGGCATCAATGGTTGAAAATTCATATGGCGTTGAGAAGAAGTCGATCATGATTGAACAAAGGAATGAGCCTGCCTTTTACCTCTAGGTTGAAGAACCCACAAGGTTAGATGATGAGCCACCGTGGTTCTCAGATATCAAGAACTTCCTCGAAACTTGTCTAAGACGGACAAGCGGACCATCTAACATTTAGCGGCGAACTACGTCATCTGTGGCGAGTGCCTCTATAAGCGATCATATAACAATATCTTGCTCCGATGCCTAACTGAGAGCGAGGCAGCCAATATCATGAAAGAGATCCATGAAGGGGTATGTGGGGCCCATGTCAATGGGCACATGCTCGCTAAGAAGATCCTACGACAAGCGTATTTCTGGACCACCAAGGAAGCTGACTGTTGCAAGCATGTTCAGAAGTGTTACAAATGCTAAGAATACTCTAGTCCGATACATGCTCCTGCCATTGATCTATATAGCATGACCACTCCTTGGCCATTTACTACATGGGGCCTCGACGTCGTCGGACAAGTCAACCTAAAAGCTTTCAGTGGGCATCAATTTATCCTCGTCGCCATTGAGTACTTCACCAAATGCGTAGAGGTTGCATCCTATACAAATATCATGGCCAATCATGACAAAAAGTTCATTAAAAATAATATTGTGTGTTGATTCGGTGTACCCAAGGACATCATCATGGATAACGGAACCAACTTCACGAACAAGCGCATAAGAGTGTTCTGCGAGCAGTACAAAATAAAATATTATTGCTCGTCACCATATTAGCCGCAAACCAATGGTGTCGTAGAAGTTGCTAACAAAATAGTCATCTGCATCCTTCAAAAGATGGTTGTCACCTATCGAGATTGGAATGAAATGTTTCCATTTTCATTATGGGCCTATCGAACTTAAATCCGTACCGCTATAGAGGCCACACCGTTCTCCCTTGTGTATGGGACTGAAGTCGTCTTGCCAGTCGAGGTTGAAGTACCCTTGCTCCATATTCTCATCGAATCTGGTCTACCGAAAGCCAAAAGAGAAAGGCCCCATTTTGAGCAACTGAACCTGCTAGATGAGAAAAGGCTCCTAGCCTTGTGTCACACCCAGGCCTATCAGAGAAGGATCACACGAGCTTACAACAAGCGTGTTCGCATTTGGAATTTAAAGGTGGGTGACACAGTACTCAAAAAAATCTTCCCTTCTCTCCACGCCGATCCAAGAGGAAAATTCAAGCCCAACTGGGAAGGGCCCTTCGTCATCCGAGATGTACTCCCTGGATATGCGATCCGCCTCGCCACCATGGACGGAGAACACTTTCCTGAGCCCATAAACACTGGATACGTACGCTGATTCTACTCTTAGTCTCCGCGGCAAGGTAAGTATTGATAAGATGGATACGTGACTATATAAGGACTCCATAAAAGAGGCCATCATTTTAAAGTCAAGTAGCCAAAAAATGTCCCTGAATAATAATACCCTTTGCTACACCTGTTGAGCCATTAGCCTTTCTTTCATAAACCCCTCATCATAAAAAGAAAAAGTACATATAGCAAAAAAAAAAAAGGTTACCATCAAATCCAAAAAAATTAGAAAAGCAAAATTCCAAAATAGGATGTCTGAAAAAAAAGTAAAAAGTAAAAAAATAAATATAGAAAAGAAAGGTGGGGCATGTACAGCCAAAACCCCACAAGGAAGAAGTGTATTATGGCAACCAGAACCCAATCAAGGAAACCTTTTAACCCCAGAATACCTTCAAAATTCTTAACCTATCCCTTTCAAACCCATGGCCAAGATACATCCTTGAAGAAAGCCCTCTTTAAGGTCTATGAACAGTCACAGTATCCATTGAGTCAGCACCTGCCAATCTGTGAGACAATAAAAGAACTCCATCCAACCGACTATGACGGAGTAGACGTCCATGTCGTGGCCTTTGAGATAATAAAAAAAGAAAAGAAAAAGAATATATACAAGCTCAAAGCAAAAAGGACGTGGTGAAAACCCGAAAGGGCGCTACGAGTAAAAACAGTGAGCTTGTGTGGACCAGGTAAAAACTCAAAAGGGCACCTGGGGTAAAAATGAATACCCATGGACGTAGTGAAAACCTGAAAGGGCGCTATGGGTAAAAAAAGGGCAACAACAGGCATGGCGAAAACTTGTCTTAAGCGTTGTGAGTAAAACAAGGTTGAAAAAGAAAGAGAAAGTTCAGTTACTTCTTGGTTACAATTTCGATTGATCTTGCTACCGACTAGGCCACTTAGGTTAGCTCAAGTCAGGTCCTGACAAGGAATATCCTCATAAACCGCACCATCAAACTTTTGACTCAGGGTAAGGATAAAAGGATAATTCAATCCAAGGGGATGAACGTTCTGACCTCAGAAAAATCTTGAACCTCACTCGGTTCCTATCATGAATGGGTTCGACTATGCTCAAAAGAGGACCTGTCACCCGGACCCATGGCGAGGGCATCAAAAAAAAGAGAAAACAAAGTGGTGACTCTTAGGAAAGATAATAAATTCCCCTTTTCCATTTTCATGCCCGCACTATGTGCACGACTACATCTCGAAAGGGACGACTCTTGTAAAAGATAATAAATTTTCCTTTCCCATTTTCATGCCCACAATATGTGCACGACTACAACTCGAAAGGGACGACTCTTGTAAAAAATAATAAATTTTCCTTTCCCATTTTCATGCCGACACTATGTGTACACCGCATCTCGAAAGGATGATCGGCGTAATACCCAGTTTCTCCCTTTTACAAAAGCAAAGAAAGATAAAACTTGTATAAGATAATAGATTTTCCTTTTCCATTTACATGTCTGTACTGTGCTTGCACCACATCTCAAAAAATAATCAGTGTGATGCCTTGCTTCCTTTTTTTACAAATATGAAAAGTAATAATAAAATTAAGAAAATATATATGCCAAAAAATATCTAACCGAGGTTCTTGTGCCCCTTCCTATGGTGATTTGATCTATGAAAAAAGTATGTGTAGGTCTGAATCAATGACCCAACTCGCGCTTCAAGGCAGGGATCTCTACACGTAAAGCATCCTCCTGCACATTCCGATCTGTCATCTAGCGACTGTGAAGGCTCTTATACTGCTTTCGGGAAGCATCAATAATACTAAGAGCATCACTCAGGGCTCCTTCCAGACGAAGGACCTCACACTTTGCAAAACCAACTCTTGCTTTTGCAACATCTGCTCTGACCTTGTGTTTCTCTAAACATTCGAGCAGGACCCATTTCTCATCTACCAGTCGCTCAATCCGGGTTCGAAGAGCCGACCCCTTCCTCGGCCAAGGCCCCTCTGCACCACTGCTGTCCGCCTGATCCAGGCAATGGATAGAAGGCCTCTCAGATAGCAGCCAAGTCTCATACCCCGGAGAAGTCAAAAGAGAATCTCCTTGCTCCAAGCCACACATATGCGTCGACTGACGCATCTCCCAACGAGCGGCTATCCCATCCAAGTCCCCAGAGGACTCCCGAGAAAAGATCAGTCCACACAGGAGAGGTGTCTCCGAACAAGGCACCTGCTGACTATAACCAAACTGGCGCAACACCTGAGAAGGAAAGTAATTGGTACTACCAGTCAAGCCAAGACGGGTGATGCCCTCATGATCTCTAGATCGAACTACTGGAAAGGTCTTGTCCAACCATGGAAGCCTCTACACTAACTCAGCCTCAACCAACCAAAGTTTCAACTCACATATATTCCCCTGTGGCAACCTATGACATTGATCCAAAAAGCAGCGAGACGCCTCTCCACAAACCACATAAAAGCGGGGCACATGCCCCAAAATGGCAAGATGCTCCCCAAGACAAAGCTGGAGTAGAACAGGGCATCCCCAAAGGCACTCCACCTTTCATAAAGCAAAAGCGTCAAGACAACGGTAAGGTTCTGCCAGTACCATATGCATCACAGAGCTGCCCCCCCTCAAGTTCCGCCAGCATATCACAAAGTGCAAGAGAGAAGCTCTCCTCTCCCCAGTGTAGAAAAGGACCTCTGAGAGAAGGCAGAGAGTGAAAGCTTTTACATTATGGATGTTTCTAACTAGCAACTTTTGCAAGCTTTCGTCATAAAAAAACTCTCTCAGGAATTTCATTGAATACTTAGTGGGCTCACCGACAAGGCTTTTCTCATAATCAGCTTTCTTCAAACCTAAGGTCGTATGGACAACTTTAGCATAACCCGATTTCGGCACTACCCTGGCAAGGCCCCTATCCAGCTTCAGACCCGATAGGTTGGAGAGCTCTTAAAGAGTGAAAGTTAACTCACGGTTCCCAAAACAGAAGACATGGGTATCCACGTCCCAATATGAAACTGTCGCATAAAGGAGATCCCAAAGTAAAGGAATATCAAGGAAAGATGAGAGACGGGTCAACTTGAATTGATCCAAACCTGCAAGTTTTCCCTCGTTCAAACTATCAAGCCATTTCTTCAAAAAACTGGGCCCCTTACCCAAAGAGGGAAGTATAAAAGTCCCGGACCTTCCAAGAGAGGCGGGGTCGGAATGCGGGTCCATGGTCATACAAAGATGTTTAATGGAATCACAATTCAATGTAGGACAATGGACCCACCCTTGGAAAAGAGAAAAGAAAAAAATGGGAGCAAAATTCAAAGTCCAACTAAAGATAACAAAAAATAAGTGCATTCTCGGGCTTTGAAGACCCCACATTGCCTAGAATGTACCTAGCGTACGTAATTCACATGCTAGTTCAAAATCTCCCGATTTTGCCTAGCGTGTATATTACACACGCCAAGCCAACAAATCCCCAGAAAATGCCTAGTGTGTATAATATATACGCTAGGCCAAAAAATGCTCAGATTTGCCTAGCAAGTATATTACACACGCTAGGAAAGAAATCCCCACAAAAGAGAGAGAATTAGGGAGAGTATTTTTTGTTGTCGGTCCTTTAAACCAGCCCACACACACTCTCTTTTCTCATCCAAAGCACCCTAGGTCACGTGCTGGGATGCCAAAGTCCGCCATCAAACCTATCTACATGGTTTTCTTTCAAGTACTACCCACATAAACATGCAAGGTCCGACCATTGTTTTACCAAGTGCACGGCCTAAGGGTCATTCTCCCAATTTAGGTCCCATCCCGCAGATAAACAAGCATGCCACAAGAAAGAGATAGAACAAATAGAAGGGGAAAGTAATAACATTCATCCTAAAAACCAATCATCCAAAATATGTTCAATCATCCATTACAAATACTTCCCAAAACAAAAAGATAATGTTCAAATGTCTCAAATATTCATAAAAATAGGAAAGGAAAAGCAAGCTGCTCCTAATCGGTGCCTTTTGTCATCTTTCGCTGGCGGGAGGTATTCTGATATGTCCATACATCCCCCACTCGGGACCATGCCTAGGACAGTCTACTGAGCAACGAACGTGACTCCTTTTCACGAGCATGCTGCAAGCACCATACCAAAAGGTCAGTTGGGAAATAAAGCAGCAAAGCAACAAGCAAAATCAATTAGTGTCATACTTACCACTTTCACATCCCGAAGGCCAGCAATATTACGATAATATTCTGCCTGGTTGACAGCCGACTCATAATCCTGCAAGGAGAAGAAAGAAAGAGAGGTCAGCCACATGAGAAATTATATAAGAGCAAGCATGTCCCTAAGATAATAGGCGAAAAATAAAACTCAGCCCTGGAACCAATTCAGGAGGAGGGGACCTCAGCCGATAGACGAGCCCACTCTGCCACATCATCACACAGGCCCGAGAGGAGCGCATCATCAATGCGCCTAAAGGTCCCTCGAGTCTCCACAGTCAAGGTCCCTGAGACCCCTGCACCGGAAGGGTCTAAAGGTCCGACACCTGATGCCTCGGCAAGACCCACTTCTACTACATCCTCATCAGAATCCCCCTCTCCCTCGAACTAAACAAAGGGACAAAAATACAATCAGTATAAAAAAATGAAGACAGACAGAAATTCACATACGGGAAAAGGAAAGAGAAGGAATACTTGAGATCGTGGGCCTTCGAATGCTAAAAAGTTGGCACCCGACATAAAACGTGGGAGGATGAACCGATAGGGGAGAGACTCATACCACATCTGATACCCCCCGTGCTCAAAGAGACCATCAATCGGAGCCCTATGACAAAGGAGCCCATCTCTGAGCTCTTTGATCGTACCCTCCGGTGACATAATATCCCCGGGAGGACCGTGCAGCACTACAAAATAGTCCCGGTATTGATGTACCACCCTCTCCCCCAAGTAATACGCTCTGACCCAGGAGCCGTAGAAGAACATGAAGTGATAATCGACATAGGGATCAAAAGTAACCTGCTCAGGAAAGAAGAGTCCTATTAGTCAAGCATTACAATCAAAACTTAAACAAAAGAGAGATAGAGGGGAGTATCAATACCTGCTCTGGGATCATCAAATCAAACTGGGACCTTAGGCCCAGTTTCAGGTGCTTCATCCCCAAATCCCTGTGACGATTCTTATGCAAGCAGCTCATGAGGGGGTACGTGAACTCATCTGAGAAGAGGAGGGGGCGGCCCGACTGAAAATGTAAATACCCCCCAAATATGAAAGGACGAACAAACAGGAAAATATGTCAAAGGCGAGTTGAAGGACAAACCATGAGTGATAAAAGAGTTAAAAGGGTCGCCTCGATTGCAGGCCAAAATCCGAGAACGGAGGCCACATCCCCAACTGAGGCTCTGGCCAAATTGGTCATCAATACGACATACCCAACACCCCCCAATCGAAATGATGCACATTCTCTCAGTTTCCCATCAGGCTAAGAAGGGATAGCGAGACCCGACCACCACTAGAATTGGCGAGGATAGTCTTACCCAGCAGGAAGAGGAGCGTGATATGGGCTAACATCAGTGCATGCTTGGGCTCAATGACAATATCCATGTCTGGCTAGTTCGGATCCACCAACTCGGCAACATCGAACTAGTTAGCCAACCAAGATAGCTTTACCTCGAAGCCCGTCATATCCCAGGAAGTGGGGTAATCCCCGATCAATTCAATCACCTCTGCCCGATCTGGTATGTAGGGAGGAACCACTAGTATCCCTCCTATCCCAATCCCGGTAATCATAGACCAATCCACAGGGGTGATGGTCATCTCAGCCACCGACATGTGGAAGGTCATCGTCTTAGGCCGAAACCGCTCCACCAGGGCCTACACGTAGGCCTTATCCCCCCTTGTAGCCGGGCATGATAAGAAGTCCCCAAAGCCGGCTTGGGCCAAAATGATCCTCATGACCTGGGGAAGATGAGTGTACAAACGCTAAAGGTCGAACCAACTCACGGAACATCATTAGGGGCAAAGACTGCATTAAAAGATTAAAGAATATCAGATCTGAGAGCAAAAAGGGTCCTAGCCGAAAGAAACAACCAAGAGATACTACTTTCACCTGACCAGCTATGTCGAAATTGGAGATGTGGGTGTACTGCTGATGGAGTAACCTGCTGCGGGCTGCGTCGCCTTGCATCTCAGACCAGGCATGGGAAGAGCGTTGCACCCATGGATCAAAATTTCATTCGATACCGATATGTATCGAACGATACGTATCAGTATCGGAGGTCACCGATATGGTACATTAATGTACCGTATCGGTCAACTGTATGTAAAGTACCGAATGATACATTCAATGTATCGTCTGGTACTGTTCGATACCGATACGTATCGTTCGATACGTACCAGTTTTGGGCTCAGAAGATACGTACCGATTTTCTAGCATTTTGATCCATGGTTGCACCTGAATAAGGCGCTCCCCTCTGATACCATAGATCAGATCCGGACCACCCTCATGGCCTTGGTCCTCTTCGCTTGACATCCTAAAAGGGGAACATGCAGTAGATATATAAAAATCGTCATCATCATCAACCAAAATCTGAATCAAATCATCAAGGGCATTGTTAAAAATATCAGATTGAAGGAAGGTGAGTATGCCTCTCTCACCCTTGAATTTTTCCAAAACAAAGCATATCCAACAAAAAAAATCATTAGGTCATACACCCTTAAAAAAAATCTCTTTAAAAATCCTTCCAAAATTTTTTGTTTAAAAAATCCCCACAAAGCATGCACATTGAGTTTATGGGTAGAAAAAAAAATCACATTCTTCCACCATTCATGGTCCAAAAATCATTTTCACATTTTGTATGGAGGCAATTAAGAATTTCAAAAGAAAGCTCATCCATTTTCTAAAAAGAATTCAATAAAGATAAAATATATACCTTTTTTTTATGCAAATGGATACAACTATCATAAAATAAATCACACATGCAAAGAAAATCATTTAGATCCAAGAATCCTAACCACATTGGAGATAAAAGAAGATAAATCAAAGGAAAAAAGGGTTTAAAATGATTACCTTGAATGAGAAATAAACCCTAGAACCGGCGAGAGGAAGCGCGATTGATCGGCAATGATAAACAACGGTGCGATGTCGAGGTTCAAACCGAATCAAAGGAGCACAAGGAGAGCCTTCCGGTTCGGTTTAAGAGAGAGGAGGGGAGAATTTTTTTGAAAAACACCCTTTCTGCTTGGGCCTGACTAATTTAAGCCACTTTTTGGCCTAGAGTATATAATATACACGCTAGGCTTAATTTCGCCATATTTGGCCTAGCGTGTATATTATACACGCTAGGCATAAATTCGCCAGATTTAGCCTAGCGTGTATAATATACACCCTAAGCTTAATCCTCCCTTACACACTTGTGTTCCCTTTTTTTAGGTGCATACGTGGGTGTAACCCTTAAAAAAAATATATGTATAAAAAGAGAGATCGTGGCACACGCCCCAAGAAGCGTGTCGACTTCCATTCAACCCGCTTAAAGATTGTGCTAAAATAAAATGTTAGGGACAACGAGCACACTCAAAATCCCGAACAAATATTGAAAAAATTTATATATATATATATATATATATATATATATATATATATATATATAATACATTAAACACAAAATAGCAAAAATATGTAACTTATCAAAAAAGTGGCACACACTCCCAAAAAGCGTCGTGATATCAATATTCGCTCCGCTCGGGTAGTTGTACTAAATTATTATCGGGATCGATGAGTTCACTCAGAGACCTCGAACCCTGTTTCACGCAGGGGCACCCGGGTCAGTCAAGTAGGGCAATCAATGCCTCATACGATTGGGCACAAACTGTGGACTTTCGCATTTCTGTTTCGCGCCAATTTTTAGGTATGGGTCGATCAGCCTCCCGCTCGTGGGGGTGTTTTATTCAAAATAAAACTTGAACATCAAACATCATCAATCATACCAAGGAGTGGATATTTTTCCCAGCATATTGGACTTTCACAACTGACACCATCACGGTCATGCCCAGTAATGTCGCTAAGCGCTTGGGGATCGATAGCCTTGAGAGACAGACATTTTTCTCGACATATAGGGCTTCCGTATACTCACCATGTTACTATCTAATGTTTGAGGTTCGCTTTGAATACAACGAACTCGTTAGCGTACCTTGGGCTTCTTTGGATGTCTTTTTCTTTGACATTCGATCATTAGTGATCGGATACCAAAAATGGGCATTTGTAGACACCCAAATTGGCCCAAGGCCCGATCGAAACATACTTTGAGAAAGGCGCACCCCGAGCTTCCGAGAGCACTTCCTGAACCCTTAGAACTTAACCCAAACCCATAGGAAATTGGCCTAGAGTGTATAATACACACGCTAGGCAAAATCTGCCTTCTTCACCAGAGGTGTGGACCCCACGACAGGCTTCTCAAAGGTACTGTACATATGCCTACCGTGTGTAATATACACGCTAGGCTTAGCTACAGTAACTTTAAAATTTTGCCCGAAAATGATTTTTGGGATTTAACTTGTTGACCTTCCCAATGTTTAGGGTGAATTTCTTTAGGACTGTTGCTCCCCCATTTAAACTATTTGCACCCCCTAGCCATTTGAAACCCCATCTTATCATCTACCATTAAAACCCCATACCCATTTATCCATAACCTTGAAAACCCAAAATCCTTAGATTTAAGGTTACCTAATTGCTAATCCTATTAGCTTTTAAGTACCCTCCTAACCCTCTCATTTCCTATAAATAGAGAGGTACCTCCCTTTGCAAATGGCTTGAAAATTTTTCCAAAGAGAGAACGATTAGAGATTTCTTTCTCCCCTTTGGTGCACTAAACACATACAAATTCTAGAACTCAAAACCCTCCCTTAGACCCCATCTTCCATCAAAAATCCCTTAACCTAGGTGAGAACTACCCCCTAGTCTTCTTTTCGTACCTCTTAGCTATCAAACCTTAGAGGTTAGAACCCATCTTTCAACCCTCAAGCTATCGGAAGCTCATCAAGTGCACCCACGCGAAGGTCCACAGTTGTGCTAGAAGGGCCCAAGAACTCCAGCTCTCCCCTCTTTTCCTCTATCCTTAAATTTGCACCGTTACGCCGTCGAAATTTTGATGATTGTGGGGGGCGTAAATAGGATCGGAGCGCCTTCGGGCAAGAGGAAGTGCTATTTTTTTTTTTTTTCATAAGTAGAGACCGCTTACGAGCGAGTTGATTGAATGCCTAACACCTTCCCGATCGATAACTGAAACCCCTATCCAAGAGCCTTTGGCGTAGACCGGAATCAAAACCATATTTTTGCACTTCAGTACTTTCAATATTGATTTAGGTTTCTTGGGACACCAAAAGCTCCGGATGACGACTCTATAGTTTTAGCACAAGTGCATCGTCGCGACGGATCGACCTAATCCACGGTTGCACAAGATGTTTTCTGACGCTCCTTCGATTCAAGCTTTTAAGCCTTATTTTATAGGAAGCCATAGGCCATTTACGAACATTATCCAATTCACTATCCGATTGTAAAATTTAAGTTCATTGAGGGTTTACAACCACAAAAAAAGAATTTAACAAGAACAAAAATAAAAAAAAAACAATCCACAAACCCAATGAAGCATAAAATAAATAAAAAAATTTAAATTACCTCATTTTGATTTCGACTCTGCAAATTATTTTAGAGGGATCGCCGAGAAGAGAATAAGAGGAGCATTCAATTCATTGCTCCACAAGCTCTAACAAGATGATTTCTTCATCCTTCTTCTTCTTCTTCAAGTTTTTACAATTTCGGAGGGTTCAAGTGGGTATCAGAGGGAGCTTGTGAGAAGACATTGAAAGGGAGACGACCCATTAGGCAATCACTTGGATACAATAGGAAGAGTTTAAAACGGACTCCATATATGACTCGCTATAAAAGACTTGCTACAAAAAGGGTGTTTCCATATTGGCAGCCCAAATTATGAGTATGGATTCGGGCAACCGAATCCTTGATTTACAAGGTTACTATATATACATCAGATATATAAGGAAAGAGTGTGGTTGCGTTAGCGACCCAATTTGGAGGATTTGGGTGCCAGCTTTTGGGGGTACCCAAATTCAAATTTCAACCCCTTTTTTGTGATAAACAAAGGATGTGGAGCACTCATATTGGGCTTGGTGCTCCACCCATCTATCACTCTCTAAATAGGATCTCAAGGCTCAGGCTAGTCTCGGGGTTCGGGTATCAGGTTGAGCGTGGCTCTAAGGTCGAGGTTGTGCATGGTTGCAGTCATTATTATGATTATTATATAAATTCAAATAGAGGGGTTCAGATTTTGGTGCAAGCTCAAACTTGATTTTCGTGTTTGGGTGCACACCCAAGAATGGTAAAGGTGGGTCCGATGTGATGTCACATGGGTCATAAGTTTGACTAGGTTCAAACCAGTCAAATAGTCGCAATTATCGTCATAAGTCAATGATTCAACGTTGGCAAAAATCCGGGTCATTACACATACAGTTTAGCAACAAGAGACATCCACTATCGATTAAATATTAGAAGCGCAATTTAGTATACCTAAACCAATGTAAGCAGCCCCGAAATTTGTGTGACTTTTTTTTTCTGATGCATTTCCCAGCAGCCTATAAAGATAAGAGAGTACAGCTGCCTCCCATGCATAGTCCCCAACTGTCTTCAGATCTATTAACTTTACGTACCGAGTCGACAACATATTGCCTGATTTATCGGTAAGGATTGTGCAGCCTAGAAAATTTAGAATGTATCCCTTGCAACACAGTCAATTTGATCATCATATGCATCATTGGGTATCTTGCTCAAACAAGCACGCAACTATTCCAAGCGAAAATTCCTTCCCTTGCATCATTTGCGATTCAATTCTTCGATCACATCTTCAGCATCAATACCGAATATTTGAGCACATGTGGCCACCAATTCGGGTACACTCCAAGGGTTTGCAACAACCATCTTTCCTAGTATAGCTAGACCAATGAGTTGTTTCACGTCGTCGAGGGTGATAGTCATCTCACCGATAACAAAGTGAAATGTGTTCGTCTCGGGATGTCATCTCTCAACCAAGACAGATACTAAAATATGATATATCATCCTAGATACAACCCTTACAAGCAACCAAAACTCAGCCATCTTAATTCTACTTTTAAACTTGCAAGATATTTAAACGATGGACCAAGCTTCACGTTTGGCCGAATACTGTATGCAACAAAGCGTACCTTGATCCTACATCAAACAATAAAAAATTAGTAAAAATTGTAATCATATATACATCATCAAAATGAAAAAAGCAAATTCAATACGTGAATTGAGTATCATTGCTTACTTTGTTAACTTATAGATCGTGGGTAACATGATTTCTATACCGTCATAGAATCAAAATGTTTGTACGACCTCCAGGAAATAATGTCACATTATCCTTGACTCTAGTTTGGGTAGGCTCAACGTCAACCTCTTGCATTTTTTTCTTATTTTTTCGAATTTCCTCTACTTCTTCGCCTTCCTCTCTCTCTTCCACCCTCCCTTCTACTCTCTCATCTTCAACCACATCAACTCTCCCTTCCAACCTTTCTTCCACCATCTCTTCAACTCTCTCACCTTCACTTACTTCATTTCTCTCTTCCACTCTCTTCTTCACCAACTATCCCCTCATCCATCCCTTATGTCACACTCCCCTCTCTAATCCCTTCTGCCTCATGCTCCTCCCCAATGATGCATGCCACACTCCCCTCTTCCAACCTTTCTTCTACCATTCTCTCTATTGTCACTTCTTCCACTCTCCTCTCTCCAATCACTTCTTCCACTGTCGCTTCTGCCACTCTCCTTTTCTCTCCCTTCCATTGTCCCTTCTTCCACCACCGTCTCTAATTCCAGTCTCTCTTCTTTTTCGGTCCCTTCTGCCGGTCTTTCTACTTCTTCTTTCCCTCCGCCCTCTCTTGCAGTTTCTCATCTTCACCCACTTCAACCCTCGCTTCTATTATTCGCTTTACTTCCTCTCTCTCCTTATATTGTCCCTTCTTCCATCTGTGCATCTAATAAAGTCGGGAATTCACTAAAAGATTTGGAGATCATATTCGTTGCAACTTCCATAGCTATTGCTAAAACTCCAATATTTTCGAGAGCATTTTTAGAACCTAAAGAGATGTTTTCCGACGCTCCTTTGATTCGAGCTTTTGTAAGACTTCTTATATAGTAAGTCATAAGCCATTTACAAACATTATCCATTTCACTATTCGATTGTAAAATTCAAGTACAAGCGTTTGCAACTACAAAAAAAGAATTTAACAAGAACAAAAATAAAAAAATAATCCACCAAAAAGCATAAAATAAACAAAAAAATTTAAATTACCTCGTTTCTCTTTCGACTCTGCAAATTATTTTAGAGGGAGCACGGAGAAGAGAATAAGAGGAGCCTTCAATTCATTGCTCCACAAGCTCTAGCAAGGCGATTTCTTCGTCATTCTTCTTCACGCTTTTGCAATTTTGGAGGGTTTCAGAGATTCAAGAGGGTTTCAAAGGGAGCTTGTGAAGATGACTTTGAAAGGAAAACGAGGCATTGCCGGCGTGCGAGTTCATATGGTATCCCGTGCAGGAAGAAGACGCAAGGCGAGAGGGAAGACGACGTTAGTACACCAAAAAAGAAAATGGTGTGTGCATTCAAACATTTGGAAATTAAGAGAATAAGTGGTGGAAATAAATAATCGGTTTCCAGAAGGCTTGCACGCACTTACGTGGGTGAACTCAAAGATTAAGTGGGTGGAAACAAAGTTGCTCAACTTATTAATTCAAGTTTCAAGGAGGAGGTGCAAGGTAGGGCAAGAGAAGAATATTATTTATTTGATTTCATCTAAGCAGCTACTACAATTGCTATTATATAGTGAGTCCAGAAAGGTATGGACAATGAGGTCCGTTACATCTAATTCTGATGTGGCATAACAGAAGAGGCTTCTAGAGAGGAGGTATCCAGTGTATTGGTAACAGGAAGACGATCGTTGGTTCACCAAAGAAGAGGGTGTTTCTCGCTTATAATTGCAAAGCCCTCATTCCCACTAACCTAAGGACCTAATAAGGACCTAATGGCAGGCATACCCATTTTTTTCTTCTTCCTGTTATTCTCCTCAGCAATTGGAATCTACTTCCCTTCACTATAGTCAGTCAGCACATAATCACCATTTTGAATCCCCCCACCCCCCGCCCATTCCAATCAAAGCATTTTGATTAAGCAGCATCACCTTCATGCTTCATCTAATTAAAACTCATACCTTTTACTTTCTTTTTTGGAGTTTTAATTTTGATTATGTTGGCCGAGAGACTAAATCCGAGCCCCAGTTGTAGGAAAAGTCAACTAGAGCCTCAACTGGTTAAGTTTATACCAATTTATGGAAAATAATGTCTTTGAATATGAAAATGAATATGATGGGGTTTCTAGCACCATACTATACTGAGGCTACCATAGGAAAAGATGACAAATTATCTCTTATTATGCTACAATACCAAAAGATGACACTCATTCTATCATATTAGAAATTAGAATTTAAATCAAATAAATTAAACAAAACATTTCATTAGACTGGTTTATAGAGTGGAGATAAAAATTCAATCACATATAACGCATAATTTTTTCAATTTTCTAAAGACCTGAAAGTAGTCTAAGATAAATAACTTTTCCAGCAACAACTGCTTTTGATAGGAGTGCTTTGCTGGAATCACTTCTTTTAAATTTGCCCCAACGACACCAGAACTTGTGAGTCGGGGCTTTAGAGGAGTAGCAAGTTGATTGTTTATCTAATGATAGATTTTACGCCATCAAGGAAGTAGGGATGCTTCCAAAGCAGACAGCAGCTGCCGCTAAAGCAACTGTACCTGCTCCAGCACTACCACATTCCCAAGATGAGTGTTAGGCCTCAAGAAAAAATCACAATGGAACCCATTATGTTCCATATCAGCTAAGATTACAAGCACAATTAACTTGAATGGAGATATCTTTCGACTCATTCTGGTCCGAAAAGAATTCCATGAAAACTTTAGTTATATCTTCATGCTTCTTTTTGGTGTTCTAAGTTGTGCCTCTGTCACCTCATGAAGTAGATCTTGCCCCTCAAGTGTAGGGGTAGCAGCAGGAGTCAAATCCTCGACCAGAGAAGAACCTTCTAAAAATTCGGAAGAGCTTCCAACATCAAAAAAAGGAAAATATAACTTGGCCAATATAACGGTATATTAAATATCTTAGGCAGATCTTACTGGGATGCATTGGCTGCATTTGGCATAGCTCTTTGTCAGCTGCCTGTCAGAGCTGGATATATTTGCTTTAGCAGGGCCCCCTTCCCCTTGCTAACTCCCTGCAAAGCAGGAATTACCTGCTCTAGCAGCTACCTCTCTGCTACTAAAGCAAGTAAACCCTAGTACAGCCATAGTCACCAAGTTGGGGGGTACAAGAATAAATAGCCAAAGTTAAATTCAAGACAAATTCTGCAAAAAAACAAAAAGGTGAGGAAAAGTGGGGAAAAATCGAGGGAAAATAAAAATAAAAAGCATGATAAATATAAAAAAAACGTTTGAAGAAAGAATATTTATTGAAAAGTTAGAATTTCATAAAATTTAGTTACAAAATTCACCGACTTTTATATAATAAAAAATGCAATTTTTGAAAAAGTGTCCATCAAATATTCGGTGGGTGCAAATAAAGGTACCCTGTAGGTTTTGCTTATTGAGAAGGGGGGAATGAAAAAAAAAGAAAAAACGGTATCAGAATGCAGTGCATTATGTATACTTCACTTTTATTGATTTGTCACCATAGTAAGAGAAGGTAAACATGTTGCTCAGCCATGCCCATGACTTAACCATATATAAACAAAAAAGCCTAGTAATAGGATCCTACAAGGCATGATTGCCGAATGTTTGAGGAACCAAGATTATTTTTGCCTCTACCATTTACAAACATTTCTACTATCATCTGACATGTCCTCTCCCATCTTCGACTTCTAAATCTCTTTCGCATCAGAACTTGATAGGGCACTCTCCACTCCTGCAACTTCTGTACTTGTTTCCATTTCATCGACAACGAACCCTTCTTCCTCCTCAGCACTCTCTACTCCTGCAACTGCTGTAGCTGTTTCTGCTTCATCACCAACAAGCCCTTCTCCCTCCAAATCTTCGTCGACCTTGTAATACACCTGAGATTACATAGAACATGTATGCTGCCATCACAATGTACTTGAAATTTTGAGCTGCTACTTCCATACCACCATTTATACATTATACACCATCTAAAAAAGGGGCTACCAATAATTGGTGTGCGCTTAATATTAGCTGGTGTGCCATCAATAGTTTTGGTAAGTGGTTTGCAATGTTTCTTCCATTAATTGTCGTGTACATATAATTATTTGATGTGTGATGAGTAAGTTGATTAATTTGTATTAGAGAAGTAAAATGTCGGTGGTGTGGAAGTAGCAGCTCTCTTAAAAGTTCATGAGCAATATATACTAATTTTATAAAGTGATCAGCTTGTGAAAACAGCTAGGTTCATAATGTATATTAGGCATGCCATAGTGAAATGGTTAAAGTACCCTTGATGAACACATCACCCAACAATTTCACAGCCACATTCATTCAGTGCCGAACATGGCGGTGAGCTTCTTCTATACATATTTACATGGAACCCACTGGGTATTTCCAGTTGCTTAATCCTCTAACGCACTAAAACAGAGACAGCAATTGATGTCGGAAGAGCAATATATCATACCAAGCAAGTGCGAGGCGGTGATAGCACTTTGAAGGAGTTAGGCCTGTTGTTGAAATTTGTTTCTGGTTTTCCGGGAATTCCTTCTGGGGATGTGAAATGGTCAATATCATGACCCACCTGCTTATATATGTTCAATGATACTGATATGTTAGTTGTCTCAATAAGGACAATCAAGAACAGTACACAATGGTGCACCATAAACTGATTTCATTAACACATTATAACTGCATCGACAAGCATAAAAATTGTATTCAATCACCAATTAATAAGTAATAACAAACCCATAAATTCCAGAGTTAAAAAATTGTTACAACAGTGTATCTTATGATTGCTGAAGTAACCACAATTCAGGACTTTTAAGATAGTTAAAAACAGAACTCTGAGATTTAAAACAAATACAGAGGACTCCTAAAAATGTTCTCTCAGCTGAGAAAAGAAATAAAACAAGAGGGCTAATTATAAAAATATATCATCAGATTCAATGAAGAAATCAAATCCAGTTCTGGTCAGATAGAACATAATCATGAAAAAGTTAATAGCAGTCTATTTACATCACATGATTGGTTAAAGCAACCTTCGTACCAGTTGGAAATGACGACTGGCTTATCCTCCTGTAGAATCTAGGGTTAGTGAAGATTACGTTCAAAGGAGAGAGAGAGAGAGAGAGAGAGAGAGAGAGAGAGAGAGAGAGAGGAATTAGGGTTATGAGTTAGTTGACTTGCACTATTTACAATATGATAAGACACCCACTAACTAAGACACCCAACTTACATCTAATGACTCATACACACATTTCTCAAAAAAAAAAAAAAAAAAGACTCAGACACACACCAACTTAATATAAAATTTACGTACACCCCAATACACCCCTCAAAATTGGTGCATAGATATCTATTATGCCCAACTTGGAGGTAATGTCATACAACCGTTTTCCTCTAACAGCCGTGGTAAGAATATCGGCTAACTAACCTTTTTGTACTCACTTGAGGTACACAAATTCTTTTGATTCAACTTTTTCTCTTATGAAGTGGCAATTTACTTCAACATGCTACGCTCTTACATAATATACAGTATTTTCCGCAAAGTGGGAAGCTGCTTCACTGCCGCTATATAGAACTATCGAAAGTTGGTTCTATATAGCGTTTCAAAGGCTATATAGAACCAACCAATGGCGTTTCAAAGGCGAAAGAAGAATGTCAAAACCGTTTTAGTTAATTAGGATTCTTTTAATAAGTGGTTTATTTTAAGATTAGTTTCCTTATTTGAATCAATTAGGGGTCAGGCACATATATGTGACCGTTAATTTCGTCACTTTCTGCGCAATCATCGAAAAAGCGGTCATAAGTCTACCAATATGTGTCGGAATTGAATGATTCTTGTCTTGTTGGAAAGCTACTTCGATAAGCTTTCAAACAAGACCAATTTCACGTCAATCGGAAAAGTGGTCGCGTAATAAAAAAAGGGATTAATGGTGAAATTAATTGTGACTGTTAGATTAGAAAGTTTTAATGATTGATTAAGAGTTTTATCTTAAGTAGTATTCTTAGGGTTTTGTTTTGCCTATTTAAAGGCTTGTAAACAACTTTATTATAATTTTTTTATTAGTGAAAATTTGAGAGTTGCTTTTGTGCAAACCCTAGAGAACTTGTGAAGAGTTTTTGATCAAAGGAATGAATCTTTTGAAACTTGAGGAGTGTTTATGCATTTCTCGTGCAATTTGGTGTGAAGCCGATGTGCAGCCTTGATGCGAAGCCTTGAAAATCCTTAGTGTGAAGCCTTGGACGTCTATCTTCTTATTCCATCTTTTCTCTATTTATCATATGATAATATTTTTCCTTCGCTTTAATAAATTCCAAAAACCCCAAAATATTATCAGTTTCAATCTTTTGATCTACCCTTTTATTTGTTTTAATCCTTCAAGCCTTATTTATTCACCCGAGAGGAATCAAGAGACGATACCGTGATTATTGCTTAGTACCCTAATGTGACGTCCCCAATTTCACACACCGGATCAATGCGCTCACTTGGAGATATCACATCACCATGATCTTATATAAATCAATTATTCCATAAAGATCCACATATAAACGCAACGGAAAAATAACTATTAAAAGTGCACGCATAAATTTTCTTATTTTTTATATCATCATGAGAACAATACTAAATTATAAGATAATGATTTACATCAATCATTGACGCATCTATTTATCTCCATTTATCACTTGTTTACTTTAATTGCATAATTTTCATTTCATTAGTTTATTATCATGTTGTAAATCAAACATCCTAGCTTGCATGGATTCTAAACAATAAAATAATGATGAACATAAATAAACATTTAAGCATAATGATTACACATAGACAATATTTGAATAGAAATTCATTGCTTTACATGAATTTGTTTGGAATACAGAATCTGTCCAAAATCCAGAATTTGTTAGGAATTTCAGAATTTGTCTAGGATGCAAGCAATGAATTTCTATTCAAATATTGTCTATGTTTAATCATCATGCTTGAATGTTTATTTATATTCATTATTATTTTATTGCTTAGAATCCATGCAAGTTAGGATGTTTGATTTACACAACATGAAACAAGTAGGAATCGATAGAGATTACATATTTATGATGTGTTAAGCCTAAACAAGTGAAAAAGCTATTGCATGGTGGATTGATTTCCAGTTTTTTTATGCATGTACATTCATAACATTCATAAAAGTTAAAAGATACGTTTACGACATGACACATGGAAACAAAATATTTCTATGATTATGATAGAATTCCTATGGGCTTATACTAGAGGAATTAACATGAATAAGAATGACAAGTAATAAAAGTTATGCATCCATGCATTAATGATAAGACTGAAGAGATGGAGAAGGTCTTTAATTTTAAGTTGACTACTTAACTGAAAAGAAGTTATGTGAAGGTTAACGTAGATACTAATCGAAGGATTAGAGAAGATTAGGATAATGATTAAGAAAGAGATAATCATGTCCATTATGTATGCCGATTCATAAGCATTAAATGCACATTAAAAATAACCACACATGATATTAGGGTAGAGACCCAAGCCACAATGTTTATTTAGATTTAATGTTATGTTTCAGTTTCATTCTATTGCTTTACTTATTCTTTATGTCACATGTTATATCTCTGCTATTGTTTGATTTTATGAAATGATTTGAGTTATGGACCTTTTCTATTAGCCTCATCATGTCTGGTCCATACCGGTTTACTTGGTAAACTGACCCATTGTTTGGGATTTCAGGGAGTACCTATACATGGAGTCGATGAAGTAGACGCTTCAATGATTGATGGAAATCCAGATCTGAGCGAAGAAGGATTTGAAGTTTAGTTTATAGGTTTTTCTTCATGCATTAGGAAGGATTTTTATATATTTATTCAGATTTATTTTTATGAACAAGTTCATGTTAATGATGGATTATGTTTGATTTCAGCTATTTAATTTCTATGAGTAAAGCATATAGGAATCACCTTGAACCCTTAGGGATCTACCCAGACCTTTAGGAATCACCCTAAACCTGTTAGAGCCATTCCCCAACCCTTAGAGATCACCTTTAAACCCTAAAATCCCTTCCCAGACCCAACTTGAACCCTTCTGGCGGTCGATGGGAGGAGAGCTACAAAATTTCACACAGACCATTACCATGGATGAGCCATATACCATTGGAAAGAGAACTTCTCCAGCTTTCCAACAAGCCAAAGATCACCCAATTTGGAGCTACGGTTCAAAAGTTATTGCCATTTTAAGTTTCACATAAAATCATGGATTTTAGGCGATATATTACATCGCCCAGAATTTGGTTCAGATTAATTGAGCGTATATAGTATATACGCCTGCCTTTTTTGGGGGAAATTTGGACCCACCAAGGGGTTCATCTTCCCAAGGCTCCCCTGTTTTTGGTGAAAATTACTGTTCCTAAACTGGGCGTATATAATATACGCCCGACTTCTGATAGCTGTCATCGATGCTCAATTTCCTCCATCTAGTTTGACCCTTTGACCATCCCCTTAGTTGAGGTGGGTGTCTTGAGATTGGTTGCACCCCCTTTGAGCTTATTGGCAACCCTTAAGTCACCCATGGTCTCACCCCATCATCCGCCATTGAAACCAGTTTCCCAAAACCCTAGGACCTTGAAAACCCAAAAAACCTTAGATGGGGGATTACCTAATGGCTAAACCAATTAGCTCTTAAGTAAGCCCCTAACCCATCCCTTCTCTATAAATAGAGAGGCCCCCCTCTTCCCAAAGGGTTGAAGTTTTGTTGAAGGATTAGAGAGTGCTTAAGAGAGAACCCTAGATCACTCCTTTTAGCTAAAACCTAGCCTCTAGCTTCACTCTACACCCCCTACTTTATTGAATCCTAGCATTAGAACCCATTTTCACACCATTTAAGCCATCGGAAGCACGCCAAAGCGAAGATCTTCCACGGTGCAACAAGGGCCCGTGAGCTCCGGCTCACCCCTCTCTTCCTCTACCTTCTTGGTGTCTCCTCCGTCCAAGGATTCAAGCCGTTACGCCGCCGAAATTTCGGTTTGACTCAAAGCTTGATAGGACTGTATTGCCTTCGGGCAAGGGGAAACTCCGCCCTTTTTATTTTTATTTTGGCCATAGATAGAGACCGCTACGTGCAGGTTGATCGGGTGCCTAAACCCTTCCCGATCGATAACCGAAGCCCCTACCCTAGAGCCTTTGGCAAAGACCGGTAAATCAGAGTCATATTTAGCACTTCGGTGCTCAAAATATTGATTTGAAGGTTTCCCGGGTCACCAAAAGCTCCGGGTGGCGACTCTACATTTTCATCAAAGGCGAGCGCATCGCCGCGATGGGTTAGAGAGGATCCACGGTCGCACACATACAATTTGGTATAATAGGTTGTTATCTCATACATGGGTCAAAATATCGTTCGATACCGATACATATCGGACGATACGTATCGGTTTTGGACCTCACCGGTACGATACATACCCTATGTATCGTACCATCAGTAAAATGATCAAATTATCGGCCGATAAGGACAAAATATCGTCCGTATCGGACGATAATTTCAAATTATCGGACGATAATTTGAAATTATCGTCCGATAATAAGTGTAGAACCTGTAAAATATAAAAAGGAAATCAAATTATCGGACGATAATTTCAAATTATCGTCCGATAATTTGAATTGAACAAGGGCTTACCATGACCCGACTTAAAAGTCACACCTCTTCTTCCCTTCTTCCTCTCTTCTTCCTCCTCTATTCTTCCTCTCTTCTTCCTCACTTCTTTTTTGATTATTTACACCATAAATCGGCGCCAAATCGCACAAAATATCACGGGATCGACGTGGAAGGTACGTGTATTTCATTTCATTTTATTTCCTAAAATAAGGTAGATCTACACTAAATTAGTGTAGATCTACACTAATTAAGTGTAGATCTACACTAAATAAGTGTAGATCTACCCTTAAATAGGGTAGATCTACCCTTAAATAGGGTAGATCTACACTAATTAAGTGTAGATCTACACTAAATTAGTGTAGATCTACACTAATTAAGTGTAGATCTACACTAAATAAGTGTAGATCTACCCTTAAATAGGGTAGATCTACCCTTAATATTAATTAATATTATAGGTAAATTTATCATTTACCTATAATATTAATTATTTAAATTATTTAAAATAATTAATATTATTTAAAATAATTTAAAAATAATATAAATAATTATTTAAATTATTTAAAATATTTAAATTAATTAAAAATAATATAAATAATTGGTCAAAAATAATATGATGGGTCAAAAATAATTATATGTGACCCCATTTAAAATATTTAAATTGATAGGTAAAAAATAATATAAATAATTATAATTAAGGGTAACATATAATTAATAAAATAATAAGGTCAATATGGGTCACATATAATATGGGTCACATATCATATGGGTCACATATAATTAATAAAATAATAAGGTCAATATGGGTCACATATAATTAAATTTATTATTAAAATTAATATGGGTCACATATTAATTTTAATAATAAATTTAATTATATGTGACCCAATATTGATTATATGTGACTGTCACATATAATTAAAATAATTTATATTATGGGATATGTCCCATAAAATTTTAGAATAATATGGAATAAATTTCAAATAAATATCTAAAAATTAAAATAATATCAAATAAATATTCATAAATTAAAATAATATGAAATAAATATTCATAAATTAAAATAATATCAAATAAACATTAATAAATTATAATAATATCAAATAAATATTCATAAATTAAAATAATATGAAATAAACATTAAAAAATTATAATTATATCAAATAAACATTAATAAATTATAATAATATCAAATAAATATTCATAAATTAAAATAATATCAAATAAACATTTATATATTATAATAATATCAAATAAATATCCATAATTTAAAATAATATCAAATAAACATTCATAAATTATAATAATATCAAATAAATATTCAAAAATTATAATAATATCAAATAAATTTGATAAAATATAATCTAATATTTTTAAAATAGCAATAATTAAAAAATAAATTTTATTTTCAAGTGTAAATTAGATGTTTACTTTAATGCAATCGTTTGCTCATTCATGCAGGTGAAATAAATAAATATATGCGTTTGAGATCCATTGGCAATATAGTGCAATGATAGATGGTAATAGACTCAGATTCAATGTAATTTTGTGGAAAAAAAGCTGGGAGGAGGTATCACACGATTAAAGGAGCATCCGCTCATGTAAAGGAGAGACAAGAGGGTGTCCTAGTGTACCCAGAGAGGTAAAAGAAAATATCAGAGCTAGTTTACAAGCGGCAAAGGGAAAGAAAAAAGCTGAAGCCGATCGTGATAGGGAAATGTATGAGAGAATCAGGAGGCCAGATCCACAGTTTACATCAGATGCACCTGAGGATGATGAGGATGAGGATGAGGATGAGCGAATGAGAGCTATGAGAGAGAGTGCTAGGGAAGCACAACAGCGTCGAGATCAGGAAGAAGCCGATTATCGGTTTCGGTCCAGGTTGAGGGGTCCATCCATGCCTGCTACCGGTGGTGGATCTAGTCATAGGCCACATGTTGTTGATGTTGATGAGGATGTTGAGCAGACTGTTATGAGGGCAAGATCCTGGGAGGGATTATAGGTCGCCTACTGAGGCCGTGACATCCATGGATCCATTCATGTATCGCACTGAAAGCTCCAAACAAACCAAATTGAGTGCAATCTCACTTGCAAAAATGGGGAAGAAGCTTGGAAAATCCATTGCCAAGTTTTTTATATACAACCACATTTCGAGCCAAGTAGCAGACTCGCCGTACTTCAAAAGCATGATTGATACAAGTGCAGAAGTTGGTCCAGGAGTTAAAAAGCCTTCTCCATATGAGATATCCTGCCCTTACTAACAGATGAGATGCGATGATGAGGATGTATGGGATGAGAGAGGTTGCACAATTATGCGATGGATGGTGGTCCCACAAAGAAAAGCTTGATAAACTTTTGGTTTACGATCTTGGGGATTATTTTTGAAATCGCTTGATGCTTCTAGCACGTAAAGCACTACCTCTTTAAACTAATGGATATGGTAGTTAATGAGGTTGAGAGCGTTGTGGTATGCATAATGCAAGAACTACAAAGTCACGATTAAAACTAATGGCGAAGAGACGCCACCTATATCGACCCCCGTGCCGCATTGCGTGGACCTCATTCTAGAGAATTTAGGAAAGAGAAGCAAGACACAGACAACTATTCAAAAGGGAAGAACGATTACTTCCTACTTGTACAACAGTGACAAGCTGGTCAATTTAATGAGAGCCTTCACGAACAATGAGTTGCTCCGACCTGCGATTACATCGTTTTGCAACGCTTCTTAGCCCTCTGAGTTTGGCTAGATTTAGGCGTGAGCTGAAAAGCATGGTGTCGCTTGGAAGAATGGAATCAACATGAAATAAGACTCCCACGGCGAAGAGACTAGCTTGCTGAAGTTGTCGACTGACACGATCTGACCTGCGATTTTATTGGTTGATGGTGATGACAAACCAACAATGGGGTACATTTATGAGTCAATGGATAAGGCAAAATTGGCTATAAAAACCAAATGCCCTACAAAATATAAACAATACTGGGCGATTATCGACAAGAGGTGGGATGCACAATTTCACCAGATTGCATGCAAAGCAGTATAACATGTTACACAATTATGTAGTGATTTTTATTTATTTATTCATTATTTTCATATCGATGAAATTGCTCATATTTGATGTGTAGCACACTACTTGAATCCGACCTTCCGATTATCGCTGACGTTGAGTTGGCGACAACGATGAAGTGTATACCGGTTTGCTCAATGTAATCCAAAGAATGCTCCCTGAGTTGGCGGACCAAGGCCAAACCATAAGAGATGTGAGTGATCATATTATAATACCTTATAAGTAATAAGTCAAATGTCATGTAATATTATCATCTATTTATTGATATGTGCCTTCGTGTTTCATCTTTATAGATTTACATGTTTCGCATGAGACATGGGTCATTTGGGACCCCGTTGGCGCAATCCCAAATTAAACATGACAAACCTGCTGATTGGTGGATGCATTATGGAGGTGATGGTCCGATATTGAGGCGGGTAGCAATGAGGGTATTATCGCAAACGTGTTCCTCGTCCAACTGCGAGCAGAATTGGAGCACTTTCTCTCTGATTCATACTAAGACAAGGAATAGACTAACTATGGACCGATTGGAAAAGTTAGTCTACTGCCACTACAACATGCGATTAAGGGTCAGGAATATACAGAGGACCAACCGTGGTAAGCAATTACATGAAGTCTTAGATCCTCAATTATATGAAGTCTTACTTACATATTATACTAATTCATCTATCATATTCTACCTTGCAGACGGTGATTATTTTGATCCCATCCAGTTGGATTATATATTCGAGGAGGATGACCCTTTGAATGAATGGATCGAAGAGAGAGAAGAGCCAGTCTTGGATAGTGAGAGCACTGAATGGCTGGACAATGCTGAAAGAGTAGCGGAGCAGGCTTCCCAACCACCGAGGCGGAAAAGAAGATTGAATCGTCATTCAGTGGTTGGATCTGATGACGAAACGCAGCCCGGTAGTGATGATGGGAGTGGTGAGGATGATGGTGGAGGGCATGATGGTGGAGGGGATGTTGGCACTAGTGGTGGAGGGGAGGAAGCTGGTACCTCTGATCCTTATAGAGATATGGCGGCATGGGACGATGACTCACGTGCTAACACAGCCTCGACACCTACATTCGAATGGGAGGGGTTGAAGGAAGAGGAGCGTCGGGATCATATCAAACACCACCACCACCACCACCACAAGATGATACGGATATGGGTTATATGACTTCTAGCTTCGGGGGATTCAGTTTGCAAAATACCGAAGATTCAGCAACTAGTAACCCATACTACCAGCCACAACAAACCTATTCGGTGCCATATGACTTCGTTGGTCAGATTTTTGGAGGACCGGCCTTTACGTACTACACTGAGCCTCAGTTTCAAGGGGGCACATATAATCATGGTTTCAAGGGGGCACATATAATCATGGGTATCAATATGGGCAACATTATAGGCAAAGGCCGGAAAGCTCGCGCACCGATGATGACGATGATCATGAGGGCCAAGAACCACCACGAAATTCAATGTGGCTCTAAAGTAAGTTTTTTATGTACAATTAAACTTATTTTCATCAACATAGCTATTATTTTTGACAATATATAATTTATTTTTGTCAATATATTGTAATTTACTTTATGCGTGTCTGCGTCGATCAAATTATGAAATATTGTTAATAAAATAGGCATGTGATCAGCTGATCGAACATAATGTTAGAAGATCTATTACATTAAGTCAAAAATGTGATCTTAAGACAAAAATAAGTTACAAATTAGGCATGTGACTTGGGTTAAGTTACAAAATAGGCATCTTACTTATATATTCATCTAAATAATGCATCAAATATGTCAAAAATAAAAGCAAAAATAGTTGAAATAAATACAAAATAAATAAATATAATTTTTTCCGATTTTTTGGGATTTTTTTGAAAAAAAATGATTTTTTCAATGTATCAAACCGATACATTCAATGTATCGCCGATACATTGAATGTATCGGACGATACCCGGTACGTATCGTCCGAGAGGTTCGGACGATACGTACCGGAAAACCGGTATTTTGACCCTTGATCTCATATTTTAGCATTGCTCTCATGATATAAAAAAATAAAAATTTATCCGTGCACTTTTAATGGTTATTTTTTCGTTGCGTTTATATGCAGATCTTTATGGAGTAATTGATTTATATAAGATCATGGATATGTGATGTAGTGTGAAGTCTCCAAGTGAGCGCATTGATCCGGTGTGTGAAATTGGGGACGTCACACCTAAACTAGAGCGAAACTCGAATCTTTCATCAGATCCGTTTTTCTAAATCGGAAAATTTTAATGCATGCGAACGATAAATTGAGTTACTCTAATTGTTTAATTAAATTCTTTAAACTTCTTTATGTGTTTGGGCGATTTAAAATATTTCCATTATTCAATTTAATTTGTGGTTAATCTCAAACTTGCATAATTTGGGTTTTAGTGTTTGTTGCATCAGTTAACCATTAATCCACAAGGGACTGTTTTAACCCATAAATGGCCTTCAATCTACAAACATTGCATTTCTCCCCCTGAAGGGTAAAATTCGAAGGAAGTGTCATATATACTTCCTCCTCCATACCACCATATAGGAAGGCATTCTAGACGTCCAACTGGTATAGTGGCCAACCTCTATATGCAGTGAGGGAAAGGAGAACTCCGGTAGTATTAGACTTTGACTGGTGTGTCTTGGTAATCAATGCATTGGGTCTAAGTAAACCCCTTCACAACTAGCATTGCATATACCTATCTATGGAACCATCTCGCCTATACTTCACGCTATAGACCCAATTGTACCCAACTGAAAATCTTCCCCTTTGGAAGTTGTACAACCTCCCTCCTCCATGTTATTTTGTTCTAGAGCTTTCATCTCTTGTACCATTGCTTTCTTCCTTTGTGTTTGGTTCAAAGCATTGGAAACACTAATAGGAGTAGAAATGGAGTCCAAAGAATATACAAAGGATAAATGAGAATCTGAAAGGCCTTTGTATGACACAAACATGCCAATAGGGTGACGCATGCAGGGCCTGGAAGGTCCATATCCTCTTGTGGAGGAGAATCACTTCATGCAGGAGGAGCTTGGCCAGTAGTTTGAGGAGAGATTTTCTTCTTCATCTTCTTAAAGGCTTCACCTTGAATGAATGTTTTGCGTTTGTAAACCTTGCTAAAGATGTTTTCTAGGTTTTTTGCTAAACATTCAGAACCCAACTTGAAAGTAAAGTGTCTTATGCTTGTTATATATTTTCAAATAACTGTGCTATGGTTCTCGGCTTTCAAACAATTATCTTAGCAATCCAACTCTTCCACCATATTGCAGCAGGATTTTTTGCATGATTTTTCAACCTTTTTACTCGATGGTTTTTAGGGTGCTGTGGATGTGTTTCCTGGAATTGATTTTACAACTATATTTGTTGGTTTTATTCAAATTACATAAAGAGATAGAATCCTTTATCAAGAATATTGCATATCATTATTTTTAAGTTTGAAGAAAATTGTCTTACCTTGTTAATATAAAAAATAAAAATAAAAACTATCGATTCTTTTTTAGCATATGCCATTGCAGTAATTTATGTAACCTCATCTAAGTACCTATTTCATAATCATTAAATCTATTTTTCAGTTCAGTTAATTGCCAGCATCCATTTAAAAAATAATAATCCACGCCCTATATATATATATATATATATATATATATATATATATATATATATATATATATATCACAAAACAACAGTCTAAAAATCTTTTTACCTAGTAACAATTTACAGTTGACTCATGTAGCACTTAATCCCCATAATATCATCTCTTTGTGTAGAATACTCATAATTAAATTGTTCAAGAAACAAGCATCAATGATAAATTACATCTTTCATGCAATTATCAAATAACATGCAATGATTTTAAAGGCTTACTCTTCCCAGGCCACCAAAATCCCAAGCATCACTATCCAAGGCAACTCTATACTTTCCGGGCGCATCACAGCCAACTTTATACCTGAATGTTTTGGAATGTGCCAGAAAGTGACTTTCATGTTATCATGTGACATTGTGTGGTGCATTACGTTCAAAATATATTTACCCTTGGTATGTATTTTCTGGATGGAAGTTGAACACAAAGACCAAATCTCCACGTTCAAACACAATAACCTGAAAAAGAAACAATCTACATTAAAAAGAAAAATAAATTACCCAAATTCAAACTGATGATAAAACTATGTGAACAATGTAATAGGCTTACCTTGGAAGTTAGTTCAGAGAATATATAATAATATATCTCAGAAAGCATATCATCCATCAGTTAATAGAGGTAGCTAGAACATTCTCATAAGACATTCGAGTTAGAAGCTGCAGAATTGATGTGCTTAGTTCTCCGCACACCTTATTCTATAATGAGCTGTTCTCTTCTCTTTAAGAAAGCCTCACGGTATTGCAAACAATAATAAACCAAATCAAAGAGAAGAAATAGAAGAGTTAAGAGTAAATTATTGCATGTTAATATAGTACATCAAGGGCCTCAATGCTCAAAGAGCTACAAGCTTCAATATTTAATAGAAAACTGAATGAAAAAAAAAACTAAAACGGATGTCCAACATGGATTCCTTTCAGCATAGAGACGCCCTAAGAGATCGACAGCTGAGATTAATCCTATTTTCTATCACAATATAACATAAGTAATCAAAGATGTAGCTTTAGGGTTTGTATTGGGACATGTGTTACAGTTTACGGAGTGTCTTGCAGGTACATTTAATGTCATGTGAAGTGTGTATGTAGTTATTAGTGTGCGTACACTGTAAAGGGTTTTGCTTTCGGATTAATATAAAGGCTAGTATGGTTCGCTAACTTTAACCAAGTCATTGTTGGCTAATCTCTCTCTCTATCTCTTTTCCTGCTCCTTCCTACAACATAACCCTAACCCTAAAGTCAAGTTGGTATACGAGCACAGGTTTAGGAGTGCTTTTCTGTCGCTAACGTCGCCCAAGTTGTACTGATGTCAGTTCAAATGTCGTGATCGTGGCTCGCACATTCTAAAGCTTGGACTATTCATTCTTTGATTCATGTACTGCTTTCATTTGAAGTCTCCAATGCATGATAAGTAATCGATGGGTAATCTATTGGTGTGCCAATAGAATTTGCATGGAGTGTATGTAATCATTATTATGTTAGTGTATATGAGGTATATGGTATTCCTATTTTGAGGTAGTATAAATAATACTCAATGGTCAATAACTTAAAACCCTAATTTCACTCATCTCTTTAGCTCTCTCTCCTCATCTTCTACCAAACCCTACCCTTAATATCTAAACCTTAGTTTTATCTTGGTATTAGAGTAGGGTCACGAGGGCCTTTTGAGTTATTGACCTGATTACATCATCTCATTCTCACTGACGCCATTGTGGTCAAAGACTGACCTCAATGGAATAAAAATAGCAGGTTTCGAACAATTTTTCGTACAAATCTTTTTTTTTTTTTTGATCAGTAATGTAACTTAAATTGAAGCAGCAAGGCACTGAAAAACCAATACAAAGATACGACCAAAAGAAAACAAAGACTGATACACCAACACGCCTACAAGAAGACCATAGTGTACCTAGTTATGACAGCGATCAACTTAGATCCCACAAATAGGCTTTCTCTCGAGGAACTATCCCTCCCCTCTCCACCCAAAACCACACCAGGTCTCTGATGGCCCTCATGATCATCCCAACCGGGCGTATTTTACTCTCGAAAATCCGTAGATTTCTTTCACCCCATATACTCCACAACACGGCAAAGAGAGCTGTCATCCAATAATCTCCAATCAACCCTTCCATTTTACTTTCCTCCCACATCAGATAAAGGGCGTATGGCGTGGCTGGTATAACCCAGCTCATCCGGAAGGACTTGATGACGATGTTCCATAGCTCCAGCGCCACTCTGCAATGAATAAGAAGATGAGAAGCATCCTCCTCCTCACCACACATCACACAGCAATTCGTGACCTCCTTTCCCCTTCGAATAAGTTGATCAATAGTAAGAATTTTCTCTTTGAAGAGCGTCCACGCAAAAAATTTGATTTTTGGAGGGATGGTTTCCTTCCATAATCTTGCCCCTTGGAATTTGATTGAGGGCGACGCGTTAGCATCCTATAGTAGGATTTGACACTGAAAACACCCTCTCGCCTCGGAGCCCAACTCATTCGATCATGACCATGTGCATGACGCAGTGCATCATATAGCCTCTGCATCAGATTAGAGAACGGTATCACCTCCTCGTCCCTCAGTAGTCTTCTTGTAACAACATTCGAAGGTCTGCCCCCCTTCGTTTCCGACACAAAGTCCACAATCCTCCCGGCCGGGTTGATACCAATGGCATAGATCTCTGGGAATGACTCCTTGAGAGCACCTTCATCCATCCAAACTGACGCGAGACAGAAATCCTAAAATGCATGAATATGATTTTTAATGTGATTTGCCAAAATTAAATAAAATTAATTCAAGAGCAATCTCAAAACTACCACGATACCTTCGGGTAGAATTTCGGTAGGTAAATTACACGAGATCCGAATAGGGTGTCAAATCCGATGCGCAAGTCCCGTTAGATTTGAGGCGGGATCAGTCATAGAGATAGGATTCAGTTTGTGCTTAGCATTTCGCCTTCGATCCGATGGGTAGATTCACTATCAACTAGGTTGCGCACTAGATTATGGGTTTGTAATAGGTTTTGGTTTTGTAACGGGTTTATGGTTTTCGGATCGGTTTATGGTTTGGAAAAAGGTGTTGGCTATGTTTGATTTAGGGTTTCAAAGGTTTAGGGTTTTGGGATCGAAAGGAAACATTTAGGCTATGGTGTAGGGGAAGCAAACACAGATCGAGAGATAGCAAAGATAATAGAGAAAATAACAATGACTTTTGGGAATCACTCCCTTGGCCTCACACCAAACTCATCTCAGGCAAAGATTACCCAAGCATAAAAACATTCAAATAATCAATCAACTAATTAAAAAAATTTTACAAGCCTCTATACATAGGCCACCAATAATTAATTCAAAATAGAAAAGAGTCCTAATAGAAATAAAACTAAAAAGGGCAGTTTTCCCATAAAAAGGATTAACACGTGACAACAGATCATGGTATTGACAGCACAGTGCAATACCGTTTTTGGTTCTTTTCTCCTCTTTCTCCTCCGGACTTCCTCTACGCTTCTTTCGACACCAGTAAAACTGATGTGATCCGAATTCAATGTCCATGTATGTGGCGCCCCCGTCAATTCTCCCGGACAAAAAAGGTTTCATCACTGATGAAACACGCTAGTGGTAGATGTCTATCAGGTCGGGCTTCAAGCGACGAACTTCATTCTCGTGGATCCAAGTGTTTTCGGACTCCGGTTTGCCGACTCATTTAACCAAGTACTTCTGGAATCCCCCGTCAGGTATAAAAAGGCATGATCATTGATTATATTCTCTATTTCATCTGTTCACTGTCTGCTTGGGGAAGGAAGAAGTACAGGCTGCAAGGTTGGGTTGGGGCTGGGATTAGGAGGTGGCTGGAGTGGATTTTCAGGAGGTGGGGTGAAACCCAAGTAAGGAACCAAGTCTTCCACATTGAACGTTGAACTAACCCCCGTACCTGGAGGAAGCTCGAGCACGTATGCATTAGGACCACTCTTAACCAAAATTCTAAAGGGCCCAACGCCTCGAGATTGTAGTTTCTTTGCGGATCCCAATGGGAACTGCTCAGCCCTAACCCGAACCATCACATAATCATCCACGTGAAATTCTTTAGAACGCCTGTGAGCATCTGCAGATAATTTATATTAACTGTTGCTTGAATTAATTTTTTGTTTAATTTCAGCATGTAAGCTATGAATGTGTTGTACAATTACATCGGCGGACTCTGACACTCTATGGGATGCAGACATGGGGATCAAATCTAATGAGGTCCTAGGCCCTATGACCATGTACTACCTCAAAAGGACTCATGCCTATGGACCTATTGACAGAATTATTATAGGCAAACTCAACTGTGAGTAAGATGGTATCCCACGTCCTAACATGATCACCGACAAGACTACGAAGGAGATTCCCAAGGCTCCTATTGGTGCTTTCAGTTTGGCCATCCGTTTGAGGGTGGTAAGCTGTTGAGAATTGGAGCAATGTGCCCATCATGTGCCAAAGGGTCTTCCAAAAATAACTAGTGAAATTAACATCCCTATCAGACTCAATGGTTTTGGGCAACCCATGAAGACGCACTACCTCCGCGAAAAATAGTTTAGCAATATGAGATGCAACGGAGCTTTTGGAACAAGGAATGAAGTGGGCCATTTTGGAAAATCGGTCCACTACAACATAGATGGAGTCATGCTTCCTAGGGGTCTTAGGAAGTCCAAGCACGAAATCCATTGAGAGGTCTTGCCACGGTGTGTGTGGCACGGGTAATGGGGTGTACAAACCGGTATTTTGTTTGATCTGTTTTGACAGTTGGCAAGTACGACAATGCTTAACGACCCGAGCGACATCTCTCATTAGGCTAGGCCAAAAGAACCTACCCTCTGACCAGCTTTTAATGCTTGAAATATCCGGCCATCCCTCCAGCATGTAACTACCAAATGAGAAAGTCACGCAATGAAGTGCGAGGGATGCAAAGGCGATTGCCTTTAAATAAGTACCCATCGTGGATGGTGTACATGGGGTGCGTGTTGGTCGGGTCACTAAGGAGAGCAGTGTACTCAACCTAAAAATCTGGGCACACGGGGTACTCATCCTTTAACTTTTCGAACCCGACGACCTCGGTGCTCATTGTGCACAAAGTCACCACTCGCCGACTAAGTACATCAACGACCCTATTTTCAATACCGGCCTTATGCTTTAACACGAATGTGAACCCTTGAAGGTACTCGACCCACTTTGCATGCCTTGGGTTCAACTTCTTCTGTGAAGCAAGAAAGCGTAAGGCCTCATGGTCAGAGAACAACACAAATTCCTGCGGTCTAAGGTAATGCTTCCAATACCAAAGAGATCGAACGACCGCATAGAACTCTGTCATAGGTGGAGTATTTTTGCTTCGCCTCGTTAAGTTTTTCACTAAAATAAGCCACGGGGTGACCCTCTTTGTTAAGCACTCCGATGCCTATACCCGATGCGTCGCATGCGACTTCAAAGACTTTGGAAAAGTTCGGCAATCGCATGACGGGTGCACTACTCATTCATTGTTTGATCTCAGCAAAGGCTTTTGTCGCCGCTTTGCCCATTTAAAATCCCCTTTTTCATGCAATCTGTAATTGGGGCCATAATGGTGCTAAAGCTTCTGATGAAGCGACGAAAGAAAGTAGTCAAGCCATGAAAGCTGCGGACATCATGTATGTTCTTAGGTTCGGGATACTCCACAATGGCTTTAACCTTTTCGGGGTCCGCGATCATTCCATCGGCCGAGATAATAAATTCCAAGAAAACAACAGAACATTGCATGAAGGTGCATTTCTTGAGATTTGCAAACAACCACTCGCCCTTGAGGGTTTCACAAACCAGCCTAAGGTGGGTCAAGTGTTGTTCCTTGTCATGACTGTAGATCAGGATGTCATCGAAATAAACAACAAGAAATTTGCCGAGAAACGGTCTCAACACTTGGGTCATGAGTTGCATGAAAGTACTCGGGGCGTTAGAAAGCCCAAATGGCATGACCATCCACTCATAAAGACCATCCTTAGTCTTATAGGCGATTTCCCACTCATCACCGGGGCAGATGCGGCCTTGATGGTAGCCACTCTTAAGGTCTATCTTTGAAAAGATAGTGGCACCGACCATCATATCGAGCATGTCATTGAGCCTTGGTATGAGAAACCGATACTTAACTGTAATCTTATTGATTGCACGACTATCCACACACATGCGCCACGTACCATCTTTCTTAGGAGTGAGTAGGGGCGTGCGACTGCGGCTCAGACTCTCTTGGATGAACCCCTTCTGAAGGAGCTCATTGACTTGCCGAGTCAACTCGGCGTGCTCAACCGGATTCAACCTATAGTGGGACAGGTTCAGTAAGGTAGATCCGGGAACCAAGTCCATTGCGTGTTGGATATCACGTAGGGGAGGGAGTTCATTTGGTAAGTCTTCAGGGAAGACATCCGTAAACTCTTTCAGGATTGGCTCAACCTCCTTGGGACACTCACTCACCGACTCGGGAGCACTCTCTACGGTGACAACTTCATACATCACACTCCATCTATCGATGCTTTCTCGAACTTAGAAGGGCTCACAATATTAATGGATTTAGAAGATTCTCCCTTCTTTTCGACTGTGTTGGTCGATGGTGTTTTGGGAGGCAAAGGGTGTAAAGTGATCTTTTTACCCTTATGCATGAACGTGCATATGTTTGATCGACGAGAAAGAGTCACATCCATGTCATAGAGCCACGGCCTTCCCAAAATAATATGGCCCACATCCATCGGCACCACATCACACCATAAGGTGAACCCAATTGAATCGGTACATGACACCTTTTCAACACGGGAATGGATGAAGAATTGACCCATGTGACTTTATAAGGTCTCGAGTGGGCTTCAGGTGTAAGCCCCAAGAGGCGTACGGCATGAGTTGATATTACGTTAGTGCAACTACCGCTATCCACGATGACCCTATAATTCTTTTCAGCAAATTTGACAAAGGTGTGGAAGATGTTCTCCCTTCGCCAGCCATCCTTTTCATCCCGTTGAGGTTGTGCGAGGGCACACCTCACAACTAAAGCATGACCAATAGCATCACCCTCCTCATCACTGGGTGTGCTAACCGGTTCAAATACTTCCTCTTCAACCACTACCTCATCATCATCCTCCTCTCCCTCAATTAAGAGTCCTTTGGAGTTCTTTCGTAAGGCATTGGGCGACAAAGTGTCCCATCCCATGACATTTATAGCACTTTACTTGATAATTAACCCTTGAGGATTCTCCGACTACACCTTTTCCCTTTTCAAACCTAGAATTGGTAGGGGCAGGTTGTGTAAGTTTGGGAGGAGGATTAAATCGTCCCTCACCGGATCGTTGACCGCTATATTGTGGCTCGGTCCTCTTCACCACTATAGTTTTCAAGTACCGTTCAAGATCTTACACAATGGCTTAACATCTTTCAAGAGTTTCTACGGAGTGAGAAATCAACTCTTTTTGCAATTCAAGTCGCAATCCGGTGCGGAATCTAGAGAGAGTGATTTCATGGTCTTCCGATACTGTTGCCCTCATCATGAACTCTTCGAATTTGGCAATGTAATCGGTCACGGGCATACCACCTTGACGTAAATTTTGCCACTGGTCGAGGAGGCGTTGGTGGTATGATAAAAGAACATACTTCTCAGTAAGTTGTTCCTTCATGCCATCCCAACGGGTAATGGGAGGATAACCCGCATTCACCCTGATGCGCTCAACATTGAGCCAGAAAAGCCGAGCATGACCAACCAACTTCATTTTAGCGAGTCTAACACAACGGTCGTCATTCATGGCATACCAATCAAAATGTTGGTTCATGTCGGAAAGTCAATCAAGGAAGACAGTAGAGTCCATTCTTCCATCGAAAGTCGGAATCTCAACTCGAACATTCTTGAGGAGTTGAACTTCGGGGTCATAGTCATCTCTACGATGATCCCTATGGTTCCAGTTGTCTTGGCGACCATTACGTTCAAAGTGAGGACACTCACGCTCTTGGTATTGATTTTTCAGCCCACCCATCGCTTCCAGTTGGTTGATTCGATCACGTAATCTATCATTACCAACTCCTAGGGATGTTTGGGTTTGCTCTATGGTACTCAGACGTGCATTAATCGCACCCAATTCTTCTCGCATAGCTCTAAGAGTATTAAGAACATCATCCAAAGCCATAGTGATCACAAGGTCTATTAAGGTTCTAATATGGAATGCAATATGGACTCAAAAAGGAAAAACAATGTAATAAAATAAATATGACAAGCAAAGATGCCCTAACCTAGAAAACCTAGGGCTCTGATATCAAAACTGACATGGGACGGGAACCCTAAAATGCGTAAATATGATTTTTAATGCGATTTGCCGAAATTAAATAAAATTAATTCAAGAGTAATCTCAAAACTATCACGATACCTTCGAGTTTGTAGAATTTCAATAGGTAAATTAAATAGGCGTCCCAATCCGCGCAAGTCCCGTTAGATTTGAGTATGGGATCGCCTGTAGATAGACTTCTAGCTTTTCCAGGCTTAGGTGCTTGTCTTCGATCAGATGTAGATTCACAGCTCGAACTAGGGTTGCGGAATTAGATTATGGGTTTGTAATAGGTTTTGGTTTTATAACGGGTTTATGGTTTTCGGATCGATTTATGGTTTGGAAAAAGGTGTTGGCTATATTTGATTTAGGGTTTTAAAGGTTTAGGGTTTTGGAATCGAAAGGAAACATTTAGGCTACGGTGTAGGGGAAGCAAACACAAATCAAGAGATAGCAAATATAATAGAAAAAATAACAATGGCTTTTGGGAATCACTCCCTTGGCCTCACACCAAACCCATCTCAGAGGTAAAGATTACTCAAACATAAAAGCATTCAAATAATCAATCAACTAATTAAAATGTGTTTACAAGCCTCTATATATGGGCCACTAATAATTATTTCGAAATAGAAAAGAGTCCTAATAGAAATAAAACTAAAAAGGACAGTTTTCCCATAAAATTAAAATTGTCGGCTGAAATCGTCATTGACGGCAAGATCATGGGTAAAAGGACAACGTTACCGTGGTGGTCATGTCACAACACGCTTGCGGATGTGAGCTGCCACGGCCGTTTCTCTGTGTCCTTTTCTCCTCCGAACTTCCTCTATGCTTCTTCCGACGCAGGTAAAACTGATGTGGTCTGAATCTAATGTCCATGTATGTGGCGTCCCCGTCATAAACATCATCTCAAAATCTAATACGGGTGCCACAACCCCAAGTGAATCGCCGCCCTCTAGCGAAAAGGCCCCACGTGCTGCAAATACTTTTCCACGACGGTGAAGTACCTTTGTGAACTATGACGCTTACACCCTAGCTACCCATTAGTTGGCCATACTTCTCCATCATTACCACACGCCAAAGATTATCCGTTTCCTCCATCCTCCCCGCTCTCCAGAACCACTTCCCAAGCAACGCGATGTTTAATAAAGGAGTTGTGGTGTTTTCGTCAGTTTTTTATGGTGTTTCGAAAGAATCTCTCATTTCATCCCTATTCACATTTTTTGGAGCAATCAATCCCCAAGGTGCAGAAAGATATGGTTTAAGGTATAGGTTTTGATTAGAATGTCCTCTAGAGTCTTTTGGTGGTGTTGATTTGGTGAATTAAAGACATTTGGAGTCGATCAAATCATTTTTTTCGAAAAACTAAACTCTCAGCCATTTTCACGAGTTTCTGAGTTCTCGACTTCTGTGTCTCTGATCGATATGCTTGTTTATGAGGGTTTGGATCCAAATACACATATTTTTCAGGTGTTTTTGGCGGCATGTGATTTGGATGAATATTGAGGGTGATTTGATGATTTTTTTGTGAGGCTATAAGATTCACGACACCCATTGTTTCACATGCTCTTGTGGTTGTTTGACGACTGCACTGTCTCTAGTGAGGTTAGTTGGGTTGTTGAGTGACTTGTTTTGGTGGAAAATATATCCTGTGCTGATCAGAATATGGATTGTTGAATTTTGTGATTAGTGCGGTGCTGTTTAACCTGTTTTGTGTGTCATAAATTTGAGCCTCAAGCGTAAGGTGTTGGCTGCAGTAGTGCAGCATCAATTGTGGGTTTTTTCCGTTGATTGGATAACCTGTGTTCCTGCAGTAGTGCAGGTTTCATGGACCGTTGCTGCTGCAATAGTGCAGCTTTGTTGTAGGATAAAACAGTTACGGATTGAATTACATGGACATTTTGCAGTACATTATTAGAGATTTTTTGGGTGGCTGTTTGGCTTGTGTTGGCCATCCATCCTGCAGTTGTGCAGTGTGTAGTTGAACTGAATTGTCTCTTGGTGAAACAACACTTCAATTGTGGGTTGTAGTGCTATCGCTTGTGACAATTGACGCTGGTATATTTTTCGGGGTTCTCCTCTTGTAATGGAAACATCAAAGAGGAATGTTTGCTGCCTTAGTGATAAAAGTGAAGGGCTAAATGAAGCCTTGTTGTTGTCGTCTCATTCCTATTTGGCTGAGACAGGTTTTGTTTTCTTTTTTTTTGAGTTGATAACAAAGAAATATATTTAAAAACGCAAGCCACAGAAATACATCCTCGACCACGATGGTCAAACCGGAGCAGGAACTGAGAAAGGAGATAGACGTAGTGAGAACCTATCCAGCCATACAAAACCCAAGCTCAATCAAAAGAAAAGGAGCGGTCCTGATCAAGAAAGGGTGCTGCCCTAAGATCATTGATTCTGGAGCAGGAACTGAGACAGGTATTGTTGGGTCTACTCATATTTACATGTCATCTCAGGCTCCATAGATCATTGATTCTGGAGCAACTAATCACATGCCTGTTATGTTCTCACTTTTTTATTTACATCTCCTTTGTCAAAGCAGTGTAATGTTCATACTACCAATAGGTTTCTTACTCTTGTTGCTAGTACAGGGACAGTTCAAGTTAATCAAACATCCCTAAAATCTACTCTTCATATACCAATTATGCCAACCAAACTTCTGTCAATTAGTAACTTAGTAGTATCACCAAAAGACTTAAATTAACTTGTCAAAGGGGTAGATTTTTTGTCATGGTCCCGAGGAGAGAAGGCTCCACCTATTTGATGTGAAAGAGGCTTCAGAGAAGACTGCTTCCACTGTTGCTATTACTACTATAGCATGGGAGATTGTGCGTCTGTGGCACTTACACTTGGGTCACCTTTCTCTACCTCGGCTGCAAGCATTGTTCCCTCAGCAATTCAACTCTTAACTCCCAATTCAAATGCGAGGTTTGTCAATTGTATAAACAACGTCATACTTCTTATCATGTGATAGGAGTGTTACTCCTTTCAATCTTGTGCACTCCATCGTGTGTGGGGCCGTCTCATGTTACCTTTGTGTATGGATATCACTATTTCGTGTCTTTTATCGATGATTGTACTTGTCTGTACATCATATCTAATGAAAACCAAGAATGAGATTGCCTCTTTTTTCTGTGTACCACAAGCTTGTTCAAACCCAGTACCATGCATCATACCCACGATGAGATAATGAAGGAGAATATTATTCTCAGCACCTTCTATCTTATCTTCGTGATCATTGTATTGAGTGGCAGATCACTTGCCCATACGCTCGGAAAATGGAATGGCTGAGAGAAAAAATCATTATCGTCACAAGGTAGCTTGAGCCTTGTTACTTTAGATGAAGGTGCCAAAAGGTTATAGATTGAAGTTATTCTTACCTTGTATTTTCTAATTATCAGAATGCCAACTCCCAATCTACATGGAAATCCGTTGTATGTTGTGTCCTTCATCTCCCTTTTATCGTTCCTCCTCGTGCAATTGGATGTTTTTCCCGGGTCTCTGATACGCATCTTGATTAGTTAGATGTTAAAATTGTGCAGTGTGTTTTCATTGGCTATCCTCCATGTCAAATACTAATGATCTGTTGGATGCTAAAGTTCTTCGGCATGTTTTCATTGGTACCCCTCCATGTAAAAAAGATACAAGTGTTATGGTCCCCTATCTAGCAGACAGTTTGTGTCTATAGATGCTATTTTCTTTCAGTCACTCTTTATTTTCCTTCCAAGAATACCTAATGCTCTCTTTAGAGGGAGAGTAGCAACGACGAGAGCAATTTGTCTTCATCATGTCCTATACACGATGTATCAGCGCCTAAAAGTGAAGATCAGTGTTTGAGAAGACGAGACAGAGATGTGCAAGTAAGTGTGCCCATTGATAGGAAAAGAAATCTGAAAGTAAATGTTCTAGCAACTATTCCAAATGATGGACAAAAGAAAGGATTGAAAGAAAAAAGAAAACCTCATCAAATCTTCACTCGAGGGACATGGAAGAAAAATAAGCTCACTCTCTCTCAGATCATGGAGAGATCATGGGCCAAACTTTCGCTCCTAAGTCAAGTCCATCTGAATATGAAACTTCTCGTGTCTGAGTTAGATATTCCTATTTCACTACGGAAGGGCTTTGTGCCTTATCGTACTATGTCTGCTTTACGCTCTTCTTTTATCTTGTCTTTGAATTCTATTTTGATTCCTACAAGTGTTTCTGGTGCTTTGTCTCAGCCACGGTGGAAGGATGTTATGATCTAGGAGACGAAGGCACTCAAGCAAAACAATACTTGGGAAATAAATATATTATCAGAAGGAATAAAAAAGTCAGTTGCAAGTGGGTTTGCATAGTGAAATATAGGAAGGACGGAACTGTTGAAGGTATGAAGCTCGATTAGTAGCTAAGGGTCTTACAAAACCATATGGGCTAGATTATCAGGATACCTTCGCACATGTTGCCAAATTAAATTAAATTCAATTAGTGTCATCGTATCTCACTTAAGAAATGGTCAGTTCACCAATTTGATGGTAAGAATGCTTTCCTCCACAGGGATCTTAAAGAGGGGGATTTTATGATCATCCCTCCAGGTTTTACCTGTGAGGCATGGGTTGAAGCAAACATCAAGGGCACGGGCACGACTCAAAACGGTTAGTGATGCAATTGCCAGGTTTGGCTATGAAAGAAGCCATTATGATAACATCTTATCTGTAAAGAGGAGTGTTCGAATCACTACACTGATTGTTTGTGTAGATGACATTGTTGCTAGAGAATGATGAAGAAGAGATTAGGAAACTCAAACATTACATGACCAGAGTGTCCAATATTAAAGATTTGGGCCCTTAAAAGTACTTTAGTGGAATTGAGGTAGTCAGATCAAAGAAGAGTATCTGCATTTCTCAAAGAAAATGCACTTTGTATTTACGCAAACAAACTGGTATGATAGGGTGTAAGCCCTCAAATATTTCAATGGACCAAAACCATCGAATAAATGCAGAAGATGGAGAGCCACTTCAGGATATGCAAGTGTATCAAAGGCTAGTTGGAAGGTTGATATATCTCAGCATTAGTCGCTAAGATATATCATATGCAGTGAGTTTTGTGAGTCAGCATATGCATGCTCAACGATATACAGGATTTTTAGATACTTGAGGTCTGGTCCTGAGATGAGCTTATTAATCATCGTGACTTTGATGTGGAATTATATACAAATGCGGACTGAGCAACCTTAGTGGCGGGAGATCTACTTTAGGATATTGTGCCTTTGTTGGAGGCAATTTGGTCACTTGAAAAAATAAAAAAATAGCATGTTGTGTCCAATTCAAGTGCAGAAGCAGAATATAAAGTCATGCTAAGAGGCTCGTGAAGGAACGTGGATCAAGTTCATTCTTGCCGATTTGGAATCAATGTAAAGCTTACTATGAGCCTCCTTGGAGATAATGTAGCAGTCAACACAGCATAAAATCCAGTCTATCATGAAAGGATTAAGCATTTTGCAGTTGATTTGTCATTGCATTCAGCAGAAAGTTAAATCTAATGAGGCTTGTATCCCTTAAGTCAGTTCTTGGGAAAAAATAACCGACGTACTCACCAAGGCTCTTTTTAGGTCAAGATTATACGAGCTTGTATCTAAGTTGGGCATGATTGATATCTATGCACCAACTTGAGGGGGAGTGTTAGCGTGTTAATAGAATTTGCATGGAATGTGTAGTCAATACATGTGTATATCTATTAGTGAGGTATATACGATCCTATTGTAATGAAGTATAAATAATAATAAATGGGTGTAAGTAACTTAAAACCCTAATTTCCCTCATCTCCCTCCCTCTCTCTCCTCATCTTCTCCTATCTAACCCTAACCTCTAAACCCTAGTCTGACCTTGATCATGCTCTTGATCCAAGACATGATCAATATTGTTCTCTCCTCTTGGCGGTGGTAAAGTTGCATCTTAGCACAATCATTATTGTGTCGGCTGACCGAATTGTATTTGAAGTTGTTGACCAACTTCTTACCATGCCTCCCATACTCTTCCTTTTCTGCCATTAATTTCACAGAAATCGAGGCATTTTAGAATCAATTGGTACAGATCAACTTGCTCTAATACCCTTTTGATGTGACATAAGAGGAGGGAATCACGAGAAAAGCAAATATCAAATTAAAAGAAAATAAATTCATTGATTTTGAGACTTGCCTTCAACCAAACAACACACACTCTCTCTCTCTCTCTCTCTCTCTCTCTCTCTCTCTCTCTCCCCGATGGGGACATCAACCAAAACGCTTTATATGGAAAGCGTAAGAAGAAGATTCAATGCAAAGGAAAGGAAGCAAACAAGGGAAAAGAAGAAAAACGACAACGTCCGTGGGCTTCAGAAAGAACGTTCGGAAAAAAATATTTTTCTGGAATTTATAGCATGGACGTCCGTGATTTAGACCAACTCTGGTTGCATGCCTGTAGAGGGCGGACGTTCGTGAAAGTCATCCGCGAATTAGCAGCTACAAGAATTTTAGGCAAAAACTTGTCATTTAGAGTTTTAATTGTTTTAGGATTTTCTTATTTCGAATTTAATGTTTAGTTAGGGTTTCTTAGCCTATATAAAGGCCTTGTAAACATAATGTAAAATAGTTTTTTTTATTAATGAATTGAGAAATTGCTTTGGGCAAACCGTAGAGAACTTGTGAAGAGTTTTCACCCGAAAGAGAGATTCTTTCAAACTCGATGAGTGAATCTTCGTTTTATCATATGGATTCGTGTGAAGCCGACGTACCTCCTTCGAGTGAAGTCTTGGAACCTTTATCTTTCGTATTCTATTTTCTTAATTATTGTCAGGTTAATCATTCCTTTTATTTCTTGATAAAACCCAAAACCTGAAATCCTTATTTGTTTAGTTGCTGGAATCTTTATTCATACCTTATTAGTGATATATTCTTTTATTTTTCTTTGATTAATTAAACTGTTCGGGCCTTTAATTCCTTCAAACCCTAGAAGAGATAAGAGATGGTCCCGAAAATGGCGCTTGGTGCTCTAAACTAGATCGAAATTCGAGTTCACTCATCAAAACCGTTTTTCTAGATTGGGAAACTTCAATGCAAGAATTGAATTACTCTAATTGCTTTAATTGAGTTTGTTGAGCAAATCTTACGCGATTGGATAATTTTGAACATTTCTGCTATTCAATTTAATCTCATTTTAATCTCAAATTCGCATAATTAGGATTTTATTTTGTACTGCATCAAATTTGGTATAAGAGAACAATCATTTTAGGGTTGTTAGTATCCATATTAGTTTCTAGGTTTCATATTCATTGCTCGCATCTTTTTTTATGTCTGTCCTACGTTACAATGGATTCCGCTAAGATAGAAACTCTCAATAGGGAACTTTGCAACTAAGTTGACCACAGTTCAGACCGAACTATAAGCCCAGATGCAAGATTACCATACCCATCTACAAATTCAGTTGCGTGATCAACAAACCCAGCATGAGGCTTTAGTGACCCCGCGTAGAGGACATGAATAGGGTTATCACCAATGACCATTTTTAAGTCCATATCAATGATCGTAGAACAGAGGGTCCACACCGACACGATGCCTAGCCCAATCAAGACGACAAAATCATGAAGTCGTCAAGATTGACGCCCCTTCTTTCGATGGAAAGAGACAACCTAATGTCTATCTAGAGTGGATGGCTGACATGGAAAACTATTTTGATTGGTATGCCATGTCAGAGGAGCACAAAGTCCACTTTGCCAAAGTCAGACTTACCGGCCAAGCTATGCTTTACTGGCTTGGTGTGGAGAGTCATAGATAATCCCAGTGTCTTGCCCCATCTCCACATGGGCGGACATGAAGATCCAACTGAATGCGAAGTATGTTTCCCTTTCCTATGATGAACGTCTTCTTGATCAGTGGCAAACACTGCGGCTAAGAAATATGTCGGTTGCAGAGTACATTGATAAATTTGAAGACTATGTGTAGCAAGCTGATGTTGTGGAACAAGAGAAAGTTACCTTGGCTTGATTTCGGATGGGCCTCCACCCAGATTTAAAAAGGGAACTTATTCACCGACTTGGAGGAGTGTTATTCTAAAGTCGCTTATGACCCCTCAAACCAAACGTTTTGATGCTAGCGGGTCTGATTACAAATCTAATTATTCTGAGTCTGAGTCAAATGTCAATACCCCCCGAGTGACTAAGGGTGATAAGGGAAAAGAGTACAATGATCGAAGGTCCCAAGAGTGATGGTCAGAGTAGTCAAACCCAGTGCTATATGTGTCAAGTTGAACACTTTTCCGTTCAATGTCCTACAAAAGTTATGATTACTAAAGACGAACAAGACAAAGAGCAAGGGGTGCTTGAAGTCGAAGTTATGAGCTTGATACGATTCCAAGTGATGAGGAAGACAAAATACCCATGAAAACCTTTGGCTCTGTTAGGAGAAATTTTGTCCCGGAAGAAAATGTTGATAGCGTGTTTGTGCCGCATGAGTCATTAGAGTCCGTAGGAGCATGTCATCATTCCAACTAGCATGGGAATAATAGCTGAATTTTATTGAACAATGAAAATACACAAAATTTTACTATCACATTCAATTTGTTTAATGAGTTTCATCACGGTAATTTTGTGTTAATCCAAGATAGCCCCGAGAATGTGGAACCTTTTCCGATCTTTAAAAGAGGTAATGATGAAGATCTAGATTTTCCTGTAGACAAGGGCAACCATTTGATAGTTGCGGTGGAGAATCTTACACCTATTCTAGGTCCAACAACTATTGCCTTTGACTCTTTCCTTGTTGCACAAGCACCCAATCCAAGCCCATTTAGTCAATTCATACACAATTCTCGCCCTGTGCAATGCGAGAGAAGGTTGAATGAGGAGATTATGGAATTTCCACACTTCACTACCAATATTGGCAAGCACCATGAGAATATAGTGCGGTGGAAGGGTAAGCTGAGGATGGAGCATCCTACAGAGGAGATGAGGCGATCGACCAACTCATCGGAGATGAGTTTCTCCCACTTGGGAAGAATTGATGGGGACATCAACCGAAACGCTTTGCATGGAAAGCGTAAGAAGATTCAAAGTAAAGGAAGAAAACAAAGGAAAAGAAGAAAAACGAAGTCATTAACGGGCGTCCATGGGCTTCAGAGCGGACGTCCTAAAACACATGTTTCTGGAATTTATAGCATGAACGTCTGTGATAAAAGCATGGACATCCGTGAGCATGGACGTCCGTGATTTAGACCAACTTTGGCCTTGTACATGCCTGTCGAGGACTGGCGGACGTGCTCATATGACGGACGTCCGTGAAAGTCGTCCACGAATTGACAGCTACACGAATTTTAGACAAAAACTTGTCATTTAGAATTTTAATTATTTTAGGACTTTCTTATTTCAAATTTATTGTTTAATTAGGGTTTCTTAGCCTATATAAAGGTCTTGTAAACACAATTTAAAATAATTTTTTTGATTAATGAATTGAGAGATTATTTGGTGCATACCCTCGAGAACTTGTGAAGAGTTTTCACCCCAAAGAGAGATTCTTTCAAACTCAATAAGTGAATCTTCGTTTAATCATGCAAATTGGTGAAGCTGACATACCTCCTTGGTGTAAAGCCTTAGAACCCTTATCTTTCGTATTCTATTTTCTTAATTATTGCCAGGTAAATCATTCCTTTTATTTATTTGATAAAACCCAAAACTCAAAATCCTTCTTTGTTTAGTTAATGGAATCTTTATTCATACCTTATTAGGGATATATATATATATATATATATATATATATATATATATATATATATATATATATATATATATATATATATTCCCTTGATTAATTAAACCCTTTGGGCCTTTAATTTCTTCAAACAATAGAGGAGTCAAGAGACGATCCCAAAATTGTCACTTGGTGCCCTAAACTAGATCGAAACTCAAGTTCACTCATCGAAACCGTTTTTCTAGATCGGGAAACTTCAATGCAAGTGAACACTAGAATTAAATTACTCTAATTGCTTTAATTAAATTTGTTGAGCAAATCTTACACGGTTGGATAATTTTGAATATTTCCGCCATTCAATTTAATCTAAAATTAATCTCAGATTCGCATAATTAGGGTTTTAGCGTTTGTACCGCATCACTCCCTTTCTCTCGTCAAACGTCCTATTATTTCTCCACATAATCGAGTCTTCCATAAACATTCCCTCACATTTTGGTCTTTTTTCTTATAGGAAAGATCCCAACTTTGACAAAAATGAGATCTCTATTTATTTCTCATGGTAAGTGGCACGTGAGCCACTTTAAGTGGTGACATAATCACATTGAGTGTTCACATGGCACTCAATACGACCATTATGTGGGCTTCTAATGAAGAACCTTTATGTCTTAAGACTTTTATTTGAATCCCCAAACTACTATCTCTTGGTCTTTTCTTTCTTTATGTTCTCTTTCTTTATTGTCTTCTTCTTTGCATTTATGTCGTGCATCCTCTCTTGCTCTGGATTCACATCAAATGTTAAAATAGCTACTATGTTCAAGATAATAAAAAATAAATGAAAGCAGAACTAGAGTGGGTGTCTAGTATGAAGTCCTTTAACAATGTGAGATGCCTTGAGCCTACTTAAGAGATGGATGACTAAGATTAGTCATCTCTTCTACAAATGTATTAATCCTCGTGGTAACTCTAAACTCAAAATAAGAAACATATCCACTAGGCTTTGGATGCCCAACCACATTGCCAATTTTAAACAATATGATTTCAATCACTTATCCAAGCATGCTAGAACAAATATCCTAATGCATCCAAGATCAACATGAGCTTCATATGATGTCAATTAGAGGAGCAGACACCAGTAACTGACAACTACCAGTTGAATCAGGCATGTAACCAACATAGTAACCAAGTTCGAATTCAACAGTAATTCGACAGGAGGTCAGTTTGGTTTAATTAGGATAAATTCGGAAAAGATTCGAAAAAATCGGGACTATAAAGAATAATAAGAAAATATCAATAAATAAATAAAAACATATCTTAACCTATTTAAAGTTAAAAATAATGTTTTGAAGCAATAATAGGTGCATTGCATAATCCACACAAATTGACAATCATATAAAACATTTCTAAGTATGATTAAAGCATGCTTCACTATCATAAAAATTTGACAAAAAAACTTCGTGGAGTTGCTAAATTGGTCAATTAATCGAGAAAGGTTTGGCAACACCAATTTGATGAATTTTTCTAATAATCGGAGATTTTTCTGAAGGGCATACCCAACACAAAGAGGCTTTTCTTCAACATAAAGGCACCATTGGGTGTCAACAAGGGTATTACGGGAAGGATTGCATGGTGGAAGCCCAGTGTCACTGGCTCTTTTGTGCTAGAGCATAGGACCAAGCTCGAAAAATAACACATGGTAATTGCAACAGTGTCTCAATTTTCATACTGGGCCCTTTTGAAGTTTTAGAGATTTTTATTTAAAGTTCCAACACCGTATAAGGGTATTTTAGTCATTATTCAACTATAAATTAATTGAGGGTAGTTAACACCTTTTACATCAAGATAGCTATGATTATATATAGACTTCAGATCAATAAAGTTTTATTATTATTGGCGTTATTTTAAATGACAGTTTATTGAGTTATTCCCCCTCTAGGGAAGTGATTTCTCTCAAAAGTTCTTGACATGTACCTTTTCCTTTATTTCTCTTGCTTGTTCTGTATTTTTATTGTTTTCGCTGTATGTTCATGTTGGATTACATCATCTGGTATCAGAGTAAGTTTCTGCTAGTTAGAAATTAGGGTTTTGAACTGGAGAGACGTCGTTGAAATGAAGAAACAATAATGCAAACCTCGTTCTTCGATGGGATCGACTGGGAGGGGCCGTTACAATAAAAAATGCTCGAAAAATTGTGTCCACTATATTGGAAGCACTTAACCAATTATGAATATAATCCAAAACAGGTTAAATTATGGGAAAGGGGTAATTAAATGAATGAGTAAAACATCTGGACACCAAATGAAGGCATTCCAAGTTTTGAAAGGAGACCTAAGTAGTCAATGAGGGTCCCATTGACCTATATTGCTCCTAGGTTCTTTGGTGGGTAGGTGTGGCACTGGATCGGACCGGTGGTTGGACATTCCAAAATTTGAAAAGAGATCCAAGTAGATGTTCCCGGTTACCTATAGTGCTCTTAAGGTTCTCTGGTAGAAAATTCCCATTGGCAAGTGGGTGTGCAGAATCTGATTGTTGGATGTGATTTCTTCAACAATTCGATATCAAGAAAGGTGATCTCGAGGAGGAGGGGGGAGTTTGGTTAGATGTTTTCGGTCTCCCGCTCCATGCTTGGTCCCCGGAGCTGTTTCGCGGGATCGGGCACCGATGTGGTCGCTTCATCCGGGTTGACCGACGCTCGGCGGACCTCTGGATCACCTCTCATATTCGTATCCTCGTTCGTGTCGAGAGGATCGACCGGATCCCCCGGATCATTGACGTCTTGGTTGACGGCCAACGCTGTCAGCTCTTCATAGAACTCGCCCATGGAGAGCGGGTTGGGGGTGCGCATCTGCCGGTCGAAAGGGTGCCGGGGGCTTTGTCCTCTGACGCTGGCGTGGTGGAGACTCCAGAAATGGTGATTCATGCGTTCTCTGATCCTGTCCGACATGGTGGGGCTACGCCGGATGGGATACCTTCGAGAGGCGCGGAGGGGAGCTCCGCCTCGGATTCTCCGATCGATCTAGGCCCACGGATCTCTACGGTCCCGCCGGCGAGGGATGGTGCTCTTCTCAGACTCACTCATTCTCTACCGGATTTGGACTCTGCAGATACTTACGTTGTTGTGCCGATGTGCCGGCGGCAGATCCCGGCCTTACGGTGCTTCCTACGGCCCAGATTACCTCGTCTTTTGAGCCTGGCAGCCTGGACCTGCATCTTCAGAGGGTTGGTGAGAACTGGGGGCTGTTGGAGGGGACAGACGAGGATAGTATTCGTACCTGGGAGCCGATGCTTCTCTAGGTGGTCGGCCCTCTTCGGTCTTCTGCAACTTCTGGGGGCAAAAAGAAGCTGAGGGTTTATATTAGAAAGACGAGACGCAGCGAGGGAGCTCGAGGTGTGTGCACCTCTTGGGTAACGACACATGGCCAGGTTTTTCGAAAGCTCTAGAGGGTTGCCGAGGGGCCTGCTGCGGGCTGACTGCGGGTCTGGATGGTGGACAAGGCCCTTACACGGTTCTGGAGGGGGGTTGCCACGTGGCAAGTTGCGGTGGCCTTTCTCCACGGCACTTAGGAGGGACACGTGGCTCGTCTCTGGAGGCAATGTGCGTCGGGTCCTAAAAGGCTCTCTGGACCAACCGAGGGAGTTTTGCTGCTGGTCCGGGGGGGTGTCGGGCCGAGCTGGTCGGGCGGGTCCACCCAGAGTCCCGATGAGGTAGACTATCCTCTTCTGGGGTGGATTGACCAGGAGCCCCAATCCGTCTCCCACTTTATGGATGGAAGGGCCCATCCTTCTGTCTCTGATATTAGGATGGGAAGGAGCTACGAGAGGGAGACTGAGGATTTCCCTTCGTCCGCCATTACCAGGGTGACCGACATGGTCTCAGGGGATGGGTTTGACTCGGAATATGACAGTTTTGGATCGGAAAGCCAACGGGTGTGCTGGCCTGAGACGACAGAGGTAGGGTCGAGCTGTTTCAGTCGATTGTCGGAGGATCAGATGCAGCTACAACTTTGTACTGAACCCCTTGAGGTGGGACTTGCACAGGAGGCCGACCTGCTGGGAGAAATAGACCGACTGATTGATGTGGGCCGGAATCTTGGGATGTCATTTACGGGTTCTCAGGCCGAATTGCGGGCCGTATTTAGATCGGTTATTACGGGCCGTCAGATTACCAAGCGGAGACGGCGAGGTGGGTCGCGGGAACTAGCGCGGCTCCGATGGAATATATCGGATGGAAGGAGGGTCAGGGGGACATAACTGTCTCTTTTGATCGGGCGGGCGATGTATTGTCTACGTTATGCGGATCTTATCTTGGAATGTAAGAGGAATATGTGACCGGCAGAAGCGAACGGGGGCTAAACAGGTCATCGCTGGGTTTAAACCGATTATTGTCACCCTCCAAGAAACCAAGTGGGGTTCCTGTGATAGGAAGAAGGTGGCATCGGTCTTTGAGAGAGTATTGGGATTGGGTGGTCGATTCGGTTAGGCGTCTGGCGGGATTCTCATCGCGTCGACGGTTCTTTTGAGGTGGATCGAAGTTGGTCGCTACTCGCCTGTCTTTGCTCCGGGACAAAGTGCATGGGAAACAATGGGTTTTTGTAGGGATTTACGGTCCAGCAATTGATCGGGAGAGGGAAGATTTTTGGCTAGAGCTACATGCTCTGGCAGCTCGCTGGGACTTCCCTCTCTATCTGGCCGGAGACTTCAATGCCATCCGTTGGGACTCTGAGAAGCAGGGTGGGCCTGCTAACCAAAGGGTTATGACGGATTTCAACTCCTTCATTGCGGAATGGGGCTTATACGATATTCCAATGGTGGGGGCGCAATTCACATGGTCGAATATGCAGGATTCGCCGTCTTTGAGCAGATTGGATCGTTTCCTGTGCACTAAGGACTGGCTTGACATCTTCCCTCAGGCCCGGCTGGAAGCTTATGCTCGGGCCATTTCGGACCATCGGCCTATTGGGCTTTCTTGCGACCCTCGCGGTAAAGGTCCTTCCCCTTTCCGGTTCGAGAACATGTGGTTAAGGGATGAGTTGTTTCGGCAGAAGATTAGGGGCTGGTGGCTGGAACATATGCCCATCGGGACAGCTGCTTTCAGGTTCCTCTCCAAGCTTCGATGGATAAAGGACAGAATCAAGAACTGGAACCGCGATGAGTACGGAAGGGTGCAAGTTAGGAAGGAAAACCTACTCTCTAAGCTGAGGGCCTTGACAATCTCGAGGAAACCAGAAGCTTGTCGGGGGAGGAAAGGGACTTCAGATTGCAGGTTAAGATGGAGTTCAAAGAGGTATGTAGGGCTGAGGAAGAGTTTTGGATGCAGAAGGCGAAGGTTCGATGGTTCCAGGAGGGAGATGCCAATACTAAGTATTTTCATGCGGTCGCTAATGCTCGTAACAAGTCGAAGTATTTGGGGAACATTACGGTGGACGAGATCACCTACACTGGACATGATCAGGTGCGAGATAGTATCGTGGGTTTCTATGAGCAGTTGTATTCTGATGACGGCCTTCCTAGGCTGGGTATGGATGCTTTATCTTTTCCTGCTCTCTCGGAGGAGGTTAGCAGGGGGTTGGAGAGTGCCTTTACGGAGGCTGAAGTTTGGACTGCCATCAGATTCGGCGACAGAAACAAAGCACCCGGGCCGGACAGTTTTACCATGGAGTTTTTCCGCGCCTTTTGGGAGGTCATTAAGACGGATTTGATGGGTGTTTTCCGTGAGTTCCACTCGTTTGGCTATGTCGGGAGAGCCTTAAACTCCACCTTCATTACCCTCATCCCTAAGGAGGGGGCTGCGAACATCTCCGACTACTGCCCTATCAGCCTGACCAATTGCCTCTATAAGATTTTATCAGGGGTGCTGGCCAACAGGATGAAAGGAGTGATGGGTTATATTATTACCGAGCATCAAGGGGCTTTCGTCCGTGGCAGACAGATGATCGATTTAGTGGCTGTGGCCAATGAGACTGTTCACTCGGCCTTTGCTCAACGCCGACTGGCGGTGGTTTGGAAAGTAGATATGGAGAAGGCTTATGATCGGGTCAGCTGGGAGAATTTGGATTGCATGTTGTACCGGATGGGGTTTGGGGCTATTTGGAGGAAATGGATGCGTGGGTGCTACTCTACACCGTGGTTTTCGGTTCTGGTGAACGGCACTGCTGCTGGGTATTTCAAGAGCTCCAGGAGCCTCAGGCAGGGGGATCCTCTCTCCCCTTTCCTTTTCAACTTGGTGGGGGAGGCTTTGTCTGGGCTGATCGAGCGTGCTAAGGACTTGGGCAGGCTTGCCAGCATCCGGGTTGGTGAGCAGGGCAGATCCATCACACACTTGCAGTATGCAGATGACACGATATTATTTGGGATGGCTACTATGACTGAGATCCGCAACATGGCTGATGTGCTTTCGGTGTTCGCGGCAATGACAGGACAGCGGATCAATCTTTCTAAATCTACTGTCTCTAGTATTGGAATGGATGAGGCTTCCGTGGCCCTTCTCACGGCGGGAGTGGGCTGTGGCACCGAGAGGATGCCCATCAAGTACTTGGGCTTGCCGCTTGGGTTTAGGAAGCCTTCGAGCTGCAACTGGCTGCCGGTTGTTCAGCGGTTTGAACAGCGGCTGTCTTCCTGGAAAGGGAAGTTGCTGAGCAGTGGAGGAAGATTGATATTGGTCAAAGCGGTGCTTTAAATTTAATTCCGATTTTCTTCATGTCTATGTTCGGATGTCATAAAATAATTGAACGTCTGGAACGCATTCAAAGGGCTTTTCTTTGGGAAGGGGCTGATTCTAACAGGCGCTATCATCTGCTCAATTGGGACACCTGCCAGTTGCCGATTGCTTGTGGTGGGTTGGGGATTCGGAGTTTAAAAAGAGCCAACCTGGCGCTGCTTGGTAAATGGATCTGGAGAATGGGGAGGGACGAGGAAAGAGGAAGTCTATGGTGGCAGGTTCTAAGCGACAAGTATGGCCTTTCCTGGGGGAATTGGGGGATTGAGCTTTCCGCCCATAGGAGCGCCTTGCGTTGGTGGCGAGAGATTTCTCGTGTGTGGGATTTTATCGCGAAAGGTGTCCGATATAGCTGGGGATGCGGTTCCCGGATTCGTTTCTGGGAGGACCGCTAGCTGGAGGGTGGGCTGCTTAAAGATATTTACCCGGATATCTTTGCCCTATCGTTGAATCCGGGGGGCAGGATTGACGAGTTTGTGTCAACTATTGGTGGTAGGACTGTCTGGGATGTTGCCACCAGAAGACGCCTTAGGGACTGTGAGATGGGGTGTTATTTGGATCTTCTGAGTACGCTGTACGACACACAGCAAAACCGGTCGCAGGTGGACCAGAGGGTTTGGGTTCTGAAACGAGATGGGAAGTTTACCGTCAAATCGCTATACCATTGGATGTCGCGTCGCCCGCTTATCAGGTTCGAGGGGAGATGGCTGTGGAAAGAGCCTATTCCGCTCAAGATCCGCTTCTTCGTTTGGGCGCTGTGCAAGGATAGAATTCTCACTAGGGACCAGCTAATCCCCGCCGATCTCGTGTGTTATGTGTTCGGATGGGGAGGAGTTCGCGTCTCACCTCTTCATCCATTGTCGCATGGCCCTTGAGGTGTGGGGCACCATTCTGAAAGTGTTGGGTATTTCTTGGTCCATGCCGCAGTCGCCTTACTCGCTGCTGCTTAGCTGGGATGCAATGAAGCTTGTGGGGGAAGGTCAACTTGCTTGGAGGGCGTCGATTTTTGCTGCTATGTGGTGCCTATGGCGCGAGAGAAATCTAAGAATTTTTGAAGAGGTATCCAAACCTGCTGGCATGGTCGTCAGGTCGGTTGCGGAGCTGGTTTCCTTTTGGGTTGGGCAGAGACAGGTTGGGGACAGCTGCCATAATTTCCTATGGGACCCGGGTTAAGAGGGCCTCGGTCTGTTTGTGGACTTTTTCTTTGGATGTATCTTTTACCTTTTTTTCCTTTCTTTGGTTGACTATCATCATTGTATTGGGTTTCAGCACCTTGCTGGTTAGTAATACAATTTTCATTATCGATCAAAAAAAGAAATAGAAAGGTGATCTTTAATGTCTTCCAAGTTTTTCTACTGAATTAAGAATCTATGCAATTTGTTAAAACATCATTTATTCTGGTTCTTTGTTTCACAGAAATGTTCACAACCCCAACCCAGTATGGAAAATAGTATGAATTGATGCACAAGTATGGGACTTATCTGACCATGCCTTCTGTAAAAGTGACCATTAAGAGCTGTTACTTTCCTCCAATTTTGGACAAAAACTAAAGTTCTTGAAAAAATAGTAGCATATCGGTGCCCATTGTTTTATAAAAGACAAGTGAACTAAACCTCTTTTCCTAACCAATGAAGCTGAGTCCAATAGCGAGTTAGTACTGTACAGCAAAAGACTAATTTATCCCTTCCATATTTGCAAACTGGACATATTTATTTCGCGTGCTCCTACTTACTAGGCATGTTCTAAAAGACAAGGGATACAGCCCTCAACTTCTCGAGTTGAGGGTTAGCAAAGCCTTAAACACATCGAAGCTCTTCCGTTACACATAATAATGAGGATAAGAAATACAGAATACAAGGTTGATAAAGAGAAAATAACCACGAGAAAAATTGGTACCCTTTCATACCTTGTCTTCATCATTTGCACTGCTAATTATCTGCTTCGGTGATGCAAGGAATGAAAATCTATCATCGAGTCCATTCATAGCTTTGTCAAAAGCATTCATAAACTGGATTTGTTTCATGCAAAATGAAGTAAATACTAAATGTTAGTAGATGTCAACTATAGCTTTGTCAAAAGCTATAGTATTCACAAAGCACATAAGAAATAAATACAGTTTCAAAATGGAAGAGATGCATCAACCAAATTCTCATAGTATAATGAGTTAAAGTAAATGCTTTACTCATTAGGGACTAACCCCCATTCTTAAAGAGAAATCCCTGAAGAAGAATCTTTAGCATGATGAAGCAAAAACATTCAACTATAATTTGCGCATCCAAAAGAGAAAAGAGACCAAGGGAATGAGTTTTGATGCAATAGTAAAAATTTTATAAACCCAAATATGTAACAAAGCAGAAAACGTTTGAACTATAGTATATTAACAAAAAGTCCATTCTAATGAGAAATTTCTGAAGATTCTTTAGCATCATGAACCAAAAACATTCAACTATAATTTGTGCATCTAGAAGAGAGGAGACGAAGGGAACGAGTGTTGATACCACAGTAAAATTTTGATAAACCCAAATATGTAACTAAAAGCATAATGCACTCAAATTATGGTATATTAACAGAAAAATTGAAGAGATTCCCCAGACCTTGTATCTCAAGTGATCAGTATCAACAAGGTTCCATTGGCGTCTGCATTTTTCATAACTCCAACCATTACCATCTCTAGGAAAGTCGATCCATTCTGGATGGCCAAACTATAAAAACATGAACAATAAAGAAAATCAAGAGTCAGTTTACAAATAACAATTATGAAAACAAAAAGACACAAACTCTGCTGACAGCGGTTAAAAGGATAGAGGTGTGACCGTCCACTCTTGTACCAAGTGGAATAAATATTCCATTAATCCAAGCAGTCCACCTAGCTATTAGTGTATAAGTATGTGCTATGCGTATATAGGGTGTGTGTGTGTATAGATACTTATCATTATAGGGGTATATGCATCATTGGTTATAAAGACTAATAGGGGCCCTAAACCCTTCCACCTCCTCCTCCTCCAACCTAACCCTCTAAAGTCTAGTCTAGCAGCCCTTCATTGGCACAGGTCTAAGACAAAAAATCATAGCCATCAAAGGATCAGAACCATCCGATCAGTGCACTTTAATATTGACCCTTTAGAAAATAAGCAGAGTTGCTCACATTTTAGTGCACGGATTGGACGGTTCAGATAACACAACCAGTATGTTTTAGTGCCAAGGGTAGCTCCCAATATGCGCTGCTACTTTGATGACGATTGCCCAACACTTGAAGTGGGATGGTCATAACACAATCCGTTGAAAGGGTGATTAAAGGCTGTTAATCCAAAAAAAAAACATAGAAACATAAAAGTGGAAAATAGGCCAATATAAGTACCACAAGAATTTGAAATTAAAAAGATGACCTGAGAAAACAATTACACTGAAAAATAATGGGCAGAAATAATCTAAGGAAAGTACGCTGACATAGTCATACATCAATCATCTTTAATCATGGTTTTTCAAAATGACTCACTAGAAACCATAATAACTGAAAAGGAAAGTCCAAAAACTTTCGACAGCTAAAAAAAATTGACATTATAAGTTACACTTTGGAAAGGGAAGAAGAAACATGGAAAAATAAAAAGGCCCATGATATTCACAGGTCATTTTAATGCTTTTTCTATGTATTGAAGGAATTTGAATCAATTGTTACAGTCTAACAAGGTGGGAGATGGCATTGCCTACCATATTCTCTTGGGTTCTCCTAATTCATCCATCAATCATCTTCCTAGAATGTTCTTTCAAAATGACCCTCTATAGAACATAAATAATAAAAAGGAAGCACTTTCAAGAGTAAAAAAAAATAATTCAATAAATAAACTGCAAGCTCCACTTTGGAAATGGAAGAAAAAGAGCAAACAAACACTAGCATAAAAGTGAAAAAAAACTAAAAAATAATGCCACATTATATTCACTCATATCATATCTCTGTGCTGATCTTTAGTATGACCACCATCGCCAACAATTTATTTGTGTGTAAAATTTACTTAATTTACTATATGAAGATTTTTTCAATTTCCTGTTCGCATTTCTTCAAGTAATTTCTGGAAACATTTAATATCTTGGAAGCAATAGAAAATTTCCCAAAATCAAGCAGGCTTTTTCCAATTAAGTTCACTAGAATCCATAGTGAAATTTTCTCCATACAAGTACTAGAATCCCCACTGAATTTACAGTCATCTTAAAAGGTGATGACAGTTAACAACCTTACAACTGAGAATATTTTTTGTTCTCCTTTCTTTTCAGTATATAACAATTAAGGAATTTTTACATAATGCATTGAACCAAACAATATGAACGGATTAAGTCGTAGGATTGCACTTTTTTCTGGCTGAGTATCAAGGCTGATCTGATGGAGGTTCTGCATGAGTTCCATGTTACTGGGTTCATTGGTCGGAGTTTAAATTCCACGTTCATCACCCTCATACCTAAGAAAGATGGGGCTGAGGATATAGCCGACTTCCGACCGATATGCCTCATCAACTGCCTATACAAGATTATAGCCAAGGTACTAGCCAATCGACTCAAACCGGTAATGAGCAAAATAATCTCGGGTAATCAGGGAGCTTTCGTGTGGGACAGACAGTTAGTGGCTCAGGAGACGATCCAATCAACGCATATTGATCGCAGACCCGCTTTCCTTTGGAAGGTAGATATGGAGAAAGCGTACGATTGGGTAAGTTGGGTCTTCCTGGATTATATGCTCAGCAGGCTAGGATTCGGCTCTATGTGGAGAAGTTGGGTGTGGGGCTACATCTCCTCAGCTTGGTTTTCAGTCCTAATCAACGGCACACTAGCAGGTTACTTTAAGAGCTCCAGAGGGATCCGCCAGGGGGACCCCTTATCCCCCTTTCTATTCAATATCATAGCTGAAGTGCTATCGGGGCTGATTGTGCGTGCGAGACATCTGAATCTCATAATTGGAATACAAGTGGGAATTCAAGGTAAGGCTGAGGTTGGGGAATGTAAAGCGTTGTGCGATGTATGAGGCGGTGTCCGGGCAGCGCATCAACTTTTCCAAATCTGCTATTACCGGTATTGGTACAGATGAACTTTTGATATCTGAACTAGCACCAACTATGGATTGTGCAATAGAGAAGCTTCTGATTAAGTACCTGTCTCCTTCCCCGACATCTATGCCTTATCTCAGAACCCGCTAGGGATGATCGAGGAGTTTGTTGTGGAGAATCAGGGGGGTAGATGGTGGGATGCGACCACAAGAAGGCTGCTGAGGGACGAAGAGGTTGCTTCGTTTTCAGCTCTAATCCTTAAGCTCTACGAGACCCACCGGAACCCACAAGGTCAAGACCAGATTACTTGGGCCCCTAGCAGAGATGGTATTTTCAGCATCAAATCTTATAATAGGATGCTTTCGCGACGGCCGTTGATCAGGCTCCTGGGACTACACAGATGGGCCTACAGTATCTACAATCACTAAAACAAAATTTCTCTTGTAGTTCCCATCGATGGCGAGTGCCACGGCTCTCCGTCAATTAAAATCCTTCTGGATTGACGGTGCTCTGATGGAGTGTGGGGCTTGGGAACCAACAGCAGGGGATCTTCAGCTACAGCGGTGGGAAGGGGGGGTATGGATCCAAGTGTGCGGCCTTCCAATACATGCTTGGACTCTCGAGGTCCTTAAAGGGATCGGGGATCTCTGTGGCAGATTCATTCTCACCGATCGGAGCTCCGCTAACCTCTGGGATACTAGTGATGCCCGAATCCTGATCGCCATGAACTCCTGGGAGCAAATCCCCAGATCGTGCGAAGTCTGCCTCGGCAGCAAAAGACGAGTCTTCATAGAAATGGCACTAATGGAACGAGTGCTCGTCCTGCAGCAGCCGCACGATGAAGCCACGAGATCTCGGAACGCTAGGATAGACATACTCAGTAGTGCCCAGAAGAACCCCTGGCATAGATCGAGCCATGCAGGGATGGGGTAGTTAGGTCCAGCAGGCCGGTAACGCGATGCTCATAGGGGAGCACGGCCACGAATCCGTCGGTCCCAGGTGTACACAAGAGGTCAACCTCAACACCGGGGAGGGGGGAGGGACTGGCTCCTTGGGTGTGAATGGGGGTGCTCATTGTTCTAGAGAGGAGGTGGAAGAGGGAGAGATCGTAGGAGATCTTCAACAGCTGAATGATGAGGGGGTTTTTTAGCAGGTTGGTGTGGTGCCTTCTAGTGTACTGGAACGCTCGCCGGAAAAATCGAACCTCCACAAATCTCCGACGCCGAAATGGAAATCTTTGGGTTGCGGTGAGATGGATCTATCACTGTCGAGGTGTGCAAGGGCTAGGATTTTTCCATACTACACCACAGACAACGTACACCTGCAACGGGAGGTGGTAGGTGAGTCGACATGGTTGCTGGCGAGGAAGGACGAAGTCTGTAGTCATACCTGGGACCCGATGGAGACGGAAGCTTTAGGTTTCCACTTGAGGAAGAGACACACTGGCACCAAAAAGGGTTTCAAAGTGTTTCATCGAAGAGGAAAGGTTTACAAGGGGCATCGGGTTCGAGTATCATTGGGGGCTCGACACATGGGCCCCAAAAACGGTCTGGAATCCTTGTGTCTCGGCAGAGAGTTGACCACGAGCAGAGACGGTCGGGTGAGCTAAGAGCAACTTCATATGTCGTGGCAAGTGAGTGGCAACCGGGGGTATTTTTGGAACCTAATCAGTTAAACACGTGGCAGACTTGTGTCACATACAACACAAGTGGAGGACAGCTGGAGGGGGGGGACTTCGTGGGTCTTTGACAATCTGAATCCGTGTAGTTTCAATGTGCAAATGGGTCTGGGGTCCACGGCTAGGACTCTATGGGTTTCGGTAGGTATACAACTAATGGGCCTGGGCACAGGGGTCGATGGTGAAGCGGGGAGATAGAAGTGGATCTCAATTGAAAGGGGAGCGACTCGGTGAGTTTCTGGAGCATTTCAAATCGGCCCTTTCCCTTCACCGATGACAACTAAGCAAGAGTTGTGTCTGGATAGAGTGCCCAATCGGTGTGTTGACCTGTCGGAGAAGAGCTCTGATACGATATTCAATCCAGTTCCCTCTCACCTAATGCCTATGGCAGAGCAGCAACCGGGAAGATCGAGCGAGCATTTTGGGAGGGATGTCGGATCACATAGTCAAGAGGTATCGTCGAAACAGCCCAGTGAGGGAAATCTGTCGTTGGGTATGGGAGAGGGAATGGAAAATGTGGTCGTAAATTTGGCCGAGATTGATCGCTTGATCTCCGTTGGGTGTGTACTCGGATTGTCGTTTAAGGGGTCTAATGAGGCTCTCCGCGAGGTTTTCCAATCCATCCTAGCTAACCGCCAAGATACCAAGAAGAAACGTCAGTCTCGGGAACTTGCTCGGCTACAGTGGGGGATGACGGATGGGAGGGGGGGCCCGGGGGGGCTAGGCTTTGGCCTTCCTGGTTATGGGCGGGACGCTCGTTGGGTGGATATGAAGATGCTATCGTGGAATGTGAGGGGTATCTGTGATGGGAGCAAATGAGCTGGGGTGAAGCAGGTGATCACTACGTTAAATCCAACCATTATTACATTACAAGAAACCAAATGGGGCAGCTGTGACAGGAGGAAAGTTGGGTTGGTGCTCGGAGGAAACCGATGTGATTGGACTGGTGTGGATTCCGTTAGCGCTTCAGGTGGCATCCTGGTGGCATGGAATTCGAGGTTTTTTGATAAAATGGATGAGGTGGGACTGTTCTCGGTCGTTGTGGTGCTACGGAATAAAGATTCTGGGAAAGTGTGGATGTTTGCGGGAATTTATGGCCCGTCCATTGATAGAGACCGGGAAGCTTTCTAGTTTGACTTGGCAGTCCTCGCGGCCAGATGGGATCTCCCCTTCTGCCTAAGGGGGGATTTCAATGCCATAAGATGGCGGTATGAGAAACAGGGCGGGTCGCCAGATGTTGCTGTGATGCGTGATATCAACTCACTCATTTCTGATTGGGTGCTGATGGATGTGCCGCTTACTGGTGCTGATGGATACCCTCCTTAAGCAAGCTGGACAGGTTCTTATGCAATCTGGAATGGTTAGAGATGTTCCCAGGCACAAGGCTAGAGTGTTTAGCCCGAGCTGCATCCGATCATCGCCCGCTGGTCCTTGCGAGTCGCAAGCGAAAGGGCCGTCTCCGTTCAATTTCGAGAACATGTGGCTATTGGATGAGAAGTTTTAGGAGTTGGTTCAATCTTGGTGGGGTGAACTGGCATCTCGAGGGACGGCGGCCTACAGATTCATTTCCAAACTATAGTGGGTTAAGGAGAGAATTAAGGTGTGGAATAGAGAGGTGTACGGTTTGGAACACGTCAAGGAGGCCCTGCTTTGATGACTGCAGGAGCTGGACAACATGGATGAGGTCAGAATCCTTACAACAGAAGAACGAGAAGAAAGATTCCTCAAAAAATTAGAGTTCAATAACGTTTGCTTGGCCAAAGAAGTGAGTTGGAAACAAAAGGCCAAGGTAAGATGGCTCAAGGAGGGCGACGCCAATACCAAATATTTCCATGCAGTAGCCAACGTGCGTACAAGTTGAACTATTTGGGTAGCATTGTAGTGGATGGTGTATCCTATTCGGAAGAGGAGCTGGTCCGGGAGAACATCGTCGCTTTCTATAAGAAGTTGTACACCGACGAAGGTCTGCGCCGGCCTAAGCTGAATGGGCTGTCTTTCCAGGCTATCTCGGCAGAGGATCGCATGGAGATGGAACAACAGTTTAGTGAGGAGGAGGTCTAGCAGGTGGTCAGGTTTGGGGACAAGAATAAGGCGCCGGGACCCGACGGTTTCACCATAGAATTCTTCCATCTTTTCTGGCTGAGTATCAAGGCCGACCTGATAGAGGTTCTGCATGAGTTCCATGCTACTGGGTTCATTGGTCGGAGTTTAAATTCCATGTTCATCACCCTCATACCCAAGAAAGATGAGGTTGAGGATATAACCGACTGCCGACCGATATGCCTCATCAACTGCCTATACAAGATTATATCCAAGGTGCTAGCCAATCGACTCAAATCGGTAATGAGCAAAATAATCTCGGGTAATCAGGGAGCTTTCGTGCGGGACAGACAGTTAGTGGCTCAGGAGACGATCCAATCAGCGCATATTGATCGCAAACCCGCTTTCCTTTGGAAGGTAGATATGGAGAAAGTGTACGATCGGGTAAGTTGGGTCTTCCTGGATTATATGCTCGACAGGCTGGGATTCGGCTCTATATGGAGAAGTTGGATGCGGGACTGCGTCTCCTCAGCTTGGTTTTCGATCCTAATCAACAGCACACCAACAGGTTACTTTAAGAGCTCCAGAGGGATCTGTTTGGGGGAACCCTTATCCCCCTTTCTATTCAATATCGTAGCTGAAGCGCTATCGGGGCTGATTGTGCGTGCGAGACATCTGAATCTCATAATCAGAATACAAGTGGGAATTCAAGTTAGATACATATCGCACCTTCAATATGCGGATGACACCATATTTTTCAGTAAGGCTGAGGTTGGGGAATGTAGAGCGTTGTGCGATGTTCTTGCGATGTATGAGGCGGTGTCCGGGCAGCGCATCAACTTTTCCAAATCTGCTATTACCGGTATTGGTATAGATGAACTTTGATGTCTGAGCTAGCACAAACAGTGGATTGTGTTGGAGACAATATTTCCATTGTATGAGTGTGTAGTAAGTAGCTTTGGGTGTGTGTGTAGTTAAGTGAATTTTAAGTTGTACAATTCACCTAACTTTGGGACCATGTAATCCGTGAAGATGCTAAGATGATATAAATAATAACTTACATTGGGATTTGGGTCACATTGACCAACCCTATCTTCTTCTCTCTTCTTCCTGCTCACCAAACCTAACCCTAATCTAACCTCATTAATTTTAGCTTGGTATCAGAGCAAGGTTACGTAAGATTAGAGATTGAACCCATCGAAATCGACTAGTTACGCTGATGTGACCATCGTCTACTGACATCACCATGCTGACGTCAGCGAGTCAACAGTTGACCTTGGAATCAGAATCTGGCGGTCCAGATCTGGTCGGTTTTTTATTCTGGACATTGTTCTCTTCTGGAGATTCATGATTTGATCAAGGAAAATAGGTTTCTGGGGACTCATGTGTGTCATCTTCCCCGTTGAACCAGCACCTCTGGTCTTCGCTGACACCACTCCAGCTCTTCATCCTCACTTGAAACTGATAGGAAGTGTTTTTTATGGATTACAAATCAAATTTCTCTACTGTGGTGTTGCGATTTGAAGACTCCTTCATGGAGTTTTGAAGACCTTCATTATCTTCTTCCTCGTGGAGCTGGTTCTGCAACTTTTTGTTTCAGAGCTTCAAAGCTTGAAACTTCTTTGGTTTTTGCATGGACACTCATTGGAAGAGTGTATACAAACATTAATGTGCCCAAACAGATGTATGCAACAGTTCAAAGTGCTCATCTGTGATGTATGCAACAGTTTAAGGTGCTGATCTGTGATGTATGCAACTTTAATGTGCTGATTTGTGATGTATGCAACAGTTCAAAGTGCCTGCAACAGATGTAGCAAGCTGCTGATCGTGAAATCTGAGAGTTCAAGTTTCGAAGCTGATGGTTCAAGTTGTCTCGTGAAATTCGTGTCTACAACAGTGGTTCTTGTGAAAGCTGTTGGTCTTCTGTTTTTTTTTTAATATTCTGATCTCGGTATCTCTTAATCATGAACGAGAGTAAATCCGGGATCGTTGGCAGGGGAGATGTTTCTCATAGCTTACAAATTACTACCAAGCAATTGAGTGGAGCCATGACGGGGACGCCGACATCGTAGACATTGGATATGGACCGTTCCGTGTATACCGACATCGGAAGAAGCGGAATGGAAATCAAAAATAGGGGAATGAGGCGAAAAGTGGCAAAAGAAGAAAATTTGGAAGATTCAGCCAATTCGATCGATCGAATTCCCAAATCGATCGATCGAATGGCATCGATAGATTTATATAGTTCTAGAGTGAGATTTCGACCGATTTCGATTGATTGAATTCCCAAATCGATCGATCGAATCGCATTCTGGAGTGAGATTTCGACCGATCGAATGGAATAAGTTTTCGATCGATTGAAATCTCAATTCGATCGATCGAATGTCGACGGCGATATTTTATATGTAAAAAAATTTCAATCAATCGATTTTACTTTCAATCGATCGAATTTCGATTTCGATCGATCAAAATCGCGCTGGGTTGTTTAGTTTATTTTGAAGTCTAAGTTCGAACTTCTGCTTAAAGGTATTAGTTGTCATTTATTTATTAATTGTTTTAGGGTTTTCTTTTACTGTAAGGACTCCTATATAAGGTCCTTAAGTTGAACAGTGTAGTTAGTTATTGATTATGAATGGAAAGAGCTTTTGCTTGTGTATGCTTGAGATGAGCCTTTACGAAGAGTGAATTTTCTTCTCGAGAAGGGTTTGGTGCGAAGCCAAAGGTGTGAAGCCTACAATTCTATCTATTTATCTCTTTTATCTTTGTTTGCGTGATTCTACAACCCTAAATCGACCATCTTCTTGTGAAATCCTAAACCCTAATTTTCCCTAAACCCTTGATTCGATCCGATTCAACAACCATAGATCCCAGTAGAGTTATTAAACCTTCCGCACCAAATAATCAGAGAAAATCAGTGATCCCATCATTGAATTGTGAGCGCCCTAATCTGGAAAAACCTAGAGTTCTATCTCTAGGATCGATCTGCGCTGCAACCTAACGGATCTAGCGCCCGAACTGAACCCTGCCTGAATTATGCGTGATTCTCCCATAGAATACTACGAAAACCTGAGATATTCGTTATATTTTGCAAGTTTTATTGTTTAATTTAATTCCAATATAATTTCGACAAAATCAATCATATCAATCACATAGTTTAGGGTACCGTCCTGCGTCAGTTTTGGTATCAAAGCCCTAAGTTTTAGGTTAGGGCATACTATGTGGCATTGCATTTATTGCACTTTAATTTTCTTCACATATTATTTCTGTTTTAGCCAAAGTGTTCATTTTGCATTCCATTCTAGAACTCGTCAATAGTGACCCGTATCACCATGGACATGAGTGAGATTGCCGAGGCTCTTAACGGCATGAGGGCTAATCTAAAATCGATCAATGATTGAATGACTGCCTTAGAGACAGCCCAAAGGACTCTCGAAACATCCAATGAGAGGTTGTTAGACCGAGTCAATCGATTAGACGAGGGTGATGAGTACTTTGAACCACACTGTGAGCATAATGGTCCTCAATTCGAACGAAACAGCTACCAACATAATCGGAACCGGAACCATAGGTTAGATCATCATGGAGATGACTACGACCCGGAAGGGAGACTCCTCAAAAATGTCCGAGTTGAGTTCCCAACTTTCGATGGAAGATTAGACCCTCAAGTCTTCCTCGATTGGTTATCCGATATGGACCAGCACTTCGAGTGGTTTGGCATGAGCGATGAAAGGTGTGTTAGACTTGCTAAAATGAAATTCATAGGCCAAGCCTGACTCTTTTGGGTCAACGTTGAACGCATCAGAACGAATGCGGGTTGTACACCCATTACCCATTGGGAGGACATGAAGGAACGACTTACAGAGAAGTATGTTCCTTCTTCATACTACCATCGTCTCCAGGACCAATGACAAATCTGTGCCACGGTAGTATGCCCGTATCGGATTACATTGGCAAATTTGAAGAGTTCATGATGAGAGCCAAGGTATTCGAAGACCCTCAAGTCACTCTATTCAGATTTCGCACCGGATTGAGACTTGACTTGCAAAAAGAGTTAGTCTCCCACCCTATGGAGACTCTCGCCGAGTGTTACACCGTCGTTCAAGACCTTGAACGATATTTAAAAATGACGGTGACTAGGCGATCTGATTTTCACCCCGGTCAATTCCGTACCGGCTAAGTGAAATCTAGTGTTGGGAACCCGCCTGCCAAACCCACGTAACCCACATCTATCAATGTGAGGTTTGACAAAGGTAAGGGTATAGCCGGAGAATCCTCGAAGAGTGGGTCTCATGTCAAATGCTATAATTGTCAAGGATTGGGTCACTTTGCTGCCCAATGCCCCACAAGGGACCCACAAAGGAATCTCTTCATTGATGGAGAAGGAGAAGAAAGTGAAGGAGTTTATGAGGAAGAGGTCTTTGAGTCGAATGCCACACCTAGTGACGAGGAAGGTGATGACATGGGTCGCGCTCTAGTTGTAAGGTGTGCCTTTGCACAGCCTCAAAGGGATGAAAAGAAGGATTGGCTAAGGGAGAACATCTTCTACACATTTGCCACATGTGGGACAAAGTGTTGTAGGGTAATCGTGGATAGCGGAAGTTGCACCAATGTGGTGTCAGAACACACCGCCACCCGCTTAGGGCTTACACCTGAAGCCCACCCGAGACCTTACAAAGTCGCATGGGTGACTCCTCATCCATTCCCGTATCTCAGAGGTGTCGTATACCCATACAGTTGGGTTCATATTCGGACACCTTGTGGTGCGATGTGGTGCCGATGGATGTGGGCCACATTAGCTTAGGGAGGCCATGGCTCTATGATTTGAACGTGACCATTTTTGGTCGATCTAACATTTGCACGTTCAATTATAAGGGCAAGAAAATCACTCTTAACCCTTTGGCTCCCAAAGCACCATCGGTCAATAAAGTTGAGAAGAAAGGAGGCCAATCCAAGGCAATCAACATTGTGACCCCTTCAGAGTTCGAGAGGGCATCGAAAGATGAGAGTGTCTTGTATATCGTTGTCACTGTTGAGAGTGCTTCTGAGTCAGTCTGTGAGTACCCCAAGGAGGTAGAGCCCATCCTGAATGAATTTGCGGATGTCTTCCCCGTAGACTTACCTAATAAGCTCCCTCCCATGCGAGACATCCAACATGTAATTGACTTAGTTCCCGGATCTACATTACCGAACCTACCCCACTACAGGTTGAATCCGATTGAGCATGCCGAGTTGACCCGGCAAGTCAGTGAGCTCCTTCAAAAGGGGTTCATACAAGAGAGTCTGAGCCTGTGTGTCGTACCTGCTTTACTCACACCTAAGAAAGATGGTACATGACGTATGTGTGTGGATAGCCGAGCAATTAATAAGATCACTGTTAAGTATCAGTTTCCCATATCACGGCTTGATGACATGCTTGACATGATGGTTGGAGCCACTATCTTTTCCAAGATAGACCTCAAAAGTGGCTACCATCAGGTGCGTATTCGCCCTGGCGATGAATGGAAAACCGCCTTTAAGACCAAAGACGGTTTTTATGAATGGATAGTCATGCCTTTTGGGCTTTCCAATACCTCGAGCATATTTATGAGGATCATGACCCAAGTGTTGAGGCCATTCCTTGACAAATTCTTTGTCGTATATTTTGATGACATCCTAATTTACAGCCCAGACAAGGAACACATTATCCACCTGAGGTTGGTTTGCGAAACCTTGAGGGGAGAAAGGTTATACGCGAATCTCAAGAAGTGCACTTTCATGCAGCACTCTATAGTATTCTTGGGATTCATTGTCTCGGTAGACGGGATGATTGCGGACCCTAAGAAGGTTAAGGCGATTGTGGAGTGGCTCGAACCTCGGAATATTCATGAAGTCCGTAGCTTCCACTGTTTGGCCACGTTTTATCGTCGCTTCATTCGAAATTTTAGCACCATCATGGCTCCCAATACCGATTGCATGAGAAAAGGGAGTTCTGTGAGCAAAGTGACGAGGGCCTTCTTTGAGATAAAGAGAAATATGGTTCTTGCACCTTTTCTAAAGTCTTTGAAGTAGCATGTGACACATCAGGTGTAGACATAGGCGGAGTGTTGAGCCAAGAAGGTCACCCTGTGGCCTATTTTAGTGAAAAATTCAATGAGGCAAAGCAGAAATACTTTACCTATAATAAGGAGTTTTATGCGGTCGTTCGATCTCTATGGTATTGGAAACATTACCTGAGATCACAGGAATTTGTGTTGTTTTCTGACCACGAAGCCTTACGTTTCCTTGCTTCCCAGAAAAAGTTAAACTCGAGGCACGCGAAGTGGGTCGAGTACCTTCTAGGGTTCACATTCGTTTTGTAGCATAAGGCTGGTGCCGAGAACAAGGCTGCTGATGCGCTTAGTCGTCGAGTGGCGACTTTGCAGTCTATGAGCACCGAGGTCGTCGGATTTGAGCAGTTGAAGAAAGATTATCCTGATTGCCCAGATTTCGGGGCAGAATACACTACTTTCCTTGAAAATCCGAACAACATTAACTCCGAGTATACCCTGCTGGATGGGTATTTGTTCAAAGGGAATCGTTTGTGCATCCATCCTACTTCATTGAGTGACTTCCTCATCTGGGAGTTATATGCCAGAGGGATTGCCGGACATTTTGGGCGCAATAAAACCAGTGTGCTCGTTGAGGATAGGTTCTATTGGCCTAGCCTTGTGAGAGATGTCTCTAGGGTCGTTAAACAATGTCGTACATGCCAAGTTGCGAAGCATATCAAACAAAATGTCGGCTTGTACACCCCTTTACCCGTGCCGCACACCCCGTGGCAAAACGTCTATGGATTTCGTGCTTGGACTTCCAAAGACCCAACGGAAGCACGATTCCATTTTTGTGGTAGTGGACCACTTTTCCAAGATGACCCACTTCATAGCTTGCTCTAAAACCTCCGATGCGGCTCACATAGCCAAATTATTTTTCGGGGAGGTTGTGTGTCTACATTGTTTACCCCAGAGGATTGTGTCGGATCGAGATGTGAGATTTTCCAGTTATTTCTGGAAAATTTTATGGCACATGATGGGTACCATGCTCCAATTTTCGTCGGTCTATCATCCTCAAATAGATGGCCAAACGGAGTCCACCAATAGAAGCTTAGGTAATCTCCTCCGTTGTCTTGTTAGTGATCACCCTAGGACTTGGGATTCTATTTTGCCTTTAGCCGAGTTTGCATCTGACAAGAATTCACCTAGGTATGAGTCCTTTTGAGGTCGTCCTTGGTCATAGGCCTAGAACACCCATTGATCTAATTCCTATGTCTGCATCCCATCGAGTTTCCGAGTCAGCCAATTCATTTGCATAGCATATACATGAATTCCATGCCGAAATTAGAAAAAGAATTAATGCTAGCAATGAACAATACAAAATATCTGCGGATGCGCACAGGTGCTTCAAAGAATTCCAGGTTGGAGATTACGTCATGGTTCGGGTTAGGGTTGAGCGGTTCCCATTGGGAGCTGCAAAGAAACTTCAAGCCCGCAGCGCTAGGCCTTTTAGAATTGTGGCAAGGAGCAGCCCTAATGCATATGTTCTCGAGCTTCCACCAAATATAGGGGTCAGCTCTACATTCAATGTGGAGGACCTGGTTCCTTCTTTGGCCCCAGCCCCACCCCCTCACAACCCCTTCCACACAGCCCCGAGCCCGAATACCAGCCCCACCCTACAACCCCTACCCTTCCCTTCCCTACGCAAGCAACGCAGAGATGAGATCGAAGGGATATTACATGATTTGGCGATATCCACCCATGGGGACGGAATTCAAAAGTACTTGGTCAAGTGGTTGGGAAAGTCGGACTCCGAGAACTCATGGTTAGCTGAAGACAAAGTTCGACGTTTGGACCCCGACATACTCGAACGCTATCATAACGCCGCTTCATCAGTGATGAATCCTTTTCGACCCGGGAGAATTGACTGGGACGCCGACATCGTAGACATTGGATATGGACCGTTTCGTGTATACCGACGTCGGAAGAAGCGAAATGGAAATTAAAAATAGGCAAATGAGGCGAAAAGTGGCGAGAGAAGAAAATTTGGAAGATTCAGCCAATTCAATCGATCGAATTGAGGTTTCGATCGATCGAATTCCCAAATCGATCGATCGAATGGCATCGACAGATTTATATAGTTTTGGAGTGAGATTTCAACCAATTTCGATCGATCGAATTCCCAAATTGATCGATCGAATGGCATTCTGGAGTGAGATTTCGACCGATTGAATGGAATTTTCGATCGATCGAATGTCGACGGCGATATTTTATATGTAAAAAAATTTCGATCGATCGAATTTCGATTTCAATTGATCGAAATCGCGCCAGGTTGTTTAGTTTATTTTGAAGTTTAAGTTCAAACTTCTGCTTGAAGGTTTTAATTGTCTTTTATTTATTAATTGTTTTAGGGTTTTCTTTTATTGTAAGGACTCCTATATAAGGTCCTTAAGTTGAACAATGTAGTTAGTTATTGATTATGAATGAAAAGAGCTTTTGCTTGTGTGTGCTTGAGATGAGCCTCTACGAAGAGTGAATCTTCTTCCCGAGAAGGGTTTGGTGCGAAGCCAAGGGTGTGAAGCCTGCAATTCTATCTATCTCTTTTATCTTTGTTTGCGTGATTCTGCAACCCTAAATCGACCATCTTCTTGTGAAATCCTAAACCCTAATTTTCCCTAAACCCTTGATTCGATCCGATTCAACAACCGTAGATCCCAGTAGAGTTATTAAACCTTCCGCACCAAATAATCAGAGAAAATCAGTGATCCCACATTGAATTGTGAGCGCCCTAATCTGGAAAAACCTAGAGTTTTATCTCAGATCGACCAAGACCTGCAACCTAATCTGATCTAGCGCCTTGACCGAACCTCGCTCAATTATGTGATTCTCCCATGGAATACTACGAAAACCTGAGAGATTCGATATATTTTGCAAGTTTTATTGTTTAATTTAATTCCAATTTAATTTCAGTAAAATCAATCATATCAATCACGTAGTTTAGGGTACCGTCCTGCGTCAAGCCAATTATCTTTCGTGGTCACAGTTTGCTGCTATGTACTTAGGGATGGAGAAAAAGTTGGGTTACATTTACGGGAATATCCAAAACCTAAAGAAGATGACCATAAGTATATTGATTAAGAAAGTGATAATCTAACTGTCATGACATGGCTACTACACTCCATGCAACCAGACATTAGTGATTCCTTTATGTGCGCTAGTGATGCTAAACAATTATGGGAGGCTGTGAGGGATGCATTCTCATAGAACAAAACCTCGCAAAAATGTTTCAAGTTAGGGACAAAATTAACACTATGAAGCAAGGTGATAAGACTATTGGAGAGTATTACACTCAAATAAAGAGTTTGTAGGATGAACTAGCCCAGTATCAAGAAGAACTGTGCAGCTCGTGTGCCAGCAAGGTTAGTAAAAATACTGAAAGGAGGAGTGTTTGACTTCCTAAAAGGAGTTAGACCTAAATATGAGAATGTTAAATCGAATATTCTAGGCAGAGAAGAGTGTCATCCACTTGGTACTGTGTATGCCCTCCTTCAGCATGAGGAGAGCAAGCAACAGTTTATGCAGATTCCTGGTGGTGATATATCTGAGAGATCTGCCCTACAATCCTTCACTTCCTTTGGTAGTGGAGGAAAATTTGGTGGTAAAGGTGGTGGTCGTGGAGGTCATGGGGGCCTCTCTTCTTAAGAAAGAGAGAAATTGTTGTGTTCTCATTGTGGCAAGAAGATTCATACCAGAGAAAAATATTGGGAATTATATGGGAAACTGAAATTTCTTTCAGGTCGCGCATTTCAGTCTTTCATTGAGGAAACTTCTAGTCCAGTTGTTGGTCAGAGCATTCCTCCTTCAGCTCCACCTCCATCTGATTTCCAGAGCTTATAGAGAGAGCTTCAAGATCTCCAGGGCTGCCTTCAGCGCATGACGGTAGCACAGGGACAGGCATCTTCCTCCCACATAGCTGAATCAGGTACCTATGGGTCTGCCCATGTGACCTCAACCTCTCAGTCCCCATAGATCATCGATTTTGGGGCTACGGATCACGTCTGGTATGAAAGATTTATTTTCATTCATGTTTAGTCTTTCTGATTCTATTCATATTCGCATTGTTGATGGATCCCTTGCTCCCGTAAACGGTAAAGGGAGTGTTCCATTAGGCGCCTTGTCCCTTAACTCTACTCTTTTAGTTCCCAACATGCCTATGAATCTATTATCTGTTAGTAAAATTACCAATTCCTTACATTGTAGTATGGCATTCATTGTATTTTCCAGGACCTGAAATCGGGGAAGATCCTTGGTCATGGTACTGAAGAGAAGGGACTCTACCTCTTTCAAGATTTGCGTCGTACATCTGCTCTTGCAGCTATGGTGGTTTTTGTTGATGAAGCTAGATTGTGGCACTCCCATTATGGCCATCCTCATATTAGTCATTTGAAATTTTTATTTCCGGAAAAATTTCATGGATTTGATAGTAGTTTGTTTAATTATGAGACTTGTCAGTTCTCCAAAAATGTTCGCAAGTCTTATCGCTTGAGTGGTAGTAAATGTGTTATTCCTTTTGAAGTTATTCACTCTGATGTGTGAGGCCTTCCCATGTTACTACTTTGAATGGTTATCGTTATTTTGTTAGCTTTATTGATGACTATACTAGACTCACTATGCTCTTTCTTATGTGCACCGAAGATAGAGTTGCCTATATTTTTCCTCTGTTTCACAAACTAGTTAGCACACAATTTCATTGGCATTTTAAGGTTCTTTGGTCGGATAATAGTGGGGAATATTCCTCTCACATTCTTCAATCTTACCTTAACTCTCATAGAATTGTGTGGCAAACTACTTGTCCTTATACCCCCCAACATAATGGAATTGCTGAGAGGAAAAATAGGCATTTTCTCGAGGTTGCTTGATCTCTATTGTTTGATATGAAGGGTCCTAAATATCTCTGGGGTGAAGTTGTTCTCACTGTTGCCTACCTCATCAATCAAATACCTACACCTATTTTGGATGGACATTCTCCCTTCCAACTTGTATTTCCTCATCGACCTCTGCTCATAGTACCACCACGTATCTTTAGTTCTTTATGTTTTACTCATATCCCTAAGATTCGGCGAAGTAAACTTGATCCTAAGGCTACCAAGTGTATTTTTATTGGGTATCCCTCTTCTCAGAAAGGATACAAGTGCTTTGACCCTCTCACTCGTCGTGTGATAGTCACCATGGATGTCACATTCTTTGAGGGCACTCCTTTTTCCCGTCCTCCGAGTCCTCTTCAAGGGGAGAAACAACGTAACAATGAAGAGCACTCTGAGCATTACCTATGGGAGATGGTGAAAATTGTGAAGTGGATGATGAAATTATTGAACCACAGAAAAGCGAACAACCCATCTTTGACAAATATGGAAAGGGAAAGATGTATGTGTGAAGAAACAACAAAAGTATCGCTAAAGCCACTACGCATGAGAATGTGGATGAGTCACCTTCTCAGAATATCGACCAGGATCCCTAACCCGAAGAGGATCCTCTTGTTTTTTATCTTCATCTACCCATTGCTCATAGAAAACTTCCTAGGTCGTGTATTCGTCATCCCATCAGTATGTGTCATATCACAATCTCTCATCATCCCATTATAGTTTTATTTGTTATCTTGATTCTATCACCCTTCCCTCTACTATTTCTGATGCCTTGTTATAGCCAACATGGAAGGATGCTATGATTCAGGAAATGAATGCTCTAGAACAGAATCAAACATGGGAAATTGTTGAACTCTCAGAAGGAAAGAGAGTTGTTGGTTGCAAATGGGTGTATACAGTTAAGTATAGACCTGATGGTACCGTCGAAGATATAAAGCAAGACTTGTAGCAAAGGGGTACACTCAAACACAAGGAGTTGATTATCAGGACACCTTTGCACCTGTAGCCAAGTCCAACACAATTAGGGTATTGTTATCTCTGGCTGCCCACAAAGACTGACAACTATCTCAACTTGACGTGAAGAATGCATTTCTTCAAGGTGATCTCAAAGAAGAAGTCTACATGGACTTTCCGCTTGGGTTTGTAAAAGGAGAGAAGGGAAAAGTGTGTAGATTGAAGAAATCTATCTATGGATAAAGCAATCCCCAAGGGCCTGGTTTCAAAAATTTAGTGATGCTATTATGAGAATTGGGTATCGAAGAAGTCATTATGATCATACTCTATTTATAAAAAAGGGGATGAAGATGACGGTCATATTAGTCTATGTTGATGATATCATCATTACTGGAGATGATAGTAATGAGATTCTTAAGCTGAAGGAGTATCTAAGCAGAGTGTTTGAAATTAAAGACTCGGGAAGTATGAAATATTTCCTTGGCATTGAAGTGGCGAGATCTAAGAAGGGCATCTCATTATCCAAGCGGAAGTATACCATAAACCTCCTTCATGATACAAGGTTTCTGAAGTGTAGGGCTGCTGTGACCCCTATTAAACAAAATCACTGATTAAATAGTGAAGAAGGTGATTTGCTCAAGGATCCACGTACCTATCAAAGATTAGTTGGCAAACTGATTTATCTAACCATGACTCATCCAGACATTGCTTATGCAGTAAGCGTGGTGAGTCAATATATGCACTCACCAAGGATAGTACATTTGGAGGTTGTTCACAGGATCCTGAGGTATCTGAAAGGAAGTCCTGGCAAAAGGCTTATCTATAAAAATCATGATTATTTAGATGTAGAGATATTTATGATGTCGATTGGGCCGGGTCTCTGGATGATAGGAGATCAACTACCTGATATTGCACCTTCTTGGGAGGTAATTTGGTCACATGGAAATCTAAGAAGCAACATGTAGTATCAAACTCCAGTGTCGAGGGGGAGTACCACGCCATGTCCCCGGGTGTGAGAGAAGGCAAATGGCTTAAATTCATCTTTTCAGACTTGGCTGCCCATCATATTGCAAAGAATCTTGTCTTTCATGAAAGAACAAAACACATTAAGGTGGACTGTCACTATATCCGCGAGAAGGTCGAGTCCAAAGAAATCAGTAATCCTCAAATTAGAACTGAGGATCAACTTGCCGACATCTTGACTAAAGGTGTTGGTGGCAAGAGACTTTATGGCATCTCCTTCAAGTTGGGTATGATCGACATCTATACTCCAACTTGAGGGGGAGTGTTGGAGACGAGATTTCCATTGTATGGGTGTGTAGTAAGTAGCTTTGGGTGTGTGTAGAGAATTTTAAGTTGTACAATTCACCTAACTTTGGGACCATGTAATCCGTGAACATGCTAAAATGATATAAATAATAATTTACATTGGGATTTGAGTCACATTGACTCAACCCTAATTTCTCCCTATCTTCTTCTCTCCTCTTCCTCCTCACCAAATCTAACCTTAACCTAACCTCATTAATTTTAGCTGATTGTGCAATAGAGAAGCTTCCGATTAAGTACCTGGGCCTGCCGCTCGGGCTTAGACAATCTACTGCGAGAGATTGGGATCCGGTTATGCCAAGGTTCGAAAAAAGGTTGTCCTCGTGCAAAGGGAAGTTGCTTAGCTGTGGAGGACATCTCGTCCTAGTTAAAGCGGACTTATCATCGCTGCCAATATTCTATGTCTATGTTTAAATGCCCGTTGGGGTCATCAACAGGCAGAAGCAGATTCAACAGAGATTACTGTGGGAGGGTTCGAGCTTAGACAAAAGATATCACCTTGTTAACTGGGATACGTGTCAACTGCCTGTCAATTGTGGTGGTTTGGGCATTCGCAGCTTGAGGCGGACCAACATAGCGCTCTTAGGAAAATGGTTTTAGTGAGCAGGAAGGGTGGCAGAGAGGGATAATCTCTGGCGAGTCGTGTTAAGCGAGAAGTATGGGCAATCCTTAGGTAATTGGGTCTGCACATCGACACATAGAGGGACGTCGGCTTGGTGGAAAAATATTTGCATCACTTGGTCCGTTTTTACCAGAGGGTTGCGGTTCAAATGGGTTGCGGGACCCGCATCCGATTCCGGGAAGATGCGTGGGTGGACAGCAGTCCTCTCAAAGACTCCTTCCCCAACATCTATGCCTTATCTCTAAACCCGCTAGGGATGATCGAGGAGTTAGTTGTGGAGAATAAGGGGGTAGATGGTGGGATGTGACCACAAGAAGGCTGCTGAGGGATGAAGAGGTTGCTTCGTTCTTAGCTTAATCCTTAAGCTCTATGAGACCCACCGGCACCCACAAGGTCAAGACCAGATTACTTGGGCTCCTAGCAGAGATGGTATTTTCAATGTCAAATCTTATTATAGGATGCTTTCGCGACCACCATTGATCAGGTTCCAAGGCGCTAAACTGTGGAAGGTGGCCATCCCTCCTAAAATTAAGTTCTTCGCATGGACCCTCTTCAAAGAGAAAATTCTTACGTTGGATCAGCTGAATCATAGGGGGAAGGATCGTTGTGTTATGTGCAACATTGGAGAGGAATCAGCCTCACATTTGCTGCTTCATTGCGGGGTGGCGCAGGAGATCTGGAACATTGTCATAAAATCCTTTAACATGAGTTAGGTTACGCGGGAGACTCCGTACCTTCAATTCTTGATATGGTCGGATGTGAACATGGAGGGTCAGCTAGGGGACTACTGGAGGGCTGCCGCTTTCGATGTATACTGGAATATATGGCGTGAAAGGAACATGCGGATTTTCGAGAAAAAAAGCCGACCGGTGGGGATGATCATGAAGTCGATCAGGGACTTGGTGTGGTTTTGGGTGGCTAGAGGGGGTTTTGTACCGGACGGCGAGTGCTATCATTGGGACTTGGGCTAAGCTGGGGTCATGACTGCTGGTTTGGTCGTGTCTTTGCTCGTTTTCAGCTGGCAGGGGCTGTTATGCTTTAGTTTCCCTGGTTTCTCGGTTTTTTGGTCGCTTCCTTGTATTGATCCTTTCAACGCCTCACTGCTTATCAATATAATCTCTTTACTAATAAAAAAAAAAAAATAGTAGCTCTGTTAATTTAATAGATTATTACCACAATAGACATCACCAACGATCAAATGTTTTCGTTAGATGATTAACTCTGGTTTGGTCTAAAGATATTAATTTAGATTATGCATGGCACTCAGCAATATTCAAAGGATTAGGTTGGACGGCCATGACTATGTGTCGACTCATTATTTTGTAGGAAAATGAACTCAGTTGGTAGTTAAGACCTGTTAAAATAAGGGTCACTCTCAAAGAAAAATAAAACTAAAGATCTTTCTCCAAAGATGCAGAATTTTGACACAGAAACAATTGTTGTCTTGTGAATCGTGATAATGACATAGTAAATTTATATTTGGAAACAAAATAACAGAGTTTTCATACCTCATTTCCCATGAAATTAAGGTAGCCCTCGCCTCCTAACGCCATTGTTATAAAATGAATCATCTGCAAGCAAATACAATAACTCAAGGAGAGAATGGATTCTAAATTTTATACCAATCTCCTTTGAAGAACAGCAAATTATCATAAGCTATTCAAAAGTGTTAATAAATCAACAAATGATAGAAAGCTTAGACCAGGGAAACATGCAACAATACTGTTTATGACGATTAACTACAATTAATCATCAAAAACAGTTGGGGGAAAAAAAAAGAAAAAAAAAAAAACCTTGTGAAGCGCAATCCCTCTTTCAATAACAGGAGAAGAAGGCTGCAAACAAGACATGCCTGAATACATTTCCTTATCCATAAGAAAAAACGCAATAGTCTTGTCACCTACAATTGCCTGTGCAATAAATGGCAGGACAAAATTTCCAAAGTTTATGGTCAAGAAAACTTTTATTCCAACCATAAAACAAGTAACAATAATCAAACAAATGAAGTAAATAGATTATCCCCTATAAATGAGACGTATAAAATGTTTCCATAAAACAAACAAGCATTTAATTTCTTGATATTCAAAAAAGGATGAATGCTTCAGTAAAAGGATGCTGTGTGGTTCATAGCCACACAGCCTGCCAGCAGTCAGCCATATGAACCTTGAGAAGCACATGGTCTTCAAGAGAACAGAAATCAGCGCACATTCCCTGCACAGGTGACTGGGTCTGTCACCTAATTCGAACTCCCAATGAAAGCAGCATTTCTTATGTTTCCATTTTCCAACTACTTGGTGTGTTACTAAACTGAAACTTTGAACCATCATTGGCTCTCTTTGCTGGAGCAAATTGTAAATGGGAACACATTTGGTGAGACCAGGTTTACCCAATTCACTGGTTAAGGCTGCGAATTGCGAACCGGTTCGTACCAAACCGGTTAGCGGTTCGGTGATGGACGAACCAGCCAGCATACCCACAATTTGCATCAGTTGTCAAAAAAATAGCTCATCGAACCCAGGCCGTTAGCAGGAGCATTACATCCACTACCAGCGATTGGTGACTATTTCACCTATATTCTGTTATATATATAGCAGATATAAAAGTTGTTTAGTAATAGTTACATTATAATTTACAAAAGGTATCTTTCATTTCTTAACTAAAACTCATCCAACCCCTTGCGAACCGGGTTCGCTAGGATTTAGCGAATTGCGAATTACGAACCCGAATTCGAACTGAGCGAATCCGGTAACATTGGGTGAGACCAATTACCATTTACCAAATGGGAGTGACAGAAAAGGACAAGTGAATTTCCGGTAACATTGGGTGAGACCAATTACCATTTACCAAATGGGAGTGACAGAAAAGGACAAGTGAATTTCTCTAGCCTTTTCTACTTTATTAAGCTGCTAATGCCTTTTTGACGTATGTCTAAGGAAACCATTTTTCTCCCATCTTTCACAACCATTTTTAGTCCTTTAAATTGCATTCTTCCTTCTGTAAACACCCTGAAGGAAGAATGAAGCCAGTTACCTGATCGTGACTCTCGGCATATGATATACACTTTTCAGTATACCTCCGGTTTGTCAAGCTCCAGACAATTTCTTTCATAGACCACTGATCGTCTGTCTTATTCTTCAAGTAATCAATCCACCTATCTGGAATGGCCATGGCCAAGCGATAATCAAAACCGACTCCACCTTCAGAGACCGGCAGACCCAGTGCAGGCATACCGGAAACATCTTCAGCAACAACAGTGGCATCAGGCAAGAGATTATGGACCAGAAAATTGGCCATCATAAGATATACCACAGCATCCACATCCGTTGCCTCGCTGAAATACTCGCCGTAGTTTCCTGTAAATGCCATGTTGACTCCATGATGAAGATACAACATCGAGGTTACTCCATCGAATCGAAAACCATCAAACTTGTACTCCTCCAGCCACCATCTCAGGTTAGATAAAAGGAACCGTTGGACTTCCCAGTTGGCATAGTTAAATAATCGGCTATCCCATAGCTGATGGTAGCCTCGATCTCCGGTATGGAAGTACGACTCCTGAGCACTTTGTCCAACATCGAAGCCGTTAAGACCATCAGTGACATTATTACTTGCATGGCTGTGAACAACATCCATCAGAACTCGCAATCCTAAACTATGTGCTTTATCAATCAGATATTTGAGATCCTCAGGTGTCCCTGATCTACTACTAACAGCAAAAAAGTTTGTAACATGATACCCAAAGGATGCGTAGTAGGAATGTTCCATGACTGCCATCAATTGGACCACGTTATAGTTATTTGACCGTATACGAGGGAGAACATCATCAGCAAATTCTCTGTATGAATTAATGCGCGGTTCAGAATTACTCATTCCTACATGAGCTTCATATATGCGTGGAGCCTCAGGCTTTGGAGGACGTGGATGCTTGAATTGATACCTGCATGATCAAATGAGAGCAATGAAGGTCTATTGCACTGATTTCTATTAAAAAAAAATCAATTAAATATTCTACTTGGGAAATCCAAGTAGTATAAAGAGATAATATTATTGAAATCCTTCTGAAACAAAAGACCAATAAAAAAAAAATTATGAAACAAAATGAACTATGTTCAGCACCTTTCAGAGGGTGGTGGATCCCAGTACACGCCATCATATGGTGCTCCAAATTTAGTGGGATCCACAGTCGCATACTTGATCCATGCCGGAATCCGATCAACCCATGTTCCATCCCCATGCTTAAAGCGGAACTTGACCTTTGAGTTGTGGGGAATAGCTGGATTCCCACCAGAATCAGGGATCTTGATTGTCCAAACACCAAATTGATTTTTCTCCATTCCGTGTTTGGACCCATTCCAGCCATTGAAGTCTCCAATCAGTTGTGCCTCCCTATACAAGGTAAATTGAAGCTTCCAAATAAATATTTATACATAGTAGTACAACTAAGCACATTACTTAAACAGATACTAATTAGTCCAACGCAGTTCATGGTAGTCCAGCGATATATAGCAAACAAGCAGGAATAAAATAATAGTGTGGTCTTTGTTATTAACCATATTTAGTTAAGTTTTACAACGTTTTCAAGCCTTAATAACGAAAACATGAAAATAGTAGGAAGTGGGAACTTTTCAAGTTTGTCATATTACTTATATTTGTGCAAGAACCAACTTGTATTCTCAGTGACAATAGATCATGCTGAACTCCTAAATCACAAATTGTTTACAAATATTTGACTGGTAGACTGGTAGAGTTTTGCACTTTTGTTGTATTCCACCGTTCAAATACAACTTGAATTGAACAGCATATATCTGTAAGAATCCACCAGCCAAACCATCTATTGATGATTTGAGATTCGCGAACACAGTGTATGTTCAAGACAGCAAGTATCTTGCTTGATTTATAATATATATATATATATATATATATATATATATATATATATATATATATATATATATATATATATCCACTACTTCTTAAAGCCGGGTGAGATTCTAGATTTTGGTCCGTCAATTTTCTATAATGCCAAAAAAGCTCATGTTTTTAAGTTAAAGTACTTGTCTTTTATTCAAATATTTGGTCGAAAATAGATATTTTAAAGAGCAATTTTTGGAACAGCCTACTTGTAACGATCTAGATTTCATAGCCTATACATGCTTGATTTAATGTGCTAGCCTGATATATGATTATAATATATTTTGATATTTTAATTATCACACATTTAACGCTATCACCGCACGGATAACTTCATACCGAATTTTAATCATATTTTTAAGTGATTTTATGACAATTATTGATTAAAAGGATTGTTTTTATGTGTAAAACTATTTGTGACAACTTTAATTAATTAATTAGGTTCATAGGTTTGAGGAGGAACCTTCACAGGTTAGATAAGGAACCTTAGTCTTGATGAATTATAGGCCTGTAACGCTTGTAAGACAGTTCCATAAAATTATGGAGTGCAAATAGTAATTTTAAGTAATTTAATTTCTATTTTTAATGAATTTTAAATATTTTTTGCGTTTTTCAGGGACCTAGAGTTTAGCTAGATTAATGATTTTTCCAGGATTTTATGTGCAGAATTTTAAACCATCGATGTCTCGATGAATTGATGTGTTGGAGTCAAGATTAGACCCTTTGGGCCATAGTTGCTTGAGGCCCAAGCAAAATTTAACTAATTAAAGACCCAAGATAAGATGAGGCCTTTGGGCCATTTAACTGAAGACCAGGAGAGGGCCATATATGGGCCGTCTTTAAGGCCCATTAGTTAATTAATTAAAAAAAAAGAACGTGGAAGTGTAACTAGAGAAAGAGAGGGAGATGGGGGACGGTGGAGAAGAAATCACGAGAAAGAGAGAGGAGCGGTGAGGCCCTAATTATTGCATAAAAAAATCGTGGGATCTTCCCCACACAGAGAAAAAGAAAAGAGAAAAAAGAAGAGGAAAGAAAGAAAGGGAGAGAGATTGAGATACTTACCTTTTAGCTTCAAGAATTTGGGGCTTTTCTTTGAGGAACTTTTTTACTTCAAGAATTTGGTGTTCCATTGGTAAATAATTATGATAATTGTCAAGAAGCCTTTCAAGATTTCAAGAAGACTTTTTATGAAGAGTCTTTCAAGATTTTGAGAAGGCTTTTCCCAAAAAGCCTTTTCAAGATAAGGAGAAGAGCTAAAGAGTTGTATAATAGATATAAGCAGCTTAACTCATGATACAAAACCACTCTAGAAGCCTCTATTTATTTTGCGACATTGGCATTTGTTGTAATGGTTTATTAGTCTTAGTCGAGATTGTTCTCTGCATCTATATAAAATGAATGGCTGGGATTAGGCTTTGGTTATGGAGATGAGCCTATCTCTTCTTCTCTTACATCATTCTAATAGTTGGGGTTATAGTTCTGTTTCTTGCACTTCTATATAGTATCAGACGGGTTTCTTGTACCATCTCCTCCTTCTGATCAAGGTCCCGCAGCTCGTCCATGGTGTCAAATTTGTGGCAAGCTGAATCACGCAGCTCCTCAGTGCTGATAAAGGCTTGATCTGGTGTTATCAAGGACCTGAGAATTCTTCTCCACAAGCCTTCACGACCACTCAACCCTCCACATCTGCTTCTAACTGGTTTACTGATTCAGTGGCAACGAATCACATCACCAATGATCTATCCAGCCTCTTCATCCATCAGCCCTACAATGGTTCTAATCGCGTCTCTATGGGTAATGGTAACTAATGGGGACATCCGATTCAAGCAGTCGCATGTAACCTATCAAAGGCGGAAGAAGAACATGAAAGTGGTCTGAAAGAAGACCTGCGGGGAACTAAGGAGTGTTTTAGTCGATCGAATCGATCCTAGACATCCGATCGATCGATTGAGGCAGAGGACAGAGTCTTTTGGACGAATTTATTCTTCTCAGTCGATCGATCAATTCTAAATTTTCAATCGATCGATTGTGGACAGAGCCTTCGGGTGAATTACTTTCAGTTGATCGATCAACTCTAGAATCGATCGATTGATCGCGCGAGATATGAAGAAATTTTGGTTTTTTTTGACAAAACTTGTCATTTTAGTGTTTTAAGTTATTAGGACTCTTTTATTTCGAGTTAGGGTTTGCTTAAGCCTATTTAAAGGCTTGTAAAAACAACTTTTATTTAATTGATGGTTAAAGAAAATTTGCTCTACATAGTTTGAGCGTTTTGTGATTAAACTTTCTATGAGAGTGATTCTCTCAACCGAAGAGCGATTCTTCGTCTTGCACGTGGTTTGGTGAGGCCAACTTTTCTCTCCTATCTATCTTCTTTGATCTACGATTTGCAGAAGTACTTAAACACTAATTTATCCCTTCACCACTAAAATCATTATTTACCTATTTCGCTTGGTATCAAAACAACCCACTTATGAGTTCGATCGAAGCCTGAAAACTGTCGGAGATCTAGTCGTTCATTAAGAACCCTAATTTTCTAGATCCGATAGCGAACATACGCGAAAGTAACACTAGTTTAGGCTAGAATTAAATTATTCAATTGAATCTATTGCTATTTTCTGTGATAATCTGTTAAGGAAAATTGACTTTTTATTTGTTCACTTAAATTTCTATTAATCTCAGCCCTAGCATTGCATTGTGTTAGTTTCCGCATCAGATTTGGTATCAGAGATTTGTCAGTTTAAGGTTGTCGGTGTTCATATAGATTCTAGGGTTCATTTCTTTTATTTGGTTTTGTCTGCATCATTTTGTTTTTGTCTTGCATAGTCATGGATCCCATTAAGATAGAAGCCCTAATTAAGGAACTTACGTCTACGTTCACTTCGAGTCAAGCCAATCTTCAAGCCCAATTGACTGATTACCATAATCAATTGCAAAACCAGTTGCGTGATCAACAATCCCGGCATGAGGCTTTGGTGACCCGTGTCGAAGAGATGAATGAGATCATCGCTGAAAATCATTATCGAGCCCACAATAATGACCGTAGGAGAGATGGTCCTCACCGGCGTGATATCCAAACCAATCAGGACGAAAAAATCATGACGTCCGTTAAAGTGAACGCTCTTACTTTTTATGGGAAAAGGCAACCTGAAGTCTATCTTGAGTGGGTGACTAGTATGGAAAATTACTTCAAATGGTATGCCATGTCTAAGGAGCGTAAAGTCCGGTTTGCCAAAGTCAAGCTTATGGGTCAAGCTAGGATTTACGGGATGGGATTAGAGTGTCGTACGCAGTCCTAGGGTCTTCTTCTCATGTCCACTTGGGATCTCATGTCCACTTGGGATGAAATGAAGATCCAACTGAACAAGAAGTATGTTCCATTTTCCTATGATGAACGTATTCTTGGTCGGTGGCAATTACTGTGCTAAGGGAATTCACTGGTCATAGAGCACATCGATAAGTTTGAAGACTCAATGTCTCAAGCCAATGTGGATGAGCCGGAAAGAGTTACCTTATCCGATTCTGAATGGGCCTTTGCCCAAAACTACAGAGGGAACTCATTCCATACACCATTACCGATCTAGATGAATGTTTCTCTAGAGTCGAAGAGTTAGAACGGTACCTCAAGACCCTCAAACCAAGCGTTTCGACACTTGTGGGTCAGGTTATAGGTTAAACTATCCAGAGTCAAGACCCAACGTCAATACCCCGTCAACTAGATCCAACTCAGTTGTTGCACTAGTAACCAAGGTTGATAAGGGTAAAGGTCCAATACTTGATGGCCCCAAGAGTGGTGGTCAAAACAAGTGTTACAAGTGTCATGGCCAGACCTTTTGCAACACAATGTCCCTCCCAAAATTTGTTCTTAATCGAGGACAGTGAGAATGAGTAAAATGAGGAAGAAGTCTATGAGCTTGAATCATCCCTAGTGATGAGGAAGATTTTGCAAGTGAACGAACTATAACTTGTCTTAGGGAAATCTCCTACCCCGTTGAGGAAGATAATACCTCGCGGGATCTTGTAGTTAGATGTGCTCTAGCACAATCTAAGGAGAGTGATGATCATGGATCAAAATGCCGGAAAAACGATACGTATCGTTCGAGCCCAAAACCGATACGTATCGGTATCGGTCCGTATCAAACGATACATTGAATGTATCGTTCGGTATATACCATATAAAATACCAATACGGTACATTTAATGTATCAGTATCGTTCCTAAATCTTGTCGTATCGTAAATGCAAACTCTAGAATCATAGTCGACAGTGGAAGTTGTACCAATGTTGTTTCTGAGAGTACAGTTTCTCACTTAGGACTGGCACCCGTAGCTCACCCACGACCCTATAAAATTGCTTGGGTCGATTCATCATCAATCCCAGTTTCACGAAGGTGTCAGGTTACTATACAATTCAACTCATATATGGACACCTTGTGGTGTGATGTTGTGTCTATGAATGTGGGGCATATCATCCTTGGTAGCCCGTGGCTGTATGATATGGACGTTACATTATTCGGGAGATCGAACATGTGTTCTTTCATGCACAACGGAAATAAAATAAAGATAAATCTTTTACCTTCTAGAGCACCTGCTTTGAAAACGAGCAAGTCAAATGATAAAGGCTTAATTGAGAGAGAGAAGACATCTAAAGTCATTCACATCGTTAGTCCTTTAGAGTTTGAACATGTTGCTAAGACAGAGGGCAATGCCTATGTCCTTGTTACAATTGAAGCACCCACAGAGTCGAGTGTTGAGTTTCCGAAAGAGGTTGAACCAATAATGAGCAAGTTTCGGGATTTTTTTCCCCAAGACCTTCCGAATGAGTTACCACCTTTACGGGACATCCAACACGCCATTGATTTCGTTCACGGATCTACTTTACCTGACTTGCCCCACTATCGCATGAATCCATCCTAACTTTCGGAGTTAAAAAGGCAAGTTGATAAACTTCTCCATAAGGGATTCATTAAGGAATGTATGAGTCCATGTGTCGTGTCAGCGCTGCTCACACCCAAGAAAGATGGATCTTGGAGGATAGTCACGCTATTAACAAAATTACGGTCAAGTATTAGTTCCCTATACCAAGACTGGATGACATGTTGGACATGATGCTCGGTGCCACTATATTTTCGTAGATCGACTTGAAGAGTGGATACCATCAAATCCGAGTTCGTCTCGGAGATGAATGGAAAACTGCTTTTAAAACCGATCATGACACAGGTGTTGAGGCCTTTCATAGGCAAGTTCCTTATGGTTTATTTCGATGGCATCCTTATTTATAGTCACGACAAGGAGCAACACTTAAGCCACCTAAGGCAAGTTTGCATTACTCTCAGAGGAGAGAAGTTATACACGAACCTAAAGAAGTGCACTTTCATGTCACAATGCATTGCCTTTTTAGGGTTTGTCGTAACCTCTGAAGGAATGACTGCGGACCCGGAAAAGGTCAAAGCTACTGTGAACTGGCCTGAACCTCAGAACATTCACGAAATCCGTAGCTTCCATAGGTTAGCCACTTTTTACAGGCGGTTCATCCGTAATTTCAGTACGGTAACATCCCCTATCACCGATTGCATCAAAAGAGGAGTTTAAATGGACACCTGCTGCGGTAAAAACCTTTAAGGAGATTAAGTCCTGAATGATGGAAGCTCCTGTCATGCGCCTTCCTGACTTTTCTAAGGTCTTTGAGGTAGCGTGTGATGTGTCAGGCGTTGGTATTGGGGGAGTGTTAAGCCAAGAGAATCATCCGATAGCTTATTTCAGTGAGAAGCTAAATGAGGTCGGGCAGAAATTCTCTACCTACGACAAAGAATTCTATGCGGTAGTGCAATCTCTTAAATATTAGAAACATTATTTGCTACCACATGAATTTGTCTTGTTCTCTGATCATGAAGCCCTTAAATTTTTGAGTTCCTAAAAAAAGTTAAACCCACGACATGCGAAATGGGTTGAGCAACTTCAAGGGTTCACCTTTGTATTGAAACATAGGGCTGGAGTTGAGAATCGAGTTGTTGACGCGCTTAGCCGCCAGTGTTGTCAAGGCGACACCATGGCATCGAGGCTCCCCATATATGAGCTAATGGCGAGAGGTTAGCAAATGGCGACGCCATGGCGTATGGGATCGCCATACCGCAGTCATATTCGCCATATTAAACATATATATATATTAGAGATAACTTTATAAGTTATAATACTTTTCATTATAACTTTATAATAACTTTATAAGTTATTATATTATAATACTTGAGAGACATACTTGTAAAATGAGCCATTTCACCCCTTTATATACTACAAACTCTCGACATTTTATTTCTGGAGGACGAGATAGCTGAAGGAAGAAAGAAGAAAAAAGAAGAAAGAAAGAAGAAAGAAGAAAGAAGAAGAAAGACGAAGACCGGTAAGCCCTAAAATCTGTTTTCTTTTTTTTTTTGCCCTAAAATTTGCCCTGAAATTTGTGTTTTTTTCTCCCTACTTTATTACCCACAGATGCCCTAAAATTAGCCCTGAAATCTGTTTTTTTTTTTTGCCACAGCTGCCTTATTTTATATATATATATATATATATATATATATATATATATATATATATATATTTTTTTTTTTTTTTTTTTTTTTTTTTGCCACAGCTGCCTTATAATATATATATTTTCTCTCTATTTATTGATATTTGTCTATACCTGATTAATTAGTTGATTTTTTTTCTTCCTCTAAAAAAAATATATGTATTAAAAATAGTAAAAAACTAAAAAATAATAATATTAATGATTAATAAATAAAAATAAAATTATTAATATATATTTTTTTTAAATTATAAATGGCCTCGCCATGGCATGGCGAGCCTCTTCGCCATGACCTTACCACAACGCCTTAACTATCTTGTTAGCCACAGAGTGGCAAAGTTACACTCATTGGGTGTTGCGGTGACTGGATTTAATCGTCTCGTAAATGATTACCCTGTATGTCCGGATTTTGCAGAAGAGTACACCTCACTTCTGGGTAAACAGACTGTAAGAGAGAGTAAGTATACCCTACAGGACGGGTATTTGTTCCTAAAACACTTGTGTATTCTCCGCACTTATCTACGAGATTTTCTTGTTTGGGTATTACACATTGGAAGCGTTGCCAATCACTTTGGTCGCAACAAAACCGTTGCATTAGTTGAAAACCGGTTTTATTGGCCCAATCTCACCCGAGATGTTGTCAAAATCATCAAAGGTTATACACACCTTTACCTGTGCCACACACCTCATGGCAAGATCTTCCTATGAACTTTGTGTTAGGCCTTCCTAAGACCATCCGCAAGCACGATTCGGTGTTCGTCGTCGTGCACTGTTTTCCAAAAATGGTCCATTTAATCGCGTGATCAAAGACCTCAAATGAGTGTAACATTGCTATGCTTTTGCTTAATGAGGTTGCTCGTCTGCACGATTTGCCTAAAACCATAATGTATGATCATGATGTCAAGTTCGTTAGTTACTTTTGAAAGACTGTGGCATAAAATGGGGACTAGACTTCAGTTTTCGTCAGCATATCTGTGGTGTCCCCAAATTCACATACTGGATCAATGCACTCACTTGGAGACATCACACTACATCACATATCCGTGATCATAAATAAATCAATTAATCCATAAATATCTGCATATAAACGCATCGGAAAAAAAAATAATAACTATTAAAAGCGCACGCATAAATTTTCTTTTTCCATCATCATGAGAGCAATGTTAAAATATGAGATAACAACCTATTATACCAAATTCTATGCCTACTCTTTAAATTAATAGATAAAGCTGAAATCAAGCATAAATCATTAACATGATTTGAAATAACTGTCTTAAAATCCTTCCTCATACATAAAGAAAAAACTAATCAACTAAGCTTCAAATCCTTCTTTGCTCAAATCTGGATTTCCATCAATCATTGACGCATCTACTTCATCCACTCCATGTATAATTATACTCTCTGGAATCTCAAACAATGGATCAATTTACCAAGTAAACAGATATGAACCAGACATGATGAAGCTAATAGAAAAGGTTCATAACTCAAAAAGCTCGTGCTGCTGGACCTTATAAGATCTTGAAGCGTACCATTCCTAACGCTTACGTCCTCAATTTACCGTCGGAATTGGGTATTAACACAACTTTCAACGTGGAGGATCTCATTCATTCCATGGCCATTTCCATATACCACCCAACCCGTTTGAACCTTCCACATCCAATGTTACCCATATTTCCCTCCCCATCCCATTACCTCCACCCACACGAGCATTTCGTGAGAACATTGAAGATATTTTGGAGGATCAGATTGTGTCCACCAGCCAAGGGGGACTTCAGAAATACCTTGTCAAGTGGAAGAACAAAGTTGATTCGAAGAATACGTGGACAACAAGGGAAGAATTCCAGCAGATAGATTCAGATCTCCTCGACCTCTATCACAGCCAATATTCATCGGAGATGAATCCTTTTAACCCGATGAGAATTGATGGGAACATCCAATTCAAGCAGTCGCTCGTAACCTATCGAAGGCGAAAGAAGAATGTGAAAGTGGTCCGAAATAACTATGGGGAACTGAGGAGTGTTTTAGTCGATTGATTGATCCCAGACATCCGATCGATCGATTGAGGACAGAGCCTTTTGGACGAATTTATTCTTCTCAGTCAATCAATTAATTCCAAATTTTCAATCGATCAATTGTGGACAGAGCCTTTGGGCGAATTACTTATCAAAGTTTGAAAGTTTTGTGATTAAACTTTCTGTAAGCGTGTGATTCTCTCAACCGAAGAGTGATTCTTCGTACCGGGTGCGGTTTGGTGTGAGGCCAATTTTTCTCTCCTCTCTATCTCTTTGATCTACGATTTGCGTAAGTACTTAAACCTTAATTTATCCCTTCACCACTAAAATCATTATTTACCTATTTCGCTTGGTATCGAAAGAACTCACTTGTGAGTTCGTTCGAAACCCTAAAACTGTCAGAGATCTAGTCGTTCACTAAGAACCCTGATCTTCTAAATCCGATAGGGAACGTGCGCGAAAGTAATACTAGTTTGGGCTAGAATTAAATTATTTAATTGAATCTATTGTTATTTTTTGTGATAATCTGTTAAGGAAAATTGTCTTTTTAATTGTTCACTTAATTTTCTATTAATCTCAGCCCTAGCATTGCATTGTGTTAGTTTCTGCATCAGTAAGTCCCTAAACATTCATCACACGGGGTCTGGCTATATCCCCTTTCCATGCAAAACCTGCTTGCTTAAAAATGTTCTACATGTTCCTGTTATTTCATCCAATTTGCTTTCAGCTCACAAACTAGTCATGGATAATAATTGTATAATTTCATTTTATTCCACTGGTTTTGTGATCCAGGACAGGCTAGCCAAACAGATCCTTCTCAAGGGGGATAGTAGCCATGGTCTCTATCCAATCCGGTCATCAAAAGAATCTATCAACAACAACCCTACATTTCTCGCTTCTCGGCGTCCACAGTCAATTTGGCATAATCGCCTTGGACATCCTTCACATCCAATTCTACATAGCTTAATTTACCACTTTCGTGTACCTTTTACTAAACACAAAATTGTAATGTGTCAGCATTGCAATGTAGTGAAAAGTCATAAACTTCCTTTTCTGAAATCTGAATCAGTTGTTAATGAACCTTTTCCTCTTGTTCATGCGGAAGTTCCATCCTCCATTCTCTAGATCAATGGTTATCGCTACTATGTAATTTTTATCGATGATTTTTCGCGTTTTACATGGTTTTACCTTATAGTAGAGATTTCAAGAAGGCTTTTTGAAAGGCCTTTTCAAGAAGGCTTTTCAAGATCAAAATTTTAAGGCTTTTTAAGAGTTAAAGGTGAAGAAATTACCAACATATTAAGATCATCCAAATATTCAAGATTGTTTTCAAGATTTATCAAAGCCCCTCAAGAAACTAATCCAGATATCGTTCAAGAAACCAATCAAGATCTTCAAGAAAATCAAGAAATATCTTCAAAAATTCAAAAAATCAAGAACCATAAGGTATTGAAAAATCATTGGGTTTTTAATGCTTAGAATATGTATCATGCTAGGATGAGGTTAATTTTTATCCGAACATTGAAAAAGGTGTTTGTGAAATTGAATATAATATGTTTATTTTGTTTTTTTGAACCTTAATCTCCATATGCTAATTTTTATTGATTTCTATGTACTTTTAATTCATTGTTACTTAATGATTAATTATAGATTCGCATATTTATCCACATATGGTTATGCTAAACAAAGCGTTGACGGCTGTAGCAACGATGGGGCTGGTGAGGGCTCCAGGGAGTCTACGGATATTGATTGTCTGATTTGTCTAGGGCGTAATCTCGGTATGTCGTTCAAAGGATCGGAGGCAGAATTGCGGGAAGTGTTCCGATCCATTTTGGTCAGTTGCCGGGATAACAAAAAGAAGCGTCGTAGTGGGTCGCGGGAACTGGCGAGATTGCAGTGGGGGATGTCGGATGGGAGGGGAGTAAGGGGTGTATAATTTACACTCCTTTTTTGGGCGGGATGTCAACCAGTTTGATAATGAAGATGTTATCATGGAATGTGAAGGGTATCTGTGATGGGACTAAACGGGCAGGGGTGAAGCAAGTGATTGCGGCTGTTAATCCGGTCATGGTTACTCTTCAGGAGACCAAATGGGGCAGTTGTGATAGGAAGAAGGTTCGGTCGGTGCTGGGAGGGGACAAATGGGATTGGATCGGTGTCGACTCTGTTGGTGCTTCTGGTGGTATATTGGTGGCCTGGAATGCGTTCATTTTTGAAAAAATGGATGAGGAAGTGGGAGTGTATTCCGCATCTGTGGTGCTTCGGAACAAGGACTCAGGGAAAAAGTGGATGTTTGCAGGTATTTATGGGCCTTCTGTTGATAGAGAGCAGGGTGAGCTCTGGTTTGAGTTGGCTGCTCTGGCCGCCAGGTGAGATTTTCCGTTATGCTTCGGCGTGGATTTTAATGCCATAAGATGGGGATCTGAAAAGGTGGGTGGGCCACCGGATGCCGGAGTTATGAGGGACTTCAACTCCTTTATTTCTGATTGGGGCCTAATGGATGTTCCGTTAACGGGGGCGCGATTCACGTGATCGAACCTCCAAGATAACCCTTCCTTTAGAAGGCTGGATAGGTTCCTTTGTATTTTCGAATGGCTTGATCTTTTCCCAGGAGCTAGGTTGGAAGCCCTAGCTCGGGCTATCTCTGATCACCGGCCCTTGGTGTTGATGTGTGAGTCTAAGGGGAAGGGGTCGTTTCTGTTTCGATTTGAAAATATGTGGCTGTTGGATGAGTCCTTTCGAGAGAAAGTGCCGGTGTGGTGGCGAGAACCAGTAGCTTCGGGGACTGTTGCCTATAGATTCATATCTAAACTCCATCGGTTGAAAGACAAGATTAAGGTGTGGAATCGGGATGTGTATGGGTTGGTTCATGTTAAGAAGGAAATTTTACTTAAGAGATTGAATGAGTTGGACAACTTGGAAGAGGATAGAGCCCTTACGATGGATGAAAGAGAAGATTCTCTAAAAAACTGGAGTTCAACAGCACGTGTAGGGGCGAGGAGGTAAGGTGGATTCAAAAAGCCAAGGTTAGATGGCTCAAGGAGGGGGATGCTAACACTAAATACTTTCATGTGGTTGCCAACGCCCGGTTCAAATTCAATTATTTGGGGAGCATCGTGGTTGATGGGATGACGTATGTGAGTGAGGATCAGGTCCGTGAGAATATCGTCGCGTACTATGAACGGATGTATACGGATGGTGGTTTTCCACGCCCGCAGTTGGATGGGGCACCTTTCAGTGCTATCTCGGCAGAGGAAAGTATGGGGATGGAGCAGCAATTTAACGAAGAGGAGGTGTGGCGTGTGATCAGGTTTGGTGGAAGGAATAAGGCACCGGGTCCGGATGGGTTTACCATGGAGTTCTTCCAGTCTTTTTGGGGGACTATAAAGGGGGAGATGATGGAGGTTATGTTTGAATTCCACACTTTTGGATTCATTGGGAGGGCTCTAAACTCCACTTTTATCACCCTCATTCCCAAGCGTGATGGAGCCGAGGATATTTCCGACTACCGCCCGATTAGTCTCACAAACTGCCTTTACAAGATTATAGCTAAGGTGCTAGTGAATAGACTGAAGCTGGAGCTGAGTAAGAATATCTCGGGTAATCAAGGGGCTTTTGTGCGAGGTAGACAGTTAGTGAACCTGGTTGTTATGGCTCATGAGACCATTCAGTCGGCTCACAATCATCGTCGTCCGGCTGCGATTTGGAAGGTGGATGTGAAAAAAGCGTATGATCAAGTGAGCTAGGAAGGTCTTGATTATATGCTCGGGAGGTTGGGGTTCAGTGTTATCTGGAGGAAATGGATGCGTGGGTGTTACTCTTCGCCGTGGTTCTCAGTTCTGATTAACAGCACTCCGGCTGAGTATTTTAAGAGCTCCAGGGGTATCCGGCAGGGGGATCCGCTGTCCCCGTTTCTTTTCAATATACTGGGCAAGGCGTTATCTGGGCTGATAGTGTGTGCCAGGGAGTGCAATCTTACTACAAGTATCCAAGTTAGAGCACATGGCAGATTCATCTCGCACTTACAATACGCTGATGACACGATCATATTTGGGAAGGATGATGCTATGGAGTTCAGTGTGCTAGTGGGCGTGCTTTCGGTATATGAGGCGGTATCAAATTAACGTATCAATTTTCTCAAATCCGCGATCACGGGGATTGGGGTTGAGGAGTCCGTATTGGCGGAGCTTGCGTGCACACTGAGCTGTGGCATTGAGAAGTTGCCTATTAGATATCTCGGTCTGCCACTTGGCCTCAGACATCCAACGTCTCGCGAATGGCAACCTGTGGTGTAAAGGTTCGAGCAGCGGTTGTCGTCGTGCAAAGGAAAGTTACTGAGTAGTGGGGGTAGGTTGGTTCTTGTTAAGGCGGTCCTTTCGTCGATGCCCATCTTCTATATGTCGATGTTTAAGTGTCCGGTGAAGGTTATCAATCGGCTCGAGCAGATCCAACACTCCTTTTTATGGGAGGGTTCAGGGATGGACCGAAGATATCACCTTATTAACTGGGATACTTGTCAATTGCCAGTCGATGCTGGAGGGGTGGGGAATCGCAGCCTGAGATGGACCAATTTGGCACTTCTTGGGAAATGGTTCTAAAGAGCGGGGAGGGTGGAAGAGAGGGAGAGCCTCTGGCGCTTGGTGTTGGTCGAGAAATACGGGCAATCCGTTGATAGCTGGGGGATCTGCTCTACGGCTCACAGAGGGACTTCCGCATGGTGGAGAGGTATTTGTAGCTTGTGGTCGAGCTTTGCTAGAGGATTGCGGTTCAGCTGGGGGTATGGCACCCGTATCAGGTTTTGGGACGATATTTGGCTGGATAATAGCACACTTCGGTCCTCCTTCCCGAGTATCTATGTTGTTTCTTTGAACCAGGGTGGGAGGATTGACGACTTTGTCTCGCATACTAATGGGGATATTGTATAGGATATTACTACCAGAAGGTCCCTGAGGGATGGTGAGATGACCGAGTTCTCCATTCTGATTCAGAAACTATATGAGACGCAGCGGAATTCTCACAATTGTGATCTGAGGATATGGGCCCCTAGTGGCAATGGTAACTTCAGTGTCAAAAGCTTTTTTAAACTGTTGTCACAGCATCCACTTATCACCATTGAAGGTAAATGGTTGTGGAAAGAGTATATACCATCGAAAATTAAGTTTTTTGGGTGGACGCTTTGTAAGGAGAGAATCCTTACGAGAGTTCAGCTTATTCGTAGGGGAAAGGATATTACAATGGCTGCGTCATGTGTTCTGACGGGGTGGAGACTGCTGCTCATCTCTTCCTTCATTGTCGCATGGCCTATGAGATTTGGTCTGTAGTCTTTAAATCTTTTGGTTTGAGCTGGGTTATGGCGAAAATGTCATATCAGCACTTGTTGAGCTAGTTATTTGGGATGGTTGAGGGCGAGAGTCGGGAGTACTGGAGGACATCCTTGTTCGCCTTTTTTGGTGTCTATGGCGCGAGAGGAATTTGAGGATTTTCGAGAAAAAATGTAGGCTGGTGGGGATGATTATAAAATCCATTACGAACCTAGTCAGGTTTTGGGTGGCTAGAGGCGGAGAGGGGCATGGTCACTCTCCGTATATTTGGGATCCAGGCTAAGTTGGTCGATATGGTCTGTTGTGCGGAGGGTTGTGTATTTTCCTCTTTTCTTATTTGTTTTCGTCTTTTTTTTGTTCGTTGATTGTATTGGTTTTCAGCGTCTTGCTGTGTTTCAATATAATTCCTTTTACCGATAAAAAGAAATGTTTATGTTGCATAGAAATTATAAACATATTATGCTCAATGCTCATGTTATTTAAATTGTGGACACATCCAAACAAGGAACTATGATAATGAATAAGGGACTAAATAAGTGAAATATTGCATGATGTTCCAGGGAGGTTTTTGCATCATAATTTGTGCATCGCATAAGCATATGAAAGTGGAAAGATTCACGAACGGACTACATAAAACCATGAATGATAAAAATTAAAAAAAACGAAATATTATGAAAGGACGTGATTAGGATTTAAGCTTGTTAGTCAAATTAAGGACATGTTATGATTAATCATGAAAGAAACAAAAGAATGACTTAATGAAGAACTAATGCATACATGGCATTAATGAAATATGTAATACTCAGTCCGGATCCAATGGGTAAGTGACCTAGAACAAGATATGGTGATTATATGTGATCGAAGTACGGAAGGGTGAAGGTCATATAGGAGCCCCGCGACCAATTGAAGTACAAAACGGTGAAGATTGGGATGGCGGATAAAAGATGATTCATGATCATATGAGGATGTTGATTCATATTGCATTGCATTAAATAATTTAAAAAGAAACAACATTGAAACTAGGATAGAGACAAGAACTTATCACAATGTTACAATGCCAATACAAAATGTTTATCACCTTATGTTGCTCACATATGCCATGTTTATTTTGCTTTATTGTTTTATTCACTTGTCATTGGATTATATCGTTTATTTATATTGCATGCATATGGATTTCTTGTATTAGGGATTCTATGACTAGCCCATACGAGTTATTCGACTTACATCCCGGATGTTGTTTATGGGATGGCCAAGGCATGATGTGGATGCAGGGATGGAGAATGTTAACTTGAGACGAATGACGTTAACTAGGATTTGAATGAAGACAATTTTGAGTGTTAGGAAATTTATTTGCAGTTGATTATTGAGAGTTAGATTAGTTGATTTCAGATTTTATATTTGGGCTATTGTTGAGGACTTGGACTTGTTTAGTTGAGTAAATACTTTTACAATTGACGGATTAATTTTTAGTTGATTTTATAAGTACTTTTAATTGATGATTTATTATTTCAGTTCTTATTTTCTCCTGTTGATTTGCATGGAATGGAGTTTTATTTCTATGTTTTATTTCGTTGTGCTTATTTCGGATCATTGTTTCATAGTGTTTATTACTACCAATGCACATTAAGTATGTTATGTCGTGCAACGTCTCTAGATGAGCACATAGATTCGGAGTGTAATTTTGGGACGTCAAACTACTTCCTATTTAGGCTTCCTTCATTGGTCATATAGGAAATAATAGTGGTTGCTAATGTTTTTTCTTTTCACTTGTCATTTTTGTCTTTTGCATGGACATTTTCGGCAATTTATCATCTCTATTTTAGGTGAAGTCCTCCCATTTACAACTTTAAGAGTGTAGGGTGTGCTTGTATCTTATTGTGGGTGTTAGGTTCTTGATTTTTTTTGCTACCCCAAAAGTCATCTTTTTTCTCTAGACTAGAGTTGCTATAGGTGCTTTTTACACCAAGGGCTCCAAACACACCACTCTCCATCTGCTAGGTTGGTCAAACCTTAGGAGAGTATAGAATATGTAGATATCAATGGGTGTGACTCATTGGTCATACCCAATGCACAAGGCTCCCACTTTCAGCTGGGGGTCTGGGAGAGATAGATGGTTGGCAGCCTTACCCCCATTCAGGAGAGACTGATTCTGGATGGGCCTGACTCCGTCAAAGGCCAAATATCTATCTTCGCAAATTTTGTGGTCATTAATATGTATGCAGCCTTCAAGATTTGACTAATTTAGCCGAGGATGATTGAGTACTATCCTTTGTGTATATGTCGAACGCCTAATCATCTCTTTTGAATACCTATAGTACTGTAGTGAGAAAGGCACATGACATCTTATAGGGATTTCTTGGACAGCAAAACATCCTTCTCCATTACCTGTATAAAACAACCTACCATGGGTCAAAATTTCGTCTGATACCGATACGTATCGGACGATACGTATCAGTATTGGACTAGGACGATACGGTACATTCAATGTACAGTATCATCCATTTTATATACAAATGCCCGGATGATACATTCAATGTATCGTCCGGTAAGTTACTGTTCCGATACATATCGTCCGATACGTATCGGTTTGGAGCTCGGACGATACGTATCGGATACCCGAGATTTTGACCCTTGCAACCTACAGTGTTGAGTACCATAAAATAACAAGTTACATAACATGTTAGAGGGAATTTTTCGGCTCAAGACCAAAATATCATTTTTCAGCTACTTTAGGTCAATTGATTACCATTATAAACTACATCCACAGGGATTCTTTGTCGTATTCAAGTTTTTTTCCAAAGTTGATGTAAGAGCCCTTAAAAGCAATCTTTCTCATCTTTGGAAACCCTGAACATTTAACATTAACAAGTATACCATATCTTGTTGAGCAAAGTAACATTCAACATTAACGAGTATACCATATCTTGCTAAGCAAAGTTCCCCTTCTATATTATGCAGTCGTTGCAAAAAAAAAGAAGTAACCATTCTTGTTGAGCATTTTTTCAAATCAACATGCTCCTTGAAGAATAAAGGATTGAAGATCAGATATCTTATATAGAGAGAACAGGAAGAAGACCAGTTGCAAGAAAGCAGAGGGAGAAAAAAGAAATAGAAACGAATTGTATAAAATCTTGTAGTTATTGACTGTATAAAGGTAGTTTCCAATTACCGACAGTGGTTTTATGCGTACTCAGAAAACCACTTATAATATAAGATGAGCAGTTTGGATGGGTTGGTTGCTCGTCTTTTAAAACTGGTTATGGTTTGATGTGCATATGTTTGGTATTATTTATTAGTTCTTTTATTTCAAAGACGAATGGAGAAATAGGACTCACAAAGCCGATCCCAGATAGATGGGATGAAGCCATGATGATGATAATGATGATGATGATGATGACTTATTAATTCTTTATATTGGTCTCTAATCATTTATTTTATTTTTAATTTTTCGTCTTTTGGTTGATGTAGGCCATATGAAGAATTAGGTACTTAAAGATCTTAATAGGTTAATACTTTATGTTGTCTCCACCCATTTATTCAATTCTTTTATTATTTTATCTTTTTCTATGGGTAAGTTACGATTGAACCTGCTACCTCAAGGTTGCAATATTGTCAATGTGCGACCTCATTCTTGGTGTGTTAGTTGTCGTAGGCCAAATGGAGTGTTAGGCTCTTCAAGATGTTAAGTGAAAAAATTGTGTTTCTTCAATTGGTGTTTTATATTTATGTTTTGGTTTTTCCTTTTTTTTATGAGATTGCATACAACACTTTTTAGGAGAATTTCACTGGTATGTATGTTGATAGATTTGGTTCATTTGCATTGTGAAGATGGGTCTTAGTACATTGGGATGTGTACAACGTTATGGTATGAGTGGCATGAACAACTTTTTGTTTAAAATAATGACATTCAGACTTCCATTTGAAAAAGCCATCTAATTCATAGGCTATAACGTGTGCCTCTATGACAGCCTTGGTCAGCCGGCCATGAAGCAGAGTTTCCTCTGCCGAATAGAACTCTGATGCTAAGAAGAGTGGATAAATCTCTTTAACATAGCAATATATGATATGGATACATTTTACAATCGTGATGCTCCTTTTAAAATTTGGTTCAATTGGAGAAGCTAAGAATGGCCATTTTTGTTCTCATCTTCGAACTGGCCAGGTTTTTTTACTGTCAAAAGACTACCTCCATAGCCAGGTCCGACGATTGCAAAAAGGATATTAACAACCATTTTTTTTGTCGCAGTTGCTCTCACAAGGTAAGAAAATTGTGCCTGTTAGAGCCAATATCATATTATGCCCACTGTGTGATGCTAGAATTGTTGTGGCCTTCCCTAGATGAATATTTTTGGTGAAGGGGGCAAACCTGTGAGGATAATAGGTGCCCTCTTTAATTATGCTCCAACTGTTTTCAAGGTACGCGCAACAGTTGAGTTCTAACTTAAGGGAGTTTAGATCTAGAAATGGAAACATTGAGCTTGAGTCAGATGGTCCTTAGAATTAATGGAGGATTACTTATTTTCATTTAAGATGATTCATATGATATGATCTTTAGAGACATTGGATTACTGAAGGTTCTTTAATTATTGGTTTGTTTTTTTTATTTTCATACTTGTTAATGTATATTGTTAGATTTGTCATTAAGATTACTAAGCTTATGAATTACTTTTGTTTAGTTATTTATTTTGGGACATTCATATCTTTATTGTTATTATTTGTAGATGGACTGTAAATTGTGAATGTGTGTTGTGTTCCTTTCACATTTTTTACTATATAATAAATTTTAAGGTGTAACGATCAATGAAACTTGGTTTTCAAGTCCTTCCATATTTTTTATTTTGACTTGAGTACGCGTTTATTAGTTATGAAAAAAGAATGGAATGATAATTTCAACTAACCACCAAGTACGTGTTTATTAAGTAATTACTTACGATAATGCTTCTTTCAATGCACAATATTTGTTTTAATCAACCACCCTTTTCTTACCTGAATATGAAAACTTGACAATACACAACTTAGAAAGAACATATTTGTTGAAGGAAGGCTGAATTTGCAATGAGTTTGCTTAAGTCGTTCGAAGGCTCACGATGTTGTCTGTAATTTTGTAACTACGCTCATTGTTCAAACACCTTAAAGCATGTAGTGAGATCAGAAATGGTGACACCAAAAGATGTGTCTTACCATATCCCCACATCAAGAACCTAATAAACAAGCTCGCAAACCTAATAAAGAAGCACACACAATGCTTTCAAAATTCATTCTTTTTCTATTTGACACAGCCACCACTCTAAAATATCCTTGACCAAAGATTTTAAGCCCTCTAGGTAGGATTTACTTATTTTCATCTTCCAAGGAGAAAGAAAGTTAGAATGAAGATATAATTGGGTTCTTGTGAAAAACTACATTGAGAGCCTAGAATTGTAATTCAAACAACCAATGACACTGATATTCTAATTGTTTCGAATATAATTCATATATCTTGAAGGTTTAGGAGACACGAGTTGCTTACATGGTCAAACTAAAGGATACAAGCAAAGATTAGGGAGTTTTAACTCCATGAAATTGTCAGTTTGACTGTGCAGGTGATGCATTGTTAACCCTGACCATTGGTAATTGGTGCTTCTCGCCTTTGCAATCTTGTGTCGTTGATTTCCAATTTGAGGAAGTTTGTTTAGCACTTGTTCTAATAAGTAAATATTACAAGATGTTGACGCGGGACGGAACTCTAAAATGCTTGAATATGATTTTTAATGTGATTGGCCGAAATTAAATAAAATTAATTCAAAGATAATCTCAAAAATACCTTCAGGTTCTTAGAATTTCGGTAGGTATATCACGCGAGATCCGAATAGGGTATTCAATACGATGCGCAAGCCCTGTTAGATTTGAGGCGAGATCGGGCCTAGAGATAGGATTCTAGCTTTTCTAGGCTTAGGCGCTCGTCTTCAATCCGATGTAGATTCACAGGTTTGAACTAGGGTTGTAGAATTTGTTAGGTTTGATGACTCATATGAAAACTAGGGTTTTTGATGGAAATAGGTTTTGGGTTTGGATTAGGGATTCAATATGGGTAATGGATTATAAGAGAAAGCAGAGGAAATATTGAGCAAAGACAATAAAAGATCAAAAGATAATAGATGGGAATCACTCCCTTGGTCTCATACCAAACCCATCTCAGGCAAAGAATACTCAAGCAATAATGCATTCAAATATTCAACAAACTAATTAAAAAAGTATTTACAAGCCTCTATATATAAGCCACCAATAATTAATTCGAAATAGAAAAGAGTCCTAATAGAAATAAAACAAAAAAATGCAGTTTTCCCATAAAATTAGAAATGACAACACGCTGATCTATGTGACAACGTTGTGCGCATTGCGTGTTGTATTCTGCTGACATTCGATTGCGCTTTTCTCCCTTGAAGCTACGGTACCCAGGCTTCCCCTACGTTTCTTCTGACGCCGATAAAACTGATGTGGTCCGAATCCGATGTCCATGTATGTGACGTCCCCGTCAATTCCCCCGGACCAAATAGGTTTCATCACCGATGAAACGCGCTCGTGGTAGATGTCAATCAAATCGGGGTTCAATCGGCGGACCTCATTCTCGTGGACCCAAGTGTTTTTGGACTCCGGTTTTCCGACCCATTTAAACAAGTACTTCTGGAATCCCCCATCTTGTGTGGAGACGGCATGATCATTTATTATATCCTCTATATCATCTTTTCTCTGTCTGCTTGGGGATGGAAGAGGTACGGGCTGCAAGATTGGGTTGGGGCTAGGGCTATGAGGTGGCTGGAGTGGGTTTTCAGGAGGTGGGGTGAAGCCCAAGTAAAGAACCAAGTCCTCCACATTGAACGTTGAACTAGCCCTCGTACCTGGAGGAATCTCAAGCACATATGAATTAGGACCACTCTTAGCCAAAATTCTAAAAGGTCCAGCGCCTCGGGATTGAAGCTTCTTTGCGGATCCCGATGGGAACCGCTCAGGCCTAACCCGAACCATCACATAATCACCCACGTGAAATTCTTTAAAACGCCCATGAGCATCTACAAATAATTTATATTGATTGTTGCTTAAATTAATCTTTTGTTTAATTTTAGCATGCAAGCTATGAATGTGTTGTGCAAATGCATCGGCAGACTCTGACACGCTATGGGATGCAATCAAATCTAATGGGGTCCTAGGCCTATGACCATGTACTACGTCAAAAGGACTCATGCCTATAGACCTATTGACAGAATTATTATAGGCAAACTCAGCTGTGGGTAAAATGGTATCCCAGGCCCTAACATGATCACCGACACGACTACGAAGGAAATTCTGAAGGCTCCTATTGGTGCTTTTGGTTTGGCCATCCGTTTGAGGGTAGTAAGCTGTCGAGAATTGGAGCAATGTGCCCATCATGTGCCAAAGGGTCTTCCAAAAATAGCTAGTGAATTTAACATCCCTATCATACACAATGGCTTTGGGCTACCCATGAAGATGTACTACCTCCACGAAAAATAATTTAGCAATATGGGATGCATCGGAAGTTTTGGAACAAGGAATGAAGTGGGCCATCTTGGAAAATCGGTCCACTACGACAAAGATGGAATCGTGCTTCCTTGGAGTTTGGGGAAGTCCAAGCACGAAGTCCATTGAGAGGTTTTGCCACGGTGTGTGGGGCACGGGTAAAGGGGTGTACAAGCCGATATTTTGTTTAGTCTGTTTGGACACTTGGCAAGTACGACAATGTTTAACGACTCGGGTGACATCTCTCATTAGGCTAGGCCAAAAGAACATATCCTCTACAAGTGCAACAATTTTATTACGCCCGAAATGTCCGGCCATCCCTCCACCATGTAACTCCCAAATGAGAAAGTCACGCAATGAAGTGCGAGGGATGCAAAGGCGATTTCCTTTAAACAAGTACCCATCGTGGATGGTGTACATGGGGTGTATGTTGGTCTGGTCACTAAGGAGAGCAGTGTACTCTACCCCAAAATATGGGCAATCGGGGTACTCATCCTTTAGTTGTTCGAACCCGACGACCTCGGTGCTCATGGAGTGCAAAGTCGCCACCCGACGACTAAGCGCATCAGCAGCCCTATTTTGGGCACTGGCCTTATGCTTTAACACAAATGTAAACCCTTGAAGGTACTCGGCCCACTTCGCATGCCTTGAGTTCAACTTCTTCTGTGAAGAAAGAAAGCGTAAGGCTTCATGGTCAGAGAACAACACAAATTCCTGCAGTCTAAGGTAATGTTTCCAATACCAAAGAGATCGAACAACCGCATAGAACTCTTTGTCATAGGCGGAGTATTTTTGTTTTGCCTCGTTAAGTTTTTCACTAAAATAGGCCACTGGGTGACCCTCTTGGCTAAGCACTTCTCCTATGCCTACACCCGATGCTTCACATGCGACTTTGAAGACTTTGGAAAAGTCTGGCAAGCGCATGACGGGTGCACTACTCATCCGTTGTTTTATCTCAGCAAAGGCTTTCGTCGCGGCTTTGCTCCATTTGAAGTCCCCCTTTTTCATGCAATCTGTAATTTGGGCCATGATGGTGCTAAAGCTTCTGATGAAGCGACTATAGAAAGTAGCCAAGCCATGGAAGTTGCGGACGTCGTGTATGTTCTTAGGTTCTGGCCACTCCATAATGGCTTTAACCTTTTCGGGGTCCGCGACCATTCCATCGGCCGAGATAATGAATCCCAAGAAGACAACGGAATGTTGCATGAAGGTGCACTTCTTGAGATTTGCAAACAACTTCTCGCCCTTGAGGGTTTCACAAACCAACCTAAGGTGGTTCAAGTGTTGATCCTTGTCATGGTTATAAATCAAGATGTCATCGAAATACACAAGGAATTTGCTTAGAAACGGGCTCAACACTTGAGTCATAAGTCGCATAAAAGTACTCGGGGCGTTAGAAAGCCCAAAAGGCATGACCATCCACTCATAAAGACCATCTTTAGTCTTAAAGGCGATTTTCCACTCATCATCGGGGCGGATTCGGACTTGATGGTAGCCACTCTTAAGGTCTATCTTTGAAAAGATTGTGGCACCAACCATCATATCGAGCATGTCATCGAGCCTTGGTATGGAAAACCGATACTTAACCGTAATCTTATTGATTGCACAGCTATCCACATGCATGCGCCATATACCATCTTTCTTAGGAGTGAGTAGGGCAGGTACGGCACACGGGCTCCGACTCTCTTGGATGAACCCCTTCTGAAGGAGGTCATTGACTTGCCGAGTCAACTCAGTGTGCTCAACTTGATTCAACCTGTAGTGGGGCAGGTTTGGTAAGGTAGATCTGGGAACCAAGTCTATGGTGTGTTGGATATCACGCAGGGGAGGGAGTTCGTTTGGTAAGTCTTCAAGGAAGATATCCGTAAACTCTTTCAAAATCGGCTCAACCTCCTTGGGACACTTGCTCACGGACTCGAGAGCACTCTCAACGGTGACAACTACGTACACCACATTCTCATCTAACGATGCTTTCTCGAATTCAGAAGGGCTCACAATATTAATTGCCTTAGAAGACTCGCCCTTCTTTTCGACTTTATTGGTCGATAGTATTTTGGGAGGCAAAGGGTGTAAAGTAATCATCTTGCCCTTATGTATGAACGTACATATGTTTGATCGATCAGAAAGAGTCACGTCCATGTCATAGAGCCACGGCCTTCCCAAAATGATATGGCCCACATCTATCGACACCACATCACACCATATGGTGTCTGAATAGGAACCTAACTGAATCGGTACACGACACATTTTCAACACAGGAATGGATGAAGAGTTAACCCATGCGACTTTATAAAGTCTCGGTTGGGCTTCAGGTGTAAGCCCCAAGCGGCATACGGCATGAGTTGATACTACGTTAGAGCAGCTACCGCTATCCACGATGACCTTACAATTCTTTTCACCAAATCTGGCAAAGGAGTGGAAGATGTTCTCCCTTCGCCAGTCATCCTTTTCATCTCGTTGAGGTTGTGCAAGGGCACACCTCACATCTAAAGCATGGCTAATAGCATCACCCTCCTCATCGCTAGGTGTGTTAATCGGCTCAAGTACTTCTTCAACCACTACCTCATCATCATCTTCCTCTCCCTCAATGAAGAGAGTCCTTTGGGGGTCTTTTGTAGGGCATTGGGCGGCAAAGTGTCCTATCCCATGACATTTATAGCACTTAACTTGAGAGTTGCCCCTTGAGGATTCTCCAACTAGACCTTTTCCCTTTTCAAACCTCATATTGGTAGGGATAGGTTGTGTAGGCTTTGGAGGAGGATTAAATAGTCCCTCACTGGATCGCTGACCACTATATTGTGGCTCGGTTCTCTTCACCACCATAGTTTTTAAATATCGTTCAAAATCTTGCACAATGGCATAGCATCTTTCAAGAGTTTCCACGGGGTGAGAAATTAATTCTTTTTGCAAATCAAGTCGCAATCTGGTGCGGAATCTAGAGAGAGTGATTTCAGGGTCTTCCAATACCTTTGCCCTCATCATGAATTCTTCGAATTTGATAATGTAATCGATCACGGGCATACCACCTTGGCGTAAATTTTGCCACTAGTCGAGGAGGCATTGGTGGTATGATAAAGGGACATACTTCTCAGTAAGTCGTTCCTTCATGTCATCCCAACGGGTAATGGGAGGACAACCCGCATTCACCCTGATGCGCTCGGCATTGAGCCAGAAAAGTCGAGCTTGACCAACCAATTTCATTTTACCAAGTCTGACACAACGGTCGTCATTCATGGCATACCAATCAAAGTGTTGGTCCATGTCGAAAAGCCAATCGAGGAAGACTGTAGGGTTCATTCTTCCATCAAAAGTCAGAATCTCAACTCGGACATTCTTAAGGAGTTGAACTTCAAGGGGTGGTCATAGTCATCTCTACGATGATCCCTACGGTTCCGGCTCCAATTGTCTTGGCGACCATCGCGTTCAAAGGGAGGATGACGCAGGACGGAGACCCTAAAATTGCGGAATATGATTTTTATGCAGATTTTGCCGAAATTAATGAAATTAAATCAAGTTTAATCGCAAAATTATCTTTGATACCTTTAGGGTTTTGCATAATTCAGATGGATTGATCACACGAGATCCAGGTAGGGTCCAGTCCAATGCGCAAGTACTTTTAGAGTCGAGGCAAGATCGGCCTAGAGATAGGACTCTAGCTTTTCTAGGCTTAGGCGCTCGTCTTCGGTCCGATGTAGATTCACGAAGTCAAAATTAGATTGTAAAAGGGAATTAGGGTTTGCAAAAGGCTTATGGCTGTTAGATCGGTTTATGGTTTTGGAAAGGGTGTTGGCTAGGTTTGATTTAGGGTTTTAAAAGGCTCAAGATTTTGGGATCGAAAGGAAACAATTAGGCTACGGTGTAGGGGAAGCAAACACCGATCGAGAGATAGCAAATATAATAGAGAAAATAACAATGGCTTTTGGGAATCACTCCCTTGGCCTCACACCAAACTCATCTCAGACAAAGATTACTCAAGCATAAAAGCATTCAAATAATCAATCAACTAATTAAAAAGTGTTTACAAGCCTCTATATATAGGCTACCAATAATTAAACTCGAAATAAAAAGTCCTAATACTAGTAAAACACTAAAAGGCAACTTTCCACATAAAATTAGAAATATTGTGGCGGCGTGTTGTGGCAGATGTCGAGTGTATAGCGATCGAGGCAATTGTCATGACGACCATCATCGGCGGGCGTCGGCAGCATTGTTTGTCGCTGCGTCTATGGCGACGTCATTGTCATGACAAATTGCCATCGCGCGTACAAGGGCCGTTTCTTTGTGTCTCCTTTTCCTCTTTCTCCTCCAGGCTTCCTCTACACTTCTTCCAACGCCGGTAAAACTGATGTGGTCCAAATCCGATGTCCATATATGTGGCGTCCCCGTCAAAGGACCTTCACACTCTTGGCATTGATCCTGGAATCCATCTTCCGATTCGAATCGGTTGATTCGATCACGCAAACGGCCATTAGAAATTCCTAAGGATGTTTGGGCTTGCTCTACGGTATTCAGACATGCATTAATCGCACGCAATTCTTCTTGCATAGCTTTAAGGGTATTAAGAACCTCATCCGAAGCCATAGTGATCACAAAGTCCTATTAGGGTTCTAATATGAAATGCAATATGGACTCAAAAAGAAAAACAATGCAATAAATTTAATATGACAAGCAAAAATGCCCAAACCTAGAAAACCCGACTCTGATACCAAAACTGACACGGGACAGGAACCCTAAAATGCGTGAATATGATTTTTAATGCGATTGACCGAAATTAAATAAAATTAATTCAAAAGTAATCTCAAAACTATCACGATACCTTTGGGTTCGTAGAATTTCGGTAGGTACATCACACGAGATCCGAATAGGGTGTCCAATCCAACGCGCAAGTCCTGTTAGATTTGAGGTGGGATCGGACCTAGAGAGAGGACTCTAGCTTTTCCAAACTTAGGTGCTCGTCTTCGATCGATGTAGATTCATGGGTTCGAACTAGGGTTGTAGGATTTGTTAGGTTTGACGCCGGTACCCGGGCTTCCCCTACGTTTCTTCCGACGCCGGTAAAACTGATGTGGTCCGAATCCGAAGTCCATGTATGTGCCGTCCCCGTCAAATGCCCATTATGTGGTGTTAGAATTGTTGTGATCATCTCTAGATGTTTCTTTTTTGTGAAGATGGAGAAATCATAAAGATAAGAAGGCTCCATGGGCACTCTCTAATTTCTCATCCTTCATGGACTGTCCAGAAGTAGTTGATTTATTGGATGGTTACATCATGACTGTGGTGGTTAGGCATCTGGGTATTGAGTATGAGAGGAATTGGGGAAGTTTGTAAGTATGTAAATTAGGATGTCGAGTTTAAACTAGTATGAAACGTACAATATAATAAAATATGAGAATCTTTCTTAGAAGAACAATTTGTTGCTTGCTTCTTTCTGTAGAATTTTTCCAGTACATTCACTCTCGTTTGCTGGTTTGCTAGGTAGGATTTTTTATTGCATTATTTGGCAATGCAACCATGAGTACGGCAAAAGGCCTTTCTAAAGTGGAAGAGATCTGGATGGTTGTATGATTAAGTAACATCAAATGTGCATTAACTAAGCATACAAAATAATAACGGGGCCTACCTGACAATGGATATTGTACAGAGAACATAAATATGCAGAGAACACTCACTGTGCAGCAGGTGCCCACTCGCGATAAACAATGGCTCCTTGTTCTCTATTAAATCCAAACTTCAGATAACCTATAAGAAAAAGGAAAACATAGCAAACCAATCAGATATTTCATTTCCATAAATTAATTGTCAACATGGGCTTATATATATATATATATATATATATATAGAAAAACACGCATACTCAAAGATTAAAATTTGACCTTGTGCAAATTCCTCAAGACTCCCTTCATACTTCTTAATCAACCTTTTTTGCTCAAAATATTTCCCTGATCTATATCTCAGGTGATCTTTAAATGGCTCTAGGTATACATCCAAGCCCAAAATACCAATATCTTCAGTATCTTCTTCAATACTTGCAGCTATTGAATTATTGTCTAGTTCCATGGTTGATATTGCAGAATCATCCACAACCTTGCACGTAAAGTAACGGATCAGAAATAGTAGTGAATCATTGTTTCTGGTGAATATAATATTTGCTTTTTCGAAGAAATGCTCAGCATGCATACCCTCCTGTATATTAATCGTCTTTGTCGGTGCAGGAACAAGGGCTGCCAAAGCGATTTCCTATACCCTTTGGCTACCCGAATTGGTTGACGTTCGGCAAGAAGCTGATATTCTGTTGAAGAGATCTGTAAATAAGAAATAAGAAATAAGAAATAAGAAAACTTTAAGCAAACATAGAAATGCATCATTTGAACTCCAGCATATAAGAGCATCAAAATAAACAACAAAATGTAAGAGGAAAGTTAAAAAAGCTAAGAACTACCTTTCACAGTAATTTGCATGTTTACCCACTGTCAGACCCAAATTCAATGGCGTGTGTACCATGGATCGTAGAAGTGTTGTCACCCCCACCCACCCACCCGGCGCACAAAAAAAAAATGTTTGAGTTGATGACATTTCCACAGTTAGCACATCACTAAACGCAAGTTCCATGATGTTCAGTCAACAAGCTACCATAGTAAGGTTGATTGTGAGCTACCGAATCATCATCATCGTTATTGTCGTGTGTCATCTATATTGGGGTTGACTTTTCGAAGTTGTATGTCTCAAAATAAAGGGAAAAGATTAAGATGTAGGAGAACGGTGAGGGAGGATGAAGGGGAGAGAGAGAGAGATTTGAGGAAAATAATAGGGTTCAAGTCTCTATTCAACCCTTTGTACATTAAGATATAAGGTATATATAGAAGTATGTCATCAAAAGAAACAATACAATGTTTAGCATATAGATGCCTAATATCTACAGTGTTGGAGCATATATGTCAATCATACCCAGCTTGACCAACATGCCCAACAGCTTCGAAGATCCAACCACTTTGGTAAAAACATCAACCAATTGTTGGGAAGTATGGATCCTGGGTGTTGAGATAAGCACTGCTCAAATCTCCTACACAAAGTGAAAATCAATCATGATATGTTTGGTAAGCTTATGATGAAAAACATTGGAGGCAATATGGATAGCGGCCTCATTATCACAACTAGAAGCATAGGAGAGAGTGGGAAAAGCTCATAAAGAAATAGTGTAGCTACAACAAGTCACTCAGCACCCAAGCGAGGGACAATAGGTTGCTTTACTTTTCCAAGTGGCACTATTACTTCCAGGAAAGGTGCAGTAACCAAAGATCAAACGACAGTCAATAGCGGAGCCTACATAATCAACACCGAAGTACCCAACAATGTTACAATATTTCAGAACCAGGTTTGGATTTGAGATAGTGCACGATCTGGTATACACCATCGAGTTGAGGAGCCAACTCAGTATGCATGAATTGACTAACCACATAAGCGGCATAGGCAAGGTCAACGCGCGTAATAGCCAAATATATCAATCCACCAACAAGCCACTTATGCATGCCAAGATCAGATGGTAAGGCACCTTTCTTATCGTCTCGAATGATTGAATTCAATTAGGGAATGAGGGACACGATCCCAACATACCAGTATCATGAAGTAAATCGAGCGCATATTTCCGTTGAGAGACGAAGAGAGCCAAGAGAACTGAGCCACTTCAACCAGAGAGTATTTTAGGGAGCCAAGATCTTTTACATCAAACGCTCAACCAAGATAATGCTTGACCTTGGTGATAAGGAGAGAATCATTCCCGACCACAATGATTTCATCAATATAGAGAAATAATACATCCCTACCAACGAGTGCGACTACAAAATCAATATGATCGAAATGGTATCGGTAAAATCCCACGGAAAGGAAAACACTACCGAGACACTGAAATCAGACCCATGGAGAATGCTTGAGATCATCGACAGCCTTAATAAGCTTGCAAACTCTTCTAGTCTCCCCCTTACCAAGTGAAAATCCATATACACCTCTTCAAAGAGATTGTCCTAAGCGATTGCATTTTTTATGTCAAGTTGAAAAAGAGGTCACTGGTGGTTTGCAACAATGGAGAGAATAACAAACAAAGTTGAGCTTGGCAATAGGAGCAAGAGTTTCACAACAGTCGACACCATAGGTTTGTGTGAACCCTTTAGTAACCAAAAGAGCTTTATATTGCCCAACACTACCATTCACTAGATGTATTGCTGCATACACCCACTTTCACGAGGTAGACGTACAAGATCCCAGGAGCCATTTTTCTAAAGCATAGTAGGCTCTTCCATAGTGGCTTTTCAAGCAGGATATTTGATGGGGACATCGATCCATACAAGGCGTATAAGAAGCGCAAAAAGTAATTCAAAGCATTGAGGTGTTTTAAGATACTTTGGAAGAGTCATGATGAGCCATGTGAGTGTGTATCACGTGAGAAGACCCTATTAAGGGAAGGCGTGCATGTGGTAAAACAAGGGAGGATGAAGGAAAGAAAAAGAGCAATTGAAAGTGGGCTTACTGTCCAAATTCGATTGATCAAAATCCCACCCCGATCGATCGAATTCGATCCGAGAGCAGCCTTAAAAAAATTTGCGTCGTCTCAATCGATCAAGACCTAAAGTCGATTGATCGAGATCGGCGAAGTTTTGTTTGAGTCCAACTTGTGGACGAATTTTGACTTTTCTGCTTTTGTTTAATTTTAGGACTTTCTATTTTAGTTTCTTACACCTATATAAAGGCATTGTAAACACAATAATAGTTAGTTGATTGATTAATGTAATTGAGAGCTTGCTTTTGTGAAAACCCCAGCAAACTTGTGAAGAATTTTCAACTGAAAGAGCATGTTGGAGTGTTACTCCAACGCTCCCGAGTATGCGGTATCGCCCCACGAGGTGCGAGCGACCAACCGAGTGAAGACGTTTTCGAAGTCTTCATGGAGCCGTAATTACAATTTATTGAAGCGGACCCTACCGGCTCCGGGTTACGCACCAGCAGCAACAGTAGCACCGCCACCACCCCCACCACCACAGCAAGACCCACCTGAGGGTGGGGCACACCCGGTTGAGCCACCAATGGAGGGGTCGCCCTCCCATCCCACCGCTTCACCTACGCAGCCAGCACAGTCTGCCGCGACTACACATACTTCTTCCTACCGCCGGCGAGCAGCTCGCCAGGCTCCGACGATCGAGGACGTGTTGGCCCACATGGAGGCCAACAACGAGAGGATGAACCGGAGGATAGACTTTCTGATGTTCCATACCCTCCGCTACATCTACCCGTCCGACTACCAGCGGTACCTCGCTCAGGAGGAGGAGTGAACCGCGGGACGGACCACCTTCCATAGGGGTCCTGTCTTCCGTCCAACCACCGCGACTACAGACGCCGGTACTTCCACTTCTACATCAGTTCCGCCGGCCGAGACACCACAGCCACCAGAGCAGCCGCCGCTACCTCGCCAGCCACCAGCCAGCTCCAAGAGTCAACAGCCCCACACATCCGCCAAATTATAGAGCAAATGCTCCTACACCGATCACCAAAGTAGGGGACGACGTGAGGCCAAGATAGAGATGTTTCTTTTTGTATACCTGTTTTTGGAACTTTGATGTCATCAAACAATGTAATTCAAAGTTGTAAATATTTGCCTATTAATGAAATATCGAAATATTTTTGTATCTGCATAAATTAACTGTCTCCGATTACTTTGGTATGTGGGTACGCGTCACCCAGTGTGCGGGGTACGCAAGCGCACACCTTTGGGTTATTTTCGAGGACGAAAATTCCCAAAGTGGGGAGGATGTAATAACCCGAAAAAATTGCGTTAAACAATGACCTCGAGATCCGTGCCCGATTGGTCATAGGTTTGACCAAACAAGAGTTCACAAGTCAACGTAGGATACGATGAATGGATGAGATGTGAGGATTCGAGTGAATATGGGGAGTGTAATGAAAATCTGGAGTCACATACACCTATTAAGGTACATGTGCTCAACACACAAGTTAGAGGGGAGATAAAAGGGTTTAATAGCCCTAGTTTCTCTTTTATTTGGTTGATTGAGAGAGAGTAAAGAAGAGAGAGAGAAGGAGAGCATAGTTAATGCAAGGAGTAAATGCTAGTTGAAGAAGGGGGATTCGAGCAATAAACGCCGGATTCGACGCGAGGGATCCGCTAGAAGCAAAGCTGGAAACCCTAGCCTTTCCAACCACTTAACCTAATTAATTGAAAATTGATTGAAGGTAAAATTCTTGTAAATTGAATGCATAGATCGAAGGGTTTAATTGTAGTTAGGAATAGCTAAAATCATAGGATAATGGCTTAGAAAAGAGAGAAATCAGTTGGAAAAAGATTAGAAGGAACAGCCCAGAAGGGGGCAGAATCTGGCCATTTCGATTAATCGAAAGTGAGATTCGATTAATCGATTTGTGCCAAGAAGTTGAAAAGTCAGAGGACCCCGAGTTCGATTAATCGAATTGAGTTTCGATTAATCGACCTTGAATTTCGATTAATCGATTGTGATATCGATTAATCGACTAGGAACCTCCAGTGAACTCCAGTGGAGGGAAAGAAAGGACTTGGAGAAATCGACTAATCTAAATGAGAGTTCGATTAATCGATTTAGAATTTCGATTAATCGATTTGGGATCGATTAATCGATTTTGAGAATTCGATTGCTCGAATTGAGAATCGACTGGATAGAATGGAGAATTTCGATTAATCGAATTGGGATTCGATTAATCGAATGAGAATTTCGATTAATCGATTTGAGAATCGATTAATCAATTTTGAATTTCAATTAATCAATTTTAGAGTTCGATTAATCGACTGTGCCAGTTTTTGTTGACTTTTGAGCTTGACTTTAAGATTCTTGGAGGGTCTTGGACCTTCTTTGTTACATCTTTAGTGATGTATTTCATATGTTATGTGGTACCATAGGTGGTACGTATGAGCTTGGGCACAAGGAGCCACGTGGAACCTTGATGCATGATCAAACAGAGACTTGAGGTAAGGAACACCTTGAACATGTACTTTATTTTGCAAGAGCATGTATGTAGTGATATAGAATTCAATTCAAACTGTTTTTATTGCTTAAGAGTTTGTGAAAAGTGTGTGTGTGTGACATCTATAAGAGTAATTATAATGAGCCATCCCCAGGGGATGAGGAAGTAAAGAAATAAGAGCATCAGGTGTGATGCAAGTGAATGGATACATCCCTCCAAGATTGAATTATGTCTGATAGGGCCTAACTGATATAAGATAGCACACTTACACGGTGAATAACTATATGTAAAGCACCTGATATTTTTGTTATTTGAGGTTTGATAGGGTACCCCACCGACGTGGCGGGATATCCACGACTGACGCAGCAGGATATCCGTGACCGATACGGCGGTGAAACCGTAGGCCAGTGCGGAGGCTTATCCGTACACAGTAAGCACACCCCAGGGGTGTTGAGTTGAGATAAGTGAAACCCCGCCACCGATCCCTAGGGGAAAGGGGCTTGAGTACTAATTGTATTCCCATGGAATACTTCTAAAACTGTCTATATAGACGACGATGATGGGTATCTCATCGGGGCTCGATGTTATATTGCTCGGGGATTACTTAAGTTGAAAGGTTAAGTTTTGCTTTAGGCCTTTTCAGTATCATTCATGAATAATTAAAAGACATGAGTAAACTATCAGTAAAACATGATTCTTTTCAACTGTTTTTTATCAGTAACTGCATAGACACATCATGCATGGCATATCATGGAATATATGTGAGTTGTAATTTATATGTTCAATTGTGTTCTGTTCCCTATTGAGCTAGGATGTAGCTCACTCTTTAGACTATACGTCGCAGGTCCACTATTAGCAGCTGCCGAGACTTCAGGGGACGTTGACCCTGGTGGGTCAAACCTTGCGGCCGGAGACGAGTTGGAGCCACCTCCTGAGGACTTCTTCTAGAGGACTCCGTTGTACAGCTTTGAGAGTTTTGTGAGATTATTGGTACGGCTTGGTATGTCGAGCCTTGTTTTTGGTTAAACAATGTAATTAGAGTTTGGGATTATTCTTTTGGGCGAACCATCTGTGATGATTAGCTATCATCGATGGTTCGGATCGGTTCTCCATTCATGTAGAGGCATGAAGGTAGAACTGTCTTTTGAGAAATACTTATATGACAATTTAATTCTGCAGTTTATTTATTATTTCAATTCAGTTCATTGCTTGATATACCAATGTTTCGTGCACAGCTAAGGGGCACAGTCAAGATGATCGTGTTGATGGCACGAGTCTCGGGGTGCCGAAATCCGGGCTATCACATTTACAAAGCTTGTATGCGAAAAAAAAAAGGAGTTTAGAAGTCTTGTAACATTGGCCAATTGGAACAATGGACCTTGGTCAAAGAAAGCCGATGGTAAACAAGTTCCACAAACATTACTCCAAAACCAATTTTGGACTAATATTGCACAAACCCTACGTGACTCCCAACCAATCGTAGAGGTGTTACGATTGGTGGATGGTGATGAGAAACCACCAATGGGATATATATATATATATATATATATATATATATATATATATATAAAATTTTATGGAGGGTGCCCAAGAAAAAATAAAATCTAATAATCAATTCAAGTCAAGATTATATCAACCCGTATTGGATATAATCAACAAGAGGTGGGGAAGTCAAATGGCATCTCCACTATATTCGGCCACCTTCATTCTTAATCCGGCGGTATACTTTGCACACCCGGATCGAGATGAAGCGGATGTCACTCACATGATTGGCTTTGTTGACTGATTTTAGAAAGGATGGTCCCTGATAGAGATAACCAAGATAGAATAAGTCATCAGTTGGACCGTTACAAGAAGGCGGAAGGATTTTTTGAAATTAACATAGTTATTCGACATAGAAGTACAAAAATTCCAAGTATAAACTTTAAAAAGTCTCTAAAATTCAAACTAATTAATGTATTTTATTTCTACTCTAGTAGTTCTAACTTCTAATAATTCTCTTCAATCTACAGCAGACTGGTGGGCAACTTATGGAATAGATCTGATAACAAAGGATCCCATTTTGAAAAAACTGGTCATTAGGATACTTGGCCTTACTTGTGCCGCTTCAGAATGTGAGCGGAATTTGAGTTCTTTTGAGATGCTAATTGAAGTCTTAAACAATTAAACTCAATCCATGAATATTTTAATTAAATTGCAAGGTTTTTAATAGGCCTACTCGTGTTTAACAGATCCACACAAAGAAAATGAACCGACTTAAACAAAAGAAGCTCAATGACTTGGTATTCGTACAATACAATCAAAAATTGCGTGAACGATTCTTTGCAAGGCGAGAGAAACTGGGGTTCTATGATCTTATCTGTATGGATGATGTGCCTGCTAACCATCCATGGATGGTTGATTCTCCAAATGCGCTTGTCTTTTATGAGGAAGATTTGATATGGGTCCAAGTTGAAGCAGCGGCTCTTGATCCGACACCCACTGATAGGAGGCAAACTGTTGGTGGAGGTAATAGCAATCCAAGCATGCATATTGATGAAGAAGATGAAATAATAGAAGAGGATAGACAGCCAGATGATATAGATTTCATACTAGTGAGATCGGACGAAGACAAAACAGAGGAAGAAGAAGAGTATGTAGAAGAAAGAGATGATTCCGATGACGACGGCAATGCTAGTGATGATGATGGAGATGTACCATAATGGGTTCGAAATGAATGTGTAGAATACATTGTTGGTACTCAGTATCAAAATTAAAGGTATAATTTTGAATATTAGTATGTAAAACTTCTTTTTTAAATGCAAGAATATCTATTTTTCCCTTCTAGAGACTTGAATACTCATTGTTATTTTTTATTTTTATTTTTTTTTAAGTATGTCATGGCTTAAGCGATTAAGCGAAATGGAGCCAAATCGCTTAGCATCGCTTAAGCCATTTGACAACCATGATTACCAATGAGACTAACCTATCTCACTAAGCCTTCTCTCTCTTTCTCCTCTTCTCTTCTCTTCTTCCACTCTAACCCTAAACCTAATACCGTATATCCTTAGCCCTAAACTACTACCTTTCAATCCCTAATTATCTTCTTGGTATCAGAGCCAAACTGAATTGAACATGTGCCTTCATATCCTCGATGTAAGCCGAGTCATCGTCTGACTCGAAACTCGTCAAAGATCAGATTTTCTGCAATTTTCAGCCCCTCAAGTACAGGAACCATGGTTTCTCACCAGTTTGTGGCTGTTTTTTTCATTTGGGATGCTTCCGACCTTGATTTCTCATGAATTCCTATTCAAGAGCTAGAGAAGACAACTTCCTGCCCATATTTGAGAAGATTTTATTGTTCTTTTCTATGTTTTCTATCGGTTTTCTGCTGCCCCCCAAATCCAGAGTTTTTGGGGTCTCATTTAATTGAAGGTTGATCTAGTTTATGACTCTGATCATCCGCAACACAGGGTGCTGATATCGATCAGGTACTTGGTGTTTTATCACCAATCTTTTACCTTTTTTTCAGCAATCGGATCTCGTTATTGTTATTCTTTATTGTTATTGATTGCCATTGGACCTTCTTGCTGGAAATTATAGTGATTGCATGTATTTGGTGCTTTTTTTCCCCTGATTATTGAAGTTTGTGCTACCATCTTTATGGAGTCTCTAGGGTAGATAAATGCTATTGATGTGAGCATCGTATTTCTCATCGGAAATCTATTTTTAGTCACTGATTGCTGATTTTTTATAATTCCGACCTTGTTTTATATTGTTTGTCGATTATTTTTGCTCCCTCTGTATCCTCTTTAAGGAAGATGACAGAGGGATACAAAACTATGGGTAGTGAACATCTTCTCACTAGCATCACCTCGATCAAATTGAATTCGAGTAATTATTTGGAATGGAAAAGGGCCATCACCCTTTATGTTCAGGGTTGTATGAAGATGGGATTGTTAACAGGGACCACTCCTAGGCCCAGCACCAGTGATGCCAAAAAATGGGACGCCGATAATGCAATCATTTTTGAATGGCTTCTAAATTCTATGGACCACTCCATACATAGAACCTTCATGTTTTATGATTCTGCAGCCAAGCTTTGGAGCAAGCTAGGTGACACTTTTGCGCCATCCGATCATGATACCCGTATTTACCAATTGAAACAGATGATCTGTGAATGTAAGCAAGGGGATGCCTCTATGGGGGAGTATTACAATACTCTTAAGAGTATGTGGGAAGAGCTCAGCCATTATGAGTCATTGTCTGAGTTTGGAGAAGTTGGAGCCAAATTGGCCAAACGATTTGAGAGGGACCAGATTTATAAGTTCCTTGGTGGACTTCGATCTAACTACAAGCAGACTCGCACACAAATTTTGACCACTCGGCCCCTTCCTACGTTGAGCACGGTCTATGGGATCCTCTTTACAGAGGAGCAGCATCGTTTTGTTATGCTACCAACATTATTGTCACTTCCACTCCTTTTGAGCGTGTCACTTGTTCTTATGATATTTTTCCTCCTACAGGGGGGTGGGGGGAGGCAGACATGGCCAAGGAGGTCGTGGTCGAGGTCAATCCACTCTTACATGCTCACATTACGGTTTTATAGGACATGACCACGATCACTGCTATCATCTTCATGGCTATCCAGAGGGTTATCAGCCTAGATCATCTACATCTGCTCATACTACTGCGACCGACACTCCAGCGATTTCTATTGATGATTTGAGCTCCCTTCGATCCCAAGTGACATATTTATTCCGATCATATGAGCTTTGTGCCTCACAATCCTCTCCCAGAGATCACTCAGGGACTTCTCAACTTACTTCTGAGCCAGCAGGTACATCTGATTTATCCGCTTTTGCTGCGACCACTACCACTACCGTTCCCGGTTGGGTGTCATTGACTACTGATCACATGACGGGTGAGTCTCAAGGATACTCTCTATATTCTCCCTCTTCTTCTCCAGCTCAGGTTCGCATTTCCGATGGTTCCTTTACTCCCATTCTGGGAGTCGAAACCATTCCTCTAACTTCTTCTTTGTCACTATCTCATGTTTTACATGTTTCCCAAGTTTCCATTAATCTTCTTTCTGTTAGTAGCATTGTCAAGAAATTGAACTGTCGCGTTATTTTTTATCTTACATACTATGTGTTTCAGGAGCATACTACGGAGAGGATTGTTGGTAGAGGCGTTGAGAGTGGTGGACTTTACTACCTGCAGGCTTATTTTAGTACACCTACAGTTGTTGTTGCTGATGGACCTGTTGTTCTATCTTCTATTTTGCCTTTTTCTGTTAGCGTTAGCTTAGGGACTTTATCTTTATGGCATGCTAAACTTGGACATGTTGGCTTCCAAACATTATGTACTTTAATTCCAGGTTTTAAATCTATTTGCACTTCAATTAAGTTTCAATGTGATGTTTGTGAGCTTTCAAAACATGTTACATTCTTATCCATCTCATATGCACAAATCGGATGTTCCATTTCATATTGTTCACTTCAATGTGTGGGTGGGGTCCTTCTTCAATTACTTCTGTTGATGGTTTTCAACATTATGTTACCTTTATTGACGACTGCACTAGATGTACTTGGCTATATTTGTTGAAAAATAAGAGTGAAGTGTTTGCTAAATTTCAGAAATTTCATGCCTTAGTTAAAACTCAATATAATGTTTCTGTAAAAATTCTTAGGTCTGATAATGAAGGGGAGCATACGTCTCAATCTTTTACAAATTATTTGAAAATGCATGGAATTATTCATCAATGTTCATGTCCTTATACTCTGCAATAAAATGGTGTTGTTGAGTGTAAGAACAGACATCTTCTGGGATTAACTCGCTGCTTACTCTGTGGCATGTATGTGTCAAAACCTTATTGGTCTTTCGCAAGGGTGTTGGCAAGTCATTCTCCACATCAGACTCTTAGACTTGTCGATCCTGTTTTTTCTATTAAGCCTCGAGTGTTTGGTTGTACTTGTTTTGTTCAGGACCTTCGTCCTGCTCGACAAAAATTAGATGATAAGGCTATCAGATGTCTCTTTGTTGGATACTCTACTGTTTCTAAAGGGTATTGTTGTTATAATCCTGACGCTCGTCGTTTTTACACTTCCATGGATGGCACCTTTTTTGAGGATGTTCCCTATTTTGCTGAGGATCGTCATACTCCTACACCTACCCCTCCTCTTCCCTTACTAGCTCTTCAGGGCCTTTCGATATCTCAGCAATAAAAGGGGGTGATTACTTATATACGTCGCAGGTGGCGTGGTCCTACTGTCTCAGGGCCTCCTCCAGGATCCTCTGAATTTGTGGCTCGAACTCCTGTAAGTATCTCTGATCCCGCTCATACTTCTCATTCACCTTCTACTAATGATCTGAATCTTCCTATAGCTATCAGGAAATGCAAGGTGTTCACGATCGGGTGACCCCTTATCATCTTGCCAATTTTGTTTGTTATCAGGATTTTTCTCAAGCCAACCAGGTCTTTCTCTTTGCTATAGACTCTAAGACGATCCCTCGGACTGTTAGTGCCGCTCTTGATCACCCCTCCTGGCGAGCTGCCATGGTCGATGAGATGAGTGCCTTACAAAAAAATCATACATGGGACATGGTTCCTCTTCCATTAGAGAAGAAAATTGGGGCTGTAAGTGGGTCTTTGCAATCAAGCACAATCCAGATGGTTTTGTTTCTCGCTATAAAGCTCGACCCGTCGCTAAAGGGGTTTATTCAAACCCATGGAATCCATTATGAGGCTACCTTTACGCCCGTAGCCAAGTCAACTTATGTTCGTGTTCTTTTGTCCTTAGCTGTCATGCAGAGTTAGCCACTTTACCAGCTTGATGTGAAAAATATGTTTCTTCATAGTGATATGCTCGAAGAGGTGTATATGGATCCTCCTCCTGGTTTCCTGCTTCAAGGGGAGACTAGCAATGTATGCCACCTTCAGAAATCTATATATGGGGGTTGAAGCAATCTCTCAGAGCATGGTTTCACCGCTTTAGCAGTGTTATTGTTAAGTTGGGATTTCAGAGATGTCACTCACATCATACTGTATTCATTCACTCTAGTCCTTCTGGATGTGCCATTCTTCTTGTCTATGTGGATGATATTATTCGTACCGATGAACTGGGTAGAAAGTTTGAAGTAAAAGATTTGGGGAATCTCAAATACTTCCTTAGATTGAAAATTGCTAGATCTCATAAGGGAATCTTTCTCTCAGAGGACGTATGCCATAGATTTGTTGCGTGACACTGGGATGTTGGATTGCAAACCAACAACTACACCTATGTATCAGAAGCTTTCTATTCATGAAAATGATGGTGACTTACTTCCAGACCCTCATCTGTACTAGACATTGGTGGGGAGATTGATTTATCTTACTCACAAGACATGATATTACATTTGTTGTCAGTCTTGTGAGTCAGTTTATTCATGCTCCTCGCACAATCCACCTTGCTGTCGTCCATCATATTCTTAGATATATCAAGTTCAGCCCAGGGTTTGGATTGATATATCGTGCTTGTGGTCATATGAGCATCTCTGCTTACACTGATGCAGATTGGGCTGGCTCCATTACCGATCGTTGGACAACTTCAGGATATTGTGTATTTTTTGAAGGAAACTTAACTGCCTGGAAGAATAAGAAACAGACTATTGTGTCTAAATTTAGTGCAGAAGTCGAGTATAGAGCATTTGCACATGAAATTTGTGAAGTGTTATGGTTGCGCTTTCTTCTATCTGAACTTGGCTATCACATCTTAGATTCTACTCCTCTTCATTGTGACAATGAGCCAGCTGAGAAGATTGCTTTTGATTATGTTCTCCACGAGAGGACCAAGCACATCGACGTCGATATTCATTTAGTCTGAGAGAAAGTGTGGGACAAGACACTTACTTTGATTGATGTTACATCTTCTCAGCAGCTTGCGGATATTTTGACTAAGGCAGTTAGGCCTAGCACACTTAGTGATGTTGTTGTCAAGCTGGGCATGGTCAATTTGCATGCTCTAGCTTGAGGGGGAGTGTTAGGAACACTAGAGTTATTATGTGGTGTGTCTTTAGTATATTTGGTGTGTAGATAAATTCATCATTTAATATAATACTAACCTATCTCACTAAGCCTTCTCTCTCTTTCTCTTCTCTCCTCTTCTTCCACTCTAACCCTAAACCTAATACCATATATCCTTAGCCCTAAACTACAACCTAATACCACCTTTCAATCCCTAATTATATTCTATAAGAGGGGTAGGCTAAAGAGATATACTCCCCACCATCCTAAGAATAGAGTCTAATCAACCTGCCAAACTGAGTTTGAACCACAGTAGTAAAGTTGATAAAGGCCAAAAGGATTTCAACTTGTGACTTAAGAAGATAAAAATAAGCGCAATAATGTTAGTGATCACCAATAAATGTGACATAGTATCTAAAGCAATCAAAGAAGAAAGAGGAGCACTCCCCAAACATCACTATGAAAAACGTCAAATAAGCCATCACGTCAGACATTGAACTTTAGCAATATTGCGACCGTGTTTAAAAGAGGGAAACAAACAAAAATGTTGAAAATTGACATGTCCTAACAAGAATGCCATAGGTCTAAAGGATCCATGGTAAAAATGTCATGATTAAATAAGGCTAATACATGGAGGTTGGATGTGAGCGGCAAGGTCTATCATCACCAAAGAAGCATAGGCCATCTCGCTAAGGCCCGTGACAGAAATCCGGCTCATAGTTAGGTCCAAAAAGACACAGTGAGAGGGAAAAAAGGTTATTTAAAAATTTAAAGATTTAGTGAGACGGCTCATAGGTAACAAAACGTGAAATTTTGGTACATGCAGAACATGAGAGACAGAGAGAGAGCGACAGAGAAAGCTTTGCTGACAGGGAAACACTACCCATCCTAGTGATGGGAGTAGATGAACCATCGGCAAAACGTACCTAAAACAGGGAGAAAATTCAACTAACTCCATGAATATGAATTTGATAACCAGGAGAATACAGCCAATGGGTGTGCAAGCTAAAACCGATCCACCTTATGTGGTATCAATTCCATTGGGTCACCAGTTTGATCGATTTGACAAGGTTTCCCAGAAATTGGGAATCAGTTCAGATATCACTTGAAAATTAGATAGATAGCTATAAACAACCCCAAAAAAATTCCAACAAATGATCAATCTATAGAAAATACGAGCTCTAAAAATTTGATTTTAAAAAGATGTGGGTCAAGATTTGACCTAAGGCTGACATCAGCACATGTCAAGATTCGAGGGTGGCTTTGATACCAACTTGAGTTTCCTCGGTTTAGAGTCCTAAGGTTTGGTGTTTTAGGGTTTGTTGGTTAAGGTCACCACACTAACGTTTATATTAAGTAACAATAATTATATTTTACAAGTATGGCCTCACTAGTACCTATACACCACTAGTGAAATACACACACACACCAACAATATTTCAGAACTAATACATACACAATCCTAATAACAAGCATGCTAAAAGTCATACAGAAGAATGGAACAATAAGAAATAAAAGCAAAATATAGATACATCAAAACACAATAAAAATATGAATGAAAGCAATGTAGAATCCCCAACTGTGCCTAGCACTTGTTCTCCATCCAAAAAATCCAACACAAATAGTGTCCAAAAGAATCAAGACCCCAACAGCCTAGGTCAACAAGATATCAATAACTAGAAAACAAGCAATCATTCAATCTCAACTACATTTTGAGATCACATAAAGAAACGATAAAATAGAAGAGGAGCCACTATCCTATAGCCATTTACATAAAGGGCATGAATTTTAAAGATAGATTACAACATAATAGGAATATGAATGAAAAAAAATTAAATTCCCAACTGCACCTAAAGATTGTTTCCCATCCAAATATTCCCACACAAATGGTGTGCCCAAATGAATAAAGACCCCAACAGACTAGATGGGCAGAGTATCAATACCCAGAAATCAAGCAGGCATTCAATCTCGGTCAAGATTATGAGAAGAGCAATCACATAAACCAAAGAAACCAATAAAATATAGAAGAAGAACCACTACACTAATATCAATAGCCATTTACCTAAAAGCCATGAATACAATCTCAATCATGTTCAATTATTTAGTATCCCAATGCAAATCGAATCAATGCAAACAACTCCCCAAACCAATACAAGGATCCATAAATTTTTATAAATAAACGAATTGAGTATAGAGTGATCGGGTCATCTACAGCATGCGAGAAACATCACAAAGACTATGCAGATTCTACATGTGTCTCCAATATAGTTTTGCACATTAAAAGTGGACCACGGTCAATACATCATCCAACAGTCTATCTGTAGGCTCTCAATTCAACAGTCAAGATTTCTACCTAAGCTCTTTCCACAAACACATTCAACATGTATGATCTGTGTGCCCTGTAGACAGTACAAATGGAATGCTCACTGCCGGGCCTGAGCACACTGTATTCATCTCATAAGAATACCAAATTCTCCATAACAAAACATATATCTAATATCAATCAAAATACTGCATTACATAACATAACATATATATTTATCCAACTTAACAAGATATCATTGGCCACCATCAAAAAGGTGTAAACGAACCCATTGATCCAACTTAACAGAATGCCATTCAATACCTAGTTACATCTATCAAATATAGGAGTCCCATGATTTTACATATAGGCGTTACGAACTTACGATATACACCCCCGATATGATATAGGGTCATATATTGGATCAAAGTGGTCAATATCAGGTTCCGACATGAACCAACCGGATATAATACCAAAAATGGCCTTTGAAAAAATATATATTATTATTTTTTTAAAAGTATATATTATTTCATGTTTTAAAATAAAGAAAAAATCACTTGAATATAGGCCGGTTTAGCGGATATGTATACTATTTATCCGATACGTATCGTCTTGGAACCCAACCGATATGCCGATATGTCTTGGTCATTAAATCCTTGAAGGACCCATTAATCCAACTTGACAGAATATCATTCAAGACCCCCTTTACATGAAAAATAAATAAATGAAAACAACATAAAATTTTAGAATAATATACAATCCTTTAAAAATGAACATAGATGATCCAACTTAACAGAATAAAAGAAACCATCTACATAAATCAAAATACCATAAAATAAACCATGAACCCAAATTAAATGAAGAAACATAACAGCATAAGATGTCGTCTCATTAAAAAATCCAACTTACCTTAGTGCAGAAGGAGGAGAAGACTGATGAAGAAGTTCCAATTAGAGGAGGAGGAGAGTGATGAAAAAGACAAGGAGGTGATCGAATCATTTTCACGACTCTCGAAAATTTTCTTTTTCTGCAACTCCCACTCTCTCACTAGAATGGTGTTTTAAATCATTAATGCCCGTTCATTAAAAACAACAGTGCGGGGGCGGTCTCGCTTGTCGGCCGTGACAGCGATTGAGAATCGATCATCACTTGTAAAACGCTATATGGTTCTGCCCTATATGTTACTGAGCACCCAATAGAAATTCGAGGATCAGAGGGTGGTGATGATGGGGCTCTTTAAAGGTGTTCTTGGCAGCTGAGAAACCAGTCATATACTACATATAATAAATGTTCCACAACAGAAATCCTGCTTCACTTTTGCTACCTACAAGTAAAGGATGTTCTTAGCCGGTGTTAACTGCCACGTGTCTAATTTTCCACGAGATATAAGGGCATCCGGTATATATTCTTCTCTTATGATCCTTTGTTTATATTATTAATTATAAAAGAATCATTTGTTTATAATTTTTCTTTTATTTTTATAACCTACCCGTCTAATAGGTTTAATGATATAAACAAGAATAGCTAAAACCTCGTTATGAGCCTATCCTCCATTTTAGTTATTGCTTTTTAAAAGTGTTTCCAACGAGAATAATTATTTCAGCTGCTCCTTTGTTTAAAATATTTTTTTTTATTTTCATTTTAATACATTTTTAAAATATATTATAATTAGAGAGAGAGATTTAATAATTTTTTAATTATATTGATTTGTAATAATCCCTATTTTTTCTAATTTTGTTAATAGTGTTAGTTGATATTTTTCACTAGTGCTCCACACCGGAACGAACCATATTCTAGAAAACAAATTTAAAGTTAATAACTCTCTATTTTATAATCTTAAAAATCATAGTTGTCTCTTATTTTTTTATTCTTATTCTAAGAAAACCTTAGCCGCCACAATTTCATCTTCTTCTCAATCAATCTTTCCCCAAAGCTCCGTCTAATTTTCTCAAAACTTTTGTGTATTCTTCCACAATAAATATCACAATAACTATCACAACATGTTTCTTGCGATAAGACGAGGAACAAGGAAAGAGAAAATGAAAGTTTGGACGAAATCGCGTTAGGGTATCAATCTCTCCAACCTAATCGTTGTAGATCTACCGTTCACGGTTCAAGAGGTGGGTACTCTTCAATCCACTTTGTACTTCTAGGATCTCATCACACAAGATGTATTTAATCGCACATCGACGGATTTAAAAATCTTATTTAAACCTTAATATCTCATAAATTAATAGATATACATATTTAATATTATACTTTCCTTTGGAAGTTGTATATTTTATAGATCTAAATATTTTATATTTGTTTTTCAATTTATTAATTTTTGTAGCTAGATTTGCTATGAAAATTTTTCCCTATTTGGCAATCGCTTATATTTCTTTCTTATTTTATATATACAAAAATTACTGTAGAAAAAAAGTATATGACTAATTCCCGACAACGGCGCCAAAAACTTGTTCGAACTTTTATGGTACTAAGTCTTAACTTATTGCAAGTGCATAATAGAAATTACAGCACTAATATAAGATCGTTCCCAAGAGAAAGGTGTTTTTCTTATATGTTTTCTTTACTTGTATTTCAAAACTTATATTTGTCCTTTAAGATCCTAAACTACTGGAGAAATATGAATAAATAATTATTTATTTAAAACTAATTATAGAAAATAAATCTAAATCCTCCTCCTTCGAGATTATGATTGTCAATCATAATCCTTCAGTTCTCGAATGTTTATAAAATAAAATATTGTTACATCGTATTTCAATCATCTAGAATTTGGGCATCAATCAAAAACTAAAAATTTTCAACACAAATTTATGCTAATCAATAATCTTCCTAAAATTTGGGTGTCAATTAAACTTTAAAAAATTGAAGATGGAAAAGTAAAATCGTTATACTAATCTGCAAATTCTTAATCTGAGTCATCAATTCAAATAAAAAATATTTAAATGCTTACAAAGCAGTAAAGTGCATGAAAATAAATCTAAACTAAAAAGCAATAAAAAGACCTCTCATCCCTCAGTCATATGCTTCAATTACTTCTGAGAAATTACAGATACTCTACTCTAATCTTCCAGCTCCCATTTGTAGTTGTTAATTACTCTCGAAAAACCATGGATATCTAAACTACTATAAACTAAAGTTGATCGGAAGAAAATCCAACCTCAGTCGTCAATTGATGCTGAGAGCTCCTTCGATAATTCTTTTCCTATACCGAGCTCTCTTATTTATAAATCATAAGGAGTTGGTTTACATTATTCAAATCCTAAGAAAATTCTAAAAACAAAGTTTCCTAATATAATTTTTCTTCTAATCCTAGTTCTTCCTTGCTTTGGATAGTTGATGCGCTCAGAGATTGCTCCTTGATTTCAGTAGTAGAGTCCTTTAGGAGTCTCTCTTCACTAATCTTCTCAGATCCGTGATCTGCTAGACTTCTAATTTAAGAGGTCCTATAATTATATGCATGGCGGTGAAGATCTCACGTTCAGCAACAACATGAGTTTCTAATCTTGTAAAATCGTAATCATGATTTTCTCTTTCTGCACAACTCTCTCTCAGAACGATTTTTCGTTATGGACGATCGTTTTTCTCTTTGTGTTGCCTTTCCGTCTGAAGCGTTTATTAAAGAATCGTAATTCATGATTTTTTATTCCTCTTTATTCATTCTATTGTCTTTTACAATTTTTAGCTTTAGGAGCGGTTCGAATCGTCTTTACGTTTAATTGTCTTTGTTATTATTCTTTGAGTTCATTTTGAAGAAGATTAACACTTTAGCTCTCTTTTATTGTTTAACCTTAATATCTGTACCCCATCAACTCATTAGTAACAAACTGAGGTCTAGCATCACTAAGTTAAGGGTAATAAAATGGTAAATTATGTGACTGATCACACCCTTAAACTTAAGCGTTGCTAATTCCTAGCAAACAAGAAAAAAAATATTAATTTAAATGTCACTTTCATAGGGAGCATGTTTGCATTTTGCAGATGCAACAAGTCTTTAAACCCCTAGGTGATCCCTAGTGGAGGAGTTATAATCTCCTGAAGGTTTCTAGTGAAGTTACGTACAAACTTCATAATATTTTTGGATTTTCAAATTTTTTTGAAAAAAACAAAACTAAAAATTCTATCCTTCTATTGATACACTAATCAGTTAAGACATCAAATGGTTATTATGATTTTCAAAAAGTACAATTTCACCATCCTTACTTTCCATCCTAGTAATCATCCTTTATCATAACTCGATAATTTCAATTCAGTAAAGTGTGGAGTGTGTGTGTACCAGTGAAAAGTTTATTCGTCATAGATTTTTCTAAATTGCAGATTTAGAAAATATTTTCATTCAAACTCTCACTGTTGGCATACTCTCAAAAAAATATTAAAATTTTTGGGTTCTCTCAGTATATGATATATCAGAAATATTTCAAAGGACAATTAAAAAGATAAATCACATGGAAAGATAATCAGTTCTATTTATATGGTTCCTTAATTTTCCATAATATTTATTATAAACATCTCTACTAGGCTCATGCTGTGGTAAATCACAAATTAAAAAGGTCTTTATTCGGCTTGTAATGGAGCTTTGGGTTAAAAGGTTTCAAAGAAAGGTAGAAAAGATTCAATGATTTCTGAGAATTCACCTCTTCTTTCACCTGTCTTTGATCAGTCACAAAGTATATCATTTTACTACTCTTAACTTAGTGATGCTAGGACTCAGTTTGCTACTAATAAGTTACTAATGTGCAGATATTAAAGAAAAATAGTAAAATAGAGTCAAAGTGTTAATCTTCATCAAAATAAACTCAAAAAACAGTAAGAAAGATGATTAGAAGAAAAAGACGATTGAGCACTGTTACTGAAGAAGAGAAATGAGAATTTACAATTCTTCAGGAGACGTTCAAAAAGCCAAGCAATACAAAGAAGACAACGATTAATCATAAATAGAAATCGTCAATTGGAAGCTATACTAGGAGATAGAAAATTGTGATTTACAATTTTCCAGAGAAAGCTACAACAGAAGAAGGAAATCGTGATTTGCAATTTTACAAAAAAGAAGCATACGCTGCTACTACTCACGTGAAGATTTACACCGTCATGAACAAAATCAGAAGATCTCTTAAAGAAGAAGTCTGGTGAATGACAGATCTGAGAAGATTGATGAAGATAAACTCTTAAAGGACTCTACTACTGAAAATAAGGAGAAAACTCAGAAGTACATCAACCATTAAAGCAATAAAATATAAGATTAGAAGTAGAGTTATAATATGATACTTTTATTTTAGTAATTTCTTTTATTAGAATTAGGAGTTTTGTAAAGAGACCCCTTATGATCTATATATAAGAGGGCTTGGTCTAGGAATAAACCATTGAAGAAATTCCCAATATGATTGACAACTGAGGTTGTGTTTTCTTCCGGTCATTAGAGTAGTTTAGTTTAGATATTCAAGATTCTTCGATCACAATTGACGACTGGGATTGAGAGCTGGATGATTAGAGTAGATATCTGTAATTTCTCATAAGTAATTGACGACTGCAACTAGAGGGTGAAAGATATAATTTTTATTACTTTCTAGTTTAGATTTATTTTATTATAATTTATTGCTTTGTAAACATCTTCAGATTTTAATTTGAATTGACGACTCAGGTTAAAGATTGCAGATTAGTGTAATGGTTTTTTTTTTCCCATCTTTAATTTTCTAGAATTTGATTGACGCCCAAATTTCGAGTAGATTAAAGGTTAATATAAATATATATTGAATGATGCTAGTTTTTTATTGACGCCCAAATTCTAAAAGACTGAGATATAACGTAACGATATTTTAAATTTATAAACATCCAATAGCTGAAGATTGTGATTGATGACCACAATCTGAAGGAGGATTTAAGATTTATTTTCTGCAATTTAGTTTAAGACATCATTCTTTATTCATATTTCTCAAGTTTTTTAGAATCTTAAAAGATAAGTATAAGTTTTCGAAAAATTAATATATATATATATATATATATATATATATATATATATATATGTAAACATATCGTCATGAGAACGATCTTATATTAGCTCTACAATTTCCATTGTGCGTTTGCAATAGGTTAAGACTTAATTAGATACATATAACTAGCGAATCAAGTTTTGGCGTCGCTGCAGGGGATAGCGTTTTATATTATATTTATATTAATTTAAGAAAAATGAGTATTTATCTTTCTCTTTTTATATTTCTTTATATTTTTAATTTTCTTTAATCACTTCTTAATCTTTTGCAGGTTTATTCGGAGTAATGAATTAATGTTTTAACTTCCCTTGATCAGAGAAGCTAGAGGCTCAAATTTATTTCTCTCCCTTAAAAATTAAATAAAGTCAAACACAAAAGCATAATTTTTTTTTCTTTTTATATGCATCACACTCGATCTCGAAGTCTAGATTTCTTCGAGTGTGATCCAAAAATTGAAAGGACTCTCCTATGTAATCTCACGTTGAATGTTAAGCTCTAAAAATACCACTTTTCACTCCTTAACCTAGCCTTTGATGGACCTCTGAGTCAATTAATAATGTGTTTTAAGTGTGTTTTGTAGATTACAACAAAAGGAGAGCGTAACTACTGCAATCCAACAATTTATGGGCCAAAGAAGAGAGCTTTAAAGCTAAGCCTTGGAGCTGAGGTAAGACCAGAGGATACACCATGGTGGCACACACCATGGTGACCATCTTACATGCCTAAGTGGGGCTTGGAAGTCCAACAGATGAAAGGATGGTGGACCCAAGTGGAGGAGATTGCTGCAGCAGGCATTGCACAGCAGCAGAGGAGCATAAATGAACCCTCGTGTGGCTCTCGCGGGGTTCAATTCATTTAGAAAAGGCCCTCACGTAGATCTCGTGTGGTTCCCATGAACCTGGCAAGCAGCAGTCGCACAGATCTCGCCCGGGTTAGTGGGAAAAGAGCTTCAACGAGTGACCTCGCGAGGATCTCACGAGGTTCAGACATTCCAGAAAGACAGTGGCCCACGCAAATCAAAAGGAGAGCGACCCTCAAAAAGTATTCTCGTGCAGTTCCCACGTGACACATTTCATCCTCGTGAGCTGGGCACCTGATGCACTTTTAACCTGTCGCGCAGTGCTCGCACACTTCAAAGACAAACTCAGCCGCGCGCGAAACTTAAATCCATCCTCGCGACCTACATTACTCATGCCCATTGATCCTCGCGAGGACTCTTCTGGAACAAATTGAGTCACGTGATAGCCTAGCAAAGAGCCACACAAGAACCTTAAAAGCAGCACTCCAGCTGCGTGAGGCTCGGGTTCTCAACTTCTCAGTCCACCACAGGGGCATTGTGGGGATTTCACACCTTCTAGGGCACACACCCCGAGGTGTTGATCTGTCCCACACATCTCGAGGCATCCAAGGGCCACAGATAGGCCACGACATCAACTCCAAAGCATCTTATTTTCAAATTTTCCAAGGCATTTTAGGGTTTGGTGGATTGTATATATATATATATTGTTATCTCTCTTGTAAAATCATCCAGGAATAGTCTGAGATTATTAAGTAAATTTTTAGGATTAGGGTTAGGGTTTTCTTTTCCCTTTTTCCTCCATTTTCTCCTGCCTTAGCACAATAGCAATGTTGGGCTAAGCTTTCTTGTAGAAGCTAGTTTATTTCATGTTTTTATAATGGGTTTTGTAAAGCATTGAGAGCTATTTTGGGGATTTGCAAGGGCTACTGCCTTGAGGGCCACTCATTATAAGTTCTCTGTTTATTCAATGAAATGTCACGCTTTAATGTTCATTAGATCTGTAGTTTATCTGTGTTTTTCCATAGATTTCTATAGATTTGATGCTCCGATGGTTGCTTGAGTTTGTAGCCTTGTAGCCATGGTGGCAGTAGCAATATTTACTATTCTGTCTTCAACATCTGTGATTAGGATAACCTCTGAGAATAGCCTGTGACCATTTAAGTGGACAGACTATAGTCCTAAGGCTGGTCTAAATCACAGATCTGAGATAGATTCTTCTTCTCTGCACTTGAGCATGTAACCTATTGAGAGATTGTTACAGAGCCAAACTCTCCTCTATTTTGTATCATCATCATCAATGTTTAGATCTGGTATACTATAGAGATTGCAGACTTGTGAGTTGGATCATTGTAGGCTTTTTATAGCAATGACCAGCTGATTTTAAGTCCTCATTCAGCCTGGGATTTCTTGTGATTTCTACCTGATTTTTTAGATCTGTTTACTCCTATGAATGCATGATCTTGTAGCCTTACAAACATAGTGTCTGCAATGATATTCATGTTCTGATTTAATCCACTGCTTGAATAAAGTCCCTGGGATAATTTGTGACCATTCTAATTGACAGATTATAACCCTAAGATCAATCCATCCCTGTGGGTTAGGTTAGATTTTTCTTCCTTGCAGATGTGCTTATAGCCATTTGGAGGTTTTCTGCAGATTCATGTCTAGATCTGAGTTGCATTACTGATTTAACCTTAGTTGTCTACTTCTCCACTTTTTTACTTTATTTTATCACTCCATCATCACCATTCTCTTTTCCCTTTCTTTAGTTTAGTTTTATTTTTTGCTTTAGTTTTAGTGTAGCTTTGTGACACTTAAACACCCTCTCTTTAGAGCTGCCAGATCTGTAGCTAGATCTAGAGATTACTATATGCCCTAGTGATTCAGATCATTACTCCCTGTGGGACAAACTCTTACTTCATAAAATTTGCTATAACAGGCCTTAGATTCTTGCAAGACTGTGTGTTTGGTTTTGTGCTATTGTTCATCCATTTTTAGTTTCATTTTATTTTATTTTTGCCGTCACTTTATGTGATTCTTTACTATCAGTTTTAATAATAAATAAAGCACACTTCAGAAGACCAACAAGTTTTTGGCATCGCTACCGGAAAGTTTTGATCTAATATAGTAAATCTCTATTTTTGTTGAGCTATATTTATTGTAGGCATAGTGTTTGAATAAATTACAGTTGTAGTTTTCCCATGATTTTGTTTCGTTTTTCTTGTTTATTTTCTGTTTTTAGACTTTTTGGTGTCTTAGTCATGTGTGAATAAGGTACGACTGTAATACTTTAATTTTAAATTTAATTTTCTGTTATTGCTTATTTAATGTTGAATAAATTCCTGCTGATATTTTTTATTTTTGCAACTTGGAGCAGTAGAAAATAAAGGAGTTTAGCTGCAGCTGGAGTATTCCTGCATCAGTTTGCATCTCTAACTCCCCTGCTTTTTTTTTTTCATTTATGCTATCTTTTCATTTCTGCAATCTTAAATTCCAGCAGCTATAGTTAGTTTTTGGTATTTTCACTCTATTTGTTGTGTGTGTCTCATTGCTGTGCTGTGTGTGTGTGTGTTGTATGCTGGGAAGAAGGTCTCTCAATCCTGAGCTTGAACCTTTGAATCCTGAGATTGAGAGAGTTTTGAGTCCTCGGCTAGCAACCTAGACCCCTTAGGGGTCTAGGTTGAGATGACTGTTGAAGACTTAGTAACTGTTGAGATGACTGAGCAACCTAGACCCCTTAGGGAGTATAATGTACTAGGGGCATACTCATCCCCCTCTTCCATTCAACTCCCTAATGTTGTGGGTAGTTATAAGATTAAAGCCTCCACCATCCAAATGTTACCAAGCTTTCATGGGCTGGGCAGAGAGGACCCATAGCAGCATATAGAGTTGTTTCTTGCTCTATGCACCACTTTTCATATTACTGGCCCGAGAGAGGAAGCAACAAAGCTAAGACTTTTTCCTTTTTCCTTAAAGGATAAAGCCAGCTCTTAGCTCTCCATGCTCCCAGCCAACATCATAAATTCTTGGAATGATCTTCAATGCCAATTCTTGGCTAAGTTTTTTTCAGTCGGTAAGACAAGTCAGTTGCAGAAGAGCATAATCTCATTTGCTCAACTCCCAACTGAATCATTTCATGAAGCCTGGGAGAGATTTCAAGGGTTGCTGAGGCAGTGCCCACACCACCAGATCCCTAGGTGGCAGCTTGTACAAAGCTTCTACTAAGGGATCGATGCCAAAAGTAGATCTATGATTGATGCATCTTGTGGTGGCTCTTACCTCAGCAAGACTGATGTGGAAGAATGGGAGTTATTTGATTTGATAAGTGAAACCTCCATTCAACAGGAGTCTTTCTCAAACAATGACATTGTGTCAGCTATTAGGAGTATAAATGAACGCACTTCTAAGGGAAAAGTGTACGTATAGTAACCTAGAGAGGAAGGTGGACAGTTTAGCCTTAAAATTTGATAAAGTGTTGAGTGTGTTGCAGCCCCACTTGGCTGCACAGGTTGGAGAGGTATGTTCTATATGCCACTTACCCACGCACTCTCATCTTGCATGCCCATCTGCTGGTCCTGTCCTGGAATTTTTAAATGAGCAAGCTAATATTGTCCAATCATATGGACAACAGCTTGCTGAGTATCAATGGAGGAACCACCCGAACCTAAGGTGGAGACAAGCTTATTTGCCTCATACCCAGCAGCAGTAGGCCTTGCCCTACAGTACCAACCAGCAGTCCCCTCAAGGTTATGCTCTAAGACAATAATTTTCTCACCAATCTCCCCAGCCAGGCCAGCTAGTTGTAGCCATTGAACCGAACTCCCATAAGAGAATCCTTCACCATGGCTAACGATCATTCAATTCAAGCACACTTCAGCTCCGTTGCTCTGATTGCACCCTCCTGTATAGTTATACCAGAGTTGCAGTTGGACAAAATTATGAAATCAAGCTCAATACACTTCAAGCTGTACCTGCTTTTCATGGGCTTGATAGAGAGGATCCCTATCAACATTTAAGAGATTTTATAGAACTCTACATGATGTTACAACTGTCGGCAGCTAATGACGAATCAGTTAAGTTAAGGTTGTTCCCTTTCTCTCTCATGGATAGAGCGAAAGCATGGCTGACTTCACTACCTGCCAGGAGTATAACCACTTGGGATGAACTGCAATCTAAATTCTTAAACGAATACTTCCCAATTGGTAGAACTAACCAGATTATGCAAGCAATTCAAGATTTCAGGCAACAACCTGGAGAATTGTTTCATGAGAGGTGCCAGTGCATGAAGGACTTACTGAGGAAGTGTCCTTATCATGATATGCCAAACTGGTCGATGGCATAGAGTTTCTATCAAGGATTGACTGAGACTCACCAGTCTACAGTCGATGTCGTAAGAGGAGGAGCCTTTATGGGTAAGAATGGCCAGCAATCGTGGAACTTATTCGAGAAATTGGCCGATAACTCAAAGCAGAAACAGGTCCTGCTTAGATTTGATCCCGATATCACTCGTTACACCCCACCCACGAGGGGTGGACTTTACGATATTAGTAAAGATAAACTAAAGAAAGAGGACAATATGAGTGCAAAGGTTTTACCTCTTGAACAAAAAATCACGACAGTATTAGCTGCCAAATTGAGCACTCCGGGCAGATCTTTGGCAAACTGTTCTACTTGCCAAACTCAAGCTTATAATGAAAATCCAGCTACGCCATCATACCAGCAGGTAGTGAAAAATGAGCAAGTAATGGCCTTTCAGAGGGGAGACTATGGAAACACATATAATCCAATGTGGAGGAACCACCCCGAATTTAGCTATGGTTCCATAGGAGGAGCACAACTAACACCATTAGTCACGCAACCACGATTTCTTCAGACTCAAATTTTCTACCAAAGACTTTAAATGCCGGCTACACAACCCCTATTTGGACCACAGAGCAATGCACCTAATGTCATAGTTGTTCAAATCCTTCGGGATTTGCAGCAACAGTCGCATCAATATTCGAAAGATCTACATCAGCTTGCTCAATTCTCTCAAGTACTCAATTAACACACTCAGTCCATTACGAAGCTAGAGAGCTAGATAGGCCAGCTAGCTTCTCAAGTGGTGAAAAGAGAGAGTGGACAATTGCCAACACAGCCAGTAAATAATCCTAGAGGACAAGTGTTCATGGGGGAGACATCGGCTCCCCAAAATTCAATCTAAAAATCTCATGGTTCGTCGAGCTATCGACTCATCCGTAGCACCCATTGTAAAATATGTAGAATTGTTTTTTTTTTTTTGTCATTAAGGTATTACCCTACGACCTAAATTGTTGAAAAATGATGGATCATAATATAACTCCTAGTGTATATTATAGCGAACAATCGTATAGATTTACGATTGATCGTCATTATGGTCATGTCTATCAGTAAATTGTAGTGATTACGATTTAACTGATACGAGGGTTCATACTTACTATTGCTGAAAGACTAGAGTCGACCGCTGACTCTAGGTTAACACACACGAGATGATCGGTTTAGCAGGTCATCACTAAGATAGGGCTACATATTCGAGAGAGGATATGTCAGCCCCATTATCGAACCCTCCATTTTTGCTATCGTTTTTTCTCTTTTTTTCAAAAACTCATCGACTAGGACTCAACCATTTTTATTTCTAAAATCTTTCCTTGTATCACCTATTTGATTTTGGAAACCCTATTCAAGTTCTAAGAAATATCCTAAAACTAGGGTTTGTGGATTCAAGATCAAGGTAACAACCTTTAAACGGATGTATCTCTGCAAATATTTATGAAAGCTTATATGCAAATTGTGATTTACTGAATAATATCCTCTACATCTTGTAGAAAAAGAAATTGCAATATGTCAGGAGAACCGAGCAAATGACAGAGGGAGGAAGAAGGAGAGGAAGGTAATAGTTCCAATAACTCTCCAATTATTAATCGTATCGCACGGTCTGCTACCCTTAAGGCTAAATTAAAAGCAATATATCCACCAAGGAAGAAATCCAAACCTTTCGGGGTAGTTATCAGAGAACTACCTACAGAAACACATGAGACCGACTCTTTATCTGCCCCCAAGAAGGGCATAAAGTTAGATAAATGCAAAAAATCCACAACATTAGACCGGCTCCCTACCTCAATAAAGCACCATATTGTGGGATCTGAAATCGCGGTAGATGTTGAGTCCTTGGAAAAACTAGAAATGAGTGGGGAAGCCATCGAATATTTTAAGGATGTCGGGCTGCAATATTTCTTAGAACTGGGAGTCACACCAGTCTACCCCAGATTGATGAGGCTATTTTACAAAAACATGACCAAAAGCAGTCAGGAACCATCCCCAGTTCTCTCCACCAGAGCACACACCTGCTACTGCATTGATGAGGAGACCAAGGTGTTGAGCTACTGGTTAAAGACTCAATCCCCACGAGCTGAAAGCTGATGAAAACTGCTGTGCAGCAGCTTTAAAGCCATCTACTCAAGTTGTGTGTTGATATAAATCATGCACACTCAACCAACCATTTGAACTGCTGCTATTGCTGAAAGCATACTTCACATTAAAACTCTCGAGCTACAACAGTGAAGCCTTCAATGTACATAAACAGTTCCTTGAAGTACTCGAGCTATTGCAATGCTAGAGAGTTGTGGCTGGTGCAACTTGAGCAGATCATGGTCCAAAGAATGAACCTCTCGAGTGATTCATGGCTGGAGGACAACTACTTGAACAGTTGCCTTGGCTGAAGATTGAACCTCGCGAGCTGTGGTAGGCCCCAAAGAACCTCACGAGCTGTGTATGCTGCTGGAAGTGAACCTATCGCGTGGTACTTTGTAATGCATTTGAACTTGTCGCGTGGTTCTGTGTAATGCCTTGAACCTATCGAGCCACTTAGCTGCAACCATTAAAGCATGAACCTGGTGAGTGCACATTTGAACGTGATGAGAACCTAGCGAGAACTAAGCGAGATCCTGTCAAGGTGCATACCTGAAGCTGCTTGAAGCACTTGAACCTCAAGAGATCTAAGCGAGATACTGGCAAGATCCTCGTGAGATGAAGGTTCTGAAGCTGCATCCACATGAGGCACGAGTTTCAGCTGCTGTTTTCAAACTCCAAGGATATTTTGAGGATTTCACAACTTCTACGGCACACATCCCATTGTCCCACACATCTCAAAGCATCCAAGGGCTGAAAATAAGCCACGACAGTAGCTCCACACATTCTAATTTCTGATTGGCTAAGGCACATAGCTATAGCTATGGATTGTATAAATAGCTATATTTTGCCTTGTAAAATCATCTAGAATAGTTGGATCAAAGTTTAGTCTAGGGTTTCAAGCCAGGAATAGCCTGAGCTCATCTAGGGTTTTTCTAGGGTTTTAAGCCAGTCTTGTTTCCCTTTTATTTTCAATTTTTCTCTTACTTAGCTCAGCTGCAAAGCTGAGTTAAAGCCTTTTGTAGTAGCTAGGGATAGTTTAGTTTTGCGATGAGTTTTGTATGAACATAGTGAGATGTTTTAGATTTTTTGCAAGGGCTGTTGCCTTGAGGGCAATCATTGTAAGTTCTTTTTCATCAATGAAATGCCATTTAAAAACCTCCATTAGATCTGTATTTTCTATATATTTTTCACATAGATTTATATGGATTTGATGCTCCTATGGTTGCTTGAGCTTGTAGCCCTACAACCATAGTGACAATAGTAGTTTTATTGTTCTATCCTCAATCTCTGTGACTGGATTAACCCCTGGGATAGCCTGTGGCCATTCAAGTGGGCAGGGTATAGCCCTAAGGCTGGTATAAATCATAGGGCTGAGATGGATTCTTCTCCTCTACACTTCATCTTGTAGCCAAGTGAGAGACAGCTGCAGAGCCAACCTCTCCTCTGTTTTACATCACTATTTTCAGTGTTTAGACCTGGAATTTTACAAAGATTGCAGACTTACAAGTTGGGTCATTGCATGCCTTCTTGTAGCAATGAGTAGTTGAGTCTAAGGCCCCATTCAGCCTGAGATTTCTTATGGTCTCCACCTGATTTTCAAGGACTATTTGCTCCTATAGTTGCCTGAGCTTGTAGCCTTTCAACCATGGTGTCTGCAATGGGTTTCTTGTTCTGATTTAATCCATTGACTGGATGAAATCCCTGGGGTATTTTATGACCATTTAAGTGGACAAAATACAACCCTAAGATCAATCCAGACCTCTGGGTTAGGTTAGATTTTCCTACCTAGCAGATGTGCTTGTTGCCATCTAAAGGATTGCTGCAGATTCATTTTTAACACTGAGTTGCAGTGCTAATTTATCCATAGCTGTCTATTTCTCCCAATTTTTCCTATATTTTCTCACACCATCATCACCCTTCTTCTCTCCTTTCTTTTAGCCATAGTTTATTCTTGCTTTTAGTTTTATTTTAGGAGTGACACCTAAACACCTTCTCTTTACCTTGCTTTCTAGCTTAGGTATAGAGTTTTTAGGTCTGTAGCTAGATCTAGAGTTTACTATACAACCCTTATGGTTTTAGATCATCACTCTTCGTGGGATAAACTCTTATCAAAACTTGCTACAACATGCCCTGGATTCTTGCAAGACTGTGAGTTTGGTTTTGTGCTTATGTTCATCCATTTTTTTATTTCATTTTGTTTTATTTTTGCCATCATTTTAGGTAATTCTTTATCATTAGTTTTATAATAAACAACATAATCCACTGTTAATCAGTGAAAAATACCATTTTTCATCTCCTAACCTAACCTTTGATGGACCTTTGAGTTGACTAATAATGTATCTTAAGTGTGTTTTGTAGTTAGCAATAAATTTCAGTCATAATGCAGACGTCCATCTAAAAATGCCAATAAGAGACCTGCTGGAGAATTGCATCAATACAGAATAGATTCAACAAGTTCTCATATAGCCCAAAAGGCCAGTGATCAAGCAGATTCAAGGATCCTTAGAACCGTATGGCAATGGCATGTGTCTAATTGTGTACACATGGGAGCAAAAGCAACTGTCCACTAAGTGCTGGACAGATGAAAGCCATCAACCCAAGTTGTGTGCAAGCTATGAAAACAAAGAACAACAACCTGTTGAATGGTCAGGTGCAACTGTCAAGGGGTTGGATGCAGTATTTGAAGCCATCGAGAGGTTCTCAAAACCCGTCGAGGAGTTAAAACTGAAGAAGGCATCCTGTCGAGAGGATTTGAAGCCGAATTACAACCTATCGAGAGGTTCTGATGTGAAGAAATGGACATATCAACAGGTTGACAGAACCTATCGAATGGTTTAAACTAAGAAAGAGGATCTTGTCAACTAGTACAAATGATCTTGTTGAGAGGTCTACTAAAGCCATCCTCGCGAAGTGCAGAAGGCTAGAACTAAACCTGTCGTGAGGTTTCCTGAACCTATCGAACAGTCAAAGCCAACCTAGCGAGAGGATACCTGAAGCTATAGTGGATCTCGCAAGGTTACCATCAACTTATCGAACAGAGGGAAAGATCTTGTCGAAGACTTACCTGAAGCTGTAGTGCAGCAATTAAGCAGTGAGCTCATCCTGTCGAGCAAGCATCTGAACCTGTCGAAAGCCATATTTAACTTGTCGAATGGAGCATAAACCAAACTCAGAACCTATCGAAGTACGGATTTGGAACTTATCAGTTCCAACTGAGAATGCACATTAACTCAGTGCTCTGCTACACGTGTCCGAAGGCTGTTTAACTGATTTGAGGGCATTTTTGGAATACAATTGCACACGAATGAGAAGTCCTCTAACTCCCCCACATGTACTTGTCCAATTCAAAGCAATTGGGGGGAGATTATAAAAGCAAAATTAGCCACATCAACAGCTCAGAATAACAGAATTATTCCCTCAAACTCTGATTGGCTGAAGCAGATCTGAGACAAAGGAAGAAGGTAGAAATAGAAGAGAAGTTTTATAGAAGAACCATCCAGAAATTGAGAGAGCTCTCTAATTCCTTTTTTCCCTCCAAAATTTCATCCTTCCTCTTCTCCATTCTCTCTTTAGCCTAACCATGGTTTGCTAAACACCAGTAGCAGCTAAGGTGAGGTAGGTCTGTAAATTGAGAAGTCTGAGAGCTTTGTATGAGGATTAGATATTGCACAGACTACATATATGAGAATAATATATTATAAGTTATTTGAATCAATAAATTATTAGTTTTAAAGTTTATTTAAATCTATAGATCTTGATTGTCATCTGATTTCCCTAGATTTAATATTCTTGTGGATGTCTGAGCTTGTAGCCTTACATCCATGACATCTGTAGTGATTCTATTATTCTAATTAAGGCTTTTGGATTGAAGGAGATCCATAGGATGATCTATGACCATTGAAGTGGACAGATTATAGCCTTAAGATCAATTCAATTCTCTAGTGTAGATTGGATTTTTCTATCTTGCATATGTGCTTGTAGCCAGATGAAGGATAGTTGCAAATCAATCTCATGCATTGCATCTGAACCAATCAGTGAAGACCAAAATCCCTAGCTGCTATTCTCCACCTTTGATTTTAATTCCCCTAAAACATTTTTCTCTATTTTCAAATTTGTTTTCTACTCATCTCTGGATCATTAGCATTAGATTTAGTTTTCTGCAGTTTTAGTAAAGTGACAACCCCTAAAAACCTCTCATCTTTCCTTTCTTGCTTTGCTTTAAATAAGGATAGGTTAGAGTGCCAAATCTGTTATAAATCTGGAGATTTACTATATTTTGAAATACATTTCCCTGTGGACACACCCCTACTTACCTATTTAAAGCTTGCTGCAATAGCTCTGGTTCTTGCAAACCTGATTGCCTTACTTTGGTTCCATTTTACTGTGATTTTTCCTATAGTTTGCTATTTTTAACCTCTTAATAATTACAAGGTAGGCAATACAACAAATTTTTGGCGCCGCTGCCGGGGATCTGTATTTTTCGAATTGGTAGATCTAAGTTTTTCTTATTTTTGATTTAGATTGGCAATTATCTGTTTAGTGTTTGACTAATTGCCTCTGTAGTTTTTTATAGTTTTATAAATTTTTACAGATTTGGAGCTGTGGCTGAGAGGAGCAATTTTGATAAAAGAAGGAGCAAGCTGTGCATGAGTTTGCATTTCCTTACTCTTTTACATTTTTGAATTTGTAAATTTTTAGATCTGTAAAAATAGTTTTTGTGTGTTTGTTTGCTTGTTGAAATCTGTGCTGAAATCTTATGTGTTAGACTTTGTGTTTGTGTGTGGTGTATGTTTGGAAGAACCCTCAACCCTGAGATTTGTCATTAAATCTTGAAGTTGAGAGAATTCTTAAGTCTAGACAAACTATACATACACCTGCTGAATCTGAGACTACTGAAATGGGTGAGCAACCTAGATTGTTGAGAGAATATTTTGCACTTGGTGCATATAATTCTCCTTTTTATATATAATTTCCTACTGTGGAGGAAAATTATGAGATCAAGTCTTCAACAATTCAGATGTTACCTTCTTTCAATGGGTTGAGCAAAGAGGACCCATACAAACATGTTAATGAATTTCTTACTTTGTGTACTACTTTTAATATTACTGGTTTGGGGCCAGAAGCCACTAAGCTTAGGCTATTTCCTTTTTCGTTAAAGGACAAAGCCAGGGCCTGGTTATCTATGATCCCAACCAACAATATTAATTCTTGGAATGACCTGCAATGTCAATTCCAAGCTAAGTTCTTTCCCATGTCTAGAATAAGTCAGCTGAGAAAAAGTATCATATCATTTTCTCAATTCTCAACTGAAAGCTTCCAGGAGGCTTGGGAGAGATTCAAAGAGCTGTTAAGGTAATGTCCCCATCATCAAATTCCTCAATGGTAACTTGTACAAAGTTTCTATTAAGTAATTAATTCAAAAAGCAGGAATATGGTGGATGCCTCTTGTGGAGGTACATACCTTCATAAAACAACTGATGAATCTTGGGAATTGTTTGAGGTTATTGGAGAAAATTCAACACAGCAGGAAACCTTGTCTAGGGACAATGATTCCCCAGCTAAATTTATGAAAGAGAATACAACAAGAGAAAAAATATATAAGGTCAGTGGTTACAATGATTTAGAGAGAAAGGTAGATAGCTTGACTAAAAAGTTTGATAATCTAATGGGAGCAATGCAGTTTCCAATGGCTGCCAAAGTGGAAGTGGCATGTCTGATATGCCAGTCTCCTACTCACTCCCTTGAAGAGTGTCCCTCTGCTACACAATTTCCAGATCTGGTTATGGAGCATGTTAATGCTACTCAGTCCTTTGGACAACAGCCAACTATTGATTATCCTTGGAGAAACCACCCCAACTGGAGGTGGAGGCAAGATAACTTTCAAAACTAGCAGCAACAGCAATAGCAATAGCCAATGCCATATAGAAATGCTCAGTCTTATCAGTAGAATTTCTTCCCAAGGCTCCAATACCAGCAGCCTATGGCCTAGCCAATGGTATAACCTGTGTATCAAACTACACCAATCTCAGCACCCTCTAGAACACTCACATTTGAAGAGCAAGTTCTAGCTTCATTGCAAAACTTGGGCTCTTTGTCTCAAACAGTTAACTCCCATAGCCAAAGCATTAAGAAGATAGAGGTCACCTTGGTCAGCTATCCAATACTTTGATTATGAGAGAAGAGAAAAGACTGCCTAGTTAGCCTATGAACAATCCAAAAGGGCAGTATATGGTGGGTGAGACTTCTTTATCATGTGAAGAAGCTAAATCTTTCACCACTTTGAGAAGTGGAAGGCTGGTTGATAACAAGATTGGTGTTGAGTCTGAGAAGAGTGTAGGAAAAGAAAGAATAACCCATCATGATATGCAGCAGGAGCAACATATGAGAAATAAGGGGGGTGTTATCCCAACAGAAAAATGAAAATAAAAATAAGGAAAAAACTGATGAGATTGCTAAGGCAGCAAATGAAAGATCAGTCCCTCATTTGTCATTTCCCAATGCACTTCAAGCACATTCTCCTTTTGATAAGGGGAATGCTAAAGTTGAGAAAATGATGGAAATATTTAAACAAGTAAAGATTAATTTGCCTTTACTTGATGCAATCAAGCAAGTGCCAGCTTATATCAAGTTTTTGAAAGATTTGTGTACATACAAAAGACAATCTAGGATACACCTATCCAAGAACGTCTTTTTTGTTAAAAAAGTGAACTAAGTATTGTCTATTGCAACCCCAACAAAACTCCAAGACCCTAGAGTTCCCACAATCCCTTGCATCATTGGGGATCACACAATTGAAAAAACCTTGTTAGATCTGGGGGCCAGTGTGAGCCTACTTCCATATTCAGTTTATGAGAAGTTAGGTTTGGGAGAATTGAAGCCCACACATATGGTATTACTGCTGGCTGACAGATCTGAAAGGAGGCTAGTGGGAATGATAGAAGATGTGTTATTTGGGGTTGATAAATTCTTTTATCCAGCAGCTTTTCTAGTTCTTGACATGGAACCAAGTAAGTGTACTACCTTCATTCCTGTAATTTTGGGCATGCCTTTCTTGGCCACTGCCAATGCTTGTATACAATGTAGATCAGGTGTAATGAAGGTATCCTTTGGTAATATAAAAGTAAAATTGAATGTCTACAATGCAGCAAGTCAGCCTGAGGACTGCTTTATGATTGATGTGTTGGATGAGCTTGTAGAAGAAATTATACCCAAGTTGCTGCATTGTGATTACGTGTGTGATATTTTTGAAAATGTTTGGAATGAAATTGTGGAAGAAAAGGCTCCCACACCTGTGATTCAAGAGGTGAAAGCCTTAAATTCTGAAGTGGGGCCAATAATAAGGTATCCTCCTTGGAAACTAGTTGTGTTGCCTCTTCCACCACCTTCAAAGGCACCTTTGTTACCTTCACTCATAAGTCCACCTGATGTGGAACTAAAACAGCTCTCCAAGTCATTGAAATATATATTTTTGGGAGCAAATCAGAAGTTTCCTGTGATAATTTCTTCTTCCCTCACTGATGAGCAAGAAGAAGAGCTGTTGTGTGTGTTGAAAAAGCATAAAAGAGCAATAGGTTGGACTATTACTAATCTTGGAGGAATCAATCCTGCTATTTGTATGCATAAGATCCACTTGAAAGAGGGTTCCAAACCCTCTAGAGAGGGAAAGTTACCTATTTGTATCCTAGAGAGATGCAGAGAAAGTTAACCCCCCACATACAGGAAGTAGTGATGAAGGAGGTGGTTAAATTGTTAAATACAGGAGTCATCTATCCCATTTCGGATTCTGAATGGGTGACACCTACTCAGGTGGTACCCAAGAAATCCGGAATCATTGTGGTTAAGTCAGATTTTGGTGAGCTAATTCCAACCAGGGAAACCACTGGTTGGAGGGTGTGCATTGATTATCGAAAGCTCAATTCAAAAATCAGAAAAGACCACTTTCCTTTGCCCTTCATTGACCAGATTTTGAACAAGTTGGCAGGTAAAGCTTTTATTGCTTTCTTGATAGATACTATAGGTATAACCAGATTCCCGTGTATCCATAAGACCGGGAGAAAACAACTTTCACATGTCCATTTGACACCTTTGGTTATAGAAGGATGTCATTTGGATTGTGTAATGCCGTTACAACTTTTCAAAGGTTTATGTATGCCATCTTCTCAGGTATGATTGATAAGTTTTTAGAGATATTAATGGATAATTTTTCTTTGGGGATAGCTTTAGTCAGTGCCTACATCATCTCAGCCTAGTGCTGGAGAGATGTGAAGAGACCAACTTAGTTTTGAGTTGGGAAACGAGTCATTTTATGATCAATCAAGGCATTGTCCTTGGCCATGTTGTTTCCCATAGAGGCATAGAGGTAGACTATGCTAAAATTGATTTGATTATACATTTGCCCCCACCTAAAACTGTCAAATAGGTCAGATCCTTTTTGGGGTATACTGGTTTTTATAGGAGATTCATCAAAGATTTTAGCAAAATCTCAAAACCTCTTTGTCACCTGTTGTGTCAAGAGATTCCTTTTGTATTCAATGATGAATGTCTCACTTCTTTTGAATTTTTGAAAGGATGTTTGACCTCTGCACCTGTCCTACACGCCCTTAATTATTCTTTTCCATTTGAGTTGAAGTGTGATGCATCAGATTTTTCTATTGGTACAGTTTTGGGGCAAAGAAAGGACAAGTTACCTTGTGTGATTGCTTATGCAAGCAAGAAAATGATTGATGCTCAGTTAAACTACACCACAATTAAGAAGGAATTGTTAGCCATTGTCTATGCTTTGTAAAAATTTAGGTCTTATGTGTTAGGATCTAGGATTGTGGTGTTCACAAACTATTCAGCCCTAAAATACCTTTTGTCTAAAAAGGATGCCAAGCCAAGATTAATCAGATGGATCCTTTTATTACAGGAGTTTGATCTTGAGATTAAAGACAAGAAAGAGATTGAAAATGTGGTTGCAGACTACTTGTCCAAGATCCTTGCTACTGAGTTTGATGGACTGCCTGTCAATGACTCATTTCCAGATAAGAAACTTTTTGCTGTCAGCATGAATACACCTTTGTTTGCAAACATAGTTAATTGTTTGGTAGTGGGTAAGATACCCCCATATTGGAATAAAATGGATAAGGATCTGTTCTTCTCTATGATCAGACACTACATGTAGGAGGATCCATACCTTTTCAAGCACTGTACAGACCATGTTATGAGAAGGTGTGTACCTGAGAATGAATTCCACGACATACTAACCATGTGTCATGAACATGCTTGTGGAGACCATTTCAGTGGAAACAAGACTACTTCAAAAATACTTAAAAGTGAATTTTATTGGCCCATTATCTTCAAAGATGCACGACAACATTGCAAGGCTTGTGAAAAATGCCAGAAAATGGGAAATATTTCTAAAAGAAATTTCATGCCTTTACAGCCCATACTTGCTGTTGAATTGTTTGATATTTGGGGGATTGACTTCATGGGTTCCTTCCCTCCTTCTTATAGGTATAATTTTTTTCCCGTGGTTGTGGACTATGTGTCCAAGTGGGTTGAAGCCATAGCCACAATAACCAATGATCTCAAAGTTATCATTAATTTTTTGAAAGACAACATTTTCTCTAAGTTTGGTACCCCAGAGCTATCATTATTGATGGGGGAAGCCATTTTTGCAATAGACAATTTGAAAATCTGCTTAGAAAGTACTCTGTGACACACAGAGTTGTCACCCCAAACCACCCACAGACCAGTGGACAAGTGGAAATTTCTAATAGAGAGATCAAACATATTTTAGAGAAAACTGTGAGAAGAGATAGGAAGGATTGGTCCCTGAAGTTGACTAATGCTCTTTAGGCTTATGGGATTGCCTATAAGACCCCAATAGGGATGCCTCACTTTAGGTTGGTATATGGCAAGGCATGCCATTTACCAGTGGAGTTAGAACATAAAACCTATTGGGCTATTAAGACCTTGAATTCTGATCTAATTGCTGCTAGTATGCACAGGAGGTTGCAGCTGTCAGAACTTGAAGAACTGAGATTGGATGCCTACTCCAATGTAAGGATCTATAAAGAAAAAGCCAAAGCTTTTTATGATAAACATTTGTTGAGAATTTACTGCAGGCAATAAGGTATGGCTGTTTAATTCAAAATTAAAATTTTTCCTAGACAAGTTGTGATCTAGATGGGAGGGACCTTATATTGTAATGCATGTATCCCCATCTGGAACTATTGAAATCATGGATCCTATAGATAGTAGGATCATGAAAGTCAATGGTCAAAGACTCAAAATCTGTGTTGAAAATATAGTAGAGCCTGTGGTCACCATTCACCTTCAAGAACCTCCGTGTGAATGATTTTCAACATTGTACATTATTTTTTTCTATTTGCTAGATCTGTAATTTTTTGCTTAGTTTTTCATTTAGTATAATAATACAGTGGTACTGAGGTCAGGGAGGTCTTTAATGCATGAGAAATAAAATGGGAACAGAGGAGAATTGATAAATCTATGTTGAAGGTAGACTATGAACTGATGAGAAATAATTTTGGATTGCAAAACAACCTGTCGAGAGGTGTGAGGAGAATTTCAACAGGTACTGAAGGTGCCTCTTATGAAATTCGACAGGTACTGAGACCTGTCGAGAGGTTGAGAGAGGAAGTCAATAGGTACTAAAGGTGTTGGCTGCATTTTCGATAGGTTCTGTGCACCTGTCGAGAGGTTGAAAGACCTCTTAGAACTCTAAATGTTAGACATTTGAAACCTATCAATGAACCTCTTGACTTGCAAATTCTGAAGCTTGTTACTTGTCGAGAGGTTTGATAAACCTCTCGAAACCTTCAGTCTGACAGACCTGCCAATCCAAGTGCTTTTAACTATTTGACAGGCTGATTCAACCTATCGAAATCTTCTTTTCAACCTATCGAAATCGTGTTGTGCTTATTTTTAAACCTATCGACAGGTTATTCCATCCATTCGACACCTTACGCTGAGAGTTCTGTTCCTCCTCTGCCTGATTTTTCATTTCTTTCTTTCTTCTCCATCTTCATGGTTCCAGTTCCAATTACCTTGCCATTGTTCCAATTGCATTAGTTCTGTAAGGGCGACATTTCGCACCTGATTTGTCTCGATTTGGTGCTGTGTGCTGCAAGTTCCGAGAAATCCTAGGGTTTTTGAGTAAGTTCTTCTTCAACCTCAATCATGTGATTTTCTAGCGTTGTAGTTCCATATTTTTGGGGGTTTTCAGTGTGTGTGGTTAATTTGATTGAGCAAAAGTATATTGCTGTGGCCTTTGAGAATTGCTGTGAGGATTTAGAGTCCCAATGGCTGAACGTGAGGATACCCTGGCTGATTTATTCAAACCCCCTTCCAAATCTGCCCCAAAATCCACCTAGAAAATCTAGTAAGATAGCTTCTCAGCCCAAAGATGACCCACCTACAAAAAGGAAACTCATCATGGAAAAACCCAAGAAAGCTCAGAAAGCCAAGAAAGCCAAAATAACTGAAGAAATTGTTGAGGATATCCCTGTGCCTGAACCTAACCTTGAGCCCAAAACAGAGATACCTGTAAACTTGACAACTCCTAATGAGTATGTGAGCTCTTTAGGTGTGATTCGAGAGACAATCTTTGACCCACCTTATTTTACTAAGGTAGAGGAGTGCAAGGGGACCTTGGCCTACTTGGAAAAGTCATCCCTGATACCTCTTTTGACTCCATTACAAGAGAAGGTATACCCAAGGTTGGTAAAATTATGGTATCATAACATCAAAGAAAGGAAGAAGCTGGAGGCAACTGACCCTGTGCTTGTGGTTTTGGTTGACAATTGGGAGGTAGTTGTGGACTACAATGATATTGGATTGGTGTTAGGGTCCCATCCATATATGACTCAGTTTATGGTTTAGGAGCACCTGATAATGTGTCCTTCCGAGCAATGGCCAGAGATTTGACTCAAGGCCTAGTAGGATCTGGGGAGTCTTTAATGAGGAGAGATCTAGACCCCAACTTGTTTTTCATTAATACAATTTTGAGGAAGAATGTGTATGTCAGTGGGCATTAGCAAGAGAGAAGAACCCCCATAGTGGATGCCCTCTACTTCTTCTCTAAGGGTCAATTCTTTAATGCTCCTCAGCTGATATTTGAGGCCATGGTGGATGTGCATGAAAAGATAAAAAAGGACAAATTGTGCCAGGGTTACCTTACGGCAGACTTATTACTATCCTACTGAAGCAAGGGAAGTATGTAGTGCAAAAGGATGAGTGTTGAGAACGGAAAAATACCATTTTCCACCCCTTAATCTGGGCCTTGATAGACCCTTGAGAGAACTAAATAAGTGCTTTAAGTGTTTGTTTTGCAGCTAACAACAAAGGCAGGCTTAACTCTGAAAGTAGCTTAAAAAGTACCAAAAAGATGATGACCCATCCTGATCTGGAGAAAGAAGGAGAAGGGATAACCTCATTGGCTGTCAAAATGTCTAAACTTAAGAAGACGAAGGCCTGGTTTCATCCTGGAAATAAGTTTGAAGCTATTCGAAAAGAAGAATGCACTATAGAATGCTATTCGAAAAGATTCCTGATCTATTCAAAAGGATTCTTGATCTATTCGAAAAGAACCTGAACACTGCGAAAAGAACTAAAGCTCCAGGCTTGGTTTTCAAAGAGCACTTGATCTATTTGAAAGAAACCAAACTCGCTGATGATCTTTTCGAAAAGAAGAAAACTCCTTGCGAACAATACCAGATCTATGCGAATAGAGCTTCATAAGTTACCTGTCCTTTTGAAAAGACATCCAATCTGTGCGAATAGAGCTCTAGAAGTCACATTTCCTTTCGAAAAGGCCCCCAATTTGTGCGAAATCGTATTCTAAAGATTCCCAGCATCTGTAAGGGCATTTCAGTAATCTCTGCACACGCCCCAATGCATTTAAAAACTCAGGGGCATTCTGGAATATTCTGAGCACGAACTAGAGGCATATTCCACTCTATGTGAACACCCAAAGATGAAATTACTTGGAGGGAAGTTCTAGAAGCTCAAACAAATTTTTGAATTTCCTAACAGAATTGATGCCTCTGTCTCCAGATTGGCTGAATCAGATCAAGCAATTCTGATTGGCCAGAACAGATCTGGATCCTTGTGCTTGACTCCTATTAGTTGATATGGATCTAACCAATTCTGATTGGTTGATACACATCTGAGCTGGACTTGGGAAAAACTATAAATAGACGAACTATTTGCCTAATTTGGGTATCCAGAATTTGAGTTTCATTCCTGCTGCCCCATTTCCAATTCAGATCAAGATAGCTTGTCTGAAACCTCTGTAATAGCCTAGCTTTTGTCTGTAACTGAGAACTGTGAGATACTTATATAATTCAAGTGAGAATTATATTCAAGACTACAAATCTGAGAGCTGTTTTAAGCTGTGCTCTGTAATTGTAATGGTGGATTTGAAAAGGTTGCTTTCATCAGTATGTTCTCAATCGAATTCATGTTGAGGGTTCATTGTGATCTCCTCACTCATTAGACTCCTTTAGATTTGTTGTTTTTAAGTAATTTCCCTTAATTCACTATCCTTGTGAGAATCTGTGTTTGTAACCTGGTTCTTACAACATTTGTAGTGGTACTTATGTTCTGAATCAAGACTTTGAATTGAAAACTATTGGATGATCTGTGTCCATGACAGTGGACAGATCATAGCCATAAGTTCAACTCAATTCTAATCCTTGAATTGGATTATTTTCTCTTACATCTGAGCTGGTAGTCAGATGAAGATTTGATAGTTTCTTAACTGTGTTACACTATTTCTCACTCTGCAATCAATTACTAAGCTTAAGTAGCTATTATTTCTCCATTCTTGTTAATTTTGCATCCAATTCCCAACTCGGATTTGGATCACTTAGTTTCAATTTTACTTTTAGATAACTTAGTTAATGTGACAAATTCAACCTCCCATCTTATTTGCTTTGTAGATAGGATCAGAGGCCAGATTTGGTAGCTCAGATCTGGAGGTTTATCATATATTTTAAATCAATTCCCTGTGGACGATATTTTACTCACTTACATTTAAAACTTGCTACAATTGGCCCTGATCTTGCAGGCTAATTAATTTTTCTCTGTGCTGATATTCCTTTCTTTTTTCTAGTTTTCCAATTTCCGTATATTCCATATTTTGAAATATCTATTTTCAAAATATAAATAAATCATGCACACTTAGGACAACAACAAGTTTTTGGCGTCGTTGCCGGGGAATAGATTTAAAATTGGTAGACCTAAGTTTTTTTTTTTTTATTATTATTATTTTTACATCAGTGCTAACTGTTATGCTGTTTAAATTTGTGCAGTTATACATTTGAGCTTGGAATCTACTCAGTATTAAAGGTTTGCTTTGCATAATTTTTCTCTCTGTTTCTGTGTTGTATGTTTGGTAGGAGAACTCTCAATCTTGAGATTGTCCCTTTGAATTTAGAAGTTGAAAGGCTACTAAGAACCAGACAAATATCACAGAATTTTGCTGAGACTGCTACTATGGGTGAACAACCTAGACTCTTAAGGGATTACTTTGCACCTGGTGCATATAATTCCCCATTTTTCATTCAATTTCCTACTGTTGAAGGAAATTATGAAATCAAATTATCAACTATCCAGATGCTCCCTTCCTTCCATGGTTTGAGTAAGGAGGATTCATACAAGCATGTGGATGAATTCTTGGCTCTTTGTACCACATTCAACATAGCTAGACTAGGTCCAGAGGCAACCAAGCTTAGGCTCTTTCCTTTTTCATTAAAGGACAAAGCTAGAGCATGGCTGTCCATGTTACCACCAAATAGTATTACTTCTTGGAATGATTTGCAATGTCAATTTTTAGCCAAATACTTTCCTATGTCTAAGACCAGCCAGTTGAGACAAAATATTGTTTCTTTCTCACAACACTCAACTGAAACTTTCCATGAAGCATGGGAAAGGTTTAAGGAACTTTTAAGGCAATGCCCTCATCATCAAGTTCCCCAATGGCAGCTTGTTCAAAGCTTCTATCAGGGAATTAATTAAAAGGGTAAGAATATGGTAGATGCTTCCTATGGAGGCACCTATTTGCAAAAAACAGTTGAGGAGGTCTGAGACCTATTTGAAGTTATTGGTCAAAATTCAACCCAACAAGAATCTCTGTCAAGAGACATTGAGAATCCTGCTCGGTTGAATAAAGAGCAGACTACCAAGGGAAAGATTTATGAGGTGAATGAATTGGAAAGGAAGACGGATAATTTAACCACCAAGTTTGATAGATGGATGGACTCATTTCAAAATCCAATGGTTGCTAGAGTAGAGGAGGCATGTCTGATATGCTAGTCCCCTACTCATTCCCATGATCAATGTCCAGCTGCACCACAGTTCCCAGATCTAGTGGTGGAGCAAGCTCATGTTGCCCAATCGTTTGGACAATTGCAATCTAATGAATATGCATGGAGAGGGCACCCCAATTTAAGGTGGAGCTAGGGCAATTATCAATCACAACAGCAGCAACAACCAAAGCACCAAATACCTTTCAAAACTGTTCAGCCCTACCAGCAGAATTTCTATACCAAGCCTAATTTTCAGCAGCCCATTCCACAACAGATGGCACAACCTGTGCATCAAACTGTCCCAGCTTAGCCTCCTTCCAGATCCCCTTCTTTTGAAGACCAAGTTCTAACTTCACTCTAGAATTTAGGGTCTTTAACTCAGACTGTAAACTTTCATAGTCAGAGTATAAAGAAGATTGAAGATACATTGGGTGAACTCTCAAATACTTTGGCAATAAGAGAGGAAGGCAGGTTACCCAACCAACCCTTGAACAATTCCAAAGGACAGTTCATGGTTGGAGAGGCCTCTGTTTCACATGAAGAAGTAAAAGCTATCACTACTTTGAGAAGTGGAAGAGTTGTAAATAACAATGTAGATACAGAAAAAGAAGTAGAAAAAAATGAGGAAACTGCTAGGAACATGCAAGCAGAGCAAGATGATGTTAGCATTAAGGATGTACCTCAGAAAAATCAAAAAAATGAAAAACAGAAAAATCAAAAAAATTCTAGTGATGATGCTAAGGCTGTAAATGAAGGACTAGTTCCCCATTTACCATTTCCCCATGCCATGAAATCTGCATCCCCTTTTGATAAAGGGAATATAAAAATAGACGAAATGATGGAGACCTTCAAGCAAGTCAAGATAAATCTTCCTTTGCTTGATGCAATCAAGCAAGTCCCAGCTTATGCAAAGTTTTTGAAGGACATTTGCACACACAAAAGACAATCTAGGATCCAGTTATCCGAGAAGGTCTTTGCTGTGAAAAAAGTTAAACAGGTTTTGTCCATTGCCACACCTCCTAAACTCCATGATCCTAGAATCCCCACAATCCCTTGTATTATTGGGGAACATACCATTGAAAAGACTTTATTGGATTTGGGTGCTAGTGTCAACCTGCTTCCACATTCTGTATATGAGAAACTAGGTTTGGGAGAGTTAAAACCCACTCATGTGGTATTACAACTAGCAGACAGATCTGAAAGAAAGCCAGTTGGGGTGATTGAGGGTGTGTTGGTTGGGATAGATAAGTTTTTCTACCCTGCTGATTTTCTGGTATTGGACATGGAACCTACAAAAAGCAGAACTTCCATCCCTGTCATTTTGGGGAGACCATTCCTGGCTACAGCCAATGCTTGCATTCAATACAGGTCTGGTATTATGGAAGTGTCTTTCAAAAATATGAAGGTGCAGTTAAATGTTTACAATTGATTACCCGACCTCGATTGGTTACGAGGAGTGCTTTCTTGTTGATTTGTTGGATGAACTGGTAGAGGAAATTCTACCATTGTTTTTGCAGTTTAAGGATTTAACCACAGATTTTGAAGATGCTTGGAAAAATATTGTGGAAGAGACAGCTTGTGCCTCAAAGACTGAAGAGGTCAAAGCTGTGCAAGAAACTCATGTCCAAACAACAAGGTTTTCTTCATGGAAACTTGCTATTTTTCCCCTTCCACAAATAGCATAGGTACCTTTGTTATCTTCTTTTCTCAGCCCACCTGATGTAGAGCTGAAACAGTTGCCAGAAAATTTGAAATATGTGTTTTTAGGAGACCATAAAACATTGCCTGTGATTATTTCTTCCTCCCTCACCAAGGAGCAGGAGGAAGAGTTGTTGATTGTATTGAAACAGCATCAGAGGGCAATTGGCTGGACTATTGCTGATTTGGGAGGAATCAGTCCAGCCGTGTGCATGCATAAAATTCACTTGGAAGAAGGTGCAAAGCCGTCTAGAGAAATGCTGAGGAGGCTGAATCCTCATATGCAAGAAGTGGTCATGAAGGAGGTTGTTAAGTTGTTGGATGCAGGGGTCATTTACCCCATCTCAAATTTAGCTTGGGTAGCACTTACACAGGTGGTACCTAAGAAATCTGGGATTATTGTTATAACCTTAGATTCTGGTGAGCTCATTTCCACCAGACAAACAACTGGTTGGAGGGTCTGTATTGATTTAGAAAGCTCAACACAATGACCAGAAAATACCATTTCCCTCTTCCATTCATTGATCAGATTTTAGATAACCTAGCAGGAAAAGCTTATTATTATTTTTTTGATGGTTACTCTGGTTACAACCAGATTCCTGTGTATCCATAAGATCTGGAAAAGACCACATTCACTTGCCCCTTTGGCACTTTTTCTTATAGGAGGATGCCTTTTGGTCTTTGTAATGCCTCTACTACCTTTCAATGATGTATGTACTTCATTTTCTCTTATATGATCGACCAATTTATGAAGATTTTTATGGATGACTTTTCAATATATGGAGACTGTTTTGCCCAGTGTTTACATCATCTCACCCTGGTGTTACAGAGATGTGAGGAAACCAATTTAATTGAGCTGAGAGAAGAGCCATTTCATGGTCACCCAAGGCATTGTCCTTGGCCATGTTGTCTCCCATAAGGGCATTGAGGTGGACAGAGCAAAAATAGATTTAATTGTACATTTGCCTTCTCCCAAAACTGTTAAGCAAATAAGAAGTTTCTTGGGGCATGCTGGATTTTACAGGAGATTCATTAAGGACTTTAGTAAAATATCCAAGCCTCTTTGCCATTTATTGTTCCAAGATGTCCCTTTTGTTTTCAATGATGAATGCCTTAGGACATTTGAATTCTTAAAAAATTGTTTGATTTCAGCTCCAATACTACAGTCTCCAGACTATTCCCTGCCCTTTGAACTGATGTGTGATGCATCAGATTATGCTTTGGGAGCTATTCTTGGGCAGAGAAAGGATAAGCTGCCTCATGCCATAGCTTATGCTAGTAGATCAATGATTGATTCACATCTCAATTTTACAACAACTGAGAAAGAGCTGCTTGCAGTTATTTTTGCTTTGGAGAAATTCCGGTCATATGTTTTGGGTTCACAAATTGTGGTGTTCACTGACCACTCAGCCCTGAAATACCTTCTGTCTAAGAAGGATACTAAACCAAGATTAATCAGGTGGATCCTCATATTGCAGGAGTTTGATTTGCAGATTAAAGACAAAAAGGGTGTGGAAAATGTGGTGGCTGATCACCTGTCTAGAATTCTAACTGTTGAGATTGATAGGTTGCCTATCAATTACTTTTTTCCTGATGAGCAACTTTTTGCTATCAGTGTGCATACCCCTTGGTTTGCAAATATAGTCAACTTTTTGGCTACTGGAAGGACTCCCCAACACTGGAATAAAATGGATAAAGATCTCTTCTTTTCAAAGGTTAAACATTTTATTTGGGAGGATCCTTACCTGTTCAAGATTTGTGCAGACCAAATCGTTAGAAGATGTGTCCATGAAGAAGACTTCCACAACATACTTTCCATGTGTCATGAACAGGCCTGTGGAGGTCATTTTAGTGGAAACGAAACTGCTGCAAAGGTTTTGCAATGTGGATTTTATTGGCCCACACTCTTCAAAGATGCACTACAGCACTATAAGTCTTGTCAGAACTGCCAGAGATTGGGCAGCATTTCCAAGAAAAATTCAATGCCTTTACAACCCATTTTGGTAGTTGAATTATTTGATATTTGAGGGATAGATTTTATGGGACCTTTTCCTCCTTCAAATGGTTTTAATTTCATATTAGTAGTTGTGAATTATGTATCCAAATGGGTTGAAGCCACAACCACTAAAACCAATGATCACAGAGTTGTCCTTAAATTCTTAAAGGATAACATCTTTTCCAGGTTTGGTTCCCCTAGAGCCATTATCAATGATGGGGGAAGCCATTTTTGTAATAAGCATTTTGAAGCTCTATTGAAAAAGTCCTCTGTGACTCACAGAGTAGCAACTCCATATCATCCATAGACCAGTGGACAAGTGGAGATTTCCAACAGAGAAATCAAACATATACTGGAAAAGACTGTAAGGAAGGACAAAAAGGATTGGTCCTTTAAGCTGAATGATGCATTGTGGGCATATAAGACAACCTATAAAACCCCAATTGTCATGTCTCTATTCAGATTGGTCTATGGTAAAGCATGCCATTTACCAGTGGAGTTAGAATATAAGGCCTTTTGGGCCATTAAAACTTTAAACATGGATCTTACTACTGCTGGTAATCACAGGAAACTGTAGCTCTCTGAGTTGGAAGAGCTGAGGATGGATGCATACACCAATGCAAGATCTTACAAAGAAAAAGTTAAGGCTTTCTATGACAAAAATCTGCTGAGAAAAGAGTTCACAGTTGGCTCTAAGGTATGGTTATTCAACTCAAAACTCAAGTTTTTTCCTGGAAAGCTGAGATCCAGATGGGAAGGGTCATATACGGTCATTCAAGCATCTCCATCCGGAGTTGTTGAAATTATGGACCCAAGTGATGGGAGAACCTTGAAAGTAAATGGTCAGAGGCTCAAACCATGCATTGAAAATAACCTGGAGCCTGTGATGACCATCTATCATCAAGAGCCTCCACAAATCTGATGTCACACAGCTGTATCATATGTATTTTAACTGTCTGTTTTGTGATTTTTGCATAGTTTTGTGTAATGTTTTTCTCTGTTTTAGTCATGTTTTAGTAAATTTTCTTTGAGGAGTCATAAGTTCTGAAAGCTTTGTGGTTTTAATTGATGGGGATAATAAATTCCAATGATTTTAATATGGAGATTTTGTTAAAAAATAAAAAAAATAAGCTCTGTACTTCAGAACATTTGTTCAGAAGTAAATTCTTACCTTTCGAAAAGTTTTACAATCAATTCGATAAGTTTACACTCAATTCGAAAAGTTTTACAGTCAATGTGAAAAATCAATTTGCAAAGTAAAATTCATTTCGAAAAGTATAATCTCCTTTTCGAAATGGATCTAATCCTGTAACCACAACTACTCGAAAAGAATGATAAACTTTATGAATAGATGCAGAACATTTCGAATAGATATTTCTGAAGCCATTTACTTTTCGTTGAAAACCCTTAGGAGCCTTCACTCCTCCACTAGGGATCACCTAGGGGTTTAAAAGGCTTGTTGCATATGCTAAATGCAACTGTGTTCCCTACAAAAGTGGCTTTTCATTCTATTTTTTAATTTTATCTTTACTCAGGACTAGCAAAGCTTAGGTTTGGGGGTGTGTTGAGAACGAGAAAATATCATTTTCCACCCCTTAATCTGGGCCTTGATAGACCCTTGAGAGAACTAAATAAGTATTTTAAGTGTTTGTTTTACAGCTAACAACAAAGGCAGGCTTAACTCTGATAGTAGCTTAAAAAGTACCAAAAAGATGATGACCCATCCTGATATGGAGAAAGAAGGAGAAGGGACAACCTCATTGGCTGTCAAAATGCCTAAACTTAAGAAGACAAAGGCCTGGTTTCATCCTGGAAATAAGTTTGAAGCTATTCGAAAAGAAGAATGCACTATAGAATGCTATTCGAAAGGATTCCTGATCTATTCGAAAGGATTCTTGATCTATTCGAAAAGAACCTGAACACTGCGAAAAGAACTAAAGCTCCAGGCTTGGTTTTCGAAGAGCACTTGATCTATTCGAAAGGAACCAAACTCGCTGATGATCTTTTCGAAAAGAAGAAAACTCCTTGCGAACAGCACCAGATCTATGCGAATAGAGCTCCAGAAGTTACCTGTCCTTTCGAAAAGACCTCCAATCTGTGCGAATAGAGCTCCAGAAGTCACATTTCCTTTTGAAAAGGCCCCCAATCTGTGCGAAATCGTATTCTAAAGATTCCCAGCATCTGTAAGGGTATTTCAGTAATCTCTACACGCGCCCCAATGCATTTAAAAACCCAGGGACATTCTGAAAGATTTTGAGCACGAACCAGAGGCATATTCCACTCCATGTGAACACCCAAAGATGAAATTACTTGGCGGGAACTTCTAGAAGCTCAAATAGATTTTTGAATTTCCTAACAAAATTGATGCCTTTGTCTCCTGATTGGCTGAACCAGATCAAGCAATTCTGATTGGCCAGAACAGATCTGGATCCTTGTGCTCGACTCCTATTAGTTGATATGGATCTAACAAATTATGATTGGTTGATACACATCTGAGCTGGACTTGGGGAAAACTATAAATAGTGAACTATTTGCCTAATTTGGGTATCCAGAATTTGAGTTTCATTCCTGCTGCCCCATTTCCGTTTCAGATCAAGATAGCTTGTCTGAAACCTCTGTAATAGCCTAGCTTTTGTCTGTAACTGAGAACTGTGAGATACTCATGTAATTCAAGTGAGAATTGTATTCAAGACTACAAATCTGAGAGCTATTTTAAGCTGTGCTCTTTAATTGTAATGGTGGATTTGAAAAGGTTGCTTTCATCAGTACGTTCTCAATCAGATTCATGTTGAGGGTTCATTGTGATCTCCTCACTCATTAGACTCCTTTAGATTTGTTGTTTTTAAGTAATTTCCCTTAGTTCACTATCCCAGTGAGAATCTGTGTTTGTAACCTGGTTCTTACAACATTTGTCGTGGTGCTTATGTTCTGAATCAAGACTTTGGATTGAAAACTATTGGATGATCTGTGTCCATGACAGTGGACAGATCATAGCCATAAGTTCAACTCAATTCTAATTCTTGAATTGGATTATTTTATCTTACATTTGAGCTGGTAGCTAGATGAAGATTTGATACTTTCTTAACTGTGTTACACTATTTCTCACTCTGCAATCAATTACTAACCTTAAGTAGCTATTATTTCTCTATTCTTGTTAATTTTGCATCAAATTCCCAAGTCGGATCTGGATCACTCAGTTTCAATTTTACTTTTAGATAACTTAGTTAATGTGATAAATTCAACCTCCCATCTTATTTGCTTTGTAGATAGGATCAGAGGCCAGATCTGGTAGCTTAGATCTGGAGGTTTATTATATATTTTAAATCAATTCCCTGTGGAAGATCTTTTACTCACTTACATTTAAAACTTGCTACAATTGGCCCTGATCTTGCAAGCTAATTAATTTCTCTCTGTGCTGATATTCCTTTCTTTTTTCTAGTTTTCCAATTTCAGTATATTCCATATTTTGAAATATCTGTTTTCAAAATACAAATAAATCATGCACACTTAGGACAACAACAATGAGCCAGTGGAAGAATTGGGTCCAAAAGAGTTTGGGAGGAGGGCTTGGTCTACTAGTATGACTCTAATTGGGAAGAGCAAGAAGAAGCCACTTGGGAGTTCTAAGAAGGAAGCACCTCAGGTGACCAGCTTAGCAACAGACTGTGATACCCATCGATACCTCTGACCCCATCGGTAGCTAGTGCCTCCACCTTTGACCTATGCACCTTTATCTGTCATCCCTTCACCTGCTCCCTCTGCTATTGTCAGTTCAGCTAGCATCCCCATTCCATCACCTTCCATACCATCCATTTCATTCCCCATACCTTCTAGCAGCTTAGCGACCCCTTCTACCATCACCACAATCACCCCTGTGTCAGCTCCTCCTACCACAGACCCAATTTTCACCTTACCTTCACCTCCCATCACAACTACCTATCAGAGAAAATCAAAGCAAGCCACAACCCCTCCAGCTAGCCCATCCATCCCATCTGTAGTACCCTTGAGCCCTGAACCAGCAGCTTCATCTACATCATCTGTCCCAGTCTCTTCTCCACTTTTCATACCTTTTAAGACTGACCCCACTACCTCCATGTCACCTGCACATATCCAGGATTTGGAACCCTACACCACTGAGGGGTGTTCATCCCTAATATATTTCATTGTAGAAGATATTGGGCATAAGTACTCCCCTTTACCTGATTCTCCACAACCTAGCCACTTCCAACATATCTCTACATTACCCTTCCAGCCTATTCCATCCACTCCACCTGTACACAAGCACAAATCCCACCTGATTCTGTTGCCCAAATCCTTTCCCTTCTCACATCCATCCAAACCCAGCTGTAGACCAATACAGACAACCAGTCTTTCATGGCCACTTACCTTCATGCCATTAAGTCCAATTTTATTCTAGCTACCTCAACCACCCAACCTCTTACCACTCCTGCCCTTACCTCTACTCTTCCATCTATTCCTGTATCTCCTCCACTTCCTTCTCCTTAGTCCTCTCTTGCAGTGGTCACTACCATTGCTGATACTCAGCTAGATTTGGTAGCTGAGGAGTTACTCCCTATCACACCTGCATCTCCTCAGCTGGCTTCTGTAGTAGCTACTTGTAATGCTGCTACTCAAACTGATTTTGAGGAGGAAGAGTCACCCCTACCTGCTACCCAAACTGACCCTGTGGAAGAGGATTTACCCATAGACCTTGAGGAGGAGCTAGCACACCCACTCCCTTACCTTCCCTTTCTATTCCATCATCCTCACCCATTCCGTACTATCTTTTTGATGACCCCACTGAGAAAGCCATGGTCCCTGCCTCTTCAAACCTTGTGCCCCCATTTTCCACCCTTCATAGAGCAATGGATGAAAATCCCTACATCAGGAGGGATGTCATTAGAGGGATGGCTGAGCTAAACACCAGGGTGAAGCTGCCATTGGTGGCTGAGATTGACCAGCTGAAGCTGGATCATAGAGTGGAGAAGTTGCATTGGGAGCAATTGTGGAGGCATGCCCTCAATTTATATGAAGAGGAGAAGTAGAAGACTGAGATGTTGGCCAAGCTGGCAGACACCCTGTAATCAACCTTACTAGGTCGGAAACCGCCCTCATCAGCTGGGGATCCCACCATGCACCAGGGCAGCACCAAGCCTTAGCCATCTGCTAAAAGGACAAAGGAGGGTACTGCCAACATTGAGAAACTGAAGAATGAGAATTTGAAGAAGGAATATGACAAAATAGCTGAGAAATAAGGATGGGAGGCAATGACTTTATCAAGCTCAGATTCAGATAGTGATTAGGATGTGTTGTAGAATGTATTTAGGAATTTGTAATTAGTTTGCATTTTTGTGCTGTATATACTTTCTGTTAACTGTAGAATGTGATGTTTCTTTTGTACTTTGTAATTACTTGTTAATTCAATAAAATTTCTATTTTGTCAGTTCAAATTGTGCTTGTTGCTTTCCTTTGTGCTTAAATTTATTCTAGGATGTTCTTTATGCTTAAAGTTATTACTTTTCTTGTGCTTACTCTGCTGTTTCCTTTTGTTATACTTTCAAAATAGTGAGGATACTATTCCTCATAGGTTTGGGGTTATAGCAGGGTAATTTTGAAAAATTATGACATAGTTAAGCCAAGTGCAATGGTGTTAGTAGGATTAAAACAAATTTAGTCGAATTTCAAATTGAGCAATGTTGAAAAAGGAAGATTTAGAAATGTATGGTAAACTGATTAATGTCTGGATCTTTTAAAAAAATTCAGCATTTCTATGAAAGATATCATCAAGGAATTTTTTTCATAATCAGTATATAGTGAACCATTAAAGAGAGAAAGTAAGAACATGCCTTGAGAGTCCTAAGGAAGACCACACCCAGTGAGATTTGAGCCTAAAAGAATTTCTTTTGAAGAGTGTTTTGGCAAAATTTTTTTGCTCTAAGGACTGTTTGAACCTACTCTTTTTCACTAGAAGTTATGCAACTCCAAGTTTAAACAAATTGACAAAACTCATGACATTAAAGACATGATGTAAGGCCATCCTTTGGACAGTTTGAGCTTAAAATTTCCTACCCTTTGAACTGCCCTTGATACACACAATTTGATCCTTTAAATTCTAAATTTTCTTTGACAGAAATCAGAGAATTTAAACCCAAGCCTCAGTGACCTGATATAGCCTAACCCTCACTCTGAGATTTCAGAAGGTAATGGAGAAGAAGCTGAAGAAGGTTGAGATGGTTTAAAGTTGGTGGCAGAAGAGGAAAGAACATTGTGACAGCTGTGTGTCAGCTATAGAGTTGTGGCATTGTAGCACACATATAAAAAAGAAATAAAAAGAAAAATGCATACAAAAAGAAGAAAAATAGAAATGAAAAACAAAAAAGAGAAAGAGAAGTCATTTCATTGATTTTTTTTTTTGAAAAGAAGATTAGAAACTGATCACTTCAAATTTAAAAATTAAAAAAAAAAAGTAGATGGAATTGGGCTAAAATGAAGGTGTGTGCACCACCTCCTCACCTTACTGACTTCTCAAATATTGAATCGCTCTTTGCCCTTTTATTCTTTATAAATCTCACTCATAAGTCACATTACAACCCAATAAATAGACCTTACTGATTTGAAATTGATTGAGCTGTCATGTGGAGATGAGGAACTGTGTAATCTATGGTGAAAAGAGTTAGAGATTTCAGGAATTAGAGCAACTGCCTATACTCATGCTTGCAGTCCTATTTGAGGGCTATAACTGCTCTTGAGTTTGAGTGAAACAAGACACCTTTGAAATTATTTGAGAGAGTATGCCTGTGAGAGAATTGGGTCTGAGATGGGACTTGTTAAAGCATTGTTTGAACCCGAGTCTCAAATTAATGGTGAAGTATACATTGCTTGTGCACATATCATTCTTTTGATGATTTTAGATTGGTTATGGTGAATTTGAAAAGGGATTTAGGTATTAAATTTGTTTATATTTACTATTTTGAAACTTCTGAATTCAAAAGGGTAAGTGTACAACCGTGGGATTTTTTATGATCCCGTCGCAGCGATGCGCTCGCTTGTAAAAAATATAGAGTCGCCACCCGGAGCTTTCAGTGTCCTAGGAAACCTAGTTCATTTTTATGAGCACCGAAGTGCTAAAAATATGACTCTGAATCTGGTTCACACTAAAGACTCTTGGGTAGGAACTTCGGTTATCGATCTGGAAGGGGTTAGGCACTCGATCAAAACGCTTAACGCGGTCTCCACTTATGGCCAAAACAAAAATAAAGAAAAAGAAAATAGCTTCCTCTTGCCCAAATGGGTCTTAAATCCTATTTGTACCCCTCCGTTCCTACCAAAAATTCGGTGGCGTAACGACACAAATGGGGGGATGGGAAATTCTAAAAAGAGATAGGAGAAGAAAGGGGAGAGCCGGAGCCCTCGGGCCCTTGTAGCACCGTAGGAGATCCTTGCGTGGCTTGCTTTTGATGAGTTCTTGATGACTTGTAAAGCTTGAGAATGAGTTCTAACTCTTTAAGAGAGATAGTTAAGAGGTAGAGGGAGGGTGCTAGGATAGAACACACACCAAACCTAGAGGTTTTTCATGAAAAACAAGGGTCGGGAAGAGGTTTGGAATTCTGGTTTTTGTATGGGAAGTGTGCACCAAAGGGAGAAAGATCTTCTCACTTTAAGCTCTTTCTCTCTTAGGTAGAAATTCTCAACCCTTAAACCAAGGGGAGGGGGGTTATATTTATAGGAAAAGGGTGGATTCGGAGAGTGTTTAGATGCTAATCAAGGTTAGAAATTAGGTAATCTAGCATCTAAGGTTTCCTAAGGTTTCAAGGTTTAGAGAAGTGTGAAGATGGGCTTTAATGGTAGATGATGGGTTAATGGTTTAGATCACTTATGGGTTGCAAATAGCTATTAAAAGGGTACAACAAAGCTATCAAAACACACCCCAAGGACTGAGGTGGTCAACAAGTCAAACCCTAGCTTCAAAATTTGAGGTAAAAAAACTCAGTTATTGTTCATATGCCTGGCGCAACTATTAGTTGTGCCAGGCAAATGTACAGTAAAATAGTGGGTGAGATTTCTTAGAGGTTGCAAGCCCACAGGGAGCAGGGGGACCCATTTATACCTGGCGTAACTATTAGTTGCACCAGGCCATTTCTAGGGAAAAAAAGCCTGTCGCAACTAATAGTCGCGCCAAGCAAATTCTGGGAAAATTCCTCCAAAATGACCTAAATTTTAAATGATCATAACGTTTTACATATAACTCCGATTGATGTGATTATTGACTTGTTGGAAAGCTGGAGAAGTCCTCTTTCCAATGGTATATAATTCAGCTCCTGAGGAGGTCTGTGTAAAATTTTGCACTCCTCTTTTCAACTACTGCTCTAGAGGGTTTGATACTGGTCCAGGAAAGGGTTCTAATGGGTTTGGGAAGGTTAGGGTTGATTCCTAAGGGTTTGGGATGGTTCCTAAGAGTTTGAAAAGGTTTGTAAGGGTTTCATATATGTCATTAAAAGCTCGGAAGTGCACCTCTCTCGAAATGTGTTCCGATCGGGCCTTGGACCGAATTTGGGTGTCTACAGTAAGGTATGGAATAAAGATGAATTTGCTGGAATCTCACTTTGAACTATTTGCACTTGATTTAATTATGTTCATATTGAAGTTTGTGGGTAACTTCACTGAAAATTCTCAAGAGACTTCACTCCTCCACTAGGGATCACCTAGGGGTTTAAAAGGCTTAATGCATAAGCTAAATGCATCTGTGCTCCCTATAAAAGTAGCATTTTCTATTTTCAATAATTATTTTTAATTTCTCCTTTGCTCATCGACTAGCAAAACTTAGGTTTAGGGATGTGTTAATCTGTGAAAAGTATCAATTTTCACCTCCTAACCTGACCTTTGATGAACCTTTGAGTTGACTAATAATGTGTCTTAAGTGTATTTTGTAGTTAGCAATAAATTGCAATCATAGTGCAGACATCCATCTAAAAATATCAAGAAGAGACCTGTTGGAGAATTGCATCAATACAGAACAGATTCAATAAGTTCTCATGCAGCCCAAAAAGCTAGCCATTAAGCAGATTCAAGGATCCTCAGAACCCTATGGCAATGGCATGTGTCTAACTGTGTACACATGGGAGCAAAAGCAGCTACAATGGATGAAGAGTGAACTCTCAAAGGCTACTAAGTGCTGGACAGATGAATGCCAACAACCCAAGTTGTGTGCAAGCTATGGAAACAAAGAGCAACAACCTGTCAAATGGTCAGGTGCAATTATCAAGGGGTTAGATGCAGTATTTGAAGCCCTCGAGAGGTTCTCAGAACCTGTCGAGGAGTTAAAACTGAAGAAGGCATCTTGTCGAGAGGATCTGAAGCCGAATTACAACCTATTGAGAGGTTCTGATGTGAAGAAATGGACATATCGAGAGGTTGACAGAACCTATCGAATGGTTTAAACTAAGAAAGAGGTCCTGTCGACTAGTACAAATGATCCTGTCGAGAGGTCTACTGAAGCAGCCATCCTCGCAAAGTGCAGAAGGCTAGAACTAAACCTGTCGAGTGGTTCCCTGAACCTATCGAACAGTCAAAGCCAACCTAGCGAGACGATACCTGAAGCTGTAGTGGATCTCGCGAGGTTGCCATCAACTTATCGAACAGAGGAAAAGATCCCGTCGAAGACTTACCTGGAGCTGTATTGGATCTCACGAGGTTGATTCATCCTATCGAGAGGATGGCTGAAGCTAGTGTAGCAATTAAGCAGTGAACTCATCCTGTCGAGCAAGCATCTGAGCCTATCGAAAGCCATATTTAACCTGTCGAATGGAGCATAAACCAGACTCAAAACCTATCGAGAGGTTCTTTGAATCTCTCGAAGCACAGATTTGGAACTTCTCTGTTCCAACTGAGAATGCATATTAAATCAGTGCTCCGCTGCATGTGTCCTAAGGCTGTTTAGCTGATTTGAGGGTATTTTTAGAATACAATTACACACGAATGAGAAGTCCTCTAATTCCTCCACATGTACTTGTCCAATTCGAACCAATTGGGGGAGATTCTAGAAACAAAATCAGCCACATCAGCAGCTCAAAATAATAGAATTATTCCCTCAAGCTCTGATTGGCTGAAATAGATCTGAGATAGAGGGAGAAGGTATAAATAGAAGAGAAGTTTTATAGAAGAACCATCCAGAAATTGAGAGAGCTCAGAGACCCAATTCGAATTCCTTTTTCCCTCTAAAATTTCATCCTTCTTCCCCATTCTCTCTTTAGCCAAACCATAGTTGGCTAAACACTAGTAGTAGCTAGGGTGAGGTAGGTCTGTAAATTGAGAGGTCTGAGAACTTTATGAGGATTAGATGTTGCACAGACTATAGATCTGAGAATAATGTATTGTAAGTTATTTGAATAAATAAATTATTGGTTTTAGAGTTTATTTAAATCTATAGATCTTGATTGCCATCTGGTTTTCCTAGATTTAATATTCCTGTGGATGCCTGAGCTTGTGGCCTTGCATCCACAGTATCTATAGTGATTCTATTGTTCTAGTTGAGGCCTTTGGATTGAAGGAGATCCCTAGGATGATCTGTGATCATTGCAGTGGACAGATTATAGCCTTAAGATCAATTCAATTCTCTGGTGTAGGTTGGATTTTTCTACCTTGCATATATGCTTGTAGCCAGATGAAGGATAGTTGCAATCAATCTCCCGCATTGCTTCTGAACCAATCAATTTTCAGTGAAGACCAAAATCCCCAACTGCTATTCTCTACCTTTGATTTTAATTCCCCCAAAACCTTTTTCTCTATTTTCAAATCTGTTTTCTACTCAACTCTGGATCATTATCATTAGATTTAGTTTTATGCAGTTTTAGTAAAGTGACAACCCCTAAAAACATCTCCTCCTTCCTTCTTGCTTTGCTTTAAATTAGGATAGGTTAGAGTGCCAAATCTGTTATAGATTTGGAGATTTATTATATTTTGAAACACATTTCCCTGTGGACATACCCCTACTTACCTCTTTAAAGCTTGCTACAATAGCCCTGGTTCTTGCAGGCTTGGTTCCCTTACCTTGGTTCCATTTTACTGTGATTTTTTCTCTAGTTTGTTGTTTTTAACCTCTTAATAATTACAAGGTAGACAATACAACATCAACTGACCAACAAGTTTTTGGCGTCACTGCCGGGGAGTTTTGATCTAAGTATAATAATCTGAGTTTAGTTTTATTCATTGTAGTTATAGTGTTTGAATAAATTACAGCTGTAATTTATGTTTTATTTTCCCCCTTTTTCTTTATTTGATTTTCTAATTTAGAGTTTTTTTTTTGTGTCTTTGAAGTGTTGTGTAAATTACAGCTGCGATCCTTTCTTTTAGTTTGCTGTTTTTCTTTATTTTTTTTGTGTAAAATTTGTGGCCTGTTTAGTTGTTGAATAAATTCCTGCTGAAATTTCTAATTTTTCTAGGCTTGGAGCAGTGGCAAATAGGCAAGTTTAGCTACAGCTAGAGCATTCCTGCATCAGTTTGCATCTCTATCTCCCCTATTTTTGTTTCATTTCAGCAGTTTTATTTTCTAGTAGTTGTGTTAGTTTGTAGTTATTCTTTATCTATTTGCTGTGACCTACCCTTGTTTCACTGAGTGTGTGTTGCATGCAAGGCATAAGGTCTCTCAATCTCGAGCTAGAATCTTTAAATCCTGAGATTGAGAGAGTCCTAAGCCCTAGGCCAGCAACATGCACACCGGCTAAAAATTCAGTAGCAGCTGAGATGGTTGAGCAGCCTAGACCACTTAGGGAATATAATGCACTAGAGGCATACTCATCCCCCTCTTGCATTCAACTCCCCAAAGTTGTGGGTAACTATAAGATCAAAGCCTCAACTATCCAAATGTTACCAAGTTTTCATGGGATGAGAAAGGAAGATCCTTACCAGCATATAGATCAGTTCCTTTCTTTATGTACTACCTTTAATATTGCTGGTTTGAGAGAGGAAGCCACCAAACTAAGGCTTTTTCCTTTTTTCCTACAGGATAAAGCTAGAACTTGGCTCACCTTACTCCCGACAAACATCATACAGTCTTGGAATGACCTGCAGTGCTAATTTTCGGCCAAACTTTTTTCAATTGGTAAAAGTAGTCAGTTGAGGGGGAGCATTATTTCTTTTATTCAATCCCTAGCTGAACAATTGCATGAAGCTTGGGATAGATTTAAAGAGTTGTTGAGGCAGTGCCCACACCATCAAATCCCTAGGTGGCAGCTTGTTCAAAGCTTCTATCAGGGGCTAGATGCTAAAAGTAGAGCTATGATTGATGCATCAAGTGGTGGCACGTACCTCAACAAGACTGATGTAGAAGCATGGGATTTGTTTGAGCTTATAAGTGAAAATTCTCTTCAGTAGGAGGCTCTGTCACAATATGACATTGAGCCACCTGCTAGAGGTGCAAAAGAACCCACGTCTTCTGGAAAATTGTATGAAGTAAATATATACAATAACCTGGAGAGAAAAGTGGAGACATTGTCGAAAAAGTTTGATAAAGTATTGAGTGTGTTGCAATTCCACATGGTTGCACAGGTTGGAGAGGCATGCTTGATATGCCACTCACCCACACACTCCCATCTTCATTGTCCCTCTACTGGTCCATTTCTTGAATGCGTCAATGAGCATGCCAATGCTGTCTAATTATTTGGACAACAGCCTGCTGGGTACACTTGGAGGAACCACCCAAATTTGAGGTGGAGAAAAGTTGATTTGCCTCAAACCCAACAACAGCAGGCACTGCCCTACAATTACAACCAGCAGTCCAACTATGGTTATGCACCAAGACAACAATTTCTACATCAGCCCCCCCAACCAGGTCAATTTACTTTGCCCCCAAATCAACCAAGACCCCCTCCTTTGAGGAGCAGGTTTTGACTTCCTTGTAAAACCTTGGCTCCGTTACAGAAATTATGGATTCGCACATGCAGAGCATCAGAAAAATTGAGGACCAACTTGGTCATATCTCAAATGCTCTGATGAGAAGGGAAGAGGGTCAGCTCCAAAGAGAAATAGAAAGAGCAGTCAAGAAAAGTACTTCATCTAAAAAATTGAAAAGAAGAGAAGAAGCTAGCCACTTCGAATATGAAAAATATCAAGGACAATGAAGTTGTGCTGAAATAAAGTAGGTGAAGTCATGAATCACCCCCTTACCTTGTTGAGTTCTCAAATTTTGAATCCATTCTACCCATTTATTCTTTGTAAACCTCAGCCATAAGCCACATTACAACCCATTAAAAAAGACCTTGTTGATCCAAAGTCAAAGGAGTTGTCATGTGGAAATGAGGAGTTGTCTAGTCTATGGTGAAAGTACTTGTGGATGTCAGAACTGAGATGCAATGCCTATGCCCATGCTTGCAGGCCTATTTGAGGTCTGTGACTACTCTTGAGCTGATGAGAATGTGAACACCCTTGGACTTTCATTGTGAGAGATAGCCCTGGTGAGTTTGAAATTTAATTTCATTGGGGTTGTATACACACCTGATTTTTGAATTAATAGTGAACTTAGTGCTGATTTTTGGTACATTGTATTCCTGATGTGAACTGAATGGTGGTGATGCAAACACATGCTGATTTGAGTTTTAAATTGTTTGCATTACTGCTGTAATTTCCTCTAATTTTTAAAGAATAAGTGTAGAATGATGCTTTATTAAAATTTGTTTTGTCATTGGCAGTACTATACTTAACTGTTTTAATGGTGAAGTTTATGGGTATCTTCGCTGAAATCCCTCATGAGACTTCACTCCTCCACTAGGGATCACCTAGGGGTTTAAAAGGCTTGATGCATAAGCTAAATGCATCCGTGCTCCCTATGAAAGTGGCATTTTCTGTTTTTAATAACTATTTTAATCTTTCCTTTGCTCGAGGCCTAGCAAAGATTAGGTTAGGGGGGGTGTTGTGCACTGAAAAATATCACTTTTCACCCCTTAACCTAGCCTTTGATAGACCTCTAAGCTGGTTAATAATGACTTTTAAGTGTGTATGTATAAATAACAGGAAAATATAAATTAATGCTAGAAACCTTCATTTTCAAGCCAAGAAGAAGGGATTTTGAACCAAACTGTGTAGCTGATGGATTTTTAGAGGATGCACCAAGGTGGTTCACACCATTGGGGCAATTTAGCATGCTTTGAGACCTTTGGAGGCCTACTAAGAGAGAGAGAGAGATGAAGCCCAAGCTTGGTAGAATGCTACTGCAGTGGAGTTAAATGGAATGACTGTTGAGCATGTTGTTACTGTAGCAAACTATACAAAGAACACACCACACTCAGTACGACAGCAACTATTGCAGTATATATGAGCAGCAGTCCAGCACTTTGAGTGGAGAACAACAACTAACTTTATTTCATGCATGCAAGTATATCTACTGTATTCAACCCAAGAAGACCCAACAACTACACTTCCTGATATGACAATCAAAGCATGCACCTCAAAGTTGCAGCAAGGCCATCCATTAGAGTTGCAGCCCCATCATCCCAAGCTGCTGCTGCTGCAACTTTCAAACACTTCAGTGCTGCTGTACCACACACTTAAGAGCACACACCTGCTGCTGCATTGATGAGGAGACCAAGGTGTTGAGCTACTGGTTGAAGACTCAATCCCCACGAGCTAAAAGCTAATGCAAACTACTGTGCAGCAGCTTTAAAGCCATCTACTCAAGATGTGTGCTGATGTAAATCATGCACACTCAACCAACCATTTAAACTACTGCTATTGCTGAAAGCATACATCACATTAAAACTCTCAAGCTACATCAATGAAGCCTTTAATGTACTTAAGCAGATCCTTGAAGTACTCGAGCTGATGCAATGCTAGAGAGCTGTGGCTGGTGCAACTCGAGTAGATCATGGTCCAAAGAATGAACCTCTTGAGTGATTCAAGGTTGGAGGACAACTACTCGAGCAGTTTCCTTGGCTGGAGACTAAACCTTGTGAGCTGTGGTAGGCCCCAAAGAATCTCATGAGCTGTGTATGCTGCTGGAAGTGAACCTGTCGTGTGGTTCTTTGTAATGCATTTGAACCTGTCGCATGGTTATGTATAATTCCTTGAACCTGTCGAGCCACTCAGCTGCAACCATTAAAGCACTTGTGAGGATCTCACGTGGTTCACTTGAACCTGGCGAGCAGCTTAAAGCTGTAATTTATCTTGTCGTGTGGTTCTGAAATGAACTTGGCGAGTGAACATTTGAACCTGGCGAGAACCTAGCGAGAACTAAGAGAGATCCTGTCGAGGTGCATCCCTGAAGTTGCCTGAAGCACTTGGACGTCATGAGATCTAAGCGAGATCCTGGCGAGATGAAGGTTCTGAAGTTGCATCCACGCGAGGCACGAGTTCCAGTTGCTGTTTTCAAACTCCAAGGACATTTTGGAGATTTCACAACTTATAGGACACACTTCCCAATGTCCAACACATCTCAAAGCATCCAAGAGCTAAAAATAAGCCACGATAGGAGCTCCACACATTCTAATTTCTGATTGGCTAAGGCACATAGTTGCTGTTATGGATTGTATAAATAGCTATGTTTTGCCTTGTAAAATCATCTAGAATAGCTGGATCAAAGTTTAGTCTAAGGTTTCGAGCCAAGAATAGCCTGAGCTCATCTAAGGTTTTTCTAGGGTTTCGAGCCAGTCTTGTTTCCCTTTTATTTTCCATTTTCTTCTTACTTAGCTTAGCTACAAAGCTAAGTTAAAGCCTTTTGTAGCAGCTAGGCATAGTTTAGTTTTGCAATGGGTTTTGTATGAACATAGTGAGCTGTTTTGGGTTTTTGTAAGGACTACTGCCTTGAGGGCAATCATTGTAAGTTCTTTTTCATCAATGAAATTTCATGTTTAAAGCTCTATTAGATCTATATTTTCTCTATATTTTTCACATAGATTTGTATGGATTTGATGCTCCTGTAGTTGCTTGAGCTTGTAGCCCTGCAACCATGGTCACAGTAGTAGTTTTACTATTCTATCCTCAATCTCTATGACTGGATTAACCCTTAGTATAGCCTGTGGCCATTCAAGTGGGTAGGGTATAGCTCTAAGGCTGGTCTAAATCACAGGGCTGAGATGGATTCTTCTCCTCTGCACTTGAGCTTGTAGCCAAGTGAGAGACAGTTGCAGAGCCAACCTCTCATCTATTTTACATCACTATTTTCAGTGTTTAGACCTAGAATTTTACACAGATTGTAGACTTGTGAGCTGAGTCATTGCAGGCCTTTTTGTAGCAATGACCAGCTGAGTCTAAGGCCCCATTCAACCTGAGATTTTTTGTGGTCTCCACCTGATTTTCAAGGACTGTTTGCTCCTATGGTTGCCTGAGCTTATAGCCTTGCAACCATAGTGTCTGCAATGAGTTTCTTGTTATGATTTAATCCATTGACTGGATGAAATCCCTGGGGTATTTTGTGAGCATTTAAGTGGAAAAAATACAACCCTAAGATCAATCCAGACCTTTGGGTTAGGTTAGATTTTCCTACCTAGCAGATGTGCTTGTTGCCATATAAAGGATTGCTGCAGATTCATTTCTAACACTGAGTTGCAGTGCCGATTTATCCATAGCTGTCTATTTCTCTCAATTTTTCCTTTATTTTCTCACACCATCATCACCCTTCTTCTCCCCTTTCTTTTAGTTGTAGTTTATTCATTCTTTTAGTTTTATTTTAGTAGTGACACCTAAACACCTTCTCTTTACCTTGCTTTCTAGCTTAGGTTTAGACTTGCCAGGTCTGTAGCCAGATCTGGAGTTTACTATACAACCCTTGATGTTTTAGATCATCACTCTCCATGGGACAAACTCTTACTTATCAAAACTTGCTATAACATGCCCTAGATTCTTGCAGGACTGTGAGTTTGGTTTTGTGCTTGTGTTCATCTATTTTTGATTTCATTTTGTTTTATTTTTGCCATCATTTATGTAATTATGTATCATTAGTTTTATAATAAACAACACAATCAACTGACCAACACCTTCCTGATTTGATCCAAATGGCAACAAAGTTGTTAGGAAAACCTTTTCGGGACAGGTCCTTTTTCCTTCGAAAATATTTGAAAGGAGTTTATCACTTCACTTCTTGGTCGTTTTAATTCATAAGACTATTCACCCCACGGGTCACGGAACGCAGATAATGGCACTTTTTGTTAGAGCATTGTACTTAATGGTGAATCGCTATTGGTTCAATGCAAGTAATCACTACCGCGAGGGAGAAACTGAGTCAAGAAAAATATCATATAAAGAAGTTGACTTTGCCCTTTGGAGGTCTTATTACAAACTTACTGATGAATGTGGGCTATAACATAGATCCTAAAGAAAAGGCTTTGCTGAGAGCAGAGGAAAGCTTAATGATAACAGCCTATAGGAGAACTTTAGGTGTCGAAAATAAAAAGAAAATCCCTCTAACTTCTCGCACTAAAAGTACCTCCTTTACACAGAGAGCCCCACAGATTCTTGAGACCCAGAAAGAATATGCCATGGAGCAGTTCACAGAAATAATAGTACCAGAAGCAGCAACTACATAAGAGGGAGTGAGCACTTTTACTCAACCTCAAGAGAGAGCAGAGATTGGCTCTCTAATACCTGAGAGAGTCACCGAGTTAGAACTATTATTGAGACCAATCTAGTCTGTATGACCCCACTCTGGACTCACACATAGGGCCTGCTATGCCCCCTTCAACTGAGGCAGAGACACTGGCATTTGTTACAGAAGCATCACCTATTGTTTTACTTGCAATTTCAACCACTATAGAGTAGACTCTCATAGTTCATGTAGACGAAGTAGGACCAAGCTCTGAATTGCCAAGAGGGAGTTTCACAGAGTTATTAAATGAAGAAGAAGTACCCCCTGTTGATCCTCCAGTCACCACCACATCATTCCCCGAACTAGAAAGGAGATTAAAGGTAGTGGAACAACGGTAGCATATAACTAAACCAAATTTAATGCCATTACCAGACGTAGAAAGAAGGGTGAGAGAACTAGAACAATAGAACTCTATAAATGCCCCCAATTTGATTCCACTACCAACTGTGGTAAGGAAGTGGATGAATGAATTCCACAGACTAAAGAACAGAGTTGTTGAAACTACACTGACTGCGCAAGAGCACACAGAGATAGTAGAAGGCTTGCGACGGAAAGCCGCAAAAGATTATTATGCGCACTGGACGGCAGAAATAATAAAAAGAGTCCAGAAAGCCACTTCAACCCTTCAAGCACAAGTCACCCACATGCAAAGAGAAAATTGATTGATGAGTGAAAAGTAGCAAGCATGGGAAGAAGAGAAGAAGGCGTATGAAGAAAAAATTACAACCCTGATTGAACAATTTGGAGGATTAATGGAAATTCTAGATAATATAGTAACTGCGAGGGAAAAAGCTCTCAAAGATTACCAGTAAGAACTCCATAAACAGCTGGGTGAGAAGAATCATCTACTGATTGTAGCTGAAGGGAAAATTCTGAAACTATAAGAAGATAATAATTCCCTCAGTTTAGCCAATACTGAACAGAAGCATATTATTGAGTCTCTCACCAAGAAGTGCTGGGCCGCAGTAACCAAAGAACAAAATAAAATAGAAAAGTTGAGAATGAAAATTCAATTAAAATCTATCGTAATAAAAAAGTTGACTGCAGATATGAAAAACAAAGAAAAAATTGAAAAGGAGCAATAGAGTCTGGAAGGAAGCTCCTGTAGAATGATAGATGAGAAGGAAAGTACGGATGAGGGTGAGCTTACAACACAAAGCGAACCAGTTTCAAAAGATTCAGAGTGCTCTACAGATGTGGTGTCTGACTCGGAAGAAGACCCTACTACTGTCATTCTTGTACCATACCCTTCATCACGAAGTGAGTGAAAAATACAGAACATGACAAGCCTACACGTATGATATTTAAGATAAATAGGTAGTGTGTCTAGGTTTTTCCTAGGTTTATACTTTTATGTAATTAGTTTTTATATTTTTAGTACTTTAGATTTCTTTTTATGCTCATTGTAAATATTTAGATAATATATAACATTTTTTGTTGACTAACTTTTTGACTAACTGTGTAATTGTTCATAACCTTTTTTTTTTCAATTTTTGTTATTGATATCTCTGAGAATAAACAGATGTGCTTTCCTCAAATTTGGGGGACAATCTTTAATGAATTTTTTTCACATCCAGTATACAATCAGTAATATTAGTAATTTGAAAGGTAAGTAAATTTTAAGTGCCCCATATTTTTTTTGTTCCAGTGATGACATTATCCAAATTAAGTTTGGGGAGGGGATACACAAATTTTGTGTATAGTATTAGTCTTAGTTTGTAGTCAGTATATTAGTTTGCTTTTCGCATAATAAATTTTACAAAAAAAAAAAATTTCTCTAAATTTTTTTATAGTTAATCATTATATCAGAATTATGATAGAAAAAATTATGCATCTTGAAAACTTACGATCCATCATAATTGAAGTTCTCAATAATTAAGAATATAGAATAGTTACAATTCATCTTTTAACTTATTGAATACTGTATTAGAATGAATGTTTGAAATAATAGATTGATCAGAACTGCAACATTTAGACTATTATTTCAAAATTATAAACCAGTAAGCATCAAAGACTAATTTTTCCTTTCCTTGAGAGAGAGACTACATCTATTCAAGAAAATTTCTTTGAGCTTCTTTAATGTTTTAATGAAATCTTATATTGTTGAACTTAGAATCAAAATATTCTGACTATGATAACCTTTTTTTTTTTCTCGAACTATCTATTAAATATATCAAAACAATAAGGCATCTATGCTAGTAAATCATAAAGGTGATTAAAGGATATCTTTTGTTAATCAAAGCCAAAAAGCCAAAATTCCTTTAAAAAATTTATCCTTTGAAGTCATATTAGAAGCCTAAACTGAATTTCTTTGTACCAAAAATCTTGAAAACCCTTAACCACAAGTACTACCCATAGCTTTCAAACTTTAATCATTACATTTTCTGAGAGTTTTAGAATGCAAAAGAAGGGAAGAAGAGGGAGTGAAAGGAGTAAAAGCAAAAACAGAAAAGGGGAATGCTAAAAACAGGGTACAATTGAAGAAATTAAAATAAAGAATATGGGATAAGAGGTGAAAAATCGTAAAAGACGATTTAGAAAGAAAAGAAAGAAAAATCGTGAAATACGATTCTGCAAATTAAATTGAAGAAATAAGATTTGCAAAATGAAATAAATAAGAAAAAAAAATGGGAAGAAGTTATCCAAATTAGTGGATACTTACTGATACTTAAGAAAAAAAAAAAAAGGAAGAAAGAAGAGCTAAATTCTCAGAAAATTTTTGAATCCTTTTTTATCTTTCTTTGAAACCTTCTGAAACCCAAAGCCCTATTACAAGCCGAAGGAAAGACCTTTCTGATTTACAATTTATAAAAGTATAAGCCTAGTAGAGATATGAATAATAAATACTATGAATTGCATAGAGAATCCTATAAATAGAATATATTATCTTTTCCATGAGATTATAAAATTTTACAATTATCCTTTGATTGAATTCTTCTAAAAATATTACTGTGAGAACCAAAAAAATTTGAATTTTTTGAGAGTATGTCAATAGTGAGTTTTTAAACGAAAATATTTTCTAAATCTGCAGTTTAGAAAAACCTATGAAGAATAAATTTTTACTGATGCATACACTCCTTGCTTACTATGAATTGAAATTGTTAGAGTTCTAATCAAGGATAACTATTATAATGGAAAGCAAGGATAAAAGATTGGTAATTTTAGAAAATCATAATAACTATATGATGATTAACTTAGTTAACTTTGCTAGTGTACAAAACCTAATTTAGATTTTTAACCTTTTGTTTTCTTTTGAAAAATGCAAAAATATTTGAAGTTTGTAGGTAACTTGACTGAAAATCTTTATGAGACTACAACTCTTCCACAAGGGATCACCTAGGGGTTTTAAAAGCTTGTTGCATCCGCTATATGCAATCGTGCTCTCTACAAAAGTGACATTTAAATTCTTAGTTAGGATGTTTTATATTTCCTTGTTTGCTAGGGACTACCAAAGTATAAGCTTTGGGGTGTGATCAGTCACATAATATACCATTTTACTGCCCTTAACTTAGTGATGCTAGGACTTAATTTGCTACTAATAAGTTACTGATGTGCATATATTATGAAAAATCAGTAAAATAGAGTCAAAGTATTAATCTGAGTCGAAATGAACTCAAAAGGCAGTAAGAAAGATGATTGGAAGAAAATAATGATTGAACACTGTTGTTGAAGAAGAGAAATGAGAATTTACGATTCTTCAAAAGACGATTCTTTAGGAGACGTTCAAATAGCTAAGTGATACAAAGAAGACAATGATTAATTGTAAATAGAAATCATCAATTGGAAGCTGTACTGAGAGATAGAAAATTATGATTTACGATTTCCAGAGAAAGCTACGATTTTATAAAAAGGAAGCTTATGCTGCTGCTACTCACGTGAATATTTACACCGTCATGAATAAAATTAGAAGTTTTCTTAAAGAAGAAGTCTGGTGAATCATGGATCTGAGAAGATTGATGAAGATAAACTCTTAAAGGACTCTGCTGCTGAAAATAAGAAGTAAACCCAGAAGTACATCAACCATTAAAGCAAGGAAAGATAATATTAGAAGTAGAGTTATAATAGGATACTTTTATTTTCGTAGTTTCTTTATTAGAATTAGGAGTTTTGTAAATCGACTCCTTATGATCTATAAATAAGAGGGCTTGCTCTAGGAATAAACCATCAAAGAAATTCTCAGCATTAATTGACAACTGAGGTTGCATTTTCTTCCGATCATTAGAGTAGTTTAGTTTACATATCCAAGATTCCTCAATCACAATTGATGACTGAGATTGAGAGCTGGAAGATTAGAGTAGATATATGTAGTTTCTCAGAAGCAATTGACGACTGTAGCTGAGGGGTGAAAGATATAATTTTTATTACTTTCTAGTTTGGATTTATTTTATTATAATTTACTGCTTTATAAATATCTTTAGATTTTAATTTGAATTGACGACTCAGGTTGAAGTTTACAGATTAGTAGAATGATTTTTATTTTCCATCTTTAATTTTCTAGAATTTGATTGACGCCCAAATTTATGGTAGATTAAAGATTAGTATAAATCTATATTGAATTATGCTAGTTTTTAATTGATGCCCAATTCTAGAAGACTGAGATATAGTGTAACGGTATTTTAAATTTGTGAACATCCGATAGCTGAAGATTGTGATTAACGACCATAATCTGAAGAAGTAGGATTTTGGATTTATTATCTGTAATTTAGTTTAAGACACCATTCTTTATTCATATTTCTCAAGTAGTTTTGAATCTTAAAAGATAAGCATAAGTTTTTAGAAAATTAATATATATATATATGCAAGTATATAAACATATCCTCGTGAGAACGATCCTATACTAGCTCTACAGTTTCTATTGTACACTTGCAGTAGGTTAAGACTTAATTAGATACATATAACCAACGAATCAGCCTTCTTCTTCTTTACTTTTCTTCTTTAGTAAGTATCTAGAGTTGGATAACTTCTTCCCATTATTCTTTTTCTTTTTCTGTAAATCCAATTTTCTTTTGAAATTTAATCCAGAAGCTTTTTGCTTCTCTTTTCAGATTTCACTTTTAAGATTCTTCAGTTTGTAGAATCGTGTTTACGATTTCACTTCTTTCCATATTTTCTTCATTTTATTTCTTCTCAGTAGTACCATTTTTTAGCATATCCCTCACTTGTTATCTTATACTCCTTTCACTCCCTCTTCTTCCTTTCTTACGTTTTAAACTCTCAGAAATATGTTTATGGGTTTATAAAATCTTGGTACAAAGAAATTTGGTTTAAGCTCTAATATGGGTTTAAAGTGTAAATATTTTATGAGATTTTAGCTTTTTGGTTCAAACTAAACAATGGCCTTAAATCATCTTCATGATTCACTAGCATAAATGTCAAATTATTTTGATGTATCTAATAAGCAATTATAGAAAAACAAATCATCATAATTGTAGAATAATTGATTCTATTTTTTTCATCAATATGAATTTTGTTAACACAGTCAAGAAGTTCAAAGAAAATTTTGATTCAAATAGAAAGCAGTCTCTCTCTCAAAATAAAAGAGGAATTATGGCTCAAAAGCTCATTGGTCATAAAATTTTGAAACTATAATATAAATATTACAGTTTAAATCAAAGTGTAGTTTCAAACGTTCAATCTGATACAATGCTCAATAGGGTTATCATAAATTATAACTCCTCTATTTTGATTGTTGAACTTCTACTGTGATGGATCGTAAAGCTATGGATTCATAGTTTTTTCTATCATAACTCTCATATAATGTTTAACTATTCTAAAAAAAAAAATCTACCATTAAAATAAAGAAACTAAGCACTAATAAACTAAACAAAATTAATATACACAGAAAGGTGCATCCCCCCAAACTTGAATATGACAACGTCCTCATTGTTGCAAAAAAAAATAGGGGACACTTAAAATTTTAGGTCATACCTGTGAGGTTCATGATATTCTGGAATATTTTACTTACTTGGTGATGAACGGTTTGGTACAAGTGATGCAGATGGAGCTGGTTTTGGTATTGGCAAGGCTAGCAATGGAGAATGACTGCTCGACAGTTCCTCCTCAAAGTCGAACATAACATCAGTAGAGCTTGTTTCAATTCTTTCTTCCTTCGGGGTAGGTTCTTCATGCAGCTCAGGTCCAATTTCTGTTGTGTGAAGCATATCAGTACTTTTTTTTTCATCTATTAACTTGTCATACTTTTCTTTTAAAGTTCTCAACTCTTCTTCAATTGTTTCTTTCTTTCTCAAGTCCTCTTTCAATTTGCAAATCACATCAAACTTCTCTTGTATCTCAACTCTCAATTTTTCAGCTTCAGCTTGTAATCCTATTACCGCGACTCAACATTTGTTCATAATAGACTCAATATTCTTCTTCTGTTAAGTACAAGTTTGGACTAATGAATTTTTGTTCTCGTTCAACTTAAGCATCTCTCCTTTAGCAACTACAAGTTCACGATTTTTCTCATCCAACCGTCTGTTAAGTGTTTACTGGTACTCCTTGTGTGCATTTTCTCTTTTATCAGGATCTTCCATTAATTCTCCAAACTGATCAAGTAGATTAGCTATTTTGTCTTCGTAATCCTTTTTCTGACCCTCCCATGCCTGTTGATCATTTCTCAACGCATTGTTTTGCTGTTGCAGTTGTGCGACTTGTTCCTGAAGAGCCCCAATGGCTTCTTTGACTTTTCTTGTCGTCTCTACTGTCCAATTTGCATGGTGATCCTTCACAACCTTTTGCCGCAGGATTTCCGCCACCTCTAGGTGTTCTTGTGCAATAGGTTGGGATTCAAGGACTCTAACTCTTAATCTCTAAAATTCTTCCATCAATTTCCTAACCACACTTGACAACAAAATTAAATTTGGTGCATTTATACTTTGCTACTGCTTTATTTCTTGCAATCTTCTCTCCATTTCAGACTGTTCTCTAGGCAATTGTTGTGGTGATGATGGAGATGATGGGAGGAGTTATTTCTTCATTTAGTAACTCTGTGAACCCCATTCATGGAATCCCAAAATTTGATCCAGCTTCAACTATTTGGCATGTAGGAGTCTGCTCTATAATTGTGGGCATTGAGGGTGTAGATGTACACTCAATAGGTGCAGGAATATGGCTAGAAGTAGCCCTTTCAAATGTACGTTGGTCTTCCATCAAGGTTGGCATTTCCTCTGTTTTGAAAATAGTTGTGTTCACAGGCTCTGATTCATTGATAACTGACAATGTGTCTGTGATCGTTTTAATTTTAAAACTTTGCAAGTGCACAAGTTTGAATGTACTAGGGCAAGGACAATGGTGTCGAACCATAGATATTTGTCGTTTATCTCTTATTCAATCATGTTTTACGAAGACTTTTATAACATTAATTTCCTAATAAACAAAAGAAAATCTAAATAATTTTGGAAGTAAGGAAAGAGAAAGTGGACTGGAATCCCTCTTGGTTTCCAGATGGCTAAGTTAATAAATCCTAATTTTATCTATATCGTGAATCCTTGGTACCCTCGCTCTTGGCTACAAGCTCAGTCACTTCGTATGTGGCTTAGGTAAATCTAATCATTAACAAACTATTACATGAACAAATAGAACTACCCTACAGGGCCTAGCCTGCCAGTGAATACCCTATCTAGGTTTACCCAATCCCTACAAGGCCACTGAATTAAACTAAATAAGATTGCAGCGTTACCATTGCGTTCTTGATCTAGTCAAAACTTCGAACATGCAATCGTACCATAATGGAATTCATAAATAGAAAAAGAAAATAGAAATTCATTAAGATACTTATCCAACATATAGGAGAGATCCAACCTAAGGCTTCCACGCGCGCATCGATCCAGAAGTCTCCAGCATCGCCAATGCAGGCTCTGGATGATGATTGCATTCAATCTCCCTCCATTCCAGAACTAATTCTAACCTAATACTATGAAAACTCATATCAGAGCCCTCTAGAAAGATTTCGGCGTGTGAGTCCCCTAAAACTAACCCTAGGTCCTTATTTAAAGATTACAAGGCCCTACAACAGATATACACGACAAAAAATCCCTAGATCTTAAAAATCCTCCAAGGAGATGAATCTGGAAGGAATTCTATGCCGACTGAGAGTTATCCAACTTGCTTGAGAGATTCCCGAAGAAGATCTCAGCGTTCAAGGATATCCACAGCTATTATGCGCCTGAATTTTTGCCCAAAAACTCTATTTGAACCGGTCGGGATTGGAGAACCGACCGGCCTAGTTTACTTTCCTTCTCCAGGTAGGAGATGACCCGTGGATGCTTAAGCTAGGCTTAATTTCCAAATCGGCCGAATCAGACTGAACCGGTCAAGTAATTCCTCTGAGATTTATTCATTCTATTTACTCCCATTTCAATCGGTCGGCTGAATCCAGACCGGTCTCTCTTCTAATTTCTAAAGCCTTTGGAGTTCTAAGTGGTCGATTTTGATGTATCGATCGGTCCATTTTGCTCAACTCCCTTCAGCTAGGAACCTCCTTTACTGCGCTGTACCGATTGGTCAAAATTGCACTTTTGATTGGTCCATTTGACCATTTGAAGCTCTCCTTTCAGCCGATCCTCCTTGGATCCTTGCCTTTTGCTTGGGTTTCTTCATATCTTTGCTCTTTTAACCCTTTTTATGTTTAACCAACTTTTACACCTGTTGCAACACAACACGAACTAAAAGTGTCTATTAGTAGTTACTTGAGGTCTAACAAAGCTGGGATTCGAGGATAAATTATTCAATATTTGAGTCCGATCAGTCTGCCATAGTGGAAGAAGGCAAGGCAAGCCTATTGGCGATTCCAACGCTGAATCATAAAGATAAACTTGTTCTTCCGCGGGTACTTATATACTCATTATTATTTCCTGCTCAGCTGATCTGTCATGTACTGGGGAGCTAGGCTCCAGTCTTTCTTAGGGAAGAGTAGAAGTACTCATTCCCTCTGCTACAACTGATTCTCTTGGAACTGTGGTTATTTCAAGAGCCGGCTCTTCCAGGACCTTTGTAATTACTACAAGTTCTTCCGTGGTCTTGCTATAGAAGAAGTACCCATTGTATGTGTAGAAATAGGAATCTTCTTGTTGTTTTCAGAACATAGGGTTTTCCTATAAGCCACGACTGTTAGGCCTTCTTTTGGTCTAGGTAAGGCCTTTTGCTTGGGATCAAATTTATATCCCACATTCATCAATAGATTTGTAATCAAACCTCCAAAGGGCAGCCATAATTTATTCGTTTGATACTTTTCTTGACTTAGTTTCTCTCTCACATGTTAATGACTTCCAACAGGTAGGACGAAACATCGAACTACATTCGATTAGCCATTAAGGACAAAAGCTCTCATAAAGAGTGCTCTACGTTGTGTTCCATGACCAGTAGGGTGGATAGTCTCGTGAATTAAGACATCCAGGAAGTGGAGTTGTAAGTTTCGTAATTCGAAATCCTTACGCAAGAAAAATGATCTATCTTTTGGAGGTTTACCTAGCAGCTCTATCGCCATTTGAACAAAATCTAGAAGAGTATTGAGATGTTCTCTTAGGATGTTGTCTTCCAAGTTGTCAGGGGACACTTTAGGTCTCTCTAAGGGTGTGCTCATGACCCCAACAATCATTGCCTTTGTTATAAGAAATGGAAATACGTCAATGGTTGTGGAAAGAACTAGGGATGGACTCTTGCTGCTATTAATCATATTTTACAAAATATTCTTACCAATCTTGGATAGATTCATGTGACTCCGGACTCTAAGAAGTAATGAAGCCCTGCATCCTTAAAACACTTGATTGATGCTCCACTAATTTCTAACTTTTCCCAAAAGGTAACATCCACAACAACTTCGAGTCCCACTAGATGACGTTTCATTGAGACTGGGATCCGATCTAATGTCCTATCAGAGGAAATTGGCTTTTTGTTTTTGTCCATTGTTTGCCCTTTTTAAGGCAGACACGGTTTCAGCCTCCATTCTTTCTTCGAGTAATTCTTTGATAACTACTCCAGAAGATTTAAACTTCTTCTTTGGTGGGTCTGATGCTTTTGATTTAGCCTTGAGGGCAGCAACCTGTACAATATGTTTTACAAGTGGAGAATGATCTGAAATATTACCGCCTTCTTCGTCCTCTTCCCTCTGCCACGTGCCTGTCGCTCCTGACATTTTGTAATTCCTTTTCTGCAAGATATAGAAGAATATTACTTATTAAGCCATAAATTTCATATATCAAATCAAAATTACTTGCAGAGAACCATCCATTTGAGAGTAAAAACCATCACCTTGCTCATAGATAATCCTAAAACTCTAATTTTAGAATGTCAATAGAACATAAATAGGGTTTTTTGACATCAAACGAAAAATGCAAGGGAGGTATAAGAAACTAAAATTGTTGGTTTAGGCATGAGAGATTTTTGAAAAATAGAAGGAAAGTAGGAATAAAAATGGAGAGTTTGAAGATGGGGCCGATGTATTCTCTCACGAATATGTAGGCCCTTATTTCAGTAATGACCTGCTGAACCGATCATCACACATGTTTTTAACCTAGAGTTATCGATTTTAACTCTAACCTTTCAGTAATCGTGAATGTGAACTCTCGCATCAGTTAACTCGTCATCACTACGGGTTAACAGATGGCTTTATCCAAACTTACGAGTAATCTTATATCCATACGATTGTTCGCAGTAATATACATTAAGGATTGTATTATGATCGGTCGGGTCTTTCCACGATTTGACTCGTAATGCGGTACCTAAGTTTCCAAGCAAAATAAGAAGTAGTTTTACATAGTTTATAAAAGGGGCTATGAATGAGTCGGTAGCTCGACAGTTCCCTAAGGATTTCAACTTGGATTATGGGGAGCAGATGGCTCCCCCAAAAACACTTGTCCTCTAAGATTGTTGACTAGTTGCGTCAGCAATTGGCCACTCTCTCTTTTTGCCAATTGCGAAGCTAGTTGGCCAATCTAGCTCTCCAACTTCGTAATTGACTGCGTGTGTGAATGGAATATTTGAGAGAATAGAGTAAGCTAGGGTAAATGTTTTGAATGTTGATGCGACTGCTGCTGTAAATCCTGAAGGATTTGAACAACTGTGGCAACGGGTACATTGGTCGGTGGTCTAAATTGGGATTGTACAGCCGCATTTGAGGTCTTTGGTGGAAAATTTGGGTGTGGGAAAATCGGGGTTATGCAACTGATGGTGCTAGCTATGCCCTGCTCGTGGATTCATAGTTAAATCCAGGGTGGTTCCTCCATGCTGGGTTATATGTGTTCTCATAGTCTCCCCTTTGAAAGCCATTACTTGTTCTTTCTCCACTTCCTCTTGATATGATGGCACAGTAGGGCTCTTAGCATAGGCTAAAATTTTGCAATTTGAGTAGTTTGCTAAATGTCTATCCGAATTGCTAGGTTTGGTAGTCATTAATGTTGCGATTTGCTACTCAAGAGCCTTAACCTTTGTACTCATGTCATCCTCCTTCTTGACTTTGTCTTTACTGATATTGTAAAGTCCACCTCTCGCGAGCGGGGTGTGGTGAATCACATCTGGATCAGTCTGAAGCAAGGCTTGTATCCGGTTTGAATTATCTGTCAGTTTCTCAAATAAGTCACAAGATTGTTGGCCATTTTCAGCCATGAAGGCTTCTCCGCTCACTACATCAACTGTAGACTAGTTGGTCACCCTTGGTAGAAACTTTATGCAATGGACCAATTTGGTACATCATAATAAGGACATCTTCACATTAAATCTTTCATGCGTTCCCAACTCTCATGGAATAATTCTTGTGACAGCCCAAAATTTTCCAACCTGAATTTTTCTGAGATATATGTTTTTTTCTTTAACTTTACTCAAAAATCAAATGGGAAAACTCGGACCTCTAGATCGTAGATCACAATTTGATACAGAATACTTGGTACATCCACACACATGCAGAAATCAAAGCAGATAATATATATAATATAATTAAAAATCTCCAGTTCTAATATCAAACATGAATAAAAAACTAAAACAAACCACTGGTGATGGCCAACCATCACCTAACAGTGGTGTACAACACATGTATAATAACATGAAAGTACTAAGCCCAAACTTACCAAAGTCCACAATGTGCTAAATCTATGATCTCGGAAATTTCACGAATCCTCAGGTCCGGTGTCCTGATAAGCGTTATACCTGTGACGTATAGTCAAGGTGAGCTAACATCTAAGCTCAGTAGAAGAATCTCATGTTCAATTGATATTTTATCATATCATCGCATAGATTAAATGACGGAAGCAAAACGAAACAGAGCAGATATTGAAGAATCGAATCAAATACAAAATAGAGTGAATATTCAATTTGAAACAAAAGCAGAAGTAGATTAGGTATGTAAGTTTCTATAACTCACCTCACACAGTATGTCAGAATTCCCTCATTCGCATCTTACAATGTAATCAAAAACTCCTTACTCACATCACACAGTATGTCAGTTTCCATTATTCATGTATTACAATGTTCACATATCCTTCAGTTCACATCATGCAGTGTTCTAATCTCATTCAGTTCACATCACACAGTATTCTCATATCTTTCAGTTCACATCATATAATGTTCTAATCTCATTCAGTTCACATCACACAGTGCTCACATCTTACATTGTTCATATTTCCAGATCACATCTAACAACGCTCACATTCCCAATTCACATCTCACAGTTTTCAAATTTCCAGTTCACATCTTATAGTGTTCCAATTTCTAATTCACATCTTACAGCGTTCTAAATTTCTAGTTGCAGTGGTTTAGTCAGTGTGTACAGTATGCAGTATGTACGGATAACCCATCGTATCGATCCAATCAGTTTATAGTCATTCAGTCGATGTCCAGTCAGTTTATGCAGTAAATATAGAAAAATCCCGCTGTACCAGTCTAGTATGTATGTAGTGTACAGTGTGTACGGATAACCCATCGTACTTACCCAATCCGATGCAGATGTATGCGTATCGATGCAAAGTATGAAAAAATCTTAAAATTTTGATTTCAATTCATAACTATCACTTTTCAATCTAAATATTCGAATACAGTCAAATCAAAAAGTTCTAAATCCATTGCAAAGATCACAACTTAAACGAATCCCATATCAAATCAGATTCAAGGCATCAATTTCCGAATTTCACACTACACGATGGTTCAAGTCAAATATGTAAATTTCATAAGTCAATTCATACTAAAATCTCAAGTCCTTCTTTCAAGTTCAGATGTTCCATACTTTTCAAAGAATTTGAGGTTCTAAATTTAAATCACAATTTCTAACGCAATCAAGCTATATCTTGTTAAGACCTGAAAAGTACCACTTTTCACCCCTTAACTTAACCTCTGTTAGACCCTTAGTCATTTAATAAATGTGTGTTAAGATCAGTTTGTAGGTAATAAGCAGCAGCTATAGATAAGGCCCTAACTCTGCTAAGAAGCTTACTTTTGCACCAGAACTCCAAGCAACTGGTAACCCATTCACAAAGGAAAGAAACACCAAGGTAGAACACACCTGAATTTACACATTGAATGCCCAAGTGGGCCCCAGAAGTTCCTCAGAAGAAAGGAAGTTGGACCCAGACAGAGAACTTGGCTGCAGCATAAGCAAAGCACAACAGCAACAAGTCATGAAATGAGCCTCGCGCAGATGTCACAAGGTTCAAGTGATTCAGAGAAAAATGCTTCGCGCAGTTGTCGCGAGTTTCTCATGGTAGCACATAAATTGCTCGTGCTGTTCTCGCATAGATGAATGATAGAAGGGCTCAAGAAGTAGACTTCGCGCAGTTCTCGCGAGGCTTAGTTGTAAGCGCTCGCGCAGTCTCGCGCAGCTCAAGAGAGGAGCATTTAATCCTCACGCGATTCACTCAGACTAGCTGAGGAGGGAGAGCTCCAGGCACTTTTGCGCACACCTGTCGCGCAGTGGCCGCGGGATGCAGATCTTCAGGGGACTACTCGTGCAATCCAGAGGCCGATGCATATTGCTTCTTCGCAGGGATCCCCACAAGATTCACTAAGGAACGAACTGCGCGCGCGATTCCCGCGCCACTCAAATGGAAAGCACAATCTCGCGATGACCAAAGCAATCTCACGACGACCAGAGCATTCCCGCGATGACCAAACTATCTATCCCGCGACTGCAGGAGCTTCAAGTCAATTCAATCCCGTGACGACCACTCTATCACGCGACAAGACCTGGAAACCGTTGCTACCTAGAGAGGTTCGGGATCTTAACTTTCCCCCACTTCTGCAGGGGCGGTCTGAGAACTTCCAGTAACTAGGGCACACACTCCAATGCTCCAATCTCTGTGCACACATCCCGAGGCATCCAAGGAACAGACATGGGCCATATTTGCATCATTAAAATTAGGGTTTTTTAAACCCTAATGCTCCCACAACCGACTGCTATATAAGCATAAGCCTAGTTTAGGTTTAAGGAGGAGGTGGGGGCTGAATTCCTCCTATCTTCTTGAATCGGTTGTAGAGTTCTAGTAGGCTAAGGTTAGGGTTTAGGCAGTATCTTTTTCCTTTTTCTTCTCTCCATAACCCAACACTTGATGGCTATGCTTTTGTATGTCTATCTGAAATAGTTTTAATGAAGTTTTATAATAGGATGTTATACATGTATGGGATTGATGTTTGAGGATTATTTTGTACAAGGCTCCTGCCTTGAGATCCTCCATCACTAAGTTGTATTGTAAGAAATGGAGGATTATTTTTAAGGATTTACTCAGATCCAAGTGACCTGTGCATCCAGGCTAGTGCACATACGCAGGCCTATGCCCCACCATAGGATCCACTAAATCTGAATCCCCATGGGAGCCTGAGCTGGTAGCCTTGTGAACATGGTGGTGGCAGTAATCTACTTGTTCTGTCTCAGACCTCTGTGAGGAGGATAAACTCTGTGGATAGTCTGTGGCCATTTAGGTGGACAAGTTATAGCCCTAGGGTGAGGCCAATCCATAAATCTAAGACATATTCTTCTTCTCTGCACTTGTGCTTGTAGCCCTGTGAGAGATTGTGCAGAGATAGACTCCCCAGTATTTGTATAAACCTACCATCAGATGGCAGATCTGATCTGGCTGTAGAGATTGTAGGCTTGTGACTGGATCACTGCTGTCTCTTTAAAGCAGTGAACAACTAGATCTAAAACTAGTACTCGAACTCTTGCTGGTCCTGTGTGTCCAGGCTAGTGCACATATGCAGGCCTATGCCCCACACACAGAACTTTAGAGGTTGAGGTTCCTATGGATTCTTGAGCTGGTAGCCTGAATGAAGTAGTGCTTACAATGATAAATATGTTCTGACCCATCTATGGACTGTGGTTCCCCTATTGGATAGTCTGTGATCATTTGAGTGGATAGGTTATAGCCATAAGGGATTGGTTCATGGCACAGGGGTGAGTTGGATCCTTTCTCCTCTGTGGTGATAATGTAGCCATTGGACATGACTTCTATAGCAGCAGATCTAAGTCTGAGTTATAAAACCCATCAGATCTGTACCTAATAGCTTACTTCTCACCCTTTTTATATATATTTTTTCACACTCCATCATTCTTCTCAACCATTTATGTAGTTTAGGCATTAGGTTACCATATGATTTAAACAATAGTGACCTTAAATCCCCTTCCATTTAGGATTGCCAGATCTATAGTCAGATCTGGAGGGCCTACTAAAGATGGCTCCCTTGGAGCTTTAGACATTTTCCCTGTGGGATAAACTCTTACTTATTAAAACTTGCTACAACAGGCCCTGTATCTTGCAGGTCTTGATTTCTTTCAGATGTGCTGAATCCATCTTTGTTTCTTTTCACACTGGAGAAATAACAACAACATATCTCAAGAGCCTATGAATTAAAAACAATTACAAGTTATATCACTATATCTATGAATCACAATAAAAAATATAATTGGTGGTGAGTTTCCCCTACCTCAAGTCACGCTTATCATTTTCCACACATAGCTCTCTTGAGAACTCAAACAAAACCTCAACACTTTAATCCTATATTAAAAGTGTCCAAGTACTCCTTAGGAAATACTTAAGAAAGCTTAAGATACATATTTGTAAAGAATTCACATAAAAAGAATCCAAACAGCTTGACTCTATTTCTCGCGTGAGTGAGCTTTGAAGCTTGGGCGTGCTAGCTCACAAACACCCTAGATCCCGCGCGAGTGATTGGATGCCTGCTTACTGAAGCTAGACACGCGAGGCCTTGCGCGAGCGAGTCTCAAAGGCATGCTTATACCTTCTGAAGGTTTCTCGCGCGAGCGAGCTTGTGCGCGTGAGAACTAGAGATGTTTCAGATCCAAGTTTTTCCTCAACTCGATCTCCTTCACACTTCATCCTCACTTTACACCCATCACATTAAAAAATTTATTAATGAAAATTACATATGTAGATTGTCGATTTCTCACCTTTAATCCAACGATTCACTCGAAGAACGGATCGTCTTCTTCCTTGCAAGTAAATGGGTTTCCAACCCCTTTTGATCTTTCAAAGCTCCACAATCATCACGATGCCGACGCGATCGTAGGGTGATCTTCCACACAAACTTTGTATGAAACTCACTACGATCAAGCGACACAAAACACGCTAATCTTTTTACAAGAAAAATGGGTTTTCAACACCCCATTCGGTCTCAAATCACGCCCCGCTACTCATCAACATCAAAATTATCGACAAATCTTTCCCTTACACAAGCTCACTAATTTTCACGTAAGCCTAAGGCTTCGGAGTACACGAAACCGGCGAGTTCTTCTTCTCCTTCTTATTTGCTTCTCCTCCAACCCTTTTGCAAGAAAACCAACCAAGCCCTAAAATATGGCTTGCGTGAGATGCCTAACCCCAGTTATTTAAAGTTTTGGCTTCCTTGTGAAGCACATACACACTACAGGTGTGTTCTAATTCTTATCCAAAGACTTAGGCTTGGTGTGAAGCACACATACACACAATTTTTTCACACCAACAAAGGCCCAAAGTCGGTCCAACTGTCAGCCCAACCAGTTGGCCCATAAGGTCATCCCAACTTAATTGGCCCAATTAATCCGATATGTTTTAATCATTAATAAACTTTCATTAATAGACAATTTTGCTTCTAGGTTGCATCTAAGCACAAAGTGTCACCCAGGTACACTCACTTAGTCAATACGTGTGATTTCAAAATTTAGGGATGTTACAATTCTCCAGGCAATTGCCTGAAGTCTTGAATTATTTGGCGAATCTGGTTAGTCTTAACAATTGGGAAGTACTCATTCAAAAACTTAGACTGCAATCATCCCAAGTGGTAATTCTTCTCGTGGGTAATGAAATTAGTCATACTTTCGCTCTGTCTTTAAGAGAAAAGGGGAACAATCATAATTTAATGGCCTCATAATTAGCTGGGGATAATTGTAACATGGTGCAAAGTTTTATAAATCCCTTAGATGTTGATAGGGATCCTCTCTATCTAGCCCATGAAAGGTAGGAAAAGCCCGAGGCGTAAGCGTATTGAACATGATCTCATAATTTTCTCCGGTGTAACCTCCGGTACAACTATACAAGAGGGCATAGTTAGAGTAACTGGACTGAAGTGTGCTTGAATAGAACAATCGTCAGCCATGGTTAGAGAGTCTCTTCTGGAAGATCGGTTTAACGTGAGATTACGCAAAAGAGTCCGTTCATTTTCTGGGTCACACTCGAAGAAATATAAGCTTTGAGATCGAGTGTGATGCATACACCAGAAACGTAAATATTTTAGTATTTTTAGTTTTTCTAATTTTTATTTTAGAAAGCAGGGAGAGAAAACAAATCTGAGCCTCTAGCCTCTCTGATAAGGGAAAGTTTCGAAACCTGTGATTCGCTGCTCCGAGTAAACCTATAAAAGATTAAGAAGCGATCAAAGAAAGTAAAAATAAAAAGAAAAATAAAAAGAGAAAGACAAATATTGATTTTCAAAATAACAAACAATAAAGAATAAAATTCACTTCCCCGACAGTGGCACCAAAATTTTTTTCGAGCTTTTATCGTACTAAGTCTTAACCTATTGCAAGTGCACAATAGAAATTTCTACACTAGTATAGGATCATTTCCACAAGGAAGGTGTTTTTCTTATATGTTTTCTTTTTGTATATTTAAAAACTTATATTTATCTTTTAAGATCCTAAACTACTAGAGAAATATGAATAAAGAATGGTTAGTTTAAAATTAATTGTAGAAATAAATTTAAATCCTCCTCCTTCCAGATTATGGTTGTCAATCACAATCCTTCAGTTCTTGGATGTTTATAAAATAAAATACCGTTACACCATATTTCAGTCCTTTAGAATTTGGGCGTCAATCAAAAACTAAAATTCCTCAACATAGAATTATGCTAATCAAGAATCTTCTTAAAATTTGGGCGTCAATCAAACTCAAGAAAATTGAAGATGGAAAAGTAAAACTGTTACATTAATCTGTAAATTCTCAATCTGAGTCATCAATTTAAATAAAAAACTTTTAGATGTTTACAGGCGTCAATTACTTCAGAGAAATTATGGATACTCTACTTTAATCTTCCAGCTCCCAATTGCAGTCATCAAGTACTCTCGAGAAACCTTGGATATCTAAACTAGTCTAAACTAAAGTTGATTAGAAGAAAACCAAACCTTAGTCGTCAATTGATGCTGAGAGTTCCTTCGATAACTCTTCTCCTATACCGAGCTCTTTTATTTATAGATCGTAAGGAGTCAGTTTACATTATTCAAATCCTAAGAAAATTCTAAAAACAAAAGTTTCCATATATAATTCTACTTCTAATCCTAGTTCTTCTTTTCTTTGAATAGTTGATGCGCTCAGGGATTGCTCCTTAATTTCCAGTAGTAGAGTCCTTTAGGAGTCTCTCTTCACCAATCTTCTCGGACCCATAATCTGTTAGACATTTAATTTAAGAGGTCTTCTAATTATATGCATGGTGGTGTAGATCTCACGTTCAGCAGCAACATGAGCTTCCATTCTTGCAACATTGTAATCACAATTTTCTCTTTTTGCACAGCTCTCTCTTAGAACAATTCTTCGTTACGAATGATCACTTTTCTCTTTGTATTGCCTTTCCGCCTAAATCATTTCTTGAAGAATCGTAGTTCATGATTTTTTATTCCTCTCTATTCATTCTATCGTCTTTTATGATTTCTAACTTTCAGGAGCGGTTCGAATCATCTTTACGTTCATCGTCTTTTTTTATGCTTTTTAGTTCATTTTAATGATGATTAACACTTTGGCTCTCTTTTGTTATTTAACCTTAATATTTGTACATCATTAACTTATTAGTAACAAACTGGGGTCTAACATCGTTAAGTTAAGAGTGATAAAATAGTAAATTATGTGACTGATCACACCACCATGAAGTTTTGGGTCCAAACTAGCGGCCATGAACCCAAGCTCGTGGCCACGAACTCGAACTCGTAACAACAAAATCGAGCTCGCAACTATCGATATACTAGTTTCGGTATTTTAGCCATAACTTTTTTACTCCGACCTTGGATTGACATGATTCTTGCGACATTGGAAAGATGGCTTTGAGATTCACAACTTTGCGTGAAATAGATATTTCACGAATCCAATATTTTAGAGGTAAAAATAGATCGGAAAGTAAGGATCGATGTTGAATTATCCAAAGCCACATAAATTTAATGTTATTTTCTTATTTTCATGACTAAAAATTCATGTGTATATTATATATTAAATAAGGTTTTTTGCTCGATGAGCATGATGAATCTCAACTTATAAAATATAATATACTTCAATTTAATTATCCAATTATAATATATCTATATGTCAGTTTTATCGCTTCAACGTGATCTTCGCAATAACATGGAGACTTAAAAATTTGATACCCTCGTGAGATCGAATTCTAACTTTCATGTTCTCATTTTTAGCACCCTAACAACTACCTTACTCTATATTTATATTAGGACGCTATATAAATATATACGTACCAATGTACTATAACATTGAATTAAAAATTTTCTATTATTTAAATAATGTTATGCATTTATCTTGATTATGTTGTGCGAGTTATGATAACTTAGGTCATATACGTGAGAGAGTAAAATCATGCTTACACTTGGGCGTGGTGATTCGCTAAGATGGTATGAAAGCAAGGAATACATCATATTCACATGCCTCATAACTCATGGTGGTATGGGATAACATAACGAGTATGGTGAGTGCGGATTCAATGTAACCTCATGTACGGTGATATATATGAAGACCCTATCACCCCCGAGCATGGATCAAAATATCGTCCGATACCGATACGTATCGGACGATATGTATCAATATTGGACTCGAACGATACATTGAATGTATCGTTCGATACATTCAAATGTATTGAATGTATCGTCCGATATAGACTGGTACCAATACGTATCGTCCGATACGTATCATTTTGGAGCTCGGACGATACGCATCGGTAACTTGATATTTTAACCCATGCCCCCGAGTTTGAAATGATAGGATAAGATAGGAGTTAAGATATGAGGTTCGACCTATTGGTCTTAGCTATGATGAGATTTCTTTTACGGTCACATGAAACTTGGAATGTAGGCATTTAAGTACGAATGCAATACGTCTATGGTAGTATGGGTTGCCACATGAAGTACATCTAGGTTACTAGGAAACCCGTCCCTTGGGAAGCGGGGTTAGTGAAGCTTATCGCACTATGATTCATTATAGATTCAGGTTATAGGAGTATGTTAAGATATGAGTATGTAAGATAAGATAAGTTCTGAGTATGATAATAGGACACCGTTGTGTAGGCCAACATAAGATTAAAAAATTAAGTTTGTGCGTGTCGTTCCTTACGTAGTCACCATAAGGGCTATAATGTATTATAGCTAAGACGGGTCTCTGGGAAGATAGTATTGTAGATACCCCATTTTTCTCACTCGGAGTATACAAAATATTCAGTCAACTATTGACCTTGTCCATGATTTCTAGAAAGGTCAACCCACTCCAAACAATCCCAAAATCCATAACTCCAGAATTATACATTGGTACCCTGACGTATAATCGATTATGCGCACAAGATCATGCGCATAATTGCACGAGTGATCCACTAGGATTCTCTCACTTTGCAACCGAACTCCCCCAAATTATACGTTGGGATACCAACGCATAATTCGATTATGCACCGGAATCCCTGCTCATAATCAATTCAATCCAGATTGGGTTTCTCTCTTCTTTAACCTTCTTGACTTTCCTAATTATGTGCCCTTATCATAGTTCATAATTGTTGGAAGTCCTACTTGGACTCTACCTTAGAGATCCCTTGGTCACCCGGGCACTTGACCCAAGCGACCGGTTTGCCACCTGAATTATACGTTTGAATCACGGCGTCTAATTCGTTATGCGTTGCCTGCCTTACGCACAATTCAAATTATGCATTGTCTGTACAATGTATAATTCGAAATTATGCATCGGTTGAATGGCGCATAATCGGCCGAATACTATAAATAATGCCCTTGTGTTGCTGTTTCTAGTGTGCATGATTTATTTGTGTTTTGAAAATAGATTTGCAAATGCTAAGTTAAAAAAAATAAAGAAATATCAGCACAGAGAGAAGTGAATTAGCCTGCAAGATCAGGGCCAATTGTAGCAAGTTTTAAATGTAAGTGAGTAAAAGATCGTCCACAGAGAATTTGTTTAAAATGTAAGATAAACCTCCAGATTTGAGCTACCAGATCTGGCCTCTTATCCTATCTACAAGGCACATAAGATGGGAGGTTGAATTTGTCACGTTAACTAAATGATAAAAGTAAAAGTTAAACTAAATGATAAGAGTAAATGTTAAACTAAATGATCCAGATCTGAGTTGGGGGGATTTTGATGTAAACTTATAAAAATGGAGAAATAATATCTAACTTTGATTTGGTCCTTGAAACACAATGAGAATGACTGCAGGTCAAATGAGGGATGATCCAATCTTCATCTGGCTACAAGCACAGATGTAAGAGAAATAAATCTAACTCAAGGGTTAGATTTAGGCTTATGGCTATGGTCTGTCCACTTCAATGGCCACAGACCATCTAATAGTCTTTAATCTCAACCCTTAATTTAGAACAAGAAATATCACTACAAATGCTGTGAGAGATTAGGTTACAAACACTAATTCCCACAGGGTTAATGAATCAAGGGAAGTTGCATGAAAAATAGTAAATCTAAAGGAGTCTAGTGCAATAAGGAGATCAGAGGGAACTCTTAACACGAATCCAATTGAGGTTTACAGCAACCTTTTCAAATTCACATCTACAATTACAGAGCACAGCTTAAACAGCTCTCAGATTTGTAGTCTTGAATACAATTCTCTTTTGAATTACAGAGGTATCTCACAGCTCTCAATTGCAAGTAAAAGTTAGGCTATTACAAGGGTTTCAGACAAGCTAGTTGATTTGGAAATGGGGGAATAAAAATGAAACTCAAAATCTGGATCCCCAAATTGGGCAAATGGTTCATCTATTTATAGTTTCCCCCAGGTCTAGCTCAGATGCGTATCGACCAATCAGAAGTGCTCATATCTGTATCAACCAATGGTAGTCGAGCACAAGGATCCAGATATGTTCTGGCCAATCAGAATTGCTTGATTTGGTTCAGCCAATCAGGCGGCAGAAGCATCAATTCTGTTATGCAATTTGAAAATCTGTTAGAGCTTCTAGAAGTTCCAGCCAAGTGATTTCATCTTCGGGTGCTCACATGGGGTGGAATATGCCTTCGCTTCGTGCTTAGAATCTTCTGGAATGTCCCTAGGTTTTTAAATGCATTGGGGCGCGTGTAAAAGATACTGAATTACCCTTGCAGAAGCTAGGAATCTCCAGAATACCATTTCGCATAGTTTAGGGAACTTTTAAAAGTCTTGTGACTTCTAAAGCTCTTTTGCAAAGTTCGAGTTACATTAGAGTTCTCTTCTTTTCGAATAGGTCAAACATCCTTTCGAAGAGTTCAGGTGCTCTTCGAAAACTAAGCCTGGAGCTCTTAGTTCTTTTTGCAGAGTTCAGGTTCTTTTTGAAATGTTCAGATTCTTTTCGAAAAGCACTCTGTAGTGCATTCTTCTGTTCGAATTGCTCCACATTTCTTTTCTGGGTTGAGACCAGGTCTTTGCCTCTTCAGTTCATGCATTTTGACAGCTAGTGAGGTTGTCCCTTCTCTTTCTTCCTTTGGATCAACATGATTTATCATCTTTTTGACACTTTTAGGCTGCTTTCATGGTTAAGCCTGTCTTTATTGTTAGTTGTAACACAAGCACTTAAAACACTTATTTAGTTCTCTCAAGGGTCTATCAAGGCCCTGGTTAAAGGGTGGAAAATGGTATTTTCTAGTTCTCAACACACCCCCAAACCTAAGCTTTGCTAGTCCCTGAGCAAAGACAGAATTAAAAATAGAATAAAAAGCCACTTTTGTAGGGAACACAGTTGTATTTAGCATATGCAACAAGCCTTTTAAACCCCTAGGTGATCCCTAGTGGAGGAGTGAAGTCTCCTGAGGGTTTTCAGTGAAGGTACCCATAAACTTCTCCAATAAATCAGTTAATATCGATGCAGTTCTGTTAAAGCAGACTTTCATCCAATCAGATTATTCACACCTGCATCAGTCAAGTTATAAGAGAATTTTCACGAAAACATCAGTTCAAAAGTGAGATTTCGCTGTAACTCTTTTACCATTTACTTGATTTGTGTCAAAAAGTTTCTAAAAGAAAAATTAATGAAAAGCTTGCCTTCTATTTGAGAATTCAGTTTTGATGTTACCCCAATGAGTTAATTTCAAACCCAACTCTCTCCAGGATTTTCACTCAACATGGAAGTCAGAGGGTTGTACTATTTCATATGGCTCAAGAGCAGTTACAGCCCTCAAATAGGACTGTAAGCATGAGCATAGGCATTGCTTTTTAGTTCTGAATTCACTGCTCTTTTCACCATAGATTACACAAATCTTTATCTCCATGTGACAGCTCAATCCATCATTGATCGATGACTTTAACTTGGGTTGTAATGTGGCTTATGGGTGAAATTTATCAAGAATAAAGGGGTGGAATGGAGTTCAAAATTGAGAAGTCAAGGTAAGGGGGTGATAGACACACCTTCTTCAATTCAGCACAATTTCATCTTCTTCTTTGAATTTTCAGAGCCAAAGTGGCCATCTTTTTCTCTTTCTTTTTTCAAACTTCCAATGAAATGCCTTCTCCTTTTCTTTTCTTAATTTTTCAATTTTTTTATTTATTTATTTATCAAGGTAACATTGATTGGAATGCCACATTTCTTTTGCTGATACATCATTGCCTTCAATTATGATTCTTCTTCTTTTATCAAACAGTTACTCCATTCTCCTTTCTTCAGCTTCCTTCCCTTTATCTTCTGACTTCTCAGAGTGAGGGTTAGGCTAAATGAGGTTGATGAGGTTATTTGATGAGGTTTCAAAGAAATCTTAGATTTATAAAGCTCAAATGGTGTGTATCAAGGGCAGTTTTAAAAGGTGGGGCTTTGTAAGGTTCAAACTGTCCAAAAGGAGGCCTTACATCATGTCTTTAATATCATGATTGCTGTCAAGTTATTTCAATTTGAATATGTGTAACTTCTAGTGAAAATAAGCAGGTTCAAACAGTCCTTAGAGCAGAAAAATTTGCCAATTCATATCTCCAAAGAATACATTTTATGCCTGTTGTCGCTCCAAGTGTGCCAAAAATGTGTGCAAAAAATTAAAGAATTAAAGAATGCTAAATTATATGGATGTTAACTTATGAAAGGGATATCAGCACATTGGGGCTAACACTGGCCTGCAAGATCAGGGCCAATTGTAGCAAGTTTTAAAAGTAAGTATTTCAAGATCGTCCACAGAGAAGTTTGTCTAAAATGAGAGATAAACCTCCAGATCTGTGCTACCAGATCTGGCTCTATAATTATCTAAAATAAAGAATAGATAAAAGAGAGTGTTGGGTTTTGTCACGTTTAACTAAAAGCAAATAAAGAAAAGAACTAACTACGTGATCCAGATCCGAGTTGTGGAGGTGTTTAAAATAAGACAAATGCAGAAATAATAGCTTCATGTATTTTAGCCTTTGAATTTTAATGGAGAATCTGTAGTTCAACAGGCGATTCAATCTTCATCGGCTACACGGATGTAAGAGAAATAAATCCGAATTAAGGAATAGGTTTAGACTTATGGGCGTGATTTGTCACGAGATCATCGACTAAAGTGGCCTATTCTTTATTTGAACATGAACATCCTTTGTAAATCTTTGCTTGAATTAGGTTACCAACCGCTAATTATACGGGGATGATGAATTAAGGGAAGTTGGATGCGGATGAGTGAATCTAAGAAGTCTAATGCACTAAGGTGAACATTGGAACCCTCGACATGACTCAATGGAGAAGACACAAACTGACAACCTTTTAAAATCCAGCGTTACAATTCTGAGCCACGGCTTCTTAGAGAGCCCTCGGACTTCTGATCTGAGCTTCTCGAAGAGCCCTCAGTTCTGATCTTGAATCGAACTTGGAGTACAAATCCTCGCAATGGCTCTCAAGGTAAAATATAAGAAGGGATTAGAATCGGATGAGCTTTTCGTAGGAATGGAAGCAGAGATGAAAACTCTAAAATCTGGATACCCAAATTGGGCAAATGGTTAGATCTATTTATAGTTTTCCTAAGCTCGGATGTGTATCAACCAATCGAATTGGATAGATCTGTATCAACCAATAGAATTGAGCACGGGATCGGATCTGTTACGGTCGAAATGCTTGATCTGGTTGATAATCGAGGAAGCAGAGGCATATTATGTAATTCAAAAATCTGTTTGAGCTTCTAGAAGTTCCATAAGTAATTTCATCTTTGGGTGTTCACATGGGGTGGAATATGCCTTTGGTTCGTGCTCGAGAATCTTAGGAATGTCCTTGGGTTTTAAAAGCGCATTAGGCGGCGTGCAAAGTTTCTGAAATACCCTTGGACGGTACGCAAATCCCGAATGCCATTTCGCATAGTTTAAGGGCTTTTTCAAAAAGTAGTTTGGCTCAGAATCTCTCTTCATAAAGCATTTTGGCTCCGTAATCTCTTTTCGCAAAGCATTTTGGCTTCAGGAGATCTTTTCGCAAAGGACTTTGGCTTGGAGATCTTTTCGCAGGACTTCTCTTCTTTCGCAAAGCATTTTGGCTTCAGAGGTCTTTTCAGCGACTTCTCTTCTTTTCGCAAAGTTCAAAGTTCTTTGCGAATAGTAGATGTTCTTTGCGAATTTAACTTTTAGCTTCCATTCTTCTTTGCGAATGGATCCTTCTTCTTCTTCAGGTCTTTTCTTGCTCTTTTAGGACCTTTTTAGCCATTGCTGAGGCTATTTCTTCACTCCCTCTTTGAGTTTGACATGCGTTGTCAGCTTTTTGATCATTTTAGGATGGTTTTCGGATTTGGACCTGTGTTTTTGGTTAGCTGCAATATGAACACTAAAGCACTTATTTAGTCCTCTCAAGGGTCTTTCAAGGCTCATGTTTAGGGGTAAAAAATGGTATTTTTCACTACTTATCAATGCCCAAGTCTCACTGGGTGAAGTTTTCTATCAAATTCCTGAGGTGTATCATCACTGTTTTCTCTCCTTTAAGGTTTACTAAAACATGAAATTTTTTATTTTGAAAATTTTCTGACATTCCCTTCATGAAGGTATTGGAATTACATTAAAAATCAGTTTTTAAAAGTTTTAACTTCCTCATTTTTCAGGTGTGCAATCACTTTATTTTCAAAAATTCTACTGATGATCAGCTGCATTAATGTTAACTCACTTATTGACATTTCTGCCACACCCCCAAACCTATGGGGAGCAGGGTCCGCACTGGTCCGAAGTGTATTATCAAAGAAAAGAAACAAACAATCATAATGACAAGAAGAAAGAAAAGAAATGCACAATGTATGTACAATGCATGAACACAAAACCAAAATTTTATATTATAGACTCATAAAACAGAAATGTACAATGGATGCTAATAACTGGGGTCAAAGTCTGTATCATAAGTTGGTTCAATGGGATCAGAACTTGAGTCACTGTCAGAGTCAGAACTAGAGTCAGTATTGGAGTCTGAACTCGATTTAGCCTTCTCCTGGATTGTGTTTTGCAGCTCAGTGTATTCCTCGGATTTGATCTTTTTGGTGAGGCCAATGTACTTTCCAAGTCTAGTGGATCTCAGTTTTTCCTGTTCAAGCTGTACTTGCAACATGGTCACCTTGTGCTGCTCACTCCTAACCATCTAAAAAGTTTGACCCAGCAGGTCCTGCATTTTCTCTCCCTCAAATTTCATGAACAACTCTAATTTCTGAATTTGGTTCTCAAAAGGGGTTCTAATGTAAGCTTGCAAATAAGCTAACCCTTTTATGACATCACGACAAATATATGGGTTCTCTTCCATAGCCTTTTTGAGGGCAGCAAATCTGGGAATGGGAATGGAGTGGTAGGGGACCAAAGGTATCCCAGCAGTGGAAATGGGAGAAGAGGAATCCAACAGAATAATTTTAGGGTCTGTCTGATTGGCTTGATAAGAGAAAGTGAGGAGAGGTGAAGGGGACCCAACAAGCTACTGGAGTTACATTTGGGTAGCATGGGCAGTAGTGGTGAGGGTGGGTGGGTCAACCAATACTACCTCAGGTTCTGTTTGGGTAGCATGGTCATCAAGTGCTGGTACAGTGGCTAAGGTAGTTGTGTGGGATGTGGAGGCTAAGGTTTGGAGAAGGGCATTGGTCACAGACTGATTGTCTGTGTTGATCTGTAGTTGGGCTTGGATGGATTGGAGAAAGGTAAATATTTGGCTAATTGCTTGTGTGTGGTGTGGTATGCATAGTAGGGTGGTAAACCAAGTGGATGGTTGAGGTGCAATGGGTGAAATGGTCAGAAGGGTGAAGTAGCGGATGAGTGAAATGAGGGGGGTCAGGTATAGGGACAGATTCAAGCCCAATGTTTTCAAAAATAGACCCCATCAATGATGAATAAGCCTCTGTAGTGAAAATCTCAGGTTCAGGGGTATGGGTTACTTCAGGTGTGTGGGCTGAATGAGCAGGTGAACTTGAGAGGCTTTGGAGAAGAGGAGTGCTAGGAGATTGTTCAATAAAATCTGTGGCCAGGTCTTGGACATTGTTGGGAGAAATTGGTGGTGTGAGTATGGCTGGAGTGGTTGGTGTAGAGGGGGAGTCTGCAATTGGGATAATGGTGGTTATGGGAGATGGGACTGCTGGAATGGGTGAAGTGGCAGGAGCTGGGCTAGGTGAGGAGGGTAAAATGACAACTTCTTCAAGAATGGGTGCAGCTGAAGAGCTGGTCACCACAGGAAGGACAGTTTGCTCATTGTCGGCTGTAAGTACAATAGGTGCAGCTAAAGAGCTGGTCACCTCAGGGTCTGGCAAAGCAGGTTCTAAGGTAGCTGCAGGGGCAGGTTCAGGTATGGCAGGTCCACTAGCAGCTACAGATGCAAGCTCAGTAGCAATTGCAGGTGCAGGCTTAGTAGCAATTGCAGGTGCAGGCTCAGTAGCAATTGTAGGTGCAAGCTCAGTAGCAATTGCAGGTGCAGGCTCACCTTCCTCTCTCATTCTGTTCAGCATTGCTTGGCTTGTAGTCCAAGCCTTTTTCCCAAAAGTATGAGGAGATATAATTTCAAATGGCTCCTGGTCATCAATGTCTAACTTAGCTCTTAGTAGGGCTGTGGTCAGCCTATCAAATGGGATTCCAGCTAATTTCTGCTCCTTTTTCAACTTGGCACTAATATCAGCCATGACTTCAAAAATTAACATAGGGGCATTGAAAAATTGCCCCTTAGAAAAATGAAAAAGAGCCTCCAAAATTGGTGTCCTTCTTTCCTGGCTGTGCCCCGTGACATAAAAACTTCCCCTCAAAATTGAATCCATTAGTAAAAATTGAGGTGCTAGGTCTCTCTTCATTATGAATTATCCAGTTCCAACTATCCCTTGGGTTAAATGTGCAGCCATTTCTCTGAAAGAGGCTGCTTTTGGTGCAGCCAATGGACCAGCAGGATCATACTGAAAAGGTATCCCCAAAGCATTCCCAATGTCTTCATATGTGACAGTTAGATCACAATCATCAATAAAAATAACAAGAGTAGGGACATCAAGACATCCTTTCATCACTTTTACCAAGTTTTGGTACCATAATCTCACCATTCATGGATAAATTTTCTCGACGGAGGGTAAGGATATTGCCTGGAGGCATCCCTAATGTATTTTAAAGATAGTCGATCCGGTTTGTTGGAGAAAAGTTTTCATCAACAATAAGCTCAGAATCACTTCGAGCTTCAATGAATGGATTTGGCACCAAATGCATAGGCAGGAGGAAGCTCGAGCTCGGGACTAGCAAATTGTTGGGATGGGTTCCTCATGTCTAACCTTCTTCCCTTTCTCAATCCTATCAGCTTTATCCATTGATAGTTTCCTTTTCGCTGAAGCTTTGGTTTTTCCTTTTGGGGTTGGTTTGCTAATTTTCTTAGCAGAAGATTTGGGGAACATGGCAGCCAGTGATTTTTCAGCTTTCCCCATTCTAAAGCTTTGTATAAAAACTCCCACAACAAATGCTGACACCAAATCAAACTTTGCAAATGATAAACAGAGGAAATGCACAGAAAAATACCGAAATCTAGGGTTTTGGTTGCTTGTTGCTTGCTCGCTGAAATCCACCAGAACCAGAAACTAAAATCCCTCTCTTCAAGCTTAAATGATCGAACGAATGTGAAGAAAAGTGTGGCTGAATTCTAAAATCACGCAAGGAAGGAAAGAAATAGGGTTTCTATGAAACAGGACGTTCTCAGAAAGCTTTCGAATATGAAACCCTTACTTCGAAAGGGTTTAAATATGCTCAAAGTTATTTTCGCAAAGTAATTTTTAAGTTTTCGAAAAGTTCAAAACAGTCCTTTTTATAAAAGAGAATGGCATCAGTACCATTCAAAAAGCAACTAGATTCAGAGACAACTTTTCGAAAAGCAAATAGCTTCAGAAACAACTATTCGAAAAGCAAATAGCTTTAGAAACAACTATTCGAAAAGCAAATCATTGCTTTCGAGCAGTTCGTTACAAATCCAGATCCTTTTCGAAAAGCAGATTAAACTTTGCGAAAAGATAATTTTTACTTTGCGAATTAATTTTTCACATATTTAAACTTCTCGAAAAGAGAACAAACATGACTAAATATAGAGAAAAAGAAAGCTATGCAAAAACTACAGAACAGAAACATATTGTACAGTTGTATACCATCAGATTTGGGGAGGTTCTTGATGATAGATGGTCAGCACAGGCTCCTGGGTATTTTCAATGCATGGTTTGAGCCTCTGACCATTTACTTTCAAGATTCTTTCAGCACTTGGGTCCAAAATTTCAACAGCCCCAGAAGGTGATGCATGAATGACAGTATATGGCCCTTCCCATCTGGATCTCAGCTTTCCAGGAAAAAACTTAAGTTTTGAGTTAAATAGCCATACCTTAGAGCCAGCTATGAACTCTTTTCTCAACAAATTTTTATCATGGAAGGCTTTGACTTTCTCTTTGTAAGATCTTGAATTGGTGTATGCATCCATTTTCAGCTCTTCCAACTCAGCAAGTTGCAGTTTCCTGTGATTACCAGCAGTAGTTAGATCCATGTTCAATGTTTTAATAGCCCAAAAGGCTTTATATTCTAACTCCACTGGTAAATGGCATGCTTTGCCATAGACCAATCTGAATGGGGACATACCAATTGGGGTTTTTGTTAGCTGTCCTATATGCCCATAATGCATCATTCAGCTTAAAGGACCAATCCTTTCTATCCTTCTTCACAGTCTTTTCCAGTATATGTTTGATTTCTCTATTGAAAATCTCCACTTGTCCACTGGTTTGTGGATGATATGGAGTAGCTACTCTATGAGTCACAGAGTATTTTTTCAATAAAGCTTCAAAATGTTTATTACAAAAATGGCTTCCCCCATCACTGATAATAGCTCTGGGAAAACCAAACCTGGAAAAAATGTTATCCTTTAAAAATTTCAGAACCACCCTGTGATCATTGGTTTTAGTGGCTGTGGCTTCAACCCATTTGGATACATAATCCACAGCTACTAAGATGAAATTACACCCATTGGAAGGAGGAAAGGGACCCATGAAGTCTATCCCCCAAATATCAAACAATTCAACTACCAAAATGGGCTCTAAAGGCATTGAGTTTCTCTTGGAAATGTTATCCAATTTTTGGCTGTTCTGACAAGACTTATAGTGCTGCAGAGCATCTTTGAAAAGTGTAGGCCAATAAAATCCACACTGTAAAACCTTTGCAGTAGTTTTGTTTCCACTAAAATGACCTCCACAGGCCTGTTCATGACACATAGAAAGTATGCTATGCAAGTCTTCTTCAGGGACACATCTTATTATTTGGTCTGCACAAATCTTAAACAGATAAGGATCTTCCCAAATAAAATGTTTAACCTTTGAGAAGAAAAGATCTTTATCCATTTTATTCCAATGTTGAGGAATTCTTCCAAGAGAGCCAAAAGTTGACTATGTTTGCAAACCAAGGTGTGTATACCGATAGTAAAAGTTGCTCATCGTGGAAAGATTCATTGATAGGCGACTATCAATCTCAGCAGTTAAAATTCTAGACAGGTGATCAGCCACCACATTCTCCACACCCTTTTTATCTTTGATCTGTAAATCAAACTCCTGTAATAGGAGGATCCACCTGATTAATCTTGGTTTGGTGTTCTTCTTAGACAGAAGGTATTTCAGGGCTGAGTGGTCAATGAACACCACTAGTTGTGAACCCAAGACATATGACCTGAATTTCTCTAAAGCAAAAATAATTACCAGCAGCTCCTTCTCAGTTGTTGTGTAATTGAGCTGTGCATCAATCATTGATCTACTGGCATAAGCTATGACACGAGGCAGCTTATCCTTTCTCTGCCCAAGAACAGCTCCTAAAGCATAATCTGATGCATCACACATCAGTTCAAAAGGCAGTGAATAATCTGGAGACTGTAATATTGGAGCTGAAATGAAACAGTTTTTTAAGAATTCAAATGCCTTCAAGCATTCATTATTGAAAACAAACGGGACATCTTGGCACAATAACTGACAAAGAGGCTTGGATATTTTATTGAAGTCCTTAATGAACCTTCTGTAGAATCCAGCATGTCCCAGAAAACTTATGATCTGTTTAACAGTTTTGGGAGGTGGCAAATGTGCAATTAAATCAATTTTTGCTCTGTCCACCTCAATGCCCTTGTGGGAGACAACATGGCCAAGGACAATGCCTTGGGTGACCATGAAATGGCTCTTCTCCCAGCTCAAAACTAGATTGGTTTCTTCACATCTTTGTAACACCAATTTGAGATGATGTAAACACTGGGCAAAACTGTCTCCATAGATTGAAAAATCATCCATAAAAATCTCCATAAATTGGTCAATCATATCCGAGAAAATGGAGTACATGCATCTTTAAAAGGTAGCAGGAGCATTACAAAGACCAAAAGGCATTCTCCTATAGGCAAAAGTGCCAAAAGGGCAAGTGAATGTGGTCTTTTCCTGATCTTGTGGATACACAAGAATTTGGTTGTAACCAGAGTAACCATCAAGAAAACAATAATAAGCTTTTCCTGCTAGCTTATCTAAAATTTGATCAATGAAGGGAAGAGGGAAATGGTCTTTTCTGGTCATTGAGTTTAATTTTCTGTAATCAATACAGACCCTCCAACCAGTTGTTTGTCTAGTTGACATAAGCTCACCAGAATCAGAGGTTACAACAGTGATCCCAGATTTCTTAGGTACCACCTGTGTAGGTGCCACCCAAGCTGAATCTGAAATGAGGTAAATGACCCCTGCATCCAACAGCTTAACAACCTCTTTCATGACCACTTCTTGCATATGAGGATTTAGCCTCCTTTGCATTTCCCTAGAAGGCTTTGCATCTTCTTTCAAATGTATTTTATGCATGCAAACAGCTGGACTGATTCCTCCCAAATTAGAAATAGTCCAACCAATTGATTTCTTATGCTGTTTCAATACAATCAACAGCTCTTCCTCCTGCTCCTTTGTGAGGGAGGAAGAAATAATCGCAGGCAATGTTTTATGGTCTCCTAAAAACACATATTTCAAATTTTCTGGCAACTGCTTTAGCTCTACATCCGGTGATCTGAGAAAAGAAGGTAACAAAGGTACCTTGGTTGTTTGTGGAAGAGGAAGAGTAACAGGTTTCCATGAAGAGAAACTTGCTGATTGATTATGAGTTCCTTGTACAACATTTGCTTCCTCAGACTTTGAGGTCCAGATCGTTTCTTCCATAGCATTTTTCCAAGCATTTTTCAAGTCTGTGATAAAATCTTCACACTGCAAAAACTGTGGTAGAGTCTCTTCCACCAGTTCATCTAATAGATCAACAAGAAAACATTCCTCGAATCAATTGAGGTACATTATAAAACATTTAATTTCACCTTCATATTTCCAAAAGAGACTTCCATAATATCGGATGCATTGAATGCAAGCATTTCAGCAGAATGGTCTCCCCAAAATGACAGGGATGGAAGTTTTGCTTTTTGTAGGTTCCATGTCCAAAACCAGAAAATCAGCAGGATAGAAAAACTTATCTACTCCTACCAATACATCCTCAATTATCCCAACTGGCTTTCTTTCAGATCTGTCTGCTAGTTGTAACACCACATGAGTGGGTTTTAATTCTCCCAAACCTAGTTTCTCATACACAGAATATGGAAGCAGGTTGACACTAGCACCCAAATCTAATAAAGCCTTTTCAATGGTATGTTCCCCAATAATGCAAGGGATTGTGGGGATTCCAGGATCTTGAAGTTTAGGAGGTGTGGACAACACCTGATTAACTCTTTTCACAGCAAAGACCTTCTTGGATAAGCTATCCTAGGATCTGTCTTTTGTGAGTGCAAATATCTTTCAAAAATTTTGCATATGCTGGAATTTGTTTGATTGCATCAAGCAAAGGTAGATTTATCTTGACTTGCTTGAAAGTCTCCATCATTTCATCTATTTTTATGTTCCCTTTATCAAAAGGGGATACAGATTTCATGGCATGAGGAAATGGTAAATGAGGAACTAGTCTTTCATCTACAGCTTTAGAAGCATTATCAGAATCTTTTTAAATTTTTTGTTTTTCATTTTTTTGATTTTTCTGAGGTACATCAGCACCCCCAATGCTAACATCATGCTGCTCCTGCTGCATATCTTTATCATTTTCCTCAATTTTTTCTTCTTCCTTGTCAGTACCCACTTTGTTATTTACAATTCTTCCACTTCTCAAAGTTGTGACAGTTTTTACTTCTTCATGTGAAATAGAAGCTTCTCCAACCATGAACTGTCCTTTGGGATTGTTCAAAGGTTGGCTGGGTAACTTTCCTTCCTCTCTTTTGGCCAAAGTATTTGAAAGTTGACCCAATGTTTCTTCAATCTTCTTTATGCTCTGACTGTGAAAGTTCACAGTCTGAGTTAAAGATCTTAAATTCTGGAGTGAATTTAGGACTTGATCTTCAAAAGAAGGGGATCTGGAAGGGACTTGGACTGGAGCAAATTGCTGTACAGGTTGTTGTGGAGTGGGCTGCTGAAAGTTTAGTTTGGCATAAAAATTCTGCTGATAAGGCTGAGCAGTTTTGAAAGGCATTTGGTTCTTTGGTTGTCAGTCATTGTAGATTGATAATTCCCTGCTCCACCTCAAATTGGGGTGTCCTCTCCATGGATATTCGTTGATCGCATCGTCCAAATGATTGGGCAAAGATGAGCTTGTTCCACCACTAGATCTGGGAACTGTGGTGCAGCGGGACATTGGTCAAGTGAATGAGTAGGGGACTGGCATATCAGACATGCCTCCTCTACTCTTGCAACCATTGGATTTTTAAGTGAGTCCATCAATTCATCAAACTTTGTGGTTAAATTATCCATCTTCCTTTCTAACTCATTCACCTCATAAATATTTCCTTTAGTGATTTGCTGATTGTTCAACCTAGCAGGATTCTCAATATCTCTTGACAAAGATTCCTGTTGAGTTGAATTTTCACCAATTACTTCAAATAAGTCCCAAACCTCCTCAACTATTTTTTACAAGTAAGTGCCTCCACAGGAAGCATCTACCATATTCTTGCCCTTTTGATCAATTCCTTGATAGAAGCTTTGAACAAGCTGCCATCGGGGAATTTGATGATGAGGACATTGCCTTAAAAGTTCTTTAAACCTTTCCCATGCTTCATGGAAGTTTCAGTTGAGTTTTGTGAGAAGGAAATAATACTTTGTCTCAATTGGCTTCTTTTAGACATAGGGAAGTATTTGGCTAAAAATTGACACTGCAAATCATTCCAAGAAGTGATACTATTTGGTGCCAACATAGACAACCATGCTCTAGCTTTATCTTTTAATGAAAAAGGAAAGAGCCTAAGCTTGGTTGCTTTTGGACCAAGTCCAGCTATGTTGAATATGGTGCAAAGAGACAAGAATTCATCCACATGTTTATATGGATCTTCCTTACTCAAACCATGGAAGGAAGCAAGCATTTGGATAGTTGATGATTTGATCTCATAATTTCCTTTAACAGTAAGAAATTGAATGTAAAATGGAGAATTATAGGCACCAGGTGCAAAGTAATCCCTCAAAAGTCGAGGTTCTTCACCCATAGTAGCTGTTTCAGCAGAATTCTGTGATGATTGTCTGGTTCGTAGTAGCCTTTCAACTTCTAAATTTAGAGGGACAATCTCAGGGCTGAGAGTCCTCCTACCAAACATACAACACAGAGCAGAGAATCAGATTATGCACAGCAAACCATCAGAATTCCTTTTAAAATAGATTCCACTCTTCAAAATGTATATGAATAGCTGCACAGATATAAACAATAGAATAGTTTAGCACTGATGTAAAGATAAGAACAAAATGAAAACTTAGGTCTACCTATTTTAAAACAAATTCCCCGGCAACGGCGCCAAAAACTTGTTGCTGTTTCTAGTGTGCATGATTTATTTGTGTTTTGAAAACAGATTTGCAAATGCTAAGTTAAAAAGAATAAAGAAATATCAGCACAGAGAGAAGTGAATTAGCCTGCAAGATCAGGGCCAATTGTAGCAAGTTTTAAATGTAAGTGAGTAAAAGATCATCCACAAAGAATTTATTTAAAATGTAAGATAAACCTCCAGATCTGAGCTACCAGATCTGGCCTCTTATCCTATCTACAAGGCACATAAGATGGGAGGTTGAATTTGTCACATTAACTAAATGATAAAAGTAAAAGTTAAACTAAATGATAAAAGTAAATGTTAAACTAAATGATCCAGATCTGAGTTGGGGGGATTTTGATGTAAACTTACAAAAATGGAGAAATAATATCTAACTTTGATTTGGTCCTTGAAACACAATGAGAATGACTGCAGGTCAAATGAGGGATGATCCAATCTTCATCTGGCTACAAGCACAGATGCAAGAGAAATAAATCTAACTCAAGGATTAGATTTAGGCTTATGGCTATGGTCTGTCCACTTCAATGGCCACAGACCATCCAATAGTCTTTAATCTCAACCCTTAATTTAGAACAAGAAATATCACTACAAATGCTGTGAGAGATTAGGTTACAAACACTAATTCCTACAGGGTTAATGAATCAAGGGAAGTTGCATGAAAAATAGTAAATCTAAAGGAGTCTAGTGCAATAAGGAGATCAGAGGGAACTCTTAACACGAATCCAATTGAGGTTTACAGCAACCTTTTCAAATTCACATCTACAATTATAGAGCACAGCTTAAACAGCTCTCAGATTTGTAGTCTTGAATACAATTCTCTTTTGAATTACAGAGGTATCTCACAGCTCTCAATTGCAAGTAAAAGTTAGGCTATTACAAGGGTTTCAGACAAGCTAGTTGATTTGGAAATGGGGGAATAAAAATGAAACTCAAAATCTGGATCCCCAAATTGGGCAAATGGTTCATCTATTTATAGTTTCCCCCAGGTCTAGCTCAGATGTGTATCGACCAATCAGAAGTGCTCAGATCTGTATCAACCAATGGTAGTTGAGCACAAGGATCCAGGATCATTACCGCCAATCGTAATTGCTTGATTTGGTTATAATCGTGACGAAGCATCAATTCTGTTATGCAATTTGAAAATCTGTTAGAGCTTCTAGAAGTTCCCGGCAAGTGATTTTATCTTCGGGTGCTCACATGGGGTGGAATATGCCTTCGCTTCATGCTTAAAATATTCTGGAATGTCCCTAGGTTTTTAAATGCATTGGGGCGCATGCAAAAGATTACTGAATTACCCTTGCAGAAGCTAGGAATCTCCAGAATACCATTTCGCATAGTTTAGGGAACTTTTCGCAAGGTACTGTGACTTCTGAAGCTCTTTTCACAAAGTTCAGGTTCTGTTCGCAAGGAGTTCTCTTCTTTTCGAATAGGTCAAACATCCTTTCGAAGAGTTCAGGTGCTTTTCGAAAACTAAGCCTGGAGCTCTTAGTTCTTTTCGCAGAGTTCAAGTTCTTTTCGAAATGTTTAGATTCTTTTCGAAAAGCACTCTGTAGTGCATTCTTCTGTTCGAATTGCTCCACATTTCTTTTCTGGGTTGAGACCAGGTCTTTGCCTCTTTAGTTCAAGCATTTTGACAGCTAGTGAGGTTGTCCCTTCTCTTTCTTCCTTTGGATCAACATGATTTATCATCTTTTTGGCACTTTTAGGCTGCTTTCATGGTTAAGCCTGTCTTTATTGTTAGCTGTAACACAAGCACTTAAAACACTTATTTAGTTCTCTCAAGGGTCTATCAAGGCCCAGGTTAAAGGGTGGAAAATGGTATTTTCTAGTTCTCAACACTTTGCCCTCCCTTTCTTAACACCACAACATAAAATTTTACTTATTATTTTTGGAAAACTCAAGGTTCTCTCTGAGGTTTCGAAAAAAGGAGTAGAGTTGTACTCTAAGTTTTTGGTTCTTTGAACTACAAAATCTTCTCTAGAAACCTTAAGGGTAGTCTAGCACAGTGGGACTGGCCCACTTGCTCCGATTCTCGAAGTAGTACGAGAGGGAGAAAAGCTTAGCCTTAGAACCAACGCTTAGGAAACCTCTGCCGAAATTCTCAGCTTAGCACCAATTAAGTCCCTAACCATTCTCAATATTTACAAAACTATCATTGCCTCAACTGATTTGCCCAAGGGAGCTAATGGAGGGTACCTGGGAGTGGGGTCGATTCTCTTACGCATGTCGGGCCACAACCCCGCTTTCGTAGTTAAACTCAGTAGGAATAGGAAACAAAACTAAATAAATTTTAGGCAACCATAGCTGCTAAAGTCGGCAGGCCATCGTTTAGTATAGGAGTCCAACCCACAAGCCCTACTCATCCTCGCAATCAACCAATGACGTTCTATAGAGTTAATAAATCTATAGATGGCGATCACAGCGCACCCTTACAAACAGAGTCCACAGTGACCAATTTGGGCCGCTATTTCGGGATCCAAAAGGGAACTAGAAAAGCACATACTAACAGACTAGCGATCACGGTGGGACTCTTTTTTACTAGGGTTGCCTCAGTTTAATTAGTTTGATTTTTTCTTTTTTGCTTTATTTTTTGACTTTTTTTCACAGACGCTTACACACATACTAGATATTTAGAAACCATTCTCTACTATCCCCCTCTGTTGTGTAAGGGCTGCTGTGATCATCTCTTCGGGGATTTGATCCGGGGATCTTCCTACACTTCAGACCTTCCAGCAAGCCTTGATTAGGAGCGGATTGCACCCACCCTCCTAACCCGAAGAAGACCACCTGCAAACGTGGTATGAAACCTAGGAACCCGAAGTGGAAGTAACTATTATTTCCCTAGCTCCAAAACCCCTGAGAGTTTTTGAGAGTGCATGAATATTTTCCTGAAGCTTGAAATGTCAGGAATTCATATATTGACACTAAAGAATAACAACCCACCATTATGGGGCTACCATGATAATCCCACATATGATCCAAAATCATTCAAAGATCAACATGGTAGGCAAAGACATACCCGTCACTCCTCCAAGCACTAGTAATAATAACACAAGAGACAACGACATTGGAAAAAGCTACACTGCAGAGCAAATTGTGAACCTTAATGCCCACTCGTTGTTAAGAGGAAGAAAAGAAGCCCAAGATCTACCGCGAGGCTTGGCTGCCCAACACCAAACCGTCATCGATCAATAGAATACGAATGATCAAGAATATCTGAATGAAAGGCGTCAATAGGAAGAGAGAGCTCCAACACCTCCACGCACTACTACACCCTTGGTGTCACCACACGAACAGGTCACTCGAACCTTATTCAGTAATAACAACCGAGGTCGGATTCACCCTCAAACTATAAAGAAGGATACCAGTGTAAACATGGAGGACCTTACTTGATTCTAGATGACTATATGGCTAAGAGAGAACGCTCTGGATTCTCATTCGGGGTTTATAAATTTTGCCAGGACATTGAGTTTATCGTACCTGCAATCTTTAAGCTTCCGAAATTCAATAGATACAATGGTACAGAAAACCTAAATCACCATCTGGCATTATTTTATGGCGATTGTTGACCTATACGTGACAAGGGCTCCTCATCCACTATTTCTAAAGATCATTGGAGGGAGAAGCTCTTAATTGGTTCACTAGTCTACCACTCTATAAGATCGACATGTTCGATGATCTAGCCAGCCAGTTTTTGGATTAATACAAAGACTTGATTCAAGAAATGGTTAGTCTCAGTGATTTAATGACCACGAAATAAGAGGTCGAGGAAGACTTTACGGTCTTTGTTAGACATTAGAGAAGGCTCGCCGCCTGAATAGGAAGCCAGACGAAAGAGAAGGACGTGATCGATATCATCATTGATAATGTCTGAGAGCCTCTATGGAGTGCCCTCAATCTAAGCGATTGCTCAGACTTTGCTACTCTTCATCTGCGTGCGCCACATATATAAAGACACATTACGAACAGACTTCTCCTTCTTAATGTTGGCATCGGAGGGAGCCTCTTCTAATGACTCCAAGGCAAAGAGCAAAAAGAAAACTATGGGCTATGAGCAGGTTAAAGCGGTTACTAACCAAGGGCAGAATTTCGGAAGCGAAAATTTCCAACCGAGATACCAAAATCAGGGTGGACAAGCCCAATACACAAATCATACTCAATACCCTAATCAAACCCAATACTAGAACCAAAACCAAACCTAATACTCCAATTAGAACCAATACCAAAACTGCAACCACTACCCCAACCGGAACAATTATCCAAACTAACACCAGAATCAAAATCAAAACGTGATCTAGAACCAAACAACCAATCCCTCAAACTACAACAATGTGCCACCTCCACAAAACCTTAACCAACCACCCAAAACTGGCTACTTTCCAAAAAGACAAGACTACCTGACACCTTACCAAACATCTTTCGCACCCTTAGCAATGACAACTTAATTAGGTTACCACCAGAAAGACCACGCCCATGGCTGGTACACCTAGACTACAACAAATTTTGCGCATTTCATCGATTCGCAAGACATAACTTAGAAGATTGTTAGGTCTTACGAGATGTGAGCTACGACATGAACGATCGAAACCAGATCAACTGGAAAGCTAACCGAATCGACAACCTGAACAACAACCGGCCACCAATGAATCTAGGAATCATCTCCAACCTTATGCCCAACCACAGTAACTAAAACCAAGAACTTGATTCCCCAGCTCACCCATCTACCCTAATCACCCGAATCGACCCTCCAAATCTTCCCATCAACCCGACCGAAACTCAAAGACTACCATCTATCCGACCACACCCGTCAACCCTAATCACTTGAATCGAACCACCAAACCCACCACCATACCCAACCTTCTCCCAACGATGTGTCCAATCCTTTAGAGCCAGGATATCCAACCTCCATAGGCATCAGTTAGGACCTTCAACTCCCCCAAAGTATGAACCAACTCTACCACCACTCCCCTTATCTAATTCTAAACCTGAAATCGAAGAGCCTACCTCTCAAATCCTGTCCGAGGATGCTGACTCGCTTGAGCCTGCTCTTGAAAAGGAAGTTGAGATAACAATAAGAACTGAACCAAGTGTTGATATGGACCCAGAGACTAAAAAACCGAGTAAGGTGGAGACACTAATTTCTACCTTTTTGGAGGAGGACTACACGCGGTATCTCCCTCCATGGAATGGCGTGACCTCGGTCCGTATTCCCTCCTCCAGGATATCTTTTTGTTCAAGTCATAGTGTGGTTAAAGGATCAACAACTTGCCTATCCGGTACTCAAATCAGGGACAAATTATCCACCCCCACCCTTTCCTCGTCACTCAAAAGATTCTCCGACCTATAGAGGGAGAGAAGGTACAAGCACACAACAGTTAGGAAGGACAGTGAGGGACGGAGAAACAAATTTGGTTCCCCCACCACATGTGATTCCTCCACTACTGAGTTCAACAATGCAGCCGACTCCACCAGTCATCAACAAAGCTCACAAACACAGGAAGGAACCAGCTCTGGAGTTAGGGAAAAGAGTATGATCTTTTGCAACACCTCGAAAAGGTTCCAGCTTAGATCCCAATTCTCAAACTAATCAAGAAGTCACCAGAACATTACCAACTGTTGATGAAGGTACGCATCAAAACACTGCCAATGCATGCATTCAATGCAGGTCTGGGATCATGGAGGTAACTTTCGGACATATGAAAGTTGAGCTTAATGTGTACAATAGTGTAAAGTACCCTCAGCTGGACAATGAGGAATGCTTTGCAGTGGATGCGCTAGAAGAAGTTGTTGAAGAAGAACTGCCCACTTTGCTGGAGTGGGGCAACATTGTCACAAATTTAACTGAAGTTTGGAACATGGTAGAGGAAGGAAGCCCAGCTTTAATGCCAGAAGATATGTGCACATTGAAGTCTTTTGTGGGCTTAGTGCAGCATTCCATTTGGAAACCCACATTGCTGCCCCTTCCTCAAACGAACAAAGCACAAATCCTGCCATCCATCCAACAAGCCCCTAATCTGGAGCTCAAGAAGCTTCCAGATACATTGAAATATGCTTTTCTTAAGAAAGATAAAAAGCTTCCTGTAATTATCTCCTCTTCTCTTACCAATGAGCAAGAGGAAGAATTACTAACAGTTTTGAAGAAGCATAAGAAGGCAATTGGCTGGACCATTGCTGATCTAGGAGGGATTGATGCATCAATCTTTTTTTTGTGGGCTTATAGGACTGCCTATAAGACTCCCATTGGTATGTCCCCATTCAGACTGGTTTATGGCAAGGCTTGTCATCTCCCAGTGGAGTTAGAATACAGGGCATATTGGACCATTAAACATTTAAATCTAGACCTAACTTTTGCTGGTCATCACAGATTGCTGCAACTGTCAGAATTAGATGAGCTAAGGATGGATGCATATGCCAATGCCCGGATCTACAAGGAAATGTCCAAAGCTTTCTTTGACAAGGGGTTGTTGAGAAAGAGCTTCATAGCTGGTGACAAGGTTTGGTTGTTTAACTCCAAACTTAAATTTTTTCCTAGCAAATAGAAATCTAGATGGGAAGGTCCCTACATTGTCATAAGTGTTTCCCCATCTGGTGCTGTGGAAATCAAGGATCCCAAATCTGGGAAAACCTTGAAGGTGAATGGTCAGAGGCTTAAGCCTTATTTCGAAAAACCTGCTGAACCCATGGACACCATTCACTTTCAAGGGGATCCTTCATTAAACTGATCCACAGGTGTGTCAATTTTGTATCATATGCACTTTGATTTTGTTTGATTTATCTTGTTTTCTTTTGTTCAAATTCTCTAGGAAATTTTAGTGGCCCCACTTAAATCTGAACCTATCTGGTTTGAATTTTTTATTCTTGGTTTGATGATTACTGCTCTTGGATTGATAGTTTTTGTTTGAATGCATAATGTGGGTGGTTGATTTTTGTTGTCTTTGCTTGAATGGTTGATTGTAATGTATCTAGGGTACCCCCTGGTGGTGAGAGTCACTCCTAAGATCCAAACACAGCACGTATGGAAAGGACTGAACAGAGAGCACATGCTCTCTGTCTTATACTTTGCTGTCGCTGGGTCCAAGAGGAAGCCTGAGAGACTCTCGTGCAATACAAAGAGCATACTTCATTAGTTGTCGCGAGATTCAAAGGCTGTCGCGAGGTTCAAAAGGAAACCTGGGAACCTCTCGCGCGATCCACATAGAGCTTTTCATTAGCTATCGCGAGATTTAAGGAGGCCTGAGAGACTCTCGCGCAGTTCACATAGAACCATTCACTAGCTGTCGCGAGGTTCAGCAGGAAGCCTAGGAGACTCTCGCGCAATTCAAAAGAATACTTCATTAGCTGCCGCGAGATTCAAAGGCTGTCACGAGATTCAAAGTGAACCTCATAACTTTTTATGCAATCCAAAAGGAGACCTGGGAACCTCTCGCGCAATTCACATGAATTCTTCTCATACTGTCGCGTGCTCTAAGGTCAACCTGGGAGATTATCGCGTAATCCAAGTGGAATAACACCTTCGTTAGGTTCATTTCCAATCCCGTGACCAGATTTTTCCAAAGTGCGCCTAGCTTCGAAATAAGTATTTTAACCCCGCGCTTGTCTCCCTTTCCAGTATTCTCTTCCTTCTTCACTCTGTGAAACCCTAGCTTCTGGCGCTCTTCCCCCTCTCTCCTCCAGCATCCACTCTACAACCTATCATTCACACCAGGAATTTATAGATTTATTCCTAGCATCACCCCATCTATTGCCCTCTACTCAGAGATCTCGCGGTGCCCTGTGCGTCAAATCAAACCAAACCCTAAGATTTTAGGGTAAGCACTTAGATCTCTGTCTCCATTCCTCATATTCGAAGGTAGAGTTTGAAATGGCCCCCAAGAGTGCACCAAAGAGAAAAGGGAAGGATAAGGCCCCTGTTGAGCCTGCGGCTAAGAAGGTCAAAACATCCAAGGGACAGAAAAAGGGGAAGGAAGTGGTTGAGGAGGTGGAGGAGCCAACCCCTGAGTTTTCTACTCCTTCAGAGCTCATGGCTTCAATCCCCTTAGAGCCTGAAACTGCTTTTGACCTGCCATTCTTCGAGAAGGAGCCTCTCTCTGCCCCTGCCGCGCAGTTTATGAGCAAAGCTGGCCTGACACCCTTGCTGAGAGAAATTCCAGCACTAGCCTACCCTAGGTTAGTGCAACTATTTTATCAGCACATTAGGGTAAAAAAAGATAAGGATGGACAAGTATGCTTGCTGGTGCTGATTGACGATTTTGAGATGTTAGTGAGCCCTAAAGTGATTACAGAAGTATTGGGCATCCTAGCCGCATTCGACCCTAGCTGTGGATATGGCCCCTCCTGAGTGCCTCAATTGATACAATTGCAAGGGCTTTGACTAGAGGATTAAAGGCCTCAGGGGATTCAATCAGAAGAAGGGAGTTGGAGCCTGAACTCCTTTTCATGGACCAGGTCCTAAGAAAGAACATATATTGCTTAGGCCATCAGCAGGAGAGGAGATCCCCTATTGCTGATGCAATCTACTCCTTCTACCTGGGCCATGGCTTCCATGCAGCCTGGCTAATCTTTGAGGCAATGAAGGATTTGGTGGAGAAGTTAGGGATGAACAAGAAGCCTCACACACTCTCCTATGCCAGAGTCATTACCTTGCTGCTAATCAAGGGGGGGTACAAGATAGTAAAAGCTGAGCAGACTACCACCCTTGTCCCTACTACTTTTTCCAAGAGGTAATGGGGAATCAGCAGGAGTCTGATGGAGGCTCAGGCCCTTTCCAAGCAAGCAGAAGAGGCAGCTGTAACAAGGTCTACCCCTGCTACCAAGGAGGTGCTCCCAGAGCCTGTCAGTACCACTGCTGCAGCAGCCACCTCAGCTCCCCCACCTTTTACTCCAGCATCCACTACCCCTATTCCATGTCTCTCTCGCCCTCCTCTATCCTCATTATCCATGCCCACTCTCTCTTCACCTGTGATTGGTACCTGGGAGGACACGACCCCCCATGTTAGCCCCTCCCCATCCCCTACCTTACCTCAATACACAGCCCCAATACCCCCATCACCTTCACATAAACCTGACAGTCCTCCACTCATTTCCTACAAAAAAAGGAAAACCAATGAGACAACCCCCACCATCTCCCTGACACCACCCACAATCTCTTTTATCCCCACTATCGCACCTCCCATGGAAGAAGACACCACTCCAGCCATGCCTACCACATCCCCATTCCCCGACATTGACTTACACCTTAACACAACCACATGATTTCAAGCCTTTATGGCTAGTTTCCTTGACACCATGCCCAGCCAATACACCCCCCTCCCGGACTCCCCAATTACTTCACCACATCACTCACCAGAACCCTACTCTCCCCCTCACTCCACTTTCCATCATGCTCCTTCCTCACCTTTTCAACCTGTGCCATCCTCTACACAAACTCAACCTCCCAGCCCAGACACACTGACACTCATCCTCTCCCTCATCCAAGACATCCAATCCCAATTATCCACCACTACACACACCCAGGCCCAGATGCAGACTGAACTCACATCCATCCAATCCACCCTACAGACATTAACCAACCCACCCATCCCTCACCAATCCACTCCATCCCCCCTGGTCCTTTCCACTGACAAACAGACCCAAACTGAATCCATCCCTGACTCCCAACCCCATCCAACACCCATAATCCCTTTTATCCCCCCAACCCCCCATTCCCTTTCATCCCTTTCACCATTCCACTTTTTCCTCCCCCACCACCACCTACCTTAGGGAGCCTACTTCATTTTCTTTCCCCCTTATACCCTCCATCCCACCCCTTATCCTACCCCCTCCAACATTCACTGACAACCAGACCCAAACAGACCCAGAACCTGTTCCCCTTCCCCCACAACTAGACTTACCCACTGTTATCTCCACTCCCCCCACTCAGGACCAATCACAGTTTGCTCCTTCCACTTCCTCTCTTCCTGTTACCCCCAAACACTCCTTTTACATCCCTCCCTACCTCACCATCCTCCATGCCATGAGGGACAATCCCTATCTTAGGAAGGATGTCCTGAGGGGCATGGCCCAACTTCGACAGTCAATTGAGACCCCCTGCTGCAGCAGATCGATGAAATGAAGAAAGCGCATAGAAAGTAACTACTGGGCATCTCCTTGGGGTGGACTAATATCTTGGAGGCCTATCAGAAGGCCAAATCCACAGCTACTTATAATCAGTTGAATTTGGAGCTGGAGAAAGCAAACACTACTGCAGAGAAGATGAAAGCCAGAATTTTTGAGAAGAGGCTCAACAATGCCCAGGAGATCTTCAGACTCCAAAAGGAAATCCATGAGACTGACCTCCTCAAACACAAAATCCAGATAGCCTCATTGGAAGCTGCATTGGCTGCTGCCAGAAATGCAGCTCAGCAGCCCACCCCACTCTCTGTCCGCATGCCAGACCCTGAGCCTAAAGCTACTCCAGAGCCAGCTGCCCAGTCTGAGGAGGCACAACCAAAGATCCAGCCAGAGAAAGGGAAGGCCCCTGCTGCCCCTCCTTCATCACCTCCTACAGAGCAGCCTCCACCTACCAAGGCCTCTGCTGCACCTCCAAAAGAGCAAACTTATCCTAAACAGAGGAAAGTCACTGCTAAGAGGACTGCTTACATAACAGCCTCTATTAAAATTGGCAAAGAGCCAGTTGCCCAGTCTGATGAGGCAAAACCCCCTGGCCAGCCTGAGCCCAAAGCAAAGGGAAGTCCCCAGTGGCCTCCACTGAGGAAGACAAAGGAAAATCTCCTATGGTCCCTCCTGAACCCAAAACCAGAAAGATGAGGGTGAGGGCACCAAAGGCTCCAACCATGAAAAAACCCCCACAGCCAAAGCAACCAAGGCAGCAGAAGAAAAAGAGCCCAACTGAGAAGAAACCCAGGAAGAAAAAGACCAAAGCTCCATCAGATAGAACCAAGCCAAGCCCAGTTCTGAGAGCAAAGCTGAAATGAGGAAACGTGCAAAACAGATGGGTTGGGATTGGTTTACAGATTCAGATTCAGATTCTTCCTCCTCTTAGACTAGATTGCACTTAGGCACTTCTTTCCATTCTCTTACAATATTCTCATTGTAATTACAAGTGTACATATTTTTTCCAAGTAAATAGAATTTCTCTTCTTTTTTATATATTAATTCATGTGCCAAATATGTTCTGTGTGCCTGTGTATTTTTCAAATTAGTCTTCATATTGTCCATTTTTGTCAGTAATATAGGAGATGAATTTAGGGAGGCTTTGCTCATTTGACATAGGAATCCATGTGAAGGGTAGATGTAGATGGCAACTGAATGGATGCAAGTACAGGCCTCAGCACAAATGGTGCACAGAGGTCGAGTGTTGATCTCAATCAACGAATTAAAATGGCTTCATTCTTCCTCGAGTCGAAAGCAAAATTCCACACCTTCGGTGCTGCAAGGCGATACACAGGATCCCCTTAAATACCAAGCCTAAATTTAGACCATCATTTACTGTTAGCTCTCTTTTCCCATAATCAGTTGTGTGCTTTATCATTCCTCACACAATCATAATTTATTGCTAAGCTTGGAAAGGGACAAAACTTTATTATGCTGATTCATTTTCTACCGTCCAAGTATATTATATAGGACATTAGTTCCTCTTCATCTCATCCTTCCTCTTCTAACCCTAGCAGTCTGGCCCTCCTCATAACCATGGCGAATGACAAACCCAACGAGTTCCCTAATAAATTCTACCCTATGTGGTTGAATCCTCCACCGCCTAAGGAGCTGGACCCGTTACAATTTCTTTGGGATGAGTATGAAGAAGTCCAGCGGATTCTGGCCAAGGAAGAGAAGAAAAAGGACAAGAGAGAGAAGAAGAAGAAAAAAATCAAACCACCTGCATTTCCCCCACCATCTTCCTCCAACCCTCCCCCACCGACTCCCCCTTGATCCCTCTCTCCAACCCCCCTATTTTGTCTGTTCTTTTTACATCCTTTTGTAATATTCATTATCGGATAATGAATGTTTATTTTGGTTCTATACTGTTCAGTTTAGCATTTTTGATTATTTTCGTTTCTCTGTCTTCTTCTGTGTTTCTTTGTTCTATATTCAATCTACTGCACATCCAGTCTAGCCTTTGAACTAGTGAGGACACAACTCCTCATGGTTTGGGGGTGTGGCAGGATAGGTCTGCCAATAGAATAGTTAATTTTAGTACAGTAATGGTGGTATAACTGGGATGAATAAAGTCAATTTCCACTTAACTTGCTACAAAGAGGAAACTTGTAAAAAATTAAAATATTTTTGCAGACTTTTCGAAACTGAAAAAGTTAAAATCTTGACACCACCATGAAGCTAATATCAGAAAATTCTTCAGTTAATACTCAGTGAACCTAAGAGGAGAGAAACAGATGAAAATACACCCCATGGGTTAATTTGAGGACCATACCTAGTGAGATTTGGGCCCATCATTTTCTTTTGAAGAGTGTTTTTGGCATTCTTTCTGCTCTAAGGACTGATTGAATCAAGACTTTTTCACTAGAAGTTGGGCACCTCCAAATCAAAACTAATTGACAGCACTCACGATACTAAGGAAATGATCCAAGGCCTTCATTTGGACAGTTTGAGCCTGAAAATCCAACCTTTTAAAATCTGCCCTTGTGCATACACTAGTTGAGCCTTAAAAATCATACTTTTCTTTGACAGACATCAGAATACTTGAACCTTAACCTCATGACCTGATTTAACCTCACCCTCACTCTAAGCATTCAGAAGGTAAAGGAGAAGGAGTTAAAGATAGTGAGAATGGTCCAACATTCTGTGGAAGGTGAAGAAAAGCAACTTGTGAACAACAGTGTATCAATGGTATTTGTGTGGCAGTTCATCATAAAAAAATCACAAAAATGATTGAATAAAAAAAAAAGAGAAAAAGAATGAGAAGTCTAGAGAAGAACATCATCTAAAAATTGAAAAGAAGAGGAGAAGCTGGCCACTTTGATTCTGGAATATAAAAAGAAAGATGAAGTTTTGCTGAAATGAAGGTTGTGAAGTCATGAATCACTCCTTACCTTCCTAATTTCTTCATTTTGATTCCCTTTTTACCCCTTGATTCTTTGCATCCCTCACCCATAAGCCACATTACAACCCATTCAAAAATACCTTGTGGATCCAAAGTAAAAATGAGCTGTCATGTGGAGATGAGGAATTGTCCAATCTATGGTGAAAAGTCATGAGGATGTCGGAAATTAGAAGCTTTGCCTATGCTCATGCTTGCAGACCCATTTGGGGTCTGTAACTGCTCTTGAGCTGTGTGAATGTGAACACCCTCAGGTTGTCAATATTGAGAGATAGCTCTGGTGAGAATTGGGTCTAAATTTTGACCTCATTGGGGTTGTATCCAACCTGAATTTTGAATTTAAGGCAAGCTGGGTACTGATTTGTACACATTGAATTTCTAATGTAAAATGAATGGTGGTGATGCAAACACATGTTAACTTTTAAGTTTTAAATGGCCTGTAATACTGCTGCAGTTTCCTCTTAGTGTTAAAGAATGGGTGTGGAATGAAGCTTTATACATTGAAATCTGTGTTGTCATTAACTGCACTATACTTAACTGTTCTAATGGTGAAGTTTGTGAGTGTCTTCACTGAAAACCCTCAGGAGACCTCACTCCTCCACTAGGGATCACCTAGGGGTTTAAAAGGCTTGGTACATATGCTAAATGTACTCATGATCCCTATGAAAGTGACATTTAATTAGTTACAGCTTTGCTAAGGGACTAGCAAAGATTAGGTTTGGGGGTGTGTTAAGACCTGAAAAGTACCACTTTTCACCCCTTAACTTAATCTCTGTTAGACCCTGAATCATTTAATAAATGTGTTTTAAGTCTATCCTGTAGGTAATAAGCAAAAGTTGTAATTAAGCCCCTAACCATGCCAAGAAGCCTACTGTTGCCCCAGAAGTTCCTCAGAAGAAAGAAGGTTGAACCCAGACAGAGAATTGGCTGCAGCATAGGCACAGCAAAGTAGAAAAATATTAAGAAGAATGCCTCGCACAGATGTCGCAGGGTTCAATTGAACCAGGAAGAATGCTTCGCACAGTTATCGCGGGCTTCTGAAGGCAGCACACCAACTGGTCGCGCAGTTTTCTAGCCGTTCTCGCGCGGTTTGATGACAGAGGGAATTGAAAAGTAGACTTTGTGCGATTCTCACGAAGCTCAGTCATAAGCGCTCATGAAGCACTCGCGCAGTCTTACGCAGCTTAAGAAATGAGTCTTCAATCTTCGCGCGATTCACTGAAGAAAGAGAGCTCGAGGCATTCCTGTGCGTAGCTGTCGCACAGTTGTCGCGAGATACAAACTTTTAAGGAACTGCTCGCGCGATCCAGAAATCCATGCACATTATTTCTTCACGAGGATCACCGCGGGATTCACCAAGTAATGAACTGCGCGTGTAACTCTCGCGCCATTCAAATGGAAAGAGCAATCCCGTGACGACCAAAACATTCTCGCGATGACCAAAGTACCAATCCCGTGACGGAAAGAGCTTCAAGTCAAATCAACCCCGCGATGCCAATTCTATCATGCGATAAGATCTGAAAAGCCTTTCTACCTAGCGAGGCTCGGGTTCTTAACTTCTCCCCACTTCTGTAGGGGTAATCTGGGAACTTTCAGCAATTAGGGCACACAGTTCAATGCTCTAATCTCCATGCATGCGCCTCGAGGCATCCAAGGAACAGAAATGGGCCACGATAGCATTGATAAATTAGGATATACAGAGAGCCGACTGCTATATAAGCCTAAGCCTAGCATAGGTTTAGAGGACTTGACTTCTATACTCCTTGAAACTGACTGTAGAATTACAGTAGGCTAAGGTTAGGGTTAGGAGTTTTCTTTTTCCTTTTTCCTTCTCTCCATAGTCTAGCACTTGCTGGCTATGCCTTTGTATGATTATTTGGTATAGTTTTAATGGAGTTTTATAATAGGATCTATTGCATGTATGGGATTAGTGTTTTTGTGAGTTGTTCTATACAAGGCTACTGCCATGAGATCCTCCATTGCTAAGTTATATTATAAGCAATGGAGGATTGTCTTTAAGATTTTACTTAGATCCAACTGACCTGTGTGTCTAGGTAGGCACATTGCAGGTCTAGCCCCACAACAGGACCCACTAAATCTGAATCCCCATGGGAGCTTGAGCTAGTAGCCTTGTGAACATGGTGGCGGCAACAATGTTCTTGTTCTGTCTTAGACCTCTGTGAGGCGGATAGCCTCTGTGGATAGTCTGTGACCATTCAAGTTGACAGATTATAGCCCTAGGGTGAGGCCAATCCACAGATCAAAGACAAATTCTTCTTCTCTGCACTTGTGCTTGTAGCCTTGTGAGAGATTGTGCAGAGATGGACTCCCCTATATTTGTATAGACCCACCATCATATGGCAGATCTGATCTGGCTGTAGAGATTGTAGGCTTGTGACTGGATCACTGCTGTCTTTCTAAGACAGTGAACAGCCAAGCTTAAAAGCTAGTACTCAAACTCTTATTGGTTCTGTGTGTCCAGGCTAGTGCATGTTGTAGGCCTAGCCCCACACACAGAACTTTAGAGGTTGAGGTTCCGATGGATTCTTGAGCTTGTAGCCTTAATGAAGTAGTGCCTACGATGATAAACTTGTTCTGACCCATCTCTGGATTGTGGTTCCCCTATTGGATAGTCTGTGACCATTTAAGTGGACAGGTTATAACCATAAGGGATTGGATCATGGCACATGGGTGAGTTGGATCCTTTCTCCTCTTTGGTGATAATGTAGCCATTGGACAAGATTTCTATAGCAGCAGATCTAAGTCTGAGTTATAAGACCCATCAGATCTGTACCTAATAGCATACTTCTCACCCTTTTATATTTATTTTCTCACACTCCATCCTCTTTCTTAACCCTTTCTGTAGTTTAGACATTAAGTTACCTTAGGATTTAGACTATAGTGACCTTAAATCCCCTTCCATTTAGGATTGCCAGATCTGTAGCCAGATCTGGAGGGCCTACTAAAGATAGCTCCCTCGGAGCTTTAGATCAACTTTCCCTGTGGGACAAACTCTTACTTATCAAAACTTGTTACAACAGGCCCTGTATCTTGCAGGACTGTGTATTTTTAGGCTTGCTGCTCTGTAGTTTTCAATCCACCTTTGATTCATTTTCACTAACCCCATTCTTATCACTGTCTCCAATAAAGGCAGTAGCAAGTACTTAAAAATATCCCAACAGGTAGAGTACGGAGGAGGGTGGGAAAAGGAAGAGGCAGGGAGGATGGACAACCCAACACTTGAAGAAGGGCTAGGCAGGCATGGAGAGGGGAAGGAAGATGGCATGGGTGGGGTGGAGGTTGAGGGTAAAGGGTGATGAACTTCAAGGTCAGGCTCAATTTGGGTTGGAATGGAGGAGGTGAAAATTAGGTGTTCGACATCTATGGCAGCATCAGATGTTGCTACTATAGGTGAGGATAGTTGGGGAGTGATATCCAAAGGTGGGGCAATAAGGGGCAGATGGATAGGGACAGGTTGGCTATCAGGGTCTGTTTGGGTGAAAGCATTGGTAAGGGTGGGAGGGGGACAACTAGGATAGGTACAATAGGGGTATTAATAGGGAGGGTTATAGCTAAGGTAATGGGTTGGGGAGAAGGGGGTGGAGTAGGTAGATGGGTGGTTGTAGGGATAGATGGCTGTTGTGATGGTTGGGCTAAAAGGGACAAGGTGGAATGCATGGCGTAGAGGCTAGTTTGCATGGAGGCCTGGTTTTGGAGGGTGGAGTTCATGGATAGGAGGGTGGCCTCAATGGATGATTGGGTATGGGTGTTGGCCATTACTTGGGCTTGAAGGGAGAGGAGAAGATTGAGTATGTGGGGTAGGGGGTAAGGTATGATAGGGGCTGTGGGTTGGATGGGTGAGATTGGTTGAAATGGGAAAGTGTGGGCATAGTTAAAAGGTGGGGTGGGTGTGGTCTATAAATGGGTAGGCTGTAGAGAGTCAGGTAGGGGGGTATATTTATACCCAATGTCCTCCACAATGGAGTCAATTAGGGATGAATATCCCTCAGTGGGTATCTGGTCTTGGGTGTGAGAAGGTGATAGGGTGAAGGTGAGGTTAGTGTCAAAGGGTATGGATGGAGGGGAGGAAGTGGCTAGGTCAGCTGATGAAGATGGTGTATGGCTCAAGTGTTCAATAGCTAGGATGGATGGGCTGGGTGATGAAGTTGAGGTAAGGATGGGGTCTATGGTAAGAGGAACTAACAGAGGTGTGGGGGTGGTGATGGTGGAAAGGGTGGCTGAGGTGCTGGGAGGTATGGGGACTGTAATGGAGGGCATGGGCAATGAGATGGATGGTAGAGAGGGTGATGGGATGGAGAAGCTAGGGATATTAGGGCTGACCACAGGTAGAGGCACAAGAATGGAAGGGATGACTAAAGGTGCTGAGGGTACAAAAGGCAGCCTTGAGCTAGGACCAGCAGATGCAAAGGTCCTAGCTGCAGCTGATGAGCTGGCTGATATGGCTGGGGATATCACAGGTGCAGCTGCAGAGCTAGCCACCTGAGGTGCCTCCCTTTAAGGACTCTCCATAGATTTGCTCTTGCTCTTCCCAATTAAGGTCCTACTGGCAGACCAAGCCCTCTTTCCAAACACTTTTGGCTTCACATTCTCTACTTTGTCATCCTTCTTAAAAACTTATTTTCCTCTGGTAAGCAAGGCAGTGATGAGCCTGTTGTAAGGTAGCCTTGGTAAGGCCTGTGCCTTTCTAATTTTCTCATTGACATCCACCATAGCATCAAACACTAGCTTGAAGGCATTCATAAACTGGCCCTTGGAGAAAAAATATAGGGCATCCACTATGGGGGTTCTCCTCTATTGCTGATGTCCACTGACAAATATATTCTTTCTCAAAATGGAGTCAATGAACAACATGTTGGGGTGTAGATATCTCCTCATTATGGACTCCCCAGACCCCACAATGCCTTGAGTGAGGTGCCTCGCCATTGCTTTAAAGGAAACATTCTCAAGTTTAGCTAGGCCATAAGTGGCGTCAAAAATTGATGGGACCCCAAAAACCACCCCTATATCCCTGTAATCCATAATAATCTCTTGGTGATCAATTACAATCTCTAGACAAGGATCAGCTGAACCTGGCTTGGTCTTCTTCCTGAGGTTCTGATACCACATCTCTACCAGCCAAGGGTAGAATTTTTCATTTAATGGGGTCAGCATGGGTGTCAGGCTTGCCTTCACCAAATAATTCAAAGTGTCCTTACACCCCTCTTCCTTAGAAAAATAGGGGGTGTCAACAATTGTTTCTGAAATCAGCCCTAAGGCATCCACAAATTCATTGGGAGAGGATAAGGGCACAGGGACTTCAGGCTCAGCCTCAGGGTTAGGCACAGGCTCAGGAATTTCAGGCACAAGGTTAGGTTTTGTCTCAGGGGCCTCCTCAACAATTTCTTCACTAAGTTGGGCCTTCTTTGATTTCTTGGCTTTCTTGGGCTTGATAGCTTTCTCAGCATGATCCATGACCAGCTTTATTTTTGTAGGTGGGGTTTCCTTGGGCTGTGTAGTGGGCCTACTGGACTTCCTAGTGGCTTTGGTGGCAGATTTAGAAGGGGCTTTGAAAAGGTTAGCCAAGGTATCCTCTTGGTCAGCCATTAGTCACTCAATCCCCCAAAATAAATCACAATAATCACATAAACTCCTTTGATTAATCAAATTAACCACACAAATTGAAAATGAAGTGCCAAGCTTAGAAATCACGAAGTGGAGCAGAAGAGAAGCTTACCAACAGAAACCTAGGGTATCCCTGATTTTGATGTCCATGACATTAAACCAGCTTAGATCAGGTGCAAAATGTAGCCTTTGTGAATTTAAAGCACATGGAAATATGGCAAGGTGTTTAGAGTAGCAACCAGTGAGGTAGAGAAAGAAGAAGGAAAATGGAAACTCGACAGAGAGAAATTAAGGTTCAGAGACAAGCTGTCGAATGGCAGAATGGAGGTGTCGCTAGGTTTAAGGAAATGAGAAACGAGTTTCGACAGGATTGTGGGAAAGAAGTTGATAGGTTGATACTACCTGTCAAAGAGTGGAAAACTGCTGAACCTCTTGAGAGGTTCACTCAATCCTGTCGACGGGTGCAAGGTTACAGAAGCAATCATTTCGAGAGGTTCACAAAACCTCTCAACAGGTACTTTGAACTTAACTTTTAATCCTCTCGACAGGTACTGGGCTCTAGAAAAATCACTCTAAGCGGTTCAGAGAACCTCTCGATAGGTACCCTGAACCTGTCGACAATACTTCTAAAAAAACTTCAGAACCTGTCAAATCTTCACAGATCCTATCGACAACCATTTTTACACATTTAGAACTTGTCGAAAATTGATTCAAACCTCTCGACAGGCTCCAGATCTTATCAAAATGCACACTGGGAACTCTCAAAACCTGTCGAAATGTACTCTATACCTCTCAACATGTTCTTTTTCAATTTAAAAAGTGTTTTAATCAGTTCTCAGGTCATTCCCCATACAGATTTGACACTCAAACTCTGTCTATTCCACAACTCTGACTTGTTATCCAGATGAGGAACTAAACACATATGGCAGAATTCATGTACAATGCCAAACAGTGATGAAATAAAAACAAAATCAGCAATAAAAAAACCCAAACACAATAGCTATTATACATAATATACAATGTTGAAATTCAGACATGTTTTGGAGGTTCATGAAAGTGGGTGATCATCATAGGCTCCACCACATTTTCAATAAAAAGTTTAAGCCTTTGACCATTCACTTTCATGATCCTACCATCATTTGGATCCTTGATTTCAACAGCTCCAGATGGGGATACATGCTCAACAATATAAGGTCCCTCCCATCTAGATCTCAGTTTTCCTGGGGAAAATTTCAGCTTGGAGTTGAACAGCCATACCTTGTTGCCAGCTGTGAACTCCTTCCTCAGCAAATGCTTGTCATAGAAAGCCTTGGTTTTGTCCTTGTAGATCCTTGCATTGGAATAGGTCTCTAACCTCAACTCTTCCAGCTCTGACAGTTGGAGTTTCCTGTGCATGCCAACAGAAGTGAGATCAATATTCAATGCTTTAACAACCTAATTAGCCTTGTGCTCAAGCTCTACTGGTAAATGGCATGCCTTGCCATATACCAGCTTGAAGGGAGACATCCCTATTGGGGTCTTATAGGCAGTCCTATAAGTCCAAAGAGCATCAGGTAACTTCAGGAACCAGTCCTTTCTATCCACTCTCACAGTTTTCTCCAAAATGTGTTTGATCTCTCTATTAGAAAATTTCACCTGCCTACTGGTTTGTGGGTCGTAAGGGGTGGCAACTCTGTGTGTCACAAAGTTCTTTCTAAGTAGGTTCTCAAACTGTCTATTGCAAAAGTGGCTCCCCCCATCACTAATGATAACTCTGGGGGTGCCAAACCTGGAGAAAATGTTGTCCTTCAAGAAGTTGAGGACAACTTTGTGATCATTAGTTCTTGTGTCAATGGCCTCAACCCATTTGGACACATAGTCCATAGCCACAAGAATATAATTATATCCATAGGAAGGAGGGAAAGGACCCATGAAGTCAATCCCCCAGATGTCAAAAAGTTCAATCACAAGTATAGCCTGTAGAGGCATGAAGTTTCTTTTGGAGATACTTCTCATCTTTTGGCATCTTTCACAAGCTTTACAATGCTACCATGAATCCTTAAACAGAGTGGGCCAATAAAATCGACTTTGGAGCACCTTAGCAGCAGTTTTGTTTCCATTGAAATAGCCGCCACAAACCTGTTCATGACACATAGTAAGTATATTGTGGACTTCCTCATCAGGGACACATCTCCTCACCGCTTGGTCTGTACAATGCTTGAACAGGTATGGATCCTCCCACATATAATGTTTGATCTGTGAAAAGAACAGCTCCTTGTCCATTTTGTTTCAATGTGGGGGGATCTTACCCACTGCCAAGTAATTCACAATATTTGCAAACCAAGGTGTAAAAGTGCTGATAAAAAATAATTGTTCATCTGAAAAAAAGTCATTGACAGGCAGCCTATCAAACTCCTCTGCTAGGATCCTAGATAAGTGGTCTGTAGCCATATTTTCAACCCCTTTCTTATCCTTAATCTCAAGATCAAACTCCTGTAATAGGAGGATCCATCTGATCAGTCTAGGCTTTATATCTTTTTTTGATAAAAGGTATTTTAAGGCTGAGTGGTCTGTGAAAACCACTATCTTGGATTCAAACACATAAGACCTGAACTTATCTAGAGCAAAGACAATTGCCAATAGTTCCTTCTCAGTTGTAGTGTAATTTAACTGAGCATCCATCATGGTTTTGCTGGCATAGTCAATCAGACAAGGGGCCTTATCCTTCCTTTGTCTCAAGACTGCACCAATTGCAAAGTCTGATGCATCATACATCAGCTCAAAGGGCATAGAAAAATCAGGTGCTTGAAGGATAGGTGCAGAGGTTAGGCAACTTTTTAATAGCTCAAAGGCAATAAGACATTCATCAGTGAATTCAAAGGGAACCTCTTGACACAGCAGGTGACAAAGAGGTTTCGAGATCTTGCTAAAATCCTTGATGAATCTTCTATAGAAGCCAGCATGCCCCAAGAATGATCTGACTTGTTTCATAGTTTTTGGTGGGGGTAAATGTGCAATCAAATCTATTTTAGCCTTGTCTATCTCAATGCCTCTTTGAGAAACCACATGGCCAAGGACAATGCCTTGAGTAACCATAAAATAACTCTTTTCCCAACTTAGAACCAAGTTGGTTTCCTCACATCTTTGCAACACAAGGCTGAGATGGTGTAGACACTGGTTAAAACTATCCCTAAAAATAGAGAAATCATACATGAAAATCTCTAGAAACTGCTCAATCATGTCAGAAAATATAGCATACATGTATCTTTGGAAAGTTGTAGGGGCATTACACAATCCAAATGGCATCCTTCGATAGGCAAAGGTGCTAAATGGACATGTGAAAGTTGTATTTTCTTGATCTTATGGATAAATAGGGATTTGGTTATACCCCGAGTATCCATCAAGAAAACAATAAAAAGCCTTTCCTGCTAACTTATCAAAGATTTGGTCAATGAAGGGCAAAGGGAAATGGTCTTTTCTGGTTTTCACATTGAGCTTTTGATAGTCTATACATACCCTCAAACCTGTGGTTTCCCTAGTTGGAACAAGCTCACCAGATTCAGTTTTAATCACAGTAATTCCAGACTTCTTAGGTACCACCTGAGTAGGTGCCACCCATTCAAAATCTGAAATTGGGTAGATGACTCAAACATCTAGCAATTTGATCACTTCTTGCATGTGAGGATTTAATTTTCTCTGCATTTTTCTAGAGGGTTTGGAACCCTCTTCCAAGTGGATTTTATGCATGCACACAGCAAGGTTGATGCCCCCTAGGTCAGCAATAGTCTAGCCTATTGCTCTCTTATGCTTCTTTAAAATACACAACAATTCTTCCTCTTGCTCATTAGTGAGAGAGGAAGAAATGATCACTGGCAATTTCTTATTTGCTACCAAAAAAGTATACTTTAAGGTCTTAGGAAGCTATTTCAACTCTACATCTGGTGGACATATAAGAGAAGGCAACAAAGGTGCCTTTGATGGTGGTGGAAGATACAACACAACAGGTTTCCATGGTGGATACCTTGTTGATGGCCCCACATCAGAAATTAAAGCTTTCACCTCTTGAACCATAGGTGTTGGGGTCTTCTCTTTCACAATCTCACTCCACACATTCTCAAAAATACCACCAAAATCATCACAAAAATCATCACAATGCAACAGCTTGGGCAAAGTCTCTTCCACAAGCTCATCCAATACATCAATTAAAAAACAATCCTCACTATTCAAAAGACACCTTCATTACTCCTGATCTACACTGAATACAAGCATTGGCAGTGGCCAAGAAAGGTCTGCCCAAAATCACAGGAACAGAGGTGGTGCACTTGCTTGGCTCCATGTCAAGAACCAAAAAATCTACTGAATAGAAAAATTTATCAACTCCAACTAATACATCCTCTATCATTCCCACAGGCCTCCTTTCAAATCTGTCATCTAGTTGTAGCACCACATGTGTGGGCTTCAATTCTCTCAAGCCTAACTTCTCATAAACAGAATATGGAAGTAGGTTTACACTAGCTCTCAGATCTAACAAGGCCTTTTCAATGGTATGATCCTCAATGATGCAGGAGATTGTGAGAACTCCAGGGTCTTGCACTTTGTTGGAGTTGCAATAAATAACACTTGCTTCACTTTCTCATCATAAAAGACCTTGGATAAGTGTATCCTAGATTGTCTTTTGTAGGTGCACAACTCTTTCAAAAATTTTACATAGGTTGAAACTTGGTTGATGGTATCAAGTAAAGGCAAGTTGATCTTGTTTGAAAGTTTCCATCATTTCCTCAACCTTAGCATTCCCCTTATCAAAAGGAGAAGCTGCTTTCAATGCATTGGGAAATAACAAATGGGGAATTGACCTCCCATTTGTAGCCTTAGTAAGTTCATCAGATTTTTCTTTATTTTTGTTTTCAATTTTCTATTGGGGCACATTCTCATAAGTAGTTCCTTCATTTCCTGTACTTGTCTCATCAAGCTCAATATCAACTTGGTTATCAACCAGCCTCCCACTCCTCAAGGTGGTAACAAATTTTGCTTCTTCATGGGAAGAAGTCTCACCCACCATGTACTGCCCCTTTGGGTTATTCATGGGCTGACTAGGCAGTCTTTCCTCCTCTCTCTTAGTCAAAGAATTAGATAGATGACTAAGGTGGTCCTCTATCTTCTTGATGCTTTGACTATGGAAGTTAACAATTTGAGATAAAGAGCCCAAATTTTACAGTGAAGCCAGAACTTGCTCTTCAAATGTGAGGGATCTAGAGGATGCTGGGGAAAGGCACTTTGATGCACAGGTTAAGCCATTGGCTGAGCCATAGGTTGCTGGTATTGGGGCCTTGGAAAGTAGTTCTGCTGGTATGGCTGGGCATTCCTATAAGGCATGGATTGCTGTGGCTGCTGGTTTTGAAAAGTATCTTGTCTCCACCTCAGATTGGGGTGGTTACTCCAATGATAACCAACAGTAGGCTATTGTCCATAGGATTGAGCAACATTGACATGTTCCATCACACGATCTGAAAATTAGGCAGCTGAAGGACATTCCTCAATGGAGTGAGTAGGGGGACTGACATATCACACATGCCTCCTCCACTTTAGCAGCCATTGGAGGCTGCATTACTCCCATGAGCTTATTAAACTTTTGAGTTAAGCTATCCACTTTTCTTTTCAAATCATTGTATCCATTCACCTTATACATTTTCCCTCTTGTGGTGTTGTCTCTCACCATTCTCACAGGGGTCTCAAAGTCTCTTGACAAAGTCTCCCTTTTTATGGAGTTTTCACTAATGATGTTAAAGAGCTCCCAAGCCTCATTAGCTGTCTTGTGAAGGTAAGTACCACCACAAGAAGCATCAACCATGTCCCTACTTTTAGGATCAATTCCTTGATAGAAACTTTGGATAAGTTGCCATTCAGAAATTTGATGATGGGGACATTTCTTAGGAGTTCCTTGAATCTCTCCCATGCTTGGTGAAAGTCTTCAGTTGGGGCTTGAGCAAATAAAATAATTTTCTTCCTCAGCTGACTTGTTTTGGATATGGGGAAAAACTTGGCAAAAAATTTATATTGAAGGTCATTCCAGGACTGAATAATATTGGTTGGGAGCATTGACAACCAAGTTTTGGCTCTATCCTTTAATGAAAAAGGGAAGAGTCTCAACCTGGTTGTTTCCTCCCCCAAACCTACAATATTGAATGTAGTGAACAGTTCCAGAAATTCATCAATATGCTTGTAGGGATCCTCTTTACTCAGGTCATGGTATGAAGGTAACATCTGAATGATGAAAGATTTGATCTCATAGTTGCCTTGAAAAGTAGAGAATTGAATGAAGAAGGGAGAATTGTAAACTCCTGGTACATTGAATTCCTTCAAAGTCCTAGGTTTCTCACCCATTGCAGAATTACCACAATCAATCATAGGTGTGTGTATGGTTTGCTTAGGTCTGAGAAGTCTTTCAACTTCAAGATCTAAGGGAGCAATCTCAGGATTAAGAGATCTCCTCCTAAGCATACACACAGTATAAACCAAATACAATGCAGAAAATTACATCACAAAATTCAATAAAAAATAATCACAAGAACACACAACTAATGCTGCAGATCTACAAAACTACAAAACTATAGATCTAGAAATGTAAACAGAGTTAGAAAAGGCAAACTTAAGTAAAGCTTGCTCCTCCAATTGGTACAATGATCCTTTCAACACCACAGATCTAGATCTGAAACACAAAATTGAACTACAAAAAACTACAACAGCAATTAGTCAAACACTAAGCATGCAATTAAAAATCTACATCTAAAATGAGAAAAACTTAGATCTACCACTTTTAAAATACAATTCCTTGACAGCGGCGCCAAAAACTTGTTGTCCTGCTCACCTTATAATTATTAAATGATTAAAATAATAGATTAACTGCACAAATTACAGATGTAGGGAATTAAGGTAACCAAGTAGTCCTGTAAGAACTAAGGCTATTACAGTAAGTTTTAAAAGGTAAGTAAGGATATGTCCACAAAGAAATGTGATTTAAGCTATGGTAAATCTCCAAATCTATGGTAGATCTAGCACTCTATCTTAATTTAAGCTAAACTAAAACAGGAAAGAAGAGAGGTTCTAGGATTTATCATTTTACTACAAACTACAAAAATTAAATACAGGTGATCCAGATCTGATCAAACACAGAGATGAGGGAATTAGAGAAAAAGTTAAATTCAAAAGATGGAGAACAACAGCTAGGGATTTTTGGTTTTTTATTGAAAATTAAAGAAATCAAAGGCAGTGTAGAGGACAGATCTGCAACAATCCTCCATCTGGCTACAAGCTCAGATGCTAGGTATAAGAATCCAATCTCCACCAATAGATTGAAGCAATCCTAAGGTTATGATCCGTCCCTTCTACTGGACACAGATCATCTCAGAGATTGTTCCAATCTATTGATCTTGGTTGGAATAGGTAAACTATAGCAGATGCTATGGGTGTCAGGCTACAAGCTCCCCATTTCTGGCTGGCATCCACAGGAGTAACTAATCCAGGGAAATCAAATATGAAGAAGTGAAATGTAGATTAGAATTACCTTTAAAAACCATAATTACATTGTAATAATACAACTTACAATCTTATTGTGCTCAAATATGCAATTCGTACAACATACAATCCCTTACAAACCCTCTGAAACTCTCAATTTACAGCTCTAGACCTCACCCTAACTACTGAAAGAGTTTAGCCAACCGTGATTGGCTAAAGAGAGAATGGGGGAAGAAGGAAGAGAGAGGGAATTTTTGGAAGAAAATGGATCTCAAATTCAGCCCTAGTTCTCTCTAATTCTGGATGATTTTTAATGTAATTTCTTCAAGCTTTATACTCTTCTCTCTTCTCAGATATGTTTCAGCCAATCAAAGCCCAAGAGAATAATTTTGTTATTCTACACTGCTGATGTGGCCGATTTCTCCTCTAGAAGCCTTTCTCCCATTGGTCCACAACTGGTGAGTACATGTGAGGCAGTTAGGGTTTCCATTCGTGCTCAGTTGTGTACCAAAAATACCCCCAAGGGTCACTGACATGCTTTGGGATGTGTGCACAAAATTTGAAAGTTGGCAGTTGCTGAAAAAGGGGCTGAGAAGTTCCCAATTCGAGTGTCGAGAGGTTCAGGGAACCTCTCGACAGGTTCTGAATCTGCTTGTTCTTCATTTCGACAGGTTCTTGTGGCCTTCAACAGGATTGGATAGCTCTTGATATCGTCTGAAGACTTCTTGACAAGATTGGAGACATTTTGAGAGGTTAATTTTCACTCGTCGATAGGATTGAAGCTCATTTTAACCTTCTCTCCAGTTATTCATTCATCCTCTTGACAAGTTATAATCAACCTTTTGACTTGTTATAGAAAATCCTGTCGATAGCTTTGTAAACTTCTCTTGAGCTCTCGACAGGTTGGTTGAACCTCGCGAGGACGAGCGTAGCTTCAAGTGAGTTGTCGACAGGTTGTCTTGGACTGGTCGACAGGTTCAGCTAAACCGCTCGAGATGTACTTGGAACCTCTCAACTTCCCTTGCACCTTCAGGTAAGGTGTCGACAGGATCTTTCATTGCACTTCCAACCTCTCGACAGGGTCTTTCATCCTCTCGATCTCTTCACTCTTTCACCTCCATACTTCTCGACAGCTTATGGTGCACTTTCAGATCCTCTCGATAGGTACTCGGGAGCTCTCAATAGCTTCATGTGTAGCCCCCAACCTCTCGATAGCTTGGCTTTTGAGCATCAGGACCTCTTGACAGGTTCTGGTTTATGGTTCCACAGTTGGCACACAATCCTGTGTTGCTGTTCTTCATTGGTTCAACCCTTAGTAGCCTCTAAGTGGGTTTAATCTTCATTCCTTGCAACTGCACTTAGTCCCAAGCACACCTAGTTGGGCCCATTACCTTCTCATGACTTTCTAGAGCTCTGTGGACCATTTGATTGGCTGGCCTTTGGGCTGTAAGATCACATGTTGTGCAGCAAATTGCTTCTTTGATCATTTTAGGTGGGTGTCAGCACTAAGACTGTAATTTATTGCTTATCTATAAAATATACTTAGAACACATTATTAGTCAACTCAAGGGTCCACCAAAGGTCAGGTTAGGAGGTGAAAAATGGTATTTTTCACTGCTTAACACTTAACACTCAAAATCTCCTCCGATTCTAGCAAGAAAGACCCCGCCCATGGCCGACAAATCTAGACTATAGTAAATACTGTGCCTTCCGTAGATACGCGGGACACAACCTAAAAGATTGTTGGGTCCTCAGGGACGTAATCTATGATATAAATGAGCGAAATCAAATTGATTAGGAAGCGCTTAGGAATCCTAACCCTAATAATAATCAACCCCAAAAAAAATTTAGGGATCATTAATAACCCCTTTCAACCTTCCACCTTAATCACTCACATTCAACCCTCTGCTACTTCTGCCACACTAGTGAGAGCTCCTTCACCCCCGCACCCCTTAGCCCTGATCACTCGTATTGCCCCGTCGAATCCGCCTCCTTATCCAAAATTCACACGGATACTAGTCCATTCCTTTAGGGCTAGGAGACCACTCCTCCATAGTCACCCACCAGAACCTCCAACCCCTCCAAATCCCGAACCAACGCCATTACTGCTCCCTTTGTCCAATTCTAAACCCGAGTATGAAGATCACATTCTCCAAACTGTAGCCCAAATTACTGCATGGGTAGAAAGTTTCACCCGAAAGACTCTAACCCAAGACAATGAAATAACCACAGAGCATTCACTGAATCTAAAAGAAAGTGAGCCAGAAGAACTACTTGACCCGTGCGAGACACTGGTCTCTACTTTTCTAGAAGAGGAAGATTACACACAGTACCTCCCACCATGGAGCGGCACCATTCAGGTAAGTGTTCCAACCTCAAATTTCACCCATTTTACAAATACATCCACGTCAAGCCGCATCGGGTTTTGTCAACAATCGACTTACCCGATTCTCAAATCAGGAACCAATTACCCACCTCTACCTTTCCCTCGAAATAAGGATTTCACGAACGCACAACCACCAGAGGGGAATGTGAGAGAAAGAGAAGTTAACTTGCCTCTCCCACATCACATCATCCTTACACTAATTCCTGCACCTCAACCATTCCAACCACCCGCACCCAAGGCCCATCGGCCAGGCAAAGAAATTGCGCTCGAGCCAGGGCAAGAATACGACCTTTGCGGCATCTCCAAAAGATCTCGACCCAGATATCCATACTAGAGCTCATCAAGAAATCGCTTGACCATCATCGATTGTTGATAAGGACACTTGAAGACACATAAGTGGATGAGGATATGACCCTAGATGAGCTTCATAAAATCACTTCGGTCATGGCACAACCTCCGACGCTCACTTTTACAGACACAGACATGCCTAAAGAGTCACTCCACGGGAGTGCGGCCCCCATATATCTTACGGTCATAATTAGAGGATTCTCTGTATCACACGCACTAGTTGACACGAGAGCAGGACTTAACATCTACCCTCTCACCATTTTAAAAATGCTCAAATACACAGAGCAGGATGTCAGGCCCTCTGCACTGTCACTCATAGCTTATGATAGGTCGCGTCGCTTTGTCCATCCTCGGACCTGTAACGAAAGACGTTACCTTCCATGTTTCTGATTCTGCTAGTCTGTACAATCTCATTTTAGGAAAAAAATGGCTGGAGTCAATGAAGGCCATCGCATCCACATACTGTCAATGCGTCAAATTTCCATATGAGGACTCCATCGTCCGTATATACGCTGATGCACCCCTCCAGGAGATGGATACTAATTATGCGGCAAGCATACCAACCGCTCACTATTATGTGTTGAACATGGATCATATTCAAAAGACTCGAATCTCTGATGAGACACCCATTGCGGAAGTCCGTCCCCCTACCCCTCCTAGTTTTCTCCCAATGCGTCGATAAAAATGAATGATAACAGAGGTTGGCCCAGACCTCGCCAAACTCTATGCCATTAACCCTACCGCGATAAAAGGGTGGGACCTTATGTACCAACTTGGATACGTTCCCTACACTGGACTCGGTAAAAATAAGTAAGGTCGTGTAGGACCTGTTGTCCTAATGCAAATACATAAGCACATAGGGCTAGGTTACTAATCGGACGGCCCGCAAGACCACTTGTCCCCTACATCGCCAAAATAGTCTCTATATAACCACTTCACCTATGGGACCACTGAGAAAGCATATGTGCCAAAGCATAAGGAAGTGTCCTTCACTAGATCCTAAGAAGTGGAAATTGAGCAAATGACTAAAGCGTTCAATGATTTAACCAATTTAAATAACGATATTGATAAACCGCTCGAAGGAGTCAAGCTCATGTTTGACATTAAAGAATTTACAGAAGAGAGGAGAGAAGAACCTCCAAAACTTGACCCATGAGTAGAAGATTGGGAATTCACTGATGACGAAGATTTTCACATAGCAGCCTTGCAAGATAGCGAAGAGCACTTACGCTTAACATGGGAAAAAGATGACACTCCACAAGAAAATACTAACTCGTATAGCATCCGCCTCAGCCTTGGCCTCGAGGGATGGGAATGCCCTTGGGACTCCCTTGTATCTCTTACCTATACCAATCCCGCTGTAGGGCATGTGCCAGCATATTAGAGCACTTTGCTAGTCAGACCCAATACTCTACGATAGAAGAATCGAATCACTCCAACCTTGTGACCACCAACACAAGTAATGACCTACCAGCTCAGCTACCGGCACAAGAAGTAAAAAATCCCAACGGTCATCCGGTTGACCTAGGGGGAAACATTCGCATCACCCTCATAGAATTTGAAGAGAAACTTGAACTAGACACTTCTAGATTCACAGATTCGTTGCAACTTCAAATATTTTGGAAATCTCTAGAGGAAGAGTGACAACCTCTCCCGAGCGATGACGAGGACTACTGGATAGACCTCCCGACACTCGAGTTAGCGGAGCGAGCCAATCTAGGACTTCAAGCACTATCAGATTAAGAAGAGGAATTTGATACTGTCTTCGACTATAACCTAGAAGGATGGGAATGTCCTTGGGGATCCCCCTGCATTCTTCACCATTATCAACCTCGTTGCCGAGCATGCACGCTCATCCTAACATATTATGAAGATTAAGGAAAAGAACTCGCTACCCCTGAGGATCCTTTGGGAGATCCCCCTTGGTGGGGAGAACAACATTATTTCAACCCAGAGGATGATAGTTACATTGACTGTGATCTTCAGAGCTTCTTCGAAGAAGAGGCGATCAATGTGGCAAGAGAAGTCCAAGCGTTAGTCTTGCTATCACCAATGTCACTCATTCAAAAGATCTCATCAGATGAGGACTCTAAAAAAAAATGCCAAATTCACAACAAGTCAGCATTTCCTGAAAAATCGCTCGAACGACTTCAGTAGCTTTCTTGCTCCCTCAACTAGAGGAAGCAATTCTCCCGGCGCCCCTCGAGGCGACCGACCCTGTACCAAATTTGTTATCAAAAATAAAAAAAATGGAAAAAATAGAAAACCCTAAAAATTCAGAAATACAAAATCTAAAAAAATAAAAAAACCCTAGAAAAGAAACTTTTCATCCCAAACCAAATTTGTGGCCAACAAAGAGACTTTTCTCTTAAGGTTTCTATCCCATTCCCTGCACAAGGACGTAAAGCATCTCAGCTAAAAAAAAGCCAGTGATCATACCAGACAAGATACTTCATGACTTTGAGAGAAGAATCAGTAGTCTTGACCTTCACCTTACCAAAGATCTCTCAGTCATAGATTGGGTTGATGAACGGTTACCCTTCGCAAACTCAGATCCCCAGTATAGCAATTTCGAAGTATATGAACTTACCGAGGATGAAGAAAGAACACCAGTTGCAGAGGAGGCACTGGACTTCCAACGGGTTATCAAGCATTTCGAAGAAAAAACCCAAGCTGTCGTGGAACCCACGGAAGAACTTAACTTTAGCACTGAAGAGAAACCCAAGAAGCTACTGATTAGCGCAATGCTCAACTCCAAGGAACGCCAACAAATTGCACAAGTCCTGCAAGAACACCTCGATTCCTTCGTATGGTCCTACGAGGACATGCCCGATTTAGACCCAAGTTTAGTAGAACATCGCCTCATCTTAGAACCCGATGCAAAGCCTGTTAAACAGAAACTCTGCAGGATGCACCCATGAACCGCCCTCCAAGTTAAAGAGGAAGTCGACAAGTTTCACAAAGCCAAATTTATTCGAGTCGTTCTTTTACCCTAAGTGGGTCGCCAACATAGTACCTGTCGCCAAGAAAGACGACATATTATAGGTTTACATCGACTTTCAAAACCTCAATCAGGCATGCCTAAAAGATGACTTCCCACTTCCACATATTGACACTCTACTCGACAATACCGCTGGACATGAGATGCTATCCTTTATGGACGATTTCTTTAAATATAATCATATCAAATTAGCAGAGTCCGACCAAGAGAAGACTTCCTTCACCACACCATGGGGAACACGCTGTTATGTTGTTATGCCTTTTGGGCTCAAGAACACAGGAGCCACGCATTAACATGCCATGATGGCTATCTTTCACGATATGATGCATAAGTGTGCAGAAGTCTACGTCGATGACATATTCATGAAGTCCCAAACGTGAGTAGGACATGTTGAAGCGCTCCGACTGGTGTTACAAAGAGCTAAGAAATATCAGCCAAAAATGAACCCAAAGAAATGTGTCTTCGGGGTCACATCTAAAAAATTACTTGGTTTCATAGTAAGCAAGCGAGGGATCAAAGTTGACCCTATAAAAGTTAGAGCCGTCCTCGAGATGCCGCCTCCCAGTAATATCTAAGAGTTACGAGGCTTGATAGGTAGATTATAATTCATCAGAAGATTTATCTCCCAGCATTCAGACAAATGCGATCCTTTCTATAGACTACTTAAAGGAGGAACTGAGTATAAATGGGATGATCACTGTCAGCAAGCCTTCGACAACATCAAGAAGTACCTTCTTAACCCGCCAATACTATCGCTACCGGTCCCTGAAAGACCCCTAATTCTATACCTCTCAACGAACGACAAAACAATGGAAGTAATTTTAGAATAATATGAAGAAAATGACAAGAGAGAGAAGACTATCTACTATCTCAATAGGACGATGGTCGAATACGAACGAAAATACACTTCAATAGAGAAGACTTGTCTCACATTGGTGTGGGCCTCTACGAAATTATGACACTACTTCGGAGCACATAAAATACTAGTACTAGCTCGAATGGATCCTCTGAAGTACGTATTCGAAAAGTCCGCAATATCAGGAAAGATCGCTCGCTGGCATATGCTCCGACAAGAATTTGATCACTTACGTCACGCAGAAATTGATCAAAGGGCAAGCAGTCGCCGATTACATCGCAGATCTCCCACTGTAGAGTGATGAGCCCGTGCATGTGGATTTCCCCGATGAGGACCTACTCACGATTCATAACGAAGAGCCTGATAAGACCTCATGGATCTTTTATTTTGACGACGCTCTAACTCACAAAGAAAAAGGCATTGGGAAAGTCCTCCTAAGCCCAGAAGGAGTTATCATACCTAAGGCTTTTTAACTAGATTTCCCTGTCACTAATAATGTCACAGAATATGAAGGCTTTATAGCTGGACTACGAGCAACTCTATAATTAGGTGTTAAACAGTTAAAAACCATCGGTGATTCCAAACTAGTAATTTCACAAGTCATAGGAGAATGAAAAACTAAGGAAAGGAGACTAATGGCATACCTAGAAACCACTTAATATTTAGTAAAGAAATTTAAAAGAATCTCTTTCACGCACATCCCTAAATTAGAAAATGAGCTCACAGATTTCTTAGCCACGCTAGCCTCGATCATCCAAATACCCATCGGGCAAAATACCAAGACCTTCTTCATCGAAAAGCTAACAGTACCCACCTACGAGGTAGCATGGACCGTCAAGAAAGAATTACCCATCCTCCCCACAAGTACAGGGCTGAAAGAAGCAATCACCCTGAAAAAGCACGTCAAGACAAAATCGAAGTCGCTATGTTCAGATTTGAAAAATCACCGACCGACGAGGGACAACCATGGTATTTCGACATCTGAAACTTCTTAAAACATCAATACGCCCCTCCATACGCCATGAAGATCGAACGAAAGACTACAAGGAATCGTTGTGCCCGATTCTGTATACTTGACGAAACATTATACAAAGAGGCCTTCACTAAAGGAGTACCACTACGATGCGTCATGACTACCGAAGGATAATACATCATCCGAGAAGCACACGTCAATGCTTGTGGTGCCCACTCCGGTAGACAGAGGCTCGCCGATCAAGTTACACAACAAGGCTACTTCTGGCCGATAATGATTAGATATTGCCACCTCTACGTCCAATCCTATAAGCAATGCCAAGAACACGCCGCACTCGTCAAAGCTCCATTAGTCGCATTGAATACTAGGACCTTGCCATGGTCATTTTCAATGTGGGCCTTCAATGTCATTGGACCTTCACAGACACCGTTGGGAACACTCACAAGCACGCTTTCATACTTACAGCGACCGAATACTACACCAAATGGATAGAAGATGAATCCTATGTCAGAATCACTGCATTAACAGTTGTAAAGTTTACCGTTCGAAATATCATCACCAGGTTTGGAGTACCACGGATGTTTGTCACTGACAATGGACCACAGTTCATCGCGGAGAAGACAAAAAAGTTATGCAAGAAGTATAACATCGATCTATGCCACTCATCACCATTCTACCCTCTAGGCAATGGACAGGCAGAAGATACAAATAAAATGCTGATTCAAATTCTAAAACGCACAGTAGAAACAAGTAATGGAGCTGACTGGCCTGAACGACTACCATAAGCACTCTGGGCCTATTGGACCTCCATTCGTACGATCACTGGCCAAACTCCCTACCTCCTTACCTACGGGATGGAGGCAGTCCTACCATATGAGATACAAGTACCATCCTTATGGATTCAACTCGATGATGAGCTATCCTTAGACGAGAGGAGAATTTCCCTACTCACATAGCTAGAGCAGCTTGATGAAACACGTCTATGGGCAGTTGATCACGCTCAAGTATATCAGAGGAGAGTGGCCAGGGCTTACGATAAGAAAGTCCTTGAACAAACCTTTAATATTGGGGAATTAGCCTTGAAGAAGATCATGCCTTCCAAGCATGCCCATCCGAAAGGAAAACTGAAATCGAACTGGGAAGGCCCTTATGTCATAACAGCCGCATACCCTGAAAATGCCTACAAACTGGCGAATCGAGACGAGGAAGAACTCCCTAGCCCTTGGAACGCCATGTCTTTTGAAAATATTACCCTTAGTCCTATGATCATCACATCCCGTGGTTGAATACTTATACTTATCACCCCCGTAGTCGTCACCACCCATTCATTGGTCGTACTCCTTCAACTCTCAGAATATCATTAAGACCTCCGATTTATCGCCCATCTTTTCTCACTCGGGCAATCTGATTAATGGACTAGTGGCCTATCTAACCTTATTTCCCTTCTCCCGCCAAGAAAAAGTAACACTCAATCCTTATTTCCCTTCTCTCACCATTGGAGGAGACGTTAGAGTAAAAAAAATGAAGATGTTAGGTTCAATCAAAACTCATTATTCTTACACTAGCAGGATGCTTTCAAGAATACATATATCAAAATTTTTGAGTGAGTACTTTACGATGAATGAACAAGTCAATGAGTTCAGGGAAGCATAAGCAGACCGTGAGGACATCCCTAATAATGTTACTAGAAGTATATAAGTAAGCTGCGAGGGCATCCTTGATGTCCCCATACTACTAGATGTCGTCGTAAGGTAGAAGGAGGAGGATAAACTCCTGCTAACCATAGAATGTGAGATTTTGATGGTATCAAAATATGACGAAGAGCTCGATCATGGCATCCCATATCCCCTCTAAGAAAAAGATTATTACTTATCCCTTTTGGGAAGCATTAGATACAAACTATTCCCCGCATCACTAGGCCCTACTCGCCTCTTCTATTTTTACTTCGGACGATAAATCAGAAGCCTTACAAGATGTTCCTAGAAATGAAACTAAAAATTGATGAATGATGACTGATGCAATCACCTACTATACCTACCATACTTCTCCCTAATAACCACGGGATAGGATGACCACCACCCTAGGATAGACCCCCGTACACAATTGACCTAATCAAAGAGACCTCTCCGGTTCGATGATAGTACCGATCAACTTTTCTTCAAAACTAACTCACCAAATACTCATGACTGATTATAGACCCAAAGTGCTCATCTCAAAACCCAGAAAAGCTCCATTGCATCTTGACGCTGGGGCATTTTTTTTGGATTAGAAGAAGAATCATATCAGAAGCGCCGACTTATCCACAAAGAAGATAAGGAATGACGAAGTTACCATCCGGAACGTGCTACCGAAGATACCATACTGCCAATCCTACCACGCTCCTATACTGGGGCATTTTTATTTTTATTATTTTGTTATTATTTCTATCTTCGCTATTTGCTTTTCCTGTTGCATTGTTGTCATTTCAAAGAAAAAGAAGAAAAAAAGAGCACATATCCATCTTTTGCTGCCAGACTCCTGTCTGAGACACTTACCCCCCTTGACAACTAGCAAGGGGGAGAATAAAAACTACTAATAACATTACTCTCATATGTACAGATACGAAGCAACCTTCAACCATCACCGGGCCAGTTCAGGAAGCATCCAAGTCCCAATGACGGTCGATGGCGCTAAAGCAACTAAAAAGCAAAAGTAGACGTAAGAGGTAACTAAAAGAAAAGGAGCCAATCAGGTACATCTAAGCCAAAAATCTCTCTATATATGTCAAAATCTTTTCATTTCTTTTTACACTTATCACCGGGGGCATCCCCCCTATATATACAACTCACACATGCCATGAATACAAAAATACATGCATGCACCCCTACTCCCTACGCTGTCACGGGGATGGCTGATCACCGTTGTCCCCGATATCATTAGCTCGGAGGTCTACAGACTGGTCATCTGAAAACACAATCCTAGCACCTGGAGTCCTCAAAACCTCTAGACGACAAGGCCCCGCCACATAACCCTCGTCACTCGTCTGACTAATAGATTGCCTCGATCGCGAATGAGGAGGATACCTCGCAAGAACCTCACGAATAACAGGATCCTCACAAGCATTATCCCTGACACGATCATGGGACGTGTGACGAAACTACTCTACTGAGGAGCCCATAGCACTCGACTCCGACCCACCGAGCTGACGAGCCAGCCTATGTATCCCCCGCTCAAACCGACCCGACCATCTGGTTGCGCGCAGCCTACTAAGTGCGTAATCACTTTAAGCGTCCACACAATAGCGCGTAAATGCCAATGGTCACCCATACAGTGACCAGTCACCGCCCTAATCATGTGCCTGGTACCATGCATTTAACTCGGTCAAATGACCAGAAACTGGTGCTTAACGATGCTCTGACGCTTTGAACGCGCGACCACCCTTTGGCGCATAATTAATTTATGCGCTTGGAGTGAAGTGCGCAATTCCCTAGAAACACAAAGAAAAAAATGCCCAAGATAGCACGCTCACAGGCCTAAATTGGTGATCTTCGACACTAATTATTAGCCTAAACCATGCCCTTTCTAAGCCCGATCCAAAATATTCCAGACTAAAAGATATATGCACCCCAATAACTAAAAGAAAATGCTCCAGACTAAGACCAAACTAAAAAAAAAAGCCCCGACACCGTTTACACACTCCAACCAAAACTAAACAAAAAAACTTGCCCCAACTAAGGCGAAATTAAATAAGAAAAATATCCCCAACGTTCATACACTCCAACTAAGCCAAAACTAAGTCAAAACAAAAAAATGCTCCTAACCTGCCCCGATTCGAAATAAATAAATTAAACAAGTAAACCTTGCACTCAAAACAAATCAAATAAGCTACAAAATAAACTAAACCTGAATTTATAAAAGAAATTAAAATCATAATCTCTTCATAAATAAATAAAATAATTACAAAATACACTGAGGGCATACCCTTTAAATATACAACTTGAAACAAGAAACTAACAAAAAAAAAATAGCCCGTTCAGGCAATGCCCGAATTCAAATTTATTCGGGAAACTAAAAATCTCAGAGAAGCCCGAATGGGGGAAGCACCCTGAACAAATTCTAGCTGTAATAACCTCTTCCCCTTGTCCCGAGCCAGCAGAAAAGAAAGAATAGCTCACGAAAAGTCACCCAGGACCTGCGGGATCCACCCTTAGAAGCTCACCTTAGAAACTATAGCAAGGGAGAGCAACTAACACGGAATCTGCAGAGCCTACCGAGGAAAAATAGGCATCGGTCACAAGAATTTTGAGCTTGCCTTATCCTTGGGTTTCCTTTCTACCACCTTTTTTCCTCCACCTCTTTTCTTAGTATGGCAATAATTCGACTGCTACCTTGCATTCCCAATCCCGTACATTCTCAATAATCCACTCAATAAACACAACTCTTCAAGTCCAACACCCGGGATATAAAAAAGAAAGGAAGAAAAGACATTAATGAACAAGAAAATGCCCAAAACAAAAATGCCCCAAATCTTTTAATCTCAAACTTGGAATAAAATTCAAAACAACAAGAACCCAAAACTTTTAGCTCATACATTTATAAACTATACCTCCTGAATTACCAAATGACAAGTGTCACACCTTTAAACCCTTCGAATCTAATTAAATCTAAACCAAACACATACTCCCCTGAAAGACCACAATCTATGACAAACTCAGATGAACCAATAATCACACAACACTTACCCCTTCAAGGAAACACAAATCTCAAAGCAAAGTAAACAAGTCGACAAGATTTGAACACTTAACACCCATCCAAAACTTTTGAAAGCTCACACCTTTTAATAAGTGTCACCTCAAATCAAACAAAAGACTAGAACAAATACCTTAAAAAAAAAACTCTAAAAAAAAATGAAACCCTAAATTATTTGGGACCCTGCCAAGAAAAATGCCTCAACCAAACCCATCGGAACCAAGTAAACCCTCTAAACAAACCCCATAAAACAAACTGAACTCCAAGCTAAACTAAATCCTAAAATAAGTCAAATAAATTAGATAATTCCAACTAATCTGCTAATAAGTTTAAACGAATAAACAAGCACGATAAAATAAAAAATGCCTCTTTATTTATAACTTAAAAGTTTTACAAGTATCACCGGAGGCATACCTCCTGAATTTACAACCCAAAACGAAGACTGGGTTCAAAACTGAGACGAAGCGAGGAACAGATTCTACTCGGAGCGTCCAATCGGAGGCTTCAGGGATAATTGGTTGGAAAACACATCCCTCCACTTTTTACTCCTTCTCTCTCCGCTATCTTCACCTCCTCCACCGCCGCCTCCTTAATGCTGCCTTCACTGCTCCCTAAAAAGGACCGATGTGAAGACTAATGCCCTCATTCCTAATACCGCCCACTCCCAGAATAACGCCGTCCATGAGCATCACCTCGGGACAGAGATCATGCAAAATAACGAATATAGGAAGAAACGACATCCCAATCGGACGATTAGATCGCCCAATATCACTAAAACACAAATTTCAGAATACAAGATATCCAGAAAAAGGTCAAAACTCGAGACTAAACTAAAGAATGAAAAACAAATGAAATCTCCCTCGCTTATATAGAGTACGGATTCAATCACGTGCCAGAGCACAAGTGTTTAACCAAATCATGCATTATACACGATGTGCAGAATCCAAAACGTGCGCCTTAACCAAAGCGCGCAAATAAGCCATCGCCCGCATCAATCGTGCGATGCTCCGATCACACGCACTCCATGAACCACGCAAATTTATCAAATAACACACTGCCACCGCGCGACCTAAAAGGTCACCCATACATTGACCTGGTGACGCCTCGATCACGTGCTACGATTATACCGGATAATACAATCACACACACACTTACACGCGCTTAAACGACCCCTCAAGCTTGAGATCACAAGCTCGAAAATAGGCGTGCAATCATATTAAGCAACCTAAACTAGGTACTCAATGCCTGACATTGTATCACACTTTGATCAAAATTCACTCGTCCTATCGCGTACCCTTGCATGAGACGGAAGCATCGACAACACGCATCCCCATCTCGATAACGTGTATGCATGCGATATTACCTCAATATCTAGTCCCATCATAATAAATTAACCATACCCTCATGTCCCATGGCGAGAAGCCGAAAGCAAATCGCCTGAGAATGTGAGCACGCCACCGCTAACTATGCTCAGTCAACATCCCATCACGAACATCTCTACCTAAAAATAAAAAAAAGCTCAGACAGCACTTACCACGCCGTATGATGAAAATAAGGAAAGCTTGATCATGACCCATCGCTAAGGCAAAGAGCTCTCTCTCTCTCGAATTGATCCTCACGTCCCACCAGGATTCACCCGACATGCAGCCAAAGAAAGGGAGAATCCTCAGGTCCCATCGCTACATCATTTCTCCTAAGACATCACATCACAACTGCCAAGCCCTACCACAATAGACCTGAAGAGAAGAAATCTCCAAAGTCCCATCACGACACTACGGCGCCACCAGACCATACAAGTTACGCACAATCCAGGTAAGTATCACCCTCAGGTAAGTACTACCCACTTTTTATATTTTACTTGATATTCCTCATAAATATATAGTTAGCTATAATTAAGTCAAATATTTTTAAAACCCGTCTCTCTCGACTCGCGAATCACTATAGTCCTCCCATAAGAGATAATCATTAGTACTCGCCGAGAAGGTTAGACGGAGTATCTGACATGCCAAGTGTTGTCTTGACAACCATAATAATGGTTGGGGTCCACAAATCCCGCACCGGTGGATCTGCTCAGCGACGTCTCGGAAGCCACGTTTTCCATCAGTTTACCACCGAATTGATCTTAAGTTAAAATCCTTAAAATTTCAAAATTTTAAAATACCCGAATTTTCAAAATCCCCTTAATAAAAAAAAAAAAAAAAAAAAAAAAGAGAGAAGAAAAGAAGAACAAAGCAACAAGATAAATATACCCAACTCACCTTTCTTTAAATACAAAAAAAAAAAACCGATTAAGCGCCCCATCACCCGCTGTTGTTGTCCTAAGTGTGCATGATTTATTTGTATTTTGGAAACAGATTTTTCAAAGGATGGATTATACTTTGATTAGAAAACTAGAAAAAAGAAAGAGATATCAGCACAGAGAGAAATCAATTAGCCTGCAAGATCAGGGCCAATTATAACAAGTTTTAAATGTAAGTGAGTAAAAGATCGTCCACAGGGAATTGATTTAAAATGTATGGTAAACCTCTAGATCTGAGCTACCATATCTGGCCTCTGATCCTATCTACAAAGCAAATAAGATGGGAGGATGAATTTGTCACATTAACTAAATTATCTAAAAGTAAAATTTAAATTAAGTGATCCAGATCCGAGTTGGGGGAATTGGATGCAAAATTAATAAGAATGGAGAAATAACAGCTACTTAAGCTTAGTAATTGATTGCAGAGTGAGAAATAGTGTAACACAGTTGAGAAAGTATCAAATCTTCATCTGGATACCAGCTCAAATGTAAGAGAAAATAATACAATTCAAGGATTAGAATTGAGTTGAACTTATGGCTATGATCTGTCCACTGTCATGGACATAGATCAACCAATAGTTTTCTTCTTCAATCCAAAGTCTTGCTTCAGAACATAGGCACCACTACAAATGCTGTAAGAACCAGGTTACAAACACAGATTCTCACAGGGATAGTGAATCAAGGGAAATTACTTAAAGACAGCAAATCTAAAGGAGTCTAATGAGTGAGAAGATCATAGTGAACCCTCAACATGAATCCGATTGAGAACGTACTGATGAAAGCAACCTTTTCAAATCCACCATTACAATTATAGATCACAGCTTAAACAGCTCTCGGATTTATAGTCTTGAATACAATTCTCACTTGAATTACATAAGTATCTCACAGTTCTCAGTTACAGACAAAAGCTAGGCTATTACAGAGGTTTCAGACAAGCTATCTTGATCTGAATTGGAAATGGGGCAGCAGGAATGAAACTCAAATTTTGGATACCAAATTGGGCAAATAGTTTGTCTATTTATAGTTTTCCCCAAGTTCAGCTCAAATGCGCATCAACCAATCAGAATTGGTTAGATCTATATCAACTAATAGGAGTCGAGCACAAGGATCCAGATCTGTTCTGGCCAATCAAAACTGCTTGATCTGGTTCAGCCAATCAGGAGACAGAGGCATCAATTCTGTTATGTAATTCAAAAATCTGTTTGGCTTTTAGAAGTTCCCACCAAGTAATTTCATCTTTGGGTGTTCACATGGAGTGGAATATGCCTTTGATTTGTGCTCAGAATCTTCCAGAATGCCCCTAGATTTTTAAATGCATTGGGGCACGTGCAGAGATTACTGAATTGCCCTTACAGATGCTGGGAATCTTCATAATACAATTTTTCACAGTTTGGAAACCTTTTCGAAAGGTACTGTAACTTCTGGAGCTTTATTTGCACAGATTGAGGACCTTTTCGAAGGGAAATATGACTTCTGGAGCTCTATTCGCACAGATTGAGGACCTTTTCGAAGGAAAATATGACTTCTGGAGCTCTATTCGCACAGATCCGGTGCTGTTCGCAAGGAGTTTTCTTCTTTTTGAATAGATCATCAGCGAGTTTGGTTCCTTTCCAATAGATCAGGTGCTCTTCGAAAACCAAGCCTGGAGCTTTAGTTCTTTTCGAATAGATCAGGTTCTTTTTTAATAGATCAGGAATCCTTTCGAATAGATTTCTGTAGTGCATTCTTCTTTCCGAATGGCCAGTGAGGTTGTCCCTTCTTCTTCCTCCAGATCAAGATGGGTCATCATCTTTTTGATACTTTTAAGCTCCTTTCAGAGTTAAGCCTGCCTTTGTTGTTAGCTGTAAAATAAACACCTAAAACACTTATTTAGTTCTCTCAAGGGTCTATCAAGGCCCAGATTAAGGGGTGGAAAATGGTATTTTTCAGTTCTCAATACACCCCAAACCTAAGCTTTGCTAGTCTTTGACCAAAGAGAAACTTAAAAATAGAATGAAAAGCCACTTTTGTAGGGAACACAGTTGCATTTAGCATATGCAACAAGCCTTTTAAACCCCTAGGTGATCCCTAGTGGAGGAGTGAAGTCTCCTAAGGGTTTTCAGTGAAGGTACCCACAAACTTCTCCAATAAATCAGTTAATATCAATCCAGTTCTGTTAAAATAGACTTTCATCCAATCAGCTTATTCACACCTGCATCAGTCAAGCTGTAAGAGGATTCTCAAGAAAACATCAGTTCAAAACTAAAATTCTGCTATAATTCCTTTTACCATTCACTCAGTTTGTGTCAAAAAGTTTTTTAAAAGAAAAATTAATGAAAAGCTTACCTTCTATTTGAGAATCCTGCTATGATGTTACCCCAAATAAGTTGATTTCAAACCCAACTCTCACCAGGGTTGTCACTCAACATGCAAGTAGGAGGGTTGTACTATTTCACACAGCTCAAGAGCAGTTACAGCCCTCAAATAGGACTGTAAGTAGGAGCATAGGCATTGCTTTTCAATTCTGAATTTACTACTCTTTTCACCATAGATTACACAAATCCTTATCTCCATGTGACAGCTCAATCCATCTTTGATCAGTAAGGACTTTAACTTGGGTTGTAATGTGGCTTATGGGTGAAATTTATCAAGAATAAAGGGGTGGAATAGAGTTCAAAATTAAGAAGTCAGCCAAGGTAAGGAGGTGATAGATACACCTTCTTCAATTTAGCACAATTTCATCTTCTTCTTTGAATTTTCAGAGCCAAAGTGGCCATCTTTTTCTCTTCCTTTTTCAAACTTCCAATGAAATGACTTTTCCTTTTTTTTTATTTTTATTTTTTAACAAAGTAATATTGACTGGAATGCCACATTTCTTCTGCTGATACATCATTGCCTTCAATTATTTTTCTTTTACTTTTACCAAAATGTTACCCAACTCATCTTTCTTCAGCTTTCTTTCCTTTACCTTCTGAATTCTCAGAGTGAGGGTAAGGCTAAATGAGGTTGATGAGGTTTCAAAGAAATCTTGGATTTATAAAGCTCAACTAGTGTGTATCAAGGGCAGTTTCAAAAGGTGGGGCTTTTTGAAGTTCAAACTGTCCAAAAGGAGGCCTTACATCATGTCTTTAATATCATGATTGTTGTCAAGCTATTTTAATTTGGATATGTGTAACTTCTAGTGATAACAAGCAGGTTCAAGCAGTCCCTAGAGCAGAAAAAATTGCCAATTCATACCTCCAAAGAATTCATTTCAGGCCCAAATCTCACTAGGTGTGGTTTTCTATCAAATTTGTGAGGTATATCATCACTGTTTTCTCTCTTTTAGGTTTACTAGAACATCAATTTTCTTTTGGGAATTTTCTGACATTCACTTCATGAAAGTATTAGAATTACACTAGAAATCAAATTTGGAAAGTTTAACTTCCTCATTTAAAAAAAAAAAACAAGTGTGAAATCACTTCATTTCAAAAATTCTGCTGATCATAAGCTGCATCAATGTTAACTAAATTATTGGCATCTCTGTCACACCCCCAAACCTATGAGGATCAGTGTCCTCACTGGTCCAGAAGTGGATAAGCAAAAAGAAAGGAAAAAAAATAATAAGCACAATGACAGAGAGGAAAGAGAAAAAAAAATGCACAGTAATGGACAAATCAATAGAAGTAAACAGTAAACATTAATTAAACACTACAAACAACAAAACAAAAAATTTATAAGGTAGTCTAATAACTAGGGTCAAAATCTGTATCATAAGTTGGTTCAATGGGGTAAGAACTGGAATCAGTGTTGGAGTCTGAACTTGAGGCAATATTGGAGTCTGAACTTGATTTAGCTTTCTCTTGGATTGTGGCTTGGAGTTCGATGTACTCCTCAGACTTGATCTTTTTGGTGAGGCCAATATATTTTTCAAGTCTATCTGCCCTCAGTTTTTCTTGTACAAGCTTCTCATTTAACATAGCAATTGTGTGCTTCTCACTCCTAACCATCTGATAGGTTTGGTGCAGCAGATCCTGCATCTTCTCTCTCTCAAATTGCATAAATAGCTCCAGCTTCCGAATCTGGTCTTCATAAGAAGTCTTAATGTAAGCTTGAAGATCTGCTATCCCCTTAAGGACATCACGAAAGATGTAAGGGTTCTCTTCCATAGCCCTTTTAAGAGTGGCAAAACGTGGAATAGGAATGGAGTGGTAGGGGACCATATGTATCCCAGCAGTGGGGGTGGGGGAAAGTGAATCTAAAAGTAGTACTTCAGGTTCAGTTTGGGTAGCAAGGTCAGAGACAGTGGGGAAAGGTGACTCTAAGAGCACTACCTCAGGTTCTGTTTGGGTAGCATGGTCAGAAGTAGAGGGTACTATGGCTGAGGTAGTTGGTTGGGATGTGGAGACCAAGGTTTGGAGAATGGAATTGTCACAGACTGGTTGTCTGTGTTGGTCTGCAGCTGGGCTTGGATAGATTGGAGAAAGGTGAAGATTTGGCTAATTGGGTCAGGTGTGGGTGTTGTAGGTAGAGTGGTGACTGGTATGATTGGTGTAGGTGGTTGAAGAGTAATAGGTGGGATGACTGTAAAGGGGGAAGTAGCCAAATGAGTGAATTGGGGGGGATCAGGTATGGGGACAGATTCATGCCCAATATTCTCCAAGATAGATCCCATTAAGGATGAATAGGGCTCAGTGGTGAATGTCTCAGGTTCAGGAGTATGGGTGATTTCAGGTGTATGAGCTAAATGGACTGGTGAACCTGAGAATCTTTGTAAGAGAGGAGTGCTAGGTGAGTTTACAACAAAATCTGTGGGAATATCTTGGAAATTGTTAGGTGAAATTGGAGGTGTAAGTATGGCTGGAATGGTTGGTGTTGGGGGAGAATCTGCAATTGGGATTGTGGTGGTGATGAGTGATGGAATTGCTGGGATAGGTGATGAGATAGGTGCTGTGATAGGTGAGGTGGGCAAGATGGTGGTCTCCTCAACAATGGTAGTAGGTTCAATGGCAGCTGCAGGTGCAATGGTTGCAGCTAAAGAGCTGGTCACCTCAGGTTCAGGTATAGCAGCCTCCTGGGTTGGCTTCCCTCATTCTATTTAACATGGTTTGGCTTGTAGTCCAAGCCCTCTTCCCAAAGGCATGAGGTGTTACAATCTCAAAAGGCTCTTGCTCATCAATGCCAAATTTAGCCCTTAGTAGGGCTGTGATCAACCTTCCAAATGGTATTCCAGCTATTTTCTGTTCCTTCTTCATCTTGGCACTGATGTCAGCCATGGCTTCAAAAATCAGCATAGGGGCATTGAAGAATTGCCCTTTAGAAAAGTGAAAGAGGGCCTCCAAAATGGGTGTCCTTCTTTCCTGACTGTGTCTAGTGACATACAAACACCCTCTCAAAATGAAATCCATCAGCAAAAATTGGGGTGCTAAGTCTCTCCTCATGATGGACTGCCCAGTTCCAACTATGCCTTAGGTTAGATGGGCAACCATATCTCTAATAGAGGCTGTCTCTGGTGCAGCCAAAGGGCCAGTAAGATCATACTAAAATGGTATCCCCAGGGCATTTCTAATGTCTTCATAAGTGATGGTTAAATCACATTCATCAATAAAAATTACCAGAGTTGGGGCATCAGCATCCTTCTCAATCACTTTCATCATGTCCTGGTACCATAATCTCACCATCCTTGGATAAATTTTCTCTAGAAGAGGGGTTAGGATATTACTCAGTGACGCATCCCTGATGTAGTTCAAGGATAACTTACATTCAGGTTTGTTCAAGAAAAAATTCTCATCCACATTAAGCTCTGGAATCAGCTTCTGAGCTTCAATGAAAGGGTTTGGAAGTACCAAATTCTTAGGAAGAGGAGGAAGCTCAGTCTCAGGAATAGGGTCAGCTTCCGGGATGGGTTCCTCAATTCTAACCTTCTTTCCCTTCTCAATCCTATCAGCCTTATCCATCGACAATTTCCTCTTGGCTGAGGTTTTAACTTTTCCTTTGGTGGAGGATTTGCTAACTTTCTTAGCAGAAGACCTAGGGAACATCTTAGCCAATGATTTTTCAGCTTTCCCCATTTAAAACAAATTCTAAAAACTCATTCAAATAATTCCTCCTTCTCACAACAATTGACAGAAAACTCTCTTGAATCCTAGACACTGTATGCTCAAACAGAAATCAAAATTTTAAAGCATAGACAGAGGATATGGAGAAAAAAATACCAAAACCTAGGGTTTGATCGAAATCTCTGACCGCTTGATCAAATCCACCAGAATCAGAGGCAAAAGATTCTTTTCTTCAAGCTTAATCAGCGGAAAAGAAATGAAGGGAATTGGATCTGAACTCCAAAAGAACGCAGAGATGGAAAAAGATGGGTTTTCTATGAAACAGAACAAGCTGGAAATGCTTTCGAATATGAAACCCTCGATTCGAATGGTTTTAAATATGTTTAAATCGATTTCGCAAAGCATTATTGAAGTCTTCGAAAAGTTTAAAAAAGTCCTTCTCGAAAAGGAGAATGGCATCAATACCTTTCGCAAAGCAAATGGCTTCAGAAACATCTATTCGAAAAGCAAATGGCTTCAGAAACATCTATTCGAAAAGATCTACATCTATTCATAAAGTTTATCATTCTTTTCGAGCAGTTGTGGTTACAAGTTCAGATCCTTTTCGAAAAGGAGACTATACTTTTCGACATGAATTTTTCTTTACGAATTGATTTTTCACATTGACTGTAAAACTTTTCGAATTAAGTGTAAAACATTTCGAATTGACTGTAAAACTTTTCGAAAAGTATGAATTTACTTTTGAACAAATGTTCTGAAGTACAGAACTGATTTTTTTTTTTTTCTTTTTTTTTAATCAATTTTTTATTTTTATTTTAAATATTTTTTATTCTTTTTTTTTTTAACAAAATCTCCACATTAAAATCATTGGAATTTATTATCTAGAACATTTAACTAAAACATGACTAAAACAGAGAGACACAAAACTATGTAAACAAACACAGAACAGACACAGTTAAAATACATATGATACAGTTGTGTCACATTAGATTTGTGGAGGCTCTTGATGATAGATGGTCATCACAGGCTCCAGAATATTTTCAATGCATGGTTTGAGCCTCTGACCATTTACTTTTAAGGTTCTTCCATCACTTGGGTCCATAATTTCAACAGCTCCGGATGGAAATGCTTGAATGACAGTATATGGCCCTTCCCATCTGGATCTCAGCTTTCTAGGAAAAAACTTGAGTTTTGAGTTGAATAACCATACCTTAGAGCCAGTTGTGAACTCTTTTCTCAGCAGATTTTTGTCATAGAAAGCCTTAACTTTTTCTTTGTAAGATCTTGCATTGGTGTATGCATCCATCCTCTCTTCAGCTGCTTCGTGATTACCAGCAGTAGTAAGATCCTTGTTTAAAGTTTTAATGGCCCAAAAGGCCTTATATTCTAACTCCACTGGTAAATGGCATGCTTTACCATAGACCAATCTGAATGGGGACATACCAATTGGGGTTTTATAGGTTGTCCTATATGCCCACAATGCATCATTCAGCTTAAAAGACCAATCCTTTTTGTCCTTCCTCACAGTCATTTCCAGTATATGTTTGATTTCTTTGTTGGAAATCTCCACTTGTCCACTGGTCTATGGATGATATGGAGTAGCTACTCTGTGAGTCATAGAATACTTTTTCAATAGAGCCTCAAAATGCTTGTTACAAAAATGGCTTCCCCCATCACTGATCATGGCTCTGGGGGAACCAAACCTAGAAAAGATGTTATCCTTTAAGAATTTAAGGACAACTCTGTGGTCATTGGTTTTAGTGGCTGTGGCTTCAACCAATTTGGATACATAATCCACATCTACTAAGATGAAATTAAAACAGTTTGAAGGAGAAAAAGGTCCCATAAAATCTATCCCCCAAATGTCAAACAATTCAACTACCAAAATGGGCTGTAAAGGCATTGAATTTTTCTTGGAAATGCTGCCCAATCTCTGGAAGTTCTGACATGACTTGCAGTGCTGTAGTGCATCTTTGAAGAGTGTGGGCCAATAAAATCCACACTGCAAAACCATTGCAGCAATTTTGTTTCCACAGAAATGACCTCCACAGGCTTGTTCATGACACATGGAAAGTATGCTGTGGAAGTCTTCTTCATGGACACATCTTCTAATGATTTGGTTTGCACAAATCTTGAACAGGTAAGGATCCTCCCAAATAAAATGTTTAACCTTTGAAAAGAATAGATCTTTATCCATTTTATTCCAGTGTTGGGGGGTCCTTCCAGTAGCCAAAAAGTTGACTATATTTGAAAACCAAGGGGTATGCACACTAATAGCAAAAAGTTGCTCATCAGGAAAAAAGTCATTGATAGGCAACCAATCAATCTCAGCAGTTAGAATTCTAGACAGGTGATCAGCCACCACATTTTTCATACCCTTTTTGTCTTTAATCTGCAAATCAAACTCCTGCAATAGGAGGATCCACCTGATTAATCTTGGTTTGGTATCCTTCTTAGACAAAAGGTATTTCAGGGCTGAGTGGTCAGTGAACACCACAATTTGTGAACCCAAAACATATGACCTGAATTTCTCCAAAGCAAAAACAACTGCCAACAGCTCTTTCTCAGTTGTTGTGTAATTAAGCTATGCATCAATCATTAATCTACTGGCATAAGCTATGACATGAGGCATCTTATCCTTTCTCTGCCCAAGAACAGTTCCCAAAGCATAATCTGATGCATCACACATCAACTCAAAGGGCAGGGAATAGTCTGGAGACTGTAGTATTGGAGCTGAAATCAAACAATTTTTTAAGAATTCATATGCCCTAAGGCATTCATCGTTGAAAACAAAAGGGACATCTTGGCACAATAAATGGTAAAGAGGCTTGGATATTTTACTGAAGTCCTTAATGAACCTCCTGTAAAATCCAGCATGCCCCAAGAAACTTCTGATTTGCTTAACAGTTTTGGGAGGAGGCAAATGTGCAATTAAATCTATTTTTGCTCTGTCCACCTCAATGCCCTTATGGGAGACAATATGGCCAAGGACAATGCCTTGGGTGACCATGAAATGGCTTTTCTCCCAACTCAAAACTAAATTAGTTTCCTCACATCTCTGTAGCACCAGGCTGAGATGATGTAAACATTGGGCAAAATTATCTCCATAGATTGAAAAGTCATCCATAAAAATCTCCATAAATTGGTCAATTATATCAAAGAAAATGGAGTACATACATCTTTGAAAGGTAGCAAGAGCATTACAAAGACCAAAAGGCATCCTCCTATAAGCAAAAGTGCCAAAGGGGCAAGAAAATGTGGTCTTTTCCTGATCTTGTGGATACACAAGAATCTGGATGTAACCAGAGTAACCATCAAGAAAATAATAATAAGCTTTTCCTGCTAGCTTATCTAAAATCTGATCAATGAATGGAAGAGGGAAATGGTCTTTTCTGGTCATTGTGTTGAGCTTTCTGTAATCAATACAGACCCTCCAACCAGTTGTTTGTCTGGTTGAAATGAGCTCACCAGAATCTGAGGTTACAACAGTAATCCCAGATTTCTTAGGTACCACCTGTGTAGGTGCCACCCAAACTGAATCTGAGACGGGGTAAATGACCCCTGCATCCAACAACTTAACAACCTCCTTCATGACCACTTCTTGCATATGAGGATTCAGCCTCCTCTGCATTTCTCTAGAAGGCTTTGCACCTTCATCCAAGTGAATTTTATGCATGCAAATAGCTGGACTGATTCCTCCCAAATAAGCAATAGTCCAGCCAATTGCCCTCTTATGCTGTTTCAATATAATCAACAACTCTTCCTCCTGCTCCTCAGTGAGGGAGGAAGAAATAATTACAAGCAATATTTTATGGTTTCCTAAAAACACATATTTCAAATTTTTTGGCAACTGTTTTAGCTCTACATCAGGTGGGCTGAGAAAAGAAGGGAACAAAAGTACCTTGGCTGTTTGTGGAAGTGGAAAAACAGTAGGTTTCCATGAAGAAAACCTTGCTGTTTGGACATGAGTTTCTTGCACAGCATTGACCTCTTCAGTCTTTGAGGCACAAGTTGTCTTTTCCACAACATTTCTCCAAACATCTTCAAAATCTGTGGTTAAATCCTTACACTGCAAGAACTGTGGTAGAGTTTTCTCTACCAGTTCATCTAACAAATCAACAAGAAAGCACTCCTCAGAACTGAACTGAGGCTGGGTAACTGCATTGTAAACATTTAACTTCACCTTCATATTTCTGAAAGACACTTCCATAATTCCAGACCTGTATTGAATGCAAGCATTGACTGTAGCCAGGAATGGTCTCCCCAAAATGACAGGGATGGAAGTTCTGCTTTTTGTAGGTTCTATGTCCAATACCAGAAAATCAACAGGGTAGAAAAACTTATCTACCCCAACCAACACATCCTCAATCACCCCAACTGGCTTTCTTTCAAATCTGTCTGCTAGTTGTAACACCACATGAGTGGGTTTTAACTCTCCCAAACCTATTTTCTCATATACAGAATATGGAAGCAGGTTGACACTAGCACCCAAATCTAATAAAGCCTTTTCAATGGTATGTTCCCTAATAATGCAAGGGATTGTGGGGATTCCAGGATCTTGGAGTTTAGGAGGTGTGGCAATGGACAAAACCTGTTTAACTTTTTCCACAGCAAAGACCTTCTTAGATAACTGGATCCTAGATTGTCTTTTGTGTGTGCAAATGTCCTTCAAAAACTTTGCATAAGCTGGGACTTGCTTGATTGCATCAAGCAAAGGAAGATTTATCTTGACTTGCTTGAAAGTCTCCATCATTTCGTCTATTTTTGTATTCCCTTTATCAAAAGGGGATGCAAATTTCATGGCATGGGGAAATGGTAAATGGGGAACTAGTCCTTCATTTACAGCCTTAGCATCATCACCAGAATTTTTTTGATTTTTGATTTTTGATTTTTTTGATTTTTCTGAGGTACATCAGCACCCCCAATGCTAACATCATGCTGCTCTTGCTGCATGTTCCTAGCAGTTTTCACATTTTTTTCTTCTTTTTTTTTCTGTATGCACATTATTATTTACAACTCTTCCACTTCTCAAAGTAGTGATAGCTTTTACTTCTTCATGTGAAACAGAGGCATCTCCAACCATGAACTGTCCTTTGGGATTGTTCAAGGGTTGGTCAGTAACCCCGCCTTCCTCTCTTGGCCAAAGTATTTGATAGTTGACCCAATGTATCTTCAATCTGTTTACGACCGAAAGTTAAAGACCCTAAATTTTGGAGTGAAGTTAGAACTTGGTCTTCAAAAGAAGGGGATCTGGAACGAGGCTGAGCTGGGATAGGTTGATGTACAGGTTGTGCCATCTATTGTGGAATGGGCTACTGAAAATTAGGCTTGGTATAGAAATTCTACTGGTAGGGCTGAACAGTTTTGAAAGGTACTTGGTGCTTTGGTTGCTGCTGCTGTTGTGATTGATAATTGCCCTAGCTCTACCTTAAATTGGGGTGCCCTCTCCATGCATATTCATTAGATTGCAACTGTCCAAACGATTGAGTAGCATGGGCTTGCTCCACTACTATATCTGGGAACTGTGGTGCAGCTGGACATTGATCATGGGAATGAGTAGGGGGCTGGCATATTAGACATGCCTCCTCTACTCTAGCAACCATTGGACTTTGAAATGATTCCATCAATCTATCAAACTTGGTGGTTAAATTATCCATCTTCCTTTCCAACTCATTTACCTCATAAATCTTTCCCTTCGTAGTCTGCTCTTTATTCAACCGAGCAGGATTCTCAATGTCTCTTGATAGAGATTCTTGTTGGGTTGAATTTTTACCAATAACTTCAAATAGGTCCCAGACCTCCTAAACTATTTTTTGCAAATAGGTGCCTCCACAGGAAGCATCTACCATATTCTTACCCTTTTGATCAATTCCCTGATAGAAGATTTGAACAAGCTGCCATTGGGGAACTTGATGATGAGGGCATTGCCTTAAAAGTTCCTTAAACCTTTCCCATGCTTCATGGAAAGTTTCAGTTGAGTGTTGCGAGAAAGTAACAATGTTTTGTCTCAACTGGATGGTCTTAGACATAGGGAAGTATTTGGGTAAAAATTGACATTGCAAATCATTCCAAGAAGTAATACTATTTGGTGGCAACATGGACAGCCATGCTCTAGCTTTGTCCTTTAATGAAAAAGGAAAGAGCCTAAGCTTGGTTGCCTTTGGACCCAGTCCAACTATGTTGAATGTGGTACAAAGAGACAAGAATTCATCCACATGCTTGTATGGATCCTCCTTACTCAAACCATGGAAGGAAGGAAGTATCTGGATAGTTGATGATTTGATTTCATAATTTCCTTCAACAGTAGGAAATTGAATGCAAAATGGGGAATTATATGCACCAGGTGCAAAGTAATCCCTCAAGAGTCTAGGTTGCTCACCCATATTAGCAGTCTCAGCAAAATTCTGTGATGTTTGTCTGGCTCTAAGTAGCCTTTCAACTTCTAAATTCAGGGTTGAGAGTCCTCCTACCAAACATACAACACAGAAACAGAGAGAAAAATTATGCAAAGCAAACCTGCAATAATCCTTACTGAGTAGATTCCAAGCTCAAATGTATAGGAATAACTACACAGATTTAAGCAACAGAACAGTTAGTACTGATGTATAATAAAAAAAACTTAGGTCTACCTATTTTAAAATCGATCCCCGACAACGACGCCAAAAACATGTTGTTGTCCTAAGTGTGCATGATTTATTTGTATTTTGAAAACATATTTTTCAAAGGATGGATTATACTTTGATTAGAAAACAAGAAAAAAGAAAGAGATATCAGCACAGAGAGAAATCAATTAGCCTACAAGATCAGGGCCAATTGTAGCAAGTTTTAAATGTAAGTGAGTAAAAGATCGTGCACAGGGAATTGATTTAAAATGTATGGTAAACCTCCAGATCTGAGCTACCAGATCTGGCCTCTGATCCTAGATACAAAGCAAATAAGATGGGAGGTTGAATTTGTCACATTAACTAAATTATCTAAAAGTAAAATTTAAACTAAGTGATCCAGATCTGAGTTGGGGGAATTGGATGCAAAATTAATAAGAATGGAGAAATAACAGCTACTTAAGCTTAGTAATTGATTGCAGAGTGAGAAATAGTGTAACACAGTTGAGAAAGTATCAAGTCTTCATCTGGCTACCAACTCAGATGTAAAAGAAAATAATCTAATTCAAGGATTAGAATTGAGTTGAACTTATGGCTATGATTTGTCCACTGTCATGGACACAGATCATCCAATAGTTTTCTTCTTCAATCCAAAGTATTGATTCAGAACATAGGTACCACTACAAATGCTGTAAGAACCAGGTTACAAACACAGACTCTCACAGGGATAGTGAATTAAGGGAAATTACTTAAAGACAGTAAATCTAAAGGAGTCTAATTAGTGAGGAGATCACAATGAACCCTCAACATGAATCCAATTGAGAGCGTATTGGTGAAAGTAACCTTTTCAAATCCACCATTACAATTACAGAGCACAGCTTAAAACAGCTCTCGGATTTGTAGTCTTGAATACAATTCTCACTTGAATTACATAAGTATCTCACAGTTCTCAGTTACAGACAAAAGCTAGGCTATTACAGAGGTTTCAGACAAGCTATCTTGATCTGAATTGGAAATGGGGCAGCAGGAATGAAACTCAAATTCTGGATACCCAAATTGGGCAAATAGTTCGTCTATTTATAGTCTTCCCCAAGTCCAGCTCAGATGTGCATCAACCAATCAGAATTGGTTAGATCTATATCAACTAATAGGAGTCGAGCACAAGGATCCAGATCTATTCTAGCCAATCAGAACTGCTTGATCTGGTTCAGCCAATTAGGAGACAGAGGCATCAATTCTGTTATGTAATTCAAAAATCTTCTAGAATGCCCCTGGGTTTTTAAATGTATTGGGGCACGTGCAAAGATTATTAAATTGCCCTTGCAGATGCTGGGAATCTTCAGAATATGATTTCGCACAGTTTGGGGACCTTTTCGAAAGGTACTGTAACTTCTGAAGCTTTATTCGCACAGATTGAGGACCTTTTCGAAGGGAAATATGACTTCTGGAGCTCTATTCGCACATATTGAGGACCTTTTCGAAGGGAAATATGACTTCTGGAGCTCTATTCGCACAGATCTGGTGCTGTTCGCAAGGAGTTTTCTTCTTTTCGAATAGATCATCAGCGAGTTTGGTTCCTTTCAAATAGATCAGGTGCTCTTCGAAAACCAAGCCTGGAGATTTAGTTCTTTTCGAATAGATCAGGTTCTTTTCGAATAGATCAGGAATCCTTTCGAATGGATTTCTATACTGCATTCTTCTTTCCGAATGGCCAGTGAGGTTGTCCCTTCTCCTTCTTCCTCCAGATCAAGATGGGTCATCATCTTTTTGGTACTTTTAAGCTACTTTCAGAGTTAAGCCTGCCTTTGTTGTTAGCTGTAAAATAAACACCTAAGACACTTATTTAGTTCTCTCAAGGGTCTATCAAGGCCCAGATTAAGGGGTGGAAAATGGTATTTTCCAGTTCTCAACACCCGCACATAATAAATTACACTTAAACGTGACCTTTAACTCCTAAAACTCCTGAACTCGCAATCAAGCTCATATCCCACTACGCAGAATTGGATCAAGCGCACCATCCACTGCATAGAATCGTTTATTCAGACACATTAGCACTAGAATTCTCAAGAAGCTGACTCCAGATGAATCAAGCGCACACGCCACAACGCAGAATTTAATTGAGCACACCTCACAAGACTCCCACCTCAATTACCAGCCTAAACTAGCCATTCTTCTGGAAAACTGAATATTGAGTATATTTAATCTTAGAACTTACAAATGCCTATTGGAAAAAGAACGCCTGACGCACATTGATGTGAGTAATGACGCGCTTAGTCTGACATGACTTGCAAAACCCCTCGATATTACATGATACTTCATTTTATTATTATCGCTCCCTGGACCTTGTTTTCGACATTTGATTGATACCCTGGTACTTCGATTGCATAAAATCTCTCTGTTAGCTAGCGCCATACGACGAGACGCGCCATGCACCCACAGACCCAGAATATGCCCTTCGACAACTACCCTTTGCCCTTCGAATACTCCATTTTAGCTTACACAGATAGAAAAGAAAGCCAAGCATGTCATGTCAGCATTCCTAGTTCACATTTTTTATTTCCCAAGAGAAATGAGAAGACACCTAGAATGAGGGGTGTCTACTTCTTCGACGCATTCTTACTTCATAAGAGCGCACTGAAGAGGGGCATCTGTAGACACCCCCATTTTTCCTTTTCGAAATATATAAATTTGTTCGATCAACCTTTGACCTCATAACCTTGATATGGGACCATGAACTAAAATAATAGTACATGGTTGAACACAGGATGAAATAATAGTTTTGTGGCTTAGGCCCCCTAACCCCGACGTGGGAACCATATAGTGAAACAATAGTATATGACTGGACACAGGCTGAAATAATAGTTCTGTGGCTTAGGCCCCATATCCCCGACGTGGGAACCATGCACTAAAACAATAGTATATGGTTGAACACAGGCTGAAACAATAGTTCCGTGGCTCAGATCCTAACGTAGGGAGACTATATACTGAAATAATAGTATATAGTCGAAATGCAAGCTCAAATAATAGTCTGACATTTCAAGCCCGACCCGGACCCGGACAACCCCGAATTAAGTGCTTAAAACCAAGCGCATAATTTGATTGCACGCCAAATCACAAGCGCGCAATCAGTCCCTTCTCAGACCAGACTTCCATTCCCCAGACCAACTCGAGACTCGATCACGTGTCTATCATGAGACGCGCGGTCGGATTGAGTGCCCCATCACCAGCTCGCAATTGGCCTATGCCCGGCTTAGCCTCACCGTCCTTGATCCCTAAGTTTCCTTGATTAAATGCTTTGAGAGTGGCACTTAATTGGGTTACGCACCCCAAAATGGGCGCGCAATTAGTTCTAACGCTTTTAGGACTAGGAAACTCGCTGGGCGAGTCAACCGGTCGCTCACTGAGTCGGTGATCAACTCAAAGTGATGAAGCACCAGGAGACTGGCGTGCAATTAAATGCCTGAAATAGGGCATTTAATTTAAGAAAAACCTATAAAAGCTTTTTTTAATTTCGACCCAAAGAGAGAACAAGGAAGAGAGCGAGAGAGAATAGACTTTTTTTTTGGATTCTGAAACCAGAGAACTCTGAAAATGAGCACATAGAGCAACTTAACCATGGTTTCGAAATTCAAGCGTAGAATCTTCGAGGTTTCTCTCCATAGCCCCGGTCCTAGGTAAAAATCTTAGTTTTAGACTTAGGATCTTTCTCTTAGTTTTAATTATAGGTTTTAATTTTCAGTCTGAGACCGTAGCACCCTTTTTTAGACCGCTAGATTTTTATATCTATTTCTAGTTTTCTGAATTTTGAATCAGTCCTAAATCCGACGGTCTAATTTACTGACCCTAGGCTTTAATTCCGTTCTAAAATCTCAATTTCCAGTCCTATCATTAATTTCTAGTTCAAGTCCTTGGATTCTAGAACCAGTCTTTAATCATACGGTCTGATTTTTTGATTTCGGACTTGAAGTCAATCCTCGAAATTTAAATTTAAACTTAAATTTCTTAGTTTAATATTTTTAAAAATCTTAAATATTAATTTTAGTTTCTATAATTCTAGTTTCTCAATTTCATTCATAATTATTACTCTGAATTTGACTATGAAAAATTCAAAAATACTATTTTATAATCTTGAATCCAATTTATCTTTAATCTCAGCCATCCGATTTGCCCAAGGGAGCTTATGGAGGGTACTCAGGAATGAGGCTAATCCTCAGCATAGCGGGCCCAAACCACTTTTTTTTAGAATTACTTAGTGTAGACACCCAAATTCGGCCCAAGACCCGATCAGTCTGTACTCCAGGAAAGATGCACCCCTGTGCTTTCGATGGCACCTTTGAACCGTTAGGAATCTATCTGGACCTTTAGGAATCACCTAAAACCCATTAGAACCATTCCCCCAACCCTTAGAGATCACCCCTAAACCCTAGGATCCCTTCCCAGACTCAATTTAAATCTTTCTGAGCATTTGATGGGAGGAGAGCTATAGAATTTTATACAGACCACTACTAAGGATGTGCCACATACCGTTGGAAAGAGGACTTCTCTAGCTTTCCAACGAGCCAAAGATCACCAAATTTAGAGTTGTGGCTCAAACGTTATGACCGTTTGAAGTTTCACATAAAATGACAACTTTTGCTCGGGCGTATGTATTACATACGCCCAACCAATTTAGCCCCAGATTGGTCAGGAGTATATATTATATACGCCCGACATTTTTGGGCCAAATTTGGCCGGGCGTATACAATACATACGCCCAGCATGGGTGACCACCAACGCGGGCACCCATCTTCTCAGATCCCCCCTGGTTTTCTTGAGTTTTACTGTGCATAAGCTGGGCGTATGTAATATATACGCCCAGCTTAGCAACAGTATCTATCATTAAATGCTCGAATTTCCTTCATCTGGTTTGACCCTTTGACCATCCCCTTGGTTAAGGTGGGTGTCTTGAGGTTGGTTGCACCCCCTTTTGAGCTTATTGGAAACCTTAAGTCACCCATGGTCTCACCCCATCATCCGCCATTGAAACCAATTTCCCAAACCTCTAGGACCCTAAAACCCTAGAAAACCTTAGATAGAGGATTACCTAATTGCTAAACCAATTAGCTCTTAAGTAACGCTCTAACCCACCTCTTCTCTATAAATAGAGAGGCCCCCCTCTTCCCAAAAGGGTTGAAAAAATCAAGGTTGAAAAGATTAGGGTGACAGCTTGAGTTAGGAGAGAGAGCCCTAGTGAGAGAAAGTTCTTTTCCTATATTTTCAACCAGAATTCCAGCATGCATTTTCATTTTTTTAAAACCCTTTTCAACCATTAGATCACCCCTTTTAGTTAAGGCCTAATCCCTAGCTTCATCCTACACTTCCTAGCTACCGAATCCTAGCATTAGAACCCATTCTTCTACCGTTTAAGCCATTCAAAGCAATTGGAAGCATGCTGAAGCGAAGGTCTTCCACGGTGCAACAAGGGCCTATGAGCTCCGGCTCACCCCTCTCTTCCTCTACCTTCTTGGTGTTTCCTCCGTCTAAGGATTCAAGCCGTTACGCCGCCGAAATTTTGGTTTGGCTCAAAGCTTGATAGGACCGCATTGCCTTCGGGCAAGGGGAAGCTCCGCCCATATGTTTTTTAATTTTTGGCCATAGATAGAGACCGCTACATGCGGGTTGATCGGATGCCTAAACCCTTCCCGATCGATAACCGAAGCCCCTAACCTAGAGCCTTTGGCAAAGACCGGTAAATCAGTCATATTTAGCACTTCGGTGCTCAAAATATCGATTTAAAGGTTTCCCGGGTCACCAAAAGCTCCGGGTGACGACTCTACATTTTATTCCATCGCGAGTGCATCGCCGCGACGGGTTTGAGAGGATCCATGCTCGCACAGATGGCGACTCTGTTGGGGATGTCACCCTAGCGCTTCCCCTCTTGTAAGCCTTTCTCTTTATTTTTATTTTTTTACTAACCATGGCTGTTTTTTTGTTCTAATTTTCTGCTATTTTTTTCTTTATTTTTTGTTGTTTTTACTAACATACTCACCTCTATGATTCAGTCCTTTAAGTGCCTTAGCCGATTGGTGGGCCTACTTGCGCTTTTTAATTTCAGTTTTTTACGGTTTTGTCATTTAAGCCGCCTTAACCGTTTGGTGGGCCTGCTCGCATCTACTTTCCACGTCATTTAAATTTTAGTCATTTACGAGCCTTAGCCATTTGGCAGGCCTACGTGCGCTCTTTATTTCAGTCATCATATCTCACCTTTGAACGCCGGCCCGTTGAGGCGGCCCGGGCTTGTCATCCCCGGCCTGATTTTGGACTTAAATTCACTCCCCTTTAAAAATCTATAATTAAAAGTAAACCAACAGTGTGGGGACATAATCAAATCTGTTTTACGTATTTTGGGTAGTTTTTGGGGGGTTTAGGCACAGATATAACTTATCCGGTTCTCAGTAAGGCGGCAGCCCTAGTGGTGATGATCCTGAAAAAACCACCCCTTCCAGCACCTGAGAAGGCGCTTGCGCCGGAGGTATATCGGTTGGGTTGCCAATTTCAATCAAGCCGTAAAACCCGCAATGGTGAGAGCGTAGACAGCCCGAATTCAGCCATGTATCCTTAGGAAGTGGAAAAGAGGGACCCGATAACATACACAGTAGTCCCCGGGAGCATTCCTCCCAGGAAACCAGTTCAAAGACCCATTTTTGGGCTTGCTGTTCACTGTCAAAATTAACTGACAGAGTTGATTTTGCCAGGTGTATATAATATATACGCCCAACCAAAACCCCCAGAAAATAGCCAGGCATATATAATATATACACCCAGCCAAAATCCCCAGATTTAAGCCAGGCGTATATAATATATACGCCTACCAAATTTTTTGGTCTTATAACATATACGCCCAGTATAAACTAGGTCACAGCAACCCGATCTGAGGCCCAATCCACCACCCCAATTCTCTGATTAGCGGTATTAGTCCCCACAGTAGCCTCCCGCATTTTGTAACACCCAATATGCCCCCGCCGAGTCAAAAGAAGGCAACTTCTCATTGATTTGCTCCGGGGGATCGGGTCATTTCCGTGGATTCCCTCACCTTCAGTAGAATGAAAGGGTTCCCTTTTGCTTCTTCCGAAGTGTGTCGGATCCCGCCGTGGGACCTGCTAAAGGTGCATATACCACCCAAGACGGGAATTGACCCTGGGCACCAGGTCATCTTTCATCTAGGTAGAGGGGAGTTAATTTCCATCTGAAAGAAAAAAAAAAAAAAAATCAATCGAAAAAATCATCTTCAAAAAAAAAAAAAAAAAAAACAAAACAAAACAACCAAAATCATCTTCAAAAGCCAAAAAAATCATTTTTCAGAAACCAAAAAAAAAAAAAAACACCAAAAAAAAAAGACCTAAAAGGAAAAATCAAAATATATTTGTGTGACCGTCACCACGGCAACAACTTGGCCCGTAGAAGGAGAACCAGGAAGGTATTCGGCCCCTACCCGAGACATCGATACAACACTCGTCAACGGATCATGTCAAGCGCCGATACATCCCCGCCATCATCCCCATCCCATTCCCACGTAGGAGAAGACCCGATCTCCAACACCTTCACCCAAACCCGGTTCGATGTCACGGGTCCATTTGGGGCACCCGTGTTCGCATCCACCCCATCCCCTGCCCTTACATTTTCCCAACATGCCCCTACCTCATCCTCTACTGAAACACCTCGCTTCCCAACCAACCCATACATCCCCACCTCCCATCCGTACACCCTTACCGCGCCCCCTCATTCCCAAAGACCCCATCGGGAGCCCCATCCCCTGCCTACCTCCCACATCCCATCCACCTCATCATCCATGCCCCCTACATCTTATATCCCATCCAGCTTATCACATGGCCCATCCACATCCCAACATACCCCCCTATTTACCCAGGTCATGCCCAACTTTATCCAAGATGTGACCAATAACTCACCATCTTCCTTAGCCGTACATCCACACCCTCCAAGCAAAATCATTCATACCCCCTATACCCAGGTCATGCCCAATTTCACCCAACCCCCTTCATCCTTGAATGAGCCATCACCCTCCAATCTCGCACCTGAATCCATGCCCTTAATGGTGGACATGAGAAAGATGTATGCCCTGTGGGCTACCTCTCAGAGTTCGACATTCAAAACCCCACATCTAAGTCTCCAAAACCTCCACACCCCATTCCCCCATGACCATGCCTAACCACCCATCATTCATACCTTCCAAGATCCCCCACCTCAATTACAGGCCCAGGCCCAAGCCCCACAGACCCAAGTCCCCTCATCTCAGGACCAAACCCACATGAATCCATGGGCCCAAGCGCAAACCTATCAGGCCTAGGCCCAGACCCAAAACCCTCAAGGCCCATGGGCCCCAGCCCAAACCCATTAGACCCAGACCCAAAACTCTCAAGGCCCATGAGCCCAAGCCCAAACCCATCAGACCCAAGCCCAAAACCCTCAAGACCCATGGGCCCAAACCCATTAGACCCAAGCGCAAAACCCTTAAGGCCCATGGCCCCAAGCCCAAATCCATCAGGCCCAAGCCCAGACCCAAAATCCTCAAGGCCCATGGCCCCAAGCCCAAACCCATCAGACCCAAGCCCAGGCCTAAAATCCTCAAGACCCATGAGCCCAAGCCCAAACCCATCAAACCTTGGGCCAGGCCCAAATCCATCAAACCCAGGCCTAAACCCCCTAAACACAAGCCCAAGACCAAGCCCATCAGATCCAGGCCCAGTTCCAAACCCCCCAGGGCCCTTGGACCCAAACCCATCAAACCCAAGCCCAAGGCCCATCATCCCATACCCAATACCCACATGGCCCATTAGCCCAAACCCAGCAGGGCCCGTTGGCCCAAAATCATACCAACCTCCACACCCAGCCTCAAGGCCCACCAACCCAAGCTTTCCAAAACCATCAAGCTCAAACCCAAGGCCCATCCACCCACATTCATCAAGGCCCTTTCACAAACCCGGTACCCCTTTACCAATACCCTTCATTCACCTACACCCCTTATGTCCCCATCCCGCCTCCAACGGAAAATCCGGTCCACCCAATGCCTCAAAACCATGCCTATAGCGTCCCGCCACATCAACCACACCCCCATCACCCCCAGAATATACACCGAGCTCAGCACATCATTCATCCACAAAACACTCATCCATTCACTCCCTCCCATCCCCTACAAGCCTTGTGGCCTCACCAGGTCATCCAACCCATCACCCCCAGGTCCAAATAGCAGATCTCACCCCTCACCAGTATAATGACCAACAGTACGAGGAGGATGAGATCGAGATCAAAGAGGAGGAAGCTTGCCCCCCAGGCCCACCATCGTCATACCTGTATTAGGCCAAAATTAGGGGAGGCAGTCCCAACTATAAAAGAATCAGAGCAGCTGAAAGAGCAGATAGACCAAATATAAAAAGTAGCTAACGAAGATGGGAGGGCTAGAACTGCATTCGACTGACTTTTCAAACTTGTGTCTGTTCTCGGATGTCCCCCTACCACCAAAATTTAAGATGCCGTTATTCGATAAATATAATGGCACTGGCAACCCCATCACCCACTTAAAATCTTACTGTAGGGATATGTGTCAGTACGGCGGAGATGAACGACTCCTCATCAAAGTGTTCCAAAAGAGTCTAACGGGCCCGACACTAAGATGGTTCACATCCCTAGAACCATCCATGACCAAAACATGGAAAGATCTGACACACTTATTCCAAGAATAATATGTCTATAACATGGACATAGAGCCAAGGAAGTCGGATCTAGCCCGTTTGACGCAAAGACATGATGAAACTTTCAGCTCCTACTTAGGAAGGTGGAGGGCTTTCGCTACCCAGGTGACCCACCGGATTTCGAATGATGAGCAGATTGAATTAATAATCAAGGGAGCACTCCCAGTCATCACAGAATTCTTGGTATATCAGCAGCAGTCCAGTTTTGCTAATTTGGTCCGAAATGCCAACCGTTGCGAAGACGCCATTAGAGAGGGTAGGTTGGGAAAGAGCATGGCTAACGGGGCCGCTGGGGTTCGGAAAGCTGTCGAACCAAGGATTGAAAGAAGGCCAGGGGCAGAGGTGCAGAACATCGTTCATCCCCAGGCCAATGCCACCCCGATACAACTCCAGGCTGCACACCCACCCCCAGCCCGTTTCGAACAAGCGCCGAGGTCGAACAATGGACCAAGGGCCTCGTTCACCTAGGAACAGATGAAAGCATGATTCGGATGAGTCTGGTCAATTTACTCCAGCCTCGCCCACCACCCAATCTGATACCAAGAAACTATGATCCGAATCTATATTGCAACTTTCACCAGGGACCAGGTCACCCTACAGATCGGTTCTTTCCACTAAAGCACGCAATCTAAGATTTAATAGAGGCGAGAAAAATTGTTCCCCCGCCGCTTCCTCAAGGGCAGAACCAGAATATCCATCAGGCCCTCCGCCATAGATCCAGAGGCCCTGTGCCTAACATCCATCTAGAGAGGAGGAAGAGGAAGAGTTTGAACCCTCAGATTATATTAGTAATCAAGAAGAGTTTTCATTTACCATGCTGAACGAGGGTGAGCCAGTTGTAGGGGTAATTGAGCAGCTGTATTTAGCCGATTACTTCCCCACCCCGACATACCAAGAAGAGCCCTTAGATTTAGGGCAGTATTTTTCCACTTCCGCTCCTGCTTATCAAATCCAAACAGGCCCCGCCCCGCTGCAATCATACGCATATCCACCCCACTCCCAATTTATCTCACAATACGCGCCGCCTCCCAATCACCCCTTCCCGCACACTATCCCACCGTCAGCCACCCCATATACCACTCCGTCACATCACCCCACGCCATACATAACTCCACCATCCCCATGCTACCCTACCCCATACACACCCCCAAATCCCACCGCCCAGCATACTACCCTACCATCCCCAAATCATCCTGCCTAATACACAACTCCACCATCCCCAAATCACCCCGCCCCATGCACTACTCCATCACCCCCAGTCTACCCCGTTTTATCCATGAGCCCATCATCACCCCACCATGCCACCCCATTTACAATCCCTTCATACCAATACCCCCATGCTCCGTCTGCCACCCCGTCATACCCTTATCACCCCGCTCCACCTGCACCTCCGACATTTCCCAGTCACCCTATCCCCGTCACACCCCCACCATCCCTGCATTATTTTACCCCCAATCCAGCTCCACCCCCATCCAAACAAACAACCCCTCGCCCACTCCCCTTATCACCCACTCCCAATCACCACTGGTCTTACCATGCCCCGGTAACGCCTGCACAAACCCCCTCCGCACCCTCAAATCCAACATCGCCGACTCCCGCCAATTCCATTACACCCCCTATTGGAGTCAGCCTGGTTGGACCTGAGAATTCGACATACCCAGCCTAATCAGCCCCAGAATCACCAAGCACTCCCTTCCTCATCCCGAAACCCGCCTATGACCCGCATCAAGTACCATTAAGTTACGAGCAGACGGACATGAAGGCTGGTCACAACCAAGAAGAGGCAGTCGAATTTATCACCTAGTCGGGCAGGATTTCTATACAACCAGAAGCATCGAGGGCCGTAAGAGGAGAAGAGAAGAAGAAAGAGCAGGCCGCAGGGAACCCCTTTAAAAAAATGGCCAGAGAACATGTGTTGGAGACACAGCTCAAGAGGACACCTGCACATATTACCGTCTGGGATTTATTGATCACATCCCCGCTCTACTTTCAAGCCGTAATGGGAGCACTCAAAGATGCACATGTTTCCACCCACGTGACCCCAGATGAGGTAGGAGAGATAATTGGGCAAGTATTGGCCCTAAATGCCATCTCATTCACTGATGCGGATCTGCCTCTCAAAGGGAACAACCACTCCAAGCCCCTGAATATAATAGTGGAAGTGGGAAACCTGGTGGTGCTGTTGGTCTTAATAAACAACGGGTCGGCATTGAATGTATGCCCTCTAAGGATGGCAATCAAAATCAGTGCGAACCCCAACACCTTTTAGGCCATCAATAACTAGCGCTAGGGGATTCGATAACACCCGGAGAGAAATCATAGGAGAAGTAGACCTCAAAACCTTCACCATCATGCCCCTTCCAGGTGATGGACATCAAGTCTACATTTAATCTACTATTGGGCCGGCCATGACTGCATGAGATCGAGGCAATACCATCAACTCTACACCAAAAACTCTGATTCATCTCAGGCGGAAGAATCGTCACCATCATAGGTGAGAGTAGAGAAGACAGGGAGCGGAGCGCTCTGCACATTGAAAATCCAAAAGTGCTTGACATGCCGCACACAATAGATGACATCGATTTCCATCGATTTGAGTATGACTTTTCAGCCGTCACCCTTGAGTCACCTGAGAAAACCCCTGCCAAAACTGGGGTAGGAATGGATGCGGCAGTGCTCATGCTCCACAAATGGGGCCACCAAAAGGGGAAAGGTTTGGGCCCGCGCCTTCAAGGAAGAAGAGACCCCGTCAAGGGCAAAGCGACAAACCAGATTTGGCCTGGCTATAAGCCCATGAAGAAGAAGTCGAGAGGCCAAAGAAAAGATGAAGAGTTGCAGCGGCCAGGCTGCAGGAGGAATCAACCTAGAAGAAGAAACTCCCGCCCGACCCCACATCCGTCAAACCTATGTAAGCGTCGGGGTAGTAAAGATTGATCTGAATGGGGAGACAAGGGTAACCCCACACAAGCTTGCTTCTGCCCACCCCACTAACCCGTACATCATCCCCCCGGACCTTGAGGTGGACTTGACAGCCCTCTCCCTGTTTGAGGAAGAAATCCCCGAGCCCACCCATCACTCTAGCACTAGCCACTCTGTGCCCACCCTAACCTTCAAAGACAAGGTCCCAGAGGATCCCTCCATAAACATGCTGAGGGGGGAACTGCAAGAGCTTATTAATGCTATTTCCAACCGAAAGGGTAAAGGCCAAGCCTCACAGGTAAGTAACTGGGCATCTCTACCCCAACTCGTGGAGCTCAAAGGTCAGTGATACGCACGGCCTCCAAAAAAAAAACAACCTATAAAAAGTGAGGTTAGCCTTTGAGACACTCTACCCTGTATATATAGAGATCCACCTCGCCAGGGGCTAACTTCCGAAAAATTGAAAAAAACCATAAAAATAGAAAAAATACCAATTTCAAAAATATTGTCCTTTAAAATTCCTAATAAAATTGAAAAAGATGTCGTGATACCCGTCCCATGCGAAGTCGACCCCTTCCCTGTAGAAATACGAGAAGAGGTAGGAGTCGCGAGTCTGGACGAGGAAGGTCAAGTCGATGAGCTCCCCAATGAGCTCCTCAAGCAATTTGCCGATTTTGAGCATGGCCCTACCCCGATTGTCGAAGAGACAGAGGACGTCAATTTGGGCACCAAAGAGGCCCCTAGAATCACCAAAATCAGAACGTCGCCATCCCTTGCGGAGAGAAAAGATATGATAGACTTCCTCCGGCCATACCAAGATGTCTTCGCATGGTCATATGAAGACATGCCTAGTCTGGATACTGATATGGTTGAGCATGAGTTGCCACTCTACCCTGACTGTAAGCTGGTTAAACAGAAGTTGAGACGTCTCCGACCCGAATGGATGTTGAAAGTCAAGGATGAGGTCATTAAGCAATACGATGCGGGTTTCCTCATGGTATCCAAGTACCCGCAGTGGCTGGCCAATAACATCCCCGTACCAAAGAAAGACGAAAAAGTTCGAATGTGCATTGATTTCTGGAATCTCAACAAGGCGAGCCCTAAGGATGACTTTCCATTACCCCACATCGATATCTTGATCGATAACACTGCTAAGCATGGGATGCTTTCTTTCATGGACGGGTTCTCGGGCTACAATCAGATTAAAATGGCAGAGGTTGATCGCAAGAAGACAACGTTCATTACCCCTGGGGAACCTTTTGCTATCGAGTCATGCCATTTGGGCTGAAGAATGCCAGTGCAACGTACCAGAGAGCTATGACTGCACTATTTCATGACATGATGCACAGAGAGATTGAAGTGTATGTCGACGACATGATAGCTAAATCACCAGAGCGAAGCGACCATCTGGTAAACCTTCAAAAGCTGTTTGAAAGACTAAGGAAGTATCGACTACGTCTGAATCCATAAAAGTGCACATTTGGTGCTATGTCAGGAAAACTATTAGGGTTCATCATCAGCAGGAGGGGGATCAAGGTCGATCCAACTAGGATCAAGGCCATCACTGAAATGCCACCACCGTCTATAGAGAAAGAGATTAGAGGCTTTTTAGGCAAAATCCTATACATCAGTTGGTTCATCGCACAGTTTAACCCGATTTGCGCACTAATCTTCAAACTACTAAGAAAGGATTCACCAGTCGAGTGGAATGATGACTGCCAAGCTTCATTTGACAAGATCAAGGGTTACCTCCTAAATCCTCCAGTTTTGGTACCACCTGTACTTGGTAGACCCTTGATAATGTACCTATCCACGACGGAGTTCTCCATGGGCTATGTGTTAGGGCAGCATGATGAGACAGGAAGAAGAGAGCAGGCCATCTACTACCTGAGCAAGAAGTTCACTGATTATGAGACGCACTACTCTCATCTGGAGAAAGCATGCCCAACACTTGTGTGGGCTACTCAAAGACTTCGACACTACCTGTTGTCCCAAGCCGTCCTACTTCTAGCGCGGATGGATCCCTTGAAGTACCTGTTTGAGAAACCTGCTCTTACTGGCCGAATTGCATGATGGCAACTTTTATTATCCGAATTCGACATCATGTACATCACTCAGAAGTCGATCAAGGGGCAGACACTTGCTGATCATCTTGCGGAGAACCCTTTACCTAACTACGAGCTGTTAAGAACCGAATTCCTAGATGAAGATATCTTGTTCATGATGGAAGACGATACAAAAGAAACAGAAGAATCATGGGTAATGCACTTTGACGGGGAATCGTATGTCTAAGTCCAAGGAGTTGGTGCCATCCTGATTTCACCAAAAGGATCCCATGTACCGATCTCTATCAAGCTCAACTTCCCCTACACCAACAATATGGCTGAGTATGAAGCTTGCGCCGCTGGTCTACAAGCAGCTCTCGATCTGAATATAGCTCACCTTCGAGTTTTTGGTGATTCACAGTTAATCATATGTCAGACGAATCATGACTGGAAGATGAAAGATGAGAAACTGATCCCCTATCACAAACACCTCGAGGATCTAATAGCTTGCTTCCAAGATGTGACTTTCTCATACGTCCCCTGGATAAGGAATCGCTTTGCCGACGCATTAGCAACTTTGGCGTCAATGATTGAAATCACCTATGCTGTTGAGATGAAGTCGATCATGATCGAGCAAAGGAATGAGCCGGCCTTCTGCCTCCAGATTGAGGAACCTACAAAGCCCGATGATGAGCCACCTTGGTTCTCAGATATCAAGAATTTCCTCGAGACCCTAACCTTCCCAGAAGGTACATCCAGGATAGACCGACGAACCATTCAGCATTTAACGGCAGGTTACGTCATTTACGGGGAATGCCTCTACAAGCGATCATACAATAACATCTTACTCAGGTGCCTCACTGAAAGTGAAGCGGTCCGTATTATGAAAGAAATCCATGAGGGGGTATGCAGAGCCCACGTCAACGGTCACATGCTCGCTAAGAAAATCCTACGGCAGGGATACTTTTGGACCACCATAGAATTAGATTGCTGCAAACATGTTTAAAAATGCTACAAGTGTCAGGAACACTCCAGTCTGATACACGCTCTGGCCATTGATCTTCACTGCATGACCACTCCTTGGCCATTTGCTACCTGGGGCCTTGACGTTGTCGGAATGATTAATTCGAAAGCATTGAATGGACATCGGTTCATCCTCGTCGTCATTGAGTACTTCACCAAGTGGGTAGAAGCGGCATCATATGCCAACATCACGGCCATTCACATTGAGAAGTTTCTCAAGAACAATATTGTGTGTCGATTCGGAGTACCCAAAGATATCATAATGCATAATGGCACTAATTTTGCAAATAATAGGCAGATCAAGCATCATCGATCATCCCCGTATAGGCCTCAGAAGAATGGAGCCGTAGAGGCGGCCAACAAAACTCTGATCTGCATTCTCTAGAAGATGGTAGTTACTTACAGAGATTGGAGTGAGCAGTTACCCTTCGCACTTTGGGCCTATAGAAAGTCGATCCGTACCGCTACAGGGGCAACACCATTCTCCCTTGTGTATGGAACCAAGGTCGTCCTCCCAGTGGAGGTTGAGGTACCCTCACTCCGAAGCCTCATGGAATCAGGGTTACCCGAAGCAGAGAAAGAGAGATCATGCTTTGATCAGCTGAACTTATTAGACGAAAGGAGACTCCTATCCTTGTGCCACACTCAAGTTTACCAGGGGAGGATCGCACGCGCTTACAATAAACGTGTTCACAATTGAGATCTAAAGGTAGGAGACACTGTGCTGAAGAAGATCTTCCCATCCCTCCATGCCGAGCCGAGAGGAAAGTTTAAGCCGAACTGGGAAGGACCATACGTCATTCGAGAAGTGCTGCCGGGATACGCCATTCGCCTCACCACCATGGACGGAGATCATCTTTCTGAGCCCATCAACGCTGGATACGTCCGACGGTTCTACTCTTAATCTATCGCGATAAGGTAAGTATTGACGAAACAGATATGTGACTGCTTAAGAACCATCCAAAAGAGGCCATCATTCCAAGCACAGTAGCCAGAAAGCATCCCCAAAAATGATGATATCCTTTGCTACCCCATTTGAGCCTGGACCTTTCTTTCAATAAACCCGCTTCCTTAAAAAAAATATATGTGTACATATACCAAAGAGGAAAGAAAAGATGAAGTAGAGTTACTATCAAAATCCTAAAAAAATCAAAAAAGTAAAAAGAGATTGTCTGAAATGAAGCAAAAAAAAAAAAGAATAAAAGAAAAAAAAAAGGGGGGAAGAATCATGAGGCATGTATATTAAAACCCCCAAGGAAGAAAGTATGTTGAGAAAACCTAAGCCGTATCAAGGAAACATTTTATTAGCCCAGCATACCTTCAAATCCCAACCTAACCCATGGCGGCCAAGCTACACCCCGAAAGAAGCCCTCTTTGTAGGTTCGCAAGCGGTCATAATATCTGTTAAGTCAACATGAGGCGAGTCGTAAGACGACACTAGAACCCCATCCAACCGGTTATGACGGAATCTTTGTCCATGTCGTTGCTTTCTGGTTCTAAAAAAAAAAGAAAGAAAAGAAGAAAAAAAAAAGAAAAAAAGAAAATTAATTTGAGTTCAAAGCAAGATGGATGTGGTGAAAACCCGTAAGGGCACCGCGGGTAAAAACAACGAACTCACGCGGACCAGGTGAAAACCTGAAAAGGCACTTGGGGTAAGAGAGCGAACCCATGGACATAGTGAAAACTCGAAAGGGCACTGCGGGTAAAAACAGGGATGGCAGGCATGACGAAAACCCGTCGTGGGCGCTGTGAGCAAAAAATGTAAAAAAGAGAGATTAGGAGAGGATCTGTTTTGGTTCACCTTTTTAGTTTGGACTCCTTGAGCCGCTTCCCTTTTTGTGATTGGGCCGCTCATGTTAAAATTAGATCGGATCCTAATCAGGCATGTGGTCTCCACCACGTCGTCCGACGCATGACCAAAGGTAAGGCCAGAAGACCAATCAATCTCGAGGAGGCTGACCTATCCACGTTCAAAAGGAAGCACCAGAAACTCCAAAACGGGGTTCGACCATGCTCAAAAAAGAGGACCCGTCGGTTCACCTTGGAAATACCGACATCACAAAAAGGAGAAAATTTCAAACAAAAAAATATAATAATGGATTTTCCTTTCCCATAAAAAGCCTCACACTGTGAGGGAGAAAATTAAAAAAAAAAGAGAATGGATTTTCCATGAAAAGCCTCACACCATGAGGGAGAAAATTTCAAAAAAGATAATATATTTTCCTTTCCTATAAGAAGCCTCGTCCTGTGTAGGAGAAAAATTTTAAAAAAGATAATAGATTTTCGTTTTCCATAAGAAAAACCTTACGTTGCGAGACGTATGGAAGAAAACTCGAATACCAAAAAATATGTGTATATGTGTATTTAGCATATTTCATTTCTTTTCTTACAAGCATCGCATATGGAGTGTCATGTCCCAAAAAGATAACAATATGACATACTTTCTACTTTCTGCCTTCTGTATAAGTATAAAAAAAACAAAAAGAAACAACCCAAAAAAAAAGGAAGTAGATCTCTGTTAAGGGGCATCAGCCCCCCCTCTGTGTATATGATCTATGGTATGTGCAGGAACAGGTCAAGGGCAGGAACCATGCTTCAAAGCGCTGATCTCTGTAAGAAGAGAGTCCTCACGGGCATTTCGATCGGTCAACCACCTACCATGAAGACTCTTCTGCCACCTCCGCGAAGCGTCAGCTGCACTGCGAAACTCAGCCAAAAGCCCAGTCAATCGAAGAACCTCGCTCTCGGCCATAGCAGCTCTCACCTCCCCCATCTCGGCTCTGGCCCTCTCCTTCCCCAAGGTCTCAGTCAAAGCCAGCTTCTTTGTAAAAAGAGACTCAATTCTAGTCCGGAGCACCATCTCCTTGAATGGCCAGGGCCCCGTCTCTATCGCATCTACCGAAATCAGGTTAGGAGTAGGCAAGCTCTCAGATGCCAGCCAAACCTCGTAATCAGAAGAGAGGGCACCTCTCTGAGTCAAGCTACACATATGCGCTGATTGGCGGGTCTCCCAGAGGGCTGCTATGCGATCTAGGTCACTGAGAGAACCCCGAGAGAATATCAAAGAGCACAAGGGCGGCCTCACAGTGCACGGCACGTGTTGGGTATATCCGAATTGACGAAGCAGCCGAGATGGGAAATAGTAAGTACTACCAGTCAACCCCAAAAGTGTGATTCCCTCACAATCCCGAGAGCGGACAATCGGAAAGGTGTCGTCCAACCAGGGAAGATGCCAGATCAGCTCCGCATCAGATAGCCACAGGCTCAGTTCTTCAATGCTCCCATGGGGCAGCCTCAAGTAGCGTGTCAAAAAGCCCCGGGCCACATCCCCTCTTACCAAGCAGAATCTCGGTACGGGCCCCATGATAGCCAAATGCTCTCCTAGCCAAATCTGAATGAGGAGTGGACTCCCGCGAAGAATCCCAACTCGGCCCGAGGCCGAGGCATTCAGGCCCTGATACATCTCAGCCAAGACTAGGTGCACCAATGAGCGGCCTCCCTCCAATTCGATCAAAACGTCGCATAACCCGAGGGAAAATGTCTCGCCCCCAGTAAAGAAGAGAACTTTTGATAGCAAATAAAGGGCAAAGGCCTTCACATTGAAAGGATCTCTGACTGGCAACTTTCGAAGACTCGAGTTGCCAAAAAGTTCTTTCAGGAATATCACCGAGCACCTAGTGGGCCCGCCGGTGAAGCCCTTCTCATACCCACCCTTCTTTAAACCAAGAACCGCGTAGACCGCCTTTGCATACCCCGGTTTGGGCACCACTTTGGCAAGCCCCCGATGCATTCTCAAGCCAGTGATAGAGGCTAGCTCCTCCAAAGTTGGGGTAAGCTCCCTGGACCCGAATCTGAAGACATGAGCCCTATGGTCCCATGAAGCTAAAGCCACCTTTAGGAGGTCGGGCAAAAAAGGAACAGCAAGGAGAGAGGAAAGACGGGATAACCCGAGGTGATCCAGGGCAGAGCTCGCCCTCAGCCAAGCTAGCGCAACACTTTTGCGAATAACTGGGCCCCGAGTCCAAACAGGGAAGTACACTAACCCCATCCCCTGTATGAGAATTTGGGCCGGAAAGCGGGTCCATAGACGTACAAAGATGTCCTATATAAAGCTTAGTCAATGTAGGTCGATGGACCCTCTTATCAAAGAAAAAGAAAAAAAAGAAAGAAAAGGAGGGGCAAAAAGGCAAAGCCCGAGTGAACAGTATGACAAAGAGGGCTGGGCGCGGGTTATAAGGAACCCGTCGGGCATCAGTTATAGGAGGCGTATATAATATATACGCCCAGCCAAAAATTCAAATTTTTAGCCAGGCGTATATAATATATACGCCCAGTATAAGGGGCAGGGAAGTGTAGCCCCCCCTCGCATCATCCCATTCTTTTTACTTCACAAGAGAAGAGCGGGCTTCGCTTAGTCTGCTCTTTTTTATCTCGGGGCAGCCCACAGGCGGGCATGCTCACGTACCCATGGGAAACCCTCGGATGACGCACCGTCTGTAGGTTATATACGGAGAATCACTTGCAAGATCAACCCCATCATTGGAGGGGCGCCGGCCCGTTTCAGGCCCAAAAAAAAAAAGGGAAACCGTCAAAGCAAAGGGATAACCAAATGAAACATTCATAAAAACCATTAAAATTATAAACCATCCAAAAAAAATTGTTGTTTAAAAATTATTACATATCCCCCAATAAAGCCAAGTCTAAATTGTTTCATTGTTTCAAATTTTCAGAAAATGAGCTAGTCAAGGGTAGCCCCCTTTGATTTCTTCCGGCGTCGAGTCGCACTTTGAAAGGTACGAGTCTCCCCCACCCGAGTCCATGCCAGAGAGATGCGGCCAAGCAGAGAGCGCGACTCCTTCTCACGAGCACGCTGCATAAGCACACGGAGGGCCATCAGTTAGGGAAACAGGCAAAAAAAATAAAAAATAATAATAAACTAAAAAAAAAAATGATCAGGTTTGGTCAGTATTCACTCACCACCTCAACCTCCCTAAGACCGGCAATGTTACGGTAATATTCGGCTTGGTTTACGGCCGACTCATAATCCTGCAACAAAAAGATAAAGAGAGAAGTATCAGTCACACAGGCTATCAGATAATCCGAGAAAATAGAAGCGCAAGGTAACAAGGGAGAGATTACCCTAGGGATCAGCTCAGGGGGTGGAATCCGGATAGCTTCAGCAGAAATGTGTGCCTTCTCGGCCACATCAGCACACATACGCGACAGAAAGGCATCATCCAAGCGCCTAAAGGTCCCTTGGACCTCAGTTGGTGAGCTGCCAGAAGCACCAGCACCAGAATGGTCGGAAGGTCCCGCACCAGTAGCCTCACTAGGAACAGCTACCTCATCCCCCTCATCTGAATAGTCACCCTGTCCAAACTACAAAGAGAAATAGTTTTTGTTCAAATAGCAGGGCAATTAAGGTAGTCATATGGAAGGCTGCTAATAGAAAGGGGAAGGAACATTACCTGAGAGCGCGGACCACCAAAAGCCAAAAAGTTGGCGCTAGGCACGAATCGAGGCAGCAAGGAACGATAGGGTAAGGACTCATACCACATCTGATATTCCCCAGGGAGGAGAAGGTCATCAATGGGGACCTCGTGGTGGAGAAAGCGAGCAGTGAGCATCTCGATAGAACCTTCGGGAGCTAGTACATCATCTGGAGGAGCTTGGGGCACGACAAAGAGAGGTCGATACTGATGAACCACCCTCTCCCCTAAGTAATAGGACCTAGCCCAGGACCCATAGAAGAAAATAATGTACCGATCTAACAAAAGGCGAGAGGGGCCCACTACAGCCAGATTCTAGAAGGGGGATACAACGTAGGGATCAAGGATGACCTGCTCAACAAAAGAGAAGGGGTTTATACATTTAGTCGGAACCCACAACACAAAAGAGCTATCAAATATTACAAAGAGAGAAAGTGTTATACCTGCTCTGGAATCATCAGATCGAACTAAGAACGCAACCCTAACTCCAAGTGCTTCATACCCACATCCTGACGGCGGTTTGCATGCAAATTGCTCATAAGGGGGAAGGTGGGGACTTCAGAGAAAAGCAGAGGGCGACCGGGTTGGAAATGCAGATACCCCCACACTTGAGAAAGCAGATACCCCCACACATATAAACAAATATGCAAAAAAAAGAGAAAGGGGGGGGGGGCGAATTGGGACCAAAGGATAAATTACCTCAAGAGTGGGCCAGAAGCCCACAACGGAACTGGAATCCCCAAGAACGGCTCGCACCAAGCTAGACATAAGCACCGCATAGCCAGCACCTCGCCAATCGAACCGATGTACGGTGTCCCAGTTCACCATAAGACTGAGTAGGGACAACGAGACCCGCCCTCCGCTGGTGTTTGAGAGGAGAGTCTTGCCCAGGAGGAACAACAGAGAAATGCGAGCCAGCATTGCCTGCTCGAGGTAAATGGCCAGTCAGTTGGCCCAGGTCCACTAGCTCGTGAGTCTCAAACAAACTGATCAGCCAAGATAACTTGACTTCGGAGCCACGAACATTCTCGGAGGTCGGGTAGGCCCCTATCAGCCGAGTCACCTCCTCCCTATCAGGCATGCAAACAGGTATCACCGGCACCCCTCCAACACAAACCCCAGTGATCATGGATCAGTCTGCAGGCGTGAGAACCATCTCAGCCATGGCCATGTGAAATGTCATAGTCTCGGGGCAGAAACGCTCTATCAGGACCTTCAGATAGGCCGTGTCAGCCCTCACAGCGGGGCATGAAATGAAGTCCCCAAAACCAGCACTGGCGGGTCCTTCACCACAGGGAAGATAAAAGCATGGAGGTCAAACCAACCACCCCGGAACATAATGTGTGGTAGGGGCTGCAAACAGAAGGCATCAGTCAGATAGGGGCAAGGTGGTATAATGAAGGCATCAAAGGAAAACAAAAGCAGAAAAAGGGGGGGCTCATCTGTTTACCTGATCGACAATCCCAAAGTTAGACATGTGGGTATGCTGACAGTGCAGGAGGCCAGTACAAGCGGCCTCACCTTGCATTTTGTACCAAGGCTGAGATAAGCGCTGTGAAACAATGAACTGTTCCTCGTGAGAACCATAGGCCATCTCTGGCCCCCCATGGGGATCCTGCCCTTCATGGTCAGACATCTGGAAATGAGGAACACATCAGTATAAGAAAAGGCTGCTAAAAAAAAATAATAGTAGGAGGGGGAGAATAACAAAGCAGGGTGCACTAATCCATCATCAAAACGAATGAAAAATGAATGGTGATGAGTAATGAGAAAAATGAAAAAGAGGGAGCATAGGCCTAAAAGAACCACATATACAAAAAAAAACAACAAAAAAACTATAAAAAAAAAAAGAGAGCATCACATATACAAAAAAAAAAAAAAAACTATAAAAAAAAAGAGACCATCACATATACAAAAAAAACAACAAAAAAAAATATATAAAAAAAAAAAAGAGAGGAGGGCATCACATATACAAAAAAAAAAGAGGAGGGCATCACATATACAAAAAATATACAAAAAAAGAGGGCGTCACATAAAAAAAAAAAAAACTAAAAAAAAAAAAGAGGGGATCACATATACAAAAATAAAATAAAATAACAACAACAAAAACAAAAAAAGAGGGCATCACATATACGAAAAAAAAAACAAAAAAAAAAAGAAGAAGCATCACCTAATAGAAAATAACAAAAAAAAAGAGGGGGAAAGCATCATACAAAAAAAAAACAAAAAACAAAAAAATAAAAAAATACAACAAACAACAAAAAGGAAGAAGGAACATCCAAAAAAAATATATATATATACAAAAAAAACAACAACAACCCAACATAAAAAATTCCAAGGAAAGATCGATTACCTTCAACGGGAGAAGAAATAGGTCCAAAATCGGCGGAGGATAAACGTCTTTTGATCCACACCCGCAACCCCCGATAATAGAACTCAAGGAAAATCAAATGCCAAAACCCTAAGGAGCTGTCCCGGACTTGAGAAAGAAGGAGGGAGGAAGATGGAGTTTGAAAGAGGGGGACCCTTTTGTGCTTGGGCTCGGGCAGTTTTAAAAACTGCCAATTCTGGTCAGGCGTATGTAATATATACGCCCGGCCATTTTTCGCTGCATTTTGGTCAGGTATTATATACACCGAACCAGAAATGGCAGTTTTTAAAACTGCCCGGCCATTTTTCGACTTTGAGGCCCGACGGACCCCCTTGCATGCTATGGACCACGGCCCGGTCCCCCTTAGAAGCCTGCATACCGTCAAGTGATGGTGCACCCATCTCCAAACGACTTCGAGCTCTCTTCGATTGGCCCAAAGGGACCGTGCCACAATAAGCGGATCTAGATTTGCAAGCACCCGTTGAGTGCTCCATAAATCCATAAAATCAAAAAATGAAAAAAAAGAATGCTGAAAATGACACTAGTTCTCAAAAGAGCGTCGTAATGACCATTTGCGTCACTCCGAGAACCGTGTTAAATCAATTCGGAATGATCGGGTCCACCCGAAAGTTCTCGAACCCCGTCTTACACAAGGACACCCCATACCTGATCCGGCAGGCAATTAAACTTATCCATCACTGGTCACTCCTAGGAACATACACCTAGCCCAAGATCTTCCCTAGCAGAAGTCGAGGCCTGATCCAGCAGGCAAACCAAGGACCCATCACCGGAATGCACACGTCCCTAGAGGGCGCCAACGTGGCAAATTGATCCGCCTAAGGATACATGCAAAAAAAAAAAGCAAAAAAAAGAGAGAAGAGAAAAAATAAATAAATAAAAAAAAAGAAGAAAAAATAATAAAAAAATGAAAAAAAGGAAAAGAAAAAAGGGAAGAAAGAAAAAAAACAAAAAAAAAAGGGGGGGAAGAAAAAAGAAAAAAAAAGGGGAAAAAGAATAATAAAAAGAAAAAGAAAGAAAAAAAAATATATAAACCAGTGTAGGTTGACCCCACCTTCCATGCACTCGCTCTGGTCATCCACCTTCGGATTAACGTCAACCAAGAGTGCCCCCGACTTCAAACCATTCAAAAATTCTATTGTCAGTCGAAACTGACCCGTCAAAAATGAAATTACAACCGACCAAACTATGTGCAAATATACAGACCAAAGGGCTCTTTCCCTTTTATTTCCTTTTACACAGGCTTAAAACCTGTATAGGCACGGTGTCCCTGTTGAATGTATGCACTTGCATCTGGGTATCCGCAGGATGGTTGTTTGTCCTCTTAAATTGTACCTTCGGGTCGAGGCTTCTGTTCGCGCCTATTTGCTGCTTATCGCCCCTGATGGGTGTCTGTCTGTGCATAGTTAGTAAGATGTGATTTCATTAGAGATGGAGGTTAGAATTGACCATCTCTTTTGATGGATGTTTGGTTCTAGCCCGATCCTTTTTAGCTTTGTCTCGAGTTAAGGCACTCCGATTCATGTGAATCAGGAGCACCTAGCCACCGAAACGAGGACATCCCCAAGGTGCACCTATCCCTGGCAGAGCGCACGCATTCTTAAAGCGTATCAATTGACATTTGATCCACTTAAAGAGTTGTGCAAGAATAAAGTTGCTAGAGGTCCTTCAGCTTTGCTTAGAAACCTCCAAATAAAAGAAAATTCAGAAAAGGAAACACAAGGAATTTTACTCTAAAAATGGGCATGCATTCCCAAGAAGTGTTGCGACATCAACATTCGCTCCACTCGGGTAAATCATGCTAAAGCTATCTTGATCTGAATTGGAAATGGGGCAGCAGGAATGAAACTCAAATTCTGGATACCCAAATTGGGCAAATAGTTCGTCTATTTATAGTTTTCCCCAAGTCCAGCTCAGATGTGCATCAACCAATCAGAATTGGTTAGATCTATATCAACTAATAGGAGTCGAGCACAAGGATCCAGATCTATTCTGGCCAATCAGAACTGGTTGATCTGGTTCAACCAATCAGGAGACAGAGGCATCAATTCTGTTATGTAATTCAAAAATCTGTTTGAGCTTCTAGAAGTTCCCGCCAAGTAATTTCATCTTTAGGTGTTCACATGGAGTGGAATATGCCTCTGATTCGTGCTCAGAATCTTCCAGAATACCCCTGGGTTTTTAAATGTATTGGGGCATGTGTAGAGATTACTGAATTGCCCTTGCAGATGTTGAGAATCTTCAGAATACAATTTCGCATAGTTTGGGGACCTTTTCGAAAGGTACTGTAACTTCTGGAGCTTTATTCGCATAAATTGAGGACCTTTTCAAAGGGAAATATGACTTCTGGAGCTCTATTCGCACAGATTGAGGACCTTTTCGAAGGGAAATATGACTTCTGGAGCTCTATTCGCACAGATCTGGTGCTGTTCGCAAGGAGTTTTCTTCTTTTCGAATAGATCATCAGCGAGTTTGGTTCCTTTCGAATAGATCAGGTGCTCTTCGAAAACCAAGCCTGGAGCTTTAGTTCTTTTCGAATAGATCAGGTTATTTTCGAATAGATCAAGAATCCTTTCGAATAGATTTCTGTAGTGCATTCTTCTTTCCGAATGGCCAGTGAGGTTATCCCTTCTCCTTCTTCCTCCAGATCAAGATGGGTTATCATGTTTTTGGTACTTTTAAGCTACTTTCAGAGTTAAGCCTGCCTTTGTTGTTAGCTGTAAAACAAACACCTAAAACATTTATTTAGTTCTCTCAAGGGTCTATCAAGGCCCAGATTAAGGGGTGGAAAATGGTATTTTCCAGTTCTCAACACCCGCGCATAATAAATTACACTTAAACGTAACCTTTAACTCCTAAAACTCCTGAACTCGCAATCAAGCGCATATCCCACTACACAGAATTGGATCAAGCGCACCCTCCACTGCACAGAATCATTTATTCAGACACATTAGCACTAGAATTCTCAACTTAGAAGCCGACTCCAGATGAATCAAGCGCACGCGCCACTACACAGAATTTAATTGAGCACACCTCACAAGACTCCCACCTCAATTACCAGCCTAAACTGGCCATTCTTCTGGAAAACTGAATATTGAGTATATTTAATCTAAGAACTTACAAATGCCTATTGGAAAAGGAACGCCTGACGCGCATTGATGTGAGCAATGATGCGCTTAGTCTGACATGACTTGCAAAAGCCTTCGATATTACATGATACTTCATTTTATTATTATCGCTCCCTGGACCTTGTTTTGGACATTTGATTGACACCCTGGTACTTCGATTGCATAAAATCTCTCTGTTAGCTCGCGCCATACGACGAGATGCGCCATGCACCCACAGACCCAGAATGTGCCCTTCGACAGCTACTCTTTGCCCTTCGAATACTCTATTTTAGCTTACACTGATAGAAAAGAAAGCCACGCATGTCATGTCAGCATTCCTAGTTCACATTTTTTATTTCCCAAGAGAAATGAGAAGACACCTCGAATGAGGGGTGTCTACTTCTTCAACGCATTCTTACTTCATAAGAGCGCACTGAAGAGGGGCATCTGTAGACACCCCCATTTTGCCTTTTCGGAATATATATATTTGTTCGATCAACCTTTGACCTCATAACCTTGATATGAGACCATGCACTAAAATAATAGTACATGGTTGAACACAGGCTGAAATAATAGTTCTGCGGCTTAGGCCCCCTAACCCCGACGTGGGAACCATATATTGAAATAATAGTATATGACTGAACACAGGCTGAAATAATAGTTATATGGCTCAGGCCCCATACCCCCGATGTGGGAACCATGTACTAAAACAATAGTATATGGCTGAACACAGGCTGAAACAATAGTTTCGTGGCTCAGATCCCAACGTAGGGAGACTATATACTGAAATAATAGTATATAGTCAAAATGCAAGCTCAAATAATAGTCTGACATTTCAAGCCCGACTCGAACCCGGACAACCCCGAATTAAGTGCTTAAAACCAAGCGCTTAATTCGATTGCACGCCAAATCACAAGCGCGCAATCAATCCCTTCTCAGACCAAACTTTCATTCCCCAGACCAACTCGAGACTCGATCACGTGTCTATCATGAGACGCGCGATCGGATTGAGCGCCCCATCACCAGCACGTAATTGGCCTATGCCCGGCCTAGCCTCACCGTCCTTGATCCCTAAGTTTTCTCGATTAAATGCTTTGGGAGTGGCACTTAATTGGATTACGCACCCCAAAATGGGCGCGCAATTAGTTCTAAAGCTTTTAGGACTAGGAAACTCGCTGAGCAAGTTAGCCGGTCGCTCACTGAGTCGATGATCAACTCAAAGTGATTAAGCACCGGGAGACTGGCGTGCAATTAAACGCCTGAAAGAGGGCGTTTAATTGAAGAAAAACCTATAAAAGCTTTTTTTAATTTCGACCCAAAGAGAGAACAAGGAGGAGAGCGAGAGAGAATAGACTTTTTTTTTGGATTCTAAAACCAGAGAACTTCGAAAATGAGCACATAGAGCAACTTAACCTTGATTTCAAAATTCAAGCGCAGAATCTTCGAGGTTTCTCTCCGTAGCCCCGATCCTAGGTAAAAATCTTAGTTTTAGACTTAGGATCTTTCTCTTAGTTTTAATTATAGGTTTTAATTTTCAGTCTGAGACCGTAGCACCCTTTTTTAGACTGCTAGTTTTTTATATATGGTTCTAGTTTTCTGAATTTTGAATCAGTCCTTAATCCGACGGTCTAATTTACCGACCCTAGGCTTTAATTCCGTTCTAAAATCTCAATTTTCAGTCCTATCATTAATTTCTGGTTCTAGTCCTTGGATTTTAGAACCAGTCTTTAATCATACGGTCCGATTTTTTGATTTCGGACCTGAAGTCAGTCCTAGAAATTTAAATTTAAATTTAAATTTCTTAGTTTAATATTTGTAAAAATCATAAATATTAATTTTAGTTTCTATAATTCTAGTTTCTCAATTTCATTCATAATTATTACTCTGAATTTGACTATGAAAAATTCAAAAATACTATTTTATAATCTTGAATCCAATTTATCTTTAATTTCAGCCATCCGATTTGCCCAAGGGAGCTTACGAAGGGTACTCGGGAACGAGGCTAATCCTCAGCATTGCGGGCCCAAACCTCTTTTTTTTAGAATTACTTAGTTTCTTTAATTAAGGTTATAATATCAGTTCCATAATTTCTTCTTAGAATTTTAGTATAGTCAATTTACATGCTTTATTTTAAATAACTCCTTAGAATAATTGCTTCGATTAGAACTCCAATAAAATTAGTTCCTTTATTTTAGTTAGATAATTCTAGCATAGTTAATTCCTCACTTTATTAGACCCCAGTATCAGTAATCAGTCCTTTTATTTCAATTAGAATCTTAGTATAATTAATTCATTGCTTTGATTATAATTCTAGTCAAATTAGTCCTTTATTTTAATTAGAATTTAGTATGATTAATTCATTGCTTTAATTAGATTTCAAGTATAATCAATTCATTGCTCTAATCATAATTTTAATCAAATTAGTTTGCTTCCCTTAATTAGATTTTTCTATTTTATTCATATAAAATTAAGTCATTGCTTAAATTAGAGTTTTAGTAAAACTAGTTCTCTATTTCAATTAGAATTCTGGTTTTCTTAGAATTTCATTATACGTGCTTTTCTTAGAATTTTAGTATAACTAGCATGCTTGGTTTAATTAAAGTTTCATTAAAATTAATACACCTGCATTCCTAGTACAATTAAGAGAGCGATGTTAATTGAACTTTTAGTAGTATTAGGACACTATATTAATTAGAATTCTAGTGGTGCTAGGAAACTAAAATTAATTAGACTCCTGATAGAATTAGAATACTAAATTAAATAAACTATAATAAATTCCCACATAACTAAACTCACAAGAGAATTGGGAAGTCTAAACTGATAAGAACTACAATAATAATAGGAGAAGGGAAGAAAAATTAAACTATCTAAATTATAAGAAAAGACATAGCTGCTGACATTCGCAGGCGGACGATTCAGTAAAAAAGTAACCCACACCCGCTCTAAAACGTGATTATTGACGTGTTGCAGTATCGTTAAATATCTGCAGCTGGCGATCGCAATAAACTAGGAACCTTCCTAGAAAACCCTTTATTTCTAACATTCCAAACTCCGCATCGCTAGAGTCCACTTGGATAGAATTGAACCCATTGATTCAACGGGGACCGAGAGGAACACCCAGAAAAAGTGTGCACTAACAACAGGGCCTGAGGATTGTTGGTGTGATGGGGACCTTCGAGGGGGGGGGGGGCCTGGCTTGCTTTTCATGATGGGACATTGGTTGAGCTTCCCTTCTGGCTGCGTCCTGTGGCATGTTGCGATAGCGTCGAGACTTGGTGGTTATGCGATGGGACATTTCATGTTGATGGCTTGTTGACTGTTTTGACGTCGTGATGGGACAATGATGGTTCATTTTTTTCTTTGATAGATCTTGGGTCATTGGATGGGGTTTGTTTTTTAGTGCTGATGACGTGGTGGGGTTTTGGCATCACGATGGGACAGGCGGGCGTGGCTGATTTTGCTAGCGGGCTTAGGTGTTGGGACAACGTTGGTTATGTGGGCGTTGACTGATTTTGCTAGGGGTGATTTTCCCTTCTTTTTTTTCGTTTTATTTGATTTGATTTGATTTGATTTGATTTTTTTTGTTTCTTTTTATTTTGTTTATTTTATTGTGTCCACTTTTTTAGGGCTCTGGTATGATTGACGGGTTTCATTTTTGGGGCACTTATTTTAGATTAAATTTTGTTATTGGGTATTTTAGTTTTGGGTTTAGAGAACTATGCTTTGGTTATGGTGAAGGAGGGGATTCCATGTGTGTGTTTAAGGTATTATGTTTGGTCTTATGTTTGGTTTGGAATGACATTTGTTAGAAATGTGTGAATTTGGGTTTCTAGATTAGTTTGTTAGGTGTTTTAATGCCATTGGCTTATCTATTTTGTCGTGAATTTCTCTTTCTGCTAGGAGTAAATGTCTTATGCCTATTGGCTTATTGTAGTTTGTCATGGATTGATATTTCTTTTGGGGGTAAGTGTTGCATGCCTATTAGTTTGGTGTTTCTTTTAAGGGGCTAGGTGTCTTGTTTTAATTAAGATAGATGACGGGGGCTTATGAATGAGACACTTGTCATTTTGTGGTGAAGAGGGGTTTAGGTTATAAATATGTGTTTAGGGGTTGAGCTTTGTTTTGTTATTTTAGTTTGGTTTTGTAGCATTTAGAATTTGGTACATTTTATTTTCTTAATGTCTTTTCTTCTATTTTATTTTATTTTTCGGGTATTAAATCCCAAGTGGTTTGTAATTGTGGTTTATACATATATTTATTTTGATAATGAGCGACATTAGGAATTTGGAGTAGCACTCGAAGTGCTACTATGTTGGGGGAAGAGATTGAAGAGTTAAAGGTGGCGAGAAGAAAACCAAGGAAAAGAGCTAGATCAGAGTTCTCGTGATCGGTCCTAGTTGCTCCAAGGATTGACCTTTTGTCAGCCCTCCCTTGGGGGGTCCCCATATTGGCATTACATAGGTGTATGCCTCAGATTCTTAGTAGCCTTATCATCTGTGAGTCACACTTTCTTCTCTGCCAGCTCGGGGTTTTGAGATGCTGCTACTCGATTGTGTGACTTGAAAGATTGCATCATAAGCAGCATCTAAGGGAGAAAAGAAAGTGAAGATGAGATTTATGTTAGAACTCGTTCAGCGTATGCTTCCTCTCTGGGCGTCTCCGTCATCTCTCCCCTCTTGTGTACACTACTCAAGCGGCTTTCTCGAGTGCTCGTGGGCTCTGGTGTCTTTGAGTGTTTGTCATGAGTTTAAATTCGTCTCTTGTTTAGGATTTGTATATTCAGGGGGAATGCACCCGGTGTAACTTGTAATAACTTTGTTATATTTATAAAATTGAATGTATTTATTTATCATTTTTATGTCTTTATTTTGAGCTTCTTGAATTCTGACTTCGTTGGATTTGGTTTGGCTTAATCTGGTATTCGTTGGTGTGGTTGTGTGTAAAGGGTAGGAGCTTTTTCTATTTTTCAGAGTGCGTACGATGGGCGTAAAGTGTATTCAGAGGGTGGTATAGGTTTTGTTTTGTGAGTCTGGACTGTGGTGTTGTCTTAGGGGTGATTAAACCTTTTAGTTTGGTCTTTGCCCCCCCCGCTGGTCCGTGAATAAATTTTTTGCTATAACTGGGGAATTACGTGCAGGTTTGGTGGTGTGAAATTCAATTTTGAGCAGGTTCAATTGCACATGATTCAAAAGTCAGCGGCGCTATTCCGCATGTTAGTGCTAGGTGTAATCCGATTTTGTGATGCCGGGGATGCGTGGGAATGAGAAGTTAGGTGTTGCATAGCATGGAAGTTCAAGCATCTGTTCGGATTCCACATAGTGTGGTTGGCGTGTGTTTCTTATTCCGCATAGGAGGCCATGCGTGAGATTGGATCATCGCATGCATGGTTCGGCGGGTGTTGAATTACACACATTGGAGTTTGCGTGTGACTCTGAACCCGCGTGATGGGAACAAAGTTTAATAGAATTTTGTGCAAGGTTCCTAGCGCGTAATTCATCCGGTGTCTATATATTGATGGGGCTTGTTCATTTTCCTTCATTCCTTTCCTACTCTTTCCTTCAACGGGTGGTTCAAGGCCTATTTTGATGTCTCTCCTCCCCTTCTTTATGATTTTGTGCGATCTTCACCCTGAGGTTGCTTATGATAATGACGTGATTTGAAAGTGCCATTGTAGTCTAAGGGAGGTGTTGTTAGAAGCACTATCGTAGTCGAGGTGGTCAGCTGGCGGGGCAATACCTCTCCGTCGTTGTCGTTAGGAAGCAGTGAAGGCAGTGGCGGAGGAGGTGGAGATGGCGAAAGGAGGTGTTAGAAGTGGAGGGGAGGTGTTACCCAACCATTCCTCCCTTTTCTATTACTTATGATTGGATGCTCCTTTGCGTAGTGCCAGTTTTGGGTCCCCAATTTTCGTTTTGGGTTGTAAGTTGGGTTTTTGGGTGTTTTAGGTTGTAAGCTCAGGGGCTATGCTCCCGGTGTCAATTGTAGTAATTTTGATTTATAAATAAAGTTTTATTTATAATTTTTGTCTTATCTTTTCGTTTCTTTTTTGGTTTGGCATGTGCATTTGTGAGATTCGTGTGTTTGAAGGCCTTTATTGGCTTATGTTTTCGATCATAGGCCTTCTACGCCCGGCGTATATTTTTTTGTTCGTATTTGGTGATTACGCACATAGGTATTGGCGCAGAATATAATTTCATGCATGACATGAAGTGCGAGATCCAACGGTTGGCGAGTTCATTACGTACAGACGGGTCTGTGTTTATTTTGATTTCACACACTAGAAATTGCATGAGATCTAAAGGTCAGTGGTCAACATGCTGGCTGAGTCAAGGTGACGCTTGGATTCCGCGTAGTGGCAGATGTGTGGAATTTTAATCTCATGCAAGTGTCAATGCGTGGTTTGGGTTTGTCGCCCGTGCGGGTTGACAAAAGGATAATTTTGCCAAGATTATGGCCGCATGATTTGGAATCCGTGCATTCGTTATAGCACTCGATTCAATTGTGCACTGTAAGGAGTGCGTGAGATTGACCGATGTGTATAAAAGCCAGAAATTCCTCTCATTTCTCCTACGTGTTCTGACTTTTCTTGATTTCTGTGCTTCTCTACTCTCTAATGCTCTAGTTTTCGTGCGAGTGTGATATCTTGTGACCCGTTCATCGGATTCCGATGTGGTTTCTTGCATTCTTTTTCATTTCTCGAGTATTTCCTCGTGAGATGGAGCAGAGGGTAGTATTGTAGACACCCCCATTTTGCCTTCTTGGAATATATTAATTTATTCGGTCAACCTTTGACCTTGCCCGTGACTTTTGAAAAAGACATACCTTCTCTGGATATTTCACAACCCTAATGTGGGGACCATGTACTAAAACAATAATACATGGTTGAACCTAGGCTAAAATAATAGCTCTATGGCTCAAACCCCTTAACCTTAATGTGGGAACCATATGCTGAAATAATAGTATATGACTGAACACAAGTTGAAATAATAGCTCTTTAGCTCAGATCCCTTAACCCTAATGTGAGAATCATGCACTGAAACAATAGTACATGGCTAAATGCTGGCTGAAATAATAGCTCCGTGGCTCAGATCCCAACATAGGGAGACTATATACTGAAACAATAGTATATAGTTGAAATACCGACTGAAATAATAGTCTAGCTTTTCAGACCTGACCCAGACCCAGAAAACCCTGAATTACGCGCCTAAAACCATGCACGCAATTCGATTGCACGCCAACTCACAAACGTGCAATCAGTCCCTCTTCAGACCAGACCTCCTCTCTCAAGACCGCCTCGAGACTCGATTACGCGCTCCACGTGACACGCGTGATCGGATTGAGCACTATATCACAGGCGCACAATTGGTCTATGCCCAACCTAGTCTGACAGTCCTTGACCGCTAAAATTCCATGATTAAGCACTTTGAATGAAGCGCTTAATCGGATTGCGCACTCCAAAGTAAGCGCGCAATTAGAACTAGGAAGACTAGTTGAGCTAGTCAACCGATCGCTCACTGAGTCAGCGACCACCTGAAAGAGAATAAGCACCAGATAATCGGTGCACAATTCAATTAAACGCCTGAAACACGACATGTAATTTAAAATTAAGCGCACCCCACAGGGCGCGTAATTAAAAAAAAAACCTATAAATAGAACTCCTTACCTCGACCCAAAAAAATACTACAATGACTTCGAGATTCGAGTTTCGAGCTCTTCGCCTTCAAGCTTAGGATTTTGAGATTCCCCTCTGCAACCCTAGCCATATGTATAATTTTCCTTCTAGTTCTTAATCTTCAGTTCTAGTTCTTAATTCTTAGATTCAGATTTCTAGTTTTAACTATTAGTATTAATTCTCAGTCTTAGGCCGTAGTACCTTTTTTGAATCTGTAGTTTTAATATTTGGTTCCAGTTCTCAGAATCTGGAACCAGTCCTTAAACCAATTGTTTAATTCAAAACTTTAAATCTTTTTTTTATCCCGAAATATCGATCTTCGGTCCTATCATTAATCTTTGGTTCTAGTTCTTAGTTTCTAGAACCATTCCTTAATCATACGGTCTGATTTTAAGATTTTGGTCTCGATTTCAGTCTTTAGATTTTAGATTTTAGTCTTAATTTATCGATTGCTTATAATTCTAAATTTAAAAAATCCCGATTTATAGTTTAGCTCACAATTTCTAGCTTCAAATTTAATTCATAATTATAATCCAAAAATTATTGACTTTTCAATCCAGAAACGAATCGTCTTATAATTCAAACTCAGTTTACTTTAATCCTAGCCACCCGATTTGCCCAAGGGAGCTTATGGAGGATACCCGGGAACGGGGCCGATCCTCCTTAGCATAACGGGCCAAAACCCCCTTTTTTAGTTTTTTAGTAAAATTAGTATATTTACTTTAATTAGAATTTTAACAGAATTAGCACATTTTTAATTAATTAGAGCTTTAGTAAAATTAGGATACCTGCATTCCTAGTAGGATTATGAGACTTAATTAATTTGATTTCTAATAGGATTAAGATATTTAAATTAATTAGACTCCTAGTAGAATTTGAAGACTTTTTTAAATTAGACTCTTAGTAGAACTAGGAGACTTTTTCTAATTAAACTCCCATTAGAATTAGGAGACCTTTTTTAATCAGACTCCCAATAGGACTAGCAGACCAAGTTAACTAAAATCCCGACAGGAATAAGAAAACCAAACTAGTTACACTAAAGGCAACCCACAACTGCTGAGGTTCGCCGAAGGACGATTCAATAAAAGAGTTCAATCTGCAAGCTCCCACTTCCCTTTAAAGCGTGATCAGTGACATGTTACAACATTTATAAATATCTGCAGCTGGCGATCATATCTTCTCAGGTATTATTCATTTAGAATTCGCCTCTTTAATTTTAGTATTTAATATTTCCTAATTTTATTATTCTATCATCGCCTTTTCTAGAGTCCACTAGGACCGAATTGGGCCACTCTTTCTGGGGACCAAAAGGAATCCCAAAAAGCGCGTACCAACAGATTGGCGATCGCGATGGGACTCTTTTTAACTAAGGTTGTCCCAGTTGAATTAATTTAGTTTTTTATTTCCTTCCATTATTTAATTAATTAATTTTTTTTTATTTTTTTGCCTTTCTTTATAACTTTTTTACACACACTCACCCACATATTCAGTTTTTATAAATAAAAAAAATTAAAAAAACAAATAAAAAATATATACAAAAAAAGTTTTAAAATAGTCGGCATCAGAAAATTAAGCTTTAATGATATCGACCCACCCTCATGGGGCTCTCATAGCGACCCTGAGTATAACGTTAGTGTAGACACCCCTATTTTTCCCTCTCAAAATACATAAAGTTATTCGATCAACCTTTGACCTTGACTGTGACTCTTCAGAAAGGACTTACCTTCTTCGAGGGTTTCGAAAATCTAACATGGGAGCTATATACTGAAACAATAGTATATGACTGAACACAGGCTGAAACTATAGCTCTGTGGCTCAAATCCCTTAACCCTAATGTGAGAACTATATGTTGAAATAATAGTATATGGCTGAACACAGGCTAAAACAATAGCTCTGTGGCTTAGATCTCTTAACCCTAACGTGGAAACTATATGCTAAAACAATAGTATATGGCTGAACACAGGCTAAAAAAATAGCTCTGTGGCTCAGCCCCCCTTTAACCCTGACGTGGGAACTATGCACTGAAACAATAATATATTGCTAAACACAAGCTGAAATAATAGCTCTGTGGCTCAGATCCCAACGTAGGGAGACTATATATTGAAACAATAGTATATAGTCGAAATGCAAGCTAAAATAATAGTCTGGCATTTCAGACCCGATCTGGACCTGGACAACCCTGAATTACACACCTAAAACCACGTGTGCAATTTGATTACATGCCAATTCACAAATGTGCAATTAGTCCCATTTCAGACCAAACTTCCTTTCTTCAGACCACCTCAAGACTCGATTATGCGCTCCACATGGCACGCATGATCGGATTGAGTGCTCCATCACAGGTGTGCAATTGGTCGACGCCCGACCTAGCCTCACAGTCCTTGACCGCCAAAATTTTACAATTAAGCGCTTCGAATGAAATGCTTAATCGGATTGCGCACTCCAAAGTAAGAGCGCAATTAGTCTTAACATGATTAGAACTAGGGAACTCGGCTGAGCCAGTTAGCTGGTCGCTCATTGAGTTGGTGATCGACTCAAAGCAAATAAGCGCCGAATAACTAGAGAGCAATTCAGTTAAACGCCTGAAACAAGGCACATAATTAGAAAAAACCTATAATAAAAGACTTCTTTTACTTTGACCCAAAAAGAAGGAACAGAGAGGAACAAAGCGAACACATAGAGAAACACAACAATGACTTTGCGATTCAAGTTTCAAGTCCTCTGCATCCAAGCTTCAAATTTTGAGATCTCTCTTTGTAGCCCCGGCCTTAGGTAAAATTTTTCCTTTGGCTTTCGACCCTAGTTTTTGATTCTTAAAGTTAGTTTTTTTCCGTTTTAACTAGTAGCATTAAATTTTCAGTCTTAGACCGTAGCACCCATTTTTTATACCGTAATTTTTAATATCTGGTTCTAGTTCTTAGTTTCTAAAATCAGTCCTTAATCAGATCGTCAAATCTTCAACCCTAAAACCTTAATTTTGCTCTGAAATCTCAATCTCCAGTCCTATTATTAATCTCTAGTTCTAGCGTTTAGTTTCTAGAACCAGTCCTTAATCATACGGTCTGATTTTCTGATTTCGGTCCCGAATTCAGTCCTTAGATTTTAAATGTTAGTTTAATTTCTCAATTTAAGATTTTTAGAATCCCAATTTATAATTCAGTTCTTAATTTCTTGTTTCAAAATTCAATTCATAATTATAACCCAAAATTATCGACTTTAAAAATTCAAAAGAATACTATCTTATAATTCAAAATTCAATTTGCTTTAATCTTAGCCACCTGATTTGCCCAAGGGAGCTTACGACGGGTACTCGGGAATGAGGCCAATCCTCCTTAGCATAGCGGGCCCAAACCCTCTTTTTGTCCGTTGCTTTAATTAGAATTTTAGTAAAATTAATACACCTGCTTCAATTAGAATTTCGGTAAAATTGGTATATTTGCTTTAATTAGAAGTTCAGTACAATTAGTATACTTGTTCTAATTAGTCTTGGTAGAATTATAACAGTTGCATTCCTAGTACGATTAGGAGACTAATATTAATTAGACTTCTAGTAGGATTAGGAAACTTAATTAATTAGATTTCTAATATGATTAAGACTTAAATATTAATTAGACTCCTAATGGGATTAGGAGACTTAATTAATTAGACTTTTAATATGATTAGAACATTAAACTAATTGAACTTCTAATAGTATTAGGAGACCTTTTAGAGTCACAGTAGAATTAGGGCACCTAATCACAATAGAATTCTAATAAAGGTAGGACGCTCAAAAGTAATTAAGACTCCAAATTAATTAGACTTCTAATAGTATTAGAATATTTAGACCAAGTAGACTCATACTAGGATTAGGACATACGAATATTAGATTAATCCACCACAACTGGTTCACATAGTTAGCCTCATAATAGAACTAGGAAACTTAAGCCAATTAGAATTACAGTAATAATAAGAAAAACTAAACTATCTAAACTTCAAGAAGAGCCAGTGCTGCTGATGTTGGCAGGTCAATGATTCAGTAAAGAAGTAACCCACACCCCACAGCGTGATCACTGACGTGTTACAGTGTCGTTAAATATCTGTAGCTGACGATCGCAATAAACTGGGAACCCTCCTATCTTCATTTATTTTTAACATTCAAAACACCGCATTACTAGAGTCCGCTCAGGACAGAATTGGTTCATTGATTCACGGGGACCGAAAGGAACCCAGAAAACGTGCACACAAACAGACTAGCGATCGCGATGGGACTCTTTTACCAAACTCTTCCTTTCTTAGATAGTTAGTTGTTATTTTCCTTCTTTTTCTTTCCATCGCATCATTTCAAATTCCCTTCAATATATGAGTCTTCACCAAAGACTCGAGATGTTCGGTATATGAAGAGTGAGTTTAGGAGACCCTTCATTATGAGGATATCACGACAACCCTGTATATGAGGAAGAACTGCCTTATGATTCTAGCCTACGACAACCTGAGATTAACATGGCTAGCGAACACGAAAATCCCTTTTCTACCTCGCACACTGGTAATAACCACAACGAGAGAGATAGTAACACTGGACAAAACCTCACTGCTTAACAAATTGTAGAACTAAGTATTTAGAGAATACAAAGAGGAGATGATAATGCCGAAGAATTGCTTCGAGGACTGGCTGCCGCATACGAGACCATTAGGGCATGACAATATTCAGAAGAATAAGAATGGCAAGAGAGACCGCCGCCTACCCCGAGTACAGTGTCAGCCCGCACCTCACCATTGAGACAACCTGCTCACACATTCTTCAATGATGACTCTCTAGACAAGGTTTGCTTGTGAATTGCTCCAAAAGAAAGCACTGTCGAGATCAAAGATCTGTCCAAGATGCTCAATGAATACATGGCTAAGAGAGTGCGCCCTGGTCACTCATTCAGATTTGACAAGTTCTGTCGGGATGTTGAATTTAATTTACTAACAGGATTCAAAATGCCAAAATTTATCAAGTACAACGGCATGGGAAATCCAAACCATCACTTGGCCCTCTTTTGTACGCGATAATCAAGGACTTCTCATCCATTATTTTCAACGGTCATTAGAAGGAGAAGCTCTATATTGTTTTGTAGGACTCTCGCTGTATAAGATAGATACATTCAATGATTTAGTAGGTCAATTCCTGGACCAATACAAGCACTTGATCCAAGAAACAGTCAGTCTTAGCGATCTAATGGTGACAAAGCAAGGACCCGATGAAGAGTTCGCCGTCTTCATCACCAGATGGAGGAAATTCCCTGCCAGGACCGGCACTTCAATGAAAGAGAAGGACTCAGTCGACATTATTATCAATAACACTAGAGAACCATTAAAGAGTGTGCTCGTCATAAGTGACTGTCCCGATTTCACTGCACTCCACTCCCGGGCCTCCCGACTAGTGCCACACATCAAAGGCGGAAACCTCGCCCTATCCATAGTCACGTCGAGAGAAAGCTCCTCCGGTGAATCAAAGTAAAAAAAATAGCAAGAAAGTCATAGGAACCGAGTAGGTCGACACCGTCGTCAATCAATGACTGAACTCCGGGAAGGAAAATTTCCAACCGAGAAATTTCGGGCAGAATTAAAATCAGTAATGGTATGTAAACCAAAATCAAGGTACGAATCAACAAAGATACGTGAATCAGAATCAAAGCCAGAACGAGAATCAGGGCCAATACTAGAACATAAACTAATATCCCAATGCTTATAAGAACCAAAATACAACACAGAATCGACCGGCCCACACGCAGAGCTATAATAGCGTACCCCCACCATAAAACTTCAACCCAATTAGAGGCCCCTATCAGGCGAGACGGGAACACTATCTCCCTTTGCTTAATACAATCCCCAACATCTTTTGTCTCCTTAACACTCAGAATCTCCTCTGATTCCCGCAGGAATGACCCCGACCATGGCTGACAAATCTAGACTATAGCAAGTTTTGCATATTTCATCGGTATGCGAGACACAATCTGGAAGACTGCTAGGTCCTCCAGGACTAATCTATGACATGAATGACCAAAACCAAATTGACTGGGAAGAACTCAGGAATCCTAACCCTAACAATAATCAACCCCAACAGAACTTACCCATGCTCAACCACAACCAAGGAACACTAGCCCAGGTCACCACCGTGGATCTCCCCGGTCAATCCTCTTTCCAGCCCTCCACCTTAATCACTAGCATCCAATCCTCTAACACTTTTGCCACCTCTGTGGGAACTCCTCCACCCCCTCACCCCTCAGCCTTGATCACCCGAATCGCCCCGCCGAGCCCACCTCCTTACACAAAATTCACTCAGATATGAATGCACTCCTTTAGGGCCCGAAGACCATTCCTCTATAGTCACCCACTAGAAACTTTAACCCCTCCAAATCCTGAACCAACACCATTGCTGCTCCCCTCGTCCAATTCAGAGCCCGAGTATGAGGATCATGTTCTTTAAACTGTAGCTCAAATTGCCGCATGGGTAGATAGTATCACCCGAAAGACCCCAAACCAAGAAGATGAAATAACGACTAAGTGTTTACTAAACATAGAAGAGAGTGAACAAGAAGGACATCCTGACCCGTGCGAGATACTGGTCTCTGTTTTCCTAGAAGAAGATTACACACAGTATCTCCCACCTTAGAGCGACACAGTGCAAGTACATGCCCCATCCTCGAATTTCACTCCACAAATACATCAATGCCGAGCAACAATGGGCTCGGTCAACAACCGACTTGCCTGATACTTAAGTCAGGAACTAATTATCCACCTCCGCCTTTTCCTCGAAATAAGGATTCCACGAATGCACAACCACCAGAGGGGAACGCGAGAGAAAAAAAAGTTAACTTGCCTCCCCCACCTCATATTATCCCTCCACCAATCACTGCACCTCAACCACTCCAACCACCCGCACCCAAGGCTCATCGGCCAGGCAAAGAAATTGTATTCGAGCCAGGACAAGAATATGACCTTCTGCGGCATCTCCAAAAGATCTTGACCAAGATATCAATATTAGAACTCATCAAGAAATCACCTGACCATCAACGACTGCTGATAAGGACACTTAAAGATACACAAGTAGACAAGGATACAATATTGGATAAGCTACATCAAATCGCCTTGGTCATGGCGCAACCTCCGACACTCAGTTTCACGGATATAGACATGCCTAAAGAGTCACTCCAGGGAAGTTCAACTCTCATATACTTTACTATTATAATTAGAGGATTCTCTGTACCCCATGTGTTGGTCGATATAGGAGCAGGACTCAATATTTGCCCTATCATACTATTAAAGACACTCGAATACACGGAGAAGGATGCCAGGCCCTCAGCACTATCTCTTATAGCTTATGACAGCTCACGTCATTATGTCAAAGGAACTATCAAACTCTAGGTTCACCTCGGATTTGTAACAAAAGATATCACTTTCTATATTTTTGATTCTGCTAGTACCTACAATCTTATCTTAGGAAGAAAATGGTTAGAGTCAATGAAGGCCGTCGCATCCATATCCCACAAATGCATCAAATTCTCATACGAGGATTCCATTGTCCGTATATATGCTAATGCACCCTTTCAGGAGATGGACACTGATTATGCGGCAAGTATTCCGATAGCCCATGATTCTATGTTGAACACGGGCCATATTCAGAAGACCCAAATCCCTGATGAAGCAACCGTTGTGGAAGTCCGTCCCCTCCCCCTCCTAGTTCTCCCCTAAGGCGCCAATAAAAATTAATGAGAAGAGAGGTTGACCCAGACCTCGCCAAACTCTACGACATCAACCCAACCGCAACAAAAGGTTGGGACCTTATGTAGCAACTCGGGTAATCCCCACACTGGACTCAGTAAAAATAAGAAAATTTGTGTAGGGCTTGCCGTCCCAAGGAAAATACATAAACACATAGGGTTAGGTTACCAATCGGACGGCCCACAAGCCGGCTTGTTCCCTACCTCACCGAAATGGTCTCTATATGACTACTTTGTCTACGGGACCACTGAGAAAGCAGATGTGCTAAGGCAGAAGGAAGTGTCCTTCACTAAATCCCAAGAAGCGGAGATCGAATGAATGACTAAAGCATTCAATTATTTAACGAGTCTAAATGATGATATTGACAAACCACTCAAGGGAATCAAACCCTTGTTCGACACTAAGGAGTTTACAGAAGAGAAAAGGGAAGAACCTCTAGAACTTGAGTCGCGAGTAGGAGATTGGGAATCCACCGATGACGAAGATTTTCACATACAACCTCGCAAGATGGTGAAGAGTATTTACAGTCAATATGGGGAGAGCACGCTTGGATCACAATAGGTGTTGTGCAGCCTACCTTGCAATATTTATCTGATTAAAAACAGCAGATTAACTACATAAACTACAGCAAGGTTGAACTAAGGTAAGCTGCCAGTCCTGTAAGAACCAGGGCTATTGTAGCAAGTTTTAAGAGGTAAGGGTATGTCCATAGGGAAATGTGGTTCAACTATAGTAAATCTCCAGATCTATGGTAGATCTGGCACTCTATCCTAATTTAAACTAAACTAAAGCAGGAAAGAGGAGAGGTTTTAGGTTTTTGTCACTTTTACTACAAATTACAAAAGATAAATGCAAGTGATCCAGATCTAATCAAACACAGAGATAAGGAGAGATATAGAGAAGATGAAAATTCAAAAGGTGGAGAACAGCAGATAGGGGTCTTGGTCTCTTATTAAAAATCAAAGGAATCAAAAGCAGTGTAGAGGATTGATTTGCAACAATCCTCTTTTCTGGCTCCATGCTACCCAGGTTCCCCCAGCAGAGGTGAGGTATAAGAATCCAATCTCCACCAATGGATCAAAGCAATCCCGAGGATAGGATTTGCCCTTCTACTAGATACAGTCCTAAGGTTATAATTTGCCTCTCTACTAGATATCCTTGAGATTGCTCCAATTTATTGATCTTGATTAGAACAAGAAAACTATTGCAGATGCTGCAGGTGCCAGGCTACCAAGCTCCCCATTTCTGGCTGGCATCCATAGGAATATCCAATCCAGGGAAATCAAATATGAAGAAGTGAAATGTAGATTAGAATCACCTTTAAAACCATAATTATATTATAAACTTATAATACTATGGTGCCCAGATCTGTAATCTGTGCAATATATAATCTCTTACAAGCCTCGAAATCTATCAATTTACAGCTCAAAACCTCACCCTAACTACGGGAAAAAGGTTAGCCACTCATGATTGACTAAAGAGAGAAAGGGAGAAGAAGGAAGAAGGAGAGAGAATTTTGAGGAAAAACTAGATCTCGCACTAAGCTCTGGTTCTCTCAAATTCTGAATGTCTTCAATATAATTTCTTCAAGCTTTCATACTCTCCTCCTTTGTCCTCAGATCCGTTTCAGCCAATCAAAGCCCAAGAGAATAATTCTGTTATTTTGGGCTGCTGATGTGGTCAATTTCTCTTCTAGAAGCTCTTCTCCCATTGGTTCAAAATTAGCAAATGCACGTGAGGCCATTAGGGTTTCCAATTGTGCATAGTTGAATACCAAAAATACCCTCAGAGTCACTGACATGCTTTGGGATGTGTGCACAAGCTTATGAAATTGACAGCTACTGAAGGAGCCTGATGAGAAGTTGCCAAAATGAGTGTTGAGAGGTTCAGGGAACCTCTCAACAAAATTTAAGTGTACTTGCTCTTCATTTTGACAGGATTGACTAGCTCTCGACATGATCTGGAAACATCTCGAGATGTTAAACTGCACTTGTCGATAGGATTGATTACTCGTCAAGAGGATCGAAAGCTCATTGCATCATTCTGCCCATTTCTTCATTCATCCTCTTGACAGGTTATACTAATCCTGTCGACTGGTTATACAACTTAACACTAAGCTCTCGACAGGTTGGCTCAATCCTCGCGAGAATGAGTTATAGCATCAGGCAAGATGTCGACAGGTTGGATTGGATTGCTCGACAGGTTCTACTGAACCTCGCGACAAGTATCTGGAACCTCTCGACAGGGTAAAGTTAACCTTTAGAATTCTTGACAGCTTTTAGATCTACTCAAAATCTTAGCTATTTGGGCATCAGATCCTCTCGGCAGCTCAGGCCAACCCTCGATAGGTTTATCCTTATGCTTCCACAGCTGGCCCACCTCTCACTTGTGTTGTTCTTCATTTGTTCAACATCTAGCAACCTCTTGGTGGATTCCATCTTCATTCTCTGCAACTGCACTTAGCCTCAAGCCTTCCCAGTTAAGCTTAAACACTCTTAGGAACTTCTAGGGTTCTTGTGGATCGCTTGATTGGCTGACCTTTGGTCTGTAAGGTCACATGTTGAGCAATAAATTTCTTCTTGGGCCATTTTAAGTGGGTATCTGCATTAAGCTTGCAATTTGTTGCTTATCTATAAAATGCACTTAAAACATATTATTAATCAGCTCAAAGGTCTATCAAAGGTCAGGTTAGGAGGTGAAAAATGGTATTTTTCACTACTTAATACACCCCCAAACCTAAGCTTTGCTAGTCCCTGAACAAAGGAGAAAGTAAAAACAATTATTGGAAAAAAATATTCCACTTTTATAGGGAACACAGATTCATTTAGCATATGCATCAAGCCTTTTAAACCCCTAGGTGATCCCCAGTGGAGGAGTGAAGTCTCCTGAGGGTTTATAGTGAAGTTACCCACAAACTTCTCCAATGATTCAGTTAATATTAGTGCAGCAAATTGGAACAAAATTCAAGCAGTATAAAATTCATTCCATACCTTGTCCATTCAGTTTTAGAGGATTCTCAGCAAAATCATGATAGTTTAAAACTAAAATTCTGCTGTAATTCCTGCACAATCAATCAGCTCATGTCAAGGTATTTTATATGAAAATTAATGCAAAGCTTACTTCTCAAATTGAGAATCATGTTCTGATAATGTCCCCATCAATCCTAATTTCAGACCCAAAGCTTACCAAGGCTACCACTCCTAATAAAAATAGAAGGGTGTATCAATTCACACAGCTCAAGAGCAGTTACAGCCGTCAAATAGGACTGCAAGCATGAGCATAGGCATTGCTCCAATTTCTAAACTTTTCTAACTCTTTTCACCACAGATCAAACACATCCTTATCTCTACAAGACAACTCAATTCAATTCAGATCAGTAAAGACTTTTTATTGGGTTGTAATGTGGCTTATGGGTGAAGTTTACAAAGAATAAAAGGGTGGAATAGGATTCAAAATTGAGAAATCAGTAAGGTAAGGAGGTGATTTGCAACTCAACCTTCTTCATTTCATCACAGTCTTCATCTTCTTTGAATTTTAAGATTTGAAGTGATAAGTTTCCAATCCTCATTTCAATGTATCCAATGAAGTGACTTCTCTCTTATTTTGTTTTACTTTTCTATTTTTCTCTTTTTGTATGCTTTTCTCATTATTTATTATTTATTTTTTATATATGGGCTGGAATGCCACAGCTGCACAATTGACACACAACTGTCATCAAATGTGCTTTCTTCTTCTTTCACCAAATGTTGAACCAGCTCCACCTTCTACAACTTCTTCTCCTTTACCTTCTGAAATCTCAGAGTGAGGGTCAGGCTGAATCAGGTTACTGAGATTTGGGTTCAAATTCTCTTGGTTTTATCAAAGAAAGCTTGGATTTTTAAGGCTCAAATGGTGTGTATCAAGGGCAGTTCAAAGGATAAGGAGTTTTAAGCTCAAACTGTCCAAGGGATGGCCTTATTTCATATCTTTCATGTCATGAGTGCTATTAAGCTATTTTAATTTAGATTTGCCTAACTTCTAGTGAGCAGAGGTAGGTCAATCAGTCCTTAGAGCAGAAGAAATTGCCAAACACTCTTCAAAGAAAACTTTTCAGGCCCAAATCTCATTGGGTATGGTCTTTCATTAGATTTCTGGGGCATATCCTCACAATTTTCTCTCTTTTCAAGTTCACTAAGCACTCATTTATGAAAAATTCCTTATGTTTGCTTCATGAAAGTGTTAGAGCTATAGCATGCTTTAGTTTAAAAAAGTTTTTAATTTCCTCTATATATAAAATATTAGGTGTGAAATTATTTTATTTTCTCAATTTCTGTTAAAACCTTGCTGCACTACCATTAACTATCCATTGGCAAACCTTGCCACACCCCCAAACCTATGAGAAGCAATGTCCTCACTGATTTAAAGATAAAGAAAATGTGTAGCATGAGAGAAAACATACATAGAGGAGCAAGGAAAGAAGAATAAACAAATAAAATGCAGCTAAACAAATAACATCAATACACAAACAAAATAAGAACCATAAGTAAATAAAACAAACAAATAGTGACAAGAAATCAGACAATAAAATAGAAAGAAAGCAAGAAAATCACAGTAAAATAGACTAAAGAAAAATTCCTTTATTAATACCAAAATATGCACAATGTAAAGGAAAGTGTTCTACAAGAGATTATGTAAAAATATCCTAGCTGTACAACTTTATTCATCTGACTCCTCTGCAACCTCAGGTGGATCTTTGAGTCCTTTACCCTTTTCTATCTTTCGAGTAGCAATAGTGGACTGGGACCTTGTGGAGGAAGGTTTTCTAGTCCTGGATGTGGTTTTCTTTGGAGGGGGCGGCTTTGTCTGGGAAGGGAGCTCCTTGAATTTGATGCCAGGCTTGACTTTGCTAGGCTCCTTTGGTTGAGGAGCTATTTCAAACGGAGGTGCATCAGGATTTAATTCTTTGGAAATAGCCTCAGCTAACTCCCTGTCAGTCTTTTTAGTTAAGTTCTTCTGCATGGCTGCAATAGTCAGCCCATACTCATGAGCTTTTTCCTGGGCTACTCACAGCTAGGCTTGCAGGGCCTTTATCACATCCTCCTTGCCCTCAGCTCTATTCTTCTCCTGGTTGTATTGCACCATAATTTTCTGTCAACCCTTCTTTATCTATTTCTTCTCCAGCTTGTAAGTCACTTATAGAAATTTGATGTGGTCAAGCAGAGGCTACCTCACAGTGGTTCTCAGGTCAGCCATGCCTCTAAGTACATCTCTCTTAATATAGGCATTGGCTTGCATGGCCCTGAGGAGAGTAAGGTAGGGAGGTGGGGGATTAAGGGAAGCAGGTAGGATGGACTGGTCAGCGGGGGGAGCAGGGCCATCCAGCTGTGGGGAAGTGGGGGTAGTGGTGATATGGCTGGGTAAAGGGATATTTGGCTTTTAGGATGGTTGGGTTAAAATATGCAAAGTGGAATTGATGGCTAGCACAGTGGAAGGAATGGAGGCTTGGTTTAAGAGTGTGGAGTTCATGGCTTGAAGTGTGGCCTCAATTGATGATTGGGTTTGATTGTTGGCCATCACTTGGGATTGAAGGGAAAGTAAGAGGTTGAGGATATGGGGTAAAGGATTAGGTGTGACAGGGGTTGTGGGTTGGATTGGTGGAATTGGCGGAAATGGGGAAGTGTCGGTATGGTCAAAAGGTGGGATGAGTGAATGGGTAGGTTGTGGAGAGGTGGGATGTGGAGATTCTGGTAGTGGGGTATATTCATGCCCAATATTGTCCACAATGGACTTTATTAAAGATGAGTAACCGTCACTAGTGATTTGGTCTTCGGTGTGTGGAGGGGAGATAGAAAAAGTGGGATCAAAGTCAAAGGGAATGGATGGAGGGGAAGAAGTGGTTGGGTCAGCTGATGAAGCTGGTGCAGGGCTCAAGGGTGGAGTGGCTAATATGGATGGGATGGCTAGGATGGTGGGTGAAGGTAAGGTAGGGGTTGGGTCAATGGTAAAAGGAATGGAAAGGGGTGTTGATGTGGTGATGGTGGAAAAAGAAGCTGAGGTAGGAGGTAGGGAAACTGATGTGGATGGTGTGATAGAAGGGATGGTGGTGGGGCTGGCCCTCTCAGAGTTGACAAAGGATACAACTGGGACAAATGGGGGCACAAATGGAGGAGTAGCAGATGGGAGCAAACGCTCAAAGGGGATTGCTGCAGAAGTTTCAGGTGGAGGTATGGAGGTAGTGACAGTTGGAAGGTGAGGCTCTGAGCTCACAGAAGCAAATGGGGCTGCATGTGGAGCTTCTACCTCAGTATCTTCATTAGACTTATTTTTACTCTTGCCAATAAGGGTCCTACTGGCAGACCAGATCCTCTTCCCAAAAACTTTAGGGGTCACCTTTACCACTGGCTCATCTACTTTGAACACAAACTCCTTTCCCTTTAACAAGGCAGTGATGATCCTGCTGTAAGGGAGCCCAGGTATGGCTTACACTCTCCTGATTTTCTCATGTACATCCACCATTGTATCAAAAATTAATTTTACTGCATTCATAAATTGGCCCTTGGAGAAGAAATATAGGGCCTCCACTATTGGCACTCTCCTCTCTTGTTGGTGCCCACTCACATAGATATTCTTCCTCAAAATGGAGTCAAAGAAGAGCATGTTAGGGTGCAAATCTCCTCTCATGATTGAGTCCCCAGACCCGACAATGCCTTGAGTGAGGTGCCTGGCCATTTCTTTGAAAAAGACATTCTCAGGTGCAGCCATGCCATAGACTAAATCAAAAATAGAAGGGACCCCCAATGCTATCCCAATATCTCTGTAATCCACCACCATCTCCACATGATCAATCAAAATTACAAGGCAGGGCTCAATTGAATCTGGCTTGGTTTGTTTCATGAGATTTTGATACCACAATTTAACTAACCTTAGGTAAGATTTTTCATTCAGTGGGCTCAACATGGGTGTCAGAACTGCCTTCACCAAATAATTCAAAGTGTCCTAACACTCCTCAACCTTAGAGAAATAGGGGGTGTCAACAATAGTCTCTAGGATCAGACCTCATGCATCCACAAATTCATTGGGTGTGGACCTAATAATGTCTTCAGGGGCCTCCTCAATAATGTCTTCACTGGTTTGGGCCCTCTTTGATTTCTTGGATTTCACAGTTTTCTCAGCTTCGTCCATGACCAATTTTCTCTTTTCAGGTGGGGTCTCCTTAGGCTTTGTGGGTTGCCTAGTGGATTTCCTAGTGGCTTTGGTAGTGGATTTGGAAGGTGCTTTGAAAAGGGTGGCCAAGGTGTCTTCTTGATCAAACATTGTATACTCAAACAATTGCAATTCACTCCCAATCACCACACAGACCTTTGTTATCAATCAAAGTAACCACACAAATTTGTAAAGGACATGCCAAAAACACAAAGTGGAGCAGAAGAAAGGCTTACCAGCAGAAACCTAGGGTTTCTCAAATCTTAAAATGCACAGCGCCAAACCAGCTCTGACCAAGTGCAAAGTGTAGTATTTGATGAATTGAAGCAATGAGGAAAATAGCCACGAAGTTGTTATAACAGCCAGTGAGATAGAGAGAGAAAAAGAAAAATGGAAAAAATCACCAGAGCAAACTTAAAGTGCAAAGAGAAGCTATCGAATGGTAAAAATGGAGTTGTCGTTACTTTAGGATTGAAGGTGTCGGCTGTGTTGATGCAACTCACGATGAGTAGAAAGTCACTGATCCTTGTGAGAGGTTCACATAATCCTGTCGACGGGTTCAAGTAGATAGCAACCATCATTCCGTGAGGTTCACAGAACCTCTTGACAGGTTCTTTAAACTCAATATGCAATCCTCTCGACCGGTCCTAGGCTCCAGAAAGGTTACTTTGAGAGGTTCACAAAACCTCTCGATAGGTACCCTGAACCTGTCGAGAATTCAACCAAAGGTCTTCAGAACCTGTCGAAATGCTCCTAGATTCTATCGACAACCATTTTTATACCTTCAAAACCTCTCGAGAATTAGTTCACACCTCTCGGTAGCTTCTAGATCTTGTCGAAAAGCGGACTAGGAACTCTTAGAACCTGTCGAGATGTTCATAGAACCTATCAATAGGTTATACTTCAGTTTAAACAGGCTTGCAATAAATTCCCAGTTCATTTCCCAATAGATTTGACACTCCACCTCAGGTCACTTCACCAACTTTGACTTATTTTCTACTTGAGGTACTAACACACCTGGAAAATTTATGTACAATGCCAAACAGAACTGACAAAAAAATAATAAAATCAACAAAAATAAATAACCAAAGATATAAGTTATTATACATAGTATACATTTGTTGAAACTCAGTCATGCCATGGAGGTTCATGATAGCGGATGGTCAGTACAGGCTCCACCACATTTTCAAAAACATCACCAAACTCGTCACAAAGATCGTTACAATGCAATAGCTTCGGTAAAGTTTCTTTCACAAGTTCATCCAATACATCACTTGAAAAACAATGCTCATTATTCAAATGAGGTGGATGGGCTACATCATACACATTCAACTTGACTTTCATATTGCCAAAAGTTACCTCCATTTTTTTTGATCTACATTATATACATGCATTTGCAGTGGCCAAAAATGGCCTACCCAAGATCACAGGGATGGAGGTAGCACACTTGCTTGGTTCCATATCTAGCACCAGAAAATCAGCTGGGTAAAAGAATTTATCAACTCTAAATAACACATCTTTTATAATCCCCATTGGTTTCCTCTCAAACTTGTCAGCTAGTTGCAAACCACATGTGTGGGCTTCAACTCTCCCAAGCCTAACTTCTCATAAACAGAATATGGAAGTAGGTTTACACTAGCTCCCATATCTAATAAGGCCTTCTCAATAGTATGATCCCCAATGATGCAGGGGATTGTGGGAACTCCAGGGTCTTGAAGCTTAGTTGGAGTTGTAATAGACAGCACTTGGTTCACTTTCTCAGCACAAAAGACCTTCTTGGATAAGTGTATCCTAGACTATCTTTTGTCGGTGCACAATTCTTTCAAAATTTTTGCATAGGCTGAAACTTGCTTGATGGCATCAAGTAAAGGCAAGTTGATCTTTACTTGTTTGAAAGTTTCCATAATTTCCTCAAGCTTAGCGTTCCCCTTGTCAAAAGGAGAAGCTGCTTCTGTTGGGGCACATCACCACCCCCTTATTTTTTATATGTTGCTCTTGCTGCATATTTTCATGGGTTGTTTCTTCATTTTCTGCACTTGAGTCATTAGGCTCATTACAAACTTGGTTATCCACCAACCTCCCTCTCCTCAAGGTGGTGACAGGTTTGACTTCTTCATGAGAAGAAGTCTCACCAACCATGTACTGCCCCTTTGGATTGTTCATGGGCTGACTGGGCAGTCTCCCCTCTTCTCTCCTAGCCAAAGAATTAGATAGCTGACCAAGGTGGTCCTCTATCTTCTTGATGCTTTGACTGTGGGAGTTAATAGTTTGAGATAAAGGGCCCAAATTCTGCAGTGAAGCCAGAACTTACTCTTCAAATGTGAGGGACCTAGAGGGTGCTGGGTCTGGTGTACTTTGATGCACAAGTTGAACCATTGGCTGGGCCATAGGCTGTTGGTATTGGGGCCTTAGAAAATAATTCTGCTAGTATGGCTGGGCATTCCTATAAGTCATGGATTGCTGTGGTTGCTGTTGGTTTTGAAAATTATCTTGTCTCCACCTCAAGTTGGGATTGTTTCTCCAATGATAGCCAATAGTAGGATTTTGTCCATAGGATAGAGCAATATTCATATGTTCCATCACAAAATCTGGAAATTGGGCAGCTGGGGGACATTCCTCAAGGGAGTGAGTGGGGGACTGGCATATGATGCATGCCTCCTCCACTTTAGCATCCATTAGAGACTGCATTGCTCCCATGAGCTTATCAAACTTTTGGGTCAGGCTGTCCACTTTTCTCTCCAAATCATTATGTCCACTCACCTCATACATTTTCTCTCTAGTAGTATTTTCTCTCACCAATCTAGGGGTCTCAACATCTTTTGCCCAGGTCTCCCTTTGCATAGAGGTTTCACTGATGATATCAAATAACTCCCAAGCCTCATCTGCTGTCTTGTGGAGGAATGTACCACCATAAGAGGCATCAACCATATCCCTGCTTTTGGGATCAATTCCTTGATAGAAACTTTGGATAAGTTGTCATTCAGGAATTTGATGATGGGGGCATTGCTTCAAGAGTTCTTTAAATCTCTCCCAGGCTTGGTGAAATAATGCTCTTACTCCGCTAACTTGTTTTGGACATGGGGAAAAACTTGGCCAAAAACTGATATTGAAGGTCATTCCAGGACTGAATACTGTTGGTTGGGAGCATTGACAACCAAGTTCTGGCTCTATCTTTCAGTGAAAAAGGAAAGAGTCTCAACCTGGTTGCTTCGTCACCCAAACCTACAATATTGAAGGTAGTACATAGTCCTAAAAATTCATCAATATGCTTGTATGGGTCTTCTTTCCTCTCGCCATGAAATGAAGGTAGCATTTGTATGATGGAGGACTTGATCTCATAATTTCTTTGAACAATAGGAAATGAATGTAGAAGGGAGAATTGTACACCCCTGGTGCATTGAATTCCTTCAGTGTTATTGGTTGTTCACCCATTTCAGAACTATTACAAGCAACCACAAGTGTGTGTAAGGGATGCTTGGGTCTAAGAAGTCTTTCAACCTCAAGGCCCAAAGGTGCAATCTTAGGGCTAAGAGATCTCCTCCCAAACATACACATAACAACAACCAAGTATAATTTAGAAAATTACAACATAAAGATCAACAAAACAATCACAAAACACACAACTAATGCTATAGATCTACAAAACTACAGATCTAGAAATATAAACAAAGTTAGGAGGTGCAAACTTAAGTAAAGATTGCTCCTCCAACTGGTATGAAGGTCCTCTTAGCACTACAGATTCAAATCTGAAATAAAAATTAAACTACAAAAATACTGCAGATGAAATTAGTCAAACACTTAACAAGCAATTAAAACTATATATCTAGAAATGAGAAAAACATAGATCTACCAAGTTAAAAACACAGCTCCCTGGCAGCGGCGCGAAAAACTTATTGTGCAGCCTACCTTGCAATTATTATATGATTAAAAATAGTAGATTAACTGCATAAACTATAGCAAGGTTGAACTAAGGTAAGCTACCAGTCCTGCAAGAACCAGGGCTGTTGTAGCAAGTTTTAAGAGATAAGTAAGGGTATGTCCACAGGAAAATATGGTTCAACTATAGTAAATCTCCAGATCTATGGTAGATCTGGTACTCTATCCTAATTTAAACTAAACTAAAGTAGGAAAGAGGAGAGGTTCTAGGTTTTTGTCACTTTTACTACAAATTACAAAAGATAAATGCAAGTGATCCAGATCTAATCAAACACAGAGATAAGGAGAGATATAGAGAAGATGAAAATTCAAATGGTGGAGAATAGCAACTAGGGGGTCTTGGTCTCTTACTGAAAATCAAAGGAATCAAAAGTAGAGGACGATTTAAAAGAATCCTCTTTCTGCTCCAAGCTACCTGTTCCCCGACAGAGGTGAGGTAAAAGAATCCAATCTCTACCAATGGATCAAAGCAATCCTGAGGTTAGGATGTCCTAAGGTTATGATTTGCCCTTCTATTGGATATAATTCATCCCCGAGATTGCTCCAATCTATTAATCTTGATTAAAATAAGAAAACTATTACAGATGCTGCAGGTGCCAGGCTACCAAGCTCCCCATTTCTGGTTGACATCCACAGGAATATCCAATCCAGGGAAATCAAATATGAAGAAGTGAAATGTAGATTAGAACCACCTTTAAAAACAATAATTATATTGCAAACTTATAATAATATTGTGCCCAGATCTGCAATCTGTGTAATATACAATCTCTTATAAGCCTATGAATCTCTTAATTTATAGCTCAAGACCTCACCCTAACTACTGAAAAGAGTTTAGCCACTCTTGATTGGCTAAAGAGAGAAAGGGAGAAGAAGGAAGAAGGCGGGAGAATTTGGAGGAAAAAATGGATCTCGCACTAAGCTCTGGTTCTCTCAAATTCTAGATGTCTTTAATATAATTTCTTCAAGCTTTTATACTCTCCTCCTCTGTCCTCAGATCCATTCTAGCCAATCAGAGCCCAAGAGAATAATTATGTTATTCTGGGCTACTGATGTGGCCAATTTCTCTTCTAAAAGCTCTTCTCCCATTGGTTCACAATTAGCAAATGCACGTGAGGCCGTTAGGATTTCCAGTCGTGCACAGTTGAATACCAAAAATATCCCTAGGGGTCACTGACATGCTTTGGGATGTGTGCACAAGCTTCTAAAATTGGTAGCTACTGAAGGAGCATGTTGAGAAGTTGTCAAAATGAGTGTCGCGAGGTTCAGGGAACCTCTCGACAGTTTTGAGTGTACTTGCTCTTCATTTTGGCAAGATCTCTGTGGCTTTCGACAGGATTGGCTAGCACTCGATAGGATCTGGAAACATCTCGAGATGTTGAACTTCACTTGTTGATTGGATTGATGACTCGTCGACAGGATCAGAAGCTCGTTGCAATCATTCTGCCCATTTCTTCATTCATCCTGTCGACTGGTTATACTAATCCTGTCGACTGGTTATACAACTTAACACTGAGCTCTTGAGAGGTTGGCTCAATCCTCATGAGAATGAGTTATAACATCAAGCAAGCTATCGACAGGTTGGATTGGATTGCTCGACAGGTTCTGCTGAACCTCGCGACAAGTATCTGGAACCTCTCGACAGGTAAAAATTAACCTTTAGAACTTCTCGACAGCTTCTGAATCTTCTCAAAATCTTAGCTATTTGGGCATCAGATCCTCTCGGTAGCTCAAGCCAACCTCTCGACAGGTTTATCCGTATGCTTCCATAGCTGACACACCTCTCACTTGTGCCTTTCTTCATTTGTTCAACATCCAACAACCTCTTGGTGGATTCCATCTTCATTCTCTGGAACTGCACTTAGGAACTTTTGGGGCTCTTATGGTTCGCTTGATTGGCTGGCCTTTGGTCTGTAAGGTCACATGTTGAGCAGCAAATTGCTTCTTAGGCCATTTTAAGTGGATATTTGCATTAAGCTTGCAATTTGTTGCTTATCTATAAAATACACTTAAAACGCATTATTAGTCAGCTCAAAGGTCTATCAAAGGTCAGGTTAGGAGGTGAAAACTGGTATTTTTCACTACTTAAAAATAGGCAATGACGAAGACTACGACATCCACGTGTTGAAAGAGGATGACACCCCACTAGAAGATTTTAGCTCATATAGCATCCGCCTCGGCCTTGGCCTTGACGGATGGGAATGCCCGTGGGACTCCCCTTGTATCGCTCACCCATACCAACCCCGCTGCAGGGTATGCACCAACATATCAAAACATTTCGCTAGCTGGATTCGACATTCAGCAATAGTAGGATCGAATGACTTCGACCTTGTAACTAAAGAAATAGGTAATGGCCTACCAACTTGGCTATCGGCACAAGAAGAAGAAAATTCCAACGGCCATCTGATCGACGCAGAAGAAGACACTCATGTCGCCTTTACGAAATTTGAAGAGGAATTCAAACTAGACACTCCTCCATCCCCAGACGTGCCACAACTCCAAATATTCTGGAATCCTCTCGAGGAAGAGTTGAAACCCCCTTCGAGCGATGACGATGACTACTAGATAGACGTCCCTGCACTTGAGTTAGTAGAGCAGGCCAACCAAGGACTTCAGGCATTGTCTGATCAAGAAGATAGTTCGATACCAGCCTCGACTCTGGCTCAGAAGGATGGGAATGCCCTTGGGAATCTCCTTGCATTTCTCACCATTACTAGCCTCGCTGTCGAACATGTGTGTTCATCCTAACAAACTATGAAGTTCAAGGGAAAGAGCTCGCTACCCCTGATGATCCCTTAGGAAGTTACCCTCGATAGGAAGAGCAATTGCATTATAACTCAGAGGATGATGGTTTGACTGATTACGATCTCCAAAGCTTCTTTGAAGATGAGGCAATCAGTGTGATAGAGGAAATCCGAACGCCAGTACTACTGTCACCAGCACCGCTTATTCAAAAAATCTCATCAGATGAGGACTCTAAAAAGAATGGCCAAATTCAGAATAAGTCCACATTTATCAAAGAATCGCTCGAATGGCTCCGGCAGCTGTCTCGCTCCCCTAGTTAGAGGAAGCAACTCTCTCGGCGCCTCTTAAGGCGACCGACTTTGTGCCATATCTACTATCGAAAATTAAAAAATAGGAAAAGCAGAAAACCCTAAAAATTCAGAAATATAAAATCTAAAAAAATCAGAAAATCTCATAAAAGGAAGGGAACCCTACATCCCAAATCAATTTTGTGACCAACAAGGAGACTTTTCTCCTAAGACTTCTATCCCCTCCCCCACACGAAGACGCAAGGCATCCAGGTTAAACAACAAGCCAATGATCATACCAGATGAGATACTTTGTGACTTTGAGAAAAGGATCAATAGCCTTGACCTTCACCTTACTAAAGATCTCTCAGTCATAAATTATACCGATGAAGGGTTACCTTCCACAAAATCGAATCCCCAGTGCAGTAATTTTATAGTATATGAGCCTCATGAGGATGAAGAAGGAACACCAGTCACCGAGGAGGCGCATGACTTCCAATGGGTTATCAAGCATTTCGATGAGCAAACCCAAGCTATCGCAGAACCTACAAAAGAAATCAACTTGGGCACTGAAGAAAAACCCAAGAAGCTACTAATTAGCGCAATGCTCAACTCTAAGGAACGTCAACAAATCGTACAAGTCCTATAAGAACACCTTGACTCCTTTGCATGGTCCTATGAAGATATGCCTGGTCTAGACCCAAGTTTAGTAGAACATCGCCTTGTCTTGGAACCCGATGCAAAGCCTGTTAAGCAAAAACTCCAAAGGATGTACCCATAAATAGCCCTTCAAGTTAAAGAGGAAGTGGACAAGTTACACAAAGCCAAATTCATCCGAATCATCCTCTACCCCAAATGGGTCGCCAATATAGTACATGTCGCTAAAAAAGATAGAAGAGTACGGGTTTGCGTTGACTCTCGAAACCTCAACCAGGCATGCCCAAAAGATGACTTCCCACTTCCACACATTGACACTCTAGCCGACAACACCGTTGGACAAGAGATGCTATCCTTCATGGATGGCTTCTCTAGGTATAATCAGATCAAATTAGCAGAGTCCGACTAAGAGAAGACTTCTTTCACCATACCATGGGGAACTTACTGCTACGTCGTCATGCCTTTTGGGATGAAAAACATAGGAGCCACATATCAACGCACCATGATGGCTATTTTTCATGACATGATGCATAAATATGTAGAAGTCTATGTTCATGACATATTAGTGAAGTCCTAAATGCGAGCAAGACACGTTGAAGCACTCCAATTGGTGCTATAAAGAGCTGAGAAGTATCGGCTAAAAATAAACCCAAAGAAATGTGTCTTTGGAGTCACCTCCGAAAAATTACTCAGTTACATAGTCAGCATGCGAGAAATCGAAGTCGGCCCTGCAAAAGTCAGAGCCATCCTTGAGATGCCACCTCCAGTAATATCAAAGAATTACGAGGTGTAATAGGAAGATTATAATTCATCAGGAGATTCATCTCCCAGCATTCAGATAGATGCGATCCTTTCCACAGACTACTTAAAGGAGGAACTGAGTACAAATGGGATGACCAATGCCAGGAAGCCTTTAATAATATCAAGAAGTACCTCCTTAACTCGCCAATACTATCGCCACCAATCCCCGAAAGACCCCTAATCCTCTACCTCTCAGCGAACGATAAAGCAATGGGAGTAATTTTTGGATAATATGAAGATGGAAAGAGAGAGAAGGCTATCTACTACCTTAATAGGACGATGGTTGAGTACGAACAAAAATACACTTCAATGGAGAAGACCTATCTCACATTAGTGTGGGCCTCAACCAAATTACGACACTACTTCAGAGCACATAAGATACTAGTACTAGCTCGAATGGACCCTCTGAAGTACATATTCGAAAAGCCTGCGAATCAGAAAAGATCGCTCGCTGGCATATGCTATTGCAAGAATTCAACATCACTTATGTCACACAAAAGTCAATCAAAGGATAAGCAATTGTCGATTACCTCACCGCACTCCTGAACAACGAACCCATACACACGGATTTCCTTGATGAAGACCTACTTATAATTTATAACGAAGAGCCTGATAAGACATCATGGACCCTTTATTTCGACAGAACTCTAAATTACAAAGGAAAAGGCATCGGGATAGTCCTGCTAATCCCAAAAGGAGTTGTCATACCTAAGACTTTTCAACTAGACATCCCTGTCACTAATAATGTCACAGAATACAAAGCTTTCCTAGCTAGACTACGAGCAGCACTACAAGTAGGCGTTAAACAATTGAAAACCATAGGCAATTTTAAGCTCATAATCTCACAAGTTATAGGAGAATGGAAGACCAAGGAAAGGAGACTGATGGAATATCTAGAAATCACTCAATATTTGGTAAAGAAATTTGAAAGAATCTCTTTCACACGCATCCCTAGATTAGAAAACAAATTCGCAGACTCCCTTGCCACGTTAGCCTTGGTTATCCAAATATCCATCAGACAGAGTACCAATACCTTTTCATTGAAAAGCTGACAGTACCTGCCCACGAGGTAGCATGGATAGTTAAGAGAGAATTATCAATCCTCTCCACGAGCACGGGACCCAATGAAGTAATTGCTCTAGAAAATCACGTCAAGTCAGAAACCAAAGTTGCTATGTTCAAGTTTGAAAAATCACCAACCGATGACAGATAGCCATGATATTTTGACATCTGGAACTTTTTGAAGCATCAACGCATTCCTCCATACACCACGAAGATTGAACAGAAGACTATGAGGAACCAATGCGCCCAATTCTGCATACTCGGTGAAATATTATACAAAAAAGCCTTTACCAAAGGAGTACTGCTATGATGCGTCACAACTGCTGAAGGACAATACATCATCCGAGAATCACACGCCAGTACCTGTGGTGCCCTCACCGGTAGATAGAGACTCACCGATCAAATCATACGACAAGGCTACTTCTGGATGATGATGATAAGAAACTACCACCTCTTTGTCCAAAGGTGCAAACAATGCCAAGAACACACCACACTTATCAAAGCTCCATCAGTTGTATTGAACACTATGACCTCGTCATGACCATTTTTTATGTGGGCTTTTGATATCATCAGACCTTTCACAAATATAATTGGAAATACTCACAAGCATGTGTTCATACTTACGATGATCGAATACTACACCAAATGAGCAGAAGCAGAATCTTACATCAGAATCACCGCTTCAACACTCATGAGGTTTATCGTTCGGAATATCATCACCAGGTTTGGAGTACCTAGAATGTTCGTCACCAATAACAGACCACAGTTCATCACAGAGAAAATGAACAAGTTATGCAAGAAGTTCGGCATCGATCTATGCCACTCATCACTGTTCTACCCTCAAGGAAATGGGCAAGCAGAAGCTATAAACAAAATGTTGATTCAAATTCTGAAACACACAGTAGAGACGAGCAATGGAGCCGACTGTCCTGAACGACTACCAGAAGCACTCTGGGCCTATAGGACCTTGATTCGTATGACCACTGGCCAAACTCCCTACCTCCTTACCTACGGGATGGAGGCAGTCCTACCATATAAGATACAAGTACCATTCTTACAAATTCAACTCAATGATGAGCTACCGTTAAACGAAAGGAGAATTTCCCTACTCGTGCAACTAGAGCAGCTAGATGAAACACGTCTAAGGGAAGCTGATCACGCCCAGGTATATCAGAGGAGAGTGGCCAGGGCTTATGATAAGAAAGTCCTCGAACGAACCTTTAATATTTGAGAATTAGTCTTGAAAAAAATTATGCCTTCCAAGCATGCCCATCCGTAAGGAAAACTGAAATCGAACTGGGAAGGCCCTTATGTTATAACAGCCGCACACCTTGGGAATGCATATAAACTGGCGAACCAAGACGGAGAAGAACTCCCTAGCCCTTAGAACGCCATTTACCTTAGAAAATATTATCCTTAGCCCTGTAATCACCACATCCCGTGGTTAGATACTGATACTTACCACCCCCGTAGTCATCATGACCCGTTCATTGGTCGTACGCCTTAAATTCTCATAATATCCTTAAGACCTACAATATATCGCCCACTTTCTCATTCGGGCGAATTGATCAAAGGACTAGTAACATACCTAACCTCTTTTAAAAGCATAAGTAACACCCAATCTTCATTTCCCTTCCCCTGCCAATGGAGGAGATGTTAGAGCAAAAAAAAATGAAGATGTCAAGTTTAATCAAAACTCATTATTCTTGTGCTAGCAGGATGCTTTTAAAAATATATATATATATCTAAAAAAAATGAGAGAGCAATACGACGAATGAATAAGTCAATGAGCTCAGGGAAGCATAAGCAGGCCGTGAGGACATTTCTGATGACTTTACTAGAAATGTATAAGCAAGCTGCAAGGGCATCCCTGATGTCCCCATACTACTAGATATCGTCGTAAGGTGGTGGAAGGAGAATAAATTCCTGCTAACCATAGAATGCAAGATTTTGATGGTACCGAAACATGACGAGGAGCTCAATCATGGCACCCCGTATCCCCCTGATAAAAAGATTATTACTTATCCCTTTTAAAAAGTGTTAGGTACAAACTACTCCCCACGTCACTGAGCCTTACCCCTCTTTTATTTTTTTTATTTCAGACGATAAATCGGAAGCCTTTCGGGATACCCCTAGGAATGAAATCGAAAACAAGTGAATGACGACTGATTCATTCACTTACTATATCTATCACACCCTCCCTGATAATGACCACGGGTAAGATGACCACCACCCAAAGGTAGATCCCCGATATACAACTAACATAATCAAAATGACCTCCCTTGGTTCGATGATAGTACTGATGAACTTTTTCTCAAAACTAACTCACCAAATACCCATAGTTTCTTATAAACCCAAAGTGCTTATCTAAAAACCAAAAAAGCTCCATTTCATTTAGACACTGGGGCATTATTTTCAGAAGGAGAAGCACTTTAGAAGCGCCGACTCGCCTATAAAGAAGATACGGAATAATGAAGTCACCATCCGGAGAATGCTACCAAAGATACTATACTGCCGATCCTACCACACTCCTACACTGGGGCATTTTTATTTTTAATTATTTTAGTTATTTACTTTTCTTATTGCATTATTTTTATTTCCTAAAAAAAAAAGAAAAAAAAAGAAAAAAAGAGAAGAAGAAGAAAAAGAAAAAAAAGAGCATATATATCCATTTTTTACTACTAGACCTCGATCTGAGACACTTACCCTCTTGACAACTAGCAAGGGGGAGAATAAAAATTACTGATAGCCTTGCCTATACATGTACAGATACAAAGCAACCTTCAACCACCACCGGGCTAGCTCAGGAAGCATCCAAGTTTCGATGACAACTGATGGTACTAAAAGCGAAAGGTAAATATAAGAGGTAACTAAAAGAAAAGGAGCCAATCAGGTACATCTCAACCAAAAAATCTCTGTATATATCAAAATTTTCTTTTTTACATCTGTCACCAGGGGCATACCCCCTGTATACACAATAAACACGTGCAATGAACACCAAGAAGAAAGGCAAACTATACACCCTTACTCCCTACATTGTCATTGGGATGGTCGATCACCGCTGTCCCCAGTATCAATAGCTCGGAGGTTCGTAGACTGATCCTCTGAAAACACAGTCCCGACACCCAGAGTCAGCAGAACCTATAGATGAGGAGGCCCCACAACTGAACCCCCCTCACTCGCCTGACTAGCAGACTGTCTCGATCGAGAACGAGGAGGATACCCAGCAAGAAACTCTTGAATGACGAAATCCTTGCGAACATAATCCCTGACACGATCACGTGTCGTACGATGAGGCTGCCCGGTCGAGGAACCTGTAGCCCTCGACTCCGATCCAGCAAGCTGACCAACCATCCCACGCACTCCCTGCTCACTCCTCAATAGACGATACTGCAACCAATCTATGGTCGCCTGCATCTCTGCCCGCATCGACCGACACGCCGCCTATAAAGCCTCAATCTGAGTCGCCTGTGTAACCATCATCTTGACAAGCAGGTCCTCACGGCTCTGTGTGTCCCCAAGGATCCGTCTCGCCTCAAGAGTGGCATGCGCTAGTGCCGCCTCTAGACGTGCCTCCTCAAGCTGAAGAACTTGCGTTACCAAACCAAGTTAAAGAAAACCAATATATATATATATATATTTATATATATATATATATGAACATTTGTAAAAAAAAATCAAAAACAAGAGAATCATACCAGATCCACCCTCTCCCCAAGAAGGCGCTAAACCGTTGCACCAGTCACTAGATCAGCAGGCGGCACGAAAGGAACAATAAACATGGGCGGCTACAATAAGAACAAACAAATACATCAGATATTACTACGATGACGAATAAAATATGAATGCATCAACTAAAACATACCTGAGAAGGAATGGGGGCAGACCCCTGAGGGGGAGCCTCAGGAGCAGAGTCCGGAATAGCCTGCATAATAGCCAAACAAGTCAACACAAGATATGTCAGAATAAAATAATGAAATAACCTAAGCCGAATTGCACCAAACCAGAAACTATACCTGACTCTCGAGGCGTAGAGAGGCAGTAGTCGCCTCCCTCGTCTGAAAATCCTCGGCGACGTGACACTGAAATACCACATCATGTTAGCAAACTATTAAGAAAAGTGAGACAATAACTTCCAATGAACTACTACAATCATACGAACGGGTTAAAAGATTGAAGAAACTCACCCAATGCTGTAGCTTAGCTCGTAGCTGAGCCATTGCTGGATCCTCCCGACTGGAAGAAGCAACTGAGGACGGATCGAATGCCTGAGCAGAAGCCCCACGGCGAAAACTCTATCCTCTGCAAACATCGACAAATGTGCCATAACTAATAAGAATCCATAAAATACCAACAATTAATAAACCAAGGAAGAGAGTTACCAATCGATCGATCTCGGATTGTAGACTGGCCTCTACCTCCCAACAGGCCTGTTGCTGATTGTGCAACAACTCGACCATTGCCGCATGACTAGCGACCTCAACCTCCCTCTCGGGCTGGCCAAAAGAAAACGAGACACAATGATGATATCAGAATGACTAGAAAATTGAGTCAACATAATATATAAACAACTAGACCAATGAACAAACTTACCAGGAGCCATCGAGTCTCTGCTAGCTAAACCCTCATCTCATCTACTGCTCCCCTAGCCTGATCAACTGAGGAGGCAAGGGAGCATAACATCTCCTCATCAGGACGAGGAGCGCACCCTGTCTGCTCCACCGCCCTATGAAGGGCATCCAATGCTCTACGTACACCCGTCGTGAGATGGCCCTGCTCTAATGCGGCCAATCTCTCCCTCATTGTTGATGCCAACTCAGGCCCATAGATCGCAAAAGAACCACTCCCATGGAAGGGACGTGTGAAGAGGCGCCCATCACCCAATGCCCCAAACCATCTCACAAACTCTCGAACATGCGTCTCGTCATGTGCCCTTGTCACCCTGGTCCCTTTAGCTCTAAAATCAGCCATTTGAAGCGCCATCTGGCTCGCGAAGTCCCGACCAGGGGGACCGGTCATCCTCTTCACCACTCTGTGGCAAATCTTCGAAGGGACTCCTTGAGCAAGTCCCTGCTGCCGAACCACTCGAGATACGTGGATCCTCTCCACCATCTCAAAACAATGGACCCATATGTCCACATCGAAGAAAGCCTGGCCAGACTTAATCACTGGCACATCGACATCCTCCCCAGTTGCATTGGGCCTCCAAATCACCTGTAAACCCAATAGGTAAAATCATCGATAAACACTGAAACCTGATAAATAAAAGCAACAAACCAAGAAAATATAATGACAATATAGACAACACCTACCTGCCCAGCGTGCATATCCTCCAAAAGGCCTCGTTTGAAGATCCGAAGACCAACGACGACGACCTAATGCAATCCTCCACACATGCATCTGAGGTAACATGAATGCAATCTCCGTCGGGACCCATGGACGAAGAAAGGCAAAGAGATCATACGCCCAAAACTAGAGGGAAAAAAAAGAAAGAGAAATGTTGAATAGCTGCTACAACTAAAAGAGCAAAAAGCAGAAACAAAAAAAATCGAAGACATTATGACACCAATTAACCAAAACTCACCTGGAGGAAGGGAAAGAAACCTCCGATCGTCGTGACACCTCACCCCCGACGATAAAGCTACTCATAGAGATGCGCTAATGTGGCCGCACCCCAAGCATAGGTAGGGACCCAATCTAAGTCCCCGAGAAGCATAAAAAACAACTCGGTGATCCATCCCCGAGTCGAAGAAGAGAAGAGTACCACGCCAAAGAAAAGCATCAAGAATGCTCGAAGCACCCTATTTGCAGCCAACCCTGGCTCAACCACGGGCTCTCGACCAGCCATCACCACGCAACGCGCATCGAAAGATGCCCTCGACTCCGAATGACGCCTCAGAGGGACGAAGCCACTAGCAAATGTTTTAAAGAACTAAGTGACCCAAACTACCCCTGGCCCCGATCCACTAGATCTATATGGGACACCCAAAATATCCTCACACACCCCTAGATAATCTCCCGCCATCGGCCCCGTAATCGGCTCGCCCTTGAAACGAAGACCAGTGATGCGGACCTAGTCCTCTGGAGTCGGCAGCAACATACCAACCGGAAAGGGAAGCGCCTGATGCTCCTCCCTCCACCTCTCCAAAATCACCGCAATCAGACCACGATTGGCCTGAAAAGGCTCTAACTCCTGGATCAGTCCAAAATCGAAAGACACCAGCCGCACTCACTGAAAATTTGGCTAGGCACGATACCAAGTATGAGACTCAGTCCCTGTCGAGTTGATAGCCAGCTGCAGAGGCTCCTATGGAGCAAAAAAATAAGAAAAAATAAAATAAGACAAACACACATGCCTACAACGAGAGACAAGTAGACCTAGAGCTAAAAGTAAATAAGGTATATTGAAACACACAGTAATAATTCATAACAAGCATGTAAAACATGAGAACAATAAAACAGAAATGTGCCCTATCAGTAGATGCAGCCATGATGTATGAATGAGCACACAATCAATAATCGATGTAGGTTTGACATAAATAAAAAGGGTTTTCAGATCCTAATAAGTCTATGTCACAACCTAGTGCCTAGAAAAATGAAGGAACTCTTTCTCACAGGTACCTATCTGGCCTCGAGCAAAGAAATCCTCCAGCGAGAAGTGTGCGCGAGCCTAACGCCCCTCATCCTCAACTCTCTCAGCCTCACCCTCGGCTCTCTCAGCCTCATCCTCTCCCTCATCCTCAGTCGCACCCTAATCAATCTCGGGTACCTCCTCCCTGACCACCACCTGGTCACCCTCTGGTACCTCCTCTCTAACTAACGCCCTGACATCCTCCTCCACGACAACAGCACCAGTCTGAGCCTCGGAAGACTCACCGATCTCTACTGCTCTCATCTGCTCAACTTTTGAAGCAGTTTCGTAGAACTGATCACTACCCCCAAACTCCATCCTACAAGAAAGAGCTTAAAAAACTAGAAAGAACGAAAGAAATGATGCCTAAAACAGATGGTCGGATCTCAATATATTGTAAAAACACAAGAATTAGAGCACAAGGAAACAAAGAATTGAAGATGAAAATGAATAACGTGGTAATAATGAAGAATTGTGAAGTATATATAGAGCGCGGTCAAATCGCGTGCTTGGACTCACGCGCTGAATGAAATTGCACACCATAAAATTTGCGCTTAACCCGGATTACACGCCCAACCTTGAGCGTGCAAATAGATCATCGCCCGCTCAAACTAACCCGATGCGCAGGTTGTGCGCCGCATACCAGGCATGTGATTATATCAAACGCCTGCATCACGACGCTTAAATGCCAAAGGTCACCCACACAGTGACCAGCTGCCGCTCTAATTTTACATAATGAAACATGTGTGCAATATGTTTATGCGTAAGCATACTAACACACAATGACCCCCCGAACCCCTCAAACGCGCGTGCCCATTCTGGTGCGCAATTTGGTTATGCGCTTGGTGTTAAGCACGCAATTTCCTAGGTAAACACAAAAATACATGCCCAGAATAGTAGACCCAAGTCCTAAAATTAGGAGATTTCAAACACTAATTACCAACCCAAACCATGCCTTGCCAAGGCAAATCCGAAAACACCCCTTAAACTTAGAAAATATACACTCTAAAAGCTAAAAAAAAATGCCCCCCATCCCCAAAGTGAATTGCTTGCTTAGACCAAACTAAACTAAACCATAAAAAATGTGCCCCCAACACACCCCAAAACAACAAAAAATTAATAAACCGAATCAAACCGAACTCAAAGAAATATATATAATAAATAAACATCACACTTAAAACAAGTAAAGTAAGCCACAAAGTAAACCCAAACCAAAAATTCACCAAATATAAGTAACCACAAATGAAATTAAAAACATGATCGCTTCATAAATAATTTGCTTAACAATCATAACTCTTTGGGTTCAATACCTGGGATCCAAAATAGAAAGGAAGAAAAGACATTAAATGAACAGAAGAGGAAAAAATGCCCTAGATCTCAAACAAGACAAAAAAAAATCCAAACTTTTAATCCTAAGCTTGAAATAAAATTCAAAATAAAACCCAAAGCCTTTGGCTTATATTTATAAAACTATACCTCCTAAACCATAAAGTGACATATGTCACATTTTAAAATCCTTTCAATCTAATTAAATCTAAACCAAACACGTACCTGTAGACACCCCCATTTTGCCATCTCGAAATATATAAATCTATTTGGTCAAGCTTTGACCTTGCCCGTGACTTTTCGAAAAGGACTTACCTTCTCTGAAAGCTTCACATCCCGACATAGGAATGCTGAAACAATAGTATATGACTGAACACAGGCTGAAACAATAGCACTGTAGTTCAGATCCTTTTACCCTAATGTGGGACCATATACTAAAATAATAGTATATGGCTGGACACAGGCTGAAACAATAGCTATGTGGCTTAGGCCCCATGACCCTAACATGGAAATCATGCACTGAAACAAGAGTACATCGCTGAACACAGGCTGAAATAATAGCTCTGTGGCTCAAATCCCAATGTAGGGAGACTATATACTGAAATAATAGTATATAGTTAGAATACAGAATGAAATAATAGTCTTACATTTCAGATCCCCTAACCCTAACGTGGAAATCATGCACTGAAATAATAGTACATGGCTGAACACAGGCTGAAGCAATAGCTCTGTGGCTCAGATCCCAACGTAGAGAGACTATATATTAAAATAATAGTAAATAGTCAAAATGCACGTTAAAATAATAGCCTTGCATTTCTGACCTGACCTGAACCCAGACAGCCCCGAATTACGCGTCTAAAACCATGCACGCAATTCGATTGCACGCTAAACCACACATGTGCAATCAGTCCCCCTTTCAGACCAAACTCCCTTTCCCAGACCACCTTGAGACTCGATCACGCGCCTCACATGAGACGCGCGATCGGATTGAGCGCCCGACCATCGACGCGCAACTGGCCTACACTCAACCTAGTCTTACAGTCCTTGACCCCCAAGCTTCCTCGATTAAGCACTTCGAAAGAGACGCTTAATCGGATTGCGCACTCCCTGTCAAGCATGCAATTAGTCCTAACACTATTAGAACTAGGAAACTCGCTGAGCAAGTCAGTCGGTCGCTCACTGAGTCGGTGATCGACTCAAAGCGATAAGCGATTAAGAACTGGGGAACCGGCGCACAATTTGGTTAAACGCCTTAAACAAGGCATTTAATTGGAGAAAACCCTATAAAAAATATTTTTAATCTGGCTATAAGAGGCTGAAAAAATACGAAGAGGCTGCGAATTTTGAGAAGAGAGGCTGGAGATTTCGAAATCAGAGAACTCCGAGAACGAACACATAGAGGAACCTAGCCATGATTTCGAGATTCAAGCTTCAAATTTATGAAATTTCTCTCCACAACCCGACCATAGGTAAATCTAATTTTTAATTTCTGACTGTAGTCCTTAGTATTTAGATTTAGGATTTTCTCTTAGTTCTAATTATCAATATTGAATTTTCAGTTTTAGACCGTAGCACCCTTTTTCAGACCGTAATTTTTAATATCTGGTTCTAGTTTCGTTTCTGGAACCAGTCCTTAATCTGACGGCCTAATTCACCGATCCTAAACCTTAATTTTGTTCTAAAATCTTCACCCTTTTTCAGACCGTAATTTTTAATATCTGGTTCTAGTTTCGTTTCTGGAACCAGTCCTTAATCTGACGGCCTAATTCACCGATCCTAAACCTTAATTTTGTTCTAAAATCTTAATCTCCAGTCCTATCATTAATCTATGGCTCTAGTTCTTAGTTTCTAGAACTAGTCCTTAATCATACGGTCTGATTTTCTGATTTCGGACCCGAATTCAGTCCTTAAATTTTAAAATTCATAGTTTTAATTTCTTAATTTAATATTTCAAAAATCTCACTTCTTAATTTAGTTTTCTAAAACTCCAGATCCTTAATTTAATTCAGAATTATAATCCCAAAATCGACTCTAAGATTTTTTTTTTTTAAATATTATAATCCAAAATCCAATTTTGTCTTTGATCTCAGCCACCCGATTCGTCCAAGGGAGCTAATGGCGGGCACTCGGGAACTAGGCCAATCCTCCTCAACATAGCGGGCCCAAAACCCCTTTCTTTTAGGATCATTTTATTGCTTTAATTAGAATTAGAATATCAGTTCCATAATTTTCCTAGAATCTTAGTATAATTAACTTATTTCTCTAATCAGAATTTTAGTTTAATTAATTTATTACTTTAATTAGAATTTCAGGAAAATTAGTTCTTATTGCTCTAATTGGAGTTGTAGCAAAATCAGTCTTCTATTTTGATTAGAATTCTAGTAGGATTGGTATACTTGCTTTAATTAGAAATTCAGTCAAATTAATATATTTGCTTTAATTAGAGTTGCAGTAAAATTAGTATATTTGCCTTCAATTAGAATTTCAGTATAATGAGCATGCTTGATCTAATTAGAGTTTCATTAGAATTAACATATTTGCGTTCCTAGTATAATTAGGAGACTAGTATTAAAATGACTTCTAGTAAGATTAGGAAACCAAATTAACTAGACTTCTAATAGGACTACAACACCTAAAACAAATTAGACTCCTAATAGGATTAGAATATTAGACTAGGTCACTATAATAACCTCATACAGTTAGACTCACAGTAGAACTAGGAAACTAAAACCAACCAAAATCACAACAATAATTGAGAAAGAAAAAGAAAACTAAACTATCTAATCTATAAGAAAGAGCCATAACTACTGATGTTCGTAGGAGGACGATTCAGTAAAGAAGTAACCCACACCCACTCTAAAGCGTGATCATTGACGTGCTGTAGCGTCGTTAAATATCTGCAGTTGGCGATCGCAACAAACTAGGAATCTTCCTAGAAATCCCCCCTTTTTTCTTTATCTCCAACATTCCAAACACCGCATCGCTAGAGGCCACTTGGATAGAATTGAGCCACTGATTCAACGGGGACCGAGAGGAACCCAAAAAAAGCACGCACCAACAGTACCCCCTAGAAAAGAACCATAATCCACAGAAGCCTATATCAACCAACCAAAGCACGTACTTACCCTTCCAAAATATAAATCCTCCCAAAATAGATGAACCAATAGGATTGAAGCACCTAACACCCATCTAGAAGCTTTGAGTTAAACCCTAAGTTCACACAATGCCAACAAGTGTCACCCCCAAAACAAAACACGGGACTAAACCAAATATACTAAACTCCAAACATAAGACTTACACCCTTACCTTGAGCCAAACAAATAAAGATTCACCTTAGGAGTCCCTAAAAATAAACTTTGACTCCTCTAGACCAAACAAAAAATAACTTTAGAATAATTGTCTAAAAAAAATGTCTCAACAACTTTAACAAATAAAATCTAAACCCAAGTAAAATCTTGAGAAAACCTAAGATAAGCATTACAAATTAATTCTGAAACAATTCAAAAAAATAAACGCGTCTAAAATTCCAAATTAAAACTCAACTAGACAAGAATTCTAACAAACTAAGTCAAAAGAAAGAAGAATTTTTTTATATTAAAAGTCTACACAAGTCCAATTAAACAAATATCAAACACCTTTTATTCATTTAATAAATATTTTTATACAATATCACCAGAGGCATACCTCTTGCATATACAACCCAAAATGAAAACTTAGAACCTAAGCTGCAACCCAAAACGAAAACTAAACCTAAAACGAAGACCAAGTGAAGAGCAGCGCCCAACTTGGAGCATCCAATCAGAGGCTTCAGGAAGGATTGGTTGGGGAATACATCCCTCCACTCGTAATGCCTTCTCTTCTGCTATCGTCACCTCCTCCGCCGCTGCCTCCATTGCTCCCTAAAAGGGATCGATGTGAAGACTAGGATTTTAGTTACTAAAGGCAACCCACAGCTACTGATGTTCGCCGACGGATGATTCAGTAAAGGAGTTCAACCTGCAAGCCCCCGCTTCCCTTTAAAGCGTGATCAATGACGTATTGCAGCGTCGATAAATATCTGCAGCTGGCGATCACATCTTCTTAGGTATTATTCATTTAGAATTTGCCTCTTTAATTTTAGCATTTAATATTTCCTAATTTATTACTCCATCATCGCCTTTGCTAGAGTCCACTCGGATCGAATTGGGCCACTCTTTTTGGGGACCGAAAGGAACCTAGAAAAAGCATGTACCAACAAGTATGCCTATCTCAAAGTTTGTAGAGATGTTGGATGGTGAGGGTGTTCCGGAGACTCCAATTGTGGAGGGTGAGGGTGTTCCGGAGAATGCTGTTGAGGCTGAGACTCCTGCCAGGGCCGAGGTTCCTCCTATCGCTGAGGGTGCTAATGATGCCGTTCTGCCTTGGGCTAAGGTTCAATACGGACCTTGCTGGCAGACACCTTTGCAATGAACCGGGTAGTCTTTTGGGACCAAGATTCTTTTTAGTTTCCTAGGCATTTAGGCTATGACGAAGATTATCTAGGATATGGAAACCCTATTTGCTTTATGCAAAACTTGCATTTGGTCATGAGCTGCGTGCACATTCATGCATCATGCTTGTATATCATTTTAGGTCATGTTTTATTTCATTATGCCATCATATTATCTTCTCATGTTTTGCATGTTCATTGTAGATTTTCTTTTTGCTGTGATCATCGTATATCAGTTATTTCATTGTTGTCACAAAGTTTAACATTATCTATTATTTTTATCCTTTTATTGTTCGTTGTTATCGCATCATCCTCCTGGTTGTTTGTTGTCACCATTATATATGTTTAGTATTATTATCATTTTTAATATTTTTAGTGTTACTATTATCATTATTATTTATCATTATTACTATTATTAGTATTGTTCACCTATCGGTAGCTTATATTATTGTCTTTATATATTCTTCATAGTTTAGTCTTATGTTTTTTATTTCATTGGTTGTTTGTTTAGGAGCCCCTCTCCCTTTGTATTAGTTATGTGTGGGCCGAGTCCCATGCATGGTACGGGCCCTCCCTGCGTTCCAGCAGGCTCGGCTCGCGTCTTTTGGTTTAGGGCCCATCCTACGGCATGAGGCTTTCCACCCCGACATCGGTCTTGTCGAGGCCATAGTAGAGAGGTGGAGGGAGGAGCATCAAGCCCTACTATTTCCTACGGGGATGATGTTGTTGACCCCTGAGGATTGGGTTTGCGTTACTTGGATGAGGTTTGAGGACGAGCCAGTGATGGGGTAGATGCTGTTTGATTACCAGGTTGCGATCGTGGATTGTTTTGGGCTCCAGTATGCTTCTAGTGGGTCTGGACCTGGGATGATTTGAACCACCTGGTTCTTCAATACCTTTGCGGTGGGGTTCGTTCCCCCGAGACATCATCTGGAGTCTTCAATGATGTTGAGGAGCGATGCAGTGAGATAGAGGCCCGCGCCCCCGTGTTAGGGGCAAGGATAGAGGCGGATCATGTTATCAAAGCCTTTTAGATGCACTTCTTTGGTGGGGTTCTATTTTCCTCCTCCTCCCGGGGGTGTATCATCAGATTATTCTTGTCGCTGCTCGTGGACCTGGAGTGAGTCCCTTTATATGCATGGGGTGTGGCAGAATTAACACATCTTTATGGGCAGCTGTTTCACTGGGCGAGGGGAGTTGCTACTATTGGTGGTTTCATCCCTTTTCTCCAGGTGAGGTTTCAATTTTATAGGTCTTTTGGGAGTAGTTGCCTTCTTTTAGGAGTTCTGATTGATGTTGGCTTATTTTTGCTTATTCAGTTTTGAGCGTACGACCATTTCACCTTTCTTCACCCTAGAGTTCCTCCATGGATGGTGCCTATGCTTCCATGTATGTATATGTGGCGGACATTGATGGGAGATCGCCGGAGGAGTACAGACCTACAGGCCTCAAGGTGGCTGTTCGAGAATATGCACCTTGGTCAGGTGTGTGTCTACTTTATTTTGTTAGTTTTGGGTGTCTTGTGTCTCGTGTTTTACTGACATATTTGTTTCATTTGTTTTTCGATTGCAGCTCATTTGGAAACCCTATGATGATGGCGAGGGCACCGAACAGGCCATGATATAGTCTGGCCAAGTTCTTTTTAGGTGGGAGCTATGGGTCCCGTGTTTTGAGATGGTGGAACGGATCTACCTCTCTTGCATTGTGTGGCAGTTGGGGCTCCCCCAAGGGGTCCCTCCAGAGCTTCGTGCGTGGGTGTCAAAGAAGAAGACTGGTACCCCTGACCGCATTTTTTAGAAGAAGATGCCAAATAAGTATTTAGATTTTAGGATTGGGGGGACCGAGGTGACCAGAGTGCAGGATGAGGCTGATGCTCGAGTCTACACGAGATAGTTTGAGGAGCTTCGTGGCCGGATTTTTTCTCGTTTCCCCTTTCAGGGAAGGGATCCTTCAGCTTCAGTGGGCCTAATTCTTTCAGAGCGTTGAGAGAGAGAGTGGCCGAGCTGGAGCGGGGCCAGCTGAGGCCAGGAGTCTGTGAGGCATTGGAGGCCCTGCATCTTACACTGGACTGGATGGGGAGTGCCCCCTGTCTTGATGAGGAGATGTTACAGTCACTGACGGCCTCTATCGCTGATATCAGAGCCGTGGAGGATGGGTTGAGGGGTCAGCTGGAGGAGATCCGTCATGTTCTGGTGAGCATAATTTGTCTTTGATCGTATTAGATTTTATTTATCTTCTTTCACTAGGTTAATTGTGTTTGTATATTTCTCAGATGATGAGGGAGGATACGGTGACTCACCAGGTGCAGCTGATTGAGCTGCTTCAAGGTCAGCAGCAAGTTGGCCGTGAAGTGGAGGCCAGCTTATGCTTAGAGATCGGTTTGTATTTGGTTTTGTTAATCGTCAGTGTTATCATTTTTATTATTTTTGATGTGTTGGTTGTCATTTATACTTGCAGAGGGCAGAGCTCGCTACTGTTGGGGTATCTGCTCCAGTGTTTGATCCATCTTCGGCCGCATCGTCAAGTCGGGAGGATCCAGTGATAGCCTAGCTTTGCAGTGAGCTAGAGCATTGGGCAAGCTTTTGCATTCTGGTTGTTTGGTTTTGTTCATTTTATCTAGTGATTATTCTTCCTTATGTCGCGTTGGAAAAATTTTCAGCGACAACTTGCTCTGGACCTCCAACTGAGGGAGGTCACAACAGCTTCACTGCACCCGGAGAGTCAGGTATAATATGTGTTTTAGTTTACACATGTTTGTATTGTCTTGTAACTTTTGTCTAACGTGTTTGTGTTTGTTGTTTGTTTCTTTGCACAGGACATTCCTGACTCTGCTCCTGAGGTTCCTCCTCCTACTTAGGTATGTCAAGCCAGTGTAGTTCTATTCTTAGCTTTTGTGTAAATGCATTTTCTGATGTGTTTTCATTTGTGTTGTAGCAACCTGCAGTGGTACCTCCTCCTCAACCTATGCCAGTTATAGATCAAGTGACTTCTACGACAGTTTAGCCCCTTCTTTGAGAGCGGGTAAAACTGGTATGTTTTTTCTCTTCCTTCTCCCTTGGCTTTCTCGCTCATTTTACCCCATAGGTATATGAGTTTCTCGGTTCTATGTTCTTATGTAGGCTCATCAGCTCGAGAAATCTTGCTTGGGGGTTGAGCACACACATGTCATCCTGAAAATGAGGTGACAAGCCCTTACAGGTGACCCGAACCGAGTTGGTGCAGCGGTTCTTATCGACATGATCTTTTGCCAAGCGGCTCACATGACCGAGCCGCTGACGATATGCTACCGAGATGCGCGACAGTGAGACCAGCCGACGCCAGGAGAGGAGGGATCGAGGTATCCATGGGATGGTCAGTCGTTTGGCTGAGTCGGAGTCGGTGGGTATGGGCTCCTTGGCTGGGTGTCCTCATCGTACGACCCACGAGCGCATTACGGACTACTACGCTCATGAGTGTTGGTGCACACTTTTTCTGGGTTCCTTTCGATCCCCGGGAATAAGTGGCCCAATTCTGTCTTAAGCAGACTCTAGCAATGCGGTGTTTTAAATGTTAGAAAATAGAGGGATTTCTAGGAAGGGTCTTAGTTTATTGCGATCGCCAGCTGCAGATATTTAACGATGCTGCAACACATTAGCAATCACACTTTGGAGCAGGTGTGAGTTACTTCTTTACTGAATCGTCGGTTTGCCAACTTCAACAGCACTGGCTCTTCTTGAAGTTAAGATAGTTTAGTTTTTCTTATCATTGCTGTAATTCTAATTGACTTAAGTTTCCTATTTCTATTGTGAGTCTAACTATGTGAACCTATTGTGGTGAATTAATCTAATATTCTAGTGTCCTAATCCTAGTGTGAGTCTACTTGGTTTGAATATTCTAATCTTATTAGAAGTCTAACTAGTTTAGACTCTGATTACTTTTGAGCATCCTGCCTTTATTAGAAATCTATTGTGATTAGGTGTCCTAATTCTACTATGATTCTAAAAGGTCTCCTAATACTATTAGAAGTCTAATTAATTTAGTGTTTTAATCCTATTAAAAGTCTAATTAATTAAGTCTCCTATTTCCATTAGAAGTCTAATTAATATTTAAATATTATTAGAAATCTAATTAATTAAGTTTCCTAATCCTACTAGAAGTCTAATCAATTCAAATGTTTCAATCTTATTAGAAATCTAATTAATTAAGTCTCCTAATTCTACTAGAAGTCCAATTAATATTAGTCTCCTAATCGTACTAGGAATGCAACTGTTATAATTCTACTAAGACTGATTAGAACAAGTATACTAATTGTACTGAAATTCTAATTAAAGCAAGTATACTAATTTTACCGAAACTCTAATTAAAGCAAGTGTACTAATTTTACTAAAATTCTAATTAAAGCAAGTATACTAGTTTTACTGAAATTCTAATTAAAGCAACTGATAAAAAAGGGGGTTTAGGCCCGCTATGCTAAGGAGGATTGGCCTTGTTCCAGAGTACCCTCCATAAGCTCCCTTGGGGAGATCGAGTGGCTGAGATTAAAGGAAATTGAATTTTGAATTATAAGATAGTATTTTTTTAGATTTTTAAAGTCGATAATTTTGAGTTATAATTATGAATTAAATTTTGAAACTAGAAATTAAGAACTAAATTATAAATTGGGATTTTAAAAATCTCAAATTGAGTAATTAAAACTAAGATTTAAAATCCAATGACTGAATTCGGGACCAAAATAAGAAAATCAAACCGTATGATTAAGGACTAGTTCTAGAAACTAAGAACTAGAACCAAAGATTAATAAAAGGACTGGAGATTGAGATTTCAGAACAAAATTAAGGTTTAGGGTTGGGGATTAGACGATCTGATTAAGGACTGGTTCTATAAACTAAGAACTAGAACTAGATATTAAAAATTACGATCTAAAAAAAGGGGTGCTACGGTCTAAGACTGAAAATTTAACGCTACTAGTTAAAACAAAAAAAACCTAAATTTAAGAATTAAAAACTAGGGTTGAAAACTAAAATCTAAAAGGAAAATTTTACCTAAGGCCGGGGCTACAGAGAGGGATCTCGAAATTCGAAGCTTGAAGGCCAGGAACTCAAAACTCGAATCTCAAGTTATGGGGGCGGGGTAAAAAAAGAAGAAGTTGGGCAAAGTGGAGAAGCCTATTTATAGGTTTTTTCCTAATTACGCGCCCTGTGGGATGCACTTAACTTTCAATTACACATCCTGTTTCAGGCGTTTAACTAAATTGCATGCCAGCTATCTGATGCTTATCCACTTTGAGTTGGTCACCGACTCAGTGCACGACTGACTGACTGGCTCAGCGAGGCTTCCTAGTTCTAATCACGTTAGGACTAATTGCGCACTACTTTGAAGTGCGCAATCCGATTAAGCGCTTCATTCGAAGCGCTTAATCATGGAATCTTGGTGGTCAAGGACTGTGAGACTAGGTCAGGCGTAGGCCAATTGCGCGCCTATGATATGGTGCTCAATCTGATCATGTGTGTCACATGGAGTGCGTAATCGAGTCTCGAAGTAGTCTAAAGAAAGAAGGTTTGGTCTGAAAAGGGACTGATTGCATGTTTGTGAGTTGGTGTGTAATTGAATTATGCGCACGATTTTTGGCACATAATTCAGGGTTGTCCGGGTCTGAGTTGGGTCTGAAATACCAGACTATTGTTTTAGTCTGCATTTCGACTATATACTATTATTTCAGTATATAGTCTCCCTACGTCGGGATCTGAGCCACAGAGCTATTGTTTCAGCCTGTGTTCAGCCATGTACTATTGTTTCAGTGCATGGTTCCCATGTTAAGGTTAAAGGGGTTTGAGCCATAGAGCTATTGTTTCAGCCTGTGTTCAGCCATATACTATTATTTCAGCATATGGTTCCCACATTAGGGTAAAGGGATCTGAGCCAGTGCTATTATTTCAGCCTGCGTTTAGCCATATACTATTGTTTCAGCATATAGTCCCCATATTAGGATTGTAAAACTTCCAGAGAAGGTAAGACCTTTCCCAAAAGTCACAGGCAAGGTCAAAGGTTGACAGAATGACTTTGTATATTCTGAAAGGGAAAAATGGGGGTGTCTACAGTTACCCCTCTTCGGCTTGCTCTTGCAGAGTAAAAATGCATCGAAGAAGTAGACACTCCTCATTTAAGGTGTTTTCTTGTTTCTCTTGAGAAATCACAAATATGAACTGGGGATGCCCACGACATGCTTAGCTTTCTCATCTATCAGTGCAAGCTAAAATAAAGCATTTGAGGGCCTAGTGGTAGCTGCCAAAAGGCGTATTCCATGTCGTGGATGCAAGTGATCTCGTCGCGTATTACGACCCACTGTCATAGACAGTCGACGGGGGAAGTTAGCGTATCTTAATTTGTGAGTGCAAGGGGCATCCCGTCACGTGGTGTGACCTGCTGCGAGTGACAGTCAAACAGAAAGGAGAATCATCATATCCTAATCTGTGGGTGCAAGGGGCATCCCGTCACATGTCGCAACCTGCTGCAAGGGGCAGTTAAACAAAGGGAAATGATGCAATCGAGGTATCGGGGAGAATCATATAAATATTCATAAATAAGGTCCAGAGATCGATAAAATCATGTGATATCGAAGGCTTTCACAAGTCATGTCAGATCGGGCGCATCATTGCTCACATGAATGTGCATCAGGCGTTCCTTTTCCAATAGGTGTTTGTAAGTTCTTAGATTAAATATACTTATTGTTCAGTTTTTCAAGGGGAATGGCTGGTTTGGGTAAATGGTGAATGAGATGAATTTTGGTAGGTAAGAGGTCTCTTTTTTTATTGTTATTTTGGTTTCTTCTTTTTTTTTTTGTTTTTTTTTTGGTTTTGGAAGTAAGGATTTTTTGAAATTTGGGAATTTAACTTAAGATCAATTCGGTTGTAAATCTTTGAAAAATGTGACTTCCGAGACGTCGCTGAGCATATCCACCGGTACGGGATTTGTGGACCCGATCATTTATGTGGTTGTCAAGATAACACTTAGAATGCCGGATACCCCATCTAACCTTCTTGACGAATACTGATGATTGTCTCTTATGGGAGGACTATAGTGATTCGTGAGTCGAGAGAGATGAGTTTTGAAAAATTTTAACTTAATCATAGCTAACTATATATATCAGAAGCAACAACGAGTAAAAGAGAGGGTGATACTCACTTAAAGTGGTGATACTTACCTGTGTAGCCCTCGATGGAACTGATCAATTGTCGTGATGTCGCGATGGGACATGGTGGTCTTCCCCATTATGATTGCATGCTGGGATGAATCCTGGTGGTTGCAGGTTGAGATGAGACACGAGAAAGTCTTTTCTCTTCCTTCCTGTCATAACGGATCATAGACGTGATGGGACATTGGGGGTCTGCTTTAGGCTGAGGGATTACTGGTCGTAGGTCTAATAGGGGCATTTGGATCCTGATGAGATTTATTGTGTTTAAGATGAGATGGGATGTGGGAGGAGTCCCTCTTCTTCTATTAGAGTCTAGCGACTGCTGCATAGCTAGAGATTTGAGAGGTAGGCTTTCTGCTTTCGTGATGGGACATTGGGGGAGCATAGTTAGCGATGAGACTTTTTTAGAATGTTTGACTCTATGCAAGGTTATATGATGAGGATTTTGGGGAGGTGTGATTGGTGCCGGGCTATAAGACAAGATGAAGTTACTGTGTCATGATAGGACATGTTTGTGATGAGATCGAGTCATACTTGCATCGCAAGGAGATATATTCATGGATGTGTGGTGGGGTCATGTTTGGATGTTTCAGGTGATGATGTTTGCGATGGGACATTGATGGTATATTTGTGCGATAGGTGCGTCATATTTCTTTCTTTGGCTGATTTTGGGTCATATGAGATCACATTGTGGTTGCATCGTGATGAGATTCGTCTTTGGCTTTGGTCATGTACCTGATTTTTGGGAAGGTTTGCTTTTGGCTTTTCATGATGAGATGTGTGGTGGCATAGCTGATTTAGGTCAATGAGCTTAGATATTTGGATGGCCTTTGTATGTGTGCATCTTATTGCGATGGGACATATGCGACGAGGTCATGCAATGGAATTCTCCCTTTTCGATTGGATCGTGATGGGATGAGGGAAGGTGACAGTGTCACAATAAGGTATGTATTCTTGTCGCAGTGGGACCAGGGGCGCGGTCAATGTTTCATACAAGGCTACGCGATGGGACATGGGAGAAGAATCTTGATCGGGATGGGATAAAAGGTGTGAGGATGCAGATTCTATCTAAAGTTGGGTATTGCGCGCCTAGTTTCGGGTGTTTAATCGAATTGCATGCCTATTTTCGGGCGTGCGATTGAAAGTTTGATGGGGTTGTTTACGCGTTTGGATGTCTGCGTGTGATTGGATTACACGCTGTGTCATAAGCGTGTAATTCAAACATCACCGGGTCACTATGCAGGCGACCTTTCATATTGCACGGTGTGAGTGGGTCGTATAATAGGTTTAAGAGGTTTATATTGGGTGCGTGACCGGAGCGTCGTGCCGTCTGCTCGGGCGACGGTTTTATTACGCACTCCAATTAGGGCACGTGATTTAATTAGCACACATTTTCCTTTGTGCGTAAGTGAGTTGCGCACCCGTGTCCTGGTGCATGCTTGAGTCCATACTCTATATAAGCAGTAGAGTCTTCATTTGTTTTGCATCTCTCAGTTTAGTCTTGAGTTTTACCTTTTCTGAATCCTTTATGCTCAGAAATTAGTGTTTCAGTGATATTGGGTGATCTAACCGTCTGATTGAGATTTCATTTTTTTCGATATTTGTGAGTTCGTGTGATCTTCGTCATGAGGTGATGCTCGGGGATGGCATTATTTTGAGAATAGGTGATATTGGGAAAGAGGAGGCTAGCCTTCACATCGGTCCCTTTTAGGGAGCAGTGAAGGCAGCATTGAGGAGGCGGCGATGGAGGTGAAGATGACGGAAGAGAAGGCATTACAAGTGGAGGGATGTATTCCCCAACCAATCCTTCCTGAAGCCTTCGATTGGATGCTCCAAGTCGGGTGCTGCTCCTCGCTTGGTCTCCATTTTAGGTTTAGTTTTCGTTTTGGGTTATAAATTAGGTTCTAAGTTTTCATTTTGGGTTTTATATTCAGGAGGTATGCCTCCTGTGATATTGCATAAAAATATTTATTAAATGAATAAAAGGTGTTTGGTATTTGTTTAATTGGACTTGTGTAGACTTTTAATCAAAAAAATTTCTTCTTTCTTTTGACTTAGTTTGTTAGGATTCTTGTCTAGTTGAGTTTTAATTTGAATTTTAGACGCGTTTATTTTTCAGAATTGATTCAGAATTAATTTGTAATGCTTATCTTAGGTTTGCTCATGATATTACTTGGGTTTAGATTTTATTTGTTAAAGTTGTTGGGACATTTTTTCTAGACAATTATTCTAAAGCTTTTTTTTTTTTGGTCTAAAGGAGTCAGAGTTTATTTTTGGGGATTCCTACGGTGAATTTTTATTTGTTTTGCTCAAGATAAGGGTGTAAGTCTTATATTTGGAGTATAGTTTATTTGTTTTAGTCTTGTGTTTGGTTTTGGGGGTGACACTTGTTGGCATTGTGTGAACTTGGGGTTTAACTCAAAGCTTCTAGATGGTGTTAGGTGTTTCAATCCTATTGGTTCGTCTATTTTAGAAAGATTTATATTTTGGAGGGGTAAGTGTCGTGTTTTGGTTGGTTGATATAGGCTTCTGTGGATTATGGTTCTTTTCTAGGGGGTATGTGTTTGGTTTTGATTTAATTAGATTGACAGGGTTTAAAAATGTGAAACTTGTCACTTTGTGGCTTAGGAGGTATAGTTTTATAAATATAAGCCAAAGGCTTTGGGTTTTATTTTGAATTTTATTTTAAGCTTAGGATTCAAAGTTTAGATTTTTTTTCTTGTTTTGTTTGAAATCTAGGACATTTTTTTTGTTCATTTGTTCATTAATGTCTTTTCTTCCTTTCTATTTTGTATCACGGGTATTGAACCCGAAGAATTATGATTATTAAGTGAATTATTGGGAATGGACGGGATTGGGAACTTGGGGTGATGCCAGGGTTTGTGCTATCAATACAACTCGAAGTGTCACCCCACTGGGAGAGGAGATAGAAGATAAAAGGTGATAGAAAGGAAACCCAAGGATAAGGCAGGGTTAGAGTTCTCATGACCGACTCCTATTTTTCCTCGGTAGGCTCTACGGATTCAGTGTTAGTTGCTCCTCCTTGTTAAGCCTTCCAAGGTGATCTTCAATAGGTGGATCCCGCAGGTCCTGGGTGGCTTTCTTTGAGCCACTCTTTCTTTTTTACCGGCTTGGGGCGAGGAAAGGTTGTTATTATTAGAATTCGTTCAGGGTGTACTCCTTCTCCGGGCTTCTCCGAGATCTCTTGTTTCCCGAATAATTTCGGATTCGGGCATTGCTTGAACGTGTTGATTTTAAATTTCTTATTTTAAATTATATATTCAGAGGGTATGCCCTCGGTGTGATTTGTAATGATTTTATCTATTTATGAAGCGATTATATTTTTAATTTCATTTGTGGTTACTTATATTTGGTGAATTTTTGGTTTGGTTTACTTTGTAGCTTACTTTACTTATTTTGAGTGTGATATATTTTTTTGGTTTGGTTCAGTTTGGCTCATGTAGGTGTGTAAGTAATTTTCTTTGGGGATGTTGGGGGGCACTTTTTAGTTTTCGGAGTGTGTATTTTATAGGTTTGGAATGTTTTTGGATTTGCCTTAGCAAGGGTGTGGTTTGGGTTTGTAATTAGTGTTTGAAATCTCCTAATTTTTTTGGCCTTGGGTTTGTTATTTAACACCGAAAGATAACCAAATTACAGAATGGAATGCCAATGGGTTGAGGGGTTTGGAAGGTCATTGTGTGTCAGTATACTTACGCATAAACATATTACACGCGTATTTCATTACGCGAAATTGGAGTGGCACCTGGTCATTGTGCAAGTGACCTTTGGAATTTAAGCGCCATGGTGCAGGCGCTTGGTATAATTACGTGTCTGGTATAGGGCGTGCAACTTGGGCGTCAGGTTAGTTTAAGCGGGCGATGATCTGTTTACGCGCTCAAGGTTGGGCGTGTAATCCGGGTTAAGCGTGAATTTTGTGGTGCGCAATTTCATTGAGCGCGTCAATCCAAGTGCGCGATTTGACCGCACTCTATATATACTTTAAATTCTTCATTCTTACCGCACTATCCATTTTCGTCTTCGATTCTTTGATTCCTTGTTTCCTTGTGCTCTAATTCTCGTGTTTGCGCGATATATTGTGATCTGGTAGTCCGTTTCAGTCGCCATTTCTTTCGTTTTTTCTAATTTTTTGAGTTCTTTCTTCTAGGATGGAGTTTGGGGGGTAGTGATCAATTCTACTGGACTATTTTGGAGGTCGGAGGATGCTGGTGGTAGAGATCAGTGAGTCTTTTGAGGCTTAGACCGGTGCTGTTGTCATGGAGGAGGATGTCAGGGCGACAGTTAGAGAGGAGGTATTAGGGGGTGACCAGGTGGTGGTCAGGGAGGAGGTACCTGGGATTGATCAGGGTGCGACTGAGGATGAGGGAGAGGGTGAGGCTGAGAGAGTTGAGGATGAGGTTGAGAGAGGTGAGGGTGAGGAGTGTTAGGCTCGCACACACTTCGCGTTGGAGGATTTCTTCGCCCAAGGCCAGGTAGGTCCCCGTGAGCAAGAGTTCCTTCGATTTTCTAGGCATTAGGTTGTGACATAGACTTATTAGGATCTGGAAACCCTTTTAATTTATATTGAACCTATATCGATTACTGATTGTGTGCTCACTCATGCTTCATGACTGCATCTAGTGATAGGTCACATTTTTATTTTGTTATTCTTATCATATTTTGCGTGCTTGTTATGAACCGTTACTGTGTGTTTCAATATACCTTATTTGCTTTTAGCTCTAGGTCTACTCGTCTCTCGTTGTAGGTATGTGTGTTAGTCATATTTTACCTTGCTTATTTTTCGTTTGGTAGGAGCCCCCGTAGCTGGCTATCAGCTCGGCATGGATTGAGTCTCATACTTGGTATCATGCCTTATTGGAGTTTCAGTGGGCGCGGTTGGTGTCTTTTGGCTTTGGGCCGATCTTGGAGTTGGAGCCTTTTCAGGTCGATCGTGGTTTGATGGCGGCGATTTTGGAGAGGTGGAGGGAGGAGCATTAGGCACTTCTCTTTTCGGTTGGTATGTTGCTACTGACTCCAGAGGATTGGGTCTGCATCACTAGTCTTCAGTTCGAGGGTGAGCCGATTGCAGGGCAGATGGTGGGAGATTATTTGGGGAGGAGATTTTGGGTGTCCCGTATAGGTCTAGCGGTTCGGGGTAGGGGGATAGTCTGAGTTACTTGGTTCTTTGACACATTTGCTAGCGACTTCATTCCTCCGAGATGTCATTCAGAGCTGAGGGCGTTATTTGACGTGCGTTGTGCGACAATGGTGGGTCGGGAGCCTGTGATTGAGCTGGGGTTGGCTGCAGATAGGGTGCTTCGAGCATTCTTGATGCATTTATTTGGCACTGTACTCTTCTCTTCTTTGGCTCAGGGATGCATCACCGAATTGTTTTTTATGCTTCTCAGGGACTTAAATCGGGTCCCTACCTATGCTTGAGGTGCGGCCACATTGGCGCAACTCTATGAGCAGTTTTATCGTCAGGGGTGAGGTGTCACGACGATCGGAGGTTTCCTTCCCTTCCTCCAGGTGAGTTTTAGGTAATTTGGGTCATAATGTCTTCGATTTTTTTTTTAAATTTATGCTTTTTGCTCTTTTGGTTGTAGCAACTATTCAGCATTTCTCTTTTTTTCTAGTTTTGGGCTTATGATCACTTTGCCTTTTTTTGTCCATGGGTCCCGACGGAGATTACATTCACGTTTCTGTGGATGCATGTGTGGAGGATGGCATTGGGCCATCGTCGTTGGTCTTCGAATCTTCAGACCGCGCGAGGCCTTTTTGAGGATATGCACGCTTGGCAGGTAAGTATTGTCTATATTGTCGTTATATTTTCTCGATTTGGTGCTTTTATTTATCGAGTTTTAGCATTTATCGACAAGTTTACCTATTGGGTTTGTAGGTGACTTGGAGACCTTATGCAGCTGGGGAGGATGCTGATGTGCTGGTGATTCAATCTGGCCAAGCTTTCTTTGATGTGGACATATGGGTCCATTGTTTTGAGATGGTGGAGAGGATCCACCTATCCTGAGTGGTACGACAGCTGGGACTCGCTCAGGGAGCCCTCCAGAGATTCGCCACAGAGTGGCAAAGAGGATGACTGGTCCCCTTAGTCGGGACTTTGCGAGCCGGATGGCGCCTCAGATGGCTGATTTTAAAGCTGGGGGGTACAGGGTGATAGGGTCACGCGATGAGGCAGATGCCCAAGAGTTCATGAGATGGTTTGGGGCATTGGGTGGTAGGCGCCTCTTCACACGTCCCTTCCATGGGAGTGGTTCTATTGCAGTCGGCGGACCAGAGTTGGTGTAGACATTGAGGGAGAGGTTGGTCGCATTAGAGCAGGGCTATCTCACAGCTGATGTCTGGGGAGCATTAGATGTCCTTCATAGGGCGATGGAGCATATGGGGTGCACTCCTCGTCCTGATGAGGAGTTGCTAAGCTCCCTATCCTCCTCGATTTCTCAGGTTAGGGGAGCGGAGGATGAGATGAGGGTTCAGCTAGCAGAGACTCGACGACTCCTGATGAGTTAGTTCATTAGTCTAGTTTCTTATACATTATGTTGACTCAATTTTCCAGTCGTTCTGATATAGTCATTGTGTCTCGTTTTCTTTTGGCCAGTCTGACAAGGAGGTTGAGGTCGCTAGTCATGCTACGATGGTCGAGTTACTGTGTAGTCAGTAGCAGGCCGGTCGGGAGGTAGAGGCCAGTCTACGATCCGAGATTTATCGATTGGTAAGTGTCTTCCTTGGTTTATTAATGGTTGGTATTTTGTGGATTCTTATTAGTTCTGACGCATTTGTCAATGTTTATAGAGGGCAGAGCTTTCCGCCACGGGGCTTCTGCTCAGACATTCGATCCTTCCTATGTTGCCTCTTCCAGTCAAGAGGATCCAGCGATGGCTCATCTATGGGCCAAGCTAGTGCACTAGGTGAGTTTCTTCAATCTTTTGACCCGTCTGTATGATTGTAGTAGTTCGTTGGATGTTATTATTTCGCTTTTCTTAATAGTTCGCTAACATGATGTGGTATTTCAGCGTCAGGTCGTCGCGAATTTTCAGACAAGAGAAGCGACTGCTGCCTCTCTACACCTCGAGAGTCAGGTATAGTTTCTAATTTAGTGTAATTCAGTTTAGGTTATTTCATTTGTTTTGTTTTGACATATCTTGTGTTGGCTTGTTTGGCTTTTGCGCAGGCTGTTCCGAACTCTACTCCTGAGACTCCTCCTCAGGGGTCTACCCCTATTCCTTCTCATGTATGTTTTAGTTGATGCATTTATAGTTTATTCGTCATCGTAGCATTATCTGATGTATTTGTTTGTTCTCATTGTAGCCACCCACGTTTGTTGTTCGTTCTGTGCCGCCTGTTGATCCAGTGACCGGTGTGACGGTTGAGCGCCTTCTTAGGGAGAGGGTGGATCTGGTATGATTCTCTTCTTTTCAATTTTTTTTCTTACAAATGTTTGTATATATATATACATATTGGCTTTCTTTGACTCAGTGTGGTAACGCAGGTTCATCAGCTTAAGAAGGCGTGTTTAGAGGTGATGCGAGCGTGTGCCACTCTTGAGGAGAGACGGATCCTCGGGGATACACAGAGCCACGAGGACCTGCTCGTCGAGATGATGATTGCGCAAGGGATTCAGATTGAGGCATTGGAGGCAGTGCGTCGGTCGATGCAGGCAGAGATGTAAGCGACCATAGATCGGCTGTAATATCGTCTGATGAGGAGTAAGCGGGGAGTGCATGGGATGGTTGGTCAGCTTGCTAGATCGGAGTCGAGGGATACTGGTTTCTCGGCCTGGTAGCCTAATCGTATGACATGTGATTGTGTCAGGGATTATGTTATTGAGGATTCTGTCATTCAGGAGTTTCTTGACGGGTATCCTCCTCGTTCTCGATCGAGGTGGTCTGCTAGTCAGGTGAGTGAGGGGGGTTCAATTGCGGGGCCTCCTCGTCTACAGGATCTGCCGACTCCAAGTGCCGGGATTGTGTTTTCAGAGGATCAGTCTACGGACCTCCGGGCTGATGATACTGGGGACAACGATGATCGACCATTCCAGTGACAGCGTAGGGAGTAGGCGTGTATAGTTTAACTTTCTTTTTGGTGTTCATTGTGCGTGTTTATTGTATATATAGGGGGTATGCCCCCGGTGATAGATGTAAAAAAGAAAATTTTGACATATACAAATATTTTTTAGTTTAGATGTACCTGATTGGCTCCTTTTCTTTTAATTACGTCTTGCATTTGCCTTTCACTTTTAGTGCCGTCAGTTGTCATTGGGACTTGGATGCTTCCTGAGCTGGCCCGGTGGTGGTTGAAGGTTTCTTTATATATGCACATGTAAAGGAAAGGCTATCAATAATTTTTATTCTCCCCCTTTCTAGTTATCAAGGGGGTTAAGTGTCTTAAACCGAAGTCTGGTAGTAAAAAATGGATATATATATATATATATATATATATATATATATATATATATATATGCTCTTTTTTTTCTCTTTCTTCTTCTTCTCTTTTTTTGCTTTTTTTTTTTTTTTTTTTTTTTTTAGAAACTAAAAATAATGCAACAGGGAAAGCAAATAACTAAAATAATTAAAAATAAAAATATCCCAGTGTAAGAGCGTGGTAGGATCGATAGTATAGTATCTTCGGTTGTATTCTCCAGATGGTGACTTCGTTATTCCGCATCTTTTTTATAGGGGAGTCGGTGCTTCTAAGGTGATTCTCCTTCTAAAAAAAATGCCCCAGTGTCTAGATGCAATAGAGCTTTTTCTGATTTTTATATGAGCACTTTGGGTCTATAAGAAGCCATGGGTATTTGGTGAGTTAGTTTTGAAGAAAAGTTCATCAGTACTGCCATCGAACTAGGGGAGGTCCGTTGTATGCCGGGGTTTATCGTTGGGTGGTGGTCATCCTATCTTGTGGTTATTATTAGGGAGGGTGTGATCGATATAGTAAGTGATTATATCAGTCATCATTCACTGATTTTCGGTTTCATTCCTAGGGGTATCCTGGAAGGCTTACGATTTATCGTCCGAAATAAAAAAATTAGAAGAGGGGTAAGGCTCAGTGATGTGGGGAGTAGTTTATACTTAACGCTTTTCAAAAGGGATGAGTAACAATCTTTTTCTCAGGGGGATACGGGGTGCCATGATTGAGCTCTTCATCATTTTCCAGTACCATCAAAATCTCACATTCTATGATTAGCGGGAGTTTGTCCTCCTCCCGCCACCTTGTGACAATATCTAGTAGTATGGGGACATCAGGGATACCCACACAGCTTGCTTATACATATCTAGTAAAGTTACCAGAGATGTCCTCACGGCCTGCTTATGCTTTCCTGAGCTTATTGACTTTTTCATTCGTCGTATTGGTCTCGCATGATTTTTTTGGAGATATATATATTTTATAAAGCATCCTGCTAGCGCAAGAATAATGAGTTTTGATTAAACCTGACATCTCCATTTTTTGCTCTAACGTCTCCTCTAATGGTGGGAGAAGGGAAATGAGGATCGGGTGTTACTTATGCTTTTGAAGGAGGTTAGGTATGTCACTATTCATTTGATCAATTCATCAGGATGAGAAAGTGGGCGATAAATTAGAGATCTTAAGGATATTCTGAGAATTGAAGGCGTACGACCGATGAACGGGTCGTGATGAGTACGGGGGTGGTAAGTATAAGTATCTAACCACGGGATGTGATGATCACAAGGTTAAGGGTAATATTTTCTAAGGTACATGGTGTTCCAAGGGCTAGGAAGTTCTTCCCCGTCTTTGTTCGCTAGTTTGTATGCATTCCCAGGGTGTGTGGCTGTTATAACATAAGGGCCTTCCTAGTTCGGTTTCAATTTTCCTTTCGGATGGGCATGCTTGGAAGGCATGATGTTCTTCAAAACTAATTCTCTAATATTAAGGTTCTTTTGAGGACTTTCTTATCATAAGCCCTGACCACTCTCCTCTCATATACCTGAGCGTGATCAGTAGCCCTTAGACGTGTTTCATCGAGCTGCTCTAGCTGCACGAGTAGGGTAATTCTCCTCTTATCTAAGGATAGTTCATCATCGAGTTGAATCTGTAGGGATGATACTTGTATCTCATACGGTAGGACTGCCTCCATTCCATAGGTAAGGAGGTAGAGAGTTTTATTATAGATATTTTAGGTGCTGATTTATTGTGTGTGTGGTGAAACAAATTAAAACCGAGGATGAATTCAGCAATTCTAAAATATTCTAGACGTGCAAGATACAGGGTTCATTTGTAGCAAGTTTTAATAAGTATGAGTTTGTCCCACAGGGAGTAATGATCTAAAACCTAGAAGGTGTATAGTAGACCTCCAGATCTGGCTACAGATCTAGCAATTCTAGCCTAATCTAAGAAGAAAGAGTTTTTCGGGTGTCACTAGATCTAATTTACAAAACTGAAACATAAAACTAAATTTATTGAGATTGAGGAAGATGGATGGTAAAATAAAGTAGAAAATTGGGAGAAATAGATAGCTAGGGCATGGCTTTCATTTGCAAAATAGATCAAGGTATGTGAATTTGCAGCTTTCCTTCACTTGGTAACAAGCTCAAGTGCAAGGTAGAAGAATTCAAGCCAAACCAAAGGTTTAAATTGATCTTAAGGGTATGAGCTGCCCACTTGAATGGTCACAGATCATCCTATAGGCTTTATCCAATCCAAAGGTTCAGATTGAAACATTTAAAATCATTGCAGCCACTATGCTTGTGAGGCTACAAGCACTTACAACCATAGGATCAAATAATCTATGCAGATATGGTGAGAACCACTAGAAATCACAAATTATTTGGGGATCTAAACTTAGCTGGTCATTGCTTCAAACAACTGCAAGGACCGAGCTCACAAGGCTGCAATCTCTGCATAATTCCAGATCTCTTCACTGAAAACAGGTCTGAAAATAAGAGCAAGAGTCAGATCTACTACAATCTTTCACTTGGCTACAAGCACAAGTGCAAAGAGGAAGGATCCAAGTTCACCTTTACTTCTAGATTGGTCCTCAGGATATGATCTGTCCACTTGAATGGTCATAGATCATCCAAGAGATTTATTCCAGCAGTGAGGATGAAGATTACAGCATGAAAATTACTACAAGCACTATGGTTGCAAGGCTACAAGCTCAGGCAACCATAGGTGCATCAGATATGAAAAAATCTAAAGCAATTGAATAAAAAAATTATAGATCTAATAGAACTTTAAAAATAGCATTTCATTGATTCAACAAAACTTATAATGATCTGCCTCAAGTCTACAGTCTGTGCATGATCCGGAGCTCTTCACAATGAATTTACAGATTTATTTACAATTAGAAACCAGATCTTAGTTGCTACTTAGATCTAATCCAACAGGCTGGATTAGGGAGAGAAGGGGGAAAAGAAAAAGAAAAAAATAAAAGATAAAACTAAACCTAAATGAGTCAAGGAGAACTAAAGCTATTCCTTGGTTTCCTTGCTGAAGAATTACAGCAGCAAGGAGCCTTATTTATACAAATGCAGTGATCCATGTGCTTTGGATTGCAGCCAATTAGAGGAGAGAATTTCCATTTCAATTTATGCTAATCCCTATTTTAGCATTCCAACCAATCAGAGAGAAGAGAGAGATATCCATTCAGTTCTGCACAATTGAAGTAGTTTGCTTCCCGCCAAGGATTTGAAAATCAGTTTTTGCCCATGTGCAGACCTCTCTTGTGCCTTGGAGTTCCCAAGATTGTGTTTGGTTTTGTGCTATTGTTCATCCATTTTTGGTTTCATTTTATTTTATTTTTGCCATCACTTTATGTGATTCATTACCATCAGTTTTAATAATAAATAAAGCACACTTCAGAAGACCAACAAGTTTTTGGCGCCGCTGCTAGGAAGTTTTGATCTAAGATAGTAAATCTGTGTTTTTGTTGAGCTATATTTATTATAGGCATAGTGTTTGAATAAATTACAGCTGTAGTTTTCCCATGATTTTCTTTCATTTTCCTTGTTTATTTTCTATTTTTAGACCTTTTGGTGTCTTAGTCATTTGTGAATAAGGTACGACTGTAATACTTTAATTTTGAATTTAATTTTCGGTTATTGCTTATTTAATGTTGAATAAATTCTTGCTGATATTTTTTATTTATGCAACTTGGAGCAGTAGAAAATAAAGGAGTTTAGCTGCAGCTGGAGTATTCCTGCATCAGTTTGCATCTCTAACTCCCCTGCTTTGTTTTCATTTCTGCTATCTTTTCATTTCTACATTCTTAAATTCTAGCAGCTATAGTTAGTTTTTGGTATTTTTACTCTATTGGCTATGTGTGTCTCATTGCTATGCTGTGTGTGTGTGTGTTGTATGCTGGGAAGAAGGTCTCTCAATCCCGAGCTTGAACCTTTGAATCCTGAGATTGAGAGAGTTTTGAGTCCTCGGCTAGCAACACACACCCCTGCTGAAGACTTAGTAACTGTTGAGATGACTGAGCAACCTAGACCCCTTAGGGAGTATAATGTACTAGGGGCATACTCATCCCCCTCTTCCATTCAACTCCCTAATGTTGTGGGTAGTTATGAGATTAAAGCCTCCACCATCCAAATGTTGCCAAGCTTTCATGGGCTGGGCAGAGAGGACCCATACCAGCATATAGAGTTGTTTCTTGCTCTATGCACCACTTTTCATATTACTGGCCTGAGAGAGGAAGCAACAAAGCTGACACTTTTTCCTTTTTCTTTAAAGGATAAAGCCAGCTCTTGGCTCTCCATGCTCCCAGCCAACATCATAAATTCTTGGAATGATCTTCAATGCCAATTCTTGGCTAAGTTTTTTCCAGTCGGTAAGACAAGTCAGTTGCGGAAGAACATAATCTCATTTGTTCAACTCCCAACTGAATCATTTCATGAAGCCTGGGAGAGATTTCAAGGGTTGCTGAGGCAGTTCCCACACCACCAGATCCCTAGGTGGCAGCTTGTACAAAGCTTCTACTAAGGGATCGATGCCAAAAGTAGATCTATGATTGATGCATCTAGTGGTGGTCCTTACCTCAGCAAGACTGATGTGGAAGAATGGGAGTTATTTGATTTGATAGGTGAAACCTCCATTCAATAGGAGTCTTTCTCAAACAATGACATTGTGCCAGCTATTAGGAGTATAAATGAATCCACTTCTAAGGGAAAAGTGTATGAGTTGAATGCCTATAGTAACCTAGAGAGGAAGGTGGACAGTTTAGCCTTAAAATTTGATAAAGTGTTGAGTGTGTTGTAGCCCCACTTGGCAACATAGGTTGGAGAGGTATGTTCTATATGCCACTCACCCAGACACTCATCATTCATGTCCATCTGCTGGTCCTATCCTGGAATTTTTAAATGAGCAAGCTAATGTTGTCCAATCATATGGACAGCAGCCTGCTGAGTATCAGTGGAGGAACCACCCGAACCTGAGGTGGAGACAAGGTGATTTGCCTCATACCCAACAGCAGCAGGCCTTTCCCTACAGTACCAACCAGCAGTCCCCTCAAGGTTATGCTCTAAGACAACAATTTTCTCACCAATCTCCCCAGCCAGGCCAGCTAGTTGTAGCCATTGAACCGAACTCCCATAAGAGAATCCTTCACCATGGGTAACGATCGTTCAATTCAAGCACACTTCAGCTCCGTTGCTCTGACTGTACCATCCTGTATAGTTATACCAGAGGTTACAGTCGGACAAAATTATGAAATCAAGCTCAATACACTTCAAGCTATACCTACTTCTCATGGGCTTGATAGAGAGGATCCCTATTAACATTTAAGAGATTTTATAGAACTATACATGATGTTACAACTATCGGTAGCTAATGAGGAATCAGTTAAGTTAAGGTTGTTCCCTTTCTCTCTCAAGGATAGAGTGAAAGCATGGCTGACTTCACTGCCTGCCAGGAGTATAACCACTTGGGATGAACTGCAATCCAAATTCTTAAACGAATACTTCCCAATTGGTAGAGTTAACCATATTATGCAAGCAATTCAAGATTTCAGGCAACAGCCTGGAGAATTGTTTCATGAGAAGTGGTAGCGCATGAAGGACTTACTGAGGAAGTGTCCTTTTCATGATATGCCAAACTGGTCGATGGCACAAAGTTTCTATCAAGGATTGACAGAGACTCACCAATCTACAGTCGATGTCGTAAGCGGAGGAGCCCTTTTGGGTCAGAATGGCCAGCAGTCATGGAACTTATTCGAGAAATTGGTCGATAACTCAAAGCAGAAATAGGCCCTACTTAGATTTGATCCTGATATCACTCGTCACACCCTACTCGTGAGGGGTGGACTTTATGATATCAGTAAAGATAAAGTAAAGAAAGAGGACGATATGAGTGCAAAGGTTTTGGCTCTTGAACAAAAAATCGCGACACTATTGGCTTCCAAATTGAGCACTCCGGGCAGAACTTTGGCAAACTGTTCTACTGCCAAACTTAAGCTTATAATGAAAACCCAGCTACGCCATCATACCAGGAGGTAGTAAAAAATGAGTAAGTAATGGCCTTTCAGCGGGGAGACTATGGAAACACATATAATCCAGTGTGGAGGAACCACCTCAAATTTAGCTATGGTTCCACAGGAGGAGCACAACTAGCACCATCAGTCGCGCAACCCTGATTTCTTCAGTCTCAAATTTTCTTCCAAAGACCTTAAATGTCGGCTGCATAACTCCTATTTGGACCACAGAGCAATGCACCTGATGTCATATTTGTTCAAATCCTTCGGGATTTGCAGCAACAGTCGCATCAACATTCGAAAGATCTACATCAGCTTGCTCAATTCTCTCAAGTACTCAATTCACACACTCAGTCCATTACAAAGCTGAAAAACTAGATAGGCCAGCTAGCTTCCCAAGTGGCGAAAAGAGAGAGTGGCCAATTGCCAACATTGCCAGTAAATAATCCTAGAGGACAAGTGTTCTTGGGAGAGACATCAGCTCCCCAAAATTCAATCTAAAACCCTCATGGATCGTTGAGCTATGGACTCATCCGTAGCACCCATTATAAAATATGTAGAATTGTTTCTTTTTTTTTCGTTAAGGTATTACCCTACGACCTAAATCGTTGAAAAACGATGGATCGTAATATAACTCCTAGTGTATATTATAGCGAACAATCGTATAGATTTACGATTGATCATCATTATGGTCATGTCTATCAGTAAATCATAGTGATTATGATTTAACTGATACGAGGGTTCGTACTTACTATTGCTAAAAGACTAGAGTTGACCGCTAACTCTAGGTCAACACACACGAGATGACCGGTTCAGCAGGTCATCAATAAGATAGGGCCTACATATTCGAAAGAGGATATGTCGGCCCCATTATCGAACCCTCCATTTTTGCTATCATTTTTTCTCTATTTTTCAAAAACTCATCGACTAGGACTCAACCATTTTTATTTCTAAAATCTTTCCTTGTATCTCCTGTTTGATTTCGGAAACCCTATTCAAGTTCTAAGCAATATCCTAAAACTAGGGTTTATGGATTCAAGATCAAGGTAACAACCTTTAAACGAATGAATCTCTGCAAATATTTATGAAAGCTTATTTGCAAGTTGTGATTTACTAAATAATATCCTCTACATCTTGCAGAAAAAGAAATTGCAATATGTCGGGAGAACCGGGCAAACGACAGAGGGAGGAAGAAGGAGAGAAAGGTAACAATTCCGATAACTCTCAAATTATTAATCGTATCGCACAATCTGCTGCCCTCAAGGCCAAATTAAAAGTAGCAGACCCACCAAGGAAGAAATCCAAACCGTTCGGGATAGTTATCAGAGAACTACCTATAGAAACAAATGACATCGACTCTTTATCTGCCCCCAAGAAGGGCATAAAGTTAGATAAATGTAAAAAGCCAGCGTCTTCTGCCACGACATTAGACCAGCTCCCTACCTCAATGAAGCACCATATTGTGGGAGCTGAAATCACGGTAGACGTTTAGTGTTTGACTAATTGCCTTTGTAGTTTTTTGTAGTTTTCTGAATTTTTACAGATTTGGAGTTGTGGCTGAGAGGAGCAATTTTGCTAAAAGTAGAAGCAAGTTGTGCATGAGTTTGCATTTTCTAGCTCTTTTACATTTCTAAATTTGTAAATTTTTAGATCTGCAAAAATAGTTTTTGTGTTTGTTTGCTTATTGAAATCTGTGCTGAAATCTTATGTGTTGTACTTGGTGTTTGTGTGTGGTGTATGTTTGGAAGAAGAACCCTCAACCCTGAGATTTATCATTAAATCTTGAAGTTGAAAGGATTCTTAAGCTTAGACAAACTACACATACACCTGCTGAATATGAGACTACTGAAATGGGTGAGTAGCATAGATTGTTGAGAGAATATTTTGCACCTGATGCATATAATTCTCCTTTTTATATATAATTTCCTACTGTGGAGGGAAATTATAAGATCAAGTCTTCAACTATTCCGATGTTACCTTCTTTCCATGGGTTGAGCAAAGAGGACCCATACAAACATGTTGATGAATTTCTTACTTTGTTTACTACTTTTAATATTACTAGTTTGGGGCCAGAAGCCACTAAGCTTAGCCTATTTCCTTTTTTATTAAAGGACAAAGCCAGGGCCTGGTTATCTATGATCCCAACCAATAATATTAATTCTTGGAATGACCTGTAATGTCAATTCCTAGCTAAGTTCTTTCCCATGTCTAGAACAAGTTAGCTGAGAAAAAGTATCATGTCATTTTCTCAATTCTCAACTGAAAGCTTCCTAAAGGCTTGGGAGAGATTCAAAGAGCTGTTAAGGCAATGCCCCCATCATCAAATTTCTCAATGCCAAATTGTACAAAGTTTCTATCAAGGAATTAATTCAAAAAGCAGGAATATGGTGGATGCCTCTTATGGAGGTACATACGTTCATAAAACAACTGATGAAGCTTGGGAATTGTTTGAGGTTATTGGAGAAAATTCAACACAGCAGGAAACCTTGCCTAGGGATAATGATTCCCCGGCTAAATTTACAAAAGAGAACACAACAAGAGGAAAATAATATGAGGTCAGTGGTTACAATGAGTTGGAGAGAAAGGTAGATATCTTGACTCAAAAGTTTGATAAGCTAATGGGAGCAAGGCAGTCTCCAATGGCTGCCAAAGTGGAAGAGGCATGTCTGATATGCCAGTCTCCTACTCACTCCCTTGAAGAGTGTCCCTCTGTTGCACAATTTCTAGATCTGGTTATGGAGCATGTTAGTGCTGCTCAGTCCTTTAGACAGCAGCCAGCTGCTGGTTATCCTTGGAGAAACCACCCCAACTTGAGGTGGAGGCAAGATAACTTTCAAAACCAGCAGCAGCAGTAATAACAATAGCCAATGCCATATAGAAATGCTCAGTCTTATCAGTAGAATTTCTTCTCAAGGCTCCAATACCAGCAACTTATGGCCCAGCCAATGGCATAACTCGTGCATCAAACTACACTAGCCTCAACACCCTCTAGAACACTCACATTTGAAGAGCAAGCTCTGGCTTCATTGCAAAACTTGGGCTCTTTGTCTCAAACAGTTAACTCCCATAGCCAAAGTATTAAGAAGATAGAGGACCACCTTGTTCAGCTATTCAATACTTTGATTAGGAGAGAAGAGGAAAGACTGTCTAGTCAGCCTATGAATAACCCAAAACGGCAGTATATGGTGGGTGAGACTTCTTTATCACGTGAAGAAGTTAAATCTGTCACCACTTTGAGAAGTGGAAGGCTAGTTGATAACAAGGTTGGTATTGAGTCTGAGAAGAGTGTAGGAAACGAAAGAATAACCCATCATGATATGCAGTAGAAGCAACATATGAGAAGTAAGGGGGGTGTTGATGAACCCCAACAGAAAAATAAAAATAAAAATAAGGAAAAAACTGATGAGATTGCTAAGGCAACAAATGGGAGATCAGTCCTTCATTTGCCATTTTTCAATGCACTTGAAGCACCTTCTCCTTTTGATAAGGGGAATACTAAAGTTGAGGAAATGATGAAAACATTTAAACAAGTTAAGATTAATTTGCCTTTACCTGATGCAATCAAGCAAGTGCCAGCTTAGGTCAAGTTTTTGAAAGATTTGTGTGCACACAAAAGACAATCTAGGATACACCTATCCAAGAAGGTCTTTTCTGCTGAAAAAGTGAACCAAGTGCTGTCTATTGAAACCCCAACAAAACTCCAATGCCCTAGAGTTCCCACAATCCCTTGCATCATTGGGGATCACACAATTGAAAAAGCCTTATTAGATTTGGGGGCCAGTGTGAACCTACTTCCATATTCAGTTTATGAGAAGTTAGGTTTGGGAGAATTGAAGCCCACACATGTGGTATTACAGCTTGCTGATAAATCTGAAATGAGGCCAGTGGGAATGATAGAAGATGTGTGAGTTGGGGTTGACAAATTCTTTTATCTAGCAGATTTTCTAGTTCTTGACATGGAACCAAGCAAGTGCACTACCTCCATTCCTGTAATTTTGGGCATGCCTTTCTTGGCCATTGCCAATGCTTGTCTATAATATAGATCAGGTGTAATAGAGGTATCCTTTGGTAATATAAAAGTAAAATTGAATGTTTATAATGCAGCAAGTCAGCCTCCCTTGGATAGTGAGGACTGCTTTATGATTGATGTGTTGGATGAGCTTGTAGAAGAAATTTTACCCAAGCTGCTGCATTGTGATGACATGTGTGATTGAAAATATTTGGAATGAAATAGTGGAAGAAAAGACTCCCACACCTGTGATTCAAGAGGTGAAAGCCTTAAATTCTGAAGTGGGGCCAGCAATAAGGTATCCTCCTTAGAAACTAGTTGTGTTGCCTCTTCCACCACCTTTAAAGGTACCTTTATTGCCTTCACTCATAAGTCCATCTGATGTGGAACTAAAACAGCTCCCCAAGTCATTGAAATATACATTTTTGGGAGCAAATCAGAAGTTACCTGTGATAATTTCTTCTTCCCTCACCGATGAGCAAGAAGAAGAGCTGTGGGTGTGTTGAAAAGGCATAAAAGAACAATAGGTTGGACTATTGCTAATCTTGGAGGAATCAATCCTGTTGTTTGTATGCATAAGATCCACCTAGAAGAGGGTTCCAAACCCTTTAGAGATGGAAAGTTACCTGTTTGTATCCTAAACAGATGCAGAGAAAGTTAACCCCCCACATGCAAGAAGTAGTGATGAAGGCGGTGGTTAAATTGTTAAATGCAGGAGTCATCTATCCCATTTCGGATTCTGAATGGGTGACACCTACTCATGTGGTACCCAAGAAATCTGAATCATTGTGGTTAAATAAGATTTTGGTGAGCTAATTCCAACCAGGGAAACCACTGGTTGGAGGGTGTGCATTGATTATCGAAAGCTCAATTAAAAAATCAGAAAAGACCACTTTCCTTTGCCCTTCATAGACCAGATTTTGGACAAGTTGGCAAGCAAAGCTTTTATTGCTTTCTTGATGGATACTATAGGTATAACCAGATTCCTGTGTATCCACAAGACCAGGAGAAAACAACTTTCACGTGTCCATTTGGCACCTTTGCTTATAGAAGGATGCCATTTGGATTGTGTAATGCCCTTACAACTTTTCAAAGGTTTATGTATGCCATCTTCTCGGATATGATTGATCAGTTTTTAGAGAGATTAATGGATAATTTTTCTATCTTTGGGGATAGCTTTAGCCATTGCCTACATCATCTCAGGCTAGTATTGCAGAGATGTGAAGCAACCAACTTAGTTTTGAGTTGGGAAACGAGTCATTTTATGGTCAATCAAGGCATTGTCCTTGGCCATGTTGTTTCCCATAGAAGCATAGAGGTATACCAGGCTAAAATTAATTTGATTGTACATTTGCCCCCACCTAAAACTATCAAACAGGTCAGATCCTTTTTGAGGCAAGCTGGTTTTTATAGGAGATTCATCAAAGATTTCTGTAAAATCTCAAAACCTCTTTGTCACCTGCTGTGTCGAGAGGTTCCTTTTGTATTCAATGATGAACGTCTCATTGCTTTTGAGTTTTTGAAAGGATGTTTGACCTCTGCACCTGTCTTACGTGCCCCTAATTATTCTTTGCCATTTGAGCTGATGTGTGATGCATCAGCTTTTGTTATTGGTACAGTTTTGGGGCAAAGAAAGGATAAGTTACCTTGTGTGATTGCTTATGCAAGCAAGACAATGATTGATGCTCAGTTAAACTACACCATAATTGAGAAGGAATTGTTAGCCATTATATATGCTTTGTAAAAATTCAGGTCTTATGTGTTAGGATCTAGGATTGTGGTGTTCACAGACTATTCATCCCTAAAATACCTTTTGTCTAAAAAGGATGCCAAGACAAGATTAATCAAATGGATCCTCCTATTACAAGGGTTTGATCTTGAGATTAAAGACAAGAAAGGGGTTGAAAATGTGGTTACAGACCACTGGTCATAGATCCTAGCTACTGAGTTTGATGGACTGCTTGTCAATGACTCATTTCCAGATGAGAAACTTTTTACTGTAAGCATGAATACAGTTTTGTTTGCAAACATAGTTAATTATTTGGCAGTGGGTAGGATTCTCCCATATTGGAATAAAATGGATAAGGATCTGTTCTTCTCTAAGATCAGACACTACATGTGGGAGGATCCATACCTTTTCAAGCACTGTGCAGACCAAGTTATGAGGTGTGTACCTGAGAATGAATTCCACAGCATACTAACCATATGTCATGAATAGGCTTGTGGAGGCCATTTCAGTGGAAATAAGACTACTGGAAAAATACTTCAAAGTGGATTTTATTGGCCCATTATCTTCAAAGATGCATGACAGCATTGCAAGGCTTGTGAAAAATACCAGAAAATGGGAAGTACTTCCAAAAGAAATTTCATGCCTTTACAGCTCATACTTGGTGTTGAATTATTTGACATTTGGGGGATTGACTTCATGGGTTCCTTCCCTCCTTATGGGTATAATTTTATTCCTATGGCTGTGGACTATGTGTCCAAGTGGGTTGAAGCCATAGCCACAAGAACCAATCATCACAAAGTTATCATCAATTTCTTGAAAGATAATATTTTCTCTAGGTTTGGTACCCCAGAGCTATCATTAGTGATGGGGGAAGCCATTTCTACAATAGAAAGTTTGAAAATCTACTTAGAAAGTACTTTGTGACACACAGAGTTGTCACCCCAAACCACTCACAGACCAGTGGGCATGTGGAAATTTCTAATAGAGAGATCAAACACATTTTAGAGAAAATTGTGAGAGATAGGAAGGATTGGTCCTTGAAGTTGACTAATGCTCTTTAGGCTTATAGGACTGCCTATAAGACCCCAATAGGGATGTCTCCTTTTAGGTTGGTATATGGCAAGGCATGCCATTTACTAGTGGAGTTAGAACATAATGCCTATTGGGCTATTAAGACCTTGAATTCTGATCTAATTACTGCTAGTATGCACAAGAGGTTGCAGCTGTCAGAACTTGACGAGCTGAGATTGGATGCCTACTCCAATGCAAGGATCTACAAAGAAAAAGCCAAAGCTTTTTATGATAAGCATTTGCTGAGAAAGGAGATTACTACAGGCAACAAGGTATGGCTGTTTAATTCAAAATTAAAATTTTTCCCAGCAAGTTGTGATCTAGATGGGAGGGACCTTACATTGTAATGCATGTATCCCCATCTGGAGCTATTGAAATCATGGATCCTACAGATAGTAGGATCATGAAAGTCAATGGTCAAAGACTCAAAATCTGTGTTGAAAATATAGTAAAGCTTGTGGTGACCTTTCACCTTCAAGAACCTCCAAAGTGTGAATGATTTTCAACATTGTACATTATGTACCACAACTCTCATGATATTGCTGTTTTTATTTTTTTCTATCTGCTAGATCTATAATTTTTTGCTTAGTTTTTCATTTAGTATAATAATACAGTGGTACTGAGGTCAGGGAGGTCTTTAATGCATGAGAAATAAAATGGGAATAGAGGAGGATTGATAAATCTATATTGAAGGTAGACTGTGAACTGATGGGAAATAATTTTGGACTACAAAACAACCTGTCAAGAGGTGTGAGGAGAATTTTAACAGGTACTGAAGGTGCCTCTTGTGAAATTTGACAAGTACTGAGACCTGTCGAGAGGTTGAGAGAGGAAGTCGATAGGTACTGAAGGTGTTGGCTGCATTTTTGATAGGTTCTGTGTACCTGTAGAGAGGTTGAGAGACCTCTCGAAACTCTAAATGTTAGAAATTTGTAACCTATCAATGAACCTCTCGACTTGCAAATTCTGAAGCTCTTTACTTGTCGAGAGGTTTGATAAACCTCTCGAAACCTTCAGTATGACAAACCTGTCAATCCAAGTGCTTTTAATTGTTCGACAGGTTGATTCAACCTATCGAAATCTTCTTCTTAACCTATCGAAATCGTGTTTTGCTTATTTTTAAACCTATCGACAGGTTATTCCATCCATTCGACACCTTACGTGAGAGTTCTGTTCTTCCTCTGCCCAAATTTTCATTTCTTTCTTTTTTCTCCACCTTCCTGGTTCCAGTTCCAATTACCTTGCCATTGTTCCAATTGCATTAGCTCTATAAGGGTGACATTTTGCAGCTGGTTTGTCCTGATTTGGTGCTGTGTGCTGCAAGTTTTGAGAAACCCTAGGGTTTTTGAGTAAGTTTTTCTTCAACCTCAATCCTGTGATTTTCCAGCATTGTAGTTCCATATTTTTTGGGGGTTTTCAGTATGTGTGGTTAATTTGATTGAGAAAAAGTATACTGTTGTGGCTTTTTGTGGCTTTTGAGAATTTTTGTGAGGATTTAGAGTCTCAATGGCTAAACGTGAGGATACCCTGGCTGATTTATTCAAACTCCCTTCCAAATCCGCCCCAAAATCCACTTAGAAAATCTAGTAGGATAGCTTCTTAGCTCAAAGATGACCCACCTGCAAAAAGGAAACTCATCATGGAAAAACCCAAGAAAGCCAAGATAGCTAAAGAGATTGTTGAGGATATCCCTGTGCCTGAACCTAACCCTGAGCCTGAAACAGAGATACCTATAGCCCTGACAACTCCTAATGAGTATGTGGACTCTTTAGGTCTGATTCGAGAGACAACCTTTGACCTACCTTATTTTACTAAGGTAGAGTAGTGCAAGGGGACCTTGGCCTCCTTGGAAAAGGCATCCCTGATACCTCTTTTGACTCCATTACAAGAGAAGGTATACCTAAGGTTGGTCAAATTATGGTATCAGAACATCAGAGAAAGGAAGAAGCCAGAGGTAACTGACCTGTGCTTGTGGTTTTGGTTGACAATTGGGAGGTAGTTGTGGACTACAATGATATTGGATTGGTGTTAGGGGTCCCATCCATATATGACTCAGTTTATGGTTTAGGAGCACCTGATAATGTGTCCTTTCGAGCAATGGCCAGACATTTGACTCAAGGCCTAGTAGGATCTGGGGAGTCTTTAATGAGGAGAGATCTAGACCCCAACTTGCTTTTCATTGATATAATTTTGAGGAAGAATGTATATGTCAGTGGGCATCAGCAAGAGAGAAGAACCCCCATAGTGGATGCCCTCTACTTCTTCTCTAAGGGCCAATTCTTTAATACTCCTCAGCTGATATTTGAGGCCATGGTGGATGTGTATGACAAGATTAAAAAGGGACAAATTGTGCCAGGGTTACCTTATGGTAGACTTATTACTACCCTACTGAAGCAAGGGAAGTATGTAGTGCAAAAAAGGATGAGCCAGTAGAAGAATTGGGTCTAAAAGAGTTTGGGAGGAGGGCTTGGTCTACTAGAATGACTCTAATTGGGAAGAGCAAGAAGAAGCCAATTAAGAGTTCTAAAAAGGAAGCACACCCCATCGGCTAGCTGAGCCTCACGCTCACCTTCTGGTACCTCCATGGTACTAGCTCAGTACCTCCACCTTTGACCTCGGCACCTTTATCTGTCATCCCTTCTCCTTCTCCCTTTGCTATTATCAGTTCAGCTAGCATCCCCATTCCATCACCTTCCATACCATTCATTTATGTCCCCATACCTTCCAGCAGCTTAGCCACCCCTTCTACCATCACCACAATCACCCTTGTGTCAGCTCCTCCTACCACAAACCCAATTTTCACCTTACCATCACCTCCCATCACAACTACCTACCAGAGAAAATCAAAGCAAGCCACAACCCCACTAGCTAGCCCATCCTTCCATTAAGCCCTGACCCAGCAGCTTCATCTACATCATCTGTCCCAGTCTCCTCTCCACTTTCCATAGCTTTGGAGACTGACCCCACTACCTCCATGTCACCTGCACGTATCCAAGATTTGGAACACTACACTACTGAGGGGTATTCATCCCTAATAGATTCCATTGTGGAAGATATTGGGCATGAGTACTCCCCTTTACCTGATTCTCCACAACCTAGCCACTTCCAGCATATCTCTACATCACCCTCCCAGCCTATTCCATCCACTCCACCTGTTACACAAGCACAAATCCCACCTGATTATGTTGCCCAAATCCTTTCCCTTCTCACATCCGTCCAAGCCCAGCTGCAGACCAATACAGATAACTAGTCTGTCATGGACAGTTGCCTTCATGCCATTCAGTCCAATTTTATTCCAGCTACCTCAACCACCCAACCTTTTACCACTCCTGCCCTTACCTCTACTCTTCCATCTATTCCTGTATCTCCACCACTTCCTTCTCCTTAGTCCTCTCATGCAGTGGTCACTACCATTACTGATACTTAGCTAGATTTGGTAGTTGAGGAGTTACTCCCTATCACACCTGCGTCTCCTTAGCTGGCTCCTGTAGTAGCTACTTGTAATGCTGCTACTCAAACTGATTTTGAGGAGGAAGAGTGACCCCTGCCTGCTACCCAAACTGACCCTATGAAAGAGGATTTACCCATAGACCTTGAGGAGGAGCTGACACCCACTCCCTTACCTTCCCTTTCTATTCCGTCATCCTCACCCATGCCATACCATCTTTTTGATGACCCCACTGAGAGGGCCATGGTCCCTGCCTCTTCAAATCCTGTGCCCCCATTTTCCATCCTTCATAGAGCAATGGATGAAAATTCATACATCAGGAGGGATGTAATTAGAGGGATGGCTGAGCTAAACACCAGGGTGAAGCTGCCATTGGTGGCTGAGATTGACCAACTGAAGCTGGATCATAGAGTGGAGAAGTTGCATTGGGAGCAATTGTGGAGGCATGCCCTCAATTTATATGAAGAGGAGAAGCAGAAGGCTGAGATGCTGGCCAAGCTAGCAGACACCCTGCAATCAACCTTACTGGGCTGGAAACCACCCTCATCAGCTGGGGAGCCCACCATTCACCAGGGCAGCACCAAGACTCAGAAGCCATCTGCCAAAAGGACAAAGGAGGGTACTGCCAACACTGAGAAACTGAAAAAGGAGAATTTGAAAAAGGAATATGACAAAATAGCTGAGAAATATGGATGGGAGCCAATGACTTTATCAAGCTCAGATTCAGATAATGATTAGGAAGAAGTAGAATGTATTTAGGAATTTGTAGTTAGTTTGCATTTTTGTGCTGTATATACTTTCTGTTAACTGCAAAATATGATGTTTCTTTTATACTTTGTAATTACTTGTTAATTCAATAAAATTTCTATTTTGTCAATTCAAACTGTGCTTGTTGCTTTCCTTTGTGCTTAAATTTGTTCTAGGATGTTCTTTATGCTTAAAGTTATTACTTTTCTTGTGCTTACCCTATTGTTTCCTTCTGTTATACTTCCAACATAGTGAGGACACTGTTCCTCATAGGTTTGGGGGTATAGCAGGGTAATCTTGAAAAATTTAGAGATAGTTAAGCCAAGTGCAATGGTGTTAGTAGGATTAAAACAAATTTAGCAAAATTTCAAATTGAGCAATGTTGAAAAAGGAAGATTTAGAAATGTATGGTAGACTGATTAATGTCTGGATCTTTTAAAAAATTCATCATTTTTATAAAAGATATCATCAAGAAATTTTTTTCATAATCAGTATGTTGTGAACCATTAAAGAGAGAAAAAGTAATAACATGCCTTGAGTGTCCTGAGGAAGACCACACCCAGTGAGATTTGGGCCTAAAAGAATTTCTTTTGAAGAGTGTTTTGGCAAAATTTTTTTGCTCTAAGGACTATTTGAACCTACTATTTTTTATTAAAAGTTATGCAACTCCAAGTTAAAACAAATTGACAAAACTCATGACATTAAAGACATGATGTGAGGCCATCCTTTGGATAGTTTGAGCTTAAAATTTCCTACCCTTTGAACTGCCCTTGATACACACAATTTGAGCCTTTAAATTTTAAGTTTTCTTTGACAGAAACCAGAGAATTTAAACCCAAGCCACAGTGACCTGATATAGCCTAACCCTCACTCTGAGATTTCAGAAGGTAAAGGAGAAGAAGCTGAAGAAGGTTGAGGTGGTTTAAAGTTGGTGGTAGAAGAAGAAAGAACATTGTGACAGCTGTGTGTCAGCTATAGAGTTGTGGCATTGTAGCACACATATAAAAAGGAAATAAAAAGAAAAGTGCAAAAGAAAAGCATACAAAAAGAAGAAAAATAGAAAAGAAAAACAAAAAGGAGAAAGAGAAGTCATTTCATTTCATTTTTTTTTTGAAAAGAAGATTAGAAACTGATCACTTCAAATCTAAAAATTCAAAAAAATGTAGATGGAATTGGGCTGAAATGAAGAAGGTGTGTGCACCAACTCCTCACCTTACTGACTTCTCAAATTTTGAATCCCTCTTTACCCTTTTATTCTTTATAAATCACACCCATAAGCCACATTACAACCCAATGAAAAGACTTTACTGATTTGAAATTGATTGAGTTGTCATGAGGAGATGAGGAACTACATAATCTATGGTGAAAAGAGTTAAGATTTCAGGAATTAGAGAAACTGCCTATACTCATGCTTGCAGTCCTATTTGAGGGCTATAACTGCTCTTGAGTTTGAGTGAAACAAGACGCCTTTGAAATTATTTGAGAGAGTATGCCTGTGAGATAATTGGGTCTGAGATGGGACTTGTTGAAGCATTGTTTAAACCTGAGTCTCAAATTAATGGTGAAGTATACATTGCTTGCGCACATATCATTCTTTTGATGATCTCAGATTGGTTATGATGAATTTAAAAAAGGATTTAGGTATTAAATTTGTTTATATTTACTATTTTGAAACTTCTGAATTCAAAAGGGTAAGGTATGGAATAAAGCTGAATTTGCTAGAATCTAACTTGAAACTATTTGCACTTGATTTAATTATGTTCATATTGAAGTTTGTGGGTAACTTTACTGAAAATCCTCAGGAGACTTCACTCCTCCACTAGGGATCACCTAGGGATTTAAAAGGCTTGATGCATAAGCTAAATGCATTTGTGCTCCCTATAAAAGTAGCATTTTCTATTTTCAATAATTGTTTTTAATTTCTCCTTTGCTCAGGGACTAGCAAAGCTTAGGTTTAGGATGTGTTAATCTGTGAAAAACATCATTTTTCACCTCCTAACCTAATCTTTGATGGACCTTTGAGTAGATTAATAATATGTCTTAAGTGTGTTTTGTAGTTAGCAATAAATTGTAGTCATAATGCAGAAATCGATCTAAAAATGCCAAGAAAAGACCTGCTGGAGAATTGCATCAATACAGAACATATTCAACATGTTCTCATGCAGCCCAAAAGGCTAGCCATCAAGCAGATTAAAGGATCCTCAGAACCCTATGGAAATGGTATGTGTCTAACTATGTACACATGGGAGCAAAAGCAGCTACAGTGGATGAAGAATGAACCCTCAAAGGCTACTGAGTGCTGGACAGATGAAATCCAACAACCCAAGTTGTGTGCAAGCTGTGGAAACAAAGAACAACAACCTGTCGAATGGTGAGGTGCAGTTGTCGAGGGGTTGGATGCAATATTTGAAGCCCTCGAGAGGTTCTCAGAACCTGTCGTGGAGTTAAAACTGAAGAAGGCATCCTGTCGAGAGGATCTGAAGCCGAATTACAACATATCGAGAGGTTCTGATGTGAAGAAATGGACAAATCGAGAGGTTGACAAAACCTATCAAATGGTTTAAACTAAGAAAGAGGTCCTGTCGACTAGTACAAATGATCCTGCCGAGAGGTCTACTGAAGCAGCCATCCTCGCGAAGTGCAGAAGGCTAGAACTAAACTTGTCGAGAGGTTCCCTGAACCTATCGAATAGTCAAAGCCAACTTAGCGAGATGATACCTGAAGCTGTAGTGGATCTCACAAGGTTATCATCAACCTGTCGAACAGAGGAAAAGATCCTGTCGAAGACTTACCTGGAGCTATATTGGATCTCACGAGGTTGATTCATCCTATCGAGAGGATGGCTGAAGCTAGTACAACACTTAAGCAGTGAACTCATCCTGTCGAGCAGGCATCTGAACCTGTAGAAAGCCATATTGAACCTGTCGAATAGAGCATAAACCAAACTCAAAACCTATCAAGAGGTTCTCTGAACATCTCAAAGCACGGATTTGGATCTTCTCGGTTCCAACTGAGAATGCACGTTAAATCAGTGCTTTGCTGCATGTGTCCCAAGGCTGTTTAGTTGATTTGAGGGCATTTTTGGAATACAATTGCACATGAATGAGAAGTCCTCTAACTCCTCCACATGCACTTGTCCAATTTGAACCAGTTGGAGGGAGATTCTAGAAGCAAAATCAGCCACATCAGTAGCTCAGAATAACAGAATTATTCCCCCAGGCTTTGATTGACTGAAATAGATCTGAGACAGAGGGAGAAGGAATAAATAGAAGAGAAGTTTTACAGAAGAACCATCCAGAAATTGAGAGAGCTTAGAGACCAAATTCGAATTCCTTTTTCCCTCTAAAACTTCATCCTTCTTCTTCCCCATTCTCTCTTTAGCTAAACCATAGTTGGCTAAACACTAGTAGCAGCTAGGGTGAGGTAGGTCTGTAAATTGAGAGGTCTGAGAACTTTATGAGGATTAGATGTTGCATAGACTACAGATCTGAGAACAATGTATTGTAAGTTATTTGAATCAATAAATTGTTGGTTTTAGAGTTTATTTAAATCTATAGATCTTTATTGCCATCTGATTTCCCTAAATTTAATATTCCTGTGGATGCCTGAGCTTGTGGCCTTGCATCCACAGTAACTATAGTGATTCTATTGTTCTAATTGAGGCCTTTGGATTGAAGGAGACCCTAGGATGATCTATGACCATTGAAGTGGACAGATCATAGCCTTAAGATCAATTCAATTCTCTGGTGTAGATTAAATTTTTCTACCTTGCATATATGCTTGTAGCCAGATGAAGGATAGTTTCAAATCAATCTCCTGCATTGCTTCTGAACCAATCAATTTTCAGTGAAGACCAAAATTCCCAGCTGCTATTCTCCACCTTTGATTTTAATTCCCCCAAAACCTTTTTCTCTATTTTCAAATCTGTTTTCTACTCAGCTCTGAATCATTAGCATTAGATTTAGTTTTCTGCAGTTTTAGTAAAGTGACAACCCCTAAAAACCTCTCCTCTTTCCTTCTTGCTTTGCTTTAAATTAGGATAGGTTAGAGTGCCAGATCTATTATAGATCTGGAGATTTATTATATTTTAAAATACATTTCCCTGTGGAGATATCCCTACTTACCTCTTTAAAGCTTGCTGCAATAGCCCTGGTTCTTACAAGCCTGGTTCCCTTACCTTGGTTCCATTTTACTGTGATTTTTCCTCTAGTTTGTTATTTTTAACCTCTTAATAATTATAAGGTAGGCAATACAACATCAACTGACCAACAAGTTTTTGGCGCCATTGCCGGGGAGTTTTGATCTAAGTATAATTATCTAAGTTTAGTTTTATTCATTGTAGTTATAGTGTTTGAATAAATTACAGCTGTAATTTGTGTTTTATTTTCCCCCTTTTTCTTTATTTGATTTTCTAAATTAGAGTTTTTTTTTTATCTTTGAAGTGTTGTGTAAATTACAGCTGTGATCCTTTCTTTTAGTTTGCTGGTTTTCTTTATTTTTTTTGTTTTAAATTTGTGGCCTGTTTAGTGTTTGAATAAATTCCTGCTGAACTTTCTAATTTTTGCAGGCTTGGAGCAGTTGCAAATAAGGAAGTTTAGTTGCAGCTAGAGCATTCCTGCATCAGTTTGCATTTCTATCTCCCTTGTTTTTGTTTCATTTCTGCAGTCTTATTTTCTAGCAGTTGTGTTAGTTTGTAGTTATTCTTTATCTATTTGCTGTGACCTACCCTTTTTTCGCTGAGTGTGTGTTGCATGCAAAGCATAAGGTCTCTTAATCCCGAGCTAGAATCTTTAAATCTTGAGATTGAGAGAGTCCTGAGCCCTAGGCCAACAACATGCACACCGGCTAAAAATTTAGTAGCAGCTGAGATGGGTGAGCAGCCTAGACCACTTAGGGAATATAATGCACCAGGGGCATACTCATCCCCCTCTTGCATTCAGCTCCCTAAAGTTGTGGGTAACTATGAGATCAAAGCCTCAACCATCCAAATGTTTCCAAGTTTTCATGGGCTGAGAAAGGAAGATCCTTACCAGCATATAGATCAGTTCCTTTCTTTATGTACTACCTTTAATATTGCTGGTCTGAGAGAGGAAGTCACCAAACTAAGGCTTTTTCCTTTTTTTCCTAAAGGATAAAGCAAGAACTTGGCTCACCTTGCTCCCGGCAAACAGCATACAGTCTTGAAACAACCTGCAGTGTTAATTTTTGGCCAAACTATTCCCAATTGGTAAAACTAGTCAGTTGAGGAGGAGCATTATCTCTTTTGTTCAATCCCTAGCTGAGCAACTGCATGAATCTTGGGATAGATTTAAAGAGTTGTTGAGGCAGTGCCCACACCACCAAATCTCCAGGTGGCAGCTTGTTCAAAGCTTCTACCAGGGGCTAGATGCTAAAAGTAGAGCTATGATTGATACATCAAATGGTGGCACGTACCTCAGCAAGACTGATGTAGAAGCATGGGATTTGTTTGAGCTTATAAGTGAAAATTCTCTTCAGTAGGAGGCTCTGTCACAATATGACATTGAGCCACTTGCTAGAGGTGCAAAAGAACCCTCGTCTTCTAGAAAATTATATGAAGTAAATATATACAATAACCTGGAGAGAAAAGTGGACACATTGTCGAAAAAGTTTGATAAAGTATTGAGTGTATTGCAATCCCACGTGGCTGCACAGGTTGGAGAGGCATGCTCGATATGCCACTCACCCACACACTCCCATCTTCATTGTCCCTCTGCTGGTCCATTTCCTGAATGAGTCAATGAGCATGCCAATGTTATCTAATTATTTGGACAACAGCCTACTGGGTACACTTGGAGGAACCACCCAAATTTGAGGTGGAGACAAGTTGATTTGCCTCAAACCCAACAACAGGAGGTACTACCCTACAATTACAACCAGCAGTCCAACCATGGTTATGCACCAAGACAGCAATTTCAACATCAGCCCCCCCAGCTAGGCCAATTAGCTTTGCCCCCAAATCAACCAAGAGCCCCCTCCTTTGAGGAGCTTGTTTTGACTTCCTTGCAAAACCTTGGCTCCGTTACACAAATTATGGATTTCCACATGCAAAGCATCAGAAAAATTGAGGACCAGCTTGGTCATATCTCAAATGCTCTGATGAGAAGGGAAGAGGGTCGACTCCCAAGCCAAACTATGAACAATCCTAGAGGGGCACACTTGATTGGTGAAGTTTCTTCAAATCATGAAGAAACTAGAGCCATCAATGCCTCGAGGAATGAGAAGGAGGTAGCAGACCAAGACGTTGTTGATGCCAAAAGGTTGTGCATTCGGCGAGAAGCTGAATAAGTAGGGGCTGTTGTTTAGCCCCAGTTGAAAAATAAAAAATTTCAAAATAAAAATAAAAATAAAAAGAAAAAGAAAAAAAATATTAAAAAAAAAATTTGAAAAAAAAATATATTTTGTGTGAGCGATAGGCTAGCAGATGAGGACCAGCAGTACCTCATCTGCCATTTCCTCATGCTTTTTAAGGTCCTTCTTCTTTCCACAGGGAGATGGCTTTGATGGAGGGAATGTGGACTATTTGTCAGTTGTTATCCTTGATGATAAGGTGGATGAAACCTTGCCCACACAGTTGGATTGGGCTGAGGTATGAGCTAAATTTGTTTAAGTATGGACTGAGGAGGCCCCCATCCATGTGCTGAAAAACAAATCACCTTGGGCTTCTCAGTAGGACTAGTACATAGTCCATTTGGGCACCTGCCCTGCTGCCTTTCCCTCAGCCTGTTCTTGACTATCCACCTGCTGCGGAGCTGGAGCTGCTCCCTGCACCTCTCATGCAACTGCAAATTGTGAGTAGAAAGGAACTAAGGTTTAGTGCCTATGCATTTGTAAAAGTATGGATTTTTAACTTCTGAATTACAGTTCTTTCTAGCTAAACTAGGGTCTAGATGGGTGATCAATTCATTGTCATTCATGCCTCCCATCCAGACTGTTTTGTAAATATTGTGTTTAGTGATATGATTTTGTATGAATCATGCTTTAAAATTTGTGCTATTCAGGATTGATAATTCTTTGCCATCATTTTAAATTCATACTTAGATCATTTTTAGGTAGTCGTATTTAGAATTTTACTATTTTAGGTGTTTAGTATAGTTAATGTTTTGTATATACCTGCTATTTTTAGTGTAATTTTTATTTTATATAGTTGCTGTTTTTAGGAGTTTTTGTAGCAGTTTTGTTTTCTGAGTGTCATTTTGTATACCCTCTTTTTCTTCTTTTTAGTATGATTTTCTGCACTCTTTTAGTTTAATTTTCTCCTAGTTTTCTGTTATAGTTAAGTGTGTTTTTCTGTTATACACTCTGCTGCCCCTATACATGTCTTGTGAAACAATGAGGACACTGTTTATTAGGTTTGGGGGTATGGCAAGGTAAACCAGTCAATAAAATAGTTAATTTTAGTGCAGTAGTGTTGGTTGAATTGAAATGAATAGAGTCAATTCCCACCTAATCATGAGAAAATGAGGAAATAAAAAAAAATTTACAAACACTTTAAAACTAAAAATTTTAAAAATTTAACACCACCATGAAGCTAACATTAGAAAGTTTTTTCAGTTAGTGTTGAGTGAACTAGAGAGGAGGGAAAATTGTGAAAATACACCCCATGGGTTCAATTGAAGACCATACCTAGTGAGATTTGGGCCTATCAAATTTCTTTTGGAGAGCGTTTTCGATAAATTTTTCTGCTCTAAGGAATGATGGAATCAACACCTTGTCAATAGAAGTTAGGCACCCCAAATTGAAACTGATGAACAATACTCATAACACTAAGGAGATGATCTGCTTTCATTTGGACAGTTTGAGCTTAAAAGACCTACCCATTGAATTGTCCTTTGGATACACTCTTTGAGCCTTTACAATCCATTTGTCTTCAACAAACACTAGAGTACTTGAACCCAAACCTCATGACCTGATTCAACCTGACCCTCCCTCTGAGAATTAAGAAGGTAAAGGAGAAGAAGTTGAAGAAAGTTGAGAGGAGTTCAACATTTGGTGGAAGGAGAAGAAAAGCAACCTATAAATAGCAGTGTATCAGTGGTATATGTGTGGCAATTCATTATAAAAAAAAAAAAGAGAAATAGAAAGAGAAGTCAAAAAAAGTAGTTCATCTAATAATTGAAAAGAAGAGAAGAAGCTAGCCACTTCGAATATGAAAAATATCAAGGACGATGAAGTTGTGCTGAAATAAAGTAGGTGAAGTCATGAATCACCCCCTTACCTTGTTGATTTCTCAAATTTTGAATCCATTCTACCCCTTTATTCTTTGTAAACCTCAACCATAAGCCACATTACAACCCATTAAAAAAGACCTTGTTGATCCAAAGTGAAAGGAGTTGTCATGTGGAAATGAGGAGTTGTCTAGTCTATAGTGAAAGTACTTGAGGATGTCAGAACTTCGATGTAATGCCTATGCCCATGCTTGCAGACCTATTTGAGGTCTGTGACTACTCTTAAGCTGATGAGAATGTGAACACCCTTGTACTTTCATTGTGAGAGATAACCCTGGTGAGGATTGGGTCTGAAATTTAATTTCATTAGGGTTGTACACACACCTGATTTTTGAATTAATAGTGAACTTAGTACTGATTTTTGGCACATTGTATTCCTGATGTGAACTGAATGGTGGAGATGCAAACACAGGCTGATTTGAGTTTTAAATGGTTTCCATTACTACTATAATTTCCTCTGATTTTTAAAGAATAGGTGTAGAATGATGCTTAATTAAAATCTATTTTGTCATTGGCTGCACTATACTTAACTGTTTTAATGGTGAAGTTTGTGGGTATCTTCGCTGAAAACCCTCAGGAGACTTTGCTCTTCCACTAGGGATCACCTAGCTTGATGCATAAGCGAAATGCATCCGTGCTCCCTACGAAAGTAGTATTTTCTATTTTTAATAACTATTTTAATTTTTCCTTTGCTCGAGGCCTAGCAAAGATTAGGTTAGGGGGGGTGTTGTGCACTGAAAAATACCACTTTTCACCCCTTAACCTTGCCTTTGATGGACCTCTGAGCTGGTTAATAATGACTTTTACGTGCGTTTGTATAAATAACAGGAAAATATAGCTTAATGCTGCAAACCTTCATTTTCAAGCCAAGAAGAAGGGATTTAAAACCAAATTGTGGAGCTGATGGATTTTTAGAGGATGCACCATGGTGGTTCACACCATTGGGGCAATTTAGCATGCTTTGAGACCTTTGGAGGCCTATTGAGAGAGAGAGAGAGATGAAACCCAAGCTTGGTAGAATGCTGCTGCAGTGGAGTTAAATGGAATGACTGTTGAGCATGTTATTGCTGTAGCAAACTATACAAAGAACACACCACGCTCAGTACAACAACAACTACAGCAATATATATGAGCAGCAGCCCAGCACTTTGAGTGGAGCACAACAACTAACTTTTTTTCATGCATGCAAGTATATCTTTTGTATTCAACCCAAGCAGACCCAGCAGCTACACTTCCTAATATGCCAATCAAAGCATGCACCTCAAAGTTGCAGCAAGGCCATCCATTAGAGTTGCAACCCAACCATCCCAAGTTGCTGCTACTGCAACTTTCAAGCACCTCAGTGCTACTGTACCACACACTCAAGAGCACACACCTGTTGCTGCATTAATGAGGAGACCAAGGTGTTGAGCTGCTGGTGGAAGATTCAATCCCCACGAGCTGAAAGCTGATGAAAACTGTTGTGCAGCAGCTTTAAAACCATCTACTCAAGATGTGTGCTGATGTAAATCATGCACACTCAACCAACCATTTAAACTACTGGTATTGCTGAAAGCATACATCACATTAAAACTCTCAAGCTACATCAATGAAGCCTTTAATGTACTTAAGCAGATCCTTGAAGTACTCAAGTTGTTGCAATCCTAGAGATCTGTGGCTGGTGTAACTCGAGTAGATCATGGTCCAAAGAATGAACCTCTCGAGTGATTCAAGGTTGGAGGACAACTACTCAAGCAGTTGCCTTGGCTGGAGACAGAACCACGTGAGCTGTGGTAGGCCCCAGAGAACCTAACGAGTTGTGTATGTTGCTGGAAGTGAACTTGTTGCGTGGCTCTATGTAATGCATTTGAACTTGTCGCGTGGTTCTGTGTAATGCCTTGAACCTGTCGAGCCACTCAACTGCAACCATTAAAGCACTCGTGAGGATCTCGCGTGGTTCACTTGAACCTGGCGAGTAGCTTAAAGCTGCAATTTATCTTATCGTGTGGTTCTAAAATGAACCTAGTGAGTGCACATTTGAACCTAGCGAGAACCTAGCGAGAACTAAGAGAGATCTTGTCTAGGTGCATACCTGAAGATGCCTGAAGCACTTGAACATCATGAGATCTAAGTGAGATCCTGGCGAGAAGAAGGTTCTAAAGTTGCATCCACGCGAAGCACGAGTTCCAGCTGCTGTTTTCAAACTCCAAGGACATTTTGGGGATTTCATAACTTATAGGGCACATTTCCCAATGTCCCACACATCTCAAAGCATCCAAGGGCTGAAAATAAGCCACGACAGTAGCTCCACACATTCTAATTTCTGATTGGCTAAGACACATAGTTGCTGTTATGGATTGTATAAATAGCTATGTTTTGCCTTATAAAATCATCTATAATAGCTGGATCAAAGTTTAGTCTAGGGTTTCGAGCCAGGAATAGCCTGAGCTTATCTAGGATTTTTCTAGGGTTTCGAGCCAATCTTGTTTCCCTTTTATTTTCCATTTTCTTCTTACTTAGCTCAGCTACAAAGCTGAGTTAAAGCCTTTTATAGCAGCTAGGGATAGTTTAGTTTTGCAATGGGTTTTGTATGAACATAGTGAGCTGTTTTGGGTTTTTGCAAGGACTACTGCCTTGAGGGCAATCATTGTAAGTTCTTTTTCATCAATGAAATGTCATGTTTAAAGCTCTATTAGATCTGTATTTTCTCTATATTTTTCACATAGATTTGTATGGATTTGATGCTCCTATGGTTGCTTGAGCATGTAGCCCTACAACCATAGTGACAGTAGTAGTTTTACTATTCTATCCTCAATCTCTGTGACTGGATTAACCCTTGGGATAGCCTGTGGCCATTCAAGTGGGTAGGGTATAGCCCTAAGGCTAGTCTAAATCATAGGGCTAAGATGGATTCTTCTCCTCTGCACTTGAGCTTATAGCCAAGTGAGAGATAGTTGCAAAGCCAACCTCTCCTCTGTTTTACATCACTATTTTCAGTGTTTAGGCTTGGAAGTTTACACAGATTGCAGACTTGTGAGCTGAGTCATTGCAGGCCTTTTTGTAGCAATGACCAGCTGAGTCTAAGGCCCCATTCAGCCTGAGATTTCTTATGGTCTCCACCTAATTTTCAAGGACTGTTTGCTCCTATGGTTGCCTGAGCTTGTAGCCTTACAACCAGTGTCTGCAATGAGTTTCTTGTTATGATTTAATCCATTGACTGGATGAAATACTTGGGGTATTTTGTGACCATTTAAGTGGACAAAATACAACCCTAAGATCAATCTAGACCTCTGGGTTAGGTTAGATTTTCCTACCTAGCAGATGTGCTTGTTGCCATCTAAAGGATTGCTGCAGATTCATTTCTAACACTGAGTTGCAGTGCTGATTTATCCATAGCTGTCTATTTCTCCCAATTTTTCCTTTATTTTCTCACACCATCATCACCCTTCTTCTCTCCTTTCTTTTAGTTGTAGTTTATTCCTTCTTTTAGTTTTATTTTAGTAGTGACACCTAAACACCTTCTCATTACCTTGCTTTCTAGCTTAGGTTTAGAGTTGCCAGGTCTATAGCCAGATCTGGAGTTTACTATACAACCCTTGAGGTTTTAGATCAACACTCTCCGTGGGACAAACTCTTATCAAAACTTGCTACAACATGTCCTGGATTCTTGCAGGACTGTTAGTTTGGTTTTATGCTTGTGTTCATCTATTTTTTATTTCATTTTATTTTATTTTTGCCATCATTTTATGAAATTCTTTATCATTAGTTTTATAATAAACAAACACAATCAACCGATCAACACCTTCCTGATTTGATCCAAATGGCAACAGAGTTGTTAGGAAAACCTCTTCAGGATAGGTCCTTTTTCCTTCAAAAATATTTAGAAGGATTTTATCACTTCACTTCTTGAACATTTGAATTCATAAGACTATTCACCCCACGGGTCACAGAACGCAGAGAATGACACTTTTTGCCAGAGCATTGTACTTAATGGTGAATCGCTATTGGTTCGATGTGAGTAATCATTACCGTGAGGGAGAAACTGAGTCAAGAAAAATATCAGATGAAGAAGTTGACTTTGCCTTTTGGAGGTCTTATTACAAACTTACTGATAAATGTGGGGTATAACATAGATCCCAAAGAAAAGGCTTTGCTAAGAGCAGAGGAAAGCTTAACGGTAACAGCCTATAGGAGAACTTTAGGTGTCGAAAATAAAAAGAAAATCCCTCTCACTTCTCGCACTAAAAGTACCTCCTTTACACTAAGAGCCCCATAGATTCTTGAGACCCAGAAAGAATCTGCCATGGAGCAGTTCACAGAAATAATAGTACCAGAAGCAACAACTACAGAAGAGGGAGTGAGCACTTTTACTCAACCTCAGGAGAGAGCAGAGATTGGCTATCTAATACCTGATAGAGTCACCGAGTTAGAACTAGCTGCAGTTGTAGACCAATCTAGTCTGTATGACCCCACTCTGGACCCACACATAAGGCCTGCTAGGTCCCCTTCAACTGAGGCAGAGACACTGCCATTTGTTATAGAAGCAGCGCCTACTGTTTTACCTACAATTTCAACTATTACAGAGTAGACTCTCATAGTTCAAGTAGACGAAGCAGGACCAAGCTCTGAATTACCAAGAGGGAGTTTCACAGAGTTATTAAATGGAGAAGAAGCACCCCCTGTTGATCCTCCAGTCACCACGACATCATTCCCCGAACTAGAAAGGAGAATGAAGGCAGTGGAACAATGGTAGCATATAACTAAACCAAATTTAATGCCATTACTAGACGTAAAAAGAAGGGTGAGAGAACTAGAACATTAGAACTCTATAAATGCCCCCAATTTGATGCCACTACCAACTGTGGTAAGGAAGTGGATGAATGAATTTCACAGACTAAAGAACAGAGTTGTTGAAACTACACTGACTATGCAAGAGCGCACAGAGATAGTAGAAGGCTTGCGACGGAAAGCCGCAAAAGATTATTATGCGCACTGGACAACAGAAACAACAAAAAGAGTCCAGAAAGCCACTTCAACCCTTCAAGCACAAGTCACCCAGATGCAAAGAGAAAATAGATTGATGAGTGAAAAGTAGAAAGCATGGGAAGAAGAGAAGAAGGCATATGAAGAAAAAATTGCAACTTTGATTAAACAATTTGGAAGATTAATGGAAATTCCATATAATATAGAAACTGTGTGAGAAAAAGCTCTCAAAGATTACCAGTAAGAACTCCATAAACAGCTGGGTGAGAAGAATCATCTACTGACTGTAGTTGAAGGGAAAATTCTGAAACTATAAGAAGATAATAATTCCCTTAGTTTAGCCAATACTAAACATAAGTAGATTATTGAGTCTCTCACCAAGAAGTGTTGGGCCGCTGTAACCAAAGAACAAAATAAAATAGAAAAGTTGAGAATGAAAATTCAATTAAAATTTGTCGTAATTAAAAAGTTGGCTGCGGATCTGAAAAACAAAGAAAAAGTTGAAAAGGAGCAATAGAGTCTAGAAGGAAGCTCCTGTAGAATGATAGATGAGAAGGAAAGTATGGATGAGGGTGAGCTTACAACACAAAGCAAACCAGTTTGAAAAGAATCAGAGTACTCTACAGATGTGGTGTCTGACTTAGAAGAAGACCCTACTACTGTCATTCTTGTACCATACCCTTCATCCCGAAGTGAGTGAAAATACAGAACATGACAAGCCTACAAGTATGATTTTTAAGATAAATAGGTAGTGTGTCTAAATTTTTCCTAGGTTTATACTTTTATGTAATTAGTTTTTATATTTTTAGTACTTTTGATTTATTTTTATGCTCATTGTAAATATTTAGATAATATATAACATTTTCTTTTGACTAACTTTTTGACTAACTGTGTAATTGTTCCTAACCCTTTTTTTTTTTCAATTTTTGTTATTGATATCTCTAAGAATAAACAGATGTGTTTTCCTCAAATTTGGGGGACAGTCTTTAATGAATTTTTTTCACATCCAGTATACAATCAGTGATATCAGTAATTCGAAAGGTAAGTTAGTTTTAAGTGCCCCCTATTTTTTTTGTGCTAATGATGGCATTGTCCCAGTTAAGTTTGGGGAGGGGATGCACAAATTTTGTGTATAGTATTAGTCTTAGTTTGTAGTCAGTATATTAGTTTTCTTTTCGCATAATAAATTTTGCAAAAAAAAAAAATTTCTCTAAATTTTTTTATAGTTAATCATTATATCAGAATTATGATAGAAAAAATTACGAATCTTGAAAACTTACGATCCATCATAATTGAAGTTCAATAATTAAGAATATAGAATAGTTACAATTCAACTTTTAACTTGTTGAACACTATATTAGAATGAATGTTTGAAACGATAGATTGATCACAACTGCAACATTTAGACTATTGTTTCAAAATTATAAACCAGTGAGCATCAGAGACTAATTTTTCCTTTCCTTGAGAGAGAGACTGCATCTATTCAAGACAAAATTTCTTTGACCTTCTTTACTGTTTTTATGAAATCTTATATTGCTGAAATTAGATTCAAAATATTCTGACTATGATAACCTTTTTTTTTTTTTTCTCAAAGTATATATTAAAAATATCAAAACAATAAGGCATCTATGCTAGTAAATCGTAAAGGTGATTAAAGGCCATCTTTTATTAATCAGAGCCAAAAAGCCAAAATCCCTGAAAAATATTTATCCTTTAAAGTCATATTAGAAGCCTAAACTAAATTTCTTTGTACCAAAAATCTTGAAAACCCTTAACCATAAGTACTACCCGAAGCTTTCAACCTTTAACCCTTATATTTTCTGAGAGTTTTAGAATGCAAAAGAAGGGAAGAAGAGGGAGTGAAAGGAGTAAAAGTAAAAATAGAAAAGGGGAATGCTAAAAATAGGGTACAACTGAAGAAATTAAAATAAAGAATGTGCGAGAAGAGGTGAAAAATCGTAAAATACGATTTAGAAAGAAAAGAAAGAAAAATCGTGAAATACGATTCTGCAAATTAAATTCAAGAAATGGGATTTACAAAATGAGAACAATAAGAAAAAAAAATAGGAAGAAGTTATCCAAATTAGTGGATACTTACTGATACTTACTAAAGAAAAAAAAAAAAAAAAAGGAGAAAGAAGAGTTAAATTCTTAGAAAATTTTTGAATCCTTTTCTATCTTTCTTTGAAATCTTCTGAAACCCAAAGCCCTATTACAAGCCAAAGGAAAGACCTTTCGGATTTACGATTTACAAAAGTATAAGCCTAGTAGAGATATGAATAATAAATACTATGGATTGCACAGAGAATCCTATGAATAGAATATATTATCTTTTCCATGAGAAATTTTGCAATTATCCTTTGATTGAATTCTTCTAAAAATATTACTGTGAGAACCAAAAAATTTTAAATTTTTTTGAGAGTATGTCAATAGTGAGTTTTAAAATGAAAATATTTTCTAAATCTTCAGTTTAGAAAAACTTATGACGAATAAACTTTTCACTGATTCATACACTCCTTGCTTACTATGAATTGAAATTGTTGGAGTTCTAATCAAGGATAACTGTTATAATGGAAAGCAAGGATAAAAGATTGGTAATTTTAGAAAATCATAATAACCATATGATGATCAACTTAGTTAACTTAGCTAGTGTACAAAACTTAATTTAGATTTTTAACCTCTTGTTTTCTTTTGAAAAATATTTTGAAAAAAGCAAAAATATTTGAAGTTTGTGAGTAACTTCACTGAAAATCTTCACGAGACTACAACTCCTCAACTAGGGATCACCTAGGGGTTTTAAAAGCTTGTTGTATCCGCTAAATGCAATCGTGCTCCTTATGAAAGTGACATTTAAATTCTTAGGATGCTTTATATTTCCTTGTTTGCTAGGGACTAGCAAAGCGTAAGTTTGGGGTGTGATCAATCACATAATATACCATTTTACTACCCTTAACTTAGTGATGTTAGAACTTAGTTTGCTACTAATAAGTTATTGATGTGCATATATTAAGGAAAATCAGTAAAATAGAATCAAAGTATTAATCTTCATCAAAATGAACTTAAAAGGCAGTAAGAAAGAAGATTGGAAGAAAAAGATGATTAAGCACTGTTGTTGAAGAAGAGAAATGAGAATTTACGATTCTTCAAAATACGATTGTTCAGGAGACGTTCAAATAGCTACGTGATACAAAGAAGACAATGATTAAATGTAAATAGAAATCATCAACTGGAATCTGTACTAAGAGATAGAAAATTGTAATTTACAATTTTCTAGAGAAAGCTACAACCGAAGAAGGAAATCATGGTTTATGATTTTATAAAAAGGAAGCTTACGTTGTTGCTACTCACGTGAAGATTTACACCGCCATGAATAAAATTAAAAGTTTTCTTAAAAAAGAAGTCCGGTGAATCACGGATCTGAGAAGATTGATGAAAATAAACTCTTAAAGGACTCTGCTGCTGAAAATAAGCAGTAAACCCAAAAGTACATCAAGCATTAAAGCAAGGAAAGATAAAATTAGAAGTAGAGTTATAATAAGATACTTTTATTTTAGTAGTTTCTTTTATCAGAATTAAGAGTTTTGTAAATCAACTCCTTATGATCTATAAATAAGAGGGCTTGTTCTAGGAATAAACCATCAAAGAAATTTCTAGCATCAATTGACAACTGAGTGTGCAACAGTGGGAATCGATACGATCCCTGTCGCGACGATGCGCTCTCTAACAATGAAAAAATATAGAGTCTCCACCCGGAGCTTTCGGTGTCCCGGGATACCTAGTTCATTTTTATGAGCACCGAAGTGCTAAAAATATGACTCTGAATCCGGTCCATACCAAAGGCTCTTGGGTAGGGGCTTCAGTTATCGATCGGGAAGGTATTAGGCACCCGATCAACCCGCTTAATGCGGTCTCTACTAATGGCAAAAAATAAAATAAAATGAAAGAAAAGAAAATAGCTTCCTCTTACCCAAAAGGGCTTAGAATCCTATTTGTGCCCCTCCGTTCCTACCAAAAAATCGGTGGCGTAATGACACAAATGGGAGGATGGAGGGAGCTAGAAAGAGATAGGAGAAGAAAGGGGAGAGCCGGAGCCCTCAGCCCTTGTAGCACCGTAGGAGAGCCTTGCGTGGCTTACTTTGATGAGCTCTTGAAGGCTTTGTATGGGATAAAAGGGTTTCCTTTATACGGCTTCAGTTTTCTCAACATACTTTCTTCCTTGGGGGTTTTTACTGTACATGCCCAGTGATTCTTCTATACACATTTTTTTTTGTTATTCTTTTTCCTCCATTTCAGGCAATCTCTTTTTGAGGTTTTACTTTTTTAATTTTTTTTGGATTTGATAGCAACTTTATACACATGCATCTTTTCTCTCTCTCTTTTTTTTTTGGTATATGTACACGTATATTTTTTTTGGGGGAATGGGTTTATTGAAAGAAAGGCCCAGGCTTAAATGGGGTAGCAAAGGATGTCATCAATTTTAGGGATGTTTTTGGGCTACTGTGCTTGGAATGATGGCCTCTTTTGGGTGGTTCTTAAGTAGTCACATATCTGTTTCATCAATACTTACCTTATCATGATAGACTAAGAGTAGAACCGTCGGACGTATCCAGCATTGATGGGCTCAGGAAGATGATCTCCGTCTATGGTGGCGAGGCGATGGCATATCCTGGCAGTACTTCACGAATGACGTATGGTCCTTCTCAGTTCCGCTTAAACTTTCCTCTCGGATCGGCGTGGAGGGATGAGAAGATCTTCTTCAGCACAGTGTCTCCTACCTTTAGATCTTGACCGTGGACACATTTATTGTAAGCTCGTGCGATTCGCCCCTGGTATACTTGGGTATGGCATAAGGCTAAGAGTCTCTTTTCGTCCAGTAAGTTCAGCTGATCAAAGTGTGATCTCTCTTTCTGCTTCGGGTAAGCCTGATTTCATGAGGATTCGGAGTGAGGGTACTTCAACCTCTATCGGGAGGACATCCTCAGTTCCATACACAAGGGAGAATGGTGTTGCCCCTGTAGCGGTACAGATCGATGTTCGGTAGGCCCACAAAGCAAATGGCAGCATTTCGCTCCAATCTCGATGAGTGATGACCATTTTCTCAAGGATGCGAACGACTGTCTTGTTCGTGGCTTCCATGGCTCCATTAGTTTGAGGCCGATAAGGGAACGAGCGATGGTGCTTGATCTTGTATTGCTCGCAGAAGTCTCGGATGCACTTATTCGTAAAGTTTATGCCGTTGTTCGTGATGAGATCTTTCGGTACTCCAAATTGTCACACAATATTGTTCTTGAGAAACTTCTCAACGTGACTGGACGTTATGTTGGCATATGACATCGCTTCTACCCACTTGGTGAAATATTCAATGGCGACGAGGATGAACCGATGCCCGTTTGATGCTTTCGGATTAATCATTCCGACAACGTCAAGGCCCCAGGTAGCTAATGGCCAAGGAGTGGTCATGCAGTGAAGATCAATGACATGAGCATATATCTAACTGGAGTGTTCTTGACACTTGTAGCATTTTTGAACATGTTTGCAGCAATCTGATTCCATAGTGGTCCAAAAATATCCTTGCCGCAGAATTTTCTTGGCGAGCATGTGACCGCTAACGTGGGCTATGCATACTCCCTCATGGATTTCTTTCATAATATTGACCGCTTCACTTTCAGTAAGGCACATGAGTAAGATATTATTGTATGATCGCTTGTAGAGGCATTCCCTGCATATGACATAACCTGCTACTAAACGTTGAATGGTTCGTCAGTCTGTCTTGGATGTACCGTCTGGGAAAGTTAGGGTCTTGAGGAAATTCTTGATATCTGAGAACCAAGGTGGCTCATCATCAGTCTCTGTAGGTTCCTAAATCTGGAGGCAGAAGGCCGGCTCATTCCTCTACTCGATCACGATCGGCTTCATCTCAACACCATAGGGGATTTCAATCATTGATGCCAAAGTTGCTAATGCATCGGCAAAGCGATTCCTTATTCGAGGGACGTATGAGAAAGTCACATCTTGAAAGCAGGCTATCAAATCTTTGAGGTGTTCATGATAGGGGATCAGTTTCTCGTCTTTCATCTTCCAGTCACCATTCGTCTGGCATATGGTTAATTGTGAATCGCCAAATACTCAAAGGTGAGTTACATTCAGATCGAGAGCCGCCTGCAGACCAGCGATGCAAGCTTCGTACTCAGCCATATTGTTAGTACAAGAGAAGTTGAGTTTGATAGAGACCGATACATGGGATCCTTTCGGTGAAATCAAGATGGCAACAACTCCTTGGCCCTCGACATTTGCTGCCCCATCAAAGTGCATTACCCATGATTCTTCTGCTTCTTCTGTATCGTCTTCCATCATGAACAAGATATCTTCATCTGGGAATTCAGTTTTCAACGGCTCATAATCAGGTCAAGGATTGTCAAAGAGATGATCAGCAAGCGCCTGATCGACTTCTGAGTGACGTACGTGATGTCAAATTCAAATAATAAAAGTTTCCATTGTGCGGTTCATCCAGTGAGAGCTGGCTTTTCAAATAGGTATTTCAATGGGTCCATTCGGGCCAAGAGCAAAACCGCCTGAGATAGCAAATAGTGGCGGAGCCTTTGAGTAGCCCATATAAGAGCTAGGCATGCTTTCTCCAAATGAGAGTAGCGCGTCTCGTAATCAATAAACTTCTTGCTCAGATAGTAAATGGCCTGCTCTCTTCTTCCTGTTTCATCGTGCTAACCCAAGACACATCCCATCGAAACTTTCATCGTAGAGAGATACATCAAGAGTGGTCTCCCTAGCTCAGGTGGTACCAAAATAGGTGGATTAAGGAGGTATCTTTTGATTTTTTCGAACGCTGCTTGACAATCGTCATTCCATTCAACGGGTGAATTCTTCCTTAGTAACTTGAAGATCGGCGTACAGATTGGAGTTAGCTATGCAATGAATCGACTTATATACTATATTCTGCCCAGAAACCCTCTAACCTCTTTCTCGGTAGACGGTGGAGGCATTTTAGTGATAGCTTTGACTTTGATTGGGTCGACCTCGATCCCCCTCCTGCTGACGATGAACCCTAGCAGTTTCCCTGATGCGCACTTCTGTGGATTCAGACATAGTCGATACTTCCTCAGCCTTTCAAACAACTTCTGAAGGTTTACCAGATGGTCGCTTCGCTCCGGTGGCTTGGCTATCATGTCATCAACATACACTTCAATCTCTCGGTGCATCATGTCATGAAATAGTGCAGTCATAGCTCTCTGGTATGTTGCACCGGCATTCTTCAGCCCGAATGGCATGACTCGATAGTAGAAGGTTCCCCAGGGGGTAATGAACGCTGTCTTCTCGTGATCAACCTTTACCATTTTAATCTGATTGTATCCTGAGAATCCATCCATAAAAGAAAGTATCCCATGCTTAGCTGTGTTATCGACCAAGATGTCGATATGTGGTAGTGGGAAATCGTCCTTCGGGCTCGCTTTGTTCAAGTTACAAAAATTGATGCACATGCGAACCTTTCCATCCTTCTTTGGTACGGGCACGATATTGGCTAGCCATTGCGGGTACATGGATACCATGAGAAACCCCGCGTCATACTACTTGATGACCTCGTCTTTGACTTTCAGCATCCATTCGGATCGGAGACGTCTCAACTTCTGCTTGACTGGCTTCATATCAGGGTAGAGGGGCAACTCATGCTCGACCAAATCAGTATCCAAACCAGGCATGTCCTCGTATGACCAGGAAAAAATGTTTTGGTATGACCGAAGGAAGTCGATCATGCTTTTTCTTTCCTCAGGAGACAGTGACGTTCCGATTTTGGTTATCCTGGGAACCTCCTCAGTTCCTAGATTGACGTCCTCAGTGTCTTTGACAATAGAGGTAGGGCCATGCTCAAAGTCGGCAAATTGGTCAAGGAGCTCATTGGGTAGCTCCTCAAAGGGGACATCCTCGTCCAGACTCGTGATCCCTACCTCTTCTTGTATTTCTACAGGGAAGGGGTCGATTTCACATGGGACGGGCATTTTGATTAAGGCATCCTTTTGTGGGACATTTTCTGAAATTTTAAATGATAATATTCTTGGACTTTGGATTTTTTCATTGTTTTTGTGATTTTGGTTTTCTTCTATGTTTTTGAGATTTTTGTTTTCTTTGGAGACGGGCCCTTGGCCAGGCGGGTTTGTGTATATGCAAGGTATTGCCTGCCAAGGGCTTATCTCACTTTTTATAGGTTGTTTTTTTTGGGAAACATGCACCAAACTTTAGGCCACTTCCTGCTTTCAGAGTTTGGGGAAAAGATACCTAGTTGCGTACCTGAGGGGCCGCTTCTTTACCTGTTGGGATGGAGGTTGCTGACTGATATTGCTCATTGGAGTCAGCCTCCATCATATTAATCCCCATTTCGTCCGAGATGATATCCTCAAATGTTAACACGGCTTTGTGGTGATTCACCACAGGGGGAGTTTGTTCAGGTACCGATCGTCATTCCTCGAAAAGGGACAAAGCGGCCAAATCTATCTCCAAGCTGGGAAGGGAGATCTGGAGATTGGTGGGATGGATTGGGGCTATGGGTTTGTGTCGGGTCAAATGGGTTGCCCCATTTCGATCGATCTTTACGACCCCTGCACTGATAAAGGAATCCCTGATGTGCGGCCTAGGGCGAGGTTTCTCCTCTATCGACCCTGTCTTTCTCTTTGGCCTCTCGGACCTCTTGCTCTGTGGGCTTATATCCTAGCCCGAATCTTACTTTTTATCCCTTAGCCACAACTGGCTCTCTTCTACCTTGTAATTTGGGTCCAAGACCCCTTCCTTTTTTATAGTCCCACTTTTGGAGCATTGCCACTGCTGCTACCATACCGCCTCCCTTTTTAGACATGATGCCCTCAATGGGTTCTGGGAGTATAGCTGACACCTCATACTCAAAACTGTGGAGGTCGACGTCCTCAGCGGTGTGTGGTATATCCAGCATATTGGGTTTCTCCACACTGTTGGTGGCCTTTTCTTTCTCACTGTGCCCTTCTCCAATGATCGTGATAATCTTATGCCCAGATGCGAATTTGAGTTTCTGGTACAATGTGGAAGGTATGGCTCCGACTTCATGTAGCCACGGGCGCCCTAACAACAAATTAAATGAGGATTTGATATCCATGACTTGAAACAAGATGGAAAAGGTCATTGGTCCTATCAGTAGCTCAAGATCAATTTCTCCCATTATTTCTCTCCTGGTATTGTCAAACCTTCTAGCACTGGTTCTGGTGGGCCTTAACATGCAGGGGTCCACCCCGATCTTGGTGTCGATTCTTAACGGGCATATATTCAATGTAGACCCATTATCAATTAGTACCAAGGGGATAATCATATTTCTAGACTCAATAGTTATATTTAAAGATTTTGAGTGACTACCTCCTTCCTCAGGTAAATCGGCATCAGAAAATGAAATGGCTTTGGAGCCATCACTTAGCCAATTATCTGCCCGACTTCATCTGGGCTAACTTGGAGTGATCCATGCATATTTTTTAACGCCCCCATTAATGCTTGGAAATGGAGTGGGGACGTCATCAACAGATCCCATACAGTGATATGGGCAGGCATTCTTCTCAGTTGAGTCTCTAGTATATGTTCTCGACACATCTTCTCGAAGGGGTTCACTGTGCTGTCTTTCTTTCCTTCGGGTTAGGCTTGTGCTGCTGTTGGTGCTTCGGGCTGCTTCGATATTCTCCCTAACCTAGTAACAAAATCTACTGCCCCATCTCTGTTGCTTCCGCCAGTATTGACATCTGTTTGTTCGTAGCTTAGCGGGACTTGATGAGGATCATAGGTTGGTCCAAAGAGCTGGAGTGGTGTGGTCGTCGGTGCTTGAGATACTTGTATGGCGGACTCAGAGGGCATGGGTAACACCTGATTTATTTCGGTGGTGGAGGGTTGGGTGGATAGATTGGGCCAAGTGGGGGTGGTGGAGCTTGAGGGTGGTGGCATTGGAGGGAAGGAGGTGAAAGTAGGCCATTGATAGCTAGTGGGTGCTGGTGGCAGATGGGGGGTCTGATGGGCCATTAGGTAATTGACCAGAGTGGTGGAATTCGCTGGTGGTTGAACTGGGGGTGATGGAGTGGGCGCAGGCCATTGATAATTGATGGGTGCGGGTGTTGGATTGGGGGCCTAGTGGCTTAAAGGGTAATTGACAGGGGTTGTGGTGTATGGTGGTAGTTGGAATGGGGCGGGCATGGGCCATTGATAACTGGCGGGTGCGGGTGTAGGATTGGGGGCTTGTTGGCTCATCAGGTAATTGATGGGGGTTGTGGTGTATGGTTGGTATGCATTGATGTTCACATAATTGACAAGTGTGGGCGATGGAAAGTATGCCCTGAGATCCAAGGGTTCTATTTGTGGAGTCGGGTTGGGAAAATAATCTGACAAATTTAGGGGTTAACCTACCCCTATATTCCTTTCTTCAATATTTCTTAACAGCGGTGCCACATAACTCTCCCGATCACTGATGTAATCGGATGGGTCAAACTCAAACTCCTCCTCATCTTCTATCATTCCGATGGTGGGTTTGGGACCTGCTCCTCCAGTAGGATGTGGGGGTAGTGGTACTTGATGAATATTAGAATGCTGAGAAGGTGCAGGGGGAATGATTTTCTCGACATCGATCAAATCTTGGATAGCGTGCTTCAATGGGAAGCAGCGATCAGTAGGGTGACCCAGACCCCGATGAAAATTGCAGTGGGTATTTGGGTCATAGTTCTTTGGGATTGGGTGAGGAGGAGGTTGCGGTTGGCGGATAGCCACTCATCCCTTTTCTACTAACAGGGGCAAAAGCACACTTAAAGATTTCCCCAGAGGTGTGAAGACTCGGTCGTAGCAGGCTCTCCTCTGTTCCGGGGTCATTTGTATTCCTTGCCCATTCCCCATTCTTTACATCTGCTCAGGCATAACAAGTGCTGGTGGGGCCGCCTGAAATTGAAACGGAGCAATATTATTATTGGGCCTGGTGTTGGCTATGTTCTGGATTTCGCCCCCTGTTCTCTTCTCGTTCCTTTGCTCAGAAAATCTTCTGACCCCGTTAGGGCCCCTGAAGTATTCTTACTCAGACGCCCTTCCTTGATGGCATCCTCACAGCAGTTGGCATTCCTCACCAAATCAGCAAAACTAGACTGCTGTTGGTACACAAGGAAATTAGAAATCACTAGCAGAGTGTTCTTTGAAATCATCTCTATCTACTCATCATTCGGTATTCTATTTTTGACTTGAGCTGCCAATGCTCTCCATCGCCCCAAGTAATCGCTGATGGTCTCATTCTGACTCTGCTTTAAACGGGACAAATCAGACTTGCACGGTTCAATATCAGTATTATAGACATACTGTTCTTGGAATAAATGCGCTAAATCTTTCCATGTCTTCATCATGGATGGTTCAAGAGATGTGAACCACCTCAGGGCCGGTCCGATCAAACTTTTCTGAAAGACTTTTATTAGCAGTCTTTCGTCTCCCCCATATTGGCACATGTCCCCACAATAGGACTTGAGGTGTGCGATCGGGTTGCCTGTGCCATTATACTTGTCGAATACTGGCATTTTAAATTTAGGGGGCAAGGGGACCTCAGCGAACAGGCATAGGTCTGTGAAGCCCGTGGTGTGGATTTTAGCACCACCCTTTTTCATCAGCTATTTTTGTATTTTATCTAACTGTTCTTTCAGCTGCTCTGACTCTTTCGATATAGGGGCCGCTTTCTTGGTCGTCAGTCGGACTTCACTCTGGGCTATCAGGGGGTGGGCAATTACTGGTGGAGGGTTGAGGCTGGTCAACGCCCCAGCATAAGCCCCGTTGTTCCTAATCTTGTCCTCTTCATACTGCTGGTCGGCGTACTGTGTAGTGAAGACGTGATTCTGAACCTGTTGCTGCATGGGTTGGATTGGAATGACATGAGTAGGGGCTGGGTGAGCCCATTGGGGGTGAGGGAAGGTTTGTTGGGTGATGGGAATTTGGTTTTGAGGTGGGGCTTGATAGGGCCATTGGGTATGGGGGAAGGTTCGGTGATGGCCTTGGGGTGTGGGGCCATGGAGAGATTGGGTTTGAGGTATGGCATGGGTTTGACCCAGATGTGAAGGTTGGGTTAAGTGTTGGGGGTATTGTGGAAGGTATGAGTGTGGGGTTTGGATTTGGGCTATGAACCCTTGATCATTTTGGGTCATAGGCCACTGATGGGTTTGGGCCATGGGCCCCTAAAAGGTTTAGGCCAATGGGAGATTGGGTTTGAGGTATGGCATGGGTTTGACCCAGATGTGAAGGTTGGGTTAAGTGTTGGGGGTATTGTGGAAGGTATGAGTGTGGGGTTTGGATTTGGGCTATGAACCCTTGATCATTTTGGGTCATAGGCCACTGATGGGTTTGGGCCATGGGCCCCTAAAAGGTTTAGGCCAATGGGCTTTGGTAGGTTTGGGCCATGGGCCCTTGGTGAGTCTGGCCCAATGGGCCTTGATAGGTTTCGGCCATGGGCCTTGGTGGGTTTGACCCAATGGACATTGTTGGGTCTGGTCTATGGGCCCTTGATGGGTCTGGGACATGGGCCCTTAGTGGGTTTGGCCCAATGGCCTTGATGGGTCTGGCCCATGGGCCCTTATGGGTTTGGCCCGATGGGCCTGTTGGGTCTGGGCTATGGGCCCTTGATGGGTCTGGCTCGATGGCCTTGTTGGGTCTGGGCCATGGGCCATTGGTGGATTTGGGCCATGGGACCCTGATGGGTTTGGATTTGATGGGTTTGGCCCAATGGGCCCTGGGGGATATGGGTAATGGGGTTTTGGGCCAATGGGCCTTAGAGATGATGGTTAGTGGGGTATTGGGCCATGGGGCCCTGGGGATCATGGATGGTGGGGTATTGGGCCGTGGGGCCCTTAGATGTGTGGGAAAAGGGGTTTGGGCCAATGGGCCTTGGGGTATGTGGGTGATGGGGGTTTGGATGGTGTGGATTATGGGAGGTTGATGGGGGTCATGAGGGACTGAAGCATGGAGGTTTGCTAAGGTATGAGATGGATTCATGGATGTGGGGTGTGGAGGAGAGATATTTTGGGAAGCCCTCCATGAGGAGTATGCTTGGAACATCTCCTCCATCATGGCCATGGAAGGGGTGGGATGTAGATGGTGAATTTAAGGTGTGATGGGGTATAGATGGGATGGAGGTGGAGGGGAAATTGGGTATGGCCATGGTAGATGATGGGATAGGGGATGGGTTAAAGGAATGGGGTGGGGCATTGACAGAGGGGGATGGGTTAGGGATGTTTAAGGATGGTGGAGGTTATAGTGTGGGTGTTTGGGAAAAATAGGGCATGACCCTGGTAAAAATGGGCATGACCTGGGTAGATGGGGGGATTTGTGAGGGATCGGATAGGGCGGAAGTAGTGTATGTGAACGTGGGTGGATCGGGTCTATATGGTGAAGATGGGAAATGGGGGCATGGATGTGGGTTGAGAAAATGGGTTAGGGTTTTGCATGGGCATGGTTTGGGCAAAAGATGGGGAATGGGGGGTTGGACTTTGGATATTTTGGAGGGTAGTGGTTGGGAATATGGGGGCACCGAATGGGCCGATGACGGTAAAGGGGGGTTGGTGGAAAAAACTTCTCCCGAATGGGAGTGGGTTGGAGAATGTGGCGGAGAGGAGTCGGGATCGGCGTAAGCCGGGCCCACTACCCACAACATTCTTCGGGAGCGGGTCGGGTGAGGGTGCCTTGGATAAGGCCCAAAAATCCTCCTCCTTCTTCCCCTACGGGACGACGAAGGGTAAGATGATGTCGTTGTGCCAGCACCACAAACTATATATTTTTTGGATTTTGATTATATATATATTTTTTGAATTTTATGAAAACTTTTTGAAAAACAAAGGTTCCGAGGCCTTGGAATTTCCTTCTCGGGTGGCTCTCGTACCTTAATTCAAGACCCGCGACTACGATTCTGAGGCACTTTGAAAGAATCGAAGGAGAACCTTCGATCTATTGAAGGCACAAAAATCGAGGCAAACGACCCGATCCCCTGAAATGAGCCAAAAAGAAGTTGCCTTCTCTTGACCGACGGCGGAGTATTGGGTGTCGGAGATGGCGGGGCCTAAACAAGGCACTATGCACACTGATCGGGGTACTCGAGAGGTGGAAAGGGTCAAGGATTCGGGCTGGGTGTTGCTAAACAGACCTAGCGCAACTAATACTTGTGCCCATATTGCAGGGGAGGAATTTTACACTGGCGCAACTATTAGTTGCGCCAAGGTAAAATTTTGGAGTTTAAATTCCAGCTTTCTGTGCTGGCGCAACTAATACATGCGCCAGGCAAAAACTGCCTCTCCAGAATAAAAAATAGCAGTCACTGATGCCCGAAATGAGTCTCTTTTTTTGTGGAAGCTAGGCTTCCGGGAACTGAGCTATTTTTTTGTGATTGATTCTCTCCTCACCGCACCTAAAGGATTGAGTCCGGTATAACTCGCTAACGCGCTCCCCAAGGGTTTTAAGCTTCGGAATGGGAACCCACCCGATATACCTCCAGCGCAAGAGCTTTCTCAGATACTAGGTGGGTTGGGACTTCATTAAGGGCAGCCGCCATACTAAGACCCGGGTATTTGTATGTGTGCCTAACCCAACCCCTTTGAAAAATCTAACTAGCAAAACAAAATAATTAAGCTCCCTAACTTGGTTCAATTTTAATTTTTTCAAAGTTTTTTTCTTTTTTTTTGGAAGTTTTCTTTAGTTCAAAGACCGAGGGTGATTATCCCGTGCCGCCACTACGGGCCGGCGTCCACTGTTAGGATATGAATGTCAAAAAAATGACGGGGCCAGTGAAGCGACTAGGCAGGAAATATAAAGTGCTGAAATTTAAAGTTGAATTATAAAGGGAAGTAAGAAAGGTGCCAGTCAAGTGACTAGGTGAAAATTGCTGAAATTTAAAGCGGAAATGTAGGGGTGAGTAAAAAAAGGTGCCAGTCAAGTGACTAGGCGAAGATTGCTGAAATTTAAAGTGGAAACGTAGGGTGAGTAAAATGACGTAATTGGAGGGGTGAGTACAAAAAATAGTAAAAATAAAATAAAAAACAGCAATAAAATGTTAGAAAAAAAATAAAAAAAAAAGGCCTAGTTCAAGGGGAAGCTCTACTAGCTACTCCCCAGCAGAGTCGCCATCTGTGCAACCATGGGAATCGATACGATCCCCGTCACGACGATGCGTTCTCTAACGATGAAAAAATATAGAGTCGCCACCCGGAGCTTTCGGTGTCCCGGGATACCTAGTTTATTTTTATGAGAACCGAAGTGCTAAAAATATAACTCTGAATCCGGTCCACACCAAAGGCTCTTGGGTAGGGGCTTCGGTTATCGATCGGGAAGGTGTTAGACACCCGATCAACTCGCTTAACGCGGTATCTACTAATGGCCAAAAATAAAATAAAATGAAAGAAAAGAAAATAGATTCCTCTTGCCCAAAAGGGCTTAGAATCCTATTTGTGCCCCTCCGTTCCTACCGAAAAATCGGCGGCGTAACGGCACAAATGGGAGGATGGAGGGATCTAGAAAGAGATAGGAGAAGAAAGGGGAGAGCCGGAGCCCTCGGGCCCATGTAGCACCGTAGGAGAGCCTTGTGTGGCTTGCTTTGATGAGCTCTTGAAGGCTTTGTATGGTGAAAAGTGGGGTTCTAACCTCTAAGGCTTGCTAACTAAGAGGTAGAGAGGGAAGGTGAATGGGTAGCATATACCTAAACTAAGGGATCTAAGGTAAAAAATATCACTCAAAGGAGGTTTTAGAATTCTAAAATTTATATGGGAAGTGTGCACCAAAGGGAGAAAGATCTTCTCACTTTAAGCTCTTTCTCTCTTAGGCCAAAATTATCAACCCCTAAACCAAGGGGTGGGGGGATCTATTTATAGGAAATGAGTGGATTAGGAGGCTACTTAGATGCTAATTGGGGTTAGCAATTAGGTAATCTTAAATCTAAGGTTTCCTAGGATTTTGAGAGCTTTGAAATGTGTGAGAAAGTCCTCCAATGGTAGATGATGGTGTGAGGCCTTAAACCAATAAAAGGGGTGCAAATAGGCTTCAAAAGGGTGCAACAGAAATAGCAAAACACACCCCAAAGGTCAAGGTGGTGAACAAGTCAAACCCCAATCACAATTTTTGGGATAAATTCCAACAGTTTCCGTTCATATGCCTGGCGCAACTAATAGTTGCGCCAGGTAAATGTACAGTAAAACAGTAATGAATAGCAGCCTAGAAGTTGGCCTCGCGAGTGGTGGGGGGATCCATTTATGCCTGGCGTAACTATTAGTTGCGCCAGGCCATTTCTGGGGGAAAAAGGCCTGGCACAACTATTTGTTGCGCCAAGCAAATCCAGGGGAAAAATGGCTTGGCGCAAGTATTAGTTGCGCAAGGTAAAAATCCTGAAATTTTGCCCGATTTTCAAATGGTCATAACTTTTGATATACAACTCCGATTGAGGTGATTCTTAGCTCGTTCAAAAGATGGAGAAGTCCTCTTTCTAATAGTATATGATTTGATATCAGTAGAAGACCTTAGATAGTCCTGGAGCACCACACTTCATCCATTTCTCGAGAAGGTTAGGTTTAAGGATCGAAATGGGTTCTAAGGGTCAGGATTGGTTTCTAAAGGTTTGGGATAGGTTCCTAAGGGATATAGGGTGATTTTTAAGGGTTTGGGGTGATTCCTAAGGGTTCCATACATGCCATTAAAAGCTCAGAATTGTACCTCTCTCGAAAGGTGTTTCGATCGGGCCTTGGGCCAAATTTGGGTGTCTACACTGAGATTGTATTTTCTTTCGATCATTAGAGTAGTTTAGTTTACATATCAAAGGTTCCTTAATTACAATTGATGACTGAGATTGAGAGCTGGAAGATTAGAATAGATATCTGTAGTTTCTTAGAAGCAATTGACGACTGTAGCTGAGGGGTGAAAGATATAATTTTTATTGCTTTCTAGTTTGAATTTATTTTATTACAATTTACTGCTTTATAAACATCTTCAGATTTTAATTTGAATTGACGATTCAGGTTGAAGTTTACAGATTAGTGTAATAGTTTTTATTTTCTATTTTTAATTTTCTAGAATTTGACTGACGCCCAAATTTATGGTAGATTAAATATTAGTACAAATCTATATTGAATAATGCTAGTTTTTGATTGATGCCCAAATTCTAGAAGATTGAGATATAGTGTAATGGCATTTTAAATTTGTAAACATCCGATAACTGAAGATTGTGATTAACGACCACAATCTGAAGGAGGATTTTGGATTTATTTTCTATAATTTAGTTTAAGACACCATTCTTTATTTATATTTCTCATGTAGTTTTGGATCTTAAAAGATAAGTATAAGTTTTTAGAAAATTAATATATATATATATATATATATAGATAGATATATATATGCAAGTATATAAACATATCCTCGTGGGAATGATCCTATACTAGCTCTACAATTTCCATTGTACACTTGTAATAGGTTAAGACTTAATTAGATACATATAACCAGCGAATCAGCCTTCTTCTTTACTCTTCTTCTTTAGTAAGTATCCAGAGTTGGATAACTTCTTCCCATTATTCTTTTTCTATTTCTGTAAATCCCATTTTCTTTTGAAATTTAATCCAGAAGCTTTTTGTTTCTCTTTTCGGATTTCACTTTTAAGATTCTTCAGTTTGTAAAATCGTGTTTACGATTTCACTTCTTTCCATATTTTCTTCATTTTATTTCTTCTCAGTAGTACTATTTTTTGGCATATCTCTAATTTATTATCTTATACTCCTTTCACTCCCTCTTCTTCCTTTCTTGCATTTTAAACTCTCAGAAATATGTTTAAGGATTTATAAAATCTTGGTACAATGAAATTCGGTTTAAGCTCTAATATGGGTTCAAAGGGTAAATATTTTATGAGATTTTAGCTTTTTGGCTCAAACTAAACAATGGCCTTAAATCATCTTCATGAGTCACTAGCATGAATGTCAAATTGTTTTGATGTATCTAATAAGCAAGTATAGAAAAACAAATCATCATAATTATAGAATAATTGATTCTAATTTTTTCATCAATATGAAATTTTGTTAACACAGTCAAGAAGTCCAAAGAAAATTTTGATTCAAATAGAAAGCAGTTTCTCTCTTAAAATAAAAGAGGAATTATGGCTCAAAAGCTCACTGGTCATATAATTTTGAAACTATAATATAAATATTACAGTTTAAATCAAAGTGGAGTTTCAAACATTTAATCTGATACAATGCTCAAGAGGGTTTTCATAAATTTTAACTGCTCTATTTTGATTGTTGAACTTCTATTGCGATGGATCGTAAAGCTATGGATTCATAGATTTTTCTATCATAACTCTCATATAATGTTTAACTATTCAAAAAAAATAATCTACCATTAAAATAAAGAAACTAAGCACTAATAAACTAAACAAAAACTCTAAACAAAACTAATATACATAGAAAGGTGTATCCCCCCAAACTTGAATATGAAAACGTCCTCATTGTTACAAAAAAAAATAGGGGATACTTAAAATTTTAGATCATACCTGTGAGGTTCATGATATTCTGGAATATTTTACTTACTTGGTGATGAAGGGTTTGGTACAAGTGATGCAGATGGAGCTAGTTTTGGTGTTGGCAAGGCTAGCAATGGAGAATGACTGCTCGACAGTTCCTCCTCAGAGTCGGACATAACATCAGTAGAGCTTGCTTCAATTCATTCTTCCTCCGGGGCAGGTTCTTCATGTAGCTCAGGTCCAATTTCTGTTGTGTGAAGCATATCAATACTTTTTTTTTCATCTATTAACTTGTCATACTTTTCTTTTAAAGTTCTCAGCTCCTCTTCAACTGTTTCTGTCTTTCTCAAGTCCTCTTTCAATTTGCAAATCACAGCAAACTTCTCTTATATCTCAACTCTCAATTTTTTAGCTTCAGCTTGTAATCCTGTTACTGCGACCCAACATTTGTTCGTAATGGACTCAATATTCTTCTTCTGTTAAGTACAAGTTTGGACTAATGAATTTTTGTTCTCGTTCAGCTTAAGCATCTCTCCTTTAGCAACTACAAGTTCATGATTTTTCTCATCCAACTGTCTGTTAAGTGTTTACTGGTACTCCTTATGTGCATTTTCTCTTTTGTCAGGATCTTCCATTAGTTCTCCAAACTAATCAAGCAGATTACCTATCCTATCTTCGTAATCCTTTTTCTAACCCTCCCATGCCTGTTGATCATTTCTCAACACATTGTTTTGTTGTTGCAGTTGTGCGACTTGTTCCTGAAGAGCCCTAATGGTTTCTTTGACTTTTCTTGTCGTCTCTGCTGTCCAATGTGCATGGTGACCCTTCACAACCTTTCATCGTAGGATTTTTGCCACCTCTAGGCGTTCTTGTGCAGTAGGTTGGGATTCAAGGACTCTAGCTCTTAATCTTTGAAATTCTTCCATCAATTTCCTAACCACACCTGACAACGAAATTAAATTTGGTGCATTTATACTTTGCCACTGCTCTATTTCTTGCAATCTTCTCTCCATTTCAGACTGTTCTCCAGAAGATGTAGCAATTCTTGTGCTGATGATGGGAGGAGTTATTTCTTCATTTAGTAACTCTGTGAACCCCATTTATGGAATCCCAAAATTTGATCCTGCTTCAGCTATTTGGCATGTAGGAGTCTGCTCTATAATTGTGGGGATTGAGGGTGTAGATGCACACTCAATAGGTGCAGGAATATGGCTAGAAGTAGCCCTTTCAAATGTACATTGGTCTTCCATCAAGGTTGGCATTTCCTCTATTCTAAAAATAGTTGTGTTCACAGGCTCTGATTCATTGATAACTGACAGTGTGTCTGTGATCGTTTTAATTTCAAAACCTTGCAAGTGCACAAGTTCGAATGTACTAGGGCAAGTACAATGGTGTTGAACCACAGATATTTGTCATTTATCTCTTATTCAATCATGCTTTACGAAGACTTTTATAACATTGATTTCCTAATAAACAAAAGAAAATCTAAATAATTTTGGAAGTAAGGAAAGAGAAAGTGGACTGGAATCCCTCTTGGATTCCAGATGCCTAAGTTAATAAATCCTAATTTTCTCTCTATTGTGAATTCCTGGTACCCCCGCTATTGGCTACAAGCTCAGTCACTTCTTATGTGGCTTAGGTAAATCTAATCGTGAGTTAGAAGGACCTAATCGTTAACTAACTATTACATGAACCAATAGAAGTACCCTACAAGGCCTAGCCTATCAGTGAATACCCTATCTAGGTTAACCCAATCCCTACAAGGCCACTGAATTATACTAAATAAGATTACAGCATTACCATTGCGTTCTCGATCTAGTTGAAACTTCGAACATGCAATCATACCATAATGGAATTCACAAATAGAAAAAGAAAATAGAAATTCATTAAGGTACTTATCCAACATACAGAAGAGATCCAACCCAAGGCTTCCACGTGCGCATCGATCCAGAAGTCTCCAGCATCTCTGATGCAGGCTCTGGATGATGATTGCATTCAATCTCCCTCCATTCCATAACTAATCCTAACCTAATACTACGAAAACTCACGTTAGAGCCCTCTAGAAAGATTCTGGTGTGTGAGTCCCCTAAAACTAAACCCGACGTCCTTATTTATAGATTACAAGGCCCTACAACAGATATACACGACAAAAAATCCCTAGATTTTAAAAATCCTCCAAGGAGATGAATCTGGAAGGAATTCTGCACCGATTGAGAGTTATTCAGCTTGCTTGAGAGATTTCCGAAGAAGATCTCGGCGTTCAAGGATATCCATAGTTGTTGTGCGCCTGAATTTTTACCCAGAAACTCTATTTGGACCGATCGGGATTGGAGAGCCGACCGACCGAGTTTACTTTCCTTCTCCACATAGGAGATGACCTGTGGATGCTTAAGCTAGGCTTAATTTCCAAACCGATCGAATCAGAGTGGACCAGTCGAGTAATTCCTCTGAGATTTATTCATTCTATTTACTCCCATTTCAACCGATCGGCTGAATCCAGACCGGTCTCTCTTCTAATTTCTGAAGCCTTTGGAGTTCTAGGTGGTCGATTTTGATGTATCGACCGATCCATTTTGCTCAACTCCCTTTAGCTAGGAACCTCCTTTACTGCGCTGTATCGATTGATCAAAATTTCACTTTTGATCGGTCCATTTGACCATTTGAAGCTCTCCTTTCAGCCGCTCCTCCTTGGATCCTTGCCTTTTGCTTGGGTTTCTTCATATCTTTGCTCTTTTAACCCTTTTTACGTTTAACCAGCTTTTACACCTGCTGCAACACAACAGGAGCTAAAAGCATTTATTAGTAGTTACTTGAGGTCTAACAAAGCAGGGATTCGAGGATAAATTATACAATATTTGAGCCTGATCAATCTGCCACAGTGGAAGAAGGCAAGGCAAGACTTTTGGCAATTCCAACGCTGAATCATAAAGATAAACTTGTTCTTCCATGGGTACTTATATACTCATTGTTATTTCATGCTCAGCTGATCTGTCATGTACTGGGGAGCTAGGCTCCAGTCTTTCTTGGGGAAGAGTAGAAGTACTCATTCCCTTTGCTACAACTGATTCTCTTGGAACTGCGATTATTTTAACAGCCGGTTCTTCCAGGACCTCTGTAATTGCTACAAGTTCTTCCGTGGTCTCTGCTATAGAAGGAGTACCCATTGTATGTGTAGAAATAGGAATCTTCTTTTTGTTTTCAGAACTTAGGGTTCTCCTATAATCCATGACTGTTAGGCCTTCTTCTGGTCTAGGTAAGGCCTTTTCCTTGGGATCAAATTATATCCCACATTCATCAATAGATTTGTAATCAAACCTCCAAAGGGCAGCCATAATTTATTCGTTTGATACTTTTCTTGACTTAATTTCTCTCTCACGATGTTAATGACTTCCAACAGGTAGGATGAAACATCGAACCAAATTCGATTAGCCATTAAGTACAAAAGCTCTCACAAAGAGTGCTCTGCGTTGTGTTCCATGACCCGTAGGGTGGATAGTCTCGTGAATCAAGACATCCAGGGAGTGGAGTTGTAAGTTCTGTGATTCAAAATCCTCACGCAAGAAAAATGATCTATCTTTTGGGGGTTTACCTAGCAGCTCTATCGCCATTTGAACAAAATCAGGAAGAGTATTGGAATGTTCTCTTAGGATGTTGGTTTCCAAGTTGTCAGGGGACACTTTAGGTCTCTCTAAGGGTGCGCTCATGACCCCAACAATCATTGCCTTTGTTATAAGAATTGGAAATCCGTCAATGGTTGTGGAAAAAACTAGGGATGGACTCTTGCGGCTATTAATCATATTTTATAAAGTAGTCTTACCAATCTTGGATAGACTCATGTGACTCTGGACTCTAAGAAGTAATGAAGCCCTACATCATTAAAACACTTGATTGATTCTCCACTAATTTCAAACTTTTCCCAAAAGGTAACGTCCATAGCAACTTCAAGTCCCACTAGATGATGTTTCATTGAGGCTGGGATCCGATCTAATGTCCTATCAGAGGAAATTGGCTTTTTGTCTTTGTCCATTATTTGCCTTATTTAGGGTAGACACGGTTTTAGCCTCCATTCTTTCTTTGAGTAATTCTTTGATAACTACTCCAGAAGATTTAAACTTCTTCTTTCGTGGGTCGGATGCTTTTGATTTAGCCTTGAGGGCAGCAACCCGTACAATATGTTTTACAAGTTGAGAATGATCTAAAATATTACTGCCTTCTTCATCCACATCCCTCTGCCACTTGCCTGTCGCTCTCGACATTTTGTAATTCCTTTTCTGCAAGATATAGAAGAATATTGCTTATTAAGCCATAAATTTCATATATCAAATCAAAATTACTTGCAGAGATCCATCCATTTGAGAGTAAAAATCGTCACCTTGCTCACAGAAAATCCTCAAACCCTAATTTCATAATGTCAATAGAACGTAAATAGGGTTTTTTGACATAAAAAAAAAATGCAAGGGAGGTATAAGAAACTAAAACTGTTGGATTAGACACGAGAGATTTTTGAAAAATAGAAGGAAAGTAGTAGTAAAAATGGAGAGTTTGAAGATGGAGCCGTCGTATTCTCTCACGAATATGTAGGCCCTTATTTCAGTGACGACATGCTGAACCGATCATCACACATGTTTTTAACCTAGAGTTGTCGATTTTAACTCTAACCTTTCAGCAATTGTGAATGTTAACTCTCACATCAGTTAACTCGTAATCACTAAGGGTTAACGGATGGATTTATCTACAGTTACGAGTAATCGTATACCCATACGATTGTTCGCAGCAATATATATTAAGGACTGTATTATGATCAGTCGGGTCTTTCCATGATTTGACTCGTAATATGGTACCTAAGTTTCCAAGCAAAATAAGTAGTTTTACATAGTTTATAAAAGGGGCTACGAATGAGTTGGTAGCTCGACAGTTCCCTAAGGATTTCAACTTGGATTATGGGGAGCAGATGGCTCCCCCAAAAACACTTGTCCTCTAGGATTGTTGAGTAGCTGCGTTGGCAATTGGCCACTCTCTCTTTTTGCCAATTGTGAAGCTAGTTGGCCAATCTGGCTCTCCAACTTCGTAATTGACTGCGTGTGTGAATGGAGTATTTGAGAGAATAGAGGAAGCTGGGATAAATGTTTTGAATGTTGATGCGACTGCTGCTGTAAATCCTGAAGGATTTGAACAACTGTGATAACGGCTACATTAGTCAGTGGTCTAAATTGGGACTATACAGCTGCATTTAAGGTCTTTGGTGGAAAACTTAGGTCTGGGAAAATCGGGGTTATGCAATTGATGGCGCTAGCTATGCCCCGCTCGTGGATTCATAGTTAAATCCAAGGTGGTTCCTCCATGCTGGGTTATATGTATTCTCATAGTCTCCCCTTTGAAAGCCATTACTTGTTCGTTCTCCACCACCACTTGATATGATAGCGCAGCAGGGCTCTCAGCATAGGCTAAAATTTGGCAATTTGAGCAGAGCAGTTTTCTAAATGTCTATCTGAATTGTTAGGTTTGCTAGTCATTAATGTTGCGATTTGCTACTCAAGAGCCGCAACCTTTGCACTCATGTCATCCTCCTTCTTGACTTTGTCTTTACTGATATCGTAAAGTCCACCTCTCGCGAGCGGGGTGTGGCGAATAACATCTGGATCTGTCTGAAGCAAGGCCTGTCTCCACTTTGAATTGTCGGTCAGTTTCTCAAATAAGTCCCAAGCTTGCTGGCCATGAAGGCTCCTCCGCCACTACATCAACTGTAGACTAGTTGGTCTTAGTTAACCCTTGGTAGAAACTTTATGCAATGGACCAATTTGGTACATCATAATAAGGACATCTTCGCAGTAAATCTTTCATGTGTTCCCAACTCTCATGGAATAATTCTTGTGACAGCTTAAATTTTCTCAACCTGAATTTTTTCGAGATATATATTTTTTTCTTTAACTTTACACCAAAATCAAATGGGAAAACCCGGACTGCCAGATCGTAGATCACAATTTGATACAGAATACTTGGTACATCCACACACATGGGGAAATCAAAGTAGAAAATACATATAATATAATTTAAAATCTCTAGTTCTAATATCTAACATGAATCGAAAACTAAAACAAACCACCGGTGATGGCCAACCATCACCTAACAATAGTGTCCAACACATGTATAATAACACGAAAGTACCAAGCCCAAACTTACCAAAGTCCACAATGTACTAAATCTACGATCTCGAAAATCTCACGAATCCTCAAGTCCGGTGTCCTGATAAGTGTTATACCTGTGACGTATAGTCAGGGTGAGCTAACATCTAAGCTCAGTAGAAGAATCTCATATTCAATTGACATTTTATCATATCATTGCATAGATTAAATGACGAAAGCAAAACAAAACAGAGCAGATATTCAAGAATCGAATCAAATACAAAATAGTGTGAATATTCAATTTGAAACAAAAGTAGAAGTAGATTAGGAATGTAAGTTTCTATAACTCACCTAACACAGTATGCCAGAATTCCGTCATTCGCATCTTATAGTGTAATAACAAACTCCCTACTCACATCACACAGTATGTCAGTTTCTATTATTCATGTCTTACAATGTTCACATATCCTTTAGTTCACATCATGCAGTGTTCTAATCTCATTCAATTCACATCACACAGTATTCTCATATCTTTTAGTTCACATCATACAATGTTCTAATCTCATTCAGTTCACATCACACAGTGTTCACATCTTACACTGTTCATATTTCCATATCACATCTAACAACGTTTACATTCCCAATTCACATCTCACAGTTTTCAGATTTCCAGTTCACATCTTATAGTGTTCGAATTTCTACTTCACATCTTACAGCGTTCTAAATTTCTAATTGTAGTGGTTTAGTCAGTGTGTACAATATGCAGTATATACAGATAACCCGTCATATCGATCCAATCAGTTTACAGTCATTCAGTCGATGTCCTGTCAGTTTATGCAGTAAGTATAGAAAAATCTTGCTATACCAGTCCAGTATGTATGTAGTATACAGTGTGTACGGATAACCCATCGTACCGGTCCAATTAGTGTATGCGTATCAAGTATGAAAAACACATCGTGGTCCGGTATGCGTTATGCATCAATCTTACAAATTTGATTTCAAATCATAACTATCACTTTTCAATCTAAATATTCAAATACAGTCAAATCAACAAGTTCTAAATCCATTGCAAAGATCACAACTTAAACGGATCCCATATCAAATTAGATTCAAGGCATCAATTTCTAAATTTCACACTAAACGATGGTTCAAGTCAAATATGTAAATTTCATTAAGTCAATTCACACTAAAATCTCAAGTCCTTCTTTCAAGTTCAGATGTTCCATACTTTTCAAAGAATTCTAGGTTCTAAACTTAAATCACAATTTCTAACGTAATCAAGCTATACCTCAAGAGCCTATGTATTAAAAACAATTACAAGTTATATCACTATATCTATGAATCATAATAAAAAATGTAATTGGTGGTGAGTTTCCCCTACCTCAAGTCACGCTTATCATTTTCCACACATAGCTCTCTTGAGAACTCAAACAAAAGTTCAACACTTTAATCCTATATTAAAAGTGTCCAAGTACTCCTTAGGAAGTACTTAAGAAAGCTTAAGAATCCACACAAAAAGAATCCAAACAGCCTGACTCTGTTTCTCGCGTGAGCGAGCTTTGAAGCTCGGGCGCGCGAGCTCACAAACACCCTAGATCCCGCACGAGCGATTGGATGCCAGCTTACTGAAGCTAGACATGCGAGGCCTTGCTCGAGCAAGCTTTAAGTTCACTTAAGTCCTCGCGCGAGCGATTCTCAGAGCCTCAAAGACATACTTATACCGTCTGAAGGTTTCTAGTGCGAGCGAGCTTTGGAGCTCGTGTGCGTGAGAACCAGAGATGTTTCAGATCTAAGTTTTTCCTCAACTTGATCTCCTTCGCACTTCATCCTCACTTCACACCCATCACATTAAAAAATTTATTAATGAAAATTATATATGTAGATTGTCGATTTCTCACCTTTAATCCAACAATTCACCCGAAGATCGGATCGTCTTCTTCCTTACAAGTAAATGGGTTTCCAGCCCCTTTTGATCTTTCAAAGCTCCACAATCATCATGATGCCGACGCGATCGTAGGGTGAACTTCCACACACACTTCGTATGAAACTCACTACGATCAAGCGACACAAAACTCACTAATCTTTTTACAGGAAAATTGGGTTTTCAACACCCCATTCGGTCTCAAATCACACCTCGCAACTCATCAACGTTAAAATTGCTGACAAATCTTTCCCTTACACAAGCTCACTAATTTTCACACAAGCCCAAGTCTTCGGAGTACACGAAACCAACGAGTTCTTCTTCTCCTTCTTATTTCCTTCTCCCCCAACCCTTTTGCAAGAAAACCAACCAAGCCCTAAAATATGGCTTGCGTGAGATGCCTAACCCCACTTATTTAAAGTTTTGGCTTCCTTTTGAAGCACATACACACTATATGTGTATTCTAATTCTTATCCAAAGACTTAGGCTTGGTGTGAAACACGCATACACACATTTTTTTCACACCAACTAAGGCCCAAAGTCGGTCAAACTGTCGGCCCAACCAATTGGCCCATAAGGTCATCCCAACTTAATCGACCCAATTAAATCCGATATGTTTTAATCATTAATAAACTTTCATTAATAGTCAATTTTGCTTCTAGGTTGCATCTGAGCACAAAGTGTCACCCCAGGCACACTCACTTAGTCGGTACGTGTGGTTTCAAAATTTAGGGATGTTACAATTCTCCAGGCAATTGCCTGAAGTCCTGAATTATTTGGCGAATCTGGTTAGTCTTAACAATTGGGAAGTACTCATTCGAAAACTTGGACTGCAATCCATCCCAAGTGGTAATTCTTCTCGTGGGTAATGAAATTAGTCATGCTTTCACTCTATCTTTAAGAGAAAAGGGGAACAATCATAATTTAACGGCCTCATAATTAGCTGGGGATAATTGTAACATGGTGCAAAGTTTTATAAAATATCTTAGATGTTGATAGGGATCCTCTCTATCAAGCCCATGAAAGGTAGGAAAAGCCTGAAGCATAAGCGTATTGAACATGATCTCATAATTTTATCCGTTGCAACCTTCGGTATAACTATACAGGAGGGCATAGTCAGAGTAACTGGACTGAAGTGTGCTTGAATAGAACAATCGTTAGACATGGTCAGAGAGTCTCTTCAAAGAAAGTAAAAATATAAAGAAAAATAAAAAGAGAGACAAATATTGGTTTTCAAAATAACAAAAAAAATAAAGAATAAAATTCACTTCCCTGGTAGCAGCGCCAAAAACATTTTTGGGCTTTTATCGTACTAAGTCTTAACCTATTGCAAGTTCACAATAGAAATTGCAGCACTAGTATAGGATCATTTCCACGAGGAAGGTGTTTTTCTTATATGTTTTCTTTTCGTGTATTTAAAAACTTATATTTGTCTTTTAAGATCCTAAACTACTAGAGAAATATGAATAAAGAATGGTTTGTTTAAAACTAATTGCAGAAAATAAATCTAAATCCTCCTCCTTCCAGATTATGGTCGTCAATCACAATCCTTTAGTTCTCGGATGTTTATAAAATAAAATACCGTTACACCATATTTCAGTCCTTTAGAATTTGGGTGTCAATTAAAAACTAAAATTCCTCAACACAGATTTATGCTAATCAACAATCTTCCTAAAATTTGGGCGTCAATCAAACTCAAGAAAATTGAAGATGGAAAAGTAAAGCCGTTACATTAATCTGTAAATTCTCAATCTGAGTCGTCAATTTAAATAAAAACCTTTTAGATGTTTACAAAATAGTAAAGCGCATGAAAATAAATCTAAACTAGAAAGAAATAAAAATATCTTTTATCCCTCAGTCACAGGCGTCAATTGCTTTAGAGAAATTATGGATACTCTACTTTAATCTTCCAGCTCCCAATTGCAGTCATCAAGTACTCTCAAGAAACCTTGGATATCTAAACTAGTCTAAACTAAAGTTGATCGAAAGAAAACCCAACCTCAGTCATTAATTAATGCTGAGAGTTCCTTCGATAACTCTTCTCCTATACCGAGCTCTCTTATTTATAGATCGTAAGGATTCAGTTTATATTATTCAAATCCTAAGAAAATTTTAAAAATAAAGGTTTCCCTATATAATTCTACTTCTAATCCTAGTTCTTCCTTGCTTTGAATAGTTGATGCGCTCAGGGATTGCTCCTTGATTTCTAGTAGTAGAGTCCTTTAGGAGTCTCTCTTCACCAATCTTCTCAGATCCATAATCTGTCAGACTTTTAATTTAAGAGGGCTTCTAATTATATGCATGGTGGTGTAGATCTCACATTCAGCAGCAGCATGAGCTTCCATTCTTGCAACATCGTAATCACGATTTTCTCTTTCAGCACAGCTCTCTCAGAACAATTCTTCATTACGAACGATCACTTTTATCTTTGTATTGCCTTTCCGCGTAAAGCGTTTCTTGAAGAATCATAGTTCATGATTTTTTATTCCTCTCTATTCATTCTATCGTCTTTTACGATTTCTAGCTTTCAAGAGTGGTTCAAATCGTCTTTATGTTCATCGTCTTTCTTTATGCCTTTTTGAGTTCATTTTGATGAAGATTAACACTTTGGCTCTCTTTTGTTATTTAACCCTAATATTTGTACATCATTAACTCATTAGTAATAAACTAGGGTCTAACATCACTAAGTTAAGGGTGATAAAATGGTAAATTATATGACTGATCACACCACCATAAAGTTTTGGGTCCAAACTAGCGGCCATGAACCCAAACTTGTGGCCACGAACTCAAACTCGTGACAACAAAATCGAGCTCGCAAGCATTGATATACTGGTTTTGATATTTTAGTCATAACTTTTTTACTCCGACCTCGGATTGACACGATTCTTGTGACATTGGAAAGAACGCTTTGAGATTTACAACTTTGTGTGAAATAGATATTTCACGAATCCAATATTTTAGAGATAAAAATAGATTGAAAAGTAAGGATCGATTTTGAATTATCCAAAACTACATAAATTTAATATTATTTTTTGATTTTCATGACTAAAAATTCATGTGTATATTATATCTTAAATAAGGTTTTTTGATTGATGAGCATGATGAATCTCAACTGATAAAATATAATATACTTCAATTTAATTATCCAATTATAATATATCTATATGTTAGTTTTATTGCTTCAACGTGATCTTCGCAATAACATGGAGACTTAAAAATTCGATACCCTCGTGAGATCAAATTCTAACTTTCATGTTCTCATTTTTAGCACACTAAGAACTACCTTACTCTATATTTTTATTAGGATGCTATATAAATATATACGTACCAATATACTATAACATTGAATTAAAAATTTTCTATTATTTAAATAATGTTATGCGTTCATCTTGATTATGTTGTACGAGTTACGATAAGTTAGCTCATATATGTGAGAGAGCAAGATCATGCCTACACTTGAGCATGGTGATTCGCTAAGATGGTATGCAAGTGAGGAATACACCATATTCACATGCCTCACAACTCATGGTATGGGACGACATAATAAGTATAGTGAGTGCAGATTCAATGTAACCTCGTATACGGTGATATATATGAAGACCCTATCACCCTTGTGTTTTAAATGATAGGATAAGATAGGAGTTAAGATATGAGGTTCGACCTATAGGCCTTAGCTATGGTGAGATTTCTTTTACAGTCACGTGAAACTTGGAATGTAGGCATTCAAGTATGAATACAACACCTCTATGGTAGTATGGGCTGCCATACGAAGTACATCCAGGTCACTAGGAAACCTGTCCCTTGGAAAGCGTAGTTAGTGAAGCTTATCGCACAATGGTTCAATATAGATTCAGGTTATAGGAGTATGTTAAGATATGAGTATGTAAGATAAGATAAGTTCTGAGAATGATAATAGGACACTGTTGTGTAGGCCAACAAACGATTAAGAAATTAAGTTTGTGTGTGTCGTTCCTTACGTAGTCACCATAAGGGCTATAACGTCTTACAGCTAAGACGAGTCTCTGAGAAGATAGTATTGTAGACACCCCGTTTTGCCCACTCGAAGTATACAAAATATTTGGTCAACCATTGACCTTGCCCATGATTTCTAGAAAGGTCAACCCTCTCCAAACAATCCCAAAATCCATAACTCCAGAATTATTCATTACCCTTACATATAATCGATTATGCGCACAAGATCACGCGCATAATCGCACGAGTGATCCACTAGGATTCTCTCACTTTGCAACCGAACTCCCCCAAATTATACATTGGGATACCAACGCATAATTTGATTATGCACCGGAATCCCTACTCATAATCAGTTCAATTCGGATTGGGTTTCTCTCTTCTTTTACCTTCTTGACTTTCCTGATTATGTTTCCTTATCATAGTGCATAATTGTTGGAAGTCCTACTTGGACTCTACCTTAGAGATCCCCTGGTCACCCGGGCACTTGACCCAGGAAATTGATTTGCCGCCTGAATTATACGTTCGAATCACGACATATAATTCGTTATGCGTTGCCTACCTTACGCACAATTCAAATTATGTATTGTCTATATAATGTATAATTCAAAATTATGCGTCGGTTGAATGGTGCATAATTGGCCGAATACTATAAATAGTGCCCTTGCCCTCCCTTTCTTAACACCACAACACAAAATTTTACTTATTATATTTGAAAAACTCATGGTTCGCTCTGAGGTTTCAAAAAAAGGAGTAGAGTTGTACTCTAAGTTTCTCGTTCTTTGAACTACAGAATCTTCTCTAGAAACCTTAAGGGTAGTCTAGCACAGTGGGACTGGCCCACATGCTCCGATTGTCGAAGTAGTACGAGAGGGAGAAAAGCTTAGCCTTATAACCAACGCTTAGGAAATCTCTATCGAAATTCTCAGCTTAGCACCAATTAAGTCCCTAACCATTGTCAATATTTACAAAACTTTCATTGCCTCAACTGATTTGCCCAAGGGAGCTAACAAAGGGTACCTGGGAGCAGGGTCGATTCTCCCAAGCATGACGGGTCACAACCCCCCTTTCTTAGTTAAACTTAGTAGGAGTAGGAAACAAAACTAAATAAATTTTAGGCAACCATAGCTGCTAAAGTTGGCAGACCGACGTTTAGTATAGGAGTCCAACCCACAAGCCCTACTCATCCTCACAATCAACCAATGATGTTCTATAGAGTCGATAAATCTATAGATGGTGATCACAACGCACCCTTACAAACAGAGTCCACAGTGACCAATTTGGGCCGCTATTTTGGAACCCAAAAGGGAACTAGAAAAGCGCATACTAACAGACTAGCGATCACGGTGAGACTCTTTTTTACGGGTTGCCTCAGTTTAATTAGTTTGATTTTTTCTTTTCTCCTTTATTTTACAAATTTTTTTCACAGACGCTTGCACATATACTAGATATTTAGCAACCATTCTCTACTACCCCCCTCTGTTGTGTAAGGGCTGCTGTGATCATCTCTTCGGGGATTCAATCCGGGGATCTTCCTGCACTTCAGACCTTCCAGCAAGCCTTGATTAGGAGCGGATTGTACCCACCCTCCTAACCTAAAGAAGAACACCTGCAAACGTGGTAAGAAACCTAGAAACCTGAAGTGGAAGTAACTATTATTTCCCTAGTTCCAAAACCCCTGAGAGTTTTTGAGAGTGCATGAATATTTTCCTGAAACTTGAAATGTCGGGAATTCGTAAATCGAAACTAAAGAATAACAACCCACCATTATAGGGCTACCATGATAATTCCACATATGATCCAAAATCATTTGGAGATCAACATGGTAGGTACAGACATACCCGTCACTCCTCCAAGCACTAGTGACAACGACATTGGAAAAAGCTACACTGTAAAGCAAATTGTGGACCTCGATGCCCACTCATTGTTAAGAGGAAGAAAAGAAGTCGAAGATCTACTGCAAGGCTTGGCTGCCCAACACCAAACCGTCATCAATCAACAGAATATGGATGATCAAGAACATCCAAATGAAAGGCGTCAACAGGAAGAGAGAGTTCCAACACCTCCACGCACTACTACACCCTTGGTGTCACCACACGAACAGGTCACTCAGACCTTATTCAATAATAACAACCGAGGTCGGATTCACCCTCAAACTACAAAGAAGGATACCAGTGTAAACATGGAGGACCTTACTTGATTCTAGATGACTATATGGCTAAGAGAGAACGCTCTGGATTCTTATTCAAGGTTTATAAATTTTCCCAGGACATTGAGTTTACCGTACCTGCAATCTTTAAGCCTTCGAAATTCAATAGATACAATGGTAAAGAAAACCTAAATCACCATCTGGCATTATTTTATGACGATTGTCGACCTATACGTGACAAGGACTCCTCATCCACTATTGCTAAAGATCATTGGAGGGAGAAGCTCTTAATTGGTTCACTAGTCTACCACTCTATAAGATACATGTTCGATGATCTAGCCAGTCAGTTTTTAGATTAATACAAACACTTGATTCAAGAAATGGTTCGTCTCAGCGATTTAATGACCACGAAATAAGAGGTCGAGGAAGACGTCTTTGTTGGACATTAGAGAAGGCTCGCTGCCCGAATAGGGAGCCAGATGAAAGAGAAGGATGCGATCGATATCATCATCGAAAATGTCTGAGAGCCTCCATGGAGTGCCCTCATTCTAAGCGATTGCTTAGACTTTGCTACTCTTCATCTACGTGTGTCACGTATATAAAGACATATTAAGAACATAGACTTCTCATTCTTAATGTTGGCATATGAGGGAGCCTCCTCTAATTACTCCAAGGCAAAGAGCAAAAATAAAACTATGGGCTATCAGCAGGTTAAAGCGGTTACTAACCAAGGGAAGAATTTCGAAAGCGAACATTTCCAACCGAGATACCAAAATCATGGTAGACAAGCCCAATACACAAATCATACTCAACCAACCACCCAAAACTGGCTACCAGCCAAAAAGACAAGACTACCCGACACCTTACCAAACATCTTTTGCATGCTTAGCAACCACAACTTAATTAGGTTACCACAAGAAAGACCACGCCCATGGCTGGTACACCTAGACTATAGCAAATTTTGCGCATTTCATCGGTTCACAAGACATAACATAGAAGATTGTTGGGTCTTACGAGATGTGAGCTACGACATGAATGATTGAAACTAGATCAACTGGAAAGCTAATCGAATCGACAACCTGAACAACAACCAGCCTCCAACGAATCTAGGAATCATCTCCAACCTTATACCCAACCACAGTAACTAAAACCAAGCACTTGATTCCCTAGCTCACCCATCTACCCTAATCACCCGAATCGACCCTCCAAATCATCCCATCAACCCGACCGAAACTCAAAGACTACCAACTATCATACCACACCTATCAATCCTAATCACTCGAATCGAACCTCCGAACCCACCACCATACCCAATCTTCTCCCAACGATGTGTCCAATCCTTTAGAGCCAGGCTACCCAACCTCCATAGGCATCAGTTAGGACCTTCAACTCCCCCAAAGTATGAACCAACTCTACCACCACTTCCCTTATCTGATTCTGAACCTGAAATCGAAGAGCCTACCTCTCAAATCCTACCCAAGGATGTTGACTCGCTTGAGCCTGCTCTTGAAAAGGAAGTTGAGATAACAATAAGAACTGAACCAAGTGTTGATATGAACTCAGAGATAGAAAAATTGAGTAAGGTGGAGACACTAATTTCTACCCTTTTGGAGGAGGACTACACGCGGTATCTCCCTCCATGGAATGGCATGACCTCAGTCCGTATTCCCTCCTCCAATTGTACCCCTTAGTTCAAGTCATAGTGTGGTTAAAGGATCAATAACCTGCCAATCTGGTACTCAAATCAGGGACAAATTATCCACCCCCATCCTTTCCTCGTCACTCAAAAGATTCTCCGACCTATAAAGGGAGAGAAGGTACAAGCACACAATAGTTAGGAAGGACAGTGAGGGACAGAGAAACAAATCTGGTTCCCCCACCACATGTGATTCCTCCACTGCTGAATTCAACAATGCAGCCGCCTCCACCAGTCATCAACAAAGCCCACAAACACAGGAAGGAACCAGCTCTGGAGTCAAGGAAAAGAGTATGATCTTTTGCAACACCTCGAAAAGGTTCTAGCTTAGATCCCAATTTTCGAGCTAATCAAGAAGTCACCAGAACATTACCAACTGTTGATGAAGGTACACATCAAAACCTAGACAGCGGAAGATACTACTCCCGGAGGACTACACGAGATTACCTCAGTGATGGAACAGTTCCCAATGCTAACATTCACAGACGTTGACATGCCAAAATAAGTGCTACAAGGAAGTTTGGCTCCCATATATTTAACTATAATAATAAGAGGGTTTTATGTTCCCCAAGCATTGGTTAATACAGAAGCTGGTCTAAACATCTGTCCGTTGACGACACATAAAACCCTTGAATATAAGGAACACGACATACAACCGTCGTCACTCTCTCCAATAGCTTACGATGGTACGAGATGTTTTATCAAAGGTACAATTAAACTTCAGGTTCATCTTGGGACAGTGACCATGGACACTACATTCCATGTGTCAAACTCATCCAACACCTACAATCTGATCTTGGGCAGAAGATGGTTAGAATTAATGAGAGTCATAGCATCCACTTACCATCAGTGCGTTAAATTTCCTTATGAAGACACCATTATCAGGGTGTATGCGGACGCCCCTTACGAGAGTATGGAAGCTGACCACTCCGTGAGTATCCCTACAACACACGATTCAGTATTATACGCTGGCGATATCAGAAAAATAGAGACTCCTCAGAGCACATCAATAGCAGAAGTCGATCACCCCTGGTCTTTTCCAGTAAATCAACGGAAGGTAACAAGGAGAGCAACAAATTTGGACTTATCACGAATGTACAATATAGTTCCAACCGTAACAAAAGATGGGGTCTAATGTACCAACTAGGGTATATCCCACACACAGGGCTCGATAAAAATAAACCAGGACGAATAGGACCTATACTACCAATCAAAGTTGCAAATTTATCGGTGTAGGCCATTGTTCGGATGGCAAAGAAACTGACATCCAAGTTACCTCACCCAAGTGGTCATTATATGACCATTTCATATATGGGACAATTGAAAAGGTCAATGTACCAAGAAAAACAACAATTTGCCCCAAACTATAGCCAACAGGAGACGAATAGATGGCGAAAGCTTTCACCAACTTAATGGAGCTAAACCAATAAGAAGATATAAACAAAACACTCGATGTGGTCAACCCGTTATTCAAGAATGAAGAATCTATCAGCATAGGAACTACTAATATTAATTCAACGAGCCTAGAGCCTCAATATATGTCATCTAGAGAACTCGAACCACTCGTAATAGATTGGGAGTCTATAGATGAAGAAGACTTCCATATCGATGTTATAGAATTCGAGAAAGAACTAGAGTTGGATATCTCCCAATCCCTAGGTTCACCACAAGTTCTGATCTTCTGAAGATCGTTAGAAGAAGAATGGCAACCGCCACCTAGCGATGATAAAGATTATTGGATCGATCTTCCCGTGCTCTGATCAGTCACATAAATTACTGTTTTATCACCCTTAACTTAGGAATGCTAGACCTTAGTTTGCTATTAATGAGATGTTGATGTGCAGATGTTTAGAATAATAAACAGAAAAGAGCCAAAGTATTAATCTTTACCAAAATGAACTCAAAAGGTAGTAAGAAAGACGATCGCACGAAGATACGATCCCAATCATGTCTGATAACCAGGCTATAAACTAAAGAGAGAGCTTACGATCCAATCATAACATCGAGAAAGCAAAATCGAAGAAAGAAACAAAGGAATCGGGCTTATGATTCTATAGAAGACACTCAAGATTGGAAAGCACGAAGAAGGCATACGATGAATTGAGAGCAAGGAATCGAATTAAATGAAGAACGAAATCGTACTTACGATTTTGTAGTATTAAAGCTCGTTGCTTCTGAAGATCATGTGAAGAGATGCACCGCCATGCACAGAATAGAAAGAACTCATAAATTATAAGTCTTGCACTCAATAGATCTGAGAAGATTGGTGAAGTAGAATCCTAAAGATCTCTGCTACTAAAATAAAGGAGAAAGAGTCCTGTGCGCATCTACTATTTAAAGTAAGGAAGATTAAAATTAGAAGTTTTAGAATTTTAGGAATCTTTTGTTTTAGTAGTTTACTTTAATTAGAATTTTATACCTTGTAAATCGGTCCTTTTGATCTATAAATAAGAGGGTTAGACACCCAAAATAATTTATCCAAGGTCTCTCAGTTGCAATTGACAACTGAGGTCGGCATTCCTGAAGATCACCTTAGTTTAGTTTAGAGTAGAATATCCAAGGTTTCTCGAGATCAATTGACGACTATGATCAGAAACTGGAAGATTAGAGTAGAGTATCCGTAGTTTCTCAAGAGCAATTGGCGCTTGTTATTAAGAGATGAAAGATCAATTTTATTGCTTTCTAGTTTAGATTTACTACTTTCTTTTACTGCTTTGTAAACATCTAATTGCTCTTGATTTTAATTGACGACTAAGATTGAGAATTTGAAAGATTAGTGCAATGGTATTTTCTTTCCATCTACAATTTCTAGTTTTTGATTGACGCCCAAATTTTGTAAGATTACATATTAACACAAATCTATATTGAAAGAATTCTAGTTTTTGATTGACGCTCAAATTCTGGAAGTCCTAGATATAATGTAACAGTATTTTAATTTTTGTAAATATTCGAGAATTGAAGGAGACTGATTGACGACCAGTATCTGGAAGTAGGAGAACTTAGATTTACTTTCCTACACTTTAATTTTTAAACAAACATTCTTTATTTTTTTAAAGGCAAATAAAAGTTTCCAAAAGTTCCAACCGTCCTCGTGAGAACTATCCTATACTAGTGCCACAATTTTCATTGTGCGCTTTCAATAGGTTAAGGCAGCGCATACTCATCGAGTTGTCACGCTTGAGCTAGAAGAACAACACGAGGCAGACCTCCAGGATCTGTTCCAAAATGAAGGCGAACCCCATGATTACTAGGAGAGCGACTCAACATCCGATGATGACTTTGACCTCAGATAGTTGCTTGGGGAAGAAGAATATTTCTACCATCCCATAATTTCTTTGCCAGACTGGGAATGCTCATGGGAAGATCCGTGCATTTTACATTGGGACGATCCACCCTGTAAGACATGCTTACACTTTCAGAATATTGGGAACCGCAAAGAGAGGAAAATTTGCCCCAAGTGGAAGATATTCAGCCGAATCTCCCCAAATTTGAGGATGAAGAGCTAGAAGATTACAATTTCCAAGCATTTTTTGAAGATCAAAGCGAATTGGAAAATGAGATAATCTATATGGTGGAAGAGGTTGGTTTATCAAGCGGTCTACCTCCTTCTTCGCTCATTCAAAGGATTGCACCAGATGAAGTCTACAAAAAAAGGCCAAAATCTGAACGGATTCACACAATCCGAAGGCTCGGACGAACGACTCCCGCAATTGTCGCTCTTCCCCAACTGAGAGACTTAGTCCCGTTAGCTCCTCCACAAGAAGTCGACCCTATATCCTATTGAACCCATCTTTGCCGTGTGTGAATACTATGCACACATGGCCTGTATATATACTTTTTTCCAGGCTTCTATTCCGAGTTGGTCTTGATTTTTAGCTGTTGGGGTAATACCTCCTGGGACTTTCCTTTAGCTTTATTGGGTCCCTCTCTACCGTGCTTAAGGATACAAGGCCGATTCGATTTCAACTAGCACTCTCCCCAGGGTTTTAGGTTATGTAACAAGTCCGGTAACCCACTCGATATACCTCTGGTGTAAACACCTTCTCAGGTACTCGATGGGGAGGTCCTCTTCGAGATTATCACCACAAAGGGTTGTCGCCCTACTTGGGACCAAGGGTGGGTGTTTAGTTGCCTAATTTTCCATCCCTTTTAAAAAAGCTACCCGTGAGAATACTGATTTGTTGTGCCCCTTTTTAATTCATTTTATCATTCATTTAAGGGAAGCTTGATTAAGTCCAATATTGGGGCCTTGGCCACCGTCCACAATTTGGGCTACGAGAGTCTCGTGCTACTACCACAGGCCGACGTTTAATGGTGAAATATGTTAAAAAATAAAAAGACAATGTCAGTCAAGTGACTAGGCTTAAAATGAAAGTACTGAATCGTAGGGGTAAGTATTAAACTAAAGTGCCAGCTCGAGTTCAACAATGCAGCCGCCTCCCCCAGTCATCAACAAAGCTCACAGATGCAGGAAGGAACCAGCCCTGGAGTGAGGGAAAAGAGTATGATCTTTTGCAACACCTCAAAAAGCTTCCAGCTCAGATCCCAATTCTTGAGCTAATCAAGAAGTGACAAGAACATTATCGACTGTTGATGAAGGTACGTGTTGAAACCCAGATAGCGAAAGATACTACTCTCGGAGAACTACACGAGATTACCTCAGCGATGGTGCAGTCCCCAACGCTTACATTCACAGACGCTGACATGCCAAAAGTAGTGCTACAAGGAAGTTCGACTCCCATATATTTAACTGTAATAATTAGAGGGTTTTGAGTTCCCCAAGCATTGGTCGATACAGAAGTTGGTCTAAACATTTGTCCGTTAACGACACATAAAACCCTTTAGTATGCGGAACACGACATACAACCGTCGTCACTCTCTCCAATAGCTTACGATGGTACGAGATGTTTTGTCAAAGGTACAATTAAACTTCAGGTTCGTCTCGAGACAGTTACCATGGACACTACATTCCATGTGTCAGACTCATCTAGCAACTACAATCTGATCTTGAGTAGAATATGGTTAGAATCAATGAAAGTTGTAGCATCCACTTACCATCAGTGCATTAAATTTCCTTACGAAGACACCAGTATCAGGGTGTATGCGGACGCCCCTTACGAGAGCATGGAAACTGACCACTCCGCGAGTATCCCTACAACACATGATTCATTATTATCCACCAGGGATATCAGAAAAATAGAGACTCCTCAGAGCACATCAATAGCAGAAGTCGATCAACCTTGGTCTTTTCCAGTAAATCAATGAAAGGTAATAAGGAGAGCAACGAATTTTGACTTATCGCGAATGTACGATATAGTTCCAACAGTAACAAAAGATGGGATCTGATGTACCAACTAGGGTATATCCCGCACATAGGGCTCGATAAAAATAAACTAGGATGGATAGGACCTATACTACCAACCAAAGTTTGCAAGCTTGTCGGTGTAGGCGATTGTTCGGATGGTAAAGAAACTGACATCCAAGTTACCTCACCCAAGTGGTCATTATATGACCATTTCATATATGGGACAACTGAAAAGGCCAATGTATCAAGAAAAATAACAATTCTCCCCAAACTATAGCTAATAGGAGATGAACAGATGGCGGAAGCTATCACCAACTTAATGGAGCTAAACCAACAAGAAGATACAGACAAAACACTCAACGGGGTCAACTCGTTATTCAAGAATGAAGAATCTATCAGCACAGGAACTTCTAATATTAATTCGACGAGCCTAGAGCCTCAATATATGTCATCCAGAGAACTCAAATCGCTCGTAATAGATTGGGAGTCTATAGATGAAGAAGACTTCCATATCGCTGTTATAGAAATTGAGAAAGAACTAGAGTTGGATATCCCCCAACCCCTAGGTTCACCGCAGGTTCTGAGCTTCTGAAGATTGTTAGAAGAAGAATGGAAACCGCCACCCAACAATGATGAAGATTATTGGATCGATCTTCCTGCGCTCTAACCAGTCACATAAATTACCATTTTATCACCCTTAACTTAGGAATGCTAGACCTTAGTTGGCTATTAATGAGATGTTGATGTGCAGATATTTCGAACAACAAGCAGAAAAGAGCTAAAGTGTTAATCTTTGGCAAAATGAACTCAAAAAGTAGTATGAAAGATGATCGCATGAAGATACGATCCAAATCATGTCTGAGAATCAGTTTATAAGCGAAAGAGAGAGCTTATGATCCAATCGTAACATCGAGAAAGCAAAACTAAAGAAAGAAATGAAGGAATTGTGCTTATGATTCTACAGAAGACGCTCAAGATTGGAAAGCACGAAGAAGCGATACAATCGATTGAGAGCAAGGAATTGAATTAAATGAAGAACGAAATCGTACTTACGATTTTGTAGTATTAAAGCTCGCTGCTTCTGAAGAACATGTGAAGAGATGCACCGCCATGCACAGAATAGAAAGAACTCATAAATGATAAGTCTTGCACTCAACAGATCTGAGAAGATTGGTGAAGTAGAATCCTGAAGATCTCTGCTACTAAAATAAAGGAGAAAGAGTCCTGTGTGCATCTACTATTTAAAGTAAGGAAGATTAAAATTAGAAGTTTTAGAATTTTAGGAATATTTTGTTTTAGTAGTTTACTTTAATTAGAATTTTATACCTTGTAAACCGGTCCTTTGATCTATAAATAAGAGGGTTAGACACCCAAAATAATTTATCCAAGGTCTCTCAGTTGCAATTGACAACTGAGGTTGGGATTCCTGAAGATCACCTTAGTTTAGTTTAGAGTAGAATATCCAAGGTTTCTCGAGATCAATTGATGACTATGATCGGAAACTGAAAGATTAGAGTAGAGTATCTGTAGTTTCTCAAGAGCAATTGACGCCTGTTATTGGGAGATGAAAGATCAATTTTATTGCTTTCTAGTTTAGATTTAATGCTTTCTTTTATTGCTTTGTAAACATCTAATAGTTCTTGATTTTAATTGACGACTAAGATTGAGAATTTGAAAGATTAGTGTAATGGTATTTTCTTTTCCATCTACAATTTTTTTGTTTTTGGTTGTCACCCAAATTCTGAAAGATTGCAGATTAGCACAAATCTATATTAAAAGAATTCTAATTTTTTATTGATGCTAAAATTTTGGAAGTCTTAGATATAGTGTAACAGTATTTTAATTTTCGTAAATATCCGAGAGCTGAAGGAGACTGATTGACGACCAGTATCTGGAAGTAGGAGAATTTAGATTTACTCTCATGCACTTTAGTTTTGAAACAACCATTCTTTATTTTTTCAAAGGCAAATAAAATTTTCCAAAAGTTCCAACCTTCCTCGTGAGAACGATCCTATACTAGTGCCACAATTTCTATTGTGCGCTTTCAATAGGTTAAGACAGAGCATACTCATCGAGTTATCATGCTCGAGCTAGAAGAACGACTCAGGGCAGACCTCCAGGACCTATTCCAAGATGAGGGACAACCCCATGATTACCAGGAGAGGGACTCAGCCTCTGATGATGACTTCGACCTCAGATAGTTGCTTGGGGAAGAAGAATATTTCTATCGTCCCATAATTTCTTTGCTAGATTGGGAATGCTCATGGGAATACCTGTGCATTTTACATTGGGACGATCCACTCTGTAAGACATGCTTCCACTTTCAGAATATTGGGAACTGCAAAGAGAGGAAAATTATCCACAAGTGGAAGATATTCAGCCGAATCCCCCCAAATCTAAGGAGGAAGAGCTAGAAGAATACAATTTTCAAGCATTTTTTGAAGATCAAAGCGAATCGAAATTGAGATAATCTATATGGTGGAAGAGGTCAGCTTATTAAGCGATCTACCTCCTTCCTCGCTCATTCAAAGGATTACACCAGATGAAGTCTACAAAAAAAGCCCAAACTCTGAACGGATCCACACAATCTGAAGGCTTGCACGAATGACTCCCGCAACTGTCGCTCTTCCCCAACTAAGAGACTCAGTCCCGTCGGCTGCTCCACAAGAAGTCGACCCGTATCTGTTGGGGAATTCCAGTGTGCTGATTTATGATGTAAAAATCAGGAGAAAACAGAGATGGATTCAGCACATCTGAGATATCCTAGACCTGCAAGATACAGGGCCCTTTGTAGCAAGCTTTAAAAGAATGGTGAGTACGGGAATGTCCACGGGGAGGCTGGTTAGAAATAGGATAAATCTTCAGATCTGTGAGAGATCTGACACCCTAGCTATCTCTACTTTAGTTAAAAGACAGGGGAGAGTTTTGGAATGAGTTGTCACTTAAACTAAACTACAAATAAAATGCAGATTGTTTTGGATCGAATCTGGAGCCTCAGATCTTACAGATGGAATGGTTTAAAAACTCAGAAAATGGAGAAGAACAGCTTGGAGATTGTCTTCACTGCAATCAGGTTGAGCTAAGCATATTATAGGGGTTTAAAAGCACACAAGTCCCTCAGCTGGCCACAGACACTGTCCGCAAGCACAGCTGCAGGGTATAAATTCCACTTCAAATCACAAGATCCACCTAGCCTTAAGGCTATGATTTATCCACTTTAATGTTCACAGACCATCCTATAGGCTTTATGGAATCCATGGATTGCAGCAGATAAATCCAATTAAGGCCTGAGCTCAGATTCACCTTAAGGTTATGATCTGTCCACTTTAATGGTCACAGACCATCCTAGAGATCTCCTACAAAGCCAGAGCCTCAATTAGAACAATTAAAACCACTACAGATGCTGCAATTTCTAAGTCACTAACACAGGAAATTACAGGGATATCAGATCCAGGGAATTCAGATGACATCCAAGAGGTCTACCAGTTAAGTGGGTGAGCTAATCAAGCAACTCCTCTACACAAATCCGATCGAGCACCAAAAGGCATCAAAAGAGCTTTAGATCTAATTAAAACATTGAAAACAACATTTACATTGCAAACAAGGTCACTCTTACAATGGAATGCTCTCAGATCTGTAGTCTATGCAACAATTAACCCCAACAACACTTTTAACCTTACCCAATTACAAATCTAACTCACTCCTTGCTGCTCCTAGGGATTTAGCCAACCATAGTTGGGCTAAAGGAGAGAAATGGAATCTTGCTATAAGCTCTGATCTCTGGAAAATTGCTCAGAATTTTGATCTCCCCCCAATTGTAATTGGGGGTCTCAATATATAGCTTTCTCCTTTATTTTTCCCGCCAAGAATCCTATATAGAAGGTTGTCAGAGTTTGTTAGAGTTTTATTAAAGCACATGGGTCGGTTAGGGCTTTCTAGGGCATCTTCTAGAACATCGCGCTGGTCACCAAAGTGCCTCGATTTGCGTGCGACAAGTCACCAAGTCTCAGAGTATGCATAACATAGTTTCTGAGAAGTTCAGCATACGATTTCGACAGGTTGGAGAAGCTTTCGACAGGTTCAAAGTAAGCTTGTAGTTCCTTTCGATAGGTTCCTTGGTCTCTTTGATAGGTTCCGATAGGTTGGGCTTAGATGCTTCAGCTTCAATGCACTTGATCTGCGGCTTTCGACAGGTTGAAAGAGTAATTTGATAGGTTGAGGATTCACATTCTATCGCTTTGATTGGATGACCTTTGTTCCTGTCGAAAGGTTCAAATCATTCTGCGATAGGTGCTGTCTTAGCACTTCTATATCGATAGGTTCAGTGGACCATTCGATAGGTTCAAGGAACCTTTGATAGGTTCAAAGAACCTTCCGACAGGTCTCCTCTTTCCCTCAAGCTAGCTTTCGATAGGTTGAATTCTCTTTCTCTTTCAACTACTCGATAGGTTCTTGGATCCTATTGACTTCTTCACTTCTGCACGAATTCTTCCTTTTTCTATTTTCTAATCATGTTGAACCCTTCTCAACTGCACGAATTCCTTCCTTGCAATGCTTTTAGCTCCTATCGAACTCTTCAGGTGACCAATCGATAGGACGTTTTCAACATATTCTCACTTCCTTCACCTTGCTCTGCTGTAGCCACGCGCTTCAAGGGTTCAATGATGTGCTACCCTTTGGTGTGCTATTGCTGAGTTCGTCCTGTGCTAAGAGATGGCTCCTTGTTGGGCATTCTTTAGTGCTTTTCTTCCCTATTATCTTCTTTTATTGTTATCTACAAAATACACTTGGCAAGGGCTGATTAGTGTGCTCACAGGTCTATCAATGATTAGGTTATAGGGTGAAAAGTGGCATTTTTCACCACTTAACACACCCCCAAACCTAAGCTTTGCTAGTCCTTGAGAAAAGGAGAATTCAAAGAAAAAGAAAATGCCACTTTCGTAGTGAGCACGGATGCATTTAGCACATGCACCAAGCCTTTTAAACCCCTAGGTGATCCCTAGTGGAGGAGTGAAGTCTCCTGAGGGTTTTCAGTGAAGGTACCCACAAACTTCTCCAATAAACTTAGTTAATAATAGTGCAACATGTTAAAACAGTGTTTAAGTGAAATAAGATAAATTTCACACCATGTCCATTCAATTCCAGAGGATTTTTCAGTAAAAAAATCACCAATTCAAAACCTGAAATTCTACTGTAATTCCTTCATTCTTAATCAGTTCATGTCAAGGCATTGGGCTTAAAACTTTCATGCAAAGCTCACCTTTAATTCAAGAATTTTGTTCCTATACCACCCCAAATCTCTGATTTTAGACCCAAATCATACCGGGGCTGTTCACTCATAACAAAAATCGAAGGGTGCATCATTTCACACAGCTCAAGATCAGCTGCAACCCTCAAATAGGCATTGCTTTAATTCCTAAAATTTTCTAACTCTTTTCACCATAGATTAAGCAAATTCTCATTTCCACATGGCAGCTCAATCCATTTCAGATCAGTAGGGTCTTTTTATTGGGTTGTAATGTGGCTTATGGGTGAAGTTTGCAAAAGAAATAACAGGGAAAAATAGGGTTCAACATTGAGAAATCAGTAAAGGTAAGGAGGTGTCTAGACAATGCCTCCTTCATTTCAGCATAATTCCATCTACTTCTTGAATTCTTAGAATTGAAGTGATCAGTTTCTAATCCATTTTTTCAGTCTTTCAATGAAAGGACTTCTCCTTCTCAACCTTTTCTTTTGCCTTTCTGTTTTTTTTTTTGTAAGCTAGAATGCCACAACGCCACCAACTGTGTTTTTCTCCTCTTGTACCCACTTTTCAAACCAGCTCTACCTTCTTCCATTCCTTTACCTTCTGAAATCTCAGAGTGAGGTCAGGCTGCATCAGGTTAAAGAGTTTTGGGTTTGCATTTCTGGTATCTGTCAAGGAAAAATTATGATTTCAAGGCTCAAATGGTGTATATCAAGGGCAATTCAAAGGTGGGGCATTTTAGGCTCAAACTGTCCAAGGGGTGGCCTTACTTCATGTCTTCAATGTCATGAATGCGGTCAAGCTATTTCAACTTGGAGTTACCTAACTTCTAGTGATTAGAATTAGGTCCCATCAGTCCTTAGAGCAAAAGAAATTGCCTAGACACTCTTCAAAGAAATTAACGATTTTCAGGCCCAAATCTCACTGGGTATGGTCATCCATCAAAATTTCTGGGGGGTATCCTCACAGTTTTCTCTCATTTCAGCTTCACTAATCATCAATTTTTTTTTTGAAAATTCTTGGAATTTGCTTCATGAAAATGTTAAGACTACAGCTCATTTCTGTTTTAAAAAGTTTTTAATTTCCTCTTTTCCAAAAAAAAATCAGGTGGGAAATCACTTTATTGTCAAAAAAAGAAAAACTTTTTCAGCATAGCTGCACCAAGCATTAACTTATTTCATTGGCACTCCTGCTATACCCCCAAACCTAAACTAAACAGTATCCTCACTATTTCGAGACAAAGCAATCAAGAGGGAGACAGGGTAAGAAGATATCTATAGAATATCACAAAAAAAATGTCAAATATATACAAGAGATAAATGAAATAGAAATAAACGAAAAAAAACTGAAACAACACAGGGTCAGATTCATATACAGCTAGGTGCCAGCTACCGCCTAGATGCAGGGGCTTTGCCCTTGGATTTGTATTGCTTAGGTTGTTTAGCACGTGCCTCCTCAAACTGGGCAGCAGACTTTTTGCCTTTAGGATCAACCGCAGGTGTAGGATCAGAATCCGAATCGGAAGGGAAAAGAGCCATGGGGTCCAGTCCTAGAGCCGCAGTAGCCTTTTTTTGTTGTTCTAAGTGTGCATGATTTATTTGTATTTTGAAAATAGATTTGCTAATGATGAATTATACTGAATCTAGAAAATTAAAAAGAATAAGGAAATATCAACACAGAGAGAAGTTAATTAGCCTGCAAGATCAGGGCCAATTGTAGCAAGTTTTAAATGTAAGTGAGTAAAAGATCGTCCATAGGGAATTGATTTAAAATATATGATAAACCTCCAGATCTGAGCTACCAGATCTGGCGTCTAATCCTATCTACAAAGCAAATAAGATGATAGGCTGAATTTGTCACATTAACTAAATTATCTAAAAGTAAAATTTAAACTAAGTGATCCAGATCCGAGTTGGGGAAATTGGATGTAAAATTAATAAGAATGGAGAAATAACAGTTGACTTAAGCTTAGTAATTGATTGCAGAATGAGAGCTAGTGTAGCACAGTTGAGAAAGTATCAAATCTTCATTTGGCTACCAGCTCAGATGTAAGAGAAAATAATCCAATTCAAGGATTAGGATTGAGTTGAACTTATGGCTATGATCTGTCCACTGTCATGGACACAGATCATCCAATAGTCTTCAATCCGAAGTCTTGATTTAGAACATAAGCACCACTACAAATGCTGTAAGAAATTAGGTTACAAACATAGATTCTCACAGGGATAATGAATTAAGGGAAATTGCTTTAAAAATAGTAAATCTAAAGGAGTCTAATGAGTGAGGAGATCACAATGAACCCTCAACATGAATCTGATTGAGAACGTACTGTTGAAAGCAACCTTTTCAAATCCACCATTACAATTCTGAGAGCAACATGACTCTGGTTGTAGTCTTGAATACAATTCTCACTTGAATTACACAAGTATCTCACAGTTCTCAGTTACAAACAAAAGCTAGGCTATTACAGAGGTTTCAGACAAGCTATCTTGATATGAATTGGAAATGAGGCAGCAGGAATGAAACTCAAATTCTGGATACCCAAATTGGGCAAATAGTTCGTCTATTTTTAGTTTTCCCCAAGTCCAGCTCAGATGTGCATCAACCAATCAGAATTGGTTAGATCTGTATCAGCCAATAAGAGTCGAGCACAAGGATCCAGATCTGTTTTGGCCAATCAGAACTGCTTGATCTAGTTCAGCCAATCAGGCGACAGAAGCACTAATTCTGTTATGTAATTCAAAAATCTGTTTCAAGTTCTAGAAGTTCCCGCCAAGTAATTTCATCTTCGGGTGTTCACATGGAGTGAAATATGCCTCTGGTTCGTGTTCAGAATCTTTCGGAATGTCCCTAGGTTTTCTAATGCATTGGGGCACGTGTAGAGATTACTGAATTGCCCTTGCGGATGCTGGGAATCTTCATAATACCATTTCGCATAGTTTGGAGACCTTTTCGAAAGGTATTGTAATTTCTGAGCTCTATTCGCACTGATCTGGTGTTGTTTGCAAGGAATTTTCATCTTTTTGAGTAGGTCGGGAATCCTTTCGAATAGATCAGGTGATCTTCGAAAACTAAGCCTGGAGCTTTTAGTTCTTTTCGCAATGTTCAAGTTCTTTTCGAATAGTTCAGGAATCCTTTCGAAAAGCATTCTGTAATGCATTCTTCTTTTCGAGTAGCTCCAAACTTACTTCCAGGGTGAAACTAGGCCTCTGTCTGTTCTAGTTTAGGTGTTTTTTGACAGCCAGTGAGGCTGTCCCTTCTCCTTCTTCCCCTAGATGAAAATGGATCATCATCTTTTTGGCACTTTTAAGCTGCTTTCAAGGTTAAGCCTGCCTTTATTGTTAGTTGTAAAACAAACACTTAAAACACTTATTTAGTTCTCTCAAAGGTCTATCAAGACCCAGGTTAAGGGGTGGAAAATGGTCTTTTCCAGTTCTCAACACACCCCCAAACCTACACTTTGCTAGTCCCTTAGCAAAGACAAAATTTAAAAATAGAATGAAAAGCCATTTTTGTAGGGAGCACAGTTGCATTTAGCATATGCAACAAGCCTTTTAAACCCCTAGGTGACCCCTAGTGGAGGAGTGAAGTCTCCTGAGGGTTTTCAGTGAAGGTACCCACAAACTTCTCCAATAGATCAGTTAATATCAATGCAATTCTGTTAAAGCTGACTTTCATCCAATCAGATTATTCACACCTGCATCAGTCAGGCTGTAAGAGGAATCTCAAGAAAATATCAGTTCAAAACTAAAATTCTACTGTAATTCCTTTTACCATTCACTCAGTTTGTATCAAAAAGTTTTTTACAAGACAAATTAATGAAAAGTTTGCCTTCTATTTGAGAATTCAGCTTTGATGTTACCCCAATAAGTTGATTTCAAACCCAACTCTCACCAGGATTTTCACTCAACATGCAAGTAAGAGGGTTGTACTATTTCACACAGCTCAAGAGTAGTTACAGCCCTCAAATAGGACTGTAAGCAGGAGCATATGTTGCTGTTCTAAGTGCATGATTTATTTGTGTTTTGAAAACAGACTTACAAATGATGAATTGTACTGAATTTGAAAAACTAAAAAGAATAAGAAAATATCAGCACAGAGAGAACTTAATTAGCCTGCAAGATCAGGGCCAATTGTAGCAAGTTTTAAATGTAAGTGATTAAAAGATCGTCCACAGGGAATTGATTTAAAATGTAAGATAAACCTTCAGATCTGAGCTACCAGATCTGACCTCTGATCCTATCTACAAAGCACATAAGATGAGAAGTTGAATTTGTCACATTAACTAAATGATAAAAGTAAAAATTAAACTAAATGATCTAGATCCGAGTTGGGGAGATTTGATGTAAATTAATAAGAATGGAGAAATAATATCTAACTTTGATTTAGTACTTGGTGCAAAATGAGACTAAATGTAGATCAAATGAGATATGATCCAATCTTCATCTGGCTACAAGCACAGATGTAAGAGAAAGTAATCTAAGTCAAGGATTAGAGTTAAGCTTATGGGCGTAGTGCATCACTTTAATGGACCTGAGACCATCCAATAGTCTTTAATCTGGACCCTCGATTCAGAACGAGAATATCACTACAAATGCTGTGAAAAAGTTAGGTTACAAATGCTAATTCTCACAGGAGTAATGAATTAAGGGAAATTGCTTGAAAAATAGTAAATCTAAAGGAGTCTACTGCAATAAGGAGATCACAGGGAACCCTTAACACGAATCCAATTGAGAACATATGGTTCACAGCAACCTTTTTAAATTCACCATTACAATTACAGAGCTCAGCTTAACAGCTCTCAGATTTGTAGTCTTGAACACAATTCTCTCTTGAATTACAGAATTATCTCATAGCTCTCAATTACAAATAAAAGCTAGGCTATTACAGGAATTTTAGACAAGCTATCTGAAATGAAAATGGGGGAATAGAAATGAAACTCAAAATCTGGATACCCAAATTGGGCAAATGGTTTATCTATTTATAGTTTTTCCCAAGTCTAGCTCAGATGTGTATCAACCAATCAAAATTGGTTGGATCTGTATCAACCAATAGGAGTCGAGCGTAAGGATCCAGATCTATTTTGGCCAATCAGAACTGCTTGATCTGGTTCAACCAATCAGGTGACAGAAGCATCAATTCTGTTATGTAATTCAAAAATCAGTTAGAGCTTCTAGAAGTTCCCGCCAAGTAATCTCATTTTCGGGTGTTCACATGGGGTGGAATATGCCTTTGGTTCGTGCTCAGAATCTTCTGGAATGTCCTTGGGTTTTTAAATGCATTGGGGCGCGTACATAGATTACTGAATTACCCTTGCAGATGCTGGGAATCTTCAGAATACCATTTCGCACAGTTTGGAGAAATTTTTGCAAAGTTCTGTGGCTTCTGAAGCTCTTTTCGTACAGAAATCCTTTCGAAGAGTTTAGATTCTCTTCAAAAACTAAACCTAGAGCTTTTAGTACTTTTCACAAATTTCAGGTTCTTTTCGAAAAGTTCAGGTTCTTTTCGAAAAGTTCAAGTTCTTTTCGAAAAGCAATTTGTACTGCCTTCTGCTGTCCGAATAGCTTCCAATCCTCCTTCCAGGTTGAGATTAGGCCTTTGTCCTCTTTAGTTTATGCATCTTGCCAGCCAGTGAGTTTGTCCCTTCTCTTTCTTTCATTAGTTTCACCGGAGTTCTCATCTTTTTGGCACTTTTAGGTTGCTTTCAGGGTTAAGCCTACCTTTATTGTTAGCTGTGAAATAAGCACTTAAAACACTTATTTAGTTCTCTCAAAGGTCCATCAAGACCCAGGTTAAGGGGTGGAAAATGGTATTTTCCAGTTCTCAACACACCCCCAAACCTAAGCTTTGCTAGTCCCTAAGCAAAGACAAAATTAAAAACAAAATGAAAAGCCACTTTTGTAGGGAACACAGTTGCATTTAGCATATGCAACAAGCCTTTTAAACCCCTAGGTGATCTCTAGTGGAGGAGTGAAGTCTCCTGAGGGTTTTCAGTGAAGGTACCCACAAACTTCCCTAATAAATCAGTTAATATCAATGCAGTTCTGTTAAAACAGACTTTTATCCAATCAAATTATTCACACTTACATCAGTCAGGCTATAAGAGGAATTGCAAGAAAATATCAGTTTAAAACTACAATGTTGCTGTCATTCTTTTTACCATTCACTCAGTTTGTGTCAAAAAGTTTTTACAAGACAAATTAATGAAAAGCTTGCCTTTTATTTGAGAATCCAGCTTTGATGCTACCCCATATAAGTTGATTTCAAACCCAATTCTCACCAGGGTTTGAAATCAGCTTATTTGAGAATCCAACTTTGATGCTACCCCAAATAAGTTGATTTCAAACCCAAATAAGTTGATTTCAAACCCAATTCTCCCTGAGCAAGTAGGAAGGTTATACTATTTCACACAACTCAAGAGCAGTTACAGCCCTCAAATAGGACTGTAAGCAGGAGCATAGGCATTGCTTTTCAGTTCTGAATTTACTGCTCCTTTCACCATAGATTACACAAATCCTTATCTCCATGTGACAACTCAATCCATCTTTGATCAGTAAGGACTTTAACTGGGGTTGTAATGTGGCATATGGGTGAAAATTTTCAAGAATAATGGGGTGGAATGGAGTTCAAAATTGAGAAGTCAGTCAAGGTAAGGAGGTGGTATGGACACTTTTTTTATTTCAGCACAATTTCATCTTCTTCTTTGAATTTTCAGAGCCAAAGTGGCCATCTTTTTCTCTTTCTTTTTCAAACTTCTAATGAAATGACTTCATCCTTTTCTCTTTTTTTTTTTTTTTTTTTTCAAAGCAATATTGGCTAGAATGCCACATTTCTTTCACTGATACATCATTACCTTTAATTATTTTTCTTCTTCTCTGTTGCCCAACTCTTCCTTTTTTCAGCTTCCTTTCCTTTACCTTCTGAATTCTCAGAGGGAGGGTTAGGCTAAATGAGGTTGATTAGGTTGGTTGATGAGGTTTCAAAGAAATCTTGGATTTATAAAGCTCAACTGGTGTGTATCAAAGGCAGTTTCAAAAGGTGGGGCTTTTTAAAGTTCAAACTGTCCAAAAGGAGGCCTTTCATCATGTCTTTAATGTCTTGATTGCTGTCAAGTTATTTCAATTTGAATATGTGTAACTTCTAGTGATGGTCAGCAGGTTCAAATAGTCCCTAAAGCAGAAAAAAAATTGCCAATTCATATCTCCAAGGAATATATTTCAGGCCCAAGTCTCACTGGGTGTAGGTTTCTATCAGATTCCTGAGATATACCATCACTGTTTTCTCTCTTTTTAGGTTTACTAACACTTCAATTTATTTTGAAAATTTTCTGACATTTACTTTGTGAAAGTATTGAAATTACACAAAAAATCAGTTTTAAAGAGTTTTAACTTCCTCATTTTTTTATTTTATTTTTAAAACAACAGGTGTAAAATTACTTTATCTTCAAAAATTCTGCTGTGATCATGAACTGCACTGGTTTTAACTAAGCTATACCCCCAAACCTATGATGAGTAGTGTCCTCACTGGTCTAAAGTGCATAAGCAAATACAAAAAAAACAAAAACAACACACAGAAATTATAATGACATAGAAGAAAGAAAAGAAGTGCACAGTAATTACTAATGAACAAAAGTTAACAGAAAATAGGAAATACATATGACAGATCCACAAAACAAACATGTACAATGGAAGCTAATAACTGGGGTTAAAATCAGTATCATAAGTTGGTTCAATGGGATCAGAACTGGAATCATTGTTAGAGTCATAACTTGAGTCAGTATTGGAGTCTGAACTAGATTTAGCCTTCTCCTGGATTGTGGATTGCAGCTCGGTGTATTCCTCAGATTTAATCTTTTTGGTGAGGCCAATATACTTTTCAAGTCGAGTAGTCTTTAATTTTTCCTGTTCAAACTGTGCTTGCAACATGGTAACCTTGTGTTGCTCACTCCTGACCATCTGAAAAGTTTACCCAGCAGGTCCTGCATCTTCTCTCTCTCAAATTTCATGAACAATTCCAATTTTTGAATCTAGTCTTCATAAGGGGTTCTAATGTAGGCTTGCAGATCAGCTAACCCCTTGAGAACATCGCGACAGATATAAGAGTTCTCATCCATAGCCCTTTTGAGAGTGGCAAATCTGGGAATGGGAATGGAGTGGTAGGGTACCACAGGAAACCCAGCAGTGGGGGTGGGAGAAGAGGGGTCCAAAAGTATGACCTCAGGGTCAGTTTGAGTGGTTTGATCAGAGAAATTGAGGAAAGTTGAAGGAGAATCAAGGAGTACTACCTCAGGTTCTGTTTGGGTAGCATTATCAGCAACAACAGGGACAGTGGCTAAGGTGGTTGTTTGGGATGTGGAGGCTAAGGTTTGGAGAAGGGCATTTGTTACAGACTGATTGTCTGTGTTGACTTGTAGTTGGGTTTGGATGGATTGGAGAAATGTGAATATTTGGCTAATTGTGTCAGGTGTGGGTGTGGTATGCAAAGTAGGGACTGGTAAAATTGATGTAGATTGTTGAGGGTCAATGGGTGAGATGGCTGTGAAGGGGGAAGTAGCCACATGGGTGAAATGAGGAGGGTCAGGTAGAGGTACAGATTCAAGTCCAATGTTCTCCAAGATAGCTCCCATCAATGATGAATAGGCCTCTGTTGTCAATATCTCAGGTTCAGGGGTATGAGTGATTTCAGGTGTATGAGTTGAAGAAGCTGATGAATCTGGGAAGCTTGGGATAAGGGGAGTGCTAGGAGATTGTTCCACAAACTCTGTGGCCATACTTGGGACATTGGTAGGGGAAACTGGTGGTGTAAGAGTGATTGGTGTGGTTGGTGTAGTGGGAGAGTCTGCAATTGGGATGATGGTGGGTATGAGTGATGGAACAGTTGGAATAGGTGAAGGAATGGGGGCTGTGACAGGTGAAGTGGGTAGGATGATGACCCCTTCATCAATGGGTGCAGCTGAAGAGCTAGGCACCTCAATAGTGACAGTTGGTTCAACACTAGCTGCAAGTGGAATGGGGGCAGCTGAAGAGCTGGGCACCTCAGGGTCAGGTATAGGAACTTCTTAGGCAGCTGCAGGGGCTGGTTCAAGTGTAGCAGGTTCGAGGGTAGCTGCAGGAGCTGGCACAACTTCTTCCCTCATTTTATTTAACATGGTTTGGCTTGTGGTCCAAGCCCTTTTCCCAAATGCATGAGGGGAGATAATCTCGAATGGCTCTTCCTCATCAATGTCGAATTTTGCCCTTAACATGGCTGTGATCAGCCTTCCAAATGGTATGCTAGCTATTTTCTGTTCCTTTTTCATCTTGGCACTGATGTCAGCCATGGCTTCAAAAATGAGCATAGGGGCATTAAAGAATTGCCCCTTAGAGAAATGAAAGAGGGCCTCCAGAATTGGTGTTCTTCTTTCCTGGCTGTGCCCGGTGACATAAAAAGATCCCCTCAAAATGGAGTCCATTAGCAAAAATTGAGGTGCTAAGTCTCTCCTCATGATGGACTGTCCACTGCCAACTATGCCTTTGGTTAGATGTGCAGCCATTTCCCTAAAGAAAGGCTCTGCAGGGCAGCCAAAGGGCCAGTCGGGTCATGTTGAAATGGGATCCCCAAAGCATTTCCAATGTCTTCATAAGTGACAGTTAAATCGCAATCATCAATGAAAATTACAAGAGTAGGGACATCAGCATCCTTCTCAGTCACTTTGACCATATTTTGGTACCACAATCTCACCATTCTTGGATAGATTTTCTCTGGAAGAGGGGTTAGAATATTGCTCAATGAAGCATCCCTGATGTAGTCCAGGGATAGCTTACATTCAGGTTTGTTTAAGAAAAAGGTTTCATCCACGATAAGCTCTGGGATCGACACGAGCTTCAATGAATGGGTTTAGCGATTACCAAATGCATAGGGAGAGGAGGAAGCTCGAGTTCGTGGACTAGGGTCATTTCTTTGGGATGGGTTCCTCATGTCTAACCTTCTTCCCCTTCTCAATTCTATCAACTTTATCCATCGAAAGTTTTCTCTTGGCTGAGGTTTTGGCTTTTCCTTTTGTGGAGGGTTTGCTAACTTTCTTAGCAGAGGACTGTGGGAACATTGCGGCCAATGATTTTTCAGTTTTCCCCATCTTAAAGTTTTGTTTGAATCTCACACAATGAATGCTGATATCAAATTGAACTTTGCAAAACACAAACAAAGGCAATGTACAGAAAAAATACCGAAATCTAAGGTTTTAGCAGAACTTGTTGATCTCTTGATGAAATCCACTAGAATAAGAAGCAAAAGGTCCCTCTCCTCACGCTTAATCCATCGAACAAATATGAAGAAAATTGGAGCTGAACTCTAAAAACACGCAAGGATCGAAAGAAAATGGGTTTTCTGTGAAACAGGATGCTCTGGGAGGGCTTTCGAAAAAGGAAGCAACCTTTTTCTCCAAAATATCAATCTTGTTGGTAGCATAGAGGAGGTTAGCATCTGAGAGCTCCTTGGTAGCCTTGATTATCTCATGAGCATTGGCTAACTTTTTCTTGAGGAGCTCAGAATTCTTCTTTTCATATTTGGCAATGAGACTCTCAGCCGCTGCCACTTGCTTTGCTGACTCATATCGAACCAAGATTTCAGACCATCCTTGAGAGATATCTCGGAGCTGGATTCGATGTTCTAATTCGATGTTGGCAATTCGCGCCTCATAAGGGGCTTCAAGGGAAGCCCGAAGTGCAGCCATACCTCTGAAGACATCCTTGTGGATGTAAGGGTTGCCCCTCATTGCATACAGGAGGGTGAGGTAGGGAGGAATGTACATGGATTGGCGAAGGACAAGAGGCAAAGATGAGGGTGGAGTGGATGAAGAGGAGGGGGTGGAAAGAACCAGATCCTCCCAAGGATCAGTTTGAGTGGAGGCATCCTGGAAAACAGGTGGGGAGGAATAGGGGAAATGGGTGGGGGGTATCTTAGCAAGTGTCGAAACAGGGGCAGGTGGGGATGAAGGCATAACAGGTGCTGGGGGGGAAGGTGGGGGTAAAGATGGAGCGGCTAACCCCACAAAAAGAATATCAGTAGGGATGGGGGAGGGTATAGGTGAAAAGGGAGGATAAAAATTTAAAAGGGAGGGATCAGGGGAGGGAGGAGAAGTGGGAAAAGGATGGGAGACTGAAGTGGGGGGAGTGAGGGTGGATTGAATTGATTGAAGACATGAGCTCCTGAGGGCCTGGTGGTCAGTGCTAGTTGCCAATTAGGCCTGAATGGATTGAAGGAGGGAGAGGATTTGGGTGAAAGTATCAGGTAGGGTGGAAGTAGAGGGGATGGGTGAATGAATGGGATGGAAAGGAGAGGATGGGGCATGGGTAAAGTGAGGAGGAGTGGTGTGGGGAGAGTCAGGAAGTGGGGTGTACTCATGAGCAACATCCTCCACAATTGAATAAATGAGGGCAGAGAAACCAGTAGAAGTGAACTGGTCCAAACCCTATGTATGTGTAAGAAGTGGTGGAGGGGGAAAATCAGGAAGGGGTTGGAGGGAAGGTGAGGAAGACATGGTGGGGATAGGCTAGGTGAAGGTGGGGAGTTCCAGGATCCCAAGTGTAGGTGATGGTGTAGGTAAGGTGGATGAAAAAGTGGGTGATGTAGGAGGAATGGTGGATGGGGGAATGTCGGCAGCATGATCTGCTGCTGAGGTAGTGGGCACCTCCTTCTCTGCAGCAACCGGTTTGGTCTTTTGAATCAAGGTTAAACTTGTAGACCATTCTCTCTTTCCAAAAACCTTGTGAGCCATTTTCTCCACTGGCTCAGCCTCCTTGATCTTATACTTAACAGCTTTGAGCAGACAGCTGATGAGTCTGCTGAAGGGTAGGCCTCCTCCCTTAGCAAAAGCCTGTCTTTTTAGCACCTTGTCATTTATGTCCACCATAGTTTCAAAGATCAGCTTAGGTGCATTCACGAACTACCCATTGGAACAATAAAATAAGGCACCCACTAATGGGGACCTTCTCTCCTGCAAATGTCCTATATCATAGACATTTTTCCTTAAGATGGTATCCATGAATCTGAGGCTAGGATGGAGGTCTCTTCTCATCAGGGATTCTCTAGAACCCACAATCCCATTGGTTAGCTGCTTGGCCATATCCTTAAATGTTGCTCCAACAAGTGCTCCCTCAAAGCGATTGGAGTCAAATTGGTATGGGACCCCCAAAGCCATTCCTATGTCTATGTGATCGATAGTTAGTTGCCAATCATCAATAAAAATTTCTAATACATCATCTGTCCCCTGTGCCACCTTCTTCTTCAGATTTTGGTACCATAACTTCACCAGCCTGGGATACACTGATTCCTTCAATGGTGACAGTAGGGGCAACAAGCCTTCTTTCTTCAAATAGCTCAGTGTTTCCTAGCACTCTCCAATGTTGGCAAAATATGCCAGATCAAATCGGGTCTCAGGGATAAGTTTTAACTTGTCAACAAATTCATTGGGGGTGGTTAGTATAGTCGGATGTTCTACAGCAATGGGCCTGTCAGGGGTAGCTCTCTCTAAGGGTGTTTCTACCACAGGTTCCTGAATTTCTACAGCTTTGGCTTTCTTAGCTTTAGGACTCTTTTTGGGTGTCCCCTCAGCGAGCTTCCTCTTTACAGGTGGTTTGGTAGCAGGTAGCGCTTTCTTGGAGGATTTAGGGGTGGATGCAGTTGATTTTCGGCGTATGCTGGCTAGCGTTTCCTCAGGCTCATCCATTGTAATCTCAGGGAGTAATTTCTCACCAACTTGGAATGGGAAAACTTAGAAAGACAACAAAGTGATGGTAGGAAGGCAACTCACCTCCAGGTACCTAGGGTTTCACAAAGCTAGCGTTGCACTGCTCCAATTTCTCTAAAATCAGGGGCAAAATGCTCCTCTACGAAAGTTGCATGTGTTGACAAGATGGCACACTAAACAGCAGAAGAGTCCGTGAGGATTTAGTAGAGAAAGAGGGAGGCGAAAAATGAGGAAGGGAGCTAGGGTTTTTCAAAGGGAAAGAGTGAAGCACAATTGACCTATCGACAAGTATATATAGGTGAAAATGCGATTTCGATAGGATGAATGGAATGGTTTTGATAGGTTGAAGCGTCCTATCGAAAGCTTAGACATCAAAGCTTTCAAAAGGGATGATTTTTAAGGATTTCAATAGGTGAGACCATCCTATCGATAGGTTTAAACGGCAGAGACAGTATCATTTCGATAGGTGCCCGATATGTACTCAACACCTATCGAAATCTTTGTTTGCCCTTATTTAACCTATCGAGCAGTTGGTTTTACCTGTCAAAATATCTAGTTCCTATCGAAACCATTAGATATCCTGTCGAACTCACCATGAAACCTAACGAAATGTAGATTAGGCCAATCGAAGGCGTCAAAACCCAGATAATGCTGCCTTTTTAGGCACCCTTAGCTTCAACACTTATCAGGCTTTGTTGCTGTGTGGCCCTATGATTGGATTGTTATGTGGATGAGCTCCCCTTATCTTAGAGCAGCTGGCAAATTTGAAAAGATGACCCACTAGAGAACATGGCATATTTATTTCAAAAGAATTCTACTAGAGATGCAAAGTAAAAACAAATCTAAAACAGAAGCAAAATATGGTACTTATGATACATACTCAACTGCAGGTGCTAATCTGGAGGATCTGGAAGGTTAACGGCCTCCCCATGTTCCTTGAACTTTTCATCCTTCTTGGATCCATTCCTCAGTAATTGTTCAACCCCTGGTTGCAATTTTGTCTCTATAGGCCACTCATTGTTCTACAGCAGCTGTTGAGGATTCTCATGCAGAGCCTCCTCTAGCCCTGTAATGGAAAAACAGGTTTCATCAAGAGGGGATTAAGAGCAGGTGCTGTACACATGCAGTTTTACTTTCATGTTGCCAAAAGAAACCTCCATGATTCCAGATCTGCATTGAATGTAGGCATTGGCAGTGGCCAAGAAGGGCCTGCCTAGAATCGCAGGGATGGATGAAATACCTTTACTTGGCTCCATATCTAGCACCACAAAGTCGTGAGGTAAAAACTTGTCAACTCCACGGGACATCCTCAATGACTCCCAGGCTTCCTTTAGGACACATTGGCAGTTCTAGAACCACAGTGTGGGCTTCAAGTCTCCCAGGCCCAATTTTCATAAAGCGCATAGAGGCTGACAAGTTCTGCTGGCTCCTAAGTCCAATAGGGCCTTCTCAATTTTATGATCCCCAATGATGCAGGGGATAGTAGACACTCCAGGTTCTTGAAGTTTGGTGGGGGTTGCAATGGACAGAATGTGTTTTACCTTCTCTGCTGAAAAGACTTTCTTGGACAAGTATGTCCTAGACTGTCTTTTATGGGTGCATAACTCCTTTAGAAATTTGGCGTAGGCTGGGACTTATTTGATGGCATCCAATAAAGGCAGATTGATCTTTACTTGTTTGAAAGTCTCCATCATTTCCTCAATTTTACCACCGCCTTTGTCAAAGGGAGGGTCCTTAATGTCTGTAGGAAATGGCAAGTGTGGGGGTGCTCCCTCACTTGCAGCCTTAGCCAATGGGGCTTCTTTCTTTTTGATTTTTTCTTTTCCTTGAGGATCCATGTCATCCTCTTTATTGACACTGGGTTGTTCCTGCAGGTCCACCACTGGTGGCCTCTGTTGTGTTCTTGGAAAACTCCTTCCATTTTCTTCATTCAAAATTCTCACAGGCTCACAGCCCACTTGATTGTCCACTAGCCTACCACTCCTCAAAGTCGTCACAGATTTGGCTTCCTCATAGGTGGAGAAAACTTCACCCACTACAAACTATCTTCATGTATTATCCTGCGGTTGGCTAGGTAACCTTCCTCCTTCTCTCCTAGTCAGAGCATCAGACAACTAACCAAGCTGGTCCTCTATCTTTTTTATGCTCAAAAGGTTGTGAGAGTGCACAGTTTGGGTTAAAGTGTTTAAGTTCTGTAATGAAGATAGAATTTGTTCCTCAAAAGATGGTGCTCTCACAGCTGGAGTAGGTGCAGCTTGCTGCACAGGAGGAGCTACAGGTTGGGCCATGGTTTGCTGATATTGAGGTCTTGGGGCATGGGCTGCTGGGGCTGCTGCTGCTGCTAGCTGGGGTATCCATCTTGTCTCCACCTCAAATTGGGGTGGTTTCTCCATTGATACCCAACAGTAGGTTACTGCCCGTAGGCTTGAGTTGCAGCCACATGTTCTGTTACGAAATCAGGAAATTGGGCAGCTGATGGGCATTCATCTAGGGAGTGAGCAGGGGACTGGCATATAGCACATGACTCCTCCACTCTAGCAGCCACAGGTGACTGCATGCTCCCATCAGCCTATCAAACTTCAGAGTTAAACTGTCAACTTTTCTTTCCAACTCACTTGGCACACTCACTTCATATATCTTTCCTCTTGAGGTGTTCTCTTTCATCAATTTGGAAGGGTCTAGATCTCTTGCTAAGGTTTCCCTTTGCATAGAGTTTTCACTGATGATGTCAAAGAGCTCCCATGCCTCCTCAGCAGTTTTATGAAGATAAGTGCCTCCATAAGAGGCATCTATCATGTCCCTGCTCTTTGAATCAATTCCCTGGTAAAAGCTTTGAACCAGTTGCCATTCAGGGATTTGATGGTGGGGGCATTTCTTGAGGGGTTCTTTAAATCTCTCCCAGGATTGATGAAAGTCTTCAGTTGGATCTTGGGTAAAAGAGATGATGCCCTTCGTCAACTGACTGGTCTTTGACATAGGAAAGAATTTGGCCAAAAACTGACATTGGAGATCACTCTAGGACTGTATACTGTTAGGAGGAAGCAGAGATAACCAGGTCCTGGCTCTGTCCTTTAATGAAAAAGGAAAGATCCTCATCCTAGTTGCTCCTCTCCCAAACCTGTGATGTTGAAGGTGGTGCACAGTCCAAAGAATTCATCTATATGCTTATAGGGATCCTCCTTGGTCAGGTCATGAAATGAGGGCAACATTTGAATGATGGACGATTTGATCTCATAATTGAGGGCCCGAATGCAAAAGGGGGAATTGTAGATCCCTGGTGCATTGAATTCCTTGAGAGTTCGAGGCTGCTGCTGCTCACCCATTTCGACAGATTCAAATTCAACAGTTGTGGATGTAGTTGGTCTGGTTCTGAGAAGTCTTTCAACCTCTGAATTTAGTGGAATAATCTCAGGTTGAAGAGTTCTCCTACCAAACATACAACACCCACAACTGAATGCAGAGTAAATCCTCACACAACAAATAGGAGCACACAATTGATTAACTAATCTAAAAAAAATCAACAGATCTGAAAATAAATAGGGGAGAAGGGATGCAAATGCCTACTCTCCTCTCATTCTGTACTCAGATCTGGTGAAATGGACACAAAAAATACTGAAAAACAGTAAAACTCACAAATGCAGTTAGTAAATTCAAACAGAAACTACAAATCTATGATTAAAACTTAGATCTATCAATTTCTAAATTGCCTCCCCGACAGGGGCGCCAAAAATTTGTTGGGAAATTCCAGTGTGCTGATTTATGATGTAAAAATCAGGAGAAAACAGAGATAGATTCAGCACATCTGAGATATCCTAGACCTGCAAGATACAAGGTCCTTTGTAGCAAGCTTTAAAAGAATGGTGAGTACAGGAATGCCCATAGGGAGGCTGGTTAGAAATAGGATAAATCTTCATATCTGTGAGAGATCTGACACCCTAGCTATCTCTACTTTAGTTAAAAGACAGGGGAGAGTTTTGGAATGAGTTGTCACTTAAACTAAACTACAAATAAAATGCAGATTGTTTTGGATCAAATCTGGAGCCTCAGATCTTACAGATGGAATGGTTTAAAAACTCAGAAAATGGAGAAGAACAGCTTGGAGATTGTCTTCACTGCAATCAGGTTGAGCTAAGCATATTACAGAGGTTCAAAAGCACACAAGTCCCTCAGCTGGCCACAGGCACTGTCTGCAAGCACAGCTGTAGGGTATAAATAATACTTCAAATCACAGGATCCACCTGGCCTTAAGGCTATGATCTGTCCACTTTAACGGTCACAGACCATCCTATAGGCTTTATCGAATCCATGGATTGCAGCAGCTAAATCCAATTAAAGCTTGAGCTCAGATTCACCTTAAGGTTATGATCTGTCCACTTTAATGGTCACAGACCATCCTAGAGATCTCCTATAAAGCCAGAGCCTCAATTAGAACAATTAAAACCACTATAGATGCTGCAATTTCTAGGTCACAGATGCAGGTAATTACAGGGATATCAGATCCAGGGAATTCAGATGACATCTAAGAGGTCTACCAGTTAAGTGGGTGAGCTGATCAAGCAACTCCTCTACACAAATCCGATCGAGCACCAAAAGGCATCAAAAGAGCTTTAGATCTAATTAAAACATTGAAAACAATATTTACATTGCAAACAAGGTCACTCTTACAATGGAATGCTCTCAGATCTGTAGTTTGTGCAACAATTAATCCCAGCAACACTCTTAACCTTACCCAATTACAGATCTAACTCACTCCTTGCTGCTCCTAGGGATTTAGCCAACCATAGTTGGGCTAAAGGAGGGAAATGGAATCTCGCTGCAAGCTCTGATCTCTGGAAAATTGCTCAGAATTTCGATCTCCCCCCAATTGTAATATGGGGTCTCAATATATAGCTTTTTCCTCTATTTTTCCCGCCAAAAATCCCTTCTAGAAGGTTGTCAGAGTTTGTTAGAGTTCTGTTAAAGCACATGGGTCGGTTAGGGCTTTCTAGGGCATCTTCTAAAATGTCGCATCGGCCACCAAAGTGCCTCGGTTTGCATGCGACAGGTCACCAAGTCTTAGCATGTGCATAGCATAGTTTCTGAGAAGTTCAGCACAAGATTTCGACAGGTTGGAGAAGCTTCCGACAGGTTCAAAGTAAGCTTGTAGTTCCTTTCGATAGGTTCCCTGGTCTCTTCGATAGGTTTCGATAGGTTGGGCTTAGATGCTTCAGCTTCAATGCACTTGATATGGGGCTTTCGACAGGTTGGAAGAGTAATTCGATAGGTTGAGGATTCACATTCTATCGCTTCAATTGGAAGACCTTTGTTCCTATCGAAAGGTTCAAATCATTCTGCGATAGGTGCTGTCTCAGCACTTCCATTTTGATTGGTTCAGTGGACCATTCGATAGGTTCAAGGATCCTTTCGATAGGTCTCCTCTTTCCCTCAAGCTAGCTTTCGATAGGTTGAATTCTCTTTCTCTTTCAACTGCTCGATAGGTTCTTTGATCCTATCGACTTCTCCACTTCTGCACGAATTCTTACTTTTTCTGCTTTTTGATCCTGTCGAACCCTTCTCAACTGCACGAATTCCTTCCTTTCAATGCTTTCAGCTCCTATCAAACTCTTCAGGTGACCAATCGATAGGACGATTTCAACATATTCTCACTTTCTTCACCTTGCTCTGCTGCAGCCACGTGCTCCAAGGGTTCAATGATGTGCTACCCTTTGGTGTGCTATTGCTGAGTTCGTCCTGTGCTGAGAGATGGCTCCTTGTTGGGCATTCTTGAGTGCTTTTCTTTCCTAGTATCTTCTTTTATTGTTATCTACAAAATACACTTGACAAGGGCTTATTAGTGTGCTCACAGGTCTATCAATGGTTAGGTTATAGGGTGAAAAGTGACATTTTTCACCAGTTATTAGTATCCTACTGAACCCATCTATGCCGTGTGTGCATACTATGTATGTGTGGCTTATATATATACTTTTTGCCAGGTTGTTGTTCTGAGTTGGTCTTGATTTTTTTCTCTTGGGGCAATGCGTCCCAAGACTTTCCTTTAGGTTCTGTAACAAGTCTGGTAACCCACCCGATATACCTCCGGTGTAAACCCCTTCTCAAGTATTAGATGGGGTGGTCATCTTCGAGATTATCACCACATAGGGTTGCCGATCTACTTGGGACTGGGGGTGGGTGTTTAGCTACCTAATTTTCCATCCCTTTTGGAAAAGCAACCCATGAGAATACCGATTTGTTGTGTCCCTCTTTAATTCATTTTATCATTCATTTAATGGAAGCTAGATTAAGTCCAATATTGGAGCCATGGCCACCGTCGACAATTTGGGCTACGAGAGTCCCATGCCGCTACCACAGGCCGATGATCAATGGTGAAATATGTTAAAAAATAAAAGGACAACGTCAGTCAAGTGACTAGGCTAAAAATGAAAGCACTAAATCGTAGGGGTAAGTATTAAACTAAAGTGCCAGTCACGCGACTAGGCGAAAATAACGTAAAGTAGATTGCAAAAAGTTAAAGTGCAGAAAGTAAGAATGTGTCAGTCAAGTGACTAGGAAAAAAGTGCACAGAATTGTAGGGGTAAGTATGTAGCGAAAAGACACGGTGGCAGTCAAAGGACTAGGCCTATAGAGACAAAATGAGCAAAAAGAGATAAAAACACATGCAATGGGGCTGAAAACTTCTAGCAAAAGTTCTAACTTATCCCCAATGAAGTCGCCATTTGTGCAATCATGGACTTTGAGAGTTCGTCGTGATGATGAGACGATAAAAAATAAGGAGTCGCCACCCGAAAGGTTTGGTGTCTCGGGATACCTAAATAAATATCGTAGGCACCGAATTGCAAAATTTGACTCTGATCACCGGTCAACGTCCAAGCCTCTTGGTAAGGACTTCGGTTACCAATTAGGAAGGTGTTAGGCAGCTTATTGGCCCGCTCGTAAGAAATCTCTACTATGGACAAAATAGAAAATAAGGAGAAAGAGTGAGCGGCACATCCCCTTCCCCGAAGGCACTAAGATCCTATTGAGCTCTCCGCAATTACCAAAATTTTGGTGACGTAATAGCTCAAATCATAGGATAAGGGAAAAGCAAGAGGGAAAATAGAAGGTAGAGGAAGAGAGGGGAGAGCCGAGCTCTCGGGCCCTTCTAGCTCCGTTGCCGGATCTTCGGGTTAATGCTAACTCTGTTGAGCTTTCGAAGGCAAATGGGTTAGAGAAGGATCCTAACTATGCTAAAACATGGGAGTTTGGGAAGTTGGGAATGATGGTATGAGGGAGTTGGCCAAGGTTTCAGGGCTTGGAGGGTAATGGAGTGGAAGGTGTGATGGTATTGAGAGGGATATGGGCTAAGGTTTTAGCTTAGGAGATTAGGAATTGTGGGTATTTTGATAGAGTTTCTTCTTTAAGAATTTTTTCAAGTATTTAAAGTGAGGTGTGGGGTCTCTATTTATAGTGGGGAGTGATTAGGGAGCTCTTATGGTACTAATGGGAGGGTTAAAATTGGGTAATGTGGAATCTAACGATTCGGGCTTTTCGGGGGCATGGAGAGGGCGGGAATGGGTTTCAATGGTGAATGATAGGGTGGCCACTTGAATGGCATAAGGGTAGTTTCTAAGGCTATTAGGGGCATAAGGGTCCTAAAGAAACACTCTCCAAAGTTTGAGAAAGTCTACAAGTCAAATGCCAAAACTCAAAAACTATCATCTTGAATGTACAAGTTTTTAAGGCATGCGTGCATACTATGCATGCTTTAAATCCCCATTTCAAAACTGAGAAGTTAAGGCCCCGTATTGGAGCCAACTTCTGGGGAAGAGACAGTCTGGTCATGCGTGCATACCATGCACGCCTATGTAAAATTACTCATGTGTTCATACTATGGACGGATGGGTTATTTTACCCAACAAGTGAAACGTCAAACTTGTCAGCTTGGTCCTAGTCCGATATGGGTCCTAAGGGTCCAGTATGGGTTCTAAGGATTCGGTAAGGGTTCTAAAGGTCTGAGAAGTGCTTTTAGAAGTTCGAGAGTTCATCTTTCTCAAAGAATGGGTTGATCGTGCCTGGGGCCAAATTTGGGTGTCTAAAACATCTTAGTGAAGTCACACACCCGGGCAAGCCATGAAGAAGCACTCTGGCTCATTCTAGAGTGATCCTAGAAGTATCAGCTAAAGATAAATTTGAAGAAATGCGTAGTTGGGTTGACCTCCTGTAAATTACTAGGCTTCATGGTCAGTAAGCGAGGTATCGAACTTGATCCAGTAAAAGTCAAAGCAATACTCGAAATTTTGCCTCCTAGCAATATCAAAGAACTACACGGCTTGATAGGAAGATTACAATTCCTCAAGAGATTCATCTCCCAGCACTCAGACAGATGTGATCCCTTCTATAGACTGCTAAAAGGAGGAGCCATGTACATATGGGACGACCAATGTCAGGAAGCCTTCGATAACATTAAGAAGTATCTTCTCAACCTTTTGATATTATCGCCACCACTACCTAGAAAACCCTTAATCTTATATATCTTAGCTAATGCCAAAGCAATGGGGGTAATCCTGGGACAACAAGATGAAGATGAAAAGAAGGAAAATGCCATCTTCTACCTCAGTAAGACGATGGTCGAATATGAACAGAAATATACAACAATGGAGAAAACTTGCCCAACACTAGTATGAGCATCGACAAAATTACGACATTATTTTAGGGGGCATAAGATAATGGTGTTGGCATGTGATTTTTCTGGGTTCCTTTCGGTCCTGTGGACTCTAGCTAGGGGCGATGGAGAAGTAAACTATGAAATATTAAATTGCTGAAATTAAAGAAGCGAATTTTAAAGAAGTACCTGAGTTGATGCGATCGCCAGCTGTAGATATTTATCAATGTCACTGATAACGCTTTACAGGGTGTGGGTTAACTCCTTTGCTGAACATCGACCGGCTGACTCCAACAGCTGTTGTCTGTCTAACCTAGATTTCTAATCTTGCTCTAAGTCTAATTAGCTTTATATTCCTTTCTTGCTCTAAGTTTGATTGATTGTGGGTTTCCTAGTGCTACTATAACTCTAATTGACTGAACTTCCTACTGCTACTCTAACCCTAATTACTCTGGTCTCCTAATATTACTCTAATTTAAAAAAGGGGGGGTTGTGGCCCGTTATGCTAAGGAGGATCGACCCTATTCCCAGGTACCCTCTGTAAGCTCCCTTGGGAAAATCGGTTGGCTAACGAATATTTTGTAAATATTAGAAATTAAAGACTAAATTCGAATTAGAGATTATGGATCTAAGGATCAAAACTAAGAAGTTTGAAGGTTAAGGATTAAGAATTAAGAATTCAGGACTATAACAGTGAATTAAGAATTAGAACTAAGAACTGGAAATTAAGACCTAGAATTAAAAATTAAGGACTAGATCTATAAATTAAGAACTAGAAATTAGAACCTAAGAACTAGATCTAGAAATTAAGAACTAGAAAGAGATTGCCTGAAGCTAAGCGCTTCTTCTTCCTTCCAATGTTGTAAAGAGAAAGGACTCGAGCTTGGGAGAGGCCTGAGCTTGAGAGAGAGGAGATTTCTATTGAAATTGTTGAGTTTGGGCATGGTAAGGGGGTCTTTTTATAGGTATCGGACAAATTTTGCGTGTGGGACCATATGCGCAATGACTGAATGTTGAGAACTAGAAAATACCATTTTCCACCCTTTAACCTGAGCCTTGATAGACCCTTGAGAGAACTAAATAAGTGTTTTAAGTGCTTGTGTTACAGTTAACAATAAAGACAGGCTTAACCATGAAAGCAGCCTAAAAGTTCCAAAAAGATGATAATCCATGTCGATCCAAAGGAAGAAAGAGAAGGGACAACCTCACTAGCTATCAAAATGCCTGAACTGAAGAGGCAAAGACCTGGTCTCAACCCAGAAAAGAAATGTGGAGCATTCGAACAGAAAAATGCACTATAGAGTGCTTTTTGAAAAGAATCTGAACATTTCGAAAAGAACCTGAACTCTACGAAAAGAACTAAAAGCTCCAGGCTTAGTTTTCGAAGAGCACCTGAACTCTTCGAAAGGATGATTGACCTATTCGAAAAGAAGAAAACTCCTTGCGAACAGAACCTGAACTTTGTGAAAAGAGCTTCAGGAGTCACAGTACCTTGCGAAAAGTTCCCTAAACTATGCGAAATGGTATTATGGAGATTCCTAGCTTCTGCAAGGGTAATTCAGTAATCTTTTTCACGCATCCCAATGCATTTAAAAACCTAGGGACATTCCAGAAGATTCTAAACACGAAGCGAAGGCATATTCCACCCCATGTAAGCACCCGAAGATGAAATCACTTAGTGGGAACTTCTGGAAGCTCTAACAGATTTTCAAATTACATAACAGAATTGATGCTTATGTCGCCTGATTGGCTGAACCAGATTGAGCAATTCTGATTGGCCAGAACAGATCTGGATCCTTGTGCTCGACTACCATTGGTTGATACAGATCTGAGCACTTCTGATTGGTCGATCGTCTCCGAGCTAGACACGGGAAAACTATAAATAGATGAACCATTTGCCCAATTTGGGCATCCATTTTGAGTTTCATATTCCCCATTTCGAGATCAGCTAGCACATGCAAACACAGTAATAGCATAACTTTTACTTGCAATTGAGAGCTGTGAGATATCTCTGTAATTCAAAAGAGGGTTGTATTCAAGACTACAAATCTGAGAGCTGTTTAAGCTGTGCTTTGTAATTGTAAATGTGGATTTGAAAAGGTTGCTGTAAACCGTACGTTCTCAATTGGATTTGTGTTAAGGGTTCCCTCTGATCTCCTTATTGCACTAGACTCCTTTAGATTTACTGTTTTTCATGCAATTTCCCTTGATTCATTAACCCTGTGGGAATTAGTGTTTGTAACCTAATCTCTCACAGCATTTGTAGTGATATTTCTTGTTCTGAATTAAGGGTTTAGATTAAAGACTATTGGATGGTCTGTGGCCATTGAAGTGGACAGACCATAACCATAAGCCTAATTTAATCCTTGAGTTTGATTTATTTCTCTTGCGTCTGTGCTTGTAGCCAGATGAAGATTGGATCATCTCTCATTTGACCTGCAGTCATTCTCATTGTGTTTCAAGGACCAAATCAAAGTTAGATATTATTTCTCCATTTTTATAAATTTACATCAAAATTCCCCCAACTCAGATCTGGATCATTTAGTTTAACTTTTACTTTTATCATCTAGTTAATGTGACAAATTCAACCTCCCATCTTATGTGCTCTGTAGATAGGATAAGAGGCCAGATCTGGTAGCTCAGATCTGGAGGTTTATCTTGCATTTTAAACAAATTCTCTGTGGACGATCTTTTACTCACTTACATTTAAAACTTGCTACAATTGGCCCTGATCTTGCAGGCTAATTCACTTCTCTCTGTGCTGATATTTCTTTATTTTTTTCCCAGATTCAGTATAACTTAGCATTTGCAAACCTGTTTTCAAAACACAAATAAATCATGCACACTCAGAAAAACAACACTGAATTACGCACATAACCTGTCGCACTCAATTGAATTTCATGCATAGTCCAATGCGCTTAATTAACTTTGAGTCAGTCACTAACTGGGGAGTGACCGATTGGGTGGGTATCCTAGTTCCAGTGTACCCTGGAACCAATTCTGGGCATATGGCTATGCGTGGAATCCAAATCCACGCAAGGAGGTTTGCGCAAGATTGGGGAGTTTTAGCGGTCTTGGGAAGTAGAGTCTCAGTCCGTGTCTGGACTGATTCTACGTATGGTTCTATATGTGGAATCTATTCCTTGCAGGAACATATGCATGGAATTGTGGACTTCAGGCGGTGCACGAAAGCCTGTGCCTAGTCCAAGTGGGACTAATTATGCATAGAGTGGCCGACATGCTCATACTAGCTTGCGCGTTTTCTCGTGAGCCTGGTCTAAGTGGGACCACTTGCGTGCGTGTCTCCACGCATACAATTGAATTATGCATGTCTGTAAGTACGCAAAATTTGAGATTTTCCCGGGTCGGATCGGGTCTGAGCCACAGGGCAGCTCGGGTCTCAACCATATACGTGGGCAAGGTCAAAGTTTGATTGAACAAGTTTGTATACTCTGAGAGGGAAAATTTTGGGTGTCTATATATGCCCCTCTTCGACGCACTCTTGTGGAATAAATGTGCGTCGAAGAAGTAGACACCCCTCTTCCGAGGTGCCTTCTCGTTTCGTTGAGAAATCATAAGCGTGAATTGGGGAGTTGACATGAAATGCTAGGCTTTCTTATCTATCAGCGTAAGAGAGGGAGCATTTGGGGGCCTAGTGGTAGTTGTCGAGAGGTATATCCTTATCAGTAGGTGCAAGTAGCATCCCGCCGCATATCGCGACCTGCTGCAAGGGGCAGTCAAACAGGAGGTAATTGAAGCAATCGAGGTATCGGGGTGCGTCTTACGAATGTCCAGAAATAAGGTCAAGTAACCAGATAATAAGTAGTATGGTGGCGAAGGCTCTCACAAGTCATGTCAGACAGGGTACATCATTGCTCATACCAATGACACGTCAGGGGTCCCTTTCCAGTGGACATTTGTGATTTTTCGAAGTTGAGTATACTTGATGTTCAGTTTCCCAGGGAAAATAACGAATTGGGGTGATGAGAGGTGAGAATTTAATAGATAGGAGTTTTGAGACTTCGAGTTTTTAACTTAAGATCAATTCGGTGGTAAAACTTCAGAAAATGTGGCTTTCGAGATGTCGCTGAGCAGATCCATCGGTATGGGATTTGTGGACTCGACTTTTATTTAGTTGTCAAGACGACGCTTGGTATGTCAGATGCTCCGGCTATCCTTCTCATGAATACTGATGATTGTCTCTTATGGGAGGACTACAGTGATTCGTGAATTAGGAGAAACGGGTTTTGAAAACATTTGACTTAATATTAGCTAATTATATTTTATAGGGTATTCTAGTAGAGGGGGTGATACTTACCTGATTTATCTCATGATGGGACGTCATAGTGCATGATGAGAGGCTCGTGACAAGACTTGATATTTGATCGACGCGATGGGATGTCAGAGAGGTTCCTCTCTTCTTTCATTTTTGTAGTGGCAGGTGTAGACACCCCCATTTTGTCCTTTCGGAATATACAAATTTGTTCGGTCAACCTTTGACCTCATAACCCTGATATGGGACCATGCACTGAAACAATAGTACATAGCTGAACATAGGCTGAAACAATAGTTCTGTGGCTCAGGACCCCCAAACCTCGACGATGGAACAATATATTGAAATAATAGTATATGGCTGAACACATGCTGAAACAATAGTTTTATGGCTCAGGCCCCATACCCCCAACATGGGAACCATGCACTGAAACAATAGTACATGACAGAACACAGGTTGAAACAATAGCTCTGTGGCTCAGATCCCAACGTAGGGAGACTATATACTGAAACAATAGTATATAGTCAAAATGCAAGCTGAAACAATAGCCAGGCATTTCAAGACCGACCCGGACCCGGACAACCCTGAATTAAGCGCCTAAAACCAAGCGCTCAATTTGATTGCATGCCAAATCACAGGCACGCAATCAGTCCCTTCTTAGACCAGACTCCCTTTCTCCAGACCAACTCGAGACTCGATCACTCGTCTATCATGAGATGCACGATCGGATTGAGAGCCCCATCACCATCGTGTAATTGTCCCATGCCCGGCCTAGCCTCACCGTCCTTGATCCCTAAGTTTCCTCGATTAAACGTTTCGAGAGTGGTGCTTAATTGGATTACGCACTCCAAAATAGGTGTGTAATTAGTTCTAACGCTATTAGGACTAGGAAACTCACTAAGCAAGTTAATCGGTCGCTCACTGAGTCGGGGACCGACTCAAAGCGATTAAGTACCGGGAGATCGATGCATAATTTTATTAAATGCCTGAAACAGGGCGTTTAATTGAAGAAAAACCTATAAAAGCTTTTTTTCATTTCGACCCAAAGAGAGAACGAGGAGGAGAGCGAGAGAGAACAGACTTTTTTTTAGGATTCCAAAACCAGAGAACTCTGAGAATGAGCACTAGAGCAACCTAACCATGATTTCAAAATTCAAGCACAGAATCTTCGAGGTTTCTCTCCGTAGCCCCGGTCCTAGGTAAAAATCTTAGTTTTACACTTAGGATCTTTCTCTTAGTTTTAATTATAGGTTTTAATTTTCAGTCTATGACCATAGCACCCTTTTTTAGACCGCAAATTTTTTATATATGGTTCTAGTTTTTCGAATTTAGAACCAGTCCTTAATCCGATGGTCTAATTTACCGACCCTAGGCTTTAATTCCGTTCTAAAATCTCAATTTCCAGTCCTACCATTAATTTATGGGTCTAGTCCTTAGATTCTAGAACCAATCTTTAATCATACGGTCAGATTTTCTGATTTTGGACCCGAATTCAGTCCTAGAAATTTAAATTTAAATTTCTTAGTTTAATATTTCTAAAAATCCTAAATATTAATTTTAGTTTCTATAGTTCTAGTATCTCAATTTCATTCATAATTATTACTCCGAAATCGACTGTAAAAAATCTAAAAATACTATTTTATAATCCTGAATCCAATTTATCTTTAATCTTAGTCATCTGATTTGCCCAAGGGAGCTTATGGAGGGTACTCGGGAACGAGGCCAATCCTCCTTAGCATAGCAGGCCCAAACCACTTTTTTTTAGAATTACTTAGTTTCTTTAATTAGGGTTATAATATCAGTTCCATAATTTCTTCTTAGAATTTTAGTATAGTCAATTTACATGCTTTATTTTAATTAATCCTTAGAATAATTGCTTCGATTAGAACTCCAATAAAATTAGTTCCTTTATTTTAATTAGATAATTCTAGCATAGTTAATTCCTCACTTTATTAGACCCCAGTATCAGTAATCAATCCTTTTATTTCAATTAGAATCTTAGTATAATTAATTCATTGCTTTGATTATAATTTTAGTCAAATCAATCTTTTATTTTAATTAGAATTTAGTATGATTAATTCATTGCTTTAATTAGATTTCAAGTACAATTGATTCATTGCTCTAATCAGAATTTTAATCAAATTAGTTTGTTTCCCTCAATTAGATTTTTCTATTTTATTCATACAAAATTAATTCATTGCTTAAATTAGAGTTTTAGTAAAACTAGTTCTCTATTTCAATTAGAATTCTGGTACAACTAGTATATGTGCTTTACTTAGAATTTCAATATAACTAGCATGTTTGGTTTAATTAAAGTTTCATTAAAATTAATACACTTGCATTCCTTGTACAATTAGGAGATCAATGTTAATTGGAGTTTTAGTAGTATTAGGATACTATATTAATTAGAATTCTAGTAGTGCTAGGAAACTAAAATTAATTAGATTCCTGATAGAATTAGAATATTAAATTAAATAAACCATAATAAATTCCCACATAACTAAACTCATAAGAGAATTGGGAAGTCTAAACTGATTAGAACTACAATAATAACAGGGGAAGGGAAGAAAAATTAAACTATCTAAATTATAAGAAAATATATAGCTACTGACATTCGCAGGCGGATGATTCAGTAAAGAAGTAACCCACACCCGCTCTAAAGCGTGATCATTGATTTGTTACAGCGTCGTTAAATATCTGCAGCTTGCGATCGCAACAAACTAGGAATCTTCCTAGAAAACCTTTTATTTCTAACATTCCAAACGCCGCATCACTAGAATCCACTTGGACAGAATTGGAGCCACTGATTCAACGGGGACCCAAAAAAAGTGTGCACCAATAAATTGGTGATCGCGATGGGACACTTTTGCAAACTCTTTTTCTAGATAGTTAGTTTTCATCTTATCTCCCTATTTTTCTTTCCATTGTGTAATTTAGATTCCCTTATATATATATATATATATATATATATATATATATATGAGTCTTCGTCAAAGACTCGAGAGTCTGGTGTATGAAGAGTGAGTTCAAGAGACCCACCATTGTGGGGATATCATAACAACCCCACATACGAAGAAGAACCATTTCACAATTTCAGCCCACGAAAACTTGAGATTAACATGGCTGACGAGTAAGAAAATCCCTTCTCCACCCCACACACCGGTAATAATCATAATGGGAGAGATGGTAACACCAGACAAAACTCACCGCTCAACATATTGTAGAACTCAGTATTCAAAGAATATAAAGAAGAGATGACGACTCCGAGGAATTCCTTCGAGGGTTGGTCGCCGCATACGAAACCATTAGGTCACGATAATTTTCAAAAGAACAAGAGCAACAAGAGAGGCAACCTCCTACCCCGAGCACGGTGTCAGCCCGCGCCACACCATTGAGACAACCTGCCCACACATTCTTCAATGATGACTCTTTAGATAAGGTTTGCTCATGGATCAGTTCAAAAGACAACACCATTAGAGTTGAAGATCTCCCTAAAATGCTCGATGAGTACATGGCCAAGAGAGAGCGCCCGGTTCACTCATTCGGATTCGACAAATTTTACTGGGATGTCGAGTTTAATTTACCAATAGGATTTAAGCCACCGAAATTTACTAAATATAATGGCACTGGAAATCCAAATCATCATTTGGCCCTCTTTTGTAATGATTACCGACCCATATGTGATAATCAAGGACTTCTCATTCACTATTTTCAATGCTCATTAGAAGGAGAAGCTTTAGATTGGTTTGCGGGATTCCCGCTTTATAAGATAGACATATTCGATGAATTAGTCGAATAATTCCTAAACCAATACAAACACTTGATCCAAGAGACAGTCAGTCTCAGCGATCTAATGGCAGCCAAGCAAGGACCTGATAAAGAATTTACCGACTCTGTTGCCAGATAGAGAAAACTCGCTGCTAGGACCATCACTTCAATGAAAGAGAAGGACTCAGTGGACATTATCATCAATAACACTAGAGAACCGTTAAAGAGTGCACTTATCATAAGTGATTGCTCCGACTTCACTGCACTCCACTCCCGGGCATCCCGATTAGCGCGACACATTAAAGGCAGAGACCTTGCTCTATCCATAGTCACATCGAAAGTGGGCTCTTCCAGTAAATCAAAATAAAAAAATAATAAAAAAGCCTTAAGAACCGAACAGGTCAACACCGTTATTAATCAAAGACAACTCTGGGAACGAAAATTTCTACCCATGAAACTTTGGGTAAAATCAAAATCAGCAACGATAAACAAACCAAAACCAAGGCACTAATCAGCAAAGATATGCAAACCAAAATAAAAGCCAAAACCAGAATCAGGGCCAGTATCAGAATAGATATCAATATCTCAAAACCTACCAGAATCAGAACACGACGCAGAATCGACTGGCTCACGTGCCAAATTATAATAGTGTTCCCCCACCGCAGAACTTTAATCCAGCCATATGCCCCTACCAGCAGAGGGGGAAACACTATCCCCCTTTATCGGATACGATTCCCAACATCTTCCGTCTCCTTAATGTTGTTCTGCTCACCTTATAATTATTAAATGATTAAAACAACAGATTAACTGTCAAAATTATAGATATAGGGAATTAAGGTAAGCAGGCAGTCCTGCAAGAACCAGGGTTGTTGCAGCAAGTTTTAAAAGGTATGTAAGGGTATGTCCACAAGGAAATGTGATTTAAGCTATGGTAGATCTAACACTCTATCCTAATTTAAGCTAAACTAATACAGGAAAGAGGAGAGGTTCTAGGATTTGTCACTTTACTACAAACTATAAAAATTAAATGCAGGTGATCTAGATCTGATCAAACACAGAGATGAGGGAAAATAGAGAAAAGGTTAAATTCAAAAGATGGAGAGCAGTAGCTAGGGATTTTTGGTCTTTTACTAAAAATCAAAGGAATCAAAGGCAGTGTAGAGGACAAATCTGTAATAATCCTCCATCTGGCTACAAGCTTAGATGCTAGGTATAAGAATCCACTCTCCACCAATGGATTAAAGCAATCATAAAGTTATGATTTGTCTCTTCTACTGGACACTAATCATCTCAGAGATTGTTCCAATCTATTGACCTTGATTGAAACAGATAAACTATTACAGATGTTATGGGTGCCAGGCTATAAGCTCCCCATTTCTGATTGGCATCCATAGGAGTAACCAATCAAGGGAAATCAAATATGAAGAAGTGAAATGTAGATTAGAATTACCTATAAAAACTATAATTACATTGCAATAATACAACTTATAATCTTATTGTGCTCAGATCTGTAATCTGTGCAACATATAATCCCTTATAAAGCCTCTGAAACTCTCAATTTATAGCTCTAGACCTCACCCTAACTACTGAAAATAGTTTAGCCAACCATGATTGGCTAAAGAGAGAATGGGGGAAGAAGGAAGAGAGAGGGAATTTTTGGAGGGAAAATTAATCTCGAATTCAGCCCTGGTTCTCTCTAATTCTGAATGATTTTCAATGTAATTTCTTGAAGCTTTTATACTCTTCTCTCTTCTTAGATTTGTTTCAGCCAATCAGAGCCCATGAAAATAATTCTGTTATTCTGCGCTGCTGACGTGGTTGATTTCTCTTCTGGAACTCTCATTGGTCCACAACTGGTAAGTACATGTGAGGCAGTTAGGGTTTCCATTTGTGCTTAGTTGTGTACCAAAAATACCCCCAAGGGTCGCTGACGTGCTTTGGGATGTGTGCACAAAATTCAGAAGTTGGTAGTTGCTAAAAAAGGGGCTAAGAAGTTCCCAGTTCAAGTGTTGAGAGATTCAGGGAACCTCTCGACAAGTTCTGAATCTGCTTGTTCTTCATTTCGGCAGGTTCTTGTGGCCTTCGACAGGATTGGATAGCTCTTGATATCTTTTGAAGACTTATCGACGGGATTGAAAACATTTCGAGAGGTTGATTTGCACTCGTCGATAGGATTGGAGCTCATTTTAACCTTCTGTCCAGTTCTTCATTCATCCTCTTGACAAGTTATAATCAACTTGTCGGCTTGTTATAGAAAATCCTGTCGACAGCTTTGTAAACTTCTTTTGAGCTCTCGACAGGTTGGTTAAACCTCGTGAGGATGAGCATAACTTCAAGTGACTTGTCGATAGGTTGTCTTGGACTGGTCGACAGGTTCAGCTGAACCTCTCGAGATGTACTTAGAACCTCTCAACTTCCCCTGCACCTTTAGGTAAGGTGTCGACAGGATCTTTCATTGCACTTCCAACCTCTCAACAGGGTCTTTCATCCTCTCGATCTTTTCACTCTTTCACCTCCATACTTCTCGACACCTTATGGTGCACTTTCAGATCCTCTCGATAGGTACTGGGGAGCTCTCGATAGCTTCATGTGTAGCGCCCAACCTCTTGACAACTTCATGGAACCTCTCGATAGCTTGGATTTTGAGCATCAGGACCTCTCGACAGGTTCTGCTTTGTGCTTCCATAGCTGGCACACAATCCTATGTTGTTGTTCTTCATTTATTCAACCCTTAGTAGCCTCAAAGTGGGTTTAATCTTCATTCTTTGCAACCACACTTAGTCCCAAGCACACCCAATTGGGCCCATGACCTTCTCATGACTTTCTAGAGCTCTGTGGTCTGTTTGATTGGCTGGCCTTTGGGTTGTAAGATCACATGTTGCACAGTAAATTGCTTCTTTGGCCATTTTAGGTGGGTATCTGAACTAAGACTGCAATTTATTGCTTATCTACAAAATACACTTAGAACACATTATTATTCAACTCAAGGGTCCACCAAAGGTCAAGTTAGGAGGTGAAAAATGACATTTTTCACTGCTTAACACACCCCTAAACCTAAGCTTTACTAGTCCCTGAGAAAAGGAGAAAGTAAAAACAATTATTGAAAATGAAAAATGCCACTTTTGTAGGGAACACAGATGCATTTAGCATATGCATCAAGTCTTTTAAACCCCTAGGTGATCCCTAGTGGAGGAGTGAAGTCTCCTGAGGGTTTACAGTAAAGTTGCCCACCAACTTTTCCAATAAAATCAGTTAATATTAATGCAGCATATTGAATAATATTCAAGCAACATAAAATTCATTCCACACCTTGTTCATTCTTTTTTAGAGGATTTTCAGTAGAAACATGGCAGTTTAAAACTAAAATACTGCTGTAATTCCGTCACAATCAATCAGCTCATGTCAAGATATTTTGTATGAAGAGTAATGCAAAGCTTATCATTAAATTGAGAATCATGTTCTGATAATGCCCCCAACAAACCTGATTTCAGACCCAAAGCTCACCAGGGCTGTTACTCACAACAAAAAATAGAAGGGTGTATCAATTCACACAACTCAAGAGCAGTTACAACCCTCAAATACGACTGCAAGCATGAGCATAGGCTTTGCTCTGATTTCTGAAATTTTCTAACTCTTTTCACCATAGATTACACAAATCCTTATCTCCACATGACAACTTAATCCATTTGAGATCAGTAAGGACTTTTTATTGGGTTGAAATGTAGCTTATGGGTGAAATTTACAAAGACTAAAAGGGTATAATAGGATTCAAAATTGAGAAATCAGTAAAGTAAAGAGGTGATTCATGACTTCACCTTCTTCATCTCAACACAATTTCATCTATTTCTTGAATTTTCAGAGCCAAAGTGGCCAGCTTCTTCTCTTCTTTTCCAAGATAACTAATGAAATGACCTCTTTCTCATTCTTTTGTTTTGCTTTTTTGATTTTCTTTTCTTTTTGATTGCTTTTCTTTTTTTTTTTACTTTTTCTCCATTTTTTATGGGTTGGAATGCCACAACCTTACACAAAATGTGCTTTCTTCTCCTTCAACCAAATGTTAAACCTAGCTCCTTTAACCTCACTTCTCCTTCTATTTCCTGAATTCTCAGATTGAGGGTGAACTGAAATAGGTCAAGGAGTTTTGGGTTCAAATTCTCTAGTTTTTATCAAAGAAAAACTAGGATTTCTTAGGCTCAAATGGTGTGTATCAAGGGCAGTTCAAAGGTGGGAAATTTTAGGCTCAAACTATCCAAAGGATGGCCCTACTTTATGTCCTCAATGTCATGAATGCTGTCAAGCTATTTCAACTTGGATTTGCCTAACTTCTAGCGAGCAGAGTAGACTCAATCAGTCCTTAGAGCAGAAAAATTGCCAAAACACTCCTCAGAAATTTTCTCAGGCCCAAATCTCACTGGGTATGGCCTTACATCACATTTTCTGGGGGATATCCTCACATTTTTCTCTCTTTTCAAGTTCACTAAACATCAATTGTTTTTTAAAATGCTTGACATTCACTTCATGAGAAATGTTAGAACTGCAACACATTTTAGTCTCAAAAAGTTTTTTAATTTCCTCTATTTCAAAAATCAGGTGGGAAATCACTTTATTTTCTCAATTTCTATTAGAAACTTGCTGCATTAACATTAACTACTCTATTGGCAAGCCTGCCACACCCCCAAACCTATGAGGAGCAGTGTCCTCACTGATTCAAAGAAAAGGGGCACGTGTAGTAAGGTCTTATATCAACCATAGATAAGCGAGGAAAGAAAAATAACAATTAAACACTCATCCAAACAAGGAACACAAATACCCAAACAAATGAAGTGGACCAAATAATTTGCTCATACAAGTTACTAAAGAAAAATTCATTTATCAGGATAGAAATATGTACAGAAATAGCTACAAATAGAATTAACAAAACAGCCTAACTAACTTTAGAGAGCTTAAAATACTAGGTAAAAATCCTAATTATAAACTAAAGCTATTCAGAGTCAGAGGTGAAGATGCCATCAAGGTCGTAACCATATTGAATAGCATAGGCTTTCAACTCATCTTTTATCTTAGCCTTGGTCTTCTCTTTGTTGGTAGCTACCTCCTCAGACTGGGTAGCTGTCTCATTTCCTTTCTCGGCTTACTGAGAAGGTGAACTGGTAGGAGGGGCAGTGGCTAGTGCAGGTGCTGTGCTAGTCAGTTTAGTCACTCTCTTTTCGAGGATTTCTGCTTTCTTTTCAGCTAGGGCAACTTGACTCTCATACAATTCCTTAGTGGCCTTATTGACTGCTTTGGAGGCAGCCAACCTCTTCTCTAATCCATTAGCTCTTATTTTCTCTGAGGCTGCAATGAGCTTTTCAGCTTCATATTGCAGTAAAATTCGCTGTCAGCCCTTTGATATATTTAGCATCTCAAAGTTGTAATCCACAATTATTTGATTAATCTTTGCTTCATAGGGCATCTCAATTGATCTGCGGAGGGCAGCCATTCCTCGAACAATATCCCTATTGATGTAGGGGTTCTGTTTCATGACATGGAGGAGGGTAGTGTACGGAGGAGGGTGGGAAAAGGAAGAGGCAGGCAGGATGGACTACCCAACACTTGAAGAAGGGCCAGGCAGGCATGGAGAGGGGAAGGAAGATGGCATGGGTGGGGTGGAGATCGAGGGTAAAGGGTGAACTTCAAGGTCAGGCTTAATTTGGGTTGGAATGGAGGAGGTGGAAATTAGGTGTTCAACATCTGTGGCAGCATCAGATGTTGCTACTACAAGTGGGGATAGTTGGGGTGTGATATCCAAAGGTGGGGCAATAAGGGGTAGATGGATAGGGACAAGTTGGGGATCAGGGTCTGTTTGGGTGGAAGCATTGGTAAGGGTGGGAGGGGGACAACTGGGATAGGTACAATAGGGGTATTAACAGCTAGGGTTATAGCTGAGGTAATGGGTTGGGGAGAAGGGGGTGGAGTAGGTATATGGGTGATTGTAGGGATAGATGGCTGTTGTGATGGTTGGGCTAAAAGGAACAAGGTGGAATTGATGGCGTAGAGGCTAGTTTGCATAGAGGCCTGGTTTTGGAGGGTGGAGTTCATGGATAGGAGAGTGGCCTCAATGAATGATTAAGTATGGGTGTTGGCCATTACTTAGGCTTGAAGGGAGAGGAGAAGATTGAGTATGTGGGGTAAGGGGTTAGGTATGATAGGGGCTGTGGGTTGGATGGGTGGGATTGGTTAAAATGGGGAAGTGTGGGCATGGTTAAAAGGTGGGATGGGTGTGGTCTGTAAATGGGTAGGCTATGGAGAGTCAGGTAGGGGGGAATATTTATATCCAATGTCCTCCACAATGGAGTCAATTAGGGATGAATATCCCTCAGTGGGTATCTGGTCTTGGGTATGGGAAGGTGAGGTTAGTGTCAAAGGGTATGGATGGAGGGGAGGAACTGGCTAGGTCAGTTGATGAAGATGGTGTTTGGCTTAAGTGTTCAACAGCTGGGATGGATGGGCTGGGTGATGAAGTTGGGGTAAGGATGGGGTCCATGGTAAGAGGAACTGACAGAGGTGTGGGGGTGGTGAGGGTGGAAAGGGTGGCTAAGGTGCTGGGAGGTATGGGGACTGCAATGGAGGGCGTGGGCAATGAGATGGATGGTAGAGAGGGTGATGGGATGGAGAAGCTAGGGATATCAGGGTTGACCATAGGTAGAGGCACAGGAATGGAAGGGATGACTAAAGGTGCTGAGGGTACAAATGCTAGCCTCGAGCTAGGACCAGCAAATGTAAAGGTCCCAGTTGCAACTGATGAGTTGGCTGATATGGCTGGGGGAATCACAGGTGCAGCTGGAGAGCTGGCCACCTGAGGTGCCTCTCTTTTAGGACTCTCCACAGATTTGCTCTTGCTCTTTCCAATTAAGGACCTACTGGTAGACCAAGCCTTCTTTCCAAACACTTTTGGCTTCACATTCTCTACTTCCTCATCCTTCTTAAAAACAAATTTTCCTCTGGTAAGCAAGGCAGTGATGAGCCTGCTATAAGGTAGCCCTGGCAAGGCCTGTGCCTTTCTAATTTTGTTATTGACATCCACCATAGCATCAAACACTAGCTTGGAGGCATTCATAAACTGGCCCTTGGAGAAAAAATGCAGGGCATCCACTATGGGGGTTCTCCTCTCTTGCTGATGTCCACTGACATATATATTCTTTCTCAAAATGGAGTCAATGAACAACATGTTGGGGTGTAGATCTCTCCTCATTATGGACTCCCCAGACCCCACAATGCCTTGAGTGAGGTGCCTCGCCATTACTTTAAAGGAAACATTCTTAGGTTCAGCTAGGCCATAAGTGGTGTCAAAAACTGATGGGACCCCAAAAACCACCCCTATATCTCTGTAATCCATAATAATCTCTTGGTGATCAATTACAATCTCTAGACAAGGATCAGCTGAACCTGGCTTGGTCTTCTTCCTGAGGTTCTGATACCACATCTTGACTAGCCTAGGGTAGGATTTTTCATTTAATGGGGTCAGCATGGATGTCAGGCTTGCCTTCACTAAATAATTCAAAGTGTCCTTACACCCCTCTTCCTTAGAAAAATAAGGGGTGTCAACAATTGTTTCTAGAATCAAGCTTAAGGCATCCACAAATTCATTGGGAGAGGATAAGGGCACAGAGACTTCAGGCTTAGCCTCAGGGTTAGGCACAGGTTCAGGAATTTTAGGCATAGGGTTAGGTTCTGTCTCAGGGGCCTCTTCAACAATTTCTTCACTAAGTTGGGCCTTCTTTGATTTCTTGGCTTTCTTCGGCTTGACAGCTTTCTCAGCATGATCCATGACTAGCTTTCTTTTTGTAGGTGGGGTTTCCTTAGGCTGTGTAGTGGGCCTACTGGACTTCCTAGTGGCTTTGGTGGTAGATTTAGAAGGGGCTTTGAAAAGGTTAGCCAGGGTATCCTCTTGGTCAGCCATTAGTCACTCAATCCCCCAAAATAAATCACAATAATCACGTAGACTCCTTTGATCAATCAAATTAACCAAACAAATTGAAAATGCAATGCCAAGCTTAGAAATCACGAAGTGGAGCAGAAGAGAAGCTTACCAACAGAAACTTAGGGTTTCCCAGATTTTGATGTGCACGGCACCAAACCAGCTCAAATCAGGTGCAAAATGTAGCCTTTGTGAATTTAAAGCACGTGGAAAAATGGCAAGGTGTTTGGAGTAGCAACCAGTGAGGTAGAGAAAGAAGAAGAAAAATCGAAAGTCGGCAGAGAGAAATTAAGGTTTAGAGACAAGCTGTTGAATGGCAGAATGAAGGTGTCTTTAGGTTTAAGGCAATGAGAAACAAGTTTTTACAAGACTGGGGGAAAGATGTCGACAGGTTGATACAACCTGTCAAAGAGTGGAAAACTGCTGAACCTCTCGAGAGGTTCACTCAATCCTGTCAACGGGTGCAAGGTTACAGAAGTAGTCATTTCGAGAGGTTCACAGAACCACTTGACAGGGACTTTGAACTCAACTTTTAATCCTCTCGACAGGTACTAGGCTCTAGAAAAATCACTTTGAGCGGTTCACAGAACCTCTCGATAGGTACCCTGAACCTGTCGACAATACTTCCAAAAAAACTTCAGAACCTGTCAAAATCTTCACAGATCCTATCGACAACCATTTTTACACATTCAAAACTTGTCAAAAATTGATTCAAACCTCTCGACAGGTTCCAGATCTTATCGAAATGCACACTGCGAACTCTCAGAACCTGTCGAAATGTACTCTCTACCTCTCGACACGTTCTTTTTCAGTTTAAAAAGTGTTTTAATCAGTTCCTAGGTCATTCCCCATACAGATTTGACACTCCAACTTTGTCTACTCCACAACTCTGACTTGTTATCCAGATGAGGAACTAAACACATATGACATAATTCATGTACAATGCCAAACAGTGATGAAACAAAACAAAATCAGCAGTAAAAACACCTAAACACAATAGCTATTATACATAATATACAATGTTGAAATTCAGACATGTTTCGGAGGTTCATGAAAGTGGGTGATCATCACAGGCGCCACCACATTTTCAATAAAAAGTTTGAGCCTTTGACCATTCACTTTCATGATTCTACCATCATTTGGATCCTTAATTTCAACAGTTCCAAATGGGGATACATGCTCAACAATGTAAGGTCCCTCCCATCTAGATCTCAGTTTTCCTTAAAAAAATTTCAGCTTGGAGTTGAACAGACATACCTTGTTGCCAGTTGTGAACTCCTTCCTCAGCAAATGCTTGTCATAGAAAGCCTTGGTTTTCTCCTTGTAGATCCTTGCATTGGAATAGGCCTCCAACCTCATCTCTTCTAGCTCTGACAGCTGGAGTTTCCTATGCATGCTAGCAGAAGTGAGATCAATATTCAATGCTTTAACAGCCCAATAAGCCTTGTGCTCAAGCTCTACTGGTAAATGGCATGCCTTGCCATATACCAGCTTGAAGGGAGGCATCCCTATTGGGATCTTATAGGCAGTCCTATAAGCCCAAAGAGCATCAGGTAACTTCAGGAACCAGTTCTTCCTATCCACTCTCACAGTTTTCTCCAAAATGTGTTTGATCTCTCTATTAGAAATTTCCACTTGCCTACTGTTTTGTGGGTGGTATAGGGTGGCAACTCTCTATGTCACAAAGTCCTTTCTAAGTAGGTTCTCAAACTGTCTATTGCAAAAGTGGCTCCCCCCATAACTAATGATAGCTCTGGGGGTGCCAAACCTGGAGAAAATGTTATCCTTCAAGAAGTTGAGGACAACTTTGTGATCATTGGTTTTTGTGGCTATGGCCTCAACTCATTTGGACACATAGTTAACAGCCACAAGAATATAATTATATCCATAGGAAGGAGGGAAAGGACCGATGAAGTCAATCCCCCAGATGTCAAAAAGTTCAATTACAAGTATAGGCTGTAGAGGCATGAAGTTTCTTTTGGAGATACTTCTCATCTTTTGGCATCTTTCACAAGCTTTACAATGCTAAATAAATTCTTCAAGAGAGTGAGCCAATAAAATCCACTTTAGAGCACCTTAGCAGTAGTTTTATTTCCATTGAAATAGCCTCCACAAGCCTGTTCATGACACATAGTTAGTATATTGTGGACTTCCTCATCAGGGACACATCTCCTCACCGTTGGTCTGCATAATGCTTGAACAGGTATGGATCCTCTCACATATAATGTCTGATTTGTGAAAAGAATAGCTCCTTATCCATTTTGTTTCAATGTGGGGGGATTTTACCCACTGCGAAGTAATTCACAATATTTGCAAACAAAGGTGTAGAAGTGCTGATAACAAACAACTATTCATCTGAAAAAAAGTCATTGACAGGCAGCCTATCAAACTCCTCTACTAGGATCCTAGATAAGCGGTCTGCAACCACATTTTCAACCCCTTTCTTATCCTTGATCCCAAGATCAAACTCCTATAATAGGAGGATCCATCTGATTAGTCTAGGCTTTGCATTTTTTTTTTATAAAAGGTATTTTAGGGTTGAGTGGTCTGTGAAAACCACTATCTTGGATCCCAACACATAAGACCTAAACTTATCTAGAGCAAAGATAATTGCCAATAGTTCCTTCTCAGTTGTAGTGCAATTTAACTGAGCATCCATCATGGCTTTGCTGGCATAGGCAATCACACAAGGGGCCTTATCCTTTCTTTGTCCTAAGACTGCACCAATTGCAAAGTCTGATGCATCACATATCAGCTCAAAGGGCATAGAAAAATCAGGTGCTTGAAGGATAGTTGCAGATGTTAGGCAACTTTTTAACAGCTCAAAGGCAATAAGACATTCATCAGTGAATTCAAAGGAAACCTCTTGACATAGCAGGTGACAAAGAGGTTTCGAGATCTTGCTAAAATCCTTGATGAATCTCCTATAGAAGCCAGCATGCCCCAAGAATGATCTGACTTGTTTCATAGTTTTTGGTGGGGATAAATATGCAATCAAATCTATTTTAGCCTTGTCTACCTCAATGCCTCTGTGAGAAATAACATGGCCAAGGACAATGCCTTAAGTAACTATAAAATGACTTTTTTCCTAACTTAGAACTAAGTTGGTTTCCTCACATCTCTGCAACAGAAGGCTGAGATGGTGTAGACACTGGCTAAAACTATCCCCAAAAATAGAGAAATCATCCATAAAAATATCTAGAAACTGCTCAATCATGTCAGAAAATATAACATACATGCACCTTTAGAAAGTTGCAGGGGCATTACACAATCCAAATGGCATCCTTTGATAGGAAAAGGTGCTAAATAGATATGTGAAAGTTGTCTTTTCTTGATCTTGTGGATAAACAGGGATTTGGTTATACCCCAAGTATCCATCAAGAAAATAATAAAAAGTCTTTCCTGCTAACTTATCCAAGATTTAGTCAATGAAGGGTAAAGGAAAATGGTCTTTTCTGGTTTTCACATTGAGCTTTTGATAGTCTATACATACCCTCCAACCTGTGATTTCCCTAGTTGGAACAAGCTCACCAGATTTAGTTCACAGTAATTCCAGACTTTTTAGGTACTACCTGAGTAGGTGCCACCCATTCAGAATCTGAAATTGGGTAGATGACTCCAGCATCTAGCAATTTAACTACTTCTTTCATTACCACTTCTTGCATGTGAGGATTCAATTTTTCTTGCATTTCTCTAAAGGGTTTAGAACCCTCTTCCAAGTGGATTTTATGCATGCACACAGCAGGGTTGATGCCCCCTAGGTCAGCAATAGTCTAGCCTATTTCTCTCTTATGCTTCTTTAAAATACACAATAATTCTTCCTCTTGCTCATCAGTGAGAGAGGAAGAAATGACCACTGACAACTTCTTATTTGCTACCAAAACAACATACTTCAAAGTCTTAGGAAGCCGTTTCAACTCTACATCTAGTGGACATATGAGAGAAGGCAACAAAGGTGCCTTTGATGGTGGTGGAAGACACAACACAGCAGGTTTCCATGGTAGATACCTTGTTGCTGGCCCCAAATAAGAAATTAAGGCTTTCACCTCTTGAATCATAGGTGTTGGGTCTCTTTCACAATCTCACTCCACACATTCTCAATAACACCACCAAAATCATCATAAAAATTATGACAATGCAGCAGCTTGGGTAAAGTCTCTTCCACATGCTCATCTAATACATCAATTGAAAAACAATCCTCACTATTCAAGTGAGGCTGATTTGTTGTATTGTTAACATTCAATTTAACTTTCATGTTGTCAAAAGACACCTCCAATACTCCTGATCTACACTAGATACAAGCATTGGCAGTGGCCAAGAAAGGTCTGCCCAAAATCACAAGAATAGAGGTGGTGCACTTGCTTGGCTCCATGTCAAGAATAAAAAAATCTGCTAGATAGAAAAATTTATCAATTCCAACTAACACATCCTCTATCATTCCCACAGGCCTCCTTTCAGATCTGTCAGCTAGTTGTAGCACTACATATGTAGGCTTCAATTCTCTAAAGCCTAACTTCTCATAACAGAATATGAAAGTAGGTTTACACTAGCTCCCAGATCTAACAAGGCCTTTTCAATGGTATGATCCCCAATGATGCAGGAGATTGTGAGAACTTCAGGGTCTTGCAGCTTGGTTGGAGTTGCAACAGACAACACTTGGGTCACTTTCTCAGCACAAAAGACCTTCTTGGATAAGTGTATCCTAGATTATCTTTTGTGGGTGCACAACTCTTTCAAAAATTTTACATAGGCTGAAACTTGCTTGATGGAATCAAGTAAAGGCAGGTTGATCTTGTTTGAAAGTTTCCATCATTTCCTCAACCTTAGCATTCCTCTTGTCAAAAGGAGAAGTTGCTTTCAATGCATTAGGAAATGAAAAATGGGGAATTGACCTCCCATTTGCAGCCTTAGCAAGTTCATCAGATTTTCCTTTATTTTTGTTTTCAATTTTCTATTGGGGCACATTCTCATAAGTAGTTCCTTCATTTCCTACACTTATCTCATCAGGCTCAATACCAACTTGGTTATCAACCAGCCTCCCACTCCTCAGGGTGGTGACAGATTTTACTTCTTCATGGGAAGAAGTCTCACCCATCATGTACTGCCCCTTTGGGTTATTCATGGGCTGACTAGGCAGTCTTTCCTCCTCTCTCCTAGTCAAAGAATTAGATAGCTGATCAAGGTAGTCCTCTATCTTCTTGATGCTTTGACTATGGGAGTTAACAATTTGAGATAAAGAGCTCACATTCTACAGTGAAGCCAGAACTTACTCTTCAAATGTGAGGGATCTAGAGGGTGCTGGGGCTGGTGCACTTTGATGCACAGGTTGAGCCATTGTTTGAGCCATAGGCTGCTAGTATTATGGCCTTGGAAAGTAGTTCTGTTGGTATGGCTGGGCATTCCTATAAGGCATGGACTACTGTGGCTGCTGCTGGTTTTGAAAAGTATCTTGTCTCCACCTCAGATTGGGGTGGTTTCTCCAATGAAAACCAACAGTAGGCTATTGTCCATAGGACTGAGCAGCATTCACATGTTCCATCACATAGTCTGAAAATTGGGCAGCTGAAGGACATTCCTCAAGGGAGTGAGTAGGGGACTGGCATATCACACATGCTTCCTCTACTTTAGCAGCCATTAGAGGTTGCATTGCTCTCATGAGCTTATTAAACTTTTGAGTTAAGCTATCCACTTTCCTCTCCAAATCATTGTATTCATTCACCTCATACATTTTTCCTCTTGTGGTATTATCTCTCACCATTCTCACAGGGGTCTCAAAGTCTCTTGACAAAGTCTCCCTTTTCATGGAGTTTTTACTAATGATGTTAAAGAGCTCCCAAGCCTCATCAGCTGTCTTATGAAGGTAAGTACCACCACAAAAAGCATCAACCATGTCTCTACTTTTAGGATCAATTCCTTAATAGAAACTTTGGACAAGTTGCCATTCAGGAATTTGATGATGGGGACATTGTTTTAGGAGTTCCTTAAATCTTTCCCATGCTTGGTGAAAGTCTTCAGTTGGGGCTTGAGCAAATGAAATAATGCTCTTCCTCAGTTGACTTGTTTTGGATATGGGAAAAAACTTGGAGAAAAACTTATATTGAAGGTCATTTCAGGATTGAATACTATTGGTTGGGAGCATTGACAACCAAGTTCTGGCTCTATCCTTTAATGAAAAAGGGAAGAGTCTCAACCTAGTTGCTTCCTCCCCCAAACCTATAATATTGAATGTAGTGAACAGTCTTAGAAATTCATCAATATGCTTGTAGGGATCCTCTTTACTCAGGCTAAGGTATGAAGTTAACATCTGAATGATAGAAGATTTGATCTCATTGTTGCCTTGGAAAGTAGAGAATTGAATACAGAAGGGAGAATTGTAAACCCCTAGTGCATTGAATTCCTTCAAAGTCCTAGGTTGCTCACCCATTGTAGAATTACCACAATCAATCATAGGTGTGTATGGTTTGCTTAGGTCTGAGAAGTCTTTCAACTTTAAGATCTAAGAGAGAAATCTCAGGATTAAGAGATCTCCTCCCAAGCATACACACAGCAAAAACCAAATACAATGCAGAAAATTACAGCACAAAATTCAATAAAAAATAATCACAAAAACACACAACTAATGCTGTAGATCTACAAAACTATAAAACTACAGATCTATAAATGTAAAAAGAGTTAAGAAAGGGAAACTTAAGCAAAGCTTGCTCCTCCATTGGTACAATGCTCCTTTCAACACCATAGATCCAGATCTGAAACACAAAATTGAACTACAAAAAACTACAGCAGCAATTAGTCAAACACTAAATATGCAATTAAAACTCTACATCTAAAATGAGAAAAACTTAGATCTACCACTTTTAAAACACAATTCCCCGGCAGCGGCGCCAAAAACTTGTTGTCCTGCTCACCTTACAATTATTAAATGATTAAAACAGTAGATTAACTGCACAAATTACAGATGTAGGGAATTAAGGTAAGCAGGCAGTCCTGCAAGAACCAGGGCTATTGCAGCAAGTTTTAAAAGGTAAGTAAAGATATGTCCACAAGGAAATGTGATTTAAGCTATGGTAAATCTCCAGATCTATGGTAGATTTGGCACTCTATCCTAATTTAAGCTAAACTAAAACAGGAAAGAGGAGAGGTTCTAGGATTTATCACTTTACTATAAACTACAAAAATTAAATGCAGGTGATCCAGATCTGATTAAACATAGAGATGAGGGAAAATAGAGAAAAAGTTCAATTCAAAAGATGGAGAACAACAGCTAGGGATTTTTGGTCTTTTACTGAAAATCAAAGGAATCAAAGGCAGTGTAGAGGATAGATCTGCAATAATACTCCATCTGGCTACAAGCTCAGATGCTAGGTATAAGAATCCACTCTCCACCAATAGATTGAAGCAATCCTAAGGTTATGATCTGTCCATTCTACTGGACACTGATCATCCCAGAGATTATTCCAATCTATTAATCTTGATTGGAACAGGTAAACTATTGCAAATGCTATGGGTGCCAGGCTACAAGCTCCCCATTTCTGGCTGGCATCCATAGGAGTAACCAATCCAGGAAAATCAAATATGAAGAAGTGAAATGTAGATTGAAATTATCTTTAAAAACCATAATTATATTACAATAATACAACTTACAATCCTACTGTGCTTAGATCTGTAATCTGTGCAACATATAATCCCTTACAAAGCCTCTGAAACTCTCAATTTACAACTCTAGACCTCACCCTAACTACTTAAAAGAGTTTAGCCAACCATGATTGGCTAAAGAGAGAATGAGGGAAGAAGGAAGAGAGAGGGAATTTTTAGAGGGAAAATGGATCTCGAATTCAGCCCTGGTTCTCTCTAATTCTGGATGATTTTCAATGTAATTTCTTCAAGCTTTTATACTCTTCTCAGATCTATTTCAGCCAATCAGAGCCCATGAGAATAACTCTGTTATTCTGCACTGCTGATGTGGCTGATTTCTCTTCTAGGAGCCTTTCTCCCATTGGTCCACAACTGGTGAGTACATGTGAGGTAGTTAGGGTTTCCATTCGTGCTTAGTTGTGTACCAAAAATACCCCCAAGGGTCGTTGACGTGCTTTGGGATGTGTGCACAAAATTTGAAAGTTGGCAGTTGCTGAAAAAGGGACTGAGAAGTTCCCAGTTCGAGTGTCGAGATGTTCAGGGAACCTCTCGACAAGTTCTGAATCTACTTGTTCTTCATTTCGACAGGTTCTTGTGGCCTTCGACAGGATTGGATAGCTCTTGATATCGTATGAAAACTTCTTGACAGGATTGGAGACATTTTGAGAGTTTGATTTGCACTTGTCGATAGGATTGAAGCTCATTTTAACCTTCTGTCCAGCTCTTCATTCATCCTCTTGACAGGTTATAATCAACTTGTCGACTTGTTATAGAAAATCCTGTCGACAGCTTTGTAAACTTCTTTTGAGCTCTCGACAGGTTGGTTGAACCTCGCGAGGACGAGCATAGCTTTAGGTGAGTTGTCGATAGGTTGTCTTGGACTGGTCGAGAGGTTCAGTTGAACCTCTCGAGATGTACTTGGAACCTCTCAACTTTCCCTACACCTTTAGGTAAGGTGTCGACAGGATCTTTCATTGCACTTCCAACCACTCGACTGGGTCTTTCATCCTCTCGACCTTCTTTCACCTCCATACTTCTTGACAGCTTATGGTGCACTTTCAGATCCTCTCGATAGGTACTGGGGAGCTCTCAATAGCCTCATGTGTAGCACCTAACCTCTCGACAGCTTGATGGAACCTCTCGATAGTATGGCTTTTGAGCATCAGGACCTCTCGACAGGTTCTGCTTTGTGCTTCCACAGCTGGCACACAATCTTGTGTTGCTGTTCTTCATTTGTTCAACCCTCAGCAGCCTCTAAGTGGGTTTAATCTTCATTTCGTGCAACTGCACTTAGTCCCAAGCACACCTAGTTGGGCCATGACCTTCTCATGACTTTCTAGAGCTCTGTGGGCTGTTTGATTGGCAGGCCTTTAGACTGTAAGATCACATGTTGTGTAGCAAATTGCTTCTTTGGCCATTTTAGGTGGGTGTCTGCACTAAGACTATAATTTATTGCTTATCTACAAAATATACTTAGAACACATTATTAGCCAACTCAAGGGTCCACCAAAGGTCAGGTTAGGAGGTGAAAAATGGTATTTTTCACTGCTTAACACTTAACACTCAGAATCTCCTCCGATTCCCGCAGGAAAGACCTCGCCCATGGCTGACAAATCTAGACTATAGTAAATATTGTGCCTTCCATAGATACGTGGGACACAACCTAAAAGACTGTTGGGTCCTCAGGGAAGTAATCTATGACATGAATGACCGAAGTCAGATTGATTGGGAAGCGCTTAGAAATCCTAACCCTAATACAAAAAAATTTAGGGATAGTTAATAACCCCATGCCCAACCACAACCAAACAACACCAATTTAGGTCACCACCATAGATCTCTCCTATCGATCCCCCTTCCAACCTTCCACCTTAATCACTCGCATTCAACCCTCTGTTACTTCCGCCACACCAGCGAAAGCACCTTCACCCTCGCATCCCTCGGCCCTGATCATTTGTATCGCCCTGCCGAATCCGCCTCCTTATCTAAAACTCACTCAGATACAAGTCCATTCCTTTAAGGCTAGGAGACCACTCCTTCGTAGTAACCCACTAGAACCTCCAATCCCTCAAAATCCCAAACTAACACCATTACTACTCCCTTTGTCCGATTTTGAACCTGAGTATGGAGATCACGTTCTCCAAACTGTAGCCCAAATTACTGTATGGGTAGAAAGTGTCACTCGAAAGACTCCAAGCCAAGACAATGAAATAACCACAGAGCATTCGCTGAATTTAAAAGAAAGTGAGCCAGAAGAACATCTTGACCCGTGCGAGACGCTAGTCTCTACTTTTCTAGAAGAGGAAGATTACACACAGTACCTCTCACCTTGGAGCAGCACCATTTAGGTACGCATTCCAACCTCAAATTTCACCCATTTTACAAATACATCCACGTCAAGTTGTGCCGAGTTCGGTTAACAACCGACTTGCCTGATTCTCAAATCAGGAACCAATTACCCACCTCTGCCTTTCCCTCGAAATAAGGATTTCACGAACGCACAATCACTAGAGGGGAATGTGAGAGAAAGAGAAGTTAACTTGCCTCTCCCACCTCACATCATCCGTCCACTAATTTCTACACCTCAACCATTCCAACCACCCGCACCCAAGGCCCATCTGCCAGGCAAAGAAACTGCGCTTGAGCCAGGGCAAGAATACGGCCTTCTCCGGCATCTCCAGAAGATCTCGACCCAGATATTCATAGTAGAACTCATCAAGAAATCGCCTGACCATCATCGATTGTTGATAAGGACACTTGAAGAAACACAAATGGATGAGGATATGACCCTAGATGAGCTTCATCAAATCACTTCAGTCATGGCATAACCTTCGACGCTCACTTTTACAAACGCAGACATGCCTAAAGAGTCACTCCGCTGGAGAGCGGCCCCCATATATCTTACGATCATAATTAGAGAATTCTCCATACCACGCGCACTAGTTGACACGGGAGTAGGACTTAACATCTACCCTCTCATCATGTAAAAAACACTCGAATACATGGAGTAGGATGTCAGGCCCTCCGCATTGTCACTCATAGCTTATGATGGGTCCCGTCGCTTTGTCAAAAGAACTATCAAGCTACAAGTTCGCCTCAAACCTATAACGAAAGACGTTACCTTTCATGTTTCTGATTCTACTAGTACGTACAATCTAATTTTAGGAAGAAAATGACTAGAGTCAATGAAGGCCGTAGCATCCACATACCATCAATGCATCAAATTTCCATACGAGGAATCCATCGTCCGTATATACACTGATGCACCCCTCCAGGAGATGGATACTAATTATGTGATGAGCATACCAACTGCTCACGATTATGTGTTAAACACGGATCATATTCAAAAGACTCGAATCCCTGATGAGACAACCGTTGCAGAAGTTCGTCCCCCTACCCCTCCTAGTTTTCCCCCAACGCGTCGATAAAAATTAATGAGAAGAGAGGTTGGCCCAGACCTCGCCAAACTCTATGCCATTAACCCTACTGTGACAAAAGGGTGGGACCTTATGTACCAACCTGGATACGTTACCCACACCGGGCTCGGTGAAAATAAGCAAGGTCGTGTAGGACCCGTTGTCCCAATGCAAATATATAAGAACATAGGGTTAGGTTACCAATCGGACGGCCCGCAAGCCAACTTGTCCCCTACCTTACCAAAATAGTTTCTATATGACCACTTCACCTATGAGACCACTAAGAAAGCAGATGTGCCAAAGCATAAGGAAGTGTCCTTCACTAGATCCTAAGAAGTGGAAATTGAGCGAATGACGAAAGTGTTCAATGATTTAACCAATTTAAACGATGATATTGATAAACCACTTGAAGGAGTCAAGCCCATAAGTTGACATTAAGGAATTTACAGAAGAGTGGAGAGAAGAACCTCCAAAACTCGACCCACGAGTAGAAGATTGAGAATCCACTGACAACGAATATTTTCACATAGCAGCCTTGCAAGATAGTGAAAGGCACTTACGCTTAATGTGGGAAAAAGATGACACTCCACAAGAAAATACTAACTCGTATAGCATCCACCTTGGCCTTGGCCTTGAGGAATGGGAATGCCCTTGGGACTCCTCTTGTGTCGCTTACCCATACCAACCCCGCTGTAGGGCATGTGCTAGCATATTAGAGCGCTTCGCTAGTTGGACCCGACACTCTATGATAGAAGAATCGAATCACTCCAACCTCGTGACCTACCAGCTCAACTACAGGCACAAGAAGCAGAAAATTCCAACGGTCATCCAGTTGACCTAGGGGGAAACACTCACATCGCCCTCATATAATTTGAAGAGGAACTTGAACTAGATACTTCTACATCCCTAGATTTGTCACAACTTCAAATATTTTAGAAATCTCTAAAGAAAGAGTGGCAACCTCTCTCGAGTGATGACGAGGACTACTGGATAGACCTCCCGACACTCGAGTTAGTGGAGCGAGCCAATCTAGGACTTCAAGCACTATCAAATCAATAAGAAGAATTCAATACCGTCTTCGACTCTAACCTATAAGGATGGGAATGTCCTTCGGGATCCCCCTGCATTCTTTACCATTATCAACCTCGCTATCGAGTATGCGCGCTCATCCTAACATATTATGAAGATCAAGGAAAAGAACTCGCTACCCCTAAGGATCCTTTGGGAGATCCCCCTCGGTGGGGAGAACAACATTATTACAACCCAGAGGATGACAGTTCAATTAACTGCGATCTTCAGAGCTTCTTCGAAGAAGAGGCGATCAATGTGGCAGGAGAAGTCCAAGCGTTAGTGCCGTTGTCACCAGTGTCACTCATTCAAAAGATCTCATCAGATGAGGACTCTAAAAATATGCAAATTCACACAAGTCCGCATTTCTGAAAGAATCGCTCGAGCGACTTTCAGCTCCCTCAACTAGAGGAGCAATTCTCCGGCGCCTCGACAACGCACCATATTTGTTATCAAAAATAAAAAAAATAGAAAAAATAGAAAACCCTAAAAATTCAGAAATACAAAATCTAAAAAAATTAGAAAACTTTAGAAAAGAAAGGGAACTCTTCGTCCCAAACCAAATTTGTGGCCAACAATGAGACTTTTCTTGTAAGATTTCTATCCCATTCCCTGCACGAGGACATAAAGCATCCCGGCTAAACAACAAGCCAGTGATCATACCGGATGAGATACTTTATGACTTTGAGGGAAGAATCAGTAGTCTTGACCTTCATCTTACCAAAGATCTCTCAGTCATAGATTGTGCCGATGATGGGTTACCTTTTGCAAACTTAGATCCCCAGTGTAGCAATTTCGTAGTATACGAACTTACCGAGGATGAAGAAAGAACACCAGTTTCCGAGGAGGCACTGGACTTTCAACAGGTTATCAAGCATTTCGATGAGCAAACCCAAGCTACCTTGAAACCCACGGAAGAACTTAACTTTGGCACTGAAGAGAAAGCCAAGAAGCTACTGATTAGCGCAATGCTCAACTCCAAGGAACGCCAACAAATTGCACAAGTCCTATAAGAACTCCTCGATTCCTTTGCATGGTTCTATGAGGACATGCCCGGTTTAGACCCAAGTTTAGTAGAACATTGCCTCATCTTAGAACCCGATGCAAAGCCTGTTAAGCAGAAACTCCACAGGATGCACCCACAAACCCCCCTTCAAGTTAAAGAGAAAGTCAATAAATTACACAAAGCCAAATTTATTCGAGTCATTCTTTACCCTAAGTGGGTCGCCAACATAGTACCTGTTGCCAAGAAAGACGGTAGATTACTGGTTTGCATCGACTTTCGAAACCTCAATCAGGCATTCCTAAAAGATGACTTCCCACTTTCACACATTGACACTCTAGTCGACAACACCGCTAGACATGAGATGCTATCCTTTATGGATGATTTCTCTTAATATAATCATATCAAATTAGCAAAGTCTGACCAAGAGAAGACTTCCTTCACCACACCATGGGGAACATGTTGTTACGTCGTTATGCCTTTTGGGCTCAAGAACTCAGGAGCCACGTATCAACGCGCCATGATGGCTATCTTTCATGACATGATGCATAAGTGTACAGAAGTCTACATCGACAACATATTCGTGAAGTCCCAAATGCGAGTAGGACATGTTGAAGCACTCCGATTGGTGTTATAAAGAGCTAAGAAATATCAGTTAAAAATGAATCCAAAGAAATGTATCTTCGGAGTCACTTCCAAAAAATTACTTGGTTTCATAGTTAGCAAGTTGACCCTATAAAAGTCAAAGCTATCCTCTAAATGTTGCCTCCCAGTAATATCAAAGAGTTACGAGGCCTGATAGGAAGATTACAATTCATCAGAAGATTTATCTCCCAACATTCAAACAAATGCGATCATTTCTACAGACTACTTAAAGGAGGAACTGAGTACAAATGGGATGATTAGTGTCTGCAAGCCTTCGACAATATCAAGAAGTACCTCCTTAACCTGCCAATACTATCACCGCCGGTCCCTGGAAGACCCCTAATTCTATACGTCTCAGCGAACGACAAAGCAATGGGAGTAATTCTGGGATAATATGAAGAAAACGGCAAGAGAGAGAAGGCTATCTACTACCTCAGTAGGACGATGGTCAAATATGAACGAAAGTACACTTCAATGGAGAAGACTTGCCTCACATTGGTGTGGGCCTCTACCAAATTATGACACTACTTCAGAGAACATAAAATACTTGTACTAGCCCAAATGGACCCTCTGAAGTACGTATTCGAAAAGCCCACAACATTAGGAAAGATCGCTCATTGGCATATGCTCCTACAAGAATTTGATATCACTTACGTCATGCAGAAATTGATCAAAGGGCAAGCAGTTGCCGATTACCTCATAGATCTCCCACTACCGAGTGATGAGCCTGTGCATGCAGATTTCCCCGATGAGGACCTACTCACGATTCATAACGAAGAGCCTGATAAGACCTCATGGATCATTTATTTTGACAGTGCTCTAACTCACAAAGGAAAAGGCATCAGGATAGTCCTCCTAAACCCAGAAGAAGTTGTCATACCTAAGGCTTTTCCACTAGATTTCCTTATCACAAACAATGTCACAGAATACGAAGCCTTTATAGCTGGACTACAAGCAGCACTACAATTAGGTGTTAAACAGTTAAAAACCTTCGGTGATTCCAAACTAGTAATTTCACAAGTCATAGGAGAATGGAAAACTAAGGAAAGGAGACTAATTGCAAACCTAGATATCGCTCAATATTTAGTAAACAAATTTGAAAGAATTTCTTTCACGCACATCCCTAGATTAGAAAATGAGCTCGCAGATTCCTTAGCCACGCTAGCCTCGATCATCCAAATACCCATCAGGCAACATACCAAGACCTTCTTCATAAAAAAGCTGACAGTACCTGCCCACGAGGTAGCATTGACCGTCAAGAGAGAATTACCCATCCTCCCCACAAGTACAGGGCCGAAGGAAGCAATCACCCTGGAAAATCATGTCAAGACAGAAACCGAAGTCGCTATGTTCAGATTTGAAAAATCACCGATCGACGAGGGATAACCATGATATTTCGACATCTGAAACTTCTTGAAACATTAATGCGTCCCTCCATAAGCCACAAAGATCAACGGAAGACTATAAGGAACCGATGCGCCCGATTCTGTATAATTGACAAAACATTATACAAAGAGGCCTTCACTAAAGGTGTACTACTACGATGTGTTATGACTAATGAAGGACAATACATCATTTGAGAAGCACACGCCAGTACCTACGGCGCCCACTCCGGTAGACAGAGGCTTGCCGATCAAGTTACATGACAAGGCTACTTCTGGTCGACAATGATCAGAGATTGCCACCTCTATGTCCAATCCTACAAGCAATGTCAAGAATACGCCACACTTGTCAAAGCTCCATCAGTCGCATTGAATACTAGGACCTCGCCATGGCCATTTTTGATGTGGACCTTTGATGTCATTGGACCTTTCACAGGCACCGTTGGGAACACTCACAAGCACACTTTCATACTTACAGTGACCGAATACTACACCAAATGGGTAGAAGCTGAATCCTATGCTAGAATCACTGCTTCAACACTCGTAATGTTTACCGTTCGAAATATCATCACCAGGTTTGGAGTACCCAGAATGTTTATCACTGACAACAGACCACAATTCATAGCGGAGAAGACGAAGAAGTTATGCAAGAAGTACGACATCGTTCTATGCCACTCATCACCATTCTACCCTCAAGGCAATGGGCAGGTAGAAGTTGTGAACAAAATGTTGATTCAAATTCTAAAACGCACAATAGAAACAAGTAATGGAGCCGACTGGCCTGAACGACTACCAGAAGTACTCTGGGCTTATAGGACCTCTATTCGTATGACCACTGGCCAAACTCCCTACCTCCTTACCTACGGGATGGAGGCAGTCCTACCATATGAGATACAAGTGCCATCCTTACGGATTCAACTAGATGATGAGCTATCCTTAGACGAGAGGAGAATTTTCCTACTCACGCAACAAGAGCAGCTTGATAAAACACATTTAAGGGTAGCTGATCACGCTCAGGTATATCAGAGGAGAGTGGCCAGGGCTTACAATAAGAAAGTCCTTGAATGAACCTTTAATATTGAAGAATTAGCCCTGAAGAAGATCATGCCTTCCAAGCACACCCATCCGAGAGGAAAACTAAAACCGAATTGGGAAGGCCCTTAAGTCATAACAGCCACATACTGGAAATGCCTACAAACTAGCGAATCGAGACGGGGATGAACTCCCTAGCCCTTGGAATGCCATGTACCTTAGAAAATAATACCCTTAGCCCTATGATCATCACATTCCGTGGTTAAATACTTGTACTTATCACCCTCGTAGTTGTCACGACCCATTCATTGGTCGTACGCCTTCAACTCAGAATATCCTTAAGACCTCCGATTTATCGCCCATCTTTTCTCACTCGGGCAATCTAATTAAAGGACAGTAGCCTATCTAACCTCTTTCAAAAGCATAAATAACACTCGACCCTCATTTTCCTTCCCCTACCATTGGAGGAGACATTAGAGCAAAAAAAAATAAAGATGTTAGGTTCAATCAAAACTCATTATTCTTATGCTAGCAGGATGCTTTCAAGAATACATACATCAAAATTTTTGAGTGAGTGCATTACGACGAATGAACAACTCAATGAGCTCAGGGAAGCATAAGCAGACTGTGAGGACATCCCTGGTAATGTTACTATAAGTATAAGTAAGGGGGAGAATAAAAACTACTGACAATATTACTCTCATATATGCAGATACGAAGCAACCTTCAACTGTCACTGGGCCAGCTCAGGAAGCATCCAAGTCCTAATGACGGTCGATGGCACTAAAGCAACTAAAAAGCAAAAGTAGACGTAAGAGATAACTAAAAGAAAAGGAGCCAATCAGGTACATCTAAACCAAAAATCTCTCTATATATGTCAAAATCTTTTTATTTCTTTTTACAGTTATCACCGGGAGCATCCCTCCTATATATACAATAGACACATGCCATGAATACAAAAATACACGCATGCACCCCTACTCCCTATGCTGTCGCGGGGATGGCCGATCACTGCTGTCCCTGATATCATCAGCTCGGAGGTTCGTAGACTGGTCCTCCGAAAATACAATCCTAGCACCTGGAGTCCTCGGAACCTCTAGACGATGAGGCCTTGCCACATAACCCCCCTCACTCACCTAACTAACAAATCACCTCTATCGCGAATGAGGAGGATACCTCGCAAGAACCTCACGAATAATAGAATCCTCACGAGCATCACCCCTAACACGATCATGGGATGTGTGATGAGACTACCCAACCGAGGAACCCGTAGCCCTCGACTCTGACCCACAGAGTTGACAAGCCAGCCTATGTATCCCCCGCTCAAACTAATCGTCGTTCGCTCAAACCGACCCGACCATCTGGTTGCGCTCAACCTACTAAGTGCATAATCACTTTAAGCGTCCACATAGTGGTGCACAAATGCCAATGGTCACCCCTACAGTGACCAACCACAACCCTAATCACGCGCCTGGTACCATGTATTTAACTCGGTCAAATGATCGAAAACTAGCGCTTAATGACGTTCTGACTCTCTGAACGCGCGACCACCCTTTGACGCGCAATTAATTTATGTGCTTGGAGTGAAGTGCACAATTCCCTAGAAACACAAAGAAAAAAATGCCCAAGACAACACATTCACAGGCCTAAATTGGGTGATCTTCGACACTAATTATTAGCCTAAACCACGCCCTTGTTAAGCCTGATCTAAAACATTCTAGACTTAAAGAAATATACACCTCAATAACTAAAAGAAAATGCTCAAGACTAAGACCAAACTAAAAAAAAAAGCCTCGACACCGTTTACACACTCCAACCAAAATTAAACAAAAAAAACTTGCCCCAACTAAGGCGAAACTAAACAAGAAAAATATCCCCATCATTCATACACTCCAACTAAGCCCAAACTAAGTCAAAACAAAAAAATGCTCCTAACATGCCCCGATCTAAAATAAATAAATTAAACAAGTAAACCTCGCACTCAAAACAAGTCAAATAAGCTACAAAATAAACTAAACCTAAATTTACAAAAGAAATTAAAATCATAATCTCTTCATAAATAAATAAAATAATTACAAAATACACCGATGGCATACCCTCTGAATATACAACTTGAAATAAGAAACTAACAAAAAAAAATAGCCCGTTCAAGCAATGCCCGAATCCGAATTTATTTAGGAAACTAGAAATCTCGGAGAAGCTCGGAGGGGAGAATCACGCTAAATGAATTCTAGCCATAATAACCTCTTCCCCTTGCCCCGAGCTGGCATAAAAGAAAGAATAGCTCAGAGAAAGTCACCCAGGACCTGCAGGATCCACCCTTAGAAGTGCACCTTAAAAACTATAGTAAGGGAGAGCAATTAACACGGAATCTGCAGAGCCTACCAAGGAAAAATAGGCATCGATCACGAGAATTTTGACCCTGCCTTATCCTTGGATTTCCTTTCTATCACCTTTTTCTCCTCCACCTGTTCCCTTAGCATGGCAGTAATTCGACTGCTACCTTGCATTCCCAATCCTGTCCATTCTCAATAATCCACTCAATAAACACAACTTTTCGGGTCCAACACCCGGGATACAAAAAAGAAATGAAGAACAGTCATTAATGAACAAGAAAGCCCTAAAACTTTTAATCCCAAACTTGGAATAAAATTCAAAACAACAAGAACTCAAAATTTTTAGTTCACACATTTATAAACTATACCTCCTGAATTACCAAATGACAAGTGTCACACCTTTAAACCCTTCCAATCTAATTAAATCTAAACCAAACACATACCCCCCCTGAAAGACCACAATCCATGACAGACTCAGATGAACCAATAATCACACAACACTTACCCCTTCAAGGAAACACAAATCTCAAAGCAAAGTAAACAAGCCAATAAGATTTGAACACTTAACGCCCATCCAAAACTTTTGAAAGCTCACACCTTTTAATAAGTGTCACCTCAAGTCAAACAAAAGACTATAACAAATACCTTAAAAAAAATATTAAAAAAACTCATTTGGGACCCCGCCAAGAAAAATGGCTCAACCAAACCCATTGGCACCAAGTAAACCCTCTAAACAAATCCCATAACACAAATTGAACTCCAAGCTAAACTAAATCCTAAAATAAGTCAAACAAATCAGATAAATCCAACTAATCCACTAATCCACTAATAAGTTTAAACGAATAAACAAGCATGACAAAATAAAAAATGCCTCTTTATTTATAACTCAAAAGTTTTACAAATATCACCGGAGCCATACCTCCTGAATTTACAACCCAAAATGAAGTTTGGGTTCAAAACTGAGACGAAGCGAGGAGCAGATTACGCTCGGAGCATCCAATTGGAGGCTTCAAGGAGAATTGGTTGGGAAACACATCCCTCCACTTTTTACTCCTCTCCCACTATCTTCACCTCCTCCACCGCCGCCTCCTCAACGCTGCCTTCACTGTTCCCTAAAAAGGACCGATGTGAAGAATAGCACCCTCATTCCCAATACTGCCCACTCTCAGAATAACGCCGTCCACGAGTATTATCTCGGGATGAAGATCACGCCAAATAATGAATATAGGAAGAAATGACATCCCAATCGGACGATTAGATCGCCCAATATCACTAAAACACTAATTTCAGAATATACGATATCTAGAAAAAGGTCAAAAGTTGAGACTAAACCAGAGAATGAAAAGCAAATGAAATCTCCCTCACTTATATAGAGTACGGACTCAATCACGTGCCAGAGCATAGGTATTTAACCAAATCACGCGTCATACATGATGTGCACAATCCAAAATGCGCGCCCTAACCAAAGCACACAAATAAGCCATTGCCTGCGCCAACCGTGCGATGCTCCGATCACGCGCACTCTATGAACCCCGCAACTTTATCAAATGATACACTGCTGCCGCGCAACCTAAAAGGTCACCTGTACATTGACCTGGTGACACCTCGATCACGCGCTATGATTATAGCGCATAATACAATCACACGCACACTTACATGTGCTTAAACGACCCCTCAAGCCTGAGATCGCACGCTTGAAAATAGGCACGCAATTATATCAAGTGACCTAAAATAGGTGCTCAATGCCTAACTTTGCATCACACTTTGATCAAAATTCACCTGTCCTATCGCGTACCCTTGCATGAGACGGAAGCATCGACAACACCCATCCCCATCGCGATAACATGTACACATGTGATATCACCTCAATATCTAGTCCCATCATAATAAATTAACCATACCCTCATCGCAAGAAGCCGAAAGCAAATCTCCTGAGAATGCAAGCACGCCACCGCTAACTATGCTCAGTCGACATCCCATCGCGAACATCACTACCTGAAAATAAAAAAAAGATCAGACAGCACATGCCACACCATATGACGAAAAGAGGGAAAGCTTGATCGTGACCCATCGCTAAGGCAAGAGCTCTCTCTCTCCCGAATTGATCCCCACATCTCACCAGGACTCACTCGACATGCAGCCAAATAAAGGGAGAATCCCCAGGTCCCATTGCGATATCATTTCTCCCAAGACATCACATCACAACTACCAAGCCCTACCACAGTAGACCTGAAGAGAATAAATCTCCAAAGTCCCATCGCGACACTACGGTGCCACTAGACCATACAAGTTATGCACAATCCAGGTAAGTATCACCCCCAGGTAAGTACTACCCACTTTTTTTATTTTACTTGATATTCCTTGTAAATATATAGTTAGCTATAATTAAGTCAAATATTTTCAAAACTCGTCTCTCTCGAGTCGCGAATCACTGTAGTCCTCCCATAAGAGATAATCATCAGTACTTGCCGAGAAGGTTAGATGGAGTATCTAGCATGCCAAGTGTTTTCTTGACAATCACAATAATGGTCGGGTCTACAAATCCTATACCTGTGGATCTACTCAGTAACGTCTTGGAAGCCACGTTTTCCATCGTTTTACCATCGAATTGATCTTAAGTTAAAATCCTTAAAATTTCAAAATTTTAAAACTCCCAAAATTTCAAAATCCCCTTACTAACCAAAAAAAAAACAAAATAAAAAAGAGAGAAGAAAAGAAGAACAAAGCAACAAGATAAATAGACCCAACTCACCTTTCTCTAAATACAAAAAAAAAATTGATTAAGCGCCCCATCACCTGCGGATAATAAATTACACTTAAACGTGACCTTTAACTCCTAAAACCCTTGAACTCGCAATCAAGTGCATATCCCACTGTGCAAAATTTGATCAAGCGTACACTCTAATACGCAGAATCGTTTGTTCAGACACATTAGCACTAGAATTCCCAACTTAGAGGCTGACTCCAGATGAATCAAGCGCACGCGCCACTGCGCAAAATTTAATTGAGCACACCTCAAAAGACCCCCACCTCAATTACCAGCCTAAATCGGCCATTCCCCTGGAAAACTAAACATTGAGTATATTTAATCTAAGAACTTATAAATGCCTATTGGAAAAAGAATGCCTAATGCGGATTGGTGTGAGCAATGACGCACTCAGTCTGACATGATTTGCAAAAGCCTTCGATATTACATGATACTTCATTTTATTATTATCGGTCCCTGGAGCTTATTTTGGACATTTGATTGATGCCCCGATACCTCGATTCCATAAAATCCCTCTGTTAGCCTGCACCATACGACAGGATGCGCAATGCACCCACAGACCCGGAATGTGCCCTTCGACAGCTACCCTTTGCCCTTCGAAATCTCCATTTTAGCTTGCGCTGATAGATAAGAAAGCCAAACATGTCATGTCAGCATCCCTAGTTCACATTTGTGATTTCTCAAGAGAAATGAGAAGACACCTCGAATGAGGGGTGTCTACTTCTTCGACGCGTTCTTACTTCATAAGAGCGCGCTGAAGAGGGGCATCTGTAGACACCCCTATTTTGTCCTCTCGGAATATATAAATTTATTCGGCCAACTTTTGACCTCATAACCCTGATATGAGACCATGCACTGAAATAATAGTGCATGGCTGAACACAGGCTAAAATAATAGTTTTGTGGCTCAGGCTCCCTAACCCCGATGTGGAAACCATATACTGAAACAATAGTATATGGCTGAACATAGGCTGACATAATAGTTCTGTGCCTCAGACCCCATACCCCCGATGTGGGAACCATGTACTGAAACAATAGTACATGGCCGAATGCAGGCTGAAATAATAGCTCTGCGCTTAGATCCCAACATAGGGAGACTATATACTGAAACAATAGTATATAGTCGAAATGCAAGCTCAAATAATAGTCTGGCATTTAAAGCCCGACCCGGACCTAGACAACCCCGAATTAAGTGCTTAAAACCAAGTGCTCAATTCGATGGCACGCCAAATCACAAGGGCGCAATCAGTCCCTTCTCAGACCAGACTTCCTTTTCCCAGACCAACTCGAGACTCGATCACGCGTCTATCATGAGACGCGTGATCGGATTGAGCGCCCCATCACCAATGCGCAATTGGCCTATGCCCGACCTAGCCTCACCATCCTTGATCCCTAAGTTTCCTCGATTAAACACTTCGAGAGTGGCGCTTAATTAGATTGCGCACCCCAAAATGGGCGTGCAATTAATTCTAATGCTATTAGGACTAGGAAACTTGCTGAGCAGGTTAGCCGGTCGCTCACTGAGTCGGTGATCGACTCAAAGCGATTAAGCACCAGGAGATCGGCGTGTAATTAAACGCCTGAAACAGGGCATTTAATTGAAGAAAAACCTATAAAAGCTTTTTTTAATTTCGACCAAAGAGAGAATAAGGAGGAGAGCGAGAGAGAACAAACTTTTTTTTGGGATTCCGAAACCAGAGAACTCCGAGAATGAGCACATAGAGCAACTTAAACATGATTTCAAAATTCAAGCACAAAATCTTCGAGGTTTCTCTCCGCAGCCCCGGTCCTAGGTAAAAATCATAGTTTTAGACTTAGGATCTTTCTCTTAGTTTTAATTATAGGTTTTAATTTTCAGTCCGAGACCGTAGCACCTTTTTTAGACTGCAAGTTTTTTATATCTAGTTCTAGTTTTTCTAATTTTGAATCAGTCCTTAATCTGGCAGTCTAATTTACCGATCCTAGGCTTTAATTCCGTTCTAAAATCTCAATTTCCAGTCCTATCATTAATTTCTGGTTCTAGTCCTTGGATTCTAGAACCAGTCTTTAATCATACGGTCTGATTTTCTGATTTCGAACCTGAAGTTAGTCCTAGAAATTTTATTTTTAATTTTAATTTCTTAGTTTAATAATTTTAAAAATCCTAAATATTAATTTTAGTTTCTATAATTCTAGTTTCTCAATTTTATTCATAATTATTACTTAGAAATTGACTCTAAAAAATCTAAAAATACTATTTTATAATCTTGAATCTAATTTATCTTTAATCTCAGCCATCCGATTTGGCCAAGGGAGCTTACGGAGGGTACTTGAGAACGAGGCCAATCGTCCTTAGCATAGCGGGCCAAAACCTCTTTTTTTTAGAATTACATAGTTTCTTTAATTAGGGTTATAATATCAGTTCCATAATTTCTTCTTAGAATTTTATTATAGTCAATTTACATGCTTTATTTTAATTAAATCCTTAGAATAATTGCTTCGATTAGAACTCTAATAAAATTAGTTCCTTTATTTTAGTTAGATAATTCTAGCATAGTTAATTCCTCACTTTATTAGACCCCAGTATCAGTAATCAGTCCTTTTATTTTAATTAGAATCTTAGTATAATTAATTCATTGCTTTGATTATAATTCTAGTCAAATCAGTCATTTATTTTAATTAGAATTTAGAATGATTAATTCATTGCTTTAATTAGATTTCAAGTACAATTATTTCATTGCTCTAATCAGAATTTTAATCACATTAGTTTGTTTCCCTTAATTAGAATTTTCTATTTTATTCATATAAAATTAATTCATTGCTTAAATTAGAGTTTTAGTAAAACTAGTTCTCTATTTCAATTAGAATTCTGGTACAACTAGTATACGTGCTTTACTTAGAATTTCAGTATAACTAGCATGCTTGGTTTAATTAAAGTTTCATTAAAATTAATACACCTGCATTCCTAGTACAATTAAGAGAGCGATGTTAATTGGACTTTTAGTAGTATTAGGACACTATATTAATTAGAATTCTAGTGGTGCTAGGAAACTATAATTAATTAGACTCTAAATTAAATAAACTATAATAAATTCCCACATAACTAAACTCACAAGAGAATTAGGAAGTCTAAACTGATTAGAACTACAATAATAACAGGGGAAGGGAAGAAAAATTAACTATCTAAATTATAAGAAAAGACATAGTTGCTGACGTTTGCAGGCGGACGATTTAGTAAAGAAGTAACCCACACTGCTCTAAAGCGTGATCATTGACATGTTGCAGCATCGTTAAATATCTGCAGCTGGCGAACACAACAAACTAGGAACCTTCTTAGAAAACCCTTTATTTCTAACATTTCAAAAGCCACATCGCTAGAGTCCACTTGGACAGAATTGGAGCCAGTGATTCAACGGGGACTGAGAGGAACCCAGAAAAAGTGCGCACCAACAACAGGGCCTAAGGATTGTTGGTGTGATGGGGACCTTCGGGGGGGGGGGGGGTGGCTTGCTTTTCGTGATGGGACATTGGTTGAGCTTCCCTTCTGGCTGCGTGCTGTTGCATGTTGCAATAGCGTCGAGACTTGGTGGTTATGCGATGGGACATTTCGTGTTGATGGCTTGTTGACTGTTTTGACGTCGTGATGGGACAATGATGGTTCATTTCTTTCTTTAACAAATCTCGGGTCATTGGATGGGGTTTGTTTTTTAGTGCTGATGATATGGTGGAGTTTTGGCATCACGATGGGACAGGAGGGCGTGGCTGATTTTGCTAGCGGGCTTGGGTGTTGGGACAACGTTGGTTATGTGGGCGTTGGCTGATTTTGCTAGGGGGTGATTTTCCCTTTTTTTTGTTTTATTTTATTTCATTTTATTTGATTTGATTTTTTGTTTCTTTTTGTTTTGTTTATTTTATTGTGTTCACTTTTTTTAGGGCTCTGGTATGAGTGACGGCTTTTATTTTGGGGCACTTATTTTTTATTAAATTTTGTTATTGGGTATTTTAGTTTTGAGTTTGGAGAACTTTGCTCTGGTCATGGTGAAGGAGGGGATTCCATGTGTGTGTTTAAGGTATTATGTTTGGTCTTATGTTTGGTTTGGAATGACACTGGTTAGAAATGTGTGAATTTGGTTTCTAGATTAGTTTGTTAGGTGTTTTAATGCCATTGGCTTATCTATTTTGCCATGAATTTCTCGTTCTTCTAGGGGTAAATGTCTTATGCTTATTGGCTTATTGTAGTTTGTCATGGATTGGTATTTCTTTTGGGGGGTAAGTGTTGCATGCCTATTAGTTTGGTGTTTCTTTTAAGGGGCTAGGTGTCTTGTTTTAATTAAGATAGATAACGGGGGCTTATGAATGAGACACTTGTCATTTTGTGGTGAAGAGGGGTTTAGGTTATAAATATGTGTTTAGGGGTTGGGCTTTGTTTTGTTATTTTAGTTTGGTTTTGTAGCATTTAGAATTTGGTACATTTTATTTTCTTAATGTCTTTTCTTCTATTTTATTTTATTTCTCGGGTATTAAATCCCAAGAGGTTTGTAATGGTGGTTTATACATATATTTAATTTGATAATGAGCGGTATTAGGAATTTCGAGTAGCACTCGAAGTGCTACTATGTTGGGGAAAGAGATTGAAGAGTTAAAGGTGGCGGGAAGAAAATCAAGGAAAAGAGCTAAATCAGAGTTCTCGTGATCAGTCCTAGTTGCTCCAAGGATTGACCTTTTGTCTGCCCTCCCTTGGGGGGTCCCAAAATTGGCATTACATAGGTGTATGCCTCAGATCCTGAGTACCCTTACCTTCTGTGAGTCACTCTTTCTTCTTTGCCGGCTCGGGGTTCTGAGATGCTGCTACTCGATTGTGTGTCTTGGAAGATTGCATCATAAGCAGCATCTCAAGGAGAAAAGGAAGTGAAGATGAGATTTATGTTAAAACTCGTTCAACGTATGCTTCCTCTCCCGGCACCTCCGTCATCTCTCCCCTCTTGTGTACACTGCTCAAACAGCTTTCTCGAGCGTTTGTCATGAGTTTAAATTCATCTTTTGTTTCGGATTTGTATATTCAAGGGGTATGCCCCCGGTGTAACTTGTAATAATTTTGTTATATTTATAAAAGTGAATGTATTTATTCATCATTTTTATGTCTTTATTTTGAGCTTCTTGAATTCTGACTTCGTTGGATTTGGTTTGGCTTAATCTGTTTTTCGTTGGTGTGGTTATGTGTAAAAGGGTAAGAACTTTTTCTATTTTTTGGAGTGCGTATGATGGGCGTGAAGTGTAGTCGGGGTGGTGGTATAGGTTTTGTTTTGTGAGTCTGGGCTGTAGGTGTTGTCTTAGGGGTGATTAAACCTTTTAGTTTGGTCTCTGACCCCCCTGCTGGGCCGTGTATAAATTTTTTTTGCCATAACTGGGGAATTATGCGCAGGTTTGGTGGTGTGAAATTCAATTTTGAGTAGGTTCAATTGCACGTGATTCAAAAATCAGCGGGACTATTCTGCATGTTAGTGCTAGGTGTAATCCGATTTTGTGCAGCCGTGGATGCGTGGGATTGAGAAGTTAGGCGTTGTATGGCATGGAAGTTCAAGCGTTTGTTCGGATTCTGTGTAGTGTGGTTGGCGTGTGTTTCTTATTCTGCATAGGAGGCCATGCGTGAGATTGGATCATCACATGCATGGTTCGGCGGGTGTTGAATTACGCACATTGGAGTTTGCGTGTGACTCTGAATCCGTGTGATGGGAACAATGTTTAATAGAATTTCATGCATGGTTCCCAACGCGTAATTCATCCGGTGTCTATACATTGACGGATCGCATGCATGGTTCAATTGCACGTGATTCAAAAATCAGCGGGGTTATTCTGCATGTTAGTGCTAGGTGTATTCCGATTTTGTGCAGCCATGGATGCGTGGGATTGAGAAGTTAGGCGTTGCATGGCATGGAAGTTCAAGCGTCTATTCAGATTCCGCGTAGTGTGGTTGGCGTGTGTTTCTTAGTCCGCATAGGAGGCCATGCATGAGATTGGATCATCGCATGCATGGTTCAGTGGGTGTTGAATTACGCGCATTAGAGTTTGCGTGTGACTCTGAATCTGTGTGATGGGAACAACATTTAATAGAATTTTGCGCAAGGTTCCTAGCGCGTAATTCATCCAGTGTCTATACATTGATGGGGCTTGTTCATTTTTCTTCATTCCTTTCCTACTCTTTCCTTCAACGGGTGGTCCGAGGCTTGTTTCGATGTCTCTCCTCCCCTCCTTTGTGATTTCGTGTGATCTTCGCCCTAAGGCAGCTTATGATGATGACATGATTTGAAAGTGCCGCTGCAGTCTAAGGGAGGTGTTGTTAGAAGCATTGTCGTAGTCGAGGTGGTCAGCTAGCGGGGCAGAACCTCTCCGTCATTGTCGTTAGGAAGAAGTGAAGGCAGTGCCGGAGGAGGTGGAGATGGCGGAAGGAGGCGTTAGAAGTGGAGGGGAGGTGTTACCCAGCCATTCCTCCCTTTTCTGTTACATCTGATTGGATGCTCCTCTGCATAGTGCCAGTTTTGGCTCCCCAGTTTTCATTTTTGGTTGTAAGTTGGGTTTTTGGGTGTTTTAGGTTGTAAGCTCAGGGGCTATGCTCCTGGTGTCAATTGCAGTAATTTTGATTTATAAATAAAGTTTTATTTATACTTTTTGTCTTATCTTTTCGTTTCTTTTTTGGTTTGGCATGTGCATTTGTGAGATTCGTGTGTTTGAAGGCCTTTATTGACTTATTCTTTCGATCAGAAGCCTTCTGCGCCCGGCGTATAGTTTTTTGTTCGTATTTGGTGATTACGTGCATAGGTATTGGTGCAAAATATAATTTCTCGCATGACATGAAGTGCGAGATCCAACGATTGGCGAGTTCATTACGTACAGATAGGTCTGCATTTAATCCAATTTCATGTGCTAGAAATTGCGTGAGATCTAAAGGTCAGTGGTCAACAGGTTGGCTAAGTCGAGGTGACGCTTGGATTCCGCGTAGTGGCAGAAGTGTGGAATTTTAATCTCATGCAAGTGTCAATGCGTGGTTTGGGTTTGTCGCCCGTGCGGGTTGACAAAAGGATAATTTCGCACAAGATTATGGTCGCGTAATTTGGAATCCGTGCATCCGTTATAACACTCGATTTAATTGTGCATTGTAAGGAGTGCGTGGGATTGACCGATGTCTATAAAAGCTCAAAATTCCTCTCATTTCTCCTACGCGTTCTAACTTTTCTTGATTTTTGTGCTTCTCTACTCTCCAGTGCTCTAGTTTCCGTGCGAGTGTGATATCATGTGACCCGTTCGTCAGATTTTGATGTGGTTTCTTGCATTCTTTTTCATTTCTCGAGTATTTCCTCATGAGATGGAGCAGAGGGTAGTATTGTAGACACCCCCATTTTGCCCTCTCGAAGTATATTAATTTGTTCGGTCAACCTTTGATCTTACCCGTGACTTTTTGAAAAAGACTTACCTTCTCTGGAAGTTTCACAACCCTAATGTGGGGACCATGCACTGAAATAATAGTATATGGTTGAACCCAGGCCAAAACAATAGCTCTGTGGCTCATACCCTTAACCCTAATGTGGGGACAATATGTTGAAACAATAGTATATGGCTGAACACAGGCTAAAACAATAGCTCTGTGGCTAAGATCCCTTAACCCTAACGTGAGAATCATGCACTGAAATAATAGTGCATGGCTAAACGTAGGCTGAAACAATAGCTCCGTGGCTCAAATCCCAATGTTGGGAGACTATATACTGAAATAATAGTATATAGTCGAAATATAGACTGAAATAATAGTCTAGCATTTCAAACCCGACACGGACCCGGACAACCCTGAATTACACGCCTAAACCACGCACGGAATTCGATTGTACGCCAACTCACAAATGTGCAATAAGTCCCTCTTCAGACCAAACCTCCTCTCTCCAGACTGCCTTGAGACTCGATTATGCGCTCCATGTGGCATGCGTGATCGGATTGAGCTCTATATCACAGGCGCACAATTGGTCTATGCCCAGCCTAGTTTGACAGTCCTTGACCGCTAAAGTTCCATGATTAAGCACTTCGAATGAAGCGCTTAATCGGATTGCGCACTCCAAAGTAAGCATGCAATTAGAACTAGGAAGCCTAGCTGAGCCAGTCAGCCGGTTGCTCACTGAGTCGGTGACTGACTCAAAGAGAATAAGCACTAGATAACCGGCGCCCAATTCAATTAAACGCTTGAAACACGACATGTAATTTAAAATTAAGCGCACCCCACAGGGCGCGTAATTATAAAAAAACCTATAAATAGAACTCCTTACCTCGACCCCAAAAAATACAACAACGACTCCGAGATTCGAGTTTCGAGCTCCTCACCTTCAAGCTTAGGATTTCAAGATTCCCCTCTGCAGCCTTGGCCTTAGGTATAATTTTCCTTTTAGTTCTTAATCTTCTGTTCTAGTTCTTAATTCTTAGATTTATATTTCTAGGTTTAACTATTAGTATTAATTCTCAGTCTTAGGCCGTAATACCTTTTTTGAATCTATAGTTTTAATATTTGGTTCCAGTTCTCAGAATCTGGAACTAGTCCTTAAACCGACTGTTTAATTCAAAACTTTAAATCTTATTTTTACGCCGAAATCTCGATCTTCAGTCCTATCATTAATCTTTGGTTCTGGTTCTTAGTTCCTAGAACCAGTCCTTAATCATACGGTCTGATTTTATGATTTCGGTCCCGATTTCAGTCTTTAGATTTTAGATTTTAGTCTTAATTTACCGATTGCTTATAATTCTAAATTAAAAAAATCCCGATTTATAGTTTAGCTCCCAATTTCTAGCTTCAAATTTAATTCATAATTATAATCCAAAAATTATTGACTTTTCAATCCAGAAAAGAATCATCTTATAATTCAAACTCAGTTTACTTTAATCCTAGCCACCCGATTTGCCCAAGGGAGCTTATAGAGGGTACCCGGGAACGGGGCCGATCCTCAGCATAATGGGCCAAAACCCCCTTTTTTAGTTTTTTAGTAAAATTAGTATATTTACTTTAATTAGAATTTTAACAGAATTATCACATTTTTAATTAATTAGAGCTTTAGTAAAATTAGCATGCCTGCATTCCTAGTAGGATTAGGAGACTTAATTAATTAAATTTCTAATAGGATTAAGATATTTAAATTAATTAGACTCCTAGTAGAATTGGAAGACTTTTTTAAATTAGACTCTTAGTAGAACTAGGAGACTTTTTCTAATTAAACTCCCAATAGAATTAGGAGACCTTTTTTAATTAGACTCCCAATAGGACTAGGAGACCAAGTTAACTAAAATCCCAGCAGGAATAAGAAAACCAAACTAGTTACACTAAAGGCAACCCATAGCTGCTGACATTTGCCGACGGACGATTCAGTAAAGGAGTTCAACCTGCAAGCTCCCGCTTCCCTTTAAAGCGTGATCAGTGACGTGTTGCAGCATTTATAAATATCTGCAACTAGCGATCACATCTTCTCAGGTATTATTCATTTAGAATTTGCCTCTTTAATTTCAACATTAATATTTCCTAATTTTATTACTCCATCATCGCCTTTGCTAGAGTCCACTAGGACTGAATTGGGCCACTCTTTCGGGGGACCAAAAGGAACCCAGAAAAAGCGCGTACCAATAGACTAGCGATCGCGATGGGACTCTTTTTCGATAAGGTTGCCCCAGTTTAATTAATTTAGTTTTTTATTTCCTTCCATTATTTAATTTGTTTTTATTTTATTTTTATTTTTTCGCCTTACTTTATCACTTTTTTACACACTCACCCGCATATTCAGTTTTTATAAATTAAAAAAAAAGACAAAAAAAGCAAACAAAACATATATACCAAAAAAAAGTTTTAAAATGGTCGGCCTCTAAAAATTAAGCTTTAATGATATCGACCCACCCTCATGGGGCTCCCGTAGTGACCCCGAGTATAACGTTAGTGTAGACACCCCTATTTTGCCCTCTCGAAATATATAAAGTTGTTCGGTCAACCTTTGACCTTCACTGTGACTCTTCAGAAAGGACTTACCTTCTTCGAGGGTTTTGAAAACCTAACATGGGAACCATATACTGAAATAATAGTATATGGCCGAACATAGGCTGAAACTATAGCTCTGTGGCTCAGATCCCTTAACCCTAACGTGGGAACCATATGCTGAAATAATAGTATATGGCTGAACACAGGTTGAAACAATAGCTCTGTGGCTTAGATGCCTTAACCCTAACATGGAAACAATATGCTAAAATAATAGTATATGGCTGAACACACGCTGAAACAATAGCTCTGTGGCTCAGCCACCCTTTAACCATGACGTGGGAACCATGCACTGAAACAATAATACATGGCTAAACACAGGCTGAAACAATAGCTCTATAGCTCAGATCCCAATGCAGGGAGACTATATATTGAAACAATAGTATATAGTCGAAATGTAAGCTAAAACAATAGTCTGGCATTTCCGACCTGACCTGGACCTAGACAACCCTGTATTACACGCCTAAAACACATGTGCAATTCGATTGCATGCCAATTCACAAACACACAATCAGTCCCATTTCAGACCAAACTTCTTTTCTTCAGACCACCTCGAGACTCGATTACATGCTCCACATGGCACGCATGATCGGATTGAGTGCTCCATCATAGGTGCGCAATTGGTCTACACCCGACCTAGCCTCACAGTCCTTGACCGCCAAAATTTTACGATTGAGCGCTTCAAATGAAATGCTTAATCAGATTGCGCACTCCAAAGTAAGAGCGTAATTAGTCCTAACATGATTAGAACTAGAGAACTCGGCTGAACCAATCAGCCTGTCGCTCACTGAGTCGATGATCGACTCAAAGCAAATAAGCGCCGATTAACCAGCTCGTAATTCAGTTAAACGCCTGAAACAAGGAGCTTAATTAGAAAAAAACCTATAAAAGACTTTTTTTACTTCGACCCAAAAAAAAAGGACAGAGAGGAACAGAGCGAACACAGAGAGAAACACAACAATGACTTTGAGATTCGAGTTTCAAGTCCTCTGCATCCAAGCTTCGAATTTCAAGATCTCTCTCTGAAGCCCCGGCCTTAGGTAAAATTTTCCCTTTAGCTTTTAGGTTTCGACCCTAGTTTTTGATTCTTAAAGTTAGTTTTTTTCCGTTTTAACTAGTAGCATTAAATTTTCAGTCTTAGACCGTAGCACCCAGTTTTTACACAGTAATTTTTAATATCTAGTTCTAGTTCTTAGTTTCTAGAATCAGTCCTTAATCAGATCGTCAAATCTTCGACCCTAAAACCATAATTTTGTTCTGAAATCTCAATCTCCAGTCCTATTATTAATCTCTGGTTCTAGTTTTTAGTTTCTAGAACTAGGCCTTAATCATACGGTCTGATTTTCTAATTTTGGTCCCGAATTCAGTCCTTAGATTTTAAATTTTAGTTTTAATTTCTCAATTTAAGATTTTTAGAATCCCACTTTATAATTCAGTTCTTAATTTCTTGTTTCAAAATTCAATTCATAATTATAACCCAAAATTATCGACTTTAAAAATTTAAAAGAATACTATCTTATAATTCAAAATTCAATTTGCTTTAATCTCAGCCACCCGATTTGCCTAAGGGAGCTTACGGAGGGTACTCAAGAATGAGGCCAATCCTCCTTAGAATAGCGGGCCCAAACCCCCTTTTTGTCAGTTGCTTTAATTAGAATTTTAGTAAAATTAGTACACCTGCTTCAATTAGAATTTTAGTAAAATTGGTATACTTGCTTTAATTAGAATTTCAGTATAATTAATATACTTGTTCTAATCAGTCTTGGTAGAATTATAACAGTTGCACTCCTAGTACGATTAGGAGACTAATATTAATTAGACTTCTAGTAGGATTAGGAAACTTAATTAATTAGATTTCTAATATGATTAAGACTTAAATATTAATTAGACTCCTAATGGGATTAGGAGACTTAATTAATTAGACTTTTAATATGATTAAAACATTAAACTAATTTGACTTCTAATAGTATTAGGAGACCTTTTAGACTCACAGTAGAATTAGGAAACCTAATCACAATAGAATTCTAATAAAGGTAGGACGCTCAAAAGTAATTAAGATTCCAAATTAATTAGACTTCTAATAGTATTAGAATATTTAGACCAAGTAGACTCATACTAGGATTAGGACATAGGAATATTAGATTAATCCACCACAACTGATTCACATAGTTAGACTCATAATAGAACTAGGAAACTTAAGCCAATTAGAATTATAGCAATAATAAGAAAAACTAAACTATCTAAACTTCAAGAAGAGCCAGTGCTGCTGATGTTGGCAGGCCGACAATTCAATAAAGAAGTAACCCACACCCGCTCCAAAGCGTGATCACTGACGTGTTGCAGTGTCATTAAATATCTGCAGCTGGCGATCGCAATAAACTAAGAACCTTTGTAGAAATCTCCCTTTATTTTTAACATTCAAAACACCGCATTGCCAAAGTCTTCTCAGGACAGAATTGGGCCACTGATTCACGGGGATCGAAAGGAACCCAGAAAAAGCGCACACCAATAGACTGGCGATCACGATGGGACTCTTTTGCCAAACTCTTCCTTTCTTAGATAGTTAGTTTATATTTTCCTTCTTTTTCTTTCCATCGCATCATTTTGAATTCCCTTCAATATATGAGTCTTCACCAAAGACTCAAGAGGTTTGGTATACGAAGAGTGAGTTTAGGAGACCCTACGCTGTGGGGATATCATGAAAACCCAGTATACGATGAAGAATCGCCTTATGATTTCAGCCTTCGACAACCTGAGATTAACATGGCTAGCGATCACAAAAATCCCTTTTCTACCCCACACACTAGTAATAACCACAATGGGAGAGATAGTAACACTGGACAAAACCTCACTGCTTAACAAATTACAGTACTCAATATTAAAGAATACAAAGAGGAGATGATGATGCTGAGGAATTACTTCGAGGACTGGCTGCCACATACGAGACCGTTAGGGCACGATAATATTCAGAAGAACAAGAACGACAGGAGAGACCGTCGCCTACCCCGAGTACAGTGTCAGCCCACACCTCACCATTGAGACAACCTGCTGACACATTCTTCAATGATGGCTCTCTAGACAAGGTTTGCTCGTGAATTGCTCCAAAAGAAAGAATCGTCAAGATCGAAGATCTGTCCAAGATGCTCGATTAATACATGGCTAAGAGAGTACGCCCTGGTCACTCATTAGGATTCGACAAGTTCTGCCGAGATGTTGAATTTAATTTACTGACGGGATTCAAACCGCCAAAATTTACCAAGTACAACGGCATGGGAAATCCAAACCATCACTTTGCCCTCTTTTGCAATGACTGTCGACCCATACACGACAATCAAGGACTTCTCATCCATTATTTCCAGCGCTCATTAGAAGGAGAAGCTCTAGAATGGTTTGTGGGACTCCCGCTGTATAAGATAGATACATTCGACGATTTAGTAGGTCAATTCCTAGACCAATACAAGCACTTGATCCAAGAAACAGTCCGTCTCAGCAATCTAATGGTGACAAAGCAAGGACCCGATGAAGAGTTCGCCGACTTAATCACCAGATGGAGGAAACACACTGCCATGACTGACACTTCAATGAAAGAGAAGGACTCGGTCGGCAATATCATCGATAATACTAGAGAACCATTAAAGAGCGTGCTCGTCATAAGTGACTGTCCCGACTTCACTGCACTCCACTCCCAGGCCTCCTGACTAGCGCCACACATCAAAGGCGGAGACCTCGCCCTATCCATAGTCACGTCAAGGGCAGGCTCCTTCGGTGAATCAAAGTCAAAAAATAGCAAGAAAGCCACAGGAACCGAGCAGGTCAACACCGTCGTCAATCAAGGACAGAACCCCAGAAATGAAAATTTCCAACCGAGAAATTTCGGACAGAATCAAAATCAGCAACAGTATGTAAACCAAAATCAAGGCACGAATCAACAAAGATAGGCGAATCAGAATCAAAGCCAGAACTAGAATCAGGGCCAATACTAGAACATAAACTAATATCCCAACACTTATCAGAACCAAAATACAATACATAATTGATCAGCCCACACGCTGAGTTACAATAGCGTACCCCCACCATAAAACTTCAACCCAACTAAAGGCCCCTATCAGCCGAGATGGGAACACTATCCCCCTTTACCTGATACAATCCCTAATATCTTCTATCTCCTTAATACTCAGAATCTCCTCTGATTCTCATAGGAAAGACCCCGACCATGGCAGACAAATCTAGACTATAGAAAGTTTTACGCATTTCATCGATATGCGAGACACAATCTAGAAGACTGTTGGGTCCTCCAGGACGTAATCTATGACATGAATGACCAGAACCAAATTGACTGGGAAGCACTCAGGAATCGTAACCCTAATAATAATCAACCCCAATAGAACTTAGGAATCATTAATAACCCCATGCTCGATCACAACCAAGGAACACCAGCCCAGGTTACCACCATGGATCTCCCCGATCAATCCTCTTTCCAGCCCTCCACCTTAATCACTCACATCCAACCCTCCAACACTTTTTCCACACCTGTGGGAACTCCTCCACCCCCGCACCCCTCAGTCTTGATCACCTGAATTGCCCCGTCGAGCCCACCTCCTTATCCAAAATTCACTGAGATACGAGTGCACTCCTTTAGGGCCCGAAGTTCATTCCTCCATAGTCGCCCACCAGAAACTTTAACCCCTCAAAATCCTAAACCAACACCATTACCACTCCCCTCGTCTGATTCAGAGCCCGAGTATGAAGATCATGTTCTTTAAACTGCAGCCCAAATTGCCGCATGGGTAGACAGTGTCACCCGAAAGACCCCAAGCCAAGAAGATGAAACAATGACTAAGTGTTTGCTAAACGCAGAAGAGAGTGAACGAGGACATCCTGACCCATGCGAGACACTGGTCTCTATTTTCCTAGAAGAAGAAGATTACACACAGTATCTCCCACCTTGGAGTGACATAGTGCAAGTACGTGCCCTGTCCGCAAATTTTACTCACTTCACAAATATATCAATGTCGAGCAACACTGGGCTTGGTCAACAACCGACTTGCCCGATCCTTAAGTCAGGAACCAATTATCCACCTCCGCCTTTTCCTCAAAATAAGGATTCCACAAATGCACAACCACCAGAGGGGAACGTGAGAGAAAAAGAAGTTAACCTACCTCCCCCACCTCATATTATCCCTCCACCAATCCCTGCACCTCAACCACTCCAACCACCCGCACCCAAGGCTCATCGGCCAGGCAGAGAAATTATACTCGAGCCAGGACAAGACTATGACCTTCTGCGGCGTCTCCAGAAGATCTCGACCTAGATATCAATGCTAGAACTCATCAAGAAATCGCTTGACCATCACTGACTGCTGATAAGGACACTTGAAGATATATAAGTGGATGAGGACACAACATTGGATGAGCTACATCAAATCGCCTCGGTCATGGCACAACCTCCGATACTCACTTTTACGGATTCAGACATGCCTAAAGAGTCACTCTGGGAAAGTTCAGCTCTCATATACCTACTGTTATAATTAGAGGATTCTCCGTACCCCATGTGTTGGTCAATATAGGAGCAGGACTCAATATTTGCCCTATCATATTAATGGCACTCGAATACATAGAGCAGGATGCCAGACCCTCAGCACTATCTCTTATAGCTTATGGCTGCTTGCATCATTTCGTCAGAGGAACTATCAAACTCCAGGTTCACCTCGGACCTGTAACAAAAGACGTCACTTTCCATATTTTTTATTCCTTCAGTACCTGCAATCTTATCTTAGGAAGAAAATGGTTAGAGTCAATGAAGGCCATCGCATCCACATGCCACAAATGCATCAAATTCACATACGAGGATTCCATTATCCGTATATACGCAAATGCCCCCTTCCAGGAGATGGACACTGATTACGCGGCAAGTATTCCGACAGCCCATGATTCTGTGTTGAACATGGGCCATATGTATCAGCTCGAGTAATCCCCCAACGCGGCAAGTATTCCGTCCCCCAACCTCTCCTAGTTCTCTCCCAATGCGTCAATAAAAATTAATGAGAAGAGAGGTTGACCCAGACCTCGCCAAACTCTACGACATCAACCCAATCGCAACAAAAGGTTGGGACATTATGTATCAGCTCCGGTAATCCCTACACCGAACTCAGTAAAAATAACCAAAGTCGTGTAGGGCCTGTCGTCCCAAGGAAAATACATAAACACATAGGATTAGGTTACCAATCGGACGGCCCACAAGCCAACTTGTTTCCTACCTCACCGAAATGATCTCTATATGACCAGTTCGTCTATGGGACTACTGAGAAAGCAGATGTGCCAAGGCAGAAGGAAGTGTCCTTCACTAAATCCCAAGAAGCAGAGATTGAATGAATGGCTAAAGAATTCAATAATTTAACGAGTCTAAATAATGATATTGACAAACCACTCGAGGGAATCAAACCCTTGTTCGACACTAAGGAGTTTACAGAAGAGAAAATGGAAGAACCTCTAGAACTCGAGTCGCGAGTAGGACATTGGGAATCCATTGATGATGAAGACTTTCACATACAACCTCGCAAGATGGTGAAGAGTATTTACAGTCAATATGGGGAGAGCACGCTTGGATCGCGATAGGTGTTGTGCAGCCTACATTGCAATTATTACATAATTAAAAATAGTAGATTAGTTGTATAAACTACAACAAGGTTGAACTAAGGTAAGCTGCCAGTCCTACAAGAACCAAGGCTATTGTAGTAAGTTTCAAGAGGTAAGGGTATGTCCATAGGGAAATGTGGTTCAACTATAGTAAGTCTCTAGATCTCTGGTAGATCTGACACTCTATCCTAATTTAAACTAAACTAAAGCAGAAAAGAAAAGAGGTTCTAGGTTTTTATCACTTTTACTATAAATTACAAAAGATAAATGCAAGTAATCCAGATCTAATCAAACACAGAGATAAGGAGAGATATAGAGAACATGAAAATTCAAAAGGTGGAGAATAGTAGCTAGGAGTCTTGGTCTCTTACTGAAAATCAAAGGAATCAAAAGTAGTGTAGAGGACTGATTTGCAACAATCTTCTTTTCTGGCTCCAAGCTACCTAGGTTCCCCCGACAGAGGTGAGATATAAGAATCTAATCTCCACCAATGGATCCAAGCAATCCTGAGGTTAGGATCTACCCTTCTACTGGATACAGTCCTAAGGTTATGATCTGCCCTTCTACTGGATACAGTTAATCCCTAAGATTGCTCCAATTTATTGATCTTGATTGGAACAAGAAAACTATTACAGATGCTGCAGGTGCCAGGCTACTAAGCTCCCCATTTTTGGCTGACATCAACAGGAATATCCAATATCGGGAAATCAAATATGAAGAAGTGAAATGTAGATTAGAATCACCTTTAAAAACTATAATTATATTATAAACTTATAATACTATTGTGCCAAAATCTACAATCTGTACAATATACAATCTCTTACAAGCCTCTGAATCTCTTAATTTATAGCTCAAGACCTCACCCTAACTACAGAAAAGATTTTAGCCACTCATGATTGGCTAAAGAGAGAAAGGGAGAAGAAGGAAGGAGGGAGAATTTAGAAGAAAAAATAGATCTCGCACTAAGCTCTGGTTCTCTCAAATTTTGAATGTCTTTAATGTAATTTCTTCAAGCTTTCATACTCTCCTCCTCTGTCCTCAGATCTGTTTCAGCCAATCAGAGCCCAAGAGAATAATTCTGTTATTCTGGGCTACTGATGTGGCCAATTTCTCTTCTAGAACCTCTTCTCCCATTGGTTCATAATTAGCAAATGCACGCTAGGCCGTTAGGGTTTCCAATCGTGCACAGTTGAATACCAAAAATACCCCTAGGGGTTGCTGACATGCTTTGGGATGTGTGCACAAGCTTCTGAAATTGGCAGCTATTGAAGGAGCATGATGAGAAGTTGCCAAAATGAGTGTCGAGAGGTTCAGGGAACCTTTTGACAGGTTCTAAGTGTACTTGCTCTTCATTTCGACAAGATCTCTGTGGCTTTCGACAGGATCTGGAAACATCTTGAGATGCTGAACTGCACTTGTTGATAGGATTGATGAGTCGTCGAGAGGATCAGAAGCTCGTTGCATCGTTCTGCCCATTTCTTCATTCATCCTCTTGACAGGTTATACTAATCCTGTCGACTGGTTATACAACTTAACACTAAGCTCTCCATAGGTTGGCTCAATCCTCACGAGAATTAGTTATAACATCAAGCAAGCTGTTGATAGGTTGGATTGGATTGCTCGATAGGTTCTATTGAACCTCACGACAAGTATCTAGAACCTCTCGACAAGATAAAATTAACCTTCAGAACTTCTCGACAGCTTCTAGATCTTCTCAAAATCTTAGCTATTTGGGCATCAGATCCTCTCAGTAGCTCAGGACAACCTCTTGATAGGTTTATCCTTATGCTTCCACAGCTGGTACACCTCTCACTTGTGTTGTTCTTCATTTATTCAGCATCCAACAACCTCTTGATGGATTCCATCTTCATTCTATGTAACTGCACTTAGCCTCAAGCCTTCCCAGTTAAGCTTAAACACTCTCAGGAACTTCTAGGGCTCTTGTGGATCGCTTGATTGGCTGACCTTTAGTCTGTAAGGTCACATGTTGAGCAGCAAATTGTTTCTTGGGCCATTTTAAGTGGATATCTGCATTAAGCTTGCAATTTGTTGCTTATCTATAAAATGCACTTAAAACACATTATTAGTCAGCTTAAAGGTCTATCAAAGGTCAAGTTAGGAGGTGAAAAATGATATTTTTCACCACTTAACACGCCCCCAAACCTAAGCTTTGCTAGTCCCTGGGCAAAGGAGAAAGTAAAAACAATTATTGGAAATAAACATGCCACTTTTGTAGGGAACACAGATGCATTTAGCATATGCATCAAGCCTTTTAAACCCCTAGGAGATCCCTAGTGGAGGAGTAAAGTCTCCTGAGGGTTTACAGCAAGGTCAAAAAATCAGAAAAATGATACGTATCATCCTGACTTTCAGGACGATACGTATTGGGTATCGACCGAAACATTCAATGTATCGGCAATACATTGAATGTATCAGTTTGATACATTGAATTTTTTATTTTTTTTTTCAAAAAATCCTAAAAAATAAAAAAAAATAAATTTAATGATTTTCTATTTTGTTTACTTTTTTTAAATTTTATTTAAAGCTTATTTGATGCATATTGCATAATAGGATGGATCCCTAATTAAAGTATAGTCTCTTCCAACCATGCATAATTACGACTAAAAGCTTTCAATTTTTTCCTTTCTTTTTTATTATTTAATAAATAAAATTTTTATTAATAGACAACAAAAATATGTTAAGAGTGATCTTATCATTGTTGTGGACTTATATCCTAATATATTTTTGTTGTCTATTAATAACCCTCGAAGCTAGAAGTGATATAACCCACATCATCTTGTGAACCTTTTGGTGGTGGTAGAGGTGGTGTTTGATAAGATTCTGACGCTCCTCTTCCTTCAATCCCTCCACCTCTAAATGTAGGAGTGTTATACATTGTTAGCAGGTCCTCATCCCATGCAGCAATACCTCCAGAAGTACAAGGATCAATATCATCCGCTCCACCACTAGTGCCAGTGTGGGTTTCATCACCTCCATCATCACCCCCACCATCATCATTATCACTATCGGGGCTATGTTTCGTCATCAGATCCAACCACTGAATGACGATTCACTATTCATTTCTGCCTCGGTGGTTGGGAAGCCTGCTCATCTGCTGCTCTTTCAACATTATCCAGCCATGCGATGTCCTCACTATCCAACAGTGGCTCTTCTCTCTCTTCGATCCACTGATTTAAAGGGTCATCCTCCATGAATATATAATCCAACAGGATAGGATCAAAATATTCACTATCTGTAAGGTAAAATATGATAGATGAATTAGTACATGTCTGATGCCTCATCAATTAGATCAAATAAAAATTGTATGAACTAAGACTTCATATAATATCTTACCACGATTGATCCTCTGTATATTTTTGACCCTTAATCTCATGTTGTAGTGGGAATATATTAACTTTTCCAACCGTTCCATAGCTAGCCTATTCCTTGTCTTTGTGTGAATGAGAGAGAAGGTGCTCCAATTTCACTCACAGTTGGACGAGGAACAAGTTTGCGATAAAACCCTCATGGCAACCCGCTTTAATATCAGGCCATCACTTCCATAATGCATCCACAAAACAACGGGTTTATCATACTTGATTTGGGATTGCGCCAATGGGGTCCCAAATGACCCATGTCTCCTACGAAATATATCAATCTATATACCAATAACCCACATATTAATAAATAAATCATATGACACCTGCATTATTACTTATAAGGTATTATTACTCACATCTCTTATGGCTTGACCTTGCTCTGCCAACTCAGGGAGCATTCCTTAGATCACATTTAGCAAACCGCTATACACGTCATTAGCCTCAGTCAATTCAAAGCGTCCCATATACTAGAAGACCATATTTAAGTAGTGTGCTATACATCAAATATGAATAATCTCATCAATATATAAAAATAATGAATAATAAAAATAATAATAAATAAATGAAAATCACTACATAAATAGTTTAGCGTGTTATACCTGCGGCATGTAAGTGCTGGTAGAATTGTGCATCCCACCTCTTGTCGATGATTGCCCAATATCGTTTATATTTTATCGGGCAGTTAGTTTTAATAGCCAATTTGGCTTTAGCCATTGACTCATAAACGTATCCCATTATTGGTTTCTCATCACCATCTACCAACCTCAACACTTGTACCAGCGGGGTAGTGACGGTGATCTGGTGGTCAACATCTACCCAAAACTGGGGACTGTAGATCAGGTCGGCAACTTCATTGCAAGCAAGTCTCTTTGCTCGTGAGAGTTTTAACTCATGTTTTCTCGATTATTCAGAAGAGACCATGCTTTTCAGCTCACCCCTATATCTAGCCAAGCTCTGTAAGGCTAAAGATTATGTTATAAATCGTGTAATCGCAAGCCGGAGCAGCTTGTTCTTAGTGAAGTCTCTCATCAAATTCACCAACTTATCACTACTGTATAGGTACGAAGTAATCGTTCTTCCCTTCTGAATAGCTACTTGTGCTTTACTTGTCTTTCTGAAATCCTCAAGAATGAGGTCCACACAATGAGCAGCACACGAAGTCCAATACAAGTGACATCTCTTCAACATTAACTGACGACCTACAACATTATAATTAGCAGTATTGTCTGTTACCACCTGCACAGCCCAATGCTCTCTAACATCTTCAGATACTTTATCCATTAGTTGGAAGAGGTAATCAACTATCTTCGCATGTTTTGAAGCATCAACCGATTTTAAAAATATTATCTCGACATCGTTGTAGACCAAAAAAGTTGATCAAACTCTTCTTTGTGGGACCTATCCATCCATCGCACATAATTGTGCAACCTCTCTCATCCCATACTTCATTGAAGCTATCCACGTAAGTTCCTATCTCTACGTATTCATCATCTAGTAGGGGCCCGGATACCTCGTATGCAGAAGGCTTTTTAACTCCTGGACCAGCTTCTGTATTTGTATCAATCATACTTTTGAAGTACGACGACTTCACAACTTGACTCAGAATGTGACTGTATACCACGAACTTTGCAATCGATTTTCCAAGCCTCTTTTCCCATTTTTTCAGTGAAATTGTGCTTAATTTACTTTGCTTTGAGCTTTTCGTCTGATGCATGAACAGATCCATGGGACCTATAATACGACCTGTGGTAGACGGCCTGGTGTCCCTCACTGATGCTGACCTACGCAACCCGACAGTATCATGAATATCCTCCTCAATATCATCAATAACATGTGGCCTATGACTAGATCGACCACCAGCAGTAGGCATTGATGGGCCCCTCAAGCTGGATCGAAACCGATAATTAGCTCTTTCTTGATCTCATCGCTGTCGTGCTTCTCTAGCACTCTCCCTCATGACTCTCGCTGTCAAAACATCCTCATCCTCATCCTCATCTTCATCATCCCCACGTTCAGGTGCAGAAAACTCTGGATCTCCCCTCCTTATTCTCTCATATATTTCTCTATCTTGGTCGGCTTCTGTCTTTTTCTTTCCCTTAGCCGCCTGTAAACTAGCTCTAACTTCTTCTCTTACCTCTCTGGGCACATTAGGGCACCTTTTTGTTTCTCCCTTTACGTGAGCCAAATGCTCCTTCAACCGTATGATACCTCCTCCTAATAATTTTTTCTCATAAAGTTTATATTCTATTCGGAGTCTATCACCATCTATTGTTGTGCCGTATTGCCAGGTTGAATCTGATGATCGTATTGTTAGGCTATTTTAGGTGCTTACTACTGACTTTATTGGAGACAGTGATAAGAATGGGGTGAATGAAAATGAATGAAAGATGGAGTGAAAACTATAGAGCAGCAAGCCTAAAAATACATAGTCCTGCAAGATACAGGGCCTGTTGTAGCAAGTTTTGATAAGTAAGAGTTTGTCCCATAGGGAAAGTTGATCTAAAGCTCCAAGGGAGCTATCTTTAGTAGGCTCTCCAGATCTGACTACAGATCTGGTAATCCTAAATGGAAGGGGATTTAAGGTAACTATAATCTAAATCCTAAGGTAACTTAATGTCTAAACTACAGAAAGGGTTAAGGAAGAGGATGGAGTGTGAGAAAATAAATATAAAAGGGTGAGAAGTATGTTATTAGGTACAGATCTGATGGGTCTCATAACTCAGACTCAGATCTATTGCTATAGAAGTCATGTCCAATGGCTACATTATCACCAAAGAGGAGAAAGGATCCAACTCACCCCTGTGCCATGATCCAATCCCTTATGGCTATAACCTGTCCACTTAAATGGTCACAGACTATCCAATAGGGGAACCACAATCCAGAGATGGGTCAGAATAATATTATCATTGTAGGCACTACTTCATCCAGGCTACAAGCTCAAGAATCCATAGGAACCTCAACCTCTAAAGTTCTGTGTGTGGGGCTAGGCCTACAAAGTGCACGAGCCTGGACACACATGACCAGCAAGAGTTTGAGTACTAGCTTTTAAGCTTGGTTGTTCATTGCTTTAGACAGACAGCAGCGATCCAGTCACAAGCCTACAATCTCTACAGCCGGATCAAATCTGCAATCTGATGGTGGGCCTATACAAATATAGGGGAGTCTGTCTCTGCATAATCTCTCACAAGGCTACAAGCACAAGTGCAGAGAAGAAGAATCTGTCTTAGTTCTGTGGATTGGCCTCACCCTAGGGCTATAATCTGTCCACTTGAATGGTCACAGACTATCCACAGAGGCTATCCACCTCACAGAGGTGTAAGACAGAACAAGAACATTGCTGCTGCCACCATGTTCACAGGGCTACCAGCTCAAGCTCTCATGGGGATTCAGATTTAGTGGATCCTGTAGTGGGGGAAGGCCTACAATGTGCCTAACCTGGACACACAGATCACTTAGATCTAAATAAAACCTTAAAAGTAATCCTCCATTGCTTACAATACAACTTAGAAATGGAGGATCTCAAGGTAGCAGCCTTGTACAGAACAACTCACAATAAAAATACCATCCCATACATGCAATAGATCCTATTACAAAACTCCATTAAAAGCTATACCATATAATCATACAAAAGGCATAGCCAGCAAGTGCTGGACTATGGAGAGAAGGAAAAAAGAAAAAAGAAAAACTCCTAGACCCTAACCTTAGCCTACTGTAATTCTACAGCCGATTTTAAGAAGAAGCACAGAAGTCAAGAAAAAAGGTCCCCTAAACCTAAACTAGACTTAGGCTTATTTAGCAGTCGGTTCTCTCTAAATTAGGGCTCGGAAAACCCTAATTTCATCAATGCAATTGTGGCCCATTCTTGTCCCTTGGATGCCTCGGGGTGTGTGCACAGAGATTGGAGCATTAGAGTGCATGCCCTAATTGCTGGAGATTCCCAGATTTCCCTTACAGAAGTGGGGAGAAGTTTAGAACCCGATCCTCACTGGGTAGAAAAGGTTTGTAGGTCTTGCCGCGTGGTAGAATTGGCGTCACAGGGTTGCTTTGACTTGAAGCTCTTATAGTCGCGGGGTTGGTACTTTGATCATCGCGGGAATGCTTTGGTCGTCGCGGGATTGGGCTTTGCATTTGAATGACGCGAGAATGGCGCGCGCAGTTTGTTCCTTGATGAATCCACCGGCGATCCTTGTGAAGAGAACAATGTACATAGGCTTCTTGATCGCGCGAGCAGTTCCTTGAAAGTGTGTGTCCCGTGGCCACTGCGCGACAGCCACGCGCTGGAATGCCTGGAGCTCTCTCTTTTCAGTGAATCGCGCTAAGGTTGAAAACTCATCTCTTGAGCTGCGCGAGAGTGTGCGAGTGCTTCACGAGCGCTTAAGACTGAGCCTCATGAGAACCTCACGAAGTATACTTTTTACTCCCTGCTGACATCCATCTGTGCGCGAACGACGCGAGGATTGCGCAACCAGTTGGGGTGCTCCCTTCAGAAGCCCCCGACAACTGCGCGATGTATTCTTTCTAATTTGATTGAGCCCTATGACATCTGTGCGAGGCATTCTCCTTGATTTATTTCTGCTTTGCTGTGCCTCTGCTGCAGCTAATTCTCTGTCTGGGTTTAACCTTCACACTTCTGAGGGACTTCTGGGTCAGCAGTAGGCTTCTTAGCATGGTTAGGGGTTTATTTGCAGCTGCTGCTTATTACCTACAGAATCAACTTAAAACACATTTATTAAATGATTAAGGGTCTAACAAAGATTAAGTTAAGGGGTGAAAAGTGGTACTTTTCAGTTCTTAACACACCCCCGAACCTAATCTTTGCTAGTCCCTTAGCAAAGCTGTAATTAAATGCCACTTTCGTAGGGATCACGGGTACATTTAGCATATGTACCAAGCCTTTTAAACCCCTAGGTGATCCCTAGTGGAAGAGTGAAGTCTCCTGAGGGTTTTCAGTGAAGACACCCACAAACTTCACCATTAAAATCAGTTAAGTATAGTGCAGATAATGACAACACAGATTTCGATGTTTAAAGCTCCATTCGACACCCAATTTTTTTTTAACACTTAGAGGAAATTGCAGCAATGTTGTAGGCTATTTAAAACTTAAAAGTTAACATGTGTTTGCCTTACCACCATTCATTTATCATTAGAATATCAATGTAAAAAACAAAAATCAGTACCCAGCTTGCCTTTAATTCAAAATTCAGGTTGGATACAATCCCAATGAGGTTAAAATTTAGACCCAATTCTCACGAGGGCTATCTCTCAACATTAACAACCTGAGGGTGTTCACATTCAAAACAGCTCAAGAGCAGTTACAGACCCCAAATGGGCCTGCAAGCATGAGCATAGGCAAAGCTTCAAATTTATGACATCTTCAAGAATTTTCACCATAGATTGGACAACTCCTCATCTCCATATGACAGCTCATTTAAATTTGGATCCACAAGGTCTTTTTGAATGGGTTGTAATGTGGCTTATGGCTGAGGGATGTAAAGAATAAAGGGGTAAAAAGGAAATTCAAATAAGAAATCAGCAAGGTCAGGAGTGATTCATGACTTCACAACCTTCATTTCAGCAAAAACTACATCTTTCTTTATATATTTCAAACTCAAAGTGGTCAGCTTCTCCTCTTCTTTTCAATTTCCAGATGATGTTGTTCTCTAGACTTCTCTTTCTTTTTCTCTTTTTGTTTTTATTCATTCTTTTGTTTTATGAATATTTTTTTTTTTTTTTATGATGAACTGCCACACAACTGCCATTGATACACGGCTGTTCACAAGTTTCTTTTCTTCATCTTCCACAGAATGTTGAACCATTCTCAGTATCTTTCTCCTTTACCTTCTGAAATCTCAGAGTGAGGGTAAGGTTGACTCAGGTCATGAGGTTAAGGTGCAAGTGTTCTGGTGTTTATGCAACAAAAGTATGATTTTAAGGCTCAACTAGTGTATGCAAAAGGGCAGATTTTAAAAGGTTAGATTTTCAGGCTCAAACTGTCCAAATGAGGGCCTTGGATCATTTCCTCAGTATCATGAGTGTTGTCAATTAGTTTTGATTTGGAGGTGCACAACTTCTAGTGAAAAAGTCTTGATTCAATCAGTCCTTAGAGTAGATATAATGCCAAAAACACTCTTCAAAAGCAAATGCTGGGCCCAAATCTCACTAGGTATGGTCATCAAATTTAACCCATGGGGTGTATTTTCATCTGTTTCTCTCCTCTTAGGTTCACTGAGTACTAACTGACAAAAATTTCTAATATTAGCTTCATGGTGGTGTCAAGATTTTTAACTTTTTCTATTTCGAAAAGTCTGCAAAAATATTTAAATTTTTATAATTTTCCTCATTATATCAAGTTAAGTGGAAATTAACTTTATTCATCCCATTTTTACCACCATTACTACACTAAAATTAAGTTATTATATTACCTATCACACACCCCCAAACCTATGAGGAGCAGTGCCCACACTGGTTCAAAGGTGAGAAAGTGCAGTAGCTACTACAGAGAAGGAAGAAATAGAGAAGAAAACAGAGAAATAGAAATACTACAAAAAATGCTACATTGAACAATCTAGAGCAAAAAGAAAATGTTCATTATGAAAGAAAAATTATTACAGAAAGAACAAAAAGAAGAGAGTGGAAGAACAGGGATCATAGGGGAGCCGGTGTGGGGGGGTTGGGGGAAGATGGTGGGGGAGAGACAGGGGGTCAATCTTTCGCTTCTTCTTCGCTCTCTTCCCCTTTTTCTTCTCCTCCTTTGCCAGGATTCACTGGACCTTTTCATACTCATCCCAAAGAAATTGTAACGGGTCCGGTTCCGGAGGCGGTGGGGGATCCTCCCAGATGGGGTAGAATTTGATGGGGAGCCCGAAGGGTTTGTCATTCGCCATGGTTGTGAGGAGAGCCGGACGGCTAGGGTTAGCAGATGAAGGATGAGATGGACAGGAATGAAAGGCCTATTTAAAAGAGTTGGACGGTGGAAACTGGATCGGCCTATTTAAAGTTGTGTCCCTTGCGAAGCTTGACAAGAAATGATTATTGTGTGGGGAATGAAGAAACGCACAACCGATTATGGGAAAAGAGAGCGCACAATAAATGAAAGTTTTAAAACTAAGCTTGGGATATAAGGGGATCCTGTGTATCGCGCAGTTGCACAGTGGAAGGTGTGGAATTGGGTTTCTTTGCGCGCGATCACATGAAAACATTTGAATCCTGTACTTTCATCCAGCCAGTTGCCATCTATATCTACCTTGCACATGGATTATTATTCGAAAGGATTAAAACCACCTAACATACATCTCCCATGGTAAAATTGAAAGAAATGAGGATGAAAGTAGAAAAGCACACAGAACAGATCAATAGAATACAAAAAAGAAAAATTATATTAACTAGAAAAACATGTACAATGATAATTACAATCTAAGTACAATTTAAGCTACTCTAAGAGGAAGCATCTGAATCCGAATCGGTCAAGAAATCCCAGCCCATCTTTTTAGCATGTTCCTTAAGGGCAGCTTTGTCCTATTTCCTCTTTTCTTCCCGTGCCTTCTTTACTTCGGCTGGTGTTTTCTTGGCAGTAGGAGCCTTTAGTACCTTCACCCTTACTTTTGGTTGCTTGGGCATTTTAGGTTCCTTGGGTTCTTAAGGGGCTTTTCCTTTCCTCTTTGCAGGGGGGTTGCAAGGGATTTGCCTTTTCCTTCCTGAGTGGGGACCACAGGGGACTTGCCTTTTCCTTTGGGCTCAGGCTGGCCAGGGGGTTTTGCCTCTTCAGACTGGGCAGCGAGCACTTTGCCAATTTTGATAGATGTAGCTTTGGGAGCAGACCTCTTAGTAGTGGCTTTCCTCTACTTAGGATAAATTTGCTCTTGTGGAGGTGCAGCAGAGGCCTTGGTAGGTGGAGGCTGCTCTGTAGGAGGTGATGGAGGAGGGGCAGCTGGGGCCTTCCCTTTTTCTTGCTGGGTCTTAGGTTGTGCCTCCTCAGACTGGGCAGCTGGAGCTGAAGAAGCTTGAGGCTCTGGGTCTGGCATATGAACAGAGAGTGGGGTGGGCTGCAGAGGAGCATTTCGGGCAGCAGCCAATGCAGATTCCAAGGAGGCTATTTGGATTTTGTGTTTGAGGAGGGCAGTCTCATGGATTTCCTTTTAGATTCTAAAGATCTCTTGTGCATTATTGAGCCTCGTCTCAAAAAGTCTTGCTTTAGCCTTCTCTGCAGCAATGTTGGCCTTTTCCAGCTCCAAATTCAACTCATTATAAGTAGCTAAAGCTTTGGCCTTCTGATAGGCCTCCAGGATATTTGTCCACCCCAAGGAGATGCCCAGTAGTTGCTTTCTGTGGGCCTCCTTCATTGTATCAATCTGTTGCAGCAGGGGGGTCTCAATGGACTGGCGCAGTTTGGCCATGCCCCTCAAGACATCCTTCCTAAGATAAGGATTATCCCTCATGTGATGAAGGATCGTGAGGTAGGGAGGGCTGTAAAAAAAATATTTGGGTGCGATAGGCAGATAGGAAGTGGAAGGAGCAAATTGTGATTGGTCTTGGGGGGAGGGGGATAACAGTGGGTAAGCCTAGTTGTGGGGGGAGGGGGATAAGTTATGGATCTGTTTGTGTAGATTTGTTAGTGAACGTGAGAGGGGTAAGATAAGAGGGGGATGGAGGGTATAGGGGGAAAGGAAAATGGAGGAGGCTCAGTAGGAGCAGGGAGGGATGGGGGGGAGGGGGAAATGGGAATTGTGAGAGGGATGAAAGAGAATGGTGGGGTTGTGGGGATGAAAGGGAGTGCTAGTGGTGGGGGGGTTGTGAGTCAGGGCTGAAGTCTGTCTGGGATTGTAGGGAATTGTTGAGGGATGGGTAGGTTGGTTAATGTCTGAAGGGTGGATTAGATGGAGGTGAGTTCAGTCTGCATTTGGTCCTGTGTTTGGGTAGTGGTGGATAATTGGGATTGGATGTCTTTGATAAGGGATAGGATAAGTGTCAGTGTGTCAGGGTTGGGGGGTTGAGTCTGTGTAGAAGAGGGCACTGGTTGGAAAGGTGAGGAAGGTGCATGATGGAAAGTGGAAGGAGGGGAAGAGTGGGGTTCTGGTGAGTGATGATGCGAAGTAGTTAGGGAGTCCGGTAGGGGGGTGTAGTGGGTAGGCATTGTGTCAAGGAAGGTAGCCATAAAGGCTTGGAATCCTATGGTGGTGTTAAGGGTTAAGTCAATGTCTGTGAGTGGGGATGTAGTAGGTATGGCTGGGGTGGTGGCTGCATCAAGGTGAGTTGTGTCAATGGGGATAGAAGGGATTGAGGGTGGTGTCTGGGAGATGGTGGGGATTGTCTCAGTGGTCTTTCATTTTTTATAGGAAATGAGTGGAGGGCTGTCAAGTTTATGTGTAGCTGATGGGGGAATTGTGGTTGTGTACTGAGGTAGGGTAGGGGATGGGGAGTCCTCCCAAGTACCAATCACAGGTGAAGGGGGAGTGGGCGTAGATGATGAGGACAGAGGAGGGTGAGAGAGAGAAGGAAGAAGGGTAGTGGATGCAGGAGGAGAAGGTGGAGGGGAAATGGGGGCTGCTGCAGCAGTGGTGGTAACAGACTCTGTGAGCACCTCCTTGGTAGTAGGGGTAGACCTTGTTTCAGCTGCCTCTTTTGATTGTTTGGGAAGGGCTTGAGCCTCAACTTTCTTCTTCTTCTGGGCCTCCATTAGGCTCCTGCTGATTCCTCATTCACTCTTGCCAAAAGTAGTAGGGGCAAGGGTGGTAGTCTGCTCATTTTTCGCTATCTTGTACCCCCCCTTGAGTAGCAGCAAGGTAATGACCCTGGCATAAGGGAGTGTGTGAGGCTTCTTTTTCTGCCCTATCTTCTCCACTATGTCTTTCATTGCCTCGAAGATGAGCCAGGCTGCATGGAAGCCATGGCCAAGAGAGAACGAATAAACAACATCGGCAATGGGAGTTCTCTCCTGCTGATGTCCTGAGCAGTATATGTTCTTTCGCAAGACTTGGTCAATGAAGAGGAGTTTCGGCTCCAATTCTCTCCTTCTGATTGAATCCCCTGTGGCCTTTAAACCTCTAGTTAAAGCCCGTGCAATTGTATCAATTGATGCACTCAGGGGGGGCCATATCCACAGCTAGGGTCGAATGCGGCTAGGATGCACAAAACTTCAGCAATCACCTTGGGGCTCACTAGCATCTCAAAATCGTCAATTAGCCCCAGAAAGCACACTTGTCCATCTTTGTCCTTCTTGACCTTGATGTGCTAATAAAAGAGTTGCACTAGCCTAGGGTAGGCTAGTGCTCGAATTCCTCTCATCAAGGGTATCAGGCCCGCTTTGCTCATAAATTGCACGGCAGGAGGGGCAAAGAGAGGTTCCTTCTCAAAAAATGGTAGGTCAAAAGCTGTCTCAGGCTCCAATGGGATCGAAGCCATGAGCTCTGAAGGAGTAGAAAACTTAGGGGTTGGCACCGCCGCCTCCTCAACCACTTCCTTCCCTTTTTTGGGTGACTTTGAAGTCTTGGCCTTTTTAGGGGTGGTCTCTGCAGTGGCCTTATCCTTTTCCTTTATCTTTTGTGCACTCTTGGGAGCCATTTCAAACTCTATCTTCGAATATGAGGAATGGAGATGGAGATCTAAGTGCTTACCCTAAAATCCTAGGGTTAGGTTTGATCTGATGCACAGGGCACCACGAGATCTCTGATCAGAGGGCAATAGATGGTGGTGATGCTAGGCACAACTCTGTAGATTTGTGGAGTGAATGATGAGCTATAGGATTGATGCTGGAGGAGAGAGAGGGAAGAGTGCCAGAAGCTAGGGTTTCACAGAGGGAAGAAGGAAGAGAATACTGGAAAGGGAGATAAGCGCGGGGTTTAAATACTTATCGCGAAGCTCGACACACTTTGGAACATCTGGTCGCGAGATTGGAAATGAACCTAGTGAAGGTGTTTATTAAATCTGGATTGTGAGACAAACTCCCAAGTTGACCTTGGAGCGCGTGGCAGTGTGAGATGAATTCATGTGAATTGCGCGAGTGGCTCCCAGGTCTCCATTTGGATTGCACAAAAAGCTCTGAGGTTAACTTAGAATCTCGTAACAGCCTTAGAATCTCATGACAGCAAATGAAGTATTTCTGTTGAATTGCGCGAGAGTCTCCCAGGTGTCCTGCTGAACCTCGCGATAGCCACCAAATTATTGTTGTCCAAAAGATTAGGCAGCAGCAACCTGTTCCATTACATACTCAGGGTATTGCCTCGCAGATGGGCACTCTTCCACTGTGTGTTGTGGAGATTGGCATATCAGACATGCCTCCATCACTTGTGCAACCATTCTGGGCTGCACCACAGTCAAAAGTTTATCAAAATTATCCTAAAGATTGGCCATCTGTATTCTCAGGTCATCGTTTCCCCTAACTTCATACATCTTTCCTTTAGAAGTTTCAGCCAGCCCCAGCTTAGGAGAAGGCTCTTGAACAGTTCCAGATGAGGACATCTTCTGGAAAGCATTTTCGCTGATGACCTCGAACAAGTCCCACGCCTCATCAGCTGTTTTATGCATGTACGTTCCACCACAAGAGGCATCTACCATGTCTCTACTTTTCTCATCAATCCCATTGTAGAAGCTCTGGACAAGCTGCCAGTCGGTTATCTTGTGGTGGGGACATTGTTTGAGCATCTCCTTAAATCTATCTCAGGCTTGATTAAAATCTTCAGTTGGGGATTGGGCAAAAGCAAGTACGCCTTTCCTCAACTAGCTGGTTTTGGTCTCTGGGAAAAATTTAGACAGAAATCTTGTCTAGAGGTTTTTCCAGGAAGTGATGCTGTTGTTTGGGAGAGTAGATAACCAGGTCATGGCCCTGTCCTTTAGGGAGAAAGGAAAGAGCCTTAACCTAGTGGCTTCTGGTCCCAAACAAGCAATGGAGAATGTCGTGCATAGGGCCAAAAACTGGTCAATGTGCTTGTAAGGGTCTTCCTTGCTAAGCCCATGGAAAGAGGGAAGCATTTGGATGATGGAAGTTTTGATCTCGTAGTTTCCCTGAACATTTGGGAATTGGATGCTGAATGGAGAATTGTAATCATTCGGAGCATTCAATTCCTTCAATGTTCTAGATTGCTCTTCACCCATAACTGCTGTCTCAATTTCAATAGGGGGCTCGACTGTGGTGTGTCTGTGCCTGCTCGGTCTTCTACCCCTTTCTATCTCAGGGTTAGCAGGCTCTAATGTAGGATTGAGGGATCTCCTTCCTAACATGCACACAGACCAACAGCAGGGAAGACTATTCGCAGGCACATTGTAAAATTTGCAACTATCCTAATCAACTGCTACGAAATTTTCAAAGGAGAAATAGACTGAGGTTTTGAGGTTTAGAGAAGTACAAAGAGAGGTAGCTAGACTCCCAGTGCAATTCTACTCTCCTTCTCTGCTATTGTCCAGATCTGCAAGAAAAATTCTAAATGTAAATCAACAGTATCAATTATTCATAAGTACAGCTACTAAAGAACAAAGAATACAAGAATCTAGGGTCTACTAATAGATCAAGAGTCCCCGGCAGCGGTGCCAAAAACTTGTTGGGATATTTTTAAGTGCTTGCTACTGACTCTATTGGAGACAGTGGTAAGAATGGGGTTAGTGAAAATGAATCAAAGGTGGATTGAAAACTACAGACCAACAAGCCTAAAAATATATAGTCCTGCAAGATACAGGGCCTGTTGTAGCAAGTTTTGATAAGTTTTTTTCCCACAGGAAAAGTTGATCTGAAGCTCCAAGGGAGCTATCTTTAGTAGGCTCTCCAGATCTGACTACAGATCTGGCAATCCTAAATGGAAGGGGATTTAAGGTCACTATAATCTAAATCCTAAGGTAACTTAATGTCTAAAATATAGATTGGCCTGTATCATCTGATAATTTTATTTTATTTTTAATTTTAAAAAAAAATATTATCGGACGATAATTACCCTATTTTTTAGGGTACGACAATGTATCGTACCACCCAAGTCCAAAGCCGATACGTATCGGTATTGGACAATTTTTTAACCCATGGTTTACAGTGAAGTTACCCACAAACTTCTTCAATGATTCAGTTAATATTAGTGTAGCAAATTGGAACAAAATTCAAGCAGTATAAAATTCATTCCACACCTTGTCCATTCAATTTTAGGGGATTCTCAGCAAAAACATGGCAGTTTAAAACTAAAATTCTGTTGTAATTCCTGCATAATCAATCAGCTCATGTCAAGGTATTTTGTATGAAAATTAATGCAAAGCTCACCCTCAAATTGAGAATCATGTTCTGATAATGCCCCCATCAATCCTAATTTCAGACCTAAAGCTAACCAGGGCTGCCACTCTCAATAAAAATAGAAGGGTGTATCAATTCACATAGCTCAAGAGCAGTTACAACCCATAAATAGGATTGCAAGCATGAGCATAGGCATTGCTCCAATTTTTGAAAATTTCTAACTCTTTTCACCAGATCAAACACATCCTTATCTCCACAGGATAGCTCAATCCAATTCAGATCAGTAAGGACTTTTTATTGGGTTGTAATGTGGCTTATGGGTGAAGTTTATAAAGAATAAAAGGGTGAAATAGGATTCAAAATTGAGAAATCAGTAAGGTACGGAGGTGATTTGCAACTCAACCTTCTTCATTTCATCACAATCTTCATCTTCTTTGAATTTTCAGATTTGAAGTGATCAATTTCCAATCCTCATTTTAATGTATCCAATGAAGTGGCTTCTAGCTTATTTTTGTTTTGTTTTTCTATTTTTCTCTTTTTGTATGCTTTTCTCATTATTTATTATTTATTTTTTATATATGAGCTTGAATGCCATAGCTGCACAACTGACATACAACTGTCATCAAATGTGCTTTTTTCTTCTTTCACCAAATGTTGAACCAGCTCCACCTGCTTCAACTTCTTCTCCTTTACCTTCTAAAATCTCAGAGTGAGGGTCAAGCTGAATCAGGTCACTGCGATTTGGGTTCAAATTCTCTGGTTTTTGTCAAAGAAAGCTTGAATTTAAGGGTCAAATGGTGTGTATCAAGGGCAGTTCAAAGGATAAGGAGTTTTAAGCTCAAACTGTCCAAGGGATGGCCTTCATGTCTTTCATGTCATGAGTGCTGTTAAGCTATTTTAATTTGGATTTGCCTAACTTCTAGTGAGCAAAGGTAGGTTCAATCAGTCCTTAGAGCAGAAGAAATTACCAAACACTCTTCAAAGAAAACTTTTCAGGCCCAAATCTCACTGGGTATGGTCTTTCATTAGATTTTTGGGGCATATCCTCACAATTTTCTCTCTTTTCAAGTTCACTAAGCACTCATTTATGAAAAATTCCTGATGTTTGCTTCATCAAAGTGTTAGAGCTATAGCATGTTTTAGTTTTAAAAAGTTTTTAATTTCCTCTATATATAAAATATCAGGTGTGAAATTATTTTATTTTCTCAATTGCTGTTAAAACCTTGCTGCACTACTATTAACTATTCATTGGCAAATCTTGCCACACCCCCAAACCTATGAGAAGCAGTGTCACTGATTTAAAGATAAAGAAAATATGCAGCATGAGAGAAAACATACACAGAGGAGCAAGGAAAGAAGAATAAACAAATAAAATGCAGCTAAACAAAGAACATCAATACACAAACAAAATAAGCACCAGTAGTAAATATAACACACAAATAATGACAAGAAAGCAGACAATAAAACAAAAACAAAGCAAGAAAATCGCAGTAAAATAGACTAAAGAAAAATTCCTTTATTAACACCAAAAGATGCACAATGTAAAGGAAAGTGTTCGACAAGAGATTATGAAAAAATATCCTATCTATACAACTCTAATCATCTGACTCCTCTGCAACCTCAGGTGGATCTTTGAGTCCTTTACCCTTTTCTATCTTCCGAGCAGCAGCAATGGACTGGGACCTTGTGGAGGAAGGTTTTCTAGTCCTGGATATGGTTTTCTTTAGAGGGGGCGGCTTTGGCTTAGAAGGGGGCTCCTTGAATTTGATGCTAGGCTTGACTTTGCTAGGCTCCTCTGGTTGAGGAGCTGCTTCAAAGGGAGGTGCATCAGGATTTAATTCTTTGGAAATAGCCTCTCCCTGTCAGTATTTTTAGTTAAGTTCTTCTGCATGGTTGCAATAGTCAGTCGATACTCATGAACTTTTTCCTGGGCTACTCTCAGCTAGGCCTGCAGGACCTTTATCACATCCTCCTGGCCCTCAGCTCTATTCTTCTCCTAGTTGTATTGCACCATAATTTCTTGTCAACCCTTCTTTATCTCTTTCTTCTCCAGCTTGTAAATCACTGGTAGAAATTTGATGTGGTCCAGCAGAGGTTGCCTCACAGTGGTTCTCAGGTCAGTCATGCCTCTAAGTACATCTCTCTTAATATAGGCATTGGCTTGAATGACCCTGAGGAGAGTAAGGTAGGGAGGTGGGGGATTAAGGGAAGCAGGTAGGATGGACTGGTCAGTGGGGGGAGTAAGGCCATCCAGCTGTGGAGGGGGAATAGATGATGGCATGGGTGAAGAAGAAGTAGAGGGAATGGGCTGGGGAAATGCAACCTCAAGGGCATGGTCAGTTTGGGTGGAGGCAGTGGTAAAGGTAGGGAGAGGAACTTCAGGGATAGGGTCAGCCAATTGTAAGGGTTGTGGGGAAGTGGGGGTAGTGGTGATATGGATGGGTAAAGGGATATCTGGCTTTTGGGATGGTTGGGTTAAAATTTGCAAAGTGGAATTGATGGCTAGCACAGTGGAAGGAATGGAGGATTGGTTTAGGAGTGTGGAGTTCATGGCTTGAAGTGTGGCCTCAATTGATGATTGGGTTTGATTGTTGGCCATCACTTGGGATTGAAGGGAAAGTAAAAGGTTGAGGATATGGGGTAAACGATCAGGTGTGACAGGGGTTGTGGGTTGGATTGGTGGAATTAGGTATGGTCAAAAGGTGGGGTGAGTGAATGGGTAGGTTGTGGAGAGGTGGGATGTGGAGATTCTGGTAGTGGGGTGTACTCATGCCCAATATTGTCCCTAATGGACTTTATTAAAGATGAGTAACCCTCACTAGTGATCTGGTCTTTGGTGTGTGGAGGGGAGATAGAAAAAGTGGGATCAAAGTCAAAGGGAATGGATGGAGGGGAAGAAGTGGCTGGGCCAGCTGATAAAGCTGGTGCAGGGCTCAAAGGTGGAGTGGCTAATACGGATGGGCTGGCTAGGATTGTGGGTGAAGGTAAGGTAGGGGTTGGGTCAATGGTAAAAGGAATGGATAGGGTTGTTGATGTGGTGATGGTGGAAAAAGAAGCTGAGGTGTTGGGAGGTATGGAGGTAGGAATGGAAGGTAGGGAAACTGAAGTGGATGGTGTGATAGAAGGGATGGCGGTGGGGCTGGCCCTCTCAGAGCTGACAAAGGATACAAATGGGACAAATGGGGGTACAAATGGAAGAGTAGCAGATGGGAGCAAAGGCTCAAAGGAGATTACTGTAGAAGTTTCAGGTGGAGGTATGGAGGTAGTGACAGCTGGAAGGTGAGGCTCTGAGCTTACAGAAGCAAATGGGGCTGCATGTGGAACTTCTACCTCAGTATCTTCACTGGACTTATTTTTACTCTTGCCAATGAGGGTCCTACTAGCAGACCAGGCCCTCTTCCCAAAAACTTTAGGGGTCACCTTTACCACTGGCTCATCTACTTTGAACACAAACTCCTTTCTCTTTAAGAAGGCAATGATGAGCCTGCTATAAGGGAGCCCAGGTAGGGCTTGCACTCTCCTGATTTTCTCATATACATCCACCATTGTATCAAAAATTAATTTTGCAGCATTCATAAACTGACCCTTGGAGAAGAAATATAGGGCATCCACTATTGGCACTGTCCTCTCATAGATATTCTTCCTCAAAATGGAGTCAAAGAAGAGCATGCTGGGGTGCAAATCTCTTCTCATGATTGCGTCCCCAAACCCCACAATACCTTGAGTGAGGTGCCTGACCATTGCTTTGAAAGAGGCATTCTCAGGTGCAGCCATGCCATAGACTGAATCAAAAATAGAAGGGACCCCCAATGCTATCCCAATATCTCTGTAATCCACCACCATCTCCACATGATCAATCAAAATTATAAGGCAGGGCTCAATTGAATCTGGCTTGGTTTATTTCCTGAGATTCTGATACCACAATTTAACCAGCCTTGTGTAAGATTTTTCATTCAGTGGGCTCAACATGGGTGTCAAGCCTGCCTTCACCAAATAATTCAAGGTGCCCTGACACTCCTCTATCTTAGAGAAATAGGGGGTGTCAACAATAGTCTCTGAGATCGGACCTAATGCATCCACAAATTCATTGGGTGTGAACCTGAGCAAAGGGACTTCGGGCTCCAATTCAGGGATAGGCTCAGCCTCAAAAATTTCAGGCACAAAATTAGGTTCTGTCTCAGGGGCCTCCTCAACAATGTCTTCACTAGTTTGGGCCCTCTTTGATTTCTTAGATTTCTTGGATTTCACAGTTTTCTCAACTTGGTCCATGACCAATTTTCTCTTTGCAGATGGGGTCTCCTTAGGCTTTGTGGGTTGCCTAGTGGATTTCCTAGTGGCTTTGGTGGTGGATTTGGAAGGTGCTTTGAAAAGGGTGGCCAAGGTGTCTTCTTGATCAAACATTGTATACTCAAACAATTGCAATTCACTCCCAATCACCACACAGACCTTTGTTATCAATCAAAGTAACCACACCAATTTGCAAATGACATGCCAAAAATGCAAAGTGGAGCAGAAGAGAGGCTTACCAGCAGAAACCTAGGGTTTCTCAGATCTTAAAATGCATAACGCCAAACCAGCTCAGATCAGGTGCAAAGTGTAGCATTTGATGAATTGAAGCAATGAGGAAAATAGCCAGGAAGTTGTTATAATAGCCAGTGAGATAGAGAGAGAAAAAGCAAAATGGAAAAAATCTCCAGAGCAAACTTAAAGTGCAAAGAGAAGTTGTTGAATGGTAAAAATGGAGTTGTCGTTAGGCTTAAAGTAGTAGGGAACGACTTTTGACAGGATTGGGGCAAGGTGTCGACAGGTTGATGCAACCTGTCGATGAGTAGAAAGTCACTGATCCTCGCGAGAGGTTCATGCAATCCTGTTGACGGGTTCAAGTAGATAGCAACCATCATTCCGAGAGGTTCACAGAACCTCTCAACAAGTTCTTTGAATTCAATATACAATCCTCTCGACAGGTCCTAGGCTCCAGGAAGGTTACTTCGAGAGGTTCACAGAACCTCTCAATAAGTACCCTGAACTTGTCGAGAATTCAACCAAAAGTCTTCAAAACCTGTCGAAATGCTCCTGGATCCTATCGACAACCATTTTTACACCTTCAATACCTCTCGAGAATTAGTTCACACCTCTCGACAGCTACTAGATCTTGTCAAAAAGCAGACTGGGAACTCTCAGAACCTATCGAGATGTTCATAGAACCTATCAATAGGTTATACTTTAGTTTAAACAGACTTATAATCAATTCCCAGTTCATTTCCCAACAGATTTGACACTCCAACTCAGGTCACTTTACCAACTTTGACTTATTTTCTACCTGAGGTACTAACACACCTGGAAAATTTATGTATAATGCCAAACATAACTGAAACAAAAATAATAAAATCAGTAAAAATAAATAACCAAAGACATAAGTTATTATACATAGTATACATTTGTTGAAACTCAGTCATGTCATGGAAGTTCATGATAGCGGATGGTCAGTATAGGCTCCACCACATTTTCAAAAATATCACCAAACTCATCACAAAGATCGTTATAATGCAATAGGTTGGATAAAGTTTCTTTCACAAGTTCATCTAATACATCAATTGAAAAACAATGCTCATTATTCAAATGAGGTGGATGGGCTACATCATACACATTCGACTTGACTTTCATATTGCTAAAAGTTATGTCCATTTTCCCTTATCTACATTTTATACATGCATTTGTAGTGGCCAAAAATGGCATGCTCATGATCACGAGGATGGAGGTAACACACTTGCTTAGTTCCATATCTAGCACTAGAAAATCAGCTGGGTAAAAGAATTTATCAACTCCAACTAACACATCCTTTATAATCTCCATTGGTTTCCTCTCAGACCTGTCAGCTAGTTGAAAGACCACATGTGTGGGCTTCAACTCTCCCAAGCCTAACTTCTCATAAACATAATATGGAAGTAGATTTACACCAGCTCCTAGATCTAATAAGGCCTTCTCAATAGTATGATCCCCAATGATGCAAGGGATTGTGAGAACTCCAGGGTCTTGAATCTTGGTTGGAGTTGTAATAGACAACACTTTGTTCACTTTCTCAGCACAAAAGATCTTCTTGGATGAGTGTATCCTAGACTATCTTTTGTGGGTGCACAATTCTTTCAAAAATTTTACATAGGCTGAAACTTGCTTGATGGCATCAAGTAAAGGCAAGTTGATCTTTACTTGTTTGAAAGTTTCTATAATTTCCTCAACCTTAGCATTTCCCTTGTCAAAAGGAGAAGCTGCTTTCAATACATTAGGAAATGGCAAATGGGGAACTGTCCTCCCATTTGCAGCCATAGCAAGTTCATCAGATTTTTCTTTGTTTTTGTTTTCAATTTTCTGTTGGGGCACATTACCACCCCCTTATTTTTTATATCCTGCACTTGACTCATCAGGCTCATTACAAACTTGGTTATCCACCAGCCTCCCTCTCCTCAAGGTGGTGACAGATTTGACTTCTTCATGGGAAGAAGTCTCACCAACCATGTACTGCCCCTTTGGATTGTTCATGGGCTGACTGGGCAGCCTCCCCTCTTCTTTCCTAGCCAAAGAATTAGATAGCTGACCAAGGTGGTCCTCTATCTTCTTGATGCTTTGACTGTGGGAGTTAACAGTTTGAGATAATGGGCTCAAATTCTACAGTGAAGCCATAACTTTCTCTTCAAATGTGAGGCACCTAGAGGGTGCTGGGGCTGGTGCACTTTGATGCACAGGTTGAACCATTGCCTGGGCCATAGGCTGTTGATATTGGGGCCTTAGAAAATAATTCTGCTAGTATGGCTGGGCATTCCTATAAGGCATGAATTGATGTGGCTACTGGTTTTGAAAATTATCTTGTCTCCACCTTAAGTTGGGGTGGTTTCTCCAATGACACAGCCAGCAGTAGACCGTTGTCCATAGGACTGAGCAACATTCACATATTCCATCACAAAATCTAGAAATTGGGCAGCTGAGGGACATTCCTTAAGGGAGTGAGTGGGGGACTGGCATATGACACATGCTTCCTCCACTTTAGCAGCCATTGGAGACTGCATTGCTCCCATAAGCTTATCAAACTTTTGGATCAGGCTGTCCACTTTCCTCTCCAAATCATTATGTCCACTCACCTCGTACATTTTCCCTATGGTAGTATTTTCTCTCACCAATCTAGGGGTCTCAACATCTTTTACCCAAGTCTCCCTTTGCATGGAGTTTTTACTGATGATATCAAATAACTCCCAACCCTCATCTGCTGTTTTGCGGAAGTATGTACTACCATGAGAGGCATCAATCATATCCCTGCTTCTGGGATCAATTCCTTAATAGAAACTTTGAACAAGTTGTCATTCAGGAATTTGGTGATGGGGACATTAATTCAAGAGTTCTTTAAATCTCTCCCAGGCTTGGTGAAAGTCTTTAGTTGGGGCTTGAGCAAATGAAATAATGTTCTTCCTCCGCTGACTTGTTTTGGACATGGGAAAAAACTTGGCCAAAAACTGACATTGAATGTCATTCCAAGACTGAATACTGTTGGTTGGGAGCATTGACAACCAAGTTCTAGCTCTATCTTTTAGTGAAAAAGGAAAGAGTCTCAACCTGGTTGCTTCCTCTCCCAAACCTACAATGTTGAAGGTAGTACACAGTCCTAAAAATTCATCAATATGCTTGTATGGGTCTTCTTTGCTCAGGCCATGAAATGAAGGTAATATTTGTATGATGGAGGACTTGATCTCATAATTTCCTTGAATAACAGGAAATTAAATCTAGAAGGGGGAATTGTACACCCCTGGTGCATTAAATTCCTTCAGTGTTATAGGTTGTTCACCCATTTTAGAACTATTACAAGCAACCACAGGTGTGTGTAAGGGATGCTTGGGTCTAAGAAGTCTTTCAACGTCAAGGTCCAAAGGTGCAATCTCAGGGTTAAGAGATCTCCTCCCAAGCATACACACAACAACAACCAAGTACAACTCAGATAATCACAGCAGAAAGATCAACAAAACAATCACAAAACACACAACTAATACAATAGATCTACAAAACTACAGATCTAGAAATGTAAACAAAGTTAGGGGGTGCAAACTTAAGCAAAGATTGCTCCTCCAACTGGTATGAGCGTCCTCTTAGCACCACAGATTCAGATCTGAAATAAAAATTAAACTACAAAAATACTGCAGAAGAAATTAGTCAAACACTTAACAAGCAATTAAAACTATATATCTAGAAATGAGAAAAACATAGATCTATCAAGTTAAAAATACAGCTCCCCGACAACAGCGCCAAAAACATATTGTGCAGCCTACCTTGTAATTATTATATGATTAAAAATAGCAGATTAATTGCGTAAACTATAGCAAGGTTGAACTAAGGTAAGCTGTCAGTCCTGCAAGAACGAGGGCTATTGTAGCAAGTTTTAAGAGGTAAGTAAGGGTATGTCCACAGGGAAATGTGGTTCAACTATAGTTAATCTCCAGATCTATGATAAATCTAGCACTCTATCCAAATTTAAACTAAACTAAAGCAGGAAAGAGAAGAGGTTCTAGGTTTTTGTCACTTTTACTACAAATTACAAAAGATAAATGCAAGTGATCTAGATCTAATCAAACACAAAGAAAAAGAGAGATATAGAGAAGATGAAAATTTAAAAGGTGGAGAACAATAGCTAGGGGTCTTGGTCTCTTACTGAAAATCAAAGGAATCAAAAGTAGTGTAGACGACTGATTTACAATAATCCTCTTTTCTAGCTCCAAGCTACCCAGGTTCCCCCGGCAGAGGTAAGGTATAAGAATCCAATCTCCACCAATGGATCAAAGCAATCCTGAGGTTAGGATCTGCCCTTCTACTAGATATAGTCCTAAGGTTATGATATGCCCTTCTATTGGATACAATTCATCCCCGAGAATGCTCTAATCTATTGATCTTGATTGGAACAAGAAAACTATTGCAGATGCTACAGGTGCCAGGCTACCAAGCTCCCCATTTCTGGTTGGCATTCACAGGAATATCCAATCCAGGAAAATCAAATATGAAAAAGTGAAATACAGATTAGAATCACCTTTAAAATCCATAATTATATTACAAACTTATAAAATAATTGTGCCTAGATCTGTAATTTGTGCAATATATAATCTCTTACAAGCCTCTGAATCTCTCAATTTACAGCTCAAGACCTCACCCTAACTACTGAAAAGAGTTTAACCACTCATGATTGGCTAAAGAGAGAAAGGGAGAAGAAGGAAGGAGGGAGAATTTAGAGGAAAAAATAGATCTCGCACTAAGCTCTGGTTCTCTCAAATTTTGGATGTCTTCAATGTAATTTCTTCAAGCTTTTATACTCTCCTCCTCTGTCCTCAGATCCATTTTAGCCAATCAGAGCCCAAGAATAATTCTATTATTCTGGGCTGTTGATGTGGCTGATTTCTCTTCTAGAAGCTCTTCTCCCATTGGTTCACAATTAGCAAATGCACGCGAGGCCATTAGGGTTTCCAATTATGTGCAGTTGAATACCAAAAATACCCCCAGGGGTCACTAACATGCTTTGGGATGTGTGCACAAGCTTCTGAAATTGGCAGCTACTGAAGGAGCATGCTAAGAAGTTGCCAAAATGAGTGTCGAGAGGTTTAGGGAACCTCTCGACAGGTTCTGAGTGTAGTTGCTCTTCATTTTGATAGGATCTCTGTGGCTTTCGACAGGATTGGCTAGCTCTCGACAGGATCTGGAAACATCTCGAGATGTTGAACTGCACTTGTCGATAGGATTGATGACTCGTCGATAAGATCGGAAGCTCGTTGCATCGTTCTGCCCATTTCTTCAACCATCCTCTCGATATTGTCAACTGGTTATACAACTTAACACTAAGCTCTCGACAGGTTGGCTCAATCCTCGCGAGAATGAGTTATAGCATCAAGCAAGCTATCGATAGGTTGGATTGGATTGCTCGACAGGTTTTGCTGATCCTCGCGACAAGTATCTGAAACCTCTCGACAGGCTAAAATTAACCTTCAGAACTTCTCGACAGCTTCTGGATCTTCTCGAAATCTTAGCTATTTGGGCATCAGATCCTCTCAGCAGCTCAAGCAAACCTCTCGACAGGTTTATCCTTATGCTTTCATAGCTGGCACACCTCTCACTTGTGTTATTCTTCATTTGTTCAACATCCAGCAACTTCTTGGTGGATTCCATCTTCATTTTCTGCAACTGCACTTATCCTTAAGCCTTCCCAGTTAAGCTTAAACACTCTCAGGAACTTTTGGGGCTCTTGTGGATCACTTGATTGGCTGGCCTTTGGTCTGTAAGGTCACATGTTGAGCATCAAATTGCTTTTTGGGCTGTTTTAAGTGGATATCTGCATTAAGCTTGCAATTTGTTGCTTATCTACAAAATGCACTTAAAACATATTATTAGTCAGCTCAAAGGTCTATCAAAGGTCAAGTTAGGAGGTGAAATTTTGTATTTTTCACTACTTAACAATAGGCAATGATGAAGACTATGACATTCATGTGCTGAAAGAGGATTACACCCCACTAGAAGATTTTAGCTCGTATAGCATCCGCCTCAGCCTTGGCCTTGAAGGATGGGAATGCTCGTGAGACTCCCCTTGTATTGCTCACCCATACCAACCCCGCTGCAAGGTATGCACCAGCATATTAGAATATTTTGCTAGTTGGATTCAATATTCAGCAATAGTAGGATCGAATGACTTCGACCTCGTAACTACAGAAACAAGTAATGGCCTACCAACTCGGCTACTGGCACAAGAAGAAGAAAATTCCAACGGCCATCTGATCGACCCAGAAGAAGGCACTCACATCGCCTTCATGGAATTTGAAGAGGAATTTGAACTAGGCACTCCTCCATCCCCAGACGTGCCACAACTCCCAATATTCTGGAAACCTCTCGAGGAAGAGTTGAAATCCCCTCCGAGCGATGACAATGACTAATGGATAGACCTCCCTGCACTCGAGTTAGCAGAGCAGTTCAACCAAGGACTTTAGGCATTGTCTGATCAAGAAGACAGTTCGATACCAACCTTGACTTCAGCTTAAAAGGATGGGAATGCCCTTGAGAATCTCCCTACATTTCTCACCATTACCAGCCTCGCTGTTGAACATGCGTGTTCATCTTAACATACTATGAAGTTTAAGGGAAAGAGCTCACTACCCCTGAGGATCCCTTAGGAGGTCACCCTCGACAAGAAGAGCAATTGCATTATAACTCAGAGGATGATAGTTCGACCGATTACGATCTCCAGAGCTTCTTCGAAGATGAGGCAATTAATGTGATAGAGGAAATCCGAACGCTAGTGCCACTGTCACCAGCGCCGCTTATTCAAAAAATCTCATTAGATGAGGACTCTAAAAAAAATATCAAATTCAGAATAAGTCCACATTTCTTGAAGACTCACTCGAATGGCTCCGGAAGCTGTCTCGCTCCCCTAGTTAGAGGAAGCAACTCTCCTGGCGCCTCTTGAGGCATCCGACTTTGTACCATATCTACTATCGAAAATTAAAAAATAGAAAAAGCAGAAAACCCTAAAAATTCAAAAATCTAAAATCTAAAAAAATTAGAAAACCTCATAAAAGGAAGGGAACCCTTCATCTGAAATCAATTTTGCAACCAACAAGGAGACTTTTCTCCTAAGACTCCTATCCCCTCTCCCACACGAAGACGCAAGGCATCCAGGTAAAACAACAAGCCAATGATTATACCAGATGAGATACTTCGTGGCTTTAAGAAAAGGATCAATAGCCTTGACCTTCACCTTACCAAAGATCTCTCAGTCATAAATTATACAGATGAAGGGTTACCTTTTGCAAAATCGAATCCCCAATACAGTAATTTTAAAGTATATGAGCTTAATGAGGATGAAGAAGGAACACCAGTCACCGAGGAGGCGCAGGTCTTCCAACGGGTTATCAAGCATTTTGATGAGCAAACCTAAGCTGTCGCAGAGCCTACAAAAGAAATCAACTTCGGCAATGAAGAGAAATCTAAGAAGCAACTAATTAGCGCAATGCTCAACTCTAAGGAACGTCAACAAATCGTACAAGTCCTATAAGAACTCCTCGACTCCTTTGCATGGTCCTATGAAGATATGCCTGGTCTAGACCCATGTTTAGTAGAACATCACCTTGTCTTGGAACCCGATGCAAAGCCTGTTAAGCAAAAACTCCGAAGGATGCACCCATAAATAGCCCTTCAAGTCAAAGAGGAAGTCGACAATTTACACAAAGCCAAATTCATCTAAGTCGTCCTCTACCTCAAATGGGTTGCCAATATAGTACCTGTCACTAAAAAAGATGGAAGAGTATGGGCTTGCATTGACTCTCAAAACCTCAATCAAGCATGCCCAAAAGACTACTTCCCACTTCCACACATTGACACTCTAGTCGACAACATCGCTGGACATGAGATGCTATCCTTCATGGACAGTTTCTCTAGGTATAATCAGATCAAATTAGCAGAGTCTGACCAAGAGAAGACTTCTTTCACCACACTATGGGAAACTTACTGCTACGTCGTCATGCCTTTTGGGATAAAAAATACAGGAGCCACGTATCAACCGGCCATGAGGGCTATTTTTCATGACATGATGCGTAAATGTGTAGAAGTCTATATTGAAGACATATTAGTGAAGTCCCGAATGAGAGCAGGACACGTTGAAGTACTCCGATTGGTGCTACAAAGAGCTGAGAAGTATCAGCTAAAAATAAATCCAAAGAAATGTGTCTTTGGAGTCACCTCCGAAAAATTACCCGGTTGCATAGTCAGCATGCGAGAAATCGAAGTCAGCCCTGCAAAAGTCAGAGCCATCCTTGAGATGCCACCTCCCAGTAATATCAAATAATTACGAGGACTAATAGGAAGATTGCAACTCATCAGGAGATTCATCTCCCAGCATTCAAATAGATGCGATCCTTTCTACAGACTACTTAAAGGAGGAACTAAGTACAAATGGGATGACCACTGCCAGCAAGCCTTCAATAATATCAAGAAGAACCTCCTTAACCCACCAATAGTATCGCCACAAATCCCTGAAAGACCTCTAATCCTTTATCTCTCAACGAACGATAAAGCAATAGAAGTAATTCTGGGATAATATGAAGAAGATGGCAAGAGAGAGAAGGCTATCTACTACCTTAATAGGACGATGGTCGAGTATGAATGAAAATACACTTCAATGGAGAAGACCTGTCTCACATTGGTGTGGGCCTCAACCAAATTATGGCACTACTTTGGAGCACATAAGATACTAGTACTAGCCTGAATGGACCCTCTGAAGTATGTATTTAAAAAGCCTACGACATCAGGAAAGATCGCTACCTGGCATATGCTATTGCAAGAATTCGACATCACTTACATCACACAAAAGTCAATCAAAGGATAAGTAATTGTCGATTACCTCACAGATCTCCCACGCCTGAGCAATGAGCCCATACACGCAGATTTCCTCGATGAAGACCCACTTACAATTTATAACGAAGAGCCTAATAAGACGTCATGGACCCTTTATTTTGACGGTGCTCTAAATTATAAAGGAAAAGGCATCGGGATAGTCCTACTAATCCCGGAAGGAGTTGTCATACCTAACACTTTTGAACTAGACTTCCTTGTTACTAATAATGTCGTGAAATACGAAGCTTTCATAGTTGGACTACGAGCAGCACTACAAATAGGTGTTAAACAGTTGAAAACCATAGGAAATTCCAAGCTCGTAATCTCACAAGTTATAGGAGAATGGAAGACCAAGGAAAGGAGACTGATGACATATCTAGAAATAGCTCAATATTTGGTAAAAAAATTTGAAAGAATCTTTTTCACGTACATCCCTAGATTAGAAAATGAGCTCGCAGACTCTCTTGTCACGTTAGCCTCGGTTATCCAAATACCCATCGGACAAAGTACCAAGACCTTTTCATTGAAAAGCTAATAGTACCTGCCCACGAGGTAGCATGGATAGTTAAGAGAGAATTACCAATCCTCCCCACGAGCACAGGACCAAATGAAGTAATTGCTCTGAAAAATCATGTCAAGTCAGAAACCAAAGTTGCTATGTTCAAGTTTGAAAAATTACCAACCGATGACAGACAACCATGGTATTTCGACATCTGAAACTTTTTGAAGTATCAACACATTCCTCCATATGCCATAAAGATTGAACGAAAGACTATAAGGAACTGATACGCCCGATTCTACATACTCGGTGAAATATTATACAAAAAAGTCTTCACCAAAGGACTACTGCTATGATGCGTCATAATTGCCGAAGGACAGTACATCATCCGAGAACCACACACCAATGCCTGCGGTGCCCTCACCGGGAGATAGAGACTCGCTGATCAAATCATACAACAAGACTACTTTTGGCCGATGATTATAAGAGACTGCCACCTCTATGTCCAAAGGTGCAAACAATGCCAAGAACACGCCGCACTTATTAAAGCTCCATCAGTTGTATTGAACACTATGACCTTGTCGTGGCCATTTTTGATGTGGGCTTTTAATATCATCGGACATTTCACAAACACAATTGGAAATACTCACAAGCACGCGTTCATACTTACGGTAATCGAATACTACACTAAATGAGTAGAAGCTGAATCTTACATCAGAATCACAGCTTCAACACTCATGAGGTTTATCGTTCGGAATATCATCACCAGGTTTGGAGTACCCAGAATGTTCATCACCGATAACGGACCACAGTTCATCACAGAGAAGATAAAGAAGTTATGGAAGAAGTTTGGCATCGATCTATGCCACTCATCACCGTTCTACCCTTAAGGAAATGGGCAAGCAGAAGCTACAAACAAAATGCTAATTCAAATTCTGAAACACACAGTAGAGACAAGCAATGGGGCCGACTGGCTTGAACGACTATCAGAGGCACTCTAGGCCTATAGGACCTCGATTTGTACGACCACTGGCCAAACTCCCTACCTCCTTACCTACGGGAAGGAAGCAGTTCTACCATATAAGATACAAGTACTATCCTTACAAATTCAATTCGATGATAAGCTACCCTTAGACGTGAGGATAATTACCCTACTTGCATAACTAGAGCAGCTCGATGAAACACGTCTAATGGCAGCTAATCACGCTCAGGTATATCAGAGGAGAGTGGTCAGGGCTTATGATAAGAAAGTCCTCGAACGAACCTTTAATATTGGAGAATTAGTCCTAAAGAAAATCATGCCTTCTAAGCATGCCCATCCGAAAGGAAAATTGAAATTGAACTGGGAAGGCCCTTATGTTATAACAACCACACACCCTGGGAATGCATATAAACTGATGAACTAAGATGAGGAAGAACACCCTAGCCCTTGGAACGCCATGTACCTTAGAAAATATTATCCTTAACCCTGTGATCATCACATCCTATGGTTAGATACTGATACCTACCACTCTCGTAGTCACCACAACCCGTTCATTGGTCGTACGCCTTAAATTCTCAGAATATCCACTACGTCAAAATAGACGAAAAAAGACTGTCCAAAGCCATCTTATTTATAAAAAAAGATGGTCCAAAGTCGTCCTCACGCCCGTTCTTTTCATTGGCGTCTTAAATATATAAGACAGTCAGAAGCCGTCTTATATTCCATAAATAAGACGATAAAAAATGACTGTTTTCCACAGTCTTAATATAAGACGGTCCAAAGCTGTCTCATATTAAGCAATAAAGGACGGTCATTGACTCATAAATAATTTTTTTTTTTTAAATTAAAGGACCATTGGAAACCGTCCTTTATCGAACAGTCTTATATTAGGGATGGTCCGGAGCCGTCTTATTTATTTTATCAGATCGTCCTTTATGGACCGTCTTATTTGACTCGTCAAAATAAGACGGCCATGAGCAGCCTAAATAAGATGGTCTTAGACAGTCCTTGTTTAAAAATTGTAATAAAAAAAATATTAATAATTCTGGGAATGGCCTGTACCCAGAATACCATGCTCATACTAGGAAAATGAATCACACAAACTGAGCAAAATCAGCTAGTCCCCTAGGTTCCAAAAAATGCATTCAGATAAGCACACAAGGCATAGAAACATGTCGTGAAAGCATCTGACATTAAATCCTATACAATGTGAAAATGAGCACCTGGTTACCTAGAAAGAGATATACACTTTTATTAAGCAGTCTCCTATTTTGAACTCCTAGAACTATGGAGCCCTCTTGATGGCATGAGGCCATGCAGGAAATGCAATCCTGTGCCCTATGCCCTATGCCCTATGCCCGATACCCAGATTCTCTATTTTAATCATTAACACACAAGATTTTGTAGGTAGTAGAAAGAAAAGCTAATGAATAAGAAAGAGCAAGATGTAATCAGCACAACTTCCACCAAAACTATCCAAATCAGTAACTCAACTCTGGCATGCATTCTGCTGAACAAACAACTCATATAATGCGTTGGAAAAATGGAAAAACAGGTTTCCCTACCAAGAAACGCACAATATCTGCAGAATGGTCTTATCAGTCCTAGATCTAAGAAGGCTGTCAAATGCCAAAATTAAAAATAACAATAATTTTCTAGTTTACATTCCTCGATGAGGTACCTAAAGTGGGGAACATTCCATCTTTATGTTCAATAATGTGCATAAGAGTACCAGGATAACTGAAATGATGCTCACATAGAATACATCAATTATAATAGAGTACCAGTCACACTTCAAACACTGCCTGGAAGCGTCTTTGCATTCATTGGGGTATGGATGGCACTGCAACGTCCCGAGTGTGTCCCGCTCTATCTGTATAGTTGCAAAATGGAGAGCAATTAAGAGAAATAGAGAACACCTATTTATCACATATATTTTTGTAGTTTGGATGAGATGTGGTTACCCAGGACAAAATGTGCAATAAAGGATCAAAATTTCCAGCCTCCCAAGCTTTATTATATCATGAACACAACGAAAAAAGGCTATTTATCCTGGTTTCTGTTATGAACACAGCATCAAAAACCTAGAATATTTACCTTTAAAGTCAGATGCCTCAACCAGGATTCAACCCAGCCCTTCCAACAACATAAATCATCAGTATCTTTTGCAATAATGTCAACCTGCACGTAATTCCTATACCCCTTGAAGAAAGGGTACGGCTCAAATAGAGAACTCCAATGTGCTTTATTCAATTCAATCTCCTAAACATAGATTAAAACACAGAAATATCATTAGGTAGTGTTCCACATGGCACAAATTTAAAAAATAGCAAGTATTTCTTTTTTAGCAATGTGCCATGATACAAATCTCGTGTGAAAGTTGTATCTCCTATCTCCCTACACTTTAATAACAACAATAAGAAAAACACACAACTGTCTATATTAGAGTTCATAAATCAAATTATCCAAATCCCGTTATAAGTATGATTTTTGGGCCCACGGCTAACAATACATGAGCTCCAAATTTGACAACTTATACTGCTCAGATACATGTGCCATGTAGCCCAAACATAGTCACCAAAGTTTTGAAAAATTCGTGATTCTGGAAATTGAAATCACATTCTTGTATAATAAATAGGGTATCTCTGTTCGCGCCTACGTGATTTCTGAGGGCGCCAACATTCAAAATCAACTGAAACCCCTAAATTGCTTGGAATAAGATGATGAAGATCATTTTTCAGCCCAATCTTTCATACGATGGATCTTGAGACCATGAGCTTACATCAAACAATCTATTTTTTTATTCCATGTGGCACATATCCCCAAAAAAGGTCCTAAAAGCTCGCTTGAGCATGATTTGTTCCATTTGATTTTAGGGCCATTTTATGGGGATATGTGACACTTGGAATAAAAAACTGACAATCTAATGGTACACTCATGGTCTCAAGATCCATAGTGGGTAAGATTGGGGTGAAAAACAATCTCCATTTCTAATTCCAAGCAGTCCATCGGTTTCAGTGGGTTTCGAACATAGGCACCCTCAGAAATTACGTAGGCATGAACAAAGGTTTCCTAATAAATAACAAGAAAACACTGCCATGACAATATAAGTATCACCCCTCAAATTAGAATAAAACAATAAGATTAAAAGAGTACCTGTGGAATTTATATCCCATTATGCCATCTTAATGTCAAAAGACTGACCATCTTTCAGAGATGTGTTTACTTTACTTATATATATATTAGGCAGTAAGAGATGTTCCCTTGGTAATAATAACACAACTTTATGACTGCATCCAAGTTCAATATATGTATATTTTTTTTATAACCAAGTTCAATATATCTTGAATAAGAGGTGAGTAGTTGACAGGCATTTCCAGACTCCCAATACTTCTGAAATCATGTCCCTAATGGATGTCTGAAAATTCAGATACCAAACATTGGATAGGGAAAGACAATAGCATTGAACGTTGATAGAAAAAATTTCTCCGCAAATTACAAATCAAATTCCATTATTAAATCAAACTAACACCCGCACACAAACATGTTCCATAGCAATGATGAAAGGTAATGACAAATTGAAAAATTGGACTTCCCTCAATAAAATCAACACAATTTGACACCCCATCAATATATTAGCATTTTGCTTATCGAAGCCTTGATGCCCAACAAATGTTATGAGTCTGGCTGTCCAATGTATTCCCCCTGCATTTACCCTTCAATATCAGGAACATAAAATTTTGTGCCTCCCTTTCAAGTTTCATCCATGCGAAAGATCATTAAATATTATAAGGAGAAAATGTGTGATATCACAATTAGATTAATTTTAAAAATGATCAAAACACCTTACATTTTAAAAATTCTAAAGTACATGAATTATATAGGCTAGTATAGCTACTTAAAATTTACCACGCTTAAGTATGACATCTTGAAATAAAGTCTTATTTTTTTTACTATGAAAAAATTCTCTCTGCACACATGCAGAGGACATGCCATCACTAACTACAGATTTGTTATACTTACATTAGTCCAAAATAGTCATACTCAAGCCCAAGACCACGAAATATCTGCAAGAAATAATATTAAAGATGCATCGACCAATCAGACCAAGGAAGCATATGGCACATTAAAAACCAATTGAGTAATGTGAAAAAACCTCCGACATCCGAGACATCATCCGTTCTGATTGATCTGCTCTAAACTTTTTTTTGTACATTTCAGATTTCTTAACACCTTCTTTGGGTGCAGAAGGATCAAGGAAAAATGGATGCCATCTAACCTGAAAATTAGACGAGTAATGCTCTGAGAAAAATGCTAGAACCAAATTCCTAGTAAATTAGATTTTTCCCAAACCCAAGGAGAAAGAAAGTACCTCGAACAAAATGTAATATGATATATATCATCTTTTTTAAGATACTGTTGTACGAACAAAATGTATCTACAAGTTTCCTTACCAAAGGTTCATTCAAAAGGTTACACAAAACAGCAATCAGGCCAACTTCCATAGGAATAGGCTGACACCTTTGAATGAACCCTTCCCAACAAAAGCAAGAAGCTCAGCACATGAATACAAGAATCACCAATGGACATAAAAAGATACAAGAAAATAAACCCAAAGGACCCTAAAATAACTATTCTTTAAAGAAGAAAAAATTACTGACAATGATTAACTTGCATAGTAGTCTGCTTGTTGCACCCCCCATGTGAGTTTATGATATATACAATATAGTTCAACAATTACAATATTAGACAATAAGAACCAACAGAAGCAAAGTAAGCAATACAGTAAACAAACCTTGATGTGAGCAGCAAATGATGCAGCTGTCATAGCGAAGGCGTCGCCAGCAAATGATGCAACTGTCATATCCGCTTTCCTCAAAAAAATTTAAAAGCTATTTAAAGTGGGACAACCACCAAGACAAGAGAAGAACAATTTGAAGGAAGTTTTGTGCATATGTTTGGATCTACAAAAATAAGTTTTCATAAAAAATAATTGGGATTTGTATGAATTATTTTACAAATATTTGGATATTAATGGTGATATCCCTTTCCCCTCCTCCTTTTTCCGGGCTTGGGACCGGCAGTGCAAACAACATTGCATTGGAGGAGTTAAAAAGGGGTTAAATAATATGAATATAACCTAACATTATGTTAATTTATAGCAAAAAACACAAATAAAATATCAAGAAAATGATAAGATGTCTCAATAGGTCCAACAAAAGTAACATAAAGTTCAGAAAATGCAATAGGCATGTCCAGCAGATAGAATCTAATAAAATTGGGTCTTATGAGTGGGCCACTGAATTATGCTTCCCACTGCATTTCCTAAGGTCTCTTCTTCTTCTGGCAATTGCACATCAGGAAAAAAGATAGTATCTACAATGATGTCATGTAAACCCTCCTCAGCATGTGTCGCTGATAGTCTTCCTTCAGCGGCGATATCTTGCCTCCATATCAATTTACAACGGCCACCTTGTTGTATTCAAGATGTGCCCGTTGGGAGATCCTATAAATAATATTATTAAAATATTACATTAAAGTTCATTGGATAATATAAATAAATATTAAATTAATACCTGCGAAGATGAACCCATGCTTTGGGGGGTGGAAGGTGTTCGAATATTGGAATGAGGGGCTTGTGAATTCCTCATCCACTCCTGCAGGTGAAGAACTATCTCTGATAACTTATTATATTGCGACTGCAAGGTCTCTTGAGTTGACTATTGCTTTCGTATCGTGCTCATATAACGTCTTGTGTACTTGGCCCGAGTCTTGGAGGCACCAAAACCCATTCCCTTCACCTGACCTCTTGAATCAAGACCAAGTATCTATATAAATAAAATCATTAGTATATATAGAACAATTTTCAGTAAAATAATTTAGAGATTCAATGAAGGTAAAAAAAAATTCACAGTGGCAACAGTGTCATGGTCTAAATCTTTCTCAGCAAATTCAGGATTTGAAGCATGTAAGGCCTTTACTGCAATCTACAAGATAAATGCAAAATAGTGAAGATATATTTCGAGATTAATCGAAATGATATTATTCTTACCAATGTGGGTCTAAAGCGGTGCCATCTTTTCCCGAATGGGAAGTCAGCCACAAAGTTGTCCTATCAGGACTCGTCCCAGTTTTCTCCCTCTGCTCATGAAGGTTCAACAACATAGATAAGAGATTGTTTAGTGAATAATGAAATATTGTTATTATAAATAACAATTCACATACCAATTCTTCGGCAACTCTGGCTTGCCCCTTTCTGTCGTAGCGGTGAATACTTTTCATCTTTTTCCTACTCTGACTACCGGATGAACTCTTTGATTGGTATTCGCGTGAGGAAAAGTAAGTCATAAGCCAATTCCAATCTTCCTCCCTAACACCCGGTGGCGTATTAGCTTTTCTCTCTATGTCATTACTATATTTTTTATAGTGGTTGGTGTATAGTGTGCTCTTCCACTTTTTCCATAGGTCACCCACCTTAGACATGAACCATTCTTTCTTCTCTTCCGGAGTAATATATTCAAGCTGGGAACAAAATCATTTAGTTAGTAGTAGTTGAATATTTAATTTAATTGAAAAATTAGCGGGGCATAAGTGATTCAAATATACTCACAGTGACAACATTCCAAACCTTCTCTTTAACCTCCAAGGGAACTTCCTTCCACTTTTTTATAGTTGGAGAAACGTATATCCTCATACTACGACCAATGCATGAGGTCATTTGCGCTGCATGGGGCCCTATGGGGCCAAAACTATTGAAACTTACCTCAATAGGGGCCATAACTAACTGTCATATATAATTTCACCAATCAAGATAGTCATATGAATCTAAAATGTAAACTATTAATAAAGATAACAATCAAACAATCAATATAAAGATAACCACTTTAAATTGTAATTTGGAAAAAATTAATCATTGCACACTAATCAAGCAATCAATAACAAGTTCTTTGATGTCTATGTCACTCAAACTTATAATGATAAATGGGGAACAAGGTCAATAATTGAAGATAAACAATATTATTTTATGGGAACAAAATTAATCTTTACATATTGATCAAACATTCATCCTCGCATATCTTCTATGTTATCGTCTCCTATGGGTGAGAGAATTTCATTCATTCATATTTGGAAGACTAATGGGTCCTCATAGGCATCTGCATCCCTATTCATTCTTTTTGGAGCATCCAAGACAACATACGATTTCTCCTCCTCGGGCTTTGTATGATCTTTGCAATAGAATACTTGTGTTGCCTGAGCAGCAAGGATAAATGGTTCATCTTCTTCTTTTGTCTTCCTCTGTAATCTACCTAAATCAACAATCCGTAAATTTGTATTTGGGTCAACTTTACATCCATTGACACTATCATCAACACGTACCCAATCACAGTAAAATACTATTTCTTTGAAGTCATAGTAATCCAACTCCAAAATTTGTTGGATTATACCATAGTACATGACATCCTCAACCACAGTGTTCGTGTCCCTAGGGCCTGACACACGTGTAGTTAAAGCATTCAAGGAGACCCCGCTATTTTGTGTCGTCATATTCTTTTTCGACTCAGCTGTATGAAATTTATACCCATTTATAAAATATGCATTATATGAAATTGTTGTAAATTTTGGGCCATCAACAAGTCTTTTCAAGGTAGAATTTTCTACGGTTTGTAATTGTTGCTTAAGCCACGGAATGTATTCCATAACCATGTCTCTATGCAGATTACTTCTTCCCTGAGTAGTAGGTATGTGGCTTTGTCAGTATGACTGGTACTTCATGCACGTGAAAAAAACTATGATTGTGAATGTGAACTAACCTAACTCAAAGGCTAATTGTATAAATAATTGAAATCTTACTTTTCCCACTCGGCATTGCCTGCAAACTGGCTCAATACCCATTTCCTTGCTTGTTGGTACTTTACATTAGCAAGGAAATATTGCTTTCCTTTTTTATCTATAGGATAGCCGCATTCACTCTGATCATCCAAACTCCCTCGCTTATTACTTCCATTACTACCGTCGGGGATGAAATTCATTGAGTATGTCATTGCTTTGCTTCATCCATTAGGTAGTACTCCGTAATACATCCCTCTGGATACGTTTGATTCACTACATATCGTTTATACATTTTCATCATCCTGATACATTTGTTATTAATTAGAATAAATATCAAAGAGGTCAAAATAATAATAAACATATGTCTGAATGGTTTATTTACCTTTCAAAAGAATACATCCATCTATATCTAATAGGTCCACAAACTTGAGCCTCCTCGACCAAGTGCACAACAAGATGTATCATAGATACAAAAAAGGAAGGTGGGAAGTACATCTCAAATACACATAGTGTTTCGACTATGTTTTCTTTCATCTTCAATAGTTCTGCACGGTTTATGACCTTCAAACATAACACATTGAAGAATATTGACAAATTTTGAATAGCGGCACACAATGCCTTTTGATCTGGCTTTTTAAAAGCATGCATCAGTAAAATGGGTAGGAGTTGTTGCATGAGGATGTGATAGTCGTGTCACTTGAGATTTTTTATTTCCCCATCCTTTAAATTCACATTATGTTTCCAATTTCCGCTATACCCGATAGGGACCTTTAAATGATATAAAGTTTCATAAACTATTTTTTTCTCTGTTAGGGAAAGAGTGTACGAAGCTTGAGGGCATGTGATCTTGTCATTCCTAACTTCAGGCCATAATTTTTTCCAACGACCAGTGAATCCCATATACTCTATGTCTTGACGAGCTGCAAGTCCATCCTTAGTCTTACCCTTTATGTTCGTAATTATTGTAAAGAGAGTTTCTGCCACATTTTTTTATGGCGAATAGGTAATTTCTGTACACATAAAGGACATTTCAGTAGTCAAGATTCATGCATACGAAGAATAAAGTATACAATGTAAGTCAAAAAATGATTATAACAAACCTCCCAATATGGCAAGTCAAAAAAGCATGACCTCTTTGACCATGGGGTATCATCATTTTGACACCTCTTTCTCTTCTGGCCTGTTGGATCCTTTCCGAACTTGGTCTTGATAGTTTGTAATTTACATAGTAGTTCAGAACCACTCAAGCGCCGAGGTGACAAGCGAAGTTCCTCCTAGCCATTAAATTGTGATTTTTTCTGCCTACGAGGGTCCGACATCTTTAAAATTTTTCTGTGCCCCATGTAAGCAAACTTCTTTCCATGTGTCAACCACACTGATTCTGTCCATTCACAACAAACAAGACAATCATATCTTCCAGCGGTCCTGCATCCCGATAAATGAGCATATGCTGGAAAATCATGGATCGCCCATAATAGAATAGCTCTCATAGTAAATTTATTTCGATTATAAGAGTCGTACACAACTTTTCTGGTTGACCACAAATCATTCAACTCTTCAATGAGCGGTTGCAAGTAGATGTCAATGCCATGCCCAGGACCATTTTTACTAGGAATCAATAGGGATAGCATCGTAAATTCTTTTCGCATGCATAAAGAAGGTGGAAGATTATATGGAACGAACATGACAGGCCAACAACTGTAGGAGTTATTCTTATTACCGAAAGGATTGAATCCATCTGTTGCAAATCCCAGACGAATATTACGTTCCTCAGCAGTAAAGTCACTCCATATACTATCTACTTGTTTCCAACATGACGAATCCACAGGATAGCGCATCGTTGCTTCATTGGGTACTGATCCTGCTTTTACATGCCAAATCATATCCTTTGCAATCCATGGTACACTGTACATTCTTTGCAACGTAGGAGTTAATGGAAAATATCTTAGTTTTTTCCACGGTGCTCGTTTACTATTCACTTTTATGTCAGTCACAGGCTTCCACCTGCTTTCACCACACGTAGAACATTCATCGCGGTTTGTGTGCTCTCTCCAGTAAAGTATACAATCATTCCGACATGCATGAATTATCTCACACTTCATACACAAGGACTTGATCATTTTTTTAGCAGTATATGTTATCTCTGGTAAAGTATTTTCTTTGGGCAAAATCTTTTTAATCAACTTTAACAATTCAGTGAAACTATTATCTGACCATTGGTGTCTCACCTTCATGCTCAGTAACTCAACAGTCACTGATAATTTAGTTTTCTCACTTTCACATGAGGGAAATAAGGGTTGTACTGCATCCTCCATCACCTTCTGAAAATTAATATTCTCTGGTAAATCATCTTCAACATCTCCAAGCACTTCATCCATGAATGTATGCTCACTGACCCCAATATCTTGATTTTCTAGTAGATGACCAAATGTGTTATTCACCAAATTGATAATTCCTGGGACTTGATTGTTAGTGTAGTTATTAATGGGTGTATCGACCCCTTCAGTTATATGTCTTTGGGGAAAGCTCTCTCCATGATGGACCCATGTCGTGTACTATTGCCATATCCCATCACATATTAAATGTTCTTTAATAACAGGAAGTGTTTTCCTTCCTTTTACAATATTATGACAATACTTACAAGGACAACAATACCAATCTTTGGTCCTTAATTTATCGCTATTGGCTTTTATAAAATTAATGAATGAGTTAACTCCTATGTATTCAGGTGTATGCCTTCTAGCGCTCATCCACTCTTTGCTCGGAGGTATGGGTATCGAAGACATCTACAATAAATAAGTTCGTTGTTAGAGAGAACATGATAAATTTTTTTTTAATCGTATGATAAATTATATTTTCATATAAAATTCAAGATATTGCCCTACTAGAATTTCGCAAAGAGTGATTTTTTTCGAAATAAACCAAGAAAAAACAAAGAAAACAATATGCCATGATGTAAGATGGAAGAAACTTTGGAACAGAGTTGTTCTAAGAAAGTGAAATTATTGATTGAAATTATAGCAAGATGGATGCGCGATAGATTCACGAATTGGTAGTAGAAGAATCCCAATTGGCTGACAATATTGTGTTTGCCTAAAAAATAAAGAAGCATTGTTCATTTATTCCTAGATGTTGGCATATCTTGTTTTGGGGCTATTTTGCATCAATGTTAGGCATTCCAAACAACTTTAGATTGCTTCAAAGTAGAGTCCATAAAAGGAGCTCACTTAAGAATGAATCATAGTTTGGTACCTTATGGTCTTCTATTTGTTTGGTAGTTTTTTAGAGATTTGCAACAAGGGAACCAGATTCATCATGGTGATTACAGTTTAAGGATGGTTAATGATATAATTGATCTAGTGGTAAAATGATTGAGAGATTAATTAATTGATATAGTCATTTCTGCACTTTGCGGCTCAAGTGTTCGATAAAATGTATAATCCTTGCACATGTTTTTATACATGGTCTCTAGTATAAAATGGCTTAAAATTTGCAGCACACCATTTCTAATAACTATCCTATATTCCTATGTGCTGCCAATTAAAAGTAGAATCCTGTTTGCAAAACATAGTATTAAAACTAAATAATCTAAGCCCAAAGAATGAAACAAGAAATATAAAAGATAAATTGAACTAGAGAAGTACCATGTGAGGAGCTCCTAATATAGAGGATCGTAACCACTTACATATTTCTTATCTATACAAGGTGAATTAAACCCATAACTAAATACTCATATAAGGACACATGGCATATCACATCTGGTTACATATATGAACCCAAGATCTCCAACACCCTCCCTCATTTAAAACATTAGAGCACTCCAAGGCACCAAAATCTCTAATGTTTCAGTAAGAAATTAAACATTAGAGCACTCCAAGGCACAATTTCTTAAAGTCCCAATATGTGGGACAATAACGAGCCCGACCCTCTTCAGGTTAGGCTTGGGTGACACACTATCAGGTCCATAGTTCTAGCCCAAACTTGAGCCTGGACTTGAACATCAGCCCACCAAATCGATCAACCAGCCTTATATACCTGATAGACCCTTTAAGGTAGGGAACATCTGACTAAGCTACAATTTCTTTTGTGTGTTGGCTTTGAGTCCTAGTGTTCCGTGAGCTTTTCTTAGTTTATATAATGAACCAGTCCTCATGTAAGAAGATTATGCTTACATGAACCAGTCCTCATAGAGAGAAGTGATGCTGCAAACTAGGGACTGGTTCTACAGGACAAGTAATAACTCAAACTTTAGCTACATACATCTCTACAAACAAAGCTCATGTAAGCAAATTGTTCAAAGGGGAAGACTGATGAGGATATTCTAGTAGCTAGGGTTGCCAAAATCCACATCCTTGGGAAGAGCTTCACTTGTATCCCTCGAAATTGATTGTTGTAGTGTCAATGAAAGTGAGTCTAATGTTGCACAGTGGACCAAGATAGCGGCAGAAGATGGGGATGCTCCAAGATGGTTCCCAAGTCAGTAGGCCTACCCCGCTAGCCGCTCATAGCATCTCGAGAGGTAGAACTTGATGAATCTGGTTCTTAGATACATTTGAATATGGTTTTATACCTTTACAGTTAGCAGTTGGCACAGTTTTAAATCTCTCTTTTATTCTTATAAAAAAACTCACAATGCTCTTCATCAACTCAAGCATTTTTTTTTTCCATGATCTTATTAAACAACTTAGTCAACCAAACCAATCTTCATTCTCCTATGGAAATCCAAACTTCTATTAGTATCCGATTTCGTCCTAGTACTTCTCTTTTCATTCTTTTAGTAGCCTTCTACTTATGCCTCTGATGCATATTAATCGTTTAATTTAGGAAACAAATATGCATGTACGTAAATGGTTTTCTCCAATAATAGTTTAATCATTTAGGATCAAAATGAAATAGAATTGTCAGGTTTTATAAAAAATCTTTTAATTTGTTTTTTAAATGAAAAAAAAATATCCCCAATTCAACATTCCTTATTAAATCTGTCATTATTAAAATATTATAAGAATTAAATTCATGCTAGGGAAATGAATATGCATGTAATGAATTAATAACTTGTTTATATAATTAATTCAAAAAATGCGTGTGTGCTAACTCATAAAAAAAAAAAAAGTGTGTGTGTGCTAATCCATCAATAATAAAAAAAAGGAATGTGTGTGTGTGCTAACCCATTAACAAAAAAAAAATGTGTGCGTACTAATCCAACAAAATGTGTGTATAAATGTACTAACCCATCAACAAGCAAAAAAAAAGAAAAAAAAAAGAATGTGTGTATATACTAATCTACTAAACCAAAAAATATATATATACGTATATTAATATATGTATGCGCTAATCCAAAAAAAAAAATGCACCAATCCCTCAAATAAAATGCACTAATCCATCAAAAACAAAAAAGAGAAGAAATAAAACAAAATGAATGAATGATGGATGGAAAATAGGCCTAGGGAATCAAGCATTTCAAAAAAGCAAAAAAAAGAAGAAGAAGAAGAGGGAAAATAAAAACAAAAAGAGAAAAAGGAAAATAGGCATCACAGAGCATTTCACCATAAAGAAAAAAAAAAGAAGAGAGGCATCAAGCAACAATATTATCAAAAATCAAGGGAAAAAGGGGGAAGGGTAATGATTACCTTCAATAGGAAAGAAAAACCAATACCGGAGGAGGATAAACGTCTTTTGATCCATACCCGCAACCCCCGGCAATAGAACTCAAGCCAATATCAAATGCCAAAACCCTAGGGGGGCTGCCCCGAACTCGAGAGGGAAAGAGGAAGGAAGGAAGAATTTAAAAAGGGGGCCCCTTTTGTGCTCAGGCTCGGGCAGTTTTGTAACTGTCAGGTTTTTAGACGGGCGTATATAATATATACACCCGACCATTTTCGCCAGATTTTGGCCAGGTGTATATAATATATACGCCCGACCAGAAATGGTAGTTTTTTTAACTACTCGGCCATTTTCAATTTTGAGGCCCGACGGACCCCTTGTATGCTATGGACCACGGCCTAGACCCCCCTTAGAGGCCCACGTATCATCGTGCAAGGGTGCACGCATCCCCAAATGGCCCTTCGAGTTTCCTTCGATTGGCCCAAAGGGACCGTGCTACAATAAACGGATCTAGATCTGTAGGTGCCCACCTAATGCGCCCACCAAATCAAAAAAAAAAAAGAAGAAAAAAAAAAGAGAAGAAAGAAAATGTTGAAAGTGACACTAGTTCTCAAAAGAGCGTTGTGATGACCATTTGCGCCACTCCGAGAACCGTGTTAAATCAACTCGGAATGATCGGGTCCACCCGAAAGTTCTCGAACCCCGTCTTACACAGGGACACCCCATACCTGATCCGACAGGCAAATAAACTTATCCATCACCGGTCACTCCAACAAACACACACCTAGCCCCAGATCTTCCCCAACAGAAGTCGAGGCCTGATCCAGCAGGCAAACCAAGGACCCATCACCGAAATGCACACGTCCCTAAGGTGTATCAACATGGCAAGTTGATTCGCCTAAGGATACGTGCAGAAATAAAAGCAGTTTGAGCATGCTCAGAGTCTCAAACTGACATGAAAAAGGAGAAGAAGAAAAAAGAGAAGAAAAGAAAAGAAAAAAGAGAAGAAATAATAACCTGTTGTTACACAGTGAAAATCCTGAGTAGGTTGACCCCACCTTCCAAGCATTCGCTCTGGTCATCTCCCTTCAGATCTACGTTGACCAAGAGTGCCCCCGACTTCAGACCATTCGAAAAGCCTATTGTCAGTTGAAACTGACTGGTCAAAAATGAAATTACAAACCAACCAAACTATGTGCAAACATATAGACCAAAGGGCTCATTCCCTTTTATTTCTTTTTACACAGGCTTAAAACCTGTATAGGCATGGTGTCCCTGTTGAATGTACACACTTGCGTCTGGGTATCCGCAGGATGGTCGTTTGTCCTCGTAAATTGTACCTTAGGGTCGAGGCTTTTGTTGTGCCTATTTTACTGCTTATCACCCCTGATGGGTGTCTGTCTGTGCATAGTTAGTAAGATGTGATTTTATTAGGGATGGAGGCTAGAATTGGCCATCTCTTTCGATGGATGTTTGGTTCTAGCCTGATCTTTTTTAGCTTTGTCTCGAATTAAGGCACTCCGGTTCGTATGGATCAGGAGCACCTCACCACTGAAACGTGCACATCCCCAAGGTTTACCTATCCCCGGTATAGCACACGCACTCTTAAAAGCGTATCAACTGGCATTTGATCCACTTAAAGAGTTGTGCAAGAATAAAATTGTCGGAGGTCCTTGAGCTTTGCTTAGAGGCCTCGAAATAAAAGAAAAGGAAACACAAAAAATTCTTACTCCAAAAATGGGCATGCATTCCCAAGAAGTGTTGCGACATCAATATTCGCTTCACTTAGGTAAAGCATGGTAAAATAACCTCGAGGTTGATGGGTTCGCCTAAAGACTCCAAGCCTTACCTAGGTAAGGGCACTCGTGGCCAATCCAATGGAGCTGTCAATATCCCATAGGATTGGACACAGTTGGTAGGCCTTCGCTTTGTGTGCTTTGCATCGATTCTGAGGCATAGATCGATCATCCTGTTTCATGGAGCTGTCTGGTTCAAATTAATACTCGACATCATAAATCTATAATTTCCCTCAGGAAGTGGACAATATCCCGGCTAGCGGGCTTACACTTTCTGTGATCATCGCAGTTATGCCTAGTAATATCGCAATGCGCTTGGGGACTGTTAGCTTTGAGGTACAGACGATATCCTGGAATGAGAGGGCTTACGTACACTCACCATCACCATGGATGTTTGAGAATTGACTTGAACCAGGCGGACCCATCAAACGCGCCTTGGACCTCTTCGGATGTCTTTTGTCTTTGGCATTCGATCATTAGTGATCGAATACCAAAGAGGGGCATCTGTAGACACCCAAATTTGGCCCAAGGCCTGATCAATCTGTACTCCGAGAGAGATGTACCACTGTGCTTCCGATGGCACCCCTGAACCCTTAGGAATCCACCCAAACCTTTAGGAATTACCCTGAACCCTTTAGAACCATTTCCCAACCCTTAGAGATCACCCCTAAACCCAGATTCCCTTCCCATACCTAACTTAAACCTTTCTGTGCAGTTGATGGGAGAGGAGCTACAAAATTTTATACAGACCACCACCTTGGATGAGACATATACTTTTGGAAAGGGGACTTCTCTAGCTTTCCAACAAGCCAAAGATCACCCAATTTGGAGCTACGGTTCAAAAGCCATGGCCGTTTGAAGTTTCACATAAAATCATAGAATTTTGCTCAGGCATGTATATTACATACGCCCAGCCAATTAGGCCTCAGATTGGTCAGGTGTATATATTATATACTGGACATATATAATATATACGCCCAGTATAGGTGGGACCCACCACGGGCTTCATCTTCCCAAAGCTCCCCTGATTTTCGTGAAATTCACTGTTCTTAAACTGGGCGTATATAATATATACGCCCAGCTTAGTTACAGTTACTGTCATCAGTTGCTCGAAATTCCTTCATCTGGTTTGACCCTTTGACCATCCCCTTGGTTGAGGTGGGTGTCTTGAGGTTGGTGACCCCCCCTTTAAGCTTATTAGCAACCCTTAAGTCACCATTGGTCTCACCCCATCATCCGCCATTAAAATCAGTTTCCCAAAACCCTAGGACCTTGAAAACCTAAAAAACCTTAGATGGGGGATTACCTAATTGCTAAACCAATTAGCTCTTAAGTAAGCCTCTAACCCTTCCCTTCTCTATAAATAGAGAGGCCCCCCTCTTCCTAAAGGGTTGAAAATTTGGTTGAAAGATTAGATAGCTTAAGAGAGAACCCTAGTGAGAGAAAATGCCACTTATTTTCCAGAATTCCAGCAAGCTTAGTTCATCTTTTCCAATCCATTTCAACTGTTAGATCACTCCCTTTAGCTAAAGTCTAGCCTTTGGCCTTACCCTACACTTCCTATTTTATTGAATCCTAGCATTAGAACCCATTTTCACACCATTTAAGCCATCGGAAGCACGCCAAAGCGAAGGACTTCCACGGTGCAACAAGGGCTCGTGAGCTCCGGCTCACCCCTCTCTTCCTCTGCTTTCTTGGTGTCTCCTCCGTCCAAGGATTCAAGCCGTTATGCCGCCGAAATTTTGGTTTGGCTCAAAGCTTGATAGGATCGTATTGCCTTCGGGCAAGGGGAAACTCCGCCCATTTATTTTTATTTTTGGCCATAGATAGAGACCGCTATATGCGGGTTGATCGGGTGCCTAAACCCTTCCCGATCGATAACCGAAGCCCCTACCCTAGAGCCTTTGGCAAAGACCGATAAATCAGAGTCATATTTAGCACTTCGATGCTCAAAATATTGATTTAAAGGTTTTTCGGGTCACCAAAAGCTCCGGGTGGCGACTCTACATTTCATCCATAGAGAGCGCACCGCCGCGACGGGTTCGAGAGGATCCATGGTCGCACACGGCTGACTGGCTCACCCGGGCTTCCTAGTTCTAATCACGTTAGGACTAATTGCGCACTTACTTTGGAGTGTGCAATCTGATTAAACGCTTCATTCAAAGCGCTTAATCATGGAATCTTGGCAGTCAAGGACTTAGAGACTAGGTCGGGCGTAGGCAATTTGCTCGCCTGTGATATGGCTCTCAATCCGATCATGCGTGCCACATGGAGTGCATAATCGAGTCTCAAGGCGGTCTGAAGAAAGGAGGTTTGGTTTGAAAAGGGACTGATTGCATGCTTGTGAGTTGGCGTGTAATCGAACTGTGTGCGTGGTTTTAGGGGCGTAATTCGGGTCCGGGTCGGGTCTAAAATGCAAGACTATTATTTCAGTCTGTATTTCGACTATATACTATTGTTTCAGTATATAGTCTCTCTACGTCAGGATCTGAGCCACAGAGCTATTATTTCAACCATGTACTATTGTTTCAGTGCATGGTTCCCACATTAGGGTTAAAGGGGTCTGAGCCACAAAGCTATTGTTTTAGCCTGTGTTCAGCCATATACGATTGTTTCAGCATATGGTTCCCATATTAGGGTAAAGGGATCTGAGCCACAGTGCTATTGTTTCAATCTGTGTTCAGTCATATACTATTATTTCAGCATATGGTCCCCATATTAGGGCTGCAAAACTTTCAGAGAAGGTAAGTCCATTCCGAAAAGTCACGAGCAAGGTCAAAGGTTGATCGAACGACTTTATATATTATGAGAGGGCAAAATAGGTGTATCTACAACGAGGACTCCATCTTCATGTTGTCATGTTTGAGGGTCCTTCACGCTCACGGTCCAGGCGGACTGCCAGTTAGGCGAGTGAGGGAGGTTTCGTTGTCGGGTCCTCCCCTCCCAGGGTGTGGCCACTTGATCTGGGGGCTAGGATTGAGGTCTTGGTGGATTAGGCTTCTGATCCATGAGTTGATGACATCGGGGACAATGGCAAGCAACCGTCCTAGAGGTAGCGGAGGGAGTAGGGCTATGTACATATTTTTGTTTCTTTCCTCTATTGTATATACAGGGGGTATGCCCCCGGCGATAGATGTAAAAAAATTGAGATATATATATATATATATATATATATATATATAGAGAGAGAGAGAGAGAGATTTTTGGGTTTAGGGGTACCTGATCTCACTTTTTCCTTTTTCTTTTGTTTTACCTTGCATGCTTGGGCTGCTTGCCTAGGTACTGTGATTGGGCTACTTATATGTGTATCTAATTAAGTCTTAACCTATTGCAAGTGTACAATGGAAATCATAGTACTAGCAAAGGATTGTTCCCACAGAGATAGGTTAAATTATATTAATTTCATTTTATGAAAACGTCTACTTATCTTTTAAGTTCCTAAGCTACTGGAGAAATATGAATAAAAGAATTTGTTTTTATACTAAATTTGTAGAAAATAAATCCTAATCTTCCTTCAGATTATGGCCATCAATCACAATCTTCTGCTATCGAATATTTATGAATTTAAACAGTACCGTTACAATATATATCAAGTTTCCTAGCATTGGTCGTCAATCAATACTAAAATTCTATCAATATAGATTTAATCTAATCAACAATCTATTAAAACTTGGGCATCAATCAAATTCTAGAAAACTGAAGATGGAAAAGTAAAAACCGTTACACTAATCTGCAAACCTCAATTTGAGTCGTCAATTCAAATTAAAATTCGAAGATGTTTACAAAGCAGGAAATAAAAGAAAATAGAATCTAAACTAGAAAGCAATTAAAATATATCTTTCACTCCTCAGCCGTAGTCGTCAATTGCTTCTGAGAAACTACAGATACCTACTCTAATCTTTAGCTCTCAATTGCAGTCGTCAATTGCTCTTGAGAAACCTTGGATATCTAATCTACAAAGCAATAAAAATCTACTTAAAATTTAATCGGAAGAAAACCCAACCTCAGTTGTCAATTGATGCTGAGAATTTCTTCAATGCTTATTCCTATACTGGGCTTTCTTATTTATAGATCATAAGGAGTCGGTTTACAAGAATTCTAATTCTAATAAAAGAAATAACTAAAAAGAAAACTATCCTAATATAACTATAATTATAATTTTATCTTTCCTTGCTTCCTTTAGTTGATGTACGTCTGAATTGTTCAGTAGTAGATATCTTCTGGAGTCTATCGTCATCAATCTTCTCAGATTCGTGAAATGCCAAACTTAACATTCAAGAATTCTTTCGTTCATGGTGGTGGAAATCTTCACATGATCATCAGCAGTGATAGTCAACAGGAAAGCTTCATAATTGTAAATCACGATTATCTCTTTTCTTCTTTTATCTGGAAAATCATAAATCATAATTTTCTATTTCTCATAGCTTTCTCTATGGATGATTCTCTGGATTACGATTCATCGCTTTTTCTTCTATATCGCCTTTACTTTTGAACGTCTTCTGGAGAATTGTAAATTCTGATTTCTCATTTCTCTCTTTAGTAGTAGCGCTCAATCGTCTGTTCACGATTTTCTAGCCTTCAGTTTATAGCGAATCGCCTTTTACGCTTAATCATCTTTTACTGCTCTTTCTGAGTTTATTTTGACAAAAATTAACATTATGGCTGTCTTTTATTGATTTTCCTTAATATTAGCACATCAGTAACTTATTAGTAGGAAACTAAGTCCTAGCATCACAAAGTAAGGATGATAAAATGGTAAATTATGTGACTGATCATACTATCACCTGTTATTGGGACTTGGACGCTCCTTAAGTTGGCCCTATAGCAGTTGAAGGTTGCATAATACCTGCACATGAGTGTAAAATCATTAGTAATTTTATTGTTAATTGTCAAGGGGGGAGGCTGTAGACACCCCCATTTTTCCCTCTCGGAATATACAAATTTGTTCGGTCAATCTTTGACCACATAACTTTGATGTGGGACCATATGTTGAAATAACAGTATATGGTTGAACACACGTTGAAACAATAGTTCTGTGGCTCAGGCCCCATACCCCTAGCGTGGGAACCATGTACTAAAAAAATAGTACATGGCTGAATATAGGTTGAAACAATAGCTCTGTGGCTCAGGTCCCAACATAGGGAGACTATATACTGAAATAATAGTATATAGTTAGAATGCAGATTGAAATAATAGTCTTGGATTTCAGAACCCCTAACCCTAATGTCGGACCATATACTAAAACAATAGTATATGACTGAACACAGGCTGAAATAATAGTTATGTGGCTCAGGCCCCATACCCCAGACATGGGAACCATGCATTGAAACAACAGTACATGGCTGAACACAAGCTAAAACAATAGCTCTGGGGCTCAGATCCCAACATAGGGAGACTATATACTCAAATAATAGTATATAGTCGAAATGCAAGTTGAAATAATAGCTTGACAATTCAAGCCCGACCCGGACTCGGACAACCCCGAATTTAGTGCCTAAAACTAAGCACTCAATTCGATTGAACACCAAATCACAAGCGTGCAATCAGTCCCTTCTCAGACCAGACTTCCGTTCCACGGACCAACTCGAGACTTGATCACGCGTCTATCATGAGACGCGCGATCGGATTGAGCACCCCATCACCGGTGCACAATTAGCCCACGCTTGGCCTAGCCTCACCGTCCTTAATCCCTAAGTTTCCTCGATTAAACTCTTTGAGAGTGGCGCTTAATCGGATTACGCACCCCAAAATGGGTGCACAATTAGTTCTAACGCTATTAGGACTAGGAAACTTGCTGAGCAAGTCAGCCGATCGCTTACTGAGTCGGTGACTGACTTAAAGCGATTAAGCACCAGGAGACTTGCGCGCAATTTTATTAAACGTCTGAAATAGGGCGTTTAATTAAAGAAAAACCTATAAAAGCTTTTCTTAAATTTCGACCCAAAGAGACAACGAGGTGGAGAGCCAGAGAGAACAGACTTTTTTGAGATTCCAAAACCAAAGAACTCCGAGAATGAGCACATAGAGCAACCTAACCATGATTTCGAAATTCAAGCATAGATTCTTCGAGGTTTCTCTCTGCAGCCCCGGTCCTAGGTAAAAATCTTAGTTTTAGACTTAGGATCTTTCTCTTAGTTTTAATTATAGGTTTTAATTTTCAATCCGAGATCGTAGCACCCTTTTTTAGACTACAAATTTTTTATATCTGGTTCTAGTTTTTTGAATTTAGAACCAGTCCTTAATCCGACAATCTAATTTACCAACCCTAGGCTTTAATTCTGTTGTAAAATCTCAATTTCCAGTCATATCATTAATTTCTGGTTCTAGTCCTTGGATTCTAGAACCAGTCTTTAATCATACGGTCTGATTTTTTGATTTCGGACTCCAATTCAGTCCTAGAAATTTAAATTTAAATTTAAATTTCTTAGTTTAATATTTCTAAAAATCCTAAATATTAATTTTAGTTTCTATAATTCTAATTTCTCAATTTCATTCATAATTATTATGCTGAAATTGACTCTGAAAAATCCAAAAATACTATTTTATAATCCTGAATCTAATTTATCTTTAATCTCAGCCATCCGATTTGCCCAAGGGAGCATACTGAGGGTACTCGGGAACGAGGCCAATCCTCCTTAGCATAGCGGGCCCAAACCCCCTTTTTTTAGAATTACTTAGTTGCTTTAATTAAGGTTATAATATAAGTTCCATAATTTCTTCTAAAATTTTAGTATAGTCAATTTATATGCTTTATTTTAATTAAATCCTTAGAATAATTGCCTCGATTAGAACTCCAATAAAATTAGTTCCCTTATTTTAGTTAGATAATTCTAGCATAGTTAATTCCTCACTTTATTAGACCCCAGTATCGGTAATCAATCCTTTTATTTCAATTAGAATCTTAGTATAATTAATTCATTGCTTTGATTATAATTCTAGTCAAATCAGTCCTTTATTTTAATTAGAATTTAATATGATTGATTCATTGCTTTAATTAGATTTCAATTACAGTTAATTCATTGCTCTAATCAGAATTTTAATCAAATTTTATATGTTTCCCTCAATTACATTTTTCTATTTTATTCATATAAATTTAATTCATTGCTTAAATTAGAGTTTTAGTAAAACTAGTTCTCTATTTCAATTAGAATTGTGGTATAACTAGTATACGTGCTTTACTTAGAATTTTAGTATAACTAGCATGCTTGGTTTAATTAAAGTTTCATTAAAATTAATACACCTGCATTCCTAGTATAATTAGGAGACCGATGTTAATTGGACTTTTAGTAGTATTAGGATACTATATTAATTAGAATTCTAGTAGTGCAAGGAAACTAAAATTTATTAGACTATGGATAGAATTAGAATATTAAATTAAATAAACCATAATAAATTCCCACATAACTAAACTCGCAAGAGAATTGGGAAGTCTAAAGTGATTAGAACTACAATAATAATAGGGGAAGGGAAGAAAAATTAAACTATCTAAATTATAAAAAAAGACATAACTGCTGACGTTCACAGGCAGACGATTCAGTAAAGAAGTAACCCACACCCGCTCTAAAGCGTGATCATTGATGTGTTGCAGTGTCATTAAATATCTATAGCTAGCGGTCACAACAAACTAGGAACCGTCCTAGAAAACCCTTTATTTCTAACATTCTAAATGTCGCATCGCTAAAGTCCACTTGGACAGAATTGGAGGCACTGATTCAACAGGAACTGAGTTAAACCCAGAAAAAGCGTGCACCAACAGATGGGACATGAGAGAAGAATCTTGACCGAGATGGGATAAAAGGTGTGAGGATGTAGATTCTATCTAAAGTTGGGTATTGCGCGCCTGGTACTAGTCGCTCAATATCATTGCGTGCCTATATTTGGGGGTGCGATTGAAAGTTTGAAGGGTTGCTTACGCATTTGGATGTGTGCATATGATTGAATTACAGGCTTTGTCATAAACGTGTAATTCAAATGTCACTAGGTCATTGCGCATGCGACCTTTCGTATTGCGCTGTGTAAGTGGGTCGTGTAATAGGGTTAAGCGGTTTTTATTGGGCACGTGACTGGAGCGTCGTGCCGTTTGCGCAGGCGATGGTTTTATTACGCACACCATTTAGGGCGTGTGATTTAATTTGTGTGCAGTTTTCTCTATGCATGACTGAGTTGTGCGCACATGTTTTGGTGCGTGATTGAGTTCATACTTTATATAAGCAGCAAAGTCTTTATTTCTTTTGCATCTCTCGATTTAGTCTTGAGTTTAACCTTTTCTGAATCCTTTATGCTCGGGTATCCGTGTTTCTATGATATTGGGTGATCTGATCATTTGATTGCGATGTCGTTTCTTTCGATATTTGTGATTTCGTGTGATCTTCAGCTTGGCGGGGCTTCCGACGGTGGAGTGACTCTGGGAGCGGGTGGTATTGGGAATGAGGCATTTTATACATTCTTCATTATTGTTGAAAGGTGAAGATGGCAGAAGGGAAGTCCTTTAAATGGATGGAAAGGTTGTTACCCAACCAATCCTCCCCCTGCTTTTTCTGAAGCCTCTGATTGGATGCTGCTCCTTGCTTTGTGTCCATTTCGGGTCTCCAGTTTTTGTTTTGGGTTGTAGGTTAGGATTTTAAGTTTTCATTTTGGATTGTATATTCAAGAGGTATGCCTCTAGTGATACCTGTATATATTTTATTATATAAATAAGGAGGTGTTTTTGTTTATTATGTTTGTTTCATTTATGTTTGTTTATGTTTAGCTGTTGTGTGTTTCTTAGGTTACCTTGGAGGGGGAATGGGTAATGGCAGTGTATGGTATTTATTTTTGGGTTTATCCTTGTTGTTCAGTTTCATGCGTTCGTTTTGAAGTCCCATGGCATAAAAATAAGAACTAAACTAAAAAATTTTAACAAATGCCCTAGTTTGGGGTATTCGAGGTGGAAAAAATAAGAACTAAACTGAAAAGACATGGCTGCTGTAGTTCACAGGCGGACGATTCAATAAAGAAGTAACCCACACCCACTCTAAAGTGTGATCATTGACGTGTTGCAGCGTCGTTAAATATCTGCAGCTGACAATCGCAACAAACTAGGAACCTTCCTAGAAAACCCTTTATTTCTAACATTCTAAACGCCGCATCACTAGAGTCCACTTGAATAGAATTGGAGCCACTGATTCAACAGGGACTGAGAGGAACCTAGAAAAAGTGCGCACCAACAGACTGGCGATCGCGATGGGACACTTTTGCAAACTCTTTTTCTAGATAGTTAGTTTTCATCTTATCTCCCTATTTTTCTTTCCATCGTGTCATTTAGATTCTCTTATATATATATATATATATATATATATATATATATATATATATGAGTCTTCGTCAAAGACTCGAGATGTCTGGTATACGAAGAGTGAGTTTAGGAGACCCACCATTAAGGGGATATCATAACAATCCCATGTACAAAGAAGAACCATTTCACAATTTCAGCCCATGACAACCTGAGATTAATATGGCCGGCGAGCAAGAAAATCCCTTCTCCACCACACACACCGGTAATAATCATAATGGGAGAGATGGTAACACCAAACAAAACCTCACCACTAAATAGATCATAGAACTCAGTATTCAAAGAATACAAAGAGGAGATGATGACTTCGCGGGTTGGCCGCCACATACGAAATTATTAGGTCACGACAATTTTCAAAAGAACAAGAGCGACAAGAGAGGCCACCTCCTATCCCGAGCACGATGTTAGCCCGTACCACACCATTGAGACAACCTACCCACACATTCTTCAACGATGACTCTTTAGACAAGATTTGCCCACTGGTTGCTCCAAAGGACAACACCATTAAAATTGAAGATCTCTCTAAAATGCTCGATGAGTACATGGCCAAGAGAGAGCGCCCCGGTCACTCATTCGGATTCGAAAAATTTTGCTGGGACGTCGAGTTTAATTTACCGATAGGATTTAAGCCATCAAAATTTATCAAATATAATGGCATGGGAAATCCGAATCATTACTTGGCCCTCTTTTGTAATGATTGCCGACCCGTACGTGATAATTAAGGACTTCTCATTCACTATTTCCAACTCTCATTAAAAGAGAAGCTTTAGATTGGTTTGCGGGACTCCCGCTTTATAAGATAGAAACCCTCGATAAATTAGTCAATCAATTCTTAGACCAATACAAACACTTGATCCAAGAGATAGTCAGTCTCAGCTATCTAATGGCAGCCAAACAAGGACCTGATGAAGAATTTACCGACTTCGTCGCTAGATGGCGAAAACTCACTGCTAGAATCGACACTTCAATGAAAGAGGAGGATTCGGTGGACATTATCATCGATAACACTAGAGAACCATTAAAGAGTGCACTTGTCATAAGTGATTGCCCTGATTTCACTGCACTTCACTCCCGGGCATTCCGACTAGCGCAACACATTAAAGGCAGAGACCTTGCTCTATCCATAATCACATCGAAAGTGGGCTCTTCTAGTGAATCAAAATCGAAAAATAATAAGAAAGCCTTAGGAATTAAACAGGTCAACACCGTTGTTAATCAAGGACAAAACTCTGAGAACAAAAATTTTCACCTACGAAACTTCGGACAAAATCAAAATAAGAAATGATACACAAACCAAAACCAAGGCACTAATCAGAAAAGATATGCAAACCAAAATCAAAGCCAGAATCAGAATCAATGCCAATATTAGAATAGAAATCAATATCCCAACACTTACCAGAATTAGAACACGACGCAGAATCGACTGGCCCATGTGTCGAATTACAATAGTGTGCCCCCACTGCAGAACTTTAACCCAGCCAGAGGCCCCTATCAGCCGAGGTGGGAACACTATCCCCCTTTACCGGATACGATTCCTAACATCTTTCATCTCCTTAACACTCAAAATCTCCTTCGATTCTCGCAAGAAAGACTCCGCCCATGGCCGACAAATCTAGACTATAGTAAAAATTGTGTCTTCCATAGATACGCGAGACACAACCTAAAAGACTGTTGGGTCCTCATGGACATAATCTATGACATAAATGACCAAAGTAAGATCGATTGGGAAGCGCTTAGGAATCCTAACCCTAATAATAACCAATCCCAACTAAATTTAGGGATCGTTAATAACCCCATGCCCAACCACAACCAAGCAACACCGGCTCAGGTCACCACCATAGATCTATCCGGTCGATCCCCCTTCCTACCTTCCACCTTAATCACTCACATTCAACCCTCTGTTACTTCTGTCACACCAGCGAGAGCTCCTTCACCCCGCATCTCTCGGCCCTAATCACTAGCATCGCCCCACCGAATCCACCTCCTTATCCAAAATTCACTCAGATACGAGTCCATTCCTTTAACGCTAGGACACCACTCCTCCGTAGTCACCCACAAGAACCTCCAACCCCTCCAAATCCTGAACCAATGCCATTATTGCTCCCTTTGTCTGATTCTGAACCCGAGTATGGAGATCACATTCTCCAAATTGCAGCCTAAATTGCTGCATGGGTAGAAAGTATCACCCGAAAGACTCCAAGCTAAGACAGTGAAATAACCACCAAGCATTAACTGAATGTAAAAGAAAGTGAGCCAAAAGAACATCCTGACCCCTGTGAGACGCTGGTCTCTGCTTTCCTAGAAGAGGAAGATTACACACAGTACCTCCCACCTTAGAGCGGCACCATTCAGGTACGCATTCCAATCTCAAATTTCACCCATTACCCACCTCTGTCTTTCCCTCAAAATAAGGATTTCATGAATGCACAATCATCAGAGGGGAATGTGAGAGAAAGAGAAGTTAACTTGCCACCCCCACCTCACATCATCCCTCCACCAATTCCTGCACCTCAACCATTCCAACCACCCACACCTAAGGCCCATCGGTCGGGCAAAGAAACTGCGCTCAAGCCAGGGTAAGAATACGACCTTCTGCAGCATCTCTAGAAGATCCCAGCCCAGATATCCATACTAAAACTCATCAAGAAATCGCCTAACCATCACCGGTTGTTCATAAGGATACTTGAAGACATGCAAGTGGATGAGGATACGACCCTAGATGAGCTTTATCAAATTACTTCGGTCATGGTGCAACCTATGGCGCTCACTTTTATAGACGCAAACATGCCTAAAGAGTCACTCCGTGGGAGTGCGGCCCCCATATATCTTACGGTCATAATTAGAGGATTCTCCGTACCGCACGCACTAGTTGACATGTGAGCAAGACTTAACATCTGCCCTCTCACCATGTTAAAAATGCTCGAATACATGGAGTAGGATGTTAGGCCCTCCGCACTGTCACTCATAGCTTATGATGGGTTGGGTCACTTTGTGAAAGGAACTATCAAGCTATAGGTCCACCTCGGACCTGTAATGAAAGACGTTACCTTCCACATTTCTGCTTTCGCTAGTACATATAATTTCATTTTAAGAAGAAAATGGCTGGAGTCAATGAAGGTCGTCGCATCCACATACCATCAATGTGTTAAATTCCCATACAAGGACTCCATCATCCGTATATACACTGATGCACCCATCCAGGAGATGGATATTGATTGCACGGCGAGCGTCCATATATACACTGATGCACCCCTCCATGATTATGTGTTGAACACGGGTCATATTCAAAAGACTCGAATCCCTGATGAGACAACCATTACGGAAGTCCGTCCCTCTACCCCTCGTAGTTTTCCCCCAACGCGTTGACAAAAATTAATGAGAAAAGAGGTTGACCCAGACCTCGCCAAACTCCATGCCATTAACCCTACCACGACAAAAGGGTGGGACCTTATGTACAAACATGGATACGTTCTCCACACTGGACTCGGTAAAGATAAGTAAGGTCATGTAGGACCCGTTGTCCAAACCAAATATGTAAGCATATAGGGTTAGGTTACCAATCGGACGGCCCGCAAGCCGACTTGCCCCTACCTCACCAAAATGGTCTCTATATGACCACTTCACCTATGGGACCACTGAGAAAGCAGATGTGCCAAAGCATAAGGAAGTGTCCTTCACTAGATCCTAAGAAGTGGAAATTGAGATAATGACTAAAGCGTTCAATGATTTAACCAATTTAAACGACGATATTGATAAATCGCTCGAAAGAGTCAAGCCCATGTTTGACATTAAGGAATTTATAGAAGAGAGGAGAGAATAACCTCCAGAACTCAACCCACGAGTAGAAGATTGGGAATCCACTTATAACGAAGATTTTCACATAGCAGCCTTGCAAGAAAGTGAAGAGCACTTACGCTTAACATGAGAAAAAGATGACACTCCATAAGAAAATACTAACTCGTATATCATCCACCTCGGCCTTGGCCATGAGGGATGGGAATGCCCTTGGGACTCCCCTTGTATCTCTTACCCATACCAACCCCACTGTAGGGCATGCGCCAGCATATTAGAGCGCTTCGCTAGTTGGACGGGACACTCAACGATAGAAGAATCGAATCACTCCAACCTCGTGACCACCGTCACAAGTAATGACCTACCAACTCAGCTACCGACACAAGAAGCAGAAAATCCTAACGGTCATCCGGTTGACCTAGGGGGAAACACTCGCATCGCCCTCATAGAATTTGAAGAGGAACTTGAACTAGACACTTCTACATCCCCAGATTCGCCGCAATTTTAAATATTTTGGAAATATCTAGAGGAAGAGTGGCAACCTCTCCCGAGTGATAATGAGGACTACTGAATAGACCTCCCGACACTCGAGTTAGCAGAGCGGGCTAATCTAGGACTTCAAGCACTATCAGATCAAGAAGATGAATTCGATACCATCTTCGACTCTAAACTAGAAGGATGGGAATGTCCTTAGGGATCCCTTGCATTCTTCACCATTTTCAACCTTGCTGTCGAGCATGCACGCTCATCCTAATATATTATGAAGATCAAGGAAAAGAACTTACTATCCCTAAGCATCCTTTGGGAGATCCCCCTCGGTGGGGAGAATAATATTATTACAACCAAGAGGATGAAAGTTTAATTGACTACGATCTTCAGAGCTTCTTCAAAGAAGAGGCAATCAATGTGGTAGGAGAAGTCCAAGTGTTAGTGTCGTTGTCACCAGCGTCACTCATTCAAAAGATCTCATCAGATGAGGACTCCAAAAAAAAAAAATCTAAAAAAAATGAAAAATTCACAACAAGTTTGCATTTCCTGAAGAATTGCCTGAACGGCTCTAGCAGCCGTCTCGCTCCCTCAACTAGAGGAAGTAATTCTCCCAGCGCCCCTTGAGGCGATCGACCCTGTATCATATTTATTATCAAAAATAAAAAAAATAGAAAAAATAAAAAACCCTAAAAATGTAGAAATATAAAATCTAAAAAAACCAGAATACCCTAAAAAAGAAAGGGAACTCTTCATCTCGAACCAAATTTGTGGCCAATAAGGAGACTTTTCTCCTAAGGTTTCTATTCCATTCCTTGCACGAGGACGTAAAGCATCCCAACTAAACAACAAGCCAGTGATCATACCAGACGAGATACTTCATGACTTTGAGAAAAGAATCAGTAGTCTGGACCTTCACCTTACCAAAGATCTCTCAGTCATAGCTTGTGTCGATGAAGGGTTACCTTTCCAAACTCAGATCCCCAGTGTTGCAATTTCACAGTATACGAACTTATCGAGGAAAAAGAAAGAACACTAGTTGCTGAGGAGGCACTGGACTTCCAACGGGTTATCAAGCATTTCGATGAGCAAACCCAAGCTGCCGCGGAACCCACAGAAAAACTTAACTTTGGTACTAAGGAGAAACCCTAGAAGCTACTGATTAGTGCAATGCACAACTCTAAGGAATGCCAACAAATTCCACTAGTCTTGCAAGAACACCTCAATTCCTTCGCATGGTCCTACGAGGACATGCCCAATTTAGACCCAAGTTTAGTAGAATATTGCCTCATCTTAGAACCCGATGCAAAGCCTGTTAAGCAGATATTCCGCAGGATGCACCCACGAACTGCCCTCCAAGTTAAAGAGGAAGTCGACAAGTTACATAAAGCCAAATTTATTCGAGTCGTTCTTTACCCTAAGTGGGTCACCATCATAGTACATGTCACCAAGAAAGACGGTAGAGTACGGGTTTGCATCGACTTTCGAAACCTCAACCATGCATGCCCAAAAGATGACTTCCCACTTCCACACAATGACACTCTAGTTGACAACACCGCTGGACATATGATGCTATCCTTTATGGACGATTTCTCTGGATATAATCAGATCAAATTAGCAGAGTCCAACCAAGAGAAGACTTCCTTCACCACACCATGGGGAACAGACTCTTACGTCGTTATGCCTTTTGGGCTTAAGAACACAAGAGTCACGTATCAACGCACCATGATGGCTATCTTTTATGACATGATGCATAAGTGTGTAGAAGTCTACGTCGATGACATATTAGTGAAGTCCCAAATGTGAGTTGGACATGTTGAAGCGCTTCGACTGGTGTTACAAAGAGCTAAGAAATATCAGCTAAAAATAAACCAAAAAGAAATGTGTCTTCGAGGTCACTTCCGGAAAATTACTAGGTTTCATAGTTAGCAAGCGAGGGATCGAAGTTGACCCTACAAAACTCAGAGTCATCCTCGAGATGCCGCCTCCCATTAATATCAAAGAGTTACGAGGCCTGATACGAAGATTGCAATTCATCAAAAGATTTATCTCCCATCATTAGAACAGATGCGATCCTTTCTACAGACTACTTAAAGGAGGAACTGAGTACAAATGGGATGATCAATGTCCGCAAGCCCTCGATAACATCAAGAGGTACCTCCTTAACCAGCCAATACTATCGCTACCGGTCCCTGAAAGACCCCTAATTCTATACCTCTCAGCGAACGACAAAGCAATAGATGTAATTTTGGGACAATATGAAGAAGACAGCAAGAGAGAGAAGGCCATCTACTACCTCAGTAGGACGATGGTCGAATATGAATGAAAATACACTTCAATGGAGAAGACTTGCCTCACATTGGTGTGGGCCTCTATCAAATTATGACACTTCTTCGGAGCACAAAAAATACTAGTACTAGCTCGAATGGACCCTCTGAAGTATGTATTTGAAAAGCCCGCAACATCAGGAAAGATCGCTTGCTGGCATATGCTCTTGCAAGAATTCGATATCACTTACATCACGCAGAAATTGATCAAAGGGCAAGCAGTCACCAATTACCTCGCAGATCTCCTACTACCAAGTGATAAGCCTGTGCATGTGGATTTCCCCGATGAGGACCTACTCACGATTCATAACGAAGAGCCCGATAAGACCTCATGGATCCTTTATTTTGACGGCGCTCTAAATCTCAAAGGAAAAGGCATCGGGATAGTCCTCCTAAGCCCAGAAGGAGTTGTTATACCTAAGGCTTTTCAACTAGATTTCCCTGTCACTAACAATATTGCAGAATACAAAGCTTTTATAGCTAGACTACGAGCAACACTACAATTAGGTGTTAAACAGTTAAAAAGCATCGGCGATTCCAAACTAGTAATTTCAAGAGTCATAGGAGAATGGAAAACTAAGGAAAGGAGACTAATGGCATACCAAGAAACAACTCAATATTTAGTAAAGAAATTTTAAAGAATCTCTTTCATGCACATCCCTAGATTAGAAAACGAGCTTAAAAATTCCTTAGCCATAGTAGCCTTGGTCATCCAAATACCCATCAGGCAAAATACCTAGACCTTCTTCATCGAAAAGCTAACAGTGCCGGCCCACGAGGTAGCATGGACTGTCAAGAGAGAATTATCCGTCCTCCCCACAAGTATAGGGTTGAAAGAAGCAATCACCCTAGAAAAGCATGTCAAGATAGAAATTGAAGTCGCTATGTTCAGATTTTGAAAAATCATTGACCGACGATGGACAACCATGGTTTTTCAACATCTGGAACTTCTTGAAACATCAACACGTCCCTCCATATACCACGAAGATTGAACGAAAGACTATAAGGAATCGATGTGCCCGATTCTGCATACTCGGGGAAACATTATACAAAGAGGCCCTCACTAAAGGAGTACTACTACGATGTGTCACGTCTCTCGAAGGATAATACATTATCTGAGAAGCACACGCCAGTACCTGCAGCGCCCACTCCGGTAGACAGAGGCTCGCCGATCAAGTTACACAACAAGGCTACTTCTGGCTGACAATGATCAGAGATTGTCATCTCTACATCCAATACTGCAAGTAATGCCAAGAATACTATGACCTCGCCATGGCCGTTTTCGATGTGGGTCTTCGATGTCATTAGACCTTTCACAGATACCATTGGAAACACTTACAAGCACGCGTTCATACTTACAGTGATCGAATACTACACCAACTGGGCAGAAGCTGAATCCTATGTCAGAATCACCGCTTCAACACTCGTAAAGTTCACCATTCAGAATATCATCACCAGGTTTGGAGTACCCAGGATGTTTGTCACTGACAACGGACCACAGTTCATTGCAGAGAAGACGAAGAAGTTATGTAAGAAATAAGGCATCGATCTATACCACTCATCACTATTTTACCCTCAAGGCAATGGATAGGCAGAAGCTACGAACAAAACACTGATTCAAATTCTAAAATGCATAGTACAAACAAGCAATGGAGCCGAGTGGCTTGAACTACTACCAGAAGCACTCTGGGCCTATAAGACCTTTATTTATATGACTGTTGGGCAAACTCCTTAACTCCTTGCCTACGGGATGGAGGCAGTCCTACCATATGAGATACAAGTACCGTCCTTATGGATTCAACTCGATGGTGAGCTATCCTTAGATGAGAAGAGAATTGCTCTACTCATGCAGCTCGATAAAACACGTCTAAGGGCAGCTGATCATGCTTCGATATATCAGAGGAGAGTGGCCAGGGCTTACAATAAGAAAGTCCGTGAACGAACCTTTAATATTGGGGAATTAGTCTTGAAGAAGATCATGCCTTCCAAGCATGCCCATCCGAATGGAAAACTGAAATCGAATTGGGAAGGCCCTTATGTCATAACAACCGCATACCCTGGAAATGCTTACAAACTGGCAAACTGAGACAAGGAAGGACTCCCTAGCCCTTGGAACACCATGTACCTTTGAAAATATTACCCTTAACCCTGTGATCGTCACATCCTATGGTTAAATACTTATACTTATCACCCCCATAGTCATCACGACTCATTCATTGGTCGTACGCCTTCAATTCTTAGAATATTCTTAAGACCTCCGATTTATCGCCCACCTTTTCTCAATCGGGCAATCTGATTAAAAGACTAGTGGCCTTTCTAACCTCTTTCAAAAGCATAAGTAACACCTGATCCTCATTTCCCTTCTCCCACTATTGAAGGAGATGTTAGAGCAAAAAAAAAATATAGATGTTAGGCTCAATCAAAACTCATTATTCTTACGCTAGCAGGATCCTTTCAAGAATACATACATAAAAAATTTTGAGTGAGAGCATTACGACGAATGAACAAGTCAATGAGCTCAGGGAGGCATAAGCAAACCATGAGGACATCCTTGGTAACGCTACTACAAGTGTATAAGTAAGCTGCGAGGGCATCCCTGATGTCCCCATACTATTAGATGTCGTCATAAGGTGATGGGAGGAGGACAGGCTCCTACTAACCATAGAATGTGAGATTTTGATGGTACCGAAATATGATGAAGAGCTCAATCATGGCATCCCACATCCCCTCTAAGAAAAAAGATTGTTACTTATCCCTTTTGGGAAGCATTAGATATAAACTATTCCCTGCATCACTGAGCTTTACTCGCCTCTTCTATTTTCACTTTGGACGATAAATCAGAAGCTTTAAGGATGTTCCTAGATATTAAACTGAAAACTGATGAATGATGACTGATGCAATCACCTTCTATACCTACCATACTTCTCCCTAATAACCACGAGATAGGATGACCCCACCCTAGGATAGACCCCCGTATACAACTAACCTAATCAAAGAGACCTCCCCGGTTTGATGATAGTACCAATCAACTTTTCTTCAAAACTCACTCACCAAATACCCATGACTTCTTATAGACCCAAAGTGCTCATCTCGAAACCCAGGAAAGCTCCATTACATCTTGACGCTAGGGCATTTTTTTTGGATTAGAAGAAGAATCATATTAGAAGTGTCGGCTTGTCCACAAAGAAGATGAAGATCGATGAAGTTACCATCCGAAAAGTGCTACCAAAGATACAATACTGCCAATCCTACCACGCTCCTATACTGAGGCATTTTTATTTTTATTATTTTGTTATTATTTCTATCTTAGTTATTTACTTTTCCTGTTGCATTATTATCATTTCAGAGAAGAAGAAAAAAAAAAGCATATATCCATCTTTTGCTACCAGACTCCGGTTTGAGACACTTGCCCCCTTGACAACTAGCAAGGGAGAGAACAAAAACTATTGACAGCATTACTCACATGTGCAGATATGAAGAAACCTTCAACCATCACCGGGCCAGCTCAGGAAGCATCCAAGTCCCAATGACGGTCGATGGCGCTAAAGCAACTAAAAAGCAAAAGTAGACAGAAGAGGTAACTAAAAGAAAAGGAGACAATCAGGTACATCTAAACAAAAAATCTCTCCATATATGTCAAAATCTTTTCATTTCTTTTTACACTTATCACCTGGGGCATCCCCCCTATATATACAATGCACACATACCATGGATACAAAAATACACCCATGCACCCCTACTCCCTACACTGCCGCTAGGATGGCCAATCACCGTTGTCCCCGGTATCATCAGCTCGAAGGTCCACAGATTGGTACTCTGAAAATACAATCCCAGCACCTGGAATCCTCAGAACCTCTAGACGATGAGGCCCCGCCACAGAGCCCCCCTCACTCGCCTGACTAATAGATCACCTCGATCGTGAATGACGAGGACAACTCGCAAGAATCGCATGAACAACAGAATCCTCACGAGCATCACCCCTGACATGATCATGGGACGTGTGACGAGACTGCCTGGTCGAGGAACCTGTAGCCCTCGACTCTAACCCACCAAGCTGACGAGCTAGCCTATGTATCCCTGACTCAAACCAACCCGACCATCTGGTTGCGTGCAACCTGCCAAGCGCGTAATCGCTTCAAGCGTCCACATGGTGGCGCGCAAATGCCAATAGTCACCCCTACAGTGACCAGCCACCGCCCTAATCACGTGCTCAGTATCATGCGTTTAACTCGGTCAAAAGACCGAAAACTGGCTTTTAACGACGTTCTGACGCTCTGAACGCGCATCCACCCTCTGGCGTTCAATAAATTTATACGCTCGGAGTGAAGTGCGCAATTCCCCAGAAACACAAAGAAAAAAAAAATTCCAGGACAGCACGTTCATACGCCTAAATTGGGTGATCTCTGACACTAATTATTAGCCTAAACCACGCCCTTGTTAAGCCCGATCCAAAACATTCTAGACTTAAAGAAATATGCACCCTGATAACTAAAAGAAAATGCTCCAAACTAAAAACAATGCCCCGACACCGTTTACACACTCCAACTAAAACTAAACAAAAAAAAACTTGCCCCAAAATAAGGCGAAACTAAACAAGAAAAATATCCCCATCGTGCATGCACTCCAACTAAGCCCAAACTAAGTCAAACAAAAAAATGCTCCTAATATACCCCGATCCAAAATAAATAAATTAAACAAGTAAACCTCGCACTCAAAATAAATCAAATAAGCTACAAAATAAACTAAACCTGAATTTACAAAAGAAATTAAAATCATAATCTCTTCATAAATAAATAAAATAATTATAAAATACACCGAGGGCATACCCTCTGAATATACAACTTGAAACAAGAAACTAACGAAAAAAAAACAGCCCGTTCAGGCAATGCCCGAATCCGAATTTATTCGGGAACTAAAAATCTCAGAGAAGCCCAGAGGAGGGAAGCACCCTGAATGAATTCTAGCCGTAATAACTTCTTCCCCTTGCCCCGAGCCAGCAGAAAAAAAAAAGAATGGCTCACGGAAAGCCACTCAGGACCTGCGGGATCCACCCTTAGAAGCTCACCTTGGAAACCATAACAAGGGAAAGCAACTAACACGGAATTCGTAGAGCCTACCGAGGAAAAATAGGCATCGGTCACGAGAATTCTGATCCTGCCTTATCCTTGGGTTTCCTTTCTATCACCTTTTCCTCCTCCACCTCTTCCCTTAGCATGGCAACAATTCGACTGCTACCTTGCATTCCCAATCTTGTCTATTCTCGATAATCCACTCAATAAACACAACTCTTCAGGTCCAACACCCAGGATACAAAAAGTAAGGCAGAAAAAACATTAATGAATGAAAAAATGCCCAAAATAAAAATGCCCCAAAACTTTTAATCTCAAACTTGGAATAAAATTCAAAACAATAAGAACCCAAAATTTTTGGCTCACACATTTATAAACTATACCTCATGAATTACCAAATGACAAGTGTCACACCTTTAAACCCTTCCAATCTATTAAATCTGAACCAAACACATACCCCTTTGAAAGACCACAATCCATGACAAACTCAGATGAACCAATAATCACACAACACTTACCCCTTCAAGGAAACACAAATCTCAAAGCAAAGTAAACAAGCCGATAAGATTTAAACACTTAACACCCATCCAAAACTTTTGAAAACTCACACCTTTTAACAAGTGTCACCTCAAGTCAAACAAAAGACTAGAAAAATACCTTAAAAAAAAAAATCTAAAAAAAAATGAAACCCAAAATTGTTTGGGACCCCGCTAAGAAAAATGCCAAAAACCAAACCTATCGGAATCAAGTAAACCCTCTAAACAAACCCCATAAAAGAAACTGAACTCCAAGCTAAACTAAATCCTAAAATAAGTCAAACAAATCAGATAAATCCAACTAATCCACTAATAAGTTTAAACGAATAAACAAGCACGACAAAATAAAAAATGCCTCATTATTTATAACTCAAAAGTTTTACAAGTATCACCGGAGTTATACCTCCTGAATTTACAACCCAAAACGAAGACTGGGTTCAAAACTGAGACGAAGCAAGGAGCAGATTCTGCTCGGAGCGTCCAATCAGAGGCTTTAGGGAGAATTGGTTGGGAAACATATCCCTCCACTTTTGCTCCTCTCCCGCTATCTTCACCTCCTCCACCGCTGCCTCCTCAACGGTGCCTTCACTGCTCCCTAAAAAGGACCGATGTGAAGACTAACGCCCTCATTCTCAATACCGCCCATTCTCAGAATAACACCATCCACGAGCATCACCTCGGGAAGGAGATCATGCGAAATAGCAAATATAGAAAGAAACGACATCCCAATCGGACGGTTAGATCGCCCAATATCACTAAAACACAAATTTCAGAACACAAGATATCCAGAAAAAGGTCAAAACTCGAGACTAAACCAGAGAATGAAAACAAACGAAAGCTCCCTCGCTTATATAGAGTACGGACTCAATCACGGGCTAGAGTACAGGTGCTTAATAAATAACTCATCACACACGATGCGCACAATCCAAAACAAGCGCCCTAACTAAAGCGCGTAAATAAGCCATCACCCACGCCAATCGTGTGATGCTCCAATCGCGTGCACTCCATGAACCGTGCAAATTTATCAAACGACACATTGCCGCCATGCGACCTGAATGGTCACCCGTACACTAACCTGGTGACGCCTCGATCACGCGCTACCATTATAGTGCATAATACAATCACATGCACACTTACATGCGCGTAAACAGCCCCTGAAGCCTGAGATCGCACGCTTGAAAATAGGTGCACAGTCATATTAAGCGACCTAAAATAGGCGCTCAGTGCCTAACTTTGCATCACACTTTGATCAAAATTCACCTGTCCTATCGCGTACCCTTGCATGAGAAGGAAGCATCGACAACACCCATCCCCATTGTGATAATGTGTACACATTCGATATCACCTCAATATCCAGTCCCATCATAATAAATTAACCATACCCTCATGTCCCATTGCGAGATGCCGAAAGCAAATCTCCCAAGAATGCGAGCACGCCATCGCTAACTACGCTCAGTTGACATCCCATAGTGAACATCACTACTTGAAAACAAAACAAGCTCAGACAACATATGCCACGCCATATGATGACAAGAGAGAAAGCTTGATCATGACCCATTGCTAAGGCAAAGAGTTCTCTCTCTCTCGAATTGATCCCCATGTCCCACCAGGACTCACCCAGCACACCCAAAGAAAGGGAGAATCTCCAGGTCCCATGGCAACATCATTTCTCTCAAAACATCACATCACAACCACCAAGCCCTGCCACAGCAGACCTAAAGAGAAGAAATTTCTAAAGTCCCATCACGACACTACGATGCCACCATACTATATAAGCTACGCACAATCCAGGTAAGTATCACCCCCAAGTACTACCTACTTTTTTTTTATTTTACTCAATATTTCTCGTAAATATATAGTTAGCTATGATTAAGTCAAATATTTTCAAAACTCATCTCTCTCGACTCGCGAATCACAGTAGTCCTCCCATAAGAAAAAATCATCAGTACTCACCGAGAAGGTTAGACGGAGTATCCGGCATGCCACGTGTCGTCTGTACAACCATAATAACGGTCGGGTCCATAAATCCTGTACCGATGGTTCTGCTCAGGGACGTCTTGGAAGCCACATTTTTTATCGTTTTACTACCGAATTGATCTTAAGTTAAAATCCCTAAAAAATTTCAAAACTCCCGAATTTTCAAAATCCCCTTGCTAACAAAAAATAAAATAAAAAGAGAGAAGAAATAAAGAATAAAGCAACAAGATAAATAGACCCAACTCACCTTTCTTTAAATATAAAAAAAAAAATGATTAAGCGCCCCATCACTCGTGCATAATAAATTACACTTAAACCTGACCTTTAACTCCTAAGACCCCTGAACTCGTAATCAAGCGCATATCCCACTGCGTAGAATTGGATCAAGCGCACACTCCACTATACATAATCATTTGTTTAGACACATTAGCACTAGAATTTCCAACTTAGAGGTCGACTCTAGATAAATCAAGCGCACGCGCCACTGCACAGAATTCAATTGAGCATACCTCACAAGACCCCCACCTCAATTACCAGCCCAAACTAGCCATTCTCCTGACAAACTGAACATTGAGTATATTTAATCTTAGAACTTACAAACACCTATTGGAAAAGGAATGTCTGACGTGCATTAGTGTGAGCAATGACGTGCCCGATTTCACATAACTTGCAAAAGCCTTCGATATTACATGATACTTCATTTTATTATTATCGATCCCTGGACCTTATTTTGGACATTTGATTGATGCCCCGATACCTCGATTGTGTAAATTCTCTCTGTTAGCCCGTGCCATGCGACGGGATGCGCCATGTACCCACAAACCCGAAATGTCCCCTTCGAATGCCCCATTTTAGCTTGCGCTGATAGATAGGAAAGCCAAGCATGTCATGTCAGCATCCCAGTTCACATTTGTGATTTCCCAAGAGAAACGAGATGAAACCTCTAATGAGGGGTGCCTACTTCTTCGACGCGTTCTTACTTCGCAAGAGCGCGTCGAAGAGGGGCATCTGTAGACACCCCCATTTTGCCTTCTTGGAATATACAAATTTGTTTGGTCAACCTTTGACCTCATAACCCTAATATGGGACCATATGCTAAAATAATAGTATATGACTGAACACAGGTTGAAATAATAGTTCTGGGGCTCAGGCCCCATACCCTCGACGTGGGAACCATGCACTAAAACAATAGTACATGGCTGAACACAAGCTGAAATAATAGCTCTGTGGCTCAGGTCCCAACGTAAGGAGACTATATATTGAAACAATAGTATATAGTTGGAATGCAGATTGAAACAATAGTCTTATATTTTAGACCCCCTAACCCTAATGTGGGACCATATACTGAAATAATAGTATATGGCTGAACACAGGCCCCATACCCCGACGTGGGAACCATGCACTGAAATAATAGTACATGGCTGAACACAGGCTGAAATAATAGCTCTGTGGCTCAGATCCCAACGTAGGGAGACTATATACTAAAACAATAGTATATAGTTGAAATACAAGCTAAAACAATAGCCTGATATTTCAAGCCCAACCCAGACCCGGACAACCCCGAATTAAGCGCATAAAACCAAGCGCTCAATTCGATTACACACTAAATCACGAGTGCGGAATCAGTCCCTTCTCAAACTAGACTTCCTTTCCCCAGACCAACTCAAGACTTGATCACGTGTCTATCATGAGACGCACAATCAAATTGAGCACCCCATCACCGACGCGCAATTGGCCTACGCCCGGCCTAGCCTCACCATCCTTGATCCCTATGTTTCCTCGATTAAACGCTTTCAGAGTGGCGCTTAATTAGATTACGCACCCCAAAATGGGCACGCAATTAGTTCTCACGCTATTAGGACTAGAAAACTCGCTGAGCAAGTCAGTCGGTCGCTCACTGAGTCGGTGATCGACTCAAAGCGATTAAGCACTGGGAGACCTGCGCGCAATTTTATTAAACGCATGAAACGGGGCATTTAATTGAAGAAAAACTTATAAAAGTTTCTTTTAATTTCGACCCAAAGAGAGAATGAGGAGGAGAGCGAGAGAGAATGAACATTTTTGGGATTCGGAAACCAGAGAACTTCGAGAATGAGCACATAGAGCAACCTAACCACGATTTCGAAATTCAAGCGCAAAATCTTCGAGGTTTCTCTCCGTAGCCCTGGTCCTAGGTAAAAATCTTAGTTTTAGACTTAAGATATTTCTCTTAGTTTTAATTATAGGTTTTAATTTTCAGTCTAAGACCGTAGCACCGTTTTTTAGACTGCAAATTTTTATATTTGATTCTAGTTTTCAGAATTTAGAACCAGTCCTTAATCCGACGGTCTAATTTACCGACCCTAGGCTTTAATTCCGTTCTAAAATCTCAATTTCTAGTCCTATCATTAATTTTTGGTTCTAGTCCTTGGATTCTAGAACTAGTCTTTAATCATACGGTCTGATTTTCTTATTTTGGACCCGAATTCAGTCATAGAAATTTATATTTAAATTTTAATTTCTTAGTTTAATATTTCTAAAGATCTTAAATATTAATTTTAGTTTCTATAATTCTAGTTTCTCAATTTCATTCATAATTATTACTTTGAAATCGACTCTAAAAAATCTAAAAATACTATTTTATAATTCTGAATCTAATTTATCTTTAATTTCAACCATCCGATTTACCCAAGGGAGCTTATGGAGGGTACTCGGGAACGAGGCCAATCCTCCTTAGTATAGCGGGTTCAAACCCCCTTTTTTTAGAATTACTTAGTTTCTTTAATTAGGGTTATAAAATCAGTTCCATAATTTCTTCTTAAAATTTTTGTATAGTCAATTTACATGCTTTATTTTAATTAAATCCTTAGAATAATTGCTTCGATTAGAACTCTAATAAAATTAGTTCCTTTATTTTAATTAGATAATTCTAACATTGTTAATTCCTCGCTTTATTAGCTCCAGTATCAGTAATCTGTCCTTTTATTTCAATTAGAATCTTAGTATAATTAATTCATTGCTTTGATTATAATTCTAGTCAAATCAGACCTTTATTTTGATTCGAATTTAGTATGATTGATTCATTTCTTCAATTAGATTTCAAGTACAGTTAATTCATTGCTCTAATAAGAATTTTAATGAAATTAGTTTGTTTCCCTCAATTAGATTTTTCTATTTTATTCATATAAAATTAATTCATTGCTTAAATTAGAGTTTTAGTAAAACTAGTTCTCTATTTCAATTAGAATTCTGGTACAACTAGTATATGTGCTTTACCTAGAATTTCAGTATTACTAGCATGCTTGGTTTAATTAAAGTTTCATTAAAATTAATGCACCTACATTCCTAGTACAATTAGGAGACCGATGTTAATTGAACTTTTAGTAGTATTAGGACACTATATTAATTAGAATTCTAGTAGTGTTAGGAAACTAAAATTAATTAGACTCTGGATAGAATTAGAATATTAAATTAAATAAACCATAATAAATTTTCACATAACTAAGCTCGCAAGAGAATTGAGAAGTCTAAACTGATTAGAACTACAATAATAACAGGGGAAGGGAAGAAAAATTAAACTATCTAAATTATAAGAAAAGATATGTATGTTGTCGTTCGCAGGCAGACGATTCAGTAAATAAGTAACCCTCACCCGCTCTAAAGCATGATCATTGACGTGCTGCAGCGTCGTTAAATATCTGCAGTTGACGATCATAACAAACTAGGAACCTTCCTAGAAAACCCTTTATTTCTAACAAAATTTCTCATTGCTAGAGTCCACTCGGACGGAATTGGAGCCACTGATTCAACGGGGACCGAGAGGAACCCAGAAAAAATGTGCACCAAAAGAGGCGTCTCAGGCCGGAGCTTGGTAGTAAAGGAAGGATAATTTCCCTTTTTCTATATTGTAAGAAAAGGAAGATAGTGTAGAGACTCCCATTTTTCCCTCTCGGAATATAAAAATCTATTCAGTCAACCTTTGACCTTGCCCGTGACTTTTCGAAAGGACTTACCTTCTCTAGAAGCTTCACATTCCGACATAGGAACCATATACTAAAACAATAGTATATGACTGAACACATGCTGAAACAATAGCACTGCAGTTTATATCCTTCAATCCTAATGTGGGACCATATACTGAAACAATAGTATATGGCTAGACACAGACTGAAATAATAGCTCTGTGGCTTAGGCCGCATGACCCTAAATCGAGATCCATGCACTGAAACAATAGTACATGGTTGAACACAGACTGAAACAATAGCTCTGTGGCTCAAGTCCTAATATAGGGAGACTATATACTGAAATAATAATATATAGTCAGAATGCAGACTGAAATAATAGTCTTTCATTTTAGACCCTTTAGCCCTAATATGGGGACCGTATACTGAAACAATAGTATATGGCTAGACACGGGTTGAAACAATAGCTCTGTGGCTCATGCCCCATAACCCTAATGCGGGGACCATGCACTAAAACAATAGTACATGGTTGAACACAAGCTGAAACAATAGCTATATGGCTCAGATCCTAATGCAGGGAGACTACATATTGAAACAATAGTATATAGTCAGAATACAGACTGAAATAATAGTCTAGCATTTCAGATTCGATCCAGATAACCTCGAATTATGTGCCTAAAATCACGCACACAATTTGATTGCACGCCAAACCACGCATGTGCAATTAGTCCCCCTTTCAGACCAGACCCCCTTTCCCAGACCATCTCGAGACTCGATCACGCGCCTGACATCAGACGCACGATCACATTGAGCGCCCCACCACCGGCGTGCAATTGGCCTACGCCCGACCTAGACTCACAATCCTTGACCCCCAAGTTTCCTTGATTGAGCACTATGAAAGAGACGCTTAATTGGATTATGCACGCCCCATCAGGCACGCAATTAGTCTTAACATTATTAGAATTAGGAAACTCACAAAGCAAGTCAGCCGATCGCTCACCAAGTTGACGATCGACACAAAGCGATTAAGCACTAGGAAACCAGTGCGTAATTCATTTAAATGCCTGAAACAGGGCATTTAATTAGAAAAAAACCTATAAAAGCTTTTCTTAATTCGGCCCAAGGGGGCTGGATTTTATTTGGAGTTTCAAAAATTTGAGCAATTGAAAAATTCAGAGAATTGAACGAACACAGAGAGAGATCGAACAATGACTACAAACACCGAATTCCGAGATCCTTCCCTAAAGCCCTGGTCTTAGGTAAGAATTTAGTTTTAATTTACGATCATAATTCTTAGTCTCTAGATTTAGGAATTTTATTAGTTCTAATTTTCAGTTTTAGATCGTAGCACCCTTTTTAGACTGTATTTTTTTTATATCTGGTTCTTGCTCTCTGTTTCTAGAACCAGTACTTATTCTGACGGTCTAATTTACCGACCCTTGGTTTTAATTTCATTCTAAAATCTTAATTTTCAGTCCTATCACTAATCTCTTGTTCTAGGTCTTAGGTTCTAGATTCAGTCCTTAATCATACGGTCTGATTTTCTGATTTCGGACTCGAATTCAGTCCCAAAATCTTAAATTATAGTTTTAACTCCTTAGTTTAATACTTTTAAATATCCTAAATATTAATTTTAGTTTTTATAATTCTGGTTTCTCAATTTAATTCACAATTATAATCTCGAAATCGACTCTGAAAAGCCCAAAAATACTATTTTATAGTCCAAAATCTAATTTATCTTTAATCTCAGCTACCCGATTTGCCCAAGAGAGCTTACGGAGGGTACTCAGGAACGAGGCCAATCCTCCTTAGCATAGTGGGCCCAAAAACCTTTTGTTTTTTAGAATAATTTTGCCGTTTTAAGTTGGATTAGAAAATCAGTTCTATTACTTCTTAGATTTTCAGTATAATTAATCTACATGCTTTATTTTTATTAAATCCTTAGAATTCATTTCTTTGATTATAATTCTAGAGAAATCAGTTCCTCCATTTTAATTGGACTTTAATAAAGTTGATTCATTGCTTAAATCAGAATTTTAGTAAAATTAGTTCTTTATTCTAATTAGAATTCTAATAGGACTATTATAATTGCTCCTATAAGAATTTTAGTCAAACCATTATATTTATTCCAATCAGAATTGCAGTACAATTAGTATACTTGCTTTACTTAGAATCCCAGTACAATTAGCATGCTTGATTTAATTAGAGTTTTATTGGAACTAATATACTCACATTCCTAGTACAATTTGGAGATTGAAATTAATTGAACTTTTAGTAATATTAGGACACTAAATTAATTAGAATTTTAATACGATTATGACACTAATATTAATTAGACTTCTAATAAGATTTGGAAACTAAAATTAATTAGACTCCTGGTAGTATTAGAATACTAGATTAACTCACTATAATAAATCTACATAACTAAAATCACAACAGAATTAGGAAATCTAAACTGATCAGAGCGACAATGGTAACAGGGGAAGAAAAAGAAAAATTAAACTATCTAAATTATAAAAAGAAACATAGCTGCCGACGTTCGCAGGCGAACGATTCAGTAAAGAAGTAACCCACACCTGCTCTAAAGCGTGATCATTGACGTGTTGCAGCATCATTAAATATCTATAGCTGGCGATTGCAACAAATTAGGAACCTTCCTAGAAAACCCTTTTTATTTATTTTATTTTACCTCCACCATTCCAAACATCGCATCGCTAGAGTACACTTAGACAGAATTGGACCACTGATTCAACGGGGACCGAGAGGAACCCAGAAAAAGCGTACACCAACAGACTGGCGATCGCGATGGGACCCTTTTACAAACTTTTTTTTTATAGATAGTTTTTATTTTATTTTCCTATTTTCCTTTCCATCGTGTCATTTAGATTCCTTTTTTAATATATGAGTCTTCGTCAAAGACTCGAGATGTCTGGCATACGAAGAGTAAGCTTAGGAGACCCAACATTGTGGGGGTATCATAACAACCCCGCGTACGAAGAAGAACCACCTTACAATTTCAGCCAACAACAACCTGAGATTAATATGGCTGGCGAATATGAAAACCCCTTCTCTACCCCACACATCGGTAATAATCATAATGGGAGAGATGGTAACATGGGACAAAACCTTACTGCTCAACAAATCGTAGAGCTCAGTATTCAAAGAATACAAAGAGGAGACGATGACTCCGAGGATTGGATGCTGCATATGAAACCATTAGGTCACGACAATTTTAAGAAGAACAAGAGCGACAAGAAAGGCCACCTCCTACCCCGAGCACTGTGTCAGCCTGCGTCACACCGTTGAGACAACATGCTCACACATTCTTTAACAATGACTCTCTAAACAAAGTTGGCTCACGGGTCACTCCAAAAGACAGCACCATCAAAATCGAAGATCTCCCAAAAATGCTCGATGAGTATATGGCCAAGAAAGAGCGCTCTAGTCACTCATTCGGATTCGAGAAATTTTGTCAGGACATCAAATTTAACTTACCCATAGGATTCAAATTGCCAAAATTTACTAAATATAACGGCACTGAAAATCCGAACCATCGCTTGGCCCTCTTTTGTAATGATTGTCGACCCATACACGACAATCAAGGACTTCTCATTCACTATTTTCAATGTTCATTAGAAGGAGAAGCTTTAGATTGGTTTATGGGACTCCTGCTTTATAAGATAGAAACTTTTGATGGTTTGGTCGGTCAATTCCTAGACCAATACAAACACTTGATCCAAGAGACAATTAGTCTCAGCGATCTGATGGCGGCCAAGCAAGGACCCGATGAAGAATTTACCAACTTCGTCGCTACGTAGAGAAAACTCACTATAAAAACCAGCACTTAAATGAAAGAGAAGGACTCAGTTGACACTATTATCGATAATACTAGGAAGCCGCTAAAAAGCACACTTGTCATAAGTGATTACCCCGACTTCACTGCACTCCACTCCCGGGCATCCCGACTAGCACGACACATTAAGGGCGGAGATTTCGCACTATCCATAGTCACGTCGAAAGTAGGCTCTTCCAGCGAATCAAAATTAAAAAATAATAAGAAAGCCTAAGAAACTAAGCAAGTTAACACCGTTGTCACCAAGGACAAAACTCTAGTAACGGGAACTTCCAACTGTAAAATTTCAAACAAAATCAAAGTCAATAACGGTACACCAACCAAAACCAAGGCCAAAACCAGTATTAAGGTCAGTATCAGAATAAAAACTAATACCCTAACACCTATCAGAACCAGAACACGACACAGACTGGCCCACGCATTGAATTATAATAGCAAACCCTCACCCTAAAACTTTAATCTAGCTAGAGGCCCCTACCAGTCGAGGCGGGAACACTATCCCCCTCTACCTGATACGATCCCCAACATCTTCCATCTCCTTAATGCCCAAAATCTCCTCCGATTCCCTCAAGAAAGACCCTGGCCTACAAATCTAGACTATAGTAAATACTGTGCCTTTCATCGATAAGCGAGGCACAACTTAGAAGACTGTTGGGTCCTCAGGGACGTAATCTATGATAAAAATGATCGAAATCAAATCAATTGGGAAGCGCCTAGGAATCCTAACCCTGATAATAACCAACCCCAACGAAATTTAGGGATCATTAATAACCCCATGTCTATCCACAACCAAGCAACATCGGCTCAGGTCACCACCGTAGATCTTTTCGATCGACCCTCCTTCCAGCCCTCTACCTTAATCACTCGCATCCAACCCTCTAATATCTCTGCCACACTTGCGAGAGTTCCTTCAGCCCCGCACCCCTCGGCCTTGATCACTCACATCACCCCGCCGAGCCCACCTCCCTATCCAAAATTCACTCAGATACGAGTCCATTCTTTTAGGGCTAGGAGACCATTCCTCCATAATCACCCACCAGAACCTTCAACCCCTCCAAATCCTAAACCAACACCATTACCACTCCCTTCGTCTGATTCTAAACCCGAGTACAGAGATCAGGTTCTTCAAACTGCAACCCAAATTACTACATGGGTAGAAAGTGTCACTCGAGAAACACCAAGCCGAGAGAATGAAACAAAGACTGAGTGTTTACTAAAAATAGATGAAAGTGAGCGAGAAAAACATCTCGACCCGTGCGAGACACTGGTCTCTACTTTCCTAGAGGAGGAGGATTACACACAGTACCTCTTACCTTGGAGGGACACCGTGCAGGCATGCGCTCCAACCTCTAATTTCACTCACTTCACAAATACATCAACGTCTAGCCACATCGGGTTCGACCAACAACTGACGTGCCCGATTCTCAAGTCAGGAATCAATTATCCACCTCTGCCTTTCCCTCAAAATAAGGATTTCATGAATGCACAAACACCAGAGGGGAACATGAAGGAAAGAGAGGTTAACTTGCTGCCCCCACCTCACATCATCCCTCTACCAATTCCTGCACCTCAACCACCTGCACCTATGGCTCATCGGCTAGGCAAAGAAATGGCACTCGAGCCAGGACAAGAATATGATCTTTTATGGCATCTTGAAAAGATCTTGGCCCAGATATTCATATTAGAACTCATCAAGAAATCGCCCGACCATCACTGACTGTTGATAAGGACACTTGAAGACACACAAGTGGATGAGGACAAGACCCTAGATGAGCTTCATCAAATCACCTCGATCATGGTACAAAATCCAGTGCTTACGTTCAAAGACGCAGACATGCCTAAAGAGTCACTCCGCGAAAGTGCAGCTCCCATATATCTTATAGTCATAATTAGAGGGTTCTCCGTACCCCATGCATTGGTTGATACAGGAGCGGGACTCAATATTTACCCCTCTCACAATGTTAAAGATGCTCGAATACACAGAGTAAGACGTCAGGCCTTAGACACTTTCACTCATAGCTTATGATGGCTCGCGTCGTTTCGTTAAAGGAACTATTAAACTCCAAGTTCGCCTTGGACCTGTGACGAAAGACGTTACCTTTCATGTTTGTAATTTCGCTAGTACGTATAATCTTATCTTAGAAAGAAAATGGTTAGAGCCAATGAAGACTGTCGCATCCACATACCATCAATGCGTCAAATTCTCATACGAGGATTCCATCGTCTGTATATATGGTGATGCACCCCTCCAGGAAATGGATATTGACTACGCGACAAGTATTTCAATAGCCGTGATTCCATATTAAAAACAGGACACATTCAAAAGACTCGAATCCTTGATGAGGCAACCGTTGCAGAAGTCCGCCCCCTTGCCCTTCCTAGTTCTCCTCCAACGCGTCATTAAAAATTAATGAGGAGAGAGGTCGGCTCAGACCTCACCAAACTTTATGACATCAACCCCACCACGATGAAAGGGTGGGATCGTCACGGTGGGATCTTATGTACCAACTTAGATACGTCCCCAACACCAAACTCGATAAGAATAAGTAAGGTCATGTAGGACCTGTCGTTCCAACGAAAATACGTAAACACCTAGGGTTAGGTTATCAATCGGATGGCTGACAAGCGGACTTGCTCCCTACCTCACTGAAATGGTCTCTATATGACCACTTCGTCTATGGGGCCACTGAGAAAGCAAATGTACCAAGGTAGAAGGAAGTGTCCTTCACCAAATCCTAGGAAGTGGAAATCAAACGAATGGCCAAAGCATTCAATGATTTGATGAATTTAAATGACAATATTGATAAATCGCTCGAAGGAGTCAAACCCTTGTTTAATACTAAAGAGTCTACAGAAGAGAGGAAGAAAGAACCTCCAGAAATTGAGCCATGAGTAGAAGATTGAGAATCCATTGACGACGAAGATTTTCACATAGCAACCTTGCAAGATGATCAAGAGTACTTACATTCAACATGGGAAGAAGATGCTATCTCACAAGACGATTTTAACTCGTATAGCATCCGCCTCGGCCTTGGCCTTGAGGGATAGGAATGCCCCTGGGACTCTCCTTGTATCGTTCACCCATACCAACCCCACTTAGGACATGCACCAGCATATTAGAACACTTTGCTAATTGGACCCAACATTCTACAATGGAAGAATCGAATCACCCAACCTCGTGACAACAGAAACAAGTAATGACCTATCAGCTCAGCTCCCAACACAAGGAGCAGAAAATCCCAACAATCATTTGGTTGACCCGAGGGGAGACACTCACATCCCCCTCATAGAGTTTGAAGAGGAACTTGAACTAGACGCTTCTTCATCCCCAACTGTACCACAACTCCAAATATTCTAAAAATCCCTAGAGGAAGAGTGGCAACCTCCCCCGAGTGATGACGAAGACTACTGGATAGCCCTCCCTGCACTTGAGTTAGCCGAGCAAGCTAACCTAGGACTTTAAGCACTGTCAGATCAAGAAGATGAATTCAGTACCATCTTTGATTCTAACTTAGAAGGATGGGAATGTCCTTGGGGATCTCCCTACATTTCTCACCATTATCAGTCTCGCTGCCGAGCATGCAAACTTATCATAACATATTATGAAGATCAAGGGAAAGAACGCACTACCCTCAAGGACCCCTCAGGGAATCACCCCCGACCGAAAGAGCAATTGTGTTACGACTCAGAGGAGGCTAGTTCGCTCGACTATAATCTCCAGGGTTTCTTCGAGGAAGAGGCCATTAATGTGATAGTGGAAATCTGAAAGTTAGTACCACTGTCACCAGCATCGCTTATTCAAAAAATCTCATTAGATGAGGACTCCAAAAAAAAATGCCAAAATCAGAACAAGTGCATGTTTCTTGGAAGATCACCCGAACGGCTCTAGCAACCGTCTCGCTCCCTCAGCTAGAGGACACAACTCTCCTGGCGCCCCTTGAGGCGACCGACCCTGTACCATATTTATTATCAAAAATAAAAAAATAAAAAAATAGAAAACCTTAAAAATTTATAAACACAAAATCTGAAAAAATCTGAAAACCTTAGAAAAGAAGTATCCCATCTCCTGCACAAGGACACAAAGCATCCAAGTTAAATGACAAGCCAGTGATCATACTGGACGAGATACTTCGTGACTTTGAGAGAAGAATCAATAGCCTTGACCTTCACCTTAACAAAGATCTCTTAGTCATGAATTATACCGATGAAGAGTTACCTTTAACAAAATCGAATCCCCAGTGTAGTAATTTCGTAGTATATGAGCTTACCAAGGATGAAGAAGGAATATCAGTCGCCGAGGAGGCGCAGGATTTCCAACGGGTTATCAAACATTTTGATGAGAAAATCCAAGCCGCCGTGAAACCTACAGAAGAAATCAATTTCGACACTGAAGAGAAACCCAAGAACCTATTAATTAGTGCAATGCTTAACTCTAAGGAACGCCAAGAAATTACACAAGTCCTATAAGAGCACTTTGACTCTTTTTCATGGTCCTATGAGGATAAGACCGATTTAAACCCAAGTTTAGTAAGAACATTATCTTGTTTTAGAACCCAATGCAAAATCCGTTAAGCAGAAACTCCGTAGGATGCACCCACAAACAACCCTGCAAGTTAAAGAGAAAGTTGACAAGTTATACAAAGCCAAATTCATCCGATTTATCTTCTACCCCAAGTGGGTTGCCAACATAGTAGCAGTCACCAAGAAAGGCGGCAGAGTACGAGTTTGGATTGACTTTCGAAACCTCAATCAGGCATGCCCAAAAGATGACTTCCCACTTTCACACATTGACACTTTAGTCGACAACACCGCTGGACATGAGATGCTATCCTTTATTGGCGGTTTCTCTGGGTATAATCAAATCAAATTAGCAGAGTCCGACCAAGAAATGACTTTTTTTACCACACCATGAAGAACTTACTACTACGTCGTCCTACCTTTTGGGCTCAAGAACGCAGGAGCCACGTACCAACGTGCCATGATGGCTATTTTTCACGATATGATGCATAAATGTGTAGAAGTCTACGTCGATGATATATTAGTGAAGTCTCAAACGCGGGTAGGACATGTTGAGGCACTCCGATTGGTGTTACAAAGAGCTAAAAATTATCAGTTGAAAATAAACCCAAAGAAATGTGTCTACGGAGTCACTTTTAAAAATTACTCGATTTCATAGTCAGTAATCAAGAGATCAAAGTTGACCCTGCAAAAGTCAGAGCCATCCTTGAGATGCCACCTCCTAGTAATATCAAAGAATTATGAGGCCTGATAGGATATAATTCATCAGGAGATTTATCTCCTAGCATTCAGACAGATGCGATCCTTTCTACAGACTACTTAAAGGAGGAATTGACTACAAATGGGATGACCAGTGTCAGCAAGCCTTCGACAATATCAAGAAGTGCCTCCTTAACCCACCAATATTATCGCCACCAGTTCCCGAAAGACCTCTTATCCTATACCTCTCAGCGAATGACAAAGCAATGGGAGTAATTCTAGGATAATATGAAGAAGATGGTAAGAGAGAGAAAGCCATTTACTACCTCAGTAGAACGATGGTCGAATACGAACAAAAATACACTCTCATGGAGAAGACCTACCTCACATTGGTATGGGCTTCAACCAAACTACGACACTACTTTGGAGCACATACGATACTAGTACTAGCCCGAATGGACCCTTTGAAGTACGTATTCAAAAAGCCTGCAATATCAGGAAAGATTGCTCGCTGGTATATGCTATTGCAAGAATTTGATATCACTTATGTCACACAGAAGTTGATCAAGGGACAAGCAATCACCGATTACCTCGCAGATCTCCCACTCCCAGATAATAAGCCCATACACAGACTTCCCCAATGAAGACCTACTCACGATTTATAACAAAGAGCCTGATAAGACATCATGGACCCTCTATTTTGACGGTGCTCTAAATAAAAAAGGAAAAGGCATTGGGATAGTCCTTCTATGCCCGAAAGGAGTGGTCATACCTAAGGCTTTTCAACTAGACTTCCCTGTCACTAATAATGTCACAGAATACGAAGCTTTCATAGATGGACTATGAGCAGCACTACAATTAGGTGTTAAACAGCTAAAAACCATCGGTGATTCAAAGCTAGTAATATCACAAGTTATAGGAGAATGGAAAACAAAGGAAAGGAGACTAATGGCCTATCTAGAAACTACTCAATATTTGGTAAAAAGTTTTGAAAGAATCTCTTTCACGCACATCCCTAGATTGGAAAATGAGCTAGCAGATTCCTTAGCCACCTTAGCCTCGGTCATTCAAATACCTATCGGCCAAAGTAACAAGACCTTCTTCATAAAAAAATTAACAATACCCGCCAACAAGATAGTATGGACCGTTAAGAGAGAATTACCAATCCACCCCACAAGTATAACATCAGAAGAAGCAATCACCCTGGAAAAGCACGTCAAGTCAGAAATCGAAGACGCTATATTCAGATTTGAAAAATCACCAACCGACGATGGACAACCATGATATTTTGACATCTGAAACTTCTTGAAGCATCAACACATCCCCCCATATGCCATGAAGATCGAACGAAAGACTATAAGGAACTGATGCGCCCGATTCTGCATACTCGATGAAACATTATACAAAGAAGCCTTCACTAAAGGAATACTACTACGATGTGTCACGACCGCCGAAGGACAATACATCATCCGAGAAGCACACGCTAGTGCTTATGGTGCCCACTCTGATAGACAGAGACTCGCCAATCAAGTTACACAACAAGGCTACTTCTAGCCGACAATCATAAGGGATTGCCACCTTTATGTTCAATCCTGTAAATAATGCCAAGAGCACACCGCACTAATCAAAGCTCCATCAGTTGTATTAAACACTAGTTGGGAACACTCATAAACATGCGTTCATACTTATAGCGACCGAATACTATACCAAATGGGCAGAAGCTGAGTCTTATGTCAAAATCACCGCTTTAACACTCATAAGGTTTATCATTCAAAATGTCATCACCAGGTTTGGAGTACCCAGGATGTTTGTAGCTGACAACGGACCATAGTTCATCACAGAGAAGATGAAGAAGTTATGCAAGAAGTACGACATCGATCTATGCCACTCATTGTCGTGCTACCCTCAAAGAAATGGACAAGCAGAAGCTACGAATAATGTTGATTCGAATCCTAAAATAGACAGTAGAAACAAGCAATGGAGCTGACTGGCCCGAACGACTACCATAAGCACTCTGGGTCTATAGGACTTCTATTCGTATGACCACTGACCAAACTCCCTACCTCCTTACCTACGGGATGGAGGCAGTCCTACTGTATGAGATACAACTACCATCCTTACGAATTCAACTCGATGATGAGCTATCCTTAGATGAGAGGAGAATTGCCCTACGCACACATCTAGAGCAGCTTGATGAAATACGTTTAAGGGCAGCTGATCATGCTCAGGTATATCAGAGGAGAGTGGTCAGGGCTTATGATAAGAAAGTCCTCGAACAAACCTTTAATATTGGAGAACTAGTCTTAAAGAAAATCATGCCTTCCAAGCATGCTCATCGAAAAGGAAAATTGAAATCGAACTGGGAAGGCCCTTATGTTATAACAGCTGCATACCTTGAAAATGCATACAAATTGGCGAACCAAGACGAGGAAGAACTCCTTAGCCCTTGGAATTCCATATACCTTAGAAAATACTATCCTTAGCCTTATGATCATCACATCCCATGGTTAGATACTTATACTTATCACCCCCATAGTTGTCATGACCCATTCCTTGGTCATATGTCATCAATTCTCAGAATATCCTAAAGACCTCCGATTTATCGCCCACCTTTTCTCACTCGGGCAATCTGATTAAAGGACTAGTGACCTACCTAACCTCTTTCAAAAGTATAAGTAACACCAGATTCTCATTTCCCTTTCCCTTGCCATTGGAGGAGACGTTAGAGTAAAAAAAAAATGAAGATGCTAGGTTCAATCAAAACTCATTGTTCTTGCGCTAGCAGGATGCTTTCAAAAATACATATATTAAAAAAAAATCGAGCAAGAGAATTACGATGAATGAACAAGTCAATGAACTCAGGGAAGCATAAGCAGGCCGTGAGGACATCTCTGATAACTTTACTAGAAGTGTATAAGCAAGCTGCGAGGGCATCCCTGATGTCCCCATACTACTAGATGTCATCGTAAGGTGGCGGGGGGAGGACAAACTCCGGCTAACTATAGAATATGAGATTTTCATGGTACCGACACATGACGAAGAACTCGATCATAGCACCCCGTATCCCTATGAGGAAAAGACCGTTACTCATCCCTTTTGGAAAGCATTAGATACAAACTATTCCCCATATCGCAGAGCCTTACCCCCTTCTATTTTTATTTCGGACGATAAATCAGAAGCCTTATAAGATACTCCTAGGAATGAAGCTGAAAAACTAATGAATGATGACTGATGCAATCACCTACTATACCTATCGTACTCCTCCCTAATAACTACAAGATAGGATGACCAACACCCTAAGATAGACCCCCATATACAACTGACCTAATCAAAGAGACCTCTCCCGATTCGACAACAATACTGATGAACGTTTCTTCAAAACTAACTCACAAAATACCCATGACTGCTTATAGACCCGAAGTGCTTACCTAAATCCCAAAAAAGCTCCATTGCATCTACACACTAGGGCATTTTTTGGATCAGAAGGAGAATCACATTAGAGGCGCAGGCTTGTCCACAAAGAAGACGAGGAATGACAAAGTTACCATTCGGAAAGTGCTACTGAAGATACTATACTGCCAATTCTACCATGCTCCTACACTGGGGCATTTTTATTTATAGTATTATCATTCTAGTTATTTGCTTTCCCTGTTGCATTACTTCCAAAAAAAGGAAAGAAAAAAAGCATATATCTACCTTTATTATCAAACATCGGTCTGAGATACTCACCCCCTTGATAAGTAGAAAGGGGGGGGACAAAAACTACTGATAGCTTTCCCTCTACATGTGTAGGTACAAAGCAACCTTTAACCATCACCGGGCCAGCTTAGGAAGCATCCAAGTCTCGATGATGCTGACGGCACTAAAAATAAAAGTAGACATAAGAGGTAACTAAAAGAAAAGGAGCCAATCAGGTACATCTAAACCAAAAAAATCTCCACATATATATATATATGTCAGAATTTTTCTTTTCTTTTTACACTTGTCACCAGGGACAACCCCCCTATATATATACAATACACACACAAAAAATACACACACACCCCTACTCCCTACGCTGTCACTGGGATGGTTGATCACCATTGTCCCCAGTATCATCAGCTCGGAGGTCCATAGACTGGTCCTTTGAAAATACAATCCCAGCACCCGAAGTCCTCGGATCCTCTAAACGATGAGATCCCGTTATAGAATCTCCCTCGCTCATCTGGCTAACCGATCGCCTCGATCGGGAATGAGGAGGATACCCAGCGAGGATCTCATGAACGACAGAATCATCACGAGCATCACCCCTGACATGATCACGAGACGTGTGACGAGACTGTCCAACCGAGGAACCCATAGCCCTCGAATCTGATCCACCAAGCTGATTGGCCAACCTACGTACCCCCCGCTCACTCCTTGTCAGATGATACTACAGCCGATCTAGGGACACCTGCATCTCCGCCCGTGTCGTCCAACATGCCTCCTCTAACACCTCGGTCTGAGTCCTCTATGTGACCATCATCTCAACGACCAAGTCCTCACGACTCTGCGTCTCCCCAAGGATCCGTCTTGCCTCAGGAGTGACACGCGCTCGTGCTGCCTCTAGGTGCGCCTCCTCAAGCTGACGAACCTGCACAACCATATCGAGTCAAAGAAAGTTGACATATATACATGAACATAAAAGAGGAGGAAAACTTTGAAAAGGAAACAATCATACCAACTCCAACCTCTCCTCCAGAAGTCACTTGACCGTCTCCATGGTCACGGGATCAGCGGGCGGCACCCGAGGGACAGCAAACGTTGATGGCTGCAACAAGAATGAATAAATACATTAGATAAACGCTACGATAACAAATAAACCACAAACACAATAATTAAAACATACCTGGGTAGGGATAGGAGCAGACCCCTGACGGGGAGCCTCAGGAGCAGAGTCTGGAACTGCCTGCGTAAAAAAAAAATAAGCCAACACAAAATATATCAAAACAAACAGAATGAAGTAACTTAAAATGAATTACACCAAACCAGATATTATACCTGACTCTCAAGACATAGAGAGGCAGCAATCGCCTCCCTCGTTTGCAAGTCCTCGGCAACCTAACGCTGAAATACCACGTGATGTTAATAAACTATTAAGAAAGTGAGACAATAAACCTAACGTACTAATACAATTTCACAAACGAGTTGCAAGATTGAGGAAACTTACCCAGTGCTTCAGCTCGGCTCGAAGATGAGCCATCGCTGAATCCTCCTGACTTGAGGAAGCAACTGAAGATGGATCAAATGTCAGAACAGGACCTCCAGCAGTGAACTCGGCTCTCTGCGAATAACAATAAGACACATCAGTCGGCAAGCTCACAACACTAATAGTTAACAAAACCAGGTTCATACAAACACTTACCAATCGGTCAATCTTGGAACATAGACTAGCCTCCACCACTCGGCCAGCCTACTGCTAGCTGCGCAATAGCTCGATCATCGCCGCATGACTGGTGACCTTGGCCTCCCTCTCAGACTATTCAAAATGAAACAAGACACCACAACTATGTCAGAATGACTAGAAGTCCAAGTCCACATAATATATAAATAATTAAAACTAATAAATTAACTCACCAATAGTCGTCAGGTCTCCGCTAGCCGTGCCCCCAACTCATCCTCTGCTGCCCTAGCCTGAGCAATTGAGAGGGCCAAGGTGTGCAACATCTCCTCATCCAGACGAGGAGCACACCCCATCTGCTACATCGTCCTATAGAGGGCATCTAACGCCCCTCGCACGCTCGCAGTGAGATGGCCCTGCTCCAATGCAGCAAGCCTCTCCCTCAATGCCGACGCTAACTCCGGCCCGTCGACCGTAAACGAACCACTCCCATGGAAGGGATGTGTGATGAGGGCCCACCACCTAATGCACTAAACCATCTCCTGTACTCTCGGACATCTGCCTCGTCACGCGCTCCTATGACCCTGGTCCCCCCAGCTCTGAAATTGGCCATATGAAGAGCCATCCGCTCCATAAAATTATGGCCAGGAGGGTCGGTCATCCTCTTCGCCACCCTGTGGGGAATCTCTGGAGGGAGGACTCCTTGAGTGAGCCCCAGCTATCGTATCACTCGAGATGTGTGGATCCTCTCCACCCTCTCAAAACAATGGACCCATATGTCCACATCAATGAAAGGCCATCCAGACTGAATCACTGGTACATCTGTGTCCTCCCATCCTCGTAGGGCCTCCAAATCACCTACAACCAAACAAGCAAGCGGGCCATCAATGAGGGCTTAGAGCCTAAAAGGCCGAAACAAAACAACACGAAGCATACACACAGTAATCTATACCTGCCTTGCATGCATATCCTCGGAGAGGCCTCGTGCAGTCTGAAGATCCGAAGACCAACAGCGACCCCTCAACGCCTCCCTCCACACGCGCATCCGCAAAAATGTGAACCTCACCTCCAACGGAACCCCCGGGCGAAAAAAAGCAAAATAGTCATACACCAAAAACTACGCAAATAATAACAAAAGAAATGCCGAATGACTACTATGAACAAAAGAAAGAAAAAAAACTAAAAAAATAACCTCATGACACCAACTAATTAAAAATCACCTGGAGGAAGGGAAGGAAACCTTCGATCATCGCGAACCCCTGTCCCCGACAGTAAAACTGCTCATAGAGATGCTCCAATGCGGCCACACCCCATGCATAGGTAGGGATCCGATCTAAATCCCTAAGAATCATTAAAAAAAACTTTATGACGCATCCCTCAGTCGAAGAAGAAAAGATCACTGCACCAAGAAAGTGCATCAAGAATGCTCAGAGCACCTTATCTACAGCTAACCCTAGCTCAACCATGGGCTCTCGACCCGCGACCACCACACAATGCGCCTCGTACGATGCCTTCGCCTTTGAATGGCATCTCGGAGGGATGAAGCCACTCGCAAATGTATCAAAAAACCAAGTGACTCGAACTACACCCGGTCCCGATACGCTCGACCTATATGGCATGCCAAAAATCTCCTCACACACCTCCAAATACTCCCCTGCCATCTGCCCTATGATCGGCTCACCCTCAAAATGAAGATTGGTGATGCAGACCCAGTCCTTAAGAGTCGGTAATAACATACAACCTGGAAAGAGAAGTGAATGATCCTCCTCCCTCCACCTCCCTAGAATCGCCACAATCAGGCCACGATCGACCTGAAAAGGCTCTAGCTCCAGGATCGGCCTGAATCTGAAAGAAACCAGCCACTCGCATTGAAACTCTGGCAAGGCATGGTACCAAGTATGAGACTCGGTCCATGCCAAGCTGATGGCTAGCTGCAGGGGCTCCTATCGAATAAAACACATACAAGAAAATAAGATTAACACACACCTTTGACTAAAGACAAGCAGACCTAGAGATGAAAGCAAATAGAATACATTAAGGCGCATGAATAACAATTCATAACAAGCACCCAAAACATGAAGAGTCATAATAAATAGAAACGTGACCTACCTCTATATGCGATCATGATGCATGAGTGAGCACACAACTAATGATCAATATAGGTTCGACATAAATTAAAAGGGTTTCCAAATCCTAATAAGTCTATGTCATAACCTAAATGCCTAGAAAAATGAAGGAACTCTTGCTCATGAGTACCTACCCGGCCTCGAGCGAAGAAATCCCCTAGTGAGAAGTGTCTACGATCTCGACACGCCTCACTCTGCTGTGCCTCAGCCTCATCCTCAGCTCTCTGACCCTCAACCCTATCACCCTCATCCTCAGCTAAACCCTGCTCAATCTCGAGCACCTCCTCCTTGACCACCACCTGGTCAACCTCTGGTACCTCCCCTCTAGCCATCTCCCCGACATCCACCTCCCCAATAACAACGTCGGTCCGAGCCTCGAAAGTCTCACCTATCTCTGCCCCTAAAATCCTCTCCAACTCAAAAACAGTCATATCGTGTCCACCACCACCCTCAATGTGATAGCCCGGATTTCAGCACCCCAAAACCGGTGCTACCGGCACGATTCTCCAGACCGTGCCCCAAAACTATGCACGAAACATTGGTATAACAAGTAATGATAAATAAATAAAGCAAATAATGGCATAAAGCAAAAAAGTAACATGCCCATCTGACATAAACAAAAGACAGTTCTACTTTCATGCCATTGCATGAACAGAGAACCGATCTGAACCATCGGTGATAGACTGATCACCCCAGATGGTTCGCCCAAAAGAATTATCCATCTAATTACATTGTCTGATAAAAATAAAGGATTGACATACCAAGCCGTACAATCTACTCACAAAAACTCTCTCTCAAAGTACTCAGTGGAGTCTCCTAGAAGAAGCCCTCGGGAGGAGGCTCCAACTCGTCCCCCGACACGTAATCGGAATCACCCGGATCTACGTCTCCCAAAGCCTCGGCCACTGCTAACAATGGACCTGCGACGTATAGTGAAAAGGGTGAGCTACATCCTAGCTCAATAGGGAACAACACAATGAACATATAAATCAAAATCTCACACATATTCCATGATATTCTAAGCATGATGTGTCTATGCATTTGCTAGAAAACAATTTAAAAGATGGTGATTTGTATTCAAGTTACTGGTAATTTGTATGTCTTACTTTACTGTTGATTTATCATGAATGACACTGAATAGGCCTAAAGCAAAACTTAAATCTTCAACTTAAGTAATCCCCGAGCAATATAGCATCGAGCCTCGATGGAATACCCACCATCGTCGCCTAAATAGACAGTTATTATATGTATTCCCTGGGAATACTATCCAAGCCCCTTTCTCAATAGGCGGCAAGATTAAATCTCATCTCAACATCCCTGGGATGTGCTTACTGTGTACAGATAGACCTCCGCACAGGTGTACGGATTGGCTGCCATACCGGTCACGGATATCCTATCGCGTCAGTCGTGGGTATCCAGCCACGTCGGTGGGGTATTCTAATCAAACCTCAAATAACAAAAATAACATGTGCCATACATATAGTAGTTCATCGTGTAAAGTGCTATTTTATATCAGTTGGGCCTCAACAGTAATTATTCAATCATATATACATCCCTGGATGTCTAATTTACTCACATCACATTGATGCCTTTATTACTTTCTCATCCCCCGGGGATGTCTTATTTTCATTAACTGCCTTGTTTCAGTTATCCGCATCACACAGATGCCTTTATCTTATTCTTGGTGTCACACACGCACCCTTTTCACAAAGATTTACACAATTAAAACATTTTTAGTTTGAATTCTATATCACTACATACATGCTCTTGCAATTAAAGTACATGTTCAAGGTGTTCCCTACCTCAGGTCTTTGAAGGTCCAAGCATCAAGGTCCCCCGCAGCTCCTTGTGCTCGCTTTCACACGTACCACCTATGGGACATTACAACACATGTAACACATCACTAAAGATGCAATAGAGAAGGTCCTAGACCCTCCATGAATCTCAAAGTTAAACTAGAAAGTCAAGTAAAACTGCCAAAGTCGATTAATCGATTCCCAAAATCGATTAATCGAAACCTAAATCGATTAATCGATTCCCAAAATCAATTAATCGAAACTCAAATAGATTAATCGATTCCCAAAATTGGTTAATCGAGATTCAAATTCGATTAATCGATCCCAAAATATACAATTTGTTGATTTACATCCTTTTAATTACAATCAAAACTCCCAAAATCAGCCACACAAAAATCCTTGTCACAGTCTCATGCCGTCCCCTCTCTTGGCTGATCTGATGCAGGAGCGGGCTGATCTGACGAAACTGGTGGCTTTAGTGGTGGTTGGGTTGCCGTGGCAGGCTGCTTGGGCTGCTGGGGTGCCGAGCCGAATGCATCGGCAGCAAAGGTACCTGCGTGAAAAGCGGCACCCGTATGAAAAGCAGTTCGGCCCGCAATCCATGCCTCCTCCTGCGCGAGGCGCTGCTGGTAGTCCAACAGATAGATGTACCGTAAGGTGTGGTACATCAAGAAGTCCATCCGCCGATTCATCCTCTCGTTGTTGGCCTCCATCTGGGCCAACACATCCTTGATAGTGGGCGCCAAGCGAGCCGCTCACCGGCATAGGTGATGCAGTGTTGTGTGAGGGTGCCCCTTCAGCTAGTTGATCGACAGGGTGTGCTTCCCCCACAGGTGGGCCTGATGTGGTGGTGGGGATGGTGGTGGTGCTACTGGTGCTGCTGGGCCCTGCGCTGGTAGGGTCCGCTTGAGCAAGTTATAGCTACGGCTCCATGAAACAATGGAGAAATGCTTCACGCGATCCGTAGCCCTCTCCTTATGGGGCAAAACGGCGTACTCTAGAGTGTCTGAGTAACACTCCAGCATGCTCGAAATGAGGCGAGCATACCACATTTTTTCTTTGGGCCTCAAATTGCCCTTCATCAACTTTCCCTTTATGTAGACCATCCTCTCGAGGATGATCTTCGTAGCATCAAACCAACGGCCACAGAAGGTCACGTAGAGTGCCTGCTGCACTAACTCCACATCGAGTAGAGGTTGCATCGAGTAGAGGTTGCACTTGATTATGGAATCAAGCATCCACATCTAATGGGGGAGATCGACCCTCCTAATAGACGATCCCGATCCCTTTTTCCCTTTCGTCATTCAGGTCATTATTTCTTCAAATTTCACCTCTTTCGTAAAGGGTGGGAAGAGGGTGGTCTCGGGCACAAAGTCTAAGTAACATTCGAGGACCTCGTGGATGTGGCGATGCGTGAAGGTATAGTCGCGACCCTCAATGGTGGTTGTGACAACGTCGTCAGTAGGCCCCTCCTTCAACCCTTGGTAAAATAGGCTAACCAATCTAGGGTAGTAGGACCTGCGGATTGGTTTCAAAAGGTTGCCAAGGCCGGCCTTACTAGGTAGTTTCGAGCTCATTGGGTCTCGCCCGCCACGTCGGGGTTTGTAAATAGTTCCACATCGAAGATAAACTCATCTTCAATGGTCTTAGCCGCCCACCACTCATTTGGTTGGGGGACATTTTCGAGTGGTGGTGGGATTGGTGAAGACTCGTGCAAAGACGCGCTCGTCGAATCGGATGTTGTATCTGATTCCGACGGTGACGGTGTTCACACGGGAGATGGGGTAGGTGGTGGCGGTGTGGCGTTCTTACACCGGACTGGGAGCTTAGACGTTGCCTTCTTCGAACACAACCGGGTTTTGGGCGGCATTTTTGGAAATAAATTCACAAAACTAGGGTTTATATAGTCGAAACGAGAAGAAAGTTGGAATCTAGAGTTTTTACCTTAGGTTTCAATCCGAATGTAAGTGGTTTCGACTCAAAATCGATCTGAAATATCGAAAACCCTAGCTCTCCAAGTCGCTCGAAGAAGGAAATAGCAAGGCGCGCAAGAGGCAAAAATCAATTTAATTTCGAATGGGGAGAAATCCCCCTCGATTTATATATATAGGCCCCGGTTCAATTAATCGATTTCTAAAATCAATTAATCGAGTTTTAAAACTAGGTTCAGTCGAGCGAAATCGATTAATCAATTAATCGAGACTCAAAATCGATTAATCAAAATCATTTCGATTAATCGAAATCGTGATCATTTAAATTTTTAACTTTTCGAGCTCACTGGCATGAGCCAGTCGATTAATCGAATTCTACTTTGATTAATCGAAATCCCAAAATTGATTAATTGAATTTCACTTCGATTAATCGAAATCGTGAAGTTCTTCAAATTTTTCCCAAACTTCTCAAGTGACTCGATTAATCGAACCTTCAGATCGATTAATCAAAATCCCAAATCGATTAATCGAATTTTTCTTCGATTAATCGAAATCGTATAAATTCTTCAATTTTTCTAAAATTCTTAAGTTACTCGATTAATCAAATCTCCAGATCGATTAATCGAAATCCAAAATTGATTAATCGAAACCCAAATCAATTAATCAAAATTTCACTTCTTTCATTTCCTGAATCCTCATTAAATTTCCACTCACTGGCGCATGCCAGTCAACTAATCGACCAAAATCGATTAATCGAATTCCCAAATCGATTAATCGATTTGAAAATCGATTAATTAGTTTTGATCAGATTCTTCAGATTTTAAAACTTTTTTGTCTCCTTTGGTTCCTTGATAAAACATGACCAGCTGGTCATTGGTTCTGTGAAGTACGTCATCACGGCCATGTCATGGCTATGTTGAATTCTAAGTACGCATTCGACTTTGTATTAGGAACATTATGCGGATTAAAAATTGTTTCTATTGCATACATTGATCAAAAGATCGACATTGGATTACAACATATGGTTTAAATCTACAAACATGCTTGTGGTGATACAATTTTGACTCTGAAGTTGTTGCAAACAAGTCTGGATACTATTCTTTCACGTCGGCCTCTCATTCCCACATAGCTTCTTCGGCCAGATGATACTTCCATCGAACAAACACTAATGGAATCACTTTTGTTCGCAACACTTGTTCCTTTCAATCCAAAATCTCTGCCGGCTCTTCAATCATGGTCATATCCTCATGCATAACAAATGATTGGTCGCTCAACACGTGATCAGGGTCATTAAAATACTTCCTGACCATAGATACATGGAACACATTGTGTACCTGATCAAATAACGGTGGCAATCCAATGCGGTAAGCAACTTCCCCTACTCGACCCAAAACTTCAAACGGTCCAAGATAGCGGGGACTTAGCTTCCCTCTCTTTCCAAACCTCATCACACCCTTCATAGGCGACACTTTCACGAATACGTGTTCACCCACCTTAAAGTCTATACTCGTTCGCTTGATATCGGCGTTGCTTTTCTATCTGCTCTGAGCCCCCTTGAGTTTTGCCCTTATCATCCGAACATAGGTGGCATTATCTTCAAGTATCTCGGGTCCCAAAACAAATTTCTCACCGGTTTCCTCCCAATTGATTGGAGATTTACATCGCCGTCCGTAAAGAGCTTCATATGGTACCATCCCAATGTTCGTCTGAAAGCTATTGTTATATGTAAACTCAATCAATGGTAGGTGCTGATCCCACGATCCTTGCAATTCTAACATACACGCCCTAAGCATGTCCTCAATGATCTGATTGACCCTCTCAGTCTGTTCGTCGGTTTGCGGATGGAATGTCGTACTAAAATCTAGTCACGTTCCCATTCCTTCTTGAAATTTCTTCCAAAACTTTGATGTATATAATGGGTCACGGTCTGAAACAATGCTACTCGGAATCCCATGCAAACGGACAATCTCTTTCATATACAGCTCTGCCAGACTTCCTACCGTGTACATCGTGTTGTAAGGCAAGAAGTGCGCTGACTTGCTCAATCGATCGACTACTACCCAAATGGCATTGTACCTCTTTGCAGTATGCGGTAGACCAACGCTGAAGTCCATAGAGATCGATTCCCACTTCCATTCCGGTATAGGTAGAGGCTGCAATAGACTTGCGGGTGTCTATGATCGATCTTGACTTGCTGACACGTCAAACACCGCGACACGTACTCTGCCACATCTTGTTTCAAACCTCTCAACCAGTAATTCTTTTCCAAATCTTGGTACATCTTTGTGCTACTCGGGTGGATAGCATAGCTTGACTTGTGGGATTCATCAAGAATTGTTCGCCGTAAATCGGCGTTGTCCGGAATACAGAGACGACCCTTGAACAATAAGGAACCATCCTCCTTGATCGAAAACTCAGATCTAATGCCTTCAGTTATGTCTTGACGAATCTTCGTTAGCGTCGGGTCTTTCATCTGTAGTTCATGGATATGCTCAAATATCACCGGTCTCACTGAGATATTAGCCAAGAAGGCTCCTGTAGCTTGCGACTCGATGTTCGCATCATATAGTGCCAGATCTTCAAATAACTCCCATCGGTGCATACCTAAAATTAAACTAGCCAACTGAGCTGAACTCTTCCGACTCAAGGCATCGACCACTACATTAGCCTTGCCTGGATGGTACTGTATAGAACAGTCATAGTCTTTGAGGAACTCCATCCATCTGCGCTGCCTCATATTTAGTTCCTTCTGTGTAAACAGATATCTGAGCCTCTTATGATCAGTGAAGATCTCAAAGGTCTCACCATACAAGTAATGTCTCCAAATCTTCAGCACAAAAATGACCTCTGCTAATTCCAGGTTATGTGTCGGATAATTCTTCTCATGCTCTTTCAACTGTCTCGACCCATACGCTATCACCTTTCTGTGTTGATTAAGCACACAACCCAAACCAGTTTATGAAGCATCGCTATACACTACAAACCCTCCACTGCCTGAAGGAATCTCCAATACTGGAGCTTAAGTGAGTCTCTTCTTGAGTTCTTGAAAACTCTTCTCGCATGTCTCACTCCATTCGAACCTTACATCTTTCCATGTGAGTCTCGTGAGTGGTCTTGATATCTTTGAAAAACCCTCAACGAAATGTCGATAGTAACCCGCTAATCCAAGGAAACTACAGATGTCGGTCATGGTCTTTGGTTGCTCCCAATTTACCACTGCTTTGATTTTTGCTGGATCTACAGTGACACCATGCTTTGAGACGACGTGTCCCAAAAAGCTAACTTCTTCTAACCAAAACTCACACTTACTGAGCTTGGCGTACAGTTGGTGTTCACATAGAGTTTGCAGGGCTATTCTCAAGTACTTCTCATGCTCTTCTTCTGATTTTGAATAGATCAAGATGTCGTCAACAAATACTACGAAACAAGAGTCTAAGTGTGGTTTAAACACCCTATTCATCAGATCCATGAATGACGTCAGGGCGTTTGTCAACCCATACGGCATCACTAGAAATTCATAGAGTCCGTACCGAGTCCTGAATGCAGTCTTTTGAATATCCTCTGCCTTGACTCTCAACTGATGGTATTCAGATCTCAGATCAATCTTGGAGAAATACCTTACTCCTTGCAGTTGATCAAACAAGTCATCTATCCTAGGCAAAGGGTATCGATTCTTAATGGTAAGTTTGTTCAACTGTCGATAGTTAATGCACAGACTCAATGACCCATCCTTCTTCTTTACAAACAAGACCTGTGCTCCCCATGGAGACACACTCGGTCTAACAAACTCCTTATCCAATAGCTCTTGTAACTGCTCCTTCAATTCCTTCAACTCAGCAGGAGCCTTCTGTATGGTGCTTTCGACACAGGCTTCGTTCCTGGTGCTAAGTCGATGGCGAATTCTACTTCTCTCAGGAGGTAATTCGGGTAACTCCTCCAAAAATACATCAGCAAAGTTTCTCACAACTGCTATCTCAAAGATAACATTCTTCTCGTCTTTATCTTCCTTCAAGAACGCCAAGTATCCACTACACCCTTTTCTGATCAATCGCTCGACCCAAACTATCGAGATAAGTGGCATATGCGTTGACCTCTCTCCTCGAAATCGGAATGATCTCCTCGTGTTGGGTCTGAAGATGACGACCTTATTCTTGCAATCTACCGTCGCACAGTGAGTCGACAGCCAATCCATGCCAAGGATCATGTCGAATCCTTGCATGTCTAATAGAATTAGGTTCTACGGTAGCTCAAAGACGTCTCCATCCATGACCCTCATGATCACGGAGTTGCAACCCTTTTCGGTATCAACCGATTTCCCAGTAGGAACAGTCACGGTTAAAACAAAGTGTAACTCTTCTGGGTCGAGTTTCATTCTCTTTGTGAAGCGAGGGGTAACAAATGAGTGGGCAAACCCCGGGTCTATCAACACTCGAGCTTCATATGTGACACCCCTTCCTTTCTTATAAATTTGTAACGCACCTAATCATACATACGCATATATATAGTGTTTATCATCATACTAGAATTTATCACATGTAAGTTTTTCTTATATTTTCTATATATGGAAGCACCTTCTCTATCTAAAAATTTCAAGAATTAAAATTCTTTATTTAAAAGGAAGCTCACCTTGAATAACATCATTTGTATTCTGAGCCTCTTGAGCTGTGACTGCGTAGGCTCTTCCTTGGACGATCGGCTTTCTTGCTTGTATAGGTCGTGGAATAGGAGCTGAAGCCGTCTTCCCTTTATTCATCTCGGGGCAATCTTTGATCAGGTGGCCCACCTTGCCACATCGAAAGAAACCCCGAGTACCCTACCTATAGTCAACCGTTCTATGAGACTTGCCACACTTGGCACAAGTCTCCTGTGGCGTGGAAGAAGCTGCTCACGAGAACCCCTGAGTAACGGTCGCTCCGGTAGTAATTACAGGGCTCTCGTATCTCATCGGCCTCCCCGATGCAAGCAATGGGAATTTCTGTTGGTTGCTCTGCTGCGCCGGTCTCCCATAACCTCATTGAAATGGTGGTTTCTGATTGTTTGGTATGAATCTCGGCTTTTTGTTCACCGGTTCATAATTCCCCATTCTTCTCTGGTCTGTATTCCACCTTCCTTGCTGCTCCCTCTGGTGGCACTTGTTATTATTTTCTTCTTCTACCACCAAGGCCTTGCTCATGACCTGTCCATAGGTCCTCAACTGTAATGGTGCTACTCCTCCCCTCACGTCCGACTTCAATCCTTGCGGAAACCTCTTTGCTCTCATCATCTCTGTCATGACGTAGTCAGGCGCGATGCGAGCGAGTTGCATGAACTCCACTCCATATTCTCTCCCAATCATCTTCCCTTCAGTAAGCTGTAGAAATTGAATATCCATTTGGTTCCTCACCACTTTCGAGAAATATTGCTTGTTAAATTCCTCGACGAACTCGTCCCAAGTCTAGGGCATATCTGGGGTCTCCTGAGCCCTAGTCCAAGAAACGGACTTCCACCAAGGCCCAGCCTCCCCGTCTAACATGTAGGCTGCCCAACGGACGCTCTCGTCCTTTGTGCACGTGAGTACGCTAAAAACCTTCTCCATCTCACTGAACCAGCTCTCAGCTGCCATAGAGTCTGCCTGACCCGAAAAGCTAGGAGGTCTCATCCTCCTAAACTTAGTGAAAGCAGAAGACACTGGCGATGTCAGAGCCATAGGAGGTGTCGGTGGCTGCTGCTTCTCGTGGGCAGTATGAGCTGCCAAGGATGCTGCCTGTTGAGCCATAGCAGCCGCCATGGTCTCCATGGTGTGCATCATCCTCTGACACTCCTCTCTATCCTCATTCCTCTCTTTGACTCTCTCCTATTCTCTTTGATCTTGATCCTGACGATCGCGATCCTGAGTCTCTGCTCGATCTTGGCTCCCTTGGCCACCACTGCCAGAAGCCCCTCCATCTCCTATAGGTACTTTATTTGCATTCGAGATAAAATCACCTCGACTATGCAAGCTCCAATTATGACCTTCCCTGGGTCGGCCTCTTCCTCTAGGAAACATAACGGTTTACACGTGAAAATAAAGTTTTCATTAGCAGAAGTCCTTATGCTCTGACAAAAGAATAATTGTCAGAATTTTTAAAACAAAAGGCTTTGATATCAACTGTGACAGCCTAGATTTTGGCACCCCGAAACTCGTGCTATCAGCACGATCCTCTAGACCTTGCCCCAAAACTATGCACGGAACATTGGTATAACAAGCAATGATAAATAAATAAAGCAAATAATGGCATAAAGCGAAAAAGTAACATGCCCATCTGGCATAAACAAAAGTCAGTTCTACCTTCATGCCACTGCATGAATAGAGAACTGATCTGAACCATCAGTGATAGACTGATCAGCCCAGATGGTTCGCCCAAAAGAATTATCCATCTAATTATATTGTTTGATAAAAATAAAGGCTTGACATACCAAGCCGTACAATCTACTCACAAAAACTCTCTCAAAGTACTTAGCGGAGTCTCCTAGAAGAAGTCCTCGGGAGGAGGCTCCAACTCATCCCCCGACACGTAATCCGAATCACCCGGATCTACGTCTCCCGAAGCCTCAGCCACTACTAACAATGGACCTGCGACATATAGTCGAAAGGGTGAGCTACATCCTAGCTCAATATGGAACAACACAATGAACATATAAATCAAAATCTCACATATATTCCATGATATTCTAAGCATGATGTGTCTATGCATTTGCTAGAAAACAGTTTAAAAGATGGTGATTTGCATTCAAGTTACTGGTAATTTGTATGTCTTACTTTACTATTGATTTATCATGAATGACACTGAATAGGCCTAAAGCAAAACTTAAATCTTTAACTTAAGTAATCCCCGAGCAATATAGCATCGAGCCCCGATAGAATACCCACCATCGTCACCTAAATAGACAGTTGTTATATGTATTCCCTGGGAATACTACCTAAGCCCCTTTCTCAATAGGCGGTCTCATCCTCAACATCCCTGGGATGTGCTTACTGTGTACGGATAGACCTCCACACAGGTGTACGGATTGGCTGCCGTACCGGTCATAGATATCCTGCCGCGTCAGTCGTGGGTATCCTGCCACGTCGGTGGGGTATTCTAATTAAACCTCAAATAACAAAAATAACATGTGCCTTACATATAGTTGTTCACCATGTAAAGTGCTATCTTATATCAGTTAGGCCTCAACAGTAATTATTCAATCATATATACATCCCTGGGATGTCTAATTTACTCGCATCACACTGATGCCTTTGCTACTTTCTCATCTCCTGGGGATGTCTCATTTTCATTAACTTGCTTGTCTCAGTTATCCGCATCACACAGATGCCTTTATCTCATTCTTGGTGTCACACACGCACCCTTTTCACAAAGATTTATACAATTAAAATATTTTTAGTTTGACTTCTATATCACTACATACATGCTCTTGCAATTAAAGTACATGTTCAAGGTGTTCCCTACCTTAGGTCTTTGAAGGTTCAAGCATCAAGGTCCCCCGCGGCTCCTTGTGCTTGCTTTCACACGTACCACCTATGGTACATTACAATACATGTAACACATCACTAAAGATGCAATAGAGAAGGTCCTAGACCCTCCATGAATCTCAAAGTCAAACTAGAAAGTCAAGTAAAACTTCCAAAGTCGATTAATCGATTCCCAAAATTGATTAATCGAAACCCAAATCGATTAATCGATTCCCAAAATCGATTAATCGAAACTCAAATCGATTAATCTATTCCTAAAATCAGTTAATCGAGATTCAAATTCGATTAATCAATCCCAAATCGATTAATCAAAATCTCTAACATAGTGAGGTTGATTCTCAAATCGAGTGGTCATAAATCCGAAATCGATTAGTCGATGCCAAATCGATTAATCGAAATCCAAAATCAATTATTCGATTTCCCAACTCGATTAGTCGATTTCCCCAGGTCTTGTTTCTCTAGCCACTGGAGATACCCAGTCGATTAGTCGATTCCTAAATTGATTAATCGAACTTCCAAATCGATTAATCGAAATCGGGCATCCTTGAGTTTTCAACTTCTTGGCCAAAATCAATTAATCGAACCTCGAATTTGATTAATCGATTTGGCTAGATTCAGCCCCCTTTCGGGGCTATTCTTCCAAAACCCATTCCTTTTCTTTTTCCTTATTTTTCTAAGTCTTTAATCTATCATATTAACTATGCTAGGCTGAATTTAACTCATCAATTCTCTAGGTATTGAAATCTAATACAACTTACCTCAATCAATCTCAAATTGATCAAGATCTAGGATGGAATGGCTAGGGCTCCAGCTTTTGCTTCAACGGCTCCTCAAGCATTGAATCAACATTCAATGATCTAATCTCCTCTTGATTTGCATTAACTCCTAGTCTCCATAACTCGTCTTTACTCATTCTCTCTTTCTCTTCTTAACTCTCTCTTCAACAACCAAAATAAATGAAACCTAGGTTTATTAAACCTTTTTATTCCCTTTCCTGCTTGTGTGTTAAACACATATACCAGACATAGGTGCACGTGACACTAACTCATACTATACACTATACTTAAGTCATATTGACTTCACATTCATTCATCACTTCATGAGTCCGCTGTTTGACCATCACTTGGTCAAACCTACGACTAGTCGGGCACGGGTCGCGAGGCCAAGGTTGAACGCTCAATTTTTCTGGATATTACACTCAAACTCCAACTGAGACCAAAGAGCTCAGAAAACTGAAGAGAATGAAAGAAATGATGCCTAAAACGGACGGCCGAATCGTAAAATATCATGAAAACATGAAGATTAGAGTGCAAAGAAACAAGGAAACTAGAGAATCAGAGACCAAAACGGATCGCGCGACAAAAATGGAAAGTTTTGAACTATTTATAGGGAACATCTAAATTGCGCCTGTAATTTAAGGTGCTCGAACTAATCACGCACCACCGTCCCTACGTCTAATTCAGATTAAACGCCCATGTTCAAGCGCGTGAACGAATCATCGCCTGCTTGTACTAACTTGACCAATTGGTTGCGCGCACCTATAGAGCGCATAATCACCTCAAGCGTTTGAATCGGCACGCGTGAATGCCAACAGTCACTCGTACAGTGACTAGCCGCCACCCTAATCCTGCGCTCGGTATCATGTGCTTAGCTCAATTAAACGATCAATCACCGGTGCATAATGACCTTCCGACCCTCTGAAACATGCGCACCTATTCAGGCGCGTAATTTGTTTCTACACCCGGAGCAAACCACGCAATTCCCTGGAAACAAAAAAATATGTGCCCAGAACAACACTTTCATAGGCCTAAATTAGGAGGATCTCCGACACTAATTACCGAGCCTAAACCACGCCTTGTTATGCCCGATCCAAAACACTCCATACTTAAAGAAATATGCACCCCAAAAGCTAAAAGAAAATGCTCCAAACTAAGACCAAACTAAACTAAAAAAAAATGCCCCGACATCATACAAACCCCAATTAATACCAAACTAAACTATAAAAATAAAATAAAAATGCCCCCCATTATCTATACACTCGAACTAAATTAAACTAAACCAAAAAAACTGCCCCTAACACACCCTAAATCAAAATAAATAAAATCAAACCAAACTTAAACAAATAAACATCGCATTCAAAACAAGTCGAATGGGTTACAAAATAAATCAAACTAAAATTAACAAAAAATACAAAAGAAATTAAAATCATAATCTCTTCATAAATTAATAAAATAATTACAATATGCACTGACGGCATACCCTCTTAATATATAACTTAAAACAAGAAATTTAAAATATGCACGTTCAGGCAATGCCCGAATCCAGATTTATTAGGGAAACTAGAAATCTCAGAGAAGCTCGAAGGAGGAACACACCCTGAATGAATTCAGACAATGGCAACCTTTCCTCACCCCAAACTGACAGGAAAGGAAGAGTGGCTCACGGAAAGTCACCCAGGACCTGCAGGATCTATTGTTGGAAGCTCACCTTGGAAACCCTAAAAAGGAGGAGCAACTAACAGTAAATCCGCAGAGCCTACCGAGGAAAAATAGGCATTGGTCATGAGAACTCTGACCATGCCTTATCCTTGGGTGTCCTTTCTACCACCTTCTTCTCCTCCACCTCTACCCTTAGCGTGGTAGTAATTCAACCGCTACCTTCCATTCCCAATCCCGTCCATTCTCAATAATCCATTTAATAATCACAACTCCTTGGGTTCAATACCCAAGATACAAAATAGAGAGGAAGAAAAGACATTAATGAACAAAAATGCCCAAAATCACAAATCAAACAAAAATGCCCCAAAACTTTTAATCCTAAACTTGAAATAATAAAATTCAAAACAACAAGAATCCAAAGCCCTTTGGCTCACAGATTTATAAGCTATACCTCCTAAATTACAAAAAAGACAAGTGTCACATTTTGAAAACCCTTCTAACTTAATTAAATCTAAAACCGAACACATACCCCCTTGAAAGACCACAATCCATGACAACCTACATAAACCAATAATCATGCAACACTCACCCACAAAAAAAAAACAAACCCAAAGCAAGTAAACAAAACAATAGGATTCAAGCACTTAAACACCCATCTAGAAACTTTAAATTAAACTCTAAATTCACACATTTCTAACAAGTATCATGCTAAATTAAATAAAAGGACTAAAATAAAACACCTTAAACTTTAAACAAAACAAATGCCAAAATTCCTCCTTAAAAACTCTCTAAGAATGAGATCTTGACTTGTGAGGGACAAAAAAATGCCTCCAACAAACCCGTCAGAACCAAGTAAAACCTCTAAATCAATTCCATAAAAAGACAAACTAATCTCGAAAAAAAAAACACTAAGCTAAATTAAATCCTAAACTGAAACAAATCAAATAACTTCAACTAATCTACTAGTAAGTTTAAATAAATAAACAAGCACAACAAAATAAAAGAAATGCCCCTTTATTTATAATTTAAAATTATACAAGTATCACTAGAGGCATACCTCTTGAACATACACCCCAAAACGAAAACCTAAAACCTAACTTACAACCCAAAACGAAAACCGCAGACCCAAATTCGACACAAAGTGAGGAGCAGAGCGCCCAAGCGGAGGTGTCAGAAAGATTACTACCTAACTTGGAGCGTCCAATTAGAGGCTTTAGAATGAGAGATGGAGGATTGGTTGGGGAACACATCCCTCCACTTTTTACTCATTCTCTTTCGCCATCTTCACCTCCTCCGTCGTCGCCTCCTCAACACTGCCTTCACTACTCTTTAAAAGGGATCGATGTGAAGACTAGCACCCACATTCTCAATACTGCCCATTCTCAGAATAATGACGTCCCCGAGCATAACCTCGGGGCTAAGATCATGCGAAATAATGAACATAGGAAGAAACGACATCCCAATTGGACGGTTGAATCACACAATATCACTAAAACATGAATTTTAGAACACAAGACATTCAAAAAGGTCAAAACTCGAGACTAAACCAGAGAATGAAAAAATAAATGAAGGCTCCCTCGCTTATATAGAGTACGAACCCAATCACACGCATAGACACGTGCATTTCACTTGATCATGCGCCACGCACACAGCGCATAATCTAAAACACGCGCTAAGACCCAAGCGCTCAATGAAACCATCGCCCGCGCCAACGACCCGACGCTGTGATCACGCGCAGGCAATAGACCACTCAATTCGATCAAATGACCGACTCACACCGCGCAATATGAAAGGTCACCCGCACAGTGACCTGGTGATGCTCCGATCACGCAAAAACTATAGACCGCTCAAGCCTATTAAATGACCCACTCCAGTCGCACAATAGGAAAGGTCGCCCGTACACTGACCTGGTGACGCTCTAAACACGCACTTCGATTATTGCGCATAATATGAGCACACGTGCACTCATATACGCATAAACAGCCCCTAAAGCCTGAGATGGTATGCCTGAAAATAGGCACGCAATCGTATTGAGCAACGTAAAAGATGCGCGCAATACTTGACTTTGGACCAAATCTACACCCTCTCACCTTTTATCACATCGCGGTCAAAATTCACCTGTCCCATCGCATACCCTTACATGAGAAGGGAGCATTGACAGCACCCCATGTCCCATCACGACAGGACACACATCACCGACATAAATGACACCCCCTATCGCGACATAGTGAAAGCAACCAACACACTACTTTGCTCCTCACGATCAAACTCACTTTCCACTTACCCCTATCCGATCGCGTAACCCCCACCACACACATCCCACCACGATAACATACACACACATAATACCACTCCAATATCCAGCCTCATCGCAATAAATTAGCCATGCCCTCACGTCCTATCGAAAAAAAAAACTAAAAGCAAATCTCCTAAAAACGCGAGCACGCCGCCAAAAAAACTAAGCCAATCGCGACGCAACCACAACATGATCTTTTATAACCCAAGATCTGCCAAAGAAAGAATAGGACACACCTATCACGTGAATACCCTACCAGCATCCCACCGCTAATTACGCTCAGCTGACATCCCATCGTAAACATCACTACCCGAAAAGCTCAAACAACACCTACCACGCCATATGAAAAAGGGGAGAAAGCTCGACCAATATCCCATCGCTAAAGCAAAGAGCCCTCTCCCCAAATTACTCACTATGAAATAGTCACCAGACACCACTACCACTGCAGAAATGCATGAAGATTCGGGACTCCTCCCATGTCCCATTGAACCCAACCAAAGCCAAGTCCCAACACGAACACCCTGTCAAAATCTCCACATCCCACCAAGACTCACCCAACCCGTAAAAGGAAGAAACCTCTAAAGCCTCATCATGACATCACCTCTCCAAGACATTACATCACACCAGGATTTCCACGCCCTCCCACAACAGACATAAAAAAAGAGAAGAAATCTCCAAAGTCCCATCACGATACAACCTCCAACAACCCACCAGTCCCATCGCGGACCACACAAGCTGCACGCAATTCAAGTAAGTATCACCCCTAGGTAAGTACTAGCCACTTTTCAAGTACTAGCCACTTTTCAATTAAGTCAAAATATTTTCAAAACCCATCTCTCTCGACTCGCGAATCACTGTAGTCCTCCCATAAGAGACAATCATCAATATTCGTCGAGAAGGTTAGACGGAGTATCTAACATGCCAAGTGTCTTCTTGACAACCACATAAATGGTCGGGTCCACAAATCTCGTATCGGTGGATCTGCTCAGCGACATGTCGAAAGCCACATTGTTTGTCAATTTACCACTGAATTGATCTTAAGTTTAAAAAAATTCTAAATTTTCAAAATCCCCTTCAAAAAAAAAAGAAGAAAAAAAGTAAGGGAGAGAAGAAAAGAAGAACAAAGCAATAAGATAAATAGACCCAACTCACCTTTCTTTAAATACCATAAAACTCGATTAAGCACCCCATTACCCGCACGCAATAAATTACACTTAGACCTAACCTTTAACTCCTGAGACTGCCGAAACTCACAATCAAGTGTATATCCCACTGTGCATAATTGGATTAAGCGTACACGCCACTGCATAGAATCGTTTGTTCAAATGTATTAGGATTAGAACTCCCAACTTAGAGGCTGACTTCAGATGAATCAAGTGTACGCACCACTACGCAGAATTCAATTGAGCACACCTCACAAGACCCCAACCACAATTACCAGCCTAAACTAGCCATTCCCTTGGGAAATCGAACAATGAGTATATTTAATCTAAGAACTTACAAATGCTTATTGGAAAAGGAATGCCTGATGCGCATTGGTATGAGCAATGACGCCCCCGATCTGACATGACTTGCAAAAGCCTTCGACATTATATTACATTATTATTATCGATCCCTGGATCTTGTTTATGGACATTTGTATGATGCCCCCCAGTACCTCGACTACATCATATCCCTCTATTTGTCTGCCCCTTACAGCAGGTCACGACATGTGGCGGGATGCCCCTTGTACCCACAGATTAGGATATGGTGTTTCTCCTTTTCGTTTGACTGTCACTTGCAGTAGGTCACGCCATATGATGAGATGCCCCTTGCACCCACGGAATAAGATATGCTGACTTCCCCCATCGACTGTCTATGACAGCGGGTCACAATACGCGACGGTATCGCCCCTGGGCATCAATGGCATGGAACATGCCTTTCGACAGCTACCACTGGCCCCCCGAATGCTCTATTTTAGCTTGCACTGATAGATAAGAAAGTCAAGCATGTCATGTCAGCATCCCCAGTTCACATTTATAAATTCCCAAGAGAAATGAGAAGACTCCTCTGTTGATGTGCGCTTTTTCTGGGTTCCTCTCGGTCCCCGTTGAATCAGTGGCTCCAATTCTGTCCAAGTGGACTCTAGCAATGCAGCGTTTGGAATGTTAGAAATAAAGGGTTTTCTAGGAAGGTTCCTTGTTTGTTGCGATCGTTAGCTGCAGATATTTAATGACGCTGCAACACGTCAATGATCACACTTTAGAGCGGGTGTGGGTTACTTCTTTACTGAATCGTCCGCTTGCGAACGTCAGCAGCTATGTCTTTTCTTATAATTTAGATAGTTTGATTTTCTTCCCTTCCCTTGTTATTATTGTAGTTCTAATCAATTTAGACTTCCCAATCCTATTGTGAGTTTAGTTATGTGGAAATTTATTATAGTTTATTTAATTTAGTATTCTAATTCTATCAGGAGTCTAATTAATTTTAGTTTCCTAGCACTACTAGTATTCTAATTAATATAGTGTCCTAATACTACTAAAAGCCCAATTAACATCACTCTCTTAATTATACTAGGAATGCAGGTGTATTAATCTTAATGGAACTTTAATTAAATCAAGCATGCTAGTTATACTGAAATTCTAAGTAAAGCACGTATACTAGTCCTACTAGAAATTCTAATTGAAATAGAGAACTAGTTTTACTAAAACTCTAATTTAAGCAAATATATTAATTTTATTAAAATTCTAATTAAAGTAAATAAATTAATTTTTGCTAAAATTCTGATTAAAGCAATGAATTAACTATACTAAATTCTGATTAAAATAAAGGAACTGATTTGACTAGAATTATGATCAGAGCAATAAATTAATTATACTAAGATTCTAATTGAAATAAAAGGACTGATTACTGATAATGAGGTCTAATAAATCAATGAATTAACTATGCTAGAATTATCTAATTAAAATAAAGGAACTAATTTTATTGAAATTCTATTCGAAGCAATTATTCTAAGGACTTAATTAAAATAAAGCATGACTATACTAAAATTCTAAGAAAAAATTATGGAACTGATATTATAATCCTAATTAAAGTAAGTAAATAATTCCAAAAAAAGGGGTTTTGGGCCTGCTATGCTAACGAGGATTGGCCTCGTTCCCGAGTACCCTCCGTAAGCTCCCTAGGGCAAATTGGGTGGTTGAGATTGAAGATAAATTAGATTTTGGACTGTAAAATAGTATTTTAGGCTTTTCAGAGTCGATTTCGGAGTCATAATTATGGATTAAATTATGAACTAGAATTATAGAAATTAAAATTAATGTTTAGGATATTTGAAGGTATTAAAATAGGGAATTAAAACCATAATTTAAAATTTTAGGACTGAATTCGAGTCCAAAATCAGAAAATTAGACCGTATGATTAAGGACTGATTCTAGGGTCTAAGACCTAAAACTAGAGATTAATGATAGGACTAGAGATTAAGATTTTAGAACAAAATTAAAGCCTAGGATCGGTGCGTCGGACCGTCAGATTAAGGACTGGCTCTAGAAACAGAGCACTAGAACCAGATATAGAGAATTACGGTCCGAAAAGGGTGCTACGATCTAAGATTGAAAATTAAAACTAATAGAATTCCTAAATCTAGAGACTAAAAGTTACGGTCGTGAATTAAAAAATTAAATCCTTACCTAGGGTCGGGGTTGCAGAGAGAAATCTCGAAGATTCGAAACTTGAATCTCGAAATCATGACTAGGTTGCTCTATGGGTTTGTCCTCGGAGTTCTCTAGTTTCGAAATCCTAAAAAAAATTTGTTCTCTCTCGTAAATTGTCCCCGCCTCGGGCTAATTAAGAAAAAATCTTTTATAGATTTTTCTTCAATTAAATGCCCTGTTTCAGGCGTTTAATAAAATTGTGTGCCGCCTCCCTGTGCTTAATCGCTTTGAGTCAGTCACCGACTTAGTGAGCGATCGACTGACTTACTCAACGAGTTTCCTAGTCCTAATAGTGTTAGAACTAATTGTGCGCCCATTTTGGGGTGTGTAATCCAATTAAGCGCCACTTTTGAAGTACTCAATCGAGGAAACTTAGGGGTCAAGGATAGTGAGACTAGGTCGGGCGTAGGCCAATTGTGCGCCGGTGATCGGGCGCTCAATCCGATCGCACATCTCATGATAGACGTGTGATCGAGTCTCGAGTTGGTCTGGAGAAAGGAAGTTTGATCTGAGAAGGGACTGATTGCACGCTTGTGATTTGGCATGCAATCAAATTGAGCGTTTGGTTTTAGGCGCTTAATTCGGGGTTGTCTTGGTCCGGGTCGGGCTTGAAATGCCAGGCCATTATTTCAGCTTGCATTTCGACTATATACTATTATTTCAGTATATAGTCTCCCTATGTGGGGATCTGAGCCACAGAGCTATTGTTTCAGCCTGTGTTTAGCCATGTACTATTGTTTCAGTGCATGGTTCCTATGTCGGGGGTATGGGGCCTGAGCTACAGAACTATTATTTCAGCCTATGTTCAGCCATATACTATTATTTCAGTATATGGTCCCACATCAGGGTTATGAGGTCAAAGGTTGACCAAACAAATGTGTTTATTCTGAGAGGGCAAAATGGGGGTGTCTACAACCTCGAATGAGGGGTGTCTACTTCTTCGACGTGTTCTTACTTCGCAAGAGCATGCCGAAGAGGGGCATCTGTAGACACTCCCATTTTGCCCTCTCGAAATATACAAATCCATTCGATCAACCTTTGACCTTGCCCGTGACTTTTCAAAAAGGACTTACCTTCTCTTGAAGCTTCACATCCCGACATAGGAACCATATACTAAAACAATAGTATATGGCTGAACATAGGCTGAAATAATAGCACTGTAGTTCAGATCCTTCAACCATAATGTGGGACCATATAATAAAATAATAGTATATGGCTGGACACAGGCTGAAATAATAGCTCTATGGCTCAAGCCTAATGACCTTAAATCGGGAACCATGCACTGAAACAATAGTACATGGCTGAACACAGGCTGAAACTATAGCTCTGTGGCTCAGGTCCCAACGTAGAGAGACTATATACTGAAACAATAGTATATAGTCGGAATACAGACTAAAATAATAGTGTTGCATTTCAGACCCTTTAGCCCTAATATGGGGACCATATACTGAAACAATAGTATATGGCTGGACACGGGCTAAAATAGTAGGTCTGTGGCTCAGGCCCCATAATCCTAACGCGAGGACCATGCACTGAAACAATAGTATATGGCTGAACACAAGCTAAAACAATAGCTCTGTGGCTCAAATCCCAATGCAGGGAGACGATATATTGAAATAATAGTATATAGTCAGAATACAGACTGAAATAATAGTTTGGCATTTCAGACCCAACTCAGACCCAGACAACCCCGAATTATGTGCCTAAAATGACATGTGCAATTCGATTGCACACCAAATCACACACGTGAAATCAATCCCCCTTTCAAACCAGACCCTCTTTCCCAGACCATCTCGAGACTCGATCACACGCCTAACACTAGACGTGCGATCGGATTAAGCGTCCCAGCACCAGCGCGCAATTGGCCTACGCCCGACCTAGCCTCACAGTCCTTGACCCCTAAGTTTCCTTGATTGAGCGCTTCAAAAGAGACGCTTAATTGGATTGCACACACCACATCAAGCGCGCAATTAGTCTTAACATTGTTAGAACTAGGAAACTCGTTGAGCAAATCAGCTGGTCGCTCACTGAGTCGGCGACCGACTCAAAGTGATTAAGCACTGGGAAACCAACGCGTAATTCATTTAAACGGCTGAAATAGGGCGTTTAATTAGAAAAAAACTTATAAAAGCTTTTTCTTAATTCGGTCCAAGGGGGCTGGATTTTTTTTGGAGTTCCAGAAATTCGAGCAATTGAAAAATTCAAAGAATAGAACGAACACAGAGAGAGACCGAGCAATGACTTCAAACACCAAATTCCGAGATCCTTCACTGCAGCTCTGGCCTTAGGTAAGAATCTAGTTTTAATTTTCAACCGTAATTCTTAGTCTTTAGATTTAGGAATTTTATTAGTTTTAATTTTCAGTTTTAGACCGTAGCACCCTTTTTAGACCGTATTTTTTTTTATATTAGGTTCTAGTTCTCCGTTTCTAGAACCAGTCCTTAACCTGATGGTATAATTTACTGACCTTAGGTTTTAATTATGTCTAAAATCTTAATTTCTAGTCCTATCATTAATCTCTGGTTCTAGGTCTTAGGTTCTAGAACCAGTCCTTGATCATACGGTTAGATTTTCTGATTTCAGACTTGAATTCAATCCTAGAATCTTAAATTATAGTTTTAACTACTTAGTTTAATACTTTTAAAATTCCTAAATATTAATTTTAGTTTCTATAATTCTAGTTTCTCAATTTCATTCACAATTATAATCCCGAAATCAACTCTAAATAGCCCAAATATACTATTTTATAGTCTAAAATCCAATTTATCTTTAATCTTAGCCACCCAATTTGCCCAAGGAAGCTTACGGAGGGTACTCGGGAATGAGGCCAATCCTCCTTAGCGTAGTGGGCCTAAAAAACCTTTTTTTTTAGAATAATTTTTCCGTTTTAAGTAGGATTAGAAAATCAGTTCTGTTACTTCTTAGATTTTCAGTATAATTAATTTACATGCTTTATTTTTATTAAATCCTTAGAATTCATTGCTTTGATTATAATTCTAGAGAAATTAGTTCCTTTATTTCAATTGAACTTTAATAAAGTTGATTCATTGCTTAAATCAGAATTTTAGTAAAATTAGTTCTCTATTCTAATTAGAATCCTAGTAGGATTATTATAATTTCTCTGATAAGAATTTTAGTCAAATCATTATATTTATTCCAATCAGAATTGCAGTACAATTAGTATACTTGCTTTACTTAAAATCCTAGTACAATTAGCATGCTTGATTTAATTAGAGTTTTATTGGAACTAATACACTCGCATTCCTAGTACAAGTAGGAGACTGATATTAATTCGACTTTTAGTAATATTAGGACATTAAATTAATGAGAATTTTAATAAGATTAGGACACTAATATTAATTAGACTTCTAATAAGATTAGGAAACTAAGATTAATTCGACTACTGATAGTATTAGAATACTACATTAACTCACTATAATAAATCCACATAACTAAAATCACAACATAATTGGGAAATCTAAACTGATCAGAGCTACAACGATAATAGGGGAAGAATAAGGAAAATTAAACTATCAAAATTATAAAAAGAGACATAGTTGCTGACATTCGTAGGCGGACGATTCAGTAAAGAAGTAACCCACACCTGCTCTAAAGCGTAATTATTGACGTATTGCAACGTCATTCAATATCTGCAGCTAGGGATCGCAGCAAATTAAAAACCTTCCTATAAAACTCTTTTTATTTATTTTATTTTACCTCCACCATTCCAAACGCCGCTTCTTTAGAGTCCACTTGGACGGAATTGAGCCACTGATTCAATGGGGACCTAGAGGAACCCAGAAAAAGTGCACTCCAACAGATAGTGCAACAGGAAAAGAAAAATACTGAAATAAAATCCTAAAAGAAAATGCCCCAGTGTAGGAGCATGATAGGATGGGCAGTGTAGTATCTCAAGTCAATCTTCCTTAAGTGACGACCTTGTTGTTCTGCATCCGACCATAGTCAAACAAGGGGACCCTGAGGTGACTCCTTCTTTGAAAATAAAATGTCCCAGTATCGAGATATGATTGAGCTTTCCTGGGTGAGTACTTGGGCCTACATAGAGCGATGCATGTGTTTGAGGAGTTAGTTTCGGAGAGAATCCTCTGGTGGTGCCCCTGCCTGTTGGTGCGCACTTATTCTGGGTTCCTTTTGATCCCCGAAAAGAGTGGCTCAATTTGGTCTCTGTGGACTTTGGCGGAAGGCGATGAATAATGAATAAAAAAATATTAAATGCTGAAAGTAAAAGGCAAATCTTAAATGAAGAATACCTGAGTGATGTGATCGCCAACTGTAGATATTTATCGACGCTGCAACACATCATTGATCACGCTTTAAGAAGAGCGGGGGTTTGTAGGTTGAACTCCTTTACTGAATCATCGGTCTGCCAACGTCAGCAGTTGTAGGTTACTTATAGTCTAACTAGTTTGATTTCCTACTTCTACTGAGATTCTACTCTAAAAAAAGGGGAGGGTAGCCCACTATGCTAAGGAGGATCGGCCCTGTTCCTGGGTACCCTCCGTAAGCTCCCAAGGGTAAATTGGGTGGTCAAGGCTTAAAATCAGAAGGGATTAGGGATCTAACGCTAAGGGGTGCTTCTCCCTTTATACTCTTTTGAGAACCGAGACCAGTTGGGCAAGTGCCACGGGCTCGACTACCAAGGGTTCCTAGAGAAGAGTCTACAATTCTAGAAGTCTAGAAAGCAGCTCACCTCCTTTCATTGGGATCCCTAGAGAGAAACTCGAAATTTCTAAAAGAATAAGAGAAAATTGAGTAGTTGATGGGTGTTGAAGGCTGTGGGGTAGGGGTCTATTTATAAGTATTCAGGTAATTACGTGCCCAGTGTGGTGCACTTAATTAGTCGGTCAGATCTAATTACGCACCTTGTCTGGTGCACTTAATTGAACTGCATGCCTTATTCCAAGCACTTAATCACTTTGAGTCGGTGACTAACTCAGTGAGTGATCAGCTAACTGGCTCAACCGGGTGTGCGCAATCCAATTAAGTGCCCTCTATCATGCGCTTAATAGGGGAATTTGGGCAATTGTGGGAATTAGAGTGTCGGTCCAATTCTGGACAAATTGCTTGCAGTTGGCAAAGCGCGCAATTAATTGCACGCGATGGGTCTGACGCGAAATTGGGTCTTAGGTCGGTGCACGGGTGGTCGAAGCCTAGTCCTATATGAACCAATTGCGCACTGTTGGCAGGGCACGCAATCAATTACGTGCATGGGTGAAGGTGCGGAATTGGAAAACCTTCCAGGTTGGGTTGGTCTAGGTGCTGCGATTTTAGGATAAACAGATTGGCAGGTGATAAGGATAGACAGGCATACATATTTACATGTAATATCATTACTTAAGATATTACATGTAAATAATGAAATACCCCCATTTGAATTCAATAAAAATAGTCTCGGATAAAAAATCTCAATGAATTAAAAGTCAACTTTTCAGTTCAAGAACAAAATCTGATTTTTTACAATTTAGTCAATTTTCTAACTTTCAAATGACAAGCCTTTTTGTGAAACTTTAAAGCCTATAAATTCTACCATATCAAAGCATTGCTAAAATACCAAAGTTCGGTAAAAAAAGTTCACATCTAGGCTTTCAAACGGGGAATATATTGCTACGGCTCTGGCTCGACCTTTGACCTTCGGTCAACAAGGCCTGGGGCTTAGCTCTATACTATTTTTATGGTGCATAATTCCCGGATTATGGGGTTTTCTGGGTTTTAGGACATTTAGAGAGGATTGGTCCCTTTCCAAAAGTCATGGGCAAGGTCAAAGGTTGACCAGACAGGTTCGTATACTCTGAAAGGGCAAAATTGGGGTGTCTACAGATGCCCCTCTTCGGCCTGTTCTTGCGAAATAAGGATGCGTCGAAGAAGTAGACACCCCTCTTTTGAGGGTGCCTTCTCGTTTCTTTTAGGAAATCACAAATGTGGACTGGGGATGCTGACCTGTAATGCTTGGCTTTCTTATCTATCATCGCAAGCTAAAATGGAGCATTCGGGGGCCCAATGGTAGCTGTAAAAGGGCGTATTCACTATCGTGGATGCAAGGGGCATCCTGCCTCATATTGCGACCTGCTGCGAGTGATAATCAGACGGGGGGAAATTGGCATATCTTGATCCATGGGTGCAAGGGGCATCCTACCGCATATCGCAACTTGCTGCAAGGGGCAGTCAAATGGGAGGAAAGTCGACATATCCTAGTCTGTAGGTGCAAGGGGCAATCAAATAGAGGGATATTTGACACAATCGAGGTACTGGGGGGCGTCATATGAATGTCCAGAGACCTAATAATAAGATGCAATATCATGAATGGAGAAGGCTTTCGCAAGTCATGTTAGATCGGGCGTGTCATTGCTCACACCAATGGCGCATCAGGTGGCCCTTTCCAGTGGACATTTGTGATTTCTCATAGTTGAGTATATCTAGTGTTTGGTTTTCCAGGGGAAGGTATAGATTGGGGTGGTGAGAAGTGAATTTTGATAGATAGAGGGTTTATTTATTTTTTATTTATTTTTTATTTATTTTATTTTATTTTATTTTCTTTTTGAAAATTGAGATTTAACTTAAGATCAATTCGGTTGTAAAACTATGGAAAATGTGGCTTCCGAGACGTCGCTGAGCAGATCCACCGGAGCAAGATTTTCGGACCTGACCATTTGTGTGGTTGTCAAGACGACACTTGGTATGCCGAATATTCCGTCTGACTTTCTCGACGAATGCTAATGATTGTCTCTTATAGAAGGACTACAGTGATTCGCGAGTCTAGAGAGATGAGTTTTGAAAATTTTTGAATTAATCTTAGCTAACTATATTTTATAAGGACTATCGAGTAAAAGAAGGCATTTACTTACCTGATTTGTTACCGGCGAAGGATTTTACTTGCGATGGGACTGTCGGCTATTGTTCCTATGGCTGTGTCGTGATGGGACTATGGGCGGCTTCTCGCTCTGGTTTGAGTCTCCTTTGCCTGGCATGTAAGGTTACGTAATGGGACAAAAGTGTCTAAAGGTGAAGTCATTGAGGGGATTTGAGCTCTTTGTCAAAGCATAAATAATCACATAACCACCCACATCATTCGTATCAATGGGCTTTGTCATCTTCAGGCTGCTGAGCTTTCGTGTGAATTTTTCCACATGAACTCAAAGCCTTCTTGCTGGAGTTTATGCATTGTCAAGGTGACTTCCTGTGTGAGTGTTGTGATGGGACATTTGGGGAGGTTCGCGATGGGACATCGGAGGGTTTATTCTCCCCCTCCACTGATTGTTGTGATTATTGTGTTGGGATGTCCGAATTGCCTGAGGTGATGTTCACGGTGGAACTTGATAGTTGATGGGTGCGATTAGGATGTCGGAGTTTTTCTTCTCTTCTTTTGTCGGTGAGCGTATGTTTCTGTTGCAGTTGAGTCTGGCGACTAATGCGCGATGGGACATTTGGGGGTGGTCTGGATTCGCTCTCTGCGATGAGTCATTGGTTGAACTTCTCTTTTGATTATGTACCGGTAGTGGGGTGCGATGGGATTTTATGGAAGTATAGTCGGTGATGGGACATCTGTGGTCCTCCCCTTTTGGTTGTGTGTCATGGCGGGTTGTGATGGGAAAGCTAGGTTCACCTCTTTCGTTGATGGATCTCAGGTTATGTGACTAGATCAGCTTGCAATTGCATTGCGATGGGACATGTTTGTGAGTGTATGATGGGGTGTTGGTCTGACTACTCCCTGGGCTATTTTGACATCGTGATGGGATAATGATGGTGTCTCTTTGGCAAATGATGTCTTGAGATCGTGACAGGATTTCCCCTTTGGCCTTGGCGACGGGATTTTCGGGAGGCTCATTTTGGCTTTTCACGATGGGATATTGGACGAGCCTCCTCTTTTTGGTCACATGGCGTGCCAGGTCGCATGGTGGGATGTTGGCGTCATGATGGGACATGGGGGCATGTGAGGTTACGCGGTGAGACTAGGGAGAGTGCTTCAGATCATGACAGGATGAGTAGCGTGATTGACCACTTCGTCATCTAATTTTCGCTTTGTGTCGCACGAGAGCTTTATATTTAGCAATGGGGTTGTGAGTGATGATTTTATTTTATTTTATTTCGTCAGCTTATTTTGTGTAGTGGATGTTGGGGAGTGGTTATGTGTACTTGTGAGCACGCGATGAGACTCTGGGGAATACTCTTGATCACGGTGAGACTACGGGGAGATGTCCTCACCCCTAATTGGTTTGTGATGTGTCAAGATGACTATGTATGTGTCTTATTGTGATAGGACATGCTGTCTTGCGTATTGTTTTTGAAATATCCCGATTTACATGTATTAGTGATATCGTGTGATTCGACCGTCCGATTGTGATGCCATTTCTTTCAATGTTCATTGTTTCGCGTGCTCTGCATCCTAAAGTTACTGCTGATGGCGGTATAATCAGAGATGTTGTTGTGGTTTGGGGGGTGTTGGGATTGAGTGGCGGCATACATCCTTCATTATTGTTAGGAGGTGAAGACGGCTAGAAGGAAATCCTCCAAATGGATGGAAAGGGTGTTTCCCAACCAATCCTTGCCTTGCTTTTTTGTTGCTTCTGATTGGATGTTCCACGCATCATTGTTTTGGGCTTTGTATCCATTTTGGGTTCCGTGTTTATTTTAAGTTATATGTTCAGGTCCTAGGTCTTCGTTTTGGGTTGTATGTTTAGAAGGTATGCCTTCGGTGACACCTGTATAAATTTTATTATATAAATAAAGGGGTGTTTTTGCTTATTATTTTCATTTCATTAAAGCTTGTCATGTTTATTATTGTCTGTTTCTTATTTGTCATGTTTTGAATGTTTTTGGTCCCATGGCGGAAAAGTAAGAACTAAAATAAAAAGTGTCGATCTAGTGACCTGAGTATCGTTACCAAGGTGCTAGCGCTCTCTAAAAAAACGGGCCCCAGTGTTAAGTGACGGTGGGACTCTTATCGGTCTCTTAGATATCCTGGAGTGTATTAGTAATGATTCCATGTCAAGAAGTAGTTTGATTATTTTGGCCACATGCTAGGCTCGATTTTATAAGTGTTGAACGATCATCATGTATCGTAGTTCTCAACAAGAATGAGGTGAATGGTAGATAAAGAGTGATTTCATCACTTGACATTTGAGAATTTTCGATTTTATTTTGAAGATATTTTGAAAATCATTTGATTCATTGTCTAAAAGAGAAATAAAGGGTGAAGGAAAGATAAGGTTTATTGATCAGAGGGTAGCTTCTTATTTAACCGATTTTTGAAATAGTAGTCAACTAATTTTTTCTTGGGTGGGTAATGCGGTACCATAATTGAGCTCTCCGTCATGGTCCAGTATCATCAAATCATCAAATTCTATGATTAGCGGGACCTTATCCTCCTCCCGCCACTCTACGATGACGTCTAGTAGTGTGAAAATGTTAGGGATGCCATCGCGGCTTGCTTATACTTTCCTAATAAGATTACGAGGAATGCCCTCACAATTTGCTTATGCTTCCCTAAATTCATTTATTGTTCATTCATCGTATTGCTCTTGCTCAGTTGTGCTTCTTTTCTGTATATTTTTTTTTACAACCTGCTAATGCGAGAATTATGAGGTTTGCTGGAACCTTGCATTTTCATTTTTTTTCTGCTCTAACATCAACTCTAATGGCTGGAAGGGTGTGTGAGAATTTAGAGTTTTCTATATTTCAAAAGAGAGTTTTATGATCCACTAGTCCTTTCGATCAACTTGCCTGAATAGGAGGGGTGGTTAATGAGTCGGATGATTCCCAAAATATTTTTTGAAAGTAATGACCTACAACCATCGAATGCCTTGCAATGATTGCGGGGATGATATGTGTAAGAGTACACTTGTTTAGGCTATGAGACATGATGATGACTGAATTATGATACCAAGGGTTAGGAAGTCCTTCCCCTATGACAAGTTCCTACGCATGCTATCAAAATAATGTAGGTACTCCTCTTATAGGTTTTGATTTTTCTCTAGGTGAGGCGATTGTGTAGGCATTATTTCTTAGGACTAGCTACTCGACTTCGAGTTTTCGGTTGGGTGTGAGTTCGAAGCGTTTGGGGCATAAAAGAGTAATTTTATTTTTGAGTATTTACATTTTTAGGCATTTATACTTTTGATTTTTTTGTGGCCTTTCTTTTTTTTTTTGTATTCTTGTTTTGTTATTATTATTTTTATGTTACAGTACAGCATTAGTTCCTTGAGTGGAGGCTGACTCAAAAGGCCGGATGGAGTAACTGTTGGATAATCTGCTTCGGGGTCCTCAGTCCCTTTCGATCTGATTGATCAGGGATGAGAGAGATGTCATGTTTGGGTTTGTGGTTTGGATAATGTGAGATTTTTCAAAATAGACGTGTCGTTTGATTTTTGCTTTTCATAAATTTTTGATGATCGGAGTTTCCTTGTCAGGGGGGGACTTTGTTTAGCCTCTCAATGGAGTGAGGCATTTCATAGAGTGGGAGCGTAGAGTTGTTAGAGAGTTTTTTAGAATTATTTATGGGTTGTTGGAAAGTTGTCTGCAAGTGAAGTTGGAGTGGGGCATGTCGAGAGGAATGGTAGTGTTGTAAAGTTAAGGATAGGATGAGGCAAAGGTAAAGCAAGAGGAGGAGATGTGAAGCTGTGGGCCAAGGTGGACCTTTCTTCGGTGTGGGGGGATTTAGTGTTGCTTGGTTATGCGTGTTTTGTTTGATGCATACTTTAGGCTTATTGTGAGGTTGTTTTAAAGTTTTATTTATAATTTTTCGGGGAAGCTTAATGTCGAGAGTTTGGTGTAGTAGTTTTGTTGGTTGGGTTCCGTTAAGGTTTTGATCATGAGGTCTATGGAGATTTGGATCTGGCAATTATAAGCGATTTTAGTTGTGATGTTGATTTCCTGTTTTGACGGGATTTGAGGGTCAGGTGGCATGCTGATTTGGATGTTAATTGGGGTCGTAAGATTTATGTCTGGTTTGATTTCGAGAATGGGAGGGATGATCGGTTCCTTGATAGGTTTGGCGGTTGGCTCGAATGTGAGTGGAGTTGGTGTTGCAGAGATGGGTCCGATGATAGGTTTAGGTCCGATGATAAGTTTAGTTTCGATAATGGATTTGTGTTTAATGATGGGTTTGATTTTGGTGACAGGTTCATGTTCGATGGCAGGTTCAAGTTCGATCATGGGTTTAGGTTCGGTGATAGGTTCATGTTCAAGGATAGGTTTAGATTTGATAATAGGTTTAGGTTTGGTGATAAGTTTAGGTTCGATGATTGGTTTGACTTTGATGATAGGCTTAGATTTGGTGACAAGTTTATATTTGATGGTGGATTTAGGTTTGGTGACAATGTCGGTTCTGATTATAGGTTTAGGTCTAATGATAGGTTTAGTGACAAGTTTATGTTCGACAATAGATTTAGGTTTGGCGACAATTTTGGGTCTGATAACAAGTTTAGGTTTAATGATAGGTTTAGTGACAAATTTATGTTCGACAGTAGATTTAGGTTTGGTGACAATGTTGGGTCTGATAACAGGTTTAGGTTTGAGTGCAATGATGGGTTTAACTTTGATGATAGGTTCGGTTTTAATAATAGGTTTAGTTTTTATAATAGGTTTGAGTTTAGGGTTCAGTGAGGGGATAAGTCCGGTGGTGAGTTCAAGTTTTAAGGTGGGTGTAGAGATTGGTTTGTGAGTTGGTTCTGATATCAGCTCAACGGTTGATTCTGAAGTGAGTGAAATGGGTGGTTCGGAGGTATGTTTTGTAACAGATTCGTGTTCGAGATATTGTTTTGAAGTTGGTGGGGTGACAAATTCAGTGTTGAGTTTAGGTTTTGAAATGGGTTTTGGTTCGAGATCTGGTTCCAAGGTTGGTGGGGTGAAGTGTTTATTGTTGAGTTCGAGTTTTAAAGAAGGTGTAGGAATTGATTCAGGGATTGGTTTTGAGATTGGTGGGGCAATGTGCTTGACAATATGCTTGGTTTTAGGGGTTAGTTTCAGAGTTGATTTGGAAGCGAGAGGGCTAGTGATTTCGGGGGTACATTAGATTACGAGTTTGGGTTCAAAGTTTAGTTTTGTGATTGGTTTAAGTATGAATGATGTCGTATAATACCTATTTATTGGTTCAAAAATTAATTCTAGAATCGGCATGTGAGCCTGTTCGGTGTAGTTTGCGTCATTGGTTTGGGTGTCTGTTCAGGAGGTGTGGGGGTTGATTCATTTGTTGATAGGTTGTTAGATTCAAGAGTAGGCTGAGTTGGTTCAGGGATAAGTGCGTTGAGCATGACAATGAGTTTGGTGATGGGTTGAGTTAGTTTAGGGGTGGATTCAGTGATAGCTTTGATCTCAGTGATCATAGTGACTGGTTCAGGGTGAAAGGTGATTCTGCATTTATAAGTACGTGGGACAGGGTTAGTTGGTCGTGAATGGATGGTATGGACGTGCTCCGAGGGAGGTTCAATCCTTCGGATTAGGCTTGCCGGGTGGAAGAGAGTAGGAGTGAATGAGTGTACAGTCTCGTATGCGAGTTGAGTTTGATCGAATAATGGGTTGTAATAGGCGATGTTAGTTTGCATGGTGTCGGGGAGTTGGTTTTGATCATAGTGCAGGTTTGTGTATTGGTTGTTGTGAAAAGGTTTGTAAGGGTGTTGATCTTTGTTTGTGTGTGGTAATTGGTTTTGGTCAGGGTATAGTTTGTATATAGATCTTGAGCTTGGTCATATGGGTGGTATGGTTGAGGGATTATTTGGTTTTGTTCTTGGTTTGTGTTGATTTGTTCGGAGTCTATAGCTTCATTTAGGGTGTTTGTTCTAGGGTTATTGGATGGTAGTGTGGAGAGATTAAGGTCTCCATTCTTCAATCGACATTCTATGCGTAAAGCGCATTGATAAAGGCTTGCGAAGTCGTGATAGTCGCTTAAGATGAGGGCACTCTGAAGATGCTCTCGGGTATTGCCAATCATGATTTACATCGCATCGCTTTCGTTTATTTGATTCCCTGTTCGAGTGGCGAGCCTTCTCCAGCGGTTGGCGAACATCACGAAGTCTTCGCCATCCCCTTGTCTTGTGTGTATCAAGTCAACGAGACTGACCTCTTCGTGAGCTAGGTGTTGGTACTGGTTTAGGAATCTATCAGCTAAGTCTTGCATGCATCATGTCAGCGGGACTGATTTCTTTGGGAGTTAAGTGTTGATATTGGTCTAGAAATCTGTCGGCTAAGTCTTCGAAGGTCTCGATTTTGGCTAGAGGCAGAGCAACGAACTAGTTAAGGGCCTCTCCTTCTAGCGATCTCTGAAAGTAGTGGATTAGGAGCCCATGATTGGTGTAGATTGGTCGACAGTCGTTACAGAACAGGGCCAAGTGGTGTCTCGGGTTCCTTGTACCGTTGTATTTGTTAAATTTGGGTGGTTTGAAACCGACGGGTATAGTGCAGTCAAGGTCTCGACAGACTTTTTCGAATCCAAAGGACTGTTTTGAGTGTTCCCTCTTAGCCATGGTGGTGTCTTTTCTAGATGCCTAAGGAGAGGGTTGTCTTCGACGGTTGTTGTCATAGGAGGCGGGAAGGGTATGCATGTTATGTGTTGGCGTCCATTCCTCTCTCTTGCTTCTTGGAGTAAGTTGTCGTTCACGCATCAGCTTCTGGTTCATTATGGCCTTGCATAAACTGGCGAAGGACTACAGTAGGGCATCGGCTTCTTCTCCTCCTTTCGGGAGTGCAGTGGCGGTGTGGTTCATAACTTGACCAGTCGTGGAGTTTTGTCCGTCGTCACTTTCTCCGTTGCTATCGCTGTAATTTGTATTTCGTGGAGCGAAGGGGTATTTTTTGCTCTCACTAACCATGTTTACTCGGGCAGGACGCTGGGTTGTTAAGCGAGACGGCCTAACATTATACTCAGGATCACTAGGGAGGTCCCATGAGGGTGGGTCGATATCGTTAAAGTTTAATTTTCTGATATCGACCATTTTAAATTAGTTTTTTTTTTTGAAAAAGTTTATCCACGTCCAAGTGTGTGTAGAAAAGTGATAAAGCGGAACAAAATATAAATCAAAATAAAAAAATGAAAATACAAAACTAAATTAAATAAATCAAGGAAAATAGAAAACTAAATTAATTAAACTAGGGAAACCGTAGCGAAAAAGAGTCCCATCGCGATCGCCAGTTTTTTTGTGCGTGTTTTTTCTGGGTTCCTTTCGGTCCACGAAAAGAGTGGCCCAATTTGGTCTATGTGGACTCTGGCTGAAGGCGATGAGTAATAAATCATAAAATATTAAATGCTAAAAGTAAAAGATGAATCTTAAATGAAGAATACCTGGGTGATGCGACCGCCAGCTGTAGATATTTATCGATGCTGAAACACGTCATGGATCACACTTTAAGAAGAGTGAGGGCTTGCAGGTTGAACTCCTTTACTGAATTGTCGGCCTGCCAATGTCAGCAGCTATGGGGTGCTTATAGTCTAACTAGTTTGGTTTCCTACTTCTACTGGGATTCTACTCTAAAAAAAGGGAAGGCGTGGCCCACTATGCTAAGGAGGATCGACTCCATTCCTGGGTACCCTCCGTAAGCTCCCAAGGGCAAATTGGGTGGCCAAGGCTTAAAATCAGAAGGGGTTAGGGAGCTAAGGGATCTAAGGCTAAGGGGCACTTCTCCCTTTATACCCTTTTGAGAATCGAGACCAATTGGGTAAGTGCCACTGACTCAACTTCCTAGGGTTCCTAGAGAAGAGTCTGCAATTCTAGAAGTCTAGAAAGCAGCTCAACTCCTTTCATTGGGATCCCCAGAGAGAACCTCAAAATTTCTAAAAGAAGAAGCTAAAAAAGGAGGAGAAAATTGAGTAGTTGATGTGTGTTGAAGGCTATGGGGTATGGGTCTATTTATAGGTATTCAGGTAATTACGCGCCCTATGTGGTGCACTTAATTAGCCGGTCAGATCCAATTATGCACCCTGTCTGGTGCGCTTAATTGAACTGCGCACCCTATTCCAAGCGCTTAATCACTTTGAGTTGGTGATCGACTCAGTGAGTGATCACCTGGCTTAGTTCTAGTCTAATTAGAACTAATTACGTGCCCTATACAGTGTGCGCAATCCAATTAACAGGAGAATTTGGGCGGTTGTGGGAATTAGAGTTTCGGTCCAATTCTGGACTAATTGCGTGTGGTTGGCAGAGCACACATTCAATTGCACACGGCTGGCAGAGCGCGCAATCAATTGTGTGCGCTGTGTCGGGCGTGAAATCGGGTCTTAGGTCGGTGCACGGGTGGCCAAAGCCTAGTCCTATACGGACCAGTTGCGCGCAGCTGGCAGGGCGTGCAATCAATTACGCGCATGGGTGAGGACACGAAATTGGATAACCTTTCGAGTTGGGTTGGTCAAGGTACTGGGATTTTAGGATAGATAGATTGGCAGGCTGGTAAGAATAGACAGGCATACATATTTACATGTAATATCATTTAAGTAAATAATAAAATACCGCCCATTTGAATTCAATAAAAATAGTCTTGGATCAAAAATCTCAATGAATAAAATGTCAACTTTCCAGTTCAAGAACAAAATCTGATTTTTTGTAATTTGGTCAATTTTCTAACATTCAAATGACAAGCCTTTTGCGAAACTTTGAAGCCTATAAATTCTACCATATCAATGTATTGCTAAAATACCAAAGTCTGGTAAAAAAAGTTCACATCTGGGCTTTCAAATGGAGAATAGATTACAAAGGATCTGGCTCGACCTTTAACCTTCGGTCAAGAGGGCCTGGGGCTTAGCTATATACTATTGTTATGGTGCATAATTCTTGAATTATGAGTTTTTCAGGGTTTTAGGACTTTTAGAGAGGATTGGTCCCTTTCCAAAAGCCATGGGCAAGGTCAAAGGTTGATCGAACATGTTCGTATACTCTAAGAGAGAAAAATTGGGGTGTCTACATTGCCGTACTGGAAAGAGGGCGTCTAATTATATCAGTCACGGGCCATGCTTTTAACTGTGATAGTGGTCGTCATATCGCATAATCTTCGTAGGAGGAGGCGAGCGGTAGGTGGTAGGTGATTGCATTAGTCATCATTCACGAGTTTTTTGTTTTACTTCTAGAAATATCCTCAGAAAGGTTCTGATTCATGGTCCGAAAATAAAATCAAGGGAGAAAGAGGGAGAAGGTTTAGTGATGTACGGACAGTTTTCTACTTATTAACTTTAAATGAGATAGGCAACAGTCTTCTTCTCGGGCGAGATGTTGTGCCATGATTAAGCTCTTCATCATGTTTCGGCACCATCAAAGTCTCATATTTTATGAATAGCAGGGGTTTGTCCTCCTCCCGCCACCTTACGACGATATCTAGAAGCGTAGAGTCACCAGGGAGGCCCTCACATCCTGCTTATACTTTCCTAACACAGTTGCTAAGAATGTCCTCACAGTTTTCTTATGCTTCCCTAGGCTCATTGACTTGTTCATTCGTCGTATTGCACTCACTCAAGTATGCTTCTATTATCACTCTCTTTTAATGTCTCGCTCTCATCTTTTTTGAAGCATGTATATATTTTGAAAGCAACCGACTAATGCAAGCATAGTGAGTTTTGATTGAGCCTAACATCTTTATTTTATATGCTCTAACGTCTCCTCCAATGGCGGGCGAAGGGGTGAGAGTCGGGTGTTAACCTATGCTTTTAAAAGAGGTAAAGTATTATACTAATCCTTTTGATCAAATCACCTGAGTAAGAAGGTGGCCAGTGGGTTAGAAAACTTTGAAAGATATCCTTGGAAATAATGACATACGACTAGTGAACGAGTCACGATGACTATGGGGGTGGCAAGCGTAAGTATCTGTGTCTGACTACAGGTTATGATGATCATCGTGCTAAGGATAATATTTTCTGAGATACATGGCGTACCACAGGTTAGGAAGTTCCTCCCCATCTTGGTTCACCAGCTTGTATGTATTCCCCGGGTATGTACCCGCTATAACATACAGTCCTTCCCAGTTTGGCTTCAACTTTCCTTTAGGGTGGGCATGCTTGGAGGGCAGGATCTTCTTTAAGACTAACTCTCCAATTTCGAAGGTTCGCTCGAGGACCTTCTTATCGTCGGCCCTGACCACTCTCCTTTGATACACTTAAGCGTGATCAGCTGCCCTTAGACCTGTCTTATCGAGTTGTTCTGGCTTGGTGAGGAGAGCAGCTCTCCTCTCGTCTATGGATAGCTGATCATCAAGTTGGACAAGTAGGGATGGTACTTGTATTTTGTACAACAGTGTAGACACCCCCATTTTACCCTCTCAGAATATACAAATCCATTTGGTCAACCTTTGACCTTGCCTATGACTTTTCGAAAAGGACTTACCTTCTCTGGAAGCTTCACATCCCGACATAGGAACCATATACTGAAACAATAGTATATGACTGAACACAGGCTGAAACAATAGCATTGTAGTTCTGATCCTTCAACCATAATGTGGGACCATATACTGAAACAATAGTATTTGGCTAGACAAAGGTCGAAACAATAACTCTATAGCTTAGGCCTCATGACCCTAAATTAGGAACTATGCACTAAAACAATAGTGCATGGCAGAACACAGGCTGAAACAATAGCTCTGTGGCTCAGGTCCCAATGTAGGGAGACTATATACTGAAATAATAGTATATAGTAAGAATGCAAACTGAAACAATAGTCTTACATTTCAAGCCCTTTAGCCCTAATATGGGGACCATATATTAAAACAATAGTATATGGCTAGACACAGGCTGAAACAATAGCTCTGTAGCCTAGGTCCCATAACCCTAATGCAGGGACCATGCACTGAAACAATAGTACATGACTAAACACAAGCTGAACCAATAGCTCTGTGGCTCAGATCTCAACATAGGGAGACTATATAATGAAACAATAGTATATAGTCAGAATGTAGACTGAAATAATAGTCTGACATTTCAGACCTGACACGGACCTGAAAAACCCCAAATTATGCCCCTAAAATCATGCACCCAATTCGATTGCACACCAAATCACACACGTGCAATTAGTCTCCCTTTCAGACCAAACTCCCTTTTTCTGACCATCTCGAGACTCGATCACGCGCCTGACACCAGACGCACGATCGACTTGAGCACCCTACCACCGGTGCGCAATTGGTCTACGCCCGACCTAGCCTCACAATCCTTAATGCCCAAGTTTCCTTGATTGAGTGCTTCAAAAGAGACACTTATTCGGATTGTGTATGCCCCATCAGGCGCGCAATTACTCCTAACATTGTTAGAACTAGGAAACTCACTGAGCAAGTCAGCCGGTCGCTCACTGAGTCGGTGACTGACTCGAAGCGATTAAGCATTGGGAAACTAGCACGTAATTCGTTTACACGCCTGAAACAGGGCGTTTAATTAGAAAAAAACCTATAAAAGCTTTTTCTTAATTCGGCTTAAGGGGGCTGGATTTTTTTTGGAGTTCCAAAAATTCGTGCAATTGAAAAATTCAGAGAATAGAACGAACATAGAGAGAGACTGAGCAATGACTTCAAACACCGAACTCTGAGATCTTTCCCTGCAGCCTCGGCCTTAGGTAAGAATTTAGTTTTAATTTTTGACCATATTTATTAGTCTCTAGATTTAGGAATTTTATTAGATCTAATTTTCAGTTTTAGACCGTAGCACACTTTTTAGACCATATTTTTTTATATCTGATTCTAGTTCTCCGTTTCTAGAACCAATTCTTAATCTGACGGTCTAATTTACCGACCCTAGGCTTTAATTCTATTCTAAAATCTTAATTTCCAGTCCTATCATTAATCTCTAGTTCTTGGTCTTAGGTTCTAGAACCAGTCCTTAATCATACGGTTTGATTTTCTGATTTCGGACCCGAATTTAGTCCTAGAATCTTAAATTATAGTTTTAACTCCTTAGTTTAATACTTTTAAAAATCCTAAATATTAATTTTAGTTTCTGTAATTCTAGTTTCTCAATTTAATTCACAATTATAATCCTGAAATCGACTCTGAAAAGCCCAAAAATACTATTTTATAGTCCAAAATCCAATTTATCTTTAATCTCAGACACCCAATTTGCCCAAGGGAGCATAAGGAGGGTATTCAGAAACAAGGTCAATCCTCCTTTGCATAGCGGGCCCAAAACCCTTTTTTTTAGAATAATTTTGCCATTTTAAGTAGGATTATAAAATCATTTCTATTACTTCTTCTTAGATTTTCAGTATAATTAATTTACATGCTTTATTTTTATTAAATCCTTAGAATTCATTGCTTTGATTATAATTCTAGAGAAATCAGTTCCTTTATTTTAATTGGACTTTAATAAAGTTGGTTCATTGCTTAAATCATAATTTTAGTAAAATTAGTTCTCTATTCTAATTAGAATTCTAGTAGGACTATTATAATTACTCCGATAAGAATTTTAGTTAAATCATTATATTTATTCCAATAAGAATTGCAGTATAATTAGTATACTTGCTTTACTTAGAATCCCAATACAATTAGCATGCTTGATTTAATTAGAGTTTTATTGGAACTCATATACTCACATTCCTAATAAATTAGGAGACTGATATTAATTGGACTTTTAGTAATATTAGGACACTAAATTAATTAGAATTTTAATAAGATTAGGACACTAATATTAATTACACTTCTAATAAGATTAGGAAACTAAGATTAATTCGACTACTGATAGTGTTAGAATACTACATTAACTCACTATAATAAATCTACATAACTAAAATCACAACAGAATTGGGAAATCTAAACTGATCAGAGCTACAACGATAACAGGGGAAGAATAAGGAAAATTAAACTATCAAAATTATAAAAAGAGACATAGTTGCTGACATTCGCAGGCGGACGATTCAGTAAAGAAGTAACCCACACCTGCTCTAAAGCGTGATCATTGGCGTGTTACAGCGTCGTTAAATATCTGCAGTTGGCGATCGCAACAAATTAGGAACCTTCCAAGAAAACCCTTTTTATTTATTTTATTTTACCTTCACCATTCCAAACGTCGAATCGCTAGAGTCCACTTGGACAGAATTGGGCCACTGATTCAACGAGGACCGAGAGGAACTCAGAAAAAGCGCACACCAACAGACTGGGGATCACGATGGGACCCTTTTGCAAACTTTTTTATTTTAGATAGTTTTTATTTTATTTCCCTGTTTTCCTTTCCATCGTATCATTTAGATTCCCTTTTAAATATTTGAGTCTTCGTCAAAGACTCAAGATGTCTGGCATACGAAGAGTAAACTTTGGAGACCCACCATTGTGGGGGTATCATTACAACCCCGCGTACGAAGAACCACCTTACAATTTCAGCCCACGACAACCTGAGATTAATATCGCTGGTGAATAAGAAAACCCCTTCTCTACCCCACACATCGGTAATAATCATAACGGGAGAGATGGTAGTACGGGACAAAACCTTACTACTCAACAAATCGTAGAGCTTAGTATTCAAAGAATACAAAGAGGAGACGATGACTCCGAGGATTGGCCGCTGCATATGAAACCATCAGGTCACGATAATTTTTAGAAGAACAAGAGCGACATGGGAGGCCACCTCCTACACCGAGTAGGGTGTCAGGCTGCGTCACCCTGTTGAGACAACATGCTCACACATTCTTTAACGATAACTCTCTAGACAAGGTTGGCTCACGGGTCGCTTCGAAAGACAGCACCATCAAAATTAAAGATCTCCCAAAAATGCTCGATGAGTATATGGCCAAGAGAGAGCTCCCTGATCACTCATTTGGATTCGATGAATTTTGCCGGGACGTCGAATTTAACTTACCCATAGAATTCAAACCGTTAAAATTTACCAAATATAGCGGCACCGAAAATCCGAACCATCACTTGGCCTTCTTTTACAATGATTGTCAACCCATACGCGTCAATCAAGGACTTCTCATTCACTATTTCCAACGCTCATTAGAAGGAGAAGCTTTAGATTGGTTTGCAGGACTTTCGCTTTATAAGATAAAACCTTTCGATGATTTGGTCGGTCAATTCCTAGACCAATATAAACACTTGATCCAAGAGACAGTTAGTCTCAGCGATCTGATGGCGGCCAAGCAAGGACCCGATGAAGAATTTACCAACTTCATCGCTAGGTGGCGAAAACTCGCTGCCAGGACCGGCACTTCAATGAAAGAGAAGGACTCGGTTGACATTATTATCGACAATATTAGGGAGCCGCTAAAAAGCATACTTGTCATAAGTAATTACCCCAACTTCACTGCACTCCACTCTCGGGCATCCTGACTAGCATAACACATTAAGGGTGGAGATCTCGCACTATCCATAGTCACGTCGAAAGTAGGTTCTTCTAGCGAACCAAAATCGAAAAACAATAAGAAAGCCTCAAGAACTGAGCAAGTTAACACCGTTGTCAACCAAGGATAAAACTCTAGTAACAAGAACTTCCAACCGTGAAATTTCGGATAAAATCAAGGTCAACAACGGTACACCAACCAAAACCAAAGCGTTAATCAACAAAGATACGCAAACCAAAACAAAGGCAAGAACCAGAATCAGGGTTAGTATCAAAACAGAAACCAATACCCTAACACCCATTAGAACTAGAATACGACACAGAACTGACCAGCCCACGCACCGAATTATAATAATGTACCCCTACCCCAAAACTTTAATCTAGCTAGAGGCTCCTATCAGCCGAGGCGAGAACACTACCCCCCTCTACCTGATACGATCCCCAACATCTTTCATCTCCTTAACGCTCAGAATCTTCTCTGATTCCCGTAAGAAAGACTCCGACCATGGCCTACAAATCTATACTATAGTAAATATTATACCTTCCATCGATACGTGAGGCACAACCTAGAAGACTATTGGATCCTCAGGAACATAATCTATAACATGAATGACCGAAATCAAATCGATTAGGAAGTGCTTAGGAATCCTAACCCTAATAATAACTAACCCTAATAAAATTTAGGGGTCATTAATAACCCCATGCCTAACCACAACCAAGCAACACCGGCTCAGGTCACCACCGTAGATCTTTCCGATCGACCCTCCTTCCAGCCCTCTAGCTTAATCACTTGCATCCAACCCTCTGATACCTCCGCCACACTTGCAAGAGTTCCTTCACCCCTACACCCCTCGGTCTTGATCACTCGCATCGCCCCATCGAGCCCACCTCCCTTTCCAAAATTCACTCTAATACGAGTCCATTCCTTTAGGGTTAGGAGACCATTCCTCCATAATCACCCACCAGAACCTTCAACCCCTCCAAATCCTGAACCAACGTTATTACCACTCCCTTCGTCCGATTTTGAACCCGAGTACGGAGATCACGTTTTTGAAACTGTAGCCCAAATTGCTACATGGGTAGAAAGTGTGACCCGAAAGAGTCCAAGCTGAGAGAATGAAATAAAGACTGAGTATTTACTAAACATAGAAGAAAGTGAGTGAGAAGAACATCCTAACCCGTGCGAGACACTGGTCTCTACTTTCCTAGAGGAGGAGGATTACACACAGTACCTCCCACCTTGGAGCGGCACCGTGCAGGCACGCGCTCCAACCTCTAATTTCACTCACCTCACAAATACATCAATGTCGAGCCACGCCGAGTTCGGCCAACAAGCGACATGCCCGATTCTCAAGTCGGGAACCAATTCTCCACCTCCACCTTTCCCTCGAAATAAGGATTTCACGAACGCATAACCACCAAAGGAGAACATGAGGGAAAGAGAGGTTAACTTGCCGCCCCCACCTCACATCATCCCTCCACCAATTCCTGCACCTCAACCACTCCAACCACTTGCACCTAAGGCTCATCAGCTAGGCAAAGAAATGGCACTCGAGTCAGTACAATAATATGATCTTTTGTGGAATCTCCAAAAAATCTCGGCCCAGATATCCATACTAGAACTTATTAAGAAATTGCCCGACTATCACCGACTGTTGATAAGGACACTTGAAGACATACAAGTGGATGAGGACATGACCCTAGATGAGCTTCATCAAATCGCCTCGATCATGGTGCAACCTCTAACACTTATGTTCATAAATGCAGACATGCCTAAAGAGTCATTCCATAAAAGTGCAGCTCTCATATACCTTACAGTCATAATTAGAGGGTTCTCCATACCCCATGCATTGGTTAATACGGGAGTGGGACTCAATATTTGCCCTCTCACAATATTGAAGATGCTCGAATACATGGAGCAAGATGTCAGACCCTCGGCACTGTCACTCATAGCTTATGACGGCTCGTGTCGTTTCATTAAAGGAACTATTAAACTTCAAGTTCGCCTTGGGCCTGTGACGAAGGACGTTACCTTCCATATTTCTAATTCTACTAATATGTACAATCTTATCTTAGTAAGAAAATAGCTAGAGTCAATGAAGGCTGTCACATCCACATACCATCAATATGTCAAATTCCCATACGAGGATTCCATCGTCCGTATATACGCTGATGCACCCCTCCAGGAGATGGACACTGATTATGCAGCAAGTATTCTGACAGCCCATGATTTTGTATTGAACACGGGTCACATTCAGAAGACCCAAACCCCCGATGAGACAACCGTTGTGGAAGCCTTCCTAGTTCTCCCCTAATGAGTCAACAAAAATTAATAAGGAGAGAGGTCAGCCCAAACCTTGCCAAACTTTATGACATCAACCCCACCGCGACGAAAGGGTAGGATCATTTGTACCAACTTGGATATGTCCCCCACACCGAACTCGGTAAGAATAAGCACGGTCATGTAGGACCTGTCGTCCCAACAAAAATACGCAAACACATAGGGTTAGGTTATCAATCGGACGGCCCACAAGCCGACTTGCTCCCTACCTCAACGAAATGGTCTCTATATGCTCACTTCGTCTATGGGACGACCGAGAAAGCAAATGTACCAAGGTGGAAGGAAGTGTCCGTCACCAAATCCCAGGAAGTGGAAATTGAACGAATGGCCAAAGCATTCAATGATTTGATGAATCTAAACGACGATATTGGTAAATCGCTTGAAGGAGTCAAACCCTTGTTTGATACTAAAGAGTCTACAAAAGAGAGGAAGAAAGAACCTCCAAAAATTGAGTCATAATTAGAAGATTGGGAATCCACTGACGACGAAAATTTTCACATAGCAACCTTGCAAGATGATCGAGAGTACTTACATTCAACATGGGAAGAAGATGACACCCCATAAGAGAATCTTAACTCGTATAGCATCTGCCTCGGCCTTGGCCTTGAAGGATGGGAATGCCCGTGGGATTCCCCTTGTATTGTTCAACCTTACTAACCCCGCTATAGGGCATGCACTAGTATATTAGAACATTTTGCTAATTAGACCCGATATTCTACAATAGAAGAATTGAATCACTCCAACCTCGTAGCAATAGAAATAAGTAATGACCTACCATCTCGGCTACCAACACAAGGAGCAGAAAATCCCAACAGTCATTTGGTTGACTCAGGGGGAAACACTCACATTGCCCTCATAGAGTTTGAAGAGGAACTTGAACTAGACTCTTCTTCATCCCCAGATGCGCCACAACTCCAAATATTCTGAAAATCCCTAGAGGAAGAGTGGCAACCTCCCCCGAGTGATGACAAAGACTACTAGATAGACCTCCCTGCACTCAAGTTAGCTGAGCAAGCTAACCTAGGACTTCAAGCACTGTCAGATCAAGAAGATGAATTTGATACCGTCTTCGATTCTAACTTAGAAGGATGAGTTAATGTCCTTGGGGATCTCCTTACATTTCTTACCATTATCAGACTCACTATCGAGCATGCATACTTATCATAACATATTATGAAGATCAAGGGAAAGAACTCACTACCCCTGAGGACCCCTTAGGGAATCACCCCTCACCGAAAGAGCAATTATGTTACGACTTAGAGGAGGATAGTTCACTCAACTACATTCTTCATAGTTTCTTTGAGGAAGAGGCCATTAATGTGATAGAGGAAATCCGAACGTTAGTGCCACTATCACAAGCATCGCTTATTCAAAAAATCTCATAAGATGAGGACTCCAAAAAAAAATGCCAAAATCAGAACAAGTTCATGTTTCTCGAAGGATCGCCCGAACGGCTCCAGCAGTCGTCTCGCTCCCTCAGCTAGTGGAAGCAACTCTCCCGGCGCCCCTTGAGGCGACCGACCCTGTACCATATTTATTATCAAAAATCAAAAAATAGAAAAAATAGAAAACCTTAAAAATTTAGAAACATAAAATCCGAAAAAATTAGAAAACCTTAGAAAAGAAAGGGAACCCTTCATCCCGAATCAAGTTTGCAGCCAATAAGAAGACTTTTCTTCTAAGACTTCTATCCCATCTCCTGCACGAGGACGCAAAGCATCCAGGCTAAATGACAAGCCAATGATCATACCGGATGAGATACTTCGTGACTTTGAGAGAAGAATCAATAGCCTTGACCTTCACCTTACCAAAGATCTCTTAGTCATAAATTGTACCGATGAAGGGTTACCTTTCACAAAAATGAATCCCCAGTGTAGTAACTTCACAGTATATGAGCTTACCGAGGATGAAGAAGGAACATTAGTCGCCGAGGAGGTGCAGGACTTCCAATGGGTTATCAAACATTTTGATGAGTAAACCCAAGCCGTCGCGAAACCCACAGAAGAAATCAATTTCGGCACTGAAGAGAAACCCAAAAAGCTATTAATTAGTACGATGCTTAACCCTAAGGAACTCCAACAAATTACACAAGTCCTATAAGAGCACCTTGACTCTTTTGCATGGTCCTATGAGGATATGTCTGGTTTAGACCCAAGTTTAGTAGAACATCGTCTTATTTTAGAACCCGATGCGAAACCCGTTAAGCAAAAATTTTATAGGATGCACTCGCAAACAACCCTTCAAGTTAAAGAGGAAGTTGACAAGTTATACAAAGCCAAATTCATCTGAGTTGTTCTCTACCCCAAATGGGTCGCCAACATAGTACCTGTCGCTAAGAAAGACGGTAGAGTACGGGTTTGCATTGACTTTCAAAACCTCAATCAAGCATGCCTAAAAGACGACTTCCCACTTCCACACGACACTTTAGTCGACAACACCGCTAGACATGAGATGTTATCCTTTATGGACGGTTTTTCTAGGTATAATCAAATTAAATTAGAAGAGTCGGACCAAGAAAAAACTTTTTCTACCACACCATGGGAAACTTACTGCTACATCGTTATACCTTTTGGGCTCAAGAACGTAGGAGCCATGTACCAATGCAGCATGATGGCTATTTTTCACGATATGATGCATAAGTGTGTAGAAGTCTACGTCGAAGGCATATTAGTGAAGTGCCAAACGTGGGCAAGACATGTTGAGGCACTCTAACTGGTGTTATAAAGAGCTAAGAAATATCAGTTGAAAATAAACCAAAAGAAATGTGTCTTCGGAGTCACTTCCAAAAAATTACTCGGTTTCATAGTTAGTAAACGAGGGATTGAAGTCGACCCTGCAAAAGTTAGAGCCATCCTTGAGATTCCACCGCTCAGTAATATCAAAGAATTACGAGGCCTGATAGGAAGATTACAATTCATCAGGAGATTTATCTCCCAACATTCAGGCAGATGCGATCCTTTCTACAGACTACTTAAAGGAGGAATTGAGTACAAATGGGATTACCAGTGTCATCAAGCCTTTAACAACAGCATGAAGTACCTCCTTAACCCGCCAATACTATCGCCACCAGTTCTAGGAAGACCTCTTATCATATACCTCTCAGCGAATAACAAATCAATGGGAGTAATTCTTAGATAATATGAAGAAGACGATAAGAGAGAGAAAGTCATTTACTACCTTAGTAGAACGATGGTTGAGTACGAACAAAAATACACTCCTATGGAGAAGACTTACCTCACACTGGTATGGGCTTCAACCAAACTACGACACTACTTCAGAGCACATAAGATACTAGTAGTAGCCCAAATGGACCCTCTGAAGTACGTATTCAAAAAGTCTGTAATATCAAGAGAGATCGGTCGCTAGCATATGCTATTATAAGAATTCGATATCACTTACGTAATGCAGAAGTCGATCAAGGGACAAGCAATCGCCGATTACCCCAGATCTCTCACTCTCGAATGATGAACCCATACACTCGGATTTCCCTGATGAAGACTTACTCACGATACATAACGTAGAGCCCGATAAGACGTCGTGGACCCTCTATTTTGACGATGCTCTAAATTATAAAGGAAAAGGCATCGGGATAGTCCTCCTAAGCCCGGAAGGAGTGGTCATACCTAAGGCTTTTCAACTAGACTTCCCTGTCACTAATAATGTCGCAGAATATGAAGCTTTCATAGCTGGACTGCGAGCAGCACTGCAATTAGGTGTTAAACAACTAAAAACCATCAGTGATTCTAAGTTAGTAATCTCACAAGTTATAAGAGAATGAAAAACTAAGGAAGGGAGACTAATGGCCTATCTAAAAACCGCTCAATATTTGGTAAACAAATTTGAAAGAAACTCTTTCACGAACATCCTTAGATTGGAAAACGAGCTAGCTGATTCCTTAGCCACCATAGCCTCAGTCATTCGGATACCCATCAGCCAAAGTACTAAGACCTTCTTCATCGAAAAATTAATAGTACCTACCCACAAGGTTGCATGGACCGTTAAGAGAGAATTACCAATCCTCCCCACAAGTACAGCACCAGAGGAAGCAATCACCGTGGAAAAGCACGTCAAGTCAGAAACCGAAGTCACTATATTCAAATTTGAAAAATACCAACCGATGATGGACAGCCATGGTAGTTCTACATCTGGAACTTTTTGAAGCATCAACACATCCCCCCATATGCCACGAAGATCAAACGGAAGACAATAAGGAACCGATGTGCCCGATTCTGTATACTCGATGAAACATTATATAAAGAAGCCTTCACCAAGGGAGTACTACTACGATGAGTCACGATCACTAAAGGACAATACATCATCCAAGAAGCACACGCTAGTGCCTGCGGCGCCCACTGTGATAGATAGAGACTCGCCGATCAAGTTACACAATAAGGCTACTTCTGGCCAACAATGATAAGAGATTGCCACCACTATGTTCAATCCTGCAAACAATGCCAAGAACACACCGCACTCATCAAAGCTCCATTAGTTGCATTGAATACTAGGACCTCGCCATGGGCATTTTTTATGTGGGCCTTCGATGTCATTGGACCCTTCACAGACAGTTGGGAGCACTCACAGACATGCGTTCATACTTATAGTGATCGAATACTATCCCAAATGGGCAGAAATTGAATCCTATGTCAGAATCACTACTTTAACACTCGTAAGGTTTATCGTTCAGAATGTCATCACCAGGTTTGGAGTACCGAGAATGTTTGTCACCGATATTAGACCACAGTTCACCACAGAGAAGACGAAGAAGTTATGTAAGAAGTATGACATTGATCTATGCCACTCATCACCGTTCTATCCTCAAGGAAACGGATAAGCAGAAGCTATGAACAAAATGATGATTCAAATCCTAAAACATAGTAGAAACTAGCAATGGAGCTGACTGGCCCAAATAACTACCAGAAGCACTTTGGGCCTATAAGACCTCTATTCGTATGACCACTGGCTAAACTCCCTACCTCCTTACCTACGGGATGGAGGCAGTCCTACCATATGAGATACAAGTACCATCCTTACGGATTCAACTCAATGATGAGCTATCCTTAGATGAGAGGAAAATTGCTCTACTCACACAGCTAGAGCAGCTCGATGAAATACGTCTAAGGGTAGCTGATCACGCTCAGATATATCAGAGGAGAGTGGCCAGGGCTTACGATAAGAAAGTCCTCGAACGAGCCTTTAATATTGGAGAACTAGTCTTAAAGAAAATCATGCCTTCCAAGCATGCTCATCCCAAAGGAAAACTGAAACCGAACTAGGAAGGCCCTTATGTTATAACAACTGCATACCCTGAAAATGCATACAAATTAGCGAACCAAGATGGGGAAGAACTCCCTAGCCCTTGGAACGCCATATGCCTTAGAAAATAGTATCCTTAGCCTTATGATCATCACATCCCGTGGTTAGATACTTATACCTACCACCCCCATAGTTGTCATGACCCATTCCTTGGTCGTACGCCATCAATTCTCAGAATATCATTAAGACTTCTAATTTATCGCCCACCTTTTCTCACTCGGACAATCTGATTAAAGGACTAGTGACCTACCGAACCTCGTTCAAAAGCATAAGTAACACCCGATTCTGATTTTCCTTCCCCACTCCATTGGAAGAGACGTTAGAGTAGAAAAAAAAAATGAAGATGCTAGGTTCAATCAAAACTCATTATTCTTGCGCTAGTAGGATGCTTTCAAAAATACATATATAAAAAAAAAAATCGAGCGAGAGCATTATGACGAATGAACAAGTCAATGAACTCTGGGAAGCATAAGCAGGCCGTGAGGACATCTTTGATAACTTCACTAGAAGTGTATAAGCAAGCTATGAGGGCATCCCTGATGTCCCCATACTACTAGATGTCGTCGTAAGGTGGCGGGAGGAGGACAAACTCTTGCTAACCATAGAATATGAGATTTTGATGGTACCGACACATGACGAAGACCTCGATCATGGCACCCCGTATCCCTCTGAGGAAAAGACTGTTACTCATCTCTTTTGGAAAGTATTAGATACAAACTATTCCCCATATCGCTGAGCCTTACCCCCCTCTTCTATTTTTATTTTGGACGATAAATCAGAAGCCTTACAAGATACTCTTAGGAATGAAGCTGAAAAATCGATGAATGATGACTGATGCAATCACCTACTATACCTACTGTACTCCTCCTTAATAACCATGAGATAGGATGATCAACACCCTAAGATAGACCCTCGTATACAACTGACCTAATCAAAGAGACCTCCCCCAGTTCGATGACAATACTGATGAACATTTCTTCAAAACTAACTCACCAAATACCCATCACTGCTTATAGACCCGAAGTGCTTACCTAAAGCCCAGAAAAGCTCCATTGCATCTACACACTGGGGCATTTTTTTTATCAGAAGGAGAACCACATAAGAAGCACCAACTTGTCCACAAAGAAAATGAGAAATGATGAGGTTACCATCCAGAGAATACTACTGAAGATACTATACTGTCAACACTACCATGCTCCTACACTAGGGCACATTTTTTAAATTATTTTTACTATTTTTATCTTAGCTATTTGCTTTCCTTGTTGCATTACTTTTAAAAAAAATATAAAATAAGGGAAAAATATATCCACCTTTATTAGCAGACCCTGGTCTGAGATACTCACCCCCTTGACAACTAGCAAGGGGGAGAACAAAAACTACTGATAGCCTTCCCTCTATATATGCAGGTACAAAGTAACCTTCAACCACCACTGGGCCAGCTTAGGAAGCATCCAAGTCCCGATGACGGCTGATGGCACTAAAAGCAAAAGTAAATGTAAGAGGTAACTAAAAGAAAAGGAGCAAATCAGGTATATCTAAACCAAAAAAATCTCCATATATATATGTCAGAATTTTTCTTTCTTTTTACACTTGTCACCAGGGGAAACCCCCCTATATATACAATACACACACATAAAAAACACACACACACCCCTACTCCCTACGCTATCACTGGGATGGTCGATCACCGCTGTCCCCAGTATCATTAGCTCTGAGGTCCATAGACTGGTCCTCTGAAAATACAATCCTAGCACCCGGATTCCTCGGAACCTCTAAAAGATGAGGCCCCACTATAGAACCTCCCTCGCTCATCTAGCTAACCGATTGCCTCGATCGGGAATGAGTAGGATACCCAGCGAGGATCTCACGAACAACAGAATCCTCACGAGCATCACCCTTGACACAATCACGAGACGTGTGACGAGACTGCCCAGCCGAGGAACCCGTAGCCCTCGACTCTGATCTGCCAAGCTGACTGGCCAAGCTACGTACCCCTCACTCACTCGTCGTCAGACGATACTATAGCCAATCTAGGGACACCTGTATCTCCCCCGTGTCGTTAGACGTGCCACCTCTAATGCCTCAATCAGAGTCCTTTGTATGACCATCATCTCAACAACCAGGTCCTCACAACTCTGCGTCTCCCTGAGGATCCGTCTCGCCTCAGGAGTGGCATGCGCTCGTGCCGCCTCTAGGCGCGCCTTCTCAAGCTGACGAACCTGCATAACCATACTGAGTCCAAGAAAGCCGACATATATACATGAACATAGAAAGAGGAGGAACACTTTGAAAAGGAAATAGTCATACCAACTCCAACCTCTCCTCCAGAAGTCGCTCGACCGTATCCATGGTCATGTGATCAGCGGGCGGCACCCGAGGGACAGCAAACGTAGATGGCTGCAACGAGAATGAACAAATACATCAGATAAACACCACAATAACAAATAAACAACAAATGTAATAACTAAAACATACATGAGTAGGGATAGGAGCAGAACCCTGAGGGGGAGCCTCAGGAGCGGGGTCTGAAACTGCCTGCACAAAAAAAAAGAAAACAAAACATAAAATATATAAGAACAAACAGAATGAAGTAACCTAAATTGAATTACACCAAACCAGAAATTATACCTGACTCTCATGACGTAGAGAGGCAGTAGTCGCCTCCCTTGTCTGTAAGTCCTCGGCAACCCGGCGCTGAAATACCACGCGATGTTAGTAAACTATTAAGAAAGCGAAATAATAAACCTAACGAACTAATACAATTACACAAACAAGTTGCAAGTGATCTAGCGGCTCAAGATGAGCCATCATCGATCCTCCCGATTGAGGAAGCAATCAAGATGGATCAAATGTCGAATGGACCTCCAAAGAAGGAGCTCAGCTCTCTGTGAATAACAATATGACACATCAGTCAGCAAGCTCACGATACTAACAGTTAACAAAACCAGGTTCATACAGACACTTACCAATCGTTCAATCTCGGAACATAGACTGGCCTCCACCACTCGGCCGGCCTGCTGCTAGCCTCGCAACAGCTCGATCATCACCGCATGATTGGAAACCTCGGCCTCCCTCTCAAATTATTCAAAATGAAACAAGACACCACAACTATGTCAGAATAAATGGAAGACCAAGTCGATATAATGCATAAACAATTAAAACCAATAAATTAACTCACTAGCAGCCGTCGGGTCTCCGCTAGCAGAGCCCCCAACTCATCCTCCGCTGCCTTAGCCTAAGCAATCGAGAGGGCCAAGGAGTGCAACATCTCCTCATTCGGATGAGGAGCACACCCCATCTACTCCATCGCCCTATGGAGAGCATCTAATGCCCCTCGCATGCTCGCGGTGAGATGGCCCTGCTCTAGTGCAACCAGCCTCTCCCTCAATGTCGACGCTGACTCCGGCCCACCAACTGTAAAAGAACCACTATCATGGAAGGGACATGTGAAGAGTCGCCCACCACCTAATGCACTAAACCATCTCCTATACTCTCGAACATCTGCCTCGTCAAGCGCTCCTGTGACCCTGGTCCCCCCAGCTCTGAAATCGGCCATCTGGAGCGCATCCACTCAATAAAATTCTGGCCAGGAGGGCCGTTCATTCTCTTTGCCACCCTGTGGTGAATCTCTGAAGGGACTCCCTGAGCGAGCCTCAGCTGTCGTACCACTCGAGATGTGTGGATCCTCTCCACCCTCTCAAAATAATGGACCCTTATGTCCACATCAAAGAAAGGCCGACCAGACTGAATCACGGCACGTCAGCATCCTCCCCATCCCCGTAGGGCCTCCAAATCACCTACAACCAAAAAAGCAAGCTGACCCATCAATGAAACCTTAGAGCCTAAAAGATTGAAACAAAATAACATGGAGCATACACACAGTAGTCTATATTGCCCTGCATGCATATCCTAAAGAGGCCCCGCACAGTCTGAAGATCTGAAGATCAACGACAACCCCTCAACGCCTCCCTCCACACGCGCATCCATGGAAATGTGAACCTCACCTCCCAAAGAACCCCCAGGGCGAAGAAAAGTGAAATGATAATACACCCAAAACTAAACAAATAATAATAAAAGAAATGTCGAATGACTACTAAGACCAAAAGAAAGAAAAAAAAACAAAAAAAAAAAACCTCATGACACGAACTAATTAAAACTCACCTGGAGGAAGGGAAGGAAACCTCTGATCATCGCGACCCCCTGTCCCTAACGGTAAAGCTGCTCATAAAGATGTGCCAATGTGGCCACACCCCACGCATAGGTAGGGATCCGATCTAAATCCCCATGAATCATAAAAAACAACCCGGTGACACATCCCCGAGTCGAAGAAGAAAAGAGCAATACACTAAGGAAGTGCATCAAGAACGCTCGGATCACCCTATCTGCAGCCAACCCCAGCTCAACCACGGGCTCTGGACCTGCCACCACCACACAACGCTCGTCGTACGACACCTTCGCCTCCGAATGGCATCTCAGAGGGACGAAGCCACTCGTAAACATATTAAAAAACTAAGTGACTCGATCTACACCTAGCCCCGATCCGCTTGACCTATACAGCATGCTTAAAATCTTCTCACACACCTCCAAATACTCCCCTGTCATCTGCCCTGTGATCGGCTCATCCTCAAAATGAAGACCGGTGATACAGACCTAGTCCTCAGGAGTCGGTAATAACATACCAACTAGAAAGAGAAGCACCTGATGGTCCTCCCTCCACCTCTCTAGAATCGCCACAATCAGGCCACGATCGACCTGAAAAGACTAGCTCTAGGATTGGCCCGAAGCCGAAAGACACCAGCCACTCCCACTGAAACTCCGGCAAGGCACGATACCAAGTATGAGACTCGGTCTATGCCAAGTTGATGGCTAGTTGCGGGGGCTCCTATTGAACGAAACACATGCAAGAAAATAAGACTAACACACAACTTTGACTAAAGGCAAGTAGACGTAGAGATGAAAGCAAATAGAATACATTAAGACACATGAATAACAATTCATAACAAGCACCCAAAACATGAAGAGTCGCAATAAATTGAAACGTGACCTACCTCTATATGCGATCATGATGCATGAGTGAGCACACAACTAATGATCAATACAGATTCGACATAAAATAAAAGGGTTTTCAAATCCTAATAAGTCAATGCCATAACCTAAATGCCTAGAAAAATGAAGGAACTCTTGCTCACGAGTACTACCCGGCCTCGAGCAAAGAAAGCCTCTAGCAGGAAGTGTCTGCGATCTTGGCGCGCCTCACCCTGCTGTGCCTCAGCCTCATCCTTAGCTCTCTCACCCTCAACCCTCTCACCCTCATCCTCAGCTACACCCTGCTCAATTCCAATCACCTCCTCCCTAACCTCAACCTGGTCAACCTCTGGTACCTCCCCTTTAGCCATCTCCCAAACATCCACCTCCCCGACGACAACATCGGTCCGAGTCTCGGAAGTCTCACCTATCTCCACCCCTAACATCCTCTCCAACTCAGAAATAGTCATATCGTGTCCACCACCACCCTCAGACTCCATCCTAGAAGAAAGAGCTCAGAAAACTAAAGAGAATGAAAGAAATGACACCTGAAACGGATGGCCGAATCATAAAATATCGCGAAAACATGAAGATTAGAGCGCAAAGAAACAAGGAAACTAGAGAATCGGAGACCAAAACAGATCGCGCGACAAAAATGAAAAGTTTTGAATTATTTATAGGGAAAAGCTAAATTGCACGTGTAATTTAAGGCGCTCAATCTAATCACGCACCACTGTCCCTGCGTATAATTCGGATTAAACGCCCATGTTCAAACGTGTGAATGAATCATCGCCTGCTCGTACTAACACGACCAATTGGTCGCGCGCTGGCTACTGAGAGCATAATCACCTCAAGCTCCCGAACCGGCGTGCGTGAATGCCAACGGTCACTTGTACAGTGACCAGCCACCACCCTAATCCCACGCTCGGTATCGTGCGCTTAACTCGATTAAACAATCGAACACCGGCGCATAATGACCTTCCAACCCTCTGAAACACGCGCACCTATTCGGGCATGCAATTTGTTTCTGTGCCTGGAGCAAAGCGTACAATTCCCTGGAAATAAAAAAAAATATGTGTTCAGAACAACACTTTCACAGGCCTAAATTAGGAGATCTCCGACACTAATTACCTAGCCTAAACCATGCCCTTGTTAAGCCCGATCCAAAACACTCAAGACTTAAAGAAATATGCACCCCGAAAGCTAAAAGAAAATGCTCCAAACTAAGACCAAATTAAACTAAAAAAAAAAGGCCCTGACATCATACACACCCCAATTAATACCAAACTAAACTATAACAAAAAAAATAAAATGCCCCTCTTTGTCTATACACTCGAACTAAACTAAACTAAACCAAAAAAACTGCCCCTAACACACCCTAAATCAAAATAAATAAAATAAAATCAAACTTAAACAAATAAACATGCATTCAAAACAAGTTGAATGGGTTACAAAGTAAATCAAACTACAATTAACCAAAAACCATAAAAGAAATTAAAATCATATTCTCTTCATAAATAAAGAAACTAATTACAATATGCACCGAGGCATACCCTCTGAATATACAACTTAAAATAAGAAATTTAAAATCAGCACGTTCAGGCAATGCCGGAATCCAAATTTATTCGAGAAAATAGAAATCTCGAAGAAGCCCAGAGGAGGAACGCACCTTGAATGAATTCTAACAATGACAACCTTTTCTCGCCTCGAAAAGGAAGAGTGGCTCACGGAAAGCCACCCAGGACTTGTGAGATCCACTGTTGGAAGCTCACCTTGGAAACCTAAAAAGGAGGAACAACTAACACTAAATTTGCAGAGCCTACAGAGAAAAAATAGGCATCGGTCATGAGAACTTTGACAATGCCTTATCCTTGGGTCTCCTTTCTACCACCTTCTTCTCCTCCACCTCTCTCCTTCGCGTGATAGTAATTCAATCACTACCTTGCATTCCCAATCCCGTCCATTCTCAATAATCCATTCAATAATCACAACTCCTCGGGTTCAATACCCGGGATACAGAATAGAGAGGAAGAAAAGACATTAATGAACAAAAACCCCCAAAATCACAAATCAAATAAAAATGCCCCAAAACTTTTAATCCTAAGCTTGAAATAATAAAAAACAACAAGAACCCAAAGCCCTTTGGCTCACACATTTATAAGCTATACCTCCTAAATTATAAAAAAGACAAGTGTCACATTTTGAAAACCCCTTCCAATTTAATTAAATATAAAATTGAACACATACCCTCTTGAAAGACCACAATCCATGACAACCTAGATAAACCAATAATTATGCAACACTCACCCACAAAATAAAAACAAACCCAAAGCAAGTAAACAAACCAATAGGATTCAAATACTTAAACACCCATCTAGAAACTTTAAATTAAACCCAAAATTCACACATTTCTAACAAGTACCATGCAAAATTAAATAAAAGGACTAAAACAAAACACCTTAAACTTTAAACAAAACAAATGCCAAAATTCCTCCTTAAAAACTCTCTAAGACTGAGATTCTGACTTGTGAGGGATTAAAAAAATGCCTCTGACAAACCTGTTAGAACCAAGTAAAACCTCTAAACCAATTCCAGAAAAAGAGAAACTAGTCTCGAAAAAAAAACACTAAGCCGAATTGAATCCTAAACTGAAACAAATCAAATAACTCCAACTAATTCATTAATAAGTTTAAATCAATAAACAAGCACAATAAAACAAAAGAAATTCCCCTTTATTTATAATTTAAAATTGTACAAGTATCACCGAAGGCATACCTCCTGAACACCCAAAACGAAAACCTAAAACCTAACTTATAACCCAAAATGAAAACCAGAGACCCAAAATTGATAGAAAGCGAGGAGCAAGCACCCAATCGGAGGTGTCAGAAAGATTATCACCAAACTTGGAGCGTCCAATCGAAGGCTTTAGAAGGAGAGATGGAGGATTAGTTGGGGAACACATCCCTCCACTTTTTACTCGTTCTCTTCAGCCATCTTCACCTCCTCCGCCGCCGCCTCCTCAACACTGCCTTCACTGCTCCCTAAAAGGGATCGATGTGAAGACTAGCACCCTCATTCCCAATACCGCCCATTCCTAGAATAATGACGTCCCCGAGCATCACCTCAGGGCTAAGATCATGTGAAATAACGAACATAGGAAGAAACCACATCCCAATTGGATGGTTGAATCACACAATATCACTAAAACATGAATTTTAGAACACAAGACATTTAGAAAGGTCGAAACTCGAGACTAAACGAGAGAAAGAAAAAAATCAAATGAAGGCTCCCTCGCTTATATAGAGCACGGACCCAATCATGCGCATAGACACGTGCGTTTAACTCGATCACGTGCCACACACACAACACACAATCCAAAACATGCGCTAAGACCCAAGTGCTCAATGAAACCATCGCCCGGCGCGACGCTCTGATCACGCGCAGGCAATAGACCACTCAATCCGATCAAACGACCGACTCACACAGCGCAATATGAAAGGTCACCCGCACAGCGACTTGGTGATGCTCCGATCACATGCAAACTATAGACTGTTCAAGCCTATTAAATGACCCACTCTGGCTGCACAATACGAAAGATCGCCCGTACACTGACCTAGTGATGCTTCGATCACGCGCTTCGATTATAGCGCATAATATGATCACACGTGCACTCACATACGCATAAACAGACCCCAAAGCCTGAGATGGCATGCCCGAAAATAGGCATGCAATCGTATTGAGTGACCTAAAATAGGTGCGCAATACCTGGCTTTGACAAAATCTACACCCTCGCACCTTTTATCACATCGCGGCCAAAATTCAATTGTCCTATCGCGTACCCTTGCATGAGAAGGGAGCATTGATAGCACCCCCTGTCTCATCATGACAGGACACACATATCACTGACACGAATGACACCCCCTATCATGACATAGTGAAAGCGACCAACACACTACTCTGCTTCTCGCGATCAAAGTCACTTTCCACTTACCCCTATCAGATTGCGTAACCCCGTCACACACGTCCCACTACGATAACATACACACACATAATACCACTCCAATATCCAACCCCATCGCAATAAATTAGCCATGCCTTCACATCCGAACAAAAGAAAAACCAAAAGCAAATCTCCTAAAAATGCGAGCACGTCGCCAAAAAAAACTAAGCCAATCACGACGCAACCACAACATGATCTTTCATAACCCAATATCTGCTAAAGAAAGAATAGGACACACCTATCACGCGAATACCCTACCAGCATCCCACCGCTAACTAGGCTCAGTTGACATCCCATCGCAAACATCACTACTCAAAAAGCTCAAACAACACCTGCCACGCCATATAAAAAGAGGAAAGAAAGCTCGACCAATATCCCATCGCTAAAGCAAAGAGCTCTCTTCCTGAATTACTCGCTACGAAATAGTCACCAAACACCACTACCATTGAAGAAAGGCATGAAGATTCGGGACTCCTCCCATGTCCCATCACACCCAACCAAAGCCAAATCCCAGCACGAACACCCTGTCAAAATCTCCATGTCCCACCATGACTCACCCAGCCCGTAAAAGGAAGAAACCTCCAAAGCCCCATCATGACATCACCTCTCCAAGACATTACATCACATCATGACCCACCAGAACCCATCCAACACGCGGACATGAAAAAAGAGAAGAAATCTCCAAAGTCCCATTGAGGTACCACCCCCTAACAACCCACCAGTCCCATCGCGGACCACACAAGCTGCACACAATTCAGGTAAGTATCACCCCCAGGTAAGTACTACCTACTTTTCAATTACTCGATATTCCTTATAAATTATAGTTAGCTATGATTAAGTCAAAATATTTTTAAAATTCATCTCTCTCGACTCCCGAATCACTGTAGTCCTCCCATAAGAGACAATCATCAGTATTCGTCGAGAAGGTTAGATGGAGTATCCGACATGCCAAGTGTCGTCTTGACAACCGCATAAACGGTCGAGTCCATAAATCTTGTACCGGTGGATTTGCTCAGTGACATCTCGGTAGCTACATTTTTTGAAGATTTACCACCGAATTGATCTTAAGTTAAAAAAAAATTCTCAAATTTTCAAAATCCCCTTACTTCAAAAAATAAGAAGAAAAAAAATAAAAAGAGAGAAGAAAAGAAGAACAAGCAACAAGATAAATAGACCCAACTCACCTTTCTTTAAATACCATAAAACCCAATTAAGCGCCCCATTACCTGCCCGTAATAAATTACACTTAGACCTGACCTTTAACTCCTAAGACCGTCAGAACTCGCAAGCAAGCGCATATCCCACTGTGCAGAATTGGATCAAGCGCATACGCCACTGTGCAGAATCATTTGTTCAGATGCATTAGGTTTAGAACTCCCAACTTAGAGGCCGACTCCAGATGAATCAAGCACACGAGCCACTGCGCAGAATTCAATTGAGCACACCTCACAACACCCCCACCCCAATTACCAGCCCAAACTGGCTATTCCCTTGGGAAACCAAATAATGAGTATATTATAAAAGGAACACCTATTATAAAAAGAACACCTGACACGCATTAGTATGAGCAATGACACGCCCGGTCTGACATGACTTGCAAAAGCCTTTGACATTATATTGCATTATTATTATCAATCCTTGGACCTTACTTATGGATATTTGTATGATGCCTCTCAGTACCTTGACTGCGTCATATCTCTCTATTTGACTGCCCCTTACAGCAGGTCGCGACATGCGGCGGGATGCCCCTTGAACCCACAGATTAAGATATGGTGTTTCTCCTTTCCATTTGACTGTCACTCGCAGTAGGTCGTGCCATGCGATGGAATGCCCCTTGCACCCGTAGAATAGGATACGCTGACTTTCCCCATCGACTATCTATGGCAGCGGATAGCAATACGCAACGGGATCGCCCCTCGGCATCCACAACATGGAACACGTCTTTCGACAGCTACCATTGGGCCTCCGAATGCTCCATTTTAGCTTGCGCTGATAGATAAGAAAGCCAAGCATGTCATGTCAGCATCCCCAGTTCACATTTATGAATTTCCAAGAGAAACGAGAAGACACCTCAAATGAGGGGTGTCTATTTCTTTAACGCATTCTTACTTCGCAAGAGCGTGTCGAAGAGGGGCATCTGTAGACACTCCCATTTTGCCCTCTCGAAATATACAAATCCATTCGATCAACCTTGGACCTTGCCCGTGACTTTTTGAAAAGGACTTACCTTCTCTGGAAGCTTCACATCCTGACATAGGAACCATATACTGAAAAATAGTATATGGCTGAACACAGGCTGAAACAATTGCACTGTAGTTCAGATCCTTCAACCCTAATGTGGGACCATATACTGAAATAATAGTATATGGCTGGACACAGGCTGAAATAATAGCTCTGTGGCTCAGGCCCCATGACTCTAAATTGGAAACCATGCACTGAAAAGATAGTATGTGGCCGAACACAGGCTAAAACAATTGCTCTGTGGCTCAGGTCCCAACTTTGGGAGACTATATACTAAAACAATAGTATATAGTCGAAATGCAGACTGAAATAATAGTTTTTCATTTCAGACTCTTTAGCCCTAATATGGGGACCACATACTAAAACAATAGTATATGGTTGGACACGGGCTGAAATAATAGCTCTATGGCTCAGGCCCCATAATCCTAATACGGGGACCATGCACTGAAACAATAGTACATTGCTAAACATAAGTTGAAGCAATAGCTCTATAGCTCAGATCCCAACATAGGGAGACAATATATTGAAATAATAGTATATAGTCAGAATGCAGACTAAAATAATAATTTGGCATTTCAGACCCGACCCGGACTCCAACAGCCCCGAATTACGTGCCTAAAACCACGCGCATAATTCGATTTCACTCCAAACCACACATGTGCAATCAGTCTCCCTTGCAGACCAGACTCCCTTTCCCAGACCATCTCGAGACTCGATCATGCACCTGACACCAGACGCGCGATCGGATTGAGCACCCCACCACAGATGCACAATTGGCATATGCCCGACCGAGCCTCACAGTCCTTGACCCCTAAGTTTTCTTGATTGAGAGCTTCGAAAGAGATACTTAATCGGATTGCGCACACCCCATCAGGCTTGCAATTAGTCCTTACATTGTTAGAACTAGGAAACTCACTAAGTCAACGACCGACTCAAAGTGATTTAAGCACTGAGAAATCAGCGCGTAATTCATTTAAATGCCTGAAATAGGGCATTTAATTAGAAAAAAAACCTATAAAAGCTTTTTCTTAATTCGGCCCAAGGGGGCTAGATTTTTTTTGGAGTTCTAGAAATTCGAGCAATTGAAAATTTTAGAGAATAGAACGAACACAGAGAGAGACCAAGCAATGACTTCAAACACTGAATTCCGAGATCCTTCCCTGCAGCCCCAGCCTTAGGTAAGAATTTAGTTTTAATTTATGATCGTAATTTTTAGTCTCTAGATTTAGGAATTTTATTAGTTCTAATTTTCAGTTTTAGACCGTAGCACCCTTTTTAGACCGCATTTTTTTATATCTGGTTCTAGTTCTCCATTTTTAGAACCAGTCCTTTATCTAACGGTCTAATTTGCCTACCCTAGGCTTTAATTCCATTCTAAAATCTTAATTTCCAGACCTATGATTAATCTCTGGTTCTAGGTCTTAGGTTCTAGAACCAATCCTTAATCATACGGTCTGATTTTTTGATTTCAAACTTGAATTCAGTGCTAGAATCTTAAATTATAGTTTTAACTCCTTAGTTTAATACTTTTAAAAATCCTAAATATTAATTTTAGTTTCTATAATTCTAGTTTCTCAATTTAATTCATAATTATAATCTCGAAATTGACTCTGAAAAGCCCAAAAATACTATTTTATAGTCTAAAATCTAATTTATCTTTAATCTCAGCCACTCAATTTACCCAAGGGAGCTGACAGAGGGTACTTGGGAACGAGGCCAATCCTCCTTAGCATAGCAGACCTAAAACCCTTTTTTTTAGAATAATTTTGCCGTTTTAAGTAGGATTAGAAAATCAGTTCTATTACTTCTTAGATTTTCAGTATAATTAATTTACATGCTTTATTTTATTAAATCCTTAGAATTCATTGCTTTGATTATAATTCTAGAGAAATCAGTTCCTTTATTTTAATTGGACTTTAATAAATTTGATTCATTGCTTAAATCATAATTTTAGTAAAATTATTTCTCTATTCTAATTAGAATTCTAGTAGGACTATTATAATTACTCCGAGAAGAATTTTAGTCAAATCATTATATTTATTCCAACCAGAATTGCAGTACAATTAGTATACTTGCTTTACTTTGAATCCCAGTACAATTAGCATGCTTGATTTAATTAGAGTTTTATTAGAACTAATACACTCGCATTCCTAGTAAAATTAGGAGACTGATATTAATTGGACTTTTAGTAATATTAGGACACTAAATTAATTAGAATTTTAATAAGATTGGGACACTAATAGGAATTAGACTTCTAATAAGATTAGGAAACTAAGATTAATTATACTCCTGATAGTATTAGAATACTAGATTAACTCACTATAATAAATCAACATAACTAAAATCATCATAGAATTGGGAAATCTAAACTGATCAGAGCTACAATGATAACAGGGGAAGAAAAAGGAAAATTAAACTATCTAAATTATAAAAAGAGGAATATATGCTGACGTTCGCAGGCGGATGATTCAATAAAGAAGTAACCCACACCTGCTCTAAAACATGATCATTGACGTGTTGCAGCGTCGTTAAATATCTGTAGCTGGTGATCGCAATAAATTAGGAACCTTCTTAGAAAACCCTTTTTATTTATTTTATTTTACCTCCACCATTCCAAATGCCGCATCGCTAAAGTCTGCTTGGAGAGAATTGGACCACTGATTCAATGGGGACCAAGAGGAACCCAGAAAAAGTGCACACCAATAGGTAGGACTGCCTCCATCCTGTACGTGAGGAGATAAGGGGTTTGCTAGTAGTCGTGCCAATAAAAGTTCTGTAGGCCTAGAGTGCCTCCGGTAATCGATCGAGCCAGTAGGCTTCATTGCTTTTATCCACTGTTCATTTTAGAATCCAGATCAATGTTTTGTTCGTAACCGCTGCTTGTCAATTTCCTTGAGGGTAGAACAGTGACGAGTGATATAGATCGATGTTGTACTTCTTGTATAGTTTCTTCATCTTTTTTGTGATGAATTGCGGTCCATTATCTATGACAAACATTCTGGGAATTCCAAACCTTGTGATGATGTTCCGAACAATAAACTTCATGAGCATTGAAGCAATAATTCTGACATATGACTTTTTTTTGCCCAATTGGTGAAATATTCGGTTACAGAGAGTATGAACATATGCTTGTGAGTGTTCCCAGTTGTGTCTGTGAAGGGCCCCATAATGTTAAAGGCCCACATTGAGAATGACCATGGTTAGGTTATGGGGTTCAGTGCAACTGATGGGGCTTGGATGAGCGCGATGTGTTCTTGACACTGCTTACAACATTAGATGTATAGATGGCAATCTCTCATCATCATCGGCCAGTAGTAGCCTTGCCATACAATCTAGTCTGTGCATCTCTGTCTACTTGCATGGGCACCGCAGGCATGGGTGTGTACTTCCCGGACGATGTATTGTCCTTCAACCACCATGATACATTGCAGTAAGACTCCTTTGGTGAAGGCTTCTTTGTATAGTATCTCGCTTCGGATGTAGAATTTGGTGCACCGATTCCTTATGGTCTTTCGCTCGATGTTGGTAGCATAAGGAGGGACGTGTCGGTGTTTTAGGAAGTTTCATATACCATGGCAGTCCATCGTCAGAAGGTGATTTCTCGAATCTGAAGGTTACGATGATGGCGCCTTTCTGAGTTGGCTCTTCTGAGGTGGATGCTTCCTCTTACTTCGTAGCCTTTGGGAGAACTGGTAATTTTGGTTTAACATTCCATGCCACCTCATGTGCCAGCGTGGTTAACTTCTCGATGAAGAAGGATTTTGTATTTTGTCCGACTGGTATCTATATGACTGAGGCTAACGTAGCGAGGGAGTCTGCCAACTCATTTTCTATTCTCGGGATATGCGTGAAGGAAATTCTCTCAAACTTCTTTGTCAAGAACTGAGCTATTTCTAAGTATGCCATCTGTCTTCTTTCTTTAGTCTCTCACTCTCCAATTACTTGTAATATCACAAGTTTATAATCGTTGATTGTCTTTAACTGTTTGATGCCCAACTGCAATGTTGCTCGTAGTCTTGCAATGAAGGCTTCATATTCTGTGATGTTATTAGTGACTGGGAAGTCAAGTTGAAAGGCTTTAAGTATGATGCCACCTTCTGGGTTTAGTAGGACTATCCTGATACCTTTCCCTTTATGATTAAGAGCTCCGTCAAAGTATAAGGACCATGAGGTCATGTCGAGCTCTTCCTCGTGAATTGAAAGTAAGTTTTCATTGGGGAAGTCTGTGCGTACTAGCTCATTGCTCGAGAGTGGAAGATTAGCGAGGTAATTGGCGATTGCCTGTCCTTTGATTAACTTCTGGGTGACGTAGGTGATGCTGAACTCTTGCAGTAGCATATGCCATCAAGCAATCTTCCCAGATGTGATAGGCTGCTTGAACATGTACTTCAGAGGGTCCATGTGCGCTAGTTCCATTATGTTGTGCACTCTTAAGTAGAGTCATAGTTTCATTGAAGCCCATACTAGTGTTAGGCAAGTCTTCTCCATTGTGATGTACTTCTGTTAATACTCGACCATCGTCCTGCTGAGGTATTAGATGGCCTTCTCCTTCGTTTCGTCTTTGTCGTACTACCCCAAGATTACCCCCATTGCTTTCTCATTAGCCAAGACATAGAGGATCAAGGGTTTTTCAAGGATCGATGATGATAATATCGGAGGATTGAGGAGGTACTTCTTGATGTTGTCGAAGGCTTGCTGACACTGGTCATATCCCATATGTATTCGGCTCCTCCTTTGAGTAGTCTGTAGAAAGGGTCGCATCTGTCTGAGTGTTAGGAGATGAATCTCCTAATGAATTGCAGTCTTCCTATCAGGCCTCATAACTCTTTGATGTTGTCGGGAGGTGGCATTTCAAGAATGGCCTTACCTTTCACTAGATCGACTTCGATTCCTCGCTTATCGACTATGAATCCCAATAAATTTTTGGAGGTCACTCCGAATGCACATTTCTTCAGATTCATTTTTAGTTAATACTTTTTAGATCATTGTAGTACAAGTCGAAGGGCTTCAGCATTTTCTTCTTGCGTTTGAGACTTCACTAGTATGTCGTCAACGTAGACTTCTATACACTTGTGCATCATATCATGAAATATAACCATCATAGCGCATTGATATGTGGCTCCTGTGTTGTTGAGGCCGAAAGGCATGACGACGTAGTAGTAGGTTCCCCATGGCGTGGTGAAGAAAGTCTTATCATGGTCAATTTTGGCTAATCCAATCTGGTTATATCCGGAGAAACCACCATGAAGGACAACATCTCATGTTCAGCAGTGTTGTCAACCAAAGTGTCGATGTGTGGGTGCGGGAAGTCATCTTTTAGGCATGCCTAGTTGAGGTTTTGAAAGTCAATGCACACCATTACTCTACCATCTTTCTTGTCGATAGGTACTATATTTACGACCCACTCGAGGTATAGGACGACTCAGATGAATTTTGCCTTGTGTAACTTGTTGACTTCCTCTTTGACTTGTAGCGGTATCTGCAGGTGCATTCTCATGAGTTTCTGCTTAACGGGTTTTACATCAAGCTCCAGGACCAAATGGTGTTCTACTAAACTCGGGTCCAGACCAGGCATGTCTTCGTAGGACCATGCGAAAGAGTTGAGGTGATCTCGAAGGACTTGGATGATCTGTTGACATTCCTTGGGGCTAAGCGTCGCACTGATCAATAGCTTCTTGGGCTTTTCTATGGTGCTGAAATTGATTTCTTCTGTGGGCTCCACGACGACTTGAGTCTGCTCACTGAAGCGTTTGATGACCCATTGGAAGTCCTATGTCTCCTCTGCAGCTTGTCATTCTTCGTCGTCTGTAAGCTCATAAACTACAAAATTGCTACACTGGGGGGTTAATTTTGTGAGAGGTAACCTTCATCGGCACAATTGATAATTGTGGCATCTTTGGTGAGGTGTAGATCGAGGTTGTTCATTCTCCTCTCAAATCCATAGAGTATCTCGTTGGGTATGATGATTGGTTTGTCATTTCGTCGGGATGCTCTACGCTTTCGTGAGGGGAAAGTAGTAAGGTTGCGTCGAGTGGGCTCAAGGTGTGGCTCTATGGTGTCGAAAGTGGCGGCACGCCTTTGCGCAGGTATATCAACTAGTTCTTCCTTGACACTATCGACGCAACCACTGCTTGTAGCTTTAAGAGAAGAGTCTCCTTGTCGGTCGCTGAATGGGTCTGGGATGAAGGGCTCCCTCTCTTATTTAAAGTTTTTTGATTTTTTTAGTTTTTCTATTTTTAGATTTTTAGGGGTTTTAGGATTTTCTATTTTTTTGATTTTCGATAGTAGGTATGGTAAAGGTCGATTCCTAGAGAGGAATCGACGGGGGCGTTTCCCTCGGCTGAGGAAGCGTGACGGCTGCTGTAGTCACTCGTGTGAGTCTTTAGATGATGTGGACTTATTCTAGATTGGGCATTTTTTTTATAGTCCTTGTCTAATGTGATTCTCCTGATGAGCGATGATGGTGAGGGGTTAGTTGATGTTCTTGCTTCTTCTATCATGAGGATGGCTTGGTCTTCAAAGAGGGCCCGGAGATCTTTTGGATCTTCTTCTTCTAGCAAACCTGGCTGATCGCCCTCTGAGCTGGGTGATACCTCTCCTTGGGTTTTGTGGTATATCGGGAAAATGGAGCATACTTGGCGGCGAGGCTGGTATGTCTGAGAAATGCAAGGATGCTCCCATGGCCACTCCCATCCTTCAGTATCGGGGTCAGGTTCTACTTCTTGAGGCGGATCTTCTTCTTCAAATAACATTCAAAGATCTTGGCCCAGTCTTTCTTCTAACTCGAGGGCAGGAAGGTCTAGCCAGTAGTTGTTGTCTTTTGATGGCGGTTGTCATTCTTCTTCTCGTGGCGAGCGTTCGACTTCTCGGGGTTCCCAATATTTTTAAAGGTAGAAACAAGCCCTATAGGGTGGTTTATCCCAATGTGCGATGCAGGGGTCTCCCCATGGGCATTCCCAATCTGGCAGGATTGGCTTAAAGATAGGTGGTTCTGGCTCAAAGGTTTCATCATCTTCTTCCTGGGACGAGTCTTGAAGGCCCTCGGCTAATTGCTCCTCCAGCTCGAGGGCGGGCAGATCCAATCAATAGTCCTCATCATCGCTCGGTAGTGGTTGCCATTCCTCTTCTAAAGATCTCCAGAAGATCTGTAGATGAGGAGATCTTGGAGATTGAGGAGTGTCCAACTCTAGTTCCTCTTCGACTTCTATGGTGACGATGTGGGAGTCTTCTTCATCGATTGATTCTTAGTCCTCTACACGCGACTTCGGTTCTAAGGATCTCTATCTTTGAACAACGGGAGGGTCTTCAGTCTTGAATAATGGTCCAACTCCTTTGAATGGTATATCTATATCATCGTCATCTTGATTTAAGTTGGTTAGATCAGCGAAGGCTTCAACCATCTGCTCAATCTCCGTTATCTGTGGTATAGTGAAAGATGCTTCCTTTCTGTTCGACACATAGGCCTTCTCAGTGGTTCCATATACAAAGTGGTTAGAGGTCAGCCTGTTAGCTATCTGATTGGTAGCCCAACCCAATGTGCTTACGGACCTTCTTTGGGACAATGGGGCCTATGCGCCCATGCTTATTCTTGTTGAGTCCTGTATGTGGGATATATCCTAATCGATACATAAGGTCCCAGCCCTTCGTTGTAGTTGGATTTATATTGTATAGGCATGTGAGGTCGGGGCCTACTGCTATATTTGTTAATTTTTGTTGGCAGGTTGGGAGGGATGAGGGATAGCTGATTTCTGCTACCAACGCGTCGTCCGAACTCTCTACTCTTTTGATGTGGCTGGTATTTAGCATAGAGTCATGTGCTGTTGGAATGCTTGCTGCATAGTCAGTATCTATTTCCTGTAGAGGTGCGCCGGCATATATCCTCACAATAGAGTCCTCGTGGGGGAACTAGACGCACTGGTGATATGTAGATGCGACGGCCTTCATGGATTTCAACTACTTCCTTCCTAGTATCAGGTTATAAGTACTAGAAGAGTTAGAAACATAGAATTTAACGTCTCTAGTGACCGGCCCGAGGTAGACTTGGAGCTTGATAGTCCCTTTGACAAAACATCGAGAGCCATTGTATGTAATGAGGGATAAGGACGAAGGCCTTATGTCATGTTCCATATATTCGAGTGACTTGAGTGTTGTTATTGGGCATATGTTGAGTCTTGCACCAGTATCGACGAGTGTGTGAGGAACTGAGAATCTTCTGATTATAACGGTTAAATATATGGGGACCGAGCTCCCATGCAGCAATTCCTTTAGCATGTCAGAGTCTGTGAAGGTAAGTGTTGGAGTTGTTAGTCACTGATTTATATCATTTTATATCCTTTAAACCTAGCTTTTATTAGTACTTAGAGTAACTAATAATTGCTTTTAGTGTTGTTTTGCAATTAGGAATAAAAATACAACAAATGCATTTTTCCCATGTAACATGTGTTAATAAGAGGAGATGAGAACCATTTTGTATATCCAAGAGAAGGGAGGTCCATGGCTTGGAAAAGAACCCCTGCTATTGGAATAAATGATAGAACAAAGCAGCCCAAGGCTCAACACTTTCAAGTTCTAAACTATCAAGAAGAAGAGGTTTCGACTCTGTGCACATTGGGCAAAACAATTTAAGCATGTGCACACACTAAAAGAGTTGCAGCGGTATGGGTTTCAGTAGAGAGGATGTACACATTTCAGCAAGTGCAAAGCATCATTTGGTTCACCATCTTAAGTAGCAGCATTACATCTACTTTGATGGATTTAAATCTAACGAGAAATGGTTGTTGCACCAACCAGTCATGCAGCTTGATAGCCATGCATTCAAGCACTTCAAATCTGCAGTAAGACTTTCCACTCGAGTTGCAGCTCCATGCAGATCTATAGCTGGAAGAACTTAAGCTGCCCTTGCACCTATATCCACCAGCTAAAGATGCAGACCTGCTACCCCACGAGTCAAAGATCCAAACAGCAACCTCTCAAGTCAACCCGAGAGGAGTAAAGCAGCTGAAACCCAAAGGTATACAACCTGTCGAGTGGATCCTCAATGTATTCAGCCTTCATATCAAATGGTTAATGAGGCCTGCACTCCAACCTCTCGACCAACATACCTGTTGAGTTGCACCAGCTGGAGCCACAACCTGTCGATAGAATAATTCCAGCAGTCCCCATCCTCTTGAGAGGATCTTGTACAGCTTCAACCATCCTGTCAATTTGGAGCAGCACATCTTCAGCCATCCTGCCACAACCTCTCAAATGGATAAGCTTCACCTTCAGCCTCCTATCGAGTAGATAAATTCTGCACTTAAACCTGTCGACCAGCAAACTCATTCCATCCTCTCGAGCTCACCTTCAGCAAACCTGTCGAGATTCACACTTCACCCTGTTGAGTACATCTCAGCTACACTTCAGTACCTCTCGAATGGTTCTTTAGATCTTCAGCTATCCTCTCGAGTTCTACACTCCATGCCATTGAACCTCTCGACTTGTATAAATTGAAGCTATAAAACCTCTCGAATTCATCCACCATCCTCACAAATAGATGCCTGGAGCTGCTGCACTCCACTTCATCCTCTCGAGTTTATCTTCTCCACCTCACGAGAGGACTGCTGAAGCTACAGATTTTAAAGTCCACTAAGTACTAAAGCCATCTCAACCTATCAAGCTACAGTTAGACTTCATCAGCCTATATTTCTGTAACTCATCCAGCTTGGGCCCCATCGAACTCCATTGAGCTTCAACTATCAAATTGTTGAGGATACTTCCTTCGTTAGCCATTTAATGGAGCACCCTCAAGATCCCAGCATTTTGTCAATTCAGGTTCCATATGAAGGCTATTTTTGACCCACAGCAGCTTGGGTCCAATTAATTTGTAGCAATTATGTGAAGGCTCCAGTTGGAGTTATCATTGATCAGCAGGGGTATTTTTGGGAACTCTAAAGCACAAAATAATTATGCCCATGTGCAAACTATTTTTCAAATCAAATAAGGGAATTCTTGGCGGGAAGCAAACTACTTCAGCTGAGCATAACAGAACTGGATCTCTCTCTTCTCTCTGATTGGCTAAAATGCTAAACACATGGATGAACATAAACTGAAATCAATTCCTCTCCACTGATTGGCTGCAATTCAAAGTACATGGATCATTGCATATGTATAAATAAGCATCCTTGCTGGTGTAATTCTTCAGCAAGGAAACTAGGAAATTCTCTAAGTTCTCCTTGACTCATTTAAGATTAGTTTTAGGTTTTATTTTCCCTTTTCTCTTCCTCATTCTCTCTCTAATCCAGCCTATTGGATTAGATCTAGGTAGCAGCCAAAGGCTGAGTTGTAATTGTAAACAAATTTGTAAATTCATTGTGAAGAGCTCAAGATTCATGCACAGACTGTAGGCTTGAGGGCAAAGCATTGTAAGTTTTGATTAAGCAATGAAATATTATTTTTAAAGATCCATTAGATTTGTAATTTTTCTATTCAATTACATTAGATTTTTTCAGATCTGATGCAACTATGGTTGCCTGAGCTTGTAGCCTTGCAACTATAGTGCCTGCAATAATTTTATTGTTCCATCCTTTACCCTCACTGCTGGAGTAAATCTCTAGGATGATTTGTGACCATTCAAGTTGACAGATCATACCCTTAGGACTAATCCAGAAGTGAAGGTGAAATTAGATTCTTCCTCTTTGCACTTGTGCTTGTAGCCAAGTGAAAGATTATAGCAGATCCGACTCTTGCTCTGATTTCTAGATTTGTTTTCAGTGAAGAGATCTGGAATTATGCAAAGATTGCAACCTTGTGAGCTAGATCATTGCAGTTGTTTGAAGTAATGACAAGTTGAGTTTAGATCCCCAAATAATCTATGATTTCTAGTGGTTCTCACCAGATCTACATGGATTATTTAATCCTATGATTGTAAGTGCATGTAGCCTTACAAGTATAGTTGCTACAATGGTTTTATTATTTCAATTTGAACTTTGGGATTGGATGAAGTCTATAGAATGATCTGTGACCATTCAAGTGGACAGGTCATACCCTTAAGATCAGTTCAAGCTTTTGGTTTGGTTTGAATTCTTCTACCTTGCACTTGTGCTTGTAGCCAAGTGATGGACAACTGCAAATTCACAAGTCTTGATCTATTTTGCAATAAGAACCAGTCCCTAGCTGTCTATTTCTCCCCATTTTATATTTTATTTTACCATTCATCTCCCTCAATCTTGTAGATCTAGTTTTGTATTTCTGCTTTGTAGATTAGATCTAGTGACACCCGAAAAACTCTCTTCCTTTCCCTTTTTTCTTAGACTAGGTTAGAATTGTCAAATCTGTAACAGATCTGGAGGTCTACTATACAGCCTATTAGGTTTCAGATCACTACTCCTTGTGGGACAAACTTACTTTTAAAACTTGCTACAAAAGGACCCTATATCTTGCAGTTCTATATATTTTAGAGTTGTTCTCATCTCTTTCATCTCACCTTTTATCTGATATTAATTTATTCTCATCACCAATAATAATCATCACTCTGAAATATCATCAATAGAGGTTGATCCATAACTTAAGCAATTTCGTGCAGCTCATCTAAGGTGGTATCTTCATCCATGTGTGTTTCATCCAGCACCCTTATTAATAGTCGGCGGTGTTCTGGTGACTTCTTGATGAGTTTGAGTATGGATATCTACGCTAGCACTTTCCCAAGGTGTCGAAGGAGATTGTATTCTTGGCCTGTTTCTAGGGCTGGTTCCTTGTCGGGCCGGTGGACTTTGTTCATGTTCGGCTGAGGTGGCTGAGGCACCAATGCTGAAGTTGGAGGCCGAGGGATTACTTGAGGTGGGGGAGGCATGTTTGCTCCCCATTCTCTTATTATTCTTTATGATAGCTGAGCGCCGATGTTCAGCTTCTCTCGGGGAAATGGTGGCGGTGGGTAATTGGTCCCTTATTTGAGGACTGGGCCCGTCGGCTATTGATCCTTGAGCCATGCTATGATTGGCATTGACGAGCTTGCTGAAGCGTTTATTATAAAGGGGGTAGAAATTTGAAGAAGAGATATGCACCAGAGCTATGTCGTTCCATGGTGGAAGATACTACGTGTAGTCTTCCTCTTCTAAGAAAGTGGAGACCAGTGCCTCCTCCTTACCAGGTTCTTCTTTTGTTGACCCATTTCTACATCCGACTGATATTCAACCTTAGTCTTGTATTCTCATCTTGAGATGTTTTGGGAGAGGTTGTCTACCCATGTTGAGATTTAGGACGCGATTTGAAGGACATCATCTTCATTTTTAGGTTCGGAGTCACATAGGGAAAGCGGTGGTGGAGTTATCTCAGAATTCAAGGGAGTTAATGGTTCTACAGGCTGAAGGTTTAGTCTTCGAGTCCTGAACGACTGGACCCGAATTTGAGTGAAGGCTGGATAAGGTGGAGGATTTGGAGGAGCGATCTGGGTGATCAAAGATGAAGGGTGTGGGTGAACAGTGGGAGGTCTCAGAGGTTTGACAGGATTAGTCGGGGTATCCAAAGGGTTGATGTGGGTGATGAGGGTAGAAGCACTGAAAGGGAGTCGGCCCGGGAGATCTACTGTGGTGATGTGGGCGACCGGCCCCTGGTTATGGTTGGGCATGGGATTATTGATGATCCCTAAGTTTTACAGGGGCTGATTATTATTCTGGTTAGAATTTTAGAGGGATTCCCAGTCGATCTAGTTTTGATCATTCATGTCGTAGATCATATCCCATAAAACCCAGTAGTCTTCTAAGTTATGTCCTGCAAATCGATGAAAAGCGTAGAACTTACTATAGTCAAGGTTTGCTGGCCAGGACCGTGGTCAATCCGATGGGAATCAGATAAGATATTAATTACTAAGAAGGCAAAATATGTTGGGGATGGTGTCAGGCAAGGGAGGATAGTGATCATGTTTGGGTTAGTAAGGACCCCTATTTTCTAATTGAAGGTCTGGCGCGAGGGTACGTTATTATAACTCTTAAGGGTTAGATGGTCGGTTCTGGGTGGAATTTTGGTTCTTATGGGTATTTTGGTTAGAGTATTTGTTGCGATTTTGGTATTGGTTCTGATTTTGATTAGGGTACCGCTGTTGATTCTGGTTATGCTATTGATTCTAACTAGAATTCCTTGATTGGTAATTTCCATTTCCAAAATTCTGCCCTTGGTTGACAACCGTGTTGACTTCTCAAAGCCAGAGGCTTTCTTGTTATTTTTCAGCTTCGAGTCACTGGAAAAGGCAACTTTTTATGCGATTATTGAGAAGGCGAGGTTTCCTCCCTTAATGTGTCATTGGATGCAGTTGGCGCGCAGGTGAAGGGTGGCGAAGTCCGGCCAATCGCTTATAATAAGAGTACTTTGGAGAGGCTCTTTGACATTGTCTATGATGATGTCGATTGTGTCTTTCTCCTTGATCTGGCTTCTAATGCGGGGATCGAGTTTCCTCTAGCATGCTATAAAATCTGCGAAGTCCTCCTCAGGTACTTACTTTGTTGTCATTAGGTCGCTAAGACTGACCGCTTGGGAGTCCGATGAACCAATTGAGAGCTTCTCCTTCTAACGATCTCTGGAAGTACTGTATTAAGAGCCCTTGGTTGTCACAAACGGGCCGACAATCATTGCAGAGCAATGCCAGATGGTGATTTGGATTCCTGGTGCCATTGTATTTACTAAACTTTGGTGGTTTAAACCCCACGGGTAAGCTAAACTCGAGATCTCGACAAAACCTATCAAACCCGAACGATAAGCCAGGGTGATTTCTCTTAGCCATGTATTCGTCGAGCATCTTGGGGAGATCCTCTACTCTTATAGTGGCATCTTTTTGGATAGTCTGGGAGTAAACCCTATCTTGGCAATTATCATAAAAGAGGGCGCGGGTGGTTCACCTCAGCGGTGATATTTGTGTTGATACCGTGCTCGGAGTAGGGGGCAACCTCTCCTCTCATTGTCGTTCTTGTTCTTCCTTGCTACTCTTTGATAGTTTCGTATGCGATGACCATGCCTAGGAGCAATTCTTCAGCATCTTCGCCTCATTTTTGTAATCTCTGAACACTGAGCTCTACAAGTTATCGGGTGGTAAAGTTTTATCTGATACTACTGTCTTTTGTGTCATTGTCGTTACTAATGCTCGGGAGTGTAAAGGGATGTTCTCAATCGCCGGCCATGTTAATCTCGGGATGAGATGGGGGTGAATTGTAGGCCGGGTCAGTGTCATATATGGTCATTGTGGTATCCCCATAGCGACAGATTACCACTGCTGGTCAGATTTGTTTTGCGTATCCCTGACATTTCTAACCTTTGGTAGATACTTATAAACTCTCAGGGAGCTCTTGAGAAGGTGAGCACGTGTTGCAAAGTGATAAAGTGAAAAAGAAAACTAAACTAAGCAGATCAAAAAAATAAACTTAAACTTGACAGGAACTACATTATCATAAAAGGGTTCCATCGCTATCGCCAGTCTGTTGGTACGCGCTTTTTCTGGGTTCCTTTTGGGCCCCGAAAGAAGCGGCCCAATTAGGTCCTGTGGACTCTGGCTAGGAGCGATGGAATAATAAACTATGAAATATTAAATTGCTGAAATTAAAGAGGCAAATTCTAAAGGAGAATTACCTGAGTTGATGCGATTGCCACCTGTAGATATTTTTTGACACTGCAACATGTCACTGATCACGCTTTACGGAGACAGAGTTATACCTTTGTTGAACATCGGCCGGCCGACTCCAACTATTGTAGTCTGTCTAGCCTAGCTTTCTAATCTTGCTCTAAGTCTAATTAGCTTTATCTTTCGTCCTCACTCTAAATTTGACTGATTGCAGGTTTCCTAGTGCTACTCTAATTCTAACTGACTGAACTTCCTACTGCTACTCTAATTCTAATTACAATGGTCTCCTAATGTTACTCTAATTTTAAAAAGGAGAGTTGTGGCTCGTTATGCTAAGGAGGATCAGCCCCGTTCCTAGGTACTCTCCGTAAGCTCCCTTAGGCAAATAGGTTGGCTAAGGGGTATATTTTAAATATTGGAAATTAAAGACTGAATTCGAATTAAAGATCACAGATATAAGGATCAAAACTAAGAAGTTTGAAGGTTAAGGATTAAGAATTAAGGACTATAACTATGAATTAAGAATTATAACTAAGAACTAAGAACTGGAAATTAAGAACTAGAATTAAAAATTAAGAGCTAAAACTAGAAATTAAAACCTAACACTAGATCTATAAATTAAGAACAAGAAATTAGAACCTAAGAACTAGAAAGAGATTACCTGAAGCTAAGCGCTTCTTCCTCCTTCCAGTGTTGTAGAGAGAAAGGACTCGAGCTTGGGAGAGGCCTGGGCTAGAGAGAGAGAGGAGGTTTCTATTGAAATTGTTGAGTTTGGGCATGGTAAGAGGGTCTTTTTATAGGTATTCGACTAATTTCGCGTGTGGGACCATGTGCGCAATGACTAAATTACGTGCATAACCTATTGTGCTCAATTGAATTCCACACATAGTCCAATGCGCTTAATTCACTTTGAGTCGATCACTAACGAGGGAGTGACCGGCTAGGCGGGTGTCCTAGTTCCAGTGTACCCTAGAACAAATTCTGCGCATATGGCTATGCATGGAATCCATATCCGTGCAAGAAGGTTTGTGCAAGATAGGAGAGTTTGGGTGGTCTTAGGAAGTAGAGTCCCAGTCCGTGTCTGGACTGATTTCGCGTATGGTTCTATATGTGGAATCTATTATGTGCAGGAATATATGTATGGAATCATGGACTTCAGGCGGTGCACGAAAGCCTGTGTCTAGTCCAAGTGGGACTAATTACGCACAGAGTGTCCAACGTGTAATTGAATTAATTGTATATTAGCTTGCATGTAATCTTGGTCTTAGTGCAGTCCACGGGAAGAGTAAGCCTAGTTCAAGTGGGACCAATTGCACGTGTGTCTCCACGCGTATAATCAAATTTCATGTGTTTATAAGTGTGCGAAATTCAGGATCTTCTCGGGTCGGATCAGGTCCGAGCCATAGGGCTATTGTTTCAGTTTAGGTCTCAACCAAATATTATTATTTCAGTAATGGTCCCTGTATTTAGGGTTTGAAGGTCTTCGGAGAAGGTCGGTCCTTCTCTGGAGATCGTGGGCAGGGTCAAAGGTTGACCGAAATAGGTTTGTATACTGCTAAAAGGCAAGATTAGGGTGTCTACAAATGGTACTAGCACGCATGGATCCCCTAAAGTATATATTCGAGAAGCCTGTGCCATCTGGAAAAATCACCCGATGGCACATGCTACTTCAAGAGTTTGACATCACTTACGTCACTCAGAAGTCAATTAAAGGGCAAGCTATCGCTGATTATCTCGCTAACCTTTCGCTCCCAGGCAACAAATCAGTACGCACCGACTTCCCCGATGAAGACCTCCTCTCAATTCAAGAAGAGGAACCCGGTAAGACATCATGGACATTATACTTCAATGGGGTTCTTAATCAGAAAGGAAAGGGAATCAGGATAGTCCTATTAAGCTCAGAAGGAGTCGTAATACCAAAAGCATTTCAACTCGATTTCCAAGTCACTAACAACGTCGTTGAATATGAAGCATTCATCAACGGACTACAAGCCGCATTGCAACCAAGCTGTTGAAAACCATCGGTGACTCCAAGCTTGTAATATCATAGGTGATCCGAGACTAGGAGATGAAGGAAAGAAGGCTAATGCCTTAGTTAGAGGTTGCTCAATTCCTAGTAAATAAGCTCGAGAGAATCTCTTTCACCCACATTCTGAGACTAGAGAATGAGCTAGCAAATTCCTTAGCCACCCTAGCCTCGATCATACAAATATTGGTCGAACAAAGCACAAAGTCCATCATTAAAAAACTCAGCCTACCTACACACGAGGTAGCCTGGATAGCCAAGCCAAAACTACCGATTCTCCCAAAAACTACTAAAAATGATGAAGAATCTACTACAGTAACTCTTGTAAAGAAAGAGCCTACCATCGCTACTTTCAGGTTCCAGCAATCCGCCAAGGATGATGGGCAATCATGGTATTACGACATCTGAAACTTTCTAAAACATTAACATACCCGCTTATGCATCAAAGATCGAACGGAAAACTATAAGGAATTGATATGCCAGGTTCTATATTCTAGGAGAAGTATTATACAAGGAAGCCTTTGCTAAAGGAGTGTTGCTATGATGTGTCACAGAGGCCAAAGGACAATACATCATCCATGAAGCACACACTAGTTCCTGTGACGCTTATGCCGACAGCCAAAGACTTTCAAAGAAAATCATACGACAAGGCTATTATTTGCCCACGTTGACAAGGGATTGCCACATTTATGTTTAAAGTTGTAAGCAATGCCAAGTGCATGCCGGACTCATCAAAGCACCATTCGTCGAGCTAAATCCTATGATCTTACCATGGTCATTCACAATGTAGGCCTTTGACATTATTGAGCCATTCACAGACATAGTCGGGAACACCAATAAACATGCCTTCATCCTCACTGCTACCAAATACTACACCAAGTGGGCGGAAGTCAAGTCATATGTCAACATCACTGCCTTGACTCTAGTGAAGTTCATCATTCAAAATATCATCACAAGGTTTGGAGTTCCCAGAATGATCGTCACTGATAATGGTCTGCAATTCATTGCTGAGAAGACGAAAATACTATAAGAAATATGGGATTGACTTACAGCACTCATCACCCTTCTATCTTCAAGGGAATGGACACGTCAAAGCCACTAACAAGACTTTGATCCAGATATTGAAATGAACAATGGAAACAAGCAATGGTGCTGATTAGCCAAACTCCTTATCTCCTCATGTATGGAATGGAAGTAGTCCTACCATATGAGATACAAGTATCCTCCCTATGCGTTCAGCTTGATGATCAACTATCTATAGATGAGAGGAGAGTCGCTCTACTAACCCAGTTGGAGCAACTCAATGAGACACTTCTAAGGGCAGCTGACCATGCATAAGTGTATCAGAGGAGAGTGGTTGGGGCTTACTATAAGAAAGTCCTTGAGCGCAATTTGAAATTGGAGATTTAGTCTTGAAGAAAATCATGTCATCCCGACAACCGTACCAGAAGGTGAAACTTAAACCAAATTGGGTGGGACCAGATGTGATAGTAGCTGCATACCTCGAAAATGCGTACAAATTAGTGAAACAAAGATGGGGAGGAACTTCCTAACCCGTGGAATGCTATGTACTTTAGGAAGTACTACCCTTAAACACAATAATCATCATGTCCTGTAATTAGATACTGGTACTTATATCTAACGCCCTCGTAGTTATCATAAGTCATTCATTGATCGTACGTCTTTGTTTTTGAAATCATCATTTAAGATTCTCTAGGTCATCGCCCACCTTCTTGTTTGAGCAATTTGATCGAAAGGATTGTGGAATATGAAAATTATTTTAAAATATAGAAAATATCGGGTTATCACTCCCCATCCTGCCATTGGAGTTAATGTTGGAGCACAAAAAATAAAAATGTCAGGTTCAATCAAAACTCATAATTCTCGCATTAGCAGACTGTTTAAATATATATATATATATATATATATATATATATATATTCATGCTTCAAAAGAAAAAGAGAAAAAAAAATGCATAATCGAGTGAGAGCATGCGACAAATGAACAAGTCAATGAACCCAGGGAAGCATAAGCAAAATTGTGAGGGCATTCCTGATATCTTCACACTACTAGATATCGTCGTACGGTGGTGGGAGGAGGACAAACTCCTGCTAACCAAAGAATTTGAGATTTTGATGGTTCCCGAAACATGACAGAGAGCTCAGCTATGACATTGCACTACAGTCCCTGAGAAAAAGGCCGTTGACTATTTTCTTAAAAGTTGTCAAGTAGGAAACTATCCCCATATCATAGAGCCTTACCTCTTTTCACCTCCTTATTTTTTTTTGAATGATGTGTCAAAACTTTTTAAAGATTTTTTAAAAAGAAAATTAAAAACTCGTGAATGATGAATAATACAATCACCTATTATCTACCATTCACCCTCTTTCCCTATCAAAACTATGGCACATGATGATCACTGTCAAAAGGTAAACCCAAAATACAACTCAGATGGCCAAATGCCCCACCTACCCCACCAATACGGTAACACTACATAGGATTTTCTTTGTTACAAATTCCCCAAACAACATTCATGTCCCCCGTATAGACCCAAACTAACTTTAGATATTCGAAGGCCTAAAAAACTACCATTGCGACGCGACACTTGGCATTTTATTTATTTCACAAAAGAGTTACGAAGATCGTGAAGTCACCTCCCTCATATAGAATGGCTGTCGAATTAAGTGATGAATTGGATACAAAACTACAACATCATCATTCGATCCAGAATGACACCTAAAGTTGTCTTTTGTTCAGTAGTTGGATGCAGCACAACAAGATCACCAATCCAGGAAGACTATTGAAGACCTCACATTGCTGACCCTATCAAACTCCTACATTGGGGCATTTTTTTTTCTTATTTGCCTTCCCTGTTGCATTATTTTTTCTTTTAAAAAAGCTACCATATAATAGTAGTAGTGTTAATCATTGAAAAATACCAATTTTCACCTCCTAACCTAACCTTTACTACACCTTGGAGCCATCTAATAATTACCTTTTGAGCATGTTTTGTAGTTAAGAATAAAACTGCAGCTTAGTACAACAGTCCATGTTGACAAGTGAAAAATACCATTTTTCACCCCTAAACTTAAGTCTTGATAGACCTTTGAGAGAACTAAATAAGTGTTTTAAGTGCCTATGTTGCAGCTAACAATAAAGACAGGCTTAACCATAAAAGTAGCTTAAAAGTGCCAAAAAGATGACAATCCATGTCAATTCAAAGGAAGGAAGTAAAGGAACAACCTCATCAGCTGTTGAAAGGTCTAAATCGAAGAGGCAAAGACCTGTAAGAGAAGCAGAGAACAATTCGAACAGAGAAATGCACTACAGAGTTCTTTTCGTAAAGAACCTGCACTTTTCGTAAAGAACCTTGAACTCTGCGAAAAGGACAAAAACTCCAGGCTTAGCTTTCGAAGAGCATCTGAACTCCTCGAAGAGAAGATTCAACTTTGCGAAAAGGAGAAAACACAATTCGAAGAGAAGATTAAACATTGCGAAAAGAGCTTCAGAAGTCACAGCACTTTGTGAAATGGTATTCTGAAGATTCACAGCTTTAATAAGGGCAATTCAGTAATCTGTTGCACGTGTCCCAATGCGTTTTAAAACCTAGGGACATTCCAAAGGGTTCTAAGCATGAAGCGAAGGAATATTCCACCCCACGTGAGCACCTAGAGAGGGAATAACTTGGCGGGAACTTCTAGAAACTCTAAACAAACTTTCAAAATGCATAACAGAATTGAAGCCTTTTTCACCTGATTGACTGAACCAGATTGAGGAATTCTAATTGGCCAGAACAGATCTGGATCCCCGTGCTCGACTACCATTGGTCAATACAGATCTGAGAACCTCTGATTGGTTGATACACATCCTATTTGGACACGGGAAAGCTATAAATAGACGAAGCATTTGCCCAATTAGGACATCCAGATTTTGAGTTTCATTTCTAATCTCCCATTTCCCAGCCAGACAGCTTGTCTGCAATCCTTGTAATAGCCTACTTTGTACTTCCATTTGAGAGCTGTGAGATACTGTTGTAACTCAAAGGAGAGTTTCCATCCAAGACTGCAAATCCGAGAGCTGTTAAGCCGTGCTCTGTAATTGTAATGGTGGATTTTAAAAGGTTGCTGTAAACTATGCATTCTCCATTGGACTCATGTCAAGGGTTCCCTCTGATCTCCTCAGTACATTAGACTCCTTTAGATTCATTGTTTTGCATGCAATTTCCCTTGATTCATTAATCCTGTGAGAATTAGTGTTGGTAACCTAGTCTCTTACAGCATTTGTAGTGATGTTTCTTGTTCTGAATTGAGGATTTGGATTAAAGACTATTGGATGGTTTGTGGCCATTAAAGTGGACAGACCATAGCCATAACTGTAAGCCTAATCCTTGAATTAGACTTATCTCTCTTACATCTGTGCTTGTAGCCAGATGAAGATTGGATCACCTCTGTTGAGCTGCAGTTATTCTCATTAGATTTCAAAGACCAAATCAAATTTAGATATTACTTCTCCATCTTTGTTTCAATCATTCCCCCAACTCGGATCTGGATCATTTAGTTTAAATTTTTGTTTGTTTGTAGTTAGTTAAACGTGACAAATTCAAACCTCTCATCTTATCAGTTTTCTAGATAGGATAGGAAGCCAGATCTGGTAGCTCAGATCTGGAGGTTTATCTTACATTTTAGACAAATTCTCTGTGGACGATCTTTCACTCACTTACTTTTAAAACTTGCTACAATTGACCCTGATCTTGCAGGCTAATTCTCTTCTAACTGTGCTGATATTTCTTTAATTTTTTATATAGTCTAGAGCCACTGTAATTTAGCAGCTATAAAATCTGTTTTCAAAACACACATAAATCAAGCATACTAAGAAGAAAGAACAAGTTTTTGGCACCGTTGCTGGGGAATTTGTTCTAAAATAGGTAGACCTAAGTTTTTACTTTTATTTTTTTTTATATCATTACTAAACTATTCTATTGTTTATACCTGTGCAGTTATTCATAGTCAGATTTTTGAAGAAGGGAAACTACTTAAAGGAATTCTGAAGGTTTGCTGTGAATAATCAGATTTTTTTGTTATGAGTTGTATGTTTGGTAGGAGGACTCTCAGCCCTGAGATTCTCCCATTGAATTTAGAAGTTGAAAGGCTACTACGAACCAAACAAACAACACAGAATTCTGCTACTATGGGTGAAGAACCTCGACTTTTGAGGGATTACTTTGCACCTGGTGCTTATAATTCTCCCTTTTGCATTCAATTTCCTACTGTTGAAGGAAATTATGAGATCAAGTCATCAACTATCCAAATGCTTCCTTCCTTCCATGGGTTGAGTAAGGAAGACCCATACAAACATGTGGACGAATTCTTGGCTCTTTGCACCACATTCAACATAGCTGGACTTGGTCCAGAAGCAACCAAGCTTAGGCTCTTTCCTTTTTCATTAAAGGATAAAGCTAGAGCATGGTTATCTATGTTAGCACCAAACAGTATCACTTCTTGGAATGATTTGCAATGTCAATTTTTAGCCAAATATTTCCCAATGTCTAAAACAAGCCAATTGAGACCAAGTATCATTTCCTTCTCCCAAAACTCAACTGAAGCTTTCTATGAAGCATGGAAAAGATTGAAGGAACTTTTAAGGCAATGTCCTCATCATCAAATTCCTAGATGGCAGCTAGTTCAAAGCTTCTATCAAGGAATTGATCAAAAAGGCAAAAATATGGTGGATGCCTCCTGTGGAGGCACTTACTTGCAAAAAATAGTTGAAGAGGTTTGGGACTTATTTGAAGTGATTGGTGAAAACTCAACTCAGCAGGAATCTCTGTCAAGAGAAATTGAAAATCCTGCTAGGTTGAACAATCATCAATCCACCAAAGGGAAGATCTATGAGGTGAATGAGTTGGAAAGAAAGATGGACAATCTCACCACAAAGTTTGATAGATTGATGGACTCACTTAAAAATCCAAATGTTTCAAGAGTAGAGGAGGCATGTCTGATATGCCAGTCCCCTACTCATTCACTTGACCAATCTCCTGCTGCGTCACAGTTCCCAGATTTAATGGTGGAACAAGCTCATGCTGCTCAATCATTTGGACAGATGCAGTCAAATGAATATCCATGGAGAGCACACCCCAATTTGAGGTGGAACCAAGGGAATTACCAATCCTAACAACAGCAACAACCAAAAAATCAAATGCCCTTCAAAACTGCACAGCCTTATCAGCAGAATTTTTATGTCAAACCAAACTTTCAGCAGCCCATTCCACAACAACCTATGCACGTGATGCCTTCAAACCCCTCCAGTCCCTTTCTTTTGAAGATCAAGTCCTAAATTCACTCCGAATTTAGGATCTTTAACTCAAAGCGTGAATTTTCACGGCGAGCATAAAGAAGATTGAAGAAACTTTGGGACAGCTTGCAAATACTTTGGCAAAAAGAGAGTAAGGAAAGTTACACCAACCTTTGAACAATCCCAAAGGACGTTCATGGTTGGAGAAGCTTCTAATTCACATGAAGAAGTAAACTGTCACCACTTTGAGAAGTGGAAAATGATAGATAACAAAGTGGGTCTTGAAGAAGAAAGATATGAGGAAGAGGATAAAGATATGCAAAGAAGAGCAAAGATAGCGATAGCGATGAAGTCTTGATGTACCTCAGAAAAACCAAAAAAATGAAAAACAAAAAATTCAAAAAATTTCTGAAAATACTTCTAAAGCTGTAGATGAAAGATTAGTTCCTCATTTATCATTTCCTCATGCAATGAAATCTGTATCCCCTTTTGATAAAGGGAACATAAAAATAGATGACATGATGGAGACTTTTAAGCAAGTCAAGATAAATTTACCTTTGCTTGAGGCAATCAAACAAATTCCAGCATATGCAAAATTTTTGAAAGATGTTTGCACTCACAAAAGATAGTCTAGGATACAGTTGTTCAAGAAGGTCTTTGCTGTGGAAAGAATTTACCAGGTGTTATCCATTGCTACACCTCCTAAACTTCAAGATCCTGGAATCCCCACAATCCCTTGCATTATTGGGGAACACACCATTGAAAAGGCTTTATTAGATCTGGGTGCTAGTGTCAACCTACTTCCATATTCTGTATATGAGAAACTAGGTTTGGGAGAATTAAAACCCACTCATGTGGTGTTACAACTAGCGACATGATCCGAAAGAAAACCAAAGAGGGATGATTGAAGATGTATTGGTGGGAGTAGATAAATTCTTCTATCCTGCTGACTTTCTAGCTTTAGATATGGAACCAACCAAAAGCAAAACTTCCATCCCGGTCATTTTCGGCAGACCATTCCTGGCTGACAAAGAAATGCTTGCATTCAATGCAGTCCGTATTATGGAAGTCTCATTTGGAAACATGAAGGTAAAATTAAATATTTATAATGCAGTCCACACACTCAATTCATCTGAAGAATGTTTTCATGTTGATCTATTGGATCAACTTGTGGAAGGACTCTACAACAATTTCGGTGAAGACTTCACCATAGATGTTAAAATGCTTGGGGATATCTTTGAAACAGTAAACAAGTTGCATCTCAAATTGGAAGAAATAAATGTTGTGCAAGGATTCTTAATCAATCGACAAGTTTCTCTTCTTGAAACTGCTACTCTTCCCTTCCACAAAGCGTCTAAGGTACCTTTGTTACCTTCTTTTCTCGACCCACGATTTAGAACTAAAGCGGTACCGGAAAATTTGAAGTATGTGTTCTTAGGTAATCATAAATCATTGCGCCATTATTTCTTCCTCTCTCACAAAGGAGCAAGAGGAAGAGTCATGATAGTCTTGAAAGAACATAAAAGGGCAATTCGGACTATTCTTGATTTAGGAGGAATCACCCATTTGTTTGCATGCACAAAATCCACTTGGAAGAAAATGCAAAGCCTTCTAGGAAATGCAAAGGAGGTTGAACCCTCATATGCAAGAAGTGGTCATGAAAGAGGTTGTTGTTGTTGGATGCAAAGGTCATTTACCCCATTTCAGATTCACTTAGGTGGCACCTACACAGTGGTACCTAAGAAATCTGGAATCACCGTTGTAACCTCAGATTCGTGAGCTTATATCAACCGGACCTTTGGATGGAGAGTCCTGTATTGATTACGTAGAAAATTAAATGCAATGACCGAGAAAAGACCATTTCCTCCCATTCATTGATTAGATCTTAGATAAGCTAGCGAAAAGCGACATCGCTTTCTTTTTTGGTTACTCTTGTTACAACCAGATTCCTGTGTACCCACAAGATCAGGAAAAGACCACATTCACTTGCCCTTTTGGCACTTTTGACTATAGGAGAATGCCTTTTGGTCTTTGTAATGCTCCTGCTACCTTCCAAAGATGCATGTATGCCATTTTTTCTGGTATGATTAACCAATTTATGGAAATTTTTATGGATGATTTTTCAATCTATGGCGACAGTTTTTCCTAGTGTTTACACCATCTCAAATTGGTACTACAAAGATGTGAAGAAACCAATCTGGTTTTGAGCTGAGAAAAGAGCCATTTCATGGTCACCGAGGGCATTGTCCTTGGCCATGTTGTTTCCCACAAGGGCATTGAGGTGGACAAAGCAAAAATTGAGTTAATTGCACATTTACCACCTCCCAAAACTGTTAAACAAATCAGAAGTTTCCTAGGACATGCTGGATTTTACAGAAGGTTCATCAAGGACTTCAGTAAAATAACCAAACCTCTTTGTCATTTGTTGTGACAAGATGTCCCTTTTGTTTTCAATAATGAATGCATGAAGGCCTTTGAATTCCTAAAAAAGCATGCGATTTGCTCAATATTGCGCTCAGTTATTCATTACCTTTTGAACGATGTGTGATGCATCGATTATGCTTTTGGGAGCTGTCCTTGGGCAGAGAAAAGATAAAGCCTCATGTCATAGCTTATGCCAAGAGATCAATGATTGATGCACTCAATTACACAACAAGCGAGAAGGAGTCTGCTGGCAATTGTTTTTTCTTTAGAAAAATTCAGGTCATATGTCTTGGGTTCACAAATAGTGGTGTTCACTGACCACTCTGCCTTGAAATACCTTCTGTCTAAGAAGGACACCAAACCAAGATTAATCAGGTGGATTCTCCTATTACAGGAATTTGATCTACAGATTAAAGATAAAAAAGGGGTGGAAAATGTGGTGGCTGATCACCTCTCCAGAATTTTAACTACTGAGATTGATAGGTTGCCTATCAATGAATCTTTCCCTGATGAGCAACTTTTTACCATTAGTATACACACTCCTTGGTTTGCAAACATAGTCAACTTTTTGGATACTGGAAGAATTCCTCAACATTGGAATATAATGGATAAAGATCTTTTCTTCTCAAAGGTTAAACACTTCATCTGGGAGGATCCTTATCTGTTTAAGAGTTGTCCAGATCAAATAATAAGGAAATGTATCCCTGACCAAGAATTTCATAGAATACTTTCTATGTGTCATGAACAGGCCTGTGGAGGTCATTTTAGTGGGAACAAAACGGCTGCAAAAGTTTTGCAGTGTGGATTTTATTGGCCTACACTTTTCAAGGATGCCCTGCAGCATTGTAAGGCCTGCCAAAACTATTAGAAATTAGGCAGCATTTCCAAGAGGAACTCAATGCCTTTACAGCCTATTTTGGTAGTCGAGTTGTTTGACCCTTTCCTCCTTCCAATGGGAATAACTTCATTTTAGTAGCTGTGGATTATGTATCCAAATGGATTGAAGCCACAGCTACTAAAACAAATGATCACAAAGTGGTTTTGAAATTTCTTAAGGATCACATTTTTTCCAGGTTTGGTTTTCCCAGAGCCATTATCAGTGATGGGGGAAGCCATTTTTGTAATAGACATTTTGAAACTTTGTTGAAAAAATACTCTGTAACTCATAGAGTAGCCACTCCATATCATCCACAAACCAGTGGACAAGTGGAGATTTCCAATAGAGAAATAAAACATATTTTGGAAAAAACTGTGAAGAAGGACAGAAAGGATTGGTCCTTTAAGCTGAATGATGCATTATGGGCTTATAGGACAGCCTATAAAACCCCAATTGGTATGTCCCCATTTAGGTTGGTCTTTGGCAAAGCATGCCATTTACCAGTAGAGTTGGAATATAAAGCTTTTTGGGCCATTAAAACATTGAACATGGATCTAACTACTGCTAATCACGAGAAACGCAACTTCTTTGAGTTAGAAGAGCTGCGAATGGATGCATACACAAATTCAAGATTGTATAAGGAGAAAGTCAAAACTTTTCATGATAAAAATTTATTGAGAAAAGAGTTCACAGCTGGTTCTAAGGTATGGTTTTTTAACTCAAAGCTCAAGTTTTTCCCATGAAAACTGAGATCCAGATGGGAAGGGCCATACACTGTCATTAAAGCAAATCCAAGTAATGGAAGAATCATAAAGGTAAATGGTCAGAGGCTCACACCATACATTGAAAATACCCAGGAGCCTGTGCTGCCCATCTATCATCACGAATCTCCAAAAATCTGATGGTAGAAAACTGTACATTATGTTTGTATATCATAGTTTGTGCTTATTTTCTCTGTTTCTGCTTTTATCTCTTTTCGCATAGTTTAAACATGCTTAAAGTTCAGTCGCAAAGTAATAATTCGCAAAGTCCAATTTGCTTTTCGAATAGACTCTGGAGCTGTAATGAACTGCTCGAGAGCAAAGATGTGCTTTTCGAATAGTTGTTTCTGGAAACATTTTCTTTTCGAAAAGACAGTTCTGAAGCTAATTCCTTTGCAAAATAATGTTTCTGAAGCTGTTAACTTGTCGAATGGTACTGATGCCATTCACAATTGTAAAAAGGTCTCTTTTGGAACTTTTCGAAAACTTAAAGGCGCTTTGCGATATTAACTTTGAGTATATTTAACCCCTTTCGAAGTTGGGGTTTCATTTCAAACTCTTTCTGCAGAGCGACTCTTCACTGCTACCCTACTTCGCTCTCTCCTTGCACGAGTTAACAAGTTTACTACTCTTTTGTAACTGATTGTGTAGATCATTTGCATTTTCAGAGAAGGATTTCAACTTGTAATCTGGGGGATTTCTGCAAAGCAAACAACTCGTTCAAACATAAACCCTAGATCTCGGTATTTCTCTACCCATTCTCTCTGGTTATCATTTAGTAATTTGATTCTGTGTCAGCATCTATTTTGGGCATTTTTATACATCAATCTAGAATGGGAAAAGCAGAGAAATCATTGGCTGCAATGTTCCCCAAATCCTCTGCTAGGAAAGTGAGCAAATCGACCCCAAAAGCAAAAGGAAAAGCCAAAACTTTAGCTAAACGAAAACTTTCAATGGATAAGGCAGACAGGGTGGAGAAAGGAAAGAAAATTAGACATGAGGAACCCACCCCTGCTGCTGCTAGCCCTGAGCCTGAGCTTACTCCTCTGCCCATTCATTTGGTCCTACCAAATCCCTTCATTGAAGCTCAGAAGCTAATACCCGAGCTGATGGTAGACGAAACTTTTTTCGTCACCAAACCTGAGTGCTTGCCATCCTTAAGATACCTTAGAGAGGCTTCACTAAGAAATATCCTTACCCCCTTGCCAGAGAAAATTTACCCAAGAATGGTGAAGTTATGGTACCAAAACCTAGTCAAGGTCACTGAAAAGGAAGCTGATGTCCCTACCCTTGTCATTTTTATTGATGATTGCGATCTTACTGTGACATTTGAAGACATAAGGAATGCTTTAGGGATACCATTCCAATTTGATCCCTCTGGTCCTTTGGCTGCTCTAGAAACAGCCTCTTTTAGAGAGATGGCGGCCCATTTAACCCAAGGTATTGTGGGCACTGGGCAGTCCATCATGAGAAGAGACCTTGCCCCCCAATTTCTATTGATGGATTCGATTTTAAGGGGCAGCTTTTATGTCACTGGGAACAGCCAAGAGAGGAGAACACCAATTTTAGAGGCCCTCTTTCATTTCTCCAAGGGGCAGTTTTTCAATGCCCCTATGTTAATTTTTGAAGCCATGACTGATGTCAGTACCAAGCTGAAGAAAGAGCAGAAGATAGTTGGCCTACCATTTGGCAGATTGATCACAGCCCTCCTCAGAGCCAAATTCGACATTGATAGTGAGGAGCCATTTGAAGTCATTACCCCTCACAATTTTGGGAAAAAGGCTTGGACTACAAGCCAGGCTATGCTAAGAAGAATAAGAGAGGCAGGTGAACCTGCACCTGAACCTGCAGCTGTGAGTGAACCAGAACCCATCCCTACAGATGAGCCTGCACCTGAGCTTGCCCCTTCAATTTTGCCAGAATCAACTGTGCCAGATCTAGTTTTGCCAATTCCTGTGGTGACCAGCTCTTTAGCTGCCCCACTTCTTGAAACATCTCTGCCAGTTCCTGTGGTGACCAGCTCCTTAGCTGCACCCATTGTTGATGAAAATCCCCTCCCTTTGGTGACCAGCTCTTCAGCTACACCTACTTTGGAGGAAGTTGCCCTTGCACCCTACTCCCCTACTCAAGCCCCTGCACTTTCACCTATCCCAGCTGTCTCATCTCCCACACCTTCCATCATTCCAATTGTGGATTCCCCCTCTACTCCAACCATACTCACACCACCAATTTCTCTCACCAATGCCCAGGTTTTAGAGGAATTAGCTACAGATTTTATTGCCCCATCTTCCAGCACTCCTCTGCTCCAAAGTCCCTCACATTCCCCTACTAATTCAGCCCACACACCTGAGGTCTCCCATACACCTGAACCTGAGCCCTTCACTACAGAGGCCTACTCTTCTTTATTGGGTTCTATTTTTGCAACCATGGAACTGGACCCCACCCCTATACCTGCTCCTCCTCCCTTCACCCACTTTCCAACCTCTCCCTTTATAGCCATTTAACTTCCACCCTCCACCTCAGTTGTCCCCGTCTCTACTATGCCCACCTCTCCTACACCTGCATCCATTACCCAAATCCTTACCTACCTCCAATCCATCCAAGCCCAACTTCAAATCAACATAGACAATCAGTCTGAAATCATGGAAATGCTCCATACCTTAGCTTCCACATCCCAAACAACCACCATTACCCCTGTACCTATTTTTTCTTCCCAGGCCACCCAAACGGATCCAGAGGTAATATTGGTTGATCTGCCCACCCCCACCATTACTACCCATGTAGCACATACTCAAACTGAAGTCCCTTTAGTTCCATCCTCTCCACCACTCCCCATTTTCTCTGAGCAAGCCACTCAGACAGACCCTGTTGTCCCCCTTCTAGCCACTTCCCCCACAATTTGGGCCACCTTTAGTCCCCTACCATTCCATTCCCCTCCCCCGATATGCCACCCTCATTAAAGCCATGGAAAATAACCCTTATATCCGCAGAGATGTTCAAAAGGGGCTAGCTGATTTGCAAGCTTACATCCGCACCCCTATGAAAACCAAATCCGAAAGTTAGAGATCTTTATGAAATTTGAAAGAGATAAAATGAGGGACCTGCTGGGTCAAACATTTCAGCTGGTGAGGACTGAGCAACACAAGGTGTCCATGTTGCAAGCCCAACTGGATCAGGAAAAATTGAAGACCACTAGCCTCAGCAAACACCTTGGCCTCATGTTAAGTAGTGAAAAATACCATTTTTCACCCCTAAACATGAGCCTTGAAAGACCCTTGAGAAGACTAAATAAGTGCTTTAGTGTTCATATTGCAGCTAACCAAAAAGACAGGTCCAAATCCGAAAACCATCTTAAAATGATCAAAAAGCCGACAACGCATGTCAAACTCAAAGAGGGAGTGAAGAAATAGCCTCAGCAATGGCTAAAAAGGTCCTAAAAGAGCAAGAAAAGACCTGAAGAAGAAGGATCCATTCGCAAAGAAGAATGGAAGCTAAAGCTCAATTCGCAAAGAATCTCTTCAATTCGCAAAGAACCTTGAACTTTGCGAAAAGAAGAAAACACTCCTCGAATAGAAGAATGACCTTTGCGAAAAGAAGAAAACACTTTGCGAAAAGAACTTCTGGAGCCAAACTACTTTGCGAAAAGACCCTTAAACTCTGCGAAATGGCATCTTTGAGGATTTACCACTTTGAAGGGCATTTCAAGAACTCTACGCCCAATGTAATTAAAAGCACGAGACATTAGGAAGATTCCAAGCATAAACCAAAGGCATATTCCGCCACGTGAAAACCCAAAGATGAAATCACTTGGCGGGAACTTCTAGAAGCTCAAGCAGACTTTTGAATTCCCATAACGAAATTGATGCTTCTTAACGCTTTGATTGGCGAACGGATCGAGCATTTTCATTGGCGAACAGATCTGGATCCCGTGCTCCATGACCATTGGGCAATCCGGATCTGAGCACTTCGATTGGTCAATTCAGCCTGTGAGGATAGAGGAAAGCTATAAATTGAGAAGACATTTGCCCAATTGGGGCATCCAGTTTTAGAGTTTTCATCTCTGTTTCCTCATTTCGGTCGATAGCTTATCCGAACCCCTGTAATCCCTTCTTGTAGTTTACCTTTGAGAGCCATTGTGAGTGATTTGTACTTCCAAGTTCGGATTCAAGATCAGAACTGAGGGCTCTTCGAGAAGCTCGACCGTAAGTCCGAGGGCTCTCTAAGAGCCGTGCTCAGTAATTGTAACGTTGGATTTTAAAAGGTTGTAATTTGTGTCTTCTCCATTGGAGTCATGTCGAGGGTTACGAATGTTCACCTTAGTGCATTAGACTTCTTTAGATTCACTCATCCGCATCCAACTTCCCTTAATTCATCATCCTCATAATTAGCGGGTAACCTAATTCAAGCATTCTGATGATGTTCATGTTACGAACTAAAGAATAGGCCACGGATGTGACGGATCTGTGACCATTTAAGTGGATGGAGATCCTAAACCTATTCCTTAATTGGATTTATTTCTCTTACATCTCATCTTGGTAGCGATGAAGATTGAATCTGCTCTGTTGAACTACAGATTCTCCATTAAAATTCAGAGGCTAAAGTACATGAAGCTATTATTTCTGCATTTGTCTTATTTTAAACATCTCCCCAACTCGGATCTGGATCATGTAGATAGTTCTTTTCTTTATTTGCTTATAGTTAAATGTGACACAATCCAACACTCTCTTTTATCTATTCTTTTTAGATAATTATAGAGCGATCCGTATAATCCGAGGTTTATCTCTCGCTTTAGACAAACTTCTCTCTGGACGATCTTGAAATACTTACTTTTAAAACTTGCTACAATTGGCCCTGATCTTGCAGGCCAGTGTTAGCCCCAATGTGCTGATATCCCTTTCATAAGTTAACATCCATATAACCTAGCATTCTTTAATTCTTTAATTTTTGAATTATGGCACACTTGGAGCGACAACAAGTTTTTGGCGCCGTTGCCGGGGAAGTTTGTTCTAAAATAGATAAACCTATGTTTATTTTCATTTATTTTTAATTTTTGCTTTAAACCTGCACTTTGCATTCCAAGTGCTTGATTAAATGTCTCTGATTTTGTATAGAAAACTGTTTCTTTGTGAAATTTTATTTTTTATTTTTCTGAGTTTTTATTCTTTGCCTTCTAGTTATTTGAATAAATCTTTGCCACTCTTTTGTCTTTTTGTCAAATTTGGGCGTGCTTTGAGTTTTCTTTTAGTTTTGTCAATATTTGAATAAGGTACTGCTACAGTTTTTGAATGTTTGCAGATCTAGAGCAGCCGTCCAACAAGGAGCATCTGGACTAAAGCTGGAGCAGATCTGCTTGAGTTTGCATCCCCTTCTCCTTTGCATTCATTTTCTATTTTTAAATTCTTGAGAACCAGCAGTTCTGCTGTGTTTAATGTTTGTTTTGATTTTAATTTCTCATCTTTTAGGCATGCTGATTTTTTTTTTTACAAAACCAAATACAAAATAAAAGAAGTCGAAACACAAATAGAAAATCTACGAGTTGTTTCTCATTATTTTCGATAGTAAATAAGGGCTCTTGTTGAGCCCGCTGATCCAAAACAAGTAAAAATAAAATAAAATAATAATAATAATAAAAAATAGAAAATTATAAAAACAATATAGATATCTTAGGATGGTGTTTTCTCCATTTGCATCCACTTTTCCCATCCGAACTTTCTGAGATCATTTTTTTTTTAGGAATCATGTAGGATAATGAGTAGTGAATCATAGGCTTTTGAATATTCAATGGACCCACTAATTTTATTTTCCTTGAGATTTCTTCATCATAAAGGGTCTCGGTGAGGAATGTTTCCATGTTGACATCATTGATGAGCATGGTGGAGGAGTCTTTACAAACATTTACGCAAGGTAAAAACTCCACCACAATTTAAAATGATTGGGGATCCTTGAGAAAGAAGGAAAAGGAGATCAAATTCAACGGAGTCTGCTTTGTGCAAGGCACTCACCAATCATCAAGTTCTCTCTCTTGAGACTGCTCCTCTCCTCTCTTCCACAAGTTACTAAGGTACCTTTTCTTGCCCTATTTTCTCGGCCCACACAATTGGAACTCAAACAACTCCCCAAAAATCTGAAATATGTGTTTTGGGAGATCATCAAACACTACATGATTATTTCTTCCTCCCTTACAAAGGAGCAAGAAGAGGAGCATTGGTAGTTCTAAAACAAGACAAGAAAGCAATTGGTGGACCATTGCTGATTTAGGAGGAATAAACCCATTTGTATGCATGCATAAGATCCACGGAAGAGGATGCCAAGCCTTCTAGAGAAATGCAAAGAAGGTTGAATCCTCACATGCAAGAAGTGGTAATGAAGGAAGTTGTCAAGTGCTAGATCTTTGGGGTCATTTACCCCATTTGATTCTGCTTGGGTAGCACCCACGGTGGTGCCTAAGAAAATCTGGCATCAACATTGTTGTAGCGGTGAATCTGGTAAACTTATGTCCACCGGACAAACAAGCTGGATGGAGAGTGCATAGACTACGAAAATTAAATACCATGACAAGGAAAGACCATTTCCCCTCCCTTCATTGACCAAATCCTTGATAAGCTTGCAGGCAAAGCTTACTCGCTTCCTTGATGGGTACTCTGGTTACAACGGATCCTGTGTACCTGCACAGGACCAAGAAAAGACCACCTTCACACCCTTTGGCACTTTTGCCTATAGGAGGATGCCCTTTGGTCTTTTGCAATGCCCTGCTACTTTTCAAGATGCATGTATGCCATCTTTTCGACATGATTGATCAATTCATGGAGATCTTCATGGATGACTTTTCAATTTATGCATGACTTTTCCCAATGCTTACACCACCTCAAGTTGGTGTTGCAAAGATGTGAAGAAACCAATTTGGTTCTAAGTGGGAAAGAGTCATTTTATGGTCACCAAGGCATTGTCCTAGGACATGTGGTCTCCCATAAAGGCATAGAGGTGGACCAAGCAAAATTGATCTAATTGCACATTTGCCTCCTCCCGTAATCATAAGCAAATCGAAGTTTCTTAGGGCATGCAGATTTTATAGGAGGTTCATCAAAGATTTGATAAAATTTCCAAGCCACTCTGTCATTTCGTGTCAAGATGTTCCTTTTGTGTTTACTAAAGAATGCATGACCTTTGAGGTCCTTAAGAAATGTCGATTTCAGCTCCCATCTTGCAGTCCCCCGACTATTCAAGTGCCCTTTGAGTGATGTGTGATGCATCAGACTATGCCCTAGGAGCTGTCCTAGGGCGTAGAAAGGATAAGCTTCCCCATGTCATAGCTTATGCGGCCAGATCCATGATAGATGCCCAGCTCAACTACACAACAACCGAGAAAGAGCTGCGCCATTGTGTTTGCATTGGAAAAATTCAGTCTTATGTTTTAGGTTCACAAATTGTGGTGTTCTTGACCACTCGCCCTAAAGTACCTTACATCTAAGAAGGATACCAAGCCAGTTAATCGGATGGATCCTCCTATTACGGAGTTTGATCTCTGATTAAGGATAAGAAAGGAGTGGAGAATGTGGTGGCGATCACTTATCCGAATTCTCAATACCGAGGATGATAGCTTACCCATTAATGAATCATTTCGATGAGTAACTTTTTGCCATCAATACCCACATCCTTGGTTTGCAAACATAGTCAACTTCTTGGCTCTGGACATGATTCCTCAACATTGGAATCGAATGGATAAAGATCTTTTCTTCTCACAAATTAAAAATTTCATTTGGGAAGATCCTTATCTATTCAAGAATTGCGAGACAAGTGATCGAAAGTGTCCGGGACCATGAATTCTCGCATATTGTCAATGTGTCATGACACTGTGGAGGCCATTTCGATGGTAATAAACAATGCAAAATTCTGCAGATGTGGTTTCTATTGGCCCACAATCTTTAAAGATGCCTTCTGACCTAAATCTTGCGGAATCGCCAAAAAGCTGGCAAGATTTCCAAAAGAAACTCAATGCCCTACGGACCAATCACAGTAGTTGAGTTGTTTGATGTTTGGGGCATAGATTTTATGGGCCCTTTCCCTTCTAATGGAAATAATTTCATCTTGGTAGTGGACTATGTCTCCAAGTGGATTGAGGCCATAGCTACCAAAGCCAATGATCACAAAGTGGTTTTAAGATTCCTCAAAGACCACATTTTTCCGATTTGGATTCCCAGAGCCATCATCGGTGATGGGGAGCCACTTTTAACAGTGATTTGACTCTCTATTAAAAAGTACTCATCACTCACAGAGTAGCCACTCCTATCATCCACAAACCGGTGGGATTTCAAATAGAGAGATCAAACACATTTTGGAAAAAACTGTGAAGAAGGATGTAAAGGACTGTCCTTTAAGCTTAATGATGCTTTGTGGGCATCTGAGCGCCTACAAAACTCCAATTGGAATGTCTCCTTTTAGGTGGTCTATGGCAAAGCATGTCATTTGCCGGTAGAGTTAGAATACAAAGCTTTACGGGCTATTAAAACATTTAATATGGATCTAACTTCACGGTAATCACAGGAAACTTCAACTCACCGAATTGGAAGAGTCATGCGGATGGATGCTTATACAAGCTCCAGTTGTATAAGGAGTAAGTCAAATCATTTCATGATAGGAGTTTAATGAGAAAAGAGTTCATACCGGGGTCCAAGGTATGGTTATTCAACTCTAAACTTAAATTCTTTCCTGGCAAATTGAGATCCAGATGGGAAGGGCCATACACTGTCATCAAGGCTGCCCCCTCAGGAGTTGTGGATATCCGTGATCCCAATGACGGAAGAGTCATTAAGGTAAATGGTCAGAGGCTCAAGCCATGCATTGACAACATTCAGGAGCTGTCTTGCCCATCATCATCACGAATCTCCAAAAATCGATGGTAGAAAATTGTATATTATGTTTGTACAACATAGTTTTCTTGAATTTCTCTGTTTTTTCTTTTCCTTTTCGCATAGTTTAATTACACTTAAAGTTCAAATCTAAAGCAAAAATTACTTTTTAAAGTCCAAAGTCTATTCGAGAAGATTCGAGCTGCAATGAACGCTCGAAAACAAAGATGTTCTTTTGAATAGTTGATTATGATAACATTTCCTTTTCGAATAGAGGTTACGAGCTAAGTCCTTGAAATAATCTTTCTGAAGCTATCTACTTGTCGAAGGCACTTTTGCCATTGAAGTAATAAGAAGGGCTCTTTTGGAACTTTTAAAAACTTAAAAGGTGCTTTGCGATTTTAGCTTCAAGTATATTTAGTCGTTTTGAAGTTAGCTTTGTATTTGCAAACACTCTCTGTGAGCGGCGGCTCCACTAAAACCAGCTCACTCTCTTCTCACATGAGCTCCACAAGGATATCACCGTTTGTTCCTAATTGTTTGAGCGTTTCCATTTTGAGAGATCAAAGTCAATCACCATGATCTTTACAAACAAAGCGACTATCAAGCACAAACCCTAGATCGCGTATTTTTCTATCCATTCTCGCTCAATCTTTTTAGAAAAATCTAAATCTGTGTTAGCAGTGTTTGGAGCATTTTTCCTCCACAATTAAGTATGGGAAAACTGAAAAATCCTTAGCCATGTTCCCCAAATCATCACCAAGAAGGCAACCAAATCGACCCCGAAGCCAAAGGCAAAGAAAAACGTCGCAAAGAGAAAGCTTTCAATGGACAAGGCAGATAGGGTTGAAAAAGGAAAGAAAATACGCCATGAGGAGCCTACCCCTGCTGCCTCAAGCCCTGAGTCTGAGCTGCCCCCATTACCCATTCACTTAGTTTTGCCTAACCCCTTCATTGATACCCAGAAGCTCATACCTGAGCTATTGGTGGATGAAACTTTTTTCTCCTCCAAACATGATTGCCTACCATCCCTAAGATACCTCAGGGAAGCTTCTCTCAGCACTATCCTCACCCCATTACCAGAAAAAACTTATCCAAGGATGATAAAACTGTGGTATCAAAACCTCACAAAGGTCACTGAAGATGTTGCAGACGTGCCAACCTTAGTCATTTTCATAGATAACTGTGACCTAACTGTGACAGCTGAGGACATAGGGCATGCTCTGGGGATACCTTTTCAATTCAACTCGATGGACCTTTGTCGCTCTGGCGACCTCTTTCAGAAACATGGCTGCCCATTTGACACAAGGCATGGTGGGTTCTGGGCAATCAATAATGAGAAGAGATCTGCCCCCGCAATATCTGCTAATGGATTCCATACTCCGAGGGAGCTTTTATGTAACTGGGCATACCCAAGAGAGGCGAACTCCTATCCTCGAAGCCCTCTTTCACTTTTCTAAGGGCAATTTTCAATGCCGACATGCTCATCCTGGAAGCAATGGCTGATGTGAGTGCCAAGGTAAAGAAGGAACAGAAAATTGCTGGCCTCCCCTTTGGAAGACTAATTTCAGCCCTCTTAAGAGCCAAGTTTGACATTGATAGGGAAGAGCCCTTTGAGGTACTCACTCCTCACAACTTTGGCAAGAAAGCCTGGACCACAAGTCAGGCCATGTTAAGAAGAATGAGGGAAGTAGGAGAACCAGCCCATGCCCTGCTCGCACTGCCCTATTTTGCCCTACGAACCCATAGCACCGAGCGAGCTAGTTCTTCTTCTTTGAGCATGACAGAACCAAGCCTGAAAGTGTGGGTGGGCATGCAAGTGGAAATTCTGTGGAGCCTCAACCAGCCCCTAAGCCTCGGCCGGCCCTACCGGTTTACAAGCCCAACTCCTGTGGTGACCAGCTCTTTATTTGCACCACTTGCACTTAGTCCACACATACAGGTAGCCACTCGCACCTCCCACTGACCACAGATGGCTGGTTCCCTATTCCTCCACACCTCCCCCATCCCAGCTGGTTCATCATCCACACCTTCCATCATTCCTATTTTGGACACCCCTACCACACCAACCACCCCTACTATCCCAACACCACCCATCTCCCCCAACAATAACCAGGTCCTAGAGGAATTAGCCACCCCAATCCTTGCTCCATCCCCTTCCACCCCTCTGCTCCAAAGCCCCTCACACTCCCACACCCCTTCAGCACATACACCTGAGGTATCCCAGACCTCTGAACCCCAACCTTTCCCCACAGAGGCTTATTCTCCCCTATTTGACACCATGGAGCTAGATCCTACACCTATCCCTGCTCCTCCCCCTTTCACCCATTTCCCCACCTCCCCTTTCACACCCATTACCCCCCAACCCTCCACCTCACTAATCCCAATCCCCTCTAGGCTAATCTCCCCACACTGCCTCCCTACACCCAGATCCTCACCTACCTCCAAAATATCCAAGCCCGGCTCCAAACAAATTGAGACAATCGATGCTACATTGGAAACTCATCTCATCGTTAATCGCCCCATTACCACCTACCCCATTACCCTGCTCTCCATTTTGCCTCACAGTAACCCAAACAGCCCCAGAAGTCCTAGTGCCTCCCCCCTCCACTACCACCCAGGCTACCCAAACAGACCCCCCTTCACCACCCCCCCTGTTTTCTGACTTAGCCATTCAAACTGACCCTACTGACCCTCTCTTAACCCCCCACCTCCCCCCAGCTGGACCCCTTAGTCCCCTACCACTCCATCCCTCCCTAGATATGCCACCTCTCCCAAAGCCATGATAGAAAATCCCTACAACCGTAGGGATGTGCAGAAGTGGCTGATTTGGAGGCCTACATCAACCCCTTATGAGGCCAAAATCAAAAAATTAGAGCATTTCATGCAATTTGAGAGAGAGAAGATGAGGTATCTGGTGGGACGTACATTCCAATTGGTCAAGGCTGGGCAGCACAAGGTGGCTATGCTCCAAACTCAGTTAGCTCAAGAACAGAAAAAAACCACCGGCTGACCAAACACCTTGGCCTCACCAAAGATCAAGTCAAGAGTACACCGAACTCGAACTCCATTCTGAGAAACCAAAATCGATTCGATTCCAACACGATTCTAGTTCGGATTCGCGGTGACTCTAGTTCAGAGCCCATAGAACCCATCTATGATAATCGACTTTGATCCTAGTTATTAAAAGTCTGATTCATCGTGTCTCAAATACAATGTATAAATCTTTTGTTTTGATTGCCATCATTTGTTTTCTTTTCTATTCATTTTTCTCTCATTAATTGTTCATTTTCGTTATTTTGCAATTTTTTGTTATAGTGCTCCCTACTTGAAACAAACAAAAATAAACCCTCACCCTTACTCCCTTTCCCCTCTTTTCTTTTATTTTCGTAAAATTTCGGTTCATACAATTTGCTTTCTGTAATTCTCCATGCTATTATTTTTTCTATTGTTTTCCCTAATAAGCTGTGACTATGCCACCTTTGAACGGTGAGGACACGCTCCTCATAGGTTTGGGGTGTTGTCTGCCAGGAATAGTTAACCTAAGGACAAGTAATCACCTAAGTAATCAGGAAATGAATTATTTTACTTAAGAATCATGACAATGTGGAAATTTTAAAATTTTCTTTGCAAGAATTTAGACATTCTAAACCTTGCGATATTCTACATTTCCATGATGATTACACCATAAAAACATACTGGTATCAGCACATAGTAAGTCAAAAGGAAGAGAAAAAGGTAAAGATATACTTAAAAGCTCAAGGAAAGACCATAACCGGTGAGAATTGAGCCCATATATTTTCCATCTCCGTTGAAGAGTGGTGAGGCAATTTTTTCGATTCAAAGGATTGGTGAGGCATTAGATCCACTAGAAGTTAGGAAACTCCAAATTAAAACAAGTAACAAAGACTCATGAAACCGAGGAAAAGATCAAGGCCTTCTTTGGACGACTTGAACCTAACAGAACCAACCAAGAAAAATCTGCCCTCGTTTGTACCCCATTTGAGTAAATCCTACAATTCTTCATCAAAATACCCAAAAGTACTTGCACTTTTGAACCTATGGAACCAATACAGCCTTCCCTCACACTGAGAATTCAGGAGGTAAAGGAGAAAGAACTGAAGATGGACCATTTCTGGGCAACATCAAGAAAATGAAGAGAAAATACCTCAAAAACAGGCAATATGGTGAGAGAAAGAAGAGACAAACAATGTAAAAAGTTGCAAGCAAAAAGGCAAAAAAGGGACCTTATGTTGAAAAATGCAAGATCAAAGAAAGAACTGATCACCGTGTGAATGTGAGAATCTCAAAAAGAAGAAGAAAGAAGCTAAACTCAAAAGGTGGAGTCATGAACCATCTCCTGCACTTCCCGAAGTTCTCAAATTCAAACCTCTATTCAAATTGCCTTTCCTTGAAACTTCACTCCATAAGCCATACAAACAAACCTAGATTAAAAGCCCTTGTGATCCAAAGTTGAGTGAGCGTCATGTGGAGATGAGAAGTGACCCAATCTATGGTGAGGAGATGTCAATGATGCCATTGCCTAAGAATCATGCCTATGCTCATGCTTACAGATCCATTTGGGAGATGTAACTGCTCTTGTGCTTGAGTGAAACTGAACCCCTCAACAAAAACACTGATGCGAGTATACCCTCGTGAGTGTTTGGGTCGGAACTTGAGCACCTTAAGTATGACTTATAACCTAATTTTTATCCATAGGATGAGCTTGGCACATTTGTATGATTTTCTATGATCGTTCACAGATTGGAAATATTGAAACATTCATGAGGTTTATAAATGTTTAAATTCTGTGCAAACAATAATCAAATTTTCTGTTTCATCATTGATTCAAGAGTAACTAACTGCTCCTTGATTGCTCATTTGATAATATTGGATGTTAACTGTTCATGGAGAAGTTTGTGGGTACCTTCACTGAAAACCCTCAGAGACTTCACTCCTCCTCTAGGGATCACCTAGGGGTTTAAAAGGCTTGTTGCATATGCTAAATGCACTGTGCTTCCTACAAAAGTGGCTCTTTATTTTGCTTTTACGTTTCTTTTGCTCAGTGGACTAGCAAAGCTTAGGTTTGGGGTGTTAAGTAGTGAAAATACCATTTTTCACCCTAAACATGGGCCTTGAAAGGCCCTTGACAAGACTAAATAAGTGCTTTAGTGTTCATATTGCAAACTAACCAAAAGACAGGTCCAAATCAAAACCATCTTAAATGATCAAAAGCCGATAACGCATGTCAAACTCAAAGAGGAGTGAAGAAATAGCCTCAAAGAATGGCTAAAAGGTCCTAAAAGAGCAAGAAAAGACCAAGAAGAAGAAGGATCCATTCGAAAGAAGAATGGAAGCTAAAGCTCAATTCAGAAAGAATCTCTTCAATTCAAAGAACCTTGAACTTTGCGAAAAGAAGAAACACTCCTCGAATAGAAGAATGACCTTTCATGAAAAGAAGAAAACACTTTGCGAAAAGAACTTCGAGCCAAACTACTTTGCAAAAGACCCTTAAACTCGAAATGGCATCGGGATTTACAACCACTTTGAAGGGCATTTCAAAACTCTCGCACGCCAATGTAATTAAAAGCACAGAGAGACATTAGGAAGATTCCAAGCACAAACCAAAGGCATATTCACGTGAAAACCCAAAAGATGAAATCACTTGGCGGGAACTTCTAGAAGCTCAAGCAGACTTTTGAATTCCCATACAGAATTGATGCTTCTAACGCTGACACGAACGGATCGAGCATTTTCATTGGCTAACAGATCTGGATCCCGTGCTCATGACCATTGGGCAATCCAGATCCGAGCACTTCGATTGGTCAATTCAGCCTTGTGTGATAGAGGAAAGCTATAAATTGAGAAGACATTTGCCCAATTGGGGCATCCAGATTTTAGAGTTTTCATCTCTGCTTTCCCTCATTTCGGTCGATAGCTTATCCGAACCCTGTAATCCTTCTTGTAGTTTACCTTTGAGAGCCATTGTGAGTGATTTGTACTTCCAAGTTCGGATTCAAGATCAGAATCTGAGGGCTCTTCGAGAAGCTCGATGAAGTCCGAGGGCTCTCTAAGAAGCCGTGCTCAGAATTGTAACGTTGGATTTTAAAAGGTCAGTAATTTGTGTCTTCTCCATTGAGTCATGTCGAGGTTCAATGTTCACCTTAGTGCATTAGACTTCTTTAGATTCACTCATCCGCATCCAACTTCCCTTAATTCATCATCCTCATGCTAATTAGCGTTGGTAACCTAATTCAAGCAAAGATTTACTGATGATGTTCATGTTCGAACTAAAGAATAGGCCATACGACTAGACGATGATCTGTGACCATTTAAGTGGATGATCACACCATAAGTCTAAACCTATTCCTTAATTTGATTTATTTCTACATCTTTGCCGTAGCCAGATGAAGATTGAATCTGCTCTGTTGAACTATAGATTCTCCATTAAAATTCAGAGGCTAAAGTACATGAAGCTATTATTTCTGCATTTGTCTTATTTTAAACATCTCCCCAACTCGGATCTGGATCATGTAGATAGTTCTTTTCTTTATTTGCTTATAGTTAAATGTGACACAATCCAACACTCTCTTTTATCTATTCTTTTTAGATAATTATAGAGCCAGATCTGGTAGCACAGATCTGGAGGTTTATCTCTCAGTTTAGACAAACTTCTCTGTGGACGATCTTGAAATACTTACTTTTAAAACTTGCTACAATTGGCCCTGATCTTGCAGGCCAGTGTTAGCCCCAATGTGCTGATATCCCTTTCATAAGTTAACATCCATATAACCTAGCATTCTTTAATTCTTTAATTTTTGATTCATAATGCACATAATTATGGCACACTTGGAGCGACAACACCTCACCAAAAAGATTAAATCTGAGGAGTATACTGAGCTACAAAACACCATTCCGGAGAAAGCTCAATCAAGTTCGGACTCCAACACTGACTCTAGCTCGGATTCTGACAGTGACTCAAGTTCTGAGCCACTTGAACCAACCTATGATACAGATTTTGACCCCAGTTATTAGCTCTCACTGTACTTTTTGTGTTATAAAGTTGTAATAGAAAATTCTGTTTTGTGTATACTACTGTGCATTTCTGTCTGTCTTCTTGCCATCATTACTTTTGTTATTTTTCTTTCTTGCATATATTTTTCCTCTGTTTTGGACCAGTGTGGACCCTGCTACCCTTTGGTTTGGGGGTGTGACAGAAATAGCAATAATCAATAAAGGAGTTAACATCAGTACAGTTTTTGGATCAGCAATTTTTTTTATTTATTTTTTTTTTTTTTCACACCTGTTGTTTTAAAAATATGAAGAAGTTAAAAACTTTTTGAAATTAATTTCTAGTGTAATTCTAAAACGTTCATGAAGTAAATGTCAGGAAATTTCCAAAAGAAAATTGATGTTTTAGTAAACCTAAGATGAAGGAAAACAGTGAAGATATACCTCAAGAAGTTGATATAAAACCACACCCAGTGAGGTTTGGGCCTGAAATGTATTCTTTGGAGGTATGCTTTGGCAATCTTTTCTGCTTTTGGGACTATATGAATCTGCTTACTTACATTAGAAGTTACACATATCCAAATCGAAATAATTTGATAGCACTCATGATATTAAAGACATGATGAAAGGCCTCCTGTTGGACAGTTTGAACCTTACAAAGCCCCACCTTTTGAAACTGCTCTTGATACACACCAGTTGAGTAAATAAATCGATGAATCCTTTGAAATCTCATCCAATAAACCTCATCAATTTCATTTAGCCTAACCCTACCAGAAGTCAAGAGAAAGGAAGACAAGTGAGGAAGGAGAATTGAGTAACAATTTAATAAAAGAAGGATAAAAGTTGAAGGCAATGATGAAACGAGAGGGAATGTGGCATGCAACAATGCTAATTCAAAAAGAAAAGAAAATATTTGAGCAAAACAAAAGAAAGAAGGCATTTTCATTGGAAGTTTGAAAAAGAAAGAGAAAAAGATGGCCACTTTGGCTCTGGAAATTCAAAAGAGGAAGATGAAACTATGCTGAAGAAAAATGGGTTTGTATATAACCTCCTGACCTTGACTGACTTCTCAATATGAACACCACTCCAACCCTTTTTAGAAATTTCACCCATAACCCACAATAAAACCCAAGTAAAAGTCCTTACTGATCAATGATGGATTGAGCTATCACATGGAGATAAGAATTTGTGTAATCTATGGTGAAAGGAGCAGTGAATTTATTACTAAAAGCAATGCCTATGCTCCTGCTTACAGTCCTATTTGAGGACTGTAATTGCTCTTGAGCTGTGTGAAATAGTACAACCCTCTCATTTGCTTTTTGAGTGAAAATCCTGGTGAGAATTGGGTTTAAAATCAACTGATTAGGGCAACATCAAAGCTGGATTCCTAAATCAAAGGCTTGTTGTTTGTTAATTTTCCTTGTAAATGGCCACTGACATACATCGACTGAATCGTAACAAGAATTACTGCAGAATTTTAGTTTTAAACTGATATCTTTCTTGAAAAAACCTTCTTACAAAATAACTGATGCAGGTGTGAATAATCAATTGAGGAAAGTAGCTGTAACAAAACTGCAATGATCTTAACTAAACTTATTGAAGAAGTTTGTGGGTACCTTCACTGAAAACCCTCAGGAGACTTCACTCCTCCACTAGGGATCACCTAGGGGTTTAAAAGGCTTGTTGCATATGCTAAATGCAACTGTGCTCCCTACAAAAGTGGCTCTTTACTTTGTTTTATTTATTTTATTTTTTCTTTGCTAAGGGACTAGCAAAGCTTAGGTTTGGGGGTGTGTTGACAAGTGAAAAATACCATTTTTCACCCCTAAACTTAAGTCTTGATAGACCTTTGAGAGAACTAAATAAGTGTTTTAAGTGCCTATGTTGCAGCTAACAATAAAGACAGGCTTAACCATAAAAGTAGCTTAAAAGTGCCAAAAAGATGACAATCCATGTCAATTCAAAGGAAGGAAGTAAAGGAACAACCTCATCAGCTGTTGAAAGGTCTAAATCGAAGAGGCAATGACCTGTAAGAGAAGCAAAGAACAATTCGAACAGAGAAATGCACTACAGAGTTCTTTTCGCAAAGAACCTGCACTTTTCGTAAAGAACCTTGAACTCTGCGAAAAGGACAAAAACTCCAGGCTTAGCTTTCGAAGAGCATTTGAACTCCTCGAAGAGAAGATTCAACTTTGCGAAAAGGAGAAAACACAATTCGAAGAGAAGATTGAACATTGCGAAAAGAGCTTCAGAAGTCACAGCACTCTGCAAAAAGGTATTCTGGAGATTCACAGCTTTAACAAGGGCAATTCAGTAATCTGTTGCACGCATCCCAATGTGTTTTAAAACCTAGGGACATTCCAGAGGGTTCTAAGCATGAAGCGAAGGAATATTCCACCCCACGTGTGCACCTAGAGAGGGAATAACTTGGCGGGAACTTCTAGAAACTCTAAACAAACTTTCAAAAATGCATAACAGAATTGAAGCCTTTTTCACCTGATTGGTTGAACCAGATCGAGGAATTCTAATTGGCGAGCGTTACGGATCCCCGTGCTTTCGACTACCATTGGTCATCTGATTTGAAAACCTCGATTGGTTGATACACATCCGAGGACACTGGGAAAGCTATAAATAGACGAAGCATTTGCCCAATTGGGGCATCCAGATTTTGAGTTTCACTTCTAATCTCCCATTTCCCAGCCAGACAGCTTGTCTGCAATCCTTGTAATAGCCTACTTTGTACTTCCATTTGAGAGCTGTGAGATACTGCTGTAACTCAAAGGAGAGTTTGCATCCAAGACTGCAAATCCGAGAGCTGTTAAGCCGTGCTCTGTAATTGTAATGGTGGATTTTAAAAGGTTGCTGTAAACTATGTATTCTCCATTGGACTCATGTCAAGGGTTCCCTCTGATCTCCTCAGTACATTAGACTCCTTTAGATTCATTGTTTTGCATGCAATTTCCCTTGATTCATTAATCCTGTGAGAATTAGTGTTGGTAACCTAGTCTTTTACAGCATTTGTAGTGATGTTTCTTGTTCTGAATTGAGGATTTGGATTAAAGACTATTGGATGGTTTGTGGCCATTAAAGTGGACAGACCATAGCCATAACTGTAAGCCTAATCCTTGAATTAGACTTATCTCTCTTACATCTGTGCTTGTAGCCAGATGAAGATTGGATCACCTCTGTTGAGCTGCAGTTATTCTCATTAGATTTCAAAGACCAAATCAGATTTAGATATTACTTCTCCATCTTTGTTTCAATCATTCTCCCAACTCGGATCTGGATCATTTAGTTTAAATTTTTCTTTGTTTGTAGTTAGTTAAACGTGACAAATTCAAACCTCTCATCTTATCAGTTTTCTAGATAGGATAGGAAGCCAGATCTGGTAGCTCAGATTTGGAGGTTTATCTTACATTTTAGACAAATTTTCTGTGGACGATCTTTCACTCACTTACTTTTAAACCTTGTTACAATTGACCCTGATCTTGCAGGCTAATTCTCTTCTAACTGTGCTGATATTTCTTTAATTTTTTATATAGTCTAGAGCCACTGTAATTTAGCAGCTATAAAATCTGTTTTCAAAACACACATAAATCAAGCATACTAAGAAGAAACAACAGTCCACACTTTTGAGGCCAAGAAGAGAGGACTAAAATCCAAATCTTGGAGCAGATTGAAGACCATAGAGTACATCATGGTGGTACACACCATAGTGATCATTTGGATTGCCTAAGTGGGCCCTAGAAGTCTAATAGATGAAAGGAAGTTTGCCCCAAGCAGAGGAGACTGCTACAGCAGGCTCTGCACAGCAGCAGACAAGCATAGAGGAACCCTCGCATGGTTAAAAATGCCTGAACAATCCACTCACACAGATCTCATGAAGTTCAAACCCACAACACATAAAGAGCTCGCGAAGCCCTCGTGCAGATCATTGAAGGAACAACTTTAGAAAATCACCTTGCGCAGTTCTCATGAGGATCAGAGCTTCAGAATATTTGCTTGCGCAGTCCTCACGAGGTTCACATACCTAAGATTTCAATGGTTCATGAAGTGCTCATGCAGATCAGCTTCAGAAGATTTGCTTAGCGCAGTGCGCGCACAGACCTCACGTGCTTTAAAGACAGAACCATCCACGCAAGAAGCTTAATTCATCTTGGCAAGGAGCCATGCGAGCTGTAAAACCATCCTGGCAAGATCTTCGAGACCTGAACAACCTGAAGTCTCATCTGCGTGAGCTATACCATTCACAGCAAAGAGAACCTCACAAACCTTCTTCTACAGCAGAATCATCCCTGCAAGAGCCACGCGAGAGGCAAAATAGGCAAATTCAACCTCGCGAGGCACGGGCTCCCAACTTCTCTGTCAATACATAGAGTATTCTTAGGATTCCACGGCAGTTAGGGCACACATCCCGAGGTGCTAAGTTATTTCCCAAATCTCGAGACAACACTTGGCCACAGATGGACCACGTTAGCAGCTAAAATGAGGGGATTTCTCTTCTATTTTTTGATTGGCCCAGGCACAAGATATTTTTGGTGGAATTGTATATAAGTTGTAGTGTTTAGCAAAAAACCATCCAACCTTTAACCTAATTTTGGCTGGGAGCTCGAGTTTACTGTGCTTAGGTCCTTGTAGGGTTAGGGTTAGGTCAACTTCTTAGTTTTTATTCTCTCCTTAGCTCAGCATTTGCTGGCTAAGTTCCCTTGTAGTAGATAGGACTCTGTATGCTGTAATCAAGACTGTGTAAGCCTGTGAGGCATGGAGGTCTACATTGGTTGCAACTCAGAGGACAGAACATTGTAAGTAATTTTTGATGCAATGCAAAGCTATTTTTATTGAATCATTCAATTTGTATTTCCCTGTTTGATTTCATTTAGATCTTTATAGGTTGTATGCTCCTATGGTTGCATGAGCTTGTAGCCAGGCAACCATAGTAGCTGCAATAATTTTAATACACTGATTTTACCCCTAGCCTTGACTATACCTTTGGGAATGATCTGTGGCCATTCAGTGGATAGATCATAGCCTTAGACTAGTCCACATCTCTGGGAATAATTGGATTCTTCTTCCTTGTCTTTGAGTTTGTTGCCAAATGAGTGATAGATGTAGATTCATTCTTTGCTAAGCTTAACATGCCCCTGTTTGAGCAGATACATCAATCCATATTTTATTACTTCTCACCCATTTTACATTTTATCTTTTAAATCCATTTCCACCTCTTTTTAAAATCTCCATTTCTCTAGTTATAGTTTTATTTCTGTCTTTAGTTTAATTTTAGTTTTGTGACACCCCAAAACTCCCTTTCTTTAGGATTGCCATATCTGTAGCCAAATTTGGAGGCCTACTAAATAACCCTTGAGGTTTTAGATCAAGTTTCCTTATGGGACAATCCATTCTTATCAAAACATGCTACAACAGGCCCTGGATCTTGCAGGACTGTGTTTTTAGATTACTGTTGTGCTGATTTCATCCATTTCACTTTACCTTCTGAATTATTTTTGCCACTATATTTTTACCTCATATTTCCAATAATTAAATCAGAAATAATATATATTCAAAAAATTCCAACAACTTTTTGGCACCGCTGCTGGGGAACCTTGATCTAATTAGTAGACCTGAGTTTTTATTTTCCGTATTTATAAACTCAGTTGTTACAGTATCTGTGTTTGAATAAAAGTGCTACTGAGTTTATTCTGGGTTCTTGCAGATCTGGAACAACAGTAAAAAGTGTAGTTTGAAGCTGCAGCTGGAGCTTCTTTGCCTTAGTTTGCACCCCCCTCTCCCTTGCTTTTTATTTATTTTCTGTTAATGCCTTAAATTCAGCAGTGGAATTTTAGCAGTAATTTTTGTCTATAATTTTTTTTAGTGTGTTGTAGTGTCTATCCTTACTTATTTTTAGGTGTGTATGCTTGGTATAAGGTCTCTTAAACCTCCAATAGAACCTTTAAATCCTGAGGTAGAGAGGGTCCTTAGACTTAGGAACACCACACAAGCCCTTGCTATTAATATTGAGCCAGCTGTGATGGGTGAGCAACAAAGAACATTGAAGGAATATAATGCACCAGGGGTGTATTCATCCCCCTTCTGCATTCAATTTCTTGCAGTAGAAGGCAGTTATAAAATCAAATCATCAACCATCCAAATGTTGTCATCATTCCATGTGCTAAGTAAAGAAGACCCATAAAAGCACATAGATGAGTTCCTTGCTTTATGCTCCACATTCAATATTGTTGGCTTTGGAGAGGAAGCCACCAAATTGAGGCACTTTCTTTTTTCATTAAAGGATAAAGCCAGAACTTAGCTCTCCATGCTCCTAGTAGGCAGCATATAATCCTGGAATGATCTCCAATGCCAATTTTTGGCTAAATTTTTCCTTATGTCTAAAATTAGCCAGTTGAGGAAGAGCATAATTTCCTTTACTCAATTCTCAACTGAAAATTTCCATGGAGCATGGGAAAGGTTTAAAGAACTGTTAAAGCAATGTCCACACCATCAAATTCTTCAGTGGCAGCTTGTCCAGAGCTTCTATCAAGGAATTGATCACCAAGAGCAGGGATATGGTGGATGCCTCATGTGGGGGCACTTACCTCCATAAGACAGCTGATGAGGCTTGAGAACATTTTGATGTCATCAGTGAGAATTTCATGCAGCAAGAGTCTCTATCCCAAAATGACATTGAAATTCTAGCTAAAATGGTAAAAGAATCCACCTCTAGAGGAAGGATGCATGAAGTCAATGTGCACAGTGACCTTAAAAGAAAGGTGGACAACCTAACCATGAAATTTGATAACTTTATGGGTGTGATGCAACCTACACTGACTGCACAAGTGAAAGAGGCATGTCTAATATGCCAGTCTCCCACACACTCACTTGAAGACTGTCCATCAGCCAGTCAGTACTCGAAATTGGTCATGGAACATGCTGCTGCTGCCCAATCATATGGACAACAGCCTAGTGGGTAACAATGGAGAAATCACCCCAATTTGAGGTGGAGGCAAGATAACTATTTGCAACCCCAGCAATAGCCTGCATTGCAATACAGACCACAGCCTCAGTATCACTAGGGCTATGCACCTAGATAGCCTTTCCAGTAGTCTGCCCCACAGCCAAACCAATTGGCTTTTCCCCCACCATAGCCTAGAGCCCCATCTTTTGAAAAACAGGTTTTGTCATCATTGCAAAACTTGGGCTCTTTATCCCAAACTGTCAACTCTCACAGTCAAAGCATAAAAAAAATTAAAGACCAGCTTGGTCAAATCTCTAATGCTTTGACTAAAAGAGAGGAGGGTAGGCTACCTAGACAGACCATGAATAATCCAAAGGGTCATTATATGATGGGTGAAGGCTCCTCAACCCAAGAAGAGGCTAAAGCAGTCACAACCCTAAGGAGTGGCTGGGTGGTGGATAACCAAATTGGCATGAAGAGTATGGAGAAAGAGAAGAGTGCAGAGGAGGAAATGAACTCATTCCATGCTGATGAACAACAGGAGCATAATAATGGGGCTATTGTTGAGCCACTACAAAAAGAAATAAATGATGAAAAAAGGAAAAAATAAAAAATTAATCATGAGATAGCTAGGCCAGCAGCTGAGGTACCAGCAACACCCAAGCTGGCATTTCCTCATGCCCTTACAGGTCCCTTTCCTTTTGATAAGGGAAATGTTAGAATGTAGGAAATGTTAAAGACCTTCAAGCAAGTTAAGATCAATTTACCTATGCTTGATATCATCAAACAGGTCCCAGCCTATGCTAAGTTTCTCAAGGACCTTTGTACCCAAAAGAGGAAAGCTAGGATTCATTTGTCCAAGAAGGTATTTACAGTAAAAATAGTTAAATCGGTATTGTCAATAGCCACACTTATAAAACTGCAAGACCTAAGGATTCCTACCATCCCTTGCATTATTGGTGATCACACTATAGGCAGAGCTCTCTTAGACTTGGGAGCCAGTGTTAACCTACTGTCATATTCAGTATATGAACAACATGGTTTTGGGGAGTTGAAACCTACACCTATAGTTCTTCAACTGACTGACAGGTCTAAGAGAAATTTTATGGGAATTATTGAAGATGTGCTGATGGGGGTGGACAAATTATTCTACCCTGCTGATTTTTTGATGGAACCTTCCAGGAATAGCACCCCAATACCTGTCATTTTGGGAAGGCTATTCTTAGCCACTACAAATGCCTACAGTCAATGCAGGTCTGGGGTAATGGAGGTTACATTTGGAAACATGAAAGTGAAATTGAAAATGAATGTGTACAATGCTGCCAAGCAACCTCAGCTGGACAATGAGGATTGCTTTGCAGTGGATATACTAGAGGACCTGATAGAGGAGAGTTTATCCAATCTGTTGGATTGGGATAAAGTTTATGAGGAATTTAAGAATGTGTGGACTGAGGCTCTTGAGGAAGAGCCCAAATAGCATTAATGAAGATAGAAACACAGTGGAGTCTTTAATGGGTCTAGTGCAACACTCCATATGGAAACCCAAATTGCTGCCCCTGATTCAGTCCTCCAAGACCCCCTTGTTGCCTTCAATAGAATGTTCACCTGATGTAGCGCTGAAACAGCTGCCAGAGATATTAAAATATGCCTTCCTAGGACAAGATAAGAAACTATCAGTCATCATCTCATCCTCTCTCTCTATGGAGCAGGAAGAGGAGTTGCTTGAAATCCTTAGGAAACATAAGAGAGCAATTGACTGAACCATTATAGATTTAGGGGGGATAGGTCCATCAGTGTGCATGCACAAGATACATTTAAAAGAGGGTTCCAAGCCCTTAAGGGAAATGTAAAGGAAATTGAATCCTCATATGCAGGAGGTGGTCCTAAAGGAGACTGTGAAACTGCTAGATGCTGGGGTCATATACCCCAATTCAGACTCTGAGTGGATCTCACCTATCCAGGTAGTCCTCAAAAAGTCTGGCATCATAGTCACACAATTTGATTTTGGGGAGTTGATGCCAACCAGGGAGCCCACTGGTTGGAGGGTGTGTATTGACTATAGGAAGTTGAACTCCAAAACCAGAAAGAATCACTTCTCATTGCCCTTCATTGATCAAATTTTAGATAAATTGATAGGAAAAGTATTCTATTATTTTCTTGATGGATACTCTGGTTACAACCAGATCCCTATGTATCCTCAAGACCAGGAGAAGACCACATTCAAATGTCCATTTGGCACTTTTACCTATAGAAGAATGTCATTTGGACAGTGTAATGCTCCTTCCATATTCCAAAGATGCATGTATGCAATCTTTTCAGACACGATTGATAAGTTTTTAGAGATTTTCATGAATGATTTCTCTATATTTGGGGACAGTTTCAGTCAATGCTTGCATCACCTCAGTCTGGTTATTCAAAGATGTGAAGAGACCAACCTGGTCTTGAGATAGGAGAAAAGCCATTTTATGGTCAACCAAGTCATTGTGCTTGGCCATGTGGTCTCCCCTAGAGGCATTGAGGTTGATAGAGCAAAGGTCGATTGAATCTTACACTTGCCCCCACCAAAAATAGTCAAACAAATCAGGTCTTTCTTGGGACATGCAGGATTCTATAGGAGGTTCATCAAAGACTTCAGCAAAATTTATAAACCTCTGTGCCACTTGCTATGCCAAGATGTGCCATTTAATTTTGATGTTGAGTGCCTTGAGGCATTTGAGGTGTTGAAGAAATGCCTAACCAAGCCCCTGACTACTCCTTGCCTTTTGAATTAATGTGTGATGCATCATACTTAGCTGTGGGAGCTGTGCTAGGCCAGAGGAAAGATAAACTATCTAGTGTGATTTATTATACCAGCAAATCACTAACAGAAGCTCAGTTGAATTATACAACAACTGAGAAAGAGCTTCTAGCAGTGGTGTTTGTTGTGAACAAATTTAGATCCTATCTACTAGGGTCTAAAATTGTCATATTCAGTGACCACTCTGCTCTCAAGTACCTGCTGGCTAAGAAAGATGTAAAGCTAAGATTGATTAGATGGATCCTCCTACTGTAATAGTTTGATCTTGAAATTAAAGACAAAAAAGTAGTAGAGAATGTGGTGGTTGATCACCTGTCCAGGATTTTAGTTGAAGAGTGTGATGCTACACCATTAAGAGATTCTTTCCCTAATGAGCAATTATTTATCATTCAGTCTGTTATCCCCTGGTTTTCCAACATAGTCAACTACCTTGTTGGAGGCAGGATCTCTTCCCACTGGTCTAAGATGGATAAGGACTTTTTTTTCTCACAAGTCAAATAATTTTTTTGGAGGATCCATACTTGTTTAAATATTGTGCAAACCAGGCCATTAAGAGATGTGTCCCTGATAGTGACATCTATAGTGTTCTTACTATGTGCCATGAATATGCCTGTGGAGGTCACTTTAGGAGGAAAAGACAACAACAAAGGTACTGTAGTGTGGGTTTTACTGGCCCTCCTTGTTTGAGGATTCCCATACACACTGCAAAGCCTGTTTAAGAAGTCAAAGGATGGGTGGCATTTCCAAGAGAAATTTAATGTCACTGTAACCCATCTTTGTTGTGGAGCTGTTTGATATATAGGGAATAGATTTCAAGAGCCCCTTTCCTCCTTTAATGGCTTATAACTTCATCCTTATAGCTATGATTATGTTTCCAAATGGGTGGAAGTAGCTGCTACAAGGACAAATGATCATAAGGTTGTCTTAAAATTTATCAAAGAAAATATTTTCTCCAGATTTGGCACCCCTAGAGCCATCATTAGTGATGGGGCCAACTATTTCTGTAACAGACACTTTGAGAGCTTGCTGAAGAAGTATGTTGTTACCCATAGGATTACTACTCCCTACCACCCACAGACCAGTAGGTAAGTAGAGATTTTCAATAGGGAGATTAAGCACATCCTGAAGAAAATAGTGAGGGCTGATAGGAAAGACTGGTCAATGAAATTGAATGATGCATTCTGGGCCCATAGGACAACCTATAAGACCCTAATTGGAATGTCCCCATTCAAATTAGTCTATGGCAAAGCATGCCATCTGTCAGTAGAGTTGGAACACAAGGCCTTTTGGGCCATTAAAAGATTGAACTTGGATCTAACTGTTGCTGGTGAAAATAGGAGATTGCAGTTGTCAGAATTGGAGGAATTGAGACTGGATGCATACTCAAGCTCCAAAATTTACAAAGAAAAAGCCAAGGCCTTCTTTGATAAGGGCCTGCTGAGAAAGGACTTTGAGGATGGTGCCAAGGTATGGCTGTTCAACTCTAAACTGAAATTTTTTCCAGGAAAGTTAAGAACCAGATGGGACGGACCATTTACTGTCATCCATGCATTCCCATATGAGGATGTGGAGATTATGGACCCCACTTCTAGGAGAATTAAGAAAGTAAATGGGCAGAGGTTCAAATCGTGTGTGGAAAATTCTATGGAGACCTTTGCAACCATGCACCTTCGAAAACCTCCCAATGATGAATGATCCCCAGCCATGTAAACTGTGTAACATAGCTATTTTTGTGTATTTTTGTTTGCTTTGGTGTGTTCTGTGTACTTTAAAACTTTAGGATGTACAGTCTTTATGAATTTGGGTTTGATGTGGCTTCAATTGATATGCTGATGTGAGTTGTGTGTGGATAATCTGTGTGTATGAAGTATGAAAAAGTGTGCATGAGTCATGAATCATGGAGGGAGCATGTGTCTAAATTGATGTGGAGAAATAAGACTGTGACAGAAAAGCATGGGCTGATGCAACATAGAATTAAGCTTGCTAGCTTAAGTGTAAAAATCAATTGCGCGAGATCCTTGCGAACAGTTTTTCTGGAAACCAAGCCTAGCAAGAGCCTCGCGAGGCCCTCATTTTCATAGAAATAGCCAGTCGCGTAGCTCAATTTGAACTACGCAAAGTCCATTCCAAGCTTGTTTCAACTCACGAGGATCAATGCCATTTGTTTTATCTTTGTGAGATCCTCGCGAGATCCTTGCGAGGCTCGAGTTTCAACTTCTTAAAGCCTCGCGATAGCAGTCTCCTTCACTTGCTTTCTCTGCACAAGATCTCAACCCTAACTCCTAGTCGAGCACTCCAACCCCCTTCTTCACTACCCAGTTTGCTCCAACACTTGCACCCTACTTTGGTTACATTGCTAAGCTTTACTGCCCGATCATTTTACACCTGCCAAGGGCGGATTTTGTCAACTGAGCATCTATGATTTCGAAGCCCTAGCGATTTGGGGTAAGTTTCTCAATTTTCTCCAGCTGTGTGTTATTGGTCTGTGGTGTCTTGATAATAGTTTGGATTTTGGGAGGAGATTTTGTTAAGAGACCTCAGTAGATCTGTAGGCTACCTAGGGTTCACAATTTGAGTGGAAGAATTTAGGGTTTTGTCAAATGGCCAGCAGCTCCCCCTTCTTTGATAACCTACAAGCCCTACTAAACCCTCCTGAAATAGATCCTTCAACTCCCATCAGAAAATTAGTGAGGATTGTTGAATCCTCTACTGTGGAGGCCATTGATGCCCCGAAGCTCCTAGTGGAGAAACCCAAAAAGAGGGCTAGGACTGTCACCAAAAGCCCTAAAAAGTCCAAGAAATGGAAGGAGGGTGAGGAGTTTGTTCTAGAGATTGACTCACTGACAACTCCAAATGAGTTCATGGCTGCCATAAAATTAGAGCCTGAGACTGCCTTTGACAAGACATTTTTTTAGAAGGAGCCATTGGCTATTGCAGCCATAGAATTCTTGACCAAAGCTACATTAGACAAACTGCTGACACCATTAAAGGAGCTTGTTTACCCTAGACTGGTATAGCTGTGATACCAAAACATCCAGGTGAAGCAGTTTGCTTAGGGGCAACATAGCCTATTAGTCCTCATTGATGACTTTGAAATGCTAGTGGGTACATCTAAGATAGCCCTTGCTCTAGGCATTCTAGCTGCCTATGACCCAGCATGCAATCTAGGGGCTCCACTAAGTGCCTCCATCACTGAAATTGGATAGAGGCTGACAGGAGGAAAGAAGGCATCAAGGGACTCAATCAGGAGGAGAGACATGGAGCCCAACCTACTTTTCATGGATCATGTTCTTAGAAAGAATATTTATGTGGCTGGGCACCAACAGGAGAGAAGGGCACCCATTGTTGATGCCATCTACTCCTCTCAGGAGCACTGCTTTAATGCAGCCCAACTAATTCTTGAAGGGATGATAGACATCCACCTAAAGGTGTAGAAAAATCAAAAGCCCAATGGACTCCCTTACCGTAGGCTGATCACAACCCTGTTAAGGCAAGGTGGATACCACTGGAAGATGGGGGAACTAACTGAGAAATTACCCCCAATTGAGTTTGGGAAAAGGTTGTGGACAGTCAGCATGTCCCTGATAGAAAAGAAGAAGCATAAGGTAGTTGAGGACAAAGCAATAGACTCAGTACCTGAGCCACCCACTACATCAGCAGCACCCAGCTTAGTCACACCCATTCCCCACACTCTCCAACCATCAGTTACCATCAGTCCACTGCCCTTCCCTCCCTCACTTACCAACCACACACCAATCATTACCATTCCTACTCCCCTACAACCAACCCCACCTTCACTACCCTCCACATTTGCTTCCACCTCTACACCTGCCACCTTACCATTCCTCCACCAGTTATACCCACACCTATACCAATAGTCTCCACTTCCCAAACCATGCCTACAATCTCAATGCCAGCTCCTACTCAACCTAATTTCCCATTGAACCTACCCACTCCAACCATAATAAAAACATATAAAAAGAAAGCCCATAAAAATACCACATCACCCATTATACCTACCCAACCCCCCACCATACCTGAACCCATGCCATTAACCCTACCCATACCAAACTTTGAGCCAACTAACCCACCTAGCCCAATTCCAGACTCACCTTCCCCTTTCACAATGGATGACAGTGAGCTTATGGCCACTGACATTGAACAAACTACCACCACTGACCTTGTACCCCCATTTGAACCCAATGAACCACTTGCACCCATTACCTCCCCTACCCATTCCATTCCTTTTCCCCCTTCCCTTGACCTAGAACCACTCACAATGAGGGGTACTCTGCCATGATGGACTCCATTGTGAGAGATATCATGCATGAGTACACACCCCTTCTAGACTTCCCACAACCTACCCAATTTACACATGCCCCAACTTCACCCTTCCAACCAATCACAACCTCCCAACCATCAACCTCAGCTATCCCAGACCCCTTATCCCAAATATTTTCCCTCCTTACCACACTCTAAACCTAAATCCTAACCAATACCCAAAACCAAGTTTCCCCCCAAACCAGCCTAACACCCCACCACCCCACCAAATATTCACACCTAAACCAAGACTGTGCCCCCGCCACAACCTTCACCCCAAGCTTCAACTTTAGTGGCAATAGCAGATGCTGCCACCTAAACAGATTTTGAAAGTGAAGAGCTTGCCTTAATCCCATACATCCCCACCTCCACCTTCACCCAACCCGAGCCCCTTCAGGAGGAGCTGCCACTTATTCTTTCCTCTCCACCCAGAGGTTCTGAGCTGGCTATCATCTCTCCCCCTATGGATGACCCTGACCAATGGGCCATAGTCCCTCTTGATGCCATTCCCATCCCCACATTTTACACCCTCCATAACTCCATGGTTGCCAATCCATACACAAGGAGGGATGCATAAATTTTAGTGAAGTCCATATCCGATGTAGTCCAGTAGACCTATGAAGACTAGCTTGCTGTAATGAAGCTTGGTTATTGGAGATCAATGGAGGGAACCCTGTTGGCCTATAACAAAGATATGGAGTTGATGCAGAAGCAAGTATAAAATGCCCTATCCCTATACAAAATCTATGAGAAGAGGGCTGATGAACTTGTCATGCTGGTGGACACACTTAAAACCCCCATGTCAGTCATGAAGCGACTCACACCAGCAAGAGTGTCTATCAAGGAACCTTCAATGGAGAAGAGTAGCACCAAGCCCAAGAAACCAGCTACTAAAAGGACCAAGGCTGGTGCTACCACAACTGAATCTGTGAAGAAGGAGAAGGGCAAATATGAATGGACTCCCCCCTTTGAATTGAGTTCAGACTAATTTTGCATAGACTGTAGTGTAGTTTTTGTATTTTATAATTAAGTTCATTGCGTATTTTTTGTTTTACAACTAGTTTTATATTTTCTACATGTTGTTCAAATAGTAAGCAGTCTTATGTAATACTCCTTTTTGTTAATGAAAATTATTTTTGTGTGTTATTTATATTGTGTTCCTTGTCTATTTTTTTTTTTCTTTCATGTTGTACTGTTATTATTTTTTCTGTTATACCACTGCTGCCCCTATACATGTATGTTATAACAGTGTGGGCACTATTTATCTTCGGTTTGGGGGTATGGTAGGGTATGCCAATGAGATAGTTAAGCCAAGTGTAACAGTAATAGTCAATTTTGAATTAAATAGAGTGAATTCACCTAAGCAATTTTGAAAATGAGGAAATTTAAAAATGATGCAGACCCTTTAACACTAAAATCATTTAAAAATTCAACACTTCCATAAGGTAAGCATCAAGTGAAATCTTTCACAATCAGTACTTAATAAACCAATAAGAAGAGAAAAGGGTGAGAACATGCCCATGAGTTTAATTGAGGACCATACCCAGTGAACTTTCAGCCTATAAAAAATTTTCTTTTTCAGGAGTGTCTTTGGCAACTTTTTCTGCTCTAAGGACTGACTGAGTCAAGACCTTTTCACTAGAAGTTAGACACCCCAAGTTGAAATTGTTTGACAGTAATCATGACACTAAGGAGAGGGTCAAGGCCTTCATTTGGATAGTTTGAGCCTAAATTTCCAACCCATTAAAACTGCCTTTTTGCATACACTCTTTGAGCCTCAAAAATCTAATTTTTCTTCAACAATCACCAAAGTAATTGACCTGAACCTCTTAACCTGATTCAGCCCTACCCTCACTCTGAGAATTCAGAAGGTAAAGGAGAAGATTTTGATGATAGGTGAGTAGGATTTGACATTTGGTGAAAGGAGAAGAGAGAAAATTTTCATGAAGTAGTGTATCAGTGGTATGGTTGTGGCAACCATCATTAAAAAAAAAAAAAAAGAAAGAGAAGTCAAGTGAAATACTTTAGCTGAAAATTAAAAGAAGAGGAGAAGCTGGCCACTTTGAATCTGAAAAATGTCAAGGAAGATGAAGTTGTGTTGAAATGAAGGTTGTGAAGTCATGAATCACCTCCTCACTTTGCTGATTTCTCAAAGTTTGAATACATTCTACCCCTTGTTCCTTACAAACCTCAGCCATAAGTCACATTACACCTATAAAAAAGACATTGTCGTTCCAAAGTGAAATGAGTTGTCATATAGAGACAAGGAGATGTCTGATCTATGGTGAGGAGAACATGATCAAGTCAGAAATTAGAAGCCTTGCCTATGCCCATACTTACAGGCCTATTGCAGGTCTACAACTACTCTTGGGCTTGAGTCAAATTGAACACCCTTCAATTCATTTGTGAAAGAGAGCCCTGGTGAGCATTGGGTCTGAGATGAAATTCAGTGGGGCATTGTTTAAAACTAATTTTTGAATTACTGGTGAGCTTGGTACTGATTGCACACATTACACTCTTGATGTCAACTGATTGAATGTTTTGAGCATGCATGCATGATTTATGTGTTGAAATGTTTGTATTCTCTATTTAAAATTCTTCCAATTTTAAAGAGCAAGGGCAGAATGAAGCTTTAGTTATTATAAACTGATTAATCACTGTGTGCGCTTGGTTTAATTATTTTTATTAAGAAGTTTGTGGGTACCTTCACTAAAAACCCTCAGGAGACTTCACTCCTCCACTAGGGATCACCTAGGGGTTTAAAAGGCTTGATGCATAAGCTAAATGCATCTGTGCTCCCTACGAAAGTGGCATTTAACTTTTTAGAATAGCTGTTTAATTTTCTCTTTGCTCAAGGACTAGCAAAGATTAGGTTTGGGGGTGTGTTAATCACTGAAAACTATCATTTTTTACCTCCTAACCTAGCCTTTACCTTGGAGCCATCTGATAATTACCTTTTGAGCATGTTTTGTAGTTAAGAATAAAACTGCAGCTTAGTGCAATAATCCACACTTTGGAGGCCAAGAAGAGAGGATTAAAAGTCAAATATTATAGTTGATTGAAGATCACAGAGTACACCATGGTGGTACGCACCATAGTGATCATTTGGATTGCCTAAGTGGGCCCTAAAAGTTTAACAGATGAAAGGAAGCTTGCCCCAAGTAGCGGAGACTGCTGCAGCAGGCTCTGTACAGTAGCAGACAAGCATAGAGGAACACTCGTGTGGTTAAAATTGCCTGAATAATCCACTCGCATAGATCTCATGAAGTTCAAACCCGCAGCACATTAAGAGCTCGCGCAGATCACTGAAGGAACAACTTTAGAAAATCACCTCGCGTAGTTCTCACAAGGCTCAGAGCTTCAGAATATTTATTCGCGTAGTCCTCATGAGGTTCACATACCTCAGATTTCAATGGTTCACGAAGTGCTCGCGCAGATCAGCTTCAGAAGATTTTCTTCGCCCAAACCTCATGCACCTTAAAGACAGAACCATCCATGCGAGAAGCTCAATTCATCTTGGGAAGGAGTCGCGCGAGCTATAAAACCATCCTGGCAAGATCCTAGAGACCTAAACCACTTGGAGCCACATCTGCGCGAGCTATACCATTCACAATAAAGAGAACCTCATGAACCTTCTTCTGTAGCAGAATCATCCCCGTGAGAGCCATGCGAGAGGCAAAATAGGCAACTTCAACCTCGTGAGGCACAGGCTCCCAACTTATCAATTAGTACACAGGGGTATTCTTAGGATTCCACAGCAGTTAGGGCACACATCCTGAGGTGCCAAGTTGTTTCCCAAATCCTGAGGCAACACTTGGACACAAATGGGCCACGTCAGTATCTAAAATGAGGGCATTTCTCTTCTATTTTCTAATTGGCCAAGACACAAGATATTTTTGGTGGAATTGTATATAAGTTGTAGTGTTTAGCAGAAAACCATCTAACCTTTAACCTAATTTTGGCTGGGAGCTTAGGTTTACTGTGCTTAGGTCCTTCTAGGGTTAGGGTTAGGTCATCTTCTTAGTTTTTCTTCTCTCCTTAGCTCAGCATTTGTTGGCTAAGTTCCCTTGTAGTAGATAGGACTGTGTATGCTGTAATCAAGACTGTGTAAGCCTATGAGGCATGGAGGTCTACAAGAGGGCTGAACATTGTAAGTAATTTTTGATGCAATGCGTAGCTGTTTTTATTGAATCATTCAATCTGTATTGCCCTATTTTATTTCATTTAGATCTTTATAGGTTGTATGCTCCTATGGCTGCATGAGCTTGTAGCTAGGCAACCATAGCAGCTGCAGTAATTTTAATTCTTTGATGTTACCCCCTAGCCTGGACTATACCTTTGAGAATGATCAGTGACCATTTAGTGGATAGATCATAGCCTTAGACTATTCTACATCTCTGGAAAGAATTGAATTCTTCGTCCTTACATTTGAGCTTGTTTCCAAATGAAGGATAGATGTAGATCCATCCTTTGCTAAACTTAACCAACCCCTATTTCAGAAGATACATCAGTCCATATTTTATTACTTCTCACCCATTTTACATTTTATCCTTCAAATCCATTTCCACCCCTTTCTAAAACCTCCCTTTCTCTAGTTATAGTTTTATTTCTGTCTTTAGTTTAATTTTAGTTTTGTGATACCCCAAAACTCCCTTTGTTTAGGATTGCCAGATCTAGAGGCCTACCAAATAACCCTTAAGGTTCTCGATCAAGCTTCCCTGTGGGACAATCCTTTCTTATCAAAACTTGCTACAACAGGCCCTGGATCTTGCAGGACTGTGCATTTTTAGATTGTTGTTGTGCCGATTTCATCCATTTCACTTTACCTTTTGAATTATTTTTGCCATCACATTTTTACCTCACATTTCCAATAATAAAATCAGCAACAATCTATATTAAAAAAATTCCAACAAGTAGTACAACAAAAATGACATATTTCTTTTGCTTGTTAACAAACTTCGGTTTGAGATACTACCCCCTTGACAATTAGCAGGGGAAACAAAAATTACTAATTGTGTTGTTTCTTTGTCCAGATATAAAAATGATCTTCAACTATTACTAGGCCAACTCAAGACCATCCAAGTTCCAATAACAATTGTATCTAAGGAAGCAAGTGGTGAAAGAAGTAAGAGAGTACATTTGGAAAGAAATGTTGTCTATATATATGAAGAATTTTGTACAAGTACCACCAGGGGTATACCCCTAAAATATACAATGGAAAAGAAAATGTACAAATACTCTACTTAGTCTGCTGCCTCTGGGCAGGGCGGCGATCACTACTATCTCTAGTCTCCTCGACCTGTAGATTTGGTATTTGATCCACTAAAGCCTCAACTGAAGGCTGAGGAGCAACCAAAGGCATCCTGGACAAAGAAGGCCTGGCAATGGAACCTCCCCCACTCACCTACTGGCCAATCACCTAGATCATGAATGTAGAGGATCAAAAGCAAATAGGTTATAAAGGGCAACATCCTGATGAACATATGCCCTCATGTGCTCATGGGTCATATGGCGTACACCAACCATGGACCAGTAGCCTCCGACTCTCCAGCAAGGCGACTAAATATTCTTCGCATTCCGCCTCTCACCCTCACAAGCTCATGCTGCAAGAGTTCGATTGTCACCTGCTTCTCAGCACGAACTACGGCTCGGGCACCCTCAAGCTCTGTGGACCATGTTCATTGCTCAACCATTAGATCGATCATCACATCCTGATAACTCCAATAGAGTGGTCCAAAGGAGTTTGGTGAACCTCCAAGCTGGTGCGGACACGCTTAGTCTCCAGGCGTGACTCCTCCAACTGTCGGACCTGCACAACAACACATAATCAAACTAAGGAGATACATGTCTATGATACAATGAAAAACATATAGGACTAAAGGCGAAAGAAATATACAAGGTCTGCTCACTCCCAAAGAAGGCGCTCGATGGTCATCGGATCTACTGGTGGCGTAGGAGGAGGCAGAATCTCAGTGGTAGGTTGTTACAAAGCAAATTGATATGCATCAAAAACACAAAGATAAATGAAAACTAAAAGATAACTGCATTTAATTAATTATACCTAGAGGGGAGGAATGGAAATATTGTAAGGATCCCGAAAAGGAGCCTCAGGAGCAGAGTTAGGGATAGCCTACACGTAAACAAAACAAAAAAAGTCTGTCAGATAAAAATAGACATATGATAACAAAAAAAGCACACAACATGAATATCCATCATACCTGACTCTCTAGACATAGTGAGGCTGCTACAACCTTGGCTGTTTGTCGTTCTTCAACAATCTTATGCTGAAAACAATTCAGAAATAATATCAAGAAAATACTAAAGAACAACAACACATGACAAAAGAAAGAAGCTCAAATTAAAGACTTACCCAATGCTCAGGCTTGGTATGGAGCCGGGCTATCTCCGAGTCCTCCCTGTTGGAGGAGGCCAAAGAAGACGAATCAAAGGCTGGATCAGGAGTTCTAGTGGTTGCAAGCTCCGCTCTCTACAAACATAAATCCATCAAATCCACCAATTAAAATAGGAGACATCAAAATTAGACTCACAATATGCTAAATAAAACAAAACACTTACCAGCATGTCGACCTCTGAGGCCAAGTTACCCAGCATCTCACCATGACCCGACCGCTCGCACTCCAGAAAGGCGACACACTGAGTTAGTCAGTCGACCTCAGCTACCAAAGCATCTTACTCATAAAAAAAAAAGGAGAGAGACAAACCAATAAGAAAATATGTCAATGAAAACATAAACACAACTAAACAAATAAAATGATAGAATCACAAACCAATACTCACCAGGTCCTGGTGAGCGACCCTAAGCTGGGTCATTGCCAAATGCTCGACCTCCCTAGCATCAGCTATAATATCGAACAGGAAAGCCAACAGAGCCTTGTCAGGACGAGCCGCAAAACCCATCACCCCCAGAGACCTCTAGAGCGTGTCCAATGCTATGTGGCCTCAGCTCTCCTCTCTCCATCTCAGTCAGTTGCTCTCTAAGAGTAGAAGCAGACTTTGGTCCACCAACGCTAAAAAGGCGGCTCCCCTGGAAGGGGGCCCGCCTAAAGAGACAATCGCCACCAAGATGGTGAAACCAGACCTGAAACTCTCAAGCTTCTACATCATTGCGCGCCCGTGACTGGGGTCCATCCATCCTTAAAATCTCTGAGTTGAACTCCTAACGTATCACTGAAGTTCCGGCCAGAGGGACCGGTCATCTTCGCGACTAGCGCGAGAAGCTCTAGGGGGACTCCCTGATGGAGACCCAACTAGCAAACTACCCGAGACACATGGATCCGGATCACCTTCTCAAAACAAAGGACCCATATGTCCCACTAGAAATACTGCAAACCAGACTGAATGATAGCCTGGTCCGCATCCTCATAGGCCCCATACGATATGCAGATGACCTGTAAAATAAACCATCAGTAAATCAAGACATGACTAAAACAAAAAAGTTAACACGATGGAGAAACTAAACAAAACATCACCTAGTCGGAATGCATATCCTCAAAGATCCCTTGAGCAACGTGGAGGTCCGTCACCCTCTTGCAACTCCCAATGGCCCTCGCCACACCCTCATGTGTGGGAACACATGAACGGTCCCCGCTAGGAACTGTGGGCGCAGAAAGGTGAAGTGATCATACACCCATATCTATAAGACAAAACAGACGCTCTATCAATCAAAAGAAAAAAATGATGAGTAAACCAAAATAACTTAAGCATGACTCAACTCACTTGAAGAAATGGGATGAAGTCACCTATGCTGCACGCACCTCTCCCTCACCTGAACACCTACTCATATAGGTGGCAAGTGCTGTCGCGCCCCATGCGTAGGCGCCAGCCCAGTCGAGGTCCCTGAGGAGGGTGAGGAACAGACCACTCACCCTCACCCCAATCGAAGACGAGAACATGACACCCCCAAGGAAATGCATCAGGAAGGCCCTGATATCAAGATCAGTTGCCACCCCCGGCACCACTGCCAATTGGTGAGCCCCAATGGCCTGGCGGTATGTCGCATACTCCTCCGCTGACTCACTATGGTGCTTCGAAGGGACGAACCCCCCACCGAACTCATCAAGAAACCACATGGTCTGAATCATCCCCATCCTGGACCAAGAAATGAATGGGTACTAGTGCCCAAGCATCGCAATGCATGCCTCCTGATAGTCAGGCAACATTTGACTTGTCACTGGCACGCCCTCAAATCTGATGCCCATGATCCTTACCTAGTCCTCTGGGGTGGGAAGCATCAGGCCCACAGGGAAGAGCAGTGCCTGCTTCTCATCCCTTCATCGCTCAATAACAACGCTGACCAAATCTCGATCGAGCTGGAATGGCTCGAGGTCCAAGACCGGCTGAAAACTGAATTGGGCTAGCCTCTCCTGCTGGAAAGGAGGGAGGGCCACGCCCTCGACTCCGCCCACGCTAAGCTAATCCACAACATAGGAGGCTCCTAAAAACCTGACCTAAATAAAAAAATAATGAATCATAAGATAAGCCTAAAATCTAGATAACTACTAAACAACTAATAAAAAAAAGAATGACACCCGAAAATAATAAATAAATAAATAATAGCAGGCAAAAAACTAATAACGACAATAGTAATAATGATAATAACAATAATAATAATAATGATAATAATAATAATAATAAAGTAATAATAATAATAATAAATAATAATAATAATAATAGTAACAATGATAATAATAATAATAAACAATAAAAAAAATAAAATAGTAATAATGTAAATAATAAGAATAATGATAACAACAATAATAGCAATAAATCAACAACGATACTGAACATGGCACTAACAATAATCGCAATAATCATAACAAACTACGATAATCAAACACTACAACACACAAAACATGAGAAAAGATGAAACGGTAAATAAACTTGACCTAAAACTATATACAAATATGATGCATGAAGGCTACACGCACAAGCTACGACAAAATGTGAGTTCTGCATAAATTAAATAGGGTTTCATAACCTAAGATTCTAAATTATAACCTAAATACCTAAGAATTAAAGAATACTTATTTTAGAACACCTACCTCTCGGCTCGCAAGAGCCTCCTCCAACGGAATGCCCATGGGGTGGAGCCTGAGGTGGAGCAGCAACCACACAGGCCTCCGGACAAGCCTCCTGAGCCGCAGGAGAACCCTTGTTCTGAGTAACCTCACAGGCTTCTACACCACCCAATGCAATCTCCAAATCCTCAGCAAAAGAAGCATACCACAAGAACCCAGGGTCAGGCACTGGGAAACTCAATCACTGCCCTCATAAGCCATCTCAGATAAAAGAACTCGTTGAAAGAAGAACGCAAGAAATAATACTCGAAACGGATAGACGAATTGTGAAATACCGCGAGAACATGAAATTTAAGGCAAACAGAAAATCAGGAAACTCAGAACTTCAAAATTCGGCAAAAGTCGAAAGCAGAATGAGAGACAAATGAGAAAATTTTAGGTATTTATGGCCTCCATCATGATTATGCGCAGGATTGATCATGCATAATTGGATTATGTGCATTGACCAAAGCACATATTCTGAATTATGTGCTACTCTCTAAGCGCATAATCGGCTCTCCTTCACACAGAAGAAGCGATGTTTGATGTGTTGCCACCATGACGCATAATCCCACTGATCACCCGGTCCGGTTCATACTGTACCCAACTGACCTTCGATTATGCACTACATTTTCGGTGCATAATTGAATTATACACCCACTGCACAACGCATAATTCAAAAATATCAAAAAATACCCAAAATAAAATAAAACAACAAAAATACACTTATTTATATGCACATATATACACAAATAAACAAAAAAAAATTCTTAGGTCCCATCGTGCCGTAGCACTAACACATTTTATCATTGCCCTTCACCCCCCCCAAAAAAAAGAAGCACAAAAAAAAGAATACAATAAAATAACAAAAATTTCTTTATATATATATATATATATATATATATATATATATATATATATATATATAAATTTGTACAAGTGTCACCGGAGGCGTACCCCCTGAACATACAATGAAACCAAAACACGCAAGTCACGCTACATGCAGGACGATCAATCAGACTCCTCAAAGATGAGACACAATAATCAGAGGGTCGCCCGCCGATGTTAGCATGCGCTTTTCTGGGTTACTTTCGGTCCCTGGAAGAAGTGGCCCAATTTGGTCCAAGCGGACTCTGGCGAAGGCGAATAAGTGACTGAAAATAAAGAGGTAAATTCTAAACAAAAAATACTTGATTCATTACAATTGCCAACTACAAATGTTTATCAATGCTGCAATATGTCGTTGATTACGCTTTATGGGGTGTGGGTTGACTTCTTTGTTGAACGTCGGCCAGTCGACTTCAACAGCTTTGGGTCGCCTGGGAGTTTAGCTAATCTAGTTTTCCTAATCCTGCTCTAATTTTAATTAGTTTGCTCTCCCACTACAACTCTAACTGCTTTTAGTTTCCTAATACTACTATAATTCTTATTAATATAGTTTCCTAACTCTACTGTAAGTCTCATTAATTTAATTTCCTAATTCTACTATAATTCTGATTAAAAGGGGGTTGTGGCCCATTATGCTAAGGAGGATCAGCCCCGTTCCCGGGTACCCTTCGTAAGCTCCCTTGGGCAAATCAGGTGGCTAAGGATTATTTTAAAAATATTATGGACTGAAGACTGAATTAAGATTTTAAAGACCGAAATTATGAAATCTGAAGATTGAGATTTAAAATTAGAATTAAGAATTAAAAACTTTGGAACTAGGACTAGGGTAATAATGATTATCTAGAATTTAGGATTAAAAACTAGAACTTAATAACTAAAAGCTAAGAACTGGTTCTATTGACTAAGAACTAGAACTAGAAACTGAGGACTAAAAACTAGAAGTTAGAGATTAAGAACTAGAAACTAGAACTAGGAATTAACACATAAGGTTTTGAACTAGAAACTAGAATAAACAATTAAAACTAAGATCTAGAACTAGAAATTAGAGCTAAGAACTAGAACTAGAAATTGAAAACTAAAAGAAATTACTTGAAGCAAAGTGCTGCAGAAGGAATCTCAAAATCCTAATCTTGGAAGAGAGGAACTTGAGGCTTGAGTGTGTTAATTGATGTGGGGTAGGGGGTCTATTTATAGGTATTCAAGTAATTACGTGCCCTGTGGGAGGTGCGTAATTGGTCAGTCAGATCCAATTGCGTGCATTGTACGGGGCGTGTAATTGAATTACGTGCCCTGTATTATGCGCTTCATACTCTTTGAGTCAGTCACAGACTCAGTGAGTGACCGACTGACTGGCTCAGCCGGCTGTCCTAGTTCCAACTCGCTTGGGACTAATTATGCGCCCTGTATAGCACATGCAATCCAATTAAGCACCTACTTCAGTGTGTTTGATTGGGGAGTTTAGGCGGTCACATGAATTAGAAACCAAATCAAACTAGGGACCAATTGCAAGCTGGTGGTGGGGCGTGCAATCGATTGCACACTAGTGAGGGTGCATAATCGGGTCTTTAGGTGGTCTGCGAAAGATGGAGGACTGATCAAAGTTGGACCAATTGCGCGCTAGTGTTGGGGCGCATAATCTGATTGTGCGGCTTATCCAGGGTCTAATGTAATCCATGGGAAGAGCGGGTCTAGTCCAGTGGGACCAATTGCGCATGTCTGTGGGAGCGCAAAATTTGAAAGTTTCCCCGGGCTGAGTCGGGTTTGAACCACAGAGCTATTGTTTTAGCCTAAGATCAATCATGTACTATTGTTTCAGTACGTAGTCCCATCTTTAGGGTTTTAAGGTCTTCGGAGAAGGTCAATCCTTCTCTAGAGATCGTGGGCAAAGTCAAATGTTAACTGAATAGGTTTGTATACTCCGGGAGGGAAAAATTGGGGTGTCTATAAATGCCCCTCTTCGGTGTATTCTTGTGGAATAAGAATGCGTCAAAGAAGTAGACACCCCTCTTCTGAGGTTGCTTCTCGTTTCTTTGAGAAATCACAAGTGTGAACTAGCTTTCTTATCTATTAGCTCAAGCTAAAGGGAGCATTCGGGGGCCCAGTGGTAACTTTCGAGAGGTGTATCCTCATCCGTGGGTGCAAGTGACATTCTGTCACATGTCGCGACCTACTGCAAGTTGCAGTCAAACGAGGGAAAATTGATGTAATCGAGAGGTATATCCTCATCTGCGGGTGCAAGTGGCATCCCGTCGTATGTCGTAACCTATTGCAAGGGGCATTCAGACACAGGGGAATTGTCATATCCTAATCTGTGGGTGCAAGTGGCATCCCGTCTCATGTCATGACATGCTGCAAGTGGCAGTCAAACGGGAGGAAAATGGTGCTAACGTGGTAGCGGAGAGCATCATACGAATATCTCGAGACAAGGTCAAGTGACCAAATAACAAGATGTAATATCATGTAATGGCGAAAGCTTTCTCAAGTCATGTCAGATCGGACACGTCATTGCTCACACCAACGGCGCGCCAGATGTCCTTTTCCAGTGGACATTTGTGATTTCTCAAATTTGAGTATACTCAGTATTCTATTTCCCAGGGGAAGGAATAGATTCGGGTGAATTTTGATAGATAGGAGGTTTGTTTATTATCATTTTTCAAAGTTTGGAATTTTTAACTTAAAATCAATTCAGTGGTAAAGGAGCAAAACTTGTCTTCCCAGACGTCACTAAGCAAATCCACCGGAACAGGATTTGTGGGCTCGACAGTTTATGGGGTTGTCAAGATGAAAATTGGTATGCCAAATACTCCATCTAATCTTCTCGTGGATATTGATGATTGTCTCTTATGGGAGGACTACAGTAATTCACGAGTCGAGAGAGACGGGTTTTGAGAACATTTGACTTAATTATTATCTACCTATATTTTACAAGGAATATAGAGTAGGTAAAGAGGGGAGTGATACTTACTTTATTTGGGCGAAAGGTCCTTGTATCATGGATCAAAATGTCGGAAAACCGATACATGTCATCTTGTCAAAAAATCGGTACATATCGGACGATACGTATCGGTACCGGTCTGTATCAAATGATACATTGAATGTATCGTTTGATACATACCATATATTTGAACGATACGGTACATTAATGTACCATATCGTTCATATCAGATACCGATACATATCGTCTGATACATATCGGTATCGGGCGATATTTTGATCCATGCCTTGTATTGCTCGTGATAGGACTGGCCAACTGTTGCCCCCATTGTTATTTTACGATGGGACATCAGAAAGTTTTTTCTCCTCTTCCATTTTTACTATAGTGGGGCCTGATGGTTGCCAGTGTGATGAATGTCTAGATCGCCTGATGAGATGTTCACGATGGGACTTGATAGTTGATGGGTGTGATCGAATGTCGAAGAAATTTCTCTCTTCTTCTATCAGCGAGTGTATATTTCTATTGCGGTGGAGTCTAGTGATCGTCGTGTGATAGGGCATTCAAGAGTTGTCGCAATGGGTCGTGATGATTGCCGTAGTGAGGCATCTGGAGGGAGGTTCGGCTCTTTGCAATGGGACATGGTTGAACCTCCCTTTTTGTTTGCATGCGGTGACGGGTTGCGATGGGACTTGCCTTTGGCCTTGGTGGTGTGGCAGGACTTTAGCGCCATGACAGGACATGAGGGCATGTGAGGCATTACTGTCTTTCTCTCTCTCTGATCAGCATGTGAGGTTACACGATGGGACGTTGGTTGGGGATATTAGCGGCTCTCTCTCTTTGGTCGATGTGTGAGGTCATGTGATGGGACGAGGAAGAGTGATTCTGATTGTGGTGGGAAGGGTAGCATGATTGGCTACTTTGTCATCATTATTACATTTTTGTTTGCTTTGTGTCGCGATGGGACGTTGATATGTATTAATTAGTTTTGTTGGGTTTTATTATAGTGATGATACTGTGAGTAATAATTTTATTTTATTTTGTTTAATTTTGTTGGCTTGTTTTGTGTTGCGGGGCTAGTGGGGGATGTTGGATGTGATTTGGTTGCGATGGGACTGTGCGGGGCAGTTTTCCCTTTGACTTAATTGCGATTTTATTTTTATTAAGGGTTTTTTGTATATACCCCCCTGAGATATGCCGATATTGCATCAAACTCCCTAAGTTATAGGTATTTATTCTGCTGCCCTTAGTTTTGTGTTTCTGTTTCATATACCCCCTTGCCGTTAATTAGCCATGAGTTTATGGACTGAAATGACTATTTTGCCCTTAATAAAACTAATATTCTAAAAATACCACCATTCTAAAAGGCCCTTCATCATCTATATTTACAAGTCAGGCTATTATAGTTTATCACCATTCTAAAAGACCCTTCATTCACCTTTATTTACAAGCCATGCCATTATAGCTTACCACCATCATTCTAAAAGGAGTACCTTTAAATCCACCCACAAAATCTTTGAGTTCACCCACGTTGAAACACATCGACTGCAATGAATTAGATGATGGAGATTGTTTACCATCCCAATATTTCATGAGATCAATCTTTATATCATGGGTGTACCATTAGACGGTTGGGATCAAGGATCATGATAGTGCCCTTAATCTCTACCAGAAATAAGTGCATGTTCACTTGGATCTAGACCATAGATTTTATGCCTCTAGTAACAGTACTCAATACAAAAGTAGTTGATGAATGGTTATGATGTCTACTACATGCAATTTCTAATATATGGTTCATAAAAGAAGTGGTTAATTAACCTCAAGGGGTTAGGTGAGCTGGCTAGGTACCTGCTTCCAAAAGCAGGAGACCTGAGTTCGAATCCCCTCCCCCCCTTGATGCCACCCTAGGGATTTATATCCTGTGCTGACCCAGCATGTGCTGAATTTGGGGTGCACATGTGCCCCTGAGGGGCCCGGATACCCAGGTTATAAAAATAAAAAAAAGAAGTGGTCAATTGATTGGACGGTTGGGATCAAGGATCAAAATATCAGTTTCGGGCATGACCGAAACCAAAAATTTGAATGAAATTTTCAGCCATAATTTTGAATTTCGGCCGAAAATTTTATTGTTATACATAATTTGACCGAAATTTCAAGGGTGATTTTCATTTCGGTGAGGACCGAAACTAATAAATTTTTGCCGACAGTATGAATTATCGGTCGAAAGTTTGAAACACGGTTGGGATGGTTCCGCTTGTACAATCATTGGATATTAATGATGATACCAGCACAAGAGGGTTTCAACCCGTCGGGTTAACTCGATAGGTCAAAGTCAAATGACCCGACCCGCCATAGGTTTGGGCTTGGGTTCAGATTTCCAAGCTCTAACCCATTAGGTCGGGTTGAAAATGCTGACTCAATTATTTCCAAGTTCCACTCAACCATTGAATTGTTTATTATTTAATTCCCAACAACATTACTCATATACCCAATATAAAAAGCCACCAAAATTTTAGATACCCAAAATTGAAACCCATCCCAAAATAATAAAAAAACCTACAAAAACTTTTAGATACCCAAAATTAAAAATCATTTCAAAATTTGATTCTTAATTTAAGAACATGTAGATTGAAGGTTTTCTTGATAAGAATAATTGCATGGTTTTCCACAAATCCTCCATTGGTTGAGTATTCATCCAAACGTTGACATGTTTTAATGGGGGAATCACCCATCTAATGGGTCTTGAATTTGATGGGTGAATGAAAGGCTTTTTAGAAGAGTACCTTTAAATCCACCCACTGAATCTTTGAGTCCACTCACGTTAAAACACATTGATTGAATTGAATCGAATGATGATGTGCAACCGTGGAAATCGAGACGATCCCGCCGCGGCGATGCACTCGCTAACAAATATATAGAGTCACCACCCAGAGCTTTTGGTGTCCCGGGAAACCTAGATCATTTTTATAAGCATCAAAGTGCCACAAATATGACTCTGAATCCGGTCCACACCCAAGGTTCTTGGGTAGGGGTTTCAGTTATCGATTGGGAAGGTGTTAAGCACCCAATCAATCCGCTTAATATGGTCTCTACTTATGGCCAAAATAAAAACAATATAAAAGAAAAGAAAAAGGCTTCCTCTTATCCAAAGGGGCTTAAAATCCTATTTGTGTCCCTCTGCTCCTATAAAAAATTCGGCGGCGTAACAGTACAAATGGGAGGATAGAGGGGAGAGTCGGAGCTCTCGGGCCCTTGTTGCATCATTGAGGAGCCTTGCGTAGGCTTGCTTTGATGAGCTTTTGAAGGCTTGAATGGTGGAAAATGGGGTTCTAACTCCTATGGCTTTCTAGCTAAGAGGTAGAGAGAGGAGTCTAGGGGGTAGCATACACCTAGACTAAGGATTTTGGAAATAAGATTAAGCTTGAAATAAGGTCGAGAGATTTTGAAAATTTATGTGAAAATGGGACACAAAAGGGAGGAAGAACTTCTCACTTTGAGCTCTTTCTCTCTTAAGCAAATTTCTCAACCTTTAATCCAAGGGGAGGGGGGGCTCTATTTATAGGAAAAGGGTAGATTAGGAGGCTACTTAGATGCTAATTAGGGTTAGCAATTAGGTAATCTCTAATCTAAGGTTTCTTAGGATTTTGAGAGCTTGGAGATGTGTGGGAATGGTTTTATTGGTGGATGATAGGTTGATATTTTAAATCACTTAAGGGTTGCAAATAGGCACTAAAAGGGTGCAACAGAACTAACAAAACACCCCCAAAGATCAAGATGGTCAACAAGTCAAACCCCAATCTTAATTTTTGAAGTAAAAACCCACAGGTACAGTTCATATGCCTGGCGCAACTAATAGTTGCGCCATGCATATGTACCAAGCCTTGGAAAATTCCCAAAAAGTTTTTCAGTTAAAATTGAGAAGTGGAGAGCCTGAGCTTCACGGGGCTGGCATCTGCATTAGTTTATTCACGCAGTTGCAGAACCTTCGCGGAGTAGCCTTTAGTTGGTGAGTAGTGCTTACTCACACAGTTCCTTTGCACTGCATTGCTTTCGCAGAGATAATCTGGAGCGCCAAGACTCTTCGCGTAAATAAAGATTTAGAAGCTCTCTCTCTCGCTGAGTACTCGTGTAGTAAGGCGCCTACGCTCGTGTGGTAACTGATTAGGCTCCAGGGTGTGCAAGAGAAATTTTGGGCATCTCTCTCTTCTTTGGCTATGTGAGAACTCTAGAGGTGACAGATTATTCTTTGTGCATATGAACTCGCTATATTCTGCGTGCAACTGCTTTGGGGGCAGATCTTCGCGAGAGCTTCGTAAGGACAAATTCTGAGATTATTAAACTGCGAGATCTTCATGATGTCTTTTATGTTCTCCTCTTGACTGTGCGACCGAACTGTTCGAGGGCAACTTTCACTACATCTTTAGCTTCACGAGGGGGATCCTCAACTCTACGAGATGATTCTTTTGACACTCTGATGCATTGCACTTGCTGCTGTTGCAGCTTCCTCCATTCTCAGCTAACTTCTTTCATCTGCTAGGCTTTTGGTCAATGACGACCAGCAATTGAATCACCATGGTGAGCACTACCAAGGTGTTCCATTAGACTTTGGCTCGGTTGTCATCTTTACATGTATTCTCTCTCTTCTTTAGGCCAATAAGCATGAATTTTATATTAATCTGTACAGATTATTGCTAACTACAAAACAAACTTAAAACATGATTATTAGTGAGCTTCAAAGTCCAGGAAAGGTTAGGTTAAGAGATGAAAAGTGGTATTTTTCAGTGAATAACACACCCCCAAACCTAATCTTTGCTAGTCCCTTAGCAAAGGAAAATTTAAAATAATTACTCTAAAAATTTAAATGCCACTTTCGTAGGGAGCACGGATACATTTAGCATATGTACCAAGCCTTTTAAACCCCTAGGTGATCCCTAGTGGAGGAGTGAAGTCTCCTGAGGGTTTTTAGTGAAGGTACCCACAAACTTCACAACAAAACAGTTAAAAATAGTGCAGTCAATGGCAAAACAAATTTAAATGAATAAAGCCTCAGTCCACACCTATCCTTTAAAATCACAGAAAATTACAACAGTAATGCAGCCATTTAAAAACTCAAAATTAGCATGTGTTTGCATTACCACCATTCATTTTACATCAGGAGTTCAATATACAAAAATTAGTACCATGCTTGCCTTAAATTCAAAAATCATGTTTGATATAACCCCAATGAAGTTAAAATTTAGACCCAATTCTCACCAAGGCTATCTCTCTGCAATGGAAATCAAAAGGGTGTTTACATTCTTATCAACTCAGGAGCAGTTACAAACTCCAAATGGGCCTGTAAGTATGAGCATAGGCAAAGCTTTTGATTTCTGACATCCTCATGACTTTTCACCATAGATTAGACACTCCCTCATCTCCACATGATAGCTCATTTTACTTAGGATCTACAAGGTCTTTTGATGGGTTATAATGTGGCTTATGGGTGAGGTTTGTAAAGAATAAAAGGATAGAATGGATCAAAATTGAGAAATCAGCAAGGTAAGGAGTGATTTATGACTTCACATCCTTCATTAAAGCACAACTTCATCTTCCTTAATGTTTTTCAGAGTCAAAGTGGCCAACTTCTTCTCTTCTTATCAATTTTTCAGATGATATTCTTCTCTTGACTTCTCTTTCTTTTTTTCTTTTTTTCTTTTACATATTTTTATGATGAACTGCCACACAAAAATCATTGATACACTGTTGCTTATATGTTGCTTTTCTTCTCCTTTCACCAAATGTTGGACCACTCTCACTATCTTCAACTCCTCCTTTACCTTCTAAATTCTCAGAGTGAGGGTAAGGTTGAATTAGGTAATGAGGTTAAGGTGCAAGTACTCCGGTGTTTATTGAAGAAAAATAGGATTTTTAAGGCTCAAAGAGTGTATGTAAAAAGGCAGTTTTAAAAGGTTAGATTTTCAGGCTCAAACTATCCAAATGAGGGCCTTGGATGATTTCCTTAATGTCATGAGTGTTGTCAATCATTTTTTATTTGGAGGTGCCTAACTTCTAGTGAAAAGGTCTTGACTCAATCAGTCCTCAGAGCAGAAATAATGCCAAAAACATTCCTCAAAATAAAATGATGGGCCCAAATCTTACTAGGTATGGTCCTCAATTTAACCCATGGGGTATATTTTCACCTTTTTCTCTCCTCTTAGGTTCACTAAGTGCTAATTGAAAAAAATTTTGATGTTAGCTTCATGGTGGTGCAAAGATTTTAAAATTTTTAGTTTCGAAATGTCTGTAAAAATTTTTAACTTTTCGCAAATTTACTCATTCTACAAGTTAGGTGGGAGTTGATTTTATTCATCCTAATTAAACCAACACTATTGTACTAAAGTTAACTGCTTCATTGGTAGACCTAGCTTGCAACACCCCCAAACCTATGAGGAGTAGTGTCCTCACTGATTGAAAAGTGGATGTGCAATAGGCTCAAGACATAGACATTAACTACCAAAAACTACAAGAGAGAAAAACAACACACATTACAGACAACACAGATTGTCAGGAAAAGACATTTTATTATAGATACAAAAGCAAATAGATTACAAAAAGATAAAAAATTATAAACCTAAGAACAATCTAAGCAAAACATCATGTCAAACAAAATGGGTCTCAACCTGCTATGGAAGGGGAACTGTAAGCCAGGAGGAGGGGGAAGACGACGATCAGGGAGATGGGTGTGGAGCAGGTGGTGGGGGTTTGAAGAGGATGGGGGGATAGATGCAGGTGGTTCGGTTTTTTACTTCTTCTTCTTTCTCTTCTCCTTTTTCTTCTCCTCCTTGGCCAGGATCCTCTAGACCTCCTCGTACTCATCCCATAGGAATTGTAGTGGGTCAGGCTCATTAGGCTATGGCGGGTCCAACCACATCGAGTAGAATTTGTTTGGGTTATATAGGTGGGTTGGGATGCAGTAGGGGTTTTGGAAGTTTTCCTTTCTTCTGGTATGGGGCCTTGACAGGTGGGCTAGGATGGGCTGGAAAAATAGGTAGGAGAATAGACCTAGGTAGGGTGGCTGTGGCTATGGTGGTTGGTGGTGTAAGGTCAGGTAGGGGTAGTGGGCTTGTGATGGGCTGTGATGTCTGGGTGGAAGGTGGAGCTGGCGTGGAGGTTGAGGTAATGGATGAGGGGGTGAGTGTGGTGCTGGCTGGAACAAGTGAGGGAGAGGTTACAGCAGCAGCAGCAGCAGCTTCTTGAATGGTGGGGGCTGCATCTCTCAGTAACTCTTCCCTCCTCTTCTTCTTCTTCATCATCATGGTACCACTGATTCTCCATTGCTTCTTCCCACTATGTTTGCGGTTCAGTGCCACAGTCTCTTCCTCCCTTTTGAAGGGGTATTTCACCCACTTTAGCAATGCAGTGATCAATCTACAGTAAGAAAGGACATGCGGTTTCTTATTTATCTTCACCTTCTCACACAAATCCTTAATCCATTCAAAAATTAACTTGGCTACATCCAAGTAGTGATTTCTATGAAATGAGAAAAGGGCATCAGCTATGGGGTACCTCCTCTCCTGCTCATGCCCAGAGCAATATACATTTTTCCGCAACACAGCATCCATTAGCCTGAGGTTGGGGTGCAGATCCCTCTTCCGGATTGAGTCACCTGAGGCAGTGATCCCTCCAGTTAACTCTTTAGCTATCTCAGTAATGGTGGCTGTCAACGGAGGACCCAAGCCCCACTCAGGGTTATACCTGGCTGGTATCCCTAGTATTTTTGCAATGTCTGCCTGGTTGAACAACATCTCAAAATCATCAATTAAAACCAGCACTGCTGGGTTCCCATCATCACCAATTTTTAACTTCATGTTCTGACAAAATAACCTTACTAATCGTGGGAAAACCAGCTAGGGTCTAAACAGGGGCAGCAGTGATTCCTTCGCTAGATATTCAATGGAGGCAGAAGTCTCAGGTAGCTCCTCAAAATAGGCTTGATCGAAAATGGTTTCAGCCTCCAGCTGAATTGCTTCCACAAATTTAGAAGGGACCCTGGGGTGTTCAGTAGTCTCTTCTTCCTCAACCTCAGGGATCTCAGGGGCCACAGCTTTGCCCTTTTTCTGTTTCTTCTTTGATTTATCAGGGCTCTTAAAAGGTTGGTGCTCTCTAGCCCTCTTCTTTGGGACATAATTCTTCTTTTCTTTCAGAATGGAGGGCTCAACAACAGGTGAGGGAGCCTCAGAGGTCTCCAATGTGGAGGCCTCTGCAATCCTAGCAGACTTTCTAGTGGCTACAGGGCTGCCACTGACGGATGGGTTTAGCATCACAGCAAGGGTATCTACAAATTTTGAACTCATGGCCATAGGTGCTCAGATTAGCAAAATTTGGGTTTACACCTTTTAGAAAATACCACTCACTCAGAGTAAGCACAAAATCTTCAAATTCTCCCCTTCTTATCTTCTTTTAACTAAATCAAGCATAGGGTAGAGAGAGAAATAGAGATCGTACCAGTTGAGAGCTAGGGTTCCACTTGAAATTATGGACAATAGCTCAAATCCCCCTAAACCACGTTCAAAGTAACCAAGAGTAGCTGGGGTACAAAATAATGGGAGGAAAATGCCTGAGGTAGTATGGATTACAAGATGGCGAAGAAAAGAGGGGAAAGGGACGTCGGTTCTTGTGTTGAGAAACTAGGGCAGATAGAAGACATGAAGAAAATGAGGGGCTTCACTGAGTTTATAGAGCAAATCTCGCAGTTCGCAGAGTTTGGCAAGAGGAGCTCGCGGAGTTAAATTCTCGCGCAGTTGGCATTTAAGATCGCGAGATGTTCTGTCGCACTGAAGAACAAACTATCTCGCACTAAAAACAAACGGAGCTGAATCTTTACCTTTAGTGCGCGAGGCCATGTGCTACCTCAAAAATTTATCTCGCGTGGTGCTCGCGTAGAACTACATTGAGTCATGCTTCTCTTACAGCTTGAGCTCGCGGAGCAGAAAGGCAGCTCTGCGAGGCATTTTTATAGCCATTGCTCAGGCTTTTAGTGTGCGAGGAAGCCAAATGATGACTCGCGCAACAAATTTAAGCATTCTACATCTACGAGACAACATATCTTTTCAACCTTTACTCAGTTAGCTCAGTGCAGCACAGTGGTTAGTGCATCCATGCTGTTGTGCAGCCAACCATTGTGCATGGACACCAAACCTCAGACAGGTAATTCACTTCAATCATGAAACACATATGCCCATTTAAATTAACAAATTCATCAATATTGTAAGATTCTAAAGATAGTTTTTCAGATCAAGTTTAATGCATTTATGATGAGAGCACCTCAACCAATCATCCACAATTATAAACAATAAATTCCAATGACAAAAATGCACATGTATCCAACACAAAATTAAAAAATAAACAAATAAAGTAAGACAAGTAAATCATCATGACACTAAAAACACCACTGACAGAATTCTATAAAACACAAATCAAAACAGAATTTTCATACATATGGTACACTTATTACCAATGTTTGGATCACTGAGCACTAGGTTCCTCCTGAGTAGAGGATGCATCACCAATTATATACTAACCTTTCGAATTTGTCAGAGGTTGACTAGGCAATTTTTCTTCTTCCCTCCTATTCAGAGCATTACAAATCTATCCCAGCTGGTCCTTAATCTTCTTGATGCTCTATCCATGAGAATTGACAGTTTGCACCATGCTCTCCAAATTTTGCATTGAAGCCAGCATCTGCTCTTTAAATGAAGAGGATCTAGGCTTTTGTGGGGGCAGGGCCAACTGGTTAGACTGTGGGGCAAGTAATAGAAAATTTTGCCTTGGTGGATAACCTTGATTAAACTGGTGCTGGGGTCTGTAAGGAGCTACCATTTGCTGTTGTTGGAATTGAGGATAAGAATCTTGTCTCCACCTCAGATTTGGGTGGTTCCTCCAAGAATACCCAGCAGCCTGCTGCCCAAAAGTTTGAGCAGCATTAGCATGCTACAAAACAAAATCAGGAAATTAGTTGGCAGATGGACAATCATGAATAGAATGTGTGGGAGATTAGCATATCAGACATGCCTCCACCTGTACAAGCATTCGGGGCTGCATCACATTCATTAATTTGTCAAACTTCAAGCTCAGGTTGTCCACCTTTCTCTCCAGATCACCTTGCACCTTTACTTCATATATTCCACCTCTAGGGGTGGCCTCTTTCACCATCTTAGTTAGAATCTGACTGTCATTGTGTGATAGAGATTCCTGCTGCATGAAATTTTTCCCTATTATGTCAAACAGCTCCCATGCTTCCTCAGCTGTCTTGTAGAGGTAACTACCACCACAGGAAGCATCCATCATATCCCTTCTCTTGGCATTAATTCCTTGATAAAACACTTGAACAAACTACCACATTGGGATTTGGTGGTGAGGGCATTGTTTTAACATCTCCTGGAATCTTTCCCAAGCTTCAGAAAAATTCTCAGTTGAGGGCTGAGTGAATAATAAAATATTTGTCCTCATCTGGCTTGTTTTGTTCATGGGAAAGAACTTAGCCAGGAATTTGGTTTGAAGGTCACTCCATGACTGTATGCTGTTGGCTGGGAGCTTCGATAGCCATGTGCTGGCTTTGTCCTTTAGTGAGAAAGGAAAAAGCCTCAATTTAGTGGCCTCAGGCCCAAAGCTAGCAATGTTGAAGGTAGTGCAAAGTGCTAAAAACTGGTCGATATGCTTGTAGAGATCTTCTTTACTCAGCCCATGAAATGAAGGCATCATACTGATGGTGGAGGATTTAATTTCATAGTTCCCCTCAACAGAGGGAAACTGGATGTAGAAGGGGGAGGTGTACTCCCCTGATGCATTGTATTCTTTTAATGTCCTCTACCTCTCAGTCATGATAGTTGGTTCAGTCTCAATAGCAGGGCCCTGTGGTGTGTGTCTAGGTCTAAGGATCCTTTCAACCTCTGGATTTGGAAGTTCTAACTCAGGGTTTAAAGACCTTCTACCATGCATATACTCACACCCACAGTAAGTACAAAGAATACTCACAAGCACACACAAAGAATATTTTAAACAAAAATTAACAGCTACACAGATTTACACTAAACAAACATAGGGAAGTAAGCATAAATAGACTAAGATTTAGGGGAAAGGAAGTGCAAACAGAGCTAGCTACACTCCTGCTGTAACTTTAGCTTCTCCCTTCTGTTGTCCATTTCTGTAAAATTCCATAAAGAATCAGTAGTACTTTTATTCTTGATTAGTTACACCTATAAAGAATTGGTTAGTCTAAATTATAATACAACTCAGGTCTACTAAAAAGATCAATATCCCTGACAATGGTGCCAAAAACTTGTTAATTTCTCCAGCTATGCTTCAGTTTATTGTGTGGTGGAAACCAATTAAAAACAAGATGAAATAAAAGAATGGAATAAGCACAGCTAGAGTACTCCTAGACTTGCAAGATACAAGACCTATTGTAGCAAGTTTTGATAAGTAAGAGTTTGTCGCACAGAGAAATTAATCTAGAACCCAAAATGGGCTATAATAGTAAGGCTCCAGATCTGGCTACAGATCTGACAATCCTAAAGAAAGGGAGTTGGGTGTCACGACTATACTAAATTAACCTTAACAAAAGAAGAATAAAATATAACCCTATCCTAAAGAAATGGTTAAACAGAAGATGATGATGGTGTGTGCCAGAATAAAATATAAAAGTTGTGAGAAGTAAGCAGGTTAAGCTAGAATTACAACAGTGATGTAACTCAGATTTAGTCTGTCTCTGTAGTGGTCCTTGCTGAGACGCTATCAAAGGTCCCAACAGGGTAGGAATATCCAATTTAGCCCATGCCATTTGGGGTGCTCTTAAGGCTCTACCCTATCCACTGTAATACTCACAGGGTATCCGATAGAGTCTGTCAAATCCCATTGGTTAAAGCAGAAATTGCTAATCTGATCTAGAGGAGTGGACAGATCATTTCCCCAACCACTGAACCATATCATGCCATGAATACTATTACAGTACTATGTAATGCCAGGCTAGAAGCTGCCCAAATCTGTGCACAGATCTGGCCGACATCCATAGGTATTCCAACTTGTAGATCCTAAGTGCTTTGCCAAGGCCAACAGCTCACTGTGCCCACAAAAAGGACCATGTAATAGGTTAAATAAGGCTCTAGATTCAGCTAGTCATTGCTACAAAGGCCTGCAATGACCCAGCCTCAAGCTGTAATTACTACATAGAAATCAAATCTAACCTTTAATGGCAGCTAAGTAAAACAGAGGGGAGCCAGTTCCTGTACAAACCTCCTCACAAGGCTCTAAAAGCTCATGTGCAGGGGAAAAGAATCCTTCTCAAACATGTGGTTGGACACAACCTTAGGGCTATACTTTGTCCACTATAATGGTCACAGGGTATCCCATTGGTTTGTCCATATCACAGAGGTCTGAGAAAGAACATATAAATAGCTACAACCACCATAGTCCACAGGCCTCCAAGCTCCATAGATCTCACTACAGATCCAGCATTGCTTTCCATGAGTCTTTCAATAAGCTCAAATCCTAAATGTATGCTATAGCCCGAAGAGAACTACAGACAAATAGGAGAATAACAGATTGAGTAAGCATTAAAACAACAATCCATTAATGAAAGCAAAACTTACAATGAATTGCCTCCTGGCTGCAGCCTGTACACAACTGCTCATCCAAAATCCCAATGTATACTAAGCCTATTACAAAACTGCAATACAAACTAAACCTAGCTACTTATAAGAGGATTAGCCAGTAAATGTTGGGCTAAGAGAGAAGAAAAAGGACAAAAAGAGATGATCAAGCCCTAACCCTAGCCTGTTGGAGCTCTCCGTCGACAGAGGATGAAGGAAAGATGAAAATAATAAACTCTAAGTATAGCTTATATACTCTGTCCATAAGGCTTTGGCTCTGAAGAGATTAACCCTAATTTTTCTAGCAGACGTGACACTATTTCAACCCTTGGATGCCTAGAGATATGTGCCTCAAAATCCGCACGTCGGGAAGTGTTTCCTAGCCTTAGGAAATTCATAAAAAAGTCTTTCAGTTAAAACTGAGAAGTGGAGAGCTCAAGCTTCACGAAGCTGGCATCTACATTAGTTCATTCACGCAATTGCAGAGCCTTCGTGGAGTAGCCTTTAGTTGGTGAGTAGTGCTTACTCGCACAGTCAATCTTCAGTTCATCGCGCAGTTCCTTTACGTTGCATTGCTTTCACAGAGATGATCTAGATTACCAAGACTCTTCATGCAGATAAAGCTGCAGAAGCTCTCTCTCTCGTTGAGTACTCACGTAATAAGGCGCATGTGCTCGCATAGTAACTAATTAGGGTCTAGGGTGTGCGAGAGCTACGTGAGAGAAATTCTGGGTGTCTCTCTCTTCTTTGGCTATGCGAGAACTCTGCGAAGTGACAAATTTTTCTTTGTGCATATGAACTCGCTATGTTCTGTGCATAGCTGCTTTGGGGCAGATCTTCGCGAGAGCTTCGCGAGTATAAATTCTGAGAGTATTAAACTGTGAGATCTTCACGATGTCTTTTCTGTTCTCCTCTTGATTGCGTGACAGAACTATGCAAGGGTAACTTTCACTGCATCTTTAGCTTCACGAGAGGGATCCTCAACTCTTCGAGATGATTCTTTTGACACTCTGATGCATTGCACTTGCTGCTATTACAACTTCCGCCATTCTGAGCTAACTTCTTCCATCTGCTAGGCTTTTGGTCAATGACGACCAAAAATTGATTCACCATGGTGAGCACTACCAGGGTGTTCTATTAGACTTTGGTTCAGTTGTCATCTTTACATGTATTCTCTCTCTTCTTTAGGCCAATAAGCATGGATTTTGTATTAAGCTACACAGATTATTGCTAACTACAAAACAAACTTAAAATATGATTATTAGTGAGCTTCAAGGTCCAGCAAAGGCTAGGTTAAGAGGTGAAAAGTGGTATTTTTCAATGAATAACACTCGGCAAACCTCCTAACCCCGCTAGGCCCCCTGATGCATTTTTACTCAACTGCCCTTCCCTGATGGCGTCCTCACAGTGGTTGGCATTCCTTACCAAGTCAACAAAACTGGACTGCTACTAGTATACCAAAAAATCTGAGATCACTGGTAGGGTATTTTTTGAGATCATTTCTATCTGCTCGTCGTCAGGTATTCTGTTTCTTACTTGAGCTGCCAATGCTCTCCAACGCCCTAAGTAATCGCTGAAGGTCTCATTGTGGTTCTGCTTCAATTGGGCTAGATCTGACTTGTGTGGCTCAATGTCCATGTTGTAGACATATTTCTCCTGGAATAAGTGGGTCAGATCTTTCCACATTTTAATCATGAACGGTTCACGATTCAAGAGACGTGAACCATCTTAAAGCTGGGCCGGTTAAACTTTTCTGAAATACTTTGATGAGGAGTCGTTCATCTCCGTCGTATTAGCACATGTCCCCATAGTAGGACTTAAGGTGAGCAATAGGGTTCCCTATGCCGTTATATTTATCAAAGATCGGCATTTTAAATTTGGGGGGTAGGGGGACCTCGACGAACAGACATAAACCCGTGAAGTCTGTGGCATGGATTTCAGCACCACCGATCTTCTGTAATTGCTTCTAGATTTTATCCAACTATTCTTTCAGTTGTTCCGACTCCTTGGACATGGGGGCTGCTTTCTCAATTATTAGCCTGGACTCACTTTGGGCTAAAAGGGGTGGGGTAATTACAGGTGGAGGATTGACATTGATCACTGCCCCGACATAGACCCCACTATTTCTAATCTCATCCTCCTCATACTGCTGGTCTACATAGGGTGCAGTGAGGACGAGATTTTCATGTTGATGTATGGACTAGATGGGATTGGACTGGATGTGGGTTGGGTGAGCCCCTTGAATGTAAGGGAAGTGTTGTGGGGTGATGGGGTGAGTGGTAGTTTGGTTTAGGGGTGGGGCCTGATGAGGCCATTAGACATGGGAGAAGGTTTGGAGATGGTCTTGGGGTATGGGGCCATGAGAAAATTGGGTTTGGGGTATGGCATGGGTTTAACCCGGGTGTGAAGGTTGGGGGTGGGTGAAATGTTAAGGGTATTGTGAAAGGTATGAGTGTGGGGCTTGGGCTTGGGCCATGAAGCCTGGGAGGTTTGGGCTATAAGGCCTTGGTCAGGCTGGGCTTGGGTAAAGGGTAAGGGATTTGGCGGGTCTTGGCCCATTAGGCCTTGATGGGTATAGCCCATTGGGCTTTGGAGGGTTTGGGCCATGGGTCGTTGGTGGGTTTGGGCCTGATGGGTCTGGGCCATGGGCCCTTGGTGGATTTGGGTTAGGCCCATTGGGTTTTGAGGGGTATGGGCCATGGTATTTTGGTGGGCTTGGGCCATGGGCCATTGGTGGGTCTGGGCCATGGGCCCTTAGGTCTGTGTTTGGGTTTGGGGTATGTGGGTCTGACACATTGGGTTTTGGAGGGTATGGGCCATGGGCCATTGGTGAGTTGGGGTCATGGGCCCTTGATGGGTTTGGGCCATGGGCCCTTGGTGGGTTTGGGAAATGGGCCCTTGGTATGTGTGGGTGGTTGGGTTTTGGGCCAATGGGCCTTGGGGCATGTGGAAAGTGGAGATTTGGACCAATGGGCCTTGTGTCATGTGGGAAATGGGGGCTTGGGCCAATGGGCCTTGGGGCATGTGGGAAATGGGGGTTTGGATGGTGTGGATGATGGGGGGTTGATGGGGGAAGTGAGGTATGGAGATTGGCTAGGGTATGGGATGGGTTCATGGATATGGGGTGTAGAGGAGAGGAGGCATTTTGGGAAGCCTTTCATATGGAGTAGGCTTGGAACATCTCCTCCATCATGGTCATGGAAGGAGGGTTGGATGGAGATGGTGGATTTAAGGGGTGATGAGATGTAGATGGGGTGGATGTGATGGGTAAATTGGGCATGGTTCCGATAAAATCGAGCATGATCCGGGTAATGGATGGGATATGGGGTGGATTGGAGGGATGAAGTGGGGCATTGGCAAAGGGGGATGGGTTGGGAATGTTTAGGGATGATGAAGGGTAAAGTGTGGGTGTTTGGGAAAAATCGGGCATGGCATCGGTAAAAATGGGCATGACCTAGGTAGATGGGAGGATTTGTAGGGGGTTGGATAAGGTGGAGGTGACATAGCTGAATGAGGGTGGATCAGGCCTATATGGGGAAGATGGAAAATAGGCATTGGATGTGGATGGAAAATGTGTTGGATTTGGCATGGATATGGGAGGGAAAATGGGCATGGTTTAGACAAAAGATGGGGAATGGGAGGATTGATTTTGGATATTTTGGGAAGTGGTGGTTGGAAAAATGGGGGTACCAAAGGACCCGATAATTGTAAAAGGTGATTGTGTGAGGGGAATGGTGGAAAAAACTTCTCTCGAAAGAGAGTGGGTTGGAGAATGTGGCGGGGATGAGTCAGGATCGGCGTAAGCCGGGTGCACTACCCACGACATTGTTTATTGGCGGGTTGGGTATGTGTTGTCACTCCACATGTGCCTTTTTTTTATGTGTATTTTGAGAACGAATTAATGAATAATAAGTTACATAATTTTAAATTATGAAAGAGATATCAGCACATTGAGGGCTAACAATAGCCTGCAAGATCAGGGCCAATTGTAGTAAGTTTTAAAAGTGAGTATATTAAAGATCGTCCACAGAGAATTTGTCTGAAATATGAGATAGACCTCCAGATCTGTGCTACCAGATCTGGCTCTATAATTATCTAGAAAGCAGATAAAAAGAGAGTGTTGGGTTTTGTCACGTTTAACTAAAAGCAAATAAAGAAAAGAACTAACTAACTGATCCAGATTCGAGTTGGGGAAGTGATTAAAATAAATCAAATGGAGAAATAATAACTACGTGGTTTCGCTTTGAATTTTAATAGAGAATCTCAACTAAGCAGAGTTGATTCAATCTTCATCCGCTACCAAAGACAGATGTAAGAGAAATAAATCTGAATTAAGGAAGGGGTTTAGACTTATGGTTATGATCTGTCCACTTAAATGGTCAGATCATCCAATAGTTGTTGACCTATCCTCAATTCGTAACATGAACATCATCGCAAGTCTTTATGTAACTAGGTTACCAACGCTAATTCGTGCAGGTAATGAATCAAGGAAATTGCATGCAAAGTAGTGAATCTAAAGGAGTCTAATGCACTAAGGTGATCAATAAGAACCCTTGACATGAATCCAATGGAGAAAACATTCTGACAACCTTTTAAATTCAATCTTACAATTCTGAGCACGGCTTTAGAAAGCCCTCGGACTAGCATCTTGAATCCGATCTCTTTGGAGTTACAAAAGCACTCTCGGAACTCTCAAAAGCAAAAGCAGAGGAAGAAATTACAAAGTGCAGATAGACTATCCGAAGGAGGGAAACAGATGAGATGAAAACTCAAAATGGATGCCCCAATTGGGCAAATGTCTTCTCAATTTATAGCTTTCCTCTATCCCGCACAAGGCTGAATTGACCAATCGAAGTGCTCGGATCCGGATTGCCCAATGGTCATGAGCATGGGGATCCAGATCTGTTCGCCAATGAAAATGCTCGATTTGGTTCGCCAAGCGTTAGAAGCATCAATTTCATTATGGGAATTCAAAAGTCTGTTTGAGCTTCTAGAAGTTCCCGCTAAGTGATTTCATCTTTGGGTTTTCACGTGGGGCGGAATATGCCTTTGAGTTGTGCTTGGTATCTTCCTAAATGTCTCTGTGCTTTTAATTACATTGGGGCGTGCAAAGTTCTTGAAATGCCCTTCAAAGTGGTCAGAATCCCGATGCCATTTCGCAGAGTTTAAGGGTCTTTTTTCAAAGTAGTTTGGCTCCAGAAGTTCTTTTCGCAAAGTGTTTTCTTCTTTTCGCAAAGGACATTCTTCTATTCGAGGAGTGTTTTCTTCTTTTCGCAAAGTTCAAGGTTCTTTGCGAATTGAAGAGATTCTTTGCGAATTGAGCTTTAGCTTCCATTCTTCTTTGCGAATGGATCCTTCTTCTTCTTCAGGTCTTTTCTTGCTCTTTTAGGACCTTTTTAGCCATTGCTGAGGCTATTTCTTCACTCCCTCTTTGAGTTTGACATGCGTTGTCGGCTTTTTGATCATTTTAAGATGGTTTTCGGATTTGGACCTGTCTTTTTGGTTAGCTGCAATATGAACACTAAAGCACTTATTTAGTCTTCTCAAGGGTCTTTCAAGGCTCATGTTTAGGGGTGAAAAATGGTATTTTTCACTACTTAACACACTCCCAAACCTAATCTTTGCTAGTTCCTGAGCAAAGAAACATAAAAAACATAGTAAAGAGCCACATTTGTAGGAAGCACAGGGGCATTTAGCATAAGCAACAAGCCTTTCCAACCCCTAGGTGATCCCTAGAGGAGGAGTGAAGTCTCCGAGGGTTTTCATGAAGGTACCCACAAACTTCTCCATGAAACAGTTAACATCTGCAATATTATCAAATGAGCAATCAAGGAGCAGGTTAGTTACTCTTGAATCAATGATGAAATAGAAAATTTGATTATTGTTTGCAGAATTTAAACATTTATAAACCTCATGAATGTTTCAATATTTCCAATCTGTGAGCAGTCATAGAAAATCATACAAATGTGCCAAGATAAGCTCATCCTATGGATAAAAATTAGGTTATAAGTCATACTTAAGGTGCTCAAGTTCCAACCCAAATACTCACCGGGGTATACTCTCATGTTGTTTTTGTTGAGGGGTTCATTTTCACTCAAGCTCAAGAGCGATTACATCTCCCAAATGGATCTGTAAGCATGAGCATAGGCATGATTCTTAGGCAATGGCATCATTGACATCTCCTCACCATAGATTGGGTCACTTCTCATCTCCACATGACTCACTCAACTTTGGATCACAAGGGCTTTTAATCTAGGTTTGTTTGTATGGTTATGGAGTGAAGTTTCAAGGAAAGGCAATTTGAGCAGAGGTTTGAATTTGAGAACTGTGGTGAAGTGAGATGGTTCATGACTCCACCTTTTGAGTTTAGCTTCTTTCTTCTTCTTTACATTCACAGTGATCAGTTCTTTCTTTGATCTTGCATTTTCAACATAAGGTCCCTTTTTTGCCTTTCTGCAACTTTTCACATTGTTTGTCTTTTCTTTTCTCGATCACCATATTGCCTTTTTTTGAGGTATTTTCTCTTCATTTTCTTGATGTTGCCTAGAAATGGTCCATCTTCAGTTCTTTCTCCTTTACCTCCACAATTCTCGAGTGAGGGAAGGCTGAATTGGTTCCATAGGTTCAGTGCAAGTACTTTTGGGTATTTTGATGAAAAATTGTAGGATTCTGACTCAAATGGGGTACAAAAGGCAGATTTTTCTTGGTTGGTTCTGTTAGGTTCAAAAGCTGTCCAAAGAAGGCCTTGATCTTTCCTCGGTTTCATGAGTCTGTTACTTGTTTTAATTTGGAGTTTCCTAACTTCTAGTGGATCTAATGCCTCTTAATCCTTTGAATCGGAAAAAATTGCCTCGATCACTTTTCAACAGAGATGGAAAATATATGGGCTCAATTCTCACTTATGGTTTTTCCTTGAGCTTTTAAGTATATCTTTACCTTTTTCTCTTCCTTTTGACTTACTATGTGCTGATACCAGTATGTTTTTATGGTGTAATCATCATGGAAATGTAGAATATCGCAAGGTTTAGAATGTCTAAATTCTTGCAAAGAAAATTTTAAAATTTCCACATTGTCATGATTCTTAAGTAAAATAATTCATTTCCTGATTACTTAGGTGATTCTGTTGTCCTTAGGTTAACTATTCCTTGGCGACACATCACACCCCAAACCTATGAGGAGCAAAGGTCCTCACCGGTTCAAAGGTGGTGGCATAGTCACAGCTTATTAGGGAAAACAATGAAAAATAATAGCATGGAGAATTACGAAGCAAATTGTATGAACGAAATTTTCTGAAAATAAAAGAAAAGAGGGGGTAAAGGCAGTAAGAGTGAAGGGTTTATTTTTGTTTGTTTCTGAAGTAGGGGAGCACTGCTATAACAGGAAAAATTGCAAAATAACAGAAAACAGTACAATTAACAAAGAAAAATGGAATAAGAAAGAAAACAAATGATGAAGCGCACGAATGATACAAGAACAAAAGATTTATACATTGTATTTGAGACTCGATGAATGCAGACTTTTAATAACTAGGATCAAAAGTCGATTATCATAGATGGGTTCTATGGGTTCTGAACTAGAGTCCTTGTCGAATCCGAACTAGAATCGATGTTGGAATTAGAAGCTGGATTTTGGTTTCTCGGGAATGGAGTTACGGAGTTGATGTACTCTTGACTTGATCTTTCTGGTGAGGCCAAGGTGTTTGGTCGGTGGTGGTTTTCTTACATTCTTGAGCTAAGCGATCTTGGAGCATAGCCACCTTGTCTTTGCTCGGCCTTGACCAATTGGAATGTTAGTCCCACGGATCCCTCATCTTCTCTCTCTCAAATTGCATGAAATGCTCTAATTTTTGATTTTGGCCTCATAGGGGGTTGGTGTAGGCCTCCAAATCACCGTCTTTCTGCACATCCCTACGGATGTAGGGATTTTCATGGCCTCTGGGAGAGGGTGCATATCTAGGGAGGGGATGGAGTGGTAGGGGACTAAAGGGGTCCAAACTGGGGAGGGGGGTGGGGGTCTGCTTTGGGTAGCCTGGGTGGTAGTGGAGGGAAGCACTAGGACTTGGTCTGGCATTTGGGTTGCCTGTGAGGCAAAATGGAGAGCAGGGTAATGGGGTAGGTGGTAATGGGGCGATTAACGATGGATGAGCTCCAATGTAGCGTGATTATGCGCATTTGTTTGGAGCCGGGCTTGGATATTTTGGAGGTAGGTGAGGATCTGGGTGTAGGGAGCTGTGTGGGGAGATTAGCCTAGAGGGGATTGGGATTAGTGAGGTGGAGGGTTGGGGGTAATGGGTGTGAAAGGGAGGTGGGGAAATGGGTGAAAGGGAAGGAGCAGGATAGGTGTAGGATCTAGCTCCATGGTGTCAAATAGGGAGAATAAGCCTGTGGGGAAAGGTTGGGGTTCAGAGGCAGGATACCTGTGTATGTCTTTGAAGGGTGTGGGGTGTGAGGGGCTTTGGGCAGAGGGGTGGAAGGGGATGGAGCAAGGATTGGGGTGGCTAATTCCTCTAGGACCTGGTTATTGTTGGGGAGATGGGTGGTGTTGGGATAGTAGGGTGGTTGGTGTGGTAGGGGTGTCCAAAATAGGAATGATGGAAGGTGTGGATGATGAACCAGCGATGGGGAGGGTGTGGAGGAATAGGAACCGGCCATGTGGGTCAGAGGAGGTGCAAGAGCTACCTGTAATGTGGACTAAGTCTGACAAGTGGTGCAGCCTAAAGAGCCGGTCACCACAGGAGTTGGGCTTGTAAGCTGGTAGGGGCCGTGGTGAGGCTGGGGCTGGTTGAGGCTCCACACAATTTCCACTTCGCAAGATGCCCACCCACACTTTCGTGGCTTGGTTCTGTCATGCTCGAGAGCAAGAACTAGCTCTGCTCGTGCTATGGGTTCGAAATAGGGGCAGAATAGGGCAGTGCAAAGCAGGGGCATGGGCTGGTTCTCCTACTTCCCTCATTCTTCTTAACATTGCACGACTTGTGGTCGTGCTTTCTTGCCAAAGTTGTGAGGAGTGAGTACCTCAAAGGGCTCTTCCCTATCAATGTCAAACTTGGCTCTTAAGAGGCTGAAATTAGTCTTCCAAAGGGGAGGCGGCAATTTTCGTTCCTTCTTTACCTTGGCACTCACATCAGCCATTGCTTCCAGATGAGCATGGGGCATTGAAAATTGCCCCTTAGAAAAGTGAAAGAGGGCTTGAGGATAGGAGTTCGCCTCTTGGGTATGATTACATAAAAGCTCCCTCGGAGTATGGAATGCATTAGCAGATATTGCGGGGGCAGATCTCTTCTAATTATTGATTGCCTAGAACTCACCATGCCTTGTGTCAAATGGGCAGCCATGTTTACGAAGAGGCGCCAGAGCGACCAAAGGTCCATCGGGGTTGAATTGAAAAGGTATCCCCAGCATGCCCTATGTCCTCAAATACAAGCTTAGGTCACGATTATCTATGAAAATGACTAAGGTTGGCACGTCGCAACATCTTGATGACCTTTGTGAGGTTTTGATACCACGCTTTTATCATCCTTGGATAAGTTTTTTCGGTAATGGGGTGAGGATAGTCTTGAGAGAAGCTTCTCGAGGTATCTTAGGGATGGTAGGCAATCATGTTTGGAGAAAAAGTTTCATCCACCAATAGCTCGGGTATGAGCTCGGGTATCAATGAAGGGGCTAGGCAAAACTAAGTGAATGGGTAATGGGGGCAGCTCAGACTCAGGGCTTGAGGCAGCAGGGATAGGCTCCTCATGGCGTATTTTCTATCCGTTTTCAACCCTACCTCCCTTGTCCACTGAGAGCTTTCTCTTTCTGACGTTTTGCTTTGCCTTTGGCTTTTGGGGTCGATTTGGTTGCCTTCTTGGTGATGATGATTTGGGGAACATGGCAGCTAAGGATTTTTAGTTTTTCCCATACTTAATTGTGGAGGAAAAATGCTCCAAACACTGGCTAACACAGATTTAGATTTTTCTAAAAAGATTGAGCGAGAATGGATAGAAAAAATACCGCGATCTAGGGTTTGTGCTTGAACTGAGTCGCTTTGTTTGTAAAGATCACCCAACTGACAGTCTGACTTTGATCTCTGAAAAATGGAAACGCTCAAACAATTAGGAACAAACGGCTGATATCCTTGTGGAGCTCGTGTGAGAAGAGAGTGAGCTAGGGTTTTAGTGGAGCGTCGCTCTGCAGAGAGTGTTTGCAAATACAAAGCTAACTTCAAAACGACTAAATATACTTGAAGCGAAAATCGCAAAGCACCTTTAAGTTTTCGAAAAGTTCCAAAAGAGCCCTTCTTATTACTTCGAATGGCAAAAGTGCCTTTCGACAAGTAGATAACCGTAAAGATTATTTCGCAAAGGACTTAGCTCGTAACCGTCTATTCAAAAGGAAATGTTATCATAATCAACTATTCGAAAAGAACATCTTTGTTTTCGGCGGTTCATTGCAGCTCCGAATCTTCTCGAATAGACTTTGGACTTTCATGAAAAGTAATTTTTGCTGCGATTTGAACTTTAAGTGTAATTAAACTTGAAAAGGAAAAAGCGAAGCAGAGAAATTCAAAGAAAACTATGTTGTACAAACATAATATACAATTTTCTACCATCGATTTTGGAGATTTTGATGGCGGATGATGGGCAAAGGCTCACGAATGTTGTCAATGCATGGCTTGAGCCTCGACCATTTACCTTAATGACTCTTCCGTCATTGGGATCACGGATATCCACAACTCGAGGGGCAGCCTTGATGACTGTATGGCCCTTCCATCCGGATCTCAATTTGCCAGAAAGAATTTAAGTTTAGAGTTGAATAACCATACCTTGGACCCGGTATGAACTCTTTCTCATTAAACTCCTATCATGAAATGATTTGACTTTCTCCTTATACAACCGGAGCTTGTATAAGCATCCATCCGCACTCTTCCAATTCGTGAGTTGAAGTTTCGTGATTACCAGCAGAAGTTAGATCCATATTAAATGTTTTAATAGCCCAGAAAGCTTTGTATTCTAACTCTACTGGCAAATGACATGCTTTGCCATAGACCAGTCTAAAAGGAGACATTCCAATTGGAGTTTTGTAGGCAGTTCTGTATGCCCACAAAGCATCATTAAGCTTAAAGGACCAGTCCTTTCTGTCCTTCTTCACAGTTTTTTCCAAAATGTGTTTGATCTCTCTATTTGAAATCTCCACCTGTCCACTGGTTTGTGGATGATAGGGAGTGGCTACTCTGTGAGTGACAGAGTACTTTTTTAATAGAGAGTCAACCGTCAAGGTAAAAGTGGCTCCCCCCATCACTGATGATGGCTCTGGGGAATCCAAATCTGGAAAAAATGTGGTCTTTGAGGAATCTTAAAACCACTTTGTGATCATTGGATTTGGTAGCTATGGCCTCAATCCACTTGGAGACATAGTCCACAGCTACCAAGATGAAATTATTTCCATTAGAAGGGGGAAAGGGGCCCATAAAATCTATGCCCCAAACATCAAACAACTCAACTACTGTGATTGGTCATGAGGGCATTGAGTTTCTTTTGGAAATCGCCCAGCTTTTTGGCGCCTGCAAGATTTACAAAGGTCAGTAAGGCATCTTTAAAGATTGTGGGCCAATAGAAACCACACGCAGAATTTTTCACTGTTTTATTGCCACTTGAAATGGCCTCCACACTGCTCATGCCCCATTGACAATATGCCAGAGAATTCATGGTCCGGGACACACTTTCTGATCACTTGGTCTGCACAATTCTTGAATAGATAAGGATCTTCCCAAATGAAATTTTTAACTTGTGAGAAGAAAAGATCTTTATCCATTCGATTCTAATGTTGAGGAATCCCAGAGCCAAAGAAGTTGACTATGTTTGCAAACCAAGGATGTGGGTATTGATGGCAAAAGTTGCTCATCGAAATGATTCATTAATGGGTAAGCTATCATCCTCGATTGAGAATTCGGATAAGTGATCACCACCACATTCTCCACTCCTTTCTTATCCTTAATCAGATCAAACTCGTAATAGGAGGATCCATCTGATTAATCTGGGCTTGGTATCCTTCTTAGGCGAAGGTACTTTAGGGCGAGTGGTCAAGAAACACCACAATTTGTGAACCTAAAACATAAGACTGAATTTTTCCAATGCAAACACATTTCTCGCTTGTTGTGTAGTTGAGCTGGGCATCTATCATGGATCTGCGCATAAGCTATGACATGGGAAGCTTATCTTTCTCTGCCTAGACAGGCTCCTAGGGCATAGTCTGATGCATCACACATCAGCTCAAAGGGCACTGAATAGTCGGGGACTGCAAGATGGGAGCTGAAATCGACATTTCTTAAGGACCTCAAAGGCATCATGCATTCATTAGTAAACACAAAAGGAACATCTTGACACGAATGACAGAGTGGCTTGGAAATTTTATCAAATCTTTGATGAACCTCCTATAAAATCCTGCATGCCCTAAGAAACTTCGATTTGCTTACATGGAGGAGGCAAATGTGCAATTAGATCAATTTTGCTTGGTCCACCTCTATGCCTTTATGGGAGACCACATGTCCTAGGACAATGCCTTGGTGACCATAAATGACTCTTTTCCCACTTAGAACCAAATTGGTTTCTTCACATCTTTGCAACACCAACTTGAGGTGGTGTAAGCATTGGGAAAAGCTCCATAAATTGAAAAGTCATCCATGAAGATCTCCATGAATTGATCAATCATGTCGAAAAGATGGCATACATGCATCTTTGAAAAGTAGCAGTGGGCATTGCAAAGACCAAAGGGCATCCTCCTATAGGCAAAAGTGCCAAAGGCGTGAAGGTGGTCTTTCTTGGTCCTGGGTACAGGATCTGGTTGTAACCAGAGTACCCATCAAGGAAGCGAGTAAGCTTTGCACGCAAGCTTATCAAGGATTTGGTCAATGAAGGGAGGGGAAATGGTCTTTCCTTGTCATGGTATTTAATTTTCGTAGTCTATGCACCCTCCATCCAGTTGTTTGTCCGGTGGACATAAGTTCACTGATTCATTACTATGATGATGCTGATTTCTTAGGCACCACTGTGGGTGCTACCCAAGCAGAATCAAATGGGGTAAATGACCCAAAGATCTAGCAGCTTGACAACTTCCTTCATTACCACTTCTTGCATGTGAGGATTCAACCTTCTTTGCATTTCTCTAGAAGGCTTGGCATCCTCTTCCGTGGATCTTATGCATGCATACAAATGGGTTTATTCCTCCTAAATCGCAATGGTCCACCAATTGCTTTCTTGTGCTTGCTTTAGAACTACCAACAGCCTCTTCTTGCTCCTTTGTAAGGGAGGAAGAAATAATCACAGTAGTGTTTGATGATCTCCCAAAACACATATTTCAGATTTTTGGGAGCCGCTTGAGTTCCAATTGTAAATGAGAAAGAGGGCAAGAAAGGTACCTTGGTAACTTGTGGAAGAGGGAGAGGAGCAGGTCTCCAAGAGAGAGAACTTGATGATCAAGCAGTGAGTGCCTTGCACAAAGTGCACTTTGAATTTGATCTCCTTTTCCTTCTTTCTTAGTGGATTCCCAATCATTTTAAATTCGTGGTGGAGTCTTTACCTTGCGAAAATGTTTGTAAAGACTCCTCCACCATCATCAATGATGTCAACATGGAAACATTCCTCAGAGAGAATTGAGGTTGAGTAACAAAGATTATACACATTCAATTTAACTTTCATATTTCCAAAAGACACCTCCATGATGCCGACTGCATTGAATGCATGCATTAGCTGAGCTGTGAATGGTCTTCCTGTAATGACAGGATGGCGGTGGTACTTTTGGTTGGTTCCATGTCCAACACCAAAAAAGTCGGAGGTAGAAAAACTTGTCTACTCCTACCAAAACATCTTCAATCAACCCCATAGGTTTCCTTTCGGATCTGTCATTTGTAACACCACTTGAGTGGGTTTCAATTCTCCCAAACCTAGCTTCTCATAGGCAATAGGGAAGCAGTTGACACTAGCACCCAGATCTAGCAAGGCTTTCTCAATGGTGTGCTCCCCAATGATGCAGGGATTGTGGGGATTCGGGTCTTGCATCTTAGGTGGTGTTGCAATTGATAGCACTTGGTTGATTTTCTCCACAAAGAAAGGCCTTCTTGGATAAATGTATCCTAGATTGCCTTTTGTGAGTGCATACCTCTTTGAGAAATTTTGCATAGCTAGGACTGCTTGATTGCATCAAGCAGGTAGGTAGATTAATTTTAACTTGCTTGAATGTCTCCATCATTTCCTCAATTTTTGTGTTTTGTCAAAAGGAGAAACTGACTTCATTGCATGGGGAAATGGGAGGTGAGGAACAAATTTCTCCTCCTCTTTTCAACAATTTTGTTATTTTGCTTTTTCATTTTTTGAATTTTGATGTAAATCAAAAGACATTAAACACTGCAGAATTGTTGGTTCTCAAGAATTTAAAATAGAAAATGAATACAAAGGAGAAGGGATGCAAACTCAAGCGAGATCTGCTCGACTTTTAGTCCAGATGCTCCTTGTTGACTGATGGTACTTGAGATCTGCAAAAATCCAAAAATTGCAAGTGATTACCTTATTCAAGTATATTGACAAAATAAAAGAAAAACTCAAAGCACGCCCAAATTTGACAAAAAGACAAAAGAGTGGCAGCATTTATTCAAATAACTAGAAGGCAAAGAATAAAACTCGTAAAAAAAAAAAAAAAAATTCTGCAAAGAAACAGTTTTCTATACAAACTCAGAGACATTTAATCAAGCACTTGGAATGCAAAGTGCAGGTTTAAAGCAAAAATTAAAATAAATGAAAATAAACATAGGTTTATCTATTTTAGAACAAACTTCCCCGGCAGCGGCGCCAAAAACTTGTTGTCACTCCACATGTGCCTTTTTTTTATGTGTATTTTGAGAACGAATTAATGAATAATAAGTTACATAATTTTAAATTATGAAAGAGATATCAGCACATTGAGGGCTAACAATAGCCTGCAAGATCAGGGCCAATTGTAGTAAGTTTTAAAAGTGAGTATATTAAAGATCGTCCACAGAGAATTTGTCTGAAATATGAGATAGACCTCCAGATCTGCTACGATCGGCTCTATAATTATCTAGAAAGCAGATAAAAAGAGAGTGTTGGGTTTTGTCACGTTTAACTAAAAGCAAATAAAGAAAAGAACTAACTAACTGATCCAGATTCAAGTTGGGGAAGTGATTAAAATAAATCAAATGGAGAAATAATAACTTTCTGTGGTTTCGCCTTTGAATTTTAATGGAGAATCTGCAACTAAACAGAGTTGATTCAATCTTCATCTGGCTACCAGCACAGATGTAAGAGAAATAAATCTAAATTAAGTAAGGGATTTAGACTTATGGTTATGATCCGCCCACTTAAATGGTCACAGATCATCCAATAGTTGTTGACCTATCCTCAATTCGTAACATGAACATCATCGCAAGTGCCGCCGAACTAGGTTACCAACGCTTAATTGCACAGGGTAATGAATCAAGGGAAATTGCATGCAAAGTAGTGAATCTAAAGGAGTCTAATGCACTAAGGTGATCAATAAGAACCCTTGACATGAATCCAATGGAGAAAACAGGTTCTGACAACCTTTTAAATTCAATCTTACAATTACAGAGCACGGCTTTAGAAAGCCCTCGGACTAGCAGATCTTGAATCCGATCTCTTTGGAGTTACAAAAGCACTCTCAAAGAACTCTCAAAAGCAAAAGAGGAAGAAATTACAAGTACAGATAGACTATCGACCGGAAGGAGGGAAACAGAGATGAAAACTCAAAACTGGATGCCCCAATTGGGCAAATGTCTTCTCAATTTATAGCTTTCCCTCTATCCGCACAAGGCTGAATTGACCAATCGAAGTGCTCGGATCCGGATTGCCCAATGGTGTTGAGCACGGGGATCCAGACTGCTCGCCAATGAAAATGCTCGATTTGGTTCGCCAATCGCGTTAGAAGCATCAATTCATTATGGGAATTCAAAAGTCTGCTTTGAGCTTCTAGAAGTTCCCGCCAAGTGATTTCATCTTTGGGTTTTCACGCGGAATATGCCTTTAGTTTGTGCTTGGAATCTTGAATGTCTCTGCTTTTAATTACATTGGGGCGATGTGTAGAGTTTATCGAAATGCCCTTCAAAGTGGTCAGAATCCTCAAAGATGCCATTTCGCAGAGTTTAAGGGTCTTTTCGCAAAGTAGTTTGGCTCCAGAAGTTCTTTTCGCAAAGTGTTTTCTTCTTTTCGCAAAGGTCATTCTTCTATTCGAGGAGTGTTTTCTTCTTTTCGCAAAGTTCAAGGTTCTTTGCGAATTGAAGAGATTCTTTGCGAATTGAGCTTTAGCTTCCATTCTTCTTTGCGAATGGATCCTTCTTCTTCTTCAGGTTTTTTCTTGCTCTTTTAGGACCTTTTTAGCCATTGCTGAGGCTATTTCTTCACTCCCTCTTTGAGTTTGACATGCGTTGTCGGCTTTTTGATCATTTTAAGATGGTTTTCGGATTTGGACCTGTCTTTTTGGTTAGCGGCAATATGAACACTAAAGCACTTATTTAGTCTTCTCAAGGGTCTTTCAAGGCTCATGTTTAGGGGTGAAAAATGGTATTTTTCACTACTTAACAGTATGGGTGCCTTGGATAAGGCTCGAAAAATTTCCTCCTTTTTCCCCCAAGAGATGATGGAGGGTAAGATGATGCCGTTATGCCAGCTCCACAAAGACTAGTTTTTAGGTTTTTTTATTTTTAATTTTTTTAGAAAGAATTTTTTATAAAAACAAAGGTTCCGAGGCCTTAGAATTCCCTTCTCGGGTGGCTTTCGTACCCTAATTTAGGACCCACGGCGATGTTAAGTGGTGAAAAATGCCACTTTGCACCGTTTAACCTGACCTTTCATGGACCTATGAGCACGCTAATAAGCCTCTGTTGAGTGCATTTTGTAGATAGCAGGGAAAGCTGGTAATAATGCAGCAAACCACTTAAGAATGCCCATAAAGAAGTCATCTCTCAGCACCATGCAGACCCAGCAATAGAACAAGGAGAAAGAAGTGAAGATAGGTCTAAAACATCCTATAGAGAGGATGCCGGAAGACTTCCATAGGAGCTGAGGAGTAAAAGGAAAGAATTCGTGCAGTTGGAGAAGGGTTCGATAGGATCCGAAGGCAGAAGAAGGGTGAAGTTGCATGGATTGAGGAGTTCGATAGGATTTCAGAACCTATCAAGCAAAGAAAGGAAAGAAGAAACTATCATGTCGAAAACTTGCCTGAAGTGTCAAAGGAACCTATCGAACGAATCTGAGAACCTAGCGAAAGGACTAAAATGCTCAATTCCAACCTGTCGAAGGCTCCCTAAACCTATCGAAATGAAGATGTTGAAATTCAACCTACCGAAGGATGCTTAAGCCTTTCAATAGGAATGGGAGCCAACCTATAGGGATGACGACACACAGAGCTGAACCTGTCGAAGAGGACCACTGGACCTATCGAACTACTTAGCCAACCTATCGAATGCTCCAGATATTGGGCTGAGGACCCTGAAGCTTCAAAGAGAGAACTCATCCTATCGGTACCTATCGAACGGACCAGGGAACCTATTGAAAGGAACTACAAACTTACTTTTACCTGTCCAAGCTTCTCCAACCTGTCGAAATCGTGTGTTGAACTTAGAAACTATGCTATGCACACGCAGAGACTTGGTGACCTATCACATGCAAATCGAGGCACTCTGGTGATCGGCGCGACATTCTAGAAGATACCCTAGAAAGCCCTAACCAACCCACGTGCGTTAACAGAACTCTAACAAACTCTGACAACCTTCTAGAAAGGATTTTTGGCAGGAAAAATAGGGGAGAAAGCTATATATTGAGATCCCCAATTGCCACTGGGGAAGGATTAAAATTCTAAACAATTTCCTGGAGAGCAGAGCTTGCAGCGAGATTCCATTTCCCTCCTTTAGCCCAACCATGGTTGGCTAAATCCCTAGGAGCAGCAAGGGGTGAGTTAGATCTGTAATTGGGTAAGGTTAAGAGTGTTGCTGGGGTTAATTGCTACATAGACTATGGATTTGAGAGCATTCCATTATAAGAGTGACATTGTTTGCAATGTAAATGTTGTTTTCAATGTTTTAATTAGATCTAAAGCTCTTTTGATGCCTTTTGGTGCTCGATCGGATTTGTGTAGAGGAGTTGCTTGATCAGCTCACCCACTTAACTGGTAGACCTCTTGGATGCCATCTGAATTCCTTGGGTATGATATCCCTATAATTTCCTGAGTCTGTGACCTGGAAATTGTAGTATCTGTAGTGGTTTTAATTACTCTAATTGAGGCTCTGGCTTTGTAGATCTCTAGGATGGTCTGTGACCATTAAAGTGCACAGATCATAACCTTAAGGTGAATCTGAACTCAAGCCTTAATTGGATTCATCTGCTGTAATCCATGGATTCGATAAAGCCTGTAGGATGGTCTGTGACCATTAAAGTGGACATATCATAGCCTTAAGGCTAGGTGGATCCTGTGATTTGAAGTAGAATTTATACCCTGCAGCTGTGCTTACAGACAGTGCCTGTGGCCAGCTGAGGGACTTGTGTACTTTTGAACCCCTGTAATATGCTTAGCTCAACCTGATTGCAGTGATGACAATCTTTAAGCTGTTCTTCTCCATTTTCTAAGTTTTTAAACCATCCATCTGCAAGATCTGAGGCTCTAGATTCGATAAAAAACAATCTGCATTTTATTTGTAGATTAGTTTAAGGGACAACTCATTTCAAAACTCTCCCCTGTCTTTTAACTAAAGTAGAGATAGCTAGGGTGCTAGATCTCTTACAGATCTAAAGATTTATCATATTTCTAACCAGCCTCCCTGTGGACATTCCCTTACTTACCATTCTTTTAAAGCTTGCTACAAAGGACCCTGTATCTTGCAGGTCTAGGATATTTTAGATGTGTTGTATTCATCTCTATTTTCTCTTGATTTTTACATCATAAATCAGCACACTGGAATTCCACAACAAGTTTTTGGCGTCGTTACCGGGGAGGCAGTTTAGAAATTGATAGATCTAAGTTTTGATCATAGATTTATAGTTTTTGTTTGATTTTGCTAACTGCACTTGTGAGTTTTGCTGTTTTTCAGTATTTTTGTGTCCAGTTCACCAGATCTGAGTACAGAGTGAGAGGAGTGTTGTGTTGAAGGCTGCTCTATAGTTTGTATTCCTTCTCCCCTGTTTATTTTCAGATCTGCTGATTTTTAGATTAGTTAATCAATTGTGTGTTCATATTTGTTGTGTGAGGATTTACTCTGCTTTCAGTTGTGGGTGTTGTATGTTTGATAGGAGAACTCTTCAACCTGAGATTATTCCACTAAATCCAGAGGTTGAAAGACTTCTCAGAACCAGACCAACTACATCCACAACTGTTGAATTTGAATCTGTCGAAATGGGTGAGCAGCAGCAGCCTCAAACTCTCAAGGAATTAAATGCACCAGGGATCTACAATTCCCCATTCTGCATTCAGTTCCCTGCTGCTCAAGGAAATTATGAGATCAAATCGTCCATCATTCAAATGTTGCCCTCATTTCATGGCCTGACCAAGGAGGATCCCTATAAGCATATAGATGAATTCTTAGGACTGTGCACCACCTTCAACATCACAGGTTTGGGAGAGGAGGCCACCAGGATGACTCTTTCCTTTTTTATTAAAGGACAGAGCCAGGACCTGGTTATCTCTGCTCCCACCCAATAGCATATAGTCCTGGAGTGATCTCCAATGTCAATTTTTAGCCAAATTCTTTCCTATGTCAAAGACTAGTCAGTTGAGGAAAGGTATCATCTCTTTTACCCAAAATCTAACTGAAGACTTTTATCAATCCTGGGAGAGATTTAAAGAACTCCTCAAGAAATGCCCCCACCATCAAATCCCTGAATGGCAACTGGTTCAAAGCTTTTACCTGGGAATTGATTCAAAGAGCAGGGACATGATAGATGCCTCTTATGGAGGCACTTATCTTCATAAAACTGCTGAGGAGGCATGGGAGCTCTTTGACATCATCAGTGAAAACTCTATACAAAGGGAAACCTTAGCAAGAGATCTAGACCCTTCCAAATTGATGAAAGAGAACACCTCAAGAGGAAAGAGATATGAAGTGAGTGTGCCAAGTGAGTTAGAAAGGAAAGTGGACAACTCAAGTTTGATAGGTCGATGGAGCAATGCAATGCAGTCACCTGTGGCTGCTAGAGTGGAGGAGGCATGTGATATATGCCAGTCCCCTGCTCACTCCATAAATGAATGCCCATCAGCTGCCCAATTTCTCGATTTCGTAACAGAACATGTGGCTGCATCTCAAGCCTATGGGCAGCAGCCTGCTGTTGGGTATCAATGGAGAAACCACTCCAATTTGAGGTGGAGACAAGATGGATACCCCATCCAGCAGCAGCAGCAGCCTAAGCAGCCCATGCCCTACAGAAATGCTCAACCCTATCGAGAAGGTTATGCCCCAAGACCTCAATATCAGCAAACCATGGCCCAACCTGTAGCTCCTCCTATGCAGCAAGCTGCACCTACTCCAGCTATGAGAGCACCATCTTTTGAGGAACAAGTTCCATCCTCATTACAGAACTTGAACACTATAACCCAAACTATGCATTCTCATAACCAGAGCATCAAAAAGATAGAGGACCAGCTTGGTCAGCTGTCTGATGCTCTAACTAGGAGAGAAGGAGGAAGGTTACCTAGCCAACCACAGGATAATCCATGAAGACAGTTTATAGTGGGTGAAGTTTCCTCCACCTATAAGGAAGCCAAATCTGTGACAACTTTGAGGAGTGGTAGGCTAGTGGACAATCAGGTGGGCTGTGAGAAGTTTGAATGAAGATAATGGAAGGAGTTTTCCAAGAACACAACAGAGGACACTAGTGGTGGACCTACAGGAACAACCCAATGTCAATAAAGAGGATGATATGGATCCTCAAGGAAAAGAAAAAATAAAAAAGAAAGAAGCCCCATTGGTTAAGGCTGCAGTGAGGGAACACCCCCACACTTGCCATTTCCCAAGGCATTCCAAGGACCTTCCCCAATTGACAAAGGGCAAGGTAAAATTGAGGAAATGATGGAGACCTTTAAACAAGTAAAGATCAATCTGCCTTTACTTGATACCATTAAACAAGTCCCAGCCTATGCCAAGTTCTTAAAAGACCTATGCACCCGTAAAAGACAATCCAGGATACACCTATCCAAGAAAGTCTTTTCAGCAGAAAAAGTCAAGCATGTACTGTCCATTGCAACTCCTCCTAAACTTCAAGACCCTGGACTCCCCACCATCCCTTGCATCATTGGGGACCATACCATTGACAAAGCCCTATTAGATCTAGGAGCCAGTGTAAATTTACTTCCATATTCAGTATATGAGAAGCTGGGCTTAGGCAAATTACAGCCCAAACATGTTATACAGTTGGCCGACATATCTGAAAGGAAACTTATGGGGATAATTGAGGATGTTTTGGTGGGAGTTAACAAATTCTTTTATCCTACTGACTTTTTGGTGCTGGATATGAAACCAAGGAACGCCACCTCCATACCTGTGATCCTAGGCAGACCCTTTTTGGCCACGGCTAACGCTTGTATTCAATACAGGTCTGGAATAATAGAAGTGTCATTTGGAAATATGAAGGTCAAGTTGAATGTCCACAATGTAGCCAATCAACCTCATCCTGATGAGGATTGTTTTTCTCTAGACATAATAGATGAGGTTGTGCAAGAAAATGTGAATATGCTGTTGCATGGTAAGGAATGGTCTAATGAGATAGCTGAAGTATGGAAGGAACCAGAGGTAGAAATGACTTTCACCCCTGAAACTGAGCATGTTCAACTTGTCTCTTCCAGAGCAGAACCAGCAAAGCTCCATCCATGGAAGCTTGCCTTGTTGCCTCTTCCACCCCCGTCCAAGACACCCCTATTGCCTTCCCTCATCAGTCCCCCAGAGGTGGAGTTAAAGCAACTCTCGTCAGCTTTGAAATATGCCTTTTTAGGAGACAACAACAAATTACCTGTGATAATTTCTTCTTCCCTCACCATTGAGCAGGAAAGAGAACTACTTGTTGTGCTAAAAAGGCATAGGAGAGCAATAGGATGGACCATTGCAGACTTAGGAGGGATTAATCCTGTTGTGTGCATGCATAAGATTCATCTTGAGGAAGGTGCCAAACCTTCTCGAGTGATGCAGAGGAAACTCAACCCTCACATGCAGGAAGTTGTGATGAAGGAGGTAGTCAAACTCCTTGATGCTGACATCATATACCCTATCTCGGATTCCCAATGGGTGGCACCTACCCAGGTAGTGCCCAAGAAATCTGGCATCACAGTTGTTGAAGCTGATTCAGGAGAGCTGATCCCAACCAGACAGACCACTGGTTGGAGAGTATGCATCGATTACAAAAAGCTAAATGAAAAAACTAGCAAGGACCACTTCCCACTGCCCTTTATAGACCAAATCTTGGACAAGCTGGCAGGCAAGGCATATTATTATTTTCTTGATAGATATTCAGGGTAAAATCATATCCCTGTCTACCCCCATGATCAAGAAAAAACTACATTCACTTGCCCATTTGGGACCTTTGCATACAGGAGGATGCCATTTGGGCTGTGTAATGCGCCTGCCACTTTCCAAAGATGCATGTATGCCATTTTTTTGGCATAATTGACAAATTTTTGGAGATCTTCATGGATGATTTCTCCATTTATGGAGATAATTTTGGTCGATACCTACACCATCTCAGTTTTGTGCTGCAGACGTGTGAGGAGACCAACCTGGCCCTAAGCTGGGAAAAGAGTCATTTTATGGTGACTCAAGGTACTGTCCTTGGACATGTGGTCTCCCATAAGGGAATAGTGGTTGATCAGGCTAAGATTAACTTAATTTCTCATCTGCCACCTCCCAAAACTGTCAAACAAGTGAGGTCTTTTCTGAGCCATGCTAGGTTTTATAGGCGATTCATTAAGGACTTCAGCAAAATCACCAAACCTCTGTGCCACCTATTGTGCCAAGAGGTACCCTTTGAGTTTAATAATGATTGCCTAGCTGCTTTTGAGCAGCTGAAAACTTGCTTGACTATAGCCCCGATTCTACAAGCTCCTGATTTCTCTTTACCATTTAAGATGATGTATGATGCATCAGACTTTGTTATGGGGGCTGTTTTGGGACAAAGAAGAGACAAGGCACCATGTGTGGTGGCATATGCTAGTAAATCAATGGTTGATGCTCAATTGAATTACACCACGACTGAGAAGGATCTGTTAGCCATTGTCTTTGCTTTAAAAAAATTCAGATCTTATGTGTTGGGCTCCAAAATCACTGTGTTCACTGACCACTCAGCCTTGAAATACCTCTTATCTAAGAAGGACGCCAAAGCAAGATTAATCAGATGGATTATCCTTTTGCAGGAATACCATTTGGAGATTAAAGGCAAGAAGGGAGTGGAGAATATGGTTGCTGGTCATCTATCAAGGATCCAAGTTGCAGAAACAGAGAGCCTACCCATCAATGATTCTTTTCCAGATGAGCAGCTGTTTGCCGTAGAGATCAATATGCCTTGGTTTGCTAATATCATGTACTACCTTGCTGTGAAAAGGATCCCTCCACATTGGAACAAGAATGATAGAAACTTGTTTTTCTCTCAGATCAAACACTATATATGGGAGGATCCTTACCTTTTTAAGTATTGTTCAGACCAAGTAATTTGAAGATGTGTACCAGAAATAGAGTTCCACCACATTTTAACCATGAGTCATGAACAGGCTTGTGGGGGCCACTTCAGTGGTAACAAGACTGCTGCGAAGGTACTTCAGAGTGGTTTCTATTGGCCCACTCTGTTCAGAGATGCCCGACAACATTGCAAAGCTTGTCCTAGATGCCAGCAGATGGGAAGTATTACTAAGAGGAATTCCATGCCTTTGTAGCCCATACTGGTGGTCGAATTATTTGATGTCTGGGGTATTGATTTTATGGGACCATTCCCCCCCTCCTGTGGATATAACTTTATCCTTGTAGCTGTGGATTATGTGTCCAAATGGGTAGAAGTCATAGCTACAAGGACAAACGAACACAAAGTTGTCATTAGATTTCTCAAAGACAACATCTCCTCCAGGTTTGGCATTCCCAAAGCCATCATCAGTGATGGGGGAAGCCACTTCTGTAATAAACCTTTTGATAAGTTGTTGGAAAAGTACTCTGTGACCCACAGGGTAGCCACTCCCTACCACCCACAAACCAGTGGACAAGTAGAGATTTCCAACAGAGAAATCAAACACATTTTAGAGAAGACTGTGTGAAGTGATAGGAGGGACTGGTCCATGAAATTTATAGATGCCCTATGGGCTTATAGGACTGCCTATAAGACCCCCATAGGTATGTCCCCATTCAGACTAGTTTATGGCAAGGCATGCCATTTGCCTGTTGAATTGGAACACAAAGCATACTGGGCTATTAAAGTAATAAATTCTTATTTCAACTCTACTGGTATACACAGGAAATTACAGATAGCTGAGCTGGAGGAGGTCAGATTGGAAGCATACGCCAATGCTCAGATCTACAAAGAGAAGACCAAAGCCTTCCACGGTAGACATTTGCTACGGAAAGAATTCAAACCCAATGATAAGGAGTGGATGTTAAATTCTAGATTAAAATTCTTTCCAGGTAAGTTGCAGTCCAGATGGGATGGACCCTTCATAGTTGTACATGTTTCCCCATCTGGAGCTGTTGAAGTCAAGGACCCTACAGATGGTAGAGTCATGAAGGTCAATGGCCAGAGGCTCAAACTCTATGCACAAGATTTGTGAGCCTGAGGAGAGCATTGATCTTCAAGACCCTCCAGGTTGATAGCTGACTTTGGCTTGTATCATAGGTAATATATGTGATTTATTTTTATCAACAAAGTGACGGCTGGCTTGGCAGGAAAATTTTCAGGGTGCTGAAACTGAGCCCTACACTCATCTATCCAACATTTGGCTTTTAGAACCCTTTCGATAAGACGGCTGATGATTTCGATAGGATTCTGGACATTTTCGAAGGGCACTGAGCCTTGACGATAGGTGAAACCAACCCCTCGATAGGTTAAAAAAAATGGCAACAGACACTTTTTGATAGGTTCTGGGTACCTATTGGAACCTATCGAAATGATGAATTACATCAAATTCCAACCTAAAAAAGGAAGTTTCCACCTGTCGAGAACCTATCGAATGATACCTTTTGTAAGCTTTGATTGCCAAGCCTTCGATAGGACACATCGACCTATCGCCACCATTTTCGCCATCCTATCGAAATCATAGTTCACACCCGTATTGATAAAGTAGTCTTGTCCTGTGCACCTCCCAAATTCCTAACCCTCTCCCTGTGCTTCAGCATTTATGGTGCATGCCGCCTTAACTTAATCTTCCTCCTAAATTTAGTACATCATGCAGTCCACGCTCCATTTCCCACCCAGCGACCGCCACTCCCTGTATTCCCGCTTTTCATTTTTTTAATTCCCACGCCTAGACGACTACGACACTTTTATTGCATCGTTTCATATTCTAACACCCATGCACCTTAAATATTCGCTTCGTCTATTCCTTCCACATCCATTCCACCCTAACCTGCCCAACTCTTCCAGCCCCCACTCATGGCCTACGAAAAACCTCCAGAGTTACCTATCAAGTTCTTCCCAGTCTGGCCACCACCACCTCCACCGGTTGAGCCTGATCCGCTTCAATTTCTCTAGGATGAATATGACGACGTCCAGAGAATCCTCGCCAAGGAGAAAAAGAAAAACCTAAAGAGGCAGAAGACCGAAGCACAGGCTACTCCCCCCCCCCCCCCGTCATCATCATCCTCATCCACCACTTCACCACCAGCCCCCTGATCCCACTCTTTTTCCTTTTTTCCCCCCCTGGCTTGCACTTCCTCTTCCACCTAACGCAGGCTGAGGATATCCTTGAGCCTAGAGGGATGTTTTTTTTCTTCTCCATAGGATATGATTGTCCACATGTCTGTTTTACGATTATTTATAATAAAATATTTTGTGTAATTCACTTGCTGTTTCCCAATTTATTTCTTGTTCAATTTATTTCTCTTTGGATGTCTGCAAAACTAAACCCATTCTGCTCGAAATAGTGAGGACACTATTTAGTTTAGGTTTGGGGGTATGGCAGGTGTGTCAATGAAATAAGTTAATGCTTTGTGCAGCTATGTTGAAAAAGTTTTTGACCATAAAGTGATTTCCCATCTGATTTTTTTTTAAAAGAGGAAATTTAAAACTTTTTAAAACTGAAATGAGCTGAAGTTTTAACATTTTTCATGAAGCAAATGTCAAGAATTAAATAAAAATAAAATAAAAATTGATGATTAGTGAACCTGAAATGAGAGAAAACTATGAAGATACCTCCCAGAAATTTTGATGGAAGACCATACCCAGTGAGATTTGGGCCTGAAAATTCCTAATTTCTTTGAAGAGCGTCTGGGCAATTTCTTCTGCTCTAAGGACTGATGGGATCTAATTCTAATCACTAGAAGTTAGGCAATTCCAAGTTGAAACAGCTTAACAACATTCATGACATTGAAGACATGAAGCAAGGCCATCCCTTGGACAGTTTGAGCCTAAAATATCCCACCTTTGAACTGCCCTTGATAAACACCATTTGAGCCTTGAAATCATAATGTTTCCTCGATAGAAACCTGAAATGCAAACCCAAAACTCTTTAACTTGATGCAGCCTGACCTCACTCTGAGATTTCAGAAGGTAAAGGTAAAGGAATGGAAGAAGGTAGAGCTGGGTTGAGAAGTGGGTACAAGAGGAGAAAAACACAATTGGTGGTGTTGTGGCATTCCGGCCTATATAAAAAAAAAAGCAGAAAAGCAAAATAAAAGGTTGAGAAAGAGAAGTCATTTCATTGAAAGACTGAAAAGAGGATTAGAAACTGATCACTTCAAATCTAAAAATTCAACAAGTAGATGGAAGTATGCTGAAATGAAGGAGGTATTGTCTAGACACCTTCTCACCCTTACTAATTTTTCAATTTTGAACCCTATTTATTTCCCTGTTATTTCTTTTGCAAATTTCACCCATAAGCCACATTACAACCCAATAAAAAGACCCTACTGATCTTAAATGGATTGAGCTGTCATGTGGAGATGAGAATTTGCTTAATCTATGGTGAAAAGAGTTAGTAAATTTCAAGAATTAAAGCAATGCCTATGCTCCTGCTTGCAGTCCTATTTGAGGGTTGCAACTGATCTTGAGTTGTGTGAAATGATGCACCCTTTGATTTTTGTTATGAGTGAACAACCCCGGTATGATTTGGGTCTAAAATCAGAGATTTGGGGTAGTATAGGAACAAAATTCTTGAATTAAAGGTGAGCTTTGCATCAAAGTTTTAGGCCCAATGCCTTGACATGAACTGATAAAGAATGAAGGAATTACATCAGAATTTCAAGTTTTGAATTGGTGATTTTTCTGACTAAAAATCCTCTTGAATTGAATGGACATGGTGCAAAATTTATTTTATTTCACTTAAACTCTGCTTTAACAGGTTGCACTATTATTAACTAAGTTTATTGGAGAAGTTTGTGGGTACCTTCACTGAAAACCTTCAGGAGACTCCACTACTCCACTAGGGATCACCTAGGGGTTTAAAAGGCTTGGTGCATGTGCTAAATGCATCCGCGCTCCCTACGAAAGTGGCATTTTGTTAATCTTTGGATTCTCCTTTGCTCAGGGACTAGTAAAGCATAGGTTTGGGGGTATGTTAAGTGGTGAAAAATGCCACTTTTCACCCTTTAACTTGACCTTTCATGGACCTATGAGCACGCTAATAAGCCTCTGTTGAGTGCATTTTGTAGATAGCAGGGAAAGCTGGTAATAATATAGCAAACCACTTAAGAATGCCCACAAAAAAGTCATCTCTCAGCACCATGCAGACCCAGGAACAGAACAAGGAGAAAAAAGTGAAGATAGGTCCAAAACATCCTATCGAGAGGATGCCGGAAGACTTCAATAGGAGCTGAGGGGTCAAAGGAAAGAATTCGTGTAGTTGGAGAAGGGTTCGATAGGATCCGAAGGTAGAAGAAGGATGAAGTCTCATGGATTGAGGAGTTCGATAGGATTTCAGAACCTATCGAGTAAAGAAAGGAAAGAAGAAACTATCCTGTCGAAAACTTGCCTGAAGTGTCAAAGGAACCTATCAAACGGATCTGAGAACCTAGCGAAAGGACTAAAATGCTCGATTCCAACCTGTCGAAGGCTCCCTGAACCTATCGAAATGAAGATGTTGAAATTGAACCTATCGAAGGATGCTTAAGCCTTTCAATAGGAATGGGAGCCAACCTATCGGGATGACGGCACACAGAGCTGAACCTGTCGAAGAGGACCACTGGCCCTATCGAACTACTCAGCAAACCTATCGAATACTCCAGATATTGGGTTGAGGACCCTAAAGCTTCAAAGAGAGAACTCATCATATCGGTACCTATCGAACAGACTAGGGAACCTATCGAAAGGAACTACAAGCTTACTTTTAACCTGTCGGAAGCTTCTCCAACCTGTCGAAATCGTGTGCTGAACTTCTCAGAAACTATGTTATGCACACGCTGAGACTTGGTGACCTATCACACGCAAACCAAGGCACTCTGGTTACCGATGCGATGTTCTAGAAGATGCCCTAGAAAGTCCTAAGCAACCCACGTGCGTTAACAGAACTCTAACAAACGCTAACAACCTTCTAGAAGGGATTTTTGGCGGGAAGAATAGGGAGAAAGCTATATATTGAGATCCCCAATTGCCATTAGGGAAGGATCGAAATTCTAAACAATTTCTTGGAGATCAGAGCTTGCAGCGAGATTCCATTTCCCTCCTTTAGCCCAACCATGGTTGGCTAAATCCCTAGGAGCCGCAAGGGGTGAGTTAGATCTGTAATTGGGTAACGTTAAGAGTGTTGCTGGGGTTAATTGCTGCACAGACTACGGATCTGAGAGAATTCCATTGTAAGAGTCACCTTGTTTTCAATGTAAATGTTGTTTTCAATGTTTTAATTAGATCTAAAGCTCTTTTGATGCCTTTTGGTGCTCGATCGGATTTGTGTAGAGTAGTTGCTTGATCAGCTCACCCACTTAACTGGTAGACCTCTTGGATGTCATCTGAATTCCCTGGGTCTAATATCCCTGTAATTTCTTGCGTCTGTGACCTGGAAATTGCTGCATCTGTAATGGTTTTAATTGTTCTAATTGAGGCTCTAGCTTTGTAGGATATCTCTAGGATGGTCTGTGACCATTAAAGTGGACAGATCATAACCTTAAGGTGAATCTGAGCTCAGGCCTTAATTGGATTCATCTGCTGCAATCCATGGATTCAATAAAGCCTATAGGATGGTCTGTGACCATTAAAGTGGACAGATCATAGCCTTAAGGCCAGGTGGATCCTGTGATTTGAAGTGGAATTTATACCTTTGCAGCTGTGCTTGCGAACAGTGCATGTGGCCAGCTGAGGGACTTGTGTGCTTTTGAACCCCTGTAATATGCTCAGCTCAACTTGATTGCAGTGAAGACAATCTCCAAGCTGTTCTTCTCCATTTTCTAAGTTTTTAAACCATCCATCTGCAAGATCTGAGGCTCCAGATTCGATCCAAAACAATCTGCATTTTATTTATAGATTAGTTTAAGTGACAACTCATTTCAAAACTCTCCCCTGTCTTTTAAGTGACAACTCATTTTATCATATTTCTAACCAGCCTCCTTGTGGACATTCCCTTACTTACCATTCTTTTAAAGTTTGCTACAAAGGACCCTGTATCTTGCAGGTCTAAGATATTTTAGATGTGCTGAATCCATCTCTATTTTCTCTTGATTTTTACATCATAAATCAGCACACTGAAATTCCACAATAGGTGAGGATTTCGAAGAATCAAAGGAAGACCTTTGATCTATTGAAGGCACAGAAATCGAGGTAAATAACCCGATCCCCTGAAATGTGTCAAAAAGATTTACCTTCTTTTGACCGGTGGGGGTGTATTGGGTGTCGGAGATGACGGGGCCCAAACAGAGGCACTAAGGCACTAATCAGGGGACTTGGGAGATGGAAAAGGCCACAGATTCGGGCTACTGCTATCCAGAACAGGCTTGGCGCAACAAATACATGTGCCAGGCTAAAAATGCCCCTATTTTACACTAGCGCAACTATTAGTTGCACCAAGGTAAAATTGGCCAGATTTAAAGCTAGCGGAACTAATAGTTACACCAGGTATAATTTCAGAACTTTTGCACTGGCACAACTAATACTTGCACCAGGCTAAAATGGGGATCCAGATGTTTATGAAAACAGCAAACAACACTCGAAATGAGTATCTTTTTTTGGTTTTTTTGAAAGCTAGGCTTTCGGGAACTGACTGATTTCTTAGTGAATCGTTCTCTCCTCACCGAACCGAAAGGTTTGAGTCCGGTATAACTCGCTAGCGCGCTCCCCAAAGGGTTTTAAGCTTGTAGGAATAGGAACCCACCCGATATACCTCCAGCGCAAGTGCCTTCTCAAATACTAGGTGGGTTGGGACTTTTCTGGATCATCACCACTAGGGGCTGCCGTCATACTAAGACCCGGGTGGTTGTATGTGTGCCTAATAACCAAACCCTTTAAAATCTACCCTGTAAAAAAAATAAATTGATTAAATCCCCTTTTCTTGGTTCAATTTTAATTATTTTTTTTAAAGCCCTTTTTTTATGAAAGTTTTCTTTAATTCAAAAATCGGGGGTGATGAACCCATGCCACCACTACAGGCCAGCGTCCACTGTTAGAATATGTTTGCATAAGTAGGCCCGCCAATCAACTAAGGCACTTTAAATGATAAGAATTTAAAGAAAATTAAAAGACAATGCACAAGTAGGCCCGCCAATCGGCTAAGACACTAAAATGATGGAAAAATAAAGAAAATTAAACGACAATGTGCATGTAGATCCGCCGATCGGCTAAGGCACGTATATGACGGAAAATTAGGAGTGAGTAAACATAAATAAATAAAAAACAATACAAAAAACAACAAAAAGGTTAGTAAAAGTAAAAATAAATGGCAAAATTTCAAGGAGAAGCTCTACAAGCTATCCCAAACAGAGTCGCCATCTGTGCAACCGTGGGAATCGAGACGATCCCATCGCGGTGATGCGCTTGCTAACAAAAATATAGAGTCACCACCCAGAGCTTTTGGTGCCCCTTGAAACCTAGATCATTTTTATAAGCAGCAAAGTGCTACAAATATGACTCTGAATCCAATCCACACCACAGGTTCTTGGGTAGGGGCTTTGATTATCGATTGGGAAGGTGTTAGGCACCCAATCAACCCGCTTAATGCGGTCTCTACTTTTGGCCAAAATAAAAATAATATAAAAGAAAAGAAAAAGGCTCCCTCTTACCCAAAGAGGCTTAAAATCCTATTTGTACCCCTCCGTTTTGACTGAAAATTCGGCGGCATAACGACACAAATGGGAGGATGGAGGAATGACCGAGAAGGTAGAGGAATAGAGGGAAGAGCCGGAGCTCTTGGACCCTTGTTGCACCGTTGAGGAGCCTTACGTAGGCTAGCTTTGATGAGCTTTTGAAGGCTTGAATGGTGGAAAATGGGGTTCTAACTCCTATGGCTTGCTAGCTAAGAGGTAGAGAGAGGAGTTTTAGGGGTAGCACACACCTAGACTAAGGGTTTTGGATGCAAGATTAAGCTTGAAATGAGGTCGGGAGATTCTAGAATTTTATGTAAAAATGAGACACAAAAGGAAGTAAGAACTTCTCACTTTGAGCTCTTTCTCTCTTAAGCAAATTTCTCAACCTTTAATCCAAGGGGAGGGGGGCTCTATTTATAGGGAAAGGGTAGATTAGATGGCTACTTAGATGCTAATTAGGGTTAGCAATTAGGTAATCTCTAATCTAAGGTTTCCTAGGATTTTGAGAGCTTGGAGATGTGTAGGAATGGTTTTAATGGTGGATGATATAGGTTAGTATTTCAAATCACTTAAGGGTTGTAAATAGGCATTAAAAGGGTTTAACAGAACTAACAAAACACCCTCCAAAGATCAAGATGGTCAACAAGTCAAACCCTAATCTCGATTTTTGGAGTAAAAAACCATAGGTACTGTTCATATGTCTGGCACAATTGTACATATTACAGTGATTCACAATGGTTTTGGGAGGTTGCAAGCCTGCGGGGCGACCCACTTAAGCCTGGCGCAACTATTAGTTGCGCTAATCCAAAATCTTGCAAAACTACACGATTTTCAAATTATCATAACTTTTGTTATATAACTCCGATTGAGGCGATTCTTAACTCGTTGGAAATCTGGGAAAGTCCTCTTTCTAATGATATATGACTTGATAGTATTAGAAGATTACAGCTAGTCATGGTACACAACTCTTCATCCATTACTCTGGAAGGTTGGGTTTAGGGTTCGAAATGGATTCTAAGGGTCGGGATTGGTTTATAAGATTCGAGGTAAATTCTAAGGGATTTAAGATGATTCTTAAGGGTTTGAAAAGGTATCTAAGGGTACCATACATGTCATCAAAAGCTCAGAAGCGCGTCTCTCTTGAAATGTGTTTCGATCAGGCCTTGGGCCAAATTTGGGTGTCTACAGATGGAGATCATTTATCCTCCTAATCTTTCAGGAGATCGATCTTTAGATCATGGGTGTACCCTCAAATGATTAGTTTTTTATTTCACGTGGCACACATCTCAGAAAAGTGACTTTAACATCACATGCACGCTTAAAATTGAGTTTAAGGTCACTTTTATGGGTGTGTACCACATGAAATAAAAAAATTGATCGTCTGATAGTACACCCATGATCTAAAGATCGATCTCATGAAATATTGGGACGATAAACAATCTCCATCTGAATCAATGCAGTTGATGTGTTTCAGCATGGGTGAACTCAAAGATTTTGTGGGTGGATTTAAAGGTACTCCTTTTAGAATGGGGGTGGTAAAGCTATAATGGCATGACTTGTAAATAAATGTGAACGAGGGGCCTTTTAGAATGGTGGTAAACTATAATGGCATGACTTGTAAATAAATGTGAATGAGGGGCCTTTTAGAATGGTGGTAAACTATAATGGCATGACTTGTAAATATAGATGAATGAAGGGCCTTTTAGAATGGTGGTATTTTTAAAATATTGGTTTCATTAAGGACAAAATAGTCATTTAAGTCCATAAACTCATGGCTAGTTAATAGCAAAGGGTATATGAAACAGAAACACAAAAGTAAGGGCTGCAGAATAAATACTCATAACTCAGGGGGTTTGATGGAATATCGGCATATCTCAGGGGGGTATATGCAAAAAACCAACACTATTTTTTTCTATTGAGTGATTTTGTTGATTTTTTATGGTGTAGATGGATTGGGATTGTATTTTGCTATTATTAATGGAGCTTTATGGAAAAAGAAAAATTTTGGGTGTTTGGGGTGACACTTGTTAGAAATGTGTGAACTTGAATTAAGGTTGTGATAGATTTGCGTTTCTTTGAGGGGTAAGTGTTTTGTAGCTATTAGTTAATATAAGTTTGTCATGGATTGTGGTTCTTTTCCAAGGGGTATGTGTCTTGTTTTGATTTAATTAGATGGAGGGTGTTTTAAAGTGAGACACTTGTCTCATTGTGGTGAAGCGGGTATAGGTTATAAATAGGCACTTAGGGGCTTAGGTTTTATTTTGGATTTTACAATTTCTTTTTTGTAATTTTTGGCTTTTAGAATTTTAAGTTATTTTTAATGTCTTTCCTCTTCTTTTATTTTGTATCCCGGGTGTTATGCCCTGAAAAGATTTGTGATGGTAATTTATTTTTTACTATTATTTATTTATTTGTTGAGCATGAACGATATTGGAAATGCGGAGTGGGGCTAGGGTCGATGATGTTAATTTAACCCGAAGTGCCACCCTACTGGGGAAAGAGATGGAATAGTTAAAGGTGGCGGAAATAAAACAAAGGAAAAAAGCTACGTCAGAGTTCACATGATTGACGCGAGTTGCTCCTTGGTAGATTCTGTAGATTGACCTTTGGTCCACCCTCCCTTGGGGGTTTCTAAGATCAACTTTCTAGAGGTGTAGACACTCCAATTTTGCCCTCTCGGAGTCTACAAACTTTTTCGGTCAACCTTTGACCTTGCCAATGACTTCCAGAAGACACTTACCTTCTCTGAAAGCTTTAAAACCCTAATACGGGGACCATATACTAAAGTAATAGTATATGACTGAACACAAGTTGAAACAATAGTTCTGTGGCTCAGACCACACAACCCTAATATAGGGACCATATACTGAAACAATAGTATATAGTCGAAGCATAGGCTGAAACAATAACCCTGTGGTTCAGACCCGACATAGCCCAGGAAAAGCCCCAAATTACGCATCCATACAAGTGCACGCAATTCGATTGTACGTCCCATAGCTGAAGTGTAATTGGTCCCATTTGAACTAGGCCGGTTCTTCCTATGGGCCACCTTCGGAACTGATTCCCCGCCCTGCTAAGCGCACGCAATCAGATTGCACGCTTCATCACTAGCGTGCAATTAGTCCCACTTGGACTAGTCCTTTACTTTTTGTAGAGCGCCTTGAGACTCGATTTTGCGCCCTCACTAGTGCGCGTAATCTACGCACTCAACCATTCATGCGTAATTGGTTCCCAAGTGAACCTGACGTCTAGTTCCCTAGACCGTTTGAATTCCTCGATTAAGCATACATGATATGGTGCTTAATTGAATTGTATGCACTAAACAAGGCGCGTAATTAGTTCTAATTAGATTGGAACTAGGACACCCGACTGAGCCAGTCAGCCGGTCACTCATTGAGTCGGTCACCGACATAGAGTAATTAAGTGCCCGGGATAGGGCGCATAATCCAATTAAGCGCACCAGACAGGACGCATAATTAGATTTGACTGGCTAATTACGCACCTCCCACAGGGTGCGTAATTACCCGTATACCTATAAATAGACCTCCCTACCACAACCAAAATACACCAATTTTCATATCCAAGTCTCGAGTTCCTCGCTTCCAAGCTTAGGATTTCAAGACTCTTCCTTCAACGCTTAGCTTCAGGTAATCTTTTAGGTTCTAGTCTCTAGCTTTTTAATTTTTAGTTTCTAGTTTTTTACGTTCTAGTTCTTAGCTTCTAGGTTCTAATTCTTAATTCTGATCCTAGTTCTTAATCTTCGTCCTAGTCTCTAATTTTTATTCTAGTTCTTACTTTTCATTTTAGTCTCTAATCTAGTTCTTAATTCTTAAGTTCTAGATTTTAGTCCTTAGTTCTTGATCCCTAATCTTTAAAATATTGAATTCTCAGTTCTTAATCCTTAGGTCATTAATCATCAATCCAAAATCAGTCCTTTCAAATTTTTCCTTAGTCATAAAAATAATTTATTATTCTATTCTTCTTTCCCCTAACCTTTCCCAATTGTGAATCCCGTTACTTTTATATTTGGCCTATTTTGAAGTATCAAACAAAGTCAGTTTGATATGAAATTAGTTATGTTTGATAGCTTATCGAAGTAGCTTTCCAACGAGCTAAAAAATGCACAATTCTGATAAGTATTGAAGAAGTTATGATCAATTTCCGAGAGCTGCACAAAAAGTGACGAATTTCAAAACTCATAGAATTAGGATTAGTCTCTTTATTACTTTATAGGATTCGTTTCTTTTATTATAAATATGATTAGTTTCCTTATATCTTTAAGACTTTATTAGGAATTAGAGTTACACTAGGATTAAGAATTAGGATATTTCCTTTATTTGAATTAGGAATTAGAGTTACACTAGGATTTCTAGTAAAAGCGTATAAATAGATCCCTACCCCTTAGCCATTCTATACAATTCTCTTTTACACAATTTCCCTTTACACAATTCTCTTCTACACAATTCTCTTCTACGCAATTTTCCTTTACATAATTCTCTTCCATATAATTCTCCTTTACACAACTCTCTTCTACATAATTCTCTTCTACACAATTCTCTCTTCTGAGCTTCATCCTTTTAGAAAATTCTAGTTTCTAGTTCTAGTTCTAAATTCTAGTTCGCATTCTAGTTTCTAGTTCTAATTTCTAGTTCTCATTCTAGTTTCTAGTTCTAGTTCTAAATTCTAGTTCTCTTTCTAGTTTTTAGTTCTAGTTCTTAATTTTGGTTCTACTTCATAAGTTTAGTTCTAATTCCTTAATTTTAGTTCTGATTTTTAGTTCTAAACCTCTACAATTCTTAATTTTCAATCTTTTATAAAATAATCCTTAGCCACCCGATTTGCCCAAGGGAGCTCACGGAGGATACCCGGAACGGGGTCGATCCTTTTTAGCATAACGGGCCACAACCCCTTGTCTTTTTTTTAATTAGAGTCCTAGTAGAATTAGGATATTTACATAAATTAAACTTTTATTAGGATTAAAAGGGTAGATTAATTAGGCTCCTAGTTGATTAGGAGATTAGAGTAATTAGCCTTTCAGTAGAATTAGCATATTTAGATTAATTAGAGTCCTAGCAGAATTAAAAGACTAATACCAATTAGACTTCTAACAGAATTAAGATATTTAAATTAATCAGATTCCTAGTAGCATCAAAAAACTAAATTAATTAGAGTTATAATAGTATAAATTAGAGTTAGAATACAATTAGGAAATCAGGTCAATTAGACTCTTAGTAGGATTATGAGACTAGGTTAATTAGACTCCCAGTAGGATCTGGAGACTAGATTAATTAGATTCCTAGTAGGATTAGGAAACATTTTAAAATTAGACTCCTAGTAGAATTAGGAGACTTTTTCTTTAATTAGACTTCTAGTAGGATTAGGAGATTAGATTCGTTAGAGTCCTAGTAGAAATAAGAAACCAAACTAGTTAGAAATTAGGCAACCCACAGCAACTGACGTTGGCAAGCCGACGATTCAGTAAAGGAGTTTAACCTGCAAGCTCCCGCTCCCATTAAAGCGTTATCAGTGACGTGTTGCACCGTTGATAAATATCTGTAAATGGTGATCGCATCTATACAAGTATTCTTCATTTAGAATTCGCCTTCCTTCATTTTTCTATATTTAAATATTATCCTTTTATTATTCTAATATATTACTGCAAGCACACATAAATATTTTCCTATTATTATTTTACCGCTTTAAACCGAATTGGGCCACTCTTTCGGGGGACCGAGAGGAACCCAAAAAAAGTGCGTACCAATAGACTGGTGATCGCAATGAGACTCTTTTTCACTAAGGTTGTCCTAATTTAATTAATTTGGTTTTCTACTTCCTTGAATTATTTAATTTATTTATTTTTTCATTATTATTTTTATTTTCTTCTCTTTACTTTATCACTTTTTACACACACTCACCTGCATACTCAGTTTTTACAAACAAAAAAAATAGACAATACACAAAAAAAAATACATATTTTTTTTAAATGGTAGGCATCAGGAAATTAAATGTTAATGATATTAACCCACCCTCATGGGACCTCCCTAGCTATACCGAGTATAACATTAGGCCGTCTCGCTAGACAGCCCACCGTTGTGTCCAGGTAAACATGGTTAGTGAGAGCGAAAAATATCCCTTCGCTCCACGAAATACAAATCACAACGACAGCAACGGAGAAAGTGACGACGGACGGAACTCCACGACTAGTCAAGTTATGGACCACACCGCCACTGCACTCCCAAAAGGAGGAGAATAAGCCGACGCCCTGCTATAGTCCTTCGCCAATTTATGCAAGGCTACAATGAACCAGAAGCTTATGCGTGACTGACAACTTACTCCAAGAAGCAGGAGAGAAGAAAGGACACCGACACATAACACGCATACCCTTCCCACCTCCTACGACAACAACTGTCGAAGACAACCCTCTCCCGATGCATCTAGAAAAGGCACCACTATAAACATAGATGACCTCCCTCGACTTCTAGATGACTGCATCGCTAAGAGGGAATGCTCAAAACTATTTTTTGGATTCGAAAAATTCTGTTGAGACCTTGACTTCACTATACCCGCTGGGTTCAAACCACCCAAATTCAACAAATATAATGGTACAAGAAACCTGAGACACCACTTGGCTCTATTCTGGAACGACTGTCGACCAATCCGCACTAATCATGGGCTCCTAATTCACTACTTTCAGAGATCGCTAGAAGGAGAAGCCCTTGACTAGTTTGTTGCTCTGCCTTTAGCAAAAATCGAGACCTTCGAAGACTTAGACGACAAATTCCTAGACCAATACCAACACTTAACTCCTGAAGAAATTAGTCTCGCTCATGCAAAACAAGAAGACGACGAAGACTTCTCGACGTTTGCCAATCACTGGAGGAGACTTGCTGCTCGAACAAGGAGTCAGATAAGAGAAACCGATGCGATAGAAATCGTGATCGGCAACACACAAGAGCCTCTCCGGAGTTTTCTCATCCTAAGTGACTACTCCGATTTCACTAGCCTCCGAGAACACGCTTCACGCATAGAGCGTCGCCTAAAGAATGGAGACCTCAATCTCTCCACCTTAACATCCAATGAATCTTCCAATGACCCTGGGACAAACACCCTAAACGAGACTCTAGACTCTGAACAAATCAACATGAACCATGAACAAAACCAAACAAACAAGTAACCATACCCCCCATATGACCAAGCTCAAGATCTATACCCAAACTTATACCCTGACCAAACCAATTACCACACACAAACCATGATCAACACCCTTACCAACTTTTATACACCAACCAATACACAAACCCGCACTATAATCAAAACCAACTCCCCGACACTATGCAAACTAACATCACCTATTACAACCCATTTTTCGATCAAACTCAACTCGCATACGAGACTGTACACTCATTCATTCCTGCCCCATTCCACCCAGCTAGCTTGATTCGAAGAATTGAACCTCCTCGGACTACATCCATACCATTCACTCCCAACCAATTAACCTTGTTGCACGTACCTATAAATACAAAATTACCTTTCGCCCTAAACCGGTCACCAAGATTAATAAAATATAAACTATCACCGAATCCCCCCCTAAACTAACTCAACCCATCACTAAACTCATCGCCGAGCTCAACGCACTTATCTCTGAACCGATTCAACCTACCCTTGAACTCGATAGCCTACCGACAAGCTTACCAACCCCCACGATACCTCAGCTGACATCGAAACCAGCTCCGCGACCATTCCCTAAACAAACTCCCTCACCTATCCTAGAAGTAATTCTTGAATTAATCCATCCATATAGCACGACACCATTCATACTTAAACCAATCACAAAGATAAACTCTAAACATGAACCCGTAATCAAATCAAGACCCCTAATCCAACATACTCTGGAATTAATCCCTGAGCTTGAATGCGCTATCGAACACACAATCAAACACATCACCTCAACCTTAAATACGACCCTTGAACTAATCCCTACACCTACTTTAAAACATGAACTCAATAACAAACACTTCACTCCACCAATGTCCAAGTCAACTCTCAAATCAGTCACTACGCTCGCCTCAGAACCTAAACTCACTACTACCTCACCAACTTCAAAATAAAATCTCCAACCTGAATCTATTATCAAACATACCTCTGAACCACCCATTTCACTCACTCCAGAATCAACCATTGAACCGATCTCAAAACTAACTCACAAATCAATCTCTACACCTGCCTTAAAACTTGAACTCACCACTGGACTTATCACCTCACCAACCACGAAACTGAACCCCAAACTCAAACCTAGTATCAAACTAAATCTATTACCGAATCTAAACCTATTATCGAATCTAAACCTATCCTCGAACATGAACCTATCACTGAACCAAAACCCATGATTGAACTTGAACCTGTCATCGGACACGAAACTAAAGCGATCATTGAACTTAAACTAATCGTCGAACCTAGACCCGAACCTATCATCGACCCTACACCAATCCACAAGCTCGAACCCACCATCAAAGGCGAACTCGTCATCAAACCAGAACCCATTGTCAAACCTGAACTTGCTGTCAAACCCAAGCCTATTATTGAACACGAACCCGTCACTAAAACTGAACCTTTTCCTACAACGCCGACTCCACTCGCCTTTGAGCCAACCACCGAACCTATCAAGGAGCTGATCATCACTCCCACTTTCGAAATCAAACCAAACTTAAATCCTATGACCCCAATCAACATCCAAATCAATATGCCACCTGATCCTCGAATCCTGTCACAACATGAAATCGACGTCACAACTAAAATTGCTTCTAATCGCCATTTCCAAATCTCCATAGACCTCACGATCAAAACCTTCACGGAACCCCAACCAACAAAACTACTGCACCAAACTCTCGACACTAAGCTTCCCCGAAAAATTATAAACAAAACTTTAAAATAAGCTCACAATAAGCCCAAAATACACATTAAACAAAACAAGCATAACTAAGAAATAATAATTCCCCCACGCCAAAGAAAAGTCCACCTTGGCCCACACCTTCACGTCTCCTCCTCTTGCTTTACCTTTGCCTCATCCTATCCTTACCTTTACAACACTACCATCCCTCTCGACATGCCCCACTCCAACTTCACCCGCAGACAACTTTCCAATAACCCATAAATAATTATGAAAAACTCTCTAACAAGTCTACGCTCTAACTCTATGAAATGCCTCACTCCAGTGAGAGGCTAAAGAAGGTCCCTCCCAACAAGGAGGCCCGGGCCATAGAAGATTTATTGAAAGAAGAAATCAAACGACACCACATATATTTCGACAAATCTCACATCATCCAAACCACAAACCTAAACATAACATCTCTCTCATCCAAGATCAATCAGATCGAAAGGGATCGAGGACCTCGAAGCAGATTATCTAACAGTTACTCCGTCCAACCTTTTGAGTCAGCCTCCGCTCAAGGAACTGATGCTGTACCGTAACACAAAAATAATAATAACAAAAAATATATATAAAAAAAATAGAAAGGTCACAAAACCAAAAGTATAAATGCCCAAAAATATAAATACTCGAAAATAAAAATACTCTTTTATGCCCCAAACCCTTCGAACTTACACCCGACCGAAAACTCGAAGTCGAGGAGCTAGTGATAAGAAACAATGCCTACACAATCGCCTCACCTGGAAGAAAATCAAAACTCATAAGGGGAGTACGTACATTATTTCGGCAACATGCCTAGGAACTTGTCACTGGGGAAGGACTTCTTAACCCTTGGAATCATAATTCAATCATCATCACGTCTCATAGCCTAAACAGGCATACTCTTGTACATATCATTCCCGCAGTCATTGTAAGGCATTCACCGGTCATAGGTCATTATTTTCAAAAAATATTTTGGGAATCATCTGACTCATTAACCACCCTCCTATTCAGACAAGTTGATCGAAAGGACTAGTGGATCATAAAACTCTCTTTTGAAATATAGAAAACTTTGGATTCTCACACACCCTTCTAGCCATTGGTGTTGATGCTAGAGCAGGAAAAAAAGAAAATGCAAGGTTCCATCAAACCTTATAATTCTTGCATTAGCAGGTTGTAAAAGAAATTTTACAAAAAAGAAGCACAACCGAGCGAGAGCAATACGACGAATGAACAGTCATTGAATTCAGGGAAGCATAAGCAAATTGTTAGGGCATTCCTGGTAATCTTATTAGGGAAGTATAAGCAAGCCGGGATGGCATTCCTGACATTTTCACACTATTAGATGTCATCGTACGGTGGCAGGAAGAGGATAAACTCCTACTAACCATAGAATTTGATGATTTGATGGTGCTGGACTATGACGGAGAGCTCAATTATGGCACCACATTACCCACCCGAGAAGAAAGTAGTTAACTACTATTTCAAAAATCGGTTAAATAAGAAGCTACCCTCAAATCAATAAACCTTATCTTTCCTTCACACTTTATTTCTCTTTTGGACAATGAGTCAAATGATTTTCAAATTATCTTCAGAATAAAACCGAAAAATCTCAAATGGCAAGTGATGCAATCACTCTTTATCTATCATTTACCTCATCCTTATTGAAAACTATGATACATGATGATAGTTCAGCACTTACAAAATCGAGCCTAGCATGTGGCTGAAATAATCAAACTACTTCCCGACATGGAATCATTACTAAAGCACTCCAGGATATCTAAGAGGCCGATAAAAGTTCCTACCATCACTTAACACTAGGGCATTTTTTTAAGAGCGCTAGCACCTTGGTAGTGATACTTAGGTCACGAGATCGAAAATATCCAAAATATTCAAAATAAGACAAACAAGCAACATACAACAATAAACATGAACAAACACAAATGAAATGAACACAATAAACAAAATTTATGCAGGTGTCATCGAAGGCATACCTCGTGAACATACAACCCAAAATGAGAACTTAGAACCTAACCTACAACCCAAACCTGATACAAAGCCCAAAAAAATAATGCGCGAAACGTCCAATGAGAAACAACATAAAAGATGGAGGATTGGTTGGGTAACACCCTTTCCATCCATTTGGAGGACTTCCCCCTACCATCTTTTCCTCCTAACAATAATGAAGTATGTATACCGCCACTCAATCCCAACACCCCCCAAACTACAACAACATCTCTAAATATACCGCCATCAGAAGCCACTTTAGGTCAAAGAACGCGTGAAACAACGAAGATCGTAAGAAACAACATCAAAGTCGAACAACTATATCACACAATAGATATATTCTAAATGTTGGCTCGCTTAGATAAAGAGAATGAAGAAAAATAAAGATGCTTGGGCATATATAGGCACCTACCTAATTAAGTGCCAGAAACATAGTGCGTAATGCAATTCAACGCCGGAGCACCTGTGTGGAATCCGAATTGCGCACGCCAGCTTGGGCGCGCAATTAAATTATCGACTTCCCTAAAAGACTTGACGAACCTATCTCGCGCGAAATCAAATTACACGCTTACACTTATGCATGGAATTCTAAAGGTCATCCGCATAGTGACCTAGTGGCGCTTCAAATACGCGCACGGATCAAAGCGCGTAATTGGATTCCATGCACACACTCTGACCCGTAATGGATCCCTTAAACCTCTCAATCACGCGCTCCCTCCCAGAGCGCATAATTCGCCAGCCATAACATACTCCTTAAATACAACACGTACTTTGGACAAAATAAACATATGCCCTGAATAAAAACCCTAACAAAATAGATACGCAAGACGACACGTCCTATCGCAATAAGATACATACATAATCACCTTGACCCATTACAAACCAATCAAGGGTGAGGACATCTCCCCACAGTCCCCATCGCAGCCAAATCACCCCTGAAAACCTACTGTGAATTAACGTCCCACCGCGATCAAAATTATTACCGAAGAGTCTCATCGTGTACTCACAAGTACACGTGACCACTCCCCAACACCCACTACACAAAACATGCCAACAAAACAAAATAAAACAAAATCATCCCTCACAACACAAAGCGAGAATTAACGACGAAAAAGTAGCCAATCACGCTACTCGTCCCATCACAATCAGAATCACTCTCCCTTGTCCCATCGCATAACCTCACCTACCAACCAGAGAGAGAGAATCCCATTGCACAACCTCACACATCCTCACGTCCCATCACGACAGGATGCACATATCCAACCCTATCCCAACACATAAGCTCATTGGCCTAAATCAGCCACGCCCTCATGCCCCATCGTGATGCTAAATCTTCACCATGCAACCTTATGCACCACACAACCGAAGGTAGGCTCGACCAATGTCCCATCGCGAAAAGCCAAGAATGAGCCTCCCGAAAATCCCATCGCAAAGGCCAAAGGGAAAGCCCCATCACGATCTCAGGACATCACCCGCCAAAGAAAGACACAATCATTGACCCATCATAATGTCAAAACAGCCAGGAGTCGTCAGACCGAAACCCTGCCACATTCACAAATACGTCTCGTCATGATGCAACTACAACCTGGTCTCATCACGCAATCACTGAGTCTCATTGTGACCCACCGCGGTACACGACCAAAAAGAGGACCACTAATGTCCTATTTGTAGACACCCCTATTTTTCTCTCTCAGAATATGTAAATTTATTCGGTCAACCTTTGACCTTGCCCGTGACTTTTCAAAAAAGACTTACCTTCTCTGGATGTTTCACAACCCTAATGTGGGAATCATATGCTGAAACAATAGTATATGGTTGAACGCAGGCTGAAACAATAGCTCTGTGGCTCAGGCCCCACAACCCTAATGTGGGAACCATATGCTAAAACAATAGTATATGGCTGAACACAGGCTAAAACAATAGCTCTGTGACTCAGGCCCCATAACCCTAATGTGGGGACTATATGCTGAAACAATAGTATATGGTTGGACACATGCTGCAACAATAGTTCTATAGCTCAGCCCCCCTAACCCCGACGTGGGAACTATGCACTGAAACAATAGTGCATGGCTGAACACAGGGTGAAACAATAGCTCTATGGCTCAGACCCCATCGTAGGGAGACTATATACTAAAATAATAGTATATGGTCGAAATACAGGCTGAAATAATAGTCTGGAATTTCAGACCTGACTCGGATCCGGATAACCCCAAATTACGCACCTAAAACTACGTATAATTAGATTACATGCAAACCCACAAACGTGCAATCAGTCCCTTTTCAGGCCAGACTTTCTTTCTCTAGACTACCTCGAGACTAAATTATGCGCTCCACATGGCACGTGTGATCGGATTGAGTTCCATATCACAGGCGCACAATTGGCCTACGCCCGACCTAGTCTCACAGTCCTTGACCGTCAAAATTCTATGATTAAGCACCTCGAATGAAGTGCTTAATCAGATTGCGCACTCCAAATAGGGCATGTGATTAGTCCTAACGTGATTAGAACTAAGGAACTTGGCTGAGCTAGTCAGCCGATCACTCACTAAGTCGGTGACTGACTCAAAGCGAATAAGCGTCGATTAACCAGCGCGTAATTTAGTTAAATGCTTGAAACAGGATGCGTAATTAGAAAAAAACCTATAAAAGACTTTTTTTACTTCGGCTCCAAAAGGAGGGGCAGAGAGTGAAAAGAGCGAACACAAAGAGAAACAGAGCAACGACTTCATGATTCGAGTTTCATGTCCCCCGCATCTAAGCTTCAAGTTTCAAGATTCCTCTCTGCAGCCCCAACCTTAGGTAAAAATTTAGCTTTTAGTTTTTTACTCTAGTTTTTAGTTCTTAGATTTAGGTTTTTTTTCTATTTTAACTATTAATATTAAATTTTTAGTCTTAGACTGTAGCACCTTTTTCTTAGACCGTAGTTTTTAATATCTGGTTCTAGTTTTTAGTTTCTAGAACCAGTCCTTAATCTGATGACCTAATCCTCGACCCTAAACCTCAATTTTGTTCTAAAATCTCAATCTCCAATCCTATTATTAATCTCTGGCTCTAGTTCTCAGTTTCTAGAACCAGTCCTTAATCATACGGTCTGACTTTCTGATTTCGGTCTCGAATTCAGTCCTTAGATTTTAAATTTTAGTTTTAATTTCTCCATTCAAGATTTTTAAAATCCTAATTTATAATTCAATTCTTAATTTCTAGTTTTAAAATTTTATTCATAATTATAATCCAAAATCGACTTTAAAAATTTTAAAAATACTATCTTATAATTCAAAATTCAATTTGCTTTAATCTCAGCCACCCGATTTTCCCAAGGGAGCTTACAGAGGGTACTCGGGAATGAAGCCGATCCTCCTTAGCATAACGGGCCAAAACCCCTTTTTTTTATTTTTAGTAAAATTAGGATTTTTACTTTAATTAGAATTTTAAATAGAATTAGCATATTTTTAATTAGTTAGAGTTTTAGTAAAATTTGTATATTTGCTTTCCTAGTACAATTAGGAGACTAATACTAATTATACTTCTAGTGGGATTAGGAAAGTTAGTTAGTTATAAGCGAAAATAAAGTACTTAAATTAATTAAATTCCAAATAGAATTAAGAGATATTTAAATTAATTATACTCCTAGTAGGATTAGGAGACTTATTAATTAGACCTCTAATAGGATTAAGATATTTCAATTAATTAGACTCCTAGTAGAAGTAGGAGACCTTTTTTTTTTTTTCTAATTAGACTCTTAGTAGAATTAGGAGACCTTTTCTAATTACACTCTTAGTAGAATTAGGAAACCCCTTCTTTTCTTTTTTAATTAAACTCCCAGTAGGATTAGGAGAGCAAGTTAATTAAAATTCTAGTAGGAATAGGAAAACCAAACCAATTAGAATAAAGGCAACCCACAGTTGCTGACGTTCGTCGGTAGACGATTCAGTAGAGGAGTTCAACCTGCAAGTCCCTCGCTTCCCTTTAAAGTGTGATTAGTGACGTGTTGCAGCATCGATAGATATCTGCAGCTGGCGATCGCATCAACCCAAGTATTCTTCATTTAATATTCACCCTTTTTCTTTCAGTAATTTAATATTTTCTAATCTATTATTCCATCATCGCCTTTACCAGAGTCCACTTGGACCGAATTGGGCCACTCTTTTTTGGGATCGAAAGGAACCCAAAAAAACCACGCACCAACACTATCGCCGATCACACCTCCCCGAAATCCCAACGTGTGACTCCACATAGTAAACAGAAAGAAAGGCTATTCCCATCGCAGAAAGAAAAGAGCCGAACCCCCCAAATATCCCACCACAATAGTCGCCCGACTCCACCGCAATTGAAGCACATGCTCGCTGACAGTAGAGGAGGATAAACCCTCCACCATCCCATTGCGTCAATAACCAGCAAGCCCCTGCCATTACAGAAATCAGCAGAAGAAAGACCTCTCCAACGTTCTATCGCACCCAACACATATCAAGCCCCATCGCCAACACCTCATCAGGCGATCCGAACATCCCATCAGACAATTCAGGCATCCCATTACACTGGCAGCCGTCAGGCCCCACTACGACAATCAGTGAAGGGGAGGATAGACCCTCTGATGTCCCTTCGCGTGACTTCACACAATTGACATGATGAAAGGGACGGGAACCAATATCCCATCGCAAATCACACCCCTCCAATAAGTCCCATCACAACATTCCCACCGGGATATGAAGCAGCACGGGGTCACCTTGACAATGTATAAACACCAACAAGAAGGCTTTGAGTTCATGTGGAAAAATTCACATGAAAGCTTAGCAACCTGAAGTCAACGAAGCCCATTGAATGATGTGGGTTGTTTCGCATGCTTCCACAAAGAGCTCAAATCTCTTCAGCAACTTCACCTTCAAACATTTTTGTCCCATCGCGTCATCCTACACGCCAGACAACAAGCAGCTCAAACCACGAGAGCAACAGCAAGCCAGTCCCACAGCAAGCAAAAGCCACCCACCGAAACAAATCAAATAAGTAAACATCCCTCTACTCGATATTCCTTATAAAATATAATTAGCTATGATTAAGTCAAATGTTTTCAAAACCCGTCTTTTTCAACTTGCGAATCACTATAGTTCTCCCATAAGAGACAATCATCAGTATTCATAGAGAATGTTAGATGGAGCATTCGGCATACTGTTAAGTAGTGAAAAATACCATTTTTCACCCCTAAACATGAGCCTTGAAAGACCCTTGAGAAGACTAAATAAGTGCTTTAGTGTGCATTTTACAGCTAACCAATCAGACAGGTCCAAATCCGAAAAGCATCCTAAAAAGATCAAAAAGCTGACAGCTCATGTCAAGATTAAAGAAGGAGTGAAGAAACAGCCTCAGCAATGGCTAAAGAGGGTCTAAAAGAGCAGACAAAGACCTGAAGCAAGAAAGAGAGCCATTCGCAAAGAAAAAATCAAGTTAAAAGTCAATTTGCAAAGAAGAATGGGAGCCTAGAGTTCAATTCGCAAAGAACTTCTACTATTCGCAAAGAACTTCTACTATTCGCAAAGAACTTTGAACTTTGCGAAAAGAAGAAAACACTCTGCGAAAAGAAGAGAAGTCCTGCATAAAAGATCTCCTGAAGCCAAAATGCTTTGCGAAAAGATCTCCTCAAGCCAATATGCTTTATGAAGAGAGCTTTTGGAGCCAAACTACTTTTGAAAAGCCCTTAAACTATGCAAATGGCATTCGGGATTTCATCGTCCGGGTATTTCAGAAACTTTGCACGCGCCCCAATGCGCTTTTAAAACCCAAGGACAATCCGGAAGATTCGAGCATGAACCAAAGGCATATTCCACCCCATGTGAACACCCAAAGATGAAATTACTTGGCGGGAACTTCTAGAAGCTCAAACAGATTTTTGAATTACATAATGAATTGATGCCTCTGCTTCTGATTATGAACGGATCAAGCATTCGATTGGCGGAGCAGATCCGGATCCCGGTGCTCGACTCCTATTGGTTGATCTGATCTATCCAATTACGATTGGTTGATACACATCCGAGTGGCTTAGGAAAACTATAAATAGACGAACCATTTGCCCAATTTGGGTATCCAGATTTTAGAGTTTTCATCTCTGTTTCTCATTCGGTCAGGATAGTTTATCCGAACCCCTGTAATCCCTTCTTGTAGTTTACCTTTGAGAGCCATTGTGAGTGATTTGTACTTCCAAGTTCGGATTCAAGATCAGAATCGAGGGCTCTGAGAAGCTCGATCAGAAGTCTGAGGGCTCTCTAAGAAGCCGTGCTCTGTAATTGTAACGGTGGATTTTAAAAGGTTGCTGTAATTTGTGTCTTCTCCATTGGAGTCATGTCGAGGGTTCTGAATGTTCACCTTAGTGCATTAGACTTCTTTAGATTCACTTATCCGCATCCAACTTCCCTTAATTCATCATCCACGTATGAATTAGCGTTGGTAACCTAATTCAAGCAAAGATTTACAAGGATGTTCATGTTCAACTAAAGAATAGGCTACTAATGACAGATCTGTGACCATTTAAGTGATGATCATAGCCATAAGTCTAAACCTATTCCTTAATTCGGATTTATTTCTCTTACATCTGTGCTGGTAGCCAGATGAAGATTGAATCTGCTCTGTTGAACTACAGACTCTCCATTAAAATTCAGAGGCTAAAGTACATGAAGCTATTATTTCTGCATTTGTCTTATTTTAAACACCTCCCCAACTCGGATCTGGATCATGTAGTTAGTTCTTTTCTTTATTTGCTTATAGTTAAATGTGACACAATCCAACACTCTCTTTTATCTATTCTTTATTTTAGATAATTATAGAGCCAGATCTGGTAGCACAGATCTGGAGGTTTATCTCTCAGTTTAGACAAACTTCTCTGTGGACGATCTTGAAATACTTACTTTTAAAACTTGCTACAATTGGCCCTGATCTTGCAGGCCAGTGTTAGCCCCAATGTGCCGATATCCCTTTCATAAGTTAACATCCATATAACCTAGCATTCTTTAATTCTTTAATTTTTGATTCATAATGCACACAATTATGGCACACTTGGAGCGACAACAAGTTTTTGGCGCCGTTGCCGGGGAAGTTTGTTCTAAAATAGATAAACCTATGTTTATTTTCATTTATTTTAATTTTGCTTTAAACGCACTTTGCATTCCAAGTGCTTGATTAAATGTCTACGAGCTTTTGTATAGAAAACCTGCTTTCTTGCAGAATATTTTTTTATTTTTCGAGTTTTATTCTTTGCCTTCTAGTTATTTGAATAAATGTCACGCCACTCTTTTGTCTTTTTTGTCAAATTTGGGCAAGAGCTGAGTTTTTCTTTTATTTTGTCAATACTTGAATAAGGTACTGCAGTTTTTGGATGTTTGCAGATCCGGGCGGTAGTCCAACAAGGAGCATCTGGACCAAAATGAGCAGATCTGCTGAGTTTGCATCCCTTCTCCTGCATTCATTTTCTATTTTAAATTCTTGAGAACCGATTCTGCATTGTGTTTAATGTTTGTTTTGATTATAATTTCTCATCTTTTAGGCATCCGATTTTTTTTACAAAACCAAATACAAAATAAAAGAAGTGAAAACACAAATAGAAAATCTCGAGTTGTTTCTCATTATTTTCAGAAGTAGTAAATAAGGGCTCTTGTTGAGCAGTGATCAAAACAAGTAATAAAATTTTAAAAAAAAAAAAAAAAAAAAAAAAGGGTCCCCGCTTATGCAAAATTTCTCAAAGAGGTGCACCCACAAAAGGCAATCTAGGATACATTTATCCAAGAAGGCCTTTGTGGAGAAAATCAACCAAGTGCTATCAATTTCAACACCACCTAAGATGCAAGACCACAGAATCCCCACAATCCCCTGCAACATTGGGGAGCACACCATTGAGAAAGCCTTGCTAGATCTGGGTGCTAGTGTCAACCTGCTTCCCTATTCTGTCTATGAGCAGCTAGGTTTGGGAGAATTGAAACCCACTCAAGTGGTGTTACAATGTACAGATCCGAAAGGAAACCTATGGGGTTGATTGAAGATGTTTTGGTAGGAGTAGACAAGTTTTTCTACCGCGACTTTTTGGTGTTGGACATGGAACCAACCAAAAGTACCATTGCCATCCTGTCATTACGGGAAGACCATTCTGCTCTGACTAATGCATGAATTCAATGCAGTGCTGGCATCATGGAGGTGTCTTTTGGAAATATGAAAGTTAAATTGAATGTGTATAATGTTACTCAACCTCAATTCTCTCGAGGAATGTTTCCATGTTGACATCATTGATGATGGTGGAGGAGTCTTTACAAACATTTGCAAGGTAAAGACTCCACCAGAATTTAAAAATGATTGGGGATCCACGAGAAAGAAGGAAAAGGAGATCAAATTCAACGGAGTCTGCTTTGTGCAAGGCACTCACCAACATCATCAAGTTCTCTCTCTTGGAGACCTGCTCCTCTCCCTCTTCCACAAGTTACCAAGGTACCTTTGCCCTCTTTTCCCAAACCACACGAATTGGAACTCAAACAGCTCCCAAAATCTGAAATATGTATTTTGGGAGATCATCAAACACTACTGTGATTATTTCTTCCTCCCTTACAAAGGAGCAAGAAGAGGAGCTGTTGGTAGTTCTAAAGACACAAGAAAGCAATTATTGGACCATTGCTGATTTAGGAGGAATAAACCCAATTTGTATGCATGCATTTGTTTCTATTGCTTCTTAGTTTCTTGCTTCTTAGTTTCGCTGTTCTTAGTTTCGTTGTTTAGTTTCGCTTTCACTAATTTTTTTTTTTTTCTTTTCTTTGGTTCGCTTTTCATAAATTCTACCATTTAGATCTGTAGTGAGCTGCTATTTTCTTTGTTTTTCCTTACAACAACAAGTGAGGACACGGTTCCTCACGTTTCGCTTCTAATTTCGGTTGTTACACTTATTGGGGAATTAAATGCAAGTTACTTTACGCCGCCTCCCACACGCATTGTCGCCCAATGCTACTTAATGACCCACTGATTCTGGGCCATGAGCATTCCCAATGCCCCCCATTCAAGTCCCACCCTTCGGCTTCCCCACCTTACCTATAAATAACCAACCTCTACCAAATTCCCCACATCTTTCCCCACCCTTCCAAAATGGCCAAATGACCAAGCCAATAAGCCACCACACGCTTTTTCCCCATGTGTTGGACCCACCACCACCGAAGGTGCGATCCGCTCAACCCTCTGGGGCGAATTTGAAGAGGTCCTCGCGATTTTGGCCAAAGAAAAGGAGGCCCAACTCCAACCTCCTAAAAACAAAAAATCAACCTTCCCCGCCACTTCCACCCTCCACCGCCCCCACCCCCTCCCCTAAAACACATTCTATTCATTTTTTTATTTTCTTTTATGTAAAATATTTCTAGTTAATAAACTTTACTTTCTCCCATTCTCCATGTCATTTTCTGCTTTGTTTATTTTTTTCTTATTATTGTCTGCCTTGTTTCAATTTTTCCAGATAAAGTGACCATGCCACCTTTGAACCAAAGGAGGACACTGTTCCCCCATAGGTTTGGGGGTGTGGCGACAAGTCCCCGCTTAGGAATAGTTAACATAAGGCGAGAATCACCTAAGTAATTAGGAAATGTATTAATTTACTTTAGAATCATGACAACTAGAAAATTTAAAATTCCTTTGCCAAATTTAGACATTCTAAACCTTGCGATATTCTACATTTCCATGATGATTACACCATAAAACATACTGGTATCGACGTAGTAAGTCAAAAGGAAGAGAAAAGGTAAAGATATACTTAAAAGCTCAAGGAAAAACCATAACGTGAGAATTGAGCCCATATATTTTCCATCTCTGAAGAGTGACTGAGGCAATTTTTTCGATTCAAAGGATTGGTGAGGCATTAGATCCACTAGAAGTTAGGAAACTCCAAATTAAAACAAGTAACAACACTCATGAAACCGAGGAAAAGATCAAGGCCTTCTTTGGACAAATTGAACCTAACAACCAACCAAGAAAAATCTGCCCTGTTTGTACCCCATTTGAGTCAGAATCCTACAATTCTTCATCAAAATACCCAAAAGTACTTGTACTGAACCTATGGAACTAATTCAGCCTTCCCTCACTCGAGAATTAGGAGGTAAAGGAGAAAGAATCGAAGATGGACCATTTCTAGGCAACATCAAGAAAATGAAGAGAAAATACCTCAAAAACAGGCAATATGGTGACCGAGAAAAGAAGAGACAAACAATGTAAAAAGTTGCAAGCAAAAAGGCAAAAAAAGGGACCTTATGTTGAAAATGCAAGATCAAAGAAAGAACTGATCACCGTGAATGTGAGAATCTCGAAAAGAAGAAGAAAGAAGCTAAACTCAAAAAGGTGGAGTCATGAACCATCTCCTGCACTTCACGAGTTCTCAAATTCAAACCTCTGTTCAAATTGCCTTTCCTTGAAACTTCACTCCATAAGCCATACAAACAAACCTAGATTAAAAGCCCTTGTGATCCAAAGTTGAGTGAGTCATGTGGAGATGAGAAGTGACCCAATCTATGGTGAGGAGATGTCAATGATGCCATTGCCTAAGAATCATGCCTATGCTCATGCTTACAGATCCATTTGGGAGATGTAAGCTGCTCTTGAGCTTGAGTGAAAATGAACCCCTCAACAAAACACGATGAGAGTATACCTGGTGAGTGTTTGGGTTGGAACTTGAGCACCTTAAGTATGACTTATAACCTAATTTTTATCCATAGGATGAGCTTCTGGCACATTTGTATGATTTTCTATGATTGTTCTGATTGGAAATATTGAAACATTCATGAGGTTTATAAATGTTTAAATTCACATGCAAACAATAATCAAATTTTACTTTCATCATTGATTCAAGAGTAACTAACTCTGCTCCTTGATTGCTCATTTGATAATATTGCACCGATGTTAATCTGTTTCATGGAGAAGTTTGTGGGTACCTTCACTGAAAACCCTCGGGAGACTTCACCTCCTCTAGGGATCACCTAGGCGTTGAAAAGGCTTGTTGCATATGCTAAATGCACTGTGCTTCCTACAAAAGTGGCTCTTTACTTTGTTTTTATGTTTCTTTGCTCGGGGACTAGCAAAGCTTAGGTTTGGGGTGTGTTAAGTAGTGAAAATACCATTTTCACCCCTAAACATGAGCCTTGAAAGACCCTTGAGAAGACTAAATAAGTGCTTTAGTGTGCATTTCTGACTAACCAATCAGACAGTCCAAATCCGAAAAGCATCCCAAAAGATCAAAAAGTCGGCTCATGTCAAGATTAAAGAAGGAAGAAACAGCCTCAATGAATGGCTAAAGAGGGTCTAAAAGAGCAAAGACCAAAGCAAGAAAGAGAGCCATTATGAAAGAAAAATCAAGTTAAAAGTCAATTCGAAAGAAGAGTGGGAGCCTAGAGTTCAATTCGCGAAGAACTTCTACTATTCGCAAAGAACTTCTACTATTCGCAAAGAACTTCTACTATTCGCAAAGAACTTTGAACTTTGCGAAAAGAAGAAAACACTCTGTGAAAAGAAGAGAAGTCCTTTGCGAAAAGATCTCCTGAAGCCAAAATGCTTTGCGAAAAGATCTCCTGAAGCCAAAATGCTTTACGAAGAGAGCTTCTGGAGCCAAACTACTTTCTTGAAAAAGCCCTTAAACTATGCGAAATGGCATTACGGGATTCTCGTCCAAGGGTATTTCAGAAACTTTGCACGCCCAATGCATTTTAAAACCCAAGGACATTCCGGAAGATTCGAGCACGAACCAAAGGCATATTCCACCCCATGTGAACACCCAAAGATGAAATTACTTAAGGAACTTAGAAGCTCAAACAGATTTTTGAATTACATGTAATTGATGCCTCTGTTTCCTTATTGGTGAACCGGATCAAGCATTTCGATTGGCCGTAACAGATCCGGATCCCGGTGCTCGACTCCTATTGGTTGATCTGACAGATCTATCCAATTGATTGGTTGATACACATCCGGTGGCTTAGGAAAACTATAAATAGACGAACCATTTGCCCAATTTGGGTATCCAGATTTTAGAGTTTCATCTCGTTTCCCTCATTAGGTCGGATAGTTTATCCGAACCCCTGTAATCCTTCTTGTAGTTTACCTTTGAGAGCCATTGTGAGTGATTTGTACTTCCAAGTTCGGATTCAAGATCAGTAATCTGAGGGCTCTCTGAGAAGCTGTTAAGTCCGAGGGCTCTCTAAGCCGTGCTCTGTAATTGTAACGGTGGATTTTAAAAGGTTGTAATTTGTGTCTTCTCCATTGGAGTCATGTCGAGGTTCGAATGTTCACCTTAGTGCATTAGACTTCTTTAGATTCACTTATCCGCATCCAACTTCCTTAATTCATCATCCACATGCGAATTAGCGTTGGTAACCTAATTCAAGCGGCATTTACGATGATGTTCATGTTGAACTAAAGAATAGGCCTGACTTGACGGATCTGTGACCATTTAAGTGATGAGATCACGACCATAAGTCTAAACCTATTCCTTAATTCGATTTATTTCTCTTACATCTGTCTTGGTAGCCGATGAAGATTGAATCTGCTCTGAACTAGACTCTCCATTAAAATTCAGAGGCTAAAGTACATGAAGCTATTATTTCTGCATTTGTCTTATTTTAAACACCTCCCCAACTCGGATCTGGATCATGTAGTTAGTTCTTTTCTTTATTTGCTTATAGTTAAATGTGACACAATCCAACACTCTCTTTTATCTATTCTTTTTTTAGATAATTATAGAGCCAGATCTGGTAGCACAGATCTGGAGGTTTATCTCTCAGTTTAGACAAACTTCTCTGTGGACGATCTTGAAATACTTACTTTTAAAACTTGCTACAATTGGCCCTGATCTTGCAGGCCAGTGTTAGCCCCAATGTGCCGATATCCCTTTCATAAGTTAACATCCATATAACCTAGCATTCTTTAATTCTTTAATTTTTGATTCATAATTATGGCACACTTGGAGCGACAACACATACCAAGTGTCGTCTTGGCAACCACATGAACGGTCGGGTCCCCAAATCCCATACCGGTGGACCTGCTCAGCAACGTCTCAGAAGCCACATTTTCTAAAGTTTTACCAATGAATTGATCTTAAGTTAAAATTCCCACATTTTCAAACAAAAAAAAATAACAAGCAAAATACAAACAAAATAGAAGTAATAAATAAGCTCTCCTATCTATTAAAAATTCACTCCTCATCACTCCAATCCATTCTTTCCCTTGAGAAACTAAATATTAAATATACTCAACTCTAAGAAATCATAAATGTCTAATGGAAAAGGACACCTGACGCGCCATTGGTGTGAGCAATGACGCGCCCGGTCTGACATGACTTGTGAAAGCCTTCGCCATTACATTATATTACACCTTATTATTATTTGGTCACTTGACCTTATCTCTGGACATTACTATGATACCCCTCGGTACCTCGACTGCGTCATTTTTCCATTGTTTGACTGGCCCTTGTGGCAAGTCACACCATGCGACGGGGTTATAGACACCCCCATTTTGCCCTCTCGGAATATACAAAGTCATTCGTTCAACCTTTGACCTCGCCCGTGACTTTTTGAAAAGGACATACCTTCTCTGGAATTTTCAAAACCCTAATGTGGGACCATATACTGAAACAATATTATATGGCTAAACACAGGCTGGAATAATAGCTCTGTGGCTCAGACCCCTAACCCTGACGTAGGGACCATACACTGAAACAATAGTACATGGCTGAACACAGGCTGAAATAATAGCTCAGTGGCTCAGATCCCGACATAGGGAGACTATATACTGAAATAATAGTATATAGTCGAAATGCAGACTGAAATAGTAGTCTGACATTTCAGACCCCCTAACCCTAACATGGGAACCATGCACTGAAATAATAATACATGGCTTAACACGGGCTGAAAAAATAGCTCTGTGGCTTAGATCCCAACATAGGGAGACTATATACTGAAACAATAGTATATAGTTGAAATGCAAGCTGAAATAATAGTCTGACATTTCAAACCCGACCTGGACTTGGACAACCCTGAATTACATGCCTAAAATCATGCGCACAATTCGATTGCACGCAAATTCATAAATGTGCAATCAATCCCTTTTCAGACCAAACTTCCTTTCTTTAAACCATCTCAAGACTCGATTACATGCCCCATATGGCACGCGCGATTGGATTGAGCACCTCACCACAGGAGAGCAATTGGCCTACCCTCGACCTAGTCTCACAGTCCTTGACCTCCAAGACTCCACGATTAAGCACTTCGGATGAAATGCTTAACTGGATTGCACACTCTAAATAAAAAGCCCAATTAGTTATAACGTGATTAGAACTAGGGAACTCTGCTGAGCCAGTCAGCTGGTCGGTCACTGAGTCAGTGATCGACTAATTAAAAGTGAATAAGCATCGGTTAACAGGTACGCAATTCAGTTAAATGCCTGAAACAAGGCGCTTAATTAGAAAAAAAACCTATAAAAGACTTTTTTTAATTTGACCCAAAGGAGAGGACAGAAAAAGGGCACACACAGAGTAGAGTGAACACAGGGAGAAACACTGCAATGCCTTCGAGATTCGAGTTTCAAGTCCTCCGCATCCAAGCTTCGAATTTTGAGATTTCTCTCTGCAGCCCCGGCCTTAGGTAAAAATTTAGTCTTTAGTTTCCAACCCTAGGTTTAGTTCTTATTTAGGTTTTTTTTTGAATTTAACTATTAGCATTAAATTTTCAGTATTAGACCGTAGCACCCCTACCCCTTTTTAGACCATAATTTTAATATCTGGTTCTAGTTCTTAGTTTCTAGAACCAATCCTCAATCGGGCGGCCTAATCCCCGATCCCGAACCTTAATTTTATTCTAAAATCTCAATCTCTAGTCCTATTATTAATCTCTGGTTCTAGTTCTTAGTTTCTAGAACCAGGCCTTAATCATACGGTATGATTTTCTGATTCTAGTCTTGAATTCAGTCCTTAGATTCTAAACTTTAGTTTTAATTCCTCAATTTAAGATTTCTAAAATCCCAATTTATAGTTTAGTTCTTAATTTCTAGTTTCATAATTAATTTCATAATTATAACCCAAAATTATCGACTTTAAAAATCGAAAAAAATATAATCAAAAAATCTAATATGTCTTAATCTATGTCATTCTAGGTTCATAAGGAGCTTAGTACCGAGTGTTATGGTGAAAATGCCATTTTCACCCTATAACCTTAACTTAGCAATACGTAACCGAACGTAATAAGCCCTTGTCAAGTGTATTTTGTAGATAATAATAAAAGAAGATACTAGGGAAGAAAAACACTCAAGAATGCCCAACAAGGAGCCATCTCTCAGCACAGGATGAACTCAGCAATAGCACACCAAAGGGTAGCACATCATTGAACCCTTGGAGCGGGTGGCTGCAGCAGAGCAAGGTGAAGAAAGTGAGAATATATTGAAAACGTCCAATCGATTGGTCACCTGAAGAGTTCGACAGGAGATGAAAGCATTGAAAGGAAGGAATTCATGCAGTTGAGGAGGGTTCGACAGGATCAGAAAGCAGAAAAAGGAAGAATTCGTGCAAAAGTGAAGAAGTCGATAGGATCCAAGAACCTATCGAACAGTTGAAAGAAAAAGAGAATTCAACCTATCGACAGCTAGCTAGAGGGAAAGAGGAGACCTGTCGGAAGGTTCCTTGAACCTATCGAAGGTTCCTTGAACCTATCAAATGGTCCACTAAACCTATCAAAATAGAAGTGCTGAGACAGCACCTATCGCAGAATGATTTGAACCTTTCGATAGGAACAATGGTCATTCAATCGAAGCGATAGAATGTGAATCCTCAACCTATCGAATTACTCTTCCAACCTATCAAAAGCCCCAGATCAAGTGCATTGAAAGTGAAGCATCTAAGCCCAACCTATCAGAACCTATCGAAGAGACAAGGGAACCTATCGAAAGGAACTACAAGCTTACTTTGAACCTATCGGAAGCTTCTCCAACCTGTCAAAATCGTGTGTTGAACTTCTCAGAAACTATGCTATGCACACGCTTAGACTTGGTGACCTGTCGCACACAAACCGAGGCACTTTGGTGACCGGCACGACGTTCTAGAAGATGCCCTAGAAAGCCCTAACTGACCCATGTGCTTCAACAGAACTCTAGCAAACTCTGACAACCTTCTAGAAGGGATGTTTGGCGGGAAAAATAGAGGAGAAAGCTATATATTGAGACCCCCAATTGTCATTAGGGGGGATCAAAATTTTGAGCAATTTTCTAAAGATCAGAGCTTGCAGCGAGATTCCATTTCCCTCCTTTAGCCTAACTATGGTTGGCTAAATCCCTAGGATCAGCAAGGAGGGAGTTAGATCTGTAATTGGGTAAGGTTAAGAGTGTTGTTGGGGTTAATTGCTGCACAGACTACAGAGTTGAGAGCATTCCATTGTAAGAGTGACCTTGTTTGCAATGTAAATGTTGTTTTCAATGTTTTAATTAGATCTAAAGCTCTTTTGATGCCTTTTTGTGCTCGATTGGATTTGTGTAGAGGAGTTGCTTGATCAGCTCACCCACTTAACTGGTAGACCTCTTGGATGTCCTCTAAATTCCCTGGATCTGATATCCCTGTAATTTCCTGCATCTGTGACCTAGAAATTGCAGCATCTGTAGTGGTTTTAATTGTTCTAATTGAGGCTCTGGCTTTGTAGGAGATCTCTAGGATGGTCTGTGACCATTAAAGTGGACAGATCATAACCTTAAGGTGAATCTGAGCTCAGGCCTTAATTGGATTTATCTGCTTCAATCCATGGATTCGATAAAGCCTATAGGATGGTCTATGACCATTAAAGTGGACAGATCATAGCCTGAAGGCTAGGTGGATCCTGTGATTTGAAGTAGAATTTATACCCTGCAGCTGTGCTTGTGGACAGTGCTTGTGGCCAGGTGAGGGACTTCTGTGCTTTTGAACCCCTGTAATATGCTTAGCTTAACTTGATTGCAGTGAAGGCAATCTCCAAGCTATTCTTCTCCATTTTTTGAGTTTTTAAACCATTCCATCTGCAAGATCTGAGGCTCCTGATTCGATCCAAAACAATCTGCATTTTATTTGTAGTTTAGTTTAAGAGACAACTCATTTCAAAACTCTCCCCTATCTTTTAACTAAAGTAGAGATAGCTAGGGTGTCAGATCTCTCACAGATCTAAGATTTATCCTATTCTAACCAGCCTCCCTGTGGACATTCCCGTACTCATCATTCTTTTAAAGCTTGCTATAAAGGACCCTGTATCTTGCAGGTCTAGGATATCTCAAATGTGCTGAATCCATCTCTATTTTCTCCTAATTTTTACATCATAAATCAGCACACTAGAAATCCCCAACAAGTTTTTAGCGCCACTGCCGGGGAGGCAATTTATAAATTGATAGATTTAAGTTTTGATCATAGATTTGTAGTTTTTGTTTGATTTTACTAACTGCATTTGTGAGTTTTGCTATTTTTCAGTATTTTTTGTGTCCATTTCACCAGATCTGAGTACAGAATGAGAGGAGAGCTGTGCTGGAGGGGGCTTTATAGTTGCACCCCTTCTTCCCTGTTTATTTTTAAATCTGTTGATTTTTTAGATTAGTTAATCAATTGTGTGTTCCTATTTGTTGTGTGAGGATTTACTCTGCATTCAGTTGTCGGTGTTGTATGTTTGGTAGGAGAACTCTTCAACCTGAGATTATTCCACTAAATCCAGAGGTTAAAAGACTTCTCAGAACCAGACCAACTACATCCACAACTGTTGAATTTGAATCTGTCAAAATGGGTGAGCAGCAGCAACCTCGAACTCTCAAGGAATTCAATGCACCAGGGATCTACAATTCCCTCTTCTGCATTCAATTCCCTGCTGCTCAAGGAAATTATGAGATGTAATCATCCATCATTCAAATGTTGCCCTCATTTCATGGCCTGACCAAGGAGGATCCCTATAAGCATATAGATGAATTCTTAGGACTGTGCACCACCTTCAACATCACAGGTTTGGGGGAGGAGGTAACTAGGATGAGGCTCTTTCCTTTTTCATTAAAGGACAGAGCCAGGACCTGGTTATCTCTGCTTCCTCCTAACAGTATATAGTCCTGGAGTGATCTCCAATGTCAGTTTTTGGCCAAATTCTTTCCTATGTCAAAGACCTATCAGTTAAGGAAGGGCATCATCTCTTTTACCCAAGATCCAACTGAAGACTTTCATCAATCCTGGGAGAGATTTAAAGAACTCCTCAAGAAATGCCCCCATCATCAAATCCCTGAATGGCAACTGGTTCAAAGCTTTTACCAGGAAATTGATTCAAAGAGCAGGGACATGATAGATTCCTCTTATGGAGGCACTTATCTTCATAAAACTGCTGAGGCATGGGAGTTCTTTGACATCATCAGTGAAAACTCTATGCAAAGGGAAACCTTAGCAAGAGATCTAGACCCTTCCAAATTGATGAAAGAGAACACCTCAAGAGGAAAGATATATGAAGTGAGTGTGCCAAGTAAGTTGGAAAGGAAAGTGGACAGCTTAACTCTGAAGTTTGATAGGCTGATGGGAGCAATGCAGTCACCTGTGGCTGCTAGAGTGGAGGAGGCATGTGCTATATGCCAGTCCCTTGCTCACTCCCTAGATGAATGTCCATCGGCTGCCCAATTTCCTGATTTCGTAATAGAACATGTGACTGCAACTCAAGCCTATGGGCAATAGCCTGCTACTGGGTATCAATGGAGAAACCACCCCAATTTGAGGTAGAGACAAGATGAATACCCCAGCTAGTAGCAGCAGCAACCCATGCCCTACAGAAAGTCTCTGCCCTATCGAGAAGGTTATGCCCCAAGACCTCAATATCAGCAAACCATGACCCAACCTGTAGCTCCTCCTGTGCAGCAAGCTGCACCTACTCCAGCTGTGAGAGCACCATCTTTTTAGGAACTAGTTCTATCTTCATTGCAGAACTTGAACACTTTAACCTGAACTGTGCACTTTCACAACCAGAGCATCAAAAAGATAGAGGACCAACTTGGTCAGCTGTCTGATGCTCTGACTAGGAGAGAAGGAGGAAGGTTACCTAGCCAACCACAGGATAATCCACAAAGATAATTTGTAGTGGGTGAAGTTTCCTCCACCTATGAGGAAGCCAAATCTGTGACAACTTTGAGGAGTGGTAGGCTTGTGGACAATCAAGTGGGTTGTGAACCTGTGAGAAGTTTGAAGGAAGATAATGGAATGAGTTTCCCAAGAACACAATAGAGGCCACCAGTGGTGGACCTGCAGGAACAAACCAGTGTCAATAAAGAGGATCATATGGATCCTCAAGGAAAAGAAAAAATCAAAAAGAAAGAAGCCCCATTGGCTAAGGCTACAACTGTGGGAGAACCCCCACACTTGTCATTTCCCAAGGCATTCCAAGGACCCTCCCCTTTTGACAAAGGGCAAGGCAAAATTGAGGAAATGATGGAGACTTTCAAACAAGTAAAGATCAATCTGCCTTTACTTGATGCCATTAAACAAGTCCCAGCCTATGCCAAATTCTTAAAAGACCTATGTACCTATAAAAGACAGTCCAGGATACACCTATCCAAGAAAGTCTTTTCAGCAGAAAAAGTTAAGCATGTCTTGTCCATTGCAACTCCCCCCAAACTTCAAGACCCTAGACTCCCCACCATCCCCTGCATCATTGGGGACCATACCATTGACAAAGCTCTTTTAGATCTGGGAGCCAGTGTAAATTTGCTTCCATATTCAGTATATGATAAGCTGAGTTTAGGCAAATTAAAGCCCACACATGTTGTTATACAGTTGGCCGACAGATCTGAAAGGAAACCTGTGGGGATAATCGAGGATGTTTTGGTGGGAGTTAACAAATTCTTTTATCCTGCTGACTTTTTGGTGCTGGATATGGAACCAGGAAGGAATGCCACCTCCATACCTGTGATCCTAGGCAGACCCTTTTTGGCCACAGCTAACACTTGTATTCAATGCAGGTCTGGAATAATGGAAGTGTCATTTGGAAATATGAAGGTCAAGTTGAATGTCTACAACGTAGCCAATCAACCTCATCCTGATGAGGATTTTTTTTCTCTAGACATAATAGATGAGGTTGTGTAAGAAAATGTGAAAATGTTGTTGCATGGTAAGGAATGGTCTAATGAGATAGCTGAAGTATGGAAGGAACCAGAGGTACAAACAACTTTCACCCCTGAAACTGAGCATGTGCAACTTGTCTCTTCAGAGCAGAACCAGCAAAGCTCCATCCATGGAAGCCTGCCTTGTTGCCTCTTCCACCCCCCTCCAAGACACCCCTATTGCCCTCCCTCATCAGTCCCCCAGAGGTGGAGTTAAAGCAACTCCCGTCAGCTTTGAAATATGCCTTTTTAGGAGACAACAACAAATTACCTGTGATAATTTCTTCTTCCCTCATCATTGAGTAGGAAAGAGAACTACTTGTTATGCTAAAAAGGCATAGGAAAGCAATAGGATGGACCATTGCAGACTTAGGGGGGATTAATCCTGCGGTATGCATGCATAAGATTCATCTTGAGGAAGGTGCCAAACCTTCTCGAGAGATGCTGAGGAAACTCAACCCTCACATGTAGGAAGTTGTGATGAAGGAGGTAGTCAAACTCCTTAATGTTGGCATCATATGCCCTATCTCGGATTCCCAATGGGTGGCACCTACCCAGGTAGTGCCCAAGAAATCTGGCATCACAGTTGTTAAAGCTGATTTAGGGGAGCTGATCCCAACCAGACAGACCACTGGTTGGAGAGTATGCATCTATTACAGAATGCTAAATGAAAAAACTAGCAAGAACCACTTCCCATTGTCATTTATAGACCAAATCTTGGACAAGCTGGCAGGCAAGGCATATTATTGTTTTCTTGATGGATATTCAGGGTACAATTAGATCCCTGTCTACCCCTAAGATCAAGAAAAAACCACATTCACTTGCCCATTTGGGACCTTCGCATACAGGAGGATGCCATTTGGGCAGTGTAAAGCACCTGCCACTTTTCAAAGATGCATGTATGCCATTTTTTCTAACATGATTGACAAATTATTGGAGATCTTCATGGATGATTTCTCCATTTATGGAGATGATTTTGGCCAATGCCTGCACCATCTCAGTTCTGTGCTGCGGAGATGTGAGGAGACCAACCTGGTCCTAAGCTGGGAAAAGAGTCATTTCATGGTGACTCAAGGCAATGTCCTTGGACATGTGGTCTCCCACAAGGGAATAGATGTTGATCAGGCTAAGATTGACTTAATTTCCCATCTGCCCCTCCCAAAACTATCAAACAAGTTAGGTCTTTTCTGGGCCATGCTGGGTTCTATAGGCGATTCATTAAGGACTTCAGCAAAATCACCAAACCTCTGTGCTACCTGTTGTGCCAAGAGGTACCCTTTGAGTTCAATGATGACTGCCTGGCTGCTTTTGAGCAGCTGAAAACTTGCTTGACTACAACCCTGATTCTACAAGCTCCTGATTTCTCTTTACCATTTGAGATAATGTGTGATGCATCAGACTTTGCTATGGGGGCTGTTTTGGGACAAAGAAGAGACAAGGCACCATGTGTGGTGGCATATGCAAGTAAATAAATGGTTGATGCTCAATTGAATTACACCACAACTGAGAAGGAGCTATTAGCCATTGTCTTTGCTTTAGAAAAATTCAGATCTTATGTGTTGGGCTCCAAAATCACTGTGTTCACTGACCACTCAGCCTTGAAATACCTCTTGTCTAAGAAGGATGCCAAAGCAAGATTAATTAGATGGATTCTCCTTTTGCAGGAATTTCATTTGGAGATCAAAGACAAGAAGGGAGTGGAGAATGTGGTTACTGATCATCTATCAAGAATTCAAGTTGCAGAAACAGAGAGCCTACCCATCAATGATTGTTTCCCAGATGAGCAGTTGTTTGCCGTGGAGATTAATATGCCTTGGTTTGCTAATATCGTGAACTACCTGATAAGTAGTGAAAAATACCATTTTTTACCCCTAAACATGAGCCTTGAAAGACCCTTGAGAGGACTAAATAAGTGCTTTAGTGTTCATATTGTAGCTAACCAAAAAGACAGGTCCAAATCCGAAAACCATCCTAAAATGATCAAAAAGCTGACAACGCATGTCAAACTCAAAGAGGGAGTGAAGAAATAGCCTCAGCAATGGCTAAAAAGGTCCTAAAAGAGCAAGAAAAGACCTGAAGAAGAAGAAGGATCCATTCGCAAAGAAGAATGGAAGCTAAAAGTTCAATTCGCAAAGAACATCTACTATTCGCAAAGAACTTTGAACTTTGCGAAAAGAAGAGAAGTCCTTTGCGAAAAGACCTCCTGAAGCCAAAATGCTTTGCGAAAAGAAGAGAAGTCCTTGAAAAGATCTCCAAGCCAAAGTCCTTTGCGCATAGACCTCCTGAAGCCTAAATGCTTTGCGAAAAGAGATTACGGAGCCAAAATGCTTTCGAAGAGAGATTGGAGCCAAACTACTTTGAAAAAGCCCTTAAACTATGCGAAATGGCATTACGGGATTTGCACTCGTCCAGAAGGGTATTTCAGAAACTTTGCACGCGCAATGCATTTTAAAACCCAAGGACATTAGGAAGATTCGAGCAAACCAAAGGCATATTCCACCCCATGTGAACACCTAAAGATGAAATTACTTAGAACTTCTGAAGCTCAAACAGATTTTTGAATTACATAATGTAATTGATGCCTCTGCTTCTCGATTGGTCAACCAGATCAAGCATTTCGATTGGCACGTAATGATCCGGATCCCGGTGCTCGACTCCTATTGGTTGATACAGATCTATCCAATTGATTGGTTGATACACATCCGAAATGGCTTAGGAAAACTATAAATAGACGAACCATTTGCCCAATTTGGGTATCCAGATTTTGAGTTTTCATCTCTATTTCCCTCTCTATCTGTAATTTCTTTCTTCTCTGCTTTTGCTTTTGAGAGTTCTTTGAGAGTGCTTTTGTAACTCCAAAGAGATCGGATTCAAGACTGCTCGTCTGAGGGCTTCCTAAAGCCGTGCTCTGTATATGTAAGATTGAATTTAAAAGGTTGTCAGAACTGTTTTCTCCATTGGATTCATGTCAAGGGTTCTTATTGATCACCTTAGTGCATTAGACTCCTTTAAATTCACTACTTTGCATGCAATTTCCTTGATTCATTACATTTAATTAGGGTAACCTAGTTCACAAAGACTTGCAAAGATGATGTTCATGTTCAATTGAGGATAGGTCAACTATTGGATGATCCGTGACCATTTAAGTGGACAGATCATAACCATAAGTCTAAACCCTTCCTTAATTCAGATTTATTTCTCTTACATCCGTGTCGGTAGCCGATGAAGATTGAATCAACTCGTTAGTTGATTCTCCATTAAAATTCAAAGGCTAAATCACGAAAGTTATTATTTCTCCATTTGATTTATTTTAATCACTTCCCCAACTTGAATCTGGATCGATTAGTTAGTTCTTTTCTTTATTTGCTTTTAGTTAAACGTGACAAAACCCAACACTCTCTTTTTATACGCTTAGATAATTATAGAGCCAGATCTGGTAGCACAGATCTGGAGGTCTATCTCATATTTCAGACAAATTCTCTGTGGACGATCTTTAATATACTCACTTTTAAAACTTACTACAATTGGCCCTGATCTTGCAGACTATTGTTAGCCCTCAATGTGCTGATATCTCTTTCATAATTTAAAATTATGTAACTTATTATTCATTAATTCGTTCTCAAAATACACATAAAAAAGGCACATGTGGAGTTACAACACTACCTTGCTATGAAAAGGATCCCTCCACATTGGAATAAGAATGATAGAAACTTGTTTTTCTCTCAGATCAAACACTATATATGGGAGGACCCTTACCTTTTTAAGCATTGTTCAGACCAAGTAATTCAATGATGTGTACCGAAAACAGAGTTCCACCACATTTTAACCATGAGTCATGAACAAGCTTGTGGGGGCCACTTCAGTGGTAACAAGACTGCTGCGAAGGTGCTTCAGAGTGGTTTCTATTGGCCTATTTTGTTCAGAGATGCCCGACAACATTGCAAAGCTTGCCCTTGATGCTAGCAGATGGGAAGTATTACTAAGAGGAATTCCATGCCTTTGCAGCCCATACTGGTGGTCGAATTGTTTGATGTCTGGGGTATTGATTTTATGGGACCATTCCCCCCCTCCTGTGGATATAACTTTATCCTTGTGGCTATGGATTACGTTTTCAAATGGGTAGAAGCCATAACTACAAGGACAAACGACCACAAAGTTATCATTAGATTCCTCAAAGACAACATCTTCTCCAGGTTTGGCATCCCCAAAGCCATCATCAGCGATGGGGGAAGCCACTTCTGTAATAAACCTTTTGATAAGCTATTGGAAAAGTACTCTGTGACCCACAGGGTAGCCACTCCCTACCACCCACAAACCAGTGGACAAGTAGAGATTTCCAATAGAGAAATCAAACACATTTTAGAGAAGACTATGCGAAGTGATAGGAGGGACTGGTCCATGAAATTGACAGATGCCCTATGGGCTTATAGGATTGCCTAAAAGGCCCCCATAGGTATGTCCCCATTCCGACTAGTTTATGGTAAGGCATGCCATTTGCCTGTTGAATTGGAACACAAAGCATACTGGGCTATTAAAGCAATAAATTCTGATTTCAACTCTGCTGGTATACACAAGAAATTGCAGATAGCTGAGCTGGAGGAGCTCAGATTGGAAGCATACGCCAATGCTCAGATCTACAAAGAGAAGACCAAATCCTTCCACGATAGACATTTGCTATGGAAAGAATTCAAACCCAATGATAAGGTGTGGATGTTCAATTCTAGATTAAAATTCTTTCCAGGTAAGTTGCAGTTCAGATGGGATGGACCCTTCATAATTGTACATGTTTCCCCATCTGGAGCTGTTAAAGTTAGGGACCCTACAGATGGTAGAGTCATGAAGGTCAATGGCCAGAGGCTCAAACTGTGTGTGGACAAGATTTGTGAGCCCGAGGAAAGCATTGATCTTCAAGACCCTCCAGATTAATAGCAGATTTTTGCTTGTATCATATGTAAAATATGTGATTTATTTGTATCAACAAAGTGACGGCTGGTGTAGCAGAAAAATTTTCAGGGTGCTGGCACTGAGCACTACACTCAATTATCCAACTGTTGGCTTTCAGAACCCTTCGATAAGTCGACTGATGATTTTGATAGGATGCTAGACATTTTCATGGGGCACTGAGCCTTGACGATAGGTGAAACCAACCCCTCGATAGGTTAAATATGGCAACAGACACTTTTCGATAAGTTCTGGGTACCTATCGGAACCTATCGAAATGACGAATCATGTCAAATTCCAACCTATCAAAAGGAAGGTCCCACCTGTCGAGATCCTATTGAATTGTACCCTTTGTAAGTGTTGACTTCCACACCTTCGATAGGACACATTGACCTATCGCCACCAGTCTCGCCATCCTATCGAAATCATTTTTCACACTTGTATCGATCAGATAATCTTGTCCTATGGCGTAGTGTTTCAGCATTTATGGTGCATGCCGCCCTAACTTAATCTTCCCTCCTAAATTTAGCCCATCATGTAGTCCACCCTCCAATCCCCACCCAGCGACTGCCACTCCCTGTATTCCCGCCCTTCATTTTCAATTCCCACACCTCGATGACTGCGCCACTTTTATTGCATCGTTTCATATTCCAACGCCCATGTACCTTAAATATTCGCTTTGTCCAGCCCTTCCACATCCATTCCACCCTAACCTGCCCAACTCTTCCAGCCCCCAGTCATGGCCGACGACAAACCTCAAGAGTTGCCTATCAGGTTCTTCCCAGTCTGGTCACCACCACCTCCACCGGTCGAGCCTGATCCTCTTCAATTTCTCTGGGATGAATATGACGAGGTCCAGCGAATCCTCACTAAGGAAAAAAAGAAAAACCTAAAGAGGGAGAAGAAGAGGCAGAGGACCGAGTCACCAGCTACCTCCCCTCCGTCTTCCTCATCATCATCCACCACCCCACCCCCTACCCCCCGACCCCACTCTTTTTCCTTTTCTTTCCCCCTGGCTTGTAGTTCCTCTTCCACCCGACACCGGCTGAGGATATCTCTGAGCCAGGGGGGAAGTTTTCTTTTCACAAAGAGATGTTGTCCACATGTCTGTTTTCAAATTTTTTATAATAAATGCTTTATTCATTTCCTTTGTTATTTCTCAATTTATTTCTTGTTCAATTTATTTTCTCTGGATGTCTACACAACTAAATCCATTCTGCTCGAAACAATGAGGACACTGCTTAGTTTAGGTTTGGGGGTGTGGCATGTATGCCAATAAACTAGTTAATTTTTAGTGCAGCCAAGTTAAAAAGGACTAATCGAAAAGAGAACGAATTCACCTCATAATTGTTGATTAAGAAAATTTTAAAAATCATTTGCAACTGAAGTAAGCTGAAGTTTTAACATTGCTCATAAAGAAAATGTCAAGAATTTTTATAGGAAGTTTTTGATGTGTTATAAACCAGCAACGAGAAACATAAATAAAAATTGGATGAAAGGCCACACCCAGTGAGAATTGGGCCTGAGAAACATAAATAAAAAATTCTTTGAAGAGTGCCTTGGCAATTCATTCTGCTTTGAGAACTGACTGGACCTAATCTGGATCACTAGAAGTTAGGCAAATCCGAGTTGAAACAACTTGATAGCACTCAGAACATAGAAGACATGAAGTAAGGCCATCTCTTGGACAGTTTGGGCCTAGAATTCCCCACCATTGAACTACCCTTGATGTACACCACTTGAGCCTTAGAAACCCCAATTTTCTTTGATAAAATACCAGAAATTCTAAACCCAAAACCTCTTGACCTATTTCATTTCACCCTCAATCTGAGAAATTAGGAAGAGGAAGGAGGAGAAAGGGTAGAGGAGCAAGGTCCTAAATCAGGTTGAAAGAAAGAAAAGCGCAGTTGGTGGTATTTGTGGCACTACAAAAAAAAAGAGAGAGCACAAAAAAAAAGAGAGAGCAGAAGGATGAGAAAGAGAAGTCATCTCATTGGAAAAAGTGAAAGGAAGAGAAGAAGCTAGCCACTTTAGCTCTGAAAATTCAAAAAGTAGATGGAATTGTGCTGATTTAAAGGTGAAATCATGAATCACCTCCTTGCCTCTACTGATTTCTCAATTTCGAACTCTGTTATCCCTTTTTGTTTCTCCACAAACCTCATCCCTAAGCCACATTACAACCTAATAAAAAGACCTTACTGATCTGAAATGGATTGAGCTGTCATGTGGAGATGAGAATTTGCTTAATCTATGGTAAAAAGAGTTAGAAAATTTTAGGAATTAAAGCAATGCCTATGCTCCTGCTTGCAGTCCTATTTGAGGGTTGTAACTGCTCTTGAGCTGAGTGATATGATTTACCCCTCTTCTCTGTGCTGATGAGTGAACAGCCCTGATGAGACTTGGGTCAGAAATCCAGATTGAAGGGGGAAGTATCTAAGCAGGATCCTCAAATTGATGGTGGGTTATGCATAAAATTTCAGAAGCAATGCCTGGACATAAACTGAGTGGTGATGGAGAGATTTCAGCTAACTTTCATGTTTTTAAATGGATATTGAATTTCCCTTAATGAATGGGCATGATTTGAATTTATTTGATTTGCTTAAATTATGCATTAACAGGTTGCACTATCCTTAACTAAGCTGCATTGGAGAAGTTTGTGGGTACCTTCACTGAAAACCCTTGAGAAACTTCACTCCTCCACTAGGGATCACTAGGGGTTTAAAAGGCTTGGTGCATGTGCTAAATGCATCCGTGCTCCCTACGAAAGTGGCATTTTTTTTTTCTTTGAATTCTCCTTTTCTCTGGGACTAGCAAAGCTTAGGTTTGGGGGTGTGTTAAGTAGTGAAAAATTCTACTTTTCACCCTATAACCTAACCATTGATAGACCTATGAGCACACTAATAAGCCCTTGTCAAGTGTATTTTGTAGATAGCAATAAAAGAAGATACTAGGGAAGAAAAGCACTCAAGAATGCCCAACAAGGAGCCATCTCTCAGCACATGATGAACTCAGCAATAGCACACCAAAGGGTAGCACATCATTGAACCCTTGGAGCGCGTGGCTGTAGCAGTGCAAGGTGAAGAAAGTGAGAATATGTTGAAAATGTCCTATCGATTGGTCACCTGAAGAGTTCGACAGGAGCTGAGAGCATTCAAAGGAAGGAATTCGTGCAGTTGAGAAGGGTTCGACAGGATCAGAAAGCAGAAAAAGGAAGAATTCGTCCAGAAGTGAAGAAGTCGATAGGATCCAAGAACCAATCGAGCAGTTGAAAGAGAAAGAGAATTCAACCTATCAAAAGCTAGCTTGAGGGAAAGAGGAGACCTGTCGGAAGGCTCCTTGAACCTATCGAATGGTCCACTAAACCTATCAAAATAAAAGTGTTGAGACAGCACCTATCGCAGAATGATTTGAACCTTTCGATAGGAACAAAGGTCATTCAATCGAAGCGATAGAATGTGAATCCTCAACCTATCGAATTACTCTTCCAACCTATCGAAAGCCCCAAATCAAGTGCATTGAAGGTGAAGCATCTAAGCCCAACCTATCGGAACCTATCGAAGAGACCAGGGAACCTATCGAAAGGAACTACAAGCTTACTTTGAACCTATCGGAAGCTTCTCCAACCTGTCAAAATCGTGTGCTGAACTACTCAGAAACTTGGCTATGCACACGCTGAGACTTGGTGACCTATCGCACACAAATCGAGGCACTTTGGTGACCGGTGCGACGTTCTAGAAGATTCCCTAGAAAGCTCTAACCGACCCATGTGCTTTAACAGAACTCTAACAAACTCTGACAACCTTCTAGAAGGGATTTTCGGCAGGAAAAAAAGAGGAGAAATCTATATATTGAGACCCCCAATTGTCATTGGGGGGATCAAAATTCTGAGCAATTTTCTAGAGATCAGAGCTTGCAGCAAGATTTCATTTCCTTCCTTTAGCCCACCTATGGTTGGCTAAATCCCTAGGAGCAGCAAGGAGTGAGTTAGATCTGTAATTGGGTAAGGTTAAGAGTGTTGCTAAGGTTAATTGCTGCACAGACTACAGAGCTGAGAGCATTCCATTGTAAGAGTGACCTTGTTTGCAATGTAAATGTTGTTTTCAATATTTTAATTAGATCTAAAGCTCTTTTGATGCCTTTTGGTGCTCGATCAGATTTGTGTAGAGGAGTTGCTTGATCATCTCACCCACTTAACTGGTAGACCTCTTGGATGTCATCTGAATTCCCTGGATCTGATATCCCTGTAATTTCCTGCGTCTGTGACCTAGAAATTGCAGCATCTGTAGTGGTTTTAATTGTTCTAATTGAGGCTTTGGCTTTGTAGGAGATCTCTAGGATGGTCTGTGACCATTAAAGTGGACAGATCATAACCTTAAGGTAAATCTGAGCTCATGCCTTAATTGGATTTATCTGCTGCAATCCATGGATTTGATAAAGCCTATAGGATGGTCTGTGACCATTAAAGTGGACAGATCATAGTCTTAAGGCCAGGTGGATCCTGTGATTTGAAGTAGAATTTATACCCTGCAGCTGTGATTGCAGACAGTGCCTGTGGCCAGGTGAGGGACTTGTGTGCTTTTGAGCCCCTGTAATATGCTTAGCTCAACCTGATTGCAGTGAAGACAATCTCCAAGCTGTTCTTCTCCATTTTCTAAGTTTTTAAACCATTCCATCTGCAAGATCTAGGCTCCAGATTCGATCCAAAACAATCTATATTTTATTTGTAGTTTAGTTTAAGTGACAACTCATTTCAAAACTCTCCACTGTCTGTAAACTAAAGTAGAGATAGCTAGGGTGTCAGATCTCTCACAGATCTGAAGATTTATCCTATTTCTAACCAGCCTCCCTGTGGACATTCCCGTACTCACCATTCTTTTAAAGCTTGCTACAAAGGACTCTGTATCTTGCAGGCCTAGGATATCTCAGATGTGCTGAATCCATCTCTGTTTTCTCCTGATTTTTACATCCTAAATCAGCACACTAGAAATCCCCAACAGGGAGCGAGGCCAATCCTCCTTAGCATAGCGGGCCCAAAACCCCTTTTCTTAGAATTTCAGTAAAATTAGTTCACTACCTTAATTAGAATTTCAGTAGAATTAGTATATTTTGCTTTAATTAGAATTTTAGTAAAATTAGTCTATTTTACTTTAATTATAATTTTAGTGAAATTAGTATACTTGCTTTAATCAGAATTTTAGTAAAATTAGTATACTTTCTTTAATTAGAATTTCAGTAAAATTAGTATACTTGCTTTAATTAGAATTTCAACGGAATTGATTTGCTTCGCTTAGAATTTCAGTATAATTAGCATGCTTGATTCGATTAGAGTTTCACTAGAATTAATATATTTGCATTCCTATTACAATTAGGAGACTAATATTAATTAGACTTCTAGTAGGATTTGGAAACTTGATTAATTATATTTATAATAAGATTAAAACATTTAAATTAATTATATTTCTAATGAGATTAGAACATTGAAATAATTAGACTCCTAGTACGATTAGGAGACTTAATTAATTAGACTTTCAATAGGATTAAAATATTAAAATCAATTAGATTCCTAATAGCAGTAGGAGACCTCTTAGAATCATGGTAGAATTAGGATACCTAATCACAATAGAATTCCAGTAAAGGTAGGACACTCAAAAGTAATCAAACTCTAAACTAGTTAGACTTCTAATAAGATTAGAATATTCAAACCAAGTAGACTTATATTAGGATCAGGACACTAGATTATTAGATAAATTCACCACAATAAATTCATACAGTTAGACTCATAATAGAATTAGGAAACTTACGCCAATTAGAATTATAATAATAATGAGAGAAAAACAAAATTATCTAAATTACCAGAAGAGCTAGTGCTGCTGACAATTCAGTAAAGAAGTAACCCACACCCGCTCCAAAGCGTGATCGCTGGCGTATTGCAGCATCGTTAAATATTTGCAGCTAGCGATCGCAATAAACTAGGAACCTTCCTAGAACCCCCTTTTTATTTTCAACATCCAAATCACTGCATTGCCATAGTTCACTCAGGATAGAATTGAGCCATTGATTCACAGGGACCGAAAGGAGCCCAGAAAAAGTGCTCACCAATAGATTGGTGATGGCGATGGGACCCTTTTGCCAAACTCTTCCTTTCGTAGATAGTTTATTTTCTTGCTTTTTCTTTCCATCGCATCATTTTAAATTCCTTTAAATATATGAGTCTTCGCCAAAGACTCGAGATGTCCGGTATACGAAGAGTGAGTTTAAGAGACCCGCCATTGTGGGGATATCATGACAACCCTGTATATGAGGAAGAATCACCTCACGATTCCAGCCTATGACAACCTGAGATTAACATGGCTGGTGATCAGTAAAATCCCTTTTCTACCCCACACACCAGTAATAACCATAACGGGAGAGATAGTAACACTGAATAAAACCTCACTGCCCAACAAATTATATAACTCAGTATTCAGAGAATACAAAGAGGAGATGATGATGCCGAGGAATTGCTTCGAGGACTGGCTGCTGCATACGAGACCATTAGGGCATGACAATATTTAGAAGAACAAGAACGACAGGAAAGGCCGCCTCCTACCCCAAGCACAGTGTCAACCCGCGCCTCACCATTGAGACAACCTGCTCACACATTCTTCAACGATGATTCTTCAAACAAGGTTTGCTCGCGAGTTGCTCCAAAAGACAGCACCATCAAGATCGAAGATCTCCCCAAGATGCTCGATGAATACATGGCTAAGAGGAAGCGCCCTAGTCATTCATTTGGATTCGACAAGTTCTAACGGGACGTCAAATTTAACTTATCGACGGGGTTCAAACCGCCAAAATTTACCAAGTACAATGGCACGAAAAATCCAAACCATCACTTGGCTCTCTTTTGTAACGGCTACCGACCCATACATGATAATCTAGGACTTCTCATCTACTATTTCCAATGCTCATTAGAAGGAGAAGTACTAGATTGGTTCGCGGGACTCTCACTGTATAAGGTAGATACATTCGACGATTTAGTCAGTCAATTTTTTGGACCAATACAAGGGCTTGATTCAAGAGACAATCAGTCTTAGTGATCTAATAGTGACAAAGCAAGGACTCGATGAAGAGTTCGCCAACTTCGTCGCCAGATGGAGGAAACTCACTGCCAGTACTAGCACTGCAATGAAACAGAAAGACTCGATTGACATTATCATCGATAACACTAGAGAACCATTAAAGAGTGCATTTATCATAAGTGATTGCCCTAACTTCACTGCACTCCACTCCCGGGCCTTCCGACTAGCGCAACACATCAAAGGCAGAGACCTCACCCTATCCATAGTCAAGTCAAGAGTAGGCTCTTTTAGTGAGTCAAAGTCAAAAAATAGCAAGAAAGCCTTAGGAACCGAGCAGGTTAACACCGTTATCAACCAAGGGCAGAACTTCGGGAACGAAAACTTCCAACCGAGAAATTTTTGGCATAATCAAAATCAGCAACGGTACACAAACTAAAACCAAGGCGCGAATCAACAAAGATATGTGAACCAGAACCAAGGCCAATACTAGAATCAGGGCTAATACCAGAACATAAACTAATATCCCAACACTTATCAGAACTAGAATACAATACAAAATTGATCGGTCCACACGCAGAGCTACAATAACGTACCCCCACTACAAAACTTCAACCCAACTAGAGGCCCCTACCAGCCGAGGTGGGAACACTATCCCCCTTTACCTGATACAATTTCCAACATCTTTCATCTCCATAACACTCAAAATCTCCTCCGATTCCTATAGGAAAGACCTCGATCATGGCCGATAAATCTAGACTAAAGCAAATATTGTGCATTTCACCGGTATGCGGGACACAATCTAGAGGACTGCTGGGTCCTCCGGGATGTAATTTATGACATGAATGACAGGAACCAAAGTGACTGGAAAGCCCTCAGGAATCCTAACCCTAACAATAGTCAACCCCAACAGAACTTAGGAATCATTAATAACCCCATGCCTAACCACAACCAAGGAACACCAGCCCAGGTCACCACCGTGGATCTCCTCGGTCAATCCTCTTTCTAGCCCTCCACCTTAATCACTCGCATCCAACCCTCCAACACTTTTGCTACCCCTATGAGAGCTCCTCCACACCCGCACCCCTCGGCCTTGATCACCCGAATCACCGCGCCGAGCCCACCTCCTTACCCAAAATTTACTCAGATACGAGTCCACTCCTTTAGGGCCCGAAGACCATTCCTTCATAGTTGCCCACCGGAACCTTCAATCCCTCCAAATCCTGAACCAATACGATTGTTGCTCCCCTCATCCAATTCAGAGCCCGAGTATGAAGATCATGTTCTTCAAACTGTAGCCCGAATCACCGCATGGGTAGACAGTGTCACCCGAAAGACTCCAAGCCAAGAAGACAAAACAAGGATTGAGTGTTTTCTAAACATAGAAGAAAGTGAATGAGAAGAACATCTTGACCCGTGCAAGACACTGGTCTCTACTTTCCTAGAAGAAGAGGATTACACACAGCATCTCCCACCTTGGAGCAGCATAGTGCAAGTATGCGTTCCATCCTCGAATGTAACATCCCAAACTTTTTAAAACCTTGATCTACAGGCCTCGGTAAGTGTGGCCGACGGTCCGCACGTCGGGGACGGTATCGAGAGTTAATGTAATGTCTATAGATCAAATCCAATAGATGGGATTTGACATATGTAGGCTAGGTTGTTGGTTGGTGTACTCTCGTACACCCAACATTGGTGCAGCTATTTTATGCCTAAGCCTAGGACTCAAGTATAAGAGAGGAATTAAATTCCACATTTCAGATTGCATTCAACACCTTAGTTATTGCTGATCATAGGGAGTTAAGAGGAAAGAGGGAGAGATTTGAGACTTAAACGCTGATTGCATGCGAGAACAATTAGTTTTTGAAGCTTGTGATTACGTATTTAGAGCGACGAATGAGCCGCTGCTCTTCTGGTGAACCCAAGTCAGATCTAGAGGCTAGGATTAGAGATTCAGAGGAAATCGAGGTATGAAAATTTGATCAAGATCTTGAAATTATATCGTTAACTATTTTTACGTAATTTAGATCACAGGAGCATAAGAAATAGAGTTTACCTTGAGGTAGAGGGGGAAAACCCTTAAACAGGTGATTTCTGTTCATTTCGACCAATCAAAATTGAGTTCGATCGATCGAAATGGACTTAAATTGTGACAACTTCAAAGTATGACAAAATTCGTTCGATCGAAGTCAAATTTGATCGAACAAAATGGGTTTGATCGATTGAAACTTACACTCGATCGATCGAAACGTATATAAACAGGAACATGGAAAAACCCTTTGTGAGAACTCGATCGATCAAAATATATTTGATCGATCGAATTATGATTTTTCAACCGATTGAAGTAAGATTCGTTCGATCAAAAGGTGTGATAGCTAAATTGCTTTTGGAAGATTCGATCGATCGAAATATTTTCGATCAATCAAATTATAAGTTTTCGATCGACCAAAAGGGGATTCGTTCGTAGGTTTGATTTTCGGCTTCCATGAGAGCTCGACCAATCAAATTTAGCTCGATCGATTGAAACATGATTTCGATCGATTGAAATTCCCAGATTCAGAATTTTGGTAAGTTTTGACTGCGAGATTTTGAAGGGAGTTATCCTAACATGTTTTGCACTATTCTAATGAGTGAACATTGGATCTTATATTTAGGTGACTTGGAATGGTAGGTTGAGTGGGCTAACCCAAATGGCGGTGTGAGCTAGTGCGGGTTAAGATCTCGAGGTAAGGAACACTTGACACCATGTGCATTGTAATGTTAACATGTGTGTGTTATGACGTGATGTTTCTTTGAATTTATTATATGTGTAGTTACAAATTCAATTTGGAAGGACATGTGCATCCATATGTTTCGATTCACGCATGAGTTGTGGAATCTTTCGAGATTCAATCTAATGTGTTGAGCAAGTATCTTCACACTTCTTTCTGACCTTTGACCTAAATTATAATTATCACTTTACATGGCGATGAGCTATATGTACGCACTTTAATTTAAGGTTTTATGTGAATACCTGACCGGTACGGCGGCTAATTCGTACACTTTTGTGCTATGTGTTTTGTGACTCCTACCGCATGACGGTAATTATGTTCGGCCAAGCGTCCAACTTTATGGGACCTTGGATATATGTGAAAATGGTTCATATGAGCGACGATGGTGGGTATTCCATCGGGGGCTTGAGGCTATACCTCCTCATTCTATTATTTTAAGCATACCACTTTAAGTTTTTCTTTTCTTGTGTTGGAAGAAGAGGTGAACCTATCTCTTTTGAAATTTTGAATAAGCTTTGTACCTATGTTTCATGCCATGATCATACACTGTGCATACGTTCCGATTATTCTGTTTCATTATGCCATAAGATTTTTATGTTGCATTTACAATATGCATGCTATGAGTTTTTCCTTACTAAGCTTGGGTGAAGCTCATTCCTCGACTATATGTCACAGGTTTAGGTGAAGACGTTGGCACCAAGATTTTTGAGAGGGAGGTTTCTGAGCTAGCTTCGAGGGAGGACTTGGAGGAGATTCACCCTGAGAGCTGCTTTCTTCATACTAGGCCAGACTAGGTCCGACCCTAGGATTCAGGATGCGTTGGTTTAACTTTGATTGTAAAGGATGTAAATTTTGCAAATGATTATACTTCTTTTTGTGAACCATGTTTCGGTAAGGTACGGCCCTTACCGATGGTTCTTGTCGGTTCTTTTTCCATAGGGAATCATATGGAATTAGAACCGTCATTTTGAGTTTTTGAATGATAGTCCTAGTTCTCTTTTTTTGCTATGATGATTTATTGGACTTGGTTTTGCTTTGTTTTCTACTTTGGAACTGTACGATACGTGCTTTGTTCGGGGGCTCGGCCTTGGCGCCAACCCACTGACGGCGCGAGCTTTGGGGTGCCGAAACTCGGGCTGTCACAGTTAGTATCAGAGGTTGGTCTTAGAGGTGTCTGACAAGTCTTAAACTATTTTGAGATTGAGATTTTGTTGGATACGTCTGTTAATGAGACTTTTGTTTCATTGTAACAATTCCAATGGATCAACGAGGAAGAGGTAGACCTAGGAGAAGCCGCCAAAGAGGTGAAAGGCGTAGGTGGATATTCCTTCAGGTTCCGGAGGAGAGCAGAGACCACCTCCTGAGGCGGAGAGAGATCACAGAGATGAGTCTTCTAATAGGATGGCCAGGGCTATGGAGGCTATAGCCGCTCTATGGCTCAGCAGATCCATCAGACTACACTTCTGACTGAGCAGACGACATTGTTAGCCGTAAGTAACGTCAACCATCAACACCAACCGCCACCACCACCACCACCACCTCCTGCTTTGTTTCCATCCTCGTTTGTGGATTTCAGGAGATTGAGACCTCCTGTGTTCCATGGGCAGACTGATCTGCTTGAAGCGGAGAAGTGGTTGAAGCAGATGGAGAAATTATTGGAGAGACTGCAAAGCCCTAAACATGAGAAAGTTGGTTGGGCTTCTTTCCAACTTGAAGGCGATGCTGACGCTTGGTGGAAGTCGGTGTTGAGGAAAAGGGAAGCTAAGGGTCCGTACAACCCATGGACGTGGGCAGACTTTGTAATGGCATTTAAAAAGGAGTACTTTCCTAAGCAAGTCCGGAATCAGTTGAAGAAGGACTTTGCGAATCTTGTACAAGGGAGCATGACCGTACGAGAGTATGACAACGAGTTTGTGAGGTTATCAATATTTGCACCAGAATTAGTAGCTACTGAAGAAATGAAGGCTAGCAGATTCCAAGACGGACTAAGACCGAATATACAGGAGAGAGTGTCCATATTTGAATTGGAAGCATATGCCGATGTGATGGGAAAGGCCATCGTTGTTGAAAGGGACATCCACAAAAGACGTACGTGGAAGAACAAGCCCAATTCGGGGGGGTGAGTGACTATGACTCGGGGAATAAAAAGTCAAGGTTGTCAGCACCTGCTCCAGTTTTAAGACCAGTCTACGCAAATTATCCAAGGTCAAATACTTTCACTTCTTCGAGACCGTTCTGCAGAGAAGGCCCTACTCAGACTCAGACGTCTGGGGCATCTATCACACAAGGACCTTCTAGAGCGGCATCTACAAGTCCACAACTAAAATGTGCCCGTTGTGGCAAATCACATAAAACTTTGGATTGTAGACGGGACACTAGCAGATATTTTTAATGTGGGAAAGTAGGGCACAACTAAAATGTACCCTCGAGATGAGAAAGGAGGGCACCATCTCAACTGCTACCACATCGACACCTTCACAATCCATGAGACCTGTTGTTCAAGGTCTTGCTTTTGTCGTGATAGCAGAAGACGCTCGGACAAGCAACGATGGAATCCAAGGTATAACCTTCTTGTTATGTTTGAACTTATTTATTTGTCTTCTAAATGAGGAAAGTGCATGGATAGGAAAACTTCTAGGTGCATTTTGTGTGGTCATGACATGCATACCTAAACGTAGTATATATATTAAATGATATATAGGTACGCTACAGCTTTACCAAGAAAACGACAACGATCATTGTGTTGCATGAGTTCTGATAGACCCAGGGTCTACCCACTCGTATATAACTCCAGAATTCATGGGGAAATTAAAGATTGTTCCCGAGGAGTTGGATTTAATTTTGGATGTTTCCATTCCTACGGGAAGTACTGTGACTGCAGACACGTGTTGTCGATTAGTCATCGTGCAAGTGGAGGATCAAGAGACTATCGCGAATCTTATCTTGTTGAACATGCAAGGACTTGATGTACTACTTGGCATGAATTGGCTATGTGCATATCATGCCAGCGTAGATTGTCTACGAAAAGTAGTCACTTTCCATCCACCCTGACAGAAATCTTTCCAGTTCATTGGCGAGAAAGGCAAGGTAGCACCCATCATCTCCGTAGTATGAGCTGAGCGGATGATGAAGAATGGATGTGAGGGATATCTAGCATTCCTACAAGAGAAAAAGGAAGCAAAGAACGTTATTTCTGATATCCCTATTGCCTGTGAGTTTGAGGACGTATTTCCCGATGAGTTGCTAGGCTTGCCACCTGATCGGGAGATCGAATTTGCTATTGACTTAGCTCCAGGCATTGAACCAGTTTCCAAAGCTCCATACTAAATGGCCCCAGCTGTACTGAAGGAGTTGAAGGAGCAATTACAGGAACTATTAGATAAGGGCTTTATAAGGCCAAGTGTGTCCCCTTGGGGAGCTCCGATCTTGTTCGTTAAGAAGAAAGACGGGTCGATGAGACTCTGCATTAACTACCATCAGTTGAACAAGCTCACGATCAAGAACAAGTACCCTTTGCCCAGGATCGACGATCTATTCGACCAATTGCAAGGGGCAAAGTTCTTTACAAAGATTGACTTGAGGTCCGGGTATCATCAACTAAAAGTGAAGGCCGAAGATGTGCAGAAGACGACATTCAGGACTAGATACGGGCATTACGAATTCCTAGTGATGCCTTTCGGCTTGACAAATGCACCAGCCTCGTTTATGGACCTCATGAATCGGGTTTTTGAACAACACCTTGATACATGCGTAGTGGTATTTGTAGATGACATTCTTATTTATTCAAAAACTAGAGAAGAACATGAAAAACATTTGCGCATTATCTTACAGACCCTCCGTGAACACCAGCAGCAAATGTGAATTCTGGCTAGAACAAGTGAGTTTTCTCGGTCACGTAGTATCACAAGCAAGCGTGACTATTGATATGACAAAGATTGAGGCAGTGTTAGATTGGGAACAACCCAAGACCGTGATAGAGATTCGTAGTTTCCTCAGTCTAGCTGGGTATTACCGACGCTTTGTAGAAGGCTTCTCCAAGATTTCAGGACCACTCACCCGACTTACAAGGAAGAACACAAAATTTGAGTGGACCAAGGAATGTGAAGAGTGCTTCCAAGAACTCAAGAAATGGCTTACCTCTGCTCTAATTTTGGCTATTCCGTCAGGCAGTGGGGGATTTGATGTTTACAATGATGCGTCATATGGTGGTTTGGGCTGTATACTGAATCAAAGCAGTAAGGTCATAGCCTATGGGTCAAGACAGTTGAAAGGGCACGAGAAGAACTACTCGACGCACAATCTAGAGTTAGTCGTAATGATATTTGCGCTTAAAATTTAGAGGCATTACCTGTATGGGGAGACCTTTGAGATCTTCACGAACCACAAAAGCCTCACGTATTTGTTTCCGTAGAAAGAATTGAATATGAGGCAACGGCGGTGGATTGAGTTTCTCAAGGACTACGACTGCACTATACAATATCACCCAGGTAAAGCTAACGTCGTGGCTGGCGCGTTGAGTAGGAAGAATACAGCTCAGTTGGCTAGTCTCATTGTGGGACTTCGACAATGGAAATTATTGGAAGACATTTTGTTGTATGATAAGAACATTGAAGTCAAGTATATCGGGGTACTGTTGGCAAATCTCACGATCAGACCAACTATCTTTGATCGCATTTATAAACTCCAGATGAAAGACCCAAAGCTGGTGAGGATACGTCAAAAGGCGATTGCAGATGAAAGGGGGATTTTTCTGTCAAAGAAGATGGATCATTACTATTCCGTGGCCGCTTATGCATACCTGTGGATGTCGAGCTGAGGTAGACCATATTGGACGAAACTCATAAGTCCAAGTATGCCATGCATCTGGGTGGTACTAAGATGTACCAGGATTTGCGAAAGTGTTATTGGTGGAGAGGATTGAAGAAAGACGTCACGGAGTATGTGTCGAAGTGTCTGGTGTGTCAACAAGTAAACGTGGATCATCAACACCCAGCAGGTCTATTACAACCTCTACCAACACCGGAGTGGAAGTGGGAATCCATTTCTGTGGACTTCATTGTCAGATTACCAAGGACAATGAGACGCCAAAATGCAATATGGGTGGTAGTGGATCGATTGATGAAGTCGGCTCACTTCCTACCCTTCAATACGACATACACTGCAAGCAAGTTGGCGGAGTTATATATGAAAGAAATTATGCGACTCCACGATATTCCTACGAGCATTGTGTCCGATCGTGATCCACTGTACACATCAATATTCTGGCAAAGATTCTAAGAAGGTATGGGTACGAGATTGAACTTTAGTTCCGCATTTCATCCACAGACCGATGGTCAGACAGAGAGAGTCAATCAGATTATTGAAGATATGTTGCGAGCATGCATAATTGATTTTCAGGGAATAGCACCTTCTGCTGAAAGAATTTGCGTATAACAATAGCTTTCAGCAGAGCATTGGGATGGCTCCATATGAGGCTCTATATGGACGGAGATGCAGGTCTTAGATCAATTGGGAGGAAACGGGTGACAGAATTGTGTTGGGACCGAAAGTCATCAGGAAAAATGCTGAGACCATCCGTATTATACGAGAAAGAATCAGGATGGCGCAAAGTCGCCAAAAGAGCTACGCAGATATTAAGTGCTCAAGCATGGACTTTCAGGTGGGAGATCACATGTTTGTAAAGATATCCCTAATGAAGGGTGTGATGCGCTTTGGAAAGCGCAGAAAGTTGAGTCCTCGCTTTATTGGACCATTCGAGGTATTGGGGAGAGTGGGTGAAGTTGCATATAGGGTCGCATTACCCCTGCAACTTGATAGAGTGCACGACATATTTCACGTTTCAATGTTGTGGAAATACGTGCGAGACCAACTCATATCCTCGATGCACCACCTGTGGAAGTTTATAGGGATCTGACGGTCATTGAAGAGCCAACATAAATTTTAGACCGAACCGAGCAAGTGTTGCGCACAAAACGGATTCCTTTGGTGTTAGTCCAATGGAAAAATCACTCTAGAGAGGAAGCAACATGGGAATGCGAAGTTGAGATTCATGCCCAACATCCTTCATTGTTTGAGTAATCATGAGAAGAAGAAAATTTTGTAATGGTCCTTTATGATCAAATTATATGTAAATACTTTGAATGATCAATGACAGGGATGAATTGGATGATGAAGCATGAGAACGATAAAGAAAATTCAAAAATACAAAAAAATTCTGTTGTTATGCTGATTTGATCGATCGAAGTTCATTTTCGTTTGATCGAATACAATTTCGATCAATCAAGGTGTAAATCGACCGATCGAAATCACCTTGGCAAAAAGTCAATTGTTCCCTATATTTTATAAGTTTATTGAATTTGTTCGATCGAAATTAATTTTGATCGATCGAATTTCTTCTCGACCAGACGAAAACAATTTTCGTTTGATCAGAAATTATTGTAGGCCTGACAAGCTTGATCAAACGAAAAATATTTGTCTGATCGAACTTTGACATTTCGACCGATCGAACAAAAATGTGAGGCCTTCTTTTCCTAACGCCACTCTCGGCCGATCAAAATGAGTTTTGGTCGATCAAAATCGAAGTGAATTTTGTATAAGTTGAATTTCGACCGGTCGAAATGAATTTGATCGATCGAATTTCGCGTATATATATATATAAACCACATTTTGAAGTTCATATTTTTTCAAAATTTTGGGGTTTCCGTTCGAGTTTTCGAGGGTTTTTGCATTGGAGGATCATACGACCGATCAATTGCGCTAGACCCTTCAGGGAATCAAATCCAAATCACCTCAAAGAGGTAAACCTTTAAATTTTGCTTCTTGAATTCTTTCCTTGGGTTGAAAATTTTCTTCTTTGATTAAAACCCTTGTTTTGCTTTTCTTAAACCATGGCACCTAAGAAGAAGGTTGCCACCTCTAAAACCCCTACATCGAAGCGTCCCAAGATCACTCTGGGTCCTTCACAACCACTAAAACCTCCACCACAACCACCTGTTCCACCACCGCCGATGAGTACACCATCGATCCAGCCTTATTCAAGACGCCCAATGTGCCCAGTGTTGACGCTTGGGCACTAGACTATTTGGGCAAGGCGGGATTGGATAATCTTCTCAAACCCCTTCATCAATACTATTACCTGCGCCTCGTGCGCTTGTTTTACCAAAAGATGTTTGATGGCCCTAACCCTAATACTATTTGCACCAAAGTCGATGGGAAGGCGTATGTTTTTACCCATGCAATGGCCTGTCGAGCGTTGGAATGATTTGACGGGTATGGCGAGGGGATTGACTTGTTACCTCCAAATCCCCCAAATTTGATCCATACTTTTGTCACCGAGCGGATGACTGGGGACGAGTTGCACTAGGTCGAGCCATTAGGCGAGCCCATTTGCCGAGCTATATGTGGGTGCTCAACACAATCTTCAACTGCAATCTCTACTTGATCCGCCACCAAACTGAGAGATTAGGGGTGTTGATGGAAGCCCTATTTGCGGCTTTTTAGGGTAAATGGTTTGATGCTGCCAGTGTGGTTTTTAAGGGAATCAAGCATGGGAGGAAGAAGCTATTGGCAGGGGCGAAAAAGCTCGAGGAGTATATACCGTATGCCAATTTGGTCTCGACTATGTTTGATTAGTGTGTCGCGACCTCTGTCCACAAGATCTCCTCCAGGGAGCCTAAGTCCTCCAACAATGTGGTGTTCTACACCTTTAAACATTGGAGGAAGACTTATAACCGGCTGAAACCACATCTACAGCCAGCCCCTCAAGCACCTCCTATCCCTCCTCAACCACATGATGCACCTGCTCAGGACGCATCACTACCTGACCAACCTGCTCCTCAGGCTCCTGAGGCGCCTGAGGTTATCCCTCCAGTTCACCAACCTGCCGACCTACCGATGTCGCCAGTCTATCAAGCAGCTCCAATAAGCAATGAGACGTTGGTTGCTCTCATCTAAGAGAGTAATCGCCAGCTCAATCAACGCCTGGACTACTACGAGCTGCTCGTGGAGGATGTGTTGCACGCCATGTACCCTACTGACTATGCCCAGAGGATGGTGGCCATGCGTACACGGGTATTCGGTGCTTCTACGGCAGATGCTGCTGCTGAGGATCCATGGCTTGATGAGACGGCCAGTGGGGATCATGCCGATGAGGAGCCGGAGGATGTAACGGATCCTACTAGTCCCACGGATCCTGTTGGAGCATCTGGAGGAGCGACTGTTGAGGGATCTTGAGCTTGAGAGTGTTTCTTTTTAGAAAATTTCAATTTTTGGGCAATGTGTATAAATTTTTTTTAACTATTGTGGCATGGTTGCCACTTTTGTTTTTTTACTTGTTAGAACTATGGTGGCATGGCTGCCACGATGTTTTTTTTCATAATCATGCTAACCTTTCTTTGATGATGTGCCTAAATTTAATCTATTAGAATTTATTGTGTGGAGACTGTGCATCTATGTGTGTGTGATGTGATCTTATAGCGACATTAACTGTTTAGCCATGTGTGGTACCTTACGAGGTAACCCTTCCTTTGTAATTTTTGAGGATGAAAATTCCTAAGGTGGGGAGGATGTAATGTCCCAAACTTTTTAAAACCTTGATTTGTGGGCCTCGGTACGTGTGCCTGACGATCCGCACGTCGGGGACAATATCGAGAGTCAATGTAATGTCTACAGATCAATTCCAACGGATGGGATTTGACATATGTAGGCTAGGTTGTGGGATGGTGTACTCTCATACACCCAATGTTGGTGCAGCTGTTTTATGCCTAAGCCTAGGACTCAAGTATAAGAGAGGAATTAAATGCCTTATTTCAAATTGCATTCAACACCTTAGTTATTGCTGATCATAGGGAGTTAAGAGGAAAGAGGGAGAGATTTGAGATTTAAACACTGATTGCATGCGAGAACAATCCGTTCTCGAAGCTTGTGGTTACGTATTTAGAGTGACGAACGAGCCGTTGTTCTTTTGGTGAACCCGAGTCAGATCTAGAGGCTAGGATTAGAGATTCAGAGGAAATGGAGGTATGAAAATTTGATCGAGATCTTAAAATTATGTCGTTAACTATTTTTATGTAAATTTAGATCATGGGAGCGTAAGAAATCGAGTTTACCTTGAGGTAGAGGGGGAAAACCCTTAAACGGGTGATTTCTGTTCATTTTGACCGATCGAAATTGAGTTCGATCGATCGGAATGGACTTAAATTGTGACAACTTTGAAGTATGAGGAAATTCGTTCGATCGAAGTCAAATTCTATCGAATGAAATGGGTTCGTTCGATTGAATCTTACACTTGATCGATCGAAACATATATAAACAGGAACGTGAAAAAACCCTCTGTGAGAACTCGATCGATCAAAATATATTCGATCGATTGAATTATTTTTTTTTGACCAATCGAAGTAAGATTCGTTCGATCGAAAGGTGTGATAGCTAAATTACTTTTGGAAGATTTGACCGATCGAAATATTTCCGATCGATCGAATTATAAGTTTTCAATCGATCGAAAGGGGATTCGTTCGATCGAAGTAGGTTTGATTTTTGGCTTCCATGAGAGCTCTACCGATCAAATTTAGCTCGATCGATCGAAACATGATTTTGATCGATCGAAATTCAGATTCGATCGATCGAAATTCCCAGATTCAAAATTTTGGTAAGTTTTGACTGCGAGATTTTGAAGGGAGTTATCCTAAAATGTTTTGCACTGTTCTAATGAGTGAACATTAGATCTTATATTTAGGTGACTTGGTATGGTATGTTGAGAGGGCTAACCCAAACGGCAGTGTGAGCTAGTGTGGGTTAAGATCCCGAGGTAAGGAACACTTGACACCATGTACATTGTTACGTTAACATGTGTGTGTTATGACGTGATGTTTCTTTGAATTGATTATATGTGTAGTTACAAATTCAATTTGGAAGGACATGTGCATCCATACATTTTGATTCACACATGAGTTGTGGAATCTTTCGGGATTCAATCTAATGTGTTGAGCAAGTATCTTCACACTTCTTTCCGACCTTTGACCTAAATTATAATTATCACTTTACACGGTGATGAGCTATATGTACGCACTTCGATTTAAGGTTTTATGTGAATACCCGACCAGTACGGTGGCTAATCCATAGACCTTTGTGCTATGTGTTTTGTGACTCCTACCGCATGACAGTAATTATGTTCGGCCAAGCGTCCAACTTTATGGGACCTTGGATATATGTTAAAATAGTTCATATGAGCGACGATGGTGGGTATTCCATCGGGGGTTTGAGGCTTTACCTCCTCATTCTATTATTTTAAGCATACCACTTTAAGTTTTTCTTTTCTTGTGTTGGAAGAAGAGGTGGACCTATCTCTTTTGAAATTTCGAATAAGCTTTGTACCTATGTTTCATGCCATGATCATACACTGTGCATACATTTCGATTATTCTATTTCATTATACCATAAGATTGATGTTGCCGTTACAATATGCATGCTATGAGTTTTTCCTTACTGAGCTTCGATGAAGCTTATTCCTCGACTATATGTCACAGGTTTAGGTGAAGACGTTGACTCCAGGATTTTTGAGAGGGAGGTTTCTGAGCTAGCTTTGGCGGAGGACTTGGAGGAGATTCACCCTGAGAGCTACTTTCTTCGTACTAGGCCAGAATAGGTCCGGCCCTAGGATTCAGGATGCATTGGTTTAACCTTGATTGTAAAGGATGTAAATTTTGCAAATGATTGTACTTCTTTTGGTGAACCATGTTTTGGTAAGGTACGGCCCTTACCAGTGGTTCTTATCAGTTCTTTTTCCATAAGAAATAATATGGAATAAGAACCGTCATTTTGAGCTTTTAAATGATAGTCCTAGTTCTCTTTTTTTGCTATGATGATTCATTGGACTTGGTTCTGCCTTGTTTTCCACTGTGCAACTGTACGATATGCGCTTTGTTCGGGGGCTCGGCCTTGGCACCAGCCCACTGACGGCGCAGGCTTCGGGGTGTCGAAACTCGGGCTGTCACATCGAATTTCACTCACTTCACAGATACATCAACGTCGAGTAACACCGAGTTTGGACAATAACCGACTTGCCCGATCCTTAAGTCAGGAACCAATTATCCACCTCCGCCTTTTCCTTGAAATAAGGATTCCACTAATGGGCAACCACTAGAGGGGAACGTGAGAGAAAGAGAAGTTAACTTGCCTCCCCCACCTCACATTATCCCTCCACTGATCCCTGCACCTCAACCACTCCAACCACCCGCACCCAAGGGTCATCGGCCGGGCAAAGAAATTGCACTCGAGCCAGGACAAGAATATGAACTTCGGCGGCATCTCCAAAAGATCTTGATTCAGATATCAATATTAGAACTTATCAAAAAATTGCCTGACCATCACCAACTGTTGATAAAGACGCTTGAAGACACACAAGTAAACGAGGACACAATAATGGATGACCTACATAAAATCGTCTCGGCCATGGCGCAACCTCCGGCACTCACTTTCACGGATGCAGATATGCCTAAAGAGTCACTCCATAGAAGTGTAGCTCCCATATACCTTACGGTCATAATTAGAGGATTCTCCGTACCCGATGCATTGGTTGATACAGGAGCAAGACTCAACATTTTCCCTATCACGACATTAAAAACACTCGAGTACACAGAGTAGGATGTTAGGCCCTCAACACTATCTCTTATAGCTTATGATGGCTCGCATCGCTTCGTCAAAGGAACTATCAAACTACAAGTTCACCTCGGACCTATAACAAAAGACATCACTTTCCATATTTCTGATTCCTCCAATACTTACAATCTTATCTTAGGAAGAAAATAGTTAGAGTCAATGAAGGTCATCACATCCACATACCACCAATGTGTCAAATTCTCGTACGAGGACTCCATTATCTGAATATACGCTGATGAACCCCTCCAGGAGATGGACACTGATTACGCGACGAGTATTCCGGTAGCTCATGATTCTATTTGAACACTGGCCATATTCAAAAGACTCGAATCCCCGACGAGACAACCGTTGCAGAAGTCCATCCCCCTACCCCTCCTAGTTCTCCCCAATGCGTCAACAAAATTAATGAGAAGAGAGGTTGGCCCAGACCTCGCCAAACTCTACAACATCAACCCAACCACGACAAAAGGTTGGGACCTTATGTATCAGCTCGAGTGCATCCCCCACACCGGACTCGATAAAAATAAGTAATGTCGTGTAGGGCCTGTTGTATTAAGGAAAAATGCAAACACATAGGGTTAGGTTACCAATCAGATAGCCCATAAGCTGACTTCTTCCCTACCTCATCAAAATGGTCTCTATATGACCACTTCGTCTATGAGACCACTGGGAAAGTAGATGTACCAAGGCAGAAGGAAGTGTCCTTCACCAAATCCCAAGAAACATAGATCGAATGAATGAATAAATAATTCAATGATTTAACGAATCTAAATGATGATATTGATAAATCACTCGAAGGAATCAAACCCTTATTTGATGCTAAGGAGTTTACAGAAGAGAGAAAGGAAGAACCTCTAGAACTCGAGCTGCGAGTAGGATTTTGGGAATCCACCAATGATGAAGATTTTCACATAGCAACTTTGCAAGATGGTGAAGAGCACTTACACTCAACATGGGAAGAGGATGACACCCCACAAGAGGAGTTTAGCTTGCATAGCATCCGCCTCGGCCTTGACCTTGAAGGATGGGAATGCCCGTGGGATTCCTCTTGTATCGCTCACCCATACCAACCCCGCTATAAGGCATGCACCAACATATTAGAATGCTTCACAAGCTAGATCTAACATTCTGTAATAGTATGATCGAATGACTTCAACCTCATAAGGACATAAAGAAGTAATGACCTACCAGCTCAGCTACTGACACAAGAAGAAGAAAATTATGACGACCATCTGGTCGACCCCAAAGAAAGCACTCACATCACTCTTATTGAGTTTGAAGAGTCGAACTGGACACTCCTCTATCCCTAGACACAGCACAACTCCAAATATTTTATAAATCTCTCGAGGAAGAGTGGCAACCCCTCCGAGTTATGATGATGACTACTGGATAGACCTCCTTGCACTCGAGTTAGCAGAGCAGGCCAACCAAGAACTTCAAGCATTGTCAGATCAAGAAGACGAGTTCGATACCAGCCTTAACTCTGACTCAGAAGGATGGGAATGCCCTTAGGAATCTCCCTGCATTTCTCACCATTACCAGCCTCACTGTTGAATGTACATGTTCATCCTAACATACTATGAAGTTCAATGGAAAGAGCTCACTACCCCTGAGGATCTCTTAGGAGGTCACCCTCGACAGGAAGAGCAATGGCATTATAACTCAGAAGATCATAATTCGACCGATTATGATCTCCAAAGCTTCATTGAAGACGAGGCGATCAATGTTATAGAGGAAATCCGAACGTTTGTGTCGTTTTCACCAGTGTCACTGATTCAAAAGATCTCATTTGATGAGGACTTCAAAAAAAATGCCAAATTCAGAATAAGTCCACATTTCTCGAAGAATCGCCCGTATGGCTCCGACAGCCTTCTCGCTCCCTCAGTTAGAGGAAGTAACTCTCCCAGTGCCTCTTGAGGTGGCCGACCTTGTACCATATCTACTATCAAAAATCAAAAAATTAGAAAAAGCAGAAAACCCTAAAAATTTATAAATATAAAATCCAAAAAAATTAGAAAACCTCATAAAAGAAAGGGAACCCGTCATCCCGAATCAATTTTGCAACCAACAAGTAGACTTTCCTCCTAAGGCTTCTTTCCCCTCTCCTGCACGAAGACGTAAGGCATCCAGGCAAAACAATAAATCAATGATCATACCAGATGAGATACTTCACGACTTTGAGAAAAGGATCAATAGCCTTGACTTTCACCTTACTAAAGATCTCTTAGTCATAAATTGCGTCGATGAAGGGCTACCTTTTGCAAAATTAAATCCCCAGTGTAGCAATTTTATAGTATATGAGCTTATCGAGGATGAAGAAGGAACACCAGTCACAGAAGAGGTGCAAGACTTCTAATGGGTTATCAAGCGTTTTGACGAGTAAACCCAGGCTGCCGCAGAACCTACAGAAGAAATCAACTTTGGCACTAAAGAGAAACCCAAGAAGTTATTGATTAGCGCAACGCTCAACTCCAAGGAATGTTAACAAATCATATAAGTCCTACAAGAACACCTTGACTCATTTGCATGGTCCTATGAAGATATGGCTAGTCTATACCCAAGTTTAGTAGAACACCGTCTTGTCCTGGAACCCGATGGAAAGCCTGTTAAGCAGAAACTCTGAAAGATGCACCCACAAACAGCCCTTCAAGTTAAAGAGGAAGTTGACAAGTTACACAAAGCCAAATTAATCTGAATCGTCCTCTACCCCAAATGGGTTGCCAGCATAGTACCTGACACTAAGAAAGATGGCAGAGTATGGGTTTGCATTGACTTTCGAAACCTCAACTAGGCATGCCCAAAAGACAACTTCCCACTTTCTCACATTGACACTCTAATCGACAACACTACTGGACATGAGATGCTATCCTTTATGGATGGTTCCTCTAGGTATAATCAGATCAAATTAGTAGAGTCTGACCAAGAGAAGACTTCTTTTACCACACCATAGGAAACGTACTGCTACTTCGTCATGCCTTTCGAGCTCAAGAACACAAGAGCCACATATCAACACGTCATGATGGCTATTTTCCATGACATGATGCACAAATATATAGAAGTCTACGTCGATGATATATTAGTGAAGTCCCAAATACGAGCAGAACACGTTGAAGCACCCTTCAAAGAGTTACTGGGCCTGATAGGAAGATTGCAATTCATCAGGAGATTCCTCTCTCAGCATTCAAACAAATGTGATCCTTTCTACAGACTACTTAAAGGAGGAACTTAGTACAAATGGGATGACCAGTATCAGCAAGCCTTCGATAATATTAAAATGTTCCTCCTTAACCCGCCAATACTATCACCCCCAATTTTTGTAAGGCCCTTGATTCTTTACCTCTCAGCGAACGATAAAGCAATGAGAGTAATTCTGGGACAATATGAAGAAAACAGTAAGAGAGAAGGCTATCTACTACCTTAGTAGGACGATGGTCGAGTACGAACGAAGATACACTTCGATGGAGAAGACCTGCCTCATATTGGTGTGGGCCTCAACCAAACTACGACACTAAGATACTAGTACTAGCCCGAATGGACCCTCTAAAGTATGTATTCGAAAAGCCCACAACATCAAAAAAGATCGCTCACTGGCATATGCTATTGCAAGAATTTGACATCAATTACGTCACACAGAAGTCAATCAAAGGACAACCAATCACCGATTACCTCACAGATCTCCCACTCCCAAGCAATGAGCCCATACACACAGATTTCCTCGATGAAGACCTACTCACAATTCATAACGAAGAGCCTGATAAGACGTCATGGATCCTTTATTTTGACGATGCTCTAAATCATAAAGGAAAAGGCATCGGGATAGTCCTGCTAACCCCTAAAGGAGTTGTCATACCTAAGGCTTTTCAACTAGATTTTCCTGTCACTAATAATATCGCAGAATATGAAGCTTTCATAGCTGGACTACGAACAACACTACAGTTAGGCGTTAAACAGTTGAAAACCATCGGTGATTCTAAGCTCGTAATCTCACAAGTTATAAGAGAATGAAAAACCAAGGAAAGGAGTTTGATGGCATATTTGGAAACCGCTTAATATTTGGTAAAGAAAATTGAAAGAATCTCTTTCACACACATCCCTAGATTAGAAAACAAACTCGCAGACTCCCTTACCACATTAGCCTCGGTCATCCAAATATCCATCGGGTACCCGCCCATGAGGTAGCATGAACCATTAAGAGAGAATTACCAATCCTCCGTGCAAGCACGAGACCAAATGAAGCAAGCACTCCGAAAATCCCGTCAAGGTAAAAATCGAAGTCGCTATGTTCAGGTTTGAAAAATCACCAACCGATGATGGACAACCATGGTATTTCAACATTTGGAACTTTCTGAAGCATCAACACATTCCTTCATATGTCACAAAGATTGAATGGAAGACTATAAGGAACTGATGCGCCCGATTTTGCATACTCAGTAAAATACTATAGAAAGAAGCCTTCACCAAAGGATTACTGTTACTATGCATCACAACTGCCGAAGGATAATACATCATCCGAGAAGCACACGTCAGTGCCTGTAGTGCTCACGCTGATAGACAGAGACTCGCCAACCAAATCATATGATAGGGCTACTTTTGGCCGACAATGACAAGAGATTTCCACCTCTACGTCCAATTCTGTAAATAAGTCCAAGAACATGCCACACTCATCAAAGCTCCATCAATTGCATTGAACAATATGACCTCATCGTGGCCTTTTTAGATGGGGGCCTTCGATGACATCGAACCTTTCACAGACACAGTTGGGAGCAGTCACAAGCATGCATTCATACTTACGAAAACTGAATACAACACCAAATGGGCAGAAGCTGAATCCTATATCAGAATCACCGCTTCAACACTCATGAGGTTCATCATTTGAAATATCATCACCAGGTTTGGAGTACTCAGGATGTTTATCACTGACAACAGACTGCAGTTCATCATAGAGAAGACGAAGAAGTTATGCAAGAAGTTCGGCATCAATCTATGCCACTCATCACCGTTCTACCCTCAAGGAAATGGATAAGTAGAAGCTATAAACAAAATGCTAATTCAAATTATGAAACACAATAGAGACAAGCAATGGAGCCAACTGGCCTGTACGACTACTAGAAGCACTCTGGGCCTATAGGACCTCTATTCGTACGACCATTGGTCAAACTCCTTACCTCCTTACCTACGGGATGGAGGCAGTCTTACCATATGAGATACAAGTACTATCCTTACGAATTTAACTCGATGATGAGCTATCCTTAGACGAGAGGAAAATTACCCTACTCGTGCAGCTAGAATAACTTGATGAGACACGTCTAAGGGCAGCTAATCACGCTCAGGTATATCAGAGTAGAGTGGCCAGGGCTTATGATAAGAAAGTCCTCAAACGTACCTTTAATATTAGAGGATTAGTCTTAAAGAAAATCATGCTTTCCAAGCATGCCCATCTGAAAGGAAAACTGAAACCAAACTAGGAAGGCCCTTACGTTATAACAGCCACATACCCTGAGAATGCATACAAACTGGCGAACCAAGATGGGGAAGAACTCCCTAGCCCTTGGAATGCCATGTACCTTAGAAAATACTACCCTTAGCCCTGTGATCATCACATCTCATGGTTAAATACTTATACTTATCACCTCGTAGTTGTCACGACCCATTCACTGGTCGTACGTCATCAATTCTCAGAATATCCTTAAGACCTCCAATTTATCGCTCACTTTCTTATTCGGGCAATCTGATCAAAGGACTAGTGACATACCTAACCTCTTTCAAAAGCATAAGTAACACCCGATCCTCATTTCCCTTCCCCTGCCATTGGAGGAGACATTAGAGCAAAAAAAAATAAAGATGTCAGGTTCAATCAAAGCTCATTATTCTTGCACTAGTAGGATGCTTTCAAAAATATACATATATCAAAAAAATTGAGTGAGAGCATTACGACGAATGAACAAGTCAATGAGCTCAAGGAAACATAAGCAGGCCGTGAGGACATCTCTAGTAACTTTACTAGAAATATATAAGTAAGCTGCGAGGGCCTCCCTGATGTCCCCATACTACTAGATGTCATCGTAAGGTGGCAGGAGGAGGACAAACTCCTGCTAACCATAGAATGTGAGATCATGATGGTACCGAAATATGATGGAGAGCTCAATCATGGTATCCCATATCCCCTCTAAGAAAAAGATTATTACTCATCTCTTTTGCAATGCGTTAGGTACAAACTACTCCCCACATCACTGAGCCTTACCCCTCTTCTACTTTTTATTTATTTCAGATGATAAATTGGAAACCCTTCAAGATACTCCTAAGAATGAAATCGAAAATCGATGAATGACGACTGATACAATCACATACTATATCTATCACACCCTCCCTGATGATAACCACGGGATAGGATGACCACCACCCAAAGGTAACCCTGGTATACCACTGACATAATCAAAATGACCTCCCCCGGTTCGATGACAGTAATGATGAACTTTTCTTTAAAACTAACTCACCAAATACCCATGGCTTCTTATAGGCCCAAAGTGCTCATCTAAAAACCAGAAGAAGCTCCATTGCATCTAGACACTAGGGCATTTTTTTGTTAGAAGGACAATCACCTTAGAAGCGTCGACTCGTACATAAAGAAGATGCGGAATAACAAAGTCACCATCTGGAGAATGCTACCGAATATACTATACTGTTGATCCTACCACGCTCCTACACTGGGGTATTTTTATTTTTATTTATTTTAGTTATTTGCTTTCCCTGTTATATTATTTTTATTTCCTAAAAAAAAAGAAAAAAAAAGGGAGAAAATAAAAAAGAAAAAGAAAAAAGAGCATATATCCATCTTTTACTACCAAACCTCGGTCTGAAATAACCCCTTGACAACTAGCAAGGGGGAGAATAAAATTATTGATAGCCTTGTCTTTACATGTGCAGATATAAAGCAACCTTCAACCACCACCGGTCCAGCTCAGGAAGCATCCAAGTCCAGATGACAACCGACAACACTAAAAGAAAAAGGCAGACACAAGAGGTAACTAAAAGAAAAAAGCTCAATCAAGTACATTTAAACCAAAAATCTTCGTATATTTCAAAATTTTCTTTTTTACATCTGACATCAGGGCATACCCCCCTATATATACAATGAACACACAAAATAAACACAAAAAAATACACACATCCCTACTCCCTACGCTGCCGTTAGGATGGCCGATCACCGCTGTCCCCAGTATCAACAGCCCGGAGGTCCATAGACTGATCCTCTGAAAACACAATCCCAGCAACCAAAGTTCGTGAAACCTCTAGACGACGAGGCCCCGCTACTAAACCCCCCTCACTCACCTGACTAACAGACTGTCTCGATCGAGAACAAGGAGGATACACAACAAGAAACTCTTGAATAATCGAATCCACACGAACATAATCCCTGACACGATCACGTGTCGTACGACGAGGATGCTCTGCCGTGTTGGAGTTTTTTCAGATGCTTGCTGCTAACTTTATTTGAAAACAATGATAAGAATGTGTTAGTAAAAATAACCCAAAGGTAGATTGAAAAACACAAAATAGAAAGTCTAAAAAAATACACAGTCCTGCATTTGTAGCAAGTTTTGATAAGAGTTTGTCCCACAAGGAGTATTGATCTGAACCATAAGGGCATACAGTAATCTCCAGATCTGGCTACAAATCTGGCAGTCCTAAAGGAAGGGTGTTTAGGTGTCACTAAGTTATATTAAAAACATAAATGCAAAAATAAAACTACAGCTAAAGAGAGGGGTGAAGAAGGATGATGACATGTGTGATAAAATAAAGATAAAATATGGAGAAGTAAACAGCTAAGGAGAAATAAGTAATGTAACTCAGATTTAGTTTGTCCCTGTAGTGGTCCTTGCTGAGACGCTATTAATAGCCTCAACAAGGTATAAGCTTCCAGTTTAACCCATGCCATTTGGGGCGCTTTTAGGGCTATACACTGTCCACTATATTGGTCATAGGATATCCGATCGAGTCTGTCAAATCCCATTAGTTAAATCAGAAATTTGCTAGTCTAATCCAGAAGAGTGGACTGATCATTTCCCCAGCCACTGGACCAGCTCTAGCCATGAATACTATTGCAGCACTATGTAATGCCAGTGCTACAAGCTCCCCAGATCTGTGCATAAACCTGGCTGACATCCATATGTATCCTCACCCGTAAGATCCTAAGTGTTTTGCTAAGGCTTACTGCTCACTAGTGCTCGTAAAAAGGACCATGCAACAGGTTGAATAAAGCTTTTAGCTCAACTGATCATTGCTACAAACAGCTTGCAATGACTCAGCCTCAAGCTGCAATTACTACAAGAGATCAGATCTAACATCTTATATCGATTAGGTAGAACAAAGGGGAGCCAGTTACTTTCCAAACCTCCTCACAAGGCTCTAGAAGCTCATGTGTAGGGGAGAAGAATCCATCTCAAACATGTGAATCATTACAACCTTAGGGCTATACTTTGTCCACTCGATAGGTCACAGGGTATCCCATTGGTCTGTCCATCCCACAGAGACCTGAGAAAGAACATGAAAATTATTGCAACCACCATGGTCCACAGGCCTCCGAGCTCCCTGGATCTCTCTACAGATCCGGCATTGCTTTCCATGTGTCTATCAAATCAAGGGAAATCAAATAGAAAATAATAGATCTACTAGAAACTGAATGGGCTAGTCTTAAATACATGGATCCTATAGACATCTCAAGAAGCCATAAGATCTATAGATTTGATTAAGCATTAAAACAACAATTTATTAAAAAAAAGTAAAACTTATAATGAACTGTCTCCTAGCAACAGCCTATCCACAACTACTCATCCAGAATCTCAATGTTTACAAAACCTATTATAAAACCAAAATAAAACTAGCTATTACATAGAACTTAGCCCAACATTGTTGCTGCGCTAAGGAATAAGAAAATAGAAAAATAAAAAGGAAAAGGAAACTAAACCCTAAATGAGCACAGGAAACCCCGGCTCCGATCTCTGGCTATTCTGGGATTTAAAACCCTAAGTGAACCAGGATAATCCTGGATCGAAACCCTAATCCTAGAAAGCTAAAACCCCAAAAGGGGGATCTCGGGCTAACCCTTCGATCCTTTACAAATGTAGATAACAGCCCTTTATATAGGCAACCCAGCCTAATATGCATTAGCCAATCAGAACTAAAGATGCTTTAGGAGTGGCTCATCCGTGGTGCTTGGATGCTTCGAAGTGGGTGTGGCACAGATTGGAACCTCGGGATGTGTGCCCTAATTGAAGTGAAATCCCAAAATTATCCCTGAACATTAGAAATCGGTCGCTGAGAAGTTGGGGGCCCGAGCTTTGCACAGCTGGAGTTGGTTTAGGTGCTCACTCGCTAGGCTGTCGCTGGGCTGAAGTGTCGCTCGCTAAGATCATCTAGGAGCTCGCGAGGTTGAAAATGCAGCAGCGCGGGATCTATGTGAGAACTAGGCAAACTCGCAAGGTTAAGCTCTTAGATTCACGAGGTTCATAGTGTGTAGCTTTAGTGTGCTTGCGACGATTAGTGAAGTGCGCGAGAACTGCGCGACGTGCCTTCCTGAAGCTCTATCTGCACGAGATCTGTGCGAGTGCCTAGGAATATGAAAATTCTGAACCGTGCAAGGACTATGTGAGGTCCACTTTTGAAGCCCTTTCGCCATTGATTTGCGCGAGATATGTGCGTGTGATTTAAGTGCTGCAAGCTTGTGAACTTCACGACAACTACGCGAGGCATTCTCTGAATAAATTGATCCTTGCGACCACTATGCAAGGGTTCATTTCTGGTCCTCTGCTATTGTGTAGTGCCTGCTGTGGCCATGTCCTCTGTCTGGGTCCACCTTCCTCTCTTCTGTGGAACTTCTGGGGCCCACTTAGGCATGCAATATGGCACACATTGTGTGATCCACCATGGTCTATCCTCTGATCTTCACCCAACTCCGCAGCTTAGTATGAAATTCATTTGGCTTAAAAAGATGGATTGCAGATTTAAGTTCTTATTTCCTATTTTCAACAAAAATAAAAGTAAAAACATATTATTAATATGGTCACGGGCCCATCAAAGGCTAGATTGAGGAGTGAAAAATGATATTTTTCAGTGCTCAACACACTCCCAAACCTAATCTTTGCTAGTCCTCAAGCAAAAGCAGAATTAAAAGCAGTTATTCAAAATGGAAATGCCACTTTCGTAGGGAGCACGGATACATTTAGCATTTGTACCAAGCCTTTTAAATCCCTAGGTGATCCCTAGTGGAGTAGTGAAGTCTCCTGAGGGTTTTCAGTGAAGATACCCACAAACTTCACCAATAAAACAATTAAAAATAGTGCAGTCAATAATAAAACAGATCTAAATAAATAAAACTTCATTCCACACCCATTCTTAAAGAATCAGAGGAAATTACAGCAGTAATGCAGCCATTTAAAACTTAAAATCAGCAGGTGTTTGCATCACCACCAATCATTTCACATCAGAAATTCAATGTGCAAAAATCAGTACCAAACCTACCTTAAATTCAAAAATCAGGTTGGATACAACACCAATGAGGTTTTAATTCAGACCCAATTCTCACCAGGGCTATATCTCAACATTGACAATCTGAGGGTGTTCACATTCAAAGCAACTCAAGAGCAGTTACAGACCCTAAATGGGCCTACAAACATGAGCATAGGCAAAGCTTCTAATTTTTGACATCCTCATGACTTTTCACCATAGATTGGACAACTCCTCATCTCCACATGACAGCTCATTTCACTTTGGATCTACAAGGTCTTTTTGAATGGGTTGTAATGTGGTTTATGGGTGAGGGATATAGAGAATGAAGGGGTAAAAAGGGAATTAAAATTAAGAAATCACCAAGGTAAGGAGTGATTCATGACTTCACAACCTTCATTTTAGCAAAACTTCGTCTTTCTTGATATATTCCAGAATCAAAATGGCCAGCTTCTCCTCTTCTTTTCAATTTTGAGATGATGTTCTTCTCTAGACTTCTCTTTCTTTTTCTCTTTTTATTTTTATTCAATATTTTTATAATTTTTATGATGAACTGCCACACAAATACCACTGATACACTACTGTTCATAAGTAGCTCTTCTTCACCTTCCACCAAATGTTGGACCACACTCACTATCTTTAACTCCTCCCTTACCCTCTAAATTCTCAGAGTGAGGGTACAGTTGAATCATGTCAAGAGGTTAAGGTGCAAGTACTATGGTGTTTGTCAAAGAAAAGTAGGATTTTTAAGGCTCAACGAGTGTATGCGAAAGGGCAGTTTTAAAAGGTTGGATTTTCAGGCTCAAACTGTCCAAATGAAGGGCTTGGATCATTTCCTTAGTGTCATGAGTGCTGTCAATAAGTTTTGATTTGGAGGTGCCTAACTTCTAGTGAAAAGTTCTTGACTCAATCAGTCCTTAGAGCATAAATAATGCCAAAAATACTCTTCAAAAGAAAATGATGGGCCCAAATCTCACTAGGTATGATCCTTAAATTAACCCATGGGGTGTATTTTCACCTTTTTCTCTCCTCTTAGGTTTACTAAGTACTAACTGAAAAATTTTCTGATGTTAGCTTCATGGTGGTGCTATGATTTTAAAATTTTCAGTTTGAAAATGTCTGCAAAAAATTTTAATTTTCCCCAAATTTCCTCCTTCTAACAAATTAGGTGGGAACTGACTTTATTCATCCCAATTAAACCAACACTGCTGCACTAAAGTTAACTATTTTATTGGCAGGACTACCCTGCCACACCCCCAAACCTAAGGTAAACAGTGTCCTCACTGTTTCATGCAAAATGTAGAGGGGCAGCAGGGTGCAGGACAAACACACTAAACTACAGCAGAAAATAAAGAGAAAAATAAACTAAAACAATGCAGAAAAGTAAACTATGAAGGAGAAAAAGAGAAGAGATAGAACATGACTACAAAGAAAATAAAATAGCTACACAAACTCCTAAAAACAGCAACTATATGTTGTAGAAGTCACAGTAAAAAAAAATAGCATGTATATAAAAACATAAACTAAACTAAACAATTAAAATCCTAAACAGAAAATTTTAGAACATGATCTGAGTATGAATCAAAATTGATGACACAGAATTTTGAAAATTAAAAGCACACATTGTAAAGCAGGATTCATAAAAAAATCAGATTACACTACACTATATAAACAAAATTTTCAAACACTAAAAAGAACTATGTTACATATGGTACACAGTGTTGGAGCAACAATCAGTGGAAGGACTTGAAAGTAAATGATTTTAGCTGGTTCAACTGAATTACCAACATAGATTTATAACCTCTAATCATTAACCCTCATGACTCTTCCTACATTAAGACTCGTGATCTCAACAGTCCAGATGGGGGTATATAAATGATCGAAAATTAAGACAACCCATCTGGAACATAGCTAAACCAGAAAGAACTACAATTCAAAAGGTAAAAGGCCATCCTTTGTAGATGCAGAGGCATCAAACCTCAGTCCTCCAGCCCAGAAATTTAGTTGCTTGAGAGATATAGGGAGTAACTCCAGCTCCACATTCGGTAGAGAGGCAATCACAGGCAACAAAGGTGCCTAAAATGGCTGAGGGCAGTTGTCCAAGTGAAGTGGTGCACACACCCCACTGAGAAGCCTAAAATGAGTACTTTTCAGCACATAGGTGGGAGCCTCCTCAGTCCATACTTCAAAAATTTTAGCAAATACCTCAGCCCAAGTCCAGCAGGTTGAGCAAGATCTCATTCACTATCTCACGAATGACTGCAACTGTTTAACAACTTTCATTTCCTTCATCATATCCTCCCCTTATAAGAAGGAGAAGAACCTTAAAAAATTTGATAAAATGGAAGATGAGGTACTACTGGTCCTCATGTGTTGACACATCATTTTTTTTTAAGTATATATATATTTTTAAAATTTTTCTTTTCTTTTTTAATTTTTTTTTTATTTTTGATTACAGCTGTACTTATTCAAACATTACAAAGATATAAAAATTCTAAAACAGAAAATGAAGAAAAACTTTGAAAATCACACAAAACTAAAGCCGACATTTATTCAAACACTACATCTACAAAGAATATAGCTAAACAAAAACACAAATTACTATACTACATCAAAACTCCCCGACAGCAACGCCAAAAACTTGTTGGAGTTTTTTCAGATGCTTCCTGCTAACTTTATTTGAAAATAGTGATGAGAATGTGTTAGTAAAAATAATTCAAAACATAAATGCAGAAATAAAACTACAGCTAAAGATCTGGCTACAAATCTGACAGTCCTAAAGGAAGGGTGTTTAGGTGTCACTAAGTTATATTAAAAACATAAATGCAGAAATAAACTACAGCTAAAGAGAGGGGTGAAGAAGGATGATGGCATGTGTGATAAAATAAAGATAAAATATGGAGAAGTAAATAGCTAGGGAGAAATCAGTAATTTAACTCAGATTTAGTCTATCTCTACAGTGGTCCTTGCTGAGACGCTATCAATAGCCTCAACAAGGTATAAGCTTCCAGTTTAACCCATGCCATTTGGGGCGCTCTTAAGGCTATACTCTGTCCACTATAATGGTCACAGGGTATCCGATAGAGTCTGTCAAATCCTATTAGTTAAATAAAAAATTCGCTAGTCTAATCCAGAAGAGTGGACAGATCATTTCTCCAGCCACTGGACCAGCTCTAGCCATTAATATTATTGCAGCACTATGTAATGCCAGTGCTACAAGCTCCCTAGATCTGCACACAGACCTGGCTGACATCCATAGGTATTCCAACCCATAAGATCCTAAGTGCATTGCTAAGGCTTACTGCTCACTAGTGCCCGCAAAAAGGATCATGCAACAGGTTGAATAAGGCGTTTAACTCAGCTGGTCATTGCTACAAACAGCTTGTAATGACTCAGCCTCAAGCTGCAATTACTATAAGAGATCAGATCTAACATCTGATATCGATTAGGCAGAACAGAGGGGAGCCAGTTACTGTACAAACCTCCTCAGAAGGCTCTAGAAGCTCATGTGCAGGGGAGAAGAATTCATCTCAAACATGAGAATGGACACAACCTTAGGGCTATACTCTGTTTACTCGAATGGTTACAAGATATCCCATTGGTCTGTCCATCCCACAGAGGCCTGAGAAAGAATATAAAAATTGTTGCAACCACCATGGTCTACAGGCCTCCGAGCTCCCTGGATCTCTCTACAGATCCAACATTGCTTTCCATGTGTCTATCAAACCAAGGGAAATCAGATGGCAAACAATAGATCTACTAGACACTGAATGGGCTGGTCCTAAATACATGGATCCTATAGACATCTAAATAAGCCATAAGATCTATAGATTTGATTAAGCATTAAAACAATAATTTATTAAAAAAAAGAAAAACTTACAATGAACTGTCTTCGATCTCTGCTCATCCAGAATCTCAATGTTTACAAAACCTATTATAAAACCAAAATAAAACTAGCTATTACATAGAACTTAGCCCAACATTGCTGCTGTGCTAAGGAATAAGAAAATGGAAAAATAAAAAGGAAAAGGAAACTAAAACTTAAATGAGCACAAGAAACCTCGGCTCCGATCTCTGGCTATTCTTGGATTTAAAACCCTAAGTGAACTATGATAATCCTTGCTCGAAACCCTAATCCTAGAAAGCTAAAACCCCAAAAGGGGGATCTTAGGCTAACCCTTCGATCCTTTACAAATGTAGATAACAACCCTTTATATAGGCAGCCCAGCCTAATATGCATTAGCCAATCAGAACTAAAGATGCTTTAGGAGTGGCTCATCCGTGGTGCTTGGATGCTTCGAAGTGGGTGTGGCACAGATTGGAACCTCGGGATGTGTGCCCTAATTGAAGTGAAATCCCAAAATTATCCCTGAACATTAGAAACCGGTGGCTGAGAAGTTGGGGGCCCGAGCTTTGCACAGCTGGAGTTGGTTTAGGTGCTCACTCGCTAGGCTGTCGCTGGGCTGAAGTGCCGCTCGCTGAGATCATCTAGGAGCTCGCGAGGTTGAAAATGCAGCAGCGCGGGATCTATGTGAGAACTAGGCAAACTCACAAGGTTAAGCTCTTAGATTCACGAGGTTCATAGTGTGTAGCTCTAGTGTGCTTGCGACGATTAGTGAAGTGCGCGAGAACTGCGCGACGTGCCTTCCTGAAGCTCTATCTGCAAGAGATCTGTGCGAGTGCCTAGGAATATGAAAATTATAGTACCAAAATAAAACTAGCTATTACATAGAACTTAGCCCAACATTGCTGCTGCGCTAAGGAATAAGAAAATAGAAAAATAAAAAGGAAAAGGAAACTAAACCCTAAATGAGCACAGGACACCCCGGCTCCGATCTCTGGCTATTCTGGGATTTAAAACCCTAAGTGAACCAGGATAATCCTGGCTCGAAACCCTAATCCTAGAAAGCTAAAACCCCAAAAGGGGGATCTCGGGCTAACCCTTCGATCCTTTACAAATGTAGATAACAGCCCTTTATATAGGCAACCCAACCTAATATGCATTAGCCAATCAGAACTAAAGATGCTTTAGGAGTGGCTCATCCGTGGTGCTTGGATGCTTCGAAGTGTGTGTGGCACAGATTGGAACCTTGAGATGTGTGCCCTAATAGAAGTGAAATCCCAAAATTGTCCCTGAACATTGGAAACCGGTGGCTGAGATGTTGGGGGCCCGAGTTTCGCATAGCTAGAGTTGGTTTAGGTGCTCACTCGCTAGGCTGTCGTTGGGCTGAAGTGCTGCCCGCTGAGATCATCTATGAGCTCGCGAGGTTGAAAATGCAACAGCGCGGGATCTACGCGAGCGCTAGGCAATGGGTGGTAGCAGCTCGCGAGGTTAAGCTCTTAGATTCCCGAGGTTCATAGTGTGTAGCTTTAGTGTGCCTGCGATGATTAGTGAAGTGCGCGAGAACTGTGTGATGTGCCTTCCTGAAGCTCTGTCTGTGTGAGATCTGTGCGAGCGCCTAGGAATATGACAATTCTGAACCGCGTGAGGACTGCGCGAGGTCCACTTCTGAAGCCCTTTCACCATTGATCTGCGCGAGATATGTGCGTGTGATTTAAGTTCTGCAAGCTTGTGAACTTCACGACAACTGCGCGAGGCATTCTCTGAATAAATTGATCCTTGCGACCACTGTGCAAGGGTTCATTTTTGGTCCTCTGCTGTTGTGCAGTGCCTGCTGCAGCCATGTCCTCTGTCTGGGTCCACCTGCCTCTCTTCTGTGGAACTTCTGGGGCCCACTTAGGCATGCAATATGGCACACATGGTGTGATCCACCATGGTGTATCCTCTGATCTTCACCCAACTCGACAGCTTAGCATGAAATTCCTTCTTGGCTTAAAAAGATGGATTGCAACATTAAGTTCTTATTTCCTGTTTTCTATAAAAATACCACCAAAAACATATTATTAATATGCTCACGGGCCCATCAAAGGCTAGGTTGAGGAGTGAAAAATGTTATTTTTCAGTTCTCAACACACCCCCGAACCTAATCTTTGCTAGTCCTTGAGCAAAAGCAAAAATAAAAATAGTTACTCAAAATGGAAATATCACTTTCGTAGGGAGCACAAATACATTTAGCATTTGTACCAAGCCTTTTAGACCCCTAGGTGATCCCTAGTGGAGGAGTGAAGTCTCCTGAGGGTTTTCAGTAAAGATACCCACAAACTTCACGAATAAAACAATTAAAAATAGTGCAGCCAATGATATAACAGATCTAAATAAATAAAACTTCATTCCACACCCATTCTTAAAGAAGCAGAAGAAATTACAACAGTAATGCAACCATGTAAAAATTAAAAATCAGTAGGTATTTGCATCACCACCAATCATTTCACATCAGAAATTCAATGTGCAAAAATCAGTACCAAACTTGCCTTAAATTCAAAAATCAGGTTGGATACAACCCCAATGAGGTCAAAATTCATATGCAATTCTCACCAGGGCTATCTCTCAACATTTACAATCTGAGGGTGTTCACATTCAAAGTAGCTCAAGTGTAGTTACAGACCCCAAATGGGCCTGCAAGCATGAGCATAGGCAAAGCTTCTAATTTCTTACATCCTCGTGACTTTTTACCATAGATTAGACAACTCCTCATCTCCACATGACAGCTCATTTCACTTTGGATCTACAAGGTCTTTTTGAATGGGTTGTAATGTGGCTTATGGGTGAGGGATATAGAGAATGAAGGGGTAAAAAGGGAATCAAAATTAAGAAATCAGCAAGGTAAGGAGTGATTCATGACTTCACAACCTTCATTTCAGCAAAACTTTGTCTTACTTGATATATTCCAGAATCAAAGTGGCCAGCTTATCCTCTTCTTTTCAATTTTGAGATGATGTTCTTCTCTAGACTTCTCTTTCTTTTTCTCTTTTTATTTTTATTCAATATTTTTATGATTTTTATGATGAACTGCCACACAAATACAACTGATACACTGTTGTTCATAAGTTGCTTTCCTTCACCTTCCACAAAATGTTTGACCACTCTCACTATCTTTAACTCCTCCTTTACCTTCTGAATTCTCAGAGTGAGGGTACAGTTGAATCAGGTCAAGAGGTTAAGGTGTAAGTACTATGCTATTTGTCAAAGAAAAGTAGGATTTTTAAGGCTCAACGAGTGTATGCGAAAGGGCAGTTTTAAAAGGTTAGATTTTCAGGCTCAAATTGTCCAAATGAAGGTCTTGGATCATTTCCTTAGTGTCATGAGTGTTGTCAATCAGTTCTGATTTGGAGGTGCCTAACTTCTAGTAAAAAGGTCTAGACTCAATCAGTTCTTAGAGCATAAATAATGCCAAAAATACTCTTCAAAAGAAAATGATGGGCCAAAATCTCACTAGGTATGGTCCTCAAATTAACCCATGGGGTGTATTTTCACCTCTTTCTCTCCACTTAGGTTTACTAAGTACTAACTGAAAAATTTTCTGATGTTAGCTTCATAGTGGTGCTAAGATTTTAAAATTTTCAGTTTGAAAATGTCTGCAAAAAATTTTAATTTTCCACAAATTTCCTCCTTCTAACAAATTAGGTGGGAATTGTCCTTATTCAACCCAATTAAACCAACACTGCTGCAATAAAGTTAGCTGTTCTATTGGCAGGACTACCCTGCCACACCCCCAAACCTAAGGTAAATAGTGTCCTCACTATTTCATGAAAAATGTAGAGGGGCAGCAGGGTGCAGGACAGACACACACTAAAAGACAGTAGAAAATAAAAAGAAAAATAAACAAAAACAATGCAGAAAAGTAAACTATGAAGGGGAAAAAGAGAAGAGACAGAACATGACTACTAAGAAAATAAAATAGCTACACAAACTCCTAAAAACAGCAACTATATGTTGTAGAAGTGACAGTAAAAATAATTAGCATATATATAAAAACATAAACTAAACAAAACAATTAATATCCTAAACACAAAATTTTAGAACATGATTTGAGTATGAATCATAATTGATGACACAAAATTTTGAAGATTAAAAGCATACATTGTAAAGCAGGATTCATACAAAAATCAGATCACACTACACTATATTGACAAAATTTTCAAACACTAAAAAGAACTATGTTACATATGGTACACAGTGTTGGAGCAACAATCAATGGAAGGACTTGAAAGTAAATGATCTTAGAGGGCTCAACTGAATTTCCAACATAGATTTATAACCTCTGATCATTAACCCTCATGACTCTTCCTACATTAAGACTCATGATCTCAACAGTCCAAATGAGGGTATATAAATGACCGAAAATTAAGACAACCCATATGGAACTCAGCTAAACCGGAAAGAACTATAATTCAGAAGGTAAAAAGTCATACCTTTATAGATGTAGAGGCATCAAACCTCAGTCCTCCTACCCAAAAATTTCAGTTGCTTGAGAGATATAGGGAGTAACTCCAGCTCCACATTCGGTAGAGAGGCAATCACAGGCAGCAAAGGTTCCTAAAATGGCTGAGGGCAGTTGTCAAAGTGAAGTGGTGCACACACCCCACTGAGAATCCCAAAATGAGTACTTTTCAGCACATATGTGGGGGGCCTCCTCAGTCCATACTTCAAACATTTTAGCAAATACCTCAGCCCAAGTCCAGCAGGTTGGGCAAGGTCTCATCCACTATCTCACCAATGACTGCAATTGTTTAACAAATTTCATTTCCTTCATCATATCCTTCCCCTTGTAAGAAGGATAAGGACCTTTAAAATTTTCATAAAATGGCAGATGAGGTACTGCTGGTCCTCATCTACTGACAAACCATTTTTTTTTTTTGATATATTTTTTTATTTTTTAGTATATTTTATTTTATTTATTTATTTATTATTTTTTATTACAGCTATACTTATTCAAACATTACAAAGACACAAAAATTGTAAAATAGAAAATGAAGAAAAACTTTGAAAATCAAACAAAAACTAAAGTCGACATTTATTCAAGCACTACATCTACAAAGAATATAGCTCAACAATAACACAGACTACTATACTATATCAAAACTTCCCGACAGTGGCGCCAAAAACTTATTGGAGTTTTTTCAGATACTTGCTGCTAACTTTATTTGAAAATAGTGATGAGAATGTGTTAGTAAAAATAATTCAAAGGTGGATTGAAAAATACAAAACAGTAAGTCTAAAAAAATACACAGTCCTGCAAGATATAGAGTCCATTGTAGCAAGTTTTGATAAGAGTTTGTCCCACAGGGAGTATTAATCTGAACCACAAGGGCATACAGTAATCTCCAGATCTTGCTACAAATCTAGCAGTCCTAAAGGAAGGGTCTTTAGGTGTCACTAAGCTTTATTAAAAACATAAATGCAAAAAGAAAACTACAGCTAAAGAGGGGGGTGAAGAAGGATGATGACATGTGTGATAAAATAAAGATAAAATATGGATAAGTAAACAGCTAGGGAGAAATCAGTAATGTAACTCAGATTTAGTCTGTCTCTATAGTGGTCCTTACTGAGACGCTATTAATAGCCTCAACAATGTATAAGCTTCCAGTTTAACCCATGCCATTTGGGGCGCTCTTAGGACTATACTCTGTACACTATAATGGCCACAGGGTATCCGATAGAGTCTGTCAAATCCCATTAGTTAAACTAGAAATTCACTTGTCTAATCCAAAAGAGTGGACTGATCATTTCCCCAGCCACTGGACCAGCTCTCGCCATGAATACTATTGCAGCACTATGTAATGCTAGTGTTACAAGCTCCCCAGATCTGTGCACAGACCTGACTGACATTCATAGGTATTCCAACCCATAAGATCCTAAGTGTTTTGCTAAGGCTTATTACTCACTAGTGCCCGCAAAAAGGACCATGCAACAGGTTGAATAAGACCTTTAGCTCAGCTGGTCATTGCTACAAATAGCTTATAATGACTCAGCCTCAAGCTGCAATTACTACAAGAGATCAGATCTAACATCTGATATCAATTAGGTAGAACAGAGGGGAGCCAGTTACTGTACAAACCTCCTCACAAGGCTCTAGAAGCTTATGTGCAGGGGAGAAGAATCTGTCTCAAACATGTAAATGGGCACAACCTTAGGGCTATACTCTGTCCACTCGAATGGTCATAGGGTATCCCATTGGTTTGTCTATCCCACAGAGGCCTGAGAAAGAACATGAAAATTGTTGCAACCACCAAGGTCCACAGGCCTCCTAGCTCCCTGGATCTCTCTATAGATCCAGCATTGATTTTCATGTGTCTATCAAACCAAGGGAAATCATATGGCAAACAATATATCTACTAGAAACTGAATGGGCTAGTCTCAAATACATGGATCCTATAGACATCTAAGGAAGCCATAAGATCTATAGATTTGATTAAGCATTAAAATAGCAGTTCATTAAAAATAAGCAAAACTTACAATGAACTGTCTCCTGGCTGTAGCCTATACACAACTGCTCATCCAAAATCCTAATGTTTATAAAACCTATTACAAAACCAAAATAAAACTAGCTATTACATAGAACTTTTGCCTGCATTACTGCTGTGCTAAGGAATAAGAAAATGGAAAAAGAAAAAGGAAAAGGAAACTAAACCCTAAATGAGCACAGGAAACCCTGGCTCCAATCTCAGGCTATTCCTGAATTTAAAACCCTATGTGAACCAGGCTAATCCAGGCTCAAAACCCTAATCCTAGAAAGTTAAAACCCTAAAAGGGGGATCTCGGGCTAACCCTTTGATCCTTTACAAATATAGATAACAGACCTTTATTTAGGCAACCCATGAAACCCTAATATGCATTAGCCATTCAGAACTAAGGATGTTATAGGAGTGGCTCATCCGTGGCCCTTGGATGCTTTGAAGTGTGTGTGGCACAGATTGGAACCTCGAGATGTGTGCCCTAATTGAAGTGAAATCCTAAAACTATCCCTGAACATTAGAAACTGGTGGCTGAGAAGTTGGGGACTCGAGCTTCACACAACTGGAGTTGCTTTAGGTGCTCACTCGCTAGGCTGTCGCTGGGCTGAAGTGCTGCTCACTGAGATCATCTAGGAGCTCACGAGATTGAAAATGTAGCAGCACGGGATCTGTGCGAGAGCTAGGCAATGGGTGGTTGCAGCTTGCAAGGTTAAGCTCTTAGCTTCGTGAGGTTCATAGTGTGTAGTTTTAGTGTGCTTGTGACTATTAGTGAAGTGCGCAAGAACTGTGCGACGTGCCTTCCTGAAGCTCTATCTGCACGAGATCTGTGTGAGCACCTAGGAATATGGCAATTCTGAATCGCGCGAGGACTGCGTGAGGTCCACTTCTGAAGCCCTTTAGCCATTGATCTGTGCGAGATATGTGTGTGTGATTTAAGTGCTACAAGCTTGTGAACTTCATGACTACTGCGCGAGGCATTCTCTGAATAAATTGATCCTTGCAACCACTTTGCGAGGGTTCATTTCTTATCCTCTGCTGTTGTGCAATGCCTGCTGCAGCCACGTCCTCTGTCTGGGTCCACCTTCCTCTCTTCTCTAGAACTTCTGGGGCCCACTTAGGCATGCAATATGGCACACATGGTGTGATCCACCATGGTGTATCCTCTGATCTTCACCCAACTCCACAGCTTAGAATGAAATTCATTCTTATTGGCTTAAAAAGATGGAATGCAGCATTAAGTTCTTATTGTCTATTTTCTACAAAAATACAACTAAAAACACATTATTAATATGCTCACGGGCCCATCAAAGGCTAGGTTGAGGAGTGAAAAATAGTATTTTTTAGTGCTCAATAGGCCGAGGAACCCGTAGCCCTCGACTCCAATCCTGCAAGCTGACTAATCATCCTGCTCACTCCTCGTCCGACAATACTGCAACTGATCTATGGTCACCTGCATCTCTGCCCGCGTCGTCAGGTGCGTTGCCTCCAAAGCCTCAGTCTGAGTCCTCTATGCCACCATCACCTCAATAAGTAGGTCCTCGTGGCTTTACATCTCCCCAAGGATCTGTCTCGCCTCAGGAGTGGCACGCGCTCATGCCGCCTCTAGGCGCGCCTCCTTAAGCTAACGAACCTACATAACCACACCAAGCCAAAGAAAACCAATATATATACATGAACATTTGTAAGGAAAAACTCTAAAAAAGAATATAATCATATCATATCCACCCTCTCTCCAAGAAGGCGCTCAACCGTCGCACAGATCACTGGATCAGCAGGCGGCACAAAAGGAACAACAAACATGGGCAGCTACAATGAGAATAAACAAATACATCAGATAACAATATGATAATGAATAAACTATAAATTCATCAACTAAAACATACCTGCGAAGGAATAGGGGCAGACCCCTGAGGGGGAGCCTCAGGAGCAGATTTCGGAACAACCTGCACAAGAACCAAACAAGCCAACACGAGATCTATCAGAATAAAATAAATAAAATAACTTAAACTGAATTACACCAAACCAAAAACTATACCTGACTGTCGGGGCGTAGAGAGGCAGCAATCGCCTCCCTCGTCTGAAAATCCTCGGCGACCTGATGCTAAAATACCACATGATGTTAGTAAACTATTACGAAAAGTGAAATAATAACACCCAAAGAACTACCACAATCATATGGACGGGTCAAAAGATTGAAGAAACTCACCCAGTGCTCTAGCTCGGCCCGAAGCTGAGCCATTGCTAGATCCTCCTGATTGAAAGAGGCAACTGAGGAAGGATCGAATGCCTGAGTAGGAGCCCCCGCAGCGGAAAGCTCTGCCCTCTGCAAACATCCACAAATGTGCCAAAATTAATAAGAATCCACAAATACTAACAATTAATAAACTAGGGAAGACACTTATTAATCGATCAATCTTAGATCGCAGACTCACCTCCACCTCCCGACTGGGCTGCTGCTGACCGCATAGCAACTTGACCATCGTCGCATGACTGGCGACCTGGGCCTCCCTCTCGGACTGGCTAAAAGAAAACAAGACATCACAACTTTATCAGAACGACTGTGTGCGACCGTGCATCCTCTCGAACCCGTCGCGGCGATGCACTCGCAATGGAATAAAATGTAGAGTCGCCACCCGGAGCTTTTGGTGACCTGGGAAACCTTTAAATCAATATTTTGAGCATCGAAGTGCTAAATATGACTCTGATTTACCGGTCTTTGTCAAAGTCTCTAGGGTAGGGGCTTCGGTTATTGATCGGGAAGGGTTTAGGCACCCGATCAACACGCATGTAGCGGTCTCTATCTATGGCCAAAAATAAAAATAAATGGGCGGAGCTTCCCCTTGCCCGAAGGCAATACGGTCCTATCCAGCTTCGAGCCAAACCAAAATTTTGGCGGTGTAACAGCTTGAATCCTTGGACAGAGGAATCACCAAGAAGGTAGAGGAAGAGAGGGGTGAGCCGGAGCTCACGGGCCCTTGTTGCACCGTGGAAGACCCTCGCTTCGGCGTGCTTCCGATGGCTTTAGGTGGCCTAAACGGTAGAGGAATAGGCTCTAATGCTAGGATTCGGTAGATAGGAAGTGTTGGATGAAGCTAGGGACTAAGCTTGACTAACAAGGGGTGATCTAATGGTTGAAAAGGGTTGAAAAGTATGAACTAAGCATGCTGAAATTCAGGTTGAAGAATGCAAAATAACACATATTTTTCTCTCACTAGGGCTCTCTCTCTTAAGCTTAACTCTCAAGCTTAATTTTTCAACCCTTTTGGGAAGAGGGGGGCCTCTCTATTTATAGAGAAGAGGTGGGTTAAAGGGTTACTTACGAGCTAATTGGTTTAGAAATTAGGTAATCTTCCATCAAGGTTTTCTAGGTTTTTAGGGTCCTAGAGGTTTGGGAAATTGGTTTTAATGGTAGATGATGGGGTGAGACCAAGGGTGACTTAAGGGTTGCCAATAAGCTCAAAGGGGGTGCAACCAACCTTAAGACACCCATCTCAACTAGGGGATGGTCAAAGGGTCAAACCAGATGAAGGAAATTTGAGCATTTAATGACAAATACTATAGCTAAGCTTGGCATATATATTACATACGCCCAGCTTATATACAGTAAAACTCAAGAAAACCAGGGGGAATCTGGGAAGATGGGTGCCCGCGTTGGTGGCCACCTATACTGGGCGTATGTATTATATACGCCCCACCAAATTTGGCCTAAAAATGCCAGGCATATATAATACATACGCCTGACTAAACTGGGGCCAAATTTGCCGGGCGTATGTAATACATACGCCTGAGCAAAAAGTCATGATTTTATGTGATCCTTCAAACGGCCATAACTTTTGAACCACAACTCCAAATTGGGTGATCTTTGGCTCGGTCGAAAGCTAGAGAAGTCCTCTTTCCAATGGTATGTGGCTAATCCTTAGCAGTGGTCTGTATAAAAATCTATAGCTCTCTTCCCATCAAATGCTCTGAAGGGTTTAAGTTGGGTCTGGGAAGGGATCTTAGGGTTTAGGGGTGATCTCTAAGGGTTGGGGGAATGGTTCTAATGGGTTTTAGGTTATTCCTAAAGGTCTGGATAGATTTCCAAGGGTTCAGGGGTGCCATCAGAAGCATAGGGGTGCATCTCTCCCGGAGTACAGATTGATCGGGCCTTGGGCCAAATTTGGGTGTCTACAGATGCCCCTCTTTGGTATTCGATCACTAATGATCAGATGCCAAAGACAAGAGACATCCGAAGAGGTCCAAGGCGCATTTGATGGGTCCACCTGGTTCAACTCAATTCTCAAACATTCATGGTGATGGTGAGTGTACGTAAGCCCTCTCATTTCGGGATATTGTCCGTACCTCGAAGCCAACAGTCCCCAAGCACATTGCGACATTACTGGGCATAACTGCAATGATCACAGAAAGAGTAAGCCCGCTACCTGGGATATCGTCTACTTCTTAAGGGAAATTATAGATTTGTGATGTTGAGTATTAATCTGAACCAGACAGCTCCATGAAACGAGGTGATCGATCTATGCTTTGGGATCGACGCGAAGTACACAAAGCGACGGCCTATACAATGTGTCCAATCCTATGGGGTATTGATAGCTCCATTGGATTTGCCACGGGTGCCCTTACCTAAGTAGGCTCGGAGTCTTTGGGCGAACCCATCAACCTCGAGGTTGCTTTAGCATGATTTACCCGAGTGAAGTGAATATTGATGTCGCAACACTTCTTGGGAATGTATGCCCATTTTCAGAGTAATTTTTTTATGTTTTTTTTATAACCCTTTTTGTTTCGAGGCCTCTAAGCAAAGCTTAAGGACCTTTGGCAGTTTTATTCTTGCACAACTCTTTAAGTGGATCAAATGTCAGTTGATACGCTTTAAGAATGCGTGCGCGCTGTCGGGAATGGGTACACCTTGGGGATGTGCTTGTTCCGGTGGCGAGGTGCTCCTGATTCACATGAACCGAAGTGCCTTAACTTAAGACAAAGCTAAAAGGATCGGGCTAGAACCAAACATCCATCGAAAGAGATGGTCAATTCCACCCTCCGTCCCTAATGAAATTGCATCTTACTAACTATGCACAGACAGACACCCATCAGGGGCGATAAGCAGCAAATAGGCGCGAACGAAAGCCTCGACCCTAAGGTATAATTTACGAGGACAAACGACCATCCTGTGGATACCCAAACGCAAGTGCGTACATTCAACAGGGACACCGTGCCTATACAGGTTTTAAGCCTGTGTAAAAGGAAATAAAAGGGAATGAGCCCTTCGGTCTGTATGTTTGCACATAATTTTGTTGGTTATAATTTCATTTTTGACTGGTCAGTTTCGACTGACAATAGACTTTTCGAATGGTCTGAAGTTGGGTGCACTCTTGGTCAATCATGGATCAGAGGGTGGATGATCAGAACCAAAACATGGAAGGTGGGGTCAACCTACTCAGGATTTTTACTATATAACAACAGGTTGTTATTTCCTCTCTTTTTTCCTTTTTCTTTTTTCTTCTTTCATGTCAGTTCGAGACTCTGAGCATGCTCAAACTACTTTTATTTCTGCACGTATCCTTAGGCGAATCAACTTGTCATGTTGATATACCTTAAGGACGTGTGTATTCCGGTGATAGGTCCTTGGTTTGCATGCCAGATCAGGTCTCAACTTCTGCTGGGGAAGATCTTGGGCTAGGTGTACATTCTCAGGAGCGATCGGTGATGGATGAGTTCATTTGCCTGCCGGGTCAGGCTCTGACTGCTGGGGAACGTTTTAGGGAACAGTGCAGGAGATGGGTAAAATTATCTGCCTGCCGGATCAGGTATGAGGTGTCCCTGTGTAAAACAGGGTTTGAGAACTTTCGGGTGAACCCGATCATTCTAAATTGATTTAACACGATTCTCGGAGTGGCACAAATAGTCATTGCGATGCTCCTTTGAGAACTAGTGTGGTTTTTCAGCATTTTCTTTTTCTCCTTTTTTGATTTTATGGATTTATGGAGCACTCAACGGGTGCTTACGGATCTAGATCCATTTATTATAGCACGGTCCCTTTGGGCCAATCGAATAGAGCTTGAAGGGCCATTTGGGGATGCGTGCACCATTGCTTGATGGTACGTGGGCTTCTAAGAGGGACTGGACCTTGGTCTATAGCATAGGGGGTCCGTCGGGCCTTAAAGCCAAAGAAAATGGCCGGGCAGTTTTAAAACTGCCATTTTTGGTCGGGCGTATGTAATATATACGCCTGACCGAAATGCAGCAAAAAATGGCCGGGTGTATATATTATATACACCTAACCAAAATTGGCAAAAAATGGCCGGGCGTATATATTATATACGCCTGACCATAATTGGCAGTTTTTTAAAGCTGTCCGAGCCCGAGCACAAAAGGGGCCCCCCTTCTTTCAAACTCTATCTTCTTCCCTCCTTCTTTCTCAAGTCCGGGACAGCCCCTTAGGGTTTTGGCATTTGATTTTTTCTTGAGGTTCTAATACCGGGGGTTGCGTGTGCGGATCGAGAGACGTTTATCCTCCGCCGATTTTGGATCTATTTCCTCTCCCATTGAAGGTAATCGATCTTTCCTTTGAATTTTGATAATGTTGTGTTGTTTTTTTTTTTTGGACGTTCCTTCTTCCTTTTTGTTGTTTGTTTTTTTTGTATGATGCTTTCCCTTTTTGTTGTTTTCTATTATGTGATCCTTCTTTTTTTTTATTTTTTGTTGTATATGTGATGCTCTTCCTTTTTTTGTTGTTTTTTTTTTTTTTGTATATGTGATGCCCCCTTTTTTGTTGTTTTCTATTATGTAATGCTTCCCCTTTTTTGTTTTTTTTTTTTTGTATATGATGCTTCTTTTTTTGTTGTTTTTTTTGTATATGTGATGCTCTCCTCTCTTTTTTTGTTATTTTTTTTTGTATGTGTGATGCTCTTCCCTTTTTTTTTGTTTTTTTTTTGTATGTGTGATGCTCTTCCTTTTTTTTTTGTTGTTTTTTTTTCTATGTGTGATGCTCTTCCTTTTTTTTTGTTGTTTTTTATTGTATAATGCTTTCCTTTTTTTTGTTTGATGGATTACATCACATATGTTATTGTTATTTTTTTTAATGCATTTTTTATTACTTTTCTCTTTCTATTTTTTGGTTTGGAATGCTTGATGTTCTTCCTTTTTGTAGTGCATTTTTCTCTCTTTTTTTTCAGGTATATGTGGTTCTTTAGGCTTATGCTCCCCTCTTTTTCATTTCTCTCATTACTCATCACCATTCATTTTTCATTCATTTCTTGATGATGGATTAGTGCATTTTTTTGTGTTATTCTCTTTCTCCTTTTTTTTTTTTAGCAGCCCCTTCTTATACCGATGTGTTTCATATTTTCAAATGTCCGGTGACGAAGGGCAGGGTCCACAGGAGGGGCCCGAGATGGCCTATGGTCCTCACGGGAAGCAGTTCATTGTTTCACAACGCTTATCTCAACCTTGGCACGAAATGCAAGGTGAAGCCACTTGTACTGGCCTCCTGCATTGTCAGCATACCCATATGTCCAACTTTGGGATCGCTGGTCAGGTAAACAGACGAGCCCCTTTTTCTTTTGTTTTCCTTTGATGCCTTCATTATACCACCTTGCTCCTATTTGACTGATGCCTTTTGTTTGCAGCCCCTACCACACATTATGTTCCAGGGTGGTTGGTTTGACCTCCAGATCCTCGTACTTTATCTCCCCCAGGTGGTGAAGGACCTGCTCGCCCAAGCTGGTTTTGGGGACTTCATTTCATGCCCCGCCGTGAGGGCCGACACGGCTTATCTGAAGGCCCTGATAGAGCGCTTCCCCCCCAAGACCATGACATTTCACATGGCCATGGCTGAGATGACCCTCACGCCCGCAGATTGGTCCATGATTATCGGGGTTCGTGTTGGAGGGGTGCCAGTGATACCTACCCATACGCCTGATAGGGAGGAGGTGATTCGGCTTATAGGGGCCTACCCGTCCTCTGGAAATGTTTGTGGTTTCGAGGTTAAGTTATCTTGGCTGGTTGGTTTGTTCGAGCCTCACAAGTTAGTGGACCTGGGCTAACCTAATGCGGCCATTTACCTCGAGCCAGAGCGTGCACTGATGCTGGCCCGTATTTCTCTGTTGTTCCTCCTTGGCAAGACTCTCCTTTCAAACACCAGCGCAGGGCGGGTCTCGTTGTCCCTACTTAGTCTTATGGTGAACTGGGACACCGTACATCGGTTCCATTGGGGAGGTACTGGCTACGCGGTGCTTAGGTCTAGCTTGGTGCGAGCCGTTCTTGGGGACTCCAGTTTCGTTGTAGGCTTCTGGCCCGCTCTTGAGGTAATTTATCCTTTGGTCTCAATTCGTTCCCCCCTTCTTTTTTTCATATTTGTTTTTATTTGCTTGCTTTCTTAAGTGTGGGGGCATCTGCATTTCCAACCTGGTCGCCCTCTGCTTCTCTCTGAAGTTCCCACATTCCCCCTTATGAGCAATTGTCATGCAAACCACCGCCGGGACGTGGGTATGAAGCACTTGGAGTTAGGGTTGCGCTCTCAGTTTGATCTACTGATCCCAGAGCAGGTATAACACTTTCTCTCTTTGCAAATTTGATAGCTCTTTTATGTTGTGGGTTCTGACTGAATGTATAAATCCCTTCTCTTTTGTTGAGTAGGTCATCCTTGATCCCTACGCTGGATCCCCTTCTAAAACCTGGCTGTAGTGGGCCCCTCTCGCCTTTTGTTAGATCGGCGCATTGTTTTCTTCTATGGGTCCTGGGCTAGGGCCTATTACTTAGGAGAGAGGGTGGTTCATCAGTATCGACCTATTTTTGTCGTGCCCCAAGCTCCTCCAGATGATGTATTGGCTCCCGAGGGTTCTATCAAAATGCTTACTGCTCGCTTTCTCCACCACGGGGTCCCCATTGATGACCTTCTCTTTCCTGAGGGATATCAGATGTGGTATGAGTCTCTGCCCTATCGTTCCCTGCTACCCCGATTCATGCCTGGCGCTAACTTTTTAGCTTTTGGTGGTCCGCGCTCTCAGGTAATGTTCTTTCCTCTTTCTATTAGCAGCCTTCCATATGATTACCTTAATTTCCCTACTTTTTGAACAAAGATTGTTTCTCTCTATAGTTTGGACAGGATGACAATTCAGATGAGGGGGATGAGGCAGCTATTCCTGGTGAGGCTACTGGTGCAGGACCTTCCGACCCTTCTGGTGCTGGTGCTTCCGGCAGTTCATCAACTGAGGTCCAGGGGACCTTTAAGTGCTTGGATGATGCCTTTCTGTCGCGTATGTATCATGAGGTAGCTATTCCTGGTGAGGCTACTGGTGCAAGACCTTCTGACCCTTCTGGTGTTGGTGCTTCTGGCAGTTCATCAACTGAGGTCTAGGGGACCTTTAAGCACTTAGATGATGCCTTTCTGTCGTGTATGTATGCCGATGTTGCTGAGAAGGCACTCATATCTACTGAAGCTATCCGGATTCCCCCCCCTGAGCTGATCCCTGGGGTAATCTCTCCCTTGTTACGTTGCTCTTCTGTTTTCTTGGATTATGCCGATGGCCTGTGTGACTGATACCTCTCTCTTTATCTTTTTGCTGCAGGATTATGAGTCAGCCATAAACCAAGCCGAATATTATCGTAACATTGCCGGTGTCAAAGAGGTTGAGGTGGTGAGTGAATGTTGACCGTATCTAGTCATCCTCATGTGCAGCGGTTTATGCGTGAAAAGGAGTCGCGCTCGCTAGCATCTCTCAGGCATGGACTCGGGTGGGGGAGACCCATACCTTTCAAAGCGCGACCCGACACCGGAAGAAGTCAAAGGGGGCTGCCCAGGATTAGTTCCTTTTCTGAAAATTTGAAATAATAAAATAGTTTAGATTTTGGAATATTGGGGAATATGTAATAATTTTCTTTTGATGATTTTTTTTGGATGGTCTCACAACTTTTAAGGTTTATATGAATGCTTCGTTTATTTATTTCTCTGCCTCTATGATGATGTTTTTTTTTCTTGTTTTCTTGCACGAAGCGGGCCAGAGCCCCTTCCAATGATGGGGGAAGCTCGCATGTGACTACCCGCATATGTCCCATGGGTGCCACGTCATCCGTGAGCGTGCCCGCCTGTGGGCTGCCCCGAGATAAAAAGTAGGCTGAGCGACACCCGTCCTTCCCTTGGGGAAGAAAAAATAAAAAAGAGCATGGCCCGAAGTGAGGGGAAGCCAGGCGGCTCTGCTTCTTCAAGTGGGCGTATATATTATATGCGCCAGGCAAAAATTTTGAAAATTTGCCTGGGTGTATATAATATATACGCCTGGCTAAAAGTGTGCCACGTTACCCTGGCGTATATAATATATACGCCCAGCTAAAAATTTGAATTTTTGCCTTGGCGTATATATTATATGCGCCTCCTATAACTGATGCCCGACAAGTTCCTCATAACCCGCGCCCAGCCCTCTTTGCCTCACTATTCACCCGAGCTTTGCCTTTTTGCCCCTCCTTTTTCTTTCTTTTCTCTCTCCCTTTTTCCTTGATAAGCGGGTCCATCACCCTACATTGACTGAGCTTTATATAGGGCATCTTTGTACGTCCATGGACCCGCTTCCCGACCCAAATTCTCACACGGGGAATGGGGTTAGTGTACTTCCTTGTTTGGACTCGGGGCCCAGTTTTTTTATAGAAGTGGTGCACTAGCTTGGATAAGGGCGAGCTCGCTGCTCTGGATCGCCTCGGGTTATCCTGCCTTTCCTCTCTCCTTGCTGTTCCTTTGTTGCCCGACCTCCTAAAGGCGGCTTTAGCATCATGGGAGCATAGGGCTCATGTCTTCAGATTCGAGTCCAGGGAGCTCACCCCAACCTTGGAGGAGCTAGCCTCTATCACCGGCTTGAGGATGCATCGGGGGCTTGCCAAAGTGGTACCTAAATCGTAGTATGCAAAGGCGGTCTACGCGGTTCTTGGTTTGAAAAAGGGTGGGTATGAGAAGGGCTTCGCCAGCGGGCCCACTAGGTGCTCGGTGAAATTCTTGAGAGAACTTTTTGGCGACTCGAGTCTCCGAAAGTTACCGGTCCGGGTTCCTTTGGATGTGAAGGCCTTTGCCCTTTATTTGCTATCGGAAGTTCTCTTCTTTACTTGGGGCGAGACATTTTCCCTCGGGTTATGCGATGTTTTGACCGAATTGGCGGGAGGCCGCTCACTGGTGCACCTAGTCTTGGCTGAGATGTATCGGGGCCTGGATGCCTCGGCCTCGGGCTGGTTGGGATTCTTCACGAGAGTCCACTCCTCATTCAGATTTGGCTAGGAGAGCATTTGGCTATCATGGGGCCTATACCGAGATTCTGCTTGGTAAGAGGGGATGTGGCCCGGGGCTTTCTGACATGCTGCTCGAGGCTGCCCCATGGGAGCATCAAAGAACTAAGCCTGTGGCTATCTGATGCAGAGCTGATCTGGCAGCTTCCCTGGTTGGACGGCACCTTTCTGATTGTCCTCTCTCGGGATTATGAGGGTATCATGCTTTTAGGGTTGACTGGTAGTACCTACTATTTCCCATCTCGGGTGCTTCATCAATTCGGACATACCCAACACGTGTCGTGCACTGTGAGGCCGCCCTTGTGTTCCCTGATATTCTCTCGGGGTTCTCTCAGTGACCTAGATCGAATAGCAGCACTCTGGGAGACCCGCTAATCGACACATATGTGTAGCTTGGTTCAGGGGGGTGCCCTCTCTTCTGATTATGAGGTTTAGCTGGCATCTGAGAGCTTACCTGCTCCTAACCCAGTTTCGGTAGATGCGATAGAGACGGGGCCCTGGCCATACAAGGAAATGGTGCTCTGGACTAGAATTGAGTCTCTTTTTGTAGAGAAGCTGGCTTTGACTGAGGCTTTGGGGAAGGAGAGAGCCAGAGCCGAGATGGCGGAGGTGAGAGCTACTACGGCCGAGAGCGAGGTTCTTCAGTTGACTAGGCTCTTGACTGAGTCTCGTAGTGCAGCTGACGCTTCGCGGAGGCGGCAGAAGAGTCTTCATAGTAGGTGGTTGACCGATCGAAATGCCTGTGAGGACTCTCTTCTTGTAGAGATCAGTGCTTTGAAGCGTGGTTCGTGCCCCTGACCTGTTCCTGCACATACCATAGATCATATACACATAGGGGGGCTGATGCCCCTTAACAGAAATCCCCTTCTTTTTTGGATTGTTTTCCTTTTTGTTTGTTTTATACTTATACAGAAGGCAGAAAGTAGAAAGTGTGTCATGTCGTTATTTTTTTGGGATGTGACACCTCATACGTGATACTTGTAAGGAAAGAAATGAAATCCATTATATACACATATACATATTTTTTGGTGTTCAAATTTTCTTCCATACGTCTCGCAACGTAAGGTTTTTCTTATGAAAAAGAAAAATCTATTTTCTTTTTTCAAATTTTTCTCCTACAAGGGTGAGGAAAGGAAAATATATTATCTTTTGAAAATTTCTCCCTCACAGTGTGAGGCTCTTCATGGGAAATCCATTATCTCTTTTTTTTTGAAATTTTCTCCCTCACAGTGTAGGCTTGTTATGGGAAAGGAAAATCCATTATCTCCTTTTTTTTGTGATGTCGGTATTTTCAAGGCCAACCGGCAGGTCCTCTTTTTGAGCATGGTCGAACCCCGTTTAGGAGTTTCCGGTGCTTCATTTTAAACGTGGATAGGTCAACTCCCCCGAGATTGATTGGTCTTCTGGCCTTACCTTTGGTCATGCGTCGGACGACGCGGTAGAGACGACATGCCTAATTAGGGCCCGATCTAATTTCAACATGAGCGGCCCAACACAAAAAAGGGAAGGGGCTCAAGGAGTCCAAACTAAAAAAAGGTGAACCAGAACAGATCCTCTCCTAATCTCTCTTTTTTCTAACATTTTTTGCTCACACCACCCAAGACGGGTTTTCGCCATGCCTGTCATCCCTGCTTTTACTCGTAGCGCCCTTTCGGGTTTTCACTACGTCCATGGGTTCACTTTCTTACCCCAAGTGCCTTTTAAAATTTTCACCTAGTCCGCGTGAGTTCGCTATTTTTACCCGCAGTGCCCTTGCGGGTTTTCATCACATCCATCTTGCTTGGAACTCAAATCAATTTTATTTTTTTTTTCATTTTTCTCTCTTTTTTTTTTTTGATAGAACCAGAAAGCCACAACATGGACAAAGATTCCGTCATAACCGGCTGGATGGGATTCTGGTGTCGTCTCACGACTCGGCTCATGTTGACTTAACAGATATTATGACTACTTGTGGACCTACAAAGAGGGCTTCCTTCAGGGTGTAGCTTGGCCATGGGTTAGGTTAGGATTTGAAGGTATGCTGGGCTAAAAGGAGTGTTTCCTTGATACGGCTTAAATTTTCTCAAAATACCTTCTTCCTTGGGGGTTTCTACTGTACATGCCCCGTGATTTTTCTATACACACATTTTTTTGTTATTCTTTTTCCTCCACTTGAGACAATCTCTTTTTGAGGTTTTGCTTTTTCAATTTTTTGAATTTGATAGTAACTTTATACAAATGCATCTTTTCTCTCTCAATTTTTTTTTTTTTTTTTATGCATACGTATATATTTTCGAGGGGAATGGGTTTATTGAAAGAAAGGCCCAGGCTCAAATGGGGTAGCAATGGATACCATCATTTTTTTTTTTTTAGAGATGCATTTTTTTTTTTTTGGGCTACTGTGCTTGGAATGATGGCCTCTTTTGGGTGGTTCTTAAGCAGTCACGTATCTATTTCACCAATACTTACCTTATCGTGATAGACTAAGAGTAGAACCGTCGGACGTATCCAGCGTTGATGGGCTCAGGAAGATGATCTCCGTCCATGGTGGCGAGGCGGATGGCATATCCCAGCAGCACTTCTCAGATGACGTATGGTCCTTCCCAGTTTAGCTTGAACTTTCCTCTCAGATCGGCATGGAGGGATGGGAAGATCTTCTTCAGCACAGTGTCTCTTACCTTCAGATCTCGACCGCGGACACGTTTATTGTAAGCGCGTGCGATTCTCCCCTTGTAAACTTGAGTGTGGCATAAGGCTAGGAGTCTCTTCTCATCCAGTAAGTTCAGCTGATCAAAGTGTGATCTCTCTTTTTCTGCTTCGGGTAAGCCTGATTCTATGAGGATTCGGAGCGATGGTACTTCAACCTCTATCGGGAGGACGGCCTTGATTCCATACACAAGGGAGAATGGTGTTGCCCCTGTAGTGATACGGATCGACGTTCTGTAGGCCCAAAGCGCGAAGGGTAACTGCTCACTCCAATCTCTGTAAGTGACGACCATCTTCTCAAGAATGTGGATCAGAGTTTTATTTGTGGCTTCCATGGCTCCATTAGTTTGAGGCCGATAAGGGGACGAGCGGTGGTGCTTGATCTTGTATTGCTCGCAGAGGTCTCAGATGCGCTTATTCACAAAGTTTGTGATGTTGTCCGTTATGATATCTTTGGGTACTCCAAATCGGCACACAATATTGTTCTTGAGAAACTTCTCAACGTGAATGGCTGTGATGTTGGCATATGACGCCACTTCTACCCACTTGGTGAAGTACTCAATGGCGACGAGGATGAGCCGATGTCCATTTGATGCTTTTGGATTAATCATTCCGACAACGTCAAGGCCCCAGGTGGTAAATGGCAAAAGAGTGGTCATGCAGTGAAGATCAATGGCCGGAGCATGTATCAGACTGGAGTGTTCTTGACATTTGTAGCATTTTTAGACATGTTTGCAACAATTCAATTCCATGGTGGTCCAAAAGTATCCCTGCCGTAGGATTTTCTTAGCGAGCATGTGACCGCTGACGTGGGCTCCGCACACCCCCTCGTGGATTTCTTTCATAATATTGACCGCTTCACTTTCAGTAAGGCACCTCAGTAAGATGTTATTGTATGACCGCTTGTAGAGGCATTCCCCGTAAATGACGTAACCTGCCGCTAAACCTTGAATGGTTTGTCGGTCTGTTTTGGATTTACTCTCTAGGAAAGTTAAGGTCTCGAGAAAATTCTTGATATCTAAGAACAAAGGTGGCTCATCATCAGGCTTTGTAGGTTCCTCAATCTGGAGGTAGAAGGCCGGCTCATTCCTTCACTCGATCATGATCGGCTTCATCTCAACACCATAGGGGATTTCAATCATTGACGCCAAAGTTGCTAATGCGTCGGTAAAGCGATTCTTTATCCAGGGGACGTATGAGAAAGTCACATCCTGGAAGCAAGCTATTAGATCCTCGAGGTGTTCATGATAGGGGATCAATTTCTCGTCTTTCGTCTGACATATGATTAACTGTGAATCACCAAAAACTCGAAGGTGAGTTATATTCAGATCGAGAGCTGCCTAGACCGGCAGCGCAAGCTTCATACTCAGCCATATTGTTAGTACAAGGGACGTTGAGCTTGATAGAGATCGGTACATGGGATCCTCTTAGCGAAATCAGGATGACGCCAACTCCTTGTCCTTCGACATGTGATGCCCCGTCAAAGTGCATTACCCATGATTCCTCTGCCTCTTCTGTATCATCTTCCGTCATGAACAGGGTATCTTCATCTGGGAACTCAATCCTTAAAGGCTCGTAGTCAGGCAGAGGGTTCTCAGCAAGATGATCGGCGAGCGCCTGCCCCTTGATCAATTTTTGAGTGACGTACATGATGTTGAATTCTGATAATAAAAGCTGCCATTGCGCAGTTCGGCCAGTGAGAGCAGGTTTCTCGAACAGGTACTTCAAGGGATCCATCCGTGCTAGAAGTAGGATGGCTTGGGATAACAAGTAGTGTCAAAGTCTTTGAGTAGCCCACACAAGCGCTAGGCATGCTTTCTCCAGATGGCTTGCTCCGATTATGAGCGCTAGCGCGCCTCATAATCGGTGAACTTCTTGCTCAGGTAGTAAATGGCTTGCTCTCTTCTTCCTGTTTCATCGTGCTGCCCCAAAACACATCCCATCGAAAACTCTATCGTGGACAGGTACATTATCAGGGGTCTACTAGGTACAGGTGGTACCAAAACTAGAGGATTTAGGAGGTAACCCTTGATCTTGTCAAATGTAGCTTGGCAGTCATCATTCCACTCAACTAGTGAATCCTTTCTTAATAGTTTGAAGATTGATGCGCATATCAGAGTTAACTGTGCGATGAACCGATTGATGTACTGGATTCTGCCTAAAAAGCCTCTTATCTCTTTCTCTATAGACGGTGGTGGCATTTCAGTGATGGCCTTGATCTTGGTCGGGTCGACCTCGATGCCTCTCCTACTGACAATAAAACCCAATAGTTTTCCTGACATAGTGCCGAATGAGCACTTCTGGGGATTCAACCGCAACCTGTACTTTCATAATCTCTCGAACAGCTTCTGAAGGTTTACCAAGTGGTCATCCCTTTCTGGCGATTTGGCGATCATATCATCGACATACACCTCGATTTCTCGATACATCATGTCGTGGAATAGGGCCGTCATTGCTCTCTGGTAGGTTGCCCCAGCGTTCTTGAGCCCGAATGGCATCACCTTGTAGCAGAAGGTTCCCCAGGGAGTGATGAACGCGGTCTTCTCTCAGTCAGCCTCTACCATCTTAATCTGATTGTAGCCCGAGAACCCGTCCATGAAAGAAAGCATCCTGTGCTTAGCAGTGTTATCGACCAAGATATCGATGTGGGGTAATGGAAAGTCATCCTTAGGGCTCGCCTTGTTGAGATTTCATAAATCAATGCACATTCGAACCTTCCCATCTTTCTTTGGTACGGGGATGATATTGGCCAGCCACTGTGGGTACTTGGATACCATGAGGAAACCCGCGTCATACTGCTTAATGACCTCGTCCTTGACTTCCAACATCCATTCGTGCCTGAGACGCCTCCTGCTTAACCGCTTGCGTGGTAGAGTGGCAACTCATGTTCAACCAGATCGGTATCCAGACTAGGCATGTCTTCATACGACCATGCGAAGACGTCTTGGTATGACCGGAGGAAGTCTATCATACCCTTTCTCTCCGCAGGGGATAGCGACGTTCCGATTTTGGTGATTCTAGGGGCCTCTTCGGCGCCCAAATTGACGTCCTCTGTCTCTTCGATGATTGGGGTGGGGCCATGCTCAAAATCGGCAAATTGCTTGAGGAGCTCATTGGGGAGCTCATCGCTTTGACCTTCCTTGTCAAGACTCGCGACTCCTTCCTCTTCTCGTATTTCTATAGGGAAGGGGTCGGCTTCGTGTGGGACGGGTATCACGACATCATTTTCAGTTTTATTGGAAATTTTAAAGGATAATATTTTTGGGATTGGTATTTTTTCTATTTTTATGGTTTTTTGCAATTTTTCGGAGGGTAACCCCTAATGCGGTGGATCTCTTTATATACAGGGTAGAGTGTCCCAGAGGCAAACCTCACTTCTTATAGTTTATTTTTTTTTGGAGAGCCGATGCCGTATTCACAGCATTTGGTGGCTCCCAGGAGTTGGGGCAAAGATGCCCAGTTACTTACCTGCGAGGCTTGGCCTTTACTCTTTCGATTGGAAACAACATCAGTAGGCTCTTGCAGTTCCCCCCTCAGCATGTTTATGGAGGGATCCTCTAGGACCCTGTCTTTGAAGGATAGGATGGGCCCAAAGTGGCTAGTGCTAGACTGATGGGTGGGCCCGGGGATTTCTTCCTCAAATAAGGAGAGGGCTGCCAAGTCCACCTCAAGGTCTGGGGGGGTGATGTGAGGGTTAGTGGGGTGGGTGGAAGCAAGCTTGTGTGGGGTTATCCTCGTCTCCCCATTCAGATCAATTTTGACCACCCCGGCGCTTACAAAGGTTTGGCGGATGTGGGGCCGGGCTGGAGGCTCTTCTTCCAGGTCGATTCCCCTGGCCCTGGCGACTGCTGCGGCCCTTATCTTCTCTTTGGCCTCTCTGACTTCTTCTTCATCGGGCTTGTAGCCTAAGCCAAATCTGGTTTGCTGCCCCTTAGCCCTGACGGGGTCTCTTCTTCCTTGAAGGCATGGGCCCAACCCTTTACCCTTTTGGTGGCCCCATTTGTGAAGCATGAACACTGCCGCATCCATTCCTACCCCAATTTTGGCAGGGGTTTTCTCAGGCTACTCAAGGGTGACGGCTGAAGAGTCGTACTCAAATCAATGGAAATCGGTGTCATCTGTTGTGTGTGGCATGTCAAGCACTTTTGGATTTTCAATGTGCAGAGCGCTCCGCTCCCTGTCTTCTTTGCTCTCACCTACAATGGTGACGATTCTTCCGCCTGAGATGAATCAGATATTTTGGTGTAGAGTTGATGGTATTGCCCCAATCTCATGTAGCCACGGTCGGCCTAATAATAGATTAAACGTAGACTTGATGTCCATTACCTAGAAGGGGACAGTGAAGGTTTGCAGCCCGATGATCAGGTCGAGGTCTACCTCTCCTATGATTTCTCTCTGAGTGTTGTCGAATCCCCTGGCGCTTTTTATGAATGGCCGGAAGGTGTTGGGGTTCGCACCCATTTTGATTGCCGTCCTTAGAGGGCCTACGTTCAATGCCGACCTGTTGTCTATCAAGACCAACGGCACCACCAGGTTCCCTACCTCCACTATTATATTCAGGGGCTTTGAGTGGTTGTTCCCTTCGAGCGGCAGATCCACAGCAGTGAAGGAGGTGGCATTTGGGGCCAATACTTGCCCAATTATTTCTCCCACCTCGTCCGGGGTTACGTGGGCGGAAACATGCGTGTTTTTTAGTGCTCCCAAATTCAGATCCGCATCAGTGGAGCAGGGACGTGATCAACAAATCCTAGACAGTAATATGTGTAGGTGTTCTCTTGAGCTGTGTCTCCAACACATGTTCTCTGGCCATTTTTCAAAGGGGTTCCCTGTGGCTTGCTCTTTCTTTTTCTCTTCTCCTCTACCGGCCCCCGATGCTTCTGGCTGTGTAGAAATCCTGCCTGATCAGGTGATAAATTTGACAGTCTCTTCCCTATCGCGACCAGCATTCATGTCCGTCTACTTGTAACTTAATGGCACTTGATGCGGGTCATAGGCGGGTTTTGGGATGAGGAAGGGAGTGTTTGGTGATTCTGGGGCGGATTAGGCTAGGTAGGTTGGATTCTCGAGCCCAACCAGGTTGACTCTAATAGGGGGTGTAATGGTATTGGCGGGAATCGACGAAGTTGGGTTTGAGGGTGCAGATGGGGTTTGTGTAGGCGCTACCAGGGGATGGTAAGACCAGTGGTGACTAGGAGTGGGTGACAAGGGGAGCGGGCGAGGGGTTGTTTGTTTGGATGGGGGTGGAGCTGGATTGAGGGTAAAATAGTGCAGGGATGGTGGGGGTGTGATTGGGATAGGGTGACTGGGAAATGTCGGTGGTGCAGGTGGAGCGGGGTGATAGGGGTATGACGGGGTAGCAGATGGAGCAGGGGGGTACTGGTATGAAGGGTTTGTAATCAAGGTGGCATGGTGGGGCAATGATGGTTTTACAGATGAAACGGGGTAAATCGGGGATGACGGAGTTGTGCATGGTGGTATTGGGCGAAGTGATTTGGGGATGGCGGGGTAGTATGCTGGGCGGTGGGATTTAGGGTGTGTATGCGGTGGGGTAGTATGGGGGTGGTGGATTTATGTATGGCGTGGGGTGATTTTGGTGCGACGGAGAGGTATATGGGGTGGCTCATGGTGGGATAGTGTATGGGGTGGGGTGTCTGGGAGGTGGTGTGTACTATGGGGTAAATTGACAGTGGGGCAGATATGCATATGGTTGTGGCGGGGCTGTGCTCGTTTGGATTTGGTAGGCGGGAGCGGAAGTGGGAAAATACTGCCCTAAATTTAGGGGCTCTTCTTGGTATGCTGGGGTGGGGAAGTAATCGGCTAAATAAAGCGGCTCGATTACCCCTACAATTGGTTCACCCTCGGTCAGCCTGGTAAATGAAAACTCTTCTTGATTACTGATGTAATCTGAGGGGTCAAACTCTTCCTCTTCCTCTTCTACGCAGTGGACGTTAGGCTTGGGGCCCCGGGATGTGGTGGTAGAGGGGCCTGATGGATATTCTGGTTCTGCCCTTGAGGAAGCGATAGGGGAACAATTTTTCCTGCCTCTATTAAATCTTGGATTACGTGCTTTAATGGGAAGCACCGATCCGTAGGGTGACCTGGTCCCTGGTGAAAGTTATAATGCAGGTTCGGGTCATAGTTTCTTGGTATCGGATTGGGTGGTGGGCGAGGCTGGAGTAAATTGACCAAACCCTTTTGTAGCAATATTGGCAATAAGACACTTAATGATTGCCCTAATGGCATGAAGACCCATTCGAATCGTACTTTCATCTCTTCCTAGGTGAACAGGGTCCTTGGTCCATTGTTCGGCCTTGGCGCTTGTTCGAAACGGGCCGGGTGGTGCGGCCCGAGTCAGACGGGTGGTATTGGCACTGGGATAAACAATAGACTTCTACCGCCTTCTTTCAACCCTTGGTTCGGCAGCTTCCCGAACCCCAGCGGCCCCGTTGGCCATACTCTTCCCCAATTTGCCCTCTCTAACGACGTCTTCGCAACGGTTGGCGTTTCAGACCAAATCAGTAAAACTGGACTGCTACTGATATACCAAGAATTCTGTGATGACTGGGAGAGATCCCTTAGTTATCAATTCAATCTGCTCATCATCAGGGATCCGGTGGGTCACTTGGGTAGCCAATGCCCTCCACCTTCCTAAGTAGGCACTGAAAGTTTCGTCATGCCTTTGCTTCAAACGGGCCAGATCTGACTTCCTTGGCTCTATGTCCATGTTATAGGCATACTATTCTTAGAATAAGTATGTCAGATCTTTCCAAATTTTTATCATGGATGGTTCTAGGGACGTGAACCATCTCAGCGCTGGGCCCGTTAGACTCTTTTGGAACACTTTGATGAGGAGTCGTTCATCTCCGCCGTACTAACACATATCCCCATAGTAAGATTTTAAGTGGGCGATGGGGTTGCCAGTGCCATTATATTTATCGAATAACGGCATCTTAAATTTTTGTGGTAGGGGGACATCCGAGAACAGACACAAGTCTGAAAAGTATGTCGAATGTAGTTCTAGCCCTCCCATCTTCATCAGCTGCTTTTGTATTCTGTCTATCTGCTCTTTCAGCTGCTCTGATTCTTTTGTAGCTGTAGCTGGAGCTGCTTCCCCCTGAGGCATAGGGTGGATCGGATTTTTCGTTGGAGGCGGGATGGGGGCATAAGGGGTGTAGGTGAATGAAGGGTATTGGTTAAGGGGTATGAGGTTTGTGAACGGGCCTTGATGAGTGTGGGTGGATGGGCCTTGAGTTTGGGCTTGATGGTTTTGGAAAGCTTGGGTTGATGGGCCTTGGGCCTAGGTGTGGGGGTTGGTATGATTTTGGGCCAACGGGCCCTGTTGGGTTTGGGCTAATAGGCCATGTGGGTATTAGGTGTGGGATGATGGGCCTTGGGCTTGGGTTTGATAGGTTTGGGTCCAAAGGCCCTGGGGGTTTTGGAACTGGGCCTGGATCTGATGGGCTTGGGCCTGGGCTTGTGTCTGGGGGGGTTTGGGCCTGGAGACATGGGCCTTGAGGGTTTTGGGCCTGGGTTTGGGTCTGATGGGTTTGGACTTGGGCCCATGGGCCTTGAGGATTTTGGGCCTGGGCCTGATTCTGATGGGTTTGGGCTTAGGGCCATGGGCCTTGAGGATTTTGAGCCTGGGCCTGAGTTTGATGGGTTTGGGCTTGGGCCCATGGGCCTTGAAGATATTGGGTCTGAGCCTGAGTTCGATGGGTTTGAGCTTGATGGGTCTGGTGGGCCTGGGCCTAAGCCTGGGTTTAGGCTTGGACTTGGGCTCATGGCTCTAAAGACATTTGGGCTTGGGCCCATGGATTCATGTGGGTTTGGTCCTGAGATGAGTTGGCTTGGGTCTGTTGGGCTTGGACCTGAGCCTGGAATTGAGGTGGGGGATCTTGGATGGTATGAATGATTGGTGGTTGAGAATGGTCATGGGGGAATGGGGTATGGAGGTTTTGGAGACCTAGATGTGGGGTTTGGAATGTAGGATTCCAAGAGGTAGTCTACAGGGCATACATCATTCTCATGTCCTCCATTGAGGGCATGGATTCAGGTGTGAGATTGGAGGGTGATGGCCCATTCAAGGACAGAGGGGGTTGGGTGAAATTGGGCATGACCCGAGTATGAGGGGTATGAATGATTGTGCTTGGAGGGTGTGGATGTATGGCTAAGGAAGATGGTGGGTTGCTGGTCACACCTTGGGCAAAGTTGGGCATGACCTGGGTAAACGGGGGCGTCTGTTGGGATGTGGATGGACCATGTGATGTGGAGGGTATGTGAGATGGGATGAATGGGATATAGGATGTAGGAGGCATGGATGACGAGGTGGACGGGATGTGGGAAGTAGGCGGGGGATGGGGCTCCCGATGGGGTCTTTGGGAGTAGGGGGGTGACGTAAGGGTGTATGGATGGGAGATGGGGATGTATGGGTCGATTGGGAAATGTGGTGTTTCGGTAGAGGATGAGATGGGGGTATGTTGGGAAAATGTAAGGGCGGGGGATGGGGTGGATGCGAACACGGGTGCCCCAAATGGACCCGTGACATCGAACTGGGTTTGGGTGAAGGTGATGGAGATCGGGTCTTCTCCCATATGGGAATGGGATGGGGATGATGGCGGGGATGTATCGGCGCTCGACATGATCTATTGATGAGTGTTGTACCGATGCCTTGGGTAAGGGTCGAACACTTTCCTAGTTCTTCCTCTACGGGTTGGGTTTGAGGTCGCCGTAGTGACGGTCGCACCGAAAATGCGCTTATATACAGATTTTTGATTTTTCTATATATTTATCTTTTTTAGATTTTTTGAATGAAAATGATCTCCCCTATTAAATGAATGATGATCTAGTGCCCTAGAAAAATTCCCCTCTTGGGTGATATATGCACCTTTAGTAGGTCACACGGTGGGATCCGACACACTTCAAAAGAAGCGAAAGGGACCCTTTCGTTCTACTGAAGGTGAGGGAATCCACGCAAATGACCCGATCTCCCGAAGCAAATCAATGAGAAGTCACCTTCTTTTGACTAGGCGGGGGCATATTGGGCGTTACAGAATGCGGGAGGCTACTGTGGGCAATAATAGTGCTAATCAGGGAACTTGGGTGGTGGATTGGGCCTCAGATCGGGCTACCTGAACCCAGTATATACTAGGCGTATGTATTATATACGCCTGACCAAAACTTAGCAGATTTGGCTGGGTGTATATATTATATACACCTGGCTTAAATTTGGGGATTTTGGCTGGGCATATATATTATATACACCTGAATATTTCTGGGGGTTTTTAGTTGGGCGTATATATTATATACGCCTGACAGAGACAGTTCTGTCAGCTTCTTTTAACAGTAAACAGAAAGCCTGAGATGGGTCTTTTGGACTGGTTTTCTGGGAGAGATGCTCCTGGGGACTACTGTGTATGTTATCGGGTCCCTCCTTTTCGCTTCCTAGGGATACACGGCTGAATTCGGGCTGTCTACGCTTTCACCATTGCGGATTTTACGGCTTGATTGGAATTGGCAACCCAACCGATATACCTCCGGCGCAAGCGCCTTCTCAGGTACGAAAAGGGGTGGTTCTTTTCAGGATCATCACCACTAGGGTTGCCGCCTTACTGAAAAGGGGTGGTTCTTTTCTAAGGTGCCAATCACACTAACTTGCTCAATGATGTAAACCACCATCTCATGGCTGTATAGCTAGTGTGCCCATAACCGAAAGTGTAACTGCTCTCATAGACACAAAGCTGAATTTCTGAGCATGCTTAGACCTGGGCTGCTTTGCTCTGTCATTTCTTCCAAAGTGTGCAGCTGCTGATGTAGATGGAAGCTCGTATTTGCTCTAATCTCCTCCTCTTAGTACATGAACATGAATAGCAGCATATTTATTCCTAAGCTGCAAACCACTGTTAAAAATAATCATTAGATACTCTAATGCTTAGCAAAAGCCGGGTTTAAAGGGGTAGAAAGTGGCAAAAATCAGTGCTCAACAATATGCCACTCACCCACACACTTCCATCTTGGTTGTCCCTCTATTGGTCCATTTCCAGAATTAGTAAATGACCAAGCCAATGTTGTCCAATCATTTGGATAGCAGCCTGCTGGGTACACTTGGAGGAACCACCCAAATTTGAGGTGGAGACAAGTTGATTTACGTCAAACCCAACAGTAGCAGGCACTACCCTACAATTCCAATCAGCAATCCCATCATGGTTGTGCACCAAGACAACAATTTTCCAATTAGCTCCCCCAGCCAAGTAAGTTAGTTTTAGCACCCCCACAACCAAGAGCTCCCTCCTTTGAGGACCAGCTAGGTCATATCTCAAATGCTCTGATGAGAAGGGAAGAGGGATGGCTCCCAAGCCAAACAGTGAACAATCCCAGAGGGGCAAACTTGATTGCTGAAGTTTCTTCAAGTCATGAAGAAACTAGGGCCATCAATGACTCAAGGAATGGGAAGGAGGTGGCTAGCCAAGATGTTATTGATGCTAAAAGGTTGTGCATTCAGCGAGGAGCTGAATAATGGGCTGCTCTTGAGCCCCATTAAAAAAAAATAAAAATAACAAATAAAAATAATTAATTAAAAATTAAAAAAAAATAAAAATAAAAATTAATAAAAATTACCATGTTGAGCCCCATTTCCTCATGCTTTTAAGGAGCCTTTTCCTTCTTACCAAGGAGAAGGCTATGATGGAGGAAATAAGATTTAGAAACAATTGTAACCATTGGTGGAGCAAACCTTGCTCACACTGCTAGACTTGGGCTGAGGTATGTGCTGAAGTTGTTGAAGTATGGATTGAGGAGGCCCCCACTTGTGTACTGAAAAAATTATTCATCTTGGGCTTCTCTGTAGGGCTAGTACAACAGTCCATTTAGGCACCTGCCCTGCTGACCTTCCCTTAGCCTGTTTTTGACTATCCACCTGTTGTGGAGATGGAGCTGCTCCCTACACCTCTCATGCAACTGCAACCAATGAGCGGGAAGGAACTAAGGTTTGATGCCTATGCATCTGCAAAGGTATGACTTTAATTTTTGCATTAAAAAATTCTTTCCATTCAGCTGAGATCTAGATGGGGTAGGCCAATCAAATTTCTTTTGAAGACTGTCTTCGACAATTTTTCTGCTCTAAGGACTGATTGAATCAACTCCTTTTCACTAGAAGTTAGGCACCCCCAAGATGAAACTGATTGGCAGCACTCATGACACTAAGAAAATAATGCAAGACCTTAATTTGGACAGTTTGAGCCTGAAATTCTAACCTATTAAACTGCCCTTGTGTATACACTCTTTGAGCCTTAAAAATCTAATTTTTCTTCAACAAACACTAGAGTACTTGAACCCAAACCTCATGACCTAATTCAACCTGACCCTCACTCTGAGATTTCAGAAGATAAAGGAGAAGAAGTTGAAGATAAGTGGGTTGGGGTCCAACATTTGGTGGAAGGAGAAAACAAGTAAACTATAAAACAATAGTGTAGCAATGGTATATGTGTGGCATTTCATAAAAAAAGGAAAAAAAATAATAATTAAAAAGAGAGAAGTGAAGAGAAGTATTTCATCTAGAAATTGAAAAGAAGAAAAGAAGCTGGCCATTTTGAATCTAAAAAATATTAATGAAGATGAAGTTTTGCTGAAATGAAGGATGTGAAGTCATGAATCACCTCCTTACCTTATTGATTTCTCAGTTTTGAATCCATTTTACCCATCCTATTCTTTGTAAACCTCAACCATAAGCCACAGTATAACCCATCTCAAAGACCTTGTTGATCCAAAGTGAAGTAAGATGTCATATGGAGACAAGGGAATGCTTAATCTATGGTGGTAAATACATGAGGATATCAAAAATTAGAAGCAATGCCTATGTTCATGCTTGCAGGCCTATTTGAGGTCTGTAACTGTTCTTGAGCTGATGAGAATTTGAACACCCTTGAATTTTCATTATTGAGAGATAGCTCTAGTGAGGATTGGGTCTAAATTTTAATTTCATTGGGGTAGTATTTAATCAGATTTTAAATTAAAGGCAAGCTTAGTACTGATTGTTGCATAATGTATTCTTGGTGTGAGTTGATTATGGGTGATGCAATTACAAGTTGATTAAATTTTGAAGTTGCTAGCATTTCTATTTTAAATTCCTCTAATTTTTAAAGAATAGGTGTGGGATGAAACTTTATTTATTGAAATCTATTTTTTTATTTGCTGCACTATACTTAACTGTTTTAATGGTGAAGGTTGTGGGTATCTTCACTGAAAACCCTCAGGAGACTTCACTCCTCCACTAGGGATCACCTAGGGGTTTAAAAGGCTTGATGCATAAGCTACATGCATCCGTGCTCCCTACAAAAGTGGCATTTACTATTTTAAATAATTGTTTTAATTTTTCCTTCGCTCGAGGACTAATAAAGATTAGGTTTGGGGGGTGTTAATCACTAAAAAATATCATTTTTCACCTCTTAACCTAGCCTTTACTACACCTTTGAGCCATCTAATAATTATCTTTTGAGAATGTTTTATAATTAGAAATAAAACTGCATCTTAGTGCAATAGTTCATACTTTAGAGGCCAAGAAGAGAGAATTCAAAGCCAAAGCTTGGAGCTGATTGAAGAACATAGAGTATACCATGGTAGTTCACACAATAGTGAGCAGTGTGCTTGCCTAAAGGGGCCCTAGAAGTCCAACAGAGGAAAGAAGGATGGACCTAAGAAGAGAAGACTACTACACCAAACTGTGCACAGTAGCAGATAAGCAGATAGGAAGCCTCGAGTGGCTCTCGAGCAGTTAAAATAACTCAGAAAGTGTCTCGCATGGATCTCGCGAGGTTAAGGCCTGTAGCATATAACCAACTCGAGTGGATCTCGTGCAGTTCAATGGAAAAAGACCTTCAAAAAAGAACCTCGAGCAGTTCTTGTGAGGTTCAGATATTCCAGCCATTGTCTGCTCAGGTAGTTCTCGCAAAGATACAGCTTCAGAAAATTGCTTCGCACAGATGTCACAAAGCTCTCGTGCACTTCAAAGATGGATTCAGCCATGCGAGGAGCTGCATTTTATCCTGTCGAGGTTCTCCCTAGGAGAATAACCTGAAGCCTCATCCTCGTGAGCTTCTTAAGTTGCATCAGTATGAACCTAGCGAGCCTTCTTCAGCAACTAATCCAGCCATGCGAGAACCATTCGAGATGCATAATAGGCAATATTCAACCTGTTGAGGCACTGGTTCCTGACTTCCCATTCAATACATAGGGGCACTTTTGAGATTCCACTTCTTTTATAGCACACACCTCGAGGTGCTGAGCTGTTCCCCACTTCCCGAGGCAAAACTTGGCCATAAAAGGGTCACAACAGCAGCTCCAAGCATCTTATTTCTTATTGGCTAATGCACACCAATGTTGTTATGGATCATATAAATATCTGAAATCTATTTTTTAAAATTATCCATAATAATTGGATCAAAGTTTAGTTTTGGGTCAGGATTAGAGTTTACTTTTCTATTTTTATTTTCGTTTTCTTCTTCCCTTAGCACAGCAGCAATGTTGGGCTAAAGCTTTGTATAGCAGCTAGGTATATTTTTGTATTGCAATTAGTTTTGTGAACACATTGTGAGCTGTTTTGGGGTTTTACACAGATTTCTGCCTTCAGGGCAATCATTGTAAGTCTTGTTTAATTAATGAAATGCTATTTTTAAAGATCTATTTAATCTATATTTTCTGTGTTTTTCACATAGAGCAGTATGGGTATTATGCACCCATGGTTGCCTGAGCTTGTAGCCCTGCAAGCATGGTGGCAGCAGTGGGCTTACTATTCTATCTCCAACATCAGTGATTAAGATAACCTCGGGGATAGCCTGTGGCCATTCAAGTGGGTAGGGTATAGCCCTAAGGTTGGTCTAGGTCATAGGGGTTAAGCTGGATTAATTTTCTCTGCATTTGTGCTTGCAGCCAACTGAGAGCCAGCTGCAAAGCCAGCTTCTCCTCTATTTTACATCACCACTTTCAATGAATAGACCTGAGATCTTGTAGAGATTGCAGACTTGTGTTGGGTCATTGCAGGCCTTTTTGTAGCAATGCCCAACTGATTCTAAATCTCCATTCAGCCCGTGATTTTTTATGGTTCCCATTTGATTTTCACAAACTGTTTGATCCTATGGATGCATAAGCTTGTAGCCCTTGCACACATAATATATGCAATAGTTTTCTTGTTCTGATTTAATCCATTGAATGGATGAAATATTTGGGGTATTTTGTGACCATTAAAGTAGACAAAATACAGCCCTAAGATCAGTTCATGCCTTTGGGTTAGGTTATATTCTTCTACCTTGCAGATGTGTTTGTGGCCATTTGAAGGACTGCTGCAGAATCATCTCTTAAACTGAGTTGTAGTACTGATTTACCCACAGCTGTCTACTATATCATTTTTCCTTCACTTTCACACACCATCTTCATCCTTCTTTATCCCTTTTCTTTAGCTATAGTTTATTCCTATTTTTAGGTTAGTTTAGTTTTGTGACACCTAAACACCCTCTCTTTACCTTACTTTCTAGTGTTGGTTTAGAGTTGCCAGATCTGTAGCCAAATCTGGAGTTTACTATATGCCCTTAGATTTTTAGAACATCACTCTCCGTGGGACAAACTCTTACTTATCAAAACTTGCTACAACAACCCTGTATCTTGCAAGCTGTGTTTAGATTTCTTTTTTAGTGTTGTTTCATTCCATTTCACTTCACTTTCCTTTTTAATTTGCTTTGACCACCATATTTTACCACTCTTTAAATAATAAAAATAAAAGCACAGCAATTTAAAATAAACCAACAGTGACAGGGGTGTGCAATGAGGTGGACGCCTGAGAGTTTGCGAGGTGGTTCCAAGGGCTCAGCGGTGGTCGGCTCTTTACGCGCCCTTTCCATGGGAGCGGCTATTTCATGGTTGGTGGTCCTGAGTCCGCCTCGGCATTGAGGGAGAGGTTGGCCGCATTAGAACAGGGCCATCTGGGTTCAGGTATCCGCTGAGCAATGGAGCAGATGAGATGTGCTCCTCGGCCTGATGAGGAGATGCTATGCTCCCTAACGACTTTCGTCTGTCAGGCTAAAGCAGCGGAGGATGAGCTGAGGGCTCAGCTGGCAGAGACTCGATGATCTCTGGTGAGTTGGTTTAGTTATTTTAGTCTTTAGGGCATTCATTTTGCTTCAAGTCAATTTAACATGGTTGTTTTGGTTTTGTTTCCTCTTTGTTTGTTAGACTGCGAGTGTAGACATCCAAATTTTGCCCAAGGCCTGATCGAAACATACTTCGAGAGAGGCGTACCCCCTAGCTTCTGATAGCATCCCCCACGCCCTTAGGACCCTTCCCAAACCCTTAGGAATTACCTCCAACCTTTAGAAACCTCTCCAAACTCTCCCAGGCAATGGTTAGAGTGAGATGTATTAAGACTAACAGAGACCTTTTCTAAGACTGAATCTTATACCATTCAAAAGTAGAGGCTCCCAGATTTCCAACAAGCTAAGAATCACCTCAATCCGAGTTGTACTTCAAAAGTTACAATGATCCGAAGAATGTCTAAAAACTGCACTTGGCTGAGGTATCCATGGAGTGTGTATTACACACGCCAAGCCATTTTTTCCCAGAAATGGTTTGGCGTGTATATTACACACGCCAAGTATAGGTGGGCCCCTAGCGGGCTCTAAACTTCTCTAGGTACTGTAGTTATGCTTGGCATGTGTAATACACACGCTAGGCTTAGCTATAGTAACTGTTAGTTTTTGCCCGAATTTCACTTTTGGGGTTTGACTTGTTGACCATGTCAATGTTTAGAGTGGGTTTCGTTAGGACTATTGCACCCCCATTTAGCCTATTTACAATTAAAACCTCACCCTATCATCTACCATTGAAACCCATTGCCCACATTTCCAAGCCCTCAAAATCCTAGGAAACCTTAGATTAGGAGATTACCTAATTGCTAACCCTAATTAGCCCTTAAGCACCCACCTAGCCTCTCATTTTCCTATAAATAGAGAGGCACCCCTCCCTTTGCAAAGGCTTGAAAAAAATCCAAAAGAGAGAAAAGATTAAGAGAGAACTTTCCTCCCCTTTGGTGCACCTTTTTCATACAAACTCCAGAACTTCAAAGTCTCCTTTAGACCTCACCTTTCATCAAAAATCTCCTAGTTTAGGTGAAAGCTACCCCCTAGCCCTCCTCTCCTACCCCTTAACTAGCAAGCTTTAGAGGTTAGAACCCACTCTTCCATCATCCAAGCCATCGAAAGCTTATCAAGTGCACTTGCGTGAAGGTCCACAAGTGTGCTACAAGGGCCTGAGAGCTCCGGCACTCCCCTCTACTCTTCTACCTTCTTAGATTTTCCTTTATCCTTGAATTTGTGCCGTTACACCACTGAAATTTCTGTAATTGCAGGGGGGCACAAAGTAGAGACTGATTTCGAGCTGGTTGATTGCGTGTTTAACACCTTCTCAATCAATAACCAAAGCCCATGCCCAAGAGCCTTTGGCGTGGATCAGAAAATCAGAGTCATATTTTTGGCACTTCGATACTTATAAACTTGATTTGGGTATCTCTAGACACCGAAAGCTCTGGGTGGCGACTCTATATTTTTCACACGAGTGCATCATCATGACGGATCGTCAAAAATCCATGGTTGCACAGATGGCAACTCTGCTGGGGACTAGCCCGTAGAGGTTCCCCTTGAAATTTGGCCTTTTTGTCATTTTCACTAACATTTGCTTATGTTTCTTCTTATTTTTCACTCACCCCTACGATTCCATTGATTTTTCTCACCCCTACAATTCGGTCTATTTTTACTTACCCCTACTTTTTCGTCATTTACGTGCCTTAGCTGATTGGCGGGCCTACTTGAGCATCGTCTTTACAATTCCTTTATTTTCCATCATTTACATGCCTTAGCCGATTGGCGGGCTAACTTGCGCATTTATAAGCCTTAGTCATTTGGCGAGCCTACTTGAGTTCTTTACTTTATTACAATCATATACCATCAATGGATGCTAGCCCATAGAGGTGGCATAGGATCATCACAATCCGTTTTTGAATGATATGAAAACTCCCTTTTAAAATTAAATTAAAATTGAACCTTAAAATTGAATTAAGGGACTTAAATCAGTTTTGCAGGGGTAGCTTTTAAAGGGTTGGGAATTTAGGCAGTGATACAAACACCCAATTCTGAGTACGGCAGCAGCCCCTAGTGGTGATGATCCGGAAAAGTACCACCACATCTAGTATCTGAGAAGGCGCTTGCGCCGGAGGTATATAGGTTGGGGGACCGATCTAGTTATAAAGCCTAAAACCCTTGGGGAGTGCGTTAGTCATCTCGAAATAACTTATCTCCCTAGGTTCAGGTGAGGAGGGACCCGTTACAACAAGGAAATCAGTCCTTGGAAGCATTGCTTCCAAAAAACCACAAAAAAGGACCAATGTTGGGCTTGTTGTTCAGCTGTCACTATAGCTATATATTTTGTTCTTACCTGGTGTGTGTAAAATCCATGCCAAGCCTTTTTTACCCAGAATTTCTTTGGCGTGTATATTACACACGCTAAGCCAAAACTGAACAGAGTAGCCTGGCATGTATAATACACATGCCAAGCCAAATTCTTCATAATTTGGTCTGGCACATATAATACACACGCCAAGGCTGTCCTGGGTTAGGCAGCTCAAATTTGAGGCCCGTTTTAACTTTCCCGAGTCCCCTGCTTAGTGGTTTAGCACCTCTGATAGGTCTCGTACTCTTCGACACCCAATACGCCCCTATCGGTTAAAAGAGGGTAACTTCTTATTTACTCACTCTGGGGGATCGAGTTGTTTGCGTTGATTCTTGTGCCTTTAATAGATCAAAGGGTTTCCCTTTGACTCTTTCAAAGCGCATCGGGATCCCACCACAGGAGTTATATAAGGTACAAATAGCACCCAAAAAGGAAACTCCAAGGCCCCGGAACTTGTACTAAAGGCTCATTTGTTTTATCCAAAAAAAATTAATCAAAAAAATCAAAAAAAAAGTCAAAATCAAGATCCAAAAATATGAAAGTCATGGTGCCGGCACAACGGCATTGCCTTACCCTCCATCATCCCGTAGGGGAAGGAGGAAAAAACTTTACGGGCCCCATTCGAGGCATTCGTACCTCCCCCGTAACCAAGCCATGTCGTGGGCAGTGGATCTGGCATACGTCAATCCCTATTCATCCCTGCCACATTCCCCAACTCATTCCCACACGAAAGAGGTTTTCACATCCATCCCCCTTACCCAATCCCCTTTTATCATCACCAGACCCTTCGGTACACCCATTTTCCCATCCACCACCACTCAAAACACTCAAAATATGACACCCCCATTCTCCCACATTTTCCCAAACCATGCCCATCTCCACCTCCATGTCCATTCCAAATCCATCTCACATTCCATCAACATCCACCCAAAACCTGCCCCAATTTCCCACTTTACCACCATGCCCCATTTCTCATCCTCCCAACCTATACCTGATTTTTTGCACATTTACCCATACCACATCCACTTTCTCTAACTCAACACACATCCCTTCATTTACCCAGGTTATGCCTAATTTTATCAGGGCCATACCCAATTTTTCCCACACATCCACCTCATCCACACCCCACATTATCATGTCTCCATGCCTCATTCCCCCATGACCCCCATCAACCCCTCATCATCCATACCCTTCAAGCCCCCTATATATCAGGGGACCCGTGGAATGGGCACCAAGGCCCAATGGGCTAGTCCCACCAAGGCCTAATGGGCCATACCACCAAGGCCCAATGAACCAGACCCCTCAAGGCCCAATATCTTAAGCCCATCAAGGCCCAATGGCCTAAACCCATCAAAGCCCCATAATCCTGACCAATCCGGATTCTATGGCCCAAACCCATCCAGGCTCCATACACTATACCCAAGCCCAACTAGGTCCAAACCTTGGATCATCATACCCGCCACAACTCCCGCAATATCTCACTCACCCACAATCCTCCCACCCGACCCAATACAGGAGCCTATCTCACACCCTTCATCAACCCCAATTCACCCATCACCATGCCCCTCAAAGCCATCCTCAAGTATCCCTCCAAGCACAATGGCTTCATCAGGCTCCAATCCAAAACCCAACCTCTACTCATCCTATCATTTCACCAAACTTCCCCCATGTGCAGTGATCCCACCCAGCACCCCTCCAAACTACTCAACACCAATAGAAAAATATCATCCTTCCCTAGTTTTACGAAGACCCACAGTATGAGAAAGATGAGATAAGAAATAGTGGGGCTTAAATAGGGGCACACACAGGCATCAATCCTCCACCACCCATAATCAGCAACCCACCAGATGCACAAAGTGAATGGAGACCGACAGTCAAAAGAGCGGCACCGTCGTCTAAGGAATTAGAATAGTTGAAAGAACAACTAGACAAAATCTAGAAATAATTGATGAAAATGGGTGGTACCGAAATCCATGCCACGGACTTTTCAAATTTGTGTATGTTCTCTGAAGTTCCCTTACCCCCAAAATTCACAGTGCCTACCTTCGACAAATATAATAGAACAGGCAACCCCATTGCACACCTCAAATCCTACTGCAGGGACATGTGCTAGTATGGGGGAGATGAGCGTTTGCTCATAAAGGTCTTCCAAAAGAGCCTTATGGGCCCAGCTTTAAGGTGGTTCACATCATTGGAACCTTCCATGATAAAAACTTGGAAAGACCTGACTCACCTATTCCAAGAGCAATATTTCTACAACATGGACATTGAGCCTAGAAAATCAGATCTAGCATGATTAAAGTAGAAGCCCGACGAAGCATTTAGTGATTATCTTGGGCGATGGAGGGCACTAGCATCTCAGGTCATGAGCATATTGAAATGATATCGAAGAACACCTTGTCAGCTATCTCAGACTTCCTGATATACCAACAGCAGTCCAGCTTCGCTGATTTGGTGAGGAACACCAATCACTACGAAGATGTGATAAGAGAAGGGTAATTGAACAAAATGGCGACCAATGGGGTTGGGAGGTTCACTGATCAGAGGAATGAAAGAAGAATTAGAATAGATGTACAGACAATTGACAACATGTGATCCAATATCATCACAACCCCATTCCAATTCAGGGCAGCCCAACCAACCCCAACCAAAAGCAAGCCAATGCAGAGAATTGGAAATAACCAAGGGGCACAGATGACCCTAGAACAGAGAAAAACCCATTTTGATCGCGTCTTCACACCCTTGGGGTAGTCACTGAATATCCTATTTCCTTTGTTAATTGAAAAGGGTCTGGTCACAGCACTCCAACCATGACTCCCGTCGAACCCAATCCTGAGAAATTATGACCCCAACACCCATTGCAACTTCCATTAGGGACCGGGCCACCCGACTAATCGTTGTTTTCCTTTGAAACACGCAATACAAGACTTGATAAAGGTCGATAAGATCATCCCTTCAACACTTCCCCAAGACAATCAGTATGCCAATATACATCAGGTGTCGCTACCCCCACACCCACCATGAGGGGCAGGCCCAAGACCGACCATCAGCATACTGGAAGAAGATAATGAAGAATTTGATCGATCGGAAGGAAGATTTTTTAGCATCATGGCAGACAGACCGGGAAGATAGAAGTATTGGGGTGATCGAACCCTTGAATTTAGCTAATTACTTTCCTACGCCACAAGCAGAGCCCTTAGATCTTACGGTATATTTCCCATCATCGTCTCTCATCAATTATGTCCAAATCAATTCCTGTCAACCATACACGGTGACCCCCGCCAATTACCCAGTGGCCGATTTTGCCCTCCATCACCAATCAATTATCAGTGGCCCGCCCTTGCCATATCTCCCCCCATATAGTCATCCACCACCCCCAATAACCCCCTTTGGCCCACCTTCTCCACCCTTTCGAATGTTAACCAGGCATGGACCACCTTTCTAAAGCCATCAGTACAGGCACATCAAATACCTGTCGTCATTCCATTCCAGATCCCAGGATTAACTTATGATCCTCATCATGTCCCGCTCAGTTATAGTCAAACAGATATTAATGTTGGTAGTAGTAGGAACGAGGCAATTGATTTATCACCAAGTCAGGAAAGATCTCCAAGCAACCAGACGCACCAATACCAGTGCCAGCCTAACCAGAGGGGAAGAAAGATGCTACTGCGGTAAACCCATTCGAGAAGATGAGCTAAGAACACATACTTGAAACCCAGCTAAGAAGAATGCCAGCCCATATCACAGTTTGGGATCTGTTAATGACATCCCTGCTTCATTTTCAAGCTCTAATGGGGGCATTAAAAAAATGCACATGTATCTGTCCAACTGAGCCCAGATAAGGTCGAGCAGTTAATTGGGCAGGTGATGGCTCTCAATGCCATCTCTTTTTCAGATGCTGATTTACCAAAGGAAGGAAATAATCATTCTAAATCCCTCAATATTACTGTAGAAACTGGAAATATGGTAATCCCATTAGTATTGATCGACAATGGGTCTGCTTTGAATGTGTCTCCCCTGAGAATAGCCACCAAAATAGGGGTAGATCCTTATATGTTGAGGCCGATAAAAACTAGTGCCAGAGGGTTTGATAACACAAGGAGCAAGATAATCAGGGAAATCAATCTCGAGCTTGTGATCGGGCTAATGACCTTTTCCATACCGTTCCAAGTGATGGAAATCAAGTCCTCCTTCAACCTACTATTGCAACGCCCTTGGTTACTTTAGGTCAGGGCAATACCTTCAACGTTGCATCAGAAACTTAAGTTTGTGGCTGGGCAGAAGATCATCACCATCATAGTTGAAGGGCACGATGAAAGAGAAAAAGCCACCCATAACATCGAGAACCTGAAAGTATTAGATGTTTCATACATAACCGAAGATACAAACCTCTACAACTTTGAATATGAGGTATCAGCGGTAGTCCTGGAGCCCCCAAAAAGAATCACCTTGAAAATCAGAGGCGGAATGGTTGCAGCTGTGGGCATGCTCCATAAATGGGGCTACCAAAAAGGTAAGAGACTGGGACCCCGATTACAGGGCAGAAGAGAGCCAGTTAGGGGCAAGGGTGGTTGGCAAGTAAGATTTGGGCTAGGTTATAGGCCCACTGAAGAAGAAGTCAGAGAGGCCAAGGAGAAGGCCCGAGCGATTGTTGCAATAAAAGCCAAGGGCATAAGCTTAGAAGAAGAACCCTGTCCTAGACCTCACATCAGGGAGGCCTTTGTAAGCGCAGGGATTGTGAAGATTGATCAAAATGGGGCAACACAGTTAACACCAAACAAACTCATATCCCATGTCCACCCCACCAATCCCCAAATTATCCCCCCCAGCCTAGAAATAGACCTAGCTACTCTGTCCCTTTTTGAGGAAGAGTTCTCCGTACCTACACAATCCCCTCCTATGGTAAACCACCATAGGACCTTACTGACATTTGAGGACAGAGTCCCTGACGAACCCAGGATCAACATGATGGAGGTTGACCCTGAAAGGCCACATCAATCAACCTCCTCCATCCAAACAGGTAAAGGGGCGGTACCACAGGTATAAAATTGGGTGTCTGTGCCCCAAACTCTAGAAGCAGCGAGTGGCCTAAAATTTGGTACCCATTTTCTAAAAAAAAATAACCTATAAAAAGTGAGATAAGCCCTTGGCAGGCAATTCCGTGTATATATAGGGACTTGCTTTGCCAAGAGCCCCTCTCCAAGAAAAAAAAGAAACCTAAAAAAGTAGAAAAAATGCAAAATCTAAAAATATTATCTTCAAAATTCCTAAGAAAATTGAAGAAAATGATGCCTTAATCGAAAATCCTGTCCCACGTGAAGTCGACCCCTTTCCTGTAGATGTACAAGAAGAGGTAGGAATCACGAGTCTGGACAAGGACATCCCTACTGAGGAGCTCTCCAATGAACTCCTTGAAGGATTTATCGACTATGAGCATGACCCTACCCCATTGTTGAAGAAATAGAGGACGTCAATCTAGGGACCGAGGAGATTCCTAGAATCACCAAGATAGGAACGTCACTGTCTCCCGAGAAAAGAAAAAGAATGATTGATTTCCTTCAATCATACCAAGACGTCTTCGCATGGTCGAGCATGAGCTACCACTCTACCCTGATATCAAGTCGGTCAAGTAGAAGTTGAGACGTCTCTGACCAGAATGGATGCTGAAAGTAAAGGACGCGGTCATCAAGCAATATGATGTAGGATCTCTTATGGTCTCCAAGTACCCTCAGTGGTTAGCGAATATCGTCCTGGTACCAAAGAAGGATGAGAAGGTCCGCATGTGCATCAATTTCAGAAACTTAAATAATGCAAGCCCGAAAGATGACTTCCCTTTGCCAGTAGTCGATAACACTACCAGGCATGGGATGCTCTCATTTATGGACAGATTCTCTAGATACAATCAGATCAAGATGGCAGAAGCAGACCGAGAGAAGTCAACATTCATCACTCCCTGAGAAACTTTCTGCTACCGAGTCATGCCATTCGAATTAAAGAATGTCAGCGCAACATACCAAAGAGCTATGACAGCACTGTTTCACAACATGATGTACCGAGAAATTGAGGTATATGCTGACGACATGATTGCCAAGTCACCAAAGTGAGTGACCATTTGATAAACCTCCAATGGCTGTTTGAGAGGCTGAGAAAATATAGGTTATGTCTGAATCCTCATAAATGCACATTCGGCATCATGTCAAGAAAGTTGCTAGGATTCATCGTCAACAGGAAAGGTATAGAGGTTGACCCAGTCAAGGTAAAAGTCATCACAGAAATGCCACTACCGTCTATCGAGAAGGAGGTCAGAGAATTCTTGGGTATGATACAATACATCAGTCGATTCATCGCACAACTCACTCCTATCTACACACCGATCTTCAAAATACTGAGAAAAGATTCACCCATTGAATGGAAGGCGACTACTAAGCAACATTCGATAAGATCAAGGGTTATCTCCTCAATCTGCTAGTTTTAGTACCACTCAAGCTAGGGAGACCACTCTAAATGTATCTCTCCACAATGGAAGTTTCGATGGGATGTGTCCTAGGGCAGCATGATAAGACAAGAAGAAGAGAGCAGGACATCTACTACCTAAGCAAGAAATTTACTGACTATGAGACGCGCTATTCTCATCTGTAGAAAGCATGTCTGGCTATCGTATGGGCTACCCAGAAGCTTCGCCATTACTTGTTATCCTAAGCCGTTCTGCTACTAGCATGAATGGATCCATTAAAGTACCTATTTGAAAAGCTAGCTCTCACTAGCCGAATTGCATGCTGGCAGCTCCTATTGTCCGAATTCGACATCATGTACGTTACTCAGAAGTACATCAAGGGGCAGGTGTTAACTGATCATCTTGCTGACAATCCCTTGCCAGACTATGAGCCTTTGAGAACCGAATTCCCAGACGAGAATATCTTGTTTATGATGGAGGACGATATCGTAGAGACGGAGGAATCCTGGGTAATGCACTTTGATGGGGTAGCAAATGCCAAGGGTCAGAGAGTCAAGGCTATTCTAATTTTTCCAAAAGGATGCCATGTACCAGCCTCCATCAAACTCAATTTCCCTTGCACCAACAACATGGCTGAGTATGAAGCTTGCACAGCTGGCCTATAGGTGGCTTTAGACCTGAACATAACTCATCTCAGGGTGTTCAGCGATTCACAGTTAATCATATGTTAGACAAATAAAGACTGGAAGACAAAGGATGAGAAACTAGTCCTGTACCATTAGCAGCTTAAAGATCTGATAGCATGCTTTAAGGAGGTTAATTTTTCCTATGTCCCACGGGTAAGAAATCGCTTTGCCGATGTATTAACAACTTTGGCCTCAATGTTAGAAATCCCCTATGGTGTCGAGATGAAGCCGATCATGATTGAATAAAGAAATGAGTCAACTTTCTACCTCCAGATTGAGAAACCTTCAAGGTTAGATGACGAGCCGCTATGGTTCTTGGACATCAAGACCTTCCTCGAGGCCCACACTTTCCCTAAGGATACGTCTAAGACAGACAGACGAACCATCCAACGTCTAGCAGCGAACTACTTCATTTGCGTGAATGCCTCTACAAGCAATCATATAACAACATCTTACTCAGATGCCTTACTGAAGGCAAGGCAGCCAACATCATGAGGGAGATCCATGAGGGAGTATGCGGGGCCCACGTCAATGGACACATGCTTGCAAAGAAGATCCTATGGCAAGGATACTTCTGAACCACTATGGAAACTGATTGCTGTAAGCACGCTTTAAAGTGCTACAAATGCCAAAAACACTCCAGTCTGATACATGCTCCTGCTATAGACCTACACAGCATGACCACTCTATGACCATTTGCCACTTGGGGCCTCGACGTCGTCAAAAAGGTTAATCCAAAGGCTTCCAACGAACATCAGTTCATCCTTGTCGCTATTGAGTACACTAAATTGATAGAAGCGGCATCCTATACGAACATCACAGCCAATCACATTGAAAGATTCATCAAGAACAACATAGTTTGCTGATTTGGCATACCCAAGGACATCATCACCGATAATGGCACCAACTTTACAAAGAAACGCATCTGGGGGCCTTCTACGAGCAGTACAAAATCAAGCACCATCACTCGTCGCCTTATTCACCGCAAACCAACTGGGCCGTGGAAGCTGCTAACAAGACAATCATCCGCATCCTTGAGAAAATGGTCATCACCTATCGAGATTGGAGTGAAATATTACCATTTTCATTATGGGCCTATAGGACATCAATACGGAGTGAAATGTTACCATTTCATTATGGGACTAGAGGACATCAATCTGCACCGCCACAGGGGCAACACCTTTCTCCCTTGTATATGGAACTGAGGTCGTCCTGCCAGTAGAAGTTGAAGTACCCTCGCTCCAAATCCTCATGGAATCAAGCCTACCTAAAGCTGAAAAGGAGTGGTCCCGCTTTGAGCAACTAAACTTACTAGACGAGAAAAGACTCCTAGCCTTGTGTCATACCCAAGTTTACCAAGGGAGAATCGCTCGCGCTTACAACAAACGGGTTTGCGGTCGAGATCTAAAAGTGGGTGACTCCGTACTCAAGAAAATCTTCCCGTCCCTCTACGTTAATTCAAGAGGAAAGTTCAGGCCTAACTGGGAAGGACCCTACATCATCCTAGAAGTACTCCTGGGATACGCCATCCGCCTCGCCACCATAGACAGAGATCACTTTTCTGAGCCAATCAATGCTGGATACGCCCAACGATTCTATTCCTAAGTCTTCACAGTAAGGTAAGTATTGGTAAAAATGGATGTGTGACTGCTTAAGAACCCAGTAAAAGAGGCCATTATTTCAAAGCCAAGTAACCAAAAAGTGTCCCTGAACATTTATACCCTTTGCTACCCCTGTTGAGCTAATGGCCTTTTCTTCATTAACCCCTCCCAGAAAAAGGAAAAATATGTGTACATACTAAAAAAAAAAAAAAAAAGAGTTACCATCAAAATCTAAAAACATCAAAAATTCAAAATCCCAAAAGGAGGATGTCTGAAAAAAGTAAAAAGAATTTTAAAAAAAAAAAAGTGGGGCATGTAGAGTCAAAATTCCTCAAAGAAGAAGTGTATTATGGCAACTAGAACTCAATGAAGGAAGCCTTTTAAAAACCTAGAATACCTTCAAGATTCCTAACCTAACCAACAACCATGATACATCCCGCGGAAAAGCCCTCTTTAAGGTCCACGAGCAGTCACAATATCCATCAAGTCAACACGAGCCAAGCTGTGAGACGACAAATGAGTTACATTCAGCTGGCTATGGTGGAATCAACGTCCATGTCATGGCCTTTGATAAGGTAAAAGAAAAAATATATATAAGTTGAAAGAAAAATGGGCATGGTGAAAATTCGAAAGGGCGCTATGGGTAAAAAGAGTGAGATTGTGTAGACCAGGTGAAGACCTGAAAGGGCGCCTGGGGTAAAAATGCAAACTCACAGACGTAGTGAAAACCCAAAAAGGCACTACGGGTAAAAGCAAGGGCGATAATGGGCACGACAAAACCCCATCTTGGGTGTTGTGAGTAAAAATATTGTAAAAGAGAGGAAAAAGAGAAGAATCCTTCGGTCACCCTTCCGTGCTACCTAATTCCCGAATGGGCCGCTCATGTTAACTCAAATCAGATCCCGACCAAGAATGTCTTCATAACTACACCGTCAGACATATGTCCCGAGGTAAAGAGAAAGGGTTAAATCGATCCAAAGGGATAGACGTTCCAACCTTGATAAAAAATGTTGAACCTCACTCAGGTCCAACTGCATGAATGGATTCGACTATGCTCAAAATGGGACCTGTTACTTCTCCTCATTGTTAAGGCATAAAAAAAAAACAAGAGGGGAATAATAAATTTTCCTTTCCCATGTTCAGGCCAGCACTGTGCACGCCCTGCTCCAGGATGAGTGGATTGATGACCAGAAAGACTACTTTTGTAAAAGATAATACATTTTCCTTTCCCATTTTCACACCCACACTGTGTGCACCACCACAGAGCGAGGAGACCACTTTTGTAAAAGATAATATATTTTCCTTTTCCATTTTCACACCCACACTGTGTGCACCACCACAGGGCGAGGAGGCCACTTTTGTAAAAGATAATACATTTTCCTTTTCCATTTCCACGCCCATACTATGTGCACCACCACTGGGCAAGAGGGTCATTTTGCAAAAGATAATAGATTTCCCTTTCCCATATATATAATCGTGCTATGCACTTTTCATCCAAAACAAAATCCATCAATCAAAGAGAGTGGGAATGACACTTTTGTAAGATAATAGAATTCCCTTTTCCATTTACAAGTCTGTATTATGCTTACACCACATCTCCAAAAAATAATCTGTGTGATGTCTAGTTTCCCTTTTCCTTTTTTACAAAAAAAACTGAAAAAAGATAAAAACATAAAGAAAATATCTATACCAAAAAGATGTATCTAAACAGGGGTTTCTTAGGCCCCCTTCTACAATTTTGATCTATGCAAAAAAGATATGTGCTGGATGGAATCAACGACCTAACTCAGGCTTCAAGGTACGAATCTCTACACGTAAAGCACCCTCCCATACATCCCGCTGTCATCCAGCGGCCATGAAGACTCGTATACTATTTTCGAGAGGCATCAGTAGCACCGAGAGCATTATTCAAGGTTCCTTCCTGGCGAAGGACCTCACACTCAGCTACGTCATCTCTGGCTTCTATCGCCTTTGCTCTAATCACTTATTTCTCTAAATGCTCATACAAGATTTGCCTGTCGTTTGTCAGTAGCTCAATACGGAGTCGAAGCATCGACTCCTTCTTTGGCCAAGGCCCCCCTACATCATTGCTCTCTGCCGGACCCAAGTGACTAGTAGAAGATGTCTCAGACAGTAGCCAAACCTCATACTCTGGAGAGGTCAGAACCAAATTCCCTTACTCAAAATCGCACATAAGCATGGACTGGCACATTTCCCAGAGAGCAGCTATCATATCCAAGTCTCCAAGGGATCCCCAAGAGAAAATCAAGTCACATAAGGGTGGTTTTTCTGCACAGGGCACCTATTGAGAGTAACCAAACTGGCGCAACACTCGAAATAAGAAATAGTAAGTGTTGCCAGTTAAACTAAGGAGAGTGATGCCCTCATGATCTCTGGAGTGAACCACTGGGAAAGTCATGTCTAACCAAGGAAGCCTCCACACCAACCTGGCTTCAGCCAGCCAAAGCTTCAGCCCTTGTATATCCCCTCACGGAAGCATGGGGCATCTACCCAAAAAGTAGCGGGCCACCTCACCAGCAACCTAGAAGTGAGGCATGGGTCCCAAAATGGCAAGGTGCTTCCCTAGCCAGACTTGGAACAGAAGCGGACATCCCCTAAGGCACTCCACCTTGCCCAAGGTAAAGGCGTCAAGGCAACGATAGAGCTCTGTTAAAACCAGATGTATCACAAAACGACCTCCCTCTAATTCCGTCAAGACGCCGCAGAGTGCCAGAGAGAAGCTTTCTCCTCCAGTATAAAAAAGAACCTTGGAGATAAGACAGAGAGTGAAAGCCTTCACATTATGAATGTTTTTAATCGGTAATTTCCATAGGCTCTCGTCGCCAAAAAGTTCTCTCAAGAATTTCATCAAACACCTGGTGGGCTCGCTAATGAGACTTTTCTCATAATTAGTTTTTTTCAAGTCCAAAGTTGTGTGGACGGCTTTAGCATAACCCGTCTTCGACACTACTTTTGCAAGGCTCCTGTGAAGCTTCAAACTTGACAAGCTGGAGAGTTCCTCAAGTGTAGGAGTCAGCTCACGGTTCACGAAATGGATAACATGGGTGCCCATTTCCCAAAAAGAGGCCGTCGCATGTATAAAATCTCAAAGTGGAGGGACTTCAAGGAAATATGAGAGACGGGCTAGTCCAAGCTGATGCAGACCTACGAGCTCGCTCGCATTCAAACTCTCAAGCAACTTCTTTAAAAAATAGGGCCCCACGCCCAAAGAGGGAAGTATAGCGGTCTCGGGCCCCCCATGAGAGGCGAGGCAGGAAAGCGAGTCCATTGTCATACAAAGATGTTCCCATGATACAATTCAATGTAGGACGATAGACCCACCCTTGGGCAAACAAAGAGAAAAATGACAGCAAAAAAATACTAAGCCAAAATCAAGAGAAGGAAAAAAGAATGCATTCTCGGGCTTAAAAGGCCCCACTTTCCCCAAATGGTACCTGGCGTGTGTATTACACACGCCAAAAGTTTCCCAAAGTTGCTCTGGCATGTGTATTATACACGCCAAGCCACTTTTTCCTAGAGTTGCTCTGGCGTGTGTATTACACACGCCAAGCCACATTTTCCCAGAGTTGCTCTGGTGTGTAATATACACGCCAGACCAGTATTGCCCCCACAAGAGAAAAATGAGGGATGGGGAAGTCATTTTCTGTAAAGACCCGTATTTTGAACCCGAGTTAGACTGACCCTGTGTGTGTATTTGGCTCGGCAACCGACGTCACCATTTGTTTTGGATTTTTATCTAGATGTGATTGTACGGACAGATTTTAATTTAGAGCCCATTTGGACCCTCGTGCGAAAGTTGTGCACCGACCTCGGTGTAGCCGCTCAACACCGGACTTGAGTTTTAAAATTAGAAGTGTATAATACATAAGATGTGTGTGTGTGTTTTACTTTGTGAGCAATCCTATTATAAGAAGGAATTGCATTCCCGTATTATACTAAGTTTTGTTAAGAGAGGATAGTTACCCAACCATGTGAAACTCCTTCTTCTCTCTTCTTCAATCATCGTAGGAGATCGGTTTAGAAAACCTCCTTCTCTAGAACCCTCTTTGTTGAAAACACTTAAACCTTAGAAAGAACTTGAATCAACCTTGGATTCGTAGTTGGCTATTGGGAGAGGTTGAGATCATTGGGGGCGTGTTGGAGTTGTCTCTGTGAACTCGTGGGATCGATCGCGGCGTGAATCGTTGAGGAAACCCGTCGGTTTTTATCATCGCTCGAGCAAGGTATCACCGAACTCCGATATTGCCTTAGTATTTTAGTCATAACTTTTTATTCCGAACTCTGATTAAGACGATTCTTTTTGCGTTGGAAAGCTAATAGAAAAATCTACAACTTTCATGTTTTGACCAACTCATGAATCAATCGTCTTGATGGTCAAAAAAAAATATGAGAATGTTACGTCAAATCGCTCGAGCGAGCTATTATCATCGCTCGAGCGAGGTATCACCGAACTCCAACATTACCTTAGTATTTTAGTCATAACTTTTTATCTCGAACTCCAATTGAGATGATTCCTTTTGCGTTGGAAAGCTAATATAAAAATCTACAACTTTCATGTTTTGACCAACACATGAATCAATCGTCTTGATAGTCAAAAATATATGAGAATGTTATGTCAAATTCTAGGATTGGTGCAACTTGCCTGTTTTGACTTGTTTTTGAGGAAACGCTTAAATAGGTCTATATTATTACTAATTAGAGTTTAGAGTTTATCTTAATACATGAACGTATATTGTGATGTAGATTGAGGGCGAGAGGCCATCAATAGGACCTTGCTTGACTTCGCATAACTCCGAGTTTTAGGTAGGAGAATCTCATCTTTACAGTATTTTATTTTAATTCGCATGGATATTTTGAATTAAAATCTTTGAACTTGCATATGCCATTAAAATCACATCTGTAAATTGAAATTGATATGAATGACTAAAAAATCTAAATCTACGAATCACGAAACTCGAATCGCTTAAGCTCAAGATCCAAATCAAGAACCTGAACTATGTATAAGAGACTTCCATCTGATTATATTAGTATCTGCATTTGTTTTATGATTGACCTGAATGACCCCTCAAAAATTCCTGAACAACTTCCTGGCATAAGTTTCCCTCATTACGCAGGGGCTTGTTGCATCCTGAAAAAGGGTTCATGAACGACGATGGTAGGTAGGGGTTCCCATCGGCTATATTCCTGCTCTCGAGATATAGTTTACTCGGGAGGTATTTTAAGTTGAGGATTAAGTCATGAATTACTAAACTTTGCATATAGAAGTTAGAGAAACTAAGACACTGAAACACTGCATCTGTTCTTGAAACTGTTTTCACACATTTAGAAATAAATCTTACATATGATTTCTGCACCTAAATTCAGTTTATTATCTGCTTATATGTTTGACAAGCTATATTCCGATATTTGTTTTGAAACCATATTAGTTAAAGTAAAATACCGTAGATGTCTTTCTTCTCTCGAGCTTTGTTGGTTAGCTCACTCGACTATACGTCATGTGTTCGTATTGACGTGGCTATTCGTAATGTGAGATCGATCCGACTACGTGCACGAGGAAGAGCTTGAGGTTCCTCCCGAGGAGTTTTCGATAGAACTTCTTGATTTTCTTATTTGTGGTGAGAGTTAGACTTGAATTTGTGGGCCCATTTTAGTTGGATACCATAGTTTTATATTTGACGTTGATTTCTGTTATGAGCCATGTTTCGATGATGGTGGGCCATCATCGGTGGTTCTTTACTTTTAATTGCTTCCGCATTTATTTTAGCTATGGATATTTATTGCGCTTTACTCTGATATGTGCCCTGTTTGTCCGGCTTATCGTTTATTCGATAGGTTGACGAACCGGCCTTTCCTATACCTGAGGGATTGGAAAAGTCGGGTCGTCACAGTTGGTATCAGAGACATGGTTTTTAGATTCTCTAAGGACCCATGAGAACTAACCGTGACCCGGTACAGTTCGCATCAGAGTCATGTCGTTAGGTCCAGAATCACTAGTACTGTTTGTAATTGTCTTTACAATCAATGTTGACTGATGTTGTGGTGTTCACAATAACAGATCAGTATGGCCCCAAGATTTAGAGGCAGAGGTAGGACGGTGCCTTTAGAGGACATTCCTGAAGGTGTCGGTACATCAAGGGGAGTTGCCTTCGCATCCGGTTCTAATGCAGTCCCTATAGGAGCCGGAGTTGATAGAGGTCAGGGTGAAAGAATGGAACAAGTGTTGGAAAGTCTGGCCACCAACATTGCTCAGCAGACCGCATCTATGGCTCAACAGATCACGAATCGCCAAAGCAAGCGTAGCTGTTGGACAACAACAACAATCATCAGGATTTGCCGAATTCAGGAGGATGAGACCTCCAAATTTTTCTGGACAGACCGACCCGATGGAAGCTGAAGGTTGGTTGGATGAGATGGAAAAGATCTTCGAGGTGCTTCAGTGCACCGATGTCGAGAAGGTTAGATGGGCAACCTTCAAACTGGATGGACAGGCTGGACCATGGTGGAAGTCCGTGGCTAGACACCGGGAGCAGGAGTTTCCCAATACTCCTTGGACATGGGCTGAGTTTATCGAGGCGTTCAACGATCAGTACTTTCCCAAGATCGTTAGGACTCAGACCATCGAATAAGTAGGGACAATGTCGCAGTGAGTATGGAGATGAGTTCACGCGACTTTCAAGGTTTGCACCTCAACATGTGGCCACCGATATGATGAAGGCCAGAAAATTTCAGTTGGGTCTTAGGCCGAGTATACAGGAGAGCGTGGCTATGTGTGAAATGGAAACATATGGAGGAGTATCACAAAGGCCCTCATAGCAGAGGAAGAAATTCAAAAGCGGTTTTGAGAAGCACCGAACAAGGACGGGGGGTTGTACAAGGCGATCAGTACTTATGAAAATAAGAGGACCAAGTTTACAAAGCCGCCAGTGAACCTTACTCAACCTGCATTTTCTAGACCAACATTTTCTTCTGGACCGGCCCCTTATCAGAGATAGGCGATCATCACCGTGCAATCCGATTTACCAAATGGGTTCTAATGCTAGTGGAGCTCAGCAAGGTGGATCCTCTCGTGCACCATCTTTTGTTTCGGTCACTATGTGCCTAAGGTGCGGGAAACCACACAAGACCGAGGATTGTAGGAGGAACACTGGAGCGTGTTTTCAGTGTGGCGCAATCGGACACATGGTTAAGGATTGTCCTCAGGAGGACAAGGGAAGAACTAGTTCGGCTTCTACTCAGAAATTGACCCGACCTACGGTTCAAGGTCGAGCTTATGCCGTGACGGCTCAGGAAGCCGGAACATCGAACGACGTGATCCAAGGTATTATTAAAAGTTGAGATGTCTTCTTATTTTATTTGTTATATATAATTGCTTAATATTGAATAAATTTTGTTAATAAGTTATGGATAAACACACATACTTAGAAAATTTTAATTGAAACGCTTGTCTAAACTAAGGTACCCTTTTTATGCATCGGGGGAGCGATGTAAGCAAAACCGAAGCGCGAGTGTTGATAGACCTCGGGTCTACATATTCTTTTATTACTCCATTGTTCGCTGAGAAGTTGGGCATCATTCCCAAGGCCCTTGATTTCATCTTGGCAGTGTCAATTCCTACGGGCAACTCAGTGAGCACCGATACCATGTGTCAATCAGTGATTGTGATGATCGAAGACCACAGATGCGGGCTGATTTGATCATTTTGAGCATGGAAGGGTTCGACGTGATACTAGGGATGGATTGGTTATCTACTTACCATGCGAGCGTGGATTGTCTTCGAAAGATTATAACATTCCGCCCGCCGAAGAGAAAATCTTTTCGATTTTGCGGAGTCAAATCTTGTGTGATACCGTTTATCTCTGCCATTCGAGCAGACCGTATGATGAGGAACGGGTGTTGTGGTTATCTGGCCTACTTGCAAGATCATAAGGAGGAGAAGAAAAATATTGCAGATATTACGATTGCTTGCGAGTATTCAGATGTTTTTCCTGAAGATCTACCTGGATTACCACCTGACAGGGAGATTGAGTTTGCGATTGAGTTAGTGCCGGGTACTGAACCAGTATCAAAAACTCCGTATCGAATGGCGCCTGCAGAATTGAAAGAGTTGAAGGAGCAGCTTCAGGAACTGCTAGATAAGGGCTTTATCAGACCGAGTGTGTCACCCTGGGGAGCACCGGTTCTATTTGTAAAGAAGAAAGACGGTTCAATGCGGCTTTGCATCGATTACCGCCAGCTAAATAAGTTGACAATTAAGAACCGTTATCCACTTCCAAGAATTGATGATCTGTTCGATCAGTTACAAGGAGCAAGGTTCTTCTCGAAGATCGACTTGAGGTCAGGCTACCATCAGTTGAAAGTTAAGTCTGAAGACATTCAGAAGATAGCGTTCAGAACCCGATATGGGCACTACGAGTTCTTGGTCATGCCATTTGGGTTGGCAAACGCTAGCGTCATTTATGGACTTGATGAACCGAATATTCAAGTCACATTTGGACAAGTCTGTAGTAGTTTTTGTAGATGACATCCTCATCTATTCAAAGACGCGAGAAGAACATGAGCAACATCTGCGAGTGGCTCTACAAACCCTTAGAGACCATCAGTTATATGCAAAACTTAGTAAGTGTGAGTTTTGGCTTGAGCAGGTCAGTTTCCTAGGCCATGTTATCTCTGAGACCAGTATTACAGTTGACCCAACAAAGATTGAGTCAGTGATGAATTGGGAATGACCAAAGATCGGATACGGAGGTTCGTAGTTTCCTCGGTTTGGTGATACTATGAGAAGGTTTGTGGAGGGCTTCTCCAAGATATCGGTCCTCTTACACAACTTACGAAGAAGAATACTAAATTTGATTGAGTGAGCAAAGTTTTGTGAACTCAAGAAACGATTGACTCATCTGCGCCAAGATTTGCTATATACCATCGAGGGGGGGAGGCTTTGCAAAGATACATGATGCATCATATGGGGTTTAGGTGTGCTTAACGAATGAGAGAGTCATTGCTTATGGGTCTAGACACTAAAAGACCATGAGAAGAATTACCCGACGATGATCTTGAGTTGGCGCAGTGATTTTTGCTCAAGATCCGGAGGCATTACCTTTATGGGGAGACCTTGATATATTTACCGATCATAAGAGCCTCAAGTATCTCTTCTCACAAAAGGAGTTGAATATGAGACGTCGATGGATGGAGTTTTGAAAGATTATGATTGTACCATCCGGTACCACCGGAGAAAGCAAATGTAGTGGCGGATCGTTAAGTCGGAAGTTCTTCGTCAGCTTATCACATCTCTCACCGCAAGGGTGCGAAGATGGCATCTATTGGAAGATATGGCTCTAAGTAGCATGAGATTTGATGTAAAAGTTGAGTGCGTTAATGGCTACTTGGTGATTCGTTCCACCCTCTATGAGAACATTCGAGACTTGGATGACGGATGATGAACTTATGGCTATCGACGGATGTGATTGGGGAAGCAAAATAGATTTTTCTATCAAAGATGATGGCACTTTGTTGTTTAGAAACCGGGTATGCGTACCAACTAGTACTGTGCTTCGGGACACTATTTTGGAAGAGGCTCATAAGTCTATGTACGCTATTCACCCTGGCAGTACCAAGATGTACCAAGACTTAAAGAAAAGCTTCTGGTGGAGGGGTTTAAAGAAAGATGTCATGTGTATGTCTCGAGATGTCTTGTGTGTCAACAAGTAAAGGTGGATCATCAAATCCGGCAGGATCTGTAAACCACTACCGATACCTGAGTGGAAATGAGAGGCTATTTCTATGGACTTTATTTTGGGATTGCCAAGAACATTAAGAAAATACAATGCCATCTGGGTCATTGTGGATCGATTGACTAAGTCCGCACACTTCCTTCCTTATAATACGTTGTATACCGCCAACAAGCTCGCAGAATTATACATCAAGGAGATAGTTAGGTTGCATGGTATACCGGCCAAGATCGTATCCGATAGAGACCCGATGTACACATCTCAGTTTTGGCAACGATTTCAAGAAGGAATGGGCTCTAGGCTCGATTATAGTACAGCATTCCATCCTCAGACCGATGGGCAGACTGAGAGGGTGAATCAGATTATAGAAGATATGTTACGTGCTTGCATGTTGGATTTTCAGGGGTCATGGGACCAACATTTACCGCTGATCGAGTTCGCCTACAATAACAGTTACCAGGCTAGCATCGGCATGGCACCCTACGAAGCTTTGTATGGACGACGGTGCAGGTCTCCGCTTAATTGGGAAGAAGTGGGTGAGAAACTCATTTTAGGTCCCGAGATCGTGGAGAATACAACCAAGACAGTTCGGTTAATCCGTGAGAGACTACGAATTGCTCAAAGTCGTCAGAAGAGCTACGCTGATCTGAAAAGAAACCATGTTGAGTTTAAGGTGGGAGATAACGTATTTGTCAAAATCTCTCCTACAAAAGGCGTGATGCGTTTTGGGAAGCGTGGGAAGCTGAGTCCGCGCTATGTTGGACCTTTCGAGGTATTGGGCCGAGTCGGCGAGGTTGCCTATCGAGTAGCCTTGCCACCGCAGCTATCGAAAATGCACAACGTGTTTCATGTGTCCATGTTACGAAGATATGTTAAGGACCCGACTCACGTATTGGACTACCAGCCCATTGAGCTCCAAGAAGACCTATCCTTGGTTGAGGAACCGATACGAATCTTGGATCGTAAAGAACAAATCTTACGGACAAAGAACATTCCCTTAGTACTCGTGAAGTGGCGGAACCATTCTTCAGAGGAAGCCACATGGGAGCGTGAAGCGGAGATTCGCGAGCAATTTCCACAACTTTTCGAGTGAAGGTATATTGTAAACTATAGTTATGTAAGAAAACCATACGTACCTTTAAATTCTTGAATTTGCTTCTAAAAAAAAAAAAAAAAAGGAGAATTTCTTCAAATTCTTCAATGTTAAATTGGTTCATAACATCGATGCTTTACATATATATCTATAACGATCACACAATAAAATCTTAAATGTCATATTTATTCATTCTCGGTTAGAACCGTATGTCTGTTGGAACCCGTGTCATCAGTTAGAACATGTTACCAGGCACGTGATCATGCTTCTGAATAAGTATTCGATTCTGACATCTGAAATTTCTGCTCAAATAATTACCAAAAGGGTGAGGTAGGTGTGTGTGCTAGTTTTGTGTCATGGTGAAGTATGTTTCCAGGCACGTGACACTTGGGAAGGTATGCATCCATGTACGGATGCAATCCTCTTGGCAGTATGGGATGCCACACGCAGTACATCCAGGTTACTACGGATCCCGACCCTTGAAAGCGTGCTTGGTGAAGCCTACCGCATCGCGACCAAAGTTCTTTGACTTTAGACTGTTTCGATTTTGCTTTATACTGCTGTTAGGATAAGGACTTATCGTAGTTCGGTTTAGCTATCCGTATATTTTCGAGGACGAAAATTCCTAAGGAGGGTAGAATGTAAAGACCCGTATTTTGAACCCAAGTTAGACTGACCCTGTGTGTGTATTCGGCTCGGCAACCGACGTCACCATTTGTTTTGGATTTTTATCTAGATGTGATTGTGCGGACAAATTTTAATTTAGAGCCCATTTGGACCCTCGTGCGAAAGTTGTGCACCGACCTCGGTGTAGCCGCTCAACACCGGACTTGAGTTTTAAAATTAGAAGTGTATAATACATAAGATGTGTGTGTGTGTTTTACTTTGTGAGCAATCCTATTATAAGAAGGAATTGCATTCCCGCATTATACTAGGTTTTGTTAAGAGAGGATAGTTACCCAACCGTGTGAAACTCCTTCTTCTCTCTTCTTCAATCATCGTAGGAGATTGGTTTAGAAAACCTCTTTCTCTAGAACCCTCTTTGTTGAAAACACTTAAACCTTAGAAAGAACTTGAATCAACCTTGGATTCGTAGTTGGCTATTGGGAGAGGTTGAGATCATTGGGGGCGTGTTAGAGTTGTCTCTGTGAACTCGTGAGATCGATCGCGGTGCGAATCGTTGAGGAAACCCGTCGGTTTTTATCATCGCTCGAGCAAGGTATCACCGAACTCCGATATTGCCTTAGTATTTTAGTCATAACGTTTTATTCCGAACTCTGATTAAGACGATTCTTTTTGCGTTGGAAAGCTAATAGAAAAATCTACAACTTTCATGTTTTGACCAACTCATGAATCAATCGTCTTGATGGTCAAAAAAAAATATGAGAATGCTACGTCAAATCGCTCGAGCGAGCTATTATCATCGCTCGAGCGAGGTATCACCGAACTCCGACATTACCTTAGTATTTTAGTCATAACGTTTTATCTCGAACTCCGATTGAGACGATTCTTTTTGCGTTGGAAAGCTAATATACAAATCTACAACTTTCATGTTTTGACCAACACATGAATCAATCGTCTTAATAGTCAAAAATATATGAGAATGTTACGTCAAATTCTAGGATTGGCGCAACTTGCCTGTTTTGACTTGTTTTTGAGGAAACGCTTAAATAGGTCTATATTATTAGTAATTAGAGTTTATCTTAATGCATGAACGTATATTGTGATGTAGATTGAGGGCGAGAGGCCATCAATAGGATCTTGCTTAACTTCGCATAACTCCGAGTTTTAGATAGGAGAATCTCATCTTTACAGTATTTTATTTTAATTCGCATGGATATTTTGAATTAAAATCTTTGAACTTGCATATTCCATTGAAATCACATTTGTAAATTGAAATTGATATGAATGACTAAAAAATCTAAATCTACCTGAATCCTAAAACCTGAATCTGCTTAAGCTTTGAAGATCTGAAATCAAGAACCTGAACTATGTATAAGAGACTTCCATCTGATTATATTAGTATCTGCATTTGTTTTATGATTGACCTGAACGACCCCTCAAAAATTCCTGAACAACTTTCTGGCACAAGTTTCCCTCTTTACGCAGGGGCTTGTTGCATCCTGAAAAAGGGTTCATGAACGACGATGGTAGGTAGGGGTTCCCATCGGCTATATTCCTGCTCTCGAGATATAGTTTACTCGGGAGGTATTTTAAGTTGAGGATTAAGTCATGAATTACTGAACTTTGCATATAGAAGTTAGAGAAACTAAGACATCAAACACCGTGATTCTTTGAAACTGTTTTCACACATTTAGAAATAAATCTTACATATGATTTCTAAATTCAGCTTTATTATCCGCTTATATGTTTGACAAGCTATATTCGATATTTGTTTTGAAACCATGTTAGTTAAAGTAAAATGTCAGATGTCTTTCTTCATCGAGCTTTGTTGGTTAGCTCACTCGACTATACCATGTGTTCGGTATTGACGTGGCTATTCGTGGTCGTGAGATCGATCCCGACTACGTGCCTGAGGAAGAGCTTGAGGTTCCTCCTGAGGAGTTTTTCCCAGTATAGAACTTACTGATTTTCTTATTTGTGGTGAGAGTTAGACTTGAATTTGTGGGCCCATTTTAGTTGGATACCATAGTTTTATATTTGACGTTGATTTCTGTTATGAGCCATGTTTCGATGATGGTCGGCCATCATCTGTGGTTCTTTACTTTTAATTGCTTCCGCATTTATTTTAGCTATGGATATTTATTGCGCTTTACTCTGATATATGCCCTGTTTGTCCGGCTTATCGTTTATTCGATAGGTTGGCGAACCGGCCTTTCCTATACCTGAGGGATTGGAAAAGTCGGGTAGTCACATTTTCGTTGGTCCCCTTGCCTGCCCACCTGTAATTCCTGCCATGTACCTTAAAGAAACACCCTAGACCACATACTGGGATACAAGGAATTAAAAAATCTAATGGCTATATAACTTTCTTCTCTCAAGAACAATCCGCATAAAGGTGAAAGCATCGGCTGAAATTAATCAAAGCACAGCCCATAGGCCATCTTCTAAACAAGCCCATTCTGCAAGCAATCTAGTATACTACAACAAGCAAAAGGAAGAAATAGAGTATACAATAAAAAGGAGGCACTAACATTCATTCTGAAAACCATCCAAAGCATAAGTGTCATATTATCCATTACATCTTCCCAAAACCCAAAAAAAAAAATAGTGATGTCTCAAAAGTCTCTAATATTCAAATAAAAAAGAGTAGGCCTAATCCTTGGTAGTGCCCTTCGATTTCTTGTGATGGCGCGAGGTACTATGGTTCATCCGAACCTCCCCACCCAGGACCACACCTGAGAGAGTCGGCTAAGTAGGGAGCACGATTCCTTTTCATGAGCGCACTGCAAGCCATACCCAAAGTCATCAATCAAGGCCGGTCAAAAGATAAGGATAGCAAAGCAATGATCAAAACTAGTCAATATAGCACTTACAACCTCCACATCCTGAAGGTCGGCAATACGGTGATAATACTCTGCCTGGTTGACCACAGACTCATAATCCTACAGGAGAGAAGGAGAGGAAGTCGACTGCATAAGCCATAGTACAAAAGGCAAACATGTAGAAAGAAAAAAAAGAGAGCTTATCTCGAGAATCAATTCAGGAGGAGGGACCCGGACCGGTTCAACAGATATACGGACCCGCTCATCTACGGTCACACATAAACTTGTAAGAAAGGTATCATCAAGGCATTTGAAGGTCCCCTAGACCTCAGCAATCGAGCTATCAGAGGCACCCACCCCAGAAGGGCCTGAAGAAGCAGCTCCTGTAGCCTCAGCAAGACCTGTCACCGCTGTTAAGCAGTGAAAAATATCATTTTTTACCTCCTAACCTGACCTTTGGAAGACCCTTGAGGTGTTTAATAATGTGTGTTAAGTATGTGTTGTAGATAAGCAATAAATTGCAGCCTTAGCACAAATAGCCAACAAAAAGGGCAAAATAAGCAATCTGCAGTCTCAGCCTGTGCTCGAACTCTAACAATCCACAAAGCCTTAGAAACTCATGGAAGGCCATGAACCCAACTAGGTGCACCTGAGACCAAGTACAATGCCAACAGATGAAGATGGAATCCACCTAGAGGTGGCTGAGGGCGAGACAAATGAAAGACAGCACATTAGAAGTGTGTGCCAGCCAAGGAAGCATAGAAATAAAGCCGTCGAGAGGTTCTCTTAAGCTGTCGAGAGGATCTGGTGCCTAAATTAGAAGATATCGAGAGGATCCAGATCCTGTCGAGAGGATACCTGGAGGTACAAAGGAAGCCAAGAGGATCGATTTACATGTCGAGAGGATGAATGAACCTGTCGAGCTCCTATTGGAACTTGTCGAGAACCCGTCGTGCAGTGCACCCAATCCTGTCGACAACTGCTAGGCATAGTCGTCGAGAGGATGAAAAGAAGTTGTCGACAAGATCTGTGATAACCAATCGACGAGTCAACCAGAACCTGTCGAGGAGATGAATGAGATGCTCACTAATCCTATCGACAAGCATCGTCAATTCTCTTGATAGGTCTACAAACTTGTTGATTTGCATGCAGAGTCAAACAGAACCTGTCGAGGGGATCCCAGAACCTCTCGACACTCGATTTGGGGAACTTCTTAGTTCTATCTTCAATAGTTGTCCATGCCAGAAGCCTGTGCACGTGTTCTAAAGCATGTCAGCGACCCCTGGGGGTATTTTGGCACACAATGGGCCACGCGCAGAAACCCTAATGGTATCACATGTACTTGTCAGATGAGAACCAATGAGAGAAGAGCTTCTAGAAGAGAAATCGGCCACATCAGCATAACAGAATTATTCTCTTGTGTTCTGATTGGCTGAAACGGATTTGAGGATAGAGGAGAGTATAAAAGCTTGGAGAAAATATAGAAGAAACAATCCAAAAATTGAAGAAAACTAGAGCTGAGGGCGAGATCCATTGTCCCAAAAATTCTTCCTTCTTCTTCCTCCTTTCTCCCTTCTCTCTTTAGCCAATCATGAGTGGCTAAACTCTTCTCAGTAATTAGGGTGAGATCTTAAGCTGTAAATTGAGAGATTTAAATTTATTGTAAGGAACTGTAAGATGCACAGATTACAGATCTGAGCATAATTGTTTATAATTTTGTAGTATAATTGTAGATTTTAAAGGTGATTCTGATCTATATTTCACTTTTTCGTATTTGTTTTCCCTTGGTTGGATATTCCAGTAGATGTTAGCCTATGAGGGTCTCATATCCTGGCATCTACAGCATCTGCAATGGTTTTCTTGTTCTACTCAAGATCTTTGAAGCGAAACAATCTCTAGGATGGTCTGTGACCATTAAAGTGGACAGATCATAGCCTTAGGATTGCTTCAATTCTCTTATTGAAATTAGATTCTTATACCTCACCTTTGCCAGGGTAACCTGGGAAGCTGGGAGCCAGAAAAGAAGATTGTAGCAAATCAGATCTTAGCATTGTCATTGATTCCTTTGATTTTCAGTGACAGACAATACCCCTAGCTGTTGTTCTCATCCTTTGATTTTTCATCTCTTCTATATTTCCCTGATCTCTGTGTTGAATTAGATCTGGATCAGTAGCATTTAATTTTGTAGTTTGTAGTTAAAGTGACAAAACCCCAAAACCTCTCCTCTTTCTTAGATTAGAATAGAGTGCCAGATCCATTCTGGATCTGGAGATTTACTGAAAGTTAGACCACATTTCCCTGTGTACATACCCTTACTTACCTTTTTAAAACTTGCTGCAATAGCCCTGAATACTTGCAGGTCTATGAGTCTGTTTGTCTTGGTGTGTGTACGATCCATAGATTCTATAATTGTTTAATTTTAAACCCCTTTTTAGCACAAGGTAAGCTGGCCAACAAATTTTTGGCGCCGCTGCTGGGGATCTATATTTCTAACTTGGTAGATCTAAGTTTTTCTCATTTTTTGGTTAACATTTTTAATTGTTTGACAAGTGTTTGATTAATTGCTGCTTTAGTTTTTATTGTAGTTTAACTCTGTTTCAGATCTGGATCTATGGAGCTTAGAGGAGCTCTGTATCACTTGGAAAAGCATTCATTACTTGAGTTTGCATCTCTCAACTCTATTTCTATTTCTAGATCTGTAGTCTAGTATATTAGTAGTTGTGTAGTTGTCTGTTTTGTGATTGAATTGCTGTAATTTCATGAATTGTTCTTGACCCTTGAGGTGTGAATGCTTGAGAGGAGATCTCTTAATCCTGAGATTGCTCCTTTGGATCCTGAGATTGAAAAACTTCTCAGACCTAAGCACCACTTACACACTTCTGTTCTTGATTTTGATAATTCTGCAATGGGTGAGCAACCTAGGACCTTGAAGGAATACAATGCACCAGGGGTTTATAATTCTCCCTTCTACATTCAATTCCCTGCTGTTCAAGAAAACTATGAGATCAAGTCCTCCATTATCCAAATGCCACCCTCATTCCATGGCCTGAGCAAAGAAGACTCATACAAGCATATTGATGAATTTCTAGGACTGTGTATCACATTCAATATTACAGATTTGGGGGAGGAAGCAACCAGGATGTGACTCTTTCCTTTTTCACTAAAGGATAGAGCCAGAACTTGGTTGTCAATGCTCCCAACCAACAGTTTTCAGTCCTGAAGTGACCTTCAATGTCAGTTTTTAGCCAAGTGTTTCCCCATGTCCAAGACAAACTAGTTGAGGAAGGGCATTATTTTATTTGCTCAAGCCCCAACTGAGGACTTTCACCAAGCATGGGAGAGATTCAAGGTGCTCCTAAAGCAATGTCCTCATCATCAAATCCCTGAATGGCAACTTGTTCAAAGTTTCTATCAGGGAATTGACTCTAAAAGTAGAGATATGATAGATGCTTCCTGTGGTAGTACCTACCTCCACAAAACTGCTGAGGAGGCTTGGGAACTGTTTGATATCATCAATGAGAACTCTATGCAAAAAGAGACATTGGCAAGGGATTATGAAACCCCTAGAATGGTGAGAGACAATACCACGAGAGGAAAAATGTATGAGGTGAGTGGAAACAATGAGTTGGAGAGGAAAGTGGACAGTTTAACCCAAAAATTTGATAAGCTCATGGGAGCAATGCAGTCACCCATGGCTGCTAAAGTAGAGGAGGCAAGTGTTATATGCCAGTCCCCCACTCACTCCCTTGAGGAATGCCCTTCATCTGTCCAATTTCCAGATCTTGTGATGGAGCATGTGGCTGCTACTCAATCTTTTGGACAACAACCTATTGTTGGTTACCAATAGAGAAACCACCCCAATCTGAGGTGGAGACAAGATACTTTTCTAAACCAGCAACAGCAGCCACAACAGCCCATGCCTTATAAAAATAATCAGCCCTACCAACAGAGTTACTTTCCATGGCCTCATTACCAGCAGCCCATGGCTCAGCCTGTACAACAAACTACACCCCCTCCAACTGCTAGAACACTTTCTTTTGAGGAATAAGTTCTGGCCTCATTGTAGAATTTAGGACCCTTGTCTCAAACTGTGCACTCTCATAGCCAAAGTATTAAAAAGATAGAAGACCATCTTGGCCAACTGTCTAATGCTTTGACAAAGAGAGAGGAAGGGAGGCTACCTAGCCAACCCATGGACAACCTAAGGAGGTAATATGCAGTAGGGGAGGTCTCTTCTTCTCGTGAAGTAGCCAAATCTATCACCACATTGAGAAGTGGAAGGCTGGTGGATAATCAAGTAGGCTGTGAGCCTGTGAAAAATTCAGAAAAAGAAAAAGAAGTAATTGCAAAGAATGTACAGCAAGAGCAACTCATGTTGAATAAAGAGGGTGATGATGATCCTCAACAAAAATAGAAAAATAGAAAGAAGGATGATGAGTTGGCTAAGGCTGCAAATGGGAGAGCAATCCCACATTTGCTATTTCCTAGGGCAATGCAAGCACCTTCCCCTTTTGATAAAGGGCATGCCAAAGTTGAGGAAATGATGGAAACCTTCAAACAAGTAAAGATCAATTTGCCTTTACTTGATACAATCAAGCAAGCTCCAGCCTATGCCAAGTTTTTAAAAGACCTTTGCACCCACAAAAGACAATCGAGGATACATCATTCCAAGAAAGTCTTTTTAGCAGATACTAAATATTGCAACCCCAACAAAGCTCCAAGACCCTAAACTTCCCACTATCCCCTGCATCATTGAGGATCATACCATTGAAAAAGCCTTGTTAGATCTGGGAGCTAGGGTAAATTTTCTTCCATATTCATTATATGAGAAGCTGGGCTTAGGAGAATTGAAGCCCATACATGTAGTTTTACAACTAGCTAACAGATCTGAGAGGAAACCTGTCGGGATCATAGAAGATGTCTTGGTTGGGGTTGACAAATTTTTCTATCCTGCTGATTTTCTGGTGCTAGATATGGAGCCGAGAAAATGTGCTACTTCTATCCCTGTGATCTTAGGCAGACTAGTTTTGGCCACTGGAAATGCATGCATATAATGCAGATCAAGGGACATGGAAGTAACTTTTGGCAATATGAAGGTCAAATTGAATGTTTATAATGCAGCTAATCAAACTCACCTGAATAGTGAGGACTATTTTTTCATTAATGCATTAGGTGAGCTTGTAGTTGATAATTTGCCCAAGCTGCTGTCCTATGATAAATTGCTTGATGATGGTAGTGATATGTTTGAAAATGCAGTGATGCCAGGGAAGATCACCCATTTCCATGAACCCCCATAGTAAGTCTGAATTTCAATGATGTACACTATGTATACTAGCTGTTTTGTTTTGTTAATTTTGTTGCTGTTTTTTCTTTTTGTTCATTACTGTTTAGCATTCTAAATAAGGTGTAATATATGCAAGCACTAAATTGGAGTCATTCATTGGTTAACTTTGGGCTGCGTCTGTGTGAGTTGACTTGGGAGTCGATAGAATGATGTGCAGAGTGGTACTGAGGAATAATTTAAGTCGAATTGAACTACTTTTTAACCTGTCGAGAGGTTTGAATTCAATGTCGACAGGTGATAAGTAGTGAAAAATACCATTTTTTACCCCTAAACATGAGCCTTGAAAGACCCTTGAGAGGACTAAATAAGTGCTTTAGTGTTCATATTGCAGCTAACCAAAAAGACAGGTCCAAATCCGAAAACCATCCTAAAATGATCAAAAAGCTGACAACGCATGTCAAACTCAAAGAGGGAGTGAAGAAATAGCCTCAGCAATGGCTAAAAAGGTCCTAAAAGAGCAAGAAAAGACCTGAAGAAGAAGAAGGATCCATTCGCAAAGAAGAATGGAAGCTAAAAGTTCAATTCAAGAAGAACATCTACTATTCGCAAAAGAACTTTGAACTTTGCGAAAAGAAGAGAAGTCCTTTGCGAAAAGACCTCTGAAGCCAAAATGCTTTGCGAAAAGAAGAGAAGTCCTTGCGAAAAGATCTCCGAAGCCAAAGTCCTTGCGAAAAGATCTCCGAAGCCAAAATGCTGCGAAAAGAGATTCGGAGCCAAAATGCTTTGCGAAGAGAGATTACGAGCCAAACTACTTTTGAAAAAAGCCCTTAAACTATGCGAAATGGCATTCGGGGATTTGCAAACCGTCCAAGGGTATTTCAGAAACTTTGCACGCGCAATGCGTTTCAAAACCCAGGGACATTCCGGAAGATTCTGAGCACGAACCAAAGGCATATTCCACCCCATGTGAACACCCAAAGATGAAATTACTTGGCGGGAACTTCTAGAAGCTCAAACAGATTTTTGAATTACATAACAGAATTGATGCCTCTGTTTCTGATTGGTGAACCAGGATCAAGCATTTCGATTGGCGAGCAGATCCGGATCCCGGTGCTCGACTCCTATTGGTTGATACAGATCTATCCAATTTCGATTGGTTGATACACATCCGAAATGGCTTAGGGAAAACTATAAATAGAACTAACCATTTGCCCAATTTGGGTATCCAGATTTTAGAGTTTTCATCTCTGCTTCCCCCATTCCGGTCAGAAAGCTCATTTGCTTCCCCTGTAATCCTTTCTTGTATTTTACCTTTCAGAGGCATTGCGTGTGATTTGTACTTCCAAGTTCGATTCAAGATCAGAACTGAGGGCTCTTCGAGAAGCTCGATAAGTCCGAGGGCTCTAAGAAGCCGTTTCTGTAATTGTAACGTTGGATTTTAAAAGGTTGCTGTAATGTGTGTCTTCTCCATTGGAGTCATGTCGAGGGTGCTGAATGTTCACCTTAGTGCATTAGACTTCTTTAGATTCACTCATCCGCATCCAGCTTCCCTTAATTCATCATCCTATAATTAGCGTTGGTAACCTAATTCAAGCACATTCTGATGATGTTCATGTTAAATAAAGAATAGGCCAATTTAGGCGATGATCCGTGACAAATCACACCATAAGTCTAAACCTATTCCTTAATTCGATTTATTTCTCTTACATCCGTCGGTAGCCGATGAAGATTGAATCGCCTGTTGAACTACTGATTCTCCATTAAAATTCAAAGGCTAAAATACATGAAGCTATTATTTCGCATTTGTCTTATTTTAAACACCTCCACAACTCGGATCTGGATCACGTAGTTAGTTCTTTTCTTTATTTGCTTTTAGTTAAACGTGACAAACCCAACACTCTCTTTTATCTATTCTTTATTTTAGATAATTATAGAGCCGATCCGTAGCACAGATCCGAGGTTTATCTCTCATTTTAGACAAACTTCTCGTGGGCGATCTTGAAATACTTACTTTTAAAACTTGCTACAATTGGCCCCGATCTTGTGCCGTGTTAGCCCCAATGTCTTGATATCCCTTTCATAAGTTAACATCCATATAATTTAGCATTCTTTAATTCTTTAATTTTTTGCACACATTTTGGCACACTTGGAGCGACAACAAGTTTTGGCGCCGTTCTGTCGGGAAGTTTGTTCTAAAATAGGTAGACCTAAGTTTTTTATTTTGTAGATTTGATTTTTATTTTAATTTTTCTTTAAACCTGCACTTTGCATTCCAAGTGCTTGATTAAATGTCTAGCTTTGTATAGAAAACCTGCTTTTATGCATAGAATTTTTTTTTTTTTTTTTTCGAGTTTTTATTCTTTGCCTTCTAGTTATTTGAATAAATGCTGCGCCACTCTTTTGTCTTTTTGTCAAATTTGGGCAAGAGCTTTGAGTTTTTCTTTTTTATTTTTTGTCAATACTTGAATAAGGTCTGCAGCTTTTGGATGTTTGCAGATCTGAGCACCATTCAACAAGGAGCATCTGGACCAAAGTCGAGCAGATCCGCTTGAGTTTGCATCCTTCTCCTTTGCATTCATTTTCTATTTTTAAATTCTTGAGAACCAGCAGCTCTTGTGTTTAATGTTTGTTTTGATTATAATTTCATTGCCTTTTAGGCATCCGATTTTTTTTTTTACAAAACCAAATACAAAATAAAAGAAGTGAAAACACAAATAGAAAATCTGAGTTGTTTCTCATTATTTTCAAGAAGAGTAAATAAGGGCTCTTGTTGAGCCTATGATCCAAAACAAGTAAAAACAATTTGGATAGTAATATGGTGTTGATTTACATCGAAAATTCAAAAAATGAAAAATGTAAAAATAACAAAATTGTTGAAAAGATGAGGAGGAGAAATTTGTTCCTCACCTCCCATTTCCCCATGCAATGAAGTCCTTTTGACAAAGGAAACACAAAAATTGAGGAAATGATGGAGACATTCAAGCAAGTTAAAATTAATCTACCGCTTGATGCAATCAAATGTGTCCTCGCTATGCAAAATTTCTCAAAGAGGTGACCCACAAAAGGCAATCTAGGATACATTTATCCAAGAAGGCCTTTTGTCAGGAGAAAATCAACCAAGTGCTATCAATTGCAACACCACCTAAGATGCAAGACCTGAATCCCCACAATCCTCGCATCATTGGGGAGCACACCATTGAGAAAGCCTTGCTAGATCTGGGTGCTAGTGTCAACTCGCCTGCTTATGAGAAGCTAGGTTTGGGAGAATTGAAACCCACTCAAGTGGTGTTACAAATGAATGACAGATCTGAAAGGAAACCTATGGGGTTGATTGAAGATGTTTTGGTAGGAGTAGACAAGTTTTTCTACCTCAACGACTTTTTGGTGTTGGACATGGAACCAACCAAAAGTACCACGCCATCCTCATTATGGGAAGACCATTCGGCTACTGACTAATGCATGCATTCAATGCGTGTCCGCATCATGGAGGTGTCTTTTGGAAATATGAAAGTTAAATTGAATGTGTATAATGTCATTGTTACTCAACCTCAATTCTCTCGAGGAATGTTTCCATGTTGACATCATTGATGAGGGTGGAGGAGTCTTTACAAACATTTCGCAAGGTAAAGACTCCACCATCTATTCTAATCCTCGCTTTTCTCTTGTAAATCAAAGGTGTAGATCACAACTGTGATCTTTTCGAGCAAAGAAACTCACACAGAGGAAACCCTCAGATCGTGAATCGCTCTTCTACTCTTATTCTTCGTGATTGCTGGTACTTAAGCTACATTTGAGGCCATTTTAAATATGGGAAAACCGAGAAATCTCTTCGCCATGTTCCCTAAATCTTCACCAAGAAGAGCCAAAACACCCCTAAAAGCCAAAGGCAAAGCCAAGAAGTCTGCAAAGAGAAAACTTTCAATGGACAAAGCATAGGGTTGAAAAGAAAAAAATACGCCATGAGGAGCCCACCGCTGCCGCCGAGCCCAGTAGTCCGAGCTCCCCATTACCCATTCCTTTGGTTTTGCCTAACCCATTCATTGATGCCCGTAAGCTCATACCGAGCTATTGGTGGATGAAACTTTTTCTCCTCCAAACCGATTGCGTGCTATCTTTAAGATATCTCGTGGAGGCTTCCTCAGACCATCCTCACTCCATTACGAGAAAATTTACCCAAGGATGACAAAGTCGGTATCGTAAACCTCACCACAGTCACAGAGGAACATGCCGATGTGCCAACCCTAGTTATTTTTATAGACAATGTGACTTAACTGCAGGATCACGAGGACATTGGACATGCCCTAGGGATACCTTTTCAATTCAACTCGATGGACCCTTGATCGCCTCAAGTTGCCTCTTTCAGAGATATGGCTGCCCATTTGACACAGGCATGGTGGGTTCTGGGCAATCAATAGTGAGAAGAGATCCGCCTCGCAATATCTCATCGATGGATTCCATACTCCGAGAGAGTTTTTATGTTATCAAGTACACCCAAGAGAGGCGAACCCCATCTTAGAAGCCCTCTTTCACTTCTCTAAGGGCAATTCTTCAATGCCCCCATGCCGATCCCGAAAGCAATGGTCATGTGAGTGCCAAGGTAAAAAGGAATGTAAGATTGCCGCCTCCTTTGGAAGACTCATTACAGCCCTCTTAAGAGCCAAGTTTGACATTGATAGGAAGAGCCCTTTGAGGTACTCACTCCTCACAACTTTGGCAAGAAAGCTGACCACAAGTCGTGCCATGTTAAGAAGAATGAGGGAAGTAGGAGAATCACCACTCACTACCATTACAAGCCCAATTCGCTAATTGTCTCTTTCATTTTCATTTTCTTTTACGCTTTTATTCTATTGCAATTTTTTTCATTATAAGTGCCTAACCAAATCTGCTTTTGTTCTCCCTATTTCGTAAAAACTTACAACCCCTCCCCCTACTCCCTTTCCCTTTTTCCTTTTATTTTCTATCCAAATTTCGATGTGCTTCTTTATGTTATCCGGATTATTGTTGTTTCTTTGTCTTCCCTAATAATTGTCCACCACCTTTGAACGGAGGACACTGCCCCCATAGGTTTGGGGTGTGGCGGACAAGTCTGCCTTAGGAATAGTTAACATAAGGGCGCAGAATCACCTAAGTAATTAGGAAATGTATTAATTTACTTAAGAATCATGACAACTAGAAAATTTAAAATTCCTTTGCCAAATTTAGACATTCTAAACCTTGCGATATTCTACATTTCCATGATGATTACACCATAAAAACATACCGGTATCAAAGACGTAGTAAGTCAAAAGGAAGAGAAAAGGTAAAGATATACTTAAAAGCTCAAGGAAAACCATAACGTGAGAATTGAGCCCATATATTTTCCATCTCTGTTGAAGAGTGACTGAGGCAATTTTTACGATTCAAAGGATTGGCTGAGGCATTAGATCCACTAGAAGTTAGGAAACTCCAAATTAAAACAAGTAACAAAGACTCGTGAAATCGAGGAAAAGATCAAGGCCTTTGAACCCTAATGAACCAACCAAGAAAAATCTGCCCTGTTTGTACCCCATTTGAGTAAATCCTACAATTCTTCATCAAAATACTCAAAAGTACTTGAACCTATGGAACCAATTCAGCCTTCCTCACTCGAGAATTCAGGAGGTAAAGGAGAAAGAATGAAGATGGACCATTTCGGGCAACATCAAGAAAATGAAGAGAAATACCTCAAAAAGGTAATATGGTGACCGAGAAAAGAAGAGACAAACAATGTGAAAAAGTTGCAAGCAAAAGGCAAAAAGGGACCTTATGTTGAAAAATGCAAGATCAAAGAAAGAACTGATCACTGTGAATGTGAGAATCTGAAAAGAAGAAGAAAGAAGCTAAACTCAAAAGGTGGAGTCATGAACCATCTCTGCACTTCTGAGTTCTCAAATTCAAACCTCTGTTCAAATTGCCTTTCCTTGAAACTTCACTCCATAAGCCATACAAACAAACCTAGATTAAAAGCCCTTGTGATCCAAAGTTGAGTGAGTCATCATGTGGAGATGAGAAGTGACCCAATCTATGGTGAGGAGATGTCAATGATGCCATTGCCTAAGAATCATGCCTATGCTCATGCTTACAGGATCCGGTTGGGAGATGTAAGCGCTCTTGAGCTTGAGTGAAAATGAACCCTCAACAAAAACAACGATGAGAGTATACCCCGGTGAGTATTTGGGTTGGAACTTGAGCACCTTAAGTATGACTTATAACCTAATTTTTATCCATAGGATGAGCTTCTTCGGCACATTTGTATGATTTTCTATGATCTGTCACTGATTGGAAATATTGAAACATTCATGAGGTTTATAAATGTTTAAATTCTGCAAACAATAATCAAATTTTCATCATTGATTCAAGAGTAACTAACCTGCTCCTTGATTGCTCATTTGATAATATTGCACTGATGTTAACTGTTTTCATGGAGAAGTTTGTAGGTACCTTCACTTTGAAAACCCTCAGGAGACTTCACTCCTCCTCTAGGGATCACCTAGGGGTTTAAAAGGCTTGTTGCATATGCTAAATGCACTGTGCTTCCTACAAAAGTGGCTCTTTACTTTGTTTTTTATGTTTCTTTGCTCGGGGACTAGCAAAGCTTAGGTTTGGGGTGTGATAAGTAGTGAAAAATACCATTTTTACCCTAAACATGAGCCTTGAAAGACCCTTGAGAGGACTAAATAAGTGCTTTAGTGTTCATATTGCAGCTAACCAAAAAGACAGTCCAAATCAAAAAACCATCCTAAAATGATCAAAAAGTGACAACGCATGTCAAACTCAAAGAGGAGTGAAGAAATAGCCTCAAAGAATGGCTAAAAAGGTCCTAAAAGAGCAAGAAAAGACCAAGAAGAAGAAGGATCCATTCGAAAGAAGAATGGAAGCTAAAGTTCAATTCAAGAAAGAACATCTACTATTCGCAAAGAACTTTGAACTTTGCGAAAAGAAGAGAAGTCCTTTGCGAAAAGACCTCCTGAAGCCAAAATGCTTTATGAAAAGAAGAGAAGTCCTTTGCGAAAAGATCTCCGAAGCCAAAGTCCTTGCGAAAAGATCTCCTGAAGCCAAAATGCTTATAAAAGAGATTACGAGCCAAAATGCTTTGCGAAGAGAGACGAGCCAAACTACTTTCGAAAAAGCCCTTAAACTATGCGAAATGGCATTCTGGGATTTGCATCCGTCCAAGGGTATTTCAGAAACTTTGCATGCGCCCCAATGCGTTTTAAAACCCAAGGACATTCCTAAGATTCGAGCACGAACCAAAGGCATATTCCACCCCATGTGAACACCCAAAGATGAAATTACTTGGCGGGAACTTCTAGAAGCTCAAACAGATTTTTGAATTACATAATGTAATTGATGCCTCTGTTTCTGATTGGTGAACCAGATCAAGCATTTACGATTGGCGAACAGATCCGGATCCCGGTGCTCGACTCTATTGGTTGATCTGAGATCTATCCAATTCGATTGGTTGATACACATCTCAGTGGCTTAGGGAAAACTATAAATAGAGCAGACCATTTGCCCAATTTGGGTATCCAGATTTTAGAGTTTTCATCTCTGTTTCCCCATTCGGTCGAAAGCTCATCGATTCCCTGTAATCCCTTCTTGTATTTTACCTTTGAGAGCCATTGCAGTGATTTGTACTTCCAAGTTCGGATTCAAGTAAATCAGAACTGAGGGCTCTTCGAGAAGCTCGTAAGTCGAGGGCTCTCTAAGAAGTGCTCTGTAATTGTAACGTTGGATTTTAAAAGGTTGTAATTTGTGTCTTCTCCATTGGAGTCATGTCGAGGGTTACGAATGCTCACCTTAGTGCATTAGACTTCTTTAGATTCACTCATCCGCATCCAACTTCCCTTAATTCATCATCCCATGCGAATTAGCGTTGGTAACCTAATTCAAGCGGCATTCTGATGTTCATGTTCGAAATAAAGAATAGGCCACTTTAGGCGATGATCGTGACAAATCACGACCATAAGTCTAAACCTATTCCTTAATTCGGATTTATTTCTCTTACATCTCTTTGGTAGCAGATGAAGATTGAATCGCTTTCTGTTGAACTACAGATTCTCCATTAAAATTCAAAGGCTAAAATACATGAAGCTATTATTTCTGCATTTGTCTTATTTTAAACACCTCCACAACTCGGATCTGGATCACGTAGTTAGTTCTTTTCTTTATTTGCTTTTAGTTAAACGTGACAAAACCCAACACTCTCTTTTATCTATTCTTTATTTTAGATAATTATAGAGCCAGATCTGGTAGCACAGATCTGGAGGTTTATCTCTCATTTTAGACAAACTTCTCTGTGGACGATCTTGAAATACTTACTTTTAAAACTTGCTACAATTGGCCCTGATCTTGCAGGCCAGTGTTAGCCCCAATGTGCTGATATCCCTTTCATAAGTTAACATCCATATAATTTAGCATTCTTTAATTCTTTAATTTTTTGGTAGTGGAGGTGTAAAAGTGACCGTCGATAGGTTCTGACGCTGATCAGTGAAGTTCTCGATAGGTTAAGGATACATGTCCAGAGGATATTCAAACCTCTCGAAGTGTTTATGCCTCTGGAACCTGGAACCTATTAAGAATATGTCACACTGAGCTGAAATGGCTGTCGAGAGGATCTCTAATCCTCTTGAAAGGCTCTTGCGTAGTTTTGGAACCTATCGACAAGATTAAAATCGAATCGCTCACGAGGAATGGTCACCTTTCACCCATTGACAAGTAGGAACTACCTGGCGACACTTTCCCCAATCCTATTGAAAATTGACTTTTTCTTGTTAAAACCTAATGGCATCTTCATTTTCCACCATTCGACACCTTCTCTTTGTGCTGAGAGTTACTCTGGCGATTTTTCCTGTTTTTACTTTCTCCCTCTCCACCTCACTGGCTGTTATTGCAACCTCCTAGCAAATTTTCACATTGTTTCAATCCATCAAAAGCTACATTTTGTAGTTGGTTCGAGCTGTTTTGGTCCCGCGCCCATCAAGATATCACAAACCCTAGATTTCTATCGGTAAGCTTTCCTTTTGCTTCACTCTGTTGTTTCAAGTTTGGGAGTTTATACTGCAAATTCGAGGGAATAATTTGAGCATCCTCAGAAGCTTGTGTGGCGATTAATTGTGAATTTGAAGCGTTTGAGTAATCAATGGATGAGCAAGAGGACGTCTTAGCAAATCTTTTCAAAATGCCTTCTAAATCTGCCACCAAAGCCACTAGAGCATCCGTTAGGCAACCTACAAAGCCTAAGGAGACCCCCCCTGCAAAAAGGAAACTTCCCTTGGATGAAGCTGGGCAGACTACAAGACACAAGAAGACCAAAAAGGCTAAAAAGGTCCAAATTAGTGAAGAAGTGGTTGAGGAAGCCCCTGAGACAGTATCGGCCACTGAGCCTGAAATCCCTGAGCTGGAGGTCAATGTCAACTTATCCACACCCAATGAATTCGTGGATGAATTAGATCTGATCCCGAAAACCATTTTCGACACCCCATATTTTTCTAAGCTAGGGGAGTGTCAGGATACTTTGAGTTATCTGGTGAAGGCAGGCCTGACACCCATGATGAGCCCATTGAATGAAAAATCTTACCCAAGGTTGGTCAAGTTGCGGTATTAGAATCTCGAGAAAAAAACCAAGCCAGATTCTCTTGAGCCCTGCCTATTAATCCTAATTGTTCAGATGAAAATGGTGGTGAATTACAGAGACATAGGGACCCAGTTTATGGCCTGGCTGCATCCGAGAAGGTCTCTTTCAAATCTATGGCCAGGCTACTGACTCAAGGAATTGTAGGGTCTGGGGACTTAATTAGGAGAAGAGATTTATCCCCTAGCTTACGGTTCTTTGATACAATTTTGCAAAAGAATGTCTATGTTATTGGTCATTAGCAAGAGAGAAGAATGCCAATAGTGGATGCCCTGTACTTCTTCGCTAAAGGGCAATTTGTTAATGCTACCTAGTTGGTGTTTGAAGCAATGATAGATGTAAATGATAAATGTAAGAAAGCTCAAGCCCTACCAGGGCTTCCCTACAACAAGCTCATCACGGCTTTGCTTAGGAGTAAGGGATTCGTGTTTAAAGAAAATGAGGAAATAGAGAAGGTGAAGCCCATAGTGTTTAGAAAAAGGTCTTGGTCTACCAGTGGGCCCCTCATTGGTAAAGGCACCCACGGGTCAATTGAAGAGATTGAAGAAGAAACTCCTTACACCTCTGTTGCCCCGAGCTCAGCACCCCCTCCTTCAGCCTCCACCTCAGTCACCCGTGAGCCTTTGCTCACATCTGTTGCTCCTGACTTGGACCCTCCACTCGTATCCCCTGCACCCTCATTCACCCATACCATTGATCTACATTTCTCTATGGCTAGTTCTATTGCTACAAGCTCCACCACCCCTCCATCTCTCCCACCAATCATATCCCCTTCTTTTCCTTCCTTGCCAGTTCCCACTCCCCAACACAACACAGTATCCCTTTCCACAACCATTTCCACATCCACCCCATTTTTAGCTCCTTCCCTCACAGACCCCATCCCTACTTTGCCTTCATTCACCATTCCAGCTAGCTCATTTACATCAATCACTAGCCCTTCCATGCATTCTCCACTCTTCATTCCCCTTACGAGTGAGCCAATTTTTTCCATCTCACCTGTCCTAACTCAAGACCTATCAACCACTGAAGGATTTTCATCCCTGATGACATCCATAGTGGAGGATATTGGGCATGACTATAATCCACTACCTGACTCTCCACAGCCCACATTCCCCCATTTTTCTCATTCTCAACCTCCTTCAACCTCTGACCAACATGCCCACACTTCCTCATTTCCACTACCCCCTCTCTTCCAACACCCACCTGCTATCAAACCTGACCCCTTACCCCAAATCCTAGACCTCCTCCAATCAATACAATCCCATGTCATAGCCAATACCACTACCCAATCTTCCATTGAGGCCACACTCTTATCCATAACTTCCACCCATCTCAACCAGGCCCCTATCTCCCAGACCTTAGCAGCCATCCAATCTTCATTGACCAATTTAGCCCAACCAGCTTCACAGCCACCTACTCATGTACCTACCCCACCTACTTCTCCCCCTCACCATATTGCAGAGATCACTCCACCTGCCTTCACAGATGCCTCCACCCAAACTGACCCTGAATCTCCTCCACCCCAGTTCACACCTAGCCCTGTCACTTTACCTCCCACTGAGGAACTGACGTCCTACATTCCCTCATCTTCCTCCACTCCACTCCCTGTTGGGGTATTTTAAGTGCTTGCTACTGACTTTATTGAAGACAGTGACAAGAATGGGGTAAATAAAAAATGAGTGAGAAGTAGAGTGATGAATACGGAGCAGCAAGCCTAAAATATGCACAATCCTGCAAGATACAGGGCCTATTGTAGCAATTTTTGATAAGTAAGAGTTTGTCCCATAGGGAAGTTGATCTAAAGCTCCAAGGGAGCTATCCTTAGTAGGCTCTCCAGATCTGGCTACAGATCTGGCAATCCTAAGTGGAAGGGGATTTAAAGTCACTATAATCTTAATCCTAAGGCAACGGACTGTTTAGATTACAAAAAGGGTTAAGAAGAGTGGTGGGGTGAGAAAATAAATGAAAAAGGATGAGAAGTATGTTATTAGATACAGATCTGATGGGGTCTTGTAACTCAGACTCAGATCTGTTGCTATAGAAATCCTGTCCAATGGCTACATTATCACCAAAGAGGAGAAAGAATCTAACTCACTCCTGTACCATGATCCAATCCCTTAAGACTATAACCTGTCCACCCAAATGGCCACAGACTATCTAATAGGGGAACCACAATCCAGAGGTGAGTCAGGACAAGTTTACCATTGTAGGCACTACTTCATCCAGGCTACAAGCTCAAGAATCCATAGGAACCTCATCCTCTAAAGTTCTATGTGTGGGGCTAGGCCTACAAAGTGCATAAACCTGGACACACAGGACCAACAAGAGTTTGAGTACTAGCTTTTAAGCATGGCTGTTCACTACTTTACAAAGACTGCAGTGATCCAGTCACAAGCCTACAATCTCTACAGCCAACTCAGATCTGCAATCTGATGGTGGATCTATTCAACTACAGGGGAGTCTGTCACTGCACAATCTCCCACAAGGCTACAAGCACAAGTGTAGAGAAGAAGAATCTGTCTTAGTTCCATGAATTGGCCTCACCCTAGGGCTATAATATGTCCACTTGAATGGTCACAGACTATCCACAGAGGCTATCCTCCTCACAAAGGTCTAAGACAGAACAAGAATATTACTGCCGCCACCATGTTCACAAGGCTACAAGCACAAGTTCCCATGGGGATTCAGATTTAGTGGGTCCTGTGGTGGGGGAAGACCTGCAAAGTGCCTAACCTGGACACACAGGTCATTTAGATCTAAATAGTACCTTAGAAGCAATCCTTCATTGCTTACAAAACAACTTAGCAATGAAGGATCTCAAGATAGCAGCCTTGTACATCACAACTCACAATAAAAACAACATCCCATACATGTAACAGATCCTATGAAAAAAAACTCTATTAAAATCTATACTAAATAATCATACAAAAGACATAGCCAGCAAATGCTGGACTATGGAGAGAAAGAAAAAGGAAAAAGAAGAAAACCCCTAAGCCCTAACCTTAACCTACTGTAATTCTATAGTTGGTTTTTAGAGAAGAAGCACAGAAGTTAAGTTCCAAAGAGATCTCCCCCTAAACCTAAGCTAGGCTTAGGCTTATATATCAATTGGTTCTCTCACAATTAGGGTTAGGAAAAACCCTACTTTCTCAATGTAATTACGGCCTATTCCTGTCCCTTGGATGCCTCAAGGTGTGTGCATGGAGATTGGAGCATTAGAGTGCGTGCCCTAATTGCTGGAGATTCCCAGATTGCCCTTACAGAAGTGGGGAGAAGTTTAGAACCTAATCCTCGCTGGATTAAAAGGATTTCTAGATCTTATCGCATGGTAGAATTGGCATCGGGGTTGAAGTGACCTGAAGTTCATGCAGTCGCGGGGTTTACATCTTGGTCATCGCGGGGTACTAGTGGTTCTCGCGAGATTGAATTTTCAGCTTTGAACGGCGCGGCGATTGCTCTCACGGTTCGTCCCTTAGTGAATCTCGCGACAGATCCTCACGAAGAAGCAGTGTTCAAGAGTTTCTAGGTCGTGCGAGATTCACTGAAGGTCTGTATCTCGCAGCCACTGCACGAGAACTGCGTGCAAGAATGCCTGAAGCCCTCTCTTCTGAGTGAGTCGCAGGAAGCTTAACGGTTCCCCTTTTGAGCTGCTCAAGACTGCGCAAATGCTTTAAATTGAGCCTTACGAGGACCTCGCGAGGCCTGCTTTTTAATTCTTTCTGGCACCAAACCATGCGAGAATGGCGCAAAGACTGCACGAATGCTTCACTCACTTATGGCTGAGCTTTGCAAGAGATGCGCGAAGACTAATTTGCATATCAAATCACGCGGGAGCAGCGCGAGAACTGCGCGACCAGTTATTGTGCTTCCTCTAGGGGCTCGTGAGAACTGCACGAACGCATTCTTCTTGATCAATTGAACCCTGTGACATTTGTGCAAGACATTCTTCTTAATTTATTTCTGCTTGGATGTGCCTATGCTTTAGCCAACTCTTTATCTGGGTTCTTCCTTCGTTCTGCTGAGGTAGTTCTGGGGCAACAGTGAGCTTCTTGGCATAGAAAGGGGTTTACTGGTAGCTGCTACTTATTACCTACAGAACATGCTTAAAACACTTTTATTAAATGATTAAGGGTCTAACAGAGATTAAGTTAAGGGCTGGAAAGTGGTACTTTTCAGGTCTTAACACACCCCCAAACCTAATCTTTGCTAGTCCCTTAGCAAAGCTGTAATTAAATGCCACTTTCGTAGGGATCACGGATACATTTAGCATATGTATCAAGCCTTTTAAACCCCTAGGTGATCCCTAGTGGGGGAGTGAAGTCTCCTGAGGGTTTTCAGTGAAGACACCCACAAACTTCACCATTAAAATCAGTTAAGTATAGTGCAGATAATGACAACACAGATTCAAATGTTTAAAGTTTCATTCCACACCCATTTAACACTTAGAGGAAACTGTAGCAATGTTTGCAGGCCATTTAAAACTTAAAAATTAACATATGTTTGCCTGACCACCATTCATTTAACATTTGAATTTCAATGTATAAAAATCAGTACTCTGCTTGCCTTCAATTCAAAATCCAGGTTGGATACCACCCTAATGAGGTTTAAATTCAGACCCAATTCTCACTTGGGCTATCTCTCAACATTAACAACCTGAGGGTGTTCTTGTTCTGAACAGCTCAAGAGCAGTTGCAGACCCCAAATGGGCTTGCAAGGATGAGCATAGGCCAAGCTTCTAATTTCTGACATCTTCAATGATTTTCACCATAGATTGGGAAACTCTTCATCTCTATATGACAGCTCATTTGACTTTGGATCCACAAGGGCTTTTAGAATGGGTTGTAATGTGGCTTATGGCTAAGGGGTGTACAGAATAAAGGGGTAAAAAGGGAGTCCAAATTAAGAAATCAGCAAGGTAAGGAGTGGTTCATGACTTCACAACCTTCATTCCAGTAAAAACTTCATCTTCCTCTTATATTTAAGAGACAAGGTGGCCAGCTTCTCCTCTTCTTTTCAATTTTCAGATGATGATGTTCTCTAGACTTCTCTTTCTTTTTCTCTTTTTATTTTCTTTATTCATTCTTTGGATGAGATGCCACACAACTGTCATTGATATATAGCTGCTCACAAGTTGCTTTTCTTCACCTTCAACAGAATATTGGACCATTCTTAGTATCTTTTCCTCCTCCTTTACCTTCTGAATTCTCAGAGTGAGGGTAAGGTTGACTCAGGTAATGAGGTTAAGGTGCAAGTTTTTTGGTGTTTGTGAAAGAAAAAATATGATTTTAAGGTTCAACTACTGTATGCAAAAAGGGCAGATTTTAAAAGGTTAAATTTTTAGGTTCAAACTGTCCAAATGAGGGCCTTGAATCATTTCCTTAGTCTCATGAGTGCTGTCAATTAGTTTCGATTAGGAGTTGCACAACTTCTAGTGAAAAAGTCTTGATTCAATTAGTCCTTAGAGCAAAAATAATGCCATAAACACTCTTCAAACGAAAATTCTGGGCCCAAATCTTACTAGGTATGCTCATCAAATTTAACCCATGAGGTGTATTTTCGTCTGTTTCTCTCCTCTTAGGCTCGCTGAGTACTTAGCTCAAAAAATTTCTAATATTGGCTTCATGGTGGTGTCAAGATCACTTTATCTGTTTTCAAAAGTCTGCAAAAATATTTAAATCTTTACATGTTTCCTCATTGTATCAAGTTAACTGGAGATTGACTTTATTCATCCCATTTTTACTACCATTATTGCACTAAAATTAACTATTCTATTGGCAAAGGGGTAGAGAACTTAGTGGTTGGTACCGTCGCCTCCTCAACCACTTCCTTTCCTTTTTTAGGGGACTTTGAAGTCTTGGCCTTTTTAGGGGTGGTCTCTGCAGGGTCCTTATCCTTCCCTTTTCTCTTCTGCGCAGTTTTTGGAGCCATGTCTACTGGGGTGGTCTCTACAGGGTCCTTATCCTTCCCTTTTCTCTTCTATCCTATAGTGTGAGAAACGGAGGCTAAAATCTAGGGTTTGGTTTGATTTGACGCACAGGGCACCTCAAGATCTCGGAGCAGAGGGCAATGGATGGGGGTGGTATTAAGAACAACTCTGTAGATTTATGTAGTGAATGATGAGCTGTAGAAGTGATGCTGGAGGAGAGAGGGGAAAATGCCAGAAGCTAGGGTTTCGCAGAGGGAAGAAGGAAGAAAATAATGAAAAAGGGACAAAGCGTGGGGTTGAAATACTTATCGCTAGGCTCGGTGCGCTTTGGAACATCTGGTCGTGGGTTTGGAAATGAACCTAGCGAAGGTGTTGATTAAATTTGGATTGCGCGACAATCTCATAAGTTGTCCTTGGAGCGCGCGACAGAGTGAGAGTAATTCATGTGAATTGCGCGAGCGGCTCCTAGGTCACTTTTGGATTACGCTAAAAGCTCTGAGATTCATGTTGAATCTTGCGACAGGCTTAGAATCTCATGACAGTAAATGTAGTATTTCTGTTAAATTGCGCGAGAGTCTCCCAGTTTACCTTGTGAACCTCGCGACAGCCTGATAATCTCGCGATAACTATTGAATAGCTTGATGTGGACCGCGCGAGAGGTTGTCAGGTATAGTCATTGAATGTTTCTATGCGATCTGTGCGACATGCTCCCAGGCTTCCTTTTTATCCTCGCGATAGCTTCTGAATCTCGCGATAGTCTCCCAGACTTTCATTTTGGACCCAGCGACAGTAAGGTATAAAATAGAGAGCATGTGCTCTCTGTTCTGCCCCTTTGCCTGTTTGCTTGTGGTTGGATCCTGGGTATGACTCTCTCCTATGGCTACCTCTAGACACATGTAAACTCAACCATCCAATCAAAAACAACCTCCCACATTAGGCATGCAACAGAAGCTATCAATTGAAAAACAGTAAGAATGAAACCATGCATCAAAAGTTTAAAACAGATTGGTCCAGGTTCAGATAAGACCACGAACAAATCCTAAAAAATAGAAATGAAAGAAAGAAAGATAAATCAACCAAAAACAACATACATATGATACAGTAATGACACACCTGTGGATCAATTTGAAGAAGGATCTTCTTGAAGGTGAATGGTGTCCATGGGTTCAACAGGTTTTTCAAAGCAATGCTTAAGCCTTTGACCATTCACTTTCAAGGATCTCCCAGACTTGGGATCCTTGATTTCCACAGCACCAGATGGGGAAACATGCATGACAATGTAAGGACCTTCCCATCTGGATTTCAATTTGCCCGAAAAAAATTTAAGTTTGGAGTTAAACAACCAAACCTTATCACCAGCAATGAAACTCTTTCTCAACAGCCCTTTGTCAAAGAAAGTTTTGGATCTTTCCTTGTAGATCCTGGCATTGGCATACGCATCCATCCTTAGTTCTTTTAATTCGGATAGCTGCAGCAACCTGTGAAGACCAACAGAAGTTAGATCTAGATTTAAATGTTTGATGGCCCAATAGGCCCTGTGCTCTAACTCCACTGGGAGATGACATGCCTTGTCATAGACCAGTCCGAATGGGGACATACCAATGGGAATCTTATAGGCAGTCCTATAAGCCCACAGTGCATCATTAAGCTTGTCAGCCCAATCCTTCCTATCAGTCCTCACAGTCTTCTCAAGGATATGCTTGATCTCCCTATTTGAAATTTCAACTTGCCCACTGGTTTGTGGGTGGTAGGGAGTAGCAATCCTATGGGTGATAGAATATTTCTTAAGCAAGCTCTCGAAATTTCTGTTACAGAAATGGCTCCCCCATCACTGATAATGGCTCTAGGGGTACCAAATCTGGAGAAGATATTCTGCTTGATGAACTTGAGGACAACTTAATTATCATTAGTCCTTGTGGCAATGGCTTCTACCCATTTGGAATTGTAGTCTACTGCCACTAAGATGAAATGAAAACCATTTGAAGGAGGAAAGGGGCCCATAAAGTCAATACCCCACACATCAAACAATTTTACAATAAGGATGGACTGTAAAGGCATTGAATTTCGTTTAGACAGCCCTCCTAGTTTCTGACATCTTTCACAGGCCTTGTAGTGTGTATGGGCATCTCTGAAAAGAGAAGGCCAATAGAACCCACACTGCAATACTTTGTCAGCTATTTTTCTCCCGCTAAAGTGACCCCCACAGGCATTTTCATGGCACATGGCCAGAATACTGGGAATATCACTTTCAGGAGCACATTTTCGAATGATTTGGTTTGCACAATACTTATACAAGCAAGGTTCCTCCCATAAAAAGAATTTGACCAGTGAGAAAAATAGGTCTTTATCCATTTTTGTCCAATGGGAAGGGATCTTGCCTATAACTAGATAATTGACAATATATGCATACCAGGGAACTAAAGACTGGATGGCAAATAGTTGCTCATCCGGGAAGACATCATTTGTAGCAAGGTCATCAACACCTTTTTCCAACATAATTCTGGACAAGTGATCAGCCACCACATTTTCTACACCCTTCTTGTCCTTGATTTCGATGTCAAACTCCTGCAACAGGAGTATCCATCTAATCAATCTGGGCTTTGCATCCTTCTTGGACAGTAGGTACTTTAATGCTGAGTGGTCAGTGAAGATGACAGTTTTAGACTCAAGTAGGTAAGGTCTAAACTTGTCCACAGTAAAAACCACTGCCAGAAGCTCTTTCTCAGTGGTTGTGTAGTTCAGTTGAGCATCAGCAAGTGATTTGCTGAGATATGCAATGACCACAGGCAGCTTGTCCTTTCTCTAGCCCAGGACAGCACCTATTGCCAAGTTAGATGCATCACACATCAACTCAAAGGGCAGGGTATAGTCAGGTGTCTGGAGTACAGGGGCAGAGGTGAGGCAGATTTTTAGAGTTTCAAAAGTCATCAAACATTCATCAGAGAAGTCAAAGGGCACATCCTGGCAGAGCAGGTGGCACAATGGTTTAGCAATTTTACTGAAGTCTTTGATAAACCTCCTGTAGAATCCAGCATGTCCAAGGAAGGATCTGATTTGCTTGACTGTTCTCGGAGGGGGCAAATTTTTAATGAGGTCAACTTTGCCCTTGTCTACCTCAATTCCATCTTTAGAGACTATATGACCCAACACAATTCCCTGTGTTACCATGAAGTGGCTCTTCTCCCAATTTAAGACCAAATTGGTCTCTTCACATCTTTGTAAGACCTGATGGAGGTGTTGTGGACATTGGTCAAAGCTATCCCCATAAACCGAAAAATCATCCATGAAAATTTCCAAGAATTTGTCAATCATATCAGAAAAAATTGCATACATACACCTCTGAAAGGTGGCTGGGGCATTACACAGTCCAAAAGGCATCCTTCTGTAAGTAAAGGTGCCAAAAGGACAAGTAAAAGTAGTTTTCTCTTGATCCAAAGGGTGCACAGGGATCTGGTTATACCCTGAGTACCCATCAAGAAAATAGTAAAAAGCCTTCCCAGCCAACTTATCCAAAATTTGATCAATAAAGGGGAGAGGGAAGTGGTCTTTTCTGGTCTTGGAGTTGAGTTTTTGATAATCGATGCAAACTCTCTAGCCAGTGGTTTCTCTGGCTGGTCTCAACTCTCCAGACTCAGTTGTGATCACTGTTATGCCAGATTTCTTGGGTACCACTTGGATTGGTGCCACCCATTCAGAATCAGAGATGGGGTAAATTACCCCAGCATCCAGCAACTAAATGATTTCTTTCAGAACCACTTCTTGCATGAGAGGATTAATTTCCTCTGCATTTCCCTGGAGGGTGTTGAGCCCTCCTCTAGATGAATCCTATGCATACAGATTGATGCATCAATCCCTCCTAGATCAGCAATGGTCCAGCCAGTTGCTTTCTTGTGCTTTCTCAAAACTGTTAGCAATTCCTCCTCTTGCTCACTAGTAAGAGAAGAGGAGATAATCATAAGAAGTTTCTTGTCATTCTAGAGGAAAGCATACTTCAATATCTCTGGAAGCTTCTTAAGTTCTAGATCAGGGGCTTATTGGATGGATGGCAGGATTGGTGTATTGTTAGTAGGGGGAAGGGACAGCAATGTAGGTTTCCAATTGGAATGTTGCACTAAGCCCATAGAAGACCTTACTAGAGATATGTCTTCTGGCATTAAAGCTAGGCTTCCTTCCTTCACCATGTTCCAAACTTCAGTTAAATCAGTGACAATGTTGCTCCACTCCAGCAGAGTGGGCAGTTCTTCTTCAACAATTTCTTCTAGTACATCCACTGCAAAGCATTCCTCATTGTCCAGCTGAGGGTACTTTGCACTGTTGTACACATTAAGCTCAATTTTCATATGTCCGAAGGTGACCTCCATGATCCTGGACCTGCATTGAATGCATGCATTGGCAGTGGCCAAGAATGGTCTGCCCAGAATAACAAGTATTGGGGATGTACTCTTGCTGCACCGCATGTCAAAAATGAGGAAGTCTGCAGGATAGAAGAACTTGTCTACCCCCACTAGGACATCCTCAACCACTCCCATGGGTTTCCTCTCAGACCTATCAGCCATCAATAGAACAATGGGGGTGGGCTTGAGCTCCCCCAAACCTAGTTGCTGATACACACTATATGGTAGCAGGTTAGCACTGGCTCTAAGGTCCAAAAGGGCCCTCCCGATCGTGTGGTTTCCAATAATATAGGGAATAGTGGGTATCCCTGGGTCTTGCAACTTCTCAGGTATTGTCATGGTTAATCTGAGTTAGCATATCGATCAAAAGACCTTTTTGGACAAATGACCTCTGGCCTTCCTTTTCTGAGTACAAAGGTCCTTCAGAAACTTTACATAGGCTGGGACCTGTCAGATTGCATCAAGCAGGGGTAAATTTATTTTGACCTGCTTAAAGGTCTCCATCATTTCCTCGATCTATGCCTGACCCTTATCAAAAGGGGCAGGGCCACTCAAAGCTTGAGGAAATGGCAGCTGAGGTACTGCTGGTTCCTCAGCTGCAAGCCTATGACAGAACTTTTATTTTTTTCTTTTATCTATTTTTATCTCCTGCTGAGGCTCAACTACAACCTCTTTATTTTTCCCTTGTTAAAGGGTAGCAAGCAATTCTTGACTCTGTGCTCTAACAAAGTCTTTATCACTTTCACTTGACATTTCTTTGGGAAAGACCTCTCCTTGTTCCTTTCCCACCTGGTTGTCTACCAGCCTGCCAGACCTTAGGGCAGTGATGGCATTGGCCCCCTCAAAATTTGAGGAGCTTTCTCCAATGGAATACTGGCCCTTAGGGTTGGCTATTGGCTGGCTTGGCAACCTGCCCTCCTCTCTTTTAGCCAGAGCATTGGCTATTTGGCCAAGCTGCTCTTCTATTTTCTTAATGCTTTGACTGTGAGAAGTCACAGTCTGATTTAAGGGTCCAAGGCTTTGTAATTGGGCCAAAACCTGGTCCTCGAAAGCACTTCGGGGCTGAGGTGGGAGAACTACCAATTGATTTTGTTGCTGGGGTTGCTGCTGTTGGAAATTCGACCTTAGGGCATAACCCTGGTTAAACTTCTGCTGTGGCCTTTGAGGTAAGGCCAGCATCTGTTGTGGCTGCCTATAATTGTCTTGCCTCCACCTCAAATTTGGGTGGTCTCTCCATCGTTAACCAGCATTTTTGTGCTGATATCCATATGGTTGTTTATTGTAGCCACCAAATTGTTGCTATCTAAAAGATTAGGCAGCAGCAGCCTGTTCCATTACAAACTCAGGGTATTGCCCCGCAGATGGGCATTCTTCTACTGTGTGTTGTGGAGATTGGCATATCAGACATGCCTCCATCACTTGTGCAGCCATTCTGGGCTGCACCACAGTCAGAAGTTTATCAAATCTTTCAGTCAGATTGGACATCTGCATTCTCAGGTCATCATTTCCCCTAACTTCATACATTTTTCCTTTAGAAGTCTCAGCAACCCCCTGCTTAGGAGAAGGCTCTTGAACAATTCTAGATGAGGACATCTTCTGGAAAGCATTTTCACTTATGACCTCGAACAAGTCCCATGCCTCATTAGTCGTTTTATGCATATACGTTCCACCACAAGAGGCATCTATCATGTCTCTGCTCTTCTCATCAATCCCATTATAGAAGCTCTGGATAAGCTGCCAGTCAGGGATCTTGTGGTGGGAACATTGTTTGAGCATCTCCTTAAAATCTATCCCAGCATCGGTTAAAATCTTCAGTTAGGGACTGGGCAAAAGAAAGTATGCCCTTCCTCAATTGGTTGGTCTTGGTCTCTGGGAAAAATTTAGACAGAAATCTTGTCTGGAGGTCTTTCCAGGAAGTGATGCTGTTGTTTGGGAGAGTAGATAACCAGGTCATGGCTCTGTCCTTTAAGGAGAAAGGAAAGAGCCTTAACCTAGTGGCTTCTGGTCTCAAATTAGCAATGGAGAATGTCGTGCACAGGGCCAAGAACTAGTCAATGTGCTTGTAAGGGTTTTCCTTGCTAAGCCCATGGAAAGAGGGAAGCATTTGGATGATGGAAGTTTTGATTTCGTAGTTTCCTTGAACATTTGGGAATCGAATGCTGAAAGGAGAATTATAATCATCTGGAGCATTCAATTCCTTTAAGGTTCTAGGTTGTTCTTCACCCATAACTGCTATCTCAATTTCAATAGAGGGCTCAACTGTGGTGTGTCTATGCCTTCTCGGTCTTCTATCCCTTTCTATCTCAGGGTTAGCAGGCTCTAATGTAGGACTGAGGGATCTCCTTCCTAACATGCGCACACACCAACAGCAGGGAAGACTATTTGCAGGCACATTGCACCTAATAAAAATTGCAACTATCCTAATCAACTGCTATGGAATCTTCAAAGGAGAAATAGACTGAGTTTTGAGGGTTAGAGAAGTGCAAACAGAGGTAGCTAGACTCCTAGTGCAATTCTACTCTCCTTCTCTGCTCCGGTCCAGATCTGTAAGAAAAATTCCAAATGTAATTCAGCAGTATCAATTATTCACAAGTACACAATGATAAGAATGGGGTAAATAAAAAATGAGTGAGAAGTAGAGTGATGAATATGGAGCAGCAAGCCTAAAATATGCACAGTCCTGCAAGATACAGGGCCTGTTGTAGCAAGTTTTGATAAGTAAGAGTTTGTCCCACAGGGAAGTTGATCTAAAGCTCCAAGGGAGCTATCCTTAGTAGGCTCTCCAGATTTGGCTATAGATCTGGCAATCCTAAGTGGAAGGGGATTTAAAGTCACTATAATCTTAATCCTAAGGCAACTGACTGTTTAGATTACAAGAAGGGTTAAGAAGAGTGGTGGGGTGAGAAAATAAATGAAAAAGGGTGAGAAGTATGTTATTAGATACAGATCTAATGGGGTCTTGTAACTTAGACTCAGATCTGTTGCTATAGAAATCCTGTCCAATGGCAACATTATCACCAAAGAGGAGAAAGAATCTAACTCACTCATGTGCCATGATCCAATCCCTTAAGGCTATAACCTGTCCACTCAAATGGTCACAGACTATCCTATAGGGGAACCATAATCCAGAGGTGAGTCAGAACAAGTTTACCATTGTAGGCACTACTTCATCCAGGCTACAAGCTCAAGAATCTATAAGAACCTCATCCTCTAAAGTTCTGTGTGTAGGGCTAGGCCTACAAAGTGCACAAGCCTGGACACACAGGACCAGCAAGAGTTTGAGTACTAGCTTTTAAGCATGGCTGTTCACTGCTTTCGAAAGACTGCAGTGTTCCAGTCACAAGCCTACGATCTCTACAGCCAACTTAGATCTGCAATCTGATGGTGGATCTATTCAATTATAGGGGAGTCTGTCACTGCACAATCTCACACAGGGCTAAAAGCACAAGTGCAGAGAAGAAGGATCTGTCTTAGTTCCATGAATTGGCCTCACCCTAGGGCTATAATCTGTCCACTTGAATGGTCACAGACTATCCACAGAGGCTATCCTCCTCACAAAGGTCTAAGATAAAATAAGAACATTGTTGCTGCCACCATGTTCACTAGGCTACAAGTACAAGTTCCCATGGGGATTCAGATTTAGTGGGTCCTGTGGTGGGGGAAGGCCTGCAAAGTGCCTAACCTGGACACACAGGTCACTTAGATCTAAATTGTACCTTAGAAGAAATCCTCCATTGCTTATAAAACAACTTAGCAATGGAGGATCTTAAGGCAGCAGCCTTGTACAGCACAACTCACAACAAAAACAACATCCCATACATGTAACAGATCCTATTATAAAAACTCCATTAAAATCTATACCAAATAATCATACAAAAGGCATAGCCAGCAAATGCTGGACTATGGAGAAAAAGAAAAAGGAAAAAGAAGAAAACCCCTAACCTTAACCTATTGTAATTCTATAGTTGGTTTTTGGAGAAGAAGCACAGAAGTTAAGTCCCAAAGAGATCTCCCTCCAAGCCTAGCTTATATATCAATCGGTTCTCTCACAATTAGGGTTAGGAAAAATCCTACTTTCTCAATGTAATTGCAGCTCATTCCTGTCCCTTGGATGCCTCGGGGCATGCGCACAGAGATTGGAGCATTGGAGTGCGTGCCCTAATTGCTGGAGATTCCCAGATTGCCCTTACAGAAATGGAGAGAAGTTTAGAACCCGATCCTCGCTGGATAGAAAGGATTTCTAGATCTTACCGCATGGTAGAATTGGCATCGCGGGGTTGAATTGACCTGAAGTTCATGCAGTCGTGGAGTTTACATCTTGGTCATCGCGGGATACTAATGGTTCTCGCGAGATTGAATTTTCAGCTTTGAACGACGCGGCGATTGCTCGTGCGGTTCGTCCCTTAGTGAATCTCGTGACAGATCTTCGTGAAGTAGTGTTCAAGAGTTTCTGGGTCGCGCGTGATTCATTGAAGGTTTGTATCTTGCGGCCACTGCATGACAACTGCGTGAAGGAATGCCTGAAGCCCTCTCTTCTGAGTGAGTCGCGCGAAGCTTAACGATTCCCCTTTTGAGCTGCGCGAGACTGCACGAATGCTTTAGATTGAGCCTCACGAGGACCTCATGAGGCCTGCTTTTCAATTCTTTCTGGCACCAAACCGTGCGAGAACGGTGCAAAGACTGCGTGAATGCTTCACTCACTTATGGTTGAGCTTCGCGAGAGCCATGCGAAGGCTGATTTGCATATCAAATCGCGTGTAGCGCGAGAACTGCGTGACCAATTATTGTGCTTCCTCCAGGGGCTCACGACAACTACGTGAAGGCATTCTTCTTGATCAATTGAACCTACGACATTTGCGCGAGGCATTCTTCTTGATTTATTTCTGCTTGGATGTGCCTATGCTTTAGCCAACTCTCTGTCTGGATTCATCCTTCATTTTGCTGAGGTAGTTCTGGGGCAACAGTGAGCTTCTTGGCATAGAAAGGGGTTTATTGGCAGCTGCTGCTTATTACCTACAGAGCATGCTTAAAATACTTTTATTAAATGATTAAGGGTCTAACAGAGATTAAGTTAAGGGGTGGAAAGTGGTACTTTTCAGGTCTTAACACTCCCCTCCCTCCCCATTGTTCCCTGCCATTCCTTCTACATTCCCCCTTACCTCACCCTTTTGTATGCAATGCAGGATAATCCCTACATCCATAGGGATGTCCTGTCCTCAGAGGAATGGCTGCTCTCTATGCTTCCCTTGAAGCCATCTATGAGGAGAGGATTGCTGTCATAGAGCTAGAACACAGAATCCAACTCCGGGATATCTCGCAAGGTTGAAAGAAAATCCTGGTTCGTTATGAGTCAGCAAAACTACTTGCTGACGCTGAGCGTCTCATTGCCGCAGCCGAGAAGAAGAAAGTTGAATTCCTCTAGAAAAAATGGGACAATGCCCAGGAGATAAACAAAGCCACACAAGAACTCGCTAGGTTCAATCTCCTTTATGCATAAAAGAAAATTGAAATTCTAGAGAGAAGGATTTCTGCGCTGACCTCTCAACCATTTCAGCCAACCCCCCTAGCTACTTCTCCTCCCACCAATCCCATGTCCACTCAACCTACTCCTACTCCACCTGTGGATGTTGCTCTGCCCCACAGTGAGCCTGCCCCTCCAGAGCCTAAGCAAAATTCTTCAAGGAGAAAGGTCACTGCAAAAATATCTGTCCCATCTAGTGCTACTCTGAAGAAAGGCAAAGGACCTGTGGCCCAGTCTGAGGAGGCACCAAGCCAGGCAGCCCAGAAGCCCCAACCCAAGAAGAAAAGACCTCTCTCCAATGAAGAATTGAGGAAACTAGCTGATCTTTATGAATGGCCTGATGGTGCTTGCAAATAATTATAGCATGCTTTAGTTTTCTTCCTGTAGATTTACTTGTTGGTTCTGCATACTCCCTATAGATAATGTAATACAATTTTTTATTTTATTTTTTATTTTTTTGATATTGCTTAGCGTCTTTAATGATTATGTCGTTTGTTTGTTTTCTTTCTCTATGTACTTATGTTGTTACCAGGCTGCACTACACCCTTCTCTTTGAACAGTGAGGACACTGCTCCTCATAGGTTTGGGGGTGTGGCAAAGTATGCCTTGCCAATAGGATAGTTAACGTTAGTGCAGCCAAAATTGAACAAACATCTGTGAAAAATAAAAGGCAAATTCCCACCTAATTTTTCTTTATAAGAGGAAATGAAAAACTTTTTAAACTAGAGGTGTTGGAGTTCCAACATGGGCAGGAAGCAAATATCAAGAAATTTTTGAAAATTAGTGCTTTGTGAACTTGAAAAAGAGAGAAAATTGTGAGGTTATACCCCAGAAATCTGATGGAAGACCACACCCAGTGAGATTTGGGCCTAAAAAATTTTTCTTTGAAGAGTGTCTTGGCAACATTTCTTTCCGCTCCAAGGACTAATTAGACCTAACTCTGATCACTAGAAGTTAGGCAATTCTAAGTTGAAATAGCTTGACAGCACTCATGACATTGAGGACATGAAGTAAGGCCATCCCTTGGACAGTTTGAGCTTAAAATGCCCCACCTTTGAACTGCCCTTGACACACACCTTTTGAGCTTTAAAATTCCCAATTTTCCTTGATAAAAACCAGAAAATTTGAACCCAAAGACCACTCAACCTGTTTTAGTTCACCCTCAATCTAAGAAGTCAGGAAATAGAAGGAGAAGTGAGGTTAGAGGTGCAAGGTTTGATATTTGGTTAAAAGAAGAAGAAAATACATTTAAAGGCTAGTGTGATGTATAGTTGTGGCATTCCAACACATATATATAAAAAAATAAAAATAAAAATAAAAATAAAGAGAAATGAAGATATGCTGAAATGAAGAAGGTGAAGTCAAGAACCGCCTCCTTACCTTTACTCATTTCTCAATTTGAATCCTTTTTACCCCCTGTATTCTTTTACAAATTTCACCCATAAGCCATATTACAACCCAATAAAAAGACCTTACTGATATTAAATTAATTGAGTTGTCATATGGAGATGAGGAATTATTTAATCTATGGTAAAAAGAGTTGGGAAATTTCAGAAATTAGAGCAATGCCAATGCTCATGCTTGCAGTCCTATTTGAGGGCTGTAACTGTTCTTGGGCTGTGTGAATTGATACACCCTTCTATTTTTTATTAAGAGTGCCTACCCAGTGTGATTTGGGTTTGAATTTAGGTTTGTTGGGGGCATAATTAGCACATGATTCTCAATTTAATGGTAAACTTTGCACTATTTTTCACACAAATTACCTGGACATGAGTTGAGTGACTATGAAGGAGCCACAGTAGTACTTTGGTTTAAACTGTCATATTTTTGCTGAGAATCCTCTAAAAACTAATTGGGCAAAGGTGTGGATTGAACTTTATGATTGCTTGTTGCTTGCTTCAATATTCTGCACTGGTATTAACTAACCTTATTGGAGAATTTGTCAGTAACTTCACTGTAAACCCTCGGGAGACTTCACTCCTCTACTAGGGATCACCTAGGGGTTTAAAAGGCTTGATACATATGCTAAATGCATCTGTGTTCCCTATGAAAAGAAGCAAGGTTCCAGTCAGTAGAGGCAAAAATTGAACTATTGGAAACTTGCCTAAAAAGGGAAAGAGGAGAGCTACCTGAGATCACGGGCCACCAAAAGCTAAGAAGTTGGCCCCAGGGACGAAACGCGAAAGAACGGATCGGTAGGGCAAGGACTCATACCACGGCTGGTATCCCCTAGGCACGAAAAGGACATCAATGGGGACCCCATGATGGAGAAATTCGACAAAGAGCTCCTCAATGGTACCCTCAGGAACCATAACATCTACGGGAGGAGCCTGCAATACGGTAAAGTGGTCTCGACGCTGATGGACCACTCTCTCTCCTAGGTAATATGCCCAAGCCCAAGCCCTGCAAAAGAAAATGACGCGGCTCTCAACGAAGAAGCAGGACAAACCCACGGTGGCTCGATCCCAGAAGGGAGAACTAAGGTAAGGGTCATAGATGACTTGCTCAGATAGGAAAGGGGTCCTATCAGTCAAACAGGTAACATAAAAAGAAATGCTAAAAAAGAAAAAGAAAAAAAGAGAAATACTCGTACCTACTCTGGGATCAACAAGTCAAATTGAGACCTCAGGCCCATCTCTAAATGCTTCATTCTGACATCCCGACGGCAATTCTTGTGCCAGATGCTCATAAGCGGATATGTGTAAACATCAGAGAAAAAGAGAGGGCGGCCGGGTTGGAAGTGCAGGTACCCCCAAATCTAAAAAGGGCAGTAAACATAAAAGTGTGTTAGATGTAAGATGAATGACTAGCCAATAAACCAAGGGAAGTGAAAGAAATAGGGGTTACCTCAATTGCAGGCTAGAAACCAACAACAGAAGCTATCCCCCCAACTGAGGCTCGAGCCAGGCTAGACATCAGCACGGCATACCCGACCCCACTCCAGTCATACTAGTACACATCGTCCCAATTTCTCATGAGACTAAGCAAGGACAATGAAACCCGACCTTCACTGGCATTTGTAAAAAGGGTCTTGCCTAGGAGGAAAAGGAGCAAGATGCGAGCCAGCATCATGGCACACACGGGTTCGATAGGGATATTCACATCCGGCTGGCCCAGATCCACCAATTCGTTCTCATTAAAAAAATCGGCCAACCAAGATAATTGAACTTCAGTGTCATGCTTGTGCTAAGAGGAGGGGTAATCCCAGATTAATTGAACTACCTCATCTCGACCTGGTAAGCGAAAGTTGGTCACCGGTGTGTCCCCAATCCTAATCCCCATAATCATCGACCAATCGACAGGGGTAATGGTCATCTCAGCCATTGCCATGTGGAAAGTCAGTCTTAGGCCAAAAATGCTCAATGTAAGGCCTTCACATAGGCCGAGTCGCCCCTCATGGCAAGGCACGAAAGGAAATCCCCAAAACCGGCTTAGGCAAGGAGAAACTTCACCACTAGAGGGAGAAAGCGGTAGAGGCGCTAGAGGTCGAGCCAACCTCCACAGAACATAATTGATGGCAGGTCCTACACCAAAATAAAGAGGTGACATATACCAAAGATAAAGCAAGCTCACACGAAGAAAAGACAAGGCGACAAAATGAAACTTATCTTATTACCTTGTCGGCAATCCCAAAATATGAGATATGGGTGAACACTCAAACACTACAACAGCAATATATGGGAGTTGGGTGCACACACACTAGCTGCACATTAAAGAAGAACAGCCTCAGTAGCTGCATTTTGAGTAGTTCTCGAGCAAAAGACCTTTAGCTGAAGCAACTCAAGCAGATCTTGAGCAGTTAGTAGCTTCAGGTGCTGTCAGTAACACCAGCTCGAGAGGATCTCGAGTGGTTCAAAATCCTTCAGCAAACCTCTCAAGTTTTAGTAGCTTCAGGTGCTTCCAACAGCTCCAACTCGATAAGAACTCGTGCAGTTTCTCAAGTAGTTTAGACCAACAGCCAACCTCTCGAGTTCTTCACACCATCCTCTCGAGATTGAAAACTCCTTCTAACCTGTCGACCAGTAGCCCATCCACTCGAGTTTTAGTTCAAACCTTTAGTCAACCTCTCGAGTTTCAAGTAGCCAACCACTCAAGGTGTTTTCAGCGACTACTCGAGCTACTTAACATCCTATCGACCAACCTTAGGCAAACTGCTCGAGATCCTTCAGCAGTTCACCAAACCTATCAAGTTATTTCAGCAACTGCTCGAACCATCATTTTCAACTACTCGAAGACCTCAAGACTTCAGCCACCATCCACTCGAAAATGCTTCAGAACTCATTTCATTCTGCTGTAGCTCAGACTCCATTGGGTTCTAACTGATTTAGCCATTATCAATGGAAGCTTCCCTTGGCTATAATGAAGTCACCTCAGCTGAGAATAACTGAAAATATTTTCCTCTTCTCTGATTGGCTAAAATACTAATCACATGGATTAGAATAAGCTAAATTAATTTCACTTCTCTGATTGGTCATAAATAAGGCACACAGATTAAGGCATATGTATAAATGGCAGCCTTTGGGCATTGATTCATTAGCTAGAAATTAAGGAACTAAGGAATAGCCTCAGTCCTCCTTAGCTCAATTTTAGTTTAGTTTTAACTTTTCTTTTTTCCCTTTCTTTTCCCTCTTCTCTCCCTAATCCAGCCTATTGGATTAGATCTAAGTAGCAGCCAAAGGCTGATTCGAATTGTAAATGGATCTATAAATTCATAGTGAAGAAGTTCGGATTATTGCACAGACTATAGGCTTGAGGTTGATTCATTGTAAGTATGTTTTTAATCAATGAAGAGTTGTGTTTAATGTTTCATTAGATCTGTAAATCTTCTATTCAATTGTTTTAGAGTTTTCTAGATCTGATGCACCTATGGAGGCATGAGCTTGTGGCCTTACATCCATAGTGCCTGCAGTAATTTTCATGTTCCATTCTTTACCCCTATGACTGGAGAAAATCTATAGGATGATTTGTGACCATTCAAGTGGACAGATCATAGCATTAAGGCTAATCTAGATCTGAGGATGGAGTCGGATTCTTCCTCTTTACACCTGAGCCCTGTAGCCAAGTGAAAGATTATAGCATATCCGGTTCTTGCTCTGATTTTCATATCAGTTTTTAGTGAAGAGATCTGGAGTTTTGCAGAGATTGCAGACCTCTAAGCTAGGTCATTGCAGGTTTCTTTGTAACAATGACCAACGAGTTTTGATTCCCATTCAATCTATAATTTCTTATGGCTTTCACTAGATCTGATGGATTGTTTGCTCCTATTGATGCATGAGCTTGTAGCCTTGCAAACATAGTGTCTGCAATGGTTTTCTTGTTTCAGCTTGAGCCTTTGAATCAGATGAAATCTCTAAGATGCTCTGTGACCATTCAAGTGGACAGATCATATCCTTAAGATCAGTTCATGTCTTTGGATTTGGTTGGATTCTTCTACCTTGCACTTGTGCTTATAGCCAAGTGAATGACAACTGTTGATCCATTTCTTAATCTATTTTGTAATAAAAACCAGCCGCCTAGCTGTCTCCTTCTCACCATTTTATAGTTTATTTATCATACACCTTCATCCTCTTTCAGATCTATATTTTAATTTTGTTTTATAGCTTAGATCTAGTTTAGTTGTGACAACCAAAAAACTCCATCTCTTTTCCTTATTTTCATAAATTTAGGTGTAGAAGTGCCAGATCTGTAACAAATCTGAAGTTCTACAAGGTTTTAGATCATCACTCTCTGTGGGACAAACACTTACTTTTAAAACTTGCTACAACAGCCTGTATCTTACAAGCTGTTTATTTGTGCTGAAAACAATTCCATTTCATTTTATTTTTTTGCTACATTTTAACCATCCACATTTGTTAATAAAATTCTGTCAAGCACAATTAACCAACAAGTTTTTGGCGTCGTTGCCGGGGTGTTTTGATCTAGTTAGTAGAAATGAATTTTTCGTATTTAAATCTGATTTTTTTTAGTAGATCTGTGTACTTCCTTTTAGCTGTTTGAATAAATTACTGCTGCAGTGTTTGAATTTTTCGCAGATCTGGAGCAGTAGCCAAAAGAGGAGCACATGGATTGCAGCTGAAGCAGATCTGCCTGAGTTTGTATTTCCTTCTCCTTTGTTTCCATTTTCAGTTTTGAAATTCTTTAAATTCAGCAGTTCTGCTGTGTTTGTTTTCGTTTTTGCTTCTACTGTAATTTTTCTGTGTTGTTGTGTTTTATTTGCTAAAATCTGTTCTGCTCTGTATGTGTGCTTGGTAGAAGATCCCTCAACCCCAAGATTGTCCATTTAGTTCTTGAAGTTGAGAGGATCCTTAGACCTAGGCATCCCCTACACTCACCTGTTGAGTATTGTGAGCCATTTGTGATGGGAGAGTAGTCGAGACCATTGAGGGACTGCTATGCACCAGGGCATATTCTTCCCCCTTTTACATTCAATTCCCTGTAGCTGAGGGTCACTATGAGATTAAGCCTCAGACCATCTAAATGCTGCCATCATTTTATGGATTAAGTAAGGAAGACCCGTATAAGCACATTGATGAATTTTTGTCTTTGTGTACCACTTTTAAAATTGTTGGCCTGGGAGATGAAGCCACCAAGCTCAGATTATTTCCTTTTTCTTTAAAAGATAAAGCTAGAAATTGGCTCAATGTACTCCTAGCCAATAGCATAACATCTTGCAATGATTTGCAGACCCAATTTTTGGCTAAATTTTTCCCCATGAGCAAGACCAGTCAGCTGAGGAAGAGCATCATTTCCTTTGCTCAGTTCCAAGGTAAAAAATTTTAAGAAGCATGGGAGAGAATTAAGGAATTGCTGAGGCAGTGCCCACACCATCAGATACCTAGATGGAATTTTGTTCAAAGCTTCTATCAAGGTATTGATTTTACATGCATATCCATGTGGATGCATCATGAGGCTCTATCAAGATCTGACATTGTGCCAGCTGCTAGAGTTATAAGAGACCCTACTTTCAAAGGAAAATTATTTGAAATAAATGTGTGTAACGACCTGGAGAGGAAGGTAGACAGTTTGGCACATTAGTTTGGTAAATTGGTGATTGTGTTGCAACCCTGTTGAGAACTGGAAAATACCATTTTCCACCCCTTAATCTGGGCCTTGATAGACCCTTGAGAGAACTAAATAAGTGTTTTAAGTGTTTGTTTTACAGCTAACAATAAAGACATGCTTAACCTTGAAAGTAGCTTAAAAGTGCCAAAAAGATGATGACCCATCTGGATCTGGAGGAAGAAGGAGAAAGGACAACCTCACGAGCTGTCAAAATGCCTGAACTGAAGAGGCAAAGACCTGGTCTCAACCTAGAAAAGAAGTGTGGAGCAATTCGAACAGAAGAAAGCAGTACAGAGAACTTTTCGTAAAGAACTTGAACTATTCGAAAAGTTTCTGAACTTGTCGAAAAGAAGCTTAACTTTGCGAAAAGAACCAAAAGCTCCAGGTTTAGCTTTTGAAAAGCACTTGAACTCTTCGAAAGGATTTCAGACCTATTCGAAAAGAAGAGAACTCCTAGCGAACAGCATCAGAGCTTTGCGAAATGAACTTCCGAAGACACAGAACTCTGCGAAAAGTCCCCCAGACTTTGCGAAATGATTTTCTGAAGATTCTTAGCATCTGCAAGGGTAATTCAGTAATCTTTTGCATGCGCCCCAATGTAGATACAAACCAGAAACATTTTAGAAGATTCTGAGCACGAACCAAAGGCATATTCCACCCCATGTGAACACCCAAAGAAGAAATAACTTGGCGAGAACTTCTAGAAGCTCTAACAGATTTTCAAATTTCATAACAGAATTGATGCTTCTGTCACCTGATTGGCTGAACCAGATCGTGCAATTCTGATTGGCCAGAATAGATCTGGATCCTTATGCTCGACTCCTATTGGCTGATATGGATCTAACCAATTCTGATTGGTTGATGCACATCTGAAATGGACTTAGGGAAAACTATAAATAGAAGAACTATTTGCCCAATTTGGGTATCCAGATTTTGAGTTTCATTTCTATTCCCCCATTTCCAAATTAGCTAGCTTGTCTGAAACCCTTGTAATAGCCTAACTTTTACTTGCAATTGAGAGTTGTGAGATACCTCTGTAATTCAAAAGAGAATTGTATTCAAGACTATAAATCTGAGAGTTGTTTAAGCTGTGCTCTGTAATTGTAATGGTGAATTTGAAAAGGTTGCTGTAAACCGTACGTTCTCAATTGGATTCGTGTTAAGGGTTCCCTCTGATCCCCTTATTGCACTAGACTCCTTTAGATTTATTGTTTTTCATGCAATTTCCCTTGATTCATTAACCCTGTGGGAATTAGTGTTTGTAACCTAATCTCTCACAACATTTGTAGTGATATTTCTTGTTCTGAATTAAGGGTTTAGATTAAAGACTATTGGATGGTCTGTGGCCATTAAAGTGGACATACCATAGCCATAAGCCTAAATCTAATCCTTGAGTTAGATTTATTTCTCTTACATCTGTGCTTGTAGCCAGATGAAGATTGGATCATCTCTCATTTGATCTGCAGTCATTCTCATTATGTTTCAAGGACCAAATCAAAGTTAGATATTATTTCTCCATTTTTATAAGTTTACATCAAAATCCCCCCAACTCAGATCTGGATCATTTAGTTTAACTTTTACTTTTATCATTTAGTTAATGTGACAAATTCAACCTCCCATCTTATGTGCTTTGTAGATAGGATAAGAGGTCAGATCAGGTAGCCCAGATCTGGAGGTTTATCTTGCATTGTAAAATCAATTCCCTGTGGACGATCTTTTACTCACTTGTATTTTAAAACATGCTACAATTAGCCCTGATCTTGCAGGCTAATTGAGGTCTCTCTGTGCTGATATTTTCGTATTCTTTTAGTAAATTCATCCTCTGTATGTCTGTTTTCAAAAACACAAATAAATCATGCACACTAGAGTCAGCAACATACCCCCAATAGCTGAACAAGTGCAGGAGGCATGTCTGATATGCCATTCCCCCACACACTCCATTCAGGACTGTCCCTCTATTGGTCTTTATCTTGTTTTGGTCATGGAGCATGCCACTGCAGCCTAATCCTATGGGCAGCTGCAATAGTAGCTTGCTACGTATCCTTGGAGAAACCACCCCAATTTGAGGTAGAAACAAGACAATTTTCTACCCCAACAGCAGCAGCAAACAGTGCCCCACATTCCCAACCAGCAGTCCCAACAATGCTTTTTCCCTAGACATCAGTTTCCCCAGCCAATGGACCAGCCAAATCATATGTCTTCACAACCCCCACAAGCTAGGGCACCCTCTTTTGAGGAGCAGGTTCTGTCCTCATTACAAAACCTCAGCTACTTATCACAGATTGTGCATTCTCACAACCAGAGCATCAAAAAGATTGAGGACCAGCTTGATCAACTCTCAAATGCTTTGACAAAAAGGGAAGAGGGCAGACTCCCCAGCCAACCACTGAAAAATCCTTAAGGGACTGCACATGATGGGTGAATCTTCTTCAACTCCTAAAGAAGTTGGTAGACAGCCAGGTGGTTTTTGAACCAAAAAAGGTGCAGAAGGACAAGACAGAAGGGTACCTTGCTGCATATTCAAATTAAAGCATGCTATTTTTTTTGTGTTTGTTTTCTTATTTTTCTATTTTCTTTCTTAGAATATTTGTGTTTACTATCTTTGTTTAATGTTTTTCTTGATTTTTGTATGTTTGTATACTATTTTTGACTTTGTTTTGCTATTTTTGTGTCTGATTTTTGTTTTTGCAGGAATGTGCTTTTGTTTCTTCCATTTGTATAGCATTTTTTCTATTTTCCTGTCAATAAATTAAGTTTTATGCTTTTATTTTTGCTTCTTTTCTGCATATAGTCCATTCTTTAGTGTTTGCAAACCATGCTACCCCTAGCTACTCACTGTGCAAATATTGAGGATAATATTCAGTTTAGGTTTGGGGGGTGTGGCAGGGTATGCCAATGGAATAGTTAATGCTAGTGCAGCTATGTTGGATTCAATTTTTTTCAAATAAAGTGAGTTCCCACCTGATTTTTGCAAAAAGAGGAAATTAAAAACTTTTTAAAACTGAAATCTATCATGAAGCTCTAACACTTTCATGAAGCAAATGTCAAGAAATTTTTCACAATTGGTGCTTAGTGAACCAGAAAAGAGAGAAATTTGTGAGGATATACCCTATGAATTTAATAGAAGACCATACCCAGTGAGATTTGGGCCTGTAAAAAAATTCTTTGAAGAGTGTTTTGATAACTTTTCTGCTCTAAGGACTGATGGAACCTACTCTTTGTCACAAGAAGTTGTGCACTCCAAGTTAAAACAGCTTGACAGAACTCATGACACTAAAGATATGATGTATGGCCTTCATTTGGACAGTTTGAGCCTAAAAATCCTTACCCTTTGAACTGCCCTTGATACACACCATTTGAGCCTTAAAAATCCAAACTTTTTTTGAAAAAAAAAATCCAAGCTTTCTTTGAAAAAAAAAATCAGAGAACTTGTGCCCAAGCCTTAGTGACCTGATTCAGTCTGACCCTCACTCTGAGATTTCAGAAGGTAAAGGAGAAGAAGCTAAAGAAGGTTGAGCTGGTTAACATTTAGTGGAAGAAGAAGAAAGGACATTTGAAAACAGATATCAGTTGTAGAGTTGTGGCGTATTCATCCCACATAAAATAAAATATAAAAAAAAAAAAAAGAAAGGAAAGAAAACAGAAAAAACAATACAAAAAGAGAAAGGGAAGTCAAGAAAGTACTTCATTGGAGAATTTGAAAAGAAGAGAAGAAGCTAGCCACTTTGACTTTGAAAATTCAAAAAGAAGATGAAGTTGTGCTGAAATGAAGAAGGTGAAGTCATGAATCATCTCCTTACCTTGGTTGACTTCTCAATTTTGAATCCTTTGTTCCCATTTATTCTTTTAAAACCTCAATCATAAGCCACATTACAACCCAATAAAGAGACCTTACTGATCTGAAGTTGATTGAGTTGTCATGTGGAGATGAGGAGTTGTATATTCTATGGTAAAAAGAGATAGAGGATTTCAGGAATTAGTAGCACTACCTATGCTCATGCTTGTAGTCCTATTTGAGGATTATAACTGCTCTTTAGCTGGAGTGAAATGATACACCTTTTATTTTTATTTTGAGTGACAGCCCTGGTGAGACTTGGGTCTGAATTTAAATTTATTAGGGGCAATATCCAAAACAAAATTCTCAAATTATTGGTGAGTTGTGCACTAATTTCCACACACAACACCCTTGATATGAGTTGATTGGTTTTGGAGGAAGTTAAACCTAATCTCAGTGTTAAAACGTTGTTTTACTGCTGTGACTCCTCAAAAAAATTGAGTAAGGTGTGGAATAAATTTTATTTGTTTGAACTTTGTTTTGATATGTTACATTGATATTAACTGTTTGATTGAGAAGTTTGTGGGTACCTTCACTGAAAACCCTCAAGTGACTTCACTCCTCCACTGGGGATCACCAAGGGGGGGAAGGCTTGGTGCATAAGCTAAATGCATCCGTGCTCCCTACGAAAGTGGCATTTAAGTTTTGTATAATAATGGTTTAATTTTTCCTAGGCACTGAATATTACCATTTTCATCTCCTAACCTAGGCTTTACTAGAGCCTAGAGCTGTGTAATAAATAATTTTTAAATATATTTTGTTTCTACCAATAAATTGCAGCCATAGTGCAGGAATCCAACTGAAAGTGCCAAGAAGAGAGGATTGGGAGTCAAGCTTCATACCTGTTAGAGAATTACAGTAGAGAGGAATCACTACTGACCATGCTACAGCTATGTGCCCATTGGAGCAAAATAGCAGCAGCACCTTCAGCTAGCATGCTAGTACAGCAGCCCAATCTTCAGTAGTGTGCACACATCTAATGTGCACACTTTAGCAGTTCATTAGAGCCGCATAAGCTTCAGTTGTGTGCACAAAATGGCAAGCTCACACATTCAAGAGTAGACCAGCTTCAGCAAGGTTTGCATCCACTTGAGAAGGCCTTGAGTATTCAAACAATTTCAGCAACTATGTGGAACCCGAGTGGATCAGATCTTCATTGGCAAAAGCACAAGTATCAACAGTTGCAAAGCATGCAGTCATGTGGTTCACCACCTGCAGTAGCTGCACATTAGAACAATTGGTGTGCACATTAGAACTCAGCAGTTCAGCAGCTAAACACTAAAATAGTATAACATCAATATATGGGAGTTGTGTGCACACACACTAGCTGCAGATTAAAGAAGAATAGCCTCAGTAGTTGCATTTCGACCAGTTTTTGAGAAGAAGACCTTCAGCTGAAGCAACTCAAGCAGATCTCGAGCAGTTAGCAACTTCAGGTGCTATCAGCAACACTAGCTCGAGAGGATCTTGAGTGTTTCAAAACCCTTCAGCAAACCTCTCGAGTTTCAGCAGCTTCAGGTGCTTCCAACAGCTCCAACATGACAAGAACTCGAGCAGTTGCTCGAGTAGTTCAGACCAATAGCCAACCTCTCGAGTTCTTCACACTAACCTCTCGAGATTGTAAACTCCTTCTAACCTGTCGACCAACAGCCCATCCGCTCTAGTTTTAGTTCAGACCTTCAGTCAACTTCTCGAGCTTCAGGCAGCTAACCACTCGAGGTGTTTTCAGCAAATACTCGAGCACCTTCACATCCTGTCGACCAACCTATCGACTTGCTTAAGCAAACTACTCGAGATCCTTCAGCAGTTCACCAAACCTATCGAGTTGTTTCAGCAACTGCTCGAACCATAGTTTTCAACTACTTGAAGACCTCTAGACTTCAGCCACCATCCACTCAAAAATGCTTCAGAACTCATTTCAATCTGTAGCAGCTCGGACTCCATTGGGTTCTAACTGATTTAGCATTTATCAATGGAAGCTTCCCTTGGCTGTAATGAAGCCACCTCAGCTGAGAATAACTGAAAATATTTTCCTCTTCTCTGATTGGCTAAAATACTAATCACATGAATTAGAATAAGCTGAATTAATTTCTCTTCTCTGATTGGTCAGAAATATGGCACACAGATCGAGGCATATGTATAAATGGCAACCTTTGGGCTGTGATTCATTAGTAAGGAATTAAGGAACAAGGAATAGCCTCAGTCCTCCTTAGCTCAATTTTAGTTTAGTTTTAGGTTTTCTATTTTCCCTTTATTTTCCCTCTTCTCTCCCTAATTCAGCCTGTTGGATTTGATCTAGGTAGCAGCCAAAGGTTGATTCAAATTGTAAATGGATCTGTAAATTCATGGTGAAAAAGCTCAGATTATTGTACAGACTGTAGGCTTGAGGTTGATTCATTGTAAGTATGTTTTGAATCAATGAAGAGCTATGTTTAATGTTTCATTAGATCTGTAAATCTTCTATTCAATTGCTTTAGAGTTTTCTAGATCTAATGCACCTATGGATGCATGAGCTTGTAGCCTTGCATCTATAGTGCCTGTAGTAATTTTCATGTTCCATTCTTTACCCCCATGACTGGAGTAAATCTATAGGATGATCTGTGACCATTCAAGTGGATAGATCATAGCCTTAGGTCTAATCTAGATCTGAGGATGGATTCGGATTCCTCCTCTTTGCACTTGAGCTTGTAGCCAAGTGAAAGATTGTAGCAGATCTTGTTCTTGCTCTGATTTTCAGATCTATTTTCAGTGAAGAGATCTGAAGTTTTGCAGAGATTGCAGACTTATGAGCTAGGTCATTGCAAGTTTCTTTGTAGCAATGACCAGTTGAGTTTAGATTCCCATTTAATCTATAATTTCTTGTGGCTTTCACTAGATCTGATGGATTGTTTGCTCCTATGGATGCATAAGCTTTTAGCCTTGCAAACATAGTGTCTGCAATGATTTTCTTATTTCAGCTTGAGCCTTTGAATCGGATGAAATCTCTCGGATGCTCTTTGACCATTCAAGTGGATAGATCATAGTCTTAAGATCAGTTCAATTCTTTGGTTTAGGTTGGATTCTTCTACCTTGTTCTTGTGCTTGTAGCCAAGTGAAGGACAACTGTTGATCCATTTCTTAATCAGTTTTACAATAAAAACCAGCCCCCTAGCTATCTACTTCTCACCATTTTATATTTTATTTTATCATACACCTTCATCCTCTTTCAGATCTATCTTTTAATTATGTTTTGTAGCTTAGATCTGGTTTAGTTTTGACAACCGAAAAACTCCATCTCTTTTATATGTTTACATAAATTTAGGTGTAGAAGTGTCAGATCTGTAACAGATCTGGAGATCTACTTGGTTTTAGATCATCACTCTCTGTGGGACAAACTCTTACTTTTAAAACTTGCTATAACAGCCCTGTATCTTGCAGGTTATTTATTTGTGCTGAAAACCATTCCATTTCATTTTATTTTTTTGCTGCATTTTAACCATCCACATTTGTTAATAAAATTCTGTCAAGCCCAATTAACCAACACTCCATCTCAGTTTTGCCCAGTAATGTCGCTAAGCGCTTGGGGCCAATGACCCTGAGCAACAGACATTTTTTCCAACATACAGAGCTTTTATTTTCTCACCATGTTACCTACCTGATGTTTGAGGTTCGTTCTGAATATGGCTGACCCATCAGTGATGCCTTGGGCCTCTTTGGATGTCTCTTATCTTTAGCATTCAATCATGAGTGATCGGATACCAAAGAGGGGCATCTGTAGACACTCAAATTTGGCCTAAAGTCCGATCGAAACCTACTTTGAGAGAGGCGCACCCCCGAGATTCTGATAGCATCTCCCACGCCCTTAAGACCCTTCCCAAACCCTTAGGAATTACCCCCAGCCTAACCCTTAGCTAACCCTCACAGGCAATGGTTAGAGTGAGATATGTCAGGGCTGATCGAGACCTCTACTAAGACTAAATCTTATACCATTGAAAAGTAGAGGTTCCCAACTTTCCAACAAGCCAAGAATCATCTCAATCTGAGTTGTACTTTAAAAGTTATGGTGATCCAAAGAATGTCTAAAAATTATACCTAGTTGAGGTATGCATGGCGTGTGTATTATACATGCCAAGCCATTTTTTCCCAGAAATGGTTTTGAGTGTATATTACACATGCCAAGTACAGGTGGGCCCCCAGCGAGCTCTGAACTTCTCTGGGTATTGTAGCTATGCTGGCGTGTGTAATACACACGCCAGGCTTAGCTACAATAACTGTTGGTTTTTACCCAAATTTCACTTTAGAGTTTGACTTGTTGACCATCTCAATGCTTAGGGTGGGTTTCATTAAGACTGTTGACCCTCATTTAGCCTATTTGCAACCCTCTAGTTATTTGAAACCTTACCCTATCATCTACCATTGAAACCCATTGCCCACATTTCCAAGCCCTCAAAATCCTAAGAAACCTTAGATTGGGAGATTACCTAATTGCTAACCCTAATTGGCCCTTAAGCACCTCCTAACCTCCATTTTTCCTATAAATGGAGAGGCACCCCTCCCTTTACAAAGGCTTGAAACAAATCCAAAAGAGAGAGAAGATTAAGAGAGAGCTTTCCTCCCCTTTTGTGCACCATTTTCATACAAATTCCAGAACTTCAAAGTCTCCTTTAGACCCCACCTTTCATCAAAAATCTCCTAGTTTAGGTGAGAGCTATCCCCTAGCCCTCCTCTCCTACCCCTTAAATAGCAAGCTTTAGAGGTTAGAACCCACTCTTCCATAATCTAGGCCATCAGAAGCTTATCAAGTGCACCCGAGCGATGGTTCACAAGTGTGCTACAAGGGCCCAAGAGCTCCGGCTCTCCCCTCTACTCTTCTACCTTCTTAGCTTTTCCTTTATCCTTGAATATATGTCGTTACACCGCTGAATTCTCAATAATTGTGGAGGGGCACAAATAGGATCCAGGTGCCTTTGGGCAAGAGAAAGTGCTCTTTTCTTTTTTATTTTTCTTTTATTTTGGCCATAAGTAGAGACCGCTTTCAAGCGGGTTGATCGGGTGCCTAACACCTTCCTGATCGATAACTGAAGCCCCTACCCAAGAGCCTTTGGCATGGATCGGTAAATAAGAGTCATATTTTTGGCACTTCGATACTTATAAAATTAATTTGGGTATCCCGGGACACAAAAAGCTATGGGTGGCAACTATATTTTTCACACAAGCGCATCATCACGACGTATCGTCAAAATTTCACAGTTGCATAGTGAGGGAGGGCGAGATCGCCAGTCAGGTGGCACTGATTGAGCTACTCCGAAGTCAACAGCAGGCTGGTCAGGAGGTGGAGGCCAGCCTATGATCGAAGATTGATCGACTGGTGAGTGTTTTTTTGCTTTTGGTTCTAGCGACATTGTTCTTCACCGTTTCTAATGTGTGATATGTGTCATGCTTACAAAGGGAAAAGTTCATTACTGCTGGGGTGTTTGCTCCAGCACTCAACCCATCTTCGACTGTGTCATCAAGTCAGGAGGATCCAGTGATAGCCTAGCTTCAGGCTGAGCTAGAGCATGGGGTAAGTTTATTCGATCTTTTGATTTTATTTCGTTTGGATTATCTTAATATTTTTGCTAACACTGTGCGGTGTATTTTTAGCGTCAGCTTGCTGAGGACCACTAGACGAGGGAGGTGACAGCTGCCTCCCTATGCCCGAAGAGTCAAGTATAGTGTGTTTTAGTGTTTGTGTATGTTAGTTGTTTTATTTTGTTGATTGCTTTTCTTTCTGACGTGTTCTATGTTGGTTGCTCTTTTCTTGTGCAGGTCGTCCCTAACTCAACTCCTGAGGCTCCTCCTTCAGAGTCTACTCCTCCTCCCACTCAGGTTTGTTTAGTAAGTGTAGTTCCATTTTCAATTTTTAGTCGTGGCGTTGTCTGATGTGCTTCTTATTTGTGTTGTAGCCGGCTATGTCCGAGTTTCCTCCTCTGCCACCTTTTGATCCGGGGACTAGCACGACTGTTGAGCACCTTCTTCGAGAGAGGGTGGATCTGGTATGCTTCTTTTTCTCTTCAGTGTTTCCTTCCTTCATAGGTATCTCGGTTCTTGACTTTGAGTGATCATGCAGGCTCGTCAGCTCGAGGAGTCACGTCAGGAGGTAGCGTGGGTGCTCTCCATTCCATAGGCGAGGTGGGTTCTTGGAGATACGCACTGTCGCGAGGACCTGCTCATCGACATTCTTATCACGCAAGGGACCCAGAAGGAGGTAATAGAGGCGGCTCGTCGGACGGTGCGGGCGGAGATCCAGTTGACTATAGAGTGGCTACAGTATCGACTAGGGAGGAGCAAGTGAGGGGTGTGTGGGGTGATTGGTCGCCTCACCCGATTGAAATCGGTGGCCACTGGCTCCCTGGCTGGCCAGCCCCATTGTACGACACGTGAGCGTGTGAGGGATTATGTTCATGATGACTCTGTCATCTGGGAGTTACTTGCTAAGGGTCCTTCACATTCGTCGACTAGGCGGTCGGCCGGTCAGGCGAGTGAGTGAGGTTCCATTGCGAGGCCCTCTTTTCCCAGGGAATGTCCACCAACTCTGGGTGTTGGGATGGAGTTCTCAGTGGATCAGTCTCCTGATCCATGGGCTAATGATACTAGGGATAGCGGCAACCGACTATCCCAGAGGCAGCGTCAGGAGTAGGGTTGTGCATATATTTTTTTTGAATTTTTTGTTCATTATATATACAAGGGGTATGCCCCCGGTGACAGATGTAAAAGACAAATTTTGATATACATATAGAGAGAGATTTTTTTTTTGTTTAGATGTACCTAGCTTCACTTTCCTTTTATTTTACCTTCCACACTTTAGCTGCTTGCTTTTGGTGTCATTGCCTATTATTGGTACTTCGATGCTCCTTGAGTTGGCCCAGTAATAGTTTTGGGTTGCTTTGTTCTTGCGCATGAGTATGAAGTTATCAGTAATTTTATTTTTTCTCTTGCTGATTGTCAAGGGGGGAGGTGTCTCAATCCGAGGTCTAGTAATAAAAGCGGGATTGTTGTACCATTTTCTTTTTCTTTTTTTTTGCTTTTTTTTTCTTTCTTTTTGTCTACTATTTTTCATTACAAGAAAAGGAAAATAATGCAACAGGGAAAGCAAATAACTGAAAGAAAATTCTAAAACTAAAAAAATGTCCCAGTGTAGGAGCGTGATGGGATAGGCAGTATAGTATCTTCAGCAGTCTTCCTTGGGTGATGACCTCGTTGTTGTGCATCTTTTCTATGGATGAGCATGTTGACACCCCCATTTTGCCTTCTCAGAGTATACAAACTTGTTCAGTCAACCTTTGACCCTTTTAACCCACAGTGTGGGACCATGCAATAGTACATGGCTGAACGTCGGCTGAAACAATAGCTCAGTGGCTCAGATCCCAGTGTAGGGAGACTATATACTGAAATAACAGTATATAGCTAGAATGTAGACTAAAACAATAGTCTTGCATTTCATTCTAGAGACCATACCCGAACAACCTGCATCTACGCATATAAAACCTCTGCGTAATTAGATTCTGATGTAAACCACAAGCGCAGGTGGATCGGCCCACTGCACCTTTTCGCACTCAAACTTCCTTTCCCAGACCAATTCGAGACTCGATTACACTCTTGAATCTAGGCGCGTGATCGGATTGAGCGCTCCACCACCAGCGCGCAATTGGCCTACTCCCGACCTAGTCTTACTACCCTTGACCCCTACCCTATGTTTCCTTGATTAAACGCTTCAAGTTAAACGCTTAATCAGATTGAGCGCATGATAACATGCACGCAATTAGCCCAAATTTGTTAGGACTAGGAGACTCGCTAAGCAAGTCAGCCGGTCGCCCACTAAGTCGGTGACTGACTCAAAGCGATTAAGCGTTGGAATCCAGGCGCACAATTCAATTAGACGCCCTTAAACAGTTGCGTAATTGAAGGAAAACCTATAAAAGTTTTTTTTCTCGAAGAGAGAAAGGGAAGCTGCAAATTTTGAGAGAGGAGACGGTAAATTTCTAAATCAGAGAACTCCGAGCACGAACCCACAGAACCCAACCATGATTTTGAGATTCAAACGCCCGAACTTCCGATGATTCTCTCCGCAATCGTGACCCCCTTAGGTAAGGATTTAATATTTTAATTTCCAATCGTAGCTTATAATCTCTAGATTTATTAATTCTTAATTTTATTTTCAGTCTTAGACCGTAGCACCCATTTCAGACCGAATCTTCTATTTCTAGTTCTAATTCCCTGCTTTTAGAATCGGTCCTTGATTCGTCGGTTCGATATACCGACCGTTAAGACTGAATTCTACTCTAAAATCATAATTTACAGTCCTATCATTAATTCTGATAATAGCCATAATGATAGAAATAATAGCTCTGGAAAAAACCTCACCACTCAACAAATTGTAGAACTTTGCATCCAAAGAATACAAAGAGGAGGTGATGACTCCGAAGAGTTGCTTCGAGGATTGGCCGCTGCATATGAAACCATTAAGGGACAACAAAATTTGGAAGAGTAAGAGCGACAAGAAAGACCACCGCCTATCCTGAGTACAGTATCAGCTCACGCCGCGTCATTGAGGTGGCATGCTCACACATTCTTTAACGACGACGCACTGGATAGGGCTAGCTTGCGGCTCACGTCAAAGGATAATACCATTAAGATCGAAGATCTCCCTAAAATGCTTGACGAGTACATGGCCAAGAGGGAGCACCCTGGTCATTCATTCGGGTTTGATAAATTTTGCAGGGATGTCGAATTTAACCTGCCTATAGGATTCAAACCGCCAAAATTTACCAAATATAATGGCACAGGAAATCCGAACCATAACTTGGCACTCTTTTGCAATGACTATCGGCCCATACGCGACAACCAAGGACTTCTCATTCACTACTTCCAACGTTCATTAGAAGGAGAAGCTCTAGACTGGTTCACGAGACTCCCACTCTATAAGATCAAAACCTTTGACGATTTGGTTGGTCAGTTCTTAGACCAATACAAATACTTGATCCAAGAGACAGTCAGCCTCAGTGACCTAATGGCCACCAAGCAAGGACCTGATGAAGAGTTTGTTGATTTCGTCGCTCGATGGAGAAAACTTGCTGCGAGGATCAACACTTTAATAAAAGAGAAAGACTCGGTCTACATTATCATTGGCAATACTAGGGAACCGTTAAAGAGAGCACTTGTCATCAGTGATTGCCCTGACTTCACTGCACTTCATTCCCGGACATCCCGACTAGCGCGACATATAAAAGGCAGAGACCTTACCCTACCTATCGTTACGGCCAAAATAGGCTCCTCTAGCAAGTCAAAGTCAAAAAATAATAAGAAACCCTTAGGAACTGAACAAGTTAACACCGTTGTTAACCAAGGACAAAAATCTAATAACGGTAGCTTCCAACCGCGAAACTTCGGGCAAAACCAAAACCAACAATGGTATACCAACTAGAATCAGGGCGCTCATCAATCCAAATACGCAAATCAGAACCAAGGCCAAAACCAGGGTCAAGGCCAATACCAAAATAGAAATCAATACCCTAATACCTATTAGAACCAAAACGCAATGCAAAATCAACTAGCCCATGTGCCAAATTATAATAGCGTCCCCCCACCATAAAACTTCAATCCGGCTAGAGGCCCCTACCAACCAAGGCAGGAGCATTATCCCCCTTTACCCGATACGATCTCCAATGTCTTCTGGTTTCTTAACACTCAGAACCTCCTTCGATTCCCACCAGAAAAACTTTGACCATGGCCTGCAAATCTAGACTATAGTAAATATTGTGCATTCCATCGATATGCTAGACACAGCTTAGAGGACTGTTGGGTCCTCCGAGACATGATCTATGACATGAGCGATTGGAACCAAATTGATTGGGAAGCATTGAGGAATCCTAACCCTAATGAGAACCAACCCCAACAAAACTTGGGGATCATAAACAACCCCATGCCTAACCATAACCAAGGGGCACCGACCCAGGTCACTACCGTAGATCTCCCCAATCAACCCTCTTTCCAACCCTCCACTTTAATCACTCGCATCCAACCCTACAACGCTCCTACTACCCCTGTGAGAGTCTTTTCGCTCTCACATCCTTCGACCTTGATCATTCGCATCGCTCTGCCAAACCCGCCACCTTATCCAAAATACACCCAAATACGAATCCACTCCTTTAGGGCCAGGAGACCATTCCTCCATTGTCCCCCACCAGAACCTTCGACCCCTCCAAATCCTGAACAGACACCCTCACCACCTCCATCGTCTGATTCTGAACCCGAGTTTGGAGATCACGTTCTTCAAATCATAGCCCAAGTTGTCGCGTGGGTAGACAGTATCATTCGAAAGACTCCAAACCTAGAAAACTAAATGAAGACTGAGTGCTCACTAAACATAAAGGAAGGCGAGTGAGAAAAACTTTCCAACCCGAATGAGACCCTAGTCTTAGCTTTCTTAGAAGAAGTGGATTATACGCAGTACCTCCCACCTTGGAACTGCGCCGTGCATGCCGACGCTTTGACCTCTAATTTTACTCGCTTTGCAAATACATCAACGTCGAGCCACACTAGGTTCAGTCAACAGTCCACTTGCCCAATTCTCAAATCCGGAACCAATTACCCACCTCCTTCTTTTCCTCGAAACAAGGATTTCATGAATGCACCACAACTAGACAGGAACGCAAGAGAAAGAGAGGTTCACTTGTCGCCCCCGCCTCACATCATTCCTCTGCCAATTCCTGCACCTCAACCACCCACACCTAAGGTTCATCGGCTAGGTAAAGAGATTACACTCGAGCCAGGGCAAGGATACGACCTGCTACGGCACCTTCAAAAGATCCCAGCTCGGATATCTATATTAGAGCTCATCAAGAATCCCCTGATCATCATCAATTATTGGTAAGGATACTTGAGGACACACAGGTAGACGAGGACACGATCCTAGATGAGCTTCATCAAATCTCCTTGGTCATGGCACAACCTCCAGCACTCACATTCACCGACGCGGACATGCCTAAGGAGTCACTCCGTGGGAGTGCCGCTCCTATATATCTCACAGTCATCATTAGAGGATTCTCTGTACCTCATGTGTTGGTTGATACAGGAGTCGGACTCAATATTTGTCCACTCATGATATTAAAGACGCTCGAATACACGGAACAAGATGTCAGGCCCTTGGCCCTGTAGCTCATAGCTTATGACGGCTCACGTCGTTTTGTTAAAGGGACTATTAAACTCCAGGTTCGCCTCAGACCTGTGATAAAAGACGTCACCTCCCATGTTTCTGATTCTGTTAGCACATATAATCTTATCTTAGGAAGAAAGTGGTTGGAATCAATGAAGGTCGTCGCATCTACGTATCATCAATGCGTCAAATTCCCATACGAGGACTCCATCATTCGTATATACGCCGATACACCTCTCCAGGAAATGGATACTAATTATGCGACAAGCATTCCTACGGCCTATGACTCCGTATTAAATACGGGACACATTCAAAAGACTCGAATCCTAGGTGAGACAACCATAGCCGAAGTCTGCCCCCCTACCCATCCTAGTTCTCCCCTGACGTGTCGACAAGAGTTGATGAGGAGAGAGGTCAGTCCAGACCTCGCCAAGATTTATGACATCAACCCCACCGCAACAAAGGGGTGGGATCTTATGTACCAACTTAGATACATTCCTCACATCGAACTCGAAAAGAATAAGCAAGGTCGTGTAGGACCTGTCGTCCCAATGAAAACACGCAAGCATATAGGGCTAGGTTACCAATCAGACGGCTCACAAAACTGACTTGTTCCCTACCTCACCAAAGTGTTGTCTATATGATCACTTCGTCTATGGGACCACTAAGAAAGCCAATGTACCTAAGCAGAAAGAGGTATCCTTCACTAAATTCCAAGAAGTAGAAATCAAACAAATGGCTAAAGCTTTCAATGATTTGATGAACTTGAATGATGACATTGATGAATCCCTTAAAGGAGTCAAACCCTTATTTGACCTCAAAGAGCCTATAGGAAAGGGAAAGGAGGAGCCTCCTGAGCCCGATCTGCAATCAAAAGATTGGGAATCCACTGATGAGGAGGACTTCCACATACCTACCTTGCAAGGAGATAAAGAGCATTTATACTCAATGTAGGAAGAAGATGATGCCTCACAAGCAGAGTTTAACTCATATAGCATCAACCTCTGCCTTGGCCTTAAAGGATAAGAATGCCCGTGAGACTCACCATGTATCTCTCACCCATATCAACCCCGTTGTGAGGCATGCACTCACATATTAGAGTAATTCGCTAGTGGGATCCGATATTCTACGATGACAGAAGTGAACGACTCCGACCCTGTAACGATGGAAACAAGCAACAACTCACCGGCTCCGCTATCGTCGTAAGAAGAAGAGAATTCTGACAGCCAGTTGACTGACCCAGGAGGAAATACCCATGTCGCACTCTTTTGGTTTGAATTAGACTCTCCTTCATCCCCAGATGCATCGCAACTCCAAATATTTCAGAAATCGCTTGAGGAAGAGTGGCGACCTCTGCCAAGTGATGACGAGGATTACTGAATAGACCTCCCCGCACTTGAATTAGTAGAACAAGCCAACCTAGGACTTCAAGCCTTATCAGATCAAGAAAGTGAACTTGATATTATCATCGATTCTAAAGGATGGGAATGCCCTTGGGAATCTCCCTGCGTTCTTCACCAATACTAGCCTCGTTTCTGAGCATGCGTACTCATCCCGACATATTATGAAGATTAAGAAAAAGAGCTCCCTCCCCTTGGGGATCCTTTAGGAGACTCTCCTTCCCGGGAAGAGCAACCATATTATATCTTCAAGGATGATAGTTCAATTGATAATGATCTCCATAGATTCTATGAGGAAGAGGCAATCAATGTGATAGAGGGAATGAAAACTACGATACCACTGTCACCCACGTCCTTTATTCAGAAGATTCCATTAGATGAGGACTCCAAAAAAAAATGTCAAATTTAGAACAAGTCTACATCTCTCAAAAAATCTCTCGAACTACTTCAGCGACCGTCTCACTCCCTTAATTAGAGGAAGTAGCTCTCCCGGCACCTCTTGAGGCGACCGACTCTGTACCATATTTATTATCAAAAATTTTAAAAATAGAAAAAATAGAAAATCCTAAAAATTTGAAAATACAAAATCTAAAAAAATCAGAAAACCTTAAAAAAGAAAGGGAACCTTTGTCCCGAATCCATCATCTGATCAATAAGGAGACTTTTCTCCTGAGACTACTATCCTATCTTCTACACTAGGACGTAAAGCATCCCGACTAAACAACAAGCCGGTGAGCATACCTGACGAGATACTTCATGACTTTGAGAGAAGAATCAATAGCCTTGACCTTCACCTTATCAAAGACTCTTTGTCATAAATTGCACCGATGAAGGGTTACTTCTCGCAAAATCGAATCCCCAGTGTAGTAATTTCACAGTATAGGAGCTTACTGATGAGGAGGAAGGAACACCAGTTGCCGAGGGGGCACAGGACTTCCAACGGGTTATCAAGCATTTCGACGAGCAAACTCAAGCTGCCGTGAAACCGACAGAAGAAATTAACTTTGGCATCGAAGAGAAACCTAAGAAATTGCTAGTTAGCGCAACGCTTAACTCTAAAGAACTCCAACATATTGTCCAAGTCTTGCAAGAACACCTTGACTCTTTCGCATGGTCCTATGAAGATATGCCTAATTTTGACCCCAGCTTGGTAGAACATCAGCTGGTCTTGGAACCCGACGTGAAACCCGTAAAGCAGAAACTCTGTAGGATGTACCCACAAACAGCTCTGCAGGTCAAAGAGGAAGTCGACAAGTTACACAAAGCCAAATTTATCCATGTCGTCCTCTACCCTAAATGGGTCCCCAATATAGTACTTGTCGCTAAGAAGGATGGCAGAGTACGAGTTGCATTGATTTTTTAAACCTCAACCAGGCATGCCCAAAAAATGACTTTCCACTTTCACACATTGACTCTCTAGTCGACAACACTACTAGGCATGAGATGCTATCCTTTATGGATGGTTTCTTAGGATTTTATCAAATCAAATTAGTCGAGTCCGACCAAGAGAAGACTCCTTTCACCACACCCTGAGGAACTTACTGTTATGTCGTCATGCCTTTTGGGCTCAAGAACGCAGGAGCTACGTATCAATGCACCATGATGGCTATTTTTCACGATATAATGCATAAATGTGTAGAAGTCTATATCGATGACATATTAGTGAGTTCCCAAACACGGGCAAGACATGTTGAAGCACTCCGACTAGTGTTACAAAGAGCTAAGAAATATCAATTGAAAATAAACCCAAAGAAATGTTTCTTCGGAGTCACTTTCGAAAAGTTACTCGATTTTATAGTTAGCAAGCGAGGGATTGAAGTCGACCCTGCTAAAGTTAGAGCCATCCTTGAGATGCCACCTCCCCGTGATATCAAAGAATTACGAGGCCTGATCGAAAGATGTCAATTTATCAGGAGATTCATCTCCCAGCATTCAGACAGATGCGATCCTTTCTACAGACTAATTAAAGGAGGAACCGAGTACAAGTGGGATGACCAGTGCCAACAAGCCTTCGATAAAGCAATGGGAGTAATTCTGAGACAATATGAAAAAGATGGCAAGAAAGAGAAGGCTATCTACCACCTCAGCAGGACGATGGTCGAATACGAACGAAAATAAAATCCCATGAAAAAGACCTACCTCACACTGGTATGGGCTTCGACCAAGTTGCGATACTACTTCGGAGCACATAAGATATTAGTACTAGCCCGAATGGACCCTCTGAAATACGTATTCGAAAAGCCTACAACATTCGAAAAGATCGCTCGCTGGCAAATGCTATTACAAGAGTTTGATATCACCTACATCACGCAAAAGTCAATCAAAGGCCAAGCAATCCCCGATGAAGACCTACTTACAATCCACAATGAAGAGCCCGATAAGACTTCATGGACCCTTTATTTTGACGACACTCTAAATCACATAGGAAAAGGCATTGGGATAGTCCTCCTAAGTTTGGAAGGAGTTGTCATACCTAAAGCTTTTCAATTAGACTTCCCTGTCACTAATAACGTCGCAGAATACGAAGCCTTCATAGCTAGACTACAAGCAACATTACAATTAGGCATTAGACAGTTGAAAACCATCGGTGATTCTAAGCTAGTAATCTCACAAGTCATGGGAGAATGGAAAACTAAGGAAAGGAGACTAATGGCATATTTAGAAACTGCTCAATATCTAGTAAAAAATTTTGAAAGAATCTCTTTTACGCACATCCCTAGATTAGAAAATGAGCTTGCAGACTCCCTAACTATACTAGCCTCGGTCATTCAGATAACCCTTGGACAAAGTACCAAAACTTTCGTCATAGAAAAATTAACAGTACCCGTCCACTAGGTGGCATGGACCGTCAAGAGAGAATTACCAATCCTTCCTATGAGCACGACATCAAAGGAAGCAATTACTCCAGAAAAGCACGACAAGTTAGGAGCCAGAGTCTCTATGTTCAGATTTGAAAGATCACCAACTGACGACGGGCAGCCATGGTATTTTGGCATTTGAAACTTTCTCAAACATCAGCACATCGAATAGAAGACTATACAAAGAAGCCTTCACTAAAGGAGTACTGCTACAATGTGTTACAACTGTCAAAGGACAATACATTGCAGAGAAGACCGCAGTTCATTGCAGAGAAGACAAAGAAGTTATACAAGAAATTTGGTATCGATCTACGCCACTCCTCACCGTTCTACCCTCAAAGAAATGGACAAGCAGAAGCCACCAACAAAATGTTGATTCAAATTCTAAAATATACAGTAGAAATAAGCAATGGAGCTGATTGGCTTGAACGACTACCAGAAGCACTCTGGGCCTATCGAACTTCTATTCGTACAACCACAGGCCAAACTCCCTACCTCCTTACCTACGGGATGGAGGCCGTCTTACCATACGAGATACAAGTACCATCCTTATGGATCCAACTTGATGATAAGCTATTCTTAGACGAGAGGAGGATTGCCCTACTCACGCAGCTAGAGTAGCTCGATGAAACATATCTAAGGGCAGTCGATCACGCTCATGTATATCAGAGGAGAGTGGTCAGGGCTTACGATAAGAAAGTCCTTGAATGAACCTTCAATATTGAAGAATTAGTCTTCAAGAAAGTCAAACCTTCTAAGCATGCCCACCCAAAAGGAAAACTAAAACCAAACTGAGAAGGCCCTTACGTCATAACAGCCGCATACCCCGAAAATGCCTACAAACTGACGAACCAAGCTAGGGAAGAACTCCCTAGCCCTTAGAACGCCATGTACCTTAGAAAATACTATCCTTAACTCTGTGATCATCACATCCCATGGTTAAATACTTATAGTTATCATCCTCGTAGTCGTCACGACCCATTCATTGGTCGAATGCCTTCAATCCCTAGAATATTCTTGAGACCTCCCATTTATCGCCTACCTTCTTATTCGGGCAATCTGACTAAAGGACTAGTGACCTACCTAATCTCTTCAAAAGTATAAGTAACACCTAATCCTCATTCCCCTTCCCCCGTCATTGGAGGAGATGTTAGAGCAGAAAAAAATAAAGATGCTAGGTTCAATCAAAACTCATTATTTTTACGCTAGCTGGATACTTTCAAAATATATCTACATATCAAAATTTGAGCGAGAGCATTACGACAAATGAATAAGTCAATGAGCTCAGGGAAGCATAAGCAAGCCGTAAGGGCATCTCTGGTAATTTCACCAGAAGTATATAAGCAAGCTGCGAGGGCACCCCTGATATCCCTATACTACTAGATGTCGTCGTAAGGTGGCGGGAGGAGGACAAACTCCTGCTAACCATAGAATGTGAGATTTTGATGGTACCGAAACATGACGGAGAGCTCAATCATGGCCCCGCATTCCCCCGAAAAGAAGACTTCTACTCATCTCTTTTACAGAGTATTAGGTACAAGCTACTCCCTACATTATTGACCCTTATCCTTTTTGTACTTCTTTTTATATTTTGGACGATAAGTTGGAAGCCTCGCAAGATATCGCAGGATATTCTAAGGAATGAAATCGAAAAATCATGAATGACGACTGATACAATCACCTGCTATACTTACCATATTTTTCCCTAATAACCAGGGGATAGGATGACCACTACCCTAAGATAGACCCCATATGTAACTGACCTGATCAAAGAGACCTCCCCCCAGTTTGATGACAGTATTGATGAACGCTCTCTTCAAGACTAACTCACCTAATACCCACGACTTCACATAGACCCACAGTGCTCATCAAAGGCCCAGAAAAGCAACATTGCATCTACACGTTGGGGCATTTTTTAGATTAAAAGGAGAATCATATCAAAATCATTGATTCGTCTACCAAAAGATGAAGAACGTCGAAGTTACTGTGCAAAGAAAGCTATCGAAGACATTATACTGTCGATACAATCACGCCCCTACACTGGGGCATTTTATTTTTATTTTTATTTTTAGTTCTTATTGCTACGATAGTTATTTGCTTTCCCTGTTGCATTACTTTAAAAAAAAATGAAAAAAAAAAAAGAGAAAAAAGAAGTAAAATAAAAAGAGAAAAAGAGCATATATCTACCTTTGTTACCAGGCTTCGATCTGAGATACTTACCCCCTTGACAACTAGCAAGGGGGAGAATAAAAATTACTAATGACATTACCTTTATATGTGCAGATACGAAGAGACCTTCAACTATCGTCGGGCCAGCTCAGGAAGCATCCAAGTCCCGATGATGGTTGACGGCACCAAGAACAAAAGCAAACGTAGACGCAAGAGGTAACAAAAGTAAAAGGAGCTGATCAGGTACATCTAAACCAAAATCTCCATATATATATATATATATATATATATATATATATATATATATATGTTAAAGTTTTCTTTCCTGTTTTACAATTGTCATTGGGGGCATACCCCCTTGTATATACAATGCGCACTCAAAATGGACAAAACATACACGTGCATACACCTACTCCCTACGCTGCTGCTGGGACAGTCGAGCACCACTATCCCCAGTATCATCAGCTTGAAGGTCCATAGACTGGTCCTCTGAAAAAATGATCCCGGTGCCTGGAGTTGCTGGAACCTCTAGACGGCGCGACCCCACTATAGAGCCCCCTAGCTCGCCTGACTGACAGTCTGCCTCGACCGAAAATGAGGAGGATGCCCACCTGGATACTCACGAATGACATAATCCTAGTGAGTATCACTGCTGACACGATCACGCGACGTGTAACGAGACTACCCGGACGAAGACCCTGTAGCCCTCGACTCCCCAATATCCTCCTCCATGGCGACAGCACCAGTCTAAGCCTCAGAAGTATCGCCCACATCCGTCATAAACATCCTCTCCAACTCGGAAATAGTGACCTCACGCCTGACACTACCCTCACCCTCCATATCGGAATAAGAACTCGAAAAACTAAAGTAAATGGAAGAAACGGTGCCTCAAACAGACGACCAGATCATGAGATATCGCGAAAACACGAAAACTCGAGCACAAGAAAATTAGGAAACTAGAGAATCGAAGACTAAACTGGATAACACGAAGAAAAATGAAAGGTTTCAACTATTTATAGAACTCACCCGAATCGCGTGCCTAAATCTCAGCGCTCAATCTAATCATGTGCAGTACACTATGCATTTAATTCAGATCAAACGCCCAATCCTGAGCACGCAATCTAATCGTCACCCGCTCACTATAACCCGACGACTTGGCTGCGCGTTTCCCACTAGGTGCGCAATCACATTAAGTGCCCAAAAAGTAGCGCACGAATGCCAAGGGTCAGCTGATCCTGCGCATCAAACTAGGCGCTTAATCACATTAAACGCTACTGAACTGACGCTTAACAACCTCCTGCACCTTTGAATGCACGTTCATGCCTAAGCGCGCGATTCATTCAAGCGCCCGGACTGAAGCGCGTAATTTCTCAGAAAACAAAAATTTTCACATACCCAAAATAGTAAACTCAAACCTGAAATAAAGACATTCTGATACTCACTATTAACCTAAATTACGCCCTTGATAAGACCAACCCAAAACACTCTTAATTGAAGAAAACTTACGCCCCGAAAACCCAAAAAATGCCCTTTACTTCACAATAAACAATTAAAACCCAAGAAAATGCCCTCTCCTTCACTTTCCTCAACCAGAAAAAAGATGCCCCCGACATCTTCATGTGTCCTCAATAAGATTAAATACTCACATTGCCTTTATAATACTCAAAACTAAATGAAAAAAAAAACTATCCTTAACATGCCATAGATTAATAAAAAAAACAAATGAAATTTAAAAAAAAACTAAACAAAAATTCTCCCGATGGGGTGACACTTCGAGTTGGATTGATAGCACCAACCCTAGTATCACCCCGAATTCCTAATCTCGTCCATTCTCATGATCCACTTAATAAACACAATTCCTCGGGTTCAATACCCGGGAAACGAAATAGAAAGGAATAAAAGACATTAATGAACAAAAAATGCCCAAAGTTATAAACACAAGATATGCCCCCAAACTTTTAGTCTCTAAACTTCAAATAAGAAAACAACAAGCCAAAAACCTTAGACTCATGCATTTATAAACCATACCCCTTAAATTGACAAATGTCACACAGTTGAAACCCTTCCAACCTAATTAAATCTAAAACCAAACACATGCCCCTCTGGAAAGCACAAATCTCCCAAATTCAGATAAACCAATAGAAATGAAACACCTAACTACCATCTAGAACCCATGAAAGCTCACACCATTTTAACAAGTATCATTCCAAAAGAAAAGAAAAAAAACCCTCAAACAAAACACCTTAAATGAAACAACAAAAAAAAAAACTTAAATAAAACAAAACAAAATCTAACTTGTTTAAGAGCACCCAAAGATGCCCCAACAAACCAATAGAATCAAGCGAACCCTCCAAACAAGGTGAACTGATCTTAAAAATAAATCCTAAATAAATCCAAAAATATAAAATAAGCCAAATCAAATCCTAAAACTACATCAAAACAAATCAGATAAGTCCAATTAATTAAGGAAATTTAAACCAACTAGCTGAGCACAGTAGAAAATAGACAATAAAAAATAATAAATAAATAAAAAATGCCCCTTTATTCATAATTCAAAATTTTACAATATTGCCAAAGGCATACCTCCTGAATTACAACCCAAAACAAAAACCTAGAACCTAACATACAACCCAAAATGAAAACTAAAGCCACAATGAGCCAAAGAGAGGACCAGAACGTCCAATCGGAGGCTTCAGAGATGTTGCCACTAGACTTGGAGAACTCAAACGAGCCACTGGTAGAAGAAATGGAAAATGGGTTAGGGATACATCGCTCCATTTACAGCACCTTCTCTCCCCGTCATCTTCACCTCCTCTGTCGCCGCTCTGCAACACTGCGTTCACTGCTCGCTAAAAAGGAACGATGTGAAGACTAGCACCCTCATTCCCAATACCGCCCATTCCCAAGACAATATTGTCCCCAAGCATTACCTCAGGACGAAGACCACGCAAAATAATGAATATAGGAAGGAACCCCATCCCAATCTGATGGTTAGATTGCTTAATATCGCTAAAACACGAATCTCAGAACACCAAAACACTCAATAAAGTCAATACTCGAGACTAAACCAGAGAATGAGAAATAAATGAAGCCTCCTACGCTTATATAGAGTACGGCCCCAATCGTGTGCTTAACTAAGCGCGCTTAATCAGATCACGCGCCACACATATCACGCTTAATCTAAAACACGCGCTAAGATTCAAGCGCGCAATGAAACTATCGCCCGCGCAGATGGCGCGACCTTTCGATCCCGCGCTTTTCAATAGCCGCGCAATCTGATCAAATGACCCATTCACGCTGCGCAATATGAAAGGTAACCCGTACACTGACCGGGCGATGCTCCGATCCCACCCGCATCTAAGGACATGCAATCTAATTAAACGACTTCCCCGTGTCGCGCAATATGAAAGGTCACCCGCACAGTGACCTGGTGACCCTTCAATCACGCGAAGATACTTAAGCGCACAATACAATCACGCACCCATATCCACGCGCGTAAACAGCCCCCTAAGCCCTAAATCGCACACCTGAAATCAGGCAGGCAATCAGATCCCGCGACTGGAAACAGACGCATAATTCCTAATTTTTACACAAAGTTCGATCCCGATTCGAGAAAAATTCCCTTTGTCCCACCGCGAAGCCTTATAAGCTATCCACATCGAAGAAGGAACAGCTGCTCACTCTACTCCCATCACGTAACCCTACCAAAAACGTCAACCATGCCCCTGGTCCAATTACAAACAAGACATACATGCCTCGCATGACATCGTCACCCCTGCCCTATCTCAATCAAAACCCTTTTGTCCCATTGTGCAGCAACCCAAGCACATCCCACCATGATAAAAAAAAAACACACGCATGACACCACCCCAATATCCGATCCCATCGTAAAAATTATAGCCATGCCCCCATGGCCCATCGAAAAATCTCGAAAATGTAAATACGTCAAAAAGCCAACACAACGCAACCACAACGTGAGCTCACCTGACCCAAGATCTGCTAAATAAAGAGATCAACATCCCAGCACGAAAACATCCTTCCAGTATCCCACCGCTAACTATGCTACACCTCCCGAAAAGTTTAAACAGCATGCTTACCGCACCAAAAGAAGAAAAGAGAGAAGGCTCAATCGCTAAAACAAAGAACCTTCCTCCCAAATTGCTCGATACAAATGGTCACCAGATACCACAGCAGACGAAAGCAAAAAAAAAAAGAGAAACCTGGGACTCCTCCCATGTCCCATCGCATCCCACTAATGCCAAGCTACAGCACCAACATACTGTCAAAAACTATCTAAGTCCCATCGCAGTATCACCACAACGCCACTTGTCCCATCGCAACATCACCTTCCCCAAGACGCTACATTACACCGGCAACTGCCAACCACCACAGCAGACAAAGAAAAAAAAAAGAAAGAAAAGACAACTTCAAAGCCCCATCACAACAGCACCCCGCTACAATGTCACAAGTCCCATCGCACAACCTAGGTAAGTATCACCCCCAGGTAAGTATTACTCATTTTTCAATTACTCGATATTGCTTATAAACATAGTTATTTATGATTAAGTCAAAATATTTTCAAAACCCATCTCTCTTGACTCGCGAATTACTATAGTCCTCACATAAGAGACAATCATCAGTATTGACCGAGAAGGTTAGATGGAGTATCCAGCATGCCAAGTGTCATCTTGACAATCACATAAATGATCGGGTCCACAAATCTCGTACCGGTGGATCTGCTCAGCGACGTCTCGATAGCCACATTTTCTGCCATTTTACTATCGAATTGATCTTAAGTTAAAATCCGTAGAATTTTAAAATCTCGAGACCCTCTTACTTGCTTCAAAAAAAAATCTTTTACTATAAAAAAAACAAAGAAAAAATCAGAAAGAAAACAATACTATCAAAAATAAAAAATAAAAACAAAAACAAAGAAAAAAGCAACAAAGTAAATAGACCCAATTCACCCTTCTCTAAATACCAAAAAAATTGATTAAGTGCCTCATTACCCATGTACCATAATGCTGACCGTTAACTCTTAAGATCGCCTGAACTCAGAATCAGGCGCATATCCCACTGCGCAAAATTGGATCAAGCGCATACGCCACTATGCAGAATCACTTGTTCAGACACCTTAGGACCAGAATTTCCCAACTTAAAGACCCCCTGAACTCACAATCAAGCACATATCCCACTGCGGAGAATTGGATCGAGCGCATACACCACTGTGTAGAATCATTTATTCAAATATATTAAGACTAGAATTCCCTACTTAAAAGGCGACCCCAGATGAATCAAGCGCACACGCCACTGCGCAGAATTCAACTGATCACACCTCACCAAATTCACCTTAATTACCAGCCCAAACTGGCCCCTTTCCCCTGGGAAACTGAACAACAAATATACTCAATCTAAGAACTTATAAACGCCTATTGGAAAAGGAATGCCTGACGTGCATTGGTGTAAGCAATGATGCGCCCGGTCTGACATGACTTGTTAAAGCCTTCGATATTATATTACACTCTCTTTTTGTACTACCGGTCCCTGGACCTTATGGACATTTGTATGACGCCCCCCGGCACCTCGATCATGCCATATCTCTTTGTTAGCTTCCTCCATGCTACGGGATGCGCCATGCACCCACAGATCCAGAAAGTGCCTTTCGACAGCTACCACTGAGCCCCTGAATGCTCCATTTAAGCTTGCACTTATAAATAAGAAAGCCAAGCATGTCATGTCAGCATCCCCAATTCAGATTTGTGAATTCCTAAGTGAAACGAGAAAGCACCTCGAATGAGGTGTGTCTACTTCTTCAACGCATTCTTACTTCGCAAGAGCGCACCAAAGAGGGGCATCTATAGACACCCCCATTTTGCCTTCTCGGAGTATATAAACTTGTTTGGTCAACCTTTGACCCTTTTAACCAGCGGTGTGGGACCATGCAATAGTACATGGCTAAACGCAGGCTGAAATAATAGCTTTGTGGCTCAGATCCCAGCATAGGGAAACTATATACTAAAATAACAATATATAGTTAGAGTGAAGACTGAAACAATAGTCTTGCATTTCATTCTAGAGACCATACTCGGACAACCCCAAATTACGCGTGTAAAACCTCACGCATAATTAGATCACACATAAAACCACAAGCGCGTGATCAGTCCACCTTTCAGACCAAACTTCCTTTCTCAGACCGATTTAAGACTTGATTATGCGCCTGAATCTAAACGCGTGATCGGATTAAGCGCTCCACCACCAGCATGTAATTGGCCTACGCCCGACATAGTCTTACTACCCTTGACCCCTACGTTTCCTTGATTAAGCGCTTTAGGTTAAATGCTTAATCAGATTGAGCGCATGATAACATGCGCGCAATTAGCCCTAATTTGTTTGGACTAAGAGACTCGCTGAGCAAGTCAGCCAGTCGCTCATTGAGTCGGTGACCGACTCAAAGCGATTAAGCGCTGGAATCTAGGCACGCAATTCAATTAAATGCCCGTATATAGGTGTGTAATTGAAGGAAAACCTATAAAAGCTTTTTTTCTTGAAGAGAGAAAGGGAGGCTGCAATTTTTGAGAGAGGAGACGGTAAATTTCAAAACCAGAGAACTCCGAGCACAAACCCACAGAACTCAACCATGATTTCGAGATTCAAACGCCCGAACTTTTGATGATTCTCTTCGCAATCCCGACCCCCTTAAGTAAGGATCTAATATTTTAATTTTCGACCGTAGCTTATAATCTCTAGATTTATTAATTCTTAACTTTATTTTCATTCTTAGACCGTAGCACCCTTTTCAGACTGAATCTTCTATTTCTGATTCTAATTCCCTGCTTTTAGAATCGATCCTTGATTTGTCAGTCTAATATACTGACCCTTAAGACCGAATTCTACTCTAAAATCATAATTTATAGTCCTATCATTAATTTTTGGTTCTAACCCATCGAGTTCAAAACCAGTCCTTAATCATACGGTCTAATTTTTTGATTTCGAACTTGAATTCAGTCCTAAAAGTTTTTTTTAATTTCAATTTCTTAGTTTAATACCTCCAAAAATCCAAAAATATTTATTTTAGTTTTCATAATTCTAGTTTATAATTCAATTTGCCCATATTGTTCCGAAATTAACTCTAAAAAGCCTAAAAATATGACTTTATCATCCAAAATTCAATTTTTTCTCTGTAATCTCAGCCACCCAATTTTCCCAAGGGAGCTTACGGAGGGTACTCGGGAACGAGGCCATTCTTCTTTAGTATAACGAACCCAAACCCCTTTTTTTTAGAATTTTAGGAGTAACTAGTTGCCTTGATTAGTTTATATCTAGATATAATTGATTATTCGCATTAATTAGGCCTTGATATAATTATTAGAGTGTTAAATCAAAATTTTCTTTCCATTAGTTTAGTTAATTGATTATTCCCAATCCAAATTCTAGGAAATTTAGTTTATTCATGATTAGTTATATTTTGCCATCATTAATCCATCAATAATTAGGGTCGTAGATAAATTAGTCCTTTTGTTTCTGTTGATATTATAATAGAAAATTAAATTTATTGCTTTAATTAGGCCCATAGAAAAGTTAAGTCCTTTTATTTCAATTAGAATTAGAGTAGAATTATTATGAGTGCTTTAATTAGAATCCCAGTACAATTAGCATGCTTAATTTTAGTTAGAACATTATTAGAATTGATACATATGCACTCCTAGTACCAATAGGAGATTGAAACCAATTGGACTTTTAGTAATATCAGAACCTTGATGCTCACTAGACTTTTGACAGCATCAGAACACTAAAATAACTCACCTTAACAAGCCCACACAAGCAGAGCATAATAATAATAGAATTAGGAAATCTAAACTGACCGAAATTATAATTACAAAGGGAAATAAGAGGAGAATTAAACTAACTAAACTAAAGAGAAGCATTGCTGCTGATGTTCGCAGGCGAACAATTCAGTATAGAAGTAACCCACACCCGCTTCACAGCGTGATCAGTGACGTGTTGCAGCGTCATTAAATATCTGCAACTGGCAATCGCAATCAAACTAGGAACCTTCCTAGAAAAATCTCTCCTTTTTATTTATTTTTGTCATTTCAAACACCGCATCGCTAGAGTCCACCTGGATAGAATTGGAGCCATTGATTCAACGGGAGCCGAGAGGAACCCAGAAAAAGCACGCACCAACAGATCAGTGCCTTTTGATATAATCCTTCTTCTGAAAAAGAAATGCCCCAGTGTCGAGGTGCAATGGAGCTTTTCTGATTTTGTTTGGGAGTATTTGGGCTTATGAGGAGCCAAGTGTGTTTGGCGAGCTAGTGTCGAGAAAAGTTCTTTGATACTGTCATCGAATTGGGAAGGGGTTGTTTAGTCATATCGGCCCGTATATCAGGGTCCTTTGGTAGTGACTATCCTATCTCGTAGTCTTATTTGGGGTGTGGTAGATAGTAAGTGATCGCATCAATCATCATTCACATGTTTTCGATTTCATTTCTAGGAATATCTTAAGAGGGTCTGACTTATTACCCGAAAATAAAAATGGGGCAAAAGGGGGATAAGGCTCAATGATGTGAGGGAATAGTTTACACTTGATAACTTTTAAAAGGGATAGGCAATAATTTTTTTCTCAGGTGGTATGCGTTGTCATAGTTGAGCTCTTCGTCATGTTTCGGTACCATCAAAATCTCACATTCTATGATTTGCAGGAATTTGTCCCCCTCTCGCTACCTTATGACGATATCTAATAGTATCGAGACACCAGGGATGCTCTCGCAGTTTGCTTATGCTTCTCTGGGCTCATTGACTTGTTCACTTATCGTATTGCTCTCGCTCAAGTATGCTTCTATTATCTCTCACTTTTGTCTCTCTTGAAGCATGTATATATATAATTTGAAAGCAGCCTGCTAACGTAAGAATAGTGAGTTTTGATTGAGCCTCACATCTTCATTTTCTGTGCTATATGATCTCCTCTAATGGCGGGGGAAAGAGGTGAGAATCATGTGTTATCTATACTTTTGGAAGACGTCAGATATTCTACTGGTCCTTTTGATCAGTAGAAGGTGGGCAGTGAGTCAAAAGCCTTCAAGGATATCCTAGGAAATGAAGGCTTACGACCAATGAATGAGTTGTGATGACTACGGGGGTGGTGAATATGAGTATCGATGTCTGACTATGGGATATGACGACCATGGTACTAAGGGTAGTATTTCCTTAGGTACATGGCATTCCGGTTAGGGAGTTCTTCCCCGTCCTGGTTCACCAGCTTGTATGCGTTTCTCGGGTATGTGGCTACTATAGCGTATGGGTCCTCCCAGTTCAGTTTCAATTTTATTTTCGGATGGGCATGTTTGGAAGGCATAATTTTCTTCAAGACTAACTCTCCAATTTCAAAAGTTCGCTCATTGACTTTCTTATTGTTAGCCCTGACTAGTCTCTCCTCTGATACACATGCGCGTGATCAGCTACCCTTAGATGCGTCTCATCGAGTTGTTCTAGCTCAACGAGTAGAGCAATTCTCCTTTAGGCTAGGGATGCTCATCATCGAGTTGAATTTGTAGGGATGGTACCTGTATTTCGTAGGGTAGGAACTGCTTCCATCCCATATGTGAGGTAAGGAGTTTGGCCAGTGGTCGTGCGAATAAAAGTCCTCTGGGCCCAGAGTGCTTCTAGTAGTTGTTCAGGCGATCGGCTCATTATGAGCAACTCACTTCTTTCAAACTTCTTTATCAAGAATTGAGTTGTTTCTAAGTATGCCATCAGTCTTCTTTCTTTGGTCTTCCACTCTCCGATGACTTGTGATATCACCAAGTTTGGAGCGGATTGTCTTCAATTATGCTTGATAACCTTTTCGTAATTTACGGCAATGAGGCTTTATATTTTCGTTATTTTCGGAAGTCGAGTTGAAAGGTTGTGACAACTCCTTCTACAGTAGGATCCAAATGTCTTTCCTTTGTGATTAGGCGCCATCAGTAGAGGGGTCCATGAAGTCTTATCAGCTCTTCATTGTGAATTGAAATCGGGAAAGTCTTCACTCTGATTATGGAGAGTGGAAGGTTAGCAAGGTAATCAGTGATCGCCTATCCTTTGATGGACTTCTGTGTGACATAGGTGATGTCAAACTCTTGTAGTAGCATATGCCAACAGCCAATCTTTTCGAATGTAGCGGGCTTCTCAAATATATACTTCAGAGGGTCCATACATGCTAGTACCAATATCTTATGTGCTCCGAAGTAGAGTCGTATTTTTTTCGAGGCCCACACTAGTGTGAGGCATGTCTTCTCCATTGATGTATATTTTCGTTCATACTTAACTGTTGTGGAATTCCAGTGTGCTGATTTATAGTGTGAACATCAAGAGAACACAGAGATGAGTTTAGTACAGCTCGGAAATCCTAGACTTGCAAGATACAGGGTCCTTTATAGCAAGTTTTAAAAGTAAGGGGAAGTCCATAGAGAGGTGGTTTGGAATTGGGTAAATCTCTAGATCTGAAAGAGATCTGGCACCCTAACTAATGTTGATCCAGCTAAAAGACAAGGGAGAGATTAGATCAGAGTTTCACTTAATCTAAACTACAATTAAGATGTAGATTGTCTTAGATCGAATCTGGAGCCTCAGATCTTGCATATTACAGGGGTTCAATCAGGTTGAGCTAAGCATATTACAAGGGTTCAAAAGCACACAAGTCCCTCAGCTGTGCAACAAGCACAGCTGCAGGGTATAAATTCCACTCCAAATCACAGGATCCACCTAGTATTAAGGCTATGATCTGTCCACTTTAATGGTCACAGACCATCCTATAGACTTTATCGAATCCATGGATTGCAGCAGATGAATCCAATTGAGGCCTGAGCTTAGATTTATCTTAAGGTTATGATCTGTCCACTTTAATGGTCACAGGCCATCCTAGAGATCTCCTACAAAGCCAAAGCCTCAATGAGAACAATTAAAACAACTACAGATGTTACAATTTATAGGTCACAAATGCAGGAAATTACAGGGATATCAGATCCAGGGAATTTAGATGATATCCAAGAGGTCTACCAGTTAAGTGGGTGAGCTGATCAAGCAACTCCTCTACACAAATTCGATCGAGCACCAAAAGGAATCAAAAGAGCTTTAGATCTAATTAAAACATTAAAAACAACATTTACATTGCAAAGAAGGTCACTCTTATAATGGAATGCTCTCAAATCTGTAGTTTGTGTAGCAATTAACCCAGCAACACTCTTAACCTTACCCAATCACAGATTTAACTCACTCCTTGCTGCTCCTAGGGAATTAGCCAACCATGGTTGGGCTATAGGAAGGAAAATAGAATCTTGCTGCAAGCTCTGATCTCTAGAAAATTGTTCAGAAATTTTATCCTCCCCAATAGCAATTGGGGATCTCTATATATAGCTTTCTCTCTTATTTTTCCCACTAAAAATCCCTTCTAGAAGGTCATCAGAGTTTATTAGGGTTCTGTTAGAGCACGTGGGCTAGTTAGGGATTTTTAGGGCATCTTCTAGAACCTCACACTGGTCACCAAAGTGTCTCAAGTTGCGTGCAGTAGGTCATTGAATCACCACGTGTGCACAGCTGAATTTCTGAGAAGTTCTGCACACGATTTCGACAGGTTTAAGGAGCTTTCAACAGGTTGACATAGAGCTTTTTGGTCCTTTCGCTAGGTTCTCAGAATTGTTCGATAGGTTCAAATAGGATGAGCCTTCACTTAGAGTTCCAACCTTCTCAGCCTTTGGTTTGGAGTATTCGACAGGTTGAAAGGACTCTTCGACAGGTTGGAGAACCATTTCGATAGGTTCCTTTCTGCATGTTATCCCTTTGATAGGATTGCTCTTACTCCTATCGAAAGACTCAATCACCATTCGATAGGTTCTGTTCCAGCACTTTCATCTCGATAGGTTCAAGCACCATTCGATAAGTTCCTTTGACGCTTCAGGTAGCCTTTCGATAGGATGGTTTCTTCATTCCTTTCAGCTGCTCGATAGGTTCTTGGATCCTATCGAACTGTTCTATCCGTATGAATTCATCCTTCTTCTGCCTTCTGATCCTATTGAATCCTTCTCAACTACACAAATTCCTTCCTTTTAACCCTCAGCTCCTATCGAAGTCTTCAGACATCCTCTTGATAGGATGTTTTGGACCTATCTTCACTTCCTTCCCCTTGTTCTGCTGCTGGGGTTACATGGTGCTGAGAGCTGGCTTCTTTGTGGGCATTCTTAAGTGGTTTTCTGCATTATTACCAGCTTTCACTGCTATCTACAAAATGCACTCAACAGAGGCTTATTAGTGTGCTCACAGGTCCATCAATGGTCAAGTTAAAGGGTGAAAAGTGGCATTTTTCACCACTTAACACACCCCCAAACCTAAGCTTTGCTAGTCCCTGAGCAAAGGAGAATTAAAAGGAAATAAAAATGCCACTTTTGTAGGGAGCACGAATGCATTTAGCATATGCACCAAGCCTTTTAAACCCCTAGGTGATCCCTAGTGGAGGAGTGAAGTCTCCTGAGGGTTTTCAGTGAAGGTACCCATAAACTTCTCCAATACACTTAGTTAATAATAGTGCAACCTGTTAAAGCAGAGTTTAAGCAAATCAAATAAATTCACATCATGCCCATTCATTAAAGGAAATTCAACAGAAAAAACATCCATTTGAAAATATGAAAGTTTGCTGAAATCTCTCCATTATCGCTCAGTTTGTGTCAAGGCATTTCTCTTGAATTTTTTTTTTTTTTTTTTTTTTTTGCATAACTCACCATCAATTTGAGGATCCTGCTCAGATACTTCCCCCATCAACTGGATTTCAGACCCAAGTCTCACCAGGGTTGTTCACTCATTAGTACAGAGAAGAGGGGTAAATCATATCTCTCAGCTCAAAAGCTTACAGCCCTCAAATAGGACTGCAAGCAGGAGCATAGGCATTGCTTGAATTTCTGACTTTTCCAGCTCTTTTCACCATAGATTAAGCAAATTCTCATCTCTACATGATAGCTCAATCCACTTTCAGATTAGTAAGGTCTTTTTATTGGGTTGTAATGTGGCTTAGGGATGAAGTTTGTCAAGGAACAAAATAAGGGATAACAGAGTTCAAAATTGAGAAATCAGTAGAGGCAAGGAGGTGATTCATGACTTCACCTTCTTCAATTCATTCACTGTCTTTTTGAATTTTTCAGACTTGAAGTGATCAGCTTCTTGTCTTCTTGTAGATTTTTAAGTGGAGTGACTTCTCTTCCTCATTCTTTTCCTTTGCTTCTTCTCTTTTTTTTTTTTTTTTTTAATTATATGTGTGTGGGTTGGAATGCCACAACATCACAAACTATGCTTTCCTTTCTTTTGACCAAATCTGCCACCTTGCTCCTCTAACCTCATTTCTCCTTCCATTTCTTGATTTCTCAGATTGGGGGTAGACTGAAATGGTTCAAAGGGGTTTTGGGTTCAAATTTTTTGGTTTCTATCAAAGAAAATTGGGATTTTTTTATTTTTTTTTATGGCTCAAAAAGGTGTGTATCAAGGGCAGTTCAAAGGTGGGGAATTTTAGGCTCAAACTGTCTAAAGGATGGCCTTCACATCTTCAAAAATCCTGAGTGCTGTCAAGTTGTTTCAACTCGAATTTGCCTAACTTCTAGTGATCAAGATTAGGTTCAGTCAGTCCTTAAAGCAGAAAGAATTGCCATGACACTCTTCAAAGAAATCTTTCAGGCCCAATTCTCACTGGGTATGGCCTTCCATCCAATTTTTCTGGGGGGTGTCTTCACAGTTTCTTCTCATTGCTGGTTTATTACACATCAAAAACTTTCTTCAAAAATTCTTGACATTTTCTTCATGAAAAATGTTAAAACTTCAGCTTACTTCAGTTGCAAATGGTTTTTAAAGTTTCCTTAACAAAAAATATGAGGTGAATTCATTCTCTTTTCGATTATTCCTTTTTAACTTGGCTGCACTAAAATTAACTAGTTTATTGGCATACATGCCACACCCCCAAACCTTAACCGAACAGTGTCCTCACTGTTTTGAGAAAATTCAATCAAGAGAGAGACAGGGTAGAAAGATATCTATAGAATAACACAACAAAAATGTCAAATATATACAAGAGACAAATGAAAAAGAAACTGAAACAACACAGGGCCACATTCATATACAGCTTGGTGCCAGCTACCCCTTAGATACAGGGGCCTCCCTTGGATTTGGATTGCTGTGGTTGTTTTGCGGGTGCCTCCTCAGACTGGGCTGCATGCTTTTTACCTTTAGGATCAACAGCAGGTGCAGAATCAGAATCCAAATTGGGAAGGGAAAAGGGTAATGGGGTCCAATCCTAGAGCCGCAGGAGCCTTCCTTCTTTCATCCCTAGAGAGTAGGGTGCCATGGGGGTCAAATTGAGCGGAGGACCTGGTGTGCTTAGCGGCTTTAGATGGGGTAGCAGGTCGTTTTTATTTTTTGATAGAGGCAGCAGAAGAAGCAGATCTCTTGGCAGTGGCAGTTCTTTTAGAGGGAGTCCTTTTTGGTTTGGGAGGGATAGGTTGGATAGGTGGAGGTACCTGGGCAGGAGGAGGAGGGGGAGCATCCACAGGTGGGGGTCGCTGAAGGAATAGTTGTAGAGGGGGGACATGGGGGAGGGGAGAGAGGCACAACAAGAGGTGCTGCAGCAAGACGGGTAGGCTGAAAGGGTTGAGACAACAATGAAGCAACTTTTTTCTCTAAAATATCAATCTTCTTGGCAGCATAGAGGAGGTTAGCATCTGAGAGCTCCTTGGTGGCCTTGATGATCTCCTTAGCATTAGCTAACTTTTTCTTGAGGAGCTCAGAATTCTTCTTCTCATATTTTGCAATGAGACTCTCAGCAGCAGCCAACTATTTAGCTGACTGATAATGAGTCAAAATCTCATGCCACCCCTCAGAGATATCTCAGAGCTTGATGCAGTGCTCCAATTTGATGTTGGCAATCCGCTCTTCGTAAGGGGCTTCCAGGGAAGCCCGGAGGGCAGCCATACCCCTCAGGACATCCCTGTGGATGTAAGGGTTGTCCCTCATTGCATACAGCAGAGTGAGGTACGGAGGAATATACATGTGTTGGCGAAGGATGATGGGCAAGGAAGGGGAACAAGTGGATGGACAGGAGGGGGGGTAGAAAACGAGATCCTCACATGGATCAGTTTGGGTGGAAGCATCGTGGAACGAAGGTGGAGAGGAAAAGGGGGAATGGGTGGTGGGTATCTCAGCAACTCCAGAAATAGGTGCAGGTGAGGATGAAGGTAGGACAGTTGCTGGGAAGGGAGGTTGGGGTAGTGATTGAGCTGCTAACTCTACAAATAGGATATCAGTAGGGATGGGGGAGGCTATGGGTGAAAAGGGGGGAGAGAAATGGAAAAGTTAGGGATCAGGGGGGGAGGAGAAGTGGGAAGGGTTAGGGAAACTGAAGTTGGGGGGAGTAAGGGTGGATTGAATTGATTGGAGGCATGAGCTCATGTGGGCCTGGTTGTCAGTTTTAGTGGCTAATTGGGCCTGAATGAACTGTAGGAGGGAGAGGCTTTGGGTGAAAGTGTCAGGTAGGGTGGAAGTAGAGGGGATGGGTGTTTGAATGGGATGGAAAGGAGAGGATGGGGCATGGGTAAAAGGAGGAGGAGTGGGGTGTACTCATGAGCAACATCCTCCACAATTGAAGAAATGAGGGCAGTGAAACTAGTAGAAGTGAACTGGTCCAAACCCTGTGTATGTATAGGTAGTGGTGGAGGGGGGGAATCAGGAAGGGGCTGGAGGGAGGGTGGGGAGTTCATGGTGGGGATAGGCTCGGAGAAGGTGGGGAGTTTCAGGAACCCAGGATGGAATTCCTGAGTGGTGGGTTGAAGGGGGTCGGAGACAGATGTGAAAAGCAAGGTGGGTGGAGGTGTAGGTGATGGTGTAGGTAAGGTGGGTGAAAAAGTGGGTGCTGTAGGAGGAATGGTGGATGGGGGAATGTCGTGAGATGATCCTGCTCCGAGGTAGTGGGCACCTCCTCCCGCCTCAACAAAGCTTGGTCTTTTGAATCAGGGTTAAACTTGTAGACCATGCCCTCTTTCCAAAAACCTTGGGAGTCATTTTCTCCACTGGCACAGCCTCCTTAATCCTATACTTTCCAGCTTTGAGCGAGTGATGAGTCTCTCTTGAAGGGTAGGCCTCCTCCCTTAGCAAAAGCCTGTCTTTTTAGCACCTTGTCATTTATGTCCACCATAGTTTCAAAGATCAGCTTAGGTGCATTCACAAACTGCCCCTTGGAACAGTAGAATAAAGCATCCACTAATGGGGACCTTCTCTCCTATAAATGTCCTGTAACAGAGACATTTTTCCTTAAGATAGTATCCATGAATCTGAGACTAGGATGGAGGTCTCTTCTCTGGGATTCTCCAGAACCCACAATCCCATTGGTTAGCTGCTTGGCCATGTCCTTAAATGTAGCTCCAACAGGTACTCCCTCAGTGCAGTTGGAGTCAAATTGGTTTGGGACCCCCAAAGCCATTCCTATGTCTCTGTGATCGATAGTTAGTTGCCAATCATCAATCGAGATCTCTAGGACATCATCAGTCCCCTATGCCACCTTCTTCTTCAGGTTTTGGTACCATAACTTCACCAGCCTGGGATACACTGATTCTTTCAATGGCGACAGTAGGGGCAACAAGCCTTCTTTCTTCAAATAGCTCAGTGTTTCCTGGCACTCTCCAATGTTGGCAAAATATACCAAATCAAATTCAGTCTCAGGGATAAGGCTCAACTTGTCTACAAATTCATTGGGAGTGGTTAGTATAGCTAGAAGCTCTACAGCAATGGGTCTGTTAGGGGTAGCTCTCTCTAAGGGTGTTTCTACCACAGGTTCCTGAATTTCAACAGCTTTGACTTTCTTAGCTTTAGGACCCTTTTGGGTGTCTCCTCAGTGAGCTTCCTCTTTACAGGCGGTTTGGTAGCAGGTAGCTCTTTCTTAGAGGATTTAGGGGTGGATGCAGTTGATTTCTGGCGTATGCTAGCTAGCGTTTCCTCAGGCTCATCCATTTTAATCTCAGAGAGTACTTTCTCACCAACTTGGAATGGGAAAATTCAGAAAAACAACAGATTGATGGTAGGAAGGCAACTCACCTCCAAGTACCTAGGGTTTCACAGAGCTAGCGATGCACCGCTCCAATTTCTCCAAAATCAGGGGCAAAATGCTCCTCTACGCAAGCTAAATGTATTGACAAGATGGCACACTAAACAGTGAAAGATTTCATGGGGACTTAGTAGAGAAAGAGGGAGGCAAAAAATTGAGGAAGAGAGCTAGGGTTTTTCAGAGGGTAAGGAATGAAGCACAAATGACCTATTGACAGGTATATAAAGGTGAAAATGCGATTCTGACAATATGAATGGAATGGTTTCGATAGGTTGCTACGTCCTGTCGAAAGCTTGGAAATCAAAGCTTTCAAAAGGGATGATTCCAAAGGGTTTCGATAAGTGAGACCATCCTATCGATAGGTTTAAATGACAGAAAAAACATCTTTTTGATGGGTGCCCGATATGTACCCAGAACCTATCGAAAACTTTGTTTGCTCTTATTTAACCTGTCGAGAAGTTGGTTTTATCTGTCGAAACGTCCAGTGCCTATCAAAACCATTAGATATCCGGTCGAAGTCACGATGTAACCTAATGAAAGGTAGATTTGGCCTATCGAAGGCTCCAAAACCCAGATAAAATTGCCTTTCTAGGCACCCTTAGCTTCAGCACTTATCAGGCTCTGTTGCTGTGTGGCCCTACGATTGGATTCTTTTGTGGATGAGCTCCCATTATTTTAGAGCAGCTGGCAAATTTGAAATGGCGACCCAATAGATAACATGGTATGTTTATTCCAACAGAATTTTACTAGAAATGCAAAGTAAAACATCTAAAATAGAAGTAAAATATGGTACATATGCTACATACTAAACTCCAGGTGCTAATTTGGAGGATCTGGAAGGTTAATGGCCTCCCCATGTTCCTCGAACTTGTCATCCTTCTTGGATCCGTTCCTCAGCAATTGTTCAACCCCTGGTTGCAATCTTGTCTCTATAGGCCAATCATTGCTCTGTAGCAGCTGTTGAGGATTATCATGCAGAGCCTCCTCCAGCCCTACAATGGAAAAATAGGTCTCATTAAAAGGGGGTTGAGAGCTGGTGCTGTACACATGCAGCTTTACTTTCATGTTGCCAAAGGAGACCTCCATGATTCCATATCTGCATTGAATACAGGCATTGGCAGTGGCCAAGAAGGGCCTGCCCAGAATCAAAGGGATGGAAGAAATACCTTTACTTGGCTCCATATCTCATACCACAAAGTCAGTAGGGTAAAAAAACTTGTCAACTCCCACCAGGACATCCTCAATGACTCCCACAGGTTCCCTTTCGGACACATGTGGGCTTCAAGTCTCCCAAGCCCAATTTTTCATAGACTGCATAGGGCAGCAAGTTCACATTGGCTCCCGGGTCCAATAGGGCCTTCTCAATTTTATGATCCCCAATGATGCAGGGGATAGTGGGCACTCCAGGGTCTTGAAGTTTGGTGGGAGTTGCAATGGACAAAATGTGTTTTACCTTCTCTGCTGAAAAGACTTTCTTGGATAAGTATGTCCTAGACTGTCTTTTATGGGTGCATAACTCCTTCAGAAATTTGGCATAGGCTGGGACATATTTGATGGCATCAAGTAAAGGCAAATTAATTTTAACTTGCTTGAAAGTCTCCATCATTTCCTTAATTCTACCCTGCCCTTTGTCAAAAGGGGAGGGTTTTTGCAATGCCTTGGGAAATGGAAACTGGGAGATTGCTCCCTCATTTGCAACCTTAGCCAAAGGGGCTTCTTTCTTTTTGATTTTTTCTTTTCTTTGAGGATCCATATCATCCTCTTTATTGACAGTGGGTTGTTCTATCAGGTCCACCACTGGTGGCCTTTGTTGTGTTCTTGGAAAACTCATTCCATTTTCTTCCTTCAAACTTCTCACAGGCTCACAGCCCACTTGATTGTCCACTAGCCTACCACTCTTCAAAGTTGTCACCAATTTAGCTTCTTCATAAGTGGAGGAAACTTCACCCACTACAAACTGTCTTTGTGGATTATCCTGTGGTTGGCTACGTAACCTTCCTCCCTCTCTCCTAGTCAGAGCATCAGACAGCTGACCAAGTTGGTCCTCTATCTTTTTAATACTCTGGTTGTGAGAGTGCACAGTTTGGGTTAAGGTATTCAAGTTCTGCAATGAAGATAGAACTTGTTCCTCAAAAGATGGTGTTCTCACAAGTGGAGGAGGTGCAGCTTGCTGGACAGGAGGAGCTACAGGTTGGGCCATGGGATGCTGATATTGAGGTCTTGGGGTATAACCTTCTCGATAGGGCTGAGCATTTCTGTAAGGCATGGGCTGCTGGGGCTGCTGTTGCTGCTGGCTGGGGTATGCATCTTGTCTCTACCTTAGATTGGAGTGGTTTCTCCATTGATACCCAGCAGTAGGCTGCTGCCCATAAGACTGAGTTGCAGCCACATGCTCTGTTACAAAATCAGGAAATTGGGCAGTTGATGAGCATTCATCCAGGCAGTGAGCAGGGGACTGGCATATGGCACATGCCTCCTCCACTCTAGCAGCCATTGGTGACTGCATTGCTCCCATTAACTTGTCAAATTTCACTGCCAAGCTGTCCACTTTCCTTTCCAAATCACTTAGTACACTCACTTCATATATCTTTCCTCTTGAGGTGTTCTCTTTCATCAATTTAGGAGGCTCTAGATCTCTTGCTAAGGTTTTCCTTTGCATAGAGTTCTCACTAATGATGTCAGAGATCTCCCATGCCTCCTCAGCAGTTTTATGGAGATAGATGCCACCACAGGAGGCATCTATCATATCTCTGCATTTAGCATCAATTTCCTGGTAAAAGCTTTGAACCAATTGCCATTCAGGGATTTGATGGTGAGGGCATTTCTTGAGGAGTTCCTTAAATCTCTCCCAGGATTGATGAAAGTCTTCAGTTGGATCTTGGGTAAAAGAGATGATACCCTTCCTCAACTGACTGGTCTTTGACATAGGAAAGAATTTGGCTAAAAATTGGCATTGGAGATCACTCCAGGACTGAATACTGTAAGGTGGAAGCATGGACAACCAGGTCCTAGCTCTGTCCTTTAATGAAAAAGGAAAGAGCCTCATCCTAGTTGCCTCCTCCCCCAAACCTGTGATGTTGAAGGTAGTGCACAGTCCTAAGAATTCGTCTATATGCTTATAAGGGTCCTCCTTGGTCAGGCCATGAAATGAGGGCAACATCTGAATGATGGAAGATTTGATTTCATCGTTTCCTTGAGTAGCAGGGAACTGAATGCAGAAGGGGGAATTGTAGATCCCTGGTGCATTAAATTCCTTGAGAGTTCGAGGCTGCTACTGCTCACCCATTTCAACATATTCAATTTCAACAGCTATGGATGTAGTTGGTCTGGATCTGAGAAGTCTTTCAACCTCTGAATTTAGTGGAATAATCTGAGGTTGAAGAGCTCTCCTACCAAACATACAACACTCACAAATTGAATGGAGAATAAATCATCACACAACAAAAAGAAGCAACACAACTAACTAATTAATCTAAAAAAAAATAGTAGATCTAAAAAATAAACAGAGGAAAAAGGGATGCAAACTATAGAGCAGCCTTCAGCACGGCTCTCCTCTCACTCTGTACTCGGATCTGATGGAATGCACACAAAAACAAAACTAGATCTACCAAATTCACAAACACCTCCCCGGCAGCGGCGTCAAAAACTTGTTGTGGAATTCCAGTGTGCTGATTTATGGTGTGAACATGAAGAGAAAACAGAGATGGGTTTAGCACAGCTGGGGAATCCTAGAGTTGCAAGATACAGGGTCCTTTGTAGCAAGCTTTAAAGGTAAGTAAGGGGAAGTCCATAGAGAGGAGGTTTGGAATTGGGTAAATCTCCAGATCTGTAAGAGATCTGGCACCTTAACTAATGTTGATCTAGCTAAAAGACAGGGGAGAGATTAGATCAGAGTTTCACTTAATCTAAACTACAATTAAGATGCAGATTATCTTAGATCGAATCTGGAGCCTCAGATCTTGCAGATGGAGGGTTTAAAAACTTAAAAAATGGAGAAGAACAGCTTGGAGATTGTTTTCACTGTAATCAGGTTGAGCTAAGCATATTACAGGGGTTCAAAACCACACAAGTCCCTCAGCTAGCCAAGAGCACAGCTGCAGGGTATAAATTCCACTCCAAATCACAGGATCTACCTAGTCTTAAGGCTATGATCTGTCCACTTTAATGGTCACAGATCATCCTATAGACTTTATCAAATCCATGGATTGCAGCAGATGAATCCAATTGAGGCCTGAGCTTATATTTACCTTAAGGTTATGATCTGTCCACTTTAATGATCACAGACTATCCTAGAGATCTCCTACAAAGCCAGAGCCTCAATGAGAACAATTAAAACCACTACAGATGCTATAATTTCTAGGTCACGGATGCAAGAAATTACAGGGATATCAGATCCAGGGAATTCAGATGATATCCAAGAGGTCTACCAGTTAAGTGGGTGAGCTGATCAAGCAACTCCTCTACACAAATTCGATCGAGCTCCAAAAGGAATCAAAAGAGCATTAGATCTAATTAAAACATTGAAAACAACATTTACATTACAAACAAGGTGACTCTTACAATGGAATGCTCTCAGATCTGTAGTCTGTGCAGCAATTAACCCCAGCAACACTCTTAACCTTACCCAATCACAGATCTAACTCACTCCTTATTGCTCCTAGGGAATTAGCCAACCATGGTTGGGCTAAAGGAAGGAAAATAGAATCTCGCTGCAAGCTCTGATCTCCAGGAAATTGTTCAGAAATTCGATCCTCCCCAATGGCAATTGAGGATCTCTATATATAGCTTTCCCTCTTATTTTCCCGCCAAAAATCCCTTCTAGAAGGTCGTCAGAGTTTGTTAAGGTTCTGTTAGAGCACGTGGGTCAGTTAGGGCTTTCTAGGGCATCTTCTAAAACCTCACACTGATCACCAAAGTGCCTCGGGTTACGTGTAGTAGGTCATTGAATCACCACATGTGCACAGCTGAATTTCTAAGAAGTTCTGCACACAATTTCGACAGGTTCAAGGAGCTTTCGACAGGTTGACATAGAGCTTTTTGGTCCTTTTGCTAGGTTCTCAGAACTGTTCGATAGGTTCAAATAGGATGAGCCTTCACTTAGAGTTCCAGCCTTCTCAGCCTTTGGTTTGGAGTATTCGATAGGTTGGAGAACCATTTCGATAGGTTCCTTTCTACATGTTATCCCTTCGATAGGATTGCTCTTACTCCTATCGAAAGACTCAATCACCATTCGATAGGTTCTGTTCTAGCACTTTCATCTCGATAGGTTCAAGCACCATTCAATAGGTTCCTTTGACGCTTCAGGTAGGCTTTCGATAGGATGGTTTCTTCATTCCTTTCAGCTGCTCGATAGGTTCTTGGATCCTATCGAACTGTTCTATCTGCACGAATTCATCATTCTTCTGCCTTCTGATCCTATCGAATTCTTCTCAACTGCACGAATTCCTTCCTTTTAACCCTCAGCTCCTATCGAAGTCTTCAGACATCCTCTCGATAGGATGTTTTGGACTTATCTTCACTTCCTTCCCCTTGTTCTACTGCTGGGGTTACATGGTGCTGAGAGTTGGCTTCTTTGTGAGCATTCTTAAGTGGTTTTCTACATTATTACCAGCTTTCACTGCTATCTACAAAATGCACTCAATAGAGGCTTATTAGTGTGCTCACAGGTTCATCAATGGTCAGGTTCAAGGGTTAAAAGTGGCATTTTTCACGACTTAACATTGACCATCATCCAACTAAGGTAGTAGATGCCCTTTCTCTCTTGCCGTCTTTGTCATGTTGTCCGAGAACTACTCTCATTGCCTTTTCGTTTACTAACACGTGAGGATCAGGGGTCTCTTAGGAACTAGTGGCAATAATATTGGCGAGTTAAGGAGGTACTTCTTAATGTTGTCAAAGGCCTACTGACACTGGTCATCCCATATGTACTCGGCTCCTCCTTTGAGTAGTCTGTAGAAAGGGTCACATCTGTCTGAGTGTTGGGAGATGAATCTCCTGATGAATTGCAGCCTTCCTATTAGACGTCATAATTCTTTGATGTTGCTGGGAGGGGGCATCTCGAGAATGACTTTGACCTTTACCGGGTAGACCACGATCCCTCTCTTACTAACGATGAATCTTAATAGTTTTTTGAAGGTCACTCCGAACACGCATTTCTTTAGATTGACTTTTAGCTAATATTTCTTGGATCTTTGTAGTACCAGTCGTAGTACTTCAGCTTTTCCTGCTCGTGTTTGAGACTTCACTAGAATATCATCAACATAGACTTCCACACACTTGTGCATCATGTCTTGAAAGATGGCCATCATGGTGCGGTGATACGTGGCTCTTGCGTTCTTGAGCATGAAAGGCATGATGACGTGGCAGTAGGTTCCCCATGGCGTAGTGAAGGAAGTTTTCTCTTGGTCGGATTTCACTAGCTTGATCTAGTTATATCCAGAGAAGTCATCCATAAAGGATAACATCTCATGCCTGAAGGTATTATCGGCAAAGTGTCGATGTGAGGTAAAGGAAGTCATCTTTTGGGCATGCCCGATTGAGATTCTGAAAGTCGATACATACCCTTTCCCTGTTGTCCTTCTTGGCGATAGGTACTATGTTTGCAACCCATTTAGGGAAGAGAACGACTTGAATGAACTTGGCTATGTAGCTTATCGACTTCCTCCTTGACTCGTAATGCTAATTACGGGTGCATTCTTTTGAGTTTCTGCTTAACAGGCTTTGCATATAGTTCTAGGACCAAACAATGTTCTACTAAGCTCGGGTCCAAACCAGGCATGTCTTCATAGGACCATGCGAAGGAGCTGAGGTGGTCTTGAAGGACTTGAATAATCTATTATCGTTCATTGGGACTGAGTGTTACACTGATTAGCAGCTTCTTGGGCTTCTCCTTGGTGCTGAAATTGATTTCTTTGATTGGTTTTGCGACATCTTGGGTTTGCTCATTAAAGCATTTGATGACCCGTTGGAAGTCCTGTGTCTCCTCAGTAGCTTGTCCATCTTCATTGTCATATTTGAGCTCATACACTACAAAATTGCTACACTGAGGGGTTAGTTTTGTGAGAGGTAATCCTTCATCGGTGCAATTGATGACCGCGACATCCTTAGTGAGGAGCAGGTCGAGGTTATTCATTCTCCTCTCAAAGTTGTGAAGTATCTCGTCAGGTACGATCATGGGCTTGTTACTTCACCGGGATGCTCTGTGCCTTTTTGAGGGAAAGGGGGTAGAGCTGTTTTGAATGGAGTCTAGGTAGGGTTGCTTGAGAGTAGGAGGATGACTGTGTGTGGTCATATCGGTTATTACTTCCTCGACTTCGTTGGCACGACCACGACTCGCGGCCTTATGAGAGGGGTGTCTTTGTTGGTCGCTGGATGGGTGTGAGATGGAGGGCTCCCTCTTGTTTTTTATATTTTCTAATTTTTTAAGGGTTTTGGGGTTTTCTATTTTTTTTATTTTTGATCATAGGTATGGTACAGGGTCGGTCGCCTGAAGAGGAACCGGCGGAGTTGCTTCCTCTAGTTGGGGAAGCGAAGCGGCTACGGAAGCCGTTCATGCGAGTGTTCAAGTAACGTGGACCCATTCTAAAATTTGCACTTTTTTAATGATCCTCGTTCGGCATGATCTTCCTAATGAAAGACGAAGGTGGTGGTCCGACTGATGATTTTACTTCTTCTAGCATGTGAATCGTTTCCTTTTCTGCATCGGCTAGGTATCCCTTTGGCCCTTCTTCTTGTATCAGTCCGATGTATTCTTCGATGAGTTCTATCATTGTCTTTGGCTCAGGAGTAGCTAGTTCCTGATTACTTCTCCTTTCTTCAAACATTGCCATAGCGTGGGAAAAGGATTAATCTTGCCTTTCTGTTCGAGTTCTTCCAATATCACTATACAGGTTCTACAATGGGGTTGATATGGCTGAATGATACATGGAAACTCCTAGGGGCATTCCCATCTGGCAGGCAGGTGCTCGGGATCACCATGGCTGGTGCTAAAATCTTCTTAATGAAGTTCACCTTCTTTGGGCTAGGCTAGCTGACCTTCCTTCGGGCTCGCAAGTTCTTTTGCTTTGACTTCGTAATATTCCAGGATGAGTATGCACGGCTAACAGCAAGGCTGGTATGTGTGCAAGATGCAGGGGTGTCCCCAAGGGCATTCCCATCCTTTGAGCTCGGGGCCAAGGTCGTCGTTGTCAAAGTCGGGCTCATCTTCTCCACTAGATAACCCTTGAAGGCCTTGGTCTAATTGTTCTGCCAACTCAAGGGCGGGGAGATCTATCCAGTAATCTTTGTCATCGCTCGAGGGCAGTTGTCATTCCTCCTCTAGTGAGTTCCAAAATATTTGAAGCTATGGTGCATCCGAAGATTGGGGAGCATCGAGCTCTAGTTCTTCTTCGACTTCTCTGTAGGCAGTGTGAGAATCTTCTATGCTAATGGTTTGCCAAATTTCATCCATGATAGCCTTTTGGCATCATAGCATCATAGTCATGCACAGGCCACAGTAAGGTTGCTTCGAGTAAGGGCATCGACGCGGGCATAGCCAATTATCGAGTATGTGCTGGTAATCGAAATCATAATCGAGATTTGAAATCTTATCTCGAGAGAGGTTGTCCTCTCCAAACCATTTTAGGCAATCAGATCTCAGGAAGTCTTCAAGTTCTATGGCGAAGAGGCTCGCCCAATAATCTTCCTCCTCACTTGATATTGGTGACAAATTGTCCTGTGCTGGTAATTGAGGCTAGGGTAGCGAGAGAGAGGGGGAAGTATCTGGTTCTCGTCCTCTTTTCACCCCTATCGACGCGACGTGAAAGTATTCTTCATCTTCATCAGTTGACTCCCACTCTTCTACCTGTGGCTCAGGTTCCAAAAGCTCCTTCCTTCAATCGTCAGGGAATTCTTTGACGTCGAATAGCGGTCTAACTCCCTCAAGCGGCTTATCCATGTTGTCGTCTTGATTTAAGTTTGTCAGGTCAGTGAAGGCTCTAGTTATTCGCTCGATTTTTTTATCCTACAATTTAAGGAAGGACTCTCTCTTTTTCTTAGGCACATTGGCCTTCTCAGTGGTTCCATAGATGAAATGGTCATAGAGTGACCACTTAGGTGAGGTTGGCAGAAGGTCGGCTTGGTTGTCGTTTGATTGGTAGCCCAATCTCATGTATGTTTGAACCTTCTTAGGGATGAGAGGCCCTATGCAGCCTTGCTTATTCTTGTCGAGCCCGGTGTGAGGGGCATATCCTAGTTGATACATGAGGTCCCACCCTTTTATTGTGGTGGGATTTATGTTGTATAAGCAGGTAAGGTCGAGGCTTACTTCTCTTCTCATTAATCTTTGCTCACACGCCGAAGGAGAGGTAGGATAGCTAACTTTGGCTACCGCCGTGTTGTCAAAAGTCTGCACTCTTTTGATGTGACCAGTGGATAACACCGAGTCGTGAGCTGTCAGGATACTGGCTGTGTAGTCGGTATCTATCTCTTGAAGAGGCGCGTCAACGAATATTCTAATGATAGAGTCCCCATGAGGGAATTTGACACACTAATGGTATGTAGATGCTACGGCCTTCATGGATTCCAACCACTTTCTTCCTAAGATTAGATTGTAAGTACTAGAAGAGTTGGAAACATGAAAGGTGACATCTCTTGTTACTGACCAGAGATGAACTTGTAGCTTAATGGTTCCTTTGACAAAGCACTGAGAGCCATCATATGCGATCAGAGATAGTGACGAAGCCCTTATATCTTACTCTGTCTACTCGAGAGTCTTAAGCATCGTTATAGGGAAAATGTTGAGTCCTACTCCTATGTAAACTAATGCATGAGGGACTGAAAACCCTCTGATTATGACAGTTAGATATATGGCGATTGACCTCCCTCACAGGGATTGTTTAGCATATCCACATCTATGAAGGTAAGGATCAGTGATTACACCATGACAGGAGCGATTTGGTGCAACTCCTCCAAAGTGGCATCCTCATCTATTTGTGTCTCTTCCAGTGTCTTCATTAGTATCCAATAGTGGTCAGGTGATTTCTTGATGAGCTCGAGTATGGATATTTGATCGGGATCTTGTAAAGATGCCGTAGGAGGTCATATTCCTGGCCTGGCTCGAGCACGTGCTCTTTTCTTAGTCGATGCGCTTTACTCGCAGCTAGCTAAAGTGGCTAAGGCACCGAAATCGGTGGTGGGTGAATGACATGAGGCGAGGGAGGCAAGTTGGCTTCCTTCTCTCTCGCTATCCAACCTGGAAGTTTTGCGTCGATAGCTTCTTTCTCCCGAGGGAACAGTGGCGGTGGGTAGGTAGTTCCTGATTTGAGGACTGGGCACACTGGTTGTCGATATTTGAGTCATGTCATGACTTGAGTTGATGAGCTTGTCGGAGCATTCGTCATGAATGGGGAGAAATTTGAAGAAGGAATACGTACTATAGCGATGCCATCCTAAGGTGGGAGGTACTGCATGTAGTCTTCTTCTTCGAGGAAGGTAGAGATCAATGCTTCCTACTTGCCGGATTCTTCTCGATGTTGCTTAACTTTTGTATTCGGTTGGTGTTCGACTACGGCCTCACGTTTCTGGCTTGAAGTATTTTGGGAGAGTCCATATGCCCATGCCACAATTTGGGTTGCGGTTCGGAGGACATTGTCCTCATTCTCTGGTTCAGAGTCAGATGAAGGAGGTAATGATAGAGTGGGCTCAGTGTTTGGAGGGGTCAAGGGTTCTGATGAAGGTTTATGAAGGTTCGGTCTCCGGGCCCTAAATGATTGGACTCGAATCTTGGTGAAGTTTGGGTAAGGAGGGGGATTTGGAGGTGCGATCCGAGTGATTAAGGTCGAGGGGTGTGGTCGGGTAGCCGAGAGTCTGACAGGTTCGACTGGTACTGAGGGACCGGAAGGATGCACAAGGAGTTGACTAGGGAGGTCCACCGTGGTGATGTGAGCTACCGCTCCTTGGTTGTAGTTCGGCATGGGGTTATCAATAATCCTCAGATTCTACAGAGGTTGATTATTATTAGGGTTGAAATTCCTAAATGACTCTCAGTCGATCTGATTTTGATCATTAATGTCATAGATCATGTCTCAGAGAACCCAGCAGTCTTTTAAGTTGTGACCTGCGAATTGGTGGGAAGCACAGAATTTACCATACTCTAGGTTTGCAGGCCAAGGTCGAGGCCACACTGGTGGGAATCTGAGTAGTTCTGATTACTGAGGAGGCAGAAGATGTTGGGAATGGTGTCGGGTAGTGGAGGGTAGTGCTCACCTTCGGCTGGTAAGAGCCTCTAGTTTGCTGGTTGAAATTCTGAGGTGGGGGTACATTGTTATAGTTAGGAGTGGCCATCCGATTCTGTGCCACATTTTGATTCTGGTTTTGGTAGGTATTGGGGTACTAATTCCTGTTCTAGTATTGACCTTGATTCTGGTTTTGGTTTAGGTATCGTTGCTGATTTTGAACCTAATTTTGGTTTGCGTATCGTTGTTGACCTTGGTTTTGTCCGGGATTTCTCGGTTAAAAGTTTTCATTCCCAGTATTCTACCCTTGGTTAGTGACGGTGTTGACCGGCTCAAATCCTGAAGTTTTCTTACTGTTCTTCGTCTTGGTCTCGCCAGAAGAGGCTCCTCGTGATGTTACTATGGACAGGGCCAGATCTTTGCCCTTGATGTGTTGTGTTAGACGGGAGGCCTAGAGGTGAAGAGCGGTGAAGTCTGGTCAGTCGCTTATGATAAGCGCGCTGCTCAGGGGTTCTCTGGTATTGTCGATAATGATGTCGATAGTATCCTTTTCTTTCATCGAGGTCCCAATCCTTGCAGCGAGTCTCCTCCATCGTCCGAAGAAGTCAGCAAACTCCTTGTCAGGTTCTTACTTCAGTGCCACTAGGTCGCTGATGCTAACCGTCTCTTGAATCAAATGCTTGCATTGATCAAGAAATTGGTCGGCTAAGTCGTCGAACGTGTCGATCTTGTGCAGCGATAGCCCGACGAACCAATTGAGGGTTTCTCCTTCTAGTGACCTTTGAAAATAGTGAATGAGAAGTTCCTGATTGTCGCATATAGGTCAACAATCATTGTAGAAGAGGGCTAGGTGATGATTCGGGTTCCTCGTGCCATTGTACTTGTTGAACTTGGGTGGCTTGAATCCTACGGGCAAATTAAACTCGAGATCCTAGCATAATTGATCGAATCTGAAGGAAGCTTCGGGATGCTCTCTCTTAGCCATGTATTCGTCGAGTATCTTAGGAAGATCTTGCACTCTTAAAGTGGCGTCTTTCTTGGTAGTCTGGGAGAGAGTTTGAAGATCATCGTCAAAGGGGGCGTGACCAATCCGTCTCATCGGTGATATGCGTGGTGATATCGTACTCGGAGTAGGTGGAGCTCTTTCCTACCGTTGTCGTTCCCGTTCCTCTGCGTTTTATCATTCATGGATGGTTTCATATGTGGCAACTAGGCCTTGAAACAGTTCTTCAGTGTCATTGATTACTGGTTATTATGTATATATATTATGTTAATTTCAAGTCTTAACCTATTGCAAGCACACAATGGAAATTATAGTACTAGCATAGGATTGTTCCCACGAGGAAGTTTGTTTATCTAGTTATTTTTTATTTATATCTTCTATTTAAATCCTTATTTTAAAAACTTTTATTTATCTTTAAGATCTAATCTACTGGAGAAATATAAATAAAAGAATAGTTTCTTAATCTAAAGTGCATAAACAAAATCTTAATCCTCGTTCTTCATATTAAGGTCGTCAATCTTAATCTTCAGCTCTCGGATATTTATGAAAATAAATAGTACAGTTACACCATATTTCTAGTCTCCTAGCATTGGTCATCAATCAAGTCTAAGATCTTATCAATATAAATTTAATCTAATCAACACTTCCTAAAATTTGGGCATCAATCAAACCTTAGAAAACTGAAGATGGAAAAATAAAAACCGTTACACTAATTTACAAATTCTAATCTCAATCGTCAATTCAAATTAAAACTTGGAGATGTTTATAAAGCAAATAAAATATAAATTAAAAAGCAAACTAAAATATATCCTTCACCCCTCAGCTGCAGTCATCAATTACTCAAGAGAAACTACAGATATCGACACTAATCTTTAGCACTCAATTGCAATCGTCAATTGCTCTTGAGAAACCTCTGATATCTAATCTACTCTAACTATTTTACACTACTTTGATTGAAAGAAAATCCAACCTCAGGTGTCAATTGATGCTGAAATTCTTTGATGCTTATTCCTATGCCAAGCCCTCTTATTTATAGATCATAAGGGGTCAGTTTACAAAGATCTAATTGTAATAAAAGAAACTACTAAAGATAAAAGTATCCTAATATAACTCTAATTCCTAATTTTATTCTTCCTTGCTTTCTTTAATTGATGCGCTTCTAGGAGGTTCTTCTTTATTTCAGCAACTGAAATTTTCTAAGAGCTTATCTTCATCAATCTTCTCAGATCCGTGGTTCACCAAACTTCTAATTTTAGAGATCTTCTAATTAAGTTCATGGCGGTGATAATCTTCACTCAGGTGATTAGCAGTAGCAGATATAGCAGCAGGAAAGCTTTTATAATCGCAATCATAAATAACAATTTCTTCTTTTTATAGCTTCTTTGGAAAATCATAAATCACGATTTTCTATTTTCAGTAGGCTTCCAGCTAACGATTCTTCATTACGATTCTTCGCTTTCTCTTGTATTACTTTTACTTAATAAGGATTTTTCTTAGAAAATCGTAAATTATGATTTCTCTCTTCTTAGTATATTATTCCGTACAATCGTAAAACATGATTCTTTATTTCTTTTTTAGGCGAAGATTTGTTTTTTACGCTTAATCGTCTTTTTACTATTTTTTGAATTTATTTTGACAAAGATTAACACTTAGGCTCTCTTTTACTATTTATCTTTAATATCTGCACATCAGTAACTCATTAGTAGCAAACTAAAACCTAGCATCACTAAGTTAAGGGTGGTAAAATGGTAAATTATGTAACTGATAACACCCCCAAACTTAAGTTTTACTAGTCTCTGGCAAACAAGGAAACTTAAAATATCTAAAACTATAAATTCAAATTCCACTTTCATAGGGAGCGCGATTGTATTTAACAGATGCAACAAGCCTTTAAACCCCTAGGTGATCCCTAGTAGAGGAGTTGTAGTATCCTGAAGGTTTTTAGTGAAGGTTTTTAGTGAAGTTACCTACAAACTTCAAATATTTTTGCTTTATTTTTTTTTAAATATTTTTCAAAACTAAAAATTTAAAATATAGATTTTTATATACTAATTACTTAGTCAATCATTAGATGTTCATTATTTTTCAAAAAATTTCAAATTTTTTTATCCTTAGCTTCCCATCATCGTAATTATCCTCTATCAGAACTCAATAAGTTTAATTCGGTATAGTGTGGAGTGTGTGCATATCAGTGAAAAGTTTATTCATCATAGATTTTTCTAAACTATAATTTTTAGAAAATATTTTCATCCAAACTCTCACTTATTGGCATACTCTCAAAAATAATCAAAATTTTAGGTTCTCACAATATTATAGATATATATGCAAATTTCATCGAACAATTACTAAGAAGATAAATCTTATAGAAAGGATAATCAATTTTATTCATATAACTTTTTAATTTATTCATAATATCTATTTCATATATCTCTACTAGACTCATATTTTTACAAATCGCAAATTCCAAAGGTCTTTCCTTCAGCTTGTAATGGGGCTTTGGGTTTTCAGAAGGTTTCAAAGAAAAAGGTAAAGAGGATTCAAAATTATTTATGAGAATTTAGCTCTTCCTTCTCGTCTTTTATATTTTTCAGCTTTAGTAAGTATCCTTATTTTGGATAACTTCTTCCCATTTCTTTTTTAGTATAAATCCCATTTTCTTTTCAAGTTGAAAGATTTTTGCTTCTCTTTTTTTTTTCATGGAATAGTCTTTTACGATTTCTTCTATTTCTTTTCTTTTCCTATATTTTCATGTAATTGTATTTCTTTTGTACCCTTTTCAGCAAATCCTTTATCTGTTAAGCATATACTCCTTTCACTCCCTCTTCTCCCTTTCTTTTACATTCTAAACTCTTAAAAATTGTAAGGGTCAAGGATAGAAAGTTTTGGGCAGTACATATGGTTAAAGGTTTATAAAATTTTGGTATAAAGAAATCTAGCTTTCAGGCTTCTAATATGGGTTCAAAGAATAATTCTGTTCTTGGGATTTTTTACTCTAGTTTATCAAAAGATGGCCATTGATCATTTTCACGATTTACTAATATGGATGTCTTATTATTTTAATATATTTAATAGATAGTTCTAAACAAATAAATTATCATATTTATAGAATATTTTGATTCAAAGATCATGATTATGAGATTTCAAATAGTAGAGAAGTTCACAGAAATTTAGCATAAATAAAAACAGTCTCTCTTTCTTTGAATAAAAGAGAAAATAGGCTATTTAACTCACTGATTATATAATTTTGAAACTAAATCTAAAATATTTACTGTTCAAATCAATCGTATAGTTTCAAACATTCATCCGATACAATATTCTTGAGATGCTTTACTTTGAATTGTAACTATTTTTATTTTTATTTTTGAACTACTACTATGATGTATTGCTAAGAATTTTAAATTTTCTTATTTTTTTCTTATCATAATTCCCATATAATGATTAACTTTCTTAATTAATTTATTTTTTTTAAAAATTCTTTAAAAAAAAAAACTCTAAAGATAAAAAAAAACTATACTATTTTCTAAATTAATATGTATCCCCCCTCAAACTTAAATAAGACAATGTCCTCATTGTGTAAAATAGGGGACACACAGGAAAAATATTATCTTATTTTACTGCTAGGTTAGTTACTAGGTTTATAATTTGCAAAAAAAATAAAAAATCTTCCCCCAAACTTGGGAGAAATAATTCCGATTTAATAGAACTAAGAAATCAGATGTTAGTATCACTATATAAAAAATAAAAAAATAGCAAATAAAAAGAAAATTTTTCATATACATATGAACTAAGTACAAAAACATGGAAAGAAAACTAATTACATAAAAAGAAATTCTTAGGAAAAATCTAGACACACACTAAACTAAGACACTGGTAGCAACGTTCGAGATAAGGATTCTTCGATAAAATCGGTCCTCGGCTTCTAACTACCTTCAATCAGAATATCTCATCCCTTCCCACCAAAGGCATATCCATGCCTTTGCAGGGTCACCTACCCAAAAAGCTGCATAACACTTCCCTTTGTGCCCTTGTTTATCTTACATCCCCAAAAAGAAGCATCTCATATCCCTTCTGATTCATCAACAGCACCCTCAGTGTAGTTGAGTGAAGAAGTTGAGGAGATGGAAATTGACAGATCTTCATCCCTCCACAATGGGAAAGGGGTACCTCTCATTCCTTTTGCGGAAGAAATGCAATCCCACTGTGGAAGTCCTTTGAAGAGTGGGAAGTGAAGACATTTCCAGATCACCCTTCAACTTATACTGCTCCCTTGTGAAAAAAATTACAAAGAGACAATAGAGTTGGGAAGGGGAAACTATGAGTAATGGAGAAGGGTGGAGGGGATATCAAGGATGGGATGGGAAATGATACTAAAAATTATAGCCCATCCTTATCGTATAGGAAGTCGCATTCTGGGCAGGTTATCATGATATAAGGGTTAGGAAGTGGGGGACGATGGTTCTTGGTATATGGTTTCGAATTTGGGTTAGGTTTAGGGTCAAGGATAGTCTCGGTGGATGTTTCAACATTAGATACAGATCGCTGGCATTTCAAGTTTTCTACTTTCTGGTGTATAGCCAGGAGCTCAGCTCTATGTTTTTCAAGAATTTGATCGAGTCTTTTACTGAAATCACTTGGGTTATGTTCTTCCGTCATGGGGTTGGAGGGTTAATGACTGAGGAAAAAGAAAGGTTATGTGATGGTTTTAGTCTATGGATGAATTTATAGGAAAAACTTGGCGTTGAAACATCACTTTAATTTAAATTTCGAGGTGTAGGTTCCTAGGTTAGGGTAGTTGCGAAGTGGTGAAATTGAATACATGTCATGTCCATTCCTATACAATTTTAAATGGGTTTCAATTCTAATGCTCCAAATAAGACTGATCACCAGGTTCTCTTGTTCCCCAGAATTGTCGTTTGCAATTCTGGATAATGACCACGAGAATTTGCGACTAGAAAATCGTACTCACTACGATTAGACTCTATATTCACGAGAAATCGTAAATCCATATGCTTAAAGTGATTAAAAATAAAGAAAAGAGTCTTTACAATTCGATGATATTGTATAAATCGTAAAAGAGTCATTTGAAAAGAACTTATGTAGAAATGTTACATGTGTTTGCTACGGGTGAGTTAGTAGCTCGACAAATTCAGGAGGAATTCAATGACGATCAAGGGGAGTTGTTGTCCCTCCCATAAAAATATTACTCTATCTCGAGTTAACCAGAATGGTTAGTTGCTCAACCTAAGTTTCTAACGATGTAATGGCTTCCAGGAGATTATTGAGTAGCTGCATTTAAATCTAGTCATGCTGCAGCCAGCTATCGACTATCTGCGAAAAGGCTTCTTCCACTACAGTTTGGTCTTTGGTCTGTGTGGGGAAAAATAAAAGATAGTGTTGAGGAACTTTGTGAGTTAGGCCGTGATTGGGTTCATAGGCTTTTCCATGTTGAGATGTTGGACGCAATTTTATATCCACCAAAGATTGAATTTTTGTCTTCCAAAGTTTTAATTTTAGAAGGCAATTCTTCATTGATTTTAATTTCTATAGTCCTCTCTGCCTCCTTAAGGTCTCTGATTCAATCTCTCCCGGTGCTTGACATTGCACTGGGTCCTCGCTAAAGTTCTCAAAGAGTTCTCATGCAGTCTCAGTAGGCAAAGTACGGAACATCCCCCCACAAGCAGCATCAACTATATGCTAGGTTTTATCATTCAGACCTTTATAGAAAGTAAGGACTATTTGCCAACGGGTGACTTCGTGATGAGGACACCTATATAAGAGATCGTTGAGGCACGTCCACTCCTCTGGAAGAGATTCATCCAGAGATTGTGGGAATGTTCTAATAAGATACCGGATTTTATTCATTCTCTATATTGAGATGTATTTCATGAGAAATCCTTGTTCCAAGCCCTCCTAATTAGAGAACGAATTATGACGCCACTGCAAAGAATGTATCCACTGCTTTGCCTTGTCTCTAAGAGAATATGAAAACAACCTTAAACATAGAGATGTTTCTGGCAAATTTTGAATTTAGATAAGGTTGCACGCTTTTGTAAATTGTCTTAAATGCGAATAAGGATCTTCATCCCTTAGCCCACGGAATATTAGAAGTGCTTGAAATATTTTGGGCGTAATTTTAAAAATCTCATTACTGGTCATAGGGGTTAATTATATATATGGGGGAGGTTAATAGTAGTCCCCCATCGTTTTAGCCATAGGTTGCTTCACTCCTACCATATTCATCTAGAATTTGTTAAGGGGTAGGTTGCCTAAAACTAAGTTTTTCTAGTTTTATTTTGAATTTATGTGATTTTTATTTTAGAAAACAAGGAGAGAAACAAATCTGAGTTTCTAGTTCCTGGGGCCTGCAGAAGTATTAAAAATCTAATCCATTAATAAACCTGTAAAATATTAAGAAGAGATCAAAGAAAATTTAAAATATAAAGAAATATAAAAAGAGAAAGATAAATATTAGTTTCTAAACGAATAAAAATATTAAATAAAAATAGAAATAAAGATAAATTCCGCTTCCCGGCAGCGACGTCAAAAACTTGATCGCTGGTTATTATGTATATATTTTATGTTAATTTCAAGTCTTAACCTATTGCAAGCGTACAATGAAAATTATAATACTAGCATAAGATCATTCCCACGAGGAAGTTTATTTATCTAGTTATTTCAGATTTATATCTTCTATTTAAATCCTTATTTTAAAAACTTCTATTTATCCTTAAGATCTAATCTACTGGAGAAATATGAATAAAAGAATGGTTTCTTAATCTAAAGTGCATAAAATAAATCCTAATTGTCCTTCTGAATAAGGTCGTCAATTTTAATCTTCAGCTATCGGATATTTATGAAAATAAATAGTATCGTTACACCATATTTCTAGTTTCCTAACATTGGTCGTCAATCAAGTCTAAGATTCTATTAATACAGATTTAATATAATCAATAACTTCCTAAAATCTGGGCGTCAATCAAACCTTAGAAAACTGAAGATGGAAAAGTAAAAACCGTTACACTAATCTACAAATTCTAACCTCAGTCGTCAATTCAAATTAAAACTTGGAGATGTTTACAATGCAAATAAAATTTAAACTAAAAAGTAAAGTAAAATATATCCTTCACCCCTCAGCCGCAGTCATCAATTGCTCCTTAGAAATTACAGATATCTATACTAATCTTCAGCACTCAATTGCAGTCGTCAATTGCTCTTGAGAAACCTCTGATATCTAATCTACTCTAACTATTCTATACTACTTTGATAGAAAGAAAATCCAACCTCAGGCGTCAATTGATGCTAAAATTCTTCGATGCTTATTCTTATGCTAGGCCCTCTTATTTATAGATCATAAGGGTCGGTTTACAAATATTTAATTCTAATAAAATAAACTATTAAAGATAAAAGTATCCTAATATAACTCTAATTTCTAATTTTATTCTTCCTTGCTTTCTTTAGTTGATGCGCTTCCAGAAGGTTCTTGTTTATTTCAGCAATCGAGATTTCCTAAGAGCTTATCTTCATCAATCTTTTCAGATCTGTGGATCACCAAACTTCTAATTTTAGAGATCTTCTAATTCAGTTCATGGCGGTGATAATCTTCACTCATGTGATCAGCAGTAGCAGATATAGCAGCAGGAAAGCTTTTATAATCACAATCGTAGATAATGATTTCTTCTTTTTATAGCTTCTTTAGAAAATCATAAATCACGATTTTCTATTTTCAATAGGCTTCTAGCTAATGATTCTTCATTACGATTCTTCGCTTTCTCTTGTATTATTTTTGCTTAATACGGCTTTTCTTTAAAGAATCGTAAATTACGATTTCTTTCTTCTCAGTATATTGTTCCGCACAATCGTAAAATTTGATTTTTCATTTCTTTTTTAGGCGAAGATTTATCTTTTATGCTCAATCGTCTTTTTAGTGCTTTTTGAGTTCATTTTGATAAAGATTAACACTTAGGCTCTCTTTTACTGTTTATCTTTAATATCTACACATCAGTAACTCATTAGTAGCAAACTAAAGCATAGCATCACTAAGTTAAGGGTGATAAAATGGTAAATTATGTGACTGATCAATCATCGCCTCTCGTTTGTAATCTCTGGATGCTGAGTTCTATGAGTTGTCGGGCCGTGAAATTCTATCTGATGTCACTATTTCTGAGTCTGTCGTTGTGACCGGTGCTCGGAGGTGTGAAGGAGGTTTCCTCACGACCGTTCATGTTAATCTTTGGGTTGTATTGAGTTGAGTCGTAAGATGGATCCTCGCTATATACGAGATTGTTGTGGTACCCCTACAATGACAGGTCATCAAGCTTCAGTCTTCGTATCCCAGACATCTCGAGTCTCTAATAGATGTTCATGTACTCTTGGAAAATTCTCGATAGTTCAAGTATTTGTGAAGAGAAATAAAGCGGAAAAAAAGAAAACTATGTATGCAGTAAAAGAAAACTTAACTAAACAAAGGCGACTTTAGCGATAATAAGTCTCATCGCGATCGCTAGTCTGTTGGCACGCGCTTTTTCTAGGTTCCTTTTGGTCCCTAGAAGAAGTGGCCCAATTCAGTCCAAGTGGACTCTAGCGAAGGCGGTGGATATGAGACTGAAAATAAAGAGGCAAATTATAAGCAAAAAAATTTCTAGCTCGTTGCGATCGCCAACTACAGATGTTTATCGACATTGTAACACGTCGCTGATCGCGCTTTACGTGGTGTGGGTTAACTTCTTTGTTAAACGTCGGTCGACCGACTTCAACAGCTCTGGGTCGCCTGGGAGTTTAGCTAATCTAGTTTTTCTAATCCTGCTCTAATTCTAATTAGTTTACTCTCCTACTACTACTCTAACTCTAACTACTTTTAGTTTCCTAATACAACTATAATTCTTATTAATTTAGTTTCCTAACTCTACTGTAAGTTTCATTAATTTAATTTCCTAATTCTACTATAATTTTGATTAAAAGGGGGGTTGTGGCCCATTATGCTAAGGAGGATCGGCCTCGTTCTTGGGTACCCTCCGTAAGCTCCTTTAGGCAAATTGGGTGACTAAGGATTATTTTAAAAATATTATGGACTGAAGACTAAATTAAGATTTTAAAGATCGAAATTAAGAAATCTAAAGATTGAGATTTAAAATTAGAACTGAGAATTAAAAACTTTGGAACTATGACTAGGGTAATAACGATGATCTAGAATTTAAGATTAAAAATTAGAAATTAATAACTAAAAGCTAAGAACTGATTCTAGCGACTAAGAACTAGAACCCAAAACTGAGGACTAAGAACTAGGAGTTAGAGATTAAGAACTAGAAACTGGAATTAAAAATTATGACACTACAAAAAAATAGACTTTTAGTGACACATTTTTTGAGGCATTTGACAAAAAATGACACGAAAAATAATTATTGGCATCATTTTATGATAAAGCGTCGCAAAATATGTGAAATAGTTAGATCTCGCCTAATATTAGCGGTCGTTTCGCAAACAATTTGCGATATATCACTCTTTATCTAAATGCATACAAACACGGGATATATTCCCTCGTAAAACCCCTCACGCGAAAGGCGACGCGACGCCAAACGCGGGATAGTATAATATCCCTCCCTCCGTACAGACGCAGAGACCCTATTTCCCACCCAAACCCACTCTCTCTCTCTCTCTCCACCGTCTCCACCGAAACCCTATTTCCCACCCAAACCCTTCTCTCCATCGATCCATTGGCGCTACATGCAATCGGATTCCATCGTTCCTTTGCTGTTGTTCGCGATCTGATTCCAACGATCCATTGCTGCTGTTCCAGATCAGATTCCATCGTTTCATTGTTGTTGTTCGAGATCGAATTCCATCGTTTCATTGCAGCTGTTCAAGATCGGATTCCATCTTTTCATTGCCGCTGTTCGAGATCAGATTCCATAGGTTTGAAAAACTTTGCTCTTTTCATTGCCTGAACGCTCATTCTGATGAATCCTCTGTTTAACATCCTTACCTGAATATGTGAAAGAAGCGTTGTTTTATGCATTCCGCCGTCCGGTTAATTTGTATGGTTTCTTTGCAAGAAACTAAGAAATATACCTCAATTAAATTTCTAAAAAAAGAACTTGTGTTGAACCGTTGGGTATTCATGTTGAATGCTTAGTGAAAGTGGCTATCATGGTTCAAAATTTCGGCCAAAACCTGAAGATTTCGGAAAATTTGATCGTTGGTGGCTATTATGGAAAAACTGTTAGTTGTAATTAATTTTTCTTTCCATCATTTTTTAATTTTAGTTATGTTGTTTAAATGTATTTCTATTTGTCTATTTACCTTTTAATATTTCCTATTTGTGAATTTATCTACTAATAATACAATAATGTCGATGTGATAGATTCCTGCACCTAGATCATTTGCTGAGAAAGGAGTAACCATTTGTTTGCAGGAGTGGGTTGAACGATGTGAAGTAAACCATTGCATATATAACCATGACCTTGTCTTAATCTTAATTTTTTCAGATTGTCATGTCTAATATTTTGTGGTCAATTTGCTGACTTTTTTTTTTAATATACTTAAAAAAACATTTAGGTTCGTACTGTATATGATGGCAAGAAACATTTCTTTGCCCAAGTTATAAAGAAAACTCGTCTTTTAATGAACCTGTAGGTAAATTTTAGTGGCAATTAATCTGAACCTATTAAATAATATATATAGATAAATTTTAGTGCCAATGATGGCTCTATCTGTAATGGGGCACTCACACCATTTATCATTTTTTAAATATGTTTTGATTGTCTGCATTTTTTGATCGCCATTTTCAAAAGATTTGGGACTCATTGTATCTGGTACATGGCCCTAAACTTGTATGACCGTCCCTAAACCTCCTTATGTGCACATTTACACATGATCATGGTTTTAGACTGCCCATGTTGCATGCTACACCGTGTTAGGCAATGGCCCCAAAATCACAGATTGAATCAATCTTAACAATCAGCTGAGAACCTGCATTGATTGAATTCTCAATGTACAAAGTGTATAGACTCAACAATTGATGGTAGAAATTGTCATTGATTGCTGCTGTGGTCGATCCTTGTGGAGTCCTGCTCATGTGCCATGTTTATAATTGTGTTACCATGCTTGGCACATATACAATTGTCGAGTTTCGACATGGAAATGCAGTGCAAAACATGACAAACCTTGAACAATTGGATAGGTCAGCCGTCACCTTTTCCTTTCTATTTTTTAAATGAGCTGATGTTAGGTGCATGGGCTTGTACACCACAGGCCTTTCGAGCTGGTATCAGGTCCATGGGCATGTGCAACACAGGTCTTGGGTCATCTATATTGGAACACTGTGACAATCCTAGTCATCAACATTGAGATAGGACAAAACCTAAAACTCATTCTTGTCAGAAGTTTCTAACCATCTGATTAGAGCACTTTTTTGCACGTCAATTTGGGCCATTGTCCGTATGGTGTCATTGATTTGAAGGCTTTTGCCTCTCGTGGGATTTTGATCTAGTAGTAGAAATTGTTCAACACGGCCAATTTTTGGCTGAAGTTAATCTAAATAATGGCTATGGGTACATGTGCAAAATTGATGAAGTGTGCAACATGTATAGAATTATGACTTGTGCACCTAATATTAACTCCTTTTAAGTTTAATTTTGTAGTAATACTCCTCAAAATTTTCAATTATTTAACAAATAGGTTTGAAACAGAGAATAGATATTGCTGGCTTGATTTTTCTCTGTTTTACGAAACAGGATAGTGAGATAATTTTTGTATTATGAGGTAAAAAATTTGAGGGGAAAACTTGTCATGATTATGATGGTTCCCAACCAATGGAAATAACCAGATATAATGCCTATTTCCAAAGCTGTATTAAAGCTGGTTGCATTTTTTTTCTCCTCGTGAATTATTGTTCCAAAGCTGTATTCAGCTTATTGTTTCAAAAAGCACAAGGCCATCTTAGGAAGTGGAATAAAAAGCACAAGAGATTATATTAGGTACAAGATATAGGAAGAATCTAGTGGTGAAGTGATGGTCATCTTTAAACTTGGTGTAGTTTCTACTCAAAAAGCATGTAGTCAGTCTGAAGTAACTATTAAAGTGTGTTTGATTGCACGTAATGACCGCTGAAGACGCATATTTGGGGCCACTACACGAGTCAAAGCGTGAAAATGCGTTTGATGGCTCGTTTGACATTACATGCATTATACTTTTTTGGTTACACGTAGCCAAAAAGTGATACGGGCCGAACCTCTTGTATGTAGGAGCAGTCACACATAATGCACATAGAAACCATTACACTTAGTGGCCAGAAAACGTGCATTAAGGCCACACACCATCAAACACACCCTAAAACTCGGCCTTTTCCTCCCTATAAAAAAAGTCAAATAAAGTGTATCTAAAACTGTCTTACCCTAAGAACGGACGGTGTCAGATTTGTGAATACCCTTGTCCCATTCTTGAATGCACAAACTGAGGATAAGGTAAGTAGCAATATCCGTTAGATTCACTGGTTGGAAAAAGAGAGTTACCCCTCCCCACCCCCCAACTATTCATTTTGTTTAGACTTCCAGGAATGTGAGAGCAGGCAAATATTATGACAGACAAATAGTTGACCGCATGTTTCAGTGAAATCCTTGTATCTTTTTTGTGCTGACAATTTAGGGCTATTGCATGTGTAGATGAATGGTTTCTTAATGGTAAAAAATAAAAGGATTGCCATTCTAACAATTTGTTAACATCTCACTCTTATTCAGAAGTTTGTTAGCTTGGCCTGAATAGGCCATGTTTTGAAAATTTCGTTAAGCTCAGCCACCTTTTTTTATTATTTGTGGTAAAAGTGAGTACTCAGCCCTCCGAACCGAGTTATATACATTTATACTGTATTGAGAAAGTACAGGGATCTCCACCTTTAGTTAGGAATCTAATTAAACTATTCTTTGTGGGTCTTCGGGTAACCGGTACACATTAGGACTGACATTTTGTCTTTTAATCACAACACAACTCTGTCTTTTGTTATTAGGCTATGGCATATTAAATGTATGGGTGGATGGAGCAATGCTTCATTTAGTATGTTGCTTGACTTGTTAAGAGAGACACTTCCAGAGGGTTCTATGTTGCTAGAGACGTTTTCACAAAGCAAGAAAATTATTTCGGATTTGGGTCTAAATTATAATAAAATTGATGCATGTCCAAATGATTGTATGTTATATTGGAAAGAGTCAGTTGACAAACAATCATGTGACGTTTGTGGCACTTCATGATGGAAGACTCAAGAAGATCATTCAAAAAGTAGTAAGAAGAAGAGTCCAGCAAAGATTCTACGTCACTTCCCTTTGAAACCACGACTTCAAAGGTTGTACATCTCATCAAAAATTGCATCTGACATGAGATGGCATGATGAGGGTCGTACCAAAGATGGTATATTAAGACATCCTACAGATTCTCAAGCCTGGAAACATTTTGACCTCATCAACCCTACTTTTGCAGCTGATTCTTGTAATGTTAGACTTGGGTTGGCAAGTGACGGATTCAACCCTTTCAGGACAATGAGTATTGCACATAGCACATGGCCTGTGATACTTATTCCCTATAACTTACCACCATGGTTGTGTATGAAGCAACCAAATATGATCTTGTCGTTGCTTATACCAGGTCCATCTAGCCCCGGAAATGATATTGATGTTTACTTAAAGCCCTTGATTGATGAATTAAATGAGTTGTGGGAATTTGGGGTCGATACTTATGATGCTTCAAGGTAAACTTTATTTCAATTGCATGCATCCTTGCTTTGGACCATTAGTGACTTCCCGGGATATGCAATATTATCAGGCTGGAGTATGAAAAGGGAAGTTGGCATGTCCTTCATGTCATAAAGATACGTGTAGCCAATACTTATCCTATGGTAGGAAGAATTGTTATATGGGTCATCGTCGATTCTTACCTTCGAATCATGGATTTCGAAAATAAAAACAATCTTTCGATGGTACTGTGGAGATAAGAAAAACCCCAAACCCACTTTCTGGGACTGATGTGTTGGACGAATTAGCGAATATTACACACATTTTTGGAAAGCAACAAGCACGAAAAAAACCTAGAAATGTGGAAAATGGTCAAATGCCATACAATTGGAAGAAGAAGAGTATATTCTTTGAATTGCCATATTGGGAGCATACTTTACTTTGGCATAATTTAGATGTGATGCATATTGAGAAAAATGTATGTGATAATATTCTTGGAACTTTACTGAATATTGAAGGAAAAACGAAGGATAGTTTAAAGGCACGTCTCGACTTGGAGAAAATGGGATTGAGACATGAACTCCACCCTAATTGGCATGAAGGCAATATCCGAGCTTATCTACCATCCGCATGTTACTTCTTGGATAAAAATGAAAAAGAGAAGTTCTGTAGTGTATTGAAGAATTTAAAGATTTCGGATGGTTATTCCTCTAATATTTCAAGGTGCGTGAAAGTTAAACAACACACGATATCTGGTCTGAAAAGTCACGATTCTCATGTCATACTACAACAATTTCTTCCCCTGGCAATTCGAAATTTATTGCCCAAACATGTAACAACTACTTTGATAGAATTGAGCACATTCTTTCGAGAATTGTGCTCGAAAGTTTGTAGGGTTGATGATTTAAAAAGTCTTGAGAAGCGTATTGCAGTAGTCCTCTGCCACATGGAGCAAATCTTTCCACCAGCATTTTTTGATGTTATGGTTCACTTGCCCATTCATTTGGCATCTGAAGCACTGTTGGGTGGTCCAGTCCAGTACCGATGGATGTATCCAATCGAAAGGTATAACACTATAAATATGAAATTAATTTTTTATTATGAAATCATCCGATATTTCACTCATTTAAGAATATTTTTTTCATTCAGATATTTGTTCACGTTAAAGTCATATGTGCGCAATAGGGCTCAACCTGAAGGGTCCATTGCAGAAGGATACGTTGCAGAAGAATGTCTCACATTCTGCTCGAGGTATTTACAAAATATTGAAACAAGGTTAAATCAACCCCCAAGGAATTGTGATGAAATTGTGCGCAGGGGTGCCTCAACATTCATACTAAGTGAGGTAGAACGGATGCAAGCACGTCGATACATCCTTTTCAACCACGAAATGGTCACGAGTTATCTAGAGTAAGTATCTTCAAACTTCATGATTTTTTTTTTCATTATTATGCCTGCTACTTGTTTGAGATCTTTACACGCAGACAACACATTGAGGTACTAAGTTTCTCAAATGCGTGCCCACATGATAGACAAAAAATGCACAATGAACAGTTCATTGATTGGTTTGAAGAACATGTAAGTTCGAACAACCCACATAAGATTATAGACCTTATTTTAAGAATTTAGAAGTGTCGTTAACCTTCTTGTGCACGTGAAACAGGTTGAAATGTTGCAAGAATCTAATACACCATTACCTGAAGGTCTTCATTTGCTTGCAAAAGGTCCACACTCTGTAGCTCGTAGGTTCACTAGTTATAATATTAACGGATATAAATTTCGAACCGTTGATAAAGAGAAGAGAGCTAAAACACAAAATAGTGGTGTTGCTGTCACAGCTATGATTATGAGCTACACAAGTGTAAAGGATAGACGACTCGTTACAGGGGAGGTAACTTATTATGGACAGTTAACGGACATAATTGAGTTGACATATTCTCAACACCTCAAGTTTATATTGTTCAAATGTGACTGGTTTGATGTGATTACTCAAGGAAGAGGAATTAAAACTGATGAGTAGGGGTTTACTCTTGTAAATTTCAAAAGATTGTTATTTCAATCCAAGCAAGTTACTGATGAACCGTATGTGTTGGCATCTCAAGCTAAGCAGGTTTTCTATGTGGAGGATCCAACAGAACCTTATTGACATATTGTCATGAAGAATAAGCCTAGGGCCTTATTTGATATGAGTAGTAAAAATGATGGGCTATTGGATAGTGAGGTATACGGAAACCACCGGGCAAATGACATTGTAGAGGATAATAATGATGTTGTTAATTGGGTGAGGGAAGATGTGGTTGGAGCCACCGTTGATGTTCCTCTCTGGTCACGTTTTGAACAAACTCATTCCAATGATTCCGTTAGTGATGCAGATAGTTCATAATTTTACGTTGGATGCAATTGAGTGAGTGATTTTTAAATTTCTTTGGGCACACACCTTGCCAGCAAATTGTGGTTGAAGTTCTCTAATCTTAATTCAAATGTTGTTGCTTTTAGATAAATTCAATGTGCTTTAGGTTTTATTCATGTATGCGTCTTCATATGGAGAGGCCTTGTTCTTGTTGTGGTAGCTTGAAGGTACTTTTTTATTAGGTGCCTAGTCTGTTCATGGCACATTTAATAAACAAGGTTGGATTTATTAAAATCGATGAATCTCACAATGAAGAGGGTTGCATTCCCCTATAATATTACAATTTTGCCAATTTTTTGTTCATTCCATACTTCTAATTGCTTGTTATAACTGCATTAGCAGCAAGACCATAGTATATAATTTATCAATAGAGAATGTGCAGTAACTGCCCACCAGGATTATGTTGGGTTTTTTAGGTATGCCAGGGCTTACAGCTTATGTTGGGTAAAGTTTCATGAAATCTGCTCTTCCAAGAAAGAAAAGGTATTATACTGCACATTTTTATCTTAGATCCTATATCTGACTAGTGATATTAAATAGCATATTCCTCAAACATTAATATATGGGCCCATGGAAAACTCAGGTTGATCTCTTGAAGAATAAATTTAGCAGTTTTTTCTAATGGATATGTGTTAATGAATTGAACTAGTGCCGTTGATCAACTACTTGTCACAACTTCCAAAAGTAGTATAAACATAGAACCTACAGTGAAAATGATCAAACAGGTGACATACTAGATCAAATGATCTCACATGTGACAGAAAATTTGACTTCAACTATTTGGGTAAGTGGCAAAGCTGAAACACTAGTTAAATGACAAGTATTTACACTAACTACAGAGTCGTTGTTTTTATGTTGTTAGCTGTGTGTGTGAGTATATTATAATGAATTGAGGGTAGCAGATTGCTCCTTTAGGAGGATTTAATAAGTAATATTTTTTTGTGACCATATTGAGCTCACTAGTAAGATCTCACCATTTTGGTTTTGCTGCACAAGAACACACTGAAACCTACATTATTTGTGATTTAACCAACTGGTCTAAGCCTACCAATTGATTGAGCTTCGAACAATTTTGTCAAGATCTCTCAATTCATGGTTTTTTAGGAGTATGTTCAGATTCAAATTAAGTAGATATGAACATTTCTCTACTATGAACTGATTCTTGGCTTGACTTTCTACCATGTCTGGATCATCTCATTACTTTACACTTGGTTTATTTATTTATCTATTTATTTTTATAGGTAGGCCATGTTTACTTTTTACTGCATTTTACTGATATACTTAGTCTAAGTGGGTGATTTGGATCTGTTATGAAGTGGTAGTGGTGGTTTGTGGCGATTCTTTCGGCTTGGTGGTGAATGTGCAGCATTGTCTATTGCTGTATTGCTGCTTTGTTTTGATGTTGGTTGGTTGTGTAGCCTATTTCTTTTAAGCGTATTTCTGCTGTATAGCAGCGGTTTTTGTGAGTATCTCATTAAGGGTGACTCCCTTAAGGGAACTGACTGTATGTGTTGCCATTTTGCGGCCTTTTTGATCAGTGGAATGTGTATCCTAGTGCCACCTGTCTGAGTAGTAAAGTGACGGAGATCGTGGAATGATTTCGGTGACATGGTGTTGTGTGATTTGTGTTGGAAAAGAGGTATTTGTGCCTGAATTGATGGTTTGCTTTGGATTTCCTTTGGATTCCAGCATAACTCTAGCATATTAGGCAATAATGCTTTGGAAAAGAGGTATTTGGCAAATGATATTATTCTACAAATTTTGGTATTTTTTGGGGACCAGGTTTAGGATATAGATGGTACATCTTCATGTAAAGGATTTTTTAGTCATGTAAAATATATGTGAATAATAACATAAAAGAGACAGTCCTAATCATGGGGTAAGCTTCACACAAATCTATCTTAGCTTCTTCTTCTAGCTGCTGACATCAGCACTGATATGTGCTAAAGTCAGCCCTAGGCATATTATCAAACCCACTCACCCTAGGAAAACAATTTCAGAGAGATTTTATTCTAGTAAGTGTTATTCAGATTATTTGGAATTTTTTGGATGCTATAAAGCAGTTTTTTTTATTCTTCAGGGTTTCTCGAGAAACCTTCAGTTGCTTAGTTTTCAGGGCAGACAAGTGAAACTGCTGACTTATTTGTGATGAAACCTAAAAGGATGATCGAATTTTCCTCATCTATATAAGGGAGGCAGTTTAACAGTGATTGAATATTGTGAACTTGCGATGAAGTTTAGAGCTGCAACAAAGTTTCGGTTCAGATTTGTACAGTAAATTTTTTATACTTATTTCTTATTTCTTATTTTTTGTACAGTAAATGATGGGAATGCTTCTGTTCTCCATTTAATTGGTCCATCGAAAGCTGAATTTGTGATTTCCTCCATGCTGTGAATTGTGATCATTAAATGATAATTAATCAATGGAGTGAATTTATTTGAGTGCAATATTTTTGTTAAAGAACCATTAGATTGGGATATATATGTTGAGCCCTTACACTGAGAATTAAATATATGAGGATGTATATTTGCAACCCCCTCAAGCTTGTGATCCAGCAACCCAACCATGACACTGACATCCTTGCTCCTACGCCAATCTTCAGTCCACTCAGCCAGCGTAGCGGAACCTTGCACTGATTTGAGCCCCGTTATCAGCTCCAACAATAGAATGCCGAAGCTATAAACATCACTCTTTGATGACACACGTCCTGTTTCAAGGTAGTTGGGGTCAGTATATACAATGGAACCTTTGATGATGCTTGGAACTCCAATGTCACGGTCCCCGTGGTCATTGTCATGGCCCAACTTGCAAAACCCAAAATAGCGAGTATAGTTGATAAATATTACTGCTGATTAGTGTGTTGCTATGCTTCTGTTCTCTAATTAATGTTCATCACTATAGTCTATAGCAGTTTCGGTTCAGATTTGTCCAGTAAATTTTTTGTACTTATTTCTTATTTCTTATTTTTTGTACAGTAAATGATGGGAATGCTTCTGTTCTCCATTTAATTGGTCCATCGAAAGCTGAATTTGTGATTTCCTCCATGCTGTGAATTGTGATCATTGGGTGCCATGTGCAAATGAACTGTGGCTGCTGGTTCCCCCTACCCATTAGGACAAAAACCCAGTAAAATACAACATAGCATTGATAGCAATATGTTGAAAACTGTGTTGGTCATAATCCTTAATTTTGAAATCAATAAAGATGAGCGATTGTATAATGCATCACATTATGAGCCTTTGCTTTATGTTTCATTTTTCCATTAATGAGTTCTTAGTACTGATAAAGTAGAGTGCTGCCTTCTGACAGGTGAGGCTGATACAGTAGAGTGCTTCCTTATTTGACAACTTGCCCATGGATAATTTGGGAGAGCAGACAAGACGAGGTCCAGCCATATGCAAATATCTGAATGGTTTGGAAGACGGTGTTAAAATAGATGTTGGCATCGATATCAATTTTTGTCAACCAACAGAAAATGCTACTTTATTAGCAAATTTTTGCGGTACATTAGCAAGGGATGGAAGCGTATTGTGTATTGATAAAAAGTCTTGGCGTACGGTGGATAAAAAGTCGAAAGCACACGTATGGGACACAATTTTGGTAAGATGTGTAATTTAATATTTACTTTTTCAACACATAAGGGAGTAAAATAATTATAATATAAGTTTTACCCTATACTACAACAAACATGCAAATGATGGTATTCGAATGCCACATTGCCCTCCTAATGTACATCAGAAGCAATGGGAAACCCTCGTTCACTATTGGCGATCAAAAGATGGAAAGGTAAATTTTAATTATGTAATATTTAACTAGAAAAAATAAGTATTACAATCTCATTATCGATCAACTTTGTAATATAGCAAATAAGCAGAAGAAATAAGGATATTCGGAAACGCCAGATTCTACCTCATACATCTGGCTCAAAAAGCTTTGCTAGAGTTCGCTATGAGGAGGTATGCATTTTATTTAATGTATTCACTTTTAATTAGTTGCATGTCGTTTATTATATTATTTAAGTGCGCACCAAAGTGAATGACTTTTTTTGACACAGCGAATGAAGAGTGAGACACAGACTACGCCTAGCCGAGTAGATGTGTTTATGAAGACGCATTCCCGTAAAGATGGCAAGCCTGTCAATGCTAAGGTTGAGACCAAGATGGTAAATTTACCAATCTTCTTGCTAATATTGTGTGTTTAAATTATAAACTTTTGATAATTATAAGTGAGGCTAAAATTTAAATAGAAGCTACTATGTAGGCAATGATGCAGGACTTTATACAAAACCCACCTGTGAGCTCTGATGGTTCAACATCCCAAATGGATGCGTATACTTACGCGATGGGAGATGAGAAAGCTGGTCGTGTCCGGGGCCTTGGATTAGGGCCTACCCCATCGAGTTATTTTCGATCAAGCTCCAACTATCGTGGGTTACCAAGTGAGCTCACTACAATGAAGGGGCAAGTGCAAGAAATCCAGACCCAACTAGCATGATGGACACTCAAATAGAGAAAAAAGTAGCAGAAAGAACGGCCATATTGGAGGCCCAAATGGAAGAAAAGTTGGCAGAAAAAACTGCTGCAATGGAGGCCAAGATGCAAGAATTTATGAAGATGATGCAAAGTTTAACACAGGTATATGTAACTATTCTTTTTTTTTTTGTTGTTGTATTTATTCATTCATTCTCCAAATAAAGCATCTACCTTTTTTTAATTTGCATGATTTTTATAGTCAATTGTTAAGTAGATGAAGTTTTTTTTTTTAAAATTTTGCAGGGTACCAACAACAGAGACCATGTATAAACAAAGCGAATAGCTAAAATTTCGGTAAATTTTCGATCAAATTTATGATAAAAACTTTCAGTCAATTTTTTTTTTCTATTCTTTGAATATTGGCCTTTGTCTTCTGTAGTGAGTTTAAATCTACAAGGTTAGTGTCTATCCAAATGTGAGTTTGTGCTTGTGCTTCTTGGAGAATCATCTGCCTCTATGCCAATAGTCTTGGAAAAATATCCATCTTGGATGAAAATTTGCTGCTTTACAAATCTTTTCTCCTGCAATGTTCATTTTTGCTTTGGATTTTTGAACTAATCTAGTACCTCTTTGTTTCACAGCCCGTGCGAGATCACTTCAAAAACAACAAAGAAGCCAAAGAACTATTGAAAACTGTCAAGGTATATTTGAATGCTCCTTCAAATCAGTTCTGATCTCTATTTAATTTGTGTGCTCATAGATTTGAAGAAGACTTTAAAAGTAAATCATTCATTCCAATTAGAAGACCCTTTTGTTCACAGAGAATTTTTTGTACCGAATTTAGGAGACCACAGAAGCCAATTCTGTTTCTGTTCAAAGTTACGCATGCTCTTTGGTTCTGTAAAACTAGCAGTCCAACTTTGCTGCACTTATTTAGAACTGGTTGCTTGCTCATGTTTTAGACATTAGGATTATTAAAATAAAAGCTAGAAAGGTGTCTACTGGTTATTTGAAGACTTAAAAGCCTTTGCTATATAATTTTTATGGCTTTTTTTTTGAGTAAATGCGCATCTATGTGTTGATTATCTTGCTCTTTTAAAGATCACCTTCAGTCTATGCAGGTCAAAATTTGACTTTACTCTTTGGCATGTGCAGTAAAAAAAATGAAATAAGTAGGAGTGTAAAGCAATAGCAGATCTGAAAAGAACCTGGGTAAGAGGCTCTATTCCCCATTTGCTTACACTGCTCATAAATAGTTGTGCACCTCCCAAGGCTTGACTAAGTGGCCAGGGGGAGATTGACCAACTCTTTCTTTTATGGCCTTTTCTCTTATTAAACTCAGTTGCAATCATTCAGCTAGAACTCCAACGGATCTCTTGTGAGTTGTGATAACAAATTTAGGACATACAAAATGTTTTTCTATTTTGCAGGCTTACCGAATTACCCGATGATTCAAATGTGTGACTAATTTACTGTATGACTTTTAAAACCCAATTATGTTAATAGAGATCAGGTGGGTCAAGAACCCAATTATGTTAATAGAGGTAGCAATGAAAACAGAGATTGTTTTTCGTGCTGAAACAGTTAACTGCTTCAAGTCAAAAGATCGAGATTGTTTTTCGTTCCAATCTTTGACAAAACAGATCTCAAGATTGTGGGCTTATTATCAAACAATCACATTTTGATTCCTTGTGACATAGGGCCTACAAAATTAATATGATCATGAGTGTATATCAAAACTGGTTTTATTGCCACTTTTCGGGATGTGTGTCACATGGAATCAAAATTTGACCGTATGATGATAGGTTAATGATCATAAGATTTCTTATACCAAAGATTGAAATGAAAAATGATCTTCATTGTCTAACTCAAAGGAGTGATTTCTTATACCAAAGATTGAAATGAAAAATGATCTTCATTGTCTAACTCAAAGGAGTGAACAACTTAAGTATGTGAGACCCAAGTGGATAAGGAATAATAATAAGTTATGGCTTTTAAAAGCCTAGCTGCGAGAACCATGGGTCTATCTGAGCCATTGATTAGGCTAGTAATCGCCTCGTTTAATTGCAATTAGCTTTGATAATATTTATAATTTTGTGTGTTTGGTTGCAGGATCAATTGGGAAGGAATGTGCAGATGTGTAGCGAATGCCATTGTTCAATTTTGAATTGTGGATTCCCTCTGGTTGAAGTTTAAAAACAGTTTTGTTTGTTTTTAGTATCTTAATTTCTGTTGCAACTAAAGTGTTTTTTTGATAGATGGGTGTGTAAGATTTAATTACTTTTAAGAATTACTTCAAATTCTAGGGATCGTTTGAAACTTTTGAGCTTTGCACTCACAAAGTAGGCTTTGTATTTTTTTGAGACTTATGTCATGTATGGAAACACCACCTCTGCTATCTGATTTGATTGAAAGCCATCATCTAAATTTCTTAAGAAGAAAAATATTGGTTGTGTTTGGGTTAGCAGCGTCTGTCAGAGTAGATAAACTTTGCTCTCACAGAAAACAAACAGAGAGCAGTTTTATCACTTAAAACAGCTCTCCGTTAGAGCAAATGGGGCGAGTTGTGTTACCAAATATGAAACAAATCTCTGTTGGAGCCAAAGAGTAAAAGAGCTACATTACCAAATGGGGCAAGGAGCAAATTCCAGTTTTCGCAGCGTTTTGAAAGTGCCGCGATTGTAGGACTATTAGCGGCGTTTATGAACCTATTAGCGACGTTTATGCAATGCCGCCCTGCATACCTATCGCGGCGTTTATCATACCTATCGCGGCATTTATCAAAAGAAATGCTGGCGTCTTGGAAGTGCTGCGGGTAGGACTATTAGCGGTGTTTATGAAACGTAGGGCCATGAACTTATCGCGGCGTTTATCAGAAGAAATGCTGGCATTTGTTTAGTGCCGCAATTACGAACATATTTGCGGCATTTTGGAAGTGCTGCAATTATGAAACTATTAGCGGCGTTTCGGAAACGCCACTAACAACGCCCTCAATACTTTTCCCGACATCTCAATTGTAGGCGTTTGTGGAAAACGCCACTATTGAATTTGCGGCGATTTATTAGGCTTTCGTAGCGTTTTATAAACGCCACCAAAAGTCAATTTTTTTATAGTGAGAACTAGGAATTCAAACCTAAGGTCTAGAACTAGAAACTAGAATAAAGAATTAAAACTAAGATCTAAAGCTAGAAACTGAGAATTAGAAACTAGAACTAAGAACTAGAACTAGAACTAGAAATTGAAAACTAAAAGAAATTATCTGAAGCAAAGCGCCGCAAAAGGAATCTCGAAATCCTAAGCTTGGAAGAGAGGAACTCGAGGCTTGAATGTGTTAATTGATGTAGGGTAGGGGGTCTATTTATAGGTATTCGAGAAATTACGCGCTCTATGGGAGGTGGGTAATTGGTCTGTCGGATCCAATTGTGCACACTGTATGGGGCATGTAATTGAATTATGCGCCCTGTATCATGCACTTAATACTCTTAAGTCAGTCACGGACTCAGTGAGTGACCGACTGACTGGCTCAACCGGGTGTCCTAGTTTCAACTCGCTTGGGAATAATTGTGCACCGTGTGTAGCACGCATAATCCAATTAAACGCCTAATTAACTATGTTTGATTGGGGAGTTCGAGTGGTCACGAAATTAGAGACCAGGTTTAACAGGGGACCAATTGTGCGTTGGTGGTGTGGCGTGCAATCAATTGCACACTAATCAGTCACATAATATACCATTTTACTATCATTAACTTAGTGACGCTAGGAATTAGTTTGCTACTAATAAGTTACTGATGTGCAGATATTAAAGAAAAATATTAAAAGAGAACCAAAGTAATAATATTCGTCAAAATTAACTCATAAAGTAATAAAAAGATGATTAAACCACAAGACGAATCATCGCATACTGAACAGTGAAAAATTGTGCTTTACATATTTACGGAATAAAGTACTGAGAAGAAAAGAAATCACAATTTATGATTTTGCAAGAAAAGTCATTCAAAAGTAAAGTACAATACAAGAGAAATGATGAATCGTAATAAAGAATGGTTCAATAGGAAGTTGTATTAGAAAATCATGATTAACGATTTTTAAGAGAAGGCACCTTCCGAAGTTGTTGATCACGTGAGAAAGAACATTGCCATGCATAAAATTAGAAGATCTCTTAAAGAAGTAGTTCAGTGAATCACGGATCTAAGAGATTGACGAAGAAGACTCTTAAAGGACTCTGCTGCTGAAAGAAAAAGAGAAATTCAGAAGTACATCAACTATGGAAAGCAAAGAATGATAAGATTAGAAGTAGAGTTATATTAGGATAGTTTTGCTTTAGTAATTTCTTTTATTAGAATTAAAAGTTTATAAACCGGCCCTTATGATCTATAAATAAGAGGGTCGACACATAAGAATAACCATCGAAGGAACTCTTAGTATCAATTGACAACTGAGGTTGGATTTTCTTCCGATCAAATTTAGAGTAGATTTTTATTGCTTTGTAAATTAGATATCTAAGGCTTCTCAAGAGCAATTTACGACTGCGATTGGGAGATGAAGATTAGAGAAGATATTTGTAGTTTCTCAGAAGCAATTGACGAGTGTTGCTGAGGAGTGAAAGATACAATTTTATTGCTTTCTAGTTTAGATTTATTTTATTATAATTTCCTGCTTTGTAAACATCTTCAAATTTTAATTTGAATTGACGACTCAGGTTGAAGTTTGCAGATTAGTGTAACGATTTTTACTTTTCCATCTTCAGTTTTCTAGAATTTCATTGACGCCTAAGTTTTAGGTGATTGTTGATTAGATTAAATCTGTATTGATAGGATATTAGTATTGATTGACGACCAATGCTAGGAAACTTGATATATAGTGTAACGGTACTGTTTAAATTCATAAATGTCCTATAGCTGAAAATTGTGATTGACAACCATATTCTGAAGGAGGATTAGGATTTATTTTCTACAATTTTTGATTAAAAAATAATTATTTTATTCATATTTATCCAGTAGTTTAGGAACTTAAAAGATAAATATAAGCTTTTAGAAAATTAAGTAATATAGAAAAACCTGTCTTCGTGGGAACGATCCTATACTAGCTCTATAATTTCCATGGTGTGCTTGCAATAGGTTAAGATTTAATTAGATACACATATAAGTAGCGATCAAGTTTTTGACTCTATTGCTGGTGACAGGATATTTATATTAATTAAGAAAATAAGTATTTATCTTTCTCTTTTTATATTTCTTTATATTTTCAATTTCTTTGATCAAGCTTTTGCAGGATTACTCGAAGCAGCGAATCAAAGGTTTCAATACTTCTGCTAGCCACAGAAACTAGAGGCTCAGATTTGCCTCTCCCTGCTTTCTATATATATATATATAATTATAGTATATAGTGTTTGAGATGCAAGGTCGTGATGACACATCTTGGCCAAATCAAAACATGACTTACCCCCCCAATAGAATTTCCAAATATTCTGTGGTATCCAGCCATGTTGGAGACTGAGCAGGCCCTTGCCTCTTAGCGGGGTAGTGTTGTGAATCCTTATAATCCTCAGTGGGACAATCCTTATGGCTTCCCAAGGGTAAATCGATTAGAGTTTTCTTATGCATACCAAAACATTCTCTAAATTCCCAACAGTCATACAGCCCATGCCAATCCTTTGCGCAACAGTCATATCCTCAGAATGGAAATGATAGTGCTACTATAATCCAACTCCTTCAGGATTTGCAACATCATGCACACTATCTCTCTAGGGACTTAACCCAGTTGTCTTAGATCTCCTCAAATTTACATTCTTGTACTCAGTCCATTGCAAATCTAGAAATCCAAATCGGGCAATGAGCCTCGCAGTGGGAGGAAAGAGAGTGTAACCAAGCAAGCTCACAGAAACTAATTCCCACAGCTCAGGCTGTTCAAACCTTAAGGGGTGGTCGAACTGTTGACAATAGAGTAGAGATGCCTACCCCAGTAGTTGTCCCTACAACTATAGAAAAGAAGAATGAAGCCAAAGAAGAGACCACCCCACAAGAAAAATCAAAAAAATTATTAGAAAACGAAAAATTTTAAAAAAAAAGTAGAAAAGAAAGAGGATAGTACACCTGAATCTATGACCGAGGTGCCTTATGTGCCAAAATTACCATTTCCAAGCGCTTTTGGCACACCATCCCCTTTTGACAAAAATTCAAAAAAATTAGAGGAAATCACTGAGAACTTCAAGGAGGTGAAGATCAATTTACCCCTTTTGGAGGAAATCAAACAAGTCTCCGGTTATGCACGATTCCTAAAAGAGATGTGTATGCAGAAATGGAAAGGGCAAACAATGTCCCGCAAAAAGTTTTCTTGACGGAGCAAGTGAGCTCGGTCTTGCAAGCTAGAACTCCGCCTAAACTTAAGGATCCTGGGGTGCCTACAATTCCATGTATAATAGGCAATCATGTAATAAACAAAGAACTTCTGGATCTGGAAGTCATCGTGAATCTGCTACCATACTCTGTTTATGAAAAATTAGGACTAGGAGACATGTGTCCTACATTAGTAACCCTTCAGTTAGTCGATAGATCAGAAAGAAGGCCTGTAGGAATTATTAAAGATATAATAGTTGGGGTCGATAAAAAAAAATTTCTTGTCGATTTCTTGGTGCTAGACATGGAACCATGTTCAAAATTTCCAACACAAATTCCCGTTATACTCGATAGACTATTTTTGGCCATGGCCAATGCTTGTATAAATTATAAAATTGAGGTAATTGAAGTTTCTTTTAGAGATATGCGAAACAAATTAAATGTCTTCACTGCGGCCAACCAAATGGCTTCAATAGACAACGAAGAATGCTTCAGCATAGATGAAATTGAAGAATTAGTAGATGAAGCATTACCTTTAGTCTTATCAAAGGATGCGCTTTAGACTACATTATGGTATACGGAGTTGGAAGAATCAGGCCACCAATTAAAGGAGGCAATTTATCTTATGGACACTTCTATCTATGAACTCCAATCCAAGACTTGGAAGCCATGGATAGAACCTCTACCCATTATTTCCAATGAACCGTTACAACCATCTATCCAAAAAGCACTAACCTTAGATTTGAAACTACTTCCTGATACCCTTAAATACGCTTTTCTTGGGCCTAATGAAACTCTCCCAATAATTATTTCATCCGCTCTTAACAAGGAAAAATAGAGTAGGTTACTGGCCACACTCATAAAGTATAAGCGTGCAATAGGATGAATTGTCGCTGACCTTAAAGGGCTTGACCCCTCGACATATATGCATCATATACATTTAGAGGAGAATGCCATAACTTCATGAGAAAGCCAGCGACGGTTAAATCCAAATATGAGGGAGTTGTTCAAAAGGAAATCGTGAAACTACTAGACGCAGGTATTATTTACCCGATTTCCGACAGTGAGCGGGTGAAGATGCAGGTATTATTGTAAAAGAAAATGCAGCCAGTGAGTTGGTGCCATTATCCGAAACCACGGGGTAGCGTGTATGCATTGACTATTGAAAGCTCAATTAATGACTCGCAAGGATCATTTTCCACTACCCTTCATTGATCAAATTTTCAAAAAACTTGTAGGTCAAGTATATTTTTACTTTTTAGATGGAAATTCAGGGTATAATCAAGTTTCGATCTACCCAAAAAATCAAGAAAAGACTACCTTCACATGTCTCTTTGGAACGTTTGCTTATCGCCGCATGCCCTTTGGGTTGTGCAATGCACCTGCAACATTCCAAAGATGCATTATGGCGATCTTTTCTTAAATGAAAGATAAGTTTCTTGAAATATTCATGGACGAATTTTTGATATTTGGTTGAGCTTTCGATTCTTGCCTTTATCACCTTCCCCTCGTCTTAGAAAGATGCAAAGAAACTAACTTAGTGCTAAGTTGGGAGAAAAGTCATTTCATGGTTCAAGAAGGAATAGCCGTAGGGCATATTTCTCTAAAAAAGAAATAGAAGTTGATAGGGCTAAAATCGATGTACTAGCGAATCTACCTCCACCAAATTTAGTACGGCATATTCAATCTTTTCTGGGCTATGCCGACTTCTATCATCGCTTTATCAAAGATTTCTCAAAAATCTCGAGACCATTGTCACTTATTAACAAATGATGTACCCTTTAACTTCGACGATGCCTGTCTTGACGCATTCAACAAACTTAAGGCACTTATATCATCCACACCAATCATTCAACCTCCCAACTATTCCCTTCCTTTGATGTAATGTGCAATGCTTCTGATTACACAATAGGTGCCGTCTTAAGACAGTGGAGAGACAAGTTTCCTCATGTAATTTATTATGCAAGCCGAACCTTGATTGAAGCTCAGGTTAATTATACTACCACTGAGAAGGAGCTTCTCGCTGTGGTCTTCGCTTTGGATAAATTATGACCATACCTATTGGGATCTAAGATCGTGATCTTCTCTGATCATTCTGCACTAAAATACTTACTGTCTAAAAAGAATGTCAAACCAAGACTAATTAGGTGGATCCTTCTTTTGCAGGAATTCAACTTCGAGATTAAGGACAAGAAGGGAGTTAAGAACGTGCTGGCTATTCACCTGTGCAATCGTGGGAATCGAGATGATCCCGTCGCGAAAAATATAGAGTCGCCACCCGGAGCTTTCGGTGTTCCGAGATACCTAGTTTATTTTTATGAGCACCAAAGTGCTAAAAATATGACTTTGAATTTGATCCACACCAAAGGCTCTTGGGTAGAGGCTTCGGTTATCAATCGAGAAGGTGTTAGGCACCCGATAAACCCGCTTAATGCGTTCTCTACTAATGGCCAAAAATAAAATGAAGTAAAAGAAAAGAAAATAGCTTCCTCTTGCTTAAATGGGCCTCCAATCCTATTTGTGCCCCTCCATTCCTACTGAAAATTCGGCAGCATAACGGCACAAAATGAGAGGGTAGGGAGAGCAAAAGGAGATAGGAGAAGAAAGGGGAGAGCCGGGGCCCTCGGGCCCTTGTAGCATCATAGGAGAGTCTTGCGTGGCTTGCTTTGATGAGCTCTTGAAGGATTTATATGGTGGAAAGTGAGGTTCTAACCTCTAAGGCTTGCTAACTAAGAGGTAGAGAGGGAAGGTGAATAGGTGGCATATACCTAAACTAAGGGATCTAAGGTAAAAAATATTACTCAAAGGAGGTTTTAGAATTCTAGAATTTGTATGGGAAGTGTGCACCAAAGGGAGAAAGATCTTCTCACTTTAAGCTCTTTCTCTCTTAGGTTAAAATTCTCAACCCTTAAGTAAGAGGGGTGGCTCTCTATTTATAGAGAAGGGGAGGATTAGTGAGGGATTAAAGTCCTAATTGGATTAGCAATTAGGTAATGGAAAATCTAAGGTTTCCTAGGGTTTTTGGAGCCTAAAATGTGTGAGAAGGTCCTCCAATGGTGGATGATGGGGTGAGGCCTTAAGCCATTTAAAGGGGTGCAAATAGGCTTCAAAATGGTGCAACAGAACTAGCAAAACACACCTCAAAGGTCAAGATGGCCAACAAGTCAAACCTCAATCATGATTTTTGGGGTAAAATCTAACAGTTACTGTTTATATGTCTGGCGCAACTATAAATATACAATAAAACAATAATGAACAGTAGCCTGGAAGTTGGCTTCGCGAGGGGTGAGGGAACCCATTTATACCAAGCGCAACTATTAGTTGTGCTAGGCCATTTCTGGGGGAAAATGGCTTGGCGCAACTAAAGCAACTATTAGTTGCACGAGGCAAAATCCCTTCAAAAAAGCTCAATTTTCAAATGGTCATAACGTTTGACATATAACTCCGATTAAGGTGATTTTTAGCTTGTTGGAAAGCTGGAGAGGTCCTCTTTCCAATGGCATATGATTTTATATCAGTAGAAGATGTTAGATAGTCTTGGGGAACCACTCTTCAGCCATTGCCTGGGAAGGTTAGGTTTAAGGTTCGAAATGGATTCTAAGGGTCAGGATTGGTTTCTAAAGGTTCGAGATAGGTTCCTAAGGGATCTAGGGTGATTCCTAAGGGTGGTTCCATACATGCCATCAAAAGCTCAAAAATGCACTTCTCTCGAAATATATTTCGATCGGGCCTTGGGCCAAATTTGGGTGTCTATAGATGCCCCTCTTTGGTATCCGATCACTAATGATCGTATGCCAAAGAAAAGAGACATCCGAAAAGGCTCAAGGCATTACTGACGGGTCTGCTGTATTCAGAACGAACTTTAAACATCGGGTGAGTAACACGGTGAGAAAATGAAAGCCTTGGGGTGCCAGGCTAATCATTCGTTTCTCGAGGTAATCGGTTCCCAAGCGCTTAGCAACATTACTGGGCATAACAGAGGTAGAATGAGTTGCGAAAGCGCAATAGCTGGGAAAAATGTTAGCCTCTCGAGTTGTGAAAGCCTGTTAGTCGAGAAAAACATCCGCTTCTCGAAATGATTTGAAGGTGATTGATGTTCGAGATTTATTCTGAATACAATAATTTCATAAGTAAGAGGGGTGATCGACCCACATTCAAAGATAGGCGCGAAGTAAACATACGCAAGGCTCCACAGTTTGAGTCCAATCCTGCAAGGCATTTGATGACCTCATTGGATTATTCGCGGGTGCCCCTACTGAAAGCAGGGTTTGAGATCTTTAGGCGAACCCATCGATCCCATATTTTATTTAGCATGACCACCCGAGCGAAGTGAATAGATGTCGCAACACTTTTTAGGAGTACGTGCCATTTTTCTGAAAGCATGCCTCAACTCAGGATGAGTTAGAGTATCCAGTTTCAACTTCCTTGAACAGATCCAGCCAAACATTGGGCACCTCCCAAAAGGGGGCATCCAATCCTCTCTGTTGACAATGATCATAATCATCAATTAACTATGCATAATTATGCACCAATTTGGGGCAATAAGCAACAACAAAGGCGATGGAAGCTCCGACCCAAACCCACCCTGGTATAATTTACGGGGGCAAACGACCATCATACGGATACCCAGACGCATGGCGTACACTTTATAGGGATATCGCTGCTCATACAAGTTTTAAGCCTGCAGAAGATAAAAGGGAAATGAACCCTTCTGAATGCATGGTTGCACAGAGTTTGATTGACACATAATCTCATTCTCAACAGGTTGGTCTCAACCAACGATTGACCTTTTCCAACAGAGAATCCGAAGCTTAAGACACTTAAGTTCTCATGAATCCAAAACAGAGCGCTCACCGCAAAGAATTAGCAGTGGAATTGACTCGATCGAAACATTGACCGTTTGATCGGGACTGACACCGTTGCTCCTTCCTTGAAGTAGGATTGAGAATCCAAGGCGTGCCTTAGACTTAGGACGTTAATATAGCACAGTGGTATTGCTGATAAAATATCGACATTTTATCGCATCAGAACACGCATGTGCATAGCTCTGTGGGGAAGCACAGATTTATTTTTTTTCTCTTTTTTCTTTTTTCAAAGATTGCTTTCTTTCAATTTTTTTTTTTTTAAAAACAAGCATTATCTGGACCTCGAACCCCGGGAGGCGCACACCCAGACAACGCATACCAAGAGCCCATGCTTCCACAATAGTTTGCGATGAAACTGAAGCCAGCGTACTCAAGTTTATGTGATATCGAAAAGATCGAGTCAGAATTAGGTGTCCACCGAAGGATACTCAATCTTGACCTCCGTCATCAATGAAGTTACAAACGAACAACTATGCATAAACATGCACCCATTAGGGGCGATAAGCAGCAAAGGTGATGGAAGCCCCGACCCAGAAACCGTCCAGGTACAATTTACAGGAACAAACGACCATCATACGGATATCCAGACACAGCGTACACTTTACAGGGATACCGCGCCGATACAGGTTTTAAGCCTGCAGAAAATAAAGGGAAAATGAGCCCTTTTTCATATATGTTTGCGCATAGTTGTCTGACATAGTTTCATATCTGGCAGGCTGGAATCAATCCAACAATGAATCTTTTCGAGGACGGAGTTATCCGGACCTCAAACCCCATAGGGCGCACACCCAGACTGCGAGAACCAAGAGTCTACACCTCCGAAAATATCACGTGATGAACTTGAAGTACAAGGCACTCAAGTTCACCTTAAACCAAAATATGGAACGATCAGGGCGAAGATTTAGTGGTGGAATCAATCCGATCCAAGCATTGACTATTTGACCGAAATGGACACCGTCGCTCCTATTTTGAAATAGGATCCATGGATCCAAGGCGAACCTTAGACCTAAGACATTAATTTTGCACACCTGCGTTGCCGATAAAATATTGACATTTTACCGCATCGAAAATATGCGAGTGCGTAGCTATGCATAGCATGAAAGCATATATTTCTTTTTCTTTTCAAAATGATTTTCATCATTTTTTTTGTTAGACCTGACGTCGGTGGTGAAATGCTTTATCTGATTTGTCCATTGCTGAGAAGTTGCCCGCTTCGAGGCTTTGGATGGTGTGATGTTCCTACACATTCTCGAGAAAATGTCAGTCCCTTTTTTATTTATACATATAAAGAAAATTCATCCTAAACAACAGAATAACAAGTAGATTTCTACCTACACTTTTTCATTTTCAAGATATTTTTTGGATTATTGTTTTTAGAGATTTTTTGTTATTTTTTTTCATTTTTGAGATTGAAATATGATGCTGGAAATATGTACATGAAAATGAGTAGAAATATATACACATTTTTTGGTGTTTGGATTTTTCTTGATTTTTTGTTTTTGGCTTTTTTTTTTTTTTTTTTTTTTATGCCTTGATAGTGAGACGAAGTAGCGGGTCCCATTTTGAGCATAGTCGAACTCTTTCATGCAGTCGGACCTGAGTGAGTTTCCAGATTTTACCAAGGCCGGAACGTTGATCCCTTTTGATTGAGTTAAACCTTTCTCCTTGCCTCGAGTCATACATTTGATGGTGCGGGTTTCACAAAGACAATTCTGGTCGGGACCCGATTTGAACTAGCATGAGCGGCCCAGTCAGACAAGAGGGTACAGGAAGAGTAACAAAAGGGTTCCACAAACATCAATCCTCTCAATCAGTCCAAACATTTCTTTTTCAATTTTTTCTCTTTTTTTTTTTTATCTCCCCTTTTTTACTAGTGGCGCCCTTTCAGGTTTTCACCACGTCCATGGGTTTAGCTCTCTTACCCCAAGCGCCCTTTCAGGTTTTCACCTGGTCCGCACAAGCTCGCTAGTTTTACCCGTAATGCCCTCTCGGGTTTTCACCACGTCCATCTTTCTTTGAGCTTGTATTTTTATTTTTTTTATTTTTTTTTCATTTTTTCAAAAGCCACAACATAGACGTCGATTCCGTCATAGCCGGGTTCTGGTGTCATCTCACAACTCAGCTCGTGTTGACTTAACAAATATTATGACTGCTTGTGAACCTAAAAAGAGGGCTTCCTTCAGGGTGTAGCTTGGCCATGGGTTATGTTAGGATTTTGAAGGTATGCTGGGCTAAAAGGGTTTCCTTGATACGGCTTCAGTTTTCTCGACATACTTCCTTCCTTGGGGGTTTTACTATACATGCCCCGTGATTCTTCTATTTTTTTGTTTGTTTTTTTTTGTTTCATTTCAGGCAATCTCTTTTGAGGTTTTGCTTTTTCGATTTTTTTTTTTAGATTTAATAGTAACTTTACACACATGCATCTTTTCTCTCCTTTTTTTATTTTGGTATATGTACACGCATTCTTTTTTTGTTGGGGAAGGGGTTTATTGAAAGAAAGGCCCAGGCTCAAATGAGATAGCAAAGGATATCATTATTTTTAGGGATGCTTTTGGGCTACTGTGCTGGGAATGATGGCCTCTTTTGGGTGGTTCTTAAGTAGTCGCGTATCTGTTTCATCAATACTTACCTTGTCGCGATAGACTAAGAGTAGAACCGTCGAACGTATCCAGTGTTGATGGGCTTAGGAATATGATCTCCATCCATAGTGGCGAGGTAGATGGCATATTCCGGCAGCACTTCTCGGATGACGTAAGGTCCTTCCAAGTTTGGCTTGAACTTTCCTCTAGGATCGGCATGGAGGGATGGGAAGATCTCCTTCAGCACAGTGTCTCCTACCTTTAAATCTCGACCACGGACACGTTTATTGAAAGCACGTGTGATTCGCCCTTGGTAAAATTAAGTGTGACACAAGGCTAGGAGTCTCTTCTCATCCAGCAAGTTCAGCTAATCAAAGTGAGATCTCTCTTTCTGTATCGAGTAAGCCTGATTCTATGAGGATTCAGAGCGAGGGTACTTCAACCTCTATCGAGAGGACGGCCTCAGTTCCCTACACAAGGGAGAATGGTGTTGCCCATGTAGTGGTACGGATTGACGTTCGATAGGCCCACAAAGCAAATGGCAGCATTTCACTCCAATCTCGATAAGTGACGACCATTTTCTCCAGGATGCGGATGACTGTCATGTTTGCGGCTGCCATGGCTCCATTAGTTTGAGGCCGATAAGGGGATGAGCGATGGCGTTTGATCTTGTATTGCTCACAGAAGTCTCGGATGCGCTTATTCGTAAAGTTTGTGCCGTTGTCCGTGATGATATCTTTGGGTACTCCAAATCAGCACACAATATTGTTCTTGAGAAACTTCTCGACGTGACTGGCCGTGATGTTGGCATATGATGCCGCTTCTACCCACTTGGTGAAGTATTCAATGGTGACGAGGATGAATCGATGTCCATTTGATGCTTTCAGATAAATCATTCCGACAATGTCAAGGCCCCAGGTAGTAAATGGCCAAGGAGTAGTCATGCAGTGAAGATCAATAGCAGAAGCATGTATCAGACTGGAGTGTTCCTGACACTTGTAGCATTTTTGAACATGTTTGCAACAATCTGATTCCATGGTGGTCCAAAAGTATCCTTGTCGTAGGATTTTCTTAGCGAGGATGTGATCACTGACGTGGCCTCCGCATACTCCCTCATGGATTTCTTTCATAATATTGACCGCTTCACTTTCAGTGAGGCACCTAAGTAAGATGTTATTATATGATCGCTTGTAGAGGCATTCCCCACAAATGACGTAACCTGTCGCTAAACATTGAATGGTTCGTCGGTCTGTCTTGGATGTACCCTATGGGAAAGTTAGGGTCTCGAGGAAATTCTTGATATCTGAGAACCAAGGTGGCTCATCATCAGGCTTTGTAGCTTCCTCAATCTAGAGGCAGAAGGCCGGCTCATTCCTCTGCTCGACCCTGATCGGCTTCATTTCAACACCATAGGGGATTTCAATCATTGACGCCAAAGTTGCTAATGCGTCGGCAAAGTGATTCCTTATCCGGGGGACGTATGAGAAAGTCACATCTTGGAAGCAAGCTATCAGATCCTCGAGGTGTTCATGATAGGGGATCAGTTTCTCATCTTTCGTCTTCCAGTCATCATTTGTCTGGCATATGATTAACTGTGAATCGCCAAATACTCGAAGGTGAGTTACATTCAGATCGAGAGCCGCTTGCAGACCAGCGGCGCAAGCTTTGTACTCAGCCATATTATTAGTGCAAGGGAAGTTGAGCTTGATAGAGACCGGTACATGGGATCCTTTCGGCGAAATTAGAATGGTGCCAACTCCTTGGCCCTCAACATTTGCTGCCCCGTCAAAGTGCATTACCCATGATTCTCTTGCTTCTTCTGTATCATCTTCTGTCATGAACAGGATGTCCTCATCGGGGAACTCAGTCCTCAATGGCTCATAATCAGGTAAAGGATTGTCGGCAAGATAATCAGCAAGCGCCTGCCCTTTGATCAATTTCTGAGTGACGTACGTGATGTCGAATTCAAATAATAAAAGTTGCCATCATGTGGTTCATCCAGTGAGAGCTGGCTTCTCAAATAGGTATTTCAATGGGTCCATTCGGGCCAAGAGCAGAACTGCCTGAGATAACAAGTAGTGGCGAAGCCTTTGAGTAGCCCATACAAGAGTCAGGCATGCTTTCTCCAGATGAGAGTAGCACGCTTCATAATCAGTAAACTTCTTGCTCAGATAGTAAATGGCCTGCTCTCTTCTTCCCATTTCATCGTGCTGCCCCAAGACACATCCCATCGAAACTTTCGTCGTGGAGAGATACATCAAGAGTGGTCTCCCTGGCTCAGGTGGTACCAAAATAGGTGGATTAAGGAGGTAGCTTTTGATTTTTTCAAACTCTGCTTGACAATCGTCATTCCATTCAATGGGTAAAATCTTCCTTAGTAACTTGAAGATCGACGTGTAAATTGGAGTTAGCTGTGCAATGAACCGACTGATATACTGTATTCTGCCCAGAAACCCTCTAACCTCCTTCTCAGTTGACGGTAGTGGCATTTCAGTGATGGCTTTGATTTTGATTGGATCGACCTCGATCCCCCTCCTACTGACGATGAACCCTAGAAGTTTCCTTGACATAGCACCAAATGCACACTTCTGTGGATTCAGACATAGTCAATACTTCCTTAGCCTATCAAACAGCTTCTGAAGGTTTACCTGATGGTCTCTTCGCTCCGGTGATTTGGCTTTCATCTCGTCGACATAATGAACATTGTCTTCTCGCGATCAACCTCTACCATCTTGATCTGATTGTATCCTGAGAATCCATCCATAAAAGAAAGCATCCCATGCTTAGCTGTGTTATCGACCAAGATGTCGATGTGTGGTAATGGGAAATCATCCTTTGGGCTCGCTTTATTCAAATTGCGGAAATCGATGCACATGTGGACCTTTTCGTCTTTCTTCAGTACAGGCACGATATTGGTTAACCACTGCGGGTATTTGGATACCATGAGAAACCCAGCATCGTATTGCTTAATGACCTCGTCTTTGACTTTCAGGATCCACTCGGGTCAAAGACATCTCAGCTTTTGCTTGACTGGCTTCATATCAGGGTAGAGGGGCAACTCATGCTCGACCAAATCAATATCTAGACCAAGCATGTCTCGTACGACCAGGCAAAAACATCTTGGTATGACCGAAGGAAGTCGATCATGCTTTTTCTTTCCTCAGGAGACAGTGATGTTCTGATTTTGGTTATCCTGGGAACCTCCTCAGTTTCTAGATTAACGTCTTTGGTCTCTTCGACAATGGGGGTAGGGTCATACTCAAAGTCGGCAAATCGGTCAAGGAGCTCATTGGGGAGCTCCTCGAAGGGGACATCCTCGTCCAGACTCGTGATCCCTACCTCTTCTTGTATTTCTATAGGGAAGGGGTCGATTTCACGTGGGATGGGCATTTTGATTAAGGCATCCTTTTGTGGGACATTTTTTGGAATTTTAAATGATAATATTTTTGGACTTTTGATTATTTTAATGTTTTTAGGATTTTGTATTTTTTTCATGTTTTTGAGATTGTATTTTTTCTATGTTTTTGAGATTTTATTTTCTTCGGAGACGGACCCTTGGCAAGGCGGGTTGCTATATACACAAGTTATTGTTTGCTAAGCGCTTCTCTCACTTCTTATAGGTTGTTTCTTTTTTTAAAAATGGGTGCCAAATGTTAGGCCACTCCCCGCTTCCAGGGTTTGGGGTAAAGATGCCCAGTTACGTACCTGAGGGGCCGCCTCTTTACCTGTTGGGATGGAGGGTGCTGACTGATATGGCTCATTAGAGTCATCCTCCATCATATTGATCCCTATTTCGTCTGAGATCATGTCCTCAAACGATAACTCGGTTTTGTGGTGATTCACCACAGGGGGGGTTTATTCAGGTACCGACCGTCGTTCTTCGAAAAAGGACAATGCGGCCAAATCTATCTCCAAGCTGGGAAGGGAGATTTGGGGATTGGTGGGATGGATTGGGGCTGTGGGTTTATGTGGGGTCAAATGGGTAGCCCCATTTCAATCGATCTTTACGACCCCTGCGCTGACAAAGAAATCCCTGATGTGCGGCCTAGGGTGAGGTTTCTCTTCTATGTTGATTCCTCGGGCTCTTGCAGCAGTGGCGACCCTGGCTTTCTCTTTGGCCTCTCAGACCTCTTCTTCTGTGGGCTTGTATCCTAACCCGAATCGGACCTTCTGCCCCTTGGCGACAACTGGCTCTTTTCTTCCTTGTAATCTGGGTATCAAACTCCTTCCTTTCTGATAACCTCACTTTTGGAGCATTGTCATTGCCGCTACCATACCGCCTCCTGTTTTAGGCATGATGCCTTCGATGGGCTCCGGGAGTATTGCTGACACCTCGTACTCGAAACTGTGGAGGTCGACGTCCTCAGCAGTGTGTGATACATCCAGCATATTGGGTTTTTCAATGCTATTGGCAGCCTTCTCTTTCTCACTGTGTCCCTCTCTGATGATTGTGATAATCTTATGCCCAGATGCAAATTTGAGTTTCTTGTGCAATGTGGAAGGTATGGCTCCGACTTCATGTAGCCACGGGCGCCCCAATAATAGATTAAATAAGGATTTGATATCCATGACTTGAAACAAGATGGAAAAGGTCATTGGCCCTATCAATAGCTCAAGATCAACTTCTCTCATTATTTCTCTCCTGGTATTGTCAAACCCTCTAGCGCTGGTTCTGGTGGGCCTTGACATGCACGGATCAACCTCGATCTTGGTGGCGGTTCTTAACGGGCATATATTCAATGCAAACCCATTATCAATTAGTACTAAGGGGATAATCATATTTTTAGACTCAACGGTTATATTCAAAGATTTTGAGTGACTACCTCCTTCCTCAGGTAAATCGGCATCAAAAAATGAAATGACATTTGTAGCCATCACTTTACCAATTATCTGCCCGACTTCATCTGGGCTAACTTGAAGTGATACATGCGCATTTTTTTAACGCCCCCATTAATGCTTGGAAATGGAGGGGGGACATCATCAGCAGATCCCATACAGTGATATGGGCAAGCACTCTTCTCAGCTGAGTCTCTAGTATATGTTCTCAACTCATCTTCTCGAAGGGGTTCACCGCACTGTCTTTCTTTCCTTTGAGTTGGGCCTGTGCTACTGCTGGTGCTTCTGACTGCTTTGATATCCTCCCTGACCTGGTCATAAAATCTACTGCCCCTTCTCTATTGCTACTGTCGGCATTGACATCTATTTATTCGTAGCTTAGCGAGACCTGATGAGGATCACATGTGGGTCCCGAGAGCTAGAAAGGTATGGCTTCCGGTTCTTGAGGTACTTGTGCTGCCGGCTCAGGATGTGTGGGTAACACTTGATTCACCACGGTGGCAGCGGGTTGGGTGGAAAGATTGGGCCAAATGGGAGTGGTGATGCTTGAGGGTGGTGGCATTGGAGGGAAGGAGGTAAAAGTAGGCCATTGATAGCTGGTGGGTGCTAGCGAGAGATGGGGGGTCTGATGGGCCGTTAGGTAATTGACCGGGGTGGTGGAGTTCTTTGGTGGTGGACTGGGGTGATGGGGTGGGTGGCAGCCATTGATAAGCGATGGTGCGGGTGTTGGATTGGGGGCCTGGTGGCTTAAAGGGTAATCGATGGGGGTTGTGGTGTATGGTGGTAGTTGAAATGGGGTGGGCGCAGGCCATTGATAACTGGCGGGTACGGGATTTGGGGCCTGGGGGCTTGTAGGGTAATTGATGAGGGTTGTAGTGTGTGGTTGGTATGCATTGATATTTACATAATTGACGGGCGTGGTGGACGAAAAGTATGCCCGAAGATCCAAGGGTTCAAATTGCGGGGTTGGGTTGGGGAAATATTCAGACAAATTTAGGGGTTCAATTACCCCAACATTCCTTTCTTCATCATTCTTCGGCAATGGTGCCACATAATTCTCCCGATCACTAATATAATCGGATGGGTCAAATTCAAACTCCTCCTCATCTTCTATCATTCTGATGGTGGGTCTGGGACCTGCTTATTGGAGAATTTCAGTGTACTGATTTATTGTGTAATGGTAAAAGCAAAATAAAATCAAAATAAAACAGAGGGTGGATTCAGCACATCTAAAATATCCTAGACCTGCAAGATACAGGGTCCTTTGTAGCAAGTTTTGATAAGTAAGAGTTTGTCTCACAGGGAGTAGTGATCTAAACATAGAAGGAGTATAGTAGACCTCCAGATCTGGCTACAAATCTGGCAATTCTATGAAAACAGGGAAAAGAAAGAGAGTTTTTCTGTGTCACTAGATCTAATTCTACAAAACTGAAATAAAATAAAACTAAAAGATGGAGGAAGATGAATGGACAAATAAAGATCAAATGGTGAGAAATAGGCAGCCAGGACCTGGTTCTTATTGCAAAACAGATCAAGATCTGAGGATATGCGCCCATCCCTCAACTGGCTATAAGCACAGCTGCAGGTATAAATTCTACTCCAAATCACAGGATCCACCTAGTCTTAAGGCTATGATCTGTCCACTTTAATGGTCACAGACCATCCTATATAGACTTTATCGAATCCATGGATTGCAATGGATGAATCCAATTGAGGTTTGAGCTTAGATTTACCTTAAGGTTATGATCTGTCCACTTTAATGGTCACAGGCCATCCTAGAGATCTCCTATAAAGCCAGAGCCTCAATTAGAACAATTAAAACTACTACAGATGCTGTAATTCCAAGGTCACAGACTCAGGTAATTACAAGCATGTTAAACCCAGGGAAATCAAATGGTCATCAAGAGATCTACTAGTTAAGTGGGTGAGCTGATCAAGCAACTCCTCTACATAAATCCGATCGAGAATCTAATGGGACCACAAGATCTTTAGATCTAACCAAGCATTAAAAATAACATTATTATTGCAAACAAGGTCACTCTTACAATGAGAATACTCTCAGATCTGTACTCTGTGCATCGATCCACATTTCTTCATGCCGAACTTACAATTACAAAACAAATCTGAGCTGCTATCTAGATCTAATCCAACAGGCTGGATTAGAGAGAGAAGGGAGAAAAGAAAAAGGAAAATAAAAACCTAAACTAAACCTAAATGAGCTAAGGAAAACTCAGGCTATTCCTTCGTTCCTACTTTCCTTGCTGCAGAAAAATAGTAAAATAGATGGGTATTTATACATATGCCTTGATCCTTGTGCCTTGGGTTTCAGCCAATCAGAGAGCAGAGATGGATCCCTTCTGTTGTGCTTCAGTTGCATTCCCACAAAAAATTAGCTCCTACCCATGTGCTGCATTTTCTGTGCATTGAAGTTCCTAATCAGTCCTTGTCAATCGCAAAAATGCCTGTTACTCATCTTCATTCTTGCTATCCGCAAAATGGGCCCAAGCTGTCCCTTTTTCCAATTGCACACCTCAAGTGGTCGCCCATAAAATGATCATTCTCACTGCCCCAAATACCCCTGCTGTTTGTTACCAAAACAGTCCCCATTGGGCCTCGTTTAAAGCAAGAAATATATGTGTATATATATATAGTATATGCGGCTGCACTTGAGGAGCCAGATTTGAGGGGCCTTTTGGGAAATTGACGGTTGGATAGGATCTTGACTGCATCTTGACAGGTTTGGGGCAGGCTAGAGGTTGGGCTTCTCGATAGGTTGTGATATTGAAGCGGTCAAAGGGTGCTATGGTGTGAATTGCAGCTGAAACTCTGCATGGCTACAGCTTTGAAGATGTCGATAGGTTGAAGACGGGCTGCTGCAATTCGATAGGATTAAGGCTTCAGCTGATGCATTCGATAGGATGGCTAGGTGGGGGCTGCGGCTGGTGTTTCCATAGGTTCAAAATTGCATTTCGACAGGATGGCGGCAACTATAGAGATTGGTGCATGCAAGGGACTCCCCGATAGGTTCAAGGGAATTTCAGGCTACTTCAGCTGATGCTGCGGTTTGGATGGGATCTTGAATGTATTTCGACAGGTTTGCCGCAGGCTGGAGGTTGGGCCTCCCGATAGAGTGAAATATTTCAGCGGTCAATGGACTGTATGGCCTGACTTTGTAGCTGAAGCAAAATAGATATAAACCTGTATGCAGCTGATTTGAGGTGCTTTCTGAGAAATCGACCATTGGATAGGATCTTGATTGCATATCGGCCGATTGGAGAAAGCGGAGGTTGGGCCTCTCAAAGGATTGAGCTATCTAGGCGGTCAAAGGACGTTGTGGGCTGTATTTCAGCTGAAACCTGCATACCAATTTGCTAGGAGGCTGCTGCAATTTGTAGTGTTGGATAGGTTTGAAGGTGGGGCTGTAGCTGGGTTCCGTGGGGATGGATGGGAGCTGCAAATGCATTTCGAGGGGTTCCTTTGGAAGCTCATCCACTCGATAGGATTGAAGTTCCCTTTGTGGAGTTGGCTGAAGGTGCACATGCATGAACCATTCGACAGGTTTGAGGCTTGGAGCTGCTGAGGAAGTCGATAGGTTGCTTGGAACTTCAGCCCACTGGTCGACAGGTTGGTGGACTCTGTTGTTAATCCATTCGATAGGTTCAAAGGAGCACCATTCGATAGGTTGGTGTGCAGTTAATCCTGTCCACGAGTTGGGTCTTTAGCTGCATAAACCAGTCGCCAGATTCATTCCAGCCAACTACTTGATAGGATGAGCTCCTAAACTACATGCAAAACTCGACATGTTACTTTGCGGCCTCATTTACCATTCGGTAGGTTCAGCTGAATCCTTTGGCTGGAGCTGTCCTTCTCCTTCATTCTCCAGCAACTGCACTGTTGTATTTCTGCAATTGCATGCTTCAGTGGCTGCCTCGGGCAGATGTGGTGCAGCTCGTGTGTGTACACACAGTTGAAATGCACAGCTTCTCCCCTAACTAGCTGCTGCAGTTGATAAGATTGAAGAGATGTAAGGCTGCAGCTGAGTTGGAGCAGTCGATAGGATGGAAGGCTGCCTGGGATTCAATGCATTATGCAGCTGCTATATTTGGAGCTTTTTAACAAGATGGCTGGAGTGCAACCTAAGTTTTTCCTCTGTTATTCGAGTAATTGCTGGATTGTGTGTTGATGACTTCTGGTGTGCTTTCATTATTGGTTGGTGATAAAAGTTATTTAAAAATCAAAGACAGAGTAAAACAGGGGGTGAATCCAGCACAACTCAGAAGTCCTAGACCTGCAAGATACAGGGTCCTTTGTAGCAAGTTTTGATAAGTAAGAGTTTGTCCCACAGGGAAAGGTGATATAGAGCTCCAAGGGAGCCGTCTCTAGTAGTCCCTCCTGATCTGTCTACAGATCTGGCAGTCCTAGAAGGAGGGGAGTTTAAGGTCACTTATTCTAAGTATTCTAATATCTAAACTACAGAAAGTGTTGTGAGGATGGATGGAGTGTGGAAAATGAGTATAAAAAGGGTGAGAAGTACGTTATTGAGCCAAGGTCAGAGAAGTTTTGTAGCTCAGATTTAGATCTGATGTTATAGAAATCCTGTCCAGAGGCTACATTATCACCTCTGAGGAGAAAGGATCCAACCCATCACTCTGCCATGATTCCACGCTTAAGGCTATAACCTGTCCACTTGAATGGTCACAAATTATCCCATAGGGGAGCCACTATCCAGGGATGGGTCAAAACATAACAAGTAAATCATTGCAGGCACTATTTCATCCAGGCTACCAGCTCAAGAATCCATAGGGAACCTCAACCTCTAAAGTTCTATATGTGGGGCTAAGGTTCTAGGACCATGATAGCCCAGACACATAGAACCAGCAAGAGATTGAGTACAACCTTCGATCTAGCTATCCATTGCTTGAGTGAGGCTACAATGGTCCAGTCACTAGCCTACAATCTCTATAACTAGATCAGATCCAATATCTGATGGCGGATCTATACAAATATGGGGGAGTCTGCTTCTGTACAATCTCTCACCAGGCTTCTACAAGCTCAGGTGTAAAGAAGAAGGATCCATCTTAGATCGGTGGATCAGAATCACCCTAAGGCTATAATTTGTCCACTTAAATGGTCACAGACTATCCCAGAGGTTATCCTCCTCACGGAGCCCAAAATAAAACAAGATTATCGCTGCAACCACCATGCTCACAAGGCTACCAGCTCAAGCTCCAATGGGGATTTCAAATCTAGTGGGTCCTGTGGTGGGGCTAAGGCTGTAGGACCATGATAGCCCAGATACGCAGGTCACTTGGATCTGAGTGGCCCTTAGAATCAGTCCTCCATTGCTTTGAAACACAACCAAAGCAATGGCGGATCACAAGGCAGCAGCCTTGCACAGAGCATCGCACACATAAACAATAATCCCACAAAGTACAGATCCTATTACAGAACTTTCATTGATCTAATTCAAAAATACATACAAAGGTATAGCCAGCAAGTGCTGGACTATGGAGAGAAGGAAAGAAAAAAAAGAAAACTACTTACTGCTAAAAAGAAAGAGAAAAGACAAAACGATCTGAGATGGGTTCCCAGATGCCTAAACCTAAGTTCAGGTATGGGTTTATATAGCAATGGGGTGGCGGCGCATTAAGGTTAGGAAACCCTAATTTTAACGATGCCACGTGGCCTGATAATGATCTTTGGATGCCTCGGGACACGTGCATGAAGATTTGAGCATGGGAGTGCGTGCCCTAATCGCTAAAAATACCCAAAAGGTCCTCTGCTGAAGAGATGGAAGTTTAGGGTCAGAGCTTCGCTAGGTAGCTGTAGTTTCCCAGACTTATCGCGTGGTAGCTCTTTGCTCTTTGCTAGGATGATTTGACACTGAAGCTTCAGCTGTCGCGAGGTTGTCTTGGTTTGCTCTTCAGGCAGTCGCGTGGTAGAGAGTTGAGCTCTCGCTGGATTGGGCTTCATGAGGTTGAATAGAAAACACAGTCTCAAGTATCGCGGGGTTGAAATTCAAGCAGTCGCGCGATCGATCGGTCTTCGCTGGGCAGCAACGCGAGAACTTCGCGAGCACTTCTCTTTACTTGGACTTCGCGAGTTACCTCGCGAGGCTCTTCTGAGTTCTGAACTGCGCGAGGTTCTATGTCTCACTTGATCTTTGCGAGATTGGCTTTGCCTTCGCCAGGATGTTTTCTTTCTTGAATGGCGTGAGAACTGCGCGAGGTGTTCTTCTGATAATTGCATCCCGCAGTGACTGCGCGACAGCTGCGCGAGGCATCTTCTGAAGCTCTCTCTCCTCAGCCGTTCTGAGCGAACTGCGCAAGATTAAGAGAGGTCTGCTTTGAACTACGTGACACTGTGCGATGTGTTCTACTCTTGAGCTTCGTGAGAGCTGCGCGAGTTTGAGCTTCTGAAGCTCTTCAGTCATTCATTTGCGCGAGAGGTTACTGTAAAGCCTTGGGAAGCTCAGTTGAACTGCGCGATGCATATTTCTCCTGAATCCTCTAAAGCTTGGGTCAGCTACGCGAGGCTCATTTCAGGTCTGGATTCAGAGTTCATTTTTCTGAGGGATATCTGGTGCCAAAGCAGGCTGCTTAACAGGATTTCTGGCCTTATTTCACTGCTGATTATTACCTACATAAAACACTTAACAAGAACTTATTAGGTAGCTAAGGATCTAATCAAAGGTTAAGTTAAGGGGTGAAAAGTGGTACTTTTCAGATCTTAACATACCCCCAAACCTAATCTTTGCTAGTCCCTTAGCAAAGCTACATTAAATCTACTCTAAAAATTAAATGCCACTTTCGTAGGGAGCACGGATACATTTAGCATATGTACCAAGCCTTTTAAACCCCTAAGTGATCCCTAGTGGAGGAGTGAAGTCTCCTGAGGGTTTTCAATGAAGACACCCACAAACTTCTCAAATGAAATAGTTAACAAAAGGGCAATGTCATCCAATGAGCAGTTAAGGAATCAGATTTAGTCTACTCTTGAATCAGTATACATAAAAGAAATTTAATTCATTGGTTGCACAGTAACTTAAACAGCATAAACTCTCATGATTGCACAACATTTCCAAATAGTTTGCAATCACAGAAAACTGCACAAGTGTGTGTCAGCACTGAGCTTATCCTTATGTCAGAAAATTAGGTTAAGGTCATACATAATGCATTCAAGTTCAGACCCAAAAGAAAGCTTTGCAGGGTATACTCTCATAAAGGTTTGTTGAGGGGCTTAGTTTCTCACAGGCTCAAGAGTAGTTACATCCCCCAACTGGGTTTGTAAGCATGAGCATAGGCAGAGTTCTTAAGTGTTGACATCATTGTCAGTTCCTCACCATAGATTGGATACTTCCTTATCTTCACATGACAGCTCACTCAACTTTGGATCACAAGGGCTTTTAACTGGGCTGTAATGTGGCTTATGGAGTAGGGTTAAAAAGAACGGAAGGTTGAAGAGGGTTTCAATTTGAGAAATCAGTAGGTCACAGAGGTGGTTCATGACTTCACCTTGCATAATTCAGCTCCCTTCATCTTCTTTGAGATTTTTTGATTTGAGGTGATCAGTTTCTCTTCTTGATTTTGATTTTCCAATGAAAGTTCCTCTTGACTTCTCTCTTATTCCTCTTCATTATTATTTTTGTTTCTTTTCACTGGAGTTTCCTTCTTTTTATTTTGTTTTTGCTTTTCAGAAATGCCACCATGTTCTTAGTTACCATACTGCCAGATTTTTAAGATCCTTCTTCTCCATTCACCTAATGTTGTCCATAGCTAGTCCATCTTCAACTCTTTCTCCTTTACCTTCTGAATTCTCAGAGTGAGGGTAGGTTGAATCAGGTTCATAAGTTCAGGTTCAAGTACTCAGGTGTATTTTGAAGAAATTTAGGATTTAAAGCTCAAAGGGAGTATGGACAAGGGCAGTTGCTTTCGGATTGGTCTTTTTAGGCTCAAACTGTCCAAGAGAAGGCCTTGATCCTTTCCTAGGTCTCATGAGTACTGTCAGTTGTTTCAACTTGGAGTTACCTAACTTCTAGTGAGCACAGTGACTCAGCCAGTCCGTAAAACTAAAAGAAATGCCTTAGTTACTCCTCAAAGAATAGAAAAATTTTGTAGGCCCAATTCTCATTGGTTATGGTCATCCTTTGAACTTTCAAGTATGTCCTCACCTTTTTCTCTCTCTAATGATTTACTAAGTGCTGATACAAGTAGGTTTCCTTAGTGATATTATCATGGAAATGTGGAATATTAGAAGTTTATAATGTCCAAGGTTTGCATAAATTTTAAACTTCTTAATTTTATGATTCTTAAGTGAACAGAGGTCCATTTCCATATTGCTCAGATGAGTTTGCTGCACTTAAGTTAACTATTCCATTGACAGGGTCTGCCTGCCATGCCCCCAAACCTATGAGGAGCAGTGTCCTCACTGGATCAAAGGTGGCTGTGCAGCAGAACTAATGATGCTAAAAGAAAAGGAAAGAACAGGAAACAAAACACACACAGGCAAAACAAGATAGTAAAGACAGGGGAAAAGTCTATGAAAAATTAGAACTGTACAAAATACAAGAGAATTGTTGTAAAAGAAACAGAGAAATTCCTAGGTACAATCTAGTTAGAATCTGTCTTAAAACTTGTCCCAGCCCATCTTCTTTGCATGCTCTTGCAGGAGAGTCTCTTCTTCTTTCTTCTTTCGTTCCCTCTCTGCCTTTCTTTGCTCGGGAGTTTTGGGTATGGTTGGAGCCCGGACCCTCATTTTTCTCTTCTTGGGTTCAGGAGGGATCTCTGAAGATTTAGCAGTGGTTGGCTTAGGGGGTTTGGTGGAAGATTTTCCTTTGGGGCCCTTACCTTTGGAGGCTTACCCTTGTTGAGGCAGAGGGGGAATAAGAGATGATTGGGCTGGTCCTGGCTCAGGAGGGGCAACGAGGGATTTAGCTTGGGTTTGCACCTGAGACAGGAGAGGACTTTTCCCTTTTTCTGGTTTAGGGGGGGCCACTGGAGATGTATCTAGTAATTTCACTGTAGGAATGGCAGGGCTCTTACCTTTCACGGGCTGGCTTAGTGGTGGTGCCTCCTCAGACTGGGCAGATGTTTCTTTTCCAATTTTCAAAGAGCGACTTGAGGGAGTAGTCCTCTTTGCAGCAACTTTCCTTCACTGAGGATAGGATTGTGCAGTAGGGCCAGATGAAGGAGCAGCAACAGTAGGTTGGGAACTGGGATCCGTAGGTGGTGCAGCATCAGTGGTCGAAGGAAAGAGCTCAGAGGGTCCAATCCAAGGCGCGTGACTTGCGCATTCTTCTTTGGAAAGGAGGCGCCCATGGGGATCATCCTGAGCAGAAGCTCTGGTGACCTTTGGAGGTGGGGATGGAGGGGCCGGCCTTTTGCCTTTTTGGGCTGCAGTGGCTCTTTTAGAAGTGGGCTTTTTCTTGGAAGGGGTGAGTTTTCTTTTGAGAGCAGGAGAGGGAATAGGGGGGGGCACTGAGGTAGGAGCAGGAGCTGTAGTAGGGATTGCAGCAGGAGCAACAAGCTGTGTAGGTACTACAGAAGGAACTGTAGTAGGCATTTGAGGAGGAACAGGAGGAGCTACCGGAGTGGGGGCTGTGGGAGTTGAGCAGTTGTGTAGGGGTTGGGGTAGGGGCAGTGGAAGAAGATGGGCCTGGTTGTGTGGAAGAAGATGGGGCCTCAGGGGGAGCAGTGGCGATGGGGGTGGCCTGTATAGGTTGGGACAGTAGGAAAGCAACTCTCTGTTCTAAGATTTCAATTTTCTTATTAGCTCACAGGAGATTGGTATCTGCAAGATCCTTACTGAGTCGGGTGATCTCCTGAGCATTGTTCAATTTTCTCTCTAATAGCATGTTGTGCTTTTTCACCCTCTCTGCATTGGCCTTTTCCATCTCAGTAGCCATTCGATAATATGTTGCTGCAGCCTTGTTCGCATTTGATGACTCTAAAATTGCCTCCCACCCTTTGGAAATATCTCGCAGTTGCTCGTGGTGAGCAAGCTTTAAGTCACTAAGTTTCTGCAGCAAGGGGTATTCGATGGCTTGGCGGAGTTGGGCCATGCCATTGAGAACATCCCTCTTGATATAGGGATTGTCCCTCATGGCATGGAGGAGGGTGAAGTAGGGAGGGGTGTAGTAGGAGTGTCTGGGCAAGATTGGTAGAAATGGAGTGGAAGGAGGAGATGGTGATGGATCCTGGGGGAGAAAAGTGGGGGTTGTAGAAATGGTTGGGGTGGTCTGGGTTGAATGGTCAGTGAATTGAGGAGGGGGGAGAAGAGGGGGAATGGAAGGTATGGGTGGAAAATGAAATGAAGGAAGGGCAGCGGATGTGGATGGTTCAGGGTAAGGAAGAAGGGATGGTGAAGGGTTGAAATGGAAGGGGTGGGGGTGCAAATAGGGGGTGGAATGGGAAGGTGGATGGGAATGGAATGGGGTGGGTTTGGGTAGAAGTGTTGGTAAATTGAGGCGGTAGTATTAGAGGGGAAGGATAGGTAGAGGGAAAGGAGTGGTCGGGTATGGTATCATGGAGGAGGGAGGATGGAGGTAAGCCAATGGGGTGGGGTCTGTTGGGCCAGGGAGTCGAGAAGGGGTTGGGTCAATGGGGTAGTAGGAGGTTGTGTGGGGATTGGTGGGTTTGTCAATGTGTGAAGGGTGGATTGTATGGTGGCTATGTCAATTTGCATTTGGGCTTGGTTCTGTGTGGTGTTGGATAGTTGGGTTTGGAGGTCATGTATGAGGGAAAGGATATGAGTAAGGGTATCTGAGGTTGGTTGAGGTGGAGTATGAGGATGAGAAGGAACAGGTTGGAAAGGGGAAGTGGGGGCATGATGGAAAGTGGTAGGGGGGGAGGGTGAAGGGTCTGGCGAATGATGTGGTGAAGGGAGAGGAGATTCAGGGAGAGGGATGTCTTGGGTGGGCAAGGTATCAAGCAAGGTGGTCATGAAGGCTTGATACCCTGAAGTGGTGGCTAGGTTAAAGTCCAGGTCATGGAGAGGTGGGACTAAGGGTTGGTCAATAAGGGGTGTGTCTGTGGGAAGGACAGGGGGGGTGGAAGTGGGTAAAGATGAGGCAGAGGTAGTGTGAGAGGTTTTCTTTTTAAGGTAGGTTATCAAGGGAGGGCTGTCAGGGTGTGGATCAGATGATATGGGAGAGACTGGGGCTGTGCATTGAGGTATGGTGGGTGAAGGTGAAGTGTTGTCCTGGGGTTCAACACTTTCTTCCCAGGTACGGATAATAGTGGGAGGTGGAATGGAAAAAGGAGATAAAAGAGGGAAAGGGAGAGATGGAATGGGTGAAGAAGGTAGTGGAGAGGCAGAAGTGGTGGATGGAGGGATTGCTGCAGAAGCAGAGGTGACAGAAGCTCGCGCCACCTTCTTTGGGGAAGGAGTTTTAGCCTTCTTTTTGGGGGCAGGGGTGGCCTTTACCACAGCAGCTCCCTCTCCTTGCTCGGAGACATTCTGAGCTTCAGCCTTCTTCTTCTTCTGGGGATCCATTAGACTTCTGCTGATCCCCCATTGTCTTTTGGCAAAAGTGGTGGGAGTGAGGTCAGCAGATAACTCCCCCACTGGTATCTCGTACCCTCCCCTCAAAAGTAATCTGGTGATGAGTCGTCCATAGGGGAGAGTGTGGACCTTCTTTTGCAGCCCAAGCTTCACCATTATATCTTTCATGGCTTCAAAGATCAACCATGCAACATTAAATCTGTGGCCCAGCGAGAAAGAGTAGAGAGCATCAGCAATTAGCGTCCTCCTTTCTTGCTGATGCTCGGAGCAGTAGATATTCTTCCTTAGCACTTGATCGATGAACAGCAGCTTGGCATCCAAATCCCTTCTTCTGATGGAGTCCCCTGTGGCCTTCAAGCCTCTGGTAATGGCTTGGGCAATGGTATCGAGAGAGGCACTCACAGGGGCACCATATCCCCAGTTGGGTTCAAAAATGGCCGGGATGCCCAAGACATCAGCAATTAAATCTGGGCTAAGCAACATCTCAAAATTATCAACTAACACGAGGAGGCCTGGCTGCCCCTGTGTGTCAGGTCTGACCCTAAGGTGTTGGTAAAAGAGTTGCACTAATCTAGGATAGGCTAGTGCAGGAATCATTTGAATCAAGGGGAACAAACCAGCCTTGCGCAAGAACTTGATGGTAGGTGCGGACAACGGCTCTGATTCAAAGAAAGAGATATCGAAAATGGCTTCAGGCTCTAAGGGAATGGAAATGAGGAGCTCAGAGGGTGTAGAATAATCAGGTGTTTGTGCTGCCATCTCAGGAACCACCTCCTTCCCTTTGTGCTGAGCCGTAGAGGACTTGGCTTTCTTAGGGGTAGGCTCCATAGTGGCCTTGTCCCTGGCTCTCTTCACAGGTGCACTTTTAGGAGCCATCACAACTCTCCTTGGTGAGTGTGCAATTGAAATTTTGAAAGGGAATATCAGGAGCTGAGTCTAACCCTAAAAGTTAGGGTTCTATTCAATTGGATGCACGGTGGATCTCAAGATCTCTTAGCAGGGGGCAACTATTGATGGAAGCTTTAAGAACAAAAATCCAGAATTTCAAAGTGAACAATGAACTATAGACAGGATGCTGGAGGAGAGAGGTTGAGAGGAGTGGGAGCTAGGGGCTGGTAGGGGAGGAAAGAGAAAGCAGTAAGGAAAAGCAGCGCGGGGTGGGATTTAAATATCGCGAGGCTCGGCGCGCTTTGAAAATGTCCGCTCGCTGGCTGGGAATGAATGGGTCGCGAGATTAGATGTTCCTTTAAACTACACGAGGCAGCCCACCCAGTTATATCTGAAACTCGCGACAGCAAAACAAAGTAGTTCTTTATGAACTGCGTGAGATGGGACCAAACCCATTATTCAGAACCCCACGATGGCTTAACCGAGTTAGAATTCACTCACCCATGAGACAGCTGTTTGACCCTGACTTTATGGGTGGATTCTCTCACAAACTCTCTTCCAGGGATACCCCCAAGCATTATAAAGCATTTACAAATTCCCATATTTTCCAAGCATTAAATTCATACATCATGAAAAGCATTCAAATACTACATCATTATTTAATCACTTGAAATTATCAAACAAGGGGAGCTGGTATAAAAGTAGGCATTAAAGCACTAAACTCATATTCCAACAAGATTGCTAATGATTCCTATCAACTGTAGAATACATATCATACAACGGTGCACAGTTCTTAATCATTAATTTAATGAAAGATCCCCCTCAGGGTTAGAGGATCCTTCACCAATCAAAAATTGGCCCTTGGGATTGACCACTAGTTGACTGGGCAACCTTCCCTCTTCTCTTTTGGCTAAGGTGTTCGCTAGTTATCCAACTTGTTCTTCCATCTTCTTGATGCTCTGACCATGAGAGTTCACAGTCTGAGTCAAGGAACCTAGGTTTTGAAGTGATGTCAAGACCTGGTCCTCAAAAGAAGCATTTCTGGATTGAGAAGGGGGTAAGACCAACTGATTTTTCCTTGATGGGGTGACCTAGGGGCATTCCCTTGATTGAACCTCAGTGGCCTTTGTGGTAAGGCCAACATCTGCCGGGGCATGTAGTTGTTTTGCTTCCACCTCGATTTGGGTGGTCTCTCCATTGGTAACCAGCATTTTGTGTCTTTGGTATCCATATCTGCCTATTAGCCCCAGTTATTGGCCATAAGATTGAGCAGCAGCAGCATGTTCCAACATCAATTCAGGAAATTATCCTGCAGATGGACATTCCTCCACTGTGTGCTATGGGGACTGGCATATCAGACATGCCTCCGCCACATGAGCAGCCCTTCTGGATTGCATCACAGTCAATAATTTATCAAACTTCATAGAGAGGTTTGCCATCTACAGCTGCAGGTCATTGTTCCCAAACACCTCATAAATTTTTCCTTTTGATCCAGCAGTAGGCCCCACCTTTGACTCAAATTCCTGACTAGTTCTTGCCAGGGATGGCTTTTGAAAAGCATTCTCACTAATCACCTCAAACAATTCCCATGCCTCCTCAGCAGTCTTGTGCATGTAGAATCCACCACAAGAGGCATCGACCATATCTCTATTTTTCTCATCAATCCCATTGTAGAAGCTTTGTACAAGCTGCCACTCAGGGATCTTGTGGTGGGGGCATTGTTTGAGCATCTCTTTAAACCTATCCTAGGACTGGTTAAAATCCTCAGTTGGGGATTGAGCAAACGCAAGAATCTCTTTCCTCAACTGGCTAGTTTTGGTCTCAGGGAAGAACTTGGTTTGGAATGCAGTCTCTTGTCTTTCCATGAAGCAATGCTATTGTTGGGAAGAGTGGTTCGGTCTTGGCCCTATCCTTGAGAGAAGGAAAGAGTTAGCCTAGTAGCCTCAGGTCCTAAACCAGTGATATTAAAAGTGGTGCACAGGGCCAAGAACTGGTCAATATGCTTGTAAGGGTCCTCTTTGCTAAGCCCATGGAAAGCTGGCAGCATCTGGATGATTGATGTTTTTATCTCATAGTTCCCCTGAACATCAGGGAATTGAATGCTAAAAGGGGAGTTATAGTCGTCCGGAGCATTCAACTCCTTGAGGGTTCTGGGTTGTTCTTGACCCATAATTGCTGTCACAGATTCACTTGGGGGCTCTCCTGTGGTGTGCCTGTCTCTTCTAAGTCTCCTTCCCCTTTCTAACTCAGGGATAAGAGGCTCTAAAGTAGGGCTGAGGGATCTCCTCCCTAGCATACAAGCACACCAACAGCAAGGAAAGCTTCTTGCAGGCACATTGCAAAAGAATAATTGTACACTAACAAATTTATCTAACTAGTTTACAGCTATTCAAAGAATACATTTAAACTATCCTAGATACTGCTAAAAAAAAATTGTTTAAGAAAGATAGACAGAGCTTTAAAAGTCAGAGAGTTTGCAAACAGAGGTAGCTAAGCTCCAATTGCAGTCCAACTATCCTTCACTGCTGCTGTCTAGATCTGCAAGAAAGGTTCAAAATTATGTCAGCAGTATCAATTATTCACATGTGCAAAGAATACTAAAAATACAAAAACTAAGGGTCTACTAATAGATCATCTCTCCCCGGCAACGGCGCCAAAAACTTGTTGATGACTTCTGGTGTGCTTTCATTATTGGTTGGTGATGAAAGTTATTTAAAAATCAAAGACAGAGTAAAACAGGGGGTGAATCCAGCACAACTCAGAAGTCCTAGACCTGCAAGATACAGGGTCCTTTGTAGCAAGTTTTGATAAGTAAGAGTTTGTCCCACAGGGAAAGGTGATCTAGAGCTCCAAGGGAGCCGTCTCTAGTAGTCCCTCCAGATCTATCTACAGATCTGGCAGTCCTAGAAGGAGGGGAGTTTAAGGTCACTTATTCTAAGTATTCTAATATCTAAACTATAGAAAGTGTTGAGAGGATGGATGGAGTGTGGAAAATGAGTATAAAAAGGGTGAGAAGTACGTTATTGAGCCAAGGTCAGAGAAGTTTTGTAGCTTAAATTTAGATCTGATGTTATAGAAGTCCTGTCCAGAGGCTGCATTATCACCTCTGAGGAGAAAGGATCCAACCCATCACTCTGCCATGATTCCACCCTGAAGGCTATAACCTGTCCACTTGAATGGTCACAAATTATCCCATAGGGGAGCCACTATCCAGGGATGGGTCAAAACATAACAAGTAAATCATTGCAGGCACTATTTCATCCAGGCTACCAGCTCAAAAATCCATAGGAAACCTCAACCTCTAAAGTTCTATATGTGGGGCTAAGGCTGTAGGACCATGATAGCCCAGACACAGAATCAGTAAGAGATTGAGCACAACCTTCGATCTAGCTGTCCATTGCTTGAGCGAGGCTACAATGGTCCAGTCACCAGCCTACAATCTCTATAACCAAATCAGATCCAACATCTGATTCTGTGTCTGGGCGTTCTTCTTCTAATAACTAGGATGCAGTTATTAGAAGAAGAACGCCTCGCGTAGTTCTCGCGCCATTCAAGAAAGAAAACATCCTGGCGAAGGCAAAGCAAATCTCGTGAAGATCAAGTGAGACATAGAACCTTGCGCAGTTCAGAACTCAGAAGAGCCTCGTGAGGTAACTCGGTTTTCCTAACCCTAATGCGCCGCCACCCCACTGCTATATAAACCCATACCTGAGCTTAGGTTTAGGCATCTGGGAACCCATCTCAGATCATTTTTCTTTTCTCTTTCTTTTTAGCAGTAAGTAGTTTTCTTTTTCTTTCCTTCTCTCCATAGTCCAACACTTGCTAGCTATGCCTTTTAATGGAAGTTCTGTAATAGAATCTGTACTTTGTGGGAATGTTGTTTGTGTGTGAGATGCTCTGTGCAAGGCTGCTGCCTTGTGATCCGCCATCGCTTTGGCTGTGTTTCAAAGTAATGGAGGGCTGATTCTAAGGGCCACTCATATCCAAGTGACCTGTGTGTCTGGGCTATCATGGTCCTACAGCCTTAGCCCCACCACAGGACCCACTAGATCTGAAATCCCCATGGGAGCTTGAGCTGGTAGCCTTGTGAGCATGGTGGTAGCACAGATAATCTTGTTTTGTTTTGGGCACCGTGAGGAGGATAACCTCTGGGATAGTCTGTGACCATTTAAGTGGACAAATTATAGCCTTAGGGTGATTCTGATCCACCGATCCAAGATGGATCCTTCTTTTTTACACCTGAGCTTGTAGAAGCCTAGTGAGAGATTGTACAGAGGTAGACTCCCCCATAGTTGTATAGATCCGCCATCAGATGTTGGGTCTGATCTAGTTATAGAGATTGTAGGCTGGTGACTGGACCATTGTAGCCTCGCTCAAGCAATGGACAGCTAGATCGAAGGTTGTACTCAATCTCTTGCTGGTTCTAGGTGTCTGGGCTATCATGGTTCTACAACCTTAGCCCCACATATAGAACTTTAGAGGTTGAGGTTCCCTATGGATTCTTGAGCTGGTGGCCTGGATGAAATAGTGCCTGCAATGATTTACTTGTTATGTTCTGACCCATCCCTGGATAGTGGCTCCCCTATGGGATAATTTGTGACTATTTAAGTGGACAGGTTATAGCCTTAAGGGTGGAATCATGGCAGAGTGATGGGTCGGATCCTTTCTCCTCAGAGGTGATAATGTAGCCTATGGACTGGATTTCTATAACATCAGATCTAAATCTGAGTTACAAAACTTCTCTGACCTTGGCTCAATAACATACTTCTCACCCTTTTTATACTCATTTTCCACACTCCATCCATCCTCTCAACACTTTTTGTAGTTTTGTTATTAGAATACTTAGAATAAGTGACCTTAAACTCCCCTCCTTCTAGGACTGCCAGATCTGCAGACAGATCTGAAGGGACTACTACAGATGGCTCCCTTGGAGCTTTAGATCACCTTTCCCTGTGGGACAAACTCTTACTTATCAAAACTTGCTACAAAGGACCCTGTATCTTGCAGGTCTAGGACTTCTGAGTTGTGCTAGATTCACCCCCTATTTTACTCTGTCTTTGATTTTTTAATAACTTTCACCACCAACCAATAATCAAAGCACACCGAAAGTAGTCAACAAGTTTTTGGCGCCGTTGCCGGGGATGGATGATCTATTAGTAGACCCTTAATTTTTGTATTCATAGTATTCTTTGCACATGCGAATAATTGATACTGCTGACATAATTTTGACCCTTTCTTGCAGATCTAGACAGCAGCAGTGAAGGATAGTTGGACTGCAATTGGAGCGTAGCTACTTCTGTTTGCAAACTCTCTGACTTTTAAAGCTCTGTCTATCTTTCTTAAACAATTTTTTTTAGCAGTATCTAAGATAGTTTAAATGTATTCTTTGAATAGCTGTAAACTAGTTAGATAAATTTGTTAGTGTACAATTATTCTTTTGCAATGTGCTTGCAAGAAGCTTTCCTTGCTGTTGGTGTGCTTGTATGCTAGGGAGGCGATCCCTCAGCCCTGCTTTAGAGCCTCTTAGCCCTGAGTTAGAAAGGGGAAGGAGACTTAGAAGAGACAGGCACACCACAGGAGAGCCCCCAAGTGAATCTGTGACAGCAATTATGGGGGAAGAACAACCCAGAACACTCAAGGAGTTGAATGCTCCGGATGACTATAACTCCCCTTTTAGCATTCAATTCCCTGATGTTCAGGGGAACTATGAAATAAAAATCATCCAGATGCTGCCAGCTTTCCATGGGCTTAGCAAAGAAGACCCTTACAAGCATATTGACCAGTTCTTGGCCTTGTGCACCACTTTTAATATCACTGGTTTGGGACCTGAGGCTACCAGGCTCAGACTCTTTCCCTTCTCTCTGAAGGATAGGGCCAGTACCTGGCTGACCACTCTTCCCAAAAATAGCGTTGCTTCATGGAAAGACCTGCAGACCAGATTCCTAACCAAGTTCTTCCCTGAGACCAAAACTTGCCAGTTGAGGAAAGAGATTCTCGCGTTTGCTCAATCCCCAATTGAGGATTTTAACCAGTCCTGGGATAGGTTTAAAGAGATGCTCAAACAATGCCCCCACCACAAGATCCCTGAGTGGCAACTTGTACAAAGCTTCTACAATGGGATTGATGAGAAAAATAGAGATATGGTCAATGCCTCTTGTGGTGGATCCTACATGCACAAGACTGCTGAGGAGGCATGGGAATTGTTTGAGGTGATTAGTGAGAATGCTTTTCAAAAGCCATCCCTGGCAAGAACTAGTCAGGAATCTGAGTCAAAGGTGGGGCCTGCTGCTGGATCAAAAGGAAAAATTTATGAGGTGTCTGGGAACAATGACTTGCAGTTGCAGATGGCAAACCTATCTATGAAGTTCGATAAATTATTGACTGTGATGCAACCCAGAAGGGCTGCTCATGTGGCGGAGGCATGTCTGATATGCTAGTCCCCACAACACACAGTGGAGGAATGTCCATCTGCAGGACAATTTCCTGAATTAATGTTGGAACATGCTGCTGCTGCTCAATCTTATGGCCAACAACAATCTGGGGGCTACAATAGGCAGCCATATGGATACCAGCACCAAAATGCTGGTTACCAATGGAGAGACCACCAAACTGGTGGAAGCAAGACAACTACATGCAGCCCCAGCAGATGTTGGCCTTACCACAAAGGCCACAGCAGCAGTTCAATCAAGGGAATGCCCCTAGGTCTACCTTCCAGCACCATCAGCAGCAAAATCAGTTGGTCTTACCCCCTTCTCAGCCTAGAAATGTTTCTTTTGAGGACCAAGCCTTGACTTCATTATAAAACTTAGGTTCCTTGGCTCAGACTGTGGACTCTCATGGTCAGAGCCTCCAGAAAATGGAAGAGCAACTGAGCCAAATGTCAAAAACCTTGGCTAGGAGAGATGAAGGCAGATTGCCCTGCCAGCCAATTGCTAACCCTTGGGGACCCCAAGGGTCAGTTTTTAATTGAGGAAGCTTCCTCAAAGTTTGAGGACACCAATGTTGTCACTACCCTAAGGTCTGGCAGGCTGTTAAACAACTAGGTGGGTAACAGACCAGCTGAGGCAATTTCCAAAGATGATGCAAATGATCATGATAGAGAAGTTGTGGGACCACAAAGCCAAGAAGTGCCTGCCACCTTGCAGCAGGAGAAAAATAATAAGGCTATAGTTGAGCCTCAGCAGGGAGCAAAACATGAAAAAAGAAAGAAACAGAAGTTTAGTCATGGGCTAGCAGTTGAGGAACCAGCAGAACCTCAGTTGCCATTTCCTCAGGCTTTGGATGGTCCTATCCCTTTTGATAAAGGGAATGCCCAGATGGAGGAAATGATGGAGACCTTCAGGCAGGTAAATATCAATTTACCCCTGCTTGAGGCAATTAAACAAGTCCTAGCCTATGCAAAGTTCCTGAGAGACCTCTGCACCCAAAAGAGAAAGGCTAGAGGCCATGTGTCCAAGAAGGTCTTTACAACTGATATAGTGAATTCTGTATTTAACATATCAATGCCTGAGAAGTTACAAGGTCTAGGGATACCCACTATTCCCTGTGTAATTGGAGACCATATAATTGGAAAAGCCCTTTTAGACCTTGGAGCCAGTGTTAACCTGTTGCCATACAGTGTATATCTGCAACTAGGTTTGGGGGAGCTGAAGGCTACCCCCATCGTGCTGATGATGGTTGACAGGTCTGAGAGGAGACCTCTGGGAATGGTTGAGGATGTCTTAGTAAGTGTGGATAAGTTTTTCTACCCTGCTAACTTCTTAGTTTTGGATATGGGCTGCAGAACTAGCCCAAATCCCATACCCGTTATACTGGGCAGGCCTTTCTTGGCCACTGCCAATGCCTGCATCCAATGCAGGTCTAGAGTAATGGAGGTAACTTTTGGACATATGAAAGTTGAGCTGAATGTGGCTGTGATGCAAAGTACCCTCAGATGGACAATGAGGAGAGCTTTGTAGTGGATGTACTAGAGGAAATTATGGAAGAAGAATTGCCCACTCTACTGGAGTGGGGCAACATTGTCAGGAATTTAGTTAAAATTTTGGACATGGTGGAGGAAGAGAGCCCAGATGGGAGATCAAAAGACATGACCATATCAAAGTCTCCTGTGGGCTCAGTGCAGCACTCCAGTTGGAAACCTACATTACTACCTCTTCCTCCAACCTCCAATGCACCAATTTTGCCATCCACCATCCCTTGATCCGAACTCAAGAAGCTTCCAGAAACATTAAAATATGCTTTCCTTGAGAAAGGTGATAAGCTTCCTGTGATTATCTCTTCCTCTCTTACCAATGAGCAGGAAGAGGAATTACTCACAGTTTTAAGGAAGCACAAGAAGGCAATTGGCTGGACCATTGCCGATCTGGGAGGAATTGATGCATCAATTTGCATGCATAGGGTTCATCTTGAGGAGGGAGCACTACCCTCCAGGGAAATGCAGAGGAAGCTAAATCCTCACATGCAGGAAGTGGTCCTTAAGGAAATCATTAAATTGCTAGATGCAGGGGTGATTTACCCCATCTCTGACTCTCTTTGGGTGGCACCTATCCAAGTGGTGCCCAAGAAATCTGGCATAACAGTGATTAAGACTGAAATTGGAGAGTTGAGGCCAGCCAGGGCAACCACTGGCTGGAGAGTGTGCATTGATTATAGGAAGCTCAACTCTAAAACTAGAAAGGACCATTTCCCTCTCCCCTTCATTGATCAAATTCTGGACAAATTGGCTGGAAAAGCTTTTTACTGTTTTCTTGATGGATACTCAGGGTACAACCAAATCCCTGTGCATCCTCAAGACCAAGAGAAAACCACCTTTACCTGTCCTTTTGGCACTTTCGCTTACAGAAGGATGCCTTTTGGACTCTGTAATGCACCGGCCACTTTCCAGAGGTGTATGTATGCCATATTCTCTGACATGATTGATGAGTTTTTGGAGATTTTTATGGATGACTTTTCATCTATGCTTTGGCGTCTCACGGACCTAGTTTTGCAAAGATGTGAGGAAACCAATTTGGTTTTAAGCTGGGAAAAGAGCCACTTCATGGTAACACAAGGCATTGTGTTGGGCCATGTAGTCTCTAAAGAAAGGCTTGAGGTTGACAAGGCCAAAGTGAACCTCATTGCCAATTTGCCCCCTCCTAAAATAGTTAAGCAAATCAGATCCTTCCTGGGGCATGCAGGATTTTACAGGAGGTTCATTAAGGACTTCAGTAAAATTGCTAAGCCATTGTGCCACACCTTTCAGATGTCCCCTTTAACTTTTCTGCTAAATGTCTGAAGGCTTTTGAAACATTGAAAATATGCCTCACCTCTGCCCCTGTACTCCAAACACCAGACTATACCCTGCCTTTTGAGCTGATGTGTGATGCATCAGACCTGGCAATAGGTGCTGTGTTGGGCCAAGGAAAAGATAAACTGCCTGTGGTCATTGCTTATAGCAGCAAATCACTTGCTGAAGCTTAGCTGAACTATACCACAACTGAGAAAGAGCTTCTAGCAGTGGTTTACGCTGTTGACAAATTTAGAGCCTACCTACTAGGATCTAAAACTGTGATCTTCACTGACCATTCGACATTGAAGTACCTACTATCCAAGAGAGATGCTAAGCCGAGGTTGATTAGATGGATACTCCTGTTACAGGAGTTTGACATCGAAATCAAGGACAAAAAGGGGGTGGAGAATGTGGTGGTTGACCACTTGTCTAGAATTATCTTGGAGAAATGCCTGGATGGCCCTACAAATGATGCCTTCCCTGATGAGCAATTATTTTCCATCCAATCCTTAGTGCCTTGGTTTGCACACATTGTCAATTATCTGGTTATAGGAAAGATTCCTCCCCACTGGACCAAAATGGATAAAGACCTGTTCTTCTCAAGGGTCAAGTATTTTTTCTGGGAGGAATCTTGCCTATACAAGTACTGTGCCGATCAGATTATCCGAAGATGTGTTCCCGAAAGTAATATCCCCAGTATTCTGGCCATGTGCCATGAAAATGCCTGTGGAGGCCACTTTAGTGGGAGAAAAACTGCTGACAAGGTGCTACAGTGTGGTTTTTACTGGCCATCCTTATTAAAGGATGCATACACACACTGCAAGGCATGTGAGAGATGTTAGAAATTAGGAGGGCTGTCCAAAAGAAATTCAATGCCATTACAGCCCATCCTTGTTGTAGAACTGTTTGATGTATGGGGAATAGACTTCATGGGCCCCTTTCCCCCCTCCAATGGTTACCACTTCATCTTAGTGGCAGTGGACTATGTTTCCAAATGGATAGAAGCCATTGCCACAAGAACCAATGATAACCAGGTGGTCCTCAAATTCGTAAAGCACAACATTTTCTCAAGATTTGGAACCCCTAGAGCTATTATCAGTGATGGGGGTAGCCACTTCTGCAACAGGAATCTCGAGAGCTTGCTCAAGAAATATTCTGTAACCCATAGGATTGCTACTCCCTACCACCCATAAACAAGTGGGCAAGTTGAAATTTCCAATAGAGAGATTAAGCACATCCTTGAGAAAAAAGTTAGGACTGACAGGAAAGATTGGGCTGAGAAACTGGATGATGCACTGTGGGCCTATAGGACTGCCTATAAGACTCCTATTGGAATGTCCCCATTCAGACTAGTCTATGGCAAGGCCTGCCATCTCCCAGTAGAGTTAGAACACAGGGCCTATTAGGCCATTAAGAACTTGAACATGGACCTAACTTCTGCTTGTCAACACAGGTGTTAAGTAGTGAAAAATACCATTTTTCACCCCTAAACATGAGCTTTGAAAGACCCTTGAGAAGACTAAATAAGTGCTTTAGTGTGCATTTTACAGCTAACCAATTAGACAGGTCCAAGTCCGAAAAGCATCCTAAAATGATCAAAAAGCTGACAACTCATGTCAAGCTCAAAGAGGGAGTGAAGAAATAGCCTCAGCAATGGCTAAAAAGGTCCTAAAAGAGCAAGAAAAGACCTGAAGAAGAAGAAGGATCCATTCGCAAAGAAGAAATCAAGTTAAAAGTTCAAATCGCAAAGTAAAAAGTACTTTTCAAAAAGGTCAAAGTTCTGTTCGAATTGATTCTGGAGCTGTAATGAACTACTCGAAAAGAACCATGTTCTGTTCGAATAGTTGAAATTTCCTTTTCGAATAGAAGATCTGGAGAGGCGTCCTTTGCGAAAAGACTTTACGAAGCCAAATTGCTTTGCGAAAAGAACTTGGAGCCAAAACACTTTTGCGAAAAGGCACTTAAACTCTCTGAAAGGACATTACGGGAATTACGACTTGTTTAAAGGGCATTTCGGTAATCTACTGCAGCGCCCCAATGCATTTAACCCGAGGGACATTTTAGGAAGATGCCAATGAAGATCCAAAAGCATATTTCCACCCATGTGAGCGCGCAAAGATGAAATCACTTCGCCGGAACTTCTAGAAGCTCAAACACATTCTTGAATTCCATAAGAAATTGATGCTTTCTACGCTGATTGGTGAACGGATCGAGCATTTTCATTGGCGAACAGATCTGGATCCCGTGCTCAATCGCCATTGGGCAATCCGGATCCGAACACTTGATTCAATTCAATTCAGATCAAGGAAAGCTATAAATAGAAGACATTTGCCCAATTGTGGCATCCAGTTTTGAGTTCATTTCTATTTCCCGCTTCCTACGATATAGCTTCTGCACTCGTAATAGCTTCTTTTGTATTTGCTTTTGAGAGTTTCGAGAGCTATTTGTAACTCCAAGGAGATTGGATTCAAGGCAAGTCCGAGGCTGCCTAGCCGTGCTCTGTAATTGTAAGATTGAATTTAAAAGGTTCAGAATGTTTTCTCCATTGGATTCATGTCAAGGGTTCTTATTGATCACCTTAGTGCATTAGACTCCTTTAGATTCACTACTTTGCATGCAATTTCCCTTGATTCATTACTCCTGTGCAATTAGCGTTGGTAACCTAGTTCTTAGCACTTAAGTGATGTTCATGTTACGAATTGAGGATAGGTCAACAACTATTGGATGATCTGTGACCATTTAAGTGGATGATCATAACCATAAGTCTAAACCCTTCCTTAATTCAGATTTATTTCTCTTACATCCTGTCTTTGGTAGCGGATGAAGATTGAATCAACTCTGTTTAGTTGCAGATTCTCCATTAAAATTCAAAGGCTAAAATTTCTCCATTTGATTTATTTTAATCACTTCCCCAACTTGGATCCGGATCGGTTAGTTAGTTCTTTTCTTTATTTGCTTTTAGTTAACGTGACAAAACCCAACACTCTCTCTTTATCGCTTTCTAGATAATTATAGAGCCGAGATCTGGTATTTATCTCATTTTAGACAAATTCTCGTGAACGATCTTGAAATACTTACTTTTAAAACTTGCTACAATTGGCCTACGATCTTGCGAGGCTAATGTTAGCCCAGTGTCTTTTGATATTCCTTTCATAAGTTAACATCCATATAACTTAGCATTCTTTAATTCTTTAATTCTTTATTCATAATGCACACAATTATGGCACACTTGGAGCGACAACAAGTTTTTGCGCGTTCTTGAAATTTGTTCTAAAATTGGTAGACCTAAGTTTTTTTTATTTTATAGATTTGATTTTCATTTTAGTTTTGCTTTAAACCTGCACTTTGTATTCCAAGTGCTTGATTAAATGTCTCGCAGCTTTTGTATAGAAAACCTATTTCTTTAGATTTTTTTTTTCTAAGTTTTCATTCTTTGCCTTCTAGTTGTTTGAATAAATGTCGCCACTCTTTTGTCTTTTGTCAAATTTGGGCGTGCTTTGAGTTTTTCTTTCATTTTTGTCAATATCGGAATAAGGTACTGGAGTTTTGGATTGTTGAAGATCCTGGAGCAAGTCCAACAAGGAGCATCTGGACTAAAAGTGGAGCAGATCTGCTTGAGTTTGCATCCTCTTCTCCTTTGCATTCATTTTCTATTTTTAAATTCTTGAGAACCGCAGATTTACATTGTGTTTATTGTTTGTTACGATTATAATTTCTTTGTCTTTTAGGCATCTTGATTTTTTTTTTACAAACCAAATACAAAATAAAAGAAAATGAAAACACAAATAGAAAATCTCTTAGTTGTTTCTCATTATTTTAGATAGTAAATAAGGGCTCTTGTTGAGCCCTGGCTGATCAAAACAAGTAAAAAATAAAAAATAGAAAATTATAAAAATAAAAATATATATATATCTTTCATTATAATTTTTTTTTCTCCATTTGCATCCACTTTTCCCATCTGGACCTCTTTGAGATCATTTTTTATTTTAGGAATCATGTAGGACAATGAGTAGTGAATCATAGGTCTGTTTTGAATATTCAATGGACCCACTTATTTTATTTTCCTTCGAGATTTCTTCATCATAAATGCGTCTCAGCTGTGTATGAACTCTGTTTTTAATATGTGCTCCCATGCTTCATTATTTTTTATTCATACCCATCATCAACAAAGGGATCTTATGAATCTTGCTTTTCCGTATTCACTAATCATTTTTTTCACTTAGATTCATAAGTATCTCAGGCTTTTGGCATTAGATTTTCTGTTTGGGCTTAGGATGTATCATTTTTTCTCTTTGGGCTTAGGATGTATCCTTTGGCATTAAAATTCTGTTTTTAGGAATGTTAGTTTCAAATTTTTTAAGAATTTTAGTTTCAAATTGCTTTTAGATTTTCAAATTGCTTTTTAGGAATTTTAGCATTCTGCTTTTAGATTTTCAAATTCTGCTTTTAGGAATTTTAGTTTCAAATTGCTTTTAGATTTTCAAATTCTGTTTTTAGGAATTTTAGTTTCAAATTGCTTTTAGGAATTTTAGTTTCAAATTGCTTTTAGGAATTTTAGTTTCAAATTGCTTTTTAGGAATTTTAGTTTCAAATTCTGTTTTTAGGAACATTGTCCTAGTTTTACTAATTTTCGTCATTTTTCTGTGAGTATAGTTAGTTTCTAACTTTGTTTTCCTATTTTGCATTCACAAATTCTGGTTTTGTGTCAACACTTTTCTATTTTTTTAAACTTTGTATGCAAATCCCTACATTTTATTTTTCTGCTTGCATATAGTTTAGATTTTTCTATTCTTAGTTTTTCTTTCTTCTTTTATCCTGCCCCTCGTTTCGCTTTTCCCCCCCCCTCCCATTTGGACCCCTTTAGTCCCCTACCACTCCATCCCTCCCTAGATATGCCACACCTCTCCCGCCATGACAGACAATCCCTACATCCGTAGGCCTGTGCAGACGGGCCTGGCTGATCCGGAGGCGTACATCCGAACCCCTTATGAGGCCACAATACCAAAGCGAGAGCATTTCATGCAATTTGAGACAGAGAAGATGAGGGATCCGGTTGGACAAACATACCAATTGGTCAGGGCTGAGCAACACAAGGTAGCTATGCTCCAAGCTCAACTAGTTCAAGAATGACCAAACTAGCTCAAGAACAGAAAACAATGACTGACCAAACATCTGGCCTCACCAAGAAGATCAAGTCCAAAGAGTACTGAGCTCAAGAATTCGATCTGAGAAATCACCATCAAGTTCGATTCCAACTCGATTCAAGTTCAACCGGATCGTAGCTCGTAATCAATGACCCAACTTATGGTAGCGACTTTGATCCAAGTTATTAATGTTTGCATGTACTTTGTTTCTAAATATAATATATAAATCATTCTTTTGTCCAATTGCACTTCTTTTCTTTTTTTTTTTTTTTCTTTTTTCTTTTCGCTCATTGTTACGCAATTATTTTTCCAATCTTTTCGTTAGATTAGATGTAGCGAGCAAGCCTATTTTATTTTTCCCTTACATCAAACCCGGTGAGGACACGGTTCCTCGTGTTTCGCCTCTCCCTTAATCCCAGTCCCCTCTGATCTTTAATTTTCTTTTCTTCTCTGTAATGTTTCTAGTCAATAAATTTTGCTTTCTCCAATGCTCCCGTCATGTTTTACTTTCATTGCTTTATGATTTCCTTCATGTTTTTCTGAATAATGGGACCATGCCACCTTTGAACCAGTGAGGACACCTTTGCTCCTCATAAGTTTGGGGGTGTGGCGAATGATCTGCCCTCGGACGATACCAAAGATAAAGCGGAAAAATCACCTAAGTAAGGCGGGAAGAATTTAATGTACTTAAGAATCAAGTTAACTAGGAAATTTTAAATATTCTTTGCAAAAATTTAGACATTCTAAACCTTATGATAGTCTACATTTCCATGATGATTACACCATAAAACATACCGGTATCAAAGACGTAGTAAGTCAAAAGGAAGAGAAAAGGTAAAGATATACTTAAAAGCTCAAGGAAAACCATAACCAAACCGGTGAGAATTGAGCTCATATATTTTCCATCTCTGTTGAAGAGTGATCGAGGCAATTTTTTTCCGATTCAAAAGATTGGTGAGGCATTAGATCCACTAGAAGTTAGAAACTCCAAATTAAAACAAGTAACAAGACTCATGAAACGAGGAAAAGATCAAGGCCTTCTTTGGACTGACTTGAACCTAATGAACCAACCAAGAAAAATCTGCCTGTTTGTACCCCATTTGAGTGTAAATCCTACAATTCTTCATCAAAATATCCAAAAGTACTTGCAGAACCTATGGAACCAATTGCCTTCCCTCACTCGAGAATTCAGAGGTAAAGGAGAAAGAATCAAGATGGACCATTTCAAAGATCAAAAAATGAAGAGAAAATACCTCAAAAACAGGCAATATGGTGGACTGAGAAAGGAAGAGACAAACAATGTGAAAAAGTTGCAAGCAAAAAGGCAAAAAGGGACCTTATGATGAAAATGCAAGATCAAAGAAAGAACTGATCAGTGAATGTGAGAATCTCAAAAAGAAGAAGAAAGAAGCTAAACTCAAAAGGTGGAGTCATGAACCATCTCTGCACTTCACGAGTTCTCAAATTCAAACCCTGTCTCAAACCGCCTTTCCTTGAAACTTCACTCCATAAGCCATACAAACAAACCTAGATTAAAAGTCCTTGTGATCCAAAGTTGAGTGAGCTGTCATGTAGAGATAAGAAGTTCCCCAATCTATGGTGAGGAGATGTCAATGATGCGATGCACGAGAAGCAGGTGCCTATGCTCATGCTTACAGATCCATTTGGGAGATGTAAGCGCTCTTGAGCTTGAGTGAAACGAACCCTCAACAAAAACACCGATGAGAGTATACCCGGTGAGTGTTTGGGTTGGAACTTGAGCACATTAAGTATGACTTATAACCTAATTTTTATCCATAGGATGAGCTATCACGGCACATTTGTATGATTTTCTATGATGTTCACTGATTGGAAATATTGAAACATTCATGAGGTTTATAAATGTTGAAATCTCCTTGCAAACAATACAACTAAATTTCGTGTAAACATGGATTCAAGAGTAACTAATTTCGATCTTTGATTGCTCATGAGATAACAGGCACTAATGCCAACTGTCCCATGGAGAAGTTTGTGGGTACCTTCATTGAAAACCCTCGAGACTTCACTCCTCCTCTAGGGATCACCTAGGGTTGAAAAGGCTTGTTGCATATGCTAAATGCACTGTGCTTCCTACAAAGTGGCTCTTTACTTTGTTTTTATGTTTCTTTGCTCGGGGACTAGCAAAGCTTAGGTTTGGGGGGTGTGTTAAGTAGTGAAAATACCATTTTCACCCCTAAACATGAGCTTTGAAAGACCCTTGAGAAGACTAAATAAGTGCTTTAGTGTGCATTTTACTAACCAATTAGACAGTCCAAGTCCGAAAAGCATCCTAAAATGATCAAAAAGTCGACAACTCATGTCAAGCTCAAAGAGGGAGTGAAGAAATAGCCTCAAAGAATGGCTAAAAAGGTCCTAAAAGAGCAAGAAAAGACCAAGAAGAAGAAGGATCCATTCGCAAAGAAGAAATCAAGTTAAAAGTTCAAATCGAAAGTAAAAGTACTTTTCAAAAGGTCAAAGTTCTGTTTCGAATTGATTACGAGTCAGAATGAACTACTCGAAAAGAACCATGTTCGCTCGAATAGTTGAAATTTCCTTTTCGAATAGAAGATCCGGGGAGACGTCCTTATGCGAAAAAGACTTCGAAGCCAAATTGCTTTTGCGAAAAGAACTTCGAGCCAAAACACTTTGCGAAAAGGCACTTAAACTCTAAAAAGGACATTCGGGAATTACTTGTTTAAAGGGCATTTCAAGAATCTCGCGACGCCCAATGCATTTAATGACCAGGACATTTGGAAGATTCCAATCAAGATCCAAAAGCATATTCCAACCCATGTGAGCGCCAAAGATGAAATCACTTGGCGAACTTCTAGAAGCTCAAACAGATTTTTGAATTCCATAATGTAATTGATGCTTCTAGCGCTCGATTATGAACCAGATCGAGCATTTTCATTGGCGTAACAGATCCGATCCCCGTGCTCAATCGCCATTGGGCAATCCAGATCCGAACACTTCGATTGGTCAATTCACTGCAGGATCAAGGGAAAGCTATAAATAGAGAAGACATTTGCCCAATTGTGGCATCCAGATTTTGAGTTCATTTCTATTTCCCGCTTTCCGGCCGATAGCTTGTCTGCACTCTGTAATAGCTTCTTTGTATTTGCTTTTGAGAGTTTCGAGAGCTATTTGTAACTCCAAGGAGATTGGATTCAAGATCGCAAGTCCGAGGGTCGCTTAGCCGTGCTTCAGAATTGTAAGATTGAATTTAAAAGGTTGTCAGAACTGTGTTTTCCATTGGATTCATGTCAAGGTTCTTATTGATCACCAGTGCATTATTAGACTCCTTTAGATTCACTACTTTGCATGCAATTTCCCTTGATTCATCATTACTCTGCATTTAATTAGCGTTGGTAACCTAGTTCGACAAAGACTTCAAAGGATGTTCATGTTCTAATTGAGGATAGGTCAACAACTATTGGATGATCTGTGACCATTTAAGGGATGATCATAACCATAAGTCTAAACCCCTTCCTTAATTCAGATTTATTTCTCTTACATCCGTGGCCGGTAGCCGATGAAGATTGAATCAACTCGCTTAGTTGCGATTCTCCATTAAAATTCAAAGCGCTAAAATCACGAAGTTATTATTTCTCCATTTGATTTATTTTAATCACTTCCCCAACTTGGATCTGGATCAGTTAGTTAGTTCTTTTCTTTATTTGCTTTTAGTTAAACGTGACAAAACCCAACACTCTCTCTTTATCTGCTTTCTAGATAATTATAGAGCCAGATCTGGTAGCACAGATCTGGAGGTTTATCTCTCATTTTAGACAAATTCTCTGTGAACGATCTTGAAATACTTACTTTTAAAACTTGCTACAATTGGCCCTGATCTTGCAGGCTAATGTTAGCCCCAGTGTGCTGCCGATATTCCTTTCATAAGTTAACATCCATATAACTTAGCATTCTTTAATTCTTTAATTCTTTATTCATAATGCACACAATTATGGCACACTTGGAGCGACAACAAGTTTTTGGCGCCGTTGCCGGGGAATTTGTTCTAAAATTGGTAGACCTAAGTTTTTTTTTTTATTTTATAGATTTGATTTTCATTTTAGTTTTTGCTTTAAACCTGCACTTTGTATTCCAAGTGCTTGATTAAATGTCTACCAGCTTTGTATAGAAAACCTATTTTCTTTAGCAGATTTTTTTTTTTTCTAAGTTTTCATTCTTTGCCTTCTAGTTGTTTGAATAAATGTCACGCCACTCTTTTGTCTTTTTGTCAAATTTGGGCGTGCTTTGAGTTTTCTTTTCATTTTGTCAATATCTTTGGAATAAGAATCTGCTGCAGTTTTGGATTGTTGAAGATCTGGAGCAGTCAACAAGAAATCTGGACTAAAATTTGAGCAGATCTGCTTGAGTTTGCATCCTCTTCTCCTTTGCATTCATTTTCTATTTTAAATTCTTGAGAACCAGCAGTTCTGTTGTGTTTATTGTTTGTTCGATTATAATTTCTGCTCTTTTAGGCATCTTTGATTTTTTTACAAAACCAAATACAAAATAAAAGAAATGAAAACACAAATAGAAAATCTCTTAGTTGTTTCTCATTATTTTCAGCAGAGTAAATAAGGGCTCTTGTTGAGCCCTGGGCTGATCCAAAACAAGTAAAAAATAAAAAATAGAAAATTATAAAAATAAAAATATATATATATCTTTCAGATCATTTTCCATTTGCATCCACTTTTCCCATCCTGGACTCTTTGAGATCATTTTTTTATTTTAGGAATCATGTAGGACAATGAGTAGTGAATCATAGGCTGTTTTGAATATTCAATGGACCCACTTATTTTATTTTCCTTGATTTCTTCATCATAAATGGGTCTCATTTGTGTGAACTCTTTTTAATATGTGCTCCCATGCTTCATTATTTTTTATTCATACCCATCATCAACAAAGGGGTCAGTCTTATGAATCTTGCTTTTCACTGTATTCCTGCTAATCATTTTTTTTTTCACTTAGATTCATAAGTATCTCAGGCTTTTGGCATTAGATTTTCTGTTTGGGCTTAGGATGTATCATTTTTTCTCTTTGGGCTTAGGATGTATCCTTTGGCATTAAAAATTCTGTTTTTAGGAATGTTAGTTTCAAATTCTGTTTTTAAGAATTTTAGTTTCAAATTGTTTTAGATTTTCAAATTCATTTTAGGAATTTTAGCATTCTTTTAGATTTTCAAATTTGTTTTAGGAATTTTAGTTTCAAATTTGCTTTTAGATTTTCAAATTTGTTTTAGAATTTTAGTTTCAAATTCTGTTTTAGGAATTTTAGTTTCAAATTCTTTTAGGAATTTTAGTTTCAAATTACATTTTAGGAATTTTAGTTTCAAATTTGCTTTTTAGGAACATTGTCCTAGTTTTACTAATTTTCGTCATTTTTCGTGAGTATAGTTAGTTTCTAACTTTGTTTTCCTATTTTGCATTCACAAATTCTTTTGTGTCAACACTTTTCTATTTTTTTAAACTTTGTATGCAAATTCCTACATTTTTATTTTTCTGCATATAGTTTAGATTTTTCTATTCTTAGTTTTTCTTTCTTCTTTTATCCTGCGCCTCGTTTCTCGCTTTTTCCCCACCTCCCCTGGACCCCTTTAGTCCCCTACCACTCCATCCCCTCCCTAGATATGCCACCTCTCCCAGATGACAGACAATCCCTACATCCGTAGGGATGCGAAGTGGCTGATTTGGAGGCCTACATCCAACCCCTTATGAGGCCAAAATAAAAATTAGAGCATTTCATGCAATCTGAGAGAGAGAAGATGAGGGATCTGGTTGGTCAAACATACCAATTGGTCAGGGCTGAGCAACACAAGGTTGCTATGCTCCAAGCTCAACTAGATCAAGAACAGACCAAACTAGCTCAAGAACAAAGAAAACAAACACCGACCAAACATCCGGCCTCACCAAGAAGATCAAGTCCAAAGAGTACACCGAGCTCAAGAATTCCTCAGAAATCACCATCAAGTTGATTCCAACTCGATTCAAGTTCAACCAAGACTCTAGCTCGATTCCAATGACCCAACTTATGGTAGCGACTTTGATCCAAGTTATTAATGTTTGCATGTACTTTGTTTCTAAATATAATATATAAATCTGTTCTTTTGTCCAATTACATTGCACTTCTTTTTTCTTTTTTTTTCTTTTTTTTCTGTTTTACATTCATTGTTCGCAATTATTTTTTCCAATCTTTTATTAGATCCATGGCGAGCAAGCCTATTTTATTTTTCCCTTACATCAAACCGGTGAGGACACGGTTCCTCATGTGTTTCGCCTCTCCTTAATCCCGGTCCCCTCCTTTAATTTTCTTTTTCTTCTGTAATGTTTCTAGTCAATAAATTTTGCTTTCTCCAATGCTCCTTTGTCATGTTTTACTTTCTTTGTTTATGATTTCCTTCATGTTTTTCTGAATAATGGGACCATGCCACCTTTGAACCGGTGAGGACCTTTGCTCCTCATAAGTTTGGGGGTGTGGCAGGCAGATCTGCCCTGGAGACGGTCGGCATAAAGCGAAAAATCACCTAAGTGGCGAGGAAGAATTTAATGTACTTAAGAATCAAGTTAACTAGGAAATTTTAAATATTCTTTGCAAAAATTTAGACATTCTAAACCTTGCGATAGTCTACATTTCCATGATGATTACACCATAAAAACATCTTTGGTATCGACGTAGTAAGTCAAAAGGAAGAGAAAAGGTAAAGATATACTTAAAAGCTCAAGGAAAAACCATAACCGGTGAGAATTGAGCTCATATATTTTCCATCTCTGTTGAAGAGTGGTGAGGCAATTTTTGATTCAAAAGATTGGGTGAGGCATTAGATCCACTAGAAGTTAGGAAACTCCAAATTAAAACAAGTAACAGCACTCATGAAAGCGAGGAAAAGATCAAGGCCTTCTTTGGACAAATTGAACCTATGAGAACCAACCAAGAAAAATCTGCCCTGTTTGTACCCCATTTGAGTCATAAATCCTACAATTCTTCATCAAAATATCCAAAAAGTACTTGCACGAACCTGGAACCAATTTTCAGCCTTCCCTCACTCGAGAATTCAGGAGGTAAAGGAGAAAGAATCAAGATGGACCATTTCGGCAACATCAAAAAATGAAGAGAAATACCTCAAAACAGTGCAATATGGTGACCGAGAAAGGAAGAGACAAACAATGTGAAAAAGTTGCAAGCAAAAAGGCAAAAAGGGACCTTATGATGAAAATGCAAGATCAAAGAAAGAACTGATCAGTGAATGTGAGAATCTCAAAAGAAGAAGAAAGAAGCTAAACTCAAAAAGGTGGAGTCATGAACCATCTCCCGACTTCCCGAGTTCTCAAATTCAAACCCTGCTCAAACCGCCTTTCCTTGAAACTTCACCCATAAGCCATACAAACAAACCTAGATTAAAAGTCCTTGTGATCCAAAGTTGAGTGAGCTGTCATGTAGAGATAAGAAGTTCCCCAATCTATGGTGAGGAGATGTCAATGATGCCATTGCCTAAGAAATGTGCCTATGCTCATGCTTACAGATCCATTTGGGAGATGTAACGCTTCCTTGAGCTTGAGTGAAATGAACCCTCAACAAAACACCGATGAGAGTATACCCCGTGAGTGTTTGGGTTGGAACTTGAGCACATTAAGTATGACTTATAACCTAATTTTTATCCATAGGATGAGCTACGCACATTTGTATGATTTTCTATGTTCACAGATTGGAAATATTGAAACATTCATGAGGTTTATAAATGTTGAAATCTCCTTGCAAACAATACAACTAAATTTCGTGTAAACATGGATTCAAGAGTAACTAATTTCGATCTTTGATTGGCACATAATGTTAACTGCTTCCCATGGAGAAGTTTGTGGGTACCTTCTTTGAAAACCCTCAGAGACTTCACTCCTCCTCTAGGGATCACCTAGGGGTTGAAAAGGCTTGTTGCATATGCTAAATGCACTGTGCTTCCTACAAAAGTGGCTCTTTACTTTGTTTTTATGTTTCTTTGCTCGTGGACTAGCAAAGCTTAGGTTTGGGGTGTGTTAAGTAGTGAAAATACCATTTTTCACCCCTAAACATGAGCTTTGAAAGACCCTTGAGAAGACTAAATAAGTGCTTTAGTGTGCATTTTACATTAACCAATTAGACAGTCCAAGTCCGAAAAGCATCCTAAAATGATCAAAAAGTCGACAACTCATGTCAAGCTCAAAGAGGGAGTGAAGAAATAGCCTCAAAGAATGGCTAAAAAGGTCCTAAAAGAGCAAGAAAAGACTCAAGAAGAAGAAGGATCCATTCGCAAAGAAGAAATCAAGTTAAAAGTTCAAATCGAAAGTAAAAAGTACTTTTCAAAAGGTCAAAGTTCGCTCAATTGATTCGAGTTGAATGAACTACTCGAAAAGAACCATGTTCTGCTCAATAGTTGAAATTTCCTTTCGAATAGAAGATCCGGGAGACGTCCTTTGCGAAAAAAGACTTTACGAAGCCAAATTGCTTGCGAAAAGAACTTCCGGAGCCAAAACACTTTGCGAAAAAGGCACTTAAACTCTACGAAAGGACATTCTGGGAATTACAGCTTGTTTAAAGGGCATTTCAAGAACTTGACGCGCCCCAATGCATTTAATGACAGTGGACATTTCGAAGATGCCAATCAAGATCCAAAAGCATATTCCAACCCATGTGAGCGCTCAAAGATGAAATCACTTGGCGGGAACTTCTAGAAGCTCAAACAGATTTTTGAATTCCATAATGTAATTGATGCTTCTAGCGCTGATTGGTTGAACCAGATCGAGCATTTTCATTGGCGAACAGATCTGGATCCCGTGCTCAATCGCCATTGGGCAATCCAGATCTGAACACTTGATTGGTCAATTCATACTCGGTGATCAAGGAAAGCTATAAATAGAAGACATTTGCCCAATTGTGGCATCCAGATTTTGAGTTCATTTCTATTTCCCGCTTGGCCGGATAGCTTCTCCTGTAATAGCTTCTTTTGTATTTGCTTTTGAGAGTTTGAGAGCTATTTGTAACTCCAAGGAGATTGGATTCAAGGGCAAGTCGAGCTCTAGCGTGCTCGTAATTGTAAGATTGAATTTAAAAGGTTGTCAGAATGTGTTTCTCCATTGGATTCATGTCAAGGGTTCTTATTGATCACCTTAGTGCATTAGACTCCTTTAGATTCACTACTTTGCATGCAATTTCCTTAATTCATTACTCCCGTATTTAATTAGCGCTGGTAATTCGACAAAGACTTGCAAAGGATGTTCATGTTCGAATTGAGGATAGGTCAACAACTATTGGATGATCCGTGACCATTTATGATCATAACCATAAGTCTAAACCCTTCCTTAATTCAGATTTATTTCTCTTACATCTGTCGGTAGCCGATGAAGATTGAATCAACTCTTTAGTTGCGATTCTCCATTAAAATTCAAAGGCTAAAATCATGAAAGTTATTATTTCCATTTGATTTATTTTAATCACTTCCCAACTTGGATCCGGATCATTAGTTAGTTCTTTTCTTTATTTGCTTTTAGTTAAACGTGACAAAACCCAACACTCTCTCTTTATCTCGCTTTCTAGATAATTATAGAGCAATCCGTAGCACAGATCTGGAGGTTTATCTCTCATTTTAGACAAATTCTCTGTGGACGATCTTGAAATACTTACTTTTAAAACTTGCTACAATTGGCCCTGATCTTGCAGGCTAATGTTAGCCCCAGTGTGCTGCCGATATTCCTTTCATAAGTTAACATCCATATAACTTAGCATTCTTTAATTCTTTAATTCTTTATTCATAATGCACACAATTATGGCACACTTGGAGCGACAACAAGTTTTTGGCGCCGTTGCCGGGGAATTTGTTCTAAGATTGGTAGACCTAAGTTTTTTTATTTTATAGATTTGATTTTCATTTTAGTTTTTGTTTTAAACCCGCACTTTGTATTCCAAGTGCTTGATTAAATGTTCATCTAGCTTTTGTATAGAAAACCTATTTTATCGCAGCAGATTTTTTTTTTTCTAAGTTTTCATTCTTTGCCTTCTAGTTGTTTGAATAAATGCTGCCACACTCTTTTGTCTTTTGTCAAATTTGGGCAAGAGTCGAGTTTTTCTTTTCATTTTGTCAATATCTTTGGAATAAGGTACTGCTAGCTTTTTGGATTGTTGAAGATCCGGAGCACCATTCAACAAGGAGCATCTGGACTAAAGTGGAGCAGATCTCGCTTGAGTTTGCATCCTCTTCTCCTTTGCATTCATTTTCTATTTTAAATTCTTGAGAACCAGTAGCTTCTGTTGTGTTTATTGTTTGTTCGATTATAATTTCTTGCCTTTTTAGGCATCTTGATTTTTTTACAAAACCAAATACAAAATAAAAGAAAATGAAAACACAAATAGAAAATCTCTTAGTTGTTTCTCATTATTTTCAGTAAGAGTAAATAAGGGCTCTTGTTGAGCACGGCCGATCCAAAACAAGTAAAAATAAAAAAATAGAAAATTATAAAAATAAAAATATATATATATATCTTTCAGATTAATGCTTTTTCCATTTGCATCCACTTTTCCCATCCGGACTCTTGAGATCATTTTTTTTATTTTAGGAATCATGTAGGACAATGAGTAGTGAATCATAGTTGTTTTGAATATTCAATGGACCCACTTATTTTATTTTCCTTCGAGATTTCTTCATCATAAATGGGTCTCAGCTGTGTATGAACTCTGTTTTTAATATGTGCTCCCATGCTTCATTATTTTTTATTCATACCCATCATCAACAAAGGGGTCAGTCTTATGAATCTTGCTTTTCACTGTATTCCTGCTAATCATTTTTTTTTTCACTTAGATTCATAAGTATCTCAGGCTTTTGGCATTAGATTTTCTGTTTGGGCTTAGGATGTATCATTTTTTCTCTTTGGGCTTAGGATGTATCCTTTGGCATTAAAATTCTGTTTTTAGGAATGTTAGTTTCAAATTCTGTTTTTAAGAATTTTAGTTTCAAATTCTGTTTTTAGATTTTCAAATTGCTTTTAGGAATTTTAGCATTCTCGCTTTTAGATTTTCAAATTGCTTTTAGAATTTTAGTTTCAAATTCTGTTTTTAGATTTTCCAAGTCTGTTTTTAGGAATTTTAGTTTCAAATCTGTTTTAGGAATTTTAGTTTCAAATTGCTTTTAGGAATTTTAGTTTCAAATTGCTTTTAGGAATTTTAGTTTCAAATTCTGTTTTTAGGAACATTGTCCTAGTTTTACTAATTTTCGTCATTTTTCTGTGAGTATAGTTAGTTTCTAACTTTGTTTTCCTATTTTGCATTCACAAATTCTGTTTTTGTGTCAACACTTTTCTATTTTTTTTAAACTTTGTATGCAAATCCCTACATTTTTATTTTTCTCACATATAGTTTAGATTTTTCTATTCTTAGTTTTTCTTTCTTCTTTTATCCTGCGCCCCTCGCTTTCTCGCTTTTCCCACCCCCTCCCCCATGGACCCCTTTAGTCCCCTACCACTCCATCCCTCCCTAGATATGCCACCCTCTCCAAAGTTATGACAGACAATCCCTACATCCGTAGGGATGTGCGTAATGGCTTGATTTGGAGGCCTACATCCGAACCCCTTATGAGGCCAAAATAAAAAATTAGAGCATTTCATGCAATTTGAGAGAGAGAAGATGAGGGATCCGGTTGGACAAACATACCAATTGGTCGTGAGCAACACAAGGTAGCTATGCTCCAAGCTCAACTAGTTCAAGAATCAAACTAGCTCAAGAACACAGAAAAACCAAATTGACCAAACATCTGGCCTCACCAAGAAGATCAAGTCCAAAGAGTACACCGAGCTCAAGAATTCCACCCGAGAAATCACCATCAAGTTCGATTCCAACTCGATTCAAGTTCAACCAAAGGATCTAGCTCGGACCCCAATGACCCAACTTATGGTAGCGACTTTGATCCAAGTTATTAATGTTTGCATGTACTTTGTTTCTAAATATAATATATAAATCATTTCTTTTGTCCAATTGCACTTCTTTTTCTTTTTTTTTTCTTTTTCTTTTTCTGTTTCATTGTTCTCGCAATTATTTTTTCCAATCTTTTCATTAGATCATGGCGAGCAAGCCTATTTTATTTTTTCCCTTACATCAAACGGTGAGGACACGGTTCCTCACAGGTTTCCCCCCTCTCCCTTTATCCCAGTCCCCCCTCTGTCTTTAATTTTCTTTTTCTTCTCTGTATTGATTCTAGTCAATACATTTTGCTTTCTCCAATGCTCACTGTCATGTTTTACTTGCTTATGATTTCCTTCATGTTTTTCTGAATAATGGGACCATGCCACCTTTGAACCGTGAGGACACCGCTCCTCATAAGTTTGGGGTGTGTGGCAGATGATCCGCCCTCGGATGCCAAAGATAAAGGCGTAAAAATCACCTAAGTAAGGGAAGAATTTAATGTACTTAAGAATCAAGTTAACTAGGAAATTTTAAATATTCTTTGCAAAAATTTAGACATTCTAAACCTTGCGATAGTCTACATTTCCATGATGATTACACCATAAAAACATACTGGTATCGACGTAGTAAGTCAAAAGGAAGAGAAAAGGTAAAGATATACTTAAAAGCTCAAGGAAAACCATAACCGTGAGAATTGAGCTCATATATTTTCCATCTGAAGAAGAGTGATCGAGGCAATTTTTTTCCGATTCAAAAGATTGGGAGGCATTAGATCCACTAGAAGTTAGGAAACTCCAAATTAAAACAAGTAACAAAGACTCATGAAACCGAGGAAAGATCAAGGCCTTCTTTGGATGACTTGAACCTAACAGTAACCAACCAAGAAAAATCTGCCTGTTTGTACCCCATTTGAGTCAGAATCCTACAATTCTTCATCAAAATATCCAAAAGTACTTGCACCGAACCTATGGAACCAATTCAGCCTTCCTCACTCGAGAATTCAGGAGGTAAAGGAGAAAGAATCAAGATGGACCATTTAAGGCAACATCAAAAAAATGAAGAGAAAATACCTCAAAAACAGGCAATTTGGTGACTGTGATAGGAAGAGACAAACAATGTGAAAAAGGTGCAAGCTAAAAGGCAAATAACGGACCTTATGATGAAAAATGCAAGATCAAAGAAAGAACTGATCAGTGGAATGTGAGAATCTCGAAAAGAAGAAGAAAGAAGCTAAACTCAAAAGGTGGAGTCATGAACCATCTCCCGCACTTCCCGAAGTTCTCAAATTCAAACCCCTTCAAACCGCCTTTCCTTGAAACTTCACTCCATAAGCCATACAAACAAACCTAGATTAAAAGTCCTTGTGATCCAAAGTTGAGTGAGCTCATGTAGAGATAAGAAGTTCCCCAATCTATGGTGAGGAGATGTCAATGATGCCAAGACTGAGAAATGTGCCTATGCTCATGCTTACAGATCCATTTGGGAGATGTAATCGCTCTTGAGCTTGAGTGAAATGAACCCCTCAACAAAAACACTGATGAGAGTATACCCCGTGAGTGTTTGGGTTGGAACTTGAGCACATTAAGTATGACTTATAACCTAATTTTTATCCATAGGATGAGCTTATCACGCACATTTGTATGATTTTCTATGACTGCTCATGATTGGAAATATTGAAACATTCATGAGGTTTATAAATGTTGAAATCTCCTTGCAAACAATACAACTAAATTTCTGTAAACATGGATTCAAGAGTAACTAATTTCGATCTTTGATTGCTCATGAGATAACAAATGCACTAATGCCAACTGTCCCATGGAGAAGTTTGTGGGTACCTTCATTGAAAACCCTCAGAGACTTCACCTCCTCTAGGGATCACCTAGGGGTTGAAAAGGCTTGTTGCATATGCTAAATGCACTGTGCTTCCTACAAAAGTGGCTCTTTACTTTGTTTTTTATGTTTCTTTGCTGGGACTAGCAAAGCTTAGGTTTGGGGTGTGTTAAGTAGTGAAAATACCATTTTCACCCCTAAACATGAGCTTTGAAAGACCCTTGAGAAGACTAAATAAGTGCTTTAGTGTGCATTTTACAACTAACCAATTAGACAGTCCAAGTCCAAAAGCATCCTAAAATGATCAAAAGTACAACTCATGTCAAGCTCAAAGAGGAGTGAAGAAATAGCCTCAAAGAATGGCTAAAAAGGTCCTAAAAGAGCAAGAAAAGACCAAGAAGAAGAAGGATCCATTCGCAAAGAAGAAATCAAGTTAAAAGTTCAAATCGCAAAGTAAAAAGTACTTTTCAAAAGGTCAAAGTTCACATTCGAATTGATTGAGTTGTAATGAACTACTCGAAAAGAACCATGTTCGCTCGAATAGTTGAAATTTCCTTTCGAATAGAAGATCCGGGAGAAGTCCTTGAAAAGACTTTACGAAGCCAAATTGCTTTGCGAAAAGAACTTCGAGCCAAAACACTTTGCTAAAAGGCACTTAAACTCTCGAAAGGACATTACGGGAATTACGCTTGTTTAAAGGGCATTTCAAGAATCTTGACGCCCCAATGCATTTAATGACCGGACATTTCGGAAGATGCCAGTCAAGAACCAAAAGCATATTCGAAGCCAGGTGAGGGCTCAAAGATGAAATCACTTGGCGGAACTTCTAGAAGCTCAAACAGATTTTTGAATTCCATAATGTAATTGATGCTTCTAGCGCTGATTGGTGAACCAGATCGTAGCATTTTCATTGGCGAACAGATCCGGATCCCGTGCTCAAGCCATTGGGCAATCCAGATCCAACACTTCGATTGGTCAATTCAATACATGGCAGATCAAGGAAAGCTATAAATAGAGAAGACATTTGCCCAATTGTGGCATCCAGATTTTGATGTATTTGCTTTTGAGAGTTTCTATTTGTAACTAAGCTTGATTCAAGGAGAGGATTCAGATCAAGTCCGAGGGCTTTCTAGCCGTGCTTTGTAATTGTAAGATTGAATTTAAAAGGTTCAGAATTTGTGTTTCTCCATTGGATTCATGTCAAGGGTTCTTATTGATCACCTTAGTGCATTAGACTCCTTTAGATTCACTACTTTGCATGCAATTTCCCTTGATTCATTACTCTGCATGCAATTAGCGTTGGTAACCTAATTTCAGCAAAGACTTGATGATGTTCATGTTACGAATTGAGGATAGGTCAACAACTATTGGATGATCCGTGACCATTTAAGTGGACAGATCATAACCATAAGTCTAAACCCTTCCTTAATTGATTTATTTCTCTTACATCTGTCTTTGGTAGCCGGATGAAGATTGAATCAACTCGCTTCTATTGTGATTCTCCATTAAAATTCAAAGGCTAAAATCATGAAAGTTATTATTTCTCCATTTGATTTATTTTAATCACTTCCCCAACTTGGATCTGGATCAGATTAGTTAGTTCTTTTCTTTATTTGCTTTTAGTTAAACGTGACAAAACCCAACACTCTCTTTATCGCTTTCTAGATAATTATAGAGCCGGAATCTGGTAGCAGATCCGAGGTTTATCTCTCATTTTAGACAAATTCTCGTGAACGATCTTGAAATACTTACTTTTAAAACTTGCTACAATTGGCGATCTTGCGGCTAATGTTAGCCCGATGTCTTTGCCGATATTCCTTTCATAAGTTAACATCCATATAACTTAGCATTCTTTAATTCTTTAATTCTTTATTCATAATGCACACAATTATGGCACACTTGGAGCGACAACAAGTTTTTGGCGCCGTTGCCGGGGAATTTGTTCTAAAATTGGTAGACCTAAGTTTTTTTTTTTATTTTATAGATTTGATTTTCATTTTAGTTTTTGCTTTAAACCTGCACTTTGTATTCCAAGTGCTTGATTAAATGTCTACTGCAGTTTTGTATAGAAAACCTATTTTATCGCAGATTTTTTTTTTCTAAGTTTTCATTCTTTGCCTTCTAGTTGTTTGAATAAATCTGCGCCACTCTTTTGTCTTTTTGTCAAATTTGGGCGAGTTTGAGTTTTTCTTTTCATTTTTGTCAATATCTTGGAATAAGGTATCATGCAGTTTTGGATTGTTGAAGATCCGAGCGGTCCAACAAGGAGCATCTGGACTAAAGCTGGAGCAGATCCGCTTGAGTTTGCATCCTCTTCTCCTTGCATTCATTTTCTATTTTAAATTCTTGAGAACCGCTCATTGTGTTTATTGTTTGTTCGATTATAATTTCTTCTTTTAGGCATGATTTTTTTTTTTTACAAAACCAAATACAAAATAAAAGAAAATGAAAACACAAATAGAAAATCTCTTAGTTGTTTCTCATTATTTTCAAGAGTAGTAAATAAGGGCTCTTGTTGAGCTGGGCTGATCCAAAACAAGTAAAAAATAAAAAATAGAAAATTATAAAAATAAAAAATATATATATATCTTTCGTATAATGTTTTTCTCATTTGCATCCACTTTTCCCATCTGGACCTTTGAGATCATTTTTTTATTTTTAGGAATCATGTAGGACAATGAGTAGTGAATCATAGGTTGTTTTGAATATTCAATGGACCCACTTATTTTATTTTCCTTGAGATTTCTTCATCATAAATGGGTCTCAAATTTGTGTATGAACTCTGCTTTTAATATGTGCTCCCATGCTTCATTATTTTTATTCATACCCATCATCAACAAAGGGGTCAATCTTATGAATCTTGCTTTTCACCGTATTCACTGCTAATCATTTTTTTTTCACTTAGATTCATAAGTATCTGGGCTTTTGGCATTAGATTTTCCGCTTGGGCTTAGGATGTATCATTTTTCTCTTTGGGCTTAGGATGTATCCTTTGGCATTAAAATTCTGTTTTAGGAATGTTAGTTTCAAATTGCTTTTTAAGAATTTTAGTTTCAAATTCTGCTTTTAGATTTTCAAATTCGCTTTTTAGGAATTTTAGCATTACATTTTTAGATTTTCAAATTGCTTTTTAGGAATTTTAGTTTCAAATTCTGTTTTAGGAATTTTAGTTTCAAATTCTGTTTTAGGAATTTAGTTTCAAATTTTAGGAATTTTAGTTTCAAATTCTTTTTTAGAACATTGTCCTAGTTTTACTAATTTTCGTCATTTTTCCGTGAGTATAGTTAGTTTCTAACTTTGTTTTCCTATTTTGCATTCACAAATTCTGTTTTGTGTCAACACTTTTCTATTTTTTTAAACTTTGTATGCTCCTACATTTTTATTTTTCTCACGCATAGTTTAGATTTTTTCTATTTCTTAGTTTTTCTTTCTTCTTTTATCCTGCGCCTCGTTTCTCGCTTTTCCCCACCCCCTCCCCAGTTTGGACCCCTTTAGTCCCTACCACTCCATCCTCCCTAGATATGCCACCTCTCCCATGAGACAATCCCTACATCCGTAGGGATGCGTAAGAAATTTGGCTGATTTGGAGGCCTACATCCCAACCCCTTATGAGGCCAAAATAAAAATTAGAGCATTTCATGCAATTTGAGAGAGAGAAGATGAGGATCCTGTTGGACAAACATACCAATTGGTCAGGGCTGCGCAACACAAGGTACCTATGCTCCAAGCTCAACTAGTTCAAGAACAGACCAAACTAGCTCAAGAACAGCAGAAAACAGCCAGCCTGACCAAACATCTGGGCCTCACCAAGAAGATCAAGTCCAAAGAGTACACTGAGCTCAAGAATTCCAGTCCTGAGAAATCACCATCAAGTTCTGATTCCAACTCTGATTCAAGTTCAACCAAAGGATCGTAGCTCGTAACCCCAATGACCCAACTTATGGTAGCGACTTTGATCCAAGTTATTAAAGTTTCCATGTACTTTGTTTCTAAATATAATATATCAATCTGTGCTTTATGTCCAATTCTGTCCACTTCTGTTTTCTTTTTTTTTTTTTTCTTTTTTTCTGTTTCTGTTCATTGTTCTGCAATTATTTTTTCCAATCTTTTCTGTTAGATCTGTAGCGAGCAAGCCTATTTTATTTTTTCCCCTTACATCAAACCAGTGAGGACACGGTTCCTCACAGGTTTCGCCCCTCTCCCTTAATCCCGCCTTTAATTTTCTTTTCTTCTCTAATGTTTCTAGTCAATAAATTTTGCTTTCTCCAATGCTCCTTTGTCATGTTTTACTTTCTCTGCTTATGATTTCCTTCATGTTTTTCTGAATAATGGGACCATGCCACCTTTGAACCGGTGAGGACACCGCTCCTCATAAGTTTGGGGTGTGGCGATGATCCCGCCCTGGACAAATAAAGGCGTAAAATCACCTAAGTAAGCAGGAAGAATTTAATGTACTTAAGAATCAAGTTAACTAGGAAATTTTAAATATTCTTTGCAAAAATTTAGACATTCTAAACCTTGCGATAGTCTACATTTCCATGATGATTACACCATAAAAACATCTTGGTATCGACGTAGTAAGTCAAAAGGAAGAGAAAAAGGTAAAGATATACTTAAAAGCTCAAGGAAAAACCATAACCAGTGAGAATTGAGCTCATATATTTTCCATCTCTGTTGAAGAGTGATTGAGGCAATTTTTTTTTCTGATTCAAAAGATTGGGAGGCATTAGATCCACTAGAAGTTAGGAAACTCCAAATTAAAACAAGTAACACACTCATGAAACGAGGAAAAGATCAAGGCCTTCTTTGGACACTTGAACCTAATGAGAACCAACCAAGAAAAATCTGCCCTGTTTGTACCCCATTTGAGTCAGAATCCTACAATTCTTCATCAAAAATATCCAAAAGTACTTTTTGAACCTATGGAACCAATTCAGCCTTCCCTCACTCGAGAATTGGAGGTAAAGGAGAAAGAATCGAAGATGGACCATTTTACAAGATCAAAAAATGAAGAAAATACCTCAAAAGCAGGCAATATGGTGGGAAAGGAAGAGACAAACAATGTGAAAAAGTTGCAAGCAAAAGGCAAAAAGGGACCTTATATGATGAAAATGCAAGATCAAAGAAAGAACTGATCACTGTGAATGTGAGAATCTCGAAAGAAGAAGAAAGAAGCTAAACTCAAAAAGGTGGAGTCATGAACCATCTCCTGCACTTCACGAGTTCTCAAATTCAAACCCCTGTTCAAAGCGCCTTTCCTTGAAACTTCACTCCATAAGCCATACAAACAAACCTAGATTAAAAGTCCTTGTGATCCAAAGTTGAGTGAGCTGTCATGTAGAGATAAGAAGTTCCCCAATCTATGGTGAGGAGATGTCAATGATGCCAGTGCACGAGAAAGGCCTATGCTCATGCTTACAGATCCATTTGGGAGATGTAACTGCTCTTGAGCTTGAGTAAAGAACCCCTCAACAAAAAACACACTGATGAGAGTATACCGTGTGTTTGGGTTGGAACTTGAGCACATTAAGTATGACTTATAACCTAATTTTTATCCATAGGATGAGCTTTCTTGCTTTGGCACATTTGTATGATTTTCTATGACTGTTCAGATTGGAAATATTGAAACATTCATGAGGTTTATAAATGTTGAAATCTCCTTGCAAACAATACAACTAAATTTCTGTGTAAACATGGATTCAAGAGTAACTAATTTCGATCTTTGATTGCTCATGAGATAACATTGCACTAATGCCAACTGTCCCATGGAGAAGTTTGTGGGTACCTTCACTGAAAACCCTCGAGACTTCACTCCTCCTCTAGGGATCACCTAGGGGTTGAAAAGGCTTGTTGCATATGCTAAATGCACTGTGCTTCCTACAAAAGTGGCTCTTTACTTTGTTTTTTATGTTTCTTTGCTCGGGGACTAGCAAAGCTTAGGTTTGGGGTGTGTTAAGTAGTGAAAATACCATTTTCACCCCTAAACATGAGCTTTGAAAGACCCTTGAGAAGACTAAATAAAGTGCTTTAGTGTGCATTTTCTGACTAACCAATTAGACAGGTCCAAGTCCGAAAAGCATCCTAAAATGATCAAAAAGTGACAACTCATGTCAAGCTCAAAGAGGAGTGAAGAAATAGCCTCGGCCAATGGCTAAAAGGTCCTAAAAGAGCAAGAAAAGACACAAGAAGAAGAAGGATCCATTCAAAGAAGAAATCAAGTTAAAAGTTCAAATCGCAAAGTAAAAAGTACTTTTCAAAAGGTCAAAGTTACTGAATTGATTCGGAGGTTGTAATGAACTACTCGACAGGACCCATGTTCTGTTCCAATAGTTGCAATTCCCTTTTCGAATAGCAGATCTGGTGAGACGTCCTTTGCGAAAAGACTTTCTGCAGCCAAACTGCTTTGCGACAAGAACTTCTGGAGCCAAAACACTTTGCGAAAAGGCACTTAAACTCTGAAAGGACATTCGGGAATTACATGTTTAAAGGGCATTTCGGTAATCTCTTGCGCCAATGCATTTAATGCCCGAGGACATTTGAAGATTCCAATCAAGATCCAAAAGCGTATTCCAACCCATGTGAGCGCCCAAGGATGAAATCACTTGGCGGGAACTTCTAGAAGCTCAAAGAGATTTTTGAATTCCATAAGAGAATTGAAGCTTCTAGCGGCTGATTGGTGAACCGGATCGAGCATTTTCATTGGCGAAAGATCTGGATCCCCGTGCTCAACGCCATTGGGCAATCCAGATCTGAACACTTCGATTGGTCAATTCGATACTGCGAGGATCAAGGAAAGCTATAAATAGAAGACATTTGCCCAATTGTGGCATCCAGTTTTGAGTTCATTTCTATTTCCCCGCTTTTCGGTCGGATAGCTTATGCTGTACCCCTGTAATAGCTTCTTTTGTATTTGCTTTTGAGAGTTTCGAGAGCTATTTGTAACTCAAGGAGATTGGATTCAAGGCGCAAGTCCGAGGGCTTTCTAGCCGTGCTCTGTAATTGTAAGATTGAATTTAAAGGTTCAGAATGTGTTTTCTCCATTGGATTCATGTCAAGGGTTCTTATTGATCACCTTAGTGCATTAGACTCTTTAGATTCACTACTTTGCATGCAATTTCCCTTGATTCATTACTCCCCATTTAATTAGCGTTGGTAACCTAGTTCGACAAAGACTTGATGATGTTCATGTTCGAATTGAGGATAGGTCAACAACTATTGGATGATCTGTGACCATTTAAGTGATGATCATAACCATAAGTCTAAACCCTTCCTTAATTCAGATTTATTTCTCTTACATCTGTCTTTGGTAGCGGATGAAGATTGAATCAACTCTGTTTAGTTGCGATTCTCCATTAAAATTCAAAGCGAAATCACGAGAAAGTTATTATTTCTCCATTTGATTTATTTTAATCACTTCCCCAACTTGGATCTGGATCAGTTAGTTAGTTCTTTTCTTTATTTGCTTTTAGTTAAACGTGACAAAACCCAACACTCTCTTTTTATCTGCTTTCTAGATAATTATAGAGCCAGATCTGGTAGCACAGATCTGGAGGTCTATCTCATATTTCAAACAAATTCTCTGTGGACGATCTTTAATATACTTACTTTTAAAACTTGCTACAATTGGCCCTGATCTTGCAGGCTATTGTTAGCCCTCAATGTGCTGATATCTCTTTCATAATTTAAAATTATGTAACTTAATATTCATTAATTCGTCATTCAAAACACACATAAATTAGGCACTTGTTAGGCAACAACAACAGGTCATTACAACAATCGAAATCTGATGAGCTGAGGATGGATGCTTACACCAATGCTAGGATCTACAAGGAACGGGCTAAAGCTTTCTTCGACAAAGGCTTACTGAGAAAAAGCCTCGAACCGGGTGGTAAGGTTTGGCTATTCAACTCCAAACTAAAATTCTTTCCTGGAAAATTAAAATCCAGATGGGATGGTCCCTATGTTGTCATGAATGTTTCCCCATCTGGTGCTGCGAAAGTCAAGGACCCCAAATCTGGGAGGACTTTCAAAGTGAATGGTCAGAGGCTGAAGCCTTGCATTGAATGACCTGCAGATCCTATGTGCACTATTCATTTTCATGGGACCCCTACATCTACCTGACCAGCAGTTGTGTCCATGTTGTACTATACTACTTTTGTTTCTACCTTAAGTTTTAGGAAATTTTAGGGGATATGTGGAGTGTGATATTGTTGAGCTTGATAAAGTTTATGTGGGATCGGTATGACTTATTCTTCTTCTATGAATTGCTGATTTGGCCCTCGCGCATTCAAAATTATGATTTGGGAAGACTCGCGCAATTCGCATGGACCATTTCTTTTATTGTCATGAGTTTCAATCTTGAGAATCTCTCGCACTTCGGTAGCTAACTCCCATAATCCTTGCGATTCGATTTCTCGTGATTCCTTACCCAACTTGTGAGCCTAATGCATTTGTCATTTCCCATTGATCTTTGGGACTTGACGTTTCCTAACTCACTCTCATTTAATGGCGACGACTTGGATGTTATTCAACCGTTTCATCTTCCACCATCCCTCACCTTTAAATACACAGGGAGGCCCTGTTCATCTTCATCGCATCCTATCTCCTCTCACCCTAGCGGTCCTTCCCTAATCCTAATCATGGCAGATGACAAACCAAACGCACTGCCTAACAAGTTTTACCTGATGTGGTTGAACCCGCCGCCCCCTAAAGAGCCAGATCCCCTCCAACCCCTCTGGGATGAATTCAAGGAGGTTCTGTAAACCCTTGCCAAGGAGGAGGAGGAAAAGCTCCAGCCGCAGAAGAAGAAGCGAAAGACAGAGCCATCCCTTGCCCCCTCCACTCCACCCCCTCCCCCGCCTTCTCCTCCCCCTCCCCCTCCTTCTCAACCCCCTCACCCTTGATCTTTCTCCCTTTCCCTCCTCCTTTTTTGTAATTTTCCTTTAAGCTTAATGATATCTTCCTTTTCTGATATGCTGTACAATTTTCTGTTGTTGGTTACTTTATTTCTTGTTCTTGTCTTTTATGCTGTAATAACTCGGCTGCACATTCAACTTGAACCAGTGAGGACACTGCTCCTCAGGTTTGGGGGTATGGCAGGCAGACCCTACCAATGGAATAGTTGGCATAAGTGCAGCAGACTCATCTGAGCAATATGGAAATGGACCTCTGTTCACTTAAGAATTAAGAAATTAAGAAGTTTAAAATTTATGCAAACCTTGGACATTATAAACTTCTAATATTCCACATTTCCATGATAATATCACCAAGGAAACCTACTTGTATCTACACTTAGTGAATCATTAGAGAGAGAAAAAGGTGAGGACATACTTGAAAGTTCAAAGGATGACCATAACCAGTGAGAATTGGGCCTACAAAATTTTTCTATTCTTTGAGGAGTAACTAAGGTATTTCTTTTAAGTTCTAAGGGCTGGCTGAGTCACTGTGCTCACTAGAAGTTAGGTAACTCCAAGTTGAAACAACTGACAGTACTCATGAGACCTAGGAAAGGATCAAGGCCTTCTCTTGGACAGTTTGAGCCTAAAAAGACCAATCCTAAAGCAACTGCCCTTGTCCATACCCCCTTTGAGCTTTAAATCCTAAATTTCTTTAAAATACACTTGAGTACTTGAACCTAAACCTATGAACCTGATTCAACCTACCCTCACTCTGAGAATTCAGAAGGTAAAGGAGACAGAGTTGAAGATGGACTAGCCATGATCAACATTAGGCGAATGGAGAAGAAGGATCTCAAAAAAAAATTTGGCAGTATGGTAACTGAGAACATGCTGGCATTTCTGAAAAGCAAAAACAAAATAAAAAGAAGAAAACTCCAGTAAAAAGAAATAAAAATAATAATGAAGAGGAAGAAGAGAGAAGTCAAGAGGAACTTTCATTGGAAAATCAAAATCAAGAAGTGAAACTGATCACTTCAAATCGAAAAATCTCAAAGAAGATGAAGGGAGCTGAATCATGGAAGGTGAAGTCATGAACCACCTCTGTGACCTACTGATTTCTCAAATTGGAACCCCTTTTCAACCTTCCATTCTTTTTAACCCTACTCCATAAGCCACATTACAGCCCAGTTAAAAGCCCTTGTGATCCAAAGTTGAGTGAGCTGTCATGTGAAGATAAGGAATTATCTAATCAATGGTGAGGAACTGCCAATGATGTCAGCACTTAAGAACTCTGCCTATGCTCATGCTTACAGACCCATTTGGGGGATGTAAATGCTCTTGAGCCTGTGAGAGAATGAACCCCTCAACAAAACCCTTATGAGAGTATGCCCTGTAAAGTTTTTGGGTCTGAACTTGAATGCATTATGTATGACCTTAACCTAAGTTTTGACCTAAGGATAAGCTCAGTGCTGCACACACTAGTGCAGTTTTCTGTGATTGTAAACTAATTGGAAATGCTGTGCAATCATGAAGAGTTTATGCTGTTCAAGTTACTGTGCAACCAATGAATTAAATTTCTTTTATACTTAATGATGTAAGAGTAAACTAAGTCTGCCCCTTGATTGCTCATTAGATGATATTGCACTTTTGTTAACTGTTTCATTGAAGAAGTTTGTGGGTGTCTTCACTAAAAACCCTCAGGAGACTTCACTCCTCCACTAGGGATCACCTAGGGGTTTAAAAGGCTTGGTACATATGCTAAATGTATCCGTGCTCCCTACGAAAGTGGCATTTAATTTTTATATTTGGTTTAACGTAGTTTTGCTAAGGGACTAGCAAAGATTAGGTTTGGGGGTGTGTTAAGACCTGAAAAGTACCACTTTTTACCCCTTAAACTTTGATTAGACCCATAGCCACCTAATAAGTCCTTGTTAAGTGTTTTATGTAGGTAGTACTCAGCAGTGAAATAAGGCCAGGAATCTTGCTAAAAAGCCTATTTTGGCACCAGAAGTCCCTCAAAAGGATGAAGTCTGAATCCAAACCTAAAAATGAGCCTCGCGCAGTCCAGCTGAGCTTCCCAAGACTCTACAATAACTTCTCGTGCAGATGATTGACTGAGGAGCTTCAGAAACATAAACTCGCGCAGTTGCCGCGGGATGCAATTGTCAGAAGAGAACTCCTCGCGCAGTTCTCGCTCCATTTAAGAAGAAAGCGTCCTTACGAAGGCAAAGCCACCCTCGCGAAGATCAGTTAAGACATGGAACCTCGCGCAGTTTAGAACTCATCAAAGCCTCGTGAGGTAACTCGTGAAGCCCAGTGAAGATAAGTGCTCACGAAGTTCTCGCGCTATTCAAATCTATCCTTGCGAAGATCAACCTCGCGACTGCTTAAGCTCCAACCTCGCGACATCTGAGGCTCTGATGTCCACTCAACCTCACGACTGCCTGAAGAGCAAACCAAGCCAACCTCGCGAAGGTGGAAGCTTCAATTTCAAATCATCCTAGCAAAGAACAAAAGCTACCACGCAACAAGTCTGGGAAATAATGGCTACCTAGCGAAGCTCTGAACCTCAAACTTCCATCTCTTCAGCTGAGGACTTTCTAGGAATTTCCAACGATTAGGGCACGCACTCCCATGCTCAAATCTCTATTCACGTGCCCCAAGGCATCGAAAGATCACTATTTGGCCATGTGGCATCATTAAAATTAGGGTTTCCTAACCCTAATGCACCGCCACACCACTACTATAAATACCCACACTTAGCTTAGGTTTGGGGAGCTTAGACCTTCTTTTCTTTCTACATCCTGGAATAGCTAGGAACTCATCTCATTTCTGGGAGACCTGATCTGAGATCATTTAGTTTTTCTTTTTGTAGTTGTTAGTAGCTTTCTTTTTCTTTTTCCTTCTCTCCATAGTCCAGCACTTGCTGGCTATGTCTTTGTATGTATTTTGAACTAGATTAATTGAAGTTCTGTAATAGGATCTGTACTTTATGGGATTTGTGTTTGTGTGTGAGATGCTCTATGCAAGGCTGCTGCCTTGTGATCCGCCATTGCTTTGGCTGTGTTTCAAAGCAATGGAGGACTGATTCTAAGGGCCACTCAGATCCAAGTGACCTGTGTGTCTGGGCTATCATAGTCCTATACAGCCTTAGCCCCACCACAGGACCCACTAGATCTGAAATCCCCATGGGAGCTTGAGCTGGTAGCCTTGTGACCATGGTGGTAGCAGCGATATTCTTGTTTTGTCTTGGGCTCCGTGAGGAGGATAACCTCTAGGATAGTCTGTGACCATTTAAGTGGACAGATTATAGCCTTAGGGTGATTCTAATCCACTAATCCAAGATGGATCCTTCTTCTTTACACCTGAGCTTGTAGAAGCCTGGTGGGAGATTGTACAGAGGCAGACTCCCCTATATTTGTATAGATCCGCCATCAGATGTTGGATCTGATTTGGTTATAGAGATTGTAGGCTGGTGACTGGACCATTGTAACCTCACTCAAGCAATGGACAGCTAGATCGAAGGTTGTACTCAATCTCTTGCTGGTTCTATGTGTCTGGGCTATCATGGTCCTATACAGCCTTAGCCCCACATATAGAGCTTTAGAGGCTGAGGTTCCCTATGGATTCTTGAACTGGTAGCCTGGATAAAATAGTGCCTGCAATGATTTACTGGTTATGTTTTGACCCATCCCTGGATAGTGGTTCCCCTATGGGATTATCTCTGACCATTTGAGTGGACAGGTTATAGCCTTAAGGGTGGAATCATGGCGAGTGATGGGTTGGATCCTTTCTCCTCGGTGATAAGATAATGTAGCCGGATGTGATTTCTATAGCATCATATCTGAATCTGAGTTATAAAACTCCTCTGATTTGGGCTCAATAACATACTTCTCACCCTTTTATATTTATTTTCTACACTCCATCCATCCTCTCAACCCTTTCTGTAGTTTAGACATTAGAATACTTAGAATAAGTGACCTTAAACCCCCCTCCTTTTAGGACTGCCAGATCTATAGTCAGATCTGGAGGGACTACTAGAGATTGCTCCTTTGGAGCTGTAGATCACCTTTCCCTATGGGACAAACTCTTACTTATCAAAACTTGCTACAATGGACCCTGTATCTTGCAGGTCTAGGATTTCTTAGTTGTGCTGATTCCATCTCCTGTTTTACTCTTTCTTTGATTTTCAAATGACTTTCACCACCAACCAATAAAGTAAGCACACACTTAGAAATCCGCCAACAGCATGGCAGGGTAGACTAATGAGATGGTTAAGCTAAGTGCAGTAGTATTAGTCAAGATTGAAACAAATAAAGTATAGTTCCTCCTAAGCAATTTTGAAAAAGGAGAATTAAAATGTATAGTAGACTGTTTAATACTAAAATCTTCTAAAAATTTAACACTTCCATGAAGTGATCATCAAGAAAAAATTTCACAATTAGTACATAGTGAACCAGTAAGGAGAGAAAAAGGTGAAACATACCCCATGAGTTCAAATGAAGACCATACCCAGTGAGATTTGGACCCATACAAAACTTGAAGAGTGCCTTTAGTAATTTTTGTGCTCTAAGAACTGACTGACTCAAACCTTTTTACTAGAAGTTAGGCTCCCCAAATTGAAACTGTTGACATCACTCATGACACCAAGGAGATGATTTAAGCCCATCATGTGGACAGTTTGAGCCTGAAATAACCTACCCATTGAACTGCCCTTTGTTCACAATGTTTGAGCCTTGAAATCCATTTTTTATTAGCCAACACCAGAGTACTTGAACCTACACCTCAGAACCCTCACTCTGAGATTTCAGAAGGTAAAGGAGAAGATGTTAAAGAGAGTTGAGAGTGGTTCAACATTTGGTGGAAGGAAAAGAGAAGAGATCTAGAAGAAGCAGTGTGACAGTTGTACAGGCGTGGCACCTCATTCATAAAAATAAAAAGAAAAAGAGAAGTCAAGAGAAGTACTTCATCTAAAAGATTAAAATGAAGAGATGAAGCTGGCCCCTTCAGATCTGAAAAACATCAAAGAAGATGAAGCAGTGCTGTGATGAAGAAGGTGAAGTCATGAATCACCTCCTACCTCTTGGATGATTTATCATTTTTTGAACCTTTTGTTCTTCCTAAACCCCAACCATTAGTCACATTACAACCCATCTAAAAGACCTTAGTGATCTAAGGTGAAGTGAGCTATCATGTGGAGATAAAGGGATGTCTAACATATGGTGAAGAGAATATAATGAAGTAAGGAAATAAAAGCAAATGCCTATGTTCATGCTCGTAGGCCTATTTGAGTTTTGTAACTGATCTTGAGTTGGAGTGAAATGGAGCACCCTTCAATTCATTTGTGAGAGAGACAACCCTAGTGAGGATTAGGTCTAAGATTGAAATTATTGGGGCACTATTTAACCCTTATTCTTGAATTAATGGTAAGCTTAATACTGATTTGCACACACTACACTCTTGATGTAAACTTGTTGGTTGTGATGAGCATGCATGAGGATTTAGGTATTAAATTGTTTGCATTTACTATTTTAAAACTCCTCCAAGTTGAATGATCAAGGTGTGAAATGAAGCTTGGTATGTTGAAATCTGACTTGTTAATGTGTGCACTTGTTTTAACTATTTTCAGTAGGAAGTTTGTGGGTACTTTCACTGAAAACCCTCAGGAGACTTCACTCCTCCACTAGGGATCACCTAGGGGTTTAAAAGGCTTGATGCATAAGCTAAATGCATTCGTGCTCCCAACAAAAGTGGCATTTAAATATTTAGAGTAATTGTTTAATTTTTGCTTTGCTCGAGGACTAGCAAAGATTAGGTTTGAGGGTGTTAATCACTAAAAAATACCACTTTTCACCTCCTAATCTAACCTTTACTACACCTATAAGCCATCTAATAATTATCATTTGAGTATGTTTTGTAGTAAGAAATAAATCATAACTTTGTGCAACAGTCCACATAATGGATGCTAAGAAGAAAGAATTTTGAAGTCAAGTCTTGAAGCTGATGGAAGAACAGAGAGTACACCATGATGGTCCACACCATAGGGGCCATTTTTCATGCCTGGGGGCCCTAAAAGTCTAACAGTAAAAAGAAAGGTCGAAGGAGGAGAAGAAGAAGTTATGCGGCAGGCTATGCAGACACTTTCGAAATGCATGCTCAAGTAGTTAAACCTTCATCAAATTAAACTCTAACAGATCTCGAACACTTCAAGCTTGCAGCAAATCAGCATCTCGAGCTACTTCGAGCAGTTCAAGCAAAGACAGCTTCAGATTTTAAACCTCGAGCAGTTCTCAAGTGGTTCACAGCTCCAAATATCCAGGACTAGCACATCTTGAGAAGATCAAGCCTTTCAAATAGCATCTGCTAGAGTGGTTCTCGAGCAAGTGCACCTTCTAAAAATCATCTTGAGAGGATCTCGAGCAGCTGATGACAGTTGCAATTTATCTTATCAAGAAGTTCAAAGTCAACCTATCGAGCTACAGTTTAAATCTTCAATTCAGCCTGTCGACAGCCACTCGAGGAGCTTCTAAATTAACACGTCGAGTAGCTAAATCTAACCACTCAAGCTACAAAATTTGGAAATCATCTGATCGAGCAAGAATTCCAGTGTATCGAAAACCTCTCGTGTCAAAATACCTAAAGCTCCATCTTGTCGAGATGCACTACCTGAACCACTCCAGCTTGTCGAGCAAGCTTCAGCAATTAATCCAGCCACTCGAGAACCTCTCGAGGTTCATATTCTGAAGCCTCATCCACCCGAGGCTTGGGTTTCAACCTTCCCATTCAACATGTAAGGGCATTTTTTTAGAACTTTACAGCATCTAGGGCACACATCCCAATGCGCTGAGATGTTCCCCACTAACCAAGACAACACTTGGCTATAATTTGGCCACATCAGCAAGATCCTAACTAACTTGATTCTTCTTCTTTCTAATTGGCTAAGGCGCAGAGATATTTTATGTGGATTGTATATAAGCTATAAAAATAGTCAAAAATAGGCATCTAACATAATTGTTGGTCATTTTTAGAGTGTTGCTTTATTATTGGTGAGAAAATAGTGGAAGAAATATGAATAAAAAAGTGAAGGAATAAAAGTTGGTTAAAACAGCAAATCTGAAATACACAGCTTGTAAGATACAAGGCTGTTGTAGCAAGTTTTGAGTAAGTAAGAGTTTAACCCACATAAATTTTGATCTAGAACCCAAAATGGGTTATATTAGTAGGCCTCTGGATCTTACTACAGATCTGACAATCTTAGATAAAGGGAGTTGGGTGTCACAACTACACTAAACTATCACTAAAAGAAGGGAAATGAAATATAGTCCTATCTTAAAGAAAGGGTTACGAAGAAGGTGATGAGGGTGTGTGTTAAAAGAAAGATAAAATGATAGGAAGCAAGCAATTAAGCTAGGGTTACATCAGATACGTAACTCAGACTTAGGTCTGTCTCTGCAGCAATCCCTCAGATGGCTACAAGCACATCTGCAAGGAAGATGCATCCAAACCCTTATGGGTTGACCTGGTCTCTTAAGGCTATAGCCTGTCCACTTCAATGGTCATAGGCTATCCAATAGAGAGGATCAAACCACATGAATTAAGTCAGAAAACTAATCTGATCAAATGGAATAGATTGATCTTAAGGTTATAACCTGTCCACTTAAATGGTCACAGATTTTCCAATAGATGTCTTCCACCCAACTAATCAAATCAGAATATTAAAACTATTGCAGACACCATGCATGCTAGGCTACAAACTCAGGCATCCATGGGAGCACATAGCTCTTCAAAAAAACTAGTGGAAACCCAGCTGTTCAAAGGTTATTTGGGGACTTTTAAATGTAGCTGGTAATTACTACTAAAGGGTTGCAATGACTCAGCTCACAAGTCTACAATCTCTATAGAGAAATCAGAGCTAATATATGATATTGGTCAAGTAAAACAGAGGGGAGCTTGTTCCTGCAACAATCTCTCATAAGGCTACAAGCTCAAGTGCAGAGGAGAAGAATCCTTCTCAGAGCTGTGGCTTGGAATCACCTTAGGGCTATAGTTTATCCACTGAAATGGTCACAGGCTATCCACAGAGGTTATCCACACTACAGGAGACTAAGATGGAACATGTAAATTATTGCTGCCACCATGGTCCTAAGGCTACAAGCTCAAGCTTCCATGGGCATTTCCAATCAACTCAAATCCTAAATACATGGCATAGATTGAACAAGACTATGGGCAAATAGAAAAATAACAAATTGAATACACATTTAGAATACAAATTTCATTGATTAAATAATACTTACAATGAAATTTCTCAAGGCAGCAACCTTGTGCAAAATAGCTCATCAACTAATCCCAATGTGCACAAAACCCATTATAAAACTAATAAAACTAAACCTAGTTGCTTACAGAGAATTTAGCCAGCAATTGTTGGGCAAAGAGAGAAGAAAAAGTGGGAAAAGAGGTGATCAAACACTAACCCTAGTCTACTCGAGCTCACAGCTGACAGAGGTTGAAGGAGGGATGATGATTCTAAGTTAAATTTATAGCTTAAATACTCAGTCCTAATCCCTTAGCCAACAGAAGATTACATCCTAATTTTTAGGACACATGTGGCACTGTTACAACCCTTTGGATTCCTTGGGATGTGTGCCTCAAGATTAGGGCCTCAGGATGTGTGTCCTAGACCTGGGGAAATCCCTAAAAGGTCCTTGAGTTAAGGCTGAGAAGTGGAGAGCCCGAGCTTCATGGGGTTCACTTCTGCTCATTAATTCTTTCGCGCGGCTTGCAGAGTCCTAGCGAGGTAACATTTAGCTTTGAAAGCTCCTAGCTCGCACAAATGGACTTTGAATACTCCCATAGTTGCTCTGCACTGCAATGTTGTCGCGAGGATGAGTTGCACTGAATTGGCTTGACTCACACAGTAGAGCTTTAGGTATCTCCTATAGCGAGGATCTCACGAAGTAAAAGTTGAATCTTGCTTGGCTTCTTCTCAAATGAAGAACGCAGCTTGTCAGGTAGAGAGTATACCTTTAAAGTGCGCGAGGATTGTGCGAGGACATATTTGGGGCTCTCTTTCCTCTTTAACCATGCAAGGACTTTGCGAGTTTGTTATTATTCTTTATGTAGATTGGCCTTGCGAGATAGTGCATGTGGCTGATATAAGACTTGTTCCTTGCGAGAGCTTCGTGAGCTAGATTTCTGAAGGCTTAGTGTGCGAGGACTTCACGAGGTCCTTGAGTGTTGGTTGCAGCTGAAGCGCACGACTACTGCACGAGAGACTGCTTTGGGGCAGTTCCTTCACTGAGTTGCATGAATTCCTCATGAGTTCCCTTGTATTGCATGTAACATCTACGTGAGGAAGCTCTGCTACAGACTTGAATAGTGCGAGGCAGCATTTCTACTGTGCGAGATTGCATCTCTTCTACTTCTCTGCTATGCAGCTACTGCTATTGCACATCTCTCCACTCACATTCACACTTCTTTCATCTACTAGACTTTCTTGGTCTACCTTGATAAGCAACATATAACCATGGTTTGTACCAGTATGGTATTCTATCAGTCTTTGGCTCAGCTGTCATCCCTTGCTTGAATGATCTCTCTTATTGGCACCAAAGGCATGGACTTTGTTTTAAGCTGCACAAGTTATTACTAACTACAAAATAAGCTAAGCAAGAGTTATTAGTCAACTTCAAGGTGTAGTAAAGGCCAAATTAAGAGGTGAAAAGTGGTACTTTTTAGTAAATAACACACCCCCAAACCTAATCTTTGCCAGTCCTCGAGCAAAGCAAAATTTTATCAACTACTCCAAGAATGTAAATGTCACTTTTGTAGGGAGCACGGATGCATTTAGCTTATTATTATTCACTAAAAAGTACCACTTTTCACCTCTTAACTTAGTCTTTGCTAGACCTTGAGCAGACTAATAATCATTTGTTCAGTGTATTTTGTAGTTAGCAATAAAATGTGCAGCTTAATACAAACTCCTTGCTTTTTGGCCCAAAAGAAAGAAAGAATGCACTCAAAGATGACAGCTGAGACAAAGCCTGATGGAACACCTTGGTAGTGCTCACCATGGTGACTCATTGTTGTTGATCATCATTGACCAATGTCTAGTAGATGAATGAAGTTAGCTGAGAAAGGAGGAGACTGCAACAATAGCAAGTGTAGTGCAGCAGAGTGTCAAGAAACAAACCTCGCAGAGTTGAGGAACCTCCTTGTGAAGCTAAAGATGCAGTGGAAGAATCTCTCACACAGATAGGCTGCGCAGTTAAGAGGAGAGCTGTAAAGACATTGCAAAGATCTCGCGGTGTAAAACATTCAGAATTCGTAGTCGTGAAGCTCTCACGGAGATCAAGCCTCAAACCAGCCGTGCGAGGAACACAGCAAGCCCAAACACAAAAATAATAAATAAAAATAGAAAGAAAATGCAAGAAAAGAAAGAAAAACAATAATAAAGAGGAGTGAGAGAGGAGTCAAGAGTAAAAGTTCATTGAAAAAATAAAGATGAAGAGGAGAAGCTGGCCACTTCAAGTCTGACAAATTTGAAAGAAAATGAAAAGGTATTGAGCTAAAAAGAGGTGAAGTCATGAATCACCTCCTTCACTTACTGATTTCTCAATTTTGAATCCCTTTTCAACCTTCCATTCTTTATAACCCACTTCATAAGCCACATCACAACCCAGCTAAAGACCTTGTGATCCAAAGTTAAATGAGCTATCATAAAGAGACAAGGAATTATCCAATCTATGGTGAGGATATGCCAATGAAGTCAGGACTTAGGTGCTTTGCTTATGCTCATGCTTACAGACCCATTTGGGGGCTGTAACTGCTCTTGAGTTTAAGAGAAAATGAAACCCTCAAGATCCCTTGTGAGAGTATGCCCTGGTGAGCATTGGGTCTGATGTTGAATGTATTAGGGATGGCCTATAACCTAATTCTTGAATTAATGATGAGCTCAGTGCTGATATACATGTGTTGTCCCCCTTGTTGTGAGCTAATTGGAAATATTGTGCACTCAGGTAGAGGTTGGATGATTAAATGTCTGTGCTTTTTATGTCCAAATTCTTCACATTTTTATTGAATCAAAGGTGAATTGATGCTCTATTTCTTGAACACTGACTTGATATTGTTGCACCTTTGTTAATTATTTCCATTGAGAAGTTTGTGGGTATCTTCACTGAAAATCCTCAGGAGACTTCACTCCTCCACTAGGGATCACCTGGGGGTTTAAAAGGATTGGTACATATGCTAAATGTATCTGTGCTCCCTATGAAACTGGCATTTCAATTCTTAGAGTAGTTATTTTAAGTTTTCCTTTGCTCAGGGACTAGCAAAGATTAGGTTTGGGGGTGTGTTATTCACTAAAAAGTACCACTTTTTACCTCTTAACTTAGCCTTTGCTAGACCTTGAAGCAGACTAATAATCATTTGTTAAGATTGTTTTGTAGTTAGCAATAAAATGTGTAGCTTAATACAAACTCCTTGCTTTTTGGCCCAAAAGAGAGAGAGAATGCACTCAAAGATGATAGCTGAAACAAAACCTGATGGAACACCTTGGTAGTTCTCACCATGGTGACTCCATGTTGTTGATCATAATTGACCAATGCCTAGCAGATGAATGAAGTTAGCTGAGAAAGGAGGAGACTGCAACAGCAACAAGTGTAGTGCAACAGAGTGTCAAAAAATTGACCTCACAGAATTGAGGAGCCTCCTCATGAAGCTAAAGATGCAACGAAAGAAGCTCTCATGCAGATAGGCCACGCAGTCAAGAGGAGAGCTATAAAGACATCCTGAAGATCTCGCGGTGTAAAACCTTCAAAATTAACGGTCGCGAAGCTCTCACAAAGATCCAGCCTCAAATCAGCTGTGCAAGGAACCCAGAGAGCCCATATGCATAGAGAATAAAAAGTCACCTCGCAGAGTTCTCACGTGGCCCTGGAAGAGAGAGATGCCTGAATCTCGCATGCATCTTGTGCACTTGGAGCCATAAGTTATTACGCTGTGAGCAGAGCCCACCATGTAGTACTTAGTGAGAGAGAGCTCCTGAAGCTCTACTGTGTGAATCACCCTAGCTCTCTAGATCATCTCCATGACAGCACTGCGATGCGAAGCAACTGTGCGATTCACTAAAGGTTTATTATGTGAATGAGCCCTTCCCATCAGCTAAAGGCAACCCCATGAAACCAAAGCAACTACGCGAGTAAACTAAAACAGCTGCCATCCCCGCGAAGCGCGGGCTCTCCACTTCTCAGTTTTAACTCAGGGACCTTTTGGGAATTTCCCAAGGCTAGGGCACACTTCTCGAGACACAGATTTTGAAGCATGCATCTCGAGGGATTCAAAGGTTGTAATAATGCCACGTTTGCTAGAAAAATTAGGGTTAATCTCTTTAGAGCCAAGGCTATTTTGACAGAGTATATAAGCTGTACTTAGAGATTATTATTTTCATCTTTCCTTCATCCTCTGTCGACTGAGAGCTCTAGTAGGCTAGGGTTAGGGTTTGATCACCTCTTTTTCCTATTTCTGTTCTCTCTTAGCTCAGCAGTTGCTGGCTAATCCCCCTATAAGCAGCTAGGTTTAGTTTTATTTCAGTCTTGTAATAGATTTTGTATACATTAGGATTGTGGATGAGTAGTTGTGTATAGGCTGCAGCCAGGAGATAGTTCATTGTAAGTTTTGTTTTTTTTAATGAACTACTATTTTAATGCTTAATCAAATTTATAGATCTTATGGTTTCTTTAGATGTCTATAGGATCCATGTATTTGGGACAAGTCCATTCAGTTTCTAGTAGATCTATTATTTACCATCTGATTTCCCTTGGTTTGATAGACACATGAAAAGTAATGCTGGATCTGTAGTGAGATCCAGGAAGCTCGGAGGCCTATGGACCATGATGGTCGCAATAGTTTTCATATTCTTTTTTAGGTCTTTGTGGGATGGATAGACCAATGGGATACCCTCTGACCATTCAAGTGGACAGAGCATAGCCCTAAGGTTGTGTCCATTCACATGTTTGAGAAGGATTCATCTCCTTGTTGGTTTATTTTAAGTGCTTGCTACTGACTTTATTAAAGACAGTGATGAGAATGGGGTAAATGAAAAATGAGTGAAAGGTAGAGTGACGAATACGGAGCAGCAAGCCTAAAATATGCACAGTCCTGCAAGATACAGGGCCTGTTGTAGCAAGTTTTGATAAGTAAGAGTTTGTCCCATAGGGAAATTGATCTAAAGCTCTAAGGGAGCTATCCTTTGTAGGCTCTCCAGATCTGGTTACAGATCTGGCAATCCTGAATGGAAGGGATTTAAAGTCACTATAATCTAAATCCTAAGGCAACTTACTGTTTAGATTACAAAAAGGGTTAAGAAGAGTGGTGGAGTGAGAAAATAAATATAAAAGGGTGAGAAGTATGTTATTAGATACAGATCTGATGGGGTCTTATAACTCAGACTCAGATCTGTTGCTATAAAAATCCTGTCCAATGGCTACATTATCACCAAAGAGGAGAAAGAATCTAACTCACTCCTGTTCCATGATCCAATCCCTTAAGGCTATAACCTATCCACTCAAATGGTCACAGACTATCCAATAGGGGAACCACAATCCAGAGATGAGTCAGAACAAGTTTACCATTGTAGGCACTACTTCATCCAGGCTACAAGCTCAAGAATCCATAGGAACCTCATCCTCTAAAGTTCTGTGTGTAGGGCTAGGCCTACAAACTGTACAAGCCTGGACACACAGGACCAACAAGAGTTTGAGTACTAGCTTTTAAGAATGGTTGTTCACTGCTTTAGAGAGACTGCAGTGATCCAGTCACAAGCCTACAATCTCTACGGCCAACTTAGATCTGCAATCTGATGGTGGATCTATTCACTATAGGGGAGTCTGTCACTGCACAATCTGTCACAAGGCTACAAGCACAAGTGCAGAGAAGAAGAATCTGTCTTAGTTCCATGAATTGGCCTCACCCTAGGGCTATAATCTGTCCACTTGAATTGTCACAGACTATCCACAGAGGCTATCCTTCTCACAAATGGCTTAGACAGAACAAGAACATTGCTGCCGCCACCATGTTCACATGGCTACAAGCACAAGTTCCCATGGGGATTCATATTTAGTGGGTCCTGTGGTGGGGGAAGGCCTGCAAAGTGCCTAACCTGGACACAACGGTAACTTAGATCTAAATAGTACCTTAGAAGCAACTCCTCCATTGCTTACAAAACAACTTAGCAATGGAGGTTCTCAAGGCAGCAGCCTTGTACAGCACAACTCACAACAAAAACAACATCCCATACATGCAACAGATCCTATTACAAAAACTCCATTAAAATCTATACCAGATAATCATACAAAAGGCATAGCCAGCAAATGCTGGACTATGGAGAGAGAAAAAAAAGAAAAAAGAAGAAAACTCCTAAACCCTAACCTTGACCTACTGTAATTCTACAATTGGTTTTTGGAGAAGAAGCATAGAAGTTAAGTCCCAAGAGATATCGAACCTCAAACCTAAGCTAGGCTTAGGCTTATATAGCAGTCGGCTTCCCCTCTAATTAGGGTTAGGAAAACCCTAATTTCTTAATGTAATTGCTGCCCATTCTTGTCCCTTGGATGCCTCGGGGCATGTGCAGGGAGATTGAAGCATTAGAGTGCGTGCCCTAATTGTTGGAGATTCCCATATTGCCCTTACAGAAGTGGGGAGAAGTTTAGAATTCGATCCTTGCTGGGTAGAAATGATTTCAGATCTTTTCGCGTGGTAGAATTGGCGTCGTGGGGTTGAATTGACTTAAAATTCATGCAGTCGGGGGATTGGCATTTTAGTCATCGCGAAATACAAATAGCTATCGCGAGATTGCTCTTTTAGCTTTAAATGGCGCGGGGATTGCTCGCGCGGTTCACCCCTTGGTGAATCTCGCGAGAGATCCTCGCAAAGAAGCAGTGTTCATGAGTTTTCGGGTCACACGAGCATTTCTCTAAAGGTCTATATCTTGCTGCCACTGCGCGACAGCTGCGCGCAGGAATACTTGAAGCTCTCTCTTCTGAGTCAGTCGCACGAAGCTTAATGGTTCTTCTTTTGAGCTGTGCGAGACTGTGCGAATGCTTTAGACTGAGCCTCGTGAAGCCTGCTTTTCAATTCTTTCTGGCACCAAACCGCATGAGAACGACACGCAAACTGCACGACTAATTCACTCACTCATGGCTGAGCTTCGCGAGAAGGGGCTCGCGACAACTGTGCGAAGGTATTATTTCTGGTTCAATTGAACCCTGTGACATTTGCACGAGGCATCTATCTTAGTTTATTTCTGCTTTGATGTGCCTATGCTTCGGCCAACTTTTTGTCTGGTTTCATCCTTCATTCTGCTGAGGTAGTTTTGGTGCAACATTGAGCTTCTTGGCATGGTTAGGAGTTTAGTAGCAGCTGCTACTTATTACGTATAGAATAGACTTAAAATACATTTATTAAATGATTAAGGGTCTAACAGAGATTAAGTTAAGGGGTTAAAAGCGGTACTTTTCAGGTCTTAACACTCCTCTGCACATGAGCTTCTAGAGCCTTGTGAGGAGGTTTGTACAGTAACTGGCTCCCCTCTGTTCTACCTAATCGATATCAGATGTTAGATCTGATTTCTTGTAGTAATTACAGCTTGAGGATGAGTCATTATAGGCTGTTTGTAGCAATGACTATCTGAGCTAAATGCCTTATTCAACCTGTTACACGGTCCTTTTGGTGGGTACTAGTGAGCAGTTAGGCATAGCAAAGCACTTTGGATCTTATGGGTTGGAATACCTATGGATGTCAGCCAGGTCTGTGCACAGTCTGGGGAGCTTGTAGCACTGGCATTACATAGTGCTGCAATAGTATTCATGGATAGAGCTGGTCCAGTGGCTGAGGAGATGATCGATCCACTCTTCTGGATTAGACTAGCAAATTTATGGTTTAACTAATGGCATTTGGCAGACTCTATCGAAATCCCTGTGACCATTGGAGTGGATAGAGTATAGATCTAAGAGGGCCCCAAATGGCATGGGTTAAACTGGGAGCTTATACCTTATTGAGGCTTTTAATAGCATCTCAGCAAGGAGCACTACAGAGACAAACTAAATCTGAGTTACATTACTGCATCATTAACTCTAGATCAACCTGCTTACTTCTCATAATTTTTGTATTTTTTTAGGATAGGGCTACATTTTATTTCTCTATTTTTAGGATTAATTTAATGTAGTCGTGACACCCAACTCCCTTTCTTTAAGATTGTCAGATCTGTAGCCAGATCTGGAGGCCTACTATTATAGCCTATTTTGGGTTCTAGATCAATTTCTCTGTGGGACAAACTCTTATCAAAACTTGCTATAATGGACCCTATATCTTGCAGGACTATATTTATTTCAGACTTATTGTGCTGACCCATCTCTAATTCCCCACTCTTGATTTATTCTCTCCACTATTCTTAATAAAATAGCAGCAAGAGTCGCGAAAAAACAACCAACACTTATGCATCAAGCCTTTTAAACCCCTAGGTGATCTCTAGTGGAGGAGTGAAGTCTCCTAAGAGTTTTCAGTGAAGATACCCACAAACTTCTCAATGAAAATAGTTAATAAAAGTGTAACATTACCAAATCAGTATCCAATAATCAGAGCATTAGTCCACTTTTGATTCTTTTCAAAATGTGAGGAATTTAAACAACTGATATGTGCAGACATTTAATCATTTAAAAACTCTTGCAAGTATGCATATCAATTCCAATCAGCTTTCAACAAGAGAAACAACGAGTGTATGTCAGTACTGAGCTCACTATCAATTTAAAAATCAGGTTTAGGTAATGGCCAATACATTCAATGTCAGACCCAATGCTTACCACGGCAATCTCTCACAAAGAATTTTGAGGGTTTTCATTTCACACAAGCTCAAGAACAGTTACAGCCCCCAAATGGGTCTGCAAGCATGAGCGTGGGCAAGGCTCCTAAATTCTGACATCATTGGCTATTTCCCACCATAGATCGGACAACTCCTCATCTCCACACAACAACTCATTCACTTAGGATCACAAGGTCTTATGACTGGGTTGTAATGTAACTTATGGGTGTAGGTTACAAAGAATGGATGGGTGAAAAGGTTGCAAAATTGAGAAATCGGCAGGTGAAGGAGGTGACTCATGACTTCACCTTCCTTATATCAGCACATTTCATCTTCTTTGATATTTTTCAGACTTAAAGTGGCCAGCTTCTCCTCTTATTTTTACTTTCTCCAATGGAATTCTCTCTTGACTCCTCTCTATCCCTTTTCATTAATTTTTTTATTTTATTTTTTGAATACAATTTTCTTTTCTTTTTGTTTGTATTTTTTTGAAATGCCACCCTCTTCCCAACTGCTACACTGTTGTCTTTCTTTTCTGTTTCTTCTCTATTCACCAAATGTTGATCCTAGCTTGTCCATCTTCAACTTCTCATCCTTTACCTTCTGAATTCTCAGAGTGGGGGTAGGTTTGAATCAGATGGAGGGGTAAAATGATGAGGCTTTGGTGAATCTGGGAGAGGGGTAAACTCATAATTGATTTTCCCTATAATAGAGGTCATCATGGCTGAGTATCCCTCTCCAGGAAAAAGGTCTTGGTCATGGGTAGGGGAAAAAGGGATGGATTGGCCTAAAGGTTCAATGGTTTCAAGTTCAATGGACTGAGGTGAGGATATAGGGGGTGTTGACTACTTCCGGTGTGCTTTCATTATTGGTTGGTAATGAAAGTTATTTAAAAATCAAAGACAAAGTAAAACAGGGGGTGAATCTAGCACAACTCAGAAGTCCTAGACCTGCAAGATACAGGGTCCTTTGTAGCAAGTTTTGATAAGTAAGAGTTTGTTCCACAGGGAAAGGTGATCTAAAGCACCAAGGGAGCCATCTCTAGTAGTCCCTCCAGATCTGTCTACAGATCTGGCAATCCTAGAAGGAGGGGAGTTTAAGGTCACTTACTCTAAGTATTCTAATAACTAAACTACAGAAAGTGTTGAGAGGATGGATGGAGTGTGGAAAATGAGTATAAAAAGGGTGAGAAGTATGTTATTGAGCCAAGGTCAGAGAAGTTTTGTAACTCAGATTTAGATCTGATGTTATAGAAATCCTGTCCAGAGGCTACATTATCACCTATGAGGAGAAAGGATCCAACCCATCACTCTGCCATGATTCCACCCTTAAGGCTATAACCTGTCCACTTGAATGGTCAAAAATTATCCCATAGGGGAGCCACTATCCAGGGATGGGTCAAAACATAACAAGTAAATCATTGCAGACACTATTTCATCCAGGCTACCAGCTCAAGAATCCATAGGGAACCTCAACCTCTAAAGTTCTATATGTGGGGCTAAGGCTGTAGGACCATGATAGCCCAGACACATAGAACCAGCAAGAGATTGAGTACAACCTTTGATCTAGCAGTCCATTGCTTGAGCGAGGCTACAATGGTCCAGTCACCAGCCTACAATCTCTATAACTAGATCAGATCCAACATCTAATGGCGGATCTATACAAATATGGGGGAGTCTGCCTCTGTACAATCTCTCACCAGGCTTCTACAAGCTCAGGTGTAAAGAAGAAGGATCCATCTTGGATCGAAGGATCAGAATCATCCTAAGGCTATAATCTGTCCACTTAAATGGTCGCAGACTATCCCAGAGGTTATCCTCCTCACAGAGCCCAAAACAAAACAAGATTATCGCTGCTACCACCATGCTCACAAGGCTACCAGCTCAAGCTCCTATGGGGATTTCAGATCTAGTGGGTCCTATGGTGGGGCTAAGGCTGTAGGACCATGATAGCCCAGACACACAGGTCACTTGGATATGAGTGGCCCTTAGAATCAGCCCTCCATTGCTTTGAAACACAACCAAAGCGATAGCGGATCACAAGGCAGCAGCCTTGCACAGAGCAACCCACACACAAATAACAATCCCACAAAGTACAGATCCTATTACAGAACTTCCATTGATCTAATTCAAAAACACATACAAAGGCATAGCCAGCAAGTGCTGGACTATGGAGAGAAGGAAAGAAAAAGAAAACTACTTACTGCTAAAAAGAAAGAGAAAAGAAAAACGATCTGAGATGGGTTCCCAGATACTTAAACCTAAGCTCAGGTATGGGTTTATATAGGAGTGGGGTGGCGGCGCATTAGGGTTAGGAAACCCTAAATTTAATGAGGCCACGTGGCCTGATAATGTTCCTTGGATGCCTCGGGGCGTGCGCACGGAGATTTGAGCATGGGAGTGCATGCCCTAATCGCTGGAAATACCCAAAAGGTCCTCTACTGAAGAGATGGAAGTTTAGGGTCAGAGCTTTGCTAGGTAGCTTTAGTTTCCCAGACTTGTTGCGTGGTAGCTCTTTGCTAGGATGATTTGACACTGAAGCTTTAGCCATCGCGAGGTTGCCTTGGTTTGCTCTTTAGGCAGTCGTGTGGTAGAGAGTTGCGCTCTCGCTAGATTGGGCTTCGCGAGGTTGAATAGAAAACACAGTCTCAAGTGTCACGAGGTTGCAATTCAAGTAGTCGCACGGTCGATCGGTCTTCGCTGGGCAGCAGCGCGAGGTTCTATTGAGTTCTGAACTGCGTGAGGTTCTATGCCTCACTTGGCCTTCGCGAGATTGGCTTTGCCTTCGCCAGGATGTTTTCTTTCTTGAATGGCGCGAGAACTGCGCGAGGCGTTCTTCTTCTAATAATTGCATCCCGCGGTGACTGTGCGACAACTGCGCGAGGAATCTTCTGAAGCTCTCTCTCCTCAACCGTTCTGAGCGAACTGCGCGAGATTGAGAGAGGTCTGCTTTGAATTGTGTGACACTGTGTGATGTGTTCTACTCTTGAGCTTCGCGAGAGCTGCGCGAGTTTGAGTTTCTGAAGCTCTTCAGTCATTCATCTGCGCGAGAGGTTACTGTAAAGCCTTGGGAAGCTCAGTTGAACTACGTGAGGCATATTTCTCCTGAATCCTCTAAAGCTTGGGTCAGTTGTGCGAGGCTCATTTTAGGGCTGGATTCAGAGTTCATTCTTCTAAGGGATATCTGGTGCCAAAGCAGGCTCCTTAACAGGATTCTTGGCCTTATTTCACTGTTGATTATTACCTACACAAAACACTTAACAAGAACTTATTAGGTGGCTAAGGGTCTAATCAAAGGTTAAGTTAAGGGGTGAAAAGTGGTACTTTTCAGGTCTTAACACACCCCCAAACCTAATCTTTGCTAGTCCCTTAGCAAAGCTACATTAAATCTACTCTAAAAATTAAATGCCACTTTCGTAGGGAGCACGGATACATTTAGCATATGTACCAAGCCTTTTAAACCCCTAGGTGATCCCTAGTGGAGGAGTGAAGTCTCCTTAGGGTTTTCAGTGAAGACACCCACAAACTTCTCAAATAAATAGTTAACAAAAGTGCAATGTCATCCAATGAGCAGTTAAGGAATCAGATTTAGTCTACTCTTGAATCAGTACACATAAAAGAAATTTAATTCATTGGTTGCACAGTAACTTCAACAGCATAAACTCTCATGATTGCACAGCATTTCCAAATATTTTACAATCACAGAAAATTGCACAATTGTGTGTCAGCACTGAGCTTATCCTTATGTAAAAAAAAATTAGGTTAAGGTCATACATAATGCATTCAAGTTCAGACCCAAAAGAAAGCTTTGCAGGGTATACTCTCATAAAGGTTTGTTGAGGGGTTCAGTTTCTCACAGGCTCAAGAGCAGTTACATCCCCCAACTGGGTTTGTAAGCATGAGCATAGGCAGAGTTCTTAAGTGCTGACATCATTGTCAGTTCCTCACCATAGATTAGATAATTCCTTATCTTCATATGACAGCTCACTCAACTTTGGATCACAAGGACTTTTAACTGGGCTGTAATGTGGCTTTATGGAGTAGGGTTAAAAAGAATGGAAGGTTGAAGAGGGGTTCCAATTTGAGAAATCAGTAGGTCACAGAGGTGGTTCATGACTCCACCTTGCATAATTCAGCTCCCTTCATCTTCTTTGAGATTTTCCGATTTGAAGTGATCAGTTTCTCTTCTTGATTTTGATTTTCCAATGAAAGTTCCTCTTGACTTCTCTCTTATTCCTCTTCATTATTATTTTTGTTTCTTTTTACTGGAGTTTCCTTCTTTTTATTTTGTTTTTACTTTTCAGAAATGCCACCATGTTCTCAGTTACCATACTGCCAGATTTTTGAGATCCTTCTTCTCCATTCACCTAATGTTGACAATAGCTAGTCCATCTTCAACTCTTTCGCCTTTACCTTCTGAATTCTCAGAGTGAGGGTAGGTTGAATCAGGTTCATAGGTTCAGGTTCAAGTACACAGGTGTATTTTGAAGAAATTTAGGATTTAAAACTCAAAGGGGGTATGGACAAGGGCAGTTGCTTTAGGATTGGTCTTTTGGGCTCAAACTGTCCAAGAGAAGGCCTTGATCCTTTCCTAGATCTCATGAGTACTGTTGATTGTTTCAACTTGGAGTTACCTAACTTCTAGTGAGCACAGTGACTCAGCCAGTCCTTAGATTTAAAAGAAATGCCTTAGTTCCTCCTCAAAGAATAGACAAATTTTGTAGGCCCAATTCTCACTGGTTATGGTCATCCTTTGAACTTTCAAGTATGTCCTCACCTTTTTCTCTCTCTAATGATTCACTAAGTGCTGATACAAGTAGGTTTCCTTGGTGATATTATCATGGAAATGTGGAATATTAGAAGTTTATAATGTCCAAGGTTTGCATAAATTTTAAGCTTCTTAATTTCTTGATTCTGAAGTGAACAGAGGTCCATATCCATATTGCTCAGATGAGTCTGTCGCACTTATGTTAACTATTCCATTGGCAAGGTCTGCCTGCCATACCCCCAAACCTATGAGGATAGCAACCCTCCCTATGAAAGTGGCATTTAATTTTTAGAGTAGATTTAATGTAGCTTTGCTAAGGGACTAGCAAAGATTAGGTTTGGGGGTGTGTTAAGACCTAAAAAGTACCACTTTTCACCCCTTAACCTTTGATTAGACCCTTAGCCACCTAATAAGTTCTTGTTAAGTGTTTTGTGTAGGTAATAATCAGCAGTGAAATAAGGCCAAGAATCCTATTAAGGAGCCTGCTTTGGCACCAGATATTCCTCAGAAGAATGAACTCTGAATCCAGACCTGAAATGAGCCTCGCGCAGCTGACCCAAGCTTTAGAGGATTCAGGAGAAATATGCCTCGCGCAGTTCAACTGAGCTTCCCAAGGCTTTACAGCAACCTCTCACGCAGATGAATGACTGAAGAGCTTCAGAAACTCAAACTCACACAACCCTCGCGAAGCTCAAGAGTAGAACACATCGCTCAGTGTCGCACAGTTCAAAGCAGACCTCTCTCAATCTCGTGCAGTTTGCTCAGAACGGCTGAGGAGAGAGAGAGCTTCAAAAGATTCCTCGTGCAGCTGTCTCACAGTCGCCGCGGGATGCAGTTATCAGAAGAACGCCTGGCACAGTTCTCACGCCATTCAAGAATTAAAACATCCTGGCGAAGGCAAAGACAATCTCGTGAAGATCAAGTGAGACATAGAACCTCGCGCAGTTCAGAACTCAGAAGAGCCTCCCGAGGTAACACGCAAAGTCCAAGTAAAGAGAAGTTCTCGCAAAGTTCTCGCGCTGCTGTCCAGTGAAGACCGATCAACCGCGCAACTGCTTGAATTTCAACCCTACGACACTTGAGACTGTGTTTTCTATTCAACCTCGCAAAGGCCAATCCAGCGAGAGCTCAACTCTCTACCGCGCAACTGCCTGAAGAGCAAACCAAGGCAACCTCGCGATGACTGAAGCTTCAGTGTCAAATCATCCTAGCGAAGAGCAAAGAGCTACCACGCGACAAGTCTGGGAAACTACAGCTACCTAGCGAAGCTTTGACCCTAAACTTCCATCTCTTCAGTAGAGGGCCTTCTGGGTATTTCCAGCGATTAGGGCATGCACTCCCATGCTCAAATCTCTATGCATGCGCCCCGAGGCATCCAAGGATCATTATCAGGCCATGTGGCATTGTTAAAATTAGGGTTTCCTAACCCTAATGCACCGCCACCCCACTGCTATATAAACCCATACCTGGGCTTAGGTTTAGGCATCTGGGAACCCATCTCAGATCATTTTTCTTCTCTTTCCTTCTCTCCATAGTCCAGCGCTTGCTGGCTATGCCTTTGTCTGTGTTTTTGAATTAGATCAATGGAAGTTCTATAATAGGATCTGTACTTTATGAGATTATTATTTGTGTGTGAGATGCTCTGTGCAAGGCTGCTGCCTTGTGATCCGCCATCGCTTTGGCTGTGTTTCAAAGCAATGGAGGACTGATTCTAAGGGCCACTCAGATCCAAGTGACCTGTGTGTCTGGGCTATCATGGTCCTACAGCCTTAGCCCCACCACAGGACCCACTAGATCTGAAATCCCCATCGGAGCTAGAGCTGGTAGCCTTGTGAGCATGGTGGTAGCAGCGATAATCTTGTTTTATTTTGAGCATCGTGAGGAGGATAACCTCTGGGATAGTCTGTGACCATTTAAGTGGACAGATTATATCCTTAGGGTGATTCTGATCCACCGATCCAAGATGGATCCTTCTTCTTTACACCTGAGGTTGTAGAAGCCTGGTGAGAGATTGTACAGAGGCAGACTCCCCCATAGTTGTATAGATCCTCCATCAGATGTTGGGTCTGATCTAGTTATAGAGATTGTAGGCTGGTGACTGGACCATTGTAGCCTCGCTCAAGCAATGGACAGCTAGATCGAAGGTTGTACTCAATCCCTTGCTGGTTCTAGGTGTCTGGGCTATTATGGTTCTACAGCCTTAGCCCCACATATAGAACTTTAGAGGTTGAGGTTCCCTATGGATTCTTGAGCTAGTGGCCTGGATGAAATAGTGCCTGCAATGATTTACTTGTTATGTTCTGACCCATCCCTGGATAGTGGCTCCCCTATGGGATAATTTGTGACCATTTAAGTGGACAGGTTATAGCCTTAAGGGTGGAAGCATGGCAGAGTGATGGGTCGGATCCTTTCTCCTCAGAGGTGATAATGTAGCCTCTGGACAGGATTTCTATAACATCAGATCTAAATCTGAGTTACAAAACTTCTCTGACCTTGGCCCAATAACATACTTCTCACCCTTTTTATACTCATTTTCCACACTCCATCCATCCTCTCAACACTTTCTGTAGTTTAGTTATTAGAATACTTAGAATAAGTGACCTTAAACTCCCCTCCTTCTAGGACTGCCAGATCTGCAGACAGATCTGGAGGGACTACTAGAGATGGCTCCCTTGGAGCTTTAGATCACCTTTCCCTGTGAGACAAACTCTTACTTATCAAAACTTGCTACAAAGGACCCTGTATCTTGCAGGTCAAGGACTTCTAAGTTGTGCTGGATTCACCCCCTATTTTACTCTGTCTTTGATTTTTAAATAACTTTCACCCCCAACCAATAATCAAAGAACATCGAAAATAGTCAACAGTCAGCTGTCTGATGCTCTGACTAGGAGAGAGGGAGGAAGATTACCTAGCTAACCACAGGATAATCCACGAAGACAGTTTATAGTGGGTGAAGTTTCCTCCACCTATGAGGAAGCCAAATCTATGAGTTTTCATTAAAGGATAGAGCCAGGACCTGGTTATCTCTGCTTCCTCCCAATAGTATACAGTCCTGGAGTGATCTCCAATGTCAGTTTTTGGCCAAATTCTTTCCTATGTCAAAGACCAGTCAGTTGAGGAAGGGTATCATCTCTTTTACCCAAGATCCAACTGAAGACTTTCATCAATCCTGGGAGAGATTTAAAGAACTCCTCAAGAAATGCCCCCACCATCAAATCCCTGAATGGAAACTGGTTTAAAGCTTTTACCAGGGAATTGACTCAAAGAGCAGGGACATGATAGATGCCTCTTATGGAGGCACTTATCTTCATAAAATTGCTGAGGAGGCATGGGAGCTCTTTGACATCAGCAGTGAGAACTCTATGGAAACGAAAACCTTCGCAAGAGATCTAGAACCTCCTAAATTGATGAAAGAGAGCACCTCAAGAGGAAAGATATATGAAGTGAGTGTGCCAAGTGAGTTAGAAAGGAAAGTGGATAGTTTAACTCTGAAGTTAGATAGGCTGATGGGAGCAATGCAGTCACCTGTGGCTACTAGAATAGAGGAGGCATGTGCTATATGCCAGTCCCCTGCTCACTCCTTAGATGAATGCCCATCAGCTGCCCAATTTCCTGAGTTCATAACAGAGCATGTGGCTGCAACTCAAGCTTATGGGCAGCAGCCTGCTGCTGGGTATCAATGGAGAAATCACCCCAATTTGAGGTGGAGATAAGATGCATACCCTAGTCAACAGCCCCAGCAGCCCATGCCCTACAGAAATGCTTAGCCCTATCGAGATGGTTATGCCCCAAGACCTCAATATCAGTAAACCATGGCCCAACCTGTAGCTCCTCCTGTGCAACAAGTTGCACCTACTCCAGCTGTGAGAACACCATCTTTTGAGGAACAAGCTCTATCTTCATTACAAAACTTGAACACCTTGACCCAAACTGTGCATTCTCACAACCAGAGCATCAAAAAAATAGAGGACTAGCTTGGTCAACTGTCTGATGCTTTGACTAGGAGAGCAGAAAGAAGGTTACCTAGCCAACCACAGGATAATCCATGAAGATAGTTTATAGTGGGTGAAGTTTCCTCCACCTATGAGGAAGCCAAATCTGTGACAACTTCGAGGAGTGGTAGGCTAGTGGACAATCAGGTGGGTTGTGAGCCTGTGAGAAGTTTGAAGGAAGAGAATGGAATAAGTTTTCCTAAAACACAATAGAGGCCACCCGTGGTGGACCTGCAGGAATAACCCAGTGTCAATAAAGAGGATGATATGGATCCTCAAGGAAAAGAAAAAAATTAAAAGAAAGAATCCCCATTGGCTAAAGCTGCAAGTGAGGGAGCACCCCCACACTTGCCATTTTCCAAGGCATTGCAACCCTCCCCTTCTGACAAAGGGCAGGGCAAAATTGAGGAAATGATGGAGACTTTCAAACAAGTAAAGATCAATCTACCTTTACTTGACGCCATTAAACAAGTCCCAGCCTATACCAAATTCTTAAAAGACCTATGTACCCATAAAAGACAGTCCAGGATACACCTATCCAAGAAAGACTTTTCAGCAGAAAAAGTCAAGCATGTCTTGTCCATTGTAACTCCCCCCAAACTTCAAGACCCTGGACTCCCCACCATCCCCTGCATCATTGGGGACCATGCCATTGACAAAGCTCTTTTAGATCTGGGGGCCAGTGAAAATTTGCTTCCATATTTAGTATATGAGAAGCTGGGTTTAGGCAAATTAAAGCCCACACATGTTATACAATTGGCCGACAGATCTGAAAGGAAACCTGTGGGGATAATCAAGGATGTTTTGGTGGGAGTTAACAAATTCTTTTATCCTGCTAATTTTTTGGTGCTAGATATGGAACCAGGAAGGAATTCCACCTCCATACCTGTGATCCTAGGTAGACCCTTTTTGGCCACAGCTAATGCTTGTATTCAATGCAGGTCTGGAATAATGGAAGTGTCATTTGGAAATATGAAGGTTAAGTTGAATGTCTACAACGTAGCCAATCAACCTCATCCTGATGAGGATTGTTTTTCTCTAGACATAATAGATGAGGTTGTGCAAGAAAATGTGAATATGCTGTTGCATGGTAAGGAATGGTCTAATGAGATAGCTGAAGTATGGAAGGAACCAGAGGTAGAAACGACTTTCACCCTAGAAACTGAGCATGTGCAACTTGTCTCTTCCAGAGCAGAACCAACAAAGCTCCATCCATGGAAGCCTGCCTTGTTGCCTCTTCCACCCCCCTCCAAGACACCCCTATTGCCCCCCCTCATTAGTCCCCCAGAGGTGGAGTTAAAGCAACTCCCGTCAGCTTTGTAATATGCCTTTTTAGGAGACAACAACAAATTACCTGTGATAATTTCTTCTTCCCTCACCATTGAGCAAGAAAGAGAACTACTTGTTGTGCTAAAAAGGTGTAGGACGGCAATAGAATGGACCATTGCAGACTTAGGGGGGATTAATCCTGCTGTGTGCATGCACAAGATTCATCTTGAGGAAGGTGCCAAACCTTCTCGAGAGATGCAGAGGAAACTCAACCCTCACATGCAGGAAGTTGCGATGAAGGAGGTAGTCAAACTCCTTAATGCTGGAATCATATACCCTATCTCGGACTCCCAATGGGTGGCACCTACCCAGGTAGTGCCCAAGAAATCTGGCATCACAGTTGTTGAAGCCGATTCAGGGGAGCAGATCCCAACCAGACAGACCACTGGTTGGAGAGTATGCATCGATTACAAATAACTAAATGAAAAAACTAGCAAGGACCATTTCCCACTGCCCTTTATAGACCAAATCTTGGAAAAGCTGGCAGGCAAGGCATATTGTTGTTTTCTTGATGGATATTCAGGGTACAATCAGATCCCTGTCTACCCCCAAGATCAAGAAAAAACTGCATTCACTTGCCCATTTGGGACCTTCGCATACAGGAGGATGCCATTTAGGCTGTGTAATGCACCTGCCACTTTCCAAAGATGCATGTATGCCATTTTTTCTGACATGATTGACAAATTTTTAGAGATCTTCATGGATGATTTCTCCATTTATGGAGATGATTTTGGCCAATGCCTGCACCATCTCAGTTCTGTATTACAGAGACGTGAGGAGACCAACCTAGTCCTAAGCTGGGAAAAGAGTCATTTCATGGTGACTCAAGGCACTGTCCATGGACATGTGTTCTCCCACAAGGGAATAGAGGTTGATTAGGCTAAGATTGACTTAATCTCCCATCTGCCCCCTCCCAAGACTGTCAAACAAGTCAAGTCTTTTCTGGGTCATGCTGGGTTTTATAAGCGATTCATTAAGGACTTCAGCAAAATCACCAAACCTCTGTGCCACCTGTTGTACCAAGAGGTACCCTTTGAGTTCAATGATGACTGCCTAGCTGCTTTTGAGCAGCTAAAACCTTGCTTGACTACAGCTCCTATTCTACAAGTCCCTGATTTCTCTTTAACATTTGAGCTGATGTGTGATGCATCAGACTTTGCTATGGGGGCTGTTTTGGGAGAAAGAAGAGACAAGGCACCATGTGTGGTGGCATATGCTAGTAAATCAATGGTTGATGCTCAATTGAACTACACCATGACTGAGAAGGAGTTGTTAACCATTGTCTTTACTTTAGAAAAATTTAGATCTTATGTGTTGGGCTCTAAAATCACTGTGTTCACTAGCCACTCAGCCTTGAAATACCTCTTGTCTAAGAAGGACGCCAAAGCCAGATTAATCAGATGGATTCTCCTTTTGCAGGAATTCCATTTGGAGATTAAAGACAAGAAGGGAGTGGAGAATGTGGTTGTTGATCATCTATCAAGGATCCAAGTTACAGAAATAGAGAACCTGCCCATCAATGATTCTTTTCCAGATGAACAGCTATTTGTCGTAGAGATCAATATGCCTTGGTTGGCTAATATCGTGAACTACCTTGCTGTGAAAAGGATCCCTCCACATTGGAGCAAGAATGATAGAAACTTGTTTTTCTCCCAGATCAAACACTATATATGGGAGGATCCTTATCTTTTTAAGCATTGTTCAGACCAAGTAATTCGAAGATGTGTACTGGAAACAGAGTTCCACCACATTTTAATCATGAGTCATGAACAGGCTTGCGGGGGCCACTTCAGTGGCAACAAGACTGCTGCTAAGGTGCTCCAGAGAGGTTTCTATTGGCCTACTCTCTTCAAAGATGCCCGACAACATTGCAAAGCTTGTCCTCGATACCAGTAGATGGGAAGTATTACTAAGAGAAATTCCATGCCTTTCCAGCCCATACTGGTGGTCGAATTGTTTGATGTCTGGGGTATTGATTTTATGGGACCATTTCCCCCCTCTTGTGGATATAATTTCATCCTTGTAGCTGTGGACTACGTGTCCAAATGGGTAGAAGCCATAGCTACAAGGACAAATGACCACAAAGTTGTCATTAAATTCCTTAAAGACAACATCTTCTCCAAGTTTGGCATCCCCAAAGCCATCATCAGCGATGGGGGAAGCCACTTCTGTAATAAACCTTTTGATAAGCTGTTGGAAAAGTACTCTGTGACCCACAGGGTAGCCACTCCCTACCACCCACAAACCAGTGGACAAGTAGAGATTTCCAATAGAGAAATCAAACACATTTTAGAGAAGACTGTGCGAAGTGATAGGAGGGACTGGTCCATGAAATTGACAGATGCCCTATGGTCTTATAGGACTGCCTATAAGACCCTATAGGTATGTCCCCATTCAGATTAGTTTATGGCAAGGCATGCCATTTGCCTGTTGAATTGAAACACAAAGCATACTGGGCTATTAAAGCAATAAATTCTGATTTCAACTCTGCTGGTATACACAAGAAATTGCAGATAGCTGAGTTGGAGGAGCTCAGATTGGAAGCATACGCCAATGCTCAGATCTACAAAGAGAAGACCAAAGCCTTCCATGATAGACATTTGCTACGGAAAGAATTCAAACCTAATGATAAGGTGTGGATGTTCAATTCTAGATTAAAATTCTTTCCAGGTAAGTTACAGTCCACATGGGATGGACCCTTCATAGTTGTACATGTTTCCCCATCTGGAGCTGTTGAAATCAGGGACCCTATAGATGGAAGAGTCATGAAGGTCAATGGCCAAAGGCTCAAACTGTGAGTGGACAAGATTTGTGAGCTCGAGGAGAGCATTGATCTTCATGACCCTCCAGGTTGATAACTGATTTTGACTTGTATCATATGTAATATGTGTGATTTATTTGTATTAACAAAGTAACGGCTAGCATAGCAGGAAAATTTTCAGGGAGCTGAAACTTAGTCCTACACTCATGTATCCAACTTATGGCTTTTAGAACCCTTTCGATAAGATGACTGATGATTTCGATAGGATTCTGGACAATTTCAAAGGGCACTGAGCCTTGACGATAGGTGAAACCAACCCCTCGATAGGTTAAAAAATGGCAACAGACACTTTTCGATAGGTTCTGGGTACCTATCGGAACCTTTCGAAATAACGAATCGCGTCAAATTCCAACCTATCGAAAGGAAGTTTCCACCTATCGAGATCCTATCAAATTGTACCTTTTGTAAGAGTTGACTTCCACGCCTTCAATAGGACACATTGACCTATCGCCACCAGTCTCGCCATCCTATCGAAATCATTTTTTTCACACCTGTATCGATCAGATATATCTTGTCCTATGGCGTAGTGTTTCAGCATTTATGGTGCATGCCGCCCTAATTTAATCTTCCCTCCTAAATTGAGCCCATCATGCAGTCCACGCTCCAATCCCCACCCAGCGACCGCCACTCCCTGTATTCCCACCCTTCATTTTCAATTCCCACACCTCAATGACTGCGCCACTTTTATTACATCGTTTCATATTCCAACGCCCATACCCCTTAAATATTCGCTTTGTGCTGCCCTTCCACATCCATTCCACGCTAACCTACCCAACTCTTCCAGCCCCCACTCATGGTCGACGACAAACCTCCAGAGTTGCCAATCAAGTTCTTCCCAGTCTGGCCACCACCACCTCCACTGGTTGAGCCTAATCCTCTTCAATTTCTCTGGGATGAATATGACGAGGTCCAGCGAATCCTAGCCAAGGAGAAAAAGAAAAACCTAAAGAGGGAGAAGAAGAGGCAGAGGTCCGAGTCACCAGATGCCTCCCCTACGTCATCCTCATCATCATCCACCACCCCACCCCTTGCCCCCTGACCCCACTCTTTTTCCTTTTCTTTCCCCCCTGGCTTGTAGTTCCTCTTCCACCCGACACTGGCTGAGGATATCCCTAAGCCAGGGGGGAAGTTTTCTTTTCACAAAGCGATGTTGTCCACATGTCAGTTTTCAGAATTATTATAATAAAATGCTTTGTTCATTTCACTTGTTGTTTCTCAATTTATTTCTTGTTCAATTTATTTTCTCTGGATGTTTGCACAACTAAATCCATTCTGCTCAAAACAGTGGGGACACTGTTTAGTTTAGGTTTGGGGGTGTGGCATGTATGCCAATAAACTAGTTAATTTTAGTGCAGCCAAGTTAAAAAGGAATAATCGAAAAGAGAATGAATTCACCCCATAATTGTTGATTAAGAAAATTCTAAAGAAAAACCATTTGCAACTAAAGTAAGCTGAAGTTTTAACATTCTTCATGTAGAAAATGTCAAGAATTTTTGTAGGAAGTGTTTGATGTGTGATAAACCAGCAACGAGAAGAGATTGTGAAGATACTCTCCAGAAATTGGACGGAAGGCCATACCCAGTGAGAATTGGGCCTGAAAAATTTTCTTTGAAGAGTGTCTTGGCAATTTTTTTCTTCTCTAAGGACTGATGGGATCTAATTTTAATCATTAGAAGTTAGGCAAATCCAAATTGAAACAAGCTCGACAGCATTCATGACATTAAGGACTTGAAGTAAGGCCATCCCTTGGACAGTTTGAACCTAAAATTTCCCACCTTTGAACTGCCATTGATGCGCACCACTTGAGCCTCAAAAGTCCCAACTTTCTTTGATGAAAACCAGAAATTTTAAACCCAAAACCTTTTAACCTATTTGATTCATTGAATCATCGAGAAAGAGGAAGGAGAAGCAAGGTTAGAGGAGCAAGGCGTTAAATCTGGTTAAAAGAAAGAAAAACACAGTTGGTGGTAGTTGTGGTATTCCGATTAAAAAAAAAAGAAAAAAAAAAGAAATATGAGCAAGAGAAGTCATTTCATTGAAAGATTGAAATGAGGATTAGAAATTGGCCACTTTAAATCTGAAAGTTCAACAAGTATATAGAATTGTGCTAACATGAAGAAGGTTGAGTTGCAAATCACCTCTTTACTTTTATTGATTTCTCAATTTTGAATCCCATTCCACCCTTTCATTCTTTATAAACCTCACCCATAAGCCATATTACAACCTAATAAAAAGTCCTTACTGATTTGAAATGGATTGAACTGTCATGTGGAGATGAGGATTTGTTTGATCTATGGTGCAAAGAATTAGAAAATATCATAAATTAGAGTAATGCCTATGCTCCTGCTTGCAGTCCTATTTGAGGGCTGTAACTGCTCTTGAGTTGAGTGATATGATTTACCCCTCTTCTCTGTACTAATGAGTGAATAGCCCTGGTGAGATTTGGGTCTGAAATCCAGTTGATGGGAGAAGTATCTAAGCAGGATCCTCAAATTGATGGTGAGTTATGCATGAAATTTCAGAAGAAATGCCTAACACAAACTGAGTGATGATGGAGAGATTTCAGCAGACTTTCATATTTCCAAATGGATGTTTTTTTATTTGCTTAAATTCTGCTTTAACAAGTTACACTACTATTAACTAAGTTGTATTGGAGAAGTTTGTGGGTACCTTCACTGAAAACCCTCAGGAAACTTCACTCCTCCACTAGGGATCACCTAGGGGTTTAAAAGGCTTGGTGCATGTGCTAAATGCATCTGTGCTCCCTATGAAAGTGGCATTTTATTTTTCTTTGAATTCTCCTTTGCTCAGGGACTAGCAAAACTTAGGTTTGGGGGTGTGTTAAGTGGTGAAAAATGCCACTTTACACCCTTTAACCTGACCTTTCATGGACTTGCAAGCACACCAATAACCCTCTGTTGAGTGCATTTTGTAGATAGCAGGGAAATCTGGTAATAATATAGCAAACCACTTAAGAATGCCCACAAAGAAGTCAGCTCTCACCACCATATGGACCCAGCAGCAGAACAAGGAGAAAGAAATGAAGATAGGTCCAAAACATCCTATCGAGAGGATGCCGAAAGACTTCGATAGGAGTTGAGGAGAAAAAGGAAAGAATTCGTGCAATTGGAGAAAGGTTCGATAGGATCCAAAGGCAGAAGAATGATTAAGTCAAAGGGATTGAGGAGTTCGATAGGATTTCAAAACCTATCGAGCAAAGAAAGGAAAGATGAAACCTTCCTGTCGAAAACATGCCTGAAGTGTCAAAGGAACCTATTGAACGGATCTGAGAGCCTAGCAAAAGGACTAAAATGCTCGATTTCAACCTGTCGAAGGCTCTGTTGAGAATTGGAAAATACCATTTTCCACCCCTTAACCTGGGTCTTGATAGACCATTAAGAGAACTAAATAAGTATTTTAAGTGTTTGTTTCACAGCTAACAATAATGGCAGGCTTAACCATGAAAGCAAACTAAAAGTGCTAAAAAGATGATGATCCATGTTGATCCGGAGGAAGAAGGAGAAGGGACAACCTCACTAGCTGTCAGAATGCCTAAACTAAAGAGGACAAAGGCCTGGTTTCAACCTGGAAAGAGGGGTGGAGCTATTCGAGCAGAAGAATGCATTACAGATTGCTTTTCGAAAAGAATCTGAACTTTTCGAAAAGAATTTGAACTTTTCGAAAAGAATCTAAACTTTTCGAAAGAATCTGAACTTTTCAAAAAGAACCTGAACTTTCCGAAAAGAACTAAAAGCTCTAGGCTTAGTTTTTGAAGAGCACCTGAACTCTTTGAAAGGATTTCTGACCTATTCGAAAAGAAGAGAACTCCTTGCGAACAGCACCAGAACTGTGCGAAAAGAGCTTCAGAAGTCACACTACCTTGCGAAAAGTTCTCCAAATTGTGCGAAATGGTATTATGAAGATTCCCAGCATCTGCAAGGGCAATTCAGTAATCTAGGCACGCGCCCCAATGCATTTAAAAACCCAAGGACATTTCGAAAGATTCTGAGCATGAACCAAAGGCATATTCCACCCCATGTGAGCACCCGAAGATGAAATCACTTGGCGGGAACTTCTAGAAGCTCTAACAGATTTTTAAATTACATAACAGAATTGATGCTTCTGTCATCTGATTGGCTGACCAGATCAAGCAATTCTGATTGGCCAAAATAGATCTGGATCCTTATGCTCGACTCTTATTGGTTGATACAGATCTAACCAATTCTGATTGGTTGATACACATCTGAGCTAGACTTGGGGAAAATTATAAATAGATGAACCATTTGCCCAATTTGGGTATCTAGATTTTGAGTTTCATTTCTGTTGCTCCATTTCCAATTCAGATATCTCATCTGAAACTTCTGTAATAGCCTAGCTTTTATTTGTAAATGATAACTGTGAGATACTTCTGTAATTCAAGGTGAGAATTGTATTCAAGACTACAAATTCGAGAGCTATTTAAGCTGTGCTCTGTAATTGTAATGGTGAATTTGCAAAGGTTGCTGTCAACAGTATATTCTTAATCAGATTCATGTTGAGGGTTCCCTGTGATCTCCTTATTCATTAGATTCCTTTAGATTTACTGTTTTTATAGCAATTTCCCTTAATTCATTATCCCTGTGAGATGCTGCGTTTGTAACCTAATTTCTCACAGCATTTGTAGTGGTATTTTTTATTCTGAATCAAGGATTCGGATTGAAGACTAGTGGATGATCTGTGTCCATTGAAGTGGACAGACCATAGCCATAAGTTCAACTGAATTCTAATCCTTGAGTTTGATTACTTTCCCTTACATCTGTGCTGGTATCTAGATGAAGATTTGATATTATCTCATCTGATTTACACTAATTCTCATTCTGCAATCAAGTACTAAATCGAAGTTGGATATTATTTCTCCATTCTTATTAATTTGCATCAAATTCCCCCAACTCAGATCTGGATCATTTAGTTTAATTTTTACTTTTATCATTTAGTTAATGTGACAAATTCAACCTCCCATCTTATGTGCTTTGTATATAGGGTAAGAGGTCAGATCTGGTAGCTCAGATCTAAAGGTTTATCTTACATTTTAAATCAATTCCCTGTGGACGATCTTTTACTCACTTACATTTAAAACTTGCTACAATTGGCCCTGATCTTGCAGGCTAATTAAGTTCTCTCTGTGCTGATATTTCTTTATTCTTTTTAGTTTTCTAAATTTAGGACAATTCATCATCTGTAAATTTGTTTTTAAAACACAAATAAATCATGCACACTTAGAATCAACAACAGGCTCCCTGAACCTATCAAAATGAAGATGTTGAAACTGAACCTATCAAAGGATGCTTAAGCCTTTCGATAAGAATGGGCGCCAACCTATCGGGATGACGACACACAGAGATGAACCTGTCGAAGAGGACCACTGGACCTATCGAATTCTCCAAATAGTGGGCTGAGGACCCTGAAGCTTCAAAGAGAGAACTCATCCTATCGGTACCCATCGAAGAGACCAGGGAACCAATCGAAAGGAACTACAAGCTTACTTTGAACCTGACGAAAGCTTCTCCAACCTGTTGAAATCGTGTGCTGAACTTCTTAGAAACTATGCTATGCACACGCTAAGACTTGGTGACCTATCACACGCAAATCGAGGAACTTTGGTGACTGGTACGACATTCTAGAAGATGCCCTAGAAAGCTCTAACCAACCCATGTGCTTTAACAGAACTCTAACAAACTCTAACAGCCTTCTAGAAGGGATTTTTGCCCGGAAAAATAGAGGAGAAAGATATATATTGAGACCCCCAATTACCATTGAGGAAAGATCAAAATTCTGAGCAATTTTCTAGAGATCAGAGCTTGCAGTGAGATTCCATTTTCCCTCCTTTAGCCCAGCTATGGTTGGCTAAATCCCTAAGAGCAGCAAGGAGTGAGTTAGATTTATAATTGGGTAAGGCTAAGAGTGTTGCTGGGGTTAATTGCTGCACAGACTACAGATCTGAGAGCATTCCATTGTAAGAGTGGTCTTGTTTGTAATGTAAATGTTTCAATATTTTAATTAGATCTAAAGCTCTTTTGATGCCTTTTAGTGCTCGATCAGATTTGTGTAGAGGAGTTGCTTGATCAGCTCACCCACTTAACTGGTAGACTTCTTGGATGTCATCTGAATTCCCTGGATCTGATATCCCTGTAATTTCCTGCATCTGTGACCTAAGAATTGCAGCATCTGTAGTGATTTTAATTGTTCTAATTGAGGCTCTGGCTTTGTAGGAGATCTCTAGGATGGTCTATGACCATTAAAGTAGACAGATCATAACCTTAAGGTGAATCTGAGCTCAGGCCTTAATTAGATTTATCTGCTGCAATCCATGGATTCGATAAAGCCTATAGGATGGTCTGTGACCATTAAAGTGGACAGATCATAGCCTTAAGGCCAGGTGGATCCTTAGATTTGAAGTGGAATTTATACCCTGAATCGTGCTTATGCTTGAAAGGCCGGTGCTGGCCAGTTGAGGGACTTGTGTGCTTTTGAACCCCTGTAATATGCTTAGCTCAAGCTGATTACAGTGAAGATAATCTCCAAGCTGCTCTTCTCCATTTTCTGAGTTTTTTAAACCTTCCACCTGCAAGATCTGAGGCTCCAAATTCGATCCAAAACAATCTGTATTTTATTTGTAGTATAGTTTAAGTGACAACTCATTTCAAAACTCTCCCCTATCTTTTAACTAAAGTAGAGATAGCTAGGGTGTCAGATCTCTCACAGATTTGGAGATTTATCCTATTTCTAACCAGCCTCCCTATGGAAATTCCCTTACTCACCATTCTTTTAATGCTTGCTACAAAGGACCCTGTATCTTGCAGGTCTAGGATATCTCAGATGTGCTAAATCCATCTCTGTTTTCACTTAATTTTTACATCATAAATCAGCACACTAGAAATCAACAACACCAATTTAGTCATAAGCTGGGAAAAGAGCCACTTTATGGTAACACAAGGAATTGTGTTAGGCCATGTGGTCTCTCACAGAGGAAGAAAGCTTGATAAACCTAAAGTGGACCTGATATCATACCTGCCCCCACCCAGGACTGTCAAGCAAATCAGATCCTTCTTAGGACATGCGAGATTTTATAGGAGGTTCATTAAGGACTTCAGCAAAATTGCCAAGCCATTGTGCCACCTGCTATGTCAGGATGTGCCATTTGAATTCTCTGCTAAGTGTCTTGAGGCCTTTGAGGTATTAAAAAAGTGTCTTACCACTGCATCTATAATCCAGGCTCTAGATTACTCACTTCCCTTTGAACTGATGTGTGATGTATTAGACTTGACCATAGGTCTATCTTAGGGCAGAGAAAAGATAAGCTGCTTGCAATGATTTATTATGATAGCAAAACACTAGCTAAAGCTTAGTTCAACTATACTATCACTGAGAAGGAGCTGCTTACTGTGGTGTTTGTTGTGGACAAGTTTAGACCCTACCTACTTGGGTCTAAAATTATTATTTTTACTGATCACTCAGCCCTAAAATACCTATTGGCCAAGAAGGATGCCAAACTAAGGCTGATCAGATGGATCCTCCTATTGCAGGAGTTTGATCTTGAGATCAAGAATAAGAAAGTAGTTGAGAATGTGGTGGCTGACCACCTCTCTAGAATTGTTTTGGAAGAATGTGCAGCAACACCTATCAATGAATTATTCTCTGATGAGCAGTTATTTGCTATGCAGTTTAGTGTGCCCCGGTTTGCACACATTATGAATTTTCTTGATGTTGGTAGGATCCCCCCTCACTAGTCCAAGATGGACAAAGACTTAGGTCAATCATTTTCTGTGGGTGGAACCATACCTATATAAGCATTGTGTAGATCAGGTTGTAAGGAGATGTGTGCCTGAAAGTGAGTCCCACAATATTCTTTCTATGTGCCATGAGCAAGCCTGTGGAGGTCACTTTAGTGGTAAAAAGACAGCTGTAAAAGTTTTACAATGTGGGCTTTATTGGCCCTCTTTGTTCAAAGATGTACACATACATTGCAATGCCTGTGAGAGATGTCAAAGGTTGGGAGGCATTTCTAAGAAATATTCAATGCCATTGCAACCTATCCTTGTGATAGAACTTTTTGACATCTGAGGCACTAATTTTATGGGCCCCTTTCCTCCTTTTATGGATTTCAACTTTATACTTGTGGCAGTGGACTATGTGTCCAAATGAGTGGAAGCCATTGCCACAAGAACCAATGACCACACGGTTGTCCTTAAAATTTTAAAGGATAATATCTTCTCTAGATTTGGCACCCCCAGAGCTATCATTAGTGATGGGGAGTCATTTCTCTAACAGGCCTTTTGAGAATCTGCTAAAAAAGTATTCTGTTACACACAAAATTGCAATTCCGTACCACCCACAGACCAGTGGGCAAGTTAAAATTTCTAATAGGGAGATCAAAGACATATTGGAAAAGACTATGAGGACAGATAGAAAGGATTGGGCGCAAAAGCTGAATGATGCTTTATGGGCTTACAGGACTGCCTATAAGACCCCTATTGGTATGTCCCCTGTTAGGCTGGTATATGGCAAGGTCTGCCACCGACCAGTGGAGTTAGAGCACAGAGCCTATTGGGCTATCAAAACACTAAATTTTGGTCTAACTATTGCTGGTTCTCACAGAAAATTATAAATGTCAGAGCTTGATGAGCTAAGACTGGAAGCCTATACAAATATAAGAATTTACAAGGAGAAATCAAAGGCATTCTTTGATAAGAAACTCATGAGGAAGGACTTCAATGCTAGTATCAAGGTTTGGCTTTTCAACTCCAAATTAAAATTCTTTTTAAGGTAGTTAAAATCTAGATGGGATGGACCTTACACTGTCATCCATGCCTCCCCATCTGGTGTTGTGGAGATCTTGGATCCCATGTCTGGGAAACTCATGAAGGTGAATGGGCAAAGGCTAAAAATTTGTGTAGAAAATTCAGTGGAGCCTCCTCAGACCATTCACCTGCATGAATCCCCCACTGATTAGTGACCCACAGCTCTGTACACTGTATACCATAATTGTTGAATTTGTGTTTTTCTTTGCTTAAAAAATTTGTCATGTAGTGTTTCACTGTGTATGATTTATAAATTTTATCTGTTTTATTTTGAGTTGTGTGCTGTGCTGTGATATGCATGTGTTGTCATCTGAATTTAATGTGTTGCCATCTGAGTTGTGTGTTGATATGCATGCTCTATTTCTGGTTGAGTGGTTGAGGTGCTATCATTATAAATGTCATGGATCTGATATAATTAAAAATCTATAGTACTCTGAATTTTTGATGCACATATGTTGGTAATGGGAAATCACTTATCATGATGAAGGGTTATATTTGAAGGAAATTGGTGCTGATACATGATGGATAGGTGCATGTCAGTATTGATGCACTGGCCAATATGCAACACTGAGAAAAAGGGTAAATTGTGCTTTCTTGCGAGGCTCTATGGCCTCAATTTCACATTCGCAAGCCACTTGAATAAATTAAAGGCTTTCTCATGGAGTTTTTATAGACAAGTTGTTCCTCGCAAGGGCTTTAGGAGCATGAGCACCTGCTGAAGCCTGATATTAAGCCTCGCGAGGCTCTATCATGTTAGCAACATGGTGCAACGCGAAGAACGGGAATCGAGCATTGTTATTGCGCGAGAGCCACGCGAGTGAAAAGTCTGAAGCATGCAATGTTAACTGCCTCACGAGGCATTATTGCCTTGAATGTTTGTTCCTCGTGAGGATAATAGCTAAGTTGTGTGAGCGATGTTTTAGGGTATTTTAAGTGCTTGCTACTAACTTTATTGGAGTTGGTGAAAAGAATGGGGTGAATGAAAATGAATGAAAGATGGAGTGAAAACTACAGAGTAGCAAGCCTAAAGATACACAGTCCTGCAAGATACAGGGCCTATTGTAGCAAGTTTTGATAAGTAAGAGTTTGTCCCACAGGAAAAATTGATCTAAAGCTCCAAGGGAGCTATCTTTAGTAGGCCCTCCACATCTGGCTACAGATCTGGCAATCCTAACTGGAAGGAGATTTATGGTCACTATAGTCTAAATCCTAAGGTAACTTAATGTCTAAACTACAGAAAGGGTTGAGAAGAGTGATGGAGTGTGAGAAAATAAAGATAAAAGGGTGAGAAGTATGCTATTAGATACAGATCTGATGGGTCTTATAACTCAGACTCGGATCTGCTGCTATAGAAATCTTGTCCAATGGTTACATTATCACCAAAGAGGAGAAAATATCCAACTCACCCCTGTGCCATGATCCAATCCCTTAAGGCTATAACCTGTCCACTTAAATGGTCACACACTATCCAATAGGGGAACCACAGTCCAGGGATGGGTCAGAACAAGTTTATCATTGTAGGCACTACTTCATCTAGGCTATAAGCTCAAGAATCTATAGGAACCTCAACCTCTAAAGTTCTGTGTGTGGGACTAGGATTACAAAGTGCATGAGCCTGGACACACAGGACCAGTAAGAGTTTGAGTACTAGCTTTTAAGCATGGTAGTTCACTGCTTTAGAAAGAAAACAGTAACCCAGTCACAAGCCTGCAATCTCTATAGCCAGATCAGACCTGCCATCTGATGGTGGGTCCATACACATACAGGGGAGTCTGTCTTTGCACAATCTCTCACAAGGCTACAAGCACAAGTACAGAGAGGAAGAATCTGTCTTAGTTTTGTGGATTGGCCTCACCCTAGGGCTATAATCTGTCCACTTAAATGGTCACAGACTATCCACAGATGCTATCCTCCTCACAGAGGTCTAAGATAGAACAAGAACATTACTACCGCCACCATGTTCACAAGGCTACCAGCTCAAGTTCCCATGGGAATTCAGATTTAGTGGGTCCTGTGGTGGGGCTAGGCTGCAATGTGCCTAACCTGGACACATAGGTCACTTAGATCTAAGTAAAGCTTTAAAGACAATCCTCCATTGCTTTCAATACAACTTAGTAATGGAGGATCTCAAGGTAGCAGCCTTGCACAGAACAACTCACAAAACACCAATCCCATACATGTAATAGATCCTATTACAAAACTCCATTAAAACTATACCAAATAATCATACAAAGGCATAGCCAGCAAGTGCTGAACTATGGAGAGAGGAATAAGGAAAAAGAAAACTCCTAAACCCTAACCTTAGCCTACTGTAATTCTACAATCGGTTTCAAGAAGAAGGAATGCAGAAGTTAAGTCTCCAGAAAGAGATCCCTTAAACCTAAGCTAGGCTTAGGCTTATATAGCAGTCGGTTCTCTCAGAATTAGGGTTAGGAAAAACCTAATTTATCAATGTAATTGCGGCCCATTCCTATCCCTTGGATGCCTCAGGGCGTGTGCAAGGAGATTGGAGCATTGGAGTGCATGCCCTAATTGCTGAAAGTTCTCAGATTGCCCTTGCAAAAGTGGAGAGAAATTTAGAACCCAATCCTCGCTGGGTAGAAAAGATTTCTTCATCTTACCGCGTGATAGAATTGGCGTCGCGGGGTTGAATTGACTTGAAGCTAATGCAGTCGCGAGATACTTCTGGCTGTCGCGAGATTGCTCTTTCCTTTTGAATGGCGCGAGAATTACGCGTGCGGTTCGTCCCTTGGTGAATCTCACGAGGAAGCAGTGTTCATAGGCCTATGTATCACGGGAGCATTTCCTTGAAGGTTTGTATCCCGCGGCCACTGCGCGACAGCCACGTGCTGGAGTGCCTGGACCTCTCTCTCTTCAATGAATCGCACGATGATTGAAGACTCCTTTCTTGAGCTGCGCGAGCGCTGATGACTGAAAATCATGAGAACCTCATGAAGTCTGCTTTTCAATTCATTCTATCATCAAACCACGCGAGAATGGCGTGAAGACTGCGTGACCAGTTGGTGTGCTATCTTCAAAAGCCCGCGACAACTGCGCGAAGGAATTCTCTCTGGTTCAATTGAACCCTGCGACATTTGCACGAGGCATTCTTCTTGGTTTGTTTCTGCTTTGTTGTGCCTATGCTGCAGCCAATTCTCTATCTGAGTTCATCCTTCATTCTTCTGAGGGGCTTCTGGGGAAACAGTAGGCTTCTTGGCATGGTTAGGGGTTTATTTGTAGCTGCTGCTTATTACCTATAGAATAGACTTAAAACACATTTATTAAATGATTAAGGGTCTAACAGAGATTAAGTTAAGGGGTGAAAAGTGGTACTTTTCAGGTCTTAACAGGATGATAAATGGCTTCACGCGCTGTGACCCAATTTTAGCTCTGTGAGTGACCTCGCGAGATTGGTAGTTCTTCTAAACTACATTCCTCGCGAGGCACCTTTCTTCTCTACGACTTCATTTCTCATGATATCTCATTTAAGCGCGCAAGAAGAGGCTACCCCACGAAGTAACTGGCGACAACCTAGAGAAGCACGGGTTCCTTCATTTAACCCTACGAATTTTCACTTCACTTCATCTCGTTTTTGCCTTAAGTTTCACTGAGCATTCCCATGCTCCCTCCTCCCTTCTATCTTTTCTATTGCCAAAACCACTCCAACTCAACCATTTTCCTCCTGTAATTGTGTCCCACATCACCTCCTGGTTACTTTGAACTCAGTTTGGGGGGATTTGTTCCACTATGCATAGTTTAAAGTGGAACCGTAATGATTTGGTGGTAAGTTCTCTCACCCTCTCGTTTGTTTTGATTGGCTACTGTTGTAGTGATAAGTAGGGTGAAATTTAGGTGCAATATTGTCCATTTAAGTTTGAGCTACCCAAATCTTGAATTTAAAGCTCTAATTTTGAGGAATTGGGATAGCCATGGCCACGGGTTAAAAGTTAACTGACACTTTAGTTGCCTTGGTGACCCCTACACCCACTGAAAGCCCTATGGTAATTTGAAAATCTATGAGGATTGCAGAGGCCTCCACATGGAGACCTCTGAGGTACCTACTCAAGTTGTTGAGCCCCAAGTTGAGCAAACCAAGAAGAGGGCAGCCTCTGTGAAGAAGGCCAAGGGTGTGGTGTTGTCGCTCCAAGTGTGCCATAATTGTGTGCATTATGAATCAAAAATTAAAGAATTAAAGAATGCTAGGTTATATGGATGTTAACTTATGAAAGGGATATCAGCACATTGGGGCTAACACTGGCCTGCAAGATCAGGGCCAATTGTAGCAAGTTTTAAATGTAAGTGAGTAAAAGATCGTCCACAGGGAATTGATTTAAAATTTAAGATAAACCTCCAGATCTGTGCTACCAGATCTGGCTCTATAATTATCTAAAAAAAAGAATAGATAAAAGAGAGTGTTGGATTGTGTCACATTTAACTATAAGCAAATAAAGAAAAGAACTAACTACATGATCCAGATCCGAGTTGGGGAGGTGTTTAAAATAAGACAAATGCAGAAATAATAGCTTCATGTACTTTAGCCTCTGAATTTTAATGGAGAATCAGAGTTCAACAGAGATTCAATCTTCATCGGCTACCGACAGATGTAAGAGAAATAAATCGAATTAAGGAATAGGTTTAGACTTATGGTGTGATCATCACTTAAATGGTCACGGACACATCACTAGTCGTGGCCTATTCTTTAGTTCGAACATGAACATCATCGTAAATCTTTGCTAGAATTAGGTTACCAACGCTAATTATGCATGATGAATTAAGGGAAGTTGCATGCGGATGAGTGAATCTAAAGAAGTCTAATGCACTAAGGTGATCATTGAACCCTCGACATGACTCCAATGGAGAAGACACAAATTACGACAACCTTTTAAAATCCAAAATTACAATTCTGAGCACGCTTCTTAGAGAGCCCTCGGACTTCTGATCTTGAGTCCGAACTTGGAAGTACAAATCACTCACAATGGCTCTCAAAGGTAAACTACAAGAAGGGATTACAGGGGTTCGGATAAGCTATCGGCCGGAATGAGAAACAGAGATGAAAACTCTAAATCTGGATACCCAAATTGGGCAAATGGTTAGTCTATTTATAGTTTTCCCTAAGTCCACTCGGATGTGTATCAACCAATAGGAGTCGAGCACCGGGATCCGGATACATTACGGCCAATCGAGGCTTGATCTGGTTTAGCCAATCGAAGCAGAGGCATCAATTACATTATGCATTTTGAAATTCGTTTGAGCTTACGGAAGTTCCCGCCAGGTAATTTAACTTTGGGCGCTCACATGGGTTGGAATATGCCTTCGGATCTTGATTGGAACCTTCCGGAATGTTCCTGGTCTTTTGATTGCATTGGGGTGCATGCAAAGTTTCCTAAAATACCCTTCGAATGAGCTGCAAATCCCCAGAATGCCATTTCACATAGTTTAAGGGCTTTTTTAAGTAAGTAGTTAGAGTTTCTAGAAGTTCCGCCAAGTAATTTCATCTTTGGGTGTTCACATGGGGTGGAATATGCCTTTGGTTCATGCTCGAGAATCTTAGGAATGTCTCTGGGCTTTTCAATGCATTGGGGCTCGTGTGATTACTAAATTGCCCTTGTTAAAAATGCGAATCTCGAATACCTTTTCGCGAGTTGAGGCCTTTTCACAAAGTTCAATGACACGACTACTCATTACATAAGTTCAATCTTCTTTTAAGTGTTTTCTTCTTGTCGCAAAGTTCAAGGTTCTTTACGAAAAGTGCAAGTTCTTTGCGAATAGTAGAAGTTCTTTGCGAATTGAACTCTAGGCTCCCATTCTTCTTTGCGAATAGTAGAAGTTCTTTGCGAATTGAACTCTAGGCTCCCATTCTTCTTTGCGAATAGTAGGAGTTCTTTGCGAATGGCTTTCTCTCTTGCTTCAGGTCTTTGTCTGCTCTTTTAGACCCTCTTTAGCCATTCTTTGAAATTTGTTTCTTCACTCCTTCTTTAAACTTGACATGGAAATCGACTTTTGATCTTTTGGGATGCTTTTGGTTGGACACATCGATTGGTTAGCTGTAAAATGCACACTAAAGCACTTATTTAGTCTTCTCAAGGGTCTTTCAAGGCTCATGTTTAGGGGTGAAAAATGGTATTTTTCACTACTTAACATGTGGCCTCTGATGCCCATACTCAAAAGAAGATATCTGCTCCCAAAAAGAGGGCCAGAGAGCACCCACCCACTATGAGCCCTGTGAAAGCAAATAAAAAATAGAAAAAGGGCAAAGAAATGGCCCCTGAGGTCCCTGAGGTTGCCCCTGAGGAGGAGGAAGATAATGAGTACCTCAGGGTACCCTCTGAATTTGTGGGTACAATTAAACTGGAAGCAAAATTGCCTTTGATAAGGCATTCTTTGAGGACCAACAAGAGACAGCTACCTCCATTGAATACTTGACCAAGACCACACTACTTCCCCTATTAAGGCCTCCACTGCAGCTAGTCTTCCTTAGATTAGGTAGTTGTTTTATCAAAATATTAGGGAAAAGACTGGGGATGATGGGAACCTAGCATTGCTAGTGCTGATAGACAATTTTTAGATGCTGTTTAACCAAGCAGCAATTGCTGAGATACTTGGGATACTCGCCAAGTACAACACAAAGTGTGGCTTGGGTCCTCCTTTGACAGCCACAATTCCAGAAATTGCCAAGGAGCTCACTAGAGGAGTTACTGGATCAGGGTTATCCTTTAGGAAGAGGAATTTGCACCATAACCTGAGATTTATGGATGGGGTTCTTAGGAAGAATATATATTACTCTGGGCACCAGCGGGAGAGGAGGTTCCCCATTGCTGATGCTCTTTACTCCTTCCACCTTAACCACTACATTGCTGCAGCCAAATTAATTTTTGATGGAATGAAGGATATTCATGAGAAGGTGAAAAATGAAAAGAAGCCCCATTCATTACCCTACAGTAGGCTCATTACAGCCTTGCTGTAGCTGGGGGGCTATCACTTTCAGATGAATGAAGAAACTATATCCTTAGCCCCCAGCAAATGTGGCAAAAAGCAGTGGGAGATTAGTGGCACCATGATTAAGCAAAAGAAGAAGGAAGTAGTTGTTGCTGCTTTTGTGGCCACCTCTACAGTAACCTCACCTCTGCAACCATTCCTTCAGTCTCTGCTACTGCCAGCCCTGTTGCTGACTCTCAAGTAGCCACCTCAAGTGTGCCAGCTAGCACTACCTTGCTAAACATTACCTCATCAACAATAACCTCCATTCCCATGCCAATTCCTACCTCCAACCCAACCTCCCAACCCTCCATAGAAACCGCATTACCTCAACAACAATCCATAACCTCACCACCCATAACCACCTCAGCAACCACAATATCTCCATCTACTACCATCACCTCATCCTCACAGCCCACCACAGCCATATAATCTATACTTATACCTATACCTTTACCCATTACATCAGCCACAACTAGTCCAACCATCCCTACCATACCTTTAACCTTACCTACACCTGTACCTACACTCACAGCCCATCCCAGCCTACCTATTAAAGTGACATACAAAAAGAAAAGGAAGCTAACCAAAGCCCCCACTGAGCCACAACCCACCTATGTCTCCTATATTATCCAAATCCCTGAAACCACAGCCATACCTGACCCTACCATAGATATTCAACCACCCTCACCAACCCAAGACTCTTCAATACCCCATGTAGAGAGTGAGCCCCAAATTCCTGGCATCCCACACAGCCCCCCTGTTAAGACCTGAAAAGTACCACTTTTCATCCCTTAACTAAAACTTTGATTAGACCCTTAGCCACCTAATAAGTTCATGTTAAGTGTTTTGTGTAGGTAATAATCAGCAGTGAAATAAGGCCAAGAATCCTGTTAAGGAGCCTGCTTTGGCATAAGATATCCCTCAGAAGAATGAACTCTGAATCCAGACCTGAAATGAGCCTCGCGCAGCTGACCCAAGCTTTAGAGGATTCAGGAGAAATATGCCTCGCGCAGTTCAACTAAGCTTCTCAAGGCTTTACAGCAACCTCTCGCGCAGATGAATGACTGAAGAACTTCAGAAACTCAAACTTGCATAGCTCTCGCGAAGCTCAAGAGTAGAACACATTGCACAGTATCATGCAGTTCAAAGCAGACCTCTCTCAATCATGCAGTTCACTCAGAACGACTGAGGAGAGAGAGTTTCAGAAGATTCCTTGCGCAGCTGTCGCACAGTCATCGCGAGATGCAATTATCAGAAGAAGAACGCCTGGCACAGTCCTCGCGCCATTCAAGAAAGAAAATTTCCTGGCAAAAGCAAAGCCAATCTCGTGAAGACCAAGTGAGGCATAGAACCTCACGGAATTCAGAACTCAGTAGAGCCTCACGAGGTAACTCGCGAAGTCCAAGTAAAGAGAAGTGCTCGCGAAGTTCTCTCGCTACTGCCCAGCGAAGACCGATCGACCGCACGACTGCTTGAATTGTAACCCCGCGACACTTGAGACTGTGTTTTCTATTCAACCTCGCGAAGCCCAATCCAGCGAGAGTGCAACTCTCTACCGCGCGACTGCCTGAAGAGCAACCCAAGGCAACCTCGCGATGGCTGAAGCTTTAGTGTCAAATCATCCTAGCGAAGAGCAAAGAGCTACCATGCGACAAGTCTGGGAAACTACAGCTACCTAGCGAAGCTCTAACCCTAAACTTCCATCTCTTTAGCAGAGGCCCTTCTGGGTATTTCCAACGATTAGGGCACGCACTCTCACGCTTAAATCTCTATGCACGCGCCCCGAGGCATCCAAGGATCATTATCAGGCCACGTAGCATCGTTAAAATTAGGGTTTCCTAACCCTAATGCGCCGCCACCCCACTGCTATATAAACCCATACCTGAGCTTAGGTTTAGGTATCTGGGAACCCATCTCAGATCGTTTTTCTTTTCTCTTTCTTTTTAGTAGTAAGTAGTTTTCTTTTTCTTTCCTTCTCTCCATAGTCTAGCACTTGCTGGCTATGCCTTTGTATGTGTTATTGAATTAGATCAATGGAAGTTCTATAATAGGATCTGTACTTTATGAGATTATTATTTGTGTGTGAGATGCTCTGTGCAAGGCTGCTGCCTTGTGATCCGCCATCACTTTGGCTCTGTTTCAAAGCAATGGAGGACTGATTCTAAGGGCCACTCTAATCCAAGTGACCTGTGTGTCTGGGCTATCATGGTCCTACAGCCTTAGCCCCACCACAGGACCCACTAGATCTGAAATCCCCATGGGAGCTTGAGCTGGTAGCCTTGTGAGCATGGTGGTAGCAGCGATAATCTTGTTTTGTTTTGGGCTCCGTGAGGAGGATAACCTCTGGGATAGTCTGTGACTATTTAAGTGGACAGATTATAGCCTTAGGGTGATTCTGATCCACCGATCCAAGATGGATCCTTCTTCTTTACACCTGAGCTTGTAGAAGCCTGGTGAGAGATTGTACAGAGGTAGACTCCCCCATATTTGTATAGATCCGCCATCAGATGTTGGATCTGATCTAGTTATAGAGATTGTAGGCTGGTGACTGGACCATTGTAGCCTCGCTCAAGCAATGGACAGCTGGATCGAAGGTTGTACTCAATCTCTTGTTGGTTCTATGTGTTTGGGCTATCATGGTCCTACAGCCTTAGCCCCACATATAGAACTTTAGAGGTTGAGGTTCCCTATGGATTCTTGAGCTGGTAGCCTGGATGAAATAGTGCCTGTAATGATTTACTTGTTATGTTTTGACCCATCCCTGGATAGTGGCTCCCCTATGGGATAATTTGTGACCATCCAAGTGGATTGGTTATAGCCTTAAGGGTGGAATCATGGCCGAGTGATGGGTTAGATCCTTTTTCCTCAGAGGTGATAATGTAGCCTCTGGACAGGATTTCTATAACATCAGATCTAAATCTAAGTTACAAAACTTCTCTGACCTTGGGTCAATAACATACTTCTCACCCTTTTTATACTCATTTTCCACACTCCATCCATCCTCTCAACACTTTCTGTAGTTTAGTTATTAGAATACTTAGAATAAGTGACCTTAAACTCCCCTCCTTCTAGGACTGCCAGATCTGCAGACAGATCTGGAGGGACTACTAGAGATGGCTCCCTTGGAGCTTTAGATCACCTTTCCCTGTGAGACAAACTCTTACTTATCAAAACTTGCTACAAAGGACCCTGTATCTTACAGGTCTAGGACTTCTGAGTTGTGCTGGATTCACCCCCTGTTTTACTCTGTCTTTGATTTTTAAATAACTTTCATCACCAACCAATAGTGAAAGCACACCAGAAGTAGTCAACAAGTTTTTGGCGCCGTTGCCGGGGAGAGATGATCTATTAGTAGACTCTTACTTTTTGTATTCTTAGTATTCTTTGCACATGTGAATAATTGATACTGCTGACATAATTTTGAACCTTTCTTGCAGATCTAGACAGCAGCGGTGAAGGATAGTTGAACTGCAATTGGAGCTTAGCTACCTCTGTTTGCAAACTCTCTGACTTTTAAAGCTCTGTCTATCTTTCTTAAACAATTTTTTTAGCAGTATATAGGATAGTATAAATGTATTCTTTGAATAGCTGTAAACTAGTTAGATAAATTTGTTAGTGTATAATTATTCTTTTGCAATGTGCCTGCAAGAAGCTTTCCTTGCTGTTGGTGTGCTTGTATGTTAGGGAGGAGATCCCTAAATACGCTTTAGAGCCTCTTGACCTGAGTTAGAAAGGGAAGGAGACTTAGAAGAGACAGGCACACCACAGAGAGCCCCCAAGTGAATCTGTGGCTAATTATGGGTGAAGAACAACCCAGAACCCTCAAGGAGTTGAATGCTCCGAATGACTATAACTCCCCTTTTAGCATTCAATTCCCTGATGTTCAGGGGAACTATGAGATAAAAACTTCAATCATCCAGATGCTGCCAGCTTTCCATGGGCTTAGCAAAGAAGACCCTTACAAGCATATTGACCAGTTCTTGGCCTTGTGCACCACTTTTAATATCACTGGTTTGGGACCTGAGGCTACTAGGCTCAGACTCTTTCCCTTCTCTCTGAAGGATAGGGCCAATACCTGGCTGACCACTCTTCCTAACAATAGCATTGCTTCATGGAAAGACTTGCAGACCAGATTCCTAACCAAGTTCTTCCCTGAGACCAAAACTAGCCAGTTGAGGAAAGAGATTCTTGCGTTTGCTCAATCCCCAACTGAGGATTTTAACCAGTCCTGGGATAGGTTTAAAGAGATGCTCAAACAATGCCCCCACCACAAGATCCCTGAGTGGCAGCTTGTACAAAGCTTCTATAATGGGATTGAGAGAAAAATAGAGATATGGTCGATGCCTCTTGTGGTGGATCCTACATGCACAAGATTGCTGAGGAGGCATGGGAATTGTTTGAGGTGATTAGTGAGAATGCTTTTCAAAAGCCATCCCTGGCAAGAACTAGTCAGGAATCTGACTCAAAGGTGGGGCCTGCTGTTGGTTCAAAAGGAAAAATTTATGAGGTGTCTGGGAACAATGACCTGTAGCTGCAGATGGCAAACCTCTCTATGAAGTTTGATAAATTATTGACTGTGATGCAACCCAGAAGGGCTGCTCATGTGGCGGAGGCATGTCTGATATGCCTGTCCCCACAGCACACAGTGGAAGAATGTCCATCTGCAGGACAATTTCCTGAATTGATGTTGGAACATGCTGCTGCTGCTCAATCTTATGGCCAGCAACAATCTGGGGGCTATAATAGGCAGCCATATGGATACCAGCACCAAAATGCTGGTTACTAATGGAGAGACCACCCAAATCTAAGGTGGAAGCAAGACAACTACATGCAGCCCCAGCAGATGTTGGCCTTACCACAAAGACCACAACAACAGTTCAATCAAGGGAATGCCCCTAGGTCTACCTTCCAGCACCATCAGCAGCCCCATCAGTAGTAAAATTAGTTGGTCTTACCCCCTTCTTAACCTAGAAATACTTCTTTCGAGGACCAGGTCTTGACATCACTTTAAAACCTGGGTTCCTTGACTCAGACTGTGAACTCTCATGGTCAGAGCATTAAGAAGATGGAAGAATAGATTGGACAACTAGCGAACACCTTAGCCAAAAGAGAAGAGGGAAAGTTGCCCAGTCAACTAGTGGTTAATCCCAAGGGCCAATTTTTGATTGGTGAAGGATCTTCAGACCTTGAAGGGGATCTTTCATTGAATTGATGACAAGAACTGTGCACCTTTGTATAATATGTACTTTACAATTTATAGGAATAGTTAGCAATCTGGTTGGAATTTGAGTTTAGTGCTTTAATGCCTACTTTTATACCAGCTCCCCCTGTTTGATAATTTCAAGTGATTAAATGATGATGTAGTATTTGAATGCTTTGCGTGATGTGTGACTTTAATGCCTTGAGAGTATGAGAATTTGTGAATGCTTTATAATGCTTATGGGTGTCCCTGGAAGAGAGTCTGTGAGAGAATCCACCCATAAAGTCAAGGTCAAAAAAAAAAAAAAACAAAAAGCTGACTAGTGGGTGAGTGAATTCTACCTCGGTTAAGCCATCGCGGGGTTCTGAATAATGGGTTTGGTCCCATCTCGCACAGTTCATAAAGAACTACTTTGTTTTGCTGTCACGAGTTTTAGATATAACTAGGTGGGCTGCCTCGCGCAGTTTAAAGGAACATCTAATCTCGCGACCCATTCATTCCCAGCTAGCGAGCGGACATTTTCAAAGCGCGCTGAGCCTCGCGATATTTAAATCCCACCCCGCACTGCTTTTCCTTACTGCTTTCTCTTTCCTCTCCTACCAGCGAAACCCTAGCTCCCACTCCTCTCAACCTCTCTCCTTCAGCATCCTGTCTATAGATCATTGTTCACTTTGAAATTTTGGATTTTTTTTCTTAAAGCTTCCATCAATAGTTGCCCCCTGTTAAAAGCTCTTGAGATCCACCGTGCGTTCAATTAAATAGAACCCTAACTTTTAGGGTTAGACTCAGCTCCTGATATTTCCTTTCAAAATTTTAACTGCACACTCTCCAAGGAAAGTTGTGATGGCTCCTAAAAGCGCACCTGTGAAGAGAGCCAGGGACAAGGCCGCTGTGGAGCCTACCCCTAAGAAAGCCAAGTCCTCTACGGCTCAGCACAAAGGGAAGGAGGTGGTTCCTGAGAAGGCTGCACCAACACCGGATTATTCTACACCCTCTGAGCTCCTCATTTCCATTCCCTTAGAGCCTGAAGCCATTTTTGATATCTCTTTCTTTGAATCAGAGCCGTTGTCAGCCCCTGCCATCGAGTTCTTATGCAAGGCTGGTTTGTTCCCCTTGATGCAAATGATTCCTGCACTAGCCTACCCTAGGTTAGTGCAGCTCTTTTACTAGCACCTTAGGGTCAGACCAGACACACAGGGGCAGCCAGGCCTCCTTGCATTAGTTGACAATTTTGAGATGCTGCTTAAGCCGGAGTTAATTGCTGAAGTCATGGGCATCCATGCCAGTTTTGTTCCCAACTGCGATTATGGTGCCCCTGTGAGTGCCCCCATTGACACAATTGCCCAGGCCATTACCAGAGGCTTGAAAGCCACAGGGGACTCCATTAGAAGAAGAGATTTGGAGCCCAAACTGCTGTTCATCGATCAAGTGCTGAGGAAGAATATCTATTGCTCCGGCCATCAGCAAGAAAGGAGGACACCAATTGCTGATGCTCTCTATTCCTTCTCTCTGGGCCATGGATTTAATGCTGCATGGTTGATCTTCAAGGCTATAAATGATACAATGGTGAAGCTGGGGCTGCAAAAGAAAATCCACACTCTCCCCTATGGAAGACTCATCACCAGACTACTTCTGAGGGGAGGGTACAAGATACCAGTGGGGGAGTTATCTGCTGACCTCACTCCCACCACTTTTGCTAAAAGACAATGAGGATCGCAGAAGTCTAATGGATCCCGTAAGAAGAAGAAGAAGGTCAAGCTCGAATGTCTCTCTCGAGGGAGAGGGAGCTGCTGTGGCAAAGGCCACCCCTGGCCCCAAAAAGAAGGCTAGAACCCTTGCCCCAAAGAAGGTGGCGTGAGCTTCTGTCACCTCTGCTTCTGCAGCAATCCCTCCATCCACCACTCTTGCCTCTCCACTACCTTCTTCACCCATTCCATCTCTCCCTTTCCCTCTTTTATCTCCTTTTTCCATTCCACCTCCCACTATTATCCGTACCTGGGAAGAAAGTGTTGAACCCTTGGACAACACTCCACCTTCACCCACCATACCTCAATCCATAACCCCAGTCTCTCCCATAGCATCGGATCCACACCCTGACAGCCCTCCCTTGATAACCTACCTTAAAAAGAAAACCTCTCACACTACCCCTGCCTCATCTTTACCCACTTCCTCCTCGCCTGTCCTTCCCACAGACACACCCCTTATTGACCAACCCTTAGTCCCACCTCTCCATGACCTAGACTTTAACCTAGCCACCACTTCAGGGTATCAAGCCTTCATGGCCACCTTGCTTGATACCTTACCCACCCAAGACATCCCTCTCCCTGAGTCTCCTCTCCCTTCACCACATCATTCGCCAGACCCTTCCCCCTTCCCCCCTACCACTTTCCATCATGCCCCCACTTCCCCTTTCCAACCTGTTCCTTCTTATCCTCCTACTCCACCTCAACCAACCTCAGATACCCTTACTCATATCCTTTCCCTCATACATGACCTCCAAACCCAACTATCCAACACCACACACTCCAAGCCCAAATGCAAACTGACATAACCACCATACAATCCACCCTTCACACATTGACAAACCCACCAATCCCAACACAACCTCCTACCACCCCATTGACCCAACCCCTTCCACCTCGGCTCCCCTGTTCCAGACCCCACCCCGTTGACTTACCTCCATCCTTCCTCCTCCATGATACCATACCCAACCACTCCTTTCCCTCTCTCCCTATCCTTCCACCTCTAATACTACCTCCCCCTCAACTTACCAACTCTTCTACCCAAATTGACCCCATTCCATTCCCATCCCCCTTTTCCATTCCACCCCCCCTATTTGCACCCCCACTCCTTCCATTTCAATCCTTCACCATCCCCTTCTTCCCTTACCCTGAACCATCCACATCCGCTGCCCTTCCTTCATTTCATTTTCCACCCATACCTTCCATTCCCTCTCTTCTCCCACCCCTCCTCAATTCACCACCATTCAACCTGCACCCACTTCTCTCCCCCAGGATCCATCACCATCTCCTCCTTCCACTCCATTTCTACCAATCTTGCCCAGACACTCCTACTACACCCTCCTCCATGCCATGAGGGATAATCCGTATATTAAGAGGGATGTCGTTGTTCTCCCAAGTGTGCTTCGCTTATTGGTTGGTGGTGAAAGTTATTTAAAAATCAAAAACAGAATAAAACAGGGGATGAATCAGCACAACTCGGAAATCCTAGACCTGCAAGATACTGGGTCCTTTGTAGCAAGTTTTGATAAGTAAGAGTTTATCCCACAGGGAAAGGTGATCTAAGGCTCCAAGGGAGCTGTCTCTAGTAGTCCCTCCAGATCTATCTACAGATCTGGCAGTCCTAGAAGGAGGGGAGTTTATGGTCACTTATTCTAAGTATTCTAATAACTAAAGTACAGAAAGTGTTGAGAGGATGGATGGAGTGTGGAAAATGAGTATAAAAAGGGTGAGAAGTATGTTATTGACCCAAGGTCAGAGAAGTTTTGTAACTTAGATTTAGATCTGATGTTATAGAAATCCTGTCCAGAGGCTACATTATCACCTCTGAGGAAAAAGGATCTAACCCATCACTCGGCCATGATTCCACCCTTAAGGCTATAACCAATCCACTTGGATGGTCACAAATTATCCCATAGGGGAGCCACTATCCAGGGATGGGTCAAAACATAACAAGTAAATCATTACAGGCACTATTTCATCCAGGCTACCAGCTCAAGAATTTATAGGGAACCTCAACCTCTAAAGTTCTATATGTGGGGCTAAGGCTGTAGGACCATGATAGCCAAAACACATAGAACCAGCAAGAGATTGAGTACAACCTTCGATCCAGCTGTCCATTGCTTGAGCGAGGCTACAATGGTCCAGTCACCAGCCTACAATCTCTATAACTAGATCAAATCCAACATCTGATGGCGGATCTATACAAATATGGGGGAGTCTACCTCTGTACAATCTCTCACCAGGCTTCTACAAGCTCAGGTGTAAAGAAGAAGGATCCATCTTGGATCGATGGACCAGAATCACCCTAAGGCTATAATCTGTCCACTTAAATGGTCACAGACTATCCCAGAGGTTATCCTCCTCACGGAGCCCAAAACAAAACAAGATTATCGCTGCTACCACCATGTTCACCAGGCTACCAGCTCAAGCTCCAATGGGGATTTCAGATCTAGTAGGTCCTGTGGTGGGGCTAAGGCTGGAAGACCATGATAGCCCAAACACACAGGTCACTTGGATCTGAGTGGCCCTTAAAATCAGTCCTCCATTGCTTTGAAACATAGCCAAGGCAATGGGGGATCATAAGGCAACAACCTTGCACAGAGCATCTCACATATAAACAACAATACCACAAAGTACAAATCCTATTGCAAAACTTCCATTAATCTAACTCAAATATATATACAAAGTCATAGCCAGCAATTGCTGGACCATGGAGAGAAGAAAAAAAAAAGAAAAAGAAAAACTACTTACTGCTAAAAAGAAAGAGAAAAGAAAAACAATCTGAGATAGGTTCCCAGATACCTAAACCTAAGCTAGGCCTAGGTATATATAGCAGTGGGGTGGCGGCGCATTAGGGTTAGGAAACCCTAATTTTAATGATGCCACGTGGCCTTATAATGATCCTTGGATGCCTCGGGGCGTGTGCACAGAGAATTGAGCGTGGGAGTGCATGCCCTAATCACTGGAAATTTCCAGAATGCCCTCTGCTAAAGAGATGGAAGTTTAGGTTCAGAGCCTCTCTAGGTAGCTGTAGTTTCCCAGACTGGTCATGTGGTAGCTCATTGCTCTTTGCTAGGATGATTTGACACTGAAGCTTCAGCCGTCGCGAGGTTGCCTTGGTTTACTCTTCAGGCAGTCGCGCGGTAGAGAGTTGAGCTCTCGCTGGGTTGGAGTTCGTGAGGTTGAATAGAAAGCACAGTCTTAAGCGTCGCGAGGTTGCAATTCAAGCAGTCGCACGGTAGATTAGTCTTCGCTGGGCAACAGCGCGAGGTCTTCTCTTTACTTGGACTTCGCGAATTACCTCGCGAGTTTCTTTTGAGTTTTGAATTGCGCGAGGTTCTTTGTCTCACTCAATCTTTGCGAGCTTGGCTTTGCCTTTGCCAGGATGCTTTCTTTCTTGAATGGCGCATGAACTGCGCGAGGTGTTCTTCTTCTGAGAATTGTACCCTGCGGTGACTGCGCGACAGCTGCGTGAGGAATCTTCTGAAGCTCTCTCTCCTCAGCTGTCTTAAGCGAACTTTGCGAGATTGAGAGAGGTCTGCTTTGAACTGCGCGATACTGAGCGATGTGTTCTACTCTTGAGCTTCGCGAGAGCTATGCGAGGTTGAGTTTCTGAAGCTCCTCAGTCATTCATCTGCGCGAGAGGTTGCTGTAAAGCCTTGGGAAGCTCAGCTGATCTGCGCGAGGCTTCAAAGTTCATTCTTGCTGAGGGGCATCTGGTGCCAAAGCAGGCTCCATAACAGGATTCTTGGCCTTATTTCACTGCTGATTATTTCCTGAACAAAACACTTAAGAAGAGTTTATTAGGTGGCTAAGGGTCTAATCAAAGGTTAAGTTAAGGGGTGAAAAGTGGAACTTTTCAGGTCTTAATAGATGTTCTTAATGGCATGGCCCAACTCCGCCAAGCCATCGAATACCCCTTGCTGCAGAAGCTTAGTGACTTGAAGCTTGCTCACCACGAGTAGCTGCGAGATATATCCAAAGGGTGGGAGGCAATTTTGGAGACATCAAATGCGAACAAGGCTGTAGCAACATACTACAGAATGGCTACTGAGATGGAAAAGGCCAATGCAGAGAGGGTGAAAAAGCACAACAGGATATTAGAGAAAAAATTAAACAATGCTCAGGAGATCACCCGACTCAATAAGGAGCTTGTAGATACCAATCTCCTGTGGGCTAACAAGAAAATTGAAATCTCGGAACAGAGAGTTGCTTTCCTATTGTCCCAACCTATACAGGCCACCCCCATCGCCACCGCTCCCCCTGAGGCCCCATCTTCTTCCACACAACCAGGCCCATCTTCTTCCACTGCCCCTACCCCAACCCCTACACAATCTGTTCCCCCAACTCCCAAAGCCCCCACCCCGGTAGCTCCTCCTGTTCCTCCTCAAATGCCTCTGCATTCCTTATACCTACACTTGTTGCTCTGCTGCAATCCCTCTGCAGCTCTTGCTCCTCCTCGTGCCCCCTATTCCCTCTCCGCTCTTAAAGAAAACGCACCTTCCAAGAAAAAGCCCACTTCTAAAAGAGCCACGCAGCCCAAAAGGCAAAAGGCCCCTCCATCCCCACCTCCAAAGGTCACAGAGCTTCCAGATGATCCCCATGGGCGCCTACTTTCCAAAGAAGAAGGCGAGAATCACGCCTTGGATTGGACCCCTCGAGCTCTTTCCTTCGGATTCGACTCGATCACCACCTCACGGATCCCAAGGTGCCCAACCCCATCACGCTCCTTCATCCGCCTCAGCACAATCCTATCCTCGTGAGGAAATTTCGCAAAGAGGACTACTCCCCCAAGTCGCTCTTTGAAAATTGGAAAAGAAACATCTGCCCAGTCTGAGGAGGCACCACCACTAAGCCAGCCCGTGAAAGGGAAGAGCCCTACCATTCCTATAGTGAAATTACCAGATCCATCTCCTGTGGCTCCCCCTAAACCAGAAAAAGGGAAAAGTCCTCTCCTGTCTCAGGTGCCAGCCCAAGCCAAATCCCTCGTTGCCCCTCCTGAACCAGCACAAGCCCAATCATCTCTTATTCCCCCTCTGCCTCAGCAAGGGCAAGCCTCCAAAGGTAAGGGCCCCAAAGGAAAATCTCCCACCCCCTGAGCCAACCACTGCTAAATCTTCAGAGATCCCTCCTGAACCCAAGAAGAGAAAAATGAGGGTCCGGGCTCCAACCATACCCAAAACTCCCGAGCAAAGAAAGGCACAGAGGGAACGAAAGAAGAAAGAAGAAGAGGCTCTCCTGCAAGAGCATGCAAGGAAGATGGGATGGGATAAATTTTAAGACAGATTCTAACTAGATTGTACCTAGGAATTTCTCTGTTTCTTTTACAACTGTTCTCTTGTATTTTGTACATTTCTACTATTTCATAGACTTTTCCCCTGTCTTTACTATCTTGCTTTGACTGTGTGTGTTCTGTTCCCTGTTCTTTCCTTTTCTTTTAGCATCATTTGTTCTGCTGCCCATTCACCTTGAACCAGTTAGGACACTGCTCCTCATAGGTTTGGGGGTATGGCAGGCAGACCCTGCCAATGGAATAGTTAACATAAGTGCAACAGACTCATATGAGCAATATGGAAATGGACCTCTGTTCACTTCAGAATCAAGAAATTAAGAAGCTTAAAATTTATGCAAACCTTGGACATTATAAACTTCTAATATTCCACATTTCCATGATAATATCACCAAGGAAACCTACTTGTATTAGCACTTAGTGAATCATTAGAGAGAGAAAAAGGTGAGGACACACTTGAAAGTTCAAAGGATGACCATAACCAGTGAGAATTGGGCCTACAAAATTTTTCTATTCTTTGAGGAGTAACTAAGGCATTTCTTTTAGTTCTAATAGTGGTGATCAACTTGTGCTCACTAGAAGCTAGGTAACTCCAAGTTGAAACAACTGACAGTACTCATGAGATCTAGGAAAGGATCAAGGCCTTCTCTTGGACAGTTTGAGCCCAAAAGACCAATCCTAAAGCAACTGCCCTTGTCCATACCCCCTTTGAGCTTCAAATCCTAAATTTCTTCAAAATACACCTGAGTACTTGAACCTGAACCTATGAACCTGATTCAACCTACCCTCACTCTGAGAATTCAGAAGGTAAAGGAGAAAGAGTTGAAGATGGACTAGCTATGGTCAACATTAGGTGAATGGAGAAGAAGGATCTCAAAAATCTGGCAGTATGGTAACTGAGAACATGGTGGCATTTCTGAAAAGCAAAAACAAAATAAAAAGAAGGAAACTTCAGTAAAAATGACAAAAATAATAATGAAGAGGAATAAGAGAGAAGTCAAGAGGAACTTTCATTGGAAAATCAAAATCAAGAAGAGAAACTGATCACTTCAAATCTGAAAATCACAAAGAAGATGAAGGGAGCTGAATTATGCAAGGTGGAGTCATGAACCACCTCTGTGACCTACTGATTTCTCAAATTGGAACCCCTCTTCAACCTTCCATTCTTTTTAACCCTACTCCATAAAGCCACATTACAGCCCAGTTAAAAGTCCTTGTGATCCAAAGTTGAGTGAGCTGTCATATGAAGATAAGGAATTATCTAATCTATGGTGAGGAACTGACAATGATGTCAGCACTTAAGAACTCTGCCTATGCTCATGCTTACAAACCCAGTTGGGGGATGTAACTGCTCTTGAGCCTGTGAGAAACTAAACCCCTCAACAAACCTTTATGAGAGTATACCCTGCAAAGCTTTCTTTTGGGTCTGAACTTGAATGCATTATGTATGACCTTAACCTAATTTTTTTTGACATAAGGATAAGCTCAGTGCTGACACACAATTGTGCAGTTTTCTGTGATTGTAAAATATTTAGAAATGCTGTGCAATCATGAGAGTTTATGCTGTTGAAGTTACTGTGCAACCAATGAATTAAATTTCTTTTATGTGTACTGATTTAAGAGTAGACTAAATCTGATTCCTTAACTGCTCATTGGATGACATTGCACTTTTGTTAACTATTTATTTGAGAAGTTTGTGGGTGTCTTCCTTGAAAGTGGGGTTTAAAAGGCTTGGGACATATGCTAAATGTATCCGTGCTCCCTACGAAAGTGGCATTTAATTTTTAGAGTAGATTTAATGTAGCTTTGCTAAGGGACTAGCAAAGATTAGGTTTGGGGGTATGTTAAGACCTGAAAAGTACCACTTTTCACCCCTTAACTTAACCTTTGATTAGACCCTTAGCCACCTAATAAGTTCTTGTTAAGTGTTTTATGTAGGTAATAATCAGCAGTGAAATAAGGCAAAGAATCCTGTTAAGGAGCCTGCTTTGGCACCAGATATCCCTTAGAAGAATGAACTCTGAATCCAGACCTAAAATGAGCCTCGCATAGCTGACCCAAGCTTTAGAGGATTAAGGAGAAATATGCCTCGCGCAATTCAACTGAGCTTCCCAAGGCTTTACAACAACCTCTCGCGTAGATGAATGACTGAAGAGCTTCAGAAACTCAAACTCGCACAGCTCTCGCGAAGCTCAAGAGTAGAACACATCACACAGTGTCATGCAGTTCAGAGCAGACCTCTCTTAATCTCACGTAGTTTGCTCTGAACGGCTGAGGAGAGAGAGCTTCAGAAGATTCCTCGTGCAGCTGTCGCACAGTCACCGCGGGATGCAATTATTAGAAGAAGAACGCCTCGCACAGTTCTCGTGCCATTCAAGAAAGAAAACATCCTGGCGAAGGCAAAGCCAATCTTGTGAAGACCAAGTGAGGCATAGAACCTCGCGCAGTTCAGAACTCAGTAGAGCCTCGCGAGTTAACTCGCAAAGTCCAAGTAAAGAGAAGTGCTCGTGAAGTTCTCGCACTGCTGCCCAACGATGACCGATCGACCGCGCGACTGCTTGAATTACAACCCCGCGACACTTGAGACTGTGCTTTCTATTCAACCTAGCGAAGCCCAATCCAGCGAGAGCGCAACTCTCTACCACGCGACTGCCTGAAGAGCAAACCAAGGCAACCTCGCGACAGCTAAAGGTTCAGTGTCAAATCATCTTAGCGAAGAGCAAAGAGCTACCACGTGACAAGTCTGGGAAACTAAAGCTACCTAGCAAAGCTCTGACCCTAAACTTCCATCTCTTCAGTAGAGGACCTTCTGGGTATTTCCAACGATTAGGGCATGCACTCCCATGCTCAAATCTTCGTGCACGTGCCCAGAGGAATCTAAGGAACATTATCAAGCCACGTGGCATCGTTAAAATTAGGGTTTCCTAACCCTAATGTGCCGCCACCCCACTGCTATATAAACCCATGCCTGAGCTTAGGTTTAGGTATCTGGGAACCCAGCTCAGATCATTTTTCTTTTCTCTTTCTTTTTAGTAGTAAGTAGTTTTCTTTTTCTTTCCTTCTCTCCATAGTCCAGCACTTGCTGGCTATGCCTTTGTATGTGTTTTTGAATTAGATCAATGGAAGTTCTGTAATAGGATCTGTACTTTGTGGGATTGTTATTTGTGTGTGAGATGCTCTGTGCAAGGATGCTGCCTTGTGATCCGCTATCGTTTTGGTTGTGTTTCAAAGCAATGGAGGACTGATTTTAAGGGCCACTCAGATCTAAGTGACCTGTGTGTCTGGGCTATCATGGTCCTACAGCCTTAGCCCCACCACAGGACCCACTAGATCTGAAATCCCCATGGGAGCTTGAGCTGGTAGCCTTGTGAGCATGGTGGTAGCAACGATAATCTTGTTTTATTTTGGGCTCCGTGAGGAGGATAACCTCTGGGATAGTCTGTGACCATTTAAGTGGATAGATTATAGCCTTAGGATGATTCTGATCCACCGATCCAAGATGGATCCTTCTTCTTTACACTTGAGCTTGTAGAAGCCTGGTGAGAGGTTATACAGAGGCAGACTCCCCCATATTTGTATAGATCCTCCATCAGATTATTGGATCTGATCTAGTTATAGAGATTGTAGGCTGGTGACTGGACCATTGTAGCCTCGCTCAAGCAATGGACAGCTAGATAAAAGGTTGTACTCAATCTCTTGCTGGTTCTATGTGTCTGGGCTATCATGGTCCTACAGCCTTTGCCCCACATATAGAACTTTAGAGGTTGAGGTTCCCTATGGATTCTTGAGCTGGTAGCCTGGATAAAATAGTGCATGCAATGATTTACTTGTTATGTTTTGACCCATCCCTGGATAGTGGCTCCCCTATGGGATAATTTTTGACCATTCAAGTGGATAGGTTATAGCCTTGAGGGTGGAATCATGGCAGAGTGATGGGTTAGATCATTTCTCCTCAGAGGTGATAATGTAGCCTCTGGACAAGATTTCTATAACATCAGATCTAAATCTAAGTTACAAAACTTCTCTGACCTTGGCTCAATAACATTCTTCTCACCCTTTTTATACTCATTTTCCACACTCCATCCATCCTCTCAACACTTTCTGTAGTTTAGTTATTAGAATACTTAGAATAAGTGACCTTAAACTCCCCTCCTTCTAGGACTGCCAGATCTGTAGACAGATCTGGAGGGACTACTAGAGATGGCTCCCTTGGAGCTTTAGATCACCTTTCCCTGTGGGACAAACTCTTACTTATCAAAACTTGCTACAAAGGACCCTGTATCTTGCAGGTCTAGGACTTCTGAGTTGTGCTAGATTCACCCCCTGTTTTACTCTGTCTTTGATTTTTAAATAACTTTCATTACCAACCAATAATGAAAGCACACCGGAAGTAGTCAACACCCCCTATATCCTCACCTCAGTCCATTGAACTTGAAACCATTGAACCTTTAGGCCAATCCATCCCTTTTTCCCCTACCCATGACCAAGACCTTTTTTCTGGAGAGGGATACTCAGCCATGATGACCTCTATTATAGGGAAAATCAATTATGAGTTTACCCCTCTCCCAGATTCACCAAAGCCTCATCATTTTACCCCTCCATCTAACTCAAACCTACCCCCACTCTGTGAATTCAGAAGGTAAAGGATGAGAAGTTGAAGATGGACAAGCTAGGATCAACATTTGGTGAATAGAGAAGAAACAGAAAAGAAAGACAACAGTGTAGCAGCTAGGAAGAGGGTGGCATTTCAAAAAAATACAAATAAAAAGAAAAGAAAATTGTATTCAAAAAATAAAATAAAAAAATTAATGAAAAGGGATAGAGAGGAGTCAAGAGAGAATTCCATTGGAGAAAGTAAAAATAAGAGGAGAAGCTGGCCACTTTAAGTCTGAAAAATATCAAAGAAGATGAAATGTGCTGATCTAAGGAAGGTGAAGTCATGAGTCACCTCCTTCACCTGCCGATTTATCAATTTTGCAACCTTTTCACCCATCCATTCTTTCTAACCTACACCCATAAGCTACATTACAACCCAGTCATAAGACCTTGTGATCCTAAGTGAATGAGCTGTTGTGTGGAGATGAGGAGTTGTCCAATCTATGGTGGGAAATAGCCAATGATGCCAGAATTTAGGAGCCTTGCCCACGCTCATGCTTGCAGACCCATTTGGGGGCTGTAACTGTTCTTGAGCTTGTGTGAAATGAAAACCCTCAAAATTCTTTGTGAGAGATTGCCGTGGTAAGCATTGGGTCTGACATTGAATGTATTGGCCATTGCCTAAACCTGATTTTTAAATTGATGGTGAGCTCAATACTGACATACACTCGTTGTTTCTCTTGTTGAAAGCTGATTGGAATTGATATGCATACTTGCAAGAGTTTTTAAATGATTAAATGTCTGCACATATCAGTTGTTTAAATTCCTCACATTTTGAAAAGAATCAAAAGTGGACTAATGCTCTGATTATTGGATACTGATTTGGTAATGTTACACTTTTATTAACTATTTTCATTGAGAAGTTTGTGGGTATCTTCACTGAAAACTCTTAGGAGACTTCACTCCTCCACTAGAGATCACCTAGGGGTTTAAAAGGCTTGATGCATAAGTGTTGGTTGTTTTTGCGCGACTCTTGCTGCTATTTTATTAAGAATAGTGGAGAGAATAAATCAAGAGTGGGGAATTAGAGATGGGTCAGCGTTGTTGCTTCTTAGTGTGCTTGATTTATGTGTGTTTTGAAAACAGATTTATAGCTGCTAAATTACAGTGGCTCTAGACTAAAAAAATAAAGAAATATCAGCACAGTTAGAAGAGAATTAGCCTGCAAGATCAGGGCCAATTGTAGCAAGTTTTAAAAGTAAGTGAGTGAAAGATCGTCCACAGAGAATTTGTCTAAAATGTAAGATAAACCTCCAGATCTAAGTTACCCGATCTGGCTTCTTATCCTATCTAGAAAACTGATAAGATGAGAGGTTTGAATTTATCACGTTTAACTAACTAAAAACAAAGAAAAATTTAAACTAAATGATCCAGATCCGAGTTGGGGGAATGATTGAAACAAAGATGGAGAAGTAATATCTAAATCTGATTTGGTCTCTGAAATCTAACGAGAATAACTGCAGCTCAACAGAGGTGATCCAATCTTCATCTGGTTATAAGCACAGATGTAAGAGAGATAAATCTAATTCAAGGATTAGGCTTACACTTATGGCTATGGTCTGTCCACTTTAATGGCCACAAACCATCCAATAGTCTTTAATCCAAATGCTCAATTCAGAACAAGAAACATCACTACAAATGTTGTAAGAGACTAGGTTACAAACACTAATTCTCACAGGATTAATGAATCAAGGGAAATTGCATGCAAAACAATGAATCTAAAGGAGTCTAATGTACTGAGGAGATCAGAGGGAACCCTTGACATGAGTCCAATGGAGAATGCATAGTTCTGACAACCTTTTAAAATTCATCCTTACAATTTACGAGCGACATAATGACTCTCAATTTGCGTCTTGGATGCAAACTCTCCTTTGAAATTCTGAGTATCTCACGACTCTCAAATGCAAGTACAAAGTAGGCTATTACAAGGATTGCGGACAAGTTATGGGGAAATGGGGATTAGAAATGAAACTTAAAATCTGGATGCCCCAATTGGGCAAATGCTTCGTCTATTTATAGCTTTCCCCAGGTCCAGCTCAGATGTGTATCAACCAATCAGAGGTTCTCAGATCTGTATTGTCCAATGGTAGTCGAGCAGGATCTAAATCATTACGGCCAATCAAATTCCTCGATCTGGTTCGATGTCGTCATTAAAAAGCATCAATTACATTATGCATTTTGAAAGTTTGTTAGAGTTTCTAGAAGTTCCTGCCAAGTTATTCCCTCTCTAGGTGCTCACGTGGGGAGGAATATTCCTTCGCTTCATGCTTAGAACCCTCTGGAATGTCCCTAGGTTTTACAATGCATTGGGTCGTGTGCAACAGATTACTGAATTACCCTTGTTAAAGCTGCGAATCTCGAATGCCTCTTCGCCTGACTTAGGGCCTTTTCTCAAAGGTTGTGACTCCACGAAGCTCTTTTCGCAATGTTCTGGTTCTGTTCGAATTGTATTTTCTTCTTTTTGCAAAGTTCAATCCTCTCTTGAGCAGTTCGGATGCTCTTGAATGCTATGCTGAGTTTTATTCCTTTTAGCGAGTTTCGGGTTCTTTCTGAAAATCTGAGTTCTTCTTGAAAAGGACTACTGTAGTGCATTTTTTACATGTTGAATTGTTCCATACTTCTCTTCCAGGTCTTTGCTTCTTCTATTCAGACCTTTCAACAGCTGATGAGGTTGTTTCTTCACTTTCTTCCTTTGGATTGACATGGATTGTCATCTTATTGGCACTTTTAAGCTGCTTTTATGGTTAAGCCTGTCTTTATTGTTAGCTGCAACATAAGCACTTAAAACACTTATTTAGTTCTCTCAAAGCTCTATCAAGACTCAAGTTAGGGTGAAAAATGGTATTTTCACTTGTCAACCACCCAGGACCTAAGCTTTGCTAGTCCACGAGCAAAGACAAAATAAAAAACAAAGTAAAGAGCCACTTTTGTAGGGAAGCACGGTTGCATTTAGCATATGCAACAAGCCTTTTAAACCCCTAGGTGATCCCTAGTGGAGGTGAAGTCTCTGAGGGTTTTTGATGAAGGTACCCTAAACTTCTTCAATAAGTTAGTTAAGATCCTTTGATTATTACGACCACTTTCCTCCAATTGATTATTCACCTGCATCCAGGTTATTTTATTTTGTAAGAAGGTTTTTCAAGAAAGATATCAGTTTAAAACTAAAATTCTGCAGTAATTCTTGTTACTACTCAGTCGATTTATGTCAGAGGCCATTTACAAGGAAAATTAATGAACAGCTAGCCTTTGATTTAGGAATCCAGCTTCGATGTTGCCCTAATCAGTTGATTTTAAACCCAATTCTCACCAGGATTTTCACTCAATAAGTAAATGAGAGGGTTGCACTATTTCACACAGCTCAAGCGATTCTGATCCTCAAATAGGGTATGGCGAACATAAAGGCATTTCTTTTAGTTATAAATTCATTGCTCCTTTCACCATAGATTACACAAATTCTTATCTCCATGTGATAGCTCAATCCATCATTGATCAGTAAGGACTTTTACTTGGGTTTTATTGTGGCTTATGGGTGAAATTTCTCAAAAGGGTTGGAATGGTGTTCATATTTGAGAAGTCAGTCAAGGTCAGGAGGTTATATACAAACCCACTCTTCTTCAGCATAGTTTCATCTTCTTCTTTTGAATTTCCAGAGCCAAAGTGGCCATCTTTTTCTCTTTCTTTTTCAAACTTCCAATGAAAATGCCTTCTTTCTTTTGTTTTGCTCAAATATTTTTCTTTTCTTTTTCGAATTAGCACTGACTGCATGCCACATTCCCTCTGCTGTTTCATCATTGCCTTCAACTTTTACCCTTCTTTTGCTATTAAATTGTTACTCAATTCTCCTTCCTCAGCTTCCTTCCCTTTATCTTCTGCCTTCTCGGGGTAGGGTTAGGCTAAATGAGGTTGATGAGGTTTATTGGGGGAGATTTCAAAGGAATCATAGATTTATTTAGCTCAAATGGTGTGTATCAAGGGCAGTTTCAAAAGGTGGGTCTTTGTAAGGTTCAAACTGTCCAAAAGGAGGCCTTACATCATGTCTTTAATATCATGAGTGCTATCAAATTATTTCGATTTGGATATGTGTAACTTCTAGTGTAAGTAAGCAGATTCACATAGTCCCAAAAGCAGAAAAGATTGCCAAAGCATACCTCCAAAGAATACATTTCAAGCCCAAACCTCACTGGGTGTGGTTTTATATCAACTTCTTGAGGTATATCTTCACTGTTTTCCTTCATTTTAGGTTTACTAAAACATCAATTTTCTTTTGGAAATTTCTTGACATTTACTTCATGAAAGTCTTTTAGAATTACACAGGAAATTAATTTTAAAGAGTTTTTTTTTTTAACTTCTTAATATATTTCAAAACAACAGGTGTGAAAAAAAAAAAAAAAAAAAAAAATTGCTGATCCAAAACTGTACTGATGTTAATTCCTTTATTGATTATTGCTATTTCTGTCACACCCCTAAACCAAAGGGTAGCAGGGTCCACACTAGTCCAAAACAGAGGAAAAATATATGCAAGAAAGAAAAACAACAAAAGTAATGATGGCAAGAAGACAGATAGAACTGCACAGCAGTATACACAAAACAGAATTTTCTATTACAACTTTATACCACAAAAAGTACAATGAGAGCTAATAACTGGGGTCAAAATCTATATCATAGGTTGGTTCAAGTGGCTCCGAACTGGAGTCACTGTCAGAATTAGAGCTAGAGTCAGTGTTGGAGTCTGAACTTGATTGAGCTTTCTCCGGAATGGTGTTTTGTAGCTCAGTATACTCCTCAGATTTGATCTTTTTGGTGAAGCCAAGGTATTTGCTAAGGCTAGTGGTCTTCAATTTTTCTTGGTCAAGTTGGGCTTGCAACATGGACACCTTGTGTTGCTCAGTCCTCACCAGCTGAAATGTTTGACCCAGCAGGTCCTTCATTTCCTCTCTTTCAAATTTCATAAAGATCTCCAACTTCCGAATCTGGTTTTCATAAGGGGTACGGATGTAAGCTTGTAAATCAGCTAGCCCGAACATCTCGGATATAGGGATTATCTTCCATGGCTTTGATGAGGGTGGCGTGTCGGGGAGGAATGGAATGGTAGGGGACCAAAGGTGTCCCCTGTGGGAGGGAAGAAGTGTCTAGAAGGTTGGACGAGTGCATGCTGAGTGGCTTGCTCGAGAAAATGGGGAGTGGTGGAGGGATGCAACCAAGGGACTTGAGTTCGGTTTGTGTTGCATGGGCAGTAGTAGTGCGGGTGGTCACATCAACCAATAATATCTACGGGTCGGTTTGGGTGGCACATGGAATCAACAATAGGTGTACAGGTAATGGTGGTTGTTTGGGATGTGGAAGCTAAGGTTTGGAGCAGTTCATTGGTTCTGGTGGTTATGCATGTTGATTTGGAGTTGGGCTTGGATGGATTGGAGGTAGGTAAGAATTTGGGAAATGGATGCAGGTGTGGGAGAGGTGGGCATGGTATGGACTGGGACAACTGATGTGGAGGGTGGAGGTGTAATGGCTGTAAAGGGAGCGGTAGGGAAGTGCGTGACGTGATGAGGAGCAGGTATAGGGGTAGATTCAAGTTCCATGGATTCAAAAATAGAACCCATTAAGGAAGAGTAGGCCTCTGTAGTGAAGGGCGCAGGTTCAGGTGTATGGGAGACCTCAGGTGTGTGGGCTGAATGAGCAGGGGAAGGTGAGGGGCTTTGGAGCAGAGGAGTGCAGGGAGATGGGGCAATAAAATCTGCAGCTAACTCCTCTAAAACCTGGGCATTGGAGGGCGAAATTGGTGGTGTGAGAATGGTTGGAGTGGTTGGTGTAGAGGGGGAATCCACAATTGGAATGATGGAGGGTGTGGGAGATGGGACAGCTGGGATAGGTGAAATGTCAGGGGCTGGAGTAGGGGAGTAGGGTGCAAGGCCAACGTCCTCCAGAGTAGGTGCAGCTGAAGAGCTGGTCACCAAAGGAAGGGGATTTTTATCAACAATGGGTGCAGCTAAGGAGCTGGTCACCACAGGACAAAGTGAGTTAGTTCAAGAAGTGGTGCAGCTAAAGAGCTGGTCACCACAGGAGTTGGCAAAACTGGATCTGGCAAAGTTGATTCTGACAAAATTGGATCTGGCAAAATTGAAGGGGCAGGCTCAGGTGCAGGCTCTCTTTCAGTTGCAGGGATGGGTTCAGGTGCAGGCTCATCTGTAGGGATGGGTTCTGGCTCACTCACAGCTGCAGGGATAGGTTCACTCACACACCGCAAGTTCAAAGTCGTGGAGGGCATGTGCAGTTCACTGCCTCTCATCCTTCTTAGCATAGCCGGCTTGTAGTCCAAGCCTTTTTCCCAAAATTGTGAGGGTAATGACTTCAAATGGCTCCTCACTATCAATGTCAAATTTGGCTCGAGGAGGTGTCAATCTACCAAATGGTAGGCCGACTAGTTGCTCCTTTTCAACTTGGCACTAATGTCACCATGGCTTGAAAATTAGCATAGGGGCATTGAAAACTGCCTTGGAGAAATGAAAGAGGGCTTCTAAAATTGGTGTTCTCCTCTCTTGGTGTGCTTGATGACATAGAAGCTTCCCTTAAAATGGAATCCATTAATAGAAATTGGGGCAGGTCTCTTCTCATGATGGACTTGATTGCCCACAATACCACAGGTTAAATGTACCATCTCTCTAAAGGAGGCTATTTGAGGCGACCAAAGGACCAGGGATCAAATTGGAATGGTATCCCTAAACCATTCCCTATGTCTTCAAATGTCACAGTAAGATCACAATCATCAATGAAAATGACTAGGGTAGGGACATCAGCATCTCTTTCAGTGACCTTGATTAGGTTTTGGTACCATAACTTCACCATTCTTGGGTAAATTTTCTCTGGCAAGGGGGTAAGGATATTGCTTAGTGAAGCCTCTCTAATGTATCTTAAGGATGGTAAGCAATCTGGTTTGGTGACGAAAAAGTTTATCCACCATCATTCGAGTATTAGTTTCTGAGCTTCAATGAAGAGGTTAGGTAAGACCAAATGAATGGGCAGAGGAGGAAGCTCAGGCTCAGGGCTAGTAGCAGTAGGGATGGGCTCCTCATGTCTAATTTTCTTTCCTTTCTCCACCCTATCTGCTTTATCCATAGATAGTTTCCATTTAGCTAAAGTTTTGGCTTTTCCTTTTGCTCTTGGGGTAGATTTGCTCACTTTCTTAGCAGAGGATTTGGGGAACATAGCAGCCAATGATTTCTCTGCTTTTCCCATTCTAGATTGATGTATAAAAATGCCCAAAATAGATGCTGACACAGAATCAAATTATTAAATGCTAACCAGAGAGAATGGGCAGAGAAATACCGAGATCTAGGGTTTATGTTTGAACGAGTTGTTTGCTTGCAGAAATCCCCCAGATTAAAAGCTGAAATCCTTCTCTACAAACGTAAATGATCGAACAACAGAGATAAAAGTGTAGTAAGCTTCTTAAATCGTACAAGGAAAGAACGAAGTAGGGTTTCAGTGGAAAGAGTCGCTCTGCAGAGAGAGTTTGAAATGAAACCCCACCGTCGAAAGGGTTTAAATATACTCAAAGTCAAAGTGCCTTTAAGTTTTCGAAAAGTTCCAAAAGAGACCTTTTTACAATTGTGAATGGCATCAGTACCATTCGACAAGTTAACAGCTTCAGAAACATTATTTCGCAAAGGAATTAGCTTCAGAACTATCTTTTCGAAAAGAAAATGGCTTCAGCACCAACTATTCGAAAAGCAAATCCTTGCTTTCGAGCAGTTCCTCACAGATCCAGAGTCTATTCGAAAAGTAAATTGGACTTTGCGAAAAGAGAATTATTACTTTGCGACTTAACTTTGAGCATGTTTAAACTATGCGAAAAGAGATAAAAGCAAAGAGAAAATAAGCAAAAACTATGATATACAAACATAATGTACAGTTTTCTACCATCAGATTTTTGGAGATTCGTGATGATAGATGGGCAGCACAGGCTCCTGGGTATTTTCAATGCATGGTTTGAGCCTCTGACCATTTACCTTTATGATTCTTCCATTACTTGGATCAAGGATGTCAACAGCTCCCGAAGGGGCTGCCTGAATGACAGTGTATGGCCCTTCCCATCTGGATCTCAGTTTTCCTGGGAAGAACTTGAGCTTTGAGTTAAAGAACCATACCTTAGAACCAGCTGTGAACTCTTTTGTCAATAAATTTTTATCATGAAAAGTTTTGACTTTCTCTTTATAAAATCTTGAATTTGTGTATGCATCCATTCGCAGTTCTTCTAACTCAGCAAGTTGCAGTTTCCTGTGATTACCAGCAGTAGTTAGATCCATGTTCAATGTTTTAATGGCCCAAAAAGCTTTATATTCTAACTCTACTGGTAAATGGCATGCTTTGCCATAGACCAACCTAAATGGGGACATACCAATTGGGGTTTTATAGGCTGTCTTATATGCCCACAATGCATCATTCAGCTTAAAGGACCAATCCTTTCTGTCCTTCACAGTCTTTTCCAAAATATGTTTGATTTCTCTATTGGAAATCTCCACTTGTCCACTGGTTTGTGGATGATATGGAGTGGCTACTCTATGAGTCACAGAGTATTTCTTCAACAAAGTTTCAAAGTGTCTATTACAAAAATGGCTTCCCCCATCACTGATAATGGCTCTGGAAAAACCAAACCTGGAAAAAATGTGATCCTTAAGAAATTTCAGAACCACTTTGTGATCATTTGTTTTAGTAGCTGTGGCTTCAATCCATTTAGATACATAATCCACAACTACTAAAATGAAGTTATTCCCATTGGAAGGAGGGAAAGGACCCATGAAGTCTATCCCCCAAACATCAAACAACTCAACTACCAAAATAGGCTGTAAAGGCATTGAGTTTCTCTTGGAAATGCTGCCCAATTTTTGACAGTTTTGGCAAGACTTACAATGCTGCAGAGCATCTTTGAAAAGTGTAGGCCAATAAAATCCGCACTGCAAAACCTTTCCAGCAGTTTTGTTTCCACTAAAGTGACCTCCACAAGCCTGTTCATGGCACATAGAGAGTATTCTATGAAATTCTTGGTCAGGGACACATTTTCTTATTATTTGGTCTGCACAACTCTTGAACAGATGAGGATCTTCCCAGATGAAATGTTTAACCTTTGCGAAGAAAAGATCTTTATCAATTTTATTCCAATGTTAAGGAATTCTTCTAGTAGCCAAAAAGTTGACTATGTTTGCAAACCAAGGAGTGTGTATACTAATGGAAAAAAGTTGCTCATCAGGGAAAGATTCATTGATAGGCAGCCTATCAATATCAACAATTAAAATTCTAGACAGGTGATCAGCCACCACATTCTCCACCCCCTTTTTATCTTTGATCTGTAAATCAAATTCCTGTAATAGGAGAATCCACCTGATTAATCTTGGTTTGGTGTCCTTCTTAGACAGAAGGTATTTCAAAGCAGAGTGGTCAGTGAACACCACTATTTGTGAACCCAAGACATATGACCTGAATTTTTCTAAAGCAAAAATAATTGCCGGCTCCTTCTCGGTTGTTGTGTAATTGAGTTGTGCATCAATCATTGATCTCTTGGCATAAGCTATGACATGAGGCAACTTTTCTTTTCTCTCTCAAGGACAGCTCCCAAAGCATAATCGATGCATCACACATCGATTCAAAAGGTAATGAATAATCTGGAGACTGCAATATTGGAGCTGAAATCAAACAGTTCTTTAGGAATTCAAAAGCCTTCATGCATTCATTATTGAAAACAAAAGGGACATCTTGGCACAACAAATGACAAAGAGGTTTGGTTATTTTACTGAAGTCCTTGATGAACCTTCTGTAAAATCCAGCATGTCCTAGGAAACTTCTGATTTGTTTAACAGTTTTGGGAGGTGGTAAATGTGCAATTAACTCAATTTTTGCTTTGTCCACCTCAATGCCCTTGTGGGAAACAACATGGCCAAGGACAATGCCCTGGGTGACCATGAAATGGCTCTTTTCCCAGCTCAAAACCAGATTGGTTTCTTCACATCTTTGTAGTACCAATTTGAGATGGTGTAAATACTGGGAAAAAATGTCGCCATAGATTGAAAAATCATCCATAAAAATCTCCATAAATTGGTCAATCATATCAGAAAAAATGGCATACATGCATCTTTGGAAGGTAGCAGGAGCATTACAAAGACCAAAAGGCATTCTCCTATAGGTAAAAGTGCCAAAAGGGCAAGTGAATGTGGTCTTTTCCTGATCTTGTGGGTACACAGGAATCTGGTTGTAACCAGAGTAACCATCAAGAAAACAGTAATAAGCTTTTCCTGCTAGCTCATCTAAGATCTAATCAATGAATGGGAGGGGGAAATGGTCTTTTCTGGTCATTGCATTTAATTTTCTGTAATCAATACTGACTCTCCATCCAGTTGTTTGTCTGGTTGACATAAGCTCACCAGAATCTGAGGTTACAATAGTGATTCTAGATTTCTTAGGTACCACCTGTGTAGGTGCCACCCAAGCTGAATCTAAAATGGGGTAAATGACCCCTGCATCCAACAATTTAACAACCTCTTTCATGACCACTTCTTGCATATGAGGGTTCAGCCTCCTTTGCATTTCCCTAGAAGGCTTTGCATCTTCTTTCAAATAGATTTTGTGCATGCAAACAACTGGACTGATTCCTCCCAAATCAGCAATAGTCCAGCCAATTGCCCTTCTATGTTCTCTCAAAACAACCAACAGCTCTTCCTCTTGTTCCTTTGTGAGGGAGGAAGAAATAATTGCAGGCAATGATTTATGATTACCTAAGAACACATACTTCAAATTTTCTGGCAGCTGCTTTAGTTCTAAATCAGGTGTTGAAAAGAAGGTAACAAAGGTACCTTAGACGTTTGTGGAAGGGGGAGAGTAGCAGGTTTCCAAGAAGAGAAACTTGCTGATTGATTAAGAGTTCCTTGCACAACATTTATTTCCTCAGAATTTGAGATACAACTTGCTTCTTTTTCAGCATATCCCCAAGCATCTTTAACATCTGTGGTGAAGTCTTCACCCTGCAGAAATTGTTGTAAAGTCCCTTCCACAAGTTCATCCAATAGATCAACATGAAAACATTCTTCAGAGCTGAATTGAGGCTGTGTGACTGCATTATAAATATTTAATTTTACCTTCATGTTTCCAAATGAGATTTCCATAATACGGACACGCATTGAATGCAAGCATTTGTTTGTAGGAATGGTCATCCCAAAATGATAGGGATGGAAGTTTTGCATTTGGTTGGGTCCATACCCAAAACTAGAAAATCTGAGGATAGAAGAATTTATCTACTCCACCAATACATCTTCAATCATCCCTCTGGCTTTCTTTCGGATCATGCGCTAGTTGTAACACCACATGAGTGGGTTTTAATTCTCCCAAATCTAGTTTCTCATATACAGAATATGGAAGTAGGTTGACACTAGCACCCAGATCTAATAAAGCCTTTTCAATGGTGTGTTCCCCAATAATGCAAGGGATTGTGGGGATTCCAGGATCTTGAAGTTTAGAAGGTGTAGCAATGGATAACACCTGGTTAATTCTTTCCACAGCAAAGACCTTCTTGGAAAACTGTATCCTAGACTGTCTTTTGTGAGTGCAAACATCTTTCAAAAATTTTGCATATGCTGGAATTTGTTTGATTGCCTCAAGCAAAGGCAAATTTATCTTGACTTGCTTGAAAGTCTCCATCATGTCATCTATTTTTGTGTTCCCTTTATCAAAAGGGATCTGATTTCATTGCATGAGGAAATGGTAAATGAGGAACTAATCTTTCATCTACTGACTTTAGAAGTATTTTCGAAATTTTTGAATTTTTGTTTTTCATTTTCTTGGTTTTTCGAGGTACATCAACCTTCTTGCTATCACTATGCTACTCTTCTTTGCATATCTTTATCCTCTTCCTCATTTCTTTCTTCTTGACCACATTGTTATCTATCATTTTTCCACTTCTCAAAGTGGTGTCAGTGTTTACATCTTCATGTGAATTAGTGGCTTCTCCAACCCTGAACTGTCCTTTGGGACTGTTCAAAGGTTGGTGAGTAACTTTCCTTCCTCTCTTTTGCCAAGGTATTTGAAAGTCATGTCCCAATGTTTCTTCAATCTTCTTTATGCTCTGTGAAAGTTCACGATCGAGTTAAAGATCCTAAATTGAAGTGAATTTAGGACTTGATCTTTAAAAGAAAGGGACCTGGAGGGTTTGAATGCAAAGCTGCACGAGTTGTTGTGGAATGGGTCTTTGAAAGTTTGGTTTGACATAAAAATTCTGCTGATAAGGCTGTGCAGTTTTGAAAGGCATTTGATTCTTTGGTTGTTGCTGGTTTTGGGATTGGTAATTCCCTTGGTTCCACCTCAAATTGGGGTGTGCTCTCCATGGATATTCATTTGACTGCATCTGTCCAAATGATTGAGCAGCATGAGCTTGTTCCACCATTAAATCTGGGAACTGTGATGCAGCAGGACATTGGTCAATTGAATGAGTAGGGGACTGGCATATCAGACATGCCTCCTCTACTCTTGAAACATTTGGATTTTTAAGTGAGTCTATCAATCTATCAAACTTTGTGGTTAGATTGTCCATCTTTCTTTCCAACTCATTCACCTCATAGATCTTCCCTTTGGTGGGTTGGTGATTGTTCAACCTAGCAGGATTTTCAATTTCTCTTGACAGAGATTCCTGCTGAGTTGAGTTTTCACCAATCACTTCAAATAAGTCCCAAACCTCTTCAACTGTTTTTTGCAAGTAAGTGCCTCCACAGGAGGCATCCTCCATATTTTTGCCTTTTTGATCAATTCCTTGATAGAAGCTTTAAACTAGCTGCCATCTAGGAATTTGATGATAAGGACATTGCCTTAAAAGTTCCTTAAATCTTTCCCATGCTTCATGGAAAGTTTCAGTTGAGTTTTGGGAGAATGAAATGATACTTTGTCTCAATTGGCTTGTTTTAGACATTGGGAAATATTTGGCTAAAATTGACAGCAAATCATTCCAAGAAGTGATACTTTTGTTAACATGGATAACCATGCTCTAGCTTTATCCTTTAATGAAAAGGAAAGAGCTTAAGCTTGGTTGCTTCGGACCAAGAATCCGACTATGTTGAATGTGGTGCAAAGAGCCAAGAATTCATCCACATGTTTGTATGGGTCTTCCTTACTCAACCCATGGAAGGAAGGAAGCATTTAGATAGTTGATGACTTGATCTCATAATTTCCTTCAACAGTAGGAAATTGAATGCAAAAGGGAGAATTATAAGCACCAGGTGTAAAGTAATCCCTCAAAAGTCGAGGTTCTTCACCCATAGTAGCAGAATTCTGTGTTGTTTGTTTGGTTCGTAGTAGCCTTTCAACTTCTAAATTCAGTGGGACAATCTCAGGGCTGAGAGTCCTCCTACCAAACATACAACTCAGAACAAAAAATCTGATTATTCACAACAAACCTTCAGAATTTCTTTTTAACTAGTTTCCCTTCTTCAAAAATTGGACATGAATAACTGCACAGGTATAAACAATAGAATAGTTTAGTAATGATATATAAAAAAATAAAGGTAAAAACTTAGGTCTACCTATTTTAGAACAAATTCCCTGGCAACGACGCCAAAAACTTGTTGTTGCTTCTTAGTGTGCTTGATTTATGTGTGTTTTGAAAATAGATTTATAGCTGCTAAATTACAGTGGCTCTAGACTAAAAAAATAAAGAAATATTAGCACAGTTAGAAGAGAATTAGCCTGCAAGATCAGGGCCAATTGTAGCAAGTTTTAAAAGTAAGTGAGTGAAAGATCGTCCACAGAGAATTTGTCTAAAATGTAAGATAAACCTCCAGATCTGAGCTACCAGATCTGGCTTCTTATCCTATCTAAAATATTGATAAGATGAGAGGTTTGAATTTGTCATGTTTAACTAACTAAAAACAAAGAAAAATCTAAAGTAAATGATCCAGATCCGAGTTGGGGGAATGATTGAAACAAAGATGGAGAAGTAATATCTAAATCTGATTTGGTCTTTGAAATCTAACAAGAATAACTGCAGCTCAACAGAGGTGATCCAATCTTCATCTGGCTACAAGCACAGATGTAAGAGAGATAAATCTAATTCAAGGATTAGGCTTAGACTTATGGCTATGGTCTGTCCACTTTAATGGCCACAAACCATCCAATAGTCTTTAATCCAAATCCTCAATTCAGAACAAGAAACATCACTACAAATGCTGTAAGAGACTAGGTTACAAACACTAATTCTCACAGGATTAATGAATCACGGGAAATTGCATGCAAAACAATGAATCTAAAGGAGTCTAATGTACTGAGGAGATCAGAGGGAACCCTTGACATGAGTCCAATGGAGAATGCATAGTTTACAGCAACCTTTTAAAATTCATCCTTATAATTTACAGAGCACGGCTTAACAGCTCTCGGATTTGCAGTCTTGGATGTAAACTCTCCTTTGAGTTACAGCAGTATCTCACAGCTCTCAAATGCAAGTACAAAGTAGGCTATTACAAGGATTGCAGACAAGCTGTCTGGCTGGGAAATGGGGGATTAGAAATGAAACTCAAAATCTGGATGCCCCAATTGGGCAAATGCTTCATCTATTTATAGCTTTCCCCAGGTCCAGCTCAGATGTGTATCAACCAATCAGAGGTTCTTAGATCTGTATTGACCAATGGTAGTTGAGCACGGGGATCCAGATCTGTTCTGGCCAATCAGAATTCCTCGATCTGGTTCAACCAATCAGGTGAAAAAGGCATCAATTCTGTTATGCATTTTGAAAGTTTGTTAGAGTTTCTAGAAGTTCCCGCCAAGTTATTCCCTCTCTAGGTGCTCACGTGGGGTGGAATATTCCTTCGCTTCATGCTTAGAACCCTCTGGAATGTCCCTAGGTTTTAAAATGCATTAGGACGCGTGCAACAGATTACTGAATTGCCCTTTTTAAAGCTGCGAATCTCCAGAATGCCTCTTCGCACAGCTTAGGGGCCTTTTCGCAAAGTGTTGTGACTCCTGAAGCGCTTTTCGCAGTGTTCTGGTTCTGTTCGAATTGTGTTTTCTTCTTTTCGCAAAGTTCAATCCTCTCTTCGAACAGTTCAGATGCTCTTCGAATGCTACGCCTGGAGTTTTATTCCTTTTCACAGAGTTTCAGGTTCTTTGCGAAAAGTACAGGTTATTTGCGAAAAGGACTCTGTAGTGCATTTTTCTGTTCAAATTGTTCCATACTTCTCTTCCAGGTCTTTGCTTCTTCTATTCAGACCTTTCAACAACTGATGAGGTTGTTTCTTCACTTTCTTCCTTTGGATTGACATGGATTGTCATCTTATTGGCACTTTTAAGCTGCTTTTATGGTTAAGCCTGTCTTTATTGTTAGCTGCAACATAAGCACTTAAAACACTTATTTAGTTCTCTCAAAGGTCTATCAAGACTCAAGTTCAGGGGTGAAAAATGGTATTTTTCACTTGTCAACAGTCAGCACAATAAGTCTGAAAGAAATATAGTCCTGCAAGATATAGGGTCCATTATAGCAAGTTTTGATAAGAGTTTGTCCCACAGAGAAATTGATCTAGAACCCAAAATGGGCTATAATAGTAGGCCTCCAGATCTGGCTACAGATCTGACAATCTTAAAGAAAGGGAGTTGGGTGTCACGACTACACTAAATTAATCCTAAAAATAGAGAAATAAAATGTAGCCCTATCCTAAAAAAATACAAAAATTATGAGAAGTAAGCAGGTTGATCTAGAGTTAATGATGCAGTAATGTAACTCAGATTTAGTTTGTCTCTGGAGTGAGAAAATAAATATAAAAGGGTGAGAAGTATGTTATTAGATACAGATCTGATGGGGTCTTGTAACTCAGACTCAGATCTGTTGCTATAAAAATCTTGTCCAATGGCTACATTATCACCAAAGAGGAGAAAGAATCTAACTCACTCCTGTTTCATGATCCAATCCCTTAAGGCTATAACCTGTCCACTCAAATGGTCACAGACTATCCAATAGGGGAACCACAATCCAGAGATGAGTCAGAACAAGTTTACCATTGTAGGCACTACTTCATCCAGGCTACAAGCTCAAGAATCCATAGAAACCTCATCCTCTAAAGTTCTGTGTGTAGGGCTAGGCCTACAAAGTGTACAAGCCTGGACACACAGGACCAGCAAGAGTTTGAGTACTAGCTTTTAAGAATGGCTGTTCACTACTTTAGAGAGACTGCAGTGATCCAGTCACAAGCCTACAATCTCTACGGCCAACTTAGATCTGCAATCTGATGGTGGATCTATTCACTATAGGGGAGTCTGTCATTGCACAATCTGTGACAAAGCTACAAGCACAAGTGCAAAGAAGAAGAATCTGCCTTAGTTCCATGAATTGGCCTCACCCTAGGGCTATAATCTGTCCACTTGAATGGTCACAGACTATCCACAGAGGCTATCCTTCTCACAAATGGCTTAGACAGAACAAGAACATTGCTGCCGCCACCATGTTCACATGGCTACAAGCACAAGTTCCCATGGGGATTCATATTTAGTGGGTCCTGTGGTGGGGGAAGGCCTGCAAAGTGCCTAACCTGGACGCAACGATAACTTAGATCTAAATAGTACCTTAGAAGCAATCCTCCATTGCTTACAAAACAACTTAGCAATGGAGGTTCTCAAGCGAGACCTTATGTACAAAGACAACTCACAACAAAACAACATCCCAAGCGTTACAGTGATCCTATTACAAAAACTCCATTAAAATCTATACCAGATAATCATACAAAAGGCATAGCCAGCAAATGCTGGACTATGGAGAGAGAAAAAAAAGAAAAAAGAAGAAAACTCCTAAACCCTAACCTTGACCTACTGTAATTCTACAATTGGTTTTTGGAGAAGAAGCATAGAAGTTAAGTCCCAAGAGATATCGATCCTCAAACCTAAGCTAGGCTTAGGCTTATATAGCAGTCAGCTTCCCCTCTAATTAGGGTTAGGAAACCCTAATTTCTTAATGTAATTGCGGCCCATTCTTGTCCCTTGGATGCCTCGGGGCATGTGCAAGGAGATTGAAGCATTAGAGTGCGTGCCCTAATTGCTGGAGATTCCAAGATTGCCCTTACAGAAGTGGGGAGAAGTTTAGAATTCGATCCTTGCTGGGTGGAAATGATTTCAGATCTTTTCGCGTGGTAGAATTGGCGTCGTGGGGTTGAATTGACTTGAAATTCATGCAGTCGCGGGATTGGCATTTTAGTCATCGCGAAATACAAATAGCTATCGCGAGATTGCTCTTTCAGCTTTAAATGGCGCGGGGATTGCTCGTGCGGTTCGTCCCTTGGTGAATCTCGCGAGAGATCCTCGCGAAGAAGCAGTGTTCATGAGTTTTCAGGTCACACGAGCATTTCTCTGAAGGTCTATATCTTGCTGCCACTGTGCGACAGCTGCGCGCAGGAATACTTGAAGCTCTCTCTTCTGAGTCAGTCGCACGAAGCTTAACGGTTCTTCTTTTGAGCTGCATGAGACTGTGTGAATGCTTTAGACTGAGCCTCGCGAGGACCTCACGAAGCCTGCTTTTCAATTCTTTCTGGCACCAAACCGCATGAGAACGACACGCAAACTGCACGACTAATTCACTCACTCATGGCTGAGCTTCGCGAGAGCTGCGCAAAGGCTGATTTGCATATCAAATCGCACGGGAGCAGCGCGAGAACTGTGAGACCAATTATTCTGCTTCCTCCAGGGGCTCGCGACAACTGCACGAAGGTATTATTTTTGGTTCAATTGAACCCTGTGACATTTGCGCGAGGCATCCTTCTTAGTTTATTTCTGCTTTGATGTGCCTATGCTTCGGCCAACTTTTTGTCTGGTTTCATCCTTCATTCTGCTGAGGTAATTTTGGGGCAACATTGAGCTTCTTGGCATGGTTAGGAGTTTAGTAGCAGCTGCTGCTTATTACGTATAGAATAGACTTAAAACACATTTATTAAATGATTAAGGGTCTAACAGAGATTAAGTTAAGGGGTTAAAAGCGATACTTTTCAGGTCTTAACACTCCTCTGCACATGAGCTTCTAGAGCCTTGTGAGGAGGTTTGTACAGTAACTGGCTCCCCTCTGTTCTACCTAATCGATATCAAATGTTAGATCTGATTTCTTATAGTAATTACAGCTTGAGGATGAGTCATTGCAGGCTGTTTGCAGCAATGACTATCTGAGCTAAATGCCTTATTCAACCTGTTACACGGTCCTTTTTGTGGGTACTAGTGAGCAGTTAGGCATAGCAAAGCACTTTGGATCTTATGGGTTGGAATACCTATGGATGTCAGCCAGGTCTGTGCACAGTATGGGGAGCTTGTAGCACTGGCATTACATAGTGCTGCAATAGTATTCATGGATAGAGCTGGTCCAGTGGCTGAGGAGATGATCGATCCACTCTACTGGATTAGACTAGCAAATTTCTGGTTTAACTAATGGCATTTGACAGACTCTATCAAAATCCCTGTGACCATTGGAGTGGACAGAGTATAGATCTAAGAGGGACCCAAATGGCATGGGTTAAACTGGGAGCTTATACCTTATTGAGGCTTTTAATAGCATCTTAGCAAGGAGCACACCACTCTTCTTAACCCTTTCTGTAATCTAAACAGTAAGTTGCCTTAGGATTTAGATTATAGTGACTTTAAATCTCCTTCCATTTAGGATTGCCAGATCTGTAACCAGATCTGGAGAGCCTACTAAGGATAGCTCCCTTAGAGCTTTAGATCAATTTCCCTGTGGGACAAACTCTTACTTATCAAAACTTGCTACAACAGGCCCTGTATCTTACAGGACTGCATATTTTAGGCTTGCTGCTTCGTAATCATCACTCTACCTTTCACTCATTTTTCATTTACCCCATTCTCATCACTGTCTTCAATAAAGTCAGTAGGAAGCACTTAAAATAAACCAACAAGGAGATGAATCCTTCTCAAACATGTGAATGGACCCAACCTTAGGGCTATGCTCTGTCCACTTGAATGGTCAGAGGGTATCCCATTGGTCTGTCCATCCCACATAGGCCTAAAAAAGAATATGAAAATTGCTGCGACCATCATGGTCCATAGGCCTCCGAGCTTCCTGGATCTCACTACAGATCCAGCATTACTTTTCATGTGTCTATCAAACCAAGGGAAATCAGATGGTAAATAATAGATCTACTAGAAACTGAATGGGCTTGTCCCAAATACATGGATCCTATAGACATCTAAAGAAACCATAAGATCTATAAATTTGCTTAAGCATTAAAATAGTAGTTCATTAAAAAAAACAAAACTTACAATGAACTATCTCCTGGCTGCAACCTATACACAACTACTCATCCACAATCCTAATGTATACAAAATCTATTACAAGACTGAAATAAAACTAAACCTAGCTGCTTACAGGGGGATTAGCCAGCAACTGCTGAGCTAAGAGAGAAGAGAAATAGGAAAAAGAGGTGATCAAACTCTAACCCTAGCCTACTAGAGCTCTCAGTCGACAGAGGATGAAGGAAAGATGAAAATAATAATCTCTAAGTACAGGTTATATACTCTATCAAAATAGCCTTGGCTCTAAAGAGATTAACCCTAATTTTCCTAGCAAAGGTGGCATTATTACAACCTTTGAATGCCTCGAGATGCATGCTTCAAAATCTGTGCCTCGGGTTGTGTGCCCTAGCCTTGGGAAATTCCCAAAAGGTCCCTGAGTTAAAACTGAGAAGTGGAGAGCCCGCGCATCGTGGGGATGGTAGCTGTTTTAGTTTACTCGTGCAGTTGCTTTACTTTCATGGGGTTGCCTTTAGCTGATGGGAAGGGCTCATTCACGTAATAAACCTTTAGTGAATCGCACAGTTCCTTCGCATCGCAGTGCTGTCATGGAGATGATCTGGAGAGCTAGGGTGATTCACACAGTAGAGCTTCAGGAGCTCTCTCTCACTAAGTACTCGCGCTGGTGGGCTCCTGCGCTCGCGTAGTAACTTGTACGGCTCCAGAGTGTGTAAGATCTGTGCCAGGGGAATTTTGGACATCTCTCTCTTCCAGGGCCACGTGAGAACTCTGCGAGGTGACTTTTGATTCTCTATGCATATGGGCTCGCTGGGTTCCTCCCACGGCTGATTTGAGGCTTGATCTTTGCGAGAGCTTCGCGATCGTGAATTCTGAAGGTTTTACACCGTGAGATCTTCAGGATGTCTTTACAGCTCTCCTCTTGACTGTGCGGCCTATCTGCATGAGAGCTTCTTCCGTTGCATCTTTAGCTTCGCGAGGAGGCTCCTCAATTCTGTGAGGTCTATTTTTTGACACTCTGCTGCACTACACTTGTTTCTGTTGCAGTCTCCTCCTTTCTCAGCTAACTTCATTCATCTGCTAGACATTGGTCAATTATGATCAGCAACATGGAGTCACCATGGTGAGAACTACCAAGGTGTTCCATCAGGCTTTGTTTCAGCTATCATCTTTGAGTGCATTCTCTCTCTCTTTTGGGCCAAAAAGCAAGGAGTTTGTATTAAGCTACACATTTTATTTCTAACTACCAAACAATCTTAACAAATGGTTATTAGTCTGCTTCAAGGTCTAGCAAAGGCTAAGTTAAGAGGTAAAAAGTGGTACTTTTCAGTGAATAACACACCCCCAAACCTAATCTTTCCTAGTCCCTGAGCAAAGGAAAAATTAAAATAACTACTCTAAGAATTGAAATGCCAGTTTCATAGGGAGCACAGATACATTTAGCATATGTACCAAGCCTTTTAAACCCCTAGGTGATCCCTAGTGGAGGAGTGAAGTCTCCTGAGGATTTTCAGTGAAGATACCCACAAACTTCTCAATGAATACAATTAACAAAGGTGCAACAATATCAAGTCAGTTGTCAAGAAATAGAGCATCAGTTCACCTTTGATTCAATAAAAATGTGAAGAATTTGGACATAAAAAGTACAGACATTTAATCATCCAACCTCTACCTGAGTGCACAACATTTCCAATTAGCTCACAACAAGGGGGACAACACATGTATATCAGCACTGAGCTCATCATTAATTCAAGAATTAGGTTATAGGCCATGCCTAATACATTCAACATCAGACCCAATGCTCACCAGGGCATACTCTCACAAGGGACCTTGAGGGTTTCATTTTCTCTCAAACTCAACAGCAGTTACAGCCCCCAAATGGGTCTGTAAGCATGAGCATAAGCAAAGCACCTAAGTCCTGACTTCATTGGCATATCCTCACCATAGATTGGATAATTCCTTGTCTCTTTATGATAGCTCATTTAACTTTGGATCACAAGGTCTTTAGCTGGGTTGTGATGTGGCTTATGAAGTCGGTTATAAAGAATGGAAGGTTGAAAAGGGATTCAAAATTGAGAAATCAGTAAGTGAAGGAGGTGATTCATGACTTCACCTCTTTTTAGCTCAATACCTTTTCATTTTCTTTCAAATTTGTCAGACTTGAAGTGGCTAGCTTCTCCTCTTCATCTTTATTTTTTCAATGAACTTTTACTCTTGACTCCTCTCTCACTCCTCTTTATTATTGTTTTTCTTTCTTTTCTTGCATTTTCTTTCTATTTTTGTTTATTATTTTTGTGTTTGTGACTTTCCACCTCTTTCCTCAGCTGCTACATTGCTCAACTTTAGGTATCTCTTCTCTATTCACCCAATGTTGACTCTATCTTATCCATCTTCAGCTCCTCCTTTACCTTTTGAATTCTTAGAGTGAGGGTAGGTTTGAGTTAGGTCCATAGGTTTAGGTACAAGTACTCAGGTATATTTTGAAGAAAATTAGAAATTAAGGCTCAACAGGTGTGCACACAAGGACAGGTAATTAGGATTTGGTCTGTTTAAGCTCAAACTGTCCAAGAGAAGGCCTTGATACTTTCCTAGGTTTCATGAGTGCGGTCAGTTGTTTCAACTTGGAGGTGCCTAACTTCTAGTGAGGGCATTGCCTCAGCCAGTCCTTAGAGCTAGAAGAAGTCACTCCTCAAAGGAAGAAAAAAAAATAAAATTGTAAGCCCAACTCTCACTGGTTATGGCCTTTCATTGAACTTTTAAGTATGTCCTTACCTTTTTCTCTCTTTAATGATTCACTCAGTACTGATACAAGTGAGTTTACTTGGTATTCACATCATGGAAAAGTTAAAATTTAAAAGCTTGTAATGCCTAAAGGTCTGCAAAATTTTTAATTTCTCATTTTTCTAATGATTCTTAGGTGAACATAGTTTTATTTCTATCTTACTCACTTGAATCCGCTACACTTAGGCTAACTATTTCATTGGTAGAACCTATCACACCCCCAAACCTATGAGGAGCAGTGTCCTCACTGATTTAAAGGACAATGGGTGTGCAGCAGTGAACAAACAGAGATATATAAAACACTACACTAAGGCAGAGAAAATTAAGAAATGAACACACAACACATTAACGAATACACAAACAGACAAACAAAGATGAAACAAAGTAATAGGTTCACAGAAGTAACAAAAAGAAAGTTTATTATATTAGAAAATGTATTTACAATACACTACTCCTAACTCAAAACATGTGCACTATGCTAACCATCTAAGGGTCAGCTGGTTTATTCTTAATTTTAACCCCTTTTCCTTTGTCTTTCTTCTGCTATATAGTTGGTGGTGGGGGTACTCTCCCAGTTGCGACAACTAGTTGCTTGTCAAGGATTTCAGCCTTTTGTTCAGCCAATTCAGCTCGAGCAATAAGGATTGCCCTGATCTCCTTAGAGGCAGTCAACCTTTTCTCTAATATAAACTCTCAACCTTTCTGTTACAGCAGTCATTTTTTCTTGTTCAACATTGAGCTTCTCTTTTACAACCAAACTCTCTTGGGCTTTATATAGACACAACATTTATTTCCAGCCCTTCCCTATGCCCCTAAGTAGCTGTTCGGTATCCCATTTCAGGTGTTGAATATGTGCTTCATAGGACATTCTAAAAGTAGTCATTCCTTTAATAACATCCCTTTTGAAATAAGGATGTGACTGCATTGCAAAAAGGAGGGTGGAGTATGGAGGACTGGGAAAAGAAGAGGCAAGAATTAAGGGGAGGTCCTCACTTGAAGAAGGGCCAGCTAAGAATGAAAGGTTGGTGGGGCTCCAGATCAGAGTCCGTTTGGATTGACTTGGAGGAGATGGGTATTAGGTCATCCACATCTGTCATAGCATCAGAGGTAGCTACAGCAGGTGGGCTCTCTGGAATAGGTTCATCCTTAGTTTGGGTAATGGCATTAGTGAATGTGGAAAGGGGTGGAGTAGGTAAAGGTTGGGAGGTAGGGATAGTTGGTGAATGTGATGGTTAGGGTAAAGTGTGTAAGGTGGATTGGATGGCTTATAGGCTGATTTCTATATAGGTCTGGTTTTGGAGGGTGGAGGTTATGAAATTAATATATGTTTCTATGGATGATTGGGTTTGCGTATTGGACAACATTTATGATTGGAGGGACAGTAGGAGGTGTAGGATTTGGGATAAGAGGTCTGGTATGATATTGGGTGTGGGTTGGATGGGTGAAACTGGCTGGAAAGGTGTGGGTTGGGAGATGTGGGTCTATGAGTGAAGGTAGTGGCTTGTGGTGGGGTAAAGTGTGGGGGGGAGGCGAGTCGGGGAGAGGTGTATACTCAAGGTTGATGTCTCCTAGGATAGTAGACATCACAGTGGAAAATTTCTCTCCTGAAAATGGCTCACAATCATGGGATAAGGGAGGATTGGTCTACAGGCTCACTAGAGATAGGTTCAAAAAGTTGCAAAGTCTCAATGGACTGCTGGGGGGTGTCAAAGGTATGGGGTTCTGGTGTGTAGGTTGTGGGTATTGGGTCTGGAATGAAGGTGGTATCAGGGATTGGAATTGTTTGGGAAATGTAGGTGCGATGGGGTGCTATGGGGGCTGTGCCTTTTGTGAGTTTTATTTTCTTAGTGTAGGCAACTTTTACAGGTGGGCTGGTATGGGCTGGAAAAATAGGTAAGGGTGTGGAAATGGGTAAGGTGGCCATGGTTGATGTGGGTTGGAGTTGCTTAGGTAAGGATATTGGGCTTGTGTGGGGCTCTGAGGGCTGGGATGAGGATGGAGGTAGTGTTAATGGAGTTGGGTATGACATAGAGGTAGAGGGAATGGATTGGGAGGTAATGATTGTGCTGGCAGGCACATGTGGGGTGGAGGATGCAGCAGCAATAGCAACCCCCGCATCAGCAGTAGCAGCCACTTCCTAAATGGTGGGGGCTGCTTCTCTCAATAATTCCTTCATCTTCTTCATCATGATGCTACTGAAACCCTATTATTTCTTTTTATTATTTTTGGGGTTCAGGGCCTCTGTCTCCTCCTCCAAGGGGTATTTCCCATCTTGCAGCAGTGCAATAATCAACCGACAGTGGGGAAGGGCATGTGGTTTTTTGTTAACCTTCACTTTCTCACACAAGTCCTTAATCCCTTCAAAAACTAACTTGGCTGCATCCAAGTAGTGGTTTCTGTGAAATTAGAGAAGGGCATCAGCTATGGGGTACCTCCTCTCTTACTCATGATCTGAGCAAAACACATTTTTCCTCAGCACCCCATCCATGAATCTGAGGTTGGAGTGCAGATCTCTCTTCTTGATTGAGTCCCCTGAAGCCATGATTCCTCCAGTTAGTTTTCTGGCTATCTCTGTAATGGTGGCAGTCAGGGGAGGTCCCAAGCCAAACTTAGGGTCATACCCAGCTGGTATCCCTAGTACCCTTGCAATGTCAGACTGGTTAAACAATATTTCAAAATTATCAATCAATACCAGCAGTGCTGGGTTCCCATCATCACCAGTCTTCAGCCTCATATTCTGATAAAATAATCTGACTAATCTTGGGAACACTAGCTGCATTGAGGGTCTCAACAGTGGAAGCAGAGTTGCCTTGGTCAGATACTCAATGGAGGCAGAGGTCTCTGATAGCTCCTCAAAGTAAGCTTTATTAAAAATAGTTTTAGCCTCCAGCTGGATTACTTCTACAAAGTCAGAGGGGACCCTGAGGTATTCATTATTTTCTTCGTTCTCAACCTCAGGGGCCACAGGGGTCACAACCTTGCCCTTTTTCTGCTTCTTCTTTGAAAATTTAAGGCCCTCAGTAGGTGGGTGCTCTCTGGCTCTCTTCTTTGGGGCAGATTTCTTCTTTTCCTTTGAGATTATGGGTTTAGCACTCGGAGAGGGTACCTTAGAGGTCTCCAATGTGGAGGCCTCTGCAATCCTTGCAGATTTCCTAATGAAAGCCATAGGGTTGCCACTAGGAGCAGGGTCTAACATAGCCGCCAATGTCTCAATCAATTTTGAACTTTCAGCCATAGGTGCTCCAAATCTCAAAACAGGGCTCATAGATCTCAGAGAATGTAGATTATTCTAAGTAGGCACCAAAAAATTACAATTTGCCTTCTCTCTCTAATTTACTAAACCAATCAAAGCACAGAGGGAGAGTTGCAGAGCTTACCCAATGTAAGTTAGAGTTCCACCTAGAAATGTGCATAGTGGCTTAAATCCCCCCAAATCGTTCTCAAAGTAACTAGGAATAGCTGGGGAGCAAAATGGTGAGAAGAAAAAGCTTCAAATTGAGTGGCTCAAGCTGTGGAGAGAAAAACAGAGAAAGAGGGGCCCGCTTTTGGGCGGAGAGAGCTAGGATAGGGAGAGAAAATGAAGAAAATGAGGGGTTTTCGCAGGGTTTATAAAGCAAATCCCGTGGTTGGCAGAGTTGGCTTAAGGCTCTCGTAGAGTAGGATTGTCGCACAAATGGCTTTTAAGTCCATGAAAGGTTTTGTCGCACAGCAAAACAAAATGCCTCACAGTGCCTTTCACGGAGTTGAGCCCTTGGCTGTAGTGCGCGAGACCTTGATATGCTTCAGGAAATTGCCTCGTGCAGTACTCGCGTAGAACACCCAGAAGGCATCCTTTACACACAAATTAAGCTCGCGGAGTAGAAAGCAACTTCGTGAGACACTTTCACAGTTAGTGCTTAGTTGTTCTAGCGTGCGAGGAAGCCAAAAGATGGCTCTCGCAGTAAATTCAAGCCTTTCAAATCAGCTAGATAGTATTTCTTGCACAACCTTCACTCTTTTAATCTCTGTGCAGCACATTGGTAGGTGCCTCATGTTGTTGTGCACCCAACCACTGTGCATGAGTACCAAGCCTCAGATAGGTGCTTCATTTCACTCATGAAAAGCTTCTATCCATTTTTAATCAGCTGTTCATCAATATTGCAGAATTGTAAAAGTAGTTTTTCAGCTCGATTTCATGCAAATCATGATCAGGGTATCTTAGCCATTCATCAACAAACACACATCCTATTCAGATGATACAAAGACACATGTTTTCATTCACAAACAATTAAAACATAGACAAAGCAAAACAATCAAACCAACATAACACACAAAACACAAATGACAGAATTCTAGAAAACACAATTCAACACAAATTCATACCTATGATACAATTATTACCAATAGTTGGCTCACTAGGCACTAGCTTTCTCCTGACTAGAGGATGCATCACCAATCATAAACTGACCTTTTGGGTTTGTCAGGGGCTGACTAGGCAATTTTTCTTCCTCCCTCCTATTCAGAGCATTACAGATCTGACCAAGCTGGTCCTCAATCTTTTTGATGCTCTATCCATGAGAATTGACAGTCTACACCAAGCCCCCCAAATTCTGCATTGAAGCCATCATCTGCTCTTCAAATGAAGAGGACCTGGGCTGTTGTGGGGGTAGAGCCAATTGGTTAGACTGTGGAGTAGGAAACAGGAAATTTTTTCTTGGTGGATAACCTTGAGTAAACTGGTGCTGGGGCCTGTAAGGAGCTACCATCTGCTGATGCTGGGGTTGAGGATATGAGTCTTGTCTCCACCTCAAATTTGGGCGATTCCTCCAAGAATACCCAGCAGGCTGCTGCCCAAAGGTTTGAGCAGCATTGGCATACTCCATAATAAAATCCAGAAATTGGTTGGCAGATGGACATTCATAAATAGAATGTGTGGAGGATTGGAATAACAGACATGCTTCCTCCACCTGTGCAACCATCCGAGGTTGCATCACATTCATCAATTTATCAAACTTCAAGCTTAGGTTGTCCACCTTCCTCTCTAGATCACCTTGCACCTTTACTTCATATATTCCACCTCTAGGGGTGGCCTCTTTCATCATTTTAGATAGAATCTGACTGTCCTTGCATGATAGAGACTCCTGCTATATGGAATTTTCCCCTATTATGTAAAATAACTCCCAAGCTTCCTCATCTGTCTTGTAGAGGTAGCTACCACCACAGGAAGCATCCACCATGTCCCTGCTCTTAGCAATAATTCCTTGATAAAACACTTGAACAAGCTGCTACATTGGGATTTGGTGGTGGGGGTATTATTTTAACATCTCCTGAAATCTTTCCCAAGCTTCATTAAAGCTCTCAGTTGAGGACTGAGTGAATGATAGAATATTTATCCTCATCTGGCTGGTTTTGTTCATGGGGAAAAATTTAGCTAGGAATTTGGTTTGAAGGCCACTCCATGACTGTATGCCGTTGGCAGGGAGCTTTCATAGCCATGTGCTGGCTTTATCCTTTAATGAGAAAGGAAAAAGCCTCAGTTTAGTGGCCTCAGGCCCTAAGCCTGCAACGTTCATGGTAGTGCAAAGTGCTAAAAACTGGTTAATATGCTTGTAGGGATCTTCTTTACTCAGCCCATGAAATGAAGGAAGCATACTGATGGTGGAGGATTTAATTTCATAGTTTCCCTCAACAAAGGGAAACTGAATGCAGAAGGGAGAGGTGTACTCCACAGGTGCATTGTATTCTTTTAATGTCCTCTGCCTCTCAGCCATAGTAGCTGGTTCAGTCTCAATAGCAGGGCTCTATGTGGTGTGTCTAGGTCTAAGGATCCTTTCCACTTCTGGATTTGGGGGTTCCAAGTCAGGATTTAAGGACCTTCTACAGAGCATACACTCACCAAGAGTAATGAAAATGCTTACAAGCACACAAAAAGAATTTCAAAAAAAAGAAAAAAAAAAGGTAATAACTACATAGATTTACACTAAACAAAATAACAGGGGATTCAACATAAATGGCATGAGAGTTAGGGGAAAGAAAGTGCAAACAGAGCTAGCTACACTCCATTTACAGCTCTAGCTTTTCCCTTCTTTCGCTGTCCATTTCTGTAAAATTCCATAAAGAATCAGTAGTTCTTTAATTCTAGATTAAACACAACTACAAAAAATTTATTTGTCTAAGTTATAGTACAACTCAGGTCTACTAAAAAGAACAATATCCCCGACAGCGGTGCCAAAAACTTATTGGTTATTTATTCACGACTCTTGTTGCTATTTTATTAAGAACAATGGAGAGAATAAATGAAGAGTGGGGAATTGGAGATGGGTCAGCACAGCAAGTCTGAAATAAACACAGTCCTGCAAGATACAGGGTCCATTGTAGTAAGTTTTAATAAGTAAGAGGTTGTCCCACAGAGAAATTGATCTAGAACTCAAAATGGGCTATAATAGTAGGCCTCCAGATCTAACAATCCTAAAGAAAGGGAGTTGGGTGTCACGACTACACTAAATTAATCCTAAAAATAGAGAAATAAAAAATAGCCCTATCCTAAAGAAAGGGTTAAGAGGAGGATGGTGGTAGTGTGTGCCAAAATAAAATACAAAAATTATGAGAAGTAAGCAGGTTGAGCTAGAGTCAATGATGCAATAATGTCACTCAGATTTAGTCAGCTTCTGCAATGCTCCTTGCTGAGACACTGTTAAAAGCCTCAAGAAGGTATAAGCTCCCAATTTAACCCATGCCATTTGGGGCGCTCTTAAGGCTATACTCTGTCCACTCCAATGGTCACAGGGTATCCGATAGAGTTTGTCATATTCCATTAGTTAAACCAGAAATTTGCTAGTTTAATCTAAAAGAGTGGATCGATCATCTCCACAGCAACTGGACCAGCTCTAGCCATGAATACTATTGTAGCACTATGTAATGCCAGTGCTACAAGCTCCCCAGATCTACGCACAGACCTGACTGACATCCATAGGTATTCTAACCCATAAGATCCTAAGTGCTTTGCTAAGGCTAGCTGCTCACTAGTGCCCACAAAAAGGATCATACAACAGGTTGAATAAGGCTTTTAGCTTAGTTGGCCATTGCTACAAATAGCCTGTAATGACCCAGCCTCAAGCTGCAATTACTATATGAGATCAGATCTAACATCTGATATTGATTAGGTAGAACAGAGGGGAGCCAGTTACTATACAAACCTCCTCACAAAGCTCTAAAAGCTCATGTGCAGAGGAGAAGAATCCTTCTCAAACATGTGAATGGACACAACCTTAGGGCTATACTCTGTCCACTTGAATGGTCATAGGGTATCCCATTGGTCTGTCCATCCCACAGAGGCCTAAGAAAGAACATGAAAACTATTGCAACCACCATGGTCCACAGGCCTCCGAGCTTCCTGAATCTCACTACAGATCCAACATTGCTTTCCATGTATCTATCAAACCGAGGGAAATCAAATGGTAAATAATAGATCTACTAGAAACTGAATGGGCTAGTGTCAAATATATGGATCCTATAGACATCTAAAGAAACCATAAGATCTATAAATTTGATTAAGCATTAAAACAACAGTTCATTAAAAAAAATAAAACTTAAAATAAACTGTCACCTGGCTGTTGCCTATACACAACTGCTCATCCACAATCCCAATGTATAAAAAATCTATTACAAGACTGAAGTAAAACTAAACCTAGCTACTTACAAGGGGATTAGCCAGCAAGTGCTGAGCTAAGAGAGAAGAGAATAGGAAAAAGAGGTGATCAAACCCTAACCCTAGCCTGCTAGAGCTCTTAGCTGATAGAGGATGAAGGAAAGATGAAAATAATAAACTCTAAGTACAGCTTATATACTCTATCAAAACAGTCTTAGCTCTAAAAAGTTTAACCCTAATTTTTCTATTAGACGTGGCACTATTACAGCCCTTGAATGCCTCGAGATATGCACTTCAAAATCTATGCCTTGAGAAGTGTGCCAAAGCCTTAGGAAATTCCTAAAAGGTCCCTGAGTTAAAACTGAGAAGAGGAGATCCCGTACTTCGCGAGGCTGGCAACTATTTTAGTTTACTCGCACAGTTGCTTCGCTTTCACGGAGTTACCTTTGGCTGATGGGAAGGGCTCATTCACGCAGTAAACCTTTAGTGAATCATGCAGTTGCCTCGCATCACAGTGCTGTCATGGATATGGTCTGGAGAGCTAGCGTGTTTCACGTAGTAGAGCTTCAGGAGCTCTCTCTAGCTAAGTATTGCGCAGGTGGACTCCTACGCTTGTGTAGTAACTTGTAAGGCTCTAGAGTGTGCGAGATCTGTGCGAGGGGAATTCTAGGTGTCTCTCTCTTCCAGGGCCACGCAAGAACTCTGCGCGGTGAATTTTTGTTCTCTATGCTTATGTGCTCGCTGTGTTCCTCGCACGGCTGCTTTGAGGCTTGATCTCCGTGAGAGCTTCACGACTACGAATTCTGAATGTTTTACACACCGAGATCTTTGCAATGTCTTTACAGCTCTCCTCTTGACTGCGCAGCCTATCAGTGTGAGAGCTTCTTCCACTGCATCTTTAGCTTCACAAGGAGGTTCCTCAACTCTGTGAGGTTTGTTTCTTGAAACTTTGCTGCACTACACTTGCTATTGTTGCAGTCTCCTCCTTTCTCAGCTAACTTCATTCATCTGCTAGACATTGGTCAATGATGATCAACAACAATGAGTCACCATGGTGAGCACTACCAAGGTGTTCCATCAGGCTTTGTCTCAGCTGTCATCTTTGAGTGCATTATTTCTTTCTTTTGGGCCAAAAAGCAAGGAGTTTGTATTAAGCTGCACATTTTATTGCTAACTACAAAACACACTGAACAAATGATTATTAGTCTGCTCAAGGTCTAGCAAAGACTAAGTTAAGAGGTGAAAAGTGGTACTTTTTAGTGAATAATAATAAGCTAAATGCATCCGTGCTCCCTACGAAAGTGACATTTACATTCTTAGAGTAGTTGATGAAATTTTGCTTTGCTCGAGGACTGGCAAAGATTAGGTTTGGGGGGTGTGTTATTTACTGAAAAGTACCACTTTTCACCTCTTAATTTGGCCTTTCCTACACCTTGAAGCGGACTAATAACTCTTGCTTAGCTTATTTTGTAGTTAGTAATAACTTGTGCAGCTTAAAACAAAGTCCATGCCTTTGGTGCCAATAAGAGAGATCATTCAAGCAAGGGATGACAGCTAAGCCAAAGACTGATAGAATACCATACTGGTACAAACCATGGTTATATGTTGCTTATCAAGGTAGACCAAGAAAGTCTAGTAGATGAAAGAAGTGTGGATGTGAGTGGAGAGATGTGCAATAGCAGTAGCTGCATAGCAGAGAAGCAGAAGAGATGCAATCTCGCACAGTAGAAATGCTGCCTCGCACTATTCAAGTTTGTAGCAGAGCTTCCTCACGTAGATGTTACATGCAATACAAGGGAACTCATGAGGAATTCATGCAACTCAGTGAAGGAACTGCCCCAAAGTAGTCTCTCGTGCAGTAGTCGCGCGCTTCAGCTGCAACCAACACTCAAGGACCTCGCGAAGTCCTCGCACACTAAGCCTTCAGAAATCTAGCTCACGAAGCTCTCGCGAGGAACAAGTCTTATATCAGCCACATGCACTATCTCGCAAGGCCAATCTACATAAAGAATAATAACAAACTCGCAAAGTCCTTGCATGGTTAAAGAGGAAAGAGAGCCCCAAATATGTCCTCGCACAGTCCTCACGCACTTTAAAGGTATACCCTCTACCTGACAAGCTGCGTTCTTCATTTGAGAAGAAGCCAAGCAAGATTCAACTTTTACTTCGTGAGATCCTCGCGATAGGAGATACCTAAAGCTCTGCTGTGTGAGTCAAGCCAATTCAGTGCAACTCATCCTCGCGACAACATTGCAGTGCAGAGCAGCTATGTGAGTATTCAAAGTCCATTTGTGCGAGCTAGGAGCTTTCAAAGCTAAATGTTACCTCGCTAGGACTCTGCAAGCTGCGCGAAAGAATTAATGAGCAGAAGTGAACCCCATGAAGCTTGGGCTCTCCACTTCTCAGCCTTAACTCAAGGACCTTTTAGGGATTTCCCTAGGTCTAGGACACACATCCTGAGGCCCTAATCTTGAGGCACACATCCCAAGGAATCCAAAGGGTTGTAACAGTGCAGTGCCACATGTGTCATAAAAATTAGGATGTAATCTTCTATTGGCTAAGGGATTAGGACTGAGTATTTAAGCTATAAATTTAACTTAGAATCATCATCCCTCCTTCAACCTCTGTCAGCTGTGAGCTCGAGTAGACTAGGGTTAGTGTTTGATCACCTCTTTTTCCACTTTTTCTTCTCTCTTTGCCCAACAATTGCTGGCTAAATTCTCTGTAAGCAACTAGGTTTAGTTTTATTAGTTTTATAATGGGTTTTGTGCACATTGGGATTAGTTGATGAGCTATTTTGCACAAGGTTGCTGCCTTGAGAAATTTCATTGTAAGTATTATTTAATCAATGAAATTTGTATTCTAAATGTGTATTCAATTTGTTATTTTTCTATTTGCCCATAGTCTTGTTCAATCTATGCCATGTATTTAGGATTTGAGCTGATTGGAAATGCCCATGGAAGCTTGAGCTTGTGGCCTTGGGACCATGGTGGCAGCAATAATTTACATGTTCCATCTTAGTCTCCTGTAGTGTGGATAACCTCTGTGGATAGCCTGTGACCATATAAGTGGATAGACTATAGCCCTTAGGTGATTCCAAGCCACAGCTCTGAGAAGGATTCTTCTCCTCTGCACTTGAGCTTGTAGCCTTATGAGAGGTTGTTGCAGGAACAAGCTCCCCTCTGTTTTACTTGACCAATATCAGATATTAGCTTTGATTTATCTGTAGCGATTGTAGACTTGTGAGCTGAGTCATTGCAACCCTTTTGTAGTAATTACCAGCTACATTTAAAAGTCCCCAAATAACCTTTGAACAGCTGGGTTTCCACTAGTTTTTTTGAAGAGCTATGTGCTCCCATGGATGCCTGAGTTTGTAGCCTAGCATGCATGGTGTCTGCAATAGTTTTAATATTCTGATTTGATTAGTTGGGTGGAAGACATCTATTGGATAATCTGTGACCATTTAAGTGGACAGGTTATAACCTTAAGATCAATCTATTCCATTTGATCATATTGGTTTTCTGACTTAATTCATGTGGTTTGATCCTCTCTATTGGATAGCCTATGACCATTGAAGTGGACAGGCTATAGCCTTAAGAGACCAGGTCAACCCATAAGGGTTTGGATGCACCTTCCTTGTAGATGTGCTTGTAGCCATCTGAGGGATTGCTGCAGAGACAGACCTAAGTCTGAGTTACGTATCTGATGTAACCCTAGCTTAATTGCTTGCTTCCTATCATTTTATCTTTCTTTTAACACACACCATCATCACCTTCTTCGTAACCCTTTCTTTAGGATAGGACTATATTTCATTTCCCTTCTTTTAGTGATAGTTTAGTGTAGTTGTGACACCCAACTCCCTTTATCTAAGATTGTCAGATCTGTAGTAAGATCCAGAGGCCTACTAATATAACCCATTTTGGGTTCTAGATCAAAATTTCTGTGGGTTAAACTCTTACTTACTCAAAACTTGCTACAACAGCCTTGTATCTTACAAGCTGTGTATTTCAGATTTGCTGTTTTAACCAATTTTTATTCCTTCACTTTTTTATTCATATTTCTTCCACTATTTTCTCACCAATAATAAAGCAACACTCTAAAAATGACCAACAGTTATGTTAGATGCCTATTTTTGACTATTTTTATAGCTTATATACAATCCACATAAAATATCTCTGCGCCTTAGCCAATCAGAAAGAAGAAGAATCAAGTTAGTTAGGATCTTGCTGATGTGGCCAAATTATAGCCAAGTGTTGTCTTGGTTAGTGGGGAACATCTCAGCACATTGGGATGTGTGCCCTAGACGCTGTGAAGTTCTAAAAAAATGCCATTACATGTTGAATGGGAAGGTTGAAACCCAAGCCTCGAGTGGATGAGGCTTCAGAATATGAACCTCGAGAGGTTCTCGAGTGGCTGGATTAATTGCTGAAGCTAGCTCGACAAGCTGGAGTGGTTCAGGTAGTGCATCTCGACAAGATGGAGCTTCAGGTATTTTGACACGAGAGGTTTTTGATACGCTGGAATTCTTGCTCGATCAGATGATTTTTGAATTTTGTAGCTTGAGTGGCTAGATTTAGCTACTCGACATGTTAATTTAGAAGCTCCTCGAGTGGCTGTCGACAGTTTGAATTGAAGCTTTAAACTGTAGCTCGATAGGTTGACTTTGAACTGCTTGATAAGATAAATTGCAACTGTCATCAGCTGCTCGAGATCCTCTCAAGATGATTTTTTGAAGGTGCACTTGCTCGAGAACCACTCTAGCAGATGCTATTTGAAAGGCTTGATCTTCTCGAGATGTGCTAGTCCTGGATATTTGGAGCTGTGAACCACTTGAGAACTGCTCGAGGTTTAAAATCTGAAGCTGTCTTTGCTTGAACTGCTTGAAGTAGCTCGAGATGCTGATTTGCTGCAAGCTTGAAGTGTTCGAGGTCTGTTAGAGTTTAATTTGATGAAGGTTTAACTACTTGAGCATGCATTTCTGAGTGTCTGCTGCTGTGCATAGCCTGCTGCAGCGCTCCTCACTGCTTGGGTCGACCTTTCTTTTTACTGTTAGACTTTTAAGGCCCCCAGGCATGAAAAATGGCCCCTATGGTGTGGATCATCATGGTGCACTCTCTGTTCTTCCATCAGCTTCAAGACTTGACTTCAAAATTCTTTCTTCTTCGCATCCATTATGTGGACTGTTGCAGAAAAAATTATGATTTATTTCTTACTACAAAACATACTCAAATGATAATTATTAGATGGCTTATAGGTGTAGTAAAGGTTAGATTAGGAGGTGAAAAGTGGTATTTTTTAGTGATTAACACCCTCAAACCTAATCTTTGCTTGTCCTCGAGCAAAGCAAAAATTAAACAATTACTCTAAATATTTAAATGCCACTTTTGTTGGGAGCACGAATGCATTTAGCTTATGCATCAAGCCTTTTAAACCCCTAGGTGATCCCTAGTGGAGGAGTGAAGTCTCCTGAGGGTTTTCAGTGAAAGTACCCACAAACTTCCTACTGAAAATAGTTAAAACAAGTGCACACATTAACAAGTCAGATTTCAACATACCAAGCTTCATTTCACACCTTGATCATTCAACTTAGAGGAGTTTTAAAATAGTAAATGCAAACAATTTAATACCTAAATCCTCATTCATGCTCATCACAACCAATAAGTTTACATCAAGAGTGTAGTGTGTGCAAATCAGTATTAAGCTTACCATTAATTCAAGAATAAGGGTTAAATAGTGCCCCAATAATTTCAATCTTAGACCCAATCCTCACTAGGGTTGTCTCTCTCACAAATGAATTGAAGGGTGCTCCATTTCACTCCAACTCAAGATCAGTTACAAAACTCAAATAGGCCTACGAGCATGAACATAGGCATTTGCTTCTATTTCCTTACTTCATTATATTCTCTTCACCATATGTTAGACATCCCTTTATCTCCACATGATAGCTCACTTCACCTTAGATCACTAAGGTCTTTTTGATGGGTTGTAATGTGACTGATGGTTGGGGTTTAGGAAGAACAAAAGGTGTAGAAAAGGTTCAAAAAAGAGAAATCATCCAAGAGGTAGGAGGTGATTCATGACTTCACCTTCTTCATCATAGCACTACTTCATCTTCTTTGATGTTTTTCAGATCTGAAGGGGCCAGCTTCATCTCTTCATTTTAATCTTTTAGATGAAGTACTTCTCTTGACTTCTCTTTTTCTTTTTATTTTTATGAATGAGGTGCCACGCCTGTACAACTGTCACACTGCTTCTTCTAGATCTCTTCTCTTTTCCTTCCACCAAATGTTGAACTACTCTCAACTCTCTTTAACATCTTCTCCTTTACCTTCTGAAATCTAAGAGTGAGGGTTCTGAGGTGTAGGTTCAAGTACTCGGGTGTTGGCTAATAAAAAATGGATTTCAAGGCTCAAACATTGTGAACAAAGGGCAGTTCAATGGGTAGGTTATTTCAGGCTCAAACTGTCCACATGATGGGCTTAAATCATCTCCTTGGTGTCATGAGTGCTGTCAATAGTTTCAATTTGGGGAGCCTAACTTCTAGTAAAAAGGTTTGAGTCAGTCAGTTCTTAGAGCACAAAAATTACTAAAGGCACTCTTCAAGTTTTGTATGGGTCCAAATCTCACTGGGTATGGTCTTCATTTGAACTCATGGGGTATGTTTCACCTTTTTCTCTCCTTACTGGTTCACTATGTACTGATTGTGAAATTTTTTCTTGATGATCACTTCATGGAAGTGTTAAATTTTTAGAAGATTTTAGTATTAAACAGTCTACTATACATTTTAATTCTCCTTTTTCAAAATTGCTTAGGAGGAACTATACTTTATTTGTTTCAATCTTGACTAATACGACTGCACTTCGCTTAACCATCTCATTAGTCTACCCTGCCATGCTGTTGGCGGAATTTTGAGTGTGTGCTTACTTTATTGGTTGGTGGTGAAAGTCATTTGAAAATCAAAGAAAGAGTAAAACAGGAGATGGAATCAGCACAACTAAGAAATCCTAGACCTGCAAGATACAGGGTCCATTGTAGCAAGTTTTGATAAGTAAGAGTTTGTCCCATAGGGAAAGGTGATCTACAGCTCCAAAGGATCCATCTCTAGTAATCCCTCCAGATCTGACTATAGATCTGGCAGTCCTAAAAGGAGGGGAGTTTAAGGTCACTTATTCTAAGTATTCTAATGTCTAAACTACAGAAAGGGTTGAGAGGATGGATGGAGTGTAGAAAATAAATATAAAAGGGTGAGAAGTATGTTATTGAGCCCAGATCAGAGTAGTTTTGTAACTCAGATTCAGATCTGATGCTATAGAAATCTTGTCCAGTGGCTACATTATCACCACTGAGGAGAAAGGATCCAACCCATCACTCTGCCATGATTCCACCCTTAAGGCTATAACCTGTCCACTCAAATGGTCACAGATTATCCCATAGGGGAACCACTATCCAGGGATGGGTCAAAACATAACCAGTAAATCAGTGCAGGCACTATTTCATCCAGGCTACCAGTTCAAGAATCTATAGGGAACCTCAACCTCTAAAGCTCTATATTTGGGGCTAAGGCTGTATAGGACCATGATAGCCCAGACACATAGAACCAACAAGAGATTGAGTACAACCTTTGATCTAGCTGTCCATTGCTTGAGTGAGGCTACAATGGTCCAGTCACCAGCCTACAATCTCTATAACCAAATCAGATCCAACATCTGATGGCGGATCTATCAAATATAGGGGAGTCTGCCTCTGTACAATCTCCCACCAAGCTTCTACAAGCTCAGGTGTAAAGAAGAAGGATCCATCTTGGATTGGTGGATTAGAATCACCCTAAGGCTATAATCTGTCCACTTAAATGGTCACAGACTATCCCAGAGGTTATCCTCCTCACGGAGCCCAAGACAAAACAAGAATATCACTGCTACCACCATGGTCACAAGGCTACCAGCTCAAGCTCCCATGGGGATTTCAGATCTAGTGGGTCCTGTGGTGGGGCTAAGGCTGTATAGGACCATGATAGCCCAGACACACAGGTCACTTGGATCTGAGTGGCCCTTAGAATCAGTCCTCCATTGCTTTGAAACATAGCCAAAGCAATGGCGGATCACAAGGCAGCAGCCTTGCACAGAGCATCTCACACACAAACACAAATCCCATAAAGTACAGATCCTATTACAGAACTTCAATTAATCTAGTTCAAAATACATACAAAGACATAGCCAGCAAGTGCTGGACTATGGAGAGAAGGAAAAAGAAAAAGAAAGCTACTAACAACTACAAAAAGAAAAACTAAATGATCTCAGATCAGGTCTCCTAGAAATGAGATGAGTTCCTAGCTATTCCAGGATGTAGAAAGAAAAGAAGGTCTAAGCTCCCCAAACCTAAGCTATGTGTGGGTATTTATAGCAGTGGTGTGGCGGCGCATTAGGGTTAGGAAACCCTAATTTTAATGATTCCACATGGCCGAATAGTGATCCTTCGATGCCTTGGGGCACGTGCATAGAGATTTGAGCATGGGAGTGCGTGCCCTAATCGTTGAAAATTCCCAGAAAGTCCTCAGCTGAAGAGATGGAAGTTTGAGGTTCAGAGCTTTGCTAGGTAGCCATTGTTTCCCAGACTTGTTGCGTGGTAGCTTTTGTTCTTCGCTAGGATGATTTGAAATTGAAGCTTCCACCTTCGCGAGGTTGGCTTGGTTTGCTCTTCAGGCAGTCACAAGGTTGAGTGGACATTAGAGCCTCAGATGTCGCGAGGTTGGAGCTTAAGCAGTCGCGAGGTTGATCTTCGATAGGATAGATTTGAATAGCGCGAGAACTTCGCGAGCACTTATCTTCACTGGGCTTCGTGAGTTACCGCACAAGGCTTTGATGAGTTCTAAACTGTGCGAGGTTCCATGTCTTAACTAATCTTCGCGAGGGTGGCTTTACCTTCGTAAGGACGCTTTCTTCTTAAATGGCGCGAGAACTGCACGAGGAGTTCTCTTCTGATAATTGCATCCCGCGGTGACTGTGCGACAGCTACGCGAGTTTATGTTTCTGAAGCTCCTCAGTCAATCATCTGCGCGAGAAGTTGTTGTAGAGTCTTGGGAAGCTCAGCTGGACTGCACGAGGCTCATTTTTAGGTCTGGATTCAGACTTCATCCTTCTGAGGGACTTCTGGATCCAAAACAGGCTTTTTAGCAGGATTCCTGGCCTTATTTCACTGTTGAGTACTACCTACATAAAACACTTAACAAGGACTTATTAGGTGGCTATGGGTCTAATCAAAGGTTTAGGGGTGAAAAGTGGTACTTTTCAGGTCTTAACACACCCCCAAACCTAATCTTTGCTAGCCCCTTAGCAAAGCTACGTTAAACTAAATATAAAAATTAAATGCCACTTTCGTAGGGAGCACGGATACATTTAGCATATGTACCAAGTCTTTTAAACCCCTAGGTGATCCCTAGTGGAGGAGTGAAGTCTCCTGAGGGTTTTTAGTGAAGACACCCACAAACTTCTTCAATGAAACAGTTAACAAAAGTGCAATATCATCTAATGAGCAATCAAGGGGCAGACTTAGTTTACTCTTACATCATTAAGTACAAAAGAAATTTAATTCATTGGTTGCACAGTAACTTGAACAACATAAACTCTTCATGATTGCACAGCATTTCCAATTAGTTTACAATCACAGAAAACTGCACTAGTGTGTGCCAGCACTGAGCTTATCCTTAGGTCAAAAATTAGGTTAAGGTCATACATAATGCATTCAAGTTCAGACCCAAAAACTTTACAGGACATACTCTCATAAGGGTTTTGTTGAGGGGTTCATTCTCTCATAGGCTCAAGAGCAGTTACATCCCCCAAATGGGTCTGTAAGCATGAGCATAGGCAGAGTTCTTAAGTGCTGACATCATTGGCAGTTCCTCACCATAGATTGGATAACTCTTTATCTTCACATGACAGCTCACTCAACTTTTGGATCACAAGGGCTTTTAACTGGGCTGTAATGTGGCTTATGGAGTGGGGTTGAAAGAATGGAGGGTTGAGAAGGGGTTCAAAATTGAGAAATCAGTAGGTGACAAAGGTGATTCATGACTTCACCTTCTTGAATTCAGCTCCTTTCATCTTCTTTGAGATTTTCAGATTTGAAGTGATCAGTTTCTCTTCTTGATTTTGATTTTCCAATGAAAGTTCCTCTTAACTCCTCCCTTATTTCTCTTCATTGTTATTTTTGTTTCCTTCTTGTGAAATTTTCTTATTTTTATTTTTTTGTTTTTACTTTTCAGAAATGCCACCATGCTCCCAATTATCATACTGCCAGATTTGAGGTATTTCTTTTCCATTCACCTACTGTTGATCATAGCTAGTCCATCTTCAACTTTTTCTCCTTTACCTTCAGAATTCTCAGAGTGAGGGTAGGCTGAAGTAGGTTCATAGGTTCAGGTTCAAGTACTCAGGTGTATTTTGAAGAAATTTAGGATTTAAAGCTCAAAGGGGGTATGGACAAGGGCAGTTACTTAAGGGTTGGTCTTATTAGGCTCAAACTGTCCAAGAGAAGGCCTTGATCCTTCCCTTAGTCTCATGAGTACTGTCAGTTGTTTCAACTTGGAGTTACCTAACTTCTAGTGAGCACAGTGACTCAGTCAGTCTTTAGAACTAGACGGGATTGCCTTGGTTACTCCTCAAAAGATGGAAAATTTTTTATATAGGCCCAATTCTCACTGGTTATGGTCTTCCTTTGAACTTTTAAGTATGTCCTCACCTTTTTCTCTCTCTACTGATTCACTGAGTGCTAATACAAGTGAGTTTCCTTGGTGATATTATCGTGGAAATGTGGAGTATTAGAAGTTTATAATGTCAAAAGTTTACAAAAATTTTAAACTTCTTATTCTCATGATTCCTAAGTGAACAGAGGTCCATTTTCATATTGCTCAGATGAGTCAGCTGCACTTATGTTAGCTATTCCATTGGCAGGGTCTGCCCGGCACACCCCCAAACCTATGAGAAGCAATGTCCTCACTGGTTCAAAGGTGTCTATGCAGCAGAGTTTTTGCAGCATAAAAGACCAGAACAAGAAACACAGTAACCAAGAATAGAAAACTGTACAGCATATCAGAAAAGGAAAATTTCATTAAGATTAAAAGAAAATTACAAAAGTGGAGGAGGAAAGGAGAGAGGGATCAGGGGTGAGGGGGTTGAGAAGGTGGGGGAGGGGGTGGAGTGGAGGGGGCAGTGATGTGGTGAAGGGAGTGGTGAATCTGGGAGAGGGATGTCATGGGTGGGCAAGGTATCAAGCAAGGTAGTCATGAAGGCCTGATACCCTGAAGTGGTGGCTAAGTTAAAGTCCAGATCATGGAGGGAAGATGTAGGTGGGAGGGGTTGGTCAATATGGGGTGTGTCTATGGGAATGAGGAGGTGGAAGTGGGTAGAGATAAGGCGGGGTTGTGTGAGAGGTTTCTCTTTTAAGGTAGGTTATCAAGGGAGGGTCGGGGTTGAGGTCGAGGATGTCGAGGATCTGTATTGAGGTAAGGTGGGTGAAGGGGGAGTGTTGTCATGGGGTTCAACACTTTCCACCCAGGAATGAATCACAGTAGGGGGTGGAATGGAAAAGGGAGATGAGAGAGGGAAAGGGAGAGATGGAATAGGTGAAGAAATTAGTGGAGAGGCAAGTGTGGTGGATGGAGGGATTGTTGCAGAAGCAGAGGTGACAGAAGCTCGCGCAACCTTCTTTGGGGCAGGGGCTTTAGCCTTCTTTTTGGGGGTAGGGGTGGCCTTTGCTACAGCAGCTCCCTGTCCCTACTCGAAAACATTCTGAGCTTCAGCCTACTTCTTCTTCTGGGGATCCATTAGACTTCTGCTGATCACCCATTGTCTTTTGGCAAAAGTGGTGGGAGTGAGGTCAGTAGATAATTCCCCCACTAGTATCTTGTATCCTCCCTTCCGAAGTAATTGGGTGATGAGTCTTTCGTAGGGGAGAGTGTGGACCTTCGTTTGCATCCCAAGCTTCACCATCATATCTTTCATGGCCTCAAAAATCAACCATGCAGCATCAAATCCGTGGCCCAGAGAGAAGGAATAGAGAGCATCAGCAATTGGTGTCCTCCTTTCTTGCTGATGGCCGGAGCAGTAGATATTCTTCCTTAGCACTTTATCGATGAACATCAGCTTGGGATCCAAATCTCTTCTTCTGATGGAGTCCCCTGTGGCCTTCAGGCCTCTGGTAATGGCCTGGGCAATGATATCGAGAGGGGCACTCACAGGGGCACCATAACCGCTGTTGGGATCAAAAATGGTAGGGATGCCCATGACTTCAGCAATCAACGGTGGGTTAAGCAGCATCTCAAAATTGTCAACTAACACAAGGAGGCCTGGCTGCCCACGTGTGTCAGGTCTGACCCTAAGGTGTTGGTAAAAGAGTTGCACTAACCTAGGATAGGCTAGTGCAGGAATCATTTGCATCAAGGGGAACAAACCAGCCTTGCGTAAGAACTCAATGGCAGGAGCTGACAATGGCTCAGATTCGAAGAACGATATATCAAAAATGGCTTCAGGTTCTAAGGGAATGGAAATGAGGAGCTCAGAGGGAGTAGAATAATCAGGTGCTTTTGCAGTCACCTCAAGAATCACCTCCTTCCCTTTTTGTTGTGCCATAGAGGACTTGGCTTTCTTAGGGACAGGCTCCATGGTGGCCTGGTCCCTGGCTCTCTTCACAGGTGCACTTTTAAGAGCCATCAAGATTCTTCTTGGTGAGTGTGCAGTTGAAATTTTGAAAGGAAAGATCAAGAGCTGAGTCTAACCCTAAAAGTTAGGGTTCTATTCAATTGGACGCACGGTGGATCGCAAGAGCTCTTAGCAGGGGGCAACTGTTGATGGAAGCTTTAAGAACAAAAATCCAGAATTTCAAAGTGAGCAATGAATTGTAAATAGGAAGCTGGAGGAGAGAGATTGAGAGGAGTGGGAGCTAGGGTTTCGTTGGCAGGAGAGGAAAGAGAAAGTAGTAAAGAAAAGCAGCGTGGGGTGGGATTTAAATATCGCGAGGCTCACAGCACTTTGAAAATATCCGCTCGCTGGATGGGCATGAATGGGTCGCGAGATTGGATGTTCATTTGAACTGCGCGAGGTAGTCCACCCAGTTATATCTGAAACTCGCGACAACACAGCAAAGTGTTTCTTTAAGAACGGCGCGAGAGGAACCCAAACCAGATTTTCAGAACCCCGCGATGGCTTAACAGAGTTAGGATTCACTCACCCACTAGGCAGCCTTTTAACCCTGACTTTGTGGGTGGATTCTCTCACAGACTCTCTTCTAGGGACACCCATAAGCATTATAAGGCATTCACAAATTCCCATAGTCTCAAAGCATTAAATTCACACATCATGAAAAGAATTCAAATACTACCATTATAATTCAATCACTTGAAATTAGCAAACAAGGGGAACATGAATAAAAGTAGGCATAAAGCACTAAACTCAGATTCCAACAAGATTGCTACAAATTCTTCTAAACTATAAAGTACATATTATACAAAGGTGCACAGTTCTTATCATCAATTCAATGAAAGATCCCCTTCAGGGTCTGAGGATCCTTCACCAATAAAAAATTGGCCCTTGGGATTAACCACTGGTTGACTGGGCAACCTTCCCTCTTCTCTTTTGGCTAAGGTGTTCGCTAATTGTCCAATCTGTTCTTCCATCTTCTTAATGCTCTGACCATGAGAGTTCACAGTCTGAGCCAAGGAACCCAGGTATTGCAGTGAGGTCAAGACCTGGTCCTCGAAAGAAGTACTTCTAGGTTGAGAAGGGGGTAAGGCCAACTGATTTTGCTGCTGATGGTGCTGGAAGGTAGACCTAGGGGCATTCCCTTGATTGAACTGCTGTTGTGGCCATTGTGGTAAGGCCAACATCTGTTGGGGCTGCATGTAGTTTCTTGCCACCACCTTAGATTTGGGTGGTCTCTCCATTGGTAACTAGCATTTTGATGCTGGTATCCATATGGCTGCCTATTGTAGCCTCCAGATTGTTGCTGGCCATAAGATTGAGCAGCAGCAGCATGTTCCAAAACCAATTCAGGAAATTGCCATGCAGATGAATATTCCTCCACTGTGTGTTGTGGGGACTGGCATATCAGACATGCCTCCACCACATTCGCAGCCCTTCTGGGTTGCATCACAGTCAATAATTTGTCAAACTTCATAGAGAGGTTTTCCATCTGCAGTTGCAGGTCATTGTTCCCAGACACCTCATAAACTTTTCCTCTTGATCCAGCAGCAGGCCCCACCTTTGACTCAGATTCCTGACTAGTTCTTGCCAGGGATGGCTTTTGAAAAGCATTCTCACTAATCACCTCAAACAATTCCCATGCCTCCTCAGCAGTCTTGTGCATGTAGGATCCACCACAAGAGGCATCGACCATATCTGTATTTTTCTCATCAATCCCATTGTAGAAGCTTTATACAAGCTGCCACTCTAGGATCTTGTGGTGGGGGCATTGTTTGAGCATCTCTTTAAACCTATCCCAGGACTGGTTAAAATCCTCAGTTGGGAATTGAGCAAACGCAAGAATCTCTTTCCTCAACTGCTTGTTTTTGTCTTAGGGAAGAACTTGGTTAGGAACTTGGTCTACAGGTCTTTCCATGAAGCAATGTTGTTGTTGGGAAGAGTGGTCAGCCAGGTACTGGCCCTATCCTTCAGAGAGAAGGGAAAGAGTCTGAGCCTAGTAGCCTCAGGTCCCAAACCAGTGATATTTAAAGTGGTGCACAAGGCCAAGAACTGGTCAATATGCTTATAAGGGTCCTCTTTGCTAAACCCATGGAAAGCTGGCAGCATCTGGATGATTGATGTTTTTATTTGATTGTTCCCCTGAACATAAGGGAATTGAATGCTAAAAGGGGAGTTATAGTCATCTGGAGCATTCAACTCCTTGAGGGTTCTGGGTTGTTCTTCACCCATAATTACTGTCACAGATTCACTAGGGGGTTGTCCTGTGGTGTGCCTGTCTCTCCTAAGTCTCCTTCCCCTTTCTAACTCAGAGTTAAGAGGCTCTAAAGCAGGGCTGAGGGATCTCCTCCCTAGCATACAAGCACACCAACAGTAAGGAAAACTTCTTGCAGGCACATTGCAAAAGAATAATTATACACGAACAAATTTATCTAACTAGTTTACAGCTATTCAAAGAATACATTTAAACTATCCTAGATACGGCTAGAAAATTTTTTAAGAAAGATAGACAGAGTTTTAAAAGTTAGAGAATTTGCAAACAGAGGTAGCTAAGCTCCAATTGCAGTCCAACTATCCTTCACTGCTGCTGTCTAGATCTGCAAGAAAGATTCAAAATTATGTCAGCAGTATCAATTATTCACATGTGCAAAGAATACTAAGAATATAAAAACTAAGGGTTTATGAATAGATCATCTTTCCCCGGCAACGACGCCAAAAACATGTTGGCGGATTTCTGAGTGTGTGCTTACTTTATTGGTTGGTGGTGAAAGTCATTTGAAAATCAAAGAAAGAGTAAAACAGGAGATGGAATCAACACAATTAAGAAATCCTAAACCTGTAAGATACAGGGTCCATTGTAGTAAGTTTTGATAAGTAAGAGTTTGTCTCACAGGGAAAGGTGATCTACAGCTCCAAAGGAGCCATCTCTAGTAGTCCCTCCAGATCTGACTACAGATCTGGCAGTCCTAAAAGGAGGAGAGTTTAAGGTCACTTATTCTAAGTATTCTAATGTCTAAACTACAGAAAGGGTTGAGAGGATGGATGGAGTGTGGAAAATAAATATAAAAGGGTGAGAAGTATGTTATTGAGCCCAGATCAGAGGAGTTTTGTAACTCAGATTCAGATCTGATGCTATAGAAATCCTGTCTAGTGGCTACATTATCACCACTGAGGAGAAAGGATCCTACCCATCACTCTGCCATGATTCCACCCTTAAGGCTATAACCTGTCCACTCAAATGGTCACAGATTATCCCATAGGGGAACCACTGTCCAGGGTTGGGTCAAAACATAACCAGTAAATCACTGCAGGCACTATTTCATCCAGGCTACCAGCTCAAGAATCTATAGGGAACCTCAACCTCTAAAGCCCTATATGTGGGGCTAAGGCTGTATAGGATCATGATAGCCCAGACACATAGAACCAGTAAGAGATTGAGTACAACCTTCAATCTAGCTGTCCATTGATTGAGTGAGGTTACAATGGTCCAGTCACCAGCCTACAATCTCTATACCCAGATCATATCCAACATCTGATGGCGGATTTATACAAATATAGGGGAGTCTGCCTCTGTATAATCTCCCACCAAGCTTCTTCAAGCTCATGTGTAAAGAAGAAGGATCCATCTTGGATCAGTGGATTAGAATCACCCTAAGGCTATAATCAGTCCACTTAAATGGTCACAGACTATCCCAGAGGTTATCCTCCTCACGGAGCCCAAGACAAAACAAGAATATCGCTGCTACCACCATGGTCACAAGGCTACCAGCTCAAGCTCCCATGGGGATTTTCGATCTAGTGGGTGCTGAGAACTGGAAAATACCATTTTTCACCCCTCAACCTGAGTCTTGATAGACCTTTGAGAGAACTAAATAAGTGTTCTAAGTGCTTGTGTTTCAGCTAACAATAAAGACAGGCTTAACCATAAAAGCAGCATAAAAGTGCCAAAAAGATGATAATCCATGTCGATCCAAAGGAAGAAAGAGAAGGGACAACCTCACTAACTGTTAAAAGGTCTGAACTGAAGAGGCAAAGACCTGATCGCAACCCAGAAAAGAAGTATAAAGCAATTCGAACAGAAAAATGCACTACAGAGTACTTTTCGCAAAGAACCTGAACTGTTAGAAAAGAACCTAAACTCTGCGAAAAGAACTAAAAACTCCAGGCTTAGCTTTCGAAGAGCACCTGAACTCTTTGAAGAGATGATTGACCTTTTCAAAAAGAAGAGAACTCCATTTGAAAAGAACCAGAACATTGCGAAAAGAGCTTCAGGAGTTACAACACCTTGCGAAAAGTCCCCTAAACTATGCGAAAAGGTATTCTAGAGATTCCCAGCTTTTGCAAGGGCAATTCAGTAATCTTTTTCATGCGTCCCAATGCATTTAAAAACCTAGGGACATTTCAGAAGATTCTAAGCATGAAGCGAAGGCATATTTCGCCCCATGTGAGCACCCAGAGATGAAATAACTTGGCGGGAACTTCTAGAAACTCTAACAAACTTTCAAAATGCATAACAGAATTGATGCTTATTTCGCCTGATTGGCTGAACCAGATCAAGCAATTCTGATTGGCTAGAGCAGATCTGGATCCTTGTGCTCGACTACCATTGGTTAATACAGATCTAAGCACTTCTGATTGGTTGACACACATCTGAGCTGGACTTAGGGAAAACTATAAATAGACGAACCATTTGCCCAATTTGGACATCCAGATTTTGAGTTTCATTCCTATTCCCCCATTTCCAAACCGGGTAGTTTGTCTGAAATCCCTGTAATAGCTTCACTTTTACTTGCAATTGAGAGCTGTGAGATATTTCTGTAATTCAAAAGAGAGTTGTATTCAAGACTACAAATCTGAGAGCTGTTTAAGCTGTGCTCTGTAATTGTAATGGTGAATTTAAAAAGGTTGCTGTAAACCGTACATTCTCAATTGGACTCATGTTAAGGGTTCCCTCTGATCTCCTTATTGCATTAGACTCCTTTAGATTTACCATTTTTCATGCAATTTCCCTTTATTCATTAATCTTGTGAGAATTAGTGTTTGTAACCTAATCTCTCACGGCATTTGTAGTGATGCTTCTTGTTCTAAATTAAGGTTTTGGATTAAAGACTATTGGATGGTTTGTGGCCATTAAAGTGAACAGACCATAGCCATAAGCCTAAGTCTAATCCTTGAGTTAGATTTATTTCTCTTACATCTGTGCTTGTAGCCAGATGAAGATTGAATCATTTCTCTGTTGATCGGCAGTCATTCTCATTGTGTTTCAAGGACCAAATCAAAGTTAGATATTACTTCTCCATTTTTTATAAGTTTACCTCAAAATTCCCCCAACTCGGATCTGGATCATTTAGTTTAACTTTTACTTTTATCATTTAGTTAATGTGAAAAATTCAACCTCCCATCTTATGTGCTTTCTAGATAGGATAAGAGGCCAGATCTGGTAGCTCAGAGTTAGAGGTTTATCTTGCATTTTAAACAAATTCTCTGTGGACGATCTTTTACTCACTTACATTTAAAACTTGCTACAATTGGCCCTGATCTTACAGGCTAATTCACTTCTCTTTGTGCTGATATTTCTTTACTCTTTTTAAAGTTCTAGATTCATTATAACTTAGCAGTTGCAAACCTGTTTTCAAAACACAAATAAATCAAGCACACTTAGAAGCAACAATAAGTTTTTGGCGCCGTTGTCGGGGAATTTGTTGTAAAATAGGTAGACCTAAGTTTTCACTTTTATTTTTATATTAGTACTAAACTATTCTATTGTTTACACCTGTGCAGTTATTCATATCCAATTTTTGAAGAAGGGAAACTACTTAAAAAGGAATTCAGAAGGTTTGCTGTGAATAATCAGATTTTTTGTTCTGAGTTGTATGTTTGGTAGGAGGACTCTCAGCCCTGAGATTATCCCACTGAATTTAGAAGTTGAAAGGCTACTACGAACCAAACAAACAGAACAGAATTCTGCTACTATGGGTGAAGAACCTCGACTTTTGAGGGATTACTTTGCACCTGGTGCTTATAATTCTCCCTTTTGCATTCAATTTCCTACTGTTGAAGGAAATTATGAGATCAAATCATCAACCATCCAAATACTTCCTTCCTTCCATGGGTTGAGTAAGGAAGATCCATACAAACATGTGGATGAATTCTTGGATCTTTGCACCACATTCAACATAGTGGTATTCACTGACCACTCTGCCTTGAAATACCTTCTGTCTAAGGACACCAAACCAAGATTAATCAGGTGGATTCTCCTATTACAGGAATTAGATTTATAGATCAAAGATAAAAAAGGTGTGGAGAATGTGGTGGCTGATCACCTGTCTAGAATTTTAACTGCTGAGATTGATAGGCTGCCTATCAATGAATCTTTCCCTGATGAGCAACTTTTTGCTATTAGTGTACACACTCCTTGGTTTGCAAACATAGTCAACTTTTTGGCTACTGGAAGAATTCCTCAACATTGGAATAAAATGGATAAAGATCTTTTCTTCTCAAAGGTTAAACATTTCATCTGGGAAAATCCTTATCTGTTTAAGAGTTGTGCAGACCAAATAATAAGAAGATGTGTCCCTGACCAAGAATTTCATAGAACACTTTCTATGTGTCATGAACAGGCCTGTGGAGGTCATTTTAGTGGAAAGAAAACTGCTACAAAGGTTTTGCAGTGTGGATTCTATTGGCCTACACTTTTCAAAGATGCTCTAAAGCACTGTAAGTCTTGCCAGAACTGCTAGAAATTGGGCAGCATTTCCAAGAGAAACTCAATGCCTTTATAGCCTATTTTGGTAGTTGAGTTATTTGATGTTTGGGGGATAGACTTCATGGGTCCCTTTCCTCCTTCCAATGGGTATAATTTCATTTTAGTAGCTGTGGATTATGTATCCAAATGGATTGAAGCCACAACCACTGAAATAAATGATCACAAAGTGGTTCTTAAATTTCTAAAGGATCACATTTTTTCCAGGTTTGGTTTTCCCAGAGCCATTATCAGTGATGGGGGAAGCCATTTTTGTAATAAACATTTTGAAAATTTATTGAAAAAATACTCTGTGACTCATAGAGTAGTCACTCAATATCATCCACAAACCAGTGGACAAGTGGAGATTTCCAATAGAGAAATCAAACATATACTGGAAAAGACTGTGAAGAAGGACAGAAAGGATTGGTCCTTTAAGCTGAATGATGCATTGTGGGCATATAGGACAGCCTATAAAACCCCAATTGGCATGTCCCCATTCAGGTTGGTCTATGGCAAAGCATGCCATTTACCAGTGGAGTTAGAATATAAAGCCTTTTGGGCCATTAAAACATTGAACATGGATCTAACTACTGCTGGTAATCACAGGAAACTGCAACTTGCTGAGTTGGAGGAGCTGAGAATGGATGCATACACAAATTCAAGAGTTTACAAAGAGAAAGTCAAAGCCTTCCATGATAAAAATTTGTTGAGAAAAGAGTTCACAGCTGGCTCTAAGGTATGGTTATTTAACTCAAAACTCAAGTTTTTTCCTGGAAAAGTCGAGATCCGATGGAAGGGCCATATCATCATTAGGCATACCTTCGAGTCATTGACATCCTAGATCCAAGTAATGGAAGAATCCTGAAAGTAAATGGTCAAAGGCTCAACCCATGCATTGAAAATACACAGGAGCCTGTGCTGCCCATCTATCATCAAGAGCCTCCCCAAATCTGATGGTATACAACTGTACAATATGCTTTTATTTCATAGTTTTTGCTTAGTTTCTTTTTCTCTGTTTTTATTCATGATTTGTCTCTTTTCGCATGGTTTAAATATGTGAAAAATTAAGTCGCAAAGTAAAAATTGTCTTTTCGCAAAGTTCAATTTACTTTTCGAAAAGAATCTGGATTTGTAACGAACTGCTCGAAAGAAAGGATTTGCTTTTCGAAAAGTTGTTTCTGAAGCCATTTTCTTTTCGAAAAGTTGTTTCTGAAGCCATTTTCGTTTCGAAAAAATGTTTATGAAGCTATCAGCTTTTCGAATGGTACTGATGCCATTCTCAGTTGTAAAAAGGTCTGTTTTGGAACTTTTTGAAAACTTAAAAAGGACTTTACGAAATTAACCTTGAGCATATTTAAACCCTTTCGAAGTAAGGGTTTCATATTCAAAAGCTTTCTGAGAACGTCCTGTTCCACAGAAACCCTATTTCTTTCTTTCCCTGCGAGGTTTGAGAATCTAGCCACACTTTTCTTCACCTTTGTTCGATCATTTGAGCTTTCAGAGAAGGATTTTAGCTTCTGGTCTGGGGGATTTCAGCAAGCAAGCAACACGCTCAATCAAAAACCCTAGATCTTGGTATTTTTCTGCGCATTCCCTCTGTTTATCATTTGAAAAATTAGATTTTGTGTCAGCAACTGTTGTCGGCATTTCCATACATAAATTTAGAATGGGAAAAGCGAAAAAATCATTGGCTGCCATGTTCCCAAAATCCTCTGCTAAGAAATTTAGCAAACCTACCCCAAAAGGAAAAACCAAAACTTCAGCCAAAAGAAAACTATCAATGGATAAAGCGGATAGGATTGAGAAAGGGAAGAAAGTGCGACATGAGGAACCCATCCCTGCAGCTGCTAGTCCTGAGCCTGAGCTTCCTCCTCTGCCTATACATTTGGTACTGCCAAATCCATTCATTGGAGCTCAGAAGCTAATTCCTGAGCTGATTGTGGACGAAACTTTTTTCTTCAATAAACCAGACTGTCTGCTATCTTTAAGATACATGAGAGATGCCTCACTAAGAAATATCCTTACCCCTCTGCCAGAGAAAATTTACCCGCGAATGGTGAAGTTATGGTACCAAAACCTGGTAAAAGTCACTGAAAAAAATGCTGATGTCCCTACCCTGGTTATCTTTATTGATGATTGCGATCTAACGGTCACATATGAAGACATAGGGAATGCTTTGGGGATACCCTTCCAATTTGATCCTTCTGGTCCATTGGCTGCACCAGAAGCAGCCTCCTTTAGAGAAATGGCTGCACATTTAACCCAAGGAATTGTTGGCACTGGACAGTCCATAATGAGGAGAGACCTAGCACCCCAATTTTTATTGATGGATTCCATTTTGAGGGGAAGTTTTTATGTCACCGGGCATAGCCAAGAGAGGAGAACACCAATTCTAGAGGCTCTCTTTCATTTTTCTAAGGGGCAATTTTTTCAATGCCCCTATGTTAATTTTTGAAGCCATGGCTGATATTAGTGCCAAGTCGAAAAAGGAGCAGAAATTAGCTGGACTCCCATTTGGTAGATTGATCACAGCCCTCCTCAGAGCTAAGTTTGATATTGATGACCAGGAGCCATTTGAAGTCATAGCTCCTCACAATTTTGGGAAAAAGGTTTGGACTACAAGCCAAGCCATCTTTGAAAAGATCGAGAGGAAGGTGAACTCACCGCACTGCACGTTAATGAACCTACCCTGCAGCTCCTTAGAACCGGTTTGCAGATCTGAGGTGACTTGCTCTTTTAGTCGCACCAATTCTTGAAGCAGACTCGCTGCACCTGTGCAGACCCTTGAAGAAACTATCCTTCCCATGGTGACCGGCTCTTCAGCTACACCAATTCTTAAGGAAGTTGGCCTTTCACCCTCCTCACCTAGTCCTGCTCCTGCCACTTCACCTATCCCAGCTGTTCCATCTCCCATACCCACCATTATCCCAATTGCAGATTCCCCCTCTACACCAACCACTCCAACCATACTCACACCACCAATTTCTCCCACCAATGCCCAAGTTTTGGCTGCAGACTTTATTGCCCAATCTCCCTGCACTCCTCTGCTCTAAAGCCCCTCAAGTTCACCTGCTCATTCAGCCCACACACCTGAAGTATCCCATACACCTGAACCTGAGCCTTTAACTACAGAGGCTTATTCCTCATTAATGGGATCTATTTTTGAAAACGTGGGGCTTGAACCTGTCCCTATACCTGACCCTCATCATTTCACTCACTTACCTACTTCTCCCTTTACAGCCATTTCACCCATTGCACCTCCACCATCCACTTCAGTTGTACAGGTCCTCCACTATGCACACCTCCCCCACACCTGCATCTATTAACCAAATACTTGCCTTCCTCCAATCCATCCAAGCCCAACTACAAATCAACACAGAAAACCAGTCTGTGACCAATGACCTTCTCCAAACCTTAGCCTCCACATCCCACACAACTACCATTACCACTGTACCTACTGTTGATGCCCATGCTACCCAAACTGAACCAGAGGTAGTATTGGTTGATCTGCCCACCCCCACCACCACTGCCCATGCTACCCAAACTGAACCTGAATTACCCCTGGTTGAGTCCCCTTCACCACTCCTCACTTTCTCTGATCAAGCCACTCAGACCGACCCTGAAGTCATCCTTCTGGACACTTCTTCTCCCACTCCCACAGCTGGGATACCTTTGGTCCCCTACCATTCCATTCCCCTTCCCAGATTTGCCACCCTCAGAAGAGCCATGGAAGAAAATCCATATATCTGTAGAGATGTTCTCAAGGGGTTAGCTGATTTACAAGCCTACATTAGAACCCCTTATGAAAACCAGATTCGGAAATTGGAGTTATTTATGAAATTTGAGAGAGAGAAAATGAAGGACTTGCTGGGTCAAACCTTTCAGATGGTTCGGAGTGAGCAGCACAAGGTGACCATGTTGCAAGCACAGCTTGACCAGGAAAAACTGAAGACCACTAGACTTGGCAAGTACATTGGCCTCACCAAAAAGATCAAATCAGAGGAATACACTGAGCTGCAAAACACAATCCAGGAGAAAGCTAAATCAAGTTCAGACTCCAATCGATTCTAGTTCGACTCTGACTCCGATTACGAGCCCATTGAACCAACTTATGATACAGATTTTGACCCCAGTTATTAAAGCACTTTGTACTTATCTATGTTATGAGTTTGTAATATAAATTCTGGTTTTTCTTGTGAAAGTACTGTGCATTTCTGTTTGTCCTCTTGTCATCATGATTTTTTTTCTTGCTTGTTTCTCTTCTTTGCTTTGGCCCAGTGTGGACCCTGCTCCCCTTTGGTTTGGGGGTGTGACAGAAATGTCAATAATCAATAATTGAGTTAACATTAGTATAGCTTATGATCAGTGGAATTTTTGAAAATGAAGTAATTTCACACCTGCTGTTTTGAAAAAAATGAAGAACTTAAAAAAAAAAAAAAACTTTTTAAAATTAATTTCTAGTGTAATTCTAACACTTTCATGAAGTGAATGTCAGGAAATTTCCAAAAGAAAATTGATGTTTTAGTAAACCTAAAAAGAGGGAAAACAGTGATGATATACCTCAGGAATTTGATAAAAAACCACACCCAGTGAGGTTTGGGCCTGAAATGTATTCTTTGGAGGTATGAATTGGCAATTTTTTCTGCTTTTGGGACTGATTGAACCTGCTTACTTGCACTAGAAGTTACACATATCCAAATTGAAATAATTTGATAGCACTCGTAATATTAAAGACATGATGTAAGGCCTCCTTTTGTACAGTTTGAACCTTACAAGCCCCACCTTTTGAAACTGCCCTTGATACACACCATTTGAGCTTTACAAATCTAAGATTTCTTTGAAACCTCATCTAATAACCTCACCAACTTCATTTAGCCTAACCCTCACTCTGAGAAGTCAGAAGATAAAGGGAAGGAAGCTGAAGAAAGGAGAATTGAGTAACAGTTTGACAACAAAAGAAGAATAAAAATTGAAGGCAATGATGTATCAGCAGAAGAAATGTGGCATTCCAGTCAATGCTAATTTGAAAAAATAAAATAAAATTGAGAAAAACAAAAAGAGAGAAGGCATTTCATTGGAAGTTTGAAAAAGAAAGAGAAAAAGATGGCCACTTTGGCTCTGGAAATTCAAAGAAGAAGATGAAAATATGTTGAATTAAAGAAGGTTTGTGTATCACCTCCTTACCTTGACTGACTTCTCAATTTTGGACACCATTCCACCCCTTTATTCTTGAGAAATTTTACCCATAAGCCACATTACAACCCCAGTAAAGTCCTTACTGATCAATGATGGATTGAGCTGTCACATGGAGATAAGAATTTGTGTAATCGATGGGGAAAAAAGCAGTGAATTTCGAACTAAAAGCAATGCCGATGCTCATGCTTACAGTCTTATTTGAGGGCTGTAACTGCTCTTGAGCCGTGTGAAATAGTACAACCCTCTTACTTGCATGTTGAGTGAAAATCCTGGTGAGAGTTGGGTTTGAAATCAACTCATTGGGGTAACATCAAAGCTGGATTCCTAAATAGAAGGCAAGCTGTTCATTAATTTTTCTTGTAAATAACCTTTGACATAAATTGACTGAGTGGTAACAAGAATTACAGCAGAATTTTAGTTTTGAACTGATGTTTTTCTTGAAAATCTTCTTACAACATGACTGATGCAGGTGTGAATAAATAGATTGGATGAAAGTTTGCTGTAACAGAATTGCAGTGATCTTAATTGATTTATTGAAGAAGTTTGTGGGTACCTTCACTGAAAACTCTCAGGAGACTTCACTCCTCCACTAGGGATCACCTAGGGGTTTAAAAGGCTTGTTGCATATGCTAAATGCAACTGTGCTCCCTACAAAAGTGGCTTTTTACTTTGTTTTTAATTTTGTCTTTGCTCAGGGACTAGCAAAGCTTAGGTTTGGGGGTGTGTTGAGAACTAGAAAATACCATTTTTCACCACTCAACCTGAGTCTTGATAGACCTTTGAGAGAACTAAATAAGTGTTCTAAGTGCTTGTGTTTCAGCTAACAATAAAGACAGGCTTAACCATAAAAGCAGCTTAAAAGTGCCAAAAAGATGATAATCCATGTCGATCCAAAGGAAGAAAGAGAAGGGATAACCTCACTAATTGTTAAAAGGTCTGAACTGAAGAGGCAAAGACCTGGTCTCAACCCAGAAAAGAAGTATGGAGCAATTCGAATAGAAAAATGCACTATAGAGTACTTTTCGCAAAGAACCTGAACTGTTCGAAAAGAACCTAAACTCTGCGGAAAGAACTAAAAACTCCAGGCTTAGCTTTCGAAGAGCACCTGAACTCTTCGAAGAGATGATTGACCTTTTCGAAAAGAAGAGAACTCCATTCGAAAAGAACCAGAACGTTGCTAAAAGAGCTTCAGGAGTTACAACACCTTGCGAAAAGTCCCCTAAACTATGCGAAAAGGTATTCTGGAGATTCCCAGCTTTTGCAAGGGCAATTTAGTAATCTTTTTCACACGTCCCAATGCATATAAAAACCTAGGGACATTCCAGAAGATTCTAAGCATGAAGCGAAGGCATATTTCGCCCCATGTGAGCACCCAGAGATGAAATAACTTGGCGGGAACTTCTAGAAACTCTAACAAACTTTCAAAATGCATAACAGAATTGATGCTTATTTTGCCTGATTGGCTGAACCAGATTGAGCAATTCTGATTGGCCAGAGCAGATCTGGATCCTTGTGCTCGACTACCATTGGTTGATACAGATCTGAGCACATCTAATTGGTTGACACAAATCTGAGCTGGACTTAGGGAAAACTATAAATAGACGAACCATTTGCCCAATTTGGACATCCAGATTTTGAGTTTCATTCCTATTCCCCCATTTCCAAACCAGATAGTTTGTCTAAACTCCCTGTAATAGCTTCAGTTTTACTTGCAATTGAGAGCTGTGAGATATTTTTGTAATTCAAAAGAGAGTTGTATTCAAGATTACAAATCTAGGAGCTGTTTAAGCCGTGCTCTATAATTGTAATGGTGAATTTGAAACGGTTGCTATAAACCGTACATTCTCAATTGGACTCATGTTAAGGGTTCCCTCTGATCTCCTTATTGCATTAGGCTCCTTTAGATTTACTATTTTTCATGCAATTTCCCTTGATCCATTAATCCTGTGAGAATTAGTGTTTGTAACCTAATCTCTCACGACATTTGTAGTGATGCTCCTTGTTCTAAATTAAGGCTTTAGATTAAAGACTATTGGATGGTCTGTGGCCATTAAAGTGGATAGACCATAGCCATAAGCCTAAGTCTAATCCTTGAGTTAGATTTATTTCTCTTACATCTGTGCTTGTAGCCAGATGAAGATTGAATCATTTCTCTGTTGATCGGCAGTCATTCTCATTGTGTTTCAAGGACCAAATCAAAGTTAGATATTACTTCTCCATTTTTTATAAGTTTACCTCAAAATTCCCCCAACTCGGATTTGGATCATTTAGTTTTAACTTTTACTTTTATCATTTAGTTAATGTGACAAATTCAACCTCCCTTCTTATGTGCTTTCTAGATAGGATAAGAGGCCAGATCTGGTAGCTTAGAGCTGGAGGTTTATCTTGCATTTTAAACAAATTCTCTGTGGACGATCTTTTACTCACATTTAAAAGTTGCTACAATTGGCCCTGATCTTGCAGGCTAATTCACTTCTCTCTGTGCTGATATTTCTTTACTTTTTTTAATGTTCTAGATTCATTATAACTTAGCAGTTGCAAACCTGTTTTCAAAACACAAATAAATCAAGCACACTTAGAAGGAACAACAGTGGGTCCTGCGGTAGGGCTAAGGCTGTATAGGACCATGATAGCCTAGACACACAGGTCACTTGGATCTGAGTGATCCTTAGAATCAGTCCTCAATTGCTTTAAAACACATCCAAAGCAATGGCGGATCATAAGGCAGCAGCCTTGCGCTGAGCATCTCACACACAAACACAAATCCCACAAAGTACAAATCCTATTGCAGAACTTCCATTAATCTAGTTCAAAATACATAAAAAGACATAGCCAGCAAGTGTTGGACTATGGAGGGAAGGAAAAAGAAAAAGAAAGCTTCTTACAACTACAAAAAGAAAAACTAAACGATCTCAGATCAAGTCTCCCTGAAATGAGATGGGTTCCTGGCTATTCCAGGATGTAGAAAGAAAAGAAGGTCTAAGCTCCCCAAACCTAAGCTAAGTGTGGGTATTTATAGCAGTGGTGTGGCGGCGCATTAAGGTTAGGAAACCCTAATTTTAACGATGCCACGTGGCTGAATAGTGATCCTTTGATGCCTTGGGGCGCGTGCACAGAGATTTGAGCGTGGGAGTGCATGCCCTAATCGCTGGAAATTTCCAGAAAGTCCTCAGCTAAAGAGATGGAAGTTTGAGGTTCAGAGCTTCGCTAGGTAGCCATTATTTACCAGACATGTCGCATGGTAGCTTTTGTTCTTTGCTAGGATGATTTGAAATTGAAGCTTCCACCTTTGCGAGGTTGGATTGGTTTGCTCTTCAGGCAGTCGTGAGGTTGAATGGACATCAGAGCCTTAGATGTTGCGGGGTTGGAGCTTAAGCAGTCGCGAGGTTGATCTTCGCGAGGATAGATTTGAATAGCGCGAGAACTTCGCCAGCACTTATCTTCACATGGCTTCACGAGTTACCTCGTGAGGCTTTGATGAGTTCTGAACTGCGCGAGGTTCCATGTCTTAACTGATCTTCGCGAGGGTGGCTTTGTCTTCACAAGGACGCTTCCTTCTTAAATGGCGCGAGAACTGCACGAGGAGTTCTCTTATGATAATTGCATCCCGCGGTGACTGCGCGACAGCTGTGCGAGTTTATGTTTTTGAAGCTCCTCAGTCAATCATCTGCGTGAGAAGTTGTTGTAGAGTCTTGGGAAGCTCAGCTGGACTACGCGAGGCTCATTTTCAGGTCTGGATTCAGACTTCATCCTTCTGAGGGACTTCTGGTGCCAAAACAGGCTTTTTAGCAGGATTCCTGGCCTTATTTCACTGCTGGGTACTACATACATAAAATACTTAACAAGGACTTATTAGGTGGCTATGGGTCTAATCAAAGGTTAAGTTAAGGGGTGAAAAGTGGTACTTTTCAAGTCTTAACACACCCCCAAACCTAATCTTTGCTAGTCCCTTAACAAAGCTACGTTAAACCTAATATAAAAATTAAATGCCACTTTGGTAGGGAGCACGGATACATTTAGCATATGTACCAAGCCTTTTAAACCCCTAGGTGATCCCTGGTGGAGGAGTGAAGTCTCCTGAGGGTTTTCAGTGAAGACACCCACAAACTTCTTCAATGAAATAGTTAACAAAAGTGCAATATCATCTAATGAGCAATCAAGGGGCAGACTTAGTTTACTCTTGCATCATTAAGTATAAAAGAAATTTAATTCATTGGTTGCACAGTAACTTGAACAACATAAACTCTTCATGATTGCACAACATTTCCAATTAGTTTACAATCACAGAAAACTGCACTAGTGTGTGCCAGCACTGAGCTTATCCTTGGGTCAAAAATTAGGTTAAGGTCATACATAATGCATTCAAGTTCAGACCCAAAAACTTTGCAGGGCATACTTTCATAAGGGTTTTGTTTAGGGGTTCATTCTCTCACAGGCTCAAGAGCAGTTACATCCCCCAAATGGGTCTGTAAGCATGAGCATAGGCAGAGTTCTTAAGTGCTGACATCATTGGCAGTTTCTCACCATAGATTGGATAACTCTTTATCTTCACATGACAGCTCACTCAACTTTTTTATCACAAGGGCTTTTAACTGGGCTGTAATGTGGCTTATGGAGTGGGGTTGAAAGAATGGAGGGTTGAGAAGGGGTTCAAAATTGAGAAATCAGTAGGTGACAGAGGTGATTCATGACTTCACCTTCTTGAATTCAGCTGCTTTCATCTTCTTTGAGATTTTCAGATTTGAAGTGATCATCTTCTCTTCTTGATTTTGATTTTCCAATGAAAGTTCCTCTTGACTCCTCCCTTACTTCTCTTCATTGTTATTTTTGTTTTCTTCTTGTGGAATTTTCTTATTTTTATTTTTTTTTGTTTTTACTTTTCATAAATGCCACCATGCTCCCAATTATCATACTGCCAGATTTGAGGTATTTCTTTTCCATTCACCTACTGTTGACCATAGCTAGTCCGTCTTCAACTTTTTCTCCTTTACCTTCTGAATTCTCAGAGTGAGGGTAGGCTGAAGCAGGTTCATAGGTTCAGGTTCAAGTACTCAGGTGTATTTTGAAGAAATTTAGGATTTAAAGCTCAAAGGGGGTATGGACAAGGGCAGTTACTTAAGGGTTGGTCTTATTAGGCTCAAACTGTCCAAGAGAAGGCCCTGATCCTTTCCTCAGTCTCATGAGTACTGTCAGTTGTTTAAACTTGGAGTTAGCTAACTTCTAGTGAGCACAGTGACTCAGTCAGTATTTAGAACTAGAAGGGATTCCCTTGGTTACTCCTCAAAAGATGGAAAATTTTTTATATAGGCCCAATTCTCACTGGTTATGGACTTCCTTTGAACTTTTAAGTATGTCCTCACCCTTTTCTCTCTACTGATTCACTGAGTGCTGATACAAGTGAGTTTCCTTGGTGATATTATCGTGGAAATGTGAAGTATTAGAAGTTTATAATGTCAAAAGTTTGCAAAAATTTTAAACTTCTTATTCTCATGATTCCTAAGTGAACAGAGGTCCATTTCCATATTGCTCAGATGAGTCAGCTGCACTTATATTAGCTATTCCATTGGCAGGGTCTGCCTGGCACACCCCCAAACTTATGAGAAGCAGTGTCCTCACTGGTTCAAAGGTGTCTGTGCAGCAGAGTTATTACAGCATAAAGACTAGAACAAGAAACAAAGTAACCAAGAATAGAAAACTGTACAACATATCAGAAAAGTTAAATTTCATTAAGATTAAAAGAAAATTACTAAAGCGGAGGATGAAAGGAGAGAGGGATCAGGGGTGAGGGGGTTGAGAAGGTGGGGGAGGGGGTGGAGTGGAGGGGGCAGTGATGTGGTGAAGGGAGTGGTGAATCTGGGAGAGGGATGTCATGGGTGGGCAAGGTACCAAGCAAGCTAGTCATGAAGGCCTGATACCCTGAAGTGGTGGCTAGGTTAAAGTCCAGATCATGGAGGGAAGATGTAGGTGGGAGGGGTTGAACTAGGGGTTGGTCAATATGGGGTGTGTCTGTGGGAATGACAGTGGAGGTGGAAGTGGGTAGAGATAAGGCAGGGGTTGTGTGAGAGGTTTTCTTTTTAAGGTAGGTTATCAAGGGAGGGCTGTCAGGGTCGAGATCAGAGGATGTCGGGGGTACTGGGGCTGTGTATTGAGGTAAGGTGGGTGAAGGGGGAGTGTTGTCATGGGGTTCAACACTTTTCACCCAGGAATGAATCACAGTGGGGGGTGGAATGGAAAAGGGAGATGAGAGAGGGAAAGGGAGAGATGGAATAGGTGAAGAAATTAGTGGAGAGGCAAGTGTGGTGGATGGAGGGATTGCTGCAGAAACAGTGGTGACAGAAGCTCGCGCCACCTTCTTTGGGGCAGGGGCTTTAGCCTTCTTTTTGGGGACAGGGGTGGCCTTTGCCACAACAGTTCCCTCTCCCTGCTCGAAAACATTCTTAGCTTCAGCCTTCTTCTTCTTCTTCTGGGGATCCATTAGACTTCTGCTGATCCCCCATTGTCTTTTGGCAAAAGTGGTGGGAGTGAGGTCAGCAGATAATTCCCCCACTGGCATCTTGTATCCTCCCTTCAGAAGTATTTTGGTGATGAGTCTTCCATAGGGGAGTGTGTGGACCTTCGTTTGTAGCCCAAGCTTCACCATCATATCTTTCATGGCCTCAAAAATCGACCATGCAACATTAAATCCATGGCCCAGAGAGAAGGAATAGAGAGCATCAGCAATTGGTGTCCTCCTTTCTTGCTGATGGCCGGAGCAGTAGATATTCTTCCTTAGCATTTGATCGATGAACAACAGCTTGGGATCTAAATCTCTTCTTCTGATGGAGTTCCCTATGGCCTTCAGGCCTCTGGTAGTGGCCTGGGCAATGGCATCGAGAGGGCCACTCACAGGGGCACCAAAACCACAGTTGGGATAAAAAATGGTAGGGATGCCCATGACTTCAGCAATTAACGCTAGGTTAAGAAGCATCTCAAAATTGTCAACTAACACAAGGAGGCCTGGCTGCCCATGTGTGTCAAGTCTGACCCTAAGGTGCTGGTAAAAGAGTTGCACTAACCTAGGATAGGCTAGTGCAGGAATTATTTGCATCAAGGGGAACAAACTAGCCTTGCGTAAGAACTCAATGGCAGGAGCTGACAACGGCTTAGATTCGAAGAACGATATATCAAAAATGGCTTCAGGTTCTAAGGAAATGGAAATGAGGAGCTCAGAGGGAGTAGAATAATCAGGTGCTTTTATAGTCACCTCAGGAATCACTTCCTTCCCTTTTTGTTGTGCTGTAGAGAACTTGGCCTTCTTAGGGACAGGCTCCACGGTGGCCTGGTCCCTGGCTCTCTTCACAGGTGCACTTTTAGGAGCCATCAAGATTCTTCTTGGTGAGTGTGCAGTTGAAATTTTGAAAGGAAAGATTAAGAGCTGAGTCTAACCCTAAAAGTTAGGGTTTTATTCAATAGGACGCACGGTGGATCGTAAGAGCTCTTAGCAGGGGGCAACTGTTGATGGAAGCTTTAAGAATAAAAATCTAGAGTTTCAAAGTGAGCAATGAACTGTAGACAGGAAGCTGGAGGAGAGAGATTGAGAGGAGTGGGAGCTAGGGTTTCGCTGGCAGGAGAGGAAAGAGAAAGTAGTAAAGAAAAGCAGCACGGGGTGGGATTTAAATATCGCGAGGCTCGACGCGCTTTGAAAATATCCGCTCGCTGGATGGGCATGAATGGGTCGCGAGATTGGATGTTCATTAGAACTGCGCGAGGCAGTCCACCCAGTTATATCTGAAACTCGCGACAACACAACAAAGTGTTTCTTTAAGAACTGCGCGAGAGGAACCCAAACCAGATTTTTAGAACCCCGCTATGGCTTAACAGAGTTAGGATTCACTCACCCACTAGGCAGCCTTTTGACCCTGACTTTGTGGGTGGATTCTCTCACAGACTCTCTTCCAGGGACACCCATAAGCATTATAAGGCATTCACAAATTCCCATACTCTCAAAGCATTAAATTCACACATCATGAAAAACATTCAAATACTACCATTATAATTCAATCACATGAAATTAGCAAACAAGGGGAACATGAATAAAAGTAGGCATAAAGCACTAAACTCAGATTCCAACAAGATTGCTACAAATTCTTCTAAACTATAAAGTACATATTATACAAAGGTGCACAGTTCTTATCATCAATTCAATGAAAGATCCCCTTCAGGGTCTGAGGATCCTTCACCGATCAAAAATTGGCCCTTGGGATTAACCACTGGTTGACTGGGCAACCTTCCCTCTTCTCTTTTGGCTAAGGTGTTCGCTAATTGTCCAATCTGTTCTTCCATCTTCTTAATGCTCTGACCATGAGAGTTCACAGTCTGAGCCAAGGAACCCAGGTATTGCAGTGAGGTCAAGACCTGGTCCTCGAAAGAAGTACTTCTAGGTTGAGAAGGGGGTAAGGCCAACTGATTTTACTGCTGATGGTGCTGGAAGGTAGACCTAGGGGCATTCCCTTGATTGAACTGCTGCTGTGGCCTTTGTGGTAAGGCCAACATCTGCTGGGGCTGCATGTAGTTGTATTGCCTCCACCTCAGATTTGGGTGGTCTCTCCATTGGTAACCAGCATTTTGGTGTTGGTATCCATATGGCTGCCTATTGTAGCCCCCAGATTGTTGCTGGCCATAAGATTGAGCAGCAGCAGCATGTTCCAAAACCAATTCATGAAATTGCCCTGCAGATGGACATTTCTCCACTGTGTGCTGTGGGGACTAGCATATCGGACATGCCATCTGCAGCTACAGGTCATTGTTCCCAGACACCTCATAAACTTTTCCTCTTGATCCAGCAGCAGGCCCCACCTTTGACTCAGATTCCTGACTAGTTCTTGCCAGGGATGGCTTTTGAAAAGCATTCTCACTAATCACCTCAAACAATTCCCATGCCTCCTCAGCAGTCTTGTGCATGTAGGATCTACCACAAGAGGCATCGCCCATATCTCTACTTTTCACATCAATCCCATTGTAGAAGCTTTGTACAAGCTGCCACTCTGGGATCTTGTGGTGGGGGCATCGTTTGAGCATCTCTTTAAACCTATTCCAGGACTGGTTAAAATCCTCAGTTGGGGATTGAGAAAACGCAAGAATCTCTTTCCTCAAGTGGCTAGTTTTGGTCTCAGGGAAGAACTTGGTTAGGAGCTTGGTCTGCAGGTCTTTCCATGAAGCAATGCTGTTGTTGGGAAGAGTGGTCAGCCAGGTACTAGCCCTATCTTTCAGAGAGAAGGGAAAGAGTCTGAGCCTAGTAGCCTCAGGTCCCAAACCAGTGATATTAAAAGTGGTGCATGTTGTCGACCTTGAGTGTGCATTGCTTATTGGTTGGTGTTGAAAATTAATTAAAAACCAAAAACAAAATAAAACAGGGGATGAATCAGCACCACTCGGAAATCCTAGACCTGCAAGATACAGGGTCCTTTGTAGCAAGTTTTGATAAGTAAGAGTTTGTCCCACAGGGAAAGGTGGTCTAAGGCTCCAAGGGAGCCGTCTCTAGTAGTCCTTCCAGATCTATCTACAGATCTGGCAGTCCTAAAAGGAGGGGAGTTTAAGGTCACTTATTCTAAGTATTCTAATAACCAAATTATAGAAAGGATTGGGAGGATGAATGGAGTGTGGAAAATAATTATAAAAAGGTGAGAAATATGTTATTGAGCCAAGATCAGAGGAGTTTTTGTAACGCAGATTTAGATCTAATGTTATAGAAATCCTGTCCAGAGGCTACATAATCACCTCTGACGAGAAAGGATCCAACCCATCTCAACTACCATGACTCCACCCTTAGGGCTATAACCTGTCCACTTGAATGGTCACAGACTATCCCATAGGGGAGCCACTATCCAGGGATGGGTCAGAACACAACAAATAAATCATTGCAGAAACTATTTCATCCAGGCTACCAGCTCAGGAATCCATAGGGAACCTCAACCTCTAAAGTTCCATGTGTGGGGCTAAGGCTGGAAAACCATGATAGCCCAGACACATAGAGCCAACAAGCGATTGAGTACAACCTTCGATCCAGCTGTCCATTGCTTGAGAGAGGCTACAATGGTCCAATCACCAGCCTACAATCTCTATAACCAGATCAGATCCAACATCTGATGGCAGATCTATACAAATATAGGGGAGTCTGGCTCTGTACAATCCCTCACCAGGCTTCTACAAGCTCGGGTGAAAAGAAGAAGGATCCATCTTGGATCGGTGGATCAGAATCACCCTAAGGCTATAATCTGTCCACTTAAATGGTCACAGACTATCCCAGAGGTTATCCTCCTCACGGAGCCCAAGATAAAACAAGATTATCGCTGCTACCACCATGTTCACTAGGCTACCAGCTCAAGCTCCCATGGGGATTTCAGATCTAGTGGGTCCTGTGGTGGGGCTAAGGCTGTATAGGACCATGATAGCCCAGACACACAGGTCACTTGGATCTGAGTGGCCCTTAGAATCAGTCCTCCATTGCTTTAAAACACAGCCAAGGCAATGGGGATCACAAGGTAGCAGCCTTGCACAGAGCATCTCACATATGAACAGCAATCCCACAAAGTATAAATCCTATTAGAAAACTTCCATTAATCTAACTCAAAAACATATACAAGTCATAGGCAGCAATTGCTGGACTATGGAGAAAAGAAAAGAAAAAGAAAAAGAAAAACTACTTACTGCAAAAGAAAGAGAAAAGAAAAACGATCTGAGATAGGTTCCCAGATACCTAACCCTAAGCTAGGCCTGGGTATATAGAGCAGTGGGGTGGCGGCGTATTAGGGTTAGGAAACCCTAATTTTAAGAATGCCACGTGGCCTTCTACTGATCCTTGGATGCCTTGAGGCGTGCGCATGGAGATTTGAGTGTGGGAGTGCGTGCCCTAATCACTGGAAATCTCCCGAATGCCCTCTGCTGAAGAGATGGAAGTTTAGGTTCAGAGACTCGCTAGGTAGCTATAGTTTCCCAGACTTCTCGCGTGGTAGCTCATTGCTCTTTGCTAGGATGATTTGACACTGAAGCTTCAGCCGTCGCGAGGTTGCCTTGGTTTGCTCTTCAGGCAGTCGCACGGTAGAGAGTTGAGCTCTCGCTGGGTTGGAGTTTGCGAGGTTGAATAGAAAACACAGTCTCAATCGTCGCGAGGTTGCAATTCAAGCAGTCGCTCGATAGATTAGTCTTCGCTGGGCAGCAGCGCGAGAATTGCGCAAGCTCTTCTCTTTACTTGGACTTCGCGAGTTGCCTCGCGAGGTTCTTTTGAGTTCTAAACTGTGCGAGGTTCTTTGTCTCACTCAATCTTCACGAGCTTGGCTTTGCCTTTGCCAGGATGCTTTCTTTCTTGAATGGCACACGAACTGTGCAAGGCGTTATTCTTCTGAGACATGTACCCTGCGGTGATTGCGCGACAGCTGTGCGAGAAATCTTCTGAAGCTCTCTCTCCTCAGCTGTCTTAAGCGACCTTCGCGAGATTGAGAGAGGTCTGCTTTGAACTGCGCGACACTGAGCGCTGTGTTCTACTCTTGAGCCATGAGCTCTGAGTTGAGTTTCAAGCTCCCTCCATTTATCTGCATGAGAGGTTGCCTGTAAAGCCTTGGGAAGCTCAGCTAATCTGCGTGAGGCTTCAAGGTTCATTCTTACTGAGGGGCATTTGGTGCCAAAGCAGGCTCCATAATAGGATTCTTGGGCTTATTTCACTGCTGATTATTTTCTGAACAAAACACTTAAGAGGAATTTATTAGGTGTCTAAAGGTCTAATCAAAGGTTAAGTTAAGGGATGAAAAGTGGTACTTTGCAGGTCTTAACACACCCCCAAACCTAATCTTTGCTAGTCCCTTAGCAAAGCTACATTAAATCTACTCTAAAAATTAAATGCCACTTTCTTAGGGAGCACGGATACATTTAGCATATGTACCAAGCCTTTTAAACCCCTAGGTGATCCCTAGTGGAGGAGTGAAGTCTCCTGAGGGTTTTTCAGTGAAGACACTCACAAACTTCTCCAATGAAATAGTTAACTAAAGTGCACTGTCTTCCAATGAGCAGTTAAGGAATCAGATTTAGTCTACTCATGAATCAGCATAAAAGAAGTTTAATTCATTGGTTGCACAGGAACTTAGACAAAGATAATTCATGATGTTTGCACAGCATTTCCAAATAATTTGTGATCACAGAAAACTGCACAAGTGCATGTCAGCACTGAGCTTATCCTTATGTCAGAAAATTAGGTTAAGGTCATACATAATACATTCAAGTTCAGACCCAAAAGAAAGCTTTTCAGGGCATACTCTCATCAAGGTTTGTTGAGGGGCTCAGATTCTCACAGGCTCAAGAGCAGTTACATCCCCCAACTGGGTTTGTAAGCATGAGCATAGGCAAAGTTCTTAAGTGCTGGCCATTGTCAGTTTCTCACCATAGATTGGATAATTCCTTATCTTCACATGACAACTCACTCAATCTTTGGATCACAAGGGCTTTTAACTGGGTTGAAATGTGGCTTATGGAGTATGGTTAAAAAGAATGGAAGGTTTGAAAAGGGGTTCAAAAATTGAGAACTTAGTTGGTGCAGGAGGTGGTTCATGACTTCACCTTCTTGAATTCAGCTCCCTTCATCTTCTTTGAGATTTTTAGATTTGAAGTGATCAGTTTCTCTTCTTGATTTTGATTTTCCAATGAAGGTTCCTCTTGACTTCTCTCTTATTCCTCTTCATTATTATTTTTTTGTTTCTTTTTGCTGGAGTTTTCTTCTTTTTTTTTTTATTTTGTTTTTGCTTCTCAAAAATGCCACCATGTCCTCAGTTACCATTTTGCCAGAATAGATGCTTCTTCTCCATTCACCTAATGCTGACCATAGCTAGTCCATCTTCAACTCTTTCTCCTTTACCTTCTGAATTCTCATAGTGAGGGTAGGTTGAATCAGGTTCATAGGTTCGGGTTCAAGTACTCAGGTGTATTTTGAAGAAATTTAGGATTAAAGCTCAAAGGGGGTATGGACAAGGGCAGTTGCTTTAGGATTGATCTTTTTAGGCTCAAACTATCCAAGAGAAGGCCTTGATCCTTTCCTAGGTCTCATGAGTACTGTCAGTTGTTTCAACTTGGAGTTACGTAACTTCTAGTGAGCACAGAGACTCAGCCAGTCCTTAGAACTAGAAGAAATGCCTTAGTTACTCCTAAAAAAAAAAAAAAATTTGTAGGCCCAATTCTCACTGGTTATGGTCATCCTTTGAACTTTTAAGTATGTCCACACCTTTTTCTCTCTCTAAGTGCAGATACACGTGTGTTTCCTTGGTGAAATTATTATGGAAATATAGAATATTAGAAGTCTATAGTGTTCAATGTTTGCATAAATTTTAAACTTCTTAATTTTATGATTCTTAAGTGGACAGAGGTCCATTTCCATATTGCTCAGATGGGTCTGCTGCACTTATGTTAACTGTTCCATTGGCAGGGTCTGCCTGCCATACCCCCAAACCTATGAGGAGCAGTGTCCTCACTGGTTCAAGGTCTATGTGCAGCAGATTTATGGCAACATAACAGAAAAGAACAAGAAATAAAGTAACCAACAATAGAAAACAGGACAGTATATCAGAAAAGAAAGATATTATTATGCGAAAAAGAAAAGTACAAAAAGAAAGAGGGAAAGGGAGAAAGATTAAGGGTGCGGGGTTGAGAAGGAGGGGGGGTGGAGAAGGCGGGGAGGGTGGAGTGGAGGGAGGGTGGCTGGTCTTGCATTTCTTCTTTTCGGAGCTTTTCCTCCTCCTTGGCAATGGTTTGTAACCTCCTCAAATTCATCCGAGGGGTTGGAGGATCCGCTCTTTGGGGGGCGGCGGGTCCAACCACATCGGGTAAAACTTGTTAGGCAGTGCGTTTGGCTTGTCATCTGCCATGGTTAGGAATAGGGAAGGACCGCGAGAGCGAGACAGGATGCTGTGAAGATGAACATGGCCTTCCTGTGTATTTAAAGGCGAGGGATTGTGGAAGATGAACCGGTTGAGCAACTTCCAAGTCGCCGCCATTAAATGAGAGTGACTTGGGAAACGTCAAGTCCCAGCGGTCAATGTGGGAAATGACAAATGCATTAGGTTCGCGCAGCTGGGTAAGTGAATCACGAGAGACCAGAATCATGCGATAATGGGAGTTAGCGCTGGAAGCGTGCGTGATATTCTGCGGCATTGAAACTCGTGATAGCGAAAGAATTGTGCCATGCGAATTGCGTGAGCCTTCCCAAATCAGCATGTGGAACTCGCGAGAGCCAATTCAGAAATTCACAGAAGAAGAAATCATATCGATCTCCCCATAAACATTAGCAAGCACAACAATATCAAACTCCACTTATCTCCTAGAATTTCCTAAAATTTAAGGTAAAAATAAAAGTAATATTGTACAATATGGACACAACTGCGGGTCAGGTAGATGTAGGGGTCCCATGAAAATGAATAGTGCACATAGGATCTGCAGGTCGTTCAATGCAAGGCTTCAGCCTTTGACCATTCACTTTGAAGGTCTTCCCAGATTTGGGGTCCTGGACTTCCGCAGCACCAGATGGGGAAACATTTACGACAATGTAGGGACCATCCCATCTGGATTTTAATTTGCCAGGAAAGAATTTTAGTTTGGAGTTGAATAACCAAACCTTACCACCCGGTTCAAGGCTTTTCCTCAGCAAGCCTTTGTCGAAGAAAGCTTTAGCTCGTTCCTTGTAGATCCTGGCATTGGCATAAGGATCCATCCGCAGCTCATCCAATTTTGATTGTTGTAATGACCTGTGTTGACCAGCAGAAGTTAGATCCATGTTCAAGTTCTTAATGGCCCAATAGGCCCTGTGTTCTAACTCGACTGGGAGATGGCAGGCCTTGCCATAGACTTGTCTGAATGGGGACATTCCGATAGGGGGCTTATAGGCAGTCCTATAGGCCCATAGTGCATCATCCAGTTTCTTAGCCCAATCTTTCCGGTCAATCCTAACTATTTTCTCAAGGATGTGCTTAATCTCCCTATTGAAAATTTCAACTTGCCCACTTGTTTGTGGGTGGTAGGGAGTAGCAATCCTATGGGTCACAGAATATCTCTTGAGCAAGCTCGCGAAATTCCTGTTGCAGAAGTGGCTACCCCCATCACTGATAATAGCTCTAGGGGTTCCAAATCTTGAGAAAATGTTGTGCTTTACGAATTTGAGGACTACCTGGTTATCATTGGTTCTTGTGGCAATGGCTTCTATCCATTTGGAAACATAGTCCACTGCCACTAAGATGAACTGGTAACCATTAGAGGGGGGAAAGGGGCCCATGAAGTCTATTCCCCATATATCAAACAGTTCCACAACAAGGATGGGCTGTAATGGCATTGAATTCCTTTTAGACAGCCCTCCTAATTTCTAACATCTCACACATGCCTTGCAGTGTGTGTGCATCCTTGAATAAGGATGGCCAGTAAAAACCACACTGCAGGACTTTGTCAGTAGTTTTTCTCGCACTAAAGTGGCCTCCACAGGCATTTTCATGGCACATAGCCAGAATACTGGGGAAATCACTTTCGGAAACACATCATCGGATGATCTGGTCGGCATAGTACTTGTATAGGCAAGGTTCCTCCCAGAAAAAATACTTGACCCTTGAGAAGAACAGGTCTTTATCCATTTTGGTCTAGTGGGGAGGAATCTTTCCTATAACTAGATAATTAACTATGTGTGCAAGCCAAGGGACTACGGATTGGATGGTAAATAATTGCTCATCAGGGAAGGCATCATTTGTAGGGCCATCCAGGCATTCCACCAAGATAATTCTGGACAAGTGGTCAGCCACCACATTCTCCACACCCTTTTTGTCCTTGATTTCGATGTCAAATTCCTGTAACAAGAGTATCCATCTAATCAGCCACGACTTAGCATCTCTCTTGGACAGTAGGTACTTCAGTGCCGAATGGCCAGTGAAGATCACAGTTTTAGATCCTAGTAGGTAGGCTCTAAATTTGTCAACAGCGTAAACCACTGCTAGAAGCTCTTTCTCAGTTGTGGTATAGTTCAGCTGAGCTTCAGCAAGTGATTTGCTACTATAAGCAATGACCACCGGCAATTTATCTTTTCTTTGGCCCAACACAACACCTATTGCCAAGTTTGATGCATCACACATCAGCTCAAAAGGCAGGGTAGGTGAGGCAGATTTTCAATGTTTCAAAAGCCTTCAGACATTCAGCAGAAAAGTTGAAGGGGACATCCTGACAGAGCAGGTGGCATAATGGCTTGGAAATTTTGCTGAAGTCCTTAATGAACCTCCTGTAAAATCCTGCATGCCCAAGGAATGATCTGATTTGCTTGACTATTTTTAGAGGGGGTAGATTGGCAATGAGGTCCACTTTGGCCTTGTCTACCTCAAGCCCTTCTTTAGAGACTACATGGCCCAACACAATGCCTTGTGTTACCATGAAGTGGCTCTTTTCCTAGCTTAAAACCAAATTGGTTTCCTCACATCTTAGAACTAATTTGAGGTGTCAGAGACATTTGGGCAAAGTCTCCATAGACAGAAAAGTCATCCATAAAAATCTCCAAAAACTTGTCAATCATGTCAGAGAATATGGCATACATACACCTCTGAAAAGTGGCTGGTGCATTACAGAGTCCAAAAGGCATCCTTCTGTAAGCGAAGGTGCCGAAGGGACAGGTGAAGGTGGTTTTTTCTTAGTCTTGAGAATGAACAGGGATTTAGTTGTACCCCGAGTATCCATCAAGAAAACAGTAAAAAGCTTTTCCAGCCAATTTGTCCAGGATTTGATCAATGAAGGGGAGAGGGAAATGGTCCTTTCTAGTTTTATAGTCGAGCTTCCTATAATCAATGCACACGCTCCAGCCAGTGGTTGCCCTGGCTGGCCTCAACTCACCAGTTTCAGTCTCAATCACTGTTATGCCAGATTTCTTGGGCACCACTTGGATAGGTGCCACCCAATGAGAATCAGAGATGGGGTAAATCACCCCTGCATCTAGCAATTTAATGATTTCCTTGAGGACCACTTCCTGCATGTGAGGATTTAGCTTCCTCTGCATTTCCCTGGAGGGTAATGCTCCCTCCTCAAGATGGATCCTATGCATGCAAGTTGATGCATCAATTCCTCCCAAATCGGCAATGGTCCAACCAATTGCCTTCTTGTGCTTCCTCAAAACTGTGAGTAATTCCTCTTCCTGCCCATTGGTAAGGGAGGAAGAGATAATTACAGGAAGCTTCTCACCTTTCTCAAGGAAAGCATATTTTAATGTTTCTGGAAGCTGCTTAAGTTCCAGATCAGGGGCCTGTTGGGTGGATGGCAAAATAGGTGCATTGGAGGTTGGAGGAAGAGGTAGCAGTGTAGGTCTCCAACTGGAGTGCTGCACTGAGCCCACAGGAGCCTCTGATATTGGCATGTATTTTGATCTCCTATCTGGGCTCTCTTCCTCCACCATGTCCCAAATGTCAACTAAATTCCTGACAATGTTGCCCCACTCCAGCAGAGTGGGCAATTCTTCTTCTACAATTTCCTCTAGTACATCCACTGCAAAGCTCTCCTCATTGTCCATCTGAGGGTACACATTCAGCTCAACTTTCATATGTCCAAAGGTTACCTCCATTATTCCAGACCTACATTGGATGCAAGCATTGGCAGTGGCCAAGAAAGGCCTGCCCAGTATAATGGGTATGGGGTTTGGGCTAGTGCTGCAGCCCATATCCAAAACTAAGAAGTCAGCAGGGTAGAAAAACTTATCCACACCTACTAAGACATCCTCAACCATCCCCAGAGGTTTCCTCTCAGACCTGTCAGCCATCATCAGCACAATGGGGGTAGCCTTCAGCTCCCCCAAACCTAGTTGCAGATATACATTGTATGGCAACAGGTTAACACTGGCTCCAAGGTCTAAAAGGGCTTTTCCAATTGTATGATCGCCAATTACACAGGGAATAGTGGGTATACCTGGATCTTGCAACTTCTCAGGCATTGCTATGTTAAATACAGAATTTACTGTATTGGTTGCAAAGATCTTCTTAGACACATGGCCTCTAGCCTTTCTCTTTTGGGTGCAGAGGTCTTTCAGGAACTTTGCATAGGCTGGGACTTGTTTAATTGCCTCAAGCAGGGGTAAATTGATTTTTACCTGCCTGAAAGTCTCCATCATTTCCTCCATCTGGGCATTCCCTTTTTCAAAAGGGACAGGACTATTCAGAGCCTGAGGAAATGGCAGTCGAGGTACTGCTGGTTCCTCAGCTGCAAGCCCATGATTAAACTTCTGTTTTTTTCTTTTTTCATGTTTATCTTCCTGCTGAGGCTCAACTACAGCCTCTTTATTTTTCTCCTGCTGCAAGGTGGCAGGCAGTTCTTGGCTTGGTGGCCCAACAACATCTCTTTCATGATCATTTGCATCATCTGTGGAAATTGCCTCAGCTGGTCTGTTACCCACCTGGTTATTTACCAGCCTGCCAGACCTTAGGGTAGTGACAACATTGGTGTCCTCAAACTCTGAGGAAGTTTTCTTAATGAAAAACTGACCCTGTGGTTAGCAATTGCCTGGCAGGACATTCTACCTTCATCTCTCCTAGCCAAGGTTTTGGACATTGGCTCAGTTGCTCTTCCATTTTTTGGAGGCTCTGACCATGAGAATCCACAGTCTGAGCTAAGGAACCCAAGTTTTTCAATGAAGCCAAGACTTGGTCCTCGAAGAAAGTATTTCTTGGTTGAGAAGGGGGTAGAACCAACTGATTTTGCTACTGATGGGGCTGCTGGTGGTGCTGGAAGGAAGACCTCGGGGCATGCCCATGATTGAACTGCTGCTGTGGCCTTTGTGGTAAAGCCAACATCTGCTGGGGCTGCATGTAGTTATCTTGCTTCCACCTCAGATTTGGGTGGTCTCTCCATTGGTAACCAACATTTTGGTGCTGGTATCCATATGGCTGCTTGTTGTAGCCCCCAGCTTGTTGCTGGCCATAAGACTGAGCAACAGTAGCATGTTCCAACATTAATTCTGGAAATTGCCCTGCAGATGGACATTCCTCCACTGTGTGCTATGGGGAGTGGCATATGAGACATGCCTCCGCCACATGAGCAGCCCTTCTGGGTTGCATCACAGTCAACAATTTATCAAACTTCATAGAGAGGTTTGCCATCTGCAGCCGTAGGTCATCGTTCCCAGACACATCATAAATTTTTCCTTTAGATCCAGCAGCAGGCCCCACCTTTGACTCAGATTCCTGATTAGTTCTTGCCAGGGATGGCTTTTGAAAAGCATTCTCACTAATCACCTCAAACAATTCCCATGCCTCCTCAGCAGTCTTGTGCATGTAGGATCCACCACAAGAGGCATCGACCATATCTCTATTTTTCACATCAATCCCATTGTAGAAGCTTTGTACAAGCTGCCACTCAGGGATCTTGTGGTAGGGGCATTGTTTGAGCATCTCTTTAAACCTATCCCAGGAGTGGTTAAAATCCTCAGTTGGGGATTGAGAAAACGCAAGAATCTCTTTCCTCAACTGGCTAGTTTTGGTCTCAGGGAAGAACTTGGTTAGGAATCTGGTTTGCAGGTCTTTCCATGAAGCAATGCTATTGTTGGGAAGAGTGGCCAACCAGGTACTGGCCCTATCCTTTAGAGAGAAGGGAAAGAGTCTGAGCCTAGTAACCTCAGGTCCCAAACCAGTGATATTAAAAGTGGTGCACAAGGCCAAGAACTGATCAATATGCTTGTAAGGGTCTTCTTTGCTAAGCCCATGGAAAGCTGGCAGCATCTGGATGATTGAAGTTTTTATCTCATAATTCTCCTGAACATCAGGGAATTGAATGCTATAAGGGGAGTTGTAGTCATCCGGAGCATTCAACTCCTTGAGGGTTCTAGGGTGTACTTCACCCATGGTTGCTAATGCAGATTTTCCTGGGGGCTCTCCTGTGGTGTGCCTGTCTCTTCTAAGTCTCCTTCCCCTTTCTATCTCAGGGTTTAGAGACTCGAAAGTAGGGTTGAGGGATCTCCTCCCTAGCATACAAGCACACCCATAGCAAGGAAAGCTTCTTGCAGGCACATTGCATAAGAATACTTATACACAAACAAATTTATCTAACTATTTTACAGCTATCCAAAGAATACATTTAAACTATCCTAGATACTGCTGGAAAAATTGTTTAAAAAGGAAGATAGACAGGGCTTTAGAGTTAGAGAGTTTGCAAACAGAGGTAGCTATGCTCCAATTGCATTCCAACTATCCTTCACTGCTGCTGTCCAGATCTGCAAGAAAGATTCACAACTATATCAGTAGTATCAATTATTCACATCTGTAAAGAATACTAAGAATACAAAAACTAAGGGTCTACTATTAGATCATCTTTCCCCGACAACGGCGCTAAAAACTTGTTGTCGACCTCGAGTGCGCATTGCTTATTGGTTGGTGTTGAAAATTAATTAAAAACCAAAAATAGAATAAAACAGGGGATGAATCAGCACCACTCGGAAATCCTAGACCTGCAAGATACAGGGTCCTTTGTAGCAAGTTTTGATAAGTAAGAGTTTGTCCCACAGGGAAAGGTGGTCTAAGGCTCCAAGGGAGCCGTCTCCAGTAATCCCTCCAGATTTGTCTACAGATCTGGCAGTCCTAAAAGGAGGGGAGTTTAAGGTCACTTATTCTAAGTATTTTAATAACTAAATTATAGAAAGGATTGGGAGGATGGATGGAGTGTGGAAAATAATTATAAAAAGGTGAGAAATATGTTATTGAGCCAAGATCAGAGGAGTTTTTGTAACTGTCCACTTGAATGGTCACAGACTATCCCATAGGGGAGCCACTATCCAGGGATGGGTCAGAACATAACAAATAAATCACTGCAGGCACTATTCCATCCAGGCTACCAGCTCAGGAATCCATAGGGAACCTCAACCTCTAAAGTTCCATGTGTGGGGCTAAGGCTGGAAAACCATGATAGCCCAGACACATAGAGCCAGCAAGCGATTGAGTACAACCTTCGATCCAGCTGTCCATTGCTTGAGAGAGGCTACAATGGTCCAGTCACCAGCCTACAATCTCTATAACCAGATAAGATCCAACATCTGATGGCAGATCTATACAAATATAGGGGAGTCTGGCTCTGTACAATCCCTCACCAGGCTTCTACAAGCTCAGGTGAAAAGAAGAAGGATCCATCTTGGATCGGTAGATCAGAATCACCCTAAGGCTATAATCTGCCCACTTAAATGGTCACAGACTATCCCAGAGGTTATCCTCCTCACGGAGCCCAAGACAAAACAAGATTATCGCTGCTACCACCATGTTCACCAGGCTACCAGCTCAAGCTCCCTTGGGGATTTTAGATCTAGTAGGTCCTGTGGTGGGGCTAAGGCTGGAAGACCATGATAGCCCAGACACACAGGTTACTTGGATCTGAGTAGCCCTTAAAATCAGTCCTCCATTACTTTGAAACACAGCCAAGGCAATGGGGATCACAAGGTAGCAGCCTTGCACAGAGCATCTCACATATGAACAGCAATCCCACAAAGTATAAATCCTATTGCAAAACATCCATTAATCTAACTCAAAAACATATACAAGTCATAGCCAGCAATTGCTGGACTATGGAGAGAAGAAAAGAAAAAGAACAAGAAAAACTACTTACTGCAAAAGAAAGAGAAAAGAAAAGCGATCTGAGATAGGTTCCCAGATACCTAAACCTAAGCTAGGCCTGGGTATATATAGCAGTGGGGTGGCGGCGCATTAGGGTCAGGAAACTCTAATTTTAACGATGCCACGTGGCCTTCTACTGATCCTTGGATGCCTCGGGGTGTGTGCATGGAGATTTGAGCATGGGAGTGCGTTCCCTAATCACTGGAAATCTCTAGAATGCCCTCTGCTGAAGAGATGGAAGTTTAGGTTCAGAGCCTCGCTAGGTAGGTATAGTTTCCCAGACTTCTCGTGTGGTAGCTCATTGCTCTTCGCTAGGATGATTTAACACTGAAGCTTCAGCCGTCGTGAGGTTGCCTTGGTTTGCTCTTCAGGCAGTCGCGCGGTAGAGAGTTGAGCTCTCGCTGGGTTGGAGTTCGTGAGGTTGAATAGAAAATACAGTCTCAAGCGTCGCGAGGTTGCAATTCAAGCAGTCGCGCGGTAGATTAGTCTTGCGAACGAGAATCGCTAAGCTCTTCTCTTTACTTGGACTTTGCGAGTTGCCTCACGAGGTTCTTTTGAGTTCTGAACTGCGCGAGGTTCTTTGTCTCTCTCAATCTTCGCGAGCTTGGCTTTGCCTTCGCCAGGATGCTTTCTTTCTTAAATGGCGCGTGAACTGTGCGAGGCGTTCTTCTTCAGAGACTTGTACCCCGCGGCGATTGCACGACAGTTGCGCGAGAAATCTTCTGAAGCTATCTCCCCTTAGCTGTCTTAAGCAACCTTCACGGGATTGAGAGAGGTCTGCTTTGAACTGCACGACACTGAGCGATGTGTTCTACTCTTGAGCTTCGCGAGAGCTGTGCGAAGTTGAGTTTCTGAAGCTCCCTAGTCATTCATCTGCGCGAGAGGTTGCCTGTAAAGCCTTGGGAAGCTCAGCTGATCTACGTGAGGCTTCAAGGTTCATTCTTGCTGAGGGGTATCTGGTGCTAAAGCAGGCTCCATAACAGAATTCTTGGCCTTATTTTACTGTTGATTATTTCCTGAACAAAACACTTAAGACGAGTTTATTAGGTGTCTAAAGGTCTAATCAAAGGTTAAGTTAAGGGGTGAAAAGTGGTACTTTTTAGGTCTTAACAGTGCACAAGGCCGAGAACTGGTCAATATGCTTGTAAGGGTCCTCTTTGCTAAGCCCATGGAAAGCTGGCAGCATCTAGATGATTGAAGTTTTTATTTCATAGTTCCCCTGAACATCAGGGAATTGAATGCTAAAAGGGGAGTTATAGTCATCTGGAGCATTCAACTCCTTGAAGGTTCTGGGTTGTTCTTCACCCATAATTTCTGTCACAGATTCACTTCGGGGCTAACCTGTGGTGTGCCTGTCTCTCCTAAGTTTCCTTCCCCTTTCTAACTCAGGGTTAAGAGGCTCTAAAGCAGGGCTGAGGGATCTCCTCCCTAGCATACAAGCACACCAACAGCAAGGAAAGCTTCTTGCAGGCACATTGCAAAAGAATAATTGTACACTAACAAATTTATCTAACTAGTTTACAACTATTCAAAGAATACATTTAAACTATCCTAGATACTACAAGAAATTTTTTTCCAAAAGATAGACAGAGTTTTAAAAGTCAGAGAGTTTGCAAACAGAGGTAGCTAAGCTTCAATTGCAGTCCAACTATCCTTCACTGCTACTGTCTAGATCTGCAAGAAAGATTCAAAATTATGTTAGCAGTATCAATTATTCATGTGTGCAAAGGATACTAAGAATACAAAAACTAAGGGTCTACTAATAGATCATCTTTCTCCGACAACAACGCCAAAAAGTTGTTGGCGGATTTCTGAGTGTGTGCTTACTTTATTGGTTGGTGGTGAAAGTCATTTGAAAATCGAAGAAAGAGTAAAACAGGAGATGGAATCAGCACAACTAAGAAATCCTAGACCTGCAAGATACAGGGTCCATTGTAGTAAGTTTTGGTAAGTAAGAGTTTGTCCCACAGGGAAAGGTGATCTACAGCTCCAAAGGAGCCATCTCTAGTAGTCCCTCCAGTTCTGACTACAGATCTGGCAGTCCTAAAAGGAGGGGAGTTTAAGGTCACTTATTCTAAGTATTCTAATGTCTAAACTACAGAAAGGGTTGAGAGGATGGATGGAGTGTAGAAAATAAATATAAAATGGTGAGAAGTATGTTATTGAGCCCAGATCAGAGGAGTTTTGTAACTCAGATTCAGATCTGATGCTATAGAAATCCTGTCCAGTGGTTACATTATCACCACTGAGGAGAAAGGATCCAACCCATCACTCTGCCATGATTCCACCCTTAAGGCTATAACCTGTCCACTCAAATGGTCAGAGATTATCCCATAGGGGAACCACTATCTAGGGATGGGTCAAAACATAACCAGTAAATCATTGCAGGCACTATTTCATCCAGGCTACCAGCTCAAGAATCCATAGGGAACCTCAACCTCTAAAGCTCTATATGTGGGGCTAAGGCTGTATAGGACCATGATAGCCTAGACACATAGAATCAGCAAGAGATTGAGTACAACCTTCGATCTAGTTTTCCATTGCTTGAGTCAGGCTACAATGGTCCAGTCACCAGCCTATAATCTCTATAACCAGATCAGATCCAACATCTGATGGCGGATCTATATAAATATAGGGGAGTCTGCCTCTGTACAATCTCCCACCAGGCTTCTATAAGCTCAGGTGTAAAGAAGAAGGATCCATCTTGGATAAATGGATTAGAATCGCCCTAAGGCTATAATCTGTCCACTTAAATGGTTACAGACTATCCCAAAGGTTATCCTCCTCACGGAGCCCAAGACAAAACAAGAATATCACTGCTACCACCATGGTCACAAGGCTACCGGCTCAAGCTCCCATGGGGATTTTAGATCTAATGGGTCCTGTGGTGGGGGTAAGGCTGCATAGGACCATGATAGCCCAGACACACAGGTCACTTGGATCTGAGTGACCCCTTAGAATCAGTCCTCCATTGGTTTGAAACACAGCCAAAGCAATGGCAGATCACAAGGCAGCAGCCTTGCACAGAGCATTGATTGATTTTAAATAAACCCTTGCAAGTGTACAAGATCTGTTCTAGTAAGGCAAGAACAAGGGTGTCGAACCCACAGGGAAATCTGAAATTTTAATCAATTCTTCCTAGAGATTTAGAAAATATCCCCGAGGAAGTACCAAGGGGCAGATTTAATTTTTACCAAAAATTAACACTTTTTCTAATTGCAAGAAAGAAAATAAATTAATCTAAAAATTATGTAATGAGAAATTTAAGAACAAATTTTAAAACGAGATCAAGGAATATGCTACCCCAGATTTGCATCCCTTTCTATTATTAAACCCACAGTTTTATTAATCATCAAACACACCATCATTCCAAAAGATCAAATGACTAGTAATTAAGCATGATCATTAACCCGGCATACCCTATCTAAAAACGATGACTCAGCCTAACATTGCGGTATGAATCATGCTAAAAGCATAGCGTATCTCATGATGTTTAGATCAAAATAACATAAACATAATCACAAACTTTGAGAAAAATGATTTGATGATGACAATATTATACTATGGCATTAAACATAAAATATGGGTACTTATCTGGGATCGCATCTTCCCCGATCTACAGCTTTTAGCCACTCATCCTTGGTGCAAGATCTTCAATTTCATTCAAGTCCATTCCCAAGAGAAAAGAAAACTAAAAATAAAAATATGTTCTAAGCAAGTCTCTTTACAAAAAAATCTAAACTAAAAACTAAACTAAAATTAAAAACTAAAAGCTCTCGGAAGATAACCCTACACTAAAAACTCTCCTATATTAAAAAAAAAAACCCCTTTTTTACAATGCCGCAGCCTCTTATTTATAATAGCCGATTCAACCTAACCCTAATTGCCTCAATCGATTGAGGCTTAAATCTCAATCGATTGAACTTTTAATTTAATCACCTTTAGGACACTTTTGCCTTTTTGTCTCAATCGATTGAATTTCATGTCTCAATCGATTGACACTAGTTGGAAGTAGATGCCCTAATTGGTGGAAATCTCCAATATGCCCTCAGCAGAAACAGTCGCCAGGTTGAAATGCACAGACTTTCGCTAGGTTAGATTTCTCCTCGCTGGGTTGGATAGTGCTCTTCGCGTGGTTGAATTGGAGAAGGATACTTTCACTGTCGCGTGGTTGCTTTTATTCATCAGTCATCGCTAGGTTGACTGCACAGCCGTCTTCGCTAGGTTGAAATGCTGTAGTCGCTAGGTTGAATTGAATGGCGCTAGGTTGACTGTAGTCGCTAGGTTGAAGTGTGTGGCGCGGGAACCGCGCGACGGCCATTTCTTCCAACTGCGCGACGGCTTGTCTATCAGAACCTCGCGACGAGTTATTTGCCTCTTAGAATCCAGCGAAGAAGCTTTCACTTGGACTGCGCGAAGGCTATTTCTTCAACTGCGCGAAGGCTTATTTACACTTTGTTCCTCGCGGCAACTTCAATATCTTCCCCTTCTTGATGGAGTTTGATTCCCTTCACGGATTTCAGCGCTTCTTTGGACCCTTTTTGTCCATAGCTCTTTTGTAGCCTTTAATTTCTTTCTTTTATACACTTGGAAGATCCAAAGGTCAGAAACACCTGTTATCATCAAAACCTCACAACAACCATCAAATACTTTCATCGAACGGCTAAGTGTAGGATTTAAGGTATGAAATATAGTCATATTTCAAAGACCGATCACACCCTAAACCTACACTTTGCTAGTCCTCGAGCAAAGCGAATGATAAATATAAAAATAAAACTAACATCCTAAAATTTAAATGCCACTTTCGTAGGGAACACGATTGCACTTAGCATGTGCAACAAGCCTTTAAACCCCTAGGTGATCCCTAGTGGAGGAGTTGTGTCTCCTGAGGGTTTACAGTGAAGTTACCCACAAACTTCCAAAAAAAAAAATTTCAAACCATCGGCAAAATTGAGTTTTCAAAACATGATTTTTTATAACATATATACCATTCAAAAACAAAAACATCATTAATTGGTTCAACATGTTAATCATCAATCTTAAATACCAATGTCATGTCAATCATGCTAGTATCCATTCAAATTAATCTAATGCTCAAATTGTTAGATAACTCATTCATTCATGCTTAAACGTGAAGTGTGTGCATACCAAAACCAAGATTCATCCATCTTAGAACTAGTCCAAACGGAAAATCATCGGATCTCATGTCTCAACTCAATCCTCACTTTAGGTATACTCTCGAAATAAAATCACTCCGATGATGGGTAAGTTTTACACATGTGAGAGATCAATACAAAATAAATAAAAAGGTCTCACATGATAAATGAAACACGATGTAATCAATGAACAAAAAAAAACAGATCTCATAAGAACAGATACTTGAATATCCTAAGCATGTCATATCAAGTGTCATAGGTATCACATATTTACTCTCCACAAGGCAGTTACCAATGCAAGATCAGATCATGAAGGTCTTTTGTAGGGTTGTAATGGGGCTCAGGAAAGGGTAAGAAAGAAAGGGAATTTAGATTCAAAATTTTTGAGAAATCAGAAAAGGTACTAACTTTTTCTTTCTATTGCTCTTCTTTTTCTTTTCTAATTTCTCACCATTTTTTTTTTTTTTTCAATATTTTTCTTTTCTCACTCTTTCTTCTTCTTTTGAATTTCTTTTCTTAATGGTACCTCACATTTTTCATTCTTTGTCAAATTTCTCTTTTTTTTTTTTTTTTTTTTCTTTTTCTCCCCCTTTTTTTTTTCTTTTATATTTTTGCCATACACTCTCAGTAAACACCACAACTCGGTATCCCTCCACTTACTCTCTTTTCACTCATTTTCATTCCTCGTTCCCAACGTCTCAGAAATAAGAAGGGTAAAGCTGAATTTTCAGAAATGGTAAAGGGTTAAAGGTTAATGTGGCTTATCAAAGAATGTATAAAGGTAAATTTTTCAATAGGCTCAAAGGGGTACTAGAAGGATAAATTTATATGAGGTGGGACATTTTAAGCACAAACGAGCCAAAGATGGCCTTCAATCATATCCTTAAAAGATGGTAATCTTGCCTATTTGTCTTGAGTAGATATACAGTACGTTCTAACACAATAATATGAATTTGATTTCATGCAAAGTCACAAGCCAAAAATAAAATGTACGAGATTATGCAAAATAATTCGTATTCAAAGAAAACTCCGAGTTTATGTATTCACTCATCAATGACGGGAAATTAGCTCTAAAGCTCACCAGGTTTAGTCTCCACTAAGAACCTACGATCCAACGTTTAAAATAATTCATCGATTTCTAAATCTTAGCTTGGTATAAGTGCACAAATTCTAAGCATGAATTTCAAAGTCATCCACAAATTATCACATTAAGCTTCATTATCCTAGATACAAGTAATCAAAATATGCCATCAATATTCTCAAAATTAAATTCTCATGCATCATCAACTAAAGTTTGAAAACTACTGCAAAGTAAATCATGTATGATGGTTAAAACTGTTTATTTATTATTATTATTATTATTATTATTTTTTTTTTTAAATACATAACACAAGATAGATAACCATACCCCCAAACCTAAGAATGACAATGTCCTCATTGTTTGAAATAAGTAGGCACCCCCAAACACATGAAAAGTACCTCACACAAAGATCAGGTGCAGAGAATATATGCATCAAATTAGAACATGACCAAAAATAGATTGAAGGTAATGTGGCTATATGTATTTGGAAAGTAAAAAACAACCTAAACTAAACTAAAAACTAAATTCTAGAACTAACAAAAATAAAAAGGAAAACAAAAATAAGTAAAACACCTTTGGTGCCTCCCGAAGCGCTGAGTTTACAAAGTCGACCTTTCTCGGGATCACGGTGCATCGCCTCAATCTTAAACTGGGTGACCGGCTCAAACATTGGTTTGAGTCTTTGCCCATTAACTTTACAAATGCGATTGTCAGCAAGGCTCCGAATTTCAATGGCACCATGCGCACTAATGGACACTACCTGAAATGGGCCTTCCCATCGAGATTTTAATTTTCCCGGGTGGGGCTGCAGTCGGGAATTGAATAACCAAACTTTTTGGCCAACGTGAAATTCTTTTCGAGAAATGGACGCATCATGCAGCTTTTTGTACCTTTCCTTGTACATCTTCGAATTCTCATACGCTTCGTAGCGTAATTCCTCCAATTCATTCAATTGCAATCGGCGATGCGACCCGGCTGCTTGCATGTCAGAATTAAATCTTTTTATCGCCCAGAATGCTTTATGCTCCAATTCGACAGGAAGATGGCAAGCTTTCCCGTAAACAATTCGAAACGGAGACATTCCAATCGGAGTCTTGAATGCGGTCCGATAGGCCCACAGAGCCTCTGAGAGCCGGTTTGACCAATCTTTTCTATCCGGTCGGACCGTTTTTTCTAGAATTCGCTTAATTTCCCGATTAGACACTTCCACCTGACCGCTAGTCTGTGGATGGTATGGCGTAGCAACTTTGTGAGTGGCGCCGTACTTCTTCATTAAGGTGGCAAAATGGCTATTACAAAAATGCGAACCGCCATCGCTGATGATTGCCCTTGGAATCCCGAATCGGTTAAACACATTTTCTCTGAGGAATTTGACCACAACCTTATGATCATTCGATCGGGTTGCCACAGCTTCTATCCATTTCGAGACATAATCAACAGCCACTAGAATATATGAAAACCCAAAGGATGGGGGAAAAGGACCCATAAAGTCAATCCCCCAAACATAAAAAATTTCAACAATCAGAATTGGATTAAGGGGCATCATATTCCGTTTTGAAATATTGCCAAGCTGTTGACATCGTCGGCATTTCTTGCAAAATTGAGCACCGTCACGAAAGATGGAGGGCCAGTAGAATCCGCTTTGAAGGATTTTCTGGGCGGTCTTCTGTCCTCCGAAATGGCCGCCATAGGCCCCAGCATGACACAAGTGTAGGACGCTCATTTGCTCCTCTTCGGGTACACATCTCCTGATGATCTGATCGGAGCAGAATTTGAACAGACATGGTTCATCCCAAAAATAGTATTTTATTTGGGAGAAAAAGAGATTCTTATCATTCTTACCCCACTCAGTGGGGATTCTGCCAGTAACCAGATAATTCACAATGTTCGCAAACCATGGAACCTTTGCGCAAGCTACATCAATTGCTATCAAATGTTCATCCGGAAACGTGTCACGGATGGTCTCAGGTATTGCAGATTCTTCAGGTAGAATTCTCGACAAATGATCAGCCACCACGTTCTCAACCCCCTTCTTATCCTTAATCTCAAATTGAACTCTTGGAGCGTATGATCCAACGGATTAATCTCGGTTTAGTATCCTTCTTTGCTAGAAGATATTTCGAGGAATGGTCCGAAAAGACCACTATTTTCGATCCAAGCAAATAGGAGCGAAACTTGTCCAGATACATACATAATAATTCTTTCTCGGTGGTGGTGTAATTGAGTTGGGCATCAATTAATGACTTGCTAGCATAATAAATTACGTGAGGTAATTTATTCACTCGCCCTAGGACAACTCCAATTATGTAATCGATGCATCACACATGAGTTCGAATGGGAGAGAATAATCCGTATGGATGATTGGTGCATTGGATAAGAGCTCTACAATTTCAAAAATGCTTGCATGCGCCCCTCGATAAATTCAAAAGGAACATCTTTGCCAAGCAAGGTGCACAATGGTTTAGCCACCTTGTCAAATCCTTAATGAACCTTCTATAAAATCTGCATGACCCAAAATGATCGAATTTGTTTAACATTGGTGGTGGCAAGTTAGCAATTAGATCAACTTTTGCTCTATCCACCTCGATTCCTTTCGTGAAACAACGTGCCCCGTAACAATCCCTTGTTTAACCATAAAATGGCTCTTCTCCCGACTAAGAACAAGTTTGGAGTCAACACAACGTTGCTAAAGACTTGTGAAAGATGATTCAAACAAGAATCAAAGGTTCTCCCAAAAACCAAGAAGTCGTCCATGAATACTTCAATGAATTTGTCGATCATATCTGAAAATATGGCCAACATACACCATTGAAATGTGGCCGGGGCATTACATAGGCCGAATGGCATCCTGCGGTATGCAAACGTACCATAAGGGCATGTGAACGTTGTCTTTTCTGGATCAATTTGGGTAGACAGCACCGATTGTATCCCAATACCCATCAAGAAAACAGAAACTCTTGCCCATTAACTTCTCAAGGATTTGATCAATGAACGGAAGGGGAAAATGATCCTTTCTGGTGGCGGTGTTTAATTTCCGATAGTCAATGCAGACACGCCATCCAGTAGTTTCTCGAGTGGGGATCAATTCTCCTTCAGCAGTTTCCTTCACAGTGATTCCGGACTTTTTCGGAACAATTTGGACTGGACTAACCCATTCACTATCAGAAATCAGATAGATGATTCCAGCATCAAGGAGTTTCCTTGTGCTCTTTCAGCACCTTCAACAACTCTTTTTCTTGTTCTGCCGACAACGTGGATGCGATTATTACTGGAAGTGTTTCACGAGGTCCCAGAAAAGCATATTTGAGGGACTCTGGCAATTGTTTCAATTCCACAATTGGTGGCTGCTCAAATGATGGAGGCAGCACTTCCTTCACCTCAACAGGTAATGATTCTATCTCAGGCACACTTGCATCTAAGTGATCATCCTGGCATGATGAGCTAGACTCTATCTTGTCGGACTGCTTCTCTTCCGATCCTTTCTCTTCATAGATGGCCAACAAAGCATTTTCAAATTCCTCTTTGGTAAGCATTGAAGGTAATGCCTCATCCACCACTTCATCTATCTGATCGATGTAAAAACATTCGACCTCATCCTCGTTTGGGAAATGGTTCATCGCATGGAAGATATTCAATCGAACCTTCATGTTTCCAAAAGAAATGTCCATGACTCCGTTAAACAATTAATGCAAGCGTTGGCGATGGCGAAACAGACGTCCAAGGATGATAGGGACTTGATTAAGTGACTTAAGTGTGTCCATGTCCAAAACAACAAAATCCTTTGGAAAGACAAACTTATCTATTCCAACCAAGACATCCTCAATAACGCCCCTATTGCCTTTTCCGATCTATCCGCCATTGCAGGTGACCGCTAGGGTCTCAATTCACCCATTCGAAGTTTCTCGTACAATGAATATGGGATTAAATTAACACCGCTCCCAAATCCAATAACGCTTTCCCAAGTTGCCCACCAATGACACATGGAGCATAGAGAACTGTGGTCTTTTAGTTTTTGTGGGGTTTCCAATTGCAATATGGAACTGACTTGATTAGTCAAGAACACTTTCCTCGAAACATGATTACGTGCCTTTCTCTTCCGAGTGCATAAATCTTTGAAAAACTTTGTATACTCAGGCACTTGCTTGATTGTTTCAAGCAATGGAAGGTTTATTTTTACTTGCTTAAATGTTTCGAAAATATCTTCCATTTTTGTTGGTCCCTTTCCCATTCTTGATGGAGGAGTTAGGCATTGAGGAAATGGTGCCTTTGGGACAAAAGGTACGGGTTCCCTTCTGAATCTTCGTCTTGTCCTTGTTGGACAGTTGAGGGAGACTCATCCTCTATCACCTTTTCTTTTCCCTTCTCTCTTCTTTTCTCTTCCTCTTTCTCTTTTCTTTTCTCTTTCTCCGCTCTTCTCGCTGACTCTTTCTCTTTCTCTGCTTCCTGCTCTTTGTCTGCTTCACTTTCTTCCTCTGCTTCCACAGGCATTTCCACTTGATTATGAACTTCCCGTCCACTTCTCAACACAGTAATAGCTTTCAACTGTTGACTATTTAATGGTCCTTCATCAGATGATGCTTGGCATGAGGATTGTTGATGGGTTGGTGGAAGCTTACCCTCCTCTCGACTCGCTTGATTTGCCAATTGGTGATCGACTTGGTCGATTATCATCTGTTGAAAAGATTGCATCGCTGCATCACCTTTTCTTCCAGATCAGAATCCTTTGAAGTGCTTGTATGAGATTGATTAGGATTCTGATTGAAATTCTGATTTTTCCGGAAATCAGAATTTGGATGAGAATATGGAGCATTCTGCTGAAAGTTAGAATTCTGGTGAAAATTAGAATTCTGCTGAAAATTCTGTTGTGGACGGAAATTTTGCTGAAAATTTTGTGGAAAAGCTTGTTGTCCACTCATAGGATTGGCTCGGTATTGCTGGTTGACCTGACCAGTTTGGTTTGATCCACCCCATCCTAAGTTGGGGTGATTTTTCCACTCTGGGTTGTAGGTATTTGAGTACACGTTTCTACCTTGTCAGATAAGATTGAGTGACATTTATCTGCTCTGGAAGAGTAGATTCATCAGGAAGGAATGTCAAGGTAGTTGGGCACTCATTAGCCATATGACCTGGGTGTTCACAAATTGAGCATACAGTGGGGGTGACAGGAACTTTAGCTTGCTTGGTTGCAGCTAACAACATGTTCATCTGTTTGGACATCATATCAACCTTGGTTGATAGATCAGAGTTATTATTGTTGACCTCATACAATCTGTCTTTGGTCAACATATGAGATTTAGGTGCTAAGTCCAAAGTGGTTCGCCCCAGTGTCTCACTTTGTATCGAGGTTTGATACAATTTCTCAAACAATGCCCACAACTCATCGGCCTCTTTCGTGGTACAAGATCCACCTCAAGATGCATCAACCATGCGTCTTTGTTCAGGAATCAGTCCATTGTAGAAACTTTGGACTTGTTTCCACCTTGGAACGTGATGGTTAGGGCAACTTCTGATCAACTCCTTAAAATGTTCCCAACATTCATGGAATGTCTCTGTAGGTTGTTGGGAAAAGAAAAGGATCTTTTGACGCATCTCTATGGCTTTAGTCATGGGAAAATACTTTTTGAGGAACTGACGATGTAGCTCGGCCCAACTCTGAATAGATTGCGGTTCTAAAGAATAGAACCAAGTTTTTGCCTTGTCTCTTAAAGAGAACGGAAAGAGTCGGAGCTTCGCTATCTCATCAGTAACATTGTGGACTCTGAACATTTTGCATACCCCAGTGAACTCGCTCGTTGGATGAACGTCATGGATTTTCGTTTGCCAAACCATGGAATATTGGTAGCATTTGAATCATCACGATTTGAATTCATAATGATTCCACAATGGGAGCATGCATGATACACTCCTGATCCTCGTAAAAACCAGGATCATTATAGTATTCAAGTGTTCTAGGTCCCTCATAGTAATTATTGTTCCCATTATTTCCATTATTTACATTGTTGCCATTCTGGTTGTTGTTTTCATTCATTTCTTGCTCTTGATCAGCCATGGTATCAGTAGGATGATACTGATTCCTTTAGATTCTACGATTGTCTCGCAAAGATCGTTCGATCTCCGGATTAAACGGTAGCAAATGTGGGTGATGAGAATGAGTAAAGCTCATACACCACACCCACAATCAAAGGTTTGAAGAACCCAAAATAAGTCCTCAAGCAGACTCAATCGATTGAGATAGTGGTCTCAATAGATTGACATAAGCACATAAAATTTCACACAAATGACTTGTCAGTCAATCGATTGAGAGGCTTCTCTCAATCGATTGAGGTTCAAAGATTAAAACACACAAGAGTTCTGTCAATTGATTGACATAGGAATGTCAATCGATTGAGAAAAGAGTAGAGAGCACACAGAAAGTAGCTCAGTATCAATCGATTGAGAAAGGAGCTTCAATCGATTGAATGCTGCTATGAACAGAGAGCAAAGTAAGAAGAAAAAGGAAAGAAAACCACTCAGGAAATTTATTTTTATTTTTATTTTTTTATATTTATTTATTTATTTTTTTTAAAATTAAAATTCAGAAAAATAAAAATAAAATCTAAATTCGAAAATTAGAAATTAAAAATTAAAAACCTAGAAAATCTTTCCTAAAAGAAAACTTCTAAACTAAGAATATAAATTTCCAAAAAAATATAAACTTCCTAAATGAATAACCAATTTTTAGAAAATCCTAAAATTTTTAAAAGTGGAAAATAAAAAAAAAAAAAAACTTCTAAACTAAGAACTTCTAAAAACCTAAACTTCCTAAAGAATATCACAAAATGTAATCTAAGAAAGAAAATTAGGGAAAGAAATTTTTTTTTTATTTTTTATTTTTTTTTATTTTCAAGTTTGTCAATCGATTGACAGAGTTGAGTTAATCGATTAAGGCACAATTATTGCCAAAAACACACAACCTCAATCGATTGAGAAACAAGTCTCAATCGATTGACTGTTATAAAAACAAAAAAAATCTCTAATCGGAATTTACTCAAAATTTCGCCGATTTCCCCGGCAACGGCGCCAAAAACTTGATCGATTTTAAATAAACCCTTGCAAGTGTACAAGATCTGTTCTAGTAAGGCAAGAACAAGGGTGTCGAACCCACAGGGAAATCTGAAATTTTAATCAATTCTTCCTAGAGATTTAGAAAATATCCCCGAGGAAGTACCAAGTGATTTAATTTTTTACCAAAAACTTAACACTTTTCTAATTGCAAGAAAGAAAATAAATTAATCTAAAAATTATGTAATGAGAAATTTAAGAACAAATTTTAAAACGAGATCAAGGAATATGCTACCCCAGATTTGCATCCCTTTCTATTATTAAACCCACAGTTTTATTAATCATCAAACACACCATCATTCCAAAAGATCAAATGACTAGTAATTAAGCATGATCATTAACCCGGCATACCCTATCTAAAAACGATGACTCAACATTATGAATCATGCTAAAAGCATAGCGTATCTCATGATGTTTAGATCAAAATAACATAAACATAATCACAAACTTTGAGAAAAACGATTTGATGATGACAATATTATACTATGGCATTAAACATAAAATATGGGTACTTATCTGGGGATCTCATCTTCCCCGATCTACAGCTTTTAGCCACTCATCCTTAGTGCAAGATCTTCAATTTCATTCAAGTCCATTCCCAAGAGAAAAGAAAACTAAAAATAAAAATATGTTCTAAGCAAGTCTCTTTACAAAAAAATCTAAACTAAAAACTAAACTAAAATTAAAAACTAAAAGCTCTCGGAAGATAACCCTACACTAAAAACTCTCCTATATTGAAAAAAAAAACCCCTTTTTTACAATGCCGCAGCCTCTTATTTATAATAGCCGATTCAACCTAACCCTAATTGCCTCAATCGATTGAGGCTTAAATCTCAATCGATTGAACTTTTAATTTAATCACCTTTAGGACACTTTTGCCTTTTTGTCTCAATCGATTGAATTTCATGTCTCAATCGATTGACACTAGTTGGAAGTAGATGCCTAATTGGTGGAAATCTCCAATATGCCCTCGTGAAAACATGCCAAAGTTGAAATGCCATGCGACTTTCACTAGGTTAGATTTCTCCTCGCTGGGTTGGATAGTGCTCTTCGCGTGATTGAATTGGAGAAGGATACTTTCACTGTCGCGTGGTTGCTTTTATTCATCAGTCATCACTAGGTTGATCTGCACTGCCTTCGCTAGGTTGAAATGCTGTAGTCGCTAGGTTGAATTGAATGGCGCTAGGTTGACTGTAGTCGCTAGGTTGAAGTGTGTGGCGCGGGAACCGCGCGACGGCCATTTCTTCCAACTGCGCGACGGCTTGTCTATCAGAACCTCGCGACGAGTTATTTGCCTCTTAGAATCCAGCGAAGAAGCTTTCACTTGGACTGCGCGAAGGCTTATTTACACTTTGTTCCTCGCGGCAACTTCAATATCTTCCCCTTCTTGATGGAGTTTGATTCCCTTCACGGATTTCAGCGCTTCTTTGGACCCTTTTTGTCCATAGCTCTTTTGTAGCCTTTAATTTCTTTCTTTTATACACTTGGAAGATCCAAAGGTCAGAAACACCTGTTATCATCAAAACCTCACAACAACCATCAAATACTTTCATCGAACGGCTAAGTGTAGGATTTAAGGTATGAAATATAGTCATATTTCAGCACCGATCAAGCATCTCACACATAAACACAAATCCCACAAAGTACAGATCCTATTACAGAACTTCCATTAATCTAGTTCAAAATACATACAAAGACATAGCCAGCAAGTGCTGGACTATGGAGAGAAGGAAAAAGAAAAAGAAAGCTACTTACAACTACAAAAAGAAAAACTAAACGATCTTAGATCAGGTGTCCCAGAAATGAGATGGGTTCCTAGCTATTCCAGGATGTAGAAAGAAAAGAAAGTCTAAGCTCCCCAAACCTAAGCAAAGTGTGGGTATTTATAGCAGTGGTGTGGCGATGCATTAGGGTTAGGAAACCCTAATTTTAACAATGCCACATGGCCGAATAGTGATCCTTCGATGCCTTGGGGCACGTGCATGGAGATTTGAGCGTGGGAGTGTGTTCCCTAATCACTAAAAATTCCCAGAAAGTCCTCAGCTAAAGAGATGGAAGTTTGAGGTTCAGAGCTTCGCTAGGTAACCATTGTTTTCCAGACTTGTTGCGTGGTAGCTTTTGTTCTTCACTAGGATGATTTGAAATTGAAGCTTCCGCCTTTGCGAGGTTGGCTTGGTTTGCTCTTCAGGCAGTCGCGAGGTTGAGTGGACATCAGAGCCTCAGATGTCGCGGGGTTGGAGCTTAAGCAGTCATGAGGTTGATCTTCGCGAGGATAGATTTGAATAGCGCGAGAACTTCGCGAGCACTTATCTTCACTGGGCTTCGCGAGTTACCTCGCGAGGCTTTGATGAGTTCTGAACTGTGCGAGGTTCCATGTCTTAACTGATCTTCGCAAGGGTGGCTTTGCCTTTGCAAGGATGCTTTCTTCTTAAATGGCGCGAGAACTGCGCGAGGAGTTCTGTTCTGATAATTGCATCCTGCGGCGACTGCGCGACAGCTGCGCGAGTTTATTTTTTTGAAGCTCCTCAGTAAATCATCTACGCGAGAAGTTGTTGTAGAGTCTTGGGAAGCTTAGATGGACTGCGCGAGGCTCATTTTCAGGTCTGGATTCAGACTTCATCCTTCTGAGGGACTTTTGGTGCCAAAACAGGCTTTTTAGTAGGATTCCTGGCCTTATTTCACTGCTGGGTACTACCTACATAAAACACTTAACAAGGACTTATTAGGTGGCTATGGGTCTAATCAAAGGTTAAGTTAAGGGGTGAAAAGTGGTACTTTTCAGGTCTTAACAAATGCACCCAAACCTAATATAAATAGGGTCCTCACTGTTTCAATGGACATGTAGTTAGGGGCATCACAAATGAAAAGTTAGACAAATAAGCACATTACAAATTAGCTCAAATATTTTTTTTCCATTAACAAAATTAATATGATACAAGAGAGAAAACCTAATACAAATTTACAGGTGTAAGCAGAAACACAGTATTACAAAACATTTATAAACAACAACTAAAGGAAAATATTCACAAACTAACTAACTACACTAACTCCTACAAGTGATCTAAATCAGTATCTAAGTCTATTGGGTCCCCTACAACTTTATGTTTTCCCTTCTCCACACTATCAGCTTGTGCGGCACCAACTTTGGATCTTGTCACAGTTAGTTTCTTGGGCTTGGTGCTGCTCTTCTCTAGGGGAGGTTCCTTGACAGACACCCCTTTGGGTAGTGTGGGGTTCATGGTTGAGATGGTGGATGTGAGTGTCTCAACTAGCTGGGTAAAATGAGTTGCCCTTTGCTCATAAACTTTGTACAGGGACAGTGCATTGTCCAACTGCTGCTGTATTATCTTCTTTTCTGTCTCATGGTCCATCATTGCCTTCTCCATCAGCTTCCAATAATCAATCTTCATTAGAGCTAGCTGGTCTTCATATCTCTACTGCACTATTGCTGTTACATCTTTCACTACTAAATATACATCCCTCCCAACATAGGGATCAACATTCATAGACTTGTTGAGTGTGTAAAACCTAGGTATGGGGATGGATTCAGCAGGGACAATGGCCCATTCTTCAGGGTCATCTAGAGGCTCAGAGATAACAGGTAGTTCAGTACTTGTGTTTGTAGATGATGATGGGCTAGATGGAAGGAAAATTGCTAGCTCCTCCTTAGGGGGTTCAGTCTGGGTGAAGATTGAGGTGGAGGTAAATGGGATTAAGGCAAGCTCTTCATTTTCAAAATCAGTCTATGTGGTAGCATTCGCTATTGCCACTGAAGTTGAAGGCTGATGTATAGGAGGAGGGGTAGGTACAGGTGTAGGTGGTTGGGGTGTTGGGATAAAGGTTTGAAGGGTTGTCTGAATGGATTATAGGTTGTTTTGTATGGTGGCTTGGTTTTTAATATTGGTATGGAGTTGGGTTTGGAGAGAGGTAATGAGGGAAATTATTTGAGATAAGGGGTCTGGTATGGTTGGGGTTCTAGGATGGGTGGGTGGGATTGGTTGGAAAGGATAAGTAGGGGCATGGTTGAAATGCTAAGATTGTGGGGAGTCTGGGAGGGGTATGTACTCATGCCTGATATCCTCCACAATGGAGTCTGTCATGGCTGAGTAATCCTCAGTGGTGAACTATTCTTGGTTATGAGTAGGTGTAGGTGGGAGGGAATGGGTAGGAGAAGTAATTGGGTCAATAGGTTCATACGTGTCAGTGGGGATGGGTGGTACAATGTCAGTGACCATTAGTTCACTGATATTATAGGTGAATGGTGTTGGTGGGTCTGGTGTGGGGTTTGATATAGTAGTGGGTTCTCAGCCTGGAATGGGCGTAGGTATGGTAATGGATAGGCTAGGTTCAGTGAGTGCTATAGTTGGTTGATGGGTTTTCTTATGATATTTTCTTTTGATGGTGGGAGTGGGTAGGTTAAATGGGAAGGTGGTTTGAGTTGGAGCTGGCACATGGTTGGTGGTGGTGGTGGTGGGTGGTGAGGATGGAATGGTAGGCTTGGTAGTAGGAAGTGGAGATGGAGGTACTGAGGCTCCTGGTGTAACTGTTGTGGGTAATGTTGCTGAGCTATCAGTAGAGGGAGCTGCAGGGATGACAGTTGTTAAGTCTTTTTCAGGGAGGGTTGCTGGTGGCTCCTCATATACCTTCTTCTTCTTCTTCACCATCAAAGTCATGCTGATGGTCCATAGCTTCTTCCCAAACACTACTGGGGGTAATTTCTCAATTAGCTCCCTGATCTTCCATACATAACCACCTTATTTGAGCAGGGTTGTGATCAGCCTGGTGTAGGGGAGTCCATGCGGCTTCTGCTTCTTTTAGATTTTACTGTAGGTGTCCTTCATCCCTTCAAAAGTTAATTGGGTAGCATTGAAGCAATGCCATTGGGAGAAGGAGTACAGGGCAACTACAATGGGGTGCCTCCTTTCCTATTGGTGCCCAACTACAAAAATGTTATTCCTGAGAACACTATCCATGAAGAGCAAGCTGGGGCTAAAGTCACTCCTAATGAGTGAGCCCCCAAAGGCTTTCTTTCCATTGGTCAGCTTCTCTACAATCTCTGAGACGGAGGCATTAAGTGGTGCCCCCAAATTGTAAGCTGGGTTATAGGCAGCTGGAATGCCCAGAGCCTTTACAGTATCAGTTGTGTCCACTACTATTACAAAATCATCAAGTAGAATGACCAGCACGGGGTCTTCTTTATTAGGTTCACCCCCAGACTCCTTGAGTCTAATGTTTTGGTACCAAAACTTGACTAGCCTAGGGTACACCAACTCCTCTAAAGGCAGTAATACAGTATCCGGGCAAGCCTTGGTAAAAAATTTCATGGCTTCAACAGCCAAGGCTTCCTTTGTATAAAAGGCCTTCTCAAAGGCAGTTTCAGGCTCCAAACCCAGGGTGGTCATAAATTCATTGGGTGTGGTCAGTGGATCAGATTCTAGGGTGGCTTCCTCCTGTTATTTATGCTTCTTGGGTTTGTGAATTTTGGGTCTTTGGTGGTAGTCCTTGCCCTTTTCTTAGGAACAACCCTCTTTTTAGGGCTTTCTAGTGGAGGTTCTAGGGCTTCAAGGGTGGAGGATGTAGCAATCCTCTGGGATTTCTTGGTGGGAGTGGGAGGGTTAGTTTGGGTAGGGCTCAATAGCCCCTGCAGGATTTTTCCAAATTCCAAAATTTAAGCCATTAAAACCCTAAGTTTAGTCACTCAAAATTAAACCATAGATATCCACAACTCCAAGGAAACAATCTAGTAAATAATCCTCCCAAAAACTAACTTACCCCAATAAAAATAATGTCATGCCAAACTGAACTACTAAGAAGAGTTTGTAAACTTACCCAAAAAACTAGGGTTCTGTAAAGGAAGATGCACAGTGGACCAAATCACACTTTTCCAGGTGTAAAATACTCAACTTGTGTTGCTTAGAAAAGTGGAAAAAGCACTGGGTAAATGGTTGAGCCAATGATGAAATGAATAATGAAGAAGAAAATTTGAACTGGGAGTTTGTGCTCGAGAGATTTAGCAGACCATAGAAAGATAGAGTTGACTACTCAAGGGGTTTTTAAATGAGAATCTCGAGCCTCGAGAGGCTAGTTTCTCAGAATATGGAACTCGAGAGGCTCTCTAGTAGATGAGTTAAATGGAAATTAGCCTCTCGAGCAGATATAATCACTGGAAATTAGCCTGTCGAGCATTGAATTTGAAATGCTCGATAGGAATATTTGTTGGAAATCCAAACCGCAATAGGTTGAGCTTCAGGTGTTTCTGCTCGAGAGGATCTCGAGCGGATGACATTTATATAGCAAAGCTTGTTGAGGCTATCTTTTCTTTAAAAAATGTGGCTTGAGAGGCTACCAGAGCCTCTCGAGAAAGCAAAATATGCCTTGGTAATGGCTTGAGAGGATGCTTGATCCTCTCGAGAAGGCTAGAATTAGTGAATTTTCACACTTGTGCTGTCAGGCCCACTACCATACTAGACAGGCACATTTCTCATTCCTTAAAATAATGGATTCCTATGTTAAACCCAGCCTTGTTAAGTGGTGAAAAATGCCACTTTTCACCCTTTAACCTGACCATTGATAGACCTGTGAGCACACTAATAAGTCTCTGTCAAGTGCATTTTGTAGACAGCAATAAAAGAGGACATTAATGTAGAAAACCACTCAAGAATGCCCAAAAAGGGGCTATCTCTCAGCATAGGACAAACCCAACAACAACACACCAGAGGGTAGCACATCACTGGACCCTTGGAGCGAGTGGCTACAATAGGGCAAGGCGAAGGAAGTGAGAATAGGCTGAAAATATCCTATCGATTGGTCAACTAGACTTTGATAGGAGCTGAAAGCAAAGAAAGGGAGAATTCGTGCAGTTGAATAGGTTTTGACAGGATCTGAAGGCAGAAGAAGGATGGATTCGTGTGGATAGAGAAGTTCAATAGGATCCAGGAACCTATCGAGCAGCTGAAAGGAAGGAAGAAACCATCCTATCGAAAGCCTACCTGAGGTGTCAAGGGAACCTGTCGAATGGTTTCCTGAACCTATCGAATGATTTTCTAAACCTATCGAGATGTAGACACCGGAACAGAACCTATCGAAGGGTACTTGAGCCTTTCGATAAGAGTGAGAGCAACCCTATCGAAAGGAGAGCATGCAAAGCGGAACCTATCAAAATGGTTCTCCAACTTGTCGAAGAGTCCCTCCAACCTGTCAAATACTCCAAACCAAGGACTGAGAAGGCTGGAACTCTAAGTGAAGCCTCATCCTATCGAAACCTATCAAACAGTTTTGAGAACCTAGTGAAAGGACTAAAAAGCTCTATTTGGACCTGTCGAAAGCTTCCTGAACTTGTCGAAATAGTGTGCAAAATGTCTCAGAAATTCAGCTGTGCATACATTGTGATTTGGTGACCTGTTGCACGCAACTCGAGGCACTTGGTGACAGGCACGACGGTTCTAGATGATGCCCTAGGAAACCCTAATCGACCCACATTCTCTAACAGGACTCTAACAAACTCTGAGGACCTTCTAGAAGGGATTTTTGGTGGGAAAAACAAAGGAGAAAGCTATATATAGAGACCCCCAATTGCAATTGGGGGGAGATAATGATTTGAGCCAAATTCTAGAGATTAGAGCTTACAGAGAAATTCTATTTCCCTCCTTTAGCCCAACCATGGTTGGCTAATTCCCCTGGAGTTGCGAGGAGAAAGGTTAGATCTGTAATTGGGTGAGGTTAAGAGTGCTATTGTCGGTTCCTAGCTGCACAAACTACAGATCTGAGAGTGTTTCCATTGTAGAGTGACTTTGATTGCAATGTTAATACTAATTTTAATGCTTTAATTAGATCTAAAGTTCCTTTGGTTCCATTTGGTGATTGATCGGATGTTGAGAACTGGAAAATACCATTTTCCACCCCTTAATCTGGGCCTTGATAGACCCTTGAGAGAACTAAATAAGTGTTTTAAGTGTTTGTTTTACAGCTAACAATAAAGACAGGCTTAACCTTGAAAGTAGCTTAAAAGTGCCAAAAAGATGATGACCCATCTGGATCAGGAGGAAGAAGGAGAAAGGACAACCTCACGACCTATCAAAATACCTGAACTGAAGAGGCAAAGACTTGGTCTCAACCTAGAAAAGAAGTGTGGAGCAATTCGAACAGAAGAAAGCAGTACAGAGAACTTTTCGTAAAGAATTTGAACTATTCGAAAAGTTTCTGAACTTGTCGAAAAAGAAGCTTAACTTTGCGAAAAGAACCAAAAGCTCCAGGTTTAGCTTTCGAAAAGTACTTGAACTCTTCAAAAGGATTTCAGACCTATTCGAAAAGAAGAGAACTCCTAGCAAACAAAGATCGTAGCTTATGAAATGAACTTCGTAAGGCATGTAACTCTACTTAAAATTCCCTGCACTTTGTGAAATGATTTTCTCAAGATTCTTAGCATCTGCAAGGGTAATTCAATTATCATTTACACGCACCCCAATGCAGATACAAACCAGGAACATTCTAGAAGATTTTGAGCACGAACCAAAGGCATATTCCACCCCATGTGAACACCCAAAGAAGAAATCACTTGGCGGGAACTTCTAGAAGCTCTAACAGATTTTCAAATTGCATAACAAAATTGATGCTACTGTCGCCTGATTGGCTGAACAAGATCGAAAGGCGATTCGATTGGCGACGTAATCATGGATCTAACCAATTCTGATTAGTTGATGCACATCTAAAATGGACTTAGGGAAAACTATAAATAGAAGAACGATTTGCCCAATTTGGGTATCCAGATTTTGAGTTTCATTTCTATTCCCCCATTTCCAAATCAGCTAGCTTGTCTTGAACCCTTGTAATAGCCTAACTTTTACTGGCAATTGAGAGCTGTGAGATACCTCTGTAATTCAAAAGAGAATTGTATTCAAGACTACAAATCGAGAGTCCGCTTAAGCCGTGCTCAGAATTGTAATGGTGAATTTGAAAAGGTTGCTGTAAACCGTACGTTCTCAATTGGATTCGTATTAAGGGTTCCCTCTGATCTCCTTATTGCACTAGACTCCTTTAGATTTACTATTTTTCATGCAATTTCCCTTGATTCATTTACCCTGTGGGAATTAGTGTTTGTAACCTAATCTCTCACAGCATTTGTAGTGATATTTCTTGTTCTGAATTAAGGGTTTAGATTAAAGACTATTGGATGGTTAGTGGCCATTGAAGTGGACAGACCATAGCCATAAGCCTAAATCTAATCCTTGAGTTAGATTTATTTCTCTTACATCTGTGCTTGTAGCCAGATGAAGATTGGATCATCTCTCATTTGATCTGCAGTCATTCTCATTGTGTTTCAAGGACCAAATCAAAGTTAGATATTATTTCTCCATTTTTATAAGTTTACATCAAAATCCCCCCAACTCAGATCTGGATCATTTAGTTTAACTTTTACTTTTATCATTTAGTTTAACTTTTACTTTTTATCATTTAGTTAATGTGACAAATTCAACCTCCCATCTTATGTGCTTTGTAGATAGGATAATAGGCCAGATCAGGAGGTTTATCTTGCATTTTAAAATCAATTCCCTGTGGACGATCTTTTACTCACTTATATTTTAAAACTTGCTACAATTGGCCCTGATCTTGCAGGCTAATTGAGGTCTCTCTGTGCTGATATTTTCATATTCTTTTAGTAAATTCATCCTCTGTAAGTTTGTTTTCAAAACACAAATAAATCATGCACACTAGACTCAGCAACAAGTTTTTGGCGCCGTTGCCGGGGAATTTGTTTTAAAATAGGTAGACCTAAGTTTTTATTTTGTTTCTATTTTTTCTCAGTGCTAAACTATTCCATTGTTTAAATCTGTGCAGCTATTCATATACATTGTGACGCGTGGAATCAATTTTAAAAGGAATTCTGAAGGTTTGCTGTGCATAATTTGATTCTCTGTTCTGTGTTGTATGTTTGGTAGGAGGACTCTCAGCCCTGAGATAGTCCCGCTAAATTTGGAAGTAGAAAGGCTACTACGAACCAAACAAACAGCACAAAATTCTGCTGAAATAGTTACTATGGGTGAAGAACCTCGACTTTTGAGGGATTACTTTGCACCTGGTGCTTATAATTCTCCATTTTGCATTCAATTTCCTACTATTGAAGGAAATTATGAGATCAAATCATCAACTATCCAAATGCTTCCTTCCTTCCATGGTTTGAGTAAGGAAGATCCATATAAGCATGTGGATGAATTTTTGTCTCTTTGTACCACATTCAACATAGCTGGACTGGGTCCAAAGGCAACTAAGCTTAGGCTCTTTCCTTTTTCATTAAAGGACAAAGCTAGAGCATGGTTGTCTATGTTGGCACCAAATAGTATCACTTCTTGGAATGATTTGTAGTGTCAATTCTTAGCCAAATACTTCCCTATGTCTAAAACAAGCCAATTGAGACAAAGTATTATTTCCTTCTCACAAAACTCAACTGAAACTTTCCATGAAGCATGGGGAAGGTTTAAGGAACTTTTAAGGCAATGTCCTCATCATCAAATTCCCCGATGGCAGCTTGTTCAAAGCTTCTATCAAGGAATTGATCAAAAGGGCAAGAATATGGTAGATGCTTCCTGTGGAGGTACCTATTTGCAAAAAACAGTTGAGGAGGTTTGGGACTTATTTGAAGTAATTGGTGAAAATTCAACTCAACAGGAATCTTTGTCAAGAGACATTGAGAATCCTGTTCGGGTGAACAATCAGCAAACCACCAAAGGAAAAATTTATGAGGTGAATGAGTTGGAAAGAAAGATGAATAATTTAACCACAAAGTTTGATAGATTGATGGACTCACTTAAAAATCCAATGGTTGCAAGAGTAGAGGGGGCATGTCTGATATGCCAGTCCCCTACTCATTCACTTGACCAATGTCCAGCTGCACCACAGTTCCCAGATTTAGTGGTGGAGCAAGCTCATGCTGCCCAATCATTTGGACAGATGCAGTCAAATGAATATCCATGGAGAGGGCACCCCAATTTGAGGTGGAGCCAGGAGAATTATCAATCACAACAGCAGCAGCAACCAAAGAACCAAATTCCTTTCAAAACTGCTCAGCCTTATCAGCAAAATTTTTATGTCAAGCCAAATTTTCAGCAGCCCATTCCACAACAACCTGTACAGCAATCTGCTCCAGTCCAAGGCCCTTCCATATCCCCTTCTTTTGAAGATCAAGTTCTAAATTCACTCCCGAATTTAGGATCTTTAACTCAGACTGTGAACTTTCACAGTCAGAGCATAAAGAAGATTGAACAAACATTGGGTCAACTCTCAAATACTTTGGCCAAAAGAGAGGAAGGAAGGCTACCCAGCCAACCTTTGAACAATCCCAAAGGACAGTTCATGGTTGGGGAGTCTTCTATTTCACATGAAGAAGTAAAAACTGTCACTACTTTGAGAAGTGGAAGAATTGTAAATAACAATGTGGGTACTGATAAAGAAGAAGAAAAAATTGAGGAAACAGCTAGAGATATGCAGCAGGAGCAACATGATGTTAGCATTGGGGGTGCTGATATACCTCAGAAAAATCAAAAAAATGAAAAACAGAAAAATAAAAAATATGCTAATAATGATTCTAGAGCTATAAATGAAGGACTAGTTCCTCATTTACCATTCCCTCATGCCATGAAATCTGCTTCTCCTTTTGATAAAAGAAACACAAAAATAAAGGAAATGATGGAGACTTTCAAGCAAGTCAAGATAAATCTACCTTTGCTTGATGCAATCAAACAAATCCCAGCATATGCAAAATTTTTGAAAGATATTTGCACTCACAAAAGACAATCTAGGATACAATTATCCAAGAAAGTCTTTGCTGTGGAAAAAGTTAATCAGGTTTTGTCCATTACCACACCTCCTAAACTTCAAGATCCTGGAACCCCCACAATCCCTTCCATTATTGGGGAACATACCATTGAAAAGGCTTTATTAGATTTGGGTGCTAGTGTCAACCTACTTCCATATTCTGTATATGAGAAACTAGGTTTGGGAGAATTAAAACCCACTCATGTGGTGTTACAACTAGCAAACAGATCTGAAAGAAAGCCAGTTGGGATGATTGAGGATGTGTTGGTAGGGGTAGATAAGTTTGTCTATCCTGCTGATTTTCTGGTATTGGACATGGAACCTACAAAAAGCAAAACTTCCATCCCTGTTATTTTGGGAAGACCATTTCTGGCTACAACCAATGCTTGCATTCAATGCAGGTCTGGTATTATGGAAGTCTCTTTTGGAAATATGAAGGTGAAATTAAATGTTTATAATGCAGTCACATAGCCTCAATCTAGTTCTGAGGAATGTTTTTTTATTGATTTGTTGGATGAACTGATGAAAGAGACTCTACCACAGTTTTTGCAGTGTGAAGATTTTACCACAGACTTAAAAAATGCTATGGAAGAAACGATCTGTACCTCAAAGTCTGAGGAAGCAAATGCTGTACAAGGAACTCATAATCAATCAGCAAGTTTCTCTTCATGGAAACCTGTTATTCTTCCTCTTCCACAAACAGCTAAGGTACCTTTGCTACCTTCTTTTCTCAGCCCACCTGATGTAGAACTGAAGCAGTTGCCAAAAAATTTGAAATATGTATTTTTAGGAGACCATAAATCATTGCCTGCGATTATTTCTTCCTCCCTCACAAAGGAGCAGGAGGAAGAGCTGTTGATTGTATTGAAACAACATAAGAGGGCAATTGGCTGGACTATTGTTGATTTGAGAGGAATCAGTCCAGCTGTTTGTATGCATAAAATCCATTTGGAAGAAGATCCAAAGCCTTCTAGGGAAATACAGAGGAGGTTGAACCCTCATATGCAAGAAGTGGTCATGAAAGAGGTTGTTAAGTTGTTGGATGTAGGGGTCATTTTCCCCATTTCAGATTCAGCTTGGGTGGCACCTACACAGGTGGTACCTAAGAAATCTGGGATCACTGTTGTAACCTTAGATTCTGGTGAGCTTATGTCAACCAAATAAACAACTGGTTGGAGGATCTGTATTGATTACAGAAAATTAAACTCAATGACCAGAAAAGACCATTTCCCTCTCTCATTCATTGATCAAATTTTAGATAAGCTAACAGGAAAAGCCTATTACTGTTTTCTTGATGGTTACTCTGGTTACAACTAGATTCCTGTGTACCCACAAGATCAGGAAAAAACCACATTCACTTGCCCTTTTGGCACTTTTGGCTATAGGAGAATGTCTTTTGGTCTTTGTAATGCTCCTGCTACCTTTCAAAGATGCATGTACTCCATTTTCTCCGACATGATTGACCAATTTATGGAGATTTTTATGGATGATTTTTCAATATATGGAGATTGTTTTGCCCAATGTTTACATCATCTCAACTTGGTGTTACAGAGATGTGAAAAACTAATCTAGTTTTGAGCTGGGAGAAGAGCCATTTCATGGTCACCCAAGGCATTGTCCTTGGCCATGTTGTCTCCCACAAGGGCATTGAGGTGGACAGAGCTAAAATTGATTTAATTGCACATTTGCCACCTCCTAAAATTGTTAAACAAATCATAAGTTTTCTGGGGCATGCTGGATTTTACAGAAGGTTCATTAAGGACTTCAGTAAAATTTCCAAGCCTCTTTGTCATTTATTATGTCAAGATGTCCCTTTTGTTTTCAACAATGAATGTTTGAAGGCATTTGAATTCTTAAAAAATTGTTTGAGTTTAGCTCCAATATTACAATCTCCAGATTATTCACTGCCTTTTGAGCTGAAGTGTGATGCATCAGATTATGCTTTGGGAGCTGTTCTTGGGCAGAGAAAGGATAAGCTGCCTCATGTCATAGCTTATGCCAGTAGATCAATGATTGATGCACAACTCAATTATACAACAACTGAGAAGGAGCTATTGGTAATAGTTTTTGCTTTGAAGAAATTCAGGTCATATGTTTTGGGTTCACAAATTGTGGTGTTCACTGACCACTCAGCCTTGAAATACCTTCTGTCTAAGAAGGATACCAAACCAAGATTAATCAGGTGGATCCTCCTATTACAGGAGTTTGATTTACAGATTAAAGATAAAAAGGGTGTGGAAAATGTGGTGGCTAACCACTGCCCTCAATTATAATCACGAGATTGATAGGCTACCTATCAATGAATCTTTCCCGATGAGCAACTTTTGCTATCGATACACACCCTTGGTTTGCAAACATAGTCAACTTTTTGGCTACTGGAAGAATTCCTCAACATTGGAATAAAATGGATAAAGATTTTTTCTTCTCAAAGGTTAAACATTTTATTTGGGAGGATCCTTATCTGTTCAAGATTTGTGTAGACCAAATAATAAGAAGATGTGTCTCTGAAGAAGACTTTCATCACATACTTTCTATGTGTCATGAGCAGGCTTGTGGAGGTCTATTTAGTGGAAATAAAACTGCTGTAAAGGTTTTGCAGTGCGGATTTTATTGGCCTACACTTTTCAAAGATGCTGCAAAGACTTTTAAGACTAGCCAGCGCGAGAATTGGGCAGCATTTCTAAGAGAAACTCAATGCCATTACAGCCTATTTGGTAGTTGAATTGTTTGATATTTGGGGGATAGATTTCATGGGCCCCTTTCCTCCTTCAAATGGTTGTAATTTCATCTTAGTAGCTGTAGATTATGTATCCAAATGGGTTGAAGCCACAGCTACTCGAACCAATGATCATAGAGTGGTTCTGAAATTTTTAAAGGATAACATCTTTTCCAGGTTTGGTTCCCCCAGAGCTATTATCAGTGATGGGGGAAGCCATTTTTGTAATAAGCATTTTGAAGCTTTATTAAAAAAATACTCTGTGACTCATAAAGTAGCTACTCCATATCATCCACAGACCAGTGGACAAGTGGAGATTTCCAATAGAGAAATCAAACATATACTGGAAAAGACTGTGAGAAAAGATAGAAAAGATTGGTCTTTTAAACTGAATGATGCATTATGGGCATACAGGACAGCTTACAAAACCCCAATTGGTATGTCCCCATTCAGATTGGTCTATGGCAAGGCATGCCAGTTACTAGTGGAGTTAGAATATAAAGCCTTTTGGGCTATTAAAACATTGAACATTGATCTGACTACTGCTGGTAATCACAGGAAACTGAAACTTGCTGAGTTGGAGGAGCTGAGAATGGATGCATACACCAATTCAAGATCTTACAAAGAGAAAGTTGAAGCGTTCTATGATAAAAATTTGTTAAGAAAAAAATTCATAACTGGCTCCAAGGTATGGTTATTCAACTCAAAACTTAAGTTTTTTCCTGGGAAGCTGAGATCCAGATGGGAAGGGCCATATACTGTCATTCATGCAGCTCCTTCTAGGGCTGTTGAAATTTTGGACCCAAGTGATGGGAGAACTTGAAAGTAAATGGTCAGAGGCTCAAACCATGCATTGAAAATACCCTGTAGCCTGTGCTGACCATCTATCATCAAGAACCTCCCCAAATCTGATGGTATACAATTATACAATATGTTTTTGTTCTGTATTTTTTGCATAGTTTTCTTTTTCTCTATTTTTAGTCATGTTTTTTCTCTTTTCGAGAAGTTTAAATATGTGAAAAATTAATTCGCAAAGTAAAAATTGTCTTTTCGCAAATTTTAATCTTCATCTCGAAAAGGATCTGGATCTATAACGAACTGCTCGAAAACAATGATGTGCTTTTCGAATAGTTGTTCCTGAAGCTATTTGCCTTTTAAAAAGTTATTTCTGAAGCTATTTGCTTTTCGAAAAGTTGTTTCTGAAGCTATTTGCTTTTCGAATGGTACTGATGCCACTCTCTTTTGTAAAAAGTATTGTTTTAAACTTTTCAAAAACTTAAAAATTACTTTGCGAAAATAATTTCGAATATATTTATACCCTTTCGAAGAATAGGTTTCAGTTTCAAAAGCCCTCCCGAGCGTTTTTTTTTTTTTTTCACAGAAAACTCATTTCGTTTCCATCCTTGCACACTTTCCAAGTTCAGCCTCAATTTGCTGCATATTTGATCAACGGATTAAGCTAGAAGAGGGGGACTTTTTGCTTCTGATTCTAGCGGATTTCATCAAGCGGTCATCAAGTTCAATTAAAACCCTAGATTTCAGTATTTCTCTGTGCATTTCCTCGGTTTTTGTTTTGCTAAGTTAGAAATTGATATCAGCTTTCATTTTGGGAGATTCAAACAAAGATTTTAAATGGGGAAAGCTGAAAAATCACTGGCTGCCATGTTCCCCAAATCTTCTACTAAGAAAATTAGCAAACCCACCGCAAAAGGAAAAACCAAAATAGCAGCCAAAAGGAAACTATCAATGGATAAAGCTGATAGGTTTGGGAAAGGGAAGAAGGTTAGACATGAGGATCCCATCCCAACAGCTGCTGCTAGTCCTGAGCCTGAGCTTCCTCCTCTGCCTATGCATTTGGTGCTGCCAAATCCATTCATTGAAGCTCAGAAGCTGATTCCTGAGCTTATTGTTGATGAGAACTTTTTCTCCAACAAACCGGAATGTCAGCTATCTTTGAAATACATTAGGGATGCCTCACTGAGCAATATCCTTACCCCTCTGCCAGAGAAAATTTATCCGTGAATGGTGAGATTATGGTACCAAAACTTGGTAAAAGTGACAGAAATGGACGCTGATGTCCCTACTCTTGTTATTTTTATTGATGATTGTGATCTAACTGTCACATATGAAGACATTGGGAATGCTTTGGGGATACCTTTTCAATATGATCCTGCTGGTCCATTGGCTGCACCAGAAGTAGCCTCTTTCAAAGAAATGGCTGCACATTTAACCCAAGTGATAGTTGGAACTGGACAATCCATAATGAGGAGAGACCTAGCACCTCTATTTTTATTGATGGATTCAATTTTGAGGGGAAGTTCTTATGTCACGGGGCACAGCCAGGAAAGAAGGACAGCAATTTTAGAGGCTCTCTTTCATTTTTCTAAGGGGCAATTTTTCAATGCCCCTATGTTGATTTTTGAAGCCATGGCTGATATTAGTGCCAAGTTGAAAAAGGAGCAGAAATTAGCTGGAATACCATTTGGTAGGCTGATCACAGCCCTACTAAGAGCTAAGTTTGACATTGATGAGCAGGAGCCATTTGAAGTTATAACTCCTCATACTTTTGGGAAAAAGGCTTGGACTACAAGCCAAGCAATGTTGAACAGAATGAGAGAGGAAGGTGAACTCGCCATACCGTAGCTATGCTCAACATGCAAAGCCATCGAACCTACAGCTTGCCATAATGAACCTCCCATATCTCGAGCCTGCACCGCTGCTAAAGAATCAACTCGTCTCCACAAGTTGTCCTTCCTGTGGTGACCAGCTCTTCAGTTGCACCCATTCTTGAAGAAGTTGTCATCTTACCCTCCTCACCTAGCCCAACTCCTGCCACTTCACCCATTCTAGCAGTCCCATCGCCCATAACCACCATTATCCCAATTGCAGATTCCCCCTCTACACCAACCACTCCAGCCATACTCACACCACCAATTTCTCCCAACAATGCCCAAGACATGGCCACAGATTTTATTGAACAATCTCCTAGCACTCCTCTTCTCCAAAGCCTCTCAAGTTCACCTGCTCATTCAGCTCATACACCTGAAGTAACTCATACCCCTGAACCTGAGATGTTCACTACAGAGGCTTATTCATCATTGATGGGGTCGATTTTTGAAAACATTGGGCTTGAATCTGTACCTATACATGCCCCTCCTCCTTTCACTCATTTGGCTACTTCACCTTTTACAACCATTTCACCCATTGCACCTCAACCATCTACTTTAGTGATACCAGCCCCTACTCTGCATACCACACCCACACCTGAGTCAATTAGCCAAATACTTACCTTTCTCCAATCCATTCAAGCACAACTACAGATTAACACAAACAATCAGTCTGTGACAAATGCCCTTCTCCAAACCTTAGCCTCCTCATCCCACACAACTACCTCATCCACTGTACCTGCTGTTGATAGCCATGCTACCCAAACAGACCCTGAGGTAGTATTTGTTGATCCACCCACCATCACCACTACTAGCCATGCGACCCAAACAGAACCTGAGGTAGCTCTTGTTGAGTCCCCTTCACATCTCCTCACTTTCTCTGATCAAGCCAATCGATGACCACCGAGATTATTCTGGATTCCTCTTCTCCCACTCCCACTGCTGGGATACCTTTGGTCCCCTACCACTCCATTCCCATTCCCAGATTTGCTGCCCTAAAAAAGGCTATGGAAGAGAACCCATATATTCGTCGTGATGTCCTAAAAGGGTTAGCTGATTTGCAAGCTTACATTAGAACCCCTTATGAGAACCAAATTCGGAAATTAGAGTTGTTCATGAAATTTGAGAGAGAGAAAATGCAGGACCTGCTGGGTCAAACTTTTCAGATGGTTAGGAGTGAGCAGCACAAGGTGACCATGTTGCAAGCACAGCTTGAACAGGAAAAACTGAGGACTACTAGACTTGGAAAGTACATTGGCCTCACCAAAAAGATCAAATCAGAGGAATACACTGAGCTGCAAAACACAATCCAGGAGAAGGCTAAATCGAGTTCAGACTCCAATACTGACTCTAGTTCTGACTCTGACAGTGATTCCAGTTCTTATCCCATTGAACCAACTTATGATACAAATTTTGACCCCAGTTATTAGATCACATTGTTCTTATCTGTGTTATGAGTTTGTAATATAAAATTCTAGTTTTTCTTGTGTTAATCAGTAATTACTATGCATTTCTGTTCTTTCTTCTTGTCATTATGATTTCTGCTTGATTGTTTCTTTTCTTTGCTTTGGACCGGTCAGGACCTCGCCACCATAGGTTTGGGGGTGTGGCAGAAATGCCAATAATTGAGTTAACATCAATGCAGCTTATGATCAGCAGAATTTTATTTTTGAAAATGAAGTAATTTCACACCTGTTGTTTTGAAAATGAGGAAGTTAAAATCTTGCTTTTAAAATTGATTTCTAGTGTAATTCTAATACTTTCATGAAGTGAATGTCAGAAAATTTCCAAAAGAAAATTGATGTTGTAGTAAACCTAAAAAGAGAGAAAACAGTGATGATGTACTTCAGGAATTTGATAGAAAACCACACCCAGTGAGATTTTGGCATGCAGAAATGTATTCTTTGGAGGTATGAATTGGCAATTTTTTCTGCTCTTGGGATTGTTTGAACCTGCTTATTTTCACTAGAAATTACACATATTCAAATTGAAATAACTTGACAGCAATCGTGATATTGATGTAAGGCCTCCTTTTGGACAGTTTGAACCTTATAAAGCCCCACCTTTTGAAACTGCCCTTGATACACACCATTTGAGCTTTATAAATCTAAGATTTCTTTGAAACCTCATCAAATAACCTCATCAAACTCATTTTGCCTAGTCCTCACTCTGAGAAGTCAGAAGATAAAGGGAAGGAAGCTGAAGAAAGGAGAATTGAGTAACAGTTTGATAAAAGAAGAAGAATCATAATTAAAGGCAATGATGTATCAGCAGAAGAAATGTGGCATTCCAGTCAATGTTACTTTGAAAAAAAGAAAAAGAAAAAGGGAAGGCATTTCATTGGAAGTTTGAAAAAGAAAGAGAAAAAGATGGCCACTTTGGCTCTGAAAATTCAAAGAAGAAGATGAAATTGTACTGAATTGAAGAAGGTGTGTCTATCACCTCCTTACCTTGACTGACTTCTCAATTTTGAACTCCATTCCACCCCTTTATTCTTGATAAATTTCACCCATAAGCCACATTACAACCCAAGTAAAGTCCTTGCTAATCAATGATGGATTGAGCTGTCACATGGAGATAAGGATTTATGTAATCTATGGTGAAAAGAGCAGTGAATTCAGAACTAAAAAGAAATGCCTATGCTCATGCTTACAGTCCTATTCGAGGGCTGTAACTGCTCTTGAACCGTGTGAAATAGTACAACCCTCTTACTTGCATGTTGAGTGAAAATCCTGGAGAGAGTTGGGTTTGAAATCAACTCATTGGGGTAACATCAAAACTGAATTCCCAAATAGAAGGCAAGCTTTTCATTAATTTTTCTTTTAAAAACTTTTTGACACAAATCGAGTGAATGGTAAAAGAATTACAGCTGAATTTCAGTTTCGAACTGATGTTTTTTTTTTTTTTTTTTTTTAGAATTCTCTTATAACTTGACTGATGCAGGTGTGAATAATCTGATTGGATGAAAGTCTGTTTTAACAGAACTGCATTGATCTTAACTGATTTATTGAAGAAGTTTGTGGGTACCTTCACTGAAAACCCTCAGGGGACTTCACTCCTCCACTAGGGATCACCTAGGGGTTTAAAAGGCTTGTTGCATATGCTAAATGCAACTGTGCTCCCTACAAAAGTGGCCTTTTACTTTGTTTTTAATTTTGTCTTTGCTGAGGGACTAGCAAAGCTTAGGTTTGGGGGTGTGTTGAGAACTGGAAAATACCATTTTCCACCCCTTAATCTGGGCCTTGATAGACCCTTGAGAGAACTAAATAAGTGTTTTAGGTGTTTGTTTTACAGCTAATAATAAAGACAGGCTTAACCTTGAAAGTAGCTTGAAAGTGCCAAAAAGATGATGACCCATCTGGATCTGGAGGAAGAAGGAGAAAGGACTACCTCATGACCTGTCAAAATACCTGAACTGAAGAGGCAAAGCCTTGGTCTCAACCTAGAAAAGAAGTGTGGAGCAATTCAAACAGAAGACAGCAGTACAGAGAACTTTTCGTAAAGAATTTGAACTATTCAAAAAGTTTCTGAACTTGTCGAAAATAAGCTTAACTTTGCGAAAAGAACCAAAAGCTTGAACTCTTGAAAGGATTTCGCACCTATTCGAAAGAAGAGAACTCCTATAACAAAGACATCGAACTTTGCGAAATGAACTTGAGGCACACTCTGCGAAAAGTCCCCCAGACTTTGCAAAATGATTTTCTGAAGATTCTTAGCATCTGTAAGGGTAATTCAGTAATCTTTTGCACGCGCCCCAATGTAGATACAAACCAGGAACATTATAGAAGATTCTGAGCACGAACAAAAGGCATATTCCACCCCATGTGAACACCCAAAGAAGAAATCACTTGGCGGGAACTTCTAGAAGCTCTAATGATTTTCAAATTGCATAATGAATTGATGCTTCGTCACCGATTACGAACGGCAAATCGAGCAATTGGCCGTAACAGATCTGGATCCTTATGCTCGACTATTGGTCGATATGGATCTAACCAATTCGATTGGTTGATGCACATCCGAAATGGACTTAGGGAAAACTATAAATAGAAGAAACCATTTGCCCAATTTGGGTATCCAGTTTGAGTTTCATTTCTATTCCCCATTTCCAAATCAGCTAGCTTGTCCGAAACCCTTGTAATAGCCTAACTTTTACTTGCAATTGAGAGTCATGAGATACCTTCAGAATTCAAAAGAGAATTGTATTCAAGACTACAATTCCGAGAGCCGCTTAAGTCGTGCTCTCAGAATTGTAATGGTGAATTTGAAAAGGTTGCTGTAAACCGTACGTTCTCCATTGGATTCATGTTAAGGGTTCCCTCTGATCTCCTTATTGCACTAGACTCCTTTAGATTTACTGTTTTTCATGCAATTTCCCTTGATTCATTAACCCTGTGGGAATTAGTTTTTGTAACCTAATCTCTCACAGCATTTGTAGTGATATTTCTTATTCTGAATTAAGGGTTTAGATTAAAGACTATTGGATGGTCTGTGGCCATTGAAGTGGACAGACCATAGCCATAAGCCTAAATCTAATCCTTGAGTTAGATTTATTTCTCTTACATCTGTGCTTGTAGCAAGATGAAGATTGGATCATCTCTCATTTGATCTGCAGTCATTCTCATTGTGTTTCAAGGACCAAATCAAAGTTAGATATTATTTCTCCATTTTTATAAGTTTACATCAAAATCCCCCCAACTCAGATCTGGATCATTTAGTTTAACTTTTACTTTTATCATTTAGTTTAACTTTTACTTTTATCATTTAGTTTAACTTTTACTTTAATCATTTAGTTAATGTGACAAATTCAACCTCCCATCTTATGTGCTTTGTAGATAGGAAAAGAGGCCAGATCAAGTAGCCCAGATATGGAGGTTTATCTTGCATTTTAAAATCAATTCCCTGTGGACGATCTTTTACTCACTTATATTTTAAAACTTGCTACAATTGGCCCTGATCTTGCAGGCTAATTGAGGTCTCTCTGTGCTGATATTTTCATATTCTTTTAGTAAATTCATCCTCTGTAAGTCTGTTTTCAAAACACAAATAAATCATGCACACTAGACTCAGCAACAAGTTTTCTGGAGGTGTCTGTATATCAGCTCACCCACTTAACTGGTAGACCTCTTGGATACCACCTGATCTCCCTGGATCTGATGCTTCTGTGATTCCTTGAGTTTGTGACCTGGGAATTGCTGCATCTGTAGTGGTTTTAATTGTTCTAATTGATGCTCTAGCTTTGAAGGAGATCCCTAGGATGGTCTGTGACCATTAAAGTGGACAGATCATAACCTTAAGATGAATCTAAGCTCAAGCTCCAATTGGATTCATTTGCTGTAATCCATGGATTCGATAAAGTCTATAGGATGGTCTGTGACCTTAAAGTGGATAGATCATAGCCTTAAGACCAGATGGATCCTGTGATTTGGAGTGGAATTTATACCTTGTAGCTGTGCTTATAGCTAGTTTAGGGAATTGTGTGCTCTGAACCTCTATAGCATGATTAATCGAATCTAATTTCAGTGAAAACCAATCTCCAAGCTACTCTTCTCCATTTTATGTTATTTTTACCTCATTCCCCTACAAGATCTAAAATCCTAAACTTGATCCAAGTTAGTTTATATTTAATTTTAGCTTAGCTTAAGTGACAATCCATTTCAAACCTCTCCCGTCTTTTAGCTAAATTAGTAATAGTTAGGGTGCCATATCTAATTCAGATATGGAGATTTATCATATTTTTAAACTAACCTCCCTGTGGGCATTCCCTTATTCACCATTTTTGTAAAACCTGCTACAACAGACCCTGATTACTTGCAGGTTTGTGTGAGTGTGTCTGCCTAGTTTTATTGATGATTTTAGACCCTCATTTGATGGAAGCCAAACACTCCAACAAGTTTTTGGCGCCGCTGCCGGGAAGGCATGTTTAGAAATTGATAGATCTATGTTTTAATCATAGATCTATAGTTTTTGTTTGATTTTTACTAACTGCATTTGTAAGTTGTATTGTTTTTCAGTATTTTGTGTGCATTTCATCATATCTAAGGCAACCAGTGAGAGGAGAATCATGCTGGAGACTACTCTGTAGTTTGCATCCCTCTACTCTCCTGTTATTTTTTAGATTTGTTGATAACTTTTGTTATAGTAGTTAGACAAATTTGGTTGATTCTGCTTGATGTGTTGAGGATCTGTTTTGCATTCAGATTTTGAGTGTTGTATGTTTGGTAGGAGAACCCTCCAACCTCAGAATATTCCACTAAATCCAGAGGTTGAAAGACTTCTCAGATCCAGACCAACTACACCCACATCTATTGCATTTGATTATGTAGAAATGGGTGAGCAACAGCAGCCGAGAACCCTTAAGGAGTTTAATGCACCAGGGGTCTATAATTCCCCCTTTTGCATTCAATTCCCAGCTGCTCAGGGAAACTATGAGATAAAATCATCCATCATTCAAATGCTGCCCTCATTTCATGGCCTGACCAAAGAAGACCCCTACAAGAACATTGATGAGTTCTTAGGACTGTGCACTACATTTAATATCACAGGTTTGGGGGAGGAGGCCACCAGGATGAGACTCTTTCCTTTTTCATTGAAGGACAGAGCCAGGACCTGGTTGTCCTTGCTTCCACCCAACAACATTCAGTCCTGGAGTGATCTCCAATGTCAATTTCTAGCCAAATTCTTCCCTATGTCAAAGACCAGCTAGTTGAGGAAGGGTATCATCTCTTTTACCCAATATCCAACTGAAGATTTTCATCAATCCTGGGAGAGATTTAAGGAACTCCTAAAGAAATGCCCCCACCATCAAATCCCTGAATGACAATTAGTTCAAAGCTTTTATCAGGGAATTGATGTTAAAAGTAGAGATATGATAGATGCCTCCTGTGGTGGCACCTATCTCCATAAAACTGCTGATGAGGCATGGGAGCACTTTGACATTATTAGTGAGAACTCTATGCAAAGGGAAACCTTAGCAAGAGATCAAGAGCCTCCTAAATTGGTGAAAGAGAATACCTTAAGAGGGAAGATATATGAAGTGAGTGTGCCAAGTGAGTTGGAAACGAAAGTGGACAGCCTAACTGTTGGGCTATTTTTAAGTGCTTGCTACTAACTTTATTGAAGACAGTGATAAGAATGGGGTGAATGAAAATGAATGAAAGGTGGATTGAAAATGATAGAGCAGCAACCCTAAAATATGCACAATCCTGCAAGATACAGGGCCTGTTGTGGCAAGTTTTGATAAGTAAGAGTTTGTCCCACAGGGAAGTTGATCTTAAGCTCCAAGGGAGCCATCTTTAGTAGGCCCTCCAGATCTGACTACAGATCTGGCAATCCTAAATGGAAGGGGATTTAGGGTCACTAAAATCTAAATTCTAAGGTATCTTAATGTCTAAACTATAGAAAGGGTTAAGAAAGAAGATGGAGTGAGAAAATAAATATAAAAGGGTGAGAAGTATGCTATTAGGTTCAGATCTGATGGGTTTCATGACTCAAATTTAGATCTGCTGCTATAGAAGTCATGTCCAATGTCTACATTATCACCACTGAGGAGAAAGAATCCAACTCATCTCTGTGCCATGATCTAATCCCTTTATGGCTATAACCTGTCCACTTAAATGGTCACTGACTATCCAATTGGGAAACCACAGTCCAGAGATGGGTCAGAATAAGTTTATCATTGTAGGCACTACTTCATCCAAGCTACAAGCACAAGAATCCATAGGGAACCTCAACCTCTAAAGTGCTATGTGTGGGGCTAGGCTTGTATGGGAGCATGTTAGCCCAGACACATAGAACCAGCAAGAGTTTGAGTGCAGCCTTAGTGTTGAGAACCGGAAAATACCATTTTCCACCCCTTAACCTAGGTCTTGATAGACCTTTGAGAGAACTAAATAAGTGTTTTAAGTGTTTGTTTCACAGCTAACAATAAAGGCAGGCTTAACCCTAAAAGCAGCCTAAAAGTGCCAAAAAGATGATGATCCATGTTGATCCGGAGGAAGAAGGAGAAGGGACAACCTCACTAGCTGTCAGAATGCCTAAACTAAAGAGGACAGAGGCCTGGTTTCAAACTGGAAAGAGGGGTGGAGCTATTCGAACAGAAGAATGCATTACAAATTGCTTTTCGAAAAGAATCTGAACTTTTCGAAAAGAATCTGAACTTTTCGAAAAGAACCTGAACTTTGTGAAAAGAACTAAAAGCTGCAGGCTTAGTTTTCGAAGAGCACCTGAACTCTTCGAAAGGATTTCTGACCTATTCGAAAAGAAGAGAACTCCTTGCGAACGGCACCAGAACTGTGCGAAAAGAGCTTTAGAAGTCACAGTCCCTTGCGAAATCACAGTCCCTTGTGAAAAGTTCTCCAAACTGCGTGAAATGGTATTCTGAAGATTCCCAGCATCTGTAAGGGAAATTTAGTAATCTCTGCACGTGCCCCAATGCATTTAAAAACCCAAGGACATTTCGGAAGATTCTAAGCATGAACCAAAGGCATATTCCACCCCATGTGAGCACCCGAAGATAAAATCACTTGGCAGGAACTTCTAAAAGCTCTAACAGATTTTTGAATTACATAAGAGAATTGATGCTTCTGTCATCTGATTGGCTGAACCAGATTAAGCAGTTCTGATTGGCCAAAACAGATCTGGATCCTTGTGCTCGACTCCTATTGGTTGATACAGATCTAACCAATTCTGATTGGTTGATACACATCTGAGCTAGACTTGGGGAAAACTATAAATAGATGAACCATTTACCCAATTTGGGAATCCAGATTTTGAGTTTCATTTCTGTTGCCCCATTTCTAATTCAGCTATCTCGTCTGAAACTTCTGTAATAGCCTAGCTTTTATTTGTAAATGAGAACTGTGAGATACTTCTGTAATTCAAGGTGAGAATTGTATTCAAGACTACAAATCCGAGTCGCTTAAGTCAAGCCTCAGAATTGTAATGGTGATTTGAAAAGGTTGTCAACAACAGACGCTCTAATCGATTCATGTTGAGGGTTCCCTGTGATCTCCTTATTCATTAGATTCCTTTAGATTTACTATTTTATAGCAATTTCCCTTAATTCATTATCCCTGTGAGATGCTACGTTTATAACCTAATTTCTCACAGCATTTGTAGTGGTGTTTTTTGTTTTGAATCAAGGATTTGGATTGAAGACTAGTGGATGATCTGTGTCCATTGAAGTGGACAGACCATAGCCATAAGTTCAACTCAATTCTAATCCTTGAGTTGGATTACTTTCTCGTGCATCTGTGCTGGTAGCCAGATGAAGATTTGATATTATCTCATCTGCTTTACACTAATTCTCATTCTGCAATCAAGTACTAAATCGAAGTTGGATATTTTTTCTCCATTCTTATTAATTTGCATCAAATTCCCCCAACTCGGATCTGGATCATTTAGTTTAATTTTTACTTTTATCATTTAGTTAATGTGACAAATTCAACCTCCCATCTTATGTGCTTTGTATATAGGATAAGAGGTCAGATCTGGTAGCTCAAATCTGAAGGTTTCTCTTACATTTTAAATCAATTCCCTGTGGACGATCTTTTACTCACTTACATTTAAAACTTGCTACAATTGGCCCTGATCTTGCAGGCTAATTAAGTTCTCTCTGTGCTGATATTTCTTTATTCTTTTTAGTTTTCTAAATTCAGGACAATTCATCATCTGTAAATCTATTTTTAAAGCACAAATAAATCATGCACACTTAGAATCAACAACAAGTTTTTGGCGCCGTTGCTGGGGAATTTGTTTTAAAATTGGTAGACCTAAGTTTTTTTTTTTTTTTTTTTTATTACATCAGTGCTAATTGTTCTATTGTTTAAATCTATGCAGTTATTCCTATACCTTTTGAGCGTGGAATCTACTTTGAAAGGAATACTGAAGGTTTGCTGTGCATAATTTTATTCTCTGTTTTTGTGTTGTATGTTTGGTAGGAGGACTCTCAATCCTGAGATTGTCCCTCTGAATTTAGAAGTTGAAAGACTACTAAGAACCAGAGAAACATCACAGAATTTTGCTGAGACTGCTACTATGGGTGAAGAACCTAGACTTTTAAGGGATTACTTTGCACCTGGTGCATATAATTCCCCATTTTGCATTCAATTTCCTACTGTTGAAGGAAATTATGAGATCAAATCATCAACTATCCAGATGCTTCCTTCCTTCCATGGTTTGAGTAAGGAAGATCCATACAAGCATGTGGATGAATTCTTGTCTCTTTGTACCACATTCAACATAGCTGGACCTGGTCCAGAGGCAACCAAGCTTAGGCTCTTTCCTTTTTCATTAAAGGACAAAGCTAGAGCATGACTGTCTATGTTGGCACCAAATAGTATCACTTCTTGGAATGATTTGCAATGTCAATTTTTAGCCAAATACTTCCCTATGTCTAAGACCAACCAGTTGAGACAAAATATTATTTCCTTTTCACAACACTCAACTAAAACTTTCCATGAAGCATGGGAAAGGTTTAAAGAATTTTTAAGGCAATGTCCTCATCATCAAATTCCCTAATGGCAGCTTGTTCAAAGCTTCTATCAAGGAATTGATCAAAAGGGCAAGAATATGGTAGATGCTTCCTGTGGAGGCACCTACTCGAAAAAAATAGTTGAGGAGGTCTGGGACTTATTTGAAGTGATTGGTGAAAATTCAACTCAACAGGAATCTCTGTCAAGAGACATTGAGAATCCTGCTGGATTGAACAATCAGCAGACCACCAAGGGAAAGATTTATGAGGTGAATGAGTTGGAAAGAAAAATGGATAATTTGACCACTAAGTTTGATAGATTGATGGACTCACTTAAAAATCCAATGGTTGCAAGAGTAGAGGAGGCATGTCTAATATGCCAGTCCCCTACTCATTCACTTGATCAATGTCTAGCTGCACCACAGTTCCCAGATCTAGTGGTGGAGCAAGCTCAGGCTGCCCAATCGTTTGGACAGATGCAATCTAATGAATATGCATGGAGAGGGCACCCCAATTTAAGGTGGAGCCAGGGCAATTATCAATCACAACAGCAGCAACAACCAAATTTTCAATAGCCCATTCTACAACAGATGGCACAACCTGTGCAGCAATCTGCTCCAGTTCAAACCCCTTCCAGATCCCCTTCTTTTGAAGACCAAGTTCTAAATTCACTCCATAATTTAGGGTCGTTAACTCAGACTGTAAACTTTCACAGTCAGAGCATAAAGAAGATTGAAAAAATATTGGGTAAACTTTCAAATACTTTGGCCAAAAGAGAAGAAGGCAGGTTACCCAACCAACCTTTGAACAATCCCAAAGGACAGTTCATGGTTGGAGAGGTTTCTGTTTCACATGAAGAAGTAAAAGCTGTCACTACTTTGGGAAGTGGAAGAATTGTAAATAACAATGTGGGTACTGAAAAGGAAGAAGAAAAAATTGAGGAAATTGCTAGAGATATGCAGCAGGAGCAGCACGATGTTAGCATTGGGGGTGCTGATGTACCTCAGAAAAATAAAAAAAATGAAAAAAAGAAAAATAAAAAATATTCTGATGACGATTCTAAAGTTGTAAATGAAGGACTAGTTCCTCATTTACCATTTCCCCATCCATGAAATCTGCATCCCCTTTTGATAAAGGGAATACAAAAATAGATGAAATGATGGAGACTTTCAAGCAAGTCAAGATAAATCTACCTTTGCTTGATGCAATCAAACAAGTCCCAGCATATGCAAATTTTTTGAAAGATATTTGCACTCACAAAAGACAATCTAGGATATAGTTATCCAAGAAGGTCTTTGTTGTGGAAAGAGTTAATCAGGTTTTGCCCATTACCACACCTCCTAGACTCCAAGATCCTGGAATCCCCATAATCCCATGCATCATTGGGGAACATACCATTGAAAGGGCTTTATTAGATTTGGGTGCTAGTGTCAACCTGCTTCCATATTCTGTATAGGAGAAGCTAGGTTTGGGAGAGTTAAAACCCACTCATGTGGTGTTACAACTAGCAGACAGATCTGAAAGAAAGCTAGTTGGGGTGATTGAGGATGTGTTGGTAGGGGTAGATAAGTTTTTCTACCCTGCTGATTTTCTGGTATTGGAGATGGAACCTAAAAAAAGCAGAACTTCCATCCCTGTGATTTTGGGGAGACCATTCCTGGCTACAGCCAATGCTTGCATTCAATGCAGGTCTGGTATTATGGAAGTCTCTTTTGGAAATATAAAGGTAAAGTTAAATGTCTACAATACAGTTACACAACCTCAATTCAGTTCTGAGCAATGCTTTCTTGTTGATTTGTTGGATGTACTGGTAGAAGAGACTTTACCATAGTTTTTGCAGTATGAAGATTTAACCACAGATTTTAAAGATGCTTGGAGAAATGCTGTGGAAGAAACAGTTTGTACCTCAAAGTCTGAGGACGTTAATGCTGTGCAAGGAACTCATGATCAATCAGCAAGGTTCTCTTCATTGAAACCTGCTATTCTTCCCCTTCCACAAACAGCCAAGGTAACTTTGTTACCTTATTTTCTCAGCCCACCTGAAGTAGAGCTGAAACAGTTGCCAGAAAATTTGAAATATGTGTTTTTAGGAGACCATAAAACATTGCCTGTGATTATTTCTTCCTCCCTCACTGAGGTGCAGGAGAAAGAATTGTTGATTGTATTGAAACAACATAAGAGGGCAATTGGCTGGACTATTGCTGATTTGGGAGGAATCAGTCCAGCTGTTTGCATGCATAAAATTCATTTGGAAGAAGATGCAAAGCCTTCTAGGGAAATGCAGAGGAGGCTGAATCCTCATATGCAAGATGTGTTCATGATGGAGGTTGTTAAGTTGTTGGATGCAGGGGTCATTTACCCCATATCAGATTCAGCTTGGGTGGCACCTACATAGGTGGTACCTAAGAAATCTAGGATCACTGTTGTAACCTCAGATTCTGGTGAGCTCATTTCAACTAGACAAACAATTGGTTGGAGGGTCTATATTGATTACAGAAAGCTAAACACAATGACCAGAAAGATCATTTCCCTCTTCCATTCATTGATCAGATTTTAGATAAGTTAGCAGGAAAAGCTTATTACTGTTTTCTTGATGGTTACTTTGGTTACAACCAGATTCCTGTGTATCCACAAGATCAGGAAAAGACCACATTCACTTGCCCCTTTGGCACTTTTGCCTATAGGAGGATGCCTTTTGGTCTTTGTAATGCCCCTGCTACCTTTCAATGATGTATGTACTCCATTTTTTTTTATATGATTGACCAATTTATGGAGATTTTTATGGATGATTTTTCAATATATCGAGACAGTTTTATTCAGTGTTTACATCATCTCAGCTTGGTGCTACAGAGATGTGAGGAAACTAATTTAGTGTTGAGCTGGGAGAAGAGCCATTTTATGGTCACCCAAGGCATTGTCCTTGGCCATGTTGTCTCCCACAAGGACATTGAGGTGGACAGAGCAAAAATTGATTTAATTGCACATTTGCCTCCTTCCAAAACTGTTAAACAAATCAAAAGTTTTTTGGGGCATGCTGGATTTTACAGGAGGTTCATTAAGGACTTCAGTAAAATATCCAAGCCTCTTTGTCATTTATTGTGCCAAGATGTCCCTTTTGTTTTCAACAATGAATGCTTGAAGGCATTTGAATTCTTAAAAAATTGTTTGATTTCAGCTCCAATACTACAGTCTCCAGACTATTCACTGCCTTTTGAGCTGATGTGTGATGCATCAGATTATGCTTTGGGAGGTGTTCTTGGGCAGAGAAAGGATAAGCTGCCTAATGTCATAGCTTATGTCAGTAGATCAATGATTGATGCATAGCTCAATTACACAACAACTGAGAAGGAGCTGCTGGCAATTATTTTTGCTTTGGAGAAATTCTGGTCATATGTTTTGAGTTCACAAATTGTGGTGTTCACTGACCACTCAGCCCTGAAGTACCTTCTGTCTAAGAAGGATACCAAACCAAGATTAATCAGTTGGATCCTCCTATTACAGGAGTTTGATTTGCAGATTAAAGATAAAAAGGGTGTGGAGAATGTGGTGGCTGACCACTTGTCTAGAATTTTAACTGCTGAGATTGATAGGCTGCTTATCAATGAATCTTTCCTAGATGAGCAACTTTTTGCTATCAGTGTACACACCCCTTGGTTTGCAAATATAGTCAACTTTTTGGCTACTGGAAGGACCCCTCAACATTGGAATAAAATGGATAAAGATCTTTTCTTCTCAAAGGTTAAACATTTTATTTGGGAGGATCGTTATCTGTTCAAGATTTGTGCAAACCAAATAATTAAAAGATGTGTCCCTGAAGAAGACTTTCATAGGATACTTTCCATGTGTCATGAACAGGCCCGTGGAGGTCATTTTAGTGGAAACAAAACTGCTGCAAAGGTTTTGCAGTGTGGAATTTATTAGCCTACACTTTTCAAAGATGCACTGCAGTACTGTAAGTCTTGTTAGAACTGCCAGAGATTGGGCAGCATTTCCAAGAGAAACTCAATGCCTTTACAGCCCATTTTAGTAGTTGAATTGTTTGATATTTGGGGGATAGATTTTATGGGACCTTTTCCTCCCTCAAATGGTTTTAATTTCATCTTAGTAGTTGTGGATTATGTATCCAAATGGGTTGAAGCCATAGCTACTAAAACCAATGACCACAGAGTTCTCTTGAAATTCTTAAAGGACAACATCTTTTCCAGGTTTGGTTCTCCCAGAGCTATTATCAGTGATGGGGGAAGCCATTTTTGTAATAAGCATTTTGAAGCTTTATTGAAAAAATACTTTGTGACTCATAGAGTAGCTACTCCATATCATCCACAGACCAGTGGACAAGTGGAGATTTCCAATAGAGAAATCAAACATATACTAGAAAAGACTATGAAGAAGGACAGAAAGGATTGGTCCTTTAAGCTGAATGATGCATTATGGGCATATAGGACAGCCTATAAAACCCCAATTGGCATGTCCCCATTCAGATTGGTCTATGGCAAAGCATGCCATTTACCAGTGGAGTTAGAATATAAGGCCTTTTGGGCTATTAAAACCTTGAACATGGATCTTACTACTGTTGGTAATCACAGGAAACTACAGCTTGCTGAGTTGGAGGAGCTGAGAATGGATGCATACACCAATGCAAGATCTTACAAAGAAAAAGTTAAAGCTTTTTATGACAAAAATCTGCTGAGAATAGAGTTCATAGCTGGCTCCAAGGTATGGCTATTCAACTCAAAACTTAAGTTTTTTCCTGGAAAGCTGAGATCCAGATGGGAAGGGTCATATACTGTCATTCAAGCATCTCCTTCTGGGGCTGTTGAAATTATGGACCCAAGTAATGGGAGAACCTTGAAAGTAAATGGTCAGAGGCTCAAACCATGCATTGAAAATACCCTGGAGCCTGTGCTGACCATCTACCATCAAGAGCCTCCATAAATCTGATGTTAAACAACTGTATCATATGTATTTTACTTGTGTTTGTTTTGTAGTTTTTGCATAGTTTATTTCTCTCTGTTTTTAGTCATGTTTACACTCAATTCGAGAAGTTATAATATGTGAAAAATTAATTCACAAAGAAAAAAAAATACATTTCGAAAAGTTTAATTTTCTGTTCGAAAAGAATCTGGACCTATAACTAACTGCTCGAAAAGAATGATTTCCTTTTCGAATAGTTGGTTCTAAAGCTTTTTACTTTTCGAATAGTTGGTTCTGAAGCCATTTTCTTTTCAAATAGTTGGTTCTGAAGCTTTTGCTTTTCGAATGGTACTAATGCCATTCTCCTTTTTGAAAAGGACTATTTTGAACTTTTCGAAAACTTCAAAGATGCTTTGCGAAAATCGTTTTGAGCATATTTAAGCCCTTTCGAAGCAAGGGTTTCATATTTGAAAGCCTTCCCAGAGTGTCCTGTTTCACAGAAAACCCATTTTCTTTCCATCCCTGCGTGCTTTTAGAGTTCAGATCCAATTTCCTTCATATTTGTTCCACGAATTAAGCTTGAAGAGAGGGACTTTTTGCTTCTGATGCTGGTGGATTTAATCAAGTGATCAACGAGTTCAACCAAAACCTTAGATTTCGGTATTTTTTTGTGCATATCCTCTGTTTGTGTTTTGCAAATTCAATTGTGTATCAGCATTCATTGTGTAAGATTCAAACAAAGTTTTAAAATGGGGAAAGTTGAAAAATCACTGGCTGCAATGTTCCCTAAGTCTTCTGCTAAGAAAATTAGCAAACCCTCCACAAAAGGAAAAGCCAAAACCTCAGCCAAAAGGAAACTGTCGATGGATAAAGTGGATACGATTGAGAAAGGGAAGAAGGTTAGACATGAGGAACCCATCCCAACAGCTGCTCCTAGTCCTGAGCATGAGCTTCCACCTTTGCCTATGCATTTGGTACTGCCAAACCAATTCATTGAAGCTCAGAAGCTGATTCCAGAGCTTATTGTTGATGAGAACTTTTTCTCAAACAAACCTGAATGTAAGCTATCATTGAAATACATCAGGGATACTTCACTGAGCAACATTCTAACCCCTCTTCCAGAAAAAATTTATCCAAGGATGGTGAGATTATGGTACCAAAACATGGTCAAAGTGACGGAGAAGGATGCTGATGTCCCAACGCTTGTAATTTTCATTGATGATTGTGATTTAACAGTCACTTATGAAGACATTGGAAATGCCTTGGGGATACCATTTCAATATGATCCTGCTGGTCCATTAGCTGCACTAGAAACAGCTTCTTTTAGAGAAGTGGCTGCCCATCTAACCAAAGGCATAGTTGGAAGTGGGCAGTCCATCATGAGGAGAGACTTAGAACCCCACTGTTTGCTGATGGATTCCATTTTGAGAGGGTGTTTTTATGTCATTGGGCACAATCAAGAAAGAAGGACACCCATTTTGGAGGCCCTTTTCCATTTTTCTAAAGGACAATTCTTCAATGATCCTATGCTAATTTTTGAAGCCATGGCTGACATCAGTGCCAAGATGAAGAAGGAACAGAAAATAGCTGGCATACCATTTGGAAGACTGATCACAGCCATGCTAAGGGCCAAATTTGACATTGATGAGCAAGAGCTTTGAGATTATCTCCCCTCATGCGTTCGAGAAGAGGCTGAACTAGCCCCTGCAGCTGCCATTGAACCTGCTATACCTGAACCAGCCCCTGCAGCTTCCATTGAACCTGCTATACTTGAACCAGCCCCTGCAGCTGCCGTTGAACCTGCTATCCCTGAACTAGCCCCTGCAGCTGCCCAAGAATTTGCTCTACCAGACCCTGAGGTGACCAGCTCTTTAGTTGCACCTATTTCACTTGCAGCTGACATTGAACAAGCTGTCATTCCTGTGGTGACCAGCTCTTCAACTGCACCCATTGTTGAAGAAGTCATCATCTTACCCACTTCACCTAGCACAACTCCTATTCCTTCACCCATTCCAGCAGTCCCATCAATCGTAAACACCATAATCCCAATTGCAGACTCTCCCTCTACACCAACCACCCTAGCCATACTCACACCACCAATTTCCCCTAACAATGTCCAAGACATGGCCACAGATTTTGTTGAACAATCTCCTAGCATCCCCCTTCTCCAAAGCTTCTCAGGTTCACCTCCTCATTCAACTCATACACCTGAAGCAACTCATACCCCTGAACCAGAGATATTCACTACAGAGGCCTATTCATCATTGATGGGATCTATCTTGGAGAATATTAGGCTGGAATCTGTACCTATACCTGACCCTCCTCATTTCACCCATTTGGCTACTTCCCCCCTTTACAGCCATTTCACCCATTGCCCCTCAACCATCTACATCAATTTTACCAGCGCCCACTCTGCATACCACACCCACACCTGAATCAATTTGCCAAATCTTTACCTTTCTCCAATCCATCCAGGCCCAACTACAGATCAACACAGACAATCAGTCTGTGACAAATTCTGTTCTCCAAACCTTAGCCTCCACATCCCAAACACCCACTTTAGCCACTGTACCTTTTGTTTCTGACAAAGCAACCCAAACTGATCCAGAGGTAATAGTTTTAGATTCAACCATCCCCACTATGTATGACCATGCTACCCAATTCGAACCTGAGGCAATAACTTTGGATACACCTACACCCACCCTTAATATCTCTGCTCAAGCCACCCAAACTGACCCTGAACTAGTGCTTGTAGATTCATCTTCCCCTTCCCCCACTGCTGGAATACATTTGGTCCCCTACCACTCCATTCCCATCCCACGTTTTGGCACTCTTAAAAGGGCTATGGAAGATAACCCTTACATCTTTCGCGATGTCCTTAAGGGGATTTCTGATTTCCACACTTTCATCAAAACCCCTTTTGGAGACCAGATTGAAAAACTGGAGCTGTTTATGAAATTTGAGAGAGAGAAGATGCAAGACCTGTTGGGCCAAACCTTTCAGATGGTTAGGAGTGAACAACACAAGGTTACCATGTTGCAAGCACAACATGAACAAGAAAAATTGAGGGCTACTAGACTTGAAAAATATATTGGCCTCACCAAAAAGATCAAATCTGAGGAATACACCGAGCTGCAAGCCACAACCCAGGACAAGGCTAAATCGAGTTCAGACTACAATACCGACTCAAGTTCTGACTCTAACAGTGATTCCAGTTATGATCCCATTGAACCAACTTATGATACAGATTTTGACCCCAGTTATTAGAATACATTGTACATGTTTGTTTTGTGGATCTGTAATATGTAATTCCTGTTTTCTGTTAACTTTTGTTAATTAGTAATTACTATGCATTTCTTTTCTTTCTTCTCTGACATTATGATTTCTGTTTGTTGTTTTTTCTTTTCTCTTTGCTTATGCACTTCTGACCAGTGAGGACCCTGCTCATCATCGGTTTGGGGGTGTAGCAGAATGGCCAACAGTTTAGTTAAAATCAAGGCTTCTTATGATCACAACAGAATTTTTAAAGATAAAATAATTTCACACCTGTTGTTTTGAAAAATGAGGAAGTTAAAACTTTTTTTTTAAACTGATTTTTAGTGTAATTCCAATACTTTCATGAAGTGAATGTCAGAAAATTTTCAAAATAAAATTGATGTTTTAGTAAACCTAAAAAGAGAGAAAACAGTAATGATATTCCTCAAGAATTTGATAGAAAACTTCACCTAGTGAGACTTGGGCCTAAAATGTATTCTTTGGAGATATGAATTGGCAATTTTTTTTGCTCTAGGGACTGTTTGAACCTGCTTACTATCACTAGAAGTTACACATATTCAAATTGAAATAACTTGACAACAATCATGATATTAAAGACATGATGTAAGGCCTCCTGTTGAACAGTTTGAACTTCAAAAAAACCCCACCTTTTGAAACTGCCTTTGATACACACCAGTTGAGCTTTATAAATCCAAGATTTCTTTGAAACCTCATCAACCAATCTAATCAACCTCATTTGGCCGGACCCTCACTCTGAGAATTCAGAAGGTAACGGAAAGGAAGCTGAAGAAAGGAGAGTTGGGTAACAGTTTGGTAAAAGAAGAAGAAAAATAATTGAAGGCAATGATGTATTAACAAAAGAAATGTGGCATTCTAGTCAATGTTGCTTTGAAAAAAAAGAAAAAGTCATTTCATTGGAAATTTGAAAAAAAAAAAAGAAAGAGAAAACGATGGCCACTTTGGCTCTGAAAATTCAAAGAAGAAGATGAAATTGTGCTGAAATAAAGAAGGTGTGTCTACCACCTCCTGACTAACTTCTCAATTTTGAACTCCATTCCACCTCTTTATTCTTGATAAATTTCACCCATAAGCCACATTACAACCCCAGTTAAAGTCCTTACTGATCCATGATGGATTGAGCTGTCACATGGAGATAAGGATTTGTGTAATCTATGGTGAAAAGAGGAGTAAATTCAGAACTGAAAAGCAATGCCCATGCTCCTGTTTACAGTCCTATTTGAGGACTGTAGCTGCTCTTGAGCTGTGTGAAATAGTACAACCCTCCTATTTGCATGATGAGTGAAAACCCTGGTGAGAGTTGAATTTGAAATCAAATTATTTGAGGTAACATCAAAACTGAATTTTCAAATAGAAGGCAAGCTTTTCATTAATTTTTCTTGTAAAAACTTTTTAACACAAACTGAGTGAATGGTAAAAGGAATTACAGCATAATTTTAGTTTTAAACTAATGTTTTCTTGAAGATCATTTTTACAGCTTGACTGATGCAGGTGTGAATAACCTGACTAGATAAAAGTCTGCTTTAACAGAACTGGATTGATATTAACTGATTTAATGGAGAAGTTTGTGGGTACCTTCACTGAAAACCCTCAGGAACTTCACTCCTCCACTAGGGATCACCTAGGGTTTAAAAGGCTTGTTGCATATGCTAAATGCAACTGTGTTCCCTACAAAAGTGGCTTTTCATTCTATTTTTAATTTTTTCTTTGCTCAGGGACTAGCAAAGCTTAGGTTTGGGGGTGTTTTGAGAATCGGAAAATACCATTTTCCACCCCTTAACCTGGATCTTGATAGACCTTTGAGATAACTAAATAAGTGTTTTAAGTGTTTATTTCACAGCCAACAATAAAGGCAGGCTTAACCCTGAAAGCAGCCTAAAAGTGCCAAAAAGATGATGATCCATGTTGATCCGGAGGAAGAAGGAGAAGGGACAACCTCACTAGCTGTCAGAATGCCTAAACTAAAGAGGACAAAGGCCTTGTTTCAACCTAGAAAGAGGGGTGGAGCTATTCGAATAGAAGAATGCATTACATATTGCTTTCCGAAAAGAATCTGAACTTTTCGAAAAGAACCTGAACTTTGCGAAAAGAACTAAAACCTTCAGGCTTAGTTTTCGAAGAGCACCTGAACTCTTCGAAAGGATTTCTGACCTATTAGAAAAGAAGAGAACTCCTTGCGAACAGCACTAGAACTGTGCGAAAAGAGCTTCAGAAGTCACAGTACCTTACGAAAAGTTCTCCAAACTGTGTGAAATGGTATTCTGAAGATTCCCAGCATCTACAAGGGCAATTCAGTAATCTTTGCATGCGCCCCAATGCATTTGAAAACTCAGGGACATTCCGAAAGTTTCTGAGCACGAACCAAAGACACATTCCACCCCATGTGAACACTCGAAGATGAAATCACTTGGCGGGAACTTCTAGAAGCTCTAACAGATTTTTGAATTACATAACAGAAATGATGCTTCTGTCATCTGATTGGCTGAACCAGATCAAGTAGTTCTGATTGGCCAAAATAGATCTGGATCCATGTGCTCGACTCCTATTGGTTGATACAGATCTAACCAATTCTGATTGGTTGATACACATCTGAGCTAGATTTGGGGAAAACTATAAATAGATGAACCATTTGCCCAATTTGGGTATCCAGATTTTGAGTTTCATTTTTGTTGCCCCATTTCCAATTCAGATATCTCGTCTGAAACTTCTGTAATAGCCTAGCTTTTATTTGTAAATGAGAACTGTGAGATACTTCTGTAATTCAAGGTGAGAATTGTATTCAAGACTACAAATCCGAGAGCTGTTTAAGCTGCGCTCTGTAATTGTGATGGTGAATTTGAAAAGGTTACTGTCAACAGTATGTTCTCAAACGGATTCGTGTTGAGGGTTTCCTCTGATCTCCTTATTCATTAGATTCCTTTTGATTTACTATTTTTATAGCAATTTCCCTTAATTCATTATCCCTGTGAGACGCTGCGTTTGTAACCTAATTTCTCACAGTATTTGTAGTGGTGTTTTTTATTCTGAATCAAGGATTCGGATTGAAGACTAGTGGATGATCTGTGTCCATTGAAGTGGACAGACCATAGCCATAAGTTCAGCTCAATTCTAATCCTTGAGTTGGATTACTTTCTCTTGCATATGTGCTGGTAGCCAGATGAAGATTTGATATTATCTCATCTGCTTTACACTAATTCTCATTCTGCAATCAAGTACTAAATCGAAGTTGGATATTATTTCTCCATTCTTATTAATTTGCATCAAATTCCCCCAACTCGGATCTGGATCATTTAGTTTAATTTTTACTTTTATCATTTAGTTAATGTGACAAATTCAACCTCCCATCTTATGTGCTTTGTATATAGGATAAGAGGTCAGATCTGGTAGCTCAGATATGAAGGTTTATCTTACATTTTAAATCAATTCCCTGTGGACGATCTTTTACTCACTTACATTTAAAACTTGTTACAGTTGGCCCTGATCTTGCAGGCTAATTAAGTTCTCTCTGTGCTGATATTTCTTTATTCTTTTTAGTTTTCTAAATTCAGGACAATTCATCATCTGTAAATCTGTTTTTAAAACACAAATAAATCATGCACACTTAGAATCAACAACACTTAGATCCAGCTGTCCACTAATTTAGAGAGACTATAGTGATCCAGTCGCAAGCCTACAATCTCTATAACCAAACCAGATCTGCCATCTGATGGCGGGTCTATACACATACAAGGGAGTTTGTCTCAGCACAATCTCTCACAGGGCTACAAGCACAAGTGCTGAGAAGAACAATCCGTCTTGAGTCTGTGGGTTGGCTTCACCCTAAGGCTATAACCTGTCTACTTAAATGGTCACAGACTATCCCAGAGGTTATCCTCCTCACAACGCTCAAGATAGAACAAGAAACATTGCTGCCACCACCATGTTCACAAGGCTACAAAAGCTCATTGCTCCCATGGGGACTTCAGATCTAGTGGGTCCTGTGGTGGGGCTAGGCCTGCATGGGAGCATGTTAGCTTAGACACATAGGTCACTTGGATCTGCGTAAACCATAATATCAGTCCTCCATTGCTTGCAATACATCCCAGCAATGGAAGATCTCAAGGTAGCAGCCTTATACAGAACAACTCACAAACAGAATTCCCATAAATGTAAAACACCCTATCATAAAATTCCATTAATCTATTCCAAATAGTCATACAAAGGCATAGCCAGCAAATGCTGGACTATGGAGAGAAGAAAAAGTAAAAAGAAATCTACCTAAACCTTACTGGAGATCTACAGCTACTACCAGAAGAAGATAGACAAAATTCTATTCTATCAGGTCCCTTTAAACCTAAACCAGGCTTAGGTTTAAATAACAGTTAGTTTGGCGGTGCATTAGGGTTAGGAAACCCTAATTTTAATGATGCCACATGGCCTAATACTGTTCCTTGGATGCCTCAAGGCACGTGCATAAAACTTGGAGAGTTGGAGTGCGTGCCCTAATTGCTGGAAGTTCCCAGAATGTCCTCTGCAGAGGTGAGGGGCAGTTAGAGTTTAGAGCCTCACTAGGTAGCACTGGTTTCTAAGACTATCGCGTGGTAGCACGGTCTTCGCGAGATTGGATTAGCTTAAAATTCTAGCCGTCGCAGGGTTGTCTTAGTTACAGCTGAAGCAGTAGCGCGATAGAGCATTAAATCCTCGCTGGATTGCTCTGGTCTTTGCGGGATTGCACTTTCCTTCTGAATGGCGTGGGAATCGCGCGAGTAGTTTGTTTCTCAATGGATCTTCGCGAGGACATGATGTGCATTGGTCTCTGAACTGCACGAGAGGTTTTTTTGAAGTTTTACATCCCGCGGCCACTGCGCGACAGCTGCGCGCAAAGATACCTGGAGCTCTCTCTCCTCAGCTGATTTGAGTGAACTGTGCAAGGTTTGAGAGCTGCTTTCTTGAGCTGCGCGAGACTGCACAATCATTTATATTTGAGCTTTGCGAGAGCAGTGCGAACTATGCTGCAGGAGCTCTTCTGTCACTAAACTGCGCGAGAACAGCACGGACAATTGGTATGATGTCATGGGAAACTCGCGAGGATTGCGCGAGGCAGGCTTTTTGAGTCATGTGAACCTTGCGACAGCTGCGCAAGGATCATTTCATTTTTTGCTGCTGTTGTGCTCTGCCTTCATGCAGTCAGGTTCTCTGTCTTCCATTCTTTTGGGAGACTTTTGGGGTAAATGTGTGCTCCTTAGCAAGATTAAGGCCTTATTGCAGCTACTGTTTATTACCTACAGAACAGGCTTAAAATACTTTTATTAAATGATTAAGGATCCAACAAAGATTAAGTTAAGGGGTGAAAAGTGGTACTTTTTAGGTCTTAACACTAACCCTAAAATTTGATAGGCTGATGGGAGCAATGCTACCTATGGCTGCTAGAGTGGAGCAGGCATGTGCCATATGCCAGTCCCCTGCTCATCCCATGGAAGAATGCCCATCTGCTGACCAGTTTCCTAATTTTATAACAGAGCATGTGGCTGCAACTCAGTCTTATGGGCAGTAGCCTGCTACTGGGTACCAATGGAGGAACCACCCCAATCTGAGGTGGCGACAAGATGCATACCTCAGCCAGCAGCAGCAGCCCCAACAGCCCATACCCTACAGAAATGCTCAACCCTACCGAGAAGGTTATGCCCTAAGGCCTCAGTATCAGCAACCCATGGCCCAACCTGTAGCTCCTCCTGTGCAGTAAGCTACACCTCCTCCAACTGTGAGAACACCATCCTTCGAGGAACAAGTTCTATCTGCACTGCAGAGCTTGAACACCTTAACCCAAACTGTGCACTCTCACAACCAGAGCATCAAAAAGATAGAGGACCAACTTGGTTAGCAGGACAATCCACGAAGGCAGTTTGTAGTTGGTGAAGTTTCCTCCACCTATGAAGAAGCCAAATCTGTTACAACTTTGAGAAGTGGTAAGTTAGTGGACAACCGAGTGGGTTGTGAGCTTGTGAGTAACTTGGAGGAAGAAAATGAAGTGATTTCTGCCAGCACACAACAAAGACCACCAGTGGTGGACTTGCAGGAACAATCAACTGTGAATAAAGAGGATAATGAGGATCCTCAATATAAGAAAAAACTCAAAAAGAAAGAGGCCCCATTGGTTAAGGATGCAAGTGAGGGAGCAATCCCACATTTGCCATTTCCTAAGGCATTACAAGCACCTTCCCCTTTTGATAAAGGGTAAGGAAAAATTGAGGAAATGATGGAAACTTTCAAGCAAGTAAAGATTAATTTGCCTTTACTTGATGCCATTAAACAAGTCTCAGCCTATGGCAAGTTTTTAAAAGACCTGTGCACCCATAAAAGACAGTCTAGGATACACCTATCCAAGGTCTTTTCAGCAGAAAAAGTTAAGCAAGTCTCGTCGATTGCAACTCCCCCCAAACTTCAAGACCCTGGCCTCCCCACTATCCCCTGCATCATTGGGGATCATACCATTGACAAAGCTTTATTTGATCTGGGAGCCTGTGTAAATTTGCTTCCATGTTCAGTATATGAGAAGTTGGGCTTAGGCAAATTAAAGCCCACACAATTGGTCCTCCAAATTGGTCGATGATCCGAAGGAAACCTGTGGGGATAATCGAGGATGTTTTGGTTGGAGTTAACAAATTCTTCTATCCTGCTAACTTTTTAGTGCTGGATATGGAACCGGGTAGGAGTGCCACTTCCATACCTGTGATTTTAGGCAGACCCTTTTTGGCCACAACTAATGCTTGTATTCAATGCAGGTCTGGAATCATGGAAGTGTCATTTGGAAATATGAAGGTTAAATTCAATGGGTTCAATGCAGCAAATCAACCTTATTTTGATGAGGATTGTTTTTCTCTTGATGTGGTAGATGAGGTTGTCCAGGAAACTGTGAATATGCTGCTACATGGTAAGGAATGGTTTAATGAGCTAGTCGAAGTATGGAAGGAAATAGAGGTAGAGAAGGGTCCCACCTCTGAGATTGAGCATGTGAAACTTATCTCTTCTGAAGCTCCTCCAACACAGCACCATCCATGGAGGCCTACTTTGTTACCTCTACCACCCCCCTCTAAGGCACTCCTATTGCCCTCCCTCATTAGTCCCCCAGAGGTGGAGTTAAAGCAACTCTCCAAATCCTTCAAATATGCCTTTTTAGGAGACAACACCAAATTGCCTGTGATAATCGCTTCTTCCCTCACTCCCGAGCAAGGAAAAGAACTCCTTTGTGTCCTAAAAAGACATAAGAAGGCAATAGGATGGACCATTGCAGACCTTGGGGGAATCAATCCTGTTGTGTGCATGCATAAAATTCATCTTGAAGAAGGTTTCAAACCTTCCAGAGAGAAGCAGAGAAAATTTAACCCACACATGTAGGAGGTTGTGATGAAGGAGGTAGTCAAACTCCTAGATGTTGGGATAATTTATCCCATCTCGGATTCACAATGGGTAGCACCTACCCAGGTAGTACCCAAGAAATCTGGAATTATAGTTGTTGAAGCAGATTCAGGTGAGCTGATCCCAGCCAGATAGACCACTGGTTGGAGGGTATGTATAGATTACCGAAAACTCAATGAAAAAACTAGCAAGGACCACATCCCACCGCCCTTCATAGACCAAATTTTGGACAAGCTGGCAGGCAAGGCCTATTACTATTTTCTTGATGGATATTCAGGGTACAATCAGATCCTTGTATACCCCCAAGACCAAGAAAAAACCACATTCACTTGCCCATTTGGGACTTTGCATATAGAAGGATGCCATTTGAGTTGTGTAACGCACCTGCCACGTTCCAAAGATGCATGTATGCTATCTTCTCTGACATGATTGATAAGTTTTTAGAGATCTTTATGGATGATTTCTCCATTTATGGGGATGATTTTAGCCAATGCCTACACCACCTCAGCTCCGTACTGCAAAGGTGTGAGGAGACCAACCTAGTTTTGAGTTGGGAGAAAAGTCACTTCATGGTGACTCAAGGTACTGTTCTAGGACATGTTGTCTCTCACAAAGGAATCGAGGTTGATCAAGCTAAGATCGATTGATTGCTCATTTGCCCCCTCCGAAAACTGTCAAACAGGTAGGCCATTTCTGAGTCAGCTGGCTTCTACAGAAGGTTCATCAAGGATTTCAGCAAAATCTCCAAACCCCCTTTGTCACCTGTTGTGCCAGGATGTTTCCTTTGACTTTAATGATAAATGCCGAGTTGCTTTTAAACTGTTAAAAACTTGTTTGACCATAGCTCCCATCATGCAATCCCCTGATTTTTCTCTGCCATTTGAGCTTATGTGTGATGCATCAGATTTTGCCATTGGGGCAGTGTTGGGGCAAAGAAAAGACAAGACACCTTCTGTGATAGCATATGCCAGTAAATCAATGGTTGATGCTCAATTGAATTAAACTATAACTGAGAAAGAGCTATTAGCTATTATCTTTGCCTTAGAAAATTTAGATCTTATGTGCTGGGATTAAAAAATATTGTGTTCATTGACCACTCAGCTTTGAAATACCTCTTGTCCAAAAAGGAAGCTAAAACACGACTAATCAGATGGATTCATCTCTTGCAGGATTTCAATTTAGAGATTAAGGACAGGAAGGGAGTTGTGAACGTGGTGGCTAACCATCTGTCAAGGATCCCAACAATCGACATGGAAAGCTTGCCCATCAATGACTCCTTCTCAGATGAGCAACTTCTGACGGTCCAGATAAGTATGCCCTGGTTTGCCAATATTGTCAATTACCTTACTGTCAAGATAAGGATGAAAAATATCTATTCTCTGCATAGATTTGATATTACATGTGGGAGGATCCTTACCTGTTTAAGCATTGTGCAGACTAGGTGATCTGACGTTGTGTACCTGAAACTGAGTTTCAAAACATCCTAACCATGTGTCATGAACATGCTTGCAGGGGCCACTTCAGTGGTAACAAGACTATCGCCAAGGTCCTTCAAAGTGGCTTCTACTGGCCTACCCTATTCAAGGATGCTCGGCAGCACTGTAAAGCATGTCACCGATGCCAGCAAATGGGCAGTATTACAAGGAGAAACTCTATGGCCTTGCAACCTATACTTGTTGTTGAACTATTTGATATTTGGGGAATCGGCTTCATGGGACCTTTTCGTCCTTCTGCTGGATACAATTTCATCCTTGTCGTTGTGGATTACTTATCCAAATGGGTAGAAGCCATAGCTACAAGAACAAATGATCACAAAGTTTTCATTCAATTATTGAAAGGCAATATCTTCTCAAGATTTGGCTTTCCTAAAGCTATTATTAGCGATGGGGGAAGCCACTTCTGTAATAAACCTTTTGACAAACTAATGGAAAGATACTCTGTTACCCACATAGTAGCCACTCCCTACCACCCACAAACCAGTGGACAGGTAGAGATTTCCAACAGGGAAATCAAACATATTCTCGAGAAGACTGTGAGAACCGACAAAAGAGATTGGTCCAAAAAGTTGACTGATGCCTTATGGGCTTATCGAACAGCCTATAAAACCCCCATAGGCATGTCTCCATTCAGACTAGTATATGGAAAGGCTTGTCACTTGCCTGTTGAATTGCAACACAAAGCGTATTGGGCCATTAAAGCAGTAAAATCTGACTTACACACAACTGGTATTCACAGGAAACTCCAGTTATCCGAGCTGGATGAACTGCGCCTAGAAGCTTATGCAAATGCCCGAAGTTACAAGGAGAGGACCAAAGCCTTCCATGACAGACATTTGCTCCGCAAAGAGTTCAAGCCCAATGACAAGGTATGGTTGCTCAACTCCAGAATGAAATTCTTTCCAAGGAAGCTGCAGTCTAGATGGGATGGACCTTTCACAGTGGTACACGTTTCCCCATCTGGAGCTGTCGAAGTCACGCATCCTACAGATGGCAGAACCCTTAAGGTCAATGGTCAAAGGTTGAAACTTTGCATTGACAACATTTGTGAGCTTGAAGAAACCATTGATCTTCAGGATCCTTCAGGTTAATACCTGACTTCGATTTGTATCATATTTATTATATTTGATTTATAACTAAAATCTTTCCAACAATTTTCTTTGCAATAAAATGGCCATGTCAAGTTCAAGCTCCCGCAGTCTAGAAATCAAAGGCATAAGTCAAAGGCCAATTTGCTAACTGGTAGCGCAACAGAGGAGTGGCTGGGTACTAAGGCTACATGCTTTGCACACACAAGCCATATTCTTGAGCTCATTGAACCTCTCGATGTCATTTAGACCTTTCGCTAGGTCGGTCGCTGATGTCGATAGGATTGGGAAGGATTTCGATAGGTGTCGAGACCTCTCGATAGGTGAGAACAACTTTGCGATAGGTTCTGGACTCTTGCCTGGAACCTATCGACAAGAGTGACAAATGTAATACCCCACCTATCGAAAGGTTGTTCTCACTCATCAGCATCCTAACGAAGTGAATGTTTTATTCACCGTCCGTTCGACAAGACACCGACCTATCACAAGCAGCAATCCAAGCTTATTGAATGCATGTTTATTTTGTTCCATAGGACGGGTTAAGCCTATTGAGAGCTTTCAACTGCCAGCCCCATACTTGTGCGACTGTGATAGGAAGCCTAAACCTGTCGACACTCTACACTCATCCTATCGAAATTGCCCCCCCTCACTCCTTCCATGCTTATTGTGAATTTGCGCTGCGCAAAAATTTTACCCCGTGTACCATGTATAACTACGCACAGCACGAGCCTTAAACTCTGCACCCCCTGGTTTTCTGCCCCACGCCGTAAGTCCCAGCGCTAATTATAAGCTACCAGTTAATGCATGATTTCGTTCTGCATGCTGATTCATTGAATTACCCATTCATTCCTCAACGGCGGAAATATTGAATGCACTACTTCATATTCCCTCACACATCCACCTTAAATGGATGCAAATGGCTAGAGTTCGGCCCATTCCTTTCCTTCTACCCTCTGCACTCCTCCTCATATCTATGGCAGATGATATGCCCACATTCACTCCTGCTCAACTCTACCTCTTCTGGCTGGAGCCCCTACCACCCAAGGTACCAGACCCGTTGCAATTCCTCTGGGATGAATATGAGGAGGTATAGCGGATCCTCGCTAAGGAGGCAAAGGACAAAGATAAGAAGGAGAAGAAGAGGCTGACAACCGAGCCTCCTGTTTCTCCGCCACCATCCTCCTCCACAAACCGTCCCCCTGTCCCCTGACCCTCTTCTTTTTCCTTTTCTTCCTCCCCTCCTGGCTTACAGTTCCTCTTCCACCTGATGCAGGTTGACGATACCCCTGAGCCAGGGGGCGACTTTTACATTTTCCAAGAAATTTTTTTTCCTCGGCTTACTTCCGTTTCCTTGTGCTTGACCATTGTACTAAAATGCTCTATTTTATGCTTTGTTTCACTTCTGTCAATAAATTCTTTTTTTTTCCTCTTTAGTTGTCTCCTTGCTTTGGGATTTTGGCTCTGTTAATCAACTATTACACCCCCTTTGCTGAAAACAGTGAGGACACTGTTTGGTTTAGGTTTGGGGGTATGGCATGTATGCCAATAAATTAGTTACTTTTAGTACCACTAGGCTAAAATGAAGTGTTTGGAATTAATTAGAGTAAATTCTCACTGGAATTTTTGTAAAAAGAGGAAATTAAGAAAACAACTATTCGAAACTGCGTAGTTCAACAGACTTCATGAGGCAAATGTTAACAATTTGTGAAAATTAATTTTGATGTGCAGTAAATCTGAAATGAGAGGAAATTGTGAAGACACACCCCTAAAAATTAGATGGAAGGCCATACCCAGTGAGAATTGGGCCTGAAAAATTTTCTTTGAAGAGTGTTTTGGCAATTTTTCAGCTCTAAGAACTGATTGGACCTAATTTTAATCACTAGAAGTTAGGCAATTCCAAGTTGAAAGAGCTTGATAGCATTCATGACATTGAGGACATGAAGTAAGGCCATCCCTTGGTCAGTTTGAGCTTAAAATGTCCCACCTTTGAACTGCCCTTAATGCACACCACTTGAGCCTTAAAAGTCCCAATTTTCTTTGATGAAAACCATAAATTTTAAACCCAAAACCTTTTGACCTATTTCAGTTCACCCCCAATCTGAGAAATCAGGAAGAGGAAGGAGAAGCAAGGTTAGAGGAGCAAGGTGTTAAATCTGGTTGAAAGAAAGAAAAACACAGTTGGTGGTATTTGTGGTATTCCAATTTAAAAAAAAAAAAAAAAACAGAGCAAAATAATGAGAGAGAAAAGTCATTTCATTGTAAGATTGAAAGGAAGAGAAGAAGCTGGCCACTTTGGTTATGAAAATTCAAGAAATAGATGGAATTGTGCTAAAATGAAGAAGGTGTTGTCTAGACCACCGCCTTACCTTTACTGATTTCTCAATTTGAATCCCTTTTACCCTCTGATTCTTTTACAAACCTCATCCCTAAGCCACATTACAACCCAATAAAAAGACCTTACTGATCTAGAATGGATTGAGTTGTCATGTGGAGATAAGGATCTGTCTAATCTATGGTGAAAAGAGTTAGAAATTTTTAGAAATTAGAGAAATGCCTATGCTCATGCTTACAACCCTATTTGAGGATTGTAACTGCTCTTGAGCTGTGTGAAATTCTACACCCTTCATTGTTGTTGTGAGTTAATAGCCCTGGTGAGACTTGGGCCTGAAATCTAATTTGATGGGGGTAGTATCAAAAAAGAATTCTCAAATGAAAGGTGAGTCATGCATCAATCTTCAGACATAGTACCTTGACATGAACTGATTGATGATGAAGGAATTACTGCAAAATTTCATGTTTTAAGTTGGTGACTTTTCTACTGAAAACCCTTTAGAACTGAAAAGACATGATGAGAATTTATTCTAGTTTACTGAAATTCTGTTTAGTAGGATGTACTATTATTAACTAACTTTATTGGGGAAGTTTGTGGGTACCTTCACTGAAAATCCTCAGGAGACTTCACTCCTCCACTAGGGATCACCTAGGGGTTTAAAAGGCTTGGTGCATATGCTAAATGCATCCGTACTCCCTACGAAAGTGGAAATTTTATTTTCTTTTAATTCTCCTTTGCTCAGGGACTAGCAAAGCTTAGGTTTGGGAGTGTGTTAAGTGGTAAAAAATGCCACTTTTCACCCTTTAACCTGACCATTGACAGACCTATGAGCACACTAATGAGTCTCTGTCAAATGTATTTTGTAGACATCAATAAAAGAGGACATTAATGCAGAAAACCACTCAAGAATGCCCAAAAAGGGGCTATCTCGAAAAACCCGAACAAAGACACCGTAGGGTAGCATCATCGGACTCGAGGCGTGGCTACAGCAGGGCAAGGTGAAGGAAGTGAGAACAGGCTGAAAGCATCCTATCGATTGGTCACCTAAAGACTTCGATAGGAGCTGAAAGCAAAGAAAGGGAGAATTCGTGCAGTTGAAGAGGTTTTGATAGGATCTGAAGGCAGAAGAAGGATGGATTCGTGTGGATAGAGAAGTTCGATAGGATCCAAGAACCTATCGAGCAGCTGAAAGGAAGGAAGAAACCATCCTATCGAAAGCCTACCTAAGGTGTCAAGGGAACCTGTCGAATGGTTTCCTGAACCTATCGAATGGTTTCTTGAACCTATCGAATGGTTTCCTGAACCTATTGAGATGAAGACGCTGGAACAGAACCTATCGAAGGGTACTTGAGCCTTTCGATAGGAGTGAGAGAAACCCTATCGAAAGGATAGCATGCAGAGCAGAACCTATCGAAATGGTTCTCCAACCTGTCGAAGAGTCCCTCTACCCTGTCGAATACTCCAAACCAAGGACTAAGAAGGCTGAAACTCTAAGCGAAGGCTCATCCTATCAGAACCTATCGAACAGTTCTGAGAACCTAGTGAAAGGACCAAAAAGCTTTATTTGAACTTGTTGAAAGCTTCCTGAACCTGTCGAAATTGTGTGCAAAACGTCTCAAAAATTCAGCTGTGCATACATTGTGATTTGGTGACCTGTTGCATGCAACCCGAGGAACTTGGTGATCGGCACGGTGGTTCCAGAAGATGCCCTAGGAAACCCTAACCGACCCATGTGCTCTAGTAGAACTCTAACAAACTCTGAGGACCTTTTAGAAGGGATTTTTGGAGGGAAAAACAAAGGAGAAAGCTATATATAGAGACCCCCAATTGCAATTGGGGGGAGATTAAGATCTGAGCTAAATTTTGGTGATTAGAGCTTGCAGAGAAATTCTATTTCTCTCCTTTAGCCCAACCATGGTTGGCTAATTCCCCTGGAGTAGAGAGGAGAAAGGTTAGATCTGTAATTGGGTGAGGTTAAGAGTGCTATTGTCAGTTCCTAGCTACACAGACTACAGATCTAAGAGTATTTCCATTGTAGAGTAACTTTGATTGCAATGTTAATAATAATTTTAATGCTTTAATTAGATCTAAAGTTCCTTTAGTTCCATTGGTGATCGATCGGATCTGTGTAGAGGAGTCTGTATATCAGCTCACCCACTTAACTGGTAGACCTCTTGGATACCACCTGATCTCCCTGGATCTGATGCTTCTGTGATTCCTTGAGTCTGTGACCTGGGAATTGCAGCATCTGTAGTGGTTTTAATTATTCTAATTGATGCGCTAGCTTTGAAGGAGATCCCTAGGATGGTCTGTGACCATTAAAGTGGATAGATCATAACCTTAAGATGAATCTAAGCTCAAGCTCCAATTGGATTCATCTACTGCAATCCATGGATTCGATAAAGTCTATAGGATGGTCTGTGACCATTAAAGTGGACAGATCATAGCCTTAAGACTAGGTGGATCCTGTGATTTGAAGTGGAATTTATACCTTGCAGCTGTGCTTATAGCCAGTTGAGGGAATTGTATGCTCTGAACCTCTGTAGAATGATTAATCGAATCTGATTTCAGTGCAAACCAATCTCCAAGCTACTCTTCTCCATTTTCTTTTCTTTTTACCTCTTTCCCCTGTAGGATCTAAAATCCTAAACTCGATCCAAGTTAGTTTATGTTTAATTTTTGCTTAGCTTAAGTGACAATCCATTTCAAACATCTCCCCTATCTTTTAGCTAAATTAGTAATAGTTAGGGTGCCAGATCTAATTCAGATCTAGAGATTTATCATATTTTTAAACTAACCTCCTTGTGGACATTCCCTTATTCACCATTTTTGTAAAACTTGCTACAACAAACCCTGATTACTTGCAGGTTTGTGTGAGTGTGTCTGCCTAGTTTTATTGATGATTTTAGACCCTCATTTGAGGGTAGGCAAACACTCCAACAAGCCTTACACCACAACAGACCAGAATTATACACATAGATCAAGATTCACATATCACACAAAACACAGTAAATGACATAATTAGAAACAACAAAAATAGCTATGTTACACAGTGTACAAGGCTGGAGATTACTAAGCATTAGGAGGTTCCTGGAAGTGCATGGTTTCAGAGGACTCCATAGAATTTTCCACATAAAGTTTGAGCCTCTGACCATTTTCTTTCATGACCCTATCAAAAATGGGGTTCATCATCTCCATAGCCCCAGATGGGAATGCATGGAATACAGTGAAAGGTCCATCTCATATGGATCTTAATTTTCCTAGAAAGAACTTGAGTTTTGAGTTGAAAAGCCATACCTTTGCTCCATCAGCAAAGTCCTTCCTCAAAAGGTTCTTGTCGAAGAAGGCCTTGGCTTTCCCTTTGTAAATTTTAGAATTTGAATAGGCATCCAGCCTTAGTTCCTCCAGCTCAGATAGCTGTAATTTCCTATTTGCACTAGTAAAAGTTAGGTCCATGTTCAAGCTTTTGATGGCTCAAGAGGCCTTGTGCTCTAACTCCACTGGGAGATGACTTGCTCTGCCATAGAACTGTCTAAATGGGGACATTCCAATTGCAGGCTTATAGGCTATCATATAAGCCCATAAAACATCATTCAATTTCAATTGTCAATCCTTCGTATCAGTCCTAACTATTTTCTCCAAGATATGCTTGATTTATGTATTAGAAATCTCCACTTGCCCACTGGTCTGTGGGTGGTATGGAGTAGCAATCCTATGTGTAACAACATACTTTTTAATCAAGCTCTCAAAGTGTCTGTTACAGAAATGGCTTCCCCTATTATTGATGATGGCTCTAGGGGTGCCAAATCTAGAGAATATGTTTTCTTTAACAAACTTAAGGACAACTTTGTGATCATTTATCCTTGTGACAGCAGCTTCCACCCATTTGGAAATATAGTCAACAGCCACAAGGATAAAGTTAAAGCCCATAGAAGGAGGAAAGGGGCCCATGAAATCTATCCCCCATATATTAAATAGCTCCAAAAAAAGGATGGGTTGCAGTGACAGTAAATTCCTTTTTGATATGCCACCCATCCTTTGACATCTTAAACAAGTTTTGCAGTGTTCAAAGGCATCCTTAAATAAGGAAGGCCAGAAAAACCCACATTGCAACATCTTGGCTGCTATCTTTTTCCTTCTAAAGTGTCCCTAACACATGATTAGAATATTGTGGGTGTCACTTTCAGGGACACATTTCCTGATTTTCTGGTCTGCATATTATTTATACAGGTATGGGTCCTCCTAGAAAAAATATTTGACTTGTGAGAAGAACAGGTCCTTGTCCATCTTGGTCCAGTGGGAATGAATCCTACCTACAACAAGGTAGTTTACTATATTGGCAAACCAGGGTACAATAGACTGGATGGCAAATAATTTCTCATCAGGGAAGGTATCCTTCAATGGTGTTACAACACAATCTTCACTCAGGATCCTTGACAAGTGGTCAGCAACCAGAATAAGTAAAAGTGCCAAACAGACAAGTAAAAGTATTCTTTTTCTAGTCTTGTGGATACATTGGTATCTAATTGTAACCAGAATATCCATCAAGAAAATAGTAATATGCTCTGCCTTCCAGCTTATCCAAAATCTGATCAATGAAGGGTAATGGGAAGTTGTCCTTTTCGGTCTTGGAGTTCAGTTTTCTATAGTCTATGCACACACTGCAACCAATGGTCTCTCTGGTTGGTACCAATTCTCCAGACTCATTTATTGTGACAGTGATGCTTGACTTCTTGGGGACCACCTAGATAGGTGAGACCCACTCAGAGTCAGAAATGGGGTAAATGATCTAACATCCAATAATTTCACAATTTCTTTCATGACTACTTCCTGCATATGAGGGTTCAGTTTTCTCTGTATTTCCCTAGAGGGTTTGGAACCCTCTGTTAAGACCTGAAAAGTACCACTTTTCACCCTTAACTTAATCTCTGTTAGACCCTTAGTCAATTAATAAATGACTATTAAGACAATTTTGTAGGTAATAAGCAGAAGCATCAAATAAGCCCCTAACCATGCCCAGAAGCCTACTGTTGTCCTAGAAGTTTCTCAAAAGAAAGAAGGTTGAACCCAGACTAAGAATTGGCTTCAGCATAGGCACAGTAAAGCAAAAAAATATCAAGAAGGATGCCTCACGCAGATGTCGTAGGGTTCAATTGAACCAGGAAGAATGCTTCGCACAATTGTCGCGAATTTCTGAAGGCAGCACACTAACTGGTCGCGCAGTCTTCGCGCCGTTCTCGCGCGATTTGATGATAGAAGGAATTGAAAAGTAGACTTCACACGGTTCTCGCGAGGCTCAGTCATAAGCACTCACGAAGCACTCACGCAACTTAAGAAATGAGTCTTCAATCTTCGCGCGATTCACTGAAGAGAGAGAGCTCTAGGCATTCCTGCGTGCAGTTGTCGCACAGTTGTCGCGGGATATAAACTTTCAAGGAACTGCTCATGCGATCTAGAAACCCATGCACATTATTTCTTCGCGAGGATCGCCGTGAGATTCACCAAGTAACGAACTGCGCGCATAATTCCCCCGCCATTCAAATAGAAAGAGCAATCCAGCGATGACTAGAGCATCCCCGTGATGACCAAAGTACCAATCCCACGACGGAAAGAGCTTCAAGTCAAATCAACCTCATGACGACAATTTTATCATGCAATAAGACCTAGAAAGCCTTTCTACCTAGCGAGGCTCGGGTTCTTAACTTCTTCCCCACTTCTGTAGGGGCAATCTGGGAACTTTCAGCAACTAGGGCACACACTCCAATGCTCCAATCGCCGTGCACATGCCCCGAGGCATCTACGAAACAGAAATGGGCCACATTAGCATTAATAAATTAAGGTTTTCCTAACCCTAATTCTTAGAGAGATGACTGCTATATAAGCCTAAGCCTAGCTTAGGTTTAGAGGACTTGACTTCTGTACTCCTTCTTGAAACCGACTGTAGAATTATAGTAGGCTAAGGTTAGGGTTTAGGAGTTTTCTTTTTCCTTTTTCCTTCTCTCCATAGTCCAGGACTTGCTGGCTATGCCTTTGTATGAGTATTTGGTATAGTTTTAATGATGTTTTGTAATAGGATCTATTCCATGTATGGGATTGGTGTTTTATGAGTTATTCTGTACAAGGTTGCTGCCTTGAGATCCTCCATTGCTAAGTTGTATTGTAAGCAATGGAGGATTGTCTTTAAGGTTTTACTTAGATCCAAGTGACCTGTGTGTCCAGGTTAGGCACATTGCAGGCCTAGGCCCACCATAGGACCCACTAAATCTGAATCCCCATGGGACCTTGAGCTGGTAGCCTTGTGAACATGGTGGCGGCAGCAATATTCTTGTTTTGTCTTAGACCTTTGTGAGGAGGATAGCCTCTGTGGATAGTCTGTGACCATTCAAGTGGACAGATTATAGCTCTAGGGTGAGGCCAATCCACAGATTCTTCTCTGCACTTGTGCTTGTAGCCTTGTGAGAGATTGTGCAGAGACAGACTCCCCTGTATTTGTATAGACCCACCATCAGATGGCAGATCTGATATGGCTGTAGAGATTGTAGGCTTGGGACTGGATCACTACTGTCTTTCTAAAGCAGCGAACAGCTAAGCTTAAAATCTAGTACTCAAACTCTTGCTGGTTTTGTGTGTCCAGGCTAGTGCACGTTGTAGGCCTAGCCCCACACACAGAACTTTAGAGGTTGAGGTTCCTATGGATTCTTGAGCTGGTAGACTGGATGAAGTAGTGCCTACAATGATAAACTTGTTCTGACCCATCTCTGGATTGTGGTTCCCCTATTGGAGAGTCTGTGACCATTTAAGTGGGCAGGTTATAGCCATAAGGGATTGGATCATAGCACAGGGGTGAGTTGGATCCCTTCTCCTCTTTGGTGATAATGTAGCCATTGGACAGGATTTTTATAGCAGCAGATCTGAGTCTGAGTTAAAAGACCCATCAGATCTGTACCTAATAGCATACTTCTCACCCTTTTATATTTATTTTCTCACACTCCATCCTCTTTCTTAACCCTTTCTGTAGTTTAGACATCAAGTTACCTTAGGATTTAGACTATAGTGACCTTAAATCCCCTTCCATTTAGGATTGCCGGATCTATAGCCAGATCTGGAGAGCTTACTAAAGATAGCTCCCTTGGAGCTTTAGATCAACTTTCCCTGTGGGACAAACTCTTATTAAAACTTGCTACAACAGTCCCTGTATCTTGCAGGACTGTGTATTTTTAGGCTTGCTGCTCTGTAGTTTTCAATCCACCTTTGATTCATTTTCACTAACCCCATTCTTACCACTGTCTCCAATAGAGTCAGTAGCAAGCACTTAAAAATATCCCAACAAGTTTTTGGCGCCGCTGTCGAGGACTCTTGATCTATTAGTAGACCCTAGATTTTTGTATTCTTTATTCTTTTGTAGCTGTACTTGTGAATAAGTGATACTGCTTATTTACATTTGAAAATTTTCTTGCTGATCTGGACAGTAGCAGAGAAGGAGAGTAGAATTGCACTGGGAGTCTAGCTACCTCTGTTTGCACTTCTCTAAACCTCAAAACGTCAGTCTATTTCTCCTTTGAAAATTCGATAGCAGTTGATTAGGATAGTTGTAATTTTGTTAAGTGTAATGTGTCTGCAAGTAGTCTTCCCTGCTGTTGGTGTGTGTGCATGTTAGGAAGGAGATCTCTCAGTCCCACATTAGAGCCTCCTAACCCTGAGATAGAAAGGGGTAGAAGACCAAGAAGGCACAGACACACCACAGTCGAGCCCCCTATTGAAATTGAGATAGCAGTCATGGGTGAAGAGCAACCCAGAACATTGAAGGAATTGAATGCTCCTGATGATTATAATTCTCCATTCAGCATTCAATTCCCAGATGTTCAGGGAAACTATGAGATTAAAACCTCCATCATCCAAATACTTCCCTCTTTTCATGGGCTTAGCAAGGAAGACTCTTACAAACACATTGACCAATTCTTGGCCCTATGCACCACATTCTCAATCGCTGGTTTGGGACCAGAAGCCACCAGATTAAGGCTCTTTCCTTTCTCCCTAAAGGATAGGGCCAGCACCTGGTTATCTACTCTCCCAAACAATACCATCACTTCGTGGAAAGACCTCCAGACAAGATTTCTGACCAAATTCTCCCCAGAGACCGAAACTAGCCAGTTGAGGAAAGCAATACTTGCTTTTGCCCAATCCCCAACTGAGGATTTTAATCAATCTTGGGACAGATTAAAGGAGATGCTCAAACAATGTCCCCACCACAAGATCCCTAACTAGCAGCTTGTCCAGAGCTTCTATAATGGGATTGATGAAAAAAGTAGAGACATGGTAGATGCCTCTTGTGGTGGAACGTACATGCACAAAACAGCTGATGAGGCATGGGACTTGTTCGAGGTTATCAGTGAAAATGCTTTCCAGAAGATGTCCTCATCTAGAACAGTTCAAGAGCCTTCTCCTAAGCTGGGGCTTGTTGAAACTTCTAAAGGAAAGATGTATGAAGTTAGGGGAAATGATGACCTGAGAATGCAGATGGCCAATCTTTCTGATAAGTTTAATAAACTTTGAACTATGGTGCAGCCCAGATTGGCTGCACAAGTGATGGAGGCATGTCTGATATGCCAATCCCTACAACACACAGTGGAAGAGTGCCCATCTGCAGGGCAATACCCTGAGTATGTGATGGAATAGGCTGCTGCTGCCCAATCATTTGAATACCAACAATCTGGTGGCTACAACAAACAACCATTTGGATACCAGCACCAAAATGTTGGTTACCAATGGAGATACCACCCAAATTTGAGGTGGAGATAAGACAATTATATGCAGCCACAATAGATGTTGGCCTTACCTCAAAGGCCACAACAGCAGTTTAACCAGGGTTATGCCCCAGCAGCAAAATCAGTTGGTAGTTCTTCCATCTCAGCCCCGAAGTGTTTCTTTTGAGGACCAGGTTTTGACCCAATTGCAGAGCCTTGGACCCTTGACTCAGACTGTGACTTCTCACAGTCAAAGCATAAAGAAAATAGAAGAGCAGCTAGGCCAAATAGCCAATGCCTTTGCCAAAAGAGAAGAGGGCAGGTTGCCAAGCTAGCCAGTAGCCAACCTTAGGGGCCAATATTCGATTGGAGAAGGCTCCTCAAATTTTGAGGGGGCTAATGCCATCACAACCCTAAGGTTTGGCAGGCTAGTAGACAATCAGGTGGGAAAGGAACAAGGAGAGGTCATTCCCAAAGAACTGTCGAGTGAAAGTGATAAGGACTTTGTTAGAGCACAAAGTCAAAAATTGCCTGCTACCCTACAACAAGGGAAAAATAAAGAGGCTGTAGTTGAGCCTTAGCAGGAAATAAAAGATAAACAAAAAAAAGTTCAACATAGGCTTGCAAAATGAGGAACCGGCGATTTTACCGCCATTTTCTCAAGCTTTGAGTGGCCCTGCCCCTTTTGATAAGAGGAATGCACAGATCGAGGAAATGATGGAGACCTTTAAGCAGGTAAAAATCAATTTGCCCCTGCTTGATGCAATTCGACAAGTCCCAGCCAATGCAAAATTGCTGAAAGACCTTTGTACTTAGAAAAGGAAAGCTAGAGGCCATTTGTCTAAAAAGGTCTTTGCAACTGATACAGTTAATTCTGTATTAAACATGACAATGCCTGAGAAGTTACAAGACCCATAGATACCCACTATTCCCTGCATAATTGGAGACCACACAATTAGAAGGGCCCTTCTAGACCTTGGAGCCAGTGTTAACCTGCTGCCATACAGTGTGTATCAGCAGCTAGGTTTGGGGGAGCTAAAACCCACCCCCATTGTACTGTTGATGGCTGATAGGTCAAGAGGAGACCCATGGGAGTGGTTGAGGATGTCTTAGTGGGGGTAGACAAGTTCTTCTACCCTGCAGACTTCCTTGTTTTGGACATGGGCTGCAACAAGAGTACATCTCCGATACCTGTTATTTTGGGCAGACCATTCTTGGCCACTACCAATGCATGCATTCAATGCAGGTTTGGGATCATGGAGGTAACTTTCGGACATATGAAAGTTGAGCTTAATGTGTACAACAGTGCAAAGTACCCTCAGCTGGACAATGAGAAATGTTTTGTAGTGGATGTATTAGAAGAAGTTGATGAAGCAGAACTACCCACTCTGCTTGAGTGGAGCAACATTGTCATAAGTTTGACTAAAGTTTGGAACATGGTAGAGGAAGGAAGCCTAGCTTTATTGCCAGAAGACATGACCACATTAAAATCTTCTGTGGGCTTAGTGCAGCATTCAATTTGGAAACCTACATTACGCCTCTTCCTCAAACCAACAAACCACCAATCCTGCCATCCATCCAACAAGCCCCTGATCTGGAACTCAAGAAGCTTCTAGAGACATTGAAATATGCTTTCCTTGAGAAATATGAAAAACTTCCTGTAATTATCTCCTCTTCTCTTACCAAGGAGCAAGAGGAGGAATTGCTAACAGTTTTGAGGAAGCACAAGAAGGCAATTGGTTGGACCATTGTTGATCTAGGAGGGATTGATATATCAATCTATATGCACAGGATCCATCTAGAGGAGGGCTCAACACCCTCCAGAGAAATGCAGAGGAAACTGAATCTTCACATGCAGGAGGTGGTCCTAAAAGAAATCATCAAATTACTAGATGCTGGGGTAATTTACCCCATTTTTGATTCTGAATGGATGGCACCTATCCAAGTGGTGCCCAAGAAATCTGGCATAACAGTGATCACAACTAAGTCTGGAGAGCTGAGACCAGCCAGGGAGACCACTGGCTGGAGAGTTTGCATCGATTATCGAAAACTCAACTCCAAGACCAGAAAAGACTACTTCCCTCTCCCCTTTATTGATCAAAATTTGGATAAGTTGGCTGGGAAAACTTTTTACTGTTTTCTTAATGGGTACTCAATGTACAACCAGATCCCTGTGCACCCTCTTGATCAAGAGAAAACTACATTTACTTAAACTTTTGACACCTTTCTTACAGAAGGATGCCTTTTGGGCAGTGTAATGCCCCAACCACCTTTCAGAGGTGTATGTATGCCATATTTTCTGATATGATTGAAAAATTCTTGAAAATTTTTATGGATGATTTTTCTTTCTATGGGGAAAGTTTTGGCCAATGATTGCAACACCTCCACCTAGTCTTGCAAAGATGTGAGGAGACCAATTTGGTCTTAAGTTGGGAAAAGAGCCACTTCATGGTAACACAAGGTATTGTGTTGGGCCATGTAGTCTCTAAAGATGGAATTGAGGTAGACAAGGCCAAAGTTGACCTCATTGCAAATTTGCTCCCTCCAAGAACAGTCAAACAAATAAGATCTTTCCTTAGACATGGTGGATTCTATAGGAGGTTCATCAAAGACTTCAGAAAAATTGCTAAACCATTATGCCACCTGCTCTGCCAGGATGTGCCCTTTGACTTTTCTGCTAAATGCCTTGAGGCTTTTGAAACTTTGAAAATTTGTCTCACCTCTGTCCCTGTACTCCAAACACCTGACTATACACTGCCCTTTGAGCTGATGTGTGATGCATCCGACTAAGCAATAGGTGCTGTTTTGGGCCAAAGAAAAGATAAGCTGCCAATGGTCATTGCCTATCTCAGCAAATCACTTGCTGAAGCTCAGCTGAATTACACAACAACTGAGAAAGAGCTTTTGGCAGTGGGTTTTGCTGTGGACAAATTTAGACCTTACCTACTTGGGTCTAAAACTATAATCTTCATTGACCACTCAGCATTGAAGTACCTGTTGTCCTTGCTTGAATGGTTGATTTTAATATGTCTGGGGGTACCCCCTGGTGGTGAGAGTCATGCCTAGGATCCAACCACAGCACATATGGAAAGGGCAGAACAGAGAGCACATGCTCTCTATCTTATACTTTGCTGTCGCTGGGTCTAAAAGGAAGCCTGAGAGACTCTCGCGCAATACAAAGAGCATACTTCATCAGCTGCAGTGAGATTCTAAGGCTGTCGCAAGGTTCAAAAGAAAACCTGGGAACCTCTCGCGTGATCCACCTAGAGCTTTTCATTAGCTATCGTGAGATTCAGGAGGCCTGAGAGACTCTCACGCAGTTCACATAGAACCATTCACTAGCTATCGCGAGGTTTAACAGGAAGTTTGGGAGATTCTCGTGCAATTCCCATGGAATTCTTCTTAAGCTGTCGCGCGCTCTAAGGTAAACCTGGGAGATTGTCACGCAATCCAAGTTGAATAGCTCCTTCGCTAGGTTTCATTTCCAATCCCGTGACCAGATGTTCCAAAGCGCGCTGAGCTTCGTGATAAGTATTTTAATCCTGCACTTGTCACCCTTTCTAGTATTCTCTTCCTTCTTCCCTCTATGAAACCCTAGCTTCTGGCGCTCTTCCCCCTCTCTCCTCCAGCAGCAATCCTATAGCCCATCATTCACTCCACAAATCTACAGATTTGTTCCTAGCATCACCACCATCTATTACCCTCTGATCAGAGATCTCGTGGTGCCCTGTGCATCAGATCAAACCAAACCCTAGGATTTTAGGGTAAGCACTTAGATCTCCATCTCCATTCCTCATATTCGAAGGTAGAGTTTGGAATGGCCCCCAAGAGTGCACCAAAGAGAAAGGGGAAGGATAAGGCCCCTGTTGAGCCTGCGGCTAAGAAGGTCAAAACATCCAAGGGACAGAAAAAAGGGAAGGCAGTGGTTGAGGAGGTGGAGGAGCCAACCCCTGAGTTTTCTACACCTTTTGAGCTCATGGTTTTAATCCCATTGGAGCCTGAGACAACTTTTGAACTACCCTTCTTCGAGAAGGAGCCTCTCTCTGCCCCTGTCGTTCAATTCATGAGCAAGGCTAGCCTGACACCCTTGATGAGAGGAATTCCAGCACTAGCCTACCCTAGGCTAGTGCAACTCTTTTACTAGCACATCAGGGTCAAAAAAGACAAAGATGGACAATCAGCGCTACTGGTGTTGATTGATGACTTCAAAATGTTGGTTAACCCCAAGGTGATTGCTGAGGTTTTGGGCATCCCAGCCACATTTGATCCTAGCTGTGGATATGGACCCCCCCTGAGTGCCTCAATTGATACAATTACAAGGGCTTTGACTAGAGGATTAAAGGCCTCAGGGGATTCAATCAGGAGAAGAAAGTTGGAGCCTGGACGCCTTTTCATTGACCAGGTCCTAAGAAAGAACATATATTGCTCAGGCCATCAATAGGAGAGGAGATTTCCTATTGTTGATGCAGTCTACTCCTTCAACCTGGGCCATGACTTCCATGCAGCCTAGCGAATCTTTGAGGCAATGAAAGACTTGGTGGAGAAATTGGGACAGAACAAGAAGCCACACACACTCCCCTATGCCAGAGTCATCACCAAGCTGCTACTGAAGGGGGAATACAAGATACCAAAAACTGAGCAGACTAACACCCTTGCCCCTACTACTTTTGCCAAGAGGCAATGGGGAATTAGCAGAAGCCTGATGAAGGCTCAGAAGAAGAAGAAAGCTGAGGTTCAGGCCCTTCCCAAGTAAGCAGAAGAGGCAACTGTAACAAGATCTACCCCTGCTACGAAGGAGGTGCTCTTAGAGCCTGTCAGTACCACTGCTGCAGCAGCCACCTCAGCTCCCCCACCTTTTACTCCAGCATCCACTATCCCTATTCCATCTCTCTCTCACCCTTCTCTGTCCTCATTATCCATGCCCACTCCCCCTTCAGCTGTGACTGGTACCTGGGAGGACACCACCCCCCATGCAAGCCCCTCCCCATCCCCTACCTTACCTCAGTACACAGCCCCAATACCCCCATCATCTTCACATAAACTCGACAGCCCTCCCCTCATTTCCTACAAGAAAAGGAAAACCACTGATACAACCCCCACCATCTCCCAGACACCACCCACAATCCCTTTTATCCCCATTAACACACCTCACCTTGAAGAAGACACCACCCCTGCCATGCCTACCACATCCCCATTCCCAGACATTGACTTAAACCTTAACACAACCACAGGATTCCAAGCTTTTATGACTAGTTTCCTTGACACCATGCCCAGCCAATACACCCCCCTCCCGGACTCCCCAATTACTTCACCACATCACTCACCAGAACCCAACTCTCCCCCTCCCTCCACTTTCCATCATGCCCCTTCCTCACCTTTTCAACCTGTGCCATCCTCTACGCAAACTCAACGTCCTAGCCCAGACACACTGACACTCATCCTCTCCCTCATCCAAGAAATCCAATCCCAATTATCCACCACTACACACACCCAAGACCAGATGCAGACTGAAATCACACCCATCCAATCTACCCTACAGACATTAACCAACCCACCCATCCCTCACCAATCCATTCCATCCCCCCTGGTCCTTTCCACTGACAAACAGACCCAAACTGAATCCATCTCTGACTCCCAACCCCATCCAACACCCATAATCCCTTTCATCTCTTTCACCATTCCCCTTTTTCCTCCCCCACCACCACCTATCTCTAGGGAGCCTACTTTATTTTCTTTCCCCCCCTATACCCTCCATCCCCCCTCTTATCCTACCCCCTTCAACATTCACTGACAAATAGACACAAACAAACCCAGAACCTGTTCCCCTCCCCCCACAACTAGACTTAGCCACTGTTCACCCCCTAGCCCTACCCAGGACCAATCACAGTTTGCTCCCTCCACTTCCTCTCTACCTATTGCATCCAAACACTTTTTTTACATCCCTCCCTACCTCAGCATCCTCCATGCCATGAGGGACAATCCATATCTTAGGAAGGATGTCTTGAGGGGCATGGCCCAACTTCGACAGTCCATTGAGACCCTCCTGCTGTAGCAGATTGATGAAATGAAGGAAGCCCATAGAAAGCAACTACTGGGAATCTCCTTGGGGTGGACTAATATCTTGGAGGCCTATCAGAAGGCCAAATCTACAGCTACTTATAATCAGTTGAATTTAGAGCTGGAGAAAGCAAACACTACTGCAGAGAAGATGAAAGCTAGACTTTTCGAAAAGAGGCTCAACAATGCCCAGGAGATCTTCAGACTCTAAAAGGAAATCCATGAGACTGACCTCCTCAAACACAAAATCTAGATAGCCTCATTGGAAGCTGCATTGGCTGTTGCAAGAAATGCAACTCAGCAGCCCACCCCACTCTCTGTCCGCATGCCAGACTCTGAGCCTAAAGCTACTCCAGAGCCAGCTGCCCAGTCTGAGGAGGCACAACCAAAGATCCAGCTAGAGAAAGGGAAGGCCCCTGCTGCCCCTCCTTCATCACCTCCTACAGAGCAGCCTCCACCTACCATGGTCTCTGCTGCACCTCCAAAAGATTAAACTTATTCTAAATAGAGGAAAGTCACTGCTAAGAGGACTACTTACACAGCAGCCTCTATCAAAATTGGCAAAGAGCTAACAGCGCAAGCTGAGGAGGCAAAACCCCCTGGCTAGCCTGAACCCAAAGCAAAAGGGAAGTCGCTAGTGGCCCCCACTGAGGAAGACAAAGGAAAATCTCCTATGGTCCCTCCTGAACCCAAAACCAGAAAGATGAGGGTGAGGGCACCAAAAGCTCCTACAGCCAAGAAACCACCAGCCCAACCAAAGAAACCAAGGCAGCCTAGAAAAAGGACTCCAGCTGAGAGTAAAGCTAAGAAGAAAAAGAGTCCAACTGAGAAGCAAGCACGAAAAAAAGAGGACAAAGCTGTCGTTAGGAAAAATGCTCAAAAGATGGGCTGGGATTGGTTTACAGATTCTGATTCAGATTCTTCCTCCTCTTAGATTAGATTGTACTAAGGCTTTTCTTTTCGTTCCCTTCCAATCTTCTCATTGTAATTACGATTGTAAATATTCTTCCAAGTTAATAGAATTTCTCTTCTTTTTTGTATATTAATTCATGTGCCAAATCTATTCTGTGTGCTTGTATATTTTTCAAATTAGTCTTCATAGTGTCCATTTTTGTCAGTAATATGGGAGATGAATTTAGGGAGGCGATGCTCATTTGAAATAGGAATCCATGTGAAGGGTAAATGTAGATGGAACTGAATGGATGCAAGTACAGGCCTCAGCACCAATGGGGCCCAGAGGTCGAGTGTTGATCTCGATCAAGGGATTAAAATGGCTTCATTTTCATAATCGTGGGACCTGTCTAAGCTTCCTCGCAGAGTCTTGAATGCGCGCAAAGCAGAATTTCACACCTTCCAGTGTGCAGCTGCGCGATACATAGGATCCCCTTAAATACCAAGCCTAAATTTAGACCATCATTTACTGTTAGCTCTCTTTTCCCATAATCAGTTGTGCGCTTTATCATTCCCCACACAATCACAATTTATTGCCAAGCTTGGAAAGGGACAAAACTTTATTATGTTGATTCATTTTCTACCGTCCAAGTATTTTAAATAGGACATTAGTTCCTCTTCATCTCGTCCTTCCTCTTCTAACCCTAGTAGTCCGGCCCTCCTCATAACCATGGTGAATGACAAACCCAACGACTTTCCTAACAAATTCTACCCTATGTGGTTAGAACCCCCACCGCCTAAGGAGCCACACCAGTTACAATTTCTTTGGGATGAGTATGAAGATGTCCACTGGATCCTGGCCAAGGAAGAGAAGAAAAAGGAGAAGAGAGAGAAGAAGAAGAAGAAAAAAATCGAACCACCTGCATCTCTCACACCATCTTCCTCAAACCCTCCACCACTGACTCCCCCTTGATCCCTGTTCTCTCCCCCCCCCCCTATTTTGTCTTTTCTTTTTAAATCTTTTTGTAACATTTTCCTTCTATTATAATGAATGTTTCTTTTGGTTCTATACTAATCAGTTTAGCATTTTTTATTATTTTTTTTTCTCTGTCTTCTTCTATGTTTCTTTGTTCTGTATTCAATCTACTGCACATCCAGTCTAGCCTTTGAACCAGTGAGGACACTGCTCCTCATGGTTTGGTGGTGTGGCAGGATAGGTCTGCCAATAGAATAGTTAATTTTAGTGCAGTAATGGTGGTATAACTGGGATGAATAAAGTCAATTTTCACCTAACTTGCGGTAAAGTGGAAACTTGTAAAAGAAAAATTAAAATATTTTTTACAGACTTTTCGAAATTGAAAAAGTTAAAATCTTGACACTACCATAAGCTAATATCAGAAAATTATTCAGTTAATACTCAGTGAACCTAAGAGGAGAGAAACAGATGAAAATACACCCCATGGGTTAATTTGAGGACCATACATAGTGAGATTTGGCCCATCATTTTCTTTTGAAGAGTGTTTTTGGCATTATTTTTTTTGCTCTAAGGACTGAGTGAATCAAGACTTTTTCACTAGAAGTTGGGCACCTCCAAATCCAAACTGATTGACAGCACTCATGATACTAAGGAAATGATCCAAGGCCTTCATTTGGACAGTTTGAGCCTAAAAATCCAACCTTTTAAAATCTGCCCTTTTGCATACACTAGTTGAGCCTTAAAAACCCTACTTTTCCTTGACAAACACCAAAATACTTGCACCCTAACCTCATGACCTGATTCAACCTTGCCCTCACTCTGAGAATTCAGAAGGTAAAGGAGGAGTTAAAGATTGTGAGAATGGTCTAACATTCTGTGGAAGGTGAAGAAAAGTAACTTATGAACAGCAGCGTATCAATGGTATTTGTGTGGCAGTTCATCATAAAAAATCATAAAAAGATTGAATAAAAATAAAAAGAGAAAAAGAAAGAGAAGTCTAGAGAAGAACACCATCTGAAAATTGAAAAGAAGAGGAGAAGCTGGCCACTTTGATTCTGGAATATATCAAGTAAGATGAAGTTTTACTGAAATGAAGGTTGTGAAGTCATGAATAACTCCTTACCTTGCTGATTTCTTAATTTGGATTCCCTTTTTTCCCCTTGATTCTTTACATCCCTCACCCATAAGCCACATTACAACCCATTCAGAAAGACCTTGTGGATCGAAAGTAAAATGAGCTGTCATGTGGAGATGAGGAGTTGTCCAATCTATGGTGAAAATTCTTGAGGATGTCAGAAATCAAAAGCTTTGCCTATGCTCATGCTTGCAGGCCCATTTAGGGTCTGTAACTGCTCTTGAGCTATTTTGAATGTGAACACCCTCAGATTATTAATGTTGAGAGATACCCTTGGTGAGAATTGGGTCTGAATCTTAACCTCATTAGGGTTGTATCCAACCTGAATTTTGAATTTAAGGCAAGCTGGGTACTGATTTGTACACATTGAATTTCTAATGTAAAATGAATGGTGATGATGCAAACACATGTTAACTTTTATGTTTTAAATGGCCTGCAACACTGCTGTAGTTTCCTCTGAGTGTTAAAGAATGGGTGTGGAATGAAGCTTTGTACATTGAAATCTGTGTTGTCATTAACTGCACTATACTTAACTGTTCTAATGGTGAAGTTTATGGGTGTCTTCACTGAAAACCCTCAGGAGACTTCACTCCTCCACTAGGGATCACCTAGGGGTTTAAAAGGCTTCGTACATATGCTAAATGTACCCGTGATCCCTACGAAAGTGGCATTTAATTAGTTAAAGCTTTGCTAAGGGACTAGCAAAGATTAGGTTTGGTGGTGTGTTAAGACCTGAAAAGTACCACTTTTCACCCCTTAACTTAATCTCTGTGAGACCCTTAGTCATTTAATAAATGACTGTTAAGACAATTTTATAGGTAAGAAGCAGAAGCATCAAATAAGCCTCTAACCATGCCAAGAAGCCTACTGTTGCCCCAGAAGTTCCTCAGAAGAAAGAAGGTCGAACCCAGACAGAGAGTTGGCTGCAGCATAGGCACAACAAAGCAGAAAAATATCAAGAAGAATGCCTCGCACAGATGTCGCAAGGTTTAATTGAACCAGGAAGAATGCTTCACGCAGTTGTCGCGGGCTTCTGAAGGCAGCACACCAATTGGTCGCGCAGTCTTCGCGTTGTTCTCGCGCGGTTTGATGATAGAAGGAATTGAAAAGCAGACTTCGCACGGTTCTCGTGAGGCTCAGTCATAAGCACTCGCAAAGCACTCGCGCAGCTCAAGAAATGAGTCTTCAATCTTCGCACGATTCACTGAAGAGAGAGAGCTCCAGGCATTCCTGTGCGCAGCTGTCGCGTAGTTGCTGCGGGATACAAACTTTTAAGGAACTGCTCGCGTGATCCAAAAACCCATGCACATTATTTCTTCATGAGGATCACCGCGGGATTCACCAAGTAACAAACTGTGCGCATAATTCCCACGCCATTCAAATGGAAAGAGCAATCCCGCGACGACCAGAGCATCCCCGCGATGACCAAAGTACCAATCCCGCGACGACCAGAGCATCCCCGCGATGACCAAAGTACCAATCCCGCGATGGAAAGAGCTTCAAGTCAAATAAACCCCGTGATGCCAATTCTATCAACGATAAGACTTGGAAAGCCTTTCTATCTAGCGAGGCTCAGGTTCTTAACTTCTCCCCCACTTCTGTAGGGGAAATTTGGGAACTTCCAGCAACTAGGGCACCCACTCCAATGCTCTAATCTCTGTGCACACGCCTCGAGGCATCTAAGGAATAAAAATGGGCCATGCTAGCATTGATAAATTAGGGTTTTCCTAACCCTAATTCTTAGAGAGCTGACTGCTATATAAGCCTAAGCCTAACTTAGGTTTAGAGGACTTCTGTACTCCTTGAAACCGACTGTAGAATTACAGTAGGCTAAGGTTAGGGTTTAGGAGTTTTCTTTTTCCTTTTTCCTTCTCTCCATAGTTCAGCACTTGCTGGCTATGCCTTTGTATGATTATTTGGTATAGTTTTAATGGAATTTTGTAATAGGATCTATTACATGTATGGGATTGGTGTTTTGTGAGTTGTTCTGTGCAAGGCTGCTGCCTTGAGATCCCCCATTGCTAAGTTGTATTATCAGCATTGGAGGATTGTCTTTAAGGTTTTACTTAGATCCAAGTTACCTGTGCATCCAGGTTTGGCACATTGCAGGCCTAGCCCCACCACAGGACCCACCGAATCTGAATCCCCATGGGAGCTTGAGCTGGTAGCCTTATGAACATATTGGCGGCAGCAATGTTCTTGTTCTGTCTTAGACCTTTGTGAGGAGGATAGCCTCTGTGGATAGTCTGTGACCCTTCAAGTGGATAGATTATAGTCTTAGGGTGAGGCCAATCCACAAATCTAAGATAGATTCTTCTTCTCTGCACTTGTGCTTGTAGCCTTGTGAGAGATTGTGCAGAGACAAACTCCCCTGTATTTGTATAGACCCACCATCAGATGGCAGATTTGATTTGGCTGTAGAGATTGTAGGCTTGTGACTGGATCACTGCTGCCTTTCTAAAGCAGTGAACAACTAAGCTTAAAAGCTAGTACTCAAACTCGTGCTGGTTCTGTGTGTCCAGGCTAGTACACGTTGTAGGCCTAGCCCCACACACAGAACTTTAGAGGTTGAGATTCCTATGGATTCTTGAGCTGGTAGCCTGGATGAAGTAGTGCCTACAATGATAAACTTGTTCTGACCCATCTCTGGATTGTGGTTCCCCTATTGGATAGTCTGTGACCATTTAAGTGGATAGGTTATAGCCATAAGGGATTGGATCATGGCGCAGGGGTGAGTTGGATCCCTTCTCCTCTTTGGTGATAATATAGCCATTAGACAAGATTTTTATAGCAGCAGATCTGAGTCAGAGTTATAAGACCCATCAGATCTATACCTAATAGCATACTTCTCACCCTCTTATATTTATTTTCTCACTCTCCATCCTATTTCTTAACTCTTTCTGTAGTTTAGACATTAAGTTACCTTAGGATTTAGACTATAGTGACCTTAAATCCCCTTCCATTTAGGATTGCCAGATCTGTAGCCAGATCTAGAGAGCCTACTAAAGATAGCTCCCTTGGAGCTTTAGATCAACTTTCCCTGTGGGGCAAACTCTTACTTATCAAAACTTGCTACAACAGGCCCTGTATCTTGTAGGACTGTGTATTTTTAGGCTTGCTGCTCTGTAGTTTTCAATCCACCTTTGATTCATTTTCACTAACCCCATTCTTACCACTGTCTCCAATAAAGGTAGTAGTAAGCACTTAAAAATAATCTTAACACCCTCTTCCAAATGAATTTTATGAATACAAACATATGGGTCTATTCCTCCCAAATGAGAAATGGTTTAGTCAACTACTTTCCTATGCTTCTTAAGGACCTTAAGTAATTCGTCCTCCTGCTCCACAGTGAGAGAGGAAGAGATAATCACAAGCAGCTTTTCATTCTCTCCCTGGAAAGCATATTTCAAAGATGCTGGAAGCTACTTGAGCTCCAGATCTGGTAGACTAATTATTGAAGGCAAGAAAGGTGCCTTGGAGGGTTGAGGTAGGGGCAAGAATGTAGGTTTCCATATAGAGTGCTGCACTAGGCCCATTGAAGAATCCAATATGTTGCTTTCTTCAGCAATGGAAGTTTGGGCCTCCTACTCAACAACCTCAGTCCACACATCTTCAAAATCATCATACATTTTATCCCAATCCAGCAGATTGGATAAATTCTCTTCCACCAATTCCTCTAATACATCAACTATAAAGCAATCCTCATTGTCCAGCTGAGGTTGCTTGACAGCATTGTACACATTAAGCTTACTTTCATAATTATGAAAGTGACTTCCATAATCCCAGACCTACATTGAATGCAAGTATTGGCTGTGGTAAAAAACGGCTTGCCCAGGACAATAGGAATTAAGGTGCTACATTTGGAAGGTTTCATGTCTAAAACCAGAAAGTCCGCAGGGTAGAAAAATTTATCCAGCCCCACCAACACATCTTCAATAATTCTCATAGGCTTCCCCTCAGACCTATTAGCCAATTAGGGAACTACAGGTGTTGGTTTTGGTTCCCCCAAACCCTGCTGTTCATACACTGAATATGGTTGCAGGTTTACATTGGCTTCTATGTCTAAAAGAGCTTTGCGTATGGTGTGATCACAAATAATGTAGGGGATTGTAGGTATCCCTAGGTCCTAAAGTTTAGCTGGTGTAGCTATAGACAAAACAGATTTGGCTTTCTCAGTTGCACAGACTTTCTTAGATAACTGAATGCTAGCCTTTCTCTTTTGGGTACACAAGTCCTTAAGGAATTTTGCATAGGCTAAGACCTGTTTAATGACATCAAGCAGTGGTAAATTGCTTTTAATCTTGCTTGAAGGTCTCCATCATTTTCTCTATTTTGGTATTCTCAGCTGCTTGATGCCATTAAACAATGTGTATGAATTTGATGATCCCATGGTTACTTGTAGCCATGCAACCATAGTGACAACAATAATATTCATGTTTTATCTCCTTCATCTGTGATTAGCATAACCTCTGGGATAGCCTATGGCTATTTAAGTGGGCAGGGTATAACCCTAGGGATGGTCTGAATCATACGGTTGAGATAGATTATTCTTCTCAACACTTGAGCTTTTAGCCAAGTCAGAGATTGTTACAGAGCCAAACTCTCCTCTGTTTTGCATCACCATCCTTAGTGTTTAGATATGAGTTTTGTAAAGATTGCAGTCCTATGAGCTGGGTCATTTCAAGCCTTTTTATAGTAATGACCAGTTGAATCTAAGTCCTCATTTAGCCTAGGATTTCTTGTGGTTTCCACTTGAGTTTTCAAGACTATTTTCTCCTATGAATGCATGAGCTTGTAGCCTTGCAAATATAGCGTCTACAATAGTGTTTATGTTCTAATTTAATCTATTGATTGGATGAAATCACTGCCCTTTCTTTAGGATTGCCAGATTTGTTGACAGATTTGGAGCTCTACTATATAACCGTTGTGGTTCTAGATCAGAATTCCCTATGGGACAACCCTTTCTTATCAAAACTTGCTACAACAGGCCCTAGATCTTGCAGGACTATGTGTATTTTTTTTATTACTGTTTCATCCATTTTACTCTACCTTTTGATTTATTTTTGCCATCATATTTTTATCACCCATTTTTTGATAAAATAATTAGCAAATCTAAACAATAAATCAACAAGTTTTTGGCGCTGCTGTCGGGGATGCTTGATCTAATTAGTAGACCTGAGTTTTTATTTTTTGTGTTTATAAACTCATTTGTTATAGTATCTGTGTTTGAATAAAAGTGCTACTGAATTTATTTTGGATTCTTACAGATCTAGAACAGCAACAAAAAAAAGTGGAGTTGGAAGTTGTAGTTGGAGCTTGTTTGCCCTAGTTTGCACCCCCCTCTCCCTTGCTTTTTGTTTCTTTTCTGTTAATGCCTTAAATTCAATAGTAGAATTTTAGCAGTAATTTTTGTTTATAATCTTTTTTTTGTAATGTGCTGTAGTGTGTTTCCTTACTTATTTTTGTGTGTGTATTCTTGGTAGAAGGTCTCGTAGACCTCCAATAGAACCTTTAAATCTTAAGGTAGAGAGGGTCCTTAGACTTAGGAACACCACACAAGCTCCTGCTATTAATATTGAACCAACTGTGATGGGTGAGCACCAAAGAACACTGAAGGAATACAATGCACCAGCGGTGTATTCATCCCCCTTCTGTATTCAATTTCCTACAGTAGAAGGCAATTACGAAATCAAATCATCATCCATCCAAATATGGCCATCATTCCATGGGCTAAGTAAAGAAGACTCATATAAGCACATAGATGAGTTCCTTGCTTTATGCACCACATTTAATATTACTGACTTGGGAGAGGAAGCCACCAAACTGAGGCTTTTTTCCTTTTTTCCTAAAGGATAAAGCCAAAACTTGGCTCTCCATGCTCCCAACAGGCAATATACAATCCTAGAATGATCTCCAATGTCAATTTTTGACTAAATTTTTCCCTATGTCTAAAACCAGCCAGCTGAGGAAGAGCATACTTTTCTTTGCTCAATTCTTAACTAAAGATTTTCATGGAGCACGAGAAAGGTTTAAAGAGCTGTTGAAGTAATATCCACACCATCAAATTCCTCAGTGACACATTATCCAGAGCTTCTACCAAGGAATTGATTCTAAGAGTAGGGATATGGTGGATGCCTCATGTGGGGGCACTTACCTACACAAAACAACTGATGTGGCTTGAGAACTTTTTGATGTCATCAGTGGGAATTCCATGCAGTAAGAGTCTCTGTCCCGAAATGATATTGAGATTCCAGCTAAAATGATAAAATAATCCACCTCTAGAGGAAGGATATATAAGGTCAATGTGTCCTATGACTTGGAAAGGAAGGTGGACAGCCTGAGTCTAAAATTTGACAAGTTAATGTGTGATACAACTTAGACTGGCTGCACAAGGGGAGGAGGCATGCTTCATATGCCAGTCCCCCCCACACTCACTTGAAGAATGTCCATCAGCAGGTCAATTGCCTGAATTGGTCATGGAGCATGCTAATGCTACCCAATCATATGGGCAGTAGGCTGTTGGGTATTAATGGAAAAACCACCCCAATTTGAGGTGAAGGTAAGACAATTATTAAAAATCCCAGCAGTAGCAGCTTGCATGCAATACTGACCACAATCACAATATCACTAGGCTATGCACCTAGACAGCCTTTCCAGCTAGTCAGCCCTGCAGGCACAACAATTGGCTTTGCTCCCACCACAGTCTAGAGCCCCATCTTTTAAAGAACAGGTTTTGTCATCATTGCAAAACCTGGACTCTTTGTCCCAAATTGTGAACTCTCATAGTCAAAGCATAAAGAAAATTGAAGACCATCTTTGTCAAATCTCTAATGCTTTGACTAAAAGAAAGGAGGGCAGGCTACCTACCCAGACCATGAATAATCCGAAGGGTCATTACATGATTGGTGAAGGCTCCTCAACCCATGAATAGGTTAAAGTAGTCACAACCCTAAGGAGTGGTAGGGTGGTGGATAACCAAGTGGGCATGGAGAATATAGAGAAAGAGAAGAGTGTAGAAGAGAAAGTGAACTCATCCCCTACTGCTATGTAGTAGGAGTATAATAATGGGACTGCTGATGTGCCCCAAGAAACAGAAAAAAATGATCCAAGAAAAAAATGAAATATTAATGATGAGATGGCTAGGTATGTAACTGAGGTACCAGCAGTACCATAGCTGCCACTTCCTCATGCTCTAAAAGGCCCCCTCTCCTTTTGATAAGGGGAATGCCAGAATGGAGGAAATGTTGGAGACCTTCAAGCAAGTTAAGATCAATTTACCTATGCTTGATGCCATCAAATAGGTCCCAACCTATGCTAAGTTCCTTAAAGACCTGTGTACACAACAGAGGAAGGCAAGCATCCATTTATCTAAGAAGGTCTTTACAGCAGATACAGTTTAATCTGTGTTGTTGATTGCTACACTAGAAAAATTTTAAGACCTAGGGGTACCTACTATCTTCTGTATTATTGGAGGCCACACCATAGGCCTCTCTCTTAGACTTGGGAGTCAGTGTGAACCTGCTACCATATTCGATGTATAAACAGCTAGGTTTGGGGGAGCTGAAATCAACTCCTATTGTGCTCTAGCTGGCTGACAGGTCTGAGAGAAGACCTATGGGAATTATTGAAGATATGTTGGTGGGGGTGGATAAGTTTTTCTACGCTGCTGATGTTTTGGTATTGGACATGGAGCCTTCTAAGAGTAGCACCCCAATATTTGTCATCTTGGGTAGGCCATTTCTAGCCACTGCCAATGCCTGTATTCAATATAGATCTGGGTGATAGAGGTTACATTTGAGAACATGAAGGTCAAATAAAATATGTACAATGCTGCCAAGCAACCTCAGCTAGACAATGAGGACTGCTTTGCAGTGGATGAACTAGAGGACCTAGTAGAGAAGAATTTATCCAATCTGCTAGATTGGGATAAAATTTGTGAGGAATTTGAGAATGTGTGGACTAAGGTTCATGAGGAGGAGGCCCCAAATTGTATTACTGTTGAGACTTCTATGGATCTAGTACAACACTCCATTTGGAGACCCACATTGCTGCCCCTACCTCAACCCTCCAAAGCACCATTTTAACCTTCAATAGAGTGTCGACCTGATCTGAAGTTTAAATAGCTGCCAGAGACATTAAAATATGCTTTCCTAGGATAGGAGAAGAAACTGCCAGTCATCTTCTCATCCTCTCTCTCTATAGAGTAGGAAGAGGAGTTGTTTGAAGTCCTTAGGAAACATAAGAAAGTAATTGGCTGGACCATTGCAGATTTGGGGGGAATTGACCCATCTATGTGTATGCACAAGATACATTTGGAAGAGGATTTCATGCCTTCAACGAAAATACTGAGGAAGTTGAACCGTCATATGCAGGAGGTGGTCCTAAAAGAGATTATAAAAATGTTGGATGCAGGGGTTATATACCCCATTTCAGACTCTGAGTGGGTCTCACCTATCCAAGAGGTCCCCAAAAAGTCTGGCATCACAATTGTTACTACTGAGTTTGAGGAGTCGATACCAACCAGGGAGACCACTGGTTGGAGAGTGTTCATTGACTATCGAAAACTGGACTCTAAGATAAGAAAAGACCATTTCCCTCTGTCCTTCATTGATCAGATTTTAGATAGGCTAGCTGGAAGAGTATTTTATTGCTTCCTTGATGGATATTCTGGTTACAACCAGATACTTGTGTATCCTCAAGACCAGGAAAAGACCACATTCACATATCCATTTGGCACTTTTGCCTAGAGAAGAATGCCTTTTAGACTGTGTAATGCTCCAGCCACCTTCCAAATATGCATATATATAATTTTTTCAGACATGATTAACAAATTTTTAGAAATTTTCATGGATGATTTCTCTATGTTTGGGGACAATTTTAGTCAGTGTTTGCATCACCTCAGCCTGGTTCTTCAAAGATGTGAAGAGACCAACTTGGTCTTTAGCTGAGAGAAAAGTCATTTCATGGTCAACCAAGGCATTGAGCTTGGCCATGTGGTCTCCCCTAGAGGCATTGTGATTGATAGAGCAAAGGTTGACTTAATCTCACACTTGCCCCCATTAAAAATAGTCAAACAAATCAGGTCTTTCTTAGGACATGCATGATTTTATAGAAGGTTCATCAAGGACTTCAGCAAAATTTCTAAACCTTTGTGCCACTTGCTTTGTCCAGATGTGTCATTCAATTTTGATGCTGAATGCCTTGATCCTTTTGAGGTGTTGAAGAAATATTTAACCACTGCCCCTGTGATCCAAGCCCCTGACTACTCCCTACCTTTTGAATTAATGTGTGGTGCATCAGACCTGACTGTGGGTGCTATTTTGGGTCAGAGGAAAGATAAACTGCCTACTATGGTTTATTATGCTAGCAAATAACTAACAAAAGATCAGATGAATTATACAACAACTGAGAAGGAGCTTCTGGCAGTAGTATTTGTTGTGGACAAATTTAGATCCTATCTACTTGAGTATAAAATTATAGTCTTCACTACTCATTCTGCCCTCAAGTACCTACTGGCTAAGAAAGATGCAAACTCAAGATTGATTAGATGGATCCTCCTGCTGCAGGAGTTTGATCTTGAAATCAAAGACAAGAAAGGAGTAGAGAAAGTGGTGGCTGATCATCTTTCTAAGATTTTAGTTGAAGAGTTTGCTGCTACACTTGTTAGAGATTCATTCCCTGATGAGAAATTATCTTCCATCCAGTCAATCATCTCCTGGTTTTTCGACATAGTCAATTACCTAGTTGTAGGTAGGATTCCCTTCCACTGGTCCAAGATGGACAAGGATTGTTCTTCTCATAAGTCAAATATTTTTTCTGAAAGGACTATATGTTAATCAGTAAAAAATATCATTTTTCACTTCCTAACCTAACATTTAATGGACCTTTGAGATGACTAATAATGTGTCTTAAGTGTGTTTTGCAGTTAGCAATAAATTGTAGTCATAGTACACACATCCATCTAAAAATGCAAAGAAGAGACTTGCTAGAGAGTTGCATCAATGAGAAATTACAAAACATGTGCTCATGCAGCCCAAAAGGCCAACCATCAAATAGAATTACAGAGTCCCAGAAGTCTATGGTAATGACATGTGTCCAACTGTGTACACATGGGAACAAAAGTAGCTGCATTGGATGAAGAATGAACCCCTCAAAGGCTATTGAGTATTGGACCGATGAAAGCCAACCCCCAGGTTGTGTGCAAGCTGTGGCAATAAAGAATAACAACCTGTCAAGTGGCCAAATGAACATATCGAGAGGTTAGATATAGTTTATGAAGCTATTGAGAGGTTCCTAGAACCTGTCGAGGAGTTAAAACTGATGAAGACATCCTGTCGAGAGGATCTGAAGCCAAATTACAACCTATCGAGAGGTTCTGATATGAAGAAATGGACATATTGAGAGGTTGACAGAACCTGTCGAATGGTTTAAACTGTAATAGAAGAACCTGTTGACTAGTGCAAATCATCCTTTCAAGAGGTCACATGCAGCAGTCATTCTCATGAAGTACAGAAGGCTGAAATTAAACCTGTCGAGAGATTCCCTGAACCTATCAAACAGTCAAAGCCAACCTAGCGAGAGGTTACCTAAAGTTGTAGTGGATCTCGCGAGGTTGCCATAAACCTGTCAGACAGAGGGAAAGATCCTATCGAAGACTTACCTAGAGGTATATTAGATCTTGCGAGGTTGATTCATCCTGTCGAGATGCTAGCTGAAGCTAGTGCAGCAATTAAGCAGTGAACCCATCCTATCGAGCAGTCATTTGAACTTGTCGAAAGCTAAGTTCAACCTGTCGAACAGAGCATTAAACACTTTCAGAACCTGTCAAGAGGATCTCTGAACCTCTTGAGGCAATATTTTGGAACTTCTCAGTTCCAACTGAGAAGCAGATCTCTTCAGTGCTCTATGCACACGTCCCGAGGCACGTTAACAATCCTTGAGGGTATTGTTGGAATACAATGGCACACGAATGAGAAGTCCTCTAACTCTCCCACATGTACTTGTCCAATTCAAACCAATTGAGGGGAGATTCTAAAAGGAAAATCAGCCACATCAGTGGCTGAGAATAATAAAATTATTTCCTTGAGCTCTGATTGGCTGAAACAAATCTGAGATAGAGGGAAAGAGTATAAAGGGAAGAGAAGTTTTACAGAAGAGGGATCGAGAAATTGAGAGAGCTTAGAGATTAAAATCTGAAGTTCCTTTCACCTCCAAAATTCTATCCTTCTTCCTTCTTCCCCATTCTCTTTTTAGCCCAACCATGGTTGGCTAAATACTTGTAGCAGCTAGGGTGAGGTAGATCTGTCAATTGAGAGGTTGAGAGCATTTGTATATGGATTAGATGATGCACAGACTGTAGATCTGAGAACAATGTATTGTAAGTTGTATTAATTCAATAAATTATTGGTTGTAATGTTCAATTAAATCTATAGATCCCGTGGTTCCATTAGATGTCTATATGATTTATGTATTTAGGGAATGCCCATTCATTTAATCAGTAGATCTTGTGATTACCATCTGATTTCCCCAAATTTAATATCCCTATGGATGCCTAAGCTTGTAGCCTTACATCCACAACATCTGCAGTGATTTAATTGTTCTAATCAAGGCCTTTGGATTGGAGGAAATCTATTGGATGATCCGTGGCCATTGAAGTGGACAGATCATAGCCTTAAGATTAATCGAATTCTCTGGTTTAGATTAGATTTTTATACCTTATATTAGTGCTTATAGCCAGATGAAGGATTGCTGCAAATCAATCCTCTGCATTACTGTCTAACCAATTAATTTTCAGTGAGACCAAAATCCCAAGCTGCTATTCTCCAACTTTGATTTTATTCCCTAAAACCTTTTCTCTACTCTTTCAAATCTGTTTTTTACTCTGGATCGTTTTAGTAACGTGACAACCCCTTAAAACCTTTCCTCTTTCCTTTCTTGCTTTATTTTAAATTATGATAGGATAGGTGCCAGATCTGTTCTAGATCTAGAGATTTACTATATTTTAAAACACATTTCCTTGTGGACGTACCCCTTCTTACCTCTTTAAAACTTCCTGCAACAGCCCTGGTTCTTGCTGGCCTGGCTGCTTACTTTGGTTCCATTTTTTTATGATTGTTCAGTTAGTTTGCTATTTTTAACCTCTTAATAATTACAAGGTAGGCAGTACAACAAGTTTTTGGTACCGCTGCCGGGGATCTGTGTTTTTATAATTGGTAGATCTAAGTTTTTCTAATTTTAGATTTAGATTTGTAATTGCTTGTTTAGTGTTTGACTAATTGCTTCAATTTCTTGCTTTGTGTACTACTTTTAATATTACTGGTTTGGGGCCTGAAGCCATCAAGCTTAGGCTATTTTCTGTTTCATTATAGGACAAAGCCAGGGCTAGATTATCTATGCTCCCAACCAACAGTATTAACTCTTGGAATGACCTACAATGTCAATTCTTAGCTAAGTTCTTTCCCATGACTAGAACAAGTCAGTTGAGAAAAAGCATCATATCATTTTCTCAATTCTCAATTCAAAGCATCCATAAGGCTTGAGAAAGATTCAAAGAGCAACTTGTACAAAGTTTCTATCAAGGAATTGATTCAAAAAGTAGAAATATGGTGGATGCCTCTTGTGGAGGTGCATACCTTCATAAAACAATTGAGGAAGAATGGGAGCTGTTTGAGGTTATTGGGGAAAACACAATACGGCAAGAGACCTTGTCTAGGGACATTGAGTCTCCAGCTAAATTGATGAAAGAGAACACCACAAGAGGGAGAATGTATGAGGTCACTGGTTACAATGATTTGGAAAGAAAGGTAGATAGCTTGACTCAGAAGTTTGATAAGCTCATGGGAGCAATGCAATCTCTAATGGTTGCCTAAGTGGAAGAGGCATGTCTGATATGTCAGTCTCCCAGTCACTCCCTTGAAGAATGTCCCTCTGCTACCTAATTTTCAGATTTGGTTATGGAGCATGCTAATGCTGCTCAGTCCTTTGGACAGCAACCAGCTGCTGGTTATGCTTGGAGAACCACCCTAACTTGAGGTGGAGACAAGACAACTTTGAAAATCAGCAGCAGCAGCAGCCAATGCCCTATAGAAATGCTCAGCCTTATCAGCAGAATTTCTTTCCAAAGCCCTAATATCAGCAACCTATGGCCCAACCAATGGCATGGCCTGTGTATCAAAATGCACCAGCCCCAACACCCTCTAGAACTCCCTCATTTGAAGAGCAGGTTCTGGATTCATTGCAGAACTTGGGCTCTTTGTTTCAAACAGTGAGCTCCCAGAGCCTAAATATTAAGAAGAGAGAGGACACCCTTGGTCAGCTATCCAATACTTTGATTAGGAGAGAAGAGGGAAGACTACCTAGTCAACCTTTGAATAATCCAAAAGGGCAGTATATGGTGGGTGAAGCTTCTTCATTACATGAGGAAGCAAAATCTGTCACAACTTTGAGAAGTGGGAGGCTGGTTGACAACAAGGTTGGTGTTGATTCTGAGAAGAATGCAGGAAAAGAAAGAATAGCCCATAATGATATCTAGCAGGAGCAGTATATGAGAAAAAAGGGAGTGTTGATGAACCCCAATAGAAAAATTAAATAAAGAAAATAACTGATGAGATTGCTAAGATAGTAAATCAAAGATCAGTCCCTCATTTGTCATTTCCTAATGCACTTCAAGCACCTTCTCCATTTTATAAGGGGAATGCTAAAGTTGAGGAAATGATGAAAACTTTTAAACAAGTGAAGATCAACTTGTCCTTACTTGATGCAATCAAGTAGGTGTTAGCCTACACAAAGTTTTTAAAGGATTTGTGTTGGAATGACTTTTGTTGGTTCTTTATATTATAAAAATGATAAAGACAAAATAAAGGAAGCAAAATAAAACAAGCCAAAATGGGGAATGAATATAACACAAAACTAAATCATAGACCTGCAAGATATAGGGCTATTATAGCAAGTTTTAAGTAAGAGTCTGTCCCACAGAGAAATTGATCTAGAACCCAAAATGGGTTATGTTAATAGGCCTCCAGATCTGGCTACAGATCTGACAATCCTAAAGAAAGGGAGTTGAGTGTCACAACTACACTAAATTAACACTAAAAGAAGAGAAATTAAGTACAGTCCTATCCTAAAGAAAGGGTTATCAAGAAGGTGGTGATGATGTTTGTTAAAATAAAGATAAAATGATGGGAAGGAAGCAATTAAGCTAGGGTTACATTAGCTATGTAACTCAGACTTAGGTCTCTCTCTGTAGCAATCCCTTAGATGGCTACAAGCACATCTGCAAGGCAGATGTATCTAACTCAACCCTTATGGTTTGAGCTGATCTCTTAAGGCTATAACCTGTGTACTTCAGTGGTCACAAACTATCCAATAGTGAGGATCAAACCACATAGGATAAATAAAAAAACCAATCTGACCTAAAGGAGTAAACTGATCTTAAGGCTATAACCTGTCCACTTAAATGGTCACAAATTATCCAATAGATGTCCTCCACCCAATGGATAATATTAGAACAGTAGAACTATTGCAGACACCATGTATGCCAGGCTACAAGCTCAAGCATCCATGGGAGCAAATAGTTTTTGAAAAACTAGTGAAGACCACAGTTGTTCAAGAGCTATTTGGGGACTTAAATGCAGTTGGTCATTTCTTCAAAGGACTTGCAATGACTTAGCTCACAAGTCTGCAATCACTATAGAGAAATCAGATCTAACATCTAATATTGGTCAAGTAAAACAGAGGGGATCTTGTTCCTACAACAACCTCTCACAAGGCTACAAGCTCAAGTGCAGAGGAGAAGAATCCTTCTCAGATCTGTGGCTTGGAATCACCCTAGGGCTATAGTCTGTCCACTTAAATGGTCACAGGCTATCCACACTACAGAGATCTGAGAAGGAACATGTAAATTGCTGCTGCCACCATGGTCCGAGGGCTACAAGCTCAAGCTTCCATGGGCCTTTCAATTCAGCTCAAATCCTAAATGCATGCATAGATTGAACAAAACTACGGGCAAATAGAAAAATAACCAATTGAATAAATAATTAAAGTACAAATTTCATTGATAAAAAATACTTACAATGTAATTTCTCAAGGCAGCAGCCTTGTGCATAACAACTCTTCACAAAATCTCAAAGGTTACAAGACCCATTACAAAACTAATAAAATAGACCTAATTGTTTACAAAGGATTTAACCAACAAGTGTTGAGCTAAGAGAGAAGAAAAATGGGAAAAAGAGGTGACCAAACTCTAACTGTAGTCTACTCGAGCTGACCATAGATAGTGGTTGAAGGAGAGATGATCATTCTAAGTTACAATGTACAGCTTTAATACTTAGTCCTAATGCCTTAGCCAACAGAAGATTAACCCTAAATTTTAAAGGCAGATATGGCACTGTTCAACCCTTAGATGCCTTGGGATGTGTGCCTCGAGATCAGGGCCTTTAGATGTGTGCCCTAAACCTTGGGAAATTCCTAAAAGGTCCTTGAGTTAAGACTGGGAAGTGGAGAGCATCCTTGAGTTAAGACTAGGAAGTGGAGAGCCCGAGCTTCGCTGGCTTGCCTTTTGTTCATTAATTCATTTGCACGGTTTGTAGAGTCCTCGCGAGGTAAGAATTGGCTTGGAAGGTTGTTCACTCGTGCAGGTGGACTTTGTATTATCGCGTAACTGCTTTGGCTTTGAATGCACTCGCGCAGCAGAGCTTCAGAACTTTCTCTTGCGAAGGTGTCATGTGGATGCCTTTAAATCTCGCTCGACTTCTTGTTGAAGGAATAACAAAGCTCGCTTGGTAGAGGGTTGAGCTATTAAATGCGCGAGAACTGTTGGAGGACATTTTTGGAGCTCCCTCTTCTATTGAACCACGCAAGGACTTCATGAGTTTGTTATTGTTGTGCAGATTAGCTTCGTGAGATAGTGTGTGTGGCTTACATGAAACTTGTTCCTCGCGATAGCTTCGTGAGCTAGATTTCTGAAGACTTAGTGTGAGAGAGCTTCGCAAGTTCACTGAGTGTTGGTTGCAGCTGAAGTGCACGACTGCTGTGCGAGAGACTGCTTTGGGGCAATTCCTTCATTGAGTTGTGTGAATTCCTCGCGAGTTCCCTTGTGTTGCATGAAAAATCTGTGCGAGGTAACTTGTTGTGCTGCCCACCTTGCAATTATTATATGATTAAAACAACCAATTAAAAGGCACAAATTATAGATGTATGGAATCAAGGTGAGCAATCAGTCCTGCAAGAACCAGGGCTGTTGCAGCAAGTTTTAGAAGGTAAGTAAGGGTATGTCCACAGGGAAATATGATTTAATTATAGTAAATCTCCAGATCTATGATAGATTTGTCACTCTATCATAATTTAAGCTAATTTAAAATAGGAAAGTGGAGAGGTTTTAGGTTTTTATCACTTTTACTACAAACTACAAAGGTCAAATGCAAGTGATCTAGATCTGATCAGACACAGAGATGAGGGGAGATAGAGTAAAGATGAGAATTCAAAAGATGGAAAACAGCAACTAGGGGTCTTGGTCTCTTATTGAAAATCAAAGGAATCAAAGGCAGTGTAGAGGACAGATTTACAACAATCCTCCATTTGGCTACCAGCTCTTGGGGCTCCCTCGGCAGATATATGGTATAAGAATCCAATCTCCACCAATGAATTGAAGCAATCCTAGGATTATGATCTGCCTTTCTACTAGATACAGTTCATCTCAGAGATTGCTCCATTCTATTGATCTTGATTAGAACAGGTAAACTATTGCAGATGCTGCGGGTGCTAGGCTACCAGCTCCCCATTTCTGGTTGGCATCCACAGGAGTATCCAATCTAGGGAAATCAAATATGAAGAAGTGAATTGTAGATTAGAATTACCTTTAAAAACCACAATTATATTACAAACTTATAATCTTATTATGCCCAAATCTGCAATCTGTACAATATATAATCTCTTATAAGCCTCTGAAACTCTCGATTTATAGCTAAAGAGCTCACCCTAACTACTGAAAAGATTTTAGCCAACCATGACTTCCAAAGAGAATGGGAGAAGAAGGAAGATAGCGAGAGTTCTTGGAGGAAAAATGGATCTCGAACTATGCTCTGGTTCTCTCAAATTCTGGATCCCTCTTTTGTAAAACTTCTCTTCTATTTATACCTTCTCCCTCTGTCTCAAATCCGTTTCAGCCAATCAGAGCCCAAGAGAATAATTTTGTTATTCTGGGCTGCTGATGTGGTTGATGTCTCTTCTAGAAACTCTTCTCCCATTGGTCCAACGACTAATACACATGAGGCAGTTAGGGATTCCAATCGTGCACAGTTGAATACCAAAAATACCCCCAGGGGTCACTGACATGCTTTGGAAGGTGTGCACAAAGCATAGGCGTGTGGCAGCTGCTGTGAAAGGAACTGAGAAGTTCCTAATATGAGTGTCCTCAGTTCCTAATATGAGTGTCGAGAGGTTTAGAGAACCTCTCGATAGGTTCTCAGTCTCCTTGCTCTTCATTTTGATAGGTTTGGGAACCTCTCGATGAGTTGAATTGCACTAGTCGACAGGATTGGATGACTTGTCGACAGGATCTGTGTAGCTTTCGACAGGATTGGGTTGCCCTCGATAGGATCTGGAGGCTTCTCGACCGGATTGGAAACATCTCGAGATGTTGATTTGCACTCGTCAATAGGATTGGAGTTCAATTTAACCTTTTGTCCAATTCTTAATCCATCCTCTCGACAGGTTATAATCAACCAGTCGACTGGTTATACAAACTACCACTGAGCTCTCAACAAGTTCTTCTATCCTCGCAAGAATGTGCCTGGCTTCATGTGAGTTGTTGACAGGTTGTCTCGGACTGCTAGACAGATTCAGCCGAACCTCTCGAGATGTACTTGGAACCTCTCGATATCTTCACAATTTCTCCTCAGAACCTCTCAACAGGTTATAATTAACCTTCAGAACTTCTCGACAGTTACTGGGGAGCTCTCGACAGCTTCTGCACCTCAAGGTATCCTCTCAACAGGTTGGCTATTGCTTACAGAACCTCTCAACAGCTTCATGGAACCTCTCGACAGCTTAACTTTAGTGCTTCCACAGCTAACACAACTCTAGTGTGCTATTCTTCCTTTGTTCAACACTCAGCCACTTCTTGGTGGATTCAATCCTCATTCCTTACAACTTCACTCAGCCTCAAGCATCCCCAGTTGGGCTAAAGACAATTTCATGAACTTCTAAGGTTCTTGTGGACTGCTTGATTGGCTAGCCATTGGGCTATAGGGTCACATGTTGAGCAGCAACCTGCTTCTTTGGCTATTTTAAGTGGATATCTGCACTAAGCTTGCAATTTATTCCTTATCTACAAAATACACTCAAAACACATTATTAGTCAGCTCGAAGGTCCATCAAAGGTCAGGTTAGGAGGTAAAAAATGGTAATTTTTACTAGTTAACACAACCCCAAACCTAAGCTTTGCTAGTCCCTGAGCAAAGGAGAAAATACAAACAATTATTGAAAATAAAGAATGCTACTTTTGTAGGGAACACATATCCATTTAGCATATGCATCAACCCTTTTAAACCCCTAGGTGATCCCTAGTAGAGGAGTGAAGTCTCCTGAGGGCTTACAGTGAAGTTACCCACAAACTTCTCCAATAAAATCAGTTAATGTCAGTGCAGCATGTTAAAACAAAATTCAAGCAGTATAAAAGTCATTCCACACCTTGTCCATTCAATTTTAAAGCATTCTCAGCAAAAACATGACAGTTTAAAACTAAAATACTGTTATAATTCTTGCACAATCAATCAGCTCATGTCAAGGTATTTTGTATGAAAATTAATGCAAAGCTTACCCTCAATTGAGAATCATGTTTTGATAATGCCCCAAATAATCCCAATTTCACACCCAAAGCTCACCAGGGTTGTCATTCTTGACAAACATAGAAGGGTGTATCAATTCACACACCTCAAGAGTAGTTACAGCCCTCAAATAGGACTACAAGCATGAGCATAGGCATTGCTCTAATTTTTGAAACTTTCTAACTCTTTTCACCATAGATCAAACAAATCCTTATCTCCACATGACAGCTCAATCCAATTCAGATCAGTAAGGACTTTTTATTGGGTTGTAATGTGGCTGATGGGTGAAGTTTACTAAGACTAAAAGGGTAAGGAAGGATTCAAATTTGAGAAATCAAAAAGGTAAGGAGGTGACATGTACACCTTTTTCATTTCAGCATAATTTCATCTACTTCTTGAATTTTCATATTTGAAGTGATCGGTTCCTAATTGTCTTTTCAATTCTTTCAATGAAATGACTTCTCTTTCTCACTTTTTTGATTTTTTCTTCTCTTTTTGTATGCTTTTTCTTTTGTATTTTTTATTTTTCTTTTTATGGGCTGGCATGCCACAATTATACATCACACTTGCCTTCAAATATATTTTCTTCTTCTTTTACCAAATTGTCAAACCTTGCTCCTTTAACCTCACTTTTCCTTCTATTTTTTGATTTCTCAGATTGAGGGTGAACTGAAACAGGTCAAGAGGTTTTGAGTTCAAATTCTCTAGTTTTCATCAAAGAAAACTGAAATTTTTAAGGCTTAAAAGGTGTGCATGAAGGGCAGTAAAAAGGTGGGAAATTTTAAGCTCAGACAGTCCAAGGGATGGCCTTACTTCATGTCCTTCATGTCATGAATGCTGTCAAGCTGTTTCAACTTGGATTTGCCTAACTTCTAGTGAGCAAAGGTAGATCCAATCAGTCCTTAGAGCAGAAGAAATTGCTAAACACTCTTCAAAGAAAAATTTTCAGGCCCAAAGCTCATTGGGTATGGTCTTTCATCAGACTTCTGGGGTATATCCTCATAATTTTCTCTTTTTTCAAGTTTACTAAGCACTAATTTTTGAAAAATTCCTGACATTTGCTTCATGAAAATGTAAGAACTACAACACATTTCAGTTTTCAAAAGTTTTTAATTTACGCTTTTTTAAAAAATTCAGGTGAGAAATAATTTTATTTTCTCAATATTTGTTAAAACCTTGCTGCACTACCATTAACTATTCATTGGCAAACCATGCCACACCCCCAAACCTATGAGGAGCAGTGTCCTTACTGATTTAAGGATAAAGAGATGTGCAGCACCTAAAAAACATATACAGATAAGCAAGGAAAGAAAAATAAACAATTAAACACCAGCTAAAGAAAGAACACCAAGACACAAACAAAATAAGCATAACACATAAATAATGACAAGAAAGCAAACAATCGAGCAAAAAAAAGCATAGCAAATAGAGTAAAGAGAAATTCCATTGATAACACAAAAATATCGTCAAAAATATAAAAGCATCCTAACTATCTGTAGCAAGCCTAGAATACCAAGTAAAAATCCTAAATACAAGCTAAAGCTACTCAGAGTCAGAGGTGAAGATGTCATCAGGGTTGAAACCTTGTTGAGCAACATAGGTTTTCAAATCAACTTTCCTCTCAGCCTTAGTTTGCACTTTGTTGGTAGCTACCTCCTCAGACTAGGTAGCTGTCTCCTTTCCTTTCGCGGCTTGCTGAGAAGGTGAACTTTCAGGAGGGGCAGTGGCTTGTGCAGGTGTTGTGCCAGCCAATTCAGTCAATCTTCTTTCGAGGATTTCTGCTTTTATTTCAGCAAAGAGAACTCGACTTTCATAGAGTTCCCTTATAGCCTTTGTGGTCTCTTTTGAGGCAGCCAGCCTTTTCTCAATTCCATCTGCTCTCAGTTTCTCTATTGCGGCCTCTAGCTTCTAAACTTCAAATTCTAGTAGAATTCATTGCCAGCCCTTGGATATCTTCGTCATCTCCCAGTTGCAATCCACAATCATTTGATTGATCTTTGCTTCATAAGGCATCTCAATTTATCTGCGGAGGGCAGCCATTCCTCGCATAACATCCTTTTTGAGGTACGGATTCTGTTGCATGACATGGAGGAGGGTAGAGTATGGAGGATGCATGGGAAAGGAAGAGGCATGGAGTATGGATTGAGGGGATTGAAGTTCAGGATCTGAGTCAGTTTGGGTTGGGGTTGTGGAGGTTAGGATTAGGTCCTCCACATTTGTGGCAGCATTAGAGGTAGCTACCACAAGTGGGAGATTTGGTTGGGATTGAGAGAAGATGGTAGGAAGAGGTGGGGAATAATGGGTGGTTGGATAAGGTCAGGCTAGGGTTCTGGTTCAGGTTCATTTTCAGTTTTAGTGGAGGCATTGGTATAGGAAGGAGGAGGGAGTTCTGGGATGGGTATAATAGGAGAAAGGGGTGGGGGAGGTACATGGGTGCGCATAGGGATAGCTGGATGTTGGGAAGTTTGGGTTAAAAGTGTCAAGGTGGAGTGGATGGCCTGTAGGCTAGTTGGAAGGAAGGATTGATTTTAGAGTGTGGGGTACATGGCTTGGAGTGTGGCCTCAATTGATGATTGGGTTTGGTTGGTGGCCATCACATGGGATTGAAGGGAAAGTAATAGGTGAAGGATTTGCGGTAAGGGGTCAGGTGTGATAAGGGATGTGGGTTGGATTGGTGGAATTGGTTGGAAAGGAGAAGTGTGAACATGGTGTAAATGGGTAGGCTGTGGAGAGTCAGGTAGGGGGTATATTCATACCCAATGTCCTCTACAATGGAGTCAATTAGGGATGAATATCCCTCAGTGGTTATTTGGTCCTAGGTATGTGGAGGTGATATGGAGAAGGTAGGGTCAATGTTGAAGGACATGGATGGTGGGGAAGTGATGGCTTGTTCAGCTAAAGTGGAAGGGTGGGGGCTTGAGGGTTGGGCAGCTGAGATGGATGGGCTGGCTGGGGGGGTAGGCTTGGATTTTCTCTGGTAGGTTGAGGTGATGGGTAAAGAAGTTAAGTTAGGGATTGGGTCTATGGTAAGAGGAGGAGCTGAACGTGTGGATGTGGTGATGGTGGAAAGGGAGGCTGAAGTGCTAGGGGGTATGGAAACTGAAATGGAGGGCAAAGGAAATGAGATGGATGGTATGGGAGCTGATGGGATGGAAAAGCTAGGGATATCAGGGCTGACACTGGGCAAGGGCACAGAAGAGGAAGGAATGGAAGGAATGACTGAAGGTGCTGAGGGAATCAAAGGAGCAGCTGTAGAGCTGGCCACTTGGGGTGCCTCTTTTTCAGGACTCTCAACATATTTACTCTTACTTTTTCCAATCAAGGTCCTACTGGCAGACCAAACCCTCTTTCCAAACACTTTGTGCTTCACAATTTCAATTTCCTCATCCCCTTTAAAAATAAATTGACCCCTCTTAAGCAAGGCAGTGATGAGCCTGCTGTAGGGGAGCCTTGGTAGGGCTTGAGCTTTCCTACATTTTTCATTCACATCCACCATTGCTTCAAACACCAGCCAAGTAACATTTAAAAACTGGCCCTTAGTGAAAAAGTATAGGGCATCTACTATTAGTGTTCTCTCTTGCTGATGGCCACTGGCATATATGTTTTTCCTCAAGATTGAATTAAAGAATAGCATGCTGGAATGGAGATCCCTCCACATTATTGATTCCCCAGACCCCATAATGCCTTGAGTGAGGTGCCTGGCCATTGCTTTGAAGGACATATTTTCAGGTTCTGGTAGACCATAAGATGGATAAAAAATAGAAGGGACTCCAAGAACCAACCTTATATCACTGCAATTGACAACAATCTCTTGGTGATCAATTACAATCTCCAGACAAGGATCATTTGAACCTGACATGGTCTTCTTCCTGAGGTTTTGATACCATAACTTTACCAGCCTAGGATATGATTTCTCTTACAAAGGAGTCATCAATGGTGTCAGACCTGCCTTCACCAAATAGTCCATTGTGGCCTTGCAATCCTCTTCCTTAGAAAAGTAGGGGGTGTCAACAATTGTCTCTGGGATTAGGCCTAAGGCATCCAAAAATTCATTGGGAATGGATCTGTTCATAGGGACTTCAGGCTCAGCCACAGGGTTGTCCTCAAACTCAGGAATTTCAGGCACAGGGATTTCTACCTCAGGGGCCTCCTCAACAAATTCTTCACTGGTTTGAGCCTTCTTTGATTTCTTGCCTTTCTTAAACTTTACAGTTTTCTCAGCTTCGTCCATGACTAGCTTTCTTTTTGCAAGTGGGGATTCTGTGGGTTGTGTGGTGAGCCTACTGGACTTCCTAGTGGTTTTGGTGGTGGACTTAGAAGGTACTTTGAAAAGATTAGCCAAAGTATCCTCTTGATCAACCATTACTCAATAAGTTTAAATTCAATATCAATCACCACACAAACTTCTTTTAATGCTCAAATTACCCACACCAATTAGAAATTGAAGTGCCAAACTTGGAAATCATCAAGTGAAGCTGAAGAAGAACTGAACAATAGCAAAATAGGGTTTCTCATATCACATTGTGCATGGCACCAAATCAACTCAGATTAGGAGCAAAATGTAGCTTTTAATGAATTAAAGCAATGGGGAAAATGGCCAGGGGCTTGGAGTAACAACCAGTGAGGTAGAAAGAGAAAAAGAAACATGGAAAATCGCCAAAGAAGACTTAAAGCTTAGAGAGAAGCTGTCGAATGGCAAAAATGGAGTTGTCGTTAGGTTTAAAGCAATGGGAAACGAGCTTTGACAGGATTGGGCCAAGATGTCGACAGGTTGATGCAACCTGTCGAAGAGTAAAAAGTCACTGATCCTCGCTAGAGGTTCATGCAATCCTGTCGACGGGTTCAAGAAGACAAAAACAATCATTTTGAGAGGTTCATAGAACCTCTCGACAGGTTCTTAGAACTCAACATGTAATCCTCTTGACAGGTTCTAGGCTCTAGAAAAATTACTTCGAGAGGTTCATAACACCTCTCGATAGGTACCCTGAACCTGTCGAGAATTCAACCAAAAACCATCAGAACTAGTGGAAATATTCCTGGATCCTATTGACAACTATTTTTACACCTTTAGAACCTGTCAAAATGTTCTTGGATCTTATCGACAACCATTTTTACACCTTCAGAACCTGTCGAGAATTAATTCATGCCTCTTGACAGCTTTTGGATCTTGTCGAAATGCAAACTAGGAACTCTCAGAACCTGTTGACATGTTCATAGAACCTATCGACAGGTTATATTTTAGTTTAACAAGGCTTGTAATTAGTTCCCAGTTCATTCCCCAACAAATTTGACAATCCAACTCTGTTCCCTTCACCAATTTGACTTATTATCCTACATGAGGTACCAAACATACATGGCAAAATACATTTACAATGCCAAACAGAATTGAAACAAAAGCATAAACAATCAGCAAAAATAACCAAACACATGAGTTATTATACATAGTATACATTGTTGATACTCTGTCATGTTATGGGGGTTTATGATATTGAATGGTCAACACAGGCTCCACCACATTTTCAACAGCAAGCTTGAGCCTTTGACCATTCACTTTTGTGGTCCTTCCATCTTTTGGATCCTTGATTTCAACAGCTTCAGATGGGGATACATGCTCAACTATGTAAGGTCCCTCCCATCTAGATCTCAACTTACCTGGAAGAAATCTCAATTTAGAGTTGAACAACCATACCTTGTTGCCAGCTGTGAACTCTTTCCTCAGCAGATGCTTGTCATAGAAAGCCTTGGTTTTCTCCTTGTAGATCCTAGCATTTGAATATGCCTCCAATCTCGGCTCTTCTAGCTCTGACAGCTGGAGATTCTTGTGAATGCCAGCAGAGGTTAAGTGAGTGTTCAATGCTTTAACAGCCCAATAAGCCTTGTGCTCAAGCTCTACTGGTAAATGGCATGCCTTTCCATATACTAGCCTGGAAGGAGACATCTTTATTGGGGTCTTATAGGCAGTCCTATAAGCCCACAAAGCATCAGGTAACTTCAAGAACCAGTCCTTCCTATCCACTCTCATAGTTGTCTCGAAAATGTGTTTGATTTCTCTATTAGAAATTTCTACCTGCCCACTGGCTTGTGGGTGGTATGGGGTGACAACTCTGTGTGTCACAAAGCTATTTCGAAGTAGGTTCTCAAACTGTCTATTGCAAAAGTGGCTCCCCCCATCACTAATGATAGCTCTGGGAGTGCTAAACCTGGAGAAAATGTTATCCTTCAAGAAGTTGAGGACAACCTTGTGATCATTGATTCATGTAGCTATGGCCTCCACCCATTTGGACACATAGTCCACAGCTACAAGAATATAACTGTATCCAAAGGAAGGAGGGAAAGGACCCATGAAGTCAATCCCCCAAATATCAAAAAGATTAATTACAAGTATGGGCTGTAAAGGCATAGAGTTTCTTTTAGAGATACTTCCCATCTTTTGGCATCTTTCACAAGCTTTAAAGTGATGTCATGCATCCTTGAAGAGAGTGGGCTAATAAAATCCACTTTGGAGCACCTTTGCAGTAGTTTTGTTTCCACTGAAGTGGCCTCTACAAGCCTGTTCATGACACATAGTTAGTATATTGTGGAATTCCTCATGAAGGACAGATCTGCTCACCACTTGGTCTACACAATGCTTGAATAGGTATGGATCCTACCACATATAATATCTGATCTGTGAAAAGAATAGATCCTTGTCCATTTTGTTCCAATGTGGGGGAATCTTCCCTACTGCCAAGTAATTCACAATATTTATAAACCAAGGGGTAGAGGTGCTGATAACAAACAGTTGTTCATCCGGAAAGGAGTCATTAACAGGTAGCCTATCAAACTCCTCTGCTAGGGAAGATTCCCTAGCAGAGGACAAGTGGTCTGCAACCACATTTTCAACCCCTTTCTTATCTTTGATCTTGAGATCAAATTCCTGTAATAGGAGGATCCATCTGATCAATCTAGGCTTTGCATTCTTTTTTGACAAAAGGTATTTTAGGGCTGAGTGGTCTGTGAAAACTACTATCTTGGATCCCAGCACATATGACTTGAACTTATCTAGAGCAAAGATAATTGCCAACAGTTCCTTCTTACTTGCAGTGTAATTTAATTGAGAATCAATCATGATTTTGCTTGCATAAGCAATCACACAAGGGGCCTTATCCTTCCATAGTCCCAAAACTGCACCAATTGCAAAGTCTGATGCATTACAGATCAGCTCAAAAGGTATAGAAAAATTAGGTGCTTGAAGGATAGGTGCAGAGGTTAGGCAACTTTTCAACAGCTCAAAGGCCTTAAGGCATTCATCATTGAAATCAAAGGGAACCTCTTAGCACAACAGGTGGCAAAGAGGTTTTGAGATCTTGTTGAAATCTTTGACAAATCACCTATAGAAGCCAGCATGCCCCAAGAATGATCTGACTTATTTCACAGTTTTTGGTGGGGGTAAATGTGCAATCAAATCTATTTTAGCCTTGTCTATCTCAATGCCTCCGTGAGAAACCACGTGGCCAAGGATAATGCCTTGAGTGACCATAAAATGACTCTTTTCCCAACTTAAAATTAAATTGGTTTTCTCACATCTCTGTAACACAAGGTTGAGATGGTGTAGAAATTGGCTAAAACTATCCCCAAAAATAGAGAAATCATCCATGAAATTCTTTAGAAATTGCTCAACCATGTCAGAAAATATAACATACATGCACCTTTGGAAAGTTGTAGGTGCATTACACAATCCAAATGGCATCCTTCGATAGGCAAAGGTGCTAAATGGGCATGTGAAATTTGTCTTTTCTTGATCTTGTGGATAAACAAGGATTTGGTTATACCCTGAATATCCATCAAGAAAATAATAAAAAGACTTTCCTGCTAACTTATCCAAGATTTGATCAATGAAGGGCAAAGGGAAATGGTCTTTTCTGGTTTTCAAATTGAGCTTTCGATAGTCTGTACACACCCTCCAACTTGTGGTTTCCCTAGTTGGAACAACCTCACCAGCATCAGTCTTAATCACAGTAATTCCAGATGTCTTCAGCACCACCTGAGTAGGTGCCACCCATTCAGAATCTGAAATTGGGTAGATGACTCTAGCATCTAGCATTTTGATCACTTCTTTTATCACCACTTCTTGCGTGTGAGTATTCAATTTTCTCTGCATTTCTCTAGAGGGTTTGGAACCCTCTTCCAGGTGGATTTTATGCATGTACATAGCAGGGCTAATGCCCCCAAGGTAAGTAATGGTGTAGCCAATTGCTCTCTTATGCTTCTTTAAAATACACAACTCTTCCTCTTGCTCATCAGTGAGAGAGGAAGAAATAATCACTAACAATTTTTTGTTTGCCCCCAAAATAGCATACTTTAAGGTCTTAGGCAACTGTTTCAACTCTACCTCTGGTGGACATACAAGTGAAGACAACAAAGGTACCTTTGATGGTGGTGGAAGAGGCATCACAACAGGTTTCCAAGAAAGATACCTTGTTGCTGGCCACACATCAGAATTTAAGGCTTTCACCACTTGAACCATGGGTGTGGGGGACCTTCCCTTCCACAATCTCACTCCACACATTCTAAAAAATATCACCAAAATCATCACACAAATCATTACAATGCAGCAGCTTGGGCAAAGTCTCTTCCACAAGCTCATCTAATACATCAATAGAAAAATAATCATCACCATTCAAGTGAGGCTGATTTGCTACATTGTAAACATTCAATTTAACCTTCATGTTACCAAAAGACACCTCCATCACTCCTGATCTCCACTGAATACAAGCATTGACACTGGCCAAGGAATGTCTGCCCAAAATCACAAGAATAAAGGTGGTGCACTTGCTTGGCTCCATGTCAAGAACCAGAAAATCTGTCAGATAGAATAATTTATCAATTCCAACTAAAACATCCTCTATCATTCCCATAGGCCTCCTTTCATATTTGTTTGCTAGTTATATCATCACATGTGTGGGCTTCAATTCTCCCAAGCCTAACTTCTCATACACAAAATATGAAAGTAGGTTTATGTTGGGCATTTACATTGTACTCAAAAAAGGGTTTAAAATTAAACAATTATGGAATCTCTGGATTGCACGCACACCAAGGCAAAAAGACTCATAGACCTGCAAGTATTCAGGGCTATTGCAGCAAGTTTTGAAAGGGTAAGTAAGGGTATGTCCACAGGAAAATGTGGTCTAACTTTTAGCAAATCTCTAGATCTAGAGTGGATCTGGCACTTTATCCAAATCTAAGAAAGAAGAGAGGTTTTGGGGTTTTATCACTTTAACTACAGACTACAAAATTAAATGCTACTGATCCGAATCTAATTCGACACAGAGGTAAGGGGAGATATAGAAGGGATGAAAAATCAAAGGATGAGAACAACAGCTAGGGGTATTGGTCTCTCACTGAAAATCGAAGGAATCAATGGTAATGCTAAGATCTAAATTGCTACAAGCCGCTTTTCTGGCTCCCAGCTTCCCAGGTTTCCCTGATAGAGGTGAGGTATAAGAATCTAATCTCAATCAAAGGATTGAAGCAATCCTAAGGCTATGATCTATCCACTTTAATGGTCACAGACCATCCTAGAGATTGTTCTGCTTCAAAGATCTTGAGTAGAATAGGAAAACTATTGCAAATGCTGTAGATGCCAGGATATGAGACCCTCATAGGCTAACATCTATAGGAATATCTAACCCAAGGAAAATAAATATGAAAAAGTGAAATATAGATCAGAATCACCTTTAAAATCCATAATTATACTATAAAATTACAACACAATTGTGCTAAGATCTGCAATCTGTGCATCTTACAGTTCCTTACAATGCCTTTAAATCTCTCAATTTACAGCTTAAGACCTCACCCTAACTACTGAGAAGAGTTTAGCCACTCATGCTTGGCTAAAGAGAGAAGGGAGAAAGGAGGAAGAAGGAAGAATTTTGAGAAAATGGATCTCGCCCTAAGCTCTAGTTTTCTAAAATTTTGGATCGTTTCTTTTGCATTTTCTCCAAGCTTTTATACTCTCCTCCTCTATCCTCAAATCCGTTTCAGCCAACCAAAATGCAAGGGAATAATTTTGTTATACTGATGTGGTCGATTTCTCTTCTAGAAGCTCTTCTCCCATTGGCTCTCATCTGACAAGTACATGTGATAGCGTTAGGCTTTTCATGCGTGGCCCATTGTGTGCCTAAAATACCCCCAGGGGTCGCTGATGTGCTTTGGAACACATGCACAGGTTTTTGGCGTGGACAACTACTGAAGACAGAATTGAGAAGTTCCCCAAATCGAGTGTCGAGAGGTTCTGGGATCCTCTCGATAGGTTCTGTTTGGCTTTGCATGCAAATCGATAGGTTTGTAGACCTATCGAGAGGATTGACGGCACTTGTCGATAGGATTGGTGATCATCTCGTTCATCTCCTCGACAGGGTTTGGTCGACTCATCAATTGGTTATTGCAGATCTTATCGACAGCTTCTTTTGATCCTCTTGAGGAATGCGCCCAGTAGTTGTCGACAGGATTGAGTGCACTGCACGACGGGTTCAGTTGAACTTCTCGACATGTAAATCGATCCTCTTGATATCTTCTCATTTAGGCATCAGATTCTCCTAGCAGGTTAAGAGAACCCCTCGATAGCTTGATTTCTATGCTTTCTTGATTGGCATGCACTTCTAATGTTACTGTCTTTTATCTGTCTCGCCCTTAGCCACCTCTAGGTGGATTCAATCTTCATCCCCTGGTAGTGTACATGGTCTCAGGTGCACCCAGTTGGGTTCATGGCCTTCAATGAGTTTCTCAGGCTTTGTGGATTGTTGGAGTTTGAGCACAGGTTGAGGTTGCAAATTGCTTATTTGCCCTTTTTGTTGGCTGTCTGTGCTAACGCTGTAATTTATTACTTATCTACAAAACAAACTTAAAACACATTATTAGACACCTCAAGGGTCTTCCAAAGGTCAGGTTAGGAGCTGAAAAATGGTATTTTTTACTGCTTAACACACCCCCAAACCTAAGCTTTGCTAGTCCCTAAGTAAAGGAGAAAGTGAAAACAATTATTGAAAATGAAAAATGCCACTTTTGTAGGGAACACAGATCATTGAGCATATGCATCAAGCCTTTTAAACCCCTAGGTGATCCCTAGTGGAGGAGTGAAGTCTCTTGAGGGTTTGTAGTGAAGTTACCCACAAACTTCTCCAATAAGGTCAATTAATATTAGTGCAGAACATTGAAGCAAGCAGCAGGTGTTGTCTTCCTAAGTGTGCATGATTTATTTGTATTTTGAAAACAGATATTTCAAAGTATGGATTATACTGAAATTGGACAACTAAAAAAAAGCAAAAATCAGCACAAAGAGAAATCAATTAGCCTGTAAGATCAAGGCCAATTGTAGCAAGTTTAAAATGTAAGTGAGTAAAAGATCGTCCAAAGAGAATTGATTCAAAATGTATGGTAAACCTCAAGATCTGAGCTACCAGATCTGGCCTCTAATCCTATCTACAAAGCAAATAAGATCAGAGGTTGAATTTGTCATATTAACTAAATTATCTAAAAGTAAAATTTAAACTAAGTGATCCAGATCTAAGTTGGGGGAATTGGATGCAAAATTAATAAGAATGGAGAAATAACAGCTAACTTAAGCTTAGTAATTGATTGCAGAATGAGAAATAATGTAACACAGTTGAGAAAGTATCAAATCTTCATCTGGCTACCAGCTCAGATGCAAGAGAAAATAATCCAATTCAAGGATTAGAATTGAGTTGAACTTATGGCTATGATCTGTCCACTGTCATGGACACAGATCATCCAATAGTTTTCTTCTTCAATCCAAAGTCTTGATTCAGAACATAAGCACCACTACAAATGCTGTAAAAACTAGGTTACAAACACAGATTCTCACAGGGATAGTGAATTAAGGTAAATTACTTAAAAACAACAAATCTAAAGGAATCTAATGAGTGAGGAGATCAAAATGAACCCTCAACATGAATTCGATTGAGAACGTACTGATGAAAGCAACCTTTTCAAATCCACTATTATAATTATAGAACACAGCTTAAAACAGCTCTCGGATTTGTAGTCTTGAATACAATTCTCACTTGAATTACATAAGTATCTCACAGTTCTCAATTACAGATAAAAGCTGGGCTATTACAGAGGTTTCAGACAAGCTATCTTGATCTGAATTAGAAAATGGGGCAACAGGAATGAAACTCAAATTCTGGATATCCAAATTGGGCAAATAGTTCGTTTATTTATAGTTTTCCCCAAGTCCAGCTCAGATGTGCATCAACCAATCAGAATTGGTTAGATCTATATCAACTAATAGGAGTCGATCACAAGGATCCAGATCTGTTATAGCCAATCAGAGCTGGTTGATTTGGTTCAGCCAATAAGGAGATAGAGGTATCAATTCTGTTATGTAATTCAAAAATCTGTTTGAGCTTCTAGAAGTTCCCGCCAAGTAATTTCATCTTTGGGTGTTCACATAGAGTGGAAAATGGCTCTGATTCATGCTCAGAATCTTCTAGAATGCCCCTGGGTTTTTAAATGCATTGGAGCGCATGCAGAGATTACTGAATTGCCCTTACAGATACTAGGAATCTTCAGAATACAATTTCGCACATTTTGGGGACCTTTTCGAAAGGTACTGTAACTTCTGGAGCTCTATTCGCACAGATTGGGGACCTTTTCGAAAGGAAATATGACTTCTGGAGCTCTATTCTCACAGATCTAGTGTTGTTCGTAAAGAGTTTTCTTCTTTTCGAAAGGATCATCAACAAATTTGGTTCCTTTCAAATAGATCAGGTGCTCTTCGAAAACGATGCCTGGAGCTTTAGTTCTTTTCGAATGGATCAGGTTCTTTTCGAAAACCAAGCCTGGAGCTTTAGTTCTTTTCAAATGGATCAGGTTCTTTTTGAATAGATCCGAAATCCTTTCGAATAGATCAGGAATCCTTTCGAATAGCATTCTGTAGTGCATTCTTCTTTCCGAATGGCCAGTGAGGTTGTCCCTTCTCCTTCTTCCTCCAGATCAAGATGGGTCATCATCTTTTTGGTACTTTTAAGCTACTTTCAGAGTTAAGCCTGCCTTTGTTGTTAGCTGTAAAACAAACACCTAAAACACTTATTTAGTTCTCTCAAGGGTCTATCAAGGCCTAGATTAAGGGGTGGAAAATGGTATTTCCCAGTTCTCAACACACCCCCAAACCTAAGCTTTGCTAGTCCCTGAGCAAAGACAGAAACAGCCACTTTTCTAAGGAGCACAGTTGCATTTAGCATATGCAACAAGCCTTTTAAACCCCTAGGTGATCCCTAGTGGAGGAGTGAAGTCTCCTAAGGGTTTTCAGTGAAGGTACCCACAAACTTCTCTAATAAATCTATTAATATCAATGCAGTTTTGTTAAAACAGACTTTCATCAAATCAGATTATTCACACCTTCATCAGTCAAGCTGTAAGTGGATTCTCAAGAAAACATCAGTTCAAAACTGAAATTTTGCTGTAATTCTTTTACCATTCACTCAGTTTGTGTCAAAAAGTTTTTTAAGAAAAATTAATGAAAAGCTTGTCTTCTATTTGAGAATCCTGCTATGATGTTACCCCAAATAAGTTGATTTCAAACCCGACTCTCACCAGGGTTGTCACTCAATATACAAGTAAGAGGGTTGTACTATTTCACACAGCTCAAGAGCAGTTGTAGCCCTCAAATAGGACTGTAAGCAGAAGCATAGGCATTGCTTTTCAGTTCTGAATTTATTACTCTTTTCACCATAGATTACATAAATCCTTATCTCCATGTGACAGCTCAATCCATCTTTGATCAATAAGGACTTTCACTTGGGTTGTAATGTGGCTTATGGGTGAAATTTATCAAGAATAAAGGGGTCGAATGGAGTTCAAAATTTAGAAGTCAGTCAAGGTCAGGAGGTGATAGACACACCTTCTTCAATTCAGCACAATTTCATCTTCTTCTTTGAATTTTCAGAGCCAAAGTGGCCATCTTTTTCTCTTTCTTTTTCAAACTTCCAATGAAATGACTTTTTTTTTTTTCAAAGCAACATTGACTGGAATGCCACATTTCTTCTGCTGATACATCATTGCCTTCAATTATTTTTCTTTTTCTTTTACCAAACTGTTACCCAACTCACCTTTCTTCAGCTATCTTTCCTTTACCTTCTGAATTCTCAGAGTGAGGGTTAGGCTAAATGAGGTTGATGAGGTTTCAAAGAAATCTTGGATTTATAAAGCTCAAATGGTGTGTATCAAGGGCAGTTTCAAAAGGTGGGGCTTTTTGAAGTTCAAACTGTCCAAAAGGAGGCCTTACATCATGTCTTTAATATCATGATTGCTGTCAAGCTATTTTAATTTGGATATGTGTAACTTCTAGTGATAACAAGCAAGTTCGAACAGTCCCTAGAGAAGAAAAAATTGCCAATTCATACCTCCAAAGAATACATTTTTAGGCCCAAATCTCACTAGGTGTGGTTTTCTACCAAATTCCTGAGGTATATCATCACTGTTTTCTCTCTTTTTAGGTTTACTAAAACATCAATTTTCTTTTGGAAATTTTCTGACATTCACTTCATTAAAGTATTAGAATTAGACTAGAAATCAATTTTAAAAAGTTTTACCTTCCTCATTTCTCAAAGACAGGTGGGAAATCACTTTATTTTCAAAAATTCTGCTGATCATAAGCTGCATTAATGTTAACTAAATTATTGGCATCTCTGTCACACCCCCAAACCTATGAGGAGCAGTGTCCTCACTGGTCCAGAAGTGGATACCCAAAGTAAAAAAAAAATAGCACAATGATAGAGAAAAAACAAATGCACAATAATTGACAAATTAACAGAAGTAAACAATAAACATTAATTACACACTAAACAAATAACAAAAAATATGTACAAGGTAGTCCAAAAGAACGCAGAGATGGAAAAAGATGGGTTCTCTGCGAAACAGGACAAGCTAGAAATTCTTTCGAATATGAAAACCTCTATTCGAATGGTTTTAAATATGTTTAAATCGATTTCGCAAAGCATCATTAATTCTTTCAAAAAGTTCAAAAAAGTCCTTTTCCAAAAGGAGAAAGGCATCAGTACCTTTCGCAAAGCAAATGGCTTCAGAAATATCTGTTCGAAAAGATCTGCATCTATTCGTAAAGTTTACCATTCTTTTCTAGCAGTTGCGGTTACAGGTTCAGATCCTTTTCGAAAAGGAGTTTATACTTTTCGAACTGAATTTTCCTTTGCGAATTGATTTTTCGCATTGACTGTAAAACTTTTCGAATTGACTGTCAAACTTTTCGAATTGACTGAATTTACTTTTGAACAACTGCTCTGAAGTACAGAACTGAAATTTTTATTATTATTTTTTATTATTTTTAACAAAATCTCCACATCAGAATCATTAGAATTTATTATCTCAATCAATTAAAACCACAAAGCTTTTAGAACTAATGATTCCTCAAAGAAAATTTAACTAAAACATGACTAAAATAGAGAAAAATAAGTACACAAAACTATGCAAAAATAACATAGCAGACAGTTAAAATACATATGATACAGCTGTATGACATTAGATTTGTGGAGGCTCTTGATGATAGATGGTTATCACAGGCTCCAGGATATTTTCAATGCATGGTTTGAGCCTCTGACCATTTACTTTCAAGGTTCTCCCATCACTTGGGTCCATAATTTCAACAGCTTCAGATGGAGATGCTTGAATGACAGTATATGGTCCTTCCCATCTGGATCTCAGCTTTCCAGGAAAAAACTTGAGTTTTGAGTTGAATAACTATACCTTAGAGCCAGTTGTGAACTCTTTTCTCAGCAGATTTTTGTCATAAAAAGCTTTAACTTTTTCTTTGTAAGATCTTGCATTGGTGTATGCATCCATCCTCAGCTCTTCCAACTCAGAGAGCTGCAGTTTCCTGTGCATACCAGCAGTAGTGAGATCCATGTTTAAATCTTTAATGGCCCAAAAGGATTTATATTCTAACTCCATTGGTAAATGGCATGCTTTACCATAGACCAATCTGAATGGGGACATGCAAATTGGGGTCTTATAGGCTGTCCTATTTGCCCACAATGCATCATTCAGCTTAAAGGACCAATCCTTTCTGTCCTTCTTCACAATCTTTTCTAGTATATGTTTGATTTCTCTGTTGGAAATCTCCACTTGTCCACTGGCCTGTGGATGATATGGAGTAGCTACTCTGTGAGTCACAGAGTACTTTTTCAATAGAGCTTGAAAATGCTTGTTACAAAAATGGCTTCCCCCATCACTGATAATGGCTCTGGGGGAACCAAACTTTGAAAAGATGTTATCTTTTAAGAATTTAAGGACAACTCTGTGGTCATTGGTTTTAGTGGTTGTGGCTTCAACCCATTTGGATACATAATCCACAGCTACTAAGATGAAATTAAAACCATTTGAAGGAGGATAAGGTTCCATAAAATCTATCCCCCAAATGTCAAACAATTCAACTACCAAAATGGGCTGTAAAGGCATTGAATTTTTCTTGGAATTGTTGCTCAATCTCTGGCAGTTCTGACAAGACTTACAGTGCTGCAGTGCATCCTTGAAGAGTGTGGGCCAATAAAATCCACACTACAAAACCTTTGCAGTAGTTTTGTTTCCACTAAAATGACCTCCACAGGCCTGCTCATGACACATGGAAAGTATGCTGTGGAACTCTTCTTCATGGACACATCTTCTAATGATTTGGTTTGCACAAATCTTGAACAGGTAAGGATCCTCCCAAATAAAGTGTTTAACCTTTGAAAAGAAGAGATCTTCATCCATTTTATTCCAGTGTTGGGGGGTCCTTCTGGTAGCCAAAAAGTTGATTATATTTGCAAACCAAGGGGTATGCACACTGATAGTAAAAAGTTGCTCATCAGGAAAAGTCATTGATAGGCAACCTATCAATCTCAGCGGTCAGAATTCTAGACAGGTGATCAGCTACCATATTTTCCACACCCTTTTTGTCTTTAATCTGTAAATCAAACTCCTGCAATAGGAGGATCCACCTGATTAATCTTGGTTTGGTATCCTTCTTAGACAGAAGGTATTTCAGGGCTGAGTGGTCAGTGAACACCACAATTTGTGAACCCAAAACATATGACCTGAATTTCTCCAAGGCAAAAACAATTGCCAGCAGCTCTTTCTCAGTTGTTGTGTAATTGAGCTGTGCATCAATCATTGATCTACTAGCATAAGCTATGACATGGGGCAACTTATCCTTTCTCTGCCCAAAAACAGCTCCCAAAGCCTAATCTGATGCATCACACATCAGCTCAAGGGGCAGAGAGTAGTCTAGAGACTAAAGTATTGGAGCTGAAATCAAACAGGTTTTTAAGAATTCAAATGCCCTAAGGCATTCATCATTGAAAACAAAAGAGACATCTTGGCACAATAAATGGCAAAGAGGCTTGGATATTTTACTGAAGTCCTTAATGAACCTCCTGTAAAATCCAGCATGCCCCAAGAAACTTCAGATTTGCTTAACAGTTTTGGGAGGAGGCAAATGTGCAATTAAATCTATTTTTGCTCTGTCCACCTCAATGCCCTTATGGGAGACAACATGGCCAAGGACAATGCCTTGGATGACCATGAAATGGCTCTTCTCCCAGCTCAAAACTAAATTGGTTTCTTCACATCTCTGTAACACCAGGCTGAGATGATGTAAACATTGAGCAAAACTGTCTCCATATATTGAAAAGTCATCCATAAAAATCTCCATAAATTGGTCAATCATATCAGAGAAAATGGAGTACATACATCTTTGAAAGGTAGCAGGGGCATTACAAAGACCAAAAGGCATCCTCCTATAAGCAAAACTGCCAAAGGGGCAAGTGAATGTGGTCTTTTCCTTATCTTGTGGATACACAGGAATCTGGTTGTAACCAGAGTAACCATCAAGAAAATAATAATAAGCTTTTCCTGCTAGCTTATCTAAAATCTGATCAATGAATGAAAGAGGGAAATGGTCTTTTCTGGTCATTGTGTTGAGCTTTCGGTAATCAATACAGACCCTCCAACCAGTTGTTTGTCTGGTTGAAATGAGCTTCCCAGAATCTGAAGTTACAACAGTAATCCCAGATTTCTTAGGTACCACCTGTGTAGGTGCTACCCAAGTTGAATCTGAGATGGGGTAAACTGCATCCAACAACTTAACAACCTCCTTCATGACCACTTCTTGCATATGAGGATTCAGCCTCATCTGCATTTCTCTAGAAAGCTTTGCACCTTCTTCCAAGTGAATTTTATGCATGCAAACAGCTGGATTGATTCATCCCAAATCAGCAATAGTCCAGCCAATTGCCCTCTTATGCAGCTTTAATACAATCAACAACTCTTCCTCTTGCTTCTCAGTGAGGGAGGAAGAGATAATCACAGGCAATGTTTTATGGTCTCCTAAAAACACATATTTCAAATTTTCTGGCAACTATTTCAGCTCTACATCAGGTGGGCTGAGAAGAGAAGGTAATAAAGGTACCTTAGCTATTTGTGGAAGGGGAAAAATAGCAGGTTTTCATGAAGAAAACCTTGCTGTTTGGACAAGAGTTTCTTGCACAGCATTGACCTCTTTAGTCGTTGAGGCACAAGTTGTCTCTTCCACAACATTTCTCCAAACATCTTCAAAATCAGTGATTAAATCCTTACACTACAGGAACTGGGGTAGAGTTTCCTCTACCAGTTCATCCAACAAATCAACAAAAAAACACTCCTCAGAACTGAACTGAGGCTGGGTAATTGCATTGTAAATATTTAACTTCACCTTCATATTTCTAAAGGACCCTTCCATAATACCAGACCTGCATTGAATACAAGCATTGGCTGTAGCCAGGAATGGTCTCCCCAAAATGACAGGAATGGAAGTTCTGCTTTTTATAGGTTCCATGTCCAATACCAGAAAATCAGCAGGGTAGAAAAACTTATCTACTCCTACCAAGACATCCTTAATCACCCCAACTGGCTTTCTTTCAAATCTGCCTGCTAGTTGCAACACCACATGAGTGGGTTTTAACTCTCCCAAATCTAGTTTCTCATATACAGAATATGAAAGCAAGTTGACACTAGCACCCAAATCTAATAAAGCCTTTTCAATGGTATGTTCCCCAATAATGCAAGGGATTGTGGGGATTCCAGGATCTTGGAGTTTAGGAGGTGTGGCAATGGACAAAATCTGTTTAACTTTCTCCACAGCAAAGACCTTCTTGGATAAATGAATCCTAGATTGTCTTCTGTGTGTGCAAATGTCCTTCAAAAACTTTGCATAGGCTGGGACTTGCTTGATTGCATCAAGCAAAGGAAGATTTATCTTGACTTGCTTGAAAGTCTCCATCATTTCGTCTATTTTTGTATTCCCTTTATCAAAAGGGGATGCAGATTTCATGGCATGGAGAAATGGAAAATGAGGAACTAGTCCTTCATTTACAGCCTTAGCATCGTCACCAAAATTTTTTTGATTTTTCTATTTTTCATTTTTTGATTTTTCTGAGGTACATAAGCACCCCCAATGCTAACATCATGCTGCTCCTGCTGCATGTTCCTAGCAGTTTTCTCATTTTTTTTTTCTTCTTTTTCTGTATCCACATTGTTATTTACTACTCTTCCACTTCTCAAAGTAGTGATAGCTTTTACTTCTTCATGTGAAAAAGAGGCCTCTCCAACCATGAACTATCCTTTGGGATTGTTCAAGGGTTGGCTGGGTAACCTGCCTTCCTCTCTTCTAGCCAATGTATTTGAAAGTTGACCCAATGTGTCTTCAATCTTCTTAATACTCTGACTATGAAAGTTTATAGTTTGAGTTAAAGACCCTAAATTCTGGAGTGAAGTTAGAACTTGGTCTTCAAAAGAAGGGGATCTGGAAGGAGGCTGAGCTGGGGCAGATTGATGCACAAGTTGTGTCATTTGTTGTGGAATGGGCAGCTGAAAATTAGGCTTGGTATAGAAATTATGCTGGTATGGCTGAACAATTTTGAAAGGTACTTGGTGCTTTGGTTGCTGCTGCTGTTGTGATTGATTATTGCCCTGACTCCACCTTAAATTGGGGTGCCCTCTCCATGCATATTCATTAGATTACAACTATCCAAACGATTGGGCAGCATGAACTTGCTCCACCACTAGATCTGGGAACTGTGGTGTAGCTGGACATTGATCATGGGAATGAGTAGGGGACTGGCATATCAGACATGTCTCCTCTACTCTAGCAACCATTGGACCTTGAAATGAGTCCATTAATCTATCAAACTTGGTGGTTAAATTGTACACCTTCCTTTCCAACTCATTCACCTCATAAATCTTTCCCTTGGTAGTCTGCTCTTCATTCAACCGAGCAGGATTCTCAATATCTCTTGACAGAGATTCTTGTTGGGTTGAATTTTCACCAACAACTTCAAATAGGTCCCAGACCTCCTCAACTATTCTTTGCAAATAGCTGCCTCCACAGGATGCATCTACCATATTCTTACCCTTTTGATCAATTCTCTGATAGAAGCTTTGAACAAGCTGCCATTGGGAAACTTGATGAAGCGGGCATTGCCTTAAAAGTTCCTTAAACCTTTCCCATGCTTCATGGAAAGTTTTAGTTGAGTGTTGAGAGAAAGTGACAATGCTTTGTCTCAACTGGCTGGTCTTAGACATAGGAAAGTATTTGGCTAAAAATTGACACTGCAAATCATTCCAAGAAGTAATACTATTTGGTGACAACATGGACAGCCATGCTCTAGCTTTTTCCTTTAATAAAAAAGGAAAGAGCCTAAGCTTGGTTGCCTCTGGACCCAGTCCAGCTATGTTGAATGTGGTACAAAGAGACAAGAATTCATCCACATGCTTGTATGGATCCTCCTTACTCAAACCATGGAAGGAAGGAAGCATCTGGACAGTTGATGATTTGATTTCATAATTTCCTTCAACAGTAGGAAATTGAATGCAAAATGGGGAATTATATGCACCAGGTGCAAAGTAATCTGTCAAGAGTCTAGGTTGCTCACCCATAGTAGCAGTCTTAGCAAAATTCTGTGATGTTTGCCTTGTTCTTAGTAGCCTTTCAACTTCTAAATTCAAAGGGACAATCTCAGGATTGAGAGTCCTCCTACCAAACATACAATACAGATACAGAGAGAATAATTATGCAAAGCAAACCTACAATAATCCTTACTGAGTAGATTCCAAGCTTAATTGTATAGGGATAACTGCACAGATTCAAGCAATAGAAACAGTTAGCACTGATGTAAAAATAAAAATAAAAAACTTAGGTCTACCAATTTTAAAATCTATTCCTCGGCAATGGCGCCAAAAACTTGTTGTCTTCCTAAGTGTGCATGATTTATTTGTATTTTGAAAACAGATATTTCAAAGTATGGATTATACTGAAATTGGACAACTAAAAAAAAGGAAATATCAGCACAGAGAGAAATCAATTAGCCTGCAAGATCAGGGCCAATTGTAGCAAGTTTTAAATGTAAGTGAGTAAAAGATCGTCCACAGAGAATTGATTTAAAATGTATGGTAAACCTCCAGATCTGGCCTCTAATCCTATCTACAAAGCAAATAAGATGAGAGTTGAATTTGTCACATTAACTAAATTATCTAAAAGTAAAATTTAAACTAAGTGATCCAGATTCGAGTTGGGGCAATTGGTTGCAAAATTAATAAGAATGGAGAAATAACAGCTAACTTAAGCTTAGTAATTGATTATAGAATGAGAAATATTGTAACACAGTTGAGAAAGTATCAAATCTTCATCTGGCTACCAGCTCAGATGTAAGAGAAAATAATCCAATTCAAGGATTAGAATTGAGTTGAACTTATGGCTATGATCTGTCCACTGTCATGTACATAGATCATCCAATAGATTTCTTCTTCAATCCAAAGTCTTGATTCAGAACATAAGCACCACTACAAATGCTGTAAGAACCAGGTTACAAACATAGATTCTCACAGGGATAGTGAATTAAGGGAAATTACTTAAAAACAGAAAATCTAAAGGAATCTAATGAGTGAGGAGATCACAATGAACCCTCAACATGAATCTGATTGAGAACGTATTGATGAAAGCAACCTTTTCAAATCCACCATTACAATTACAGAACACAGCTTAAAATAGCTCTCAGATTTGTAGTCTTGAATACAATTCTCACTTGAATTACATAAGTATCTCACAGTTCTCAATTACAGACAAAAGCTAGGCTATTACAAAGGTTTCAGACAAGCTATCTTGATCTGAAGTAGATAATGGGGCAGCAGGAATGAAATTTAAATTCTGGATACCCAAATTGGGCAAATAGTGCGTCTATTTATAGTTTTCCCCAAGTTCAGCTCAAATGTGCATCAACCAATTAGAATTGGTTAGATCTATATCAACTAATAGGAGTCGAGCACAAGGATCCAGATCTGTTCTAGCCAATCAGAGCTGCTTGATCTAGTTCAGCTAATCAGGAGACAGAGGTATCAATTCTTTTATGTAATTCGAAAATCTGTTTGAGCTTCTAGAAGTTCCTGCCAAGTAATTTCATCTTTGGGTGTTCACATGGAGTGAAATATGCCTCTGATTCGTGCTCTGAATCTTCCAGAATGCCCCTAGGTTTTTAAATGCATTGGGGCGCATGCAGAGATTACGGAATTTCCCTTAAAGATGCTGGGAATCTTCATAATACGATTTCGCACAGTTTGGGGACCTTTTCGAAAGGTACTGTAACTTCTAGAGCTCTATTCGCACAGATTGGGGACCTTTTCGAAAGGAAATATGACTTCTGGATCTTTATTCGCACAGATCTGGTGTTGTTCGTAAAGGGTTTTCTTCTTTTCGAAAGGATCATCAACAAATTTGGTTCCTTTCAAATAGATCAAGTGCTCTTCGAAAACCAAGCCTGGAGCTTTAGTTCTTTTTGAATAGATCAGGTTCTTTTCGAAAACCAAGCCTGGAGCTTTAGTTCTTTTCGAATGAATTAGGTTCTTTTCGAATAGATCGGGAATCTTTTCGAATAGATCAGGAATCCTTTCGGGTAGCATTCTGTAGTGCATTCTTCTTTTCGAATGGCCAGTGAGGTTGTCCCTTCTTCTTCCTCAAGATCAAGATGGGTCATCATCTTTTTGGTACTTTTAAGCTACTTTCAGAGTTAAGCCTGCCTTTTTTGTTAGCTGTAAAACAAAAACCTAAAACACTTATTTAGTTCTCTCAAGGGTCTATCAAGGCCCAGATTAAGGGGAAAATGGTATTTTCTAGTTCTCAATAGCAAGCAATTATAAAATTTAATCCACACCTTTGTCCAATCAGTTTTTAGAGGATTCTTAGTAAAAATGTAGTAGTTTAAACCAAGGTACTGTTGAGGCTCCTTCATAGGCACTCAGCTCATGTCCAAGTAGTTTGTGTGAAAAATAGTGCAAAGTTTACCATTAAATTGAGAATCATGTGTTAATTATGCCCCCAACAAAGTTGACTTCAAACCCAAATCTCACTGGGTAGACACTCTTAATCAAAAATAGAAGCGTGTATCAATTCACATAGCCCAAGAGCAGTTACAGCCCTCAAATAGGACTGCAAGCATGAGCATAGGGATTGCCCTAATTTTTGAAATTCCCTAACTCTTTTTACCATAGATTAAACAATTCTTCATCTCCATATGACAGCTCAATTAATTTCATATTAGTAAGGTCTTTTTATTGGGTTGTAATGCTTATGGGAGAAATTTGTAAAAGAATAGAGGGCAAGAAGGATTCAAATTGACAAATCAATAAAGGTAAGGAGGTGGTTCATGACTTCCCTGTCTTCATTTCAGCACAATTCTATCTATTTCTTGAATTTTTGGATTTGAAGTGATCAGTTTCTAATCCTATTTTTAATCTTTCAATGAGATGACTTCTCTTTCTCATTCTCATTCCTTTATTTATTTATTTATTTATTATTATTAATTTTTTTTTATGGGTTGGAATGCCACAACTACATATCTCGCTAGCCTTCAAATGTTTCTTCTTCTTTCAACCAAACATCGAACCTTGCACCTCTAACCTCACTTCTCCTTCTATTTCCTCACTTCTCAGATGGAGGATGAACTAAAACAGGTCAAGAGGTTTTTGGGTTCAAATTTTTTTGTTTTTATCAAAGAAAACTGGGAGTTTTAAAGCTCAAAAAGTGTGTCAAGGGCAGTTCAAAGGTTGGGCATTTTAAGCTCAAACTGTCCAAGGGATGGCCTTACTTCATGTCCTCAAAGTCATGAGTGTTGTCAAGCTATTTTAACTTAGAATTGCCTAACTTCTAGTGATCAGAGCCAGGTCTAATCAGTCCTTGGAGCAAAAAGAATTGCCAAGACACTCTTCAAGAAAAACATTTCAGGCCCATATCTCACTGGGTGTTGTCTTCCATCAGATTTCTAGGGTATAACCTCACAATTTTCACTCTTTTTCAAGTTCACAAAGCACTAATTTTTGGAAATTTCTTGACATTTACTTCCTGCACATGTTGGAACTCCAATACTTTTAGTTTAAAAAGTTTTTCATTTCTTCTTATAAAGAAAAATTAGGTGGGGATTTTCCTTTCATTTGTTCGCAGATTGTTTGTTCAATTATGACTGCACTAACATTAACTATCCTATTGGTAAGGTACACTTTGCCACCCCCCCAAACCTATGAGGAGCAGCGTCCTCACTGTTTAGAGAGAAGGGTGTAGTGCAACATGGTAGCAATAGAAGTACATTAAGCAGGCAATCAAAGAAATGTAGTACAGCAATCGAAGAATTATGAAGTAAAAGAAAACAGAAAATCTATTATACAAAGCAGTAAAAGAAAAAATGTGTACAATGACATAATGGCAGAAAAAAAAAAGTAAAAACCTAAGAACAAAAAAAATCTAGACACAAGGTATCAAAATGACCCATAGCCTCCTCTAGGATATCGTCAACCTGGTGCTCCTAGAAGAGGAACTGCAAGCCAGAGGGGGGGAAAGGGTTTAAGGGGGAGGAGGCTGGGTAGGGGGTGGAGAGAGTGAGGTGGAAGGGGGAGAGGATGCCGATGGTCCTCGCTTTTGTTTTTTCTTCTTTCTCTTATTCTTTTTTTTTTCTCCTCCTTTGCCAAAATCTGTTGCACTTCGTCATATTCATCCCATAAAAATTGTAATGGATCAGGCTCGACTGGTGGTGGCGGTGGTAGCCAGACGGGGTAGAATTCGGTTGAAGATCTGTGCGTTTGTCGTCGGCCATGATCGGGGTTATGGAAGGATTGAAGAGGCAGGAGGGAATGGATGTTAAAGAGGTGGACGAGTCTGATATTTAAAATGCATGGGCGGTGGAATATGAATCGATAAAATAAATCGTTCGCATTCTTCCAAGCTTAATTACTGAAAAAGGTGGGAATAAATGGTAAGGCGGTTGCTGGATGGGGTGTTGTGCGAATTAATATGGGGAATAGAAACGCGGACTACATGTTGGGCCATTTTTAGTAATGGTGGTTAAGTTAAGGAAGTATGCGCAATTAATGCTCAGACACTGGCTTGGGAACAAGGATGAAAATGAGCTCCGACGGGATTGGGGATACGGTTTCGACAGGTTGGTGCAACCTGTCGAGCAATTAAAAACTATTGAACCTCTCGAGAGGTTAACTCCATCCCGTCGAAGGGGTTTTTGGCTGTAGAGAAAAATCATGTCGAGAGGTTCTCAGAATTCAGGTACGTTCATGACCTATCGACAGGTTCTCTTTTCAACAGACATCATCTCGAGAGGTTCGTAAAACCTCTCGACCAGTACTCTGAACCTATCGAGTGTACCACTCATTATTAGAGCTTATCGACAATCGTTTTATTTTTATTTTTTTAATCCTGTCAACAATTGCTTCATACCCTTCGACAGGTTCCAGATCTTGTCGAAATGAACACTTAAAGCCTTCAGAACCTGTCGAACTGTACTCCACTCCTCTCGAAAAGCTATAGTATAGTGTAAACGATTATAATGAATCCTATTAACTAAGCTAAATATTGATAACCTATCAACGCAATAGTAGCAACACTAACAACTACAGTAACTATGATACATAGTGCACATGATTGAGAATCAGTCAGGTAAGGGCGGTTCTTGAAAGAAGATGGTCATCGTAGGTTCCACTAGGTTGTCAACAACATGTTTGAGCCTTTGACCATTTACTTTCAGGATCTTGCCATCTTTAGGATCCCTGATTTCAATAGCTCCCGATGGGGATATATGCTTAACTAGGTACGGTCCTTCCCATCTGGATTTTAATTTTCCTGGGAACAACTTCAACCTCAAGTTGAAAAGCCATACCTTTTCACCAACACTAAACTCTTTTTTCAACAGCCGCTTGTCAAAGAAGGCTTTGGTCTTCTCCTTGTAAATTCATGCACTAAAATTGGCCTCTAACCTCAACTCGTCCAACTCAGATAGCTGGAGTTTCCTGTAAATGCTCGAAGCAATTAAGTCAGTGTTCAATGCTTTAATCGCCCAATATGCCATGTACTCTAATTCTATAGGTAAGTGACATGCTTTTTCATAAATCAACTTGAAGGGAGACATGCCTATTGGGGTCTTATAGGCTGTCCTATAAGCCCACAAGGCGTCTGGAAGTCTCATGGACCAATCCCTCCTGTCTGTTCTCACAGTCTTCTCCAAGATATGTTTGATTTCCCTGTTGGAGATCTCCACTTGCCCACTGGTTTGTGGGTGATAGGGAGTAGCAACTCTATGTGTAACAGAGTATCTTTTCAATAGTTTGTCAAATTGTTTGTTGTAAAAGTGAGCTCCCCCATCGCTAATGATGGCTCTGGGGGTGCCAAATCTGGAGAAGATGTTGTCCCTTAAGAATTTAATGACAACTTTGTGATCATTTGTCCTTATAGCTATGGCCTCCACCCACTTGGACACATAGTCCACAACTACTAGGATGAAATTATGGCCATCGGAGGGAGGGAAAGGTCCCATAAAATCTATTCTCCAAACATCAAATAGTTCAACAACCAGTATTGGTTGCAAAGGCATTGAGTTTCTTCTCGAGGCACTTCCCATTTGCTGACATCTTGAGCATTCTTCAAAATGTTGCTAGGCATCCTTGAAAAGAGTGGGCCAATAGAAGCCACTTTGCAACACTTTTGCAGTAGTTTTGTTGCCACTGAAATGGACCCCACAGGCTTGTTCATGGCACATGGTTAGGATGTTTGTAAATTCAGTCTCTGGCACACATCTCCTTACTACTTGGTCTGTACAAATCTTAAAGAGGTGAGAATCATCCCACATGTAATGTTTGATCTTTGAGAAAAATAGACTTTTATCATTCATGTTCCAATGTGGGGATATCCTCCCCACAGCCAAGTAGTTGACTATGTTTGCAAACCAAGGGTCACTCATCGCAACAGTAAATAGTTGTTCATCTGGGAAGGAGTCATTGATGGGCAAGCTGTCTTCTGCAATAGCTAGGATCCTGGATAGGTGGTCTGCTACCATGTTCTCAACCCCCTTCTTGTCCTTAATTTCTAAATCAAACTCCTACAAAAGCAAAACCCGTCTTATAAGTCTAGCTTTAGCATCTTTTTTAGACAAGATATATTTTAAGGCTGAGTGGTTAGTGAACACAATGATTTTAGATCCCAGCACATAAGATATGAATTTCTCCAAAGCAAATACAATGGCTAACAACTCCTTCTCAATTGTTGTGTAATTCAGCTGGGCATCAACCATTGATTTGCTTGCATAAGCCACTACACTTGGTGCTTTGTCTCTTCTTTGTCCCAAGACTGCACCAATGGTAAAGTCTGATGCCTCACACATCAGCTCAAATGGTAGGGAGAAATTGAGGGCGTGTAGAATGGGTGCAGTGGTCAAGCATGTCTTTAGTAGTTCAAATGCATCCTGGCATTTATCATTGAATTCAAAAGGAACCTCTTGGCACAACAAGTGGCAAAGAGGTTTGGAGTTTTTGCTGAAATCTTTGATGAACCTCCAATAGAAACCAGCATGTCCCAAAAATGACCTGACTTTCTTGGCAGTTTTGGGTGGCGGGAGATGTGCAATTAAGTATATTTTAACTTGATCAACCTCTATCCCTTTGTGGGAGACAACATGTCCTAAGACAGTCCCTTAAGTCACCATGAAGTGACTCTTCTCCCAACTCAAGACTAGGTTGGTTTTTTCATATCTTTACAACACCAAACTAAGGTGCTGCAAGCACTGGCTAAAATCATCCCCATAAATGGGAAGGTCATCCATAAAAATCTCAAAGAACTGATCAATCATGTTAGAGAAAATAGCATACATACATCCTTGAAAGGTGGCAGGTGCATTACACAGTTCGAATGACATCCTTCCATATGCAAAGGTTCTAAAGGGACATATAAAGGTAGTTTTCTCTTGATCTTGTGGGTATACAGGGATTTGGTTATACCCTGAATAACCATCAAGAAAATAGTAAAAAACATTGCCTGCCAATTTGTCTAAGATCTGATCAATGAAGGGCAATGGGAAGTGATCTTTGCTGGATTTCTCATTGAGCTTCTTGTAATCCATGCACACCCTCCAACCAGTGGTTTACCTGGTTGGAATCAACTCTCCTAAGGCTGCTTGAACTATAGTGATCCCAGACTTCTTGGGCACCACCTAGGTGGGAGCCACCCATTTAGAATCCAAGATGGGGTAAATGACTCCAACATCTAACAGCTTGACAATTTCTTTCATGACAACCTCCTGCATGTGTGGGTTCAATTTCCTTTGCATCTCTCTAGAGGGTTTGGAGCCCTCTTCAAGATGAATCTTGTGCATGCACACAATAGGATTTATCCCTCCAAGATCCATAATAGTCCACCCTATTGCTCTCTTATGCTTCCTTAGCTCACAAAGCAGCTCTTCCTCTTGTTCAAGAGTGAGGGAGGAAGAAATTATGACTGGCAGTTTCTTGTTTGCTGCTAGGAAAGCATACTTTAAAGATTTTGGGAGCTGCTTTAACTCCACATCTGGGGGACTAATGATGGACGACAATAGGGGTTCTTTAGAGGGTGGTGGGAGAGAAAGTAAAGCAAGATTCCATGGATGTTGCTCTAGTGGTCCCCCTTTATCATTAACAGTTTTCACTTGCTCAAACTCGAGTGTGGGGACCATTCCTTCCACTGTTTCCTCTCCAGTTTCTTCAAGATCACCAAACAGATCATTACCCTACAGTAATTTAGGAATGTTTCTTCAATAAGCTTATCCAGCACATCAATGGAAAAACAATCCTCATTCTCCAAATGAGGGTTATGAGCTGCACTATAAGCATTCAACCTGACTTTCATGTTACCAAAAGTCACTTCCATGACCCCTTATCTGCATTTTATGTATGCATTTGCAGTGGCCAAAAATGGTCTGCCTAGGATCACAGGGATAGAAGTAGCACACTTGCTCGGCTCCATATCAAGCACCAGAAAATTAGCAGAATAAAAGAATTTGTCAACCCCGACCAAGACATCTTCTATGATTCCCACAGGCTTCCTCTCAGATATGTCAGCTAGTTGTAAGACTACATGTGTGGGCTTCAATTCTCCTAAGCCCAGCTTCTCATATACTGAATATGGAAGAAAATTTACACTAGCTCCCGGATCTAACAAGGCTTTTTCAATGGTATGATCCCCAATGATGCAAGGGATACTGGAGACTCCAGGGTCTTGGAGATTTGTTGGGGTTGCAATATTCAGTATCTACTTCACTTTATCTACTGAAAAGACTTTCTTGGAGAGATGTATCCTAGATTGTTTTTTATGGGTGCAAAGGTCTTTTAAAAACTTGGCATAGGCTGGAACTTATTTGATTGCATCTAGTAAAGGCAAATTGATTTTTACTTGTTTAAAGGTTTCCAGCATTTCCTCCACTTTGGCATGCCCTTTATCAAAAGGGGAAGGTGCTTTCATTGCCCTAGGAAATAGTAAACGTGGGATTGCTCCCCCGTTTGCAGCCTTAACCAACTCATCATCCTTCTTTTTATTCTTATATTTTTATTGAGGATCATCATCTTTCTCTTTATTCAACATGAGCTGCTCTTGCTGTACATTCTCTGTAATTACTTCTTTTTATTTTTCTGAAATTTTCACAGGCCCACAACCTACTTGATTGTCCACCGGCCTTCCACTTCTCAATGTGGTGAAAGATTTGGCTTCCTCATGAGAAGAGGAGACCTCACCTATTGCATACTGTCTCCTTGGGTTGTCCATGGGTTGGCTAGGTAGCCGCCCTTCCTCTCTCTTTTTTAAAGCATTAGATAGTTGGCCAAGATGGTTTTCTATCTTTTTAATGCTTTGGCTATGAGAGTATACAGTTTGAGACAAGGGCCCTAAATTCTGCACTGAGACTAGAACTTATTCCTCAAAAGAAAGTGATCTAGCAGTTGGAGGGGGTCCAATTTGTTGTATAGGCTAAGTCATGGGCTGTTGGTAATGGGGCCTTGGAAAGTAATTATGTTGGTAGGACTGGGCATTTTTATAAGGCATGGACTGTTGTGGCTGTTGTAGCTAGTTTGGAAGAGTATCTTGTCTCCACCTCAGATTGGGGTGGTTTCTCCATTGGTAACCAGCAGTAGGCTGTTACCCAATAGATTGAGTAGCAACCACATGTTCCATCATAAGATAAAAAAATTGGACAGATGAAGGGCATTCCTCAAGGGAATGAGTGGGGGACTGACATATAACACATGCCTCCTCTACTGCAGCAGCCATGGGTGACTGCATTGCTCCCATGAGCTTATCAAATATTTGGGTTAAACTATCCACTTTCCTCTCCAAATCATTGTGTCCACTCACCTCATACATTTTTCCTCTCATGGTATTATCTCTCACCATTCGAGGAGTTTCACAATCCCTGACCAATGTCTCTCTTTGCATAGATTTCTCACTGATGATATCAAATAGTTCCCAAGCCTCCTCAACAGTTTTGTGGAGGTAGGTACCACCACAAGAGGCATCTACCACATCTTTACTTTTAGAGTCAATTCCGTAATAGAAACTTTGAACAAGTTACCATTCAGGGATTTGATGATGAGGACATTACTTCAGGAGCTCCTTGAATCCCTCCCATGCTTGGTGAAAGTCCTCAGTTGGGGCTTCAGTAAATGAAATAATGCCCTTCTTCAACTGGCTTGTCTTGGACATGGGGAAAAACTTGGCCAAAAAATGACATTGAAGGTCACTCCAGGACTGAATACTGTTGGTTGGGAGCATTGACAACCAAGTTTTGGCTCTATCCTTTAGTGAAAAAGGAAAGAGTCTCATCCTGGTTGCTTCCTCCCCCAAACCTGCAATATTGAATGTGATACACAATCCTAGAAATTCATCAATGTGCTTGTATGGGTCTTCATTGCTCAGGTCATGGAATGAGGGTAGCATTTGGATAATGGAGGACCTAATCTCATAGTTCCCTTGAACAACAGGGAATTGAATGCAGAAGGGAGAATTATAAACCCCTGGTGCATTGAACTCCTTCAAGGTCCTAGGTTGCTCACCCATTGCAGAATTATTAGAATCAAGAATAGAAGTGTGTAACGGGTGCTTAGGTCTAAGAAGTCTTTCAACCTCAAGATCCAAAGGAGCAATCTCAGGATTAAGAGATCTCCTCCCAAGCATACACACCTCAAGGATCAAGAACAACACAACAAATCACAGTGCAAGGATCAACAATTCAATCATAAGACAGACAACCACACAACTACTGATATACTAAGTTACAGATCTAGAAATGGAAACAGAGTTAAGAGATGCAAACTTATGCACTGAATGCTTTTCCAAGTGATACAGAGCTCCTCTTAGCTCCACAGATCCAGATCTGAAACATAGTTAAACTACAACAAAAACTAAAGCAACAATTAATCAAACACTTGTCAAACAATTAGAAAATGTTAACTAAAAATTGAGAAAAACATAGATCTACCAAGTTAGAAACACAGATCGCTGGTAGCGGCGCTAAAAACTTGTTGGGCATTTATCCTGTGCTCAAAAAGGGGTTTAAAATCAAATAATTATGGAATCCCTGAATTGCACACACACCAAGGCAAACAGAATCATAGACCTACAAGTATTCATGGCTATTGCAGCAAGTTTTGAAAGGGTAAGGGTATGTCCACAGAGAAATGTGGTCTAACTTTCAGTAAATCTCCAGATCTAGAGTGGATCTGACACTCTATCCTAATCTAAGAAGAGGAGAGGTTTTGAGGTTTTGTCACTTTAACTACAAACTACAGAATTAAATGCTACTGATCTAGATCTAATTCGACATAGAGGTAAGGGGAGATATAGAAGGGATGAAAAATCAAACGATGAGAACAGCAGCTAGGGGTATTTGTCTCTCACTGAAAATCGAAGGAATCAATGGCAATGCTAAGATCTGAATTGCTACAGTCCTCTTTTTTAGCTCCCAACTTCCCAAGTTACCCTGGCAGAGGTGAGGTATAAGAATCTAATCTCAATCAGAGGATTGAAGCAATCCTGAGGCTATAATCTATCCACTTTAATGGTCACAGACCATCCTAGAGATTGTTTCGCTTCAAAGATCTTGAGTAGAATAGGAAAACCATTGCAGATGTTGTAGATGCCAGGATATGAGACCCTCATAGGCTAACATCTACCGAAATATCCAACCCAGGGAAAAAGACTATGAAAAAGTAAAATATAGATCAGAATCACCATTAAAATCCACAATTATACTGCAAAATTATAATACAATTGTGCTCAGATCTATAATCAGTGCATCTTATAGTTATTTACAATGCCTTTGAATCTCTCAATTTATAGCTTAAGACCTCAACCTAACTACTGAGAAGAGTTTAGCCACTCATGATTGGCTAAAGAGAGAAGGGAGAAAGGAGGAAGAAGAAGGAAGAATTATGGGAAAATGGATCTCGCCCTAAACTCTGGTTTTCTCAATTTCTGGATCATTTCTTCTGCATTTTCTCTAAGCTTTTATACTCTCCTCCTCTATCCTCAGATCCGTTTCAGCCAATCAGAATGCAAGGGAATAATTCTGTTATGCTGATGGGGCTGATTTCTCTTCTAGAAGCTCTTCTCCCATTGGCTCTCATCTGATAAGTACATGTCATACCATTAGGGTTTCCGCGCGGGGCCCATTGTGTACCTAAAATACCCTCAGGGGTCGCTGACGTGCTTTAGAACACATGCATAGGTTTCTGGCATGGACAACTACTGAAGACAAAATTGAGAAGTTCCCCAAATCAAGTGTCAAGAGGTTCTAGGATCCTCTCGACAGGTTCTATTTGGCTTTGCATGCAAATCGACGGGTTTGTAGACCTATCGAGAGGATTGACGGTGTTTGTCAATAAGATTGGCAATCATCTTGTTCATCTCCTCGACAAGTTCTGGTCAACTCCTCGATTGGTTGTCGCAGATCTTGTCGATAGCTTCTTTTCATCCTCTTAAGGAATGCGCCCAGTAGTTGTCGACAGGATTTAGTGCACTACACGACGGGTTCAGTTGAACCTCTCGACATGTAAATCAATCCTCTTGACATATAAATCAATCCTCTCGATATCTTCTCATTTCGGCACCAGATCCTCTCGGCAGCTTAAGAGAACCCCTTGATAGCTTGATATCTATGCTTTCATGACTGGCACGCACTTCTAATGTGCTATCTTTCATCTGTCTCGCCCTTAGCCACCTCTGGGTGGATTCAATCTCCATCCCTTGGCACTGTACTTCGTCTCACGTGCACCCAGTTGGGTTCATGGCCTTCAATGAGTTTCTTAGGCTTTGTGAGTTGTTGGAGTTTGAGCACAAGTTGAGGCTACAGATTGCTTATCTGCCCTTTTTATTGGTTGTCTGTGCTAAGGCTATAATTTATTGTTTATCTATAAAACATACTTAAAACACATTATTAGACACTTCAAGGGTCTTCCAAAGGTCAGGTTAGGGGGTGAAAAATGGTATTTTTCACTGCTTAATAGTTTACACTAGCTCCCAGATCTAATAAGTCATTCTCAATAGTATGATCCCTATTGATGCAGGAGATTGTGGGAACTCCAGGGTCTTGAAGCTTGGTTGGTGTTGTAATAGACAACACTGGGTTTACTTTTTCAGTACAAAAGACCTTCTTGGATAAGTGTATCCTAGACTATTTTTTGTGGGTGTACAATTCTTTCAAAAATTTTGCATAGGTTGGAACTTGCTTAATGGCATCAAGTAAAGGCATGTTGATCTTTACTTGTTTGAAAGTTTCTATCATCTCCTCAACCTTAGCATTCTCCTTAATAAAAGGAGAAGTTGCTTTTAATGCATTGAGAAATGACAAATGGGGAACTGACCTCCCATTTGCAGCCTTAGCAAGTTCATCATATTTTTCTTTATTTTTATTTTCAATTTTCTGTTAGGGCACCATCACCCCCCTTATTTTTTATATGCTGCTCCTGCTGCATATTTTCATGAGTTGTTTCTTCATTTTCTACACTTGACTCATCAGGCTCAATACCAACTTGGTTATCCACCAGCCTCCCACTCCTCAAGTTGGTGATAGATTTTGCTTCTTCATGGGAAGGAGTCTCACCAACCATGTACTACCCCTTTGGATTATTCATGGGCTGATTAGGTAGTCTCCCCTCTTCTCTCCTAGTCAAAGAATTAGATAACTGACCAAGGTGGTCCTCTATCTTCTTGATGCTTTGACTGTGAGAGTTAACAGTTTGAGATAAAGAGTCCAAATTCTACAGTGAAGCCAGAACTTGCTCTTTAAATGTGAGGGACCTAGAGGGTGTTGGGGCTGGTGCACATTGATGCACAGGTTGAACCATTAGCTGGGCCATAGGCTGTTGGTATTGGGACCTTAGAAATAATTCTGCTTGTATGGCTGGGCATTCCTATAAGGCATGGATTGTTGTGGCTGTTGCTACTGTTAGTTTTAAAAATTATCTTGTCTCCACCTCAAGTTGGGATGGTTTCTCCAATGATAACCAGCAGTAGACTGATGTCCATAGGACTGAGCAATATTCACATGTTCCATCATAAGGTCAGAAAATTGGGCAGCTAAGGGACATTCCTCAAGGGTGTGAGTGGGGGACTAGCATATGATACATGCCTCCTCCACTTTGGCAGCCATTGGAGACTGTATATCTCCCATGAGCTTATCAAACTTTTGGGCCAAGCTATCCACTTTCCTCTTCAAATCATTATTACAACTCACCTCATACATTTTCCCTCTGGTAGTATTTTCTCTCACCACTCTAGGGGTCTCAAAATCTCTCACCCAGGTCTCCCTTTGCATGGAGTTTTCACTAATGATATCAAACAACCCCCAAGCCTCATCAGCTGTTTTGTAGAGGTATGTACCACCACACAAGGCATCAACCATATCCCTTCTTTTGGGATCAATTCCTTGATAGAAACTTTGGATAAGTTGCCATTCAAGAATTGGTGATGGGAACATTGCTTCAAGAGTTCTTTAAATCTCTCCCAGGCTTGGTGAAAGTCTTTAGTTGGGGCATGAGAAAATGAGATAATGCTCTTTCTCAACTGACTTATTTTAGACATGGGGAAGAACTTGACCAAAAACTAATATTGAAGGTCATTTTAGGACTGAATACTGTTGGTTGGGAGCATTGACAACCAAGTTCTGGCTCTATCCTTTAGTGAAAAAGGAAAGTGTCTCAACCTAATTGCTTCCTCCCCCAAACTTGTAATATTGAAGGTAGTGTACAGTCCTAAAAATTCATCAATATGTTTGTATGAGTCTTCTTTGCTCAGGCCATGGTATGAGGGTGACATCTATATGATAGAAGGCTTGATCTCACAGTTCCCTTGGACAACAGGGAATTGAATGCAGAAGGGAGAATTATAAACCCCTGGTGCATTGAATTATAACACCAAGTCCTAGGTTGCTCACCCATTGCAGAATTACCATAATCAATCACAAGAGTGTGTACGGTGTTTTTAGGTCTGAGAAGTCCTTCAACTTCATGATCTAAAGGAGCAATCTCGGGATTAAGAGATCTCCACCCAACCTTACACACCAAAGACTCAACACAGTCACAAAAAATAACACACAAAATTTAGAAAAATAATCACAAAATACACAACTAATGCTGCAGATCTACAAAGCTACAGATCTAGAAATGTAAGCAGAGTTAGAAAATGCAAACTTAAGCAAAGCTTGCTCCTCCAATTGGTACAATGCTCTTTTCAACACCACAGGTCTAGATCGGAAACACACAATCAAAATATAAAAAACTACAGTAGTAATTAGTCAAACACTAAACAAGCAATTAAAAATCTAATTCTAAAAATGAGAAAAACTTAGATCTATCAAGTTAAAAACACAAATCCCCGACAACGGTGCCAAACACTTGTTGTGCTGCCCACCTTGCAATTATTATATGATTAAAATAGCCAATTAAAAGATAAAAAATACAGATTGTGGAATCAAGGTGAACAACTAGTCCTGCAAGAACCAGAGCTATTGCAGCAAGTTTTAAAAGGTAAGTAAGGGTATGTCCATAGGAAAATATGATTTAACTATAGTAAATCTCCAGATCTACGATAGATCTGGCACTCTATCCTAACTTAAGCTAATTTAAAATATCAAAGAGGAGAGGTTTTTGGTTTTTATCACTTTTACTGCAAGCTATAAAGGTCAAATGCAAGTGATCCAAATCTAATCAAACATAGAGATGAGGGGAGATAGAGTAAAGATGAAAATTCAAAAGATGGAAAACAACAGTTAGGGGTCTTGGTTTCTTATTGAAAATCAAAGGAATCAAAGGCAGTGTAGAGGACAGATTTGCAACAATCCTCCATCTGGCTACCAGCTATCCGGGTTCCCCCAGCAGATGTAAGGTATAAGAGTCCAATCTCCACCAATGAATCGAAACAATCTTAAAATTATGAGCTAGCCTTCTACTTGATACAATTCATCTCAGAGATTGCTCCAATCTATTGATCTTGATTGGAATAGGTAAACTATTACAGATGTTGCGGGTGCTAGGCTATCAGCTCCCTATTTCTGACTGGCATCCACAGGAGTATCCAATCCAGGGAAATAAAATATGAAGAAGTGAAATATATATTAGAATTACCTTTAAAAACCATAATTATATTACAAACTTAAAATCCTATTGTGCCCAGATCTGCAATCTGTGCAACATATAATCTCTTACAAGCCTCTGAAACTCCCGATTTACAGCTCAAGACCTCACCCTAACTACTGAAAAGAGTTTAGCCAACTATGATTAGCTAAAGAGAGAATGGGAGAAGAAGGAAGATAGAGAGAGTTCTTGGAGGAAAAATGGATCTCGAACTATGCTCTGATTCTCTCAAATTTTGGATCCCTTTTTTATAAAACTTCTCTTCTATTTATACCTTCTCCCTCTGTCTCAGATCCGTTTCAGCCAATCAGAGCCCAAGAGAATAATTTTATTATTCTGGGCTACTGAAGTGGTTGATTTCTCTTCTAAAAACTCTTCTCCTATTGGTACATAACTAAAAAATACACATGAGGCAGTTAGGGTTTTCAATCGTGCATAGTTGAATACCAAATATACCCCCAGGGGTTACTAACGTGCTTTGGAAGGTGTGCATAAAGCATAGGCGTGTGGCAGCTGCTGTGAAAGGACCTGAGAAGTTCCTAATATGAGTGTCGAGAGGTTCAGAGAACCTCTCGACAAGTTCTTAGTCTCCTTGCTCTTCATTTCGATAGGTTTGGGAACCTCTTATTGAGTTGAATTGCACTAGTCGATAGGATTGGATGACTCGTCGACAGGATCTATGTGGCTTTCGATAGGATTGGGTAGCACTCGATAGGATCTGAAGGCTTCTCGACAAGATTGGAAACATCTCGAGATGTTGATTTGCACTCGTTGATAGGATTGGAGTTCAATTTAACCTTTTGTCTAATTCTTCATCCATCCTCTTGGCAGGTTATAATCAACCTATTGACTGGTTATACAAACTACCACTGAGCTCTCGACAAATTCTATCTATCCTCGCGAGAATGCGCCTGGCTTCAGGTGAGTTATCGACATGTTGTCTTGGACTACTCGACAAGTTCAGTTGAAGCTCTCGAGATGTACATAAAACCTCTCAATATCTTCATAGTTTTTCCTCAGAACCTCTCGACAGGTTATAATTAACCTTCAGAACTTCTCGACAGGTACTGGGGAGCTCCTGACAGCTTCTGCACCTCCAAGTATCCTCTCGACAGGTTGGCTATTGCTTACAAAACCTCTCGACAGCTTCATGGAACCTCTTGATAGCTTAACTTTAGTGCTTCCACAGCTGGCACACAACTCTAGTGTGTTGCTCTTTCATTGTTCAACACTCAGCCACTTCTTGGTGGATTCAATCCTCATTCCTTACAACCGCACCCAGCCTCAAGCATCTCCTGTTGGGCTAAAGACAATCTCATGAACTTCTAAGGCTCTTGTGGACTGCTTAATTGGCTGGCCTTTAGGCTGTAGGGTCATATGTTGAACAACAACCTACTTCTTTGGCTATTTTAAGTGGATATCTGTATTAAGCTTCAATTTCTTGCTTATCTATAAAATACACTCAAAACACATTATTAGTCAGCTCAAAGGTCCATAAAAGGTCAGGTTAGGAGGTAAAAAATGGTATTTTTCATTGCTTAACAGTAACTCTGTTGCAGGCTTAGCCACGCGAGGCAGCACCTCTATTGTGCGAGATAACACATTTGCTCCTCTATTGTTATGCATCTGCTGCTGTTGCAGTCCTCTCCACTCACATCTATGCTTCTTTCATCTGTTAGACTTTTTTGGTCCATTATGACATACAAAATAGTCACCATGGTGTGTACCACCATGGTGTTCCATCAGTCTTTGGCTCAGCTGCCATCTCTTGGTTGGATTCTCTCTTTTCTTGGCACAAAAGGCATGGACTTTGTATTAAGCTGCACAAGTTATTAGTAACTACAAAACAAGCTAACCAAGAGTTTTTAGTCAACTGTAAGGTGTAGCAAAGGCCAGGTAAAGAGATGAAAAGTGGTACTTTTCAGTGAATAACACACCCCAAACCTAATCTTTGCAAGACCCTGAGCAAAGGAAAAATTAAAATAACTATTCTAAAAATCAAAATGCCACATTCATAGGGAGCACGGATTCATTTAGCTTATGCATCAAGCCTTTTAAACCCCTAGGTGATCCCTAGTGGAGGAGTGAAGTCTCTTGAGGATTTTTAGTGAAGGTACCCACAAACTTCTCAATGAAATTGTTACCAAAAGTGCAACATTATCAAATCAATATTAAAAAATTAGAGCATCAGCCCACCTTTGATTCTTTTCAAAATATAAGGAGTTTAAACAAATGATATACACAGACCATTAACTCATTAAAAACTCTTACATGTATGCATACTATTTCCAATTAGCTTACACAAAGAGAAACAATAAGTTTATGTCAGTACTGAGCTCACTATTAATTCAAAAATTAGGTTTAGGCACTGCCCAATACATTCAATATCAAACCCAATACTTACCAGGGCAGTCTCTCACAATGAACTTTCAGGGTTTTCATTTTCTCACAAGCTCAAGAGCAGTTACAGTCCCCAAATGGGTCTGCAAGCATGAGCATAGGTAAAACTCTTAAATTCTAGCATCATTGGTTATTTCTCACCATAGATTGGATAACTCCTCATCTCCACATAATAGCTCATTCAACTTAGGATCACAAGGTCTTAGATTGGGTTGTAATGTGGCTTATGGGTGTAGGTTATAAAGAATGGAAGGGTGAAAAGGTTGCAAAATTGATAAATCAATAGGTGAAGGAGGTGTTTCATGACTTCACCTTCTTTAGATCAGCACATTTCATCTTTGATATTTTTCAGACTTGAAGTGGCCATCTTCTCCTCTTATTTTTACTTTTTTCAATGAAATCCCCTCTTGACTCCTCTTTTATGTTTCTTCTTCATTCACTAAATATTGACCTTAGCTTATCCATCTTCAACTCCTTCTCCTTTACCTTCTGAATTCTCAGAGTTGGGGTAGGTTTGAATCAGGTCCATAAGTTTAGTTACAAGTACTCAGGTGTATTTTGAAGAAAACTAGAAATTAAGGCTCAAAAGGTGTATGCACAAGGGCAGTTTGCTGGGTTTGGTATTTTAAGGCTCAAACTGTCCAAGAGAATGCCTTGATCCTTTCTGAAATTTCATGGATACTTGTTAAGACCTGAAAAGTACCACCTTTTACCCCTTAACTTAGCCTTTAATTAGACCCTTAGCCATCTAATAAAGGTTTGTTAAGTGTTTTTTGTAAGCAATAAATAGCAGTACAATAAGGTCAGGTATCCTGTTAAGGAACCCATGATTGGCACCAGAAGTCCCTCAGAAGAATGAGCCACGAATCCTGACCTGAGGTAAGCCTCGCACAACTGATAAAGCTCCAAAGAATTTAGGAATTTAGGCTTCGCGCAGTCCTCGCTACGTTCCCCAAGACTTCATGAGAAGTTCTCGCGCAGTGGAGTGACAGAAGAGCTTCAGAAGCCTTGAGTCACGCAGCTCTCGTGAAGTTCAAAATTTAAAGGTCGCACAGTCTCGCGTAGTTCAAGAAGACCCCTCTCACCCTCACGTAGTTCACTCAGAATAGCTGAGGACAGAGAGCTTTAGGAAAGTTGTCGTGCAGCTGCCGCCTAGTTGCTGCGAAATACAAAGCATCAAAGGAGCTGCCGCGTAGTTCAGAAAAGCCTCAAAGCTATCGCAAGGATCCTCACGAAGATCCATTGGAGTGATGCTCGCACAGTTCCTACGCTATTCCAACCCAACCTCGCGAAGCTCAATCCAGCGAGAGCGCACCAACCTCATGACAGCTGAAGCTTTAGAGTTAAACTCAGCCATTCGAAGAACAGAGCTACAACACGACGAGTCTAGGAAACAATGGCTACCTAGTGAAGCTCTGAACTTTAACCTTCCATCGCTTCAGCAGAGGACTTTTTGGGAATTTCCAAGGATTAGGGCACGCACTCCCACACTCAAATCTCCATGCATGCACCCCGAGGCATCCAAGGAACATTATTCGACCATGTGGCATCGATAAAATTAGGGTTTTCTAACCCTAATGAGCCGCCACACCACTGCTATATAAACCCAAACTTGGTTTAGGTTTAGCAGCTTAGACTTTATCACTGAGACGGGATCTGAGATCATTTTCTTTTCTGTTCTTCTGTAGTTGTAAGTAGTTTTCCTTTTTCTTTTTCTTTCTCTCCATAGTCCAGCACTTGCTGGCTATGCCTTTGTATGTATTTTTGAACTAGTTTAATCAATGTTTTGTAATAGGATATGTACTTTTATGGGATGTGTGCGAATGAGAGTTGCTCTGTGCAAGGCTGTTGCCTTGTGATCCGCCATTGCTTTGGCTGTGATTTAAAGCAATGGAGGACTGATTCTAAGGATCCATTTAGATCTAAGTGACCTATGTGTCTGGGCTATCATGGTCAGATACAGCCTTAGCCCCACCACAAGACCCACTAGATCTGAAATCCCCATGGGAGCCTGAGCTGGTAGCCTTGTGACCATGGTGGTGGCAGCAATATTGCTATTCTATTTTGGACTCTATGAGGAGGATAGCCTCTGGGATAGTCTGTGACCATTCAAGTGGACAGGCTATAGCCTTAGGGTGAAGCCAATCTGTAGGATCCAAGATGGATTCTTCTTCTCTGCACATGTGCTTGTAGCCTTGTGGGAGATTGTACAGAGGTAAACTCTCTTATATTTGTATAGACTCACCATCAGATGTTAGATCTGATCTGGTTATGGAGATTATAGGCTTGTGACTAGACCATTGCAGTCCCACTCAAGCAATGGATAGCTAGATCGAAGGTTTTACTCAATCCCTTGCTAGTTCTATGTGTCTGGGCTAACATGGTCCTATATAGCCCTAGCCCCGCACATAGAGCTTTAGAGGTTGAGGTTCCCTATGGATTCTTGAGCTTGTTGCCTGAATGAAGTAGTGCCTACAATGATTAACTTGTTTTGACCCATCTCTGGACTGTGGTTCCCCTATGGGATAGTCTGTGACCATTTGAGTGGACAGGTTATAGCCTTAAGGGATTGGATCATGGCACAGAGATGGGTTGGATTCTTTCTCCTCAATGGTCATAATATAGCCATTGGACAGGATTTCTATAACATCAGATCTGAATCTGAGTTACAAAACTCCTTTGAGCTAGACCCAATAGCATACTTCTCACCCTTTTATATTTATTTTCCCACACTCCATCCATCTTCTCAACCCTTTCTGTAGTTAATTCATTAGGCTACCTTAGGATATTTAGAATAAGTGACCCTAAACTCCCTTCCTTTTAGGACTGCCAGATCTGTAGTCAGATCTGGAGGGACTACTAGAGATGGCTCCCTTGGAGCCGTAGATCATCTTTCCCTGTGGGGCAAACTCTTACTTATCAAAACTTGCTACAAATGGACCCTGTATCTTGCAGGTCTAGGATTTCTCAGTTGTGCTGATTCCATCCCTTGTTTTACTTTGATTTTAAATTGCTTTTACCACCAACAAATAAAGTAAGCACACTGGGAGGCGCAACAAGTTTTTGGCGCCGTTGCCGGGGAACGTTGATCTATTAGTAGCCCCTAGGATTTTTGTATTGTTGGTATTCTGTGTTAGCTGTGAATAATTGATACTGCTGATGTATATGTGATTTTTCTTGCAGATTTGGACAGTAGCAGAAGAGGACAGTGGACTGCACTTGGATCTTAACTAACTCTATTTGCAAATTCTCTAACCTTTAAAACTCTATCAATTTCTCTTATAATTTCCATAGCAGTATTTAGGATAGTTGTAAATTTATGTTTTCTTAAATAGCTGTAAATTTGTTAGATAAATTCTTTGAGTCAAGTGCAATGTGCCTGTAAGGAGTTGTCCCTACTGGTGGTGTGTTTGTATGCTAGGTAGGAGATCTCTTAGACCAACTTTAGAGCCTTTCAACCCTGAGCTAGAAAGGGGTAAAAGACTTAGAAGGAACAGGCACACCACAGTAGAGCCCCCAATTGAATCTGAGACAGTAGCTATGGGCGAAGAACAACCCAGAACTCTCAAGGAGTTGAATGCTCCAGATGACTGTAACTCTCCATTTAGCATTCAATTCCCTGATGTTCAAGGGAACTATGAAATTAAAACTTCAATCATCCAGATGCTGCCCTCTTTCCATGGGCTTATCAAGGAAGACCCTTACAAGCACATTGACCAGTTCTTGGCCTTGTGCACCACATTCAATATCGTTGGTTTGGGACCTGAGACTACTAGGCTCAGGCTCTTTCCCTTCTCTCTGAAGGATAGGGCTAGTACCTGGTTGGCTACTCTTCCCAACAATGGCATCACTTCGTGGAAAGACCTACAGACCAAGTTCCTGACAAAGTTCTTCCCTGAGACTAAAACTAGCTAGTTGAGGAAGGCAATTCTTGCTTTTTCCCATTCCCCAACTGAGGATTTTAATCAAGCCTGGGATAGGATTAAGGAAATGCTCCAACAATGCCCCCACTACAAGATCCTAGACTGGCAGCTTGTACAAAGCTTTTACAATGGGATTGATGAGAAAAATAGAGATATGGTTGATGCCTCTTGTGGTGGAACCTACATGCACAAGACTGCTGATGATGCATGGGAATTGTTTGAAGTAATTAGTGAAAATGCTTTTCAAAAGCTAGCCCTAGCGAGAACTAGTCAGGAGTCTGTGTCAAAAGTGGGGCCTGCTACATTGTCAAGAGGAAAAGTTTATGAGGTGTATGGGAACAACGATCTGCAGCTGCAGATGGCAAACCTCTCAGAGAAGTTTGACAAATTACTGACTGTGATGCAACCCAGAAGGGCTACTCAAGTGGTGGAGGCATGTCTGATATGCACCCCACAAGACACAAAGAGGAATGTCCATCTGCAGGTAATATCCTCGAATTGGTATTGGAACATGTCATTGCTATGAATTTTTAACTAGCAACAATCTGGAGGCTACAACAGACAGCCATTTGGATACCAGCACCAAAATGCTGGTTACCAATGGAGAGACCACCCAAATCTGAGGTGGAGGCAAGACAATTATATGAAGCCCCAGCAAATTTTGACCTTATCCCGAAGGCCACAGCAACAGTTCAATCAGGGATATGCCCCTAGGTCTAATTTCCAACACCAGCAGCAGCCCCATCTGCAACAAAATCAATTGGTCTTACCCCCATCTCAACCCATAAATACTTCCTTCGAGGACCAGGTCTTGACTTCATTGCAAAACTTGGGGTCCTTGGCTCAGACTGGATGTTCTCACAGTCAGAGCATCCATGAAATGGAAGAGCAGATAAGCAAAATTTCAAATGCCTTGGCTAGGAGAGATGAGGGGAGGTTGCCCGGCCAGTCGATTGCTAACCCCAAGGGTCAGTTTTTAATTGAAGAAGCTTCCTAAAGTTTTGAGGGAACCAATGCTGTCACTACCCTAAGGTCTGGCAGGCTGATAGACCACCAGGTGGGTAATAGACAAGCAGAGGTCATTTTCACAGATTATTCGAATGAGTGTGATGGGGATGTTGTTGGAACACAGAGCCAAGAATTGCCTGCCACCCTGTAGCAGGAGAAAAATAAAGAGGCTGTAGTTGAGCCTCAGCAGGAAGAAAAACAAGAAAAAAGAAAAAAATAGAAGTTTAGTCATGGGCTAGCAGCTGAGGAACTAGCAGTACCTTAGCTGCCATTTCCTCAAGCTTTGGGTGGTCCTGTCCCTTTTGAGAAAGGGAATGCCCAGATGGAGGAAATGATGGAGACCTTTAGACAGGTGAAAATCAATTTGCCCCTGCTTGAGGCAATTAAACAGGTCCCAGCCTATGCAAAGTTCCTGAAAGACCTCTGTACCCAAAAGTGAAAAGCTCGAGGACATGTGTCCAAAAGAGTCTTTGCAACTGATATAGTGAATTCTGTATTTAATATATCAATGCCTGATAAGTTGCAAGATCCAGGGATACCCACTATTCCCTGCATAATTGGAGACCATACAATCGTGAAGGCCCTTTTAAACCTTGGAGCCAGTGTTAACCTGCTGCCATACAGTGTATATCTGCAGCTAGGTTTGGGAGAGCTAAAACCTACCCCCATTGTGCTAATGATGGCTGATAGATCTGAGAGGAGGCCTATGGGAATGATTGAGGATGTCTTGGTAGGGGTAGAGAAATTCTTTTACCCTGCTGACTTCCTAGTTTTGGACATGGGCTGCAGCAAAGGTATTAATCCCATACCTGTTATCTTGGGCAGGCCATTCTTGGCCACTGCCAATGCATGCATTCAGTGCAGGTCTGGAGTTATGGAGGTAACTTTCAGACATATCAAAGTTGAGCTGAATGTGTACAACAGTGCAAAGTACCCTCAAGTGGACAATGAGGAGAGCTTTGCAGTGGATGTACTAGAAGAAATTGTGGATGAAGAACTGCCCACTCTGCTGGAGTGGAGCAACACTGTCAAGAATTTAGTTAAAGTTTGGGATATGGTGAAGGAAGAAAGCCCAGCTGTGATAACAAAAGACATGACCATATTGAAGTCTTCTGTGGGCTCAGTGCAACATTCCATTTGGAAACCTACATTGTTGCCTCTTCCTCCAACCACCAATGCACCAATTTTGCCATCCACCCAACAAGCCCTTGATCTGGAACTCAAGAAGCTTCCAGAAACATTAAAATATGCCTTCCTTGAGAAAGGTGATAAGCTTCCTGTGATTATCTCCTCCTCTCTTACCAATGAGCAGGAAGAGAAATTACTAACAGTTTTGAGGAAGCACAAAAGGGCAATTGGTTGGACCGTTGCAGATCTGGGAGGAATAGATGCATCAATTTGCATGCACAGGATTCATCTTGAGGAGGGATCACTACCGTCCAGGGAAATGTAGAGGAAGTTAAATCCTCACATGCAGGAAGTGGTCCTCAAGGAGATCATTAAATTACAAGATGTAGGGGTAATTTACCGCATCTCTGATTCTAACTGGGTGGCACCTACCCAAGTGGTGCCCAAGAAATCTGGCATAATAGTTATTAAAACTGAATCTGAAGAGTTGAGACCACCCAGGGAGACCACTGGCTGGAGAGTTTGCATTGATTATAGAAAGCTCAACTCTAAGACCAGAAAGGACCACTTCCCTCTCCCCTTCATTAATCAAATTTTGGACAAATTGGCTGGAAAAGCTTTTTACTGTTTTCTTGATGGGTACTCAGGGTACAATCAGATCCCTTTGCATCCTCAAGACCAAGAGAAAACCACCTTTACCTGTCCTTTTGGCACCTTTGCTTACAGAAGGATGCCTTTTGGGTTGTGTAATGCGCCAGCCACTTTTCAGAGGTGTATGTATGCCATATTCTCTGATATGATTGAGAAGTTTTTAGAGATTTTTATGGATGATTTTTCTGTCTATGGGGACAGTTTTGGCCAGTGTCTACAACACCTCAGCCTAGTTTTGCAAAGATGTGAGGAGACCAATCTGGTCTTAAGCTGGGAAAAGAGCCATTTCATGGTAACACAAGGCATTGTGTTGGGCCATGTAGTCTCTAAAGAAGGGCTTGAGGTAGACAAGGCCAATGTTGACCTCATTGCCAATCTGCCCCCTCCAAAAATAGTCAAACAAATCAGATCATTCCTTGGGCATGCAGGATTCTATAGGAGGTTCATTAAGGACTTCAGCAAAATTGCTAAGCCATTGTGCCACCTGCTCTGCCAGGATGTGCCTTTCGACTTCTCGGCTGAATGTCTAAAGGCTTTTGAGACTTTGAAAGTCTGCCTTACCTCTGCCCCTGTACTCCAGACAGTAGACTATACCCTGCCCTTTGAATTAATGTGTGCTTTCTTGGGCCAAAGAAAGGATAAGCTGCCTGTGGTCATTGCTTATGTCAGCAAGTCACTTACTGATGCTCAGCTGAATTATACCACAACTGAGAAAGAGATTCTGGCAGTGGTGTATGCTATTGACAAGTTTAGATCCTACCTACTGGGATCTAAAACTGTAATCTTCACTGACCACTCAGCATTGAAGTACCTATTGCCCAAGAAAGATGTTAAGCCCAGGCTGATTAGATGGATACTCCTACTGCAGGAGTTTGACATCAAAATCAAGGACAAAAAGGGTGTGGAAAATGTGGTCGCTGACCACTTGTCCAGAATTGTGTTGGGGAAGTGTCTTGATGGTCCTACAAATGATGCCTTCCCGGATGAGCAATTATTTACAATCCAATTCTTGGTCCCCTGGTTTGCACACATTGTGAATTATCTTGTTATAGGAAAGATTTCTGCCCACTGGACCAAAATGGACAAAGACCTATTTTTCTCACAGGTCAAATATTTTTTTTAGGAGGAACCTTGCCTATATAAGTACTGTGTAGACCAAATCATCCGAAGATGTGTTCCCAAAAGTGATGTCCTCAGTATTCTGGCCATGTGCCATGAGAATGCCTGTGGAGGCCACTTTAGTGGAAGAAAAATAGCTGACAAAGTCCTGCAGTGTGGGTTTTATTGGCCTTCTTTATTTAAAGATGCATATACACACTGCAAGGCATGTGAGAGATGTCAAAAATTAGGAGGGTTGTCCAAAAGAAATTCAATACCTTTGCAGCCCATCCTTTTTGTAGAACTGTTTGATGTATGGGGTATAAACTTCATGGGCCCTTTTCCTCCTTCTAATGGTTACCATTTCATATTAGTGGCAGTGGATTATGTTTCCAAATGGGTAGAAGCCATTGCCACAAAAACCAATGACAACCAGGTGGTCCTCAAATTTGTAAGGCAGAACATTTTCTCAAGATTTGGAACCCCTAGAGCTATTATCAGTGATGGGGGTAGCCATTTCTACAACAGGAATTTTGAAAGCATACTCAAGAAATATTCTGTGACCCATAGGATTGCTACTCCCTACCACCCACAGAAAAGTGGGCAAGTTGAAATTTCCAATAGGGAGATCAAGCACATCCTTGAGAAAACAGTAAGGACTGATAAGAGGGATTGGGCTAATAAGCTCAATGATGCACTGTGGGCTTATAGGACTGCCCATAAGACTACCATTGGAATGTCCCCATTCAGACTGGGCTATGGAAAGGCTTGCCATCTCCCAGTAGAGTTAGAACACAAGGCCTATTGGGCCATTAAAAACTTAAATATAAACCTAACTTCTGCTGGTCATCACAAGTCCCTGCAGCTATCTGAATTGGACGAGCTGAGGATGGATGCCTACGCTAATGCTAGGATCTACAAGGAACGGTCCAAAGCTTTCTTTGACAAAGGCTTACTGAGAAAAAGCTTCGTACCTGGTGGCAAGGTTTGGTTATTTAACTCCAAACTAAAATTCTTTCCTGGCAAACTAAAATCCTGATGGGAAGGTCCCTATATTGTCTTAAATGTGTCCCCATCTGGTGCTGTGGAAATCAAGGATCTCAAATCTGGGAGGACCTTGAAAGTGAATGGTCAGAGGCTTAAGCCTTGTCTTGAAAAACCGGCCGACCCTATGAATACTATTCATTTTCAAGGGACCCCTTCATCTACCTGACCCACAGTTGTGTCCATGTTGTACTATACTACTTTCGTTTCTTTAATAGTTTATGTGGGGTTAGTATGGTTATTTCTTCTTCTGCAATTTGCTGATTTTTAATGCATATTATTTAAATATTTTTGATGAGTATGCTGCATTGCATGAATTGCTCCCTGTCTGGTACTAAGCCCTCGCGCATTCCAAATTGAGATTTGGGAAGATCTCGCGCAATTCACATAGAGAAGAGTATTTATTATGCTGTCACGAGCTTCAACAAATGCTGCAGAGCCTCTCACGCACTACAAGCTGCAACATCCATCATCACGAGATTCCGTTCCTATCTCACGATCCCCTTGCCCAGCTGCGCGAGTCACATGCATTTGTCATTTCCCACTCCGATTGCTGTAACTTTTCACTTCCCAACTCACTCTCAATTAATTGCGGCAACTTGGATGTTATTACACCAATTCATCTTCCACCATCCTCGTCTTTAAATACAAAGGGAGTCCCTTTCATATTCATCTCATCCTTTCTCCTCTCACCCTAGCGGTCCTTCCCTAGTCCTAACAATGGCAGATGATAAGCCTAATGCTCTGCCTAACAAATTTTATCCGATGTGGTTGGAACTGCCCCCACCTAAAGAGCCGGACCCCCTATAATTCCTCTAGGATGAATACGAGGAGGTTCAGCAGATCCTGGCTAAGGAGGAGAAGGACAAGCACCAGTAAAAGAAGAAACAGCGAAAGATAGAACCATCCCCATTCCCTGCCCCCTCCACTCAACCCCTTCCACCACCTTCTCAGCCCCCACTTCCTTGATCCCTCTCTCCTTTCTTGTTAGGAGTTTTATTTTTGTAATCTTTTAGTCTTAATGAAAATTTATTTTCCTGTTATTCTGTAAAGTTGTCTGTTTTTGGTTGTTTTCATTCTTGCTGTTTTCTTTTCTCTGACCATAACTTTGCTGCACACCCACCTTTGAATCAGTGGGGACACTGCTCCTCATAGGTTTGGGGGTGTGGCAGGCAGATCCTGCCAATGGAATAGTTAACCTAAGTGTAGCAGAATCTTGTGAGTAATATGGAAATGGAACCATGTTCATCTAAGAATTATGAAAAATAAGGAATTTAAGCTTTTGCCAGAACTTTAGACAGTATAAAATTTTAAAATTTCACATTTCCATGATGAGATCACCAAGGAAACTCACTTGTATCAGCACTTAATGAATCATTAGAGAGAGAAAAAGGTAAGGACATACTTAAGAATTCAAAGGAAGACCATAACCAGTGAGATTTGGGCCTATACAAAAAAATTTTCTTTGAGGAGTGACTAAGGTAATTTCTTCTAGCTCTAAGGACTGGCTGAGTCACTGTGCTCACTGGAAGTTAGGCAACTCCAAGTTGAAACAACTGACAGAACTCATGAGACTTAGGAAAGGATCAAGGCGACAGTTTGAGCCTAAATAGACCAACCTTAAGAAACTGCCCTTGTCCATACCCCCTTTGAGCTTTAAATCCTAAATTTCTTCAAAATGTACCTGAGTACTTGTACTTGAACCTATGAACCTGATTCAGCCTACCCTCACTCTGAGAATTCAGAAGGTAAAGGAGAAAGAGTTGAAGATGGACTAGCTATGGTCAACACTAGGTGAATGGAGAAAAAGGTATCTCAAAATTCTGACAGTATGGTAACTGAGAAAATGGTGGCATTTCAGAAAAGCAAAAACAAAATAAAAAGAAGAAAAATGCATCAAAAAGAAACAAAAGCAATAATGAAGAGGAGTAAGAGAGGAGTTAAGAGGGAACTTTCATTAGAAAAATCAAAATCAAGAAGAGAAACTGATCACTTCAAATCTGAAAACCTGAAAGAAGATGAAAGGAGCTGAATTAAAGAAGGTGAAGTCATGAATCACCTCCTGTTAAGACCTGAAAAGTACCACTTTTCACCCCTTAACTTAACCTTTGATTAGACCCTTAGCCACCTAATAAGTTCTTGTTAAGTGTTTTGTGTAGGTAATATTCAGCAGTGAAATAAGGCCAAGAATCCTGTTAAGGAGCCTGCTTTGGCACCAGATATCCCTCAGAAGAATGAACTCTGAATCCAGACTTGAAATGAGCCTCGCGCAGCTGACCCAAGCTTTAGAGGATTCAGGAGAAATATGCCTCGCACAGTTCAAAGTAGACCTCTCTCAATCTCGCACAGTTCGCTCAGAACGGCTAAGGAGAGAGAGCTTCAGAAGATTCCTCGCGCAGCTGTCACGCAGTTGTCACGGGATGCAATTATCAGAAGAAGAACGCCTCGCGCAGTTCTCGCACCATTCAAGAAAGAAAACATCCTGGCAAAGGCAAAGCCAATCTCATGAAGACTAAGTGAGGCATAGAACCTCGCACAGTTCAGAACTCAGTAGAGCCTCACGAGGTAACTCGCGAAGTCCAAGTAAAGAGAAGTGCCCGCGAAGTTCTCGCGCTGCTGCCCAGCGAAGACCGATCGACCGCGTGACTGCTTGAATTGTAACCCTGCAACACTTGAGACTGTGTTTTCTATTCAACCTTGTGAAGCCTAATCCAGCGAGATCGCAACTCTCTACTGCGCGACTGCCTGAAGAGCAAACTAAGGCAACCTCGTGACAACTGAAGCTTCAGTGTCAAATCATCCTAGCGAAGACCAAAGAGCTACCACGCGACAAGTCTGGGAAACTACAGCTACCTAACGAAGCTCTAACCTTAAACTTCCATCCCTTCAGCAAAGGACCTTCTGGGTATTTCTAGCGATTAGGGCACGCACTCCCATGCTCAAATCTCTGTGCATGCGCCTCGAGGCATCCAAGGATCATTATCAGGCCATGTGGCATCGTTAAAATTAGGGTTTCCTAACCCTAATGCGCTGCCACCCCACTGCTATATAAACCCATACCTGAGCTTAGGTTTAGGTATCTGGGAACCCATCTCAGATCATTTTTCTTTTCTCTTTCTTTTTAGTAGTAAGTAGTTTTCTTTTTCTTTCCTTCTCTCCATAGTCCAGCACTTGCTGGCTATGCCTTTGTATGTGTTTTTGAATTAGATCAATGGAAGTTTTGTAATAGGATCTATACTTTGTGGGATTGTTGTTTGTATGTGAGATGCTCTGTGCAAGGCTGCTGCCTTGTGATCTGCCATCGCTTTGGCTGTGTTTCAAAGCAATGGAGGACTGATTCTAAGGGCCACTTAGATCCAAGTGACCTATGTGTCTGGGCTATCATGGTCCTACAACCTTAGCCCCACCACAGGACCCACTAGATCTGAAATCCCAATGGGAGCTTGAGCTCGTAGCCTTGTGAGCATGGTGGTAGCAGCGATAATCTTGTTTTGTTTTGGGCTCCATGAGGAGGATAACCTCTGGGATAGTTTGTGACCATTTAAGTGGACAGATTATAGCCTTAGGGTGATTCTGATCCACCGATCCAAGATGGATCCTTCTTCTTTTCACCTGAGCTTGTAGAAGCCTGGTGAGGGATTATACAGAGCCAGACTCCCCTATATTTGTATAGATCTGCCATCAGATGTTGGATCTGATCTGGTTATAGAGATTGTAGGCTGGTGATTGGACCATTGTAGCCTCTCTCAAGCAATGGACAGCTGGATCGAAGGTTGTACTCAATCTCTTGCTGGTTCTATGTGTCTGGGCTATCATGGTCCCTCTGACCTTTGGCCATACATATAGAACTTTAGAGGTTGAGGTTCCCTATGGATTCTTGAGCTGGTAGCCTGGATGAAATAGTGCCTGCAATGATTTACTTGTTATGTTCTGACCCATCCCTGGATAGTGGCTCCCCTATGGGATAATTTGTGGCCATTCAAGTGGACAGGTTATAGCCTTAAGGGTGGAATCATGGCAGAGTGATGGGTTGGATCCTTTCTCCTCAGAGGTGATAATGTAGCCTCTGGACAGGATTTCTATAACATCAAATCTAAATCGGAGTTACAAAACATCTCTGACCTTGGCTCAATAACATACTTCTCACCCTTTTTATACTCATTTTCCACACTCCATCCATCCTCTCAACACTTTCTGTAGTTTAGATATTAGATTACTTAGAATAAGTGACCTTAAACTCCCCTCCTTCTAGGACTGCCAGATCAGTAGACAGATCTGGAGGGACTACTAGAGATGGCTCCCTTGGAGCTTTAGATCACCTTTCCCTGTGGGACAAACTCTTACTTATCAAAACTTGCTACAAAGGACCCTGTATCTTGCAGGTCTAGGACTTTTGAGTTATGCTGGATTCACCCCCTGTTTTACTCTGTCTTTGATTTTTAAATAACTTTCATCACCAACCAATAATGAAAGCACACCAGATGTAGCCAACACCTCCTTCACCTACTGATTTCTCAATTTTGAACCCCTTTTCAACCTTCCATTATTTTTAACCCCACTCCATAGGCCACATTACAGCCCAGTTAAAGCCCTTGTGATCCAAAGTTGAGTGAGCTATCATGTGGAGACAGAGAGTTGTTCAATCTATGGTGAAGATCTATCAATGATGCCAGAACTTCAGAGCTATGCCTATGCCAGTCTTACAGACCCATTTGGGGGATGTAACTGCTCTTGGGCTTGAGAGAAAATGAAACCCTCAATAGTTCTTTATGAGAGTAGGCCCTGAAGATTTTTGGGTCTGATCTTGAATGCATTAGGTGTGACCTATAACCTAATTTTTGATCCAGTGATGAGCTCAATGTTGACACACCTGTGTAGTGTCTCTGGTGTAAACAGATTGGAAATGCTGTGCTTTCATGAGATGCTAATGCTGTTCAAATTTTTGTGCAGCCAATGTGTTTAAATTTCTTATATTTTTACTGATTCAAGGGTGAACTAACTCTGTTTCTTGACTGCTCACTTGATAATAATGCACTTTTGTTAATTGTCTCATTGAGAAGTTTGTGGGTGTCTTCACTGAAAACCCTCAGGAGACTTCACTCCTCCACTAGGGATCACCTAGGAGTTTAAAAGGCTTGGTACATATGCTAAATGTATCTGTGCTCCCTATGAAAGTGGCATTTAATTTCTGTAGTTGATTTAATATAGCTTTGCTAAGGGACTAGCAAAGATTAGGTTTGGGGGTATGTTAAGACCTGAAAAGTACCACTTTTCACCCCTTAACTTAGCCTTTGATTAGACCCTTAGCCATCTAATAAAGGCTTGTTAAGTGTTTTCTATAAGCAATAAATAGCAGTACAATAAGGCCAGGTATCCTGTTTAGGAACCCATGATTGGCACCAGAAGTCCCTCAGAAGAATGAGCCATGAATCCAGACCTGAGGTAAGCCTCGCACAGCTGACAAAGCTCTAAAGGATTCAGGAATTTAGGCTTTGCATAGTCCTCGCTACATTCCCCAAGACTTCACGAAAATTTCTCGCATAGTGGAGTGATAGAAGAGCTTCAAAAGCCTTGAGTCGCACAGCTCTCGCGAAGTTCAGAAGTTAAAGGTCGCACAGTCTTGTGCAGTTCAAGAAGACCCCTCTCACCCTCGTGCAGTTCGCTCAGAACAGTTGAGGACAGAGAGCTTCAGGAAAGTTGTAGCGCAGCTGCCGCCTAGTACCCGCGATATACAAAGCATCAAAGGAGCTACCGCGCAGTTCAGAAAAGCCCCAAAGCTATCGTGAGGATCCTAGCGAAGATCCATTAGAGTGATGCTCGCGCAGTTCCTACGCTATTCCAACCCAACCTCGTGAAGCTCAATCCAGCGAGAGCGCCCCAACCTTGCGACAATTGAAGCTTCAGAGTTAAACTCAACCACGTGAAGAACAGAGCTACCACGCGATGAGTCCAGGAAATGATGGCTACATAGCGAAGCTCTGAACTTTAACCTTCCATCGCTTCAGTAGAGGACTTTCTAGGAATTTCCAAGGATTAGGGCATACACTCCCATGCTCAAATCTTCATGCACGTGCCTCGAGGCATCCAAGAAACAATATTCGATCACGTGGCATCGTTAAAATTAGGATTTCCTAACCCTAATGCGCCTCCACACAACTGCTATATAAACCCAAACTTGGTTTAGGTTTAGCAGCTTAGACTTTATCACTGAGACGGGATCTGAGATCATTTTCTTTTCTGTTCTTCTGTAGTTGTAAGTAGTTTTCCTTTTTCTTTTTTTTTCTCTCCATAGTCCAGCACTTGCTGACTATGCCTTTGTATGTATTTTTGAACTAGTTTAATGGATATTTTGTAATAGGATATGTACTTTTATGGGATGTGTGCGAATGAGAGTTGCTCTGTGCAAGGCTGCTGCCTTGTGATCCGCCATTGCTTTGGCTGTGATTCAAAGCAATGGAGGACTGATTCTAAGGATCCATTCAGATCCAAGTGACACGTGTGCAGGCTATCATGGTCCGATACAGCCTTAGCCCCACCACAGGACCCACTAGATCTGAAATCCCCATGGGAGCCTGAGCTGGTAGCCTTGTGACCATGGTGGTGGCAGCAATATTACTGTTATGTTTTGGACTCTATGAGGAGGATAGCCTCTGGGATAGTCTGTGATCATTCAAGTGGACAGGTTATAGCCTTAGGGTGAAGCCAATCCGTAGGATCCAAGATGGATTCTTCTTCTCTGCACATATGCTTGTAGCCTTGTGGGAGATTGTACAGAGGCAGACTCCCCAATATTTATATAGACGCGCCATCAGATGTTAGATCTGATCTGGTTATGGAGATTGTAGGCTTCTGACTGGTCCATTGTAGTCCCACTCAAGCAATGGACAGCTAGTTCGAAGGTTGTACACAATCCCTTGCTGGTTCTATGTGTCTGGGCTAACATGGTCCTATACAGCCCTAGCCCCACACATAGAGCTTTAGAGGTTGAGGTTCCCTATGGATTCTTGAGCTTGTAGCCTGAATGAAGTAGTGCCTACAATGATTAACTTGTTTTGACTCATCTCTGGACTGTGGTTCCCCTATGGGATAGTCTGTGACCATTTGAGTGGACGGGTTATAGCCTTAAGGGATTGGATGATGGCACAGAGATGGGTTGGATTCTTTCTCCTCAGTGGTGATAATGTAGCCATTGGACAAAATTTTTATAACATCAGATCTAAATCTGAGTTACAAAACTCCTCTGATCTAGACCCAATAGCATACTTCTCACCCTTTTATATTTATTTTCCCACACTCCATCCATCTTCTCAACCCTTTCTGTAGTTAATTTATTAGGCTACCTTAGCATATTTAGAATATGTGACCCTAAACTCCCTTCCTTTTAGGACTGCCAGATCTGTAGTCAGATCTGGAGGGACTACTAGAGATGGCTCCCTTGGATCCATAGATCATCTTTCCCTGTGGGACAAACTCTTACTTATCAAAACTTGCTACAAATGGACCCTGTATCTTGCAGGTCTAGGATTTCTCAGTTGTGCTGATTCCATCCCCTATTTTACTTTGATTTTAAATTGCTTTTACCACCAACAAATAAAGCACACTGGGAGGCCCAACAATACTGTCAGCTGTTTCAACTTGGAGATGCCTAATTTCTAGTGAGGATATTGACTCAACCAGTCCTTAGAGCAGAAAGAGTTGCCTAAGACATTCCCCAAAGAGAAAAAATTTTTGTAGGCCCAAATCTCACTAGATATGGTCTTTCATTGAACTCATAGGCATGCCTTACCTTTTTCTCTCCTTAATGATTTATCAAATGCTGACACCAGTGAGTTTTCTTGGTTCTACTATACTTAGGTTAACTACCTCATTGGCAAACCTTGCCACACCCCCAAACCTATGAGAAGCAGTGTCCTCACTGATTCAAAGAAAAAGTGCTAATGCAGCATGATACCTTGGTAAAATTCAGACAGAAAACTAAGGAAGTACAACAGCAAATAAAACACACACAAACAGATAAAACAAAATAAACAAATATAAATGAAACCAAAAAAAATCAGCCAAAGAGGACTTTTATTTATAACACAGGAATTTTTACAATGTAAGGGAAAATAACTATAAAAAGATTATACAAAAACATCCTAACTAATTATATGTGCAAATCTAATCACCGGAATTGTCAGGTGCATCAGTTTGGTGCTAGAGGGGCAATGGTAAGAGGGGTAGTCTTAACTGCTTGAACAGGCTCTCTGGGAGCCATTTCACGGAAGTTTAACTCTACTTTCATATAGTTTCTGAGTGGCCTTTATGACCTCTCTGGAGGAAACTAACATTTTCTCAAGTACATCTGCTCTCATTTTCTCTGTTGCTGCAATATACTTTTGAGTTTCAAATTGAATCAAAATTTTTTTCCAACCTTTTGATATTCTCAGGATCTCAATTTTGTGATCCAGCTTTATTTGATTTATTTTTGCATCACAGGGCATCCTGATTGAGGTTCTGAGGTCATCCATACCTCTAATGATATCCCTTTTAAGGTATGAGTTATTTTGTATGGCGTGTAGGAGGGTTAAGTATGGAGGTACATAAAAAGAAGAGGTAGGTAATATGGGCTACTCAAGACTAGAAGAAGGGTCTGCCAGCAATGAGGATGGGATGGATGATGACATGGGAAGGAGGGATGTAGAGGGTAAAGGCTGAGGGACTTGAAGTTCAGGCTCAGTGAGGTCTATTACCTCAGGATCAGTTTGGGTTAGAATTGAGGAGGTGGGGATTAGGTTGTCCATATTTGTGGCAGCATCAGATGTTGCTACTGTAGGTGAGGTTTTAGGGTGGGGTTCTGGTTCAGGTTCAAGATCTGTTTGTGTGGAAACATTGGTAACTGTAACTGGAGGGATTATGGGAACAACTAACTTTAGGGGTTGGGGAGAAGGGGGTGGAGTAGGTAAATGGGTGGGTGTAGGGATAGGTGGCTGTTGTGATGGTTGGGGTAAGTTGAATAAGGTTGATTGGATGGCTGCTAAATTGTTATGAATGGAGGCCTTGTCTTGGAGGGTGGAGTTCATGGCTTGGAGGGTGGCTTCTATGAATGTTTGGGTTTGGATGTTGGCCAACATTTGGGATTGAAGGGAGAGGAGTAGGTTAAGGATTTGGGGCTGTAGGATGGATGGGGAGAATTGATTGAAATGGAGAGGTGGGTGAATGAGTGAAGTTGGTGGGCTGTGGTGAATCTGGGAGAGTGGTAAACTCATAATTAATTTTCTCTATAATAGAAGTCATCATGGCTAAGTATCCCTCTCAAGAAAAAGGGTCTTAGTCATGTGTAGGGGAATAAGGGATGGATTAGCCCAAAAGTTCAAGGGTATCAGATTCAATGGGCTGAGGTGAGGATATAGGGGTTGGTGAGGGTGGATAGATATCTATGATTGGGTCTGGTATGGTTGTTGTAGGGATTGGGAGAGGTTGGGATACATAGGTGGGTAGGGGTTTAGTGGGGGCTTTGGAATATGTCCTTTTCTTTTTATATGTGGCTTTAACAACTGAGCTGGGGTGTGCAAGCAAAATTGGTAGAGTATGTTAAGGGATTGTTGATATAGAGGTTGGTATGGTGGTAGGTAATGGTATGCGTATAGTCAAAGGTAAAGCTTCAGCATGTATAGTGGATAAAGGTGATGTAGTGATGGCTAAGCTAATCGATAAGGTTGGTGGTGATTGGGTTGTGGAGGCTATGGTAGTGGGTAAAATTGGTTGTGATAGAGGTGATGGAATTATGGGAGGTTGTGAGGCAGGGGTTGAGGTAGGAGCTGGCATGAGAATAGACATGGTTATGGATGATGAGGTAATGGGCTAAGATGGTAAGGTAGTGCTAGCTGGCACACTTGAGTGTGTTGCCTGAGAGAGGGCAACAGAGTTGGCAATGGCAGAGACTGAAGTAGCAGCAACTACTTCTTGAATTGTGGGAGCTGCTTCAGCTAGAAGATCCTTCTTCTTTTTTTCAATGAGAGTTCGACTAATCCCCCACTATTTTTTACCACTTTTACTAGGAGCCAAGGTGATGATCTTCTCATCCATTTGAAATTGGTATCCCCCTAGCTTCAGCAAGGCTATAATGAGCCTGTAGTAGGGCAATGAATGGGACTGCTTTTCAGTCTTCACCTTCTCATGAATATCTTTCATTCCCTCAAAAATTAGCTTGGCTGCATCTATGTAGTGGTTCATGTGGAAGGAATAGAGGGCATCAACAATGGAAAACCTCCTCTCCTGCTGGTGCCCAGAACAATAAATATTTTTCCTCAACACCCCATCCAAAAATCTCAGGTTAGGGTGTAAATCCCTCTTCCTAATGGACAACCTTGAGGTTGTGATCCCTCCAGTCAACTCATTGGCAATTTTTGGGATGGTGGCTGTCAAAGGGGGACCCAAGCCACACTCAGGGCTGTACTTGGCTGGTATCCAAGTATCTCAGTTATTGCAGCCTGATTGAATAGCATCTCAAAATTTTCTATCAGCACCAACAATATTGTGTTTCCATCATCCCCAGTCTTCACTCTTATGTTTTGATAAAACAACTATCTAGTCTAGGGAGCTACAGTGGGGGCCTCAACAGGGGTAACAGAGTGGCCTTGGTTAAGTATTCAATAGAGGCAACTATCTCTAGTAGGTTCTCAAAGAAAACCTTATCAAAAATAGTCTCTGCCTCAAGTTTAATTGAAGCCATAAATTCAGAAGGGATCCTGAGGTACTCATTATGTTCCTCCTCCTCAAGGGCAACCTCAGGGACCTCATGGGCTACACCCTTGCCCTTTTTAAGCTTTTTCTTGGATTGCTCAGGGCTTTTGGTAGGTGGGTGGTCTCTAACCCCCTTTTTGGGAGTAGATTTCTTCTTTTGAGCTTGGGCATCAAAGGCCATACCCTTGGCCTTCTTCACAGGGGCTGCCCTTTCCTTAGGTTGCTCCACTTAGGGCTCAACAGTGGGAAGAGGCATCTTAGAGGTCTCCACTGTGAAGGCCTATGCAATCCTTATAGATTTTTAAGTTGCCACAGGGCTGCCACTTGTGAGGGGTTTAGCATGGCAGCCAGTGCGTTAATGAATTTCGAACTCGTGGCCATGACTATAAAAATTTCTCAAAATTAGGGCTTTAAACTCGCAGAGTGTGTAATGCACACTTCACAAATAAAATTGCACCCAAAGTCCTCCCTATTTAACACTTAAAATAGTAGCCAATCAAACCAGATGAGAGTGTGAAAAATCTTACCAACTGAATGCTAGGGTTCCGCTTCAACTGTGGCACAATGGATCAAATCCCTCCAAACTGAGTTCAAAGTAATTGGGAGGTGATGTGGAACACAATTGTAGGAGGAAAATCACTGAGTTGGAGTGGAGTAGGCTGTAGAGAAGAAAGAAGGGAGGAGGGAGCTTGGAAGTGCTCAGCGAAACTAGGGCAAAGAAGAGATGAAATGAAGAAACTAAAAAATCACAGGGTTTAAATGAAGGAACCCGTGCTTCGCGCGATTCTTGCCAGGTACTTGCAAAGCTATATTTTCTCACATAGTATGAATTCAATCTTGCGAGAAGTGCTGTCGCGAAGAAGAAAGATGCTTTGCGAGGATAGATTTAAAAGCTCTATGCGTCTTGGGAGGTCACTTGCAGAGCTCAAGTTGGGCCAATGCGCGCGAAGCAGTTTTGCATCTCTCACGTAGCTTAGCTCTTAAACTTTGTAAGGAATATGCAATTAGAGCATCAGGGCCTTGCGAGGCAATTAACATTGTAGGCTTCAAAATGTTAGCTCGTGAGGCTCTTGTGTAATACCACATGCGTGATTCCCAATTGGCGCGTAGCTCATTATCGCTAAGAAGAGGTAACCTCGTGAGGATCCATCTTTTGTTTTCTTCAGGCAGTTCACTCACGCGGCTCTCGTGAGGCAACACAGGTAATTATACAACCCCACAAGAAAGCCCAAAATTGACTCGTGAGTGTAAAATTTAGGCCTTTGAGCCTCGTGACAAGTCAAAACTCTTTCTTTCTCAGTGCTACACATTGGTCAGTGCATCCGTACTGACATGCACCTATCAATTATGCATCATCACCAACTCCTTCACAAGTAATCCATTTCATCATGATAATCTTCATGCCCGTTATCAACATATGTACATCAAAACTGTCAGAATACTAAAGGTTTTGAATTATATCAGATTTATGACCCATACAATGACAACATCTCAACCATTCAACCAGAAATAGAACATGCATGTCAACATCAAGTCTAGGTACATCAAATTTAGATGACAACACATGCACATCACATTACAACTCACAACTCAAAACAAAACAGAACAAAACATGCAAATAAACGCAAAATAAAAGCACTACATGACAGATTTTTAAACAAAATAAAACACACATTATACACACATTCAACAAATATGGTACATAGTGTACAAAGTTGTGGATTACTAAGCAATGGGAGGTTCATGCAGGTGAATGGTCTGAGGAGGCTGCACTGAATTTTCTACACAAATTTTCAGCCTTTGACCATTCACTTTCATGATCTTCCCAAACATGGGATCCAAGATCTCACAACACCAGATGGGGAGGCATGGATGATAGTGTAAGGTCCATCCTATCTGGATTTTAACTTCCCTGGAAGAATTTTAATTTGGAGTTGAAAAGCCAAACCTTAGTACCAGCATTGAAGTCCTTCCTCATTAGCTTCTTGTCAAAGAATGTCTTTGATCTCTCCTTATAAATTCTGGCATTTGTATAGGCCTCCATTGTCAATTCATCAAGCTCTGACATTTGTAATTTCCTATGAGAACCAGCAGTAGTTAGATCAACATTAAGTGTTTTGATAGCCCAATAGGCTCTGTGTTCTAACTCCACTGGTGGGAGGCAGACCTTGCCATAAACCAGCCTAAATGGAGACATGTTATAGGTAGTCCTATAAGTCCACAAATCATCATTCAGCTTCTATGCTTAATCTTTTCTATCTGCCCTCACAATCTTCTCTAAGATATGCTTGATCTCCTTATTAGAAATTTTAACTTGCCCACTGGTCTGTGGGTGGTAGGGAGTTATAATTTTGTACGTAACAGAATACTTTTTTAGCAAATTCTCAAAAGGCCTGTTATAGAAATGACTCCGTCCATCACTAATGATAGCTCTCGGGGTGTTAAATCTGGAGAAGATATTATCCTTTAAAAATCTAGAGAAGATATTATCCTACCAACAGCAGGAAAATTCACAATGTGTGCAAACCAGGGTGCACTAGATTGCATAGCAAATAATTGCTCATTAGGGAATAATTCATTGACAGGTGTTGCTGCACATTCTTCCAAAATAATTTTAGAGAGGTGGTCAGCCACCACATTCTCAACTCCTTTCTTATCCTTGATCTCAAGATCAAACTCTTGTAATATGAGGATCCATCTGATCAGCCTTGGTTTGCCATCCTTCTTGGCCAATAGGTATTTCAAGGCTGAGTGATCATTAAAAATAACAATTTTAGACCCCCAAGCAAGTAGGGTTTAAACTTGTCCATAGAAAACACCACAACAAGCAGCTCCTTCTCAGTGGTGGTATAATTGAGCTGAGCCTCTGCTAGTGTTTTACTGGCATAATAAATTACTGCAGGCAGCTTATCTTTTCTCTATCCTAAGACAGCCCTTATAGCCAAGTCTGATGCATCACACATCAGTTCAAAAGGGAGTGAGTAATCTGGGGCTTAGATTACAGGAGCAGTGGTAAGGTACTCTTTTAAAACTTCAAAGGCCTCAAGGCACTTAGCAGAAAATTTAAATGGCACATCCTGACACATTAGGTGGTACACTGGCTTGGCAATTTTGTTGAAGTCCTTAATGAACCTCCTATAAAATCCAACATGTCCTAAGAAGAATCTGATTTGCTTGACAGTCATGGGTGGGGGTACGTGTGAAATCAGGTCCACTTTAGCCTTGTCAACCTCTATTCCTCAGTGAGAGACCACATGGCCTAACACAATTCCTTATATTACCATAAAGTGGCTCTTTTTCTAGCTTAAGACCAAATTGGTCTCTTCACATCTTTGTAAAACTAGGTCAAGGTGACTCAAGCATTGGCTAAAGTTGTCCCCATAAACTGAAAAATCATCCATGAAGATTTCCAGGAATTTGTTAATCATATAAAAAAAAATTGCATACATGCACCTCTGAATTGTGGCTGGGGCATTGCACAGTCCAAAAGGCATCCTCTTATAAGCGAAGGTGCCAAAGGGACATATGAAAGTAGTTTTTTCTTGATCTTGAGGATACACAGGGATTTGGTTTTACCTTGAGTATCCATCAAGAAAGTAGTAAAATGCCTTCCTAGCCTGCACATCTAGAATTTGGTCAATGAACGGGAGAGGGAAGTGGTCTTTCCTGATTTTGGAGTTGATTTTCCTGTAATCAATGCAAACTCTCCAGCCAGTTGTCTCCCTAGCTGGCATCAACTCCCCAGAATCAAAAGTAATAACTGTGATGCCTAATTTTTTAGGTACTACCTGGATGGGTGACACCCACTCTGAATCTGAAATGGGGTAAATCACCCCTGCATCCAACAATTTTACTATCTCTTTTAGGACCACCTCTTACATGTGAGGATTATGTTTCCTCTGCATCTCCCTAGAGGGTTTTGCACCCTCTTCCAAGTGAATTTTGTGCATGCAAACCGAGGAATCAATACCTCCAAAATCAGCTATTGTCCACCCTATTTCCTATGTGTACTTCTTGAGAACACTCAATAATTCCTCCTACTCACTAGTGAGAGAGGAAGAGATAATCACTAAAAGCTTCTGGTTTTGCCCCAAGAAGGCATACTTTAATATGTCTGGGAGTTGTTTCAGCTCCAGCTCAGGGGAACACTCAATGGAAGGCAACAAAGGTGCCTTGGTGGTTTGAGGCAGGCACAATAATGTGGGTTTCCAGCTGGAATGCTGCACTAGGCCAACAGAAGACTCTATTTTGGTGTTTTCTTCTGTCATGAGAACTTGGGCCTCCTCCTCAACTATATTCTAAAAACTTTTTAGATTTTCAGTAACATTATCCCAATCCAGCAGATTGGATAATTCTTCTTCCACAAGGCCATCTAGTATATCTATTGCACAACAGTCCTCAATGTTTATCTGAGGTTGCTTAGCAGCATTATACACATTTAATTAGGCCTTCATGTTTCCAAAGGTCACCTCCATCACCCCTAACCTATATTGAATATAAGCATTTGCAGTGGCGAAGAATGGCCTTCCAAGGATGACAGGAATTGGGGTTTTATTTTTGCAAGGGTCCATGTCTTAAACAAGGAAATCAGTAGGATAATAGAACTTGTCCACCCCCACTAAAACGTCCTCCACCACACCCAAAGGTTTCCTCTCAGACCTATCAGCTAGTTGGAGTACAACTGATGTGGCTTTTAGCTCCCCCAAACCTAGCTCCTCATACACAGAATATGGGAGCAGATTCACATTGACCCTTAAGTCTAAGAGGGCTCTACTAATGGTATGGTTTTCAATTATGTAGGGATAGTAGTTACCCTTGGGTCCTGTAATTTTTCAGGTGTGGCAATAGACAGAACTGACTCAACATGTTCAATAGTAAAAACCGTTTTGCACAATTGCACCCTTGCCTTTCTTTTCTGTCTTTTAAGAATTTAGCATAGGCAGAGACCTGTTTTATAGTATCAAGTAAAGACAAATTGATCTTGACCTGCTTGAAGGTCTCCATCATTTCCTCCATCTGAGCATTCCCCTTATCAAAAGGAGATGGGCCAGCAAGTGCATGAGGAAATGGCAGCTATGGGACTGATGGTGTCACAGCTGCATGCCTAACCACATCGTGGTAAAATTTTTGTTTTTTTATTTTTTCTTCATTTATTGTTTGTTGTTGGGGCTCAACATCAGCCCCTTTATTTTTCCCTTACTGATCCATAGCAGGGGATGAATTTTTTGATTCTTTAACACTCACATTTCTTTAAATTTCACTCTCTATGATCTCCTCAGCTGCTCTGCCCACTAAATTATCAACCACCCTGCCACTCCTTAGGGTAGTGATTGCATTAGCCTCCTCATAGGTAGAGGATGCTTCTCTAATCATGTACTATCCTTTAGGGTTATCCAAAGGTTGACTGGGCAGTTTGCCCTCCTCTCTCATGTTCAAAGCATTATATATTTGACCCAACTGGTCCTCTCTTTTTGTAATGCTTTGGCCATGAGAGTTCACAGTTTGGACCAAGTTTCCTAAATTTTGCATAGATGCTAGTATTTGCTCTTCAAAGGAAGAGGATCCGGGCCGTTGTTTGGGCAAGACCAACTGATTAGGTTGTGGGGCAGGCAACAAAATTTTTTACCTTGGTGGATAACCTTGGTTAAATTGGTGTTGGGGTTTTTATGGAGCTGCCAACTGCTGTTGGGGTTGAGGGTATGTATCTTATCTCCACCTCAAATTTGAGTGGTTTCTCCATATGTACCTAGCAGGTTGCTGCCCATAAGCTTGGGCAACATTGGCATGCTCTATAATTAAATCAAGAAATTGGTTGGCTGATGGACAACCTTGAAGTGAATGTGTGGGCGATTGGCATATCAGACATGCCTCTTCCACTTGTGCAACCATCCTAGGGTGCATCACATTCATCAATTTATCAAACTTCAAACTCAGATTGTCCACCTTTCTTTCCAAATTACTTTACACCTTAACTTCATACATTTTACCTCTAGGGTGGCCTCTTTCACCAATTTAGCTGGGGTCTGGCTGTCATTGCGAGATAGTGACTCCTGCTGCATGGAATTCTCACCAATAATGTCAAACAACTCCCATGCCTCATCAGCTGTCCGGTGGAGGTAACTACCACCACATGAGGCATCCACCATATCCCTACTTTTGGGATCAATTCCTTGGAAAAATACTTATACAAGTTGCTACTGTGGAATTTGGTGGTGGGGACATTGTTTTAATATTTCTTGAATTCTCTCCCATGCCTCACAAAAAATTTCAGCTGAGGACTGAGTGAATGACAATATGTTTGTCCTCATCTAGCTGATTTTATTCATGGAAAAGAATTTACCCAGAAATTGGCTTTGAAGGTCACTCCATGTCTGAATGATATTGGCCGAGAGCTTAGAGAGCCAAGTGCTGGCTTTGTCCTTTAGAAAAAAAGGAAAAAGCCTCAGTTTGGTGGCTTTAGGTCCCAGGCTAGCAATATTGAATGTGGTGCAAAGTGCCCAAAATTGGTCAATGTGCTTGTAAGGATCTTCCTTACTGAGCCCATGAAAAGATGGCAGCATGTTAATGGTGGAGGGCTTGATTTCATAGTTTCCCTCAACTGAAGGGAATTGTATGAAAAAGGGAGATGTGTAATCTCCAGGTGCATTGTATTTCTTCAGAGTTCTTTGCCTCTCAGCCATGACAGCTGGCTTAGTTTCAATGGTAGGGGATGTTGTGGTGTTTCTCAGTCTAACGACCCTTTGAACTTCAGGATTTGGAGGTTCCAACTCAGGGTTTAAGGACCTTCTACCAAGCATACACACACAAAATTAGCGGGAAAAGAAGATGCTGATAGCAGACATAAAAAATTTACAAACAAAAATCATAACTACATAGATTTACAATTAAACTATTGATAGAGAATTTCAACACAAATGGACTGAGATTTAGGGTAAAAGAAGTGCTAACAGAGCTAGCTAAACTCTAGCTGCAACTCTAGCTTTTCCCTGCTGCTATTGTCCATGTTTGTAAAAATTCCACAAAAAGCAGTAGTACTTTTTATTCTATTCAAGGCACAGCTACAAATAATTTTCTAAACTAAAATATAATACAACTCAGGTTTACTAAAAAGATCAATATCCCCGACAGCGGTGCCAAAAACTTGTTGTAATGGCTTTTGCTGCTTCTTTTTATTATAAAAATGATAAAGATAAAATAAAGAAAGCAAAACAAAATAAAAGAAAATAGAAAATGATTACAACACAAAACCAAATCACAGACCTGCAAGATACAGGGCTATTGTAGCAAGTTTTAAGTAAGTAAGAATTTGTCCCATAGATAAATTGATTTAGAACCCAAAATGGGTTATGTTAGTAGGCCTCCAAATCTGGCTACAGATTTGACAATCCTAAAGAAAGGGAGTTGAGTGTCACAACTATACTAAATTATCACTAAAAGAAGAGAAATAAACTGCAGTCCTATCCTTAAAGAAAGGGTTATCAAGAAGGTGGTGATGGTGTGTTAAAATAAAGAAAAAATGATGGGAAGTTAGCAATTAAGCTAGCGTTACATCAGCTATGTAACTCAGACTTAGGTCTGTCTCTGCAGCAATCCCTCAAATGGCTACAAGCTCATCTGCAAAGAAGATATATCCAACTCAACCCTTATGGTTTGACCTGATTTCTTAAGGCTATAACCTGTCCACTTCAATGGTCACAGACTATCCAATAAAGAGGATCAAATCACATGGACTAAATCAGAAAACCAATCTGATCCAAAGGAGTAGACTGATCTTAAGGCTATAACCTATCTACTTAAATGGTCATAGATTATCCAATAGATCTCCTCCACCCAATGGATCAAATTAGAATAGTAGAACTATTACAGACACCATGTATTCCAAGCTACAAGCTCAACCATCCATGAGAGCAAATAGTTCTTGAAAAATGAGTGAAGACCACAATTGTTCAAGGGCTATTTGAGGACTTAAATGCAGCTGGTCATTGCTTCAAAGGACCTACAATGACTTAGCTCACAAGTCTATAATCACTACAGAGAAATCAGATCTAACATCTGATATTGTTTAAGTAAAATAGAGGGGAGCTTGTTCCTGCAACAACCTCTCACAAGGCTACAAGCTCAAGTGTAGAGGAGAAGAATCCTTCTCAGATCTGTGGCTTGGAATCACCCTAGGGCAATAGTTTGTCCACTTAATTGATCACAGGCTATCCACATAGGTTATCCACACCACTGAGGTCTGAGAAGGAGCATATAAATTGCTGCTACCACCATGGTCCCAGGGCTACAAGCTCAAGCGTTTATGGGCCTTTCAATTCAACTCAAATACTAAATGCATGCATAGATTGAACAAAGCTATAGGCAAATAGAAAAATAATCGATTGAATGAACAATTAAAGTATAAATTTCATTGATAAAAAATACTTACAATGCAATTTTTCAAGGTAGTAGCCTTGTGCATAACAGCTCTTCACAAAATCCCAAAGGTTACAAGACCCATTACAAAACTAATAAAAATAGACCTAACTATTTACAAAGGATTTAGCCAGTAAGTACTGGGCTAAGAGAGAAGAAAAATGGGAAAAGAGGTGATCAAACCCTAACCCTAGTCTACTTGAGCTCACCACAAATAGAGGTTGAAGGAGAGATCCTCATTCAAAGTTATAATGTATAGCTTAAATACTCAGTTCTAATGCCTTAGCCAATAGAAGATTAACCCAAACGTTTTAGGGGAGATGTGGCATTGTTACAACCCTTAGATGTCTTGGGATGTGTGCCTCAAGATTAAGGCCTCGAGATGTGTGCCCTAGACCTTGGGAAATTCTCAAAAGGTCCTTGAGTTAAGATTGGGAAGTGGAGAGCCCGAGCATCGCGGGATTGCCTTTTGTTCATTAATCCATTCGTGAGGTTTGTAGTCCTCGCGAGGTAAGAATTGGCTTGGAAGGTTGTTCACTTGTGCAGGTGGACTTTGTATTATCGCACAGCTACTTTGGCTTTGAATGCACTCGCACAGTAGAGCTTCAGAATTTTCTCTTACGAGGGTATCGCCTAGATGCCTTTAAATCTAGCTGGGCTTCTTATTGAAGAAATAACAAAGCTCACTCGGTAGATGGTTGAGCTATTAAATGTGCGAGAACTGTGCGAGGACATTTCTGGAGCTCTCTCTCCTCTTGAACCATGCGAGGAATTCGTGAGTTTGTTATTGTTCTTTGTGCAGATTAGCTTCACAAGATAGTGTGCATGACTTACATGGAACTTGTTCCTCGTGAGAGCTTCACGAGCTAGATTTCTGAAGACTTAGTACCCGAGATCTTCGTGATTTCACTGAGTGTTGGTTGCAACTGAAGTGCATGACTGCTACACGAGAGACTACTTTGGGGCAGTTCCTTCACTGAGCTGCATGAATTCCTCATGAGTTCCCTTGTGCTGCATGAAAAATCTACGCGAGGTAACTCTGCTACAGGCTTAGCCACGCGAGGCAGCACCTCTATTGTGCGAGATAATACATTTGCTCCTATGCTGCTATGCATCTGCTGCTGTTGTAGTCCTCTCCACTCACATCTATACTTCTTTCATATGCTAGACTTTCCTAATCTATTATGACATACAAAATAGTGACCATGGTGTGTACCACCATGGTGTTCCATTAGTCTTTGGCTCAGCTGTCATCTCTTTCTTGGATTGGCATCAAAGGCATGGACTTTGTGTTAAGCTGCACCAGTTATTACTAACTACAAAGCAATCTAACCAAGAGTTATTAGTCAGCTTCAAGGTATAGCAAAGGACAGGTTAAGAGGTGAAAAGTGGTACTTTTTAGTGAATAATAATTTGTGCACACATAAAATGTAATCTAAGATACACCTATCAAAGAAGGTCTTTTCTACAGAGAAAGTGAACCAAGTACTGTCCATTACAACCCCAACAAAATTCCAAGACCTTAGAGTTCCCACAATCCCTGGCATCATTGGGGATCACACAATTGAAAAAGCCTTGTTAGATCTGGGAGCCAGTGTGAAATTACTTCCATATTCAGTATATGAGAAGTTAGGCTTGGAAGAATTGAAACCCACACATGTGGTATTACAGCTGGTTGACAGATCTGAAAGAAAATCAGTGGGAATGACAGAAGATGTGTTAGTTGGGGTTGACAAGTTTTTCTATCCAGTAGAGTTTCTGGTTCTTGATATAGAACCATGCAAGTGCACTACCTCCATTCCTGTAATTTTGGGCAGGCCTTTCTTGGCCACTGCCAATGATTGTAAATAATGTAGATCATGTGTAATGGAGGTATCCTTTGGTAATATAAAACTAAAATTGAATGTCTACAATGCAGCAAGTTAGTCTCACTTGGATAGTGAGGATTGCTTTTTGATTGATGCGTTGGATGAGCTTGTGGAAGAGACATTGCCTAAGCTGCTGCATTGTGATGACTGATGTTTTTTATAATATTTGAAATGAAATTATAGAAGAAAAGGCCCCCACACCTGTGATTTAGGAGGTGAAAGCCTTAAATTTTGAAGTGGGGCCAGCAATAAAGTATCCTCCTTGGAAACCAGCTATGCTACCTATTCCACCACCTTCTAAGGCACCTTTGCTGCCTTTACTCATAAGTCCACCTAATGTGGAACTAAAATAACTCCCCAAGTCTTTGAAGTAAGTATTTTTTAGAGCAAATCAGAAGTTGACTGTGATAATTTCTTCTTCCCTCACTGATGAGCAGGAAGAAGAGCTATTATGTGTGTTAAAAAAATATAAGAGAGCAATAGGATGGACTATTGATGATCTACGAGGTATCAGTCCTGTTGTTTGTATGCATAAGACCCACCTAGAAGAGGGTTCCAAACCCTCTAGAGAGATGCAAAAAAAGTTAAACCCCCACATGCAAGAAGTAGTGATGAAGGAAGTGGTTAAATTATTTAATGCAGGAGTCATCTATCCTATTTCAGATTCTGAATGGGAGGCACCTACTTAGGTGGTACCTAAGAAATCTGAAACTACTGTGGTTAAATCAGATTCTGGTGAGCTAATTCCAATCAGGGAGACCACTTGTTGGAAGGTGTGCATTGATTATCGAAAGCTCATTTCAAAAACCAGAAAAGACCATTTTCCTTTGCCCTTCATAGACTAGATTTTGGACAAGTTGGTAGGCAAAGCTTTTTATTGTTTTCTTGATGGATACTCTGGGTATAACCAGATCCCTGTATATCTACAAGATCAGGAGAAAACAACTTTCACATGTCTATTTGGCACCTTTGCTTATAGGAGGTTGCCATTTGGATTGTGCAATGCCCCTACAACGTTCTAAAGGCTTATGTATGCCATCTTCTCGAAATTGATTAATCAATTTTTAGAGATATTCATGGATGATTTTTCTATCTTTAGGGACAGTTTTAGCCAATGTCTACATCATCTCAACCAAGTGTTGTAGAAATGTGAAGAGACCACCTTGGTTTTGAGTTGGGAAAAGAGTCATTTTATGGTCAATCAAGGCATTGTCCTTGGCCATGTTATTTCTCACAGAGGCACAGAGGTAGACCAGGCTAAAATTGATTTGATTGCATATTTTTTGTCACCTAAAACTGTCAAACAAGTTAGATCCTTTTTGGGGTATTCTAGTTTTTATAGGAGATTCATCAAAGATTTCAGTAAAATCTTAAAACCCCTTCGTCACCTGCTGTGTCAAGAGGTTCCTTTTGTATTCAATAATGAATGTCTCACTACTTCTGAGTTTTTGAAAGGATGTTTAACTTCTACACCTGTCCTTCAAGCCCCTGATTGCTCTTTGCCCTTTGAGCTGATGTGTGATGCATCAGATTTTACAATTGGTGCAGTTTTGGGGCAAAGAAAGGACAAGTTACCTTGTGTGATTACTTATATAAGCAAAACAATGATTGATGCTCAGTTAAACTACACCACAACTGAGAAGGAATTGTTAACCAATGTCTATGCTTTGGAAAAATTTAGGTCTTATGTGTTAGGATCTAGGATTGTGGTGTTCACAGACCATTCAGCCCTGAAATACCTTTTATCTAAAAAGGATGCCAAGCCAAGATTAATCAAATGGATCCTCCTATTACAGGAGTTTGATCTGGAGATTAAGGACACAAAAGGGGTTGAAAATATGATTGTAGACCACTTGTCCAGGATCCTAGCTGCTAAGTTTGATGGACTACCTGTCAATGACTCATTTCCAGATGGACACAAAAAGGGTTGAAAATATGATTGTAGACCACTTGTCCAGGATCCTAGCTGCTGAGTTTGATGGACTATTAGCATTAGTACGCCATGGTTTGCAAACATAGTTAATTATTTGATAGAGGGTAGGATTCCCCCACATTGGAATAAAAAGGATAAGGATCTGTTCTTCTCTCAGATTAGATATTAGATGTGGGAGGATCCATACCTCTTCAAGAACTGTGCAGACCAAGAGGGGAGAAGGTGTGTTCCTGAGAATGAATTCCATAATACACTAACCATGCGTCATGAATAGGCTTGTGAAGAGCATTTCAATGGAAATAAGACTGCTATAAAAGTACTTCAAAGCAAATTCTATTGGCCTACTTTATTCAAAGATGCATGGCAACATAGCAGAGCTTGTGAAAGATGCCAGAAAATGGAAAGTATTTCAAAAAAAAATTCCATGCCTTTACAACCCATTCTTGTAGTTGAATTGTTTGACATTTGAGGAATTGACTTCATGGGTCCCTTCCCTCCTTCTTATGGATATAATTTTATTCTTATAGCTGTGGACTATGTGTCCAAGTGGGAACCAATGATCATAGAGTTGTCATCAATTTCTTGAAAGATAAAATTTTCTCTAAGTTTGGTACCCCCAGAGCTATCATTAGTGATGGGGAAAGCCATTTCTGCAATAGACATTTTGATAATCTTCTTGGAAAGTACTCTGTGACACACAAAGTTGCCACCCCATACCACCCACAGACTAGTGGGCAGGTGAAAATTTTGAACATAGAGATCAAACACACTCTATAGAAAACTGTGAGAGGAGAAAGGAAGGATTGGTCTCTGAAGCTAAGTGATGCTCTTTGGGCTTATAGAACTGCCTATAAGACCCCAATAGGAATGTCTCCCTTTAGGTTGGTGTATGGCAAGGCATACCATTTACCAGTGGAGTTAGAGCATAAAGCCAATTGGGCTATTAAGTCATTGAATTTTGATCTAACAGCTGTTGGTATGCATAGGAGGCTGCAGCTCTCAGAACTTGAAGAGTTGAGATTGGATGCCAACTCCAATGCAAGGATCTACAAAGAAAAAGCTAAAGCTTTTTATAATAAGCATTTGCTAAGAAAGGAGTTTGCTGCAGGCAATAAGGTATGGCTATTTAATTCAAAATTAAAATTTTTCCTAGGCAAGTTGAGATGTAGATGGGAGGGACCCTACATTGTGAGTCAGGTTTCCCCATTAGCAGTTGTTGAAATCATGGATCCAAATGATGGTAGGATCATGAAAGTCAATGGTTAAAGGCTCAAAATCTGTGTTGAAAATATAGTAGAGCTTGTGGTGACCATTGACCTTCAAGAACCTCCAAGGTGTGAAACATTTTCAGCATTGTACATTATGTATCATATTTGTCATGGTGTTGCTGTTTCTATTTGTTTTTTGTCTATTAGATCTATAATTTTTACTTAATTTTTCATTTAGAATAATAACTTAGCTCTGTTGAAGTCAGGAAGGTCTCTAATGCATGTGAAATTAATGGAAATTAAGGAGGAATTGATGAATATGTTTTGTAGGTGGACTGAGAACTGATGTGAAATACTTTTGGATTGCAAAACAACCTGCCGAGAGGTGTGAGGGGAATTTCGACAGGTACTGAAGGTGCCCATTGTGGAATTCGACAGGTACTGAGACCTGTCGAGAGGATGTACCTAGTTTTCAATAGGTACTGAAGTTATTGGCTACAAATTCGACAGGTTCTACGTACCTATCAAGAGGTTGAGAAACCTCTCGAAGCCTGAATTTCTAAAAACTTGTAACTTGTCGAGAGGTTGGATGAACCTCTCGAATTGAACTTTCTGAAGCTTGTTACCTGTCGAGAGGTTTGAACAACCTCTTGAAACCTTCAGCCAGAGAGTCTGCATTTTCATATGATTTTAACTATTTGATAGGTTGTTTCATCCTCTTGAAACCTTCTTTCCATCCTGTCGAGATAGTGTTTTACTTATTTTAAACCTATTGACAAGTCCAATTCATCCATTCGACACCTTCTGCTAAAAGTCTTTTTTCTCCTCTATCCCAGTTTCCCTTTCGTTCTTTCTTCTTCATCTCACTGGTTCCATTTCCAATTACCTTACCATTATTCCAATTACATTAGCTTTGTGAGAGCAACATTTTGGTTAGAACCGATTTGATTTTGTATGCGGCTATTTTCGAGAAACCCTAGGGTTTTTGAGTAAGTTCTTCAACCTTCATCCTTGTGATTTCTCAGCATTGTGGTTCTATATTTTGAAGGATTTTCCTGGTGTGCAGTGAATTAATTGAGAAAAAGAAGATTGCCATGGTTTTTGAGAAGTGTTGTGTGGATTGTGTGTTTTAATGGCTGAACGTGAGGATACCCTAACTGATTTATTCAAAACCCCTTCCAAATCTGCCCTAAAATCCACCAAGAAATCTAGTAGGATAGCTTCACAGCACAAAGATGGCCCACCTACTAAGAGGAAGCTATTCATGGACAAACCCAAGATGACACAGAAGGCCCAGAAAGCCAAGAAGGCCAAAATTGTTGAGGAGGTGCCTAAGGAAGTACCTAGACCTAATCCTGAGCCTGAGATTGAGCTACCTGTGAACCTGACAACTCCCAATGAGTTTGTGGATGCCTTAAGTCTGATTCCTGAGACTATTTTTAACCTACCTTATTTTACTAAGGTAGAGGAATGTAAGGAAACCTTGGCCCACTTGGATAAGGCATCCTTGACACCTCTGTTGACCCCATTATAATAAAAGGTCTACCCAAGACTTGTCAAGTTATGGTATCAGAACGTCAGAGAAAAGAAGAAGCCAGAGGCCACTGACCCAACCCTTGTGGTTTTGGTTGACAATTGGGAGGTAGTTGTGGACTACAATGATATTGGATTGGTGTTAGTGGTCCCATCCATATATAACTCAGCTTACGATTAAGAGCACCTGATAATGTGTCCTTTTGAGCAATGGCCAGACATTTTACTCAAGGCATAGTTGGATCTAGGGAGTCTTTAATAAGGAGAGATCTAGACCCCAGCTTGTTCTTCATGGATTCAATCTTGAGGAAGAATATTTATATCAGTGGACATCAGCAGGAGAGAACCCCCATAGTGGGTGTCCTTTACTTCTTCTCCAAGGGCCAATTCTTTATTGCCCCTCAGTTGATTTTTGAGGCCATGGTGGATGTGAATGACAAGATCAAGAAGGGACAAGTTATGTCAGGGTTACCTTATGGTAAATTTATTATTGTCCTACTGAAGGAAGGGAAATATGTAGTGCAAAAGGATGAGCCAGTGGAAGAATTGAGTCCAAAAGAGTTTGGGAGGAGGGCTTGGTCTATTAGCATGACTTTGATTGGGAAGAGCAAGAAGAAGCCAGTTGAGAGTGATGAGAAGGAAGCACCTCAGGTAACCAGCTTAGCAATGCACTGTGATACCCCATGACCCCATCACTAGCCTCAGCTCTGCTGCCTCTGGCACTAGCTCTGTCTCCATCCATATCAATCCCTTCTACTGTTGTGACCTTGTCCATTGTTTGTTCTGTTGTTGCCAGCATCCCCATTCCCTCACCTTCCATACCATCCATTTATGTCCTTACACCTTCCAGCTGCTCATCCATTCCCTCTCCCATCACCACCATCACCCTTGTGTCAGCTCATCCTACCACTAACCCAATATTACTCTTACCTTCACCACCCATACAAACCACCTACCAGAGAAAATCCAAGCAAGCCACAACCCCTCCAGGTAGCCCATCCATTCCAAGCCTAGAATCCTTAAGCTCTGAACCAACAGCTCCACTCCCATCTACATCAGCTGACCCAGTTCTTTCCTCACCACCATCCCTATCTTTTGAGGTTGACCCCACTTCTTCCATGTCACCTATCCATACCCATGAGCTGGACCACTACACCACTAAGTGGTATTCATCCCTAATAGATTCCATTGTGGAAGATACATGAGCACTTCCCTTTACCTAATTCTCCATAACCTAGCCACTTCCAACATGTGTCTACATCCCCTTTCCTGCCCATTCCATCCACTCCACCTGTTACCCAAGCATAAATCCTACCTGATTCTATTGCTCAAATCCTTTCCCTTCTCACATCCATCCAAGCCCAGCAGCAGACTAATAAAGACAACTAATCTGTCATGGCCACATGCCTTCATGCCATTCAGTCCAATTTAACCCCAGCTACCTCAACCACCCAACCTCTTACAACTCCTGCCCTTACCTCTACTCTTCCATCTATTCTTGTATCTCTACCACTTCCTTCTCCCCAGTCCTCTCCTACAGTGGTCACTACCATTGTTGATACTTAGCTAGATTTGGTGCCTGAGGAGTTACTCCATACCTCACCTACCTTGCCTTCTACCTCCACACAGCCTGATCCTAGGACAGGATTTATCCATTACCTTCAACTCTGTCTCAACCCAAACTGACCTGTGGAAGAGGATTTACTCATAGACCTTGAGGAGGAGCTGGCACCCAGTCCCTTACCTTCCCTTTCTATTCCATCATCCTCACCCATGCCATACCATCTTTTTGATGACCCCACTGAGAGGGCCATGGTCCCTGCCTCTTCATACCCTGTGCCTCCATTTTCCACACTTCACAGAGCAATGGATGCAAATCCCTACATCAGGAGGGATGCAATTAGAGGGATGGCTGAGTTAAACACTAGGGTGAAGCTGCCATTGGAGGCTGAGATTGACCAGCTGATGCTAGAGCACAGAGTGGAGAAGCTGCATTGGGAGCAATTGTGCTGGCATGCCCTCAATTTGTACGAAGAGGAGAAGCAAAAGGCTGAGATGCTGACTGTTAGGATATTTTAAGTACTTGCTGCTAACTTTATTGGAAATGGTGATAAGAATGGGATTAGTGAAAAATCAAAGGTGGATTACAGAGCAGCAAGCCTAAAAATACACAGTCCTGTATGATACAGGGCCTGCTGTAGCAAGTTTTAATAAGTAAGAGTTTGTCTCACAGGGAAAGTTGATCTAAACCTCCAAGGGAGCTATCTTTAGTGGGCCCTCCAGATCTGGCAATCCTAAATGGAAGGGCATTTAAGGTCACTATTGTTTAAATCCTAAGGTAACCTAATGCCTAAACTACAGAAATGGTTGAGAAGAATGGAGTGTGAGAAAATAATGATAAAAGGGTGAGAAGTAAGCTATTAGACACAGATCTGATGGGACTTATAACTCAGACTCAGATCTGCTACTATAGAAATCATGTCCAATGGCTACATTATCACCAAAGAGGAGAAAGGATCTAACTCACCCCTGTGCCATGATCCAATCCCTAATGGCTATAACCTGTCCACTTGAATGGTCACAAAATATCCAATAGGGGGACCACAATCCAGAGATGGGCAGAACAAGTTTATCATTGCAGGCACTACTTTCAGGCTACCAGCTCAAGAATCCATAGGAATCTCAACCTCTAAAGTTCTGTGTGTGGGGCTAGGCCTGCAATGTGCACTAGCCTGGACACACAGAACCAGCAAGAGTTTGAGTACTAGCTTTTAAGCCTAGCTATTCACTGCTTTAGAAAGATAGCAGTGATCCAGTCAGAAGCCTACAATCTCTATAGCCAGATCAGATCTGCCATCTGATGGTGGGTCTATACAAATATAGGGGAGTCTGTCTCTGCACAATCTCTCACAAGGCTACAAGCACAAGTGCAGAGAAGAAGAATCTGTCATAGGTCTGTGGATTGGCCTCACCCTAGGGCTATAATCTTTCCACTTAAATGGTCACAGACTATCCACAGAGGCTACCCTCTTCAAAGAGGTCTAAGACAGAACAAGAACATTGCTGCCACCACCATGTTCACAAGGCTACCAGCACAAGCTCCCATGGGAATTCAGATTTAGTGGATCCTGTGGGGGGGCTAGGCCTGTAATGTGCCTAACCTAGACACACAGGTTACTTATATCTAAATATCTCTTTAAAAACAATCCTCCATTGCTTATAATACAACTTAGCAATGGAGGATCTCAAGCCAACAGCCTTGTACAGAACAACTCACAAAACACCAATCCCATACATGCATAAAATCCTATTATAAAACTCCATTAAATCTATTCCAGATAGACATACAAAGACATAGCCAGCAAGTGCTAGACTATGGAGAGAAGAAAAAGGGAAAAAGAAAACTACCTAAACCCTAACCTTAGCCTACTGCAATTCTATAGTTGGCTCAAGAAGGAGTACATATGTCAAGTCCCTTAATCCTAAACTAGGCTTAGGCTTATATAGCAGTCAGTTCTGTGAGAATTAGGGTTAGGAAAACCCTAATTTATCAATGCTATCGTGGCCCATTCCCGTTCCTTGGATACCTCGGGGTGTGCGCATGGAGATTAGAGGATTGGAGTGCGTGCCCTAGTTACTAGAAGTTCCTAGATTGCCCCTGTAGAAGTCGGGAGAAGTTAAGAGCCCGAGCCTCGCTAGGTAGCAAGGATTTCCAGGTCTTGTCGCGTGATAGAATTGGCATCGCGGGGTTGAATTGACTTGAAGCTCTTTCAGTCGCGGGATTGATACTTTGGTCATCACGGGAATGCTCTGTTCGTCGCGAGATTGAGCTTTCGATTTGAATGGCGCTGAAATTGCACACACGGTTCGTTCCTTGATGAATCTCGCGGAGATCCCCGCGAAGAAGCCATGTGCATGGGCTTTTGGATTGCAAGAGTAGTTCCCTGAAGGCTTGTATCCATGACCCTTTGTCGGCAATTGCAGCGAGAATGCCTCTGACTCTCTCTCCTCAGTGAATCACGTGAAGATTAAAGGCGCCTTTCTTGAGTTGTGCAAGAGCTTATGTCTAAGCTTTGCGAGAACTGCATGAAGTTTACTTTCTGGGCTATTCTGGCATTCATCTGTGCGAGAACAGCGTGAGCAGTTTGCGTGCTGCCTTCAGAAACCCGCGACAGCTGCGCCAAGCATTCTCTCTGATTCAATTTGAACCTTGTGACATCTGCGAGAGGCATTCTTCTTGACTTGTTGCTGCTTTGCTATGCCTAGGCTATAGCCAATTCTCTGTCTTGGTACAACCTCCTTTTTTCTGAGGAACTTCTGGGGCAACAGTAGGCTTCTTGGCATGGTTAGGGCCTTATCTGCAGCTGCTGCTTATTATCTACAGGATAGACTTAAAACACATTTATTAAATGATTAAGGGTCTAACAGAGATTAAGTTAAGGGGTGAAAAGTGGTACTTTTCAGGTCTTAACACACCCCGAAACCTAATCTTTGTTAGTCCCTTAGAAAAGCTGTAACTAATAAAATGCCACTTTCATAGGGATCATGGATACATTTAGCATATGTACTAAGCCTTTTAAACCCCTAGGTTATCCCTTGTGGAGGAGTGAAGTCTCCTGAGGGTTTTTAGTGAAGATACCCACAAACTTCACCATTAGAACAGTTAAGTATAGTGCAGTTAATTACAACACAAATTTCAATGCATAAAGCTTCATCCCACACCCATTCGTTAACACTTAGAGGAAACTACAGCAGTAATGCAGGCCATTTAAAACTCAAAATTTAACATGTGTTTGCATCACGACCATTCATTTTACATTAGAAATTTAATGTGTAAAAATCAGTACCCAGCTTGCCTTAAATTCAAAATTCAGGTTGGATACAACCCCAATGAGGTTTAAATTTAGACCCAATTCTCACCAGGGCTATTTCTCATCATTGACAATCTGAGGGTGTTCACATTCAAAACAGCTCAAGAGTAGTTACAGACCCCAAATGGGCCTGCAAGCATGAGCATAGGCAAAGCTTCTAATTTTTAACATCCTATTGGCTTTTCACCATAGATTGGACAACTCCTCATCTCCACATGACAACTCATTTTACTTTGGATCTATAAGGTCTTTTTGAATGGGTTGTAATGTGGCTTATGGGTGAGGGATGTAAAGAATCAAGGGGTAAAAAGGGAATCAAAATTAAGAAATCAGCAAGGTAAGGAGTGATTCATGACTTCACAGCCTTCATTTCAGCAAAACTTCATCTTTCTTGATATATTCCAGAATCAAAGTGGCCAGCTTCTCCTCTTCTTTTCAATTTTCAGATGATGTTCTTCTCTAGACTTCTCTTTCTTTTTCTCTTTTTAATTTTATTCAATCTTTTTATGAATTTTTTATGATGAACTGCCACACAATTACCATTGATACACTGCTATTCATAAGTTGCTTTTCTTCACCTTCCATAGAATGTTGGACCATTCTCACTATCTTTAACTCCTTCTCCTTTACCTTCCGAATTCTCAGAGTGAGGGTGAGCTTGAATCAGGTCATGAGGTATAGGTGCAAGTGCTCTGGTGTTTTTCAAAGAAAAGTAGGATTTTGTTTTAAGGCTCAACTAGTGTATGCAAAAGAGCAGATTTTAAAAGTTTGGATTTTCATGCTCAAACTGTCCAAATGAAGGCCTTGGATCATTTCCTTAGTATCATGAGTGCTGTAAATCAGTTTTGATTTGGAGGTGCCTAACTTCTAGTGAAGAGGTCTTGATTCAATTAGTCCTTAGAGCAGAAATAATGCCAAAAATACTCTTCACAAGAAAATGATGGGTCCAAATCTCACTAGGTCTGGTCCTCAAATTAACCCATGGGGTGTATTTTCACCTGTTTCTCTCCTCTTAGGTTCACTGAGTACTAATTGAAAAATTTTCTGATATTAGCTTCATGGTGGTGTCAAGTTTTTAACATTTTCAGTTTCAAAAAGTCTGCAAAAATATTTTAATTTTTTTTTACAAGTTTCCTCTTTGCAGCAAGTTAGGTGGAAATTGACTTTTTTCATCCCAGTTACACCATCATTACTACACTATAGTTAACTACTCTATTGGCAGACCTACCCTGCCACACCCCTAAACCATGAGGAGTAGTGCCCTCACTGGTTCAAAGGTGAGAAAGTGCAGGGTAATAGTCAGGAACAAGCAACATACAAAAAAAATAATAAACAAACTCTGATAATGCACTCAAATCAATATACAGAAATAAACAATTCTATTAAATTAGAAAAACATGTACAATTATAATTACAATAACTAGAAAAGAAGTGCAAAGGGACGAAAAGCCGAATCTACAATCTAGGTATTAGGAAGAGGAAGAATCTGAATCTGAATCTGTAAACCAGTCCCAACCCATCTTTTGTGCATGTTTCCTAAGTGCAGTTTTGTCCTCTTTCTTGCGGGCTTGCTTCTTAGTTGGACTTATTTTCTTCTTAGCTTTGCCCGCAACTGGAGTCCTTTTCTTAGGCTCCCTTGGTTTCTTTGGTTGGGCTAGTGGTTTCTTCATGGTTGGAGCCTTTGGTGCCCTGACCCTCATCTTTTTGGTTTTGGGTTCAAGAGGGACCATGGGTGATTTTCCTTTGTATGGCTCAGTGGGGGCTACGGGAGACTTCCCTTTATCTTTGGGCTCAGGCTGGCCAGGGGGTTTTGCCTCCTCAAACTGGGTAGCTGGCTTTGCCAATTTTAATAGAGGCTGCTACGTAAGCAGCCCTCTTAGCAATGATTTTCCTATGTTTAGGATAAGTTTGCTCAGTAGGAGGTGCAGCAGGGGTCTTGGTAGGTGGAGGCTGCTCTGTAGGAGGTGATGAAGGGGGGGCAGTAGGGGCCTTCCCTTTATCTTGCTGGATCTTTGGTTATGCCTCCTCAGACTGGACAGCTGGAGTTTGGGTAGCTAGAGGCTCAGGTTCTGGCATGCGGATAGAGAGTGGGGTGGGCTGTTGAGCTACTGTTCTGGCAGCAACCAAAGCAGCTTCCAATGAGGCTATCTGGATTTTGGCTTTGAGGAGGTCAGTCTCATGGATTTTCTTTTGGAGTCTGAAGATCTCATGGGCATTGTTGAGCCTCTTTTTAAACAGTCTTGCTTTCATCTTCTCCACATTAGTATTGGCATTCTCCAGCTCCAGATTCAGCTGATGATAAGCAGCTGTAGATTTGGCCTTCTCATAGGCCTCTAAGTTGTTGGTCCACCCCAGGGAGATTCCCAGTAGTTGCTTTTTGTGGGCTTCCTTCATTTCATCAATCTGTTTTGCAGGAGGGGGGTCTTAATGGACTGTCGAAGTTGGGCCATGCCCCTCAGGACATCCTTCCTAAGGTAGGGATTGTCCCTCATGGCATGGAGGATGGTGAGGTAGGGAGGGATGTAAAAAAAGTGTTTGGGTGTGATATGCAGAGAGGAAGTGGAAGGAGCAAATTGTGATTGGTCCTGGGTGGGGGAAATGGGGTTAACAGTGGGTAAGTCTAGTTGTTGGGAGAGGATAACAAGTTTTAGGTCTGTTTGGGTCTGTTTGTCAATGAATGTTGGAGGGGGTAGGATAAGAGGTGGGATCGAAGGCATGAGGGGGAAAGAAAATGGAATAGGCTCACTAGGAGTAGGGGGTGATGGGGGAGGAAAAATGGGAATGGTTAAAGGTATGAAAGAGAATGGTGGGGTTGTGGGGACAGGTTTGGGAGGGGAAAGGACCAGGGGGGTTGGAGTGGTTTGTTAAGGGATGGGTGGGTTTGTCAATGTGTGTATGGTGGATTTGATGGATGTGAGTTCAGTCTGCATCTGGTCCTGGGAGTGTATAGTGATGGATAGTTGGGATTAGATGTCTTGAATGAGGGAAACGATGAGTGTCAGTGTGTCTGGGCTGGGAGGTTGAGTTTGTGTAGAAGAAGGCACATGTTGAAAAGGTGAGGAAGGTGCATGATGGAAAGTGGAAGGAGGGGGAGATTGGGGTTCTGGTGAGTGATGTGGTGATGTAATTGGGGAGTCAAGGAGGGGAGTGTAGTGGCTGGGCATGGTGTCAAGGAAACTAGCCATAAAGGCTTGGAATCCTGTGGTTGTGTTAAGGTTTAAGTCAATGTCTGTGAATGGGGATGTAGTAGGAATGGCACGGGTGGTGTCTTCCTCAATGTGAGCTGTGTCAGTGGGGATAAAAGGGATTGTGGGTGGTGTCTGGGAGATGGTGGGGGTTGTCTCAGTGGTTTTCCTTTTTTTCTAGGAAATGAATGGAGGACTGTCAGGTTTATGTGAAGATGATGGGGGTATTGGGGCTGTGTATTGAGGTAGGGTAGGGGATGGTGAGGGGGTGACATGGGGGGTGGTGTCATCCCAGGTACCAGTCACAAGAGAAGGGGGTGTGGGGATGGATAATGAAGACAGAGGTGGGTGAGAGATAGATGGAATAGGGGTAGTGGATGCTGGAGTAAAAGGTGGGGGGGCTGAGGTGGCTGCTGCAGCAGTGGTGGTAACAGGCTCTAGAATCTCCTCTGTAGTGACAGGGGTGGGCCTTGTAACAGCTGCCTCTTCTGCTTGCTTGGGAAGGGCCTGAGTCTCAGCCTTCTTCTTCTATGCTTCCATCAGACTTCTGCTGATTCCCCATTGCCTCCTGGCAAAAGTAGTAGGGCCAAGGGTGGTAGTCCCCTCTATTTTTGCTATCTTATACCCCCCCTTTAGTAGCAGCTTGATGATGACTCTGGCATACGGGAGTGTGTGTGGCTTCTTGTTCTGCCCCAATTTCTCCACCAGGCCCTTCATTGCCTCAAAGATTAATCAGACAGCATGGAAGCCATGGCCCAGAGAAAATGAATAGACAGCATCAGCAATAGGAGCTCTCCTCTCTTGCTGATGGCCTGAGCAATAAATATTCTTTCTAAGGCCTGGTCAATGAAGAGGAGTCCAGTTTCTAACTCTCTTCTTCTGATAGAATCCCCTGAGGCCTTTAATCCTCTAGTCAAAGCCCTTGCAATTGTATCAATTGAGGCACTCAGGGGGGGCCATATCCACAGCTAGGGTTACATGTAGCTAGGATACCCAAAACCTTAGCAATCACCTTGGGGCTAACTAGCATTTCGAAGTCATCAATCAACACTAGGAGTCCTGCCTGTCCAGCTTTGTCCTTCGTGACCCTGATGTGCTGGTAAAAGAGTTGCACTAGCCTAGGGTAGGCTAGTGCTGGTATTCCTTTCATCAATGGTGTCAGGCCAGCCTTGCTCATGAATTGAATGGCAGGGGCAGAGAGAGGCTCCTTTTCGAAGAAGGGCAGGTCGAAAGTTGTCTCAGGCTCCAAGGGGATTGAAGCCATGAGCTCATAAGGTGTAGAAAACTCAGGGGTTGGATCCTCCACCTCCTCAACTACTTCCTTCCCTTTTTTCTGAGCCTTTGAAATCTTGACCTTTTTAGGAGTGGTCTCAACAGGGGCCTTATCCTTGCCCCTCTTCTTTGGTGCACTCTTGGGAGCCATTCCAAACTCTACTTTTGAATATCAGAAATGGGGACTGAGATTTGAGTGCTTACCCTAAAATTATAGCGTTTGGTTCGATCTGTCGCATAGGGAACCGAGAGATCTCTGAGCAGAGGGCAATAGATGGGGGTGATGCTAGGAATAAATCTATAGATTCCTGGTGTGAATGATGGGTTGTAGGATCGACGCTGGAGGAGAGAGGAAAAGGAGCACCGACAGCTAGGGTTTCGCTGGATGAAGAAGGAAGAGAGAGTACTGGGAAGGGAGACAAGCGTGGGGTTAAAATACTTATCGCTAAGCTTGGCGCGCTATGGAATATCTGGTCACGGGATTGGAAGTGAAACCTAGCGAAGGTGCTATTCAACTTGGATTGTGTAACAATCTCCCAGGTTTACCTTGGAGCGCGCGACAACTTATGAAGAATTCCATGTGAATTGCGCAAGAGGTTCCCAGGTCTCCTATTGGATTGCGTAAACGGCTCTGAGGTTCACTTTGAATCCCGCGACAGCCTTTGAATCTTGCGATAACTAATGAAGTATTCCTTTTGAATTGCGCGAGAGTCTCCTAGGCTTCCTGCTGAACCTCATGACAGCTAGTGAAATGCTCTATTTGGATCGTGCGAGAGGTTCCCAGGTTCACTTGAATCTCGCGACAGCTATTGAACGGTTCTATGTGAACTGCACGAGAGTCTCTCGGGCCTCCTTTTGAACCCAGCGACAGCAAAGTGCTAAACATAGAGCATGTACTCTCTATTCTGCCATTTCCATTTGTGCTGTGGCTGGATCCTAGGCATGATTCTCACAACCAGGGGTACCCCCAGACACATTAAAATCAACCATTCTAGCAAGGACAACAAAAATCACCCTCCCACATTATGTATTCAAGCAAAAACAATCAATCAAAGAGCAGTAATCATCAAACCAGGCATAAAAAATTCAAACCAGACAGGTCCAGATTCAAGTGGGGCCACTAAAATTTCCTAGAGAATTTGAACAAAAGAAAGCAAGACAAATCAAACAAAACTAAAGTACATATAATATAATATTGACACACCTGTGGATCAGTTTAATGAAGGATCCCCTTGAAGGGAATGGCGTACATGGATTCAGTAGGTTTTTCAAAACAAGGCTTAAGCCTCTGACCATTCACCTTCAAGGTTTTCCCAGACTTGGGATCCTTGATTTCCACAGCACCAGATGGGGAAACACTCATGACAATGTAGGGACCTTCCCATCTGGATTTCAATTTGCCAGAAAAAAATTTATGTTTGGAGTTAAACAACCAAACCTTGTCACCAGCCATTAAGCACTTTCTCAATAGACCCTTGTCAAAGAAAGCCTTGGACCTTTCCTTGTAGATTCGGGCATTGGCATATGCATCCATCCTCAGCTCATCCAATTCTGACAGCTGTAGCAACATGTGATGACCAGCAGAAGTTAGGTCTAGATTTAAATGTTTGATGGCCCAATAGGCCCTGTGTTCTAACTCTACTGGGAGATGACAAGCCTTGCCATAAACCAGTCTAAATGGGGACATACCAATGGGAGTCTTATACGCTGTCCTATAAGCCCACAGTGCATCATTTAGCTTGTCAGCCCAGTCCTTTCTGTCAATCCTCACAGTCTTCTCAAGGATGTGCTTGATCTCCCTATTAGAAATTTCAACTTGCCCACTGGTTTTTGGGTGGTAGGGAGTAGCAATCCTATGGGTGACAGAATATTTCTTGAGCAAGCTCTCAAAATTTCTGTTGCAGAAATGGCTACGCCCATCACTGATAATGGCTATAGGGATGCCAAATCTTGAGAAGATATTCTGATTTATAAACTTGAGGACAACCTGATTATCATTAGTTCTTATGGCAATAGTTTCTACCCATTTTGAAATATAATCCACTGCCACTAAGATGAAATGATAACCATTTGAAGGAGGAAAGGGACCCATAAAGTCAATACCCCAGACATCAAACAGTTCCACAACAAGGATGGGCTGCAAAGGCATTGAGTTTCTTTTGGACAGCCCTCCTAATTTTTGACATCTTTCATAGGTCCTGCAGTGTGTATTGGCATCTCTGAATAGAGAAGGCTAATAGAACCCACACTGCAAGATTTTGTCAACTATTTTTCTTCCACTAAAGTGACCCCCACAGGCATTTTCATGGCACATGGCCAGAATACTGGGGACATCACTTTCTGGAACACATTTCCGGATGATTTGGTCTACACAATACTTGTATAAGCAAGGTTCCTCCCAGAAAAAGAATTTGACCTGTGAGAAAAATAGGTCTTTGTCCATTTTGGTCCAATGGGTAGGAATCTTGACTATAACTAGATAATTGAAAATGTGTGCATACCAAGGAACCAAGGATTGGATGGTAAACAATTGCTCATCCGGGAATACATCATTTGTAGGATCATCAATACATTTCTCCAGCACAATTCTGAACAAGTTGTCAGCCACCACATTTGCTACAAGTTGTCAGCCACCACATTTTCTCAAGACTGTTAGTAATTCCTCCTCTCGCTCATTGGTAAGAGAGGAGGAGATAATTACCAGAAATTTTTCATCTTTCTCAAGGAAAGTATATTTCAATGTTTCTGGAAGCTTCTTGAGATCTAGATCAGGGGCTTGTTGGGTGGATGGCAGGATTGGTGCTTTGTTGGTTTGAGGAAGAGGCAGCAATGTAGGTTTCCAAATGGAATGATGTACTAAGCCCACAGAAGATTTCAATGTGGTTATGTCTTCTGGCATTAAAGCTAGGCTTCCTTCCTCTACCATGTTCCAAACTTCAGTTAAACTTGTGACAATGTTGCCCCACTCCAGCAGAGTGGGCAATTCCTCTTCAACAACTTCTTCTAGTACATCCACTGTAAAGCTTTCCTCATTGTCCAGCTGAGGGTACTTTACACTGTTGTACACATTAAGTTCGACCTTCATATGTCCGAAAGTTACCTCCATGATCCCTGACCTGCATTGAATGCATGCATTGGCTGTGGCCAAGAATGGCCTGCCCAAAATAACAGGTATAGGGGATGTACTCTTGTTGCAGCCCATGTCCAAAATTAGGAAGTCTGCAGGGTAAAAGAACTTGTCCACCCCCACCAAGACATCCTCAACCACTCCCGTGGGTCTCCTTTTAGACCTATCACCCATCAACAACACAATGGGGGTGGGTTTTAGCTCCCCCAAACCTGGCTGCTGATACACACTGTATGGCAGCAGGTTAACACTGGCTCCAAGGTCTAGAAGGGCCCTCCCAATTGTGTGGTCTCCAATTATGTAGGGAATAGTGGGTATCCCTGGGTCTTGCAACTTTTTTGGCATTGTCATGTTTAATACATAATTAACTGTATCAGTTGTAAAGACCTTTTTGGACAAATGGCCTTTAGCTTTTCTTTTTTGAGTACAAAGGTCTTTCAGAAATTTGGCATAGGCTGGGACCTGTCGAATTGCATCAAGCAGGGGTAAATTGATTTTTACCTGCTTAAAGGTCTCCATCATTTCCTCTATCTGTGCATTTCCCTTATCAAAAGGGATAGGGCCACTCAAAGCTTGAGGAAATGGCAGCTGAGGTACTGCTGGTTCCTCAGCTGCAAGCCTATGACTAAACTTTAGTTTTTTCTTTTTTCATCTTTTATCTCCTGCTGAGGCTCAACTACAGCCTCTTTATTTTTCTCTTATTGCAGGGTAGCAGGCAACTCTTGGCTCTGTATTCTAACAAAGTCCTTTTCACTTTCACTCGACAGTTCTTTGGGAGTGACTTCTCCTTGTTACTTTCCCACTTGGTTATCTACCGGCCTACCAGATATTAGGGTTGTGATGGCATTAGCACCCTCAAAACTTGAGGAGCCTTCTCCAATCGAATATTGGCCCTTAGGGTTGGCCACTGGCTGGCTTGACAACCTGCCCTCTTCTCTTTTGGCCAAAGCATTGGATATTTGGTCTAGCTGCTCCTCTATTTTCTTTATGCTTTGACTGTGAGAAGTCACAGTCTGAGTCCAGACTCCAAGGCTTTGCAATGAGGTCAAAACCTGGTCCTCGAAAGAAGCATTTCGGGACTGAGGTGGGGGAACTACCAACTGATTTTGCTGCTGGGGCTGCTGCGGATGTTGGAAATTTGACCTTGAGGCATATCCCTGGTCAAATTGCTGCTGTGGCCTTTGAGGTAAGGCCAACATCTGTTGTGGCTGCATATAATTTTCTTGTCTCCACCTCAAATTTGGGTGGTCTCTCCATTGGTAACCAGCATTTTGGTGTTGGTATCCAAATGACTGTTTATTGTAGCCACCAGATTGTTGCTAGCCAAATGATTGGGCAGCGGCAGCTTGTTCCATTACATACTCAGGATATTTCCTTGCAAATGGGCACTCTTCCACTGTGTGTTGTGGAGATTGGCATATCAGACATGCCTCCATCACCTGCGCAGCCAATCTGGGTTGCACCACAGTTAATAGTTTATCAAACTTATCAGAAAGATTGGCCATCTGCATTCTCAGGTCATTATTCCCAGATACTTCATACATCTTTCCTTTGGAAGTTTTAGCAAGTCCCAGTTTAGGAGAAGGCTCTTGAATAGTTCTTGACGAGGACATCTTTTGGAAAGCATTTTCACTGAAGGCTCTTGAACAGTTCTTGACGAGGACATCTTTTGGAAAGCATTTTCACTGATGACCTCGAACAACTCCTATGCCTCATCAGCTGTTTTGTGCATGTATGTTCCACCACAAGAGGCATCTACCATGTCTCTGCTTTTCTCATCAATCCCATTGTAGAAGCTCTGGACAAGCTGCCAGTCAGGGATCTTGTGGTGGGGACATTGTTTGAGCATCTCCTTAAATCTATCCCATGATTGATTAAAATTCTCAGTTGGGGATTGGGCAAAAGCAAGTATTGCTTTCCTCAACTGGCTTGTTTTTGTCTCTGGGAAGAATTTGGTCAGAAATCTTGTCTAGAGGTCTTTCCAAGAAGTAATGCTGTTGTTTGGGAGAGTAGCTAACCAGGTGCTGGCCCTGTCCTTTAGGGAGAAAGGAAAGAGCCTTAATCTGGTGGCTTCTGGTCCCAAACTAGCAATGGAGAATGTTGTGCACAAGGCCAAGAATTTGTCAATGTGCTTGTAAGGGTCTTCCTTGCTAAGCCCATGGAAAGAGGGAAGCATTTGGATGATGGAGGTTTTAATCTCATAATTTCCCTGAACATCTGGGAATTGAATGCTGAATGGGGAATTATAATCATTAGGAGCATTCAATTCCTTCAATGTTCTGGGTTGCTCTTCACCCATGTCTGCTGTCTCAATTTTAGTAGGGGGATCAACTGTGGTGTGTCTGGGCCTTTTTAGTCTTCAACCCCTTTCTATCTCAGGGTTAGGAGGCTCTAATGTAGGACTGAGGGATCTCCTTCCTAACATGCACACACACTAATAGTAGGGAAGGCTACTTATAGATACATTACAATTAATAAAATTACAACTATCTTAATCAACTGCTATGGAATTTTCAAAGGAGAAATAGACTGTGTTTTTGAGGGTTAGAGAAGTGCAAACAGAGGTAGCTAGACTCCCAGTGCAATTCTACTCTCCTTCTCTCTCACATCGCCCAGTCTGCAAGAAAAATTCCAAATGTAAATCAGCAGTATCAATTATTCACAAGTACAGCTACCAAAGAATAAAGAATACAAAAATCTAGGGTCTACTAATAGATCAAGACTCCCTGGCAGCGGCGCCAAAAGCTTGTTAGGATATTTTATGTACTTGCTGCTAACTTTATTGGAAATGGTGATAAGAATGGCATCGGTGAAAAATCAAAGGTGGATTACAGAGCAGCAAGCCTAAAAATATACAGTCCTGCAAGATACAGGGCCTGCTGTAGCAAGTTTTAATAAGTAAGAGTTTGTCCCACAGGGAAAGTTGATCTAAAGCGCCAAGGGAGCTATCTTTAGTGGGCCCTACAGATCTGGCTACAGATCTGGCAATCCTAAATGGAAGGGGATTTAAGGTCACCATTGTCTAAATCCAAAGATAGCCTAATGCCTAAACTACATAAATGGTTGAGAAGAATGGTGGAGTGTGAGAAAATAATTATAAAAGGGTGAGAAGTAAGCTATTAGGCATAGATCTGATGGGTCTTATAACTCAGACTCAGATCTGCTGCTATAGAAATCCTGTCTAATGACTACATTATCACAAAAGAGGAGAAAGGATCCAACTCACCCCTGTGCCATAATCCAATCCCTTATGGCTATAACCTGTCCACTTGAATGGTCACAGACTATCCAATAGGGGGACCACAATCCAAAGATCGGTCAGAACAAGTTTATTGTTGTAGGCACTACTTTTTCCAGGCTACCAGCTCAAGAATCCATAGGAACCTCAACCTCTAAAGTTCTGTGTGTGGGGCTAGGCCTGCAATGTGCACTAGCCTGGACACACAGAACCAGCAAGAGTTTGAGTACTAGCTTTTAAGCCTAGTTGTTCACTGCTTTAGAAAGATAGCAGTGATCCAGTCACAAGCCTACAATCTCTACAGCCAGATCAGATCTGCCATCTGATGGTGGGTCTATACAAATATAGGGGAGTCTGTCTCTGCACAGTCTCTCACAAGGCTACAAGCACAAGTGCAGAGAAGAAGAATTTGTCTTAGATCTATGGATTGGCCTCACCCTAGGGCTATAATCTTTCCACTTAAATGGTCATAGACTATCCACAGAGGCTACCCTCTTCAAAGAGGTCTAAGACAGAACAAGAACATTGCTGCCACCACCATGTTCACAAGGCTACCAGCACAAGCTCCCATGGGAATTCAGATTTAGTGGATCCTGTGGGGGGGCTAGGCCTACAATGTGCCTAACCTAGAGACACATGTTACTTAGATCTAAATATCTCTTTAAAAACAATCCTCCATTGCTTATAATACAACTTTGCAATGGAGGATCTCAAGCCAACAGCCTTGTACAGAACAACTCACAAAACACCAATCCCATACATGCATAAAATCCTATTATAAAACTCCATTAAATCTATTCCAGATAGACATACAAAGACATAGTCAGTAAGTACTGGACTATGGAGAGAAGAAAAAGGAAAAAAGAAAACTACCTAAACCCTAACCTTAGCCTACTGCAATTCTATAGTTGGCTCAAGGAGTACAGAAGTCAAGTCCCTTAAACCTAAACTAGGCTTAGGCTTATATAGCAGTCAGTTCTATGAGAATTAGGGTTGGGAAAACCCTAATTTATCAATGCTATCGTGGCCCATTCCTATTCCTTGAATGCTTCGGGGTGTGTGCATAGAGAATAGAGCATTGGAGTGCGTGCCCTAGTTACTGAAAGTTCCTAGATTGCCCCTGCCGAAGTGGGGAGAAGTTAAGAACCCGAGCCTCGCTAGGTAGCAAGGATTTCCAGGTCTTGTCGCGTGATAGAATTGGCGTTGCGGGGTTGAATTGACTTGAAGCTCTTTCAGTCACAGGATTAATACTTTGGTCATCGCGAGAATGCTCTGGTCGTTGCGAGATTGAGCTTTCTATTTGAATGGTGTGGGAATTACACGCGCTGTTTGTTCCTTGATGAATCTCGCAGAGATCCTCTCGAAGAAGCCATGTGCATGGGCTTTTAGATCACACGAGTAGTTTCCTGAAGGTTTGTATCCCGCGGCCACTGTGCGACAGCTGCGCGCAGGAATGCCTAGAGCTCTCTCTCCTCAGTGAATTGCGCAAAGATTAAAGGCGCCTTTCTTGAGCTGCACGAGATTGCACGAGAGCTTATGTCTGAGCTTCACGAGAACTACATGAAGGTTACTTTCTGAGCTCTTCTGGCATTCATCTGTGCGAGAACAGCATGAGCAGTTGGTGTGCTGCCTTCAGAAACTCGCGACAGCTGCTGAAAGCATTCTCTCTGATTCAATTTGAACCTTGCGACATCTGCGTGAGGCATTCTTCTTAACTTGTTGCTGCTTTGCTGTGCCTAGGCTACAGCCAATTCACTATCTTGGTACAACCTCCTTTCTTTTGAGGAACTTCTGGGGCAACAGTAGGCTTCTTGGCATGGTTAGGGCCTTATCTGTAGTTGCTGCATATTACCTATAAGATAGACTTAAAACACATTTATTAAATGATTAAGGGTCTAACAGAGATTAAGTTAAGGGGTGAAAAGTGGTACTTTTCAGGTCTTAACACTGACCAAGCTGACAGACACCCTACAATCAACCTTAGTAGGCCGGAGACCACCCTCATCAGCTGGGGTGTCCATTAATGAGCCCACCATACACCAGGGCAACACCAAGCTTTAGAAGCCATCTATCGAAAGGACAAAGGCTGGTGCTACCAACCCTGAGAAACTAAAGAAGAAGGAGTATGACAAAATAGCTGAGGAATATGGAAGGGAGCCAATGGCCTTATCAAGCTCAGATCCAAACGCAGATTAGCTCTAGGATTTACTTCAGTCATTTTGTAATTAGATTTCAGTCTTAGGATTTTGTTGTATATACTTTATGTTAACTGTAGAATGTGATGTTTCTTTTGTACTTTGTAATTACTAGTTATTCAATGAAATTTCTATTTTGTCAATTGAAACTGTGCTTGTTGCTTTCCTTTATGATCAAATTTGTTACTTTCCTTGTGCTTACCCTACTGTTTCCTTTGGTTATACTTCCAAAACAGTGGGGACATTGTTCCTCATAGGTTTGGGGGTATAGCAGGGTAATTTTGAAAAAAAATAAAAAAAAATTTATAGTTAAGCCAAGTGCAATGGTGTTAGTAGGATTAAAATAAATTTAGCAAAATTCCAAACTGAGCAATTTTGAAAAAAGAAGATTTAAAAATGTATGGTAGACTATTTAATGTTTGGATCTTTTTGAAAAATTCATAATTGCCATGAAAGATAGAATTAAGAAATATTGTCATAATCAGTATGTAGTGAACCATTAAAGAGAGAAAAAGTAAGGCCACGCCATGAGAGTCCTAAGGAAGACCATACCTAGTGAGACTTGGGCTTGTAATTTCTTTTGAAGAGTGTTTTGGCAAATTTTTCTGCTCTAAGGACTATTTGAATCTATTCTTTTTCACTAGAAGTTATGCACTCCAAATTGAAACAGCTTGATAGTACTCATGACATTAAAGACATGATGTAAGGCCATCCCTTTGACAGTTTGAGCTAAAAATACTTACCCTTTGAACTGCCCTTGATACACACCATTTGAGCCTGAAAAAAATCCAAGTTTTTCTTTGATAAAAAATAGAGAATTTGAACCAAAACCTCAGTGACCTGATATAGCCTGACCCTCATCCTGAGATTTCAGAAGGAAAAGGTGAAGGACTTGAAGGTAGAGCTAGTCTGACAATTGGTTGAAGGAGAAGAAAGCACATTTGATGGTAGTTGTGTATCAGATGTATAGCTGTGGCATTCCAGGCCATAAAAAAAAATGAGAAAAATATAAAAGGAAAGCATACGAAAAAAATGTAGAAAAACAATACAAAAAGAAAAGAGAAGTCACTTCATTAGAAAATTTTGGAAGAAGATGAGAAGATCGCCACTTCAAATCTGAAAATATCAAAGAAAATGGAGATATGCTGAGATGAAGAAGGTGTGTGCACCACCTCCTTACCCTACTGATTTCTCAATTTTGAATCCTTCTTTATCCTTTTATTCTTAATAAACCTCACCCATAAGCCACATTACAACCCAATAAAATGACCTTACTGATCTAAAGTTGACTGAGTTGTCATGTGGAGATTTAGAGTTGTGTAATCTATGGTGAAGAGAGTTACAAGATTTCATGAACTAAGAGCACTGCTTATGCTCATGCTTGCAGTCCTATTTGAGGACTTTAACTTCTCTTCAGCTATGTGAAATGATACACCTTTGAAACCATTTGTGAGAGTATGCTTCTGAGATAATTGGGCCTGAAATTTGACTTATTTAGGCATTGTTTGAACTTGATTCTCAAATTAATGGTGAAGTACATACTGTTCTACACATAGCATTCCGTTGATGATTTTAGATTAGTATGATGAGTTTGAAAAAGGATTTAGGTATTAAATTGTTTACATTTAAAATTTCGAAACTTTTGAATTCAAAAGTGTAAGGTATGGATTAAAGCTGAATTTATTGGAATATAAGTTGTAACTGTTTGCACTTGATTTAATTACGTTCATATTGAAGTTTGGGGGTAACTTCACTCAAAACCCTCAAGAGACTTCACTCCTCCACTAGGGATCACCTAGGGGTTTAAAAGGCTTGACGCATAAGCTAAATGCATCTGTGCTTCCTACAAAAGTGGCATTTTTTATTTTCAATAATTGCTTTTAATTTCTCCTTTGCTCAGGGACTGGCAAGGCTTAGGTTTAGGGGTGTGTTAATCAGTGAAAAATACTATTTTTCACTTCCTAACCTGACCTTTGATGGATATTTGAGATGACTAATAATGTGTCTTAAGTGTGTTTTGTAGTTAGTAATAAATTGTAGTCATAGTGCAGACATCCACCTAAAAATGCTAAGAAGAGACCTGCTGGAGAGTTGCATCAATGAGAAATTACAGAACATGTGCTCATGCAGCCGAAAAGGCCAACCATCAAGCAGATTTACAGAGCCTCAGAAGTCTATGGTAATGGCATGTGTCCAACTGTGTTCATATGGGAACAAAAGCAGCCGCACTGGATGAAGAATGAACCCCTCAAAGGCTATTGAGTGTTGGACAGATGAAAGCCAATCCCCCAAGTTGTGTGCAAGTTGTGGAAACAAAGAACAACAACCTGTCGAGTGGTCAAATGAACATATTGAGAGGTTGGATGAGTTTATGAAGCTATCGAGAGGTTCCTAAAACTTATCAAGGAGTTAAAACTGATGAAGACATCCTGTCGAGAGGATCTGAAGCCAAATTACAACCTATCAAGAGGTTCTGATATGAAGAAATGGACATATCGAGAGGTTGATAGAACCTTTCGAATGGTTTAAACTGCAGTAGAAGAACCTGTCGACTAGTGTAAATCATCCTGTCGAGATGTCACCTGAAGCAGTCATTCTCGCGAAGTATAGAAGGCTGAAATTAAACCTGTCGAGAGGTTCCTTGAACAAATCGAACAGTTAAAGCCAACCTAGCGAGAGGTTACCTGAAGCTATAGTGGATCTCGCGAGGTTGCCATCAACCTGTCGAAGAGAGGGAAAGATCTTGTTGAAGACTTACCTGGAGCGGTATTGGATCTTGTGAGGTTGATTCATCCTGTCGAGAGGACGGTTGAGCTAGTGTAGTAATTAAGTAGTGAACCCATCCTGTCGAGCCATCATCTGAACCTATCAAAAGCTAAATTCAACCTATCGAACAAATCATCAAACACTTTCAAAGCCTTTCAAGAGGATCTCTGAACCTCTCGAGGCACAATTTTAGAACATCTTAGTTGTAGCTGAGAAGCAGATCTCTTCAGTGCTCTCTACACATGTCCCAAGGCACATTAACAATCCTTGAGGGTATTGTTGGAATATAATGGCACACAAATGAGAAGTACTCTAACTCCCCCACATATACTTGTCTAATTCGAATCAATTAAGGGTAGATTCTATAAGAAAAATCAGCCACATTAGTAGTTGAGAATAACAGAATTATTCCCTTGAGCCTTGATTCACTGAAAAAAATCTGAGACAGAGGGGAAGAGTATAAAGGGAAGTGAAGTTTTACAGAAAAGGGATCAAGAAATTGAGAGAGCTCAGAGATCAAAGCTCGAACTCCCATTCCCCTCCAAAATTCTATCCTTCTTCCTTCTTTCCCATTCTCTCTTTAGCCCAACCATGGTTGGCTAAAACTTGTAGCAGCTAGGGTGAGGTAGATCTGTCAATTGAGAGGTTGAGAGCATTTGTATGAGGATTAGATGATGCACAAACTACAGATTTGAGAACAATGTATTGCAAGTTGTATTAATTAAATAAATTATTGGTTGTAATGTTCAATTAAATCTATAGATCCTATGGTTCCATTAGATGTCTATAGGATTTCTGTATTTGGGGAATGCCCATTCATTTAACCAGTAGATCTTGTGATTGCCATCTAATTTCCTTAGATTTAATATCCCTGTGGATGTTTGAGCTTGTAGCCTTGCATCTATAGCATCTGCAGTGATTTAATTATTCTAATTAAGGCCTTTGGATTGGAGGAAATCTATTTGATGATCTATGACCATTGAAGTGGACAGATCATAGCTTTCAGATTAATTCAATTCTCTGGTTTAGATTGGGTTTTTATACCTTGCATCTGTGCTTGTAGTTAGATGAAGAATTGCTGCAAATCAATCCTCTGCATTATTGTCTAACCAATTAATTTTCACTGAGACCAAAATCCCAAGCTGCTATTCTCCACCTTTGATTTTATTCCTCAAAACATTTACTCTATACCCTTTCAAATCTATTTTCTACTCCGGATCATTAGCATTTAATTTTTTATAGTTTTCGTAAAGTGACAACCCCTTAAAACCTTCCCTCTTTCCTTTCTTGCTTTATTTTAAATTAGGATAGGATAGAGTGCCAGATCTGTTCTAGATCTTGAAATTTACTATATTTTGAAACACATTTCCCTATGGACATACCCCTTCTTACCTCTATAAAGCTTGCTACAACAGCCCTGATTCTTGCAGGCCTGGCTGCTTACCTTGGTTCCATTTTTCTGTGATTTTTTGTTAGTCTGCTATTTTTAACCTCTTAATAATTATAAGGTAGGAAGTACAACAAGTTTTGGCGCTGCTGCCTGGGATCTGTGTTTTTAAAATTGGTAGATTTAAGTTTTTCTTATTTAAGATTTAGAGTTGTGACTGAGAGGAGCAATTATGCAAAAAGGACCAAGTTGTGCTTGAGTTTGCATTTTCTTTCCTCTTTTTCATTTCTAGATCTGTGAATTTTTAGATCTACAGTAATAGTTTTTGTGTGTGTGTGTTTGTTTGTTAAAATTTGTGTTGTAATTTTATGTGATGCAATTTTGTGTTGTGAGTGGTGTATGTTTGGAAGAAGAACTCTCAACCCTGAGATTTTACCATTAAATCTTGAAGTTGAAACAATTCTTAGGTCTAGAAAAACTACACTTACACTTGCTGAATCTAAGACTGCCGAAATGGGTGAGCAGCCTAGATTGTTGAGAGAATATTTTACACTTGGCGCATACAATTCTCCTCTGTATATATAATTTCTTGCTGTGGAGGGAAATTATGAGATCAAGTCTTCAACAATTTAAATGTTACCTTCTTTCCATGGGTTGAGTAAAGAAGACCCATACAAATATATTGATAAATTTCTTACTTTGTGTACTACTTTTAATATTGCTGGTTTTGGGGCCTGAAGCCACCAAGCTTAGGCTATTTCCTTTTTCATTAAAGGACAAAGCTAGGGCCTAATTATCTATGCTCCCAACCAACAGTATTAACTCGTGGAATGACCTATAATGTCCTAACTAAGTTCTTTCCCATGACTAGAACAAGTCAATTGAGAAAAAGCATCATATCAGTTTCTCAATTCTCAACTGAAAGCTTCCATGAGGCTTGGAAAAGATTCAAAGAGCTGTTAAGGCAATGCCCCCATCATCAAATTCCTCAATGGCAACTACTATAAAGTTTCTATCAAGGAATTGATTCAAAAAGTAGAAATATGGTGGATGCCTCTTGTGGAGGTACATACCTTCATAAAACAGCTGAGGAAGCATGAGAGTTGTTTGAGGTTATTGGAGAAAACTCAATGCAGCAGGAGACCAAGTCTAGGGACATTGAATCTCTAGCTAAATTGATGAAAGAGAACACAACAAGAGGGAGAATGTATGAGGTCACTGGTTATAATGATTTGGAGAGAAAGATAGTTAGCTTGACTCAGAAGTTTGATAAGCTCATAGGAGCAATGGAGTCTCCAATGGTTGCCCAAGTGGAAGAGGCATGTCTGATATGTCAGTCTCCCACTCACTCCTTTGAAGAATGTCCCTCTGTTGCACAATTTTCATATTTGGTTATAGAACATGCTAATGCATCTCAGTCCTTTGGATAGTAGCCAGCTGTTGGATATGCTTAGAGAAATCACCCCAACTTGAGGTGGAGACAAGACAACTTCCAAAACCAACAACAGCCAATGCCCTGTAGAAATGCTCATCCTTATCAGCAAAATTTCTTCCCAAAGCCCCAATGCCAACTATCTATGGCCTAGCAAATGGCACAACCGGTGCATCAAAATGCATCAGCCGCAACACCCTCTAGAACTCCGTCATTTAAAGAGAAGGTTATGGCTTCATTTCAAAACTTGGGCTCTTTGTCTCAAATAGTGAGCTCCCATAGCCAAAGTATTAAGAAGATAGAGGACACCCTTCGTCAGCTATCCAATACTTTGACTAGGAGAGAAGAGGGAAGACTGCCTAATCAGCCTTTGAATAATCCAAAAGGGTAATATATGGTGGGTGAAGCTTCTTCATCATATGAGGAAGCTAAATCTATCACGACTTTGAGAAGTGGGAGGCTGGTTGATAACAAGGTTGGTGTTGAGTTTGAGAAGAGTGCAAGAAAAGAAAGAATATCCCATGATAATATACAGCAGGAGCAACATATGAGAAATAATGGGGGTGTTGATAAACCCCAACATAAAAATGAAAATAAGATAAAAACTTATGAGATTGCTAAGGCAGCAAATGAGAGATCAGTCCCTCATTTGCCATTTCCCAATGCACTTCAAGCACCTTCTCCTTTTGATAAGGGGAATGCTAAAGTTGAGGAAATGATGAAAATTTTTAAACAAGTTAAGATCAACTTGTCTTTACTTGATGCAATCGAGAAGGTGCCAGCCTATGCAAAGTTTTTAAAGGATTTATGCACACACAAAAGGTAATCTAGGATACACCTATTCAAAAAGGTCTTTTCTACTAAGAAAGTGAACCAAGTACTATCCATTGAATTCCCAACAAAACACCAAGACCCTAGAGTTCCCACAATCCCTGGCATCATTGGGGATCACACAATTGAAAAAGCCTTGTTAGATCTAGGAGCCAGTGTGAAATTACTTTCATATTCAGTATATGAGAAGTTAGGCTTGGGAGAATTGAAGCCCACACATGTGGTATTACAGCTGGTTGATAGATCTGAAAGAAAATCAGTGGGAATGATAGAAGATGTGTTAGTTGGGGTTGACAAGTTTTTCTATCCAGCAGAGTTTCTGGTTCTTGATATGGAACCAAGCATGTGCACTACCTCCATTCGTGTAATTTTGGGCAGGCCTTTCTTGGCCACTGCCAATGATTGTAAATAATGTAGATCATGTGTAATGGAGGTATCCTTTTGTAATATAAAACTAAAATTGAATGTCTACAATGCAGCAAGTTAGTCTCACTTGGATAGTGAGGATTGCTTTTTGATTGATGCGTTGGATGAGCTTGTGGAAGATACTTTGCCTAAGCTACTGCATTATGATGACCTGTGTGACATTTTTGATAATATTTGGAATGAAATTGTGGAAGAAAAGGCCCCCACACCTGTGATTCAAGAGGTGAAAGCCTTAAATTCTGAAGTGGGGCCAACAACAAAGTATCCTCTTTGGAAACCAGCTGTGTTACGTCTTCCACCACCTTCTAAGGCTCCTTTGCTGCCTTCACTCATAAGTCCACCTAATGTGAAACTAAAATAGCTCCCCAAGTCTTTGAAGTATATATTTTTGGGAGCAAATCAAAAGTTGTCTGTGATAATTTCTTCTTCCCTCATTGATGAGCAGGAAGAAGAGTTGTTGTGTGTCTTAAAAAAATATAAGAGAGCAATAGGATGGACTATTGCTGATCAGGGAAGTATCACTCCTACTATTTGTATGCATAAGATTCAGCTAGAAGAGGATTCCAAAACCTCTAGAGAGATGCAGAGAAAGTTAAACCCTCACATGCAAGAAGTAGTGATGAAGGAAGTTGTTAAATTGTTAGATGCAGGAGTCATCTATCCCATTTCAGATTCTGAATGGGTGGCACCTACTCAAGTGGTACCTAAGAAATCTGGAATCACTGTGGTTAAATTAGATTCTGGTGAGCTAATTCCAACCAAAGAGACCACTGGTTGGAGGGTGTGCATGCAATCTGGGAGCTCCACTGAGTGCCTCCATCACTGAAATTGTTGAGAAGTTGACCAAGGGAAAGAAGGCTTTTGGGGACTCAATCAAGAGGGGAGACTTTGACCCTGGCCTACTATTTATGGATAATATTCTTAGAAAGAACATCTATGTGGTTGGGCACCATCAAGAGAGAAGGCAGCCAATTGCTAATGCCATCTATTCCTTCTCTTAGGGGCATTGCTTCAATGCAGCCCAGTTGATTTTTGAGGGGATGCAGGACATTCACACCAAAGTGCAAAAGAAACAAAGGCCCATTGAACTTCCATATTGTAGCCTGATCACAGCTCTGCTAAAACAAGGAGGATACCACTGGAAGATTGGAGAACCAGCTGCGGCACTTCCCCCAGTTGAGTTTGGGATGAGATTGTGGATCATCAGCATGCCCATGATGGAGAAGAAGAAGGAAGTTGGTGGTTACTGATGTAGCTGCTGCCACAGCTGCAGCAGCTACATCAACAACCACCAGCTCAGATCCACCCACCATCCCTACCCCCATGCATACCATGCCATTCCAAAAACCTTCCTTAATCCCCATCCTTATTCCAGTTCCAGCTCTTGCTCAACCTACCTTTCCATTTAACTTTCCCACTCCACCTATCCAAAGAAAATACAAAAAGAAAACCCATAAACTAGCCAAAGCACCCATTGAATCTACCATACCCATTACCTTATCACCACCTATAACAAGCTCTAAACCTTTTCCATTAACCAAGCCCATACCAAACCTTGAGCCAACTCACATACCTAGCCCAATTCCAGACCCACCTTCCCCTTTCACAATGGATGACAGTGAGCCCATGGCCACTGACATTGAACAAACCACCACCACTGAACCACCCAGCACCTAGGAAACCACTGACCCATTCGATCCCATTACCTCCCCTACCCATTCCATTTCTTTTTTTCCCACCCATGACCAGGACCTATTCACATCTGAGGGGTCTCAGCAATGATGAACTCCATTATGGAGGACATCAGACATGAGTATTCACCCCTCCCTGACTCCCACAGCCTACCCAATTTAACCATGCCCCCACTTTTCCTTTCCAACTAATCCTAACAACCACACCTACAATCCCAACCATTTCAGATCCTCTAGCCCAAATACTTTCCCTTCTTACATCATTACAAACCCAAATCCTGGTCAATACCCAAAACCAGACTACCATGCAAACCTACCTCCAATCCATTCAAACCACTCTTCAGACTTTAAATCAACCACAACCACCTACATCTATAACCATACCTGTACCCACCCCACCACCTGCACCCCTGCCCTCACCTCTAGTGATAACAGCCCCTGCTACCACCCAAACAGACCCCTGATTCTGAGGAGTTGGTCCCTGTCCCACCTACGTATACCTCCACCTCCACACAGACAGATTTTGAGGATGTGCCACTTATTTTCCCTACCTTTACATCTCCCTCTACCCGCACTGACTTTGTTGAAGAGCAGCTACCCACTTCACCAACATTCACCATAACCATTACCTCACCCTCCACCCAACCCGAGCCACTTGAGGAGGAGCTGCCACTTGACCTTACCTCCAACCCACCATCACCTCCACTTATAAGCTCTGAGTTGGACATCATCCCTCACCCAATGAATGACCCTAAAAACTAGACCATAGTCCCTTATGGTTCCCTTCCCATTCCCCAATTCTACACCCTCACCAAAGCCATGGCTGCTGACCCCTATGTCAGGAGAGATGTTGAGCTACTGTTGGAGTTTGTCACACCCATGGTGAAACAACCATATGAAGGTCAGATTGCTTAGATCAAGAAAGATAATGACAAGGAGCTAAAGTGGCATTGGCAGATGGTATTGAATTCCTTGGACCTGTACAAAGTGTATAAGCTTAAGTTAATCCAATTGGAAAAATTGGTGGCCACACTCAACTCCACATTCTTAGTCCTGAGCCCTACCGTGCTCAAGGGCATATCATTCAAGGAGCCATCCAGCACTAAGTCCAAGAAAGCAGCTACCAAAAGATCCAAGGATGGTGTTGCAATAGCCACCACAGTGAAGAAAGAGAAAGGAAAATATGAGGAAAAATATGAATGGACCCCTCCCCTTCGAATTAAGTTCAGATTCGGATTAGCTTTAGGCTGTAGTGTAGACAGTTGTATTTAGAGTCTGTATTTATTTTCTGTTCTAGGTAGATTTTTATAGTTTCATTTATGTGGTTTTGTCAAATCTGTAAATTTATTTTTCTTTATTAATTTGTATATAGTTCTTATTAATGCAATTTTATTTTTGTGAGCCATTTTGTAATGTTTGTACTTTCTTTTAATTTTTGCTATGTCTTTATTACCCTACTGCTCCTACATATTATTATTTCTGAAACAGTGAGGACACTGTTTAACATAGGTTTGGGGGTATGGATGGGTAGGTAGGCCAGGAAAATAGTTAATTTTAGTGCAGCAGTGATGGTTAAATTGAGATGAATAAAGCCAATTCTTACCTAATCATGTAGAGAGGAAATTTAAAAATTTTGCAAACATTTAAAACTAAAAATCTTTGAAAAATTAGCACTACCATGAAGCTAACATCAGGAATTATGATTATTTTTTTTTTCAATTGGTACTTAGGAAGAAATACACCCCATGGGTTAATTTGAGGACCATACCCATTGAGACTTGGGCCTAACAAAGTTCTTTTGAAGAGTGTCTTAGGTATTTTTTCTGCTCTAAGGAATGATTTACTCAACATTTGTTCACTAGAAGTCAGGTGCCTCCAAATTGAAACTGATTGACAACATTCATGACATTAAGGAGATGATCTAAGGCCTTCATTTGGATAATTTGAGCGCCAAATTCCTACCCATTCAACTGCCCCTTTGTATACACTCTTCGGGCCTTAAATCTATTTTTCTTCAACAAACACTAGAGTACTTGAACCTAAACCCCATGACCTGATTAAACCTTACCCTCACTCTGAGATTTCAGAAGGTAAAGGAGAAGAAGTTGAAGACAGCTGAGAGGAGTTCAACATTTGGTGGAAGGAGAAGAAAAGTAAAGTGCAGACAAGCAGTGTATCAGTGGTATATGTGCGGCAATTCATCATAAAAATCATTAAAATATATAAATAAAAAAAAGAGAGAGAAAAAGAAAAGAAAAGTCAAAGAAGTACCTCATCTAAAAATTAAAAAGAAGCGAAGAAGTTGGCCACTTTGACTCTGAAAAACATAAATGAAGATGAAGTTGTGCTTAAATGAAGAAGGTGAAGTCATGAACTACCTCCTCTCCTTGCCGATTTCTCAATTTTGAATCCCCCATACCCCTTTTATTCTTTTTAAACCTCAATCATAAGCCACATTACAACCTATCAAAAAGACCTTGTTGATCTAAAGTGAAGTGAGCTATCATGTGGAGAGGAGGAGATGTCTAATCTATGGTGAAAATAGTTGGAGATATCAGGAACTTAGATACAATGCCTATGCTCATACTTGCAGATCCATTTGGGGTATGTGACTAACGTGAGCTAAGGAGAATGCGAACACCCTTGGAGCCTCAATGTTGAGAGATAGCCTTGGTGAGGATTGGGTCTGAAATTTACCTTCATTGGGGTGCCTTCTAAACTTGATTTTTGAATCTAAGGCAAGCCTAGTACTGGTTTGTGCACATTGTATTCCTGATGTAAACTGATTGGTGATGATGCAAAGACATGTTGATTTTGATTTTTAACTAGTTGCATTACTGCTGTAATTCCCTCTGATTTTTAAAGAATGGGTGTGGAATGAAACTTTATTCATTGAATTATGTTTTGTCACAGACTGCACTCTACTTAATTGTTTAAATGGTGATGTTTATGGGTACCTTCACTGAAAACCCTCAAGAAACTTCACTACTCCACTAGGGATCACTTAGGGGTTTAAAAGGCTTGATGCATATGCTAAATGCATCCATGCTCCCTATGAAAGTTGATTTTACTATTTTGAATAACTATTTTAAATTTTCCTTTGCTCGAGGACTAGTGTTGTTGATTTTTGCCCCAGTCTGCCTGTGTTATTGGGTGGTGGAAACCAATTAAAAACAAAGTAAAATCAAATAATGGATTTAGCACAACTAAAGTAATCCTAGACCTGCAAGATACAGGGCCTATTGTAGCAAGTTTTGATAAGAGTTTCTCCCACAGAGAAATTGATCTATAACTCAAAATAGGCTATAATAGTAGGCTTTCAGATCTGACAATCATAAAGAAAGGGAGTTGGGTGTCACGACTACACTAAATTAAACCTAACAACAGAAAAATAAATATAGCCATATCCTAAAGAAAGGGGTCAAGATGAAGGTGGTGATGGTGTGTACCAAAATAAAATATACAAAATGGTGAGAAGTAAGCAGGTTAAGTTCAGATTTAGAGCAGTAATGTAACTCAGATTTAGTCTGTCTCTGGAGTGCTCCTTGCTGAGACGCTATTAAAAGCCTCAACAAGATAGAAATATCTAGTTTAACCCACGCCATTTGGGGTGCTCTTAAGGCTATAGGCTGTCCACTCAAAAGGTCACAGCCTATCCTATAGAGTCTGTCAAATCCCATTAGTTAAACCGAAAATCACAAAACTAATCCAGAGGAGTGGACTGATCATTTCTCCAGCCAGTGGACATGATCAAGCCATGAGTACTATTGCAGCACTATGTAATTCCATTGCTACAAGATCCCCAGATCTGCGCACAGATTTGGTTGACATCCAAAGGTATTCCAACCCATAAGATCCTAAGTGCTTTGCTAAGGCCACCGGCTTACTAGTGCCCACAAAAGGACCATGCAACAGGTTGAATAGGGCTTTAGATTCAGCTGGTCATTGCTATAGATGGCCTGCAATGACTCAGCCTCAAGCTACAATTACTACAAAGAGATCAGATCTAACATTCGATGTCGGCTAGGTCAAACAGAGGGGAGCCAGCTCCTGTACAAACATCCTCACAAGGCTCTAGAAGCTCATGTGCAGGGGAGAAGAATCCTTCTCAACCATGAGAATTGACACAACCTTAGGGCAATACTCTGTCCACTCGACTGGTCACAGGGTATCCCATTGGTCTGTCCATACCACAGAGGCCTGAGAAAGAACATAAAAATTATTGCAACCACCATGGTCCACATGCCTCAGAGCTCCCTAGATCTCACTACCATGAGGTTATCAAACGAAGGCAAATCAGATAGTAAACAATAGATCTACTAGAAACTGAATGGGCTAGTACCAAATACATGGATCCTATAGACATCTAAAGAAACCATAAGATCTTTAGATTCAATTAGGCATTAAAACAATAATCCATTGATGAACACAAAACTTACAATGAACTGTCTCTAGGCTGCAGCCTGTACACAACTGCTCATCCACAATCCCAATGTATACAAAACCTATTATAAACTGAAATAAGCTAAACCTAACTGCTTATAGGGGGATTAGCCAGCAAGTGCTGGGATAAGAGAGAAGAAAAAAGGGGAAAAAGAGGTGATCAAACCCTAACCCTAGACTGCTAGAGCTCGCAGCCGACAGAAGATGAAAAGAAGGGTTGATGATAAAACTAAACTCTAAGTGTAGCTTATATACTCTGTCCATACGGCCTAGGCTCTAAAGGGATTAACCCTAATTTTTCTAGCAAATGTGGCACTGTTACATCCCTTGAATGTCTTGAGTTGGGTTCCTCAAAATCTATGCCTCGAGATGTGTGCCTTAGCCTTGGAAAATTCCTAAAAGGTCCTTGAGTTAAACTGAGAAGTGGGGAGCCTGTGCTTCGCGGGGCTGGCATATGCATTCACTGATTCGCGCAGTTATAGGGTCTTCACAAAGTAGCTTTTGGTTGGAGGGAAGTGTTCACTCGCGCAGTTATTCTTCAGTTAATCGTGTAGTTCCTTTGCGCTTAAATTTTGTCGCAGAGTTAATCTGGAGACCCTAGACTTCTCGCGTAGTAGAGCTTTAGAAGCTCTCTCTCACTAGGTACTCATGCAGTTATGCTCTTACGCTCACATAGTAATTGGCAAGGAGAAATCTAGGCGTCTCTCTCTTCCAGGGCCACACACGAACTCCGCGAGGTGAATTTTAGTTCTATATACACATGGACTCACTATGTTCTTCACACGTCTTCTTTAAGGCTTGATCTCCGCGACCACAAATTCTGAGGGTTTTAATTTGTGAGATCTTCGTGATGTCTTTACAGCTCTCCTCTTAGTTGCGCATCCTATCTGCATGAGGGCATCTTCCACTGCATCTTTAGCTTTGCGAGGGAGCTTCTCAACTCTGTGAGATTTGTCTTTCTATGCTCCGACGTATTGCACTTGCTGCTTTCATAGTTTCTCCATTCTCAGCCAACTTCATTCATTTGCTGCTTTCATAGTATCCGTGCTCGCTGCTTTCATAGCGAGCACGGATACTAAATGTATCCGTGCTCGCTACCAGGGTGTTTCATTAGGCTTTGGTTCAGCTGTCATCTTTGCATGTCTTCTTCTTCTTCTTTGGGCCAAATAAGGATGGATTTTGTGTTAAGCTGCACAGATTATTGCTAACTATAAAAAACACTTAGCAGATGATTATTAGTTTGCTTCAAGATCTATCAAAGGCTAGGTTAAGAGGTGAAAAGTGGTAATTTTTAGTGAATAACACACTCCCAAACCTAATCTTTGCTAGTCCCTGAGCAAAGGAAAAACTTAAAACAACTATTCTAAGAATTTAAATGCCACTTTCGTAGCGAGCACGGATACATTTAGTATATGTACCAATCCTTTAAAACTCTTAGGTGATCCCTAGTGGAGGAGTGAAGTCTCTTGAGGGTTTTCAGTGAAGGTACCCACAAACTTCACCATTAAAACAGTTAAAAATAGTGCAGTCAATGACAAAAAAAATTTCAATGCATAAAGCCTCAGTCCACACCTATCCTTTAAAATTAGAGGAAATTACAGCAGTAATGTAGCCATTTAAAACTTAAAATCAACATGCATGTGCATCGCCACCAATTGGTTCACATCAGGAATACAATATGCATATAATCAGTACAAAGCTTGCCTTAAATTCAAAAATCAGGTTGGATACAACTCCAAAGAAGTTAAAATTCAGACCCAATTCTCACTAGGGCTATCTCTCAATAATGAAAATCAAAAGGGTGTTTACATTCTCATCAGCGCAAGAGCAGTTACAGACCCCAAATGGGCCTGCAAGCATGAGCATAGGCAAAACTTCTGATTTCTGACATCCTCATGGCTTTTCACCATAGATTGGACAACTCCTCATCTCCACATGACAGCTCATTTCACTTTGGATCTACAAGGTCTTTTTTTTTTTAATGGGTTGTAATGTGGGTGAGGGATATACAAAATGAAGGGGTAAAAAGGAGTTCAAAACTGAGAAATCAACAAGGTAAAGAGTGATTGATGACTTCACTACCTTCATTTTAGCATAACTCCATCTTACTTGATATATTTCAGAATCAAAGTGGCCAGCTTCTCCTCTTCTTTTCAATTTTCAGATGATGTCCTTCTCTAGACTTCTCTTTCTTTTTCTCTCTTTTTTTTATGATTACTTTATTTTATTTTTAAGATGAACTGCCACACTAAAACCACTGATACACTGCTGCTCATATGTTGCTTTTCTTCTCCTTCCACCAAATGTTGGACCACTCTCACTATCTTCAACTCCTTCTCCTTTATGTTCTGAATTCTCAGAGTAAGGGTATAGTTGAATCAGGTCAAGAGGTTAAGGTGCAAGTACTCCAGTGTTTGTCAAAGAAAGTAGGATTTTTAAGGCTCAACGAGCGTATGCAAAAGGGCAGTTTTAAAAGGTTAGATTTCCAGGCTCAAACTGTCCAAATGAAGGCCTTGGATCATTTCCTTAATGTCATGAGTGCTGTCAATTACTTTTGATTTGGAGGTGCCTAACTTCTAGTGAAAAGGCCTTGACTCAATCAGTCCTCAGAGCAGAAATAATGCCAAAAACACTCTTCAAAAGAAAATGATAAGCCCAAATCTCACTAGGTATGGTCCTCAAATTAACGCATGGGGTGTATTTTCACCTTTTTCTCTCCTCTTATGTTCACTACGTACCAACTGAAAAATTTTCTGATGTTAGCTTCATGGTGGTGCATAGACTTTAAAATTTTTAGTTTCAAAATGTCTACAAAATTTTTTAATTTTCCACAAATTTACTCATTTTAACAAGTCAGGTGAGAAATGATTTTATTCATCCCAATTAAACCAATACTGCTGCACTAAAGTTAACTATTCTAATGGCAGACCTATCCTTCCACACCCCCAAACGTATGAGGAGCAGTGTCCTCACTGATTCAAAGGAGGATGTGCAGCAGGCTCAAGACCTAGAGATTAACATAATAGAAGCATCGAGAAGGAAAAATACATAACAAATAATATAAAAACAAACACACAAATATACAAAAAGAACATCTGAAAAAGACATTTCATTATAAGTAAAAAAAAAAAAAGATTACAAAGAGATAGAAAATTATAAACCTAAGGACAATCTAAATACACAGCAACAAAGCATCCTATCGAAACAAAATGGGTCTTCCTCATGGCTCAGGGATATCCTCAACCTGCTGCATGTGGAAGAGGAACTACAAGCCAGGAGAGGGGGGGGGGGGAGAACGGGGTTCAGGGAGAAGGATGTTGAGCAAGAGGTGGGGGGATTAAAGAGGATGGGGGGGGAGAAGCAGGTGGTTCGATATTTTGCTTCTTCTTCTTCTTCTTCTCCTCCTTGGCGAGGATCCTCTGCACCTCCTCATATTCATCCTAGAGGAATTATAGGGGGTCAAGCTATTTAGGTGGGGCGGGTCCAATCACATAGGGTAAAATTTGTTGGGTAGATCGGTGGGTTTGTCGTCCGCCATAGCTGAGAGAAGTGAAGGACAGTTAAGATTAGAGGAGAGTGGATGCGAAGAAGATGAACTACCCTTGTATTTAAAATGCTTGGACGGTGGAATATGAGTCGGCAAATTAAATATCGTCTCCTTCCAAGGTTAATTGCCGAAAAGAAATTAAGGACGAGTAGTTGGCAATGGATTGTGATTGTTATGGGAAATGGTAAATTGCACAATTTATTATGGGGAATGGGAATACGCAATAAATGTTGGTCTATTTTTAGATATGAGAGTTAAGGGGAAGAGATAGGAAATCGAAGAAATTTCTCAGGATAAAAAGGGCTAATCTCGCGGTTCATGCAGTTATTCACTGGTATTCGCAGCGTATAAATCTCACGGAGAATAGATGTATCTTCGCAAGAAGGAAAATTATGCAGAAGTACTTATCTCTGCGAGCACAGATTAAGAAGTTGTGTGTGCCTTGCGAAGTTACTTCGCAGAGTAGACGTTGGGACAGAGCGAGCAAAGTAGTTTCTCATTCCTCGCGCGGCTTAACTGGTGATCTCATGCAATAGAATAGTTTGAATTCTACTTTTTGCGCCCTTTTTAACTCCGCGAGAAAGCTTTGAAATGGCTCGCGATTGTGAAAATTAGGTCATAGAACCCTGTGAGAGACCAAAACTCTACCTCATTTCACAATTTTTTCCCTGGCCTGCACTTGTACAGTGACAGGCACCCATTTCGCGGCCATCAGCATCCATCTCTGTATATGTATCCCCTTTCCAAATGATCATGACCTCCCCCATACCAGCACATGCATATCAAAAATTCAAAATGATAAAATTCCTTCATGCAAATAAATTCTATACAGTTACAGTGCTAGTACCTCAATCACCCAGTAGCAATAGGCATTCAACTCTCATTTTACCGATAGAAATGAACAAGTACTCAAAGCAGAGTAAACAGAGCAGATGAAAAGAAACAAATCTCTATAACAAAAAAAAATAGTAAATGACAGGTTCCTAATCCAATAAAAACATACAACAATTCTAAACAAATATGACACACATAATACAAAGTGTGGATCACTAAAGAGTGGGAGGTTCATGTAGGTGAATGGTCTGAGGAAGCTCCACTGGTTGTTCTACACAAATCTTGAGCCTCTGACCATTTACTTTCATGATCTGCCCTGATATTGGATCAAGGATTTCCACAGCACCAGATGGGGAAGCTTTGATGACAGTGTAAGGTCCATCCCATCTGAATTTCAATTTCCCTGAAAAAAATTTAAGTCTAGAGTTGAAAAGTCAAACCATAGTGCCAGCATTGAATTCCTTTCTTAACAGCTTCTTGTCAAAGAATGCTTTGATCTCTCCTTGTACATTCTGGCATTTGCATAGGCTTCTAGCCTCATTTCATCAAGTTCTATCATTTGCAACTTCCCGTGAGAACCAATAGAAGTTAAATTTATATTCTTTGCTTTGATAGCCCAATAGGCTCGATGTTCTAACTCTACAGGTAGGTGGCAGGCCTTGCCATACACCAGCCTAAATGGGGACATGCCAATAGGGGTCTTATAGGCAGTCCTATAAGCCCACAAAGTATCATTCAGTTTTTGTGCCCAATCCTTCCTATCAGTCCTCACAGTCTTCTCCAGAATATGCTTAATCTCCCTATTGAAAATTTCAACTTACCCACTGGTCTGTGGGTGGTAGGGAGTTGCAATTATGTGTAATAGAGTACTTCTTGAGCAAGTTTGCAAAAGGTCTATTACAGAAGTGGGCCCCCCCGATCACTGATGATAGCTCCGGGGATGACAAATTGTGAGAAGATATTATCCTTTAAGAAATTAAGGACAACTATGTGGTCATTAGTCCTTGTGGCAATGGCTTCTACCCATTTGGACACTCCACTGCCACAAGTATGAAGTTAAATCCCATAGATGAAGGAAAGGGGCCCATAAAATCAATGCCCCAAATGTCAAAAAGTTTAATAACTAGGATGGGCTGCAATGGCATGGAGTCTCTCTTGGAAATGCCTCCCATCCTTTGACATCTCTCATAGGCCTTGTAATGTAAGTTTGCATCTCTGAACAAAGAAGGCCAAAACAAACCACATTGGAGCACTTTTGTTGTAGTTTTTCTGCCACCGAAATGATCTCCACATGCTTGCTCATGGCACATTGAAAGAATGCTGTGGAAGTCACTTTCAGGCACACATCTCCTAATGACTTGATCTGCACAATGCTTGTAAAGGTATGGATCCTCCCATAGAAAATGTCTAACCTGGGAGAAGAACGGGTCTTTGTCTATCTTAGACCAATGTGGAGGGATCCTACTAGTAGCAAGAAAATTGATAATGTGTGCAAACCAGGGCACACTAGATTGCAAAGCAAAGAGCTGCTCATCAGGGAACAGCTCATTAACAGGTATTGCTGCACATTCATCCAGAATAATCCTAGAGAGGTGGTCAGCCACCACATTCTCAACTCTCTTCTTGTCTTTTATCTCCAGATTAAGCTCCTGCAAGAAGAGGATCCATCTGATCAATCTAGGCTTTACATCCTTCTTAGCCAGCAGGTATTTCAGGGCTGAGTGATCTGTAAAAACTATAATCTTAGACCCCAACAAGTAGGGTCTAAACTTGTTCACAGCAAACACTACTGCAAGTAGCTCCTTCTCTGTTGTGGTGTAGTTCAGCTGAGCATCAACTTGTATTTTGCTGGCATAATATATCACTGCAGACAGCTTATCTCTCCTCTGTCCTAAGATAATACCTATGGCCAAGTCTGATTCATCACACATCAACTCAAAGGGGAGTGAGTAATTTGGTACCTGGATTACAGGGGCAGTAGTAAGGCATTTTTTCAAAGCCTTAAAGGCCTCATGGCATTCAGCAATAAATATAAATGGCACATCCTGGCAAAGCAGGTGGCACAATGGTTTGGCAATTTTGAAATCCTTGATGAACCTCCTGTAAAATCTAGCATGTCTAAGAAATGATCTGATTTGCTTGATAGTCCTGGGTGGGGGCAGATGTGAGATCAAGTCTACTTTAGCCTTGCCAACCTCAATTCCTTTGTGAGAGACCACAAGGCCTAGTATAATACCTTGTGTCACCATAAAATGACTCTTTTCCCAACTTAGGACCAAGTTGGAATCCTCACATCTTTGTAAAACTCTTTCAAGGTGACTCAAACACTAGCTAAGGTTGTCCCCATACACTGAGAAATCATCCATGAAGATTTTCAGGAATTTGTCAATCATATCAGAAAAATCATGCACCTCTGAAAAGTGGCTGGGGCATTACACAGTCAAAAAGGCATCCTTCTGTAAGCAAAGGTGTCAAAGGGACATGTGAAAGTAGTTTTCTCTTGATCTTGAGGATCCATAGGGATTTGGTTATACCCTTAGTATCCATCAAGAAAATAATAATATGCCTTCCCAGCCAACTTGTCTAGAATTTGGTCAATAAAAGGGAGAGGGAAATGGTCCTTTATAGTCCTGGAGTTGAGCTTCTTATAATCAATGCGCACTCTCCAGCCAGTGGTCTCTTTGGCTGGCATCAACTCCCCAGAGTCAGAAGCAATAACTGTGATGCCTGACTTTTTAGGTACCATCTAGATAGGTGACACCCATTCAGAATCTGAAATGGGGTAAATCACCCCTGCATCCAACAGTTTCACTATTTCTTTGAGGACCACCTCCTGCATGTGAGGATTTAATTTCTTCTATATTTCTTTTGAGGGTTTTCCACCCTCCTCCAAGTGAATCTTGTGCATACAAATAGAGGCATCAATGCCTCTAAGGTCAGCTATTGTCCATCCAATTGCTTTTTTATGCTTCTTAAGAACATTCAGCAGTTCCTCCTCCTGCTCACTAGTGAGAGAAGAGGAGATAATCATGGGAAGCTTGTTGTCCTGCCCCAAGAAGGCATATTTCAATGTGGCTGAGAGCTGTTTCAGCTCCAGTTCAGGGGGACTTTCAGTTGAGGGCAACAAAGCTGCCTTAGTGGTTTGAGGAAGGGGCAGCAATGTGTGCTGCACTAGGCCCACAAAAGACTCAGTATTTGTGTTGTTTTCTGTCATGGGAATTTGAGCCCCTTTCACAACCAGACTCCAAACACTTTTCAGGTTTTCAGTCAGAGTATCCCAATCCAACGGATTAGATGATTCTCCTTCTATCAGGCCATCTAGTACATCTACTGCATAGCAATCCTCAATGCCAATCTAAGGCATTGTAGCAGCATGATACATATTTAAATGGGCCTTCATGTTCTCAAAGGTAACCTCCATTACCCCTGACCTGCATTGTATGCAAGTATTTGCAGTAGCCAAGAATGGCCTGCCAAGGATAACAGGAATTGGGGATTTACTTTTGCAAGGGTCCATGTCTAAAACAAGAAAATCAGCTAGACAATAGAATTTGTCCACCCCCACCAAGACATCCTCTACCACACCCACAGGCCTCCTCTCAGACCTGTCAGCCAGTTGGAGCACAACTGAGGTAGGTTTAAGCTTCCCCAAACCTAGCTCCTCATACACTGAAAAGGGGAGTAAGTTCACACTGGCCCCCAAGTCCAAAAGGGCTTTACCAATGGTGTGGATTCTGATTATGCAGGGGATAGTAGGTACCCCTGGGTCTTGTAATTTTTCTGGTGTGGCAATGGATAGGACTGACTCAACATGCTCAACAGTAAAAACTCTTTTGGATAACTGCACCCTTGCTTTCCACTTTTGGGTGCAGAGGTCCTTTAAAAACTTAGCATAGGCAGGGACTTATTTTATGGCATCAAGCAAAGGCAAATTGATTCTAACCTGCTTGAAAGTCTGCAAGATTTTCTCCATTTGAGTATCCCTTTATCAGGAGGGGATGGGCCAGCTAGAGCTTGAGGAAATGGTAGTTGTGGCACTGCTAGTGCCACTGCTGCATGTCCATTGACCTCATGGTCATATTTTTGTCTTTTTCTTTTATCTTCATTTATTTCTTTATGTTGGGGCTTAGCATCAGCCCCGTTATTCTGCCCTTACTGATCCACAGCAGGGGGTACAATCCTTGACTCTTTAACACTAATACTTCTTTCATTTTCATCTTCATTTTCCACGACCTCTTCTGTTACCTTGCCCACCAGATTATCAATCACTCTCCCACTCCTAAGGGTAGTGATAGCACTGGCATCCTTATTGGTAGAAGGTACTTCTTCAATCATATACTGCCCTTTCTGATTTGTCAGGTGCTGACCAAGCAATTTACTTTCTTTCCTCCAATCTAGAGCATTACAAATCTGGCCCAACTGGTCCTCAATCTTCTTGATGCTCTGTCCATGGCAATTGATAGTTTGCACTAAGCTCCTTAACTTTTATATTGGGGCCAGCATCTGCTCTTTAAATGAAGAGGATCTAGGCTATTGTGGGGGCAGGGCCAACTGGTTAGACTGTGGGGTAGGTAATAGAAAATTTTGCCTTGGTGGATAACCTTGATTAAACTGGTATTGGGGTCTGTAAGGAGATACCATTTGCTACTGCTAGGGTTGAGGATAATAATCTTGTCTCCACCTTAGATTTGGGTGGTTCCTCCAAGAATACCCAGTAGGCTGTTGCCCAAAAGTTTTACCAGCATTGGCTTACTCCATGACAAAATCTGGAAATTGGGTGGCAGATGGACAATCATATATAGAATGTGTGGGAGACTGGCATATCATACATGCTTCCTCCACCTGTGCAACCACCCGGGGCTGCATCACATTCATGAGTTTATCAAATTTCAAGATCAAGTTGTCTACCTTCCTCTCCAAATCACCTTGCACCTTCACTTTAAATATTTCACCTCTATGGGTGGCCTCTTTTACCATCTTAGCTGGAGTCTGGCTATCATTGCGTGACAGAGACTCCTACTGCATGGAATTTTCTCCTATTATGTCAAACAACTCCCATGCTTCCTCAGCTGTTTTGTGGAGGTAACTACCACCATAGGAAGTCCACCATATCCCTACTCTTGGCATTAATTTCTTGATAAAATACTTGGACAAGTTGCCACATTAGGATTTGGTGGTGGGGGCATTGTTTTAACATCTCTTGGAATCTTTCCCAAGCTTCATAAAAATTCTCAGTTGAGGACTAAGTGAATGATAAAATATTTTTCCTCATTTGGCTGGTCTTGTTCATGGGAAAGAATTTAGCCAGGAACTTGGTTTGAAGGTCACTTCATGACTGTATATTGTTAGCTGAGAGCTTTGATAGTTATGTGCTGGTTTTGTCCTTTAATGAGAAAGGAAAAATACTCAGTTTGGTAGCCTCAGGTCCCAAGCCAACAATATTGAAGGTAGTGCAAAGTGTTAAAAATTGTTCTATATGCTTGTAGGAATCTTCTTTACTAATCCCATGAAACGAAGGCAGCATATTGATGGTGGAGGATTTAATCTCATAATTCCCTTCAACAGAGGGGAATTGAATGCAGAAGGGAGAGGTGTACTCCCCAGGTGCATTGTACTCCTTTAATATTCTCTGCCTCTCAGCCATGATACTTGGTTCAGTTTCAATAGCAGGGCTTTGTATGGTGTGTCTAGGTCTAAGGATCCTTTCCACCTTTGGATTTAGGAGTTCCAAGTCAGGGTTTAAGGACCTTCTACCGAGCTTACACTCACCAACAGTAATGAAAATGCTTACAAACACACCGAAAGAATTTCAAACAAAAAGTAATAACTACACAGATTCACACTAAATAAAATAACAGGGGAAGTAATAACTACACAGATTTACACTAAACAAAATAATAGGGGATTCAACATAAATAGAGTGAGATTGAGGGGAAAGAAAGTGCAAATAGAGCTAGCTACTCCAACTGCAGCTTTAGCTTTTCCCTTCTTCTGCTATCCATTTCTACAAAATTCTATAAAGAATTAGTAGTACTTTTATTCTAGTTTAGGTATAGCTACAAAGAATTTGAACAACTACATTATAGTACAACTCATGTCTACTAAAAATATCAATATCCTCGACAACGGCACCAAAAACTTGTTATTGATTTTTGCCCCAGTGTGCTTGTGTTATTGTGTGGTGGAAACTAATTAAAAACAAAGTAAAATAAAAGAATGAATTCAGCACAACTAAAGTAATCCTAGACCTGCAAGATACAGGGCCTATTGTAGCAAGTTTTGATAAGAGTTTGTCCCATAGAGAAATTGATCTATAACCTAAAATGGGCTATAATAGTAGGCCTCCAGATCTGACTACAGATCTGACAATCCTAAAGAAAGGGAGTTGGGTGTCACGACTATACTAAATTAATCCCAATAATAGAAAAGTAAAATGTAGCCCTATCCAAAGAAAGGGGTCAAGAAGAAGGTGGTGATGGTGTGTACCAAAATAAAATATACAAAAAGTTCAGATTTAGAGCAGTAATGTAACTCAGATTTAGTCTATCTCTGCAGTGCTCCTTGCTGAGACGTTATCAAAAGCCTCAATAAGGTAGAAATATCTAGTTCCCATGCCATTTGGAGAGCTCTTAAGGCTATAGGTTGTCCACTCAAATGGTCACAACCTATCCTATAGAGTCTATCAAATCCCATTAGTTAAACCAGAAATCGCCAAACTAATCCAGAGGAGTGAACTAGTCATTTCCCCAGCCACTGGACCAGATTAAGCCATTAATACTATTACAGTACTATGTAATGCTAGTGCTACAAGCTCCCCAGATCTACATATAGATCTGGCTGACAGCCATAGGTATTCCAACCCATAAGATCCTAAGTGCTTTGCTAAGGCCACCGGCTCACTAGTGCCCACAAAAAGGACCATACAACAGGTTGAATAGGGCTTTAGTTTCAGCTGGTCATTACTACAAATGGCCTACAATGGCTCAGCCTCAAGCTCTAATTACTATAAAGAGATCAAATCTAACATCCGATGTCGGCTAGGTAAAATAAAGGGGAGTCAGTTCCTGTACAAACCTCCTCACAAGGCTCTATAAGCTCATGTGTAGGGGAGAAGAATCCTTCTTAAACATGTGAATGGACACAACCTTAGGGCTATACTCTGTCCACTCGAATTGTCACGGGGTATCCCATTGGTCTGTCCATACCACAGGGGCTTGAGAAAAAACATGAAAACTGTTGCAACCACCATGGTCAACAGGACTCCGTGCTCCCAAGATCTCACTACAGATCCAGCATTGCTTTCCATGGGGCTATCAAACCAAGGGAAATCAGATGATAAATAATAGATCTACTAGACACTGAATGGGCTAGTCCGAAATACATGGATCCTATAGACATCTAAAGAAACCATAAGATCTTTATATTCAATTAAGCATTAAAATAGCAATCCATTAATGAAAATAAAACTTACATGAACTGTCCCCAGGCTGCAACCTATACACAACTGCTCATCCACAATCCCAATGTATACAAAACCTATTACAAACTGAAATAAACTAAACCTACCTACTTACAGGGGGATTAGCCAGCAAGTGCTAGGCTAAGAGAGAAGAAAAAAGAGGAAAAAGAGGAGATCAAACCCTAACACTAGCCTGCTGGAGCTCGTAGCCGACAGAGGATGAAAAGAAGGGTTGATGATAAAACTAAACTCTAAGTGTAGCTTATATACTCTGTCCATACGGCCTTGGCTCTAAAGGGATTAACCCTAATTTTTCCAGCAAATGTGGCACTGTTACATCCCTTGAATGCCTTGAGTCATGCACCTCAAAATATATGCCTCGGGATGTGTGCCCTAGCCTTGGGAAATTCCCAATAGGTCCTTGAGTTAAACTAAGAAGTGGGGAGCCCGTGCTCTGTGGGGCTGGCATATGCATTCACTGATTCACGTAGTTGTAGGGTCTTTGCAAAGTAGCTTTTGGTTGGTGGGAAGTGCTCACTCGTGCAGTTAATCTTCAGTTAATCACACAGTTCCTTTATGCTATAATTTTGTCACGGAGATGATCTAGAGTGCCTATACTTCGCACGTAGTAGAGCTTCAGAAGTTCTCTCTCTCGCTAGGTACTCGTGCAATTATGCTCCTACGCTCGCATAGTAATTGGTAAGGTTTTAAAGTGCGCGAGATCTGTGCGAGGAGAATTCTGGGTGTCTCTGTCTTCCAGGGCCATGCACGAACTCCGTGAGCTGAATTTAGTTCAGTACACACATGGACTCGCTATGTTCTTCATATGACTGCTTTAAGGCTTGATCTCTGCGAGAGCTTCGTGACCACAAATTCTAAGGGTTTTAATTCTCGAGATCTTCACAATGTCTTTACAGCTCTCCTCTTAGCTGCGCATCCTATCTGTGCGAGGGCATCTTCCACTGCATCTTTAGCTTCACGAGGGAGCTTCTCAACTCTACGAGATCTATCTTTCTATGCTCTGATGTATTGCACTTACTGCTTTTATAGTTTCTCCATTCTCAGCCAACTTCATTCATTTGCCAGGCTTTTGGTCAGTGATGATCAGCACCTGGTCACCATGGCGAGCACTATCAGGTTGTTCATTAGGCTTTTGTTCAGCTGTCATCTTTGCATGTCTTCTTCCTCTTCTTTGGGCCAAATAAGGATGGATTTTGTGTTAAGTTGCATAGATTATTACTAACTACAAAACACACATAACAGATGATTATTAGTCTGCTTCAAGGTCTATCAAAGGCTAGATTAAGAGGTGAAAAGTGGTACTTTTCAGTGAATAATAACTAGCAAAGATTAGGTTTGGGGTTGTTTTAGTCACTAAAAAATGTCATTTTTCACCTCCTAACCTAGCCTTTACTACACCTTGGAGCCATCTAATAATTTTCTTTTGAGCATGTTTTATAGTTAAGAATAAAATTGCAACTTAGTGCAACAGTCCACACTTTAGAGGCCAAGAAGAGAGGATTAAGCCAAATCTTAGAGTTGTTTGAAGACCATAAAGTACACCATGGTGCTACACACCATAGTGAGCATTTGGATTGCCTAAGTGGACCCTAGAAGTCCATGAGATGAAAGGAACCTTGCCCTAAGCAAAGGAGACTGCTGCAGCAGGATCTGCACAGCAGAAAACAAGCATAGAGCAACCCTCGCGTGGTTAAAATGCTTGAACAACCCATTCACGTAGATCTCGCGAAACTCAAGTCTGTAGCACATAAAGAGCTCACAAAAATCTTGCTCAGTTCACTATAGAAAAGCTCCAGAAAAGCACCTCGCGCAGTCCTCGCGAGGATCAAAACTTCAAAATGTGTCGTGTAGATCTCGCACAGATCTCGCGCACTTCACAGATGGAGCCATCCACGCGAGAAGCTCAAAGGCATCTTGGTGAGGAGCCACGCGAGCTGTAAAACCATGCTGGTGAGATCCTCGCGACCTGGGCTACCTTGAGTCTCATCTGCGCGAACTGTGCTATTCACAGTAAAGTGAACTTCGTGAGCTCTTCTTTAGCAGCAACTCCAGCCATGCGAGAAGTAAATCAAGTGAAGCCAACCTCGTGAGGCACATGCTCTCTACTTCTCAATCCATACACAGGGGTAGTCTTAGAATTCCACAGCAGTTAGGGCACACATCCCGAGGTGCCAAGCTATTTCCCACTTCCCGAGGCAACACTTGGCCATAAATGGGCCATGATAATAGCTAAAATGAAGGCACTTCTCTTCTAATTTCTGATTGGCTATTGCACATGCTGCTACCAACGATTGTATATATATTGAGCTATATTTTGTTTTGAAGGAGATCCGAGAATAGCTGGATCATAATTTATGTTTAGAATTAGGGTTAGGTTTTAGTTTCACTTCTTCTTTTCTTTTCTTTTTTTCTTCTTCCCTTAGCAAAATAGCAATGTTGGGCTAAGTTCTTTGTAGAAGCTGAGTTTATTTTTACATTGTAATTTGTTTTGTGAATACATAGAGAGCTATTTTTGGAATTCTTTTCACAAACTGTTTTCTTGTGGGCACTCATTGTAAGTTCCTTTTAATTAATGAAATGTCATGTTTAAAGCTCCATTAGATCTATATTTTCTCTGTATTTTTCTCATAGATGTTTATTGATTTGATGATCCCATGGTTGCATGAACTTGTAGCCCTACAACCATGGTGACAACAGTAATATTCATGCTCTATCTCCTTCATCTGTGATTAGGAAAACCTTTGGGATAGCCTATGGCCATTCAAGTGGGCAGGGTATAACCCTAGGGCTGGTCTAAATCATAAGGTTGAGATAGATTCTTCTTCTCAGCACTTGAGCTTATAGCCAAGTGAGATTGTTGCAGAGCCAAACTCTCCTCTGTTTTGCATCACCATCCTCAGTGTTTAGATATGAGTTTTGTAGAGATTGAAGACTTATGAGCTGGGTCATTTTAGGCCTTTCTGTAGCAATAGATAACTGAATCTAACTCCTCATTCAGTCTGGGAATTCTTGTGGTTTCCACTTGAGTTTCCAGAACTGTTTGCTCCTATGAATGTATGAGCTTGTAGCCTTGCAAATATAGTGTCTGCAATGGTGTTCATGTTCTGATTTAATCCATTGATTGGATGAAATCCCTGGGAAATGTTGTGACCATTGTAGTGGCCAACATATAACCCTATAATCCGTCCTTACCTCTGGGTTAGGTTAGATTCTTCTACCTAGCAGATGTGCTTGTAGCCATCTGAATGATTGCTACAGATCCTGTTCTAACACTGAATTGCATTATTGATTTAACCTTAGCTATCTATTTCTCATCATTTTTACTTTATTTTCTCACTCCATCATCATCCTTCTTTCCCCCTTTCTTTAGTTTTATTTTCTATTTTTAAAGTAGTGTAGATAGTGACACCCCAAACTCCATTTCTTTAGGATTGCCAGATCAGTAGCCAGATCTAGAGGTCTACTATACAACCCTTGTGATTCTAGATCAGAATTCCCTATGAGACAACCCTTTCTTATCAAAACTTGCTACAACAGGCCTTGGATCTTGCAGGACTGTGTGTTTTTTTTATTACTGTTTTCATCCATTTTACTCCATCTTTTGATTTATTTTTGCCACCATATTTTTACCATCCATTTTCTTATAAAATAATAAGCAAATCTAAAAAATAAACCAACATGGAATTGAATGCAAAAGGGGGATGAATATACCCCTTGTGCATAATAATCCCTCAATGGTCTTGGCTGCTCTCCCATCACAAATGGCTCAATATTATCAATAGAGGTTTGTGTGGTCTGCCTAGGTCTAAGGACTCTTTCTATCTCAGGATTTAGAGGTGCTATTTCAGAGCCAAGTGACCTTCTACCTAGCATACAACACAGGCACTTACAGTAGCAACAAAAGAATGATAAAAACTATTGCAAAATACAACTACTGAAATTAAGGCACAACAGAAGTGAAACTAAAGGGAGAAAGGGATGCAAACTAGGACAAACACTGCTCCAACTGCAGCTATTAGCTCCCCACTTTGCTACTGTTCCAGATCTGCAGGAAACCAAAATAAATTTAGCAGTACTTTTATTCAAATAGATAACAGACAACAAATAAATTTATAGATCGATAAATAAAAACTCAGATCTACTATTTAGATCAAATGTCCCCGGTAGCGACGCAAAAAGCTTGTTGTTGTTTTAAAATTGCTTGTTCTGTTATTTTATTATTAGAAATGTGGTAAAAATATGACAACAAAATAAATTGAAAAAAGGGAATATAACAGCACAAAAACAACAATCTATACACAATCCTGCAAAATCCAGGGTTGTTGTAGCATGTTTTGATCAGTAAGAGTTTGTCCCATTGGAAAATTTGATTTAAGAACACAAGGTTGAATAGTAGTCCTCCAGATCAGACAACACTAATCTATACTAGAAAGCAAAGGTAAAGAAAGGGAGTTTTGGGGTGTCACAAAACTAAAATAAAATAGAAAAGAAAATTATAGATCTACACTACAAGAAGGGGGTTTGGAAATGATGGAAATGGATTTAGAAAAATAAATGGAAAATGGGTGAGAAGTAATAAGATAGAGATTGATATTTTTGTTTTATTGAAAAAGGGTTGGTCAAGTAGAGAAAGGATTGAATCTATAGTTGTCCTTCATTTGGCTACAAGCTCAAATGCAAGGAAGAAGAATCCAATTCAACCCTAAGATATGAACTAGTCTTAAGGCTATAACCTGTCCACTTGAGTGATCACAGATCATCCCAGAAATATACTCCAGTCATGGGGTTAAAATCAGAACATAAAAATCACTGCAGCCACTATGTTTGCAAGGCTACAAGCTCATGCATCCATAGGTGCAGAAAACCTATAAAGTATGTACAAGCACAAGAGAATATAGATTTAATATGATAGGAAATACAACTTTCATTGCATATAAAATACTTATAATGGTCAGCCCTCAAAGCTGCAGCCAATGTAGAACTCTAGATCCTTTTACAAGCTTACACACAGTCCTTTTTACAGCAGAAAATCAGTCCTAACTATTACAAAAGGACTTAGCTAGCAAATGTTGAGCTAAGGAAGGAAGAAAAAGGAAAAAGATGACCTAACCCTAGAAATGACCTAAGCATAGACTATCCTCCTGGCCCAGAGTAAATTAGGTTATGTTAGATGAATATTTTTGGCTATTTTTATAGCTTACATATAATCCATACAAAATATCTCTGTGCCTTAGCCAATCAGAAAGAAGAAGAATCAAGTTAGTTAGGATCTTGCTGATGTGGCCCAATTACAGTAAAGTGTTGCCTTAGTTAGTGGGAAAAAGCTTAACACATTGGGATGTGTGCCCTAAATGTTGTGGAATTTTAAAAAATGCCCTTGCATATTGAATGGGAAGGCTATAACCCGAGCCTCGAGTGGATGAGGCTTCAGAATATGAACCTCGAGAGGTTCTCGAGTGGCTAGATTAATTGTTGAAGCTTGCTCGACAGGTTAGAGTGGTTCAGGTAGTGCATCTCAACAAGATGGAGCTTCATGTATTTTGACTGGAGAGGCTCTCGATAGGCTGGAATTCTTGCTCGAGCAGATGATTTTCCAATTTTGCAGCTCAAGTGGCTGGATTTAGCTGCTCCATAAGTTATTTCAGAAGCTCCTCGAGTGGCTGTCGACAAGTTGAATTGAAGCTTTAAATTGTAGCTCGACAGGTTGACTTTGAACTGCTCGATAGGATAAATTACAGCTGTCATCAACTGCTCAAGATCCTCTCGAGATGATTTTCTGAAGGTGTATCTGCTTGAGAACCACTCGAGCAAATGTGTAGACACTCGAATTTGGCCTAAGGCCAGATCGAAACATATTTCAAGAGAGGCGCATTTATGAGCATTTGATGGCATGTATAGAACCCTTAGGAATCACCCTAGATCCCTTAGAAACCTACCCCGAGCCCTTAGAAACCAATCCCAACCCTTAGAACCCCTTCCGGACCCTAAACCTAACCTTCCCGGTAGTGAATGATGAGTGGTGCACCAGGATCAGCTATTGCCTTCTACTGTGATCGAATCTTACACCATTGAAAAGTAGAAGTTGTCAACTTTCCAACAATCTAAGAACCGCCCCAATCGGGGTTGTACATCAAAAGATATGACAGTTTGAACTCGGAGGGCAAAAGTGTAATTTCAATCCCCTCAAAAGATTTGGCACAACTAATAGTTGCGCCGGTTATAATTTTGCCTGGCGCAACTATTTCCCAGGTTTTAAGCCTGGCGCAACTAATAGTTGCGCTAGCATTGAAGTGGACCCCACCCTCGCGAAGCCAACTTCCAGGCCACTATTTAACACTATTTTATTGTATATTTTCCTGACGCAAATAATAGTTGCGCCAGGTATATGAACAGTAACCTCTAATTTTGCCCTGAATTTTATGATTAGGGTTTGACTTGTTGACCACCTGGGTCTTTGGAGTGTGTTTTGTTAGTTCTGTTGCACCCTCTTACACCCTATTTGCAACCCATTAGGTGACTTAAAGCCCCTCCCTTTCATCCACCATTAGAGGCCCTTTTCACACATTTCAAGGCTCTAAAAACCCTAGGAATCTTTAGATATGAGATTACTTAATTGCTAAACCTAATTAACATCTAAGTGGTCTCCTAACCCACCCATTTCCTATAAATAGAGCCTCCTTCCCTTTGATTTAGGGGTTGGGAATTTTTACCCAAGAGAGAAAGAGCTTAAAGTGAGAAGATCTTTCTCCCTTTGGTGCACCATTGCTCATACAAATTTTAGAATTCCAATACCCCCTTTGAGTGATATTTTCTACCTTAGATCCCCTTGTTTAGGTGTATGCTACCCATTTACCTTCCCTCTCTACCCCTTAGCTAGCAAGCCTTAGAGCTTAGAACTCCTATTTCCACCATACAAGCCTTCGAAAGCTCATCAAAGCAAGCCAACACAAGGCTCTCCTATGGTGGTACAAGGGCCCGAGGACTCCGGCTCTCCCCTTTCTTCTCCTATCTCTTCCTTAGCTCTTCCCATCCTCCCATTTGTGCCGTTAAGTCGCTGAATTTTCGGTAGGAACAGAGGAGCACAAATAGGATTTAAGGCCCATTTGGGCAAGAGGAAGCCATTTTTTATCTTTTACTTTATTTTTGTTTTGGCCATTAGTAGTGACCCCGTTAAGCGAGTTGATCGGGTGCCTAACACCTTCCCGATTGATAACCGAGGCCCTACCCAAGAGCCTTTGGTGTGGACAGGATTCAGTCATGCTTTTAACACTTTGATGCTCATAAAAATGAACTAGGTTTCTCGGGACACCAAAAGCTCCAGGTGGCGACTCTATATTTTTTATAAGCGAGCGCATCGCCACGACGGGATCATAAAAAATCTCACGGTTGCATAGATGGCAACTCTGCAGGGGATAACTTGTAGAGCTTCTCCTTGAAATTTGGCCTTTTATTTTTATTTTACTAACCATTTTGCTATTTTTTATTATTTATTTTATTTTATTTTTATTTTACTCACCCCTACTTTTCCGTCATTTATGTGCCTTAGCAGATCGGTGGGCCTACTTGCGCATTGTCTTTATTTTTCTTTACATTTTCGTCATTTTAGGTGCCTTAGCCGATTAGCGGGCTTACTTGAGCATTGTCTCTTAATTTCTTTACTTTCCCGTCATTTAAAGTGCCTTAGCCGATTGACGAGCCTACTTGTGCAAACATATTCCGACAGTGGACGCCGGCCCGTAGTGGCGGCACGGGATCATCACCCCCGTCTTTTGATCTAAAGAAAACTTCCATTAAAAAAAAAGAGTTTTAAAAAAATTAAAATTGAACCAAGAATAGGGAGCTTAATTAACTTGTTTTTACGCGGTAGATTTTAAAAGGGTTGGGTTTAGGCACACATACAACCACCCGGGTCTTAGTATGGCGGCAGCCCCTAGTGGTGATGATCCAGAAAAGTCCCAACCCACCTAGTACCTGAGAAGGTGCTTGCTCCAGAGGTATATCAGGTGGGTTCCCATTCGAAAGCTTAAAACCCTTGGGGAGCGCGCTAGCGAGTTATACCAGACTCAAGCCCTTTAGATGCGGTGAGGAGAGAACCGATCACAAAAAAAATAGCTCAGTTCCCGGAAGCCTAGCTTCCACAAAACACAAAAAAGGACCCACCTTCAGGCTGTTGCTCCCTGCTGTTATAGAATCTAGATCATCATTTTTACCTGGCGCAAGTATTAGTTGCGCCAGTGTAAAAATCGAGGATTTATAATTGGCGCAACTAATAGTTGCGCCAGCTTTAAATCCTCCACTTTTACCTTAGCGCAACTAATATATGCGCTAAGGTAACAAGGCCTCTTTTTTACACTGATTAGTTACGCCAAGTCTACCTGGACAGCAGCAGCCCAAAATCTAAGGCTTTTTCACCTCCAAAGTCCTTCGATTAGTGTGCTTAGTACCTTTATTTGGGCTCTGCCATCCCCAACACCCAATACGCCCCCGACGGTTAAAAGAAGGCAACTTCTTTTTGACTCATTCTGGGGGATCGAGTTGTTTGCCTTAATTTTTATGCCTTCAATAGATCGATGGTCCTCCTTCGATTTTTCTGAAGTGTCCCACGAGTCTTAAATTAGGGTACGAGAGCCCCCCGAGAAGGGAATTCCAAGGCCTCTAAACCTTTGTTTTACAAAATTTTCTCTAAAATTAAAAAAAAAAATAATCAATTCAAAACCTAAAAATAGAATCTTTCTAGTGCCGGCGCAACGATATCATCTTGCCCTCCGTTGTCTCGTAAGGGAAGGAGGAGGATTTTTAGGCCTTATCCAAGGCACCCTTAAACAACCCATTCCAGTAGAATGTTGTGGGTAGTGGACCCGGCTTACGCTGATCCCGACTCGTCCCCGCCACATTCTCTAACTCACTCCCATTTGGGAGACATTTCCACATCCATCCCCCTCACCCAATCACCCTTTACCGTTACTGGCCCATTTGGCGCCCCCATTTTTCCAACCGCTACCTCCCAAAACATCCAAAGTTCAACCCCCAACTCTTCATCTTTTGCCCAAACCATGCCCATGCCAAATATAACACCTTTCCCATCAAAATTCATGATAAACCCAAACCCATTCTCCCAACCCACATCCGTGCCCCATTTCCCATCTTCCCCCTATAGGCCCGATCCACCCACATTCACATACACCACTATCGCCTCATCCAACCTCCCACAAATCCCCCCATCTGTCCAGGTCATGCCCATTTTTATCGGGGCCATGCCTGGTTTTTCTCACCCCTCCACACTGTACCCCTCATCATCCCAAAACATACCCAATACACCCCCTCATCCCTCCAATCCACCCCATATTCCAACACTTACCCGGGTCATTGTTGAGACCTGAAAAGTATCACTTTTTACCCCTTAACTTAACCGTTGATTAGACCCATAGCCACCTAATAAGTCCTTGTTAAGTGTTTTATTTAGGTAGTACCCAGTAATGAAATAAGGTTAGGAATCCTGCTAAAAAACCTGTTTTGGCACCAAAAGTCTCTCAGAAGGATGAAGTCTGAATCCAGACTTGAAAATGAGCCTCGCGCAGTCCAACTGAGCTTCCCAAGACTCTACAACAACTTCTCACACAGATGATTGACTGAGGAGCTTCAGAAACATATACTCGTGCAACTGTCGCGCAGTTGCCGCGAGATGCAATTATCAGAAGAGAACACCTCGCGCAGTTCTCGCGCCATTTAAGAAGAAAGCGTCCTTGCGAAGGCACAACCACCCTCACGAAGATCAGTTAAGACATGGAACCTCGCACAATTCAGAACTCATCAAAGCCTCGCGAGGTAACTCGCGAAGCCCAGTGAAGATAAGTGCTCGCGAAGTTCTCGCACTATTCAAATCTATCCTCACAATGATCAACCTCACGACTGCTTAAGCTCCAACCCCGCGACATCTAAGGCTCTGATGTCCACTCAACGTCGCGACTGCCTGAAGAGCAAACTAAGCCAACCTCGCTAAGGCGGAGGCTTCAATTGCAAATCATCCTAGCAAAGAACAAAAGCTACCACGCGACAAGTCTGGGAAACAATGGCTACCTAGCAAAGCTCTGAACCTCAAACTTCCATCTCTTTAGCTGAGGACTTTCTGGGAATTTCCAGCGATTAAGGCATGCACTCCCACACTCAAATCTCTATGCACGTGCCCCAAGGCATCGAAGGATCACTATTCGGCCACGTGGCATCATTAAAATTAAGGTTTCCTAACCCTAATGCACCACCACACCACTGCTATAAATACCCATACTTAGCTTAGGTTTGGAGAGCTTTGACTTTCTTTTCTTTCTGCATCCTGGAATAGCTAGGAACCCATCTCATTTCTGGGAAACCTGATCTGAGATCGTTTAGTTTTTCTTTTTATAGTTGTAAGTAGCTTTCTTTTTCTTTTTCCTTCTCTCCATAATCTAGCACTTGCTGGCTATGTCTTTGTGTGTATTTTGAACTAGATTAATGGAAGTTCTGTAATAGGATCTGTACTTTGTGGGATTTGTGTTTGAATGTGAGATGCTCTGTGTAAGGCTGCTGCCTTGTGATCCCCCATTGCTTTGGCTATGTTTCAAAGCAATGGAGGACTGATTCTAAGGGCCACTCAGATCCAAGTGACCTGTGTGTCTGGGCTATCATGGTCCTATACAGCCTTAGCCCCACCACAGGACCCACTAGATCTGAAATCCCCATGGGAGCTTGAGCTGGTAGCCTTGTGACCATGGTGGTAGCAGCGATATTCTTATTTTGTCTTGGGCTCCGTGAGGAGGATAACCTCTGGGATAGTCTGTGACCATTAAAGTGGACAGATTATAGGCTGGTGACTGGACCATTGTAGCCTCACTCATGCAATGGACAGCTAGATCGAAGGTTGTACTCAGTCTCTTGCTGGTTCTATGTGTCTGGGCTATCATGGTCCTATACAGCCTTAGCCCCACATATAGAGCTTTAGAGGGTGAGGTTCCCTATGGATTCTTGAGCTGGTAGCCTGGATGAAATAATGCCTGCAATGATTTACTTGTTATGTTTTGACCCATCCCTGGATAGTGGTTCCCCTATGGGATAATCTGTGACCATTTGAGTGGACAGGTTATAGCCTTAAGGGTGGAATCATGGCAGAGTGATGGGTTGAATCCTTTCTCCTCAGTGGTGATAATGTATCCACTAGACAGGATTTCTATAACATCATATCTGAATCTGAGTTATAAAACTCCTCTGATCTGGGCTCAATAACATACTTCTCACCCTTTTATGTTTATTTTCCACACTCCATCCATCCTCTCAACCCTTTCTGTAGTTTAGACATTAGAATACTTAGAATAAGTGACCTTAAACTCCCCTCCTTTTAGGACTGCCAGATCTGGAGGGACTACTAGAGATGGCTCCTTTGGAGCTGTAGATCACCTTTCCCTGTGGGACAAACTCTTACTTATCAAAACTTGCTACAATGGACCCTGTATCTTGTAGGTCTAGGATTTCTTAGTTGTGCTAATTCCATCTCCTGTTTTACTCTTTCTTTGATTTTCAAATGACTTTCACCACCAATCAATAAAGTAAGCACACACTCGAAACTCCGCCAACAAGTTTTTGGAGCCGTTGCCGGGGAAAGATGATCTATTAGTAGACCCTTAGTTTTTGTATTCTTAGTATTCTTTGCACATGTGAATAATTGATACTGCTGACATAATTTTGAATCTTTGTTGCAGATCTAGACAGCAGCAGTGAAGGATAGTTGGACTGTAATTGGAGCTTAGCTACCTCTGTTTGCAAACTCTGACTTTTAAAACTTTGTCTATCTTTCTTAAAAAATATTTTAGCAGTATCTAGGATAGTTTAAATGTATTCTTTGAATAGTTGTAAACTAGTTAGATAAATTTGTTAGTGTACAATTATTCTTTTGCAATGTGCCTGCAAGAAGCTTTCCTTGCTGTTGGTGTGCTTGTATGCTAGGGAGGAGATCCCTCAGCCCTACTTTAAAGCCTCTTAACCCTGAGTTAGAAAGGGGAAGGAGACTTAGGAGAGAGGCACACCACAGGAGAGCCCCCAAGTGAATCTGTGACAGTAATTATGGGTGAAGAACAACCCAGAACCCTCAAGGAGTTGAATGCTCCAGATGACTATAACTCCCCTTTTAGCATTCAATTCCCTGATGTTCAGGGGAACTATGAAATAAAAACTTCAATCATCTAGATGTTGTCAGCTTTCCATGGGCTTAGCAAAGAGGACCCTTACAAGCATATTGACCAGTTCTTGGCCTTGTGCACCACTTTTAATATCACTGGTTTGGGACCTAAGGCTACAAGGCTTAGACTCTTTCCCTTCTCTCTGAAGGATAGGTCCAGTACCTGGCTGACCACTCTTCCCAACAACAACATTGCTTCATGGAAAGACCTGCAGACTAAGTTCCTAACCAAGTTCTTCCCTGAGAGCAAAACTAGCTAGTTGAGAAAAGAGATTCTTGCGTTTGCTCAATCCCCAACTGAGGATTTTAACCAGTCCTGGGATAGGTTTAAAGAGATGCTCAAACAATGCCCCCACCACAAGATCTCAGAGTGGCAGCTTGTACAAAGCTTCTACAATGGGATTGATGAGAAAAATAGAGATATGGTCGATGCCTCTTGTGGTGGATCCTACATGCACAAGACTGCTGAGGAGGCATGAGAATTGTTTGAGGTGATTAGTGAGAATGCTTTTCAAAAGCCATCCCTGGCAAGAACTAGTCAGGAATCTGAGTCGAAGGTGGGGCCTGCTGCTGGATCAAGAGGAAAAGTTTATGAGGTGTCTGGGAACAATGACCTGCAGCTGCAGATGGCAAGCCTCTCTATGAAGTTTGACAAATTATTGACTGTGATGCAACCCAGAAGGGCTGCTAATGTGGCGGAGGCATGTCTGATATGCCAGTCCCCACAGCACACAGTGGAGGAATGTCCATCTGCAGGGTAATTTCCTGAATTGGTTTTGGAGCATGCTGTTGCTACTCAATCTTATGGCCAGCAACAATCTGGGGGCTATAATAGGCAACCATATAGATACTAGCACTAAAATGCTGGTTACCAATGGAGAGACCACCCAAATCTGAGGTGGACGCAAGATAACTACATGCAGCCTCAGCAGATGTTGGCCTTACCACAAAGGCCACAACAGCAATTCAATCAAGGGAATGCCCCTAGGTCTACCTTCCAGCACCATCAGCAGCCCCATTAGTAGCAAAATCAGTTGGCCTTACCCCCTTCTCAACCTAGAAGTACTTCTTTCGAGGACCAGGTCTTGACTTCACTGTAAAACCTGGGTTCCTTGGCTCAGACTGTGAACTCTCATGGTCAGAGCATTAAGAAGATGGAAGAACAGATTGGACAACTAGCAAACACCTTAGCCAAAAGAGAAGAGGAAAGGTTGCCCAGTCAACTAGTGGTTAATCCCAAGGGCCAATTTTTGATTGGTGAAGGATCCTCAGACCCTGAAGGGGATCTTTCATTGAATTGATGATAAGAACTGTGCACCTTTGTATAATATGTACTTTACAGTTTAGAGGAATTTGTAGCAATCTTGTTGGAATCTGAGTTTAATGCTTGATGCCTACTTTTATTCCTGTTCCCCTTATTTGCTAATTTCAAGTGATTGAATTATAATGGTAGTATTTGAATGCTTTTCATGATGTGTGAATTTAATGCTTTGAGAGTATGGGAATTTGTGAATGCCTTATAATGCTTATGGGTGTCCCTGGAAGAGAGTCTGTGAGAGAATCCACCCACAAAGTCAGGGTCAAAAGGCTGCCTAGTGGGTGAGTGAATCCTAACTCTGTTAAGCCATCGCGAGGTTCTGAAAATCTGGTTTGGGTTCCTCTCGCGCAATTCTTAAAGAAACACTTTGCTGTGTTGTTGCGAGTTTCAGATATAACTGGGTGGACTGCCTCACGCAGTTCAAATGAACATCCAATCTCGTGACCCATTCATGCCCATCCAGCGAGCGGATATTTTCAAAGGGCGCCGAGCCTCACAATATTTAAATCCCACCCTGCGCTGCTTTTCTTTACTACTTTCTCTTTCCTCTCCTGCTAGCAAAACCCTAGCTCCCACTCCTCTCAATCTCTCTCCTCCAGCTTCCTGTCTATAGTTCATTGCTCACTTTGAAATTCTGGAAGTTTGTTCTTAAAGCTTCCATCAACAGTTGCCCCCTGCTAGGAGCTCTTGCGATCTACCGTGCGTCATATTGAACGAAATCCTAACTTTTAGGGTTAGACTTAGCTCTTAATCTTTCCTTGCAAAATTTCAACTGCACACTCACCAAGGAGATTCTTGATGGCTCCTAAAAGTGTACCTGTGAAGAGAGCCAAGGACCAGGCCACCGTGGAGCCTGTCCCTAAGAAAGCTAAGTCCTCTACGGCACAACAAAAAGGGAAGGAGGTGATTCCTGAGGTGACTGTAAAAGCACCTAATTATTCTACTCCCTCTGAGCTCCTTATTTCCATTCCCTTAGAACCTGAAGCCATTTTTGATATATTGTTCTTCGAATCTGAGCCATTGTCTGCTCCTGCCATTGAGTTCTTGCGCAAGGCTGGTTTGTTCCCCTTGATGCAAATGATTCCTGCACTAGCCTATCCTAGGTTAGTGCAACTCTTTTACCAGCACCTTAGGGTCAGACCTGACACACATGGGCAACCAGGCCTCCTTGTGTTAGTTGACAATTTTGAGATGCTGCTTAACCCAGTGTTGGTTGCAGAAGTCATGGGCATCGCTGCCATTTTTTATCCCAACAACGATTATGGTGCCCCTGTGAGTTCCCCTCTCGATACCATTACCCAGGCCATTACCAGAGGCCTGAAGGCCACAGGGGACTTCATCAGAAGAAGAGATTTGGATCCCAAGCTGTTGTTCATCGATCAAGTGCTAAGGAAGAATATCTACTGCTCCGGCCATCAGCAAGAAAGGAGGACACCAATTGCTGATGCTCTCTATTCCTTCTCTCTGGGCAACGGATTTAATGTTGTATGGTTGATTTTTAAGGCCATGAAAGATATGATGGTGAAGCTTGGGTTGCAAAAGAAGGTCCACACTCTCCTCTACGGAAGACTCATCACCAAATTACTTCTGAAGGGAGGATACCAGTGGGGGAGTTATCTGCTGACCTCACTCCCACCACTTTTGCCAAAAGACAATGGGGGATCAGCAGAAGTCTAATGGATCCCCAGAAGAAGAAGAAGAACGCTGAAGCTCAGAATGTTTCCGAGCAGGGAGAGGGAGCTGTGGTGGCAAAGGACACCCCTGCCCCCAAAAATAAGGCTAAAGCCCCTGCCCCAAAGAAGGTGGCGCGAGCTTCTGTCACCTCTGCTTCTGCAGCAATCCCTCCATCCACCACACTTACCTCTCCACTAATTTCTTCACCTATTCCATCTCTCCCTTTCCCTCTCTCATCTCCCTTTTCCATTCCACCCCCCACTGTGATTCATTCCTGGGTGGAAAGTGTTGAACCCCATGAAAACACTCCCCCTTCACCCACCTTACCTCAGGCATCCTCGGCCTCAACCACAGACCCCCCTCCCTTGATATCCTACCTTAAAAAGAAAACCTCTCACACTACCCCTGCCTTATCTTTACCCACTTCCACCTCCACTGTCATTCCCACAGACACACCCCATATTGACCAACCCCTAGTCCAACCCCTCCCAACTATATCTTCCCTCCATGATATTGACTTTAACTTAGCCACCACTTCAGGATATCAGGCCTTCATGACTACCTTGCCCACCCATGACATCCCTCTCCCAGATTCACCACTCCCTTCACCACATCACTCCCCCGCCCTTTCACCTTCTCCCCCTACCACTTTCCATCATGCCCCCACTTCCCCTTTCCAACCTGTTCCCTCCTATCCTCATACTCCACCCCAACCAACCTCAGATACCCTTACCCATATCCTTTCCCTCATACATGACATCCAAACCCAACTCTCCAACACCACACAGACCCAAGCCCAAATGCAAACGGACATCACCAACATACAATCCACCCTTCAAACACTAACAACCCCAATCATCCCTACACAACCTCCTACTACTCCATTGACCCAACCCCCTTCCACCTCTGACTCCACAGTTCCAACAAACCTCACCCACATTGACTTACCTACACCCTTCACCCCCCCAGACACCATATCCTACCACTCCTTCCCCTCTCTACCTACCCTACCCCCTCTAATACTACCTCCACCTCAATTTACCAACACTTCTACCCAAACTGACTCTATTCCCTTCCCTTCCACCTTTCCCATTCATCCCCACTTATTTGCTTGCCCATCCCTTCCATTTCAACCCTTCACCATTCCCTTCGTCCCTTACCCAGACCCATCCACATCCACTTCCCTTCCTTCATTTCACTTTCCACCAATACCTTCCATTCCACCTCTTCTCCCACCCCCCTCAATTCATGACCATTCAACATGACTACCCCACTTCCACCCCTTCTCTTGACTTCATCCTTACACCACCCACTCTTCCCCCCCAGGATCAATCCCCTTCTACTTCTTCCACTCCATTTCTCCCCATCTTACCCAGACACTCCTATTACACCCCCCCTACTTCACCCTCCTCCATACCATGTGGGATAATGCCTATATCAAGAGGAATGTTCTCAATGGCATGGCCCAACTCTGCCAAACCATCGAATTCCCCTTGGTGCAGAAACTTAGTGACTTGAAGCTTGCTCACCGCGAGCAGCTGAGAGATATTTCCAAAGGGTGGGAGGCAATTTTGGAGACCCTAAATGCGAACAAGGCTGTGACAATGTATTACAGAATGACTACTAAGATTGAAAAAGCCAATGCAGAAAGGGCGAAAAAGCACAACTGGTTATTAGAGAAAAAATTGAACAATGCTCAAGAGATCAACCGACTCAGTAAGGAGCTTGCAAATACCAATCTCCTATGGGCTAACAAGAAAATTGAAATCTTGGAATAGAGAGTTGCCTTCCTACTTTTCCAACCCATATAGGCCACCCCTCTTACCACAGCTCCCCCTGTGGCTCCATCTTCTTCCACACAACCAGGCCCATTTTCTTCCACCAAGCCTACCCCAACACGTACACAACCTATTCCCCCACCTCCTACAACCTTAGGTACCTCCTCCTGTTCCTCCTCAAATGTCTACTGCAGTTCCTACTGTAGTACCTACACAACCTGTTGCTCCTGCTCAAGTCCCTACTGTAACTCCTACTCTTGTCTCAGTGCCCCCCCCCTGTTCCCTCTCCTGCTCCCAAAAGAAAACACACTCCTTTCAAGAAAACTCCCACTTCCAAAAGAGCCACTGCAGCCCAAAAAGGTAAAAGGCCGGCCCCTCCATCCCCACCTCCAAAGGTCACCAGAGCTTCTGCTCAGGATGATCCCCATGATCGCCTACTTTCCAAAGAGGAACGCAGACAGGCTGCTGCTACCCTTGGATTGGATCCCACTGAGCTTTTTCCTTTTGACTCAGACTCTGATTCTGCACCACCTAGGGATCCCAGTGCCCCCACTACTGCTGTTGCTCCTTCATCAAGCCCTGCTGAACAATCCTATCCTCAGCAAAGGAAGGTTGCTGCCAAGAGGACTACTCCCCCTCGTGGCTCTTTGAAAATTGGAAAAGACAAATCTGCCCAGTCTGAGGAGGCACCACCACTACGCCACCCCGTGAAAGGGAAGAGCCCTGCCATTCCTGTGGCCAAAGTACAAGATCCATCTTCTATGGCTCCCCCTAAACCAGTGAAAGGGAAAAGTCCTCTCCTACCTCAAGAGAAAGCAAAAGCTAAATCCCTTGTTGTCCCTCCTGAGCCAGCACTAGCCCAATCCCCTCTTATTCCCCCTCCGGCCCAACAAGGGCTATCCTCCAAAGGTAAGGGCCCCAAAGGAAAATCTCCCACCAAACCCCTTGAGCCAACCACTGATAAATCTTCAGAGATCCCTCTTGAACCAAAGAGGAGAAAAATGAGGGTCAGGGCTCTAACCATACCCAAAACTGCCGACCAAAGAAAGGCTGAGAGAGAACTAAGGAAGAAAGAAGAGGAGGCCTACCTTCAAGAACATGCCAAGAAAATGGGTTGGGACAAGCGTTGAGCCAGATTCTAACTAGATTGTCCATAGGATTTTATCTGTTTTCGCACTCTTTTGCTTCTGTTTTCTTGTAGTTTGTACACTTCTCATTTTTAATAGACTTTATTCCCCTGTCATTACTATCTTGCCTTGTATATTGTGTGTTTGTTTCTTGTTCTCGTCTTTTATGCTGTAATAACTCTGCTGCACAGCCACCTTTGAACCAGTGAGGACACTGCTCCTCATAGGTTTGGGGGTGTGCCAGGCAGACCCTTCCAATGGAATAGATAATATAAGTGCAGCAGAATCATCTGAGCAATATGGAAATGGACCTCTGTTCACTTAAGAATCATGAAAATAAGAAGTTTAAAATTTTTGCAAACCTTGGACATTATAAACTTCTAATACTCCACATTTCCATGATAATATCACCAAGGAAACTCACTTGTATCAGCATTTAGTGAATTAGTAGAGAGAGAAAAAGGTGAGGACATACTTAAAAGTTCAAAGGAAGACCATAACTAGTTAGAATTGGGCCTATATAAAAAGAATTTCCATCTTTTGAGGGTAACCAAGGCAATCCCTTCTAGTTCTAAAGACTGACTGAGTCACTGTGCTCACTAGAAGTTAGGTAAATCCAAGTTGAAACAACTGACAGTACTCATGAGACTGAGGAAAGGATCAAGGCCTTCTCTTGAACAGTTTGAGCCTAGTAAGACCAACCCTTAAGTAACTGCCCTTGTCCATACCCCCTTTGAGCTTTAAATCCTAAATTTCTTCAAAATACACCTGAGTACTTGAACCTGAACCTATGAACACCTTGACCTACCCTACCCTCACTCTGAGAATTCAGAAGGTAAAGGAGAAAAAGTTGAAGATGGAATAGCTATGGTCAACAGTAGGTGAATGGAAAAGAAATACCTCAAATCTGGCAGTATGATAATTGGGAGCATGGTGGCATTTCTGAAAAGTAAAAACAAAAAAAAATAAAAATCAGAAAATTCCACAAGAAGGAAACAAAAATAACAATGAAGAGAAGTAAGGGAGGAGTCAAGAGGAACTTTCATTGGAAAATCAAAATCAAGAAGAGAAACTGATCACTTCAAATCTGAAATTCTCAAAGAAGATGAAAGGAGCTAAATTCAAGAAGGTAAAGTCATGAATCACCTCCTACCTCATCGATTTCTCAATTTTGAACCCCTTCTCAACCCTCCATTCTTTCAACCCCACTCCATAAGCCACATTGCAGCCCAGTTAAAAGCCCTTGTGATCCAAAAGTTGAGTGAGCTGTCATGTGAAGATAAAGAGTTATCCAATCTATGGTGAGGAACTGCCAATGATGTCAGCACTTAAGAACTCCGCCTATGCTCATGCTTCCAGACCCATTTGGGGGATGTAACTGCTCTTGAGCCTGTGAGAGAATGAACCCCTCAACAAAACCCTTATGAGAGTATGCCCTGCAAAATTTTTGGGTCTGAACTTGAATGCATTATGTATAACCTTAACCTAATTTTTGACCTCAGGATAAGCTCAGTGCTGGCACACACTAGTGCAGTTTTCGGTGATTGTAAACTAATTGGAAATGCTGTGCAATCATGAGGAGTTTATGCTATTTAAGTTACTGTGCAACTAATGAATTAAATTTCTTTTATACTTAATGATGCAAGAGTAAACTAAGTCTGCCCCTTGATTGCTCATTGGATGATATTGCACTTTTGTTAACTGTTTCATTGAAGAAGTTTATGGGTGTCTTCACTGAAAACCCTCAGGAGACTTCACTCCTCCACTAGGGATCACCTAGGGGTTTAAAAGGCTTGGTACATATGCTAAATGTATTCGTGCTCCCTACGAAAGTGGCATTTAATTTTTATATTAGGTTTAACGTAGCTTTGCTAAGGGACTAGCAAAGATTAGGTTTGGGGGTGTGTTGAGACCTAAAAAGTACCACTTTTCATCCCTTAGCATAACCTTTGATTAGACCCATAGCCACCTAATAAGTTCTTGTTAAGTGTTTTATGTAGGTAGTATCCAGCAGTGAAATAAGGTTAGGAATCCTGCTAAAAAGCCTATTTTGGCACCAGAAGTCCCTCAGAAGGATGAAGTCTGAATCCAGACCTGAAAATGAGCCTCGCACAGTCCAGCTGAGCTTTCCAAGACTCTACAACAACTTCTCGCGCAGATGATTGACTGAGGAGCTTCAGAAACATAAACTCATGTAGCTATCGTGCAGTCGCTGTGGGATGCAATTATCAGAAGAGAACTTCTCGCGTAGTTCTCGCACCATTAAAGAAGAAAGCATCCTTGCGAAGGCAAAGCCACCCTCGCGAAGATCAGTTAAGACATGGAACCTCGCGCAGTTCAGAACTCATCAAAGCCTCGCGAGGTAACTCGTGAAGCCCAGTGAAGATAAGTGCTCACGAAGTTCTTGGGCTATTCAAATCTATCCTCGCGAAGATCAACCTCGCGACTGCTTAAGCTCCAACCCGGCGACATCTGAGGCTCTGATGTCCACTCAACCTCGCGACTGCCTGAAGAGCAAACCAAGCTAACCTCGCGAAGGCGGAAGCTTCAATTTCAAATCATACTAGTGAAGAACAAAAGCTACCACGCGACAAGTCTAGGAAATAATGGCTACCTAGCGAAGCTCTGAACCTCAAACTTCCATCTCTTCAGCTGAGGACTTTCTGGGAATTTCCAGCGATTAGGGCACGCACTCCCATGCTCAAATCTCCATGTACTCACCCCAAGGCATCAAAGGATCACTATTCGGCCACGTGGCATTATTAAAATTAGGGTTTCCTAACCCTAATGCGCCGCCACACCACTGCTATAAATACCCACACTTAGCTTAGGTTTGGGGAGTTTAGACTTTCTTTTCTTTCTGCATCCTGGAATAGCTAGGAACCCATCTCATTTCTGGGAGACCTGATGTGAGATCGTTTAGTTTTTCTTTTTATAGTTGTAAGTAGCTTTCTTTTTCTTTTTCCTTCTCTCCATAGTCCAGCACTTGCTGGCTATGTCTTTGTGTGTATTTTGAACTAGATTAATGAAAGTTGTGTAATAGGATCTGTACTTTGTGGGATTTGTGTTTGAATGTGAGATGCTCTGTGCAAGGCTGCTGCCTTGTCATACCCCATTGCTTTGGCTGTGTTTCAAAGCAATGGAGGACTGATTCTAAGGGCCACTCAGATCCAAGTGACCTGTGTGTCTGGGCTATTATGGTCCTATACAGCCTTAGCCCCCACCACAGGATCCACTAGATCTGAAATCCCCATGAGAGCTTGAGCTGGTAGCCTTGTGACCATGGTGGTAGCAGGGATATTCTTGTTTTGTCTTGAGCTTCGTGAGGAGGATAACCTCTGGGATAGTCTGTGACCATTTAACTGGACAGATTATAGCCTTAGGGTGATTCTAATCCATCGATCCAAGATGGATCCTTCTTCTTTACACCTGAGCTTGTAGAAGCCTGGTGGGACATTGTATAGAGGTAGACTCCCCTACATTTGTATAGATCCGCCATTAGATGTTGGATCTGATCTGGTTATAGAGATTGTAGGCTGGTGATTGGACCATTGTAGTCTTACTCAAGCAATGGACAGCTAGATCAAAGGTTGTACTCAGTCTCTTACTGGTTTTATGTGTCTCGGCTATCATGGTCCTATACAGCCTTAGCCCCACATATAGAGCTTTAGAGGGTGAGGTTCCCTATGGATTCTTGAGCTGGTAGCCTGGATGAAATAGTGCCTGCAATGATTTACTTGTTATGTTTTGACCCATCCCTAGATAGTGGTTCCCCTATGGGATAATCTGTGACCATTTGAGTGGACAGGTTATAGCCTCAAGGGTGGAATCATGGCAGAGTGATGGGTTGGATCCTTTCTCCTCAGTGGTGATAATGTATCCACTGGACAGGATTTCTATAACATCATATTTGAATCTGAGTTACAAAACTCCTCTGATCTGGGCTCAATAATATACTTCTCACCCTTTTATGTTTATTTTCCACACTCCATCCATCCTCTCAACCCTTTCTGTAGTTTAGACATTAGAATACTTAGAAAAAGTGACCTTAAAGTCCCCTCCTTGTAGGACTGCCAGATCTGTAGTCAGATCTGGAGGGACTACTAGAGATGGCTCCGTTGGAGCTGTAGATCACCTTTCCCTGTGGGACAAACTCTTACTTATCAAAACTTGCTACAATGGATCCTGTATCTTGCAGGTCTAGGATTTCTTAGTTGTGCTGATTTTATCTCCTGTTTTACTCTTTCTTTGATTTTCAAATGACTTTCACCACCAACCAATAAAGTAAGCACACACTCAGAACTCTGCCAACAGTCATGCCCGATTTTATCGGGGCCATGCCCAATTTATCCTCCACATACATTCCTTCTATACCCCATCACCCCCTAAATCCACCATCCACATCCGACCTTCCTTCCATGACCATGATAGAGGAGATGTTCCAAGTCTACTTCATTTGGAAGGCTTCCCAAAATGTCTCCTCTCCTTCGCACCCCATGTCCGTAAATCCATCTGACACCCTAGCTAATCTCCATGCCGCACTCCCCCATGATCCCTATCAATCCCCCATAATTCATACCATCCAAACCCCCATCTCCCATATGCCCCAAGGCCCAATGGCCCAGAACCCCACCATTCACCAAGGCCTGTTGGCCTAAAACCTCACCTCCCATGATCTCCAAGGCCCAATGGCCCAACACCCCATCACCCATACTCAAGGGCCCATGGCCCAAACCCATTTGGCCCAAGCCCACACCCTCCAAGGGCCCATAGCCCATACCCACGAATGGTCCATGGCCTAGACCCATCAAGGCCCACGGGCCAGACCTACCCAGGGCCCATGGCCTAAATCCACCAAGGCCCACTGACCCGGACCCACACAGGGCCCACGGCCCAAACCCACCAATGGCCAATGGCCCAAACTTATCATGATCAAGGTTTCATGGCCCAAGCCCAAATCCCACACTCATACCCCCCCAATACCCCCAACATTTCCCCAACCTTCACACCTGGGCCAAACCCATGTCGTACCCAAAACCCAATTTTCCCATGGTCCCGTACCCCAAGACCATCCCCAAACCACTCCCCATGCCCAATGGCCCCATCAGGCCCCACCCCAAAACCAAACTTCCACTCATCCCATCGTCGATCAAACTTTCCCTCACCCCTAATGGGCTCACCCCAACCCCTGCTCATGCCATTCCCATCCAAAGAATGCAACACCAATAGGAGAATCTCGCCCTTGCTGCACACTATGCCGACCAGCAGTATGAGAAGGATGAGATTAGGAATAGTGGAGCCTATGCTGGGGCATTGACCAGCCTTAACCCTTCTCCCATAATTGCCCACCCCTTGGTGGCCCAGAGTGAAGCCCAGCCAACGGTCGAGAAAGCAGCCCCTATATCGAAAGAATCAGAGCAGCTGAAAGAACAGTTGGATAGAATTCAAAAATAGTTAATGAAGATGGGTGGTGCTGAAATCCATGCCATGAACTTCACAGATTTATGCCTATTTGTTGAAGTTCCCCTACCCCAAAAATTCAAAATGCCAGCGTTCGATAAATATAATGGCACTGGAAATCCTATTGCATACCTAAAGTCCTACTATGGGGACATGTGCCAATATAGAGGGGATGAAAGACTACTAATAAAAGTCTTTCAGAAGAGCCTGACCGGTCCGACTTTGAGATGGTTCACATCTTTGGAACCATCCATGATGAAAACATGGAAGGACTTGACGCACCTCTTTCAAGAACAATATGTCTACAATGTAGATGTTGAGCCGTGTAAGTAAAACTTTGCCCGCTTGCGGCAGAACTCGAATGAGACCTTCAGCGACTATCTGGGACGCTGGAGAGCACTGACAGCTGTTGACAAGTGAAAAATACCATTTTTCACCCCTAAACTTCAGTCTTTATAGACCTTTGAGAGAACTAAATAAGTGTTTTAAGTGCCTATGTTGCAGCTAACAATAAAGACAGGCTTAACCATAAAAGCAGCTCAAAAGTGCCAAAAAGATGACAATCCATGTCAGTCCAAAGGAAGGAAGTGAAGAAACAACCTCATCAGCTGTGGAAAAGCCTAAAAGGAAGAGGCAAAGACCTGTAAGAGAAGCAGGGAACAATTCGAACAGAGAAATGCAATACAGAGTTCATTTCGCAAAGAACCTGCACGTTTCGTAAAGAACCTGGAACTCTGCGAAAAGGAATAAAACCTTCAGGCTTAGTTTTTGAAGAGCATCTGAACTCTTCGAAAAGAAGATTGAACTTTGCGAAAAGGAGAAAACACAATTCAAAGAGAGATTGAACATTGCGAAAAGAGCTTCAGAAGCCACAACACTTTGCGAAAAGGCCCTTAAGCTCTGCGAAAAGGTATTCTGGAGATTCGCAGCTTTAACAAGGGCAATTCAGTAATCTGTTGCACGCATCCCAATGCGTTTTAAAACCCAAGGACATTCCAGAAGATTCTGAGCACGAACCAAAGGCATATTCCTCCCCATGTGAACACCCAAAGATGAAATTACTTGGCGGGAACTTCTAGAAGTTCTAACAGATTTTTGAATTTCCTAACAGAATTGATGCCTCTGTTTCTTGATTGGCTGAACGGATCAAGCGATTACGATTGGCGAGCAGATCTGGATCCTGGTGCTCGACTCCTATTGGCTGATATGGATTTAACCAATTCTGATTGGTTGATGCACATCTGAGATGGACTTGGGGAAAGCTATAAATTGACGAACCATTTGCCGAATTTGGACATCCAGATTTTGAGTTTCATTCCTATTCCCCCATTTCCAAACCAGATAGTTTGTCTGTAATCCCTGTAATAGCTTCACTTTGACTTGCAATTGAGAGCTGTGAGACATTTCTGTAATTCAAAAGAGAGTTGTATTCAAGACTACAAATCGAGAGTTGTTGTTGTGCTCAGTAATTGTAACTTGGATTTGAAAAGGTTGTCAGAAACCGTATTTTCTCAATTGGACTCATGTTAAGGGTTCCCTCTGATCTCCTTATTGCATTAGACTCCTTTAGATTTACTGTTTTTCATGCAATTTCCCTTGATTCATTAATCCTGTGAGAATTAGTGTTGGTAATGTAATCTCTCATGGCATTTGTAGTGATGCTTCTTGTTCTAAACTAAGGATTTGGATTAAAGACTATTGGATGGTTTGTGGCCATTAAAGTGGACAGACCATAGCCATAAGTGTAAGCCTAATCCTTGAATTAGATTTATCTCTCTTACATCTGTGCTTGTAGCCAGATGAAGATTGGATCACCTCTATTTGAACACGATTATTCTCATTAGATTTCAAAGACCAAATCAGATTTAGATATTACTTCTCCATCTTTGTTTCAATCACTCCCCCAACTCGGATCTGGATCATTTAGTTTAAATTTTTCTTTGTTTTTTAGTTAGTTAACGTGAAAAATTCAAACCTCTCATCTTATCAGCTTTCTAGATAGGCTAAGAAGATAGATCTGGTAGCTCAGATCTGGAGGTTTATCTTACATTTTAAACAAATTCTCTGTGGACGATCTTTCACTCACTTACTTTTAAAACTTGCTACAATTGGCCCTGATCTTGCAGGCTAATTCTCTTCTAACTGTGCTGATATTTCTTTAATTTCTTATATAGTCTAGAGCCACTGTAATTTGGCAACTTTAAAAACTGTTTTCAAAACACACATAAATCAAGCACACTAAGAAGCAACAACAAGTTTTTGGCGCCGTTGCCGGGGAATTTGTTCTAAAATAGATAGACCTAAGTTTTTCATTTTAATTTTACGATTAAACTATTCTATTGTTTATACTTGTGCGCTTATTCATATTCCGGTTTTAATGAAGGAAATTGAAAAAGGAATTTCAAGGTTTGTGCATAATCAGATTTTTTTGTTCTGAGTAGTATGTATGGTAGGAGGACTCTCACCGAGATTCTCCCATTGAATTTAGAAGTTGAAAGGCTACTACTGAACCAAGCAAACAACAAATTCTGCGCTACTATGGGTGAAGAACCTCGACTTTTGAGGGATTACTTTGCACCTGGTGCTTATAATTCCCCCTTTTGCATTCAATTTCCTACTGTTGAAGGAAATTATGAGATCAAGTCATCAACTATCCAAATGTTTCCTTCCTTCCATGGGTTAAGTAAGGAAGACCCATACAAACATGTGGATGAATTCTTGGCTCTTTGCACCACATTCAACATAGGATCTGGGTCCGTATAAACCAAGCTTAGGCTCTTTCCTTTTTCATTAAAGGATAAAGCTAGAGCATGGTTATCCATGTTAGCACCAAATAGTATCACTTCATGGAATGATTTACAATGTCAATTTTTAGCCAAATATTTCCCAATGTCTAAAACTAGCCAATTGAGACAAAGTATCATTTCATTTTCCCAAAATTCAACTGAAACTTTCCATGAAGCATGTGAAAGATTTAAGGAACTTTTAAGGCAATGTCCTCATCATCAAGTTCCTAGATGGCAGCTAGTTCAAAGCTTCTATCAAGGAATTGATCAAAAAGGCAAAAATATGGTGGATGCCTCCTGTGGAGGCACTTACTTGCAAAAAACAGTTGAAGAGGTTTGGGACTTATTTGAAGTGATTGGTGAAAACTCCACTCAGCAGGAATCTCTGTCAAGAGAAATTGAAAATCCTGCTAGGTTGAACAACCACCAACCCACCAAAGGGAAGATCTATGAGGTGAATGAGTTGGAAAGAAAGATGGACAATCTAACCACAAAGTTTGATAGATTGATGGACTCACTTAAAACTCCAAATATTTCAAGAGTAGAGGAGGCATGTCTGATATGCCAGTCCCCTACTCATTCACTTGACCAATGTCCTACTGCATCACAGTTCCCAGATTTAATGGTGGAACAAGCTCATCTTTGCTCAATCATTTGGAGACAGATCTGATCAAATGAATATCCATGGAGAACACACCCCAATTTGAGGTGGAACCAGGGAATTACCAATCCCAACAACAACAACAACCAAAGAATCAAATGCCTTTCAAAGCGCATAGTCAGATCGCGAATTTTATGTCAAACCAAACTTTCGTGACCCATTCCACAACAACTTGCGTGATGCTTTCAAAACCCTTCGGTCCCTTTCTTTTAAAGATCAAGTCTTAAATTCACTGAATTTAGGATCTTTAACTCAAGCGTGAATTTTCACGAGCATAAAGAAGATTGAAGAAACATTGGGACAACTTTCAAATACCTTGGCAAAAGAGAGGAAGGAAAGTTACACCAACCTTTGAACAATCCCAAAGGACAGTTCATGGTTGGAGAAGCTTCTAATTCACATGAAGAAGTAAAAGCCACCACTTTGAGAAGTGGAAAATGATAGACAACAAAGTGGAAGAAGAAGAAATGAGGAAGAGGATAAAGATATAAAGAGCAAAGATAGTCATAGTAGTGGGGTGTTCTATGTACCTCGTAAAAACCAAAAATGAAAAATGTAAAAGTAAAAATTTTCTCAAAATACTTCTAAAGTGTAGATGAAAGATTAGTTCCTCATTTACCATTTCCTCATGCAATGAAATCTATGTCCCTTTTGATAAAGGGAACACAAAATAGATGATATGATGGAGACTTTCAAGCAAGTCAAGATAAATTTACCTTTGCTTGAGGCAATCAAACAAATTCCAAAGATATGCAAAATTTACGAAAGATGTGTGCACTCACAAAAGACAATCTAGGATCTGAGTTGTCAAAGAAGGTGTTGTGGAAAGAATTAGTCGTGTTATCCATTGCTACACCTCCCAAACTTCAAGATCTGGAATCCCCACAATCCCTTGCATTATTGGGGAACACACCATTGAAAAGGCTTTATTAGATCTGGTGTTAGTGTCAACCTACTTCCATATTCTCAGTATATGAGAAGCTAGGTTTGAGAGAAAAACCCACTCATGTGGTGTTACAACCAGCGCATGATCCGAAAGAAAGCCAAGAGGAATAATTGAAGATGTATTGGTGGGAGTAGATAAATTTTTCTATCCTGCTGATTTTCTAGTTTTAGATATGGAACCAACCAAAAGCAAAACTTCCATCCCTGTCATTTTGGGAAGACCATTCCTGGCTACAGCAAATGCTTACATTCAATGCAGGTCTGGTATTATGGAAGTCTCATTTGGAAACATGAAGGTAAAATTAAATGTTTATAATGCAACACAAAATTTCAGCTCAGCTCAAGAATGTTTTCATGTTGATCTATTGGACGAACTTGTGGAAGAAACTTTACAACAATTTCTGCAGGGTGAAGACTTCACCACAGATATCAAAGATGCTTGAGGATATGCTGAAAAAGAAGCAAGTTGTATCTCCAATTCTTAGGAAATTAATGTTGTGCAAGGAACTCTTAAACAATCAGCAAGTTTTTCTTCTTGGAAACCTGCTACTCTCCCCCTTCCACAAACATCTAAGGTACCTTTGATACCTTCTTTTCTCAGCCCACCTGATTTAGAACTAAAGAAGCAACCCGAAAATTTGAAGTATGTGTTCTTGGGTAATCATAAATCATTGCCTGCCATTATTTCTTCCTCTCTCACAAAGGAGCAAGAGGAAGAGTCGATAGTCTTGAAAGAACATAAAAGGCTATTATCGGACTATTGCTGGTTTAGGAGGAATCACCAAATTGCTTTGCATGCACAAAATCCACTTGGAAGAAGATGCAAAGCCTTCTAGAGAAATGCAAAGAAGGTTGAACCCTCATATGAAAGAAGTGGTCATGAAAGAGGTTGTTAAGTTGTTGGATGCAGGGGTCATTTACCCCATTTCAGATTCAGCTTGGGTGGCACCTACACAGGTGGTACCTAAGAAATCTGGAATCACTGTTGTAACCTCGGATTACGTGAGCTTATGTCAACCGTGCAAACAACTAGATGGAGAGTCCGTATTGATTACGTAAAATTAAATGCAATGACCGAAAAGACCATTTCCTCCCATTCATTGATCGGATCTTAGATAAGCTAGGAAAAGCTTATTCTGCTTTTCTTGATGGTTACTCTGGTTACAACCAGATTCTGTGTACCCACAAGATCGAGGAAAAACCACATTCACGTGCCCTTTTGGCACTTTTGCCTATAGGAGAATGCCTTTTGGTCTTTGGAATGCTCGCTACCTTCCAAAGATGCATGTATGCAATTTTTACGATATGATTGACCAATTTATGGAGATTTTATGGATGATTTCTCAATCTATGGCAACAATTTTTCCTGTTTACACCATCTCAAATTGGTACTACAAAGATCTGAAGAAACCAATCTGGTTTTGAGTTTGGGAAAAGACCATTTCATGGTCACCAGGGCATTGTCCTTGGCCATGTTGTTTCCCAAAGGGCATTGAGGTGGACAAAGCAAAAATTGATTTAATTGCACATTTACCACCTCCCAAAGCTTAAACAAATCGAAGTTTTTAGGACATCTTTGGATTTTACAAAAGGTTCATCAAGGACTTCAAAATAACTAAACCTCTTTGTCATTTCTTTGTGCCAAGATGTCCCTTTTGTTTTCAATAATGAATGCATAAAAGCTTTTGAATTCTAAAAACTATCTCGATTTCAGGCTCAATATTGCGTCTCAGATTATTCATTACCTTTTAAACTGATGTGTGATGCATCAGATTATGCTTTGGGAGCTGTCCTTGGACAGAGAAAAGATAAGCTGCCTCATGTTATAGCTTATGTCAGTAGATCAATCATTGATGCACAACTCAATTACACAACAACTGAGAAGGAGCTGCTGGCAATTGTTTTTGCTTTAGAAAAATTCAGGTCATATGTCTTGGGTTCACAAATAGTGGTGTTCACTGACCACTCGGCTTTAAAATACCTTCTGTCTAAGAAGGACACCAAACCAAGACTCATCAGGTGGATTCTCTTGTTACAAGAATTTGATCTACAAATTAAAGATAAAAAAGGGGTGGAGAATGTGGTGGCAGATCACCTCTCCAGGATTTTAACTGCTGAGATTGATAGGTTGCCTATCAATGAATCTTTCCCTGATGAGCAACTTTTTGCCATTAGTATACACACTCCTTGGTTTGCAAACATAGTCAACTTTTTGGCTACTGGAAGAATTCCTCAACATTGGAATAGAATGGATAAAGATCTTTTCTTCTCAAAAGTTAAACACTTCATCTGGGAGGATCCTTATCTGTTCAAGAGTTGTGCAGATCAAATAATAAGGAAATGTGTCCCTGACCAAGAATTTCATAGAATACTTTCTATGTGTCATGAACAGGCCTGTGGAGGTCATTTTAGTGGGAACAAAACTGCTGCAAAAGTTTTGCAGTGTGGATTTTATTGGCCTACACTTTTCAAGGATGCCCTGCAGCATTGTAAGTCCTGCCTGAACTGTCAAAAATTAGGCAGCATTTCCAAGAGAAACTCAATGCCTTTACAGCCTATTTTGGTAGTTGAGTTGTTTGATGTTTGGGGGATAGACTTCATGGGTCCCTTTCCTCCTTCCAATGGGTATACTTTCATTTTAGTAGCTGTGGATTATGTATCCAAATGGATTGAAGCCACAGCTACTAGAACAAATGATCACAAAGTGGTCTTGAAATTTCTTAAGGATCACATTTTTTCCAGGTTTGGTTTTCCCAGAGCCATTATCAGTGATGGGGGAAGCCATTTTTGTAATAGACATTTTGAAACATTGTTGAAGAAATACTCTGTGACTCATAGAGTAGCCACTCCATATCATCCACAAACCAGTGGACAAGTGGAGATTTCAATAGAGAAATCAAACATATTTTGGAAAAACTGTGAAGAAGGATGAAAGGATTGGTCCTTGTGAATGATGCATTGTGGGCATATAGGACAGCCTATAAAACCCCAATTGATATGTCCCCATTTAGGTTGGTCTATGGCAAAGCATGCCGTTTACCAAAGAGAGTTAGAATATAAAGCTTTTGGGCCATTAAAACATTGAACATGTAACTCTGCTGGTAATCACAGGAAATTGCAACTTGCTGAGTTAGAAGAGCTGCGAATGGATGCATACACCAATTCAAGATTATATAAAGAGAAAGTCAAAACTTTTCATGATAAAAATTTATTGAGAAAAGAGTTCACAGCTGGTTCTAAGGTATGGTTATTTAACTCAAAGCTCAAGTTTTTCCCAGGAAAACTGAGATCCCGATGGGATGGGCCATACACTGTCGTTCAAGCAGCCCCTTCGGGAGCTGTTAACATCCTTGATCCAAGTAATGGAAGAATCATAAAGGTCAATGGTCAGAGGCTCAAACCATGCATTGAAAAAACCCAGGAGCCTGTGCTAACCATCCATCATCACGAATCTTCAAAAATCTGATGGCCGAAAACTGTACATTATGTTTGTATATCATAGTTTGTGCTTATTTTTTCTGTTTCTATTTTTTTTTCTCTTTTCGCAGAGTTTAAATATGCTCAAAATCAAGTCACAAAGTAATATTTCACTTTTCGTAAAGTTCAATTTACTTTTCGAATAGATCTGAAGCTGTAATGAACTACTCGAAAGAGAAGATGTGCTCTTCGAATAGTTGTTTCTGGAAAACATTTTCTTTTCGAATAGTTGGTACTGAAGCCATTTCTCTTTTCGAAAAAGTAATTCTGAAGCTAACTCCTTTGCGAAATGATGTTTCTGAAGCTGTTAACTTGTCGAATGGTACTGATGCCATTCACAATTTTAAAAAGGACTCTTTTGGAACTTTTCGAAAACTTAAAAGCACTTTGCGATATTAACCTTGAGTATATTTAAACCCTTTCGACGGTGGGGTTTTCATTTCAAACTCTCTCTGCAGAGCGACTCCTCTCACTAAAACCCTACTTCGTTCTTTCTTTGCACGATTCAACAAGTCTACTACCCTTTTTGTAACTAATTGGTTAGATCATCTGCATTTTCAGAAGAGGATTGCAGCTTATAATCTGGAGGATTTCTGCAAAGCAAACAACTCGTTCAAAACAGAAACCCTAAATCTCGGTATTTCTTTACCCATTCTCTCTGGTTATCATGTAGTAAGTTGTTCTGTGTCAGCATCTATTTTTGGGCATTATTATACATCAATTTAGGATGGGAAAAGCAGAGAAATCATTGGCTGCAATGTTTTCCAAATCCTCTGCTAAAAAGGTGAGCAAATCGACCCCAAAAGCAAAGGGAAAAACCAAAACTTCAGCTAAACGGAAACTTTCAATGGATAAAGCAGACAGGGTAGAAAAAGGAAAGAAAATTAGACATGAGGAACCCACCCCTGCTGCTGCTAGCCCTGAGCCTGAGCTTACTCCTCTGCCCATTCATTTGGTTCTACCCAATCCCTTCATTGAAGCTCAGAAGCTAATACCCGAGCTAATGGTTGTAAACTTTTTGACACCAAACCGTAATACTGCCATCCTTAAGATACCTCAGAGAAGCTTCACTAAGCAATATCCTTACCCCCTTGCCAGAAAGAATTTACCCAAGAATGGTAAAGTTGTGGTACCAAAACCTAGTCAAGGTCACTAAAAAAGATGCTGATGTCCCTACCCTTGTCATTTTTATTGATGATTGCGATCTGATTGTGACTTTTGAAGACATAGGGAATGCTCTAGGGATACCATTCCAATTTGATCCCTCCGCCCTTTGGTCGCTCAAAATTGCCTCTTTTAGAGAGATGGCTGCCCATCTAACTCAAGGTATTGGGAGCGGTCCATCATGAGAAGAGACCTTGCTCCCAATTTCTATTGATGGATTCCATTCTAAGGTAGTTTTATGTCCTACCAAGAGAGAAGATCACGAATTTTAGAGGCCCTCTTTCATTTTTCCAAGGGGTAGTTTTTCAATGCCCCTATGTTAATTTTTGAAGCCATGGCTGATGTCAGTACCAAGCTAAAGAAAGAGCAGAAGATATGGCCTACCATTTGGCGATTGATCACTGACCCTCCTCGAGCCAAATTTGACATTGATAGTGAGGAGCCCTTTGAAGTCATTACACCACACAATTTTGGAATAAAGGCTTGGACTACAAGCGGGCTATCTTGAGAAGGATGAGAGGCGGTGAACTGCACATGCCCCTATTCTTTGCGAACTGCGATTGTGAATGAGCGAACTCACCCTGGGTGAACACGAAATTGACATCATCCTCATTTGTGAGAGCGAGAACCCATCCTCAAGCTGAATTTGAGCATCCAAATGAGCTGCCCTGCCATGTTGCAGATCCAACGTTATGCGAACCAGCTCTGCCCGGTCCTGGTGACCAGCTCTTTATTGCACCCCTTATATTTGAAACCCCCTCCCTTTGGTGGCCAGCCCTGCAGCTGCACATACTCTGGAGGAAGTCATCCCTACCCTACTCCCCCACTCCTGCCCTTGACAGTTCACCTATCCCCGCTGTCCCCTCACCCCTACTTCCCCTCATTCCAATCGACTCCCCTCTACACCAACCACTCCAACCATTCTCACACCACCCATTTCACCCTCCAATGCCCAAGTTTTAGAAGAGTTAATGCAGGGATATATTGCCCCATCTCCCTGCACTCCTCTGCTCCCAAGCCCCTCACATTCCCCTGCTCCATCAGCCCACACACCTGAGGCCTCCCCCACACCTGAACCTGAGCCCCTCACTACAGAAGCCTACAATGCTTTAAAGGGCTCTATTTTTGAAACCATGGAACTGGACCCCTCCCCTATACTTGCTCCTCCTCCATTCACCCACATTCCAACCCTCCCTTTACAGCCATTGCACCTCCTCCCTCCACCTCTCCCACACCTGCATCCATTACCCAAATCCTTACTTACCTCCAGTCCATCCAAACCCAACTTCAAATTAACACAGACAAGCAGTCTGTAGCCATGGAACTGCTCCATACCTTAGCTTCCACAACCCAAACCACCACCATCACCCCTGTACCTAAATTCTCTGAACAGGCCACTCAAATAGATCCAGAAGTAATATTGGTTGATCTGCCCACCCCCACCACTACTACCCAGGCTGCACATACTCAAACTGAAGCTCCTTTGATTCCATCCTCCCCACTCCCCATTATCTCTCGAGCACGCCCACTCATGCACTGCTATCCCTTTCTAGCCACTTCTCTTCCCCTACCACAATTTGGGCCACCTTTAGTCCCCTACCATTCCATTCCCTCTCCCGATATGCCACCCTCATCAAAGCCATGGAAAATAACCCTTATATCCGAGAGATGTTCAAAGGGCTAGCTGATTTGCAAGCTTACATCCGCACCCCTATGAAAACCAAATCGGAAATTAGAGATTTTTATGAAATTTGAAAGAGATAAAATGCGGGACACCGCTAGGTCAAACATTTCAATTTGGTGAGGATGAGCAACACAAGGTGTCCATGTTGCAAGCCCAATCGGATCAAGAAAAATTGAAGACCACTAGCCTCACCAAACACCTTGGCCTCATCGGAAAAGATCAAATCGAGGAGTATCTGAGTGAAAAACACTATTCCAGAAAGCTCAATCGATTCGAGACTCCAACACCGACTCTAGCTCGATTCGGTGACTCCAATTTGGAGCCACAACCAACCTATGATCTGATTTTGACCCCGATTATTAGCTTTCATTGTACTTTTGTGTTATCTGATTGCAATAGAAAATTATGTTTTGTATACTACTCATGCATTTTGTCAATCTTCTTGCCATTATTACTTTTCTTGTTTATCTTTCTTATATTTTTCCTCTGTTTTGGACCGGTGTGGACCCCGCTTCCCTTTGGTTTGGGGTATGGCGGTATGCCAATAAAATAAGTAAGTTAATGCTTGCGACTTATGATCGATAAAACTTTTGAAAATGAAGTCATTTCACACCGTTGTTTTGAAAATGAGGAAGTTAAAACTTTTTAAATGAATTTCTGTAATTCTAAAGACTTTCATGAAGTAAATGTCGAAATTTCCAAAAGAAAATTGATGTTTTAGTAAACCTACAATGAAGGAAAAGATGATATACCTCAAGAATTTGATAGAAAACCACACCAAAGTGAGATTTGGGCTTTGAAAATGTTTTCTTTGGAGGTATGAATTGGCAATTTTTTCTGCTCTAGGACTGCTTTTGAACTGCTTGCTATCACTAGAAGTTACACATATCCAAGTTAAAATAGCTTGACAAAGAATCATGATATTAAAGACATGATGTAGGGCCTTCTTTTGGACAGTTTGAACTTCAAAAAGCCCCACCTTTTAAAACTGCCCTTGATACACACCATTTGAGCTTTATAAATCAAAGATTTCTTTGAAACCTCATCAACCTCATTTAGCCTAACCCTCACTCTGAGAATTCAGAAGGTAAAGGAAAGAAAGCTGAAGAAAGGTGAGTTGGGTAATAGTTTGGTAAAAGAAAAAGAAAAATAATTGAAGGCAATGATGTATCAGCAGAAGAAATGTGGCATTCCAGGCAATGTTGAATTGAAGAAAAAAAAAAAAAAAGAAAAGAAAAAAAAAAGGGGAGAAGTCATTTCATTGGAAGTTTGAAAAAGAAAGAGAAAAAGATGGCCACTTTGGCTCTGAAAATTCAAAGAAGAAGATGAAATTGTGCTGAAATAAAGAAGGTGTCCATACCACCTCCTTACCTTGACTGACTTCTAAAATTTTGAACTCCATTCCAACCCTTTTATTCTTGATAAATTTCACCCATAAGCCACATTACAACCCAAGTTAAAGTCCTTACTGATCAAAGATGGATTGAGCTGTCACATGGAGATAAGGATTTGTGTAATCTATGGTGAAAAGAGCAGTGAATTCAGAACTAAAAAGCAATGCCTATGCTCCTGCTTATAGTCCTATTTGAGGGCTGTAACTGCTCTTGAGTTGTGTGAAATAGTACAACCCTCCTACCTGCATGTTGAGTGAAAACCCTGGTGAGAGTTGGGTTTGAAATCAACTTATTTGGGGTAACATCAAAACTAAATTCTCAAATAGAAGGCAAGCTTTTCATTAATTTTTCTTGAAAAAACTTTTTGACACCAATTGAGTGAATGATAAAGGAATTATAGCAGAATTTTAGTTTGAACTGATGTTTTCTTGAAAATCTTCCTACAACCTGACTGATGCAGGTGTGAATAATCTGATTGGATGAAAGTTTGCTTTAACAGAACTGCAATAATCTTAACTAACTTATTGAAGAAGTTTGTGGGTACCTTCACTGAAAACCCTCAGGAGACTTCACTCCTCCACTAGGGATCACCTAGGGGTTTAAAAGGCTTGTTGCATAGGCTAAATGCAACTGTGCTCCCTACAAAAGTGGCTCTTTACTTTGTTTTTTGTTTATTATTCTTTTCTTTGCTCAGGGACTAGCAAAGCTTAGGTTTGGGGGTGTGTTGACAAGTGAAAAATACCATTTTTCACCCCTAAACTTAAGTCTTGATAGACCTTTGAGAGAACTAAATAAGTGTTTTAAGTGCCTATGTTGCAGCTAACAATAAAGACAGGCTTAACCATAAAAGCAGTTCAAAAGTGCCAAAAAGATGACAATCCATGTCAGTCCAAAGGAAGGAAGTGAAGAAACAACCTCATGGAAAAGTCTAAAAGGAAGAGGCAAAGACCTGTAAGAGAAGCAGAACAATTCAAAGCAGAGAAATGCAATCTGAGTTCTTTCGAAAGAACACCGACGTTTCAGAAGAACCTGGAACTCTGCGAAAAGGAATAAAACCTCCACGCTTAGTTTTCGAAGAGCATCTAAACTCTTCGAAAAGAAGATTGAACTTTGCGAAAAGGAGAAAACACAATTCGAAGAGAGATTGAACATTGCGAAAAGAGCTTCAGAAGCCTGACACTGCGAAAAAGGCCCTTAAGCTCTGCGAAAAGGTATTCTGGAGATTCGCAGCTTTAACAAGGGCAATTCAGTAATCTGTTGCACGCATCCCAATGCATTTTAAAACCCAAGGACATTCTGGAAGATTCTGAGCACGAACCAAAGGCATATTCCTCCCCATGTGAACACCCAAAGATGAAATTACTTGGCGGGAACTTCTAGAAGTTCCAACAGATTTTTGAATTTCCTAACAGAATTGATGCCTCTGTTTCTTGATTGGCTGAACCAGATCAAGTAGTTCTGATTGGCCAGAACAGATCTGGATCCTGGTGCTCGACTCCTATTGGCTGATATGGATTTAACCAATTCTGATTGGTTGATGCACATCTGAGATGGACTTGGGGAAAGCTATAAATTGACGAACCATTTGCCCAATTTGGACATCCAGATTTTGAGTTTCATTCCTATTCCCCCATTTCCAAACCAGATAGTTTGTCTCAGAATCCTGTAATAGCTTCACTTTGACTTGCAATTGAGAGCTATGAGACATTTTAATTCAAAAGAGAGTTGTATTCAAGACTACGTTTAAATTCAGCCTGTAATTATAATTGGATTTGAAAAGGTTCTTGTAAACCGTATTTTCTCAATTGGTCTCATGTTAAGGGTTCCCTCTGATCTCCTTATTGCATTAGACTCCTTTAGATTTACTGTTTTTCATGCAATTTCCCTTGATTCATTAATCCTATGAGAATTAGTGTTGGTAACCTAATCTCTCACGGCATTTGTAGTGATGCTTCTTGTTCTAAACTAAGGATTTGGATTAAAGACTATTGGATGGTTTGTGGCCATTAAAGTGGACAGACCATAGCCATAAGTGTAAGCCTAATCCTTGAATTAGATTTATCTCTCTTACATCTGTGCTTGTAGCCAGATGAAGATTGGATCACCTCTGCTGAGCTGCAGTTATTCTCATTAGATTTCAAAGACCAAATCAGATTTAGATATTACTTCTCCATCTTTGTTTCAATCACTCCCCCAACTCGGATCTGGATCATTTAGTTTAAATTTTTCTTTGTTTCTTAGTTAGTTAAACGTGACAAATTCAAACCTCTCATCTTATCAGCTTTTTAGATAGGATAAGAAGCCAGATCTGGTAGCTCAGATCTGGAGGTTTATCTTACATTTTAAACAAATTCTCTGTGGACGATCTTTCACTCACTTACTTTTAAAACTTGCTACAATTGGCCCTGATCTTGCAGGCTAATTCTCTTCTAACTGTGCTGATATTTCTTTAATTTCTTATATAGTCTAGAGCCACTGTAATTTGGCAACTTTAAAAACTATTTTCAAAACACACATAAATCAAGCACACTAAGAAGCAACAACAGCAGCTCAAGTCAGAAATAGAATACCTAATGATGAGCAGATAGAGATGATCTCAAAAAATACTCTGCCAATGATATCGGACTTTTTGGTGTACCAGCAACAGTCCAGCTTTACTGATCTGGTAAAGAATGCTAGTCGATGTGAGGATGCCATCAGGGAAGGCCATCTGGATAAGAACGTGCCAAGTGGAGCCAGTGGGATTAGGAGATTTTCAGAACAAAGAACTGAGAAGTGGACAAGGGCTGATGTTCAAAACATTGCCAATACCAGGCTTAGTAATAACATAACCCCATTCCAATTTCAAGCCGCGCCCCCAGCGTCGGCTAGAACTGAGCAGATACAAAGGACAGGGAATGGGCAAGGAATGCAGATGACTCCAGAGTAGAGGAGAGCCCACTATGACCGAATTTTCATGCCCTTGGGGTAGTCTTTGAGTGTACTTTTACCTTTATTAATAGAAAAGGGATTAGTTACTATCTGTCAACCGCAATCTCCTCCTTACCCGATCCCAAGGAACTATGACCCAAATACCCACTGCAATTTCATCAAGGTCCGGGTCACTCGACTGATCGCTGCTTCCCATTGAAGCACACAATCTAAGATTTGATTAACGCCGAGAAATTATTTCCACCAGCGCCTTCTCAAGCAAATCAGCACGCGAACATCCATCAAGTGCCATTACCCCCACATCCTACTGGAGGGGCAGGTCCCAAACCCACCATCAGGATGATAGAAAACTAGGAGGAATTTGAATTCGATCCGTCCAATTACATCAATGATCGGGAGAGTTATGCGGCACCATTGCCAAGGAATGATCAAGAAAGAAATGTTGGGGTGATTGAACCCGTGAATTTATCTGATTGTTTTCCCAGCCCCATACCACAAGTTGAGCCCTTGAATCTTATGACATACTTTCTATCACCCACACCAATAAATTATGTGCATATAAATGCATATCAACCATACACCACCACCCCCATCAATTTCCCAATAAGCCAACAGACCCCCAATCCACCACTACCAATAAATTACCAATGGCCTACACCAACCCCATTATCCTCAGCCCAACCACCTGCAAGCTTTGCCACTCCTATCAATTACCCCGTGGCCCATCAAACCCCCATTCCACCACCCACTAGCCACCAATGGCCTACACCCACCCCATTTATCCCATTTCAACCACCCCCAAATTCTACCACCCCCGTCAATTCCTTAGTGGCCCATCAAACCCCCATTCCGCCACCCACTAACGACCAATGGCCTACGCCGACACCACCACCCTCAAGCTTCACGACCCCCATTTGGCCCAATCTAGCCCCCCAATTCGCTACCCCCAAAATAAACCAGGTGTTGCCCACACCTCCTGAGCCATCTGTACATGCACCTCAAGTACCGACAGCCATACCTTTTCAGCTCTTAGGACCAACCTATGATCCTTACCAGGTCCCACTGAGTTATGAATAAACAGATGTTAATGCTAGCAATCATAGAGAAGGGGCAGTGGACTTTGTCACACAGTCTGAGAAGATAGTAAAGCAGCTAGAAGCACCAGCAGCAGCACAAGCCCAACCAGAGGGGAAGAAAGATAGGGCTATGAGCCCCTTAAAAAAAATGAGTAGGAAACATATACTAGAGACTTAGCTAAGGAGAATGCCTGCCCATATCACTGTGTGGGATCTATTAATGACGCTCCCACTTCATTTCCAAGAATTAATGGGGGCATTGAAGAATGCACATGTGTGGCTCCAAGTTAGCCCAGATGAAGTCGGGCAGATAATTGGTCAAGTGATGGCTCCTAATGCCATTTCCTTTTCTGACGCTGACTTACGAGAGGAAGGAGGCAGCCACTCGAAGTCTTTGAATATAATAGTCGAGTCTGGAAATATGGTAATCCCCTTAGTTCTAATTGACAATGGGTCCGTGTTGAATATATGCCCATTAAGAACCGCCATCAAGATCGGAGTCGATCCATGCATGTTGAGGCCCACAAGAACCAGCACTAGAGGGTTTGACAATACCAGGACAGAAATAATGGGAGAAGTTGATCTTGAGCTGTTGATAGGGCCAATGACCTTTTCCATTTTAATTCAAGTAATGGACATCAAATCCTCATTTAATCTATTGTTGGGGTGCCTATGGCTGCATGAGGTCGGAGGCATACCATCCACATTGCACCAGAAACTCAAATTTCCATCTCGGCATAAGATTATCACCATCATTGGTGAATGGCACAGTGAGAAAGAGAAGGCCGCCAATAGCATCGAAAAGCCCAATATGCTAGATGTGCCGCACACCGCTGAGGATGACGACCTCCATAGTTTCGAATATGAGGTATTAGCAATACTCCTAGAGCCCATTGAGGACATCATTCCTAAAACGGGAGGCAGAATGGTGGCAGTGGTGGTTATGCTCCAGAAATGGGGCTATCAGAAAGGCAGAGGACTAAGGCCCAGATTGCAGGGCAAAAGAGAGCCAGTCATTGCCAAGGGATCAAGAGTTCGTTTCAGGTTAGGTTACAAGCCCACGGAGGAAGAGATCCGAGAGGCTAAAGAGAAAGCCAGGGTCACCGCAGCTGCCAGAGCTCGAGGAATCAACATTAAAGAGAAACCTCACCCTAGGCCGCACATAAGGGATTCCTTTGTCAGTGCTAGGGTGATAAAGATCGATCGAAATGGGGTAACCCATTTGACCCCACAGAAACCCATAGCCCCTGTCCATCCCACCAATCCCCACATTACCCTTCCTAGCTTGGAGATAGATTTGGCCGCGTTGTCCCTTTTTGAAGAATGACGACCAGTACTCGAACAAACACCCTTGTGGTAAATCACCACAAAATAGTATTGACGTTTGAGGACATAATCTCAGACGAAATGGGGGTCAACATGATGGAGGCTGACTCCAAAGAGCCATATCAGTCAGCACCCCCCATCCAAATAGGTAAAGGAGTGGCCTCTCAGGTACGTAACTGGGCATCTTTGCCCCAAACCCTGGAAGCGGGGAGTGCCCTAACATTTGGCACTCGCTTCCTAAAAAAGAATAACCTATAAAAAGTGAGAAAAGCCCTTGGCAGGCAATACCTTGTATATACACAGACTCGTGCTGCCAAGGGCCCGTCTCTAAAGAAATACAAAACCTCAGAAACATTGAAAAAATACAAACCCTCAAAAACATTAAAAAAATACAAAGTCCAAAAATATTATCATTTAAAATTCTAGATAATGTCCCACGAAAAGATGCCTTAATCGAAATACCTGTCCCACATAAAATTGACCCCTTTCCTGTAGAAATACAAGAAGAGGCAGGAGTTAAGAGTCTAGACGAGGATAGTCCTTTGGAGGAGCTCCCCAATGAGCTCCTTGACTGGTTTGCCAACTTTAAGCATGACCCTACCCCCATTGTCGAGGAAACTGAAGACGTCAATTTAGGGATCGAGTAGATTCCCCGCATTACCAAGATCGAAATGTCGCTATCTCCCCAAGAAAGAAAAAGCATGATCGACTTCCTTCGATCATACCAAATCATTTTTTCCAAGTCATACGAGGACATGTCTGGTCTGGACACCGATTTGGTTGAGCATGAGTTGCCTCTCTACCCTGATACGAAACCGGTTAAGCAAAAGCTGAGACGTCTCCGACCCGAGTGGATGTTGAAAGTCAAAGACGAGGTCATCAAGCAGTACGACGCGAGATTTATCATGGTATCTAAATACCCATAATGGCTAGCCAATATTGTGCCTATGCCAAAGAAAGATGGAGAGGTACGCATGTGCATCGATTTCCAAAATTTGAACAAAGCGAGCCCGAAGGATGATTTCCCATTGCTGCACATCGACATCCTGGTCGATAATACCGCTACGCATGGGATGCTTTCTTTTATGGACGGATTCTCTGGGTACAATCAGATAAAGATGGTAGAGGCAGATCGAGAGAAGACTGTGTTCATCACTCCTTGGGGAACCTTTTGCTACGGAGTCATGCCATTTTGACTGAAGAATGTCGGTGCAATGTACCAGAGAGCCATGACTGCACTATTTCATGACATGATTCACTGAGAGATTGAAGTGTATGTTGATGATATGATAGCCAAATCACCAGAGCGAGGCGATCACTTGGTAAACCTTCAGAAGCTATTTGAAAGACTGAGGAAGTACATGTTATGTCTGAATCCACAGAAGTGCACATTCAGTGCGATGTCAGGGAAACTATTGGGATTCATCGTCAGCAAGAGAGGGATCGAGGTCGACCTAGTCAAGGATAAAGCTATCACTGAAATGCCACCACCATCTACTGAGAAAGAGGTTAGAGGGTTCTTAGGCAGAATATAATATATCAGTCGGTTCAATGCGCAACTAACCCCAATCTGCACGCCGATCTTCAAGATACTTTAGAGGAACTAACCCATTGAATGGAATGATGATTTTCAGGTAGCATTCGATAAAATAAAAAGCTACCTCCTTAACCCACCCGTGTTGGTACCACCCGAGCTAGGGAGACCACTCTTGATGTATCTCTCCATGACAAAAGTTTCGATGGGATGTGTCTTAGGGCAGCATGATGAAATAGGGAAAAGAGAGCAGGCCATTTACTATCTGAGCAAGAAGTTTACTGATTATGAAATACACTATTCTCATCTGGAGAAAGCATGCGTGGCTCTTGTATGGGCTACTCAGAGGCTCCGCCATTACTTGTTATCTCAAATCGTTCTACTTTTGGCCCGAATGGACCCTTTGAAATACTTGTTCGAGAAGATAGCTCTCACTAGGCGGACTGCACGGTGGCAGTTCTTGTTATCTGAGTTCGACATCACGTACGTCACTCAGAAATCGATCAAGGAACAGGCACTTGCTGATCATCTTACCGACAATCCTTTGTCAGACTATGAACCTTTGAGAACAGAGTTCCCTGATGAGGACATCCTGTTCATGACGGAAGACGATACTCAGGAAGCTGAAGAATCATGGGTAATGCACTTTGACGGGGAGGCAAATGTCGAGGGTCAAGGGGATGGCGCCATTCTAATCTCACTAAAAGGATCCCACGTACCCGTCTCTATCAAGCTCAACTTTCTTTGCACTAACAACATGGCTGAGTATGAAGCTTGTGTCGCTGGTCTGCAGGCGGCTCTCGATCTGAATGTAACTCACCTCCGAGTATTTGGCGATTTGTAATTAATTATATGCCAGACGAATGGTGACTGGACGATGAAAGATGAGAAATTGATCCCTTACCATGAGCACCTCGAGGATCTAATAGCTTGCTTTCAAGATGTGACATTCTAATATGTCCCTCAAATAAGGAATCGCTTCACCGATGCACTAGCAACTTTGGCATCAATGATAGAAATCCCGTATGGTGCTGATATGAAGCTGATCATGATCAAGCAAAGGAATGAGCCAGCTTTCTACCTCTAGATTGAGGAACCTATAAAGCCTGATGATGAGCCACCTTGGTTCTCAGATATTAAGAATTTCCTCAAGACGTTAACTTTCCCTGAGGGAACATCCATGACGGACCGACGAACCATTCAACATCTAGCAGCAAGCTACGTCATTTGTGGGGAATGCCCTTATAAGTGATCCTACAACAACATCTTACTTAGGTGCCTTACAGAAAGTGAAGTGATTAATATCATGAAGGAGATCCATGAGAGAGTATGTGGAGCCCACATCAGCAGTCACATGCTCCCTAAGAAAATTCTGCGGCATGGTTACTTTTGGATGACTGTCGAATCAGATTGCTGTAAACATATTCAGAAATGCTACAAGTGTCAGGAACACTCCAGTCTTATACATGCTACTGCCATCGATCTTCACTGCATGACCACTCCTTGGCCGTTTGCTACTTGGGGCCTTAACATCGTCAGAATGTTTAATCTAAAAGCATCAAACGGGCATCGATTCATCCTCATTGCCATTAAATACTTTACCAAGTGGGTAGAAGCAGTGTCATACTCCAACATCACAGCCAATCACGTCGAAAAGTTTCTCAAGAGTAATATTGTGCGCTGATTTGGAGTACCCAAGGATAGCTCACAGATAACGGCACAAACTTTGCAAATAAGTGCATTCGCGCCTTCTGCGAGTAATATAAGATCGAGCACCATTGCTCATCACCTTATCGGCCTCAAACTAATGGAACTGTGGAAGCTGGGAACAAGACGGTCATCCGCATCCTTGAGAAGATGGTCGTCACATATCGAGATTGGAGCAAAATGCTGCCGTTTACTTTGTGGGGCTACAGAACGTCGATCCATACCGCTATAGGGGCAACACCATTCTCCCTTGTGTATGGAATTGAGGTCGTCCTACCAGTTGAGGTTGAAGTACCCTCGCTCTGAATCCTTATGGAATTAGGCTTACCCAAAGCAAAGAAAGAGAGATCCCGCTTCAAACAATTGAACTTATTGGACGAGAAGAGACTCCTAGCCTCGTGTCACACTCAAGTTTACCAGGGGTGAATCGCATGCGCTTACAATAAACATATCCGCGGTCGAGATCTAAAGGTAGGAGATAGTGTTGAAGAAGATCTTCCCATCCCTCCACACCGATCCGAGAGAAAAGTTCAAGCCGAACTGGGAAGGACCTTACGTCCTTCGAGAGGTGCTACCGGGATACGCCATCCACCTCGCCACCATGGACGGAGATCATCTTCCTAAGCCCATCAATGCTAAATACGTCCGACGGTTCTACTCTTAGTCTATCACGACAATGAAAGTATTGGTGAAACAAATACGTGACTGCTTAAGAATCACCCAAAAGAGGCCATCATTTCAAGCACAGTAACCAAAAAGCATCCCTAAAAATGATGATATCCTTTGCTACCCCATTTGAGCCTGGGCCTTTCTTTCAATAACCCCCTTCCCTAAAAAAAAAATTATAAAAAATGTGTGTGTGTACATATACAAAAAAAGGGAAGTAAAGTTACTATCAAAATCCAAAAAAATTGAAAATGCAAAACCCCAAAAAGAGATTGCCTGAAATGGAGCAAAAAGAATAAAAAAAATATAGAAGAATCACGGGGCATGTACAGTAAAAATCCCCAAATAAGAACGTATGTTGAGAAAATTGAAGCCATATCAAGGAAACCCTTTTAGCCTAGCATACCTTCAAATCCTAACCAAACCCATGGCCAAGCTACACCCTGAAGAAAGCCCTCTTTTAGGTTTCCAACCAGTCATAATATCTGTTAAGTCAACGCAAGCCGAGTTGTGAAACAACACCAGAACCCCATCCAGTCGGCTATGATGGAATCGATGTCTATGTCATGAGTGTTGAAAAAACAAATGAAAAAATAAAATAAAGATACAACCTCAAAGAAAGATGGACGTGGTAAAAACCCGAAAGGGCGCTAGGGGTAAAAACAGCGAGTTTGTGCGGACCAGGTGAAAACCCGAAAGGGCGCTTGGGGTAAGAGAGCTAAACTCATAGACGTGGTGAAAACCTGAAAGGGTGCCATGGGTAAAAAAGGGGATAAATAAAAAAGAAGAACAAAAAAAAGAAGAAAGAAAGGTTTGCACTGATGGAGAGGATCGATGCTTGAGGAGCCCTCTTGGTTACTCTCCCTGTCCCCTATTCCCGGATGGGCCGCTCATGTTGGTTCAAATCAGACGCCAACCAGAATTGCCTTTGTAAGACTGCTTTGTCAAAAGTATGACTCAAGGTAAGGAGAAAGGTTTGACTCAATCCGAAGGGATTGACGTTCCAGTCTTGGTAAAGCTATTGAAACTCACCCAAGATCTGACTACTTAAAGGGGGTTCAATCATGCCCAAAAAGGGGACCCAAGTTCTCATCCTGTGATTAAGGCATCAAACCAAACAAAAAGAGAATAAAGAGCAGGGTGGAAAGCCCTCTTTGTTAAAGGGACCCATTAATCAAAAAGGAAGAAAAATAAATAAAAAACAAATAGAAACAAACAAAAAAGAAGAAGAGTCTTTGTAAATATAATAGATTTTTCTTTTCCATTTACAGAATGCACCGCTTACACCACATCCCAAAAATAGTCGATGTGATGTCCAACTTTCTTTCTTTCTTTCTTTTTACAAACAAAAAAAGAAACAACAAACAAACATAAAGAAAATTTGTATACTAAAAAGTGTGTATCTCTAGAAAGGGGTTTCTTATACCCCTTTTCTGTGTATCTGATCTATGCAAAAAGTTATCTATGCAGGAAGGAATCAGCGGCCCAGCTCATGCTTCAAGGCACTGATCTCAGCACGAAAATCATCTTCTCAGGCATTCCTCTCGGTCAACCAATGACCATGCAAGCTCTTATACCTTTTCCGAGAAGTATCAGTGGTTCAAGGGCAACGCTTAAGGATCCTTTCAAACGAAGGACCTCTCCCTCTGCAGTCTCTGCTTTGACCTTTTCCTGTGTTAAAAGCTCGTGCAGGACCCTCTTCTCATCCACTAATAGCTCAATACGGGCTCGATGTACTATCTCTTTCTTTGGCCAAGGGCCTCCAGTGTCAACACTCTTCGCTAATTCCAGACGACCAACAACAGGCTGCTCAGTCATTAGCCAGGCCTCATACTCAAGAGAAGACTGAACCAAATCTCCTTGTTCCATATTGCACATCGGCATCGACTGACGTATCTCTCAAAGAGCAGCGACTCGATCTATATCCCCAGAGGACCCTCTAGAAAAGAGGTTTTGCATGAGGCACTCCGAGTGTAATGGTGACGCAACACCCGAAATGGGAAGTAGAAGGTGCTGTCGATCAACCCCAAAAGGGTGATGCCCTCATGGTCTTAGGAACGAATCATAGGGAAGGTTCGCTCTGGCCAAGGAAGTCTCCATATAAGATCTGCGCCAATCAGCCAAAGATTCAATTCTAACAAATCTCCCTGGGGAATCATGTGGCACCTGCCCAAAAAGCACTGGACCACCTCTCCTCGAGCAAGATAAAAGTGGGGCACTGGTCCCAAAATGGCAAGATGCTCTCCCAGCCAAACCTGAAGTAAAAGTGGGCAACCTCCAAGATTCCTGGTCATCCCAAGGGAAAACGCATCAAGGCACCAAAAAAGTTCAACGAGCACCAAATGCATCATAGATCGGCCTGCCTCCAACTTGGTCAAAATATCGCAAATTGCCAAAGAGAAGCTCTCTCCCCCAGTAAAGAAAAGGATTTCTGAGATAAGGCCAAGAGAGAATGCTTTCACATTGAAGATGTTTTAAGTCGGCAATTTTCAGAGACTTTCATCACCAAAAAGTTCTTTCAGGAATTTCATCGAACACCTAGTGGGCCCCCCAATGAGACTTTTCTCATATTCACTTTTCTTCAAGCCCAGGGAAAGGTGAACGGTTTTGGCATAGCCCGACTTTGGTACAATTCTGGCAAGGCCCCTATGAAGCCTCAAACCCGACAAGTTGGACAATTCCTCAAGAGTAGGAGTTAGCTCCTGATTCCCAAATCGGAACACATGGCCACTTCGGTTCTAAAAAGATGTGGCGGCATGAAGAAGATCCCACTGTGGGGGAACCTCAAGAAAGGAAGGAAGGCAAGATAGCCCAAGGCGCTCCAAATCAACGAGCTCATCCTCATTCAAGCCCCAACCCAACTTGTTAGAAATTTGGGTCCCATGCCCAAGGAAGGGGGTAAATTGATTCCAGGCCCTCCATGTAATGGAGGGTTGGAAAGCGGGTCCATAAACGTACAAGGAGCTTTGAAGCATATAGAATTCAATGTATGTTGATGGACCCGCCCCTAGAAAAATGAGAACAAAAAGTATCAGTCAAAAGGGCCAAGTCAAACAAAAAAGAGAGTTTTTTGGACTGACTCGGGTATATAAGGACCCACAGCTCCCCAGATTAAGGCTGGCGCAACTATTAGTTACGCCAGTGCATTTTGTCCCAATCTTTGCCTGGCGCAACTAATAGTTACACCAACACAATTTGTCCCAATCTTTGCTTGGCGCAACTAATAGTTGTGCTAGCACAATTTCCCCCAATCTTTGCCTGGCGCAGCTAATAGTTGCACTAGACAAAAGCTCCCTCCTCATAAGTCACTTTAGGGCCTGATTTGGGGGGGGGATTCAGTTTGTTCCCAGCCCTTTTAAAAATTGGTCAAAACTATGGGTAGCCGTAAGCAACGTTCATAAATTTTTAAATGCCTCTAACAGTTTAGAAACTATTTTTGTTTCTTTATGTGCAGGATGGATCCTACATCAAAGCATGCGACCAAAAGGGTCGCTTTCTGAGAGCACTAGGCAGGTACATCCTGCAAAAAAATAGATACGGGACAGGGGAACCATGGCATGCAATCAAGACAAAAGCACTAAAATATTTCCAAAATAAAAATCCTCCACAAAGTGCCACATCATCCATCCCAAGCTGTCTAAAAATTCAAATCATCAATCCAAAGTACTAATGTTTAAACAAGGAGAAACTAAGGCCTATTCCTTGTCTGCACCCTTTGATTTCTTCCAACGATGAGTGGAGCCCTAGTAAGTCCGCATATCCGCCACCCGGGACCAGGCTTGAGAAATCCGGCTAAGCAAAGATCGTGACTCCTTGGAGTGTGCACGCAGCAAGTCAGCCAAAATCAGAAATTGGGACCAATCAAAATGATGATGGAACCCACAAAAAAAGCAGAGCAGCAGAATACTCACTGTCTCCACATCCCGAAGCTCTGTGAGGTTACGATGATACGTCGCATACTCCATGGCCGAGTCGAAGTTCTACATTCAGAAATATACAATGTCAGCTATCAGGGCAATACCAAAACATGTGCAAAAGGAAGCTGAAATAAGAAAGAGATGGGCCGTCAGAAGACTTACCTCGGGGATCACCTCAGGAGGGGGACACGGGCCGCTTGAGCGGAGAGATGCACCTGCCTATCCACGGCAGCACACAGACCCGAGAGGAAACTATCATCAAGGCATCGAAAGGTCCCATAGACTACGGTCGGATCGCCCTCAAGGGCACCAGCCTAAGAAATACCCGACGGTCTAACGCCAGAAGGACCCTTGTCAGATGGTCCCTCACCAGAAGGGTCAATGCCAGAAGGACCTGCCCCTGAAGTATCAGTTGTACCTGTCACCATCCCGCCTTCATCATCAGAGCCGTCCCCTGGAGCAAACTATAAATAAAATAAAAATCAATTCAAAAAGAACAGGGGCCAAGATAAAACAAAAAGAGAATAATCTAAAGAAGAAAAAGTAATTACCTGCCCACGCGGGCCACCAAATGCGAGGAAATTGGAACTAGGTACAAATCATGGCAGGATAAATCGATATGGTAGGCACTCGTACCAAGTATGATAGTCTCTGGGCACATGAAGAGCATGGATAGGGAGCCCATTGTTGAGAAGGGCCACTGTGAGTTCCTCAACACTGCCAACAAGATTCCAAACATTCACAGGAGGGTCCACGGGAATGGCATAGTAGCCCTGGTACTGGTGCACCACCCGCTCTCCCAAGTAGTAAGCCTTGGCCCACGCCCCATAAAAGAAAATGACACAGCGGTTGTTAAACAGGTGAGAGGGGCCTACGGCCGCCCGATCCCAGAAGGGGGACGCGAGATACGGGTCATGGAGGATCTATCCAAGTCCAAAGGCGATCAGTCAATTAAACAAGCAATATACTAATCAAGAAGGAGTTCCAAGCACGGGTAAACCAAGTGGTTAAGAGGGGTTTTACCTGCTCAGGAACCATCAGGTCAAGTTTGGACCTTAAACCCATCTCCAGGTGCTTCATGCCCACATCACAGCACCGGGCTTGCTTCCAGTTGCTAAGAAGAGGGTAAGTAAGTTCCTCCGAGTGAAGAAGTGGGCGCCCAGGGTGAAAATGGTGGTACCCCCATCCCTGAAATGAGCATTACACGAGAGCAGGTCAGTAGCACATAAAGATCATTCAAGGAAATTTGCGAAAGCGAAAGAATGAGGGATTACCTCCAAGGCGGCCCAAAAACCAACAACAGATTTGGAATCCTCGGTTATGATTCGAGCTAAGTTAAACATCAGCCATGAGTACCCAGCCCTGCCACAGTCATACCTATGGACATCACCCCAGTTGTCCATGACACTCAGCAAAGATAGGCTAACTCGGCCACCACTTGCATTGGTAAAAAGGGTCTTACCCAGCAGGATCAAAAGAGTAATGCAGGCCAAGATGATCACTCGCTCAGGCATAATATAAAGTACCCTGTCTGGCCGCCCCAGTTCCACCAACTCGCCAGTCGTGTAAAGTGCGGTAAGCCAGAACATCTTGACCTCAGTACCATGCGTCTACCAGTGGGGGGGATAGGCCCCTATCAGTCGGATGACATCCTCTCTACTCGGAACAGAGAGGTCGGCTATCGGTATCCCTCCCATCCTGATACCCGTAATCATTGCCCAGTCAACAGGCGTAAGGGTCATCTCGATGTACGGCATATGGAAGGTCATCGTCTCAGAGCAACATAGTTCGATCAGGGCCTTCAGATAGGCGACATCAGCCCTCATGGCAGGACTGGACAGAAACTCCTTGAAGCCCACCTACGCCAGCAAGAACTTCACTATGGGAGGGACGTAGAGGTAGAAGCCCTAGAAATCAAGCCACCCCCCCGCAGAATATAATAGAGGGCAAGTCCTGCGTCAGAAGAGAAAAGTGCATCAGATCATGGAAAGAAAGAAAAGCTGCACAAAAGAAAGAAATCTTAACCTTCTTTTACCTGGCCCGCTATACCAAAATTTGAAATATGGGTATACTGTTGATGTAGGAGGCCGACTCGGGCAGCCTCGCCCTACATTTCGAGCCATGGGCCCACTTTCTGCTCCACCCAAAGGAACTGCTCTCCTCGTGGGCCGTATACCATCTCGGGCCCCTCCTCGTGGCCCTCCTCGGGAACGTGCTCATCGCCACCCGACATTCTAGGGCAACAAAAATCAATCACATCAGAGCAGATCAATGATAAAAAGCCATGATATACTATGCTGCAAAGGAAGGTAAGTATGCTCACCCTTCTCCCTTTTTTTATTTATGAGAGATACATATGCATAAACAAAAAAAAAAGAGATCCCTTTTAGATCGAAAAAAAAATCCTTTCTTCAGGAAATGATAAATAACAAAATTTCCCCTTCCTATCTTTGCAAATAAAGCAAGTTAGAATCAAATAGAATCATTCTTTTATGTTTCTAAAAAAAAAAGATAGAGTAAAAAGCCTTTCTTTTTACACTTAGAAAAACAAAAAAAAATAATCCTTTACTTTGTTTGTCAAAATAAAATGATAAACCAAAAACAAAAAAAATAATCCTTTACTTTGTTTGTCAAAATAAAATGAAAAACAAAAAAAAAAAAATAATCCTTTACTTTGTTTGTCAAAAAAAAAAAAAAAGTAAAACCAAAAACAAAAAAAATTTTCCTTTACTTTGTGTGTCAAAATAAAAAGTAAAAACAAAAACAAAAAATTCCCTTTACTTTTTTTGGAAAAGTAAAACAACACAGAATTTTTCCTTTACTTTATTTGCAAATATAAAAACAAAAACAAAAATAAAAAAAAAATCCTTTACTTTATTTGCAACAATAATAAAAAAAATCAAAAAATAAAAAAATCCTTTGCTTTATTTAAATAAAAACCAAAAACAAAATTTCTTTACAATATATGAACAAAAAAAAATCCCTTTCAATATGTACAAGTAAAAAACAACAAAAAATATATATAATATATTATGCAAAACCCATGAAACAACAAAAATAGGGCATCAATCATAAGAAACCATCCACACACCATCAATAAACATGCATGTCATGAAAATAAACCATTACTCATCAAAGAATGCAAGATCATGATCATATTTGCAAGAAAAAAATAAAGAAAATCAAGAAAAAAGAGTTTTAAATGGTTACCTTGTGTAGAAGATGGGGTTTTTGATCTAGCGCGGGCCGGTGATTGATCGACACAAGCAAGCAACGACAATGAGGCACGCGTAGAGGCAACGTAAAGGAACCCTAAGGAGGTCATTTTTCGGTTTTAAGGAGGAGGGGAGAAAATTTCGAAAATAATACCCCATAGCCCAAACTCGGGCTATTTAAATTGCTGCCCAGCCAAGCCTGGCACAACTATTAGTTCTGCCAGGCAATTTTGAGCCCTATTTTGGCTTGGCGTAACTATTAGTTGCGCTAGGCAATTTTAGGGCCCCTGTTGGCCTGGCGTAACTATTAGTTATGCCAGCCACTCAGATCGGGTCTTGGGCCTGGTACGGGTCAGATTTGTGACCCGACCCCCCCCCCCTCTCTTCACTTTGTTTACTCCTAGCACATGCACGTACTCCCAAGTGGTATGTTGATCTTCATGTGACCTATCCAAGAAGCCATGCTAATAATAGAATGGATCGAGAGCAATAGGCGTCCCGATCCTACAAAAAAAAGAAAACAATAAAAACATGAAAGGCCCAAAAAATAAAAAAATCCCCGCAGAAAAACCTAGAAATTCACATAAAATGATGGCTTCGAAAAAACAAAAAAAATCACATAAAATGATAGCTTCGAAAAAACCAAAAAATTCACATAAAATGATAGCTTTGAAAAAACCAAAAAATTTACATAAAATGATAGCTTTGAAAAACCAAAAAATTCACATAAAATGATAACTTTGAAACAAAAACAATAACAAAAATCCATAAAATAATAAACTAAAAAGGTTTGCACTTTGAAAAAATCGTCACAAAAATAAAAGCACCTGTTTGGGACCCCCCACAGTGGCACGCACATGCATAATATGGTGAAACGTCAATGTTTTATCAGCAATGCAGTGGTGACATATGAAAGTCCTGAGTCTAAGGTCCGCCTCAGATCTTTGGATCATGCTTTAAGGTAGGAGCAACGGTGTCGGTCTCGATCAAACAGCCAATGTTTTGATCAAGTCGACTCCACTGCTAAATCTTTGCGGTGAGCGCTCTATTTTTGATTCATATGAACTTAAGTATCTTAAACTTTAGATACTCCATTGGAAAAGGTCAATCGTTGGTTGAGACCAACCTGTTGAGAATGAGATTACGTATCAACCAAACTATGTGCAACTATGCATCTAGAAGGGTTCATTTCCCCTTTATTTTCTGTAGGCTTAAAACCTGTTTTAGCAACGGTATCCCTGTAAAGTGTATGCCATGCATTTGGGTATCTGTATAATGGTCATTTGTTCCTATAAATTGTACCCGGGTAGGTCTGGGTCGGGGCTTCCATTGCTTTTGTTGCTTATCGCACCTAATGGGTGCATGTTTATGCATAGTTAAATGATGTTTATGATCATTATTGACAGAAACCAGGAATGGATGTCCCTTTTGGGAGACACCCAATGTTTGGTTGGATCTGTTCAAGGTAGTTGAAGCTGGATTCTCTAAGACATGTTGATCAGGGGCATGCTTTCAATAATGGCACGTCCTCCCGAAAAGTATTGTGACATCTATTCACTTCGCTCGGGCAGTCATGCTAAATAAACTTCGGGATCGATGGGTTCACCCAAAGACCTCGAACCCTACTTTCAGCAGGGGCACCCACGAATAGTCAGATTGGCCAATCAAATGCCTCGTAGGATTGAACGCAGACCGTGGAGCCTTGCGTATGTTTACTTCGTACCTATCTTTGAATGTAGGTCGATCACCCCTCTTACTTGTAAAGCTGTTGTATTTAAAATGAATCTTAAACATCAAATACCCTCAAATCATCTCAAAAAGCGAATGTTTGGCCTGACATACAGGGCTTTTGCAACTCATTCCACCTCGGTTATGCCCAGTAATGTCACTAAGCGTTTGGGGACCGATTACCTTGAGAAACGAATGTTTAGCCTGGCATCCAGGGCTTTCATTTTCTCACCATGTTACTCATCTGATGTTTGAAGTTTTTTTTAAATACAATGGACCCATCAATAATGCCTTGGGCCTCTTCGGATGTCTCTTTTCTTTGGCATTCAATCATTAGTGATCGGATACCAAAGAGGAGCATATGTAGACACCCGAATTTGGCCCAAGGCAAGATTGAAACATATTTAAATAGAGGCATATTTTCGAGTGTTTGATGGCATGTATGGAAGCATTATAAATCACCCTAGATCCCTTAGGAACCTACCCTAAGCCCTTAGAAACCAATCCCAATCCTTAGAACCCCTTTCGGGCCCTAAACCTAACCTTCCCAGGCAGTGGATGAGGAGTGGTGCACCGAGACTAGCTACAGCCTTCTACTATAATCTATTCTCATATCATTGAAAAGTAGAAGTTGTCAGCTTTCCAACGATCCAAGAATCGCCCCAATCGGAGTTGTACATCAAAAGATATGGTAGTCTGAACCCGGAGGACAAAAGTTTAATTTCAATCGGCCCCTAGGGATTTGGCGCCAGTTATGATTTTGCCTGGTGCAACTATTAGTTGTGCTAGGCAACTTTTCCCAGGTTTTAAGCATGGCACAACTAATAATTGTACCAGCATTAAAGTGGACCCCACCCTCGCGAAGCCAACTTCTAGGCCACAGTTCAGCACTATTTTACTTTACATTTGCCTAGCGCAACTAATAGTTGAGCCAGACATATGAACAGTAACCTCTAGTTTTGCCCTGAATTTCATGATTGGGGTTTGACTTGTTGACCACCTGGGTCTTTGGGGTGTGTTTTGTTTGTTCTGTTGCACCCTCTTACACCCTATTTGCAACCCGTTAGGTGACTTAAAGCCCCTCCCTATCATCTACCATTGGAGGCCCTTTTCACACATTTCAAGGCTCCAAAAACCCTAGGAATCCTTAGATGTGAGATTACCTAATTGCTAAATCCAATTAACATCTAAGTGGTCTCCTAACCCACCCATTTCCTATAAATAGTGCCCCACTCCCTTTGATTTAGGGGTTGAGAATTTTTACCTCAGAGAGAAAGAGCTTAAAGTGAGAAGAACTTTCTCCCTTTGGTGTACCATTGCTCATACAAATTCCAGAATTCCAAAACCCCCTTTGAGTGATATTTTCTACCTTAGATCCCCTAGTTTAGGTGTATGCTACCCATTTACCTTCCCTCTCTTCCCCTTAGCTAGCAAGCCTTAGAGCTTAGAACTCCTATTTCCATCATAGAAGCCTTCGAAAGCTCATCAAAGCAAGCCAACGTAAGGCTCTCCTACGGTGCTACAAGGGCTCGAGGGCTCCGGCTCTCCCCTTTCTTCTCCTATCTCTTCCTTAGCTCTTCCCATCCTCCCATTTGTGCCATTATGGTGCCGAATTTTCGGTAGGAATAGAGGAGCACAAATAGGATTTAAGGCTCATTTGGGCAAGAGAAAGCCATTTTCTTTTCTTTTACTTTATCTTTGTTTTGGCCATTAGTAGAGACCGCGTTAAGCAGGTTGATCGGGTGCCTTACACCTTCCCGATCGATAACCGAGGCCCCTTCCCAAGAGCCTTTGGTGTGAACCGGATTCAGAATTATATTTTTAGCACTTCGGTGCTCATAAAAATGAACTAAGTTTCCCGGGACACCAAAAGCTTCGGGTGGCGACTCTATATTTTTTTACAAGCGAGCGCATCGCCGCGACGAGATCGTCAAAAATCCTATGGTTGCACAAGATTCTATTTGAAAGGCTTGATCTTCTCGAGATGTGGTCGACCTAGATTTCTGAAGCTGTGAACCTCTCAAAAATTGCTCAAGGTTGAAAATCTGAAGCTGTCTTTGCTTGAACTGCTCGAAGTAGCTCAAGATGCTGATCTGTTGTAGGTTTGAAGTGCTCGACAGCTTCTCGGGCATGCATTTCTGAGTGTCTGCTGCTATGCACTGCCTGCTGCAGCACGCCTCACTGCTTGGGTCCACCTTTCTTTTCACCGTTGGACTTTTAGGGCCCTCAGGCATGACAAATGGCCCCTATGGTGTGGACCACCATGATGCACTCTCTGTTCTTCCATTAGCTTCAAGACTTGACTTCAAAATTCTCTCTTCTTGACATCCATTATGTGCACTATTGCAGTAAGTTGTGATTTATTTCTTACTATAAAAACGTACTCAAATGACAATTATTAAATGGCTCAAAGGTGTAGTAAAGGCTAGATTAGGAGGTGAAAAGTGGCATTTTTTAGTGATTAACATTGGGCAAGTATTAGCTCCCAATGCCATCTCATTCTTCGACGTCGATCTTCCAATTAAAGGGGGGAACCATTCCAGATCCCTCAATATTATAGTAGAAACGGGGAATTTGGTGATACCGTTGGTGTTGATAGACAACGGGTCGAAATTAAATGTATGTCCTTTGAGAACTGCGACCAAGATCGAGGTTGACCCATCAATGTTCGGGCCAGCCAAGAGAGTAGCCCGAGGTTTCAATAACATAAGAAGAGGGGTAATTGGAGAAGTTGATCTTGAGCTCACGATTGGGCCAATGACCTTCTCTATCCCCTTTCAAGTTATGGATATTAAATCCACTACAATCTGCTCCTAGGGCGCTCGCGGCTGCATGAAATCAGGGCAGTGCCCTCAATCGTGCACTAGAAACCCAAATTCATCTTAGAGGAGAAAGTGATAGCTATCCTGGGTGAGAGACGAGAAGAAGGAGAAAGAGTTGCACATAGTATAGAGAACCTTAAAATGTTGGACATGCTGCACACAGTTGAGGACACTGATCTCCATAGTTTCCAATATGACGTGTCAGCAGTGGAGCTAGAGCCCCTCAGAAAAGTCACCATGAAAACTGGAGGAGGAATGGTTGCAATGGTAGCTATGCTCTAGAAGTGGGGCTACTAGAGAGGTAAAGAGATGGGCTCTCACTTACAAGGCAAGAGGGACCCGGTTAGAGCGAAAGGAGGGCAACATATCAAATTCGGTCTAGGATGCAAGCCTACCAAAGAAGAGATCCAGGAGGCCAAAGAAAAGGCCCACACCATTTTCGTTGCTAAAGCCAGGGGGTTAGACCTGGAAGATGTGTCCTGCACATCAAAAGCACCTTCTTGAGTGCAGGGGTCATAAAAATTGACCAAAACAAGGGAACAAAGTTGACCCCACAGAAAAAATCCATTGTCCACTGTACCATTCCACAAATCATCCCCCCCTGAGATCGAAATAGACCTGGCCTCCCTGTCACTTTCTAAGGAAGAGGTACCCCTGCCTGTACAACCACCCATCCTAAACTATCCAAAACCCGTATTAACATTTGAGGACCTGGTTCAAGATGAACCCGTGGCAAACATGATGGAGGCTGATCCTAGAGAACCATCTCACTCCCCTTCCTCCATGAAGCAAGGTAAAGGGGTAACACTCCAGGTAAGAAATTGGGTATCAACGCCCTTAACTCTAGAAGCTTCAGGTGGCATGAAATTTTGCACCCGCTTCCCAAAAAAAAAGCAACCTATTAAAAGTGAGGATAGCCCTTGGCAAACAACACCGTGCATGTATAAAGACCGGCATTGCCAAGGGCCCACCTCCAAAGAAAAAGAAAACCCTAAAAATTTAGAAAAAATGCAAAACGAAGAACATGTCCAATGTGAAATTGACTTCTTTCCTATAGAAATAACAGAAGAGGTACGAGTCATGGATCTGGATGAGGAGGTCCTAATTGAGGAGCTTCCCAATGAGCTCCTTGAACAATACACCAACTTTGAGAATGGTCCCACCCTAATCATTGAAGAGACGATAGATGTCAATCTAGGGACTAAGGAGGACCCTAAAATCACCAACATCGGAGCATCATTGTCTCCCGAGGAAAGAAGAGGCATGATTGATTCCCTTCGATCATATCGAAACGTCTTCGCATGGTCATACGAGGATATGTCTGGTTTGGACACCGATTTAGTCAAGCATGAGTTACCACTATATCCCTATGTAAAGCTTGTTAAGCAGAAGTTGAGGCGTCTCCGACCCGAATGGATGTTAAAAGTGAAATATGAGGTCATCAAATAGTACAATGTGTTGACTTACTTACCTTACAATTCCTAAGTGGTTAAAACATCAAATTAAAAGGGCAAAGTATAGATATATGGGATCAAGGTAAGCAAGCAGTCCTGCAAGAACCAGGGCTGTTGCAGCAAGTTTTAATAAGTAACTCAGGGTAGGTCCATAGGGAAATATGTTTGGAAATGAGGTAAATCTCCAGATCTATGACACTCTATCAAAATTTAGACTAAATCAAACCAAGAAAGAGGAGAGGTTTCTAAGATTTATCACTCTACTAAGAACTACAAAAATCAAATGAAAAATGATCTATAACTGATTAAACTCAGATTTAATGGAATGAAGAAAAAGATTAAACTCAAAAGGTGGAGAGCAGCAGCTAGGGATTTTGGTCTTTACTGAAAATCAATTGGATGAAAGGCAATGCATAAAATAGATTTTCTATAATCCTTCATCTGGCTACAAGCTCAGATGCAAGGTATAGGAATCTAATCTCAACCAAAGAGTTGAAACAATCTTAAGGCTATGATCTGTCCACTTGAATGGTCATAGATCATCCCAGAGATTGTCTCAATTCAAGGATCTTGATTGGAACAGGTAAGCTATTGCAGATGTTGTGGGTGCCAGGCTACAAGCTCAAGCATCCACAGGGATATCTAATCTAGGGAAATCAAATATGAAAAAGTAAAATTTAGATCATAATCAACTTTAAAAACCACAATTATACTATAATAATACAACTTACAATCCTATTGTGCTCAGATCTATAATCTGTGCAATATACAATCCCTTACAAAGCCTCTGAAACTCTTAATTTACAGCTCTCAACCTCACCCTAGCTACTAAAGAGGTTTAGCCAACAATGATTGGCTAAGGAGAGAATGGGGGAAGAAGGAAGAGAGAGGAAATTTTTTGATGGAAATGGAATTTCGAATTGGCTATGGTTCTCTCAATTTCTAGATGAATTTTTAGTGTAATTCCTCTTCTATTTATACTCTTCCCTCAGATCTATTTCAGCCAATCAGAGCTCAAGAGAATAATTCAATTATTCTCAACTACTGATGTGGCTAATTTCTCTTCTAGAAGCTCTTCCCTCATTGGTCTGAAACTGGCAAGCACATGTGATGAAGTTAGAGTTCCCATTTGTGTACCAAAAATACCCCCAAGGGTTGTTGACATGCCTTGAAATGTGTGCACGAAGCACTGAAGGTGGTAGAAATCAGAGGCTGGAACTGAGAGGTTCCCAATTCGAGTGTCGAGATGTTCAGGGAACCTCTTAATAGGTTCTGAATCCTCTTTGTGTTCACATCGATAGGTTGCAAGTGGAGCTCAACATGTTGACTGACTTCTCGACAGGTTGGCTTTAGCTCATCGGCAGGATTGAAAGCACAAATCTACCTATTGTCCTAACTGCATTTATCTTCTCTACATGTTATAAAGCATCCTGTCGAGTAGTAATATAGTTACATTTAAGTGCTCAACAGGTTCTCTGTTGGTTCTCGACGGGTTCATTTGAACTAGTCGATAGGATTGACAGACGAATTTTAACTTCTACCCAAGCTCCCTCAATCCTCTTGACATGTTATAAAACAACCTATCGACTGGCTATATAGTTTTCAGGCATCCTCTCGACAGGTTGCTGGAACCTCACGAGCTCCCCTGCATCTCCAGGTAAGATTTGATAGGTTCTCTTCTGATGCACCTCCAACCTCTCGACAAGTAAGCATGTACTTCTAGAACCTTTCGACATATCCTTTCCTTCAGTATCAACTGCTCGACAAGTACTGGGAAGCCCTCGACTGCTTCATATACAAACACCCAACCTCTCGACAACTTCATTTCTTCCTCTCAGAACCTCTCGACAGCTTGAGTTTAACCTCTCAAGCTCTTCTTATTCTTACTTCCACAACTGGCACACTGCTCTAGGGTGTTGTTCTTCATCTGCTCAACACTTAGCACCTCTTGAGGGGTTCAATCCTCATCAGATGCAGCTAGCCTTGCTCCCTTGTGTGCCCATGTGGACACATATCATTGCCATGGAGCTCTGGGGCTATGTGGACTGATTGATGGCTGGCTTTTTAGCCTGCATAAGCACATGTTGAGGTAGCAGGTCTGTTCTTTGGCCCTTTTAGGTGGATGTCTACACTAAGACTGCAATGTATTTCTTGTCTATAAAACACACTCAAAACACTTTATTAGTCAACTCAAAGGTTCATCAAAAGTTAGGTTAGGAGGTGAAAAATAGTATTTTTCACTGAGTAACACACCCCCAAACCTAAGCTTTGCTAGTCCCTAAGCAAAGGAGAAATTAAAAACAATGACTAAAAATAGAAAATGCCACTTTTGTAGGAAGCACAGATGTATTTAGCATATGCATCAAGCCTTTTAAACCACTAGGTGATCCCTAGTCGAGGAGTGAAGTCTCCTGAGGGTTTTTAGTGAAGTTACCCACAAACTTCTCCAATGAATCAGTTAATATCAATCCAACATGTTAGAACAAAATTCAAGCAAAATAAAATTCATACCATTTTTTTAGAGGATTCTCAGCAGAGAAATAAAAGTTTGAAACTGAAATTCTGTTGTAACTCCTTCACAATCAATCAGCTCATGTCAAGGCATTTTGTATGAAAATTAATATAGAGCTTACCATCAAATTGAGAATTCTATTTTGATAATGCCCCCAACAAATTCAATGTCAGACCCAAGTCTCACCAGGGTTGTCACTCAAAATAATCATGAGGGGTGCATCATTTCACATAGTTCAAGAGCAATTGCAATCCTAAAATAGGATTGCAAGCATGAGCATAGACATTGCTCTGATTTCTAAAATCCTCTAACTCTTTTCATCACAGATTAAACAAATCCTCATCTCCACATGACAGCTCAATCCATTTAAGATCAGTAAGGTCTTTTTATTGGGTTGTAATGTGGCTTATGGGTGAGGTGTATGAAGAATAAAGGGTAAGGAAGGCTTCAAAATTGAGAAATCAGTAAGGTAAGGAGGTGACATGTACACCTTCTTCATTTCAGCACAATCTTCATCTTCTTTGAATTTTCAGATTTGAAGTGATCAATTTCCAATCCTCATTTCAATGTATCCAATGAAGTGACTTTTCTCTTGTTTTTTTTTTTTGTTTTTTTTTTTTATGGGTTGGAGTGCCACAACTATACATCTAATACACAACTTCCTTCTAATGTGTTTTCTTCTCTTTCAACCAACTCCCCAACCAGCTCTACCTTCTTCAATTCCGTCACCCTTACCTTCTGAAATCTCAGAGTGAGGGCCAGACTGTATCAGGTCACTGAGGTTTTGGGTTCAATTTTTCTAGCTTTTATCAAAGAAAAAACTTGGATTTTTAAGGCTCACATGGTGTGTATCAAGGGCAGCTCAAAGGTTGGAAATTTTAAGCTCAAACTGTCCAAAGGATGTCCTTACTTCATGTCCTCAATGTCATAAATGCTGTCAAGTTGTTTCAACTTGGATTTGCCTAACTTCTAGTGAGCAAAGGTATATTCAATCAATCCTTAGAGCAAAAAAATTTACCAAAACACTCCACAAAGATATTTTATTCTGGCCCAAATGTCACTGGGTATGGTCCTTCATAAAATTTCTCAGGGGTACCCTCACAATTTTCTCTCTTTTCAAGTTCACTAAGCATCAATTTTTTATTTTTGAAAATTCTTGACATTTGTTTCATGAAAATGTTAGAGCTACAACAATATTCAATTTTAAAAAGTTTTAAATGTCCTCTTTTTCAAAAATTTTATTTAACATAGCTGCATTAACATTAACTATCCCATTGGCACACCCTGCCATACCCCCTAACCTATGAGGAGTAGTGTCCTCACTGCTTTGAAAGTATATCAACAAGACATAGTAGGGAAATATAAGGATAATAGCAAAAGAAACATAAAGAACAAAGCAAAATAAAAAGGAAAGCAAGTGACATAGGGATCTTGACAAAACAAAGATATTATTGCACAAAAGTAATTACAAAGTATCAAAAGAAGCAGTACAATCAAACAACAATATCTACATCACAAACAAAAATAGACTATTTACAAACAAATCCTAACTACAAGCTAATGACTACAAGCAAATCCTAAACATAACCTACTCCTAATCAGAATCTAAATCAGAGCTAGTGCTTGATAAAGACATTGGTGCCCATCCTTGCTGTGCTGCCAGCTTGTCATAATCCTCCTTGACTTGCATTCTCCTTTTTAGCCTCTCAGCACTGTCAGCACCTTCCTTAGTCCTTTTGGTAGCTGGCTTTCTAGGCTTGGCTCTAAACTAGGGCCTGGTGGGCTCATGTATGGACACCCCAGCTACTGAGGGTGTCATCCCTCCTAGTAGGGTGGCCTGCAGTGTGTTGTCCAGCTTGACTAACATCTCAGATTTCTGCCTCTCTGCATCATAAAGTGTGAGGGCTTTCTTGCACAACCCCTCCCAATGAAGCTTCTCCCATCTACGCTCCATTTTTAGCTTCTCAATCTCTTCTACAAAGGGTTGCTTCACCCAGGTCTTCATCACAGCCACCCCTTGTTGGGCATCCCTCAAGATGTAGGAATTTTCACCCATGGCTCTGTAAAGAGTGGAAAATGGGGGTGTAGGGAGGAGGTATATAGGTACAATGGCTCTTTCATTGGGGTCAACAAACAATTGGTAGGGAGTGGATGAAGAGGATGGAAGAGAAGGGGAAAGTGGGATGGCTGATGTCAGCTCCTCTACCTCCACAATAGGCTCAGGTGAGGTGGAAGGATGGGTAAAAGGTATAGAAGGTAGAGCTGCCTCCTCAAAGTTAGTTTGAGTGGAGGAGTCTCTAGTGGAAGGGGCTATAATGGTGGTAGGGAGTGGTGCTTCCACCTCAACAGTGGTAATCACTGCTAAAGGAGAAGGAGGTGGAGTAGGTGTAGGAGTAGGAACTGGAAGAGGTGGGGAGGTAGGGGTAACAGGGCGTATGGTTGAATGGATGACTTGTATCCAGGTGGCCATGGCAGCTTGGTTAGTTGTGTTGGTTTGGAGCTGGGTAAGGATGGTGGTGAGAAGGGAGAGGATTTGGGTTGAGGCCTCAGGTAGGATTTGGGCTTGGGTAAGGGGTGGAAAGGGGATAATGGGTCTGAAGGGAGATGTGGGGGCATGCTGAAAAAGTGGGGTGGGTGTAGGTTGTGAGTGGGTAGGCTGTGGAGAGGTGGGTTGTGGAGAATCAGGTAATGGGGAGTATTCATACCCAATATTGTCCACAATGGACTTTATCAGGGATGAATACCCCTCAGTGGTAAACTGGCCCTTGGAGAAAAAATAGAAGGCATCCACTATGGGATTCTCCTCTCTTGTTGATGGCCACTGACATATATATTTTTCCTCAAAATTGAATCAATGAACAACATGCTAGGGTGTAGATCTCTTCTCATCAATGACTCCCCAGACCCCACAATGCCTAGAGTTAGATGCCTGGCCATTGCTTTAAATGACACCTTCTTAGGTGCTTCTAAACCATAAATTGTATAAAAAACTTATGGGACCCCCAATGCTAATCCAATGTCACTGTAATCTACCACCAACTCCAAATTATCAATCAACACTACAAGTGTAAGCTCAGTTGACCCTGGCTTCATCTTCTTCCTAATATTCTGATACCACAACTTGACCAGCCTAGTGTAGGATTTTTCATTCAATGGGGTTAACATGGGTGTCAGGCCTGCCTTCACCAAATAATTCAAAGTATCCTTACACTCCTCTTCCTTAGAAAAATAGGGGAGGCCAACAGTAGTCTCTGGAATCAGGCCTAAGACATCCATAAATTCATTGGCAGTGGATAGGTTCATAAGAACTTCAGGCTCAGTCTCTGGGTTAGGTTCAGGCATACTGTCAGACTCAGGGATATCCTCCACAATTTCCTCAACAGTATCTGCAACAATTTTGGCCTTCTTAGCTTTCTTGGCTTTCTTAGGTTTCTCAGCTTTATCCATGATGAGCTTCCTCTTAGCAGGTGGGGTTTCCTTGGGTTGTGTGGCTAGCCTACTGGATTTCCTAGTGGTTTTGATGGCGGATTTGGAAGGAGCTTTGAACAGGTTAGCTAAGGTATCCTCTTTATCAGTCATTGGATAAGCAATTCACTCAAAATTAGCTCTCAACAACCACAACAGACCTCTTTGCTCAATGAAAGTAACCACACACACTAAAACTTGGAATTAAAATACTTGAAAATCATAGGGTGGAGTTGAAAGGGAACTTACCCACAGAAACCTAGGGTTTCTCAGAGCTTGCTATAAATGGCACCAAACCAACTCAGGCCAGGTGCGAAATGTAGCCTTTGTGAATTTAGGGTACTTGGAAAAATGGCAAGGTGCTTGGAGTAAAAACCAGTGAGGTGGAGAAAGAAGGAAACTAAAAATCGGCAGAGAGGGAACAGACTTGCACACTGTTAAGACCTAAAAAGTACCACTTTTCACCCCTTAACTTAACCTTTGATTAGACCCATAGCCACCTAATAAGTCCTTGTAAAGTGTTTTATGTAGGTAATAACCAGCAGTGAAATAAGGCAAGGAATCCTGCTAAGGAGCTTGTTTTGGCACCAGAAGTCCCTCAGAAGGATGGACTCTTAATTCAGACCTGAAATAGCCTCGCACAGTCCAGCTGAGCTTCCCAAGACTTTACAACAACTTCTCGCGCAAATGATTGACTGAAGAGCTTCAGAAGCATAAACTCGCGTAGCTCTCGCGAAGTTCAAGAGTAGAACACATCATGCAGTCTCACGCAGTTCAAAGCAAACCTCTCTCAACCTCACACAGTTCGCTCAGAATGGCTGAGAAGAGAGAGCTTCAGAAGACTCCTCGCGCAGTTGTCGCACAGTCGCCGTGGGATGCAATTATCAGAAGAGAACTCCTCGCGCAGTTCTCGTGCCATTCAAGAAGAGAGCATCCTTGCGAAGGCAAAGCCACCCTCATGTAGATCAGTTAAGACATGGAACCTCGCGTAGTTCAGAACTCATTAAAGCCTCGCGAGGTAACTCATAAGTCCAAAGGAAGAGAAGTGCTCATGAAGTTCTCGCTATTCAAATCATCCTCGAATATCAACCCAAATGATCGCTTGAACTCCAACCTCGCGACTGCTTGAACTCCAACCTCGCGACTGCCTGAAGAGCAAACCAAGCTAACCTCGTGATGGCTGAAGTTTCAATTTCAAATCATCCTAGCGAAGAGCAAAAGCTACCACGCGACAAGTCTGGGAAATAATGGCTACCTAGCGAAGCTCTGAACCTCAAACTTCCATCTCTTCAGTAGAGGATTTTTCGGGAATTTCCAGCGATTAGGGCACACACTCCCATGCTCAAATCTCCGTACACGCACCCCAAGGCATTGAAGGATCACTATTCGGCCATGTGGCATCGTTAAAATTAGGGTTTCCTAACCTTAATGCGCCGCCACACCACTGCTATAAATACCCATACTTAGCTTAGGTATAGAGGGAGGAGGGAGGAGAAAGCTTAGACCATCTTTTCTTTTCTACATCCTGGAATAGCTGGGAACACATTTCATTTCTTAGAGACTTGATCTGAGTTCGTTTTGTTTTTCTTTTTATAGTTGTAAGTAGTTTTCTTTTTCTTTTTCCTTCTCTCCATAGTCCAGCACTTGCTGGCTATGTCTTTGTATGCATTTTGAACTAGATTAATGAAAGTTCTATAATAGGATCTGTACTTTGTGGGATTTGTGTTTGAATGTAAGATGCTCTATGCAAGGCTGCTACCTTGTGATCCGCCATTACTTTGGCTGTGATTCAAAGCAATGGAGGACTGATTCTAAGGGTCATTCAGATCCAAGTGACCTGTGTGTCTGGCCTATCATGGTCCTATACAGCCTTAGTCCCACCACAGGACCCACTAGATCTGAAATCCCCATGGGAACTTGAGCTGGTAGCGTTGTGACCATGGTGGTGACAACGATATTCTTATTTTTTCTTGGGCTCCGTGAGGAGGATAGCCTCTGGGATAGTCTGTGACCATTCAAGTGGATAGGTTATAGCCTTAGGGTGATTCTAATTCACCGATCCAAGATGGATCCTTCTTCTTTACACCTGAGCATGTAGAAGCCTGGTGGGGGATTGTACAGAAGCAGACTCCCCTATATTTATATAGATCTGCCATTAGATGTTGGATCTGATCTGGTTATAGAGATTGTAGGCTTATGACTGGACCATTGTAGCCTTACTCAAGCAATGGACAGCTAGATCGAAGGTTGTATTCAATCGCTTGCTGGTTCTATGTGTCTGGGCTATCATGGTCCTATACAGCCTTAGCCCCACACATAGAGCTTTAGAGGTTGAGGTTCCCTATGGATTCTTAAGCTGGTAGCCTAGATGAAATAGTGCCTATAATGATTAACTTATGTTTTGACCCATCCCTGGATTGTGGTTTCCCTATGGGATAGTCTGTGACCATTTGGGTGGACAGGTTATATCCTTAAGGGATTGAATCATGGCAGAAGTGATGGGTTGAATCCTTTCTCCTCAGTGGTGATAATGTAGCCATTGGACAGGATTTCTATAACATCAGATTTGAATCTGAGTTATAAAACTCCTCTTATCTGGGCTCAATAACATACTTCTCACCCTTTTATATTTATTTTCCACACTCCATCCATCCTCTCAACCCTTTCTGTAGTTTAGACATTAGAGTACCTTAAAATACTTAGAATAAGTGACCTTAAACTCCCCTCCTTTTAGGACTGCCAGATCTGTAGTCAGATCTAGAGGGACTACTAAAGATGGCTCCTTTGGAGCTGTAGATCACCTTTCCCTGTGGGACAAACTCTTACTTATCAAAACTTGCTACCATGGACCCTGTATCTTGCAGGTCTAGGATTTCTTAGTTGTGCTGATTCCATCCCCTATTTTACTCTTTCTTTGATTTTTAAATGACTTTTACCACCAACCAATAAACCAAGCGCAACACTGAGAAATCGCCAACACACACAGAAGCTATTGAATGCTAGACTGAGTTGTCGATAGGTTTAAAACAATGAAAATTGTGTTTTGACAGGATTGGAGAAAGGGGGTTTCGACAGGTTGGTTTAACCTGTCGAAGAGTTAAAAGCCTTTGGGGCTTGTGGACTTCTCAGGCTGAAGGTGCCAAGAGGTTGGTTGAACCTCTCAAGAGGTACAAGGGCTTTAGATTTTCCAACTCGAGAGGTACTGACTTTCTCTCAACAGGTTAAAAATTTCCAAAATTCAACCTCTTGACAAGTATCAGATCTTGTCGAGGACACAGCCTGCACCTTCAGAACCTATCTAGTGTCTCTCTCAATATCTCGACAAGTTCACAGATCCTATAAAAAATCATTTGTGTACCTTCAGCACCTATCGAGATGTAAACTAGGAGCCTTCAGAACCTATCAAAATGTACTCTATACATCTCGACTGGTTTTCTTTTAGTTCAAACATATTTCTAATTATTTCCTAGTCCATCTGTCACACAAATTTATCAAATCTATTCAGCTCCCATTCATTTCTCCTTCTTTGGAGTTGATGACACATGCTTCAAACCTACTAACTACTGACTCATGATTTGTAAATGCAAACATTAAGAAAAATCTACCACATATATGTACACTGCCAGAGACATTTTAAAATAGCAACATACACAAAATCACAGTTATGATACATAGTACACATTGTTGAGAACCACTCACATTTTAGAGGTTCTTAAGGTGGATGGTCACCACAGGTTCCACCACATTTTCAATAAAAAGTTTGAGCCTTTGACCATTCACTTTCATTATCCTACCATCTTTTGGATCTTTGATTTCAACAGCTCCAGATGGGGATACATGCTCGGCCATGTAAGGTCCCTCCCATCTAGATCTCAACTTACCTGAGAAAAATTTTAATTTAGAATTGAACATCCATACCTTGCTACCAGTTGTGAACTCCTTTCTCAGAAAATGCTTGTCATAGAAAGCCTTGATTTTCTCCTTGTAGATCTTGGCATTGAAGTAAGCTTCCAATCACAATTCTTCCAGCTCTGACAGCTGGAGTTTCCTGTGCATACCAGCAGAAGTTAGATCAATATTTAATGCTTTAACAGCCCAATAAGCCTTGTGCTCAAGCTCCACTGGTAAATGGCATGCTTTGATATACACTAGCCTAAAAGGAGACATCCCTATTGGGGTCTTATAGGTAGTCCTATAAGCCTAAAGAGCATAATATAACTTCAGGAACCAGTCCTTCCTATCTACTCTCACAGTTTTCTCCAAAATATGTTTGATCTCTTTATTAGAAATTTTCACCTGTCCACTGGTTTGTGGGTGGTATGGGGTGGCAACTCTATGTGTCACAGAGTTCTTTCTAAGTAAGTTCTCATACTGTCTATTGCAGAAATGGCTCCCCCCATCACTAATAATAGCTCTGGGGGTGTTAAACCTAGAGAAAATATTATCCTTCAAGAAGTTAAGGACAACCTTGTGATCATTGGTTCTTGTGGCTATGGCCTCAACCCATTTGGACACATAGTCCACGGCCACAAGAATATAATTGTAACCGTAGGAAGGAGGGAAAGGACCCATAAAGTGAATCCCCCAAATGTCAAAGAGTTCAATCACAAGTATAGGCTGTAAAGGCAATGCGGCCATGCATCCTTGAAGAGAGTGGGCCAATAAAATCCACTTTCGAGCACCTTGGCAGCAGTCGTGTTCCCACTGAAATGGCCTCTAAAAGCCTGTTCATGACACATAGTTAGTATGTTATGAAATTCATCATCAGGGACACATCTCCTCCCCACTTGGTCTGCACAATGCTTAAATAGGTATGGATCCTCCCACATGTAATGTCTGATCTATGAAAAGAACAGCTCCTTATCCATTTTGTTCCAATGTGGGGTGATCTTACCCACTGCCAAGTAGTTCACAATGTTTGCAAACCAAGGTGTAGAGGTGCTGAGAGTAAACAATTGTTCATCAGGGAAAGAATCATTGATAGGTAGCCTATAAACTCCTCAGCTAGGATCCTGGATAAGTGGTTTACAACTGCTTTTTCAGCCCCTTTTTGTCCTTAATCTCAAAATCAAACTTCTATAATAGGAGGGTCCATCTGATTAGTCTTAGCTTAGCATCCTTTTTTGACAGAAGGTACTTCAGGGCTGAGTAGTCTGTGAACACCACTATTCTAGATCCCAACACATAAGACTTGAATTTCTCTAAAGCATAGACAATTGCCAACAATTCCTTCTTAGTTGTGGTGTAATTTAACTAAGCATCAATCATGCTTTTGCTTGCATAAGCAATCACACAAGGGGCCTTATCCTTCCTTTGTCCCAAGACTGCACCAATAGTAAAATCTGATGCATCACACATCAGCTCGAATGATTAAGAAAAATTAGGTGCTTGAAGGATAGGTGCAGAGGTTAAACAACCTTTCAAAAGATCAAAGGCAATAAGACATTCATCATTAAATTCATAGGGAACCTCTTGGCACGACAGGTGAAAAAGAGGTTTTGAGATCTTGCTAAAATCCTTGATGAATCTTATATAGAATCTAGCACGCCCCAAGAAAGATCTGACTTTTTCACAGTTTTTTGTGGGGGAAAATGTGCAATCATATCAGTTTTAGCCTTGTCTAACTCAATGCCTCTATGGGAAACCACATCGCAAAGGACAATGCCTTGATTGACAATGAAATGGCTCTTTCCCAACTCAAAACCAAGTTGGTTTCCTCACATCTCTACAACACAAGGCTGAGATGGTGTAGACATTAGCTAAAACTGTCCCCAAAGATAGAGAGATCATCCATGAATATCTCTAAAAATCCATGAATATCTCTAAAAACTGTCCCCACCTTTGGAAAGTTGCAGGGGCATTGCACAATCCAAATGGCATCCTTCTATAAGCAAAGGTGCCAAATGGGCATGTGAAAGTTCTCTTTTCTTGATCTTGTGGATAAACAGAGATTTGGTTATACCTTGAATATCCATCAAGAAAATAATAGAAATCCTTGCCTACTAACTTATGCAAAATCTGGTCAATGAAGGGCAAAGGGAAGTGGTCTTTTTTGGTTATCAAATTGAGCTTCTGATAGTCTACGCACACTCTCCAACCTATGGTTTTCCTAGTTGGAACTAGCTCACCGGAATTAGTTTTCACCACAGTGAGTCCAGATTTCATAGGTACCACCTGGGTAGGTGCCACCCATTCAGAATCTGAAATGGGGTAGATGACTCCAGCATCTAATAATTTAACCACTTCTTTCATCACCACTTCTTGCATGTGGGGGTTTAATTTCCTTTGTATTTCTTTAGAGGGTTTGGAACCCTCTTCTAAGTAGATTTTATACATGCACACAGCAAGGCTGATGCCCCCAAGGTCAACAATGGTCCAGCCTATTGCTCTCTTATGCTTCTTTAAAATACACAATAACTCTTCCCCTTGCTCATTAATTAAAGAGGGAGAAATGATCACTAATAACTTTTGATTTGCCCCCAAAAAGGATATTTTAAGGTCTTAGGTAGCCGTATCAACTCCACATCAAGTGGACATATGAGAGAAGGCAACAAAGGTGCCTTTGATGGTGGTGGAAGAGGCAACACAACAGATTTCCAAGGAAGCTACCTTGTTGCTGGCCCCACTTCAGAAATTAATGCTTTCACCTCTTGAACCATGGGTGTGGGGGCCTTCTCTTACACAATCTCACTCCACACGTTCTCAAAAATGTCACAAAAATCATTACAATGCAGCAGCTTGGGCAAAGTCTCTTCCACAAGCTCATCCAATACATCAATTAAAAAGCAATCCTCACTATCCAATTGAGACTGACTTGTTGCATCATACACATTCAATTTCACTTTTATGTTACCAAAATACACCTCTATTACTCCTGATCTACACTGAATACAGGCATTGGCAGTGGCCAAGAAAGGCCTACCCAAAATCACTGGAATAGAAGTGGTGCACTTGCTTGGCTCCATGTCAAGCACCAGAAAATCTGTTGGGTAAAAAAACTTATCAACCCTAACTAACACATCCTCTATCATTCCCATAGGCCTCCTTTCAGATCTGTCAGCTAGTTATAGCACCACATGTGTGGGCTTCAATTCTCCCAAGCCTAGCTTCTCATAAACTGAATATATAAGTAGGTTTACACTAGCTCCCAGATCTAATAAGGCCTTCTCAATTGTGTGATCCCTAATGATGCAAGAGATTGTGGGAACTCCAGGGTCTTGAAGCTTGGTTGGGGTTGCAATGGACAACACTTGGTTCACTTTCTCAGCACAAAAGACCTTCTTAGATAAGTGTATCCTAGATTGTCTTTTGTGGGTGCACAATTCTTTCAAGAACTTTGCATAGGCTGGAACTTGCTTGATAGCATCAAGTAAAGGCAAGTTGATCTCTACTTGTTTGAATATTTCTATCATCTCCTCCATTTTAGCATTCCCCTTATCAAAAGGAGAAGTTGCTTGAAGTGCATTGGGAAATGGAAAATGGGGGACTGATCTCCCATTTGCTGCCTTAGCAAGCTCATCAGACTTCTCTTTATTTTTATTTTCAATTTTCTGTTAGGGCACAACAACACTCCCCTTATTTGTTGTATGTTGGTCCTACTGCACATCATCATGGGCTACACTTTCCTCATCAAGTTCAACACCAACTTGGTTATCAACCAGCCTTCCACTCCTCAAAGTGGTGATAGATTTAGCTTCTTTATGTGAAGAAGTCTCGCCCACCATGTATTGCCCTCTGGGGTTGTTCATGGGCTGACTAGGTAGTCTTCCTTCCTCTCTCTTAGTCAAAGTATTAGATTGCTGACCAAGGTGGTCCTCTATCTTCTTTATACTTTTGCTACGGGAGTTAACAGTTTGTGATAAAGAGCTCAAATTCTGTAATAAAGCCAGAACTTGCTCTTCAAATGTGAGGGATCTAAAGGGTGCTGGGGCTGGTCCACTTTGATGCACAGGTTGAGCCATTGGTTGGGCAATAGGCTTCTGGTATTGGGACCTTGAGAAATAATTATGCTGGTATGGCTGGGCATTCCTATAAGGCATGGATTGCTATTGTGACTGCTGCTACAACAAGTTTTGGAAGGTATCTTGCCTCCACCTCAAGTTGGGGTGGTTTCTCCAATGACAACCAGTAGTAGGCTGTTGTTTAAAGGACTGAGCAACATTTATATTTTCCATCACAAGGTCTGAAAATTGGGCAACAGAGGGGCATTCCTAAAGGGAGTGAGTGGGGGATTGGCATATCACACATGCCCCCTCAACTTTGGTAGCCATTGAAAACTGCATTGCTCCCATGAGCTTTTCAAACTTTTGAGTCAAGCTGTCCACTTTCTTTTCCAAATCATTGTATCCACTCACCTCATACATTTTTCCTTTTATAGTGGTTGTTGGATTTTCTTTCTGTTCTAGGTGCTGATGTTATTTAAGTGATGAGGTGGAAAAATTAGAATGCAAGAGTGGAGTGAAATGATTATGAAAATAACAATCCAAAATACATACAGCCTGCAAGATACAGGGCAATTGTAGCAAGTTTTGATAAGTAAGAGTTTACCCCACAGAGAAATTGATCTAGAACCCAAAAAGGACTATAATAGTAGGCCTCCAGATTTGGCTACAGATCTGACAATCCTAAAGAAAGGGAGTTGGGTGTCACAATGATACTAAATTATCTACTAAAAGAAAAGAAGTAAAGTGCAGCCCTATCCTGAAGAAAGGGTTATTAAGAAGGTGGTGATGATGGTGGAAAGTAAAATACAAGGCAAAGTTCATATCAGTTTTGTAACTCAGATCTAGATCTGCTTCTGTAGGAATCCTTGCTGATGTGCTATCAAAAACATTAGCAAGGTAAAAGAATCTAAGTTAACCCTACAATCTAGACTCCTCTTAAGGCTATAACTTGTCCACTCAAATGGTCACAGACTATCCAATAGAGGAGGTTCAATCACTTGAAGGGATTGATCCTAAGGTTATAACCTGTCCACTTAAATGGTCACAGACTATCCAAGAGATTTATTTCCAACAATGGATTAAATCAAAATAGGAATACTATTGCAGACACTATGTTTGCCAGGCTACAAGCTCCCCAGATCTTTAACAGATCTAGCTGACATTCATAGGAAATCTAATCCAAAGGGTACTCAAATGCAACTGGTCATTGCTACAAAAGGCCTGCAATAACTCAGCCCTCAAGTATGCAATTCCTACAGTAAGATCAGATCTAACATCTGATATTGGTCAAGTAAAATAAAGGGGAGCAAGTTCCTACAATAACCTCTCACAAGGCTACAACCACAAGTGCAGAGGAGAAGAATCCTTCTCAAATTTGAACTTGGAATCACCCTAGGACTATAGTCTGTCCACTTTAATGGTCAGGCTGTCCACTGAGGTTATCCTCACCAAAGAGATATGATAAGGAACACGTAAACTATTGTTGCCACAATGGTCCCAGGGCTACAAGCACAAGCTTCCATGGGCCTTTCAATCAGCCCAAATCCTAAATGTATGCTATAGCCTGAACAAAACTACGGGCAAATAGGAAAATAATAGATTGAATGAACATTGAAAGTGCAAATTACATTGATCAATATTACTTACAATGCAATTTCTCAAGGCAGCAGCCTTGTGCACAATTGCTCAACCAAAGATCCCAAAGATTACATGATCCATTACAGAACTTAATAAAACTGCACTTAACTGCTTACAAAAGATTTAGCTAGCAAGTGTTAGGCTAAGAGAAAAAAAAATGGAAAAATGAATGATCAAACCCTAACCTTAGCTTGCTCGAGCTCACAACTTACAGAGGTTGAAGGAGAGATCCTATTCGAAGTTACAAACACAGCTTATATACTCAGTCCTAATGCCTTGGCTCAGAGAAGAGTAAACCCTAATTTTTCTAACAGATGTGGCACTATTACAACCCTTGGATGCTTTGGAATGTGTGCCTCAAGATTAGTGCCTCAGGATGTATGCCCTAGGCCTGGGGAAATCCCAAAAAGGTCCTTGAGTTAAGAAGGAGAAGTGGAGAGTCGGAGCTTTACGAGGTTGGCTTTTGAATATTAAGTCTCTCGCATGGCTTGCAGAGTATTCGTGAGGTACAATTTGGCTTTAAATGTTGCTTTCTCGTGCTGAGCTTGTCTTGCAGTTGATTTTTCACTTCTTAAGTTCCTTCGTGCCGCTTGCAGAGTCCTCGTAAGGTAAGAATTAGCTTAGAAGGTTTGCTAGCTCGTGTAGATGGACTTCGCACTATGACACAACTACTCTGGCTTGAATGCACTCACGCAAAAGAGTTTGTAATGCTTGGTTGCTTGTGCAGTAGAGCTTCAAAATCTCCTGTCGCGCGGTACTCACACAAATGCATTTACATCTCGCTCGGTTTAGGGTGAAGCTTCTAGGCACGCGAGAGTTGTGCGAGAGAACTTCTGAAGGTCTTTCTCCTTCATAGCCACATGAGAACCTTGCGAGTTAGCCAGTGTTCTTTGTGAAGATTAGCCTCATGAGATAGTGCGCGCGGTTGATATGAGCCTTGATCCTTGTGAGAACTTTGTGAGCTAGATTTTTGGAGGTTGTGTGTGAGAGCTTTGCGAGTTCTTTAAATGTCGATTGCAGCGAAAGTGCATGACTACTGCGCGAGAGGTTGCTCTGTGATAATCCCTTCACTGAGCTGCGCGACTTCCTCACAAGCTCTATTGTGATGCATCTAACATCCATGTGAGGGAGCTTTCTTGCAACTTCAGCCATGCAAGGTAGCACCTCAACTGTGCGAGTTAGTTCATTTGCTCTTCTGCTGCTATGCAGCTACTATTGTTTCAGCTCTATCCACTCACATCTGTGTCTTTCATCTGCTGGACTTTCTTGGTCCATTATGACATGCAAAATAATCATCATGGTGAGTACTACCATGGTGTCCCATCAGTCTCTGGCTCAGCTGTCATTCTTGGCTTGAATTCTCTCTCTTCGTGGCGCCAAAAGTATGGCCTTTATGTTAAGCTACATAATTTATTACTAACTAAAAAAACACTTAAACCAAAGTTATTAGTCAGCTTCAAGGTGTAGCAAAGGCCAAGTTAAGAGGTGAAAAGTGGTACTTTTCAGTAATAACACACCCCCAAACCTAATCGTTGCTAGTCCCTAAGCAAAGCAAAATTTAAACAACTACTCTAAGAATGTAAATGCCACTTTCATAGGGAGCACGGATGCATTTAGCTTATGCATCAAGCCTTTTAAACTCCTAGGTGATCCCTAGTGGAGGAGTGAAGTCTCTTGAGGTTTTTCAGTGAAGGTACCCACAAACTTCTCAATGAAACAGTTAACAAAAGTGCAAAATTGTCAAGTAGGTTGTCAATACACATAGCGTTAGTTCACCATTGACTCATTATGTGAGGAATTTAAACACATGATATGCAATAACATTTAATCATTAAAACTTTTGCATGCATGCACATCATTTCCAATTAGCTTACAACAAGAGAAACAACACATGTATGTCAATACTGAGCTCACCATCAATTCAAAAATTAGGTTTTAGGCAATGCCCAATACATTCAATAACAAACCCAATGCTTACCAGGGCAGTGTCTCACAAAGAACTTTGAGGGTTCTCATTTTCTCACAAGCTCAAGAGCAGTTACAGCCCCCAAATGGGTCTGTAAGCATGAGCATAGGAAAAGCTACTATATTCTGGCATCATTGGATATCCTCACCATAGATTGGACAACTCGTCATCTCCACATAACAGCTCAGTCAAATTAGGATCACAAGGTCTTATGACTGGGTTGTAATGTGGCTTATGGGTATAGGTTGTAAAGAATGGAAGGGTGAAAAGGATGAAAAATTAAGAAATCAGTAGGTGAAGGAGGTGATTCATAACTTCACCTTTTTTTAGTTCAGCACATTTCATCTTCTTTAACATTTTTCAGACTTGAAGTGGGCAGCTTCTCCTCTTATTTTTACTTTTTCCAATGGAATTTCCTCTTGATTTCTCTCTCTCCCTTTTCATTTTCCTTTTTCTATTTTTTTTTCTTTTGGATAAAATTTTCTTTTCTTTTCATTTTTATTTTTTTGAAATGCCACCCTCTTTCCAGCTACTACACAGCTATCCTCCTTTTATGTTTCTTCACCATTCACCCAATGTTGACCTTAGCTTATCCATCTTCAACTCCTTCTCCTTTACCTTCTGAATTCTCAGAGTGAGGGTAGATTTGAATCAGGTTCATAGGTTTAGGTACAAATACTCAGGTGTATTTTGAAGAAAAATTAGAAATTAAGGCTCAAAAGGTGTATGCACAAGGGCAGTTTACTGGGTTTGGTATTTTAAATCTCAAACTGACCAAGAGAAGGCCTTGATCCTTTCCTAAATATCATGGATACTATCAGCTGTTTTAACTTGGAAATGCCTAACTTCTAGTGACGACATTGACTCAGCCAGTCCTTAGAGCAGAAAGAGTTGCCTAAGACACTCCTCAAAGAAAAAAAAAATTGTAGGCCCAAATCTCACTAGGTATGGTCTTCATTGAACTCTTAGGCATGTCCTTACCTTTTTCTCTCTTTAATGGTTCAGTAAGTACTGACACAAGTGAGTTTTCTTAGTGCTCACCTCATGGAAATGCTAAAACTTAAATATTTTTAATGCCTAAAGGTCTACAAAATTGTTTACATTTCCTCATTTTTAGAGTTTCTTGGGTGATCACAGCTCTATATCTTACTCACTTAATTCTGCTACACTTGGGTTAACTACATCATTGGCAATCCTTGCCACACCTCCAAACCTATGAGGAGCAGTATCCTCACTGATTCCAAGATGTTAGGGCATGTGTAGAAAGGAACATGTACAAAATCAGAAACCAACTAAAGTAAGTAAAGGCAAGAAACAAAGCACACACAAACAACTAAAACAAACTATGCAGAGATGATGACAGAAAGTAAACCAAACAAAACATAAAGAGAAATTTCATTTATAAACAAAAATTTGTACAATGTAAGGGAAAAGAACTGCACAAAAATAAAGCAGAGACATCCTAACTAACTGCAGGTGCATCTAAACATCCTAATTATCTGCTGGCTCAGTCTTTACTTGGGGTCCTTTTCCTTTTTCTTTAGTAGCAACAGCGGAAGTAGCAGGAGGGGCAGGCTCAGCCGCTTGTGGAGGAGTTGTGCCAGTTAGTTCAGCAAGTTTCCTTTCAAGGATTTCTGCCTTCTTTTCAGCAAACAAAATTCTCATTTCATAGAGTTTCCTAGTGGCCTTTGCGATATCTTTGGAGGTAGCTAATCTTTTTTCTAGGCCATCTGCTCTCATCTTCTCTGTTGCTGCAATATGCTTTTCAACTTCATATTGGATCAAAATTCTACCCCATCCCTTTGATATATCCAGCAGTTAAACTCTATGATCTAACTCCATTCGACTGATATTTTCTTCATAGGGCTGTCTGATTGAGGTCCTAATTATAGCCATGCCTTTAATTACATCTTGTTTGAGGTAAGGGTTCTATTGCATGTCATGGAGTAGAGTGGAGTATGGAGGAATGGAGAAGGATAAGGCAAGTAGGAAGGGCTGCTCATTACTAAAAGAAGGGCCAGTCAAGAAGGGAGAGGGGATGGGTGATGGCATGGGTGGGGTGGAAGTAAAAGGAATGGGCTGGGGTACTTCAGATTCAAGCTCGGGTTGGGGTTCTGTTTGGGTTGGTGTTGAGGAGGTGGGTATTAAGTCCTCAACATCTTTGGCAGCATTAGAAGTTACTACAACAGGTGGGAGGTCAGGTAGGGGAATAATGGGCAATTGGATAGGGATAGGTTCAGGTTCAGGTTTAGTTTATGTGGAGGCATTGGTAAAGGTAGGAGGAGGGACATCTGGGGTAGGGTCAATGGGTGTAGGTGTGGTTACAACTAGGGTTGAAGGTTAGGGTAATAGGGGCAAGGTGGATTGGATGGCTTGTAGGCTAGTATGGATTGAGGGCTGGTTTTGGAGGGTAGAGGACAGGGTATGAAGGTTAGCCACAATGGATGATTGGGTTTGGGAGTTTGCCAACATGTGGGTTTGAAGGGATAGTAATAGGTTGAAAATTTGGGGTAGGAAATCAGGGGGGTGAGCGGTGGAATTGGTTGAAATGAAGAAGTCAGTGCATGAGTGAAGGTGGTGGGCTGTGGTGATGGAGGTGGAGGGGTAAATTGATGGGGCTGTGGTGAATCTAGAGGAGGGGTGAAATGTGGAGGGTGAGGAGAGTCTAAGAGAAGGGTAAACTCATAGTTGATGTCCCCTATGAAAGAGGAGATCATGGCTGAGTATCCCTCTTCTGTAAAAGGGGTTTGGTCATGGGTAGGTGAAAATGGGATGGATTGGCCTAAGGGCTCACAGGTAACAACTTCAAAAGGTGTGGATGTTTCAATGGATGGAGAGGGGGTGGCTGAAGAGCTGTGAGGGATTTCAAGGGTTTGAGGCTCAGGGTAAGAGGTTTGGGCTGTTGAAGGTGCTGGTAGGTCAATGGTTGGGCCTGGTATAGTTGTGCATTCGGGAATTAGGATGGTTTGAGAGATATAGGTGGGTTGGAGTTTTGTGGGGGCTTTGGTTAGCTTCCTTTTCTTTTTATAGGTGGTCATGGGTGGGCTAGGGTGAGGTACTGCTAAGGTTTTAGTAGGTATGGTGGTTGTGGTAGATGGTAGAATGGGTTGGGGTGAAGGTAATGGGACTATGGAAGATTGTGAGGCTGGGCTTGAGGGAAGAGCTGACATGGGCATTGAAGGGATGGCTTGCCCAGTTGAGGTGGATACAGATGTGGAGGTGGTGCTGGCTGGCACACTTGAATGGGCTGTCAGAGAGAGGGCAGCAGAGGATGCAGCTATAGAGGCAGTAATAGTAGCATCATCAGAGGTTGCTAGTACATTTTCCTTCTTCTTCTCAATTAGGGTGCCACTGATCCCCCATTATTTCTTGCCACAGTTTATGGGGTTCAGGGCAATGGTTTCTTCATTCATGTGAAATGGGTATCTTCCAAGCTTCAACAAGGGTGTAATAAGCTTGCAGTAGGGAAGGGAATGGGGTTTCTTCTTGATCTTCACCATCTCAACAATGTCTTTCATCCCTTCAAAAATTAACTTGGCAGCATCCAAGTAGTGATTCATGTGAAATGAATATAGTGCATTAGCAATAGGAGACCTCCTCTCCTGTTCATGTCCAGAGTAATACACATTTTTCCTCAGCACCCCATCCATAAATCTGAGGTTGGGGTGCATATCTCTCTTCCTAATTGATACCCCTGATGCAGTGATCCAAGCCACACACAGGGCTGTATTTGGTAGGTATCCCAAGTATTTTAGCAATGGCTACCTGATTGAACAACATCTCAAACTTGTCAATTAGCAACCGCAATGATGGGTTCCCATCATCCCCAATTTTGACTATAATATTTTTATAGAATAATTGCACTAGTCTAGGGAAGACTAGTTGCATTGGGGGCCTTAGTAGGGGCAACAATGAGGCTTTGGTGAGGTACTCCATGGAGGCAGCTCTCTCAGGTAGCTCCTCAAAGAAAGCTTTATCAAAAGTTATCTCTGCCTCTAGCTTAATTGCTGTAACAAATTCAGAGGGGACCCTGAGATATTCATTATCTTCTTCCTCTTCATCCTCAGGGACCTCAAGGGCCACTTCCTTGCCCTTTTTTTATTTCTTCTTTGATGTCCCAGGGCTTTTGGCAGGTGGGTGTTCTCTGGCCCTCTTCTTAGGAGCAGAATTCTTTTTCACACCTTGGGCATCAGAGGCCACACCCTTTCCTTTCTTCACAGTTTGCTCAATTTGGGGCTCCTCAGTGGGTGCAGTTACCACAGGGGTCTCCACATTAGAGGCCTCTGCAATCCTTGTAGATTTTTGAGTGACCACAGGGCTCCCAACAGGTGGTGGGGTTGCCAAAGTAGACAAGGTATCTAAGAATTTTGAACCCGTGGCCATAGCTATTCAATTTCTTCAATTTAAGGCTTGAAACTCCCAGCAGGTGTAATGCACTTTTGAGAAAGAAAATAGAACCTTAATTTCTCTCTACTTACACTAAATTAATTTCCAATTAAATCAACTAAGAGAGAGTGAGAAATCATACCAAATGACAGCTAGGATTTCACCTCACACGTGGCACAATGATTCAAATATCCCCAAGTTGGGTTCAAAGTGACCAGGAAGTGAAGGGGAGTAAAATGGTAGGAGGAAACTACCTGAGGTTGAGTAGAATGGGTTGTATAGAAGAAAGAAGAAAGTAGGGAGGTCGGTGTTGCTCAGAGGAGGCTAGGGCAAAGCGATAGAATGAAGAAAATGGGGAAAATCGCTAGTTTATAAGCCTGATCCCGTTCCTCGTGCTGTCTTTAGGTTCTCGTGAGGTAGATTTCTTGTGCAGTACATTACCAACCTCGCGAGAAGTGTTGTCATGAAGAAGAACGAAGCCTCGAGAGAATAGATTTAGAAGCTTTATGTGCTTCGCGAGGTTCTTCGCAGAGTTAAATTTGGGCCCAAGCACGTGAAGTAGTTGCTCATCTCTCACGCAGCTTAGCTTGTGATCTTCGTGAGGAACATCCATTTGGATAATCAGAGACTTCGTGAGGCAAGTAATGGGGCCTTCAGAATGTTAGCTCGCGAGGCTCTCGCGTAGTACAAAAAGTGTGAATTTCATTTTTTGTGCAATTCCCTATTGCTGACAGGATAGAGCCTTGCGAGGCTCAATATCAGCCTTTAGTAGTTGTCTTTTACTCATGAGGCTCTCGCGAGGAATAAAACTTCTCTATGAACTTTGTGAGAAAGCCTACAAGTGGCTCGCAGCTTGAAATTTAGGCCATTTAGCCTCGCGAGGAAGCAACACTTAACGTTTTGCTCTCAGCTTGTGCCCTGGCCTGTGCATGTACAATGTTACGCACCAATTCAGTGTGCATCAGCATTAACTCCTTGAGATGTACTCCATTTCATCATGACAATTTGGTTACCTTTTATCAACATTAAACATCAAAAATTCAGAATTGTAAAGATAATCTTTCAGATTAAATTCATGACATTTATTATGAGAGCAGCTCAACCATCAACAATAGACATGGGCATTAAATTCAGATGACAAATATGCACTTATACTCAAAACAGAGTAGAACAACATAAAATCAAGCACACAAGCAAATCATCACCCTAAAAGTAGTAATTGAAAATTTTCTAAGCAAGACAAAGCATTCAACTCATATGATACACATGTTACAAAGCTGTGGATCACTGAGCAGTGGGAGGTTCATGTAGGTGAATGGTTTGAGGAGGCTCTACTTGATGTTCTACATAAATTTTTAGCCTTTGACCATTCACTTTCATGATCTTCCCATACATGGGATCCAAGAAATCCGCAGCACCAGATGGGGAGGCATGAATGACAGTGTAAGGTCCATCCCATCTGGATTTTAACTTCCCTGGAAAAAATTTTAATTTGGAGTTGAATAGCCAAACCTTAGTACCAGCATTGAAGCCCTTCCTCATTAGCTTCTTGTCAAAGAATGCTTTTGATTTCTCCTTGTATATTCTGGCATTTGAATAGGCTTCCAGCCTCAGCTCATCAAGCTTTGCCATTTGCAATTTCCTATGAGAACCAGTAGTAGTTAGATCAAAGTTCAGTGTTTTGATAGCCCAATAGGCACTGTGCTCTAACTCTACTGGAAGGTGGCAGGCCTTGCCATAAACCAGCCTAAATGGGGATATGCCAATAGGGGTCTTATAGGCTCTCCTATAAGCCCACAAAACATCATTCAATTTTTGTGCCCAATCCTTTATATCAGTCTTCACAGTCTTCTCCAAGATATACTTAATCTCCCTATTGGAAATTTAAACTTTCCCACTAGTTTGTGGGTGGTAGGGAGTTGCAATTCTATAGGTAACAACATACTTTTTGAGCAGGTTCTCAAAAGGTCTCTTACAGAACTGACTCCCCCCATCATAATGATAGCTCTGGGGGTGCCAAATCTTGAGAAGATATTGTCCTTCAAAAATTTAAGGACAACTGTGTAGTCATTGGTCCTTGTGGCAATGGCTTCCACCCATTTGGACACATAGTCCACTGCCTCAAGTATGAAGTTAAAACCCATAGATGGAAAAAAGGGGCTCATAAAATCATTGCCCCAGATGTCAAAAAGTTCTACCACAAGGATGGGCTATAATGGCATAGAATCTTCCTTGGAAATGCCCCTAACCTTTAACATCTCTCACAGGCCTTGCAATGTATGTTTGCATCTCTGAACAAAGAAGGCCAATAAAAACTACATTTCAGCACTTTAGCTGCAGTCTTTTTGCTACTGAAGTGACATCCAATGGCTTGCTCATGACACATAGAAAGAATGCTCTGGAACTTAGTTTCAGGTACACATCTCCTAACCACCTGATCTGCACAATGCTCATAAAGTTATGGATCCTCCCACATAAAATGTTTGACCTGAGAGAAAAACAAGTCTTTGTCCATCTTGGACCAGTGAGGGGGGATCCTACCAACAGCCAAAAAATTCACAATGTGTGCAAACCAGGGCACACTAGATTGCATGGAAAATAGTTGCTCATCAGGGAACAACTCATTAACAGGTGTTGCTACACATTCTTCCAAAATAATTCTAGAGAGGTGGTCTGCCACCACATTCTCAACTCTCTTTTTATCCTTGATCTCAAGATCAAACTCCTGTAATAGGAGGATCCATTTGATCAACCTTGGTTTGGCATCCTTCTTAGCTAGTAGATATTTAAGGGCTGAGTGATCAGTAAAAATAATAATTTTAGACCCCACCAAGTAGGGTCTAAACTTGTCTACAGCAAATACCACAACAAGCAGCTCCTTCTCAGTGATAGTGTAATTGAGCTGAGCTTCAGCTACTGCTTTGTTCGTATAATAAATCACTGCAGGAAGCTTATCTTTCATCTGTCCTAAGACAGCACCTATGGCCAAGTCTGATGCATCACTCACATCAGCTCAAAGGGGAGTGAGTAATCTGAAGCCTGGATTATAGGAGTAGTGGTAAGGTACTTTTTTAAGACCTCAAAGGCCTCAAGGCACTCAACAGAGAAGTCAAATGGCAAATCTTGACACAGCAGGTGGCACAATGGCTTGATAATTTTGCTGAAGTCCTTAATGAACCTCCTATAAAACCCAGTATGTCCTAAAAATGATCTGATTTGCTTGACAGTCCTAGGTGGGAGCAGGTGTGAAATCAAGTCCACTTTAGCCTTGTCAACCTCTATTCCTTTGTGAGAGACCACATGGCCTAATATAATTTCTTGGGTCACCATAAAATGACTCTTTTCCCAGCTTAGGACCAAATTGGTCTCCTCACATCTTTGTAAAACCAGCTCAAGGTGACTCAAGCACTGGCTAAAGTTATCCCCATATACTGAGAAATCATCCATGAAGATTTCCAGAAACTTGTCAATCATATTAGAAAAAATTGCATACATGCACCTCTGAAATGTGGCTGGGGCATTGCACAGTCCAAAAGGCATCCTTCTATAGGCAAAGGTGCCAAAGGGACATGTGAAAATAGTTTTTTGTTGATCGTGAGGGTACACAGGGATTCGGTTATACCCTAAGTACCCATCAAGAATACAGTAAAATACCTTCCCAGCCAGCTTATCTAGAATTTGGTTAATGAAACGGAGGGGGAAGTGGTCTTTCCTGGTTTTGGAGGTTCACTCAAATGGTCATAGACTATCCAATAGAGGAGGTTCAATCACTTGAAGGGATTGATCCTAAGGCTATAACCTGTCAACTGAAATGGTCACAGACTATCTAAGAGATTTCTTCCCAACAATAGATTAAATCATAATAGGAATACTATTATAGACACTATGTTTACCAGGCTACAAGCTCCCTAGACCTGTAACAGATCTGGCTGACATTCATTAGAAATCTAACCTAAAGGGGACATAAATGCAACTGGTCATTGATACAAAAGGCCTGTAATGACTAAGCCCTCAAGTCTGCAATTACTATAGCAAGATCGACTCTAACATCTGATATTGGTCAAGTAAAATAGAGGGGAGCAAGTTCCTGCAACAACCTCTCACAAGGCTACATGCCCAAGTGCAGAGGAGAAGAATCCTTCTTAGATCTGGACTTGGAATCACCCTAGGGCTATAGTCTGTCCACTATAATAGTCACAGGCTATCCACAGAGGTTATCCTCACCACAGGGATTTGATAAGGAACATGTAAACTGCTGCTGCTACCATGGTCCCAGGGCTACAAGCACAAGCTTTCATGGGCCTTTCAATCAGCCCAAATCTTAAATGCATGCTATAGCCTGAACAAAACTACGGGCAAAGAGGAAAATAACATATTGAATGAATATTTAAAGTGAAAATTTCATTGATCAATATTGCCTATAATGCAATTTCTCAAGGCAGCAGCCTTGTGCACAACTGCTCAACCAAAGATCCCAAAGATTACATGACCTATTACAAAACTAAATAAAATTACACCTAACTGCTTACAAAAGATTTAGCCAACAAATGTTGGGCTAAGAGAGCAAAAAAATGGAAAAAGAAATGATCAAACCCTAACCTTAGCTTGCTCAAGCTCACAGCTTACAGAGGTTGAAGGAGAGATCCTATTCTAAGTTATAAACACAGCTTATATACTTAGTCCTAATGCCTTGGCTCAGAGAAGAGTAAACCCTAATTTTTCTAGCAGATGTGGCACTGTTACAACCCTTGGATGCTTTGGAATGTGTGCCTCAAGATCAGTGCCTCGGGATGTGTGCCCTAGACTTGGGAAAATCCCTAAAAGGTCCTTGAGTTAAGACTGAGAAGTGGAGAGCTCGAAATTCGTGAGGTTGGCTTCTGAATATTAAGTCTCTTGCATGGCTTGCAGAGTACTCGTGACGTACAATTGGATTTAATTGCTACTTTCTTTCGCCGAGCTTATCACATAATTGCTCTTTCACTTCTTCCTTCGCGCAGCTTGCAGAGTCCTCGCAAGGTAAGAATTAGCTTGGAAGGTTTACTCACTCACGCAGATGGACTTCGCATTGTCGCGCAACTGCTCTGGATTGAATGCACTTGTGTAGAAGAGCTTGCAATGCTTGGTTGCTTGTGCAGTATAGCTTCAGAATCTCCTATCACGTGGTACTCGCACAGATGCATTTACATCTCGCTTGATCCAGGGTGAAGCTTCTAGGAATGCGAGAGCTAAGCGAGAGAACTTCTGGAGCTCTCTCTCCTTCATAGCAACGTGAGAGCCTCACGAGTTATCTTGTGTTCTTTGTGAAGATTGGCCTTGCGAGATAGTGTGCGCAGTTGATATGAGGCTTGATCCTCGTGAGAACTTCACGAGCTAGATTTCTGGAGGCTTAGTGCGCAAGAGCTCCGTGAGTTCTTTAAATGTTGATTGCAGCTGAAGTGCGTGACTACCACGCAAGAGGTTGCTCTGTGATAATTCCTTCACTGAGCTGTGTGACTTCCTCGCGAGCTCTATTGTGTTGCATGTAACATCTATGCGACGGAGCTTTACTATAGCTTCAGCCATGCGAGGTAGCAACTGTGCAAGTTAGTTCATTTGTTATTCTGCTGCTATGCAGTTGCTATTGTTTCAACTCTATCCACTCACATCTATGTGTGTTTCATCTGTTGGACTTTCTTGGTCCATTATGACATGCAAAATATTCACCATGGTGAGTACTACCATGGTGTCCCATCAATATCTGGCTCAGCTATCATTCTTTGGTTGAATTCTATCTCTTCTTAGCACAAAAAATATGGACTTTGTGTTAAGCTGCATAATTTATTACTAACTACAAAACACACTTAAACCAAAGTTATTAGTCAGCTTCAAGGTGTAGCAAAGGCCAAGTTAAGAGGTGAAAAGTGGTACTTTTTAGTGAATAACAGTGGTCTCTCTCACCAATCTAACAGGGGTCTCAAAGTCCCTTAATAAGGTCTCCCTTTGCATGGAGTTGACACTAATGATATCAAACAACTCCCAAGCCTCATAAGCTGTCTTGTGGAGATATGTACCACCACATGAGGCATCAACCATATCCTTGCTCTTGGGATCAATTCGTTTATAGAAACTTTGAACAAGTTGCCATTCAGGAATTTGGTGATGGGGATATTGCTTCAAGAGCTCCTTAAACCTCTCCCATGCTTGGTGAAAGTCTTCAGTTGGGGTTTGAGAAAAAGCGATTATGCTCTTCCTCAACTGACTTGTTTTGGACATGAGGAAAAACTTGGCCAAAAATTGACATTGAAGGTCATTCCAAGACTGAATACGATTGGTTGGGAGCATTAACAATCAAGTTATGGCATTATCCTTTAATGAAAAAGGAAAGAGTCTTAACCTAGTTGCTTCCTCCCCCAAACCCGCAATGTTGAAAGTAGTGCACAGTCCTAGAAAATCATCAATGTGCTTGTATGGATCTTCTTTGGTCAGGCTGTGGTATGAGGGTAACATTTGTATGATGGAAGATTTAATCTCATAGTTCCCTTGGACAGCAGGGAATTGACTGCAGAAGGGAGAATTGTACACCCTTGGTGTATTGAATTCTTTCAGTGTCCTAGGTTGCTCACCCATTGCAAAACTATCACAATCAACCACAGGTGTGTGTATGGGTTGCTTAGGTCTAAGAAGTCTCTCAACTTCAAGATCTAAACGAGCAATCTCAGGACTAAGAGATCTCCTACCAAGCATACTGTTAAGCTCTGAAAAGTACCACTTTTCATCCCTTAACCCGACCTTTGATGGACCTCTGAATGGACTAATAAAGTGTTTTAAGTGTGTGTTGTAGATAACAGGAATTTGTAGCTTAATGATACAATCCATCATATTTCAAGCCAAGAAGGAGGATTTTTATGCTAAGTTGTGGAGCTGAAGAATTTATTGGGAATGCACCATGGTGGTTCACACCATCGGGACAATTTTATCATGCTTCGAGGCTCTAGAAGGCCTGTTGAGGGTACGAGGTGAAGCCCAAGTAGAGAGGAGAGCTGCTGCAAGGAATTAAGGAGAACTGCCGCAATGTAGCAGTGTGTATGTGGGACACAATAGTTGAAAACTGCACCTGCATTTGCCTTGAACTATGCGAGCTGCTATAATTTGAAGCTGCAGTTTATCACCTCACGAGGTTCACATTAGAACCTGACCTTTTGCTGCATTGGAGCCTAGCGAGCAGCTTGAATGCTGCTGCATTCGATTATAGTGAGCTGATGTTTTGAGCTTAGCGAGGTGCATGTGAGCTGCGCGACCTGAAGCTGCTGCAAAGTGAACTAAGCGAGCTGCACCCAATGAACCTAGCAAGCTGTCCAAGCTCCATTTGAACTTGGCGAGCTCCTAACTATTTTAAGCCTAGCAAGCAGCACTTTAATCCTTTGGAGCAGCCAAAGCCTTCATCCTCTTGAGTTGCAATGATGAGGATTTATCGCCATGGCGAAAATTTCATACTTGAAGCCAACAGTACTTGAGCACTTTCAAAATGAACTTTATGTGCTACTACAACATCCAATTGGGTTGTTATATATATTTCAGATACATGATAGTAGCAGCACTGTAGCCTACATTCAATACAGAAAGTAGCTGCATTGAAGAACATGAGCTGAAAACCTGTATATTTAGCACATTGGAGCAGCGTATAGGCTGAAAGCATTTTGTCAAACAGCTATTGTATGCACTCGAGCAGCTGTAGTGCACCTCTCGAGTACATCAACTAAACCCCCATAGGCTGCGAACTCAAAGGCGACTGGTGTAGAGCTGAAAAATATAGGCATTTGAGTTGTTCTGCTATTGAGGCATTTTGTCGAACAGGTGCAGTGCTGAAAAATGTTGTATTTCAGCCCAACAAGATTTAAGTTGCTGAAATATGCTGTATTTAACCTCTGCGAGATTTAAGCTCCTGTTGTGTTGCAGCTCAGCGACATTAAAACTCCTATTGTATTGTAACTCAGCGAAATTTAGTTTCTGAAGCATCAACTCAGCGAGAATTAACTTCTGATGCATTTCAACTCAGTGAGATCAAACTTCTGAAGCTTCAAGTAAGCGAGAACTTAGTGAGATTTAAGCGAGATGCATATCAGAAGCTATCATCTACGTGAGACACGAATTCTAGCAGCCTATTTCAGCACCCAAGGATATTTTTGGTATTTCACACCTTCTAGGGCATGCATCCCAATGTCCCACACTTTCCAAAGAAACCAAGGGCCACAGATGGGCCATGAAATAAACTCCAAACCTGCTCAAATCTGATTGGCTAATGCATATTAGGGTTTCAAGGGTTGCCTATATAAGGGACTGTTATCTACATTTGGAAAGGAGAAAGGATTAGCCTGGTTCACTTAGGGTTTTAAATCCAGGAATAGCCTGAGATCTGAGCCAGGAATAGCCTGTGTTCATTTAGGGTTAGGGTTTAGTTTTCTTTTACCATTTTTTCTTCCCTCTTAGCTCAGCACTTGCTAGATAAACCTTTGGTAAACATTTATGTATGATTTTATTTCAGTTTTGAAATAGTTCAGTAAACATTGGGATTTGGTGTTGAGTTGTTGTGCATAAGGCTGCTGCCTTGAGGGATTTCATTGTTAATAACACCAGATCAACTGAATTTTTGTTTGAATGCTTACTCAATATATTATTTTTGTATTTGTCCATAATTTTTTTCAGGCTATAGCATACATTTAAGATTTGAGCTTATTGAAAGGCCCATGAAAGCTTGAGATTGATGCCCTAGGACCATGGTAGCATTCAGTAGTTTTCATGTTCTGTTCTTAGTATTTGTGGGTAAGGGAGCCTCTGTGGATAGCCTGTGACCATTAGATTGGACAAACTACAGCCCTAGGGAAAACTTAGTCATAGATCTGAGATAGATTCTTCCTCTCTGCACTGGGACTTATAGCTTAGTGAGAGATTGTGCAGGAACAGACTCCCCTCTGTTTTACTTGACCGCTATCAGATGTTAGATCTGGCTTCTCTATACTGATTGTGGATTGGAAGGCTGAGTCATTGCAGGCCTTTTATAGCAATGATCAGTTGTGCTTAAATCCTTATTCAACCTGTTACTGGTCCTTTGTGTGAGCATCAATGTACTGCTGGCCTTAACAATACACAGAGGGCTTTATGGGTTGAAACTCCTATGAATGTCAGTCAGATCTATGCGCAGAATTGGGGAGCTTGTAGCCTAGCAAACATAGTGTCTGTAATGGTATTCACGACCTGATGTGATTCATTGGATGAGGTTTGATCAACTTACTCTTTTGGATTAGATTAGCAATTTCTAGCTTGATTAATGGGATTTGACAGACTCTATAAGATGGACTATGGCCATTTGAGTGGACAGACTATAGCCTTAAGAGCACCCCAAATGGCATGGGTTAAGTTGGATATTTCTGCCTTGTTGAGGTTAGTAATAGCACTTCAGCAAGGACTTGCTGCAGAGAAAGCCCTCAATCTGAGGTACATAACTAAATGAGCTTTAACTCAAACTGCTTACTTCTCACCCTTTTACTTTTATTTTAACACACATCATCATCCTTCTTTATCCCTTTCTTTAGTTGTAATTTATTCTTATCTTTTCCTAGTTTTAGTATAGCTTAGTGACACCTAAGCACCCTTCCTTTATGACTGCCAGATCAGTAACTAGATCTGGAAACTACTATACAACCCTTGTGGTTTAGATCATCACTCTCTGTGGGACAAACTTTTACTTATCAAACCTTGCTACAACAGGCCCTGTATCTTGCAAGTCTATGTGTATTTTTAGACTTGCTATTTTGTGTTTTTCAATCCACCTTTGATTTATTTTTACTAACACATTCTTATCATTGTTTTCAAATAAAGTCAGCAGCAAGCATTCTAAAATACCTTAACAAGTTTTTGGTGTTGTTGCCGAGGAGTTTTGATCTAGTATAATAATCTGTGTTTTTGTTGAGCTATATTCTTTATAGATGTAGTGTTTGAATAAATGTCAGCTTTAGTTTTTATGTGATTTTTGAAAATTTTCTTCATTTTTTATTTTAAAATTTTTGTGTCTTTGTAATTTTTAATAAAGTACAGCTGTAATAAAAAATAAAAATAAATAAATAATTTAAAAAAAAAAAAAGGTTTTGTCTGCAGATGAGGACCAGCAGTACCTCATCTGCCATTTCCTCAATTTTTTTTTAATGGGCCTCCTCCTTATTACAAGGGGAAGGCTATGATGAAGAAAATGAGGATTGTTTGTCAGTTGCTATTTTTGTGGAGATGTTAGAAGTCACCTCACTCAAACTGTTGGATCTGGGCTGAGGTGTGTGCTGAAAATTTTGAAGTATGGACTAAGGAGGCCCCCACCTTTGTGCTGAAAAGTATCTTGGGCTTCTCAGTGGGGTGTGTCCACCACTTCACTTGGATAACTACCCTCAGCCATTTTAGGCACCTTTGCTGCCCATGATTGCCTCTCTACCTGATGTGGAGCTGGAGCTGCTCCGTGTATATCTCAAGCAACTGAAATTTCTGAGCTGGAGGACTAAGGTTTGATGCCTCTGCATCTATAAAGGTATGACTTTTTAACTTCTGAATTATAGTTCCTTCCAGTTTAGCTGAGTTCCAGATGGGTTGTCTTAATTTTCGGTCATGTATATACCCCCATCTGGACTGTTGGGATCATGAGCCTTAATGTAGGACAAGTCATGAGGGTTAATGATCAGAGGTTATAAATATATGTTGAAAATTCAGTTGAGCCCTCTAAAAACATTCACTTTCAAGTCCTTCCACTGATAGCTGATCCAACACTGTGTACCATATGAATCATAGTTGTTTTTCGTGTTTGAAAATTATGTCTATATAGTGTAGCGTAATATGATTTTTGTATGAATCCTATTTTTATTTTTTTTTAATGTGTGCCATTCATGCTAATATCTCTTTGCCATCATATAGATTCATACTAAAATCAGTTTTAGATAGTTTTATTTAGGATTTTATTTTTTAGGTGTTTAGTTTTGTGTATGCTTGCTGTTTTTAAGAGTTTGTGTAGTTGTTTTATTTTCTTAGTAGTCATGTTCTGTCTCTTCTCTTTTTCTCCTTCATAATTTATTTTTCTGCATTGTTTCAGTTCCTTTTTCTCTTTATTTTCTGTTGTAGTTTAGTGTGTGTCTGTCATGCACCCTACTGCCCCTCTACATTTTACATGAAACAGTGAGGACACTGTTTACCTTAGGTTTGGGGGTGTGGCAGGGTAGTCCTGCCAATAGAACAATTAACTTTAGTGCAGCAGTGTTGGTTTAATTGGGATGAATAAATTAAATTCTCACCTAACTTGTTAGAATGAGGAAATTTGTGGAAAATTAAAAAATTTTGCAAACATTTTGAAACTAAAAATTTTAAAATCTTTGCACCACCATGAAGCTAACATTAGAAAATTTTTCAGTTAGTACATAGTAAACCTAAGAGGAGAGAAAAAGGTGAAAATACACCCCATGAGTTAATTTGAGGACCATACCTAGTGAGATTTGGGCCCATCATTTTCTTTCGAAGAGTGTTTTTAATATTTTTTCTTCTCTAAGGACTGATTGAGTCAAGACCTTTTCACTAGAAGTCAGGCACTCCCAAATCAAAACTAATTGACGGCACTCATGACACTAAGGAAATGATCCAAGGCCCTCATTTGGATGGTTTGAGCCTGAAAATCCAACCTTTTAAAACTGCCTTTTTGCATACACTTTTTTAGCCTTAAAAATCCTATTTTTCTTCAATAAACACCAGAGTAATTGCACCTTAACCTCATGACCTGATTCAACCTCACCCTCACTCTGAGAATTCAGAAGGTAAAGGAGAAGGAGTTTAAGATAGTGAGAGTGGTCTAATATTTGGTGGAAGGAGAAGAAAAGCAGCATATGAACAGCACTGTATCAGTAGTTTTTTGTGTAGCAGTTCATCATAAAAATATTAAATAAAAATAAAAAGAGAAAAAAAAAGAAGCCAAGAGAAGAACATCATTTGAAAAATTGAAAAGAAGAGAAGAAGCTAGCCACTTTGACTCTGAAAAATGCTAAGATGAAGTTGTGCTTAATGAAGGTTGTGAAGTCATGAATCACTCCTTACCTTGCTGATTTCTCAACTTTGATCCATTCTATCTTTTTATTCTTTACAAATCTCACCCATAAGCCACATTACAACCCATGAAAAGACCTTGTAGATCCAAAGTGAAATGAGCTGTCATGTGGAGATGAGGAGTTATCCAATCTATGATGAAAAGTCATGAGGATGTAAGAAATTAGAAGCTCTGCCTATGCTCATGCTTGCAGGCCCATTTGGAGTCTGTAACTGCTCTTGAGCTGCTTTGAATGTGGACACCCCTAGACTATCAATGTTGAGAGATAGTTTTAAGACCTGAAAAGTACCAATTTTCACCACTTAACTTAATCTCTGTTAGACCCTTAATCATTTAATAAATGTGTTTTAAGTTTATCCTGTAGGTAATAAGCAGCAGCTGCAAATAAGGCCCTAATCATGCCAAGAAGCTTACCTTTTTGCCCGAGAAGTGCCTCAGAGAAAGAAAGTTAGACCCAGACAGAACTGGCTGCAGCTTAGGCACAGCAAAGCAGAAACAAGTCAAGAAGTGAGCCTTGCGCAGATGTCGCAGGGCTCAATTGAACCAAAAAGAATGCTTTGCACAGTTGGCACGGGTTTCTAAGGGCAGCACACCAACTGCTCGTATCGTTCTCGTGCGGCTTGATGACAGAAGGAATTGAAAAGCAGACTTCACGCAGTTCTTGAGAGGCTCAGTCATAAGTGCTCGAGAAGCACTCGCACAGTCTCATGCAGCTCAAGTAAGGAGCCGTTAATCTTATGACCATTCACTAAGGAGAGAGAGCTCCAGGCATTCCTGTGCGTAGCTGTTGTGCCGTGGTCGCGGGATACAGACCTTCAAGGAACTGCTCGCGCGATCCTGAAGCCCATGCACATTATTTCTTCGCGAGGATCGTCGTAGGATTCATAAAGGAATGAGCCGCGCGCGCAATTCCCGTGCCATTCAAATGGAAAGAGCAATCCCGCGACGACCAAAGTATCAATCCAACGACTATAAGAGCTTCAAGTCAAATCAACCTCGTGACGCCAATTCTATCACGCGATAAGACCTGGAAAGCCTTTCTACCTAGCGAGGCTCGGGTTCTTAACTTCTCCCCACTTCTGCAGGGGCAATCTGGGAACTTCCAGCAACTAGGGCACGCTCTCCAATGCTCTAATCTCCGTGCATGCATCCTGAGGCATCCAAGGAACAAAAATAGGCCATGATAGCATTGATAAATTAGGGTTTTCCTAACCCTAATTCTGAGAGACCTGACTGCTATATAAGCCTAAGCCTAGTTTAGGTTTAGTGACTTCTGTACTCCTTCTTGAAACCAACTGTAGAATTGCAGTAGGCTAAGGTTAGGGTTTAGGCAGTTTCTTTTTCCCTTTTTCTTCTCTCTATAGTCTAGCACTTGCTGACTATGTCTTTGTATGTCTATTTGGAATAGATTTAATGGAGTTTTATAATAGGATTTTATGCATGTATGGGATTGGTGTTTTGTGAGTTGTTCTGTACAAGGCTGCTGCCTTGAGATCCTCCATTGCTATGTTGTATTGTAAGCAATGGAGGATTGTTTTTAAAAGTTTTATTTAGATCCAAGTGACCTGTGTGTCCAGGTTAGACACATTACAGGCCTATGCCCCACCACAGGATCCACTAAATCTGAATCCCCATGGGAGCTTGAGCTGGTAGCCTTGTGAACATGGTGGTGGCAGCAATGTTCTTGTTCTGTCTTAGACCTTTGTGAGGAGGATGGCCTCTGTGGATAGTCTGTGACCATTTAAGTGGAAAAATTATAGCCCTAGGGTGAGGCCAATCCACATATCTAAGAAAGATTCTTCTTCTCTGCACTTGTGCTTGTAGCCTTGTGAGAGATTGTGCAGAGACAGACTCCCCTTTATTTGTATAGACCCACCATCAGATGATAGATCTGATCTGGCTATAGAGATTGTAGGCTTGTGACTGAATCACTGCTGTCTTTCTAAAGTAGTGAACAGCTAGGCTTAAAAGCTAGTACTCAAACTCTTGCTGGTTCTGTGTGTCCAGGCTAGTGCATATTGCAGGCCTAGCCCCACACAAAACTTTAGAGGTTGAGGTTCCTATGGATTCTTGAGCTGGTAGCCTAGAGAAGTAGTGCTTATAATGATAAGCTTGTTCTGACCCATATCTGGATTGTGGTTCCCCTATTAGATAGTCTGTGACCATTCAGGTGGACAGGTTATAACCATAAGGGATTGGATCATGGCACAGGGGTGAGTTGGATCCTTTCTCCTCTTTGGTGATAATGTAGCCATTGAACAGGATTTCTATAGTAGCAGATCTGAGTCTGAGTTATAAGACCCATCAAATATGTGCCTAATAGCTTACTTCTCACCCTTTTATATTTATTTTCTCACACTCCATCATTCTTCTCAACCATTTCTGTAGTTTAGGCATTAGGTTACCTTAGGATTTAGATAATAGTGACCTTAAATCCCCTTCCATTTAGGATTGCCAGATTTGTAGCCAAATCTGGAGGGCCTAATAAAGATAGCTCCCATGGAGCTTTAGATCAACTTTCCCTGTGGGACAAACTCTTACTTATTAAAACTTGCTACAATAGGCCCTGTATCTTGCAGGACTGTATATTTTTAGGCTTGCTGCTCTGTAGTTTTGAATCCACCTTTGATTTATTCTCACCAACCCCATTCTTATCACTATCTCCAATAAAGTCAGTAGCAAGCACTTAAAATATCCTAACAAGTTTTTGGCACCGTTGCGGGGAATCTTGATCTATTAGTAGAACCTAGATTTTTGTATTCTTTATTCTTTGGTAGTTGTACTTGTGAATAATTGATACTGCTGATTTACATTTGGAATTTTTCTTGCAGATCTGGACAGTAGCAGAGAAGGAAAGTTGAACTGCACTGGGAGTCTAGCTAACTCTGTTTGCATTTCTCTAACCTTCAAAAACTCAGTCTACTTCTCCTTTGAAAATTCCATAGCAGTTGACTAGGATAGTAGTAATTTTTTTTAATTACAATGTGTCTGCAAGTAGTCTTCCCTGCTATTGGTGTGTGTGCATGTTAGGAAGGAGATCTCTCAGTCCCACATTAGAGCTTCCTAACCCTAAGTTAGAAAGGGGCAGAAGACCAAGAAGGCACAGACACACCACAGTCGAGCCCCTATTGAAATTGAGATAGTAATCATGGGTGTAGAGCAACCCAGAACATTGAAGGAATTGAATGCTCCTGATGATTATAATTCCCCATTCAGCATTTAATTCCCAGATGTTCAGGGAAACTATGAGATTAAAACCTCCATCATCCAAATGGTTCCCTCTTTCCATGGGCTTAGCAAGGAAGACCCTTACAAGCACATTGACTAATTCTTGGCCCTGTGCACAACATTCTCCATTGCTGATTTGGGACCATAAGCCACTAGGTTAAGGCTCTTTCCTTTCTCCCTAAAGGACAGGGCCAACACCTGGTTAGCTACTCTCCCAAACAACAGCATCACTTCTTGGAAAGACCTATAGACAAGATTTCTGGCCAAATTCTTCCCAGAGATAAAAACTAGCCAGTTGAGGAAAGCAATACTTGCTTTTGCCCAATCCCCAACTGAGGATTTTAATCAATCTTAGGATAGATTTAAGGAGATGCTCAAACAATGTCCCCACCACAAGATCCCTGACTGGCAGCTTGTCCAAAGCTTCTATAATGGGATTGATGAGAAAAGTAGAGACATGGTAGATGCCTCTTGTGGTGGAACTTACATGCATAAAACAGTTGATGAGGCATGGGACTTGTTCGAGGTCATCAGTGAGAATGCTTTCTAAAAGATGTCCTCATCAAGAACTGTTCAAGAGCCTTCTCCTAAGCTGGGGCTTGCTGAAACTTCCAAAGGAAAGATGTATGAAGTTAGTGGAAATAATGACCTGAGAATGTAGATGGCCAATCTTTCTGATAAGTTTGATAAACTATTAACTGTGGTGCAGCCCAGATTGGCTACGCAAGTGATGGAGGCATGTCTGATATGCCAATCTCCACAACACACAGTAGAAGAGTGCCCATCTATAGGGCAATATCCTGAGTATGTGATGGAACAAGTTGTTGTTGCCCAATCATTTGGCCAGCAATAAGTTGGTGGCTACAACAAACAACCATATGGATACCAGCACCAAAATTCTGGTTATCAGTGGAGAGACCACCCAAATTTGAGGTGGAGATAAGACAATTATATGCAGCCACAACAGATGTTGGCCTTACCTCAAAGGCCACAACAGCAGTTTAACTAGGGATATGCCCCAAGGTCAAATTTCCAGCATCAGCAGCAGCCCCAGCAGCAAAATCAGTTGGTAGTTCCCCCACCTCAACTCTGAAATACTTCTTTCGAGGACCAGGTTTTGACCTCATAGCAAAGCCTTGGCGTCTTGACTCAGACTATGGCTTCTCACAGTCAAAGCATAAAGAAAATAGAAGAACAGCTTGGCCAAATATCCAATGCCTTGTCCAAAAGAGAAGAGGGCAGGTTGCCAAGCCAACCAGTGGCCAACCCTAAGGGCCAATATTTGATTTGAGAAGGCTCCTCAAGTTTTGAGGGTGCTAATGCCATCACAACCCTAAGGTCTTACAAGCAGGTAGATAACCAAGTGGGAAAGGAACAAGGAGAGGTCATTTCCAAGGAACTTTCGAATGAAAGAGAAAGAGACTTTGTTAGAGCACAGAGCCAAGAGTTGCATGCTACCCTGCAATAAGGGAAAAATAAAGAGGCTATAGTTGAGCCTTAGCAGGAAATAAAAGATGAAAAAAGAAAAAAACAAGAGTTCAGTCATAGGCTTGCAGCTGAGGACCTAGCAAGATTTCGCCTGCATTTCTCAGTTTTATCTGCCCCCGCCTTTTGATAAGGGGAATGCACAGATAGAGGAAATGATGGAGACCTTTAAGTAGGTAAAAATCAATTTGCCCCTGCTTGATGCAATTCGACAGGTCCCAGCCTATGCAAAAAATTCTGAAAGACCTTTCTACTCAGAAAAGAAAAGTTAGAGGTCATTTGTCTAAAAAAGTCTTTGCAACTGATACAGTTAATTCTGTATTAAACATCACAATGCCTGAGAAGTTGTAAGACCCAAGGATACCCACTATTTCCTGCATAATTAGAGACCACATAATTGGAAGGGCCCTTCTAGACCTTGGACCCAGTGTTAACCTGCTGCCATACAGTGTGTATCAGTAGCTAGGTTTGGGGGAGCTAAAACCCACCCCCATTGTGTTGTTGATGGGTGATAGGTCTAAAAGGAGACCCATGGGAGTGGTTGAGGATGTCTTGGTAGGGGTGGACAAGTTCTTCTACCCTGCAGACTTCCTTGTTTTGGACATGGGCTCCAACAAGAGTACATCCCCTATACCTGTTATTTTGAGCAGGCCATTCTTGGCCACTGCCAATGCATGTATTCAATGTAGGTCAGGGATCATGGAAGTAACTTTCGGATATATGAAGGTTGAGCTTAATGTGTACAACAGTGCAAACTACCCTCAGCTGGACAATGAGAAAAGCTTTATAGTGGATGTACTAGAAGAAGTTGTTGAAGAAGAATTGCCGACTTTGCTGGAGTGGAGCAACATTGACACAAGTTTAACTGAAGTTTGGGACATGGTAGAGGAAGGAAGCCCAACTGTAATGCCAGAAGACATGTCCACATTGAAGTCTTCTGCGGGCTTAGTGCAGCATTCCATTTGGAAACCTACATTGCTGCCCCTTCCTCAAACCAACAAATCACCAATCTTGCCATCCATCCAACAAGCCCTTGATCTGGAGCTCAAGAAGCTTCCAGAAATATTGAAATATGCTTTTCTTGAGAAAGATGAAAAACTTTCCGTAATTATCTCCTCCTCTCTCACCAATGAGCAAGAGGAGGAATTACTAACAATCTTGAGGAAGCATAAAAAGGCAATTGGCTGGACCATTGCTGATCTAGGAGGGATAGATGCATCAATCTGTATGCACAGGATCCATCTAGAGGAGGGCTCAACACCCTCCAAGGAAATGCAGAGGAAATTGAATCCTCACATGCAGGAAGTGGTCCTAAAAGAAATCATCAAATTGCTAGATGTTGGGCTAATTTACCCCATTTCTGATTCTGAATGGGTGGCACCTATCCAAGTGGTGCCCAAGAAGTCTGGCGTAACAGTTATCACAACTGAGTCTGGAGAGCTGAGACCAGCCAGGGAGACCACTGGCTGGAGAGTTTACATCGATTATCGAAAGCTCAACTCTAAGACCAGAAAAGACCACTTCCCTCTCTCATTCATTGATCAAATTCTAGATAAGTTGGCTGGAAAAGCTTTTTACTATTTTCTTGATGGATACTCAGGGTACAACCAGATCCCTGTGCACCCTCTTGATCAAGAGAAAACTATATTTACTTGTCCTTTTGGCACCTTTGCTTACCGAAGGATGCCTTTTGGGCTGTGTAATGCCCCAGCCACTTTTCAGAGGTGTATGTATGCCATATTCTCTTATATGATTGACAAATTCTTAGAAATTTTTATGGATGATTTTTCTGTATATGGGGACAGTTTTGGCCAATGTCTGCAACACCTCCACCTAGTCTTGCAAAGATATGAGGAGACCAATTTGGTCTTAAGTTGGGAAAAGAGTCACTTCATGGTAACACAAGGTATTGTGTTGGGCCATGTAGTCTCTAAAGATGGGATTGAGGTAGATAAGGCCAAAGTTGACCTCATTGCAAATTTTCCCCCTCCAAGAACAGTCAAACAAATCAGATCTTTCCTTGGACATGCTGGATTCTACAGGAGGTTCATTAAAGACTTTAGCAAAATTGCTAAACCATTGTTCCACCTGCTCTGCTAGGATGTGCCCTTTGACTTTTCTGCTGAATGTCTTGAGGCTTTTGAAACTTTAAAGATTTGCCTAACCTCTGCCCCTGTACTCTAAACACCTGACTATGCACTACCCTTTGAGTTGATGTGTGATGCATCCGACTGGGCAATAGGTGCTGTTTTGGGTCAGAGAAAAGATAAGCTGTCTGTGGTCATTGCCTATATCAACAAATCAATTGTTGAAGCTCAGCTGAATTACACCACAACTGAAAAAGAGCTTCTGGCAGTGGTTTTTACTATGGACAAATTTAGACCTTACCTACTTGGGTCTAAAACTATAATCTTCACTGACCACTCAGCATTGAAGTACCTATTGTCCAAGAAGGATGCTAAGCCCAGGCTGATTAGATGGATACTCCTGTTACAGGAGTTTGACATTGAAATCAAGGACAAAAATGGTGTGGAAAATATGGTGGCTGACCACTTGTCCAGAATTGTGTTGGAGAAATGTATTGATAATCCTACAAATGATGTCTTCCCGGATGAGCAATTGTTGGCCATCCAATCCTTGGTTCCTTGGTATGTACACATTGTCAATTATCTAGTTATAGGTAAGATTCATGCTCATTGGACCAAAATGGACAAAGACCTATTTTTCTCACAGGTCAAATTCTTTTTCTGGGAGGAACCTTGCTTATACAAGTATTGTGCATAGCAAATCATCTGAAAATGTGTTGTAGAAAGTGATGTCCCCAGTATTCTAGCCATGTGCCATGAAAATGCCTGTTGGGGTCACTTTAGTGGAAGAAAAATAGCTGACAAAATCTTGCAGTGTGGGTTCTATTGGCCCTCTCTATTCAGAGATGCCAATACACACTATAGGACCTGTGAAAGATGCTAGAAATTAGGAGGGCTGTCCAAGAGAAACTCAATGCCTTTGCAGCCCATCCTTGTTGTGGAACTGTTTGATGTCTGGGGTATTGACTTTATGGGCCCCTTTCCTCCTTCTAATGGTTATCATTTCATCTTAGTGGCAGTGGATTATGTTTCAAAATGGGTAGAAGCTGTTGCCACAAGAACCAATGATAATCTAGTTGTCCTCAAGTTTATAAAGTAGAATATCTTCTCATGATTTGGCACCCCTAGAGCCATTATCAGTGATGGGGGTAGCCATTTCTATAATTAAAATTTTGAGAGCTTGCTCAAGAAATATTCTGTCAACCATAGGATTGCTACTCCCTACCACCCACAAACCAGTGGGCAAGTTGAAATTTCAAATAGGGAGATCAAGCACATCCTTGAAAAGACTGTGAGGATTGACCAGAAGGACTGGGCTGAAAAGCTTAATGATGCACTATGGGCTTATAGGACTGCCTATAAGACTCTCATTGGGATGTCCCCTTTTAGACTGGTTTATGCCAAGACTTGTCATCTCCCAGTAGAGTTAGAACACAGGGCCTATTGGGCCATTAAACATTTAAATCTAGACCTAATTTCTGCTGGTCATCACAGGTTGCTGCACCTGTCATAATTGAATTAGCTGAGGATGGATGCATATGCCAATGCCTTGATCTACAAGGAAAGGTCCAAAGCTTTCTTTGACAAGGGGCTGTTGAGAAAGAGCTTCATAGCTGGTGATAAGGTTTGGTTGTTTAACTCTAAACTTAAATTTTTTCCTGACAAATTGAAATCTAGATGGGAAGGTCCCTACATTGTCATGAGTGTTTCCCCATCTGGTGCTGTGGAAATCAAGGATCCTAAGTCTGGGAAAACCTTGAAGGTGAATGGTCAGAGGCTTAAGCCTTGTTTTGAAAAACCTGCTGAACTCATGGACACCATTCACTTTCAAGGGGATCCTTCATTAAATTGATCCACAGGTACGTCAATATTGTATCATTTGTACCTTGGTTTTGTTAGATTTTTCTTGCTTTCTTTTGTTCACATTCTCTAGGATTTTAAATACGAAGTTAGTTTGTCTTCATCTCATCCTTTCTCTTCTAACCCTAGCAGTCCGGCCCTCATAACCATGGCGAATGACAAATCCAACGAGTTCCCAAACAAATTCTATCCTATGTGGTTGGACCCCCTGATGAGTAGTGAAATATGATGATATTTCACCCCTAGATACCTATATTTAGCCATCCGATGAAGGCTATCTGATAAGAATTATTAGATTAAAAGTGTTTCAGGTAAATACAAGCCAAGTGCAGAAAACAGCCCAAGAATTCTGAAAATAATGTCAAAACACTGCAACTTTGGGTCATCGAGAACTTGGTGCGACTTGTAGCTCAATTTGGACATTCAAGACGGCCGAATTATGAAATTGTTAAAACCCAAACGTTGTAGATCTTTCTATCATCTTTCCAACGGATCATGAATTGCCTCAATCCGAGTTCGGGACAGAAAGTTATGGCCATAATACTGAAGCAGTGTCTGATGTAAAGTTCGGCGGGAATTCACGAAAATCTGGGAGGTCGATGCATCGACCCTATTGGGTCAATTAATCGACCCTAAATTTTCGAGTTGGAACACCTCTGTGGCTGGGAAACTTCGGCTCTATTTAAAGCGGATCAAACACTTCGAAAAGGAGAGCAAAAATTAGAGCAAAAATTAGAGCAAGAATTAGAGATAGGAATTAGATGGTTTTTTTAGGAAATAATTAGAGATTTTTTAGAGAGAGTTTTTTTTTAGAGGATTGTTTATTCATTATTATTTTTTGTTTTAGACTGCTTTGAGCATCTTTTTAAAAGTTCTTCTTTTCTCCTTCTTCTAGGGATTGATTTGGGTAGATTGTACTTAGGATTTGCACTGTCTTTCTTTTATATTCATAGATTGTATTTAGGAAAAGGCATTGTAACCAAAGATTTTTTGGAAGAAATAAAAAGATGAATGACTTTGAATGAACAAGGAGATCATACACCAAAGATGAGCGGCTAAATCAGTAGATTGGGAAAGATGCGATCCCCAGATAAGTACCCATATTTATGATTAATACCATAGTCTAATGTTTTTATTGTTTTGATCTACACATCACGAGACACGCTATGCTTCTTACATGACTCATACCGCAATGATAGGCTGAGTCATTGTTTTTAGATAGGGTATGCCGGATTGATGATCATACTTTATTTCAAATCATTTTTATGAATGAATGATGGTGATGGCGTGAATGATTCTTTAATGAAAGGGGGGTACAAATCTGGGATAGCATATTTCTTGATCTTATTTAAATATTATTCTTAGATTCATCAGTAATTAGTTGTTTAGATTAATTTATTTTTCTTGGATTTAGAAAAAGTGATAAATTTTTGGTTAAATTGAATCTGCCCTTTGGTACTTCCTTGGGGACGTTTTTAAATCTCTAAAAGAATTAATTAAAATTCAAGATTTCCCTGTGGGTTCGACACCTTTGATCTTGCCATATTGCAATAGATCTTGTGCACTTGCAAGGGTTACATTTAAAATCGACCAAGTTTTTGGCGCCGTTGCCGGGGAGATCGGCGAAATTTTGATTAATTCGGTTAGGGATTTTTGTGTTTTGAAAAAAAAAAAAAAAAAAAAAAAAAAAAGAAAGAAAAATTTTGTCCCTTATTTTTCTCTCTTAGGTAAGTATTTTTTTTTAGGAGTCTTTTAGGAAGTTGAGATTTTTAGGCTTTTTATTTTAGATTTTGTAGGAGTCTTTCAGTAGGTTGAATTTTTAGACTTCTTATTTTAGTTTGTGTAGGACTCTCTTAGGAAGTTTAGGTTTTTAGGACTTCTTATTTTAGTAGGATTCTTTTTCCTTATTTTCCTCTTTTAGATATTCTAGGATTTTCTAATATTAGTTATTAATTTTTTTTTTAGGAAGTTTATAAATTTAAGATACCTTTCTTAGAAAATTTAGGAATCTTTTATTTTTTCCCTTATTTTTCTCTTTTAGATAAGATTCTTAGGATTGCCATTAGATTTAAAATCTTAATTTCTAATTTTAATTTTTGAAATTCAGATAAAAAAAAAATAAAAAAAAAATTTTAATTTTTTCCCTTATTTTTCTCTCTTAGGTAAATTTTTATGGAGTTCTTTTAGGAAGTTTAGATTTTTAGGATTTCTTATTTTAAATTTTTTAGGAGTTTATTTTCCTTATTTTCCTCTTTTAGATATTTTGTAGGATTTTCTAAAATCTAGTTATTAATTTTTGTGGGACTACTTGCTTTAGGCTTTGTAGGAATCTTTCTATTCTCTCCCTTCTTTTTCTCTTTTAGGTAAGATTTTATAGGATTTTGAAGGATTGTCTTTAAGTTTGAAATTTAAATTTTATATTTTAATTTTTGAATTTAATTTTTATTTTTAAAATTCGAATTAAAAAAAAAAAAAAAATTTATTTTAAATTCGAATTTTAAATTAAAAAAAAAAAAAAATTTAAAATTTTTTTGAATTTTGAATTTTAATTTTTGAAATTCGGATTTAAAAAAAAAATAATAATAAAATTTTGAATTTTGAATTCTAATTTTTGAAATTCGGATTTAAAAAAAAAAAATAAATAAATAAATAAATAAATAAAAATTGTGCGCTTGTGTCAATCGATTGAAAATCTTTGCTTTAATCGATTGAAGCTGAATATTTTGAGTTTGTTGTGGATTCAGCAATCTTTGTTTGTGAGCGTGGTGTATGAGCTTTACTGCTCTTTCATCACCCACATCTCGCTACCATTTAATCTTGAGATCGAGCGATCTTGTAGAGAGAATCAGAATTCAAAGGAATCAAGATCATCATCGATACCATGGTACGATCAAAGGCAAGAAATGAATGGGAACAACCAGAATATTAATAATGGAAATAATGAAAATAATGGAAATGATGGGAATAACAATTACAATGAGGGCCCTAGAACACTCGAATATTATAATGATCCTGGTTTTTACGAGGATCAGGAATGTATAATGCATGATCCCATTCCAGGAAACCACTATGAATTCAAATCAGCGATGATCCAAGTGCTACCAATTTTCCATGGGTTAGTAAATGAAAATCCGCACGTTCATCTAAATGAATTCACTGGGGTATGCAAAATGTTCAGAGTCCACAATGTCACTGATGAGATAGCTAAACTCCGACTCTTCCCTTTCTCTTTAAGGGCCAAGGCAAAAACGTGGTTTTATTCCTTAGAACCGCAATCTATTCAGAGTTGGGCAGAGCTACACCGTCAGTTTCTTAAAAAATATTTTCCCATGACCAAAGCCATTGAGTTGCGTCAGAAGATTCAATTCTTTTCCCAACAACCATCAAACATTCCATGAATGTTAAGGAATTGATTAAGAGTTGTCCAAATCATCAAGTTCCAAGGTGGCAACAGTCCAAAGTTTTATAATGGGTGATTCTCAAGAGAGACGCATGGTTGATGCATCGTGTGGTGGATCATGTGCCACAAAAGAAGCTGATGAATTGTGGGCATTGTTTGAGAAGTTATACCAAACTTCGATACAAAGTGAAACTCTGGGGCAAACTAACTTGGATTTGGCATCTAAATCTCATGTGTTGACAAGAGATGGATTGTATAATGTCAAAAATAATACCTCTGATCTATCGACAAAGGTTGATATGTTGTCCAAGCAAATGAATATGTTGTTAGCTGCGACCAAGCAAGCTAAAGCTTCTGTCACCCCCACTGTGTTCAATTTGTGACCACCAGTCACATGGCTAATGAGTGCCCCACTACCTTGTCATTATTCCCGATGAACCTACTCCTCAAGAGGAGGTGAATCGACTCAATCTTATCAACGGGGTAGAAACATATACTCCAATACTTATAACCTGGAAAAATCACCCCAACTTAGGATGGGGTGGTTCAACCAAACTAGTCATGTAAACCAGAAGACAGAGCCAACACAATGGGTGGACAACAAAATTTCTGCCCAATGAGTAATCCCACTACCAGAGAATTCTAATTTCAGTAGAACCCTCCTTATTATCATCCGAATTCGACATCAAAAAATCGAATTTTAATCAACCTCAGGCTACCGTTTCTAGAGATTCTGATTTGGAGGAAAAGGTGATGCGAAGCATGCATGCTTTCCAACAGATGATGATAGATCAATTTAGTCAACTGACAAATCAGCTGAGTCAACGAGAGGAAGGTAGGCTCCCTAGCCAACCCGTCAACAATCCTCGAGGTCAAGCACCACCTGATGCAGGACCATCGAATAGTTAACAGTTGAAAGCTGTTACGGTGCTGAGAAGTGGAAGAGAAGTTGATAATCAAGTGGAAATGCCTGTGGAATCTGATCAGGAAAAAGATGAAGCAAGAGAAGCAGCAAAAGAGAAAGAAAACAAATCAGAGAAAAGAACAGAGAAAGAGAAAGAGCAAAGAAGAGAGAAGGGAAAAGAAAAAGTAATCGAGGATGAGTCTCCCTCAACTGTCCAACTAGGACATGAACAAGAATCAAAAATGGAACCTGCACCTTATGTCCCAAGGGCACCATTCCCTCAATGCCTAACTCCTCCATCTAGAATGGGAAAGGGACCAGCAAAAATGGAAGAAATTTTTGAAACATTCAAGCAAGTAAAGATAAATCTTCCATTGCTTGAAACAATCAAACAAGTGCCTGAGTATGCAAAATTTTTCAAAGATTTATGCACTCGTAGTTTAAAGGCGTACTCATATTTCCAAGAAAGTGTTCGACTAATCAAGTCAGTTCAATATTACAATTGGAAACCCCACGAAAATTGAAAGACCCTGGAGTTCCAACTGTTCCATGTGTCATTGGTGGGCAACCAATTGGAAAAGCGCTATTAGATTTGGGAGCAAGTGTGAATCTAATCCCATACTCAATATACGAGAAACTCAGATTGGGTGAATTGCAACCCACGACGGTCACACTCCAACTGGCTGATAGGTCAGAAAGAAGACCTAGGGGAATTATCGAGGATGTTTTGGTTGGAATAGACAAGTTTGTCTGGACTTTATTGTTTTAGACATGGAACCGCGTTAAATCAATTAATCAAGTCCCCATCATCCTTGGGCGTCTGTTTCGCCATCGCAAACGCTTGCATTAATTGTCGAACGGAGTCATGGACGCTTTCTTTGGGAACATGAAGGTCAGATTGAACATATTTCATGCGATGAACCATTTCCCTAACGAGGATGAGGTCGAATGTTTTTACATCGATCAGATGGACGAAGTGGTGGATGAAGCATTACCATCAATGCTCACCAAAGAAGAATTTGAAACCGCTTTGTTGGCCATCTATGAAGAAAAAGGATCTGAAAGGAAGCAGTCCGAAGAGACGAGGTTGAGTTTATCATGTCCATATGATAACTTATGTGAAGTTGTGACTAAGATAGAACCGTTACCCATTGAAGTAAAAGCTGAACCGACTCCATCAATTGAGGAGCCACCAACTGTGGAATTGAAACAGTTGCCTGAATCGCACAAATACGCTTTTCTGGGGCCACGAGAAACGTTTCCGGTGATAATTTCATCCACGTTGTCTGAAGAACAAGAGCATGACCTGTTGAAAGTGCTTCTAGATCACAAGCAGGCTATCGGATGGACTCTAGCTGATTTAAAAGGGATTGACCCATCAGTATGTATGCACAAAATACATCTGGAAGATGAGAGTAAACCATCGAGAGAACCGCAGAGGCGACTTAATCCGAACATGCAAGAAATAGTTTTAAAGGAAATCATTAAATTACTCGATGCTGGAATCATCTATCCGATTTCTGATAGTGAATGGGTTAGTCCAAAATCAAATTGTCCCAAAAAGTCCGGAATCACGTGAAAGAAACGCTGAAAGGAGAATTGTTGCCTACTCGTGAAACTCCGGGTATGGCGATATGCGCATTGATTATAGAAAATTGAACACTACGAAAGGGTCATTTTCCCCTTCCGTTCATCGATCAAATCCTCGAGAAGTTAGCAGGGCAAGAGTTTTATTGCTTTCTTGATGGTTATTCGGGATACAATCGCCCGCTTTTCCACCGATCAAGAGAAAATGACATTCACATGCCCTTACGGTACTTTTGCATATCGAAGGATGCCGTTCGGCTTATGTAATGCACCTGCTACTTTCCAACGATGTATGTTGGCCATATTTTCGGATATGATTGACAAGTTCATCGAGGTGTTCATGGGCGACTTCTCGGTTTTCGAGAAAACGTTTGGTTCTTGTTTGAATCACCTCGCACAAGTTTTACAACGTTGTGTAGATTCTAAACTTGTTCTTAGCTGGGAGAAGAGCCATTTCATGGTTCAACAAGGAATTGTTCTGGGCATCTTGCTTTCCAAGAAAGGAATTGAAGTGGATAAGGCCAAAGTCGACCTAATTGCCAATTTGCCCCCACCAAAGAGTGTTCGCCAAATTCGATCATTTTTAGGGCATGCTGGATTTTATAGGCGATTCATTAAGGATTTCAGCAAGGTGGCTAAACCTTTATGTACCTTGCTTGGTAAAGATGTCCCTTTTGAATTTGATGAGCATTGCATGAAATCATTTCTGAAGCTGCGTGAACTCTTATCAACTGCACCAATAATCCAACCACCGGATTATTCTCTCCCATTCGAACTCATGTGTGATGCATCTGATTACGCTATCGGAGCTGTTTTAGGGCAAAGGGTGAACAAATTACCTCACGTAATTTATTATGCCAGTAAGACGTTGATCGATGCACAGCTTAACTACACGACCACTGAGAAAGAACTATTAGCTGTGGTGTATGCTCTGGATAAATTTCGTTCTTATCTGCTTGGATAAAAAATAGTGGTCTTTTCAGACCACTCTGCATTGAAATATTTGTTAGCAAAGAAGGATGCCAAACCACGATTGATCCGATGGATTCTGCTACTTCAAGAGTTTAATTTCGAAATCAAGGATAAAAAGGGAGTCGAGAATGTTGTGGCTGATCACTTGTCTCGTATTTTGCTTGAAGAATTGGTTACACCTGAACCTATCTGGGACACTTTTCCGGATGAGAAATTAATGGCAATTGACGCAACCGCTACGAGAGTTCCTTGGATTGCCAATATCGTGAATTATTTGGTCACGGGCAATATCCCTACTGAATGGGGAAAGAATGATAAGAACCTCTTCTTCTCCCAGATCAAATACTATTTTTGGGATGAACCACATTTGTTCAAGATCTGTTCAGATCAAATCATCAGGAGATGTGTACCAGCAGAAGAGCAACTTAGCGTTCTCGATTTCTGCCATGCTGGGGCCTGTGGAGGCCATTTTGGAGGACAGAAGACTGCACAGAAAATTCTTCAAAGCGGATTCTACTGGCCCTCCATCTTTCGTGATGCTGCTCAATTTTGCAAAGAATGCCAAAGTCACAATGACTTGGAAATATTTCAAACGGAATATGATGCCCTTAACCCGATTTTGATTGTTGAAATTTTTATGTTTGGGGATTGACTTCATGGGTCCTTTTCCCCATCTTTTGGGTATTCATACATTCTGTTGACTACGTTTCTAAATGGATTGAAGCTGTGGCAACCCGTTCAAATGACCACAAAGTGGTGGTCAAATTTCTGAAGGAAAATGTCTTTAATAGATTCAGGTTTCCACGTGCGATCATTAGTGATGGCGGTTCGCACTTCTGTAACCGCCATTTTGCTACTTTAATGAAGAAATACGGCGTCACCCACAAGGTTGCAATGCCGTATCACCCGCAAACTAGTGGTCAGGTGGAAGTGTCGAACCGAGAGATTAAACGAATTTTAGAAAAGACGGTACGATTGGATAGAAGAGACTGGTCAAACCGGCTCTCTGATGCTCTGTGGGCCTATCGTACCGCCTTCAAGACACCAATTGGAATGTCTCCGATCAGAATTGTCTACGGGAAAGCATGCCATCTTCCTGCTGAATTGGAGCATAAAGCATTTTGGGCCATCAAAAGATTAAATTTCGATATGCAAGCAGCAGGATCAAATCGAAGGCTACAGCTAAGTGAATTGGAAGAGCTACGCTATGGTGCGTATGAAAACTCAAAGATGTACAAAGAAAGGTATAAGAAGCTGCATGATGAGTCAATTTCTCGGAAAGAGTTTCACATTGGGCAAAAGGTTTGGCTATTTAATTCCAGACTAAAGCTTCACCCGGGAAAACTGAAATCGAGATGGGAAGGCCCGTATCAGGTTGTTTCTATTAGTGTGCATGGTGCGATTGAGATCCGCAGTCTCACGGACAATCGAGTTTTTAAAGTGAATGGGCAACGTCTTAAACCGGTGTTTGAGCCCATGACCCAGATGAGAATTGAGGCAATGCACCTTAGTGACCCAGATTCTTGATCAATGAAGAGGTCGAGCTGTCGACACTTAAACTCAGCGCTTCCTGGGAGGCAACCCAGTGTGTTTTATTTATTTTCGTTTTCATTTTTGTTTTTGTTAGTTCTAGAATATTAGTTTTTAGTTTAGTTTAGGTTGTTTTTAATTTCCAAATTAGTGTAGCCACATTACCTTCAATCTATTTTTGGTCATGTTCTAATTTTATGCACATATTCTCTGCACCTGATCTTTGTGTTGAGGTACTTTTCAACAGGTTTGGGGGTGTGCTACTTATTTCAATCAATGAGGACATTGTCATTTTTAGGTTTGGGGGTATGATTCTCTATCTTGCGTCACTTTCTTATTTTTCTTCATATAAAAAAAAATAAATAAATAAAAATAAAAATAAAAAAATAACAAATAAAAAATAAATTTTGAACCATCATATATGAATTATTTTTCGATAGTTTTCAAACTTTAGTTGATGATGCATGTGAATTTAATTTTTAGAATATCGATGTCAGATTTTGAATGCTTGTATCTAGGATAATGAAGCTTAATGTGATATTTTGTGGGTAATTTTGATATTCATGCTTAGAATTTTTACACTTATACCAAGCTAAGATTTAGAAATCGATGAACTGTTGTGAACGGTGAATCTTAGGTTCTTAGTGGAGACTAAACCCAGGAAGCTTTAGAGCCAAATATCCGTTGTTGATGAGTGAATACATAAACTCGGAGTTTTCTTTGAATACGAATTATCTTGCATAATCTCATATATTTTATTTTGACTTGTGACTTTGCATGATATTAAATTCATATTATTGTGTTAGAGCATCGTATATCTACTCAAGACAAATAGGCAAGGTTACCACCTTTTAAGGACATGATTGCAGGCCATCTTTGGCTCGTTTGTGCTTAAATGCCCCACCTCATATAAATTTATCCTTCTAGTACCCCTTTGAGCCTATTGGAAAATTTACCTTTATACATTCTTTGATAAGCCACGTTAACCTTTAACCCTTCACCATTTACGAAAATTGAGTTTACCTTCTTATTTCTAAGAAATTAGGAACGAGAGATGAAAATGAACGAAAAGAGAGTAAGTGGAGAGATACTGAGTTGTGGTGTTTACTGAGAGTGTATGGCAAAAATATAAAAGAAAAAGGGGGGAGAAAAAAAAAATTGTGAAAAATAATGAAAAATATGAGGTGCTTCAAAAGAAAAAGAAAGTTGAGAAAAATAGAAAAATAGTGAGAGATTAGAAAAGAAAAAGAAGAGAAATAGAAAAATCAGAAGTTTGTTTCTTTTCCGATTTCTCAGAAATTTTGAATCTCAATTCCCTTTCTTTCTTACCCTTTCCTGAGCCCCATTACAACCCTATAAAAGACCTTCATGATCTGATCTTGCATTGGTAACTGCCTTGTGGAGAGTAAATATATGATACTTATGACACTTGATATGACATACTTAGGATATACAAGTATCTGTTCTTATGAGATTTGATTTTGTTCATTGATTACATCGTGTTTCAGTTATCATGTGAGACCTTTTTGCTTGTTTTGTATTGATCTCTCACATATGTGCGAAAGCTTACCCATCATCGGAGTGATTTTATTTCGAGAGTATACCTAAAGTGAGGATTGAGTCTAGACAACAGACCCGACGGTTTTCCGTTTGGACTAGTTCTGAGATGGATGAATCTTGGTTTGGGTATGCACACACTTCACGTTTAGGCATGAATGGATGAGTTGTCTAATAATTTGAGCATTAGATTAATTTGAATGGATACTAGCATGATTGACATGACATTAATATTTAAGATTGATGATTCACATATTGAAACAATTAATATTTTTATTTTTGAATAATATATATGTTATAAAAAATCATGTTTTGAAAACTCAATTTTGCCGATGGTTTGGAATTTATTGAAGTTTATGGGTAACTTTACTGTAAACCTTCAGGAGACACAACTCCTCCACTAGGGATCACCTAGGGGTTTAAAGGCTTGTTGCACACGCTAAGTGCAATCGTGTTCCCTATGAAAGTGGCATTTATTTTCTTTAGTTTGCTTTGCTCGAGGACTAGCAAAGTGTAGGTTTGGGGGTGTGATGAGTAGTGAAATATGATGATATTTCACCCCTAGATACCTATATTTAGCCATCCGATGAAGGCTATCTGATAAGAATTATTAGATTTGAAGTGTTTCGAAAGCCCAAAGAATTCTGAAAATAATGTCAAAACACTGCAACTTTGGGTCATCGAGAACTTGGTGCGACTTGTAGCTCAATTTGGACATTCAGGACGGACGAATTATGAAATTATTAAAACACAAAAGTTGTAGATCTTTCTATCAACTTTCCAACGGATCACGTATCGCCTCAATCTGAGTTCGGGACAGAAAGTTATGGCCAAAATACGGAATCCATGTCTGATGTAAAGTTCGACGGGAATTCACGAAAATCTGGGAGGTCGATGCATCGACCCTATTGGGTCAATTAATCGACCCTAAATTTTCGAGTTGGAACACCTCTGTGGCTGGGAAACTTCGGCTCTATTTAAAACGAATCAAACACTTCGAAAAGGAGAGCAAAAATTAGAGCAAAAATTAGAGCAAGAATTAGAGATAGGAATTAGATGGTTTTTTTATAGGAAATAATTAGAGATTTTTTAGAGAGAGTTTTTTTTTAGAGGATTGTTTATTCATTATTATTTTTGGTTTTAGACTGCTCTGAGCATCTTTTTAAAAGTTCTTCTTTTCTCCTTCTTCTAGGGATTGATTTGGGTAGATTGTACTTAGGATTTGCACTGTCTTTCTTTTATATTCATAGATTGTATTTAGGAAAAGGCATTGTAACCAAAGATTTTTTGGAAGAAATAAAAAGAGGAACGACTTTGAATGAACAAGGAGATCATACACCAAAGATGAGCGGCTAAATCAGTAGATTGGGAAAGATGCGATCCCCAGATAAGTACCCATATTTATGATTAATACCATAGTCTAATGTTTTTATTGTTTTGATCTACACATCACGAGATACACTATGCTTCTTACATGACTCATACCGCAATGATAGGCTGAGTCATTGTTTTTAGATAGGGTATGCCGGATTGATGATCATACTTTATTTCAAATCATTTTTATGAATGAATGATGGTGATGGTGTGAATGATTCTTTAATGAAAAGGGGGTACAAATCTGGGGTAGCATATTTCTTGATCTTATTTAAATATTATTCTTAGATTCATCAGTAATTAGTTGTTTAGATTAATTTATTTTTCTTGCATTTAGAAAAAGTGATAAATTTTTGGTTAAATTGAATCTGCCCTTTGGTACTTCCTTGGGGACGTTTTTAAATCTCTGAAAGAATTAATTAAAATTCAAGATTTCCCTGTGGGTTCGACACCTTTGTTCTTGCCATACTGCAATAGATCTTGTGCACTTGCAAGGGTTACATTTAAAATACACCACCCCCCACCGCCTAAGGAGCCGGACCCATTACAATTTCTTTGGGATGAGTATGAAGAAGTCCAGAGGATCTTGGCCAAGGAGGAGAAGAAAAAACAGAAGAGAGAGAAGAAGAAGAAAAAAAAATCGAACCACCTGCATCTCCCCCACCATCTTCCTCAAACCCTCCACCACCGACTCCCCCTTGATCCCTGTTCTCCCCCCCCCTTATTTTGTCTGTTCTTAGAATTTTACTTTTCTTTTTAAATCTTTTTGTAATATTTTTTTTTATATTATAATGAATTTTTCTTTTTGTTCTATACTGTTCAGTTTCCCATCTTTGCTTAGTTCTATATGGCTGCTCTTATGTATTTTTATGTCTTCTTGTGTGTTTATTTGTCCTGTATGGAATTTACTGTACTTTCTCACCTTTGAACCAGTGAGGACACTGCTCCTCATGGTTTGGGGGTGTGGCAGGATAGGTCTGCCAATAGAATAGTTAACTTTAGTGCAGTAATGGTGGTGTAAATGGGATGAATAAAGTCAATTTCCAACTAACTTGTTACAAAGAGGAAACTTGTAAAAAATTAAAATATTTTTTCAGACTTTTCGAAACTGAAAATGTTAAAATCTTGACACCAGCATGAAGCTAACATCAGAAAATTTTCCAGTTAGTACTCAGTGAACCTCAGAAGAGAGACACAGATGAAAATACACCCCATGGGTTAATTTGAGGACCATACCTAGTGAGATTTGGGCCCACCATTTTCTTTTGAAGAGTATTTTTGGCATTAATTCTTGCTCTAAGGACTGAGTTAATCAAGACTTTTTCACTAGAAGTTGGGCACCTCCAAATCAAAACTGATTGACAGCACTCATGACACTAAGGAAATGATCCAGGGCCTTCATTTGGACAGTTTGAGCCTGAAAATCCAACCTTTTTAAAAAGCTGCCCTTTTGCATACACTAGTTGAGCCTTAAAAATCCTACTTTTTTTTACAAACACCAGAATACTTGCACCTTAACCTCATGACCTGATTCAACCTTACCCTCACTCTTTCAGAAGGTAAAGGAGAAGGAGTTAAAGATAGTGAGAGTGGTCCAACATTCTGTGGAAGGTGAAGAAAAGCAACTTATGAATAGCAGTGTATCAATGGTATTTGTGTGGCAGTTTATCATAAAAAAAATATATAAAAAGATTGAATAAAAAAAAAATAAATAAATAAAGAGAAAAAGAAAGAGAAGTCTAGAGAAGAACATCATCTGAAAATTTAAAAGAAGAGGCGAAGCTGACCACTTTGATTCTGGAATATATCAAGAAAGATGAAGTTTTGCGGAAATGAAGGTTGTGAAGTCATGAATCACTCCTTACCTTGCTGATTTCTTAATTTTAATTCCCTTTTTACCCCTTGATTCTTTACATCCCTCACCCATAGGCCACATTAGAACCCATTCAAAAAGACCTTGTAGATCCAAAGTGAAATGAGCTGTCATGTGGAGATGAGGAGTTGTCCAATCTATGGTGAAAAGCGATGAGGATGTTAGAAATTAGAAGCTTTGCCTATGCTCCTGCTTATAGGCCCATTTGGGGTTAGTAACTGCTCTTGAGCTACTTTAAATGTGAACACCCTCAGATTGTCAATGTTGAGAGAGTCTTGGTGAGAATTGGGTCTAAATTTTAACCTCATTGAGGTTGTATCCAACCTGAATTTTGAATTAAAGGCAAGCTGGGTACTGATTTTTACACATTGAATTTCTAATGTAAAATGAATGGTGGTGATGCAAACACTTGCTAAATTTTGAGTTTTGAATGGCCTGCATTACTGCTGCAGTTCCCTCTAAATGTTAAAGAATGGGTGTGGAATGAAGCTTTATACATTGAATTTTGTGTTGTCATTAACTGCACTATATTTAACTGTTCTAATGGTGAAGTTTGTGGGTATCTTCACTGAAAACCCTCAGGAGACTTCACTCCTCCAATAGGGATCACCTAGGGGTGTAAAAGGCTTGGTACATTGCTAAATGTACCTGTGATCCCTACGAAAGTGGCATTTAATTAGTTACAGCTTTGCTAAGGGACTAGCAAAGATTAGGTTTGGGGGTGTGTTAAGACCTGAAAAGTACCACTTTTCACCCCTTAACTTAAACTCTGTTAGACCCTTAATCATTTAATAAATGTGTTTTAAGTCTATCCTGTAGGTAATAAGCAGTGGTTGCAAATAAGGCCCTAATCATGCCAAGAAGCTTACCTTTTTGCCCCAAAAGTGCCTCAGAGAAAGAAAGTTAGACCCAGATAGAACTGGATGTAGCTTAGGCACAGCAAAGCAGAAAAAAGTTAAGAAGTGAGCCTCGTGCAAATGTTGCAGGGCTCAATTGAACCAAAAAGAATGCTTCGCGCAGTTGTCGCGGGTTTCTGAGGGCAGTACACCAACTGCTCGTGCCGTTCTCGTGCGACTTGTTGACAGAAGGAATTGAAAAGAAGACATCGTGCGGTTCTCGCGAGGCTCAGTCATAAGCGCTCACGAAGCACTCGACCAGTCTCGCGTAGCTCAAGAAAGGAGCCGTTAATCTTTGCGCGATTCACTAAGGAGAGAGAGCTCCAGGCATTCCTGTGCACAGCTGTCACGCAGTGGCCGTGGGATATAGACCTTCGAGGAACTGCTCGCACAATCTAGAAGCCCATGCACATTATTTCTTCGTGAGGATCGCTGCGGGATTCATCAAGGAATGAGCCGTGCGCGTAATTCCTGCGCCATTCAAATGGAAAGAGCAATCCCACGACGACCAAAGTATCAATCTCGCGACTGCAAGAGCTTCAAGTCAAATCAACCCCGTGACACCAATTCTATCAAACGATAAGACCTAGAAAGCCTTTCTACCTAGCGAGGCTCGGGTTCTTAACTTCTCCCCACTTCTGCAGGGACAATCTGGGAACTTTCAGCAACTAGAGCATGCACTCCAATGCCCAAATCTTCGTGCACAAGCCTCGAGGCATCCAAGGAACAGAAATAGGCCATGATAGCATTGATAAATTAGGGTTTTCCTAACCCTAATTCTGAGAGAGCTGACTGCTATATAACCCTAAGCCTAGTTTAGGTTTAGTGGACTTCTGTACTCCTTGAAACCAACTGTAGAATTGCAGTAGGCTAAGGTTAGGGTTTAGACAGTTTCTTTTTCCCTTTTTCTTCTCTCTATAGTCTAGCACTTGTTGACTATGTCTTTGTATGTCTATTTGGAATAGATTTAATGGAGTTTTATAATAGGATTTTATGCATGTATGGGATTGGTGTTTTGTGAGTTGTTCTGTACAAGGCTACTGCCTTGAGATCCTCCATTGCTATGTTGTATTGTAAGCAATGGAGGATTATTTTTAAAAGTTTCATTTAGATCCAAGTGACCTATGTGTCCAGGTTAGACACATTACAGGCCTATGCCCCACCACAGGGTCCACTAAATCTGAATCCCCATGGGAGCTTGAGCTGGTAGCCTTGTGAACATGGTGGTGGCAGCAATATTCTTGTTCTGTCTTAGACCATTGTGAGGAGGATGGCCTCTGTGGATAGTCTGTGACCATTTAAGTGGACAAATTATAGCCCTAGGGTGAGGCCAATCCACATATCTAAGAAAGATCCTTCTTCTCTGCACTTATGCTTGTAGCCTTGTGAGAGCTTGTGCAGAGACAGACTCCCCTGTATTTGTATAGACCCACCATCAGATGGCAGATCTGATCTGGCTATAGAGATTGTAGGCTTGTGACTGAATCACTACGGTCTTTCTAAAGTAGTGAACAGCTAGGCTTAAAAGCTAGTACTCAAACTCTTACTGGTTCTGTGTGTCCAAGCTAGTGCACATTGCAGGCCTAGCCCCACACAGAACTTTAAAGGTTGAGGTTCCTATGGATTCTTGAGCTGGTAGCCTGGAAGAAGTAGTGCCTATAATGATAAACTTGTTCTGACCCATATCTGGATTGTGGTTCCCCTATTAGATAGTCTGTGACCATTCAAGTGGACAGGATATAGCCATAAGGGATTGGATCATGGCACAGGGGTGAGTTGGATCCTTTCACCTCTTTGGTGATAATGTAGCCATTGAACAAGATTTCTATAGTAGCAGATCTGAGTCTGAGTTATAAAACCCATCAGATCTGTGCTTAATAGCTTACTTCTCACCCTTTTATATTTATTTTCTCACACTCCATCATTCTTCTCAACCATTTCTGTAGTTTAGGCATTAGGTTACCTTAGGATTTAGATAATAGAGACCTTAAATCCCCTTCCATTTAGGATTGCTAGATCTGGAGGGCCTACTAAAGATAGCTCCCTTGGAGCTTCAGATTAACTTTCCCTGTGGGACAAACTCTTACTTATTAAAACTTGATACAACAAGCCCTGTATCTTGCAGGACTGTTTATTTTTAGGCTTGCTGCTCTGTAGTTTTCAATCCACCTTTGATTTATTTCGCTAACCCCATTCTTATCACTGTCTCCAATAAAGTCAGTAGCAAGCACTTAAAATATCCTAACAGATAGCCCTGGTGAGAATTGAGTCTGAATTTTAACTTCATTGGGGTTGTATCCAACCTGATTTTTTAATTTAAGGCAAGCTTGGTACTGATTTTTGCACATTGAATTTTTGAAGTAAAATGATTGGTGGTGATGCAAATACATGCTAATTTTGAGTTTTAAATGGCCTGCCTTACTGCTGTAATTTCCTCTAATTTTAAAGAATAGGTGTGGACTGATGATTTATTCATTGAAATTTGTTTTTATCATTGACGGCACTATAATTAACTGTTTTAATGGTGAAGTTTGTGGGTATCTTCACTGAAAATCCTCCACTAGGGATCACCTAGGGGTTTAAAAAGCTTGGTACATATCCTAAATGTATCTGTGCTACCTACGAAAGTGGCATTTTCTATTTTTAATAGTTGTTTTTAAATTTTCCTTTGCTCGAGGAATAGAAAAGATTAGGTTTGGGGGTGTGTTAAGCTCTGAAAAGTACCACTTTTCACCCCTTAACCTGACCTTTGATGGACCTCTGAATGGACTAATAAAGTGTTCTAAGTGTGTGTTGTAGATAACAGGAATTTGTAGCTTAATTATGCAATCCATCATATTTCAAGCCAAGAAGGATGATTTTTATGCTAAGTTGTGGAGCTGAAGAATTTATTGGGAATGCACCATGGTGGTTCACACCATCGGGACAATGTTGTCACGCTTCAGGGCCTTAGATGGCCTGTCGAGGGTATGAGGTGAAGCCCAAGTAGAGAGGAGAGTTGTTGCAAGGAATTAAGGAGAACGGCTACAATGTAGCAGTGTGTATGTGGGACACAATAGTTGAAAACTGCTCCTGCATATGCCTTGAACTACGCGAGCTGCTGTAATTTGAAGCTGCAGTTTATCACCACGCAAGGTTCACATTAGAACCTGACCTTTTGTTGCATTGGAGCCTAGCGAGCAGCTTGAATGCTGCTGAATTCCATCCTAGCGAGCTGATGTTTTGAGCCCAGCGAGGTGCATGTGAGATGCGCGACCTGAAGTTGCTGCAAAGTGAACTAAGCGAGCTGCACCCAATGCGCCTAGCGAGCTGTCGAAGCTCCATTTGAACCTGGCAGGCTCCTAGTTGTTTTGAGCCTAGCAATCAGAACTTTAATCATTTGGAGCAGCCAAAGCCTTCATCCTCTTGAGTTGCAATGATGAGGATTTAAAGCCACATAGCTGGAGCAGCATTACTGCCATGGCAGCAGCCTATACTTGAAGCCAACAACACTTGAGAACTTTTAAAATGAACTTTATGTGCTGCTACACCATCCAATTGGGTTGTTATATATTTCAGATACATGATAGCAGCAGCACTGCAGCCTACATTCAATCCACAAAGCAGCTACATTGAAGAACAAGAGCTTAAAACCTGCAGATTTAGCACATTGGAGCAGCGTATAGGCTGAAAGCATTTTGTCGAACAGTTGTTGTGCGCACTCGAGCAGCTGTGGTGCACCTCTCGAGTACATCAACTAAACCCCCATGGGCTACGAACTCGAAGGCGAGTGGCGTAGAGCTGAAAAATATAGGCATTTGAGTTGTTCTGCTGTTGAGGCATTTTGTCGAACAGGTGCAGTGCTGAAAAATGTTGTATTTCAGTCCAGTGAGATTTAAGTTGCTGAAATATGTTGTATTTCAGCTCTGCCAGATTTAAGTTCCTTATGTATTGCAACTCAGCGAGATTTAATTTCTGAAGCTTCAACTCAACGAGTTTTAACTTCTGAAGCATTTCAGCTCAGCGACATCAAAGTTTTGAAGCTTCAACTAAGCGAGAACTCATTGAGATTTAAGTGAGATGCATATCTGAAGCTGTCATCTATGTGAGGCACTAATTCCAGCAACCTATTTCAGCACCCAAGGATATTTTGGGTATTTCACACATTCTAGGGCATGCATCCCAATGTCCCACACTTTCCAAAGAAACAAAGGGCCACAGATGGGCCATGAAATCAACTCGAAACCTACTCAAATCTGATTGGCTAATGCATATTAGGGTTTCAAGGGTTGCCTATATAAGGGACTGTTATCTACATTTGTAAAGGAGCCGAGATTAGCATGGTTCACTTAGGGTTTTAAATCCAGGAATGGCTTGAGATCTGAACCAAGAATAGCCTGTGTTCATTTAGGGTTAGGGTTTAGTTTTCTTTTTTCATTTTTTCTTCTCTCTTAGCTCAGCACTTGCTAGCTAAACCTTTGGTAAGCATTTGTGTGGTTTTATTTCATTTTTGTAATAGTTCAGTAAACATTGGGATTTGGTATTGAGCTGTTGTACATAAGGCTGCTGCCTTGAGAGATTTCATTGTTAATAACACCAGATCAATGGAATCTTTGTTTGAATGCTTACTCAATCTATTATTTTCCTATTTCTCCATAGTTTTGTTTAGGTTATAACATACATTTAGGGTTTGAGCTTATTGAAAGGCCCATGAAAGCTTGAGCGTGATGCCCTGGGACGATGGTGGCAGTCAACAGTTTTCACGTTCTGTTCTTAGTATTTGTGGATTAGGGAGCCTCTGTGGATAGCCTGTGAATATTAGAGTGGACAGACTATAGCCCTAGGGTAAACTTGGTCACAATTTGAGATAGATTCTTCCTCTCTGCACTGGGACTTATAGCTTAGTGAGAGATTGTGCAGGAACAAACTCCCTTCTGTTTTACTTGACCGCTATCAAATGTTAGATCTGGCTTCTCTATAGTGATTGCTGATTGGGAGGCTGAGTCATTGAAGGCCTTTTCTAACAATGATCAGCTGTGCTTAAATCCTTATTCAACTTGTTGCTGGTCCTTTGTGTGGGCATCAATGTGTCACTGGCCTTGACAATACACAGAGGGCTTTATGGGTTGGAACTCCTATGAATGTCAGCCAGATCTGTGTGCAAAACTGGGGAGCTTGTAGCCTGGCAAACATAGTGTCTGCAATGGTATTCGTGGCCTGATGTGATTCAGTGGATGAGGTTTGATCAGCTTACTCCTTTAGATTAGATTAGCAATTTCTGCCTTGATTAATGGGATTTGACAAACTCTATATGATAGACTATGTCCATTTGAGTGGACAGACTATAGCCTTAAGAGAACCCCAAATGGCATGGGTTAAGTTGGATATTTCTACCTTGTTGAGATTAGTAATAGCACTTTAGTAAGGACTTGCTACAGAGAAAGCCCTAAATCTGAGTTACATAACTGAATGAACCTTAACTCAAACTGCTTACTACTCACCCTTTTACTTTTATTTTAACACACATCATCATCCTTCTTTATCCCTTTCTTTAGTTGTAGTTTATTCTTATCTTTTCCTAGTTTCAGTATAGCTTAGTGACACCTAAGCACCCTTCCTTTAGGACTGCCAGATTTGTAGCTAGATCTGGAGACTACTATACAACTCTTGTGGTTGAGATCATTAGTCCCTGTGGGACAAACTCTTACATACCAAAACTTACTACAACAGGCCCTGTATCTTGCAGGTTTATGTGTATTTTTAGACTTACTATTTTATGTTTTTCAATCCACCTTTGATTTATTTTTACTAACTCATTCTTATCACTGTTTTCAAATAAAGCTAGCAGCAAGCATCTAAAATACCGATATCACATACACACAGCAGAAACACAAGTAAAACATAGAAAATATAGCACAAATTTTAGCAAACAAATTCAAAAACACACAACTAATGCTACAGATCTAAAAATGTAAAGGAGTTAGGAAATGCAAACTTTAACACGACTTTCTCCTCCAATTAGCACAAAGCTCCTCTTAAAACAACAAATCCAGATCTGTAATCACAAAATTAAATTACAAAAATCTACAGCATTAAATAGTCAAACACAAAATAGGCAATTAGAAATCTAAATCTAAAATGATAAAAACTTAGATCTACCACTTTTTAAAAACACAAATCCCTGGCAGCAGCACCAAAAACTTGTTGACTTAGTTACCTTACAATTACTAAGTGGTTAAAACATCAAATTAAAAGGGCAAAGTACAGATTTATGGGATTAAGGTAAGCAAGCAGTCCTGGAAGAACCAAGGCTATTGCAGCATGTTTTAATAGGTAAGTCCGGGTAGGTCTACAAGGAAATATGCTTGGAAATAAGGTAAATCTCCAGATCTATGACAGATCTGGCACTCTATCCTAATTTAGACTAAATCAAAATAGGAAAGAGGAGAGGTTTCTAAGATTTGTCACTCTACTAAGAAAATCAATTGGATCAAAGGCAATGCATAGGATAGATTTGCTATAATCCGTCATCCGACCACAAGCTTAGATGCAAGGTATAAGAATCTAATCTCAACCAAAGAGTTGAAGCAATCATAAAGCTATAATCTATCTACTTCAATGGTCACAGATCATCCCAGATATTGTCCCAATTCAAGGATCTTGATTGGAATAGGTAAGCTATTATAGATGTTGTGGTTGCCAGGCTACAAGCTCAAGCATCCACAGGGATATCTAATCCAGGGAAATCAAATATGAAAAGTGAAATTTAGATCAGCATCAACTTTAAGAACCATAATTACACTGTAATAATACAACTTACAATCCTATTGTGCTCAGATATGCAATCTGTGCAACATACAATCCCTTATAAAGCCTCTGAAACTCTCAATTTACAGCTCTCAACCTTACCCTAGCTACTGAAGTGGTTTAGCCAACCATGATTGGCTAAGGAGAGAATGGGGGAAGAAGGAAGAGAGAGGGAATTTTTGGAGGGAAATGGAATTTTGAATTGGCTTTGGTTCTCTCAATTTTTGGATGAATTTTTAGTGTAATTCCTCTTCTATTTATACTCTTCCCTCATATATGTTTCAACCAATCAGAGCTCAAGAGAATAATTCAGTTATTCTCAGCTGCTGATGTGGCTGATTTCTCTTTTAGAAGCTTTTCCTCATTGGTTTGAAACTGGCAAGTACATGTGATGAAGTTAGAGTTTTCATTTGTGTACCAAAACTTACCCCAAGGGTTGCTAACATGCCATGAAATGTGTGCACGAAGTACTGAAGGTGGCAGAAATCAGAAGCTAGAACTGAGAGGTTCCCAATTCGAGTGTCAAGAGGTTATGAATCCTCCCTGTGTTCACATCGACAGGTTGCAAGTGGAGCTCGACATGTTGACTGACTTCTCGACAGGTTGGCTTTAGCTCGTCGACAAGATTGAAAGCACAAATCTACCTGTTGTCCTAACTGCATTTATCCTCTCGACAAGTTATAAAGCATCCTGTCGAGTAGTTATACAGTTCCATTTAAGTGCTCGACAGGTTCTCTGTTGGATCTTGACAGGTTCATTTGAACTAGTCAACAGGATTGGCAGAAGAATCTTAACTTCTGCCCGAGCTCCCTCAATCCTCTCGAGATGTTATAAAATAACCTATCGACTTGCTTTACAGTTTCTAGGCATCCGTTCGACAGGTTGCTGGAACCTCACGAGCTCTCCTGCATCTCCAGGTAAGGCTTCGGCAGGTTCTCTTCTGATGCACCTCCAACCTCTCGACAAGTAAGCATGTACATCCAAAACCTCTCGACAGGTCCTTTCCTTCAGTCCCAACTGCTCGACAGGTACTGGGAAGCTCTCGACATCTTCATATACGAACACCCAGCCTCTCGACAACTTCATTCCTTCCTCTCAGAACCTCTCAACAGCTTGAGTTTAACCTCTCGAGCTCTTCTTATGCTTACTTCCACAACTGGCGCACTGCTCTAGGGTGCTGTTCTTCATCTGCTCAGCACTCAGCACCTCTTGAGGGGTTCAATCCTCATTAGATGCAGCTGGTCTTGCTCCCTTGTGTGCCCATGTGGACACATATCATTGCCATGGAGCTCTAGGGCTATGTGGACTACCTGATTGCTGGCTTTTTGGTCTACATAAGCACATGTTGAGGCAGCAGATCTGTTCTTTGGCCCTTTTAGGTGGATGTCTGTACTAAGACTTCAATTTATTGCATGTCTACAAAACACACTCAAAACACTTTATTAGTCAACTCAAAGGTCCATCAAAAGTCAGGTTAGGAGGTGAAAAATGGTATTTTTCACTGAGTAACACAATGCAAGGTTCCTCATGGTTTCCAAATACCTGCAGTGGTTAGCCAATATCATACCAGTATTAAAGAAAGATCAGGTCTGTTCTTTGGCCCTTTTAGGTGGATGTCTGCACTAAGACTGCAATTTATTACTTGTCTATAAAACACACTTAAAACACTTTATTAGTCAACTCAAAGGTCCATCAAAAGTCAGGTTAGGAGGTGAAAAATGGTATTTTTCACTGAGTAACACAATATGGGGTTCCTCATGGTTTCCAAATACCCGCAGTGGTTAGCCAATATCATACCGGTATCGAAGAAAGATAAAAAAATTCAATCATGCATCGACTTCAAAAACATGAATAAGGCGAGCTCGAAAGACGACGTTCCTTTGCCACACATCGACATCTTAGTCAATAATAATGTCAAGCATGGGATGCTCTCATTCATAGACGGTTTCTCCAGTTACAGCCAGATCAAAATGGTAGAGGCGGATCGAGAAAAGATAACATTCATCACGCCTTGGGGCTCTTTCTGCTACCGAGTCATGCCATTTGGGTTAAAGAATGTCAGGGCAACATATCAAAGGACAATGACAGCACTATTCCACAACATGATGCATTGGGAAATCGAGGTGTACATCAACGACATGATCACCAAGTCACAGGAGAGGTGATCACCAAGTCACAGGAGAGAGGTGATCATCTGGTGAACCTCCAAAAGCTATTTGAAAGACTGAGAAAGTAAAGGTTGCATCTGAACCCACAGAAATGTGCATTCGGCGCTATGTTGGGAAAGTTACCTGGTTTCATCATTAGCAGAAGAGGCATCGAGGTCGATCCAGTGAAAGTAAAGGCCATTATAGAAATGTCGCCACCGTCAACTGAGAAAGAGGTCAGAGGATTCTTAGGTAAAATACTATACATTAGTCAGTTTATTGCACAATTAAATCCTATCTGCACACCGATATTCAAGTTACTGAGAAAAGATTTGCCTGTCAAATGGAATGAGGATTTCCAAGCAGGGTTCGACAAGATCAAAATTTACCTCCTCAATCCTCCTATGTTGGTACCACTAGTACTCGAGAAACCACTCGTAATGTACCTCTCCAGGACAGAAGTTTTGATGGGATGTGTTGTTATTCACTAAAAAGTACCACTTTTCACCTCTTAACCTGGCCTTTGCTACACCTTGAAGCTGACTAATAACTTTTGTTTCAGTGTGTATTGTAGTTAGTAATAAATTATGTAGCTTAACACAAAGTCCATACTTTTGGTGCCAAGAAGAGAGAGAATTCAAGCCAAGGATGACAGCTGAACCAAAGACTAATGGAACACCATAGTGATACACACCATGGTGACTACTTTGCTTGTCATGATGGACCAAGAAAGTCTAGCAAATGAAAGAAGTATAGATGAGAGTGGAGGAAGCTATAACAGAAGCATGTGCATAGCAGCAGAGGAGCAAATGAGCTATCTCACATAGTTGAGGTGCTGCCTCACATGGCTAAAGCTGCAGTAAAGCTCCCTCGCACGGATATTACATGCAACACACTAGAGCACACAAAGAAGTCATGCAGCTCAGTGAAGGAATTATCACAGAACAGTTTCTCGACAGCAGTCGCACACTTCAGCTACAATCAACACTTAAAGAACTCACGGAGCTCTCACGCACTAAGCCTTTAGAAATTCAACTCGTGAAGTTCTTGCAAGGATCAAGGCTTATAGAAATCGTGCGCACTATCTCTCAAGGCCAATCTGCACAAATAACAATAGCTAACTCATGAAGTTCTCTCGTGCAGCTCTCACACGCCTAGAGGATTAACCCTGTATCGAGCGAGATGCGCTAACCACTTGATAAGAAATCAAGCAAGATGTAAAGGCATCTGTGCAAGTACCTCACGATAGGAAAGTCTGAACTCCTACTGTGCGAGTGCATTCAAAGCCAGAGTAGCTACGAGATAATGCGAAGTCCACTTGCGTGAGTAAATAAACCTTTCAAGCTAATTCTTATCTCGCGAGGACTCTGCAAGCTGTGCGAGGGAACTAAAGAGCAAAAAGCAACTACGTGATAAGCTTAAATCCTCCTGCGCGAGAAAGCAACATTTAAAGCCAAATTTTACCTCGTGAGTACTCTGCAAGCCACACGAGAGAATTAATGTTCAGAAGCCAGCCTCGAGAAGCTCAGGCTCTCCACTACTCAGTCTTAACTCCATGATCTTTTAGGGATTTCCCCAGGTCTAGGGCACACATTTCGAGGCATTAATCTTGAGGCACACATCCCAAGGCATCCATGGGTTGTACCAGTACCACATTTGTTAGAAAAATTAAGGTTTACTCTTCTGTTGGCTAAGGCATTGGGACTGAGTATATAAGCTGCACTTGTAACTTAGAATAGGATCTCTCCTTCAACCTCTGTCTATGGTGAGTTCGAGCAGGCTAGGGTTAGGATTTGATTACTTTTTTCTCTCATTTTTCTTCTCTCTTAACCCAGCACTTGCTGGCTAAATCCCTTGTAAGCAGTTAGGTATAAGTTCATTTAGTTTTGCAATGGGTCATGTAAACATTGGGATTTTGTGATGAGTAGTTGTGCACAAGGCTGCTGCCTTGAGAAATTGCATTATAGGCAATATTGATCAATAAAATTTATACTTTAAATGTTCATTCAATCTGTTATTTTCCTATTTGCACATAGTTTTGTTCAGGCTATAGCATGCATTTAGGATTTAAGCTGATTGAAATGCCCATGGAAGCTTGAGTTTGTAGCCCTGGGACCATGGTGGCAGCAGTAGTTTACATGTTCCTTCTCAGACCCCTGTCATGAGGATAACCTCTATGGATAGCCTGTGACCATTTAATTGGACAGACTATAGCCCTAGGGTGATTCCAAGCCCAGATATGAGAATGATTCTTCTCCTCTACACTTCAGCTTGTAGCCTGGTGAGAGGTTGTTGCAGGAACTAGCTCCCCTCTGTGTTACTGGACCAATATCAGATGTTAGATTTGACTTTTTCTATAGTGATTGCAAACTTGAGGGTTGAGTCATTACAGGCCTTTAGTAGCAATGACCTGCTACATTTAAGTCCCTTATGGGTTGGAATTCCTATGAATGCCTGCCAGATCTGGAGAGCTTGTAGCCTAATAAACATAGTGTCTACATAGTTTTAATGTTCTAATTTGATCAATTGGCTGGAGGACATCTATTGGATAATTTGTGACCATTTGAGTGGATAGGTTATAGCCTTAAGATCAGTCTACTCCATTTGATCAGATCGTTTTCTGATTTTCTTCATGTGCTTTGATCTTCCCTATTGGATAGTATGTGACCATTAAAGTGGACAGGTTATAGCCTTAAGGAACCAGGTTGAATCACAAGAGTGAGTTGGATTCTTCTTCCTTGCTGAGGTTTTTGATAGCACTTAAGCAAGGATTCCTGCAGAAGCATATCTAGATCTGAGTTACACAACTGATATGAATTTGGCCTAGTAGTTTACTTCCCACCATTTTATCTTTATTTTAACACATCATCATGACCTTCTTCATAACCCTTTCTTCAGGACAGGATTGCACTTTATTTATTTTCTTTTAGTAGGTAATTTAGTGTAGTTATGACACCCAACTCCCTTTCTTTAGGATTGTCAGATCTGTAGCTAGATCTGAAAGCCTACTATTATAGCCCATTTTGGGTTCTAGATCAATTTCTCTATTGGACAAACTCTTACTTACTTAAAACTTGCTACAACAAGCCCTGGATTCTTGCAGGACTGTGATTTGGTTTTGTGTTGTGTTCATTCCCCATTTTGTTTTGTTTTGTTTTGCTCTTTATCATTTTTATAATAAAAAGAAGCAGCAACCTTACAACAAGTGTCTTAGGGTAGCACAATGAAACTGGAAGAAGAGAGCAGGCAATTTACTACCTAAGCAAGAAGTTTACTGATTATAAGATACGCTATTCTCATCGTGAGAAAGCAAGCCTGGCTCTAGTATGGGCTACACAATGGCTCTGTCACTAGTTGCTATCTCAGGTAGTTCTCCTTCTAGCACCGATGGACCCATTGAAGTACTTGTTCAAAAAGCCAGCTCTCACTAGGTGGACCGCACACTGATAGCTTCTCTTATTCGAATTTGACATCACATATGTCACTCAAAAGTTAGTCAAAGGGAAAGCAGTCATTGATCATCTCACTGGGAACCCCTTACCTGATTACAAGCCTCTGAGATCGAATTCTCGGATGAAGACATTTTGTTCATGACTGAAGATGACACAGAAGAGACATAAGAGTCCTGGGTAATGCACTTTAATGGGGCATCAAACACAAAAGGTCAAGGAGTCGGTTCTATTCGAATCTCGCCAAAGGGATCTCATATACTAGTCTCCATCAAGCTCAATATTCCTTGCACCAACAACATGGCCCAGTATGAAGCCTGTGTAGCCGGCTTACAAGCAACTCTTGATCTGAGAGTAACTCATCTCAGGGTGTTTGGTGACTCCCAACATAGCATATGCTAGACCAACGGAGATTGGAAAACAAAGGATTAAAAGTTGATCCCATACCATGAGCACCTTGAAGATTTGATTGTGTGCTTCGATGACATTACTTTATCTTACGTCCCGCAAGTAAGAAATTGCTTTGCCGATGCACTGGCAACTTTGGCATCAATGGTCGAAAATCCCTACGACGTCGAGATGAAGCCAATCATGATCGAATAGAGAAATGAGCCCGCCTTCTACCTCCAAATCGAGGAATCAGCAAAGCCCGATGATAGCCTCCATGGTTCTCAGACATCAAGAACTTCCTTGAAACACAAATCTTCCCTAAGGGGTGTCCAAAGCAGATAGGCAGACCATCCAAACTCTAGCATCAAATTATGTCATCTGTGGCCAGTGCCTCTACAAATAGTCGTATAACAATATTTTGCTTAGATGCCTAAATAAAAATGAGGCAGCCAATGTCATAAAAGAGATCCACGAAGGAGTATGCGGAGCACACATCAATGAATGCATGCTCACTAAAAAGATCCTACAGTAAGGGTATTTCTGGACCACCATGGAAACTGACTATTGTAAGCACATTCAGAAGTCCTACAAATGTCAAGAACTCTCCAGTTTGATGCACGCTCTAGCCATAGATCTAAACAACATGACCACTCCATGGCCATTTGATACATGGGGCCTTGACATCATCGGAAAGGTCATTCTGAAAGCTTCTAATGGGCATCAGTTCATCCTGATCGCTATCGAGTACTTCGCCAAATGGGTACAAGCACCATCATACAAGAAGATCATGGCTGATTATGTCAAAAAGTTCATCAAGAACAATATCATTTATCAATTCGGCATGCCTAAGGGTATCATCATGGACGACACCAATTTTTTGAACAAGCACATCAGAGCCTTATGCGAGCAGTATAAAATCAAACATCATCGCTCGTCACCATATCAGTCGCAAACCAACAGAGCAGTAGAAGCTACCAACAAAATAGTTATCTGTATCCTTGAGAAGATGGTCGTTACCTATCAAGACTGGAGTGAAATGTTACTCTTCACACTATGGGCCTATCGAACATCAATCCATACCGCTACAAGGGCAACACCGTTCTCCCTTGTGTATGGAACTGAGGCAATACTGCCAGTTGAAGTCAAAGTACACTCACTCTGTATCCTCATTGAGTCTGATATACCGAAAGCTCAAAGAGAGGGATCCCATTTCGAACAACTAAACTTGGTTGATGAGAATAGACTCCAAGCTTTGTGTCACACCTAAGTCTATCAGGGAAGATCGTATGTTCTTACAACAAACGTGTCTACATTTGAGTATTAAAAGTGGGTGACACGGTACTCAAGAAAATCTTTCCTTCTCTCCACGCTGATCTAAAGGAAAATTCAAGCTCAATTGGGAAGGGCCCTATGTTATCAGAGAAGTACTCCCTGGGTACACACTTTGTCTCGCCACAATGGATGGAGATCATTTTCCTAAGCCAATCAACATTGGATGCATATGATGATTCTACTCCTAGTCTCCCACAGCAAGGTAAGTACTAATAAGAATGGATACGTGACTGCTTAAGGACCCCTTTAAAGAGGCCATTATTTTAAAAGCCAAATAGCCAAAAATATCCCTGAACGTTCACACCCTTTGCTACACACCCGTTGAGCCAATTACCTTGCTTTTATTGCCCCTAATGGGTCTATGTTTTTGTAGAGTTGATTTGTTTGTAAGATCATCATCAAAAGTGGCACACACTCCTAAAAAGCCTTGCGACATCAATATTTGCTCTGCTCGAAAAGTTATGCTAAATTAACTTCGAGACCGATGGGTATGCCCAAAGACCTCAAACCTTATCTTGCGTAGGGGCACCCATGACCAATCAAAGTGGGGCAATCAATGCCTCAGGAGGTGGACCATAGATTGTTGGATCTTTGTGTCATTGCTTTACGCCAATTTTGAAGTATGGGTCGATCACCCTCTGCTCGTGGGGCTTTTTTATTCAAAATGAATCTTGAACATCATGCATCATCTATCACACCATCATGGTCATGCCTAGTAATATCGTTAAGCATTTAGGGACCGATAATCTCAAGGAGCAAACATTATCCCAACATATTGGGCTTCTGCTACTCTCCGATTGAGGAACAGACGTTTTCTCAACATAAAGAGCTTCTGCTACTCTCCATGCTTTTTTTTTACCTTTTGATATTTGAGGTTCACTTTGAATATGATGGAGCCAGAGCATTTGCCTTGGGCCTCTTTGGATGTATCTTTCTTTTGCATGCGATCATTAGTGATCAGATACCAAAGAGGGGCATCTGTAGACACCCAAATTGTCCCAAAGCTCGATTGACCCATACTTCGAGAGTGGTGTACTCCAGAGCTTCCGAAAGAATTTTTGGAACCCTTAAGAACCATCCCAAACCCTTAGAAACCATTCTGAACCCTTAGAAACCATCCTAAAATCATCTGAAACCCTTAAAACCTGTCCTCGTGAATTTAGAACCAACATTCAGACCATACTGGGCCTTTTTCCAAACTCCCATAAGTAGCCTATGGCTTTTCTGCCAAAAATGGCTTATGTGTACATACTCTGTATGCATAAGCAATTTCTGGCAGAAATTTGCTATGCGTACATACTATTTACGCAGAGATTATTTTGAGACTATGCGTACATACTATGTATGCATAGCCAATTTTGGCTTTTGCTTTAGAACAAACCCAACTTAGGTTCTGAACTTCTCAGTTTTTGTGAAAATTACTATTCCTAAGCTATGAGTACATGCTATATATGTATAACTTAAAACCTTGATTTTCATGAAAAATGGCAGATTTCAAACTTAGGGTTTGATTTGTGGACCATCCAAGCCATCGAGGTGTATTTCTTTAGGACCCTCATACCCCTCCCAACCTTCAGTTTCACCCTTTTTCCATTCAACCCATCACCCTATCATCCATCAGTAAAGCCCAAATCCCTCTTCTCCAATCCCTCAAAAACCTAGAAAACCTTAGATTAGAGATTACCTAATTGCTAAACCCATTAGCCCTTAAGTCCCTCAACTCTATAAATAGAGAGCCACCCGCCCCCCCCTGATTAGTAGCTTGAAAAATTTTCCAAAAGAGAGAAAGCCTTAGAGAGTTCACTGTTCCTTTTCAAGCATTAACCCTCCAAAATTCCAGAACCTAGACTCCTCCTTCATACCCTATTATTCCATCATCAGCCACTCTAAGCCTTTAGCCTTGAAGTCATCAACCCATCTCTTATACCACCACTACCAATCTCCTAGCTCCCAAGGCTTAGCTTTGTTAGAACAGTCCTGTAACCCCTTTTGCCTTCGAAAGCTCATCAGAAATGCAGTCACGCAAAGATCTGACAATGATGCTACATGGGCCCTAGGGAAGCGGCTCTTCCCTCAATTCCTCTACCTTCTTTTGCTTTCCCTCTATCCTAGAATTTGAGCAGTTACACTGTCAAAATTTTGGTGATTGCGGGGGGCTCAAATAGGATCAGAGTGCTTCAGGCAAGGGGGAGTGCCGTTCAATTTTTATTTTTTTCTTTTACATTTGACCATAGTAGAGACCGCTTACGAGCGGGTCAATCAGGTGCCTAACACCTTCCCAATTGATAACCGAAGTCCTTACCCAAGAGGCTTTGGCGTTGACCAGTGAATCAGAGTCATATTTTACACTTAAAAGAAAAACTTTAAAAAAAAAAGAAAAAAAGAAAAAAAAAAACAAAGAGAAAAAGAAAATTTGGTCACTCCTTTAGGTTACATTTTCAAGTTATTCGATCTCCGATGGGCCTGCTTATGTTAGTTCAAAATGGGTCTTAATCAGGTATTATCTAAGGTTGCACCATCAAACGCATGACCCGAGGTAAGGATAAAGGGCTAATTCAATCCAAAGGGATGGACTTTCCCACCTTGGCAAAAATTTGCACCTTGCTCGAACCCAACCACATAAAGGGGTTCGACTAGTCTCAAAATGGGACCTGTTACTTCCTCTCACTTTCAAAGCATCAAACAAAAATCATGAAAAAATAAAATTGAGTATACCAAAAAGACTTCCCTATTTCATTTCATTTCATTTTTGTACTTTACTGAGACCACATCAAAAAAAGATAATCGGTGTGGCACCCTGCTTTTTACCTATACATTTTGAAAAAAGAAATAAAAACATCAAAAGATACATGTATAAAATCAAAAATATATCCATCCAAGGGGTTTTTATTCCCCTTCAATGTGGTATTTGATTTGTGCTAAAAAGTATGTGCAAGACCAGGTCATCTGCCCAATTCGCACTCCAAGTCCTGGATCTTCTCAAGCAAGAAGTCCTCACAGGTGTTTTGATCAGTCATCCACCGACCATGAAGGCCCTTATAATGGTTCCGGGAAGCATTAGTAGAGCTGAGAACCTCATTCAAAACCCCTTCCAGACGAAGGGCTTCACAACCTGACGCATTGGCTCTCGCCTGCTCTATCTCTAGGCACTCGTGTAGTACCTGCTTCTCATCTACAAGTATCTCTATCCAGGTTAGAAATGTCGCTTCCTTTCTTAGCCAAGGTCCCTCCGAGCTACTACTCTCTGCCAGGACAAGACATTGTGTAGAGGGCATCACAAAAGATATCCATGCCTCATACTCTGGAGAAGTCAAAAGAATGTTCCCTTGCTCTATGTCACACATGTGCATCGAGTAACGCATTTCCCAAAGAGAAACTATCTTCTTCAGTTCCTCTGAAGACCCCGGAGTAAAAATTAGAGCACATAGGGGAGGCCTTGCAACACATGACACATGCTGAGTGTAGCCAAATTGGCGCAACACCCGCGAAGGAAAGTAGTGAGTACTACCGGTCAAACCCAGAAATGTGATGCCCTCATTATCCCTTGATCGCACTACTAGGAATGTCCCATCAAGCGAAGCCTCCACACAAGTTCAGCCTCAGTCAACCATAGGTGCATCTCACGTGTATTCTCTTAAGGCAGCCTGGAGCATTGACCCAAAAATCACCTGGCAACCTCTCCTCGCACCACATAAAAGTGAGGCATGGATCCCAAAATGGCAAGGTGCTCACCAAGCCAGATCTAAAGAAGAACTCGGCATCCCTAACAATTCTCCACCTTTCTTGAAGCAAAAGCATCAAGTTCTCCATAGAGCTCAGCCAAAACAAAATGAACAATGGAATGACCTTTTTCTAACTCCACCAGTATGTTGCATAGTGCAAGAGAGAAGCTTTCTCCCCTTATGTAGAAAAGGACCTCCGAGAGAAGGCCAAGAGCAAAAGCGTTCATGTTATAAATATTTCAAGTCGGCAATTTCCGAAAACTTTCATCGCCAAAAGTTTCTATCATGAATTTCACCGAACACCTAGTGGGCCTACCGGCAAGGCTTTTCTCATATTCATTTTTCTTCAAGCCTAAAATCACGTGAACAATCTTGGCATAGCTTGGCTTTAGCACCACCTCGGCAAGGCCGCAATGAAGCCTCAGTCTTGATAAAATAGCCATCTTTCCAAGGGTCAGAGTTATATCATGGATACCAAAATGGAAGACATTGACTTCCGCATCCCAATGAGAAACCGCTGCATGGATGAAGTCCCAAAATGGAAGACCATCAAGGAAAGAGGGGAGACGGGCAAGCCCGAGTTGATCCAAACCCGCAAGCTCACTTTCATTCAAACTACAGTGCCATTACTTGAGAAAACTGGGTCCTACACCCAAAGAGGGAAGTGTAAAGGTCCCCAAACCCCCCTATAGAGCAGGGTCATAAGGTGGGTCCATGGTCGTACAAAGTCGTCTCAATGGACCAAGAATCAATGAAGAATGATGGACCCACCCTCTGTGTAACGTCCTGAATTTTCGAACATAAATACGCCCAATTAGGTGTTTGTGTCTAACAAGGAACACACTACACGTCCTGGGATTTTCAAAACATTTTATTTTAAGGATATACACCTTGGTGTGAAAAGATTCATATATATATATATATTTATGTAAATAATTATACAAGCCACGTGATGGCACAATGATTTGAAGCTTGGTTTGTAAACAGGAGGTCCAGGGATCAAAACCCTGTGGAGTAGATTTAGGCTTTATTTTAGACCCTTTGATAAAAGCCAATACACCATTTACGGTGTACTAGCTTAACACTATGTCAACTCCATCAAATATAAGAAAGGCAACTTACGCAGAATTGAACTCTCCAAAATTTTGCTGAGAAAGAACCAAGAGGAAGAGAACCTCAAATTTTCCTCACTTCTCTTTTTCAGAAATCCTGACCGTTGATCTCCTCTCAAATCCCTCTCTTCACTCAAGGGACCCTTTGCCTTGCTTTGTACCTCAAGAAAACTTCGATCATTGACACTAGTAAGATCGAAGCATCGGATGAACGCTAAGCTTAGGCATCAATTTCCATCGATTTCGACCGTCATAGACTTCACATGCACAACTTAGGAAGTTAAAATTTGTAGCTTAGTAACATGGAATTCATTTAAGACTTAGGCTAGGTTTATTGGGACTGAATTTAAGAAAGACTTTGGGGATTTTGAGTTGTAAGAAAGAGGACTGAAGTGCATTATCGAACTATCTCACTCGAGCGAGATTGGCAGTCACTCGAGCAAGATCCCCCTCAAAACAGGCCAAAAATGCTTTGGTGAAACTCTCTCGAGCGATTTTGGTTGTCGCTCGAGCGAGGTAGTGAGTGCCACACAAAATTTGACAATTCACTCAAGCGAAATAGGAAACTACTGGAGCGAATTAGCTCAGATTTGGCTATCCCAACTTCTGCTTTGGTACGTGTTATTTTTGGGCTACTTGGTGTGAAAGTATGCTTATGTTATTGTGTGGTGGAAATCAATTAAAAATAAAGTAATATAAAAGAATGGATTCAGCACCACCAAAGTAATCCTAGACTTGTAAGATTCAGGGTCTATTATATCAAGTTTTGATAAGTAAGAGTTTGTCCCACAGAGAAATTGATCTAGAATCCAAAATAGGCTATAATAGTAGGCCTCCAGATCTAGCTACAGATCTGACAATCCTAAAAAAAGGGAGTAGGGTGTCACAACTACACTAAATTAATCCTAAAAGAAGAGAAATGAAATGTAGCCCTATCCTAAAGAAAGGGTTCAGACGAAGATGGTGGTAGTGTGTGTCAAAATAAAATATAAAAATTATGAGAAGTAAGCAGGTTAAGCTAGAGTTAATGATACAGTAATGTAACTCAGATTTAGTCTGTCTCTATAGTGCTCCTTGCTGAGACGCTATTAAAAGCCTCAACAAGGTATAAGCTCTAAGTTTAACCCATGCCATTTGGGGTGCTCTTAAGGCTGTACTCTGTCCACTATAATGGTCACAGGGTATCTGATAGAGTCTATCAAATCCCATTAGTTAAACCAGAAATTCGCTAGTCTAATCCATAAGAGTGGACTGATCATTTCCACAGCCACTAGACCAGCTCTAACCATGAATACTATTGCAGCACTATGTAATTCCAGTGCTACAACTCCCCAGATCTGTGCACAGACTTGGCTGACATCCATAAGTATTCTAACCCATAAGATCGTAAGTGCTTTGCTAAGGCATACTGGTCACTAGTGCCCATAGGTTGAATAAGGCCTTTAACTCAGCTGGTCATTGCTACAAACAGCCTGCAATGACTCAGCCTCAAGCTGTAATTACTACAAAAGATCAGATCTAACATCTGATATCGATTAGGTAGAATAGAGGGGAGCCAGTTACTGTACAAACCTCCTCACAAGGCTCTAGAAGCTCATGTGTAGGGGAGAAGAATCCTTCTCAAACATGTGGATGGACACAACCTTAGGGCTATACTCTGTCCACTCGAATGGTCACAAGGTATCCCATTGGTCTGTCCCGCCTATAGAGGCCTAAGAAAGAACATGAAAACTGCTGCAACCACCATGGTTTGTAGGCCTTCGAGTTCCCTGGATCTCACTACAGATCCAACATTGCTTTCCATGTGTCTATCAAACCAAGGGAAATCAGATGGTAAACGAAAGACCTACTAGAAACTAAATGGGCTAGTCCCAAATACATGAATCCTATAGACATCTAAAGAAATCATAAGATCTATAAATTTGATTAAGCATTAAAATAGCAGTTCATTGATAATAGCAAAACTTACAATGAACTATCTCTTGGTTGCAGCCCATACACAACTTCTCATCTAAGATCCCAATGTATACAAAAATCAATTACAAAACTAAAACAAAACTAAACCTAGCTACTTACAGGGGGAGTAGCCAGCAAGTGCTGAGCTAAGAGAGAAGAAAAATAAAAAAAATAGGTGATCAAACCCTAACCCTAGCCTGCTAGAGCTCTCAGCCGGCAGAGGATGAAGGAAAGATGAAAATAATAAACTCTAAGTACAACTTAAACACTCTGAAAATGGCCTTAGCTCTTAAGAGATTAACCCTAATTTTTCCAACAAACGTGGCACTGGTACAACCCTTGAATGCCTCGAGACGTATGCCTCAAAATGTGTGCCCTAGCCTTGGGAAATTCCCAAAAGGTCCTTGAATAAAACTAAGAAGTTGAGAGCCCGTGCTTTGCAGGGCTGGGATTTGCTTTTAGCTCATTCGCGTAGCTGCTTTACCTTCGCAGAGTTGGGTTTGGCTTATGGGAAGGGCTCATTCATGCAGTAGAACTTTTAGTGAATTGCGTAGTTGCTTCACATTGTAGTGCTATCATGGAGATAATCTGAAGCAGCAGGATTTCTCGCACAGTAGAGCTTCAGAAGCTCTTTCTCGCTAAGTACTCGTGCAGGTGAGCTCATGCACTCGCGTAGTAACTTGTAAGCCTCTAGGGTGCGCGAGATTTGCGCGAGAGGAATTCTAGGCATCTCTCTCATCCAGGGCCACGCGAGAACTCTATGAGGTGACTTTTGGTTCTTTGTGCATATAAGCTCATAGTGTTTTGCGCGTAGCTGCTTTGGGGCTCAATCTTTCGAGAGCTTCGCGAGGGTAGATTCTGAGAGTTTTAAGCCATAAGATCTTCACGATGGCTTTACAACTCGCCTCTTGATTGTGCGCCTTATCTCCTCAAGGGCCTCTTCCACTGCATCTTTAGCTTTGCGAGGAAGCTCCTCAACTCTGTGAAGTCCATCTTTTACTGCTCTAGTGCATTGTACTTGTTGCTGTCACAGTCTCCTCCCTTCTCAGCTAATCTTCATTCATCTACTAGATTGGTCAATGATGATCAGCAACAATGAGTCACCATGGTGAGCACTACCAAGGTATTCCATCAGGCTTTGGCTCAGCTGTCATCTTTGCTTGTATTCTCTCTCTCTCTTTTAGGCCAAAAAGCAAAGATTTTGCATTAAGCTGCACATTTTATTACTAACTGCAAAACATACTTAACACATGTTTATTAGTGTGCTTCAAGGTCCATCAAAGGCTATGTTAAGAGGTGAAAAGTGGTACTTTTTAGTGAATAATACACCCTCAAACCTAGTCTTTGCTAGTCCCTGAGCAAAAGGGAAAATTAAAATAACTATTCTAAGAAATTGAAAAGACACTTTCATAGCGAGCACGGATACATTTAGCATATGTACCAAACCTTTTAAACCCCTAGGTGATCCCTAGTGGAGGAGTGAAGTCTCATGAGGGTTTTTAGTGAAGATACCCACAAACTTCTCAATGAAACAGTTAACAAAGGTGCAACATTATCAGGTCAGCTATCAAGAAACAGAGCATCAGTTCACCATTGATTCAAATAATAATATGAGGAATTTGGATATGAAAAGCACAGACATTTAATCATCACAAACTCTACCTGAGTGTACAACATTTCCAATTAGCTCACAATAAGGGGGACAACACATGTATGTCAGCACTGAGCTCATCAATAATTCAAAAATTAGGTTGTAGGCTATGCCCAATACATTCAACATCAGACCCTCTGCTCACCAGGGCATACTCTCATAGGGGACCTTGAGGGTTTCATTTTCTCTCAAGCTCAAGAGCAGTTACAGCCCCCAAATGGGTCTGTAAGCATGAGCATAGGCAAAGCACTTAAGTCCTGACATCATTGGCATATCCTCACCATAGAATGGACAACTCCTTGTCTCTACATGATAGCTCATACACTTTGAATCACAAGGTCTTTTAACTGGGTTGTGATGTGGCTTATGAAGTGGGTTATAAAGAATGTAAGGTTGAAAAGGGGTTCAAAATTTGAGAAATCAGTAGGTGAAGGAGGTGATTCATGACTTTACCCCTTTGTAGTTTAGTACTTTTCATTTTCTTTCAAATTTTTTAGCCTTGAAGTGGCCAGTTTCTCATCTTCATTCTGATTTTTCCAATGAACTTATCCTCTTGATTCCTCTCTCACTCCTCTTCATTATTGTTTTTCTTTCTTTTCTTATATTTTTCTTTCTATTTTTATTTTTGTGACTTACCACCTCTTTCTTCAGCTGCTACACTGCACTACTTTAGGTATCTCTTCTCCATTCACCCAATGTTGACCCTATCTTGTCCATCTTCAGTTCCTTCTCCTTTACCTTTTGAATTCTCAGAGTGAGGGTAGGTTTGAATCAGGTTCATAGGTTTAGGTACAAGTACTCGGGTGTATTTTGCAAAAAATTAGGAGTTAAGGTTCAACAGGTGTGTGCACAAGGGCAGTTGAAGGATTTGGCATGTGTAAGCTCAAACTGTCCAAGAGAAGACCTTGATCCTTTCCTAGGTTTCATGAGTGCTATCAGTTGCTTCAACTTGGAGGTGCCTAACTTCTAGTGAGGGCATTGCCTCAGCCAGTCCTTAGAGCTAGAAAAATTGCCTCAGTCACTCCTAGAAGGAAGGAAAAAATAAATTTTGTAGGCCCAACTCTCACTGGTTATGGTCTTCCATTGAACTTTTAAGTATGTCCTTACCTTTTTCTCTCTTTAATGATTCACTCAGTACTAATACAGGTGAATTTACTTGGTGTTCACATCAAGAAAAAGTTAAAACTTAAAAGATTGTAATGCCTAAAAGTCTGCAAAAGTTTTAAATTTCTCATTTTTCTAATGATTCTTAGGTGAACATGGTTATGTTTATGTCTTGCTCACTTGCATCTGCTACACTTAGGTTAACTATTTCATTTGCAGAGCTTGCCACACCCCCAAACCTATGAGGAGCAGTGTCCTCACTAATTCAAAGGTCAGATGTGCAGCAAGCATAAAACCTAAAAATTAATAAAACAGAAACTACAAAAGAGAAAAAGAATACACAATACATTAACAGACACACAAACAAACAAACAAAAATGAAATAAAGAACAAGTACATAGATGTAACAAAAAGACATTGCATTATATTAGAAAATGTGTGTACAACACACTACGCCTAACTCAAAAGATGTGCAAACATCAATCATCTGAGTCCTTTTGTTCCGAAGGTGGGTCCTGGATCTCTTTACCCTTGGATTGTTTCAAAGCAACAACCTTAGACAGTGGTCTCTTGGAAGTAGGTTTCTTATACTTGGCTGTGCTTTTTCTTTTTGAAGTGGAATATGGTTTAGTTGCAGGGACCTTGAGTTTGAGTCCAGGTTTGACTGGGCTAGGATCTATGGTATCTGGAGCTGTTTGTTGGAGAGGTACATCAGGGTTTAGTTCTTTAAAAAGAGACTCAGCCATCGCTCAGTCAGTTTGTGTATTTGTCCTTTTCTCCAAGGCAGCAATAGTCACTCCATAATCATAAGCGTGCTCCTCAGCTAGCCTTAAACTCTCTTTCAATTCTTTTATCACATCTTCTTGGCTCTCAACTCTGTTCTTTTCCTCATTGTATTGGATCATGATTTCCCTCCATCCTTATTTTATTTTCTTCTTCTCAACTTTATGAGCAAGCCACAGGAGTTTAATTTCATCAAGGAGAGGCTGCCTCACTTTAGCTTTCAAGTCAGCCATGTCTTGAACAACATCTCTTTTTATGTAGGCATTGGCTTTCATTGCTCTAATGAGGGTGGAGTAAGGGGGCATGGGGGTAGCAAAGATGGGGTAAATGGGCCTATCAGTGCTGGAAGAAGGGCCAGCCTGGCATGGTGGGGAACTAGATGAGGAAAGGAGTGGAGTTGAGCACAGAGGGTGAGGGTCATGGAGAATAGGCTTCGGTGGAGGTAGTTGAGGGTCAGGGTCAGTTTAAGTGGAGGCAGATTTAAAGGTGCCGGTAGAAGTCTCAGTGATAGGATCAATGGGGGTAAGAGGTGATGCTGGGTTAGGGATTGGTGTAGGGACAGATGCCTGATGGGGCTAGGGGGTTAGGGTAGTTAGAGTTGTTTGGATCGATTGTAAAATGTTTAGGATGGAGGTAGGGTTTGGTAAGGTGGAGTGAAGGGAATGAAGATTGGCCTTAATTATATCTTGAGTTTGAGTATTGGCCAACATTTGGGACTGGAGAGACAGTAAGAGGTGCAGGATTTGGGGTAGTAAATCAAGTATGGTTGTGGGTGTGGGTTGGATAGGTGAAATTGGTTGGAATGGAGATGTTGGCCTATGGGTGAAGGTAGTCACTCATGGTGGTGTATGATGTGGAGGGTCAATGTGAGGGGGGTGTGGAGAGTCTGAGAGAGGGGAAACTCAAGGTTGATGCCCTCTAGAATAGTGGACATCATAGTGGAAAAGTCTCCCCCTGTTAGTGACTCATGGGAAGTGGGAAATGGAATAGGCTGGTCTATGGGTTGGAATGGGTCAGGGACAAATGTGGGGGAGGTGTCAAAAGGCTGATGGTGGGTTTCAAAGGTATAGGTTTCAGGTTCAGAAGGTGTGGATATTTGATATGGTATGGCTGTGGTGTCAGGGGTAGGAATAGGCTAGGAAAGATAAGTGGGCTAGGGTTGTGTGTGAGTCTTGCCTTTGAAAAAAAAATTCATTTTGGTGTTGGCAATTTTCACAGGTGGGCTGGTATGGGCTGGAAAAATAGGTAAGGGTGTAGTAATGGGTAGGGTGGCCATGGTGAAAGTGTGTTGTAGTGGCTCAGGTAAGGGTATTGGGCTTGTGTGGGGCTGGTATGGTTGGGATAAGGAGGGAGGTGGTGTTAAGGGGGTTGGAACTAGGGTGGGGATAGGGGATATGGAAGGGGTGGTAAGTGTGGTGCTAGCTGGCACAAGTGATGGAGAGGGTGCAACAACAACTGCTGCTTCAGCAATGGTAAGGGCTACTTCTCTCAATAATTCCTTCTTCTTCTTCCTCTTTTCAATCATTGTGCCACTGATACCCCACTGCTTCTTTCCACTTTGTTTAGGGTTTAGTGGCACTATCTCCTCCTCCCTTCTGAAGGGGTATTTCCCATCCTTCAACAGTGCAGTAATCAACCTGCAATAGTGAAGGGCATGTGGTTTCTTTTATACTTTCACCGTCTCACACAGGTCTCTAATCCCTTCGAACACTAACTTGGCTGCATCCAAACAGTGGTTTCTGTGAAATGAAAGGAGGGCATCAGCTATGGGGGGCCTCCTCTCTTACTCATGACCCGAGCAATAAACATTCTTCGTCAATATTGCATCCATGAGCCTCATATTGGGGTGCAGATCTCTCTTCCTGATTGAATCCCCTAAAGCCATAATCCCTTCAGTAAGTTCCCTGGCTATTTCTGTAATGGTGGCAGTCAGGGGAGGTCCCAAGCCAAACTTAGGGTCATACCCAGCTGGTATCCCTACTACCCTTGCAATGTCAAACTAATTAAATAACATTTTGAAATTAACGATCAGTACCAGCAGTGCTGGGTTCCCATCATCACTAGCATTCAATCTCATATTCTGATAAAATAATCTAACTAATCTTAGGAAAACCAGCTGCATTGAGGGTCTCAACAGTGGCAGCAGAGTTGCCTTAGTCAAATATTCAATGGAGGTAGAGGTCACTGGTAGGTCCTCAAAATAGGCTTTGTCAAAAATAGTCTCAAGCTCCAACGGGATTGCTTCTACAAAGTCATTGGGGACCCTGAGTTATTCATTACTTACTTTCTCCTCAACCTCAGGAGCCACACCCTTTTCTGCTTCTTCTTTGATTTTTCAGGGCTCGTAGCAGGTGGGTGCTCTCTAGCCCTCTTCTTTGGAGCAGATTTCTTTTTTTCCTTTAAGATTGAGGGGGCAACACCAGGTGAGGGCACTATTAATCAGTGAAAAGTACCACTTTTCACCCCTTAACATGAGCTTTGATAGACCTATGAGTTGACTAATAAGTGCTTGTTGAGCATGTTTTGTAGATAGCAGTAATGAGCAATCATAGTGCAGAAATCCACCCTAAAGTGCTCTACAAGAAGGTCCATCTCTCATCACAGCTCCGACTCAAATATGGCACATAAAAGGGCCCCACACCAATGACCACGTGGGGCATGCAGCAACAGTAAAGCAACATTGAAAAAGGAAAAACAGGCTAAGAACAACCTGTCGATAGGTTACTTCATCCTATCGATAAGATATGAAGGCTGAAAAGGAAGAAGTCATGGAGAACAGAGTATTTCGATAGGATCTGGAACCTATCAGGCAGTTGCAAGCAAGTAGGAAGCATCCTATCGAAAGGTCCCCTGGAACTTAAAGTGATCCTGGCGACAGGATCTTGGAACCTATCGTGAAAATGCCACCTATCGAATGGTTGCTACAGATCAGTGGGAGAACCTATCGAAAGCAATTATGCAAGAGCTCAACCTATCAAAAGGATCACTCAACCTATCGAAAACATCAAATGAAGGATGCGGATGCTGAAGCTCTAATTGCAGGATTCGACCTATCGAAACCTTTCAATACGATCATGAATCCTAGGGAAAGGACTAAAGCACTAGATTTCCACCTATCGAAAGCTTCTTCAACCTATCAAAATCGATCTAAACACTTCCCAAACAAGCTGTTGTGCACACACCGCAAGTTGGTGACCTATTGCACGTAAATTGAGGCACCTTGGTGACTGGCACAAGGATTCTAGAAGTTCCTTGGGAAACCCTAACCGACCAACATGCTCTCCCCTAGCTCTAACGAACTGAAAGAGCCTTCTAAAAGGGGAATAAAAGAGGGAATAATAGAATCATCCTAGAAGCTGCAATTGATAGGAAAAACAGATATGAGGCTAAAGGAGGAAGCTATAAGAAGGAAGGAAGCCGTGAGAAAAAGGGGGGGGGGTCGATTATGAAAACCAGAGCTTACAGCGAAATTCTTTAATTCTTTCCTTTAGTCCAACTATGGTTAGCTAATTTCTTAAGAGCAGCAAAGAGAGGTCGAATCTGTAATTAGGGAGAGCTGAGAGAATTGTTGAGGATTAGATGATGCACTGACTATAAATCTAAGGACATTTCATTGTATGGTTAGTTTAATTCAATGAAATGTTGGTTTGATTGTTGTAATTAGATCTATAGTTCCTTTGGTTTCATTTGGTGCTCAATTGGCTTTGTGTAGAGGAGAATAGCTCACCCACTTAACTGGTAGACCTCTTGGATGCCATTTGATCTCCCTAGATATGATGTTCCTATAATTGCCTGTGTCTGTGGCCTGGTAATTGTAGCATTCACAGTGATTTTAATGCTCTAATTGAACCCTGTGGTTTGGAGGAAATCCCTAGGATGATCTGTGACCATTGAAGTGGATAGATCATAGCCTTAAGATTAATTCAAACGTCTGGTCTAAATTGGATTCTTCTACCTTAATCCTTTGCTTTGGAGGAAGTCTATAGGATGATTTATGACTATTAAAGTGGACAGATCATACCCTTAAGATCAATTCAAGCCTTTGGTGTAGAGTTGATTCTTCTATCCTGCAGCTGTGCCTATGGCCAGATGAGGGATTGGTGTACTCTAAACTCTCTGTAACTCCAGCAGCTCAACCTAATTGCAGCAAGACCAAACTCCAAGCTGCTTCTCCCCATTTTCTGTGTTTAATTCCCCCTCTCTACAAGATCTGTACTCTGGATCTAATCCTACCATTCATCTCTGCAATCTTACTTATTTTTAGTTTAATTTAGAAGTGACAACACCCTAAAACCTCTCCTCTTTCTTTTACTATTTTAGTATTAAGAAGGGTGCCAGATCTACCACAAATCTAGAGATTTACATAATTTTGACTCACATTTTCCTGTGGACATTCCCTTACTTACCTTTTTCAAAACTTGCTACAACAGACCCTGAATATCTGCAGGACTGTGTGTGAGCCTGCCTTGGTGTGTGCTATCCATAGACCCTTTAACTGTGCGATTTTAAACCCCTTTTTGAACACAAGGCAGATTCCCAACAAGTTTTTGGCACTGTTGTCGGGGACATGTGTGCTTGAAATTGGTAGATCTAAGTTTATTTTAACATAGATTGTCGATTTGCAATAGATTGTTTAGTTTTCCACTAACTGCTATTAAAATTTCTGCTATTTTGTAGTAGTTTTGTTATTTTTAACAGATTGGAAGTTGTGTTTACAGAGGAACATTGTGCTAGAGGCTATGCTAAAGTTTGCATTCCTCTACTCCTTTTATTTTTTTGATTTGTGGATTTGTATTGTGTTGATTCCTGATTGTTGTGATAAAATTGGTTGTGCATTGTGTGTGCATTAAGATTGTGAGTGGTGTATGTTTGGAAGAAGAACTCTCAATCATCAGATTGTTCCATTAAATCCAGAGGTTGAAAGAATCCTTAGGACTAAACAAATTTCACATCTGGATTTCTTTGAAATGGGTGAGCAACAGCAACCTAGAACCTTGAAGGAATTCAATGCACCAGGGGTTTACAACTCTCCCTTCTGCATTCAATTCTCTGCTGCTCAAGGGAACTATGAGATCAAGTCATCCATAATCCAAATGCTACCCTCATTCCATGGCCTGGCCAAAGAAGATCCATACAAGCACATTGATGAATTTCTAGGACTGTGCACTACATTCAATATCACAGGTTTAGGGGAGGAAGCAACCAGGATGAGACTCTTTCCTTTTTCACTAAAGGATAGGGCCAGGACTTGGTTGTCAATGCTCCCAACCAATAGTTCTAGTCATGGAGTGACTTTCAATGTCAATTTTTGGCCAAGTTTTTTTCTATGTCCAAGACAAGCCAGTTGAGGAAGGGCATTATCTCATTTGCTCAAGATCCAACTGAGGATTTTCACCAAGCTTGGGAGAGATTCAAAGAACTCCTAAAGAAATGTCCCCATCATCAGATCCCTGAATGACAACTTGTCCAAAGTTTCTATCAAGGGATTGATCCTAAAAGCAGGGATATGGTCGATGCCTCTTGTGGTGGTACTTACCTCCACAAAACTGCTGAGGAGGCTTGGGAGCTATTTGACATTATCAGTGAGAACTCCATGCAGAGAGAGAGACATTGTTCAAGGATTGGGACACTCCTAGACTAGTGAAAGAAAATACCACAAGTGGAAAATTATATGAGGTAAGTGGACACAATGATTTGGAAAGGAAAGTGGATAGTTTGACCCAGAAATTTGACAAGCTCATGGGAGCAATGCAGTCACCCATGGCAGCTAAAGTGGAGGAGGCATGTGTTATATGCCAGTCCCCCACTCACTCCCTTAAGGAATGCCCCTCAGCTATCCAATTTCCAGACTCTGTGATGGAGCATGTGGCTGCCACCTAGTCTTATGGGCAACAACCACTGATTACCAATGGAGAAACCACCCCAACTTGAGGTGGAGATAAGATAGTTTTTAAAACCAGCAGCAGCAGCCACAACAGCTCATGCCTTAGAAGAATGCTCAGCCATACCACCAGAATTACTTCCCAAGGCCTTAATACCAACAGCCTATGGCCCAACCTATGGCTCAACCTGTGCAGTAGTCTGCACCCCCTCCAGCTGCTAAATCCCTTTCGTTTGAGGAACAAGTTCTGGCTTCATTACAGAACTTAGGACCCTTGTCTCAAACTGTGCATTCTCATAGCCAAAGCATTAAAAAGATAGAAGACCATCTTAGTCAGCTATCTAATGCTTTAGCCAAGAGAGAGGAAGGGAGGCTGCCTAGCCAACCCATGGAAAACCCAAGGAGACAATATATGGTAGGTGAAGTTTCCTCTTCCCATGAGGAAGCCAAATCTGTCACCACATTGAGAAGTGAAAGGTTGGTAGATAATCAAGTAGGTTGTGGGCCTTTAAGAAATACAGAAAAAGAGAAAGAGGTGATTAAAGAGAAAGTGAAACAGGAGCAACCCATGATGAATAAAAAGGATAGTGATGATCCTCAAGAAAAAAATAAAATAAAAAAAAGAGATGACGAGTTGGCAAAGGCTGCAAATGAGGGAGCAATCCCACATTTGCCATTTCCTAAGGCAATGCAAGCACCTTCCCCTTTTGATAAAGGGCATGCCAAAATAGAGGAAATGATGGAAACCTTTAAGCAAGTGAAGATTAACCTGCCTCTCCTTGATGCAATCAAGCAGGTACCAGCCTATGCCAAGTTTTTAAAAGTCCTGTCACTACGTGATAATGCAAAAAAAAAACAACTGTCCAAAATAGTCGTTTTGCAAAAAAACGATGGTTTTTGACAGTCGAGTGAGCTGTCCTAGAAAAAGCAACAATATTTTTTAATGACATATTTAGACCGTCGTTTATTTCATCAAAATAACGACTGTCTTCGGCCGTCGACCACAAACGACGGTTTGAAGCTGTTATTTTTTATGTCGTTTTATTGAAAAAGACATGACATTTTCCCCACATAATCGACATATTATGACTGTCGTTTCTCTTTAAAATAATCACGTTCATGAAACAACCACGGTTTTGAGCAGTCATATTTGTTTATTTATATATTTTTTAAAATATTTAAATTTTAAAAAATGACGATTTGTAACATCGTTTCTTTTATAATTTTCGTCTAAAATCTAATGAAATCTATAATTATCAAAATTCATAAATTTCTAAATTCACCATAAGAAAATTCACATCTTAAAATAAATAAATGGATAATCATCTTCCTTAATTACAACTGTCAATTTTAAAATAATCATAAAAAATATAAAACTTAAAATTCCCAAAAAAAACTACTAAGCATCCAAATCCATTAAATGTCTGTAACCAAATAAATCCAATTTATATTATACCTAACAATAATCATATAAATTGGATAAGTCCCTTTGTCCAAATAATTTTATCCCCAAATGTAATATCTGCTAATGTCCCTTCACTTGCATGCTACTTGGCGTCGATATCATAAATATCATCTACTATGATGCTAAATGAATTTGTTGATGTTGTCGCCTCTCTATTAATACGTCCCAGTGCAACAAGTTTTTTCCTGAAGTTCTTTAATAAGCAACGCGTGAATGATTGATCCACTGGTGAATCAGGAAGAACCAATGAATGTCGTTGTGCCTACGAAAATAATGATACCTGATTAATATTAAAAAATTTATATCGAAAAATTATAATTTTGAAAAGGAAATTAGGCCTTCATGAGATTGAAATTTGTACCTGAAAAGAACCTGAATCTGACATATTTGTTCCTTGAGAAAGAACTTGACTTGATAATGCATTGACTTTTTCCTCAAGGGTCTTACATGCCTTACGGTCCTCATCAGATTGTTGAATAAGTAAATCAAACTTTGATTCAATATTTTCACGTGCTCTCTTCTCCCGTTGAGCATTCTCTCTACAAGGTGTTGATGCTTGAATAGCAATCTTAGATACACCCCTACCCATGCCCCGTACACAACCTCTTCCATCACGGCCACAAACTTAAGCAACAAAATATTTTAGAACTAAAAATTCCTTATAAGGAAAAGAAGAAACAAAAAGGGAAGGTGAGCATCATTTACTTTAGCAACAGGGTCATTATCTAAATCGTTATCCCCTAGAAGAGGATCGTTCATAATGATTCTTCTAATATCATCCTGCAAAGAATAAATATTAATTAAACATTTCAATACTAAAATTCTGATATAAAATGAACTAAAATAATAGTCTTACTAGTTGATTGCTCATAGCGGGTAAAGGAGAAGTCCCATCTTTCTTGGTATGGGCGGCTATATATATTTGTGTCCTAGTGACTCTACCATCAAAACTCTGCTTTTTCTGTACAATAAAAATTTCATGCAAATATTAATATTTCAAATAATTATATACAAATAGAATATTGGATATATGTTACCAATTCCTCTGCCATATTAGCTGCTCCTCGTCTACCAGTGGTGTATGGGTTTTTCATCTTTTCCCTGGAAACCTTTCCTTTTTCTCGACGTGATTGCTCTTGTTCTGTTGAACACATATCAACAAAATTTTTCCAGTCTTCTTTCTTCACACGATTTAGTATATTATTTTTCCATTTCACATTTGTCTGATGTTTATCATAGTGTATGCGCAGGTTATGTTTCCACTGTTTCCAAGAAGTATTAGCCTTCGATAAGACCATACTTTTGGGACTTGTTGAAATATCATATTTAGCCTGTGATAATAAAAAAAAGATTAAAAAAATTATTAGTAGAAAAATTAAATTAGATTTTAAATGATTTACTTCCACTCACAAAGACTTTACTCCATATTTGCTCTTTCATGACAATTGGTACATCACACCAAGTACTGTATGTAGGTGGACAATGTGCCCTCGCCATTCGGCCTACAAACATGGAGAATTCTGTTGAACCTTCTCCAACAGGTTGCCTATATTCATTGAAATGCAGTGATTTTTTAGGCTCACCTACATGAATAATATGTTGTTAGTATTCTATTCATAACAATTATTATATAAAAAAGAAGAAGCAAACTAACCAGTCCCTTGAATATCGCTTTGTTCAGACCGATTTTCTTGAGTGTCATTTTGTTCAGACCCATTTGGTCGAGACTCAAACCCACTTGTTTCAGATTCAGATTGTGTCATCGATTCGTTGCTAAAAATAAAACAAAAAGATCTATTCATTGGTTGCTTACTTCATTGTCGCAAACAAAACACGTACATTTATTGTCTTCATAATAAACATTTCAGAAAAATTACAATTATTCTTTTTTAATATTGAATGATATAAACCCATTTCTGGTGCAGTTGATTCAAACCCCGAATCAGTTCCACACTACTGCTGGTGTGGTTGGGTTCAAGCCCCATGTAGGCCCAAGGATATGTATACGAATTCATGGTGATCCATTACTAATAGACCAAAAAACTGTACATAAACAACACCACAATTCGCCTATAAAAAAATCATAGCTTGAGAATTTCGACCGATAATTTGGACAGTTGAAATAATCACATCAAACTATGAGTAATAACAATTAACAATTCTCAACATAATTTTAACACTCATCTAGGACAAGCCTAGGGTAACTAATATTAGTATGCTGGGAATCTGTTTAAGGTCCTAAACAGTTTTGGTCAAAAAATTAATAAGTAATCCATAATAAACAAACCACGACCCTTTTGGATTAATAAGTACTCCAAACTAATAAGTATTGACCTTGAAATTTTTTTGAATCCAACCCCCATTTCTAATGCATCTTCTCCACCCCTATTTCGGGGAAGCCAATTTATTTTGTAGGGTGCAATATTTTCATCAATCAAAATGGAAAAAGGGAGGAGGTGATGAAAATAGGGGAGGAAACATCACCGAGCTGGTATTGCAATCTTGAGGTTGCAGATTGTAGATGTGTAACAGCTATCCCATTCTAATGCAATAGCCGCATAAAGGAAGGAGATGTTGTAGTTAAAGTTGTAAAGCAGTATAACATAAATTGAAAACTTGAATTTTTAAACAATTTGGAAAGGGAAATGATCAAATTCTCTGAACAGTACATAACATAACAAAATTGGTTGGAAAATGAGAGCCGCAAATTTTTTAAAAGGGCCCCCTTTCACTAGGTACTTATGTGAATGCAAGGATGTAGATTAGCGTAGACTATTTTATGTTATTATTAACTATGGGCGGGACACAATATTGAAACCAGCCCATCAGAATTAAGGCTTTCAAAAGACTAGGGTGGCCCATTGTGGACTGTGTTGACTGTTGAGTTCATACCCAGCACAATAGACCGGCAGACAAGGTCCAAGCATAGCTCGGTCTCGCTAAATAAAATATCCAGACCAGGGTTTGGCATAAATCACTAGGTTTTTAATTAGGCTCGACAGATAAACAAGCCTAGGCCCATTTATAGCTGTCATGGGCAGGACCCAAACCAAGATATACTACATCGTGCTGGGGTATAATCCAAAGTGCCACTGGCTGTGCACGGGCTGATCCCATCCCAGCCCAACCTAAACATGGCAAATCGCAAGCCCTAATTGAAATTAATTAATAGCATTACAAGGAAAAATAAGAAAGGATCCACAAAAGAATAGTATATCATATACAACAACATATTAATAAATAAGTGAGATCAGATATGAAATCCCAAAAAATTTAAAAAAATCATATTGCAATCACCACAGAGAAGACTACTTCCTAAAGATTGACCCTCAATCAACACACTACATATGAAAATCTACCACTATAACAATAAATTGGCAATTTCCACAGTTTTTATTTGCAAAAAAGACGAGAAAACTACTAACTATCCATTTTCTAGTGTGTAAGCATTTTCTAGGGAAGTGATTGCCCCGCTTGATAAAATTCTCCATTTTCTTAATAGATATAAAAAAATAAAGGATAAAAGTAGTCTAGTCCTACATTAGTTTGCTGCTACATGAAACCCAATCATATGATCGGGTGCCACATAAGGAGCAGCTCGATGATTGTAACTACTGTCCATAAGCAAATACGGGAAAGATGCTATATAAGACAGGTGCAACAAAGTGCAAGTGCAACTTGCCCAGAAGCAAGGCCGCCATGCTCCTTTGGTCAGTTCCATCTCACCCGCCCTATGGGTCATGACAACTACAAAGAAAGATTCCATTTGCTTTCAACAATCCATAATCAACAGTGTTATGTTCATTTTGGTATTTTAAGTATTTAAACATTTCCAAACTTCCAAAGCTTCCTCCCCCCTGATGCAGGCATTGGTATAACTATGTACAAACTTATGTGCTGACAAAGATAGCATGTAGTTAGTAACAATATGGGTATCATGACATTTTAATAATGAAATGTATGAGCTCTATGGAACAACCAGCATTGGATAATATGCAGTATAATTGACCCATGATAATGCAACATACCAGAGCATTCAGGCAATGGAAGCTGAATTCAGCTATGTAAAGACAAATTTGAGTTTGTTTAAAACCAGTCTCTTGTGATACCTTTTAAATCTTGGGATCCTTATAATGCAAGTACTAATGAAGCTTCTCTTCGATGGAAACAATCAAGGAATGGATCAGCAGATTCCAGAGTTGACTCATCCTATTATTTTAAGAAATTTACCAATTTATATAGTTAACTACGCTTGTGATGTCAGCATTGCGTGACTTTTCTGTGCAACATACATATCCAACAGACCCATAATTTTCTGATTTACTGATCCCACGGTGGACTGAATATTTATATAATCAAGGGACGCACGAATCTAATTGGTGTTTAAGAACAAATCCCTAACGCAAGTTTCTGTTTTGTCATTTAAAAATAAAAAAAATTCAGTGCAAAAATGGATGTGTTTCTCCAAAACTTTATAAAATGTTCTCATAAGAAAATGAGGTCATAAGTAATGCTACATAAAACACACTGTTCTCTTGATACCAAGCTTTCATAGAAGAAATGAACAAGCCATTAAAATTCATATTTATGAGTATGAGAGATATCTCATAATAGTCAATGCTGAATTAGATAATATAGCATGAATAGTTGTGAGAGCCAAGAAATACGCTAGTAACACTGTAATAGTGCGTAAAACATCATCTTACCCAACCCGATTTTTTAATTGATGATCTTTATCCTTGTCTTTACTTCTCTCATGTAATTTTGGATACACTAGATAGATGCCAACCCCAAATTGAACAAGCTAAAGGCCAGGTTTAAACCATATAATGGAGATTACCTGTAAACGCACCAAATAGAGATTTTTCAAAAGATTTTTTGGGGGGATCGTTGGCCATTTCTGCTGCATTGAACTATGGATGAGAGAAGGTTTTTTGAGAGGAGGAGGGAATTAGGAGAAATGAAATGCGGAGGAAATAAGCAAATTATATATATATATATGGAAGCCTGTTCTCTAAGCTTGTTCAATTACCACAAAATTAGGCCAAAGAGGTTGCTGTTTGGGGGGGTTGGGGGTGGGGATCAGCCCAAAATAGGGCACTAACACAAAATCAGGCCAAAGAGGTTGTTGTTTGTGGTGTGTGTGTGTGGGGGGGGTGTTGTTGTTTATCAGCCCAGAACAGGGCACTACCACAAAATCAGGCCAAAGAGGTTGCTGTTTAGTGGGTGCCGGTAAAAATAAAATAGGCACGGTGTAAAGGTCTCATGGCTTTGGAGTGGTCCAAAAAGGTCTAGCTGAATTTTGTAGATTGATTATTAATATAATCAAATACTCTCAAAATTATTACACATTTTAGGGAAAAATCAATCACCAAGAACATTGAAGATTTTTATAACAGTGACATTGAATGTGCCCAAGCCATCTTTAACATTTCTTATATTTTCTCTTGCAATGTTTGTTTGATAGGGTTTAGGTTGTTGGATTTACTTAGCCTAGAGATTCTGGCAGCAAGATATCTCAATCAGAAATTTTGCCCTTTTGATGTCACTGTTATAATGAGTCCGGGCCAAATATTGACTCATGGATCTAACTAGCTTAATGATGGGGTTTAGCTGTGTAAATTGGTGAAAAAGTAGCTTTAGTTATGTAGTTTCATCCTACCAAAGCTCAGAGTATACTCTAGCTCTATGGGTTTTGGCACTTAAAATACTAAGGCAGCTTTCTATGTCTTGTTTTGAGTGACCTAAAACCTGAATTTTACCAAAATTGAGACCAAGAAAAACAGAGGTTAGAAATGAGATTTTAAATTGAAAATTGGTCAAATTTCAGCCCTACATGTGAGGATTGACTCCACCAAATTCATAGCTAAAACCTGAAACTGATTTTATTTCTCTCATTTTCAGGAATTCGAACCTTCCAAATATTTGCATCAGGGCATTCGCAAAGTAGAAAAGATGAGGGCCTTCCATGAACACAAAGAAAAAGTAGAAAAAAAATAAATTGAACTCTCAAATTCTCCAGGAAACTAAACTCTTGAAAAGTAGACATCCTCATACCTACTTAAGACCTAACCTATTGTGAAATCTCCTTCCAGATTTTTGCAAACCACAATATTCCAAACCACCTTACCCCTAAGCAAAAAAACACTCTGTAAAGACCCGCAAAAGAACTTCAAAATTCCTCCTTCCCACCAAAAAATCTGTGACAACCTAATCCTTTCAATTCTAAGTTCCAACTCTAAATAAGATCTCCATTCTAAGCAATTCCTCAAGCCTACGCGAGGATTCAAAACAACCATAAGGTTTACTTCAGCTCGCAGCACAAAAATCGCATCAGTCAACTAATACTAGCAACCTAATCACTGAGATTTCGGATGCTAAATTACCTGTCACTTTCACATGGCATCCTTCCATGTCACATCCACAATTGCACCAAAGTGAATCAATAAAGAAAAGCCTTTCCTAACTTGCATTATAGCAGTAGGCTTTTGAGCCACCAAATCTCATTAAATATGACTTTTCTAGATCTCAAAGCCCCAGTAATCCTCTACAATCAACTTGCCACAGGATTGTCATAGATCTGGAAGATGAAGGTGAGGACCAAACCATTAATACTAACTTGCAGGAAACTTGGGAGGTCAACCAAATTTTGTACAAGTGATGAAACCAACAAGAAGGGGCTTTATTGCTTGGGTGGGTTCATTTATGGGGAAGCACTACTTTATTGCTTAGCATATGCTAATAGATATAACTGACGCAAAAGGAAAAAATCTGGCCGTTGATAGGATGCCAATTCCCTAATCCAACTTCCAACAAAATTTGGCTTATATGCATAACACCTCTCAGCCATAAGATTTGAATTATGTTAAAGCAAAAGTGTCTCTATGTTTCTACATTTTCAATTATATAGACATATCTGCCAACAATTTCTAGGCATAAGTGCATAACATTATATATTTGTGGACGATCTGGTGGAGATGATTAGTAACATGGAATGGAGATTACATGGGGAACTGTACTGTCTTTTCTTGTGAAAATTGATAATCATCTCACTACAGGGTTGTGCTTTTTTTTTTTTTTTGATCGGTAAGAGAGATATCATTTCAGATAAAAAACTAGCGAGAAGCTGGAAGAAAATAGCAAGCGAAAAGCAAAAAACAGAAACAGCAGCAACAAGAAGGCCTCTCTTTTGATGAAAGCTAAATAAGGGAGATGCAAGTTTTAGTTAGTCTTTGATTTGATATATGGTTTTGACTTTTTAGCACCATAAAATAATGCACCCACCACCTCTGTGATCTTGCAGGAGATAAAGGTTTTCCTATGATAGAGATGGGGATGGGGTTTGTCACTATAATGTAATAATTTCTGTATTGGAGTAAATGTCGGGTTTTAGAATTTTCTTGAGCCTTTGATCCCTGATGAAAACTATTTTAGCTACTGAATTATGTCAATTTTTTACTGTTGCTTATTCCAATCACAAAGCATATCTGCAACTAAGCTAATCGAATATGATATGTGATTAAAGAAGATTTACACAATAATAAAAGTAACAGTAATAATTTGCAAATTTGTTGCTATCATATAAAGGTTGATTCCATTAAGAAAACTAATATGACTTGCGACTTCAAGACCAACCAAGTAACTAATTAATTACTCAAACTCAATAAATAAAAAAAGTCCCACCATCCAAAAAAAATAAGACAAAGATTCAAAATTCCTAATAACATCAACGATCCAACCCCAATCCCTAATCTCAAATTCAATGATCTCAAAATCCTCATACAAAAAAAATCCAAATATTATAATTCAACACACCACAAAAGCTAAAATAATTTGTAACCGTTGATTCTAAAAGGTGTTTAAGAGATCAAACGCCTTCAATCATAGAAAACAAACCTTGGAATGCAAAAAAAGTACAAAAATGGGAAAATAAATCAGAGCAGAGAAAACATACCTTGATTTACTAATTGTCGGCTTGAGCAGAGATCTTGGAATGTAAACAAAGTACAAAAATAGGAAATAAATCAGAGCAAAAAAAAACCATAAATAAATTTGGGGAAGAAGAAGATAAAAATAAATCGGAGCAAAAAAAATCCTAAATAAATTCGTGGGAGAAGAAGATACAAAAGAGAGATTAGTAAACCCTTAAAAACAAAAATAAAATATGCTATATTAACCTGTTAATGGAATGCACGCAAATCTGACTTCTGCAGATTGAGCGTATTTACTCGGGAGAGAGAACGAGAGAGAGAGCATCGAGATTGCCAGATGAGGATTCGAAGGAGGAAGAAAGAGAACTAGAGAGTTGGAGAAGTTGGGCGTCGAAGAGGTCGAGAGTTTTGAGAAGTTGGGAGTCGAAGAGGTCGAGAGTGAGTGGGAGAGTTTGTTAGGATTGTTTAAGTAATTAGAATGCTTTTTTATTTGCAACTACAGTCTTTGAGGACAGCTTCGTCCAAACACATTGATTGGCTTTAATCAAACGTTTGAGATCATTTTTTAGGTCCATCTTCAACTCATTAGATCTTGACATAATGAGAATACCATCTGACGGTCCATTTTTTATTTCCATGCTGACCGCATCCAAAAAATTTGAATAAAAGATACATGCATGATATCAATCTCAAGCGTGATTTTCATGTAACTTGTGCCATATGAAATTTAAAATGCACCATCTGATAGTAAGTGCATGATGTCAAGATTCATTCTGTGAAAGATTGGGGTAAAATATGATCTCTACCATTTGATTCAAAACAGTCAATATCTATTTGGCTTAGGTGCCCTCAAATATTGAATATGTGCAAATAAAAGTAACTTATCTTTTATTTTCGATGGAGTGTGACGGCGCAAATTACTCCTACAATCTTTTAAAACCCAATAGAAAAAACCCGGGAAAGTAACTACAACACAATAAACAACTGTTTTAGAGTGTCAATTTATTTACAAGTGTTTTTAGCCGTGGTTCTTTTATACTTGTTAATGTTGTTTTTTTTGCATTTTCACGTAGTGTGTGCACCCACAAAAGACAATCAAGGATCCATTTGTCCAAGAAAGTCTTTTCAGCAAAAAAAGTGAAATAGATATTGACTATTGCCACCCCAACCAAACTCCAAGACCCTAGAGTCCCCACTATCCCCTGCATCAATTGGGATCATACCATTGAAAAGGCCTTGTTAGATCTGGGAGCTAGTGTAAATTTGCTTCCATATTCAGTATATGAGAAGCCGGGCTTAGGAGAGTTGAAGCCTACACATGTGGTCTTGCAACTAGCTGATAGATCTGAAAGGAAGCATGTGGGGATCATTGAGGATGTCTTGGTTGGGGTTTATAAATTCTTTTATCCTACTGATTTTCTGGTGCTAAAGATGGAGCCAAGTAGGAGTGCTACTTCTATCCCTGTGATCTTAGGCAGACCCTTTTTGGCCAGTGCAAATGCGTGCATACAATGTAGATTAGGGATCATGGAAGTATGTTTTGGTAATATGAAAGTCAAGCTGAATGTGTACGATGCAACTCATCAACCGCACTTAGAGAGTGACGACTATTTTTCCATTGATGTGCTAGATGAGTTTGTGCAAGAAACTCTACCTCAGCTGCTGCATGGTACTGATTTGTGTAATGTTTTTGATGAGGTATGGAATGAAACTGGGAAAGGAAAAGCTCTCACACTTGAGCTTGAGCAAGTGAAAAATGTCAATTCTGAAGCAGAGCCAGCAAAGCACCACCCATGAACTCCTGCTTTATTACCCCTTCCACCACCCTCTAAGGAACCCCTATTGCCTTCACTTATCAGTCCTCCAGATGTGGAATTGAAGTAACTCCCAAAATCTTTGAAATATGCCTTCTTAGGGGCCAACCACAAACTGCCAGTGATAATTTCTTCTTCCCTCACCCATGAGCAGGAAGATGAATTGCTTTATGTGCTAAAAAGGCATAAGAGAGCAATAGGGTGGACTATTACTGATTTGGGGGGGGGATAAATCCAGCAGTGTGCTTGCACAAAATCTATCTTGAAGAAGGTTCTAAACCTTTTAGAGAGATGCAAAGGAAGCTCAACCCACACATGCAGGAAGTTGTAATGAAGGAAGTAGTTAAACTCCTTGATGCTGGGGTCATTTACCCAATCTCAGATTCTCAATGGGTGGCACTTACCCAGGTGGTGCCCAAGAAATCTGGGATCACAGTTGTCCAAGCAGACTGGGGTGAGCTAATCCCAACTAGACAAACCACTAGTTGGAGAGTACGCATAGACTATCGCAAGCTCAGTGAGAAAAGCAGCAAAGATCACTTTCCATTACCCTTTATAGATCAGATCTTAGATAAGTTGGCAAGTAATGCTTTTTACTGTTTTCTTGATGGTTATTCAGGGTACAACCAGATTCCTATTTACCCTCAGGATCAAGAGAAAACCACATTCATTTGTCCATTTGGAACCTTTGCATACAGACGGATGCCATTTGGACTATCTAATGCACCTACCACTTTTCAAAGATACATGTATTCTATCTTTTCTGACATGATTGACAAGTTTTTAAAGATTTTTATAGATGATTTCTCTATTTTTGGGGATGATTTTAGCCAATGCCTGCACCATCTCAGCCTGGTGCTGCAAAGGTGTGAGGAGACCAACCTTATTCTGAGTTGGAAAAAGAGTCATTTCATGGTGACTCAAGGAATTGTCCTAGGACACGTTGTTTCCCAAAGAGGAATAGTGGTTGATTAAGCTAAAATTTATCTAATAGCACATTTGCCCCCTCCCAAAACTGTCAAACAAGTCAGGTCATTCTTGGGCCATTCTGGTTTTTATAGGAGGTTCATCAAAGACTTCAGCAAAATTTCCAAGCCTCTTTGCCACTTGTTGTGCCAAGAGGTTCCATTTGTGTTCAATGAGGAATGCCTAGCTGCTTTTGAACTTCTGAAAACCTGTTTGACTACTGCTCCTATATTGCAAGCCCCTAATTTTTCTCTGTCATTTGAGCTGATGTGTTATGCATCAGACTTTGCCATTGGTGTAGTGCTGGGACAAAGGAGAGACAAAGAACCATGTGTGGTAGCATATGCTAGTAAATCAATGGTTAATGCTCAATTGAATTACACCACGACTAAAAAGGAGCTGCTAGCCATTGTATTTGCTTTAGAAAAGTTCAAATCATATGTGTTGGGATCCAAGATCACTATATTCACTGACCATTCAGCCATAAAATACCTCTTGTCTAAGAAGGAGGCCAAATCCAGACTAACTAGATAGATTCTTCTTTTGCAAAAATTCAACTTAGAAATCAAAGACAAGAAGGGGGTTGAAAATGTTGTTGCAGACCACTTGTCATGGATTCCACATACGGATATAGAGAGCATGCCCATCAATGACTCTTTCCCAGATGAGCAGCTTTTTATTGTAGAGATAAGTATGCCCTGGTTTGCCAATATAGTAAACTAACTGGCTGTGGGAAGGATATCCTGTTAGGCTATTTAAGAGTGCTTGCTACTGACTTTATTGAAGACAGTGATAAGAATGGGGTGAATGAAAATGAATGAAAGGTGGATTGAAAATGACAGAGCAGTAAGCCTAAAATATGCACAATCCTGCAAGATACAGGGCCTGTTGTAGCAAGTTTTGATAAGTAAGAGTTTGTCCCTAGCAAGTTTTGATAAGTAAGAGTTTGTCCCACAGGGAAATTGATCTTAAGCTCCAAGGGAGCCATCATTAGTAGGCCCTCCAGATCTGACTACAGATCTGGCAATCCTGAATGGAAGGAGATTTAGGGTCACTAAAATCTAAATTCTAAGGTATCCTAATGTCTAAACTATAGAAAGGGTTAAGAAAGAAGATGGAGTGAGAAAATAAATATAAAAGGGTGAGAAGTATGCTATTAGGTTCAGATCTGATGGGCTTCATGACTCAAATTCAGATCTGCTGCTATAGAAGTCCTGTCTAGTGGCTACATTATCACCACTGAGGAGAAAGAATCCAACTCATCTTTGTGCCATGATCCAATCCCTTTATGGCTATAACCTGTCCACTTAAATGATCACAGATTATCCAATTGGGGAACCACAGTCCAGAGATGAGTCAGAACAAGTTTATCATTGTAGGCACTACTTCATCCAGGCTACAAGCACAAGAATCCATAGGGAATCTCAACCTCTAAACTGCTATTTGTGGGGCTAGGCCTGTATGGGAGCATGTTAGCCCAAACACATAGAACTAGCAAGAGTTTGAGTGCAGCCTTAGGTCCAGCTGTCCACTGCTTTAGAGAGACTGCAGTGATCCAGTCGCAAGCCTACAATCTCTATAACCAAACCAGATATGCTATCTGATGGCGGGTCTATACACATACAGGGGAGTTTGTCTCAGCACAATCTCTCACAGGGCTACAAGCACAAGCGCAGAGAAGAGTAATCTGTCTTGAGTCTGTGGATTGGCTTCACCCTAAGGCTATAACCTGTCCACTTAAATGGTCACAGACTATCCTAGAGGCTATCCTCCTCACAAAGCTCAAGATAGAACAAGAAACATTGTTGCCACCACCATGTTCACAAGGCTACAAAAGCTCATTGCTCCCATGGGGACTTCAGATCTAGTGGGTCCTGTGGTGGGGCTAGGCCTATATGGGAGCATGTTAGCTCAGACACACAGGTCACTTGGATCTGAATAAACCATGAAATCAATCCTACATTGCTTGCAATATGTCCTAGCAATGGAGGATCTCAAGATAACAGCCTTGTACAGAATAACTCACAAAAATCCCATAAAAGTAAAACACCCTATCATGAAACTCCATTAATCTATTCCAAATAGTCATACAAAGGCATAGCCAGCAAATGCTGGACTATGGAGAGAAGAAAAAGTAAAAACAAAACTACCTAAAACTTACTAGAAATATGCAGCTACTACCAGAAGAACAAGAAGATAGACTAAATTCTATTCTAAGCTGACAGTTTTTTTAAACCTAAACCAGGCTTAGGTTTATATAACAGTTAGTTTGGTGGCGCATTAGGGTTAGGAAACCCTAATTTTAATGATGCCACATGGCCTAATATTATCCCTTGGATGCCTCGGGGTGCGTACACAGAATTTGGAGCCTTGGAATGCGTACCCTAATTACTGGAAGTTCCCAGAATGTCCTCCACAGAGGTGAGGGAGAGTTAGAGTTCAAAGCCTCGTCAGGTAGTACTGGTTTCCAAGACTGCCGCATGGTCGCACGGTCTTCGCGAGGTTGGATTAGCTTGAAATTCTAGCCGTCACGGTGTTGTCTTAGTTGCAGCTGAAGCAGTCGCGCGATAGATCATTGAATCCTCGCTAGATTGCTCTGGTCTTCCCGGGATTGCACTTTCCTTCTGAATGGCATAGGAATCGTGCGAGCAATTTGTTTCTCAATGGATCTTCGTGAGGATCCTCGTGAGGACGTGATATGCATTGGTCTCTGAATTGCGTTAGAAGTTTTTATAAAATTTTGCATCCCGCAGCCACTGCGCGACAGCTGCGCGCTGAAATACCTGGAGCTCTCTCTCCTTAGTTGATCTGAGTGAACTACGTGAGGTTTGAGAGCTGCTTTCTTGAGCTGCATGAGACTGCACGAGCAGTTATATTTGAGCTTCGCGAGAGCTGCACGAAGTATGATTCAAAAGCCCCTCTGTCACTCAAGCTGCAGAGCAGTCACGGGCAAATGAAGTTTTGGGAGACTCGCGAGGACTGCGCGAGGCTTAATTTCTGAATCCTTTAAAGCTTGTGAAAGCTGTGCGAGGTTCAATTCATGTCTGGGTTTAGCTTTCATCCTTCTGAGGGACTTCTGGGGCAAAAGTGGGCTCCTTAACAGGGTTCAGGCCTTATTGCAGCTGCTGTTTATTACCTACAGAAATGACTTAACACACATTTATTAGATGGCTAAGGGTCTAACAGAGGCTAAGTTAAGGGGTGAAAAGTGATACTTTTCATGTCTTAACACACCCCAAAACCTAATCTTTGCTAGTCCCTTAGCAAAGCTACACTAAAAATCTACAGAAATTAACTGCCACTTTCGTAGGGAGCACGGATACATTTAGCATATATACCAAGCCTTTTAAACCCCTAGGTGATCCCTAGTGGAGGAGTGAAGTCTCCTGAGGGTTTTAAGTGAAGATACCCACAAACTTCTCAATAAAACAGTTAGCAGTAGTGCAAGATTATCAAATTAGCAGTCAAGAAACAAAGTATCAGTTCACCCTTGAATCAGTAAAATTATAGGAAATTTAAATACATTGTCTGCACAGATGTTTAAGCAACATAAACTTCACATGATAGCACAACATTTCCAATCAGTTCACAACAGGGGAAACTACAGATGTGTGTCAGCATTGAGCTAATCATTAAATTAAAAATTAGGTTGTAGGTCATGCCCAATACATTCAATATCAGACCCAAAACTCTTTAGGGCATACTCTCACAAAGAACTTTTGAGGGTTTCATTGTCTCTCAAACTCAAGAGTAGTTACATCCCCCAAATGGGTCTATAAGCATGAGCATAGGCATAGCATTCAAGTTCTGGCATCATTGGCAGATTTTCACCATAGATTGGACAACTCATTATCTCCACATGACAGCTCATTCAACTTTGGATCACAAGGCCTTTAACTGGGCTGTAATGTGACTTATGGTATTGGGTTATAAAAAGAATTGGAAGGTTGAAAAGGGGTTCGAAATTCAGAAATCAGTAGGTGCAGGAGGTGATGCATGACTTCACCTTCTTTAATTAAGCTCCTTTCATCTTCTTTGAAATCTTCAGATTTAAAGTGATCAGTTTCTCTTCTTGTTTGATTTTTTTTTTTCGATGAATGTTTCCTCTTGACTCCTCTCTTACTCCTCTTCATTATTGTTTTCTTTTCTTTCTGATGCAGTTTTCGTATTTTTAGTTTTGTTTTTGCTTTGATGAATTGCCACCTTTTTCCTCAGTTGTTACACTGCTAGAACTTTAGATAATTCTTCTCCACTCATCCAATGTTGACCCTAGCTAGTCCATCTTTAACTCTTTCTCCTTTACCTTCTGAATTCTCAGAGTGAGGGTAAGGTTAAATCAGATCCATAGGTTCAGGTACAAGCACTCAGGTGTGTTTTGAAGAAAATTGGACTTTGAAGCTCAAAAAGTGTATGAACAAGGGCAGTTGCTTCAAGGTTTGGTCTATTTAGGCTCAAACTGTCCAAGAGAAGGCCTTGATCCTTTCCTAAGTGTCATGAGTGCTGTCAGTTGTTTCAACTTGGAGTTACCTAAATTTTAGTGAACATATTGACTCAGCCAGTCCTTAAAGCTAGAAGAAATTTACCTCAATCACTCCTCAAAAAAAAAAAAAATTTGTAGGCCCAATTCTCACTGGTGATGGTCTTCCTTTGAACTTTTAAGCATGTCCTTACCTTTTTCTCTCTTCAATGGTTCACTAAGTGTTTATACTAGTTAGTTTTCTTGGTGTTCTAATCATGGAAATGTGAAAATTTAGAAATTTACACTGTCTACAGATCTGCATAAAATTTTAAATTCCTTAATTTTTATAATTCTTAAGTGAACAGAGCTCCATTTCTATGTTACTCACATGATTCTGCTGCACTTTAAGTTAACTATGTTATTGGCAGTCCTACCTGCCACACCCCCAAACCTAGGAGCAGTGTCCTCACTGGTTCAGAGGTGTGAATAAATGGTATAGTCCAAGGCAACATGCAGAAACACATATAGAAGAAGAGAGAAAGAAAATTGCAAAACTGAACAGTATGGAACTAAAAGAAAACTTTCATTAAAAAAAAAAAAAAAATCACAAAAAGAGAAAAAAGAAAAGAGAAAATGGGGGGGGGGGGGGGTTAAGGGGAAGCCGGGGGAGGGTTGGAGGTTGATGGAGGGGGAGATGCAGGTGGTGCCATATTTTTATTTTTCTTCTTCTCCCGCTTCTCCCTTTTTTTCTTTTTCTTCTCCTCTAACTTCTCTTCCTTTTTCTTTTTCCTTTCCTCCTTGGCGAGGATCCACATGACCTCGTCATACTCATCCCAGAGAAATTGCAGGGGGTCTGACTCCTTAGGCGATGGGGGATCGTCCCAAATGGGGTAAAATTTGATTGGGAAGCCAAAGGGGTTGTCATCCGCCATTTGTGTGAGGAGGTGTGGACTTCTAGGATTAGAAGAAGAGGGATGAGATGAAAAGGGACTGAGGGCCGGTTTAAAAAGAGAAGGACGAGGGAACATGAATCGGCGGAATTGAAATTGCGCCCGTTTTCACACTTGGCAATATATGAGGGTTGTGTGGGGAAAGAAGAAAATACACAATGGACTCTTTGGAAAAGAGAAATAGCATTAAATGCATGTCCAAAGAGAGGCATGGTATTTAAAGCAGTAAGTGTAGCGCGCGAGGATCCTCGCGAGGAGCAATAAGTGGTGAGGAAAGGACATTTCTCGCGCAGCTGAGCTGGGGTTCTTCGCGAGGTACACTTAAAATGGCACATCAATGTGAAGAGGAAGGCAGTGAATTTCCTGAGGCAGGTAGTGCACGAATTAGATTCAGCCACCAATGACATCCATCCGTTTCATGGAGTACTTTATCAAAGAAAAAGATCCTCCCAAAAAGTGGTCTCCCAAGAAAGGCAAAAAAATAAATAAATAAATAAATAATAAAGAATAAAAGTAAAAATACCAAACAAGCAGAAATAAATAGACAGAACAGAGCAAAAGACAAAATTAGAAATCTATTAAAGTGGAAGAAAAATTATTATAAGTGACATTTCAAAAAGAAAAACCTAAGATACAATTTAGAAGCTAGGACCTAATCTGAATCAGAATCGGTAAGGAAATCCCAGCCCATCTTTTTAGCTTGTGCCTTAAGGGCTGCTCTGTCTTGTTTCTTCTTTTCCTCCCTCTCCTTTTTCTTTTCCGCTGGTGTTTTCGCTGCAGATGGAGCTTTTGGAGCCCTCACTCTCATTTTTTATGCTTTGGGAGCCTTTGGTTCCTTGGGTTCTTGAGGGGCTTTGCCTTTACTCTTAGTAGGGGGGGTGGCAGGGGATTTTCCTTTGCCTTTGCCTTTAGCTTCAGCTTCTGTAGGGGAGACCACTGGGGCTTTTCCTTTTCCTTTAGCTTTGAGCTCCTCAGTGGGGATCACTGGTGCTTTTCCTTTTCCAGTGGACTCAGGTTTGGCGGGGGACTGTGCCTCTTCAGACTGGGCAGCAGGCTCTTTGCCAATTTTTAAGGGGAGAGCTTTGGGAGCAGACCGCTTGGTTGTGACCTTCCTCCGCTGCGGATAAGTTTGTTCTTGGGGAGGTCTGTGAGGCACAGGGAGGTGGAGAGGCTGCTTTCGAGTTGTTGGCTGTTGGAGGAAGCAGCTTTTCCTTTATCTTTTGGGGCTTAGGTGGTGCCTCCTCGATCGGTGGAGCTGGAGCGGTAGTTGGCGCAGGCTGAGGCACGTGAACAGAGAGTGGGGTTGGGTGGTATGGTTCATTTCTGGCAGCGGCCAAGGCGGATTCCAATGCAGCTATCTGGACTTTAAATTTGAGGGCATCAGTCTCCTGGATCTCCTTTTGGATTTTTTCGATTTCCTGGGCATTCTTAAGCCATTTTTCAAACATCCTTGCCTGGGCTTTAGCTGCAGTAGCACAGGATTTCTCATACTCCCAAGTCGTCTTATAATAAGTAGCTGTAGCTTTCGTCTTCTGAAATTCCTCCACAATCTTTTTCCACCCCAAGGAGATGCCCAGTAGGTGCTCGTTGTGGGCCTCCGTCATCTCATCAATTTTCTCCAGGAGGGGGGTTTCAATTGACTGGTGTAGCTTGGCCATGCCCCTCAGAACATCCTTCCTCAGGTAAGCATTATCCCGCATGTGATGCAGGATGGTGAGGTAAGGAGGGCTGTAGAAATGATGTTTGGGTGCAATTGGCAGATAGGAGGTGGAAGGAGCGAAGTGTGCTTGGTCCTGGGGGGGGATGGGGAATGAGAGTAGGGAAGTCAAGTGGTGGGGGAATGGGGTCAGGTTCTGGATCTGTTTGGGTAGATTTGGCAGAGAAGGTGGGAGGGGTAGGATAAGAGGGGAATGGAGGGTAGAGGGGCAACAGGGAAGGGTGTAGGCTCAACCTGAGTTGGGGGTGATGGGGGATGGAAAATTGGAATGGTGAAAAGGGGTAAAGGAAAAGGGTGGAGAAGAGGTGATGGTGATGGTGGGAGGGGTAATGATTCAGGGGGGAAGTCTGTTTGGGTGTGTCAGTTAGTGGACAGGACCAGGGGGTTGATGTGGATGGGGTAGGGATGGGTGGAGTGGTTAAGGTGTGTAGGGTGGATTGGATGGAGGTGAGTTCAACCTGCATTAGGTCCTGTTTGTGGGTATTGGTTGCTAATTGGGCTTGGATGTCTTGCAGAAGAGGTAGGATGAGGGTTAGTGTGTCAAAGCTAGGTGGTGGGGTTTGGGAAGAAGATGATATTGGTTGGAAAGGGGAGGAAGGAGCATGATGGAAAGTGGAGGGAGCGGAAGAATGGGGTTCTGGGGAGTGGTGCTGTGAGGTAGTTGGGGAGTCTGGCAGAGGAGTGTAGGAGGCAGGCAAGGTTTCAAGGAATGTAGAGATGAAAGCTTGGAAGCCTATGAAAGTGTTAAGGGTTAAGTCAATGTCTCGGAGAGGAGGTATGGTAGATATGGCTGGGGTGGTGGTTTCTTCAAGGTGGGGTGGTTCAATGGGGATGGAAGGTATTGTGGGTGATGTCTGGGAGATGGTTGGGCTGGTCTGAGTAGTTTTTCATTTTTTATAGGAGATGAGTGGGGGGCTGGCAGGCTCAGTTAGAAATGAGGGTGGAATTGTGGCAGTGTACTGTGGTAAGGTAGGGGATGGTGAGTCTTCCCATGGACCAAGCACAGTTGAAAGGGGAGTGGGCATGGAGAGTGGAAACAGAGGGGGGTGAGAGATAGATGCAAGAGGAGTAGAGGATGCAAGAATAAAAGGTGGAGGGGGGGTGGGTGCTGCTGCAGGGATGGAGGGTATGCTCTCTGTAGGCACCTCTTTTGTAGCAGGGGCAGATCCTGATGCAGCTGCTTCTGCTTGCTAGGGCAAGACCTGAGCTTCAGCTTTCTTCTTCTTTTGACCCCCCATCAAACTTCTGCTGATTCCCCATTGCCTCTTGGCAAACGTAGTGGGGGTAAGGGTGAAGGTCTGCTTTGACTTTCCTATCTTGTAGCCCCCCTTGATCAGCAGCAAGGTGATGAGTCTTGCATAGGGTAGGGTGTGAGGCTTCTTGTTGGATCCTAACTTCGCCACCACGTCTTTCATAACCTCAAAAATCAGCCAGGCAGCATGGAAGCCATGGCCCAAGTGGTAGGAGTAGACAGCATCCGCAATTGGGGTTCTCCTCTCCTGCTGATGTCCTGAGCAATAGATGTTCTTTCGTAGGACTTGGTCAATGAACAGCAGCTCCGGTTCTAGTTCCCTTCATCTGATTGAGTCCCCTGTGGCCATCAATCCTCTGGTTAGGGCCTTTGCAATTGTGTCAATTGATGTAGTCAGAGGGTGGCAATATCCACAGCTACTATTGAATGTTGCTGGGATGCCCAACACTTCAGCAATCGTCTTCGGGCCCACTAACATATCAAAGTCATCAACCATCACCAGCAAGCACTCTTGTCCATCATTGTCCCTCTTGACCTTGATGTGCTAATAAAACAGCTGCACTAGCCAAGGGTAGGCTAGCGCTGGAATTTCTCTCATTAATGGCATGAGGCCCGCTTTGGTAAGAAATTGAATTGTAGGGGCAGAGAGAGGTTCTTTTTCAAAAAATTAGACATCAAAGGCAGTTTCAGGCTCCAATGGAATTGACTCAAGGAGCTCAGAAGGAGTAGAGAATTTTATTATTGGTACCACCGCCTCCTCAACCACCTCCTTTCCTTTTTTGGGGGACTTTGAAGTCTTAGCCTTTTTTGTGGTGGTCTCTGCAGGGTCCTTGTCCTTCCCTTTTCTCTTCTGTGCAGATTTTGGAGCCATATCTATCTCTGTCTTTGGGTGTAAGAAAATGGAGACTGAGATCTAGGGTTAGGTATGATTTGACGCACAGGGCACCTCAATATCTCTGAGCAGAGGGGAATGGTTGAGGGTGATGCTAGGAACACTTGTATAGATTTATGGAGTGAATGATGAGCTGTAGGAGTGATGCTGGAGGAGAGAAGGGAGAGCGGTAGAAGCTAGGGTTTCACAGAGGGAAGAAGGAAGCAGATAATGAAAAAGGGACAAAGCACGGGATGGAAATACTTATCGCGAAGCTCGGCACGCTTTGGAACATCTGGTCGCGGGGTTAGAAATAAACCTAGCGAGGGTGTTGATTACATCTGGAATGCGCGACAATATTTAAAGTCGACCTTGGAGCGCACGACAGAGTGAGATAAATTCATGTGGATTGTGTGAGCGATTCCTAAGGCTCTACTTGGATTGCGTGAGAAGCTCTGAGGTTCATCTTGAATCTCGCGATAGACTTAGAATCTCGTGACAGTAAATGGAATATTTCTGTTGAATTGCTCGAGATTCTCCTAGTTTATCTTGTGAACCTCGCGACAGCCTGATAGTCTCGCAATAACTACTGAATGGCTTGATGTGGACCGCGCAAGAGGTTGACAGGTACGCATGAATCTCGCGACAGGTAATGTATGTTTCTACGCGACATCCATCTAGGCTTCCTTTTGAACCTTGCGATAGGTTTCTAGGCTCCTTCTTTAACCTCGCGAGAGCTTTTTGAATCTCGCGATAGTCTCCCAGGCTCCCATTTTTGACCCAGTGACAGTAAGGTATAAAACACAGAGCATGTGCTCTCTATTCTGCCCTTTTGCATTTTTGTTGTGGTTGAATCTGGGCAAGACTCTCTCCTATGACTGTCTTTATACACATGTAAACTCAATCATACACTGAAGGACAACGAAAATGACCTCCCACATTAGGCATTCAACAGAAGCTATCAATTCATAAGCAGTAATAATCAAGCCAAACATTAAAAGTTCACCACAGAGAGGGCAAAATTCAAAAAGGCCACTAGCAAATCCTAGAAAATAGAAACTAAAGAAAGCAAGATAAATCAACCAAAAACTAAATACATATGCTACAGTAATGACACACCTGTGGAATCAGTTTGAAGAAGGATCCCCTTGACAGTGAATGGTGTCGAAAAGGTCGACAGGTTTATCAAAACAAGGCTTAAGCCTCTGACCATTCGCCTTCAAGAGTCTCCCCGACTTAGGGTCCTTGATTTCCACAGCACCAGATGGGGAAACTTGTATAACAATATAAGGACCTTCCCATTTGGATTTCAATTTGCCTGGAAAAAATTTAAGTTTGGAGTTAAACAACCAAACCTTATCACCAACATTGAAACTCTTTCTCAACAGCCCTTTGTCAAAGAAAGCTTTGGACCTTTCCTTGTAGATCCTGGCATTGGCATAAGCATCCATCCTTAGTTCTTCCAATTCCGACAGCTGCAGCAACCTGTGATGACTAGCAGAAGTTAGATCTAGATTTAAATGTTTGATGGCCCAATAGGCCTTGTGTTCTAACTCCACTGGGAGATGACAGGCCTTGCCATAGATCAGTCTGAAAGGGGACATACCGATGGGGGTCTTATAGGCAGTCCTATAAGCCCACAGTGCGTCATTAAGCTTGTCAGCCCAATCCTTCCTATCAGTCCTCACAGTCTTCTCAAGGATATGCTTGATCTCCCTATTTGAAATTTCAACTTGCCCACTGGTTTGTGGGTGGTAGGGAGTAGCAATCCTATGGGTGACAGAATATTTCTTGAGCAGGCTCTCGAAATTTCTGTTGCAGAAATGGCTCCCCCCATCACTGATAATGGCTCTAGGGGTACCAAATCTGGAGAAGATATTTTGCTTTATGAACTTGAGGACCACCTGATTATCATTAGTTCTTATGGCAATGGCTTCTACCCATTTGGAAACATAGTCCACTGCTACTAAGATAAAATGAAAACCATTTAAAGGAGGAAAGGGGCCCATAAAATCAATACCCCACACATCAAACAGTTCTACAACAAGGATGGGCTGTAAAGGCATTGAATTTCGTTTAGACAGCCCTCCTAGTTTCTGACATCTTTCACAAGCCTCGCAGTGTGCATGGGCATCTCTGAAAAGAGAAGGCCAATAGAAACCACACTGCAACACTTTGTCAGCTGTTTTTCTCCCACTAAAGTGACCCCCACAGGCATTTTCATGGCACATGGCCAGAATACTGGGGATATCACTTTCGGGAACACATTTTTGAATAATTTGGTCTGCACAATACTTGTACAAGTAAGGTTCATCCCAGAAAAAGAATTTGACCTGTGAGAAAAACAGGTCTTTATCCATTTTTGTCCAATGGGAAGGGATCTTGCCGATAACTAGATAATTGATAATATGTGCATACCAAGGAGCTAAAGATTGGATGGAAAACAATTGCTCATCCAGGAATACATCATTTGTAGTGAGGTCATCAACACCTTTCTCCAACATAATTCTGGACAAGTGGTCAGCCACCACATTTTTTACACCTTTCTTGTCTTTGATTTCGATGTCAAACTCCTGCAATAGGAGTATCCATCTAATCAATCTGGGCTTTGCATCCTTCTTGGATAGTAGGTACTTTAATGCTGAGTGGTCAGTGAAGATGACAGTTTTAGACCCAAGTAGGTAAGGTCTAAACTTGTCCACAGTAAAAACCACTGCCAGAAGCTCTTTCTCAGTAGTTGTGTAGTTCAGTTGAGCTTCAGTAAGTGATTTGCTAAGATATGCAATGACCACATGCAACTTATCCTTTCTCTGGCCCAAGACAACACCTATTGCCAAGTCAGATGCATCACACATCAACCCAAAGGGCAGGGTATAGTCAGGTGTTTGGAGTATAGGGGTAGAAGTGGGTAAATTTTAAAAGTTTCAAAAGCCTTCAGACATTCAGCAGAGAAGTCAAAGGGCACATCCTGGCAGAGCAGGTGGCACAATACCTTAGCAATTTTGCTGAAGTCTTTGATAAACCTCCTGTAGAATCCAGCATGGCCAAGGAAGGATCTGATTTGCTTGACTGTTCTTGGAGGGGGCAGATTTTTAATGAGGTCAACTTTGGCCTTGTCTACCTCAATTCCATCTTTAGAGACTACATGGCCCAACACAATTCCTTGTGTTACCATGAAGTGGCTCTTCTCCCAACTTAAGACCAAATTGGTCTCTTCACATCTTTGTAGGATTGATGGAGGTGTTGTAGACATTGGTCAAAGCTATCCCCATAGACCGAAAAGTCATCCATGAAAATTTCCAAGAATTTGTCAATCATATCAGAAAAAATGGCATACGTACACCTCTGAAAGGTGGCTGGGGCATTACACAGTCCAAAAGGCATCCTTCTGTAAGCAATGGTGCCAAACGGACAAGTAAATGTAGTTTTCTCTTGATCAAGGGGGTGCACAGGGATCTAAATGTACCCTGAGTACCCATCAAGAAAACAGTAAAAAGCCTTCCCAGCCAACTTGTCTAAAATTTGATCAATAAAAGGGAGAGGGAAGTGGTCCTTTCTGGTCTTGGAGTTGAGTTTTCGATAATCGATGCAAACTCTCTAGCCAGTCATCTCCCTGGCTGGTCTCAACTCTCCAGAGTCAGTTTTGATCACTGTTATGCCAGATTTCTTGGGTACCACCTGGATTGGTGCCACCCATTTAGAATCAGAGATGGGGTAAATTACCCCAGCATCCAGCAACTTAATGATTTCTTTCAAAACCACCTCTTGCATGTGAGGATTAAGTTTCCTTTGCATTTCCCTGGAGGGTGTTGAGCCCTCCTCTAGATGAATCCTATGCATACAAATTGATGCATCAATTCCTCCTAGATCAGCAATGGTCCAGCCTATTGCTTTCTTGTGCTTCCTCAAAATAGTTAGCAACTCCTCCTCTTGCTCACTGGTAAGAGAAGAGGAGATAATCACAGGAAGTTTCTCTTCTTTCTCGAGGAAAGCATATTTTAATGTCTCTGGCAGCTTCTTGAGCTCCAGATCAGGGGCTTGTTGTATGGATGGCAGGATTGGTGTATTGTTGGATGGAGAAAGGGGCAGCAATGTAGGTTTCCAATTGGAATGTTGTACTAAGCCCACAGAAGACTTCACTAGGGGTGTGTCTCTTGGCATTAAAGTTAGGTTTCCTTCCTCCACCAAGTTCCAAACTTTAGTTAAATCAGTGGCAATGTTGCTCCACTCTAGCTGAGTGTGCAGTTCTTCTTCAACAATTTCTTCTAGTACATCCATTGTAAAGCATTCCTCATTGTCCAGCTGAGGGTGCTTTGCACTGTTGTACACATTAAGCTCAACTTTCATATGTTCGAAAGTGACCTCCATGATCCCAGACCTGCATTGAATGCATGCATTGGAAGTGGCCAAGAATGGTCTGCCTAGAATAACAGGTATCGGAGATGTACTCTTGTTGCAGCCCATGTCCAAGACAAGGAAGTCTACAGGATAGAAGAACTTATCTACCCCTACTAGGACATCCTCTACCACTCCCATGGGTTTCCTCTCAGACCTGTCAGCCATCAATAGAACAATGGGGGTGGGCTTCAGCTCCCCCAAACCTAACTGCTGATATACACTGTATGGCAGTAAGTTAACACTGGCTACAAGGTCCAAAAGGGCGCTTCCAATCGTGTGGTCACCAATAATACAGGGAATAGTGGGTATCCCTGGGTCTTGCAACTTCTCGAGTATTGTCATGGTTAATACAGAATTCACTGTATCGATCGCAAAGACCTTCTTGGACAAATGGTCTTTGGCTTTCCTTTTTTGAGTACAGAGGTCTTTCAGAAACTTTGCATAGGCTGGGACCTGTCGGATTGCATCAAGCAAGAGTAAATTTATCTTGACTTGCTTAAAGGTCTCCATCATTTCCTCGATTTGTGCCTGACCCTTATCAAAAGGGGCAGGGCCACTCAAAGCTTGAGGAAATGGCAACTGAGGTACTACTGGTTCCTCAGCTGCAAGCCCATGGCTGAACTTTTGTTTTTTTCTTTTTTCTATTTTTATCTCCTACTGAGGGTCAACTACAACCTCTTTATTTTTCCCTTGGTGAAGTGCAGCAAGCAGTTCTTGACTCTGTGCCTTAACAAAATCCTTATCACTTTCACATGACATTTCCTTAGGATAAACCTCTCCTTTTTCCTTTCCCACCTGGTTGTCTACCATCCTACCAGACCTTAGGGCAGTTATGGCATTAGCCCCCTCAAAATTGGAGGAGCCTTCTCCGATGGAATACTGGCCCTTAGGGTTGGCAATTGGTTGGCTTGGCAACCTGCCCTCCTCTCTTTTAGCCAAAGCATTGGCTATTTGGCCAAGCTGCTCTTTTATTTTCTTAATGCATTGACCGTGAGAAGTCACAATCTGATTTAAGGGTCCAGGGCTTTGCAATTGAGCCAAAACTTGATCCTCAAAAGAAGCACTTCGGGGCTGAGGTGGGGGAAATATCAATTGATTTTGTTGTTGGGGCTGCTGTTGTTGGAAATTCGACCTTTGAGCATAACCCTGGTTAAACTGTTGTTGTAGCCTTTGAGGTAAGGCCAACATCTGCTGTGGCTGCATATAATTGTCTTGCCTCCACCTCAAATTTGGGTGGTCTCTCCATTGGTAACCAGCATTTTGGTGCTGGAATCCATATGGTTGTTTATTATAGCCACCAGATTGTTGCTGTCCAAAAGATTGGGCAGCAGCAGCTTGTTCCATTACAAACTCAAGGTATTGCCCTGCAGATGGACATTCTTCTACTGTGTGCTGTGGAGATTGGCATATCAGACATGCCTCCATCACTTGTGCAGCCATTCTGGGCTGCACTACAGTCAAAAGTTTATCAAATCTTTCAGTAAGATTGGCCATCTGCATTCTTAGATCATTATTTCCCCTAACTTCATACATTTTTCCTTTAGAAGTCTCAGCCACCCCCAGCTTAGGAAATGGTTCTTGAACAGTTCTAGAAGAGGACATCTTCTGGAAAGCATTTTCACTTATGACTTCGAATAAGTCCCATGCCTCATCAGCTGTTTTATGCATGTATGTTCCACCACAAGAGGCATCTATCATGTCTCTGCTCTTCTCATCAAACTCATTGTAGAAGCTCTGGACAAGCTTCCAGTCAGGGATCTTGTGGTGGGGACATTGTTTAAGCATCTCTTTAAATCTATCCCAGCAATGGATGAAATCTTCAGTTGGGGATTGGGCAAAAGAAAGTATGCCTTTCCTCAACTGGTTGGTCTTTGTCTCTGGGAAAAATTTAGACAGAAATCTTGTCTGGAGGTCTTTCCAGGAGGTGATGCTATTATTTAGGAGAGTAGATAACCAAGTCATGGCCCTGTCCTTTAGGGAGAAAGGAAAGAGCCTTAACCTAGTGGCACGGTCCCAAACCGGAATGGAGAAATGTCGTGCCGGGGCCAAGAAGCTGGTCAATGTGCTTGTAAGGGTCTTCCTTGCTAAGCCCATGGAAGAGGAAGCATTTGGATGATGGAAGTTTTGATTTCGTAGTTTCCTTGAACATCGAGAATTGAATCTTTGAATGGAGAATTGTAATCATCCGGAGCATTCAATTCCTTCAATGTTCTAGATTGTTCTTCACCCATAACTGCTATCTCAATTTCAATAGGGGGCTCAACAGTGGTGTGTCTATGCCTTCTCGGTCTTCTACCCCTTTCTATCTCAGGGTTAGCAGGCTCTAATGTAGGACTGAGGGATCTCCTTTCCTAACATGCACACACACCAACAGCAGGGAAGACTATTTGCAAGCACATTGCACTAAAAAAACAAATGCAACTATCCTAATCAACTGCTATGCTATGGAATCTTCAAATGAGAAATAGATTGAGTTTTGAGGGTTAGAGAAGTGAAAACAGAGGTAGCTAGACTCCCAATGCAATTCTACTCTCCTTCTCTGCTACGGTCCAAATCTGCAAGAAAATTTTCAAATATAAATCAGCAATGTCAATTATTCGCAAGAACAGCTACCAAAGAATAAAGAATAAAAATATCTATAGTCTACTAAAAGATCAATTTCCCCGACAACGGCGCCAAAAACTTGTTAAGCTATTTTAGAGTGCTTACTACTGACTTTATTGAAGACAGTGATAAGAATGGGGTGAATGAAAACGAATGAAAGGTGGATTGAAAATGGCAGAGTAGCAAGCCTAAAATATGCACAATCCTGCAAGATACAGGGCCTGTTGTAGCAAGTTTTGATAAGTAAGAGTTTGTCCCACAGGGAAATTTATCTTAAGCTCCAAGGGAGCCATCTTTAGTAGGCCCTTCAGATCTGACTACAGATCTGGCAATCCTGAATGGAAGGGGATTTAGGGTCACTAAAATCTAAATTCTAAGGTATCCTAATGTCTAAACTATAGAAAGGGTTAAGAAAGAAGATGGAGTGAGAAAATAAATATAAAAGGGTGAGAAGTATGCTATTAGGTTCAGATCTGATGGGCTTCATGACTCAAATTCAGATCTGCTGCTATAGAAGTCCTGTCCAGTGGCTACATTATCACCACGAAGGAGAAAGAATCCAACTCATCTCTGTGCCATGATCCAATCCCTTTATGGCTATAACCTGTCCACTTAAATGGTAACAGATTATCCAATTGGGGAACCACAGTCCAGAGATGAGTCAGAACAAGTTTATCATTGTAGTCACTACTTCATGCAGGCTACAAGCATAAGAATCCATAAGGAACCTCAACCTCTAAAGTGCTATGTGTGGGGCTAGGCCTGTATGGGAGCATGTTAGCCTGCACGTAACCGAAGAGTTTGAGTGCAGCCTTAGATCCAGCTGTCCACTGCTTTAGAGAGACTGCAGTGATCCAGTCGCAAGCCTACAATCTCTATAACCAAACCAGATCTGCTATCTGATGGCGGGTCTATACACATACAGGGGAGTTTGTCTCAGCACAATCTCTCACAGGGCTACAAGCACAAGCGCAGAGAAGAGTAATCCGTCTTGAGTCTGTGGGTTGGCTTCACCCTAAGGCTATAACCTGTCCACTTAAATGGTCACAGACTATCCCAGAGGCTATCCTCCTCACAAAGCTCAAGATAGAACAAGAAACATTGCTGCCACCACCATGTTCACAAGGCTACAAAAGCTCATTGCTCCCATGGGGACTTCAGATCTAGTGGGTCCTGTGGTGGGGCTAGGCTTGTATGGGAGCATGTTAGCCCAGACACAAAGGTCACTTGGATCTGAATAAACCATGAAATCAGTCCTCCATTGCTTGCAATATGTCCTAGCAATGGAGGATCTCAAGATAACAGCCTTGTACAAAACAACTCACAAAAATCCCATAAAAGTAAAACACCCTATCATGAAACTCCATTAATCTATTTCAAATAGTCATACAAAGGCATAGCCAGCAAATGCTGGACTATGGAGAGAAGAAAAAGTAAAAATAAAACTACCTAAAACTTACTAGAAATATGCAGCTACTACCAGAAGAAGAAGATAGACTAAATTCTATTCTAAGCCGACAATTTTTTTAATCCTAAACCAGGCTTAGGTTTATATAGCAGTTAGTTTGGCGGCGCATTAGGGTTAGGAAACCCTAATTTTAACGATGCCACATGGACTAATATTGTCCCTTGGATACCTCGAGGTGCGTGCACAAAACTTGGAGCATTGGAATGCATGCCCTAATTGCTAGAAGTTCCCAGAATGTCCTCTACAGAGGTGAGGGAGAGTTAGAGTTCAGAGCCTCGCCAGGTAGTACTGGTTTCCAAGACTACTGCGTGGTAGCACAGTCTTCACGAGGTTGAATTAGCTTGAAATTGTAGCCATCGCAAGGTTGTCTTAGTTGCAGCTGAAGCAGTCGCGCAATAGATCATTGAATCCTCGCTGGATTGCTCTGGTCTTCGCGGGATTGCACTTTCCTTCTGAATGGCGCAGGAATCGCACGTGCAATTTGTTTCTCAATGGATCTTCGTGAGGATCCTCGCGAGGACGTGACATGCATTGGTCTCTGAATTACGCGAGAAGTTTTTCTAAAATTTTGCATCCCGCGGCCACTGTGCGACAGCTGCGGACCGAAATACCTGGAGCTCTCTCTCCTCAGTTGATCTGAGTTAACTGTGCGAGGTTTGAGAGCTGCTTTCTTGAGCTACACGAGACTGTGCGTGCAGTTACATTTGAGCTTCACGAGAGCTGCGCGAAGTATGATTCTGAAGCCCCTCTGTCACTCAACTACACGAGAACAGTGCGGGCAATTGGAAATGAAGTTTTGGGAGACTCGCGAAGACTGCGCGAGGCTTAATTTCTGAATCCTTTAAAGCTTGTGAAAGCTGTGCGAGGTTCAATTCTTGTCTGGGTTCAGCTTTCATCCTTCTGAGGGACTTCTAGGGCAAAAGTGGGCTCCTTAACAGGGTTCAGGCCTTATTGCAGCTGCTGTATATTACCTACAGAAATGACTTAACACACATTTATTAGATGGCTAAGAGTCTAACAGAGGCTAAGTTAAGGGGTGAAAAGTGGTACTTTTCATGTCTTAACATATCCCCATATTGGAGCAAGGATGATCGAAATATGTTCTTTTCACATATTTGATATTACATATGGGAGGATCCCTACCTTTTTAAATATTGTGTAGACCAGGTAATAAAAAGATGTATACCTGAAACTGAGTACAAAAATATTCTAACCATGTGCCATGAGCAGGCTTGTGGGGGCCATTTCAGCGGCAACAAGACTGTTATAAAGGTGCTCCAATCTGGTTTCTATTGGCCTACTCTATTCAAGGATGCCATACAACACTGCAAAGCCTATTCCAAATGTCAGTAAATGGGAAGTATTACAAAGAGAAACACCATGCCCCTGCAACCTGTGCTGGTTGTTGAACTATTTGACATATGGGGGATTGATTTTATGGAATCTTTTCCCCCCTCCTATGGTTATAATTTCATTCTTGTAGCTATGGACTATGTGTCCAAATGGGTAGAGGCCATAGCTACAAGAACTAATGACCACAAGGTTGTCATTAAATTCTTAAAAGAAAACATCTTCTCTAGGTTTGGCACCCCCAAAGCTATTATTAGTGATGGAGGTAGCCATTTTTGCGACAAACCTTTTGAAAAACTGTTAGAAAAATACTCTGTGACCCACAAAGTTGCTACTCCCTGCCACCCACAAACCAGTGGGGAAGTAGAGATTTCCAACAGAGAAATAAAACGCATCCTAGAGAAGACTGTGCGAACTGATAGGAGGGATTGGTCCATAAAATTGCCATATTCCTTGTGGGCTTATAAGACTGCCTATAAAATCCCCATAGGGAGGTTAGTGTATGGCAAGGCATGTCATTTGCCTGTTGAGTTGGAACATAGAGCATATTGGTCCATTAAAACACTAAATTCTGACTTAACCTCTGCTGGTGTGAACAAGAAATTGCAAATAGCTGAACTTGAGGAGTTGAGGATGGAAGCACATTCAAATGCAAGGATTTATAAAGACAAAACCAAGGCCTTTCATGACAAGCACCTACTGCGGAAAAAATTCAAAACAGGGGCTAAGGTATGGTTATTCAATTCAAGATTGAAACTCTTTCTAGGCAAATTGCAGTTCAGATGGGATGGGCCTTACACAGTCTTACATGTGTCCCCATCTACAGTTGTAGAAATCAAAGACCCTAAAGATGGTATGGTCATGAAAGTCATTGGCCAAAGGTTAAAAAATTGTATTGAAAAAATTTGTGCACGTGAGGAGACCATTAATCTTCAGGACCCTCCAAGTTATACATGATTTCCGTTTGTATCATATGTACCATAGTTTGATTTTGCTCAGTTTTGTTCTGTTGTGTTCAATAAAGTTGCTGGGATTAGGTAATCATCTCAATCTGGCCAATAGTTCAGGGACCATGGGAGTGTGTAAATAATGTAAACATAGTGAATGGAAGCACAACTACAGAGTTTGTTGGGTGCTGAGGGTGAAGATAGCACAAAAATGCTATTTTTATGTGCATATGAGACCTTCCGATAGGTCATTTGATGTTTTTGATAGGTCATTTGACGATTTCGATAGGTCATTTGAGGACTTCGATAGGCACGGAGACTTGTCGATAGGTGAAAACAGCTTTTCGATAAGTTCAAAAGGTCAGAAAGAAGTTTTCGATAGGTTATGGATACTTATCGGAAACCTATTGAACGGATAAATCCTGCACATCATGAACCTATCGATAGGAAGGATTGACCTATCGACGTATTCCATCTGCACGCTGTACTTTTATAGTGTTCGATTGGACACTTTGTCCTATCGAAATCATTCAATCCATCCTATCGAAATCATTTTTCATCCTTTATAAACCTATCGTTAGGTCAGTTTCTTCCATTCGACACCTACTGCAAACCCTAGCTCTCTCTCCTCATTTGTCGTGGCTACAGAGCCAACCCTGTCAAAGCGCGTTCTCATCCTTATCCACAAATCAGGGTCTCAGCATTTATTGCACATACTTCCTGGACTTAACCGCCATTGTTAAAAATAGCCCAACATGCAGTCCGCGCTCTATTCCCCATACAACAACCACCGCTCCATTTATTCCCACTTTCATTTTCAACAATTAAGCTTGGAAAAATGCAAACAATTTATTATACCGATTCATATTCCACCAGCCATGCGCTTTAAATATCAGCCTCGTCCAATCCTTTCACATCCATTCCCTCCTGAACTCTTTAGCCCTTTCATAACCCCAATCATGGCCGACGACAAACCCAAAGACTTGCCGACCAAGTTCTACCCTATCTGGCCACCACCGCCACCACCAGTTGAGCCTGATCCCTTGCAATTTTTATGGGATGAGTACAAAGAAGTGCAACGAATCCTCACTAAGGAGAAAAAGAAAGAAGAAAAGAGAAAGAAGAAGAGGTAGAAGACCGAACCACCTGCATCACCACCCCCATCTTCTTCAGATACTCCACCACCCGCCCCCTGACTCTTATTTTCTTCTTTCCTTCTTTTTCCTTTTCTTCCCCCACCCTCCTGGCTTGCAGTTCCTCTTTCACATGAAGTTGGTTGAGGATATCCCTGAGCTAGGAGGAAGAATCTTTTTGTCGTGCATTTGCTTTGTAATCGTTGTTTTGTCACATTTATAATGAAATATCTTATTAGTATTCTCTTTTTGTGATGGTGGTTGTATTTCTGTATATTGCATGTTTGGCAATTTCAGTGCCCCTTTATTTTTAATATTATATCTTGATTATTCACTACTACATCCAATATGTTAAAACAGTGAGGACACTGTTTAGTTTAGGTTTGGGGGTGTGGCAGGTGTGCCAATAAATGAAATGAGTTAATATTAGTGCAGCTATGCTATGTTGGAAAAAATTTATGAAAATAAAGTAATTTCCCACCTGATTTTTGGAAAAAGAGGAAATTAAAAACTTTTTAAAACTGAAATGAGCTATAGTCTAACATTCCTAATGAAGTAAATGTCAAGAATTTTTAGAAAATAGATGTTTAGTGAATCTGAAATGAGAGAAAACTGTAAGGATGCACCCCAGAAAATTTGATGGAAGGCCATAACCAGTGAGGTTTGAGCCTGAAAATTTTTCTTGAAGAGTGTTTTGGCAATTTTTCTACTCTAAGGACTGATTGGATCTACTTTGGGTCACTAGAAGTTAGGTAAATCCGAGTTGAAACAGCTTGACAGCACTCATGACATTGAGGACATGAAGTAAGGTCATCCCTTGGACAGTTTGAGCTTAAAATGTCCCACCTTTGAACTGCCCTTGATACACACCACTTGACCCTTAAAAAAGTCCCAATTTCCTATGATGAAAACCAGAAAATTTGGACCCAAAACCTTTTGACCTATTTTAGCTCACCCTCAATCTGAGGAATCAGGAGATAAAAAGATAAGTGAGGATAGAGGAGCAAGGTTTAAAATTTTGGTTGAAAAAGAAGAAAGCACATTTGGTGGTATTGTGGTATTCCAGCCCAAAAAATAAATAAATAAATAAATAATAGAAAAATCAAACAAAAAGAATGTGAAAGAGAAGTCATTTTATTGAAAGACTGAAAAGAGGATTAGAAACTGGTCACTTCAAATCTAAAAATTCGAGAAGTAAATGAACTTGTGCTGAAATGAAGAAGGTGAAGTCATGAATCATCTCCTTACCTTATTAATTTCTCAATTTGAATCCTTTTTATACCCTCTTATTCTTTATAAACCTCACCCATAAGCCACATTACAACCCAATAAAAAGACCTAACTGATCTGAAATAGATTGAGCTGTCATGTGGAGATGAAAATTTGTCTGATCTATGGTGAAAAGAGTTAGAAAATTTCAGAAATTAAAGCAAGCCTATGCCCATGCTTGCAATCCTATTTGAGGGCTATAACTGCTCTCGAGCTGTGTGAAATGATGCACCCTTCTATTTTTGTTATGAGCGAACAACCCTAGTAAGATTTGGGTCTGAAATCAAAGATTTGGGATATTATCAGAGCAGAAGTCTTAAATTAAATGTGAGCTATGCATTAATTTTCAGACACAATGCCTTGACATGAACTGATTGATGATGAAGGAATTACAGTAGAATTTCATGTTTTGAACTGGTAAATTTTTATGCTAAAAATTGAATGGAAATGGTGTGGAATTTATTTTATTTACTTGAACTCTTTTTTAGCATTCTGCATGAGTATTAACTTATTTTATTGGAGAAGTTTGTGGGTACCTTCACTGAAAACCCTCAGGAGACTTCACTCCTCCACTAGGGATCACCTAGGGGTTTAAAAGGCTTGATGCATATGCTAAATGCATTTGTGCTCCCTACAAAAGTGGCATTTTAGTTTTCTTTATCTTTCCTTTGCTCAGGGACTAGCAAAGCTTAGGTTTAGGGGTGTGTTAATCAGTGAAAAGTATCACTTTTCACCCCTTAACATGAGCTTTGATAGACCTATGAGTTGACTAATAAGTTCTTGTTGAGCATGTTTTGTAGATAGCAGTAATAAGTAGTCATAGTGCAGAAATCCACCCTAAAGTGCTCTACAAGAAGGTCCATCTCTCACCATAGCTCCGACCCAGATATGGCACATAAAAGGGCCCCACACCAATGACCACTTGGGGCATGCAGCAATAGCAAAGCAGCGTTGAAAAAGGAAAAACAGGCTGAGAGCAACCTGTCGATAGGTTACTTCAACCTATCAATAGCATATGAAGGCTGAAAAGGAAGAAGTCGTGGAGATCAGAGTATTTCGATAGGATCTGGAACCTATCGGGCAGTTGAAACAAGCAGGAAGCATGCTATCGAAAGGTCCCCTGAAACTTAAAGTAATCCTGTCGACAGGATCCTGGAACCTATCGCAAAAATGCCACCTATCGAATGGTTGCTACAGATCAGTGGGAGAACCTATCGAAAGCAATTATGCAAGAGCTCAACCTATCGAAAGGATCACTCAACCTATTGAAAACATCAAATGAAGGCTGCAGATGTTGAATCTCTAATTACAGGATTCAACCTATCGGAACCTTTCGATAGGATCCTGAATCCTAGCGAAAGGACTAAAGTACTGGATTTCCACCTATCAAAAGCATCTTCAACCTATCGAAATTGATCTAAACACTTCCCAGAAAAGTTGTTGTGCACACGCCGCGAGTTGGTGACCTGTCGCACGCAAATTGAGGCACCTTGGTGACTGACGCAAGGATTTTAGAAGTGCCCCGAGAAACCTTAACCAACCCACGTGTGCTCCCCCAGCTCTAATAACTGAAAGAGCCTTCTAGAAAGGGAATAAAAGAGGGAATAACAGAATCATCCTAGATGTTGCAATTGGAGAGAAAAATAGATCTGAGGCTGAAGGAGGAAGCTATAAGAAGGAAGGAAGCCATGAGAAAAAGGGGGGGTTGATTCTGGAAACCAGAGCTTGCAACAAAATTCTTTAATTCTTTCCTTTAGTCCAACTATGGCTGGCTAATTTCTTGAGAGCAGCAAAGAGAGAGATCGAATCTGTAATTAGGGAGAGCTGAGATTGTTGTTGAGGATTAGATGATGTACAGACTGCAAATCTGAGGACATTTCATTGTATGGTCAGTTTAATTCAATGTAATGTTGGTTTAATTGTTGTAATTAGATCTATAGTTCCTTTGGTTTCATTTGGTGCTCGATCGGCTTTGTGTAGAGGAGAATAGCTCACCCACTTAACTGGTAGACCTCTTGGATGCCATTTGATCTCCCTAGATCTGATGTCCCTGCAATTGCCTGTGTTTGTGGCTTGGTAATTGCATCATTCGCAGTGATTATAATGCTCTAATTGAACGCTGTGGTTTGGAGGAAATCCCTAGGAAGATCTGTGACCATTGAAGTGGACAGATCATAGCCTTAAGATCAATTCAAACCTCTAGTCTAAATTGGATTCTTCTACCTTAATCATTTGCTTTGGAGGAAGTCTATTAGATGATCTGTGACCATTAAAGTGAACAAATCATACCCTTAAGATCAGTTCAAGCCTTTGGTGTAGAGTATATTCTTCTACCCTGCAGCTGTGCCTATGGCCAGATGAGGGATTGGTGTACTCTAAACTCTCTATAACTCCAACAGCTCAACCTAATTGTAGCAAGACTAAACTCCAAGCTACTTCTCCCCATTTTTTGTGTTTAATTCCCCCTCTCTGCAAGATCTGTACTTTGGATCTGATCCTACCATTCATCTCTGCAAGATCTGTACTTTGGATCTGATCCTACCATTCATCTCTGCAATCTGACTTGTTTTTAGTTTAATTTAGAAGTGACAACACCCTTAAACCTCTCCTCTTTCTTTTACTATTTTAGCATTAGGAAGCGTGCCAGATCTACCACAAATCTGGAGATTTACCTAATTTTGACTCACATTTCCCTGTGGACATTCCCTTACTTACCTTTTTCAAAACTTGCTACAACAAGCCCTGAATACTTGCAGGACTGTGTGTGAGCCTGCCTTGGTGTGTGCTATCCGTAGAGCCTTTAATTGTGCAATTTTAAACCCCTTTTTCAACACAAGGCAGATTCCCAACAGGCACCTCAGAGGGCTCCAATGTGGAGGCCTCTGCAATCCTTGTGGATTTCCTAGTGGCCACAGGGCTGCCACTAAGAGCAGGGTTCAACATAGCCGCCAATGTATCAATGAATTTTGAACTCTTGGCCATAGGTGCTCCAAATCTCAAAATCGGGGTTCAGAGACCTTAAAGAATGTATATTACTCTAAATAGGCACCAAAATAACACAATTTGTCTTCTCTCCCTCTCTCTAATTTACTAAAGCAATCAAAGAACAGAGGGAGAGTTGCAGGGCTTACCCAATGCGAGCTAGGGTTCCACTTAGAAGTGTGCACAGTGGCTCAAATCCCCCCAAACGATGCTCGAAGTAACCAAGAACACCCAGGGAGCAAAATGGTAAGAGGAAAAGCCTTTAGGTGGAGTGCTCAAGCTGTGGAGAGGAAAATAGAGAAAGAGAAGAGCGCTTTTGGGCGGAGCGAGTTAGGGCAAAGGAAGACAATGAAGCAAATGAGGGTTTTTGCTGAGTTTAAAGGGCAAATCCAGCGGTTCGCAGAGTTGGCTAATGGCTTTTGTGGAGTAGGATTGTCGCATAGATGGATTTTAAGTCCGTGAAAGGCTCTGTCGCTCAGCAGGGCATTTGACACTCAGTGAATTTTATGGAGTTGGCGATAGTGGCTTAGGTGTGTGAGACATCCTTTTACTTTAGAAACATACTTCGCACGGTGTTCGCGCCGAACAATACACAAGGCATTCTTTGCACACAAATTCAGCTCGCGGAGTAGAAAGCAACTCCGCAAGGTACTTTTTTAGTCAGTACTTAGTTGTTCTAGCAAGCAAGGGAGCCAAAAAATGGTTCGTGCAATAAAATCAAGCCTTCCAACTCAGTGAGAGAGCATTTCTTGCACAACCTGTACTCTTTTAACTCAGTGCAGCACATTGGTTGGTGTCACCTGTTGTTGTGCACCCTTTCACTCTGCATGAGCACCAGGCTACAGACAGGTACTTCACTTTTCTCATTCAAAATTTATGACCATTTTCAATCAACAATTTATCAACATTGCAGAGTCTTAAAATAGTTTTTCAGCTCAATCTCCATGCAAGTCATGATCAGGGCAATTCAGCCATTCATCAACAAACACACAACCAATTCAGATGATACAAAGGCTCGTATTTTCATTGACAAACAATTAAAATACAAACAAAGCAAAACAATCAAACCAACATAACACACAAAGCACAACAAACAAAACACAACAGTTTCTTTTCTTTTTTTTTTTTCTTTTTTTTTAACCATATACTTATGGTGCACTTATTATCCATCATCAAGTCACTGAGCACTATCTTCCTCCTGAGTAGAGGATGCATCACCAATCATAAACTGACCTTTCGGATTTGTCAAGGGTTGACTAGGCAATTTCTCTTGCTCCCTCCTGTTCAGAGTATTACAGATCTGACCAAGCTGGTCCTCAATCTTTTTTATGGTCTGTCCATAAGAATTGATAGTCTGAACCAGGCTCCCCAGATTATGCATTGAAGTCATCATCTGCTCTTCAAATGAAGAGGATCTGGGCTATTGTCCGGGCAGAGCTAACTAGTTAGACTGTGGGGCAGGTAACATGAAATTTTACCTTGGTGGGTAACCTTGATTAAACTGGTGTTGGGGTCTGTAAGGGGCTACCATTGCTGCTGTTGGGGTTGAGGATATGAGTCTTGTCTTCACCTTAGATTTGGGTGGTTCCTCCAATAATACCCAGCAGGCTGCTGCCCAAAGGTTTGCGCATCATTGGCTTACTCCATAACAAAATTTAGAAATTGATTAGCAGATAGACAATCATGAATAGAATGTGTGGGAGATTGGCATATCAGACATGCCTCCTCCACCTGTGCAACCATCCAAGGCTGTATCACATTCATCAATTTGTCAAACTTCAAGATCAAGTTGTCCACCTTTCTCTCCAAATCACCTTGCACCTTTACTTTATATATTCCACCTCTAGGGGTGACCTCTTTCACCATTTTAGCTGGAATCTGGCTATCATTGGGTGATAGAGATTCCTGTTGTATGGAATTTTCTCTTATAATGTCAAACAGCTCCCAGGCTTCCTCTGTTGTCTTGTGGAGGTAACTACCACCACAGAAAGCATCCACCATATCCTTGCTCTTGGCATTAATTCCTTGATAAAACACTTGGACAAGCTGCCACATTGGGATTTGGTGGTGGGGGCATTACTTTAACATCTCCTAGAATCTTTCCCAAGGTTCATTAAAATTCTCAGTTGAGGACTGAGCGAATGACAGAATTTTTCTCCTCATCTGGCTTATTTTGTTCATAGGGAAAAATTTTGCCAGGAACTTGCTTTGAAGGTCACTCCATGACTGTATGCTGTTGGTAGGGAGCTTTGATAGCCATGTGTTGGCTTTGTCCTTTAGTGAAAAAGGAAAAAGCCTCATTTTAGTGGCCTCAGGCCCCAAGCCAGCAATGTTGAAGGTAGTGCAAAGTGTTAAAAACTGGTCAATATGCTTGTAGGGATCTTCTTTACTCAGCCCATGAAATGAAGGCAGCATACTAATGGTAGAGGATTTAATTTCATAGTTTCCCTCAACAAAGGGAAACTGAATGCAGAAGGGAGAGGAGTACTCCCCAGGTGCATTGTATTCTTTTAATGTCCTTTGCCTCTCAGCCATGGTGTCTGCTTCAGTCTCAACAACAGGGCTCAGTGTGGTGTGTCTAGGTCTAAGGATCCTTTCCACCTCCAGATTTGGGGATTCCAAGTCAGGGTTTAAGGACCTTCTACCAAGCATACACTCACCAATAGTAATGAAAATGCTTACAGGCACATAAAAAGAATTTCACACAATAAAAATAATAGCTACACAAATTTACACTAAAAAAGATAACAAAGGATTCAACATAAATGGCATGAGATTTAGGGGAAAGAAAGTGCAAACAGAGCTAGCTACTCTGCACTTGTAGCTCTAGCTTTTCCCTGTTTCTGCTATCCATTTTTATAAAATTCCATAAAGAATCAGTAGTACTTTTATTCTAGATTAAACACAACTACAAAGAATTCGTTAGTCTAAATTACAGTACAACTCAGGTCTACTAAAAAGATCAAAATCCCCGACATTGGTGCCAAAAACTTGTTATTTTTGGGCTACTTGGTGTGAAAGTGTGCTTATGTTATTGTGTGATGGAAATTAATTGAAAACAAAGTAATATAAAAGAATGGATTCAGCACAACCAAAGTAATCCTAGACCTGCAAGATTCAGGGTCTATTGTAGCAAGTTTTGATAAGTAAGAGTTTGTCCCATAGAGAAATTGATCTAGAACCCAAAATGGGCTATAATAGGCCTTCAGATCTGGCTACAGATCTGACAATCCTAAAGAAAGGGAGTTGGGTGTCACGGCTACACTAAATTAATCCTATCAACAGAGAAATAAAATGTAGTCCTATCCTAAAGAAAGGGGTCAAGATGAAGGTGGTGATGGTGTGTACCAAAATAAAATATACAAATTTGTGAGAAGTAAGCAAGTTAAGTTCAGAGTTAGAGCAGTAATGTAACTTAGATTTAGTCTGTCTCTGCAGTGCTCCTTGCTAAGACGCTATTAAAAGCCTCAACAAGGTAGAAATATCTACTTTAACCCATGCCATTTGGGGCGCTCTTAAGGTTATAGGCTATCCAGTCAAATGGCCACAACCTATCCTATAGAGTCTGTCAAATCCCATTAGTTAAACCAGAAATTATCAAACTAGTCCAGAGGAATGGACTGATCACTTCTCCAGCCACTGGACCAGATCAAGCCATGAATACTATTGCAGCACTATGTAATGCCAGTGCTACAAGCTTCTTAGATCTGCACATAGATCTGGCTGACATCTATAGGTATTCCAACCCATAAGATCTTAAGTGCTTTGCCAAGGCCAACGGCTCACTAGTGCCCGTAAAAAGGACCATGTAATAGGTTGAATAGGGCTTTAGATTCAGCTGGTCATTACTACAAATGGCTTACAATGACTCAGCCTCAAGCTATAGTTACTACAGAGAGATCAGGTCTAACATCTGATGTCGGCTAGGTAAAACAGAGGGGAGCCAGTTCCTATACAAACCTCCTTACAAGGCTCTAGAAGCTCATGTGCAAGGGAGAAGAATCCTTCTCAAACATGTGAATGGACACAACCTTAGGGCTATACTCTGTTCGTTCGAATGGTCACAGGGTATCCCATTAGTCTGTCCATACCATAGAGGTATGAGAAAGAACATAAAAACTTTTGCAACCACCATGATCCACAGGCATCCGAGCTCCCCAAATCTCACTACATATCTAGCATTGCTTTCCATGGGGCTATCAAACCAAGGGAAATTAGATGGTAAATAATAGATCTACTATAAACTGAATGGGCTAGTCCCAAAATCATGGATCCTATAAACATCTAAAGAAACCATAAGATCTTTATATTCAATTAGGCATTAAAACAACAATCCATTGATAAACACAAAACTTACAATAAACTGTCTCCAGGCTGTAGCCTGTACACAACTGCTCATCCAAAATCCTAATGTATACAAAACCTATTACAAACTGAAATAAACTAAACCTAACTACTTACAGGGGGATTAGCCAGCAAGTGCTAGGCTAAGAGAGAAGAAAAAAGAGAAAAAAAGGTGATCAAACCCTAACCCTAGCCTACTGTTGTTGCTTCTTAGTGTGCTTGATTTATGTGAGTTTTGAAAACAGATTTATAGCTGCTAAATTACAGTGGCTCTAGACTATATAAACAAATAAAGAAATATCAGCACAGTTAGAAGAGAATTAGCCTGCAAGATCAGGGCCAATTGTAGTAAGTTTTAAAAGTAAGTGAGTGAAAGATCGTCCACAGAGAATTTGTCTAAAATGTAAGATAAACCTCCAGATCTGAGCTACCAGATCTGGCTTCTTATCCTATCTAGAAAACTGATAAGATGAGAGTTTTGAATTTGTCACGTTTAACTAACTAAAAACAAAGAAAAATTTAAACTAAATGATCCAGATCCGAGTTGGGGGAGTGATTGAAACAAAGATGGAGAAGTAATATCTAAATCTGATTTGGTCTTTGAAATCTAATGAGAATAATCGCTCAACAGAGGTGATTCAATCTTCATCGCTACAAGCACAGATGTAAGAGAGATAAATCTAATTCAAGGATTAGGCTTACGCTTATGGCTATGGTCTGTCCACTTTAATGGCCACAAACCATCCAATAGTCTTTAATCCAAATCCTCAATTCAGAACAATAAACATCACTACAAATGCTGTAAGAGACTAGGTTACCAACACTAATTCTTACAGGATTAATGAATCAAGGAAATTGCATGCAAAACAATGAATCTAAAGGAGTCTAATGTCATCGAGGAGATCGGGAGGAACCCTTGACATGAGTCCAATGGAGAATGCATAGTTTATAGCAACCTTTTAAAATTCATCCTTACAATTTACAGAGCACGGCTTAACAGCTCTCGGATTTGCAGTCTTGGATGCAAACTCTCCTTTGAGTTACAGCAGTATCTCACAGCTCTCAAATGCAAGTACAAAGTAGGCTATTACAAGGATTGCGCATAATGCATGGATTAGAAATGAAACTCAAAACTGGATGCCCTAATTGGGCAAATGCTTCGCCTATTTATAGCTTTCCCAGTCCAAATTTCGATGTGTATCAACGAATCGGAGGTTCTCGATCTGTATTGACCAATGGTAGTCGAAAGCACGGGATCCGGATCCAGACGGCCAATTAGAATTCCTTGATCTGGTTCAGCCAATCAGGTGAAAAAGGCATCAATTCTGTTATGCATTTTGAAAGTTTGTTTAGAGTTTCTAGAAGTTCCCGCCAAGTTATTCCCTCTCTAGGTGCTCACGTGGGGTGGAATATTCCTTCGCTTCATGCTTAGAACCCTCTGGAATGTCCCTAGGTTTTAAAATGCATTGGGACGCATGCAACAGATTACTGAATTGCCCTTGTTAAAGCTGTGAATCTCCAGAATACCTTTTCGCAGAGTGCTGTGACTTCTGAAGCTCTTTTCGCAATGTTCAATCTTCTCTTCGAATTGTGTTTTCTCCTTTTCGCAAAGTTCAATCTTCTCTTCGAATTGTGTTTTCTCCTTTTCGCAAAGTTCAATCTTCTCTTCGAGGAGTTCAGATGCTCTTCGAAAGCTAAGCCTGGAGTTTTAGTCCTTTTCGCAGAGTTCAAGGTTCTTTACGAAAAGTGCAGGTTCTTTGCGAAAAGAACTCTGTAGTGCATTTCTCTGTCCGAATTGTTCCCTGCTTCTCTTACAGGTCTTTGCCTCTTCACTTTAGACCTTTCAACAGCTGATGAGGTTGTTTCTTCACTTCCTTCCTTTGGACTGACATGGATTGTCATCTTTTTGGCACTTTTAAGTTGCTTTTATGGTTAAGCCTGTCTTTATTGTTAGCTGCAACATAGGCACTTAAAATACTTATTTAGTTCTCTCAAAGGTCTACCAAGACTTAAGTTTAGGGGTGAAAAATGGTATTTTTCACTTGTCAACACCTACTGGAGCTCTCAGCCGACAAAGGATGAAAAGAAGGGTTGATGATAAAACTAAACTCTAAGTATAGCTTATATACTCTGTCCATACGGCCTTGACTCTGAAGGGATTAACCCTAATTTTTCCAGCAAATGTGGCATTGTTATTTCCCTTGAATGCCTTGAGACATGCGCCTCAAAATCTGCACCTTGGGATGTGCGCCCTAACCTTGGGAAATTCCCAAAAGGTCCTTGAGTTAAAACTGAGAAGTGGGGAGTTCGTGCTTCGCGGGGTTGGCATATGCATTCACTTATTCGCACAGTTGGAGGGCCTTAACGGAGTAGCTTTTGGTTGGTGGGAAGTGCTCACTCGTGCAATGAATCTTCAGTTAATCGCGCAGTTCCTTTGAGCTATAATGCTGTCGCGGAGATGATCTGGAGTGCCTAGACTTCTCGCGTAGTAGAGCTTCAGAAGCTCTCTCTCTCGCTAGGTACTTGCGCAGTTATGCTCCTGCGCTCACGTAGTAATTGGTAAGGCTTCAGATTGTGCGAGATCTACGCAAGGAGAATTCTGGGCCTCTCTCTCTCTTCCAGGGCCACGCACGTACTCTGCGAGGTGAATTTTAGTTCAACACACACATGGACTCGCTACGTTCTTCATACGACTGCTTTAAGGCTTGATCTTAGCGAGAGCTTCGCAACCATAAATTTTAAGGATTTTAATCCGCGAGATCTTCGTGATGTCTTTACAGCTCTCCTCTTAACTGCGCATCCTATCTGCACAAGGGCATCTTCCACTGCATCCTTAATTTCACGAGGGAGCTTCTCAACTCTGCGAGATCTGTCTTTATATGCTCCGATGCATTGCACTTGCTGCTTTTACAGTTTCTCCATTCTCAGCCAATTTCATTAATCTGCTAGGCTTTTGGTCATTGATGATCAGCACATGATTCACCATGGTGAGCACTACCAAGGTATTCCATTAGGCTTTGGTTCAGCTATCATCTTTGAATATATTCTTCCTCTTCTTTGGGCCAATAAGGATGGATTTTGTGCTAAGCTGCACAGATTATTGCTAACTATAAAGCACACTTAAGAAATGATTATTAGTCTGCTTCAAGGTTTATCAAAGGCTTGGTTAAGAGGTGAAAAGTGGTACTTTTTAGCGAATAACACACCTTCAAACCTAATCTTTGCTAGTCCCTGAGCAATGGAAAACTTAAAACAACTATTCTAAGAATTTAAATGCCACTTTCGTAGGGAGCACGATTACATTTAGCATATATACCAATCCTTTTAAACCCCTAGGTGATCCCTAGTGGAGGAGTGAAGTCTCCTGAGGATTTTCAGTGAAGGTACCCACAAACTTCACCATTAAAACAATTTAAAATAGTGCAGTCAATGACAAAATAAATTTCAATGAATAAAGCCTCAATCCACACCTATCCTTTAAATTCAGGGGAAATTACAGCAATAATGCAGCCATTTAAAACTCAAAATCAACATGCATGTGCATCACCACCAATTAGTTTACAACAGGAATACAATGTGCATATAATCAGTACAAAGCTTGCCTTAAATTCAAAAATCAGGTTGGATACAACTCCAAAGAATTTAAAATTCGGACTCAATTCTCACCAGGGCTATCTCTCAACAATGAAAATAAAAAGGGTGTTCATATTCTCATCAGCTCAAGAGCAGTTACAGACCCCAAATGGGCTTGCAAGCATGGGCATAGGCAAAGCTTCTGATTTCTGACATCTTCATGACTTTTCACCATAGATTAGACAACTCCTCATCTCCACATGATAGCTCATTTCACTTTGGATTTACAAGGTCTTTTTTGAATGGGTTGTAATGTGGCTTATGGGTGAGGGATATAAATAATGAAGGGGTAAAAAGGGATTCAAAACTGAGAAATCAGTAAGGTAAGGAGTGATTGATGACTTCACTACCTTCATTTCATCACAACTTCAACTTACTTGATATATTTCAGAATCAAAGTGGCCAGTTTCTCCTCTTCTTTTCAATTTTAAGATGATGTTCTTCTGTAGACTTCTCTTTCTTTTTCTCTTTTTTTTTTTTATTTTTTTTTTATTTTTTTTTTTTTATGGTGAACTGCCACACAAAAACTACTGATACACTACTACTCATATATTACTTTTCTTCTCCTTCCACCAAATGTTGGACCACTCTCACTATCTTTAACTCTTTCTCCTTTACCTTCTGAATTCTCAAAGTGAGGGTACAGTTGAATCAGGTCAAGAGGTTAAGGTGCAAGTACTCAAATGTTTGTCAAAGAAAAGTAGGATTTTTAAGGCTCAACGAGTGTATGCAAAAGGGCAATCTTAAAAGATTAGATTTTCAGGCTCAAACTGTCCAAATGGAGGCCTTGGATCATTTCCTTAGTGTCATGAGTGCTGTCAATCAGTTTTGATTTGGAGGTGCCTAATTTCTAGTGAAAAGATCTTGACTCAATCAGTCCTTAGAGCAGAAATAATGCCAAAAACACTCTTAAAAAAAAAATTATGGGCCCAAATCTCGCTAGTGTAGACACTCCCATTTCGCCCTCTCGGAGTACACGAATTCGTTTGGTCAGCCCTTGACCTTTTTAACCCTCGCCATGGAACCATGGAACTATACATGGCTGAATACAGGCTGAAACAATAACTTTGTGGCTCATATCCCAACGTAGGGAGGCTATATTCTAAGCAATAGTATATAGTCGGAATGCAGACTGAAACAATAGTCCTGCATTCCATTCTTGAGACCATACCCGGACAACCCTGAATTAAGCGCCTAAAAACCCGCGCGTAATTCGATCACGCGCAGAACTACAAGGGCACGATCAGTCCCCTTTCAGACCAACCTTCCATTCACAGACCATTTCGGGACTCGATTACGCGCCTGGAAAGAGATGCGTGATCAGATTGAACTCTACACCACTAGCACACAATTGGCCTACGCTAGACCTAGTCTCCTACCCTTGACTCCTACGTTTCCTCGATTAAGCGCTTCAGGTAACACACTTAATTGGATTACGCACGTCCCACCACACGCATAATTAGTCCTGATTTCGTTAGGACTAGGAAACCCGCTGAGTAATTCAACCTGTCGCTCATTGAGTCGGTGACCGACTCAAAGAGATTAAGCGCCAGAAAACTGGCGCGCAATTCAGTTAAACGTCCGGAAACGAGCGCATAATTGAATGAAAACCTATAAAAGCTTTTTTTCTCAAAGAGAGAAAGGAGGTTGCAAATTTTTAGAAACGAGAGCGTAAATTCTGAAACCAGAGAGCTTCGAGAACGGATCCCTAGAATAAAGTAGCCATGATTTTAATATTCGAACTCCAAGATTTCTCATCGCAACCCCGATTCTAATTTTTAGACCGTAGCATCCTCTTCGAACACAACACAAGAGGCTGGTAATTTTCAGAGAGAGAACGGAATTTTTTTGGAACTTCAAAACCAGAGAACTTCGAGGACAAGCCCATAGAGCAAATTAGTCATGATTTCGATATTCAAACCCCCGGATCTTTGATGATTCCTCTCCGCAACCCCGACCTTAGGTAAGAATTTAATTTTATTTTAGACTTAGGATTTCCCCCTTGGTTTAATTATTCAATTCTATTTCTAATTTTTAGACCGTAGCACCCTCTTCGGACCAAAATTTTCTATATCCGGTTCTAGTTTTCTGTTTCTAGAATCGATTCCTAATCTAGCAGTCCGACATACCGACCTTATGCTCTGATTCTACTCTAAAATCAGAATCGACAGTCCTATCATTAATTTCTGGTTTTGACTCGAGTTCGTAACATCCTTAATCATACAAATTTGATTTTTCGATTTGGACAATTCAGTCCTAAATTTTAATCTATAATTTAATTCTATATTTTCATACCGTCAAAAATCCAAAAAAATATAAATTTCAATTCATAACTTTAGTTTCTCAATCTAATTTCTCATTATAATTTTGAATTCAATTCTAAAAATCCCCCTTTTATTATTCAATTATCCACCTATCTTTTATCTCAGCCATCCGATTTGCCCAAGGGAGCTTACGGAGGGTACTCGGGAATGAGGCCAATCCTCCTTAGCATAGCAGGCCCAACCCCTCCTTTTTTTTTAGATTGTTTAGGATTAACTAGTTAATTATAGTTTAGTTTTTTTTTTTTTTTTCAATATAATTGACTAATTGCATCAAACAGGCCTTCATATCATTATTTTCTTTAATTCAATTCAGTCTTCTAGTTCAATCACTTTATTATCTCAACCAGAATTTAGGAAAGTTAAATCGTTTATTATTAGTTAGATTTTTACCATAATTGATTCGTAGATTATGATTCTAAAAAAAAGAGAGTTAATTTTATCACCTCGGTCATTTATTTTTAGTTTAGTAAATTGATTTATTGCTTCAATCAAAAATTTCAAAAAAGATTAGTCTTTGTTTTCTTCAAATTAGAATGCTAGTAAGATTACCTTAAGTGCTTTAGTTGTGATTGTCATACAGTTGATATATCTGCTTATCTAGAATTGCAATAAAATTAGCATACCTGCTCTATCTAGAATTGCGATATAATTGGACTCTTTTGTTTAATCAGAATATTATTGGAACTAATACACATGCACTCCTAGTACCGGTAGGAGATTGAAACTAATTGGACTCTTAGTAGTACCAAGACTTTGATATTAATTGGACTCCTAATGATACCGAGAAACTGAAAATGATTGGACTCCTGATAGCATCAAGATGCTAAAATAGCCCATCATAATAAGCTCACCTAATCATAATTCACAACAAAAAAAAGAATCTAAATCGACCATGACAGTAACAAGGGAAACTAAAAAGAAAGCTGAAACTATCTAAGTAAAAGAAGACACTACTGCTGACATTCGCAGGCGGACGATTCAGTATAGAAGTAACCCACACCCACTTAAACGCGTGATCATTGACGTGTTGCAACATCGATAAATATCTGTAGCTGGCGATCGCATATCAACTAAGAATCATCTTAGGAAATTCCTCCTATTACTATTTATCCCCACCTTATCATATGCATCGCATCGCTAGAGTCCAACAGGACAGAATTGGAAGCCACTTATTCAACGGGAACTGAGAGGAACCCAAAAAAAGTGCACACCAACAGACTAGTGATCGCGATGGGACACTTTTGTAAACCCCTTCTTTTTCTTTAGATAGTTAGCTTTATTTTACTTCCCTATTTTTCTTTCCCGTTGTGTCGTTTAAATTTAGACTTTTATATATATATATATGAGTTGTCGCCAAAGACTCGAAATGTCTGGCATACTTAGAGTAAGTTTAGGAGACCCGCCATTGTGGGGATTTCATAACAACCCTGCCTATGAGGAAGAACCACCTTATACTTTTTGTCACAACCTCAGATTTTTGAGATGAGTGCACATCATGCATTACACATAGGTATATGTGTTTCACAAGGAGACCAAAACGAACCAAAGACACTATGTGTGTACGTGGGAAACACACTAGTATTTCTCTAACTTATATGTATAAAAGTGAAAGAGAGAGAGAAGAACCCTTACGTAACCTTATTCTAACCTAAATAGAGAGAAGGAGAATATAGAGAGAAAGAAGAGAAGAGCCTAATAGAGAACTAGGGTTTCGTTGGGACTTAAGTCGGCAAATGAGATTAGAGGAAAAGACTGGAGGAAGAACCTTGGAGGCCTGTTAGCCTAGTAGAATTTCGAATCGTAAATTAAACTTGTGTGTGACTCATCGTCAGAGGTATGTTAAAGACATGATAGATGCCTAGGAATGTTTTAGATAATAGGAAGAATGTTGACTGAATGTTTCTTTTTATGAGGTTAAGGTTTGAATGAAGGGAGAAAGTATGTTCTCGAATCGATCGAGGAGCAAAATCATCGTTCCTCGCTCGAGCGGTCTAAAGGGCTCGCTCGAGCGAGGATGAATAGGGAAAAATATAACTCTGGGCTCGCTCGAGCGGTCCCCAAAAACTAAAGGGAAGCTTGCTCGAGCGAGGGTCCCCAGTAATACTTCGGTGGCTCGATTTAACCGCTCGAGCGACCTCGATTTAACCGCTCGAGCGAGGTCTGGTGACCGCTCGAGCGAGGTCTAGTGACTGCTCGAGCGAGGTCAAGGGACCGCTCGAGCGAGGTCTAGTGACCACTCAGTTCTTGGATTTTTCGAATACAAGAAACTTGGGGTTGTACACCCCAATGGTTATAGTAATCTTTCTAAGCCTATGCTAAATTGAAATGTAGGTTTGACGCATGGTCATGAAATATAAACCTCTACGAGAAGGCGTGCCTTGAGATTCGTCGAGGTAGGGAATATTCTTGAAACATGTGCATTATTCCGTGAAATTCATATGTGTAGTGTAATCTATTAATTAGTTAAATATTGCATGATCCTCATGATAAAGGGTGTGTGAGTGAGTGAGTTTACAACGTGAAAGTCTTGAGGTCCCCAGGGGACGAAAAATCATATAGTTCAAACAAAGAAGGGTGCGACGGAAATATGGGGCAACCCAGGGATGCAGATGAAAACTAACAGAGAAACGTAAGTAATGTGATAAGGCCTGATGTAATATAATTAGCACAATCACGGTGAATAACTATATGTAGAGCACATTTGATATTTTTATTATTTAAGGTTTGATTAGAATACCCCACCGACGTGGCGGGATACCTGACCCGACTCGGCAGGATATCCGTGAGCGGTACGGTGGCAGATCCGCACTTTCATAGTACATCCCAGGGATGTAGATCTAAAAATAGACCCCACCACCTATGAGAAAGGGGCTTGGGCAGTATCCCCAGGGGATACATATAACAACTGTCTAGTTAGACGACGATGGTGGGTATTCCATCGGGGCTCGATGCTATATTGCTCGGGGACTACTTAAGTTAAAATTTAAGTGATTAGGCCAAATTCACAACTAAACAAACAAGGAGATTAAACAAAACCATGCTAAGTAACGGTCAAAATCATTGGTTTAATTCCAGTTACTCAAATTGTTGTCCATAAGTGATTACTCAATAATTCTATGCTTGTTAAACTGCTGACATATGTGTGAAGGTCAATCTATATGTTCTTTTTGTTTCCCTACGGAGCTAGGATGTAGCTCACTCCCTTAGACTATATGTCGCAGGTCCAGGACTAGCGGCAGCAAAGACTTCTGGAGAAGCTGATCTAAGGGTTTCGGATTTCGTGCCCACAGAAGAGTCAGAACCTCCTCCTGAGGAATTCTTCTAGGAAACCCGCTGCATACTTTGAGAGTGAGTTGAGAGTATTATGTATGGCTTGGTATATCAAGCCTCTTTATTTCGAATGTTTTAAATACCGCTTCTTGACAAAACGTCTAGGATGAACTGTTATCGCTAAACATTTGGGTAAGTTCTTATGTCCATGAATTGGCATGGGACAAGGACTGCCTTGCGATACCTTGACTATTTTTGAGATTTTATTTAGAGTAGATACGTATGCCTCAGTCAAAGTTTTGGATTGTATATATATCAATGTTTTGTAAGGAACCCGGGGCACAGCCTTGAAGGTCGTGCTGATGGCACGGATTTTGGGGTTCCAAAATTCGGGCTATCACACTTTTAGCCCACGACAACCTGAAGCCAATATGGCTGGTGAACAAGAGAACCCCTTTTCTACACCACACGCCGGTAATAGCCATAGCGACAGAAATAATAGCTCTAGACAAAATCTCACCACTCAACAAATGGTAGAACTTAGCATCCAAAGAATACAAAGAGGAGGCAATGATTCCGAAGAGTTGCTTCGAGGATTGGCTCCTGCATATGAAACTATTAGGGGACAACAAAATTCGGGAGAGCAGGAGAAATAAGAGAGACCACATTCTACCCTAAGCACGGAATCAGCCCGTGCTATGCCATTGAGGCAACATACTCACATGTTCTTTAATGACAGTTTTCCAGACAAGGGTATCTCACGTGTCACTGTCAAAGGCAACACTATAAAGGTTGAAGACCTCCCAAAAATGCTGGATGAATACATGGCCAAGAGGGAATGCCCAGGTCGCTCATTCGGATTCGATAAATTCTGTCGAGACATTGAATTTGACCTACCCATAAGATTTAAACCACCAAAATTTATTAAATACAATGGCACCGGAAATCCGAACCATCACTTGGCCCTCTTTTGTAATGATTGCCGACCTATACGCAACAATCAAGGACTTCTCATTCACTACTTTCATTGTTCATTAGAAGGAGAAGCTCTAAACTGGTTCGCGAAGCTCCCACTTTATAAGATAAAGACTTTTGATGAGCTAGTCGGTCGATTCCTAGACCAATACAAACACTTGATTCAGGAGACAGTTAGCCTCAGCGACCTGATGGCTGCCAAGTAAGGACCAGATGAAGAATTCACTGACTTCGTCGCTAGATGGAGAAAGCTTGCTGCTAGAACTGGTACTTCAATGAAAGAGAAAGATTTAATTTACATCATTATTGATAATACTAAGGAACCACTAAGGAGCGCCCTAGTCATCATCGATTGCCCCGACTTCACTGCACTTCACTCTCGGGTGTCCCGACTGACGCGACACATCAAGGGCGGAGATCTTACATTATCCATAGTCACGTCAAAGGTGGGCTCCTCCAACGAGTCAAAATTGAAAAATCATAAGAATGCCTCAGGAACTGAACAAGTTAATACGGTTTTCAATCACAAGGGAAAAATTCGAATAACGGGAACTTCCCACCACGCAACTTCAGGTAAAACCAGACCCAACAATGATACGCTAGTCAAAATCAGGGCGCTAATCAACACAGGTACACAAACCAGAACCAAGGCCAAAACCAGAACCAAGGCAAATATCAAAATAGAAACCAATACCCTAACGCTTATCATGCCCAAAACGCAGCACAGAATCGACCGGCCCACGCGCCGAATTATAACAGCGTACCTCCACCTCAGAACTTTAACCCAGCTAGGGGACCCTACTAGCCAAAGCAGGAATACTATCCCCCTTTACCCGATACTATTTCTAATATTTTTTTCCCCCTTAGTGCCTAGAATCTCTTATGATTCCCACAAGAAAAGCCTAGGCCATGGCCTGCAAATCTTGACTACAGTAAATACTGTTCTTTCCATCAATACACGGGACACAACCTAGAGGACTGTTGGGTTCTCAGGGATGTGATCTATGACATGAATGACCAGAATCAAATTGATTGGGAAGCGCTTAGGAACCCTGACCATAACAACAATCAACCCCAACAGAAGTTAGGGATCATAAATAAACCCCATGCCCAACCACAACCAAGGGACACCAGCCCAAGTCACTACTGTAGATCTCCCCAGTCAAACTTATTTCCAGCCTTCGGCATTAATCATTCGTATCCTACCCTCTGACGTTGTTACTACCCCTATAAGAACTCCATCCTCCTTACACCCCTCTGCCTTGATCACACGGATTGCGCCATCAATCCCGCCTCCATATCCAAAGTTTACTCAAATACGAGCCCATTCCTTCAAGGCCAGGAAGCCATTCCTCCGTCATTCCCCACTAGAGCCATTGATTCCGCCAAATCCCGAATCACCAGTGTTGCCACTCCCTTCACCCAACTCTGAATTTGAGTGTGGAGACTATGCTCTCCAAACCGTCATTCCGACTGTCGCACAAATAGACAGTGTCGCCCACACGACTCCCAACTAAGGGAGTGAAGCGAAAACTGAGTATCCATCAAATGAAGAGCAAAGTGAATGAGATGAATACCTAAAGCCATGCGAGACGTTGGTCTCCACTTTCTTAGAGGAAGAGGATCACACGCAATACCTCCCACCCTGGAGTAGTACCATACAAACACACACTCTGACCCTTAACTTCACTTGCTTTACAAATGCATCGACATCGAGGCATGATAGGTTCGATCAGCAACCGGCCTACCCTATTCTCAAGTCAGGAATCAACTATCCACCTCCCCCTTTCCTGCGGAATAAAGATTTCACGCATGCACAACTACCCGAGGGGAACACGAGAGAAAGGGAAGTTAACTTACCACCCCCACCGCACATCATCCCACCACTAATTCTCGTACCACAACCACCTCAGCCACCTGCACCTAGGCCCCATTGGCCGGGCAAAGAAATAGCACTTGAGTCAGGGTAAGAGTATGATTTGTTATGACATCTCCAAAAGATCCCAGCCTAGATATCTATACTAGAACTCATTAAGAAGTCACCTGATCATCACTGACTATTAATAAGGACACTCGAGGACACTCAAGTGGATGAAGACATGACCCTGGATGATCTTGATCAAATTACCTCTGTCATGGCACAACCTCCCGCCCTCACATTCACAGATACAGACATGCCTAAGGAGTCACTTCGCGGGAGCACTGCCCCCATATATCTTACAGTCATAATCAGAGGGTTCTCTGTGCCCCATGCACTAGTCGACACAGGCATGGGACTCAATATTTGCCCTCTCACCATATTGAAAATACTTGAAATCACAGAACAAGACGTTAAGCCCTCGACCTTGTCGCTCATAGCTTACGACGGCTCGCGTCATTTCGTAAAAGGAACTATCAAACTTCAGGTCCGCCTTGAACCCATGACAAAAGATGCTACGTTCCATGTTGTTGACTCCGCTAGCACATATAATCTCATTTTAGGCAGAAAATGGTTAGAATCAATGAAGGTTGTCGCGTCCACATACCATCAATGCATTAATTCCCGTATGAGGACTCCATCGTCCGTATATATGCTGATGCACCTCTTCAGGAGATGGATACCGATTACGTGGCAAGTATTCCGACGGCCCATGAATCCGTACTAAACACAGGCCACATCTAAAAGATGCGAATTCCTGATGAAGTAGCTATCGCAGGAGTCTGCTCACCTGCCCTTCCTGGTTTCCACCCAGAGCGACAACAAGAGCTAATGAGGAGGGAGATTGGCCTAGACCTTGCTCTATTATACGACATCAATCCAACCGCAATAAAAGGGTGGGATCTTATGTACCAACTCGGATATGTCCCCCACACCGGACTCGGTAAGGATAAGCAAGGGCGTGTGAAACCTATATTCTCGACTAAAATATGCAAGCACATAGGATTAGGTTACCGATCGAACGGCCAACCAGCCAATTTATTCTCTACCTCACCGAAATGGTCTCTTTATACCACTTCGTCTATGGAACTACTGAGAAAGCAGATTGCTAAAGCAGAAGGGAGTATCCTTCACCAAACCCCAGGAGACTGAAATTAAACTAATATCCAAAGCATTCAATGATTTGACAAACCTGAATGATGATATTGACGAACCCCTCAAAGGAGTGAAACCTTTGTTTGACACTAAAAATCTCATAGAAGGAAGAAAGAAAGACCCTCCAGAAATTGAACCGCAATTACAGGATTGGAAATCTATGGATGACGAAGATTTTCACATAGCGGCCTTACGAGATGACGAAAGCCACTCGCGGTCGCCATGGGAACGGGATGATACCTTGCAAGAAAATATTAATTCATATAGCATCCACCTTTGCCTCGGCCTTAGAGGATGGGAATGCCCGTGGAACTTGCCTTGTATCTTTCACCCATATCAATCCCGGTGCTAAGCTTGCACTCGCATACTAGAGCAATTTGCTAGCAAGATCACACATCCTATAACGACCAAGGTGGACTGAGCCGACCCTACAACCATAAGCACGACCAGTAATCCACCAACCTCGCTTTTGGCACCAGAAGAGAGAAGACTCGATGGTCAGTTATTTGACTCAGGAGGAAACACCCATGTCCCACTCCTAGAGTTTGAAGAGGATTTTGAATTAGACGCTCCTTCATCCCCAGATGCACCAAAACTCTAAATATTTTGGCAATCGCTCGAGGAAGAGTGGCGACCTCTACCAAGTGATGACGAGGACTACTAGATAAACCTCCCTGCACTCGAATTGGCAGAGCAAGCCAACCTAGAACTTCACGCCTTATCAGATCCAGAGAGTGAGTTGGATAATATCATCGACCATAACTTGGAAGGATGGGAATGTCCTTGGGAATCTCCCTGCATTTCTTACCATTATCAAGAGAAAGAGTTCCCTCCCCCTGGGGACCCTTTAGGAGATTCCCCCTCACGAGAAGAACAATCATCTCATAACTCCGACGACGATTGTTCAATCGATTATGATCTCTCAAGCTTCTTCAGGGAAGAGATAATCAACCTAGTAGAGGAAACTCAAAATATGATACCCCTGTCATCAGTATTGCTTATTCGAAAGATCCCATTCGATGAGGACTCCAAAAAAAAAAATGCCAAATTTGCAACAAATCCGCGTTCCCCAAAGGATCGCCCGAACGGCTCCCACAGCCGTCTCGCTCCCTCAACTAGAGAAAGCAGCTCTCCCGATGCCTCTTAAGGCCACCGACCCTGTACCATATTTATTATCAATGATCAAAAAATAGAAAATATAGAAAACCCTAAAAAACTAGAAACACAAAACCCAAAAAAATTAGAAAACCTTGAAAAAAAAAGGAAACTCTTTATCCCGACTCAAGTCTGCAGTCAACGAGGGGACTTCCCTCCTCTAACTCCTAACCCGTCTCGCGCACAAGGACACAAAGCCTTCAAGCTAAGTAATAAGCCAGTCATCATATCGAAAGAGATACTCCATCACTTCAAGGGAAGAATTAATAGCCTTGACCTTCACTTTGCCAAAGATCTTTCAGTCATAAATTGTGCCGATAAAGAGTTGCCTTACGCAAAAGTAAATCCCCAACCTAGTAATTTGGCGGTATATGAGCTTATCGAGGATGGAGGAACACCAGGCCCTGATGAGACTCAAGACTTCCGGCGGGTTATTAAACGTTTTGACGAACAAACCCAGGCTACCGCCGAACCCACGGAGGAAATCGATTTTGGCACCGACGAGAACCCCAAGAAACTATTAATTAGTGTGACGCTCAATTCTAAAGAACGCCAACAGATTGAACAAATCCAACAGGAACATCTTGACTCTTTCGTGTGGTCCTACGAGGACATGCCTGGTTTAGACCCAAGCCTAGTAGAACATCGTCTTGTCTTAGAACCCGATGCGAAACCTGTTAAGCAGAAACTCCACAGGATGCACCCCCAAAGAGCCCTTCAAGTCAAAGAGGAAGTTGATAAGTTACACAAAGCTAAATTCATCCGAGTTGTTCTCTATCCCAAGTGGGTCGCCAACATAGTACCTGTCGTCAAGAAAGATGGCAGGGTACGAGTTTGCATTAACTTTCGAAACCTCAATCAGGCATGCCCAAAAGATGATTTCCCACTCCCACATATTGACACTCTTGTTGACTACACCACTGGATATGAGATGTTGTCTTTCATGGATGGTTTCTCTGGATATAATCAGATCAAGTTAGCAGAGTCTGACCAAGAGAAGACTTCCTTCACCACACCATGGGGGACTTACTGCTACGTCGTCATGCCTTTTGGGCTCAAGAATGCAGGAGCCACATATCAACACGTCATGATGGCTATTTTTCACGACATGATGCATAAGTTTGTAGAAGTTTATGTCGATGATATATTAGTGATATGCGAGTAAGACACACTGAAGCCCTTCGGCTAGTGCTACAGAGAGCTAAGAAATATCAACTAAAAATGAATCCTAAGGAATATTTTTTCGGAGTCACCTCCAAAAAATTACTTGGTTTTATAGTTAGCAACCGAGGGATTGAAGTCGACCCTGTGAAAGTGAGAGCCATTTTAGAGATTCTACCTCCCAGCAATATTAAGGAATTACAAGGTTTGATGGGAAGATTGCAATTCATAAGGAGATTTATCTCTCAACATTCAAACCGATGCGATCTTTTCTATAAACTACTTAAAGGAGGAATTGAGTACAAATTGGATGACCAATGCCAGCAAGCTTTCAATAACATTAAAAAATACCTCCTTAACCCGCCAATACTATTGCCACCAGTTCCCGAAAGACCCCTAATCCTACACCTTTCAGCAAATGATAAAGCGATGGGAGTAATCTTAGGACAATATGAAGATGGCAAGAGAGAGAAGGCCATTTACTACCTTAGTAGACCGATGGTCGAATACGAATGACAGTACACCCCTATGGAGAAGACATGCATCACATTGGTATGGGCTTCAACTAAATTATGACATTACTTCGGAGCACATATGATACTAGTGCTAGCCCGAATGGATCCTCTGAAGTACATATTCGAAAAGCCCGCCACATCAGGGAAGATCGCCCGCTGGCATATGCTATTACAAGAGTTCGATATCACTTACGTCACCCAGAAGTCGATCAAGGGGCAAGCCATTGCAGATTACCTCACAAATCTTCCACTCTCGAATGATGAACCTATACATGTGGACTTCCCCGATGAAGGCTTACTCACAATTCATGACAAAGAGCCCAATAAAATCTCATGGACTCTCTATTTCGACGGTGCTCTAAATCACAAAAGGGAAGGGCATCAAAATAGTCCTTCTAAGCTCAGAAGGAGTGGTAATACCCAAAGCTTTTCAATTAGACTTCCATGTTACCAATAATGTTGCAGAATATGAAGCTTTTATAGCTGGATTGCAGACAGTGCTACAATTAGGTGTCAAGCAGTTAAAGACCATAGGTGATTCTAAACTAGTAATCTCGCAAGTCATAGGAGAATGGAAAACTAAGAAAAGGAGATTGATGAGATACCTAGAGATCGCCCAATATTTGGTGAAGAAATTTGAAAATATCACTTTTGCACACATCCCTAGATTAGAAAATGAGTTAGCAGATTCCTTAGCCACACTAGCCTCTATCATCAAGATACCTATCGGCCAAAATACCAAGACCTTCTTCATTGAAAGATTAATAGTACCCGTCCACAAAGTAGCATGGACCATTAGAAGGGAACTACCAATTCTCCCTGCCAGCACGGAATAAAAAAAAATAATCACTCCAAAAAATCACGCTGAAACAGAAATCGAAGTCGCTATGTTCAAATTCGAGAAATCATCAACCGACGGCGAACAACCATGGTATTTTGATATCTGGAATTTCTTGAAACATCAACACGTTCCCCCATATTCCACAAAAATCAAATGAAAGACTATAAGAAACCGGTGCGCCCGATTCTGTATGCTCGGCGAAACATTATACAAAGAAGCCTTAACCAAAGGAGTACTGCTGCGATGTGTTATGATTTCTGAAGGATAATACATCATCCGAGAAGCACACGCCAGCACCTGCGGCGCCCTCTCTGGTAGACAAAGACTCGCCGATCAAGTTACACGACAAGGCTACTTCTGGCTGATGATGATAAGAGACTGCCACCTCTACGTTCAATCCTGCAAATAATGTCAAGAGCACACTGCACTTATCAAAGATCCATCAGTTGCACTAAACACCATGACCTCGCCGTGGCCATTTTCGATGTAGGCCTTTGACACCATCGGACCGTTTACAGACATCGTTGGGAATACTCACAAGCATGTGTTCATACTTAAAGCGATCGAATACTACACCAAATGGGTAGAGGTTGGGTCTTATATTTGAATCACCGCTTCGACGCTCGCGAGGTTTATAGTTCGAAATATCATTACCCGGTTTGGAGTACCCAGAATATTCATCACCGACAACAAACCGCAGTTCATTACGAAAAAGATGAAGAAGTTATGCAAGAAGTACGACATTATTTATGCCACTCATCGCCGTTCTACCCTCAAGGCAATGGACAAGCAGAAGCTACGAACAAGACGCTGATTTGAATCCTGTAATGAACTGTGGAAACAAGTAATGGAGCCGACTGGCCCGAATGATTACCGGAAGCACTCTGGGCCTATAGGACCTCTATTCGTACGGCCACTGGCTAAACGCCCTATCTCCTCACCTATGGGATGGAGGCAATCCTACCATATGAGATACAAGTCCCATTTTTAAACATCCAACTCAATGATGAGCTATCCTTTGACGAGAGGAGAATTGCTTTACTTACTCAGTTAGAGCGACTCGATAAAACACGCCTAAGGGAAGCTAATCACGCTCAGGTATATCAGAGGAGAATGGCTAGAGCCTATGATAAGAAAGTCCTTGAACGAACCTTTAACATTGGCGAACTAGTTTTAAAGAAAGTTATGCCTTGCAAACACGTCCATCCAAAAGGAAAACTGAAATAGAACTAGGAAGGCCCTTACATTATAACAACTGCATACCCTGGAAACGCATACAAATTGGTGAACCAAGATGGGAAAGAGCTCCCTAGCCGTTAGAATGCCATATACCTTAGAAAATACTATCCTTAGTCTTATGATCATCACATCCTGTGGTTAAAATACTTATACTTATCATCCCTATAGTCATCACGACCCATCCATTGGTCATATGTCTTCAATCCTCAGAATATCCTTAAAAATCTCCGACTTGTTGCCCACCATTTACACTCGGGCGATTTGATTGAAGGATTAGTGACCTATCTATAGCTTTTTTTCAAAAGCATAAGAAGCACCCGATTCTCATTCCCTATCCCCGCCATTTGAGGAGATGTTAGAGCAAAAAAATGAAGATGTTAGGTTCAATCGAAACTCGTCATTCTTACGCCAGCAGGATGCTTTCAAAAAAATGTATACAAAAAAATATATATCGAGCGAGAGCATCACGACGAATGAACAAGTCAATGAACTCAAAGAAGCATAAGCAGCCCATGAGGACATCTCCAGTAATTTTATTAGAATTGTATAAGCAAGCTGCGACGGCATCCCTGATATTCTCATACTACTAGATGTCGTCGTAAGGTGGCGAGAGGAGGATAAACCCCTGCTAGCCATAGAATGCTAGGTTTTGATGGTACCAAAACATGAGGAAGAGCTCGATCATGGCATTCCATACCCCTCAGAGGAGAAGATTGTTACTTACCCCTTTTGAAAAGGTATTAGTTATGAACTATTCCCCATATCACTAAGCCTTACCTCTCCCCTTTCTAGTTTTATTTTGGACGATGAATATGAGACTTCACAGGATATTCCTAGGAATGAAACTAAAAACCATTGAATGACAATTGATACAATCACCCATTATACTTACCATGCTTTTCCCGAATAACCACGAAATAGGATGATCAATACCCTAAGATAGACCCCCGTACATTATTAATCGAAGGACCTCCCCCCGATTCGGAGATAGTACTGATGCACTTTTCTGTAAGACTAATTCACCTAATACCTATGACTATTTATAGACCCAAAATGCTTATCTAAGGCCAGGGAAGATCCATTGCATCCACGTGTTGGGGCATTTTTTTTATGGAAAAAGAAGGTAAACTATACCGGAAGCGTCGACCCGACCACCAAAAGATGAAGAATGATGAAGATACTGCTCAGATAGCATTATCAAAATACCGTACCGCAAGCTCAACCACGCTTCTACGCTGGGGCATTTTTATTTTTATTTTTATTGTCATTATCTCTATTGTCATTTGCTTTCCCTGTTGCACTATTTATTATTTCAAAAAAAGAAAAAGAAAAAAAAGAAGAAAAGAGAGAAAGTCAAAAAAAAAGAAGAAAAAAAAAAAGAAAAAAAAGAGGCTTATATCTACCTTTCTATCACCAGACCCCGGTATGAGATATTTTCCCCCTTGACAACTGGCAAGGGGAGGGGGACAAAACTACTGATAGCATTACCTTTACATGTGCAGATGTAAAGCGACCTTCCAACCAGCACCAGGCCAGCTCAGAAAGCATCCAAGTCCTAGCAACGGCTAACAGCACCGAAGGCAAAAAGGAAACACCAAAAGGTAATCAAAGGAGGAGAAGCAAATCAGGTACATCTAAACCAAAAATCCCTATATATATAGACATATACCAAAAAAGTAATCCTTTCTTTTTCTTCTTCACATTTGTCACTGGGGACACTCCCCCTATATACAACGCACATACAATGAATATAAACAAATGCACACACACCCCTAATCTCTACGCTGCCACTGAGGAGGACGAGCGTCGCTATCACCTGTATCGTCAGCCCGGAGGTCCGTAGACTGATCGTTTGAAAACACAATCCTAGCACCCGGAGTCCTCGGAACCTCTAAATGGCGAGGACCCACCACCGAACCCCCCTCACTAGCCTGACTGACCGACTGCCTCTACTGAGAATGAGGAGGAAGCCTCACATGACTCCCCCTCATGACGGAACCCTCACGACTATCGCTCCTGTCACGACTGCGAGAGGTATGACCAGACTGCCCAGCTGAAGAACTCATAGCCCTCGACTCCGACCCCTCACGATGACTAGTCGACCTGCACGACCCTCTCTCGCCCTTATTCAGGCGATACTGTAACCGATCCAGGGATACCAGCATCTATGCGCGTGTCATCCGACACGCTAGTGCTAGTGCCTCCACATGAATCCTCTGCATAACCAACATCTCAACCACCAGATCCTCACGGCTCTCCACCTCTCCAAGGACCCGTCTCGCCTCCAAAGTGGCACGCGCCCGTGCTACCTCTAGCCATGCCTCCTCGAGCTGATGAACCTGTATAACTCTAATGAATCAGAAGAAGCAAACATATGCATATACGAACAATAACAAAACTCAAAATGGAAAATACATATATACTAGATCTAGCCTCTCTCCTAGAAGTCGCTCGACTGTGTCCGCAGTCACAGGATCAGTAGATGGCACCCGAGGGAAGACGAACGTAGGCGGCTATAACAAGAATAAACAAATGCATCAAATAAATATTATGATAACAAATAACTTACAAACCCAATAACTAAAACATACCTAGGTAGGGATAGGAACAAACCCCTGAGGAGGAACCTCGGGAGCAGAGTCCGGAACTGCCTGAACAACAAAAAAAAAACAACAAGCCAATACGAACACATTAGAATAAATGGAAATGAACAACCCAAACTAAATTACACTAAACCATACCTGACTCTCGGAATGTAGAGAGGCGGCGGTCGCCTCCCTCATCTGCAAGTCCTCAGTAACTCGATGTTGAAACATCGGCACACGTTAGTAAACCATCAAACCAACATAATAATAATGCCTAACAAACCAATACAGTAACACAAGTAAACTGACGAGTGATGGAACTTACCCAATGCTCCAACTTAGACTGCAGACGAGCTATCGCTGGATCCTCCCTACTGAAGGAGGCCACTGAAGAAGGAGCAAATGCTCGAGCCGAAGCCCCTGCAGCGGAAAGCTCTTCTATCTAAAAATGCCACCAATATGCCAACATTAGCGAGGATCCCCGAACCATCAATAGTTAATAAGTCCAATCCAAGGTACTTACCAATTGCTCGATCTCCGAACATAAACTAGCCTCTACCGCACAACTTGCCTGCTATTGGCCGCGTAACAGCTCGATCATCGCCGCCTAGCAAGCAACCTCAGACTCTATCTCAGACTAGCCACGATAAAAACAAGACCACTATATTAAGAGCATTACCAGAATAAACCAATACAATACATGGATGAATTAAAACTAGCAAATTAACTCACCAGGAGCTGACGAGCCTTTACTAGTCAAACTCCTAACTCATCCTCTGCCGCTTTGGCCCTGGCAACTGACTCAGTCAAAGAACGCAACATCTCCTCATCAGGACGAGGAGCATGCCCCATCTGCTCCATCACCCTATGGAGGGCATCCAATGCTCCCCACACACTCACCGTGAGGAGGCCCTCCTCCAATGCGACCAACCTCTCCCTCAGTGCCGACGCCGACTCCGGCCCGTCGACAACGAAAGAACCACTACCATGAAAAGGACGCGTGAAGAGACGCCCACCACCCAATGCACCAAACCACTTCCTATACTCTCACACATCAGCCTCATCACGTGCCCCCATGACTCTGGTCCCCTCGGCTCTGAAATCAGCTATCTGGAGCGCCATCCGCTCTACAAAATTTTTGCTAGGAGGGCCGGTCATCCTCTTAGCCACCCTGTGGCTAGTCGCCGGAGGGACTCCCTGTTCGAGTCCCAGCTGCCGTACCACCTGAGAGGTGTGGATCCTACTCGCTCAAAACAATGGACCCATATGTCCACATCGAAGAAGGGCCAATCGGACTCAATCACCGCCTCACCCACATCCTTTGCACCATCATAAGTTCTCCAGATCACCTATCCAAAGGAACAAATCAATCCATGAGCGAAGCCTAAGGGCCATTAGATGAGGTCAAATGAAAACATAAATGCCATATATATACCTGCCCTGCATGCATATCCTTGAAGAGGCCTCGTGCAGTTTGAAGGTCAGCTGACCAGCGACGACCACTCAATGCCTCCCTCCACACACGCATCCGCGAGAATGTGAACGAAATCTCAGACGGAACCCCCGGATGCAGAAAAGTGAAATGATCGTATGCCCAAAACTGAAAACGATAACATAATAACAACGACCACATGCAACAAACATTAAGATCGTCACTATGACCAAAGGTTTAAAAAAAAGGGTCACCACGATACCAATTTAACTAAAACTCACCTAGAGAAATGGGAGGAAACCTTCGATCGATGCTATCCCCTGACTTCGACGGTAAAACTGCTCGTAGAGATGCGCTAACGCAGCCGCACCCCACGCGTAGGTCGGAACTCGGTCTAAATCCACCAGAAGAAGAGAAAAGTATTGTGCCCAAGAAGTGCATCAAGAATGCTCGGAGCACCCTATCCGCGACCAATCTCGGCTCGGTCACGGGCTCTCAGCCCATCACCCTCATACAACGTGCCTCATAAACCATTGCTGCCTTCGAATGATGCCTCGGAGGGGTGAACCCACTCGCGAACATATCGAAAAACCAAGTAACCCGAACAACACTGGGCCTCGATCCACTCAACCTATAAGGCACTCCCAGGATCTCCTCACATACCTCTAAATAACTCCCTGCCATCCACCCCGTGATCGGATCACCCTCAAAACGAAGACCAGTAATTTAGACCCAGTCCTCAAGGGTCGACAACATCATACTGACTGGAAAAAGAAGCGCCTGATGCCTCTCACTCCACCTCTCTATAATCGCCGTGATCAAGCCCCGATCAACCTGAAAAGGCTCAAACTCCAAAATCGTCCCAAACCCGAAGGACACCAACTACTCTCGCTGAAACTCCGGCAAGGCATGGTACCAAGTATGAGACTTGGTCCATACCGTACTGATAGCCAGCTGTCAGGGCTCCTATTGAACGAAACACAAATAATGACAGTAAGACTAATGTACACCTATGACGAAAGATAAACAAATTTAAAGTGCAAGCAGATAAAATATGCCCAAACCACATAATAATAACTTACAACGAATACACAAAACATGATAAGAACAGCTAAACATGACATGTTGTAATAATACACAAGTAAATATGACCCATAATCAATGCAGGTTCGACGTAAATTATACGGGTTTACGGATCCTAACGAGCCTATGTCATAGCCTGAATGCTCAGGAAAATGGAAGAACTCTTGCTTACAGGGACCTACCTGGCCTCTGGCAAAGAAATCCTCTGGTGGATAATGCCTATGATCCCGAGGCTCAGTGCCTGGCTGCTCCTCACCCTGCTCACCCTCAACTTTATCGCCCTCCTCCTCGGCTACCCCTGGCTCAGCCTCGGGTACCTCCTACCTAACCACAATTTGGTCGCCCTCAGGGACTCTCTCTGCGACCATCTCCCTAATATCCACCTCTATGCAACTGCTCTAGCCTGTGCCCCCGAACTCTCTCCTCCCTCGCTCATCAACATCCCCTCTAACTCAAAAATAGTGAGCTCCAGCCTACCAACACCCTCACCCTCCATCTGATACAAAGAGCTTGGAAAATTGAAGAAAATGGAAGAAACAACACTCGAAACGGACGACCGGATCACAGGATATCACAAAAAAATGAAAAAAAATGAGCACACAGACACTAGGAAACAAGAAAATCAAAGACTAAGCCGGATCGTGTGATGAAAATGAGAAGTTCTGAACTATTTATAGAAGTCGCCTGAATTGCGCACTTGAAATAAAATGCTCAAATGAACCACGCACCACTAATAAAATGCTTAATTCGGATCACACGCTCACTGATGAGCGCGCAAATGGTCTGTCCGCTCACATCTATCCGACAGGTTGATCATGCGCGTTACTGAGAGAGCGTAATCATCTTAAACGCTTACACATCAGCGCGAGAATACCAGTGGTCGTGTTCATCCTGTACAGAGATTCCAACGATTAAATGAATTAAGCGCCTATGAACCAGCGCGTAATAACTCTTCACCCTTCCGAAATGTGCGCTCAAATTTTGGCGCGTAATTAGATTAAACGCCCGAAGATAAACTCGTAATTTGCCCAAAAACAAAATTTTGACACCAGAGACACAAGTTAAAACCCGAAATTAGGACATTCCTGACGTTTACTATCGACCTGAATTACACCCTTGGGAAAACCACCAAAAAGACTTCTAACTTAAAGAAACACGTGCCCCGAAAGGAAAAGAGAGCCCCCCAAGACTAAGGTTGTACTACAGAAATGCACTCTCCTTCACATTCATCAATTACACCAAAAAGAAAAGGTAGCCCCCATCTTCCATACATTCCAACAAAAAATATATATAACAAAAAAATGCCCCCGAACGCCTCTATATCCCTTAAGTTAAAGCTATAAAAAAACCACAGAAAGAAGGGGAAACTACCCCTGGTGCTCCCTGAATTTAATAAATATAAATTAAACTAAACCTAAATAAATAAACATCACATGAGTCAAACACGATACCGAGAAAGTCGAACCAAAACAAGATAAAAGATATAGAGAACACAACCACTTTATAGATCAATAAAACAATTACAACACACACCGAGGGCATACCCTCTGGATATACAGTTAAAATAAGAAACTTAAAATCCGCGCGTTCAGGCAATGCCCGAATCCGGATCTATTTGGGAAACTAGAAATCTCAGAGAAGCCCGGAGAAGGAAAGCACCCTGAGCAAATTCTAACTATGATAGCCTATTCCCCTTGCCCCAAACTGATAGGAAAGGAAGAGTGGCTCAAAAAAAGCCACCCAGGACCTGTGGATCCATTGTTGGAAGCTCCCCTTGGATACATTAAAAAATGAGGAGCAACTAAAACTAAATCGGCAGAGCCTACCGAGGAAACATAGGCATCGGTCATGAGAACTCTGACCTTGCCTTATCCTTGGGTTCCCTCTCTACCACCTTTTTCTCTTCCATCTCTTCCCTTGATGGGGTGGCACTTCGAGTTGGATTGATAGCACCGACCCTAGCGTCACTCCGAATTCCCAATCTCATCCATTCACATTATCCACTTAATAAGCATAATCCATCGGGTCCAATACCTGGGATACGAAACAGAAAGGAATTAAAGACCTTAATAAATAAATAAATAAATAATGCCCCAAAATTACAAACACAAGATGCCCCAAACAAAAAAAGGGGAGAAAACTTTTAAACTTTAAACTTGAAATAAGAGAACAAAATATTTAAACCCAAAACCTCAGACTCAGACATTTATAAACTATGTCCTTTGAATCACCAACTGACAAATGCCACACATCTGAACCACCTACCAAGCTGATTGAATCCAAAACCAAACACATACCCCTTTAAAAGACCACGATCCATGACAACTAGGATGAACCAACAATTACATGACACTTGCCCCTCTAAAAAAGGAAACAAACGCCCCAAGTCTAGATAGAAAAATAGGATTCAAATACTTAACACCCATCTAGAAACTTTAAATTAAACCCTGAATCCATACACTTCTAACAAGTGTCATCTCAAATCAAATAAAAAGACTAAAACAAAATACTTTAAACTTTAAATAAAAGAATAATTTTCTAGAACAAGACCCTGACTTGTTTGGGACCAAAAAAGAAATGCTCCCAACAAACCCATCAAAACCAAGTAAACCCTCTAAACAAAACTCAATAAAATAAATTAATCTTGAGATAAACCCTCAATAAATCCGGAGTGAAACCCTAAACTAAATTAAATTCTAAAATCAAATAAATCAAATAAATCCAACTAATCCATCAATAAATTAAATCAATAAACGAGCGTAATAAAATAAAAACATGCCCCAAACAAGCCTGATAAAAATCAAGTGAACCTACTAAGTAGGACCTCATAGGACGAATGAATAAACCTTGGGTCATTCTTATATCGAACTTTAAAACTATAAGCTACCTCAAATCTTAAAACTATGACAAAGTAGATAAGTCCAATTAATCCATCAACCAAAATTCAAGCCAACCAACTGCACAATATAAGAAATAAATTTTTTTTTTAAAAATGCCCCTTTTATTTATAATTTAAAGTTTTACAAGTTTCACCGGAGGCATACCTCCCGAATTACAATCCAAAATGAAAACCTAAAATCTAACATACAACTCAAAATGAAAACCAAAATTATAATGAGCTAAAACGAGGAGCAGAACATCCAATCAGAGGCTTCAGAAATGTTGCCACCAGACTTGGAGAACTTAAACGAGCTACCGGCAGAAGAGACGGAAAATGGGTTAGGGATACATCCTCCATTTACAGCACCTCTTCTTCCCGCCATATTCACTTCCTCCGTCGCCGCCCCATCCACGTTGCCTTCACTGCTCCCTAGAAGGAACGGTGTGAAGACCGGCGCCCTCATTCCCAATACCGCCCATTCCCAGAATGACACTATCTCGAGCATCACACTAGGATGAAGATCATGTGAAATGACTAATATAAGAAGAAACCCCATCCCAATCTGACGGTTAGATCACTCAATATCGTTGAAACACGAATCTCATAATGCTAGAACACTCAGAAAAGTCAAGACTCGAGACTAAACTCGAGAATGAAAAGCAAATGAAGTTCCCCTGCTTATATAGAACGCGGCCTTGATCACACGCATGGAAAATGCTCTTAATTTAATCACGCGCTACACACATAGCGCCCAATCCAAAACCCACACTCCTAACCAAGCGCACAATACTACTGTCGCCTGCACAGATAGAGCGACCTCCCGATCTTGCGCTTTCTACAGACCGCGCAATCCAATCGAACGACAAATAGTTGACGCTCAACTTGAAAGGCCACCCGCATAGTGACCTGGTGACTCTCCAATCCTGCGCCCCTGCTATATAGCGTAATCGGTTTAAACGTCACAGTAGCCGCGCAAGACCAAAAAGTCGCCTGCCCGATGACACAGTAACGCTCCGATCATGCGCAAGAATCATTGCATGCAATCCAATCATAGGTCAACCTACACACGCGTAAATACTTCCTTTAGACCCTGAATTGCCCTCCTAGAATCGGGCGCGTGATCAGTTTAAGCGGCTGATGTCAGGCGCTTAACTCCTGATTTTGCCCGAAATTTACTCCTTCTCAAATGAGAGTCCCCTTTGTCCCATCGCATAGCCTCATGAGCCAATCAGAGTGAAAAGGGACCGTCACTCACTGTTGTCCCATCGCGTTACCAAAAAAGAACGTTGACCACTCCTCTGGCCCTATTACAGACAAAACATATATGCCCCATGTGACAATGTCACCCCCTCACCACATCGTTCATTTCATCTTAATCGAAACCATCTCGCCCTGTCATGCAGCCACTCAAGCACGTCCCACCACAATGAAAACACACACACATGATACCACCCTGACATTCAGTCCCATCGCAAAATTGTTGCCATGCCCTCATGGCCCATCGCGAAAAGCCAAAAATAAATTTCCCGAAAACACAAATACACTAAACAATAAAAAAAACTAAGCCAATCACAACACAACTAAAACATAATCTCACCAGAACCCAAGATCTGCCAAAGAAAGAAACTAGACACACTTGTCACACGAACACCTTACCCAGCGTAACGCTTAGCTCACTTCCCATCGCGGACACCATTACCCAAAAAAAAAAATCATTCACAACACCGGGCGCACTAAAAGAAGAAAAGGGAGAAAGCACGAGCACGTCCCATCGCCGAAACAAAGAGCCTCCTCCCGAAGTGCCCGTCACAAACCTACCAGACGCCACTGCAACAAAAAGGCAGGAAGACGTGGAACTACTCCCATGTCCAAATGCATTTCACTACTGCCAAGCTACAGCATGAACATCCCAACAATACCTCTCAAGTCCCATCACAATACCACTACAATCACCAAGGCCCCATCGCGACATCATGCCGACAACCGCCAACCACCGCTTAAGCAACAAGCGAAGAAAAAAAGGGTACCCTACTATGACATTGCACCCGAAACATTACATTACAATGATAGCCACCAAGTCCCGTCGTGATGCTACAATACTGCCAAAGTACCACCGCTACAATATTCCAAAGGTCTCACCGCACAATTTAGGCAAGTATCACTCCCAGGTAAGTATTATCCACTTTCAATTACTTGATATTTCTTCTAAATTATAATTATCTATGATTAATTCAAAATATTTTCAAAACCTGTCTCTCAACTCGCGAATTACTGTAGTCCTCACATAAGAGACAATCATCAGTATTCATCAAGAAGGTTAGATGGAGTATCTGGCATGCCAAGTGTTGTCTTGACAACCACATGAACGGTCGGGTCCACAAATCTCGTACCAGTGGAGCTGCTCAGCGATATCTCGAAGCCATGTTTTCTGCCGTTTTACCACCGAATTGATCTTAAGTTAAAATCCCCAAAATTTCAAAACCCCTTACTCATTCTAAAATCTTTTATTTTAAAAATCTTTCTTCTCTTACTTGTAAAAAAGAAAAAAAAAAGTAAAAAAAAAAGAAAAGAACAAAATGAACAAAATACATAGACCCGACCCACCTTTCTTTAAATACCACAACTAACTACACTTAGCCTTGACCTTTAAATCCCAAATCCCTCTGAACTCACAATCAAACGCATACGCCACTGCACAGGATCGCTTGTTCATATGCAAAAAAAAAAAAAATTGACTCCAGATGAATCGAGCGCATATGCCACTGCGCAGAATTCAACTGAGCACACTTCAAAAAATTTACCTCAACTACCAGCCCAAATCAACCATTCCTCTGGGAAGCCAAACAATGAGTATATCAATCTAAGAACTTACAAATGTCTATTAGAAATGAAATGCCTGACGCGCATTGGTGTGAGCAATGACGCGTTCGGTCTGACATGACTTGCAAAAGCTCTCAATATACATACTATTTCATCTCTTTATTATCGGTCCCTGGACCTTATTTTGCACATTTGATTGACGCCTCGGTACCTCGATTGTATAAAATTCCTCTGTTAGCTCACGCCATGCGACGGGATGCACCATGCACCCACAGACCCGGAATATGCCCTTCGACAGCTACCATTTGCCCTTCAAATGCTCCACTTTAGCTTACACGAATAGATAAGAAAGCCAAGCTTGCCATGTCAGCATCACTAATTCACATTTGTGAATTTCCAAGAAACGGGAAGGCACCTCGAATGAGGGGTGTCTACTTCTTCGACGCATTCTTACTTTGCAAGAGTGCGCCGAAGAGGGGCATCTGTAGACACCCCAATTTCGCCCTCTCGAAGTACACGAATTCGTTTGGTCAGCCCTTGACCTTTTTAACCCTTGGCATGGGACCATGCAACTGTACATGGCTGAACATAGGCTGAAACAATAGCTTTGTGGCTCAGATCCCAACGTAGGGAGGCTATATACTAAGCAATAGTATATAGTCGGAATACAAACTGAAATAATAGTCATGCCTTCCATTCTTGAGATCATACCCGGACAACCCTGAATTAAGCACTTGAAAACCCGTGCGTAATTCAATCACGCGCAGAACCACAAGCACGTGATCAGTCCCCTTTCAAACCAACCTTCCTTCCACATACAGTTTGAAGACTCGATTACACGCCTGGAAACAGACACGTGATCGGATTGAGCGCTACACCACTAGCGCGTAATTGGCCTACGCCAGACCTAGTCTCCTACCCTTGACTCCTACATTTCCTTGATTAAGTGCTTCAGGTAACATGCTTAATTGAATTATGCACGTCCCACCACGCGTGTAATTAGTTCTGATTTCGTTAGGACTAGGAAACCTGTTGAGTAATTCAGCCCGTCGCTCACTGAGTCGGTGACTGACTCAAAGCGATTAAGCTCCAGAAAACTAGTGCACAATTCAGTTAAACGTCCAAAAACGGGCGCGTAATTGAATGAAAACCTATAAAAGTTTTTTTTCTCGAAGAGAGAAAGGAGGTTGCAAATTTTGAGAAACAAGAGCGTAAATTCTGAAACCAGAGAGCTCTGAGAATGGATCCCTAGAGCAAATTAGCCATGATTTTAATATTCAAACTCTGAGATTTCTCACTGCAGCCCCGCTTCTAATTTTTAGACCATAGCATCCTCTTCGGACACAACACGAGAATCTGGTAATTTTGAGAGAGAGAACAAAATTTTTTGGAACTTCAAAACCAGAGAACTCCGAGGACAAGCCCATAGAGAAAATTAGTCATGATTTCGAGATTCAAACCCCTAGATCTTCGATGATTTCTCTCCGCAGCCCCGACCTTAGGTAAGAATTTAATTTTATTTTAGACTTAGGATTTCCCCCTTGGTTTAATTATTCAATTCTATTTTTAATTTTTAGACCGTAGCACTCTCTTCGGACCGAAATTCTCTATATCTGATTCTAGTTCTCTGTTTCTAGAATCGGTTCTTAATCTAGTGGTCTGACATACCGACCTTATGCTCTGATTCTACTCTAAAATCGTAATCTACAGTCCTATCATTAATTTTTGGTTCTGACTCTCGGAGTTCGTAACTACCCTTAATCATACAAATTTAATTTTTATATTTTGACTAATTCAAATTCCTAAATTTTAATCTATAATTTAATTATATATTTTCATACCGTCAAAAATCCAAAAAAATATAAATTTCAGTTCATAACTTTAGTTTCTCAATCTAATTTCTCATTATAATTTTGAATTCAATTCTAAAAAACTCCCTTTTATTATTCAATTATCCACCTATCTTTTATCTCAGCCATCCGATTTTCCTAAGGGAGCTTACGGATGGTACACGGGAATGAGGCCAATCCTCCTTAGCATAGCGGGCCCAACCCCCCCTTTTTTTTTAGATTGTTTAGGATTAACTAGTTAATTATAGTTTAGTTTTTTTTTCAATATAATTGACTAATTGCATCAAACTGGCCTTCATATCATTACTTGCATTGATTCAATTCAGTCTTCTAGTTCAGTCACTTTATTATCTCAACCAAAATTTAGGAAAGTTAATTCGTTTATTATTAGTTAGATTTTTACCATAATTGATCCGTAGATTATGATTCTAAAAAAAGGAGAGTTAATTTTATCGCCTCTGTCATTTATTTCTAGTTTAGTAAATTGATTTATTGCTTCAATCAAAAATTCCAAAAAAGATTAGTCTTTGTTTTCTTCAAATTAGAATGCTAGTAAGATTACCTTAAGTGCTTTAGTTGTGATTGCCATACAGTTGATACATCTACTTATCTAGAATTGTAGTAAAATTAGCATACCTGCTCTATCGAGAATTGCAATATAATTGGACTTTTTTGTTTAATCAGAACATTATTGGAACTAATACACATGCACTCCTAGTACCAGTAGGAGACTGAAATTGATTGGACTCTTAGCAGTACCAGGACTTTGATATTAATTGGACTCCTAATGAGACCGAGAAACTGAAAATGATTGGACTTCTGATGGCATCAGGACGCTAAAATAATCCATCATAATAAGCTCACCTAATCATAATTTACAACAAAAAAAAAAAAGAATCCAAATCGACCATAATAGCAACAAGGGAAATTAAAAAGAAAGCTGAAACTATCTAATTAAAAGAGGACACTACTGCTGACGTTCACAAGCGGATGATTTAGTATAGAAGTAACCCACACCCGCTTAAATGCGTGATCATTGACGTGTTGCAGCGTCGATAAATATCTGCAGCTGGCGATCGCAAATCAATTAAGAATCATCCTAGGAAGTTCCTCCTATTACTAGTTATCCTCACCTTATCATATACACTACATCGCTAGAGTCCAACAGGACAAAATTGGAAGCCACTTATTCAACAGGAACCGAGAGGAACCCAGAAAAAGCGCACACCGACAACTAGGTATGGTCCTCAAATTAACCCATGGGGTGTATTTTCACCTTTTTTTCTCCTCTTAGGTTCACTAAGTAGTAACTGCAAAATTTTCTGATGTTAGCTTCATGGTGGTGCAAAGATTTCAAAAATTTTATTTTCAAAATGTCTGCAAAAATTTTTAATTTTCTACAAATTTTCTCATTCTAACAAGTTAGGTTGGAATTGATTTTATTCATCCCAATTAAACGAACACTGCTACACTAAAATTAACTGTTCTATTGCCAAACCTACCCTGCCACACCCCCAAACCTATGAGGAGCAGTGTCCTCACTGATTCAAAGGTGGATGTGAATGTGCACCAGGCTCAAGACTTAGAGATTAACAGAACAGAAACTTCAAGAGGGAAAACAATATAAAAACAATATAAAAACAAACACACAGATATAAAGAAAGAATATTAGGAAAAAACATTTCATTAGAAGTACAAAATAAAAAGATTACAAAGAGATAGTAAATTATAAACCTAAGGACAATCTAGATACACAGCAACAAAACATCCTCTCGAAACCAAATGGTTCTTCCTCCTGGCTCAGGGATATCCTCAACCTGCTACATGTTGAAGAGGAACTGCACGCCAGGAGAGGGGGAAGAACGGAGATCAGGGAGAAGGATGTTGAGCAAGTGGTGGGGGGATTGTAGAGGATGGGGGAGATGCAGGTGGTTTGGTCTTTTGCTTCTTCTTCTTTTGCTTATTCTTTTTCTCCTTGGCGAGGATCCGTTGCACCTCCTCATATTCGTCTCAGAGGAATTGTAGGGGGTCCGGCTGTTTAGGTGGGGGCGGGTCCAACCACACAGGATAGAATTTGTTGGGTAGATCGATGGGTTTGTCATTCGCCATAGCTGAGAGAAGTGAAGGACTATTAAGATTAGAGGAGAATGAATGCGAAGAAGATGAACTACCCATGTATTTAAAATGCTTGGATGGTGGAATATGAATCGACAAATTAAATATCGCCTCCTTCCAAGGTCAATTGCTGAAAAGAAATTAAGGAAGGGTAGTCGGCAATGAATTATGATTGTTATGGGAAATGGTAAATTGCACCCATTTATTATGGGGAATGGGAACACGCAATAAATGGTGGTCTATTTTTAGCACTGGGAGTTAAGGCGAAGAGATAGGAAATTGAAGAAATTTCTTTGGATAAAAAGGGCTAATCCCGCGGTTCGCGCAGTTATTCACTGGTATTTGCAGCGTAGACATCTCGCGGAGAACATACGTACCTTCGCGAGAAGGAAAATCATGCATAAGAACATAGCTCCATGAGCATAGATTAAGAAGTTGTGTGTGTCTCGCGAAGTTACTTCGCGGAGTAGACGTTGAGACAGAGCACACGAAGTAGTTTCTCATTGCTCGCGCGACTTAACTGGTGATCTCGCACAATAGAATATTTTGAATTCTACTTTTCGCGCCCTCTTGACTCTGCGAGAAAGCTTTGAAATGGCTCGTGATTGTGAAAATTAGGCCATATAATCCCGTGAGAGACCAACACTCTTACCTCTTTTCACAATTTGTGCCCTGGCCTGCGCTTGTACAATGTCAGACACCCATTCAAAAATCATAATGACCTCCCTCATACCAGGACATGCATATCAAAAATTCAAACTGATAAAATTCCTTCATGCAAACAAATTCTATACAGTACCAGTGCTAGTACATCAATCACCCAGCAGCAATAAGCATGCATCTCCCATGTTACTGACAGAAATGAACAAGTACTCAAAATAGAACAAATAAAACAGATGAAAAGAAATAAATCTCCATGATAAAAATAGTAAATGACAGGTTCCTAATCAAACAAAAACATATAGTAATTTTAAACAGATATGGCACACATAATACAAAGCTGTGGATCACTAAGCAGTGGGAGGTTCATGTAGGTGAATGGTTTGAGGAAGCCCCACTGGTTGTTCTACATAAATCTTGAGCCTCTGACCATTTACTTTCATGATCTGCCCTAATATTGGATCAAGGATTTCCACAGCACCTGATGGGGAAGCTTTGATGACAGTGTAAGGTTCATCCCATCAGGATTTCAACTTCCCTGGAAAATTTAAGTCTGGAGTTGAAAAGCCAAACCTTAGTGCCAGCATTGAAGTCCTTCCTTGTACATTTTGGCATTTGCATAGGCTTCTAGCCTCATTTCATCAAGTTTTGCCATTTGCAACTTCCTGTGAGAACTAACAGAAGTTAGATTTAAATCCATTACTTTGATAGCCCAATAGGCTCGATGTTCTAACTCTACAGGTAGGTGACAAGCCTTGCCATACACCAGCCTAAATAGGGACATGCCAATAGGGGTCTTATAGGCAGTCCTATAAGTCCAAAAAGCATCATTCAGTTTTTATGCCCAATCCTTCCTATCAGTCCTCATAGTCTTCTCCAGAATATGCTTAATCTCCCTATTAGAAATTTCAACTTGCCCAGTAGTCTGTGGGTGGTAGGGAGTTGCAATTCTATGTATAATAGAATACTTCTTGAGCAGGTTCACAGAAGGTCTGTTACAGAAGTGGCTCCCCCCATCACTGATTATAGCTCTAGGGATGCCAAATCGTGAGAAGATATTGTCCTTTAAGAAGTTAAGGATAACTGTGTGGTCATTGGTCCTTGTGGCAATGGCTTTTACCCATTTGGACACATAGTCCATTGCCACAAGTATGAAGTTAAATCTCATAGATGAAGGAAAAGGGCCCATAAAATTAATGCCCCAAATGTCAAAAAGTTCAACAACTAGAATGGACTGCAATGGCATGGAGTCTCTCTTGAAAATGCCTCCCATCCTTTGAAATCTCTCACAGGCCTTGCAATGTAAGTTTACATCTCTGAACAAAGAAGGCCAAAACAAACCACATTGGAGCACTTTTGCTGCAGTTTTTCTACCACTGAAATGACCTCCACATGTTTGCTCATGGCACATTGAAAGAATGTTGTAGAAGTCACTTTTAGGCACACATCTCCTAATGACCTGATCTGCACAATGCTTGTAAAGGTATGGATCCTCCCACAGAAAATATCTAACCTGAGTGAAGAATAGGTCTTTGTCCAGCACCAGTGTGGAGGGATCCTACCAGTAGCAAGAAAATTGACAATGTGTGCCAACCAGTGCACACTAGATTACAAAGCAAAAAGCTGCTCATCAGGGAACAACTCATTAACAGGTGTTGCTGCACATTCATCCAGAATAATCCTAGAGAGGTGGTCAGCCACCACAATCTCAACTTCCTTCTTGCCTTTGATCTCCAGATCAAACTCCTGCAAGAGGAAGATCCGTCTGATCAATCTAGGCTTTGCATCCTTCTTAGCCAGTAGGTATTTTAGGGCTGAGTGATCTGTAAAAACTACAATCTTAGACCCCAGCAAGTAGGGTCTAAACTTATCCATAACAAACACTATTGCAAGTAGCTCCTTCTCTATTGTCGTGTAGTTCAGCTGAGCATCAGCTAGTGTTTTGCTGGCAAATTATATCACTACAGATAGCTTATCTCTCCTCTATCCTAAGACCGCACCTATGGCCAAGTCTGATGCATCACACATCAGCTCAAAGGAGAGTGAGTAATCCGATGCCTGGATTACAGGGGCAGTAGTAAGGCACTTCTTCAAAACCTCAAAGGCCTCAAAGCATTCAGCAAAAAATATAAATGGCACATCCTAACAAAGCAGGTGGCACAATGATTTGGCAATCTTGCTGAAGTCCTTGATAAACCTCCTGTAAAATCTAGTGTGTTCAAGAAATGATCTGATTTGCTTGGAAGTCCTGGGTGGGGGCAGATGTGAGTTCAAGTCTACTTTAGCCTTGTCAACCTCAATTCCTTTGTTAAAGACCAAATGGCCTAGTACAATACCTTGTGTCACCATAAAGTGACTCTTTTCCCAACTTAGTAAGAAGTTGGTCTCCTCATATTTTTGTAAAACTCTTTCAAGGTGACTCAGACACTAGCTAAAGCTGTTCCCATACACTAAGAAATCATCCATGAAGATTTTCAAGAATTTGTCAATCATATCCGAGAAAATTGTATATATGCGCCTCTGAAAAGTGGCTGGGGCATTGCATAGTCCAAAAGGCATCCGTCTGTAAGCAAAGGTGCCAAAGGGACATGTGAAAGTAGTTTTCTCCTGATCTTGAAGATCCACAGGGTTTTAGTTATACCCTGAGTATCTATCAAGAAAATAATAATTACGCCTTCCCAACCAACTTGTCTAGAATTTGGTCAATAAAAGGGAGAGGGAAATGGTCCTTTTTGGTCCTGGAGTTGAGCTTCCTATAATCAATGCACACTCTACGGCCAGTGGTCTCTCTGACTAGCATCAACTCCCCAGAATTAGAAGCAACAACTATGATGCCTGACTTTTTAGGTACCACCTGGATAGGTGACACCCAATCGGAATCTAAAATGTGGTCAATCACCCCTGCATCCAATAGTTTCACTATTTCTTTGAGTACCACCTCCTGCATGTGAGGATTTAATTTCCTCTGCATCTCCTTTGAGGGTTTTACACCTTCATCCACCCAATTTCTTTCTTGTGCTTCTTAAGAACATTCAGTAGTTCCTCCTCCTGCTCACTAGTGAGAGAGGAAGACATAATCACGGGAAGCTTGTTGCCCTACCCCAAGAAGGCATATTTCAATGTGGCTAGGAGTTGTTTTTGCTCCAGCTTAGGGGGACTTTCAGTTGAGGGCAACAAAGGTGCCTTAGTGGTTTGAGGAAGGGGTAGCAATGTGTGTTGCACTAGGCCCACAGAAGACTCAGTATTTGTGTTGTCTTCTGTCATGAGAATTTGGGCCCCTTTCCCAACCAAACTCTAAACACTTTCTAGGCTTTCAGTCCGATTATCCCAATCCAGCAGATTGGATAATTCTCCTACTATCAAGCCATCTAGTACATCTACTGCACAGCAGTCCTCAATGTCAATCTGAGGCACTGTAGTAGCATGGTACACATTTAAATGGGCCTTCATGTTCCCAAAGGTGATCTCCATTACCCCTGATCTGCATTGTATGTAAGTATTTACAATAGCCAAGAATGGTCTATCAAGGATAACAAGAATTGGGATTTTCCTTTTGCAAGGGTCCATGTCTAAAATAAGAAAAGCAGCTGGATAATAGAATTTATCCACCCCCACCAAGACATCCTCTACCACACCCACAGGCCTCTTCTCAGACCTGTCAACTAGTTAGAACACAACTGAGGTAGGTTTAAGCTCCCCCAAACCTAGCTCCTCATACACTAAAAAGGGGAGTAAGTTCACACTGGCCCCCAAGTCCAAAAGGGCTTTACCAATAGTGTGGTTTCTGATTATGTAGGGGATAGTAGGTACCCCTAAGTCTTATAATTTTTTTGGTGTGGTAATGGACAGGACTGACTCAACATGCTCAACAGCAAAAACTCTTTTGGATAACTGCACCCTTGCTTTCCTCTTTTGGGTGCAGAGGTCCTTTAAAAACTTAACATAGGCAGGGACTTGTTTTATGGCATCAAGCAAAGGCAAATTGATTCTAACCTGCTTGAAAGTCTCCAACATTTCCTCCATTTGAGCATTCCCTTTATCAGGAGGGGATGGGCCAGCTAGAGCTTGAGGAAATGGCAGCTGTGGCACTGCTGGTGCCACTGCTGCATGCCCATTGACCTCATGGTCATATTTTTGTTTTTTTCTTTTATCTTCATTTATTTCTTTATGTTGGGGCTTAGCATCAGCCCCCTTATTCTGCCGTTAATGATCCACAGCAGGGGATACGATCCTTGGCTCTTTAATACTAACACTTCTTTCATTTTCATCTTCATTTTCGCGACCTCTTCTGTTACCTTGCCCACCAAATTATCAACCACTCCCCCACTCCGAAGGGTAGTGATAGCATTAGCATCCTTATTGGTAGAGGGTGCTTCTTCAATCATATACTACCCTTTCAGATTTGTCAGGGGCTAACCAAGCAATTTACCTTCTTCCCTCCAATCCAGAGTATTACAAATCTGGCCCAGCTGGTCCTCAATCTTCTTGATACTTTGTCTATGAGAATTGACAGTTTACACCAAGCTCCCCAAATTCTGCATTGAAGTCAACATCTTCTTTTCAAATGAAGAGGATCTGGGCTGTTGTGGGGGCAGGGCCAACTAGTTAGACTGTGGGGCAGGTAACAGAAAATTTTGCCTTGGTTGGTAACCTTGACTAAACTAGAACTGGGGTCTGTAAGGAGATACCATTTGCTGCTGTTGGGGTTGAGGATAAGAATCTTGTCTCTACCTCAGATTTGGGTGGTTCCTCCAAGAATACCCAGCAGGTTGTTGCCCAAAAGTTTGAGCAGCATTGGCCTGCTCCATAACAAAATCTTAAAATTGGGTGGCAGATGGACAATCATGAATAGAATGTGTGGGAGACTGACATATCAGACATGCTTCCTCCACCTGTGCAACCACCCAGGGTTGCATCACATTCATGAGTTTGTCAAATTTCAAGCTCAAGTTGCCCACCTTCCTCTCCAGATCACTTTGCACCTTCACTTCAAATATTCCACCTCTAGGGGTGGCCTCTTTTACCATCTTAGCTGGAGTCTGGGTATCATTGCGTGACAGAGACTCTTGTTGCATGGAATTTTTCCCTATTATGTCAAACAACTTCCAAGCTTCCTCAGCTGTCTTTTGGATGTAACTACCACCACAAGAAGCATCCACCATATCCCTTCTCTTGGAATTAATTCCTTGATAAAATACTTGGACAAGTTGCCACATTGGGATTTGGTGGTGGGGGCATTGTTTTAACATCTCCTGGAATCTTTTCCAAGCTTCATAAAAATCTTCAGTTGAGGACTGAGTGAATGACAAAATATATATCCTCATCTGGCTGGTTTTGTTCATGGGAAAAAATTTGGCCAGGAATTTGGTTTGAAGGTCGCTCCATGACTATATGTTGTTGGTTGGTAGTTTTGATAGTCATGTGTTGGCTTTGTCATTTAATAAGAAAGGAAAAAGCCTCAGTTTGGTATCCTCAGGTCTAGAGCCAGCAATATTGAAGGTAGTGCAAAGTGCTAAAAATTGGTCTATATGCTTGTAGGGATCTTCTTTACTAAGCCCATGAAACGAAGGTAACATATTGATGGTGGAGGATTTAATCTCATAATTCCCTTCAATAGAGGAGAATTGAATGTAGAAGGGAGAGGTGTACTCCCCAGGTGCATTATACTCCTTTAATGTTCTCTGCCTCTTAGCCATGATAGCTAGTTCGGTTTCAACAGCAGGGCTTTCTGTGGTGCGTCTAGGTCTAAGGATCCTTTCCACCTCTGGATTTACGGGTTCCAAGTCAGGGTTTAAGGACCTTCTACCGAGCATACACTCACCAACAGTAATGAAAATACTTTCAAGCACACAAAAAGAATTTCAAACAAAAAGTAATAACTACACAGATTTACACTAAATAAAATAACAGGGGATTCAACATAAATGGAGTGAGATTGAGGGGAAAGAAAGTGTAAACAGAGCTAGTTACACTCTAACTGCAGCTCTAGCTTTTCCCTTCTTCTGCTGTCCATTTTTGCAAAATTCCACAAAGAATCAGTAGTACTTTTATTCTAGTTTAAGTACAGCTACAAAGAATTTGAACATCTATATTATAGTATAACTCAGGTCTACTAAAAAGATCAATATCCCCGCCAGCGACGCCAAAAATTTGTTGTCGAACCCTAGTGTGCTTTGGTTATTGTGTGGTGGAAACCAATTAAAAATAAAATAAAATAAAAGAATGGATTCAGCAAAACTAAAGTAATCCTAGACCTGCAAGATACAGGGCCTATTATAACAAGTTTTTATAAGTAAGAGTTTGTCCTGCAGAGAAATTGATCTAGAACCCAAAATGGGCTATAATAGTAGGCTTCCAGATCTGGCTATAGATCTGACAATCCTACAAAAAGGGAGTTGGGTGTCATGACTATACTCAATTAATCCTATGAACAGAGAAATAAAATGTAGCCCTATCCTAAGGAAGGGTCAAGAAGAAGGTGGTGATGGTGTGTACCAAAATAAAATATACAAATTGGTGAGAAGTAAGCAGGTTCAGTTCAGAGTTAGAGCAGTAATGTAACTCTGATTTAGTCTGTCTCTGCAGTGCTCCTTGCTGAGACGCTATCAAAAGCCTTAACAAGGTAGAAATATCTAGTTTAACCCATGCCATTTGGGGCGCTCTTAAGGCTATAGGCTGTCCACTCAAATGGCCACAGCCTATCCTATAGAGTCTGTCAAATCCCATTAATTAAACTAGAAATTACCAAACTAGTCCAGAGGAGTGGACTGATTATTTTCCCAGCCACTGGACCAAATCAAGCCATGAATACTATTGCAGCATTATGTAATGCCAGTGCTACAAGCTCTCCAGATCTGTGCACAGATCTAACTGACATCCATAGGTATTCCAACCCATAAGATCCTACTTTGCCAAGGCCAACGGCTCACCAGTGCCCATAAAAAGGAACATGTAACAGGTTGAATAGGGCTTTAGATTCAGCTTGCCATTGCTACAAATGATCGAAAATGACTCAGCCTCAAGCTGTAATTATTATAGAGAGATCAGATCTAACATCTGATGTCGGCTAGGTAAAACAGAGGGGAGCCAATTCCTGTACAAACCTCCTCACAAGGCTCTAAAAGCTCATGTGCAGGGGAGAAGAATCCTTCTCAAACATGTGAATGGACATAACCTTAGGGTTATACTCTGTCCACTCGAATGGTCACAGGGTATCCCATTGGTCTGTCCATACCACAAAGGTCTGAGAAAGAAGATGAAAACTTCTACAACCACCATGGTCCATAGGCCTCCGAGCTCCCCAGATCTCACTACAGATCCAGCATTACTTTCCATGGGGCTATCAAACCAAGGGAAATCAGATGATAAATAATAGATCTATTAGAAACTGAATGGGCTAGTCCCAAATACATGGATCCTATAGACATCTAAAGAAATCATAAGATCTTTAAATTCAATTAAGCATTAAAACAGTAATCCATTAATAAACACAACTTACAATGAACTATCTCCAGGCTGCAACCTATACACAACTGCTCATCCATAATCCCAATGTATATAAAACCTATTACAAACTGAAATAAACTAAACCTAACTACCTATAGGGAGATTAGCCAACAAGTGCTGAGCTAAGAGAGAAGAAAAAAGGGAAAAAGAGGTGATCAAACCCTAACCCTAGCCTGCTAGAGCTCTCAGCGGACAGAGGATGAAAAGAAGGGTTGATGATAAAACTAAACTCTAAGTGTAGCTTATATACTCTGTCCATACGGCCTTGGCTCTGAAGGAATTAACCCTAATTTTTCTAGCAAACATGGCACTGTTACATCCCTTGAATGCCTTGAGATGTGTGCCTCAAAATATGTACCTCGGGATGTGTGCCCTAGCCTTGGAAAATTTTCGAAAGGTCCTTGAGTTAAAACTGAGAAGTGGGGAGCCCGTACTTTGCGGGGTTGGCATATGCATTCACTTATTCGCGCAGTTGCAGGGCCTTCGCGAAGTAGCTTTTGGTTGGTGGGAAGTGCTCACTCGCACAGTGAATCTTCAGTTAATCGTGCAGTTCCTTTGCACTACAATGCTGTCGCGGAGATGATCTGGAGTGCCTAGACTTCTCGCGCAGTAGAGCTTCAGAAGCTCTCTCTCGCAAGGTACTCGTTCAGTTATGCTCCTGCGCTCACGTAGTTATTGGTAAGGCTCCACAGTGCGCGAGATCTGTGCGAGGAGAATTCTAGGCATCTCTCTCTCTTCCAAGGCCACGCACGAACTCTGCAAGGTGAATTTTAGTTCAGTACACACATGGACTCGCTATGTTCTTTGCACGGCTACTTTAAGGCTTGATCTCCGTGAGAGCTTCGCGTCCACAAATTCTGAGGATTTTAATCCGCGAGATCTTCGCGATGTCTTTACAGCTCTCCTCTTAATTGCACATCCTATCTATGCGAGGGCATCCTTAGCTTCGTGAGGGAGCTTCTCAACTCTGCGAGATTTGTCTTTCTATGCTCTGATGCATTGCACTTGTTGCTTTTGAAATTTCTCCATTCTCATCCAACTTCACTCATCTGCTAGGCTTTTGGTCAATGATGATCAGCACATGAGTCACCATGGTGAGCACTACCAGGGTATTCCATTAGGCTTTGGTTGAGCTGTCATCTTTGCATGTCTTCTTCCTCTTCTTTGGGTCAATAAGGATGGATTTTGTGTTAAGCTGCATAGATTATTGTTAACTACAAAGCATACTTAACAAATGATTATTAGTCTACTTCAAGGTCTATCAAAGGTTTGGTTAAGAGGTGAAAAGTGGTACTTTTCAGTGAATAGCACTACCCTTGTGTGCAAAGCTGAAGCTTATGCTGAGCTTCCAAGTGAGCACCTAGCTGTTGTGCTGAAACTTGGGCTTTTCTTTCAATGAAGATCTGATCCACATAGTTGCTGAATATTCAAGGCCTGCTCAAGTAAATGCAAACCTTGTTGAAACTAGTCTACTCTTGAAAGTGCAGCTTGCCATTTTGTGCACCCAACTGACTGATGTGCAACACGACTTTTGTAATAACTTTGCTCATTGAAATGTACCAATGCTACAGCTGTTTAGGTGCCAGCTAAAATGATGGAACAAAAGGTGTTGACAGCAGCTCTATCCTTCCTTCTCCTTAGTGCTATAGCAGAAGTTCTCATGTGTGTATGCAGCTGTAGATTCTTTATTAGCTTAAGCACACCTAGGATGCTTCAATAAGCCCCTTAAACTGCTAGTCTTCCTCTTTTCTCCTCATTTTGATTCTCATCTCTCCTTATTGGCACATTTTACTAAAAAACTGCACTAAGGATGTACATTCTTCCTAACTGTAAAACAATATTAAAAGCAATTATTAAATAATCTAAGTCCTAACAAAAGCCAAGTTTAAAGGGTATAAAAATGGTATAAATTGTGATTAATAGATTGCCACATAGATAACCAAGCTAAAAATGGCACTATTCATCCTCGTAGCAGCGAGCTGTTGCTGCCTGAAGGCCTCGTTGTGGCGAACTACATTCTCGCGGCGGTGAGCTACTATTTCAGCGCCAGGACATCTGTTCGGTATTTGGGTCATAACTTTTGACCCCGAACTCCGATTGGCTCAATTCTTGATGCGTTGGAAAGGAGATAACGAGCCCTATAACTTTTTTTAATTAATAAATTTATGAATCTAATGTTTAAAAGGTCAAAATTTAGTGGCAAGTAGGAGAAAATTTCACATGATCCAAAGTCAACTTGAACTCATCCTTTTCGCCCTAGTTTGGAGAAAACTCTGGGAGCTTCGACATGTGTAATATTTAGTCACTAACATGTGAGTATACGAATGTTTCATAATATAGGTTAAGGTTGGGAAACGTCTGAAAGGATTTTTACACCGTTTTACGTGACTTTGCGTAATTTCGCAACCAAGGTAGGAGAACTCATTGCTTAATTGCATCTTGTTTTGATTCATAAATTTTTGTGACCGATTGAATAAAGTTATAATGATTAGAATTTAATTTGAAAACTTGTATTTTTCTGCCATGAAAGGTTTGAAATTTCATTTGATTTGTCTATCGATGCGTTTTTGAAACTTTGAACAAATTAAACCTTTGAATGTCGGATTTGATTATGAGCTAGTTTTGCTTGTCATCGAACGCCTAAATTTTTAAAAGTTAGAATTATCGAATCTTGAAATTGTGAGTCTCCGATTTATGAAATTGTTAAGCTTGAATCATGGAAATCTTTGCACTAAATATAAGGAGATTATTGAATAATCGAATCACATTGAACATCCTGATGTAATTTGAATATTGCACATCTTAGAATTACCAAAATGTGTTGAACTCTGAAATTGAACTTAGCATTTGGAAACCTTGATTTTGAAGCCATTAAACTTTGACCATGAACTTTGACCTCCGAATACGAACTTGAACATGAATTTCGAATAAGAACATAGAATATGGACTTGACCATGAACTTGAATCTTTTGGAATCTGAACTAAGAACTTGAAAGTAAGATTTAAATGTGAACGATTTCATATATGAAATGTGAATATGAAATCCGAATCTTGAACCGGTATAGAGGGTCATCCGTGTATTTGAACTGACACGGCGGTGAATCCGTGTACTTGAACCAACATGGCGGTGAATTCATGTATTTAAACCAACACGGCAGTGGATCCCTATCTGTATTGACACCTTGAAATATGAACGTGTGATACCAATACGGCGGTGAATCCATGTATTTGAAAAAGCACGTGAGACCGACACGGCGGTGAATCCGTGTATTTAGACCGACACGATGGTAAATTTGTGTATTTGAACCGACAACTCTGGAAACTAATCCTTGAATTCTGAATCATGAAACTCTAAATCCTGAAATGATGAATTATGAAAAATAAGTTGTGAGCTATGAACTGCGAATCACAAACTGTATATGATATAAACATGAATCATGAATGTTGAGCTCTAATTTATGAACAACGCGTCTGAACTCTGAAATTTGAACATGACTGGTAATTTGAACTTTGAATCCAATCAATTTGAATTCTGAATCCAAGCCATGAATTAGAACATGAATTTCAATCCAAAACTCTGATGAACTCTGAATTTGAATATTTAATATAAAGTCTGTCAATTTTGAAACTGATAGGAAAATGCTTTTAATATGGTCATTGTATTTATGCTTTTGTCACTAAATTTATGCATCTGCTTGGATAAAATGTAGTTAGTATTGAACTTCTCCTACTGAGCTTGGATGAAGATCACTCCTCGAAAAACATCACAGGTATAGGTGCAGACCGTGAGTGAGATCTGAAGCTTAAGGCAACTCCTTCACCATAGGCCGGTGGTTTTATTTCTTTTCTATTGTAGCTTTTGAGATTTGGACTTGGTACGTCCAATCATCTTATAGCCTGGTAGAATTAGATTTTTTTTTTGGTATATCTTTTGTGTAGACTTATTACGCACCACTGTTTAGGTGATGGTTAGCCATCACCGGTGGTTTTAGATTGTTAAACCTTGTTTTGTAAAAAGATGGACTTTTCTATTTCTGCCATATGTATTAGTTGCTTTGAATTCCGTATTTGTGTGGATATACCAAGTAATCTGTATTTCAGATCGTGATTTGCAACCCGACGGTCTGGGTTTTTCCTAGTTGTATAAAAAAAAAAGTGTCGGGAAAATTCAGGCTATCACATCACATCTCATATTATCAATGCATAGATATAAATGACTATGATTTGAAGGCATGTTCATATCGAAACAGAAAAGGGCATTTCAAATCAAAACGAAAGTATTTATCATATCAAAACGGAAAACATCTTCATATCAAAACGGAAAGCATTTTCATGTCGAAACTGAAATCGATGGATCTTAAGTTTGAAATCACAAGGTCTCGGATGACATTTCACCTATGGATTTCATTTATTTATTCATGTTAATATTTTACATGTAGCCTCTTAGTTCATGAATGACTTAAAATTATAACTTAAGAAACTCCAACGAATATAACGTTGTTGAGCGGGATCTCCGATGGGAACTCCCCACTGACCATCGTCGTTCAATGAATAGTTTTACAAATTACGGATAACCCGTCGTGACCATCCAAATTATGGATTGACCGCCGTACCAGTTCAAAGTTTGGGGGATTCGTTCACATGAACCTTAAATCAACATGTAGGTTCTAATACTTAGTAAGTGACATTGTACATAATTAATAGCTAAAATTTTCCACATTCAGAGTTCACACTTGGAATTCAGATACTGAGCAAGCACTCGCTGATCATCTTGTCAAAAATATTTTACCTGATTACGAACCTTAGAGAACTGAATTCCCTGATGAGGACATATTGTTCATGACAGAGGATGACACACAAGAAACAAAGGAGTCCTAGGTAATGCACTTCGATGGGGCATCCAATGCAGAAGGCTAGGTAGTCGGTGCTATTCTAATCTCACCAAAAGGGTCTCACATATTAGTCTCCATCAAGCTCAATTTTCCTTGCACCAACAATATGGCCGAGTACAAAGCTTGCACAACTGGCCTACAAGCAGCTCTCAACCTAAATGTAACTCATCTCAGGGTGTTTAGCGACTCGCAGATGATCATATGCCAGACCAATGGAGACTGGAAGATGAAGGATGAGAAGTTGATCCCTTACCATGAGTACCTCAAAGATTTGATAGCATGCTTCGACAATGTTACCTTCTCCTATATCCCGCGAGCGAGAAATCGATTTGCCGATGCACTTGCAACCTTGGCATCAATGGTCAAAATTCCATGTGGCGTCGAAATGAAGCCGATCATGATTGGATAGAGAAATGAGGCGGCCTTTTGCCTTTAGATTTAAGGATCCACAAAGTTAGATAATGAGCCTCTATGGTTCTCAGAAATCAAGAATTTTCTCCAAACACGAGCTTTCCCTGAAGGCACATCCAAGACAGACAGGCAGGCCATCCAACGTTTAGCGACGAACTATGTCACCTGTGGTGAGTACCTCTAAAAGCGATCATCCTACTCAGATGCCTAACTGAAAGCGAGGCAGCCAAGATCATGAAAGAGATCCACGAAGGAGTATGTGGAGCCCACGTCAATGGGCACATGCTTGCTAAAAAGATCCTACAGCAAGGGTATTTCTTGACCACCATGAAAACTGACTGTTGCAAGCACGTTTAGAAGCGATACAAATGCCAAGAACACTCCAGTCTGATACATGCTCCAGTCACAAATCTACACAGCATGACCACTCCATGGCCATTTGCCACATGGGACCTTGATGTCGTCGGAAAGGTCAACCCAAAAGCTTCTAACGGACATCAATTGATCCTTGTTGCCATCGAATACTTCACCAAATGGGTAGTGGTAGCATCTTACATGAGCATCGCAGCCAGTCATGTTGAGAAGTTTATCGAGAATAATATTGTTTGTCGATTTGGCATGCCTAAGGACATAATCACAGATAATGGCACCAACTTTACGAACAAGCACACTAGAGCCTTATGCGAGCAGTACAAAATCAAACATCATCGCTCATCACCTTATAGGTCCCAAACCAATGGAGCCATGCAGGTGGCTAACAAGACATTGGTCTGAATCCTTGAGAAGATAGTTGTCACATACCAAGATTGGAGTGAAATGCTACCTTTCGCACTATGGGCCTACCAAATATCGATTTGAACCGCTACAAGGGCAACACCATTTTCCCTTGTGTATGGAACCGAGGTTGTGCTACCAATTGAGGTTGAAGTGCCTTCACTGTGTATCCTCATCAAGACCAATCTGTCAGAAGCTGAAAGAGAAAGGGCACATTTGGAACAATTGAACTTGATCAGCGAAAAGAGGCTTCAAGCTTTGTGTTACACCTAGGTTTACCAAGGAAGAATTGCACGTACATACAACAAGCATGTCCGCGCCTGAGATTTGAAAGTGGGTTACACAGTGTTGTCAATCCTTCAGGTGCTGATTTATTTGATGGTGGTAAAAGCAATTTAAAATCAAAGTAAAATAGGGGATGGAGTCAACACACTGAAAGTATCCTAGACCTGCAAGATATAGGGTCCAATGTAGCAAGTTTTGATAAGTAAGAGTTTGTCCCACAGGGAAAGGTGATCTACGGCTCCAAGGGAGCCATCTCTAGTAGTCCCTCCAGATCTTACTACAGATCTGGCAGTCCTACAAGGAAGGAAGTTTAGGGTCACTTATTCTAAATATCCTAAGGTAGCCTAATGAATTAACTACAGAAAGGGTTGAGAAGATGGATGGAGTGTGGGAAAATAAATATAAAAGGATGAGAAGTATGCTATTGGGTCTAGATCATAGGAGTTTTGTAACTCAAATTCAGATATGATGTTATAGAAATCCTGTCCAAAGGCTACATTATCACCACTGAGGAGAAAGAATCCAACCCATCTTTGTGCCATGATCCAATCCCTTAAGGCTATAACCTGTCCACTCAAATGGTCACAGACTATCCCATAGAGGAACCACAGTCCAGAGATGGGTCAAAACAAGTTAATCATTATAGGCACTACTTCATCTAGGCTACAAGCTCAAGAATCCATAGGGAACCTCAACCTCTAAAGCTCTATGTGTGGGGCTAGGGCTGTATAGGACCATGTTAGCCCAGACACATAGAACCAGCAAGGGATTGAGTACAACCTTCGATCTAGCTGTCCATTGCTTTAGTGGGACTACATTGGTCTAGATACAAGCCTACAATCTCCATAACCAGATCAGATCTAACATCTGATGGCGGGTCTATACAAATATAGGAGAGTCTGCCTCTGTACAATCTCCCACAAGGCTATAAGCACATGTGCAGAGAAGAAGAATCCATCTTGGATCCTACGGATTGGCTTCACCCTAAGGCTATAGCTTGTCCACTTGAATGGTCACAAACTATCCCAGAGGCTATCCTCCTCATAGAGTCCAAAACAGAACAGTAATATTGCTGCCACCACCATGGTCACAAGGCTACCAGCTCAGGCTCCCATGGGGATTTCAGATCTAGTGGGTCCTGTGGTGGGGCTAAGGCTGTATCGGACCATGATAGCCCAGACACACAGGTCACTTGGATCTGAATGGATCCTTAGAATCAGTCCTCCATTGCTTTGAATCACAGCCAAAGCAATGGCAGATCACAAGGCAGCAGCCTTGCACAGAGCAACTCTCATTCACACACATCCCATAAAAGTACATATCCTATTACAAAACATCCATTAAACTAGTTCAAAAATAAATACAAAGGCATAGCCAGCAAGTGTTGGACTATGGAGAGAGAGAAAAAGAAAAAGAAAAACTACTTACAACTACAGAAGAACAGAAAGGAAAATGATCTCAGATCCCGTATCAGTGATAAAGTCTGAGCTACTAAACCTAAACCATGTTTGGGTTTATATAGCAGTGGTGTGGCGGTGCATTAGGGTTAGGAAACCCTAATTTTAACAATGCCACATGGTCGAATACTGTTCCTTGGATGCCTCGAGGCACATGCATGGAGATTTGAGCGTGGCAGTGCGTGCCCTAATCCTTAGAAATTCCCAAAAAGTCCTCTGCTGAAGCGATGAAAGGTTAAAGTTCAGAGCTTCGCTAGGTAGCCATCGTTTCCCAGACTCGTCGCGTGGTAGCTCTGTTCTTCGCGTGGTTGAGTTTAACTCTGAAGCTTCAGCTGTCGCGAGGTTGGTGCGCTCTCGCTGGATTGAGCTTCGCAAGGTTGGGTTGGAATAGCGCAGGAACTGCGCGAGCATCACTCTAATGGATCTTCGCGAGGATCCTTGTGATAGCTTTGAGGCTTTTCTGAACTGTGCGACAGCTCCTTTGATGCTTTGTATCTCGCGGCAACTGGGCGGCAGCTGCGTGACAACTTTCCTGAAGCTCTCCTATCACTCCACTGTGCGAGAATTTCTCGTGAAGTCTTGGGGAACGTAGCGGGGACTGCGTGAAGCCTAAATTCCTGAATCCTTTGGAGCTTTGTCACCTGTGTGAGGCTTACCTCAGGTCTGGATTCATGGCTCATTCTTCTAAGGGACTTCTGGTGCCAATCATGGGTTCCTTAACAGGATACCTGGCCTTATTGTACTGCTATTTATTGCTTACAGAAAACACATAACAAACCTTTATTAGATGGCTAAGGGTCTAATCAAAGGCTAAGTTAAGGGGTGAAAAATGGTACTTTTCAGGTCTTAACACACCCCCAAACCTAATCTTTGCTAGTCCCGTAACAAAGCTACATTAAATCAACTACATAAATTAAATGCCACTTTCGTAGGGAGAACGGATACATTTAGCATATGTACCAAGCCTTTTAAACCCTAGGTGATCCCTAGTGGTGGAGTGAAGTCTCCTGAGGGTTTTCAGTGAAGACACCCACAAACTTCTCAATGAGACAGTTAACAAAAGTGCATTATTATCAAGTGAGCAGTCAAGAAATAGAGTTAGTTCACCCTTGAATCAGTAAAAATATAAGAAATTCAAACACATTGGCTGCACAGAAATTTGAACAGCATCAGCATCTCATGAAAGCACAGCATTTCCAATCAGTTTACACCAGAGACACTACACAGGTGTGTCAACATTGAGCTCATCACTAGATCAAAAATTAGGTTATAGGTCACACCTAATGCATTCAAGATCAGACCCAAAACTCTCCAGGGCATACTCTCATAAAGAACTGTTGAGGGTTTCATTTTCTCTCAAGCTCAAGAGCAGTTACATCCCCCAAATGGGTCTGTAAGCATGAGCATAGGCATAGCTCTGAAGTTCTGGCATCATTGACAGATCCTCACCATAGATTGAACAACTCTCTGTCTCCACATGATAGCTCATTCAACTCTGGATCTCAAGGGCTTTTAACTGGGTTGTAATGTGGCTTATGGTATGGGTTATAAATAGAATGGAAGGTTGAAAAGGGGTGCAAAATTGAGAAATCAATAGGTGAAGGAGGTGATTCATGACTTCACCTTCTTTAATTCAGCTCTTTCATTTTCTTTGAAATCTTCATATTTGAAGTGATCAGTTTCTCCTCTTGTGATTTTCTCCAATAAATGTTTCCTCTTGACTCCTCTCTTACTCCTCTTCATTATTGTTTTTCTTTTTTTTTTCTTGCATTTTTCTTCTTTTTATTTTGTTTTTGCTTTGATGAAATGCCACCTCTTTCTCAGTTGCCATACTGTCAGAATTTTAGGTGCTTCTTCTTTATTCACCTAATGTTGACCATAGCTAGTCCATCTTCAACTCTTGTTCCTTTACCTTCTGAATTCTCAGAGTGAGGGTAAGGTTAAATCAGATACATAGGTTCAGGTGCAAGTACTCAGGTGTATTTTTGAAGAAATTTAGGATTTAAGGCTCAAAGGGGGTATGGACAAGGGCAGTTGCTTAAGGTTTGTCTGTTTAGGCTCAAACTGTCCAAAAGAAGGCCTTGATCCTTTCCTAAGTATCATGAGTACTGTCAGTTGTTTCAATTTGGAGTTGCCTAACTTCTAGTGAGCACAGTGACTCCGCCAGTCCTTAGAGCTAGAAGAAATTGCCTTAGTCACTCCTCAAAGAAAATTTTTTTGTATAGGCCCAAATCTCACTGGTTATGGTCTTCCTTTGAATTCTTAAGTATGTCCTTACCTTTTTCTCTCTCTAATGATTCACTAAGTGCTGATACAAGTGAGTTTTCTTGGTGATCTCATCATGGAAATGTGAAATTTTAAAAATTTGTAATGCCTAAAGTCTGGAAAAAAATTTTAAATTTCATTATATTTCTTATTCTCCAGTGAACATGACCCATTTCCATCTTACTCACATGATTCTACTGCACTTAGGTTAACTATTCCAATGGTAGGATCTGCCTGCCACACCCCCAAACCTATGAGGAGCAGTGTCCCCACTGATTCAAAGGTGGGTGTGCAGCAGATTTATTAATGACAAAATAAAAGGAAATAACATGGAGCAAAATAGACGCAAGACAAAGAAAAATAGCAATGACAAAAGAAGATCTATTATAAGAGAGAAATGTACAAAATGAAAAACAACAGGAGAAAAAGAAAATGCAGAAACAGAAAAATCCTAGGTACAAGCTAATCAGAGCCTGAATCAATCCCAGTCCCAACCCATCTTCTTGGCATGCTCTCGAAGGAGAGCCTCTTCCTCTTTTTTCTTTCATTCCCTCTCTTCCTTTCTTTGGGCTGTAGTTTTGGGCATGGTTGGAGCTTTTGGTGCCCTCACCCTCATTTTGGGGGCCTTTGGTGTAGGAGGGATCACTGGGGATTTGTCTGTGGTTTGCTCAGGTAATTTGATAGGACTTTTTCCTTTGGGACTCTTCCCTTTTGGACCCTTCCCTTTTGGGCCTTGCCCTTGCTGAGTCTGAGGGTGAATAAGAGGAGATTTTGCTTTTTCTGGCTCAGGAGGGACAACCGGGCTCTTGCCTTTATCTTGCTGGTACAGTGGTGGTGCCTCCTCAGACTGGACAGATTGTTCTTTTCTAATTTTTATAGAGGCAGCTGTGTGAGTAGTCCTCTTAGCTGTAACTTTCCTTCTCTGAGGATAAGTTTGCTCAGCAGGGTCTGATGAAGGAGGAGCAACAGGACTTTTAGCACTTGGATCCACAGGTGGTGCAGAGTCAGACTCGAAATCAGAGGGAAAGAGAGCAGTGGGGTCCAATCCAAGGGCTGCAGCAACCTTTCTGCGTTCATCTTTGGAAAGTAACCAACCATGGGGGTCATCCTGAGCAGAAGCTCTAGTGGCCTTTGGGGGTGGGGATGGCGGTGCAGGCTTTTTCCCTTTTTGGGCAGCAGTGGCTCTTTTGGAGGGAGAAGGTTTCTTAGAAGCAGCCCTTTTTCTCTTGAGTGCAGGAGATTTAGCAAGGGGAGGCATTGGAGCAGGAGGTGGTGGAGGTACTTGAGTAGGAGGTGTAGGAGGAGGAGATGTAGATGTAGGAGCAGGGGGAATGGAAGAAGATGGTCCGAGGTGTGTGGAAGGTGGGGCCTCAGGGGGTGCTGTAGCAAGAGGGGTGGCCTGAATTGGTTGGCCTAACAGAGATGCAATCCTTTTTTGCAAAATTTTAATCTGCTTTTCATCATAGAAGAGTTTTGCATCAGAAAGCCCCTTAGTGAGCCTGTGGATCTCCTGAGCATTGTTAAGTCTCTTTTCATACATCCGGGCTCTTGTTCGCTCCCGCTGGGCATTGGCTTTCTCTATCTCCGCATTCAGTTTGTAGTAAGTAGCCGCAGACTTTTTCTCATTGAGGGTCTCCAAAATTTTCTCCCACCCCTTTGAAATATCTCCCAATTGCTGTCTATGAGCAAGCTTCAAGTCACTCAATTTTTGCAACCAAGGAGATTCAATGGATTGTCGAAGTTGTGCCATTCCCCTGAGGACATCCCGCTTGATGTAGGCATTATCTCTCATGGCATAAAGGAGGATGAAGTAAGGAGGGGTGTAATAGGAATGTTTTGGTAAGATTGGTAGAAAGGGAGTGGAAGAAGTAGAAGGTGATTGGTCCTGTGGGGGTAAAGTGGTAGGGAAGACATTCACATGTGGGAGCTGGGCAAAAAGTTCTGGGTCTGTTTGAGTCGAGTTGTCAGAGAATCTAGGAGGAGGTAATATGAGAGGTGGAATGGAGGGCATGGGTGGAAAAGAAAATGAAGTGGGGTCACTGAAGGTGGGTGGTGCTGGGTAAGGGTAAAATGGAATGGTGAAAGGTCTGAATGGTAATGGTGGGGTTAAAAATGTGTGGGGGTTAATGGGAAAGGAGGATGGGAAGGGAATGGGATCTGTTTGTGTGGAAGTGTTGGTAAATTGTGGTGGAGGTAATATGAGTGGGGGAAGGATAGGTAGAGTGGGGAAGGAGTGGTGGGGTATGGTGTCTTAGAGGGTGAGGGTTGTAGTTAAGTCAATGGGGGGAAGATCTGGTTGCACTATGGAGTCAGAGGTGGAAGGGGACTGGATTTGTGGGGTAGGAGGTGGTTGTGCAGAGATGGGTGGTTTTGTCAATGTTTGAAGGGTGGATTTGATGTTGGTGATGTCAGTCTGCATTTGGTCTTGGGTATGTATTGTGGTTGATAGTTGGGTCTGAGTGTCATGTATTAGAGAAAGGATATGGGTAAGTGTGTCTGAGTTTGGTTGGGGTGGAGTATGAGAAGAAAAGGGAACAGGTTGGAAAGGGGAAGAAGGGGCATGATGGAAGGTTGTAGGAGGAGGAGATGGAGGGTCTAGTGAGTGATGTGGGAAAGGAAGTGGGGAATCTGGGAGAGGGATATCACGGGTTGGCATGGTGTCAAGCAATGTAGTCATGAAAGCCTGATATCCGGAAGTAGTGGCGAGGTTAAAGTCAAGGTCTGTGAGTGGAGGTGAAGTTGGGATAGCTGGGATGGTGGCTAGGTCAATGTGTATGGTTGTAATGGTTGTACAAAGAGTAGGGTGTGTCTGTGAGGGAATGGTAGAGGTTGTGGTCTTCCTTTTTAGGTAGGATATCAAGGGAGGGCTATCAGGGTTCTGTGCCGGTGATGGAGGAATTGGGACTGGGTATTGAGGTAAGGTAGGTGAAGGTGTGGTGTTGTCATGGGGTTCAACACTTTCCTCCCAGGAACGAATCACAGGGAAATCTGGAGTGGGTACGGATAAAGGAGATAAAAGAGGGAAAGGGAGAGATGGAATAGGCAAAGGAACTGATGGAGGGATAGGGAGGGCTGGAGTAGGAGGTGTGGTGGATGGAGGGACTGCTGGAGTAGTAGAGACAGGAGCTTGCACCACCTTCCTGGGAGCAGGGGTGTCCTTTGCAACAACAGTCCCCTCTCCTTGCTCAGAAACAACCTCAGCCTTCTTTTTCTTGTTGGGATCCATCAGGCTCCTGCTGATCCCCCATTGTCTCTTGGCAAAAGTAGTAGGGGGGAGGTCAATAGTTAACTCCCCCACTGGTATCTTGTACCCTCCCCTCAAGAGTAGTCTGGTGATGAGCCTTGAATAGGGGAGATTGTTGAGCTTCTTTTTCTGCCCTAGCTTCACCATTATATCCTTCATGGCCTCAAAAATCAATCAGGCAGTATGGAATCCATGGCCCAGAGAGAAGGAATAGACAACATCGGCAATTGGGGTCCTCCTCTCCTGCTGATGGGCGGCACAATAAATGTTCTTTCGAAGAACTTGATCAATGAACAGCAGTTTAGGGTCCAGGTCTCTTCTCCTGATGGGATCCCCTGTGGCCTTTAATCCTCTGATAAGGGCCTATGCAATGGTATTAATGGGGGCGCTCACAGGGGGCCCATTTCCACAGTTGGGATCAAAGATAGCAGGGATGTCCATTACTTCAGCAATCAGCTCAGGGCTGAGTAACATTTCAAAATTGTCAACTAACACAAGGAGGCCTGGCTGCCCACGTTGGTCTGGTCTAGCCCTAATGTGCTGGTAAAAGAGTTGCACTAGTCTAGGGTAGGCTAGTGCAGGGATAGCTTGTAGCAGGGGGGTCAAACCAGCCTTACGCATGAACTCAATGGCAGGGGCTGACAGAGGTTCCGTTTCAAAGAAAGATAGGTCAAAAATAGCTTCAGGCTCCAAGGGAATGGGAGTCAAGAGCTCAGAGGGTGTAGAGTAATCAGGTGTTAGTTCAGCCACTTCCTGAACCATTTCTTTCCCTTTTTGCGGCGCCTTTGAGGACTTGGCCTTCTTGGGAGTGGGCTCCACGGGAGCCTTATCCCTTGCTCTTTTCACAGGTGCGCCCTTAGGGGCCATTGAACTTCTCCTCTATGAATGTGTAGTTTGAAAAATAAAAAGAAAAGGTTGAGAGCTGACGCTTACCCTAAAACTTAGGGTTCTATTCAATGTGATGCACAAAAGACCGCGAGAGCTCCTAGCAGGGGGCAACTGGTGGAGGAGGCTTTAGGAAAAAATCCCCAGAATTAGAAGGTGAATGATGGACTGTCAAATGGATGCTGGAGGAGAGATATTAATGGGAGTCAGAGCTAGGGTTTCGCTGGCTGGAGAAGAAAGAGAAAACAGAAAAGGAAAGCAGCGCAGAGTTGGATTATATATATCGTGAGGCTTGGCGCACTTTAAAATTATCTGCTCGCTGGATAGAAATGAGTGGGTCGCGAGATTGGATGTTCATCTAAACTGCACGAGGAAGCCCACACAACTATGTTTGAAACTCGCGGCAACTAAGCAGAGTAGTTCCTTATGACCTGCGCGAGAGGAAGCCAAGCCAAATCTTCAGAACCTCGCGACGGCTTAAACAGAGTCAAAAAAATCACACACCCACTAGTCAGCCTTTGACCTTTGTTTTGTGGGTGGATTCTCTCATATGCTCTCGTCCAGGGACACCCTTAGTCATTCTAAACAGGACTCTCCATGCTTTCCCAACAATTAATCGTGCAATTACTCAAAAAGCATTTAATCAAAACCTCATATCCAAAAAAAAAGCATTCTCATTATCAAAACAGTATAATCATCATTCATTCACTCAAAATCATCAATTCAAAGGGGACAAGAAGCAAAGGTAAGAATTTTTAGGTCATATACACTCGCATCGACAAGATCACTAGAAATTCCTATAAATGTAAAAAAAATGAACCATACTAAAATACATAACATACACAATGCAATTATGTGAATCAATTTAATGAAAGTTCCCCCCTCAAGGTTTGAGGATCCTTCACCAATCAAAATTGGCCCTTGGTCGACCGGGAAACCTCTCCTCCTCTCTTTTAGCTAAGGCATTCGCTAGTTGGCCAATCTGCTCTTCCATCTTCTTTATGCTCTGACCATGAGAATTCACCGAGCCAGCACCTGTGTTTTACAAAGGAGGTCAAGACCTAGTCCTCAAAAGAAGTATTTCTGGGTTGAGATGGGGGTAAGACCAATTGATTTTGTTACTGATGGGGCTGTTGCTGGTGTTGGAAATTAGACCTAGGGGCATATCCCTGATTGAACTGCTGCTGTGGCCTTTGGGGTAAAGCCAACATTTGCTGGGGCTGCATATAATTGTCTTGCCTCCACCTCAGATTTGGGTGGTCTCTCCATTGGTAACCAGCATTTTGGTGTTGGTATCCAAATGGCTGTCTGTTGTAGCCACCAGATTATTGCTGGCCAAAAGATTGCGCAGCAGCAGCATGTTCCAATACCAATTCAGGATATTGCCCTGCAGATGGACATTCCTCTACTGTGTGCTGTGGGGACTCGCATATCAGACATGCCTCCACCACTTGAGCAGCCCTTCTGGGTTGCATCACAGTCAATAATTTATCAAATTTCTCCGAGAGGTTTACCATCTGCAGCTGCAGGTCATTATTCCTAGACACCTCATAAACTTTTCCTCTTGACAATGCAGCAGGCCCCACTTTTGACACAGAATCCTGACTAGTTCTTGCCAGGTATAGCTTTTGAAAAGCATTTTCACTGATTACTTCAAACAATTCCCATGCCTCATCAGCAGTCTTGTGCATGTAGGTACCACCACAAGAGGCATCAACCATATCTCTATTTTTCTCATCAATCCCATTGTAGAAGCTTTGTACAAGCTACCAGTCTGGGATCTTGTGGTGGGGGCATTGTTTGAGCATTTCCTTAAACCTATCCCAGGCTTGATTAAAATCCTCAGTTGGGGATTGGACAAAAGCAAGAATTTCCTTCCTCAACTGGCTAGTTTTGGTCTCAGGGAAGAACTTTGTCAGGAACTTAGTCTGTAGGTCTTTCCACGAAGTGATGCCATTGCTGGGAAGAGTAGCCAACCAGGTACTAGCCCTGTCCTTCAGAGAGAAGGGAAAGAGCCTGAGTCTAGTGGCCTCTGGTCCCAAACCAGCGATATTAAATGTGGTGCAGAAGGCCAAGAACTGGTCAATGTGCTTGTAAGGGTCTTCCTTGCTAAGCCCATGGAAAGAGGGCAGCATCTGGATGATTGAAGTTTTAATTTCATAATTCCCTTGAACATCAGGGAATTGAATGCTAAATGGAGAGTTATAGTCATCCGGAGTATTCAACTCCTTGAGAGTTCTGGCTTGTTCTTCACCCATGGCTACTGTCTCAGATTCAATTGGGGCTCTACTGTGGTGTACCTGTTCCTTCTAAGTCTTCTACTCCTTTCTAGCTCAGGGTTGAAAGGCTATAAAGTAGGACTAAGAGATCTCCTACCTAGCATACAAACACACCACCAGCAAGGACAACTCCTTGCAGGCACATTGCACTTGACTCAAAGAATTTATCTAACAAATTTACAGCTATTTAAGAAAGCATAAATTTACAACTATCCTAAATAACTGCTATGGAATTTTCAAAGAAACTAGACTGAGTTTTAAAGGTTAGAGAATTGCAAACAGAGGTAGCTAATCTCCAAATGCGCCCATCATTCTTCTCTCTCATTGCCTAGATCTGCAAGAAAGATTCAAAATTACATCAGCAGTATCAATTATTCACAACTACAAAGAATACTAAAAATACAAAAACTAAGGGTCTACGAATAGATCATCTTATCCCCGGCAGCAGCGCCAAAAACTTGTTGTCGATCCTTCAAGTGCTGATTTATTTGTTGGTGGTAAAAGCAATTTAAAATCAAAGTAAAACAGGGATGGAATCAAAGACAATCGAGAAATCTTGCACTGCAAGATACAGGGTCCATTGTAGCAAGTTTTGATAAGTAAGAGTTTGTCCCACAGGGAAAGGTGATCTACGGCTCCAAGGGAGCCATCTCTAGTAGTCCCTCCAGATCTGACTACAAATCTGGTAGTCTTAAAAGGAAGGGAGTTTAGGGTCACTTATTCTAAATATCCTAAGGTAGCCTAATGAATTAACTACAGAAAGGGTTGAGAAGATGGATGGAGTGTGGGAAAATAAATATAAAAGGATGAGAAGTATGCTATTGGGTCTAGATCAGAGGAGTTTTGTAACTCAGATTCAGATCTGATGTTATAGAAATCCTGTCCAATAGCTACATTATCACCACTGAGGAGAAAGAATCCAACCCATCTCTGTGCCATGATCCAATCCCTTAAGGCTATAACCTGTCCACTCAAATGGTCACAGACTATCCCATAGGGGAACCACATTCCAGAGATGGGTCCAAACAAGTTTAATCATTGTAGGCACTACTTCATCCAGGCTACAAGCTCAAGAATCCATAGGGAACCTCAACCTCTAAAGCTCTATGTGTGGGGCTAAGGCTGTATAGGACCATGTTAGCCCAGACACATAGAACCAGCAAGGGATTGAGTACAACCTTCGATCTAGCTGTCCATTGCTTGAGTGGGACTACAATGGTCCAGTCACAAGCCTACAATCTCCATAACCAGATCTAACATCTGATGGTGGGATAATAAAAATATAGGAGAGTCTGCCTCTATACAATCTCCCACAAGGCTACAAGCACATGTGCAGAGAAGAAGAATCCATCTTGGATCCTACGGATTGGCTTCACCCTAAGGCTATAGCCTGTCCACTTGAATGGTCACAGACTATCTCAGAGGCTATTCTCCTCATAGAGTCTAAAACAGAACAGTAATATTGCTGCCACCACCATGGTCACAAGGCTACCAGCTCAGGCTCCCATGGGGATTTCAGATCTAGTGGGTCCTGTGGTGAGGCTAAGGTTGTATCGGACCATGATAGCCCAGACACACAGGTCATTTGGATCTGAATGGATCCTTAGAATCAGTCCTCCATTGCTTTGAATCACAGCCAAAGCAATGGCGAATCACAAGGCAGCAGCCTTGCACAGAGCAACTCTCATTCGCACACATCCCATAAAAGTACATATCCTATTACAAAACATCCATTAAACTAGTTCAAAAATACATACAAAGGCATAGCCAGCAAGTGCTAGACTATGGAGAGAGAGAAAAAGAAAAAGGAAAACTACTTACAACTACAGAAGAACTGAAAAGAAAATGATCTCAAATCCCGTATCAGTGATAAAGTCTGAGCTACTAAACCTAAACCAAGTTTGGGTTTATATAGCAGTGGTGTGGCGGCACATTAGGGTTAGGAAACCCTAATTTTAATGATGCCACGTGGCCAAATACTGTTCCTTGGATGCCTTGAGACGCGTGCACGGAGATTTGAGCGTGGGAGTGCGAGCCCTAATCCTTGAAAATTCCCAGAAAGTCCTCTGCTGAAGCGATGAAAGGTTAAAGTTCAGAGCTTCTCTAGGTAGCCATCGTTTTCTAGACTCGTCGCGTGGTAGCTCTGTTCTTCGCGTGGTTGAGTTTAACTCTGAAGCTTCAGCTGTCACGAGGTTGGTGTGCTCTCGCTGGATTGAGCTTCGCGAGGTTGGGTTGGAATAGCGCAGGAACTGCGCGAGCATCACTCCAATGGATCTTTGCGAGGATCCTCGCAATAGCTTTGAGGCTTTTCTGAACTGCACGACAGCTCCTTTGATGCTTTATATCTCGCGGCAACTGGGCGGCAGCTGCGTGACAACTTTCTTGAAGCTCTCCTGTCACTCCACTGCACGAGAATTTCTCATGAAGTCTTGGGGAACGTAGCGGGGACTGCGCGAAGCCTAAATTCCTGAATCCTTTTGAACTTTGTCAGCTGCGCGAGGCTTATCTCAGGTCTGGATTCATGGCTCATTCTTCTGAGGGACTTCTGGTGCCAATCATGGGTTCCTTAACAGGATATCTGGCCTTATTGTACTGTTGTTTATTGCTTACAGAAAACACTTAACAAACCTTTATTAGATGGCTAAGGGTCTAATCAAAGGCTAAGTTACGGGATGAAAAGTGGTACTTTTCAAGTCTTAACACACAATACTCAAGAAAATCTTCTCGTCTCTCCACATCGATCCGAGAGAGAAATTCATGCCCAACTGGGAAGGGCCCTACATCATCAAGGAAGTACTCCCTGGGTACATCTTTCGTCTCGCCACCATGGATGGAGATCATTTTCCTGAGCCGATCAATGCTAGATATGTGCGACAATTCTACTCTTAGTATCTTGCGCCAAGGTAAGTATTGATAAGGTGGATATATGATTGTTTAATACATAAAAGAGGCCACCATTTCAAAACCAAGTAGCTAAAAAATGTCCTTGAATGCTCATACCCATTAGCCTTTCTTTCATAAATCCCTTCCTAGAAAAAGAAGAAAGAAAAAGTGTATACCAAACAAAAAAAAAAAAAAACGAAGAAGAAAAAGAGTTACCATCATAATAAAAAAAAAAAGCAGAAAAGCAAATCTCAAAAAAAGGATGTCTGAAAAAAAGTAAAAAGAACAAAAAAATTAAAATATATAGAAAAGAGAGAAAAATCATGGGGCATGTACAATAAAAATTGCCCCAAAAAAAAATTGTATTACGATAGCTGGAACCCAATCAAGAAAAACCTTTAAAACCTAAGAATACCTTCAAAATTTTGAAATCTCTTTAACTCATGGCCACGATACATCCCTAAAGAAGGCCGACTTTAAGGTCTACGAGCAGTCATCGTATCCATTGAGTCAGCACGAGCTAAGCTGAGAGACATCAAAAGAATTTGATGCGAACTTTAGATCTGCCTGTTTGAATCGTGACCAGATAAAGAGGAAACGTCAAAAGAGAAAGTGGACTCACAAATGGGTTTTTTAAAAAGGCCCGTTAAAGACCAGTGTGCACATTAATTTAGGTAATATTTTATCTAAGTTTAGTTTCCTTTCTTATTAGGATTCTTTTAATGAGTGACTTATTTTAGGACTAGTTTCCTTATTTGAATTATTTAGGGGTTAGGCACATATATGTGATATGTGACTGTAATCCCGTCACTTTCTGCGTAATCATTAGAAAAGTGGTCATAAGTCTACCAATATGTGTCAAAATTGTGTGATTCTTATCTTGTTGGAAAGCTACTTCGATAAGCTTTCAAACAAGACCAATTTCACATCAATTGGACATCGTTTGACCCTTTAAAAGTGATTGCATAATAAAAAAATTGGATTAATGGTGGAATTAATTATGACCGTTAGATTAGAAAGTTTTAATGATTGATTAAGAGTTTTATTTTAAGTAGTATTCCTAGGGTTTCTTTTCTTTATAAATAGATATTATAATCTCTTATGAGAATTTTTATTGATGATGAATGAAAATTGAGTTTTGCTTTATGCGAATTCTAGAGAACTTGAGATGAGTTTTCGATAGAAGAGTAATTTTTCTCCCGCTTGCAATTTGGTGTGAGGCCAACCTTTTTCCTTGGAGTGATTCCTTGGATCTTCTTCTACCCCTATTTTTTCTTTTATTTTATTTTTTTAATTGAAGAGGGAGAATCCTAACCCCTAACTCGGTACGTGAAGTCCATCATGAGTAAAGAACAATTTATCGAAGCCTTGCATGAGTTGAATGGATTCATGATGGCTAGAATGGGATCATTCGTAGATCGGCGAAAGCTCCTTGATTTATATCAGACAATTGGTAAGATTAGACAAGCATGGGAGGTAGTGAAAACTAGATTACAAAGTCAGAGGTATTTGAATTCAACACTTCGATATTAGCCAGTTTTATATGATTGAGCGTTTACTCTTGAGATTAGACGTGAGTTAACAAATACACGTCAGATAGCAGAAGCATTAAACAAGGGTCTCGTTCAAGAATTTCTTGAGGATTTTCTTCTCAAACTACAAGAGGAAATCATATCGGTAAGACATGAAGCTTTGAGATTTAAGCTTTCAAATCTCGTATCCATTAACCCAACCACATCACCAACCATCCGTTGTAATCCCATGATAATTTCTCATCCCATAACTGTTGTGAAACCTACACCCATTACAGAATCCATTAACGGTGTAAATTCTATGCCGGTTGCAGCCCCCATAACAACTTATAACTCAATGTCCATTCAAGAAATCAAGTCCGTCACCGTCGTTATCCTAGTCGACCTCATCTCACCTAAAATTGTTATCGATCCTCTACCTGAACCCGTGATAGCCCCAAAATCAGTCGAAGAGTCGGTACTAGTTGATGAGAACCCTCTTCCGGTCAATACTTGTACTAATCCTAGCACCGTTGAGGAGCTCGAGACCATTGAAGAACAGATTGTCGCAATCAGTCCTCTTGAGCCCGAGATCATCGAAGCACAATTATTTGAAATGAAGACTATCACACCCACGACCCGCAAGTCTCAAGATTGTATTGTGCGCTTATTGACGTCCATTCCCATTGGTGAATCGAAGATCAAACAAATCGAGCTCGAGTGGAATCCTGTTTATTTGTTCAAGTCGCTTCTGATCGAGGTTCCCCATATATTATTTGTGATCGCAATCATGAAGATCCATGCCATCCAAAGTTTGAAGTCGAACTTTTCAAAGTAGAGGGGATTGATGCAAACTTTAGATCTACCTATTTGAATCGTGGCCAGATAAAGAGGAAGCGTTAAAAGAGAAAGTGGACTCACGAATGGGTTTTTAAAAAAGGCCCGTTAAAGACCCTTGTGCACATTAATTTAGGCAAAGTTTATCTAGGTTTAGTTTCCTTTCTTATTAAGATTCTTTTAATAAGTGACTTATTTTAGAACTAGTTTCCTTATTAGAATTATTTAGAGGTCAGACACATATATGTGATATGTGACTGCTAATCCCGTCACTTTCTATATAACCATTAGAAAAGTGGTCATAAGCCTACCAATATGTATCGAAATTGTGTGATTCTTATCTTATTGAAAAGCTACTTCATAAGCTTTCAAGCAAGACCAATTTTACATCAATCAGACATCGTTTGATCCTTCAAAAGTGATTGCATAATAAAAAAAGGGATTAATAATGAAATTAATTATGACCGCTAGATTAGAAAGTTTTAATGATTGACTAGGAGTTTTATTTTAAGTAGTATTCCTAGGGTTTCTTTTCTTTATAAATACACATTGTAATCTCTTAAGAGAATTATTATTGATGATGAATGAAAATTTTGAGTTTTGCTTTTTGCGAATTCTAGAGAACTTGAGATGAATTTTCGATAGAAGAGTGATTCTTCTTCCGCTTGTGGTTTGGTATGAGGCCAACTTTCTTTCTTGGAGTGATTCCTTGAATCTTCTTCTACCCTTATTTTTCCTTTTATTTTTTATTTTAATTGAAGGACGAGAACCCAAACCCCTATCTTGCGAGATTTACACTATTTTAGGGTTAACGTGCGATTTTTCCCGCATCAGAATTCCATCTAGCCAGTTATGACGGAATCAACGTCCATCTCATGACCTTTGAAGAATAATAAAGAAAATTTTAAAGGCTCAAAGCAAAATGTACATTGTGAAAACTCGTAAGGGCACTACGGGTAAAAAGAGCAAGCTTATACGGACTAGGTGAAAGCCTGAAAAGACGCCTGCGATAAAAATACAAAACCCATGGACGTAGTGAAAACTCGAAAGGGCGCTGCGGGTAAAAACAATGGTGAAAATAAGTACGACGAAAACCCATCTTGGACTCTGGGAGTAAAAATGTTTCAGAAGAAAAAAAATAGAAAGGAAAAAAAGAAAAATCATCAATTACTCCATTGGCTACCTTTCCGGGCTAGCTGGTCCCCAATCGTGCTACTCATGTTAGCTCAAATTGGGTCTTGATTAGGTGTATCTTCGGACTACACCGTCAAACGCATGACCAGAGGTAAAGATAAGAGATTAACTCAATCCTAAAAGAATGGACTATCCAAACCTTTGGAAAATTCTGGACCTCGACCATTACCACATAAACGGGATCGACTATTATCAAAATGGAACTCATTATCTCTCTTCACATTTAAGGCATAATATATATATAAAGAAAACAAAAAAAATGATATGATAGATTTTCATTTTTCATTTCTATACTTTCTTGCACCACATCTCAAAAACATAATTGATATGACACCTTATTTCTCTCTTTACAAATTTGAAAAAAACATAAAAAAATACATATAAACCAATATATATATATATATATATATATATATATATATATATATATATATATATATATCTATGTAGATAAGGGCTTTTGTGAATCGCCTACGGACGTAACACAGCTTGAGAAGGGCTTTTCGTGAGTCCTCGAAAAATGAACACCTACGCCGGTCGGAAAGGGATTGAAAAAAAATGCAACAAATCTTAAGATGGGGCTTTTGCGAGTCTCTTTCGTGAGTGGCAGAAAGACGCACCAAAGCTTGAGAATGGGCTTTTGTGAGTCGTAGAAAAACAAACGCAAATGTTGTCCAGAAAAGTGTTGGAGAAGAGGAAAGCTTGAGAAGATGAGCATTGTAGTCACTTCTGCGAGTCACCTGAAAATGCTACAAAGCTTTAGAAGAACTTTCGCTAGTCGTCGAAAAATGAACATCAACGCCAGTGTTCGTTTGCGATAGCAATCAGAGGAACAAATTTTGGGGCAAGAAGACGGATCGCCAATGGAGATGTCGCCGGTGAGGATTTTTTGTGGAGCAGAGATAAGTTGAAGAGGAAATCAGAAAGGAGGAGGGAGAGCTCTGAGTTCGATTGAGGAAACCCATGAGATATGAAAATCGTAAAGAGGTTGAGGAAAACCGACGAGAGGGTTTCTTTTGGAGGAGGTTGAGGAGGAAAACGCAGAGAGGTAAACAGTCCACAACTAAAAATTAAGGGCGCTGACGCCGAAATCCAATTAGGATTCAATCGATTTGTGGTGACATAAATCCGAAATCAATCGAAGAACAACGCGCCGGAACAAAATCTTAACGATTGTAAATGGAAATCAAGTTGGAGATTTCGCCAGCAAGAGAGCGGCTGGAGAGGAGGGAGGCGGAGAAGGAAATTGCCGGAGAGAGGGAAATCGCCTTTGGTTTACAGAGGATTTGAAAAAGATAATAAAAACTTGTTTTAAATGATATATCAAAGAGTCTCCCGATGGATTATAAATAGGGGCAAGTCCTCCGTCGGAATAAAAACAGGTCACAACAGGTATTTTGGGAAATTTCTCAATTAAATATTAAGAAAAAAGGTATACACTATTGTCTCTATCTAAGTGCCTTAGATCGTGCCTTAGATCGGATGGATCGAAATGCCTAATGAATATGATGTTCAAGTCGATTCAAGTTCGACGTAAGAATTTCAAATTCGAAGGTTTCGAGTACTTAAAGATACGTGACAAAGGGCTTAAAACAAGTCTTAAAAATGGTGCAAATGAGATATTAATAAATAAATAAATAAAAAAAAAAAAAAAGGTACGCCACAATCATATGGCTCCAAGACCAACGATACCCACCACCAACCTAGAGCTATCACCATCGAAAGGTAGCATTTGGTAGTGAGCTGGGTGATATGGCACCGAACCTGAAGATTAGGTGCTATGACATTTCCTAACATCAATATTATCTAAAAACTTCTTAAGAAAATGTTTTTCCACAATTAAAATATTAGGTTAAAGTTTGAAAAAAGTTCTATGCACCACGTAATCTGCCACTCGAAAGTGGCAAGACAATACTACCTTCATAGAGAAAATGACATATATGCTCAAATGACATGGGTTAACCCATGTGTTTGTACCCCAGACCACGTGGCTCATGGCAATTGATCCAAAAATAACATCAGTTTTGGAATCATGTGCCATGTGGCATGTGATCTATAAAACTTTGGTCCAAATTTGGGTACAGTCCCAAACATCCTTGTGCGTTAATTTTTTTTTCCCTTTGAGCACATTTTGGACAATGGATGTACTCCCATTTAAAAAATTTTAAATGGACCTCGCTGTCTTGGACAAGTTGCTCTCGCACTCAATCACCTTGATGGGGCCATGTGGACCCCACCTGGTTCAAACGCATGGATCCACCATTTGATCGATATCCTCGAGCCTTATATATATATATATATATTGTTCGACTCTTATATGTGTCTAATTAAGTCTTAACCTATTGCAAGCGCACAATGGAAAATGCAGTGCTAGTATAGAACCGTTCCCACAAGGAAGTGTTTTATCTTTATAATATTTTTATGTGGAAAACTTATATTTATCTTTAAGGTTCTAAACTACTTGAGAAATGTGAATAGAAGAATGGTTTCTTAAACTAATTTGCAGAAAATAAAACTAAATCCTCCTCTTTCCAGATTATGGTCATCAATCACAATCCTTCAACTCTCGAATATTTATGAATTTAAAATACCGTTACACCATATATCAAGTTTCCTAGTAATGGTCGTCAATCAAAACTAGAATCCTTTTAATACAGATTTAATCTAATCAACAATCTACCATAAATTTGGGTGTCTATCAAACTCTAAAAAATTGAAGATGAAAAATAAAAATAATTACACTAATCTGCAAATATCAACCTGAGTCTTTAATTCAAATCAAAATTTGGAGATGTTTACAAAGCAGTAAATTTCATAAAATAAATATAAACTAGAAAGCAAAGTAAAGTATATCTTTCACCCCTCAGCTACAGGCGTCATTTGCTTCCGAGAAACTACAGATATCTACACTAATCTTCTAACTATCATTCCCAGTCATCAATTGTAATCAAGGAATCTTGGATATCTAAACTAAACTAAACTAAATTTTTTATCAGGAAGAAAACCCAACCTCAGTTGTCAATTGATGATGAGAATTCCTTCAATGAGTTTTCCTATATCGAACCCTCTTATTTATAGATCATAAGGGGTCTGTTCACAGTGATTTAATTCTAATAAAAGAAACTACTAAAAATAAAAGTTTCCTAATATAATTCTAATTCATAATTTTATCTTCCTTGCTTTGAATAGTTAATGAGCTTCTGGACTCTTCTTTAAATTCAGCAACAGAGTCCTTCTAAGTGTCTTTCTTCATCAATCTTCTCAGATCCATGATCTACTAGTCTTCTAATTGAAGAATTCTTCTATTTATATTCATGGCGGTGTAAGTCTTCACGTGATCAGCAGCAGCAACAAGCTTCTATTTTGGAAAATCGTAATTCACGATTTTCTATTCTCTTACAGCTTGTTCTCAGGACGATTCTCTATTACGATTTTGCATATAACGATTGATCGCTTTTCTTCTTTGTATCACCTTCTGCTGAAACATTCTTTGAAGAATCGTAAATTAAAATTTCTTATTTTCTCTTTCTTTTATTGCGTTCCATCATCTTTTATGATTTTTGGCTTTCAAGAATACGTCGAATCGTCTTTCTCGTTCAATCGTCTTTCATACTACTTTTTGAGTTTATTTTGACGAAGATTGACACTTTGATTCTCTTTTATTGATTTTCCTTAATATCTGCATATCATTAACTTATTAGTAGTAAATTGGAGTCTAACAGTACTAAGTTAAAGCTGATAAATTAGTAAATTATGTAACTGATCGACCCCCAAACTTAAGCTTTGCTAGTCCCTAGCAAACAGGGAAAATAAATTACTTTAAAACTATAAATTTAAATGCTACTTTCGTAGGGAGCACAATTGCATTTAGAATATTCAACAAGTCTTTAAACCCCTAGGTGATCTCTAGTGGAGGAGTTATAATCTCCTAAAGGTTTTCAGTGAAGTTACCAACAAACTTCAAATATTTTTAGATTTTTCATAAAAATTTAAAATAAAAGAAAACAAAACGTTAAAAATCTAAACTAATTTTATACACTACCTAACTTAATCATCACATGGTTGTTATAATTTTTAAAAATATGATTCCATTGACCACTTTCCACCCTAACAGTTATCCTTAATCAGAACTCAACAATTTTGATTCTGTAAATTGTCGAGTGTGTGTATCAGTGTACAGTTTATTCTTCATAAATTTTTCTAAACTGCAGATTTAGAAAATATTTTCATCCAAAAACTCTCACTATTGGCATACTCTAAAAAAAAATATCAAAATTTTGAGTTCTCTCAATATAATATATCTTGAAAATTATTCAAAGGATAATTGCAAAAAATTAAATCTCATGAAAAAAGATAATCAATTTTATTCATATGATTCCTTGTGTAATCCATAGTATATATTATTCACATCTCTACTAGGCTTATGCTTTTGTAAATTGTAAATCAAAAAGGTCTTTTCTTCGGTTGTAATGGGGCTTTGGGTTTCAGAAGTTTCAATGAAAGGTAGATAGGATTCAAAGTATTTTATGAGAATTTAGTTCTTCCTTCTCTATATTCTTCTCTTCTTTTCTACTTCAGTAAGTATTCAAAAATTTGGATAACCTCTTCCCATTTTCTTTTTCTATAAATCCCATTTCTTCTTTTAATTTCTTCAATATCCTTTTGATTTTTCAGCTTTAAAAGCTCTTTTTGCTTCTCATATCCTTTTGTAGAATTGTATTTTACTTTCAAAAATCATCTTTTCACAATTTTTCATTATTTTCTAATATATTTTTTTTCTTTTTATTTCTTCAGCTTACCCTTTTTCAGCATTCTCCTTATTTGTTGACTTTTACTCCTGTCACTCTCTCTTCCTCCCTTATTTTGTATTCTAAGCTCTCAGAAATTGTAAGGGTTAAAGGTTGAAAGTTTTGAGTAGTACATATTGTTAAGGGTTTATAAAATTTTGGTACAAAGAAATTCAATTTAGGCTTCTAATATGGGTTCAATGGATAAATTTTCTGGGATTTTGGATTTTGGGCTTTGGTTAACAAAAGATGGCCTTTGATCATTTTTATGATTTACTATCATAAATGCCTTATTATTTTGATGCTTCTGACAAATATTTCTAGACAAAAAACAGGTTAGCATAATCATAAAATGTTTTGATTCTAAGTTCAGCAATATGAGACTTTAAACAGTAGAGAAGTTCAAAGGAATTTATGAATTGAATATATAACAGTCTCTCTCTCCAAAGAAAGGAAAAGTTAGTCTCTAAAGCTCACTGATTATATAATTTTGAAACAATAGTCTAAATATTACAGTTCAGATCAACCTATTGTTTCAAACATTCATTTTGATACAGTGTTCTTGAAGAGCTAAAACATGAAATGTAACTGTTCTATTTCTGATTGTTAAACTTCAACCATGATGGATTGTAAGGTTGTTTGATTTCATTTTTTTTTTATCATACTCACATGTGATGGTTAATCAAAAAAATTCTAAACTAAGAAATACTGAAATAGAAATCGAAAAAAAATTTCTGCAAAAATTCTAAAAGTAATGCAAAAATAAAGTGTTATGTACAAAAATAAATGAATATATACATCAGATGTATATCCCCCCAAACTTAAACTGGACAATGCCCTCATTAGCACAAAAAATAGGGGGTACTAAAATTTTACCGCAAATTACTGATTGCGCTGTGAATGTACCGAGAAAAATCTATCACCAGATATATACTCTCCCCCAAACTTGAGAGAAAATACCTTTGGCTTATTCTCAGAGTATCAATAATTAAAAATATGGAAAAGAAAAATTGGAAACAGTCACTACATTAGAAAGTTAGTCAAAGGAATATTTCATATATTCATGGAATATTTATAATGAAAAGGAAAGAAAACTATAGATAGAAATTACTGAAAAATTAAAAACTAATTACATGAATGGTATAAACTTAGGAAAAATCTAAGCACACACTATCTACGACACGGGCAGCAACATTCAAGGCAAAAAGATGTCTTCGATAAAGATCGGTCATCGGCTTCTAACTATCTTTAATCAGAGCCTCTCCTTCCTTCCTCCGTGGGCATATCCACACCTTGGTGGAGTCGCTACTCCAAGAGCTATCGGAACACTCCTCTGTGCCTTTCTTTATCTCAAAATAGAGCATATCACAGGTCTTCCTTAGAAGAAATACAATGCCATTGTGGAGTTTTTTGAAGAGTGGGGAAGTGAACACATCTCCGGATCACCATTCAGTCAATACTAGTCCCCTGCGAAATTTTTTTGAAGAGATTGAAACGCAGGCAGGGGGAGAAGATGAGCAATGGAGAGGGCTGGAGAGGAGATCAAAGATGGGATGGGAGATGACCTGGAAATTACAACACATCCTCGCTATAAAGGAACGTGCATTCAGGATGGGTTGTGATGGTGTAAGGGTTAAGAAGTGGGAGAAGATGAGGCATAGGTAAAAGGTTTTGGATTTGGGTTAGGTTTAATTCAAGGGTAGTCTCTATGGATGATTTAGCATCTGGTATGGGTTGCTAGTCTTCAGATTTTCTATTTTCTGTATTGCAACAAGGAGTTTGGCCTTATATATTTCAAGGATTTTATCAAGTCTTTTGCTGAAATCACTTGGGTTATGAGCTTCTATCATGGGGTTTAGGGTTAAGGACGGAGGGAGGAGAAAGGTTGTGAGATGGTTCTAGTCTATGGATGGGTATGGATTTATAGTGGAGAGGTTAGGTTTGAACCGTCACTTCAAGTTAAATGCCGAGGAGTAGGCCTTTAGGCTTTGGTAGTTGTCAAGTGGCGAAATTGAATGTGATGCTTGTCCATTTCTTCTACGAATTTAAATAGGTTTGAATTCCAATGTAACCGATAAGACTGATCACTGGGTTCTCCTATTCCCTAGAATTGTCGTTTACGATTCTGGAGAATGATAATGAGACTTTGTGTTGCGTCGAATCGTACTCACTGCGATTCGACCCATTGAATCACAAGTAATCGTAAATCCATACGTTTCAAGTAATTATGACATGACAGAAAAGTCTTTACGATTGAATGCATCTTTGTACACTGTAGATCGTAGAGTGCTTTCTAATAATATTAAATTATGTATATAGTTTACAAGTGTTTGCTACGGGTGAGTTGGTAGCTCGACGGGATCAAGAGGAACTCAGTTTAGGTAAGGGGGAGTTGATGTGCCTCCTATAAAGATATGTCCTCTAGTTGTACCAACTGCTTGTAAAGGAGGTAAATTACTCTCTCTCACTGAAAGGGTTAGTTGCTCGATTTAAGTTTCTAACCTTACAGCATATTGCCTAAGAGAGATGAGTAACTGTGTTTGTATACAACCATATTGCATCCAGCTTTCAGCTATCTGCGACAAGGCATCTTCTGTAGCAGTATGGTCTCAGGCTCCCGTGGAGTTGAAAGGTACAATCAGAGGTTGTGGAACTACTTGAGTTGGGTCATGGTTAGGACCGCAAGCTTCTCCTTTTGAGGTGTTGGGTATAATTTTATATCCACTAGAGATTGAATTTTTGCTTTCCAGAGTTTCAGTCTTGAAAGACAATTCATTATTGATTTTAATTTATATAACCCTCCTTGCTTAGGAAGTATATTCTTTAAAGTCTCTGAATCAATCCCACCCGATGCTTGGTGTTGCATCGGTTCCTCGCTGAGGGTCTCAAAGAGTTCCCAAGCTTCAACAGGCACCATCAATCATATGCCAAATTTGTTCATTCAAACATTCATAGAAAGTGAGTACTATTTGCCAGCGCGTGATCCCGTGGTGAGGACACCTATACAGAAGATCGTTAAGATGATTCCATCCCTCTTGAAGAGATTCATCCAAAAATTATTGGAACGTTATATTAAGATGTCGGATTCGATTCGTTCTGCACATTGGGAAGTATTTCATGAGAAATCCTCATTCCAGTTCCTCCCAATTAGCGATCGAATTTTGGGGTAAAGTGTGTATCCACTGCTTCGCCTCATCTCTGAGAGTATGAAAACAGCCTCAACCAAATGGATATTTCTAGCAACTTCTTGATTCGAATAATGTTGCACACTTCTTTGAACTTATTTAAATGTGAATAGGGGCCTTCATCCATCAAACCGTGAAAAATAGGAAGTACCTGAAGCACATTGGACATGATTTCAAAAATCCTATTACCGGCTGTAGGGGGTAATTGAATACATTGGGGAGTTGTAAGAGGTGCTAAAGCATAGTACTCCCCCATCCTTTTAGCCACAAGTTGGTCCTTCCTTGCCATACTTGGATTGAATTTGATACGAGGCAGGTTGGCTAGAACGAAATATGTCTAGTATTGTTTAGATTTTATATGATTTTTATTTTAGAAAGCAAGGAGAGAAACAAATATGAGCCTCTAGCTTCTCTTGCCAGGGGAAGTTGAAACCTCTAATTCGCTAGTCCGAATAAACCTACAAAAGCTTAAGAAGTGATCAAGAAAATAAAAATATAAAGAAATATGAAAAGAAAAAGATAAATATTTATTTTCTAAAACTAATATAAAAATAAAATCAACTTCCCCGACAGCGGTGCTAAAAACTTGTTTGACTCTTATATGTGTCTAATTAAGTCTTAACCTATTGCAAGCGCACAATGGAAATTGCAATGCTAGTATAGGATCGTTCCCACGAAGAAGTGTTTTATCTTTATATTATTTTTATGCAGAAAACTTATATTTATCTTTAAGGTTCTAAACTACTTGAGAAATATGAATAAAAGAATGGTTTCTTAAACTAATTTACAGAAAATAAATCTAAATCCTCCACTTTTCAGATTATGGTAATCAATCACAATCCTTCAAGTCACGGATATTTATGAATTAAAAATACCGTTACACCATACATCAAGTTTTCTAGCAATGGTCGTCAATTAAAATTAGAATCCTATCAATACAGATTTAATCTAATCAACAATCTACCAGAAATTTGGGCATCAATCAAACTCTAGAAAATTGAAGATGAAAAATTAAAACTATTACACTAATCTGTAAATCTCAACCTGAGTCATTGATTCAAATTAAAATTTAGAGATGTTTATAAAGCAGTAAATTGCATAAAATAAATCTAATCTAGAAAGTAAAGTAAAATATATCCTTCACCCCTTAGCTGCAGGATTCAATCACTCCTGAGAAACTATGGATATTTACACTACTCATCCAGCTCTTAATCCCAGTCGTCAATTGTGATCGAGGAACCCTGGATATCTAAATTAAACTAAACTAAATTTTTGATAAGAAGAAAACTCAACCTTAGTTGTCAATTGATGATGAGAATTCCTTCGATGAGTTTTCCTATGTCGAGCCCTCTTATTTATAGATCATAAGGGGTCGGTTTACAACGATCTAATTCTAATAAAAAAAACTACTAAAAATAAAAGTATCCTAATATAATTCTCATTCCTAATTTTATCTTCCTTGGTTTGAATAGTTGATGCGCTTTTGGACTCTTCTTTAAATTGAGCAACAGGGTCCTTCTAAGAGTCTTTCTTCAACAATCTTCTCAGATCCATGATCTACCAGTCTTCTAATTCAAGAATTCTTCTAACGTGATCAGTAGCAGCAAAAAGCTTCTATTTGGAAAATTGTAATTCACGATTTTTTGTTCTCTTACAGCTTGTTCTTAGGATGATTCTCTATTATGATTTTGCATATAACGATCAATCGCTTTTCTTCTTTGTATCGCCTTCCGCTGAAATGTTTTTTGAAGAATCAGAATATATGATTTCTTATTTTCTCTTTCTTTTACTGCGTTCCATCATCTTTTACGATTTCTAGCTTTCGAGCATATGTCGAATCGCCATTCTCATTCAATCATCTTTCATACTGCTTTTTGAGTTCATTTTGACGAAGATTAACACTTTGGTTCTCTTTTACTGATTTTTCTTAATATCTATACATCATTAACTTATTAGTAGCAAACTAGAGTCTAACAGCACTAAGTTAAGGGTGATAAATTGGTAAATTATGTTACTGATCATATATATATATATATATATATATATATATATATATATATATAATGGCTCCTGGCCGAGATTTAAGCACAAAATGGTGTTTAAATAATCTTACACCACTAAAATGTCAATTTTTATCTCACACACCATTAAAGTGTTATTTATTATTGGGTCATGTGGCACACAACTATAAACAATCTAAATTGCCCAAGTGACAATCATTGTTTGAACATGTCCCACCAAAGGATCATGCTTCTAAGTGGATGTAAACCATCCGATTGGTGAACTTAAATATCATCCATCAACATTAAGAACAACCATTGGTATTAGAATGGACAGATCGGATGGTTCGAATCTCCCACAAAGTGTGATATATTGACCCATTGCCCTTCAATTGATGAGATATCACGTTGAAGTTATGGATTTCCAAGATTAAAAGCTAATAAATGGTGTCAGGACTAATGTGTCCAAATCGAACTCAGTATCGGGTATCGGTCCATGGAGGATCGATACAACTCGACCGATACCAATACATATCGGCCTTTTTAAAAAAAAAAAAAAAAGAAAGAAAAGAAAATAGAGGTATCAACCAAAACCGATACTGTATCGGTCGAAACCCAATACAAGTCCCTATCGGCCATTACCGATACCGATATAGAGTTGAGATACCAATACGTATCGGGGCCGATATGTATCGGTTTGCCTAGTGTAGACACCCAGATTTAGCCAAAGGCACGATCGACATGTACTTCGAGAAATGTGTACTCTCGAGCTTATGAAAGCACCTTCCAAACCCTTAGAACTTAATCCAAACCTTTAAAACTCTTTCTGGACCCTTAGGAACCAACCCAAACCCTTTAAAACCCATCCCGAACCCATAGAGGCCATCTCGGACCCTTAGAGAACCAGCCAAACCAACAGATAGAAAGAGGAGTGCCAAATTTTACAGAGATATCTACAGACACTAAATCCTATACCATTGGAAAGAGGAATTTAGCTTTCTAACAAGCTAAGAATTGCCTAATTCCAAGTTGTACATCAAAAGTTATGGCGAAATGAAGATTACAGAAAAATGTTAGAATTTGGCTAGGCGTGCATTGTTATTCACTGAAAAGTACCACTTTTTACCTCTTAACCTAGCCTTTGTTGGACCTTGAAGCTCACTAATAATCGTGTTTTAAGTTTGTTTTGTAGTTAGAAATAATCTGTGCAGCTTAATACAAAATTTATGCTTATTGGTCTAACGAAGAGAGGGAATACATGTAAAGGTGATAGCCGAGCCAAAGTCTAATGGAACACCCTGGTAGTGCTCACCATGGTGATTCAATTGCTGGTCATCATTGACCAAAAGCCTAGCAGATGGAAGAAGTTAGCTGAGAATGGAGGAAGCTGCAACAACAGCAAGTGCAATACATCAGAGTGTCAAAAGAATCATCTCGCAAAGTTGAGGATCCCCCTCGCAAAGCTAAAGATGTAGTGAAAGTTGCCCTCGCACAGATCAGCCGCACAGTCAAGAGGAGAATAGAAAAGTCATCGCAAAGATCTCGCGGTTTAAAACTCTCAGAATTTATCCTCGCAAAGCTCTCACGAAGATCGAGCCCCAAAGTAGTTGCACGCAGAACATAGCGAGTTCATATGCACAAAGAACAATTTGTCACCTCACGGAGTTCTCGCATTGCCAAAGAAGAGAGAGACACTATTTCTCATGATGCGACTCGGAGCCTAATGGTTATATGCGGCAAGCGCCTTATACTATGAGCACTCAGCGAGAGAGAGAGCTTCTGAAGCTCTATCTGTGCGAAGAGTCCTAGAGCTGCAGAGCATCTCCGATATAGCAAGGCAGTGCAAAGGAAATGTGCGATGAACTAAAGATTGACTGCACAAGTAAGCACTTCTCACCAGCTAAAGGCTACTTCATGAAGGCTCTACAACTGCGTGAATGAACTAATGCAGATGCCAGCCCCGCGAAGCTTGGGCTCTCCACTTCTCAGTTTTAATTGAAGGACTTTTTAGGAATTTCCCAAGGCTAGGGCACACTTCTCGAGGGGCAGATTTCGAGACGCATATCTCCAAGAATCCAAGGGTTAAAACAGTGCCACGTCTGCTAGAAAAATTAGGGTTAATCTCTTCAGAGCCAAAGCCTTATGGACAGAGTATATAAGCTATACTTAGAGTATATTATTTTCATCTTTCCTTCATCCTCTGTCGGCTGAGAGCTCCAACAGGCTAGGGTTAGGGTTTGATCATCTCTTTTTCTTATTTTTTTTTCTCTCTTAGCCTAGCATTTGTTGGCTAATCCCCCTCTAAGCAGCTAGGTTTAGATTTTTATTTCAGTCTTGTAATAGGCTTAGTAGACATTAGGATTTTGGATGACCAGTTGTGTACCAGCTGCAGCCTGGAGGGCAGTTAATTGTAAGTTTGGTTTTCATTAATGGATTATTATTTGAATGCTTACTCAATCTATTATTTTCCTATCTGTCCATATTTCTAAACGGGCTATAGCATACATTTAGGATTTGAGCTTATTGAAAGATCCATGGAAAGTAATGCTAGATCTGTAGAGAGATCTGAGGAGCTCGGAGGCCTGTGGACCATGGTGGTTGCAGCAGTTTACATATTCTTTCTCAGGCCTCTGTGGTATGGACAGACCAATGGGATGCCCTGTGACCATTCGAGTGGACAGAGTATAGCCCTATGGTTGTGTCCATTCACATGTTTGAGAAGGATTCTTCTCCCCTGTACATGAGCTTCTAGAGCCTTATGAGGAGGTTTGTACAGAAACTGGCTCCCCTTTGTTTTACCTAGCCGACATCAGATGTTAGATCTGATCTCTTTATAGTAATTGTAACTTGAGGCTGAGTCATTGCAGGCCGTTTGTAGCAATGACCAGCTAAATCTAAAGCCTTATTCAACCTATTGCATGGTCCTTTTTGTGGGCACTAGTGAGCTGTTGGCCTTAGCAAAGGACTTAGGATCTTATGGGTTGGAATACCTATGGATGTCAGCCAGGTCTGTGCGCTGATCTAGAAAGCTTGTAGCACTGACATTATATAGTGCTGTAATAGTATTCAAGGCTTGATCTGGTCTAGTGGCTGGGGGAATGATCAGTCCACTCCTCTGGGTTAGATTGGCAATGTCTGTTTTAACCAATGGGATTTGATAGACTCTATCGGATACCTTGTGACCATTAGAATGGACAGAGTATAGCCCTAAGAGCGCCCCAAATGGAATGGGTTAAACTGGATATTTTTACCTTGTTGAGGCTTTTAATAATATCTCAGCAAGGAACACTGCAGAGATAGACTAAATCTGAGTTATATCACTGCTTTAACTCTAGCTTAACCTGCTTACTTCTCATAATTTTTGTATTTTATTTTGGCACACAATACCACCATCTCCCCCTTAACCCTTTCTTTAGGATAGGGCTACATTTTATTTCTCTATTTTTAGGATTAATTTAGTGTAGTTGTGACACCCAACTCTAGGATAGCGCCCCAAATGGCATGGGTTAAACTGGATATTTTTACCTTGTTGAGGCTTTTAATAATATCTCAGCAAGGAACACTGCAGAGACAGACTAAATCTGAGTTATATCACTGCTTTAACTCTAGCTTAACCTACTTACTTCTCATAATTTTTGTATTTTATTTTGGCACACAATACCACCATCTCCCCCTTAACCCTTTCTTTAGGATAGGGCTACATTTTATTTCTCTATTTTTAGGATTAATTTAGTGTAGTCGTGACACCCAACTCCCTTTCATTAGGATTGTCAGATCTGTAGCCAGATCTGGAGGCCTACTATTATAGCCCATTCTAGGTTCTAGATTAATTTCTCTGTGGGATAAACTCTTACTTATAAAAACATGCTACAATGGACCCTGTATCTTGCAGGACTGTGTGTATTTCAGACTTGCTATGCTGATTGTTAAGTGGTGAAAAATGTCACTTTTAACCCTTTAACCTGACCATTAATAGACCAGTGAGCACACTAATAAGTCTCCGTTGAGTGCATTTTATAGACAGCAATAAAAGATGACACTAATGCATAAAACCACTCAAGAATGCTCAAAAAGGGGTCATCTCTCAGCACAGGACAAACCCAGCAACAGCACACCAGAGGGTAGCACATCATTGGATCCTTGGGACGCATGGCTACAGCAGGGCAAGGTGAAGGAAGTGAAAATAGGCTGAAAACATCCAATCGAGAGGTCACCTGAAGACTTTGATAGGAGCTGAAAGCAAAGAAAGGAGGAATTCGTGTAGTTGAGAAGGTTTCGATAGGATCTGAAGGCAGAAGAAGGATGGATTTGTGTGAATTAAGGAGTTCGATAAGATCCAAGAACCTATCGAACAGTTGAAAGAAAGGAAGAAACCATCCTATCGAAAGCCTGCCTGAAGGGTAAAGGGAACCTATCAAATGGTTTCCTGAACCTATCGAGATGGAAACGCATAAACCTATCGAGATGGAAATGCATAAACCTATTGAAACCATCCATTGCATCCTATCGAAATCGTATTTCACCCTTTATATACCGGTCGATAGGTCATTTGTGCCTCACTCCCTACCCTCTGTAAAACCCTAGCTCTCTTCCTCTCTCTTTCGCCTATCTCTTTATCCGCTAAATCCTTACAGAGCCTTCAGCCATTCAGTCTGCCATTTTGTACGTGCATTGAGCTTGCGCAGAGGAGCATTGTGCACATGATTTTGGAGAATTTAGAGTTGTGTATTACGATATCAATTAAACCCTAGGAATTTTGGGGTAAGTTGCCTTCCCACCGCCAATTTGTCACTGTCCTAATTGTTAACCTCTGAATTCTAGTACAAGTTGGTGAGTGAACAATACCTGAGAGTAAATGGCAGAACTTGAGGAAACCCTAGCAAACCTACTCAGGAGACCAACTACTTCTACCCCTATATCTTCCAAGAAATCGAAGCCAGCCTCCAAACCACCTGTTAAGAGGAAGCACTCTGAAGAGACACCCAAGAAGGCCCCTAAAGCCAAGAAAGTCAAAGCGGTAGAAATTCAGGAGCTTGTGGTAGAAACACCCTTAGCGAGAGCTACTCCTACAGTAGAGCTGCCAACTAGGTTAACTACCCCCAATGAGTTTGTAGAAAAATTGAGTCTTATACCTGAGACAGATTTTGATCTAAAATATTTTGCCAACATTGGGGAGTGCCAAGGGACATTAGAATATTTGAAGAAAGAAGGTCTATTGCCCCTGCTTCACCCTTAAAGGAAAATGTCTACCCCAGGTTGGTAAAATTGTGGTACCAGAACCTGACAAAGAAGGTGGTGCCTGGGGCTGAGGATATACTAGAAATCTTGATTGATGACGGCAGCTGACTATCGATTACAGAGACATTGGGATGGCTTTGGGAGTCCCATATCAATTTGACTCCACCAGAGCTGAGGGAGCACCTATAGGGGCTACATTTAGGGAAATGGCTGAAAAGCTTACTAACGGAATAGTGGGCTTTGGTGAATCCTTGATGAGAAGAGACCTCCATCCTACCCTAAGACTCATTTATACTATTTTGAGGAAAAATGTCTATGTCTCTGGCCATTTGCAAGAGAGAAGGACCCCATTAGTAGATGCCCTATACTTCTGCTTAAAGGGGCAATTTGTGAATGCACCAAAGCTGATTTTTGAAATAATAGTGGACATCAATGACAAGGTGCTAAAGAGACAAAGCCTTTGCTAAGGGAGGAGGTCTGCCTTTCTGCAGACTCATCACATGTCTGCTCAAGACTGGAAAGTATGTGATCAAGCAAAATGAGCCAATGGAGAACTGACCATCAAATTGTATGGAAAGCGGGAATGGTCAACCAGCCTCACCTTGATTAAGAAGAGTCAGCCAGTTAGAATGGAGGAGGCTGAGAAGGCACCCACTATTGTGGCAGCAGATACTCCTGCAGTGATACCCTCATCCATCCCTCCACCTACCATACCTGTCCCATTACCCACACCTCCACCCACTTTGCCTTTTCCGTTTGTATCAATCCCTCTTCAACTGCCAGCCCCATACTTGTGCGACTTCGATAGGAAGCCTTAACCTGTCGACATTTTACACTCATCCTATCGAAATCGCCCTCACTCCTTCCATGCTTGTTGTGCACCTGCGCTGCACTGAAATTTTACCCCACGTGTACCATGTACAATTGCGCACAGAGCGGGCCTTAAACTCTGCACCCCCTTGGGTTTCTGCACCACGCCGTAACTCCCAGCACTAAATATAGGCTGCTAGTTAATGCACGATTTCATTTCCCAAGCTGATTGGTGGAATTAACCATTCATTCTTTCTCGTCGCGACAATGATATTGAATGCGCCGCTTCATATTCCATCATGCATCCACCTTAAATAGATGCAAATGGCTCGACTTCGTCCCATTCCTCTCCTTCTACCCTCTACACTCCTCCTCACAACTATGGCAGATGACAAGCCCACCTTCACTCCTGCTCAACTCTACCTCTTCTGGCTGGAGCCAATACTGCCCAAGGAACCGGATTCGTTGCAATTCCTCTGGGACGAATATGAGGAGGTACAGCGGATCCTCGCCAAGGAGGAAAAGAAAGAAGATAAGATGAAGAAGAAGAAGTAGAAGACCGAGCTACCGGCTTCTCCGCCCCCATCCTCCTCCACCACCCCTCCCCCTGCCTCCTGAAACTGCTCTATTTCCTTTTCTTCCTCCCCCCCTGGCTTGCAGTTCCTCTTCCACCTGACGTAGGCTGAGGATGTCCCTGAGCCAGGGGAAGACTTTTCATTTGCCAAGGATATTTTGTCAACATGAATTTCATACTTTTCGCATCCTTGTGCTTGACCATTGTATTGACTGTAATAAAATGCTCTGTTTAGTCACTTTTTACTAAAATACCTTTTTTTTTTTTCTGGATGTCTACTTGTTTTGTTTTTGACCCTGGATGACCGCACAACTACATCCACTATGCTGTAAACAGTGAGGACACTGTTTAGTTTAGGTTTGGGGGTGTGGCATGTATCCAATAAATTAGTTAATGATAGTGCAGCTAGACTAAAAAAGAGTGTTTGAAATTAATTAGAGTAAAGTCTCACATATTTTTTTTTGGAAGAGAGGAAATTAAAAAATTGTTTGAAACTGAAACAAGATGTAGTCCAACAGACTTCATGAAACAAATGTCAACAATTCGTGAAAACTAATTTTGATGTGTAGTAAACCTGAAATGAGAGAAGATTGTGAAGATACAACCTTGAAAATTTGATGGAAGGCCATACCCAGTGAGATTTGGGCCGGAAAAATTTTCTTTAAAGAGTGTCTTGGCAATTTTTTTTCTCTGAGGATAGACTGGACCTAATTCTGATCACCAGAAGTTGGGAAAACCCGAATTGAAACACCTTGACAGCACTCATGACATGGAGGACATAAAGTAAGGCCATCCCTTGGACAGTTTGAGAGTAAAATGCCCCACCTCTGAACTGCCCTCGATACACACTAGTTGAGATTTTAAAATCATAGTTTGTCTTTGATGGAAACCAGAAATTTTGAACCCAAAACCTTTTTGACCTGTTTCAGTTCACCCTCAACCTAAGAAATAAGAAAATAAGAGAAGTGAGGTTAGAGATGGAAGGTTCGATGTCTAGAAAAAGAAGAAAGTATATTTGAAAACTAGTGTGATGTATAGTTGTGGCATCCCAACTTTAAAAAAAAAAAAAGAGCAAAAGGATGAGAAAGAGAAGTCACTTCATTTGAAAAATCTACAAGAAGATAAGAAGCTGATGAAGCTGATCACTTCAAGTTTGAAATTCCATAAATAAATTGAAGAGGTGCTAAAATGAAGAAGGTTGAGCTACAGACCACCTCCTTACCTTTATTGATTTCTCAATTTGAATCCCTTTTACCCTTTCATTCTTTACAAACCTCATCCATAAGCCACATTACAACCTAATAAAAAGACCTTACTGATCTGAAATGAATTGAGCTATCATGTGGAGATAAAGATTTGTTTAATCTATGGTGTAAAGAGCTAGAAAAATTTCAAGAATTAGAGCAATGCCTATGCTCATACTTACAGTCCTATTTGAGGGCTGTAACTGCTCTTGAGCTGTGTGAAACTCTACACCCTTCATTTTTTTGTTGTGAGTGAATAGCCCTGGTGAGACTTGGGTATGAAATCCAATTTGATGGGGGTAGTATCAAAACAGAATCCTCAAGTGAAAGGTGAGCCATGCATTAATTTTTAGGAGCAATGCCTTGACATGAGCTGAGTGATGGTTAAGGACTGTAGCAGACTTTCAAGTTTGGAACTGACTTTTTCTGTGGAAATACCTCTAATGAATTGAAAAGACATGGTGTGAATTTATTCTATTTACTGAAACTCCGTTTAGCAGGATGCACTACTATTAATTAACCTTATTGGAGAAGTTTGTGGGTACCATCACTGAAAACCCTCAGGAGACTTCACTCCTCCACTAGGGATCACCTAGGGGTTTAAAAGGCATGGTGCATATGCTAAATGCATCCATGCTCCCTACGAAAGTGGCATTTTTAGTTCCTTTTTATTCTCCTTTACTCAGGGACAAGAAAAGCCTAGGTTTGGGGGTGTGTTAAATGGTGAAAATGCCACTTTTCACTCTTTAACCTGACCATTGATAGACTAGTGAGCACACTAATAAGCCTCTGTTAAGTACATTTTATAGACAGTAATAAAAGATGACACTAATGTAAAAAACCACTCAAGAATGCCCAAAAGGGGGCCATCTCTCTACATATGACAAACCTAGCAACAACACACCAGAGGGTAGCACATCACTGGATCCTTGGGGCACGTGGCTACAGCAGGGCAAGGTGAAAGAAGTGAAAACAAGTTGAAAATATCCTATCGAGAGGTCACCTGAAGACTTCGATAGGAGCTAAAAGCAAATAAAGGAGGAATTCGTGCAGTTGAGAAGGTTTCGATAGGATCTAAAGGTAGAAGAAGGATGGATTCGTGTGGATTGAGGAGTTCGATAAGATGCAAGAACCTATCGAACAGCTGAAAGAAAGAAAGAAACCATCCCATCGAAAGCTTGCCTGAAGGGTAAAGGGAACCTATCGAATGGTTTTCTGAACTTATCGAGATGGAGACACTGGAATGGAACCTATTGAAATGGTTCTCTAACCTGTCGAATGCTCCAGGCCAAGGGCTGAGAATGCTGAAGCTCTAAGAGAAGGCCCATCCTATTGGAACCTATCGAAGAGATCTGAGAACCTAGCGAAAGGACCAAAAAGCTCTATTTGAACTTGTCGAAAGCTTCCTGAACCTGTCGAAATCGTGTGCAAAACTTCTTAGGAATTCAGCTATGCACACGCGGGGACTTGGTGACCTGCTGGACAAAAATTGAGGCACTTAGTGACCGACACGATGGTTCTAGAAGATGTCCTAACCGACCCATGTGCTCTAACAGAATCCTTACAAACTCTGAGGACCTTCTAGAAGGGATTTTTGGTGGGAAAAATAGAGGAGAAAGCTATATATAGAGACCCCCAATTGCAATTAGGGGAGATCGAGATCTGAGCCAAATTATAGAGATTGGAGCTTGTAGAGAAATTCTATTTTCCCCATTTTAGTCCAACAATGGTTGGCTAATTCCCTTGGAGTAGCGAGGAGAGAGGTTAGATCTGTAATTGGGTAAGGTTAAGAGTGCTATTGTAGCTTCCCAGCTGCACAGACTACAGATCTGAGAGTATTTCTATTATAGAGTGATTTTTTATTGCAATATAAATGCTATTTTTAATGCTTTAATTAGATCTAAAGTTCCTTTGGTTTCATTTGGTGATCGATCGATTTTGTGTAGAGGAGTCTGTAGTTCAGCTCACCCACTTAACTGGTAGGCCTCTTGGATACCATCCGATCTCCCTGGATCTGATGCTCCTGCAATTCCTTGAGTCTGTGACCTTGGAATTGCAATATCTGTAGTGGTTTTAATTGTTCTAATTGATGCTTTAGCTTTGGAGGAGATCCCTAGGATGGTCTGTGACCATTAAAGTGGATGGATCATAACCTTAAGATTAGTCCAAGCTCAAGTTCCAATTAGATTCGTCTGCTGCGAATCCACGGATCAGATAAAGTCTATAGGATGGTCTATGACCATTCAAGTGAACAGATCATAGCCTTAAGACCAGGTGGATCCTGCGATTTGGAGTGGAGCCTTCTACCCTGCAGTTGTGCTTATAGCCAGTTGAGGGAATTGTGTGCTCTAAACCTTTGTAGCATGATTAATCGAATCTGATTTCAATGAAGACCAATTTCCAAGCTACTCTTCTCCATTTTCTGCTTTTTACTCTCTTCCCCTGCAAGATCTAAGTTCCTAAACTCGATCCAAGTTAGTCTATGTTTAATTTTAGCATAGCTTAAGTGACAATCCATTTTAAACCTCTCCCCTGTCTTTTAGCTAACGTAGCATTAGTTAGGGTGCCAGATCTCATACAGATTTGGAAATTTATCATATTTTTAAACCAACCTCCCTGTGGACATTCCCTTACCATCTTTTTAAAACTTGCTACAACGGACCTTGATTACTTACAGGTCTATGTTAGTGTGTTCGGCCTAGTTTGATTAATGATCTTAGACCCTCTTTGGAGGGAAGGCAAGCATCCCAACAAGTTTTTGGCACCGCTGCCAAGGAGGTGTGTTTAGAAATTGGTAGATCTAAGTTTTGTAGTTGTTTGTTTAATTTTACTAACCGCATTTTTGAGCTTTGTTGTTTTTCAATATTTTGTGTGCATTTCATCAGATCTGAGGTTGCCAGTGAGAGGAGAATTGTGCTGGAGGCTGCTCTGTAGTTTGCATCCCTCTACTCCCCTTTTATTTTTCAGATCTGTTGATATTTTTGTTAGAGTAGTTGGAAAGTTTGGTTTATTCTACTTGTTTTGAGGATCTGTTCTGCATTCAGAATTTGAGTGTTGTATGTTTGGTAAGAGAACTCTCCAACATCAGATTATTCCACTAAATCCAGAGGTTGAAAGACTTCTCAGATCCAGACCAACTACACCCACATCTGTTGCAATTGACTTTGTAGAAATGGGTGAGCAACAGCAGCCTAGAACTCTCAAGGAAATTAATGCACCAAGGGTTTACAATTCCCCCTTCTGCATTCAATTCCCAGCTGCTCAAGAAAACTATGAAATAAAATCGTCCATAATTCAAATGCTGCCCTCATTTCATGGCCTTACTAAAGAAGACCCCTACAAGCAAATTGATGAGTTTTTGGGACTGTGCACTACATTTAACATCACAGCTTTGGGGGAGGAGGCCACCAGGATGAGACTCTTTCCTTTTTCATTAATGGATAGAGCCAGGACCTGGTTGTCCATGCTTCCACCCAACACCATTCAGTCCTGGAGTGATCTCCAATGTCAATTTCTGGCCAAGTTCTTCCCTATATAAAAAACCAGTCAGTTGAGGAAGGGTATCATCTCTTTTACCCAAGATCCAACTGAAGATTTTCATCAATCCTGGGAGAGATTTAAGGAACTCCTAAAGAAATGCCCCCATCATCAAATCCCTGAATGGCAACTGGTTCAAAGCTTTTATCAGGAAATTGATTCTAAAAGCAGAGACATGATAGATGCCTCCTGTGGTGGCACTTACCTCCATAAAATTGCTGAGGAGGCATGGGAGCTCTTATATATTATTAGTGAGAACTCTATGCAAAGGGAAACCTTGGCTAGAGATCTAGAGCCTCCTAGGTAGTTGAAGAAAAATACTTTAAAGGGGTAGATATATGAAGTGGGTGTGCCAAGTGATTTGGAAAGGAAAGTGGACAGCCTAGCCCTAAAATTTGATAGGCTGATGGGAGCAATGCAGTCACCTGTGGCTGCTAGGGTAGAGGAGGCATGTGGCATATGCCAGTCCCCTGCTCACTCCCTTGAAGAATGCCCATCTGCTGATCAGTTTCCTGATTTTATAATAGAGCATGTGGCTGCAGCTCAGTCTTATGGGCAGCAGCTGCTGCTGGGTATCAATGGAGAAACCACCCCAATCTGAGGTGGAGAAAAGATGCATACCCCAGCCAGCAGTAGCAGCCCCGGCAGCTCATGCCCTACAGAAATGCTCAGCCATATCGAGAAGGTTATGTCCCAAGGCCTCAGTATCAGCAACCCATGGCCCAACTTGTAGCTCCTCCTGTGCAGCAATTTACACCTCCTCCAACTGCGAGAGTAGCTTCTTTTGAGGAACAAGTTCTGTCTTCACTGCAGAATTTGAACTCCCTAACCCAAACTATGCACTCTCACAATCAGAGCATCAAAAAGATAGAGGATCAACTTGGTCAGTTGTCTGATGCTCTGACTAGGAGAGAGGGAGGAAGGCTACCTAGCCAACCACTGGACAACCCACGAAGACAGGTTGTAGTGGGTGAAGTTTCCTCCACCTATGAGGAAGCCAAATCTGTTACAATATTGAGAAGTGGTAGGTTAGTGGACAACCAAGTAGGATGTGACCTGTGAGGAGCTTGGAGGGAGAAAATACAGTGATTTCTATAAGAACACAACATGGACCACCAGTGGTGGACTTGAAGGAACAACCAGCTGTGAATAAAGAGGATAATGAGGATCCTTAAAAAAAAAAAAAAAAAAAAAGAAAGAGGCCCTATTGGCTAAGGCTGCAAGTGAGGGAGAAATCCCATATCTGCCATTTCCTAAGGCACTGCAAGCACCTTCCCCTTTTGATAAAGGGCAAGATAAAATAAAGGAAATGATGGAGACTTTCAAGCAAGTAAAAATCAATTTTCCTTTACTTGATGCAATTAAATAAGTCCCAGCCTATGCCAAGTTTTTGAAAGAACTATGCACCCATAAAAGACAATCTAGGATACACCTATCCAAGAAAGTCTTTTCAGCAGAGAAAGTGAATCAAATTTTGTCGATTGCAACCCCAACCAAATTTTAAGACCCTGGAACCCCCACTATCCCTTGCATCATTGGGGATCACATCATTGACAAAGCCTTATTAGATCTGGGAGCCAATGTAAATTTGCTTCCATATTCACTATATAAGAAGTTGGGTTTGGGTGAATTAAAGCCCACACATGTGGTCCTACAACTGGCTGACAGATCTGAAAGGAAACCCGTGGGGATAATTGAAGATGTCTTGGTTGGAGTTGACAAATTCTTTTATCTTGCTAACTTTTTGGTGCTGGATATGGAACCAAGCAAATGTGCTTCTTCCATACGTGTGATTCTAGGCAGGCCCTTTTTGGCCACTACCATTGCTCACATACAATGCAGGTAGGGAATCATGGAAGTATCATTTAGAAACATGAAGGTTAAGCTGAATGTGTATAGCACTGGCTATCAACCCTCTCCTGAAGAGGCTTGTTTTTCGATTGATACAGAAAAACAAAAAGTGATTCGTGAAAATACACATTGGCTATTGCAGGACAATACTTGGTTCACAGATGGATAACTACACTCAGCGGAGGGACATTGGCTGAGGAAAGAATCCACAAAAGGTATTGATTACACAGATGCTGTGGATCTCCCAGACCCTCCTGATTAAGCCCTGCAGTCAGTATGTATCATATGTACCATACTTTGCATTTGTTTTAGGTATTTACTTTGCTGTTAATTGATTTATTTTCTCTCCTGCAATTATTATATAAAAAAAAAAAAAACTGTCATGCTTAATACTAGGCCATCATTTCAATATTACCAGCTGTCCTAAGATAATGGGAGCTTGGCCACAAGGGAAACAAACTATAGAGCAGCACAGCAGATGAGCTTACTGAGTGCTGAAGCTGAGAGTGCTCAGAAATGCAGCCTTATTTGGTTTTTGGGAGCTTTCGATAGATCAAGTTCACTTTTCGTTAGGTCACACGGTGATTTTGACAGGATAATTGATGGTTTCGATAGGCACTAAGGCCTGTCGGAAGGATGGTTCCACCTATCGGGATCCTATCGAATCATCCCTTTTGGGAGCTTTGTCAGCTAAGCTTTCGACAAGATGCATAAACCTATCGAAACCATCCATTGCAGCTTGTCGATAGGTCACCCCTTATATACCTGTCGATAGGTCATTTGTGCCTCACTCCCTACCCTCTGTAAAACCCTAGCTGTCTTCCTCTCTCTTTCGCCTGTCTCTTTTTCCGTTAAATCCTCGCAGAGCCTTCAGCCATTCAGTTTTCCATTTTGTACGTGCATTGAGCTTGCGCAGAGGAGCATTGTGCACATGATTTTAGAGAATTTGGAGCTGTGTATTGTGATATCTGTTAAACCCAAGGAATTTTGGGGTAAGTTGCCTTCCCACAGCCAATCTGTCGTGGTCCCAATTGTTAACCTCTGAATTCCAGTACAAGTTGGTGAGTGAACAATCTCTGAGAGTAAATGGCAGAACATGAGGAAACCCTAGCAAACCAACTCAGGAGACCAGCTGCTTCTACCCCCAAATCTTCCAAGAAATCAAAGCCAGCCTCCAAACCACCTGTTTAGAGGAAGCACTCTGAAAAGACACCCAAGAAGGCCCCTAAAGCCAAGAGAGCCAAAGCGGTAGAAATTCAGGAGCTTGTGGTAGAAACACCCTTAGCGAGAGCTACTCCTACAGTAGAGCTGCCAGCTGGGTTAACTACTCCCAATGAGTTTGTAGAAAAATTGAGTCTTGTACCTGAGACAGATTTTGATCTGGATTATTTTGCCAACATTGGGGAGTCCCAAAGGACATTAGAATATTTGAAGAAAGAAGGTCTATTGCCCCTATTTTCACCCTCAAAGGAAAATGTCTACCCAAGTGTAAAATACCATTTTTTACCCCTGAACTTGAGCCTTGATAGACCCTTGAGAGAACTAAATAAGTGTTTTAAGTGTTTGTTTTACAGCTAACAATAAAGGCAGGCTTAACCTTGAAAGTAGCTCAAAAGTGCTAAAAAGATGACATTCCATGTCAATCCAAAGGAAGAAGAAGAAGAAACAACCTCACTAGCTGTTGAAAGGTCCGAATTGAAGAGGCAAAGACGTGGTCTCAACCCAGAAAAGAAGTATGGAGCAATTCGAACAGAAAAATGCACTACAGAGTACTTTTCGCAAAGAACCTGAACTGTTCGCAAAGAACCTGAAACTCTGCGAAAAGGAATAAAACTCCAGGCGTAGCATTCGAAGAGCATCTGAACTGTTCGAAGAGAGGATTGAACTTTGCGAAAAGAAGAAAACACAATTCGAACAGAACCAGAACATTGCGAAAAGAGCTTGTGAGTCACAACACTTACTTAAAAGGCCCCTAAGCTGTGCGAAGAGGCATTCTGGAGATTCGCAGCTTTAACAAGGGCAATTCAGTAATCTGTTGCATGCGTCCCAATGCATTTTAAAACCTAGGGACATTCCAGAGGGTTCTAAGCATGAAGCGAAGGAATATTCCACCCCACGTGAGCACCTAGAGAGGGAATAACTTGGCGGGAACTTCTAGAAACTCTAACAAACTTTCAAAATGCATAACAGAATTGATGCCTTTTTCACCTGATTGGCTGAACCAGATCGAGGAATTCTGATTGGCCAGAACAGATCTGGATCCCTGTGCTTGACTACCATTGATCAGTACAGATCTGAGATCCTCTGATTGGTTGATACACATCTGAGCTGGGGAAAGCTATAAATAGACGAAGCATTTGCCCAATTGGGGCATCCAAATTTTGAGTTTCATTTCTAATCCCCGATTTCCCAAATGCATGTACCTTTGTCCGCAATCCTTGTAATAGCCTACTTTGTACTTGTATTTGAGAGCTATGAGATACTCAGTAACTCAAAGGAGAGTTTGCATCCAAGACTGCAAATTCGAGAGCTGTTAAGCCGTGCTCCATAAATTGTAAGGATGAATTTTAAAAGGTTGCTGTAAACTATGCATTCTCCATTGGACTCATGTCAAGGGTTCCCTCTGATCTCCTCAGTACATTAGACTCCTTTAGATTAATGGTTTTGCATCCAATTTCCCTTGATTCATTAATCCTGTGAGAATTAGTGTTTGTAACCTAGTCTCTTACAGCATTTGTAGTGATGTTTCTTGTTCTGAATTGAGGATTTGGATTAAAGACTATTGGATGGTTTGTGGCCATTAAAGTGGACAGACCATAGCCATAAGTGTAAGCCTAATCCTTGAATTAGATTTATCTCTCTTACATCTATGCTTGTAGCCAGATGAAGATTGGATCACCTCTGTTGAGCTGCAGTTATTCTCATTAGATTTCAAAGACCAAATCAGATTTAGATATTACTTCTCCATCTTTGTTTCAATCATTCCCCCAACTCGGATCTGGATCATTTAGTTTAAATTTTTCTTTGTTTTTAGTTAGTTAAACGTGACAAATTCAAACCTCTCATCTTATCAGTTTTCTAGGTAGGATATAGCCGATCTCCGTAGCTCGAATCCGGAGGTTTATCTTACATTTTAGACAAATTCTCTGTGGACAATCTTTCACTCACTTACTTTTAAAACTTGCTACAATTGGCCCTGATCTTGCAAGCTAATTCTCTTCTAACTGTGCTGATATTTCTTTATTTTTTTTTATATAGTCTAGAGCCATTGTAATTTAGCAGCTAGAAATCTGTTTTCAAAACACACATAAATCAAGCACACTAAGAAGAACCAACAAGTTTTTGGCGCCGTTGCCGGGGAATTTGTGCTAAAATAGGTAGACCAAAGTTTTTACCTTTATTTTTTTTTATATCATTACTAAACTATTCTATTGTTTATACCTGTGCAGTTATTCATGTCCAGTTTTTGAAGAAGGAAAACTACTTAAAAAGAATTTCTGAAGGTTTGCTGTGAATAATCAGATTTTTTTTTTTTGAGTTGTATGTTTGGTAGGAGGACTCTCAGCCCTGAGATTGTCCCACTGAATTTAGAAGTTGAAAGGCTACTACGAACCAAACAAACAACACAGAATTCTGCTACTATGGGTGAAGAACCTCGACTTTTGAGGGATTACTTTGCACCTGGTGCTTATAATTCTCCCTTTTGCATTCAATTTCCTACTGTTGAAGGAAATTATGAGATCAAGTCATCAACTATCCAAATGCTTCCTTCCTTCCATGGGTTGAGTAAGGAAGACCCATACAAACATGTGGATGAATTCTTGGCTCTTTGCACCACATTCAACATAGCTGGACTTCGTCAAGAAGCAACCAAGCTTAGGCTCTTTCCTTTTTCATTAAAGGATAAAGCTAGAGCATGGTTATCTATGTTAGCACCAAATAGTATCACTTCTTGGAATGATTTGCAATGCCAATTTTTAGCCAAATATTTTCCAATGTCTAAAACAAGTCAATTGAGACAAAGTATCATTTCATTCTCCCAAAACTCAACTGAAACTTTCCATGAAGCATGGGAAAGATTTAAGGAACTTTTAAGGCAATGTCCTCATCATCAAATTCCTAGATGGCAGCTAGTTCAAAGCTTCTATCAAGGAATTGATCAAAAAGGCAAAAATATGGTGGATGCCTCCTGTGGAGGCACTTACTTGCAAAAAATAGTTGAAGAGGTTTGGGACTTATTTGAAGTGATTGGTGAAAACTCAACTCAGCAGGAATCTCTATCAAGAGAAATTGAAAATCCTGCTAGGTTGAACAATCACCAACCCACCGAAGGGAAGATCTATGAGGTGAATGAGTTGGAAAGAAAGATGGACAATCTAACCACAAAATTTGATAGATTGATGGACTCACTTAAAAATCCAAATGGTTCAAGAGTAGAGGAGGCATGTCTGATATGCCAGTCCCCTACTCATTCAATTGACCAATGTCCTGCTGCATCACAGTTCCCAGATTTAATGGTGGAACAAGCTCATGTTGCTCAATCATTTGGACAGATGCAGTCAAATGAATATCCATGGAGAGCACACCCCAATTTGAGGTGGAACCAAGGGAATTACCAATCCCAACAACAGCAACAACTAAAGAATGAAATGCCTTTCAAAACTGCACAGCCTTATCAGCAGAATTTTTATGTCAAACCAAACTTTCAAAATTTATTCCACAACAACACTGCGGCTCGCCTCAGTTCAAACCCCTCCGTGTCCCTTTCTTTTGAAGATCAAGTCCTAAATTCACTTGAATTTAGGATCTTTAACTCGTGAACTTTCACCAGAGCATAAAGAAGATTGAAGAAACATTGGGACAACTTTCCAATACCTTGGCAAAAAGAGAGGAAGGAAAGTTTAGCCAACCTCGAACAATCCCAAAGGATGTTCATGGTTGGAGAAGCTTCTAATTCACATGAAGAAGTATCACCACTTTGAGAAGTGGAAAATGATAGATAACAAAGTGGGTAATCAAGAAGAAAGAAATGAGGAAGAGGATAAAGATATGCAAAGAAGAGCAAAGATAGTGATAGCAAGAAGGCTGTACCTCGAAAACCAAAAATGAAAACAAAATTCAAAAACTTCAAAATACTTCTAAAGTCAGAGATGAAAGATTAGTTCCTCATTTACCATTTCCTCATGCAATGAAATCAGATCCCTTTTGATAAAGGGAACACAAAATAGATGACATGATGGAGACTTTCAAGCAAGTCAAGATAAATTTACCTTTTGCTTGAGGCAATCAAACAAATTCCAGATATGCAATATTTTGAAAGATGTTTGCACTCACAAAAGACAGTCTAGGATACAGCTTGTCCAAGAAGGTCTTTGTGGAAAGAATTAACTGTGTGTTATCCATTGCTACACCTCCTAAACTTCAAGATCCCGGAATCCCCACAATCCCTTGCATTATTGGGGAACACACCATTGAAAAGGCTTTATTAGATCTGGGTGCTAGTGTCAACCTACTTCCATATTCTCAGTATATGAAAACTAGGTTTGGGAGAATTAAAACCCACTCATGTGGTGTTACAACCAGCGCGATCCGAAAGAAAGCCAGAGGGATGATTGAAGATGTATTGGTGGGAGATAAATTCTTCTATCCCGCGATTTTCTAGTTTTGGATATGGAACCAACCAAAAGCAAAACTTCCATCCCTATCATTTTGGGAAGACCATTCTGACAAAGAAATAGTTGCATTCAATGCAGTGTCTGTATTATGGAAATCTCATTTGAAACATGAAGGTAAAATTAAATGTTTATAATGCGGTACACATGCCTCAATTGACTCTGAAGAATGTTTTCATGTTGATCTATTGGATGAACTTGTGGAAGGGACTTTACAACAATTTGCAGGTGAAGACTTCACCACAAATGTTAAAGATGCTTGGGGATATCTTTGAAAAAGAAGCAAGTTGTATCTCAAATTCGAGGAAATAAATGTTGTGCAAGGAACTCTTAATCAATCAAGAAGTTTCTCTTCTTGGAAACGCTACTCTCCCCTTCCACAAACGTCTAAGGTACCTTTGTTACCTTCTTTTCTCACCCACCGATGAATTAGAAGAACTAAAGTTTAGAAAATTTGAAGTATGTGTTCTTAGGTAATCATAAATCATTGCCATTATTTCTTCCTCTCACAAAGGAGCAAGAGGAAGAGTTGATAGTCTTGAAAGAACACAAAGGGCAATTATCGGACTATTGCTGATTTAGGAGGAATCAGTCCAGCTGTTTGCATGCACAAAATCCACTTGGAAGAAGATGCAAAGCCTTCTAGGGAAATGCAAAGGAGGTTGAACCCTCATATGCAAGAAGTGGTCATGAAAGAGGTTGTTAAGTTGTTGGATGCAGGGGTCATTTACCCCATTTCAGATTCAGCTTGGGTGGCACCTACAGATGGTACCTAAGAAACTGGAATCAACATTGTAACCTCGATTACGGTGAGCTTATGTCAACCGGACAAACAATCGGATGGAGAGTCTGTATTGATTAGAAAATTAAATGCAATGACGGAAAAGACCATTTCCCCCTCCCATTCATTGATCAGATCTTAGATAAGCTAGCAGGAAAAACTTATTACTGTTTTCTTGATGGTTACTCTGGTTACAACCAGATTCCTGTGTACCCACAAGATCAGGAAAAGACCACATTCACTTGCCCTTTTGGCACATTTGCCTATAGGAGAATGCCTTTTGGTCTTTGTAATGCTCCTGCTACCTTCCAAAGATGCATGTATGCCATTTTTTCTGATATGATTGACCAATTTATGGAGATTTTTATGGATGATTTTTCAATCTATGGCGACAGTTTTTCCCAGTGTTTACACCATCTCAAATTGGTACTACAAAGATGTGAAGAAACCAATCTGGTTTTGAGCTGGGAAAAGAGCCATTTCATGGTCACCCAGGGCATTGTCCTTGGCCATGTTTCCCACAAGGGCATTGAGGTGGACAAAGCAAAAATTGAGTTAATTGCACATTTACCACCTCCCAAAACTGTTAAACAAATCAGAAGTTTCCTAGGACATGCTGGATTTTACAGAAGGTTCATCAAGGACTTCAGTAAAATAACCAAACCTCTTTGTCATTTGCTGTGCCAAGATGTCCCTTTTGTTTTCAATAATGAATGCATGAAGGCTTTTGAATTCCTAAAGAACTGTTTGATTTCAGCTCCAATATTGCAGTCTCCAGATTATTCATTACCTTTTGAACTGATGTGTGATGCATCAGATTATGCTTTGGGAGCTGTCCTTGGACAGAGAAAAGATAAGTTGCCTCATGTCATAGCTTATGCCAGTAGGTCAATGATTGATGCACAGCTCAATTACACAACAATTGAGAAGGAGCTGCTGGCAATTGTTTTTGCTTTAGAAAAATTCAGGTCATATGTCTTGGGTTTACAAATAGTGGTGTTCACTACCACTCTGCTTTGAAATACCTTCTGTCTAAGAAGGACACCAAACCAAGATTAATCAGGTGGATTCTCCTATTACAGGAATTTGATCTACAGATTAAAGATAAAAAGGGGGTGGAAAATGTGGTGGCTGATCACCTCTCCAAAATTTTAACTGCTGAAATTGATAGGTTGCCTATCAATGAATCTTTCCCTTATGAGTAACTTTTTGCCATTAGTGTACACACTCCTTGGTTTGCAAACATAGTCAACTTTTTGGCTACTGGAAGAATTCCTCAACATTGGAATAGAATGGATAAAGATCTTTCCTTCTCAAAGGTTAACCACTTCATCTGGGAGGATCCTTATCTGTTTAAGAGTTGTGCAAATCAAATAATTAGGAAATGTGTCCCTGACCAAGAATTTCATAGAATACTTTCTATGTGTCATGAACAGTCCTGTGGAGGTCATTTTAGTGGGAACAAAACTGCTGTAAAAGTTTTGTAGTGTGGATTTTATTGGCCTACACTTTTCAAGGATGCCCTGCAGCATTGTAAGTCCTGCCAAAACTGTCAAAAATTGGGCAGCATTTCCAAGAGAAACTCAATGCCTTTACAACCTATTTTGGTAGTTGAGTTGTTTGATGTGTGGGGGATAGACTTCATGGGTCCTTTTCCTCCTTCCAATGGGAATAATTTCATTTTAGTAGCTGTGCATTATGTATCCAAATGGATTGAAGCCACAGCCACTAAAACAAATGATCACAAAGTGGTTCTGAAATTTCTTAAGGATCACATTTTTTCCAGGTTTGGTTTTCCCAGAGCCATTATCAGTGATGGGGGAAGCCATTTTTGTAATAGACATTTTGAAACTTTGTTGAAGAAATACTCTGTGACTCATAGAGTAGCCACTCCATATCATCCACAAACCAGTGGACAAGTGGAGATTTCCAATAGAGAAATCAAACATATTTTAGAAAAAACTGTGAAGAAGGACAGAAAGGATTGGTCCTTGTTTAATGATGCATTGTGGGCATATAGGACAGCCTATAAAACCCCAATTGGTATGTCCCCATTTAGGTTGGTCTATGGCAAAGCATGCCATTTACCAGTAGAGTTAAAATATAAAGCTTTTTGGGCCATTAAAACATTGAACATGGATCTAACTCTGGTAATCACGAGTGAAATCGCAACTTCTTTGAGTTAGAAGAAGCTGCGAATGGATGCATACACAAATTCAAGATTGTATAAAGAGAAAGTCAAAACTTTTCATGATAAAAATTTATTGAGAAAAGAGTTCATGGTTCTAAGGTATGGTTATTTAACTCAAAGCTCAAGTTTTTCCTGTGAAAACTGAGATCCGTATGGAAGGGCCATACATCGTTATTCAGCTTTCTTCGGAGTCGTTGACATCCTTGATCCAAGTAATGGAAGAATCATAAAGGTAAATGGTCGAGGCTCAAACCATGCATTGAAAATACCCGTACGCCCATCTATCATCACGAATCTCCAAAAATCGATGGTAGAAATCACATTATGTTTGTATATCATAGTTTTGTTTCTTTATTTTCTGTTTTTTATTCATGATTTGTCTCTTTTAATGGTTTAAATATGCTCCAAGTTAAATCATAAAGTAATAATTCTCTTTCAAAAGTTCAATTTACTTTAGAAAGACTACGACTATATGAATCGCTAAAAGATTTGATTGCTTTGAATAGTTAGTTACGAAGCCATTTTCTTTTGAAAAGATAGTTACGAAGCTATTTTTCTTTTCAGAAAGATGTTTACGAAGCTCTTAACTTTTCGAATGAATGCGATGCCATTGGTTGTAAAAGGTCTATTTTGGAACTTTTGAAAACTTAAAAAGGACTTTGAAAATTAACTTTCTGAGTATATTTAACCCTTTCAAGGGGTTTCATTACTCTTTCCATGGAACCCTACTGCTCTTCTTTCCTTGCACGATTTAAGAAGCTTACTACACTTTTGTCTCGTGTTCGATCATTTGCGTTTGCGAGAAGGATTTCAGCTTTTAACTGGGGGATTTCGCAAGCAAACAACCTGCTCAAACTTAAACCCTAGATCTCGGTATTTCTCGCCCATTCTCTCTGGTTATCATTTAGTAATTTGATCGTGTCAAGATCTATTTTGGGCATTTTATACATCAATCTAGAATGGGAAAAGCGGAGAAATCATTGGTCGCTATGTTCCCCAAATCCTCCGCTAAGAAAGTGAGCAAATCACCCCAAAAGCAAAGGAAAAGCCAAAACTTTAGCTAAAAGAAACTATCTATGGATAAAGCGATAGGGTGGAGAAAGGAAAGAAAATTAGATATGAGGCTACTAGCCCCGAGCCCTCGAGCTTCCTCCTCGCCCATTCATTTGGTCTTACCTAACCCTTCATTGAAGCTCGAAAAACTAATACGAGTCGATGGTGGAAAACTTTTTCGTCACCAAACCAGATTGCTTACCATCCTTAAGATACATTAGAGAGGCTTCACTAAGCAATATCCTTACCCCCTTGCCAGAGAAAATTTACCCAAGAATGGTGAAGTTATGGTACCAAAACCTAATCAAGGTCACTGAAAGAGATGCTGATGTTCCTACCCTAGTCATTTCATTGATGATTGTGATCTCATCGTGACATTTGAAGACATAGGGAATGCTTTAGGATACCATTCCAATTTGATCCTGGTCCTTTGGTCGCTCAAAAATTGACCTCCTTTAGAGAGATGGTTGTACATCTAACCCTGGGTATTGTGGGCACTGGGCAGTCCATCATGAGAAGAGACCTTGCCCCCCAATTTCTATTAATGGATTCCATTTTAAGGGGAAGTTTTTCTATGTCATGGGCACCAAGAGAGGAGAACACCAATTTTAGAGGCCCTCTTTCATTTCCAAGGGCAATTTTTCAATGCCCCTATGCTAATTTTCAAGCCATGGTCGACATTAGTGCCAAGTTGAAAAGGAGCATCTAGCTAGCCTACCATTTGGCGATTGATCAGCCTCCTCGAGCCAAATTTGACATTGATAGTGAGGAGCCATTTGAAGTCATTACCTCACAATTTTGGGAAAAAGGCTTGAACTACAAGCAGGCTATGCTAAGAAGGATGAGAGAGGCGGTGAACTTGCACATGCCCTCACTCACTGAACTGCAGGTTGTGAGTGAACCTATCCCATGTTGTGAGTGAGTGAACCCATCCCTGAGATGAGCACTGAGCACTGCCCCTTCAATTTTGCAGATCCAATTTTGAGAATCAACTTTGCAGATCCAGTTTGCCAACTCTTGTGGTGACGGCGCTTTAGCACCACTTCTTGAACCAACTCACTTTGTCCTGTGGTGACCAGCTCCTTAGCACCCATTGTTGATAAAATCCCTTCCTTTGGTGACCAGCTCTTTTGCACCTACTCTGGAGGACGTTGGCCTTGCACCCTACTCCCTACTCCATGACATTTCACCTATCCCACTGTCCCATCTCCCACACCTCCATCATTCCAATTGTGGATTCCCTCTACACCAACCACTCCAACCATTCTCACACCACCAATTTTCCCACCAATGCCCATGTTTTAGAGGAGTTACTGCATTTTATTGCCCCATCTCCCACTCCTCTGCTCCAAAGCCCTCACCTTCCCTGCTCATTCACCCCACACACGAGGTCTCCCATTCACTGAACTCGCCTTCACTACAGAGGCTTATTCTTCCTTAATGGGTTCTATTTTGAATCCATGGAACTTGAACCTACCCCTATACCTACCCTCATCCCTTCACTCACTTCCTACCTCTCCCTTTACACCATTGCACCTCCACCCTCCACATCGCTTGTCCCACCATGCCATGCCCACCTCTCCCACACCGCATCCATTTCCCAAATTCTTACCTACCCCAATCCATCCAAGCCCAACTCCAAATCAACACAAAACCATCAGAACCAATGAACTGCCTCCAAACCTTAGCTTCCACATCCCAAACAACCACCATTACCCACCTCATCTGATTCCCATGTGCCACCCAAATCAACCAGTAGATATTATTGGTTGATCCGCCACCCCACCACTCTCGCCCATGCAACCCAAATGAACTCAAGTCCCTTGGTTGCATCCCCTCCACCACTCCCCATTTTCTCTAAGCAAGCCACTCAGACAGACCCTGCTGTCAACCTTCTAGACACTTCTTCCCCCCCTCCCACAGCTGGGACACCTTTGGTCCCCTACCATTCCATTCCCTCCCCGATCGCCACCCTCATCAAAGCCATGGAAGATAATCCCTATATCCGAGAGATGACAACAAGCTACATTCAACCCCTTATGAAAACCAGATTCGGAAGTTGGAGATCTTTATGAAATTTGAAAGAGAGAAAATGAAGGACCTGCTGGGTCAAACCTTTCAGATGATTAGGAGTGAGCAGCACAAGGTGACCATGTTACAAGCACAACTTGACCAGGAAAAACTGAAGACCACTAGACTTGGCAAGTACATTGGCCTCACCAAAAGATCAAATGAGGAATACACCGAGCGCAAAACACAATCCAGAGAAAGCTCAATCAAGTTCGACTCCAACATCGATTCTAGCTCGATTCGACAAAGGACTCAGCTCGAGCCAATTGAACCAACTTATGATACAGATTTTGACCCCAGTTATTAGATCACATTGTACTTTTCTGTGTTATAAGTTTGTAATATAACATTCTGTTTCTTCTTGTGTAATCTCTGTGCATTTCTGTCTGTCTTCTTGGCATCATAATGTTTTGTTTTTCTTTCTTGCTTCTATCATTTCTCTACTGTGGACCAGTGTGAACCCTGCTCCCCTTCGGTTTGGGGGTATGGTAGGTATGCCAATAAAATAAGTAAGTTAATGCTTGCTGCAGCTTATGATTAGTAGAACTTTTGAAAATGAATTCATTTCACACCTGTTGAGGAAGTTAAAACTTTTTAAAATGAATTTCTACTGTAATTCTAAAGACTTTCATGAAGTAAATGTCAGGAAATTTCCAAAAGAAAATTGATGTTTTAGTAAACCTAAAATGAAGGAAAACAGTGAAGATATACCTCAAGAAGTTGATATAAAACCACACCCAGTGAGGTTTGGGCCTGAAATGTATTCTTTGGAGGTATGCTTTGGCAATCTTTTCTGCTTTTGGGACTATGTGAATCTGCTTACTTACACTAGAAGTTACACATATCCAAATCGAAATAATTTGATAGCACTCATGATATTAAAGACATGATGTAAGGCCTCCTTTTGGACAGTTTGAACCTTACAAAGCCCCACCTTTTGAAACTGCCCTTGATACACACCATTTGAGCTAAATAAATCTATGATTCCTTTGAAATCTCCCCCAATAAACCTCATCAACCTCATTTAGCCTAACCCTACCCCGAGAAGGCAGAAGATAAAGGGAAGGAAGCTGAGGAAGGAGAATTGAGTAACAATTTAATAGCAACAGAAGGGTAAAAGTTGAAGGCAATGATGAAACAGCAGAGGGAATGTGGCATGCAGTCGGTGCTAATTCGAAAAAGAAAAGAAAAATATTTGAGCAAAACAAAAGAAAGAAGGCATTTTCATTGGAAGTTTGAAAAAGAAAGAAAAAGATGGCCACTTTGGCTCTGGAAATTCAAAAGAAGAAGATGAAACTATGCTGAAGAAGAGTGGGTTTGTATATAACCTTCTGACCTTGACTGACTTCTCAAATATGAACACCATTCCAACCCTTTTGAAAAATTTCATCCATAAGCCACAATAAAACCCAAGTAAAAGTCCTTACTGATCAATGATGGATTGAGCTATCACATGGAGATAAGAATTTGTGTAATCTATGGTGAAAGGAGCAATGAATTTATAACTAAAAGCAATGCCTATGCTCCTGCTTACAGTCCTATTTGAGGACTGTAACTGCTCTTGAGCTGTGTGAAATAGTACAACCCTCTCATTTGCTTATTGAGTGAAAATCCTGGTGAGAATTGGGTTTAAAATCAACTGATTAGGGCAACATCGAAGCTGGATACCTAAATAAAAGGCTAGTTGTTCGTTAATTTTCCTTGTAAATGGCCTCTGACATAAATCGACTGAGTAGTAACAAGAATTACTGCAGAATTTTAGTTTTAAACTGATATCTTTCCTGAAAAACCTTCTTACAAAATAACTGATGCAGGTGTGAATAATCAATTGAGGAAAGTGGCTGTAATGAGCGCATGATCTTAACTAACTTATTGAAGAAGTTTGTGGGTACCTTCACTGAAAACCCTCAGGAGACTTCACTCCTCCACTAGGGATCACCTAGGGGTTTAAAAGGCTTGTTGCATATGCTAAATGCAACTGCGCTCCCTATAAAAGTGGCTCTTTACTTTGTTTTTTTTATTTATTTTGTCTTTGCTCAGGGACTAGCAAAGCTTAGGTCTGGGGGTGTGTTGACAAGTGTAAAATACCATTTTTTACCCCTGAACTTGAGCCTTGATAGACCCTTGAGAGAACTAAATAAGTGTTTTAAGTGTTTGTTTTACAGCTAACAATAAAGGCAGGCTTAACCTTGAAAGTAGCTCAAAAGTGCCAAAAAGATGACATTCCATGTCAATCCAAAGGAAGAAGAAGAAGAAACAACCTCACTAGCTGTTGAAAGGTCCGAATTGAAGAGGCAAAGACGTGGTCTCAACCCAGAAAAGAAGTATGGAGCAATTCGAACAGAAAAATGCACTACAAAGTACTTTTCGCAAAGAACCTGAACTATTCGCAAAGAACCTGAAACTCTGCGAAAAGGAATAAAACTCCAGGCGTAGCATTCGAAGAGCATCTGAACTGTTTGAAGAGAGGATTGAACTTTGCGAAAAGAAGAAAACACAATTGCAGAACCAAAAACATTTGCGAAAAGAGCTTGAGTCACAACACTTTGAAAAGGCCCCTAAGTCATGCGAAGAGGCATTCGAGATTCGCACTTTAACAAGGGCAATTCGATCTTGCACACCCCAATGCATTTTAAAACCTAGGGACATTCCAGAGGGTTCTAAGCATGAAGCGAAGGAATATTCCACCCCACGTGAGCACCTAGAGAGGGAATAACTTGGCAGGAACTTCTAGAAACTCTAACAAACTTTCAAAATGCATAACAAAATTGATGCCTTTTTCACCTGATTGGCTGAACCAGATCGAGGAATTTTGATTGGCCAAAACAGATCTGGATCCCCGTGCTCGACTACCATTGGTCAATACAGATCTGAGAACCTCTGATTGGTTGATACACATCTGAGCTGGACCTGGGGAAAGCTATAAATAGACGAAGCATTTGCCCAATTGGGGCATCCAGATTTTGAGTTTCATTTCTAATCCCCCATTTCCCAGCTAGACAGCTTGTCTACAATCCTTGTAATAGCCTACTTTGTACTTGCATTTGAGAGCTGTGAGATACTACTGTAACTCAAAGGAGAGTTTGCATCCAAGATCGCAACTGAGAGTCATAAGCCGTCTCTGTCAGAATTGTAAGGATGAATTTTAAAAGGTTGCTGTAAACTATGCATTCTCCATTGGACTCATGTCAAGGGTTCCCTCTGATCTCCTCAGTACATTAGACTCCTTTAGATTCATTATTTTGCATGCAATTTCCCTTGATTCATTAATCCTATGAGAATTAGTGTTTGTAACCTAGTCTCTTACAGCATTTGTAGTGATGTTTCTTATTCTGAATTGAGGATTTGGATTAAAGACTATTGGATGGTTTGTGGCCATTAAAGTGATGCACTATAGCCATAAGTGTAAGCCTAATCCTTGAATTAGATTTATCTCTCTTACATCTATGCTTGTAGCCAGATGAAGATTGGATCACCTCTGTTGAGCTGCAGTTATTCTCATTAGATTTCAAAGACCAAATCAGATTTAGATATTACTTCTCCATCTTTGTTTCAATCATTCCCCCAACTCGGATCTGGATCATTTAGTTTAAATTTTTCTTTGTTTTTAGTTAGTTAAACGTGACAAATTCAAACCTCTCATCTTATCAGTTTTCTAGGTAGGATAAGAAGCCAGATCTGGTAGCTCAGATCTGGAGGTTTATCTTACATTTTAGACAAATTCTTTGTGGACGATCTTTCACTCACTTTTAAAACTTGCTACAATTGGCCCTGATCTTGCAGGCTAATTCTCTTCTAACTGTGCTGATATTTCTTTATTTTTTTTTTATATAGTCTAGAGCCACTGTAATTTAGCAGCTAGAAATCTGTTTTCAAAACACACATAAATCAAGCACACTAAGAAGAACCAACAAGAAGCTGACCATCAAATTGTATGGAAAGCGGGAATGGTCAACCAGCCTCACATTGATTAATAAGAGTCAGCCAGTTAGAATGGAGGAGGCTGAGAAGGCACCCACTACCGTGGCAGCAAATACTCCTGCAGTAATAGCCTCATCCATCCCTCCACCTACCATACATGTCCCATTACCCACACCTCCACCCACTTTGCTTTTTCCGTTTGTATCAATCCCTCTTCAACTGCTAGCCCCATACTTGTGCGAATTCGATAGGAAGCCTTAACCTGTTGACATGTTACACTCATCCTATCGAAATCGCCCCCACTCCTTCCATGCTTGTTGTGCACCTGTGCTGCGCGGAAATTTTACTCCACGTGTACCATGTACAACTGCGCACAAAGCGGGCCTTAAACTCTGCACCCCGTTGGGTTTCTGCACCACGCCGTAACTCCCAGCGCTAAATATAGGCTGCCAGTTAATGCACGATTTCATTCACCATGCTGATTGGTGGAATTAACCATTCATTCTTTCTTGTCGCGGCAGCGATATTGAATGCGCCGCTTCATATTCCATCATGCATCCACCTTAAATAGATGCAGATGGCTCGACTTCGTCCCATTCCTCTCCTTCTACCCTTTTCACTCCTCCTCACAACTATGGCAGATGACAAGCCCACCTTCACTCTTGCTCAACTCTACCTCTTCTGGCTGGAGCCACTACCGCCCAAGGAATCAGACCCATTGCAATTCCTCTGGGACGAATATGAGGAGGTACAGCGGATCCTCGCCAAGGAGGAAAAGAAAGAAGATAAGATGAAGAAGAAGAAGTAGAAGACCGAGCCACCGGCTTCTCTGCCCCCATCCTCCTCCACCACCCCTCCCCCTTCCCCCTGAACTTGCTCTTTTTCCTTTTCTTCCTCCCCCCCTGGCATCCAGTTTCTCTTCCACCTGACGTAGGCTGAGGATGTCTCTGTTTAGTCTCTTTTTACTAAAATACTTTTTTTTTTTTCTGGATGTCTACTTGTTTTGTTTTTGACCCTGGATGACTGCACGACTATATCCATTATGCTGTAAACAGTGAGGACACTCTTTAGTTTAGGTTTGGGGGTGTGGCATGTATGCCAATAAATTAGTTAATGATAGTGAAGCTAGATTAAAAAGGAGTTTTTGGAATTAGTTAGAGTAAAGTCTCACTTGTTTTTTTTTTGGAAGAGAGGAAATTAAAAAACTGTTTGAAACTGAAACAAGATGTAGTCCAGCAGACTTCATGAGGCAAATGTTAACAATTTGTGAAAAATAATTTTGATGTGCAGTAAACCTGAAATGAGAGAGGATTGTGAAGATACACCCTTGAAAATTTGATGGATGGCCATACCCAGGGAGATTTGGGGCGAAAACCTTTTTCGTGAAGAGTGTCTTGGCAATTTTTTCTGCTCTGAGGACTGACTGGACCTAATTCTGATCACCAAAAGTTGGGAAAACCCGAATTGAAACACCTTGACAGCACTCATGACATGGAGGACATAAAGTAAGGCCATCCCTTGGACAGTTTGAGCCTAAAATGCCCCACCTTTGAACTGCCCTCGATACACACTAGTTGAGATTTTAAAATCACAGTTTGTCTTTGATGGAATCCAGAAATTTTGAATCCAAAACCTTTTTGACCTGCTTCAGTTCACCCTCAACCTGAGAAATAAGAAAATAAGAGGAGAAGTGAGGTTAGAGATGCAAGATTCGATGTCTGGCAAAAGAAGAAGAAAATATATTTGAAAACTAGTGTGATGTATAGTTGTGGCATCCCAACTTAAAAAAGAAAATGAGCAAAAGGATGAGAAAGAGAAGTCACTTCATTTGAAAATCTACAAGAAGATAAGAAGCTGATGAAGCTGATCACTTCATGTTTGAAATTCCATAAAGAAATTGAAGAGGTGCTGAAATGAAGAAGGTTGAGCTACATACCAACTCCTTACCTTTACTGATTTCTCAATTTGAATCCCTTTTACCCTTTCATTCTTTTACAAACCTCATCCATAAGCCACATTACAACCTAATAAAAAGACCTTACTGATATGAAATGAATTGAGCTGTCATGTGGAGATAAAGATTTGTTTAATCTATGGTGTAAAGAGCTAGAAAAATTTCAAGAATTAGAGCAATGCCTATGCTCATGCTTACAGTCCTATTTGAGGGCTATAACTGCTCTTGAGTTGTGTGAAACTCTACACCCTTCATTTTTTTTTTGTGAGTGAAAAGCCCTGATAAGACTTGGGTCTGAAATCCAATTTGATGGGGGTAGTATCAAAACAGAATCCTCAAGTGAAAGGTGAGCCATCCATTCATTTTTAGGAGAAATGCCTTGACATGAGCTGAGTGATGGTGAAGGACTACAGCAGACTTTCAAGTTTGGAACTGACTTTTTCTGTGGAAATTCCTCTAATGAATTGAAAAGACATGGTGTGAATTTATTCTATTTACTGAAACTCCGTTTGGCAGGATGCACTACTATTAACTAACCTTATTTGAGAAGATTGTGGGTACCTTCACTGAAAACCCTCAGGAGACTATACTCCTCCACTAGGGATCACCTAGGGGTTTAAAAGGCATGGTGCATATGCTAAATGCATCCGTGCTCCCTACGAAAGTGGCATTTTTAGTTCCTTTTTATTCTCCTATGCTCAGGGACTAGCAAAGCTTAGGTTTGGGGGAGTGTTAAGTGGTGAAAATGCCACTTTTCACCCTTTAACCTGACCATTGATAGACCAGTGAGCACACAAATAAGCCTCTGTTGAGTACATTTTGTAGACAGTAATAAAAGTTGACACTAATACAGAAAACCACTCAAGAATGCCCAAAAAGGGGCCATCTCTCAGCACAGGACAAACCCAGCAACAACACACCAGAGGGTAGTACATCACTGGATCCTTGGCGCGTGTGGCTACAGCAGGGCAAGGCGAAGGAAGTGTAAACATGCTGAAAATATCCTATCGAGAGGTCACTTGAAGACTTCGATAGGAGCTGAAAGAAAAGAAAGGAGGAATTCATGCAGTTGAGAAGGTTTCGATAGGATCTGAAGGCAGAAGAAGGATGGATTCGTGTGGATTGAGGAGTTCGAAAGATCCATGAACCTATCGAATAGCTGAAAGAAAGGAAGAAACCATCCTATCGAAAGCTTGCCTGAAGGGTAAAGGGAACCTATCGAATGGTTTCCTGAACTTATCGAGATGGAGACGCTGGAATGGAACCTATCGAAATGGTTCTCTAACCTGTCGAAAAGCCCCTCCAACCTGTTGAATGCTCCAGGCTAAGGGCTGAGAATGCTGAAGCTCTAAGAGAAGGCCCATCCTATCGGAACCTATCGAAGAGATCTGAGAACCTAGCAAAAGGACCAAAAAGCTCTATTTGAAGCTATCGAAAGCTTCCTGAACCTGTCAAAATCGTGTGCAAAACTTCCCAGGAATTCAGCTATGCACACGCGGTGACTTGGTGACCTGCTGCACGCAACCTGAGGCACTTAGTGACCGGCATAATGATTCTAGAAGATGCCCTAACCGACCCATGTGCTCTAACAGAATCCTAACAAACTCTGAGGACCTTCTAGAAGAGATTTTTGGCAGGAAAAATAGAGGAGAAAGCTATATATATATAGACCCCCAATTGCAATTGGGGGAGATCGAGATCTTAGCCAAATTCTGGAGATTGGAGCTTGCAGAGAAATTCTATTTTCCCCCTTTTAGCCCAACAATGGTTGGCTAATTCCCTTGGAGTAGCGAGGAGAGAGGTTAGATCTGTAATTGGGTAAGGTTAAGAGTGCTATTGTAGGTTTCCAGCTGCACAGACTACAGATCTTAGAGTATTTCCATTCTAGAGTGATTTTTTATTGTAATATAAATGCTGTTTTTAATGCTTTAATTAGATCTAAAGTTTCTTTAGTTTCATTTGGTGATCGATCGGATTTGTGTAGAGGAGTCTGTAGATCAGCTCACCCACTTAACTGGTAGGCCTCTTGGATACCATCCAATCTCCCTGGATCTGATGCTCCTACAATTCCCTGAGTCTGTGACCTTAGAATTACAGCATTGTTGGCGGAGTTCTGAGTGTGTGCTTACTTTATTGGTTGGTGGTGAAAGTCATTTGAAAATCAAAGAAAGAGTAAAACAGGAGATGGAATCAACACAACTAAGAAATCCTAGACCTGCAAGATACAGGGTCCATTGTAGCAAGTTTTGATAAGTAAGAGTTTGTCCCATAGGGAAAGGTGATCTACATCTCCAAAGGAGCCATCTCTAGTAGTCCCTCTAGATCTGACTACAGATCTGGCAGTCCTAATAGGAGGGGAGTTTAAGGTCACTTATTCTAAGTATTCTAATGTCTAAACTAAAGAAAGGGTTGAGAGGATGGATGGAGTGTGGAAAATAAATATAAAAGGGTGAGAAGTATGTTATTGAGCCAAGATCAGAGGAGTTTTGTAACTCAGATTCAGATCTGATGTTATAGAAATCCTGTCCAGTGGCTACATTATCACCATTGAGGAGAAAGGATCCAACCCATCACTCTGCTATGATTCCACCCTTAAGGCTATAACCTGTCCACTCAAATGGTCCTAGATTATCCCATAGGGGAACCACTATCCAGGGATGGATCAAAACATAACTAGTAAATCATTGCAGGCACTATTTCATCTAGGCTACCAGCTCAAGAATCCATAGGGAACCTCAACCTCTAAAGCTCTATATGTGGGGCTAAGGCTGTATAGGACCATGATAGCCCAGACACATAGAATCAGCAAGAGATTGAGTACAACTTCGATCTACCTGCCCATTGCTTGAGTGAGGCTACAATGGTCCAGTCACCAGCCTACAATCTCTATAACCAGATCAGATCCAACATCTGATGGCGGATCTATACAAATATAGGTGAGTCTGCATCTGTATAATCTCCCACCACGCTTCTACAAGCTCAGGTGTAAAGAAGAAGGATCCATCTTGGATCGGTGGATTAGAATCACCCTAAGGCTATAATCTGTCCACTTAAATGGTCACAGACTATCCCAGAGGTTATCCTCCTCACGGAGCCCAAGACAAAACAAGAATGTCGCTGCTACCACCATGGTCACAAGGCCACCAGCTCAAGCTCCCATGGGGATTTCAGATCTAGTGGGTCCTGTGGTGGGGCTAAGGCTGTATAGGACCATGATAGCCCAGACACATAGGTCACTTGGATCTGAGTGGCCCTTAGAATCAGTCCTCCATTGCCTTGAAACACAACCAAAGCAATGGCGGATCACAAGGCAGCAGCCTTGCACAGAGCATCTCACACACAAACACAAATCCCATAAAGTACAGATCCTATTACAGAACTTTCATTAATCTAGTTCAAAATACATACAAAGACATAGCCAGCAAGTGTTGGACTATGGAGAGAAGGAAAAAGAAAAAGAAAGCTACTTACAACTACAAAAAGAAAAACTAAACGATCTCAGATCAGGTATCCCAGAAATAAGATGGGTTCCTAGCTATTCCAGGATGTAGAAAGAAAAGAAAGTCTAAGCTCCTCAAACCTAAGCTAAGTGTGGGTATTTATAGCAGTGGTGTGGCGGCGCATTAGGGTTAGGAAACCCTAATTTTAATGATGCCACGTGGCCTAATAGTGATCCTTTGATGCCTTGGGGCACGTGCACAGAGATTTGAGCATGGGAGTGTGTGCCCTGAGCATTGGAAATTCCCAGAAAGCCCTCAGCTGAAGAGATGGAAGTTTGAGGTTCAGAGCTTCGCTAGGTAGCCATTATTTCCCAGACTTGTCGCGTGGTAGCTTTTGTTCTTCGCTAGGATGATTTGAAATTGAAGCTTCTGCCTTCACGAGGTTGGCTTAGTTTGCTCTTCAGGGAGTCGCGAGGTTGAGTGGACATCAGAGCCTCAGATGTCGCGGGGTTGGAGCTTAAGCAGTCGCGAGGTTGATCTTTGCGAAGATAGATTTGAATAGCTCGAGAACTTCGCGAGCACTTATCTTCACTGGGCTTCGCGAGTTACCTCGCGAGGCTTTGATGAGTTCTGAACTGCATGAGGTTCCATGTCTTAACTGATCTTCGTGAGGGTGGCTTTGCCTTCGCAAGGACGCTTTCTTCTTGAATGGCGCGAGAACGGTGTAAGGAGTTCTCTTCTGCTAGTTGCATCCCGCGGCGACTGTGCGACAGCTGCGCGAGGAGTCTTCTGAAGCTCTCTCTTCTCAGCCGTTCTGAGTGAATTGCACGCGGTTGAGAGAAGTCTGCTTTGAACTGCTCGAGACTGCATGAGGTGTTCTATTCTTGAGCTTCGTGAGAGCTGCGTGAGTTTATGTTTCTGAAGCTCTTCAGTCAATCATCTACGCGAGAAGTTGTTGTAGAGTCTTGGGAAGCTCAGCTGGACTGCGTGAGGCTCATTTTCAGGTCTGGATTCAGACTTCATCCTTCTGAGGGACTTCTGGTGCCAAAACAGGCTTGTTAGCAGGATTCCTGGCCTTATTTCACTGCTGGGTACTACCTATATAAAACACTTAACAAGGACTTATTAGGTGGCTATGGGTCTAATCAAAGGTTAAGTTAAGGGGTGAAAAGTGGTACTTTTTAGGTCTTAACACACCCCCAAACCTAATCTTTGCTAGTCCCTTAGCAAAGCTACATTAAACCTAATATAAAAATTAAATGTCACTTTCGTAGGGAGCACGGATACATTTAGCATATGTACCAAGCCTTTTAAACCCCTAGGTGATCCCTAGTCGAGGAGTGAAGTCTCCTTAGGGTTTTCAGTGAAGACACCCACAAACTTCTTCAATGAAATAGTTAACAAAAGTGTAATATCATCCAATGAGCAATCAAGAGGCAGACTTAGTTTACTCTTGCATCATTAAGCATAAAAGAAATTTAATTCATTGGTTGCACAGTAACTTAAACAGCATAAACTCTTCATGATTGCACATCATTTCCAATTAGTTTACAATCACAGAAAACTCCACTAGTGTGTACCAACACTGAGCTTATCCTTAGGTCAAAAATTAGGTTAAGGTCATACATAATGCATTCAAGTTCAGACCCAAAAACTTTGCAGGGCATACTCTCATAAGGGTTTTGTTGAGGGGTTCATTCTCTCACAGGCTCAAGAGCAGTTACATCTCCCAAATGGGTCTGTAAGCATGAGCATAGGCAGAGTTCTTAAGTGCTGACATCATTGGCAGTTCCTCACCATATATTGGATAACTCTTTATCTTCACATGACAGCTCACTCAACTTTTGGATCACAAGGGCTTTTAACTGGGCTGTAATGTGGCTTATGGAGTGGGGTTGAAAGAATGGAGGGTTGAGAAGGGGTTCAAAATTGAGAAATTAGTAGGTGACAGAGGTGATTCATGACTTCACCTTCTTGAATTCAGCTCCTTTCATCTTCTTTGAGATTCTCAGATTTGAAGTGATCAGTTTCTCTTCTTGATTTTGATTTTCCAATGAAAGTTCCTCTTGACTCCTCCCTTACTTCTCTTCATTGTTATTTTTGTTTCCTTCTTGTGGAAATTTCTGATTTTTATTTTTTTTGTTTTTACTTTTCAGAAATGCCACCATGCTCCTAATTATCATACTGCTAGATTTGAGGTATTTCTTTTCCATTCACCTACTGTTGACCATAGCTAGTCCATCTTCAACTTTTTCTCCTTTACCTTCTGAATTCTCAGAGTGAGGGTAGGCTGAAGCAAGTTCATAGGTTCAGGTTCAAGTACTCAGGTGTATTTTAAAGAAATTTAGGATTTAAAGCTCAAAGGGGGTATGGACAAGGGCAGTTACTTACGGGTTGGTCTTATTAGGCTCAAACTGTCCAAGAGAAGGCCTTGATCCTCTCCGTAGTCTCATGAGTACTGCCAGTTGTTTCAACTTGGATTTACCTAACTTCTAGTGAGCACAGTGACTTAGTCAGTCTTTAGAACTAGAAGGGATTGCCTTGGTTACTCCTCAAAAGATGGAAATTTTTTTTATATAGGCCCAATTGTCACTGGTTATGGTCTTCCTTTGAACTTTTAAGTATGTCCTCACCTTTTTCTCTCTGCTAATTCACTAAGTGCTGATACAAGTGAGTTTCCTTGGTGATATTATCATGGAAATGTGGAGTATCAGAAGTTTATAATGTCCAAGGTTTACAAAAATTTTAAACTTCTTATTTTCATGATTCTTAAGTGAACAGAGGTCCATTTCCATATTGCTCAGATGAGTCTGCTGCACTCATGTTAGCTATTCCATTGGCAGGGTCTGCCTGGCACACCCCCAACCTATGAGAAGCAATGTCCTCACTGGTTCAAAGGTGTTTGTACAGTAGAGTTATTACAGCATAAAAGACCAGAATAAGAAACAAACACACAACATACAAAGCAAAATAGTAATGATAAGAGAATAAAGTTTATTAAAAATGAGAAGTGTACAAACTACAAGAAAACAGAAGAAAAAGAGTGTGAAAAAAGATAAAATCCTATGGATAATCTAGTCAGAATCTGGCTGAAAACTTGTCCCAATCCATTTTCTTGGCATGTTCTTGAAGGTAAGCCTCCTCCTCTTTCTTCCTTCGGTCTCTCTCTGCCTTTCTTTGGTCGGCCGTTTTGGGTATGGTTGGAGCCCTGACCCTCATTTTTCTCTTCTTTGGTTCAGGAGGGATCTCTGAAGATTTATCAGTGGTTGGCTCAGGGAGTTTGGTGGGAGATTTTCCTTTGGGGCCCTTACCTTTGGAGGCTTCCCCTTGCTAGGCCGGAGGGAGAATAAGAGGGGATTGGCCTGGTGCTGGCTCAGGAGGGACAATAGGGGATTTAGCTTTTGCGTTCACCTGAGGTAGGAGAGGACTTTTCCCTTTCACTGGCTAACTTAGTGGTGGTGCCTCTTTAGACTGGGCAGATTTGTCTTTTCCAATTTTCAAAGAGCCACTTGGGGGAGTAGTCCTCTTGGCAGCAACCTTCCTTCGCTAAGGATAGGATTGTTCAGCAGGGCTTGATGAAGGAACAACAGTAGAAGTGGGGGCAGTGGGATCCTTAGGTGGTGCAGAATCAGAGTCTGAGTCAGAAGGAAAAAGCTCAGTGGGATCCAATCCAAGGGCAGCAGCAGCCTATCTGCGTTCCTCTTTAGAAAGTAGGCGACCATGGGGATCATCCTGCGTAAGCCCGTGACCTTGGAGGTGGGGGATGGAGGGGGCCGCCTTTTTCCCTTTTTGAGCTGTAATGGCTCTTTGGAAGTGGGAGTTTTCTGGGAAGGAGTGCATTTTCTTTGGGAGCGTGAGAGGGAACAACAGGGGGTATAATAGGAGTGTCAAGTCTGGAGCAATGGAAAGCTGTGTAGAAATGAGTGGAAGAAGTAGAAGGGATTGATCCGGGGCATAATAGGAGGTACCCTGGCAAGATGGGTAGAAATGGAGGGAAGAAGTAGAAGGGATTGATCCTGGGGGAAGAGTGGGTGGTGTAAGGATGAAGTCAAGAGAAGGTGGAAGTACTGGGGTAGTCTATGTTGAATGGTCATGAATTGAGGAGGGGTGGAGAAGAGGTGGAATGGAAGGTATGGGTGGAAAGTGAAATGAAGGAAGGGCAATGGATGTGGATGGGTCTGGGTAAGGGAAGAATAGAATGGTGAAGGGTCAAAATGGAAGGGATGGGGTTGAAAATAAGTGCGGTTGAATGGGAAAGGTGGATGGGAAGGGAATGGGGTCAGTTTGGGTAGAAGTGTTGGTAAATTGAGGTGGAGGTAATATTAGAGGGGGTAGGGTAGGTAGAGAGGGGAAGGAGTGGTAGGGTATGGTGTCTTGGGGGGTGAAGGGTGTAGGTAAGTCAATGTGGGTGAGGTCTGTTGGAACTGTGGGGTCAGAGGTGGAAGGGGGCTGGGTCAATGGGGTGGTAGGAGGTTGTGTAGGGATGATTGGGTTTGTCAATGTTTGAAGGGGGGATTGTATGTTGGTGATGCTCGTTTGCATTTGGGCTTGGGTCTGTGTGGTGTTGGAGAGTTGGGTTTGGATGCCATGTATGAGGGAAAGGATATGGGTAAGGGTATCTGAGGTTGGTTGGGGTGGAGTATGAGGATAGGAGGGAATAGGTTGGAAAGGGGAAGTGGGGGCATGATGGAAAGTGGTAGGGGGAGAAGGTGAAAGGGCTAGGGAGTGATGTGGTGAAGGGAGTGGTGAATCTGGGAGAGGGATGTCATGGGTGGGCAAGGTATCAAGCAAGGTAGTCATGAAGGCCTGATATCCTGAAGTGGTGGCTAAGTTAAAGTCAAGATCATGGAGGGAAGATGTAGTTGGGAGGGGTTGGACTAGGGGTTGGTCAATATGGGGTGTGTCTGTGGGAATGAAAGTGGAGGTGGAAGTGGTTAAAGATAAGGCAGGGGTAGTGTGAGAGGTTTTCTTTTTAAGGTAGGTTATCAAGGGAGGGCTGTTAGGGTTGAGGTCAGAGGATGTCAGAGGTACTGGGGCTGTGTATTGAGGTAAGGTGGGTGAAGGGGGAGTGTTGTCATGGGGTTCAACACTTTCCACCCAGGAACGAATCATAGTGGGGGTGGAATGGAAAAGGGAGATGAGAGAGGGAAAGGGAGAGATGGAATAGGTGAAGAAATTAGTGGAGAGGCAAGTGTGGTGGATGGAGGGATTCTAGCGGAGGTGTGAGCTCGCACCACCTTCTTTGGGGCAGGGGCTTTAGCCTTCTTTTTGAGGGCAGGGGTGGCCTTTGCCACAACAGCTCCCTCTCCCTGCGTAGAGACATTCTGAGCTTCAGCCTTCTTCTTCTTCTGGGGATCCATTAGACTTCTGCTGATCCCCCATTGTCTTTTGGCAAAAGTGGTGGGAGTGAGGTCAGCAGATAACTCCCCCACTGGTATCTTGTATCCTCCCTTCAGAAGTAATTTGGTGATGAGTCTTCCGTAGGGGAGAGTGTGGACCTTCTTTTGCAGCCCAAGCTTCACCATCATATCTTTCATGGCCTCAAAAATCAACCATGCAGCATTAAATCCATGGCCCAGAGAGAAGGAATAGAGAGCATCAGCAATTGGTGTCCTCCTTTTCTTGCTGATGGCCGGAGCAGTAGATATTCTTCCTTAGCCCTTGATCGATGAACAACAGCTTGGGATCTAAATCTCTTCTTCTGATGGAGTCCCCTGTGGCCTTCAAGCCTCTGGTAATGACCTGGGCAATGGTATCGAGAGGGGCATTCACAGGGGCACCATAACCGCCGTTGGGATAAAAAATGACAGGGATGCCCATGACTTCAGCAATCAACGCTGGGTTAAGTAGCATCTCAAAATTGTCAACTAACACAAGGAGGCCTGGCTGCCCATGTGTGTCGGGTCTGACCCTAAGGTGCTGGTAAAAGAGTTGCACTAACCTAGGATAGGTTAGTGCAAGAATTATTTGCATCAAGGGGAACAAACCAGCCTTGCATAAGAACTCAATGGTAGGAGCTGACAACGGCTCAGATTTAAAAAATGATATATCAAAAATGGCTTCAGGTTCTAAGGGAATGGACATGAGGAGCTTAGAGGGAGTAGAGTAATCGGGTGCTTTTACAGCCACCTCAGGAATCACCTCCTTCCCTTTTTGTTGTGCCGTAGAGGACTTGGCTTTCTTAGGGACAGGCTCCACGGTGGCCTGGTCCCTGGCTCTCTTCATAGGTGCACTTTTAGGAGCCATCAAGATTCCCCCTGGTGAGTGTGCAGTTGAAATTTAGAAAGGAAAGATTAAGAGCTGAGTCTAACCCTAAAAGTTAGGGTTCTGTTCAATTTGACGCTCGATAGATCGCAAGAGCTCCTAGCAAGGGGCAACTGTTGATGGAAGCTTTAAGAATAAAAATCCAGAATTTCAAAGTGAGCAATGAACTGTAGACAGGAAGCTGGAGGAGAGAGATTGAGAGGAATGGGAGCTAGGGTTTCGCTGGCAGGAGAGGAAAGAGAAAGTAGTAAAGAAAAGCAGCGCGGGGTGGGATTTAAATATCGCGAGGCTCGACGCGCTTTGAAAATATCTGTCCGCTGGCTGGGCATGAATGGGTCGCGAGATTAGATGTTCATTTAAACTGCGCGAGGCAGCCCACCCAGTTATATCTGAAGCTCGCGACAGCAAAATAAAGTAGTTCTTTATGAATCATTGAGAGGGACCAAACCCATTATTCAACCTCGAAGGCTTAACAGAGTTAGATTCACTCACCCACTAGTCGACCTTTTGACCGACTTGGTGGGAAGCATTATAAAGCATTCACAAATTCCCATACTCTTAAAGCATTAAATTCACACATCATGAAAAGCATTCAAATACTACCATTATCATTCAATCACTTGAAATTAACAAACAAGGGGAACAGGAATAAAAGTAGGCATAAAGCACTAAACTCAGATTCCAACAAGATTGCTACAAATTCTTCTAAACTGTAAAGTACATATTATACAAAGGTGCATAGTTCTTATCATCAATTCAATGAAAGATCCCCTTCAGGGTCTGAGGATCCTTCACCAATCAAAAATTGGCCCTTGGGATTCACCACTGGTTGACTGGGCAACCTTCCCTCTTCTCTTTTGGCTAAGGTATTTGCTAGTTGGCCAATCTGCTCTTCCATCTTCTTGATGCTCCGACCATGAGAGTTCATAGTCTGAGCCAAGGAACCCAGGTTTGGCAGTGAGGTCAAGACCTGGTCCTCGAAAGAAGTATTTCTAGGTTGAGAAGGGGGTAAGACCAACTAATTTTGCTGCTGATGGGGCTGCTGATGGTGCTGGAAGGTAGACCTAGGGCCATTCCCTTGATTGAACTGCTGCTATGGCCTTTGTGGTAAGGCCAACATCTGTTGGGGCTGCATGTAGTTGTCTTGCCTCCACCTCAGATTTGGGTGGTCTCTCCATTGGTAACCAACATTTTGGTGCTGGTATCCATATGGCTGCCTATTGTAGCCCCCAGATTGTTGCTGGCCATAAGATTGAGCAGCAGCAGCATGTTCCAAAACCATTTCAGGAAATTGCCCTGCAGATGGACATTCCTCCATTGTGTGCTATGGGGACTGGCATATCAGACATGCCTCCGCCACATGAGGAGCCCTTTTGGGTTGCATCACAGTCAATAATTTGTCAAACTTCATAGAGAGGTTTGCCATCTGTAGCTGCAAGTCATTGTTCCCAGACACCTCATAAACTTTTCCTCTTGATCCAACAGCAGGCCCCATCTTTGACTCAGATTTCTGACTAGTTCTTGCCAGGGATGGCTTTTGAAAAGCATTCTCACTAATCACCTCAAACAATTCCCATGCCTCCTCAGCAGTCTTGTGCATGTAGGATCCACCACAAGAGGCATCGACCATATCTCTATTTTTCTCATCAATCTCATTGTAGAAGCTTTGTACAAGTTGCCACTCTGGGATCTTGTGGTGGGGGCATTGTTTGAGCATCTCTTTAAACCTATCCCAGGACTGGTTAAAATCCTCAGTTGGGGATTGAGCAAACGTAAGAATCTCTTTCCTCAACTGGCTAGTTTTGGTCTCAGGGAAGAACTTGGTTAGGAACTTGGTCTGTAGGTCTTTCCATGAAGCAATGCTATTGTTGGGAGAGTGGTCAACCAGGTACTGGCCCTATCCTTCAGAGAGAAGGGAAAGAGTCTGAGCCTAGTAGCCTCAGGTCCCAAACCAGTGATATTAAAAGTGGTGCACAAGGCCAAGAACTGGTCAATATGCTTGTAAGGGTCCTCCTTGCTAAGCCCATGGAAAGCTGGCAGCATCTGGATGATTGAAGTTTTTATTTCATAGTTCCCCTGAACATCAGGGAATTGAATGCTAAAAGGGAAGTTATAGTCATCCAGAGCATTCAACTCCTTGAGGGTTCCGGGTTGTTCTTCACCCATAATTGCTGTCACAGATTCACTGCCTGTCTCTCCTAAGTCTCCTTCCCCTTTCTAACTCAGGGTTAAGAGGCTCTAAAGCAGGGCTGAGGGATCTCCTCCCTAGCATACAAGCACACCAACAGCAAGGAAACCTTCTTGCAAAAGAATAATTGTACACTAACAAATTTATCTAACTAGTTTATAGCTATTCAAAGAATACATTTAAAACTATCCTAGATACTGCTAGAAAATTTTTTAAGAAGGATAGACAGAGCTTTAAAAGTCAGAGAGTTTGCAAACAGAGGTAGCTAAGCTCCAAATGCAGTCCACTGTCCTTCACTGCTGCTGTCTAGATCTGCAAGAAAGATTCAAAATTATGTTAGCAGTATCAATTATTCACATGTGCAAAGAATACTAAGAATACAAAAACTAAGGGTCTACTAATAGATCATCTCTCCCCGGCAACGACGCCAAAAACTTGTTGGCGGAGTTCTGAGTGTGTGCTTACTTTATTGGTTGGTGGTGAAATTCATTTGAAAATCAAAGAAAGAGTAAAACAGGAGATGGAATCAGCACAACTAAGAAATCCTAGACCTGCAAGATACAGGGTCCATTGTAGCAAGTTTTGATAAGTAAGAGTTTATCCCACAGGGAAAGGTGATCTACAGCTCCAAAGGAGCCATCTCTAGCAGTCCCTCCAGATCTGACTATAGATCTGGCAGTCCTAAAAGGAGGGGAGTTTAAGGTCACTTATTCTAATTATTCTAATGTCTAAACTACAGAAAGGGTTGAGAGGATGGATGGAGTGTGGAAAATAAATATAAAAGGGTGAGAAGTATGTTATTGAGCCCAGATCAAAGGAGTTTTGTAACTCAGATTCAGATATGATGTTATAGAAATCATGTCCAGTGGCTACATTATCACCACTGAGGAGAAAGGATCCAACCCATCACTCTGCCATGATTCCACCCTTAAGGCTATAACCTGTCCTCTCAAATGGTCACAGATTATCCCATAGGGGAACCACTATCCAGGGATGGGTCAAACCATAACCAGTAAATAATTGCAGGCACTATTTCATCCAGGCTACCAGCTCAAGAATCCATAGGGAACCTCAACCTCTAAAGCTCTATATGTGGGGCTAAGGCTGTATAGGACCATGATAGCCTGCATAATAGAACCAAAGAAGAGATTGAGTACAACCTTCGATCTAGTTGTCCATTGCTTGAGTGAGGCTACAATGGTCCAGTCACCAGCCTACAATCTCTATAACCAGATTAGATCCAACATCTGATGGCGGATCTATACAAATATAGGGGAGTCTGCCTCTGTATAATCTCCCACCAGTCTTCTACAAGCTCAGGTGTAAAGAAGAAGGATCCATCTTGGATCGATGGATTAGAATCACCCTAAGGCTATAATCTGTCCACTTAAATGGTCACAGACTATCCCAGAGGTTATCCTCCTCACGGAGCCCAAGACAAAACAAGAATATTGCTGCTACCACCATGGTCACAAGGCTACCAGCTCAAGCTCCCATGGGGATTTCAGATCTAGTGGGTCCTGTGGTGGGGCTAAGGCTGTATAGGACCATGATAGCCCAGACACATAGGTCACTTGGATCGGAGTGGCCCTTAGAATCAGTCCTCCATTGCCTTGAAACAAAACCAAAGCAATGGCGGATCATAAGGCAGCAGCCTTGCACAGGGCTTCTCACACACAAACACAAATCCCATAAAGTACAGATCTTATTATAGAACTTCCATTAATCTAGTTCAAAATACATACAAAGACATAGCCAGCAAGTGCTGGACTATGGAGAGAAGGAAAAAGAAAAAGAAAGCTACTTACAACTACAAAAAGAAAAACTAAACGATCTCAGATCATGTATCCCAGAAATGAGATGGGTTCCTAGCTATTCCAGGATATAGAAAGAAAAGAAAGTTTAAGCTCCTCAAACCTAAGCTAAATGTGGGTATTTATAGCAGTGGTGTGGTGGCGCATTAGGGTTAGGAAACCCTAATTTTAACGATGCCACGTGGCTGAATAGTGATCCTCCGATGCCTTGGGGCACGTGCATAGAGATTTGAGTGTGGGAGTGTGTGCCCTAATTATTGGAAATTCTCAGAAAGTCCTTAGCTGAAGAGATGGAAATTTGAGGTTCAGAGCTTCGCTAGGTAGACATTATTTCCCAGACTTATCGCATGGTAGCTTTTGTTCCTCGCTAGGATGATTTGAAATTGAAGCTTTTACCTTCGCGAGGTTGGCTTGGTTTTCTCTTCAGGCAGTCGCGAGGTTGAGTGGACATCAGAGCCTCAGATGTCGCGGGGTTAGAGCTTAAGCAGTCGCGAGGTTGATCTTCGTGAAGATAGATTTGAATAGCGCGAGAACTTCGCGAGCACTTATCTTCACTGGGCTTCACGAGTTACCTCGCGAGGCTTTGATGAGTTCTGAACTGTGCGAGGTTCCATGTGTTAACTGATCTTCGTGAGGGTGGCTTTGCCTTCGCAAGGATGCTTTCTTCTTGAATGGCGCGAGAATTGCTCGAGGAGTTCTATTCCGATAGTTGCATCCCGCGATGACTGCGTGACAGCTGCACGAGGAGTCTTCTGAAGCTCTCTCTTCTCAGCCGCTCTGAGTGAACTACGCGCGGTTGAGAAAAGTTTGCTTTGAAATGCATGAGACTGCGTGAGGTGTTCTATTCTTGAGCTGCGCGAGTTTATGTTTCTGAAGCTCTTCAGTCAATCATCTGCGCGAGAAGTTGTTGTAGAGTCTTGGGAAGCTCAGCTGGACTGCGCGAGGCTCATTTTCAAGTCTGGATTCAGACTTCATCCTTCTGAGGAACTTTTGGTGCCAAAATAGGCTTTTTAGCAGGATTCCTGGTCTTATTTCACTGCTGGGTACTACCTACATAAAACACTTAACAAGGACTTATTAGGTGGCTATGGGTCTAATCAAAGGTTAAGTTAAGGGGTGAAAAGTGGTACTTTTCAGGTCTTAACAAGCATCTATAGTGGTTTTAATTGTTCTAATTGATGCTTTAGCTTTGGAGGAGATCCCTAGGATGGTCTGTGACCATTAAAGTAGATGGATCATAACCTTAAGATTAGTCCAAGCTCAGGCCCCAATTGGATTCGTCTGCTGCGAATCCATGGATCAGATAAAGTCTATAGGATGGTCTGTGACCATTCAAGTGGACAGATCATAGCCTTAAGACCAGGTGGATCCTGTGATTTGGAGTGGAGCCTTCTACCCTGCAGCTGTGCTTATAGCCTGTTGAGGGAATTGTGTGCTCCGAACATTTGTAGCATGATTAATCGAATCTGATTTCAATGAAGAACAATTTCCAAGCTACTCTTCTCCATTTTTTGCTTTTTACTCTCTTCCCCTGCAAGATCTAAGTTCCTAAACTCGATCCAAGTTAGTCTATGTTTAATTTTAGCTTAGCTTAAGTGACAATCCATTTTAAACCTCTCCCCTATCTTTTAGCTAACGTAGCATTAGTTAGGGTGCCAGATCTCATACAGATCTGGAGATTTATCATATTTTTAAATCAACCTCCCTGTGGACATTCCCTTACCATCTTTTTAAAACTTGCGACAACGGACCTTGATTACTTGCAAGTCTGTGTGAGCATGTTCTGCCTAGTTTGATTAGTGATCTTAGACCTTCTTTGGAGGGAAGGCAAACATCCCAACAAGTTTTTGGCGCCACTGCCGGGGAGGTGTGTTTAAAAATTGGTAGATCTAAGTTTTGTTGTTGTTTGTTTAATTTTACTAACCGCATTTGTGAGCTTTGTTGTTTTTCAGTATTTTGTGTGCATTTCATCATATCTGAGGTTGCCAGTGAGCGGAGAATTATTCTGGAGGCTACTTCGTAGTTTGCATCCCTCTACTCCCCTTTTATTTTTCAGATCTGTTGATATTTTTGTTAGAGTAATTAGAAAGTTTGGTTTATTCTACTTGTTGTGTTGAGGATCTGTTCTGCATTCTGAATTTGAGTGTTGTATGTTTGGTAGGAGAACTCTCCAACCTCAGATTATTCAACTAAATCCAGAGGTTGAAAGACTTCTCAGATTAAGACCAGCTGCTCCCACATCTGTTGCAATTGGCTCTATAGAAATGGGTGAGCAGCAGCAGCCTAGAACTCTCAAGGAATTTAATGCACCAGGGGTTTACAATTTCCCCTTCTGCATTCAATTCCCAGTTGCTGAAGGAAACTATGAAAAAAAATCATCCATAATTCAAATGCTGCCCTCATTTCATTGCCTTACTAAAGAAGACCCCTACAAGCACATTGATGAGTTTTGGGACTATGCACTACATTTAACATCATAGCTTTGGGGGAGGAAGCCACCAGGATGAGACTCTTTCTTTTTTCATTAAAGGACAGAGCCAGGACCTGGTTGTCCATGCTTCCACCCAACACCATTCAGTCCTGGAGTGATCTCCAATGTCAATTTCTAGCCAAGTTCTTACCTATGTTAAAAACCAGTCAGTTGAGGAAGGGTATCATCTCTTTTACCCAAGATCCAACTGAAGATTTTCATCAATCCTGGGAGAGATTTAAGGAACTCCTAAATAAATGCCCCCATCATCAAATCCCTGAATGGCAACTGGTTCAAAGCTTTTATCAAGGAATTGATTCTAAAGGCAGAGACATGATAGATGCCTCCTGTGGTGGCACTTACCTCCATAAAATTGTTGAGGAGGCATGGGAGCACTTTAATATTATTAGTGAGAACTCTATGCAAAGGGAAACCTTGGCTAGAGATCTAGAGCCTCCTAGGTTGTTGAAGAAAAATACTTCAAGAGGGAAGATATATGAAGTGGGTGTGCCAAGTGATTTGGAAAGGAAAGTGGACAGCCTAGCCCTAAAATTTGGTGGGCTGATGGGAGCAATGTAGTCACCTGTGGCTGCTAGGGTAGAGGAGGCATGTGGCATATGCCAGTCCCCTGCTCACTCCCTTGAAGAATGCCCATCTGCTGATCAGTTTCTTGATTTTATAACAGAGCATGTGGCTGCAGCTCAGTTTTATGGGCAGCAGCTTGCTACGGGTATCAATGGAGAAACCACCCCAATCTGAGGTGGAGACAAGATGCATACCCCAGCCAGCAGCAGCAGCCCCAGCAGCCCATGCCCTACAAAAATGCTCAGCCCTATCGAGAAGGTTATGTCCCAAGGCCTCAGTATCAGCAACCCATGGCCCAACTTGTAGATCCTCCTGTGCAGCAATCTGCACCTCCTCCAACTGTGAGAGCATCTTCCGTTGAGGAACAAGTTCTGTCTTTACTACAGAATTTGAACTCCCTAACCCAAACTGTGCACTCTCACAACCAGAGCATCAAAAAGATAGAGGATCAACTTGGTCAGCTGTCTGATGCTCTGACTAGGAGAGAGGGAGGAAGGCTACCTAGCCAACCACTGGACAACCCACGAAGACAGGTTGTAGTGGGTGAAGTTTCCTCCACCTATGAGGAAGCCAGATCTGTTACAACATTGAGAAGTGGTAGGTTAGTGGACAACCAAGTAGGCTGTGAGCGTGTGAGGAGCTTGGAGGAAGAAAATGAAGTGATTTATGCAAGAACACAACAAGGACCACCAGTGGCGGACTTGAAGGAATAACCAGCTATGAATAAAGAGGATAATGAGGATCCTTAAAAAAAAGAAAAAAATTAAAAAGAAAGAGGCCCTATTGGCTAAGGCTGCAAGTGAGGGAGAAATCCCACATCTGCCATTTCCTAAGGCACTGCAAGCACCTTTCCCTTTTGATAAAGGGCAAGGTAAAATAAAGGAAATGATGGAGACTTTCAAGCAAGTAAAAATTAATTTGCCTTTACTTGATGCAATTAAAAAGTCTCAGCCTATGCCAAGTTTTTGAAAGAACTATGCACCCATAAAAGACAATCTAGGATACACCTATCCAAGAAAGTCTTTTCAGTAGAGAAAGTGAACCAAATTTTATCGATTGCAACCCCAATCAAATTTCAAGACCCTGAAACCCCCACTATCCCCTGCATCATTGGGGATCACACCATTGACAAAGCCTTATTAGATCTGGTAGCCAATGTAAATTTGCTTCCATATTCACTATATAAGAAGCTGGGCTTGGGAGAATTAAAGCCCACACATGTGGTCCTACAACTAGTTAACAGATCTGAAAGAAAACCCGTGGGGATTATTGAAGATATCTTTGTTGGAGTTGACAAATTCTTTTATCCTGCTGACTTTTTGGTGCTAGACATGGAACCAAGCAAATGTGCTTCTTCCATATCTGTGATTCTAGGCAGGCCCTTTTTGGCCACTGCCAATGTTAACATACAATGCTGGTATGAAATCATGGAAGTATCATTTGGAAACATGAAGGCTAAGCTGAATGTGTATAGCACTGGCTATCAACCCTCTCCTGAAGAGGCTTGTTTTTCCATTAATGCAGAAAAACAAAAAGTGATTCATGAAAATACACATTGGCTATTGTAGGACAATGCTTGGTTCATAGATGGACAACTACACTCAGGGGAGGGACACTAGCTGACGAAAGAATCCACGAAAGGTATTGATTACACAGATGCTGTGGATCTCCCAGACTGTCCGAATTAACCCCTGCAGTCAGTATGTATCATGTGTACCATACTTTGCATTTATTTTAGGTTTTTACTTTGCTGTTAATTGATTTTTTTTCTCTCCTGCAATTATTAAAAAAAAAAACTGCCATGCTTAATACTAGGCCATCATTTCAATATTACCAGCTGTCCTGAGATAATGGGAGCTTGGCCACAAGGGAAACAAATCAGAGCAAAGACAAAGACGTACGCATTTGAAAGTCAAGCCGGAGTGCCCAGAAATGCAGCCTTATTTGGTTTTTGGGAGCTTTCGATAGGTCAAGTTCACTTTTCGTTAGGCCACACGGTGATTTCACCAGGATAATTGATGGTTTCGATAGGCACTGAGGCCTGTCGGAAGGATGGTTCTACCTATCAGGATCCTATCGAATCATCCCTTTTGGGAGCTTTGTCAGCTAAGCTTTCGACAAGACGCATAAACCTATCGAAACCATCCATTGCATCCTATCAAATCGTATTTCACCCCTTATATACCTGTCGATAGGCCTTTTGTGCCACACTCCCTACCCTCTGCAAAACTGTAGCTCTCTTCCTCTCTCTTTTGCCTCTCTCTTTTTCCGCTAAATCCTCGCAGAGCCTTCAGCCATTCAGTCTGCCATTTTGTACATGCATTGAGCTTGCGTAGAGGAGCATTGTGCACATGATTTTGGAGAATTTGGAGCTGTGTATTGCGATATCTGTTAAACCCTAGAAATTTTGGGGTAAGTTGCCTTCCCATCGCCAATCTGTCACGGTCCCAATTGTTAACCTCTGAATTCCAGTACAAGTTGGTGAGTGAACAATCCCTGAGAGTAAATGGAGGAACTTGAGGAAACCCTAGCAAACCTACTCAGGAGACGAGCTGCTTCTAACCCCAAATCTTCCAAGAAATCGAATCCAGCCTCCAAACCACCTGTTAAGAGGAAGCTCTCTGAAGAGACACCCAAGAAGGCCCCTAAACCCAAGAAAGTCAAAGCGGTAGAAATTCAGGAGCTTGTGATAGAAACACCCTTAACGAGAGCTACTCCTACAGTAGAGCTGCCAGCTGGGTTAACTACCCCCAATGAGTTTGTAGAAAAATTGAGTCTTGTACCTGAGACAGATTTTGATCTGAAATATTTTGCCAACATTGGGGAGTCCCAAGGGACATTAGAATATTTAAAGAAATAAGGTCTATTGTCCCTGCTTTCACCTTAAAGGAAAATGTCTACCCCAAGTTGGTGAAAATGTGGTACCAGAACTTAACAAAGAAGGTGGTGCCTGGGCTAAAGATATACTAGAAATCTTGATTGATGATTGGCAGCTGACTGTCGATTACAGAGACATTACGATGGCTTTGGGAGTCCCATATCAATTTGACTCCACCAGAGGTGAGGGAGCACCTACAGGGGTTACATTTAGGGAAATGGCTAAACAGCTTACTAACGGAATAGTGGGCTCTGGTGAATCCTTGATGAGAAGAGACCTCCATCCTACCCTAAGACTCATTGATACCATTTTGAGGAAAAATGTCAATGTCTCTGGCCATTTGCAAGAGAGAAGGACCCCATTAGTGGATGCCCTATACTTCTATTCAAAGGGGCAGTTTGTGAATGCACCTAAGCTGATTTTTGAAACAATAGTGGACATCAATGACAAGGTGCTAAAGAGACAATCTTTTGCTAAGGGAGGAGGTTTGCCTTTCTGCAGACTCATCACATGTCTGCTCAAGACTGGAAAGTATGTGATCAAGCGAAATGAGCCAATGGAGAGGTACAGCGGATCCTCGCCAAGGAGGATAAGCAAGAAGATAAGATGAAGAAGAAGAAGCAGAAGACCGAGCCACCGGCTTCTCCACCCCCATCCTCCTCCACCACCCCACCTCCTGCCCCCTGAACCTGCTCTTTTTCCTTTTTTTCCTCCCCCCTGGCTTGCAGTTCCTCTTCCACTTGACATAGGCTGAGGATGTCCCTGAGCCAGGGGAAGGCTTTTCATTTGCCAAGGATATTTTGTCCACATGAATTTCATACTGTTCGCATCCTTGTGCATGACCATTGTACTGACTGTAATAAAATGCTCTGTTTAGTCTCTTTTTACTAAAATACTTCTTTTTTTTTTGTCTGGATGTCTACTTATTTTGTTTTTGACCCTGGATGACCGCACGGCTACATCCACTATGCTGTAAACAGTGAGGACACTGTTTAGTTTAGGTTTGGGGGTGTGGCATGTATGCCAATAAATTAGTTAATGATAGTGCAGCTAGACTAAAAAGGAGTGTTTGGAATTAATTAGAGTAAAGTCTCATATATTTTTTTTTGGAAGAGAGGAAATTAAAAAACTGTTTGAAACTGAAGCAAGATGTAGTCCAATAGACTTCATGAGGCAAATGTCAACAATTTGTGAAAATTAATTTTGATGTGTATTGAACCTGAAATGAGAGAAGATTGTGAAGATACACCCATGAAAATTTGATGGAAGGCCATACCCAGTGAGATTTTGGCCGAAAAAATTTTCTTTGAAGAGTGTCTTGGCAATTTTTTATGCTCTGAGGACTGACTGGACCTAATTCTGATCAGCAGAAGTTGGGCAAATCCGAATTGAAACACCTTGAGAGCACTTATGACATGGAGGACATAAAGTAAGGCCATCCCTTGGACAGTTTGAGCCTAAAATGCCCCACCTTTGAACTGCCCTCGATACACACTAGTTGAGATTTTAAAATCACAGTTTGTCTTTGATGGAAACCAGAAATTTTGAACCCAAAACCTTTTTGACCTGTTTCAGTTCACCCTCAACCTGAGAAATAAGAAAATAAGAGGAGAAGTGAGGTTAGAGATGCAAGGTTCGATGTCTGGAAAAAGAAGAAGAAAGTATATTTGAAAACTAGTGTGATGTATAGTTGTGGCATCCCAACTTAAAAAAAAAGAGAGCAAAAGGATGAGAAAGAGAAGTCACTTCATTTGAAAATCTACAAGAAGATAAGAAGCTGATGAAGCTGATCACTTCAAGTTTGAAATTCCATAAAGAAATTGAAGAGGTGCTGAAATGAAGAAGGTTGAGCTACAGACCACCTCCTTACCTTTACTGATTTCTCAATTTGAATCCCTTTTATCCTTTCATTCTTCTACAAACCTCATCCATAAGCCACATTACAACCTAATAAAAAGACCTTACTGATCTGAAATGAATTGAGCTGTCATGTGGAGATAAAGATTTGTTTAATCTATGGTGTAAAGAGCTAGAAAAATTTCAAGAATTAGAGTAATGCCTATGCTCATGCTTACAGTCCTATTTGAGGGCTGTAACTGCTCTTGAGCTGTGTGAAACTCTACACCCTTCATTTTTTTTGTTGTGAGTGAATAGCCCTGGTGAGACTTGGGTCTAAAATCCAATTTGATGGGGGTAGTATCAAAACATAATCCTCAAGTGAAAGGTGAGCCATCAATTAATTTTTAGGAGCAATGCCTTGACATGAGCTGAGTGATGGTGAAGAACTGCAACAGACTTTCAAGTTTGGAACTGACTTTTTCTGTGGAAATTCCTCTAATGAATTGAAAAGACATTGTGTGAATTTATTCTATTTACTGGAACTCCGTTTAGCAGGATGCACTACTATTAACTAACCTTATTGGAGAAGTTTGTGGATACCTTCACTAAAAACCCTCAGGCGACTTCACTCCTCCACTAGGGATCACCTAGGGGTTTAAAAGGCATGGTGTATATGCTAAATGCATTTGTGCTCCCTATGAAAGTGGCATTTTTAGTTCCTTTTTATTCTCCTTTGCTCAGGGACTAGCAAAGCTTAGGTTTGGGGGTATGTTAAGTGGTGAAAATGACACTTTTCACCCTTTAACATGACCATTGATAGACCAGTGAGCACACTAATAAGCCTCTATTTAGTACATTTTGTAGACAATAATAAAAGATGACACTAATGCAAAAAACCACTCAAGAATGCCCAAAAAGCGGCCATCTCTCAGCACAAGACAAACCCAGCAACAGCACACCAGAGGGTAGCACATCACTAGATCCTTGGGGCGCGTGGCTACAGCAGGGCAAGGCGAAGGAAGTGAAAACAGGCTGAAAATATCCTATCGAGAGGTCACCTGAAGACTTCGATAGGAGCTAAAAGTAAAGAAAGGAGGAATTCGTGTAGTTGAGAAGGTTTCGATAGGATCTGAAGGCAGAAGAAGGATGGATTCATGTGGATTGAGGAGTTTGAAAGATCCAAGAACCTATCGAACAGCTGAAAGAAAGGAAGAAACCATCCTATCGAAAGCTTGCCTGAAGGGTAAAGGGAACCTATCAAATGGTTTCCTGAACTTATTGAGATGGAGACGCTGGAATGGAACCTATCAAAATGGTTCTCTAACCTGTCGAAAAGCCCCTCCATCCTGTTGAATGCTCCAGGCCAAGGGCTGAGAATGCTGAAGCTCTAAGAGAAGGCCCATCCTATTAGAACCTATCGAAGAGATCTAAGAACCTAGTAAAAGGACCAAAAAGCTCTATTTGAACCTGTCGAAAGCTTCCTGAACCTGTCGAAATCGTGTGCAAAACTTCTCAGGAATTCAGCTATGCACACGCGATGACTTGGTGACCTACTGCATGCAAATTGAGGCACTTAGTGATCGGCACGACAGTTCTAGAAGATGCCCTAACCGACCCATGTGCTCTAACAGAATCCTAACAAACTCTGAGGACCTTCTAGAAGGGAGTTTTGGCGGGAAAAATAGAGGAGAAAGCTATATATAGAGACCCCCAATTGCAATTGGGGGTGATCGGGATTTGAGCCAAATTCTGGAGATTGGAGCTTGCAGAGAAATTCTATTTTCCCCCTTTTAGCCCAACAATGGTTGGCTAATTCCCTTGGAGTAGCGAGGAGAGAGGTTAGATCTGTAATTGGATAAGGTTAAGAGTGCTATTGTAGGTTCTCAGCTGCACAGACTACAGATTTGAGAGTATTTCCATTATAGAGTGATTTTTTATTGCAATGTAAATGTTGTTTTTAATGCTTTAATTAGATCTAAAGTTTCTTTAGTTTCATTTGGTGATCGATCGGATTTGTGTAGAGGAGTCTGTAGATCAGCTCACCCACTTAACTGGTAGGCCTCTTGAATACCATCCAATCTTCCTGGATCTGATGCTCCTACAATTCCCTGAGTCTGTGACCTTGGAATTGTAGTATCTGTAGTAGTTTTAATTGTTCTAATTGATGCTTTAGCTTTGGAGGAGATCCCTAGGATGGTCTGTGACCATTAAAGTGGATAGATCATAACCTTAAGATTAGTCCAAGCTCAGGCCCCAATTGGATTCGTCTGCTGCAAATCCTTGGATAAGATAAAGTCTATAGGATGGTCTATGACCATTCAAGTGGACAGATCATAGCCTTAAGACTAGGTGGATCCTACGATTTTGAGTGAAGCCTTCAACCCTGCAGCTGTGCTTATAGCCAGTTGAGGGAATTGTGTGCTCTGAACCTCTGTAGCATGATTAATCAAATCTGATTTCAGTGAAGACCAATTTTCAAGCTACTCTTCTCCATTTTCTACTTTTTACTCTCTTCCCCTGCAAGATCTAAGTTCCTAAACTTGATCTATGTTAGTTTGTGTTTAAATTTAGCTTAGCTTAAGTGAGAATCCATTTTAAACCTCTCCCCTGTCTTTTAGCTAAAGTATCATTAGTTAGGTTGCCAGATCTCATACAAATTTGGAGATTTATCATATTTTTATACCAACCTCCCTATGGACATTCCCTTACTCACCATCTTTTTAAAACTTTCTACAACGGACCTTGATTACTTGCAGGTCCGTGTGAGTGTGTTCTGCCTAGTTTGATTAGTGATCTTAGACCCTCTTTGGAGGGAAGGCGAACATTTCAACACTGACCCATCTCCATATCGCCACTCTTGATTTATTCTCTCCACTGTTCTTATTAAAATAGCAACAAGCATCCGAAATAATTTACCAACAAATTTTTGGCACCGCTGTTGAGAATATTGATTTTTTTAGTAGACCTGAGTTGTATTATAATTTAGACTAACCAATTCTTTGTAGTTGTGCCTAATTTAGAATAAACAGTACTACTGATTCTTTGTGGAATTTTACTGAAATGGATAGCAGAAGAAGGGAAAAGCTAAAGTTGCAGCTAGCTCTGTTTGCACTTCCTTCCCCCTAAATCTCAGTCCATTTATGTTTAATTCCCTATTATTTTTTTTGTATAAAGCTATGTAGTTGTTAATTTTTTCTTGAGGTTCTTTGTGTGTGCTTATGAGTCTTTTCTGTACTTACTGTGGGTGTGAGTTTATGCATGGTCGAAGGTCCCTAAACCCTAAGTTAGAACCTCCAAATTTAGAGGTTGAAAGGATCCTTAGACCTAGGCACACCACACAAGGCCCTACTATTGAGACTGAACCAACTACTATGGCTGAGAGGCAGAGGGCATTAAAGGAATACAATGCACCTGGGGAGTACACCTCTCCCTTCTGCAGTTAGTTTCCCTCTGTTGAGGGAAACTATGAAATTAAATCTTCCACCATTAGTATGCTGCCTTTATTTCATGAGCTCAGTAAAGAAGATCCCTACAAGCATATTGACCTATTTTTAGCACTTTGCACTACCTTCAACATTGCTAGCTTGGGGCCTGAAGCCACTGAATTGAGGCTTTTTCCTTTTTTGCTAAAGGACAAAGCCAATACTTGGCTATCAAAGCTCCCTGCCAATAGCATACAATCCTGGAGTGTCCTTCAAACCAAATTCCTGGCAAAATTTTTCCCCATGAATAAAACAGCCAGATGAGGACAAATATTTTATCATTCATTCAGTCCTCAACTGAGAATTTTAATGAAGCTTGGGAAAGATTCTAGGAGATGTTAAAACAATGCCCCCACCACCAAATCCCAATGTGGCTATCCAAGTATTTTATGAAGAAATTAATACCAAGAGCAGGGATATGGTGGATGCTTCCTGTGGTGGTAGCTATCTCCACAAGACACCTGAGGAAGCATGGGAGCTGTTTGACATAATAGGGTAAAATTCCATGCAGCAGGAGTCTCTATCACGCAATGATAGTCAGACTCTAGCTAACATGGTAAAAGAGGCCACCCCTAGAGGTGGAATATATGAAGTGAAGGTGCAAGGTGATCTGGAGAGAAAGGTGGACAACCTGAGCTTGAAATTTGACAAACTCATGAATGTGATGCAGCCCTGGGTGGTTGCATAGGTGGAGGAAGTATGTCTGTTATGCCAATCCCCCACACATTCTATTCATGATTGTCCATCTGTCAACCAGTTTCTGGATTTTATTTTGGAGCATGCCAATGCCGCTCAAACTTTTGGGCAGTAGCCTGCTGGGTATTCTTAGAGGAACCACCCAAATCTGAGGTGGAGACAAGACTCATATCCTCAACCCCAGTAGCAGCAAATGGTAGCTCCCTACAGACCCCAGCACCAGGTTAATCAAGGTTACCCACCAAGGCAAAAAAATTTGTTACCTGCCCCATAGTCTAACCAATTGGTCCTGCCCCCTCAACAGCCCAGATCCTCTTCATTTGAAGAGCAGATGCTGGATTCAATGCAAAATTTGGGGAGCTTAGTGCAGACTGTCAACTCTCATGGACAGAGCATCACAAAAATTGAGGACCAGATAGGACAGATTTGTAATGCTCTGAACATGAGGGAGGAAGGAAAAGTGCCTAGTCAGCCCCTAGCCAATTCAAAAGGGCAGCTGCTGATTGGAGAAACACCCTTTACCCATGAGGATGTTGATGCCATAACTACCCTTAGGAGTGGCAGGGTGGTAGACAATTTAGTAGGTAAGGAACAGGAGGAGGTCACAGAAAATGAAACTGAAAATGAAAGAGTTATTAGTGTCAAAGAGCTGAGGCTTGTGTCCTCTGCTGTGGATCAGCTAGGGCAAAATAATGGGGCTGATGCTGAGCCCCAACATAAAGAAATAAATGAAGATAAAAGAAAAAGAAAAAAATATGACCATGATGGCAGTAGGCATGCAGCAGTGGCACCAGCAGTGCCACAGCTGTCATTTCCTCAAGCTCTAGCTGGCTCATCCCCTCTTGATAAAGGGAATGCTCAAATGGAGGAAATGCTGGAGACTTTCAAGTAGGTTCGGATCAACTTGCCCCTTCCTGATGCCATAAAGCAAGTCCCTGCCTATGCTAAATTTTTAAAGGACCTCTGCACACAAAAGAGGAAAGCTAGGGTGCAATTGTCTAAAAGAGTTTTTACTGTTGAGCATGTTGAGTTAGTTCTGTCCATCGCCACACCTGAAAAATTATAAGACCCTGGGGTACCTACTATCCCTTGCATAATCGGAAACCACACCATTAGAAAAACCCTCTTGGATTTAGGGGCCAGTGCAAACTTACTCTCTTATTCAGTGTATGAGGAGGTAGGTTTGGGGGAGCTTAAACCTACATCAGTTGTGCTCCAACTGGCTGACAGGTCTGAGAGAAGACCTGTGGGTGTGGTAGAGGATGTCTTAGTTGGGGTGAAGAAATTCTATTATCCAGCTGATTTTCTTATTTTAGGCATGGATCCTTGTCAAAGTAAAACCCCCATTCCTGTTATTCTTGGCAGACCATTCTTGGCTACTGTATATGCTTACATACAATGCAGGTCAGTGGTAATGGAGGTTACCTTTGGAAACATGAAGGCCCATTTAAATGTGTACCATACTACTATAGTGCCTCAGATTGACATTGAGGACTGCAGTGTAGTAGATGTATTAGATGGTCTGGTAGAAGAAGAATTATCCAATCTGTTGGAATGGGATAATCTGACTGAAAGCCTGGAAAGTGTTTGGAGTCTGTTTGAGAGGGAGGCCCAAATTCCCATGACAAAAGATAGCACAAACACTGAGTCTTCTGTGGGCCTAGTACAGCACATATTGTTGCCCCTTCCTCAAGCCACTAAGGCACCTCTGTTGCTTTCAATTGAATGTCTCCCTGAGCTGGAGCTGAAGCAGCTCCCAGCCACATTAAAATATCCTTCTTGGGGCAAGATAACAAACTTCCCATGATTATCTCCTCCTCTCTCACTAGTGAGAAGGAGGAGGAATTACTAAATGTCCTTAAGAAACACAAGAAAGCAATTGGGTGGACAATAGTTGACCTCGGAGGCTTGATGTCTCAGTGTGCATGCACAGGATTCACCCAGATGAGGGTGCAAAACCCTCAAGGGAGATACAGAGGAAGCTAAACCCTCACATGCAGGAGGTAGTCCTTAAGGAAATAATAAAACTGTTAGATGTAGGGGTGATTTACCCCATTTCAGATTCCGAATGGGTGTCACCTATCCAGGTGATACCTAAAAATTCAGGCATCATAGTTGTTACTTTTGATTCTAGGGAATTGATTCTAGCCAGAGAGACCACTGGCTTGAGAGTGTGCATTGATTATAGAAAACTCAACTCCAAAATTAGAAAAGATCACTTCCCTCTCCCTTTTATTGACCAAATCCTAGACAAGTTGCCAGGGAAGGCATACTATTGTTTTCTTGATGGATAGTCAAGGTATAACCAAAATCCCTGTGGATCCTCAAGACCAGAAGAAAACTACTTTCACATGTCCCTTTGGCACCTTTGCTTACAGAAGGATGCCTTTTGGACTGTGCAATGCCCCAGCCACCTTTCAGAGGTGCATGTATTCAATTTTTTTTGATATTATTGACAAATTCCTAAAAATCTTCATGGATGATTTCTCTGTGTTTGGGGATAGCTTTAACCAGTGTCTAGTCCACCTTGAAAAAGTTTTGCAAAGATGTGAGGAGACCCACCTGGTCCTAAGCTGGGAAAAGAGTCACTTCATGGTGACCCAAGGTATTGTATTAGGCCATGTGGTCTCTCACAAAGGAATTGAAGTGGACAAGGCTAAAGTAGATTTGATTTCACATCTACCCCCACCCAGGACTGTCAAGCAAATTAGATCATTTCTTGGACATGCTGGATTTTATAGGAGGTTCATCAAGGACTTCAGCAAGATTGCCAAACCATTGTACCACCTGCTTTGCCAGGATGTGCCATTTGTATTTATTGTTGAATGTCTTGACGCCTTTGAGGCTTTGAAGAAGTGCCTTACTACTGCCCCTGTAATCCAGGCCCCAGATTACTCGCTCCCCTTTGAGCTGATGTGTGATGCATCAGACTTAGCCATAGGTGTTGTCATAGGACAGAGGAAAGATAAGCTACCTGTAGTGATCTATTATGCTAGCAGAATACTAACTGAAGCTCAGCTGAACTACACTACAACTGAGAATGAGCTACTTGCAGTAGTGTTTGCTGTTGACAAGTTTAGACCCTACTTGTTGGGGTCTAAGATTGTAGTTTTTACAAATCACTTAGCCCTGAAATACCTATTGGCTAAGAAGGATGCAAAGCCTAGGTTGATCAGATGGATTCTCCTCTTACAGGAGTTTAATCTTGAGTTCAAAGATAAGAAGGGAGTTGAGAATGTGGTTCCTGACCACCTCTCTAGGATTATCTTGGAAGAATGTGCAGCAACACTTGTTAATGAGTTTTTCCCCGATGAGCAGCTTTTTGCTGTGCAGTCTCGTGTGCCCTAGTTTACACATATTGCCAATTTTCTTGCTACTGGTAGGATCCCTCCATACTGGTCTAATATACACAAAGACCTGTTCTTCTCTCAGGTTAGACATTTTCTGTGGGAGGAACCATACCTTTACAAGCATTGTGCAGGCCAGGTCATTAGGAGATGTATGCCTGAAAATGACTTCGACGACATTTTTTTAATGTGCCATGAGCAAGCCTATGGAGGTCATTTCAGTGACAAAAAGACTGCAGCAAAAGTGCTCCAATGTGGTTTGTATTGGCCTTGTTTGTTCAGGGATGCAAACTTGCATTGCAAGGCCTGTGAGAGATGTCAAAGGATGGGAGGCATTTCTAAGAGAGACTCCATGCCATTGCAGCCCATCCTAGTTGTAGAACTTTTTGACATCTGGGGCATTGGTTTTATAGGGCCCTTTCCTTCCTTTATGGGATTGAATTTCATACTTGTGGCAGTGGACTATGTGTCCAAATGGGTAGAAGCCATTACCACAAAGACCAATGACCACACAGTTATCCTTAAATTCTTAAAGAATAATATCTTCTCACGATTTGGTATCCCCAGAGCTATTATCAGTGATGGGGGGAGCCACTTCTGTAACAAACCTTTTGAGAACCTGCTCAAAAGGTATTCTGTTACACACAGAATTGCAACTCCCTACCACCCACAGACCAGTGGGCAAGTTGAAATTTTTAATAGGGAGATTAAGCATATTCTGGAGAAAACTTTGAGGACTGATAGGAAGGATTGGGCACCAAAGCTAAATGATGCTTTGTGGGCTTATAGGACTATCTATAAGAATCCTATTGGCATGTCCCCATTTAGGCTGGTGTATCGTAAGGCCTGCCACCTACCTATGGAGTTAGAACACAGAGCTTATTGGGCTATCAAAGCAATGAATTTAGATCTAACTTCTGCTGGTTCTTACAGGAAGTTGCAAATGGCAGAACTTGATAAAATGAGGCTAGAAGTCTATGCAAATGCCAAAATGTACAAGGAGAGATCAAAAGCATTCTTTGATAAAAAGCTGTTAAGGAAGGATTTCTTTGTTGGCACCAAGGTTTGGCTTTTTAACTCCAGACTTAAATTCTTTCTAGGGAAGCTAAAATCCAAATGGGATGGACCTTACATAGTCATCAAAGCCTCCCCATCTGGTGCTGTGGAGATCTTGGACCCAAAGTCTGGGCAGAGCATGAAAGTAAATGGTCAGAGGCTCAAGATTTGTGTAGAACAACCAGTGGAGCTTCCTTTGACCATTCACCTATATGAAACTCCCACTGCTCAGTGATCCATAGCTTTGTATTATATGTGTCATATCTGTTTAAAAGTAGCTTTCATGTGCTATGTTCGTTCTATTTTGAGTCTTCGATCATTCTTGTCATTTAACATGGGAGATATATACTTGTTGCTACTATGTGAGTAAAGTACTAGCACAGCAACTGTTTAGAATCTATTTTCAGCAAGGTGCTTTATCATTTGAAATTTTTTCTATGCATGTGCTAGTATTGGGGAGGTTATTATCATTTGGAAAGGGGATGCATGTGAAGGGTTGATGATGATGGCTACTGAATGGGTGCACGACATTGTGCATGCACAGGCCTGAGCACAAATGGTGCAAAGAGGTTGAGTGTTAGTCTCTCGCGGGGTTAAATGGCCTCATTTTCGTAATCGCGAGCCATTTCAAAGCTTTCTCGCGAAGTCATGAGGGCATGAAAAGCAGCATTCAACATATTCTATGGCGCGAGACCTCTGAAACTCCAAATGTGTTCTTCTTCGCGGAGATCACCAGTTAGGCCACGTAAGAAATGAGAAACTGCTTCGCACGCTCGGTCCTAACGTCTACTCCGCGAAGTAACTTCGCGAGGCATACACAGTTCTAATTTTGTACTTGCAGAGCTATGTTCTTCTGCGTGATTTTCCTTCTTATTAATATACATGTGTTATGTGCGAGAATTCTACTCCGCGAACACCTGTGAGAAACTGCGCGAAATGCGAGATTGCCTTAAATCCAATTACTAAAAATAGACCAACATTTACTGTGTGAATTCATTCCCCATAATGAATTGTGTGACTTACCATTCCCAATAACAATCACAATTCATTGCCAACTACCTTCCTTTAATTTTTTTATGGCAATTGAGCTTGGAAGGAGGCGAGATTTAATATGCCTATTCATATTCCACCACCCAAGTACTTTAAATACAAGTATAGTTCGTCTTCATCCCATTCATTCTCCTCTACACTCTGAAGTCCCTCCCTACTCTTAACTATGGCGGATGACAAACCCACCAATCTGCCAAACAAATTTACCCAATGTGGTTGAACTCGTCACCGCCTAAGGAGCCTGACCCACTATAATTCCTCTGGGATGAGTACGAGGAGGTCCAGAGGATCCTGGCCAAGGAGGAGAAGAAAAAGGAGAAGAGAAAGAAGATGTAATTCTCAAAATTTTAACCTATGAATAGTATACCTCGGGGTGCATGCCTGACTTTGAATAGTATACCTTGGTGTGCGTGCTGGACAGGTCACGTGCAGCATACACTGTGTGTATGTGTTTGTGGTTCACAAGGGAACCTTAACTACCACATACACACTTAGGTGTGTATGTGTTTCACATGTGAGCTATGTGGAGGTAATATAGCTTAAGTGTGTATGCGTGTCTAACACATGCTAGAAAGAAGAGGGGTATCCCACACGTTTTCCCCAAATGCTTGTATATTTAGTTAGAGAGAGAGGGAGAGAGAAAGAAAGAGGAATAGGGTTTTAAAGAAAGAGATTTGAGAGAGTAGGATAAGTTCTCTTGATCCAAAGTTTGGATCCACCGTATGGATGTAAAGTATATGTGAAGATGAGTGGGTGATGATGATCTTGAAGAAGATCTAGTGGTTGAGCTTGTGATTAGATCTTGAAAAGATTTGGAGGAAGGGTTTTGAAACCCTATTGAGTTGATATGTGGGTCAATCAAATCTAGAGGAGATCCATTTGTTTAAGGTATATTTTTGATGTTTTATGTACATTAAATAGGAAATAAATGATGGATTAAAAGAAGAAAAAGAAGAAAAATTGAAGAAAAATGGGTTTCAAGGTTCAAACCCGAGATGTGCTCAGAAACTGCCAAAATCGATTGATCGATTTTGAAAATCGATTAATCAATTTTTGACAGAAGAGAAATTCAAGAGGAACTTCACAAAATCGATTAATCGAAGAAATTTTTGATTGATCAATTTTCAAAATCGATTGATCGATTTTGAAAATCGATTAATCGAATTTGCCTGAGCTTGCTGACACTACTGTAGTATTTCAGCCATAACTTTTTGTGCCAAACTCCGATTGATTGATGCTTGTTGCGTTGGAAAAAGGACAGCAAGCCCTACAACTTTTATGAATTGAACAACTTGTGAATCAACCATTTTAAAGGTCAAAATTTAGTAATAATCTGAGTCAAATGCTAATTTTTTGAGAAATGAAACCGATTAATCGAATTTAATTCGATTGATCAATTTTGGAATTTTTATTGATTGATTTGGAATCAATTAATCGAATGGGTACTTCCAATGGCTGAAAAAAGGTAGAGTTTGGGAAAATCGATTAATCGATTTTAAAATTGATTGATCGATTTTGGAATTTCGATTAATCGATATAGGGATCGATTAATCGATTTTGACTGTGCTCGCCAGTACTGCTTTGGTATTTTGACCATAACGTTCTACTCTGAACTCTGATTGATACGATTCTTGAGGCGTTGGAAGGATAACAAAATGATCTACAACTTTTATGTTTTGATTAACTCATGAATATAAAGTATTAAAGATAAAAATTTAGGGAGAAGGTTGCATCAAATTCTATATTGGCATGAAATTGCCGTTTCGACTCGGTTTTGAGAAAACACTTAAATAGGTCTAAGTTATTAGTGATTAGAATTGATCTTTGATGTATCATTTTATATTTATGATGTAGATTAAGGGCAGAAGGTCATCGATAGGACCTTGCTTGCTTCGAGGTTAAGGTAGGGGAAATTTAATATCCTGTTGCATTTTTGAAATTGATTCATAGATGCCTTGATTTAATCAAATGAAAATGATAAGTATGATTTGAAGTTTTATTATTTAAAATCGATGCTTGAATCTAATTGGACGTGTAGGGGAACTTCAACATAAACTTGCATGTTTAACTTGATTCATAGTTCTTTGATGTATTTAGATGTAAGTTTGATAGTGATCTGAATGAGAATTTTGAACTCTTTGCAAAATAGAAATTTAAGTCTTTGAGTCGAAAAAGTAACTTTCGAACCATGAAGTCGAATCTTAAAATTTTACTATGTGTTCTTTGAACTGTGAGTTTTAAATCGTGTTTTGAATGGTTGAACGTGAATGAGAACTCAGGACATTAGAGTTTAGCAGATGTGTATGCTTGTACACCTTTGGACCGCTTTTGTGGGATTTTACGTACTCCTTTGGACACTGTTGTGAGTCATGTACGCCTTTAGACCACTTTCGTGGGATTTTACATAGTCCTTTGGACACTGTTGTAAGTCATATACGCCTTTGGACCATCTTTATGAGATTTTACGTACTCCCTTGGGCACTGTTGTGAGTCATGTACGCTTTTGGATCGCTTTCGCGGGATTTTACGTACTCCTTTGGACACTGTTGTAAGTCATGTATGCCTTTGGACCGTTTTTACTGGATTTTACGTACTCCCTTCGACACTGTTGAGTCATATATGCCTTTGGACCGCTTTCACGGGATTTTACGTACTCCTTTGGACAATGTTGGGATTCATGTACCCCTTTGAACCGTTTTTATAGGATTTACGTATACCCTTAAACTACAATGTAATCATGTACGCCTTTGGACCGCTTTTGCAGGATTTTTATGTACTCCTTTGAACCTTGTTGTGACTCGGTACACCCTTGGACTGCTTTCGCAGGATTTTACGTACTCTTCAGGTTTTACTTTGTAAATCAAATGATAAGTCATGAGATTAAGGTGGGCCGCTATGGGTGAATTTTGTGTATATGGACCGCTATGGACGGATTTTGTGTATGTGGACCGCTGTGGGCGGATTTTGCTTGTCGTGGACCACTATGGGCAGAGTACAAGTATCATGTGGGCCACTGGGGTGGATTTGAAATCAATTTTTATGTGATAAGCAAATATTTTGAAATAAGTTTTTTATGTGAGAAGCAAATGTTTTGAAATAGGTTTTGGATGATAAGGAAATCAGTTTTGAAACCAGTTTTGTGTGATAAGGAAATCAGTTTTGAAATCAGTTTTGGTGTGTTAAAGAAATGTCTTTGAAATCTATTTTGTGCAATGAGGTAATGTTTTGGAAATCAGCTTGGTGCAACAAGAAAAAGGTAATTAAAAATCAGTTTTGTTTGATAAGAAAAGTGCTTTGAAATTAGTTTCAGTTTTAAATATGAAAATGTTTGATTTTGACATTGAATCTATGCTTCGTTATGATAAGATGTGGATTTGTATTGAGTTTCCTCTACTGAGCTAGGATGTAGCTCACCCCTCGACTATATGTCACAGGTATAGCTTCTATTTGGACACCGGACTTGAAAATTGAAGAATTGAGGAGTGTTATGATGTTCGGGGTCGTAGATTGAGTACTTTGTGGAATTTCGTGAGTTCGGACTTGGTACCCTTTTGTACTCGTATGTAGTTTTATACACCACTGTTTGGTGATGGTTGGCCATCACCGACAGTTTGTCTGAGTTATGTAATATTGGATATTAGAATTAGAGATTTATTTATATCATATGTATTATCTGCTTTGATTTCTGCATGTGTGTGGATGTATCAAGTATTCTCTGTATTCGGATCATGTTCTACGACCCAACCGTCTAGGTTTTCCCATTTGATTTAGGTATAAAGTTAAAGAAGAAAAAAAAAAAATATATATATATATATATATATGTCTAAAAATTTCAAGTTGGGAAAATCCGGGCTGTCATAGAAGAAGAAGCAAAAAACCAACCCACCTGCATCTCCCCCCCATCCTCTTCAAACCCCCCACCACCTGCTCCGCACCCATCTCCCTAATCGTCATCTTCCCCCTCCTCCTGGATTACAGTTCCTCGTCCACAGCAGGTTGAGGATATCCCTGAGCTAGGAGGAAGAACCATTTTGTTTGACAGGATGTTCTGCATAGATTGTTCTTAGGTTTATAATTTTCTATTTTTGTTATATCTGTTTGCTTTTGTATCTATAATAAAATGTCTTTTCCTGACAATCTGCCACTTTTTGTTTTTATGTGTGTTTATTTTTATGTTATTTGTTATGTGTTTTATTTTTCTCTCTTGTAGTTTTTGGTAGTTAATTTATATGTTTTATACCTACTGCACATCTCACCTTTGAATCAGTGAGGACACTGCTCCTCATAGGTTTGGAGGTGTGACAGGTTCTGCCAATGAAGTAGTTAACCCAAGTGCACTAGAGTCAAGTAAGTAAAGATAGGAATGGAGCCATGTTCACCTAAGAATCATGAAAATTAAGAAATTTAAAATTTTTGTAGACCTTTAGGCATTACAAACTGATTAAATTTCAACCTTTCCATGAGGTGAACACTCGGAAAACTCACTTACATCAGCACTTAGTAAATCACTAAAGAGAGAAAAAGGTAAGGACATGCTTGAGAACTCAATAGAAGACCATAACTAGTGAGTTTTGGGCCTACACAAATATTTTCTTCCTTTCTTTGAGGAGTGACTGAAGCAATTCTTCCAGCCCTAAGGACTGGCTGAGGCATGCCCTCATTAGAAGTTAGTGTTATGACCTGAAAAGTACCACTTTTCACCCCTTAACTTAACCTTTGATTAGACCCATAGCCACCTAATAAGTTCTTGTTAAGTGTTTTATGTAGGTAGTACCGAGCAGTGAAATAAGGCCAGGAATCCTGTTAAAAAGCATGTTTTGGCACCAGAAGTTCCTCAGAAGGATGAAGTCTGAATCCAGACCTGAAAATGAGCCTCGCGCAGTTCAGCTGAGCTTCTCAAGACTCTACAACTTCTCGCGCAGATGATTGACTGAAGAGCCTTAAAAACATAAACTCGTGCAGCTCTCGCGAAGCTCAAGAATAGAACACCTCGCGCAGTCTTGCACAGTTCAAAGCAGACTTCTCTCAACTGCGCGCAGTTCACTCAGAACGGCTGAGAAGAGAGAGCTTCAGAAGACTCCTCGCGCAGTCGCCGCGAGATGGAACTATCAGAAGAGAACTCCTCGCGTAGTTCTCACACCATTCAAGAAGAAAGCGTCCTTACGAAGGAAAAGCCACCCTCACGAAGATCAGTTAAGACATGGGACCTAGTGCAGTTCAAAACTCATCAAAGCCTCGCGAGGTAACTCGCGAAGCCCAGTGAGGATAAGTGCTCGTGAAGTTCTCGCACTATTCAAATCTATCCTCGCGAAGATCAACCTCGCGACTGCTTAAGCTCCAACCCCGCGACATCTGAGGCTCTGATGTCCACTCAACCTCGCGACTGCCTGAAGAGCAAACCAAGCCAACCTCGCGAAGGCGGAAGCTTCAATTTCAAATCATCCTAGCGAAGAACAAAAGCTACCACGTGACAAGTCTGGGAAACAATGGCTACCTAGCGAAGCTCTGAACCTCAAACTTCCATCTCTTCAGCTGAGGACTTTTTAGGAATTTTCAGCGATTAGGGCACGCACTCCCACGCTCAAATCTTCATGCACGTGCCCCAAGGCATCAGAGGATCACTATTCGGCAACGTGGCATCATTAAAATTAGGGTTTCCTAACCCTAATGCGCTGCCACACCACTGCTATAAATACCCACACTTAGCTTAGGTTTAAGGGAGCTTAGACTTTCTTTTCTTTCTACATCCTGGAATAGCTAGGAACCCATCTCATTTTTGGGTGACCTGATCTGAGATCATTTAGTTTTTCTTTTTGTAGTTGTAAGTAGCTTTCTTTTTCTTTTTCCTTCTCTCCATAGTCCAGCACTTGCTGGCTATGTCTTTGTATGTATTTTGAACTAGATTAATGGAAGTTCTGTAATAGGATATGTACTTTGTGGGATTTGTGTTTGTGTGAGATGCTCTATGCAAGGCTGCTGCCTTGTGATCCGCCATTACTTTGGCTGTGTTTCAAGGCAATGGAGGACTGATTCTAAGGGCCACTCAGATCCAAGTGACCTGTATGTCTGGGCTATCATTGTCCTTTACAGCCTTAGCCCCACCACAGGACCCACTAGATCTGAAATCCCCATGGGAGCTTGAGCTGGTCGCCTTGTGACCATGGTGGTAGCAGCGATATTCTTGTTTTGTCTTGGGCTCCATGAGGAGGATAACCTCTAGGATAGTCTGTGACCATTTAAGTGGACAGATTATAGCCTTAGGGTGATTCTAATCCACCGATCCAAGATGGATCCTTCTTTTCATCGAAGCTTGTAGAAGCCTGGTGGGAGATTGTACAGAGGCAGACTCCCCTATAATTGTATAGATCCGCCATGAGATGTTGGATCAGATCTGGTTATAGAGATTGTAGGCTGGTGACTGGACCATTGTAGCCTCACTCAAGCAATGGACAGCTAGATCGAAGGTTGTACTCAATCTCTTGCTGGTTCTATGTGTCTGGGCTATCATGGTCCTATACAGCCTTAGCCCCACAAATAGAGCTTTAGAGGTTGAGGTTCCCTATGGATTCTTGAGCTGGTAGCCCGGATGAAATAGTGCCTGCAATGATTTACTGGTTATGTTTTGACCCATCCCTGGATAGTGGTTCCCCTATGGGATAATCTGTGACCATTTGAGTGGACAGGTTATAGCCTTAAGGGTGGAATCATGGCAGAGTGATGGGTTGGATCCTTTCTCCTCAGTGGTGATAATGTAGCCACTGGACAGGATTTCTATAACATCATATCTGAATCTGAGTTACAAAACTCCTCTGATCTGGGCTCACTAACATACTTCTCACCCTTTTATATTTATTTTTCACACTCCATCCGTCCTCTCAACCCTTTCTGTAGTTTAGACATTAGAATACTTAGAATAAGTGACCTTGAACTCCCCTCCTTTTAGGACTACCAGATCTGTAGTCAGGTCTGGAGGGACTACTAGAGATGGCTCCTTTGGAGTTGTAGATCACCTTTCCCTGTGGGACAAACTCTTACTTATCAAAACTTGCTACAATGGACCCTGTATCTTACAGGTCTAGGATTTCTTAGTTGTGCTGATTCCAGCTCCTGTTTTACTCTTTCTTTGATTTTCAAATGACTTTCACCACCAACCAATAAAGTAAGCACACACTCAGAAATCCGCCAACAAGTTTTTGGCGCCGCTGCCGAGGAAAGATGATCTATTAGTAGACCCTTAGTTTTTGTATTCTTAGTATTCTTTGTACATGTGAATAATTGATACTGCTGACATAATTTTAAATCTTTCTTACAGATCTAGACAGCAGCAGTGAAGGATAGTTGGACTGCAATTGGAACTTAGCTACCTCTGTTTGCAAACTCTTTGACTTTTAAAACTCTGTCTATCTTAAAAAATTTTCCAGCAGTATCTAGGATAGTTTAAATGTATTCTTTGAATAGTTGTAAACTAGTTAGATAAATTTATTAGTGTACAATTATTCTTTTGCAATGTGCCTGCAAGAAGCTTTCCTTGCCTTTGGTGTGCTTGTATGCTAGGGAGGAGATCCCTCAGCCCTGCTTAGCCTCTTAACCCTGAGTTAGAAAGGGGAAGGAGACTTAGGAGAGACAGGCACACCACAGGAGAGCCCCCAAGTGAATCTGTGACAGTAATTATGGGTGAAGAACAACCCAGAACCCTCAAGCAGTTGAATGCTCCAGATGACTATAACTCCCCTTTTAGCATTCAATTCCTTGATGTTCAGGGGAACTTTGAAATAAAAACTTCAATCATCCAGATGCTGCCAGCTTTCCATGGGCTTAGCAAAGAGGACCCTTACAAGCATATTGACCAGTTCTTGGCCTTGTGCACCACTTTTAATATCACTTGTTTGGGACCTGAGGCTACTAGGCTCAGACTCTTTTCCTTCTCTCTGAAGGATAGGGCCAGTACCTGGCTGACCACTCTTCCCAACAATAGCATTGCTTCATGGAAAGACCTGCAGACCAAGTTCCTAACCAAGTTCTTCCCTGAGACCAAAACTAGCCAGTTGAGGAAAGAGATTCTTGTGTTTGCTCAATCCCCAACTGAGGATTTTAACCAGTCCTGGGATAGGTTTAAAGAGATGCTCAAACAATGCCCCCACCACAAGATCCCAGAATGGCAGCTTGTACAAAGCTTCTACAATGGGATTGATGAGAAAAATAAAGATATGGTCGATGCCTCTTGTGGTGGATCCTACATGCCCAAGACTATTGTGGAGGCATGGGAATTGTTTGAGGTGATTAGTGAGAATGCTTTTCAAAAGCCATCCCTGGCAAGAACTAGTCAGGAATCTGAGTCAAAGGTGGGGCCTGCTGCTGGATCAAGAGGAAAAGTTTATGAGGTGTCCAGGAATAATGACCTGCAGCTACAGATGGCAAACCTCTCTATGAAGTTTGACAAATTATTGACTGTGATGCAACCCAGAAGGGTTGCTAATGTGGCGGAGGCATGTCTGATATGCCAGTCCCCACAGCACACAGTGGAGGAATGTCCATCCGCAGGGCAATTTCCTAAATTAGTTTTGGAACATGTTGCTGCTGCTCAATCTTATGGCCAAGAATAACTGGGGCTATAATAGGCAAATGATATGGATACCAAAGACCAAAATGTCAAGTTACCAATGGAGAGACCACCCAAATCTGAGGTGGAGGCAAGACAACTACATGCATCCCCAGCAGATGTTGGCCTTACCACAAAGGCCACAGCAGCAGCTCAATCAAGGGAATGCCCCTAGGTCCACCTTCCAGCACCATCAGCAGCCCCATCAGCAGCAAAATCAGTTGGTCTTACCCCCTTCTCAACCTAGAAATACTTCTTTCGAGGACCAGGTCTTGACCTCACTGTAAAACCTGGGTTCCTTGGCTCAGACTGTGGACTCTCATGGTCAGAGCCTCCAGAAAATGGAAGAGCAGATGAGCCAAATGTCAAAAGCCTTGGCTAGGAGAGATGAAGGCAAATTGCCCTGCCAGCCAATTGCTAACCCCAAGGGTCAATTTTTAATTGAGGAAGCTTCCTCAAAGTTTGAGGACACCAATGTTGTCGCTACCTAAGGTCTGGCAGGCTGGTAGACAACTATGTGGGTAACAGACTAGCAGAGGCAATTTCCACAGAGGATGCAAATGATCATGATAGAGAAGTTGTTGGACCACAAAGCCAAGAAGTGCCTGCCACCTTGCAGCAGGAGAAAAATAATGAGGCTGTAGTTGAGCCGCAGCAGGGAGAAAAACATGAAAAAAGAAAGAAACAGAAGTTTAGTCATGGGCTAGCAGCTGAGGAACCAGCAGAACCTCAGCCGCCATTTCCTCAGGGTTTGGATGGTCCTATCCCTTTTGATAAAGGGAATGCCTAGATGGAGGAAATGATGGAGACCTTCAGGCAGGTGAAAATCAATTTACCCCTGCTTGAGGCAATTAAACAAGTCCCAGCCTATGCAAAGTTCCTGAAAGACCTCTGCACCCAAAAGAGAAAGGCTAGAGGCCATGTGTCCAAAAAGGTCTTTGCAACTGATACAATGAATTCTATATTTAATATATCAATGCCTGAGAAGTTGCAAGATCCAGGGATACCCACTATTCCCTGCGTAATTGGGGACCATACAATTGGAAAAACCCTTTTAGACCTTAGAGCCAGTGTTAACCTATTGCCATACAGTGTATATCTGCAACTAGGTTTGGGGGAGTTGAAAGCTACCCCCATTGTGCTGATGATGGCTGATAGATCTGAGAGGAAACCTCTGGGAATGGTTGAGGATGTCTTGGTGGGAGTGGATAAGTTTTTCTACCCTGCCGACTTCTTAGTTTTGGACATGGGGTGCAGCAATAGCCCAAATCCCATACCTGTTATATTGGGCAAGCCTTTCTTGGCCACTGCCAATGCCTGCATCCAATGCAGGTCTAGAGTAATGGAGGTAACTTTTGGACATATGAAAGTTGAGCTGAATGTGTACAATAGTGCAAAGTACCCTCAGATGGACAATGAGGAGAGCCTTGCAGTGGATGTACTAGAGGAAATTGTGGAAGAGGAATTGCCCACTCTGCTGGAATGGGGCAACATTGTCAGGAATTTAGTTAAAATTTGGGTCATGGTGGAGGAAGAGAGCCCAGATGGGAGATCAAAAGACATGACCATATCGAAGTCTTCTGTGGGCTTAGTGCAGCATTCCAGTTGGAAACCTACATTGCTACCTCTTCCTCCAACCTCCAATGCACCAATTTTACCATCCGCCCAACAGGCCCCTGATCTGGAACTCAAGAAGCTTCCAGAAGCATTAAAATATGCCTTCCTTGAGAAAGGTGATAGGCTTCCTATGATTATCTCTTCCTCCCTTACCAATGAGCAGGAAGAGGAATTACTAACAGTTTTGAGGAAGCACAAGAAGGCAATTGGTTGGACCATTGCCGATCTGGGAGGAATAGATGCATCAATCTGCATGCATAGGATTCATCTTGAGGAGGGAGCACTACCCTCCAGGGAAATGTAGAGGAAGTTAAATCCTCACATGCAGGAAGTGGTCCTCAAGGAAATCATTAAATTGCTAGATGCAGGGGTGATTTACCCCATCTCTGATTCTCATTGGGTTTCACCTATCCAGGTGGTGCCCAAGAAATCTGGCATAACAGTGATTAAGAGTGAAACTGGAGAGTTGAGGCCAGCCAGGGCAACCACTGGCTGGAGAGTGTGCATTGATTATAAGAAGCTCAACTCTAAAACCAGAAAGGACCATTTCCCTCTCCCCTTCATTGATCAAATTCTGGACAAATTGGCTGGAAAAGCTTTTTACTATTTTCTTGATGGGTACTCAAGGTACAACCAAATCCCTGTGCATCCTCAAGACCAAGAGAAAAACCACCTTTACCTGTCCTTTTGGCACTTTGCTTACAGAAGGATGCCTTTTGAACTTTGTAATGCGCCAGCCACTTTTCAGAGGTGTATGTATGCCATATTCTCTAATATGATTGCCAAGTTTTTGGAGATTTTTATGGATGACTTTTCTGTCTATGGGGACAGCTTTGGCCAGTGTCTACAACACCTCAACCTAGTTTTGCAAAGATGTGAGGAAACCAATTTGGTTTTAAGCTGGGAAAAGAGCCACTTCATGGTAACACAAGGCATTGTGTTGGGCCATGTAGTCTCTAAAGAAGGGCTTGAGGTAGACAAGGCCAAAGTGGACCTCATTGCCAATTTGCCCCCTCCAAAAATAGTCAAGCAAATCAGATCTTTCTGGGGCATGTGTCAAGCAAATCAGATCTTTCTGGGGCATGTGGGATTTTATAGGAGGTTCATTAAGGACTTCAGCAAAATTGCTAAGCCATTGTGCCACCTACTCTACTAGGATGTGCCCTTTGACTTTTCTGATGACTGTCTTAAGGTTTTTGAAACATTGAAAATCTGCCTCACCTCTGCTCCTGTACTCCAAACACTAGACTATACCCTACCTTTTGAGCTGATGTGTGATGCATCAGACTTGGCATTAGGTGTTGTTTTGGGCCAAAGAAAAGATAATCAGCCTGTGGTCATTGCTTATATCAGCAAGTCACTTGTTGAAGCTCAGCTGAACTATACCACAACTGAGAAAGAGCTTCTAGTAGTGGTTTATGCTGTTGACAAATTTAGAGCCTACCTACTAGGATCTAAAACTGTAATCTTCACTGACCATTCAGCATTAAAGTACCTACTGTCCAAGAGAGATGCTAAGCCTAGGCTGATTAGATGGATACTCCTGCTACAGGAGTTTGACATCAAAATCAAGGACAAAAAGGGTGTGGAGAATGTGGTGGCTGACCACTTGTCCAGAATTATCTTGGAGAAATGCCTGGATGGCCCTACAAATGATGCCTTCCCTGATGAGCAATTATTTGCCATCCAATCCTTAGTCCCTTGGTTTGCACACATTGTCAATTATCTAGTTATAGGAAAGATTCCTCCCCACTAGACCAAAATGGATAAAGACCTGTTCTTCTCAAGGGTCAAGTATTTTTTCTGGGAGGAACCTTGCCTATACAAGTACTGTGCAGACCAGATCATCCGAATATGTGTTCCTGAAAGTGGTATCCCCAGTATTCTGACCATGTGCCATGAAAATGCCTGTGGAGGCCACTTTAGTGGGAGAAAAACAACTGACAAGGTCCTGCAGTGTGGTTTTTACTGGCCATCTGTATTCAAGGATGCATACACACACTGCAAGGCATGTGAGAGATGTCAAAAATTAGGAGGGCTGTCCAAAATAAATTCAATGCCTTTACAGCCCATCCTTGTTGTAGAACTGTTTGATGTATGGGGAATTGACTTCATGGGCCCCTTTCCTCCCTCTAATGGTTACCACTTCATCCTAGTGGCAATGGACTATGTTTCCAAATGGGTAGAAGCCATTGCCACAAGAACCAATGATAACCAGGTGGTCCTCAAATTTGTAAAGAACAACATTTTCTCAAGATTTGGAACCCCTAGAGCTATTATCAGTGATGGGGGTAGCCATTTCTGCAACAGGAATTTCGAGAGCTTGCTCAAGAAATATTCTGTGACCCATAGGATTGCTACTCCCTACCACCCACAAATAAGTGGGCAAGTTGAAATTTCCAATAGGGAGATCATGCACATCCTTGAGAAAATAGTTAGGATTGACAGGAAAGATTGGGCTGAGAAACTGGATGATGCACTGTGGGCCTATAGGACTGCCTATAAGACTCCCATTGGAATGTCCCATTCAGACTGGTCTATGGCAAGGCCTGCCACCTCCCAGTAGAGTTAGAACACAAGGCCTATTGGGCCATTAAGAATTTGAACATGGACCTAACTTCTGCTAGTCATCACAGGTCATTACAATAGTCAGAATTAGATGAGCTGAGGATGGATGCTTACACCAATGCCAGGATCTACAAGGAACGGGCTAAAGCTTTCTTCGACAAGGGCTTGCTGAGAAAAAGCCTCAAACCGGGTGGTAAGGTTTGGTTATTCAACTCCAAACTAAAATTCTTTCCTAGCAAAAATCCAAATGGGAAGGTCCCTATGTTGTCTTGAAAGTTTCCCCATCTGGTGCTGTAGAAGTCAAGGATCCCAAATCTGGGAGGACCTTCAAAGTGAATGGTCAGAGGCTTAAGCCTTGCATTGAACAACCTGCTGATCCTATGAGCACTATTCATTTTCATGGGACCCCTACATCTACCTGACCCGCAGTTGTGTCCATGTTGTACTATACTACTTTTGTTTCTACCTTAAGTTCTAGGAAATTTTAGGGGTTATGTGGAGTTTGATATTGTTGAGCTTAATAGAGTTTATGTGGGATTGGTATGATTTATTCTTCTTCTTCTGTGAATTACTGATTTTCGAATTTGAATGCATATTATGTGAATATTTGTGATGAGTAGGCTGCACTAACTATAGTTCCCCTGTTTGGCACTAGGCCCTCGCGCATTCCAAATTGTGATTTGGGAAGACTCGCGCAATTCGCATAGACCATTTCTTTCACTTGTCATGAGTTTCAATCTTTGTAGAATATCTCGCACTTCCATCTAACTCCCATAATCGCGAACGATATCTCGTGATCCCTTACCCAATTCTTGAGTCTAATGCATTTGTCATTTCCCACCACTCTCAATTAATTCCCGTGACTTGGATGTTATTCAACCGTTTCATCTTCCACCATCCTCGCTTTAAATACAGGAGACCCTGTTCATCTTCATCATCCTATCTCCTCTCACCCTTAGCAGTCCTTCCTCATCCTAATCATGGCGGATGATAAGTGATCTGTGCCTAACAAGTTTTACCCGATGTGGTTGGACCCGCCGCCACCTAAAGAGCCGGATCCCCTCCAACCCCTCTGGGATGAATACGACGAGGTTTTGCAAATCCTTGCCAAGGAGGAGGAGGAAAAGCTTCAGCCGCAGAAGAAGAAGCAAAAGATAGAGCCATCCCCTGCCCCCTCCACTCCCCCCCCTCCCCCCCCCTCTCCACCCCCTCCCCCCCTTTGCCTCTCTCCCTTCCTCCCCCCTTTTTTTGATTTTTTTTTTATCTTTATTGAATTTTTCTTTTCTGATATGCTGTACAGTTTTCTATTCTTGGTTATTTTGTTTCTTGTTCTGGTCTTTTCTATGTCAGAATAACTCACGCAGACACCTTTGAACCAGTGAGGACACTGCTCCTCTTAGGTTTGGGGGTGTGCCAGGCAGACCCTCCCAATGGAATAGCTAACATAAGTGCAGCAGACTCATCTGAGCAATATGGAAATGGACCTCTGTTCACTTAAGAATCATGAAAATAAGAAGTTTAAAATTTTTGCAAACCTTGGACATTATAAACTTCTAATACTCCACATTTCCATGATAATATATCACCAAGGAAACTCACTTATATCAGCACTTAGTGAATTAGTAGAGAGAGAAAAAGGTGAGGACATACTTAAAAGTTCAAAGGAAGACCATAACCAGTGAGAATTGGGCCTATATAAAAAAAAAAATTTCATCTTTCGAGGAGTAACCAAGGCAATCCCTTCTAGTTCTAAAGACTGACTGAGTCACTATGCTCACTAGAAGTTAGGTAAATCCAAGTTGAAATAACTGACAATACTCATGAGACTGAGGAACGGATCAAGGCCTTCTCTTGGACAGTTTGAGCCTAATAAGACTAACCCTTAAGTAACTGCCCTTGTCCATACCCCCTTTGAGCTTTAAATCCTAAATTTCTTCAAAATACACCTGAGTACTTGAACCTGAACCTATGAACCTACTTCAGCCTACCCTCACTCTGAGAATTCAGAAGGTAAAGGAGAAAAAGTTGAAGATGGACTAGCTATGGTCAACAGTAGGTGAATGGAAAAGAAATACCTCAAATCTGGTAGTATGATAATTGGGAGCATGGTGGCATTTCCGAAAAGTAAAAACAAAAAAAAATTAAAATAAATAAAAATCAGAAAATTCCACAAGAAGGAAACAAAAATAACAATGAAGAGAAGTAAGGGAGGAGTCAAGAGGAACTTTCATTAGAAAATCAAAATCAAGAAGAGAAACTGATCACTTCAAATCTGAGAACCTCAAAGAAGATGAAAGGAGTTGAATTCAAGAAGGTGAAGTCATGAATCACCTCTGTCACCTACTGATTTCTCAATTTTGAACCCCTTCTCAACCCTCCATTCTTTCAACCCCACTCCATAAGCCACATTATAGCCCAGTTAAAAGCCCTTGTGATCCAAAAGTTGAGTGAGCTGTCATGTAAAGATAAAGAGTTATCCAATCTATGGTGAGGAACTGCCTATGATGTCAGCACTTAAGAACTCTGCCTATGATCATGCTTACAAACCCATTTGGGGGATGTAACTGCTCTTGAGCCTGTGAGAGAATGAACCCCTCAACAAAACCCTTATGAGAGTATGCCCTGCAAAGTTTTTGGGTCTGAACTTGAATGCATTATGTATGACCTTAACCTAATTTTTGACCTAATGATAAGCTTAGTGCTAGCACACACTAGTGCAATTTTCTGTGGCTGTAAACTAATTGGAAATGTTGTGCAATCATGAAGAGTTTATGTTGTTTAAGTTACTGTGCAACCAATGAACTAAATTTTTTTTATGCTTAATGATGTAAGAGTAAACTAAGTCTGCCCCTTGATTGCTCATTGGATGATATTGCACTTTTGTTAACTGTTTCATTGAAGAAGTTTGTGGGTGTCTTCACTGAAAACCCTCAGGAGACTTCACTCCTCCACTAGGGATCACCTAGGGGTTTAAAAGGCTTGGTACATATGCTAAATGTATTCGTGCTCCCTACGAAAGTGGTATTTAATTTTTATATTAGGTTTAATGTAGCTTTGCTAAGGGACTAGCAAAGATTAGGTTTGGGGGTGTGTTAAGACCTGAAAAGTACCACTTTTCACCCCTTAACTTAACCTTTAATTAGACTCATAGCCACCTAATAAGTCATTGTTAAGTGTTTTATGTAGGTAGTACCCAGCAGTGAAATAAGGCCAGGAATCCTGCTAAAAAACCTGTTTTGGCACCAGAAGTCCCTCAGCAGGATGAAGTCTGAATCCAGACCTGAAAATGAGCTCGCACAGTCTAGCTGAGCTTCTCAAGACTCTACAACAACTTCTTGCGCAGATGACTGACTAAAGAGCCTCAGAAACATAAACTCATGCAGCTCTCGCGAAGCTCAAGAATAGAACACCTCACACAGTCTCGCGCAGTTCAAAGCAGACTTCTCTCAACAGCACACAGTTCGCTCAGAACGGCTGAGAAGAGAGAGCTTCAGAAGACTCCTCGCGCAGCTGTCGCACAGTCACCGCGGGATGCAACTATCAGAAGAGAACTCCTCGCATAATTCTCGTGCCATTCAAGAAGAAAGCATCCTTGCGAAGGCAAAGCCACCCTCGCAAAGATCAGTTAAGACATGGGACCTCGCGTAGTTCAGAACTCATCAAAGCCTCGTGAGGTAACTCGCGAAGCCCAGTGAGGATAAGTGCTCACGAAGTTCTTACACTATTCAAATCTATCCTCGCGAAGATCAACCTCGCGGCTGCTTAAGCTCCAACCCCACGACATCTGAGGCTCTGATGTCCACTCAACCTCGCGACTGCCTGAAGAGAAAACCAAGCCAACCTCGCGAAGGCGGAAGCTTCAATTTCAAATCATCCTAGCGAAGAACAAAAGCTACCATGCGACAAGTCTAGGAAACAATGGCTACCTAGTGAAGCTCTGAACCTCAAACTTCCATCTCTTTAGCTGAGGACTTTTTGGGAATTTTCAGCAATTAGGGCACGCACTCCCACGCTCAAATCTTCGTGCACGCGCCCAAGGCATCGGAGGATCACTATTCAGCCATGTGGCATCGTTAAAATTAGGGTTTCCTAACCCTAATGCGCCACCACACCACTGCTATAAATACCCACACTTAGCTTAGGTTTGAGGGAGCTTAGACTTTCTTTTCTTTCTACATCCTGGAATAGCTAAGAACCCATCTCATTTCTGGGAGACCTGATCTGAGATCGTTTAGTTTTTCTTTTTGTAATTGTAAGTAGCTTTCTTTTTCTTTTTCCTTCTCTCCATAGTCCAGCACTTGCTGGCTATGTCTTTGTATGTGTTTTGAACTAGATTAATGGAAGTTCTGTAATAGGATCTGTACTTTGTGGGATTTGTGTTTGTGTGTGAGATGCTCTGTGCAAGGCTGCTACCTTGTGATCCACCATTGCTTTGGCTGTATTTCAAGGCAATGGAGGACTGATTCTAAGGGCCACTCAGATCCAAGTGACCTATGTGTCTGGGCTATCATGGTCCTATACAACCTTAGCCCCACCACAGGACCCACTAGATCTGAAATCCCCATGGGTGCTTGAGCTGATAGCCTTGTGACCATGGTGGAAGCAGCGATATTCTTGTTTTGTCTTGGGCTCCATGAGGAGGATAACCTCTGGGATAGTCTGTGACCATTTAAGTGGACAGATTATAGCCTTAGGGTGATTCTAATCCACCGATCCAAGATGGATCCTTCTTCTTTGCACCTGAGTTTGTAGAAGACTGGTGGGAGATTGTACAGAGGCAGACTCCCCTATATTTGTATAGATCCGCCATGAGATGTTGGATCTGATCTGGTCATAGAGATTGTAGGCTGGTGACTGGACCATTGTAGCCTCACTCAAGCAATGGACAGCTAGATCGAAGGTTGTACTCAATCTCTTGCTGGTTCTATGTGTCTGGGCTATCATGGTCCTATACAGCCATAGCCCCACATATAGAGCTTTAGAGGTTGAGGTTCCCTATGGATTCTTGAGCTGGTAGCCTGGATGAAATAGTGCCTGCAATGATTTACTGGTTATGTTTTGACCCATCCCTGGATAGTGGTTCCCCTATGGGATAATTTGTGACCATTTGAGTGGACAGGTTATAGCCTTAAGGGTGGAATCATGGCAGAGTGATGGGTTGGATCCTTTCTCCTTAGTGGTGATAATGTAGCCACTGGACAAGATTTCTATAACATTAGATCTGAATCTGAGTTACAAAACTCCTCTGATCTGGGCTCACTAACATACTTCTCACCCTTTTATATTTATTTTCCACACTCCATTCATCCTCTCAACCCTTTCTGTATTTTAGACATTAGAATACTTAGAATAAGTGACCTTAAACTCCCCTCCTTTTAGGACTGCCAGATCTATAGTCAGGTCTGGAGGGACTACTAGAGATGGCTCCTTTGGAGCTGTAGATCACCTTTCCATGTGGGACAAACTCTTACTTATCAAAACTTGCTATAATGGACCCTGTATCTTGCAGGTCTAGGATTTCTTAGTTGTGCTGATTCTATCTCCTGTTTTACTCTTTCTTTGATTTTCAAATGACTTTCACCACCAACCAATAAAGTAAGCACACACTCAGAAATCCGCCAATAGTTAGGCATCTCCAAGTTAAAATAATTGACAACACTCATGATACTTAGGAAAGGATCAAGGCCTTCTCTTAGACAGTTTGAGGCTAAACAGACCAAACCCTAATCAACTGCCCTTGTGCATACACCCTTCAAGCCTTAAATTCTAATTTTCTTTCAAAATACACCTGAGTACTTGTACCTGAACCTATGGACTTGATTCAAACTTACCCTCACTCTGAGACATTAGGAGGTAAAGGAAAAGGAGATGAAGATGGACAAGATAAGGTCAACATTGGGTGAATGGAGAAGAGAAACCTAAGAGCTTAGCAGTGTAGCAGCTGAGGAAGGAAGTGGCAGGTCAGAGAAATAAAGATCTGATGGTCTAATTGAATCTATAAAAAAAGAAAAAAAAATTGAAGAGGAATAAGAGAGTGGTCAAAGAGGAAAATTTCATTTGAAAAACTAAAAATAGGAGGAGAAGCTGGCCACTTCAAGTCTGAAGAATTTTAAAGAAAATGAAATATGCTAAATTAAAGAAGGTGAAGTCATGAATCACCTCCTTCACCTACTGCCTTCTCAATTTTGAATCCTTTTTTAACCTTTCATTCTTTATAATCCATACCATAAGCCACATCACAACCCAGTCAAAAGACCTTGTGATCCACAATTGAATGAGCTGTCATGCAGAGATGAGGAGTTGCCCAATCTATGGTGAGTACTAGCCAATGATATCAGTACTTAGACGCTTTGCCGATGCTCATGCTTACAGACCCATTTGAGGGCTGTAACTACTCTTGAGCTTGAGAGAAAATGAAAACCCTCAAGGTTCATTGTGAGAGTATGCCCTGGAGAGCATTGGCTCTGATATTGAATGTATTGGGCATGACCTAACCTAATTTTTGAATTAATGATGAGCTCAGTGCTAACATACAAGTGTTGTATCCCTTGTTGTGAACTAATTGGAAATGTTATGCATTCATGAGAAGTTTGTGATGATTAAATATTTGTGCATATCATGTATTTAAATTTCTCACATTTGTATTGATTCAAAGGTAAACAGATGCTCTATTTCTTGACAGCTAACTTCCTGATCTTGCACTTTTGCTAACTGTTTCATTGAGAAGTTTGTGGGTATCTTCACTGAAAACCCTCAGGAGACTTCATTCCTCGACTAGGGATCACCTAGGGGATCAAGAGGCTTGGTACATATGCTAAATATATCCGTGCTCCCTACGAAAGTGGCATTTAAATTTTTAGAGTAATTGTTTTAAATTTTCCTTTGCTCAGGGACTAGCAAAGATTAGGTTTTGGAGTGTGTTATTCATTGAAAAGTACCACTTTTCACCTCTTAACCTAGCCTTTGCTGGACCTTGAAGCTCACTAATAATCATGTTTTAAGTTTATTTTATAGTTAGCAATAATCTGTATAGCTTAGTACAAAATCTATACTTATTGGTCCAAAGAAGAGAGAGAATACATGTAAAGGTGACAGCCAAGCCAAAGTCTAATGGAACACCCTGGTAGTGCTCACCATGGTGATTCAATTGCTGGTCATCATTGACCAAAAGCCTAGTAGATGGAAGAAGTTAGCTGAGAATGGAGGAAGCTGCAACAACAACAAATGCAATGCATCAGAGTGTCAAAAGAATCATCTCACAGTTGAGGATCCCCCTTGCAAAGCTAAAGATGCATTGAAAGTTGCCCTCGTGCAGATCTGCCGCGTAGTCAAGAGGAGAACAGAAAAGTTATAGTGAAGATCTCGCGATTTAAAACTCTCAGAATTTATCCTCACAAAGCTCTCATGAAGATTGAGTCCCAAAGCCGCTACGCGCAGAACATAGCGAGTTCATATGCACAAAGAACAATCTATCACCTTGCAGAATTCTCACGTAGCCAAAGAAGAGAGAGACGCCCAAAATTTCTCTCACGCAGCTCTCGTGCACCCTGGACCCTAATCAGTTACTCATTACGAGCAGGCGCCTATCGCATAAGCACTCAAAGAAGAGAGAGAGCTCAAGCTCTATCTGTGAAGAGTCACAGTGCTCCGTGAGCATCTCCGCATGACGAAGGTAGTGCAAAGGAACTGTGCGATGAACTAAAGATTGACTACACGAGTAAGCACTTCTCACCAGCTAAAGGCTACTCCATGAAGGCTCTGTAACTGCGCGAATGAACTAATGCAGATGCCAGCCACGTGAAGCTCGGGCTCTCCACTTCTCAATTTTAATTGAAGGACTTTTTAGAAATTTCCTAAGGATAGGGCACACTTTCCGAGGCATAGATTTTGAGGTGCATATCTCCAGGCATCCAAGGGTTGAAACAATGCCACGCTTGCTGGAAAATTTAGGGTTAATCTCTTCAGAGCCAAAGCCTTATGAACAAAGTATATAAGTTGTGCTTAGAATTTATTATTTTCATCTTTCCTTCATCCTCTGTCAACTGAGAACTCCAGCAGGCTAGGGTTAGGGTTTGATCATCTCTTTTTCTTATTTTTCTTCTCTCTTAGCCCAACATTTGCTGACTAATCCCCCTCTAAGCAGCTAGGTTTAGATTTTTATTTCAGTCTTGTAATAGGCTTAGTAGACATTAGGATTTTGGATGAGCAGTTGTGTACCAGTTGCAGCTTGGAGGGCAGTTCATTATAAGTTTGGTTTTCATTAATGGATTGTTGTTTTAATGCTTACTCAATCTATTATTTTTCTATCTGTCTGTAGTTCTGAATAGGCTATAGCATATATATAGGATTTGAGATTATTGAAAGACCCATGGAAAGCAATGCTGGATCTATAGAGAGATTTGGGGAGCTTGGAGGCCTGTGGACCATGGTGGTCATAGCAGTTTACATGTTCTTTCTTAGGCCTCTGTGGTATGGACAGACCAATGGGATACCCTGTGACCATTCGAGTGGACAGAGTATAGCCCTAAGGTTGCATGCATTCACATTTTGAGAAGGATTCTTCTCCCCTGCGCATGAGCTTCTAGAGCCTTGTGAGGAAGTTTATATAGAAACTGGCTCCCCTCTGTTTTACCTAGCCAATATCAGATGTTAGATATGATCTCTTTGTAGTAATTACAACTTGAGGCTATGTCATTGCAGGCCATTTGTAGCAATGACCAGTTGAATCTAAAGCCCTGTTCAACATGTTGCATGGTCCTTTTTGTGGGCATTAGTGAGCCGTTGGCCTTAGCAAAGCACTTAGGATCTTATGGGTTGGAATACCTAAGGATGTCAGTCAGGTCTGTGCGCAGATCTGGAGAGCTTGTAGCACTGGCATTACATAGTACTGCAATAGTATTCATGGCTTGATCTGGTCCAGTGGCTGGGAAAATGATCAGTTCACTCCTCTGGGTTAGATTGGCAATGCCTATTTTAAGCAATGGGATTTAATAGACTCTATTGGATACCCTGTGACCATTAGAGTTGACAGAGTATAGCCCTAAGAGCGCCCCAAATAGCATGGGTTAAACCGGATATTTTTACCTTGTTGAGGCTTTTAATAGCGTCTCAGCAAGGAACACTGCAGAGATATACTAAATCTGAGTTACATCACTGCTTTAACTCTAGCTTAACCTGCTTACTTCTCATAATTTTTGTATTTTATTTTAGCCCACAATTCCACCGTCTCCCCCTTAACCCTTCTTTAGGATAGAGCTATATTTTATTTCTTTATTTTTAGGATTCATTTAGTGTAGTCATGACACCCAACTCCCTTTCTTAGGATTGTCTGATCTGTAGCCAGATCTGAAGGCCTACTATTATAGCCCATTTTGGGTTCTAGATCAATTTCTCTGTGGGACAAATTCTTACTTATCAAAACTTACCACAATGGACCCTGTATCTTGCAGGACTATGTATATTTCAGACTTGCTGTGCTGACCCATCTCTATATCCCCACTCTTGATTTATTCTCTCCATTGTTCTTAATAAAATAGCAGCAAGCATCTGAAATAATTACCAACATGCATTCCAAGCAAATTGGCTGAAACCAAGCTGCCCCCCCTGGGTCTTCAGTTCCAGACCCTTTTGTCCTAGTTCTTAATAGAGGCATGCATATTATGCACGCCTTGATTAAAGCTTGTTTTTTTGCAAATAATGGTCGAATTTAAACTTATGGGTTTGACTTGTGGACCACCCCAAAGTATGGGATGGGTTTCTTTAGGACCCTAGTACCCCCACTAGCTCTCTTTATCATCCTTTGGCCACTTATATACCCACTCTATCATTTACCATTAAAACCCAATTCCCACCTATCTAAGACCTAGAAATCCTTAGGTTACCCATTACCTAATTTCTAAACTCATTAGCACCTAAGTACCCTCCTAATCACCTCTCCATCTATAAATAGAGATCCCTCCCCCCCTTGTTTAAGACACCTTTTCCAAACCTAAAAGAAGAACTTTACAAAAATCCCTCATCATTCCAAGATTCAAAGCATCCAAGCCTTAGAATTTTAGCTTCCTTCATAGTCATTACACCTCCATCACTCCTAAGCCTTCAAACCTTAGTTAGAACTCTCTCATACCATCATTCCTAACCTCCTAAACTTCCAACTTTTAGCAAATCTATGACCTTTTCCTCAAACCATTTACTTTCGGAAGCTCATCGGATTTACCATCGACGCGACGATCCGACAACGGTGCTACAAGGGCCAGAGAGCTCCGGCTCTCCCCTTTATTCCTCTACCTTCTTTTGCTTTTCCTCTATCCTTGAATTTGAGTCGTTACGCTGTCGAAATTTCAATGATTGCGGGGAGCTCAAATAGGATCAGACTACCTTCGGGCAAGAGGAAGTGCTGGATAATTTTATATTTTTAATATACACTTGGCCATAGTAGAGACCACTTACGAGCGGGTCAAACGGGGGCCTAACACCTTCCCAATTGCTAACTGAAGTCCTTACCCAAGAGGCTTTGGCATTGACCAGTGATTCAGAGTCATATCTCACACTTTGGTGCTCACGATATTGATTTTAGATATCTCGGAACACTAAAAGCTCCAGATGATGACTTGTTGTATTCAATTTTGGGTTATGTTCTTTTTATTATAAAGAAAAGGGCAAAATATGATAAAAATAAAGGAGGACAAAAATAAAACAAAAGGGAAAAAGAAGATGGAATAGAACACAATCCAAAACAACCACAGTCTTGCAAGTTCCAGGGCTTCTGTAGCATGTTTTGATAAGTAAGAGTTTGTCCCATAGGGATTAATGATCTAAAAATAATAGTACACCACCAGATCTGCTACAGATCTGGCAGCTCTAAGCCTAAACTAGGAAAGCAAAGTAAAGAGAGGGTGTTTTTGGGGTTGTCACAACTAACTAAAAATAAAATAAAACTACAAATAAAAATTATAATAAAAGAAAGGGGTTTAGAGAAGGATGGAAGTGGTTTGATAAAATAAACAGAAAATGTGGGAAGTAAATAGCTAGGGATTGATTTTTTTACTGAAAAAGACATGGTAAGGCAGAGTAAGAGTTGGAACTGCAGTTGTCCTTTATTTGGCTACAAGCACAAATGCAAGGAAGAAGAATCCAACCCAACCCTGAGATATGGATTAGTCCTAGGGCTATATCCAGTCCACTTAAATGGCCACAGGATATCCCATGGATATACTCCAGTCAATGGGGGTAAAAAGTCAAAACTGGAAAACCACTGCAGCCACTATGTTTGCAAGGCTACAAGCTCATGCATCCATAGGTGCAGAAAATCTATGAAGATCTAAATGCAAAATACAAGAACTTACAGATTCATTGAAAGTCAAAACAACTTTTCATTTCTTAAAATGAACTTACAATGGATTAGCCTTCAAAGCTGTAGTCTCTGCAAACCTCCATACCCTTTACAATGTTCTTACACAGTCCTTTTACAGCTTAAATCAACCCTATCTCTGTTACAGAGGCTTAGCCAGATATGCTAAGCCAAGGAAAAGAAGAAAACAAAAAGATGACCTAACCCTAAAAATGGTGACCTATGGCAAGAATATCCTCACAGCTCCCTTGTTTCAGATACCTTTTCTACATGCTTACATGGCCTATATATAATCCATAAAGTGGATTTTTACCTTGGCCAATCAGAGAAAAGGAGAATCAAATTAGTTAGGATTCTACTGATGCGGCTCTTTTTTAGCCAAGTGTTGCCCCTGACAGTTAGAAAAAGCACAACACACTTGGACAGGTGTCCCATGTGCTGTGGAAGTTTCAAAATACCCTTGAAGTCTAAAAGTAGCAGCTGGATCCCAAGCCTCGAGTTGATGAGGCTTCAGGCATATAATCTCGAGTAGATCTCAAGTGGCTAGGGTGCTTCTGAATGGTTCTCGAGTGGATGAAATCTTGAAGTCCAAAGCTGCTCGAGTGGATAAAGGTTTCAGCCAGATCTACTCGATAGGTTGAATTGCTTCTGAAGATAGCTCGGCAAGTTGGTCGACAGGTCCTCTGAAGGCACTATGTACTGCTCGACATTGTTTCAGATCTGCTCGACAGGCTATTTATGAAGATTTGATGTTCTCAAGACTACTCAAGAACTACTCGACATTGAAGATCTGAAGGTATATCTGCTCGAGATAGCTTCGAGTGGATGATTTGTTACAGGCATAGCTGCTCGAGATTGCTCTAGATCTGCTCAAGTGGTTGTAATGCAATCTTCTGAACTGCTCGAGAGTTGCTCGAGCTGAGATTGTTGAAGGTGCAGTGTGCTCAAGAGCTGCTCGAGTTGACAGTTCTGCTACTCAACTGGTTTGACTTGTCTACTGTAGGACTCCTTCAAGTGTGGGCCCCACTTTCCTTTCCTTGCAAGACTTCAAGGTGTCCAAGGCATGCTGAAAATTCCCTTGGTGAGGGGCCACCATGGTTCAATCTCTGTTTTTCCAACAGCTCTAATGCTTGGCTCTCATTCTCTTTTTCTTGGCATTTGTGAGATGGATTGCTGCTCATGCTACAAATTATTTCTAACTACAAAAACATGCTCAAAACTCAATTATTAAACAGTTCTAAGGTCCAGTAAGGGCTAGGTTAGGAGGTGGAAAGTGACATAATTCAGTGGTTAACACACCCTCAAACCTAATCTTTGCTCGACCTCAAGCAAAGGGAAAATTAACTAGTTATTCTATAAAAAATTTAAATGCCACTTTCATAGGAAGCACGGATGCATTTAGCTTATGCATCAAGCCTTTTCAACCTCTAGGTGATCCCTAGTGGAGGAGTGAAGTTGCCTGATGGTTTTCAATGAAGATACCCACAAACTTCATAATAAAACAGTTAAGTATAGTGCACACAGTGGCAAGTCAGAGTTCAACAAATAAAGCTTCATTCCACACCCTGTTCTTTCAAATTTTGAGGAGTTTAAAAATAGAAATGCAAACATTTTAACACTTAAATAAGCATGTCTCTCCATCACAACCAATCAACTTATATCAAGAGTATATAGTGTGTGAAAATCAGTATTGAACTCACCATTAATTTAAGAATTAGGTTCAAATATTACCCAATGAAGCTAATTTTTAGACCCAATCCTTACCAGGGCTATCACTCAGAAATGAAGCTTAAGGGTGTATCACATTTATTGCAGCTCATGATCAGTTACAAACCTCAAATAGGCCTGCAAGCATGAGCATAGGCATTGCTTCTAATTTCTGACATCCTCATGGTCTCTTCACCATAGATCATACGTTCCCTTATCTCCACATGACAGCTCACTTCACCTTGGATTACTAAGGTCTTTTAGATGGGTTGTAATGTGGCTTATGGTTGAGGTTTAAAAAGAATAGAAGGGGTAGAAAGGATTCAAAATTTGAGAAATCAACTAAGAGGAGGAGGTGATTCATGACTTCACCTTCTTCATTTCATCACAGCTTCATCTTCTTTCATGTTTTTTAGATTGAGAGTGGCCAGCTTCGTCTCTTCTTTTCCATTATTTTATTTTATTTTATTTTATTTTATTTTATTTTTTTATTTCTTCTTTATATATATATATATATATATATATATATATATATATATTATGAAATGCCACACATATACAACTGTCACACTGCTTCTTATGGATTGGTTCTCTTCTCCTTCCACCAAATGTTGAACTCCTCTCAACTATCTTCAACATCTTTTCCTTTACCTTCTGAAATCTTAGAGTGAGGGTAAGGTTGAATCAGGTCATGAGGTTTAGGTTCAAGTACTCTGGTGTTGGTTAATGAAAAATGAATTCTAAAGCTCAAACAATATAAACAAAGGGTTGTTCAATGGGTAGGTATTTTCAAGCTCAAACTATTTAAATGAAGGTCTTAGATCATCTCTTTAGTGTTATGAGTGATGTCAAATAGTTTCAATTTGAGGTGCCTAACATCTAGTAAAAAGGTATTGAATCATTCATTCCTTAGAGCAGAAAAATTGTCAAAGACACTCTTCAAAAGAAATTTTTTTTTATAGGCCCAAATCTCACTAGGTATGGTCTTCAATTGAACTCATGGGGTATATCCTCACCTTTTTCTCTCCTCTTTGGTTTAATAAGTACTGATTGTGAGAAAATTTCTTGATGTCAACTTCATTGAAGTGTTAAATTTTCAAAGGATTTTAGTTTTAAAATATTTGTTGTTAATCACTGAATTATGCCACTTTCTACCTCCTAACCTAACCTTTAATAGGCCTTTGAACTATTAATAACTAATGTTTAAGTATGTGTATTAGTAATAAATTACAGCTTAGTGTAACAATCCATCTAATGCATGCCAAGAAGAGAGCAAAGAGAGACACACCTTGAAGCTAATGGAAAGACAGGGATTGAACCAGTGTGGTCCCCACCATGAGGGCTGTTCAACATGCCTGGGCCCCCTTGAAGCCCTACAATTAAAGAGAAGTGGGCCCACACTAAATGGAGTGTAGCAGCAGGGTGGACAAGGCAGCAAAGAATTAGATCCTTAACCTCAAGTAGATGCTAAGTGCACTCGAGAAGTTGTCGAGCAGTTCAGTGACTGCTGCAGTAACCACTCGAGCAACTATCGAGCAGCTCTGTGTCTTCACAATCAACCTGTCGAGTAGCTCGAGCAGATTGCTCCTCCAGAAATTCAACCCCGAGTAGATCTCGAGCACTTCATAGTTGAAGCAGTGAAGTTGTCGAGTAGTTTAGGCTGCAACATTTGAACCTGTCGAGACCTTCAGATCCTACCTGTCGGCAGCCACTCGAGAACCATGCAGGAGCAGCTTATCCACTCAAGCTTTTATGCTTGAAGTTGTCTGAAGCATCAACCACTCGAGCAGCTCTATCTATTCAAGCCTCAGCCACTCGAGATCCACTCGAGTTTGATATTCTGGAGCATTTAAACCTGTCGGGAACCTCTCGAGAGTTATGTTCTGAAGCACAACCACTCGAGGCTCAGGTTCCTACTTGTACTTGTAAACTTCAAGGGTACTTTTGGAACAGCCCAACACATTGGGACACAACAGTTTTAATTTCCTTTTCACAATTGGTTAGGTGGGAATTAACTTTATTTATTTCAATCTGACTACATTGCTGCACTAATTTTAACTGCTTCATTGGTCTACCCTGCCATACCCCCACACCTAAGATAAACATTGTCCTCAATGTTTCAATAGACTTTTATTAAGGGGCAGCAGGGTTTGAAAAGAAATCATATATTCAGTAAAAATTGACATATAGCAGAAAAAAAAAAAAAAAGGAAACTAAGCACAATGCAAGTTTGGCACAAAAAGAAATTTTACTCACACAATTTAATATATTACAAAAACAACAACACAATTTATACAATGACTATTACAAGAAACAACACACAATTTATTTACACTCCTAAAAATAATCAACAACAGAAACAATCCTAAAATGCAACTACAACAACTCCTAAAGGTTATCTGAATCAGAGTTTAGATCAATGGGGTCTCTAGTAGTCTTCTCCTTGCCCTTCTTGACATTTCTTCTTTGGCAGCACCAACTTTTGTCCTTGAAGTTGTTGGTTTCCTTGGTTTGGTACTGCTCTTCTGAAGTGTAGGCTCTTGTATTTTAACTCCTTTGACTTATGTTGAAGGTTGTATATCTTTAACACCCAGAGATATGCGTGTGGCTGATAAGGATTCATACAGCCTTTCATATTAGTTGGCCCTCCTCTCATACAGCTGATACACAGTTACAGCATTGTCTAACCTTTCTTGCATGGCCCCCGGCTCCTTCTGATGCTCAAGTATGACTGCTTCCAAGCTTTTCCAATTTGTTGTCTTCATAGTTAGAGTTGATCCTCACATCTCTGTAGGACACTGTTTCTAACAAAGGCTACCAGCTGACACACATCCTCTGCAAGATATGGGTTGGCATCTATGTGAACAGTGAGGGTGGGTGCTGGAGGTAAGATGGTTGGGTTAGCTGATAAATGGCCACTTAGATGGGTCATGAGCAGATATGGATACAGGAGAAGTTTCAAGAGCAAGGTAGGTGGAAGGGGAGGGAATGGATGAAATGGAAAGGGTCAGCTCCCCCTCAGTGGGTTCAGTTTAGGTGAAAGTGGAGGATATGGAAAGGGGGACTATAGCTAGCTCTTCTGAGTCAAAGTCAGTTTAGGTGGTAGCATCAACTGTTGCCACAAATGTAGAAGGATGCTAGCATGGAGGAGGGGTAGGAACTGGGGTAGGTGTGGGTGGTTAGGGTGGTGGGATAAAAGTTTGAAGGGTAGATTGGATGGAGTTAAGGCTTGTTTGGATGGAGGCTTGGTTTTCTGTGTTGGTATGGATTTGGGATTGGAGAGAGGTTAGGACGGAAATGATTTGGGTTAGAGGGTCAAGTATGGCTAGGGTTGCAGGTTGGGTAGGAGGGATTAGTTGGAATGGTGAGGTAGGGGCATGGTTTAAATGGTAGAGTTGTGGGGATTCAGGTAGAGGGGTGTACTCATGCCTAATATCTCCCACAATGGAGTCTATTAAGGTTGAGTACCCTTCTGTTGTGAAATGGTCTTAGGTCATATGGAATTGGTCTTGGTTCTGTGAAAATGGAGGGGAATGGATAGGAGAGGGAATTGGGTCAATGGGCTCAATAGGGTTAGGTGGTTCAATGGCAATAACCATTGGCTCACTATCATTATAGGTAAAAGGGGAAGGTAGGTCTGGTGTTGGGCTTGGTATATAAGTGGGTATGGTAGTGGATAGGTTGGGTTTTGTGGTGGGGTGGTTGGTTTTCTTTTTGTATGTTTTATGGATTGGGGGTGTAGGAAGGTTGAAAGGGAAAATTATAGGAGGATTTGGGGCTGACACTAGAATGGAAGTGATGGTAGAAGGTGGGGAGGTGATGAAGGTACTAATGTAGGTATGGAATGGAGGGTAGGAGGTGCTGGTGATGATGATAAAATGAAAGGAAGGGTGGAAGGTGGCTGCTCTGACAAGGCTGCAGAGGCGACTGGAGTGGTTTTAGCAGTGGCTGTAGAGGTTTCTGCAGGAATGGTTGCTGCTGGCACCTTCTTTTTCTTCTTGCTTAGCAATGTCATGCTGATGCTTCACTTCTTTTTTCCAAATAAAACTAGTGGTAGCTCATCAGTGGGCTCCCCCAGTTTCCAAACATACCCTCCCTTCTTGAGCAAGACTGTGATCAGCCTGTTGTACAGTAGTCCTTGCAAATTTTTCTTCTTCTGGACTTTTCCATGTATGTCCTCCATACCATCAAATATCAACTTGGCAGCATTAAAGAAGTGCCCCTTGGAGAAGGAGAATAATGCATCCACTATTGGGTGCCTCCTTTCCTGCTGATGACCCGCCACAAATATATTTTTTCTCAAAATGGTGTCCATAAAAAGCATATTTGGGCTGAAATCACTTCTCATTATTGAATTCCCTGATACATTCTTCCCTTGAGTTAACTATTGGGCAATCTCCTTCATGGAGGCACTGATTGGGGCACCCAAGTTACAGGATGTGTCATATAATGCTGGGATGCCCAATGCCTCTACTATGTCAGTTGTGTCAACAACTGCCTCAAAATCATCAATGAGAATTACCATCACTGGATCCTCCCCCTTTGGTCCTCCTCCAGACTCCTTCATTCTGATGTTCTGGTACCATAGCCTCACTAGTCTAAGGTAAATAATTTCATCCAGAGGCTTTAATAATGAATCTAGGGAGGTTTTGGTAAAAAATTCTATGGCTTCCTTAGCCAGATCTTCCTTAGTGAAAAATGTATTATCAAAGGTTGTTTCTGGTACCAGATTGAGAGTAGCCACTAATTCATTTGGGGTAGTGAATGGGTCAACTTCAGGGGCTGCTACTTTACTCTTTTTCTGCTTCTTAGATTTGACAGTTTTAGGATTTTGGGTGGTAGCTCTGGATTTTTTTTTTTGAGGCTGCTGAGTCACTCGAAACAGCTTTTCTCTTAGCGTTTTCCATAGGAGCTTCAGGGGTTGAGGATGAGGCTATCCTCTGGGATTTTCTAGTTGGAGTAGGGGGATTAGTTTGGGCAGGGTTTAGCAAGTCTTGTAGGGTTTCTTCAAAATCTGAAGTTTCAGCCATTAACCCCTCCCCTAATTTCTATTCAACCCTAGGTCACCTTAAACACTCATCACACACTTAATCCACTAAATGGGGAGGAAAAAGCAAAAATGACTCAATCCAGTAAAACTATTCAGAGAAATGAAGAGGACTGAGAAAAAGTACTTAAAAACTTACCCAAAACTAGGGTATTGTTGAGGATAGTGCACAGTGAACCAAATACGTAGCTTCTTAGTGTGCAATGAGTGGCTTCAGTAGCTTAATCAAAATAGCAAAGGCAATGGGTAAATGTTGTAGCAGATGGTGCAGTTAAGAAGAAAGAAGAAATTTTAGGCCGGATGAATGTGTTTGAGTGTTAGAGCAAAATGTTGGAGTGAGAGAAATGGCCTGCACAACAGGTTGATATGCTAAGTACCCGAGTTTCGAGAGGCTGGGTGCTCAGAACAAACAGCTCAAGAGGATCTCGAGCAGATGGCAGTTATGCAAATGAGCCTATCAAGGCTCGTATGCTGAGAATATGAACTGCACGAGAGGCTTCTACACTGAGAACCCGCACTTCAAGAGGTTGGGTCTTCAGCACACAGATCTCGAGAGGATCTCGAGCAGATACCATTTATGCACATTAGCCTGTTGAGGCTGATTTTTTACTCCAGGTACAGTGTCTCGAGAGGATGCCTGAAGGCTCCTGATCCTCTCGAGAATGCTAAAAACAGCTCAATTCACACTTGTGCTGACAGGAACACTCTCATATATCAAATTTCAAAGATTCCTAATGTTAAACACATACATCCATACACAACAACACAGCATAACATTACACACATCAAGATTCATGAAAACAAACCACAAAAATAAAGACAATATTTATAAAATTTTAAAACACAAATAACAGCTATGATACACATGATGCATGGCTAGAGATCATACATCAATAGGAGGTTCTTGAAAATGAATGGTTTCAGAGGCTCCACAGTATTCTCAACACAAAGTTTGACCTCTGACCATTGACTTTCATGACCCTTCTAGAAGTAGGGTCCATGATCTCAACAGCACCAGATGGGAATGCATGAATGACAGTAAATGGCCCATCCCATCTGGATCTTAACTTGCCTGGAAAAAACTTCAGCTTAGAATTGAAAAGCCATACCTTAGCTCCATCAGCAAATTCCTTCCTAAGAAGGCTCTTGTTACGAAAGGCCTTGGCTTTCTCTTTGTAAATTCTAGAATTTGAATAGGCATCTAGCCTAAGTTCTTTCAACTCAGACAACTGCAGCTTCCTGTTCAAACCACCAAAAGTTAGATCCATGTTTAGAATTTTTATGGCCCAATAGGCCCTGTGCTCTAACTCCACTAGGAGATGACAAGCTTTGCCATAAACCAGTCTGAATGGGGACATCCCTATAGGGGTCTTACAGGTTGCCCTATAGGCCCACAATGCATCAGTCAATTCAGGGACCAATCCTTCCTGTCTGTCCTGACTATTTTCTCCAGAATGTGCTTAATTTCCTTATTAGAAATCTCCACCTGTCCACTGGTCTGTGGGTGGTATGGAGTAGCAATTCTATGAGTAACATAATACTTTTGGAGCAAGCTCTCAAAGTGCTGTTACAGAAATGGCTCTCCCCATCACTGATGATGGCTCTGGGGGTGCCAAATCTAGCGAAGATATTTTCTTTTACAAACCTTATGGCAATTTTGTGATCATTTGTCCTTGTGGCAATAGCTTCAACCCATTTGAAAACATAGTCAACAGCCACCAGGATGAAATTAAAGCCCATTAAAGGAGGGAAAGGACCCATGAAATCTATCCCACAGATATCAAATAGCTCAACAACAAGGATAGGTTGCAATGGCATTGAATCTCTTTTTGATATTCCCCCCATCCTTTGACATCTCATGTAGGCTTTGCAGTGCTCAAAAGCATCCTTGAACAAGGATGGCCAATAGAAACCACACTGTAGCACCTTAGTTGTTATCTTTTTCCCTCCAAAGTGACCTCCACAGGCATTTTCATGACACATGATCAGAATACTATGAACTTCATTGTCAGGGACACACTTTCTGATCACCTGGTCTGCACAATATTTATAGAGGTAAAGATCCTCCTAAAAAAAATACTTGACTTGTGAAAAGAACAAGTCTTTGTCCATCTTAGACCAGTGAGAAGGGATCCAACCTATAGCAAGGTAATTTATAATATTTGCAAACCATGGTAAACTTGACTTGATGCCAAACAATTGCTCATCAGGGAATGAATCCTTAAGTGGTGTTGCAGCACTTTCATCAATCACAATCCGGGATAAGTGATCAGCTACCACATTCTCTACCCCTTTTTTGTCTTTGATCTCGATATCAAACTCCTGCTTAAGTAAGATCCATCAAATCAACCTAGGTTTTACATCTTTCTTTTCCAGCAAGTATTTTAGGGTAGAGTAGTCAGTAAAAATTATAATTTTAGACTACAACAAAAATAAGGTCTAAACTTGTCCAAAGCAAACACTACAGTCGAAAGGTCTAAACTTGTCCAAAGCTAACACTATAGCCAAAAGGTCTAAACTTGTCCAAAGCAAACCCTAGTAAATAAGGTATAAACTTGTCCGAAGCAAACACTACAGCCAAAAGGTCTTTCTCAATGTTTGTATAATTCAATTGAGCTTCTGTCAGTGTTCTGCTTGCATAATAAACTACACAGGGCAATTTCTCTCTTCTCTGTCCTAAAATAACTCCAACAGCAAAATCAGATGCATCACACATCAATTCAAAGGGTAGAGTATAATCTGGGGCCTGGATCACTAGGGCAGTGGTCAAACATTTTTTTAATATCTCAAATGCCCTCACACATTCAGCATCAAGCATAAATAGCACATCTTGACAAAGCAAGTGGCACGAGGGTTTGGAGATCTTGCTGAAATCTTTAATGAACCTTCTATAAAAACTAGCATGTCCTAAAAATGATCTGACTTGTTTGATAGTTTTTGCTGGGGGCAGATATGAAATCAGGTCAATCTTTACCTTGTCAACCTCTATGCCCTTCTGGGATACCACATGGCCAAGCACAATTCCTTGGGTGACAATAAAGTGGTTCTTTTCCCAGCTCAAAACCAAGTTGGTTTCTTCACACCTTTGAAGCACAAGACAAAGGTGATGCAAACATTGATTGAAATCATCCCCATAGACTAAAAAGTCATCCATGAAGATTTCTAAAAACTTATCAATCATATCAGAAAAAATAGCATACATGCACCTTTGAAAAGTGGCAGGTGATGTCGCTCCAAGTGTGCCATAATTGTGTGCATTATGAATCAAAAATTAAAGAATTAAAGAATGCTAGGTTATATGGATGTTAACTTATGAAAGGGATATCAGCACATTGGGGCTAACACTGGCCTGCAAGATCAGGGCCAATTGTAGCAAGTTTTAAAAGTAAGTATTTCAAGATCGTCCACAGAGAATTTTGTCTAAACTGAGAGATAAACCTCCAGATCTGTGCTACCAGATCTGGCTCTATAATAATCTAAAAAAAAGAATAGATAAAAGAGAGTGTTGGATTGTGTCACATTTAACTATAAGCAAATAAAGAAAAGAACTAACTACACGATCCAGATCCGAGTTGGGGAGATGTTTAAAATAAGACAAATGCAGAAATAATAGCTTCATGTACTTTAGCCTCTGAATTTTAATGGAGAATCTGTAGTTCAACAGAGCAGATTCAATCTTCATCTGGCTACCAGCACAGATGTAAGAGAAATAAGTCCGAATTAAGGAATAGGTTTAGACTTATGGCTATGATTTGTCCACTTAAATGGTCACAGATCATCCAATAGTTGTGGCCTATTCTTTAGTTAGTTCGTAACATGAACATCGTAAATCTTTGCTAGAATTAGGTTACCAACGCTAATTAGCATTGAGTGATGAATTAAGGGAAGTTGCATGCGGATGAGTGAATCTAAAGAAGTCTAATGCACTAAGGTGAACATTGAGAACCCTCGACATGACTCCAATGGAGAAGACACAAATTACAAAGAACCTTTTAAAATCCAAAATTACAATTCTGAGCACGGCTTCTTAGAGAGCCCTCGGACTTCTGATCTTGAATCCAAACTTGGAAGTACAAATCACTCACAATGGCTCTCAAAGGTAAACTACAAGAAGGGATTACGGGGGTTCGGGATAAGCTATCTGACCGGAATGAGGGAAACAGAGATGAAATCTCTAAAATCTGGATACCCAAATTGGGCAAATGGTTCGTCTATTGATAGTTTTCCCTAAGCCAGCTCAAATGTGTATCAACCAATCAATTGGATAGATCTGTATCAACCAATAGGAGTCGAGCACTAGGATCCGGATCTGTTACGGCCAATCAAAACCGCTTGATCTGGTTCACCAATCGAAACAGAGGCATCAATTACGTTATGCATTTTGAAAGTTTGTTAGAGTTTCTAGAAGTTCCGCCAAGTAATTTCATCTTTGGGTGTTCACATGGGGTGGAATATGCCTTTGGTTCGTGCTCGAGAATCTTCCGGAATGTCTCGGGCTTTTCAATGCATTGGGCGCATGTAGCGATTCTTGAATTGCCCTTGTTAAAGCTGCGAATCTCGAATACCTTTTCGCAGAGTTCGGGGCCTTTTCAAAGTTCAATGACTTCTAAAGCTCTATTAGCAAAGTTCAATCTTCTTTTCGAGGAGTTGGATGCTCTTCAAAGCTACACTGAGTTTTAGTCCTTTTCGCAGAGTTTAGGGGCCTTTTCGCAAAGTTCAATGACTTCGAAGCTCTGCAAAGTTTAATCTTCTTTTAAGTGTTTTCTTCTTTTCATAAGTTCAAGGTTCTTCTGAAAAGTGCAAGTTCTTTGAAAAAGAACTACGTAGTGCATTCTCTCATTGAAATGTTCCTGCTTCTCTTACAGTCTTTGCCTCTTCTATTTAGACCTTTCCACGGTGATGAGGTTGTTTCTTCACTTCCTTCCTTTGACCCATGGATTGTCATCTTTTGGCACTTTTGAGCTTTTATGGTTAAGCATGTCTTTATTGTTAGCTGCAACATAGGCACTTAAAATACTTATTTAGTTCTCTCAAGGGTCTATCAAGGCCCAGATTAAGGGGTGAAAAATGGTATTTTCCAGTTCTCAACACACCCCCAAACCTAAGCTTTGCTAGTCCCTGAGCAAAGACAAAATTTAAAAATAGAATGAAAAGCCATTTTGTAGGAGCACGTTGCATTTAGCATATGCAACAAGCCTTTTACACCCCTAGGTGATCCCTAGTGGAGGAGTGAAGTCTCCGGAGGGTTTTCAATGAAGGTACCCACATACCTCGCCATGGGACAGTTGGCATTAGTGCTCTATCAGCCCATGAGCAATCAAAGATCAATATTAGTTACTCTTGAATGAATGTTTAAACAGAAATTTAGGTTTATTGTTTGCAAGGGATTTCAACATTTATAAACCTTATGAATGTTTCACTCTTTCCAACTGTGAGCAGCCATAGAAATCATGCAAATGTGTCGTGAGTTCATCATTTGAATAAAAATTAGGTTATAAGTCATACTTAATGTGCTCAAGTTCCAACCCAAACACTTACGGGTGTACTCTCATCAAGATTTACATTTGAAGGGTTCATTTTCACTCAAGCTCAAGAGCGTTACATCTCCCAAATGGATTTGTAAGCATGAGCATAGGCATGATTCTCAGTCTTGGCATCCTTGACATCTCCTCACCATACATCCGGAAACTGCTTATCTCCACACGACCGTTCACTCAACTTTGGATCACAAGGACTTCCAGGCCGGGTTTGTTGTATGGCTCGTGGAGTGAGGTTTCGTGGATAGGAAGGTTGAATGTGTGTTTGGATTTTTGAGAAGTCAGAATTGAAGGAGGTGGTTCATGACTCCACCTTCTTGAGTTTAGCTTCTTTGAGATTCTCGTGTTCAAAGTACTCAGTTCTTCTTCCTTTGATCTTGAATTTTCAACATAAAGTTCCCCTTTTGCCTTTTTTGCTTGCTTCTTTTCACATTGTTTTCTTTACTTTCTCACCACCATCGCCCATTTTGAGGTGTTTCTTCTTGATTTATTTTGATATTTGGCCAGAAATGTTCCATCTTTCCTTCTTTCTCGTTTAACTGCTCAATTCTCAAGGTGAGGGAAGGCTGGATTGGTTCCATTGGTTCGGTGCAAGAAAATGGGTGTTTTGATGAAGCATTGTAGGATTTATAGCTCAATTGGGGTACAAACAAGGCGAGATCTTTCTTGGTTGGTTCATTAAGCTCAAGTCGTCCAAAGAAGGCCTTGATCTTTCCTCGGTTTCATGAATCTTGTTGCTTGTTTTGATTTGGAGTTTCCTAATTTCTAGTGGATCTAATGCCTCAGATCCTTTGAATCGGAAAAGGGTTGCCTCGGTCACTCTTCAACAGAGATGTAAAACATATAGGCTCAATTCTCACCTTGGTTATGGTTTTTCCTTGAGCTTTTAAGTATATCTTTACCTTTTCTCTTCTGTGGACTTGCTATGTGCTAATACAAGTGTATTTTCCGTGTTAACATCATGGAAATGTGGAATATTGTAGGGTTTAGAATGTCTAAATTCTTGCAAAGAAAAATTTAAAATTTCCACATTGTCATGATTCTTAAGTAAATTGATTCATTTCCTGATTACTTTGGTGATTGTGATGCCCTTATGCTAATTATCCCATGGGAAGGGCCTGTTTGCCATACCCCCAAACCTATGGCGACCAGTGTCCTCACTGGTTCAAAGGCGGCATGGTCACATTATAGGAAAATTGAAACAAGGCAGCAAAATCGAGAAAGTGTAGTTCGCAAAGAACTGAGCTTCAGTATGTCTATTTGAAATGGATTTGGCTCCAGAAAGATCTTTTCGCAAAGGACTTCTCCCCAGATTTTCTATTCGAAAAGGAAATTTTAACTATTCGAACAGAACATGGTTCTTTTCGAGTAGTTCATTACAGCTCCAGAATCAATTCGAATAGAACTTTGAACTTTTCGAAAAGTACACTTTATTTTGCGATTTGAACTTTGAAGTGTATTTACACTATGCGTACAAGAAAAATAGATGTAAACAAAGAAAAATCGAAAAACAATGTTGTACAAACATATTATACACTTTTCTACCATCGATTTTTGGAGATTCATGATGATAGGTGAAGCAAAGGCTCTGGGTGTTTTCAATGCATGGTTTGAGCCTCGACCATTTACCTTGAGTATTCTTCCATCCTTGGGATCTGAAATATCCTGACTCCCGAGGGGAGGCCTTGATGATGATGTATGGCCCTTCCCATCGGATCTCAATTTGCCAGAAAGAATTTAAGTTTAGAGTTGAATAACCATACCTTGGACCGGTATGAACTCTTTTCTCATGAGGCTCCTATCATGGAATGATTTAACCTTTTCTTTGTACAACTGGAGCTAGTGTAGGCATCCATCCTCGTTCTTCCAGTTCGGTGAGTTGAAGCTTCACGTGGTTACGCAGATTAGATCCATATTAAAAGTTTTGATTGCCCACAAGGCCTTATATTCTAATTCTCTTGGTAGATGGCATGCCTTGCCATAAACCCGATCTGAAGGACATCCTATAGGAGTCTTGTAGGCGATTGTATGCCCACAAAGCATCATTAAGCAAGCAAGGTCCTTTCGTCCTTCTTCACGATTTTTCCAAAATGTGTTTGATCTCTCTATTTGAAATCTCCACATCCTTTGGTTTGTGGATGATAGGGAGTGGCTACTCTATGAGTGACAGTACTTTTTAATAGAGAGTCAAGCGCATAAAAGTGGCTTCCCCATCACTAATGATGGCTCTAGGAATCCAAACTGGAAAAATGTGGTCTTTGAGGAATCTTAAAACCACTTTGTGATCATTAGATTTGGTAGCTATGGCCTCAATCCACTTGGAGACATAATCCTCTACCAAGATGAAATTGTTTCCATTAGAAGGGGAAAGGGCCCATAAAATCTATGCCCCAAACATCAAACAACTCAACTACGAGGATTGGTAGGGCATTGAGTTTCTTTTGGAAATCTTGCCAGTTTTTGGCGATTCTGGCAAGATTCTGATCTTTAAAGGCATCTTTAAAGATTGTGGGCCAATAGAAACCACTGCGCAGAATTTTTTGCTTGTTTTATTACGAAATGGCCTCCACATTCATGACACATTGACAATATGCCGGGAATTCATGGTCCGGACACACTTTACGATCACTTGGTACGCACAATTCTTGAGTAGATAAGGATCTTCCCAAATGAAATGTTTAACTTGTGAGAAGAAAAGATCTTTATCCATTCGATTCCAATGTTGAGGAATCATCCAATAGCCAAGAAGTTGACTATGTTTGCAAACCAAGGACTATGGGTATTGATGGCAAAAGTTGCTCATCGAAATGATTCATTAATGGGTAAGCTATCATCCTCAAGATTGAGAATTGCGGATAAGTGATCGCCCACCACATTCTCCACTCCTTTCTTATCCTTAATCAGAGATCAAACTCGTAATAGGAGGATCCACCGATGTCTGGCTTGGTATCCTTCTTAGAAGAGTACTTTAGGCGAGTGGTCGATAAACACCACAATTTGTGAACCTAAAACATAAGGCAATTTTTCCAATGCAAACACAATGGCCAGCAGCTCTTTCTCGCTTGTTGTGTAGTTGAGCTGGGCATCTATCATGGATCTCTTGGCATAAGCTATGACATGGGAAGCTTATCCTTTCTACGCCCTAGGACAGCTCCTAGGGCATAGTCGATGCATCACACATCACTCAAAGGGCACCGAATAGTCGGGGGACGCAAGATGGGAGCTGAAATCGGACATTTCTTAAGGACCTCAAAGGTCATGCATTCATTAGTAAACACAAAAGGAACATCTTGACACAAGAAATGATGAGTGGCTTGGAAATTTTAGAAATCTTTGATGAACCTCTTATAAAATCCTGCATGCCCTAAGAAACTTGATTTGCTTGATTACGGGAGGAGGCAAATGTGCAATTAGATCAATTTTGCTTGGTCCACCTCTATGCCTTTATGGGAGACCACATGTCCTAGGACAATGCCTTGGTGACCATAAAATGACTCTTTTCGACTTAGAACCAAATTGGTTTCTTCACATCTTTGCAACACCAACTTGAGGTGGTGTAAGCATTGGGAAAAACTGTCCATAAATTGAAAAGTCATCCATGAAGATCTCCATGAATTGATCAATCATGTCGGAAAAGATGGCATACATGCATCTTTGAAAAGTGAGGGCATTGCAAAGACCAAAGGGCATCCTCCTATAGGCAAAAGTGCCAAAGGGGTGAAGGTGGTCTTTTCTTGGTCTGTGGGTACAGGATCAGTTGTAACCAGTACCCATCAAGGAAGCGATGTAAGCTTTGCTGCAAGCTTATCAAGGATTTGGTCAATGAAGGGAGGAAATGGTCTTTCCTTGTCATGGTATTTAATTAGTCTGTCGGACCCTCCATCCGTTGTTTGTACGGGTGGACATAAGTTTACATTAATTTGCTACTGTGATGATGCAGTTTCTTAGGCACCACTGTGTGGGTGCTACCAGGCAGAATCTGAAATGGGGTAAATGACAGCATCTAGCGACTTGACAACTTCCTTCATTACCACTTCTTGCATGTGAGGATTCAACCTTCTTTGCATTTCTCTAGAAGGCTTGGCATCCTCTTCCGTGGATCTTATGCATGCATAATTTGGGTTTATTCCTCCTAAATCGACAATGGTCCACCAATTGCTTTCTTGTCTTTTTAGAACTACCTGCTCCTCTTCTTGCTCCTTTGTAAGGGAGGAAGAAATAATCATGTAGTGTTTGATGATCTCCCAAAACACATATTTCAGATTTTTGGGAGCTGTTTGAGTTCCAATTGTGAGAAAAGAGGGCAAGAAAGGTACCTTGGTAACTTGTGGAAGAGGGAGAGGAGCGTGTCTCCAAGAGAGAGAACTTGATGATTGTTGGTGAGTGCCTTGCACAAAGCAGACTCCGTTGAATTTGATCTCCTTTTCCTTCTTTCTCGGATCCCCAATCATTTTAAATTGTGGTGGAGTCTTTACCTTGCGAAATGTTTGTAAAGACTCCTCCACCACTCATCAATGATGTCAACATGGAAACATTCCTCGAGAATTGAGGTTGAGTAAGATTATACACATTCAATTTAACTTTCATATTTCCAAAAGACACCTCCATGATGCAGGACTGCATTGAATGCATGCATTAGTAGCAGTGAATGGTCTTCCGAGAATAACAGGATGGCGGTGGTACTTTTGGTTGGTTCCATGTCCAACACCAAAAAGTCGTAGGTAGAAAAACTTGTCTACTCCTACCAAAACATCTTCAATCAACCCCATAGGTTTCTTTCATTGTAACACCACTTGAGTGGGTTTCAAATCTCCCAAACCTAGCTTCTCATAGACTGTAATAGGGAAGGGTTGACACTAGCACCAGATCTAGCAAGGCTTTCTCAATGGTGTGCTCCCCAATGATGCAGGGATTGTGGGGATTCGGTCTTGCATCTTAGGTGGTGTTGCAATTGATAGCACTTGGTTGATTTTCTCCACAAAGAAAGGCCTTCTTGGATAAATGTATCCTAGATTGCCTTTTGTGGGTGCACACCTCTTTGAGAAATTTTGCATAGCGAGGACTGTTGATTGCATCAGCAGAGGTAGATTAATTTTAACTTGCTTGAATGTCTCCATCATTTCCTCAATTTTTGTGTTTCCTTTGTCAAAGGAGAAACTGACTTCATTGCATGGGGAAATGGGAGGTGAGGAACAAATTTCTCCTCCTCATCTTTTCAACAATTTTATTATTTTTACTTTTTCATTTTTTTGAATTTTCGATGTAAATCAATGACCATATTGCTATCCAAATTGTTGTTCTGCACTTGTTCTTCATTTTTCCTCTTCACTACCTCGTGTTGTTTATTATTCTTCCACTTCTCAAAGTAGCTTTGATTTCCTCATGGCCATTTGAGGATTCTCCAACCATGAACTGTCCCTTAGGATTGTTCACGTTGTTGGTCGGGTAGTTTACCCTCTTCTCTCTTAGCCAATGAATTTGAGAGTTGGCCGAGTTTCTTCAATTTTTTAATGCTCATTGTGAAGGTTCGATCGAGAGCAGTTCAAGATTTTGCATGAACTCAAGACTCGCTCTTCAAAGGTCGAGGGATCTAGGAGGGCAGGGCTGGTGCAAATCGCTATGGCTTGTTGTTGGTTAGTCAGCTGAAAATTTGATTTATTATAAAAATTACCGATATGGTCGACGGTGTTTGAAAGGTAATTGATTTTGGCCCTGCTTGAATTGGTAATTTCCGATTCCACGAGATTAGGATGAGATCTCCATGGGTAGTCATTCGATTGCATCATCCCATAAGACGAGCTGCATGAGCTTGTTCCATCATGAGTTCGAAATTGTGATGCGAAGGACATTGATCAATGGAATGAGTGGGGGCGGCATATCGGACATGCCTCCTCTACTCTTGACCCATTTGGAGCTTTAAATGAGTCCATCGGTCTATCAAATTTTGTGGTCAAATTATCCACTTTCCTTTCCAGCTCATTGACTTCATAAACTTTCCCTCTTGTGAATTGGGGATTATTCATCCTAGCCGGATTCTCGGTGTCCCTTGGCGAGATTCCTCGGGTTGAATTTTCTCCAATCACCTCAAAGAGGTCCCAAACCTCTTCAAGCTTTTACGCAAGTAGGTACCTCCACAAGAGGCATCCACCATGTTCTTGCCCTTCCGATCGGTTCCTTGATAGAAGCTTTGAACCATTGCCATTTAGGAATTTGATGGTGAGGGCATTGCCTTATATGATTCTTTAAACCTTTCCCATGCTTCATGGAAAGTTTGATTGAGTTTTGGGAGAAAGAGATGATGCTTTGTCTCGGTTATTGGTTTTAGTCATTGGGAAATATTTTGACAAAATTGACATTGCAAATCATTCCATGATGTGATCTTTGTTTGGTGCTAACATAGATAACCATGCTCTAGCTTTGTCCTTTAATGAAAAAGGAAAGAGCCTAAGCTTGGTTGCCTCAGACCAGATCAGCTATGTTAAATGTTGTGCATAAAGCCGAAATTCATCAATGTGTTTGTAAGGGTCTTCCTTACTCAATCCATGGAATGAAGGCAACATTTGGATGGTGGAGGACTTAATTTCATAATTTCCCTCCTTTGTGGAAATTGAATGCAAAATGGGAATTATAAGCACAAAAGTAGTCTCTTAACAATCTCTGTTCTTCACCCATTTCAGCAGATGTCTGTGATGTATGTCGGTTTCTTAGGAGTCTTTCAACTTCTGAATTTAACGGGAGAATCTCAGGATTGAGGGTTCTCCTGCCAAACATACAACTCAGAGAGAGTTTGGTACAGCAAACCTGTCTATTTAAGAACTTTCCTTTCCTTTTACACAGTTGTACGCTACATAAAAATAACAACAAAATTAATAAATGACTGATAAATAAATGAAAATAAATATAGGTCTATCTATTTTAGAACAAACTTCCCCAGCAGCGGCGCCAAAAACTTGATGTCGCTAAACATACAACTCAGAGAGAGTTTGGTACAGCAAACCTGTCTATTTAAGAACTTTCCTTTCCTTTTACACAGTTGTACGCTGCATAAAAATAACAACAAAATTAATAAATGACTGATAAATAAATGAAAATAAACATAGGTCTATCTATTTTAGAACAAACTTCCCCGGCAGCGGCGCCAAAAACTTGATGTCGCTCCAAGTGTGCCATAATTGTGTGCATTATGAATCAAAAATTAAAGAATTAAAGAATGCTAGGTTATATGGATGTTAACTTATGAAAGGGATATTAGCACATTGGGGCTAACACTGGCCTGCAAGATCAGGGCCAATTGTAGCAAGTTTTAAAAGTAAGTATTTCAAGATCGTCCACAGAGAATTTTGTCTAAACTGAGAGATAAACCTCCAGATCTGTGCTACGGATCCGGCTCTATAATTATCTAAAAAGAATAGATAAAAGAGAGTGTTGGATTGTGTCACATTTAACTATAAGCAAATAAAGAAAAGAACTAACTACATGATCCAGATCCGAGTTGGGGAGATGTTTAAAATAAGACAAATGCAGAAATAATAGCTTCATGTACTTTAGCCTCTGAATTTTAATGGAGAAGTTCAACAGAGCAGATTCAATCTTCATCCGCTACCAAAGACAGATATGTAAGAGAAATAAGTCGAATTAAGGAATAGGTTTAGACTTATGGCTATGATCATCCCACTTAAATGGTCACAGATCATCCAATAGTTGACCTATTCTTTAGTTCGAACATGAACATCCTTTGTAAATGCTAGAATTAGGTTACCAACGCTAATTGCATAGGGGGTGATGAATTAAGGAAGTTGCATGGATGAGTGAATCTAAAGAAGTCTAATGCACTAAGGTGAACATTCGTAACCCTCGACATGACTCCAATGGAGAAGACACAAATTACAGCAACCTTTTAAAATCCAAAATTACAATTACAGAGCACGGCTTCTTAGAGAGCCCTCAGACTTACAGTCTTGAATCCAAACTTGGAAGTACAAATCACTCACAATGGCTCTCAAAGGTAAACTACAAGAAGGGATTACAGGGGGTTCAGATAAGCTATATCCGGCCGAATGAGAAACAGAGATGAAAACTCTAAAATCTGGATACCCAAATTGGGCAAATGGTTCGTCTATTTATAGTTTTCCCTAAGCCAGCTCAAATGTGTATCAACCAATCAGAATTGGATAGATCTGTATCAACCAATAGGAGTCGAGCACTAGGATCCAGATCTGTTCTGGCCAATCAGAACTGCTTGATCTGGTTCAGCCAATCAGGAAACAGAGGCATCAATTCTGTTATGCATTTTGAAAGTTTGTTAGAGTTTCTAGAAGTTCCCGCCAAGTAATTTCATCTTTGGGTGTTCACATGGGGTGGAATATGCCTTTGGTTCGTGCTCAGAATCTTCCAGAATGTCCCTGGGCTTTTCAATGCATTGGGCGCATGTAGCATTCTTTGAATTGCCCTTGTTAAAGCTGCGAATCTCCAGAATACCTTTTCGCAGAGTTCAGGGGCCTTTTCGCAAAGTTCAATGACTTCTGAAGCTCTGTTCGCAAAGTTCAATCTTCTTTTCGAGGAGTTCAGATGCTCTTCGAAAGCTACACCTGGAGTTTTAGTCCTTTTCGCAGAGTTTAGGGGCCTTTTCGCAAAGTTCAATGACTTCTGAAGCTCTGTTCGCAGTTTAATCTTCTTTTCGAGAGTGTTTTCTTCTTTTCGCAAAGTTCAAGGTTCTTTACGAAAAGTGCAAGTTCTTTGCGAAAAGAACTCTGTAGTGCATTTCTCTGTTCGAAATGTTCCCTGCTTCTCTTACAGGTCTTTGCCTCTTCTATTTAGACCTTTCCACAGCTGATGAGGTTGTTTCTTCACTTCCTTCCTTTGGACTGACATGGATTGTCATCTTTTTGGCACTTTTGAGCTGCTTTTATGGTTAAGCATGTCTTTATTGTTAGCTGCAACATAGGCACTTAAAATACTTATTTAGTTCTCTCAAGGGTCTATCAAGGCCCAGATTAAGGGGTGAAAAATGGTATTTTCCAGTTCTCAACAGCAGGAGCATTGTACAGTCCAAATGGCATTCTTCTATAGGCAAAGGTACCGAATGGACAGGTGAAGGTAGTCTTTTCCTAGTCTTGAGGATACATTGGTATCTGGTTGTAACCAAAATATCCATAAAAAAAGTAGTAATAGGCTCTACCTGCCAACTTGTCTATAATCTAATCAATAAAAGGCAAAGGGAAGTTGTCTTTTCTGGTCTTAGAGTTCAATTTCCTGTAATATATGTAAACTCTCCAACCTGTGGTTTCTCTGGTTGGCATCAACTCTCCAGGCTTATTTGGTATTATTGTAATGCAAGATTTCTTGGGGACCACCTGGATAGGTGATACCCACTCAGAATCAGAAATAGGGTAAATGACTCCAGCATCCAGCAATTTGACAATTTCTTTTAGGACTACTTCCTGCATGTGAAGGTTGAGGTTTCTTTGCATTTCCCTAGAGGATTTGGAACCCTCTTCCAAGTGAATTTTATGCATGCAAACAGATAGACCAATTCCTCCCAAATCAGCAATTGTTCATCCAATGAATTTCTTATGCTTCCTGAGGACACAGTAATTCCTCCTCCTGCTCCTCAGTGAGAGACAAGGATATAATTACTGGCAGTTTTTCATTCTGTCCCAGGAATGCATATTTCAAAGAATCTGGGAGCTATTTCAGCTCCAGGTCTGGTGGACTTTCCACAAAAGGCAGCAAAGGTTCCTTGGAGGGTTGAGGAAGGGGCAATAAGGTAGGTCTCCATGTAGAGTGCTGCACTAGGCCCACTGAAGAATCCAGTGTGTTCATTTCTTCAGCAACTAGAGTGGGGGCCTCCTTCTCAACAATCTCAGTCCACACTTCCTCAAAATCATCTAACACCTTATCCCATTCTAGCAGTCTGGGTAAGGTCTCTTCCACTAATTCATCTATGACATCTACTGCAAAACAATCCTTATTGTCAAACTAAGGCTGATTGGCAGCCTTGTACACATTTAGTTTAACTTTCATGTTTCTGAAAGTGACTTCCATCACTCCAGACCTACATTGAAGGCAAGCATTGGCAGTGGCCAGAAATGACCTGCCCAAAATGACAAGTATTGGAGTTCTGCACTTGGTAGGCTCCATGTCCAACACCAAAAAATCAGTTGGATAGAAAATTTTATCTACTCTCACCAACACATCTTCCACAATGCCCATAAGTTTTCTCTCAGACCTGTCAGCCAATTGGAGGACCACAGGTGTGGGCTTAAGTTCCCCCAAACCTAGCTTCTCATACACTGAGTATGGAAGAAGGTTGATACTACCTCCCAAATTCAAGAGAGCTCTTCCTATGGTGTGGTCACCTATGACACAGGGGATGGTAGGTACCCCTGGGTCTTGAAGATTAGCTAGTGTAGCTATGGACAAAATAGATTTTATTTATTTTTGCTACAAATATTTTCTTAGACAAATGAATCCTAGCTTTTCTCTTTTGAGTGCACAAGTCCTTAAGGAACTTAGCATAGGCTAGGACCTGCCTGATGACATCAATTAAAGGCAAATTGATTTTCACCTACTTGAATGTGTCTATCATCTCCTCCATTCTAGCATTCCCCTTATCAAAAGGAGAAGGCCCTTTGAAAGATTGAGGAAATGGCAGATGAGGTATCGCTGGTACCTCAACTACTAGCCTAGCATCCACATCACTATTTTTGGTATTTTTACTTTTTTTAAACTGTTGGGACTCAACAGCAGCCCCATTATTTTCCTCTTGTTGCTCAACTACAGGAACTGAATCTTCTCCTTCTGCACTCTTCTTTACCTCACATCCTACTTGGTTATCCACCACTTTACCACTCCTCAAGGTGGTGATGGCTTTAGCTTCCTCATGAGTTGAGGAAGCTTCGACAATCATAAACTGTCCCTTGGGGTTGGTCATTTTCTGGCTTGGAAGCCTACCCTCCTCTCTCTTAGTCAGAGTGTTTGAAATTTGACTGAGTTGGTCTTCAATCTTTTTTATACTTTGACTATGGGAGTTCATAGTCTGTGACAGGGAGCTGAGGTTTTATAGTGAGGGTAAAACCTGCTCCTCAAAGGAGAGGGCTTTGGTCTGTGGTGGTGGCAGGGTCAACTGATTTGGCTGTGCCACTGACTGAGGGAATTACTATCTCTGAACATAACCTTGATTATACTGTTGGGATGGTCTGTAGGGCAATGCATGTTGTTGTTGGGGCTGCTGAAAATTATCCTATCTCCACCTTAAATTAGGGTGGTTCCTCCAAGGATACCCAGCAAGATGTTGCCCATATGATTGAGTAGCATTAGCATGCTCCATTACCAATTCAGGATATTGACCAGCAGATGGATAGTCTAATAGTGAGTGTCTGGGTGATTAGCATATCAGACATGCCTCTCCAACTTGTGCAGCTGTTTGGAGCTGCAACACACTCGGCACTTTATCAAATTTCTTAGGCAAACTGTCCACTTTCTTCTCTAGGTCACTGTACATAATTAATTCATACAATTTCCCTTTAGAAGTTGGTTCTCTTGCAGCTCTTACAACAGGCTCCATGTCATTTCTTGACAGAGTCACTTGCTGCATAGAGTTTTCACTAATAATATCAAACAAGTCCCAAGCTTCTTCATCAGTCTTGTTGAGATAAGTGCCACCACATGAAGCATCCACCATATCTCTACTTTTGAAATCAATCCCTTGGTAAAAGCTTTGAACAAGCTGCCACTTGGGGATTTGGTGGTGTGGGCACTACCTCAACAATTCCTTAAATCTTTCCCACGCTTCATGAAAATAATCAGTTGGGAATTGAGCAAAAGAAATGATGCTCTTTCTCAACTGACTAGTTCTACTCATGGGAAAAAATTTAGCCAAGAACTGACACTATAGGACATTTCAAGATGTTATACTATTTGCTGGGAGCATGTTAAGCTAATTTCTAGCCTTATCCTTTAATGAAGTAGGAAAGAGTCTCATTTTCATGGTTTCATCTCTCAGACCAGTAATTTTAAATGTAGTGCACAAGGAAAGAAACTCATCAATGTGCTTATGAGGGTCCTCGTTACTTAATCCATGAAAGGATGGTAACATTTGGATGGTCTGAGGTTTAATCTTAGAATTACCCTCAGCTGTGGGGAATTGAATGCAAAAGGGGGATGAATATGCTCTTGGTGCATAGTAATGCCTTAAGGGTCTAGGTTGCTCACCCATCTCAAATGGCTCTATAAGTTCAACAAGGGTATGTGTTGTTTGCCTAGGTCTAAGGACTCTCTCTATTTTACGATTCAAAGGTTTTAATTCAGTATTGAGTGACCTTCTTTCCAGCATATAAAACACACAGCAAGTAAATAGATAACTTATAGTAAATATATAAAAAATGCTAAATACTACTATTGAAATAAAAAAAGCAAAGATGAAACTATAACAAAGGAGAAAGAGATACAAACTAAGGCAAAAGCTGCTCCAGCTGCAAGTTAATTTTTCCCTCTTTGCTACTGTTTCAAATCTGTACAAATCCCAAAAATACAGTAGTAATTTATTCAAACACAACAAATGCAGTAAACAAATCTGAATGAAAGCATAAAAAAAAAACTCAGATCTACTACTTAGATCTAAAATCCCCATCAGCGGCGCCAAAAACATGTTGTATTCAATTTTGGGTTATATTATTTTTATTACAAAGAAATGGCCAAAATATGACAGAAATGAAGGAGGGAAAAAATAAAACAAAAGGGAAAAAGAAGATGGAATAGAACACAATCCAAAACAACCACAGTCCTGCAAAATCCAGGGCTGTTGTAGCAAGTTTTGATAAGTAAGAGTTTGTCCTATAGGAATTAATGATCTAAAAATAATAGTAGACCTCCAGATCTGCTACAGATCTAGCAGCTCTAAACCTAAATTAGGAAAGCAAGGTAAAGAGAGTGTGTTTTTGGGGTTGTCACAACTAACTAAAAACATAAATAAAACTACTAATAAAAACTACAATAAAAGAAAGGGGGTTTAGAGAAGGATGGAAATGGTTTGATAAAATAAACAGAAAATGTGGGAAGTAAATAGCTAGGGATTAATTTTTTTACTGAAAAAGACATGACAAGGCAGAGCAAGAGCTAGAACTGCAGTTGTCCTTCATTTAACCACAAGAACAAATGCAAGGAAGAAGAATCCAACCCAACCTGAGATATGGACTAGGCCTAGGGCTATATCCTGTCCACTTGAATGCTCACAGGGTATCCCATGGATATACTCCTGTCATAGGGGTTAAAAAGTCAGAATAGGAAAATCACTGCAGCCACTATGTTTGCAAGGCTACAAGCTCATGCATCCATAGGTGTAGAAAATCTATAAAGATCTAAATGCAAAACACAAGAACTTCCAGATTCAATGAAATAGTAAAAACTATTTTTCATTTCTTAAAAGGTACTTACAATGGATTAGCCCTCAAGGTTGCAGTCTCTGTAGACCTCCAGACCCTTTACAATGTTCTTACACAGTCCTTTTACTGCTTAAATCAACCCTATCTCTATTACAAAGGCTTAGCCAGACATGCTGAGCCAAGGAAAAGAAGAAAACAAAAAATGACCTAACTCTAAAAATGGTGACCTAAGGCAAGAATATCCTCACGACTCCCTCGCTTTAGATACTTTTTCTGCATGCTTACATGGCTTATATACAATCCATAAAGTTACACTTTGCCTTAGCCAATCAGAGAAAAGGAGAATCAAATTAGTTAGGATTATGTTGAAGTGGCTCCTTTTCAGCCAAGTGTTGCCCCTGACAGTTAGGAAAAGCACAACACACTTGGACAGGTATCCCATGTGCTTTGGAAGTTCCAAAGTACCCTTGAAGTCTGAAAGTAGCAGTTGGATCCTGAGCCTCGAGTGGATGAGGCTTCAGGTATATAATCTCGAGCATATCTTGAGTGGCTAGGGTGCTTATGAATGGTTCTCGAGTGGATGAAGTCTTGAAGTCCAGAGTTGCTCGAGTGGATAAATGTTTCAACCAAATCGGCTAAATAGGTTGATTACTTCTGAAGACAGCTCGACAAGCTGGTCGACAGGCTCTCTGAAGGCACTATGAACTGCTCGACATTGTTTCAGATCTGCTTGACAAGTTCTCGACAGGTTGTTTCTGAAGCTTTGATGTTCTCGAGACTACTCGAGAACTACTCGACATTGAAGATATGAAAGTATATCTGCTCGAGGTAGCTTCGAGTGGATGATTTGTTGTAGGCATAGCTGCTCGAGATTGCTCCAGATCTACCGGAATGTGCTCGAGTGGTTGTAATGCAGTCTTCTGAACTGTTCGAGAGCTGCTCGAGCTAAGATTGCTGAAGGTGCAGTGTGCTCGAGAGCTGCTCGAGCTGACAGTTCTGCTTCTCAACTGGTTTGACTTGTCTGTTGTAGGACTCTTTCAAGTGTGGGCCCCACTTTCCTTTCCTTACATGACTTCTAGGGGTCCAAGGCATGCTGAAAAGCCCCTTGATGGGGGGACCACCATGGTTCAATCTCTGTTTTTCCAGCTCCAATGCTTGTCTCTCATTCTCCTTTTCTTGGCATTTGTGAGATGGATTGTTGCTCATGCTGCAAATTATTTCTAACTACAAAAACATGTTCAAAACTCAATTATTAAACAGCTCTAAGGTCTAGTAAGGGCTAGGTTAGGAGGTGGAAAGTGACATAATTCAATGATTAACACGACTCCATTTTTGAGCACATCGTTGCGACGGATTCGCAAGGTCCACGGTTGTACACCGAGAAACCGATACATATTATCGCCGATTCATATTGGTATCGGCTGATTTTTGATACCATGGTCGGGACGTTTAAACACCATTTGGTGCTTAAATAATGGTCAAGAGAGTCAGTCCCATATATCTATATAAGGAGATGGTTATGTCCTCTAATGGAAGACAATGATCGTCTTCAAAGGTACACGCAAAGCTACCCGTGGCACTAAAAATACTGGTTGGGTACCACGTGGGGCACGAGTGTGTTGTTTAGATCAATTTTAAAAAAAAAAATATGAAAAAGTAAATTTATAGCACAAGTCAAACTGTAACTAGTTTCAATTGTCGAATTTTTACAGCTAAAAAATACAAAGTGAAGACGAGTTTTCAATTTTTTTCCAAAGACGATCTAAACTATGTACCCGTGCTCCATGTGGCATTAAAAAAGTGTTTCGGAAACCTCCATTGGAGGCTGAACCCCTTTTCCACACGTGTACACACACACACACACACACACGCACACGCGCACACACACACACACACACACACACACACACACACACACACACACACACACATATATATATATATATATATAGGGATAATGGCTCCTGACCAACATTTAAACACCAAATAGTGTTTAAATGATCTTATACCACTACAATGTCACTTTTTAACTCACACACCATTAAAGTGTGATTTATCATTGTGTCATGTGGCACACATCAATGAACAATCTAAATTGCCCAAGTGCCAATCATTTTTTGAACATGTCCCACCAAAGGATCATGCTTCTAAGTGGATGTAAACCATCCGATCAGTGAACTTTAATTTCAACCATCAATATTGAGAACACCATTGATATTAGAATGCACTGATTGGATGGTCAAAATCTCCCAAAAACTGTGATTTTTTACCTGGAGCCCTTCAATGGATGAGATATCACTTTGATGGTATGGATTTCCAAGATCATAAGCCAATTAATGGTGTCAGATCATTTAAACACCATTTGGGGCTTATATGACGGTCAAGACAGTCAGTCCCATTTATGTGTATAGGGAGCTGATCTGTCCTCTAATGGAGGACTGTGATCGTCTTCCAACGCACACGCGGAGCTCCCTGTAGCACTTAAAACATTGGTTGGGTGCAACGTGGAGCACAAATGAGTTGTGTAGATCAATTTTTTTTTTTTTAAATATGAAAAAAGTCAATTTAAAGCACAAGTCAAACTATGACTAGTTTCAATTGTCTAAATTTTTCTACTAAAAAATGCATACTGAAGATGAGTTTTCAATTTTTTTTCCAAAGACGATCTAAGCAATGTACCCGTGCTGAAAAAAATGATTCGGGAACCTCCATTGGATAATGAAACCCTTTTCAACGCACGCTCGTGCACACACACACAGATATATATATATATATATATATATATATATATATATATATATATATATATATATATATAGGGGGAAAATCGCTCCTGACAGACATTTTAACACCAAATGGTGTTTAAGTGATCATTCATCACTAAAATGTCACTTTTTATCTCAGACACTATTAAAGTGTGATTTATCATTGCATCTTGTGGCACACTTCTATGAACAATCTAAATTGTGCAAGTGCCAATCATTATTCGAACATGTCCCACCATAGGATCATGCTTTTAAGTGGATGTGAACCATCCGATCGGTTAACTTTAATATTAGCCATCAATATTAAGAACAACCATTGGTATTAAAATGAACAGATCGGGTGGTTCGAATCACCCACAAAGTGTGATATTTTGACCCTGAGCCCTTCAATTAATGATAACTTTGAAGGTATGGATTTCCAAGATCAAAAGCCAATAAATGGTGTCAGGATGTTTAAACTCCATTTGGTGCTTAAATGACGGTCAAGAGAGTCAATCCCATATATCTATATAGGGAGACGGTTTTGTCCTCTAATGGTAGATAGTGATCGTCTTCCAAGGTACAAGCAGAGCTACCCGTGGCACTCAAAATACAGGTTGGGTGCCACGTGGAGCACGAGTGTGTCGTTTAGATCAATTTAAAAAAAAAATATACAAAAAAATAATTTTATAGTACTACTCCAACGTTGACTAGTTTCATTTGTCCAAATTTTACGGCTAAAAAAATACATAGTGAAGATGTATTTTCAATTATTTTTCCAAAGACGATCTAAGCTCAACGCACCCGTGCTCCATGTGACATCAAAAAAGTGTTTCGGGAACTCCATCGGAGGACGAAACCCTTTTCCACACACACACACACACACACACACACACACACACATATATATATATATATATATATATATATATATATAGATATATATTCCTGACCAACATATAAACACCACTTAACACCAAATGGTGTTTAAATGATCTTACAACACTAAAATTTCACTTTTTTATCTCACACACCATTAAGTGTGATTTATTGTTGTGTCATGTGGCACATATCTATGAAAAATCTAAATTGGCCAAGTGCCAATCATTGTTCAAACTTGTCCCACCAAAGGATCATGCTTCTTAGTGGTTTTAAGTCATCCGATCGGTGAACTTTAATATTAGCCATCAATATTAAGAACAACCATCGGTATTAGAATACCCAAATTGGATGGTTCAAATCTCTAAAAAAGTGTTATTTTTTTACCCATAGCCCGTCAATCGATGAGATGTGACCTTGATAGTATGGATTTACAAGATCATAAGCCAATTAATGGTGTCAGATCGTTTAAACACCATTTGGTGCTTAAATGGCTGTCAAGAGAGTCGGTCCCACATATATATATATATATATATATATATATATATATATATATAGGGAGCCGGTTCTTTCCTCTAATGGAAGACAGTGAACGTCTTCCAAGGTGCAAGCGGAACTCCCTGCGGCATTCAAAACACTGGTTGGGTGCCACGTGGGGCCCGAGTGTGTTGTTTAGATCATTTTTATTTTTTTAAGTTCGAAAAAGTAATTTTAAAGCACAAGTCTAACTCTGACTAGTTTCAATTGTCCAAATTTTACGACTAAAAAAAACACAGTGACGATGAGTAATTTTTTTTCCAAAGATGATCTAAGAAATGTACGGTGCTCAATGTGGCATCAAAAAATTGTTTCGGGAACCTCTATTGGAGGGTGAACCCTTTTCCGCACACACACACTACAAAAAATAAGACTATTAGAGGCAACCAAAAATTGCTGCTATTAATAGAAAAACTGCCACTAATACCCTTGTCGCTAATAATCTTAATAGCCTTTAATAGTTTGTTTGTTAATAGTGACATTTGTTTACCGCAAAAAACTGCCGCTAATAGTCTTATATATATATATATATATAGGGATAATGGATCCTAACCAACATTTAAACACCCAATGGCGTTTAAATGATCTTATACCACTAAAATGCCACTTTTTATCTCACACACCATTAAAGTGTGATTTATCATTGCCATGTAGCACACTTCATTGAACAATCTAAATTGCCCAAGTGTCAATCCTTGTTCGAACATGTCCCACCAAAGGATCATGCTTCTAAGTGGATGTAAACCATCCTATCAAAGAAATTTAACATCAGCCATCAATATTAAGAACAACCATTGGAATTAGAAAGCACAGATCAGATGGTTCGAATCTCCCAAGAAGTGTGATTTTTTGACCCAGAGCCCTTCAATTGATGAGATATCACTTTGACGGTATAGATTTGTAAGATCATAAGCCAATTAATGGTGTCAGATTGTTTAAACATCATTTGGTAATTAAATGAAGGTCAAGACAGTCGGTCCCATATATCTATATAGGGAGTTGTTTCTGTCCTCTAATGGAAGACGGTGATCGTCTTCCAAGGTACACGCGGAGCTCCCCGTGGCACTCAAAACACTGGTTGGTTGCCATGTGGAGCACGAGTGTGTTGTTTAGATCAATTTTTTTTTTTTTTTAAAAAGACATTTTAATGCACAAGTCAAACTTTGACTAGTTTCAATTGTCCAAATTTTCCGGCCAAAAAAATGCATAATGAAGATGAGTTTTCAATTTTTATTCCTATGACGATCTAAGCAATGCACCTGTGCTCCATGTGGCATCAAAAAACTGTTTCGGGAACCTCCATTGGATAACGAAATCCTTTTCAACATACTGGCACACCACTAAAATGTCACTTTTTGTCTCACACACCATTAAAATGTGATTTATCATTGTGTCATGTGGCACACATCTATGAGCAATCTAAATTGCGCAAGTGCCAATCATTGTTCAAACATGTCCCACCAAAGGATCATGCTTCTAAGTGGATGTAAACCATCCGATTGGTTAACTTTAAAATCAACCATCAATATTAAGAACAACCATTGGTATTGGAATGTACATATAGGAATGTACGAATCTCCCAAAAATTGTGATTTTTTGACCCAGAGTTATTCAATTGATGAGATATCACTTTGACGATATGAATTTCCAAGATCATAAGCCAATAAAGCGTCTTAGATATGAATTTCGTGCTTAAATGACGGTCACGAGAGTCAGTCCCATATATCTATATAGGGAGCCAGTTTTGTCCTCTATTGGAAGACAATGATCGTCTACCAACGTACACGAGGAGTTCCCCGTGGTACTGAAAACACTGGTTGGGTCCCATGTGGAGCACGAGTGTGTTGTTTAGATCAATTTAAAAAAAAAAAACAAAAAAGAAATTTTAAAGCACAAATCAAACTTTGACTAGTTTCCATTGTTCAGATTTTACAACTGCAAAAATATATAGTGAAGAGGAGTTTTCAATTATTTTTCCAAATACGATCCAACCAGTGCACCCCGAGCTCCATGTGCCATCAAAATAATATTTCGGGAACCTCCATTGGAGGACGAAACCCTTTTCCACACACACACACACACACATATATATAGGAAGTATGGCTCGGGACCGACATTAAAACACCAAATGGTGCTTAAATGATCTTATACCGCTAAAGTGTGACTTTTTTTCTCACACGCCATTAAAATGTAATTTATCATTGTGGCATGTGGCAGACATCTATGAACAATCAAAATTGCCCAAGTGGCAAATATTTTTTGAACATGTCTGTGACAGCTCAGATTTCCGCACTCGGAAACTCGTACTGTCGGATGATCAATAAGACCGATCCCGGAGCACACCGAGTACTTGGCACATCCACACACAAAGTGGAAACAAATCATGCATTCTAACTAAACAAATCGAGTCATCATAAAGAAACTAAATCTCCATTTCTATATAATAACATTATCAAAAGTAAAACAAAAAACAGTTCTAATCCCATGCCAATCGCATGAACAAAGAACCGAATCGAACCATCAGTGACATACAGTAGTCACCCAAAGATGGTTCACAAAACCAATACCGTATCACATAATTATATCAATTCTATCTTATACTGGCTGGACATACCAAGCCTTACAAACAAAATCTCAAAATACGCATGTAGACACCCAAATTTGGCCCAAGGCCCGATCGAAACATACTTCAAGAGAGGAGCACTCCTGAGCTACCGATAGCATCTCTCATACCCTTAGGAACCTTCCCAAACCCTTAAAAACTTTCCTAAATCCTTAGGAATTATCCCCGACCTCTCCGGACCCATAGTTAACCCTCCTGGGTAATAGTTAGAGAGAGATGTACCAGGGCCAACAGGGACCTCTACAAAGACTAAATCTTACACCATTGAAAAGTATAGGTTCCCAGCTTTCCAACAAGCCAAGAATCACCTCGATCCGAGGTGTACGTCAAAAGTTATGACGATCCAAATTTTCAGACCTGAGATGGCTCTATTTTACTGAGGGGAATGAACCTCTCGATAGGTTCCAAACCACTCGAGAGCCTCTCGAGGAGATGGGCATGCTTGGCGTGTATAATACACGTGCCAAGCCATTTTCTGGAAGAATATTGTCTGGCATGTATATTATACACGTCGGGCCATTTATTCCCAAAAATAGCTTGACATATATATTATACACGCCAAACATGAATGGGCCCCCCAGCGGGCTCTAGACTTCCCAGGCACTATACATATGTCCGGTGTGGATAATACATGTGCCAGACTTAGCTACGGTAAATCTTTGATTTTTTTTGAATTTCACTTTTGGGGTTTGACTTGTTGACCATCCCAATGTTTAGGGTGGGTTTTATTAGGACGGTTGCACCCTCATTTACCCTATTTGCAACCCTCTAGTAATTTGAAACCTCACCCTATCATCTACCATTGAAGCCCATTGCCCACTTTTCTAAGCCCTTAAGATCCTAGAAAATCTTAGATTAGAAGATTACCTAATTGCTAACCCTAATTAGCTCTTAAGTACCCTCCTAACCTCCCTTTTTCTTATAAATAGAGAGGCACCCCCCCTTGTAAATGACTTGAAAAAATTTCAAACGAGAAAAGATTAAGAGAGGCCTTTTCCCTCTTTGGTGCACCAATCCTATACAAATTCCAGAACTTCAAAGCTCCCTTTAAATCCCATCTTCCATCAAAAACTTCTTAGTTTAGGTGAGAGCTACCCCTTAGGCCTCTTCTCCTATCTCTTAAAAAATCAAACCTTAGAGGTTAGAACCCCCCATTCCATCTACTCAAGCTATCGAAAGCTCTCCAAGTGCACCTATGCGAAGGTCCATAGCTGTGCAACAAGGGCCTAAGAGCTCCGGCTCTCCCCTCTACTCCTCTACCTTCTTAACTTTTCCCCTGTCCTTGAATTTGTGCTGTTACGCAGTCAAAATCTCGGTAATTACGGAGGGGCACAAATAGGACCAAAGTGCCTTTGGGCAAGAGGAAGTGCTCTTTTTTTATTTTATTTTTCCTTTTTACTTTGGCCATAAGTAGAGACCGTGTTTGAGCGGGTTGATCTGGTGCCTAACACCTTCCCAATCGATAACCGAAGCCCCTACCCAAGTGCCTTTGGTGTGAATCGATAAATCAGAGTCATATTTGGCACTTCAGTACATTTAATATTGATTTGAGGTTTCCCGGGACACCACAAGCTCAGGGTGGCGTCTTTAGTTTTTTTATTAAACAAGTGCATCGTCGCGACAGACTCGCGAGAGCCCACGGTTGCACAGATGGCGACTCTGTTGAAGAGAGCTTCCAGAGCTTCCCCTTAAATTTTTTGTTTGTTTATTTTTCTTGTTTACTAACCCTTTTTGTTTCATCTCTTTGGTACTTACCCCTACAATTCTGTCAATTTTTACTTACCCCTACTTTTTCGTCATTTAAGCGCCTTAGCCAATTTGCGAGCCTACTTGAGCATTGTCTTTATTTTCATTTATTTTCTGTCATTTATGTCTTAGCCGATTGACGAGCTTACTTGCATATTTATACACCTTAGCCATTTGGTGGGCCTATGTGAGATTTTACTTTTTGCAATCACATCTCATCAGTGGACGCCGACCCATAGAGGCGGCACGGGACTATCACCACCCGTTTTTGAACATTAAGCAAACTCTCTTAAAACTGAAGTTAAAATTGAACCAAGAGGGGGACTTAATTGAATTTTGTCAGGAGTAGATTTTATAAGGGTTGGGAATTTTAGGCAAAGATATAAACACCCGATTCTTAGTACGGTGGTAGCCCCTAGTAGTGATGATCCGGAAAAGTACCACCTCATCCAGTATCTAAGAAGGCGCTTGCGCCGAAGGTATATAGAGTGGGTGACCGATCTGATTATGAAGCTTAAAACCCTTGGGGGAGTGTGTTAGTTGTCCCGAATCAACCTTGTATCCCTAGGTTCGGTGAATTCTATATCACTACATACATGCTCTTACAAAATAAAGTACATGTTCAAGGTGTTCCCTACCTCAAGTCTCTGTTTGATCATGCATCAAGGTCCCACGTGGCTCCTTGTGCCCAAGTTCACATGTACCACCTATGGTACCACATAACATATGAAATACATCACTAAAGATGTAACCAAGAAGGTCCAAGACCCTCCAAGAATCTTAAAGTCAAACTCAAAAGTCAACAAAAACTGGCACAGTCGATTAATCGAACTCCAAAATCGATTAATCGAATCTGATTCGATTAATCGATTTCCAAAATCGATTAATCAAAATTCAAAATCGATTATTCGAGATTCCCATTCGATTAATCGAATCCCAATTCGATTAATCAAAATTCTCCACTCTATCCATTCGATTCTCAATTTGAGTAATCGAATTCCCAAAATTGATTAATCGATTAATCAAAATTCTAAATCGATTAATCGAAATCCCATTTCGATTAGTCGATTTCTCCAAGTTCTTTTTCTTCCCTCCACTGGAGTTCACTAGAGGTTCCCAGTCGATTAATCGATACCAAAATCGATTAATCGAAAATCAAAATCAATTAATCGAAACTCAGTTCGATTAATCGAAATCGTGTCTTTTGACTTTTCAACTTCTTGGCTAAAATCGATTAATCGGATCTCACTTTCGATTAATCGAAATGGTCAGATTCAGCCCCCTTTTGGCTGTTCTTCCCAATCTTTTTCCAAATGATTTTTCTTTCTTTTCTAAGCCATTATCCTATGATTTTAGCTATTTCTAACTATGATTAAACCCTTCAATCTATGCATTTAATTTGCAAGAATTTTACCTTCAATCAATCTCCAATTGATTAGGTCAAGTGGTTGGAAAGGCTAGGGTTTCCAACTTTGCTTCTAGCGGATCCCTTGTGTCGAATCAGCCTTTTAAATGCTTGAATCCCCCTTCCAGACACTCACCATAACTCCTTGCTTAACCACCTTCTTTACTCCTCTCTCTCTCTTCTTTACTTCTCTCTCAACAACCAAAACCTCTATTTTAGGGTTCTTAAACTCTTTTATCTCTCCTCTAGTTTGTGTGTTGAGCACATGCACCGTAATAGGTGTATGTGACTTCAGATTTACATCACACTCCACATACTCACTCGAATTTTCGCATCTCATCCGTTCATCGCACCCTATGCCAACTATTGAACTCCTATTTGGTCAAACCTATGACCAGTTGGGCACGGATCCCGAGGTCACTGTTTAACATGATTTTTTGGGATATTACATCCTCCCCACCTTAGGAATTTTCGTCCTCGAAAATAACCCAAAGGTGCATAGGTCTGGGTCTCCCCCCCCCACACTCTTGGGTGAGGTAGACCAGTTGTTTAACACAACAGAGCATAAACACAACACATAGCATAAAATAATTACACGCAAAACATTAGAAAAACATTATATTAATTAACAAAATTGTTATAAAATGTTTACATCATTGTACCCCACAATATAATCAAAATTTTCTTTATACAACCAAAATACAACACAAAATATAGCAGTGAAAGTCTCATGTCGTCCCCTCGCCAGACTGGTCGGTTAGTGGAGTAGGCTGCTCCATCTGAGTCAAGTGAGCCGTGGGGCTAGCGGTTGAAGTCTTTGGCTTGTGGTAGTGAAGTCGGGCTGGGGTGATCGGAGGTAGCGGCTGCTGTGTGTGGCGTCTCTCAACAGTGAATCGGTGCAGTGGAAGTACCAGCGCCGGTAGCCGCGGTGGTCGAATGGAAGACGGGACCCCTATGGAAGGCGGGCTGTCCGGCGGTCCACTCCTCCTCCTAAGCGAGGTACCGCTGGTAGTCGAACGGGTAGATGTAGCGGAGGGTATGGAACATGAGGAAGTCCATCCTCTGGTTCATTCGCTCGTTGTTGGCCTCCATGCGTGCCAACACCTCCTCGACGGTAGGACCGGAGTGAGCTGCGCACCGGCGGTAGGATGATGTGGGTGTAGCTGGCGCGAAATGGGCTGGCGGTGTCGGTGAAGTAGTGGTATGAGAGGGTGCCCTCTCCACTGAAGGCTCTGCCAGGTGCGCCCCACCCACGGGTGGGTCCTGATGTGGTGGTGGGGGTGGTGGTGGTGCTACTGCTGCTGCTGGTGCTACTGGAATTGGACCCGGAGCCGGTAGGGTCGGCTTAAATAAGTTGTAGCTACGGCTCCATGAAGACTTCGAAAATGTCTTCACTCGGTCCGTTGCCCTCACCTCGTGGGGCGACACCATATACTCGGGAGTGTTGGAATAGCACTCAAAGATACTCGATATGAGCCGAGCATACGGCATCCTCTCCTTGGGCCTCAAGTTGCCCTTCATCAATTTCCCTTCGATGTACTTCATCCCCTCTAGGATGATCATGGTAGCATCAAACCATCGGCCACATAAAGTGCCTGTTGTACTTTTTCTACGCGCTCTGTGTCATGGTGCAGTGGATATAGGTTGCACTTGATTATTGAATCAAACATCCACATATAGTGGGGAAGGTCGACCCTCTTGATGGAGGATCCCGACCCCTCTTTCCCGTTTGTCATGCGGGTCATGATCTCTTCAAATCTAACTTTCTCTTCAAAGGGTGGGAAGAGGGTGATCTCTGGTGTGAAATCAAGGTAACACTCGAGTACCTCGTGTATGTGGCGATGGGTAATGGCGTAGTCTCGACCCTCTATCGTGGTTAAGACCACGTCGTCGGTAGGGCCATCGGCAAGGCCCTGATAAAACAATCTCACCAACCTAGGGTAGTAGGAACCACGAATTGGTTTGAGAAGGTTTCCGAGACCGGCATTGGTATGGTAGTTACAAGCCCATTGGGTCTCGCCCGGCACATCGGGATTTGTAAATAGGGTTGGGTCGATGATGTACTCGACCTCAAAGGTCTTCGCCTGCCACCACTCATTGGGTTGTATTATGTTAGTGGGTGGTGGCGGCATGGGGGTAGATTCGCGTGAAGACTCGCGCGAGGGTGTGCTCGTCGAACCTGAGGTGGTCTTCGATGCCGACGGTGATGGAGTCCTCACCGGGGATGGGGTAGGTGGAGGTGGTGCGGCGTTCTTACGCCGAACGGGGAGTTTAGAAGTTGCCTTCTTCGAAGACTACCTAGTCTTGGGTGGCATTTTTTTTTTTTGTAAAATCACTAGACTAGGGTTTATATAGTTCAAGTGAAAAGAAAGAGTACAAATCTAGGGTTTACCGTAGAGTTTCGATCCAAAATAGGTGATCACGGTTCGAGATCGATTTGAAATGCCCCAAAACCCTAGCTATCTCGATCGGTTGGAGAAGAGGAAGAAGAAAGGGAAATGGCGCCCAAGGTTGACAATTTCGAATGAGCACCAAAAACCCCAACTCTAATATATATAGACTGGCTTCGATTAATCGAAATTCAAATTCGATTAATCGAGGTTCAAAGTTAGGTTAAGTCGTGCGAAATCGATTAATCGAAGGTCAAAATCAATTAATCGAAACCATTTCGATTAATCGAAATCGTATCCGTTTAAAATTTCAAGTTTTTGAGCTCACTGGCACGAGCCAGTCGATTAATCGAAATCCATTTCAATTAATCGAAATTCACTTCGATTAATCGAAATCGTGCAGTCCTTTCCAAAATTTTTAGGATTCTTTAAGTTATTCGATTATTCGAACTATGATTCGATTAATCGAAATCTAAAATCGATTAATCGAATTTCACATCGATTAATCAAAATCGTTCCTCATACTTCAAATTTTTCTAATTTCCTTAAGTTAATCGATTAATCGAACTTCCAGTTCGATTAATCGAATCCATTTCGATTAATCGAATTCCTCCTCGATTAATCAAATTTTCACAAAATTCTTCTAAGTTCTAAAATTCTCAATTTGTTCGATTAATCGAACCTTCAATTCGATTAATCGAAAACCTAAATCGATTAATCAAAACCAAGATCGATTAATCGAAATCTCACTCTGTCATTTTTCTAATTCTTATTCACTTTCCTTTGTCACTGGTACATGCCAGTCGACTAATCGAACAAAATCGATTAATCGAATTTCCAAATCGATTAATCGATTTGAAGTCGATTAATCGGTTTTGCTCAATTTCTGTAGATTTTCAAGTTTCCCTGTTTATTTGATTTATCTTGGTGGTTTATGATACCAACTGATCCTTAGGTCTACGAAACACATCCTCAAGATCATGTGTGCATAAAAATTTTGCTTCTTTATCATACTTTAATCAAAATTTCCATTGAATTACAAGTGTTGTTAGAATCCACAAACATGCTTGCGGTTTACATTTGACTCTCAAGTGGTCAGAAACAAGGCTGGATATTATTCTCTCACATCGGCCTCTCGTTCCCATGTAGCTTCTTCGTTCGGATGATTTTTCCATCGAACAAGCACTAAGGGAATCACTTTAGTGCGTAGTACTTGTTCCTTTCGATCCAAGATCTCCACTGGTTCTTCTATCATGCTCATGTCTTCACACATCTCCAAAGGTTGACTTCCTAACACATGAGATGGATCGTTCACATACTTTCTGAGCATTGATATGTGGAAAACGTTATGTACCCGATCGTATAACAGTGGTAATCCAATGCGATAAGCAACTTCACCTACGCGTCCCAAAATTTCAAATGGTCCAACATAACGGGGACTTAACTTCCCTCTCTTGCCAAACCTCATTACGCCTTTCATAGGCGACACTTTCACAAACACGTGTTCACCCACTTTATAGTCGACACTAGTCCGCTTGATGTCGGCGTAACTTTTCTGTCTGCTCTGTGCTGACTTCAGCCTTTCTCTGATTATTCGCACAATGGTGGCGTTGTCTTCAAGTAGTTCTGGCCCTAAAATAAACTTCTCACCTGTTTCTTCCCAATTGAGGGGTGATTTACATCGTCATCCATACAGAACTTCATACGGTGCCATGCCAATGCTCATTTGGAAACTGTTGTTGTATGCGAATTCGATCAACGGTAGATACTCATCCCAATATCCTTGCATATCCAACATGCACTGTTGAGAACTGGAAAATACCATTTTTCACTCCTTAATCTGGGCCTTGATAGACCCTTGAGAGAACTAAATAAGTGTTTTAAGTGTTTGTTTTACAGCTAATAATAAAGGCAGGCTTAACCTTGAAAGTAGCTCAAAAGTGCCAAAAAGATGACAATCCATGTCAATCCAAAGGGATAAAGAGAAGAAACAACCTCACTAGCTATTGAAAGGTCTGAATTGAAGAGGCAAAGACCTGGTCTCAACCCAGAAAAGAAGTATGGAGCAATTCGAATAGAAAAATGCACTACAAAGTACTTTTCGCAAAGAACCTGAACTGTTCGCAAAGAACCTGAAACTCTGCGAAGAGAACAAAAACTCCAGGCTTAGCTTTCGAAGAGCATCTGAACTCTTCGAAGAGATGATTTACCTTTTCGAAAAGAAGAAAACTCAATTCGAACAGAACCAGAACCTTGCGAAAAGAGCTTCAGGAGTTACAACACCTTGCGAAAAGCCCCCTAAGCTTTGCGAAAAGGTATTCAGGAGGTTCCCAGCTTTTGCAAGGGCAATTCAGTAATCTGTTTCACTCGGCCCAATGCATCTAAAAACCTAGGGACATTCCAGAAGATTCTAAGCATGAAGCGAAGGCATATCCCACCCCACGTGACCACCCAGAGATGAAATAACTTGGTGAGAACTTCTAGAAACTCTAACAGACTTTCAAAATGCATAACAGAATCGATGCCTTTTTCACCTTATTGGCTGAACCAGATCAAGGAATTCTGATTGGCCAGAACAGATCTGGATCCTCGTGCTCGACTACCATTGGTCAATACAGATCTGAGCACTTCTGATTGGTTGATACACATCTGAGCTGGTCTTAGGGAAAACTATAAATAGACGAACCATTTGCCCAATTTGGGCATCCAGATTTTGAGTTTCATTCTTATTCCCCCATTTCCAAACCAGATAGTTTGTCTGAAATCCCTGTAATAGCTTCACTTTTACTTGCAATTGAGAGCTGTGAGATATTTCTGTAATTCAAAAGAGAGTTGTATTCAAGACTACAAATCTGAGAGCTGTTTAAGCTGTGCTCTGTAATTGTAATGGTGGATTTGAAAAGGTTGTTGTAAACCGTACATTCTCAATTGGACTCATGTTAAGGGTTCCCTCTGATCTCCTTATTGCATTAGACTCCTTTAGATTTACTGTTTTTCATGCAACTTCCCTTGATTCATTAATCCTGTGAGAATTAGTGTTGGTAACCTAATCTCTCACGGCATTTGTAGTGATGCTTCTTGTTCTAAACTAAGGCTTTGGATTAAAGACTATTGGATGGTTTGTGGCCATTAAAGTGGACAGACCATAGCCATAAGCTTAAACCTAATCCTTAAATTAGATTTATTTCTCTTACATCTGCGCTTGTAGCCAGATGAAGATTGGATCATCTCTCAGTTGAGCTGCAGTCATTCTCATTAGATTTCAAGGACCAAATCAAAGTTAGATATTACTTCTCCATTTTTTATTAGTTTACCTCAAACGTTCCCCCCACTCGGATATGGATCATTTAGTTTAACTTTTCTTTTATCATTTAGTTAATGTGACAAATTCAACCTCCCATCTTATGTGCTTTCTAGATAGGATAAGAGGTCAGATCTGGTAGCTCAGATCTGGAGGTTTATCTTGCATTTTAGACAAATTCTCTGTGGACGATCTTTCACTCACTTACATTAAAAACTTGCTACAATTGGCCCTGATCTTGCAGGCTAATTCACTTCTACCTGTGCTAATATTTCTTTACTCTTTCTAATATTCTAGATTCATTATAATTTAGCAGTTGCAAACCTGTTTTCAAAACACACATAAATCAAGCACACTAAGAAGCAACAACATGCACGCTTTGAGCATGTCTTCTATCACTTGGTTCACTCGCTCTGTCTGCCCATCAGTTTGAGGATGGAAAGTTGAACTAAAATCTAGTCGCGTTCCCATTCCTTCTTGAAATTTCTTCCAAAACTTGGACGTATACAGTGGGTCGCGATCTGAAACTATGCTGCTCGAAATCCTGTGTAATCTTACGATCTCTTTCATGTACAAGTCTGCCAGTTTTCCTGCTGTATACATCGTATTGTACGGCAAAAAGTACGTTGAATTGGTCAATCGGTCTACGATTACCCAAATGGCATTGTGTCTCTTGGCTGTACGCGGTAATCCGACAATGAAATCCATCGAGATCGATTCCCACTTCCATTCTGGTATTGGTAAAGGCTGCAATAGTCCAGCAGGATGCCTATGATCAATCTTCACCTGCTGACAGGTCAAACACCGTGACACGTGTTCGGCCACGTCTTGCTTTAAACCTCTCCACCAATAGTTCTTTCTCAAGTCTTGGTACATTTTGGTGCTGCCAGGGTGGATAGCGTAATTTGACTTGTGGGCTTCATCAAGAATTGTTCGTCTTAGGTCGGCATTGTCCGTAATGCAGAGACGGCCCTTGAACAATAAAGAACCATCTTCTTTGACTGAGAAGTTCGACCTAATGCCCTCAATCACGTCTTGATGAATCTTTATTAATGTCGGATCTTTCATCTGTAGATCGTGGATATGCTCAAATATTACTAGTTTCACTGATATGTTAGCCAAAAAGGATCCTGTAGCTTTTGACTCAATGTTCGCATCATAAAGTGTCAGGTCTTCCAATAATTTCCACCGGTGCATACCCAAAATCAAACAAGCTAACTGAGCTGAAGTCTTCCGACTCAAGGCATTGGCTACTACATTCGCCTTGCCTGGATGGTACTGTATAGAATAATCATAATCCTTGAGGAACTCCATCCATCTGCGATGTCTCATGTTGAGCTCTTTCTGTGTAAACAGGTATCGGAGGCTCTTATGATCGATGAAAATTTCAAACGTCTCACCATACAAGTAATGTCTCCAAATTTTCAACACAAAAATGACTGCTGCTAGCTCCAAGTCATGAGTCGGGTAATTTTTCTCGTGTTCTTTCAGCTGTCTTGATCTGTAAGCTATCACCTTCTTGTGTTGGTTGAGCACACAACCCAAACCATTGTATGGCGTCATTTGTACGCGCTATCCTCCCTTTGTGAAGGAATTGCTAATCTTTGGTGAAGTGAGCTCGTCTTGAGTTCTTGAAAACTCTTCGCATGCCTCACTCCACTCAAATCTTGAATCTTTCATGTATCGACTTTGAGAGGTCCCGATATCTTTGAAAACCCCTCGGCGAAAAGCGTCGATAATAGCTGCTAACCCAGAAAACTTGGGACATCGGTCCTTTGTCTTTGGTTGCTCCCATTTAACCACTTTGCTTCTATCTTTCTTTGGATCTCTGATGACAGGTGCTTTGAGACAACATGTCCCAAAAAGCTAACCTCTTCTAACCAAAACTCACATTTGCTAAGTTTGGCGTACAATTGGTGTTCACGTAGCGTCTATAGAGCAATCCTCAAATGTTCTTCGTGTTCCGTCTTAGATTTGGAGTATATCAAGATATCATCAATGAACACTACGACGCAGGAGTCCAAGTGTGGTTTAAACACTTGATTCATCAGATCCATAAATGACGCCGGAGCATTCGTCAACCCAAACGGCGTCATAAGGAACTCATAGTGTCCATACCGTGTCCTAAAAGTTGTCTTCTGAATGTCCTCTGCCTTGACTCTCAACTGATGGTATCCAGATCACAGGTCGATCTTGGAAAAGTACCTTGCTCCTTGCAGTTGATCAAACCAATCGTCGATTCTAGGCAAAGGGTAACGGTTCTTGACAGTGAGTTTGTTCAGTTGTCGATAGTCAATGCATAGCCGCATTGACCCATCTTTCTTCTTGACAAATAAGACCGGTGCTCCCCATGGAGACACACTCGGTCGGACAAACCCCTTGTCCATGAGTTCTTGCAGTTGTTCTTTCAACTCCTTCAACTCAGCCGGAGCCATTCTATATGGTGCTTTTGAAACAGGCTCCGTTCTCGGTGCTAAGTCAATGGCAAACTCTACTTCTCTCTCTGGAGGTAATCCAGGCAACTCTTCTGGAAACACGTCGGTGAACTCTCGCATAACTGCTATCTCAGAGATGACATTTTTTTCTTCTTTGTCCTCCTTTAAGAAAGCCAAGTACCCACTGCAACCCTTCTTGATCATCCGCTCGGCCCTTACTGCTGAAATCAGTGGCATAGGTAATGACCTCACTCCTTGAAACCGAAATGATCTTCTTGTGTTAGGTCTGAGGATGACAACCTTGTTCTTGCAATCGACTGTTGCACAATGATATGCCAACCAGTCCATGCCAAGGATCACGTCAAACCCCTGCATGTCCAGTAGTATCAACTTTGCCTCCAATTCATGCACATCCAGGTCTCAAATTGCTACGATGACAGATTTGCAAGCTAACTCCGTGTCCACTAACTCTCCAGTCGGAATAGACACAGATAGGATGAAGTCCAACGCCTCTGGAACAATCTTCATCCTCTTAGCAAAACGTGGAGTGATGAATGAGTGGGTAGACCCTGGGTCTATCAACACTCTAGCGTCATATCCAACGAAGCATCCTTTCTCATATACAGTTAAAGTACCTATAGTATACATACATGCATACAATAATTTACACATCAATTTACACCCTTAATTCACATATAAATTTAGTGTCTAGACTAAGAATCTACACAACTCCTAATGAATGCACCTTCTCTATCTAAAATTTTAATGAAATTGGAATTTCTTTATTTAAAAGAATCTCACCTTGAATGACGTCATGCACGTTCCCTGCTTCCTGAGCAGTGACTGCATAGGCTCTCCCATGAACGACCGGCTTCCTTGCTTGAATGGGTCGTGGCGCTGCAACTGAAGTCGTCTTTCCTTTATCAACCACGGGGCAATCTTTGATCAAGTGGCCCACCTTGCCACATCGGAAACAACCCCTAGTCCCTGCTCTGCAATCCACTGTCCTATGAGGCTTGCCACACTTGGCACAAGTCTCTCGAGGCGCGGAAGAAACTGTACGAGAACCACAGGTGATGATGGCGCCGATGAACATGGCAGGGCTCTCATAGCATAAAGGTCTCCCCGACGCAAGTAGTGGAAATCTCTGTTGGTTCTGCTGTTGCGCCGGCCTTCCGAAACCCCCTTGGAACTGTGGTCTCTGATTTTGGGCCACGAACCTTGGCTTTTTATTCACCGGTTCGTAGTTTCCCGATCTTCCTTGATCATTATTTCCTCTTTGTTGCTCTCTCTGTTTGTATCTATTATTATTCTCTTCTTCCACAACTAGTGCCTTGCTCATGACCTCCTCATAGGTCCTTAGCTAAAATGGAGCTACTCCTCCCCTAACCTCAGGCTTCAAACCTTGCTGAAACCTCTTGGAATTCATCATGTCGGTAGCGACGTAATCCAGAGCAAAACGGGCAAGTCTTAGAAACTCCACTCCATATTCCCTCACGGTCATCCTCCCTTGCGCCAATTGTAGAAATTGGATTTCAAGCTGATTCCTTATCACTTCTGGAAAATATTGTTTGTTGAACTCCTCAACAAACTCCTCCCAAGTCCAGGGCAACTCCGTGGTCTCCTGAGCCCTACGCCGTATCACAGACTTCCACCAAGGCCCAGCCTCCCCATCTAGCATGTAGGCTGCCCATCTAACACTCTCATCCTCCGTGCATGTCAGCACGCTAAAAACCTTCTCCATTTCCATCAACCAATTTTCTGCTGCCATCGTGTCTGCCTGCCCAGAAAATGAGGAAGGTCTCATCCTCCTAAACTCCGTGAAGGATGAAGGCATAAGCAGTGCGGGTCCTACAAGTGGTGTAGGTGGCTGCTGCTCTCTAGCTGCATGAGATGCAAGGGATGCGGCTTGTTGTGCCATGGCAGCTGCCATGGTCTCCATGGTATGCATCATCCTTTGTCGCTCCTCTCTATCCTCTTGTCTTTCTCTAACTCTCCTATTCCCGTTGATCTCGATCCTGACGATCTCGATCCTCATCATCTTCCTATCTACTACTGCTGCCCCCTGGGGCCTCACTGCCTCCTAAAGGTACACGATTGGTAGGAGAGATGTATTCATCTCCACTATGCAAACTTCTCTGTTGGCCTCCCCTGGGTCGACCTCTTCCTCTAGACGACATTGACAGCTGCATTTGAAACTAAAGTTTCGTTAGCAGAAGTCCCTATGTTCTGACAAAAAGGATGATTGTCAGAAATTGCTAAAAGAAATGGTTTTGATACCAACTGTGACAGCCCGGATTTTGGCACCCCGAAACCCGTGCCATCAACACGATCATCTTGATCGTGCCCCTTAGCTATGCTCGGAATATTGGTATATCAAACAATGAACTGCACTGATGATCGCTGATCATAAATGATGGTTCGCCCCAAAAGAATAATCTCATGATTTAATTACATTGTTTAACGAAAATAAGGCTTGACATACCAAGCCGCACAAAACACGCTCACAAAAACTCTCAAAGCTGCACAACGGAGTCCTCTAGAAGAAGTCCTCAGGAGGTGGCTCCAACTCGTCTCCAGGTGCCGGGTCTGACTCACTAGGGTCAACGTCCCATGAAGCCTCGGCAGCTGCTAATAGTGGACCTGCGGCGTATAGTCTAAAGGGTGAGCTACATCCTAGCTCAATAGGGAACAGAACACAATTGAACATATAAATTACAACTCACATATATTCCATGATATGCCATGCATGATGTGTCTATGCAATTACTGATGAAAAACAGTTGAAAAGAATCATATTTTACTGGTAGTTTACTCATGTCTTTTGATTATTCATGAATGACGCTGAATAGGCCTAAAGCAAAACTTAACCTTTCAACTTAAGTAATCCCCGAGCAATATAGCATCGAGCCCCGATGAGATACCCATCATCGTCATCTATATAGACAGTTTTAAACATATTCCCTGGGAATACAATTAGTACCCAAGCCCCTTTCCCCTGGGGATCGGTGGCAAGGTTTCACTTATCTCAACTCAACACCCCTAGGGTGTGCTTATTGTGTACGGATAAGCCTCCGAACTGGCCTACGATTTCGCCACCGTATCGGTCACTGATATCCTGTCGCGTCAGTCGTGGGTATCCCGCCACATCGGTGGGGTACCCTATCAAACCTCAAATAACAAAAATTTCAGGTGCTTTACATATAATTATTCACCGTGTAAGTGTGCTATCTTATATCCGTTAGGCCTTATCAGACATAGTTCAATCTTGGACACATCCCTAGGATGTATCCATTCACTTGCATCACACCTAATGCTCTTATTTCATTACTTCCTCATCCCTTGGGGATGGCTCATTACTCTTTTAGATGTCACACACGCACGCTTTTCACAAACTCTTAAGAAACAAAAACAGTTTGAATTGAATTCTATATCACTACATACATGCTCTTACAAAATAAAGTACATGTTCAAGGTGTTCCCTACCTCAAGTCTCTATTTGATCATGCATCAAGGTCCCACGTGGCTCCTTGTGCCCAAGTTCACACGTACCACCTATGGTACCACATAACATATGAAATACATCACTAAAGATGTAACCAAGAAGGTCCAAGACCCTCCAAGAATCTTAAAGTCAAACTCAAAAGTCAACAAAAGCTGGCACAGTCGATTAATCGAACTCCAAAATCGATTAATCGAATTTGATTCGATTAATCGATTTCCAAAATCGATTAATCGAAATTCAAAATCGATTAATCGATTCTCAAATCGAATCCCAATTCGATTAATCGAAATTCTCCACTCTATCCATTCGATTCTCAATTCGAGTAATCGAATTCCCAAAATTGATTAATCGATCCCAAATTGATTAATCGAATTTCTAAATCGATTAATCGAAATCTCATTTCGATTAGTCAATTTCTCCAAGTCCTTTTTCTTCCCTCCACTGGAGTTCACTGGAGGTTCCCAGTCGATTAATCGATACCAAAATCGATTAATCGAAAATCAAAATCGATTAATCGAAACTCAGTTCGATTAATCGAAATCGTGTCTTTTGACTTTTCAACTTCTTGGCTAAAATCGATTAATCGAATCTCACTTTCGATTAATCGAAATGGTCAGATTCACATTCTTTTTCTTTTTCCAAATGATTTTTCTTTCTTTTCTAAGCCATTATCCTATGATTTTATCTATTTCTAACTATGATTAAACCCTTCAATCTATGCATTTAATTTACAAGAATTTTACCTTCAATCAATCTCCAATTGATTAGGTCAAGTGGTTGGAAAGGCTAGGGTTTCCAGCTTTGCTTCTAGCGGATCCCTTGTGTCGAATCAGCCTTTTAAATGCTTGAATCCCCCTTCCAGACACTCACCATAACTCCTTGCTTAACCACCTTCTTTACTCCTCTCTCTCTCTTCTTTACTTCTCTCTCAACAACCAAAACCTCTATTTTAGGGTTCTTAAACCCTTTTATCTCTCCTCTAGTTTGTGTGTTGAGCGCATGCACTGTAATAGGTGTATGTGACTTCAGATTTACATCACACTCCACATACTCACTCGAATTTTTGCATCTCATCCGTTCATCGCACCCTATGCCAACTATTGAACTCCTATTTGGTCAAACCTATGACCAGTCGGGCATGGATCCCGAGGTCACTGTTTAACGTGATTTTTTGGGATATTACACTAAGTGAGGGGCAGGAGGAAAGAGAAAAAGCTAACGACAACATTAAGAATCCCAAGGTGTTGGATGTGTCGCACACTACCGAAGATACAAACCTTCATAGCTTTGAATATGATGTACCGACGATAAACCTGAGCCCCTCGAGAGGATCACTCTGAAGATTGGTGGTGGAATGGTCGCGGTCGTACCCATGCTCCAGAAATGGGGCTATCAAAAAGGAAAGGGGTTAGAACCCCGGTTGCAAGGCAGGAGAGAGCCAGTCAAGGCTAAGGGTGGGCAGTAAGTCAGATTTGGGTTAGGCTACAAGCCCACTGAACAAGAAGTCTGAGAGGCTAAGGAAAAGGCTTGAACAATAGCCGCTACTAGAGCCAAAGGAATAAACCTAGAAGAGGAACCCCATCCTAGACCTCACATCCGGAATACCTTCGTGAGCTTAGGGTCACAATGGGGCAACACAATTAACCCCCCCCCACAAACCAGTAGCCCTTGTCCACCCCACCAATCCCCAAATTATTCCCCCAACCTGGAAATAGACCTAGCTGCTCTGTCCCTTTTTGAGAAAGAGTCTTTCGTACCTGCACAATCTCCCCCTATGGTAAACCACCACAGGACCTTGCTCACATTTGAGGACAGAATCTCAGACGAACCCAGAATCAATATGATGGAGCTGACTCTGAAGAATCACATCAATCCCCCCCCCCCTCCATCCGAATAGGTAAAGGAGCGACACCACAGGTACGAAATTGGGCATCTACGCCCCAAACTCTGGATGCATCGGGTGGCCTAAAATTCGACACTCACTTCCTAAAAAAAAATAACCTATAAAATGTGAGGTGAGCTATTGTCAGACAATACCATGTGTATATAGGGACCTGCCTTACCAATGGCCCACTTTCGAACAAAAAGAAAATTCTAAAATAATTAAAGAAATACAAAATTATCTAAAAAATTTATTATCTTTTAAAATTCTTGATAAAATCTAGAAAAAAGATGCCTTAATTGAAAAGCCCATCCCACGTGAAATCGACTCCTTTCCTGTAGAAATATAAGAAGAGGTAGGAGTCACGAGTTTGGATGAGAAAATCCCTACTGAGGAGCTCCCCAATGAACTCCTTGAATGGTTTACCGCCTTTGAGCATGGCCCTACCCCTATTGTTGAAGAAATAGAGGATGTCAACCTGGGTATAAAGGAGGTTCCTAAAATCACCAAGATCGTAACGTCGCTATCTCCTGAGGAAAGAAAAAGCATGATTGATTTCCTTTGGTCATACCAAGACGTCTTCGCATGGTCATATGAGGATATGCCTGGTTTGGATACCGATTTGGTCAAGCATGAGCTGCCGTTATATCCAGATGTTAAACTAGTTAAGTAAAAGTTAAGTCGCCTCAGACCCAAGTGGATGCTAAAAGTAAAAGATGAAGTCATCAAGAAGTACGATGTGGGGTTTCTCATGGTCTCCAAATGCCTATAGTGGCTAGCAAACATCGCCCCAGTATCGAAGAAAGATGAAAAGGTTCGCATGTTCATTGATTTCAGAAATCTCAATAAGGCGAGCCCGAAAGACGAGTTCTCGTTGCCACACATCGACATCTTGGTCGATAACACTGCTGGGGATGGGATGCTCTCATTTATGGAAGAATTCTCTGGGTATATCATATCAAGATGGCAAAAGCAGACCGAGAGAAGACAGTGTTCATCACTCCATGGGGAACTTTCTGCTAATGACTCATGCCTTTCGGACTAAAAAATGCTGGCGCAACATATCAAAAAGTGATGACAACACTCTTCCACGACATGATGCACTAAGAAATTAAGATGTACATTGATGACTTGATCGCCAAATCACTGAAAAGAGGTGACCATTTGGTGAACCTCCAAAAGTTGTTCGAAAGATTGAGGAAATATAGGTTCCGTCTGAACCCTCAGAAGTGTGCATTCAGTGTCATGTCAGGAAAACCACTAGGCTTCATTGTCAGCAAAAGAGGCATTGAGGTTGACCCAATCAAGGTAAAAGCAAACATTGAAATGTCACCACCATCTACCGAGAAAGAAGTCAGAGGCTTCCTAGGCAAAATACAGTACATCAATCGGTTCATTACACAACTAACTCCTATTTGCACACCGATCTTCAAGTTACTAAGGAAAGATTCACCTGTTGAATGGAACAATGACTGTCAAGCAACATTCGATAAGATCAAGGGCTACCTTCTCAACCCGCCAGTGTTGGTATCACCTGAACCCGGGAGACCACTCTTAATGTATCTCTCCACGACGAATATGTCGATGGGATGTGTCCTAGGGCAGCACGATGAAACAAGAAGAAGGGAACCGGCCATTTATTACTTGAGCAAGAAATTCACCGATTACAAGACACACTATTCTCATATGGAGAAAGCATGCCACGCTCTCGTATGGGCTACCCAGGGGCTCCACCACTACTTGCTATCTCAAGTTGTTCTACTCCTAGCGTGAATAAATCCATTGAAGTATTTTTTTGAAAAGCCGGCTCTCACTAGTCAAACTGCACGCTGGCAACTTGTCCTATCTGAATTTGACGTCACATATGTCACACAGAAGTCAATCAAGGGGCAAGCACTTGCTGATCTTCTTGCCGAAAATCCTTTACCTGACTGCGAGCCTTTGAGAATTGAATTTCTAGATGAGGACATCTTGTTCATGACAGAGGATGATACAGCGGAGATAAAGAAATCTTGGGTAATGTACTTTGACGAGGCAGCAAATGTCGAAGGTCAAAGAGTTGACGCTATTTTGATTTCATCAAAAGGATCTCACGTACCAATCTCCATAGTTTACTACTAGTGAGTTAGTAATGTACAGATATTAAAGATAAGCAATAATTAGAGCCTAAGTGTTAATCCTTGTTAAAATAAACTCAAAAAGTAGTAAAAAGATGACTAAGCGTTAAAAACAATTCGCCAATAATAGGAAGGCTGAAAAATCGTAATTCTTCAAAAGACGATTCTTTAGAAGATAAAAGAAGAAAGCGATCGATCCAAAATAAGAAATTGTTAGCTGAAAGTCTATTAAAAATACAAAATCGTGAATTACGATTTTCCATAAAAGAATAAGAAAGAAATCATTATTTACGATTTCTTAAAAATAGAAGCTTTCTACTACACACTACTGTTGCGGATCATGTGAGAGTTTAACACCGCCATTCCAAAATTAGAAGACTCCTGCAATTAGAAGTCTGCTGAATCACGGATCTGAGAAGATCGATAAAGATCTAATCTAAAGGATTCCGCTGCTGCTTAATAAAGAACAATCCAAAAGCGCATCAACTAAAAAAAGTAAGGAAAGATAAAATTAGGAATTAGAGTTATATTAGGAATCTTTTATTTTTAGTAGTTTCTTTTATTAGAACTAAATCTTTGTAAACCGACCTCTTATGATTTATAAATAAGAAGGCTCGACATAGGAATAAGCATTGAAGAAATTCAACATCAATTGACGCATGAGGTTGGCTTTTCTTTCCATCAGTAGTGTATACTAGTTCGAGTAGATTAGATATCAGAGGTTTCTCAAGAGCAATTGACTACTGTAATTGATTGCTGAAGATTAGTGTATATATCTATAATTTCTCATAAGCAATTGACGACTGTGGCTGAGGGGTGAAGGATATATTTTACTTTGCTTTCTAGTTTAGATTTTATTTGCTTTATAAACATCTCCAAGTTTTAATTTGAATTGACGACTCAGGTTAGAATTTGCATATTAGTGTAACGGTTTTTAGTTTTCCATCTTCAGTTTTCTAGAGTTTGATTGACGCCCAAATTTCTGGTTGATTGTTGATTAGATTAAATCTGTATTGATAGGATCTTAGACCTGATTGACGACCAATGCTAGGAGACTAGAAATATGGTGTAACGGTACTGTTTATTTTTATAAGTATCCGAAAGCTGAAGATTAAGATTGACGACCTTAATCTGAAAGAGGATTATGATTTATTTTTATGCATTTAAGTTTAATAACCCATTCTTTTATTCATATTTCTCCAGTAGATTAGATCTTAAAGATAAATAAAAGTTTATAAGATAGGGATTTAGATCAGAGATATAAACTACGAATTAATTAGATAATGAACTTCCTCGTGGGATCGATCCTATACTAGCTCTACAATTTTCATTGTGCACTTGCAATAGGTTAAGACTTGAATTTAATATAATTATAATACATAATAAGCAATCGAGTCAAGTTTTTGGCGCCGTTGTCGGGGAAGCGGAATTTATCTAATTCTTTCAAGTTTTTATCTAATATTTTTATTCTTTTAGAAACCAATATTTATCTTTCTCTTTTTATATTTTTATTTTCATTTGATCACTTCTTAAGCTTTTACAGGTTTATTCGGAGTAACAGATCAGAACTTCAACTCTTTTGCTGGCCACAAAGATTAGAGGCTCAGATTTGTTTTTCTCCCTACTCTCAAAAAATAAAAATAAGTAAATAATATATATATATATATTTATAACCAGTATTTTTGTAAACATGCAAGGCCATAATTACCCAGTGTGGCGAAGCTATAAGTCAACTTATGACCCCCCAAGAGTACTCACCTACCCCTGAGCAACTCCTCGCTGCTCAATGGGGAAGTCCCGAGAACTTCTATAACCATCCGTGGGGACACCATTACAATTTTCCACAGATGGCCTAGCAAGACTACTCTTACGCACATCAGCAATACCCCTATAATTCTCAACCAATATATGTTGGAAATCATTTTTTTGAACAGTCACCTATTACGGACGAAGATGCCACTATTGTTCAGATTCTCCAAGATCTACAGCAACATGTGTATCAGCGTTCTAGGGAATTAGATAAAAGATATAAACTAGGAATTAATTAGATAATGAACTTTCTTGTGAGATCGATCCTATACTAGCTCTACAATTTTCATTGTGCGCTTGCAATAGGTTAAGACTTGAATTTAATATAATTATAATACATAATAAGCAATTGAGTCAAGTTTTGGCGCTGCTGCCGGGGAAGCGAAATTTATCTAATTCTTTCAAGTTTTTATCTAATATTTATATTCTTTTAAAAATCAATATTTATCTTTCTCTTTTTTATATTTCTTTATATTTTTATTTTTTTCTTTGATCTCTTCTTAATCTTTTACAGGTTTATTCGGAGCAACAGACCAAACTTTCAACACTTCTACGGGCCCCAAAAATTAGAAGCTTAGATTTATTTCTCTCCCTACTTTCTAAAATAAAAAAATTACAAAAATTTAAAACAAAAATAGAAATTTTCAATTTTAGATAATATATGGCTAAAACGATGGGGGGATATTATGCACCTCCCCCATGTATACAATTAACCCCTATGGCCGGTAATAAGACTTTTAAAATTATGCCGAAAATATTTCAAACACTTCTAATATTTCATGGGCTAAGGGATGAAAATCCTTGTTCACGTTTAAGACAGTTCATAGAAGTGTGCAACCTTATCAGAATCCAGAAATCGTCAAAAACATCTCTTCATCTAAGGCTGTTTTCATATTCTCTTAGAGATGAAACAAGGCAATGGATACACTCCTTGCCTCATAATTCGTTCGTCAATTGGGAGGATTTTGAATGAGAATTTCTCATGAAATACTTTCTAATACACAGAACAAATCAAATCCGGTATCTGATTAGAACTTTCAAACAATCTCTGGATGAATCTCTACATGAGGGGTGGATGCGCCTCAATGATCTTTTATATGGGTGTCCTCATCATGAAGTCCCCTGTTGGTAAATAGTCCTCACTTTCTATGAATGTCTAAATGACCAAAACCGGCAAATAGTTGATGTTTCCTGTGGGGGATGTTCTACACCATGCTGCTAAGGCTGTTTGAGAATTTTTTGAGAACTTTAGCGAGGAACTAGTGCAATGCCAAGCACCGGGTGAGATTGAATCTGAGACTTCAAGGAGTATACCTCTTATACAGAGAGGTTTATATAAATTAAAGTCAATGATGAATTTCCTTCCAAAGTTAAAATTGTGGAAGACAAAAATTCAATCTCTGGTGGGTGTAAAATCGCACCCAACATCTCAACAAGGAGAAGCCGTTGGATCTAACCGCGACTTAACTCAGGAAATTCATCAGCACTCTCCTGAATTTTACCCCACACAGACCTAAGACCACACTGACATTGAGGAAGCCTTGTCGCAATTGGCCGAAAGCTGGCTGTAACATGACCATATTCAAATGCAGCTACTCAATAATCTCTTGGAATCCATTACACTGTTAGAAACTCAAGTTGAACAATTAACCATTCTAGTTAACTCAAGAGAGAGTAACTATTCTTTCCCATGGCCAGTTGGCACCCCAGGAAGAAATACTTTTATGGGAGGGACATTAACTCCCCTTGATCGCTATTGAATTCCTCCTGAATTTGTCGAGCTACCAACTCACCCATAGCAAACACATGTAAAATATGTATATAAATACTTTTGAAATGACCCCTCTACAATTTATAAGATATTACTAATCGTAAAGGCTTTTTCCTTATTTTAATCACTTGAAACACATTGATTTGCGATTCTCGTGAATATAGAGTCCAATCGTAGCGAGTACGATTTTCTCAGTTTTAGATTCTCGTGAACGTTATCCAAAATTGCAAATGATAATTCTGGGGAACAGGAGAACCTAGTGATCAGTTTTTTCAGGTGTATTGAAAGTGAAACCCATTTAAAATTGTATAGGAAATGAATATAAAATGCATTCAATTTCACCACTTCCCAACCACCCTAGTCTAGGAACCTACACATAGACATTTACTCGAAGTGACGGTTCAAGATTTTTTTCCCTATAAAATTCATACACATCCATTAACCAAAACTAGTTCATAACCCTTCTTCTTCCTCCGTCTGTAATCATAAAACCCCATGACGGAAGGACATAACTAGAGCGACTTCAACAAAAGACTCGACAAAATTTTAAAAAAATATAGAGCTGAGCTCCTGGCTGTACAACCGAAAGTAGAAAAATTTAAGTGCCAACGATCTGTCTTTAATGCTGAATCATCCACCGAAACTACCCTTGACCCTAAACCTAACCCAAATCCGAAACTATATACCAGAAACCCATCTTCCCCACTTTCTAACCCTTATACCATTACAACCCACCCAGAATGCGACTTCCTATATAGTAAGGATGGGCTACAATTTCCAGTGTCATTTCTCATCCCATCCTTGATCTCGTCACCACCCCTCTCCATTGTTCATAGTTCCCCCTTCCCAACTCTACTATCTCTTTGTAATTTTTTCGCAAGGGAGCAATATAGGCTATATGGGAGGGCTGAGATAAAGAAGGGCAGTAGGAAGTGATTCAACAGCTCTTTGAGTAGAAACCCTCCAAAGGTTGGAGCTCCTTTTGTTGTAGGGATGAGAGACTGTGATTGAAGGTGGTTAGAAGCTGAGGACCGATCTTTATCGAAGATTTATTCTTGGACGTTGCTGCAAGTGTCTTAGTATAGTGTGTGTCTAAATTTTTCCTAGGATTTCTTTGATGTAATTAATTTTCTTTTCATATTTCTGTAATTAGTTCATATATATAAAAAAATAAATAATAAATAAATAATAATAGCTTTTCTTTCTTTAATGTTTTTGCCTAATTGACTAACAGTACTACTAACATCTAACATTTTTTTATTTTTTTATTAGAACCGGAAGTATGTTTCTCCTAAGTTTGGGGGAAAAATTTTTAAATTTTTTTTGCAGATTATAAACCCGGTTACTAACATAGCAGTAAAGTAATAGGTAACTTTTCCTGTATGTCCTCTGTTTTGCACAATGAGAACATTGTCCTATTTAAGTTTGGGGGGGGGGGGGGGATACACCACCTTCGTAAGTTTAGTTTTCTTTTTAGTTTTCTTTTTCGTAGAAATTTTAAATTTTAAATTTCTTTTTTTTTTGAATTTTTTTTAGATAAGTTAATCATTATATGCAAATTATGATAAAAAATATAAAACTCTGAATTTCTTTGTAAACCATCATAGTAGTAGTTCAAAAATCAAAATAGAAATAGTTACAACTCAAAGTAAAGCATCTCTAGAATGTTGTATCTGAAAAATATTTGAAACTATACGATTGATCTGAACTGCAAAATATTTTAGATTATAGCTTCAAAATCATATAACCAGTGATCTATAGAGCCTATTTTCTCGTTTATTATGAGAATAAGAAATTGTTTTTATTCATTAATAAAATTTCTTTGAACTGCTCTACTATTGCTGTCAAAATAAAATCTGATAATGTTGAACTTAGAATCAATATATTCTATGATTATGATAATTTATTTCTTTAGAACTGTCTATTAAATATATCAAAGCCATAAGACATCCATATTAGTAAATCGTGAAAATGACCAAAGGCCATCTTTTGTTAAACCAGAGCCAAAAAGTCAAAATCCCATAACATTTTACTATTTGAACCCATATTAGAAGCCTAAAGACTAAATTTTTTTGTATCAGAATTTTATAAACCCTTAACCATATATACTGCCCAAAACTTTTTATCCTTAACCCTTACAATTTCTGAGAGTTTAGAATGTAAAAGAAGGGAAGAAAATGGAGTGAAAGGAGTATAAGTTAATAGATAAGAGATCTGGTGCAAAGGGTACAACTGAAAAAGAAATACAAATGTATGAAAATATGAGAAAAGGAAATAAAAAGAATGAAAAATTATAAAAGACAATTTTGTAAAAAGAGAAGCAAAACGCTTCCAAACTGAAAAAGAAGAGAAAAATGGGATTTACAAAAAAAAATAAAAAATGGGAAGAAGTTATCCAAAATAAGAGTACTTTTTAAAGCTGAAAAATAGAAGAAGAAGAGAAGGAAGAGCTAAACTCTTAGAAATAATTTTGAATTCTCTTTACCTTTTTTCTTTAAAACCTTCTGAATACCCAATACCTCATTACAAGCCAAAGGAAAGACCTTTGTGATTTATGATTTTCAAAAATATGAGTCTAGTAGAGATATATGAAATAGATACTATGAATAAATAAAAAAAATTATATAAAAAGAATTGATTATCCTTTCCATGAGATATATCGTTTTAGCTTATTGTCCTTTGAATTTATCCGGAACATATCATATTATGAGAACCCAAAATTTTGATTATTTTTTAGATTATTCCAATAAGTGAAGGTTTAGATGAAATATTTTTTAAAAACTACAGTTTAAAAAAATCTATGATAAATAAACTTTGCACTGATATGTACACACTCCATGCTATACAAGAATTGAAATTATTGAGTTCTGATCAAGGATAATTACGATGATGTGAAGCTAAGGATAAAAGATTTGAAATATTTTGGAATAATGAACATATAATGACTAACTAAATAATTAGTAGAGTACAAAAATTAGTTTATATTTTAAATTTTTAGTTTTGAAAATTCTAAAAATATTTGAAGTTTGTAGGTAACTTAACTGAAAACTTTCAGGAGACTACAACTCCTCCACTAGGGATCACCTAAGGGTTTAAAGGCTTGTTGCATTTGTTAAATGCAATGGTGCTCCCTACGAAAGTGGCATCTAAATTTATAAGTTTTAAATATTTTATGTTTCCTTGTTTACTAGGGACTAGCAAAACTTAAGTTTGGGGGTGTGATCAGCCACATAATTTACTATTTTATCACCCTTAACTTAGTGATGGTAGGCCATAGTTTGCTACTAATAAGTTACTGATGTACAGATATTAAAAATAATTAGAAAATTAGAGTCTAAGTGTTAATCCTTATCAAAATGAACTCAAAAGGCAGTAAAAAGATGACTAAGCGTTAAAAATAATTCGCCAACAACAGGAAGGCTGAAAAATCGTAATTCTTCAAAGACGATTCTTCAGAAAGTGATAAAAAAAGAAAGCGATCGATCCAAAATAAGAAATTGTTAGCTGAAAGCCTACTAAAAATAAAAAATTGTGAATTACGATTTTTCAGAAAAGAATAAGAAAGAAATCGTTATTTACTATTTCCTAAAAATAGAAGCTTTCTACTACACACTGTTGTTGTAGATCACGTGAGAGTTTAACACCGCCATATTCAAAATTAGAAGACTCCTGTAATTAAAAGTCTGATGAACCACAAATCTGAGAAGATTGATAAAGATCTAATCCGAAGGACTCTGTTGTTGCTCAATAAAGAACAATCTAGAAGTGCATCAACTAAAGAAAGCAAGGAAAGATAAAATTAGGAATTAGAGTTATATTAGGAATCTTTTGTTTTTAGTAGTTTCTTTTATTAGAACTAGATCTTTATAAACCGACCCATTATGATCTATAAATAAGAGGGCTCGGTATAGGAATAAGCATCGAAGAAATTCAGCATCAACTGACACCTGAGGTTAGATTTTCTTCCGATTAGTAGTGTATACTAGTTAGAGTAGATTAGATATCAGAGGTTTCTCAAGAGCAATTGACGACTGCAATTGAGTGCTGAAGATTAGTGTAGATATTTGTAATTTCTCAGAAGCAATTGACGACTGTGGCTGAGGGGTGAAGGATATATTTTACTTTGCTTTCTAGTTTAGATTTTATTTGCTTTGTAAACATCTCCAAGTATTAATTTTAATTGACGACTCAGGTTAGAATTTATAGATTAGCGTAACGGTTTTTACTTTTTCATCTTCAATTTTCTAGAGTTTGATTGATGCCCAAATTTTGGGTTGATTATTGATTAGATTAAATCTATATTTATAGGATCTTAGACTTGATTGTCGACCAATGCTAGGAGACTAGAAATATGGTGTAACAGTACTGTTTATTTTTATAAATATCTGAAAGCTGAAGATTAAGATTGACGACCTTAATCTGACGGAGGATTATGATTTATTTTTATGCATTTAAGTTTAATAACTCATTCTTTTATTCATATTTCTCTAGTAGATTAGATCTTAAAGATAAATAAAAGTTTTTAAGATAGGGATTTAGATAAAAGATATAAACTAGGAATTAATTAGATAATAAACTTTCTCGTGGGATCGATCCTATATTAGTTCTACAATTTTCATTATGCGCTTGCAATAGATTAAGACTTGAATTTAATATAATTATAATACATAATAAGCAATCGAGTCATGTAGCTAGCTTAAAAGCAGCTTTGGATCTGAACGTAACTCATCTCAGGGTGTTTGGCGACTTACAGTTAATTATATGTCAGACAAATTGAGATTGGAAGACAAAGGATGAGAAGTTGATCCCATGCCATGAACACCTCGAAGATTTGATAACATGCTTCGAGGATGTTACTTTCTCATATGTCCTGCGAGCAAGAAATCGCTTTATCGATGCACTAACAACGTTGCCATCAATGGTAGAAATCTCCTATGGCGTCGAGATGAAGCCAGTCATGATCGAACAAAGGAATGACCCGGCCTTTTGTGTCTAGATTGAGGGATCCAAAAAGCCATATGATGAGCCTCCATGATTCTCAGATATCAAGAATTTCCTTAAAACTCGAGCTTTCCCTAAAGGCACTTCCAAGACGGACAGGCATACTATCCAACGTTTAGCGGGCAATTACGTCATCTGTGGTGAGTGCCTTTACAAGGGGTCATATAATAATATCCTGCTCCGATGTCTAACTGAGGGCGAGGCAGCCAACATTATGAAAGAGATCCATGAGAGAGTATATGGGGCCCACGTCAATGGGCACATGCTTGCCAAAAAGATCCTATGGTAAAGATATTTCTGAACTACCATGGAAGCTGACTATTGCAAGCATATTCAGAAGTGCTACAAATGCCATGAACACTCCAATTTGATACATGATCCAGCCATAGATCTACGCAGCATGATAACTCCTTGGCCATTCGCCACTTGGGGCTTCGACGTCGTCAAAAAGGTCAATCTGAAAGCTTCGAACGGGCATCAGTTTATCCTCGTCACCATTCAATACTTCACCAAATGGGTAGAGGCAGCATCATATATGAACAACATCATTTGCCGATTTGGTGTACCCAAGGGCATCGTCACGGATAATGGCACTAACTTTGCAAACAAGCGCATCAGAGCCTTCTGCGAGCAATATAAAATCAAACATTATTGCTCGTCACCATATCGGCCGCAAACCAATGGTGCCATGGAAGCTGCTAATAAAATAGTCATCTGAATCCTCAAGAAGATTGTTATCACTTATCGAGATTGGAGCGAAATGCTACCCTTTGCACTATGGTCCTATCGAACGTCGATTTGTACCGCTACAGGGCAACACCGTTCTCACTTATGTAAGGAACCGAGGCTGTATTACTAGTTGAACTTGAAGTACCCTCCCTCTGCATTCTCATGGAATCGGGTCTACCAGAGGCCGAGAAGGAGAGGTCCCGCTTTGAGCAGCTGAACCTGCTGGATGAGAAAAGGCTCCTGGCCTTGTGTCATACCTAAGTTTACCAAGGGCGAATCGCACACGCTTACAATAAACATGTTCACGGTAGAGATTTAAAAGTGGGTGATACTGTAATCAAGAAGATCTTCCTATCCCTCCACGCCGATCCTAGAGAAAAATTTAAGCCCAACTGAGAGGGACCTTACGTCATCCTAGAAGTGCTCCCTGGATACACGCTCCTCCTCACCACCATGGACGAAGATCGCTTTCCTGAGCCAATCAACGTTGGGTACGTTCAACGATTCTATTCCTAGGTTTCCCATAGCAAGGTAAGTACTGATAAAAATGGATACGTGACTGCTTAAGGATGATTAAAAAAAAAAAGAGGCCATCATTTCAAAGCCAAGTAGTCAAAAAGTGTCCCTGAATGATTATACCCTTTGCTACACCCGTTGAGCCATTGGCCTTTCTTTCATAGACCCTTCTCCCCTTCTTCGGAAAAGAAGACGGAAAAAGTGTATATACTAGACAAAAAAAAAAAAGGGAAAGGGAGTTACCATTAAATCCAAAATAAATCAGAAAAGCGAAATCTCAAGAAAGGGATTGTCTGAAGAGTAAAAAAAAAAATAGAAAAGAAAAAGTGGGCATGTACAATCAAAATCCACCAAGGAAGAAGTGTATTATGGCAGCTAGAACCCAATCAAGGAAACCTTTTAAAACTCAAAACACCTTCAAAATTCCTAACCTATCTCATGGCCATGATACATTCTGAGAAAAAGCCCTCTTTAAGGTTCATAAGCAGTCACAGTATCCATTGAGTCAAACACAACCCAAGTTGTGAGACGATAAAAGAATTCCATCCAGCCGGCTATGACAGAATCGACGTCTATGTCGAGGCCTTTGATAAAAGAAATATATATATATATATAAGCTCAAAGCAAAATGGACATGGTGAAAACCAGAAAGGGCGCCATGGATAAAAATAGTGAGCTTGTGCGGACCAGGTAAAAACCTGAAAAGGCACATGGGGTAAAAATACTTACCCATGGACGTAGTGAAAATCTGAAAGGGTGATACGGGTAAAAAAGAGGGCAACAATGGGCATGGCGAAAACCCGTCTTGGGCGCTGTGAGTAAAAAAGGAAAGAAAAAAGGAAAAGAGAAAATCATCAATTACTCCCTCGGCTACAACCCTAAATCCATCTGATCCTCCTGGGCCACTCATGTTTGCTCAAATCGAGTATGGGCCAAGCATATCATCATGGTCGCACCGTCAAACGCATGACCCAAAGCAAGGATTAAAGGTTGATTCGGTCCAAGAGGATGGGCGTTCTGAACCTCACCCAGGTCCAACATTGGACGATTTCGACTATGCTCAAATTTGGACCCGTTACTTCCCCTCACGCTTAAGGCATCAAAGAAAAAAAATCTTTACAAAAGATAATAAATTTTCCTTTCCCATTTTCAGGCCGGCGTTATGCGCCCCCCCCCCACCTCGGGGTGATTGGTTTGATGACCGGAGGGACCACATTTTTAAAAGATAATAAAATTTTCTTTTCCATTTTCAGGTCATCGTTGTGCGCCCCCCAACCTCGAGATGATTGGTTTGATGACCAGAGGGACCATATTTGCAAAAGATAATAAATTTTCCTTTCCATTTTTAGGTCGGCACTATGTGTGCCACATCTCCAAAGGAATGACCAGCACAGTACACCTGTTGGTGCGCACTTTTTTTGGGTTCCTCTCGGTTCCCATTGAATCAATGGCTTCTAATTCTGTCCTAGTGGACTCTAGTGATACGGCATCTGGAATGTTAAAAATAAAGGGGGTTTCTAGGAGGATTCCTGATTTGTTGCGATCGCCAGCTGCAGATATTTATCGACGCTGCAACACGTCAATGATCACGCTTAAGAGAGGGTATGAATTACTTCTATACTGAATCGTCCGCCTGCGAACGTCAACAGTAGTGTCTTTTCCTGAAATTGGATAGTTTAATTTCCTTTTATTTCCCTTTTTAGTTATAATTCTAGTAAATTTAGACTTCCCTGATTCTATTATGAGTTTGGCTGTGAATTTGTTAGAGTGAGTGGATCTATTCTAATATTATAATTCTATCAAGAGTATGATTAATTTAGCATCCTAATCTTATTAGGATTCTAATTAATTTAGTGTCCTAATGCTACTAGGAGTCCAATCAATTTAGTCGCCTAATTCCATAAGGAGTCTAATTAATTTAGCTTCCTAATCGTACTAGGAGTGCACATGTAATAGTTCTGGTGAAACTCTAATTAATTCAAGCATGCTAATTGTACTAGAATTCTAATTAAATCAGGCATAATAATTCTATCGAAATTATAATTAAAGAAATAATAACAGTCCTATTAGAATTCTAATTAAAGGAGAAAACTAATTTTACTAAAACTCTAATTTAAGCAAAGGAATTAATTTTAGTAAAATCTAATTGAAACGAATAATTTGATTTTTATTTGGAATCTAATAGGTAAACTAATGTTACCAAAATTCTAATTGAAACAATGAATTAATTATACTAAAAATTTAATTAAAGCAAGGAAATTAATCAATTAAATTCTAATTTAAAGAGATTAATCAGTGATACTAAGATTTAAGGTACTTAATTAATTAAATATGCTGAAACAGAATAACTCACTAATTAATTATTCTAAAGAGAGAAAAAAAAAATAATTGATTAATTCTAAAATTCCTAAAAAAAGGAGTTTGGGCCCACTATGCTATGGAAGATTGGCCTCATTCCCGAGTACCCTCCGTAAGTTCCCTTGGGCAAATCAGGTGGCTAAGATTAAAGGTAAATTGGATTTTGAACTGTGAAATAATATTTTTAGACTTTTCAGGGTTGATTTCAAAATAATAATTATGAATTGAATTATAAACTAGAATTATAAAAACTAGAATTAATATTCAGGATTTTTGGAGTTATTAAACTACGAAATTAAAATTTAAAACTAAATTTTTAGGACTGAATTCGGGTCCGAAATCAAAAAATCAGGCCGTATGATTAAGGACTGGTTCTGAATCAAAGGATTAGAACCAAAAATTAATGATAGGACTGTAAATTGAGATTTTAGAACAAAATTAGAGCCTAGGATCGGTGTATCGGACCGTCAAATTAAGGACTAGTTCTAGAAATAGAGAACTAGAACCAGATATAGAGAATTACGATCTGAAAAGGGTGCTATGGTCTAAGACTGAAGATAAATTCCTAAACCTAGAGATTATAAGCTATGGTAGGAAACTAAAAATTAAATCATTACCTAAGGGTCGGGGCTGCGGAGAGAAATCTCGAAGATTTGAAGCTTGAAAAATTGTCAGCCTCTTCGTGTTGTGTTTTTTTGAAATTAAAAATAAATCTTTTATAGGTTTTTCTTCAATTACGCGCCATTTCCCAGGCGTTTAACTGAATTACGCACTAGTTTCCCGGTGCTTAATCGCTTTGAGTCGGTCACCGACTCAGTGAGCGACCGGCTGACTGGCTCAGCGAGTTTTCCAGTCTTAATAGCATTAGGGCTAATTGTGTGCTTGATAGTATGTGCGTAATCCAATTAAGCATTTCTTTCGAAACGTTTACTCTAGAAAACTTAGGGGTCAAGGACAGTGCGGCTAGGCCGGGCATAGGCCAATTGCGCACTGGTGTTGTGGCGCACAACACCATCGCGCGTCTGGCTTTAGGCGCATGATCGAGTCTTGAATAGGTCTGGGAAAGGAAGTTTGGTCTCAAAGGGGGACGGATTACGCACTTGTGATGTGGCGTGGAATCGAACTACGCACGAGTTTTCAGGCACTTAATTCTGGGTTGTCCGGGTCTAGTCCCTAGTCTGAAATGCAAGACTACTATTTCAGTCTGCATTTCGACTATATACTATTGTTTCAGTATATAGTCTCCCTACGTTGGGGTCTGAGGCACAGAGCTATTGTTTCAGCCTATGTTCAGCCACGTAATATTGTTTCAGTGTATGGTTCCCATATCAGAGTTATAAGGTCAAAGGTTGACCGAACAAAAAGTATATTTTGAGAAGGCAAAATGGGGGTGTCTACAGATGCCCCTCTTCGGCGCGCTCTTGCAAAGTAAGAACGCGTCGAAGAAGTAGGCACCCCTCATTCGAGGTGTCTTCTCATTTCTCTTAGGAATTCACAAATGTGAATTGGTGATATTGACATGACATGCTTAACTTTCTTATCTATCAGTGTAAGCTAAAATAGAGCATTTGAAGGGCAAATGGTAGCTGTTGAAGGGTACATTATGGGTTTGTGGGTGCATGGCGCATCTCGTCGTATGGCACGAGCTAACAGAGGGATTTTATGCAATCGAGGTACCGGGGCATCAATCAAATGTCCAAAATAAGTTCCAGGGACTGATAATAAAAAGATGAAGTATCATGTAATATCGAAGGCTTTTGCAAGTCATGTCAGACCGGGCGCGTCATTGCTCACACTGTTGCGTGTCAGGCGTTCCTTTTTTCCAATAGGCATTTGTAAGTTCTTAGATTAAATATACTCAATGTTTGGCTTCCCAGGGGAATGCCAATTTGTGCTGGTAATTGAAGTGTGGTCTTGTGAGGTGTGCTCAATTGAATTCTGTGCAGTGGTACGTGCACTTGATTCATCTGGAGTCTGTCTCTAAGTTGGGAATTCTAGTGCTAATGTGTTTGACCAAGTGATTCTGTGTAGTGGAGTATGCGCTCGATCCAAGTTTGCACAGTGGAATATGCGCTTGATTGGAAGTTCAGGGGTTGGCCTGTAAGTTGGGTATTCTAGTCCTAATGTGTCTGAACTAATGATTTTGGGCAGTAGCGTATGCGCTCGATCCAATTATGCACAGTGGGATATGCGCTTGATTACGAGTTCAGGCGATCTTACGAATTGCAGGTTAGGTTTAAGTGTAATTCATTGTGCGCGGGTGATGGGGCACTTAATTAGGTTTTTTTTTTTTTGGTATTCAAAGAAAGGTGAGTTGGGTTATTTTATCTTGTTGCTTTGTTTTTTTTTCTTCTCTCTTTTTTTCTTTTCTTTGTTTGTTTTGTGAAGTAAAGGTTTTTATTTTATTTTTACAAAATAAAGGGGATTTTGAGATGTTGAAATTTAGGGATTTTTAACTTAAGATCAATTTGGTGGTAAAACGGCAGAAAATGTGGCTTCCGAGATATCGCTGAGCAGATCCACCGGTACGAGATTTATGGGCCCGACAGTTATTGTGATTGTCAAGATGACACTTGGCATGCCGGATACTCCATCTAACTTTTTCGACGAGTACTGATGATTGTCTCTTATGGGAGGACTATAGTGATTCGCGAGTTGAGATAGACGAGTTTTGAAAACATTTGACTTAATCATAGCTAACTATATATTTACAAGGAATATCGAGTAATTGAAAGGAAAAGTGGGTAGTACTTTCCTAGGGGTGATACTTACCTGGGTTGTGCGTAGCTTGTACGGTCGGTGGAGTCGTAGTGTTGCGATGGGACCTTGGAGGTTTCTTCTCTTCGGGTCCGCTATGGCAGGGCTTGGCAATTGTGATGTGATGTCTTGGGAGAAATGATGTCACGATGGGCCCTAGGGGTTCTCCCTTTCTTTGGTTGCGTGCTGGGTGAGTCTTGGTAGGACGTGGGAATCGATTCAGGAGAGAGAGAAGCCTTTACCTTAGCGGTGGGACATGATCGAGCTTTCCCTATGTTAGTCATATGGCGTGGCATGTGCTGTTTGAGCTTTCTTTTCTAGGTAGCGAGGATCGCAATGGGATGTCGACTGAACGTAGTTAACGATGGGACATTGGTGTCTTTCTTTGGCCAATCTTGGGTTATAAAAGAAATGTCATTGTGGTTGTGCTGTGATTAACTTCGTCTTTGGGCGGTTTGTTTTAGCTTTTCGCGATGGGACATGAGGGTATGGTTAATTTATTCTGATGGGACTGGGTATTGGGGTGATGTCGCATGTGTGCACGTTATCGCGGTGGGGTTCTCCTTTGCTGGTGGGATCGTGAGGGTATTGCGATAAGGGACATATACCTCACCACGATGGGAGTAGGGGATGATTGACACTATAGGACGGGTGAATAGGTCTTTCTTTTTCGTCGGGACAGCTCGTGAGGCTACACGATAGGACAGGAAAGTCTTGACCGTAATGGGATAAAAAAGGTCTCGAGGGTATAAATTTTGTCCAAAATCAAGTATTACACACCTGTTTTTGGGTGCTCAAAGTGATTCCAGGACGTGCGATCTCAGGCTTTATGGGTCATTTACGCGCGTGTATATGTGCGTGCAATTTGACTATGTGCCATAATCATGGCGCGTGATCAAGGCATCACCTAGTCAATATACGCTCAGTGTACAGGTGACCTTTCGTATTGCCCATTTAAAGTAGGTCATTTAATCAATTTGCACGGTTGATGAACAGCGGCAATTAGATCGTCGCGCCGTTAGCGCGGGCGATGGTTTTATTACGCGCTCAGATTTGTGCGCATGTTTTGGATTGTGCGCCACGTGCGTGGTGCGTGAACTAATTTAGCGCACGTGTTTGGGTGCGTGATTGAGTCCGTACTCTATCTAAGCGGCAGAGCTCCATTAGTTTTTCATTTTCTGATTCAGTCTCGAGTTTTGACCTTTTCTTTATATCTTGTATTCTGAAATTCATGTTTTAGTGATATCGAGTGATCTAACCGTCCGATTGGGATGTCGCTTCTTTTTGTATTTGTTACTTCACGTGATCTTCATCCCGAGGTGATGCTCATAGACAGTGTTGTTCTGAGAATGGGCTTGTCTTCGCATCACTCCTTTTTAGGGAGCAGTGAAGGCAACGTTGAAGTGGCGGCGGTGGAGGAGGGTAAGATAGCGGAAGAGCAAAAGTAAAAAGTGGAGGGATTTGTTTCCCAACCAATGCTCCCCGAAGTCTTTGATTGGACGCTCCAAGCGGAATTTGCTCCTCGCTTCATCTCAATTTTAGACCCAATCTTCGTTTTGGGTTGTAGGTTAAAGTTTTAGGTTTTCATTTTGGGTTGTAAATTCAAGAGGTATGCCTCCGGTGATAGTTGTAAAATTTTAAATTATAAATGAAGGGGTATTTTTTTATTTTGTCGTACTTTTTTATTCGTTTAAATTTATTAGCGAATTAGCTAGATTTATCTGATTTGTTTGACTTATTTCTGATTTAGTTTAGCTTGGGATTAGCTTTTTTTATGGGGTTTGTTTTAGCAAGTTTTGTTTAGAGAGTTTTTTTTTTGTTATGTTTGGTTAGTTGGGGCATTTTTCTTGGTTTTAAACCAGTCAGGGTCTCATTCTAGAGAGTTGTTTTTTTTTTTTAAGTTTTGTCTAGTTTAAGGTTTGATTTGAACTTGAGTTTTGGTCTTTTTGTTTGATTCAACATGAGACTTAAAAGGTGTGAGTTTTCAAAGGTTCTAGATAGGTGTTGGGTGTTTAAATCCTATTGGTTTATCCATTTTGCTTTGGATCTGTGTTTCTTAGGGGGTTAAGTGTTGTGTAATTATTGGTTCACCTATGTTTGTCATGGACTGTGGTCTTTCAAAGGGTATGTGTCTGGTTTAGATTTAGTTTAGATTGGAATGATTTAAAGGTGTGACACTTGTCATTCTATCGTTTAGGGAGTATAATTTATAAATATGTGAGTTAAAAGTTTTGGGTTCTTATTATTTTAAATTTTATTCCAAGTTTAGAATTAAAAGTTTTAGGACATTTTTTGCTTTTAACTTAGGGTATTTTTTATTATTAATGTCCTTTCTTCCTTTCTCTTTTGTATCCCGGGTGTTGGACCCGAAGAATTGTGTTTAATGCGTGGGTTCTTGAGAATAGACGGGAATGGGAATGCAAGGTAGCAGTCGAATTGCTGCCATGCTAAGGGAAGAGATGGAGGAGAAAAAGGTGGTAGAAAGGAAACTTAAGGAAAAGGCAGTGTCAGTATTCTCGTGACCGATGCCTATTTTTCCTCGGTAGGCTCTACAGATCCCTTATTAGTTGCTCTTCTTTTTTAGTGTTTCCAAGGCGAGCTTCTAAGGGCGGATCCCACAAATCCTGGGTGGCTTTCTGTGAGCCACTCTTTCTTTTCTACCGGCTCGAGGCAAGGGGAAGAGGTTATTACGGCTAGAATTTGTTCAGGGTGCCCCCTTTCTCCGGGTTTCTCTGAGACTTTTAGTTTCTCGAATAAATCCGGATTCGGGGATTGCTTGAACATGCGGATCTTAAGTTTCTTGTTTTAAGTTGTATATTCAGAGGGTATGCCCTCCGTGTATTTTGTAATTATTTTATCTATTTATGAAGAGGTTATACTTTTTTATTTCATTCATAAATTCAAGTTTAGTTTGTTTTGTAGCTCATTTGATTTATTTTAAGTGAGAGGTTTACTTATTTAATTTATTTATTCTGGATCAGGACATATTAGGAGCGTTTCTTTTTTTTGTGTATGTTTGTTTAGTTTCGCTTCAAATGAATGGATGATGGGGGGCATTCTTTTTAGTTTAGTTTTTAGCCACTCTTTCTTTTATGCCGGTTTCGTTGGAGGTGAGGTTCACGTTTCCTCGGAGGCACGTGTGGGTGTTGAGGGGTCGCCGTTGGTCTTCAGATCTTCAAACGGCGCGCGATCTCTTTGAGGATATGCACGCGGGGCAGGTATAGATTGTCACGAGTGTTTTCTTTTTTGTTTCAATCTTTTAGGATCTGGGTCTTCATTGAGGGGTCGACTCGTTTGTTTGGTTGCAGGTGATTTGGAGGCCTTATGCGGATGAGGAGGATGCGGAGGTGCCGGTGATGCAGTATGGCCGGCCCTTATTTGATGTGGACATATGGGTCCATTGTTTTGAGAGGGTGGAGAGGATCCACACTTCTCGAGTAGTGCAATAGCTGGGGCTCACTCAGGGAGTCCCTCCAGAGATTCTCCATAGAGTGGCGAAGAGGATGATCGGCCCTCCTGACCGGAATTTTGCAGAGCGGATGGCGCTTCAAGTAGCGGATTTTAGAGCCGAGGGGACCAAGGTTAGGGGGGCACGTGACAAGGCGAACGCTCGGGAGTATGTGCGGTGGTTTAGTGCATTGGGTGGTGGGCGCCTCTTCACACGTCCCTTCCATGGGAGTGGCTCTTTCATGATTGGTGGGCCAGAGTCGGCGTCAGCTTTAAGGGAGAGGTTGGCTACGTTAGAGCAGGTCCATCTCACTGCGAGCGTGCGGGGGCATTAGACGCTCTCCATAGGCCGATGGAGCGGATGGGGTGTGCTCCTCGTCTGGATGAGAAGATGCTGCAGTCTTTAGCATCCTCGATTGCTCAGGCTAGGGCAGCAGAGGATGAGTTGGGGGCTCGACTAACGGAGACTCGACAGCTCCTGGTGCATTAATTTACGTTCTTTTTTTTTTCTTTGTGGATTCGATCTCCTGGTCGTTCTGATATAGTTGTGGTGTCTCATTTTATTTTATTTTAGACAGTCTACAAGGGAGGATGAGGTTGCTCGTCAGACGGCGATGATCGAGTAGTTATGCAGTCAGCAGCAGGCCAACCGAGAGGTGGAGGCCAGCCTACAATCTGAGATTGATCGATTGGTAAGTGTCTTTACAATTTAGCATTGTTAGCATCGTGAGCTTGTCAATTGATATGTTTATTGTTATTCGTAGAGAGCCGAGCTGGCTGCTGGAGGTCCCCTTCCAGCATTTGATCCATGTTCAGTTGCTTCCTCTAGTCTGGAGGATCCAGCGATGGCTCAGCTTCGGGCCGAGCTAGATCATTAGTAAGTTTCATTCAATCTTATTTGCGTCATTGCATTAGCTTGTTGGATGTCATTGTCTTGCTTTCTTAGTAGCTTACTAATATCATGCGATATTTCAGTGTCGGGTTGCCGAGGATCTTCAGAAGAGGGAGGCAACTGTTGCCTCTCTATGCCCAGAGAGCCAGGTAATATTTTCGGTTTGGTGTGATTTAGTTTAGGTTATTTCATCTTTATTTTGGTTCTGACATATCTTGTGTTGGTTCATTTCGTTCTTTATGCAGGTTGCTCCAAACTCTACTCCCGAGGCTCCCCCCTCAAGAGTCTGCTCCTATCCCTACTCAGGTATGTCTTAGTTATTATGTTCGTGGCTTATTTGTGATTATAGTATTTTTTTGATGTATTTGTTTCTTCTCATTGTAGCCATCTATGTTTGTTGTCCCTCAAGTGCCGCCTGCTGATCCAGTGACTGCTGAGACGGTCGAGCAACTTTTAAAGGAGAGGCTGAATCTGGTATAATCCTTTCTTTTTCAAAATTTCTTATTTTGTTCATGTATATATATTAGTTTTCTTTTGGCTTAGCATGGTTATGCAGGCTCGTCAGCTAGAGGAGGTGCGTCTAGAGGTGGCGCGAGCGCGAGCCACTCCCGAGGTGTTAAAGGCGACGTGTCTGTTGAGAACTGGAAAATACCATTTTCCACCCCTTAATCTGGGCCTTGATAGGCCCTTGAGAGAACTAAATAAGTGTTTTAAGTGTTTATTTTACAACTAACAACAAAGGCAGGCTTAACCTTGAAAGTAGCGTAAAAGTGCTAAAAAGATGATGACCCATCTTGATCTGGAGGAAGAAGGAGAAAGGACAACCTCACTGGCTGTCAAAATGCCTAAAATAAAGAGGACAAAGGCCTGGTTTCAACCTGGAAAGAGGTTTGGAGCTATTTGAAAAGAAGAATGCGCTACAGAATGCTATTCGAAAAGGTCCCCAATCTTTGCGAAAAGGTCTCCAATCTTTGCGAATAGATCTCCAGAAGTTACAGTTCTTTTCGAAAAGGTCTCCAATCTGTGCGAATAGGGTTTCAGAAGTTATAATACCTTTCGAAAAGGTCTTCAAACTTTGTGAAATGGTATCCTGAAGATTCTTAGCATCTACAAGGGCAATTTGGTAATATTTGCACGTGCCCCAATGCATTTAAAAATCCAGGGGCATTCTGAAAGATTCGAAGCATGAACCAGAGGCATATTCCACCCCATGTGAACACCCAAAGATGAAATTACTTGGCGGGAACTTCTAGAAGTTCCAACAGATTTTTGAATTTCCTAACAGAATTGATGCCTCTGTTTCCTGATTGGCTGAACCAGATCAAGCAGTTCTGATTGGCCAGAACAGATCTGGATCCTGGTGCTCGACTCCTATTGGCTGATATGGATCTAACCAATTCTGATTGGTTGATGCACATCTGAGATGGACTTGGGGAAAACTATAAATAGATGAACTATTTGCCCAATTTGGGTATCCAGATTTTGAGTTTCATTTCTATTGCCCCATTTCCATTTCAGATAGCTTGTCTAAAACTTCTGTAATAGCCTAGCTTTTATTTGTAATTGAGAACTGCGAGATATTTCTGTAATTCAAGTGAGAATTGTATTCAAGACTACAAATCCGAGAGCTGTTTAAGTTGTGCTCTGTAATTGTAATGGTGAATTTGAAAAGGTTGCTGTGAACCGTATGTTGTCAATCTGATTCATGTTGAGGGTTCCATGTGATCTCCTTATTTTATTAGATTCCTTTAGATTTACTATTTTTAAAGCAATTTCCCTTAATTCATTGTCCCTGTGAGAATCTGCGTTTGTAACCTGATTTCTCACAGCATTTGTAGTGGTGTTTTTTGTTCTTAATCAAGGATTCGGAGTGAAGACTACTGGATGATATGTGTCCATTGAAGTGGACAGACCATAGCCATAAGTTCAACTCAATTCCAATCCTTGAGTAGGATTACTTTCTCTTGCATCTGTGCTGGTAGCCAGATGAAGATTGGATAATATCTCATGTGTTTTACATTTATTCTCATTCTGCAATCAAGTACTAAGTCGAAGTTAGATATTATTTCTCCATTCTTATTAATTTACATCAAATCTTCCCAACTCGGATCTGGATCATTTAGTTTAATTTTTACTTTTCTCATTTAGTTAATGTGACAAATTCAACCTCCCATCTTATGTGCTTTGTAGATAGGATCAGAGGTCAGATCTGGTAGCTCAGATCTGGAGGTTTATCTTATATTTTAAATCAATTCCCTGTGGACGATCTTTTACTCACTTACATTTAAAACTTGCTACAATTGACCCCTGATCTTGCAGGCTAATTAACTTCTCTCTGTGCTAATATTTCTTTATTTTTTTTTTAGTTTTCCAAATTCAGTATAATTCATCATTTGCAAATCTGTTTTCAAAACATAAATAAACCATGCACACTTAGAACAGCAATAGTGTCAGATGATGTGGATAGAGATGCAGGCGTCCCTAGATCAGCTGCAGTATCGTCTGATGAGGAGTGAGCGAGGGATACATAGGCTAGCTCATCAGCTTGGTGGATCGGATTTGAGGACTGCAGGCTCCCCAGTCGGGCAATCTCATCACACGTCACGTGATCATGCCAGGGGTGATGCTCACGAGGATCCCGTGGTTCTTGAGGTTCTTGCAAGGTATCCTCCTCATTCTCAATCGAGGCGGTCTATTATCCAGACGAGTGAGGGAGGATCTGTGGCAGGGCCTCGTCATTTAGAGGTTCCGCTGACTCCGGGTGTCGGGATTGTATTTTCAGAGGGTCAGTCTACAGACCTCCGAGCTGATGATACTAGAAATAGCAATGCTCGATTGTCCTAGCGACAGCGTAGGGAGTAGGGGTGTGTGTGTGTGTGTGTTTATGTATCTAGAGGGTGTGTGTTTTTATATCCATAGTGTGTGTGTGTGTTGTATAGATGGGGGGATGGCCCCGGTGACAAGTGTAAAAAGAATAAAAGATTTTGACATATGTATATAAAGAGATTTTTGGTTTAGATATACTTGATTGGCCCCTTTCTTTTTGTTACCTCTCATGTCTACTTTTGCTTCTTTTTAGTTGCTTTAGCGTCATCGACCGTCATTGGGACTTGGATGCTTCCTGAGCTGGCCTAGTGATGGTTGAAGGCTGCTTTGTATCTATACATGTAAGAGTATTGATGTCAGTAGTTTTGTTCTCCCCCTTGCTAGTTGTCAAGGGGGGTAAGTGTCTCAAACCGAAGTCTGGTAGCAAAAAATGGATATGTGTTTTCTTTTTCTTTCTTTTTCTCTTCTTTTTTTCTCTTTTCCTCTTTTTTTCTTTTTTTTTTCTTTCTTTTTTTTCTTTTTTTTTTGAAATGAAAATAATGCAACAAGGAAAGCAAATAGCTAAAATAGAAATAATAACAAAATAATAAAAAATAAAAATGCCTCAGTGTAGACGTGATAAGATTGGCAGTATGGTATCTTTGGTAGCACTTTTCAGATGGTAACCTCGCCGTTTCTTGTCTTCTTTGTGGACAAGTCAGCGCTTTTGATATGATTCTTCTTCTAATCTAAAAAAAATGCCCCAATGTCAAGATGCAATGGAGCTTTTCTGGATTTCAAGATGAGCACTTTGGGTCTATAAGCAGTCATGGGTATTTGGTGAGTTAGTTTTGAAGAAAAGGTTGATCAGTACTATCACCGAACCAGGGAGGTCTCTTTGCTTAGGTCAGTTATATACGGGGGTCTATTTTGGGGTGGTGGTAATCCTATCCTATTGTTATTAGGGAGAAGTATGGTAGGTATAGTAGGTGATTGCATTAGTCATCATTCATCGGTTTTCAGTTTCATTTCTAGGAGTACCCTTTAAGGCTTCTAATTTATCTTCCAAAATAAAAATAGCAGAGGCGGGTAAGGCTCAATGATATGGGGGATAGTTTGTATCTAATGTTTTCCAAAAGGGGTAGGTAATAATCTTTTTCTCAGAGGGATACGGGATGCCATGATCGAGCTCTTCGTCATGTTTTGGCACCATCAAAATCTCATATTCTATGTTTAGCAGGATTTTATCCTCCTCCCACCACCTTACTACGACATCTAGTAGTATGGGGACATCAGGGGTGCCCTTGCAGCTTGCTTATACACTTCTAGTGAAATTACCAGAGATGTCCTCATGGCCTGCTTATGCTTCCCTAAGCTCATTGACTTGTTCACCCTTCGTAATGCTCTCACTCAATTTTTGATATGTAAACGCATATTTTTGAAAACATCTTGTTAGCGTAAGAATAATGAGTTTTGATTGAACCTAACATCTTCATTTTTTTTACTCTAACGTCTCCTTCAATGGCGGGGGGAGGGAAGTGAGGATCGGGTGTTACTTATGCTTTTGAAAGAGGGTAGATAGGTCACTAGTCCTTTAATCAAATTTCTCGAGTGAGAAGAAAAAGGTAGGCGATAAATCGAAGGTCTTAAGGGTATTCTGAGAATTGAAGGCGTATGACCAATGAATGGGTTGTGACGACTACGGGGGTGATAAGTATAAGTATTTAACCATGGGATGTGACGATCGCAGGGCTAAGGATAATATTTTCTAAGGTACATGACGTTTCAAGGGCTAGGGAGTTCTTCCCCATCTTGGTTTGCCAGTTTGTAGGCATTTCCAGAGTATGCGACTGTTATGACATATAGGCCTTCCTAGTTCGATTTCAGTTTTCATTTCGGGTGGGCGTGTTTGGAAGGTATGATTTTCTTCAAAACTAATTGGCCAATATTAAAGGTTCATTCAAGGACTTTCTTATCGTAAGACTGGCCACTCTCCTCTGATATACCTGAGCATGATTAGCTGCCCTTAGACGTGTTTCATTGAGCTTCTCTAACTGCGTGAGTAGGGCAATTCTCCTCTTGTCTAAGGATAGCTCATTATTGAGTTAAATGCGTAAAGATGGTACTTATATCTTATATGGTAGGACTGCCTCCATCCCTTTGGTAAGGAATAGGGAGTTTGGCCAGTTGTCGTACGAATATAGGTCTTATAGGCCCAGAGTGCTTCTGGTAGTCGTTCAGGCCAGCCGGCTCCATTGCTTATTTCTACTGTGCATTTTAAGATTCGAATCAGCATTTTGTTCATAGCTTCTACTTGTCCATTGCCTTGAGGTTAGAATGGTGATGAGTGGCATAAGTTAATGTCGTACTTCTTACATAACTTCTTCATCTTCTCAGCGATAAACTGTGGTCCGTTGTTAGTTACAAACATCCTGGGTACTCCAAACCTAGTGATGATATTCTGAATAATAAACCTTACGAGTGTTGAAGCAATGATTTTGATGTAGGTTTCAGCTTCTGCACATTTGGTGTAGTATTTGGTTGCTATAGCAATAAAAGCGTGCTTGTGAGTGTTCCCAACTGTATCTGTGAAAGGTCCAATGACATCGAAGGCCCACATCGAAAATGGCCATGGTGAGGTCATAGTGTTCAATGCAACTGATGGAGCTTTGGTGAGCGCGGTTTGTTCTTGGCATTGCTTGCAGGATTAGACGTAGAGGTGGCAATCTCTGATCATGGTTGTCCAGAAGTAGCCTTGTCGTGTAACTTGGTCGGTGAGTCTCTTTCTACAGGAGTGGGCGCCATAGGTACTGGCATGTGCTTCTCGGCTGATGTATTGTCCTTCGACAGTCGTGACACATCGTAGTAGTACTCCTTTGGTGAAGGCCTCTTTGTATAATGCTTCGTCGAGTATGCAGAATCAGGCGCATCGGTTCCTTATAGTCTTCCATTCGATCTTCGTGGAGTATGGAGGAACATGTTGATGTTTCAAGAAGTTTCAGATGTCGAAATACCATGGTTGTCCATTGCCAGTCGATGATTTTTCAAATCTGAACATAGCAATTTTGATTTTTGTCTTGACATGCTTTTCCGAGGTGATTGCTTCTTTCGGTCGTGTACTTGTGGTGAGGACAAGTAATTCTCTCTTGACGGTTCATGCTACCTCTTGAGAGGGCACTGGCAGCTTCTTAATGAAGAAGGTTTGGTATTTTGTCCGACGGGTATTTGGATGATCGAGGCTAGCGTGGCTACGGAATCTGCGAGCTCATTTTCTAATCTAGGGATGTGCGTAAAAGAGATTCGTTCAAATTTCTTTACTAAATATTGCGTGGTTTCTTGGTATGCCATTAGTCTCCTTTCCTTAGTTTTTCATTCTCCTATGACTTGTGAAATTACTAGTTTGGAATCACCAATAGTTTTTAACTGTTTAACATCTAATTAAAGTGCCACTCGTAGTCCAGCTATAAAGGCTTCATACTCTATGATATTATTAGTGATAGGGAAATCTAATTGAAAAGCTTTAGGTATGATAGCTCCTTCCGGGCTTAGGAGGACTATCTCGATGTCTTTTCCTTTGTGATTTAGAGCACCGTCAAAATAAAGGGTCCATGAGGTCTTATCGGGCTCTTCGTTATGAATCGTGAATAGGTTTTCATCGGGGAAATCCGTGTGTATAGGTTCATCACTCGGGAGTGGGAGGTCTGCGAGGTAATCAGCGATTGCCTGCCCTTTGATTGACTTCTACGTGACATAAGTGATATCAAATTCTTGCAATAGCATATGCCAGGGGGTGATCTTTCCTAATGTTGCAGACTTTTCGAATACTTCAGAGGCTCAATTCAGGCTAGTACTAGTATTTTATGTGCTTCGAATTAGTGTCATAATTTGGTAGAGGCCCACACCAATGTGAGCCAAGTCTTCTCCATTGAAGTGTATTTTTATTCGTATTCGACCATCATCCTACTGAGGTAGTAGATAGCCTTCTCTCTCTTGTCGTCTTCTTCATATTATCCCAGAATTACTCCTATTTCTTTATCATTCGCTAAGAGGTATAGGATTAAAGGTATCCCGGGGACTGGTGGCGATAGTATTGGTGGGTTAAGGAGGTACTTCTTGATGTTGTCAAAGGCTTGCTGACACTGGTCATCCCATTTGTACTCAGTTCCTCCTTTAAATAGTCTATAGAATGGATCGCATTTGTCCGAATGTTGGGAGATAAATCTTCTGATGAATTGTAATCTGCCTATCAGGACTTGTAACTCATTGATATTACTAGGAGGCGGCATCTCGAGGATGGCTCTGACCTTTACAGGGTCAACTTCAATCCCTCGCTTGCTAACTATGAAACTAGGTAATTTTTCGAAAGTGACCCCCAAGACACATTTATTTGGGTTCATTTTTAGCTGATATTTCTTAGCTCTTTGTAAAACCAGTCGGAGTGCTTCCATATGTCCTACTCACGTTTGGGACTTCACTAATATGTCATCAACATAGACTTCTACATACTTATGCATCATGTCGTGAAAGATAGCCATCATGGTGCGTTGATACGTGGCTCCTGCGTTCTTGAGCCCAAAAGGCATGACGACGTAATAGTAAGTCCCTCATGGTGTGGTGAAGGAAGTCTTCTCTTGGTCAGACTCTACCAATTTGATCTGATTATATCCCGAGAAACCGTCCATAAAGGATAGCATCTCATGTCCAGCGGTATTATCAACTAGAGTGTCAATGTGTGGGAGTGGGAAGTCATCTTTTGGGCATGCCTGGTTGAGGTTTCGAAAGTCGATGCAAACCCATACTCTGTCATCTTTCTTGGTGACAGGTACTATATTGGTGACCCACTTAGGGTAAAGAACGACTAGGATAAATTTAGCTTTGTGTAACTTGTCGGCTTCCTCTTTAACTTGGAGGGCAGTTTGTGGGTGCATCTGTTAAGTAGTGAAAAATACCATTTTTTACCCCTAAACATGAGCTTTGAAAGACCCTTGAGAAGACTAAATAAGTGCTTTAGTGTGCATTTTACAGCTAACCAATTAGACAGGTCCAAGTCCGAAAAGCATCCTAAAATGATCAAAAAGCTGACAACTCATGTCAAGCTGAAAGATGGATTGAAGAAACAACCTCAGCAATGGCTAAAAAGGGTCTAAAAGAGCAGACAAAGACCTGAAAAAAGAGAGAGAGCCATTCGCAAAGAAGAATGGGAGCCTAGAGTCCAATTCGCAAAGAACTTTTACTATTCGCAAAGAACCTTGAACTTTGCGAAAAGAAGAAAACACTCCTCGAATAGAAGATTTACCTCTGCGAAAAGAAGAGAAGTCCTTTGCGAAAAGAACTTCTGAAGCCAAAGTCCTTTGCTAAAAGAACTTCAAGCCAAAGTCCTTTGCGAAAGAACTTGAAGCCAAGATGCTTTGAAAAGAACTTCAAGCCAAAATGCTGCGAAAAGAACTTGAGCCAAACTACTTTCTGAAAAAGACCCTTAAACTCTGAAATGGCATCTTTGAGGATTTGACCACTTTGAAGGGCATTTCAAGAAACCTCGCGCCCCAATGTAATTAAAAGCCGAGACATTAGGAAGATTCCAAGCACAAACCAAAGGCATATTCCATACGTGAAAACCCAAAGATGAAATCACTTGGCGGGAACCTAGAAGCTCAAACAAACTTTTGAATTCCATAACAATTGATGCTTCTAACGCTGATTGGTGAACCGGTCGAGCATTTTCATTGGCGAGCAGATCTGGATCCCCGTGCTCAACCATTGGGCAATCCAGATCCGAGCACTTCGATTGGTCAATTCACCTTATGGATAGAGGGAAAGCTATAAATTGAGAAGACATTTGCCCAATTGAGGCATCCAGTTTTAGAGTTTTCATCTCTGTTTCCCTCATTCCGGTCGGATAGCTTATCCCAACCCCTGTAATCCCTTCTTGTAGTTTACCTTTGAGAGCCATTGTGAGTGATTTGTACTTCCAAGTTCGGATTCAAGATGTAAGTCCGAGGGCTCTCTGAGAAGCTCGGTGTAAGTCTGAGGGCTCTCTAAGCCGTGCTCTGTAATTGTAATTTTGGATTTTAAAAGGTTCTTTGTAATTTGTGTCTTCTCCATTGGAGTCATGTCGAGGGTTCGAATGATCACCTTAGTGCATTAGACTTCTTTAGATTCACTCATCCGCATGCAACTTCCCTTAATTCATCACCCACAATGCGAATTAGCGTTGGTAACCTAATTCTAGCGGATTTACAATGATGTTCATGTTCGAACTAAAGAATAGGCCACTGGCAGTGTCCGTGACCATTTAAGTGGACAGATCACGCCCATAAGTCTAAACCTATTCCTTAATTCGGATTTATTTCTCTTACATCTGTGCTGGTAGCCAGATGAAGATTGAATCTGCTCTGTTGAACTACAGATTCTCCATTAAAATTCAGAGGCTAAAGTACATGAAGCTATTATTTCTGCATTTGTCTTATTTTAAACACCTCCACAACTCAGATCTGGATCACGTAGTTAGTTCTTTTCTTTATTTGCTTTTAGTTAAACGTGACAAAACCCAACACTCTCTTTTATCTATTCTTTATTTAGATAATTATAGAGCCAGATCTGGTAGCACAGATCTGGAGGTTTATCTCTCATTTTAGACAAACTTCTCTGTGGACGATCTTGAAATACTTACTTTTAAAACTTGCTACAACTGGCCCTGATCTTGCAGGCCAGTGTTAGCCCCAATGTGCCGATATCCCTTTCATAAGTTAACATCCATATAATTTAGCATTCTTTAATTCTTTAATTTTTGATTTATAATGCATACAATTTTGGCACACTTGGAGCGACAACAGCATCCTACAAAGCTTCTGCTTAATAGGTTTCACATCGGGCTCTAAGACGAGACGATGTTCTACTAAAATTGGGTCTAAATCGGACATGTCCTCGTAGGACCATGCAAAGGAATAAAGGTGTTCTTGTAGGACTTATGCAATTTTTCGGCGTTCCTTGGAGTTAATCGTTGTGCTAATCAATAGCTTCTTGGGTTTCTCTTTAGTGCCAAAGTTAAGTTCTTCTGTGGGTTCTGCGGCAGCTTGGGTTTGCTCATCGAAATGCTTGATAACCCATTGGAAGTCCAGTGCCCCCTCGGCAACTGGTGCTCTTTCTTCGTCCTCGGTAAGTTCATATACTACGAAATTACTACACTGGGGATCTGAGTTTACGAAAGGTAATCCTTCATCGGCGCAATCTATGACTGAGAGATCTTTGGTAAGGTGAAGGTCAAGACTGCTGATCCTTCTCTCAAAGTCACGAAGTATCTCGTCAGGTATGTTCACTGGCTTATTATCTAGCCGGGATGCTTTACGTCCTTGTATGGGGAATGGGATAGAAACCTTAGGAGAAAAGTCTCCTTGTCGGAAACAAATTTAGTTCTGGACAAAGAGTTTCCTTTCTTTTATAGGTTTTTCTAATTTTTTTAGATTTTGTATTTCCGAATTTTTAGGACTTTCTATTTTTTCTATTTTTTTTATTTTTGATAATAAATTTGGTATAGGGTCAGTCGCCTCAAGGGGCGCCGGGAGAATTGCTTCCTCTAGCTGAGGGAGCAAGACGGCTGCTGGAGTCGTTCGAGAGATTCTTCGGGACACACAGACTTGTTGTGAAGTTGGCAATTTTTTTTTTGGAATCTTCAGCTAATGAGACCTTTTGAATGAGTGGCGCAGGCGATAGTGGCACCAATGTTTGGACTTCCTCTATCATGTTAATGGCCTCTTCATCAAAGAAACTCTGGAGATCATAGTCGATTGAACTATCCGCTTTTGAGTCATAATATGGTTGTTCTTCCCACTGAGGGGGATCTCCCAAAGGATCCTCAGGGGTAGCAAGTTCTTTCCCTTGATCTACATGATATGTTAGGATGAGCACCCATGCTTGGCAGCGAGGTTGATAATGGTGAAGAATGCAGGGGGATTCCCAAGGTCATTCCCAACCTTCTAAGTTAGAGTCAAAGACGGTATTAAACTCACTTTCTTGATCTGATAATGCTTGAAGTCCTAAATTGGCTCGTTCCGCTAACTCGAGTGCAGGGAGACCTATCCAGTAGTCATTGTCATCACTCGGGGGAGGTTGTCATTCTTCTTCGAGAGATTTCCAAAATATTTAGAGTTACGGTGAATTCGGGGATGTAGGAGTGTCCAATTCGAATTCCTCTTCAAACTCCATAAGAGCGTGTTGAGTGTTTCCTTCTGGATCAACCAGATAACCGTCAGGATTTTCTGCTTCTTGTGCGGGTGGCTAAGCTAGTAGGTAATTGTTGATCTCTGTTGTCGCGAGGTCCGAGTGGTTTGATTCCTCCATTGTAGAATGTCGGGTCCAATTGGCGAAACGTTCTAATATACTAGTACATGCCCTACAGTGGGGCTGGTAAGGGCAAACGATACAAGGGGAATCTCTTACAGGGTGTCATCCTCTCCCCATGTTGAGCGCAAGTGCTCTTTGTCATCTTGCAAGGCTGTTATGTGAAAATCTTCGTTGTTAGCGGATTCCTAATTTTCTACTCGGGGTCGAGTTCTGGAGGTTCTTATCTCCTCTCCTCCACAAACTCCTTAGTGTCAAACATGGGCTTGACTCCTTCGAGCGGTTCATCAATATCGTCGTTGAGAGTTATCAAATCATTGAATGCTTTGGCCATTCGTTCAATTTCTGTTTCTTGGGATTTTGTGAAGGACACTTCCTTTTGCCTCGATACATTTACTTTCTCAGTGGTCCCATAGACAAAGTGGTCATATAGAGACCATTTCAGGGAGGTAGGGCATAAGTCGGCTTGTGGGCCGTCTGATTGATAACCTAACTCTATGTGTTTGCATATTTTCATTAGGACGACAGGTCCTACGTGACCTTGCTTATTCTTATCGAGTCTGGTGTGGGAGACGTATCCAAGTTGGTACATAAGATCCCACCCTTTCGTCGCGGTGGAGTTGATGTTATAAAGTTTGGCGAGGTCTGGACTGACCTCTCTCCTCACTAAACGCATTGGGGGAGAACTAGGACGGGCAGGGGGACAGATGTTCACAATGGTTGTCTCGTCAGGGATTTGGATCTTTTAAATGTGACTTGTGTTTAACACGTAATCGTGAGCAGTTGGTATGCTTGCCGCATAATCAGTATCCATATCCTGGAGGGGTGCATCGATGTATATATGAACGATAGAGTCCTCGTATGGAAATTTGACGCATTGATGATATGTAGACGCGACAGCCTTCATCGACTCTAGCCATTTCCTTCCTCATATAAGATTGTATGTGCTAGCAAGATTGAAAACATGGAAAGTAACGTCTTTCGTCATAGGTCCAAGGCGAACCTGGAGTTTAATAGTTTCTTTCACGAAACGACATGAGCCTTCAGAGGCAATAAGTGACAGTGCGGAGGGCCTGACGTCTTGCTTTGTATATTCGAGAGTCTTTAACGTTGTGAGAGGGTAAATATTGAGTCCCACTCCCGTATCAACCAATGCATGGGATATAGAGAATCCTCCAATTTTGATCGTGAGATATATGGGGGCCGCACTTTCGCAGAATGACTCTTTAGGCATGTTTGCATTTGTAAAAGTGAGCGCCAGTGGTTGCCCCATGACCGAAGCGATTTGATGAAGCTCATCTAGCGTCGTGTCCTCGTCCACTTGCATGTCTTCAAGTGTCCTTATCAATAATCGATGATGATCAGGTAATTTCTTGATGAGTTCTATTATGGATATCTAGGTCGGGATCTTCTAGAGGTATTACAGAAGGTCATATTCTTGTCCTGGCTCGAGTTTCACTTCTTTGCCTAGCCGGTGAGCCTTGGGTACTGGTGGTTGGAGTGGTTGAGGTTCAGGGATTGGTGGAGGGATGATATGAGGCAGGGGATGCAAGTTAACTTCTCTTTCTCTCACATTTCCTTCTGGTGGTTGTGCGCTCGTGAAATCCTTACTTCAAGGGAAAAGAGGAGGTGGGTAATTGGTTCCTGATTTGAGAATCGGGCAAGTCGGCTATTGACCAAACCCGAGATAACTCGATGTTGATGTGTTTGTGAAGCGAGTGAAATTGGAGGTTGGAGTGTGTGCCTGCACGGCACCGTTCGTAGGTGGGAGATATTGCGTGTAATCCTCCTCTTCTATGAAAGCAGAGACCAGTGTCTCACACGGGTCGGGGTGTTCTTCTCACTCACTTTCTCCTGCGTTCAGTAAACACTCAGTCTTTGTTTCACCCTCTTAACCTGGAGTCTTACAGGTGACACTTTTTACCCATGTGGCAACTTGGGCTATGGTCTAGAGAACGTGCTCTCCATACTCAGGTTTAGAATCGGACAAAGGGAGTGGTAAGGGTGTTGGTTCAAGATTTGGAGGGGTTGAAGGTTCTGGTGGGTGACGATGGAGGAATGGTCTCCTGGCCCTAAAGGAATGGACTCATATCTGAGTGAACTTTTGATATGGAGGCAGGCTTGACGGGGTGATGCGAGTGATCAGGGCCGAGGGATGTAGGGGTGAGGAGGTTATTGCTGGTGTGGATGAAGAGATAGAGGGTTGCATGCGATTAATTAAAGTAGAGGGCTAGAAGGAAGGTTGACCGGGGAGATCCACGATAGTGACCTAGGCCGGTGTTGCTTGGCTGTGGTTAGGCATGGTGTTGTTTATGATCCTTAAATTTTGTTAAGGTTGGTTATTATTAGGGTTGGGATTTCTAAGTGCTTCCCAATCAATTTGATTTCAGTCGTTCATATCATAGATCACGTCCCGAAGGACCCAACAGTCTTCTAGATTGTGTCTCGCATATCGATAGAAGACACAGTATTTACTATAGTCTAGATTTGCGGGCCATGTGTGAGGTTTTTCCTATGAGAATCGAAGGTGATTCTGAGTGTTAAGAAGACGAAAAATATTGGGAATCGTATCCGGTACGTTATTATAATTCGACACATGGGCCGGTTGACTCCGTGTCGTGTTCTAATTCTGATAGGTGTTAAGGTATTGGTTCCTATTTTGGTGTTGGCCTGGACTTTGATTCTGGCCTTAGTTTTGGTTCACGTATCTCTGCTGACTAACACCTTGATTTTAGTTGGTATACCGTTGTGGGTTTTGACTCTGTCTGAAATTTTGCAGTTGGAAGTTTCTGCTACTAGAGTTTTGTCCTTGGTTGACAACGGTGTTAACTTGCTCAGTTCTTGTGGCTTTCTTATTATTTTTTTATTTTGGTTCATTGGAGGAGCATATTTTTGACATGACTATGGATAACACGAGATCTCCACCTTTAATGTGTCGCGCTAGTCAGGATGCCTGAGAGTGGAGTGCAATGAAGTCCGGGCAATCACTTATGATGAGTGCGCTCTTTAGCGGTTCCCTAGTCTTGTCGATAATAATATCAATCGAGTCCTTCTCTTTCATTGAAGTGTCGGTCCTGGCAGTGAGTTTTCTCCATCTAGCAACGAAGTCGGTAAATTCTTTATCAGGTCCTTGCTTGGCTGCGATTAGGTCGCTGAGACTAACTGTCTCTTGGATCAAATGTTTGTACTGGTTTAGGAATTGAATGTCTAATTCATCAAAGATTTCGATCTTATAAAGCAGGAGTCCCGTAAACCAATCTAAAGCTTCTCCTTCCAATGAGCATTGGAAATAGTGAATGAGAAGTCCTTGATTATCACGTATGGGTTGGCAATCATTACAAAAGAGAGCCAAGTGATGATTCGGATTTTCGATGCCATTATATTTGATAAACTTTGGTAGCTTAAATCCTATTGGTAAATTAAACTCGACGTCTCGACAAAATTTGTCGAATCCGAATGAGTGACCGGGATGCTCTCTCTTGTCCATGTACTCATCGAGCATTTTAGGGAGATCTTCGATTTTAATGGTGTTGTCTCTTGGAGGAACCAGTGAACAAACCTTGTCTAGAGGGTCATCGTTGAAGAACGTGTGGGCAGGTTGTCTCAATGAGGTGGCGTAGGCTGACACCGTGCTCAGGGTAGGCGGTGGCCTCTCTTGTCACTCTTGTTCTTCTGAAAATTGTCGTGACCTAATGGTTTCGTATGCGGCGGCCAACCCTCGAAGCAATTCTTCGGAGTCGTCATCTCCTCTCTGTATTCTTTGAATATTGAGTTCTACAATTTGTTGAGCAGTAAGGTTTTGTCCAATGCCACCATCTCTCCCATCATGATTGTTCCCAGTGTGTGGGGTAGAGAAAGGATTCTCTTGTTCACCAGCCATATTAATCTCAGGTTGTCGTGGGCTAGAACCGTGAAGTGGTTCTTCTCCGTACATGGGGTTGTCATGATACCCCCACAATGGTGGGTCCCCTAAACACACTCTTCGTATACTAGACATCTCGAGTCTTTGGTGAAGACTCATATATATATATAAAAGGGAAACTAAACGACATGATGGAAAGAAGGAAATAGGGAAACAGGATGGAAACTAACTATCTAGAAAAAGAGTTTGTAAAAGGGTCCCATCGCGATCGCCAGTCTGTTGGTGCACGCTTTTTCTACGTTCCTCTCGGTTCTCGTTGAATCAGTGGCTTCCAATTCTATCCTAGTGGACTCTAGCGATGCGACGTCTGGAATGTTAAAAATAAAGGGGGTTTCTAGGAGGATTCCTAGTTTGTTGCGATAGCTAGATGCATATATTTATCGACACTGCAACACGTCAATAATCACACTTAAGAGCTGATATGGGTTACTTCTATACTAAATCGTCCACCTACGAACGTCAGCAGCAATGTCTTTTCCTTAATTTAGATAGTTTAATTTCCTTTTATTTCCTTTTTTAATTATAATTCTGGTAAGTTTAGACTTCTCTGTATCTCTTGCGACGGCCTAATCCTTATTATCACCCTTGGATTTCTTCTGACTGCGCGAGGTACTGTGGTATGTCTAAACCTCCCCCACCCGAGACCACGCCTGCGATAGCCTCCCGAGCAACGATCGCGACTCCTTCTCACGAGGGCGCTGCAAGCATCATACCAGGAGATCAATTTGAGTAAAAGTAAGAGCAGCAAACTAAAAGGTCAGAGCCGATCAACAAAGCACCTACCATTTCCACATCCCGAAGACCGACGATATTGCAATAATACTCGGCCTGATTCACAGTCGACTCGTAGTTCTACACAAAAGAAAAAAGATAAAGAGATATCAACTATAGGGCCACAAGCACAAAAATAGGCATTTCTTTGAGAAGGAAGTGTACGGGAAAGAAAACTCACCCCTGGGACCACATTTCAGGTGCAGGGACCCAGATCGCTTCAGCAGATAGGCGGGCCCGCTCAGTGACATTAGTGCATAAACTCAAAAGAAAGGCATCATCAAGGCGTTTGAAGGTCCCCTAAACCTCAGCAGTCGAACTACCAGAAGCACCCATGCCAAAGGGGTCTGAAGGACCAGCACCTGTAGCCTCAGTGGGACCTGCCTCTGCCTCATATCGTCACCAGAATTGTCTCCCCCACCGAACTGTGAAATGAAGCAAGGCTTCAGTCAGTGGGGACAAAATTACATCAAAACCATTTAGAAACTTGCCTAAAGAAAAAGGAGAACTACCTGAGATCGCAGACCGTCGAAGGCCAAAACGTTGGCGCCAAGTACAAAACACGAAAGGAGGGACCGATAGGGCAGGGACTCATACAACATCGGGTATCCCCCAGGCACGAGAAGATCATCAATAGGAACCCCATGATGGAGGAATTCGACTGAGAGTTCCTTAATAGTACCCTCAGGAAACATAACATCCGTAGGAGGAGCCCGCGGCACGACGAAATGATCTCGGTACTGATGTTCCACTCTCTCCCCCAGGTAATATGCCCTAGCCCGAGCCCCGTAATAGCCCAGGCCCCGTAAAAGAAAATGACACGACGTTCAACAAAAAGATGGGACGGACCCACGGCGGCTCGGTCCCAAAAGGGAGAACCAATGTACGGGTCAAAGATGATCTGCAATGGTAAAGAGAATCCTATCAATCAATAGACGCCATCAAACCCCAAAAAAGAGGGAGAGAAGAGGAAAGTATCCATACCTACTCTGGGATCAGCAAATCAAATTGAGACCTCAGGCCCAGCTCTAAATGCTTCATTCTGACATCCCTGCGGCAATTCTTGTGTCAGTTGCTCATAAGTGGATAGGTGCAAACATCAGAGAAAAGGAGAAGGCGACCAGGCTGGAAGTGCAAGTACCCCTAAATCTAAAAAAGTGCAGTAAACATAAAAGATTTGTTAGAGGTAGGATGAAAGACTAGCCAATAAACCAAGGGAAGTGAGTCAGGGGTTACCTCAATCGTAGGCCAGAAACCGACAATAGAACCTAGGTCCTCAACTGAGGCTCGAGCCAGGTCGACATTAGCACGGCGTATCCAGCCCCGCCCCTGTCGTACCTGTGCACATTATCCCAATTTCCCTTGATACTAAGCAAGGACAATGAAACCCAGCCTCCGCTGGTATTGGAAAAAAGAGTCTTGCCCAGAAGGAAAAGGAGCGAGATGTGAGCCAACATCAAGGCATGCCTGGGCTCAATGGGGATATCCGCATTCGGATGGCCCAGATCCACCAATTCGTTCTCACTATACAAATCGGCCAGCCAAGATAAATTAACATCAGTGCCATGCATATTCTGGGAAGAGGGGTAATCCCTGATCAATTGAACCACCTCATCCCGACCTGGTACGCGAAGGCCAATCACCAGTGTGCCCCCTATCCTAATCCCCGTAATCATCGTCCAATCAATCGGGGTGATGGTCATCTCGGCTATCAACATGTAGAAAGTCATGGTCTCAGGCCGAAAGCATTTAAGTAGGGCTTTCAGATAGGCCGAGTCACCCCTCATGGCAGCAAACGAAAGGAAATCCCCGAAACCGGCCTGGGCAAGGAGAAACTTCACAATCAGAGGAAGGTAGAGGTAAAGGCGCTGGAGGTCGAACCAACCCCCACGGAACGTAACCGATGGCAAGGCCTGCATCAAAATAAAGAAGTATTAGATCCTGAAGATAAAGCAAGCTCGCACAAAGAAAAGAAAAAGCGGCAAAATAAAACTTAGTTTATTACCTTGCTGGCAATTCCAAAGTTCGAGATATGAATGTGTTGCTGATTAAGTAGACCGATACCGGCTTCCTCACCCTACATCTCGTACCAAAGATTGGAAGAGGGATGCACTGTAAAAAATTGCTCCCCCCGGGGACCATAGACCACCTCAGGCCCCTCCTCTTTCCCTTGCTCCTCCTCACTTGACATTCTGAGGGAGACACAAGCAACAGTATCAAGATATGTCAGTAGCAAGAAACCAATTGTTACGAGCCAAAAGAAGGTAAGTATGCCCCCTTTCATTTTCTATCAATCATATTCATTGTCATTTTTTAAATACATCAAAAAGGGGGGAGGAGAGTCCCAAGCCCCCCACATTTCAAAAAAAAATACCACAAGGTATGTATAAACATACACAAATAAAAAAAATAAAATAAATAAAAAACGAGAAAAAGTTTCAAGAAAAGAAGAAAAAGTTTTTTAAAAAAATGATTTTATATATATATATATATACATACATACACAAAAAAAAGAGAGAAGAAGAAGAAAAAGAAAAAGTTTCAAAAAAAAATCAAGTGTAACACAGAAAATCATCTAGATTTGAAAAAACAAAAGAGAGGGCCCTAATCATATCAACAAAATAGATCAAGAAAATCTAATGAAAAAGGGAAATAGGGCATCATTCAAAATCATCACAGCCATTTCACATAGAATGAAATCAAACGGGTGGTAAATAATCACACTTGCAAAATATCATCATTCATCATCTAAGAATGCAAGAATCCTAAAACACATTGCAAATAATTCAAGAAGAATCAAAGGAAATGAGGATTGATCACCTTCAAGAAAATAGACCCTTGATCCGGCGTAGAACGTATGTTTGATCGACGAGAGCGGACGCCGAAAATAAAACAAGGTTCAAATCGATCCAAAAGAACCCTAGGAGTAGGTCTCATTTTGGTTTAGAGAAGGGGGGAGGAAAAGATTTTGAAAAATGCCCCTTTTGGCTCAGGCTCGACTGATTTAAAACCCCCCCAGTTCTAGCTTGGCGTGTATAATATACATGCCAGGCCTGTTTTGGCCAAATTTGGCCTAGCGCATATATTATACATGCCAAGACTGATCCTCTTTAGACCCGAAAAGGTGCACACACCCCTGGGAAGCACGTCAACTTCCATTTGATCTATTTGGGAGGTTGTGCTAAAATAAATGGTTCGGGATCGACGAGCATGCTCAAAACATCCCGAGCAAACATACAAAAAAATCTACATAAAATAACAAAAAAAATCTGCATAAAATAACCAAAAATTCACATAAAATGGCCAAAAATATATATAAAATATAAAATAATAATAATAATATATAAAATAACAAAAAACTATATATGTGACTTTCAAAAAAAGCGGCACGTACTCCAAAAAAGTATTGCAACATCAATTCACGCCGCTCGAGTAGTCATGCTAACTTAACTTCAAGATCATTGGGTTTGCCCAAAGACCACAAACCCTGCTCCAAGCAGGGGCACCCGTGGCCAGTCAAAAGGGGAAATCAATGCCTCGCATGATTGGACACAAGCTGTGGACCTTCGCACATTTATCTCGCGCCTATCTTTAAGTATGGGTCGATCACCCTCTCACTCACGGAGCTATTACATTCAGAATGAAACTTGAACATCGAACATCTTCTATCATCTCGAGAAGCGGATGTTTTTCCAGCATATTGGACTTTTGCAATTCGCTCCATCTCGGTTATGCCCAGTAATGTCGCTAAGCGTTTTGGGACCGATAGCCTTAAGGAATGGACGTTTTTTCCAACATACAAGGCTTCTATTTACTCACCGTGCTACCCACCTAATGTTTGTGGTTCGTTCTAAATATAGCGAACTCGTCGGTGTTGCCTTAGGCCTCTTCGAATGTCTCTCGTCTTTGACATTCGATTATTAGTGATAGGATACTAAAGAGGAGCATCTGTAGACACCCAAATTTGGCCCAAGGCCCGATCAAAACATACTTCGAGAGAGGCACACCTCCGAGCTTCTGATAGCATCTCCCATACCATTAGGAACCTTCTCAAACCCTTAGAAACTTGCCTAAACCCTTAGGAATTACCCCCGACCTCTTCGGACCCATAGTTAACCCTCCCGAGCAATGATTAGAGAGAGGTGTACTAGGGCTGGCAAGGACCTCTACTGAGACTAAATCTTATACCATTGAAAAGTAGAGGTTCCCAGCTTTCCAACAAGCTAAAAATCACCTCGATCTGAGGTGTACGTCAAAATTTATGACGATTCAAAGTTTCGAACCTGAGATGGCTCTATTTTCCCAAGGGGAATGAACCTCTCGACAGGTTTCGAACCACTCGAGAGCCTCTCAAGGAGATGGGCATGCTTGGCGTGTATAATACACGTGCCAAGCCATTTTCAGGAAGAATGTTGCATGGCGTGTATATTATACACGTCAGGCCATTTATTCCCAAAAATGGCTTGGCGTGTATATTATACATTCCAAATATTGATGGGCCCCCTAGCGGGCTTTAGACTTCCCAGGCATTGTACATATGCCTAGCATGGATAATACATATGCCAAGCTTAGCTACAGTAAATCTTAGATTTTGTCTAAATTTTACTTTTGGGGTTTGACTTGTTGACCATCCTAATGTTTAGGGTGGGTTTCATTATGACTGTTACACCCTCATTTACCCAAGTTGCAACCCTCTAGTCATTTGAAACCTCACCCTAACATCTACCATTGAAGCCCATTACCCACTTTTACAAACCCTTAAGATCTTAGGAAACCTTAGATTAGAAGATTACCTAATTGCTAACCCTAATTAACTCTTAAGTACCCTCCTAACCTCCCTTTTTCCTATAAATAGAGAGGCACCCCCTTGAAAATTGCTTGAAAAAATTCTAAAAGAGTGAAAAGATTAAGAGAGGCCTTTTCCCCCTTAGGTGCACCAATCCCATACAAATTCCAGAACTTCAAGGCTCCCTTTAAACCCCATCTTCCATAAAAAAATCTCTTAGTTTAGGTGAGAGCTACCCCTTAGCCCTCTTCTCCTATCTTTTAGCCATCAAACCTTAGAGGTTAGAACCCCCCATTCTATCTACTCAAGCTATTGAAAGCTCTCCAAGTTCACCTACACAAAGGTCCATAGCTGTGTAACAAGGGCCCGAGAGCTCCAGCTCTCCCCTCTATTCCTCTACCTTCTTAGCTTTTCCCTTATCCTTGAAAGAGTGTCGTTACGCAGTCGAAATCTCGATAATTGAGGAGAGACACAAATAGGACCAAAATGCCTTTGAGCAAGAGGAAGTGCTCTTTTTCATTTTATTTTTCTTTTTTACTTTGGCCATAAGTAGAGACGGCGTTTGAGCGGGTTGATCGGGTGCCTAACACCTTCCTGATAGATAACCGAAGCCCTTATCGAAGAGCCTTTGGCGTGAATCGGTAAATCAGAGTCATATTTGGCACTTTGGTACATTTAATATTAATTTGAGGTTTCTCAGAACACCAAAAGCTCCGGGTGGCAAATCAAGTTTTTTTATTAAACGAGCACATCGTCGTGATGGACTCGCGATAGCCCATGATTGCCCAACGCTGCACTAGTCCACTAAAAAGAACTCATCAGGAGGGGCCTCAGTCTCCTCCTCTGGTACGTACTCTGGGTCCTTAGGATCTACGTCCTCAGTACCTGCCTCAATACCTGTACCTATGACGTATAGTCAAAGGATGAGCTAACATCTAAGATCAATAGATAAATATAATTAACATGTAAGTCTTTCACATCACATATATCTTTCATGACATAATTCAAAGCACATATTTCTTACTGAGAGTCACAATTTAAAAGCAATTAAATTGACTGAAACAAATATCTGATGCACATTTCTAAGTCACACTTATCATGATTTACCGATGGGAAACCCCAACCATTGTCGTTCAATGAATAATTTCACATACATATATTTTCCAAGTCTCTTCAAAGAGGTGACTTGAGCCACACAAAGTGTTACCGCAAAATGGTAACCAAAGAATAGATATCCCACCGTACCAGAGCACACTTACAGATATCCTGTCATACCGGTCATGATTATACCATTGCGTCGGTAGGGTATCACACATGAACCTTAAATCAAAGTGCAAAATCTACATATAGTTAATCACCATGAGTTTGTAGTATATTATAATAGTTCGAAGTTTCAAAGCTTGCACACACGTACTTATTCACATCACACACATATTTATAGCCTTCTAATATATACACACATATTTACATCCTTCTGATGTACACACATATTTGATGGCACATGCACACACACATGTAATTTTTCTTTTAGTGCTCACACACACACAATTCACATGTTAAAAGCTATGAATGGAATTCATGATAACTCGAAGACAAAATCGCAAAACACACATACTCTTCTCATATCATTAAATCCATGCTAGTTGTAATCAAATGCACATGTTAAGGAGTTTTTCCTACCTCAACGAGAAGCTAAAATGAAGTCTTCTTAGTTCGAACTCATCCTTTTTCTCACACACATAAGCTCATACCTAAAGCACATTGAGTCACAGTTCATACGTCAGAACTGGCGTAAAATAGGAAGATATTAAGTCTCCCCCAAGTCCTCTTATCAAAACAATACAAAATTCTAAATCTGCTTAAATTGATCGATTGATTCCCAAAACCGATTGATCGAATTCTATTTCGATCGGTCGGTTCCTTGAGAAAACCATCTACTTCTGATTCCACAATCCGTTCAATCGATTTTTAAATCGATCGGTCAGATTTCAAATTGATCGTTCAAATTCTATTTTGATCGATTGGTTTCTTTAGAAACTCTTTAACACACACTGTTTTCACAAATTGATCGATCAGTGTTCAAACATATCGATTGGTTTCACATATCGATCGATCGAACTTAATTTCGATCGATCGGTTTCTCTAGAAACCTTCATACTTTCACTCTTGAAAAAATCGATCGATCGGTTTTGTCAGATTCTTCACTTCATGGGTTTCAACTTCCCAAACTCAATTTTCTTGAATCTTAACCTCTTTTCTTCTAATTTTTCATCCACATACTAATTAAATACTAACATACACATACATCAAAACTTAACATGATTCTTCTTACCTCAAATTAGTCGATTCCTCGATCCACGAGCTCACACATCAAGCTAGGGTTTCAAAGGTTGAATTTTTGGATTCTCCTCGATCCTCAATCCGCAACTTCACACCTAGGCTCAAACCCTACACACGTACACACAAATTCAAGCTCACCTTCCTTCTCTCTCTTCTAAATAACTTCTTCTCAACAACCAAGGTAAGAGAAATAAATTCTCTTACCATTTTAACTTTTATACTTAAAAGCCATGAACTTGGGTGTTAAGCAAATACACCATACCTCAGTGTACCTCACATCATCTAATGGTCATACATATCCTATTATCATTCTTTTTTTTTACTTAAAGCCTATTTAAACTTAACTTACTTAATGTTCTTATATTTTATTTTATTGGGTACGTGACCATTCAAGCACGCACATCAAGACAAACTGTTCAAGCACACATGAACAAAAACACCTAATAAACACAATGGTTTCCCCTTTTAGAGAACCCAAGCCTTTAACGAAGTCCTTACAGATTTATATTGTTTATAAATGTTCCTAGCCAAGGCTAGGCCAACCCCTAACTAATTGACTAGGCATATAAAACCTCACACATAACATCATCACATTCACCATCATATGTAAGAGAATCACACATCTAAATCATTCGGGTCAATTTATCCCGCCCATCGTACATGCACAAATATTCATTTGCCATTGCATAACACTAAGGAATTTCATATGCAAATACGAACATTTCATAGAAAATTTATATAATATCCACATCCACATCTAAAAATTTATATAATATCTAAAGGTAAGTGGCAACCATGCCACGATAGTTTAACCATCCCAAAAAAAATATTGCAACCATGCCACAATAGTTTGAAGGACTTCTATCCAAAATTCCCTATTTTAATTACATATAATTCCAAAAAGAAAAACATCCCTGAACACCCAAAAATATATACCTATACCCCATAGAATATTTGCTCAAATCGCCGCATCACCAGGCTGCTCATCGTCCCCATTGGGTCCGCCCATGCCAGAACCCGATGCCTCTGGAATCCAAGCTCGTGTCGCCACCATGCACTGCAGATAGTCGTCTGGGTACATAAAGCGCATCGTCAAGAAAAGCATCATGATAGTCCAAACGTCGGCCCATCTGATGATTTTTCTCAACCATGAGAGCGAGAACGTCATCAATGATTGTAGTAGAGGCACGCTGAGGTGTTGGGGGAACACGAATCTAAGCACACCGCTGTGGTGGAGCTGCAGCAGTCGATTGATCCTGAGATGGTGCGTCATGAGCTAGCTGTTCCTAGTCTTGCGGGACATCTGGTCCTTGTACTTCTTCACGCAGTCTTTTAATCAATCGATTATAAGTTTTCCTCCATTCCTTAAGAGTGTAGGGCTTTACATTGTCGGTCAATCTCCATTCATCCCTCGAGAGCGTATACTTGCTACTACAGGCATAGTCCTCAATCATGAGAGAAAGAAGTCGGGCATAAGGCATCTCATCAGTGGGTTTTGTCACCCCTTCAAGTATTTTCCCTCTGGCATACTTTATACCCTCAAAAACAACTTTAGGTGCACTAAACCACCACCCATTAAATGCGAAAAATAACGCCGGCTGTATCTCTCCAACTCTCTCTGTTTTATGTCTCAACGAATACAAATTACATTTAAAAATGGTGTCAAGCATCCAAAGATCGATCGGTAAATCCACTCTCTTTATAGCTGCACCGGACCCCTGCCTACCTTGGGTCATTTGTTCTTTTACAATATCAAAGTTCACTGTGTCTGGGAAAGGTTCCAATAAATCAATCCCATCACCATACTGCACATAACACTTTATTGCATCGGCGACATTGGCATAAGTAAACTCATACTCCCTATTATCTATTCTCGTACAAATTGTCTTCTGTCTATTACCGACATACATGTTCTAGTAGAACAATCTTGCCAAGCGAGGGTAGTAATACTCGTGGAATGGCTCAAATAAATTCTCTAATCCTGCCTTGCTGATATATTGAAAGGCCCAGTGAGTCTGACCTCATTTTTGGAAGAGTTTTCGATCAATGCTCCACTCTGGTTCAAAGCCCACCACTCATTGGGCTGCTCACGAGGTGGTGGTGTTGGCTGTGGTGGTGGTTGCAAAGAACCCGCTCATGACGTGGGTTGCTTCGATGTAGTGCTCTTCGACGATTGTCGAGTTTTGGAAGCCATTGATACATCAACAAATCAAGAAGAAACTAGGGTTTTTCTAGTAATTGAAGGCAACTAGGGTATGATACCAAAAATCACAACTTCAATCTCCAAATGTTTAAGGTTTACCTTTTTGAAGTGATTGGATCTCAATCTTGTGGAGAATCGAACTCCAAAAATTGTTTAATCGAAGTTTAGAAGCCTCCAAGCAAGAGCACAAGAAAACCCCCAAAAGAAAAAAAGCATAGTTTCCAATTTTTTTGAAACTGAAAATGCACAATCCCCTTATATGATATCAAAATCGATCGGTCGGTTTCCTTCATAAATGCACCAGTTGACAATTTTGATCGGTCGAATTCAAATCGTTTGGTCGGTTTCAAAATTCGATCGAACAGTTACTTATTTCATTCGATCAGTTTTCTCAAATCGATCGGTCAAATGTCCATTTCGATCGATCGATTTTCATAAGGTTTTATCAGTTCAAAATTTACTCTCTATTTTAGCAATTCCGATTGATCAGTGTGCATTTCGATCGGTCGATTTAAAATCGATCAATCAATTTATAATTTTGGTTGATCGATTTTCACAGACATAGCTTGCATCTCAATTCTGTCAAATTGACCGATCGGTTTGGATAGAAAACTTCAAAATTTGTATTTTTCGCTTCAAATTGTTTGCCACTTCTCTAACTTTCATATAATTGGTCTTTATATGTTCATCAAGCTACAACTACATATCAAAATCTCAAGTTTATAATATCAAAAGAAATTTACAACTTTTACAACTCTTCTCAACTCTCGATGAACAACTGAGGGTATTGATCGCGGATCTCCGCCTCGCGCTCCCAAGTAGCCTCTTCTGCGGAATGATTATGCCACTTAACAAGCACCAACGGAATATGTTTTGTATGTAATACCTATTCTTTTCGATCAAGTATCTGAACTAGTTCCTCTCTCATGGTAAGATCTTCATAAATCTCGATCGGTTGATCATCAAAGATATGTGTAGGGTCCTTCATGTATTTTCTTAACATAGATATGTGAAACACGTTGTGAACCCTATCAAGTTGTGGGGGTAAAGTAATTCGGTATGCTAATTCACCAACCCGGCCCAAAATTTCAAAAGGCCTTATGTAGCATGGGCCTAACTTTCCCCACTTTCCAAAATACATCACACCCTTCATTGGTGAGATCTTGGTGAACACATGATCGCCAATTTGAAAATCAACGCTTGTCCTCTTTAAATCGGAATAACTCTTCTGTCGGCTTTGATCTGTCTTGATCCTATCACGAATCAAACGAATGGCCTCGGCATTGCTTTCAATAACTTTCGAACCTAATATAAAATTTTCTCTAGTCTCTTCCCAATTGATCGGTGATCTACATCGCCATCCATATAATACTTTGTAAGGTGTCATACTGATACTCGTTTGAAAACTGTTATTGTATGCAAACTCCATCAATGGTAAATATTGATCCCATGATCCTCCAAAATCAAGCATACATGCTCTGAGCATATCTTTTATTATCTAATTCACCCGCTCAGTTTGTCCATCCGTCTGTGGGTGAAATGCAGAACTGAAGTCTAATCGCGTACCCATTCCTTCTTGGAATTTCTATCAAACTTTGAAGTGTATAATGGGTCACAATTTAAAACAATGATGGCTAGAATACCATGCAATTGGACTATCTCTTTCATAAACAACTCTACAAGCCTGTCTGCCGTATATATCGTGTTGTATGGTAAGAAGTGAGCCAATTTGGTTAGTCGGTCAACGACCACCCAAATGACATTGTACTTCCTTACTGTCCATGGTAATCTTAATATGAAGTCCATAGAAATTGACTACCATTTCCACTCTGGTATTGGTAGAGGTTGCCATAAGCCTGCCGGATGTCTATGATCCACCTTCACTTGCTAACATATTAAACACTTTGACACATATTCAACAACATTCTATTTCAAACCTCTCTACGAATAATTTTTCTTCAGATCCTGGTACATCTTGGTACCACCAGGATGAATAGCATACATAGACTTATGGGCTTCGTCTAAGATAGTCTGCCTAAGGTCGGCATCAATCGGTATATATAGACATCCTCTAAATAAAAGTGCCATCCTCCTTGATAGAGAAATCTGGTCTACTGCCATCAATCACACCTTGTCTGATCTTCACTAATTTTTGTATCTTTTATTATAGTTTATAAATGTGATCAAAGATCATCGGTCGGATAGAAATGTTAGCCAATAAGGCTCCTATAGCTTGTACCTCAATCTTCGTGTCATACAAAGAAAGGTCCTATAGTAGTCTCCATTTACGGATTCCCATAACAAGGCTAAATAGTAGAGCCGAACTCTTCTGACTCAAAGCATCTGTTATAACGTTGGCCTTGCCTGGATGATACTAAATGGAGCAATCGTAGTCCTTGAGAAATTTCATCCATCTTCTCTGCCTCATATTCAGTTCCTTCTACGTAAACAGATATCTGAGGCTCTTATGATCCGTGAAAATCTCAAGTCTCTCCATACAAGTAATATCTCCAAATCTTCAACACAAAAATCACCACTGCTAGTTCCAAATCATGCGCTGGGTAATTCCTCTCGTGGTCCTTAAGTTGTCTCAACCCATAAGCAATAACCTTCTTATTCTGGTTGAGCACACAACCTAAACCACTGTGAGAAGTGTCACTATACACAGCAAGCCCTCCACTGCCTGAAGGAATAGCCATCACTGGTGTTGTAGTTAGTCTCTTGTTGAGTTTTTGAAAACTCTTTGTACACTCTTCAGTTCACTCAAACTTCACATCCTTTCTTGTAAGTTTAGTGAGTGGTCCTGAGATCTTTGAAAATCCCTCTACAAACCTTCTGTAATATCCATCCAGACCAAGAAAATTGCAAATCTCGGTCACAGTCTTTGGTTGTTCCCATTCTAATACTACCTCGATATTTGTTGGATCTACTGTCACACCTAGTTCTGAGACTACATGTCCTAAGAAACTCACTTTCTCCAACCAAAACTCACACTTATTGAGTTTCGCATACAGTTAGTGTTCACATAGCGTCTGCAGAGCAATCCTTAAATGTTGTTCATACTCCTTTGTTTTTTAGTAGATGAGGATGTCATCTATGAACACAACCACACAAGTGTCGAGATGTGGTTTAAACATCCGATTCATTAGATCCATGAATTAAGTTGGTGCATTAGTCAATCCAAAATGGCATCACCACGAATTCGTAGTGTCCATATCTAATTCTAAATGCCATCTTCTACATATCTTTTGCTTTAACTCTTAATTGATGTATCCAAAGCTCAAGTCGATCTTGAAAAAGAATCTAGCACCTTGTAATTGATCAAACAGATCATCGATCCTAGGCAAAGGATATCGATTCTTTATGGTTAACTTATTCAACTGATGATAGTCGATGTATAGTCTCATCGACCCGTCCTTCTTCTTTATAAATAAGACCGGCGCTTCCCAAGGAGACACGCTAGGTCTTATAAATCCTTTATCTAAGAGTTTCTGTAACTGGTCCTTTAATTCCTTTAACTCAACAGGAGCTATTCGATATGGTGCTTTTGATACTAACTCCATTCTTGGTGCTAAGTCGATAGCGAACTCCACTTCTCTATCTGGTGGCACCCGATAATTCATTTGGAAACACATCCTGAAACTCACAAGCAATCAGAATTTCTGACATCACATTCTTCTTTTCCCGTTGCTCTTTCAGAAAAGCAAAGTATCCACTGCGTCCTTTCTTGATCAAACGTTCTGCTCAGACTACGGAGATAAGCGGTATAAAGGTTGATGTCAATCCTAGAAACTTGAATGATCTATTCCCATTCAGTCGAAACATAGCCATCTTCCTCCGATAATCAATGCTTGCACCATGCGTGGATAACCAATCCATGCCAAGGACTACATCGAATCCTTACATATCCAACAGGATCAAATCTACCATCAATTCATGACTTTCATAATCTCTGATGGCGACAATAAAGAACCGAAACACTGTATCAATACTAACCGCATTTCTCGTTGAAACTGACACTTCCAAAACAAAATCCAAGGTCTCGGGAATGACCTTCACTTTCTTCGCAAATTGTGGTGTTACAAATGAGTGAGTAGACCCTGGGTTTATCAACACTCTCACTTCATAACAAAGGTAATCATCCTTACTATACAGTTGTAACGTACCTAAGTCACACACGTATTTAACCAATTACCTATGCATCAAAGTGAAAAATGTAGACATTGTAATTTAAAGACTAATTCTATAATTGATGCACTTTCTCTATCTAAAAATTTAAACAACAATGATATATATCTGAAACTTAAACCAAAATTTCACCTTGAATGATGTCGTTACTGTTTTGGGCATCCTGAGTCGTAACAGCATATGTACGCCCTTGTATAGTAGGCCTCGCTGTCCTGATGGGCCTTGGTGTCACTGTTGATGCTATCCTCTCCTTCTTTAACTCTGGCCAATCTCTAATGATATGCCCCATCTTCTCGCACTTAAAACATCCACTCATTCCTCATCTGCTATCTGAGGTCTTGTGAGACTTTCCACATCTAGCACACGTCTCAGTTGGGTAGATATTACTGCTCTAAAGAAACCCTAGGTAACTGAAACTCCAGTAGTCGCCGTAGGGCCCTCAAAACGGAAAGGTCTCATTGATGTCAACAAAGGGGCCTAGAGAAATTTTGTCGATGCAAGTAGTCTCGGAACTGGTGCTACGAATCGTGACTTTTTATTCACCAACTCGTAGTTATTGGATCTACCCTGACCTGCCTTGCCCTTGCTCTGCTGGTCCCATCTTTTAAACATCTCATCTATATTCTTCTCGGCAACCAGTGCTTTTCCCATAACTGCCCCATAGGTCTCCAACTCAAATACGGAGATCCTATCTCGGATAATCGGCCTTAAGCCGCTTTCAAACTTGTTGGCCTTTGTTGGTTCTGTGGCCACATATTCAGGAAAAAATCTTGACAATTGTGTAAATTTTGTGCAGTACTCTCGTACGGACATTGCTCCTTGTTCCAAAGTCATGAACCTTGCTGCCATATGATTCCTGATTTGCTTCGAGAAATACTCTTTGTTGAATATTTCAACAAACTGATTCCATGTCTACAATCCTTCTGGATTGTCTTGTTCTCTCATTCTCAAAACAGACTTCCACCATGGATTGGCTTCTCCCTCCAATTGAAATGAGGCCCAGCTCACTTTCTCCTCTTCTGTGCAAGGTAATCTCTTGAGGAGCTTCTCAATTTGGTTGAGCCACTTCTTCGCCTGAAGCAGATCCGTCTGCCCATAGAAGCTAGGAGGTTTCAATCTCCTAAACTCAACAAATGATGAGGGTTGTGGTGGCATAGGAGGTGGTGTTGGAGGTTGCTGCTGATGGCCAGTGGCATTGTTTGCAGCCATCAATGTTGTATGTTGAACCATGTTATTTGCCACAGCTTCCATGGCTTGTGACATTCTCTGCCTCTCCTCTCTATCTTCCCTTTCTTGATTTCCTCTCTGGTCTCCTTCTTTGTTTCTCTCTTCTAGAACACTTTCTTCCAGAATCTCCCTATTACCAATTGGAACTCTATTGAAACTAGTAGGAATCTCATCCCCACTTCTCAAGTTCCTTCTAAAACTACTGCCTTTTGGTCATCCTCGACCCCTAGTGGACATGACACTTTGCAATATGAAACCAAGAGTTTCATTAGCAGAAGATTCCTATATTCTGACACAATCTTAAACACATAAATCACGTCTAAGGCTTGTTAGAAATCTCTCAAGAAAAATGCTTTTATACCAACTGTGACAGCCTCGATTTTTACACCTGAAAACCCGTGCCATCAAATGATCAATAAGACCAATCCCGAAACGCATCGAATACTAGGCACATTCACACACAAAGCGGAAACAAAGTATGCATTCTAACTAAGTAGATCGAGTCATCATAAGAAAATTAAGTCTCCATTTCTATATAATGACATAGTCAAAAGTAAAACAAAAGATGGTTCTAATCCCATGCCAATCACATGAACAAAAGAACCGAACCAAACCATCAGTGACATACAGTAGTCACCCAAAGATGGTTTGGAAAACCAATACCGAATCACATAATTACATCAATTCTATTTTATACAAGCTGGACATACCAAGCCTTATAAATAAAATCTCAAAATACGCAGTGGTAGTCCACTAAAAGAACTCGCCATGAGAGGGCTCAGTCTCCTCCTCTGGCACGTACTCTAGGTCCTCGGGATCTACATTCTCAGTACCCACCTCAATACCTGTACCTATGACGTATAGTCGAAGGGTGAGCTAACATCTAAGCTCAATAGGAAAACATAATTAACATGCATATCTTTCGCATCATACATATCTTTCATGACATAATTCAAAGCACATATTTTTTATTGAAAGTCACAATTTAAAAGCATTTAAATTGGCTAAAACAAATATCTGATGCACATTTCTAAGTCACACTTATCATGATTTCAAAAACTTGTCTCATAACACAAGACAATCTGAACCTTGCTGCCATCTGGTTCCTGACTTGCTTCGGGAAATACTCTTTGTTGAATATTTCAACAAACTAATTCCACATCTACAATCCTTCTGGATTGTCTTGTTCTCTCATTCTCAAAATCGACTTCCACCATGGATTGTCTTCTCCTTCCAATTGGAATGAGGCAGAGAATCGATTAGCATAGCCTTTAGCGAGGGCAAGGTGAGCAGAACATCGATTAGGGTTTTAGATTCATCTACGGCTTGGAAGGAGTTTCGAAGCAAGACATATCTTCATTTTTTAAGGTAATTTTTACCCCTTTTTAACAAGAAAAAATTTTTTTACTGTTATTACTATTGATATTTCTCTATTTTATTTTTTCTTTTTCATGAAAGTATGAAACCCTTGTGTATCAATATGAAACCCTTGTTGGATCAGTTTTCTTGAAACCCATCAATATATGCTCTCTTATTTTTTCTTTTTTCTTTTCTTTTAAGGATTCAAGAAACCCCTCAAATCTGGCGGTTTATGGTTTTAAAAAAAATTAGAATATATTTGTAGCTTGCAAAAAATAATAAGTTTCCTCTCATGTTTATAAAAAATTAGAAACCCCTCAAATCTGACGGTTTATGGTTTGGAAAAAAAATTAGAATATATTTGTAGCTTGCAAAAAATAATAAGTTTCCTCTCATGTGATAGAAAAAATTAGAATATATTTGCATAGGGATGCAAGTTTTGACCTGAAAACCATGCAAACCGAACCCGGTCCGAACTAATTCTGTTGTTCATTTTTTGATTTTGGGTGGTGAAAACCAAAATCAAACCATAACTGACCCGGAAAAAACTGATACTTTAGGTTTTCAGTTTAATAAACTTTTAAAAAAAAAACAAACCAAAACCGAACCAATTCGTGTTCAGTTCCGGTTGAACTTAAAGAAAACCAAAATATTCGGTTTGGATTCTATAAACCGAATTTGCTTCCTACATAGGCTACATGATAAATCCGATATATTCAACGAGACAGAAACCAAATAAAAAAGAAGGATGAATGAAAATTATTAGAAATGGACAGACATGCTTAAATCCTTTCCTCAATTAAAATCAATGGAACAGGTGACAGCTGCATGATACTAATCAAACACTGACCTGGAAGTGGAAGAATGGAGGTCATATCGACGAATCGGATTCGGATCCTCTGCATCCAAAACCATCTTCACGCAGCAATAAATTATTCTCATTTTTCTGTTGTTTCTTTGAAGTATGATTCTGCTGCAAGAATAAAATTACAACTTAAGTCCTAATAAAACCAACTCATATAAAGTTCCTTCTTTTCTAAAGATAGAAAAATCCAGTTGGCATTGAATTAGCTGCAACTTGGAACAATGGTAAAAACATGGCACATAGATATGAAGGATAAGCATACCTGATCAAGCATCTAGTTTTCTTCATGCTCTAACTTCTTTTCAGGTTCTCTTTTAGCATGTGGCCTCAAATACATTTTATGTGGTGCAAATCACATTTAGCCCTTCAAACTGTCAAAAATTTAGACTCACAATGCCTAAGTGTATAATAAGAATTGCATATCTACAAAATTTCATAATACACAATTTAAGTCGCATTATAAAGGAATATGTTATTTTACCTATGGAGCATTATATTTTCTACACATTGCATGTCACTTTGATCAGTACACAAAAATTGGTGTCGATTTTATTCCAACTTCAATCTTATTACTATTGATGGTGTGCATTGTTAGATCTACTTTTGAAGTGTTCAGGTCAAGAGAATGGAATGTATAGTTGTATGATCGTTTCAGCAGAGAATTAGTTGGCAAACCAGAATTGTGATGTAACATATCTGTTTGGTCAGAGCTCCCAAGTACATCCTCAATGTTAGTAAGTGGTAAATATGCTAATTACTACAGCTAAGTATAGAGGCTCTACTAAACTAAGCAGAATTGGAGCCCACTAAAGGTCTGCCCAAAGATCCTGCACTGATTGGACAATCAGCAGAAAGGAGTTTATGCCAGACAGTTATAACTAGCTGATAGAAGTGATTTCGCATTGACCATTCAAGTGATGACCCGCCAACAAACTATACATGAATGAAAAATTGTGCCACATGTACGGTGGGAGATCTAGGTAAAAGTTGAGGTGTCTTGTCACTAAGACAAACTGATCACATGTATATAGACTAATGCTTGGAAATATAACATGAGTACCATTTACCAAATAGAAATAGATCAGTGTGGGCACACTGCCAGTGTACCATTTACCAAATAGAAATCAATTAGGTGGAGAGGCATGTGCATGATGAATTGGGCAAGTAGTAGACCTGATAGAAGCCAACAGAGTTGAAGCCAAGAATGAGGTTCAGGAGTCCGATGGAGACGCCGTTTAGAATGCCGAAGAGCATGACTATCTTTAAGTCTATGGATTTGGTCTCAAACAGATTAATACGGTGCGCCATGTGGAGAGTGCAGAACGTGACCATCAGATGCCAACTGGTCAGTGTTGTAGCTACAAACATGTGTATTATGCCCAGCACAATTCATCAGTGTTGTAGTAGTATACCGAAGCGTTTGAATTAAAGGCGCACTCGCTTAAAAAGATAAGCAAATTCAAATCAGTTCTCTCATGGAAGCTGGGTGATTTCTTTAGTTTCCTACCGATGTCTCACTTGGATAGAATGAAATTACAGTCAATTTCCTTTACTTTTAACACATTGGATGTGTTTTGGTTAAAATCCCCTTTGTCACAGGACCTTGGTCATACCATTTTGGAGCTTTACTATTAAACTTTGTCACTCCAAAAAAATCTAAAAAATGGAATGTATTGTAGATTCTTGCATATAAGCAACATTGTTCAATAAAATCTGGTAAAGTCATTTTCATGTACAAATCCTAGTGAAAAATAAAGGCAGGATAGGACTAGCTGCCAGTTTAATCCAATCTGGGTTATGGGGAAATCAGAGGGCTTAGATGTTGTATCATCTGCTATTTTATTAGCTTCACATGATATGATATATGACACTTGATTCCTAAAAGAAACAATATATTATCTTCTTTCCATAGGTTGCTCTACTCACATGCATCAACTGCAATTAGATTACCATTAAAAAACAGCTAATATATAGAATCCTGTTAAGTTCTCTAAAAGGTCCCCTTCTCCCCAAGTTTGAATTCATCTGTAACCAAACCTGATATAAGAAAAAAGAAAAAAAAAAAAAACCACTTTGAAACAAGATTCTAAAACAAGGCTTCAGGAGCTTTACATGGCAGAATTTTGACCTTCAGAATTTCTGTAGGATTGGTAAATGCAATTGCAGTAGCACCAGAGAATGCTCCAAAAGCAACTTTCACCAGGATAGTTGTGGATCCAAAGGTCATGTCACAAATATACTTGCACTGTTCATACAACCCTAATCAGAGACCTCCATAAATAAGTGATCTCATCAGCGCAGGTGCAAATCCCAAATAGAGTGAAGTAGGCCCTTCAACTTTAATTATTTGAGTAAAAAGTTTTCCCTGTCAAAGAATCAATAAAAGATGGCTAAGATTGAACAACGATAAAGCAGTAGCATCCGATAAACTAGATCATGATGTTGGAAATAGCCAATAGCTACAGGGAGATACCATTCCGGTTAAAGGGGCTCTCTAGCCAACAAGCTGCGTCTGTGGTCTAATTTTGAGAACATCTGCAGTCCAAATATGAGTGCAGTAAATATCTATAGAACTCTAAACCCCAATTTATGAGTCGGAGAGACATAGATATGGACAAATTCACTAAGGGAAAGGAGGGTTAAGTCTAGATGCATGAGACTCATTGGAGCTTGGAGTCAAGCCAAACCACATAAAATTCCCTTGAACCAGATTCTTCCCTTGCACACCACAAGTGAAAGTTGGAATTCATAGATCAATTTTCCATATTGTAGTAAACATTTTTGCATTAGAAAAATGTCCAGGTTCACCTTTGATCTAGCCAATAAAATCTATTAGATAGGTGCATGTAGAAAGATTTATAATTGCAATTGCAACTTGTTGCTTGTAAGAACTCTATTGATCAGCAGCATTTGCAATCTTTCCTTACACAAGTTCTCCAGTTGCGAAAATTTATAGTTATCCATTTAAGGGTCAAAGAAGCCAGAGAATATAACTTTTATTTTATGGTTAAGCTAAAGAATAAAACTGCCAAACCAGAAACCTTCATTGCTACAAAGGTGTTGCAAAACTAAAATTCATTTAAAGAACTAAACTAAAACCCAAGTTCACCTTTATGATTTTTCCACATTTTTTCCAAGCCGATTTATTCCCAAACCCCAATTTGTCACTATGATCTGGACAATCCTCCAAAAGAATGTCATAGCAGTGTTTTATCAGTCTCTATAATTCAATTGGCCACCGTGTTTCACGGAATCCAAAAATCTCCAACAGTGACTTTAAAAAAAAAAAATTGAATACGTTCTTGATCTGGCTACAGATCAAATCAATTGGGGAATCAAATGGTGTCTAGATTCCGAAAGGGCTCTTCAACGAACTTAACCTCTTTGAAAAGGTCAAGGGTTCACTACTACACATGCAACCAATTTTTCTCAGGCTGCTTTTGGTATTTATGCATGAAAATTGGGACATGAATCAGCTAGGGATAATATTCAATGCAACTAAAGAGTCTCTCTATAAGGGTAAGGGTTATATTATTTGGTATTTATGCCTTGACTATTTTCTTGAAGAACGAGTTTTAGAGATAGATGAGGTGAAGGATGAAATACTATTATTTGTCAGTTTGGTTCTCAGTTTTGGCTAATGGGACCCCACAAGATTTTTTCCATGGTTCACTAGTCTTAGATAAGCAAACTTGTTAATCCCTTCCTTGTTTCAATTGTGAGAGAAATTGCACAAGGCTTTAAAAAGGCAATTCAAACACAAAGGTAAACTCAGATGCATATCAGGAAGCCAATCCTTTAGGCACACAAATCTAATAGCTAAGACCCCAATTCCTTATCCCCCACACTATGCCCTCCACCACATGATTCCCCACACTGACTTCTTAGCTAGAAAACGATTCAAAGCACCACAAAACAAGCTTAGAATTAAAATCCCCCTAATTACAGCACCACAAAAAAGTAAGTGCCATAATAAAAAATTACAGCACCTTCTCAATGAATATGATATGCATATGAGTAATACACTTATCTACTAATGGAAAGGAAAACAACTGAATGTGTGAGAGTAGGAGCATGCTTATAAAAATCAATTAAATTATGGCACCTCAGATCATATGGGAACTCAAAGAAGCAATTAGCCACTTAAACATCAGAAGTTGTGATATATTGTAGTACCATTCTGATTTGCCTTTAACGGTATCAACAGGTAATTGATGTCCAAGCAACCTCCACACAACAAGAGCTTCAGAAGTACTTTCGTCTAATAATCGTAAATATCTTAAAAAGGCATCTGCACAAACCTGACCACGCAATGCCATTTCAGAATGGTGGACACCGGAGCTGGGCACACCCTAAACTGCATATCCCCTAGAAACATTTGACCATGATAAAAAAGCACTTGCAGTTGGTATAAACTCCAAGAAGTGAGATACACTACAATGATTCTGGATTTCATAAATTAACAATAAAAGTATTACTAATAATACAATGAGCGAACTTGAACTTAGCTAACACAAATATATAAAAAATAAAAATATCTGGTCACAGGTTGAAGAGTGGAATAGGATCCTGTGCAAATTGGGTTTATAACCAATTAGCATATATCTGAATTTGATTTTATGACTAAGTTGAAATACCAAAAGCACACACAAATTTAATTTGGGGACAACTAATGCCATCATCTAAAGCAATCGATACATTGAAAAAATACACTTGGCCATTGGCTCCATGGATAAGGGCCTCATCAAGTAAAATTTTGACTACAGAATACATCAGGTTTTCTGCATGAGGAGAATAATTCTGACTACAGAATACATCAGGTAAAATTCTGACTACAAAATACAGCAAAATCTCAAGAAATATTATGTCGATGGTTTGGACGTAAAATGATATCCGTTAGATGAAAAGAAAAAATGTTTGTTAAATTGAACGACACTAAAGTAGTTCACTTCTGTTAGGGCATAGCTACTGAGTAACCACGCTTATTGTTGATATATGAGCTTCTTTATTTGTGACATGTAATATGTAGGTACAATATAAAGGATGGAAATTGATACAGTATCGGTCATTTTTCGTTATGACGGGACACTCACTATTGATCAAGATGTAGCAAACTATCATGAGGGAAACAAAGAAAAAAAACCTATGAGAAGGGACATCTCGTTTCAGGAATTCTTACAAGAGACGTGTGTCATGAGCAATTAGATGGGCAATAAGTCCCTTATAACCTTCAAATATTCATATTACAGTGTAGCTAAGTCATCACTAGTCTTCAACTTAGTGGATGAAGGAGATCTTCAGGAGATGTTTACTAGTTTCAGAAAGGAATATGAATATATTATCATATAAATAAACCTATAATCGACCTCCAATTCGGCCGTGGTGTAAACCACAAAGGTAGTTCATCAAAAGTAGATTATAAACTGAAGGAGTGCGTCAGTACCGGTAATAGGTACGAATCTATTTTTTTTTATTGTGTCTGTACTATCTTTGATAGGACCTATACTAAAAATTATAGGAAATTGATATGGTAATGGTACTAACAATGAGAATGATGTTTTCAAGGGGGTAAATCGCCTTAGATTTGCACCAATAAACTCTTACTACAGTAGCTATGATACGAATCATCCAGTTGACAGGTGATGTAAAAACTATGATAAACACATAATCGTTCTACTTATTCATATATCATAATAGCTAATGGGCGTATACTCAAAATCGTAGGGAATTGATATGGCAATGGTACTAACAATGAGATTGATATTTGCAAGGGGTAAACCTCCCTAGATTTGCACCAATAAACTCCAGCTACAGTAACTATGATACGAATCATCCCATTGACAGGTGATGTAAAAACTACAATAAACACATAATCATTCTACTTATTCATACATCATAATAGTTATTAATCCTATACTCAAAATGTAGGGAATGGATATGGCAATGGTACTAACAACAATAATGATGTTTGCAGGGGGGGTAAACCGCCCTAGATTTGCACCAATAAACTCCGACTACAGTGCTATGACACGAATCATCCAGTTGACAGGTTAGTGAAAAATGGACAAAATTTACAATCTTGAGATTTGTCTATACTAGTGGACACATGTGTTCTTTAGTTTTACGATAAACACCAATTTGATGTAGGTTTACAATTTATTCAAGTTATTCAAGTTCAAATTGAAATGATGATTGAGAAATATATTCTCTAATTTTATTCCCTAAAGTATATATCCGATTAAACTTGATATCACTTTAATGATTGTTCATCGCAGTGTAGAATTGTCAAATTATGAATCAGATAATGTCTCCAGAGATGGTCAAAGTATTTCTTTCGATGAGGATGAAACAAGCACAGATGGTGTTGATGATGTTATAGGGGTCGATGAGGTATTTGAAGAATGCAACTTTGAAAGATGTAAGGTGAAGGAGGGGGTGAAGCGGAATGAAGGGCTAAACGAGAACCCATCATATAATTGGGCAGAGCCGGTGGAGGAGTGTAATGAAACGATATCCTCGAAACGTAAGAAGAATTAAAGGGAGGATGGGATAAAGCCGAACGAGGGTCTGAACGAGAGGGTATCCCCAAAATGTACGAAGGGCAAATGTCCCAGCGGGGCGAAGCCGAATAAGGAGCCGAATGAAAGAGTATCTCCAAAAGGCCAAAAGAATGGGCAGTCTAATCATGACAGTGGCTTCTTTTCCCAGCGGACTCCAACCGATTCGATTGGTTCCCAAGATTCGGAGTCTCAATTCTTTTTCGATGAAGAAATCGAGGATGACTCTAATAACTTGAGCGCTGGGGCGACATTCCGTTCGAAAGAAGTATTTCATACTTTTCTGAGGGAGTATGCTATAAGAAAGAATTTTATGTTGAAGCCCATAAAGACATGTAATACACTTATTACAGCAGGGTGTGTAGGTCCCTCTTGCCCTTGGCGTATACATGCTTCGAAGCAACAAGGCGTGTTGGCATTCTAAGTTAGAAGTTATGTGCCCTATCATACATGTTTATTTTTGGGGGTTGGTTCAAGTCATCAACAGGCATCAAGTATATAGATTGTTGGTCAAATTAGTAATCGGGTGTGCAAACATCCTAATATAAGACCCAATGAGATTGCATTCGATTTGAACGAAAAATTTGGTGTAGAAGTCAGCTACTTCAAAGTGTGGAAAGGAAAGGAAATCACTTTTGAATATGCTTTTGGTGGATGGGATGAATTGTATAATTTACTACCATCTTATTGCATCGAGTTAAAGTGAGTAGATTCGGGAGCCATGACTATTTTACTCCGGCATCCTGACAATGCCTTCTTCTGATTTTTCTGGGCATTTGGGCCATCGATCCGCAGTTATCGGGAAAAAAAATTACGACAAATTATCTCAATTTATGGGGCTCACCTTAGAGGCAAATATGTCTATAAACTATTAATTGCAACAACAATTGATGGTAACAACGGATTGTTCTCCTTAGCATTTGCAGTGATTGAGGAAGAAATAAAGGAAGCATGGAGATGGTTTTTAACTATACTACATAAGCAGATCATTGTTGATGATAAAACTCCTCTTGTGCTCATTAATGATCGTAATAAAGCTTTGATGGAAGTTTTGAATGTGATTTTTCTGCATGCAATCCAAAGTTATTGTTTTAAGCACTTGTGTGATAACTTTGGTAAGAAATTCAAGCGCAAGTTTATCCAAGGCTGGTTATGGATAACTGCCTGCAGCTTTACGGTACCAAATTTTGAGGCAGAAATGGATGGGTTGAAGGAAAGCAACCTTGATTGTTGGGAATGGTTTTAATAAACATCTATGGTCTAGAGCTTATTTTCTAGGAAAGCGATATCATTTGTTGACAATAAATATATCTGAATCTTTGAACTCTGTGCTGAAGTTTGATAGAGCTTTGCCTATCATGTCCATCGTTGAAAAGACGCGTTAAAAGGTAACCGAATATTTCTACCGAAGGAAGCTTGATGGTGCAGCCTTAGGGACGGGTTTGACAGAGTACGCAGAAAAATATTTATGCCGTCAATCCCATTATGCATTGCATATGTGGCCTACTCCGTCCAGATTGAATGAGTTTAGTGTCAGGACTATTACTCGAAAAATCAATGTTAACCTAGAGTTGAAGACATGTTCTTACCGCCGATTTGACGTGTTGGGTCTCCCATGCTCCCATGCATTGGCAGTGATAAAATATCGATGGGCTGCAGTGTTAGATTATTGTGAAGATTGGTTTAAGGCTGATAAATATTGTGCTACATACGAGGAAGTTATGCTCCCCACTGCCGATGTTAGTGAGTGGGGTGGTAAATATGAGGGCACTAAAGTTCTACCACCACATCTTAGAAACCTTTTCAGTCGCCCCAAAAAAATCGGTATAGGTCAGCACACAAGACCGATAGGAAAGGTACTTGCAAAGTGTGTAGCGTCAAAGGACACAATCGGAGGGGTTGCCCACAAAAAAAGAGTGGAGCTGCACAAGAGGAATGCTTTTAGAGGCTGGAGGTACCCCTAAAGTAGTATTTGTCACATCATTATTTAATTCTCACAGTTAATTTATAAATATATATGAAGAGATTTGCTTCCATGATTATTTATTTGTCTAAATTATTTTTTTTTGCTTCCATGATTATTTAATTCTCTCATAGAAGAAAAACTAAATTAGCTAAGGCAAAGACAGTAAGCCTTTAGGAGGATTCAATATCTATAAAAATTTAGATTTTTTTTCCTTATCTGATTATTTCCTACAAATTTTAGCTTGTCTAATTTGACATTTCTACAAATTTCATCATTGGCCTCACTGACCTCATTTCCAATGCATTGCTCATATGATGACACATCAAATTGAGCAATAGTTTTCCTCCCTGTTTTGAACCTTCGCACTAAAACAGTAAATTGAATAATCCAACAAAGTTAAAACTCTTCATATGTCGATAAATACTATTTTCTATCAATACAGTTACAAGAGTCGATGCTCCACCTAAACTAACTCTGCCATTGCCAATCCCAATCCTGGGTGAGAAAGATTTAACAAAGATTATGTCTTTTGCACCATAATTCCAAACTCTTCTATCTTCTTTCCCATTGTTAAATGACACCCCTTGAAGCAAGTTCAAAACTTCCACAAACAAGGTACATTGCCTATCTCTCATTCTTCGATGACCAAGCCTCCCATCCCACACCACAACCGAGTCGCTAGTGTTAACAAATAACATGTGCAATGACACCATTCCTATCCGAGGCCAGTCTCATGAAAGGCTCATACACCAAGGCCTATCCCCTACCCACAAGTCCTCCGAAAATCAGTGTAAAACACTTCTGAAATCTACATCTGCCCCCAAAAAATTCTGTAAATATACTGTTAAAACTGCATTGTATATTTGTATTGCCATGTATAAAGTGTATATATTCTACTTGTGAAATAAGTGTATATAAATTAAAGAAAGTGAAATCGATGCACCTAATTTAAGCAACAATTATTATCAATCTGTCCTATGGCAGCAGATACTAAGACATATGATCATTGGCCTCACTTTGAAACACTAAAGTTCAGCACCAGGCGATGAAGCAGCAACAAAACACAGCTTCTCAGCAGTATATGATCAGAGCCACCATGCTTTATATGCAGAAATCTTACCACAGCAAAAAATTGTTATGTTTTCGAAGCTAATTGAAATATTTATTATTGGTTTTTGCAATTTGATTTTATTATTTGTTGCTTGCAAGTTGCTAAAGTTACTTTATTCTTTCAACATACAGTTATACGCGGCAGTTGATACTTAACAACTATATAATACCATTTTTATTATAATTTCTTAGTTATCTTCCCATGTTCATCATTTATTATGGATCCTCTACAACCTACTACAATATGTAAAGAAACTGTACCATTACTACGTCGCACCATCTATTTACTTATAAAAATCGTAGCTGAATTGTGTTTAATACGTAGCCATGTAGGTTCCTATGAGATTCTTGTATGGTATGCTAGTTCTTATTTTAGATTTTGATATATGATGAATGTAATAGGCTAAACTATTGCAATCTAGTCTTTGAATTGACAAAACAGCAACACAAGCCTATATACCTCATTCAAGGCATCTACCACACTGTCATCTTTTTGGTGCTACCAATACTGTTGTTCCTCCCTTGCTCGTTTGCAATGTTCTACAAATATTTATCTGCTTTTTTTATAGGTAAGCTGGGATTGAACCTGCGACCTCAAGATTGCGTCTTTGTGTGCCTTCCATTGAGCTACAGAGCAAATCCGAGCTGTATTTATCACCTTCTTTAATTCACTTCACTCAGGACTCGAGAATATATACATGTCACATGTTACTTATTTGTTATTCCTTTCTAAATGTCATCTGTCATGAGCTGCAGGCCCATCTACTTCATTTTATTCCCATACATCTGATCAAATTATTTTTGTAAGTTCTAAATGGAATAACCATCTAAATATGACATTCTAACTAAAGCTTAACCGAAAATCGAAGGAAGTAAAGAAAACAGACTAATATTCTGTCGCTATTTCTCTAAAAAAATGTCACCAACTTGGTGCTCACTGCTCACGTGATAATTTAAGTGATCATGAGTCATCAAGAAACTTAATATTGTCATGTGACATCACTCACTCAACATTATTACATAAATTTGTGATATGTAGGCATGTTTAAGTTATTTGATTGGTCCTTTTAAAGATCACATTCAACAACTCCTTTAAACACTTCAACGGGCCTTCTATTGTCCTGGTATGGGCTGTTAATAGGCTTAGGAATGAGCCACCTAACAGCAGAGTGCAGGCCCAGATCATCTTTTCTTCTATTCCTTTTTCTCTTTTTTTCCTTCTTATTTTCTATTCGATTCTCGCCTCTTTCCTTGTTTCTTGATTTTCTTGAATTCAAGTTTGCATCACTACGGTTGCATCATCCTCCCCAAGTAGTGAGGAAGAACTAGCAACTCTTGCAATTTGTCTTTCACATACTTCTCAAATGGTTCTATGTCCAACCTCTGTAATTTTTAAAGGGTCTCCAAATCCATGTGTTGTCCTTTGCACGTAGCCCTTTCCATCAAACCAAGAACCATCGATGTGCTACATACTAGATATTCTTCAATTTAATAACTATATTAATGAACTTTACCTTTCTTCTTCTTCAGTAACCAAGAAACTTGGTGATGAACTTTTCCCTGTTCTTTGAGAAAATGAAGTGGCTTAGAAATAGTTGAGAAATCAGTGCCTTCTCTTGTACAATGGCATAAATTAGCATAGATTCCCCGTTTTTAACCTGGTTCTAATAAATTGTCAATCAAAAATATATGTTGCATTAGAAGATAAACATGAGGGAAAACAGATTAAGATCTGGGCATATCCCTAGTCGCCGCCGTCATCGCTACCGGTGTCATTCTCTTCATCGTTGTTTTCCTCGACGTCTCCGTTATTGTAGTTAATGTGCTCATCATCTGCCTTGTGTGGCATAAGTTCTCTGCCAAGAGCAACCATACCGGTCATTGCCTACAACCATTAATAATATAATTAGGAGTTGTATTTACAAATAAATATATGTAAAACCTAATAAAAAACGATAATTTATATGTTACAATCCAATAACTATAATCAAATCGCAACACAAATGATGTGTTTACGGCTTCGCCGATACGATATTCCTCTGCGGTCGGAGGTTCTGCGGGACTAACAGTCATGATGTTCCTCGCATTCATCGTCAACGCTGCTTGACCCTGATAAACTAGGCACAAAAGTGAGTGAACATTTTTGACCGTCTGCCCAAAAGAAAGCCGATTAAGAACTAAGACCTCAAATCTTACGGCTCTCTTCTCCCTCAAAATGTCTACCATGATAGTCATGCGTGCCTCATTGTGTGGATCAACACTAGCCATTCGATCGATTACGAAAAAATTGAATCCGATCAATTATGAAAAAATTGAAGGATTTCCAACTAAATTACGGTTACAAATTTTATTGCAAGAAGTGGGCTTAACAACAAAACACACAACTTTGCGTGATTTTTCTTTGTTGCAAAGCTCGGGTATAAATAATACAAGGATGTACTATTGAAGCACAACATTGCCCAATTTATGGTTTGATCTAACATGTAATAACCTTTGAAGAGACACTCATATGTCGATGTGATAGGGCACCTCTATTGTTAGATTCAAAGCATTTAATTGGAACACCTAATTTTCTTAAGGTATTTCTAATTGCATCCTTACAATGAATTTGTAAGGGTACTTCTTATTGCACCCACAACTTTATTGTAACACCCACATATCATACCTATTAAAATAATTGATTGCATCTGATCAATAGATCGGGGTAGTGCTTCATCCAGATATTTTCAAAAAATAGATCTTCAAATCATTGAACATCTATCGGATGGTCAATTTATCATATCATAAACTCACGTTTGAGCGTGAAACGTGCCATATGACTCGAAGGGTATTTTTTAGGGATATTTAGCACATATAATAATAAATAACCGTCGGAATGAAAAACCAACCATATGATATATGATAGGTGCGGCATGATCTCATGATCCATTGTGTGAAAGATCGGAGAAAAACACGATCTCCACCATCTGATCCAAAGCAATCGATTGTTTTGAAGGGGTTTCCAATGAAGGTGCTTTCAGAGATTCCGTGGGCGCTAATAGAGGTATCCATTTAAGTAGGGGTGACAATTGGCCAGGCTTGGGCCTTAAAATATACTATAAACGGGTCGGGCTTGGGCCTAGCCTTATTTAAAAAATGATAAAATCCAAACCCAGCCCATTGCCACCCCTACATTTAAGTATTTTGGTATTTGATGGTCAATAGATACATGAATCTTCCAAGTTCCAACTGAGGATGTATATGAATCGTCCAAATAAATGACACTTAAAGATTAGGTGTGTGGTTAAAGAAAAAATGTTAGTGGTAAATGTTCTAGGAAGAATGGATTTTTCATTAATTTGTGTACCTTATGCAAGAAGCAACACACTATGTGAAAATGAAGGAAAAACAACACCACCATTTTAATAAAAACAACGGCCCAAATCAGAGGTAATTTACATGCAACGACCCTCTAAAGTGAAAGTAAGGGGGCTTGAACCCGTGACCTTACTTTGCTAAAAGTAATGAGCACCAACATCATCCTTTATAAACCAAATTTTGTGCAAACCCCTTTCGTTTCAGCAGGCGCGGGATCCCAAAAACACTTCTTCGCGCAGGAGCCCTAAAACCCCTCTTCTTCGCGCGGGAGCCCTAAAACCCATCTTCTTCCTCTTCTATTGCGTCAAAATCTTAAACCCCTCTTCGCACGAGAGCCCTAAAACTAACTGTTCTTCGTCTTTTTTTTGTTCTTTTTCCCAGTAAAATCGAAAATGATTTCTTCCCCGACAAAGGCCCTAGCAAAATCGAAAATGATTTTTTTTGTTCTAAATTTTCCTGTCATATTTGCACAAGGCAACGACAAAGGCCCTATGAAGAACTCTATTGCCACAAAGGCAATCCCACATATACCCCTCTCTCTTTATCTCTCTCTCTCTTTGTACTTCTTATTCACTAGAAAATAATATATTTTTGTTGTTTGATTCAGCTCTTTTAGATTTTTGTTGATGCACGATTCTGATAAGAAGAGGGGGTTTTCTTGCTTTTAGGGGTTGTAGATCAACATATATTGATCTTAGCCCCATTGGAAGACCCTCATCTTGATGTGCTTGAAGGAAATCACAGCTTGAAGGTAGATTTCCCAGTATTCTCAAAAATTATTCTTTGAGCAAATATTTGTTTGAAATTTCTTATTTTTGTACATGTTGCTTGAGTTTTCATTTGAAATTAATGGGTTTTGATTTGTTTTGATGGGTTTGGATTGGTAGATCCTAGAGAGACTTGGATGAAACGTGAGAAAGATGGATCCTCATCACAAGGTTATCTCTATTTGAATGAGCAAATCCTTCCATGGATTTTGCTTTCTATTTGTTTCTCTTAGAGCTTTTGCTTTCTCTTTTAATAACTAGGCTCTGAAACTCATTTTTTTTTTTTTAATGAATTCAAGAATTATATACTGAATTTTTTTGGTTTAGTGCTCTTAGTTCTAAATGCAAACTGAAGACCCATTTGATCAATCCAGTGGTTATGTTTTAACTTCAATCTTCAAAAATCCAATTTCTATTTTTCTTCAGTTTTTTTCCTCTGTATGCTTATACAGAGATCTGATTTGTTGTTAACTTTAATTTAAATTCACCATAATCTGAAGGCTCTCTTGCTGTGTTCTTGATCTCTTCATCAATCTCTTTTCTAGAACCTTGTTGTAGGGCCATTAAAACCATTAAAACTCATCTCTTTCTCTCTCTATCTTCTCCACTCATTCATAATCCCCTGTTCTTAACATGTTTCTGATTCATGTCTTCAATCCTCAGTGAAAGTTTTAGAACATGTTTCTGATCTATGCACGAATTTAGCAAATTTGAGTGTCTTTTCAAATCCGGTGGATCATTCCAGCTGATGGATCATTTAAAAAAAAATATAAGTTACTTTTAAGTTTTGGTGAAACCTTTGAGCATGGTGGATTAAAAACTTAGGCTGGATTATGTATGGATGTTTTGTGTTAGATCACTTAGAAGCCATTTCATAGCATGATCTGTCCTTAATTTGCTGGAAGTCGACTAATATTTTCACTTAATATTTTGGAACTTGAAGTTGTCATATCTTAATACATATGCTTAATGTGTAGATGCTTTTTTGTATTAGGATGGGGATTAATCTTGACGTGTTTAGTTCGCTACATCACCAATATGTATGTAATACACCGCTACGATACATTCAAAATATCGTATCGGTGACCTTCGAAATCGATACGTATCAGATATACATATCAGTTTAGTCCAAAATTTTGAACCAGACCTCTGATGTGTCATCTTGGTATATGTGATCTTGGTGGTATCAACAATAAAGACTTTGTATCAACTTTGTATCAACGATACAAAGTTGATACAACTAAGTCAAACTCATGTTGGAGTTTCCCAGTTTGATTTGACTGGCATGTTCTGCATTTATCTTTTTAACCTAGCACAATTATTGCACTAGGTGTTTGTTGTCTCTACTCAAGTAGAAAATAGAAATTTCTGGTCCTGAAGAAAAATGGATTGGCAGGATTTCTTGTACACTTTATTTGGTTAGTTAACTTAGTAGCTAAACTCATGTGAGGTTAGAGAGATGCTTGGTCCTCGGCTCTCATGATGGGGCTGCATTGTTTTATTATATATAATTCAATCTTCTTGTTTTCTAATCTTTTGGATTGTTGAAATTTTGTTTGTTGTTGTCAGAAACTCCAGTTTTGATGGGTTGTTTCTATATTTTAGGAAAATGATAACTGGCGCATGGTTTTAAAAACGGGCCAGGGGCCGACATGTATATATCGTGTTAGGCCTGATCTAGTACGATCTGAAGCCCCGACTAAATATGAGTATGCAAGTCAGCCTATACCGGCTCATATTATGCTAGTTCAAATAAGTCATTATCGGACATATGGGCATACACATCGGCCTATACCGGCTCATATTATGCGGCTTCAAATAAGCCAATATCAATCATATGAATGATATGAACTGGATATAAACCAAAAATGCCCTTTGGATAAAATATTTTTTTATTCTTTTAAAATAGTATATTAATATTTTAAAAGAGAGACTTTAATATTGGCTGGTCGGGCAGATATGTATCCAGTATACCCGACATATGTAGGCCTAAGACCCTGTTGATATGCATGTGTTCGTTTTAAAAACTTGTGCATAAGAGGATAACACATTAACACATCTTGTTTGCAAAAAGTAATCACTCAAGAAGATAAAGTTGCCAGCATATGGAACTTCTAAGAAGGGTGTTCCTTGAGAATAGGTGACCGACAGAGCTGTGCAGCCACAGAACTGGTTGTTAACCCTTTACATGTATGCTCGTCAATCTCTTCACTAACTCTTACCATCATATTTATATATCTACTTACCATTTGTACACATGTAGGCACATTTCCTCGACCTTAACCACAAATTACTTATGTAGTTGTTCAAATACAGAGTTGGTTATTAACCTTATGTAGTTATGCTTGTCAATATTTCACCAATAGCATTGTATGATTGTATCTATATATCAAGTTCCCTTAAATCAACCCACATATATTGGTTCTATAGGTGTCAGCTACAGAATTGGTTATTAACCTTTTGCAGTTATTCTTGTCAGCTAGTACATTAATTCTGCCATGCCATTTATACGTCTATCTCCCTTCTACAATTTATACACATATAAGCAAGTTTTGTCACCTTCAACCACATTTATTGACAACCTTGATGTTGGCCAAGATTTCCGAATTAAACTTACCCCATAAAAAATGCAACAAAATGCGTCAATATTTTCCGTACCTTATTAATTGAGTTGCTGAAAACAGATTTTCAATAATTTCGAGAAAGGGTTCCTTTTCCCTCTCCCATAACTAGTTAGCTAGCTCTTTTCCAACGTAAAGTTCAACAACTGAAGATTTTAAGTTTCCAGTACTATTTTCTCCCAAAGCCATAATATAATAGGTTTCTCTATTGATGATGTCTTTGGGTTTTTGTTTTTTTATATTATAGTATTATGCATGATTTGGTAGATGATGAATGCCAATGTACTATTTATTGTTGGTGTTGCTGCTTTTTTTTAAATAAAATAAAATATATTTCAGTTGTGTTTTTATCATAGGATATTGCATTAGTTTTGTATAAATTTAGAACGAGAGAGTAGCACATAGTTTTGCAAAAAAAATCGAAACCCAAAAACCAATCGAAAACCGGGCCATCCAAAATGGACCTAAACAAATTGAAAATCGACTCCGAACAGACCCATTCGGCCAGGTTCAGTTTCGGTACCCAAAAACCAAAAACCGGTCGGGTAGGGTGAGAAAACCGATAAAAACCCAAAAATTAAAAAAATTGTAAAACTAAAATAAAGATATGAAGAAAAACCGAACCGACCAAAGCTGAAATCAGATCGGTTTGACCTAAATGTTTCTATTAGAATTCGGTTTTCCGACCCGAAAACTGAAATTTCAGTTTCAATTCGGTTAACAGAATCTACACCCCTAGTAGCAAATATCCTGGAATGGATAGCACATACTTATTACAAATTATATATATCTATGCTGTAGGATTCATAAATGGTGGGAATGATCTCATTTCATCACATTTTTATGAGGTATTTATATGAGATGGCACCATTTTTTTCATAGGTAAGCATGGGAAATAAACCCTTGACCTCAATGCTTTACGCTTGAGCGCATCTCCACTGGGCAAAGATCCAATGAAAATAGTCTCCAAAGTTTAATCTAGTGGCCTCCATTCCAAATTTGAGCTTAAAACTCAAAATGGATTGGTCTACACTAATTCAGGATTAGACCCCTGTCTAAGAGTTGGTATCAAATTGTCAAATTTTAGGACTCATACCTGAACTGTGAATGAAAATTGTGACAAATCCATAGGGTTTTGAGAGAAACTCCAGGCATGAAAGTTTTAAAGGACTACCTCAGCTTTCCAACAACATATAATATGCACTTTTTGGCTCAGTACTGTGAGAGATATCCTTATATTGTTGAGGCTGATCTGAGATCTGCAGAATCAAAACTACATAAATATGGGTCAAGTTGCACAACATGGTCTGACCAACCTAGACCTGATTAGTGATTCCACTTTTGAGATGTGCTCCAATGAGTCACCTATCACTTGTGCTTTCTCTTTCTCTCTCTCTAAAACTTCAATTTTTTTCCTTCATTGTTGTGATTTGGTGTTGTGGTATGCCCTTTTCCTTGCAGAATTTTAAATTGAGTTATATTTTTATTATTTTAAATTGAGTTATCTTTTTCATTGATCTTTAGTTATATTATTATTTTTTTTATTTATTTTTCGATTCATTTAGTTTTGTAGAATATCTCTTCAATAATCCCAAGTAAAGAGTGGATGACGGCAAGTCATACAACTGTGGAATATATCGAAGGTCTTCATTCATTTATTAAATTCGCAAAAGAAAATGTAGAAGATCCTGATTGGTGTTGTTGTCCTTGTGTCAACTATCGAAATCTTAAAAAGCATAGCCTCGTGATTATTATGGAACATTTATTTTGTGATGGTATAGATAAGTCTTACACGATATGGAAGCACCATGGAGAATCATTTTCTAATAGTCATACCAATTTGGGGACTAGTACTACATCAACTTCTAACCCAAATGAAGATAGGTTTCTAAGAATGGAAGATATGTTGAATAACACATTCGGAGGTGTTCGTACTGAAGATTTAGATGTTTTCTTAAATGATGCTTATGATGAAGATGACGAGCAACGTCCACATGATTTACATGATGATGCGGGCTATAGTAACTTGATGGAATGTGCATTAGAACCTTTATATCCGTCATGTAAAAATGAGCACAGAAAATTGTCAGTCACGATTGAGTTGTTGAGCATGAAAGCTAGGCATCAGTGGTCTAATAAAACCTTCACAGAGCTGTTGAAAATGATAAAAAAAACATACTTCCTGAAGAAAATACTTTGCCAGATAACACATACAATGCGAAAAAGTTGATCAAGTCTTTATGTATGAAATATGAGATTATTCATGCATACCCCAATGATTGCATATTATATTGGAGAGATCATGCAAATAAGGATACTTGTCCTACATGTGGTATGAGCAGATGGAAGCCAACAAATGCTTCAAAGCCGAGGGCTAAGCCGTTACCATGGAAGAAGTTAAGATACTTTCCATTAACTTCGAGGCTACAAAGAATGTACAGTATACCGTGGATTGTAGAGAAAATGACATGGCATGCAAGCTCAGTTGTAAATGACAGTCACATGCGTCATCCCGTAGATTCTTCTTGTTGGAAATCAATTAATGTTCAGTGGAAAGAGTTTACTTTAGAGAAACGTAATGTTCGTCTAGGACTTGCCACAGATGGATTCAATCCTTTTAGCAATAAGAATAACTCTTATAGTTGTTGGCTTGTTATGATTGTTCCCTACAATCTCCCTCCATCATTGTGCATGCGAAAGGAGTTTTTAATGTTGACCATATTGATTTTTGGGCCCAATGGTCCTGGACATGACATTGATGTTTACTTGCAGCCATTGCTTGTAGAATTAAATAAATTATAGTCCACTGGAGCAATAACATATGATTCCTATACAAAAACTAGGTTTAACATGAAAGGAATTTTATTATGGGCTATAAATGATTTTCCAGCATATGGTCATCTTTCGGTTTGTAGGACAGCAGGAAGATATGGTTGTCATATTTGTAGTGAAGAGGTTGACTCCATATGGTTATATCATGAAAAGAAATTTGCTTACATGGGCCACCGAAAGTCCTTACAGATTTAAATCATCCTTTCAAAGCTCAGAAATCTCAATTTAATGGTAAGGAAGAACATAGGAAACATCCACGTCGTATGAGCAGTTCAAAAGTTTTAAGCAAAATGGAAACAATTCAGACCACATTCGGAAAGGCAGCAGGAAAGAAGAGAAAAAAGCCCACGAATGAAGAGAGTTGTGCATGGTCAAAGCGATCAATCCTATTTGACTTACCATATTGGAGGGTGATAAAATTTTCCTTTCATTTTATTATGTGATCTCCAATAAACTTTGTTTGAATACTAATTTTTTACTTCATAAATGTAGGATCTTCCCGTTCATCATAATTTGGATGTAATGCACGTGGAAAAGAATGTTACGGAAAATTTAATTGCAATGATTATGGATACAAAGGGTAAAAGTAAGGATGGAATTGAGGCTCGATATGATCTTAAAGATATGAAGATAAAGAAAAATTTGTCGATTGTGTAGAAAAATGATAAGGTGTATTGCCCTAAAGCTCCATTTGTCTTATCTCGAGATGAAAGAAAACTAATTTGTGAAACATTATATAATTTGAAAGCTCCCATTGGATACAGTGCAAATTGAAAGTCTAACGTAAGTTTGGAGGATTTTCAACTAAAAGGCCTGAAGTTACATGACTATCATATCCTCATGCAACAACTACTACCCGTGTTGTTGATGCATGCATTCAAGAAAAAAAAGCCATTAAGAGCAGCTATCCGACAAATGTCAATATTGTTTAATGTCCTATGTTCCAAAGTTATAGATCGGGTTGAGCTTATAAATATGAGGAGACGCATGGTCGAAGCACTGTGTGTATTTGAAAAGTACTTCTCGCCTTCATTTTTTATTTCTATAATACACCTTGTTGTTCACTTGGCAGATGAGGTGCTAACATGTGGTCCTGTTCGATATCGATGGATGTATCCATTCGAAAGGTAAACCTTCATAATAGGGCTTTTAAAGTATTTCTTTTTACTAGTATTATTGATATCTAATTAAAGAAAATTGTGTAGGATGATGAAGACTTACAAGCATTATGTAAAAAATCAGACTTATCCAGAGGAGTCTATTACAGAGCAATATCTAATGGAAGAATGCATGAGGTATTGTATGGAGTATATGCCAAATGATAATGAAGGAGGGCATAAGCGAGGAGATACAATATTCATAGATTATGATGTTACACGTGATTTCCCTCTTGATATAAAAGGAAAAGTCTATTACCTTCAAAACTTGCAATAACAACAAGCGCGTAAATGAATTCTCACACATTCTCCAGAAAATGTTGAATGGGATATGTAAGTAATATTTATAAATATCGTCATTATTTTCCTCAATTAATATTAAAATACTTGATCTAATTAACACTTAACATTTATAGGAAGTACCAATCTAACCTCCAAGGTCACAAGTCATGTGATAAACATCTGAGGGGCAACTACATTCCTTGGTTAAGACAACAATTAGAAAAAGAAGAGTCTTCTACCTTGAAGAGTCTTGCTGATGGTCCAGACTTCAAAGCCATATCGTATAATTCTTACGTGGTTAATGAATATCTTTTTTGTACAACGGAGTCAGAAATGAGTACAAGCACACAGAATAGTGGAGTCTCCATGAAGGCTTTAACTAATTTTAGGGCTAGTGTCAAAGATAAGAACCTTGTGGAAGAAGTCACTTAGTATGGCATCCTTAAACAAATACTTGAACTAAATTATGGTAACTTTAAAGAAACAGTCTTTTATTGTGATTGGGTACATATAGAAGATAAAACGAATGGATGTGTTATTGATCCAGAAACAAGCTTAATTTTTGTTAATCTTAGGAGGCTTATGAGGAGCTCACATGAAGATTAGGAACCTTTTATTCTTGCCTCCCAAGCCACCCAAGTCTTCTATTGCAAAGATCAAATCAGAGCTGATTGGTATGTGGTCTTAGATGCTCCAAAGAGATTGACTCGAGATGTAGATGCTTATAAAGATCCATTAGTATTTGAGGCAAGAACTAATGCAGATACTTTAGCATTACCATTGGTCGCTGATGTCGTAGAAGATGATGAATACTAAAATATATTTCTCATTTTTTTTTATAATTACCATTGGAAGATGATAAATACTAAAATATAATTCTCATTTTTTTACAATTTTGTTCCCTCTACATGCCTTTGAAAAAATCATGTGGTCCACTCTATGTACATGCTTTTGTAATTACCATTGGAAGATGTACTCTATTTTTCCTAATAAACATGGTTTTGACATGTCTTAATACATTACATGGTTTTAGCAAATACTATTTTCTCATTTTCAGTAAAGAATTGAGCATGAAAACATATGAACCACAATCAAGTGGTTTAGAACAAAGCGAGACTGCTGAGAAAGGTTTGTTCAATCTTTTTTTTTTAATCTATTCTTTTTTTAATAATCGTTGTTTAGATGTATTGCTAATAACATATATTTTGTCTAGGCATACGGAAACAAGTTAAGTTTAATGAACATGGGCAGTCAATTGGAACATATTCATCAAGTTTGTCGACATTAATAGGTCAGGTGCCAAGGACACATTGTCCACCTACATACATGGCATGGCATGATGTGCCAAAAAATATGAAGGATAAGATATGGAGCACTATCTTGGTGAGTACATATATTATTTACTTATACTATTTTCAGGCCGATTTTCTCCATGATTTTAACTTACCTTTATATTATTACAGGATGAATATGATATTGAAATTCAACACAAAGCTATATTATTATCGAAAGCTAACGGATGTTGGAAGCAATGGAAGCATGAGCTTCGAAAAAAATATGATGAATATGAGACGAATGCAGAGCGGGAAAAACATTCACCAAAATGTGTGAAGTTGGAAGATTGAAAGACATTTATTCACATATGTTCTACCAAAAAATACGTCGCACATTAAGAAAAGGGGAGAAGTTCTAGAGAAAATATAATAAACCCACACACCACTAGTCGACGGGGAGCAGCTAAGATGGAAGAGGAGTTGGTAATATCACTAAAATATTACTTTAATATAATTTTCTAAAGAAATAATGCTTATTTATGATCATTGAATTGTACAGAAAATGCAAAATCCTAATGGTATAGTTACCAGGACAGAACTGTTTATAGCCACACATACCAAGAAAGATGGGACATGCCCTTTACAATTTATGATTGAAAAATTGGTGTGCTCCTATATGTTATAGTTCATTTCATAAACTTCAATAATTACAAAGGAGTGTGAGACTTTATCATTATAATATTTTATCATTATTTATTTTTTACTGGATGAAATTAAGAAAATGGTTGAAGATAATCCAGTTGAAGGAGAAGCAATTTTAAATGATGACCCTGTTGCACATGTAAATGCCTTCCTCTCAAATTAGATGATGGAATTATTGTTCTTTAAATCAATATCGTAATTATAAATAAAATTGTATCCTAAGTTTTTGGTCGTGATAGAAGAGGTTATGTACGAGGTATGGGTAGAGGTATATCAAAGACAACTTTTTCCTTATCAGCTCCTTCTAGGGAAATAGCTTCACGAGAGAAGAGAGCACATGAAAGTATGGAGTCGAACTATGAAGCAATTATGCGATGACTTGATGAGGAGTCTAAGGCACGTAAGGTGCTTGAGGAGAAATTCAATGCATTACCAAGGTATGATAGTTCTCATGGATCACATATGAATCGTTCAAGTGATCAATTGAGTTCTTCTTATTAAGTAAATATTTATTTTTCCAATCAAAATTTATAATTTACCTCATATCATTATTGAATATCAATCATTTCATTTATTTTTCCTATATTTCTGTAGGAAAGGAGACAATCATCGGTTCATCTTGACAGTCCCATAGAACAACTACCCTCTCTGTGCATATTAAAGAACTTCAAGAATAAGAATGTTGCCATGGGACGTGTCGATAGAAAAGCGAGTCAATCAAACTTATCATATACAATCATAGTAGATGACATATATGATATCACTGCAGAATTGTATGCTCGTGATGGAACCTTGGGAGATATTACACCGGGTGATATAATTACGTGGCCCAAAAGTCTTGTTCATTTTAGTTGATTGTTCTTAGAAGTATATGGTACTTTTTTTATGTGGTCTTTTATTCAAATGTATCTATAGAATTATGGACTATTTGTATGGTTCTTAGAGGTATATGGTTCCACATTTTGGTGGTTCTGGTTTATCTGTAGAATTATGGACTAATTGTATGCTTGTCCTTTTCAATGGAAGAGTTTATAATGTTGATAGTAGCATTAGTTAACCTGATTGTGAAAGTTAGGGCTAAGCATGCACATATATTGACATTTGTGGGAGAGTATGCTTGAGGAATTTTTAGCTTTTAAAGGGTCTTATTTGAATCAGGTGTCATATATTTTGTGGTCGAATAAGGTGAGGCCTCATAAATGTGTTTGGTTCTGAAAGCTGTCAATCCTTTAGGTATTGCTTACATTCATAATAGTTGATCTTGCTGCTTGGTGCTACTATGTAGATTGATGTGGGTGTTAGAGATTTATGTTGGTTTGTTTTGTAGCATGTTATTGTGCACTCGACTGTGTTGATATTTCTGATCCATTAGATAACCGTTGTAGCTGTCGTATGTGTGATTGCTGATGGAATTGTTGATGGAGACACTAACTAAGTTTAACAAGGTAATTTACATTAATTTTTTAACTTTGAACTCCAAATATTAAAGTATGAAATTGATATGTGAATTTGTTTTTTCTATACAATTGAGTGTACCTATACAACTAGCTTCCCGTGTAGATTTCAAAAGGCCTTTTAGAGAAGTATGGCTTCTCGTGTAGATTTCAAAACTTTGAACTACCAGCTTTTATGGTGCATGATTTTTTTATTTGATTTGATTTTTTGAATTTGGTGTATATAGGTATAAGAGTGTTATGACATAGGATGTGCCTCGCATATTCGAAGCCGTTTTTGAATGCACACTTAAGGTGAGGATTTTAGGCTTTTGACTGATTGGACCATGACTGTATATCCTTGTGCACTGGTTTTCTAGTAGACATACGAAATCATCCTTTTCTACAAATGATAACAAAAAATTTTAAATTCTTAGTAACAATTTTCTTTTATAAATGAAATATGTTTCAACATTAAAAGAGATTAGGCCCATTACAAAACAGAATGTATATAAAAAACCTCTAGAAATGTTTCATACCAGTAGCCCATTCTAGTTTGTTTAGTGTATAAAATTAATCTTCTATCTTTGCATTTCCCTGGGTGATCCAAGCTTTTAAAAGGAAGAACAATCTCTTTGACGTACCATGGCCCACAAGCATGCACTAATCATATAATTCCATAAGTCCTATTAGCTGCTTACTTTTGGAATATCACCATAAAAGAATATCCATCTGTCTAATAGAGACTTTGCAATCCATATCGAACCTCCAACAAGAGAGAAAACTAACCATAGGAAATGGACAGAAAAACAAAGAGGGTTGAATCGTCAACAAATATCTTGGATTCTCCTTTCATAAAGGTAAACCAGAATACCTCTAGTTTCAGACACAAAAGGCAACAGTTAAACTTTCAACTGACACTAGTAACATCAAGATGTAGCAAGCTGTACAAATAGGGTTGAGTACCTTGACAAATATCAAAAAGTAGGAGCATAAAGTATCAGAAAGTGGTAGGAAGAGTGTAGTAGGTTGGGAGCCGAAGCATCATCACAAGCTTAACCAAAAAATCTTGAAGAAGAGACAAACCCACTGCCTTAGTAAAAATGTCCATCAACTTCTCAGAGGAGAAGACTTGATGTGTGGACGTGATCCCAACCTGAAGCTTCTTATGAAGAAAGTGAACGTCAATATGCTTTGTCTGTTTAGGAAGAATGAAGTTAAAAGCAATTTCAATGGTCATCTCATTGTAATAATGAGAAGGCATAGGTATGGTTAAAGGATATCCAATTTCAGTGAGGAGAGATGGAGACCATAAGAGTTCACATTACAATGGGCCATAGATGATGTAGTGTGGGAAGAGAGGAAGAGCTAATAGATACCCACAATTTAAAGTAAGATAAGACTTACCTTTTCCGGCAATATCTTACAAGAGGAGAGAATGTAGAACACACAAATAGGGTTCACGGCCACCACTTTTTTGTCATGTAGAAAAAAAAATTAAAATTTTCATTCACTCTCACTCCACAGCAGTTTTTACGTGTGTATAGATAGAGAAAAAAGGTTTTGACTTCTATTTCACTTTCCTACTCTATTTGGAACTCTTTAAGTCTTAATTACAAATTTACTCATGGTAGTTAACTAATAGCTATTCCTCCTTAATAGCACCTGAAATCCAACCACCACCAAAAAAGGAAAGTGAGATTCACGAGAGATAATTCTCGTGAGTTTTGATCCATGTGGCTTCCCAGCAGTTGCAATTTTTCGCAAAACAAATAAGAGTCTTAAAGTCTCTCAGTTGTCCCACCTTTAGTAAGTCAATAGCCTAGATAAACTAGAAAACTGAACATCACTGCAACCCTATCTTCTTGGACTTTAAACCTTATCTAATTAAAGAGAAGAAAATTTTAAGATCCCTTGATCTCGTAAATAATCTGCGTGGCACAAATCTTTGAGATTTTTATATCTCATATTTCTTCTCCACTCTCTCTAATCACCACTTTTATTGGAATCAGATATCTTACCTTTAAATTCACTCAGATTTGTAGCATGTAAATTCTTAACCACCATCTTCTCAGGTCACGTGATAATGGAGCTGTATGTGACTTTTGAACTCACTTTATGGGTCATATTTAAGGGACTGTTGTAGCTTGTAAAATGTCCCGTAACATGCCCCATATTAAATCTATTTTGGGCCCACTTTTTGCCCTCTAGTTTCGTGAAACATGTCCCCATCTGCCTGATAACGACCTTATTTCTGCAATTCCAATTCTTTTTACGATTCAGCAGCTAGCCTCATATTGCAGCTCTTGTTATCCTTCTTGAAGCCTTCATTTAATCTCCTCAAATTTGGCATCAATTGTCTCTTATTGCAGCCCTCAACACCACCTTCTTCTTCCGTAGTTTTCCCATCACATGAATAGACAGTACAAACTCGGTGCTAGAGTGGGGAAACATCTTGTTTCTATCTTTTCCATGCCACAAGATTGCCTCCATGAAAGGCACAATAGCCTGATGTGGAGCATTGATCGGTTGGAGCACCAACATAGTTGACATTATTATAGCAATCGATAGTAGAGGGCCCACCATAGGAGTAGAAAAGTCCTAGTCCTGGTGAAGACCTTATTTAGCTTATAACATGATGCACATATAAGTGAGGTACCATAGGAGTAGAAAAGTCCTATTGCTGGCTTTGCTCATTTGACGAAAAGGCAGTGTGATTTTAATATAAGTCAATAAATTTTAGAAGAACTTTGATTCTGGAGGTGAGGGCTTTGTATCTTTCTTCCAACTATGAAAATAATGATATTGTTGCTAGCTTCGCTCATTTGACAAAAAAGGTAGTGTAATTTTAATATAGGCCTGGCAGACAGTTGCCCTGCTGATCTCTAATTGTCTTCAATTTTTCTTGATAAGAGTATTGATTTTGGTTCTAAGAATTTCCTAGGGAAATTTCAAGAAACATTGTACAAACCATTGTCTGATAAAATACAATGTATCATTATTTATAGATATGAGTGAAGGTGTGTTACTTGGTTTTTGCATGCTTACCAAATCATGTGCGAAACTTGGTTCCTATATTTTTCTTTCATTGTGCCTTTTGGAGATCAGGTATACTGAGATCCATGTTATTTCACTTGCTAACCCAGCTTATCATGAAAGTGTGGACCTCCAATCTATATATAGCTTTATGCAAGTGTAAACTTCCACTCCTTGAATCTACTTGATTAAAGTGGCTGAATATACTTCTGAAGCTATTTATCACCATGGTGCACTATGTATGGACATCAAGAGGCTCCAAGTACTTCTCCCCGATGTACATTAATTCCTTCATTTCTTCTTGTACATGTTTCAGGTTAAGGTGAATACAGCGTTTAGATCTGATGCACCTCCATTAACAATAAATCTCGTGCAAGCCTTCAGTTCTGGTTCAAAAAATACAGTTGAGAACCAGGTGCAAACAGTTACAGTTGTTTTCTCAACTCTGTTTTGCTAGCTTTATGGTTCTTCATGTTTTGTTGGCATTCCGTTTGTTCATTACTCTAGTTGAGTATGTTACCCTATCAAAAAGTACTATCATATCTTTGTTATAATTTTTTTGAGTCTTATTTGACCTTTTTGGTAATACAGGTGCTTAAATTTGACCCAGAACACTTTGTTCATACATTGGACATATTGCCAAGCATAGATGTTGGAAAGTACACTTTCATTTTTGAGGTAATCTTACTCTTCATTTTTTCTAGTATGAACCTAATTGTCATGTTTACTAAATTGATCATGGGGATATTTATATATCTGTAGGTTTTGATTCATGATCCCGAGCATAAGACAGCATATGCTACTGGAGGTCGAATTCAAGCATCTATTTTTGTCACAGGGTTGATCGATATTGGCAGTGCAGAAATTGCAGTATTGGATAGTGATGTTGGAAGCATCAAGACAATTCAAAAGTAAAGATTCTTTTAATTAATTTTTTGTAATTTTATATTGTCAATGGCACTGTTATTTTACTGTTCTCCACATCTCTAACATTGTAGATGCTTCTTTACAGTGGATTGGAATTTAGAACTTAACCAAAATTAATTTCAGCTTGTATTTGTAAAGTTTGTATTGCTGGCTATTTGACTGCATGAATTACTCATTTTCATTTGGTCTCCTCGGTACTTCTGGATTTAACATTTTTTTTTTAATAGATTCTAATGTTTGCACAAAAGGGATGAAATCATTACTACTTTTTTTTTTAAATTAATTTTTTTATTATCCAAATAGTGCTATTTTAGAGATATTTATCCCCACTGAAGAAATTTAGGGTCATTGTCTTGGTTTTAATATTTCATCATATAATAATATGTAAAGACTAATTGCTGTGTTTGAGCAAAAATATAGATACATATAGAGAAGTAATTAAAGCATGTTCATAGGAGTGAGTGATGACGTAGCTCTCATAGGCCCATTTATATTTCATGCATCTGAATTTCCTTAAACACCACCATCGACTTCTCCTTTATAATATCCCAAAACTCTTGAAGAATGCAATGCAACTCATTTGAATTCGGAGCTTTATTGCTTTTCATGTCAACACTAGCATTGTGAACTTCCTCTTCAGCTTCCCTCTAACCAAGCCAATTCTTATTTAATCAGAAGGGATTCCTTCAAGGTTGAGATTGAAGGTTGAGATGGTCAATGACATTCCTTAAATAAAGATACCTAATACTACTCCACAATGACACTCTCCATCCCTTTATTCTCTTTCAATCGAATACCATCTTTAATAATCTTTTTAATAAAATTTGCAGTCTTCTAGCAATAGCCATTTTATGAAAGAATGCAATGTTTTGCACCCTTCTGTAAACATTGGTCCCCGATGTTTTCCAGCTAATATCCCCGTAAGATATTTTGGTACTCCTGCTTCAAGCTTCTCTTATCCCTATCTTGTTCACAGTAGTGGTTGGCTTTCCATCACGCATGACTAAAAGTGTAATCAATGTTGTCTAATAAATCGGAGGCATCAACCAAGAGTAGACAAAATCACCAAGGACCCTCACTTTTCTTAGTCACCCAAGCAATAACATTAACCAAATCACCTTCCACCATTAAAGGATCGCGAAGCTGATTCTTTAAATATTTAAGTGCCAGTTTAAAGAGTTTTACATGTTACTCTTGGAATCCTTGACACTTATTGGACCTAAGAATATGGTTTAAACCAAAGTATTTGCGGATATTGATACGTATTGGTTTTGGCCTAAATTAATACCGATACCAGATGTATCAGCTGGTATGGTTGGGTGGATGTTCTTAGGGTTTTTAGGCTTTTTGTCTCTGGTTTTGGCTGACAAAAGCACTTCGTTTAGTGGATTGGTGTCAGATTCCAAGGCTTCTTGGGAATCTTAGACTAAGTTGGAAGATTTAAATTGAATATATGAATAATTGATGTAATGTAATCAGGGAACATGTCATTAGTCGTGACTTGTGTATTAAATTTACCACTTTCAAAATATTATTTTTTATTTTCATTCGTCCATGTCAGATTTTTTTATTATACGTTTATAAATATAATAATGTTGTATGTATACACTTCAAAAAAGGTAAATTAGGTGAAATAATGTTCTAATTCGTTTTTTCTTCTTCTGATTTTCAATATTTTTTTATTTTTTTATTTTTTATTTTTTGGCTAAAAAACAAAAAATCTATATCCCTCAGTATTTGGCCGATACCGATATTGATACTGTATCAGTTCAGAGGTAGGCTGATCATGCTTATAGATTTGGGCTTTAGGGTTTTGTTTATAGTCACTTTTATCTCCTCGTTATTAAGTCTCTAGTTGTGTTTGATTTGCAGCTAGAAGAAGCAGCTAGAGCTTATGATGCTCTAGTTGTGTTTGATTTGCACAAAGCCCACTGAATATGGAGAACAAGGGATATGGTTTTCAGCTATTCCAGGCAACTTGATTTATGGTTTCTGAAAATATAGGTATAGTTTCTTTGGTCTTTGTTGTCATGTCGATTTTTTTTGTTTTTGGGTATTTGGATTTGGGTTCATAGTTCCTTATGTGGATGGGTTTGTGATCAAACTCATAGATCCTATTGTTGAATTCTTCTTTATTTTTTGCTTCTTAAGATGATTTATTTTTTGTTGGTGGAATCAGTTTTTAGTTTTCTTGTTCTTTGTGATGACATGGAAGACCTGTTTGAATGTATGAATGATCACATTTTTGGTAAGGGGGCAAAGTTTGATTTGCACAAAGCCCTGGTCAAATAGTTAATTGACTTGTGCTTCCGTCCAAAACATGATTGGTTTGATTTCTTGAGAGAGACCAGAAAATGGTTTTGGCATGTCCATACCAGAAAATTGGTATTTTTGCATCTCTTAATTTTTGAACCATACAATTTAGCATCTATGGTCAAGTATTGGTTGGAATCAAACTGCTTGTACAGTTTATTATCCAGGAAAGATTTGCAACAAAATATGTGTAGTTTATTATCAAAGAATTAGATTAATGCCTGACAATGGTGCATTGTCAGGCATTAATCTGGAAGAATTTTAAGAGGGCAGAAATTGGAGAAAAGGAACCTTAGTAATTCTTTCACAAATATAGGAACTCTTTTCCATATTTTATCTTTCTTTAGGAAAGAAAGTGTGATTCTTTTCATACAAATTCCACTCTTTCTAAGTTGTTATCTTTCTTAAGATTTTGGGTTTTGGGATTTTGTAATTTTTTGATGGATGAGAAGGGTATTCTGGGGGTTCAGGCTTCCATAATACATATGTTTCTCCAACAGTTATTGCTCTTAATGCTTCCATAATACATGCTTTAATAAGTGTTGTATGTGATTTGTTGCAAACAGAGAATGGAGATATCATTGATTGCATGGATATCAACAAGCAACTTGCTTTGGATCATCCTTTACTTAAGGATTACAAAATTCAGGTAATTTTTTTTTCTCTTCATTGTTGAAGTAATAAGGACTATAGCTGTTTTGCTAGGAACTAATAAGTTGAGACGAAAGTTTGATTAGCCTTTGTTTATAATATTCATTTTTTGTAATGTCTTTCATATGTTTAATATTACAGATCATAGGAGGATTAGATACTGTTACGAAGAAGGCTCATAATATAATGCAAGAACTAGCAGTGAATCTGGCTGGACCATATTTATTGACTCCTCGATGCATGGTATGGATATTGCTGTTGAAGATGGAAGTGTTTGCTTGCTCAAATCGGCTGCATGTTTTCGAAGCTGTTTACCAAGTTTAATAGCTATAAAAAAGAATTAATTTACATTTGATCTGTAAAATAATTTAGGAAAGTGTTGATTCTTTAACTGTCTGAATTTCTAAGGAACTGTAAATTACTATATGTTTTTGTGCATTTACATTTCCCATTGCACCAACTGTAAGCAATATTCATGCCACAGTTTTCTGATTTTAAATTAATTTTGTTTGACTTATTATTTTTTATTCAGTTGAATAAAGTACGCTTTTTTTCCCTTCTAGGGTGATATGTGATTGATACAATAGTCATAATAGGTTCCAATTACTAAAACAAAATGGAAGCTATGCATTTAAAAAAAAAAAAGAAATTTAAGAAAAACAACGGTCCATAACCGTTGTTTTTATACTAAATTAACAACGGCTCAAAACCGTTGTACTTTTGTAACGGATATATACCACTAACTTAGACCGTGGTTTGGTAGAAAAATAACAACCCTTTTCTATAGAGAACAACGGCTACAAACCGCAGTACCTTTGCAACGGACATATACCACTGACGTAGGTCATGCTTTCGACAGAAAAATAACAACACTTTTCTGCAAGGAACAACGGCTCACAACCGTTGTACATTTGCAACGGACATATACCACTAACTTAGACCGTGGTTTAGGAAGAAAAATAACAACACCGTTGTTTAGGAAATTTATAACGATTTTGGGCCGTTGTTTTTTTTCGATTTTCACGTAGTGGCAGCCCTCTATGATACCATTTGTTAAGGAATGCTACCTTGTTTATTCTTGAGAAGTGTTACTGACACAAGCTTTTTTGTTGCACCCACATCAGTTAGTAGCAAGTTCCCCACATTTTAAATATTTGAACACAAAGAGTTAAACATAAATTCCCCACATTTGAACGTTAATTTGTGTCCCTACGGGGCATCATTTGAGAAGCCTTCAGATCGGATGATAGAGATCAGATGAAATAGATTTTGTTTAGGGTACCTAAACGTAAAACCGTTGATTACTTCAAATCGGATGATAGAGATTGAGTTTCACCCCGATCTTCCACACAATAGATACTGAGATCATGTCTCACCTATCTCATCGTCAGTTTTAGATTCTACGTGGCAGATATCAAGAAAAAGTAACCCTAAAATCACATGGCACACATCATGCTAGAACGTGACTACATAGCTACATTTTGTGATTTGTGCCATGAGGAATATGAAACTAGCCGTGTGAAATGAGTGCCATGATCTCAAGATCCCTTCTGTGGTAGATTGGAGCGAAACGCGATGTCCCACATCAGACGGCCCATATTCCATTTTTACATATCACATGTCCCAAAAACACCAAGTCTTTCTTTAAATTCGGTGCAATCACTTGAAAAATGTGTGCAAGTAGTGGCTCCCATTATTTATTTATTTTTTAATTCTTTTGCTTCACTGATTTTTACCGTCTCAAAAGTGACTTGAGGCCTCTATTTGGATTCCCGCCCAACCAATAACACGAATTGGTTTGAAATTTGAATACCAAAACGGAAAAACCCCATGGGTCTCTTCGGTTAGCTACAACCTATAAACCTCTCCCTCTCTCTCTCTCTCTCTCATATAAACCTATAAACCAGTACGCCCTACTCCTACACCAAACAAGCTGTAAACCTCACCAGTTTGCAAGAATCTTCCCCCCCCCTGCCCCCCCCCCCCCCCCCCCCCCCCCCCAATCACAATCTCATAGATAGATTGCTACCAGGTACCAGCGCCTCAATGACAGATTGCTATCCTCTCTCTCTCTCTCTCTCTTCCCCCCCCCCTCCTCAGTCTCTCTTCTATTAAAATGGTGTGAAGTAGTGTATCATTTTTAGAACAAAATAGGGGTTGTGTAGAGCTCTCAACGAATAGGTTGAGAAATTAGGATAATCTTGATGTGCAAGTAGAGCTTATAGGAAAACCAAAACCGACCAAACCAACCAAAATCAGATCAAATAAGGTTGGTTCGGTTCAACAGTTGGACGATTTGGTTTGGTTTGAACATGTAGTAATCGATTACAATCGGCTTGGTTTGTGGTTTGAGTCCAAAACCAAGGTTGACGGAAAAAATGTAAAATATAAAATGTAAAAGAGAGAGTGGCCAGCAAGCCCTGGCCCGGCTTGTGGGCTATGGGCCCAACATTACAAACCGTTTAGCCTAGGGTACCTATTCATTGAAGGTTCTAAATAACCCAAAAAATAATTAGAAGTAATTATTGAGTAAAAATGATACCGAACTTCACAGCATTTTAATAGAGAGTTGGTATTAGGTGCCTGATCGGTCCATTTACGATCACTTTTGGGGGATTTGTGCTATAAAAACTAGAAAAATGACCCTATGATGATACTACCATGATCTATAGATCAATTGTGAGAAATATAGGGACGAAAAATGACCTCCACCAACTTTTTAAAGTCGGTCAATTCCCACCGAGGTGGGGTGCGAAAACACATTGACTCCATTAAATTAGAAGATGAAGATTGTTTATCATCACAACCTTTCACACCATGGATCTTGAGATCATGGGTGTAGCATCAGACGGTCGATTTTTTATTTCATGGGCTACACATATAAGAAAGTGACATTAAAATCAATTTGAGCTTTCACATCTGATGTTAAGTCATTTAGGTCACTAGCAGTCATATGATTTACGAACACTTTTAAAATATGTGTGCTATGTATACTAGAAAAATGACCCTCTGATGATACTAACATGATCTATAGATCAATTGTGAGAAATATGGGGACGAAAAACAATCTCCACCATCTTTTTAAAGTTGGTCAATTCACACAGAGGTGGGGAGAGAAAACACATTGACTCCATTAAATTAGAAGATGAAGACTGTTTATCATCACAACCTTTCACACGATGGATCTTGAGATCATGGGTGTACCATCAGACGGTCGATTTTTAATTTTATGTGCTACACACATAAGAAAGTGACCTTAAAATCAATTTTGAGCTTTCACATAATGATGTTAAGTCGTTTAGGCCACTAGTAGTCATATGACTTACGATCACTTTTGGGTGATGTGTGCTATGTATACTAAAACAATGACCCTATGATGAAACAAAGATGATTTATAGATCATTTGTGAGAAATATGGGGACGAAAAATGATCTCCACCATCTTTTAAAAGTAGGTCAATTCACACCAAGGTGGGGTGAGAAATCACATTGACTCCATTAAATTAGAAGATGAAGATTGTTTATCATCACCACCTTTCACATAATGGATCTTGAGATCATGGGTGCACCATCAGTCGGTCGACTTTTTATTTCATGTCCTACACACATAAGCAAGTGACCTTAAAATCAATTTTGAGCTTTCACATAAAGATATTAAGTTGTTTAGGTCACTAGCAGTCATATGATTTACAATTAATTTTGGGGGATGTGCGCTATGTATACTAGAAAATTGACCTTATGATGATACTAACATGATCCATAGATCAATTGTGAGAAATATGGGGACGAAAAACGATCTCCACCACCTTTTTAAAGTTGGTCAATTCACACCAAGGTGGGATGAGAAAACACATTGACTCCATTAAATTAGAAGATGAAGATTGTTTATCATCACAACCTTTCACACGATGGATCTTGAGATCATGGGTGTACCATCAGACGGTCGACTTTTTATTTCATGTGCTACACACATAAGAAAGTGACCTTAAAATCAATTTTGAGCTTTCAAATATGATGTTAAGTCGTTTAGGTCACTAGCAGTCGTATGATTTACGATCACTTTTAGGGGATCTGTGCTCTGTATAACAGAAAAACTACCATATGATGATACTAACATGATCTATAGATCAATTCGGAGAAATATGAGGACAAAAAACGATCTCTACCATCTTTTTAAAGTCGGTCAATTCACACCGAGGTGGGGTGATAAAACACATTCACTCCATTACATTAGAAGGTGAAGATTGTTTATCATCACACCCTTTCACACGATGGATCTTGAGATCATGGGTGTACCATCAGACGGTGGATTTTATATTTCATGTGCTACACACATAAGAAAGTGACCTTAAAATCAATTTTGAGTTTTCACATCATGATGTTAAGTCGTTTAGGTCACTAGCAGTCATATGATTTACGATCACTTTTGGGGGATGTGTGCTATGCATACTAAAAAAATTAACCTATGATGATACCAACATGATCTATAGATCAATTGTGAGAAATATGGGGACGAAAAATGATCTCCCCCATCTTTTTAAAGTCGGTCAATTCACACCGAGGTAGGATGAGAAAACACATTGACTCCATTAAATTAGAAGATGAAGATTGTTTATCATCACAACCTTTCACACGTTTGATCTTGAGATCATGGGTGAAGCATCAGACGGGTGATTTTTTATTTCATGTGCTACACACATAAGAAACTGACATTAAAATAAAATTTGAGCTTCCAAATCTGATGTTAAGTCGTTTAGGTCACTAGCAGTCGTATGATTTACGATCACTTTCAGGAGATTGTGTGCTATGTATACTAGAAAAATGACCCTATGATGATACTAACATGCTCTATAGATCAATTGTGAGAAATTTGGAGACGAAAAACGATCTCTACCGTATTTTTAAAGTCGGTCAATTGACACCAAGGTAGGGTGAGAAAACACATTGACTCAATTAAATTAGAAGATGAAGATTGTTTATCATCACAACCTTTCACACGATGGATCTTGAGATCATGGGTGTACCATCAGACGGTCGATTTTTTATTTCATGTGCTACACACATAAAAAAGTGACCTTAAAATCAATTTTAAGTTTTCACATCATTATGTTAAGTCATTAAGGTCACTAGCAATCATATGGTTTACGATCACTTTTGGGGGATGTGTGCTATGTATACTAGAAAAATGAACCAATGATGATACTAACATAATCTATAGATCAATTATGAGAAATAAAGGGACGAAAAATGATTTCCACCATCTTTTAAAAGTCAGTCGATTTACACCAAGGTGGGATGAGAAAACACATTAACTTCATTAAATTAGATGATGAAGATTGTTTATCATCACAACCTTTCACACGATGAATCTTGAGATCATGGGTGTACCATCAAACGGACGATTTTTTATTTCATGTACTACACACATAAGAATGTGACCATAAAATCAAATTTGAGCTTTCATATCATGATGTAAAGTCGTTTAGGTCACAAGTAGTCATATGATTTACGATCACTTTTGGGGGATGTGTGCTATGTATAATAGAAAAATGACCCTATGATGATACTAACATGCTCTATAGATCCATTGTGTGAAATATCGGGACAAAAAGCGATCTCTACCATCTTTTTAAAGTCGATCAATTCAAACTGAGGTTGGGTGAGAAAACACATTGACTCCATTAAATTAGAAGATGAAGATTGTTTATCATCACAACCTTTCGCAAGATGGATCTTGAGATCATGGGTAAACCATCAGACGGCCGACATTTATTTCATTGGCTACAGATAAGAAAGTGACCTTAAAATCAAATTTGGGCTTTCACATCATGATGTTAAGTCGTTTAGGTCTCTAGTAGTCATATGATTTACAATCACATTTGGAGGACGTGTGCAACGTATACTAGAAAAATGACCCTATGATGATACTAACATGATCTATAGATCAATTGTGTGAAATATGGAGACAAAAAGCAATCTCTACCATCTATTTAAAGTCGTTCAATTCAAACTGATGTGGGGTGAGAAAACACATTGACTCCATTAAAATCGAAGATGAAGATTGTTTATCATCACATCCTTTCGCAACATGGATCTTGAGATCATGGGTGTACCATCAGACGATCGATATTTTATTTCATGTGCTACACACATAAGAAAGTGACCTTAAAATCAATTTTGAGCTTTCACATCATAATATTAAGTCGTTTATGTCACTAGCAATCATAGGATTTATGTTCACTTTTGAGTGATGTGTGCTATGTATATTAGAAAAATAACCCTACGTTGATACTAACATGATCTATAGATGGATTGTGAGAAATATGGGGATGAAAAACGATCTCCACCTTCTTTTTAAAGTTGGTCAGTTCACATCGAGGTAGGGTAAGAAAACACATTGACACCTTTAAATTCGAAGATTGTTTACCATCACAACCTTTCACACGATGAATCTAGAGATCATGGGTGTACCATCAGACGATCGATTTTTATTTCATGTGCTACACACATAAGAAAGTGACCTTAAAATCAATTTTGAGTTTTCACATCATGATGTTAAGTCGTTTAGGTCACTAGCAGTCATATGATTTACAATCACTTTCGGGGGATGTGTGCTATGAATACTAGAAAAATGAACCTATGATGATACCAACATGATCTATTAGATCAATTGTGAGAAATATGGGGACGAAAAATGATCTCCCCCATCTTTTGAATGTCGGTCAATTCACACCGAGGTAGGATGAGAAAACACATTGACTACATTAAATTAGAAGATAAAGATTGTTTATCACCACAACCTTTCACACGTTTGATCTTGAGATCATAGGTGAAGCATCAGACGGGTGATTTTTTATTTCATGTGCTACACACATAAGAAACTGACATTAAAATAAAATTTGAGCTTCCAAATCTGATGTTAAGTCGTTTAGGTCACTAGCAGTCGTATGATTTACGATCACTTTCAGGAGATTGTGTGCTATGTATACTAGAAAAATGACCCTATGATGATACTAACATGCTCTATAGATCAATTGTGAGAAATTTGGAGACGAAAAACGATCTCTACTGTATTTTCAAAGTCGGTCAATTGACACTGAGGTAGGGTGAGAAAACACATTGACTCAATTAAATTAGAAGATGAAGATTGTTTATCATCACAACCTTTCACACGATGGGTCTTGACATCATGGGTGTACCATCAGACGGTCGATTTTTTATTTCATGTGCTACACACATAAAAAAGTGACCTTACAATCAATTTTAAGTTTTCACATCATTATGTTAAGTCATTAAGGTCACTAGCAATCATATGGTTTACGATCACTTTTGGGGGATGTGTGCTATGTATACTAGAAAAATGAACCAATGATGATAGTAACATAATCTATAGATCAATTATGAGAAATAAATGGACGAAAAATGATTTCCACCATCTTTAAAAAGCCAGTCGATTTACACCAAGGTGGGATGAGAAAACACATTAACTTCATTAAATTAGATGATGAAGATTGTTTATCATCACAACCTTTCACACATTGAATCTTGAGATCATGGGTGTACCATCAAACGAACGATTTTTTTATTTCATTTGCTACACACATAAGAATGTGACCATAAAATCAAATTTGAGCTTTCAGATCATGATGTTAAGTCGTTTAGGTCACAAGTAGTCATATAATTTACGATCACTTTTGGGAGATGTGTGCTATGTATAATAGAAAAATGACCCTATGATGATACTAACATGATCTATAGATCAATTGTGTGATATATGGGGACAAAAAGCGATCTCTACCATCTTTTTAAAGTCGATCAATTCAAACTAAGGTTGGGGGAGAAAACACATTGACTCCATTAAATTAAAAGATGAAGATTGTTTATCATCACAACCTTTCGCAAGATGGATCTTGAGATCATGGGTGTTGTATCAGACGACTGATTTTTTATTTCATGTGCTACACACATAAGAAAGTGACCTTAAAATCAATTTTGAGCTTTCACATCATAATGTTAAGTCGTTTATGTCACTAGCAATCATATGATTTACGTTCACTTTTGGGGGATGTGTGCTATATATGCTAGAAAAATGACCCTATGATGATACTAACATGATCTATAGATCAAGTGTGAGAAGTATGGGGACGAAAAACGATCGCCACCATCTTTTTAAAGTCGGCCAATTAACATCGAGGTAGGGTGAGAAAACACATTAACTCCATTAAATTAGATGATGAATATTGTTTATCATCACAACCTTTCACACGATGGATCTTGAGATCATGGGTGTACCATCAGACGATCGATTTTTTATTTCATGTGCTACACACATAAGAAAGTGACCTTAAAATTAATTTTGAGCTTTCACATCATGATTTAAAGTCGTTTAGGCCACTAGCAGTCATATGATTTACGATCACTTTTGGGGGATGTGCCCTATGTATACTAGAAAAATGACCCTATGATGATACAAACATGATCTATAGATTAATTGTGAGAAATATGAGGACGAAAAACGATCTCCACCAACTTTTTAAAGTCAGTCAATTGACACCGACGTAGGGTGAGAAAACACATTGACTCGATTAAATTAGAAGATGAAGATTATTTATCATCACAGCCTTTCACACGATGGATCTTGAGATCATGGGTATACCATCAGACGGCTGACTTTTTATTTCATTGGCAACACATAAGAAAGTGACCTTAAAATCAAATTTGGGCTTTCACATCATGATGTTAAGTCGTTTAGGTCTCTAGTAGTCATATGATTTACAATCACATTTGGAGGACGTGTGCAACGTATACTAGAAAAATGACCCTATGATGATACTAACATGATCTATAGATCAATTGTGTGAAATATGGGGACAAAAAGCAATCTCTACCATCTATTTAAAGTCGATCAATTCAAACTGAAGTGGGGTGAGAAAACACATTGACTCCATTAAAATCGAAAATGAAGATTGTTTATCATCACATCCTTTCGCAACATGGATCTTGAGATCATGGGTGTACCATCAGACGATCGATATTTTATTTCATGTGCTACACACATAAGAAAGTGACCTTAAAATCAATTTTGAGCTTTCACATCATAATATTAAGTCGTTTATGTCACTAGCAATCATAGGATTTATGTTCACTTTTGAGTGATGTGTGCTATGTATATTAGAAAAATAACCCTACGTTGATACTAACATGATCTATAGATGGATTGTGAGAAATATGGGGATGAAAAACGATCTCCACCATCTTTTTAAAGTTGGTCAGTTCACATCGAGGTAGGGTGAGAAAACACATTGACACCTTTAAATTCGAAGATTGTTTACCATCACAACCTTTCACACGATGAATCTAGAGATCATGGGTGTACCATCAGACGATCGATTTTTATTTCATGTGCTACACACTTAAGAAAGTAACCTTAAAATCAATTTTGAGCTTTCACATAATGATTTTAAGTCGTTTAGGCCACTAGCAGTCATATGATTTACGATCACTTTTGGGTTATGTGCACTATGTATAGCAGAAAAATGACCCTATGATGATATAAATATGATCTATAGATCGATTGTGAGAAATATGAGGAGGAAAAACAATCTCCACCATCTTTTTAAAGTCGGTCAATTCACACCGAGGTGGGGTGAGAAAACACATTGACTCCATTAAATTAGAAGATGAAGATTGTTTAACATAATAGCCTTTCGCACAATGGATCTTTAGATTATGAGTGTACAATCAGACGGTCGACTTTTTATTTCATTGGCTACACACATCAGAAAGTGTCCTTAAAACCAATATTGGGCTTTCACATCCTGATGTTATGTCGTTTAGGTCATTAGCAGTCCTATGATTTACAATCACTTTTAGGGGATGTGTGTTATGTATACTAGAAAAATGACCCAATGATGATACTAACATGATCTCTAGATCAATTGTGTGAAATAATTGGACAAAAAGCGATCTCTATCATCTTTATAAAGTCCGTCAATTCAAACTGAGGTGGGTGAGAAAACACATTGACTCCATTAAATTAGAAGATGAAGATTGTTTATCATCACAACCTTTAATACGTTGGATCTGGAGATCATGGGTGTACCATTAGACAGTCGACTTTTTATTTCGTTGGCTGCACATCTAAAAAAGTGACCTTAAAATCAATTTTATGCTTTCACATCATGATGTTATATCGTTTAGGTCACTAGCAGTCCTATGATTTACAATCACTTTTTGGGGATGTGTGCTATGTATACTAGAAAAATGATTCTATGATGATACTAACAAGATCTATAGATCAATTGTGAGAAATATGGAGACGAAAAACAAACTCCAACATCTTTTTAAAGTCGGTCAATTCACACCGAGGTGGGGTGAGAAAGCACATTGACTCCATTAAATTAGAAGATGAAGATTGTTTATCATCACAACTTTCACACGATGGATCTTGCAATCATGGGGGTACCATCAGGCGGTCGATTTTTTATTTCATGTGGTACACACTTAAGAAAGTGACCACAAAATCAATTTTGGGCTTTCACATCATGATGTTAATTCGTTTATGTCACTATAAGTCATATGATTTACGGTCACTTTTGGGGGATGTTTCCTAAGTATACTAGAAAAATGGTCCTATGATGATACTAGCATGATGTATATATCAATTGTGAGAAATATGGGGACGAAAAATGATCTACACCATCTTTTTAGGGTCGGTCAATTCACACCGAGGTGGGTGTGAAAACACATTAACTCCATTAAATTAAAAGATGAAGATTGTTTATAATCACAACCTTTCACACGATGGATCTTGAGACCATGGGTGCTCCATCAAACGGTCGATTTCTTATTTCATTGGCTACACACATAAGAAAGTGACCTTAAAATCAGTTTTGAGCTTTCACACAACGATGTTAAGTCGTTTAGGTCACTAGCAGTCATGATTTACAATCACTTATTGGGGATGTGTGCAACATATATTAGAAAATTGGTCCTATGATGACACAAACATGATCTATAGATCAATTGTGTGAAATATGGGGACAGAAAGCGATCTCCATCATCTTTTTAAGGTCGGACAATTTACACCGAGGTGGGGTGAGAAAACACATTGGCTCCATTAAATTAGAAGATGAAGATTGTTTATCATCACAACCTTTCGCAAGATTGATCTTGAGATCATGAGTGTACCATCAGACGGTCGATTTTTTATTTCATGTGCTAAACACATAAGAAAGTCGCCTTAAAATCAATTTTGAGCTTTCACATCGTAATGTTAAGTCGTTTAGGTCACTAGCAGTCATATGATTTACGTTAACTTTTAGGGGATGTGTGTTATGTATACTAGAAAAATGACCCTATGATGATACTAACATGATCTATAGATCAATTGTGAGAAGTATGAGGACGAAAAACGATCTCCACCATCTTTTTAAAGTCAATCAATTCACACAGAGGTGGGGTGAGAAAACACATTAACGCCATTAAATTAGAAGATGAAGATTGTTTATCATCATAGCCTTTCAGACGATGAATTTTGAGATCATTGGTGTACCATCAGACGGTCGACTTTTTATTTCATTGGCAACACATAAGAAAGTGACATGAAAATCAATTTTGGGTTTTCACATCATGATATTAAGTCGTCTAGATCACTAGCAGTCATATGATTTATAATCACTTTTGAGGGATGTGTGCTATGTATACTAGAAAAATGGCCCTATGATAATACTAACATAATCTATAGATCAATTGTGTGAAATATGGGGACAAAAAGCGATCTCTACCATCTTTTAAAAGTCTGTCAATTCAAACTGAGGTGGAGTGAGAAAACACATTGACTCCATTAAATTAGAAAATGAAGATTGTTTATCCTCACAACCTTTCGCAAGATGGATCTTGAGATCATGGGTGTACAATCAGACGGTCGATTTTTTATTTCATGTACTACACACATAAGAAAGTGACCTTAAAATCAATTTTGAGCTTTCACATCATAATGTTCAGTCGTTTAGGTCACTAGCAGTCATATGATTTACATTCACTTTTGGGGGATGTGCGATATGTATACTAGAAAAATGACCCTATGATGATACTAACATGATCTATAGATCAATTGTGAGAAATTTAGGGACTAAAAACGATCTCCACCATCTTTTTAAAGTCGGACAATTCACACCGAGGTGGGGTGAGAAAATACATTAACTCCATTAAATTAGAAGATGAAAATTGTTTATTAGCTCAACCTATCACTCGGTGGATCTTGAGATCATGGGAGTACCATCAGACGGTCAATTTTTTATTTCAAGTGCTACACACATAAGAAAGTGACCTTAAAATCAATTTTGAGCTTTCACATCATGACGCTAAGTCGTTTAGGCCACTAGTAGTCATATGATTTACGACCACTTTTGGAGGATGTGTGCAATGTATACTAAAAAAATGACCATATGATGATACAAACATGATCTATAGATCAATTGTGAGAAATATGAGGACGAAAAACGATCTCCACCATCTTTTTAAAGTCGGTCAATTCACACCGAGGTGGGGTGAGAAAACGCATTGACTCCATTAAATTAAAAGATGAAGATTATTTATCATCAAAACCTTTCTCACGATAGATCTTGACATCATGCGTGTACCATCAGACGATCGATTTTATCTCTTATGTGTTACACACATAAGAAAGTGACCTTAAAATCAATTTTGAGCTTTCACATCATGAAGTTAAGTCGTTCATGCCACTTGTAGTCATCTGATTTACGATCACTGTTGGAGATGGGTGTTATATATACTAGAAAAATGACCCTAAGATGATACAAACATGATCTATAGATCAATTGTGTGAAATATGGGGAAAAAAAGCAATCTCTACCATCTTTTTTAACTCAGTCAATTCAAACTGAGGTGGGGTGAGAAAACACATTGACTTCATTAAATTAGAAGATGAAGCTTGTTTATTATCACATCCTTTCGCAAGATGGATCTTGAGATCATGGGTGTACTATCAGACGGTCGATTTTTTATTTCATGTGCTACACACATAAGTAGGGGACCTTAAAATAAATTTTGAGCTTTCACATCATAATGTTAAGTCATTTATGTCACTAGCAATCATATGATTTACATTCACTTTTGGGGGATGTGTGCTATGTATACCAGAAAAATGACCCTATAATGATACTAACATGATCTATAGATCAATTGTATGAAATATAGGGACTAAAAGCGATCTCTACCATCTTTTTAAAGTCGGTCAATTCAAACTGAGGTGGGGTGAGAAAGCACAGTGACTCCATTAAATTAGAATATGAAGAGTTTTTATCAGCACAACCTTTCACACGATAGACCTTGAGATCATGGGTGTACCATCAGACGATCGATTTTTTATTTCATGTGCTACACACATAAGAAAGTTACCTTAAAATCAATTTTGAGCTTTCACATCATGATGTTAAGTTGGTCAGGCCACTGTAGTCATATGATTTATGATCACTATTGGGGGAAGTGTGCTATGTATACTAGAAAAATGACCCTATGATGATATTAACATGATCTATAGATCAATTGTGTGAAATATGGGGACAAAAAATGATCTCTTCCATCTTTTTAAAGTCGGTCAATTCAAACTGAGGTGGGGTGAGAAAACACATTTACTCCAATAAATTAGAAGATGAAGATTTTTTATCATCACAACCTTTCGCAAGATGGATCTTGAGATCATGGGTGTTGCATCAGACGGCCGATTTTTTATTTCATGTGCTACACACATAAGAAAGTGACCTTACAATCAATTTTGAGCTTTCACATCATAATGTTAAGTCGTTTATGTCACTAGCAGTCATATGAATTTCGTTCACTTCTGGGGGATGTGTGCTATATACATTAGAAAAATGACCCTATGATGATACTAACATGATCTATAGATCAATTATGAGAAATATGGGACGAAAAACAATCTCCACCATCTTTTTAAAGTCTGAAAATTCACCCCGAGGTTGGGTGTGAAAACACATTAACTCCATTAAATTAGAAGATGAAGATTGTTTATCATCACAACCTTTTACACGATGGATCTTGAGATAATGGGTGTACCATCAGACGGTTAATTTTTTATTTAATGTCCTACACACATAAGAAAGTGACCTTAAAATCAATTTTGAGCTTTCATATCATGATATTAAGTTGTTTTGTTCTCTAGTAGTCATATGATTTGCGATCACTTTTGGGGGTTGTGTGCTATGTATAATAGAAAAATGACCCTTTGATAATACAAACATGATCTATAGATCAATTGTGAGAAATATGAGGATGATAAACGATCTCCACTATCTTTTTAAAGTCAGTTATTTCATACCGAGGTGGGGCGTGTAAACATATTGACTCCATTAAATTAGAAGATGAAGATTGTTTATCATCACAACCTTTCACTCGATGAATATTGAGATCATGGGTGTACCATCAAACGATCGACTTTTTATTTCATGTGCTACACACATTAGAAAGTGACCTTCAATTAAATTTGAGCTTTCACATCATGATGTTAAGTCGTTTGGGTCACTAGCACTCATATGATTTAAAATCACTTTGGGGGGATGTATGCTATGTACACTAGAAAAAGGACCCTATGATGATACTAACATGATCTATAGATCAATTGTGTGAAATATGGGGACGAAAAGCTATCTCTACCATCTTTTTAAAGTCGGTCAATTCACACAGAGGTGGGGTGATAAAACACATTGGCTCCACTAAATTAGAAGATGAAGATTGTTTATCATAACAACCTTTCACACGATGGATCTTGAGATCATGGGTGTACCATAAGATGGTCAATTTTTTATTTCATTGGCTACACACATAAGAGAGTGACCTTAAAATCAATTTTAGGCTTTCGCATCATGATGTTAAGTCGTTTAGGTCACTAGCAGACCTAAGATTTACAATCACTTTTGGGGGATGTGTGCTATGTATGCTAGAAAAATGACCCTATGATGATACTAACAAGATCTATAGATCAATATTGAGAAATATGGAGACGAAAAACGAAATCCACTATCTTTTTAAAGTCGGTCAATTAATATCGAGGTGGGGTGAGAAAGCACATTGAATCCATTAAATTAGAAGATGAAGATTGTTTATCATCACAACCTTTCACACGATGGATCTTGAGATCATTGGTGTACCATCAGGCGGTCGATTTTTTATTTCATGTGCTACACACATAAGAGAGTGACCTAAAAATCAATTTTGAGCTTTCACATCATGATGTTAAGTCGTTTATGTTACTAGCAGTCATATGTTATACGATCACTTTTGGAGGATGTATGCTATGTATATTAGAAAAATGACCCTATGATGATACTAATATGATCTATAGATCAATTGTGAGAAATTTAGCGACGAAAACACATTAACTCTATTAAATTTGAAGATAAAGATTGTTTATCATCACAACTTTTTACACAATGAATCTTGAGATCATGGGTGTACCATCAGACGGTCGATTTTTTATTTCAAGTGCTACACACATAAGAAAGTGACCTTAAAATCAATTTTGAGCTTTCACACCATGATGTTAAGTCATTTAAGCCACTATGAGTCATATGATTTACGATCACTTTTGGAGGATGTGTGCTATGTATGGTAGAAAAATGACCCTATGATGATACAAACATGATCTATAGATCAATTGTGGGAAATATGGGGGCAAAAAACGATTTCCACCATCTTTTTAAAGTCGGTCAATTCACATTGAGGTGGGGTGGGAAAACACATCGCCTCCATTAAATTAGAAGATGAAGATTGTTTATCATCACAACCTTTCACATGATAGATCTTGAGATCATGGGTGTACCATCAGACGGTTGATTTTTTCTTTCATGTGCTACACATATAAGAAAGTGACCCTAAAATCAATTTTGAGCTTTCACATCATGATGTGAAGTCGTTCAGGCCACTTGTCGTCATATGATTTACGATCACTATTGGGGAAACTGTGCTATGTATACTAGAAAAATGACCCTATGATGATACTAACATGATTTATAGATCAATTGTGTGAAATATGGGGACAAAAAGCGATCTCTACGATCTTTTTATAGTCGGTCAATTCAAACTGAGGTGAGGTGAGAAAATACATTGACTCCAACATATTAGTAGATGAAGATTGTTTATCAACACAACCTTTCACATGATGGATCTTCAGATTATGCGTGTACCTTCAGACGATCGATTTTTTATTTCATGTGCTACATACATAAGAAAGTGACCTTAAAATCAATTTTGAGCTTTCACAACGTAACGTTAAGTCGTTTAGGTCACTAGCAATTATATGATTTACGATCACTTTTGGGGGATGTATGCTATGTATACTAGAAAAATTACCCTATGATGATACTAACAAGATCTATAGATCAATTGTGAGAAATATGGAGACGAAAAATGATCTCCACCATCTTTTTAAAGTCAGTCAATTCACACCGTGGGTGAGAAAACACATTCACTCCATTAAATTAGAAGATGAAGACTGTTTATCATCATAGCCTTTCACACGACGGATCTTGAGATCATGGGTGAACCATCAGACAGTCGATTTCTTATTTCATTGGCTACATAAATAAGAAAGTGACCTTAAAATCAATTTTGAGCTTTCAGATCATGATGTTAAGTCGTTTAGGTCACTAGCAGTCATATGATTTACAATCACTTTTAGGAGATGTGTGCTACATATACTAGAAAAATGACCCTATGATGATACTAACATGATCTATAGATCAATTGTGTGAAGTATGGGGAGAAAAATTGATCTCCACCATCTTTTTAAGGTCGGTCAATTCACACCGAGGTGGGGTGAGAAAACACATTAACTATATTAAATTAGAAGATGAAGATTATTTATTATCACAACTTTTCACACGATAGATCTTGAGATCAAGGGTGTACAATCAAACGGTCGACTTTTTATTTCATGTGCTACACACCTAAGAAAGTGACCTTAAAATCAATTTTGAGCTTTCACATTATGATGTTAAGTCGTTTTGGCCACTAGCAATCATATGATTTACGATCACTTTTGAGGGATGTGTGCTATGTATACTAGAAAAATGACCCAATGATGATACAAACATGATCTATAGATCAATTGCGAGAAATATAGGGACGAAAAATAATCTCCACCATCTTTTTAAAGTCAGACAATTCACACCGAGGTGAGGTGAGAAAAGACATTATCTCTATTAAATTTGAAGATGAAGATTGTTTATCATTACAACCTTTCACACGATGGATCTTGAGATCATGAGTCTAACATCAGACGACCGATTTCTTATTTCATGTGCTACACACATAAGAAAGTAACCTTAAAATCAATTTATAGCTTTCACATCATGATGTTAAGTCGTTTAGGCCACTAGTAGTCATATGATTTATGATCACTTTTGGAAGATGTGTGCTATGTATACTAGAAAAAAGACCCTATGATGATATAAACATGATCTATAGATCAATTGTGAGAAATATGGGGACGAAAAATGATCTCCATCGTCTTTTTAAAGTCGGTCAATTCACATCGAGGTGGGGTGAGAAAGCATATTGACTCAATTAAATTAGAAGATGAAGATTGTTTATAATCCCAACCTTTCACATGATGGATCTTGATATAATGGGTGTACCATCAGACGGTCGATTTTTTATTCCGTGTGCTACACACATAAGAAAGTGACATTAAAATCAATTTTGAGCTTTAACTTCTAATGTTAAATTGTTTAGGTCACTAGCAGTCATATGATTTACAATCACTTTTTGGGGATGTGTGCTATGTATACTAGAATAATTATCCTATGATAATACTAACATGATCTATAGATCGATTGTGAGAAGTATGGAGACGAAAAACGATCTCTGCCATCTTTTTAAAGTCGGTGAATTCACATCGAGGTAGGGTGAGAAAACACATTGACTCCATTATATTAGAAGATGAAGATTGTTTACCATCACAACCTTTCGCACGATGGATCTTGAGATCATGGGTGTAACATCAGACAACCGATTTTTTATTTCATGTGCTACACACATAAGAAAGTTACCTTAAAATTAATTTTGAGCTTTCACATCATGATTTTAAGTTGTTTAGGCCACTAGCAGTCATATGATTTAAAATCACTTTTGGGAGATGTGTGCTATGTATACTAGAAAAATGACCTTATGATGATATAAGCATGATCTATAGATCAATTGTGAGAAATATGAGGACGAAAAACGATCTCCACCATCTTTTTAACGTCGCTCAATTCACACCGAGGTGGGGTGAGAAAACACATTGACTCCATTAAATTAGAAGATGAAGATTATTTATCATCACAGCCTTTCACACGATGGATCTTGAGATCATGGGTGTACCATCAGATGGTCGACTGTTTATTTCATTAGCTACATATATAAAAAAGTGACCTTAAAATCAGTTTTGGGCTTTCATATCATGATGTTAAGTCGTTTAGGTCACTAACAGTCATATGATTTACAATCCCTTTTGGGGGATGTGTGCTATGTATACTAGAAAAATAATCCTATGATGACACTAACATGATCTATAGATCAATTGTGTGAAATATGGGGACAAAAAGTGATCTCTAGGATTTTTTTAAAGTCGAACAATTCAAACTGAGGTGGGCTGAGAAAACACATTGACTCCATTAAATTAGAAGATGAAGTTTGTTTATCATCACAACCTTTCACACGATTGATCTTGAGATCATGGGTGTACCATCAGACGGTCGATTTTTATTTCATGTGCTATACACATAAGAAAGTGACCTTAAAATCAATTTTGAGCTTTCACATTATGATTTTAAGTCATTTAGGCCACTAGCAGTCATATGATTTACGTTCACTTTTGGGGGATGAACTCTATGTTTACTAGAAAAATGACCCTATGATGATGCAAGCTTGATCTATAGATCAATTGTGAGAAATATGAGGACGAAAAATGATCTCTACAATTTTTTTAAAGTCAGTCAATTCACACCGTGGTGGGGTGAGAAAATACATTGACTCCATTAAATTTGAAGATGAAGATTGTTTATCATCACAGCCTTTCACACGATGGATCTTGAGATCATGGGTGTACCATCAGACGGTCGACTTTTTATTTCATTAGCTACACACATTAGAAAGTGACCTTGAAATCAATTTTGAGCTTTCATATCATGATGTGAAGTCGTTTAGGTCACTAGCAGTTATATGATTTACAATCACTTTTGGGGGATGTGTGTTATGTATATTAGAAAAATGACCCTATGATGATACTAACATTATCTATAGGTTAATTGTGTGAAATATGGGGACAAAAAGCGATCTCTACCGTCTTTTTAAAGTCGGTCAATTCAAACTTAGGTGGGGTGAGAAAACACATTGACTCTATTAAATTAGAAGATGAAGATTGTTTATCATCACAACCTTTCGCAAGATGGATCTTGAGATCATGGGTGTACCATCAGACGGTTGATTTTTTATTTCATGTGCTACACACATAGGAAAGTGACCTTAATATCAATTTTGAGCTTTCACATTATAATGTTAAGTCGTTTAGGTCACTAGCAGTCATATGATTTACGTTCACTTTTGGGGGATGTGTGCTATGTATATTAGAAAAATGACGCTATGATGATACTAACATCATCTATAGATCAATTGTGTGAAATATGAGGACGAAAAGCGATCTCTACCATTTTTCTAAAGACGGTCAATTCACACCGTGCTGGGGTGGGAAAACACATTGACTCCATTAAATTAGAAGATGAAGATTGTGTATCATCACAACCTTTCACACGATGGATTTTGAGATCATGGGTGTACCATCAGACGATTGAATTTTTATTTCATGTGCTACACACATATGAAAGGGACATTAAAATCAATTTTGAGCTTTCATATCATGATGTTAAGTCATTTAGGTCACTAGCGGTCATATGATTTACGATCACTTTTGGGGGATGTGTGCTATGTATACTAGAAAAATGACCCTATGATGATACTAACATGATCTATAGATCAATTGTGTGAAATATGGAGATGAAAAACGATCTCAACCATCTTTTTAAAGTCGGTCAATTCACTGCGAGAAGGGGTGAGAAACTACATTGACTTCATTAAATTAGAAGATGAAAATTGCTTATCATCACAACCTTTCACACGATGGATCTTGAGATCATAGGTGTACCATCAGACGGTCGATTTTTTATTTCTTGTTATACACACATAAGAAAGTGACCTTAAAATCAATTTTGTGTTTTCACTTCTGATGTTAAGTCATTTAGGTCAGTAGCAGTCATATGATTTACGATCACTTTTGGAGGATGTGTGTTATGTATACTTGAAAAATGACCCTATGATGATACTAACTTGATCTATAGATCAATTGTGAGAAAAATGGGGACGAAAAACGATCTCCACCATCTTTTTAATGCCTGTCAATTCACACCGAGGTAGGGTGAGAAAACTCATTGACTTCATTAAATTAGAAGATGAAGATTGTTTATCACCACTACCTTTTACACGATGGATCTTGAGATCATGGGTGTACAATCAGACGGTCAATTTTTTATTTGATGTGCTATACACACAAGAAAGTAACCTTAAAATCAATTTTGAGCTTTCACATCATGATGTTAAATAGTTTAGGTTACTAGCAGTCATATGATTTACGATCACTTTTAGGGGATGTGTGATATGTATACTAGAAAAATGACCCTATGATGATACTACCATGATCTATAGATCAATTGTGTGAAATATGGGGACGAAAAGCGATCTCTACCGTCTTTTTAAAGTCGGTCAATTCACACCGAGGTGGGGTGAGAAATAACATTGACTCCATTAAATTAAAAGATGAAGATTGTTTATCATCACAACCTTTCTCACGATGGATCTTGAGATCATGGGTGTACCATCAGACAGTCGATTTTTTATTTCATGTGCTACCCACTGTAGACATCCAAATTTGGCCCAAGGCCTGATCGAAACACCTTTTAAGAGAGGTGCAATTCTGAGCTTTTGATGGCATGCATGGAACCCTTTGGAATCACCCTAAACCCTTAAAAATCACCCTAGACCCCTTAGGAACCTATCTCGAACCTTTAGAAACCAATCCCAACCCTTAGAACCCATTCCGAACCCTAAACCTAACCTTCCCGGGAAATGGATGAAGAGTGGTGCATCAGGACTGGCTGAGGTCTTTTACTGATATCAAATCATATACCATTGGAAAGAGGACTTCTCTGGCTTTCCAACAAGCCAAGAATCACCCCAATCGGAGTTATACATCAAACGTTATGACCATTTGAAAATCGGACAGAATTTCAGGATTTTTGCCTGGCGCAACTAGTAGTTGCGCCAGGCCATTTCCCCCCTGAATTTTCCTAGTGCAACTAATAGTTGCGCCAGGTATTTTTCCCCCATAAATGGCCTAGCGCGTTGACCACCTCAACCTTTGGGGTGTGTTTTGATAGTCATGTTGCACCCATTCCTCACCTATTGGCAACCCCTTAAGTGGCTTAAAGCCTCACCCCATCATACACCATTAGAACCACCTTCACACCTTTTCAAGCTCTCAAAATCCTAGGAAACCTTAGATTTGAGATTACCTAATTGCTAACTCTAATTAGCATCTAAGTGATCTCCTAATCCACCATTTTCCTATAAATAGAGCCCCCCTCCCCTTGATTTAGGGGTTGAGAATTTCTACCTAAGTGAGAAAGAGCTTAAAGTGAGAAGATCTTTCTCCCTTTGGTGCACTATTTTCCCTCAAAATTTTAGAATTCTAAAACTTCTTTCAAGCTAGTTCTTACATCAAAAACTCATAGCCTAGGTGTGTGTGATCCCCTAGCTTACCTTCTCCCTCCCTTAGCTAGTAAGCCTTAGTGGTTAGAACCCGTTTTTCTACCATCCAAGCCTTCAAAAGCTCCTCAAAGCAAGCCACGCAAGGCTCCTCTAAGGTGCTACAAGGGCCCGAGGGCTTCGGCTCTCCCCTTTCTTCTCCTATTCCTTTTGGCGCTCCCTATCCTCTCATTTGTGCCGTTACGCCGCCGAATTTTCGATAGGGGCACAAATAGCATTGGAGGCCCATTTGGGCAAGAGAGAACTATTTCCTTTTCTTTTATTCTATTTTATTTTTGTCCATTAGTAGAGACCGCGTTAAGCGGGTTAATCGGGTGCCTAACACCTTCCCGATCGATAACCGAAGCCCCTACCCAAGAGCCTTTGGTGTGGACCGGATTCAGAGTCATATTTTTAGCACTTCGGTGCTCATAAAAATGAACTAGGTATCCCGGGACACCGAAAGCTCTGGGTGGCGACTCTATATTTTTCATTAGAGAGCGCATCGTCGAGACGGGACCATCACGGATCCCACGGTTGCACAGATGGCGACTCTGCTGGGGATTTTTTGTAGAGCTTCCCCTTGAACTGGGCCTTTTTCTTTTATTTTTCTAATATTTTATTGCTGTTTTTTTATTATTTTTGCTATTTTTTTGTCACTCACCCCTCCGATTACGTCATTTTACTCACCCCTACGATTCCGCTTTAAATTTCTGCAATCTTTGCCTAGTCACTTGACTGGCACCTTTGTTACTCACCCCTACAATTCCACTTTAAATTTCAGTAATCTTTGCCTAGTCACTTTACTGGCACCTTTTTTTACTCACCCCTACAATTCCACTTTAAATTTCAGTAATTTTTGCCTAGTCATTTGACTGGCACCTTTTTTACTCACCCCTACGTTTCCGCTTTAAATTTCAGCAACTTTTTGCCTAGTCACTTGACTGGCACTTTTTAAATTTCAGCACTTTATATTTCCCGCCTAGTCGCTTGACTGGCCCCGTTTTTTTATTTATCATATCCTAACAGTGGACGTCGGCCCGTAGTGGCTGCATGGGATAATCACCCCCAGTCTTTGAACTAAAGAAAACTTCCAAAAAAAAAGATAAGATAAGTTTTGAAAAATTAAAATTGAACCAAGTTAGGGAGCTTAATTAATCTGTTTTGCGGGGTAGATTTTTCAAAAGGGTTGGTTTAGGCACACATACAAACACCCGGGTCTTAGTATGGCGGCAGCCCCTAGTGGTGATGATCCAGAAAAGTCCCAGCCCACCTAGTATCTGAGAAGGCGCTTGCGCCGGAGGTATATCGGGTGGGTTTCCATTCCTACAAAGCTTAAAACCCTTGGGGAGCGCGCTAGCGAGTTATACCGGATTCAATCCTTTAGGCATCGGTGAGGAGAGAATAGATCATCAAGAAAATAGCTCAGTTCCCGAAAACCTAGCTTCCACAAAAACCAAAAAAAAGAGACTCATTTCGGGCATCAGTGCCTGCTGCTTTCTGTTTTGGAGAGGCAGTTTTTGCCTAGCGCATGTATTAGTTGCGCCAGTGTAAAAACACTGGAATTTATAACTGGCGCAACTAATAGTTGCGCCAGCTTTAAACTCCCATATTTTACCTTGGCGCAACTAATAGTTGCGCCAGTGTAAAATTTGTCCCCTGCAACCTTGGCGCATGTATTAGTAGCGCTAGGTGTGTTCAGCAGCACCCTAGCTCGAATCTGTGGCCTTTTCACCTCCCGAGTTCCCCGATTAGTGTACTCAGTGCCTTGTTTGGGCGCCGCCACCTCTGACACCCAATACGCCCCTTGATCGATTTTAAATGTAACCCTTGCAAGTGCACAAGATCTATTGCAGTATGGCAAGAACAAAGGTGTCGAACCCACAGGGAAATCTTGAATTTTAATTAATTCTTTCAGAGATTTAAAAACGTCCCCAAGGAAGTACCAAAGGGCAGATTCAATTTAACCAAAAATTTATCACTTTTTCTAAATGCAGAAAAATAAATTAATCTAAACAACTAATTACTGATGAATCTAAGAATAATATTTAAATAAGATCAGGAAATATGCTACCCCAGATTTGTACCCCCCTTTCATTAAAGAATCATTCACACCATCACCATCATTCATTCATAAAAATGATTTGAAATAAAGTATGATCATCAATCCGGCATACCTTATCTAAAAACAATGACTCAGCCTATCATTGTGGTATGAGTCATGTAAGAAGCATAGCGTATCTCGTGATGTGTAGATCAAAACAATAAAAACATTAGACTATGGTATTAATCATAAATATGGGTACTTATCTGGGGATCGCATCTTTTCCGATCTACTGATTTAGCCGCTCATCTTTGGTGTATGATCTCCTTGTTCATTCAAAGCCATTCCTCTTTTTATTTCTTCTAAAAAATCTTTGGTTACAATGCCTTTTCCTAAATACAATCTATGCTTTCATGAACGTAAAGGAAAAACAATGCAAATCCTAAGTACAATCTACCCAAATCAATCCCTAGAAGAAGGAGAAAAGAAGAACTTTTAAAAAGATGCTTAGAGCAGTCTAAAACCAAAAATAATAATGAATAAATAATCCTCTCAAAAAAAACTCTCTCTAAAAAATCTCTAATTATTTCCTAAAAAAAACCATCTAATTCCTATCTCTAATTCTTGCTCTAATTTTTGCTCCTAATCCTTTCTTAAATTCCCCTTTTTCGAAGTGTTTGATCAGCTTTAAATAGAGCCGAAGTTTCCCAGCCACAAAGGTGTTCCAACTCGAAAATTTAGGGTCGATGCATCGACCTCCCAGATTTTCGTGAATTCCTGCCGAACTTTATATCAGACATTGCTTCAGTATTTTGGCCATAACTTTCTGTCTCGAACTCGGATTAAGGCGATTCTTATGCTGTTGGAAAGCTGACAGAAAGATCTACAACTTTTGTGTTTTAACAATTTCATAATTCGTCCGCCTTGAATGTCCAAAGTGAGCTACAAGTTGCACTAAGTTCTCGATGACCCAAAGTTGCAGTGTTTTGACATTATTTTCAGAATTCTTGGGCTGTTTTCTGCACTTGGCTTGTATTTACCTGAAACACTTCAAATCTAATAATTCTTATCAGATAGCCTTCATCGGATAGCTAAATATAGGTATCTAGGGGTGAAATATCATCATATTTCACTACTCATCACCCCCGCCGATCAAAAGAGGGCAACTTCTTTTGGCTCAATTCGGGGGATCGGGTTGTTTGCCTCGTTTTTCGTGCCTTCAATAGATCGGAGGTTATCCTTCGATTCTTCCGAAGTACATCGGAACTGTCGCCGCGGGCCTTGAATTAAGGTACGAAGGCCACCCGAAAAGGGAATTTCAAGGCCTCGAAACCTCTGTTTTTCAAAAAATCTTCATAAAGTTCAAAAAAAAAATATATATATATATATATAAATAATTTAAAACCTAAAAAATAGATAGTTTGTGGTGCCGGCACAACGGCATCACCTTGTCCTCCGTCGTCCCGTAGGGGAAGGAGGAAGATTTTGGGGCCTTATCCAAGGCACCCTTACCCAACCCGCTCCCGTAGAATGTCGTGGGTAGTGGACCCGGCTTACGCCGGTCCCGACTCATCCCCACCACACTCTCCAACCCACTCCCATTCGGGAGAAGAATTTTCCACCATCCCCCTCACCCAACCTCCCTTTACCGTTACCGGCCCATTCGGCACCCCCATATTCCCAACCACTACCCCCCAAAATATCCAAGATCCAACCCCTCATTCTCCATCTTTTGCCCAAACCATGAAAAACCCTAACCCATTCTCCCAATCCACATCCATGCCCCAATTCCCGTCATCCCCCTATAGACCCGATCCACCCTCATTTACCTATGTCACCTCCGCCCTAACCAATCCCCTACAAATCCCCCCATCTACACGGGTCATGCCCGTTTTTAGCGAGGCCATGCCCAAATTTTCCCAAGCACCCACCCTTTACCCTCCATCATCTTTAAACATCTCCAACCCATCCCCCTTCACCAATGCTCCACCCCATTCCTTTAACCCCTCCCATATCCCATCACCCACCGGGGCCATGCCCAATTTTCCCCTCACATCCACCCCATCCATACCTAACCATTCATTAAATCCACCATCCACTTCCAATCCTTCCTCCATGGCCATGATGGAGGAGATGTTCCAAGCCTACTCCATATGGAAGGCTTCCCAAAATACCTCTCCTCCACATCCCACATCCATGAACCCATCCAATTCCTTAGCCAATCTCCATGCCTCACTCCCCCATGACCCCCATCAACCCCCCATAATCCACACCATCCAAACCCCCTTTTCCCACATGCCCCAAGGCCCCATGGCCCAAACCCCCTTTTTCCATACACCCCAAGGCCAAATGGCCCAACCTCCAAACTCTCACATATCCCAAGGCCCATTGGCCCAAAACCCCATTTTCCATATCCCCCAGGGGCCATTGGGCCAAACCCATCAGGGGTCCATGGCCCAAATCCACCAATGGCCCAGACCCAACATGGCCCATTGGGCCAGACCCATCAAGGGCCCATGGCCCAGACCCAACAAGGTCCATTGGGCCAGACCCACCAATGTCCCCCAAACCCAATTCCCCCATGGCCCCACACCCCAAGGCTATCCCCAATCCTTCCCTCACACCCAATGGCCCTATCCGACCCCACTTCAAAACCAAATTCCCATCACCCAACAAGCCTTTCCACACCCCCAATGGGCTCACCCAACCCCTACTCATGTCATTCCCATCCAACCTATGCAGCAACAAGTTGAGAATCCCGTCTTCACTGCACATTACGCCGATCAACAGTATGAAGAGGACGAGATTAGAAATAGCAAGGCCTATGCTGGGGCATTGACCAGCCTTCACCCTCCTCCCATAATTGCCCATCCCCTAGTGGCCCAGAGTGAAGTCCAACTGACAGCCGAGAAAGCAACCCCGATATCAAAAGAGTCAGAGCAGCTCAAAGAACAGTTAGACAAAATACAAAAACAGCTGATGAAAATGGGTGGTGCTGAAATCCACACCACGGACTTCACAGGCCTAAGCTTGTTCGCTGAGGTCCCCTTGCCTCCCAAATTTAAAATGCCAGTGTTCGATAAATACAATGGCACAGGCAACCCGATCGCACACCTCAAGTCCTATTGTGGGGACATGTGCCAGTACGGGGGGGATGAAAGACTACTAATAAAAGTCTTTCAGAAAAGCTTGACCGGACCGGCCCTAAGGTGGTTCACGTCCTTTGAACCATCCATGATGAAGACATGGAAAGATTTAGCGCATTTTTTTCAAGAGCAGTATGTCTATAATACTGATATTAAACCGCGCAGGTCTGATTTGGCTCGGCTAAGGCAGAATTCAAACGAGACCTTCAGCGACTATTTGGGGCATTGGAGAGCACTGGCAGCTCAAGTCAGAAATAGAATACCGGATGATGAGTTGATAGAGATGATTTCAAAGAACACTCTCCCAGCGATCTCTAATTTTCTTGTATACCAACATCAGTCTAGTTTTGCTGATTTGGTGAGGAATGACAACCGATGCGAGGATGCCATCAGGGAGGGGCGTCTAAATAAAAACATATCGAGCGGACCAAGTGGGGTTAGAAGATTTTCTGAACAGAGGAACGAGAAGAGAACAGGGGGCGATGTCCAGAACATAGCCAACATCAGGCCCAATAATAATACTGCTCCGTTTCAGTTTCAGACGGCCCCGCTGGCACCAATTAGGCCTAAGCAGATGCAGAGAATGGGAAATGGGCAAGGAATGCAGATGACTCCGGAATAGAGGAGAGCCCGCTACGATCGAGTCTTCACACCTCTGGGGCAATCTTTGAGTGTACTTTTGCCCCTGTTAGTAGAAAAGGGATTAGTGGCTATCCGCTAACCGCAACCTCCCCCTCACCCGATCCCAAAGAACTATGACCCAAATACCCACTGCAATTTTCATCAGGGTCCAGGCCATCCTACTGATCGCTGCTTCCCATTGAAGCACGCGATCCAAGATTTGATCAATGCCAGGAAAATCATTCCCCCTGCGCCTCCTCAGCACGCTAATATCCATCAGGTGCCACTACCCCCACATTCCACCAGAGGAGTAGGTCCCAGACCCACCATCGGAATGATAGAGGATGACGAAGAATTTGAGTTTGACCCATCCGATTATATCAGTGATCTGGAGAGTTATGTAGCACCACTGTAAAAAAATATTGAGGAAAGGAATATCGGGGTTGTTGAACCCCTGAATTTGTCAGATTATTTTCCCAACCCGACTCTGCAATTGGAACCTTTGGATCTCAGGGCATATTTTCCACCCACCACACCTGTTAATTATGTGAATATAAATGCATACCAACCATATACCACAAATCACCCAATAAGCCACCAGGCCCCCACTCCTATACCCGCACCCACCAACTACCAATGGCCGGCGCCCGCCCCATTCCTGCTACCGCCATATACCACAACCCCCATCAACTACCCCATAAACCACCAAGCCCCCAATCCAATACCCACACCCATCAGTTATCAATGGCCTGTGCCCATCCCATCATCCCCAATGCAGCCGCCAGCAAGCCCCATCACCCCGGTCAATTACCTAACGGCCCATCAAACCCCCCATCTACCGCCAGCGCCCACCAACTATCAGTGGCCAACCTTTACCTCCTTCCCTCCAATGCCACCACACTCAAGCCTCACAACCCCCATTTGTCCCAATCTCTCCACCCAACCACCCACTACCACCGAGGTGAATCAAGTATTGCCCCCACCTCCTGAGCCGACAGTACAAGTGCCTCAAGCATCAACAGTCATACCTTTTCAGCTCTCGGGACCAACCTATGATCCTCATCAGGTCCCACTGAGCTACAAACAAACAGATGTCAATGCCGGCAGCAGCAGCAGCGAAGGGGCAGTAGATTTTGTTACTAGGTCTGGGAGGATATCAAAGCAGCCAGAAGCACCAGCAGCAGCACAAGCCCAACCTGAAGGAAAGAAAGACAACGCGGTGAACCCCTTCGAGAAGATGAGTCGAGAACATATATTGGAGACTCAGCTGAGAAGGATGCCTGCCCATATCACTGTATGGGACCTATTGATGACGTCCCCACTCCATTTCCAACCATTAATGGGGGCGTTAAAGAATGCGCATGTATTGCTCCAGGTTAGTCCAGATGAAGTTGGACAGATAATTGGCCAAGTGATGGCTCGGAATGCCATTTCATGTTCTGATGTTGATTTGCCGGAAGAAGAATGTAGCCATTCCAAGTCTTTGAATATAACTGTTGAATCCGGAAACATGGTCATTCCCTTAGTACTAATTGACAACGGGTCTGCATTGAATATATGCCAGTTAAGAACCGCCACCAAGATCGAGATTGACCCATGCATGTTAAGGCCCACCAGAACCAGCGCTAGAGGATTTGATAATACCAGAAGAGAAATAATGAGAGAAGTTGATCTTGAGCTGTTGATAGGGCCAACGAGCTTTTCCATCTTGTTTCAAGTCATGGATATTAAATCTTCCTTTAACTTATTATTGGGGCGCCCGTGGCTGCACGAGGTCGGAGCCATACCGTCCACTTTGCACCAGAAGCTCAAATTCGTGTTTAGGCATAAAATTATTACAATCATTGGGGAGGGGCATGGTGAGAAAGAAAAAGCCACCAATAGTGTTGAAAAACCTAATATGCTGGATGTACCACACACCGCTGAGGACGTCGACCTCCACAATTTCGAATACGAGGTGTCGGCAATACTCCCAAAGCCCATGGAGGGCATCATGTCTAAAATGGGAGGTGGTATGGTAGCGGCCGTGGCGATGCTCCAAAAGTGGGGCTATCAGAAAGGAAGGGGTCTGGGACCCAAATTACAAGGTAGAAGAGAGCCAGTTGTAGCCAAGGGACAAAAAGTAAGATTCGGACAGGGATACAAGCCCACAGAAGAAGAGGTCCGAGAAGCCAAAGAAAAAGCCAAGGTCGTCACAGCTGTACGAGCTCAAGGAATCAACATAGAAGAGAAACCTCGCCCTAGGCCACACATCAGGGATTCCTTTGTCAGTGTAGGGGTCGTAAAGATCGATCAAAATGGGGCAACCCATTTGACCACACATAAACCCAAAGCCCCAGTTCATCCCACCAATCCCCAGATCTCCCTTCCCAGCTTGGAGATATATTTGGCCGCATTGTCCCTTTTCGAGGAACGACGGTCGGTACCTGAACAAGCTCCCCCTGTGGTGAATCACCACAAAGCCGTGTTAACATTTGAGGATATCATCTCAGATGAAATGGGGATTAACATGATGGAGGTTGACTCCAATGAGCCATATCAGCCAGCACCCTCCATCCCAATAGGTAAGGAAGCGGCCCCCCAGGTACGCAATTGGGCATCTTTGCCCCAAACTCTGGAAGCAGGAAGTGGCCTAAAGTTTGGCACCTGTTTCCCAAAAAAAACAACCTATAAAAAGTGAGATAAGCCCTTGGCAGGCAATACCCTGTGTATATAGCAACCCGCCTTGCCAAGGGCCCGTCTCCGAAGAAAACGAAAATCTCAAAAACATAAAAGAAAACAAAAATCTTAAGAACATGGAAAAAACACAAAATCCCAAAAACATTGAAAAAATCCCAAGTCTAAAAATATTGTCATTTAAAAGTCCAGAAAAAGTCCCACAAAAGGATGCCTTAATCGAAATACCCGTCCCACGTAAAATCGACCCCTTCCCTGTAGAAATACAAGGAGAGGTAGGGATTATGAGTCTGGACGAGGATATCCCCCTCGAGGAGCTCCCCAATGAGCTCCTTGATCGATTTGCCGACTTTGAGCATGGCCCTACCCCCATTGTCAAAGAGACCGAGGATGTCAACCTAGGGACTGAGGAAGTTCCTAGAATAACCAAAATCGGAACATCACTGTCTCCTGAGGAAAGAAAAAGCATGATCGACTTCCTTCGGTCATACCAAGACATTTTTGCCTGGTCATACGAGGACATGCCTGGTCTGGATACTGATTTGGTTGAGCATGAGTTGCCCCTCTACCCTGATATGAAGCCAGTCAAATAGAAGCTGAGACGTCTCCGACCCGAGTGGATGTTGAAAGTCAAAGACGAAGTCATCAAGCAGTATGATGCGGGGTTTCTCATGATATCCAAATACCCGCAATGGCTAGCTAATATCGTACCTGTGCCAAAGAAGGATGGAAAGGTTTGCATGTGCATCGATTTCTGCAATTTGAATAGAGCAAGCCCAAAGGACGATTTCCCATTGCCACACATCGACATCTTGGTCGATAACACAGCTAAGCACGGGATGCTCTCTTTCATGGATAGATTTTCAGGATATAATCAGATCAAAATGGCAGAGGTTGATCGCGAGAAGACAACATTCATTACCCCCTGGGGAACCTTTTGTTATCGAGTCATGCCATTCGGGCTGAAGAATGTCGGTGCGACGTACCAGAGAGCTATGACTGCACTATTTCATGACATGATGCATCGAGAGATTGAAGTATATGTCGACGACATGATAGCCAAATCACCAGAGCGAAGCGACCATCTGGTAAACCTTCAGAAGCTATTTGAAAGGCTAAGGAAATATCGACTACGTCTGAATCCATAGAAGTGCGCATTTGGCGCTATGTCAGGGAAACTGCTAGGGTTCATCGTCAGTAGAAGAGGGATCGAGGTCGACCCAATCAAAGTTAAAGCTATCACTGAAATGCCACCGCCGTCTACCGAGAAAGAGGTTAGAGGGTTTCTGGGCAGAATATAATATATCAGTCGGTTCATTGCACAGCTAACTCCAATCTGCACGCCGATCTTCAAGCTGCTAAGGAAGAATTCGCCCGTTGAATGGAATGATGATTGTCAGGCAGCGTTCGATAAAATCAAAAGCTACCTCCTGAATCTACCTGTTTTGGTACCACCTGAGCCAGGGAGACCACTCTTGATGTATCTCTCCACGACAGAAGTTTCGATGGGATGTGTCTTAGGTCAGCATGACGAGACAGGAAGAAGAGAGCGGGCCATTTACTATCTAAGAAATAAATTCACCGATTACAAGACGCGCTATTCTCACCTGGAGAAAGCATGCCTAGCTCTTGTATGGGATACCCAGAGGCTCCGCCACTACTTATTGTCTCAAGCCGTTCTACTTCTAGCCAGAATGGATCCATTAAAATACTTGTTTGAGAAGCCACCTCTCACTGGACGAACCGCACGATGGCAACTTTTATTATCTGAATTTGACATCACGTACGTCACTCAGAAATTGATCAAGGGGCAGGTGCTTGCTGATCATCTTGCTGATAATCCTTTACCTAACTATGAGCCGTTAAGAACCGAATTCCCAGATGAAGATATCTTGTTCATGACGGAAGACAATACAGAAGAATCAGAAGAATCATGGGTAATGCACTTTGACGAGGTAGCAAATATCGAGGGCCAAGGAGTTGGCGCCATCCTGATTTCACCAAAAGGATCCCATGTACCGATCTCTATCAAGCTCAACTTCCCTTGTACTAACAATATGGCTGAGTATGAAGCTTGCGCCGCTGGTCTGCAGGCGGCTCTCGATCTGAATGTAACTCACCTTCGAGTATTTGGCGATTCGCAGTTAATCATATGCCAGACGAATGGTGACTGAAAGATGAAAGACGAGAAGCTGATCCCCTATCATGAACACCTCGAGGACCTGATAGCTTGCTTCCAAGATGTGACTTTCTCATATGTCCCCCGGATAAGGAATCGCTTTGCTGACGCATTAGCAACCTTGGCGTCAATGATTGAAATCCCCTATGGTGTTGAGATGAAGCCGATAATGATCGAGCAGAGGAATGAGTCGGCCTTCTGCCTCCAGATTGAGGAACCTACAAAGCCTGATGATGAGCCACCTTGGTTCTTAGATATCAAGAATTTCCTCGAGACCCTAACTTTCCCAGAGGGTACATCCAAGACTGACCGAAGAACCATTCAACATTTAGCGACAGGTTACGTCATTTGCGGGGAATGCCTCTATAAGCGATCGTACAATAACATCTTACTCAGGTGCCTTACTGAAAGTGAGGCAATCAACATTATGAAAGAAATCCATGAGGGAGTATGCGGAGCCCACGTTAGCTGTCACATGCTCGCTAAGAAAATTCTGCTGCAAGGATACTTTTGGACCACTATGGAATCGGATTGTTGCAAGCATGTTCAAAAATGCTACAAGTGTCAAGAACACTCCAGTCTGATACACGCTCCTGCCATCGATCTTCACTGCATGACCACTCCTTGGCCATTTGCTACCTGGGGCCTTGACGTTGTCGGAATGATTAACCCAAAAGCATCAAACGGACATTGGTTCATCCTAGTTGCCATTGAGTACTTCACCAAGTGGGTAGAAGCGGCGTCATATGCCAACATCACTGTCAGTCATGTCGAGAAGTTTCTCAAGAACAATATTGTGTGCCGATTTGGAGTACCCAAAGATATCATCATGGACAATGGCACGAACTTTGCGAATAAGCGCATCCAAGACTTCTGTGAGCAATACAAGATCAAGCACTATCGCTCGTCCCCTTATCGTCCTCAAACTAATGGAGCCGTGGAAGCTGCGAACAAGACAGTCGTTTGCATCCTTGAGAAAATGGTCGTCACTTACCGAGATTGGAGTGAAATGCTGCCATTTGCTTTGTGGGCCTATCGAATGTCGATCCGTACCACTACCTCTGAGGCAACACCATTCTCCTTGCCTCCCGGTGGAGGTTAAAGTACCCTTGCTCTGAATCCTCATGGAATCAGGCTTACCCGAAGCAGAGAGAGAGAGATCACACTTTGATCAGCTGAACTTACTTGATGAAAAGAGACTCCTAGCCTTATGCCACACTCAAGTTTACCAAGGGCGAATCGCACGCGCTTACAATAAACGTGTCCGCGGTCGAGATCTAAAGGTAGGAGACACTGTGCTGAAGAAGATCTTCCCATCCCTCCATGCCGATCCAAGAGGAAAGTTTAAGCCAAACTGGGAAGGACCATACGTCATTCGAGAAGTGCTGCCAGGATACGCCATCTGCCTCGCCACCATGGACGGAGATCATCTTCCTGAGCCCATCAACGCTGGATACGTCCGACGGTTCTACTCTTAGTCCATCACGACAAGGTAAGTATTGATGAAACAGATACGCGACTGCTTAAGAACCACCCAAAAGAGGCCATCATTCCAAATACAGTAGCCAAAAAGCATCCCTAAAAAAAAATGATGATATCCTTTGCTACCCCATTTGAGCCTGGGCCTTTCTTTCAATAAACCCGTTCCCAAAAAAAAAAAAAAAATATATATATATATATATATATATATATATATATATATATATGCGTACATATACCAAAAAAAAAGAGAGAAAAGATGAAGTAGAGTTACTATCAAAGTCCAAAAAAATCGAAAAAGCAAAAACTCAAAAAGAGATTGCCTGAAATGAAGCAAAAAGAATAAAAAAAAAATCTAGAAGAATCACGGGGCATGTACAGTAAAACCCCCAAGGAAGAAAGTATGTCGAGAAAACTGAAGCCGTATCAAGAAAACCCTTTTAACCTAGCGTACCTTCAAATCCTAACCTAACCCATGGCCAAGCTACACCCTGAAGGAAGCCCTCTTTGTAGGTTCGCAAGCAGTCATAATATATGTTAAGTCAGCATGAGTCGAGTCGTGAGACGACACCAGAACCCCATCTAGCCGGCTATGACGGAATCAAGGTCTATGTCGTGGCTGTTAAAAAAAAATGAAAAGAAAATAAAAATAAATAAAATAAATAAAAATACAAGCTCAAAGCAAGATGGACGTGGTGAAAACCTGAAAGGGCATTACGGGTAAAAACAGCGGGCTTGTGCGGACCAGGTGAAAACCTGAAAGGGCGCTTGGGGTAAGAGAGCTAAACTCATGGACGTGGTGAAAACCCGAAAGGGCATCATGGGTAAAAAGAGGGAGATAAAAAAAAAAAAAAAAAAAAAAAGGGGGGGAGAAAAAATTGAAAAAGAAAGGTTTTGACTGATTGAGAAGATTGATGTTTGAGGAACCCTTTTGTTAATCTTCCTGTACCCTCTTGTCTGACTGGGCCCCTCATGCTAGTTCAAATCGGGTCCCGGCCAGGATTGTCTTTGTGAAACCAGCACCGTCAAATGTATGACCCGAGGCAAGGAGAAAGGTTTAACTCAATCCAAAGGGATCAACGTTCTGGCCTTGGTAAAATCTAGAAACTCACTCAGGTTCGACTATGTTCAAAATGGGACCCGTTACTCCGTCTCACAATCAAGGCATTAAAAAAAAAAGAGGAAAAAAAAGAAGCCAAAAAAAAAAAATCAAGAAAAATCCAAACACCAAAAATTGTGTATATATTTCTACTCATTTTCATGTACATATTTTCAGCATCATATTTCAATCTCAAAAATGAAGAAAAATAACAAAAAATCTCCAAAAAATAAAAATCCAAAAAAATATCTTGAAAATAAAAAAGTGTAGGTAGAAATCTACTTTTTTTCTTCTGTTGTTTAGGATGCATTTTCTTTATATGTATAAACAAAAAAGGGACTGACGTTTTCTCGAGAATGTGCAGGAACATCACACGGTCCAAAGCCTCGAAGCGGGCAACTTCTCAGCGATGGACAAATTAGATAAAGCATCTCACCACCGATGTCAAGTCTAACAAAAAAAATATATAAATAAATAATAAATAATATAAATATATATATATATGAAATCAATTTGAAAAGAAAAAATCTAAGTTTTCATGTCTACGCCCAGCTATGCACTAGCATTTTTTGATGCAGTAAAATGTCAATATTCTACCGGCAACGCAGCTGTGCAAAATTAATGTCTTAGGTCTAAGGATCCTACTTCAAAGTAGGAGCAACTGCGTCAATCCCGATCAAGCGGTCAATGTTTCAATCGGGTTGATTCCATTGCTAAATCTTCGAGCTAAGCACTCTGTTTTTGGATTTATGTGAACTTAAGTGTCTTAAGCTTCAGATTCCTCAGAAGAAGGTCAATTGTTGGTTAAAACCAACCTATCAAAAAGGAAATTACCTATCGAATGACTATGTTCAAATATGCATTCTGAAGGGCTCATTTTAGGGTGCAGGCTTAAAACCTGCATTTGTACGGTATCCCTGTAAAGTATATGCCTTGCGTCTGGGTATCCGTTGGATGGTCGTTTGTTCTCGTAAATTGTACCCGGATGGGTTCCGGGTCGGGACTTCCATCCCCCTTTGTTTTATCTACCCCTGATGAGTGCATGTTTTTGCATAATTGTTCGATAATTAGATCATCGTTGATGGAGACTAAGATTGAGTTCCTCCTTCGGTAGGCACCCAATTTTGGTCGGATCTATTCAGTTTTATTTGAAGATAGATACATGGGGTCTTTGATCTAGCGTGAGCCCGCGACCAATCTGCGAGTAAAACCACGGCAATGGGCACGCGAAGAGGCAATGTAAAGGAGCCCTAGGTGTAGGGCAGTTTTCGGTTTCAAAGAAGAGAGGGGGAGGGAGAAAATTTTGAATTAAAGGCCCCACAGCCAGTGTTCGGGCTGTTTTAAAACCCCTAGTTAAACCTGGAGCAACTATTAGTTGCGCCAGACACTTAGGCCAGGTCTTGGGCCGGGTTTGGGCCAGATGAGAAGAATGGGTCCCCCATTCCCTTTGGATGGCCTGCATTACATTGCTCGTCTGATGCACGCGCCCGGAATGCTTCGATTATCCTTCGACTTGTTGTGGAAGCCGTGCTAAAATAAAATGGACCAGGGTCAACAAGTACCTCGGTCCTACAAAAATCCCCAGCAGAGAAGCCAGAAGCATTCGCAAAAGACTTCACAAAAAAAGGTAACACAATAAACTTCAAAGTTCCATAAAATCTAAAAATATATACATATATATAAAACTTCAAAAAAATTCATATAAAATGATAGCTTTTAAATTTCAAAAAAATTCACATAAAATAATAGCTTTTTAATTCCAAAAAATTCACATAAAATTATAAACTTCAAAAAATCCCAAAATTCATACAAAATAACAATCAGAAAAATAAAAAAAAAAATCATCATAAATGATAGAAAACCAAAAAAAATGGATTCCCCACAGGACGCACATGCGTGTTTTGATGCGATAAAATGTTAATATTTTATCGACAATGCAGATGTGCAAAATTAATGTCCTAGGTCAAAGGTTCGCCTTGGATCCATGGATCCTACTTCGAAGTAGGAGCAACGGTGTTGGTCTCGGTCAAACAGTCAATGTTTTGATTGGGTCGACTCCACTGCTAAATCTTTTGAGCGATGAGCGCTCTATTTTGGATTCGTGTGAACTTGAGTTGTCTTAAGCTTCAGATCCTCCATTGAAAAAGGTCAATCGTTGGTTGAGACCAACCTGTTGAGAATGAGGTTATGTATCAATCAAACTATGTGCAACCATGCATTCAAAATGGTTCATTTCTCTTTTATTTTCTGCAGGCTTAAAACCTGTATGGGCAGCGGTATCCCTATAAAGTGTACGTCATGCGTCTAGATATTCGTATGATGGTCGTTTGTCCCCGTAAATTGTACCTGGGCGGGTCCGGGTCGAGGCTTCCATCACCTTTGTTGTTGCTTATTGCCCCTGATGGGTGCATGATTATGCATAGTTACTTGATAATTATGATCATTGTCAACAGAGGTCAGGATTGAATGCCCCCTTTTGGGATGTGCCCAATGTTTGGCTGGATCTGTTCAAGGAAGTCGAAACTAGACACTCTGGGTCATGTGGATCTGGGGCACATTTTGAAAAATGGCACGCACTCCTAAAAAGTGTTGTGACATCTATTCACTTCGCTCAGGTGGTCATGCTAAATAAACTTTGGGATCGATGGGTTCACCCAAAGATCTCGAACCTTGCTTTTTGCAGGGGCACCCGTAAATAATCCAATGAGGTCCTCAAATTCCTTGTAGGATTGGACGCAAACTGTGGAGCCTTGCGTATGTTTACTTCGCGCCTATCTTTGAATGTGGGTCGATCACCCCTCCTACTTACGATACTGTTGAATTCAGAATAAATCTTAAACATCAAATACCTTCAAAATCATCCCGAGAAGTAAACATCTTTCCTGACTATAGGGAGTTCGCAACTCATTCCACCTCGGTTATGCCCAGTAATGTCGCTAAGCGCTTGGGAACTGATTACCTCGAGAAACGAATGATTAGCCTGGAACTCCAGGGCTTTCGTTTTCTCACCATGTTACTCACCTGATGTTTGAAGTTTGTTCTGAATACAGCGGACCTGTCAGTAATGCCTTGGGCCTCTTCGGATGTCTCTTTTCTTTGGCATACGATCAATAGTGATCGGATACCAAAGAGGGGCATCTGTAGACACCTAAATTTGGCCCAAGGCCCGATCGAAACACCTTTTAAGAGAAGTGCAATTCTGAGCTTTTGATGGCATGCATGGAACCCTTAGGAATCACCCCAAACCCTTAAGAATCACCTTAGACTCCTTAGGAACCTACCCCGAACCTTTAGAAACCAATCCCAACCCTTAGAACCCATTTCGAACTCTAAACCTAATATTCCCGGGTAATGGATGAAGAGTAGTGCACCAGGACTATCTGAGGTCTTTTACTAATATCAAATCATATACCATTGGAAAGAGGACTTCTCCAGCTTTCCAACAAGCCAAGAATCACCCCAATCGGAGTTGTACATCAAAAGTTATGGCCATTTAAATATCGGGCAGAATTTCAGGATTTTTGCTTGCCTGGCGCAACTAATAGTTGCGCCAGGTATTTTTCCCCCAGAAATGGCCTAGCACAACTAATAGTTGCGCCAGGCATAAATGGGTCCCCCAACCCCTCGCGAGGCTAACTTCCAGGGAATTGTACAGCACTATTTTACTGTACATTTGCCTGGCGCAACTATTAGTTGCGCCAGACATATGAACAGTAATTGTTCAGTTTTGCCCCAAAATTCGTGCTGAGGGTTTGACTTGTTGACCACCTCAACCTTTGGGGTGTGTTTTGATAGTCATGTTGCACCCATTCCTCACCTATTGGCAACCCCTTAAGTGGCTTAAGGCCTCACCCCATCATCCACCATTAGAACCACCTTCACACCTTTTCAAGCTCTCAAAATCGTAGGAAACCTTAGATTTGAGATTACCTAATTACTAACTCTAATTAGCATATAAGTGATCTCCTAATCCACTATTTTCCTATAAATAGAGCCTCCCTCCCCTTGGTTTAGGGGTTGAGAATTTCTACCTAAGAGAGAAAGAGCTTAAAGTGAGAAGATCTTTCTCCCTTTGGTGCACTATTTTCCCTCAAAATTCCAGAATTCCAAAACTTCTTCCAAGCTAGTTCTTACATCAAAAACTCATAGCCTAAGTGTGTGTGATCCCCTAGCTTACTTTCTCCCTCCCTTAGCTAGTAAGCCTTAGTGGTTAGAACTCATTTTTCTACCATCCAAGCCTTCAAAAGCTTCTCAAAGCAAGCCACGCAAGGCTCCTCTACGGTGCTACAACGGCCTGAGGGCTCCGGCTCTCCCCTTTCTTTTCCTATTCCTTTTGGCGCTCCCTATCCTCTCATTTGTGCCGTTACGCCGCCGAATTTTCGGTAGGAACAGAGGGGCACAAATAGCATTGGAGGCCCATTTGGGCAAGAGAGAACCATTTCCTTTTCTTTTATTCTATTTTATTTTTGGCCATTAGTAGAGACCGCGTTAAGTGGGTTGATCGGGTGCCTAACACCTTCCCGATCAATAACCGAAGCCCCTACCCAAGAGCCTTTGGTGTGGACCGGATTCAGAGTCATATTTTTAGCACTTCGGTGCGTATAAAAATAAACTAGGTATCCCGGGACACCGAAAGCTCCGGGTAGCGACTCTATATTTTTCATTAGAAAGTGCATCGTCGCGACGGGACCGTCACGGATCCCACGGTTGCACACCCACATAAGAAAGTGACCTTATAATCAATTTTGAGCTTTCACATCATGATGTTAAGTCGTTTAGGTCAGTAACAATCATATGATTTACGATCACTTTTGGGGGATGTGTGCTATGTATACTAGAAAAATGACCCTATGATGATACTAACATGTTCTATAGATCAATTGTGAGAAATATGGGGTCAAAAAATGATCTCCACCATCTTTAAAGTCGGTCAATTCACACCTAGGTGGGGTGAGAAAACACATTGACTCCATTAAATTGGATGACGATAATTGTTTATCATCACAACCTTTCACAGGATAGATCTTGAGATCATGGGCCTACTATCAGACGGTTCGTGTTTTATTTCTCATGGCACACATCTCAGAAAAATGACCTTAACATCACGTGCCCGCTCAAAATTGATTTTAAGGTAACTTTTTTGGGTGTGTACCGCATGAAATAAAAAAGTAACCTTTCGATGGTACGATAATGTACTCAAGATTCGTTGTGTTAAATATTGGCACGATAAACAACTCCATTGTCCGATTCAATATAATCAAGGTAGAAATTCAAGTGAGGCGCCTATTTAAAGCGGAGTGGGTAGAAATTCAAGTGAGGCATACTTCTTCATTCATTGTTCACTTTCTCCTTGCAACTCTGTCGACAATAGAACGCCTTCGAAGTCTTTTTCAATATTCAGATGGTGGACGCCACCAGGGCAAACATGAAAATAATGTTAGATATCTTAGCTGATGAGGGATCAACTACTTACAAGAGTTCGGTCCTGAACCGTATCTCCTACGATCAAACAGTTGAGAACATGCATGATTTTTACTATATGTTTTCCAAAGGGAAAGTTGTAATCCACGAAGCAGAGGGAAAGGAATATACTGTTTGTATGTATCTTTATAACCCATTTAGTTCATTTCATCACTAGAAAAAATAAAATTGCTTCCGCCTCTCGTAGTCTTATATGGGTAGTATGCAACAGATCATGTGGACGCCGTCAACGCCTCCGGGATAAAAGATGCCCGAGTGGTTCACACAACCGAGTTCATTCGATTAAACCAGAGACTTTGGACGGTAATCGTACTCTTCATAATGACCGGTTCGCTAAATGAACATCTTCTTGTCCATTATTGCACGTGATTGCAATAGTAAATTTTTGTCAAATTATCTTCTCCTCGTGCAGGAGATGAAAAATAAAATTTCATCATGGTGCGAATTGATGCCGCACAAGGTGTCGGGCTAGGATCATGACATCTTTAGTACAAACTTCGCAGTCGCATTCGGTAGCGAAGGGGGATACTTTATTCCCGTTGATCGGGCATGAGACTGTTGTAATGGCCGTCACTTTCTATATCTTGTGGCATTGGAGGCCTTTCTCTTTAATAAGAGTGTCATTTGCATTAATACCATCAAATGTGTCTGGTGTCTTAGAATTTATTACATTTTAAAGATAATTCTCTTTCTCCCTCTTCTCTCTCTCTCTTATCTAGTAGTAAAATAATAAAATAAGAATAAAAATAGAGTTCCTTTAAATAGACCTGTGGAAAACTAATCGTCTGATGGTACGTTCATGGCGTGAAGATCATTTGTGTGGAAGATTAGAGCGAAATACGATCTCCATCATCTGATTTCAAATACTTTTGATCGTTCTCTATGAGCACATTCATTTTCTGAGATGTGTGTCACTTGGAACCAACATTTGACCATCTGATGCATGACCCATGATCCAAAGATCCTTTTATGTATGATTGGGATGGTAAAGGCACTTAAATTATCGTCCGACACGAAAATTCACCGACTATTATTGGGTGTGGCAATAACATATTATGTCCGCCTATTCAACAAATATTTTAAGGTATCACATATCCCCAAAATATGGGTCAAGCTAGGTGATCCATGCCATGTGGATTAAAGATTGGTCATCTTAAATTGGTAATTTGACGTCCATGATATCAGAGTGCACATATCAGGTGGTTAGAATCTCCCAAAAAGTGTGATTCTTGGACCTACAGCCCTTCAATTGAAATTTTTTTTAACGGAATGGATTTCCAAGATCATAAGCCAATAGATGGTGTAAGGTCATTTAAACATCATTTGGTGTTTAAACCACGGTTAGGATAGTTGGTCCCTTATTCAATAGGTATGGATTGGCATAGCCTTTTTAACGGTATGGATTAGCAGAGCCTCCTTCTTAGCTTTAGCTGTAGCAGAGCCTTCTTCTTCCCGCCCAACCAATAACACGAATTGGTTTAAAATTTGAATACCAAAAACCTATAAACATCTCTCTCTCTCTCTCTCTCTCTCTCTCTCTCTCTCCTATTAACCTATAAACCAGTATGCCCCACTCCTACTCCTACACCAAACAAGCTGTAAACCTCACCAGAAGCAGGAATCTTACCCTCCCCTGCCCCCCAATCACAATCTCATTGACATATTGCTACGAACAGGTACCAACGCCTCTCCCTCCCCCCTCTCTCTCTCCCTCCCCCCCCCACCCCTCTCTCTCTCTCTCTCTCCTATAAACCTATAAACCAGTATGCCCTACTCCTACTCCTACACCAAGCAAGCTGTAAACCTCACCAAAAGCGAGAATCTTACCTGCCCCCGCCCCAATCACAATCTCATTGACAGATTGAAAGCTACGAACAGGTACCATCGCCTCTCTCTCTCTCTCCCTCCCCCCTCTCTCTCACTCTCTCTCTGTCACTCTCTCTTTGCTGTGGTTGTTAGTCTTCCAATATTGATTTTTTTTTGTTCGAATTTAAGCACCACATTTTGAAATTTGAATTGTTACACAGTTTTATATAATTTTGATCGTTGATGCAGTGGATTGACCAACTCGAATTACACGGAGCTTAGCCGATTGTACGAGAAGTATAAAGATAAAGGTCTGATTGCCTTCTGTTCTTCCTTCTGTTTTGATAAATTTTAGGCATTTTTTTCGTAGATGAGTTAAATTTGGTTTTCATTTTGTTAGGTTTTCCAAGTGACTTGTAATTTTTGTGATCCATCCTTGTTTATATGGTTAATCTAATATCCAATACTTCATTAGAATTGCCCACTAATATGATGTTTTATCTGAGTTGTTTATTTCACCTGATTTTCCTTTAAAAACTCAAAATCTCAGTGATGCCCAGATCTCCAAGTTCTTGATTGTTAGGTTGATGTGAATGGTGAGAATGCAGCTCCTGTGTACAAGTTCTTGAAATGGAGCAAAGGTGGCATCTTCGGGGATAGCATAGTCAAAAGTTGAAGATTAAACATTAAAGTTGAAGATTAAGCAAAAGTTCATGATTTTAAAGGCCTGATTTTTATATTTTGCTTTCTAAAATATTTTTGTTTACCTGCTTTATTTAGCTGCTCGACATGGATTGAACGAAGTTGTTGAGAAAATCTGTAGTTCCATCCCTTCACTTAGCCAAGATGGCCCAAATGGTCAAACTCCTTTGCATGCTGCAGTCATGGGGAATTTCTCAGGTCTCTCTCTCTCTCTCTCTCGTGCCATATCTGTATCTATCTGTAGTGATCAAAGTTTATATCTTTTTTCAAACAATATTGAAATTATTTAAAAATCCCAAACTTTCATAATTGTTCACAAATTTCAATTTTATGAAAAAACAAATAATATTGAAATTATTTGCAAATTTTCAAAAAATCGCAGACTTTCATAATTATTCATAAATTTCATGAATTATTCATGAATTTCTCGAATTTTTCAGAACTTTGCCTAAAATTTTTAAATTTTTTCTTTTAGTTTTTCAACTTTATATAGTTTTTAATTAGTATACACTTTTTCTATTTAATAGCTCCAATTTATCTATTTAATAGCTCATATGCTAGTGCCGGTCTACATCAAAAGGAAACAAGTACAGCCACTATCTAATGGAGTGGAGGCCTGAGGGCATGTTTTTACAATATACACCCTTGTGGGGGTCAAAAATTGAGTCAAATAGGCCAAATGTCAGCCCTTATGGGGTTATATCAGGCAATATATATCTGATATGAATAAAACAAAATATCAAAAATACCTATTGAGCAAATTTTTATATTTTATATTATTTAATATCTTAAAATAATAATAAAAGGTATTTCCATAGTGGCCGATATGCATCCAATAATATCTAACACCTATCGGCCTGGCCGGCTGATATGCTGATATATATATTGGTCTTAAATCCCTGATCGAGGCACCATTATTTGTTACGGTGGGGAGCGCAACATCATATTATAGTCTCAAGAAGTCAAGATATAAACTTGTGTGCCCGACATGTTGGTGGTGTGGCGGTTGGCCCTACTTAGGCCTTGTTTGGCAACCCGAGTTCTTCAAAAACACTCATGGAAATTTTCATTTTTTACATAAAGTGGATTTCCAGCCATTTGGAAAACTCAGTGGGTCCCACTTATCCGGGAAATATGATAAAATAGCCCACAAAATATTTTCAGCTAAAAATCTGCTTAAACTATTTTTAACCCATGTTGCGGGAAAGAACGAAAGCTACCTCTATTTGCGCTCATGTCCCATGCCCCTTCTAAATCATTGATTCCTTCTAATCAGATGATGGAGATCGTATTTCACCCTGAACTTCAACATAATAGATTTTAAGATCATGATGAACCTATCAAATGGTCGGTTTTTTATTCCATGTGTCACGTATCCCCAAAATCTGGCCCTTGAATCAGATGGCACAAATCACACTGAAATGTGACTTTAGTACCATTTTTGGGGGATCTGTGACACTTGGAATAAAAAATTGACCGTCATATCAGTGCACCATGATCTCAAGATCGATTGTGATTTGTGCACCTCTATTTGCGTCCACGTCCCATATCCCTTACAAACCATTGATTCCTTCTAATCAGATGATGGAGATCGTCTTTCACCCTGAACTTTAATATAATAGATCTTAAGATCATGATGAACCTATCAAATGGTCGATTTTTTATTCCATGTGTCACGTATCCCTAAAATCTGGCCCTTGAATCATATGGCACAAATCACACCAAAATGTGATTTTAGTACCATTTTTGGGGGATCTGTGACACTTGGAATAAAAAATTGACTGTCAGATCAGTGCACCATGATCTCAAGATCTATTGTGTGGAAGATCGGGGGTGAAACACAATCTCCATCATCTAATTAAAAAGAAATCAATGATTTTCAAGGGGTCTGGGACGAGGGCGCTTTTAGAGAATGCGTTTAGAGAAAACGTGTATATCTGAAACCACTTTCAACCCCTTAAATAATAGGGTAGGTACCTCTATGGGTGTGAGACGAGGGCGCTTTCAGAGAATGTATAGACGCGAACAGAGGTACCCATAAATAGCGACGCCAATTAATATAACCCAACCATCTAAGCCACTTAATTTGAAGGTCATGATCTAAAGATCATAAGTGAAAAGATCCGCACCGAGTATAATCTTTACCAAATGACTCAAAGCAACCTCACCTCATAATCGTACCATTTATTTGCACTGTAAAATCGTAACCTCGCTCCATCTCCTTCGGCCAACATGCATTGGCTGCTTTAAATCTGACAAAGGAGATTATTTTTTTATCCCAATCTTCCACATGATGCATCTTGAGATCATGAGTATATCATAAAAAACTAACTATTTGAGTGTATGCCCATGATCTTAAGACTCATCTTGTAAAAAGTTGGGACAAAAAAAAAAATTTCATGTTCTAATTCAAAGCGATTAATACATTTTAGCCCGACCAGATGGGATGAAGTTACAGGTATACATGGTGTGAAGAATGGTGCCTTACGAAAATAATTTTGCACAATGTAGCCAAACAGTTGAAAAAAATAAAATCAAACCATTGTAAAATTTTAAAAATAAAACTTCCCATGAGTTATTTTATTTACAAGCCCATATAAAGTAAAAGAAAAATAATTATTTTCATGAGTTTTATCAAACAAGGCCGTATTGTTTTTTTTTATAAAACCCCACAGTTAACTTTAGCTAAGCACCGCAAAATGGGGAGCCCAAGGTTGCATAATAAATTGCCGAAAAGTCAGGGGCTCCACAAGCAGATATTCTGAGCCAAAATTATCAACAAAAAAAAAAAAAAGAGCTCCAATATTCATAAAATGCAAAGCGCTACACCTGCTAACTGAAAAAAGTGCTACACATGAAAAAAGCGCTACAATATTCATGAAATGCAAAGGCTTTAGAGATTGGTTCTGAATGCCAGGGATTGGTGGCAAGTCCAATGTAGGAGCTGCGGAGCCTTTTATTATTGGAGTACTAGATTTAGACGGAGCAGATTTTGTAGGAGGGAAGAGATTGGGCTTAGGGTTGGGGACTGTTGAGCCGTCATCAAAGCCATTTCCATGGGCTCCATGCCTCCATCCCCATATAAAGGGAAACGAGTCCCATGAGAACGCTGGCACAAATTTTGATCTAAGCATTCTAACCACTTTTGTCATTTGGGGTGTTAATAGAAACACAAAATAAAGTTAGAAACAATTTCTTTCATACTATCAAAAAGTACATTTTCTCTCTCTAGTTTAAATAGTTCATCTCCACTTTCAGTAATAATCTTTCCTTCATCAACAACACTACTTCAGTTCCTAAATTAAGAGGGGGAGAAAAAAAACAGAGAGAAAGAAATGATAGCTATAAGTGATCTCTATAGTGTTCTAATTGCAGCTGTACCACTCTATGTGGCCATGTTCTTGGCTTATGCTTCTGTGAAATGGTGGAAGATCTTTACCCCTGATCAATGCTCAGGAATCAACCGATTCGTCGCAATTTTCGCCGTCCCACTTCTCTCTTTCGAATTCATTTCCCGTATCCTTACAAAATGGACATCTTGTTCATAGCCGATTCCGTCTCAAAGATTCTGGTTCTTATAGCAGTCTTCTTATGGGCTAAATTCTCTAGCCGAGGTAGTCGCGATTGGGCGATCACTGCATTTTCTCTGTCCTCATCATGGGAATCGCACTTCTTAAATCTATGAATGGAGATGATTATAAGGAGGGTCTGATGATCCAAACTGTGGTTTTACAGTGTATAATTTGGTACACTTTGTTACTGTTTTTGTTTGAATACAGAGCTGCAAGGCTTCTGATAGTGCAGAAATAATTATGAATGACTTGCTCCATATCTTGAAGAAATGAATAATGAGATCCACACCTCTCTAGCCATTAGATTTCTCGTATTACTAGCATAAAGTTTAGGGTCGTCCTTTTCTTGTGGTGATGGGTAATAGACAGGCAAACGAGTCACCTCTATATGATTCACAAATTGACAAAGAAGCAAAATTACATGGCGTACCTGCCCATAAACATAACGATTGAATCTCAGAGTAGGTACAAAAATAATAACAAATCACGACATTAATAATTATGAATTTTCGCCTTAAACTATTACAGAACTAGATAATACATTCAAGAATATACATGCTTTTTCACTTCTTTAAACCATGGAATCTGAAAACCAAAAAACCTACAACTATCCATTCCATTTCATACCAGTTACACAACCAAAGGAACCAGATAACTTGAACCAACCAATTGCTCAAAAACATAACTAACAAAAAGTTGAACTTTTACCTTGATTCATCAGTTTCAGTTTTACCAAAACACATCTTCTCTACAAGAGTACATTACAGTATATATATATATACATGAATTTATTGGGGACATTTCCTGTTAAGTAATTTATATGAATCATAAATGCTTCTTTCTCAGTTTCTCCATTATTCCTATGGTTCCATACTTTTGCAACCATCAATATGAATGGCCAAATTCTTTATGCACAAAGAATGCTAAACGGGTATAACCATTTTTCTTTATAGTGAGAATTTTCAACCGAAGAGTGTGGCTAACAATTCTGCACAAGGTTTTATATCTCAGATTTACGTAAAAAATCTATTCTGTAGCTATTGAAAACTCACTGTATATTTCCTTTTCCTCATCTGTTCTTTGATTTATTTTTTAAAAAAAATCGCTTTAAGATATAAGAAGCTTTTTCATATTTTTTTGCAACTGCAAAAGTGGGATCATCTTCTTTTTGGCGAAAAACATTCAAACAGGTTCTCTTCTGCAGTAAAGTGGTGTCTTATTTGATCAACTATGTCAGCTGACTAGCCAAACTTGGGACTGTATGATATATATAGGAATAATGGCACATTACCTCTGTTAAATCCACTGATTGGACCATGGGACAAACGGCTTTGAGCAATCCAAGTAATTATTGAACAAAAATGAGCCGCAAAAACACTAATTGGGGATCTGAACGATCAGATGATTGCATTCTAAAATGAACGGCCGTTCGTATCTTATTAAGAGTTAAAATGTTATATTAAAGTGCACCAATCGGATGGTTAAAATCTTCTAATAGATGTGAGTTTTGACTGACATGTTAGTGATAGGTTGCTAGTGGACCTACTTGGATTGATCAAACATGTGCCGTGTGGTCTACAAGTGGATGGGCACAGCTGTCTACTCTTTTTAAGGGTGGTAGGGGTCAACCTCATGAATAAACAAATGAACAAAGAGCTCGCATTAGGTGATCATCCTAGTCATCGATGGTGGTGACTGGGCCAGTAATTCTGTACACATGGTGCCAAGTCATGCATAAAAAAAATCCATAGTGATTAAAAGCTTCCATGCGGCAAAAAAATTGATGGCTAAACCAGATGGGGCCGAGTCTTACCGCACTGAATAGAGATTGGTATGACAGACAAAGCTTTAATCAGGTTCTAGTATATCGTTTAATACCTTACAGTCACTAACTGTGGCAAATAGCACTAAGAGACCTGACCTTTGACTAATCCAATCACCAACAATGGTGATGGGGCCATCAATATTGTACACCCTCAGGTGGCATGGTTTAAGAAATAAAAGACTCCTGATTTTCTGGCTTCAAACAAAATGTGCACTAAATAGTACATGAAGTGTTTGGGAAATAGGGATCATCTAAACAAACAGGGAGATTCATCTTATCTACATGAAATGTTTGATGAAATTGTATGGTATGTGTATCAAAACTTCAGAACAATGCAAACAGAACTCGAAGGTATCTACTGTGGTTTATTCTGGGAAAAAGTTGGTGAATCAATGCTTCAATAGAAAATGGTAGAGTTACCAGTTTGCCCAGAAAAATATTTATCCCTTCCTAAAGTCCTGGTTTGGAATTACTCGTCTTCTTTTTCAGGTAAGATGGGATAAAACCTGTGACCTAACCTGTGACCTCAAGGCTGCGCCATTAGTTTGCAGTTACTTTTAGCCATACTAATGCTATTGAACATGGTTTGAGTGCCACGTGGAACAAGGAGGACGTGCATATATCATAACGAAAAATAAAAAAATAAAAACAGATCTCTGCCTCTTGCCTTTTAGGACGGTGAAAAAAACCAATTTGAACCGCCCACTTTCCGATGCTGAAAAGAACGTAGTAATCCCGTTTTGAAAATTTATTTTTTTGAAATATGATCTATGTACACCACCCTTGCTCCACATAGCACCCAATCCATGTTTTGGATGCCACGTGGATTAATAGGGATGGTTTTTTAGCCTTGAGAAGCTAACCAAGACTCATACAGTGATATGCAAAGGTGATATGTGGGCAGACCGCATATGCAATTCATAATTTTGTGTTCTCTCTCTCTCTCTCTCTCTCTCTCTCTCTCTCTCTCTCTAAGAGATGTAAGCTACTGCACGTTCAGAATCATACATATGTGCTGCTTGGTGCATTTGAGGGGATCACTGAATCTTTATCGCCACCAGGGGGCCCTGGCTCAGGCCTCTGTCCTTCCTTCAAGGCTTTCCTTACGTCTGCAGCTTCCCAAGCATAATACTTCTGTTTCTGCTCAATCTGTCAGAGAAAAAAGGGCATCAGACACAAGTCAAATACCAAGAAAGTGATTGAATCAAAACACAATCATGATCTCCAATGTACATAGGAGACAATAAAATATTAAGAAAAAAAAAAACTACTAAAATCAGATGAATCTCTTTTCAGGATTCTCAAAATTTGGCAACGATTGCAATTGGTAAAATGATTATGAACTCACATCAGGATGTAATTCACCAAACTGATTAAGAATCTCAAAGAAGATGCTTGCAACATAAAATGTTTTTGCAGTATTCCTGTCACAAGGCCAACAAGTCAATTGACACATGGAATTTCAAGGTGATAATAAGAACTACCAAAGAAATAAATAAATAAAAATTAAAAAAAAAAGGGTAATAGACAGGTAAAATATATTCAGAGAAATTTTACTAAATAATGGTGATACCTGTAAAATTCAACGACTCTGTAAGAAGATGAGAATAATAAGATCCATAATCAGACATTTGCAGTCCACATGACACATCCCAAACTTGCAACTGTGATGAAAACTAGGATCAACCACCATAGCCTTAAGAGGAGTGGCTTTCATGACTATAAGATCTACGTTAAATCTTTAGTTGCACATAGAAGAAGAATGAGCTTATTTGGGGGTGGAAGCACTCAGCCCAAGGGCAAAAATAAAAAACTGGGGTTGGCCATATAAAAAATAAGAGATCAAGGGGGTACCACATTACTTTTTCCAATTAATAACCAGTTAATGTTGGACTTCTGCAGGTGTCAACCAAATGGCACCCTAGTCCATTAGACGAGGACAAGAAACCAATAAACAAGCAAAAGGGATCCTTCAATCTATATGTATGATGATAAAAATAAGGCTAGTCCTCAAAAACGAATGCTATGCTATGGAGTAGAACCAAAGAAAAACTTAATCCCCATTTAGAAAAATGATAAGTGGGCCATGCAAAGGTGCACCCATTTATCGACTTTGTTCATTGAAGTCCCAGATCGGGAAATACGCAACCAAGATCGACTTTAAAACCCACATTAAAAAGGCTATCTCCGACTTCAAAGGAAGAATAAATGTTGTCGTAGGCAGGATTTTTCCAGAACCATACACGTTCTGTAGATCAGAAATAGCTGGTTTTGCATCGACCCACTCGGGAACTATATATCCAATTCCACAATCTCGATTGGGTTCTTCATTGAACATAACCTGATACCCATTACTAAATATATATGGCTGTGTACTGACAAGGAAAACGTTCTTGAATCCAATTCCTGCAAGCAAGATGCAGTGAGAGATATATACGACTAGTTTCTTAAACTCAAGAGTCTGACGTTAATTAGTAAAGAAATCATAAATTTTACTAATCAGTTTTTTAGTGAGTTTAATAGTTCAAACATAGATATCTACAGGAATTCCAAGAATGACAGAGTTTAATAGGAATAAAAAAATTTCTTTGTACAATTTGTAATATGTTGCCCATGCCAACATAGATATTTCATAACGCTGATGTTCTTCTATATATATACATAATGGGAACGTTTAGTTAAAATCAGATTTTATACGCACTGAGTGAGAGAGAGAGAGAGAGAGAGAGAGAGAGAAATTAAAAATAAGAAAGAAATCCAAAACAGAAACTGGCCACCAGCCCTTGAAGGGGACAGTGAATCTAAACCCTATCCCAAAATAGCAGCTGCAATTTATCTTGGGTATCCCTATATCCGAGACTCTCAAACAGTTTTGACGACACAACCCTCGATGAGATATAATCCCACATTGCCTGAAATACTATTACAACAGTTTCTTTTTCGTGCAAAGATACAATCGTTTCTTTCTTTCCATATACACCAGCAGATAGCCATTGGTGCCTACTTCCACAATAATTCCTATTCGGATCATGAAATTTTTTTGGTGGTTAATCCATGGGTAATTAATTGAAACAAAACAAGAAAGTTTTCCCAATCCTAGTATAGAATAGACTCTTACTCTAAATCAACTACTAATTAAAAGCTAGAATTTGCTACATTGTTGCACCACGTTAAGTTTTCCAATAGAACCAATTTCATTATAGTTGTCACATTCACCTCACTAGACAAAATGATTGTCTACCAATGTGAAGGAGAAAGTTCAATAGTTTATCCCAGAGATTTTTCTAGGACCAACAATTAATCATTAAAGTCAAAACTAAGTTTCTAAAGGGAAAATTAGTTTTAAGGAGCTAAATTTCAAGATATTTGCGACAAAAATGGATTCAAGAAACGACAACATGCAAGCACAGAAGATAAAAGAGAACAAAAGTAAAGGACCCCTAACTGAAGGAAAAAACAATTGAATGAAAAAATGGTGTCAATGCCCCTCCAACAAAAGTAACTAGTAAGTAATAAAAATTGTTGATCTTAAAGTACCTATGGTAAGGCCTTCTTACGTAGGATTTCTGACACTATTGTCCTCTTAAACGAATCCATGTCATCCTAAAGACACATGAAACGATTAACACTATTACGGAAGTGTGTACAAAAAAGGTGCGGATCTATTTTTTCATAGGAAGAACCTTAGTGAAGTTATATGGTAAACTACGAGAGAAATGATCAACACATTTCATCACAAATACACCACAATCAAAACCATTGACTTGTTTCGGAATATCTTCACATTCTTGTATTGGGCAATTGGCGATATCATAAATGTCGATCCCTAATCGCGCGAGTAGTCGAGGGAGAAAATTCTTCTGTAAAGTAATGAAAGTTATAGTTCAAATATGAGTGATTTGAGGAACAAATGAATTGGGAAATATCTACTACCTCAAAAATTTGATGGCTTTGGGAACATACTAGTAACAAAATTTGTGATTCATAAATTTGAGGGCTTTGGGAACATATCAGTAACAAAATCTCGTTGTGGTACCTCGCCATAAGGTCGTTGTAGAACGAGTCCAAAATCTTCACTCTCTTCTCTTGAATATATAAGATAAACAAAGCCCAATGGCCCCCCTTGAATATTGGTAAAAAAATCTATGACAAACTCATTTTAAATAATTACAGGATTGGGGGCCTTACATAATTATTGATAACGGACTATTCATAGCACCTCTACATAAGAATTTGAAGTAAATCTACCTTTTGACAACTACTGAGCTTTTTTTGAGGTCGTACAAGGTCGACCCATGTTTTCAAATCACCATTAGAAATATTAAAATGCTTAGGTAGGGGACTATCAGGAACATCGTACTTTTTGTATTTTCTATTTTCTCTCTATTTACTGTAGGCGCCCGATAATTGCGTAAACAATTCCTAACATGTATCAACAATAAAATATATAAGAAACATATTAGAATCATAACTCATATTATCAAGTACAAATAATGGAACTCGATTTTACACTTGCTAGATAATGCGCAGGGAAGAAATGACATCAATGAAACACATCTGGATTCCGGTCCTTTCGTTTCATTAACAAATAAATATATGCTGTCATCGCCTGTGCCCACATAGATTAAGATGGTATCAAAATTGTTTTAAGGAGTTATAAATATTTAAGGTGACGAATCAAATTTTAGAGCACATTACCACTCCATCTACCCAGTTTGACGATTTAAGCGACTGCAACTGATCAAAAAAGAAATTGCGTACTCCATCTACAATTATCTTTTTTCTTCAATATATATCCCGACAAAATAAGAATATTTAAATTACAAAAATATATGCGATAAATTTAAATGTGAAGTGGATAAAAGAATTCGCATACCTATTGTCTGAATCTTCCCAATGCGAGTCCACCAATTCGTTGTCTTCCTCTGAGAGTGGGTAATTAACTTGATGGCAAGCCTAATCAATAGACAAAAGCATTAAGCCTAAACCAACTCCGTATTCCTACCTCACATGAAGTCCTTAAGCAAGAATAACTATGAATGTGGATAAAGGATGAAGGTTTGCTATTACCAGGTCAACGGGTTTTCCAATACTATACTTTTGATGTTTCTTTGACGACGGGTAGGGACGCTTCAAGTAAGCCATTAGCTTATTAAGATTTTCACCTAAAATCTTAGCCCTAGGATCCTAAACAGAAAATTCATAATTGTGAGTATTACCAAATCAAACGCATTTTAACATGTAATTTTTGGGATGATGAATAATACCTCGTCATCATCCGCCGAATTACTCTCCTCTACATGCACCTACTTAAACCGTTAAACAAGTAAGAAATTGGTGATATTTTATTATACTAATATAATACATTAAAATACTATTACAATTTACCTTATCGGTCTCCGTAATATTCTTCCCTTCGTACGGCTTGATCTCCTTTTTAGTTTTTCTCTTTACCCTAATATCACTCGTGTATGGCAACCTCAAGGACGTCGAAGGATATTTCTTTCTCTGTGCCTTACCAGTGATATTTATCACCTATATAAAATAAAAATAAATTGTTAGAAAGTAACATGAAGATTCACTTATTAATTAGATTTTAATATTGCCACCTTTGGCTCTCTTTTGACAGCTTCTTTCAAAACCTTCTCTCTTAAAAGCTCATCTAAATGAAAAATTTGATGTTTTCCCTCTTCATGAGCTTCCATTCTTTCGTTTTCCGTCGTACAGTTATGACTTTTGTAACAAGACTCCTTAGGGGAATGCACTCTTTCTTCTCCCACTTTCATTGATGTGCTCTTCGGTGGCATGTTCTTAGGCATGGGATGCCCCTCTTTTTTGTCCTTATTGAGTACAAATCGATAAAATAAAATTAGAGAAGTTGAAGATTTATTCTAGGAAAAATATATTGAAATTCATTAGACTAGAAAAATCAATGCTCTTACTTTAAGATTTGCAACTTCACGCTCTATCACTTTAACGCGTTCTCTTAGAGCCTCACAAGAATTACATTTACTACCGGACTTTTAGCCCACACTCGATTGCATATTGTAATCTTCTTTCCCGTGTGACGTGAATGAGATATCGAAAATAATCTACAAATATTATCATCAGCTTTTAGCGCATCATGTAAACAATAAATGTAACATGACGAGAACTACGCCTCATACCTTGGGATTTATAAAGCGGCCTCGTAAAAATGGCGATTCTGCTTTTAAATCTTTGGATACCGTAAGTATCTTGGGACAACCATTATAGCTTGCGGCGAAGCTAATTTTGGGAAATGCTCATAAGCTCATATCTGCGATGATGTCACGAACAATATTATGCTCTTTTTATAATATTGAATTTAAATCATTTGAATTGGATGAAAAACTAGTCACGAGGAAGTTACCTGGAGCGCAAATGCACACCCTTCGACAACAGTGTGAGTCTTTGTCGACTTATAGTTCAAAGAATATTTATTCAAAGACTCCATTAAGAAGTCATACACTAACTTTTCCCATGCAAATTTATTGAATTTCTGAATGTCTCAAACCATTTTAACATAAATAATATCAACTTTCTTGTCACGATTGGGAAGCAAAAAGCACACAATAAAGTACAAAAGCGACAATCGTATAAAATATTTGGACTCTGTCATCGAATCTAACTTAGAAAGTGCCGCTAGGATTTCGTCTCTACCAATATCAGATGCTTTCGCAAAGTGTATAATAATAAACGTCTTTATCTCGGGGTCATTTGTATTTGAATTTGGTTGATCACCACCGCTCCAACCCTCAAGTTTTAGTCCTATAACTAATTCAATTTCAAATTCTTCAAATCTTATTCTCCTATCCCTAACTACTAAGACACCACTCTCAATTTCAATATTTTTGATAATTCAAAAAATTAAATTGGGACAAATAGGTACTCTCAACAATGAAAGGAGAGGTGAGAATGTTGTGCATTTGATGCCTTCCCTCTCTTAGGTAAATAAGTCACCGAGGAAGTAACTCATCTTCATATTGCATCTCAGGAGATTCTGGAAAGCGGTAAAGAATTATTAACGTACAATGCCATATTCTAACATTATTACACCAAAGATAGTAATTCAAATATTATTGACAGAGACCATACCATTTTCCCTATCTCCAAATTCAAAAAGGTGCAGGATGACAGTTGGTGATAATATGCTGTAGCCTACAACAACTGTAACTTACAAAATCAAAGCACATAAGAGAATCTAAGAGATCATACAAGTTAAGCAAACAGAATTGTTAAAGAGAGAATGAGCATACATGACTGATATTGAAAACAACATATACCTACACTTAACATAGATTAGTAAAAAGGCACATACAAATGCATGTGGATATTAGGACCTTTAAATGATTAAACTTGATTTTTAGACATCTATCGGGTGATTTGAATATAAGAAAAATATAGTATTTCAAGTGTTCGTTACTATATTTTATAATTTATTATAGACAAAAAAAGCACACACTTACTACTATGTTTCATATGTCTTCATTATGTATAATTTAAAATTATAAAAAAATTTAATAAAAAATATAAAAATATAACCTATATTGTAAACTATAGAACATGAAGAAAAAAAATAAAGACTAACAAATAAGTATAATCTGGAAAATTCAATTAAATAAAAAATAGGTATTTATTCCTTCTTGACTTTAACTTTCTTGAGGATTTTATTGTCTTCATCGTCCGTAGCCTCGTATTCCAAAGTAGTCTTAAAATCCATAGAGAAAAGACTGACCATTTGGAGTGGTCATTGCTCGATGAAATTATGCAAAAAAGTGGATTTCAAGGAGCTTTGGAGAATGGATGAAGAGTTGATAGGGCTTGTTACTCTAGGGAACAGGGATCCCCAAAGGTTTTCCTCCTTAGCTTATTGGTATTATGGCTGGGGGAGCGAGTAGAGAGAAAACTCATTATTTTAGCACTCAACTTGGGTTACTGATCTCATATAGAAGTTGCAAGGCGCTTCCTAATGGTGAAAATCACTTCATGGGCTTGATTTTGTTCTGCTAGAATTGATTAGTGGCCTATGTATTTGAAAAAATTAGAGAAGTTAAAAAAGTGTTGCTGCCTCAATGGCTAGGAAACATGAGAGGAGCAATAGAAGCATCATGATGCGTTTTGCTGAAGGAAAAGTATGGCAGTTTTGATGAGAAGGAAATACACACTGTGTCTAGATCAAAACAATCAGGAGTTTAGAGAGAATTTATTTTCTCAGTTGGTATAATCTGATTAGAAGTTCTTTTAACACAATTAGCTGGAAGAGTCCTAGTTTAATTTGAAGTGTAGTCATAGAAAATTAGAAAATATAGGGATATATAAGGAAGAACATGAGGGTAGATAGAGTAGCTTAGGGTTATTTTGTTCCTAAAATATGAAAACACTAAAATTGATAGAAATAAGAGGATGATTCGTACTTTTATATAGTAGTAAGGATATAGACGTTTAAAAACTAAGATTCCCCTATACCCCCAACTAAGAGAATCTAAGAGATCCTGCCCATAGTGTGTTTGGTAAGCAAACGGGGAGCTGACAGGGAACGGGTGCGAAGTTACAGCTCCATTCATACTATGGAGGCTGCATAAGTGAAAACCCATTGATTTCTTTGAATCAGACGATGGAGATTGGTTTTCATCCAAATCTTCCACACATTGGACAATGGACATACCATCAAAGGTCAAGTTTTTTTTCCCCACCGAAATTGAAATGAAAACTCAAATTTTCAGATATTAATGTTTGGTGGGGAAGATTTCGGACAAAATTTTGGCCGAAATTTCGGTCTCGGTCCCCACCGAAACCAAAACGAAATCCGATTTTTTTATTCAAGATCCATCAGTCAATGGTTTTTCAGTATAGGCACCCGAGTATTTCGATAGGAGGGGATAGAGGATGGAGCAGGGAACCTAAGCACCTAATAGCTCCATCCATATGATCCAGACTCCACTAGACCAAGAGCACTGCACAAGAATGTGATTATAATACCAAAAAAAAAATAGAATACCACATTATAAAATTGAAACTTTTTTAGATCTCGGATTTATTTTTTTTGCATTGATGTACTAATTTGAGTACAAAAATAAGACTCGAAAAGCCGCTAAATCTCATATACATCAAACATGGAAAATGGAGAGAATATGATAGGCAAGCAGAGGCCTTTACATCATAGATTAATAAATAAGTAAATTACGAAAAAAAACTAGAGTATATCAAATAATAACTAGAAAAGTCATCATATCTACGATTACAATGGAAACTTTTATAACATAGATTCCAATTCACTCACTAATATAACAAATAAATAACCAAATTCATAAATAATTTGGGGGCAGATATAGATTTCAGAAGTGTTTTACACTGGTTTGTGTACAGAAAATCTTGCATCTTAAACCCTAAAAATACCTTAACCCTAAAAAAATATAAGCAAAACGCATATCTTCAAACCCTAAAAATAAACCCTAAAAAATATAAGCAAAACACATCTTTAAACCCTAAAAAATATAGGCAAAAAAAAAAAAAACTCACCAAGAGGAAGAAGAGATGTAGCAGAGGACCTTCTTCTTCTTCAATAACCACGCTAAACTCATAAGGGAGCTGCGCAGGAGAAGGGAGCTTCTAAACCAACCTTTGGTGACAGATCTAAACCAAGCCCTGAACATATCTAAAAAAATCCTTGGAGATAGATCTAAACACGCTCGTTCTTCAAAGAATGGACCGTCTTCTTCTTCTGGGACGACCGTCTTCTTCTTCAATAACCACGAACAGAACGCTTTTCAGATTTGGGAGCTGCACAGGAGAAGAGAAGGTGAGAGTCGCGCAGGAAAATCTCGAAAAAAAACCCACCGTCAGATTCTGAAGTACCCTTTATAGAAGGGCATTTCAGTAAACTTGTATGGATGTAATTCGTGGCACGTGTGTCAATTTTAGCAATCTCACGGAAATTAGAAGTTCTGAAAATAGCATATGCCCGATCCTCTAAAACGTTTGCAGCCTATATATTAGGTTAAAACGTTTCTTTTTCTGGGTCGTTTTTCTAATTTTCCCAAAAAAAAATAATTTCATGAGCACATAATGATCTCTGGTAATCATAGATTATCTTCTGTATTGATGCTTCTTGGGAGAAATTCCTTCTAGACTTGTTCTATCATCAGATACACGACCTTTGATGGTCTCAGATACAATGGGCTGCCTTAAAAATTGAGCAATAAGACTTCCTAAAGTGTCAAACTTGTTTTCATTCAGAACACTATCATTCCCCCCATGAATTGAATACAGAGTTTGCATAATTATGGATACATAATTGTATTTAATAATTTGTTCCACATTACATTTCCAAGTTTTTGAAGTGCTTGGCCATTACTATTATCATTTCGAACCAGTAATAACCTGAAGACCATATTCTTCACTAAACTAGGCATCTGAGATCGAAGAGCTGAAGTAAAAAGCTACCGAACTGACAGAAGCGAAAATACAGCTAGAATCCCGAAATCAGAAGCCAGCAGAGGAGAGCTCCTATGCTAAAGGTTTAGCATCAGCTGTGGCAGTGGAGCTGAAGGCACTATCGGAAGAGGTTGCAAAGCTTATGAACTAGAACGAGAGACTTACTGTTGAGTTTTACAATTAACTTACGGGTTGCGACATGGGCGTGGGTTCTGGGCCCGGGTTGTGCATCGGGCTACGAAAATAATAGAAATCACCGAAATTTCGGTAATTCGGCGAAATCATTGAAATCTCGCCAAAATTTTCAATTAACTCCCATTTTGGAAAAAAATTTGTGAATTTCGACGAAATTTGTCACTAAGATTGAGATTTCTATTTCTTATTAAAAAATTAAAAATAATCATATATTTGTAAATTTGGCACAAAATCCACGAGAGCTTTGGGCGTTCGGCGAACATGAAAACTTAAGAGAGAGAGAGGGGGGGGGGGAGAGAGAGACCATTGGGATTGTGGGAGAACACAGAGAGAGAAAGAGAGGGCATTGGGATTGTGGGAGAACCGAGAGAGAGAGAGAGTATGGTTGGTTGAAAAGAGAGATTGTTGCCTAGAAAAGTGGAACCAAGAGATAGAGGCGTGGGGCCTGGGGGATCCCTATAGAGTCACTTGAGGCTTAATATAATAGGTCCTTAAAGGCTGTGTTGTAATGGATAATTGAATTAGATCAAAATAAAAGGTTGTGTTGTAATGAAATTTCTTAGGAAAACTCTGTACAAGGTTGTGTTGTAATGGATAATTTAATTAGATCAAAATAATAAATTAATAAAATAAAATTCAACTATCACAACAGAGAAAATATAATTCAAAAAAATAAATAAAATCTCTAATATCCTAAATATTTCGAACTTAGAACCAGAACTACAAAAAAATTGAGAAAGAATTCGGGATCTAACCTTAGGTTGAATAAGAACTTTAGAGATCGCCTCACTGAAGCTCTCGCCTTGCTAAAAAATCACAGAATCAAACCGTAAACCTAGAAGATAGAGATAATAACCCTAAAAGATAGAGATATCAGCCTTACTGAAGCTAAAAAATTGCAAAATCGAAATAAAACATGAATCATAAACCTAAAAAATCCTTGCCGAATAAAGAAGTCTAATGGAGAGAAATGAGAGAGTCGTCCTTTTAAGAGGATCTGATTCCACCAATTAGATTTTGAAATTCCAACAAAATATTATTATAAAAAAAATCCCTAAAAAATAATTACCTCAAATTTTTATTCAAAATTCCAAAAAAAAAAACCTAAAAATGATTTACCTTTAACGGAGCTGCTTCTTTATCGGTCTCAGAATCGTCTTCAACTTCTTAGAGGACATCGAGACCTTCGAATCAGATGCAATAGAGGAAATCCAGACCTTTGAATCAAGCAATAAAAAAATAAATAGACTCCACTAAATTTTCCAAAAACTAGAGCTCTAAAACACTAAAACAACCAAAGTCTCGGCCAAATCCGAACATCTATATCAGACTGCGCGAGAAAACGCGACATTTACTTGAAATCCACTCATTTTAATGAGAAAAACCAAGATCTAAACCTCACGAAAGCAGAAAAAGGTCAAAATACCTAAGATCTACGGAGAAAAAAGATGAACTAGATAGAGATTACGACCAGGAAGAGTAGCTTAGCCCCATATTTGACCCTGTATCGGATTTCTGCTCTAAACACTACAAAAAACAAGACTATTAGCGGTAGCCAAAAACTGCCGCTATTAAAAAAAACTCCTGCTAATACCCTTGCCGCTAATAGTCTTAATAGGTTTTCTATTAATAACGGCAGTTTTTTAGAGCAAAAAACTGTCGTTAATAGTTGTATTGTTTGTAGTGAAATCTCGATTTCCAACCAAAAAAAGCTCTTGGAAGAAGGGTTGAGAGAGAGGAAGACGAGAGAGAGGCTAGGGTTTCAGAGAGAAAAAGAAGGGTTGAGTGTTACAGCCCAAATTTCTGCACCCCGAAACCTTGCCATCGGCACGATCCTCAAGACCGTACCCCATTCATTTGTACCGAACATTGGTACGACAAGCAATAACTAGACATGATAAAACAATTAATTGAACAATGCGGAAACCAATATGCTAATCTAGGTATAACCTCAAAAGACAATTCTGCTTTCATGCCAACGCAAGAACAGAGAATCGATCTGAACCATCGGTGATGAATAGATCACCTCAGATGGTTTGCCAAGAGAATTATATTAATTTAATTACATTTCCTAAAAATAAGGTTTGACATACCAAGCCGTACAATAAGCTCTCAAAACTCACTCTATCAAAGTTCTCAGCAGAGTCTCCTACAAGAAGTCATCGGGAGGAGGCTCCAACTCTTTTCCGGGCACGTAATCCGAATCATCCGGATCCACGTCTCCCGAAGCCTCGGCCGCTCCTAGTACTGGACCTGCGACGTATAGTCTAAAAGAGTGAGCTACATCCTAGCTCAACATGGAACAACACAATGAATATATAAGTCAAATCCTCACATATATATTCTATGATATTCTTAGCATGATGTATCTATGCACTTGTTGAAAAACAGTTTAAATAATTACAATATGCCTTGAAGTTTACTGGTGATTTGCATGTTTCACTTTATTATTAACTGTTCATGAATTACACTGAATATGCCTAAAGAAAACTTAAATCTTCAAATTAAGTAGTCCTCGAGTAATATAGCATCGAGCCCCGATGGAATACCCTCCATCGTCGTCTAAATAGATAGTTGTTATGAATATATCATTTTGAATATTACCCAGGTCCCTTTCTCATAGGCGACAAGGTTTAATCTCATCTCAACATCCCTAGGATGTGATACTACGTATGGATAGACCGCCGTACCGGTGTACGGATTGGCAGCCGTACCGATCACGGATATCCTGCCGAATTAGTCGTGGGTATCTCGTCACGTCGGTGGGGTATTCTGTTCAAACCTTAAATAACAAAAATATCATGTGCTTTACATATAGTTATTCACCGTGTAAATGTGCTACTTTATATCAATTAGGCCTTATCAGTCCTTATTCAATCTTACTTTACAATCTCTCTTACATCCCTGGGATGTCTAAATTACTCGTATTACACTGATGCCTTTAATACTTTCTCATCCCCTGGAGATGTCTCATTCTTATTTACTTTTACAAGATTTACATAATTAAAGCATGTTTTATTTCATTGGTGTATCATACACACACATGGAGATTATATGATTCAATTCATTTCTATATCACTACATACATGCTCTTGCAATTAAAGTACATGTTCAAGGTGTTCCTTACCTCAAGTCTCTGAAGGTCCAAGCATCAAGGTCCCACACTGCTCCTTATGCTTGTGTTGACACGTACCACATATGGCACACCATAACATATGTAATACATCAATAAAGATACAATAGAGAAGGTCCAAGACCCTCCATGAACCTCAAGGTCCAATTAAGAAGTCAAGTCAAACTGCCAAAATCGATTAATCGATCCCCAAAATCGATTAATCAAAACTCTAAATCGATTAATTGATTCCCAAATCGATTAATCGAAAATCTAAAATTGATTAATCGAAAATCCCAAAGATAGTTAATCGATCCCTAAATTGAGTAGTCGAAAATATAAAATCAATTAATCGATCCTAAATCGATTAATCGAAATCCAAAATCGATTAATCGATTTCTCAAATCGATTAGTCGATTTCCCCAAGCCTTACTTCTTCAGCCACTGGAGGTACTCAGTCGATTAGTCGATTTCTAAATCGATTAATCGATTTCAAGCTCGATTAATCGAACTCGGGCATTCTTACTTTTTCAACTTCTAGACCAAAATCAATTAATCGATTAATCGATTTGGCCAGAACTCAACCCCTTTTCGGGCTGTTCTTCCAAATTTTTTTCTACTTATTTTTCTTTCTTTTCTATTATTTTAATTTGATCATTTAACCCATCTTTCCTATAGCTAATGCACAATAAAGTACTCATTTAAATCTAGCAAAACTCACCTCAAATCAATCTCCTAATTAATTGAATGGTTAGGGTTCCAGCTTTTGCTCCAACGATTCCAATCACATTGAATCCGGCATTTATTGCTCGATCCCAACTTGATTTGCCATTTGCATTAACTCCAATCCCTCACTCTCTCCTTGATCTCTCTCTCTCTCTCTCTTCTTAACTCTCTTCACCAACAAAACAAGAGAAATAACTTCTCTTTTAGGTTTTTAAAACCCTTATAACTCCTCTTGCTTAGGTGTTGAGCATATACACCACAGATAGGTGTACGTGACTCCAAACTAACACCATACACTATGCTAAGGGTCATACTACATCACAAAATAGTTCCATCCTCAAGTCTATTGTTAGACCATCACTTAGTCAACTTATGACCAATCTGGCACGAATCTCGAGGTCACAGTTTATCGCTCAATTTTTTGGGATATTACATTCTCCCCACCTTGAGAATTTTCATCCTCGAAAATGAACTCAAAGGTGTGGTGATTGGGTACCCCACACACGGTGGTGTCACGTACCCGATCATAAAAAATTAACTATTATACCCACACAATGCAAGAAGTAACGTAATGCAAGCGAATTTCCAAAAAGATGATGTATATTTCACTATTCAATTTCCAAAAATTTATAATTTTCACTTTTCTTCATAATTACAATTGACAGTTTAAGTACAACATCACAAAAATCCAAAAAGTGATCACAAAATAACCCCATCGCCATAAGCTCACGCCGTCCCCTCTCCCTGCTAGTCTGGTGCTGGGTGACTCGTCTGGGCTGGCTGCTGTGGCACCGAGCCAGATGCGTCGACATCCGCTGCACCCGTATGGAAACTGGTCGCACCCGCAGTCCAAGCCTGCTCCTGCGCGAAGAGCTGTTGGTAGTCCAACGGATAGATGTACCGCATGGTGTGGTACATCAAAAAGTCTATGCACCGATTCATCTGTTGGTTGTTGGCCTCTAACTGGGCCAGCACGTCCTCAATTGTAGGCGCTAAGTAGCCGCCATTGTAGGATGAGATATGTGGCGTGACGGTGTGATGGCGGGGATGCAATAGAGTTAGAGGGTGCCCCCTCAACTGGTGGAACAACGGGGTGTGCTCCCCCACTGGCGAGTCCTGATGTGGCAGTGGGGATGGTGGTGGTGGTGCTGCTGCTGGTGCTGCCGCTGCTGCCAGGGCTGTTGGGCTCGCAATTGGCAGGGTCCTCTTCAACAATCTATAACTACGACCCCATGAAGCGATGGAGTAGTGCTTCACATGGTCCGTAGCTTTGAGCTTGTGGGGTGAGATGGCATACTCTGGGGCGTTAGAGTAGCACTCAAGCATGCTCGATATGAGACGAGCATAAGGCATTTTCTCCTTTGGTCTTAAATGACCCTTCATCAACTTTCCCTTGATGTAGACTATCCCCTCTAAGACGATCTTGGTGGCGTCGAACCAACGGCCGCAGAATGCCGCGTATAGGGCCTGTTGGACCAACTCCACCCTCTCGGTATCATGGCGCATCGAATAGAGGTTACACTTGATGATTGAATCAAGCATCCACATATAGTGGGGCAAATCGACCCTCCTAATGGACGATCCAAATCCCTTTTTCCCATTGGTCATCTCGATCATGATTTCCTCAAATCTCACCTCTTCTGCAAATGGTGGAAAGAGGGTGGTCTCGGGCATGAAATCCAAGTAGCACTCTAGGGACTCGTGTACATGTCGACGGATAAAGGTGTAGTTACGACCATCAATCTTGGTCGTAATGATGTCATCAGTCGGACCCTCCATCAAGCCCTGGTAAAATAGGTGAACTAGCCTAGGGTAGTAACACCCGTGGAGCGGCTTTATAGGTTACCGAGGCCAACTTTGACCAAATAGTTCCTAGCCCATTTGGTCTCACCCTCGACGTCGGGGTCGGTAAACAAGTCCTCGTTGATAATATATTCGTCTTCAAAGTTCTTTGCCGCCCACCACTCATTTGGTTGGTGCAAGTCTACGGGTGGTGGTGGTAATGTCGGTGAAGACTCGCGCGAAGATGCGCTCGTCGAACCGGATGTGGTATTCGATGACGACGGGGAGGGAGTTTGTACAGGTGACGGTGATGGTGGTGGCGGTGCAACATTCTTACACCATACCGGAAGCTTCGAAGCCACTTGCTTCGTGGTCAAGCGAGTTTGAGGCGGCATTTCGACTTAAAATACAATGAACTTAGGGTTTGATAGCTTAAATTCAAAGGAAAACTCAAAATCTAGGGTTTACCTTAGGTTTCGATCCAAATGCGCGAGGATATCGAGTCGAAATCAGTTCAAACACTCCAAAACCCTAGCTCGGATGAAAGGTAGGAGAAGAAGGGAAATGGCGCCTAAAAATGAGAAGTTCAAAAATTTGTTTCGAATGGGAACCAAAACCCCATTTCTATATATATAGGCCCGATTCGATTAATCGATTTCTAAAATCGATTAATCGGTTTTAAAAACTTACTCCAGCCGCGCGAAATCGATTTCCAAAATCTATTAATCGAAATTCCAAAATTGATTAATTGAATTCATTTCGATTAATTGAATTCGTGGTCATTTAAAATTTTTAGGTTTTCCAACACACTGGCATGTGCCAGTCGATTAATCGATTTCCCAAAATCGATTAATCAAATTTCACCTCAATTAATCGAAATCGTAATGTCCTTAAAATTTTCCAAAATTTCCAGGTCACTGGCATGTGTTAGTCGATTAATCGAATTCCCCTCGATTAATCAAAATTTCACTTTATTAAGTTTCCTGAATCTCCATTCACTGGCGTATGCCAGTTGATCAGTCGACCAAAATCGATTAATCGAATTTCCAAATCGATTAATCGGTTTGAAAATCAATTAATCGATTTTCATCAAAATTCAAAAGTTTTCTTATTTTTTTTATATTTTTATATCTTTTTTGTTTCCTTGGTAGTACATGACCAGTGGGTCATTGGTTTTGTGAAGTATGTCTTCATAACCATTGCGTGGACTCTCGACCATGCATTCTACATTGCATCACAGCATAATTTTTATATTAACATTCTCTCCATTTGATAAATTGGCCAAATGGTCAACATTTGATTACAATGGAAGGTTTAAATCCGCAAACATGCTTGCGGTGGTATAATTTTTGACTCTCAAGTTGTTGCAAACAAGTCCGGATATTGTTCTTTCACGTCGGCCTCTCGTTCCCACGTAGCTTCTTCGGTCGGATGATTCCTCCATTGAACAATCACTAATGAAATCACTTTTGTCCGCAACACTTGTTCCTTTCAATCTAATATTTCCGTCGGTTCCTCTATCATGCTCATGTCTTCATGCATCTCTAATGGTTGACCGCTCAACACGTGATCAGGGCCATTAATATACTTCTTGAGCATAGATACGTGAAACACATTGTGCACCCGATTGAATAGTGATGGTAATCCAATGCGGTAAGCAACTTCCCCTACTCAACCCAGAACTTCGAATGGTCCAAGATAGCGGGGACTTAACTTCCCTCTTTTTCCAAATCTCATCACCCCCTTCATAGGCGACACTTTCACGAATACATGTTCACCCACCTTATAGTCTATACTGGTCCACTTGATGTCAGCGTAGCTTTTCTACCTACTCTGTGCCGCTTTGAGTTTGGCCCTTATCATACGAACATAGGTGGCATTATCCTCAAGTATCTCGGGTCCCAAAATAAATTTCTCACCGGTTTCTTCCCAATTAATAGGCGATCTACATCGCCGTCCATAAAGAGCTTCATACGATGCCATGCCGATGCTCGTATGAAAACTGTTGTTGTATGCAAACTCAATCAATGATAGGTGTTGATCCCATGAGCCTTGCAATTCTAACATTCACACCCTAAGCATGTCCTCGATGATCTGATTTACCCGCTCTGTTTGCCCATCAGTTTGCGAATGGAATGTTGAACTGAAATTCAATCGCGTTCCCATTCCCTCTTGAAATTTCTTCTAAAACTTTGATGTATATAATGGGTCACGGTCAGAAACAATGCTACTTTGAATCCCATGCAAACAGACGATCTCTTTCATATATAGCTCTGCGAGTCTTCTCGCCGTATACATCGTGTTGTAAGGCAAGAAGTGTGCTGACTTCCTTAATCGATCGACCACTACCCAAATGGCATTGTACTTCTTTGTAGTACACAGTAGCCCAATGATGAAGTCCATAGAGATCGATTCCCACTTCCATTCCGGTATAAGTAGAGGCTACAATAACCCCGCAGGGTGTCTATGGTCGATCTTTACTTGCTGGCACGTCAAACACCGCGACACGTACTCTGCCACGTCTTGTTTCAACCCTCTCCACCAGTAATTCTTTTTTAAATCTTGGTATATTTTTGTGCTACCTGGGTGAATCACATAATTTGACTTGTGAGATTCATCAAGGATAGTCTGTCGTAGATCCGCATTGTCCGGAATGCAGAGACGGCCCTTGAACAATAAGGAACCATCTTCTTTCACTAAGAAGCCCGATTTGATGCCTTCAATCACATCTTGACGAATCTTGGTTAAAGCCGGGTCTTTCATCTGTAGCTTGTGGATACGCTCAAATATCACTGGCCTCACTGAAATGCTTGCCAATAAGACTCCTGTCGCTTGCGACTCGATGTTTGCATCATACAGTACCAGATCTTCAAATAACTTCCATTTGTGCATACCCAAAATCAAACTAGCCAACTGAGGTGAACCCTTCTGACTCAAGGCATCTGCTACTACATTAGCCTTGCCTGGACGGTACTGTATGGAATAGTCATAGTCCTTGAGGAACTCCATCCATCTGCGCTGCCTCATATTTAGTTCCTTTTGTGTAAACAAATATCTAAGGCTCTTGTTGTCGGTGAAAATCTCAAAGGTCTCACCGTACAAGTAATGTCATCAAATCTTCAGCGCAAATATGACCGCTGCCAGTTCCAGATCATGTGTCGGATAATTTTTCTCATGTTCTTTCAGCTATCTCGACCCGTAAGCTATCACCTTTCTGTGTTGGTTGAGTACACAACCCAAACCATTATACGAAGCATCACTGTAGACTGCGAATCCTCCACTACCTGACGGAATCGCTAGTACTGGAGCTGAAGTGAGTCTCTTCTTGAGTTATTGAAAACTCTTCTTGCATGTCTTAATCCATTCGAACCTTGCATCCTTCCGTGTAAGTCTCGTGAGTGGTCCCGATATTTTTGAAAAACCCTCAACGAAACGCCGATAATAGCTAGCTAGTCCGAGGAAACTACGAACGTCAGTCACGGTCTTTGGTTGCTCCCAATTGACTACTACTTCTATCTTAGCCAAGTCAACTATGACACCATGCTTTAAGATGACATGTCCCAAAAAACTAACTTCCTCTAACCAAAACTCGCACTTGCTGAGCTTGACATACAGTTGGTGTTCACGCAAGGTTTGTAGAGCAATCCTCAAGTGTTCTTCGTGTTCCGCTTTGGACTTAGAGTATATTAAAATATTATCGACGAACACGACGATGCAGGAATCCAGGTGTGGTTTAAACACCCGATTCATCAAATCCATAAACGACGCCGGTGCATTCGTCAACCCAAACGGCATCACTAAGAATTCATAGTGTCCGTACCGTGTCCTGAAAGCAGTCTTCTGGATGTCCTCTGCCTTGACTCTCAACTGATGGTATCTAGATCTTAGATCGATCTTGGAGAAATACCTTGCTCCTTATAGCTGGTCGAATAAGTCATCTATTCTAAGCAAATGATACCTATTCTTTATAGTGAGTTTGTTTAATTGCCGATAGTCAATGTACAGACTCATTGACCCATCTTTCTTCTTTACAAACAAGACCGGTGCTCCCCATGGAGACATGCTCAGTCTAACAAATCCCTTATCCATGAACTCTTGTAACTGCTCTTTCAACTCCTTCAACTCAGCAAGAGTCATTCTGTACGGTGCTTTAGAAACAGGCTCCATTCCTAGTGCTAAGTCGATGGCGAACTCAACTTCTCTATATGGAGGTAATCTGGGTAATTCTTCCAAAATACGTCAACGAAGTCTCGCACAACTTCTATCTCCGAAATAATTTTCTTCTCTTCCTTATCCTCCTTCAAGAATGCCAAGTATCTACTACACCCTTTTCTGATCAAGCGCTCGGCCCTGATTGCAGAGATAAGTGGCATACATGTCGACCTCTCCCCTCGAAATCGAAACGATCTCCTTGTGTTAGGTCTGAAGATGACGACCTTATTCTTGCAATCCACAGTTGCACAATGAGTGGACAACCAATCCATGCCAAGGATCACGTCGAATCCTTGCATGTCTAACATAATCAAGTTTGTCGATAGTTCAAAGACGTCTCCATCCATGATTCAAACAGTCATCTTCCCTTACACGAGTCGCATGAATTCCATCTGATTATGTTTGAGCGAGTCGCATGAATTCCACTCCATACTCTCTAACAGTCATCTTCCCTTACACGAGTTGTAAAAACTGGATCTCCATATGATTCCTCACAACTTCTGAGAAATACTGTTTATTGAACTCTTCAACGAATTCATCCCACGTCTAGGGCAAATCTGGAGTCTCCTGAGCCCTAGTCCGTGAAACGGACTTCCACCAAGGCCCAGCCTCCCCATCTAACATGTAGGCTGCCCAACGGACACTCTTGCCCTTTGTGCACGTGAGCACACTAAATACTTTTTCCATCTCACTCAGCCAGTTCTCAGCTGCCATGGGCTCTGCCTACCTCGAAAAGCTAGGTCTCATCCTCCTAAACTCGATGCTTGAAGACACGCGGTGTGAGCCATTGGAGGTGTAGGTGGTGATCTTTGCTTGGGCGTGAGTGCCAAAGATCTTTGTCTGCTGTGCCATGGCAGTCGCCATGGTTTTCATAGTGTGCATCATCCTCTGACGCTCCTCTCTATCTTCATTTCTTTCTCTGACTCTCTCTTGTTCCCTCTGATCTCGATCCTGACGATCTCGATCTTGATTCTCTGCCTGATCTTGGCTCCCTTGGCCACCACTACCTGAAGCCCCTCCATCTCTCAGAGGCACTCGATTGGCATTCAATATAAAATCATCTCGACTATGCAAACTTCTACTATGGCCGCCCCTGGGTCGACCCCTTCCTCTAGAAGACATAACGGTCTGCACGTGAAGCCAAAGTTTCATCAGCAGAAGTCCCTATGCTTTGACAAAAATAATGATTGTCAAAATTTCTAAAAGAAAATACTTTGATACCAACTGTGACAGCCCAGATTTCGACACTCTGAAACCCGTGCCATCGGCACGATCCTCAAGACTGTGCCCCATTCATCTGTACGAAACATTGGTACGGCAAGCAATAACTAGATATGATAAAACAATTAATTGAACAATGCGGAAATCAATATGCTAATCTAGGTATAACCTCAAAAGACAGTTTTACTTTCATGCCAACGCATGAACAAAGAATCCATCTGAACCATCGGTGATGAACAGATCACCTCAGATGGTTTGCTAAGAGAATTATATTAACTTAATTACATTTCCCAAAAATAAGGCTTGGCATACCAAGCCATACAATAAGCTCTCAAAACTCACTCTATCAAAGTGCTCAGCAGAGTCTCCTAGAAGAAGTCCTCGGGAGGAGGCTCCAACTCTTCCTCGGGCACGTAATCCGAATCACCCGGGTCCACATCTCTCGAAGCCGCGGCCACCGCTAGTACTGGACCTGCGACGTATAGTCTAAAAGGGTGAGCTACATCCTAGCTCAATAGGGAACAACACAATGAACATATAAGTCAAATCCTCACATATATTCTATGATATTCTTAGCATGATGTATCTATGCACTTATTGGAAAACAGTTTAAATAATTACAATATGCCTTGAAGTTTACTGGTGGTTTGCATGTTTCACTTTATTATTACCTATTCATAAATTACACTAAATAGGCCTAAAGAAAACTTAAATCTTCAACTTAAGTAGTCGCTAAGCAATATAGCATCGAGCCCCGATGGAATACCCTCCATCATCGTCTAAATAGACAGTTGTTATGAATATATCATTTTGAATACTACCCAGGTCCCTTTCTCATAGGCGACGGGGTTTAATCTCATCTCAACATCCCTGGGATGTGCTACTGCGTATGGATAGACCGCCGTATCGGTATACGGATTGGCCGCCATACCGGTCACGGATATCCTGTCGAGTCAGTCGTGGGTATCCCGCCACGTCGGTGGGATATTTTGTTCAAACCTTAAATAGCAAAAATATCATGTGCTTTACATATAGTTATTCACCGTGTAAATGTGCTACTTTATATCAATTAGGCCTTATCAGTCCTTGTTCAATATTACTTTACAATCTCTCTTACATTCATGGGATGTCTAAATTACTCGCATCACACTGATGCCTTTATCACTTTCTCATCCCCTGGGGATGTCTCATTCTTATTTACTTTTGCAAGATTTACATAATTAAAGCATGTTTCATTTCATTGGTGTATCACACACACACACACATGGAGATTGTATGATTCACTTCATTTCTATGTTACTACATACATGCTCTTGCAATTAAAGTACATGTTCAAGGTGTTCCTTACCTCAGTTCTCTGAAGGTCCAAGCATCAAGGTCCCACACGGCTCCTTATGCTTATATTCACACGCATCACCTATGGCACACCATAACATATGCAACATATCAATAAAGATGCAATAGAGAAGGTCCAAGACCCTCCATGAACCTCAAGGTCTAATTAAGAAGTCAAGTCAAACTGCCAAAATCGATTAATCGATCTCCAAAATCGATTAATCGAAACTCTAAATCGATTAATCAATTCCTAAATTGATTAATCGAAAATCCAAAATCGATTAATCGATCCCAAATCGATTAATCAAAAATCCCAAAGATAGTTAATTGATCCCTAAATCGAGTAGTCGAAAATCCAAAATCGATTAATCGATCTCAAAGAGATTAATCGAAATCCAAAATTGATTAATCGATTTCCCAAATCGATTAGTTGATTTCCCCAAGCCTTACTTCTCCAACCCCTGGAGGTACTCAGTCGATTTCTAAATCGATTAATCGACTTTCAAAATTGATTAATCGATTTCAAGATCGATTAATCGAACTTGGGCATTCTTGTTTTTTTAACTTCTAGACCAAAATCGATTAATCAATTATCTAAATCAATTAATCGATTTGGCCAGAACTCAGCCCCTTTTCGGGTTGTTCTTTCAAATCTTTTTCTTCTTATTTTTCTTTCTTTTCTATAATTTTAATTTGATCATTTTAACCCATCTTTCCTATAGCTAATGCACAACAAAGTACTCATTTAAATCTAGCAAAACTCACCTCAAATCAATCTCCTAATTGATTGAATAGTTGATTTGAATGGTTAGGGTTCCAACTTTTGCTCCAACGATTCCAATCACGTTGAATTCGGCATTTATTGCTCGATCCCAACTTGATTTGCCATTTGCATTAACTCCACTCTCTCCTTGATCTCTCTCTCTCTCTCTTCTTAACTCTCTTCACCAACAAAACAAGAGAAATAACTTCTCTTTTAGGTTTTTAAAACCCTTATAACTCTTCTTGCTTAGGTGTTGAGCACATACACAACAGATAGGTGTACGTGACTCCAAACTAACACCATACACTATGCTAAGGGTCATACTACATCACAAAATAGTTCCATCCTCAAGTCTACTGTTTGACTATCACTTGGTCAACCTACGACCAATCGGGCATGGATTCCGAGGTCACTATTTATTGCTCAATTTTTGGGGATATTACATTGAGAGAGAAAAGAGAGGGTTGAGGGTCGGCCCGATTGATTTGCGTGTGACGATAGCACGTGGTGAGAGGCTGTTTTAATAAATCAATTTTTAATTTAAAAAACCACTGCATTAACTTAAAAAACTATTATTTTAGGCAATAGAATATTACACCACTATTTTAAGCAGTAGTTTATTTTATGTTGTCATAGTGGTTTTTCCCTCATTTTGAAGTAGTGCATGGGTTGAGGATTGGTAGATGCAGTAGGGATTTGTCAAGCCAGGTGTGTATCTAACCCTCCAAGGAGTTGAATAGCTGCGAAGGGATTCAATAAGGGACTTTTGAGTCAGATTGAATCTCAATGGAAAAGTTATCTGGATTGTGAACAAGAGCATCATACAAAATTCTAAATTCAATTTCTGTAATAGATGTAGAAGGCAGCGGTGAGATGTCCTCCTTAATCTAGGCAATTTTTAACTCTATAAACGACAGAGCTTGTTGCATTATTTCCAACTTTACTTTGTTTCTAGATAACCAGAGTTTTGATTGTACAAAGCACATCATCATGATTTTCGCTTTGTCTAGTCCACTCCAGATGTTAAGGATGATGATGTTCAGTAGAAACCAATGACGAATTTGAATGTTAAAAATCTTGCCAAAATGATTCCAAACTTCTCTAGATATTGGGCAGCAAAAAATGATGTGTTTGGTTGATTCTATATCAAAGTGACAGAGAGGGCAGCATGATGCCATGGGGGATTTTTTGAAGCAAAAAGTGTGACTTTTAGCAGGATCTGCGTATTCCAAATGCATTTCTAGCTACTACTGACTACTGCCTTCTTCTCTCCCGAGTTACACCACATCCTCTAAGGATTAATGGGCTCTTGACCGGCATTTAAATACCAAAGTTGCATTTAAATCATCTTACACCATTAAAATTATACTCTCTTTTTTTCTATCCCACACCATCATTGGAAGATATCTCAGCCCAAAGAAATACACCTATAAGTGGATGGAAACCATGTGATTGATGAACTTTAATATCAGACATAAGAACTAAAAACAACATTAATATCAGATGTCATAGTCAACAGATCAAATGGTTTAAATCTCCTTAAAAAATCATTTTTGGGCCTGTTGCACTTCAATCTATGACCTATTTGTTGGAAAACATTTATTGAAAGATGGAAGTTAAAAATAAAGAAGATGAAATCAATGGTAGAACTTAGAGACACGCTAAGATAAATGCTTTCTCTAAACGTTATTTACCTCATTTTGGTTAGAACCGTGATAGCAAAAGAGGACAATAGCAAGCACGTTCCCGAGATACAACCAAGCCCAACCCTCTGTAATTCTTCTTGTGTTTGCACTCATAAAAAAAAAAATTCTGAACACTACATAATATGCCCAAAAAGAAAAAAAGAAATTCTTATTTTCTTGTGTCTTTTTTAAAAAAAAAATTTAACGGAGATCTTATCTCTATTTATAGAGAAAATCTCCAACTATTGTGCCTTTTCAGATTACGGTGAAAAGATTTCAGATTTGTGTCTTTTAAGAGAGTTGTGTCTTTTCACATAACGGTAAAAAGATAAATCGATTCACTTGTGTCTTTTAAGAGAGTTCTCTTTTCACATAACCGTAAAAAAAAATCGATTCACTTGTGTCTTTTTAGATTTATGATGAAGAGAAAGAGATGCTAGACTTGTGTCTCTTAAGATTTACGGTGAAGAGATAAATCCAAATCTAAAAAAACACTTCTTTAAAAAATGATTTTTACAAGTTTGCCATCAACATAATAAATTAAGAAAGTTTTTTTAAAACTCTTTAAAATATACAACAATCTCTCACTATTTTAAAAGTTTTAAAAATATACAACAATCCCCACTATTTTAAAAAGTCTTTTTTTTTAAATAATCTATTTTGGCATATGAAAATTATAATGCATAAATGAAAGTATCTAAAAGATTTGAACTTTCACTTAGTGTAAGTATATCAAAGTTTATCAAGCTGCTTAATGACTTATAGTCTTGAACTAAGGACCTTATCCAACAAATCGGATATACTACACACATTATAATTTATAAAACTTAGTGTTCTTAAAAAGCCAACACATTTATGGCCATGTGCTTTACCCTAGTTTCTTGAGTACTCTAGAAGAGTCTATTGCTCCATAGGAAGCGGCCTATCTTCCACACTTAAATAGGTGAATCCATCAAGAGTGGCTCCTGTATACAACTACAACTTAAATAAGGCTATATATTCATTAAGAGAATCAATCTCATCCACTCTCACAGGATTAACACTAGTTTAGTCGACATAAGGGAATTAATTATTTTTGAACATATAGTTCATTCTAGTGCCAACACAATCACTCGTTCAATTTATTTTTTCCATTAAACGTAAGCGATGGTTTACAAAACTTAGGTTGGGTTCCCATTGAAGGTGACTTTTATTTTATAGACCTCAACCCCATTCCATTAGATGTCTTATGTAAGTATTCTCTTGCAAGGCCCTTCGTAAAAGGATCGGCCAAATTCTCTTTCGACCTTACATAATCTAAAGCCGCTACTCAACCGTTGAGTAGACTTTTGACATAGTTATGTCTCAAACTTATATGTCTATTTTTACCATTATATGTCTTATGAATCGCTTGTTTTAAAGTCGCTTCATTATCACAGTATATGGTAATTACAGTGACAAGCTTATCCCCTATAGGTACGTCTACCAATAGGTTTTTAAGTCATTCTGCTTCTTTACATGTTGCAACAAGTGCAATAAATTCAGCTTTCATAGTAGTATGAGTTATGCAAGTTTACTTTTTAGATCTCAAAAAATAGCTCCACTTGCCATAGTGAAAATCCAACTAGTCATAGACTTTGATTCTTCACTATCTGTGTTCGAACTGGCATTACTATATCCTTCTAGAATAGCAGGATAGTCAAGATAATGCAAGGCATAATTTATAGTCCCTCTAAAATATTTGAGTACTCGATATATAATATCCTAATGTTCTTGACCAGGGTTATTAGTATATCTACTGAGTTTACCCACAGCATAGGCAATATTTGGACGAGTACAATGCATTGCATACATTAGACTACTCACTACCCTTGCATATTTTAGTTGAGAAATACACCTTCCAGTATTCTTTCTCAATTTTAAATTAGGATCATAAGGGGTAGAAACTGAATTACAATCATAGAAATCAAATTTTCTACGGAACTTCTCAATATAATGAGATTGGGTTAAAGATATATCCTTATCATTTCTTATTAATTTGATTCCTAAAATTATATCAGCTTCTCTCATATCCTTTATCTTAAATTTTGAAGAAAAAAATAGTTTGGTCTTAATTATGCACTTTATGTCTGTACCAAATATGAGCATATCGTCAACATAAAGATAGATAATAACATCAGAGGTTTTATTAAATTTACTATATACACATTTATCTGCTTCATGGACCTTATAACCATTTGATAACATCACTTTATCAAATTTATCATGCCATAACTTGGGAGCCTGTTTCAAACCATACAATGATCTGACCAACTTACATACTTTATGCTCTTGACCTTTTATAACAAATCCTTCGGGTTGTTCCATATATATCTCTTCAGTGAGATTACCATTTAAAAATATTTTTTTTATATCCATTTGATGAATGATTAGATGGTGAACTGAAGTTAACGCCAACAAGAGTCTAATAGTGGATATTTTAGCAACATGTGTATCAGTATCAAAATAATCAATTCCTTCTTTTTGTCGAAAGCCTTTAGCCAATAATCTAGCTTTGAACTTATCTATGGATCTATCAGCTCTTAATTTCTTTCTAAATATCCACTTATACCCTATTGGTTTTGAATCAGCGGGTAAGTCGACTAATACCCAAGTGTTATTAGATAAAATTGAGTACATTTCATCATCGATGGCTTCTTTCCAAAAAAATGAATCAATTGATGATAATGCGCCCTTAAGGGTTATAGGGTCGCCCTTAATATTAAAAATACAATATTCCCTCTTAATATTATTTCTATTTCCCTCTACGAGAAAAACATAAAAGTCAGGTCCAAAAGTGGTATGATGTCTTGCTCGTTTACTCCTTTTAGATTCTATGGATTTAAAAATAGGATTATTACTCACAACAATATCGTTGTTGGAAGCAATAACATCATTGCTAGAAGCAACAATATCATTTTTAGAAGAACTAGAGATGCTCAAATCTTGATTTTGATTTATGGCGATCGAGATAAACTATATTCTCAAAAAATTTTGCATCTCTAGATTTAATAATGACATTATTTTCTAAATCCCAAAACCTATATGATTTGCTATGTTGTGCATAACTAATAAATATGTATTTCATATGGGGTTATATTCTGATTTTTAAAAGGTACTGTTGTTGCTTCTTTGTGTGCTTGATTTGTGTGTGTTTTGAAAACAGTTTTAAAGTTGCCAAATTACAGTGGCTCTAGACTAATAAGAAATTAAAGAAATATCAGCACAGTTAGAAGAGAATTAGCCTGCAAGATCAGGGCCAATTGTAGCAAGTTTTAAAAGTAAGTGAGTGAAAGATCGTCCACAGAGAATTTGTTTAAAATGTAAGATAAACCTCCAGATCTGAGCTACCAGATCTGGCTTCTTAGCCTCTCTAGAAAGCTGATGAGAGGTTTGAATTTGTCACATTTAACTAACTAAAAACAAAGAAAAATTTTAACTAAATGATCCAGATCCGAGTTGGGGGAGTGATTGAAACAAAGATGGAGAAGTAATATCTAAATCTGATTTGGTCTTTGAAATCTAATGAGAATAACTATGACTCGGCGGTGATCCAATCTTCATCGGCTACAAACACATGTAAGAGATAAATGAAATTCAAGGATTAGGCTTACACTTATGGCTATGGTCTGTCCACTTTAATGGCCACAAACCATCCAATAGTCTTTAATCCAAATCCTTAGTTTAGAACAAGAAGCATCACTACAAATGCCGTGAGAGATTAGGTTACCAACACTAATTCTCACAGGATTAATGAATCAAGGGAAATTGCATGAAAAAGCAGAATCTAAAGGAGTCTAATACAATAAGGAGATCGGAGGAACCCTTAACATGAGTCCAATTGAGAAAATACGGTTTCTGACAACCTTTTCAAATCCACAGATTACAATTACAGAGCGCACTTAAGCGACTCTCGATTTGTAGTCTTGAATACAACTCTCTTTTGAATTACGAAATGTCTCACTCTCAATTGCAAGTCAAAGTGAAGCTATTACGGGATTTGGACAAACTATCTGGTTTGGAAATGGGGAATAGGAATGAAACTCAAAATGGATGTCCAAATTGGGCAAATGGTTCGTCTATTTATAGTTTTCCCCAAGTCCAACTCGGATGTGTTTCAACCAATCGGAGGTGCTCGAATGTATTGACCAATGGTGGTCGAGCACGAGGATCGGATCTGTTCTCGCCAATCAATTCTTCGATTTGGTTAATAATTGATAGAAGCATCAATTCTGTTATGTAATTCAAAAATCTGTTTGAGCTTCTAGAAGTTCCCGCCAAATAATTTCATCCTTGGGTGTTCACATGGGGTGGAATATACCTTTGGTTCGTGCTCAGAATCTTCCGAAATGTCCTTGGGTTTTAAAACGCATTGGGACGCGTGCAACAGTTTACTGAATTGCCCTTGTTAAAGCTGCGAATCTCCAGAATACCTTTTCGCAGAGCTTAAGGGCCTTTTCGCAAAGTGCTGTGGCTTCTGAAGCTCTTTTCGCAATGTTCAATCTCTCTTCGAATTGTGTTTTCTCCTTTTCGCAAAGTTCAATCTTCTTTTCGAAAAGTTCAGATGCTCTTCGAAAACTAAGCCTGGAGGTTTATTCCTTTTCGCAGAGTTCCAGGTTCTTTACGAAACGTACAGGTTCTTTGCGAAAAGAACTCTGTATTGCATTTCTCTGTTCGAATTGTCCCCTGCTTTTCTTACAGGTCTTTGCCTCTTTCTTTTAGACTTTTCCACAGCTGATGAGGTTGTTTCTTCACTTCCTTCCTTTGGACTGACATGGATTGTCATCTTTTTGGCACTTTTGAGCTGCTTTTATGGTTAAGCCTGTCTTTATTGTTAGCTGCAACATAGGCACTTAAAACACTTATTTAGTTCTCTCAAAGGTCTATCAAGACTTAAGTTTAGGGGTGAAAAATGGTTTTTCACTTGTCAACAGGTACTCTATTCAATATATAGCAAGATGTAAGTAAAGCTTCACCCCACATATTCTTCGATAAACCAGAATTTAACAACATAGCATTTATCATATTTACAAGAGTACGATTCTTTCTTTCTGTAACTTTGTTTTGCTGATGTGTATAAGGGGCGATAACTTGATAAATAATACCATGAGATTCACAAAACTCATCAAAGCCGTGTGATAAATATTTTCCATCCCTATCGCTCCGTAAGACCTTAATTAAAGTCTTCAATTGATTCTCAACATCTGCTTTATAAATCTTAAATTTGTCAAGTGCCTCATCCTTTGATCTCAATAAGTAGATGTATGTAAACTTAGAAAAATCATCAATGAAGATAATAAAATATTTCTTACCTCCACGAGTTTCAGTATTTTTAAGTCACATATATCGGGATGGATGAGGCCTAATTTTTCAAAACTCCTTTCCACACTTGGAAAAGGTTTTCAAACAATCTTCGCCTGTGCACAAATTTTACATTTATCCAAGACAGAAGTATCACATTTAGGAATTAAATCTAAATTTATCATACTCTTCATAGAACTAGAATTTAGATGTTCTAATCTACCATGCCACAAACTAAAGAATCAACGATATAAGGAGAACTAGAAATTTCATTCACAATGTTAAGTTTGATCATCCCATTAGAAGAGTAACCCTTGCCTAGAAACATCCCATTCTTTGATAAGATTAACTTATCGGACTCATAAACCATCTTGATGCCACTTTTATTGAAGATGTCACCCGATATAAGCTTTTTGCGCATATCAGGTACATAATGAACCTTAGTAAGAGTGACTTCTTTACCTGAAGTGAACTTGAGATCCACGATACTAATTCCAAGAACCTTTTCTATGACATGGGTACCAAGTAGCATTGCACCATCATTCATAGGTGTGTATGTTTTGAACATACTGCGATCGTTAGAAATGTGAATTGTAGCACCAGTATCCAGCCACCATCATTCATCTTTCGTCATAGAGTTGGCGACACTAATCATGGCTATGATCTTCTTCTCAGTGAGATTCGCTTGAGATGGTGTTTATTGTTTTTTGCGAAAACGACAATCTCTAGCAAAATGACCAGATTTATCACAAACATAACAAACTCCATATTTCTTCTTGGATTTATCCTGCTCATTTTGATCAGCAGTGGGTTTCCTCTTGAACTGGGTTTTATTCTTATTTGACTTCAAGTTCTTATTTGGTTTCGAATCATTTAATTTAATGTTTCCAACCAAATTTGCCTTTGGATCAACTCTTTTATCATCTTTAAAATTAAGAGCTTATGGATCCATAGATGCTTCCATGTCGCAAAATAACGTTTAGAATTGTTGAAAATTTTTTATTGGAAGATGGAAGCAAAAAATAAAGAAGATAAAATCAAGGGTAGAACTTAGAGGCACGTTAAGATAAGCACGCTCTCTAAATACTATTTGCCTCTTTCCGATTAGAACCGCGATAACAAAAGAGGATAGTAGCAAACACGTTCTCGGGATACAACCAAGCCCAACCCTCTGTAATTCTTCTTGTGTTTGCACTCACAAAAAAATAATTCTGAACACTACGTAATATGCTCAAAAAGAAAAAAAGAAATTCTTATTTTCTTGTGTCTTTTTTTTTTTTTTTTTTTTTTTTTTTTTAACGGAGATCTTATCTCTATTTATAGAGAAAATCTCCAACTATTATGTCTTTTCAGATTACGGTGAAAAGATTTCAAATTTGTGTCTTTTCACATAACGGTAAAAAGAAAAATTGATTCACTTGTGTATTTTAATAGAGTTGTGTCTTTTCACATAACCGTAAAAGAAAATCGATTTACTCGTGTCTTTTCAGATTTATGATGAAGAGATGCTAGACTTGTGTCTCTTAAGATTTACGGTGAAGAGATAAATGTAAGCTCCATATGATAAAATTAAAGGCGGAAATGATTAACCAAAATTATACTTCTATTCGTAGTGTACTGATTTATGATGTCGAGATTTGAGAATCTTTAAGTCTATGCAAACCTTTCTAATATGCAGAAATGAATTCTATAGGCTTCTTTTTCTCGTATGTTTTTGCTAGACCTGCGACCTCAAAGATAGAATAGCTTTATAATCTCTCTGCCATCATTGAGAGATTGTGGGCTAAAATTTAGGTACATAATCCCACTTTTCAAATAACCACTTAACCATATGGGCATGATCCGATTTTCCAAAACCTCTTAATCGTATGGGGCTAATGGGTCAAATCATAGTGGGTCTTAATGTGACAACTGGGCCACACCGAATCTTAAATGAGATCCGGCTAACATTCTCTCATTTGGCCCATGTTGATTAAAATTTGATTAAAAAAATATATAATTAATGTATGGCCATACTCATTTTAAAACAAAAGAAATAAATAAATAAATAAAAGTGACATCTTTCCCCTTTAGATTTTGGATAACCTTATACTTTATTGAATGTTTTTCAAACATATGAATCATCGCGATTAATGCTTAGATTTATTAGACATTACCTTCAATGTATTACAATGCTTTTAGTCACATCCAACGAGTGCTATATGTGGTATAGTTCTTTATAAATAAGTCTCCAATGCTTATTCTAAGTCCTACTTTATTTATCAACATGGACAATTTGTCATCATTTTCCTCATGTATACAAGCCTAAGTGAGACAGATAAACTAAGAATCATCAATAAATTAATTACAAATTAAACTTGATGGTGTCATGATGTACATCAAATTCATGAAAATTCAATTAGACTCATATGATCCATATATTCTTTATACAATTTGGGCGGTAAACCTTTTGTCATGGGATCTACAATCATTGATGTGATTCTAATTTCTTCAATTGACACCTGGCGATTCTGAACACGCTCTCTAACAATAAGATACTTTATGTCAATGAATTTGTTGGTACTAATACTTGAATTGTTGTTAGAGTAAATCACTGCTGTGAAATTATCACAATAGATCCTTAATAGCTTAGACATTGAGTCAACAATCTTAAGCCCTGTGATAAAATTGCGCAGCCAGAGAGCCTGTGCTGTAGCTTCATAGCAACCTACATACTCTGCTTCCATGGTGGAAGATGTGGTCAATATTTGCTTCTTACTTCTCCACGAGATAGCACCTCCAGCAAGAAGAAAAATGTATCCTGAGGTTGACCTTCTAGTGTCAAGGCATCCACCAAAATCAGTGTCTGAATATCCGAACACTTCTAGATGATCTGATCGTCTATATGTAAGCATGTAGTTCTTTGTTCCTTGTAGATACCGCATCACTTTCTTTGCAACTCGCAAGTGATCTATTCCTGATTGTTTTGATGTTTGCCTAACATTCTCATTGCAAATGCAATGTCTGATCTCGTAGAGACTTGAGCATACATCAGATTACCTACTACATATGCATAAGGGACATTTTTTATTTCCTCCCTTTCTAAGTTATTTTTCGAACACTGGTGTAGATTGAATTTCTCACCCTTGACAATGGGTGCTTCCCCAGGTGAGCAATTTTCCATTCGAAATCTTTCTAACACTTTGTTGATATAGACCTTTTGAGATAATCCTAATGTCCCTTGAGACCTATCTCTGTGAATCTCTATGCCAAGAACATAGGATGCCTCACCCATATCCTTCATCTCAAAGTTTCAAGAGAGAAATTGCTTTACTTCATGTAGCAATCTTAAGTCATTACTGGCAAGCAGAATGTCATCCACATATAGGACTAAGAAAATGAATTTGCTCCCACTAAATTTAGTGTATACACAATTATCTACAATATTTTCTTTGAAACCAAATGAGGTTATAACATTGTGAAATTTATGATACCATTATCGGGAGGCCTGTTTTAGCCTATATATGAATGTCCTAAGTTTGCATACCAACTGATTTCCTTCACATGAAGAAAATCCTTTGTGTTTACACATATAAACCACTTCCTCTAAGTCTCCATTTAGGAATGCTGTCTTCACATCCATTTGATGTAGCTCTAGATCATAATGAGCTACCAATGTCATGACCACTCGCAACGAATCTTTCTGAGAAACTGGAGATAAAGTTTCATGATAATCTATGCCCTCCTTTTGAGTGAATTCTTTGGCCGCAAGTCTAACCTTATATCGTTCTATATTGCCATTTGAGTCTCTCTTGATTTTGTAGACCCATTTACAGCCAATGGCCTTGGCTCCCTTAGGCAATGGAACGAGATCCAAAATATGATTTTTAGCCATAGAATCCATCTCATCCTTCATGGCATTCAACCAATACGAGGAGTTTTCTTCATTCATGGCTTGTGAAAATGAAAATGTTTCATCTTCTATTCCATGGTCAATCTCTTGAAGGTACACTATATAGTTAGACAGAATTACAGATTTCTATACTCTTAAGGATCTCCTTAAACCTATTTCTTCATCTTCACCTTGCGGTGATTGGATAATAAGTTCAGGGATAACTTGATCTTCATGTTGTGAGTCATTGTGTGTCAACTGTTCTTCTATAGTGACACCCGAAGGATTGTCTTGAATCACAGTTGGCCACTCTTTAATTGCAGATAATATATATGAATCCTGCATTTCTTTAAAGTCTAAACTTCGAGGTTGGAAACTCCCACTGAAGTTATGTTCCTAAAGAAATTTAGCATTTCTCGCTTCAATAATTTTAAGCGCTTGATTAGGATAATAGAACCTGAATCCCTTAGATTTTTCTTCATAGCCAATGAAGAATCCACTGGCTGTTTTTGAATCCAACTTTTTCTCATATGGATTATACATCCTGACTTCAATCGGACAACCCCATATGTGTATATGTCCCAAACTAGGTTTCCATCCATTCCATAATTCAAAACATGTTTTAGGAACTGATTTAATGGGAATCATGTTTAGGATATATACAGTGGGTTTTAAGGCCTCACTCCACAGAGATAAGTGAAGAGAAGAGTTACTTATCATACTCCTCACCATATCCATTAGCATCCCATTCCTTCTTTCGGCTACTCCATTTTATTGTGGAGAGCCTAACATTGTATACTGTGTAATAATGGTTTCACATTCAAGGAATTTTGCAAATGGACCTGGATTTTGTCCTTTGCTCATGTACCTACCATAATATTCTCCTCCTCCATCTGATCTCACGATTTTTATATTTTTACCTCTTTGTTTCTCTACCTCTACTTTATAAATTTTAAAAGTATTTAATGCTTCACTTTTATCATAAAGCAAATAGAAATACATAAATCGTGTATGATCATCTATAATGGAGATGAAATATTTCTGACCATTTAAACATGAAGTTGAAAATGGTCCACATATATCGGTGTGTATGATTTCTAACGTATCAGAACTCCTTCTGGCACCCTTTTTGGCCTTGTTGGTCTGCTTACCCTTTATGCAGTCTACACAAGTCCCAAAATCAGAAAAATCAAGAGTATTGAGGATTCCATCATTTATCAACCTTCTGATTCTATCTATGGAGATGTGCCCCAATCTCCGATGCCATAACCAGGAGGGCTTCTCAGTTACGACATTTCTCTTAATACCAATACTATCATGCAAGGTTAAAAGATTTTGATCATAACTGAGTTTCATATATTTATATAAACCATTAACTAGATTTTCAGTGTCAAGTAAAGAGGAATCTTTAAACAAACTAAAGTTTGGTCCAACGAAATTAAAAACATAACCATAAGTAGCCAAGCGAGAAACATAAATAAGGTTCCTAGAAAATAAAGGAATGTAAAAAGTTTTTTCTAAGTCTAAAATAAAATCAGATTTAAGGATGACTCTAAATGTCCTAACGGCTTCCACACGTGAACTCATCCAATTTCCCGAATAGATGCATCGTTCACTTTTCATTGGCTTATTTTGGTTGATGAAACCCTGCATGGTATTGGCAACATGGATTGAGGAACCAGAGTCAATCCATCAAGTGTCATGAATAATATTAATAATATTTGATTCATAACACACCAAAGATAAAAGATTACCTTTCTTTTTGAACCAAGACTTAAATTTTAGACACTCCTTTATGTGTCCTGCCTTCTTATAAAAGAAGCATTTGATTGGCTCCCTATTTCCACATGGTGCAGATAACAATTTCATTTTCTTCTTGTTATGATAGGCATCATTCCTCTTTTTAACTTATCCCTTTTCATGAGAAACTAAATGAGCACTTTCTAGTTTTTCCTGCTTCAGCCTCCCTTCCTCTTGAACACACATGGCCAATAATTATTTGTTGACCATTTATCCTTATGTGTGTTGTAGGAGATCTTAAATAACCCATATTCTATTAGAAGGGAGTCGAGTATGAATTGGATAAGAAAAGCTTCAGAAAAGGTAATCTCAAGGGAGTGTAGCTTGGCAGCTATATCCCTCATTTCTATTATGTGTTCACGAATTCCTTTATTACTATTGTGCTTTATAGAGGAGAGTTTATTCATTAGGGTGCTGGCAAGAGCTTTATCAGAACTTGTAAATTGTTCCTCATCGGTGTCAAGAAAATCTCTAACTTTAGTTTTATTTGGGATAGATCCTCAAATGCTCTGTTCAATGTGGGACTTAATGAGCATTAGACTCAACCAATTGGATCGTTCCCATTGCTCATATAAGTTATTTTCAGTTGGCATGCTAGATTCCGAAGGGATGACGGGTTCATCTATTCGGACTGCCAAATCTAAATCTATACACCCCAATGTAAGGAGAATCCCTTCCTTCCAGTTCAAAAAATAATCACCAATTAGAATAAGAATGTGAGTTGGTCATTTTGAAATAATTGCAGATGACAAAACTGTAATAATTAAAAGAAAAAAGTACTTACAATGGTGCTACGAAGAATATACAAATTCATTCTTTATTTAGAATGTCAACCAATGTCAACATTCTAGATAATAAATCGATGAGATATTTCAACCTTCCTATGGGTAGGGGTTGAAACATACCAATGATTTATTTAATTGCTTTATAATGCGACTAAGTGATGAATGATGCCAAAATAGAAAACTTTCCCTACCTGTGGGCATTAGGAAAATCTTTATCATAATATCATATTCAATATCTCATTACAATTGATCTATAAATTACAATAACTTTTTTGTGGAGCCGAGCTATTTTAATTCATAATCAATCACAATTTATGAAATCATACAAAAATAATTCAATTTAAAATATATGCTTTATACTAAATACATCATTGCAATTTAAGATGTTGTGACTACTCTTTAATCTATGATGTATTTAGTCCTAATGGTGACTTCAAAAGAAACAATGGTCAATTATGCTTAATAAAGAGCTCTGATATATAAACAGACCCCATAAAAGTGTTTAGAAGGTTTGAGATACTCAATAAGTTAATGAGTTAATGGGCGGGTCAATAAGTTAATGGGCCTAAGTGATTTCATACCTCTATTCATGGTGCACTGATTTATTATGCCGAGATTCGAGGATCTTCAAGTCTATGCAAACCTTTCCGAGATGTAGAGATGGATTCTATAGGCTTTTTTTCACGTATGTTTTTACTAGACCTGAGACCTCAAAGATAGAATGACTTTATAATCTCTCTACCACATTAAGAGATTGTGAGCTAAAACTTAGGTACATAATCTCACTTTCCAAATAACCACTTAACCTTATGGGCATGATCCAATTTTTCAAAACCTCTTAATCGTATGGGGTTAATGGGTCAAATCATAGTGGGTCTTAATGTGACAATTGAGCCACACCGGATTTTAAAAGAGATCCGGCTAACAATAAATTCAAATATGAAAAAACACTTTTTTAGAAAATGATTTTTACAAGTTTGCCATCAATATATAATAAATCAAGAAAAAAAGTTTTTTTAAAACTCTTTAAAATATACAACACTATTACTTTGACTGTAAGGACCATCCACATCTTAAACCATTGATCATATAAGATCATTTAAATAGTACCATTTTGGTGCTTAATGACGGCCATGAGCCAGGTATAGTATCGGTATCATTGCATGTTGGACGGATACGTATCGGCCGATATAATATGGACGATATTGAATCGGCTTTTTTTTTTTTTTTGAAAAAATAGTAGAGAAGGAAAATTTGTCAGTTAGTATTGGCCAATACTTAGATAGTATCGACCAATATTGACCTGTATCGGGTCGATGAAATTGATACCTATCTGTATTATTGGCAGAAATTTGATAGCACACTCAGGAGAGTTGGGTCCCCTGATGATTTTAAATATCAGGCATATCAGATGTAGATGGGCCGATGTATATCGGGTTAGGCCCCCAAAAGAGTGTACTCAATAAAAGAAGGTGCTGAAATTTCGTGGAATATGTAACCAATATAAAGGGAAATGGGCGTGGACCCCAACGGGTTAGCCTGCGTATGGGAGTTTAAATCCCTGGTCCTACTTATTGATTAAACAAAAGGAAGGAGGTAAGGCGTCTGCAGCAGGTGAGGACTTTTTCTCTTATCCTGTAAACAAGACCGTGTCTGAGTCGAGGGATGACATAAATCAAAGCTACGTCTAATAAAGACAAGAAAAGAAAACGAAAAGAGAGGTGTTAAAAAGGCCAACCCCAACCTTCATTCAATCGCCCCACTCTCTCTCTCCTCTCTCCTCTCTCCTCTCTCCTCTCTCCTCTCTCCTCTCTCTCTCTTTTAGGGGTAAAAGGAGAAACGGAAGCAGAAACGACTTCGAGAATAAAAGAAGAAAGGAGATCAGAAGTGGGTGATAAATGGGGAATTGTTGGGGAACTCCTGTTCGAGCTTCTCTCTCCCCAAGCACCACCGGCCAACCTACTCCAGGTCTCTATTTTCAACAACTCACTCTTTTCTCTTTCATTATTATTATTTTATTTTTGTGAAAAAAAAAATAATCAAATAATTTCCTTTATAGTCTCACAAATTAGTGTTCTCCTGGTTTACTTCACATGTTTTCAAAAAAAAAATCTATATTTTATAATATTAGTCGTCAGAAAAATATCAAATTTAATTTCTACAGTCTCATTTGAATTCAATTTTACACCTTTCTATAATTTTTTTAATTTTTTTTACAATATAATGATAAAATTTAAAATATTATTTCGTCTCGCTTGAATTTCATCCATCTATTTCATAAAATTCCTTTTCTTCCCCTTCAATTTTACTCTCTCTCTCTCTCTACCTACTATGGATCCTTTGTAAAACACATACATTTCTGAATTATATAATATACGAATAGTAGTATATCTTGTTTTATCCGAGGATCAATGGCCTGATTTTTTTGTTTATGATGGGGAAGTTCCACTCCTAGTCCTCTTGATTAAAAAAACATTTGTTTTGCATCATTATTTCGACATTCAATGGTGTTTATACCATTAAATTTATACTTTTTCTTTCACACCATTAAAGTCTGATTTATGGCTTACATCTTGACCAATCTAAATTGTCTAAGTGACAATCTGTCACTGGAACATATCTAAGCCCCAAGAAACATCCCTATAAGTGAATGTGAATCATCCAATCGATGAACTTAATACCAGCCAATAAAATTAGAAACAACGGCTGATGTTATAGTCAGCGGATCCGATGGTTGAAATCTCTCAAAAAAGTTTTAATTTTTAGGCGTATTGCCTTTTCATATATTATCTATCATTTTGACGGCGTGGATTACTCACATCTTTAATCCTTAATGGTGTAAGATTCATCATTTAAATACAATTTAGGTGTTTAAATAACAGGAAACGTTTGTTTTCCGTTATGATCTTACACAGTTGAATATAAAAGGCCCCGTTTGAGGCATTGTTTTCTAAAGTGTCTTATAAGTTTATTAAACTGTAATAATGTATTGGATGTTTGCAACCACACATCTTGTGGTATGACGAAAACAAAGAAAATCCTTTAAAAATCCCTTCAATTACCTGAGGAAAATAAATAGATGCGTAGTATACCTTGGCTGACTTTTTTTTTTTTTTTTGTTTGGATTGTAAAATATATAAATATATAGGGGGTTCGAATAACAACAGCAAGGAAGTTTCGGGTGGGGGGAAGAGGGAGGGGCAGTTTCCGAGAATCAGAAGCCTGGATGAGGAGTACCCGAATGGGCAGATCCTTCGCACACCTAACTTAAGAATATTCACTTTCGCGGAGTTGAAGACGGCTACGCGGAGTTTTCGGCCCGATACGATACTTGGGGAAGGAGGTTTCGGGCGAGTTTTCAAGGGTTGGGTTGACGAGAAAACGTTGACTCCGTCACGGATTGGTAACGGACTTGTCATCGCCGTTAAAAAATTGAACCCTGAGAGTCTTCAAGGACTTGAAGAATGGCAGGTATTTCCAAGTCAACTCATGACTTTTTTTCCTTTTATATTCTATTTCACCCATTTCCTACGTAAGGACCACACACTTATTTCACACATAAAAGCTATTGGCTGATTTGGGTACGAAAGAGACTTTTTTATTTTTATTTTGTGTTTCAAAGGGAGTGCCTTATAAAGTTAGGGATGCAGGATTGGTGTACCGAATCCGATTTTTTTCGGTGTTTAGTTTAGTACACTACAAACTGAAACCGAACTAAAATTTGTATTGGTTCGGTTTGGTCTACTGATTTGTAGAAATACCCGAATCAAAATCGATATTTTCAGTATTTGGTTCAGTTCAGTTTGGTTTGGCTCGGTGCGGTCGAGTTTAAACATGAAGCCTGGCAAAGATCAGCAACAATGCTGGAGCTATGCCTAAGACCTTGAGAGTCACTGGTATTGGCATGATTCTGGCGCCGATGATACTCATTGAGATGTTGAACGCCGCGCCCGAGACTGAGCGCTGTCGAGTTTCACTTGTCGGTTCTCTGACAGAATGGATTGCATTTCGGTGTTGCATCTTGAAGCATGGCCCATCCTGCTTGAAAGTTGTAGCAATGTGTTTCTTAAAATTTTAAATGGAGAGGAAGAGAGGAATTCCATGTTTCTTAAAAATTAAAATGGAGAAGATGAAAGGCGTTTGTGTTTTTATAGTGGGGTGTTAGGGAGATGAGTTTTAATTGGTTGGTTTTGTTTGACGCGGATCGATAAACCTGGACTATCGGTTTAGGGTAGAGATATTGGATGGCTAGAGATCGGGTGGGTTTAAACCTGAAATGCATATAAGTGGGCCGGTTCGGGTTGGTTCGGGTTCAGTTCGGGCCGATTTTGGCTCATTAATGGGTTGGTCTACGCAACTTATCCAATCGGTTCTAAGTTTCCAGCCACCCAAACTGAAAACCGAACCCATTTCACTTCGGTTTGGTTCGGTTCGATGTAAGTCGGTTTTCGGGGCGGTTCGGGAGGGCTGGTTTTCGGTTTGGTTTTGCTGTTTGGTTTAGGGTTTGCATCCCTATATAATGTGAATGGATAATTTTGCAGAAAACTTATGTGGTGTGATGTGGCTGGCTGCACACAGTCGGGGCCAAGCATTGCAGCCAATTACACCACACTATATAAATTGTCTATCAAAATTTGTCCATTTATAATGCTCATTTCCAAAGATACTGCAAGCATACACATGGCCTAAGAGGTGTCAAGTAGAACGGTATACATAGGGGCCGACCTGCTTTGGCCTCCGACAAACTTGCTAAGGCCACGACATATATATAAGTTTTTAAAAAATAAAAATAAATTATATTATATTTGAAGATCTGACCATCTGATAGGTGTGCCATAATCTGAAGATCTATTGTGTGGAAGATTAGGACAAAAAACGATTTTCCATCATCTGATTCATGGCAGTCAAAGGTTTTACGGTAGAAATGTGTCTTTCTCACAAAGAGATGAGTGCAATTATCCCTAAGGCCCTGTTTGATAGCAATGAAACTCCAAAGAGGAAATGAAATCAATTTCTTAGTTGATTTCCTAAGAAATAATTTCCTCTAAAAATGGATTTTTCACTGTTTGATTAGTGTGTTTGAGAAATAAATTTCATTGGAAATTAATTTATCTTGTTTGATTAGTATCTTTGAAAATGAATTTTTAAATTTTGATAATTTATTATTAAAATCATAATTAAAGTCAAATATTAACCAATAAGTTTTATAAAAATATTTTATTACATTATAAATTAATATCATTGTAATTACTATTTATTACTAAGTTATATAAGTCAAAGTTTGAAAAGTCAAACTTAAATAAAAAGCCAAACTTTGACCAAACTTAAAATGTTGATAAAAAAAAATATGTAAAGCTAAATAACAATGTTATAAATATTAGTATCTAATGTAAGTTTATACGTTGAAATGAAATTAAATTTTTATAAAAGTCAAACTTTGACCAAAATTTTAACTTTGACAAAGAGAAAATTTTGCAATGTACCAATAAGTTATAAAAGTCTAACTGTAAATTAATATAACAATATTCATATATATCATTAGATTACACTAGTCAAAATTTGATCAAATATCCACTTTTAATAAAAGTCAAACTTTGATTAAACGCAAAACTTCGATTAATAAAAAATTTTAAGACTAAAATACAAAGTTTTTTAATAAACGCTAGTATGTATTATATATTGAAACAAAATTAAAATTTTAAACTTGAAAGAAAATTTAATTTAATTTTTAAAAAAAGTCAAAGTTTGACTAATTTTTAAAACTTTGATCAATAAAAAATTTGATAAAATTTTTTAATTAAAAGTCAAAGTTTGACCTTAAGTCAACATTTGACTCCTAAAAATTTGATAATATATTACTAATTTATAACTTATTATCATGTTTCAGTAGTTAATGTTTGATCAAAAGTCAAAACTTTATATAACTTATAAATCTAAATTAAAGTTTGATTAAAATTCAAACTTTGACCAAAGTCAAATATTAGTTGAAAAAAGTATGATGTAGATAATGTGGTGGTCATAGTGATCATAGAAATTGAAGTTACTTTTTAATAGTCAAAATATAATTTTTTTTGCTTTTAAGTTTTTTACAAGGAACTTTAGATTTGCAATCACGAAAACTTATTATTTTGTTAGTAGGAAACTCAATTTCAGCCATTTAAATGATTGAAATGGTATCCTCTTAAAATGATTTGGTGTATGAAAATTCAATTTCAATATGGGGCAATTTAATTTCATTTCCATCTACTTAAATAGCTATCAAACAACAACAATTGAAAACTAAATTTCATTTTCATGCTATCAAACAAGGCCTAAGAGGAGTTCACTATTTTTAGGAGATATTTCCTGCTATACTAATTCATGATTTCTTTCAATAAGTTTTGCTATTGTATTAAACACACTAAGATGGGGTGTATACACTCTAGTAAAATTAATTAAAAAGGTAAATCTTATACAAAAGAAGGTTTGAAGTTAGAACTTATGTGTCACAAACCAATAATTCAACCACTAAATTGGTTTAACAAAATATTAAAATATAAAAACTTCATTTCATATATAAATTTTGAAAATCAAAACAATATCACCCATTCTAAAAAGGTAGTGTTATTATCACCCGTTTTCCTTATAAAAAACACATGTATTTTCACTGTAAAAAATTGTTGGCTGCCTTGAATTAGACGATGGAGATCATTTTTCGTCTCTATCTTCTACACAATAGATCTTGATGAGATTATGGTGCAACTTTCGAACGGTCTGCTCTTGATTTCACATTGCATACATCGATGGGTCCGGCCCTCGAGCTATTACATAATTGTTTTATTAATATATATAGACCTCCTTTCAAAATCTCGACATATGCCACCAAAACCTCGTAACCGGCCCTACAAGCATGGTATGTTTTCCTGCCGACACACCCAAAACAGAAAGGAAACTTATTGTAAGCCTAAAAAAAATTCCTATTTTGAAAAAAAAAACACAAAATTACAAGAAGTTTCTGTGCACTAAAAGGCGTCTATGAAAACACTTTCTACTAAGTAATTCATGTTTGGAATCTTTATTAGCCGCAACAAAGTAAAATTTATTAATTATAACAATAATTATTATCTATTAAAGGGTGTGCATACAAAAGTTGGTGTAACTAGAATACTACGTTTCATAAACTTAGGGTAGTTCTGTTCGCGCCTAGCCAAGCACTGATGGCGCCTACATTGTAAATCGGTTGAGCGTGTTGAATCGGATGATAGATATTGATTTTGATCCTAATCTTTTACACAATTGATCTTGACACCGTGGAAATACCATCAGACTTTTAGTTTGTATTGGTCGTGGCACATATCCCAAAAAAATGGTCCTAAAACATGTTTGAGCATGATGTGTCTCATATGATTGAGGTAACTTAGTCCCATATTAATTTTCAAGCTGTCATTATTGGAACAGTTCAATGATCATAATTATTTTGTAAAAGTACATTAAATTAAAAAAATATAAAATTGCGTAGTTAACGGCGTTAACCATAGTGAGAAATGAAGGGTAAAATCAAATGTGATTTTCCTGTTCATTTTACGTGCAATGGACTCTTTTAATCGTATGATTTTATATAGTTTTTTTTTACTTTTTCACAAAATAATTGTGATTATCAGGCTGCTCTTATTCATGGCATTGATTCATGTGCTTGGGTGCCATATGGATGAAAATTAGTGTGGGACTAGGTAAGTTCCTTGGTCCATGGCATCAGGCTACATTTACCCTTTAATTAAACTTGTTTTTACTTGTTATCCTGAAAGTGGTCGTGTAGGATACTCCCTAGTAGGGTACCTCTACTAGGGCCCACACAATCAAATGATAGGAGATAGTGTCACTTCGATCTTCCACAAAATGGATCTTTAGATCCTGTTGTACCTATCGAATGGTATGTTTTTTATTCCACATGTCACAGATCCCCAAACAATGCCCATTGAATCCTACAGCACACACATTGCTTTAGGGCCATTTATTGGGGATTATGACATGTGGAATCAAAAATTGACCGTCTGATAGGTGCGATATAATCTCAAGATCTATTGTGTGGAAGATAGTGGTGAAACGGAATCTTTATCATTTGATTCGAAGGAATCGATAGTTTTGAAAGGATTTTTGACGTAGGTGCACTTAGAGGTACCCTATAAATTATTAGTGGAATGGAATGCATAACAATGAATTTGAATGGTCCAATCCCTACTCCATCTAAAGCTTCTGATCCTTGTGATCGTTGAGCTTTAAGCCATAAAAGAGCTGGAAAAAGGAATTAACGGTCCTGATCAAAGGAACGCACTTTGAATGAGATGTAAGACAATTCGCCGGCCAATTAGAAATAATTTTAAGGTTCAGCTATACTAATCCATCATCCGTCATTAATTATGATGAATCTGATAGTGGTCGATAAAAAATGTATGCCACGTGGCACAACATGAGATGACATGAAAGTGACTGCGTAGGTGTTATGGATTAAATAAACAAATAAATGAATAAATAGGGCCGCCGTAGGAGACTCAGTAAACCGTTGAAAGTTGAAATAAATAAAGGGTCAATGTTTTGGGCTGATCTACCGTCCAAACATATACACACAATATGCATACATCTAAATTTCAAACTCTCCGATAGATGTAGAAAGTTTAAGACACTGTTTGCCTTTCAGAGGTAGAATCCTCACCCAACACCAACATTATCTTAAGTGGATGTTGGTGGGCTTCTTATATTTTCGCTCAAGAATAATATTTAATTAGTATTTAAATCATCTTACATCATTAGAATTAGCCATTTTATCTCACACCATTATTGAAATATGATTTTATCCTTATGCCATCTAACCCACATTTGTCACCACTCTAAATTCTTTAAATACCAATCCATAAATACTACATATCCCACTCCAAAGAAACATGCTTATAAGCAGATGTGAATAATAATTGACGAATTTTCATATAAACCCCTAAAATTAAAGACAATAATCAATAGATCAGGTGGTTTAAATCCCCCTCAAATGCCAATTTGGGAATATTGTACTTCAACTCATGATCTATCACTTTGACATGACAGATCACTAACATCTTATACCATTAATATTGTAATATCATTTAAACATCATTTTGGTGTTTACGCGAGTGGGGAAGTCAGGCTCCCTTCTTATGTAGGTTGGAAGGGCTCATTTTCTATAGGCTCCCTTCTTATGTAGGTTGGAAGGGCACATTTTCTATAGGCTCCCTTGCAATAGCAAGGTGGCACAATTTCCATAGGAGTCATCCCCTAAGCTGGGAAGAGGCCTGTCATCCAAGTGGCCACCCCTTCATGAAAAGAAAAAGGTATCGACCAACAAACCTAGAAACCTCCAAAAATAGATCCCACCCTCTTCAAGCTGTATTACAATGAAACCAAGAATATGATAGTTTGGTTGGTTATTCCTCAAAGAAACGTAAAAGCACGCACGCATTCTGATGCGGGATGATCCCCGGCCCCTATGTTGAATGTGGTTCATGATATATATAGTATGTTGTTAAGGGGCAGATGTTCAACCAACACTTATATGTTGTGAGTATATCGGTTGATACAAAAGTTTATATTGGTTGGTATACAAAAGTCTTATCGAAGCAATGGTGCGTGAAAATAGTAAAATACCCTAATAAGGTATATTTTTATTTTTTAATTTCTTCTATGTTGTGAATAAAAATATCCTAATGAGTTTTGGGAGCCATTACTTGCACACGAGAAGTTGACACTTGCACATAATTTAAAAGAGAGACCGAGTATTTTAGGGATTCATGCCATGTTGAAAACACGAAGGCGATGATCTAAAGATCATAGGCATAAAAGATAGGCACGAAACACAATCTTTATCATATGATGCAATGCAGTCAAAGGCTATTATCTGATTCAACAATTGACTGCATTGAGTCATCTTTTGCGCCAAAGATATTTAGACCATATCCTTCAAATCAGTAGGCTTAGTTGGTGTTTTCACATGGCACATGCCCCCAAAATATCAGACCACTCTTTAAAATTATGTGCAAGGGGCAACTTCTAATGTACAAGTAATGTCTCCGTAAAATAAATTAAATCTCAGAGCTCTGCTAATAAGGGGTACTTAAGTAATTGTTGCATGTCTATTGAAATGACTATAATACCCCTGGTGAACATATCAAAAGTTCCCTGCTACTGCTTACTTCTATGGTGTCTTTTATTATTATTTCTAGTATACTAACTGATGTCCAAATAAATATGGAATTATATATATAATTTAAATAAGTTGTTTGGGTGGTAAATATGAAGTTATATATATAAATATAAAATTGGCAAGTTGTTTTGATGGTGCAGTCAGAGGTGGATTTCTTAGGGAGGCTGTCGCATCCAAACCTGGTGAGGCTCTTGGGGTACTGCTGGGAGGAGAGAGAGCTCCTCCTCGTATATGAGTTCATGCAAAAGGGTAGCTTAGAAAATCACCTTTTCAGAAGTAAGTCTATTCTTCTATTATCATCATAATAATGCATTCTTATATTATTTTCCTTTGCAGTCATAAAAGTCATACCATTAGCTAGCCACCATCCAATTGCAAGTTGTTAAATTTTAGATGTTCTTTAAATAATTTTGAATGTTCGATCTGTGACCATTAGCTAAGATGATTGGATTGAAAAACGATCTCCATCATTCAATTCAAAGCCATCAAAGCAATGGATTTTTAAAGTAATGGTTATGAAGAAATCTAATTTTCTGTTACGTTATTATGGCGTTTAACTGCATTGATTAAGACATATGGACTTCATTTTCCTTACAATCTCGTATAAAATAAATTTTGAGAACACTGGCGTTAAATAACAAATATGTGACTCGAGTACTAACAACAGTAGTGCTCAAGTCAGGTACTCAATACCAACTCAAAATTATAAGGAGTTGCATGTTAAAAGGCTGGGCAACTGTCACCCCGTCGTCCCACTATTGTTTATTTCATATATAAAGCAGATATGACCTGATTTTTGCCTTACCTGACCCATTATAAGTCAACCCGACGTGACCACTAAAAAGGACACAGACTCAATGATTGGAGATATCTAATTCATGTGATTTTGGAAAGGAAGCGAATACTTGCACACAAGAAATTTGACCCTTGCACATAGTTTAAATGAAAGACTTCCCTTGCATATAATTTAAATGAAAGATTTAGTGTATGGGGACTTGTGTCACAGTTGAAGGCTATGATCGGAGGATCTGTGGGGTCCAAGATTAGGACAAAACACAATCTCTATCATATGATTCAACACAATCAGCTATCTAATCAGATAATGGCCTTTGACTTAATTGAATTAGAGGATGAAAATCATATTTCATGCCAATCTTTTACATTTTAGATCTTTAGATCAGACTTTTAAATCAAAAGGCTTAGATGGTGTTTTCACATGAAAAAAGTCCCTAAAATATGAAATCTTTCTTTTAAACTCAGTACAAGGGCCAACTTCTCGTGTAAATAATGGCTCCTATTTGGAAAAGTGGCCTGTGGATAACAGAATGTATGGTCTAGGTTGCTCGTGCTTTGGCTAAACTAGGAAGTTCTGCTTCTTATTCTCAGTGTGGTTGGATGACTATCCTATTTCTATTTCAAATATTCGTACTGACAGAGTTGGGGTTGGCAGGCATGAATGGAACTGTAATAGGTAGGATCTTACAAGAGCATCTCCAATGGGAAATAGTAAAAAATAGTTGTTGGAGGATAACATGAAAAATTTGACTCCTTGATTTTAGGCTACAAATCTTAGGAGCTCCAATGGAGGGCGCAAAAAATAATCGTTTGAAGCAAAGAAATGAGTAAAAGGAGACATTTTCTATGTAAAATATTGTATATTTGAATTTGAAGCCTTCAATTTTCAGTAGCCAATATTGACTACCGAAGTTTTAGTACCCTATTCCACATGGATTAGGGTACTGCGTTGGAGAAAAATCAGGTGTCAAAAGATGCCGTTGAGGGCTGGTGATGTCAATTTGGTGCCTCCATTGGAGATGCTATGAATGCCTCATATGATATGCCTTTAAACACATTAACTCATAGCCATCCACCTACAAGCTACGTATCACTCATGTTTGATCAATCATGGTATACCAATTAGCACCTTGTCTGACACATGTCTTAGCCAACAAATTACGACTATTCGAAACTTCTAACAACTGGATTGGTGCACTTTCATTTAACCATGGAAGATTATAAACAGGTGTTCATATTAGAATGCATGTGTTAGAAAATATGAAAGATGGAAACACCCAAAGCATGAAAAACGGATTGATAATAATTAAACTACTAGGCATGTTTTGATAAACACTTTTTTCTAAATGTTATTTGTACTATGTAAGAATCCTATATAGTGAAAGAAGAGAAGACAATTACGCTCCGAAAATACAACTAAACTCATCCTTCTGTAATTAATTTTTTATTGTATAATTGTATTTGCACTCATAAAAAAAAATTCAAGTAAAAGAATGAAATTTTGTCATCTTATATAGACATGAAGTGGTATTAAGACAATTCTAATAACATGCGTTCATAAATCTGCAACTATTCACACAATGGTAAGAGATCTAATTGCCAAAAGAAAGCTTGCTTGCACTTTAAATAAATAAAATAGCCGGTTAAGAAAACACTAAATATGTTTTGATTTAAAGGGTTAAAAGTCAAATGAAAATGGAAAAAATGAAAAAAGTAATCTTTTTATAAAAATATTATTTTAATTTTACCACGCCAGACTAGGCCACTTACATGTGCTTGTCCTAACCTGGCATGGCAAGACTTAATTCCACGTGTGCGCTGTTGTGAAAGGGCAATAAAATGATGTATACCTTAGTGAAGGCTATAATACTGTTTTTGGGTTTGCTCTTATAAGAGCAGAAGCAATTCTTTGTTTGCTCTCTGTCAGAGTAGATAAAATCTGCTATGAGATAGAGTTTTGTTAGAGAGCAATTTTATTCGTTAAAATAGCTCTCCGTCACAACAAATGAGGCTAGGAGTCATGTTACCAAATGTAAAATTAGTTCTTTTCTGGAGCCAAAAAGTGAGAGAGCTACTTTTTGCCCTAAAAGAACTAACCCAAAAGACTTGTTGCCAACACCCATCCTTAAAAGATATTAATGTTCTAGTCCACATGATGTGGGCACTAAATAGACGAGGTTGTGCTTCGAGTTTTAAAATTTTAAAAATTTAGATAAGATTAATAATAATAAATTATAAAAAAAAACATTAGATAAGATTGAGCGGTTGAGTGATAGCTGAATTGATATCTTCTTCTCTTGTAAAAGTAAGAGGTTATCAACTGATTTTTTATTCTCTTGTGGAAGTGATAGCTGAATTGATATCTTCTTCTCTTGTGAAAGTAAGAGGTTATCAACTGATTTTTTATTCTCTTGTGGAAGCAAACAGGTCAGGAGTTTTAATCCGGACGAAAAATTGTGGAATGTACTTTAATATCTAAGCGTGTCTTCTCATAGTTATGGGAATGCATGTTGTTTCGATTTATAGGAATATAATAGGGGTTTCGGCTATTCAACCATTTTCATGGAATGCATGTTGTTTTGGTTTATAGGAGGGTCGGCTATTCAACCACTTTCATGGAGCGTACGAATAAAGGTTGCAATTGGCGCGGCTCGTGGTCTTGCCTTCTTACACACCTCCGATAAACAAGTTATATACCGGGATTTCAAGGCATCCAATATTTTGCTCGATGCGGTAAATTTACACCCTAAAATAACCTCTTCTTCATCATATACAGGGTAGCCTTTTGGCATCTCACAAAACACGTAGGTTCCATTAAATATCTCTACGTTGCAAAAATAAATTGAACTTATGATTTAATTTAGGGTAGCTCTAAACACGCCCGCCCACGCATTCTCTGAAAGCGCCTGTATCACATGCTCGAGATTATATTTTATCCAAATCTTTCATACAATTAAAGGATCTTGAGATCATGTCACACCTATCAAACGATTAGTATTAGATTTCACATCTCACATATCCCGAAAAATGCCCTAAGAACACGTTTGAGCGTGATGTGTGTAATTGTGCGCAAGGTGCTTTTTTTGGAGATATGTGACATGTGGAATAAAACTTGAACGCTTTCAGAAAGCGTGCGGGCGCAAACAGAGGTATCCTTTATTTTACTGCAATCAACAAAACTCTTGGGCCCATGGCCACGATTTTAAATATCATACATATCATTGGCCAATATGTATCGGGTTAAGCCGCATCTGATACAGTGTACACCCTTGATTTGGTAATCAATCAAATATTGGGTCAAAAAGGTCAAATCTCTGCCTATATCAGCCGATATATATTTGACTTGAACAGAATAGAATATCAAAAATGCCTCTTTTACAATTTATATATATTTTTAACACTTTTATTATTTTAAAAATTAAAAAAATGTGTTTAAATATCAGCTAGTTCGGCTGATATCCAATATGCATCAGCATCATTTGCAAGTTGCTAGTTTTTACACAGTACTCTTATGATATATTTATCTTCTTTTGTTGGTCTAGAATTATAATGCAAAGATTTCGGATTTTGGGTTGGCAAAAAATGGTCCATCCGGGGGAGATTCACACATCACAACACGTATTATCGGCACCTCCGGCTATGCAGCGCCAGAATATGTGGCCACAGGTAACATTTTTTTTCTTTTTGTTTGTTAAAGTTTGAACATATATCGGTATTTTAACCGATACTAGTATTTGGGTAGTATTAGTATCATGTATCGGTATCAGCTGATCCCTACCAATTTTGATTTTTTTTTTTTTTTTTAATTTACAATTTTATTAAAAAAACATCTAATAGTTTAGGTCATAAGTCTAAATTGTAATTTTAAGACTATGAGTCTATAAAATGTATCACATTTTTTTAAAATTTTTTTTAAAAGGTATAGGCCGAGACTGATACGTTTCGGTCCTCCACAGACCGATACCTAATACTGAGTCCCGATTTGCTAATTTGCTGATATTTGCAACTGAATATTCAATAAGGGCAGCCAAGATTTTTCACTATAAGAGCCGTTAATTGCCTTGAATCAGACAATGGAGATGGTTATTCGTCTCAATCTTTCAGGTAATAGATCTTGAGATTATTCCTCACCCATCAGGTGATCAGATGTTGATTCCACATGGTACACACTCCCAAAAGTAACTTGAGAACAATTTCACATGGTACACTCATTGTAGCAGTCACTTTAGTGGATGTGTGTACGTGAAATCAACATCTAACTGTCTGATAGGTGATCCCTGATCTAAAAATCTGTTGTGTGAAAGATTGGGATAAACAAGGGTTCCCATCACGTGATTCAAAGCAATTAATGGTTCAAATTGTAGAAAATCTTGGTTGCCTTTATCGAATATTCAGTTGCAATACAAGCACTCGAATTTATTTATGATAACGGTTCCTGGGGTTGGTTTGGGCTTAAATAAAAAACCGAGCCCAAAAGCATATACGCTGGGCTCAGCCGATTATGTATCCGGGCCTAATTTTTAGGGTAAAATAATGGGGCTGGGTAAGCTCCGACCCAACCAAACCCCATTAAATTAAGGTGAAAACACGTGCTGGCCTGAGTTTTGCCCATCCTGAACCCAGTTCTAGTAGCTAGTCAGCTTTGGGCTTAAATATCTAAAACCGCCCCCTTTAAAGTAATTTTTCTAAAGGATTTTTTTGCATATATCCCCTGAGATGTGCCGATATTGCATAAAACCCTCTGAGTGTTGGGTATTTATTTATAGCTCTTATTTTTGTGTTTCTTTTTCATATACCCCTGTGTTAATTAGTCGTGAGTTTATGGACTAAAAGGATTATTTTGCCCTTAATAAAACTAATATGCTAAAAATACCACCATTCTAAAAGGCTCTTCATTCATCTATATTTATAAGTTATGCCATTATAGTTTACCATCATTCTAAAAGGCCTTCTATTCACCTTTATTTACAAGTCATGCCATTATATCTTACCACAACCATTCTAAAAGTACCTTTAAATTCACCCACAAAATCTTTGAGTTCACCCACACTAAAACACATTGACTGCATTGAATCAAACGATGAAGATTGTTTATCGTCCCAATATTTCATGAGATCGATCTTTAGATCATGGGTGTACTATAAGACGGTTGATTTTTTATTTCATGTGGTACACACTCATAAAGTGACCTTAAAATCAATTTAAAGCGTGCACGTGATGTTAAGGTTACTTTTTTGAGATGTGTTTCATGTGAAATAAAAAATCGACTGTCTGATGGTACACTCATGATCTAAAGATCGATCTCATGAAAGATTGGGAGGATAAATGATCTCCATCGTTCGATTCAATTCAATCAACGTGTTTCAGCGTGGGTGAATTCAAAGATTCGGTGGGTGGATTTAAAGGTACTCTTTTAAAAGGCCCTTCATTCACCCATCAGATTCAAGACCCATCAGATGGGTGATTCCTCTATTAAAGCATGCCAAAATTTGGACAAATGCTCAATAAATAGAGGATTTGTGACAAACCATGCAAATATTCTTGTAAAGAAAACCTTCAATCTACATATTCTTAGATTAATAACCAAATTTTGGGATGATTTTTAATTTTGGGTATCTAAAATTTTTGGTAGGATTTTTTTATTATTTTGGGATGATTTTTAATTTTGGGTATCTAAATTTTTAGTGATTTTTTATATTGGGTATATAACTAATATTGTTAGGAATTAAAAAATAAACAATTCAGTGATTGAGTGGAACTTGGAAATAAATTAGTCAGCATTTTAAACCCGATCTAATGGGTTGGGACTTGGAAATCTAAACCCAAGCCCAAACCTATAGCGGGTCGGGTCGTTTGACTTTGACCCCATCGAGTTGACCCGACAGGTTGAAACCCTCTTGTATTGGTGTCATCATTAATCTCCAATGATTATACAAGCGGAGCCATCCCAACCGTATTTCAAAATTTCGACCGAAATTTATCTATTTCAGTCCTCACCGAAACAAAAACAACCCCCGAAATTTCGGTCAAATTATGTTTGACAATAAAATTTTCGACCGAAATTTCAACCAAAATTCAAAATTGTGGCCGAAAATTTCATTCAAATATTTGGTTTCGATCATGCCCGAAATCGAAAACGAAATCGATATTTTGATCCTTAATCCCAACCGTCCAATCAATTGACCACTTCTCTTATGAATCATATATTGGAAATTGCATATATTAAGACTTCATAACCGTTCATCAACTATTTTTGTATGGACTGTTGCATATATTTTATTGACCAAAGGCATAAAATCTATGGTCTAGATCCAAGTGAACATGCATTGATTTCTGGTAGAGATTAAGGGCACTATCATGATCCTTAATCCCGACCGTCTGATGGTACACCCATGATCTAAAGATAGATCTTATGAAATATTGGTTCGATAAACAATCTCCATCGTTTGATTCAATGCAGTCGATGTGTTTCAATGTGGGTGAACTCAAAGATTTTTTGGGTGGATTTAAAGGTACTCCTTTTAGAATGGTGGTGGTAAGCTATAATGGCATGACTTGTAAATAAAGGTGAATGAAAGACCTTTTACAATGGTGGTAAACAATTTTGGCATGACTTATAAATATAGATGAATGAAGGGCCTTTTAGAATGGTGATATTTTTAGAATATTGGTTTCATTAAGGGCAAAATAGTCATTTCAGTCTATAAACTCACCGCTAATTAACCGCAGGAGGTAAATGAAAAAGAAACACAAAAGTACGGGCTACAGAATAAAAACCCATAACTCCGGGGGTTTGATGCAATATTGGCATATGTGAGGGGGTATATGCAAAAAACCCTTTTGTAAATGCCCCTTGTATTTAAAACTTACTTATCTAAATGCCCCTCAACCATATATATCCACCTTGTTGGACTGATGGGCAAATAAGCCCGTCAAAATTATATTAAAAAAGTAAAAAATCATCTTTTTTCCATACAAAAAAAAGGAAAATGAAAAATAGTAAAATGCAATAAAAATCCCAAAAATGGAAAAACTGAGAAAATTAATGAACACTATGCTAAAAAATAAATATTTTTGAATCTTAGGAAATATATAAAAACTGCATTTTGAAATATGAAAATGGGATTATTTTTCACCAAAAAATAAAAACTAAGAGCAAACATGAAGAAGAAGGAAAAAAATATACCTGAACATCACCTGAACGCCGACAAGACTCCGATTGATTGCTGGCGAGATTATGATGTTATCACTGTTTGAAAGCCTTTTTTAAGGATTCTCGAATCTTTTGCTCTTTTTTTTTTCACTTGAGGTGGGTAGTTTTGATATTAAAAAAGACTTTTAGAGTTTAGAGGTATTTAGAGACCTAAGTTTTAAGTAAGGGAAGTTTATCTGATTGACCCTATCAGATAAACTTTTTTCGTCAAAGACCTTATATTTTCACCTTTAATCAAACCGACCAGCTTCAAGCCGAGTCAGTTTCAGCTAGCACAAAAAGTCATAAATATCTCGTACACTTTTTTTCGTTCTACATAGTTTAAAATTTTAAATATTTACACATTTTTATATTTATGTGATGTGAAATAGGATTTATGCCGTATGATTTGAAGGCCACAATATAAAATCGATGATGCCAAAGATAGACATGAAAAAAGGGCGATACGCCTCAAAAAATAAAAAAATAATAAAATTTTAAACAGTCGATGCCGACTCTTTAATCAGTCGATGACGACTCTTAAAACAGCCAGTACTGACTGCTTAAAGAGGTGACATCAACTAGTTAAACAGTTACCATCGACTACTTAGACAGTCGATCCTAACTGTTTAGAGCCATCGACTGTAATATATATATATATAGCGACTATATAAAAGAAATTTTTTTTTTTTTAATTTTTATTTTTAACAATTGATGGCAATCGATTTTACGATTAATTGCCTAAAACAGAGCCTCTTTTTGTCGCTTTAGATTATTTTAAGAGTCGCCGTCAACTGATTAAAGAGTCGACATCAACTGTTTAAAAAAAAAATTATTTTTTTAAAGCGGCGATATCGCCTTTTTTTTGTGTCTATCTTTGGCACAATCGATTTTATATTGTGGCCTTCAATCCGTTCGGCTTGGCTAAAAGCTGGTTGGTTTGGATAAAGGTGAAAATATAGGGTCTTTGACGAAAAATGTGTATCCGATAGGGTCGATCCGGTAAATTTCCCTTTAAGTAGGCTTATTGCATATTTAAAAAAATCATATAAAAAAAAGTACAACTGTACAAGGGTTTATTATATATTAAAAAAATGAGGTGGATTTTAAAAACAAACTTTAAGGGGTGAGGCTTTAGCCCTCCTCGATTTTGTATGCTGGTCAGGTTCAAGCCTAATTTTTAGAGTCTAAAATAAGCAATGACTGTCAAAAGAGGCCTATTTATGACAGGCGAACATTCGTCACTTAGACTGGGTCAATGCACTTAAAGGAGTTTCTATGGCAAGGTTCCACTGTCATAAATATGCTGTCAACAAGTTGGGAGGTGTTCCCTTTTGATTGTTTGATGGCACACCCATGGTCTCTAAATTCTTTGTATGAAAGATAAGAATGAAAAATGATCGCCATCGTCTGAAGCGATTATCAATTTTCAGTGCAAGCGCCTGCTAGTAATTTGACAGGCACAAATAGAGGTACCCTAAGCCAATTTCTGGTCAATTGTGCATTTATTTGAATGAGAATTGGGGAAATGTGCCCAAACGTAACCCGGTAGGGCCGCATCCGAATGTCAAATTACATATCACGTGACATGATCAACCCAAAACAATACTTTTTTGAGTTGATCGGCTATGGGACATGTGGTTTTAAATTTATTTATTTTATTCTTTTTTATTACTTTTTTAGCTTTCATTTCATGGGTCAAGCTTCTTTGACTACTTTTTTAAGGGTTGAAGTACATTGGATCAAATCTAAGTTTTTTTAAGTGGTACCTTATCGCTGTTATACAAGTCGCCGTAGCACCCGGTTCTAGATGTGCTTGTGGATTCGTATGCTCTCTAAAGCCTCTGGCCTGCTGCTAACTCACAGTTTTAAAGACTCAGCTCATTGTCTCTAATGTGCCACTGGCTCATTGTAGACAAATTCACCAAACAAGATGGACCCATCCAATTGGTTGGCCTTATGTCGCCAATTCTATAGGTTGGAATCGAGTTCATGGTTCACCATAGTGCCAAGAAAATCTGATGTGCTAGGGTTGGACGAGTCCCAAATTAGAACATAAGAATTTGTTTTCCTAAAGGATCATCTAAATCCAAAAACAATCACCTTAAAGGGTTACTTTTTAAATGATTACTTGAAAGGATAATAAGTTGTTTAGAGGTACCTAAGAGGTACCTCTAAACAACTTATTTTGAAGAGTATGTTTGGATAGAACCGGAATTACTACATATTCCTAACTTACATGAATATAGATAATATGCAGGAGGACTACGTTTCTCTTCTATTCTTGAAGGGGGAGGTCATAATATGTTATGGCGTTTTGTGGATAAATTTGTCACCCTTAAAAACACCCCAAACAACTGAATCCATGATAAAACGTTTCGCCATCTATTCTCTGCATCCAAACAGCCCATAAAAGTAATTATCATATGAAATATGGCATACCCTCTCAGGCAGGGATTTAAGGTCTGATATATATACTGGCTTATCGGCCGAGTCCTAGGCCGATTCATATATGATATATCAGGTCCATGTTGGCAAACCATATGATATTTAAGCACTTTTTTTTTTCAAAATATTATATATATATATATATATATATATATATATATATATATATATATATATATATATAAAGGGTATTTTTGATATTTGATCCGAGCCATATTTGATACATATCGGCTGATATAACCCAATGTGGGCTGATATTTTAAAACCATGCTCTCAAGTAATTATTTAAGAGCATATATTACTTTACTTTTTTAAACAAGTATTAGCTTGTGGATAAGTCTACTTGCAAAACAAAAATGAAATATTGCTAGATTGCTATCTAGGAAACATGCAAACTTAGCAAAAGGACTTAACCACTACAATAGTGAGTGACTTTCCAAAATTCCCTTATGGAGCAGGCCACCTATATGTGAAGAGTGACGTGTATGGGTTCGGCGTCGTGTTACTGGAGATGCTGACGGGGCAGCGAGCCATCGACTTGAACCGGCCAAACGGGCAACACAATTTGGTGGATTGGATGAAACCGTTTTTGTCGGAACGACGGAAGCTAACACGAGCAATGGACTCGAGGCTTGAAGGCCAGTACCCATGGAAAGGTGCTCTACAAGCTGCTCAACTTACTCTCAGATGTCTCGAATCGGAGCAGAAGAATCGTCCATCGATGAAAGAAGTGGTCCACACTCTGGAGCTAATCCAAGCCATCAAAGATAGGCCCACAGAATCCAGAGCACGGGATGTGTCCCATAATCATGGCCACCACCATGTCCCCTATCGTTCACCTATTCATCCCATTCATGTTAGAGCTCATGGTTATCGGAGTTCAATGTAACACAAAAGTTATTCTTGTGTTTCTAGAAGTGGACATGTATTTATGTTCATATAGAAAAAGACTGTGTCATATGGAGGACATATTTTATGCAGACAAAGGGTAGGCGACTGATGTGGCACGACACAATTGATTGCAAGTCTGGTGGGGATCAATTAATGCAGGTGGATCAAATGTGTCCTCCCTTTATAATGTTCTTATAGGAATTGTCTCTCTTTAGATGTTTCCTTATAAAGGGAAGGGAATATGCATGCCTATTTACAACAGGATGATGAACAGTTTACGGCATTGAAATCAGTGCAGTCATTTTCACAGAATTTGGTGGCGAAGAGATATGTACTCTATTTTGAAAGAAAGGAGGATAATTCTATGGCTCCTTTGTCTTGTTCAATTATTTGTTGATTTGACTATCCTAGTTTTGTAATGTAATTATTTATTTAAAATGGAAATTGGTGCGACTGTGTTTGGATACAGCCAAAATAAAGGAATCCGGATGGTCAGATTTACCAATTCTGCGTTTTCCACCATTTGGATGCAACTTATGCATCAAAAAAAGTAGTCCTACAGTTAGTTTTTTTTTTTTTTGTTTTTGTTTTTTCTATATGTGAATGTTAGTGATAATCAAAATAAAGTTAGGAGCTAGGCTTGAGCCATCCAATCAACAAACATAAAATAATGATCATCTAGTAAGATAAATTTTTACTTGTTGAGAAGATCGTAATCCCGGCGTTTAATCGGCAACTTCAATCCTTGCTTGAGCAAATCTTCTAGGACAAATCACTTCTCTTTCCTTCTACCTCTAATTGATGAGAATATCCTTAAGCCTAGATGAAGAGGAGACGTTGTCCTCCTTGTATAGTCATCGATTTGTTTCCAAGCCCATCATGGAAACTAAATCTCTGAGGATGTGTCACTTCTAAAATAGGGATCACCACAACCCTCCTATTGTACTAACTATAGAAAGTCCGACCAATTCAAGTTTTAGCAATAATATAAAGATGGGTTAGTCTGTGGGTTATAAATATCAAACAATCTTCCACTTGATCCACACACTAACATCGTAAATTATGTTTTAATTATTATTAAAAAATTTAAAAGAAAAAAAAAAGAATTTCATGAATTGGTTCAATTTATCAAAAAGGGATGGCCATCCTAATTTTTTTTTTAAAACAATTGGCTTACAGGACTTGGTACATTACAACATCCTCTCAAGTTCAAGAACAATTTTAATAATTGATCATGAATGCCTATAATGTACCATACTTACAATTGACATTAACACAGTTCCATGGTCATGAAAATTATTGTTGTTAATGAACTCAAGAGCATTCCTTGTGGTTTTTGTGACACCATAATATATTTATTTTAATGCAATCACTTGAGTACATTTCTGCATTAGTCCCACTTCATACCGTGGGGCATGTTATCCTGATGTTTTACGACATGCGTTATGTGAAAATCATCACCCAACTATCAGGATAAAGGCTATACAAATCGTGGTGCTTAATCACGACAACTCAAGCTTCTTTATTTAAGCACACATGCTCCTAGACAAACATTGCATATGCTAATAATAATGATAATAATGATGATAATCATGTTGTGAATTAAAAGACATGCATCAAATGAAAATAAAAAAAATGACGCCAATGAAATAAAATAGACATTGTGAAAGAAACTCCTACTCAATCAAAGTGCTTGAGTGTTTCTAACAATCCCATCTCGATCACATGTGCTTTAAAATCTTTTGGTTGAAGTCCCTTTGTGAGTGGGTCAGCAATCGTGTCCGCAGAGGGTAGATTAGGGATCGTTATAATTCCTTCACGAACTTTCTCCAACACTATCATATACATAACCTCAGTATACCTATTGCTTATCATCCGCTCTTGATGAAATCAGTGGAAACTTTGTTATCAAAATAAATAGTAAAGGGTTTGTAAATGAAATCCACAAATGAAGCGCTTTAGCCAAATAGCATGCTTGGAAGCCTCATAGCATCCAATGAACTCGGCGAACATAGTGGAATCTAACGTTATAGTATGTTTGGAGCTTCTCCAAGTGATAGCTCCATGAGCGAGTCTGAAATGAAACCCAAAGTTGATGTGCGAGATCGATCACACCTCGCATAGCTGGGAATCACTATCCCAACAACTTTAAGTTCACTTGATCTTTTGTATACAAGCATGAAATCCTTGATTCCTTGCAAGTATCGCGATAGTTTCTTCACAGCCATCAAATCAACGAAACTAGAATTTTGCTGATTCCTCCCGAGCATCTCAACAATAAAATTGATGTCGGTCACATACAGGTCATAGTGTACAAAAGGCTTCCTATTACAGAAGCATACAAAGTCAGATCCACTCGCCTTCTCTCAATGTCATTCTTAGGGCATTAATCTTCTCTTAAGTAATCACCCTTAACAATTGGAGCTTGTGTAGGATTACAATTCTCCATTTTGAATCGTTTGAGGACTTTGTCGATGGAGGCTCTTTGAGACAATACTAAGAACCCAACTCTCCGATCTTTATGGATCTAAATTCCCAGAATGTATTGCACATTCCTCATATCCTTCATGTCAAAGTGGTTGGATAGGAAATACTTTGTATCATGTAGGAGATGAATGTCATTACACAACATGAGTATATCATCGACGTAGAGCACTAGGATGATGAAACGACATTTTGACTTCTTTTGGTAGATGCAACTGTCCATGGCATTTTCTTGGAAACCATACTTTGTAACAACTTGATCAAACTTCAAGTATCATTGTCTCAAAGCTTGCTTTAGGTCATGAATGGACTTCTTTAGCTTTCACACAAGATTCTATTGACCTTGTATCTTAAAACCCTTATTGAGACATATATATTTCCTCTTCCAAATTACCATTGAGGAAGGTTGTCTTTACATCAATTTGATGTAATTTTAAGTCATAGTGTGCCACAATAGCCAGAATGATTCAAAGAGAGTCCATGGATGAGACAGGAGAGTAGGCCTCGTTGAAATCAATTCCTGGTCTTTGAGTGAACCCCTTTGTTACTAATCTTGCCTTGAATTTGTCAACATTGCCTTTAGAGTCCCATTTAATTTTGTAAACCCATATGCATATGTTTGCCTTGCAACCTTCTGTTAGGATCACAAGGTCCCAGACATTGTTCTTTTCTATAGAATGAAACTCTTCTCTCATGGCCTCCTGTCAATGTTGAGATTTGTCGCTTTCCATGGCTTGGGAGAAAGGGGAAGGATCATTGGTGTCTAAGCTAGCATCATCATTTTCTTATAGATAGACTTCATAATTATTGGATATTGCAGATCTACATTCTTGATTTGATCTCCTTAAAGCAATTGGCTGCTCCTCAAGAGGAGGAGGAGAAGGTGCACTCATTCTCACATCGGGAGATTCATAATCGGGTACAACGGATCCCTTAGGATCAATGACAGGATTAGGCATAGGAATAGGAACACGTATAGTTGTCCCAAAGGGAACGAGAGACGTAACATAAGTATCTTCTTCGAAAATGACTATCCTTTGTTTCTAGGTCCCTCATAGAATACTATTTTCAAGAAATTTTGCATTGGAGGACTCTACAATCTCCAATGGTCTAGATGGGTAATAGAGCCTATACACTCGGGTACGTTTGGGGTAATCGGTGAAGTAGCATGTGACTGTCCGTGGATCAAGCTTCTTCAGGCCTGAATTATAAAGTCTTGCGCTTGCCAAGAACCCCAACAAATGTAGATGTTTTAGACTTGTTCTATAGCCAATTCATAATTTGTATGGTGTTTTCAGAGCAGCTTTGCATGGTACTTGATTAAGAATATAAACGGCAGTTTTGAGAGCTTCCCCTAAAAGTTTTTAGGGAGGTTCGAGTGGCTCATCATGTTGTGAACGACCTCCTTATAAGTACAATTTCTCCTTTTAGAGACTCCATTCCATTGGGGAGTACATGGAGCAGTGTACTGAGGAACTATCCATTGTTCCTTCAAGCACAGAATGAAGTTTCCATGATTAACACCGTCAGAATCCATCTTCTAGTAATATTCTCCTTCGTGATCTAATCTAACGATTTTAATCTTCTTATCAGTTTGTTTCTCACTAAATCTTCTAATCTACTACACTAGATTCACACAGATATCTTCTTCTCTAGTGGTATGAAACCTTTGTGTTTTGTGGATTTTCCTTTTATATACTCAATACATGTGGTAAAGTCGCTAAAATCAAGAGGTCTAATAATACCATCTCTAACCATAGCTTCTAATCTTTTCCTCAAGATACCTCCCAAACGCTTATGCCAAAGCATAGAGGAGTTTTTTGCTAAAATAGAGTGCTTGGTTCTGGATGAGATAATAGAGACACATGTAAGTGATGTAGCAAAAATATCATCAACAGATAACCGAAATTAGCCATCTACTAATAAACCACGCCTATAGTAACAATGTCCATAGCAATAATCAAAGAGTCACTAGAAAAATTGGTGATATCCAAGGACAAGTAATCTCGAGATGGAAATGAGATTCTGTCTAAAGGAATGAATGAAATAATATTTTTAAGAATTAAATTATGTCCAGAGTCTAAAACGAGCCAGTAAGTCCCAACAGACTCGATTGTAACTGCTTGCTAGTTTATAAGGAAAAGCCTTTTATCCAGTCTTGGGCCACTCCTGCTATCCAGCCCCTGTAAAGAAGGTGCAACATGCACAGTGGCACCAAAATCAACCAACCATGAATTTCTGGAAACAATGACGAGATTCGATTTAGAGCAGACATGAGCAGAGTGAGTACTTCGTTGTTTCTTCTTCATAATGCTTTTCCATAAATAACAATCCATCTTGAAGTGTCCCTTCTTTTTACAGAAATGGCAGCCATCATCATCATCATCCGTAACAACCAAGGATCAAAATATCGGCCAAAATTTCAGTTTTGGGCATGAGCGAAACCGAAAATTTGGACCAAAATTTCGGCCGAAAACTGATAATTTGGCCGAAATTTCGGCCGATAATTTGAATCCCATACAAAATATGACCGAAATTTCGGTCCAAGTTATCATTTGGACCAAAATTTTGGTCATTTCGGCTGAAATTTTGATCCTTGGTAACAACGACTTTCTTCTTGAGTCCTTGTTTCCTTTACTTTTGTTGTAATCCTTTCTTTAACCCTTTCTCTTGAAATTCTTCTTATGAACATGGTTAAAGGTAAAATGAGCAAACTAAATCTTATTTCTCGACAAACATTCTTCTTTGGTTAGACACATGGAGATCAATTGATTTAAATCCCATTTTCTTTTCTGGTCATTGTAGTTATGTAACACTTATCCCCCAATTTTTGTGTTGATCAGTCACAGAATATGCCATTTTACCACCCGTAACTTAGTGATGCTTGACCTTAGTTTGTTACTAATGAGATACTATGTGCAAATATTTAAATTAATGAGTAAATTAGAGCCGAAGTATTAATCTATGCTAAAATAAACTCAAAAAATAGTATGAATTATGATCGTACGAAGAAACGATCCACTCAAACAAAGGACCAGTTGATGAGCCAAGAAAAAGGAATGTCGAACACACGTAAATCTCTAACAAGTGAAAAAGAAAGAAGAAAAGAGAAATCGGGATTTAGGAACACATGAAAAAAGCTACGATTGGAAGAACGAAACTAAGATCTCAAATGTTCGACAGAGCAGAGATAATATAGAAAGAAAAATAATCGTGCACACAATTGTACGAAATAAAGCTCAGGCTGCTGATCATGTGAAGTCTACACTGCCATGCACAGAATTAGAAGATTTCTTGGATTAGAAGTCTGGCAACTTACTGATTAGAGAAGATTGGCAAAAGAACTCAAAAGATCTTTATGGCTAACATAAAGGAGAAAAGTCCGACACGCATCTACCAATCAGAGCAAGAAAGAACTAGGATTAGAAGTAAAATTATATTAAGAATATTTTATTTAGAAGTTTTCTTTTATGAGAGATAAAATAATATAAACCTACCTCTTATGATCTATAAATAAGAAGGTTCGGCATAGGAGTAGAGTTATCGAAAGAACTATCAGCATCAATTGACAATTGAGGTTGAGTTTTCTTTGGATCAAAAGTAGAGTAGAATAGTTTAGATATCCAAGATTTCTCAAGAGCAATTGACGCCTGTAATCGGGAGCTGGAAGATTAGAGTAGAGTATCTCTAGTTTCTCAGAAGCAATTGATGTCTTTTATTATTTTCTAGTTTAGATTTATTTTCCTGCACTTTACTGCTTTGTAAACATCTAAAATTTTTTTATTTGAATTGACGACTCAGATTGAGAATTTGCAGATTAGTATAACGGTTTTACTTTTCCATCTTCAATTTTCTTGAGTTTGATTGATGCCCAAATTTTAGGAAGATTGTTGATTAGATTAAATCTGTGTTAAGGAATTCTATCTTTTGATTGACGCCCAAATCTTAGAGGATTGAGATACAGTGTAACGACATTCTATTTTGTAAATATGTGAGTTCTAAAGGATTGTGATTGATGACCATAATCTGGAAGGAAGAGGATTTAGATTTATTTTTCGTAATTAGTTTAAACAACCCATTCTTTTATTCATATTTCTTCAGTAGTTTAGGATCTTAAAAGAAAAATATAAGTTTTTAAATAAACGCAAGTACATCAGAATAATCATTTTCCTTGTGGGAACGATCCTATATTAGTGCTACAATTTCCGTTGTGCACTTGCAATAGGTTAAGACTTAGTACGATAAAAGTCCGATCAAGTTTTTGGCGCTTCTGCCGGGGAAGCTGATTTTATTTTTGATTTTATTATTGTTTTATTTTGAAAACTATTATTTGTCTTTCTCTTTTTATTTTCTTTATATTTTTATTTTTCTTTAATCACTTCTTTATCTTTTGCAGGTTTATTCGGAGTAACGAATCAAAAGTTTTAATACTTCTTCTGATAAGAGAAGCTAGAGGCTCAGATTTATTTTCTCTCCCTACTTTTTAGAATAAAAATCATATAAAATTAAAATAAAAATAGACATATATAATAACTATTCTAGCCATCCTGCTCTATTTCTAATTCCATTTACCATGGCGGGGAAAGCACCATTCATGGCTAAATCGTTGGGAGAGTATTATGCATTGACACCTCTTACCCCTCCCTCATGTATTCAATTACCCCCTGTGACCGACGATGGAACCTTTGAAATCAAACCAAGTGTCCTTCAATTACTTCCTATTTTTGATGGGTTTGGTGAGGAGGATCCATATATGCATATAATGAGTTTTCTAGAAATCTGTGTAATTGTTAAAATTAAAAATTTGTCGGAAGAGGCCACTCGTTTGAGGCTCTTCCCATTTTCCTTAAAGAAAGGCAAAGCAGTGGCTGAACTCTTTGCCTAACAACATAATTACTAGTTGGAAAGAATTGCAAACAAAGTTTATCACAAGATACTTCCCAATTAGTAAAATGAGTTGAATCCGAAAGATTTATCACAACGTTTCACCAATTTTCAGACAAAACTTTTGAGGGAAGTTGGAAGTGTCTTAATGAGCTTTTGAACAAGTGCCCTCATCATGAGGTCCCGCGCTGGCAAATAGTGTTCGATTTCTATGAAGGCCTTAATGAACAAATTCAATACATGATTGATGTTGCTTGTGGAGGAATGTTTCACACGTTAACTACAGAGGCTACTTGGGAACTTTTTGAGACCCTTAGCGAGGAACTAATGCAAAACCATGCATCTAATGAGACTGATTCGGATACTTTAAGGAATAAGCCTCCTAAGGGGGGATAACTTTATGAATTAAAGTCAATGATGAATTGCATTCCAAAGTTAAAGATTTGAAAGACACAATTTTAGTCTTTATTGGGTATAAAATCGCACCCAACATCTAAAAAAGGAGAAGCTTGTGGTCATAATCATGGCCCTTCTAAGGAAGATCCTCAACACCAAGCTGTACCTTTTCACTCCATCAGAGTTCAAGACCATACTGTTGCCATTAAGGATGTCATACTATTGACGTGTGGAAATTGTCAGCGGCATGACCAAAATCAATTGAAGCCACTTCTTGCTCTTCAGCAATCTATTTTAAGTTAGAGGCTCAAGTCGAGCAACTAACCATTTTAATCAAGAAGAGAGAGAGTAGCTATTCTTCATCATGACTTGATGGCACCCCAAGAGGACATATTTTTATGGGAGATACATCAACTCCCCATAATCTTAACTAAGCCCCTCCTGGATATTATCGTGCTACCGACTCATCCGTAGGAAAACCCTGTACCATATGTGCATTCTTAAAAAACCTTGTTACCTTATGATCTAAGACGTGTTGAATGCATTTGATCATAAAGACCTCTCATATGTGATATAATCACCCCGAACGTATGGATTTACGATCTTTCATGATTTATTGAAGCCAAATCGTAGCGACTATGAATCGATGTATCACAGAGTCTTAATACTATTTTCGACAATTGTAAATGACAATTCTAGGGAACAGGCGAATCCGGTGATGATTCTTATCGATTACTTTGGAATTCGAGCCCACTTAAATCATGAAGGAAGCAAATACGTTATGCACTTATGACCACCAACTCCAACCTACCCCACCTAACCAAGCTTTAATGCTTAGTCTTTGAAAATTAATTAAAAGAGACGGTTCAAAGCCCTAACCTTCCCCTATAAAACCAGTTCTTAACCAAGCAAACCTCATCTCTTTTGTTTTCCTTAAAAAAACCCTAGACCTTATGACGAAAGAGTCTGACCAAAACGACTTCAGCAGTAGACTTGATCGAATTTTTGAGATACAAAGGGCCGAGCTCCTGGCTGTAATAAAGAAAGTTGAAAAACTGAAGCGCCAATGACCCATACCAGATGTTGAGTCGTCCACCGAAACTACCCATTACCCTAAACCTAACCCGAATTCGAAACCTTACTCTAAGAACCCATCTTCCCCCACTTAACCATTCTACCATCACAATCCACCCCGAGTGTGAGTTCCTTTACGATGGTGGTAGGATGTAATTTCTAGTGTCATCTCCCGTCTCTTCCTTGTTTTCTCCGCCACCCCTCTCCATTGCTCATCTTCTCCTCTTGCCTGCATTACATTCTCATCATCTTTTTACTACTTTTTGAGTTCATTTTGACAAGGATTAACATTTACACTCTAATTTACTGCTTATCTTTAATATCTGCTCATTAATAACTCGTTAGTAGCAAACTAAGTCCTAGCATCACTAAGTTAAGGGTGATAAAATGGTAAATTATGTGACTGATCACACCCCCCAAACTTAAGTTTTGCTAGTCCCTAGCAAACAAGAAAATATAAAATATTTAAAACTTTTAAATTTAAATTTTACTTTCGTAGGGAGCATGATTGCATTTAGCAGATGCAATAAGCCTTTAAACCCTTAGGTGATCCCTAGTGGATGAGTTGTAGTCTCCTAAAGGTTTTTAGTGAAGTTACCTACAAACTTCAAATATTTTTGAATTTTTCAAAATATTTTTCAAAACTAAAAATTTTAAATATAAACTAATTTTTGTACACTACTAATTATTCAGTTAGTCATTATATGTTAATTATTTAAAAATATTTTAAATCCTTAGCTTCCCATCATCGCAATTATCCTTGATCAGAACTCAATAATTTCAATTTTTATATAGCGTGGAGTGTGTGCATATCAGTGAAATATTTATTTATCATAGATTTTTCTAAAATGTAATTTTTAGAAAATATTTTCATCCAAACTCTCACTTATTGGCATACTCTCAACAATAATCGAAATTTTGGGATCTCATAATATGATATTATTGGTGTGCGCTTTTTCTGAGTTCCTTTCGGTCCCCATTGAATCAGTGGCTCAATTCTATCCTAAGCGGACTCTGGCAATACTGTGTTTTGAATGTTGAAAATAAAGGGAGATTTCTAGGAAGGTTCCTAGTTTATTGTGATCGCCAGCTGCAAATATTTAACGACATTATAATACGTCAGTGATTATGCTTTGGAGCGGGTGTGAGTTATTTTTTTACTGAATCGTCGGCCTGCCAATGTCAGCAGCACTGGCTCTTCTTTTAATTTAGATGTTTAGTTTTCCTTTCTTTCCTTATTATTGCTGTAATTTTAATTGGTTTAAATTTTCTAATTCTACTATGAGTCTAATTATGTGAATTTGTTATAGTAAATTAATCTAATACTACGGTGTCCTAATCCTAGTGCAAGTTTACTTGGTTTGAATATTCTAATCTTATTGGGAGTCTAATTCATTTAGTATTCTAATCCTATTGAAAGTCTAATTAATTAAGTCTCCGATCCTACTAGGAGTCTAATTAATTCAAATGTTGTGATCTTATTAGAAATCCAATTAATTTAGTTTTCTAATGCTAGTAGAGGTCTAAATAATATTAGTCTCCTAATTGTACTAGAAATGCAAATATATTAATTCTAGAGGACATCGTCTATGTCTTTGTCACAATTGAGAAATCCAAAGAGTCAGGTGTTGAGGTTCCAAAAGAGGTTAAACCGATAATGCATGAGTTTCGGGATGTTTTTCCTGAAGACCTCCCAAATGAATTACCACCTCTACAGGACATCCAACATGCCATTGATTTGGTCTTTGGAGCTACCTTGCCTAACTTGCCCCACTATCGTATGAATCCATCCGAGCACTTTGAGTTAAAGAGGCAAGTTGATGAACTTCTTCAAAAGGGGTTTATAAAAGAAAGCTTGAGTCCATGTGTCGTGCTAACACTACTCACACCCAAGAAAGATGGGACTTGGAGGATGTGTGTAGATAGCCGTGCTATTAATAAAATCACGATTACGTATTGGTTCCTGATACCATGATTGGACGATATGTTGCATATGATGGTCGGTGCGACAATACTTTTGAAAATCGATCTAAAGAGTGGGTACCATTAGATCCAAGTTCATCGGAAGGACGAGTGGAAAACTACCTTCAAAACCAAAGATGGTTTGTAAGTTAAAGAGGCAAGTTGATGAACTTCTCCAAAAGGGGTTCATAAAAGAGTCCATGTGTCGTGCCAACACTGCTTACACCCAAGAAAGATGGGACTTGGAGGATGTGTGTAGATAGCCACGCTATTAATAAAATCACTGTTAAGTATTGGTTCCCGATACCATGATTGGACGATATGTTGGATATGATGGTCGGTGCCATAATATTTTCGAAAATTGATCTGAAGAGTGGGTACCATTAGATCCAAGTTCATCCGGAGGACGAGTGAAAAACTGCCTTCAAAATCAAAGATAGTTTGTATGAGTGGTTCGTCATGCCTTTCGGGCTTTCAAACGCCTCAAGTACTTTCATGCGTATCATGACACGAGTGTTGAGGCCTTTCATAGGCAAGTTCCGTGTGGTCTATTTTGATGACATCCTTATCTATAGTACGTGGACCACTTAAGGCAAGTTTGCACGACTCTCAGAGGAGAGAAATTATACGCGAACCTAAAGAAGTGCACATTCATAATTTTAGTGCCTCGTTCAAACTCAAGAGGGCAAACAATGTGAACGGCCTTAGGCATTTTCTCTCTCTCTCTATCAGGCCTTTATCGCTTGATTTGGTTGGTTTCACTGTGGGTGGTTTAGGAGGTAAAGGGTTGATCTTTATTGTGTTCCCGTTATAAGTGAATGAACACACATTCGATTTATCGAATAGTGTAACGTCCATGTCATACAACCACGGCTTCCCAATGATGATATGCCCCATATCCATAGGCACAACATCACACCACAAGGTGTCCTTATACGAATCAAAATTTATAGGAACTTGACACCTTTGTGAAAAAGGGATGGATGATGAATTGACCCACACAATTTTATAGGGTCGGGGGTGAGTTACGAGCGTAAGCCCTAAGTGAGAAATTGTGCTCTCGGAAACTACATTGGTGTAGCTTTTGCTGTTGATGACTCGACATGCTTTCTCCCCACACTTGGCTATGGTATAGAAGATATTTTCTCGTCACTAATCTTCACTTTCCTTTGACTGGGCTAAAGCACATCTAACAACAAGAGCCCGTTAGGTATTATCCTCATCAACGGGGTAGGAGATATCCCTCAAACAAGCCATTATTCGTTCCCCTACACAATCTTCTTCGTCACTAGAGAATGACTCAGGCTCGTAGCCTTCAATTGTACTGTTTTTGTATATTTTTTATGGGCTATTGAACTTTATGTGAGCATTTTAGTGCCTAGGGAATCTGTATCTAAGTATATTAGTCTTCATTTACTAAGGGGTGTGTAATCTACATGTGTGAATTGGGTGCTAGGTGAATTGTGCAACTTGGTTTCTATGCTTTATTATGAGCTTGCTTATGATAATGAGTGATCTGTGTTGTGAGTAATCTGTGTAAATAAAACATGAAAAAGTATGCATGAGTCATGAATCATGAAGGGAGCATGTTTCAAAATTGATGTGGAGAAATAGAGTTGTGACAGAAATGGCCTTGACAAGATCTGTTGTGTAACAAATGAGCTGCACGAAAACTTGGTGAGCAGAATGGCCAGAAGCAGAACCTAGCGAGAGCCTTGTGAGGTCCTCATTTTCAACAAAATGGCCTGTCATGCAGATCAAAGCTAACTATGCGAGTTCATTCCTGGTCTATGTGAGCTCGCGAGGATCATTTTCACTTGATTTATCCTCGCGAGATCTTCGCGAAGCTCAGGTTCTGTGATTTAAAAACCCTCGCCAAGTTCTTTCACTTCTATCTTTTACCAGATCTCTTGAACCCATTGCTGACCAACCCTCCCATCTTCTCCTCCCACTACCAGAACTGCTCCACCATCCATCCTTCACTCTTGCACTTTGCTCAACTTCACAAGCCACAGATTTTACACTTGGAAAAGTCAGATTTGGCCCATTGATCACTCACAAATTTGAAACCCTAGCGGTTTGGGGTAAGATTCTCAATTTTCTCTAAGTCTGTCATTGGTCTGTTGTGCCTAGATAATAGTTTGATTTTTGAGAGCAGATTTGATTAAAAAACAATTGAGAGTTGTAGGCAACCTTGGGTTTATGAACTGAAGGGGTAAAAAAATCTAGGTTTTGACCGATGTCTAGCAGATCCCCATTTTTTGACAATATCCAAGCCTTGTTGAACCCTCCACAAACAGACCCTCCCGCTCCCACCAAAAAATCTGTGAGGGTTGCTGCTATGGAGTCCACTGATGCCCCAACACCCATTGTTGAAATACCTAAAAGAGGGTTGCTCCCAAAAAGAGGGCCAGGACTATCACAAAGAGTCCTAAAAAGTCAAAGAAGCAGAAAAAGGGGGAAGAGGTTGTCCCAGAGATTAACCCCTTAACCACTCCCAGTGATTTTTTGGCTGCCATCAAATTGGAGCTTGAGACTACCTTTCACAAGGCATTTTTTGAGAAGATCCTTGGCTGCTGCAGCCATTGATTACTTGACCAAAGTCTCCTTGTAACCCCTATTGCAACCTCTAAATGAACTGGTGTACCCTAGGCTAGTTTAATTATTTTACCAGAACATCAGGGTAAAAAAGTCTAATGAGGGACTCCCTATGCTATTGGTCGTCATAGATGACTTTGAGATGCTTGTGGGCACCTCTGTGATAGCTCTTTCTCTAGGCATTCCAACTGCTTATGATCCAAACTGCAGCTTGGGAGAACCACTAACTGCCTCCATCACTGATATTGCTAAGAGGCTGACAAGAGGGAAAAAGGCATCATGAGACTCAATCAGGATGAGAGATTTTGAGCCCAGCCTATTGTTTATGGTCCATGTTCTTAGAAAAAATATCTATATGAATGGGCACCAGTAGGAGAGAAGGGAACCCATTGCTGATGCCATCTATAGCTTCTCTCAGGGGCATTGCTTTGTTGTAGCCCAATTGGTTTTTGAGGGAATAATGGATAACCACCTGAAGGTACAGAAAAATCAGAAGCCCAATGGACTCCCTCACTATAGGCTGATCACAATCCTTCTAAGACAAGGTGGATACCACTGGAAGATGGGGGAACCAACTGAGAAATTACCCCCAGTTGGGTTTGGAAAGAGATTGTGGACCATCAACATGTCCATGATGAAGAAGAAGAAGAAAGAAGATGAGACCCTCCCTGAAGAGGCTGAAGCAGCTACTGCCATAGCTACAACAGCTACATCAGCAACCACCAACTTAGATCCACCCACCATCCCTACCCCCACGCATACCATGCCATTCCAAACACCTTCCACAATCCCCATCCCTATCCCCGTGCTAGCTCCTACTCAACCAACCTTTCCATTTAACCTGCCCACCCTACCTATCCAAAGAAAATACCAAAAGAAACCCCATAAACCAATCAAAGCATCCATTGAACCTACCATACCCATTACCTTACCAACACCTATACCAAGCTCTGAACCTATTCCATTAATCCAACCCATACCAAACCTTGAGCCAACTAACATACCTAGCCCAATTCTAGACCCACCTTCCCCTTTCACAATGAATAACAGTGAGCCCATGGCCACTGACATTGAACAAACCACAACCACTGCCTTTGTACCCCCATTCGAACCCAATGAACCATTTGAACCCATTACCTTACCTACCCATGCCATTCCATTTTCCCCCACCCATGACCAAGACCCATTCACCACTGAGGGATACTCATCCATGATGGACTCCATTGTGGGGGATATCATGTATGAGTATACACCCCTCCTTGCCTCCCCACAGCCTACCCAATTTAACCATGCCCCAACTTCCCCTTTCCAACCAATCCTAACAACCATACTTACAATCCCATTCATTCCAGATCCCTAGCACATATACTTTCCCTTCTTACATCATTACAAACCCAAATCCTGGCCAATACCCAAAACCAAACCACCATGCAAACCTACCTCCAATCCATTCAAACCACTCTTCAGACTTTACACCAACCACAGCCACCTACATCTATAACCATACCTTTACCCCACCACCTTCACCCCAGCCCTCACCTCTAGTGATAACAACCCCTGCTTCCACTCAAACAGACCCTGATTCTGAGGAGCTGGTCCCTGACCCACCTACCTATACCTCCACCTCCACACAAAAAGATTTTAAGGAGGAGGTGCCACTTATTTTGCCTACCTTTACATCTCCCTCTACCCACACTGACTTTGATGAAGAGCAGCTACCCACTTCACCTATATTCACCTTAACCATTACCTCACCCTCCACCCCACCCGAGCCACTTGAGGAGCTGCCACTTGACCTTACCTCCTACCCACCATCACCTCCACCCATAAGCTCTGAGTTGGACATCATCCCTCACCCAATGGATGACCCTAAAACCTGGGCCATAGTCCATTATGGTTCCATTCCCATTCCCCAGTTCTACACCCTCACCAAAGTCATGGCTGCTGACCCCTATTGCAGGAGAGATGCTGAGCTGCTGCTGGAGTCTGTCACACCCATGGTGAAGCAACCATATGAAGGTCAGATTTCCCAGATCAAGAAAGATAATGACAAGGAGCTAAAGAGGCATTGACAGATGGTATTAAATTTCCTGGACCTGTACAAAGTGTACAAGATTATGTCAATCTAGTTGAAAAAATTGGTGACCACACTCTACTCCACATTCTTAGTCCTGAACCCTGATGTGCCCAAGGGCATATCATTAAAGAAGCCCTCCAGCACTAAGCCTAAGAAACTAGCTGCCAAAAGATCCAAGACTGGTGCTGCAACAGCCACCACAGTGACGAAAGAGAAAGGAAAATATGAGGAAAAATATGAAACCCTTCGAATTAAGTTCAGAATTGGATTAGCTTTAGGCTACAGTGTAGATAGTTGTATTTAGGGTCTGTATTTATTTTCTATTCTAGGTAGATTTATATAGTTTCATTCTGTCCTTTTGTCAAATCTGTAAATTTTATTTTTGTTTATTAATTTGTATGCAGTTCTTATTAATGCAATTTTCTTTTTGTGAGCCATTTTACAATGTTTGTACTTTCTTTTAATTTTTGCCATGTCTTTATTACCCTACTGCTCCTACATGTTATTATTTCTGAAATAGTGAAGACATTGTTTAACTTAGGTTTTGGGGTAGGGCAGGGTAGGTAGACATGAAAAATAGTTAATTTTAGTATAGCAGTGATGGTTAAATTGAGATGAATAAAGCTAATTCTTACCTAATCATGTAGAGAGAAGAAATTTAAAAATTTTGCAGACATTTAAAATTGAAAATCTTTGAAAAATTAGCACTACCATAAAGCTAACATCAGAAATTTTTTTATTTTTTTCAATTGGTACTTAGGAAACTAGAGAGAAGAGAAAAAGGTAGAAACACACCCCATGGGGTTAATTTGAAGACCATACCCAGTGAGATTTGTGCCTAACAAAGTTCTATTGAAGTGTGTCATTGGCATTTTTTATGCTCTAAGGAATTGTTTACGCAACATTTAGTCATTAGAAGTCAGGCACCTCCAAATTGAAACAGATTGACAACACTCATGACACTAAGGAGATGATCTAAGGCACTCATTTGGATAGTTTGAGCCTAAAATTTCTACCCATTCAACTGCCCCTTTGCATATACTCTTCGAGCCTTAAATCCATTTTTCTTCAATAAACACTAGAGTACTTGAACCATGACCTGATTCAACCTTACCCACACTTTGAGATTTTAGAAGGTAAAGGAGAAGAAGTTGAAGACAGTGGAGAGGAGTTCAACATTTGGTGGAAGGAGAAGAAAAGTAAAGTGCAGACCAGCAGTGTCTCTGTGGTATATGTGTGGCAATTCATCATAAAAATCATAAACATAGAGAAGTCAAAGAAGTACCTCATCTAAAAATTAAAAAGAAGAGACAAAGTTGGCCACTTTGACTCTGAAAAACACAAATAAAGATGAAGTTGTACTAAAATGAAGAAGGTGAAGTCATGAACCACCTCCTCTCCTTGCTGATTTCTCAATTTTAAATCCTTCATACCCCTTTTATTCTTTTTAAACCTTATCCATAAGCCACATTATAACCCATCAAAACACCTTGTTGATCCAAAGTGAAATGAGCTATCATGTGGAGAGGAGATGTCTAATCTATTGTGAAAATACTTGGGGATGTCAGGAACTTAGAAGCAATGCCTATGCTCATGCTTGCAGACCCATTTAGGTTCTGTGATAGATCTTGAGCTAATGAGAATGTCAACACCTTTGGAGTTTCATTATTGAGAGATAGCCCTACTGAGGATTGAGTCTGAAATTTAACTTAATTGGGATGGTTTCTAAACATGATTTTTGAATTAAAGGGAAGCATAGTACTAATTTGTGTACATTGAATTTCTAATGTAAACTGATTGGTAGTGATGCAAAGACATGTTGATTTTGAGTTTTAATTAGCTGCATTACTGCCATAATTCCCTTTGATTTTTAAAGAATGAGTGTGGAATGAAGCTTTATTCATTGAATTTTGTTTTGTCATAGACTACACTCTACTTAACTGTTTAAATGGTGAAATTTGTGGGTACCTTCAGTGAAAACCCTTAGGAGACTTCACTCCTCTACTAGGAATCACCTAGGGGTTTAAAAGGCTTGATGCATATGCTAAATGCATCCATGCTCCCTACGAAAGTGGCATTTACTATTTTGAATAAATGTTTTAATTTTTCCTTTGCTCGAGGACTAGCAAAGATTAGGTTTGGGGGTGTGATAGTCATAGAAAAATGGCATTTTTTACCTCCTAAGCTAGCCTTTACTATACCTCGGAGCCATCTAATAATTGTCTTTTGAGCATGTTTTGTAGTTAAGAATAAAATTGCAGCTTAGTGCAACAATCCACACTTTGGAGGCTAAGAAGAGAGGATTAAAAGCCAAATCTTGGAGGTGTTTGAAGACCATAAAGTATACCATGGTAGTACACAGTATAATGATCATTTGGATTGCCTAGAAGTCCAACAGATGAAAGGAAGTCCAACAGATGAAAGGAAGTTTGCCCCAAGCAGAGGAGACTGCTATAGTAGGCTCTGCACAGCAGCAGATAAGCACTGTGGAGCCCCTCGTGTAGTTCATTTCGCTTAGAAAATCTTCTTGCACAGATGTCGCGAAGCTCAAGCCTACTGCATTTAAATAGCTCGCACAGATCTCTCATAGTTCACTGAGGGAAAGGCTTCAAATTTGCATCGCGTGCAGTTCTCGCGCAAATCAGCTTCAGAAGGTTTGCTTCACGCAGTTCTCACGCAAACCTCGCGCACTTCAAAGACAGAACCAGCCACATGAGAAGTGCATGTCATCCTGGCGATCATCCGCGCGAAGCTCAAAGTCCATCCTCGTAAGCTGCAATTTAGCCTAGCGAGATCATCGCGACCTAGGCTACCTGGAGTCTCATTTGCGTGAACTGTGCTATTCACAGTAAAGTGAACTTCGCGAGTTCTTCTTCAACAGCAACTCCAGCCACGCGAGAGCCATGCAAGAAGCAAATCAAGTAAAGCCAACCTCGCGAGGCACAGGCTCCCTACTTCGCAGTCCATACATAGGGGTATTCTGGGGATTCCATAGTAGTTAGGGCACACATCCCGAGGTGTCAAGCTATTTTCCACTTCTCGAGGCAATACTTAGCCACAAATGGGCCACGACAATAGCTAAAATTAGGGCATTTCTCTTCTATTTTCTGATTGGCTAAGGCAGAAGATATTTTTAGTAGAATTGTATATAAGCTGTAGTGTTTACCAGAAATGTATCTAACTTTTTACCCTAATTTGGTGCTTGCTTAGGTCAGTTAAGGTTAGGGTTAGGTCATCTTCTTTTCTTTTCTTTTCTTCTTGCCTTAGCACAACAACATGCTGCACTAAGTTCTTTGTAGAAGTTGAGTTTATTTCTGCACTGTAATTGGTTGTAATATAGTTTGAGCTGTTTTAGGATTCTTTGTAAAGGCTGTTGTCTTGAGGGACATTATTGTAAGTTTTCTTTTAGACAATAAAATGGCAAGTTTAATGATCATTTAATCTTTATTTTTTCCGTGTTTTTCACATGAATCTATATGGGTTTTATGCACCCATAGTTGCTTGAGCTTGTAGCCCTGTAACCATGGTGACAATAGTAATGTTCATGTTCTATCTCCTTCATCTGTGATTAGGATAACCTCTAGGATAGCCTATGGCCATTCAAGTGGGCAGGGTATAGCCCTAGGGCAGATCCAAATCACAGGGCTAAGATGGATTCTTCTTCTCAGTACTTGAGCTTGTAGTCAAGTGAGAGATTATTGCAGAGCTAAACTCTCCTTTATTTTGCATCACCATCCTTAGTGTTTAGATTTCTGTTTTGAAGAGATTACGGACTTGTGAGCTGGGTCATTGCAGGACTTTTTGTAGCAATGACCAACCGAGTCTAAAGTCCTCATTCAGCCTGAGATTTCTTATAGTTTTCATTTGAGTTTCCATAACTGTTTGCACCTATGAATGCATGAGCTTGCAGCTTTGCAAACATAGTGTCTACAATGGTGTTCATTTTCTTATTTAATCCATTGATTGGATGAAATTCTTGGGATATATTGTGACCATTGTAGTGGACAACATATAACACTATGGTCAATCCTTACCTCTGGGTTAGATTCGATTCTTCTACCTAGCAGATGTGCATGTAGCCATCTGATGGACTACTGTAGATCTTGTTCTAACCCTAAGATGCATTACTGATTTAACCTTAGCTGTCTATTACTCATTATTTTTACTTTATTTTCTCACTCCATCATCATCCTTCTTTCCCCCTTTCATTAGTTTTATTTTCTGTTGTTAAAGTAATGTAGATAGTGACACCCCAAAATCCCTTTCATTAGGATTACCAGATCCGTAGCCAGATCTGGAGGTCTACTATACAACCCTTGTGATTCTAAATCAGATTTCCCTGTGGGACAATCCTTTCTCACTAAAATATGCTACAATAAGCCTTAGATTTTACAGGATTGCATATTTTTAGATTGATGTTTGCATCCATTTTACTCCACCTTTTGATTTATTTTTGACACTATATTTTAGCTACACATTTTCTTATAAAATAATCAGCAATTCTAAAAATGGACCAACAAGTTTTTTACACCGCTGTCGGGGATGCTTGATCTAATTAGTAGACCTGAGCTTTTACTTTTTGTGTTTATAAACTCATTTGTTACCGTATCTGTGTTTGAATAAAAGTGCTACTGAATTTATTTTAGATTCTTGCAAATCTGGAACAACAGCAAAAAGTGGAGTTGGAAGCTGCAGTTGGAGCTTGTTTGCCTTAGTCCCTTGCTTTTTTATTTCTTTTATGTTAATGTCTTAAATTCAGCAGTAGAATTTTAGCAGTAATTTTTGTTTATAATTTTTTTTTTTTAGTGTGATGTAGTGTCTTTCCTTACTTATTTTTGTGTGTGTGTATGCTTGGTAGAAGGTCTCTTAGACCTCCAATAGAACTTTTAAATCTTGAGATCGAGAGAGTCTTTAGACTTAGGAACACCACAAAAGCCCCTACTGTTAATATTGAGCCAGCTGTGATGGGTGAGCAATAAAGAACACTGAATGAATACATCCCCCTTCTGCATTCAATTTTTTGTAGTAGAAGGCAATTATGAAATCAAATCATCAACCATCCAAATGCTGCCATCATTTCGTAGGCTAAGTAAAGAAGACTCCTATAAGCACATAGATGAGTTCCTTACTTTGTGCACCACATTTAATATTGCTGACTTGGGAGAGGAAGCCACCAAACTAAAGCTCTTTCCTCTTTCATTAAAGGATAAAGCCAGAAGTTGGCTCTCCATGCTCCCAGCAGGCAGCATACAATCCTGAAATGATCTCCAATGCCTATTTTTGACTAAATTTTTCCCTATGTCTAAAACCAGCCAGTTAAGGAAAAGTATACTTTCCTTTGCTCAATTCTCAACTGAAGATTTCCTTGGAGCATGTGAAAGGTTTAAAGAGTTGTTGAAGTAATGTCCACACTATCAAATTCCTCAGTAGTAGCTTGTCTAGAGCTTCTACCAAGGGATTGATCCCAAGAGTAGGGATATAATGGATGTCTCATGTGGGGGCACTTACCTCCACAAGACAACTGATTTGGCTTGGGAACTTTTTGATGTCATCTATGAGAATTTCATGTAGCAAGAGTCTCTGTCCCAAAATGACATTGAGATTCCAGCTAAAATGGTAAAAGAATCCACCTCTAGAGGAAGGATGTATGAGGTCAATGTGTCCAATGACTTAGAAAGGAAGGTAGATAGTCTGAGTCTGAAATTTGACAAGTTAATGGGTGTGATGCAATCTAGACTGGTTGCACAAGTGGAGGAGGCATGCTTGACATGTCAGTCCCCCACACACTCACTTGAGGACTGTCCATCAGCAGGTTAATACCTTGAATTGGTCATGGAACACGCAAATGCCGCACAATCATATGAGCCGTAGCCTGCTAGGTATCAATGGAGAAACCACCCTAATTTGAGGTGGAGGTAAGACAATTATTAACAACCCCAGCAGCAGCAGCCTGCATTGCAATATAGACCACAACCATAGTATCACTAGGGCTATGCACCTAGACAACCTTTCTAGCAGTCAGCCCCACCAATTGGCTTTGCCCCCACCACAGCCTAGAGCCTCATCTTTTAAAGAATAGGTTTTATTATCATTGCAAAACCTGAGCTCTTTGTCCCAAACTGTAAACTCTCACATTTAAATCATAAAGAAAATTAAAGACCAGCTTAGTCAAATCTCCAATCCTTTAAGTAAAAGAGAGGAGGGCAGACTACCTAGCCAGACCATGAACAATCTAAAGGGTCATTACATGATTGGTGCAGGCTCCTCAACCCATAAGGAGGCTAAAGCAGTCACAACCCTAAAGAGTGGCAGGGTGGTGGATAACCAGGTGAGTATGGAGACTATAGAGAAAGAGTAGAGTACAGAAGAGAAAGGGAACTCGTCCCCTGCTGCTTTGTAGTAGGAGTATAATAAAGGAGCTGCTGATGAGCCTCAACAAACAGAAAGAAATGAGTCAAGAAAAAAATAGAAAATTGATGATGAGTTGGCTAGGCATGCAGCTGAGGTACCAGTAGTACCACAACTTCCATTTACTCATGCTCTAATAGGCTCCTCTCCTTTTGACAAGGGGAATGCTAGAATGAAGGAAATGTTGGAGAATTCAAGCAAGTTAAGATCAATTTACCTCTACTTGTTGCCATCAAATAGGTCCCTGCCTATGCTAAGTTCCTCAAAGACCTGTGTACACAATAGAGGGAGGCAAGGATCCATTTGTCCAAGAAGTTCTTTATAGTAGATACAGTTAAATATGTGTTGTCGATTGCTACACCAGCAAAAATTCAAGACCCATGGGTACCTACCATCCCTTGTATTATTGGAGACCACACCATAGGCAGAGTTCTCTTAGACTTGGGAGCCAGTGTTAACCTGCTGCCATATTCAGTATATGAATAGCTAGGTTTGGGGGAGCTGAAACTAACTCCTATTGTGCTCTAGCTGGCTGACAGGTTTGAGAAAAAACCTATGGGAATTTTTGAAGATGTGTTGGTGGGGGGGGTGGATAAGTTTTTCTACCCTACTAATTTTTTAGTCTTGGACATGGAGCCTTCAAAGAGTAGCACCCGAATTCTTGTGATCTTGGGTAGGCCATTCTGGCCACTGCCAATGCCTGTATTCAATGCAAGTCTGGGGTGATGGAGGTTACATTTGAGAACATGAAGATAAAATTAAATGTGTACAATACTGCCAAGCAACCTCGGCTGGATAATGAGGACTGCTTTACAGTGGATGTAATAGAGGACCTGATAGAGGAGAATTTATCCAATCTGCTAGATTGAGATAAAAGTTGTGAGGATTTGAGAATATGTGGGCTGAGGTTCATGAGGAGGGGGGGCCAAATGGTATTACTGTTGAAACTTCTATGGGCCTAGTGCAGCACTCCATTTGGAGACCCACATTACTGCCTCTACCACAACCCTCCAAAGCACCTTTGTTACCTTCAATCGAATGTCCACCTAATCTAGAGCTTATATAACTGCCAGAGACATTAAAATATGCCTTCCTAGGACAGGAGAAGAAACTGTCAGTCATCATCTCATCCTCTCTCTTTGTAGAGCAGGAAGAGGAGTTGCTTGCAGTCCTTAGGAAACATAAGAAAGCAATTAGCTGGACTATTGCAGATTTGGGGGGGATTGACCCATTTGTGTGTATGCACAAGATACATTTGGAAGAGGGTTCCAAGCCCTCAAGGGAAATACAAAAGAAGTTGAAACCTCATATGTAGGAGGTGGTCCTAAAAGAGATTGTAAAACTGTTGGATGCAAGGGTCATATACCCCATTTCAGACTCTGCGTGAGTCTCACCTATCCAGGTAGTCTCTAAAAATTTCGGCATCACAGTTGTTACTATTGAGTCCGGGGAGTCAGTACCAACCAGAAGTGTGCATTAACTATCAAAAATTGAACTCCAAGACAAGAAAATACCATTTCTACCTGCCCTTCATTGATCAGATTTTGGATAGGCTAGCTGGAAGAGCATTTTATTATTTTCTAGATGGATATTCTGGTTCCAATCAGATACCTGTGTATCCTCTAGACCAGGAAAAGACCACATTCACATGCCCATTTAGCACTTTTGCCTATAGAAGAATTCCTTTTAGACCGTGCAATGCTCCAGCCACCTTTCAATTTAGACATGATTGACCAATTTTTAGAGATTTTTATGGATGATTTTTCTATATTTGGGGATAGTTTTAGTTAGTGTTTGTATCACTTTAGCCTAATTCTTCAAAGATGTGAAGAGACCAACCTGGTCTTGAGCTAGGAGAAAAGTCATTTCATGGTCAACCAAGGCATTGTGCTTGGCCATGTGGTCTCCCCTAGCTCTATCATTAAGATTGATAGAGTAAAGGTTGACTTAATCTCACACTTGCCCCCACAAAAAATAGTCCAACAAATCAATCTTTCTTAGGACATGCAAGATTTTACAGAAGGTTTAACAAAGACTTCAGCAAAATTTTCAAACCTCTGTGCCACCTGCTGTGCTAGGATGTGCCATTTAATTTTAATGTTGAATGCCTTGATGCTTTTGATGTGTTGAAGAAATGTTTAACCACTGCCCCTGTGATCCAATCCCTTGACTACTCCCTACCTTTTGAATTAATATGTGATGCATCAGACCTGACTGTAGGTGCTGTTTTGGGTAAGAGGAAAGATAAACTGCCTACTGTGGTTTATTATGCCAGCAAATCACTAACAGAAGCTCAACTGAATTATACAACAACTGAGAAGGAGCTTCTGACAGTAGTGTTTGATGTTGACAGATTTAGATCCTATCTACTTGGGTCTAAAATTGTAGTCTTCACTGATCATTCTGCCCTCAAGTACCTACTGACTAAGAAAGATGAAAGCCAAGGTTGATTAGATGGATCCTGCTGCTGTAGGAGTTTGATCTTGAAATCAAAGACAAAAAAGGAGTAGAAAATATGGTGGCTGATCATCTATCCAGGATTTTAGTTGAAGAATGTGCTGCTACACCTGCGAGAGATTCTTTCCCTGATGAGAAATTATTTGCCATCCAGTCAGTTGTCCCCTGGTTTGCCAACATAGTAAACTACCTTGTTGCAAGTAGGATCTCTTTCCACTGGTCCAAAATGGACAGGGACTTGTTTTTCTCACAAGTCAAATATTTTTTTGAGAGGATTCATGCTTGTTTAAGTATTGTGCAGATCAGGTCATCAGGAGATGTGTCCCTGATAGTGACATCCACAGTATTCTTAGCATATGCCATAAAAATTTCTATGAGGGTCACTTTAGTGGGAAAAAGACAACAAAAAAGGTACTGTAGTATGCGTTTTATTGGCTTTCTTTATTCAAAGATGCCCATATACACTGCTATGCCTATTTAAGATGTCAGTGGATGGGTGGCATTTCAAAGAGAAATTCAATGCCACTACAACCCATCCTTATTGTAGAGATGTTTGATATATAGGGAATTGATTTCATGGATCCTTTTCCTCCTTCAATGGGATACAATTTTATCTTTGTGGCTATGGATTATGTTTCCAAATGGGTGGAAGCAGCTGCCACAAGGATAAATGATCACAAAGTTGTCCTCCAATTTATCAAGGGAAATATTTTCTCCAGATTTGGCACCCCTAGAGCCATCATCAGTGATGGGGGCAACCACTTCTATAACAGACACTTTGAGAGCTTGCTCAAAAAGTATGTTGTTACTCATAGGATTGCTACCCCATATCACCCACAGATCAGTGGGCCAGTGGAGATTTCTAATAGGAAAATTAAGCATATCCTGGAAAAGACAGTTAGGATTGATAGGAAGGATTGGGCTGTGAAGCTTAATGATGCATTGAGGGCTTATAGGACAACCTATAAAACCCTAATTGGAATGTCCCCATTTAGATTTGTCTTTGGTAAAGCTTATCATCTGCCAGTAGAGTTGGAATATAAGGCCTTTTGGGCCATTAAGAGCTTGAACTTGGATCTAACTGCTGCTGGTACAAATAGGAGATTGTAGTTGTCTGAGTTGGAGGAGCTAAGGTTGGATGCTTATTCCAATGCAAGGATTTATAAAGAGAAAGTCAAAACATTCTTTGACAAGAACCCCTTCAGAAAAAAATTTCCTGATGGAGCTTAGGTATAGCTTTTCAACTCAAAGCTTAAGCTCTTTCCTGGTAAGCCGAAAACCAGATAGGATGGACCTTTCATTGTCATCCATGTATTCCCATCTGGGGCTGTGGAGATTATGGACCCCACCTCTGGGAGGATTATGAAAGTGAATGGTCAGAGACTCAAGCTATGTGTGGAAAATTCTATGGAGACCTCTGCAACCATGTACCTTTAAGAACCTCCCAATGATCAGTAATCCCCATCCTTGTATACTGTGTAGCTTAACTGTTTTTATTTAATGTTAAAATTCTGTCTTTTACTATTTTTGTCTATTTTTTGTGTGCCGTTGAATTTTATGTGAGCATTTTATTGCCTAGGGAATCTGTATCTAAGTATATGAGTCTTCATTTACTAAGGGGTGTGTAATCTACATGTGTGAATTGGGTGCTAGGTGAATTGTGAAACTTGGTTTCTATGCTTCATGATGAGCTTGCTTGCGAGAATGAGTGATCTGTATTGTAAGTAATCTATGTAAATAAAGCATGAAAAAGTGTGCATGAATCATGAATCATGAAGGGAGCATGTTTTGAAATTGATGTGGAGAAATAGAGCTGTGACAGAAATGACCTTGACAGGCTCTACTGTGTAACAAATGAGCTACGCAAGAACTTTACGAGCAGAATGGCCTAAAGCAGAGCCTAGCGAGGCCCTCATTTTCACTAAAATGGTTTGTTGCACAAATCAAAGTGAATTGTGCGAGTTCATTCCCAGTCTGTGTGAGCTCGCGAGGATCATTTTCACTTGATTTATCCTCGCGAGATCTTCGCGAAGCTCAGGTTATGTGATTTAAAAACCCCTCACCAAGTTCTTTCACTTCTATCTTCTGCCAGAGCTCTTGAACCCACTGTCGACTAAACCTCCCATCTTCTCCTCCCACTACTAGAACTATTCCACCATCCATCCTTCACTCTTGCACTTTGCTCAACTTCACAAGCCGCACATTTTGCACCCGGCAAAGTCAGATTTGGTCCATTGAGCACTTACAAATTCGAAACCATAGCAGTTTGGAGTAAGATTCTCCATTTTCTCTAGCTGTGTTATTGGTCTGTTGTGCCTGGATAATAGTTTGATTTTTGGGAGGTGTTTTTGATTAATAAACATTTGAGAGTTGTAGCAACCTTGGGTTTGTGAACTGAAGGGGTAAAAAAATCTAGGTTTTGACAAATGGCCAATAGCTCCCCATTTTTTGACAATATCCAAGCCTTGTTGAACCCTCCACGAACAGACCCTCCCGCTCCCACCAGAAAATTTGTGACGGTTGCTGCTATGGAGGCCACTGATGCCCCAGCACCCACTGCTGAAATCCCTAAAATGAGGGTCAGGACTGTCATAAAGAGTCCTAAAAAGTCAAAGAAGTAGAAGAAGGGGGAAGAGGTTGTCCCAGAGATTAACCCCTTAACCACTCCCAATGATTTTTTGGCTGCCATCAAATTGGAGCTTGAGACTGCCTTTCACAAGGCATTTTTTTAGAAGATCCTTGGCTACTGCAGCCATTGATTACTTGACCAAAGCCTCTTTGTAGCCCCTATTACAACCTCTAAATGAACTGGTGTACCCTAGGCTAGTTCAATTATTTTACCAGAACATCAGGGTAAAAAAGTCTAATGAGGGACTCCCTATGCTATTGGTCATCATAGATGACTTTGAGATGCTTGTGGGCACCTCTGTGATAGCTCTTTCTCTAGGCATTCCAACTACTTATGATCCAAACTGCAGCTTGGGAGAACCACTAACTGCCTCCATCACTGATATTGCTAAGAGGCTGACAAGAGGGAAAAAGGCATCATGAGACTCAATCAGGACGAGAGATTTTGAGCCCAGCCTATTGTTTATGGTCCATGTTCTTAGAAAAAATATCTATATGAATGGGCACCAGTAGGAGAGAAGGGCACCCATTGCTGATGCCATCTATAGCTTCTCTCAGGGGCATTGCTTTGTTGCAGCCCAATTGGTTTTTGAGGGAATAATGGATAACCACCTGAAGGTACAAAAAAATCAGAAGCCCAACCAATGGACTCCCTCACTGTAGGCTGATCACAACCCTTCTAAGACAAGGTGGATACCACTGGAAGATGGGGGAACCAACTGAGAAATTACCCCCAGTTGGGTTTGGAAAGAGATTGTGGACCATCAGCATGCCCATGATGAAGAAGAAGAAGAAGGAAGATGAGACCCTCCCTGAAGAGGCTGAAGCAGCTACTTCCATAGCTACAACAGCTACATCAGTAACCACCAGCTCAGATCCACTCACCATCCCTACCCTCATGCATACTATGCCACTCCAAACACCTACCACAATCCCCATCCCTATCCCTGTGCTAGCTCCTACTCAACCCATCTTTCCATTTAACCTTCCCACCCCACCTATCGAAAGAAAATACCAAAAGAAAACCAATAAACCAACCAAGGCACCCATTGAACCTACCATACCCATTACCTTACCAGCACCTATACCAAGCTCTGAACCTATTCCATTAACACAACCCATACAAAACATTAAGCCAACTCGCATACCTAGCCTAATTCCAGACCCACCTTCCCCTTTCACAATGGATGACAGTGAGCCCATGGTCACTAACATTGAACAAACCACGACCACTGCCTTTGTACCCCCATTCGAACCCAACGAACGATTTGAACCCATTACCTCACCTACCCATGCCATTCCAGTTTTACCCACCATGACCAAGACCCATTCACCACTGAGGGATACTCATCCATGATGGACTCCATTGTGGGGGATATCATGTATGAGTATACACCCCTCCCTAACTCCCCACAACCTACCCAGTTTAACCATGCCCCAACTTCCCCTTTCCAACCAATTTTAACAACCACCTACAATCCCAACCATAACAGATCCCCTAGCTCAGATACTTTCCCTTCTTACATCATTACAAACCCAAATCCTGGCCAATACCCAAAAACAGACCACCATGCAAACCTACCTCTAATCCATTCAAACCACTCTTCAGACTTTAAACCAACCACAACCACCTAAATCTATAACCATACCTGTACCCACCCCACCACCTTCACGCCAACCCTAACCTCTAGTGATAACAGCCCCTTCTTCCACTCAAATAGACCCTGATTCTGATGAGCTAGTCCCTGACCCACCTACCTATATCCCAACCTCCACACAGACATATTTTGAGGAGGAGGTGCCACTTATTTTCCCTACCTTTACATCTCCCTCTACCCACACTGACTTTGATGAAGAGCAGCTACCCACTTCACCTACATTCACCTTAACCATTACCTCACCCTCCACCCCACCCGAACCACTTGAGGAGGAGCTGCCACTTGACCTTACCTCCAACCCACCATCACCTCCACCCATAAGCTCTGAGCTGGACATCATCCCTCACCAAATGGATGACCCTAACAACTGGGCCATAGTCCCTTATGGTTCCATTCCTATTCTCCAGTTCTACACCCTCACCAAATCCATGGCTGCTGACCCCTATGTCAGGAGAGATGTTGAGCTGCTACTGGAGTCTGTCACACCTATGGTGAAACAACCATATGAAGGACAGATTGCCCAGATCAAGAAAGATAATGATAAGGAGTTAAAGAGGCATTGGCAGATGATTTTGAATTCCCTAGACCTGTACAAAGTGTACAAGATTAAGTCAATCAAGTTGGAAATATTGGTCACCACACTCTACTCCACATTCTCAGTCCTAAACCCTGATCTGCCCAAGGGAATATCATTCAAGGAGCCCTCCAGTGCTAAGCCTAAGAAACTAGTTGCCAAAAGATCCAAGACTGGTGCTGCAACAGCCACCACAGTGAAGAAAGAGAAAGGAAAATATGAGGAAAAATATGAATAGACCCCCCCTTCGAATTAAGTTCAGAATTGGATTAGCTTTAGGCTGCAGTGTAGACAGTTGTATTTAGGGTCTGTATTTATTTTCTATTCTAGGTATATTTATATAGTTTCATTTCTGTCCTTTTGTCAAATCTGTAAATTTTATTTTTGTTTATTAATTTGTATGCAGTTCTTATTAATGCAATTTTCTTTTTGTGAGCCATTTTACAATGTTTGCACTTTCTTTTAATTTTTGCCATGTCTTTATTACCCTACTGCTCCTACATGCTATTATTTCTGAAACAGTGAAGACACTGTTTAACTTAGGTTTTGGGGTATGGAAGGGTAGGTGGGCCAGAAAAATAATTAATTTTAGTGCAGCAGTGATGGTTAAATTGAGATGAATAAAGCCAATTCTTACCTAATCATGTAGAGAGAAGAAATTTAAAAATTTTGTAGACATTTAAAACATAAAATCTTAAAAAAAATTAGCCCTACCATGAAGCTAACATCAGGAAATATTTTTTTTTTTCAATTGGTACTTAGTGAACTAGAGAGGAGAGAAAAAGGTAGAAACACACCCCATGGGTTAATTTGAAGACCATACCCAGTGAGATTTGTGCCTAACAAAGTTCTTTTGAAGAGCGTCTTTGACATTTTTTTTGCTCTAAGGAATTATTTACTCAACATTTGGTCACTAGAAGTCAGGCACCTCCATATTAAAACTGATTGATAGCACTCATGATACTAAGGACATGATCTAAGGTCCTCATTTGGATAGTTTGAGCCTAAAATTCCTACCCATTCAGCTGCCCCTTTGAATATAGTCTTCGAGCCTTAAATCTATTTTTTTTCAACAAGCATTGGAGTACTTGAACCTAAACCCCATGACCTGATTCAGCCTTACCCTCACTCTGAGATTTCAGAAGGTAAAGGAGAAGAAGTTGAAGACAGTGGAGAGGAGTTCAACATTTGGTGGAAGGACAAGAATTGTAAAGTGCAGACAAGCAGTGTATTAGTGGTATATGTGTGGCAATTCACCATAAAATTCATAAAAATCATAAAAAAAAAAACTAAAAAAAAAAAGTAAAAAAAGTACCTCATCTGAAAATTAAAAAGAAGAGAAGAAGTTGGCCACTTTGACTTTGAAAAACACAAATGAAGATGAAGTTGTGCTGAAATGAAGAAGGTGAAGTCATGAACCACCTCTTCCCCTTGCTGATTTCTCAATTTTGAATCCCTCATACCCCTTTTATTTTAAACCTTAATCATAAGCCACACTACTACCCATAAAAAAGACCTTGTTGATCCAAAGTGAAATGAGTTGTCATGTGGAGAGGAGGAGATGTCTAATCTATGGTGAAAATACTTGGGGATGCCAGGAACTTAGAAGCAATGCCTATGCTCATGCTTGCAAACCCATTTGGGGTCTGTGACTGATCTTGAGCTAATGAGAATGTGAATACCCTTAGAGTTTCATTGTTGGAAGATAGCCCTGGTGAGAATTGGGTCTGAAATTTAACTTCATTGGGGTGGTTTCTAAACATGATTTTTGAATTAAAGGCAAGCTTAGTACTGAATTGTGCACATTGTATTCCTGATGTAAACTGATTGGTAGTGATGCAAAGACATGTTGATTTTGAGTTTTAATTAGCTGCATTACTGTTGTAATTCCCTCTGATTTTTAAAGAATGAGTGTGGAATGAAGCTTTATTCATTGAATTTTGTTTTGTCATAGACTGCACTCTACTTAACTGTTTATATGGTGAAGTTTGTGGGTACCTTCACTGAAAACCCTCAGGAGACTTCACTCCTCCACTAGGGTAGGGGTTTAAAAGGCTTGCTCCCTACAAAAGTGACATTTATTATTTTGAATAAATGTTTTAATTTTCCCTTTGCTTGAGCACTAGCAAAGATTAGGTTTGGGGGTGTGTTAGTCACTGAAAAATGTCATTTTTCACCTTCTAACCTAGCCTTTACTATTCCTTGGAGCCATCTAATAATTCTCTTTTGAGCATGTTTTGTAGTTAAGAATAAAACTGCAGCTTAGTACAACAGTCCACACTTTGGAGGCTAAGAAGAGAGAATTAAATGCCAAATCTTGGAGCTGTTTGAAGACCATAAAGTACACCATGGTGGTACACACTATAATGATCTTTTGAATTGCCTAAGTGGGCCCTAGAAGTCCAACAGATGAAAGGAAGTTTGCCCCAAGCAGAGGAGACTGCTGCAGTAGGCTCTGCACAGCAGCAGAAAAGCATAGAGGAGCCCCTCGAGCAGTTCATTTTTCTTAGAAAATCCCCTCGCGCAGATGTCGCGAAGCTCAAGCCTGCAACATTTAAATAGCTCGCACAGATCTCACATAGTTCACTGAGGGAAAGGCTTCAAATTTGCACCACGCGCAGATCAACTTCAAAAGGTTTGCTTCGCACAGTTCTCATGCAGACCCCGCACACTTTAAAGACAGAACCAGCCATGCGAGAAGTGCATGTCATCCTAGTGATCATCCGCGCAAAGCTCAAAATCCATCCTCACAAGCTGCAATTTAACCTAGCCAGATCCTCGCGACCTGGGCTACCTGGAGTCTCATCTGCGCGAATTGTGCTATTCACAGTAAAGTGAACTTCGCGAGCTCTTCTTCAGCAGTAACTCCAACCACGGGAGAAGCAAATCAAGTAAAGGCAACCTCGCGAGGAATGGTGTGACGGGGCCAATACTCGAGCTTGCAGCATGGTGCTTGGGGGCACGACATGTGGTGCCAGGAGGGCACGCGACATGGGGCAAAGAGGGCCTTGTGACGTGGTCGTGCTGTGGGGACACGACACGATCGCATGGGGGGGGGGGGGAAGACGCGGGAGCGACGCGGTCACGACACGGACGTGACACAGCCAAGGTGGGCTAGCGATGTAGGAGGCGTTGCGGTATGTCAAACCAAGGGGTTTGAGGTCCTCCTGCCATTCTGGCTGAATGACTGTTTTACCCCTCTATGTGGGAGAGGAGCTGGAGAGTTGCCTACCACCCACACGGGGCCTTGCGTTGCCAGAGGGGGCGCAAGTGTCTCCTAGGCCTGAAAGGGTGGGCCTAGGACGTCAATGCAGCGATGCCGTGTGGCACCCAAGGGAGGTTGATGTATGGCTTCAGACTACGCATCGTGGTGCATACGGTTGGGCAACCTCGTATGAACACCAGTGCTGCGTGGGACTCAGTTGAGCATGACAGCATGTGGGCCAAGGATGAATGAGTGCTAGTAATTTAGAACGCACACAAAGGCAAGCTACGTGGGACTCAATTGAGCATGCGAGCACGAGGCACAAGGCTGTGGGCTTGGTTCGGTATGTGAGCAAGACATGGTGGCATGGGGAGCTGCATGCCAAGACTATTGCGAAGCGAGATACTAGTGCAGTGCACAGGGTGAAGCTTGAGCAAACCAAGTTTAGCACAGTGGTGCAAATGAGCGTGTCGAAAGGGGCACAATAAGCTGGGTGGTATGCCTCGAAATAGAGGTAACCACGTTGGGGGAGTTCTCGTCCTCTAGGCGGGTGGTATCAGAGCTGATGTGTAGATGGGTTGGCTTCGTTGCATGCGGTAGCGGCACCAGTTGAAAGTTGGTCGGAGGACGCCCACGATCGCTGGTATCGGTAGGTGACCTAGTGCGGCGTGCCTTAGGTCTTTGCGACGATCGAGGTTACAGAAGTGCGACCCCGTGACAACGGGCTCCCTACTTCTCAGTCCATACATAGGGATATTCTGGGGATTCCACATCACTGAGATAAAGGCTTCAAATTTGCACCACACGCAGATCAACTTCAAAAGGTTTGCTTCGCGCAGTTCTCATGCAGACCTCGCGCACTTTAAAGACATAACCAGCCATGTGAGAAGTGCATGTCATCCTGGCGACCATCCGCGCAAAGCACAAAATCCATCCTCGCAAGCCGCAATTTAACCTAGCGAGATCCTCACGACCTGGGCTTCCTGGAGTCTCATCTGCGTAAATTATGCTATTCACAGTAAAGTGAACTTCGCGAGCTCTTCTTCAGTAGTAACTCCAGCCACGCGAGAAGCAAATCAAGTAAAGGCAACCTCATGAGGAATGGTGTGACGGGGCCAATACTCGAGCTTACAGCATGGTGCTTGGGGGCACGACATGTGGTTCTAGGAGGGCACGCGACATGGGGCTAAGAGGGCCTTGTGACGTGGTCGTGCTGCGGGGACGCGACACGATCGCATGGGGGGGGGAAAGACGCGGGAGCGACACGGACGCGACATAGCCAAGGTGGGCTAGCGATGCAGGAGGCATTGCGGTATGTCAAACCAAGGGGTTTGAGGTCCTCCTGCCATTCTGCCTGAATGACTGTTTTACCCCTCTATGTGGGAGAGGAGCTGGAGAGTTGCCTTCCACCCATACGGGGCCTTGCGTTGCCAGAGGGGGCGCAAGTGTCTCCTAGGCCTGAAGGGGTGGGCCTAGGACGTCGATGCAGCGATGCCGTGTGGCACCCAAGGGAGGTTGATGTATGGCTTTGGACTACGCGTCGCGGTGCATACACTTGAGCAACCTCGTGTGAACACCAGCACTGCGTGAGACTCAGTTGAACACGACAGCATGTGGGCCAAGGATGAATGAGTGCTAGTAATTTGGAACACACACGAAGGCAAGCTGCATGGGAATCAATTGAGCATGCGAGCACGAGGCACAAGGCTGTGGGCTTGATTCGGTATGTGAGCAAGACATGGTGGCATGGGGAGCTGCATTCCAAGACTGTTGCAAAGAGCGATACTAGTGCAGTGCATAGGGTGAAGCTTGAGCAGACCAAGTTTAGCATAGTGGTGCAATTGAGCATGTCGAAAGAGGCACGATAAGCTGGGTGGTAGGTCACGAAACAGAGGTAACCACATTGGGAGAGTTCCCGTCCTCTAGGCGGGTGGTATCAGAGCTGATGTGTAGATGGGTTGGCTTCGTTGCATGCGGTAGCGAAGCATCGCACAGGTTGAAAGCGCGTCGAAGGACGCCCCGTGACTGTTGGTATCAGAAGTAGGCTGACCTAGCGCAGTGTGTGTTAGGTGTCGCACGGGACTGAGGTTTTAGAAGTGCGACCCCGTGACATTTGGTATCAAAGCCAGGTTCGATCTAGAAGCGATGACGCTATTGAGCAAATTGGTGCGGAGGCATGCGACGTGGTGTCAAGATGGCACGCAACATCCATGAACAATTGGTGCGGAGGCATGCGATGTGGTGTCAAGAGGGCATGCGACATCCATGAACAATTGGTGCAGAGGCACGCGATGTGGTGTCAAGAAGGCACGTGACATCCATGAGTAGATTGGTGTCAGCAGCGACACGCGGTGTGGTGTTAAGAGGACACGCGACATCCCTGCGCTAGTTAACAGGTGAGAGCCTTATGACAGCAGAACCAAGTTGACCCAACCGGGTGACGGTGGGGAGCTAGTGGGAAGGTGCAAACTTAAGAACTAGAAATGAGTTGCTAACAAGCTGGGAGGAGTTGGCGGGGCCAGTTCACTGCGATAATGCGCCAACGAGGATGTTGACATTTATGGAGTGGTGGAGGATGTGACGGGGCCAATACTAGAGCTTACAGCATGGTGCCTGGGGCACGACATGTGGTTCCAGGAGGGCACGTGGTGTGATTTTTAATTATGATGTTTTACTCGCAAGCGCACAAATCAGATTATATATAGTGGGTGCGGAGTACGAGATCGTTCCCACGAGGACTATTTTTGAAGATCTAAAAAGATGAGACATCAATTCAAGAAATCTATCAAGATCTAATAGTATTCTACTAGTCTTATGATTTAAGTGGTTTGATAAGATGATAATTACTTACTACAAAATAAAACTTAATTGATGATTCAAAAATAAAGGTAAAGATGAAGATAAAAATGAAGATACTAAATCCTCCCATCTTTGGTCTGTTCTTCCCATAATACAAATCTAAGGATTAAACTATGAGATATACCATTGAAACACATCTTTTATGGAAGATAAATGGTCAAAACCTCGATAGGTTCCACGTTGCATCCCTGTAATCAGGACTTAACTTCAGAGATAATTTTCATATATAGATCTGGGATCAAGGGCATGGCTCGACACACTTGATCTCAGGTTCAAATAAAAATCATCCCCAAAGTGGGTGAAAATTCTAACAAGAATACTACCATAGATCTGAAATCAAGGGCATGACTCGACACACTTGATTTCAGATTAGGGAGTAATTAAGATAAAATTAACATTACATATTCAGGATCCAGGGGATGGCTCGACCCGTGGCATGGCTTGGCACACTCGATCCCAGTTAGTGGCAGAGATTTCATCCGTTCGTGATAATATAACAACTATAAAATAAAATCTCATATTTTAATCCTAGATTTATATTATTAGAAGTACATCCCTCAGATAGGAATCATTAGATCCCCATCCTTAAGAATTTAGCTACACATGCTGTAATTAAATGACATAAATAAATAAGGAAGGAAAAATAACATCAATTTAATGAATTAAAAATACCTCAAACTTCAATAGAAAATTATTTGATCTACAAGTACGATGATCTTCAGAAACGAAATTAATGTAGGAATCAACTGAACAAAAATAATAAACTGAAGGAATGAATACTGAAAAATTAAAGAAACAAAGCTCTCAAAAAGGAATAATAAAAACTCTCTATCTCTATGTCTAAAAAAAGAAAAACTAAAACTAACTCTAATTATCTATCTAATCTCCCCTCGAAGTGTTGGTTTGGGTTTTAAATAGTTTCCCAGTCGCATAGGTCCCCTGGCACGAAAAGTCAGGGTCGATTAATCGACTATGGGGGTCGATTAATCGACTATGGGGGTCGATGCATCGACCCTGCTTAAAATCCCTAAAAATCTGCTTCAAGAGACATTTTCGTGTCAGACTGCTCTCTGTGCCTTGATTAATCGAGCAAAAGGGTCGATGCATCGACCTCCTAGATTTTCGTGAATTCTAGCCCAACTTTTGCATCAGATATTGCTTCAGTATTTCGGCCATATCTTTCTACTCCGAACTCAAATTGACATGATTCTTACACCGTCGAAAAGCTGACCGAATGATCTACAACTCTTGTGTTTTCACAATTTCATAATTCAGACATCTTGAAGGTCCAAATTGAGCTGTAAGTCGCACCAAGTTCTCGATGACCCAAAGTTGCAGTGTTTTGACATTATTTTCAGAATTCTTGGGCTGTTTTCTGCACTTGGATTGTATTTACCTAAAACACGTCAAATCTAGTAATTTTCATCAGATAACCTTCAACGGATAGCTAAATGTAGGTATTTAGGGGTAAAATATCATCATATTTCACTACTCATCAGCACGCGACATGGGGGCCAAGAGGGCCTTGTGACGTGGTCGCGTTGCGGGGACGTGACACGGTCGCATGAGGGGGGAAGACGCGGTCGCGACACGGACGCGACACAGCCAAGGTGGGCTAGCAATGCAGGAGGCATTGCAGTATGTCAAACCAAGGGGTTTGAGGTCCTCCTGCCATTCTGCCTGAATGACTGTTTTACCCCTCTATGTGGGAGAGGAGTTGGAGAGTTGCCTTCCACCCACACGGGGCCTTGCGTTGCCAGAGGGGGCGCAAGTGTCTCCTAGGCCTGAAAGGGTGGGCCTAGGATGTCGATGCAGCGATGCTGTGTGGCACCCAAGGGAGGTTGATGTATGGCTTCGGACTACGCGTCACGGTGCATACGGCTGGGCAACCTCGTGTGAACACCAGCGTTGCGTGGGACTCAGTTGAGCACGACAGCATGTGGGCCAAGGATGAACGAGTGCTAGTAATTTGGAACGCACACGAAGGCAAGCTGTGTGGGACTCAGTTGAGCACGCGAGCACGAGGCATAAGGCTGTGGGCTTGGTTCGATATGTGAGCAAGACATGGTGGCATGGGGAGCTGCATGCCAAGACTGTTGCGAAGCGAGGTACTAATGCAGTGCACAGGGTGAAGCTTGAGCAGACCAAGTTTAGCACAGTGGTGCAAATGAGCATGTCGAAAGGGGCACGATAAGCTGGGTGGTAGGCCGCGAAACAGAGGTAACCACATTAGGAGAGTTCTCGTCCTCTAGGCGGGTGGTATCAGAGCTGATGTGTAGATGGATTGGCTTCGTTGCATGCAGTAGCAAAGCACCGCGCAGGTTGGAAGCGCGTCGAAGGACGCCCCGCGACTGTTGGTATCAGAAGTAGGCTTACCTAGAGCAGCGTGTGTTAGGTGTCACACGGGACTGAAGTTACAGAAGTGCGACCCCGTGACATTTAGTATCAGAGTCAAGTTTGATCCAGAAGCGATGATGCTATTGAGCAAATTGGTGCGGAGGCACGCGATGTGGTGTCAAGAGGGCACGTGACATCCATGAACAATTGGTATGGAGGCACGCGATGTGGTGTCAAGAGGGCACGCGACATTCATGAACAATTGGTACGGAGGCACGCGATGTGGTGTCAAGAGGGCACGCGACATCCATGAACAATTGGCGCAGAGGCACGCGATGTGGTGTCAAGAGGGCACGCGACATCCATGAACAATTGGTGCGGAGGCACGCGATGTGGTGTCAAGAAGGCACGCGACATCCATGAGCAGATTGGTGTCAGCAACGACACGCGGTGTGGTGTCAAGAGGACACGTGACATCCCTGAGCTAGTTAATAGGTGAGGGCCTTGTGACAGCAGAACCAAGTTGACCCGACTGGGGTGACGGTGGGGAGCTAGTGGGAAGGTGCGGACCTAAGAACTAGAAATGAGTTGCCAACAAGCTAGGAGGAGTTGGCGGGGTCAGTTCACTGCGATAATGCGTCAACGAGGACGTTGACATTTATGGAGTGGTGGAGGATGTGACAGGACTAATACTCGAGCTTGTAGCATGGTGCCTGGGGTACGACATGTGGTGCCAGGAGGGCACGCGACATGGGGGCCAAGAGGGCCTTGTGACGTGGTCACGCTGTGGGGATGCGACACAGTCGCATGGGGGGGGGGAAGACGTGGGAGTGACGCGGTCGTGACACAGCCAAGGTGGGCTAGCGATGCAGGAGGCGTTGCGGTATGTCAAACCAAGGGGTTTGAGGTCCTCTTGCCATTCTGGCTGAATGACTGTTTTTTCCCTCTATGTGGGAGAGGAGCTTGAGAGTTGTCTTCCGCCCACACGGGGCCTTGCATTGCCAGAGGGGGCGCAAGTGTCTCCTAGGCCTGAAAGGGTGGGCCTAGGACGTCAACGCAGTGATGCCGTGTGGTACCCAAGGGAGGTTGATGTATGGCTTCGGACTACACGTCGCGGTGCATACGGTTGGGCAACCTCGTATGAACACCAGCGCTGCGTGGGACTCAGTTGAGCATGACAACATGTGGGCCAAGGATGAATGAGTGCTAGTAATTCGGAACGCACACGAAGGCAAGCTGCGTGGGACTCATTTGAGCACACGAGCACGAGGTACAAGGCTATGGGCTTGGTTCGGTATGTGAGCAAGACATGGTGGCATGGGGAGCTGCATGCCAAGACTGTTACGAAGCGAGGTACTAGTGTATTGCACAGGGTGAAGCTTGAGCAGACCAAGTTTAGCACAGTGGTGCAAATGAGCGTGTCGAAAGGGGCACGATAAGCTGGGTGGTAGGTCACGAAACAGAGGTAACCACATTGGGGGAGTTCCCGTCCTCTAGGCGGGTGGTATCAGAGCTGATGTGTAGATGGGTTAGCTTCGTTGCATGCGGTAGCGAAGCACCGTGCAGGTTGAAAGCTCTTCGAAGGACGCCCCGTGACTGTTGGTATCAGAAGTAGGCTGACCTAGCTAGCCTTGACGTCGTTAGGTGCTTGATCGAGGTTGCGTGACGATATTCTAGGGATGCCACATCAGTTAGGACACACATCTAGAGGTGCCAAGTTGTTTCCCACTTTTCGAGGCAACACTTGGCCACAAATGGGCCACGACAGTAGCTAAAATTAGGGTATTTCTCTTTTATTTTCTGATTGGCCATGGCACAAGATACTTTTGGTGGAATTATGTATAAGTTGTACTGTTTAGTATAAATGTATTTAACTTTTTACCCTAATTTGGTGCTTGCTTAGGTCAGTTAGGGTTAGGGTTAGGTCATCTTCTTTTCTTTTTTTTTCTTCTTGCCTTAGCATAGCAGCAATGCTAGGCTATGTTCTTTGTAGAAGCTGAGTTTATTTTTGCACTGTAATTGGTTTTGTAATATAGAATGAGCTGTTTTGGGATTCTTTGCAAAGGTTACTGTCTTAAGGGCCATCCTTGTAAGTTCTCTTTTAGACAATGAAATGCCAACTTTAATGATCATTTAATCTTTATTTTTTATGTGTTCTTCACATGAATCTATATGGGTTTTATGCACCCATGGTTGCTTGAGCTTGTAGCCCTGCAACCATGGTGACAGCAGTAATATTCATATTCTATCTCCATCTGTGATTAGGATAACCTCTGGGATAGCCTGTGGGCATTCAAGTGGGTAGCGTATAGCCCTAGGGCTGGTCTAAATAACATGGCTGAGATGGATTCTTCTTCTGAGCACTTGAGCTTGTAGCCAAGTGAGAGATTATTGCAGAGTCAAACTCTCCTCTGTTTTGCATCACCATCCTTAGTATTTAGATTTGAGTCTTAGACAGATTGCAGACTTGTGAGTTGGGTCATTGTAGGCCTTTTTGTAGTAATGACCAACTGAGTCTAAAGTCCTTATTCAGCCTAAGATTTCTTGTGGTTTCCACTTGAGTTTCCAGGACTGTTTGCTCTTATGAATGCATGAGCTTGTAGCCTTACAAACATAGTGTCTGCATTGGTGTTCATGTTCTGATTTAATCCAATGATTGGATGAAATCCCTGAGATATGCTTTGACCATTGTAGTGGACAACATATAACCCTATGATCAGTCCTTACCTCTGGGTTAGGTTAGATTCTACGTAGCAGATGTGCTTGTAGCCATCTGAAGGAGTGCTGCAGATCATGTTCTAACACTAAGATGCATTGCTGATTTAACTTTAGCTATCTATTTCTCATTATTTTTACTTTATTTTCTCACTCCATCATCATCCTTCTTTCCCCCTTTCTTTAGTTTTATTTGTTGTTGTTAAAGTAGTGTAGATAGTGACACCCCAAACTCCCTTTCTTTAGGATAGCCAGATATATAGTCAAATCTAGAGTTCTATTATGCAACCCTTGTTGTTCTAGATTAGATTTCCCTGTGGGACAATCCTTTCTTATCAAAACTTGCTACAACAAGCCCTAAATCTTGCAAGACTGTATGTTGTTAGATTACTGTTTTCATCCATTTTACTCCATCTTTTGATTTATTTTTGACACCATATTTTTGCCATACATTTTCTTATAAAATAATCAGCAACTCTAAAAATAGATCAACATTATGCAGCTCAAGCAGATGAGGCTTCAGGTGACTTTTCTCGAGAGGATCTCGACAAGATGAAATGCAGCTTGACAGGATTAATTTGAGCTCCTCGAGTGGCTGGATTCATACTTGAAGTGCTCAAGAGCTACTTGAGAACTACTCGAGGCGATTTTTTGAAGGTGTACCTGCTCGAGGTCAACTCGAGCAGATATTCTCTGAAATGTCTGAACCTCTCGAGATGTGCTTGAGATGGTTTTCTGAAGCTTAAAACCTCTCGAAAACTGCTCGAGGAGATCTTCTGAAGCTCTTCCTGTTTTAAACTGCTCGAGATCTACTTGAGCTAGTTATATGTTGCATGCCTGAATTGCTCTAGAACTGCTCGAGCCGTCATTTGTGATCCTCTGCAATTGTGCACAGTCTACTGTAGCACTCTTCTCTGCTTAGGTCTATCCTTGTTTCCTCTGTTGGACTTCTAGGGCCCCTTAGGCAAGTAAAATGGTCCCTATGGTGCAAACCACCATGGTGCACTCTCTGTCCTTCATTTCAAGATTTGACTCTAAATTCTATCTTCTTGGCCTCCAAAATGTGGAATGTTGCATTGAGCTGCAATTTTATTCCTAACTATAAAACATACTCAAATAATAATTATTAGATGACTCTAAGGTGTAGTAAAGGCTAGGTTAGGAGGTGAAAAATGATATTTTTCAGTGATTAACAGTACACATGACTTGTTGATTCCCCTTGAATCGAGTACACGTGAGTCCATTAAACTGGGTACACAAGAACCATTAGAGTAAATTGAATCGAGTACCCCAGAGTTTTTGCTTTTGGTTGAAGCCAGTACACACGAGTTAGTCGAGTCGAGTGTACATGAGCCATTAGTATCACTTGAGTCATCACACATGAGTCGTTAGTATCAGTTGTGTCGATCACACATGAGTTGTTAGTATTAGTGGAGTCAATTACACAAGAGTTGCTAGTGTCAGTAGTTTCACCTACACATGAGCATATAGAGTCTGTAGACGCACATACACCTTTTTTTGGTCCAACAATAAAACCTTCATACCCATTCCTTGATGCCCATCCACCTGAGCCCAATCTCATCTACTCATTGATTTCCAAATATCCGCCTGAACAATACGTAAAGATGTTAGATGAAAAGGTTTTGGAAGACACATGTTTTGTTACCAAGATAAAGACACACCAAGCATATCGAGAGTATCTTCTTAAGTGGAAAGGTAAATCGAAAATTGATAACACTTGGACTGTAAGGACAATGCAATCTGAGAAACATCAGACATACCCCATCCAGTGGAAGGGTAAGCCGAATACTAGAATGCCATTAGATCTCATTCCAATGTCCATTCATCATAGGTCATCAGAGTCTGCATCCACATTTACAAATCACATTCATGAGTTGCATGCTGAGATTAAGAAAAGAAATAATTTAAAGAATGAAAAATATAAATTCTCTGCAGATTCTCACAGATGATTAAAAGAATTTCAAGAGGATGATTTTGTGATGGTTCGAAATAAACCTGAGCGATTCCCGCAAGGAGTTACAAGCTCGTGTGTGTTGGACCCTATCAAATCTTGAGGCGTGTTGGTTTTAATGCTTACATCTTAGATCTTTCGCTGGAATTAGGGATTAGCACGACTTTCAACGTGGAGGACCTTGTACATTCCATGGCCCTTCAACCATCATTGCCAACCCCTTTGAGCCTTCTACATTCGATGACCCAATTATTCCCCTTCCCACACCATTACTCACCTACTCGGCAAATTCGTGAGATGATCGAAGATGTGCTGCAAAATCAGATTGTGTCCACCAGTCAAGGGGGACTTTAAAAGTATTTGGTGAAGTGGAAGAATAAGGCCTATTCAAAGAATACTTGGATTACACAGGAAGAGTTTCAATAGCTGGACCTAGATCTCTTGGACCTCTGACACATAGTAGTAGACTTGTGACCACTTTTTCGATGATTGCGCAGAAGGTGACAGGATTAACAGTCACATATCACATATATGTGTTTGATCTCTAAATAATTCAAATAAATAAACTAATTCTAAAATAAACCACTTATTAAAAGAATCCTAATAAGAAAGAAAACTAAACCTAGATAAAATATTACCTAAAATAATATGCACACGGGTCTTTAACGGACCTTTTTTAAAAACTCATTCGTTAGTCCACTTTCTCTTTTGGCGTTTCCTTTTTATCCGGCCACGATTCAAACAGGTAGATCTAAAGTTCGCATCATGCACTCTTTTTGCATGATCAACACCCTTAAAGATGGTGCTAAGAATGTCCTATGCTTCTTTGCTTGATTTTACTTCGACGGATTTTTCAAAGGTTGTATCATCAATCCCTTGATAAAGTACGAGCAAAGCTTTCTTGTCCTTCTTCCGTTTCTCCTTTAGAGTGCTCTTTTGGTCCGTTGTGTAGGTGACCTCTTGCTCGGTTTTGAGTTTTATATAGCCATTGGTGACGATTTCTAGCAAGTCTTGCGAACTAAATAGCGTCTTCGTTTGAATGTGCCAACAATCATAATTGTCTTTTGACAACTTAAGAATTTGAGGTTGAACAAGACTCGATGCCATCTCGACGATCGGACGAATAGATTCTTGAAAAAAAATCGAGAGAAATCAGACTCTGATACGACTTTGTTGGCTTTGCTAAGCCTTTCCCAAAATAAAAAATAAATAAAAGAATAAAAAAGATTGCAACTTTTCACTCAAACATATCCACCTTTTCTACATTAAAATAAAACTTATTTCTTTTACAAAACTTCTTAATTTTTCATTTCACTTTACTTGTTATGAATGAGATAAATAAGGACCTTCTTAAAATAGACATTACAATACAACTAGATATAATTACATCAATATATACTAGAAAACGCAAAAGACTTTTCAACTTTTTAAGTGACTTTTCATTTTTCCATGAAATACTTAATGCTTCCTTGGTCTTTACCCAAAAAATAATAATTTCAAAGAGCCTTCTTAATTCAAGAACATAGAAAAACCAAATACTTTTTTTGTTTGCATTAAATGCATGATTTCCAATTATGAATTTTTTGTTTTTTATTTTAAATATGATCTAAGCAATGCACCCTTGTTTCGTGTGCCATCAATTTAGTATCTTGGAGCCAATTAGAGGTTTTCCCAATCTTGGAGGGTCTTGAGCGTCCTCCAATGAAGGACAAAAGCCTTTTCCTATATACATATGATTAACGAGTCCTTGCACTTGTGTTGTAGGAAAGAACCCTATAACAATGCCGAATCACATGCCACATGCCACGTGACATTTGATCCCAAAAAATACACCAATTTGGGGATTATGTCTCATGTGGCATGTGATTCGAAAAGAAAAAAAAAATTTAAAAACTTTTTGACGTTAAAAAATATCATCAAATATTGAATTTTTTGTGTAACACCAACGTACCCAATGCATTGAATTTTTTGCAACTTTGACCAAATTTTGAACGGTAGATAAGATGCTTTTTCAATTTTTTTTGGTGATGGATCTGATAGATCTTGTGCATGTTGCCTTCATACCTAATCATCCAATTAGGTGCCACTTGACACCCAAATGACACTAGCGCAGTGTTCAACCCTAGGTCACTAACCTAGGGCCTCGGCGTCATATATATATATATATATATATATATATATATATATATATATATATATATAGTTATTATGCTTCCCCATGGAAAGATTCAATCGCGAATATTTCTATGATGATCTACATGTTTCATGGTTATGTTAGTAGTTTTTTCATTCTTTTTTCCCAAACGATCATTATAAGATCTGAAAAGAGATTAAGGGCAGTTCACGTCATGATAGAGTATTAGAAATTAAAGAATAGATCACAATAAGGACTTACAATATTTTTTTTTTGTTTTTTAATAATGCTATACCACATAGAAAAGCCCAATGTAGTGCTTGTGCAATTTGCACGCATATGCTCCATCGTGGCGCAACTGTAACAACCCGAATTTTTAGATTTTATTTTAATGGTGTTAGATGATGCACCACACTATGTACTGTGCTAACGCTCCACATCAGAATCGAAACCCATCTTTTGAAATAGAAAATTTCTAATTTTTCCCATATCAAAATTAGACTCATTGCGAAGTGCTCGTCGATACGATTCCAACGATATATAATTTGACGACTTCTGACAAAAATATAAAAAGTTATACCCATTTTAACTGATCAAGCAAGTCAAAGGGTATAATTGTAATTTCGGCAGAGAAACACCAATTGGTTTGGTGCTTATGCAAAACGCTGGAACGAAACTTTTTCTCAAGCTATCCAAGTTACGTATGAATTCTTATTCCGTGTCAAAAATCTCCTATTCTATTAAATCTCTCACGAAAAGTGTTAATTAGAGTTGACCTAAAATTTTATACCATTATAAATAAAACTTTAAAAGCTTTCTTCTCTCTATAATAAGAAATTATTCTCTCTTGAGACTTAGATCAGCCGATGCCTTGGGAATCGACCTTTTCAACCCGAATCGCCTTGATCTTCTGTTCACGCTTCAAGAGGTGGGTACCCATCAATCCATCTTGTTCTTCTCAGATCCCGTCGTGTAGGATGCGTTCGATCGCCCATCGACGGGTTTAAAAATCTTATTTAAACTCAAATATCTCATAAATTAATAGAGCTATATATTTAATATATGCTTTCCCTTGAAAGTTATATATTTTGTAAATTGGGTTTATATGTTATTTCTCTTTTCTTTTCAAAAACCCCTTTTGTTTGAGCCATTAATACTTATAAATTTGATAGATTGACTTAATTGGCATAATATCATATTAATATTATTTATTTCTAAATCTATATAGTATAAATTTATCCTTCTACTAAGACTATAATAATATATATTATTGTTGCAAGTTTATATTATTATTTATTTAAAATTAATTAAGCCCAAAAATTAAATTATATTTTTATTTTATTTAAATAAATAATAGATTGCACCAACTTAAAGTTTCGGGTCTGAACTTGCGGCTACGAACCCGAATTCATGTCCATGAACCCGAGCTCGCGACCATTGATACACCTGTCCCGGTATTTTGGTCATAACTTTTTACTCCGACCTCGGATTAATACGATTCTTGCGGCATTAGAAAGAAGACAACGAGCTTTACAACTCTGTGTGAAATAGCCATTTCACGAATCTGACGTTTTAGAGGTCAAAATAGAGCAACAAGTCGGGTTCAATTTTGAATGAATCAATGCTATTCGAATTTAAGATTATTTTCTAATTCTCATGACCAAAGTTCCTATGTATATTATATCTTAAGGTCTTTCGATCGATGGTCATGATAAATCATAACTTAATAAGTATAAATATTATTTAATTTAATTATCTAATTATTATATATATATATATATATCAATTTTATCGCTTCAACGCGACCTTTTCGATAATATAAAGTGTTAGAACTTCGTTGTCTTTATGAAATCGAACTTTGACTTTTACGATTATCGAAATCACACTTATAACTCTATTCTATAATTATATTGGTGTGGTATGTAAATAAACATAAATATAAGCATAATCAAAATCTAAGTATAAACCGTTCTGTATGTGTGATACTTTTGTATTTGCAACTTAATCAATTTATACGAGTTAAAAATATGCTAAGTCATGAGTACGAGATCATGCATACGCTGGTGATTCGCCGAGATGGTATCGAAGCGAGGAATACAACCGTATTCACATGCCTTATAACTCATGGTGGAATGAGACCCATGACGAGCTGAGTGTGAATTCGTGAATCAGACACTGCATATGGCATATATACGATCCTATCACCCCGAGTTTTAATACAAGAGGATAAGATATGAGATATGATATGAGAATCGGGCGTTGGGCCTTTAGCTGTGGTAAGGTTTCTTTTACGGTCACGTAAAACTCAGAATATTGGCGTCCATGTACGGATGCAACACCTCTATGGTAGTATAAACTATCACATGAAGTACATCCAGGTTACTACGGAACCTTTTTCTTGGGAAGCGTGAATTAGGAAGGTTGCCTCACTATAGTTTGTCATAGGATTAAGTATAAGAGTATGATAAGATATGAATATGAGATAAGATAAGTTATGTAATCTGATGCGATAATAAGACATCAGTGTAGGCCAAAGATAAAGAACTTAAGTTTACATGCGTTGGTTCATGCGTAGCCACCAGTAAGAACAACAAGCGGATCTTTGGGAGAGATTATGAGTATGACTGCGTTATGAGTGAGTTTGGCCATTATGTCTCGCCATTGGCTGGATGGTCTAGTATAGGCGTTATAATATGGTGGTATGATACTATGTTGACCCTCCCATAGTAGCTCGAGCAGCGACTCTGACACAGGTCGTTTAAGATTTCACTAGTATGTTAGTTACGCTCATGCGATGTACAGACGTATGTGCGAGAATGATAATAAGACATGATATAATATGTTATGAGATATGGTAAGGTACGTTAGGATACGAGTGTCTAGATCATAGTCTTGCATTTATGATATGATATGAGTTTTACGATATGCATGTGATTTTGTCTTCATTTTGTTATCTGCTTTGAGATATTATGTTTATCACTCACCAGATGCACCCACAATGCACGTGAGTAGTATGGGGTGGATTGGTGGTGTATCCACTGAGTTTACGTGACTGAGTAAACTCATCCCACGATAATCTAACAGTTGCAGGTGATTACGCTGGTGGAGTAGACGCCGGCCATTTAGATCTTGCCGACGCTGATTTCATTGATTCCGCGGATGTTGATTATCAGGGGCCTTTGGAGGGAGACGCTGCCGATTATCAGGAGGACTACGGTGCTGATCTTGATTCGAGTGCCGGTTACTGATAATTGTGGACTTGGTATTGAGTTTTATTGATACTAGTATTGCGGATTTTATAGTTTATTTTATCGGATTTGTCTCCGATTGGATTTACATTTTATTGGTGGATTGTGATTTTATCACACTTATTCAGTATTTATGATTACATTCATATTCCACCCTATTTGTTAGATCTCACGGATTTTGTGGAACCATTATTGCGCGAGAACTCTGATTAGGTGTATGTCCGCTTAGCATATCCGGGATATGTGCGGGTCATAACTCGAAATTCTAGGCCCTCGGGATGGGGTAGAATTTCGGGTCGTGACAGCAACACACTAGGAGAATAAGGTTGGGAAATAAATCTAACACAACTAATAACTCACCTTTGTTAATATAAAGGGAGGAAGCAAACATGAAGTTTAGAACTCATGAGCTCATCCAGAGGCAGTTTATTAGACCCTAAAGAGAATTCAAAGACCCTATTTGAGTAAGATACTGGTGCGACTTGTATCAACTGTTGAGCCATATACGGTAGTCTGCGATCTACTGTTGAGTGAGACAGTCCAAATCAGATGAGGAGCTCCAATAACAAACAAAAATATGCAAAATTTAACTTATAGTCCGAATGATTTTTTATTTTATTTTATTTTTTTCGTCTTTGTCAAGACTTTTACTTCTATATCGGGTATTTTACGAGTTATCCGATAATTTGGTTCCTTTTCTTAGTCTCCTTCCCATTCATTGTAAGCATCTAACAAATCTTCAAATACCTTTAATCTGTTCATTTTCTCATCTTCTTTCATTTTCCTATCTGACACATACTTGGACTTACAATTCTAGCTTTCTCTCTTGCCACCTTATCATTTTCATCTTTCTTCATTCCTTGAAGGCCTCAAATATGTTCTATCTCTCTCTCCTCTTTTTTGTTTTTTTTTTCTCCTGCTGATGGACTTTTGGATAAAAGTTTGTGCTTGAGATTCTCCAAGCACCACTCTAGCGGCCCGTTTAATACTAGTTCTTATTGGTCTGAAAATATCTCATTTAGGATGAAACATGTTATCAAATATATATGAGTTTTTTTATCCATAAGCGTGTTAAGAATCCAAATAGCATCAGCGACACAATCAATTTTTTTTATCAACGAGTTTAGAAGATATATAACCCCAATTGCTAGAATTGTAGAGAAATTAATATAAACAATTAGTTTTCTAAAACACTTTTGTGAATGCAGCACGCAATATGGATATGTATCGAACTCCATGACATGATATTTCCAAGAACTACAAGAAATGGTGAAAGAATGAAAGTCGTATATGAAGGAAAATAAAGAGCCTGAGGACTCTGTGCATGGATAATATACATCTCAGGAGCTTGAATCAAGAATCAGATATAAATGAAAATGAGGAGCCTGAGGACTCCATAGATATACTTCTCATGATCTTGTAGATTGGTTTGGAATCAATTAGATATCCCTTCTACACAGTGGACAAGATCCGTGCCTTACGAGCCAATTATCGATGCAAGGTACATGAAACATGTGACGGCAATGAGGCAAGCTCCGCACAGTTTCCCCGACTTGGAAATCCTGAAAAAGGCCATTAAGATAACAATGTTTTTTTTTTCAAATCAGAGTTCATTCGACAATGATAACATTCTATCACCATTGGATGAAGATCAGAAAATGGTGTCTACCCCAAAGCAATGTAAGGTGACGAGCGGATTAGTGTTAGCGATAGCCACCATTGGATTTTGCATTAGTGAGGATCATGGTTTTAAATATTGGCTATGCAGCCGAAAGGTATCGGGTTAAGGCGCATTTGATACAGATATACACCCCAATTCATGGGGTCAAATATTTGAGTCAAACAGGTCAAATATCAGACCATATTGGCCGATATGTATCTGATGTGACTTGAACAAAATACCAAAAATGCCCTTTTCCAAATTTTTATATATTTTTAATTATTTTTAAAATAAAAAAAATGTGCTTAAATATCAACTGGTTTGGCCAATATGTAGCCGATATATCAGAAACGTATCGGCCTGGAACCTGGCCAGTATGCCAATATTATATATATATATATATATATATATATATATTGGAATTTAAATCCTAGTGATGATAATACGCTGATTCACAATAGAAATACTCCTCTATGGAGAATAAGGCTAACCTGAAGGCACACTGAACAACTAATCCTCTCTCCGGACGCATCCAAGATATTATTCTGTGTAACGCTCTTCGGTAGCTTCTCAACCAAATATCTAGAAAGACCTTTGGTGCCGCCACCAGTTCCGAAAATGTCGATAACCTCTTCAAAGGGTCTTTCTACGGTATTGATCTGTTGAAGAACATTTAAAACTGTAAGAACTTTGCGATGGATGAATCCTCTCAGAGGTCTCAAAAACCAAAATTCAGCTTAATTAAGAAAAATTGGACCTGACGCTCTACGACACTCAGCATCACCGGACCAACCTGAACACGAACAAGCCTACCGCTTAGAAGATTTGCAAGTATGTCAATCTGTAACAACAGAGTTAGTACATCAATAACTTCCCACACATTGATTTGATCAATTGCATTAAAAATTCCTTCCATCAATTTCTTTAAACTACAATCAGCAAGAAAATCACAAATTTGAAAATGAAGAAAGTGAGAGTCACATGATTGCGATTAATTTACCATGTAGAGGAGACTGCCAATTCCCGATTCATCAGAATGCCAAATAAGAAGAGATGATTCGAAGACCTCAATGGAGAAAACAGCTCCTGAAATAGCTCCAATTCCAGCCCCACGAAACAACCCACTCTCACTTGCTTGCCCAACTATTGCACCCGTCAAGGCCCCTATTAGAGAACCCACTGCAAACAAATAATAACAACAAAGTAAAAATTAAACAACTATCAATTTATCAATTTGTGCGTATTGAATAGAATTTGCAAGAGTTCTTGTAGAATTCTATAGGCAAACCTCACCTTACAAGCGGGTTTTGTGAGGTTGAGTTAGGCCCATGAAATTCTACATGGTATCAAAGCAGGTAACCACATGGATGTAAAGAGACACGCTACATGTGAGGGGGTGTGCACGATAGTCCCACATCACCTGGGTCACAATGGCCTTGGGCTATATATAAACATAGGCAAACCTCACCTTACAAGCTGGTTTTGTGAGGTTGAGTTTGGCCAATATTATTGGCTGATACATAATGAATTATGAACCCATTCATACTGAAATATGCGCGACATTATTTTTAAGAAAATAGACAAGATTATTATTATTTTTTTTTTAGGAATAAAAACCAACTTGTGTTTGCAGCTGAGAAAAAATAAATATAGTAATTTCAGGGGATTAGAAAAGCTTGCCTTTGAGAAAAATAAATTTAGGAATTTCAAGGGTTTAAGAAGCAAGCAAATTGTAGATGTAGATAAATAAATAATTTCAGGAGATTATAAAGCAAGCAATTCAAGTAGAATCCATCCTTAGTTAGCCACCCCAAATATTTGTGGCTGTAGTCATTGCATATATCCATCTAGCCCATTAGCCAAAAATAAAAAATAGAAAAATACCAAAAGTACAAAAAATTCAGGGGATCTCAGAGCAAGTACTAGAAAGAAAACTAAAAGCTAACTCATAAAAAACCCGGAATTGGAGTGTAAATCCCTTAAAAATCACATATTTTTTTTCTATTTATCTAAATTGAGAAACCAAGGATATGCGTCGCACCAAATCTTGTAACCATCAATTACTACAACTCATCAGGTGCATATAGATAAAAAATTTACATGGGCTTTACAAAAAGAATTTAGAGAGAGAGAGAGAGAGAGAGAGAGAGAGAGAGAGAGAGAGAGAGAGAGAGAGAGACCCAAAGCAAAGAAACAGGTGAGCATTGCATATAGAAGCTTCCCAATGATTGCAGAAACCAGAGAGATACAGGTGTCTCTTCCTCTTTCAGCCCATCTGCCAACTGAAGAAGATGAAGATGATGATGTTATCCTTGTTGTTCTTCTTCTTCTTGATGATGATGATGATGAACAAAAAGCCTCCATGTTTTCTTCGTTCTGTTGTGAAACCGAGTTCAAAACTATCGACCAATGAAAAGTGTCCCCATTTATATATATATATATATATATATATAAATGAGGTCATGACTCATGTGATGCAATACTTCGTCGTTAAGGTTTTCAACTTGAACCCATCAACCCAAGCATTTAAAGCGTTTAAAATGGAGAGGCGTACGAAAAGGGCCCCTAAACGTTTTTTATCACAAGAAATGTGGGATTTTAATGCTTTTTTTTATGATTCAGCACCCCATACGGGCCAATACGTTGGGTTCATATGTACGTACGGCTGCCAATTCTTTCCTGAGGCGTGGTTAAGGAAAAAAAAAAGGCGTCTGAGTTTTTTTGGGATAAAAAAAAGGGTAGGTGCCTTTTATACAAAACCACCTTTAAAATATGGACCTTTGTCTGATTCATTCATTGCAGAATGCAGGCTCATCCATCTTCTCGTCCTGCATTTATTGGGACTTCTAGATGCGCATTGGTTTTGTGCTTTCTAAAAGCCTTAGCTCCAGAACCGCGGATATCCATTTACTAGGGCACCTTTCACTACCTTATGTCGGATGATGGAGATCCATTTTCATCCCACACAAGGCGTTTCATCAGACAGTTAAGTTTTTATTCCACGTGGCAAAGATTGAAAAACATATGTGGCACAACTCACATTCAAACATAATTTTTGGGATCTATACCACGTGAAAATAAAAACTCACCGTTGGATGGTACATCCCTAGTAAGACCCATCGTATAGAAGATTGGAATAAAAAAATCTCGGTTTCAGCTTCTCAGCAATTGGGTAGGTGGAGTTACCCTTTCTAAAGCCTTAGACAAATGAGTATCTTTGTTCACCCACTTGTTCTTTGAAAGCGCCCACGACCCATTGATTGCTTCGGATCAGATGATAAAGATCATGTTTCATCTCGATCTTCCCTACAATGGATCTTGAGGTCATGGTGCACTTATTAAACGGCCAAGTTCTGATTCCATGTGTCACAAATTCCAAAACAATGGTCCTAAAATCACTTTTGAGTGTGATATGTGCCATAAGATAGAAGAGCCATTTTTTGGGAATATGTGCCACACACTACAAAAAAATAGACTTTTAGTGGCGGCCAAAAATGTCCGCTATTAACCAAAAAAGCTATTAAAGGCTATTAAGACTATTAGCATCGAGGGTATTAGTGGCAGTCATTTTTTTAATAGCGGCAATTTCGACTGCCGCTAATAGTCTTATTTTTTGTAGTGACATGGAAAATGGACAGTCTAATAGGTGCGTCAAGATCTCAAGATTCATTGTGTGGAAGGTCGGAATGATACAAGATCTCCATCATTTGATCTGAAACAATCAACGATTTTCAAGGTGTTTGGGACGTGGATGCAAATAGAGGTATCCTAGACAAATTATTAAAGGGAGTCCATTACTTGCACACAAGAAGTTGGCCGTTGCACAAAGTTTAAAAGAGAAAATTTTGGACAACTATGCTATGAAAACACCATTCGAAGGTCATAATCTAAAGATCTTTGGTGTAAAAGATTAACTCAAAACACCATTTCTAATTTTCTATCATACGATTCAACATAGTCAATCATCGAATCAGATAATGAATAGCCTTTAGCTGCATTGTATCATATGATTAAGATTGTGTTTTGTGCCAATATTTTACACCTAAGATTTTTAGATTATAATCTTAGAATCAAATGACTTAAATGGTATTTTCACATAGAATAAATCTCCAAATTACCAAGACGTTTTTTCAAAATATGTGCAAGGGCCAATTCTTATACAAATAATGGCTCTCAAATTTAAAAGCAAAGTGGAAGGGGATGCTTAGAATACTCTACTGGACAGTTTTATTTTTTATTTTTTTCTTCCTGTTAAGACATGTTAACGATGAATTGTTACTTTTGATTGATTAAGTATATCCATGACGCGGTCATAACACTAGATGTTCCACTTCACCATATTTTTTGAAGTGGTCACACGAGTTGATCTCATATTTATAACATTCCGCATCTGATTGGCGTAACTCAAAACCAACCCGAGAATCCATTGTTTCAACTTGCTCAGTGTTTATCAGTGAACATCTTAAAAGGGGGTGATCATTGAGTTATGGATCAAAAGCTTAAAATTTTCAGTGCATCATATTTGATCTTTGATTTGGAAGGCAAAGAGGCTTAAATTTATTTATTATTTTTTTTTTTCTTAAAGTGGGACTCGCTAAACAATTAATGGATGTGGTCTAGCACAATGTTATCTAATTCGATGGTTCGCTAGGTTCGAATTCGGGTTCGGAATTTGCGATTCACTAGAGCCGAGCAAACCCGATTCGTTAGAGATAGGATGAGTTTTCTCTTATATTAGGAGTAGTGCATATATTTGTTATATTACTTTTAAATTAGATGTTATTACAAAAGCAACATGTTAGAGCAGTTGGTTTATATAACTAAGGCTGTTAGTTCACTCAATTTGGAATATATCAACGTTTTTTTGACCTTTATAGCATGATTAAAGGGATGGTATGCGGTTCGCCTACTGACAGAGAACTAGACCAAACCGAACTTCAAAATGATTCGACCGAATCCGTTCGCCATTCGGTACCCCATGTACAAATTGGGTAGCCCCGGTCTAGCGCCCTATTCACACTACCTTCGAAGGTTTTGACCTTTCGTTAACTTGGCGTACGAACATTTATTCACCTTTCTTTTTGTTTAAATGACAGCAGGGGAGTAGGGTGAATTGGAGTTAACGCTGTCAATAGGACTGGGCCAGCCCGTCAGCCTGCTTGGCCAGACCCTAAAATTGTATGCTAAGGCTTAAGAATAAGGTAAGAGGGCAGGGCTAGTGCCTCGAAATCAAAAGCTCGTTATCCGTTTAGCCGAGTAAGAGCTTAACAAGTTAAAACACGTATGCCCGACCGGCCCGTGCACCACTTTTAGGTATATATTAAATGTATTAAGTATATATAATATATTATACTATTTAAAATTAAATTACTGAAGTAGCACTCAATATTACCATTAGATTTATCACGTGGATAGTTGTAAGGATATTCTAATAAACTAAACATTTATAAAGAGAGGTCTTTTTTTTTTTGGATACGGATATAGAGACGTTTTAAGATTTCCTTTGTTTCATTTGAAATATTTTTCTCGAACTTTAATAAAAATTTTTTTTTGGACAAATACCAATAATTTACGAAGCCCGAAGACTAAATCAAGCCTGCTCCAACCCGTCTAAGTTAGAGCTAGGGTTGGACATATCAAAGCCCACCAAAATTAAAGCCGGGCTAGGGCCTAGCCTTGGACTCTAGGGCCAGGCTAGATTTTGGAGAGGCCCGGCCAGTTGACTGCCCTAATTGGAGTATAATTAGCAGGACCATTTATTGGACATTATGTTGACCACGGTAGTTTGTTTATTTAACATTTGAATGGTCTAACATCCCACCAAATCAGAAAGTGGAAAATGTATTGTACATTTGGAAAGGGCTGAGTACCATCTTAATTCTTCTATGGCTATCGGTATTTGCAAGCCAAGATTTGGTCTTCGTAATTATAGTTTCACTTTTAACACGGTTGACTACCTTAAATTAGATAATGGAGATTATTTTTTGTCCTAGATCTCGGTATCATAGTCCACTTATGAGATGGTTAGATGTTGATTTCACGTTGCACGTACACATCCCCTAAAGTGACTATAATCATGGTGTGTCATGATAAGAGTTCTCGAGTCACTTTTGGGGATGTTTGCCTCGTGGAATTAATATATGGCTATCTGATAGATGAGCCATGATCTCAAGATCAATTGTGGGAAAGATTAAGACAAAAATGATCCTCATCATCTGATCCGAGACAATCAACAGTGTTATTGGTGGAAACCAGATTGTGGAGATTGAATCTTCGGTTGCAAATAGCCATACCCTTCTACATGACGAGGAAGCGTGACCTAGTAGCCATTGTTTATATATTTGGCGAAGAAGAAAATTCAATGATTTTTTTTTTTCTCTGTTGACGACTAGAGTTGGCCAAAAAGAGAAGCATCTTAGAGGACCTCGCTTTCAAAGTCAATAGGAGGTAACGAGCTAGAAAGACTGGACTCTTACCAAAACCACACGATTTATATATCAAAAGCTAGCTTTGAAAGCATCTTCAATCCCCTTCACTTGGTAGTTGGTACTCGGCCCAGAGATATAAAACATTTTGCAATATAACTCATTCAACTTTGGAAGGCGCGATTTAAGACATCTCTACTTTGCAAAATCACAAAATTCTTCTCCTAATTATTAAAAACGATCATACCTATTATACTTTAAAATAACTAACGTACCCCACCTTTCGTTTAACCCTTCCACCAGGTTTCTTGTCCCAAATAAATAAATAAAAATGATCAAATATCCTTCGAGAGGTATAAATTCACATTGTCTGGCCCATACAACGTGCTTTTGTTTCTCGATCACTATTAAAAAAAAAGGAAAATTTGCACTTTCGGTCCTTTAAGTTTGCGTATTTGCAAAATCGGACTTATAGTTTTAAACTTTCCAGAACAGCCCAGATCCAAGCCAGGCCGTTTCCACGTCAGCACCGACGTCAAATAAAATATTCAATTGAAAAATCCATTATATAAAAGTTATCTTTAAATTTAACTTTACACTTTACTCGTTTACTTTTAACTTGTAACTTTTCTGTAAAAACCGAGAGAGCGGCGACAAATTGGCGACGAAGCGACAAAATAGCGAGAGAAAATTTTCAGGTAATTTTTTTTTTTAAAACTTTTAAACAACTATAATCATCCACTAGCTTCCTAACCTAATCCGCTAACTTACTGCTAACTTACATTAGCGGTCGCTAACTTAAGCTAGCGAACGCTAATGTAAGTTAGCGGCAAGTTAGCGAAATATTTATATCTACACTGTTTTTATTAATTAATTGATGTTATATATTTTGCAGTTCCTACTAAGTCATTGTAAAATGATGAAGTCTCTAAAGGCCTTCGAGAAGTGTACTGGAGTTAGTGTTGGAAAATTTTACTTGTATTGCAACGAAGAGAGGAAGAAAATACTAGATGATTCAATTTTCGGTCATATATTAAAGATTTATGAAAAATTAAATTTCATTGGAGACTTGGTTGAAACAATTTTAAGCTTTTAGGTTAAAGACAACGTTTTTAAAGTCAGGAACACATATGTATTACTGCAGGAGTCCGATATATCACTGATTTTATACCTAAACATGTTGACGGAACCTGAGTCTGAGCATGTGGCAGTGCTAGAGACAGAAACCATTCGATACAAATTCTTTTTTGGGAGGTTGGCTAAAAAATCTCGTATTGAAGAAATAGTTGATAGTGCTTAGCTATCCAACGATGAAATTTTGAAACTATCATTGTTGTTTCTCTTATGTTTTTTCTTACTTCCGGACACATACCAGGAAGTGGATATTCAGTACTTGAAATTAGTCAATAAACTTTGAAATTTTCAACGAGTTTCCGTGGGGCCTGATAGTTTACAAAAATTTAGTAGAGTGCATATCGAAAGCGATCGTCAGAAGGGAAGCAGCCAAAACGTCATAAAAGGGGTATTATAACATCTACGGATGTACTATCGCCCAACAGATTTGAGCGTTTGAGTACTTTCCAGGAGTCGCCACCGCTCTTACTCAGCTGAAAAATCTATTTTCGAGGCTATTGAAATGGGAAGCCCTGAAATTCAGCCGGAATCTAAATTATTATCGAGAAAAATTTCTTAAGTCTAAAGTTATCATAGATTTTGAAGCTGTAAATTACGAGCTACAGTATCGATCAGCTTGAATTTTTTTTATGCAAAGAGAGATGGAAAGGGAGCAAGAAAGAGAGTATCCTATTGAACATGAAGGCGATGCCCCAAGTTACAAGACGTGTATCCAAAAAAGAAGCGAGGAGCCTCACGATGATGACGATGATGATAGTGACGATACCGACGATTACGAGATTATTATATGTCAACATCCGGAATCAAAGGGCAAGCAACCGGAAATTAGGCCCCAACCAATCAGGGAATAGCCGGCTAGGCAACCACATTTAATCAAAGAAGTAATCGAGCTGAGAACAAAATGCACATCTCTCCGTATGTCTGTTAAAGAGATGAAAAGTAAATTCAGACGGGCATTTACAGTGCTGAAAGGGCAAGTTAATACTATTGAATAGCTAAGTAGAGAAAAGATGATCTTACAAGAGCAAGTAGGGTCACTATAAGATCAGGTAGTCAATTTAACAGTCAAAAATAACATAAGACGGAAGGATCTTGATGCAATCAAATCTCATTTGACAAAGGTATTAAATCCTAAACTTAAATTAATTCATTTTTAAATTTAAGAAATAATAATTTTTAAAAGATCCAATGCAAACTTAACTTAAGTTGTCGGCCGCTAACTTAAGGTAGCGGACGCTAACTTAGGTTTGCGGCCGACAACTTAAGTTAATGTCTGCTATTGCGGTTTGAGGTATTACGGTCGCTAACCTAAGATAACGGCCGCCAACTTAAGTTATTTTTTTAAAATATAATGACAATCAAAGTTTTAATGTATTTTGTAATGATGTAGGATGATATATTTTCCTCGATTCTCTTTGAGGCCTTTGTTCCCAAATAACCCACTGCCACTCACCCAATAGCCCCTCAAACTTCTGCCCCTCGATCCACTGCCACTCACCCAACAGTCCCTAAAACTTTTGCCCTTAAATCCATTGCTTCTCAACCTACTCCTCATCCCACTGCAAACTTTTGCCCCTAAACCCACTGCCTTCCAAACTTCTGCCCCCCCTAAACTCATTGCCCTTCAACCCACTGCCTTCAAACTTCCCTTGAACTCAATGCACCTTAACCCACTGCTAAACAACCCTTTGGGGAGGCTTTGCAAGAAGTGGGTGATGAGAGTGCTCCGCTTACCCAGCCTTGTCGTGAGTTACAGTCGGCATCACTAAAATTAATTTTTGTGAAACTATCAACTTCAAAGAGTAAAGCTGAGGGATGATTTGCATGCTCGAAAGAAGAGAAAGACTCCGAACCTGAAAGTCGCCATTAAAAGACCAAGAGTGGTTGTGGAGGATGAGGATGAACCATAATCCATGGAGCATAAATATATGCTAAGTTTTTAGAATTAGCCGGCGGATGAGGACACTGTGATTGTCAATAACATCTTGGGAGTTGGCGTCATAATTACTATTTTAAAGGTCCTCAAAGGACGCACGTGGATCAACAATGAAGTCATGGACGTGTACTTTAAGGTCCTTGAAATTATAAACGATTCAATATTTTTGAAAAAGACTGAAAAAAGCTGGTTTGCTTCTGCGTTCGCCCTGATAAGGTTTCAATTATTTATTGTTTCGTTTCCTTTATTTATCTGTCTTTCCATTTATAACTCTCAATTCACTAATTTTAATTTATTTATTTATCGTATTATCGTCTTTCAGACCTTATTTATAGCAGATCGAAGAAAATTTGAAAAATTTATCGATAATGAATGTCTGACAGCACTCAACGACTTCGATAAGTGGCATGCCTATTGTGATGAGTGGCAGGTTCGTCACAATTATCAGCTGTTTGAATCCCAACTTACCAAGCCCACACACGAAATTCATGCGGTTGAATGTGAAATGGTACATTTTTTATAAAGACTAAACTCCGCTTTATGTAACGTTAACGATTTTTTATATTTATTATTATTTAAGACTCCGATTTCGTACAAAATTTTCTTCTGATGCATAGTAAAAAACATAGTCACTAGGTGTTGGCTATAATTTCTATAGGTAATCAAATTATTAAGTTGATAGAGCCGCTAGACCGAGAATGCTCAAGGCAGTTTGAATCGCACAAAGGATGTCGACTGCATCATCTTTCGTGCCTTCTTTACGCTTTCGATTTGAAGTCTGCTTTCGATAAATCGTGGAAGTTAACGGTCTTGGACAGTGTCGATCTCCTGCACCAACGCAACGGTTGGAATTGCGATATTTTTGTCATAATGTATATAGAATACTTCTCCCAAAGGCGGTTTGTCAATTTCGAAGAGCGACACATGCAATAATTTAGAGTCGAAATCGGATATTCATTGTCCACGTTTGGGAGATCAACAAGTTAGATAAATAAATACAACAATTTTTTCTTTGTATATATTTTTTGTTACAATGTTATAAGTTTTGTTATAATATTATAATTTTCTCTTTATATATCTTTATAGGTAACATTATAAATAAAATTAATTTGTAAAATTGTCATTTCTTTAAATTTTTTATAATTTTTTAATATAACATTACAAATTACATAAAAAGATAGCGATTACTATCCTAAAATAGCGCCCGCTAACTTAAGACAGCGGGCGCTAACTTAAGTTAGCAGTAAGTTAACGATCGCTATTCAGCCGTTGACTTAAGTTAGCGAGCGCTATTGTAGGATAGAAACCGCTAAACTAAGAAAACGGCCGCTATCATAAGTTAGTGGCCGCTATCTTAGGATAGAGGCTGCTATCCTAAGTTAGCGGCTGCTAACTTATGATAGCATCCGCTATCATATTGTTTAGAGTTTAGGGTTTAGAGTTTAGTGTGCTATCATATTACATAGTTTGTAATGAAATAATTTAGAGTTTAGGGTGCTTTCATATTACATAGTTTGTAATGAAATAATGAAATAATTTAGTTTGGATAGCCCCTAATTTATAAGATATAATAGTTTACAAATAATGATCGTTCATTTAAAATTCTAACAAATTTATATGAGCGTCTGTTATGACCGTATTCGTTATAATTTTTACATCGTAGTGGTCAAACTTCACCTTTAGATCTTATTCCCCGTTTCTTTGGACGGCCGGCTTGATGTATCTTGTGCAGAGGCAAAACTTTAATATTGTCTGTTAGCGCAGTTCATTGGCGCTTATCAACGGTCGGGACAAAGTATTTTTTATAAGTTTCCCTAAACAAGTTACTGGTAAGCCAGTGCTCACAAAACTGGGAGATCTCTGTTTCTCTGTTTCGGCGCGATAATGCGGCGATCGCATGTGAACATAGTAATCCAAGGATAGCCCAACATCTTCATGTATATGTTCGTTTATCTAGATTGACACTGTGAGTGTAATCACCATGTTTAATTTGAAATATATCACGACCATATGGTACAACATTCTTTCGATGGGCCCATCCTGAATTTTGTGTTATTTGCTCTTGGGCTATCGGTGTTAAGACGTGTGTCATTTTATTTTCTCCTCCTGACGATGAAGGAAAAATTTGGCTACCTTTATGCGAATAGTTTCTAACATAGTTACGATCGGCTCTTCCCTGGCTACCTTAAACACGCTATTAAAGCTTTCAGCTATATTAGTTATCAACATATCATAATGCTTCCCTGAACAATAACGTGCTCCTAGAAATAGTTACCAATTTTTTTAATCCATGTTGTACATTCCGAGGGGGCGTAGTTTTCTATTTTTTATAAAATTCTTTTAAATTTTACCTTTGAGAATGCACGGGCAGCAATCCAGAAAAGGGGTATGGATATTATATCCTTATATGTATCAAAAAGATTTAGAGCTAGGTGACACATACAGTGCTGTGAAAGGCATTAGGGAAAACTTTTTTCATATCTTTTATCAAACCTTTTTGCCGGTCTGATATTAATACAAATTACTCTTCAAAGTCCCTGATTATACGTCTCCCTATTAGATCAAGGAACCATGTCCAATGATCTTCATTTTCTTTGGGTACAACGCCAAACGCTATAAGGAATAAATGTCTATTCTCGTCTATCCCCGTAGCTATTAATGACACTCCTTTATATTATTCTCACAAATGCGTTCCATCTACCGTAATTATTCTTCGTAAAGTATTATAAAAGCTTCTAATGCAAGGTCCAAATACCATGAAGAACCTCTAAAAGGTATTATCAGGCTCGAGACACAATTCGGTCTGTACGTCTGGATCGACCCGCTGTAATTCGGTGACACAGGATGGTAACATCTTAAATTACTCCTTTCAGCTACCTCGGATGTCATTTAACGTCATTTTTTTTTCTCTCCATGCTTTTCAGTAACCTACTATTATATCATATTTTTTTAATATAAAAAATTATTGAAGGAGTCTCGTCAAAGCCCTTTAATAACTTATCCCTCATGAAGGAAGCTATCCACGATGTCGTACATTGGCGATGCCCGCTTTTGAAAGCTGGCCTTTCGCACAAAGGTTCCGAGCGAAAAGTTTTTATGGCAAACGTATCCACACCCACCAATTTTGATGCATATATTCGCCAAACACATCCTACTTTAATATACCTCACCGTAACTTAAAGAGGACAGATTTTTATTTGTTTAATTTGGAAATTTTTTTTCTTTGCAAACTCTTTTAAGGGCTTTCTAAAAGGATTTTTAATTTTTAAATGCCTGACTAATAGTAATTGGCCCCCTTTATATTGTTCCTCATTATCCGAATCCATATACTCTCCTTCATTAAGTTGATAGTCTTTGTCCACCAGAGGTTGATCAATTCCCCTATTAGTATCAACACGCGAAGTGGGTGAGGGTGGTGCTTCATTATTTTCAGGATCATTATCACCGTGATCAACTGGATGATTATTATGTGATTGAGATTGAGTCCATCGAGGTACGTTTGGTTGAGGTATAGTTTTTTGGGTGAGGTTGGCTGAGGTCTGAATGTTTATGGTGCGAGAGGCTATTGTGTTGAGAGCTCGATTACCATTGGCGCTGAAGCTATTGGTTCGGAAGGCCATTGATATGGACTAAGGCATCCTAAAAAAGTTTCCCACTGATTCTAGTTAAATGTATTATTTATTGATTCGAAGTTGAGCATCGGATTTATTTGAGGACGATATCCTTGATCTTCATCGCCTTCTCTCATTAGGATGTCTGAAGAGGGTTGCTCCAGAGGCCTACGATAGGGGTAAAATCTAATATTCATATTTCTATTATTGTCGACTATCATTGGCATAGCGATGTTCTCCTCTTCAAACCGTATTCCTTGATTTTTAATCCAATGTTCTAGCTCCACACAATCATCATATACTAATCTGACGTTTTTCTCACATTCCTGATGATCTCTGTTTGTTTCCTACAATGGTTGAAATACTTTTAAAGACGATAAAATTTTCGTTACGGGAGTGGCCAATAATTTTTCGATATAAATATTTATCACATCATCACCAATACGATATGCTCTGAATAAATTTATAAGATCATCGGAATCCGACAATTCGACAAACACCAGCTCATTCCTTAGGCGTAATGAAACCGTTAGTGTAATTGCATGTTCTTCCGGTCGGGTCCTACTGACTGCGTATATTTTCTGCATAAACTAATCAAATAATATGTTCTTCGTGATAGTGACAATCCTCCGATGTCCTCCGTTGTAAGTATTATCGCCAACACGGATGAAATCAAAATGACAAAAAAGGAGAACATCCATTTAAACCTATAATATTTAAAAAATAAATAAAAATTAGCTGATTAAAAATGTCATACTTAACTAACAGTTTAAAAGTCAACGGGCCACTGACCTATGATATCGGCCGCTAACTTAGGATAGCAGGCGATATCTTAAGATATCGGCTGCTACCTTATGGTAGCCACCAATAACTAAAGATATCAGCCACTACTTTAAGATATTGGCCGATATCTTATGATAGCGTCCTGCTACCTTACGATAGCGGTTGATATCTTAAGATAACTTTCAACTATCATAAGATATCGGCCACTGACTTAATCGACCACCACTCTATCTTTTAATTCTTGAAGTTTGCTATGAAGGGATTTTAAATTACTTAGCCAGTTGCAGTTCACTGGGCTACCAACTTTAGTCGAAATTGGAAATGGCACTACAAGAAAAAATGAAAAATAAAGGAAAATAAGCATATATATAAGGGAAACAAGGTCGGTGTTGACGTGGAAACGGCTTGGCTTAGAACTGGCCTGTTCTGCAAAGTTTGAAACTATAGGGCTGTTTTTGCAAATACGCAAACTTATAGGGCCGAGAGTGCCAATTTCCCCAAAAAAACTATTAAAGGCTATTAGCGATAAGGGCATTAGCAGTAGTTTTTTGTTAATAGCAGCAATTTTGGCTGCTGCTAATAGTCTTATTTTTTATAGTGGATGTGCTGCTGATTGATCGTTTCTCGATATAAAAACTAATGCAAATATATATACCAAGTCACGAGCAAGTCTTTTCGCAAATATATGGATCAATTGTAGAGAGGGTTCGTATTGCAACTATCGTATCCATAGGAATTGTGTAGAGATACTTAAATTCGAGACCGTACTTAACTAGTTCAAGCGAGTTTGAGAGTTTTGTAAATTATCTAACCAATGAAAAGAATAAATTAAATGCAGGTGAGAAAACTATAGAGAAAGGGATTGGAAGGTTTCGAATCCACGCTTGGCATTCACATTAACTAAGGTCTCGAATAACGAGCATAAAAGATTTGGGTTAAATATCATTAACTACTCACATGGAGATACTATCCTTAGGTTTTGATCCAACACAAGGGATTGCAAGCAATAAGCTAGCTATGGTCAAGCAAAAGTTAAGCTATTCACAGTCTTCATCTCCTTTTGGTCAATAGTAGATGGACAATGTGGGTATCTCTCCAAGCAATCACTAGGTTATGATAAAACACAAGTGATTGCCTAAGCAAATCCCCAACCTAACTCTATCATTTGGTCAGTTCTAGAAATAGCAAATGAAAAATACCCACAAAGGCAAGATAATGAAATAATAGTAACATAAATGTGAAAATCAATGACATTCAACATCCAACATTCAACACATGTGATGAAAATGTAAGAAAAATTCTAATTAATACTTATGCTAAGGCTTCATCGAAGATTTGAAACCAAGGGAATTAGCCGGTCATGATACGTGAAGGCATTGGAAGAGGATTGGCCATCAATCTTCTTTCTCTTGCAAGCTCCGCCATCGACACAACTCCCAAGGTCCTCTCTTTAGGGTTTTATTTCCTAAACTACAATGTAAGATCCTATAGTCCAAAAACTCAAGTTGTTTTTTATACTCAAGCCCTCAAAATTGATAAAAACTAGCAGCAACTCACTAAAAGTCAGAAGTCGCCAACACCAGAACCCAAAGTCGCTCACACAACTTGTACAAAGATAAAGAGATTTGCTTGTGCGAAGTCACTCTTTCGACTTCCACAAGTCACACTCACGACTTCCATGATAGCTTAGGCCGCTCGCGCTGCTTAGTGGTTTCTAGTCTAAAATTGCTCAAACTGTGAAGTCGTGCCTGCGACTTTGTTGTAGACATGCTATGAGGGTTCTTCGTGGATCTCTTAGGTTCTCTTTTAGTCCACTTTCTTTTGGCAATTTTCTTTTGAATGCTTAAAGGACCTGATACAAGGAAACATGGCCTTCATTAGATTTGATGTAATAGTCCCACATTGGATTGGGAAATGTCTTGACCTTGGGCTTATGTGATTGCAGACGGTACATGTCATGATGCGCTTTGGGTGGGGACTTAAGCCCATATCAGAATCAAAATGGGGTGGGACCTAAGCCCAAAATCGGACAATATTGTGGCATGTGGATTTGGGTCGTTGTTGAGCATAGAATTATCAGATATTTTATCCTCATATCTGCATTTTTTAATTTATTTTTACTGTCTTTTTACCTAACACAGGTTTACCTTTTTGTTTTCACAATTGAAGATGAATTGTTGCATATATGCTAGTAAATGGAGCAATTTTTGGCTAAAGTGTATGATGGATTACAAAAGAAAATATAAAAATAGAGGATTGTGTGTGGACATATTTTTGGGATGTAAATATATATTCATATTTGCTACCAATACTATTTTTTCTCTCCCATCTTTTCATCTCTCTCCTCTTTAAATGACCTAGCATCCATCATCTCATCCCATCACACCAAGCATTTACTGGTCATACTTTCTCTCACTCTTTCATCATTTCACCATTAAATATTTTTCTACATTTTTGACTTTCTCTTAGTTTATACTTTCTTTTTACTTGCATTCTTTTCCAATGCATGGTCTTCATAGACTTTTGTGATTGTGAAATATCTTTTTGATAAGGACAAGAGCACATTTTTCATGATGGTGACTCTTCAAAGAAATATGAAAGAAAAGGATATGAACCCATTTCTCATGATGGTGACTCTTCAAAGTGTAATATCCCCATATTTTGGAAACCGTGTAAGTTAACTGGGTACACATGTCAGTGCGACACATTGTACCATTCCAGATTCGGCAAGATCACTTAGTGTGTGAGAATCATTAAAATGAGTGAGAGTGAACGAACACCTAAGTTAGATATGCGAGGCTCACACGTGAACCAACCTAGATTGACAAACACCTTTATATGTGTATGTGTGCTTCACATCGAAGCTAACTCTATGTATAAAAGGCCATGGCTTGTGAGAGAAGCCATTTCCTTTTCCTTTGCAATTTCAAAGCTAAGAGAGACAGAGGAGACCACCTTGTGCTCGTGTGAACCCTTGCCGCCGGAACCATGGGAGTGGGACCGATCTTTCGCGCGATTTGTTCTGTCACTTTGATAGGTAACGTATCAGTCGCCCTTTGATTGAGTGGTTGCGATCCTAGAAATCCCTTTGATAGGAAACCCTCTTTTGTAGCAAATTTTGCCTAGAGATCTCTCACACACGAGAATCAATGTGTAGAGTGTGCTTGGAAGATTGAAGTGGTTGTGGGAGCATCGCGATAGCGAGAGGTTGGGTCTTCAAGCCATTCCGATGTAAAGGACAAGAGCGATGTGGATCTAGAGTTTTGGATCAAAAGATTGCACAAGAAACCTGCGAGCTAACGAGGTAAGATCTTATGGTTTTGAGTGCATTAATTGTGAATTAATGGTGATAAATGAAGGCAATTAATGCCCTAAACATATTACATTTAATGTTAATAAGGGTTAGGTAAAAGAGGATAAGAAAGAAAATTTGACTTTGAGAAAAAATCCCAAAATCCTGACACTCGCTCGCACGACATTGAGTCTCGTGCGTGCGACCTTAAGTAGCTCGCGTGAGAAGAGCTTCAGAATAGCCTGAAAAATGAGGCTTGATCAATCGCTCGCGCAACTGAGGGGGTGCCATGTGAAGTCACTCGCGCAACATGGAACTCGCACGTGCGATTGAGTAAGTCTGGTTAGAAATAAAACAGAGAGAACATAGTTGCTCGAGTGAGGCCGCACGACTTTGGTTTACCTGGTGATGTCGCTCGCATGACCTTGGAACTTGCACGCACGACTGAACAACTTTGGGTTGTTTTGATTATTTTCTAGAGAATTCTTCGAAACTCCTATCCTTGTGTTCTTCCAAGCATTAATACATGCTCTTTTAATATGTTGGAATGTAGGATATGGATTAGATGTGTGCATGAAGATCTTCGCTTCGTTTGTATGATTAGCGTGATTTGTGAAACGTGAGGTAGGAAAATTCAATAACCTTACATGTGATGTGATTCATATGGGCAAAGTGATATAATAAGTTCGATAAGCATGTGTGTGTGATAAGCATGTGCGTGTAAGATTTCGAAATGAGAAATAAATGTGATAAGTTTATGTGTGTGAATGTGGTAAGTGTGTGTGAACTCAGAATATGAAATGTGATAAGCATGTGTGTGTGTGAACCCCAAATTCGAATTGTGTAAGATCTTTAAATCTAGCTATAAATTAATCACACTGATTAATTACACGGTGATAAACTATATGTTAGAATTTTGCACTATGATTTGAGGTTCATGTACCGGTACGACAGGATATCCGTATAAATTATATCGATCAACGGTAACTTTAGCTGTAAAAGTGACCTTGTGAACTTAGCTTAGGGTCTTGGCACTTTGGCACAAGTGATCATGTTAACGTAGCTCAGGGGCTTGACATCGTGTTTCGAAAATGGTTCAATTGAACGACGAGGGTTCGGGAATTCGCATCGGTATATGTGTGACTCTCAATGCTATATTCTGCTTGAGAGTTTATTTAATTTATTGTTTTAAGTTAACTTAAGATAAGACAGCATGAAAACTCCAAAATAAGTACGAATGTGAATTGTGTTAAGAACGCGAACTTCGTGTGAGAAAAATGTGTATTTAAAAGGTGTTTTGTTCAACTCATACATCTTGAAAATTTAGTTTTGTGTGAGATAAGATATGCTTCAAAATCAGTTATGAAATCTATGTTTGTTATATGATATGCATGTTTATTGACAATCCCTATTAAGCTTAGACTGTTAACTCACCCTTCGACTATACGTCACATGCACAGGTGTTGATACAACTGTTGAGGATTCAGGACGTGAAGAAGATCCTGATTACGTCCCTGAAGAGGAGTCTGATCTCCTACCTGAGGACTACTTTCCTTAGGATACTCAGAGTTATTTTAAGACTTTGTGAGACTTAGGCTTGGTACGTCCGGCCATCATATTTAGTTTAGAACATTGGATTCATGTAATGTAAACTTATGTTATGAACCACTGTTTAGGTGATTGTTGGCCATCACAGGTGGTTCGTTTCGGTTCTGTCAGACTTATGGTTTGCATAAGGATAGAACCGTCATTTTGTCTTATTATATATATAGAATTAGAGCTTTCTTTTGCCATATATGATGACTCTATCTGCTTTGCAAGAGATATCTGCTTTGTGTTCCGCCCTCTATGTGGACATACCAAGTGTTACGTTCGGGGATCGTCGGTAACAGCGGTCCAATGATATAGATTTCAAGGTTAAGGAATCCGGGCTGTCACAGTTGGTATCAGAGCTTATGGTTTTAGAAATTTTAGATAGAATCTAGACTTGGAATAGGAGTTAAGGTTTTGTCAGAGTATAGGGACCAATTGTTGATGAAACTTTTGTTTCATGTTTACAGATCAGTATATCCACTAGAGGTAGAGGCAGACTAAGAGGCGGTCGTATACGAAACACGAGGAGTGGTGAAGGGTCACCACTGGTTCAATTAGGATTTCGATCGGGGAAAGGAATATTCTAGAAGAGGGAGATCAGGGAAGAGATAAAAGAGAGAGAATGGAACAAGCCATGGAGACTGTGGCTAATGCAATGGCTCAGCAGACTGAGTTGATGGCTACAAGCAATGCCAATAATCATCAGCCTCCACCCATGCCTTCAACGTTTATAGAGTTGTAGAGAATGCGTCCTCCAAGCTTCTCAGGACAAGCCGATCTGTTAGAGGCGAAAAAGTGGTTAAATGAAATGGAGAAGATATTTAATGTACTCCCATGCACTGAAGATGAATGAGTTAGGTGGGCTGCAATTAACCTAGATGGGGAAGTAGACCAATGGTGGAAATCAGTATCAAGGACGAGGGAGCAAGTTACTCCGGGTGTTTATGGACTTGGGAAGAATTCATTAAGGAGTTCAACAAGGAGTACTTTCCCAAACAGGTGAGGAATAAAATGGAGGTAAAATTTATTAACTTGGAATAAGGCAAGATGTCCGTATAGGAATACGGGATGGAATTTACAAGACTTTCAAGATTTGCACTGGAACACGTGGCCTCGGATTCAATGAATGCTAAGAAGTTCCAACGCGGCTTAAGGCCGAATATTTGTGATAGGGTCTTGATGTTTCAGTTGGAAACATATGGGGAAGTGATGAGCAAGGCCTTAGTTGCTGAAGAAGACATAAAGGATATGTATACGAGAAGGGACCAATAGAATAGCGGAAATGCGAATCAAGGGTGGTCTAATAGCTATGAGCAGGTTAACAAGAGGCTTATGTTTTCTGTACCAACACCAAGGCAGCCTAGTCAAAGTGTCTACACAAGGCCATTTGTGCCTACACTTAGTAGATTCGCTCGTCCATCAGGCCCTACAATGACAACAGGGGCATCTGTTGCACAAGGCCAGTCAAGGGCAGCATTGTCTACTTTGGTTGAGACATGTGCATGTTGTGAGAAATCGCATAGGACTGCCAATTGTAGAAAAAATTTGGGAGGATGCTTTAAGTGTGGCAAAATAGGGCACATGATCAGAGATTGCCCTGATCTGAGAAAGGAAGGGATGGCTTCAGCTACCACACAGAGGACTACACGACCCATGCGACCTACTATTCAAGGCCCTACATATGCTGACGTCCAACGACACCATACAAGGTATAATCCATTTGAAGCATCAATCCTTCCTTGAATTTCCTAATGGATTTTGTTGTAGTTTATTTTAATATGTACAAATCATTAGTACCATCGCACACACTTCTACGCTCTAAATCGAGTTGCATGGTTTGACACGTAGGTACTCTACACGTCTATCAAAGTAGCGCATTTGTTATCATGAAGCATGAGTATTAATAGACCCAGGTTCTACACACTCTTTCATAACTCCATTGTTCATGACGAAACTGAATGTCTTTCTAGAAATCTTAGATTTTATTCCGGCAGTGTCAGTTCCTATGGGAAGTTCGGTGAGCACGGATATGTTTTGCCGATCAATCGTGATTTCTGTTGAAGATCGTGAGACGACGACAGATCTCATCTTATTAGATATGCAAGGATTTGATGTGATCCTTGACATGGATTGGCTATCCACTTACCATGCAAGCACTGATTGCCTATGAAAAGTAGTTACCTACTGTCCTCTGAAAGGGAAGTCATTTAAATTTTTTGGTGTCAAGATTAACATAGCACCATTTATCTCCGTGATTCGAGCTGAACGACTGATAAGAAACGGATGCAGTGGATACCTCACATTCTTGTAAGAGCAATGGGAAGAGAAGAACAACATTGCTGATATTCCAGTTACATGCAAGTTTTCAGACATATTTCTTGAAGAGTTATCAGGACTACCACCAGATCGAGAAGTTGAGTTCACAATTGATTTAGCTCCAGGCATATTAATCACTGATTTATGTCACTTTCCATCTCCTAACTTAGCCTTTACTAGACCTTGGAGGTGTCTAATAATTGTCATTTGAGTGTATTTTTGTAGTTGGAAATAAAATGCAGCTTAATTCAACAGTCCACATAATGATGCCAAGAAGAGAGAATTGGAGTTCATGTCTTGAAGCTAATGGATTTACTGGGAGTGCACCATGGTGGACCCCACCATGAGGGCTGCTCAATATGCCCTGGGCCCCTAGAAGCCCTACAGTGAAAGAGAAGTGGGGTCCACACTGACTGGAGTGCAGCAACAGAGTGTACAAGCTTTAAGAAACAGATCCAACAGCTCGAGTAGATCTGAAACTTCATAAACATCCACTCGAGCTGTCTCAAGTGGATCACATACTCAGAATGCCAATGTTGAGTAGTTCAGAGAACTACTGTAGCATCCACTTAAGTGATCCCGAGTGGATGCACCTTCATAAAACCTATCTCAAGTGCCTCTCGGGTGCTTCATTACTGAAATACCTAACTACTAGAGTAGATATAGCTACTGAGATGTAACCTATCGAGTAGTTGAAGCATCCACTTGAGCTACAATGCCTCAAGCCTTTTATCCTGTCGAGTTGAAGGCCTAAAGAACTGATCCTGTCGAGTAGCAACTGTTGAAGGAAACAATCTACTCGAGCAGCTTCATCCAGGAAGCCTTAGCCACTCGACCTTGAAGATTTGAAGCTTTATCCACTCGAGATCCACTCGAGTTCTTCACTCAGAAACTGCCTGAAGCTTTTAGCCACTCAAGGCACGAGTTTCAGCCTTCCCATTTAAACTTCAAGGATATTTTAGACTTTTCACAACACCTAGGGCATACTCCCCAATGCACTGTGCTTGCCCTAATTGTTAGGAGCAACACTTGGCTGCAAATGAGCCACATCACCAAGATCCTAACCACCTTGATTCTTCTTTTCTCTGATTGGCCAATGTAAAAGGTGCTTTATGGATGGTATGTATTGAAGAAAAGCATGCAGAAAAAGAGCTATCTGATGCAAGAGGAGCCTTGAGGGATATTCTTGCTTAGGTCATTTTTAGGGTTAGGTCATTTTACCTTTTCTTCTTCCGTTAGCTCAACATTTGCTAGCTGAATCCTTTGTAATAGTTAGGATTGATTTAAAGCTATAAAAAAGACTGTGTATAGTCATTGTAAAGGTGGAGTTTGCTGAGACTGCAGCCTTGAGGGCTTACCACTATAAGTACCTTTTTAATCAATGAAAGCTATGTTTATTGTTCCATTAAATCTGTAATTTCTTGTGCCTTGCATTTAGATCATTATAGGTTTTTTGCACCTATGGATGCATGAGCTTGTAGCCTTTCAAACATAGTGGCTGCAGTGTTTTTAATGTTTTGATTTGAACCCCCATGACTGGAGTACATCTCTAGGATAATCTATGACCATTCAAGTGGATAGGTTATAGCTCTAGGACTAGTTCATATCTCAGGGTTGGATTAGCTTCTTCTTCCTTGCATTTGAGCTTGTAGCCAAATGAAGGTAGCTGTATATCCAAGTCTTGCTCTGTTCTACCAAGCACCTTTTCAGTGAAAAATCAATCTTTACCTATTTACTTCTCATCCATTTTCTATTTATTTTTCCAAATCCATTTCCATCCTTCTCTCTAAAGCCCCCTTCTTTTACTTTAAATATGTTATTTCTATTTTTGTTTTTAGCCTTGTGACACCCAAAAAACCCCTCTCTTACCTTTGTTTTTCTAGTTTAGGTTAAAGCTACCAGATCTGTAGCAAATCTAGAGGTCTACTGGTACCCTTATTTTTAGATAAAAAATCCCTGTGGGATAAACTCTTACTTATCAAAACTTGCTACAACTGTCCTGGATCTTGCAGGACTGTGTGTGTGTGTGTGTTTACTTTGGTTTGTGTTCCAATCTCATATTTTTATCCCCCTCTACTTCTGTCCTTGCCATTCTTTATTTCTACCATAATTTTTGTAATAAAGAGTACACACCAAGTAAATAACCCAACAAGTTTTTGGCACCGCTGCTCGGGATCTTTGATCTAATTAGTAAATATGAGTTTTCGTTATGTTTTTATTTAGAATTATTTGTTGTAGTTCCTGTGTTTGAATAAAGTACTGCTGTATTCTTGGGATTTATGCAAATTTAGAGCAATAACAAATAGGGAGCATACAGCTGCAGCTGGAGCAAAAATTTGCCTTAGTTTGTACTTTTTCTCCCTTGTTTTACTTTCATTTCTGTATTCTTTCAACATCAGTAGTAGTGTTTGTTTTTATTCTTATTTGTTGTTTATTTTCTGCTATGTGCTATTATAAGTATTCATTTTACTGGCTGGTAGTGTATGCTGGGTAGCAGGTCTCTTCATCCTGAGCTAGAACCTTTAAATCTATAAATAGAAAGAGTCCTTAGGCCTAGACAGACACCACCTACCCCTGCTGAGCATATTGAGCCATTTGAGATGAGAGAGCAATCAAGACCATTGAGAGATTACTATGCGCCGGTGGTATATTCATCCCCCTTTTGCATTTAATTCCCCAATGTTGAGGGAAATTATGAGATAAAGCCTCAAACCATCCAAATGCTGCCATCATTCCATGGGTTTAGTAAGGAGGACCCTTACAAGCATATTGATGAATTTTGGTCCCTATGCACTACATTCACAATTGCTGGGATGAGAGATGAAGCCACCAAAATGAGGCTTTTTCCTTTTTCATTAAAGGACAAAGTAAGGAGTTGGCTTAACATTGTCCCACCAAACAGCATAACATCTTGGAATGCCCTCCAATGTCAATTTTTGGCTAAATTTTTTCTCATGAGCAGAACCAGCCAGTTGAGGAAGAACATAATTTCCTTTGCTCAATTCCCAACTGAAGATTTCCATGAAGCATGGGAAAAGTTTAAAGAGATGTTGAGGCAATGTCCATACCACAAAATCCCTAAGTGGCAGCTTGTCAAGAGCTTCTACCAAGGAATTGATCCAAAGAGTAGAGATATGGTTGATGCCTCATGTGGTGGATCTTACCTCAGCAAGACTGTTGAAGAGGCCTGGGATCTGTTTGAGGTAATTAGTGAAAACTCCATGCAACAAGAGACACTGTCTAGAGGAGGCATTGAGCATGTTGCAAGAGTTACAAGAGATCCCACTTCTAAAGGAAAATTGTATGAAGTAAATGTGTACAGTGACCTGGCCATGAGAGTGGATAGTTTATCCCAGAAATTTGATAAGGTTTTGAGTGTGTTGCAACCTCAAACTGTTGCACAGGTTGGAGAGGCATGTCTGATATGCCAGTCACCAACACACTCACTTGAGGACTGTCCATCAGTTGGTCAATACCCTGAACTGGTTATGGAGCATGCTAATGCTACCTAATCATATGGGCAACAACCTGCTGGGTATCCATGGAGGAACCACCCCAATCTGAGGTGGAGCTAGGATAATTATTAGTAACCCCAATAGCAGCAGCAAGCATTGCCATACAAACCACAACAACAGTATAATCATTGCTATGCTCCAAGATAATAATTTTCCTAGTCTGCCTCAGAGCCAAATCAGTTAGCTTTGCCCCCACCACAACCTAGAGTACCCTCATTTGAGGAGTAGGTCTTGTCATCACTATAAAACCTGAGCTCCTTATCACAAACTGTGAACTCTCATAGTCAGAGCATAAAGAAAATTGAGGACTAGCGTGGACAAATCTCCAATACTCTGACCAAGAGAGAAGAGGGTAGGCTCCCAAGCCAGACAATGACCAATCCTAAGGGTCAATATATGATTGGTGAAGGCTCCTCAACCCATGAGGAGGCGAAAGTAATCACAACCCTAAGGAGTGGTAGGGTGGTGGATAATCAGTGGGCATGGAGAAAGTATAGAGGAGAAAAAGAACTCATTTCCTGCCGTCGTGCAGTAGGAGCACAATAATGGGGCTGCTGTAGAGCCCCTACAAGAAAAAAATTAAAAAAGTAAAATGAAAAAAATTGTTGGTGATACAGCTAGGCTTGCAACTGATGTACCAGCAGAACCCAAGCTGCCATTTCCTCATACTCTTAAAGGCCCTTCTCCTTTTGATAAGGGGAATGCCAAAATGGAGGAAATGACGGAGACCTTTAAGAAGGTTAAGATCAATCTACCTCTGCTTGATGAATTGAATAGGTCCCAGCCTATGTTAAGTTCCTTAAGGACTTATGTACCCAAAAAAGTAAGGCAATGATCCATTTATCAAAAGAGGTCTTTGTAACTGAAAAAGTCAAGTCAGTTTTGTTTATAGCTACACCGAACTTCAGGACTCAGGGGTCCCTACTATCCCTTGCATATTCATTGGTGATCACACCATAGGCAAAGCCATTTTAGACTTGGGAGCCAGTGTAAACCTGCTGCCATCTTCAATGTATGAACAACTGGGTTTGGGAGAATTGAAATTGTGACCGCCTGAGTTTTCCTTACCTTAAACCCGCGCTGTCAGAACATCTCATGACCTGAATTACAGTTGCATTATGGTATCGAAGTGTAAATCACACTTCCTGACAGCTCAATCTTTACATAAAATAAGTACTTTGAAAGGTCGAGCCATCAATCAAGAAGGTAAGCTTACAAGCGTGAGGAAAATCAAAGTCAAAGTGCGCAATGCGAAAGCTGAGCTATAACAATAAAGAAAGATATAAAACTAAGGCCCAAAACATATATGCATCTATCATCATAAACCCAAAAAAATATTCCACCGGTGAAGGCTGCCCTTCACCTAAATAGTGGACACATACTATGCAAAATCTTCTCTCAGAATACAGGGTACTATACCAAATTCACAAAAATACACAAAAGGTGAATCCGCACTCCACGGGTTTCTCAAAATAACTAAGGGAAATATTCTTCTGGATTCTCCTCCTCCTCTGCTAGATTACAATTTGGGTCCGCAACTTGTTCTGGATTCCGCTCAGCGTCAGCTCCTGCAGCTGTGACATATAGTCGAGGGGTGAGCTACCATCAAAGCTTAATAGGGAACAATATACTAGATTTGCTTATTTTAACACATGATTATTCATAGTTCATAATGCATAGATATCGCGATTATTAGAAAATAACAGCATTGAATACATGTCAAAATTGATACATTTCATGAACGTAAATATTTTAGATTTAAGAACAATGCATGTGAGATCAAGAACAACATAATAGAACATGAAAACATGTAAAACCAATAATCAAGAGAGCATGTATAAGATCATGAGCAAATTACAGGATCAAGCTCCTGAGCTATGTTAACAGGGTCACTTGAGCAAGACCGGTCAAGCCCTTGAGGTACGTTAACAAGGTCACTTGAGCCCAGAATTCAAGCACCTTAGGCTACGTTATCAAGATCACTTGCTACTAAATGTCAAGCCCTTGAGCTACGTTATCAAGGTCACTTGATCAGAGACTTGAAGGATGCGATAACACATATGTAAACAGGACTGATACAGAAGATGCGAGTGAGTAAACAAGGCATGGTTCATGCAGTTTAACAATAATATATCAAGATGTTCAATGTAAAAGAAACATGTAAATCATGAACAAAGTATCGATTTGAAATCAGCAAAATGTATCAAAAGTTTACGTATATGGTTACTAAAATATGACGTTTACTACTTGCACCAGAGACATGAATTTCAAAGAAAACAAGTAAACGATGTAATTTCTTCCCTACCTTATAGTCGAAAAATCCATGCGTAGGCTCACAAAAATCAAGCTATTTTCCCTTCTGTTTGATCCTCATATTTATCTGAAAATTATATGTCACATGTGCAAACACGTGTTACAAGTCATGATGATCATAGTTGGCGGCTCATGAAGCTCAAAAACCCCTCACACACTCAAGTGTACATGTTCAGGGATCTCGCCGCTGCGAGATGCAGGTTGCCGCGGTGAGGTCTTTAGGTGCCACATGGAGCACAAAGCTTGCCACGACAAGATTCAGGGTCGCCGCGACGAGGTCTTCAGAAGCTAAAGTCTCACCGCGGTGAGAATAACTAGAGCCATTTTGGCCTAGAATTCACATGTCGCACTCGCCACGGCGAGTGCTTCAGAAACTCTCTCGCCGCGATGAGTCTGCTGAGACTGCTGGTTTTGTTTTGTCTTTTTGGGTTCGAAACCTCTACTTTTCATGGCATGGTTTGCATTCCATGCATGTAATAGAGCTACATTATACACAACATTGCTATATTAATTCTCCTATTCCATTTTGATCGCATGCATTAAGATTCAAGGCATTGCAAATGGAGACAAGGCCACTAGGCTCTACATGCATTCAGATTCTGCCATTTCGATGTGTGCAAATCCCAGCAATTCTATCAAACAGAATCAACATTGGAGGATTGTGTCTCCCAACATTTGTTCGATCATGCATGCACACATTTCAAGACATTGGACATTACTAATTTGATTAATGGATTTTGCATGCCTACGGTTCATGGGATTTCGTCGCACAAAATCCTCGAACGACATAGCGATACGAATTCGACCAAAAATGGAGTTTGACCAGACGGAGAGCTTAGGATTTTACCTCTTCGAACCTCTCGTCTACGAAGTCTCCGACCTCTGATGACGATGTTCTCGTTTTATACACGATCCCTTGATCGTTGGTGCCCCATGAAATGAATAGTCGTGATGCAGTTTACAACAGGGAGAATGGAATTTCTTTAAGATCTGGAGGGCAAGGTTCACGAAACGGGTTTCTTCAAAATGTCTCATAGCTCCAGCTCCTCATGCCAGGGTATTCAGTTCGTACATGGCACTTGCGTGAGGGGGCAACTTATCTGCATGGGTTGAATTTTGTGTACAACAACAACACCAAGTTGTGTGCTGTGAGTGGGTTTTTCTGATTCCATGTGTACATGGCACACCACCATTGTGTGGCCTAGCACAAGTCCTCAATAATGGGCCTTGGTTTCATGGCTCTACTAATTATTGGGTTCGGTTCACATGGGCCTTAAGCTACGGGTCAAGGTCATCGGGCTTGACTCCCTAATGGGTCACGATTCATGGGTGATACGAGTGGCCCCTGCTCACATGTGTCTAGGGATACAACCAAGTTCGATGTACCAGTCCTAATCGATCTATGGTCTTGCTTATCGGTGTACATCAATTCGGTCAAAGGTATCGCATCTGCCTCATGTACTTGTGTGATGAAAATGTGGGGTGTTACATCCTCCCCCCCTCAAATAAATTTTCGTCCTAGAAAATTGAATCCGGTTACTAAGGGAAATGAAGTTCATTCTTCAGAGTATTTTCTTATAATGATCTACATCATACCGTTAAAAGTATTTATGGTGTGTGGGAATATCCGCCCAAACATGAGTTTTATTATATTCTAGGAAATTTCAATTTAGAGTTGTAAGGCATTTCATGGTGTGCATTCCTTCGTGTGCTTTTGAGATGACGATGTGTGCAACATGTGACATTTATAATACTGGATGTTAGCACACAACATAGGAAAAATTTAGTGTTATTTTCTACCATAACATAACAATTTTATTCTATTCCTAATTGATGCAGGTGAGCTATGTGTCTATTAGTCATTGAAAAGGCATACAAAATCATTGCTATTTGGAGTAGTCAGTGTTCATTTTGAGTCATTACAAAGGAATACAAAATGTGTTTAACGAGATATAATTTCTATTAAGTGTTGTATTTGTTATATCAAGTTTCTAATTTATCAGTAGGAATCAGCAGTGTGTCGGTCCAAACGTCATCAATTTATGATGTTGACTGTATTGACTTCCATGGGTTCCTAATAGTCATCGATGGTAAGATTTATAGCAGCAGTGATCATATTCAAGAGTGCATAAATATAGTTGATAAAGTAACACAAAGGGGTTTGTGAAATAGTTACCCAACTCGAATTAGTCATTGATCCGCATGCTCACCCACTTGTTTTGCTGGTTGTTCCTTTCAACCTGGTGTAGAACCCGGTGGAGCAGCACCCGAATCGGCCGTTCTTGCAGCGAATCTTGATGTATCCTCAGACGTATAGTTTCTTGCATGAGCTACGTACGGCGTAGAGGCGGTCACGTATGCCTTCTGTATTAAGAGTGTCGAGGTCTCCTCCAAGTAGTCAATCCGCTAGGGTAGGACGTACGTAACAACCCGAAATTTTAAGAACCCAAGTACACCAATTAGGTGTTCGTGTCCCAACACGGGTGCACGCCACGCCATGAAGTTCAAGATATTTTATTCTTAACACTAGTTTAACGTGCGTGCTTAACACTGAATCAACCCCATATGGATAGATGGGCACCGGTACACCTGAGTACATGTATGGGTTGAGTGTTAAGATCCGTTCTGTTGTGTAGTATTTTGGGTGTATTTGCTTCACGTGCTGGACCAGCCCCATTAGTTAAAACAATTTATACAACTTCCTCGATGTCATGGCTTCACGCCGAACTGACCCACTTTTATAAGTGAAACTTCTCTAAGAAGTTTCACTTGCTTTGTACGTTGGAAAGAGGAGAGAAGGAGAAGAGATTAGAGAAAGAAAGGGAGCTAGAGAGAGAAGGAGCAATCCCTTGGATTTTTGGTCGATTGACGCGAGGAAACCTGATCGTTGATGTAGTGACAATTCAAGAGCTCGGGAACCCATTTTTCCCAAACCCTCTTTCATTTTGGTTAGAAACCTTGATTTGAATCCCTCGTTTGAACGATCCTTATCTTGTGAGGATCTAGTGAGTTCGTAGGGCACAATCAAATGAGATTGACCTTGGGTTTCATCCCGTTGCGATTGCGAGAGGATTGGGTTTTAAAATCATTGGATTCAAGAGGAATGCAGGTTTCGGTATTGTTGGTGTTATTCACTGAAAAGTACCACTTTTCACCTCTTAACCTAGCCTTTGATAGACCTTGAAGCAGACTAATAATTATTTGTTAATTGTGTTTTGTAGTTAGCAATAATTTGTGCAACTTAACATAAAATCCATCCTTATTGGCCCAAAGAAGAGGAAGAAGACATGCAAAGATGATAGCTGAACCAAAGCCTAATGAAACACCCTAGTAGTGCTCACCATGGTGACCAGGTGCTGATCATCATTGACCAAAAGCCTGGCAAATGAATGAAGTTGGCTGAGAATGGAGAAACTACAAAAGCAGCAAGTGCAATGCATCAGAGCATAGAAAGATAGATCTCGCAGAGTTGAGAAGCTCCCTCGTGAATCTAAAGATGCAGTGGAAGATGCCCTCGTGCAGATAGGATGCTCAGTTAAGAGGAGAGCTGTAAAGACATCACGAAGATCTCGTGAAGATCTCACGAATTAAAATCCTCAGAATTTGTGGTTGCAAAGCTCTCACGGAGATCAAGATTTAAAGTAGCCGCACGAAGAACATAGCAAGTCCATGTGTGAACTAAAATTCACCTTGCAGAGTTTGTGTGTGGCCCTGTACGAGAGAGACGCCCTGAATTCTCCTCACGCAGATCTCGCATACTCTGAAGCCTTACCAATTACTACGGGAGCACATGAGTATAACTATGCGAGTACCTAGTGAGAGAGAGAGCTTCTGAAGCTCTATTGTGCAAGAAGTATAGGCATTCCAGATCATCTCTGCGACAGAATTACAGTGCAAAGGAACTGCACGATTAACTGCGCGAGTGAGCACTTTCCACCAATCAAAAGCTACTCCGTGAAGGCCCTGCATCTGTGTGAATCAGTGAATGCATATGCCAGTACCGCAAAGCATGGGTTCCCCACTTCTCAGTTTTAACTCAAGGACCTTTTGGGAATTTCCCAAGGCTAGGGCACACATCCCTGTTGGTGTGCGCTTTTTCTGGGTTCCTCTCGACTCCCATTGAATAAGTGGCCCAATTCTGTCCTGCTGGACTCTAGCGATGCGGTGTATGTTATAAGGTGGGGATAAATAGTAATAGGAGGAATTTCCTAGGATGATTCCTAGTTGATTTGCGATCGCCAGCTACAGATATTTATCGACACTGTAACACGCCAATGATCACGCGTTTAAGCGGGTGTGGGTTACTTCTTATACTGAATCGTTCGCCTGCGAACGTCAACAGTAGTGTCATCTTTTAATTAGATAGTTTCAGCTTTCTTTTTAGTTTCCCTTGTTGCTGTTATGGTCAATTTAGATACTTTTTTTTTGTTGTGAATTATGATATGGTGAGCTTATTATGATAGATTATTTTAGTGTCCTGATGCTATCAGGAGTCCAATCATTTTCAGTTTCTCGGTATCATTAGGAGTCCAATTAATATCAAAGTCCTGGTACTGCTAAGAGTCCAATTAGTTTCAGTCTCCTACTAGTACTAGGAGTGCATGTATATCAGTTCCAGTAATATTCCGATTAAATAAAAGAGTCCAATTATATCGCAATTCTAGATAGAGCAGGTATGCTAATTTTATTGTAATTCTAGATAAGCAGATGTATCAACTGTATGGCAATCACAACTAAAGCACTTAAGGTAATCTTACTAGCATTCTAATTTGAAGAAAACAAAGACTAATCTTTTTTGGGATTTTTGATTAAAGCAATAAATCAATTTACTGAACTAGAAATAAATGACTGAGGTGACAAAATTAACTCTCTTTTTTTTAGAATCATAATCTATGGATCAATTATGGTAAAAATCTAACTAATAATAAACGAATTAACTTTCCTATATTCTGGTTGAGAAAATAAAGTGACTGAACTAGAAGACTGATTTGAATCAAAGAAAATAATGATATGAAGGTCTGTTTGATGCAATTAGTCAATTATAATAAAATAATAAAAAAAAACTAAACTATAATTAACTAGTTAATCCTAAACAATCTAAAAAAAAAGGGGGGGGGGTTGAGCCCGCTATACTAAAGAGGATTGACCTCGTTCCCGAGTACCCTCTATAAGCTCCCTTGGGCAAATCGGATGGCTGAGATAAAAGATTGGTGGATAGTTGAATAATAAAAGGGGGATTTTTAGAATTGAATTCAAAATTATAATAAGAAATTAGATTGAGAAACTAAAGTTATAAACTGAAATTTATAGTTTTGGATTTTTGACGGTATGAAAATATAGAATTAAATTATAGATTAAAATTTAGGACTGAATTCGGGTCCGAAATCAGAAAAATCAGGCTGTATGATTAAGGACTGGTTTTGAACTCTGAGAGTCAAAACTAAAAATTAATGATAAGACTGTAGATTTCGATTTTAGAGTAGAATCAGAGGATAAGGTCGGTATGTTGGACCGCTAGATTAAGAACCGATTCTAGAAACAGAGAACTAGAGCCGGATATAGAGAATTTCAGTCCGAAGAGGGTGCTACGGTCTAAAAAATTACAAAAATAGAATTGAATAATTACACTAAGGGAAAATCCTAAGTCTAAAATAAAATTAAATTCTTACCTAAGGTCGGGGTTGCGGAGAGGAATCATTGAAGATCCGGGGGTTTGAATCTCGAAATCATCACTAATTTTCTCTATGGGATTGTCCTCAGAGTTTTCTGGTTTCGAAGTCCCAAAAAATTTCGTTCTCTCTCTCAAAATTACCAGCCTCCTCATGTTGTGTTCGAAGAGGATGCTACAGTCTAAAAATTAAAATCGGGGTTGCGGTGAGAAATCTCGGAGTTTGAATAATAAAATCATGGCTAATTTGCACTAGGGATCCGTTCTTGGAGCTCTCTGGTTTCAGAATTTACGCTCTCGTTTCTCAAAATTTGCAACCTCCTCTCTCTTTGAGCAAAAAAGCTTTTATAGGTTTTCATTCAATTACGCGCCCGTTTTCGAACTTTAACTGAATTGCGGATAAGTTTTTTAGCGCTTAATCGCTTTGAGTCGGTCACCAACTCAGTGAGCGAAGGGCTAAATTACTCAGCGGGTTTCCTAATCCTAACGAAATCAAGACTAATTACGCGTGTGGTGGGATGTGCGTAATCCTATTAAGCGTGTTACCTGAAGTGCTTAATCGAGGAAACGTAGGAGTCAAGGGTAGGAGACTAGGTCGGGCGTAGGCCAATTGCGTGCTAGTGGTGTAGCGCTCAATCCGATCGCGCCTCTGTTTCTAAGCACGTAATCGAGTCTCGAAACGATCTGTGAAAGGAAGGTTGGTCTGAAAGGGGACTGATCGCGCGCTTGTGGTTCTACACGTGATCGAATTACGTGCGGGTTTTCAGGCGCTTAATTCAGGGTTGTTCGGGTGTGGTCTCAAGAATGGAATGCAAGACTATTGTTTCAATCTACATTCCGACTATATACTGTTGCTTAGTATATAGCCTCCCTATGTTGGGATATGAGCCATAAAGCTATTATTTCACCCTGTGTTCAACCATGTACAGTTGCATGGTCCCATGCCGAGGGTTAAAAAGGTCAAGGGCTGACCAAACAAATTCGTTTACTTCGAGAGGGCGAAATGGGGTTGTCTACAGATGCCCCTCTTCGACGCACTCTTACGAAGTAAGAACGCATTGAAGAAGTAGACACCCCTCATTCGAGGTGGTTTCCCGTTTCTTGGAAATTCACAAATGTGAATTGGTGATGCTGACATGGCAAGCTTAGCTTTTTTATCTATCAGTGCAAGCTAAAATGGAGCATTTGAAGGGCAAATGGTAGCTGTCGAAGGGCATAGTCAGAGTCTGTGGGTGCATGGCGCATCCCGTCGCTTGGCATGAGCTAACAGAGAAATTTTATGTAATCAAGGTACCGGGGCATCAATCAAATGTCCAAAACAAGGTCCAGGGACTGATAATAAAGAGATGAAATAGTATGTAGTATCGAGAGCTTTTACAAGTCATGTCAGACCGGGCACGCCATTGCTCACACCAATGCGCGTCAGGCATTCCATTTCTAATAGGCATTCGTAAGTTCTTAGATTGAGTATACTCATTGTTTGGCTTCCCAGGGGAATGGTTGATTTAGGCTGGTAATTGAGGTAAATTTTGTGAAGTGTGCTTAGTTGAATTCTGCGCAGTGGCATATGTGCTCGATTCATCTGGAGTCATTTTTTTTTTTTTTTACATCTGAACAAGCGATCCTGCGCAGTGGCGTATGCGCTTGATTGTGAGTTCAGAGGGCTTTAGGATTTAAAGGTCAAGTCTAAGTATAGTTTGTTGTGATATTTAAAGAAAGGTGGGTCGGGTCTATGTATTTTATTTATTTTGTTCATTTTCTTTTTTTTTTCTTTGCAAGAAAGAGAAGAAAGATTTTTGAAATAAAAGATTTTAGAATGAGTAAGGGGTTTTGAAATTTTGGGGATTTTAACTTAAGAAGATCAATTCGGTGGTAAAACGGCAGAAAATGTGGCTTTCGAGATGTCGCTGAGCAGCTCCACCGGTATGGGATTTGTGGACCCGACCGTTCATGTGGTTGTCATGACAACACTTGGCATGCTGGATACTGCATCTAACCTTCTCAACGAATACTGATGATTGTCTCTTATGGGAGGACTACAGTAATTTGCGGGTTGAGAGAGGCAGGTTTTGAAAACTTTTTGACTTAATTATAGATAATTATAATTTAGAAGAATTATCGAGTAATTGAAAGGGGGTAATATTTACCTGGGGGTGATACTTACTTGAATTGTGCAGTGAGACCTTGGGAATATTCTAGTGGTGGTACTTTGACAGTATTGTGGCATCACGATAGGACTTGGTGGCTATCAATGTAATACAATGTTCTGGGTGCAATGTCATAGTAGGGTACCTTTTTTTTCTTCGCTTGTTGCTTAAGCGGTGGTTGGTGGTTGTCGACGTGATGGGGCCTTGGTGATAGTAGTGGTACTGCGATGGGACTTAAGACGTATTGTTGGGATATTCGCGCTGTAGCATGGAAGTAGGGAAATGCATTGGGACATGGGAGTAGTTCCACATCTTCCTGCTTTTTTGTTGCAGTGGTGTCTGGTAGGTTTGTGGTGGGCACTTCGGGAGGAGGCTCTATGTTTCGGCGATGGGACATGCTTGTGCTTTCTCCCTTTTCTTCTTTTAATGCGATCGGTGTTGTAAATGATTTTCTTTTGGGTAGTGGTGTCCACGATGGGAAGTGGGCTAAGGGTTATGCTGGGTAAGGTGTTCATGTGACAAGTGTGTCTAGTTTATTTCTTTGGCAGATCTTGGGTTCTGGTGAGATTATGTTGTAGTTGCATTGTGATTGGCTTAGTTTTTTTTGTTGTTTGGTGTATTTGCGTTTTCGGGAAATTTGTTTTTGGCTTTTCGCGATGGGCCATGAGGGCATGGCAACAATTTTGTGATGGGATTGAACTCAGGGTGGTATCATGTGTGTGTGTTTTCATTGTGGTGGGACGTGCTTGAGTGGTTGCATGACGGGGCGAGAAGGTTTCGATTAAGATGAAATGAATGATGTGGTGAGGGGGTGACGGTATCACGTGGGGCATATATGTTTTGTCTGTAATAGGGCCAGAGGCGTGGTTAATGTTCTTTTTTGGTTACGCGATGGGACAACAATGAGTGACGGTCCCTTTTCACTCTGACTGGCTCATGAGGATATGCGATGGGACAAAGGGGACTCTCATTCGAGAAGGGGTAAATTTTGGGCAAAATCAGGAATTAAGCGCCTGACATCAGCCGCTTAAACTAGTCACGCGCTGGATTCCAGGCGGGCAATTCAAGGTCTAAAGGATGTATTTACGCGTGTGTAGGTTAACCTGTGATTGGATTGCACGCAATGATTCTTACGTGCGATCGGAGAGTGACCATGTCATCGGGCAGGCAAATTTTCGGTCTTGTGTGGCTACTGTGGCATTTAAACTGATTACGCAACATAGCAGGTGTGCAGGATTGGAGAGTCACCAGGTCACTATGCAGGTGACCTTTCACATTGAGCATCAACTATTTGTCATTTGATTTGATTGAGCGGTCTGTAGAAAGCATGGGATCGGGAGGTCACTCTATCTATGCGGGCGACAGTCGTATTGCGCTCCTGGTTAGAGCGCCGGTTTTGGATTGGGTGCTATATGTGTAGCGCGTGATTAAATTAAGCGCATATTTCCATGCACGTGATCAGGGCCGTGTTCTATATAAGCGGGGGAGCTTCATTTGCTTTTCATTCTCGGGTTTAGTCTCGAGTCTTGACTTTTCTGAGTGTTGTAGCATTCTGAGATTTGTGTTTCAGCGATATTGAGTGATCTAACCGTCAGATTGAGATGGGGTTTCTTCTTATACTAGTCATTTCAGGTGATCTTCGTCCTAGCGTGATGCTCGGGGATAGTGTCATTCTCGGAATGGGCGGTATTGGGAGTGAGGGCGCTGGTCTTCACATCGTTCCTTTCTAGGAAGCAGTGAAGGCAATATTGATGGGGCGGCGACGGAGGAAGTGAAGATGGCGAGAAGAAGAGGTGCTGTAAATGGAGGGATGTATCCCTAACCCATTTTCCGTTTCTTCTGCCGGTGGCTCGTTTAAGTTCTCCAAGTCTGGTGGCAACATTTCTGAAGCCTCTGATTGGATGTTCTGCTCCTCGTTTTGGCTCATTATAATTTTGGTTTTTGTTTTGAGTTGTATGTTAGATTTTAGGTTTTCGTTTTGGGTTGTAATTCGGGAGGTATGCCTCCGATAAAACTTGTAAAACTTTAAATTATAAATAAAAGGGGCATTTAAATTTTTTTTTTTTTATTCCTTATATTGTGCAGTTGGTTGGCTTGAATTTTGATTGATGGCTTAATTGAACTTATTTGCTTTGTCATAGTTTTAAGATTTGAGTTAGTTTATAGTTTTAAAGTTAGTTATGAGAATGACCCAAGGTTTATTCATTCATCCTATTAGGTCCTACTTAGTAAGTTCACTTGATTTTTATCAGGCTTGTTTGGAGCATTTTTTTATTTTATTATGCTCGTTTATTGATTTAATTTATCGATGGATTAGTTGGATTTATCTGATTTGTTTGATTTATTTTAGGATTTAATTTAGTTTAGGGTTTCACTCCGGGTTTATTGAGGGTTTTTCTCAAGATTAATTTATTTTATTGAGTTTTGTTTAGAGGGTTTACTTGGTTCTGATGGGTTTGTTGGGAGCATTTCTTTTGTGGTCCCAAATGAGTCAGGGTCTTATTCCAGAAAATTATTCTTTTGTTTAAAGTCTAAGGCATTTTGTTTTAGTCTTTTTATTTGATTTGAGATGACACTTGTTAGAAGCGTATGGATTCAGGGTTTAATTTAAAGTTTCTAGATGGGTGTTAAGTGTTTGAATCCTATTGGCCTATCTAGACTTGAGGAGTTTATTTTTTTTTAGAGGGGCAAGTGTCGTGTAATTGTTGGTTCATCCTGGTTGTCATGGATCGTGGTCTTTTAAAGGGGTATGTGTATGGTTTTGGATCCAATTAGCTTGGTAGGGGGTTCAGATGCGTGTCATTTGTTAGTTGGTGATTCAAAGGACATAGTTTATAAATGTCTGAGTATGAGGTTTTGGTTTGAATATTTTGTTCTCTTATTTCAAGTTTAAAGTTTGAAAATTTTCTTCCTTCTTTTTTTGTTTTGTTTGGGGCATCATGTGTTTGTAATTTTGGGGCATATTTATTTATTAATATCTTTTATTCCTTTTTGTTTCATATCCCGGGTATTGGACCCAATGGGCTGCGTTTATTAAGAGGATGATGAGAATGGACGGCATTGGGAGTGCAGGGCGGCAGTCGAATTGCTGCCATGCAAAGGGAAGAGGGGAAGATGGGATTTTTGGTTTCCCGAATAAATCCGGATTCGTGGATGGCTTGAACGTGCGGATTTTAATTTTCTTATTTTGAGTTGTATATTCAGAGGGTATACCCTCGGTGTATTTTGTAATTATTTTATTGATCTATAAAGTGGTTGTGTTCTCTATATCTTTTGTCTTGTTTTGGTTCAACTTTCTCGGTATCGTGTTTGACTGATGTGATGTTTATTTATTTGGATTTAGTTTAATTTAAATTTATTAAATTCAGGGAGCACCAGGGGTAGTTTCCCCTTCTTTTTTGTGTTTTTTTTTAGCTTTAGCTTAAGGGATATAGAGGCGTTGGGGGGCATTTTTGTTATATGTATATTTTTGTTGGAATGTATGGAAGATGAGGGCTACCTTTTCTTTTTGGTGTAATTGATGAATGTGAAGGAGAGTGCATTTCTATCGTACGACCTTAGTCTTGGGGGGAGGGGGGCTCTCTTTTGTTTTTGGGGCGCGTGTTTCTTTAAGTTAGAAGTGTTTTTGGTGGTTTTCCCAAGGGTGCAATTCGGGTCGATAGTAAATATCAGGAATGTCCTAATTTTAGGTTTTGGCCTGTGTCTTGGGTGTGAAAATTTTGTTTTTGGGTAAATTATGCATTTATCTTCGGGCGTTTAATCTAATTACGCACCAAAATTCGAGCGCGTATTTTGGAAGGGTGAAGAGTTATTATGCGCTAGTTCATAGGCGTTTAATTTATTTAATCGTTGGAATCTCTGCGCAAGATGAACACGACTGCTGGCATTCCTGCACTGACGTGTAAGCATTTGAGATGATTACGCGCTCTTAGTAACGCGCATGATCAACCGGTCGGATAGATGTGAGCGGGCGACAGACCATTTGCGGGCTCATCAGTGAGTGTGTGATCCGAATTAAGCATTTTATGAGTGGCGCGTGATTCGTTTGAGCATTTTATTTCAAGCGCGCAATTCAGGAGGCTTCTATAAATAGTTCAGAACTTCTCATTTTCATCATGCGATCTATTTTAGTCTTTGATTTTCTTGTTTCCTAGTGTCTGTGTGCTCATTTTTTATGTTTTTGTGATATCCTGTGATCCAGTCGTTCATTTTGGGTGCCATTTCTTCCATTTTCTTCAATTTTTTGAGCTCTTTGTATCAGATGGAGGGTGAGGGTGTTGGTAGGCCGGAGCTCACTATTTTTGAGTTAGAGGGGATGTTAATAAGCGAGGGAGGTGAGAGTTCGAGGGCACAGGCTAGAGCCGTTGCCATAGAGGTGGATATCAGGGAGATGGTCATGAAGAGAGTCCCTGAGGGCGACTAGATGGTGGTTAGGGAGGAGGTACCTGAGGCTGAGCCAGGGGCTGTCGAGGAGGAGGGAGATAAAGTTGAGGGTGAGCAGGGTGAGGAGCAGCCAGGCACTGAGCCTCTGGATCGTAGGCATAATCCACTAGAGGATTTCTTTGCCAGAGGCCGGGTAGGTTCCCGTAAGTAAGAGTTCTTCCATTTTCCTGAGCATTCAGTCTATGATATAGGCTCGTTAGGATCCGTAAACCCTTATAATTTATATCGAACCTGCGTTGATTATGGGTCGTGTTTACTTGTGTATTATGACAACATATCGTGTTTAGTTGTTCTTATCATGTTTTGTATGTTCGTTGTAAGTTATTATTATGTGGTTTGGGTGTATTTCATCTACTTGCGCTTTAAATATATTTATCTTTCATCATAGTTGTGCGTTAGTCTTACTGTCATTATTTGTGTTTTGTTTAATAGGAGCCCCCGTAGCTGGCTATCAGCAAGGCATGGATCGAGTCTCATACTTGGTACCGAGCCTTGCCGGAGTTTCAGCAGGAGCGGTTGGTGTCCTTTGGGTTTGGGATGATTTTTGAGTTGGTGCCTTTCCAGGTTGATCGGGGCTTGATTGCGGCGATTATAGAGAGGTAGAGTGAGAGGCATCAGGCACTTCTTTTTCCAGTCGGTATGATGCTGTCGACCCCTAAGGACTGGGCCCGCATTACTGGTCTTCGTTTTGAGGGTGAGCCAATCACGGGGCGAATGGCAGGGAGTTATTTAGAGGTATGTGAGGAGATCCTGGATGTGCCTTATAGGTTGAGTGGATCAGGGCTCGGTGTTGTTCGGGTTACTTGGTTTTTCGATACGTCCGCGAGTGGGTTCACCCCTCCGAGGCGTCATTCGGAGGTAGCAACGGTTTATGAGGCACGTTGTGCGAGGGTGATGGGCCGAGAGCCCGTGATCGAGTCGAGATTGGTCGCGGATAGGGTGCTCCGAGCATTCTTGATGCACTTCTTGGGCGCAGTACTTTTCTCTTCTTCGACTCGGGGATGCATCACCGGGTTATTTTTGATGATTCTGAGGGATTTAGACCGAGTCCTGACTTAGGCGTGGGGTGCGACTGCATTGGCGCATCTCTATGAGCAGTTTTACCGTCGGGGTCAGGGGATAGCGTCGATCGGAGGTTTCCTCCCATTTCTCCAGGTGAGTTTTAGTTAAATTATTATCGTGGTGACAATTTTTTTTCACCTTTGGTCATAGTGATGATCTTAATGTTTGTTGCGTGCTGTCATTGTTGTTATATTATCGTTTTCAGTTTTGGGCATACGATCATTTCACTTTTTTGCACTCGGGGGTTCTGTTGGAGATTTTGTTCACGTTCCCGCAGATGCGTGTGTGGAGGGAGGCATTGAGGGGTCGTCGCTGGTCGGCTGGCCTTTAGATTGCACGAGGCCTCTTTGAGGATATGCATGCAAGGCAGGTATGTATATGGCGTTTATGTTTTCATTTGACCTCATCTATTTTTTTTTTGGTGGCCCTTAGGCTTTCGCTCATGGATGGATTTATTCCTTTGGATAGGTGATCTGGAGACCCTATGATAGTGCAGAGGACGCGGGTGAGGCGGTGATTGAGTCCGATCGGCCCTTCTTCGATGTGGACATATGGGTCCATTGTTTTGAGTGAATGGAGAGGATCCACACCTCTCGGGCAGTATGGCAGCTAGGACTCGATCAGAGAGGCCCTTCGGCAACTAGCCACAGGGTGACTAAGAGGATGACTGGCCCTCCAGGCTGAAATTTTGTCGAGCGGATGGCGCTCTAGATAGCCGATTTCAGAGGTAGGGGGACCAGAGTCACGGGGGCACGTGATGGAGCTGATGTGTGGGAGTATAGGAGGTGGTTTGGCGCATTGGGTGGTGGGCATCTCTTCACGTGCCCTTTTCATGGTAGTGGTTCTTTCGCTGTCGGTGGGCCGGAGTCGGCGTCGGCACTGAGGGAGATGCTGGTCGCATTGGAGGAGGGCCACCTCATGGCGAGTGTGTGAGGAGCATTGGGTGCCCTCCATAGGGTGATGGGGCAGATGGGGCATGTTCCTCATCCTGATGAGGAGATGTTACGTTCTTTGACTGAGTTAGTTGCCAGGGCCAGAGCGGCGGTGGATGAGTTAGGAGTTCGACTAGTAGAGGCTCGTCAGCTCCTGGTGAGTTAATTTACTGGTTTTAATTCATCCATGCATTATATTGGTTTATTTTAGTAATGTTCTTAACATAGTGGTCTCGTTTTCATCGTGGCTAGTCTGAGAGAGAGTCTGAGGTTGCTAGCCAAGTGGTGATGATCGAGCTATTGTGCGACCAGCAACAGGCGGGTCGTGCGGTGGAGGCTAGTTTACGTTTGAAGATCAAGCGATTGGTAAGTACCTTGGATTGGACTTATTAACTATTGATGGTTCAGGGATCCTCGCTATTATTGGCATATTGGTGGCGTTTTTAGATAGCAGAGCTTTCCGCTGAAGGGGCTTCGGCTCGGGCATTAGATCCTTCTTCAGGGGCTTCCTCAAATCGGGAGGATCCAGCGATAGCTCGTTTGCGGTCTGAGTTGGAGCATTAGGTAAGTTCCATCACTCTTCAGTTTACTTGTGTTACTGTTCTAGTTTGTTAGGTGTTATTATTATGTTGGCTTGATGGTTTACTAACGTGTGCCGGTGTTTCAACGTCGAGTTGCTGAGGACTTGCAGATGAGGGAGGCGATCGCCGCCTCTCTACGTTCCGAGAGTCAGGTATGGTTTAGTGTATTTAGTTTAGATTATTCATTTCTATTTATTCTAACACGTTCGTATTGGTTTTTCATTTACTTTTTTATTGTTGTTCAGGCAGTTCCGGACTTCGCTCACGAGGCTCCTCCTCAGGGGTCCGTTCCTATCCCTACCTAGGTATGTTTTAGTTATTGGGTTCGTAAGTTATTTATTATCGTAATATTTATCTGATGCATTTATTTATTCACGTTATAGTCGCCTATGTTTGCCATCCCTCGAGTGCCATCTGCTGATCCTGTGACCGCAGAGACAATCGAGTGACTTCTGAGAGAGGCTAGATCTGGTATATATATATATATTTTTCATTTATGAGTTTTGTTGTTGTTCGTACTTACATATGTTTGCTTCTTCTGATTCAATAGAGTTATACAGGTTCGTTAGCTCGAGGAGGCACGGCTAGAGGCAGCGTGGGCGCGTGCCACTCCGTAGGCGAGACGGATCCTCGGAGAAGTGGAGAGCCATGAGGATTTGGTGGTTGAGATGTTGGTCACACAGAGGACTCATCTAGAGGCACTAGCAACACTGTGTTGGACGACACGGGCAGAGATGCAGGTATCCCTGGATCGGTTATAGTATCGCCTGATAAGGGGCAAGTGGGGGCCGCGTAGGTCGGCTAGTCATCGGGAGGGGTCGAAGTCGAGGGCTACGAGTTCTTTAGCTGGGCAGTCTCGTCATACCTCTTGCAGTTGCGATAGGAGCGATAGTCGTGAGGGATCCGTCGTTCGGGGGAGTCATGCGAGGCTTCCTCCTCATTCTCAGTCGAGGCGGTCGGTTAGTCAGGCTAGTGAGGGGGGTTCGGTGGCGGGTCCTCACCTTTTACAGGTTCCGAGGACTCTGGGCGTCGGGATTGTGTTTTCAGATGGTCAGTCTATGGACCTCCGGGTTGACGATACCGATTATAGCGGCGCTCGTCCTCCTCAGCGGCAACGTAGAGATTAGGGGTGTGTGCGCATTTGTTTATATTCGTTATATGTGCGTTGTATATAGGGGGAGTGTCCCTAGCGACAAATGTGAAGAAGAAAAAGAAAGGATTACTTTTTTGGTATATGTCTATATATACATAGGGATTTTTGGTTCAGATGTACTTGATTTGCTTCTCCTCCTTTGATTACCTTTTGGTGTTTTCTTTTTGGCTTCGGTGCCGTCAGCCGTCGCTGGGACTTGGATGCTTTCTGAGCTGGCCTGGTGCTAGTTGGAAGGCCGCTTTGCGTCTGCACATGTAAAGGTAATGCTATCAGTAGTTTTGTTACCCCCCTTGCCAGTTGTCAAGAGGGAAAATATCTTAGACCGGGGTCTGTTGATAGAAAGGTGGATATAAGCCTCTTTTTTTTCTTCTTCTTTTTTACTTTCTCTCTTTTCTTCTTTTTTTCTTTTTCTTTTTTTGACATAATAAATAGTGCAACATGGAAAGCAAATGACAATAGAGATAATGACAATAAAAATAAAAATGAAAATTCCCCAGCGTAGAAGTGTGGTTGAGCTTGCGATACGGTATTTTGATAAAGCTATCTTCATCATTCTTCATCTTTTGGAGGTTGGGTCAGTGCTTCCGGTATAGTTTACCTTCTTTTTCCATAAAAAAAATGCTCCAGCGTGTAGATGCAATGGAGCTTCCCTAGGCCTTAGATAAGCATTTTGGGTCTATAAGTAGTCATGGGTATTAGGTGAATTAGTCTTGCAAAAAAGTGCATCAGTACTATCTCCGAACCGAGGGGAGGCCCTTCGATTAATAGCGTACGGTGGTCTATCTTAGGGTATTGATCATCCTATTCCATGGTTATTCAGAAAAAGCATGGTAAGTATAATGGGTGATTGCATCAATCGTCATTCAGTGGTTTTCAGTTTCATTCATAGGAATATCCTGTGAAGTCTCAGATTCATCGTCCAAAATAAAACTAGAAGGGGGAGAGGTAAGGCTTAGTGATATGGGGAATAGTTCATAACTAATACCTTTTTAAAAGGGGTAAGTAACAATCTTCTCCTCTGAGGGGTATGAAATACCATGATCGAGCTCTTCGTCATGTTTCGTTACCATCAAAATCTCGCATTCTATGGCTAGCAGGGGTTTATTTTCCTCCCTCCACCTTATGACGACATCTAGTAGTATGAGAATATCAGAGATGCCCTCGCATCTTGCTTATACACTTCTAGTAAAATTGCTGGAGATGTCCTCACGGCCTGCTTATGCTTCCTTGAGTTCATTGACTTGTTCATTCGTCGTGATGCTCTCGCTCGATATATATTTTTTGTGTATATTTTTTTGAAAGCATCCTGTTGGCGCAAGAATGACGAGTTTCGATTGAACCTAACAACTTAATTTTTTTGCTCTAACGTCTCCTCCAAAGGCAGGGATAGGGAATGAGAATCGGGTGTTTCTTACGCTTTTGAAAAAAAGTTTTAGGTAGGTCACTAATCCTTTAATCAAATCGCCTGAGTGTGAATGGTGGACGACAAGTCAGAGATTTTTAAGGATATTTTGAGGATTGAAGACATATGACCAATGGATGGGTCGTGATGACTACGAGGATGATAAGTATAAGTATTTTAACCACGGGATGTGATGATCATAAGACTAAGGATAATATTTTCTAAGGCATATGGCATTCCAAGGGCAAGAGAGCTCTTCCCCATCTTGGTTCGCCAATTTGTATGCGTTTCCAGGGTATGCGGCTGTTATAATGTAAGGGCCTTCCTAGTTCGGTTTTAGTTTTCCTTTTGGAAGGACGTGTTTGGAAGGCATAACTTTCTTTAAAACTAGTTCGCCAGTGTTAAAGGTTCGTTCAAGGACTTTCTTATCGTAGGCCTTAGCCATTCTCCTCTGATATACCTAAGCGTGCTTAGCTACCCTTAGGCGTGTTTCATTGAGTCGCTCTAACTGAGTAAGTAAAGCAATTCTCCTCTCGTCTAAGGATAGTTCATCATCAAGTTGGATGCGTAAATATAGGACTTGTATCTCATATGGTAGGACTGCTTCCATCCCATAGCTGAGGAGGTAGGGAGTTTGGCCAGTGGCCGTACGAATAGAGGTCCTATAGGCCCAGTGTGCTTTTGGTAATCGTTCAGGCCAGTCGGCTCCATTGCTTGTTTCCACAGTTCATTTCAAGATTCGAATCAGCGTCTTGTTTGTAGCTTTTGCTTGTCCATTTCCTTGAGGGTAGAACGGTGATGAGTGGCATAATTCAATATCGTACTTCTTACATAACTTCTTCGTCTTTTCTGCAATGAACTGTGGTCCGTTGTCGATGATGAACATTCTGGGTGCTCCAAACCGGGTAATGATATTTTGAACTATAAACCTCACGAGTGTCGAAGCGGTGATTCAGACATAAGACTCGATCTCTGCCCATTTGGTGTAGTATTCGATCGCTGTAAGTATGAACCCATACTTGTGAGTATTCCCAACGGTGTCTATAAATGGTCCGATGATGTCGAAGGCCCAAAAATAAAATGGCCACAACCAGGTCATGGTGTTTAGTGCAACTGATGGAACTTTGATAAGTGTAGCGTACTCTTGACATTGTTTATAGGATTGAATGTAGAGGTGGTAATCTCTTATCATCGTCGACCAGAAGTTGCCTTGTCGTGTAACTTGATCGGCGAGTCTTTGTCTACTGGAGTGGGCACCGCAGGTGTTGGTGTGTGCTTCTCGGATGATGTATTATCCTTCGACAATCGTAATGCATCGCTGCAGTATTCCTTTGGTGAAGGCTTCTTTGTATAATGTTTCATTGAGTACACAGAATTGGGCACACCGATTTCTTATAGTCTTTCGTTTGATCTTCGTGGCATATGGGGGAACGTGTTGATGTTTCAAGAAATTCCACATATCAAAATACCATGGCTGTTCGTCGTCGGTTGGTGATTTCTTGAATCTGAACGTAGGGACTCCGATTTCTATTTCAGCGTGATTTTCTGGAGTGATTATTTTTTTTGATTCCGTGCTGGCAGGGAGAATTGGTAGTTCCCTTGTAACTGCCCATGCTACTTTGTGGGTGGGCACTATTAATCTTTCAATGAAGAAGGTCTTGGTATTTTGGCCGATAACTATCTGGATGATAGAGGCTAGTGTGGCCAAGGCATCTGCTAACTCATTTTCTGATCTAGGGATGTGTGTGAAAGAGATCTTTTCAAATTTCTTCACCAAATATTGAGCGGTCTCTAGGTATCTCATCAATTTCCTTTCCTTAGTTTTTCATTCTCCTCAATCCAGCTATAAAAGCTTCATATTCTGTAACATTATTGGTAATAGGTGTTGAGACCTGAAAAGTATCACTTTTCACCCCTTAACTTAATCTCTGTTAGACCCTTAGTTATTTAATAAATGTGTGTTAAGCTCATTTTGTAGGTAATAAGCAGCAGCTGCAGATAAGGCCCTAACCATGCCAAGAAGCTTAGTGTTGTCCCAGAAGTGCCTCAGGAGAAAGGAAGTTAGACCCAGACAGAGAACTGGCTGCAGCATAGGCACAGCAAAGCAGCAACAATTTAAGAAGTGAGCCTCGCGCAGATGTCGCAGGATTCAATTGAATCAGAAAGAATGCTTCACACAGTTATCGCGGGTTTCTGAAGGCAGCACACCAACTGGTCGCGCTATTCTCACATAGATTGAAGATAGAAGGGATTAAAAAGCACACTTCACGTAGTTCTCGCGAGGCTCAATTGAAAGCTTTCGCGCAGTCTCGCGCAGCTCAAGAAAGGAGCCTTTAATCTTCGCGCGATTCACTGAGGTGAGAGAGCTCCAGGCATTCCTGCGCACAGCTGTCACGCAGTGACAGCGAGATACAAACCTTCAGGGAACTGCTCACGCGATCCAGAGGCCTATACACCTTGCTTCTTCTTGAGAATCCCCGCAAGATTCACCAAGGAATGAACTGCGCGTGCGATTCCCGCACCACTCAAATGGGAAGCGCAATCTCGCGACGATCAGAACAATCTCGCGATGACTAAAGTATCTATCCCGCGGCTGCAAGAGTTTCAAGGCAATACAATCCCGCGACGACTACTCTATCACGCGACAAGACTTGGAAATCCTTGCTACCTAGCGAGGCTTGAGATCTTAACTTCTCCCCACTTCTGCAGGGGCAATCTGGGAACTTCCAGCAACTAGGGCACATACTCCAATGCTCCAATCTCTATGCACACACCCCGATGCATCCAAGGAACAGAAATAAGCAATGATTACATTGATAAAATTAGGGCTTTCCTAACCCTAATGCTCCCACAGCTGACTGCTATATAAGCCTAAACCTAGTTTAGGTTTAAGGGACTTCTGTACTTCTATCTTCTTGAATCTAGCTGTAGAGTTACAGTAGGCTAAGGTTAGGGTTTAGGCAGCTTCTTTTTCCCTTTTTCTTCTCTCCATAGTCCAGCACTTGCTGGCTAAGCCTTTATTTGGAATAGTTATAATGGAGTTTTATAATAGGATCTTATGCATGTATGGGATTGAAGTTTGAGGGTTGTTCTGTACAAGGCTGCTGCCTTGAGATCCTCAATTGCTAAGTTGTATTGTAAGCAATGGAGGATTGTTTTTAAGGATTCATTTAGATCCAAGTGACCTGTGTGTCCAGGTTAGGTACATTGCAAGCCTATGCCCCACCACAGGATCCATTAAATTTGAACCCTCACGGGAGCTTGAGCTGGTAGCCTTGTGAACATGGTGGTGGCAGTAATCTACTTGTTCTGTCTTAGACCTCTGTGAGGAGGATACCCTCTGTGGATAGTCGGCGACCATTTAAGTGGATAGGTTATAGCCCTAGGGTGAGGCCAATCCACAGATCTAAGACAGATTCTTCTTCTCAGCACTTGTGCTTGTAGCCCTGTGAGAGATTGTGCAGACAGACTCCCCTGTATTTGTATAGACCCACCATTAGATGGCAGATCTGATCTGGCTGTAGAGATTGTAGGCTTGTGACTGGATGACTGTTGTCTTTCTAAAGCAGTGAATAGCTAGACCTAAAGCTAGTACTCAATCTCTTGCTGGTCCTGTGTCCAGGCTAGTGCACATTACAGGCCTAGCCCCACACATAGAACTTTAGAGGTTGAGGTTCCTATGGATTCTTGAGCTGGTAGCCTGAAAGAAGTAGTGCTTACAATGATAAACTTGTTCTGACCCATCTCTGGACCGTGGTTCCACTATTGGATAGTCTGTGACCATTTAAGTGGATAGGCTATAGCCATAAGGGATTGGATCATGGCACATGGGTGAGTTGGATCCTTTCTCCTCTTTAGTGATAATGTAGCCATTGGACAAGATTTCTATAGCAGCAGATCTGAGTCTGAGTTATAAGACCCATCAGATCTGTACCTAATAGCTTACTTCTCACCCTTTTATATTTATTATCTCACACTCCATCATTCTTCTCAACCATTTATGTAGTTTAGGCATTAGGTTATCGTAGAATTTAGACAATAGTGACCTTAAATTCCCTTCCATTTAGGATTGCCAGATCTGTAGTCAGATCTGGAGGGCCTACTAAAGATGGCTCCCTTGGATCCTTAGATCAATTTTCCCTGTGGGACAAACTCTTACTTATTAAAACTTACTACAACAAGCCCTATATCTTGCAGGTCTATGTATTTTTAGGCTTGCTGCTTTGTAGTTTTCAATCCACCTTTGGTTCATTTTCACTAACACATTCTTATCATTGTTTCCAATAAAGTTAGTAGCAAGCACATAAAATACCATAACAACAGGGAAGTCTAATTGGAAAGCTTTAGGTATCACCACTCCTTCCGGGCTTAGAAGGACTATTTCGATGCCTTCCCTTTGTGATTTAGAGCACCGTCGAAATAGATAGTCCATGAGGTTTTATCGGGCTCTTTGTCATAAATTGCGAGTAAGTCTTCATAGGGAAAGTTCGCGTGTATAGGTTCATCATTCGGGAGTGGAAGATCCGTGAGGCAATCTGCAATGGCTTGCCCCTTGATCGACTTCTGGGTGACGTAAGTGATATCGAACTCTTATAATAGCATATGCTTGCAGGCGATCTTCCCTGATGTGGCAGGCTTTTCGAATATGTACATTAGAGGATCCATTCGAGCTAGCACTCGTATCTTATGTACTCTGAAGTAGTGTCATAATTTAGTTGAAGCCCATACCAATGTGAGGCATGACTTCTCCATAGGGGTGTACTTTCATTCGTATTCGACCATCGTTCTACTAAGGTAGTAAATGGTGTTCTCTCTCTTGCCATCTTCTTCATATTGTCCTAAGATTACTCCCATCGCGTTATTGTTTGCTGAAAGGTATCGGATTAGGGGTCCGAGAACTGGTGGCGATAATATTGGCGGGTTAAGGAGGTATTTTTTAATGCTATTGAAAGCTTGTTGGCATTGGTCATCCCATTTGTACTCAATTCCTCCTTTAAGTAGTTTGTGGAAAGAATCTCATCGGTTTGAATGCTGAGAGATAAATCTCTTGATGAATTACAATCTTCCTATCAAACCTCATAATTCCTTAATATTGCTGGGAGGTGGCATCTCTAAAATGGCTTTCACTTTCACAGGGTCGACTTCAATCCCTCGATTGCTAACTATAAAACCAAGTAATTTTCTGAAGGTGACTTCAAAAACACATTTCTTAGGATTCATTTTTAGTTGATATTTCTTAGCTCTCTGTAGCACTAGCCAAAGGGCTTCAACGTGTCCTACTCACGTCTGGGACTTCACTAATATGTCATCGACATAAACTTCTACACACTTATGCATCATGCCATGAAAAATAGCCGTTATGGCGCGTTGATATGTGGCTCTTGCATTCTTGAGCCTAAACGGCATGATGACGTAGCAGTAAGTCCCCCATGGTGTGGTGAAGGAATTTTTCTCTTGATCAGACTCTGCTAACTTGATCTGATTATGTCCAGAGAAATCATCCATGAAAGACAGCATCTCATGTCCAGCAGTGTTGTCAACAAGAGTGTCAATATGTGGGAGTGGGAAGTCATCTTTTGGGCATGCCTGATTGAGGTTTTGAAAGTCAATGCAAACCCGTACCCTGTCGTCTTTCTTGGCGACAGGTGTTAAGACCTGAAAAGTACCACTTTTCACCCCTTAACTTAACCTATGTTAGATCCTTAGTCATTTAATAAATCTTTGTTAAGACCATTTTGTAGGTAATAAGCAGTAGCTGCAGATAAGGCCCTAACCCTGCAAAGAAGTCTACTTTTGCCCCAGAAGTTCCTTAGAAGAAAGGAAGTTGAATCCAGACAGAACTTGGATGCAGCATAGGCAAAGCACAGCAGCAACAAGTCAAGAAATGAGTCTCGCACAGATGTCGCAAGGTTTAATTGATTTAGAGAAAAATGCTTTGCGTAGTGGTCGCGGGTTTCTCAAGGCAGGACACCAACTACTCGTGCTGTTCTCGCGTAGATTAATGATAGAAGGGCTCAAAAAGTAGACTTTGCACAGTTCTCGCGAGGATCAATTGTAAGTGTTCGCGCAGTCTTGTACAGCTCAAGAGAGGAGCATTTAATCATCGCGCTATTCACTGAGGAGAGAGAGCTCCAGGCACTCCTGCGCGTAGCTGTCGCGCAGTGGCCGCGGGATGCAGATCTTCAGGGGACTGCTTGCACAATCCAGAGGACGATGCAATTTCTTCTTCGTGACGAACCTCACGAGATTCACCAAGGAATGAACTGCGCGTGCGATTCCTGCACCACTCAAATGGAAAGCGCAATCCCGCGACGACCAGAGCATTCCCACGATGACCAAACTATCTATCCTGCGACTGTAAGAGCTTCAAGTCAATTCAATCTCGCGACGACCACTCTATCACGCGACAAGACCTGGAAACCCTTGTTACCTAGCGAGGCTCAGGATCTTAACTTCCCCCCACTTCTACAGGGGCAGTTTGAGAACTTCCAGCAACTAGGGCGCGCACTCTAATGCTCCAATCTTCGTGCACACGCCCCGAGGCATCTAAGGAACTGAAATGGGCCACGTTTGCATCATTAAAATTAGGGTTTTCCTAACCCTAATGCTCCCACAGCCGACTACTATATATGCAAAGAGGAGGTGGTGGCTGGATAAATCCTATCTTCTGGAATCAACTGTAGAGTTCCGTTAGGCTAAGGTTAGGGTTTAGGCAGCTTCTTTTTCCTTTTTCTTCTCTCCATAGCCCAGCACTTGATGGCTATGCCTTCGTATATTTATTTGGAACAGTTTTAATGGTATTTTATACTAGGATGTTGTACATGTATGGGATCAAAGTTTGAGGGTTGTTCTGTACAAGGCTGCTGCCTTGAGATGCTCCATTGCTAAGTTGTATTGTAAGCAATGGAGGATTGTTTGTAAGGATTCACTCAGATCCAAGTGACCTGTGTGTCCAGGCTAGTGCACATATGCAGGCCTATGCCCCACCACAGGATCCACTAAATCTGAATCCCCATGGGAGCCTGAGCTGGTAGCCTTGTCAACATGGTGGTGGCAGCAATCTACTTGTTCTGTCTCAGACCTCTGTGAGGAGGAGAGCCTCTGTGGATAGTCTTGGCCATTTAAGTGGACAGGTTATAGCCTTAGGGTGAGGCCAATCCACATATCTAAGACAGATTCTTCTTCTCTACACTTGTGCTTGTAGCCCTGTGAGAGATTGTGCAGAGACAGACTCCCCTGTATTTGTATAGACCCACCATCAGATGGCAGATCTGATCTGGCTATAGAGATTGTAGGCTTGTGACTGGATCACTGCTGTCTCTCTAAAGCAGTGAACAGCTAGATATAAAGCTAGTACTCAAACTCTTGTTGGTCCTGTGTGTCCAGGCTAGTGCACATATGCAGGCCTACGCCCCACACACAGAACTTTAGAGGTTGAGGTTCCTATGGATTCTTGAGCTGGTAGCCTGGATGAAGTAGTGTCTACAATGATAAACATGTTCTGGCCCATCTATGGACTGTGGTTCCCCTATTGTATAGTCTGTGACCATTTGAGTGGACAGGTTATAGCCATAAGGGATTGGATCATGGCACAGGGGTGAGTTGGATCCTTTCTCCTCTTTGGTGATAATGTAGCCATTAGACAGGACTTCTATAGCAGCATATCTGAGTCTGAGTTATAAAACCCTTAAGATCTGTACCTAATAGCTTACTTCTCACCCTTTTTATATTTATTTTCTCACACTCCATCATTCTTCTCAACCATTTCTATAGTTTAGGCATTAGGTTACCATAGGATTTAAACAATAGTGACCTTAAATCCCCTTCCATTTAGGATTGCCATATCTGTAGTCAGATCTGGAGGATCTACTAAAGATGGCTCCCTTGGAGCTTTAGACCATTTTCCCTGTGGGACAAACTCATACTTATCAAAACTTGCTACAAAGGACCCTGTATCTTGCAGGTCTAGGCTGTTTTAGTTGTGCTGAATCCACCCTCTATTTTATTTTGATTTTGATCTTTTGCTCTTATCATTACACAATAAATCAACACACTAGAAGTCAACAACAAGTTTTTGGCGCCGCTACCGGGGATTTTGATCTATTAGTAGACCCTAGATTTTTGTATTTTTTTTATTCTTTGGTTGCTGTGCTTGTGAATAACTGATACTGCTGATTTACATTTGAAATTTTTCTTTGCAGATCTGGACAGTAGTAGAGAAGGAAAGTTAAACTGCACTAGGAGTCTAGCTACCTCTGTTTGCATTTCTCTAACCCTCAAAACTCAGTCTATTTTTCCTTTGCAAATTCCATAGCAGTTGATTAGGATAGTTGTAATTTTGTTTAGATAATTCTTTGAGTTAATTGCAATGTGTCTACATGTAGTCTTCCCTGCTGTTGGTGTGTGTGCATGTTAGGAAGGAGATCCCTTAGTCCCACATTAGAGCCTCCTAACCCTGAAATAGAAAAGGCCAGAAGACCAAGAAGGCCCAAACACACAACAGTTGAGCCCCTTACTGAAACCGAGACAGCAGTCATGAGTGAAGAGCAACTTAGAACATTGAAGGAGTTGAATGCTCCTGATGATTATAATTCCCCATTCATCATTCAATTCCCAGCTGTTCAGGGAGACTATGAGATTAAAACCTCAATCATCCAAATGCTTCCCTCTTTCCATGGGCTCAGCAAGGAAGACCCCTACAAGCACATTAACCAATTCTTGGCCCTATGCACAACATTTTCCATTACTGGTTTGGGACCAGAAGCCACTAGATTAAGGCTCTTTCCTTTCTCCCTAAAGGACAGGGCCAGCACCTGGTTAGCTACTCTCCCAAACAACAGCATCACTTCTTGGAAAGACCTCCAGACTAAATTTTTGATTAAATTCTTTCCAGAGATAAAAACCAGCCAGTTGAGGAAAGCAATACTTGCTTTTGCCCAATCCCCAACTGAGGATTTTAATCAAGCATGGGATAGATTCAAGGAGATGCTCAAACAATGTTCCCATCACAAGATCCCTGACTGGCAGCTTGTCTAGAGCTTCTATTATGGGATTGATGAGAAAAGTAGAGACATGGTAGATGCCTCTTGTGGTGGAACTTAAATGCACAAAACAGTTGATGAGGCATGGGAGTTGTTCGAGGTCATCAATGAGAATGCTTTCCAAAAGATACCCTTGTCAAGAACTGTTCATGAGCCTTCTTCTAGAATGGGACTAGCTGCAGTTTCCAAAGGAAAGATGTATGAAGTAACTGGGAATAATGACCTGCAAATGCAAATGGCCAATCTCTCTGATAGGTTTAATAAACTATTGACTGTGGTGCAACCCAGATGGGCTGCACAGGTGATGGAGGCATGTCTGATATGCCAATCTCCACAGCACACAGTGGAAGAGTGCCCATCTGCAGGGAAATATCCTGAGTATGTGATGGAATAAGCTGCTGCTGCCCAATCATTTGGCCAACAACAATCTGTTGGCTACAACAAGCAACCATTTAGATACCAGCACCAAAATGCTAGTTACCAATGGAGGGATCACCCAAATTTGAGGTGGAGACAAGATAATTACATGCAGTCACAACAGATATTGGCCTTACCTCAAAGGCCATAGCAGCAATTTAACCAGGGATATGCCCCAAGGTCAAATTTCCAGCATCAGCAGCTGCCCCAGAAGCAAAATCAGTTGGTAGTTCCCCCACCTCAGCCCTGAAATGCTTCTTTTGAGGATCAGGTTTTAACCTCATTGTAAAGCCTTGGAACCTTGACTCAGACTGTGAACTCTCACAGTCAAAGCATAAAGAAAATGGAAGAGTAGCTAGGCCAAATATCCAATGCCTTGGCCAAAAGAAAGGAGGGCAGGTTGCCAAGCCAGCCAGTGGCCAACCCTAAGGGCTAATATTTGATTAGAGAAGGTTCCTCAAGTTTTGAGGGAGCTAATTCCATCACAACCCTAAGGTCTGGCAGGCTGGTGGACGACCAGGTTGGAAAGGAACAAGGAGAGGTCATTTCTAAAGAATTTTCGAATGAATGTGAAAAAGTATATGTTAGAGCACAAAGCCAAGAGTTGCCTGCTACCCTGCAACAAGAGAAAAATAATGAGGCTGTAGTTGAGCCTCAGCAGGAAATAAAAGATGAAAAAAGAAAAAAATAAAAGTTTAATTATAGGCTTGCAGCTGAGGAACTAGCAGTACCTCAGTTGCCATTTCCTCAAGCTTTGAGTGGCCCTGCCCCTTTTGATAAGGGGAATGCACAGATAGAAGAAATGATGGAGACCTTTAAGCAGGTAAAATATTAATTTTCTCCTGCTTGATGCAATTAGACAGGTCCCAGCCTATACTAAACTTCTGAAAGACCTTTGTACCCAGAAAAGAAGAGCTAGAGGCCATTTATCCAAAAAGGTCTTTGCAACTGATACAGTTAATTATGTATTAAACATAACAATACAAGAGAAGTTACAAGACCCAGGGATACCCACTATTCCCTGCATAATTGGAGACCACACAATTGGAAGTGCCCTTTTAGACCTTGGAGCCAGTGTAAACCTGCTGCCATACAGTGTGTATCAGCAGCTAGGTTTGGGGGAGCTAAAACCTACTCCCATTGTGCTGTTAATGGCTGATAGGTCTGAAAGGATACCTATGGGAGTGGAGTGGTTGAGGATGTCTTAGTAGGGGTGGACAAGTTCTTTTACCCTACAGACTTCGTGGTTTTGGACATGGGCTGCAACAAGAGTACACCCCTATACCTGTTATTTTGGGCAGGCCATTCTTGGCCACTGCTAATGCCTGCATTCAATACAGGTTAGGGATTATGGAGGTAACTTTTGGACACATGAAGGTTAAACTGAATGTGTACAACAATGCAAAGTACCCTCAGTTGGACAATGAGGAAAGCTTTACAATGGTTGTACTAGAGGAAGTTGTTGAAGAAGAATTGCCCATTCTGCTGGATTGGGGCAACATTGTCAAAAGTTTATTTGAAGTTTGGGACATGGTAGAGGAAGATAGCCCAGCTGTTATGACAGAAGACATGACCACATTGAAGTCTTCTGTGGGCTTAGTGCAGCATTCCATTTGGAAACCTACATTGCTGCCTCTTCCTCAAACCAACAAAGCACCAATCTTGCCATCCACCCAACAAGCTCCTGATCTGGATCTCAAGAAGCTTCCAGAAATATTGAAATATGCCTTCCTTGAGAAAGGTGAAAAACTTCCTGTAATTATCTCCTCTCTTACCAATGAGCAAGAGGAAGAATTACTAACAATCTTGAGGAAGCAAAAAAAGGCAATTGGCTGGACCATTGCGAATCTCGGAGGGATAGATGCATCAATATGTATGCACAGGATCCATTTAGAGGAGGGCTCAACACTCTCCAGGGAAATGCAGAGGAAATTGAATCCTCACATGCAGGAAGTGGTCCTCAAAGAGATTATTAAATTGCTAGATGCTGGGGTAATTTACTCCATTTCTAATTCTGAATGGGTGGCACCTATCCAAGTGGTGCCCAAGAAATCTGGCATAACAGTCATCACAACTGAGTCTGGAGAGCTGAGACCAGCCAGGGAGACCACTGGCTGGAGGGTTTGCATAGATTATCGAAAGCTCAACTCTAAAACCAGAAAATACCACTTCCCTCTCCCCTTCATAGATCAAATTCTGGATAAGTTGGCTGGAAAAGCTTTTTATTATTTTCTTGATGGGTACTCAGGGTACAACCAGATCCCTGTGAACCCTCATGACTAAGAGAAAACTACATTTACTTTCCCTTTTGGCACCTTTGCTTTCCGAAGGATGCCTTTTGGGCTGTGTAATGCACCAGCCACCTTTCAAATGTGTATGTATGCCATATTCTCTGATATGATTGACAAGTTCTTAGAAATTTTTATGGATGATTTCTTTGTATATGGGGACAATTTTGGCCAATGTCTGCAACACCTCCACCTGGTCTTGCAAAGATGAGAGGAGTCCAATCTAGTCTTAAGTTGGGATAAAGAGCCACTTCATGGTAACACAAGGTATTGTGTTGGCCATGTATTCTCTAAAGACGGGATTGAGGTAGATAATGCCAAAGTTGACCTCATTACAAATTTTCCCCCTCCAAGAACAGTCAAACAAATCAGATCTTTCCTTAGACATGCAGGATTCTACAGGAGGTTCATTAAAGACTTTAGTAAAATTGTTAAACCATTGTGCCACCTGCTCTGCTAGGATGTGCCCTTTAATTTTTCTGCTGAATGTCTTGAGGCTTTTGAAACTTTGAAGATACGCCTCACCTCTGCCCTTGTACTCCAAACACCTGACTATGCACTACCCTTTGAGCTGATGTGTGATGCATCCGACTTGGAAATAGGTGCTGTTTTGGGCCAAAGGAAAGATAAGCCGCTAGTGGTCATTGCCTATGTCAGCAAATCACTTGCTGAAGCTCAGCTAAATTATACCACAACTGAGAAAGAGCTTCTGGTAGTGGTTTTTACTGTTGACAAATTTAGACCTTACCTACTTGGGTCTTAAATTGTAATCTTCACAGACCACTCAACATTGAAATACCTATTGTCCAAGAGAGATGCTAAGCCCAGGCTGATTAGATTGATACTCCTGTTGCAGGAGTTTGACATTGAAATCAAGGACAAAAAGGGTGTGAAAAATGTGGTGGTTGACCACTTGTCTAGAATTGTGTTGGAAAAATATGTTGATGACCCTGCAAATGATGTTTTCCCGGATGAGCAATTGTTTGCCATCCAATCCTTGGTTCCTTGGTATGCACACATTGTAAACTATTTAGTTATAAGCAAGATTCCTGCCCATTGGACCAAAATGGACAAAGACCTGTTCTTCTCACAGGTCAAATTCTTTTTTTGGGAGGAACCTTATTTATACAAATACTGTGCATATCAAATCATCCAAAAATGTGTTCCAGAAAGTGTTGTCCCTAGTATTTTAGCCATGTGCCATGAAAATATCTGTGGGGGCTACTTTAGTGGAAGAAAAATAGCTGACAAGATCTTGCAGTGTGGGTTCTATTGGCCTTCTTTATTCAGAGATGCCAATACACACTGCAGGACATGTGAGAGATGTCAGAAATTAGGAGGGCTGTCCAAAAGAAACTCAATGCCTTTGCAGCCCATCCTTGTTGTGGAACTGTTTGATGTCTGGGGTATTGACTTTATGGGCCCCTTTCCCCCTTCAAATGGTTATCATTTCATCTTAGTAGCAGTGGATTATATTTCAAAATGGGTAGAAGCTATTGCCACAAGAACCAATGATCATCAAGTTGTCCTCAAATTTGTAAAGCAGAATATCTTCTCAAGATTTGGCACCCCTAGAGCCATTATCAGTGATGGGGGTAGGCATTTCTGTAATAAAAATTTTGAGAGCTTGTTCAAGAAATATTCTGTCAGCCATAGGATTGCTACTCCCTACCACCCGCAAACCAGTGGGCAAGTTGAAATTTCTAATAGGGAGATCAAGCACATCCTTGAGAAGACAGTGAGGACTGACAGAAAGGACTGGGCTGAAAAGCTAAATGATGCATTATGGGCTTATAGGACTGCTTATAAGACTCCAATTGGGATGTCCCCATTTAGACTAGTTTATGGCAAGGCTTGCCATCTCCCAGTAGAGTTAGAACACAGGGCCTATTGGGCCATAAAAAAATTAAATCTAAACCTAACTTCTATTGGTCATCACAAGTCGCTACAGATGTCAGAATTGGATGAGCTGAGGATGGATGCATATGCCAATGCCCGGATATACATGGAAAGGTCCAAGGCTTTCTTTGACTAGGGTTTGTTAAGAACGAGCTTCATGGCTGGTGATAAGGTTTGGTTGTTTAACTCCAAACTTAAATTTTTTCCTGGCAAACTGAAATCTAGATGGGAAGGCCCCTATATTGTCATGAATGTTTTCCCATCTGGTGCTATGGAAATCAAGGATCCCAAGTCTGGGAAAACCTTGAAGGTGAATGGTCAGAGGCTTAAGCCTTGTTTAGAAAAACCTGCTGAACCTATGGACACCATTCACTTTCAAGGGGACCCTTCATTACATTGATCCACAGATGTGTCAATGTTGTATTATATGTACTTTGGTTTAGTTAGGCTTTTCTTTCCTTTGCATTTATTTTCTTGTTCTTGTAATTCCCATTGTACATTTCTTTTGAAGATAATAGAATTTTTTTTTTATATTGCTTTGGGTATATTGTCTGTATGTGTTTACTCATTTTTCATGACTATTACCCTGCACTTTTTGACCTTTGAACCAGTGAGGACACTGCTCCTCATGGTTTGGGAGTGTGGCAGGGTAGGTCTGCCAATAGAATAGTTAACTTTAGTGCAGTAGTGGTGGTGTAATTCGGATGAATAAAGTCAATTTCTACCTAACTTACTGCAATGAGGAAATTTGTGGAAAATTAAAATATTTGTTTGCAGACATTTCGAAACTGAAAATTTTAAAATCTTGGCACCACCATGAAGCTAACATAAGAAATTTTAAATTAGTACCTAGTAAACCTAAGAGGAGAGAAAAAGGTGAAAATACACTCCATGAGTTAAAAAGAAGACTATATCTAGTGAGATTTGGGCCCATCAATTTATGTTGAAGAGTGTTTTTGGTATTTTTTCTGCTCTAAGGTTTGATTGACTCAACACTTTTTATTAGAAGTTAGGCACCTCCAAATCAAAACTAGTTGACAATAACACATGACACTAAGGAAATGATTCAAGGCCTTCATTTGGACAGTTTGAGCCTAAAAGTACCAAGCTATTGAAACTGCCCTTTTGCATAAATATTTTGAGCCTTCAAATCAATTTTTCTTCAAGATACATAAGAGTACCTGCACCTCAACCTGTAGACCTGATTCAACCTTAGCCTCACTTTGAGAATTTAGAAGGTAAAGGAGAAGGAGATGAAAGTGGGCAAGTTGAGTGCAACATGTGGTGAATGGGAAAGAGAAGCAATATATGAACATAAGTCTAGCAATGGTTCAGTTGTGGTATTTCATTAAAATAAAAAAATAAAAAAAAAAGAGAAAAGAGAAGTCAAGAGAATACCTTCATCTGAAAATTGGACAAAAGAAGAGAAGCTGACCACTTTGAATCTGAAAAATATCAAGGAAGATGAAGTATGCTGAATGAAATGAAGGTAGTGAATTCATGAGTCACTCCTTACCTTGCTGATTTCTCAATTTTGATTTCCTTTTTACCCCTTCATTTTTTATATCCCTCACCCATAAGCCACATTACAACCCATTCAAAAGACCTTGAAGATCCAAAGTGAAATGAGCTGTCAGGTGGAGATGAGGGAGTGCCTAATCTATGGCAAAAAGTCATGAGGATGTCAGAAATTAGAAGCTTTACCTATGCTCATGCTTGCAGGCCCATTTGGGGTTTACAACTGCTCTTGAGCTGCTTTAAATGTGAACACCCCTAGATATTCATTGTTGAGAGATAGCTCTAGTGAGAATTGGGTTTGACTTGTAACTTCATTGGGGTTATATCCAACCTGATTTTTGAATCTAAGGAAAGCTTGGTACTTTTATGTGCACATTGAATTTCTAATGTAAAATGATTGGTGGAAATGCAAACACATGCTAAAAATTTTGAGTTTCAAATGGCCTGCATTACTACTACAATTTCCTCTGAATTCAAAAGAGAAGTGGATTGATGCTTTATTCATTGAAATTTGTTTTGTCATTGACTGCACCACTGTTAACTATTTTAATTGTGAAATTTGTGGGTATCTTCACTGAAAACCCTCAGGAGACTTCACTCCTCCACTAGGGATCACCTAGGGGTTTAAAAGGCTTGGTACATATGCTAAATGTACCCGTGATCCCTATGAAAGTGGCATTTAATTAAGGTGTAGATGTTTAGTTAAAGCTTTGCTATGGGACTAACAAAGATTAGGTTTGGGGGTGTGTTAAGACCTGAAAAGTACCACTTTTCACCCCTTAATTTCTGTTAGATCCTTAGTCATTTAACAAATCCGTGTTAAGACCATTTTGTAGGTAATAAGCAACAGCTACAGATAAGGCCTAACCCTGATAAGAAGCCTACTTTTTCCCCAGAAGTTCCTCAGAAGAAAGGAAGTTGAATCTAGACAGAACTTCACTGCAGCATAGGCAAAGCACATTTGTAACAAGTCAAGAAATGAGCCTCACGCAGATGTCGCAAGGTTCAATTGATTCAGAGAAAAATGCTTCGCGTAGTTGTCGCGGGTTTCTCAAGGCAGCACACCAACTGCTCGCGCTGTTCTCGCACAGATTAATGACATAAGGGCTCAAAAAGTAGACTTCACGCAGTTCTCGCAAGGCTCAGTTGTAAGCACTCCCGCAGTCTCGCACAGCTCAAGAGAGGAGCATTTAATCCTCACGTGATTCACTGAGGAGAGAGAGCTCCAGGCACTCCTACAGGCAGCTGTCGCGTAGTGGCCGTGGGATGCAGATCTTCAGGGGATTGCTCGCGTAATCCAGAGGATGATGCAATTGCTTCTTCGCAAGGATCCCCGTGAGATTCACCAAGGAATGAACTGCGCGTCCGATTCCTGCACCACTCAAATGGAAAGCGCAATCTCGCGACGACCAGAGCATTCCCGCGATGACCAAACTATCTATTCCGTGACTGTAAGAGCTTCAAGTCAATTCAATCTCGTGACGAAAGATCTTTGGCAAGGCAACTCTTTATCGGCACAATTTATGACCGAAAGATCTTTGGCAAAGTGAAGGTCAAGGCTATTAATTCTTCTGTCGAAGTCGTGGAGTATCTCTTCCGATATGATGACTGGCTTATAACTTAGCCTGAAGACTTTGCATCCTTATGCACGAGATGAGTCAGGAGTAAGAGGAGGGAAGTCCTCTCATTGACGGTAGACTTGAGTCGGGATAAAGAGTTCCCATTCTATTTCAAGGTTTTCTGATTTTTTTAGGTTTTGTGTCTCTAGTTTTTAGGGTTTTCTATATTTTCAATTTTTTTGATCTTTGATAATAAATATGGTATAGGGTTGGTGGCCTCAAGAGGCACTGGGAGAGCTGCTTCCTCTAGTCGAGGGAGCAAGATGGCTGCGGGAGCCGTTCGGGCGATCCTTCGGGGAATGCAAACTTGTTGCAAATTTGGCATTTTTCTTTTTTTGGAGTCCTCATCCAATGGGATCTTTCAAATAAACAATGCTAATGATAAGGGTATTATAGTTTGAGCTTCCTCTACTAGGTTGATTGTCTCTTCCTTGAAGAAGCTCGAGAGATCATAATCGATTAAACAATCGTTGTCGGAGTTATGAGATGATTGTCTTTCCCGTGAGGGGGAATCTCCTAAAGGGTCCCTTGGGAGAGGGATCTCTTTCTCTTGATCTTCATGATATGTTGGGATGAGCACACATGCTCGACAGCGGGGCTGGTAATGGTAAGAAATACAGGGAGATTCCCAAGCACATTCCCATCCTTCCAAGTAATGGTCGATGATATTATCCAACTCACTCTCTGGATCTGATAAGGCGTGAAGTTCTAGGTTGGCTTGCTTTGCCAATTCGAGTGCAGGGAGGTCTATCTATTAGTCCTCGTCATCACTTGATGGAGGTCTCCACTCTTCCTCGAGTGATTGCCAAAATATTTGGAGTTGTGGTGCATCTGGGGATGAAGGAGCGTCTAATTCAAACTCCTCTTCAAACTCTAGGAGTGGGACGTGGGTGTTTCCTCTTGAGTCGAATAATTGACCATCAGGTCTTCCCTCTTCTGGTGCTAAGAGCGAGGTTGGTGGATTACTGGTCGAGCTTATGGTTGTAGGGTCGGCTCCATCCACCTTGGTCATTATAGGATGTGTGATCTTGCTAGCAAATTGCTCTAGTATGTAGTGCATGCTTCGCACCAGGGTTGATATGGGTGAAAGATACAAGGCGAGTTCCACGGGCATTCCCATCCTCCAAGGCCGAGGCAAAGGTGGATGCTATATGAATTAATATTTTCTTACAATGTGTCATCCCATTCCCATGGCGATCGTGAGTGTTCTTCGTCATCTCGTAAGGCCGCTATGTAAAAATCCTTGTCATCCGTAGATTCCCAATCCTGTAATACAGTTTGATTTCTGGAGGGTCTTTCTTTCTTCCTTCTATGGGATTTTTAGTGTCAAACAAAGGTTTGACTCCTTCGAAGGGTTCGTTGATATCATCATTCAGGTTTGCAAATCATTGAATGCTTTGGATATTAGTTTAATTTTGGTATCCTAGGGTTTGGTGAAGGATACTCCCTTCTGCTTTGGCACATCTACTTTCTTAGTAGTTTTATAGATGAAGTGGTCATAAAGAGACCATTTCGGTGAGGTAGGGAATAAATCGGATGGTTGGCCATCCGATCGGTAACCTAATCCTATGTGCTTGCATATTTTGTCGGGAATATAGGTTTCACACGCCCTTGCTTATCCTTATCGAGTCTGGTGTGGGGGACGTATCCGAGTTGGTACATAAGATCCCACCCTTGCATCGTGGTTGGGTTGATGTCGTATAATCTAGTGAGGTCTTGGCCAACCTCCCTCCTCATTAGCTCTTGTTGTTGCTCTGGGTGGAAATTAGGAAGGGCAGATGAGCAGATTCCTGCGACAGCTGCTTCATCAGGAATTTGCATCTTTTAGATGTGGCCTGCGTTTAGTACGGATTCATGGGCCGTCAGAATACTTGTCGCATAATCGGTATCCATCTCCTAAAGAGGTGCATTAGCGTATATACGGACGATGGAATCCTCATACAAGAATTTAATGCATTGATGGTATGTGGACGCGACAGCCTTCATTGATTCTAACCATTTTCTGCCTAAAATGAGATTATATGTGCTAGCGGAGTTAGCAACATGGAACATAACATCTTTTGTCATGGGTCCAAGGCGGACCTGAAGTTTGATAGTACCTTTTATGAAACGACGCGAGCCATCGTAGGCTATGAGCGACAAGGACGAGGGCCTAACATCTTGTTCTATGTATTCAAGTGTTTTCAATATGGTAAGAGGACAAATATTGAGTCTCGCGCCCATATTGACTAGTGCATGGGGTACAGAAAATCCTCTGATTATGACTGTAAGATATATGAGGGCAGCACTCCCGCGAAGTGACTCCTTAGACATGTCTGCGTCCATGAATGTGAGGGTAGGAGGTTGTGCCATGACATAGGTAATTTGATGAAGCTCATCTAGGGTCGTGTCTTCGTCCACTTGAGTGTCCTTATTAACAGTTGGTGATGATCAGGCGACTTCTTGATGAGTTCTAGTATAAATATCTGGGTTGGGATCTTTTGGAGATATCGTAACAAATCGTACTCTTACCCTGGCTTGAGTGCTATTTCTTTGCCCGACCGATGGGCCCTAGGTGCAGGTGGCTGAGGTGGTTGTGGTAGGGGAATTGGTGGTGGGATGACGTGCGGTGGGGGTGGTAAGTTAACTTTCTTTTTTCTCGTGTTCCCCTCGGGTAGTTGTGCATGCATGAAATCTTTATTTCACTGGAAAGGGGGAGGTGGATAGTTGGTTTCAGACTTGAGAATAGGGTAGGCCGGTTGCTGGTCGAACCTATCATGCCTCGATGTCGATGCATTGTGAAGCGAGTGAAGTTAAGTCAGAGTGCGTATCCGTATGGTACTACTCCAAGGTGGGAGATATTGCGTGTGATCCTCTTCCTCTAAGAAAGTGGAGACCAATATCTCGCATGACTTTAGGTATTCTTTTCATTCACTTTGCTTTTCATTTGACGGATACTCAGTTCTGGCTTCAGTCTCTTGGTTGGGGGTCATGTGGGCGGCACTGTCTATTCGTGCGACAGTCAGAATGACGGTTTGGAGAGCATATTCTTCACACTCAAATTTAGAGTCAGGTGAAGGGAGTGGCAACACTGGTGATTCAGGATTTGGCGGGGTCAATGGCTCTAGTGGGGAATGATGGAGGAATGGCCTCCTGGCCCTGAAAGAATGGACTCGTATTTGAGTAAACTTTGGATATGGAGGCGGGATCGATGGCGCGATCCGTGTGATCAAGGTAGAGGGGTGTAAGGAGGATGGAGTTCTTATAGGGGTAGTAACTACATCGGAGGGTAGGATACGAGTGATTAATGTCGAAGGCTAGAAATAAGGTTGACTGGAGAGATCTACAGTAGTGACCTGGGCCAGTGTCCCTTGGCTATGGTTGGGCATGGGGTTATTTATGATCCCTAAATTCTGTTGGGGTTGATTGTTATTAGGGTTAGGGTTTCTAAGCGCTTCCTAATCAATTTGATTTCGGTCGTTCATGTCATAGATCATGTCCCTGAGAATCCAACAATCCTCTAGGTTGTGTCCTGCATACTGATGGAAAGAACAATATTTACCATAGTCAAGATTTGCAGGCCATGGCCTAGGCTTTTCTTGTGGGAGTCGTAAGAAATTTTGGGCGCTAAGGAGGCAAAAAATGTTGGAAATAGTATGGGTAAAGGGGGATAGTGTTCCCGCTTTGGCTGGTAGGGTCCCCTAGCCGGGTTAAAGTTCTGAGGTGGAGGTACGCTGTTATAATTTGGTGCATGGGCCGGTCGATTATGTGCTACGTTTTAGGCCTGATAAGTGTTAGGGTATTGGTTTCTATTTTGATATTGGCCTTGGTTCTGGTTTTAGCCCTGGTTCTGGTTTGCATACCTGTGTTGATTGGCGCCCTGATTTTGACTAGCGTATCATTGTAGGGTCTGGTTCTGCCCGAAGTTGCGTGGTGGGAAGTTCCTGTTATTCAAATTTTGCCCTTAATTGACAACCGTATTAACTTGTTCGATTCCTGAGGCTTTCTTATGATTTTTTAGTTTCGAGTTGTTGGAGGAGCCTACCTTTGATGTGACTATGGATAATGCAAGATCTCCTCCCTTGATGTGTCGCGTCAGTCGGGACACCCGAGAGTGAAGTCCAGTGAAGTCGGGGCAATCGCTGATGACTAGGGCGCTCCTTAGTGGTTCCTTAGTATTGTCAATAATGATGTCAATTGAATCTTTCTCTTTCATTGAAGTACCAGTTCTAGCAGCAAGCTTTCACCATCTAGCGACGAATTTGGTGAATTCTTCATCTGGTCCTTGCTTGGCCGCCATCAGGTCGCTGAGGCTAACTGTCTCTTGAATCAAGTGTTTGTATTGGTCTAGGAATTGACCGAATAGCTCATCAAAAGTCTCTATCTTATAAAGTGGGAGCTCCGCGAACTAGTCTAGAGCTTCTCCTTCTAATGAACGTTGAAAGTAGTGAATGAGAAGTCCATGATTGTTGCGTATAGGTTGGCAATCATTACAAAAGAAGGCCAAGTGATGGTTCGGATTTCCGGTGCCATTGTATTTAGTAAATTTTGGCAGTTTAAATTCTACGGGTAGGTCAAATTCAATGTCTTGACAGAATTTATCGAATCCGAACCAGCGATCTGGGCATTCCCTCTTAGCCATGTATTCATCAAGAATTTTTGGGAGGTTTTCGACGTTTATAGTGCCTTGTCTGGCAAACTGTCATTAAAGAACGTGTGAGTATGTTGCCTTAATGGCATAGCACGGGCTAACACCGAGCTTAGGGTAGAAGGTGGTCTCTCTTGTTGCTCCTACTCTCTCGAATTTTACTGTCCCCTAATGGTTTCATATGCAGCAGCCAATCCTGGAAGCAACACTTCAGAATTATCACCTCCTCTTTGTATTCTTTGGATGCTAAGTTTTACGATTTGTTGAGTGGTGAGATTTTGTCCAGAGCTATTATTTCTATCGCTATGGCTATTACTTGCGTGTGGTGAAGAAAATGAGTTCTCTTGTTCATCAGCCATGTTGACTTCAGGTTGTCGTGGGCTAAAAGTATAAGGTGGTTCTTCCTCGTAGGCAGGGTTGTTATGAAATCCCCAAAACGGCGGGTCTCTTAAAATTACTCTATGTATGCCAGACATTTTGAGTCTTTGGCGACGACTCATATATATATATATATATAAATCTAAATTTAAACGACACGACGGGAAAGAAAAATAAGGAAGTAAAATAAAGCTAACTATCTAAAGAAAAAGAAGGGGTTTACAAAAGTGTCCAATCACGATCGCCAGTCTGTTGGTGCGCGCTTTTTTTGGGTTCGTCTCGGTTCTCGTTGAATAAGTGGCTTCCAATTCTGTCCTGTTGGACTCTAGCGATGCGGTGTATGTGATAAGGTGGGGATAAATAGTAATAGGAGAAATTTCCTAAGATGATTCCTAGTTGATTTGCGATCGCCAGTTGCAGATATTTATCGATGCTGTCAACATGTCAATGATCATGTGTTTAAGCGGGTGTGGGTTACTTCTATACTGAATTGTCTGCCTGCGAACATCAGCAGTAGTGTCCTCTTTTAATTAGATAGTTTCACCTTTCTTTTTAGTTTCCCTTGTTGCTGTTATGGTTGATTTAGATTCTTTTTTTTATTGTGAATTATGATTAGGTGAGCTTATTTTAGTGTCCTGATGCTATCAGGAGTCCAATCATTTTCAGTTTCTTGGTATCATTAGGAGTCCAATTAATATCAAAGTCCTAGTACTGCTAAGAGTCCAATCAGTTTTAGTCTCCTACTGGTACTAGGAGTGCATGTGTATCAGTTCCAGTAATATTCCGATTAAATAAAAGAGTCTAATTATATTGCAATTCTAGATAGAGCAGGTATGCTAATGTTATTGTAATTCTAGATAAGCAAATGTATCAACTGTATGGCAATCATAACTAAAACACTTAAGGTAATCTTTCTAGCATTCTAATTTGAAGAAAACAAAGACTAACCTTTTTTGGGATTTTTGATTGAAGTAATAGATCAATTTATAAAACTAGAAATAAATGACTGAGGCGATAAAATTAACTCTCTTTTTTTTAGAATCATAATCTACGGATCAATTATGGTAAAAATCTAACTAATAATAAATGAATTAACTTTCCTAAATTCTGGTTGAGATAATAAAGTGACTGAACTAAAAGATTGAATTGAATCAAAGCAAATAATGATATGAAGGCTTGTTTGATGCAATTAGTTAATTATATTGAAATAATAAAAAAAACTAAACTATAATTAACTAGTTAATCCTAAATAATCAAAAAAAAAGGGGGGGGGGGGGTTGGGCCTGCTATGCTAAGGAGGATTGGCCTCGTTCCCGAGTACCCTCCGTAAGCTCCCTTGGGCAAATCGGATGGCTGAGATAAAAGATAGGTAGATAATTGAATAATAAAAGGGGGATTTTTAGAATTGAATTCAAAATTATAATAAGAAATTAGATTGAGAAACTAAAGTTATGAACTGAAATTTATAGTTTTGGATTTTTGACGGTATGAAAATATATAATTAAATTATAGATTAAAATTTAGGACTGAATTCGGGTCCGAAATCAGAAATATCAGGCCGTATGATTAAGGACTGGTTCGGAACTCTGAGAGTCAGAACCAGAAATTAATGATAGGACTGTAGATTACTATTTTAGAGTAGAATCAGAGCATAAGGTCGGTATGTCAGACCGCTAGATTAAGAACTAATTCTAGAAATAGAGAACTAAAATCGGATATAGAGAATTTTGGTCCGAAGAGGGTGCTAAGGTCTAAAAAATTAGAAATAGAATTGAATAATTAAACTAAGGGAAAATCCTAAGTCTAAAATAAAATTAAATTCTTACCAAAGGTTGGGGCTGCTGAGGGGAATCATCGAAGATCCGAGGGTTTCAATATCGAAATCATGACTAATTTGCTCTATGGGCTTGTCCTCGGAGTTCTCTGATTTTGAAGTCCCAAAAAATTCTGTTCTCTCTCAAAATTACCTGCCTTCTCGTGTTGTGTTAGAAGAGGATGCTACGGTCTAAAAATTAGAATCGGGGCTGCGGTGAGAAATCTCAGAGTTCGAATATTAAAATCATGGCTAATTTGCTCTAGGGATCTGTTCTCGGAGCTCTCTGGTTTTAGAATTTACGCTCTCGTTTCTCAAAATTTGCAACCTCCTCTCTCTTTGAGAAAAAAAGCTTTTATAGGTTTTCATTCAATTACGCGCTCATTTTCGAATGTTTGACTGAATTGCGCGCCAGTTTTCTGGCGCTTAATTGCTTCAAGTCGGTCACCGACGGGCTGAATTACTCAGCGGGTTTCCTAGTCCTAACGAAATCAAGACTAATTACGCGTGTGGTGGGACGTGCGTAATCCGATTAAGCGTGTTACCTGAAGTGCTTAATTGAGGAAACGTAGGAGTCAAGGGTAGGAGACTAGGTCGGGCGTAGGCCAATTGTGTGCTAGTGGTGTAGCACTCAATCTGATCGTGCATCTGTTTCTAAGCGTGTAATCGAGTCTCGAAATGGTCTGTGAAAGGAAGGTTGGTCTGAAAGGGGACTAATCGTGCGCTTGTGGTTTTATGCGTGATCGAATTACGTGCAGGTTTTCAGGTGCTTAATTCAGGGTTGTCCGGGTATGGTCTCAAGAATGAAATGCATGACTATTATTTCAGTCTGTATTTTGACTATATACTATTATTTAGTATATAGCCTCCTATGTTGGGATCTGAGCTACAAAGCTATTGTTTCAGCCTGTGTTCAGTCATGTACAGTTGCATGGTCCAATGCTGAGGGTTAAAAAGGTCAAGGGCTGACCAAACAAATTAGTGTACTCTGAGAGGGCGAAATGGGGGTGTCTATAGATGCCCCTCTTTGGCGTGCTCTTGCGAAGTAAGAATGCGCCGAAGAAGTAGACACCCCTCATTCGAGGTGCCTTCCCGTTTCTTGGGAATTCACAAATGTGAATTGGTGATGTTGACATGGCAAGGTTGGCTTTCTTATCTATCAGCGCAAGCTAAAGTAGAGCATTTGAAGGGCAAATGGTAGCTGTCGAAGGGCATATTTTAGGTCTGTGGGTGTATGGCGCATCTCGTCGCATGGCATGAGCTAACAGAGGGATTTTTATGCAATCGAGGTACCGGGGCATCAATCAAATGTCCAAAACAAGATTCAGGGATCGATAATAAAGAGATGAAATAGTATGTAGTATCGAGAGCTTTTGCAAGTCATGTTAGACCAGGTGTGTCATTGCTCACACCAATGTGCGTCAGGCATTCTATTTCCAATAGGTATTTGTAAATTCTTAGATTGAGTATACTCATTGTTTGGCTTCCCAGGAGAATGGTTGATTTGGGCTGGTAATTGAGGTAAATTTTATGAAGTGTGCTTAGTTGAATTCTGCGCAGTGGCATATGCGCTCAATTCATCTGGAGTCTTTTTTTTTTTTTTGCATCTGAACAAGCGATCCTGCGCAGTGGCTTATGCGCTTGATTGCGAGTTCAGAGGGCTTTGGGATTTAAGGGTCAAGGCTAAGTGTAGTTGGTTGTGGTATTTAAAGAAAGGTGGGTCGGGTCTATGTATTTTGTTCATTTTATTCTTTTTTTTTTTTAGCTTTTTTTTTTCTTTGCAAGTAAGAGAAGAATGATTTTTGAAATAAAAGATTTTAGAATGAGTAAGGGGTTTTGAAATTTTAGGGATTTTAACTTAAGATCAATTCGGTAGTAAAACAACAGAAAATGTGGCTTCCGAGATGTCGCTGAGCAGCTCCACCGGTACGGGATTTGTGGACCCGACCGTTCATGTGGTTGTCAAGACAACACTTGGCATGCCGGATACTCCATCTAACCTTCTCGACGAATATTGATGATTGTCTCTTATTGGAGGACTACAGTAATTCGCGGGTTGAGAGAGATGGGTTTTGAAAATATTTTGACTTAATCATAGATAATTATAATTTAGAAGAAATATCGAGTAATTGAAAGGGGGTAATACTTACCTGGGGGTAATACTTACCTGAATTGTGCGGTGAGACCTTGGGAATATTGTAGCGGTGGTGCTTTGGCAGTATTGTAGCGTCGTGACGGGACTTGGTGGCTATCATTGTAATGCAATGTTTCGGGTGCAATGTCATAGTAGGATACCATTTTTTCTTCGCTTGTTGTTTAAGCGGTGGTTGGCGATTGTCGGCGTGATGTCACGATGGGGCCTTGTTGATTGTAGTGGAACCGCGATGGGACTTGAGAGGTATTGTTGGGATGTTCGCATTGTAGCTTGGTAGTAGTGAAATGCGTTGGGACATGGGAGTAATTTCACATCTTCTTGCATTTTTGTTGCAGTGGCGTCTGGTAGGATTGTGGCGTGCACTTCAGGAGGAGGCTCTTTGTTTCGGTGATGGGACGTGCTCGTGCTTTCTCCCTTTTCTTCTTTTAGTGCGACTAGTGTTGTGAATAATTTTTTTTTTGGGTAGTGGTGTCCACGATGGGAAGTGAGATAAGCGTTACGCTGGGGAAGGTGTTCGTGTGACAAGTGTGTCTAGTTTCTTTCTTTGGCAAATCTTGGGTTTTGGTGAGATTATGTTGTAGTTGTATTGTGATTGGCATAGTTTTTTTATTGTTTGGTGTATTTACGTTTTCGAGAAATTTATTTTAGCTTTTCGTGATGGGCCATGAGAGCATGACAACAATTTTGCGATGGGACTGAACGTCAAGGTGGTATCATGTCTGTGTGTTTTCAATGTGGTGGAACGTACTTGAGTGGCTGCATGACGGGGCGAGATGGTTTCGATTAAGATGAAATGAACAATGTGGTGAGGGGGTGACGGTGTCATGTGGGGCATATATGTCTTGTCTGTAATAGGGCCAGAGGCATGGTCAACGTTCTTTTTTGGTTATGCAGTGGGACAACAGCGAGTGACAGTCCCTTTTCATTCTGACTGGCTCATGAGGCTATGTGATGGGACAAAGGAGACTCATTCGAGAAGGAGTAAATTTTAGGCAAAATCAAGAATTAAGTGCCTGTCATCAGCCGCTTAAACTGATCACGCGTCCGATTCCAGGCGGGCAACTCATGGTCTAAAGGAAGTATTAACGTGTGTGTAGGTTAACCTATGATTGGATTGCGCGTAATGATTCTTGCGTGCGATCGGAGCGTTATCGTGTCATCGGGCAGGCAACTTTTCGGTTTTGCGTGGCTACTGTGACATTTAAATCGATTCGTGACATATCAGGGCACTGGATTGGAGAGTCACCAGGTCACTATGCGGGTGACCTTTCACATTGAATGTCAACTTTTTTGTCGTTCAATTGGATTGCGTGGTCTATAGAAAGCGTGGGATCGGGAGGACGCTCTATCTGTGTGGGCGACAGTATTATTGCATGCCTGGTTTGGAGCGCGGGTTTTGTATTGGGCGCTTTGTGTAGCGCGTGATTAAATTAAGCGCATTTTTCCATGCACGTGATCAGGGCCGTGTTCTATATAAGTGGGGGAGCTTCATTTGCTTTTCATTCTCAGGTTTAGTCTCTAGTGTTGACTTTTCTGAGTGTTCTAGCATTCTGAGATTCGTGTTTAAGCTATATTGAGTGATCTAACCATCAGATTGGGATGGGGTTTCTTCTTATATTCATCATTTCGTGTGATCTTCGTCCTAGTGTGATGCTCGGGGATAGTGTCATTCTGGAATGGGCGGTATTGGGAATGAGGGCACCGGTCTTCACACCATTCCTTTCTAGGGAGCAGTGAAGGCAGCGTTGATGGGGACGCGACGGAGGAAGTGAAGATGGCGGGAAGAAGAGGTGCTATAAATGGAGGGATGTATCCCTAACCCATTTTTCGTCTCTTCTGCTGGTGGCTCGTTTAAGTTCTTCGAGTCTGGTGGCAATATTTCTAAAGCCTCTGATTGGATGTTCTGCTCCTCGTTTTGGCTCATTGTAATTTTGGTTTTCGTTTTGAGTTGTACGTTAGATTTTAGGTTTTTGTTTTGGGTTATAATTCGGGAGGTATGCCTCCGATGATATTTGTAAAACTTTAAATTATAAATAAAAGGGGCATTTTTTTTTATTTATTCCTTACATTGTGTAGTTGGTTGGCTTGAATTTTGGTTGATGGATTAATTGGACTTATCTGCTTTGTCGTAGTTTTAAGATTTGAGTTAGTTTATAGTTTTAAAGTTCATTATGAGAATGACCCAAGGTTTATTCATTCGTCCTATTAGGTCCTACTTAGTAGGTTCACTTGATTTTTATCAGGCTTGTTTGAGGCATTTTTTTATATTTTATTATGCTCATTTATTGATTTAATTTATCGATGGATTAGTTGGATTTATTTAATTTGTTTGATTTATTTTAGGATTTAATTTAGTTTAGGGTTTCACTCCAGATTTATTGAGGGTTTATCTCAAGACTAATTTATTTTATTGAGTTTTTTTTAGAGGGTTTACTTGGTTCTGATGGGTTTGTTGGGAGCATTTCTTCTTTGGTCCCAAACGAGTCTGGGTCTTATTCCAGAAAATTATTCTTTTGTTTAAAGTTTAAAGTATTTTGTTTTAGTTTTTTTATTTGATTTGAGATGACACTTGTTAGAAGCGTATGGATTCAGGGTTTAATTTAAAGTTTCTAGACGGGTGTTAAGTGTTTCAATCTTATTGGCCTATCTAGACTTGAGGAGTTTATTTTTTTTAGAGGGGCTAGTGTCGTGCAATTATTGGTTCATCCTGGTTGTTATGAATCATGGTCTTTTAAAGGGGTATGTGTATGGTTTTGGATCCAATCAGCTTGGTAGGGGGTTCAGATGTGTGGCATTTGTCAGCTGGTGATTCAAAGGACATAGTTTATAAATGTCTAAGTCTTAGGTTTTGGGTTTGAATATTTTGTTCTCTTATTTCAAGTTTAAAGTTTGAAAGTTTTCTCCCTTTTTTTGTTTGGGGCGTCTTGTGTTTGTAATTTTGGGGCATATTTATTTATTTATTTATTAATGTCTTTTATTTCTTTCTGTTTCGTATCCGGGGTATTGGACCCGATGGGCTGTGTTTATTAAGCGGATGATGAGAATGGACGGAATTGGGAATGCAAGGAGGCAGTTGAATTGCTACCATGCTAAGGGAAGAGGGGAAGATGGGATTTTTGGTTTCCCAAATAAATCCAGATTCGTGCATTGCCTGAACGTGTGGATTTTAAGTTTCTTATTTTGAGTTGTATATTCAAAGGGTATACCATCGGTGTATTTTGTAATTATTTTATTGATCTATATAGTGGTAGTGTTCTCTATATCTTTTGTCTTGTTTTGGTTTGACATTGTCGGTATCGTGTTTGACTCATGTGATTTTTATTTATTTCGGTTTAGTTTAATTTATATTTATTAAATTCAGGGAACACTAGGGGTAGTTTCCCCTTCTCTTTTGTGTTTTTTTTATAGCTTTAGCTTAAGGGATATAGAGGCGTTGGGGCGCATTTTTGTTGGAATGTATGGAAGATGGGAGCTACCTTTTCTTTTTGGTGTAATTGATGAATGTGAAGGAGAGTGCATTTCTGTCCTACGGCCTTAGTCTTGGGGGGCTCTCTTTTCCTTTCGGGGCGTGTGTTTCTTTAAGTTAGATGTGTTTTTGGTGGTTTTCCCAAGGGTGCAATTTGGGTCGATAGTAAACGTCAAGAATGTCCTAATTTTGGGTTTTTGCTTGTGTCTAGGGTGTGAAAATTTTGTTTCTGGGCAAATTACGCGTTTACCTTCGGGCATTTAATCTAATTACGCGCCAAAATTCGAGCGCGCATTTCGGAAGGGTGAAGAGTTATTACGTGCTAGTTCATAGGCGTTTAATCGTTGGAATCTCTGCGCAGGATGAACACGACCACTGACATTCCTGCGCTGACGTGTAAGCATTTGAGATGATTACGCGCTCTCAGTAACGTGTGTGATCAATCGGTCGGATAGATGTGAGCGGGCGATAGACCATTTGCGCGCTCATCAGTGAGCGTGTGATCTGAATTAAGCATTTTATGAGTGGCACGTGATTCGTTTGAGCATTTTATTTCAAGCGGGCAATTCGGGCGACTTCTATAAATAGTTCATAACTTCTCATTTTCATCACACGATCCATTTTAGTCTTTGATTTTCTTGTTTCCTAGTGTCTGTGTGCTCGTTTTTCGTATTTTTGTGATATCCTGTGATCCGGTCGTTCGTTTCGGGTGCCATTTCTTCCATTTTCTTTAATTTTCTGAGCTCTTTGTATCATATGGAGGGTGAGGATGTTTGTAGGCCAAAACTCACTATTTTTGAGTTAGAGGGGATGCTTATGCGGGAGGGAGGTGAGAGTTCGGGGGCAGAGGCTAAAGCCGTTGCCATAGAGGCAGATATCAGGGAGATGGTTGCGGAGAGAGTCCTCGAGGGCGACCAGATGGTGGTCAGGGAGGAGGTACCCGAGGCTGAGCCTGGCGTGAGCCTCAGGATCATAGGCATCATCCACTAGAGGATTTCTTTGCCAGAGGCTGGGTAGGTCTCCGTAAGCAAGAGTTCTTCCATTTTCCTGAGCATTCAGGCTATGACATAGTCTCGTTAGGATCCGTAAACCCTTATAATTTATGTCGAACCTATATTGATTATGGGTCATGTTTACATGTGTATTACGATAACATGTCATGTTTAGTTGTTCTTATCATGTTTTGTGTTATCGTTGTAAGTTATTATTATGTGGTTTCAGTGTATTTCATCTGCTTGCACTTTAAATTTGTTTATCTTTCGTCATAAGTGTGCATTAGTCTTACTGTAATTGTTTGTGTTTCATTCAATAGGAGCTCCCGCAGTTGGCTATCAGCACAGCATGGACAGAGTCTCATACTTGGTACCGTGCCTTGCCGGAGTTTCAGCGGGAGCGATTGGTGTCCTTCGAGTTTGGGATGATTTTAGAGTTGGAGCCTTTTCAGGTTGATCGGGGCTTGATCGCGGCTATTATAGAGAGGTGGAGCGAGAGGCATCAGGCGCTTCTTTTTTCAGTCGATATGATGTTGCCGACTGTTGCCGACCCTTGAGGACTGGGTCCGCATTACTGGTCTTTGTTTTGAGGGTGAGCCAATCACGGGGCGAATGGTAGGGAGTTATTTAGAGGTATGTGAGGAGATCCTGGTAATGTTTTTAAAATAGTGGTCTTGTTTTTATCGTGGCTAGTCTGAGAGAGAGTCTGAGGTTGCTCACCAGGCGGTGATGATCGAGCTGTTGTGCGGCTAGCAGCAGGCGGGTTGTGCTGTGGAGGCTAGTTTACGTTCGGAGATCGAGCGATTGGTAAGTACCTTTGATTGGACTTATTAACTATTAATGGTTTGGGGATCCTTGCTAATGTTGGCATATTGGTGGCATTTTTAGATAGCAGAGCTTTCCGCTGCAGGGGCTTTGGCTCGAGCATTTGCTCCTTGTTCAGTGGCCTCCTCCAATCAGGAGGATCCAGCGATAGCTCATCTGCGGTCTGAGTTGGAGCATTAGGTAAGTTCCATCACTCTTCAGTTTACTTGTGTTACTATACTGGTATTTTAGGCGTTATTATTATGTTGGCTTGATGGTTTACCAACGTGTGTCGGTGTTTCAGCGTCGAGTTGCTGAGGACTTGCAGATGGGGGAGGCGACCGCCGCCTCTCTATGTTTTGAGAGTCAGGTATGGTTTAGTGTAATTTAGTTTGGGTTGTTCATTTTCATTTATTCTAATGCGTTCGTATTGGCTTGTTTATTTTTTTTATTGTTCAAGCAGTTCCGGACTCCGCTCCTGAGGCTCCTCCTCAGGGGTCCATTCCTATCCCTACCCAGGTATGTTTTAGTTATTGGGTACATAAGTTATTTGTTATCATAATATTTATCTGATGCATTTGTTTATTCTCGTTACAGCTGCCTACATTTGTCTTCCCTTGGGTGCCATTTGCTGATCCTGTGACCGTGGAGACAGTCGGTGACTTCTGGGAGAGAGGCTAGATCTGGTATATATGTATTTTCCACTTTGAGTTTTGTTGTTATTCGTTTATGCATATGTTTACTTCTTATGATTCATTAGAGTTATACAGGTTCATCAGCTCGAGGAGGCACGGCCAGAGGTAGCGCGAGCGCGCGCCACTTCAGAGGCGAGACAGGTCCTCTGAGGGTGGAGAGCCATGAGGATTTGGTGGTCGAGATGTTGGTCACGCAGAGGACTCATGCGGAGGCACAAGCGCGTGTCGCACTACTGAGAGATCTGGTATCCCTAGATCGATTCTGATGATCGCTTAACGAGGGGCGGGGCTCATGTGGTCGACTAGTCATCGTGAGGGGTCGAAGTAGAGGGCTACGAGTTTTTCAGTTGGGCAGTCTCGTCATACCTCTCGCAGTCATGACAGGAGCGATAGTCATGAGGGTTCCATCGTTCAGGGGAGTCATGCGAGGCTTCTTCCTCATTCTCAGTCAAGGCGGTAAGTCAGTCAGGCTAGTGAGGGGGGTTCGGTGGTGGGTTCTTGCCATTTAGAGGTTCTGAGGACTCCGAGTGCCGAGATTTTGTTTTTAAACGATCAGTCTAAGGACCTCCGGGCTGACGATATCGACGATAGCGACGCTCGTCCTCCTTAGCGGCAACGTAGAGATTAGGGGTGTGTGTGCATTTATTTATATTCGTTGTATGTGTGTTGTATATAGGGGGAGTGTACCCAGTGACAAATGTGAAGAAAAAAGAAAGGATTATTTTCTTTTGGTACATGTCTATATATATATAGGGATTTTTGGTTTAGATGTACCTGATTTGCTTCTCCTCCTTTGATTACCTTTTGGTATTTTCTTTTTGCCTTCAGTGCCGTCAGCCGTCGCTGGGACTTGGATGCTTTCTGAGCTGGCCTAGTGCTGGTTGGAATGTCACTTTGCGTCTGCACATGTAAAGGTAATGCTATTAGTAGTTTTGTTTCCCCCCCTTGCTAGTTGTCAAGGGGAAAAATATCTCAGACCGGGGTCTGGTGATAAAAAGGTGGATATAAGCCTCTTTTTTTTTCTTTTTCTTTTTTTCTTCTTTTTTTTGACTTTCTCTCTTTTCTTATTTTTTTCCTTTTTCTTTTTTAAAAAGGAAATGACAATAGAGATAATGACAAATAAAAATAAATAATAAATAAAAAAAATGCCCCAGCGTAGAAGCATGGTCGAGCTTGCAGTACAATATTTTGATAACGCTATCTGAACGGTATCTTCATCATTCTTCATCTTTTGGTGGTCGGGTCGATGCTTTTGGTATAGTTTACCTTCTTTTTCCATAAAAAAAAAGTAAAAAAAGAAAATGCCCCAGCGTGTGGATGCAATGGAGCTTCCTTGGGCCTTAGATAAGCATTTTGGGTCTATAAGTAGTCATGGTATTAGGTGAATTAGTCTTGCAAAAAAGTGCATCGGTAGTGTCTCCGAACTGGGGGGAGGTCCTTCGATTAATAGCGTACGGGGGGTCTATCTTAGGGTATTGATCATCCTATTCTGTGGTTATTCGGGAAAAGTATGGTAAGTATAATGGGTGATTACATCAATCGTCATTCAGTGGTTTTCAGTTTCATTCCTAGGAATATCCTGTGAAGTCTTAGATTCATTGTCCAAAATAAAACTAGAAGGGAGAGAGGTAAGGCTTAGTGATATGGGGAATAGTTCATAACTAATACCTTTTCAAAAGGGGTAAATAACAATCTTCTCCTCTGAGGGGTATGGAATGCCATGATCGAGCTCTTCGTCATGTTTCGGTACTATCAAAATCTCGCATTCTATGGCTAGCAGGGGTTTATCCTCCTCCCGCCACCTTACGACGATATCTAGTAGTATGAGAATATTAGGGATGCCCTCGCAGCTTGCTTATACACTTTCAGTAAAATTATTGGAAATGTCCTCACGGCCTGCTTATGCTTCCTTAAGTTCATTGACTTGTTCATTCGTCGTGATGCTCTCGCTCGATATATATTTTTTGTGTACATTTTTTTGAAAGCATCCTGCTGGCGTAAGAATGACGAGTTTTGATTGACCCTAACATCTTCATATTTTGTTGCTCTAACGTCTCCTCCAATGGCAGGGATAGGGAATGAGAATCAGGTGTTTCTTATGCTTTTGAAAAAAAGTTTTTGATAGGTCACTAATCCTTCAATCAAATCGCTCGAATGTAAATGGTCGGCGACAAGTCAGAGATTTTTAAGGATATTCTGAGGATTGAAGACATACGACCAATGGATGGGTCATGATGACTACGGGGATGATAAGTATAAGTATTTTAACTATAGGATGTGATGATCATAAGACTAAGGATAGTATTTTCTAAGGTACATGGCATTCCAGGGGCTATGGAGTTCTTCCCCATCTTGGTTCGCCAGTTTGTATGCGTTTCCAGGGTATGCAGCTGTTATAACGTAAGGGCCTTCCCAGTTCAGTTTCAGTTTTCCTTTTGGATGGATGTGTTTGGAAGGCATAACTTTCTTTAAAACTAGTTTGCCAATGTTAAAGGTTCGTTCAAGGACTTTCTTATCGTAGGCCCTAGCCATTCTCCTCTGATATACCTGAGCATGATTAGCTGCCCTTAGGCGTGTTTCATCGAGTAGCTCTAACTGAGTAAGTAAAGAAATTCTCCTCTCATCTAAGAAGAGCTCATCATCGAGTTGGATGCATAAAGATGGGACTTTGTATCTCATATGGTAGGACTGCCTCCATCCCATAGGTGAGGAGGTAGGGAGTTTGGCCAGTGGTCATACGAATAGAGGTCCTATAGGCCCAGAGTGCTTCCGGTAATCGTTCGGGCCAGTCGGCTCCATTGCTTGTTTCCATAGTTCGTTTCAGAATTTGAATCAGTGTCTTCTTCATAGCTTCTGCTTGTCCATTGCCTTGAGGGTAGAACGGCGATGAGTGGCACAAATCAATGCTGTACTTCTTGCTTAACTTCTTCGTCTTTTACGCAATGAATTGCGGTCCATTGTCGGTGATGAACATTTTGGATACTCCAAACCGGGTAATGATATTTTGAACTATAAACCTCGCAAGCATCGAAGCGATGATTCAGACATAAGACTCGGCCTCTTCCCATTTGGTGTAGTAATCAGTCGCGGTAAGTATGAACGCTTGCTTATGAGGATTCCGAACGGTGTCTGTAAATGGTCCCATGATGTCGAAGGCCCACATCAAAAACGGCCACGGCGAGGTCATGGTGTTTAGTGCAGCTGATAGAGCTTTGATAAGTGCAGCGTGCTCTTGACATTGTTTGCAAGATTGAACGTAAAGGTGGCAGTCTCTTATCATCGTCGGTCAGAAGTAGCCTTGTCGTGTAACTTGATCGATGAGTCTTTGTTTATCGGAATGGGCGCCACAGGCACTGACGTGTGCTTCTTGGATGATGTATTATCCTTTGGCAATCGTTATGCATCGCAATAGTACTCCTTTGGTGAAGGCTTCTTTGTATAATGTTTCATCGAGTATACAGAATCGGGCGCACCGGTTTCTTATAGTCTTTCGTTCGATCTTCGTGGCATATGGGGGAACGTGTTGATGTTTTAAAAAATTCCAGATATCAAAATACCATGGTTGTCCGTCGTCGGTTGGTGATTTCTCGAATCTGAACATAGCGACTTCGGTTTCTGTTTCAGCGTGATTTTCTGGAGAGATTATTTTTTTGATTCCGTGCTGGCAGGGAGAATTGGTAGTTCCCTTGTAATGGTTCATGCTACTTTGTGGGTGGGTACTGTTAATCTTTCAATAAAGGTCTTGGTATTTTGGCCGATAGGTATCTGGATGACAGAGGCTAGTGTGGCTAAGGAATCTGCTAACTCATTTTCTAATCTAGGGATGTGTGTGAAAGAGATCTTTTCAAATTTCTTCACCAAATATTGGGCGGTCTCTAGGTATCTCATCAGTCTCCTTTCCTTAGTTTTCCATTCTCCTATAACTTGCGAGATTACTAGTTTAGAATCGCTTATGGTCTTTAACTGCTTGACACCTAATTATAGCGCTGTCTGCAATCCAGCTATAAAAGCTTCGTATTCTGCAACATTAGTGGTAATAGGGAAGTCTAATTGGAAAGCTTTGGGTATCACCACTCCTTCCGGGCCTAGAAGGATTATTCCGATGCCCTTCCCTTTGTGATTTAGAGCACCATCGAAATAAAGAGTCCATGAGGTTTTATCGGGCTTTTCATCATGAATTGCGAGTAAGTCTTCATCGGGGAAGTCTGAGTGTATAGGTTCATCATTCGGGAGTGGAAGATCTGTGAGGTAATCTGCAACGTCTTGCCCCTTGATCGACTTTTGGCTGACGTAAGTGATATCGAACTCTTATAATAGCATATGCCAGCGGGCGATCTTCCCTGATGTGGCAGACTTTTTGAATATGTACTTCAGAGGATCCATTCGGGATAACACTAGTATCTTATGTGCTCTGAGGTAATGTCATAATTTAGTTGAAGCCCATACCAATGTGAGGAATGTCTTCTCCATAGGGGTGTACTTTCGTTCGAATTCGACCATCATTCTACTAAGGTAGTAAATGGCCTTCTCTCTCTTGCCATCTTCTTCATATTATCCTAAGATTACTCCCATCGCTTTATTGTTTGCTGAAAGGTATAGGATTAGGGGTCTTCGGGGAATTGGTGGCGATAGTATTGGTAGGTTAAGGAGGTATTTTTTAATGCTATCAAAAGCTTCCTGGCATTGGTTATCCAATTTGTACTCAATTCCTCATTTAAGTAGTTTGTAGAAAGGATCGCATCGGTTTGAATGTTGAGAGATAAAGCTCTTGATGAATTGCAATCTTTCTATCAAACCTTGTAATTCCTTAATATTACTGGGAGGTGGCATCTCTAAAATGGTTCTCACTTTCACAGGGTCGACTTCAATCCCTCGGTTGCTAACTATAAAACCAAGTAATTTTCCGGAGGTGACTCCGAAAACACATTTCGTAGGATTCATTTTTAGTTGATATTTCTTAGCTCTCTGTAGCACTAGCCGAAGGGCTTCAACGTGTCCTACTCACGTCTGGGACTTTACTAATATGTCATCGACATAAACTTCTACACACTTACGCATCATGTCGTGAAAAATAGCCATCATGGCGCGATGATATGTGGCTCCTACATTCTTGAGCCCAAAAGGCATGACGACGTAGCACTAAGTCTCCCATGGTGTGGTGAAGGAAGTCTTCTCTTGGTCAGACTCTACTAACTTGATCTAATTATATCTAGAGAAACCGTCCATGAAAGACAACATCTCATGTCCAACGGTGTTGTCAACAAGAGTGTCAATATGTGGGAGTGGGAAGTCATCTTTTGGGCATGCCTGATTGAGGATTCGAAAGTTAATGCAAACCCATACCCTGCCGTCTTTCTTGGCGACAGGTACTTTGTTGGCGACCCACTTGGGATAGAGGACAACTCGAATGAATTTAGCTTTATTTAACTTGTCAACTTCCTCTTTAACTTGAAGGGCTGTTTGGGGGTGCATCCTGTAGAGTTTTTGCTTAACAGGTTTTGCATCGGGTTCTAAGACAAAATGATGTTTTACTAGGCTTGGGTCTAAACCAAGCATGTCCTTGTACGACCATGCGAAAGAGTCGAGATGTTCTTGTAGGATTTGTACAATCTGTTGACGTTCTCTAGAATTGAGCGTTGCACTAATTAATAGTTTCTTGGGCTTCTCGTCGGTGTCGAAATTGATTTCCTCTGTGGGTTCGACGGCAGCCTGGGTCTATTCGTCAAAATGTTTAATAACTCGCCGGAAGTCCTGAGTCTCATTAGGGCCTGGTGTTCCTCCTTCATCCTCGATAAGCTCATATACCGTGAAATTACTAGGCTGGGGATTTATTTTTGTGCAAGGCCACTCTTCATCGGTGTAACTTATGACCGAAAGATCTTTGGTAAAGTGAAGGTCAAGGCTATTAATTCTTCTCTCGAAGTCGTGAAGTATCTCTTTTGGTATGATGACAAGCGTATCACTTAGCCTGAAGGCTTTGTGTCTTTACGCGTGAGACGAGTCAGGAGTAAAAGGATGGAAGTCCCCTCGTTGACTGCAGACTTGAGTCGGGATAAAGAGTTCCCTTTCTTTTTTAAGGTTTTCTAATTTTTTTGGGTTATGCATTTCTAGTTTTTTACGATTTTTTATATTTTCTAATTTTTTGATATTTGATAATAAATATGGTACTGGATTGGTGGCCTCAAGAGGCACCGGGAGAGCCGCTTCCTCTAGTTGAGGGAGCGAGACGGCTGCGGGGTATCATAGTTTGAGTTTCCTGTACTAGGTTGATTATCTCTTCCCTGAAGAAGCTCGAGAGATCATAATCGATTGAACGATCGTCGTCAGAGTTATGAGATGATTGTCCTTCCCATGATGGAAAATCTCCTAAAGGGCCCCCCAAGGGAGGGAGCTCTTTCTCTTGATCATCATGATATGATGGGATGAGCACACATGCTCGACAGCGGGCTGGTAATGGTAAGAAATGCAGGGAGATTCACAAGGACATTCCCATCCTTCCAAGTTATGGTCGATGATATTATCCAACTCATTCTCTGAATCTGATAAGGCATGAAGTTCTAGGTTGGCTTACTCTACCGATTTGAGTGTAGGGAGGCCTATGAAGTAGTCATCGTCATTACTTGGTGGAGGTCGCCACTCTTCCTCGAGCGATTGCCAAAATATTTGGAGTTGTGGTGCATATGGGGACGAAGGAGGGTCTAATTCAAACTCCTCTTCAAACTCTAGGAGTGGGACATGGGTGTTTCCTCCTGAGTTGAATAACTGACCATCGGGTCTTCTCTCTTCTGGTGCTAAGAGCGAGGTTGGTGGATTACTAGTCGTACTTATGGTTGTAGGGTCGGCTCTGTCCACCTTGGTCGTTATAGGATGTGTGATCTTGCTAGCAAATTTCTCTAGTATGCCTGAATGTATGCTTCACACCGGGGTTGATATGGGTGAAAGATACAAGGCGAGTCCCACGAGCATTCCCATCCTCCAAGGCCGAGGCAAAGGTGGATGCTATATGAATTAATATTTTCTTACAAGGTGTCATCCCATTCCCATGGCGACCGTGAGTGTTCTTCGTCATCTCGTAAGGTCGCTATGTGAAAATCTTCGTCATCCGTAGATTCCCAATCCTGTAATTGCGATTCAATTTCTGGAGGGTCTTTCTTTCTTCCTTCTATAGGATTTTTAGTGTCAAACAAAGGTTTGACTCCTTCGAGGGGTTCGTCAAATCATTGAATGCTTTGAATATTAGTTCAATTTTGGTCTCCTGGGGTTTGGTGAAGGATATTCCCTTCTGCTTTGGCACATCTACTTTCTCAGTAGGTCCATAGACGAAGTGGTCATAAAGAGGCCATTTTGGTGAGGTAGGGAATAAATCGGCTGGTTGGCCATTCGATCGGTAACCTAATCCTATGTGCTTGCGTATTTTAGTCAGGAAAATAGGTTTCACACGCCCTTGCTTATCCTTACCGAGTCTGGTGTAGGGGACGTATCCGAGTTGGTACATAAGATCCCACCCTTTCATCGCAGTTGGGTTGATGTCGTATAATCTAGCGAGGCTTGGGCCAACCTCCCTCCTCATTAGCTCTTGTTGTCACTCTGGGTGAAAACCAAGAAGGGCAGGTGAGCAGACTCCTATGACAGCTGCTTCATTAGGAATTTGCATCTTTTAGATGTGGCCATTGTTTAGTACAGATTCATGGGCTGTCGAAATACTTGTCGCGTAATCGGTATCCATCTCCTGAAGAGGTGCATCAGCATATATACGGACGATGGAGTCCTCATACGGGAATTTAATGTATTGATGGTATGTGGACGCGATAACCTTCAATGATTCTAACCATTTTCTACCTAAAATGAGATTATATGTGCTAGCGGAGTTTGTAACATGGAATGTAACATCTTTTGTCACGGGTCCAAGGCGGACCTGAAGTTTGATAGTTCCTTTTATGAAACGACGCGAGCCGTCGTAGGCTATGAGCGACAAGGCTGAGGGCCTGACGTCTTATTCTGTATTTTCAATATGGTAAGAGGACAAATATTGAGTCTCGCACCCGTATCGACTAGTGCATGGGGTACAGAAAACCCTCTGATTATGACTGTAAGATATATGGGGGCAGTGCTCCCGCGAAGTGACTCCTTAGGCATGTCTGTGTCCGTGAATGTGAGGGTGGGAGGTTGTGCCATGATAGAGGTAATTTGATGAAGCTCATCCAGGGTCGTGTCTTCGTCCACTTGATTGTCCTTATTAACAGTCGGTGATGATCAGGCGACTTCTTGATGAGTTCTAGTATAGATATCTGGGCTGGGATCTTTTGGAGATGTCATAACAAATCGTACTCTTGCCATGGCTCGAGTGCTATTTCTTTGCCTTGCCGATGGACCCTAGGTGCAGGTGGCTGAGGTGGTTGTGGTATGGGAATTGGTGGTGGGATGACTTGCGGTGGGGGTGGGAAGTCAACTTCCCTTTCTCTCGTGTTACCCTCGGGTAGTTGTGCATGCGTGAAATCTTTATTCCGTGGGAAAGGAGGAGGTGGATAGTTCGTTCCTAACTTGAGAATAGGGTAGGCTAATTGTTGGTCGAACCTATCATGCCTCGATGTCGGTGCATTCGTGAAGCGAGTGAAGTTAAGGGTTGGAGTACGTGTCCGTATGGTACTGCTCCAAGGTGGGAGGTATTGCGTGTGAGCCTCTTCCTCTAAGAGAGTGGAGACCAACGTCTCACATGGTTTTAGGTATTCTTTTCATTCACTTTGCTCTTCATCTGACGGATACTCAGTTCTGGCTTCACTCTCTTGGTTTGGAGTCATGTGGGTGACACTGTCTATTCGTGCGAGAGTTGGAATGACGGTTTGGAGAGCATAGTCTCCAAACTCAGATTCAGAGTCGAGTGAAGGGAGTGGAAACACTGGTGATTCGGGATTTGGTGGGGTTAATGGATCTAGTGGGGAATGATGGAGGAATGACTTCTTGTCCCTGAAAGAAAGGACTCGTATTTGAGTAAACTTTGGATATGGAGGTGGGATCGGTGGCGCGATCCGTGTGATCAAGGCAGAGGGGTGTAAGGAGGATGGAATTCTTATAAGGGTAGTAACAACGTCGGAGGGTAGGATATGAGTGATTAATGTCGAAGGCTGGAAATAAGGTTGACTGAGGAGATCTACAGTAGTGACCTGGGCCGGTGTCCCTTGGTTGTGGTTGGGCATGGGGTTATTTATGATCCCTAAATTCTGTTGGGGTTGATTGTTATTAGGGTAAGGGTTCTTAAGCGCTTCCCAATCAATTTGATTCTGATCGTTCATATCATAGATCACGTCCCTGAGAACCCAATAGTCCTCTAGATTGTGTTCCACGTACCGATAGAAAGAATAGTAGTTACCGTAGTCAAGATTTGCATGGCCTAGGCTTTTCTTGTGGGAATCATAAGAGATTCTGGGCGCTAAGGAGGCGAAAAATATTGGAAATAGTATCGGGTAAAGGGGGATAGTATTCCCACTTTGGCTGGTAGGGTCCCCTAGCCAGGTTAACGTTCTGAGGTGAAGGTACATTGTTATAATTCGGCGCATGGGCCGGTCAATTATGTGCTGCGTTTTAGGCCTGATAAGCGCATGGGTATTGGTTTATATTTTGATATTGGCCTTGGTTCTGGTTTTGGCCCTGGTTATGGTTTGCGTGCCTGTGTTAATTGGCACCCAGATTTTGACTAGCGTATCATTGTTGGGTCTGGTTCTGCCCGAAGTTGTGTGGTGGGAAGTTCCCGTTATTCAAATTTTGTCCTTGATTGACAACCGTATTAACTTGTTCGATTCTTGAGTCTTTCTTATGATTTTTCAGTTTTGACTCGTTGGAGGAGCCCACCTTTGACGTGACTATGGATAATGCAAGATCTCCGCCCTTGATGTGTCGCGTTAGTCTGGACGCCCGAGAGTGAAGCGCAGTGAAGTCGGGGCAATCGCTGATGACTAGGGTGCTCCTTAGTGCTTCCTTAGTATTGTCAATGATGATGTCAATTGAATCTTTCTCTTTCATTGAAGTACCAGTTCTAGCAGTAAGCTTTCGCCATCTAGCAACGAAGTCGGTGAATTCTTCATTTGGTCATTGCTTGGCCGCCATCAGGTCGCTGAGGCTAACCATATCTTGATCAAGTGTTTGTATTGGTCTAGGAATCGACCGACTAGCTCATCAAAAGTCTCTATCTTATAAAGTGGGAGCTCCGCGAACCAGTCTAGAGCTTCTCCTTCTAACGAACGTTAAAAGTAGTGAATGAGAAGTCCTTGATTGTTGCGTATAGGTCGGCAATCATTACAAAAGAGGGCCAAGTGATGGTTCAGATTTCCGGTGCCATTGTATTTAGTAAATTTTGGCGGTTTAAATCCTATGGGTAGGTCAAATTCAATGTCTCGACAGAATTTATTGAATCTGAAGAAGCGACCTGGGCATTCCCTCTTGGCCATATATTCATCGAGCATTTTTGGGAGGTCTTCGACCTTTATGGTGTTGTCTTTGAGAGCCACATGTGAGATACCCTTGTTTGACAAATTGTCATTAAAGAACGTGTGAGTATTTTACCTCAATGGCGTAGCGCGGGCTGACACCGTACTTGGGGTAGAAGGTGGTCTCTCTTGTTGCTACTGCTCTCCCAAATTTTGTTGTCCCCTAATGGTTTCATATGTAGCAGCCAATCGTCGAAGCAACTCTTCGGAATCATCGCCTCCTCTTTGTATTCTTTGGATGCTAAGTTCTACGATTTGTTGAGTGGTGAGATTTTATCCAGAGCTATTATTTCTATCGCTAGGGCTATTACCGGCGTGTGGTGTCGAAAAGGGGTTCTCTTATTCACCAGCCATGTTGACTTCAGGTTGTCGTGGCCTAAAATTACAAGGTGGTTCTTCCTCGTCGGCAGGGTTGTTATGACATCCCCACAACAGCGGGTCTCCTAAACTTACTCTACGTATGTCAGACATTTCGAGTCTTTGGTGATGACTCATATATATATATATATATAATCTAAATTTAAACGACACGACGGGAAAGAAAAATAGGGAAGTAAAATAAAACTAACTGTCTAAAGAAAAAGAAGGGGTTTACAAAAGTGTCCCATCGCGATCGCCAGTCTGTTGGTACGCGCTTTTTCTGGGTTCCTCTTAGTTCCCGTTGAATAAGTGGCTTCCAATTCTGTCCTGTTGAACTCTGGCGATGCGGTGTATGTGATAAGGTGGGGATAAATAGTAATAGGAGGAATTTCCTAGGATGATTCCTAGTTGATTTGCGATTGCCAGCTGCAGATATTTATCGACGTTGTAACACGTCAATGAACACGCGTTTAAGCGGGTGTGGGTTACTTCTATACTGAATCATCCACCTATGAACGTCAGCAGTAGTGTCCTCTTTTAATTAGATAGCTTCAGTTTTCTTTTTATTTTTCCTTGTTGCTGTTATGGTCGATTTAGATTCCCTTTTTTGTTGTGAATTATGATTGGGTGAACTTATTATGACGAGTTATTTTAGTGTCTCGATGCTATCAAGAGTCCAATCATTTTCAGTTTCTCGGTATCATTAGGAGTCCAATTAATATCAAAGTCCTGGTACTGCTAAGAGTCCAATCAGTTTCAGTCTCCTATTGGTACTAGGAGTGCATGCCTATCAGTTCCAGTATTATTCCGATTAAGTAAAAGAGTCCAATTACATCGTAATTGTAGATAGAGCAGGTATGCTAATTTTATTGCAATTCTAGATAAGCAGATGTATCAACTGTATGGCACAACTAAAGCACTTAAGGTAATCTTACTAGCATTCTAATTTGAAGAAAATAAAGACTAATCTTTTTTGAGATTTTTTATTGAAGCAATAAATCAATTTACTAAATTAGAAATAAATGACCGAGGCGACAAAATTATAATCTACGGATCAATTATGGTAAAAATCTAACTAATAATAAACGAATTAACTTTCCTAAATTCTAGTTGAGATAATAAAGTGACTGAACTAGAAGACTGAATTGAATCAAAGGAAATAATGATATGAAGGCCTGTTTGATGCAATTAGTCAATTATTTGAAATAATAAAAAAAACAAAACTATAATTAACTAGTTAATCTTAAACAATCTAAACAAAAAAAAGGGGGTTGAGATAAAAGAGAGGTGGATAATTGAATAATAAAAGGGGGATTTTTAAAATTGAATTCGAAATTATAATGAGAAATTAGATTGAGAAACTAAAGTTATGAATTGAAATTTATATTTATTGGATTTTTGATGGTATGAAAATATAGAATTAAATGACAGATTAAAATTTAGGACTGAATTCGGGTACGAAATCAGAAAAATCAGGCCGTATGATTAAGGACTGGTTCTGAACTCTAAGAGTCATAACCAGAAATAATGTTAGGACTGTAGCTTAAGATTTTAGAGTAGAATCAGAGCATAAGGTTGGTATGTCGGACCGCTAGATTAAGAACCGATTCTAGAAACAGAGAACTAGAACCAGACATAGAGAATTTCGGTCCAAAGAGGGTGCTACGGTCTAAAACTTAAAAATAGAATTGAATAATTAAACTAAGGGGGAAATCCTAAGTCTAAAATAATTAAACTGTGGAGAGGAATCATCAAAGATTCGGGAGTTTGAATCTTGAAATCATGACTAATTTGCTCTATGGGCTTGTCCTCGGAGTTCTCTGGTTTCAAAGTTCCAAAAAAATTCCGTTCTCTCTCAAAATTACCAGCCTCCTCGTGTTGTGTTTGAAGAGGATGCTACGGTCTAAAAATTAGAATCGGGGCTGCAGTGAGAAATCTCAGAGTTTGAATATTAAAATCATGGCTAATTTTCTCTAGGGATCTGTTCTCGGAGCTCTCTGGTTTCAAAATTTACGCTCTCGTTTCTCAAAATTTGCAACCTCCTCGTGTTGTGTTCGAAGAGGATGCTATGATCTAAAAATTAGAATCGGGGCTGCGGTGAGAAATCTCAGAGTTTGAATATTAAAATCATGCTAATTTGCTCTAGGGATCCATTCTCGGAGCTCTCTGGTTTCAGAATTTACGCTCTCGTTTCTCAAAATTTGTAACCTTTTGTGTTGTGTTTAAAGAGGATGCTATGGTCTAAAAATTAGAATCGGGGCTGCGGTGAGAAATCTTGGAGTTCGAATATTAAAATCATGGCTAATTTGCTCTAGGGATCCGTTCTCGGAGCTCTCTGGTTTCAAAATTTACACTCTCGTTTCTCAAAATTTACAACCTTTTGTGTTTTGTTCGAAGAGGATGCTATGGTCTGAAAATTAGAATCGGGGCTGCGGTGAGAAATCTCGGAGTTCAAATATTAAAATCATGGCTAATTTGCTCTAGGGATCCGTTCTCGGAGCTCTCTGATTTCAGAAATTACGCTCTCGTTTCTCAAAATTTGCAACCTCCTTTCTCTCTTCGAGAAAAAAAGCTTTTATAGGTTTTCATTCAATTACGCGCTTGTTTCTGAACGTTCAACTGAATTGCTCGCTAGTTTTCTGGCGCTTAATCGCTTTGAGTCGGTCACCGACTCAGTGAGCGATGGGCTGAATTACTCAGCAGGTTTCCTATTCCTAATGAAATCAAGACTAATTGCGCGCGTGGTGGGATGTGCGTAATCCGATTAAGCATATTGACTGAAGCACTGAATTGAGGAAACGTAGGAGTCAAGGGTAGGAGGCTAAGTCGGGCGTAGGCCAATTGTGCACTAGTGGTGTAGCGCTCAATCCGATCGCGCGCCTGTTTTCAGGCGCGCAATCCTATCTCGAAATGGTCTGTGAAAGGAAGCTGGGTCTCAAAGGGGACTGATTGCACGCTTGTGGTTCTGCGCGTGATCGAATTACATGCAAGTTTTCAGGCGCTTAATTTAGGGTTGTCCGGGTATGGTCTGAAGAATGGAATGCAGGACTATTGTTTCAGTCTGCATTCTGACTATATACAATTGCTTAGTATATAGCCTCCCTACGTTGGGATCTGAGCCACAAAGCTATTGTTTCAGCCTGTGTTCAGCCATATACAGTTGCATGGTCCCATGTCGAGGGTTAAAAAGGTCAAGGGCTGACCAGACGAATTCGTGTACTCCGAGAGGGTGAAATAGGGGTGTCTACAATCGTGGACCGCTATGGGCAGATTAAAAGTAAGTAAATCAAATCAGTAAGCCATGAAAATGAACTAAACTCCACAAATCATATGTGTAAGTCATTTAAGCAAATCGAACTTCATAAATCAAATCTATAAGACTTGTAATTTGAACATAAGAACCGTAATTGGATCTGTACGGCGGGTTACCCGTAATTTGAATTGGTACGGTGAGATATCCGTAATTTAAATCGGCATTGCGGGATATCCGTAATTTGAACCGGTGCGGCGGGATATCCGTAATTTAAATTGGTATGGCAGTTTATTTGTAGTTCATTATTTGTATCGTGCATTGAAATTCAAACATTGAATCTGATACTCCAAACTCACTATGTGAGTTATGTAAGAATGTGTAAGACCAGCATGGCGAGATATTTGTGATTTGAATGGTACGACAGGATATCCGTGACTCGACTAAGTATGCTATGTAAGAATATGTGAGATATGTAAGTGAATGTTAGTTAACTCAGTAAATCTAAGATAAGACATGTAAGTGAAATCAGTTTCAGTTTTGATGAGAAAGTGCCTTTGAAATCAGTTTCAGTTTTGAAGAGAAAGTGCCTTTGAAATTAGTTTGCCATTGAAATTAGTTTCAGTTTTGATAAGAAAGTGCCTTTGAAATCAGTTTGCCTTTGAAATCAATTTCAGTTTCGATAAGAAAATGCTTTTGACATCAGTTTCGGTTTTGATAGGAAAAAGGCCTTTAAATTCAGTTTCTATTTTGAGTATGAAATTGTCATCAGTTTTAACATGAAAATGTTTTGATCTTTGTCTTTGAATTTATGCATCACTGATAAGATGTATATTGGTATCAGTTTTCTCTACTGAGCTTAGTTGTTAGCTCACCCCGACTATACGTCACAGGCATAGGTATAACACTTAACAGGACACCGAACTTGAGGATTAAGGACTTGATGATTTGTAAGATTCCGGGATCGTGGATTTAGTACATCGTGGATAATGGTAAGTTTAAGCTTGGTACACTCGTGCTATTATACATGTATTCTACACCACTATTAGGTGATGGTTGGCCATCACCGGTGGTTTGTTTTTGTTCACTATTCATATTGGATATTAGAACTGGAGATTTTAATTATGCCATATGCATTATCTGCTTTGATTTCTACATGTGTGTGAATGTACTAAGTATTCTGTGTTAGATTGTGATCTACGATCTAGCGGTCTAGGTTTTCCCATTTGGTTATATATATATATATATATCAAAAAATTTAGGTTGGGAAAATCCAGGCTGTCACATCGTAACTGTCCTCTTGCAGGGTTGTGAGATGGGTGAGGGTCTGCTGTTGTAGTTGGCATAGTTCACCCATTTGCTGACAGAATTCGGAATGGGTGAGGATGTCTCCTTGCTAACCAGCAGGAGGAATAGGAGCTTGCTGGACTTCTTCCACGACCGGGGTAGGTTGTAGAAGAGTCCTGTTCTTAACACTAAGTTTAGACCTCTTATGGATTTGACTCCACATCTTTTTATCAAAAATTTGAACATTGTCGGTCCTCCTAACCTTGCCTGCGGGTATCCTATATGGTTCTTCGCATTCAATATCCTCATGGCTGTTAAGACCTGAAAAGTACCACTTTTCACCCCTTAACTTAACCTTTGATTAGACCCTTAGCCACCTAATAAGTTCTTGTTAAGTGTTTTGTGCAGGTAATAATCAGCAGTGAAATAAGGCCAAGAATCCTATTAAGGAGCCTGCTTTGGCCCCAGATATCCCTCAGAAGAATGAACTCTGAATCCAGACCTGAAATGAGCCTCGCGCAGCTAACCCAAGCTTTAGAGGATTCAGGAGAAATATGCCCCGCGCAGTTCAACTGAGCTTCCCAAGGCTTTACAGCAACCTCTCGCGCAGATGAATGACTGAAGAGCTTCAGAAACTCAAACTCACGCAGCTCTTGCGAAGCTCAAGAGTAGAACACATCGCACAGTGTCGTGCAGTTCAAAGTAGACCTCTCTCAATCTCACGCAGTTCGCTCAGAACGACTGAGGAGAGAGAGCTTCAGAAGATTCCTTGCATGCGTGCGCCGGGATGTAATTATCAAGAAGAGCGCCGTGCGCTTCATTCAAGAAAGAAAACATCCTAGCAAAGGCAAATCCAATCTCGCGAAGATCGAGTGAGACATAGGACCTCGCACAGTTCAAAACTCAGAAGAGCCTCGCGAGGCAACTCGCGAAGTCCAAGTAAAGAGAAGTGCTCGCAAAGTTCTTGCGCTGCTGCCCAGCGAAGATCGATCGATCGCGCGACTGCTTGAATTTCAACCCCGCGACACTTGAGACTGTGTTTTCTATTCAACCTCGCGAAGCCCAATCTAGCGAGAGCTCAACTCTCTACCGCGCGACTGCCTGAAGAGCAAACCAAGGCAACCTCGCGACGGCTGAAGCTTTAGTGTCAAATCATCCTAGCGAAGAGCAAAGAGCTACCACGCGACAAGTCTGGTAAACTACAGCTACCTAGCGAGGCTCTGACCCTAAACTTCCATCTCTTCAGCAGAGGACCTTCTGGGTATTTCTAGCGATTAGGGCACGCACTCCCACTCTCAAATCTTCGTGCATGTGCCTCGAGGCATCCAAGGATCATTATTAGGCCACGTGGCATCGTTAAAATTAGGGTTTCCTAACCCTAATGCGCCGCCACCCCACTGCTATATAAACCCATACCTGAGCTTAGGTTTAGGCATCTGGGAACCCATCTCAGATCATTTTTCTTTTCTCTTTCTTTTTTTAGCAGTAAGTAGTTTTCTTTTTCTTTTCCTTCTCTTAATAGTCCAGCATTTGCTGGCTATGCCTTTGTATGTGTTTTTGAATTAGCTCAATGGAAGTTTTGCAATAGGATCTATACTTTGTGGGATTGTTGTTAGTGTGTGAGATGCTCTGTGCAAGGCTGCTGCCTTGTGATCCGCCATTGCTTTGGCTATTTTTCAAAACAATGGAGGACTGATTCTAAGGGCCACTCAGATCCAAGTGACCTGTGTGTCTGGGCTATCATGGTCCTACAGCCTTAGCCCCACCACAGGACCCACTAGATCTGAAATCCCCATGGGAGCTTGAGCTGGTAGCCTTGTGAGCATGGTGGTAGCAGCGATAATCTTATTTTGTTTTGGACTCCATGAGGAGGATAACCTCTGGGATAGTCTGTGACCATTTAAGTGGACAGATTATAGCCTTAGGGTGATTCTGATTCATCGATCCAAGATGGATCCTTCTTCTTTACACCTGAGCTTGTAGAAGCCTGGTGAGAGATTGTACAGAGGTAGACTCCCCCATAGTTGTATAGATCCACCATCAGATGTTGGATCTAATCTAGTTATAGAGATTGTAGGTTGGTGACTGGACCATTGTAGCCTCGCTCAAGTAATGGACAGCTAGATCGAAGGTTGTACTCAATCTCTTGCTGGTTCTATGTGTCTGGGCTGTCATGGTCCTACAGCCTTAGCCCCACATATAGAGCTTTAGAGGTTGAGGTTCCCTATGGATTCTTGAGCTGGTAGCCTGGATGAAATAGTGCCTGCAATGATTTACTTGTTATGTTCTGACCCATCCCTGGATAGTGCCTCCCCTATGGGATAATTTGTGACCATTCAAGTGGACAGGTTATAGCCTTAAGGGTGGAATCATGGCAGAGTGATGGGTTGGATCCTTTCTCCTCAGAGGTGATAATGTAGCCTCTGAACAGGATTTCTATAACATCAGATCTAAATCTAAGTTACAAAACTTCTCTGACCTTGGCTCAATAACATACTTCTCACCCTTTTTATACTTATTTTCCACACTCCATCCATCCTCTCAACACTTTCTGTAGTTTAGTTATTAGAATACTTAGAATAAGTGACCTTAAACTCCCCTCCTTCTAGGACTGCCAGATTTGTAGACAGATCTGGAGGGACTACTAGAGATGGCTCCCTTGGAGCATTAGATCACCTTTCCCTGTGGGACAAACTCTTACTTATCAAAACTTGCTACAAAGGACCCTGTATCTTGCAGGTCTAGGACTTCTGAGTTGTGCTGGATTCACCCCCTGTTTTACTCTGTCTTTGATTTTTAAATAACTTTCACCACCAACCAATAATCAAAGCACACCAGAAGTAGTCAACAAGTTTTTGGCGCCGTTGCCGGGGAAAGATGATCTATTAGTAGACCCTTAGTTTTTGTATTCTTAGTATTCTTTGCACATGTGAATAATTGATACTGCTGACATAATTTTGAACCTTTCTTGCAGATCTGGACAGCAGCAGTGAAGGATAGTTGGACTGCAATTGGAGCTTAGCTACCTCTGTTTGCAAACTCTCTGACTTTTAAAGCTCTGTCTATCTTTCTTAAACAATTTTTTTAGCAGTATCTAGGATAGTTTAAATGTATTCTTTGAATAGATCAACTAGTTAGATAAATTTATTAGTGTACAATTATTCTTTTGCAATGTGCCTGCAAGAAGCTTTCCTTGCTGTTGGTGTGCTTGTATGCTAGGGAGGAGATCCCTCAGCCCTGCTTTAGAGCCTCTTAACCCTGAGTTAGAAAGGGGAAGGAGACTTAGAAGAGACAGGCACACCACAGGAGAGCCCCCAGGAGAATCTGTGACAACAATTATGGGTGAAGAACAACCCAAAACCCTCAAGGAGTTGAATGCTCTGGATGACTATAACTCCCCTTTTAGCATTCAATTCCCTGATGTTCAGGGGAACTGTGAGATAAAAACTTCAATCATCCAGATGCTGCCAGCTTTCCATGGGCTTAGCAAAGAAGACCCTTACAGGCATATTGACCAGTTTTGGCCTTGTGCACCACTTTCAAAATCATTGGTTTGGGACCTGAGGCTACTAGGCTCAGACTCTTTCCCTTCTCTCTGAAGGATAGGGCCAGTACCTGGCTGACCACTCTTCCCAACAATAGCATTGCTTCATGGAAAGACCTGCAGACCAGATTCCTAACCAAGTTCTTCCCTGAGACCAAAACTAGCCAGTTGAGGAAAGAGATTCTTGTGTTTGCTCAATCCCCAACTGAGGATTTTAACCAGTCCTGGGATAGGTTTAAAGAGATGCTCAAACAATGCCCCCACCACAAGATCCCTGAGTGGCAGCTTGTACAAAGCTTCTACAATGGGATTGATGAGAAAAATAGAGATATGGTCGATGCCTCTTATGGTGGATCCTACATGCACAAGACTGCTGAGGAGGCATGGGAATTGTTTGAGGTGATTAGTGAGAATGCTTTTCAAAAGCCATCCCTGGCAAGAACTAGTCAGGAATCTGAGTCAAAGGTGGGGCCTGCTGCTGGATCAAAAGGAAAAATTTATGAGGTGTCTGGGAACAATGACCTGCAGCTGCAGATGGCAAACCTCTCTGTGAAGTTTGATAAATTATTGACTGTGATGCAACCCAGAAGGGCTGCTCATGTGGCGGAGGCATGTCTGATATGCCAGTCCCCACAGCACACAGTAGAGGAATGTCCATCTGCAGGATAATTTCCTGAATTGATGTTGGAACATGCTGCTGCTGCTCAATCTTATGGCCAGCAACAATCTGGGGGCTACAACAGGCAGCCATATGGATACCAGCACCAAAATGCTAGCTACCAATAGAGAGACCACCCAAATCTGAGGTGGAAGCAAGATAACTACATGCAGCCCCAACAGATGTTGGCCCTACCACAAAGGCCACAACAGCAGTTCAATCAAGGGAATGCCCCTAGGTCTACCTTCTAGCACCATCAGCAGCAAAATCAGTTGGTCTTACCCCCTTCTCAACCTAGAAATACTTCTTTCGAGGACCAGGTCTTGACATCACTGCAAAACCTGGGTTCCTTGACTCAGACTGTGAACTCTCATGGTCAGAGCATCAAGAAGATGGAAGAACAGATTGGACAACTAGCGAATACCTTAGCCAAAAGAGAAGAGGGAAGGTTGCCCAGTCAACCAGTGGTTAATCCCAAGGGCCAATTTTTGATTGGTGAAGGATCCTCAGACCCTGAAGGGGATCTTTCATTGAATTGATAATAAGAACTGTGCACCTTTGTATAATTTGTACTTTACAGTTTATAGGAATAGTTAGAAATCTTGTTGGAATTTGAGTTTAGTGCTTTAATGCCTACTTTTATACCAGCCCCCCCTGTGTGATAACTTCAAGTGATTAAATAATGATGTAGTATTTGAATGCTTTGCGTGATGTGTGACTTTAATGCCATGAGAGTATGAGAATTTGTGAATGTTTTATAATGCTTATGGGTGTCCCTGGAAGAGAGTCTGTGAGAGAATCCACCCATAAAGTAAGGGTCAAAAAAGCTGACTACTGGGTGAGTGAATTCTGCCTCGGTTAAGCCATCGCGGGGTTCTGAATAATGGGTTTAGTCCCATCTCGCGCAGTTCATAAAGAACTACTTTGTTTTGCTGTCCGAGTTTCAGATATAACTGGGTGGGCTGCCTCGCGCAGTTTAAAGGAACATCTAATCTCGCGACCCATTCATTCCCAGCCAGCGAGCGGACATTTTCAAAGCGCGCCGAGCCTCGCGATATTTAAATCCCACCCCACGCTGCTTTTCCTTACTGCTTTCTCTTTCCTCTCCTACCAGCGAAACCCTAGCTCCCACTCCTCTAAACCTCTCTCCTTCAGCATCCTGTCTACAGATCATTATTCACTTTAAAATTCTGGATTTTTGTTCTTAGAGCTTCCATCAATAGTTGCCCCCTGTTAAGAGCTCTTGCGATCCTCCGTGCGTCCAATTAAATAGAACCCTAACTTTTAGGGTTAGACTCAGCTCCTGATATTTCCTTTCAAAATTTCAGCTGCACACTCACCAAGGAAAGTTGTGATGGCTCCTAAAAGCGCACCTGTGAAGAGAGCCAGGGACAAGGCCACTGTGGAGCCTACCCCTAAGAAAGCCAAGTCCTCTACGGCTTAGCAAAAAGGGAAGGAGGCGGTCCCTGAGGTGGCTGCACCAACACCGGATTATTCGACGCCCTCTGAGCTGCTCATTTCCATTCCCTTAGAGCCAGAAGCCATTTTCGATATCTCTTTCTTCGAATCAGAGCCATTGTCAGCACCTGCCATCGAGTTCTTGCGCAAGGCTGGTTTGTTCCCCTTGATGCAAATGATTCATGCACTAGCCTACCCTAGGTTAGTGCAACTCTTTTACCAACACCTTAGGGTCAGACCAGACACACGGGGGCAGCCTGGCCTCCTTGCATTAGTTGACAATTTTGAGATGTTGCTTAGCCCGGAGTTAATCGCTGAAGTCTTGGGCATCCTCGCCGCTTTGATCCCAATCGCGTTATGGTGCCCTGTGAGTGCCCCCATTGACACAATTGCCTGTGCCATTACCAGAGGATTGAGCTGTGGACTCCATCCGAAGAAGAGATTTGGAGCCCAAACTGCTGTTTATCGATCAAGTTCTGAGGAAGAATATCTATTGCTCCGGCCATCAGCAAGAAAGGAGGACACCAATTGCTGATGCTCTCTATTCCTTTTCTTTAGGCCATGGATTTAATGCTGCATGGTTGATCTTCGAGGCTATGAAGGATACAATGGTGAAGCTGGGGCTGTAAAAGAAAATCCACACTCTCCCCTATGGAAGACTCATCACGAGACTACTTCTGAAGGGCGGGTACAAGATACCAGTGGGGGAGTTATCTACTGACCTCACTCCCACCACTTTTGCTAAGAGACAATGGGGGATTAGTAGAAGTCTAATGGATCCCCAGAAGAAGAAGAAGAAGGCTAAAGCTCAGAATGTCTCAGAGCAGGGAGAGGGAGCTGTTGTGGCAAAGGCCACCCCTGCCCCCAAAAAGAAGGCTAAAACCCTTGCCTCAAAGAAGGTGGCGCGAGCTTCTGTCACCTCTGCTTCTGTAGCAATCCCTCCATCCACCACTCTTGCCTCTCCACTACCTTCTTCACCCATTTCATCTCTCCCTTTTCCTCTTTTATCTCCTTTTTCCATTCCACCTCCAACTATTATCCGTACCTGGGAAGAAAGTGTTGAACCCCAGGACACCACTCCACCTTCACCCACCATACCTCAATCCACAACCCCAGTCTCTCCCATAGCATCAGATCCACACCCTGACAACCCACCCTTGATAACCTACCTTAAAAAGAAAAGCTCTCACACTACCCCTGCCTCATTTTTACCCACTTCCTCCTCCCCTGTCCTTCCCACATACACACCCCTTATTGACCAACCCTTAGTCCCACCTCTCCATGACCTGAACTTTAACCTAGCCACCACTTCAGGGTATCAAGCCTTCATGACCACCTTGCTTGATACCTCGCCCACCCAAGACATCCCTCTCCCTGAGTCTCCTCTCCCTTCACCACATCATTCGCCAGACCCCCCCTCCCCCCCTACCACTTTCCATCATGCCCCCACTTCCCCTTTCCAACCTGTTCCTTCTTATCCTCCTACTCCACCTCAACCAATCTCAGATACCCTTACTCATATCCTTTCCCTCATACATGACCTCCAAACCCAACTATCCAACACCACACAGACCCAAGCCCAAATGCAAACTGACATAACCACCATACAATCCACCCTTCACACATTGACAAACCCACCAATCCCAACACAACCTCCTACCACCCCATTGACCCAACCCCCTCCCACCTCTGACTCCCTTGTTCCAACAGACCCCACCCCCATTGATTTACCTCCATCCTTCCTCCATGATACCATACCCGACCACTCCTTTCCCTCTCTCCCTATCTTTCCACCTCTAATACTACCTCCCCCACAATTTGCCAACACTTCTACCCAAATGGACCCCATTCTATTCCTATCCACCTTTCCCATTCCACCCCCTATTTGCACCCCCACCCCTTCCATTTCAACCCTTCACCATCCCCTTCTTCCCTTACCCTGAACCATCCACATCCGCTGCCCTTCCTTCATTTCATTTTCCACCCATACCTTCCACACCCCCTCTTCTCCCACCCCCTCCTCAATTCACTAACCATTCCACCCAGACCACCCCAACCATTTCTACAACCCCCACTTCTCTCCCCCAGGATCCATCACCATCTCCTCCTTCCACTCCATTTCTACCAATCTTGCCCAGACACTCCTACTACACCCCTCCCTACTTCACCCTCCTCCATGCCATGAGGGACAATCCCTATATTAAGAGGGATGTTCTCAATGGCATGGCCCAACTTTGCCAAGCCATTGAATACCCCTTGCTACAGAAACTTAGTGACTTGAAGCTTGCTCACAACGAGCAGCTGCGAGATATTTCCAAAGGGTGGGAGGCAATTTTGGAGACATCAAATGCGAACAAGGCTGCAACAACATACTACTGAATGGCTACTGAGATGGAAAAGGCCAATGTAGAGAGGGTGAAAAAGCACAACCGGCTATTAGAGAAAAAATTGAACAATGCTCAGGAGATTAACCGACTCAGTAAGGAGCTTGCAGATACCAATCTCCTGTGGGCTAACAAGAAAATTGAAATCTTGGAACAAAGAGTTGCTTTCCTGCTGTCCCAACCTATCCAGGCCACCCCCATTGCCACCGCTCCCCCTGAGGCCCCATCTTCTTCCACACAACCAGGCCCATCTTCTTCCACTGCCCCTACCCCAACCCCTACACAATCTATTCCCCCAACTCCCACAACCCCCACTCTGGTAGCTCCTCCTGTTCCTCCCCAAATGCCTACTGCAGTTCCTTCTGCAATACCTACATACCTGCTGTTCTCAGAATCCCTACTGCCTGCTCTACCTCAAGTGCCCCCCTATTCCCTCTCCCCGCCTCAAAGGAAACGCACCCCTTCCAAGAAAAAGCCCACTTCTAAGAGAGCCACTGCAGCCAAAAAGGCAAAAGGCCGGCCCCTCCATCCCCACCTCCAAAGGTCACCAGAGCTTCTGCTCAGGATGATCCCCATGGGTGCCTCCTTTCCAAAGAAGAACGCAGACAGGTTGCTGCTGCCCTTGGATTGGACCCTACTGAGCTCTTTCCTTCTGATTCTGACTCTGATGCTGCACCACCTCCGGATCCCAGTGCCCAACCTACTGTTGCTGCTCCTTCCTCTGGCCCTGTGGCATAATCCTATCCTCAGCAAAGGAAAGTTGCTGCAAAGAGGACCACTCCCCCAACTCGCTCTTTGAAAATTTGAATAGAAACATCTGCCCAGTCTGAGGAGGCACCACCACTAAGCAAGCCCGTGAAAGGGAAGGGCCTTGCCATTCCTACAGTGAAATCACCAGATCCGACTCCTGTGGCTCCCCCTAAACCAGAAAAAGGGAAAAGTCCTCTCCTGTCTCAGGTGCTAGCCCCAGCCGAATCCCCCGTTGCCCCTCCTGAGCCAGCACAAGCCCAATCATCTCCTATTCCCCCTCTGCCTCAGCAAGGGCAAGCCTCCAAAGGTAAGGGCCCCAAAGGAAAATCTCCCACCAAACCCCCTGAGCCAACCACTACTAAATCGTCGGAGATCCCTCCTGAGCCCAAGAAGAGAAAAATGAGGGCCCGGGCTCCTACCATACCCAAAACTCCCGAGCAATGAAAGGCAGAGAGGGAACGAAAGAAGAAAGAAGAAGAGGCTCTCCTACAAGAGCATGCAAGGAAGATGGGCAAGGAAGATGGGATGGGATAAATTTTAAGACAGATTCTAACTAGATTGTACCTAGGAATTTCTCTGTTTCTTTTACAACTGTTCTCTTGTATTTTATACATTTCTAATATTTCATAGACTTTTCCCCTATCTTTATTAGCTTGCTTTGCCTGTGTGTTTTGTTTCCTGTTCTTTTCTTTTCTTTTCTGCTGTAATAAATCTGTTGCACATTGACCTTGAACCAGTGAGGACACTGCTCCTCATAGGTTTGGGGGTATGACAGGCAGACCCTGCCAATGGACTAGTTAACATAAGTGCAACAGACTCATCTGAGCAATATGGAAATGGACCTCTGTTCACTTAAGAATCATGAAATTAAGAAGTTTAAACTTTATGCAAACATTGGACATTATAAACTTCGAATATTCCACATTTCCATGATAATATCACCAAGGAAACCTACTTGTATCTGCACTTAGTGAATCATTAGAGAGAGAAAAAGGTGAGGACATACTTGAAAGTTCAAAGGATGACCATAACCAGTGAGAATTGGTCCTACAAAATTTTTCTATTCTTTGAGGAGTAACTAAGGCATATCTTTTAGTTCTAAGGACTGGCTGAGTCACTGTGCTCACTAGAAGTTAGGTAACTTCAAGTTGAAACAACTGACAGTACTCATGAGACCTAGGAAAGGATCAAGGCCTTCTCTTGGACAGTTTGAGCCTAAAAAGACCAATCCTAAAGCAACTGCCCTTGTCCATACCCCCTTTGAGCTTTAAATCCTAAATTTCTTCAAAATACACCTGAGTACTTGAACCTGAACCTATGAACCTGATTCAACCTACCCTCACTCTGAGAATTCAGAAGGTAAACGAGACAGAGTTGAAGATGGACTAGCCATGGTCAATATTAGGCGAATGGAGAAGAAGGATCTCAAAAAAATCTGACAGTATGGTAACTGAGAACATGGTGGCATTTCTGAAAAGTAAAACAAAATAAAAAGAAGGAAACTCCAGTAAAACGAAACAAAAATAATAATGAAGAGGAATAAGAGAGAAGTCAAGAGGAACTTTCATTGGAAAATCAAAATCAAGAAGAGAAATTGATCACTTCAAATCAGAAAATCTCAAAGAAGATGAAGGGAGCTGAATTATGGAAGGTGAAGTCATGAACCACCTCTGTGACCTACTGATTTCTCAAATTGGAACCCCTTTTCAACCATCCATTCTTTTTAACCCTACTCCATAAGCCACATTACAGTACAGTTAAAAGCCCTTGTGATCCAAAGTTGAGTGAGCTGTCATGTGAAGATAAGGAATTATCCAATCTATGGTGAGGAACTGACAATGATGTCCGCACTTAAGAACTCTGCCTATGCTCATGCTTACAAACCCAGTTGGGGGATGTAACTGCTCTTGAGCCTGTGAGAAACTGAACCCCTCAACAAACCTTTATGAGAGTATACCCTGCAAAGCTTTCTTTTGGGTCTGAACTTGAATGCATTATGTATGACCTTAACCTAATTTTCTGACATAAGGATAAGCTCAGTGCTGACACACACTTGTGCAGTTTTCTGTGATTACAAACTATTTGGAACTGCTGTGCAATCATGAGAGTTTATGCTGTTTAAGTATTGTGCAACCACTGATTTAAATTTCTTTTATGTGTATTGATTCAAGAGTAGACTAAATCTGATTCCTTAACTGCTCATTGGATGACATTACACTTTTGTTAACTATTTCATTTGAGAAGTTTGTGGGTGTCTTCACTGAAAACCCTCAGGAGACTTCACTCCTACACTAGGGATCACCTAGGGGTTTAAAAGGCTTGGTACATATGCTAAATGTATCCGTGCTCCCTATGAAAGTGGCATTTAATTTTTAGAGTAGATTTAATGTAGCTTTGCTAAGGGACTAGCAAAGATTAGGTTTGGGGGTGTGTTAAGACCTGAAAAGTACCACTTTTCACCCCTTAACTTAACCTTTGATTAGACCCTTAGCCACCTAATAAATTCTTGTTAAGTGTTTTGTGTAGGTAATAATCAGCAGTGAAATAAGGCCAAGAATCCTGTTAAGGAGCCTGCTTTGGCACCAGATATCCCTCAGAAGAATGAACTCAATTGACTGAAATGAGCCTCAAGCCTAACCCAAGCTTTAGAGGATTCAGAGAAATATGCCTCGCAGTTCAACTGAAGCTTCCCAAGGCTTTTACAAAGAACCTCACGCAGATGAATGATCAAGAGCTTCAAAACTCAAACTGCATACTCTGAAGCTCAAGAGTAGAACACATCGCACAGTGTCGCGCAGTTCAAAGCAGACCACTCTCAATCTCGCGTAGTTCGCTCAGAACGACTAAGGAGAGAGAGCTTCAGAAGATTCCTCGCGCAGGTGCCACGGGATGCAATTATCAGAAGAAGAACGCCTCGCACAGTTCTCGCGCCATTCAAGAAAGAAAACATCCTGGCGAAGGCAAAGCCAATCTCGCAAAGATTGAGTGAGACATAGAACCTCGTGCAGTTTAGAACTCAGAAGAGCCTCGCGAGGTAACTCGCGAAGTCCAAGTAAAAAGAAGTGCTCGCAAAGTTCTCGCGCTGCTGCCCAGCGAAGACCGATCGACCGCGCGACTGCTTGAATTTCAACCCTGCGACACTTGAGCCTGTGGTTTCTATTCAACCTCGCGAAGCCCAATCCAGCGAGAGCTCAACTCTCTACCACGCGACTGCCTGAAGAGCAAACCAAGGCAACCTCGTGACGGCTGAAGCTTTAGTGTCAAATCATCCTAGCAAAGAGCAAAGAGCTATCACCCGACAAATCTGGGAAACTATAGCTACCTAGCAAGGCTCTGACCCTAAACTTCCATCTCTTCAGTAGAGGACCTTCTGAGTATTTCCAACGATTAGGGCACGTACTCCCATGCTCAAATCTCTGTGCACGTGCCCCGAGGCATCCAAGGATCATTATCAGGCCACGTGGCATCATTAAAATTAGGGTTTCCTAACCCTAATGCGCCGCCACCCCACTGCTATATAAACCCATACCTGAGCTTAGGTTTAGGCATCTGGGAACCCATCTCAGATCATTTTTCTTTTCTCTTTCTTTTTAGCAGTAAGTAGTTTTGTTTTTCTTTTCCTTCTCTCCATAGTCCAGCATTTGCTGGCTATGCCTTTGTATGTGTTTTTGAATTAGATCAATGGAAGTTTTGCAATAGGATCTGTACTTTGTGGGATTATTGTTTGTGTGCGAGATGCTCTGTGCAAGGCTGCTGCCTTGTGATCTACCATTGCTTTGGCTGTGTTTCAAAACAATGGAGGACTGATTCTAAGGGCCACTTAGATCCAAGTGACCTGTGAGTCTGGGCTATCATGGTCCTACAGCCTTAGCCCCACCACAGGACCCACTAGATCTGAAATCCCCATGGGAGCTTGAGCTGGTAGCCTTGTGAGCATGGTGGTAGCAGCGATAATCTTGTTTTGTTTTGGACTCTGTGAGGAGGATAACCTCTGGGATAGTCTGTGACCATTTAAGTGGACAGATTATAGCCTTAGGGTGATTCTGATCCACCGATCCAAGATGGATCCTTCTTCTTTACGCCTGAGCTTGTAGAAGCCTGGTGAGAGATTGTAGAGAGGCAGACTCCCCCATAGTTGTACAGATCCGCCATCAGATGTTGGATCTGATCTAGTTATAGAGATTGTAGGCTGGTGACTGGACCATTGTAGCCTCACTCAAGCAATGGACAGCTAGATCGAAGGTTGTACTCAATCTCTTGCTGGTTCTATGTGTCTGGGCTATCATGGTCCTACAGCCTTAGCCCCACATATAGAGCTTTAGAGGTTGAGGTTCCCTATGGATTCTTGAGCTGGTAGCCTGGATGAAATAGTGCCTGTAATGATTTACTTGTTATGTTCTGACCCATCCCTGGATAGTGCCTCCCCTATGGGATAATTTGTGACCATTCAAGTGGACAGGTTATAGCCTTAAGGGTGGAATCATGGCAGAGTGATGGGTTGGATCCTTTCTCCTCAGAGGTGATAATGTAGCCTCTGGACAGGATTTCTATAACATCAGATCTAAATCTAAGTTACAAAACTTCTTTGACCTTGGCTCAATAACATACTTCTCACCCTTTTTATACTTATTTTCCACACTTCATCCATCCTCTCAACACTTTCTGTTGTTTAGTTATTAGAATACTTAGAATAAGTGACCTTAAACTCCCCTCCTCTAGGACTGCCAGATCTGTAGACAGATCTGGAGGGACTACTAGAGATGGCTCCCTTGGTGCTTTAGATCACCTTTCCCTGTGGGACAAACTCTTACTTATCAAAACTTGCTACAAAGGACCCTGTATCTTGCAAGTCTAGGACTTCTGAGCTGTGCTGGATTCACCCCCTGTTTTACTCTGTCTTTGATTTTTAAATAACTTTCACCACCAACCAATAATCAAAGCACACCAGAAGTAGTCAACAATGGCCCTCCAATAAATGGGAGATAATGTAGGCATAGGGCATAGAGACTAGGGTCCTACTGATTTTGCTTTGTAGATTAACGTTGGCATATTTCATACCTTCGTAGACCACTCGGGGGGCGTTGACCCATCTACCTTCATGGACGACAAAAAGGGATTGAAGCAATGCATCTATCCTTTCTCTTTCATGTTGCAGAGGATATAGGTTGCTTCTAAAGACCGCGTCTAAGAACCACATGCGGTCAGGTAATTGGTTTCGCTTTACGGAGGTGTCAGAGGCTTGCTGACCATCAGTCATTTTAGCGACCATTTGATGAAAATTTTCCTCTTTAGGGCGAGGAGCTAAGAGACCATGACTGCTATCGTATTCTGCACTGTAGTCCATGGTGACCGCAATGTCTTGAATGTCGAAGTAAAATTTTTGGCCATCGATTTCAGTGGAAAAACGTCCATCATTGTCCTTCGTTCGAAAATTTTGATAAAATAGTTTAACTAGATGGGGATAGAAGTGGGAATGTGCTGGTTGCAATAAGAGCATCAGATTGGCCCTTCACAAGTACAGTAGAGACCAGGCGGCTGTGTCATCATTGGTAAAGGCATCCATGTCCAAGGACCATTTGGGTTCAATGGCCTTATTTTCCCACCATGTGATGGGCTGTTCACGAGCCGGTGCCGGTTCGGATGTGGAAGGAGCTTTGCCCTTGGATTGCTTAGATGAGTTAGGGCATACGGGGGTTAATTTCGAAGCCATTTGCTTCTTAGGAGGCATGTATGCAATAAACCAGATGAATTAGGAGGTTTTCTTAGGATTTTACCTGAAAATAGCTAGAAATGAGATAAATCGGATTTGGTGAGGGCTTAGGCACAATGATCGGTAAGCCTAGAGAGATTTGGTGCGAAGGATTGGGACTTTCAAATGCAAGAGGACTTGGTTCACACGGGAGAGAGCGAGAGAGAGGGGCCCAAGCTTTGAAAAATCCAAAATGACGAATGAGGGTATCTCGGGCCCCATTTAAATTCCATTAGTCGCCATGACGACTATTAATCTCGCCGTGGTGAGCCTAAATCTGAAGCTCTCGTCGCGGCGAGGCTGAATCTCGCTGCGATGAGGTGTACAGCAAGTGGGGTTTTTAGTTTTATGGCCTCGCGATGTGATTAAGGTGGTCTGAGTCCCCGATTGCCCAAAGTGGCTACATGTGCATACTCTAGGTTGACATTGGTCAATTTATAGGTATAACTTATAATATATAGTGACTTTATATAAATGTCAATGAATGCCTACCGCTACACGCACATGATTCTTATCTAAGCACATAAATTTTTTATAATTAGTGACTCGGTTACAAAATTTACAGAATCGTGATGACCTTAGTCAAATAACTAGGGGTACTGATCACTGATTTTTGCCTCGCATTCCCATGTCGCTTTGGCAGTGGAGTGGTTACGCCATCGTACTAAAACAAGGGGAACGGATTTCATCCTCAACACTTCTCCTTGCGATCCAATATTTTGATCGGTTCTTCGGGCAGGGTTAAGTCCTTCTGCACGTCGATGGGTGAGTAGTCCAACACATGCGTCGGGGTCGCGTACGTACATGCGTAGCATTGACACATGAAAGACATCGAGTTGATAAGCTACTTCGCCAATAGGGCCCAGAATCTGGAAGGTCCAATGTATCGAGGACTTAATTTCCCACGTTTTCCAAAGCGAATGACGCCTTTAGTTGGTGAGATTTTGAGGAAGGCGTGGTCCCCCACCTGGTCTAACATGGGTGTCAGTATAATATGTAGAACTTGAAAAATTATAAAATGACCAATAATTTAACCTACCAGAAAGTTGAGATGGGCTCTTAAGGCCAACATAACTTTTTGGTTAGCTTTGAGCAACTTTTAAATGCTTGCAGATTGTTCGAACAGTCTCGTTTGTACTTTCAATCAAATCCGGGCCTAACAACACACGCTCGCCGATCTCTTCCCAGTTAAGCGGGGATTTATATCGGCGACCGTAGAGTGCCTCAAACGGAGCCATACCGATACTTGTTTGAAAATTGTTGTTATAGGCGAATTCAACTAACGGCAGATGTTTGTCCCATGAGCCTTGAAAGTCTAATATACAGGCCCCCAACATATCCTCAATGATCTGATTAACTCTTTTCGTTTGTCCGTCGATTTGTGGGTGAAACGCTGAGCTGAATTCTAGTTTGGAGCCCATTCCCTCTTGAAATCTTTGCTAAAATTGAGACGTAGAGAGTGGGTCCCAATTTGATACAATGCTCGCAAGAATGCCGTGTAGTCTTACTATTTCCTTCAAGTATAAATCAGCTAGTTTGCTTGCGGTATAGCATGTGCTATAGTTAGGAAATGCACAGATTTTGTCAATCGGTCTATAATCACCCATATAGCATTGTGTCCTTTCTATTTTCGTGGCAGCTCGAGGATGAAATCCATGGAGATGTTCTCCCATTTCCATTTGGGAATTGGTAGTGGTTGGAGTAGACCGAACGGATATCGATGATCGGCCTTAACTTGCTAGCAAACTAGGCATTTCGCCACATGTTTTGCGATATCTCTTTTCATTCTTTGCCACCAAAAATTTCTTTTGAGGTCTTGGTGCATCTTAGTGCTGCCCGAATCTATGGTATACATTGATTTATGTGCTACTTCCAACACTTCATGTCTCAGCTCAACGTTAGCCGGTACGTACAGACATCCCTTAAATGTCAAGGCTCCGTTGCCCTTCATTGAGAAGTCCAGGCAATTTCCACTGAGCACTTTCTGCCTGATAGCCATGAGTTCCATATCTACTGGCTGGAGTTCTCTGATCCTTTTGAAGAGTGTTGATTTAATCTTAATAGCCATCAGAGCTCTAGATTCATTCATCTCTAATGTGGCATCACATGAGTCCAATTCATCGAATAACTGCCACCTATGCATCCTTACCACAAGATGTGCTAGCTGAGCAGATGATTTCCGGCTCAACGCATTAGTCACCACATTTGCCTTTCCTGGGTGGTATTGTATAGAGTAGTTGTAGTCTTTTAATGACTCCATCCATCTTCTTTGCCTTAGGTTTAGGTCCCTTTGTGTGAAGATATACTTCAAGCTTTGGTGATAAGTGAAGATTTGAAATGTTTCCCCATATAGATAGTGTCTCCAGGTTTTTAAGGCATAGATCACAGCTGCTAGTTCGATATCGTGAGTGGGGTAATTTTTCTCATGGTCCTTCAGCTGTCTTGATCCGTATGCTACTACTTTCACATTCTGATTTAATACACAGCCTAATCCCGTGTGGGACGCATCAGTGAATACTGCAAATCCTCCGCTGCTATCAGGTATGGTTAGCACTGGTGCCACTGTCAATTTTTGCTTGAGTTCCTGGAAGCTCTTCTCGCACGCTTCATTCCACTAAAATTATACGTTCTTCCAAGTAAGTCGCATGAGAGGGCCAACAATCTTCGAAAATCCCTCCACTAATCTATGATAATAGCTGGCGAGTTCGAGAAAGCTCCAAATTTCGGTGATAGTCTTTGGCTGTTCCCAATTCACTACAACTTCTACCTTGGATGGATCTACCTTGACACCTAATTTTGAAATGATGTGTCCCAGAAAGCTCACCTATTCCAACCAGAATTCACACTTACTGAGCTTTGTGTATAATTGATGATCTTGGAGGGTTTGAAGTGCTAATCGCAGGTGCTGCTCGTGTTCTTCTCTCGACTTGGAATAGATGAGTATGTCATCTATAAAGACCACTACAAATCTGTCTAGATGCGGCCTGAATACCTGATTCATGAGGTCCATAAAGGATGCAGGCGCATTAGGCAGCCCAAATGGCATTACGAGAAACTCGTAATGGTCGTACCTTATGCGAAAAACTGTTTTAGAGATATCTTCAGCTCTCACTCTCATCTGATGGTAACCAGATCGAAGGTCTATCATAGAAAAGAATTTCGCTCCCTGTAATTGGTTGAAGAGGTCGTCTATTCCCAGGAGCAGATACCAGTTCTTTATGGTCAATTTGTTCAATTGTTGGTAGTCAATACACAGTCGTAAGGAACCATCTTTGTTTTTGACGAATAACACTGGTGCTCCCCATGAGGACACACTGGGTCGGATGAATCCTTTGTCAAGCAGTTCTTACAACTGCTCCTTTAGTTCTCTTAACTTAGCCGGTGTCATTCGGTATGGAGCCTTGGAGACGGGTTCCGTGCCTAGAGCTAAGTTCATAATAAAATTGATTTCTCGATTTGGTGGTAGACCTAACAATTCTGTTGGGAAGCCGTCGAGAAATTGACAGGCAATTGGGATATCAGGAAGGTCAACCTCTTCGTTCCTTTTCCTTGTATGTATGCAAGGAATCCTTGGCATCCTTTACTGATCAGTCGCTCGACTCGAATTGCTGATATGAAGGTGCCACCATTGGTCGAATACCAGTGGCTTTGAATGGTCTCTCCTTCTTGGGATAAAGAGTGACTGATTTTTCCCGGCAATTGATTTTAGCTCAAAGATTAGTCAGCCAATCCATGCCGAGGATGATGTCAAATTCTTGCATTTCGAGTAAGATAAGATCGGTCGTAGTTTGACAATATTCCATGGTGACAACTACAAATCAGCACACTGTATCCAAAATTTTTAAACTCCCAGTCGGTGTAGAATGGCTAAGGCAAAATCTAGGGGTTTCGGTGTGTACTCTCTCTCCCTGGCCATAGCTGGTGTAATAAATGAGTGTGTAGACCCTGAATTTATCAACACACGTGCTAGATAGGCGCATGTATCGCAGATCTTACTCAAATGGATGAAACCTAGATTTATGATATTTATGATGGCATTAATGGTATATACAATTTGTTATAACATAAGGTACAATGATTCTAGAGAATTCCTATTCATGCACCTTCTTCATCTAAAATGCGAGTAAGTAAACTGATAATCCAAGGAAAATCATTCCTTGGATGATGTCATTGTTGGTTTTGGTGTCATGCGTCGAAGCTGCATATGCCCGTCCTTGTATTGTGGGTCGAGTAAATCCCATGTTTGGCATCGCAATGTTGGCTCCCTTCATTTGCGGGCAATCGCGGATGTGGTGCCCCATTTGGCCACACTTAAAGCAGGCCCCGGTAGTTTTCCAGCACTCTGATGTTTTGTGTGGTCTTCCATAGCTTGAACATCTAATTTGTGGGGTGGAGGAAACCGTACGGGAGGCAATGGACTGAGCTTGTGGTACTCCCGCTGTTGACATCAGACCTGATGTATTAAAAGGCCTTGAAGGTCTTAGGGGCAAAGACGGTGCAACAGCTGAGTAGGGTGGTCGAGTTGTTGCTGTCGCGATAGGTTGAGATGGTGGCGGCATCAAATGTCGCGATCTCTTGTTGGTCTGATTTGAAGGATATAGCTATGTCTGACTTTTTCCAACTCTGTTTTGTTCCTCCTTCCTCTCCATCATGTTACCCACATCTCTTTCCACAATGAGTGCCAACCTCACTATTCGGTCATAAGTCATTGCCTTAAAACATGATATCCTTTCCTTTACCTCCGGTTTCAACCCATCTTCAAACCTCTGGGTTTTCATGAGTTTAGTCGCTATCAGTAGGGGCGTAAATCGAGATAATCGCGTACATTCCGTTTCATACTCACGTACGGTCATGTGTCCCTGTTCTAGATTAGCAAACTCTCTTTCTGTCTGCCTTCTCTTGGTAGTCGGGAAGTACTTCTCATTAAACATTGTAGTTAATTCAGCCCAAGTCCAGGGCACTCCTGGGGCTCTAGTCCTCTCCACGAACTTCCACTAGGGATCCGCTTCTCCCTCGAGTTGGAATGAGGCCCAACTCACTTGTTCCTCTTCGATACACCTAACCCTCTATAGGATTTTCTTGATTTGATTTAACCATGATTCCACCTCAAATGGTTTAGTTTGACCATAGAAGCTTGGAGGTCTCAATCTCTTAAACTCCTAAAACCCAGACGAATGATGCCTTTCCGTGAGTAGGGTCACGACATTGGCCACGTTCTCCAATAATTGCTGGTTGGTTTTAGCATTCCTTTCAACTTTGAGAGCATTTTCCCAGTTGTTTCCCACTTCGGAGACATTGTTGCGATTTCCTATTATTTATGCCCGTGGCTATACCTTGGTCATTTGTCAGACCGTCGGTAGACTCTATCCTTGGCCTTCCCCTACGTGGAGGCATTTTAACCTATCAAGGTCAAACAAAATATCACATTAGATCGACTCAGTCGACTTTAGAAGTCTATCCTAATATACGATGATCCATAATGACATTTGGTTCAACTTCGTTATAGCTATGGGCATAAGCCCAAGTCCTAGGGGTGCTCGAAAAATAGTGCTTTGACACCACCTGTGACAGCCTGGGTTTTCCTTACCTAAGACCCACACCGTCAGATCGTCTCATGACCGGAATTACAGTTGTATTATGGTATTAAAATGTAAATCACACTTCCTGACAGCTCAATCTTTACATAAAACAAGTACCCTGAGAGGTCGAGCCATCAATCAAGAAAGTAAACTTACAAGCGTGCGAAAAATCAAAGTCAATGTGCGCAACGCGAAAGCTGAGCTATCACAATAAAGCAAGATATAAAACTAAAGCCCAAAAAAATATATGCATCTATCATAAACCCAAAAAAATAATCCACCGGTGAAGGCCATTTTTCACCTAAACAGTGGACACATACTATGCAAAATCATCTCTCAAAATACGGGGTACTATACCAAATTCACAAAAATACACAAAAGGTGAACTCTGCACTCCGTGGGACTCTCAAAATAACGAAGGGAAATATTCTTTCGAATTCTCCTCCTCCTCCGCTGGATTATAATCTGGGTCCACAACTTGTTCCAGATCCCGCTCAGCATCAGCTCCTCTACTGTGACGTATAGTCAAGGGGTGAGCTACCATCAAAGCTCAATAGGGAACAATATACTAGATTTGCTTATTTTAACACATGGTTATTCATAGTTCATGACGCATAGATATCATGATTACTAGAAAATAAAAGCATTGAATACATGTCCAAATCGATGCATTTCATGAACGTAAATATTTCAGATTTAAGAACAATGGATGTGAGATCAAGAACAACATAATAGAACATGAAAACATGTAGAACCAACAAGTAAGAGAGCATGTACAAGATCATGAGCAAATTACATGATCAAGCCCCTGAGCTACGTTAATAGGGTCACTTGAGCCCAAAATTCAAGCACCTTGGGCTACGTTATCAAGATCGCTTGCTATGAAATGTCAAGCCCTTGAGCTACATTATCAAGGTCACTTGATTAGAGACTCGACAGATGTGATAAGACATATGTAAATAGGACTGATACTGAAGATGCGAGTGAGTAAACAAGGCATGGTTCATGCAGTTTAACAATAATATATCGAGATGTTCAATGTAAAAGAAACATGTAAATCATGAACAAAGTATCAATTTGAAATCAGCAAAATGTATCAAAAGTTTGCGTATACGGTTACTAAAATATGATGCTTACTACTTGCACCAAAGACATGAATTTCAAAGAAAACAAGCAAACAATGTAATTTTTTCCCTACCTTATAGTTGAAAAATCAACGCATAGGCTCACACAAATTAAGATACTTTCGCTTTGGTTTGTTCCTCGTCTTTATCCTAAACTTATATGTCACATATGCAAACACGGGTTACAAGTCATGATGATCATAGGCGGCGGCTCACGAAGCTTAAAAACCCTTCACACACTCAAGTGTACATGTTCAGGGATCTCGTAGCGGCAAGATGCAGGGTTACCGCGGTGAGGTCTTCAGGTGCCACATGGAGCACAAAGCTCGCCGCGGCAAGATTTTGGGTCACCACGGCGAGGTCTTCAGAAGATCAAGTCTCACCACGGTGAGAATGACCAGAGCCATTTTGGCTTGGAATTCACATGTAGCACTTGCCGCTGTGAGTGCTTTAGAAACTCTCTCGGGTGGCGACGTAACAAGTCACTGCGGTGATTCTGCTGAGAATGCTAGTTTTTTTTATCTTCTTGGGCTTGAAACCTCTACTTTTCATGGCATGGTTCGCATTCCATGCATTATTCTCCAATTCTATTTTGATCGCACGCATCAAGATTCAAGGCATCACAAATGGAGACACGGCCACTAGGCTTTACATGCGTTCAGATTCTGGCATTTTTGATGCGTGCAAATCCCAACAATTCTATCAAATAGAATCGACATTAGAGGATTGCGTCTCCCAACATTCGTTCGATCATGAATGCATGCATTTCAAGGCACCAGACGTTACTAATTTGATTAATGGATCTCGCGTGCCTACAGTTCATGGGATTTTGTCGCACAAAATCTTTGAACGACAAAGGAATATGGATTTGACGAAAAATAGAGTTTGAGCAAGCGGAGAGCTTAGGCTTTTACCTCTTCGAACCTCTCATCTGTGAAGTCTCCGACCTCTGATGACGATGTTCTCATTTTATACACGATCCCTTGATCATTGGTGCCCCATGAAATGAAGAGTCGTGATGTGGTTTACAACAAGGAGAATGGAATTTCTTCAAGATCTGGAGGGCAAGGTTCACGGATGGGGTTTCTTCAAAATGTCTCATAGCTCTAGCTCCTCTCTAGGGTCTTCAGTTCGTGCGTGGCACTTGCATGAGGGGCCAACTTATCTACATGGGTTGAATTTTGTGTACAACAACAACACCATGTTGTGTGTTGTGAGTGGTTTTTTTTTATTTCATGTGTACATGGCACACCACCATGGTGTACCGGCCTAGCACAAGTCCTCAATAATGGGCCTTGGTTTCATGGTTCTACTAATTAATGGGTTCGGTTCACACGAGCCTTAAGCTAGCAGGTCAAGGTCATCGGGCTTAACTCCCTAACAGGTCACGATTCATGGGTGATACAAGTGGCCCCTGCTCACACGTGTCTAGGGATACACCCAAGTTCGATGTACTGGTCCTGATCGATCTATGGTTTTGCTTATCGGTGTACATCAATCCGGTCAAAGGTATCGCATCTGCCTCGTGTACTTGTGTGTGGCAAAAATGCAGGATGTTACAGAAACCAACATCTGTAGTTCTCCAATTAGCTGATAGATCTTAAAGGAAGCCTTTGGGAATTGTTGAAGATGTGCTGGTGGGGGTGGATAAATTTTTCTACACTGTTGACTTTCTAGTTTTGGACATGGAACCTTCTAAATATAGTACCCCAATTCCTGTTATCCTGGGCAGGCCATTTTGGCCATAGGCAATGCTTGCATTCAATGCAGGTCTGGGGTGATGGAAGTAACTTTTGGAAATATAAAAGTGAAGCTAAATGTGTACAACGCTGCCAAGTAACCTCAGCTGGACAATGAGGATTGCTTTGTAGTTGATGGACTAGAGGAATTGGTGGAAGAAAATTTATCCAATCTACTGGATTGGGATAAAATTTGTGATGATTTTGAGAATGTGTGGACTGAGGTGGTTGAGCAGGAGGCCCCAACCTACATTGATGAAGAACAAAATACTTTGGATATTCAGTGGGCCTAGTGCAGCACTCCACTTGCAGACCCACATTGCTGCCCCTACCTCAACCCTCCAAGGCACCTTTGCTGCCTTCAGTGGTAAGTCCACCGGCATTAGAGCTGAAACAGCTCCCTAAGTCTCTAAAATATGCATTCTTGGGGGAAAAAAAAAAATTTCTAGTAATTATTTCCTCCTCTCTCATTGAGCAGCAGGAGGAAGAATTATTTTGTGTCCTCAAGAGACACAAGAGAACTATAGGGTGGACAATTGCTGATCTGGGAGGAATTGATCTATCTGTGTGCAAGCATAAAATTTACTTGGAAGAGGGTTCTAAACCCTCTAGGGAAATGCAAAGGAAACTAAACCCTCACATGTAAGAAGTGGTTATGAAAGAAATTGTTAAATTGCTTGATGCTGGGGTCATTTATCCTATTTCAGATTCTGAGTGGGTATCATCTATCCAGGTGGTCCCCAAGAAATCTAGCATCATAGTGATACCAAATGAGTTTGGAGAGTTAATGCCAACCAGAGAGACCACTGGTTGGAGAGTGTGCATAGACTATAGGAAGTTGAACTCCAAAACTAGAAAAGACCACTTCCCCTTGCCTTTTATAGATCAAATTTTAGACAAGTTGGCAGGCAGAGAATATTACTGCTTTTCTTAATGGATATTCTGGATACAATTAGATACCAGTGTTTCCTCAAGACCTGGAAAAGACCACTTGTATCTGCCCATTTGGCACCTTTGCTTATAGAAGGATGCCATTTGGACTGTGTAATGCTCCTGCCACTTTTCAAAGGTGCATGTATGAAATTTTTTCTGATATGATTGATAAGTTTTTAGAAATTTTCATGGATGACTTCTCAGTCTATAGGGATGATTTCAGTCAATGTTTGCATCACCTCTGTCTTGTGCTTCAAAGGTGTGAAGAAACCAACTTGGTTTTGAGTTGGGAGAAAAGCCAATTCATGGTCACCCAAGGCATTGTGATTGGTCATGGGGTATCCCAAAAAGACATTGAAGTTGACAAGGCAAAAATTGACCTGATTTCACATTTGCCCTCACCAAAAACCATCAAGCAAATCAGATCATTTTTAAGACATACTAGTTTTTATAGAGGTTCATCAAGGATTTTAGCAAGGTTTTCAAGCCATTGTACCACTTGCTTTGTTAAGATGTGTCATGTGTGTTTGATGTTGAATGGAAGAGAGCTTTTAAGATATTGAAGAAGTGTTTGAACTGATGTGTGATACATCTAACTTTGTTGTTGGAGCTGTTCTAGGACAGAGAAGAGGGAAACTGTCCTATGTAGTTTACTATGCCAGCAAAATACTACAAGAAGCTCAACTGAACTATACAACCACTAAGAAAGAGCTTCTAGCTGTAGTGTTTACATTGGACAAGTTTAGACCTTACTTGCTAGGATTTAAAATTATTATTTTTACTGACCACTCTGCCTTAAAGTACCTCTTGATAAAGAAGGATTCAAAGCTAGGCTGATTAGATGGATCTTACTACTGCAGGAGTTTGATCTAGAAATCAAGGACAAGAAAGAGGTAGAGAATGTGGTGGCTGATCACTTATCTCGGATTTTGGTTGAAGAAAGTGCTGCAACACCACTTGTAGATTCATTCCCTGATGAGCAGTTATTTGCCATCAAGTAAAGTGTGCTCTGGTTTACAAATAGTGTCAATTACCTTGCTCTAGGTAGGATCCCTTCCCACTGGTCCAAGATGGACAAAGATTTGTTCTTTTCACAAATTAAATATTTTTTCTAGGAGGATCCTTACCACTATAAGTATTGTGCAGACCAGGTGATGAGGAAATGTGTCCCTGAAAGTGAAATCCACAGTATTCTAATCATGTGTCATGAAAATGCCTATGGAGGTTACTTTGGAGGAAAATGACAGCAGCTAAGGTGCTACAGTGTGGCTTCTATTGGCCATCCTTGTTTAAGGATGCTTTTGAGCACTGCAAGGCCCACATGAGATGTCAAAAGATGGGTGGCATATAAAAAAGGGACTCAATGCCATTGCATCCCATCCTTGTAGTTAAGCTATTTGATGTTTGGGGGACTGATTTAATGGGTCCTTTCCCTCCTTCCATGGGTTTTAATTTCATTCTTGTGGCTGTGGACTATGTTTCTAAATGGGTGGAAGCTATAGCCACAAGGACAAATTATCACAAAGTTGTCCTCAGGTTTGTCAAGAAAAATATTTTCTCTAGATTTGGTACCCTCAGATTCATCATTAGTTATGGGGGGAGCCATTTCTGTAATAGATACTTTGAGAGCCTGATCAAGAAGTATGTTGTTACTCACAGAATTGCTACTCCATACCACCCACAGACCAGTGGACAGGTGGAGATTTCTAACAAAGAAATCAAACATATCCTAGAGAAAATAGTTAGGATGGATAGGAAGGACTGGTCTTAGAAATTGAATGATGCTTTGTGGGCTTCTAAGACAGCCTATAAGACTCCAATTGGAATGTCCCCATTTAGACTGGTGTATGGCAAAGCTTGTCATCTCCCAGTGGAGTTAGAGCACAGGGCCTATTGGGCCATTAAGAGCTTAAATATAGACCTAACTCCTGCTGGTTTGCATAGAAAATTGTAGCTATCTGAGTTGGAAGAACTAAGGTTGGATGCCTATTCCAATGCCAGAATCTATAAGAATAAAACTAAGGCCTTCTTTGACAATAACCTTCTGAGGAAGGACTTTACTGATGGAGCAAAGGTATGGCTTTTCAACTCAAAACTCAAGTTCTTTCTAGGCAAATTAAGATCTAGATGGGATGGGCCATACACTGTAATTCATGCATTCCCATCTGGTGTTGTAAAGATCATGGACCTCACTTCATGAAGGATCATGAAAGTTAATGGTCAGAGGCTCAAGCTTTGTGTAGAAAATACTATGGAGCCCTCTAAAACCATGCACCTTCAAGAACCCCCCACTGCTGAGTGATCTCCAGCCTGTGTATCACGTGTACCATAAATTGAGTGTGGTTTTAAGTCTTGCAAATATTGTCTTGTGTGTGTGTGGTATGTTATCTTAAATAATGATATATGCTGTTGTGTGCTGTGTGTGCAATATATGTTGTGATGGAGTATGATTGTGGTGGTTAGCATTAGGATTTTTTTAGTACATGAGAGTGTGCAAGTGTTCAGTATGGAAGTGTGCATGTCAGCACAAGGTTGAACTGACCTATTTTAAGCCTTCTTGACAGGCTCCTATGCCTAGCAGAAACTGCTCGAGCTCTACTCGAGATAATTTCTGGAGCCTCGATAGGCTCCAAAGCTTGAAAACAGCCTCTCGAGATCTGCTCGAGAGTTTTCACCTGAAGCCTCTACAGGATAGTGGGCTTAATGCCATCTGCTCGAGCTCTGCTCGAGAAATATAAAAATTGAAATTTTATCCTGTCGAGTTTTCACTTGAAGCTTCAACAAGTCACTGCATTCAAATGTAGCCTCTCGAGATTTGCTCGAGATCTTTCACCTGAAGCTGCAACCTCTCGAATCTCTAGTTCTCAGTGTAAAAGCCTGTCGAGCAGTTCACATGCATAACTTGACAGGCTAACATACATGACTGTCACCCACTCGAGATCCTCTCGAGCTGAACAATCTAAGCACCCAGCCTCTCGAGGCTTGGGTTCCTTGTTTAAAAACCTCTCGAGCAGGCAAATCTCTCTTTGTATTTGTTGCTAAAGCTCTCGAGCATAGACTCCTAGCCCAGATTTCCTTCTTCCTTCTTCACTGCATCATTTGCTCCAACATTCACACATTGCCTTGGCCAATTTGTTAAGTTACACAAGTCGATTAGTTTGCGCTTGGAAGTGTGGGATTTGATCCACTGTGCACCCTCCTCAACACAACCCTAGTTTATGGGTAAGTTTCTAAATTTTTCTTAGTCTGTACATCTTCCGGCATATTGTCACTAGATTGAGTGGCTTTTACTAGGGATTAATTAGTGGATTTTTGTTAGTGGACTTGAAATTTTAGAGAAACCTAGGGTTTGAGAAAGTTTAATAGAAGTTAGGGTTTCAATATGGCTGAGAATCCTGAGTTTGAGGAACCCTAACCACATTGCTCAGTCCTGCTGACACCCAACCTCTTTCACCAACCAGAAAATCGAAGAGGATTGCATCCTCTGTCCCTGTGGATCCTGTGGCCCAGCCATCACCCAAAAAATCCAAAGTTACTGTAAGCAAACCTGTGAAGAAGAAGGGTGAAGGGATTGTAAAGAAACAGAAGAAAGGAAAAGGTGCAACTTCTGAAGTTGACACCTTCACTACCCCCAATGAGTTTGTGGCTGGTCTTATCCTAGTACCTGAAACCACTTTTGATTTGCCCTTTTTCACCAAGGTAGACCTGGCCAATGTTGCCATTGAGTTTTTGACTAAGGCCTCCATGCACTCACTGATGAAGCCTTTGGAGGAAATTGTTTACCCAAGGTTGGTAAGGCTGTGGTATCAAAATATAAGACTAAAGAGTCTGGGGGAGGGCCAAATCAGCAGGACCCTGTGCTGATTGTGTTAATTGATGATTTTGAGACAGTGGTAGATGCCACTGACATAGCACAAGTATTGGGGATCCCATAAATATATGATCCATCTTGCAGCTTGGGACCCCCAATTAGTACCTCATTCAAAGAGATGGCCCAACAATTAACTCAAGAAAAGAAGGCCTCTGGTGATTCATTGATGAGGAGTGACTTCAGCCTAAACCTCCTATTTCATAGATAGTGTGTTGAGAAAGAATGTGTTTATAGGTAGACACCAACAAGAGATGAAAGTCCCCATTGTAGATGCCCTTTACTCTTTCTCCAAGGGGCACTTCTTCAGTGCTGCCAAACTGATCTTTGAAGGGATGAAAGATATTCATGGCAAGATAAAGAAGAAACAAAAAATGCAAGGATTACCTTACAGCAGGCTGATCACAGACTTGCTCAAGAGAAGAAAATATGTGTGGAAGGAAGGAGAACTCACTGATGAGTTGCCATTAGCTGAATTTGGAAGTAGGCAGTGGATAATTAGTTTTCATTGATGATGAAGAAGAAAAAGGAACCTAAGGCAGCCACCTCTACTGCTACTTCTACAGCTCGTTTTGGAGCACCTTTTGTACAGGCTTTTGCAGCCACCTCAGTGGCTCCCACAACATCCATTCCTCTTCCCATTCCAGCATCAGTACCACCATCTACATTACCTTCCACTCCATTACCTCCCATATCACCCTCACTACCTTCTATTCCTGCACCTATACCACTTCCACCACCTGCTACCCCACCTTACATGCCTACACTAATCATACAACTTGATACCCTACTAGCCATTCTTGCATCTATTCCCACTTCATTACCTTTCCAAACCAGCCTTGTGTCAGCTCCAACTCCTCCCATAACATGCCCTTTTACCGTCCCTACACCTCCCATAAAAAGAAAATACAAAAAGAGGGGCCACCACCCCATCACTGAACCAACTACCATAGAACCTAGCCTACTCATTGAACCCACTACCCTACCCACTGATATACAAAGCCCAATACCAGACCCACCTTCCCCTTTTACATATGACAATAGTGAGCCAATGGCTACTGCCATTGAACCACCTCATCTCATCGAGCCCATACACCCAATTCCCTCTCCTACCCCTACCCCTCCATTTTCCCTAACCAAGGCCAGTTCACAAGAGAAGGTTTCTCAACCCTAATGGACTCCATTGTGGAGGACATTAGGCATGAGTACACCCCTCTACCTGAATCCCCACAACCATACCACTTTAACCATGCCCCCACCTCACCATTCCAACCAATCCCTCCTACCCATCCTGCAACCCCAGCCATACTTGAACCTTTATCCCAAATAATTTCCCTCCTAACCTCTCTCCAATCCCAAATCCAAACCAACACTGAAAACCAGGCTTCCCTCCAAACTAGCCTTCACTCCATCCAATCCCTTCAAGCTTTTCACCCACCACCCCAACAACCCATACCTACCCCAGTCCCCACCCCTTCTCCAAGCCAACAACCTTCTACATTTGTGGCAACAGCTGATGCTGCCACACAAACATATTTTAACAAGGATGAGCGTGCCCTTATCCCATATACCTCCACCTTGACCTTTACCCAAACTGAATCCCTTGAGGAAGAGCTGACACTCATCTTTCCATCTAGCCTACCATCACCTCCAACCACAGGTATTGAGCTACTTATTATTTTTGAGGATCTAAATGACCCTGCTAACTGGGCTATTGTTCCTACTAATGCCATCTCCATACCTAAGTTGTACACCCTCATCAAGTATATGACTGCTGATCCATATGTGCAGAGGGATGTCCACATAGTGGTGGAGTTTGTCAATGAAATGGTCTAGCTTTTTTATGACAACAAAATTTCCCTGATGAAGTCTGATTACTGGAAGCTAATGGAGAAAGAACTGATGCACCATGAGAATGAAAAGAAGAAAATGCAGAAGCAGTTGGACAATGCACTGTCCCTGTAGAAAGTCTATGAGCAGAGAGCAACTCAGTTGGCCAAGCTGGTTGAGACACTTACATCCACCATCTCAACCATGAACCCCACATTCACAATAGGGGTATCTATCAAGGAGCCATCCTAAGAGAAGAGCAACACCAAGCCCAAGAAACCAGCTGTAATGAAAACCAAGTCCGGTGCTGCACAAGTTGACACTGTGAACAAAGGGAAAGCCAAAGCTGCAGGGGACCCAATAGAATTAGATTTTGATTCAGATCACTTGTAGGTGTAGTGAAGTTAGTTTGTATATGTTCTTTTCTTCAGTCATTGTTTATAGATGTTTTGTAGTGGTTTGTTTTTTGAGCATACCTGTAAATTTGTTTCAAATTTCCTCTCTTGTATCATATTGCTTATGTTAATGAAAATTTCTTCTGTGTGCCAATTCACATTCTGTACTTTCCTACTTTTTGTCATTCATGCTGCAAGTTAAATTCTAGGGTGACTCTGTAATACCTTTGCATACCCTGCTGCCCCTAACTCAATGTCCATGAAAACAGTGAGGACATTGTTTATGTTAGGTTTGGGGGTACGGTAGGGTAGACTAATGAAATGGTTAAGCCAAGTGCAACAGTATTGAAACATATGGAGTGAAATTCCACCTAACCTATTGTGAAAGAGGAAATTTTAAAAATTGTGCAAACTCTTTAACACTGAAACTCTTTGAAAATTCAACACTTCCATGAAATGATCATCAAGAAAATTTTGCATAATCAGTACGTAGTGAACCGATAAGTAGAGAAAAAGGTGAGGACATGCCCCTTGAGTTAAATTGAAGACCATACCCAGTCAGATTTATGCCTATCAAGTTTCTTTGAAGAGTGTTTTTGGCAATGTTTATGCTCTAAGAAATGACTGACTCAATATCTTTTCACTAGAAGTTAGGCACCCCCAAATTGAAACTAATTGGCAGTACTCATGACACTAAGGAGATGATCTAAGGCCTTCATTTGGACAGTTGAGCTACTAATGAAATTGCTCTTTTGCATACACTATTTGAGCCTTAAAATCCAAATTTTCTTTGAAAAACACCAGAATACTTGCACCTAAACCTCATTGACCTGATTCAACCTTACCCTCACTCTAAGATTTAAAAGGTAAAGGAGAAGAGGCTGAAGATTGGTGGGCTAGGTTCAACATTTGGTGGCAGGAGAAGAAAAGAAAGCCAAAAATAGTAGTGTATCAGTGGTATATGAGTGGCATTTCATAAAAAATAATAGAAAGAGAAGTACTTCATCTAAAAATTGAAAAGAAGAGAAGAAGCTGACCACTTTGGATCTGAAAAACATCAAAGAAGATGAATTAGTATTGTGATGAAGAAGGTGAAGTCATGAATCACACTTTCCCTTACTGATTTCTCAGTTTTGATTCCATTCTACCCCTCCTATTCTTTGTAAACCTTAATCATAAGCCACATTATAACCCATTAAAAAGGCCTTGTTGATCCAAAGTGAAGTGAGTTGTCATGTGGAGACAAGGGGCTGACTAATCTATGGTAAAGAGACCTTGAGGATGTCAAAAATTAGATTCAATGCCTATGCTCGTGCTTGCAGGCCTATTTGAGGTCTGTGACTGATCTTGAGCTTGGGAGAATGTGAACATCCTTGAGCTTCATTATTGAAAGATAGCCCTAGTGAGGATTGGGTCTTAAAAACTGATCTCATTGGGCAATGTTCAAACCAGATTTTGAATTCAATGGTGAACTTAGTACTGATTTTCACACACTACACTCTTGATGTAAGCTGATTGATTGTGATGGAAGGACCTGCTGATTCATGCGTTAAAATGTTTGCCATTTCTGGTATTAACATCCTTTGAATTTGAATGATTAAGGTGTGGAATGAAGTTTTATTTGCTAGAATCTGTTTTGCCAGCTATGCACTATGCTTAACTGCTTGATTGTGAAGTTTGAGGGTATCTTCACTGAAAACCCTTAGGAGACTTCACTCCTCCACTAGGGATCACCTAGGTGTTTAAAAGGTTTGATTCATAAGCTAAATGCATCCGTGCTCCCTACGAAAGTGGCATTTAAATTTTTAGAATAATTGTTTAATTTTTCCTTTGCTCGAGGACTAGCAAAGATTAGGTTTGGGGGTGCATTAATCACTGATTTATGCCACTTTCCATCTCCTAACTTAGCATTTACTAGACCTTGGAGGTGACTAATTATTTCCATTTGAGTGTGTTTTTATACTTGGAAATAAAATACAGCTTAATTCACCAGTCCACATAATGATGCCAAGAAGAGAGAATTGGAGGTCATGTCTTGAAGCTGACGAATTTATTGGGAGTGCATCATGGTGGACCCTACCATTAGGGCTGTTCAACATGCCCTGGGCCCCAAGATGCCCTACAGTGAAAGAGAGTGGGGTCCACACTGATTGGAGTGCAGCAACAGAGTGTACAAACTTTAAGAAATAAATCCAACAACTCGAGCAAATCTGAACCTTCATAAACATCCACTCGAGTTGTCTCGAGTGGATCACATACTCAGAATGTCAGTGTCGAGCAGTTCAGAGGACTGCTGCAACATCCACTCGAGTGATCCCGAGTGGATGCACCTTTAGAAAACCTATCTCGAGTCCCTCTCGGGCACTTCATTGCTGAAATACCCAACTACTCAAGCAGATATAGCTGCTGAGATGTAACCTGTCGAGTAGCTGAAGCATCCACTCGAGCTAGATGCTTGAAGCATTTTATCCTATCAAGTTGAATGCTTAAAGAACTTATCTTATCGAGCAGCAACTGCTGAAGGAAATAATCTACTCGAGCAGCTTCATCCAGGAAGACTCAGCCACTCGACCTAGAAGATCTGAAGCATTATCCACTCGAGATCCACTAGAGTTCTTCACTCAGGAACTTCCTAAAGATTTCAGCCACTCGAGGCACGGGTTCTAGCCTTCCCATTTAAACTTCAGGGATATTTTGGACTTTCCACAACACCTAGGGCACACTCCCCAATGCATTGTGCTTGCCCTAACTGTCAGGGGCAACACTTGGTTGCAAATGAGCCACATCACCAAGATCCTAACCAACCCGATTCTTCTTTTCACTGATTGGCCAATGCAAAAAGTGCTTTATGGATGGTATATATTGAAGAAAAGCATGCAGAAAAAGAGCTATCTGATGTAAGAGGAGCCTTGAGGGATATACTTGCTTAGATCATTTTTAGGGTTAAGTCATTTTTCCTTTTCTTCTTCTGTTAGCTCATCATTTGCTGGCTGAATCCTTTGTAATAGTTAGGATTGATTCAAAGGTGTAAAAAGGACAGTGTATAGTCATTATAAAGGGTTTGGAGTTTGCAGAAACTGCAGCCTTGATGGCTTACCATTGTAAGTACCTTTTTAAGCAATGAAAGTTATGTTTACTATTCCATTAAATCTGTAATTTCTTGTGCCTTGCATTTAGATCATTATAGGTTTTCTGCACCTATGGATGCTTGAGCTTGTAGCCTTACAAACATAGTGGTTGCAAGGTTTTCATGTTCTGATTTTAACCCCCATGACTGAAGTAAATCTCTGGGATAATTTGTGATCATTCAAGTGGATAGGTTATAGCCATAGGACTAGTCGGTATCTCAGGGTTGGATTAGATTCTTCTTCCTTGCATTTGAGCTTGTAGCCAAATAAAGGCAGCTGCATATCCAATCCTTGCTCTGTTCTACCAAGCCCTTTTTCAGTGATAAATCAATCTTTACCTGTTTACTTCTAATCCATTTTCTATTTATTTTTCCAAATCCATTTCCATCCTTCTCTCTAAAGCCCCCTTCTTTTACTTTAAATATGTTTTTTCTATTTTTGTTTTTAGCCTTGTGACACCCAAAAAACCCCTCTCTTACCTTTGCTTTCCTAGTTTAGGTTAGAGCTACCAGATCTGTAGGAAATTTGGAGGTCTACTAGTACCCTTATTTTTAGATCAAAAATCCTTGTGGGACAAATTCTTACTTATCAAAACTTGCTACAACAACCCTGAATCTTGCAGGGCTGTGTGAGTGTATTTACTTTGGTTTGTGTTCCAATCCCATATTTTATCCCCCTCTACTTCTATCCATTCCATTCTTTATTTTCTAAGGCACCTTATAGGATGGCTCCAGCTGAATTGAAGGAGTTGAAAGAGAAATTATAAAAACTCTTGGATAAAGGGTTTATAAGACCAAGTGTTACTCCTTGGAGAGCACTGATCTTATTTGTTAAAAAGAAAGATAGGTCGATGAGATTGTGCATCCACTATCGTCAGTTGAACAGGTTGACGATTAAGAACCGATATCCTTTACCCAGAATCGATGATCTCTTTAACTAATTACAAGGAGCAAGGTTCTTTTCCAAGATTGATTTGACATTCGGCCACCATAAGTTAAAAGTTAAAGCCGGGGATGTTCAGAAGATGGCATTCCAAATCAGATATGAGCATTACGAGTTCTTAGTGATGCCTTTTGGCTTGACTAATGCACCAACTTCATTCATGAATCTCATGAACAGGGTATTTAAATAACATCTTGATAAATGTGTGGTCATATTCGTAGACGATATCCTCATCTACTCAAAGTCAAAGGGAGAGCATGAGCAACATCTTCAAATCAGTCTATAGACTTTATGTGAACACCAACTGTATGCAAAGCTTAGCAAGTGTGAGTTTGGGTTAGAATAAGTGAGCTTCTTAGGACATGTTGTCTCTGAAATGGGTGTTTTAGTCGATCCAGCATAGATAGAGGCCGTTGTACAATTGGAACAGCCAAGGACCGTAACAGAAGTACGAAGTTTCCTAAGATTGGCTGGTTACTACATGAGATTTATAGAAGGCTTTTTCAAGATATCAGAGCCACTCATGCAGCATAAAAGGAAAAATGTGAAGTTTGACTGGACCGAGTCATGTGAGAAGAGTTTCCAGGAACTTAATAAAAGACTTACCTTTGCACCAGTGCTTACTATTCCATTAGGCTGTGGAGGTTATGTTGTGTTGAGTGACACATCACACAGTGGGTTAGGCTCTGTGCTTGATTAGTCAGATAATTTACCAATTTATTACCCTTAACTTAGTAATGCTAGACCCCAGTTTGCTACTAGCAAGCTAATGATGTGCAGATATTAAGGAAAAGCAATAAAAGAGAAATAAAGTTTTAATCTTTGTCAAAATGAACTAAAAAAGTGATAAGAAAGACGATTGAATGTAAAAGATGATTCGACGCTGCTGAAAGATAAGAAATCGTGCTTTATGATTGAACGAAGCCAAAGAAATAAGAAATTGTAATTTACGATTCTTCAGAGAAGACATTCAAAGTGAAGTGTAATATAGAAGAGAAAACGATCGATCGTAATATAGAATCATCTAGAGAGAAAGTTGTAACAGAAGAGAGAAATCGTAATTTTTGATTGTATAGAATAAAAGCTTCTCATTGCTGCTGATTAAGTGAAGACCCACACCACCATACACCAAAATAGAAGAACTCCTGAATTAGAAGTTTGGCAAATCATGGATCTGAGAAGATTGATGAAGAAAGATTCCTAAAGATCTCGATTGCTGAAATTAAGGAGAATTTTCAGAGGCGCATCAACTATCCGAAGCAAGGAAGGATAAAATTAGGAATTAGAGTTATATTAGGAATCTTTTTTTTCTTTTATTAGAATTAGATCAATATAAATTAACCCCTTATGACCTATAAATAAGAGGGCTCGACATAGGAATAATTTTATCGAAGGAATTCTCAGAATCAATTGAAAACTGAGGTTGGATTTTCTTTTGATCAATTTTGAGTAGTTTAATTTAGATATCCAAGGTTCCTCGATCATAATTGACGACTGCGATTGAGAGCTAGAAGATTATTGTAGATATCTGTAGTTTCTCAGAAGCAATTGACTCCTGCGGCCGAGGGGTGAAAGAAATATTTTTTTCTTTGCTTTTTAGTTTAGATTTTTTCTTATTGCAATTTACTACTTTGTAAACATCTCCAAGTTTTGATTTGAATTGATGACTCAGGTTGAGATTTCCAGATTAGTGTAATAGTTTTATTTTCCATCTTCAATTTTCTCGAAATTTGATTGATGCCTAAATTCTGGTTGGTTGCAGATTAGATTAAATCTGTATTCATAGGATTCTAATTTTGATTGACGCCCAATGCTTGGAGACTTAATATATGCTATAATGGTACTTTTAATTTCATAAAATATAAAAATAGGAGTGACTGATTGATGACCAGTATCGAAAAGTTTGAAGATTAGGATTTATTTTTTTGCAAATTAGTTTATAAAATCATTCTTTTATTCATATTTCTAAAGTAGTTTAAAATCTTAAAGAGAAATATACGTTGTAAAAAGAAAATAAAGATAAATCACTTCCTCGTGAGAACGATCCTATACTAGCATTATAATTTCCATTGAATGCTTGCAATAGGTTAAGACTTAATTAGATACACATATAAGTAGTGATCAATGCTTAACCAGAACCAGAAGGTTATTAGTTATGGTTTGAGACAGCTCAAAGATCATGAAAAGAATTATCCAATACATGATCTTGAACTAGCCGTAGTGATTTTTGCTGTGAAGATATGGAGACATTAGCTGTAAGGAGAAACTTTTGCGATATTTACAGATCATAAAAGCCTCAAGAACTAGTTTACTCAGAAGGATTTGAATATGAGGCAGAGAAGATGGATTGAGTTTCACAAGGACTATGATTGCTCCATTCAATATCACCCAGGCAAAGCGAATGTTGTGGCAGATGCATTGAGACAAAAGAATTTGGCTCAGTTATCGAGCCTCATTATGGGAATCCGTAGATGGAAATTATTGAAAGGCATCTCATTGTATGATATGAAGATCGAGGTGAGAAATTCCAGAGCTGAGTGACAAATATCACTATACGATCGACGATCTTCGATCATAACTATGATCTTCAGATGAAAGATGCGAAACTTACGGAGATAAGACGAGGTGTGATTGATGGTATTAGACCACATTTCTCCATCAGGGAGGATGGATGGATTGCTACTATTCAGAGGACGTCTATGTATACTAACTGATACCAATCTTCGGCATGCCATTTTAGAAGAAACCCAAACTGAAAAATGTGCAAATCAAAAGAAACTATGAAAGTCGTGCCTGCGAATTTTAATGTCGCTTGCACGACCCCTTCAGAAAGCCATGAGAGAAAAGAACAACAGTAGTCTCTCACGCAACTGTCGGGTGCTAGTTCAAAACTTGAAGGTCGTTCGCACGACTATCGAGATATATATGACCTGCGGGTCATTTCTTCTCATTTTTTGGCACAGAGAGATTTTTAAAGCTAGGGTTTGCTCACAAACCTCCAAATCTTCACATTGTGCATCTGATTAGCTTTGGGAAACACTCAAATTTGCTTGTGCTTTCGATCATAAGTGCGTTCCTCCCTTGTTCTCGGATTTCCTTCGCGCGAATACGGTAAAAATTTCACAATTCTAGCTCAAATTTCTTCATTTTCTTTTGAATCCACCATTATGGCACCACGAAAGATGTCCGCATCCAAACCTTCATCTTCCAAATGCATGAAGGTGGCTTTGCCACCAATCGTCTGAGAACAACCCATAGAATGGTGGGATTCAAGGAAATTTGAAATTGAATGGTCGATTGACCCGAACCTATTTGAAGGTCATGAGATCACACAATGAACACACACGTACTTAACCGCTATAGACATAAGATCGCTCCTAGAACCTTTTCACCCGTATTATTGTCATAGGATTGTTCGCCTATTTTGCCAAAATTTGAGAATGAGCACTGACGAGTCGGAATTTGTGATCACAATTGACGGCCATGATTTCCAATTCAACATAGGCGACATATTAATTACGATGGGATGCCCATCGAGGTACGTTGCGGGTAATGGGGCTTTGGAACTCCCAAATAAAGAGAAAGTACCTTTTCCCAAAATTATTTCCACTATGACAAACGGACGCTCCGGATCTGGTTTGTCAGTTACACGAGCCCAATTGCCCAATCACATGAGCGCACTTGATGCTATTTTTTGAAAGAATTTATTTCCATTGGGTCACGAACAAGAGAGGAGAGACGTTCTTCTCCAAACCTTTTTTTCTACCTATTAGGGAAAATGGTTTTCTATTTCGGCTGTGGTTGGTAAGGGCATAGTCAATGCGCGTAATAATGCTCGTAACAATGCAAGATAGGGAACTCTTAGGGCACCTCTGAAACGTTTACCATATGCTCGATTAATCACCCGTATGATCGAGCAATACGTAGACGAAGATGTCAATGGGAAATACAACATTCCCAAGGTGAACCCCGTTTCACCATTAACATGTAGCAGTATAAATATGAGGACTTCAAAGTTTGTTTGACTAGTCTAAATGCGAGCATGAAGCATCGCCAAACTAATGAGCTTACACGGCAAGCCCAGCAACAACAACAACAACAACAACAACAACAACCCATACAGCCCCCCTTCAAGCCAGAACAAGCGGCTCAACAACAGATGCCACCACACCAAGCTCAAAGCCAACCACTGATTCATCCATACGGTGGTGTGGACTTCACAAGAAGAGATTTTTCAAAGGATGGATTTTCAAGATATAGTGCTCCAACGAATTGAGTAGTAGAATGAGCGAAATACATGCCAACTCTATTACCACGAGGCCATGCTCACTAGTGCAATGCAATACATTTACTCATCCAATTACTTGCAGCACATGGCAGCGATACGAGCCTACATGTCGGGCGCGTCTAGTTCGGGTGCTGGGGGCGCAGATGACGAGGATGAGCCTTCGGGTTGTGAGGAGGATTAGCTAGAGATTATGGTTATTGACTTTGGTGGCTGTGTTGATAAATGTTTTGTTAATTTTTGGACATGTGTAAAAATAAAAAATAAAGAAATAAAATTTTGAATGTTTGAGATTTTAGAACAATGGTAGCATGGATGCTAAGCTATACTCTTGTGGATGGTTTTGTAACCGGTAAATGATCTTGTGTATGGCCATCATGATATGATAGAATGGTAATTCAATTGTGTTGTTTAACTGTTGTGTGGAATGGTTATGTGTATGGGTGTAATTGAAGAATTACTCATTGCAGGTGCTCTCCATAATGTATGAATAAAATGTGGAATTTGAATGGTTATGTGTGTGTGATTTTGTCAGGATTTGTACGTATAAGCAGTTGTGAATAGTAGGATTGCAGGTACAATCCATAAGTTCTTTATGGATATCCTTGTGTAGTTGTGTATCCATCGAAGGTGGATAAAATTCTTGCAGGTTATATTAACATTAAATATGCGGAGAAATTGGAAGTGTGTGCAGGAAGAAATTGTTCTGGTATAATCATTTTATGGAAGATCATAGATGTAAATAATTCCAAATACATAGTATGAAAAGTTAGAATGTATGGCTGATTTCATGTGATGTGTTTCTATTTCGATATGAATGGGGACAAATTTTATATTTCACATGGTTTGTGTGATGATCCCGTATGCTTTAGTTGTGATTTGGCATTGTATATGGAATTCAGAATTTGTTTAATGGTGATTCGATGTTGTGGATAATAACGGTGCAATGTGAAAAGGGATACGTTGTGCATTGTAGGATGTAATGGAATTGATTGATCCTAGTGGATAATCAATAACTTAGTTGTGGATAATTGTCAAAATTGCTCAAATTGTCGGTGTGTGTGGGTATGTATGGACGCGACAGACAATTGAGCGTGCGTAGATACATAAGTATGTTACCGGTAAACCTCTATGCATATGGTCAATTTTCGAGGATGAAATTTTTTGTGAGGTCGGGAGGATGTAATATCCTCATATTTTGGAAAGCGTGTAAGTTAACTGGGTACACATGTCGATGCGACACACTATACCGTTTCGAATTTGGCAAGATCACTTAGTGTGTGAGAGGATCATCAAAATGAGTGAGAATGAACGAACACCTAAGTTAGATATGCAAGGCTCACAAGTGAACCAACCTAGATTGACAAACACCTTGATATGTGTATGTGTGCTTCACATCGAAGCTAACTCTATGTATAAAAGGCAGTGGCTTGTGAGAGAAGCCATTTCCTTTACCTTTGCAATTTGAAAGCTAAGAGAGAGAGAGAAGGAGACCACCTTGTGTTCGTGTGAACCCTTGCCGCCAAAATCATGGGAGTGTGATCGATATTCTGCATGAATTGTTTCATCGCTTTGATAGGTAACGTATCAGTCGCCCTTTGATTGAGTGGTTACGATCCTAGAAACCCCTTTGATAGGCCTCTTTTGTAGCAAATTTTGCCTAGAGATCGCTCACACACGAGAATCAATGTGTAGACTATGCTTGGAAGATGAAGTGGTTGTGGGAGCATCGCGATAAGATCATTAGAGGTCGGGTCTTCAAGCCCTTCCGACGTAATGGACCAGGGCGCCATGGGTCTAGATTTTTGGATCAAAAGATCACACAAGAATCTCGCGAGCTAACGAGGTAAGATCTTGTGGTTTTGAGTGTATTAATTGTAAATTAATGGTGATAAATGAAGGCAATTAATTCCCTAAACATGTTACATTTAATGTGAATAAGGGTTAGGTAAAAATGGGATAAGAAAAAAAATTTGATTTTGAGAAAAAACCCTAAAATTTTGAAACTCGCTCATGCGACATTGAGTCTCGCACCTACGACCTTAAGCAGCTCGCGCGAGAATAGCTTCATAATAGCCTGCAAACCCTACTGCAACTGGAGCGACAAGAGTTTCATAAGCCTCACACACCCCTACACCCACACCAGTTGAACCATGCTCGAAATGCGGGAAGCCACACCAAACGGAGAACTGCAGATGGATACCAGGTGCAAGTTTTAAGTGCGGTAACCAAGGGCATAGGATAAGGGGTTGCCCTGAGATTAAGAGAGGGGGAACGACGCCAACAACATCTACTAAGAGGCCCTTCTGACTTGTGGTATAAGGTCAAACCTATGCCATTATGGCAAGCGATGCCCAAGCAACAAATGAGGTTATTTGAGGTAAAATGACATCATCGCTTCTCAAGCTTTACTTTGCTATCGTTTGATGAATATCTTAAAATTATGCGTTATTATAATATTGGATGGATGTTCAACACCATCATGCATGCACTAAGTCACATGTATTAACTTAAGTGCCTTACACATGTTCCGAAAATGCGATATATGTTAGTACCAAGCACCAGTATTAACAGATCCAAGGTCTACTCACTCTTTTGGGACCCCTCAATTCACGACCGAATTGAGTATCACTCCTAAACTGTTAAACTTCATCCTAGCAGTGTCAGTCCCTACGGGAAGCTCGGTGAGAACGGACACTGTTTGTCGCTCAGTTATCATCACAGTTGAGGATCACAAGACTGTAGCCAATCTGATTTTGCTAGACATGCAAGGATTTGATGTAATCCTTGGCATGGACTGATTATCCACGCATCATGCAAGTGTTGATTGCCTTCAAAAGGTGGCTACCTTCCACCCTCCAAAGGGAAGGTCCTTCATATTCTACGGTGTTAAGTTCAGCATCGCACCGTTCATCTCCGCCTTCTAAGCAGAACGTCTGATGAAGAGTGGATGTCAGGGATACCTAGCATTTGTACAAATTCAATGGGAAGAGAAGATCAACCTCCCTAATATACCAGTAGTGCATGAATTTTCGGATGTAATCCTCGAAGACCTACCAAGATTGCCACTTGATCGGGAAATCGAGTTTGCAATCGATTTGGCTCCAGGAACCGAACTAGTATCAAAAGCAAGATGCAGGCTGGCACCAATAAAGTTGAAAGAACTCAAGGAGCAGCTACAAGAGCTATTAGATAAGGGATTTATCCAACCTAGTGTGTCTCCATGGGGAGCACCGGTTCTATTTGTTAAGAAAAAAGATGGCTCGATGAGACTCTACATCGATTATTGTCAGTTGAATAAACTCACGATCTAGAAGACAATAACCAATATCCACACCCAAGGATTGATGATCTTTTCGATCAGCTTTAGGGTGCAAAGTTTTTCTCGAAGATAGACCTAAGATTAGGCTACCACCAACTGAGAATTAAAGTCGAGGATGCTTTGAAGATGGCTTTCCGTACCAAATATGGTCACTATGAGTTCCTAGTGATGCCTTTTGCATTGACGAACGCTCCAACATTGTTCATGGATTTAATGAATAGAGTGTTTAAACCACACTTCGACAAATGTGTGGCGGTCTTTATGGATGACATCCTTATACATTCAAAGACAAGAGAAGAACACGAACAACATTTGTGTATCACACTCTAGATGCTTTGTGAACAACAGTTGTATGCGAAGCTGAGCATATGTGAGTTCTGGCTAGAGCAAGTCAACTTCTTAGGCCATGTCATCTCTGAGGTAGGCATAACCGTAGACCTAGATAAGATTGAGATTGTGGTTAAATGGGAACAACCAAGGACAGTGACGGAAGTACGAAGCTTTCTGGGATTAGCAGGTTACTATAGGAGATTCGTCGAAGGATTCTCCAAGATTTCAAGACCTCTCACTCAGCTCACTAGAAAGAACACCAAGTTTGAGTGGACCGAGTCATGTGAACAGAGCTTTCAGGAGCTCAAGAGAAAGTTAACCTCTGCACCAGTGCTTGCCCTACCTTCTAGCAATGCAGGATTTGCAGTCTTCAGCGACGCATCACATAGTGGATTGGGTTATGTGGTTAATCAAAATGAGAAAGTTATTGCTTATGGATTGTGGCAACTCAGAGACCACGAGCAAAATTATCCAACTCATGATCTCGAACTGGCAGCGATCATCTTTGCCTTGAAAATATGGAGGCACTACCTCTACGATGAGACATTCGAGATCTTCACCGATCATAAGAGCCTCAAGTACCTATTCACGCAGAAAGATTTAAACTTGAGGTAGAGAAGATGGATGGAGTTTTTCAAAGATTATGATTACTCCATTCAGTACCACCCAGACAAGGCAAATGTTGTAACAGACACATTGAGTTAAAAATTCTGAGCTCCATTGTCTAATCTCATCACAAGAATGTCCTAATAAAAGTTGTTCGAGAACCTATCCCTGTATGATACGAGCTTGGAAGTGAAGGATTCAGGAGCATTAATAGCAAATGTTATCATCAAACCAGTCATCTTTGATAAGATCCGTGAGCTATAAATGATTGATGTGAAACTTATGGCCATTAGATAGGAGGTAATTAGTGAGAATCGACCCAATTTCTCCATCAAGGAGGGTGAATCATTATCCTTCGGAGGCCGACTATGCATACAGACCGATGCCGATCTTCGACACATGATCTTAGAAGAAGCTCACAAGTCGAAATACGCGCCATCCACCCTGGTTGTACCAAGATGTAACAAGATCTAAAAAATACCTTATGGTGGAAAGGTCTGACGAAAGAGGTCACAGAGTGCGTATCAAAATGTCTGGTTTGTCAGTAAGTAAAGGTGGACCATCATAACCTTACAAGTTTATTACAAACTTTATCGATCCCCGAGTGGAAATGGGAAGCCATATCCATGGATTTTATCCTTGGATTACCGAGAGCAGTAAAAGGACACAATGCTATTTGGGTAATTGTGAATTGATTAACCAAGTCCACCCACTTCCTACCTTACAGCACAAGGTAGATAGCCAGTAAGCTTGCAGAGTTGTACCTTAAAGAGATTGTTAGATTGCATGGTATACCTGCCAGAATTGTTTTAGACCAAGACCCGCTATATACATCACAGCTTTGGTAATGGTTCCAAGAAGGAATGGGTTCTAGGCTAGATTTCAGCTCGATATTTCACCCTTAGATTGATGGACAAACCGAAAGGGTGAACCAAATAATTGAGGACATGCTCTGAGCCTATATGCTAGACTTCTAAGGATCATGGGATAAGTATTTACCCCTAATCGAATTTGCATATAATAATAACTATCAGTCAAGCATTGGAGTGAGTCTATAAGAAGCTTTGTACGGTCACAGATGCAAGTCTCCGCTCAATTGGGAGGAAACTAGAGAAAGACTTTTGTTGGGATAGGATATTGTTGAAAGCACGACCGAAGCAATTCGGTTGATTCGTGAGAGATTGATGGTTGCACAAAGCCGGCAAAAGAGCTATGCTAACCTCAAAAGGAAAAATGTAGAGTTTCAGGTAAATCCTGTTGAAATTCAATCCTTTAATTCCCCGTTATATATGTGTAATACTAATCACACACATTCTTTTCAGAATGGAGACCACGTTGTTGGTACGCGCTTTTCCTGGGTTCCTCTCGGCTTCCATTGAATCAGTGGCTCCAATTATGTCCTGGTGGACTCTAGCGATGTGGCGTTTGAAATGATAAAAATAAATAAAAAGAGGGATTTTTCTAGGAAGGTTCCTAGTTTAATTGTGATTGCCAGCTGCAGATATTTAACGATGTTGTAACACGTCAGTGATCACGCTGTGAAGCGAGTGTAGGTTACTTCTATACTGAATCGTCCGCCTGCGAATGTCAGCAGCAGTGCTTCTCTTTAGTTTAGTTAGTTTAATTCTCCTCTTATTTCCCTTTGTAATTATAATTTTGATCAGTTTAGATTTCCCAACTCTATTATTATTATGCTCTGGTTGTGTGGGCTTATTAAGGTAAGTTATATTAGTGTTCTGATGCTGTCAAGAGTCCAGTGAGCACAAGGTTCTGGTATTACTAAAAGTCCAATCAGTTTTAGTCTCCTATTGGTACTAAGAGTACATATGTATCAGTTCTAATAATATTCTAACTAAAATTAAGTATGCTAATTGTACTGGGATTCTAATTAAAGCAATTGTAGTAATTCTACTATAATTATAATTAAAGCACTCGTAATAATTATAAATATAATCAAAGAACTCGTAATAATTCTACTATAATTCTAATTGAAATAAAAAGACTGATTTTTTCTACGGACCTAATTAGAACAATAAATTTAATTTTCTATTATAATATCAATAGAAATATAAGGACTGATTTATCTACGACCCTAATTATTGACGGATTTATGATGGCAAAATATAACTAATCATGAATAAACTAAATTTCCTAGAATTCGGATTTGGAATAATCAATTAACTAAACTAATGGAAAGAAAATTTTGATTTAACACTCTAATAATTATATCAAGGCCTTATTAATGCGAATAATCAATTATGTCTAGATATAAATTAATTAAAGCAATTTATTAATTCTAAAAAACTCTAAAAAAAAAGGGTTTGAGCCCGCTATGCTAAGGAGGATTGGCCTCGTTCCCGAGTACCCTCCGTAAGCTCCCTTGGGCAAATCGGGTGGCTGAGATTAAAGAGAAAAAATAAAATTTTGGATGGTAAAATAATATTTTTAGGCTTTTCAGAGTTGATTTCGGAACAATAGGGGCAAATTGAATTACAAACTAGAATTATGAAAAACTAAAATTAATATTTTTTTGGATTTTTGGAGGTATTAAACTAAGATATTGAAATTAAAAAAAAAATTTAGAATTGAATTCATGTTTGAAATCAGAAAATCTGACCGTATGATTAAGGACTGGTTCTAAACTCTGAGGGTTAGAACCAAAAATTAATGATAGGACTGTAAATCATAATTCTAGAGTAGAATTCGGTCTTAAGGGTCAGTATATCGGACCAAGGAATCAAGGACTTGTTCTAAAAGTAGGGAATTAGAACCAGAAATAGAAGATTCAGTCCGAAAAGGGTGCTACGGTCTAAGACTGAAAATAAAATTAAAAAAAACTTTTAGGATTGAATTCAGGTCTGAAATCAGAAAATATGACCGTATGATTAAGGACTGTTTCTAAACTCTGAGGGTTAGAACCAGAAATTAATGATAGGACTGTAAATCATAATTCTAGAGTAGAATTCGGTCTTAAGGGTTGGTATATCGGACCAAGGAATCAAGGACTTGTTCTAAAAGTAGGGAATTAGAACCAGAAATAGAAGATTCGGTCCGAAAAGGGTGCTACGGTCTAAGACTGAAAATAAAATTAAAAATTAATAGATCTAGAGATTATAAGCTACGGTCGGAAACTAAAATATTAAATCCTTACCTAAGGGGGGTGAGACTGCGGAGAGAATCCTTGAAAGTTTGGGCATTTGAATCTCGAAATCGTGGTTGGGTTCTGTGGGTTCGTGCTCGGAGTTCTCTAGTTTTGAGATTTACCGTCTCCTCTCTCAAAATTTGTAGCCTCTCTCGTCCAACCCCCCTGGGCGATTTAAAAAAAAATATTTTATAGATTTTCTTCAATTACGCACCTGTTTACGGGCGTTTAATTGAATTATGCATCAGCTTCCTGGCGCTTAATCACTTTGAGTCAGTCATTGACTCAGTGAGCGACCGATTGACTTGCTCAGCGAGTCTTCTAGTCCTAACAAATCAGGACTAATTGCATGCATATTATCATGTGCTCAATTTGATTAAGCGTTTAACCTGAAACATTTAATCAAGGAGACATAGGGGTCAAGGGTAGTAAGACTAGGTCGAGCGTAGGGAAATTGCGCGCTGGTGGTGAAGCGCTCAATCCGATCACGCATTCTGTTTCAGGCGCATAATCGAGTCTCGAATTGGTCTGGAAAAGGAAGTTTGGTCTGAAAGGTGGATTGGTCACGCGCTTGTGGTTTTATGCGCGATCGAATTGCACGTAGGGTTTCTAGCATGTAATTCGGGGTTGTTCGAGTATGATCTCTAGAATGAAATGCAAGACTATTATTTCAGTCCGTATTCCGGCTATATATTGTTGCTTAGTATATAGTTTACCCATTTTGGGATCTGAGCCATAGAACTATGTTCAGCTATGTACTATTGTTTTAGTGTATGGTTTCCATATCGGGGTTGAAAAGAAGGTCAAAGGTTGACCAAATAAAAAATATATTCTGAGAAGGCAAAATGGGGGTGCCTATAGATGCCCCTCTTTGGCGCGCTCTTGTGAAGTAAGAACGCGTCGAAGAAGTAGACACCCCTCATTTGAGGTGCCTGCTCACTTTTCTTAGGAATTCACACATGTGAATTGGTGATGCTGACATGACATGCTTGGCTTTCTTATCTATCAGCGCAAGCTTAAATGGTGTGGTAGCTGTCGAAAGGCACTTTTCGGATCTGTGGGTGCATGGCGCATCCCGTCGCATGGCACAAGCTAACAGAGGGATATGACATGATCGGGGTACCAAGGGGCGTCATACAAATGTCCATAAGGTCCAAGTACTGATAATACGAAAAGAGAGTATAATATAATATCGAAGGCTTTAACAAGTCATGTCAGACTGGGCGCGTCATTGCTCACACTAATGTGCGTCATTCGTTCCTTTTCCAAAAGGCGTTTGTAAGTTCTTAGATTGAGTATATTTGCTATTTAGTTTCCCAGGGAAAAGGGGCCAGTTTGGGCTGGTAATTAAGGTGGGTTTTGTGAGGTGTGATCAATTGAATTCTGCGCAGTGGCGCGGGCACTTGATTCATCCGGAGTCGATCTTTTAAGTAGGGAATTCTAGTCTTAATGTATCTGAACAAATGATTCTGTGCAGTGGCGTATGCGCTCGATCCAATTTTGTACAGTGGGATATGCGCTTGATTGTGAGTTCAGGGGGTCTTTAAGTTGGGGAATTCTACTCCTAAGGTATCTGAACAAGTGATTCTGCATAGTGGCATATATGCTCGATCCAATTTTGTGTAGTGGGAAATGCGCTTGATTGTGAGTTCAGGCGGTCTTAGGAGTTCAAAGGCACTTAATCGATTTTTTTTTGTATTTATTTTTTGGTATTTAGAAAAAGGTGAATTGGGTCTATTTACTTTGTTGCTTTTTTTCTGTGTTTTATTTTATTTTATTTTTATTTTTGATTGTATTGTTTTTTTTTTTTTTTTTTCATAGAAGATTTTTTTTTGTTTTGAAGCAAGTAAGAGGGCTTCGAGATTTTGAAATTCTAGGGATTTTAACTTAAGATCAATTTGGTGGCAAAATGGTGAAAAACATAGCTACCGAGACGTCGCTGAGCAGATCCAGCGGTACAGGATTTGTGGACCCGACCGCTTATGTGGTTGTCAAGACGACACTTGACATGCTGGATACTCCATCTAACCTTGTCAACGAATACTGATGATTGTCTCTTATGAGAGGGCTACAGTAACTCGTGATTCAAGAGAGATGGATTTTAGAAACATTTTGACTTAATTATAAATAACTATTTTTATAAGAAATATCGAGTAATTGAAAAATGAGTAATACTGACGTGGGCTTTGATACTTACCTGGGTTGTGCGATGGGACTTGTGATATTGTAGCGGGGTGTTGTTGCGATGGGGCTTTGAAGTTGTCTTTTCTTTTTTTTTTGCTTTGTCTGCTGCGGCGGTTGGCGGTTGCAGGTGTGATGTAGCGTCTTAGGGAAGGTGATGTCACGATGGGACAAGTGATGTTGTGGTGATGCCGTGATGGGACTTAGATAGTTTTCGGCAGTATGTTCGTGTTGTAACTTGGCATTAGTGGGATGTGATGGGACATGGGCGGAGTCCCAAGTTCTCTTTTTTTTTTTTTTTTTTCTCTTTTTTTGCTTTCATTTGCTATGGCATATGGTGATCATTTGTATCGAGCAATTTGGGAGGAAGGTTCTTTGTTTTAGCGATGGGACTTGATTGAGCCTTCTCCCTTTTCTTCTTTGGCACGGTAAGCATGCTGTTTGAGCTTTTCGAGCAGTGGTGTCCACAATGGAATGTGTAGCGTGGTTAGCGGTGGGACACTGGTAGGATGTTTTTACGCTGGGACGTTGTTCTTTTTGTTTAGCAGATCATAGGTCAGGTGAGCTCACGTTATGGTTACGTTGTGTTGGCTTTTTTGACGTATTTGCGTTTTTGGGATTTTTGATGGGCCATGGGGGCATGGTTACAATTTTTTTTGTGATGGGATCGGATATTAGGGTGGTGTCATGCGTGTGTGTATTTTCTTTTTTATGGTGGGATGTTATTGGGTGGCTGCACAATGGGGACAAAAGGGTTTCGAATGTGGTCAGGGGTGACGGTGTCACATGAGGCATGTATGTCTTGTCTGTAATAGGACCAGGGGTGTGGTTGACGTTTTTGGTAGGGTTACGTGACGGGAGTAGAGTGAGCGGCTGTTCCTTATTCAATGTGGATAGCTTATAAGGCTCCGCAATGGGACAAAGGGAATTTTCCTCAAATCGAGACCAAACTTTGTGTTCAAATCAAGAATTAAGCCCCTGTTTCTAGTCTCGTGATCTAATTGCGCGCCTGTTTTTAGGCGTACGATTCAGGGTCTAAGGGACTGATTACGTGTGTGGATATGGGCGTGTGATTGTATTGCGCGTGATTGAAGGGTCACCAGGTCATTGTGCAGGTGACCTTTCATATTGCGTGGCACGGGGAAGTTATTTAATTGGATTGCACGTCCTTGGATGCGCGCGAGATTGGAGCATCACCCGGTCAGTGTACGGGTGACCTTTCATATTGCGTGGCATGAACGGGTCGTTTGATCAGATTACACGGCTATTGAAAAGTGCGGGATCGAAAGGTCGCGCCGTCTGCGTGAGCAACAGTTTCATTGCGCGCTTGAATCTCAGCACCTGTTTTAAGTTAATCGTGATATGTGTGGTGCGTGATCGGATTAAGCGCGCGTAGTTAAGTGCGCGATTGGGGCCATACTCTATATAAGCGTGGGAGGCTTCATTTGTTTCTCATTCTTTGGTTTAGTCTCGAGTATTGACTTTTTTGAGTGTTCTGGTGTTCCGAGATTCGTGTTTTAGCAATATTGAGCAATCTAACCATCGATTGGGATGGGGTTTCTTCTTACATTCGTTATTTCACGTGATTTTTTCCCTGAGTTGATGCTCGAGGACGGTATTGTCTTGGGAGTGGGCGATATTGGGAATGAGGGTGCTGGTCTTCACACCGTTCTTTTTTAGGGAGTAGTGAAGGCAGCGTTGCGGAGGTGGCGGCGGAGGTGGTGAAGATGGCGAAAGAGCAGGACTAAAAAGTGGAGGGACGTGTCCCTAACCCATTTTACGTCTCTTCTGCCGGTGGCTAGTTTGAGTCCTCCAAGTTTGGTGGCAACATCTCTAAAGCCTTCGATTGGACGTTCCGCTCCTTGCTTTGGCTCATTGTAGTTTTTATTTTCATTTTGGGTTGTATGTTAGGTTTTAGGTTTTCGTTTTGGGTTGTAATTCAAGAGGTATGCCTCCGGCGATATTATAAAATTTTGAATTATGAATAAAGGGGCATTTTGTTTATTATTTTATTTTTTATTATCTATTGTCTATTGTGTTCAGCTAGTTGGTTTAAATTTCCTTAATTGATTAATTAGACTTATCTGATTTGTTTTGATGTAGTTTTAGGATTTAATTTAGCTTGTAGTTTTAAAGATTGTTTTGAAATTATCCGGAGTTTATTTATTCATCTTATTGGGTCCCACTTAGTGGGTTCACCAGATTCTATTGGCTTGTTCACCAGATTCTATTGGGTCCCACTTAGTGGGTTCACCAGATTCTATTGGGTCCCACTTAGTGGGTTCACCAGATTCTATTGGGTCCCACTTAGTGGGTTCACCAGATTCTATTAGCTTGTAGTTTTTTTTAATCTTAAACAAGTTAGATTTTGTCTTATTTGAGTTCTTTGTTTGGTTTAAGGTTTTTTTTTTGGTTTGTCTTATTTAAGGTAGTTTGTTTCGCTTGAGGTGTTTCGTTTTGGTCTTTTATTTGTGATTTGAAGCATCATTTGTGTGAGTTTTTATGGGTTCTAGATAGTGATTGAGTGTTTTAATCCTATTAGTCTATCTTAGGCTTGGGGAATTTGTGCTCTTTAGAGGGGCAAGTGTTGTGTGATTATTGGTCTATCTAGTTTGGAATGGATTGTGGTTTTTTTTTTTTTTAAAGGGGTATGTGTATGGTTTTGGATTCAATTAAATTGGAAAGGTTTCAAGATGTGTGACACTTGTAAATTTAAGGGATATGGTTTATAAATGCATGAGTCCAAGGTTTTTGGCTTTTTGTTTCCTTATTTTAAGTCTAGAGGTTGAAAGATTGGGGGCATACCTTGTGTTTGCAACTTTGGGCATTTTTGTTCATTAATGTCTTTTATTCCTTTCTATTTCGTTTTCCGGGTACTGAACCTAAGGACTTGTATTTATTAAGTGGATTATAAGAATGGAAGGGATTGGGAATTCGGGGTGATACTAGGGTTGGGGTTATCAATCCAACTTGAAGTCCCACCCCATCGGGAGAAGAGGTGGAGGAGAAAAAGGTGGTAGAGAGGAAACTCAAGGATAAGGTAGGGTCAGAGTTCTTGTGATCGATGCCTATTTTTTCTCGGTAGGCTCTGCAGATTTAGTATTAGTTGCTCCTCATTTTAATGTGTCCAAGGGGCGCTCTTAACATTGGGTTCCGCAGGTCCTGGGTGGCTTTCTGTAAGCCACTCTTCTTTTCTGCCGGCTCGGGGCGACGGGAAGAGGTCATCATGGTTAGAATTTGTTCAGGGTGCATTACTCCTCTGGGCTTCTCCGAGATCTCTAGTCTCTCCAATAAATCCGGATTCGGGCATTGCCTGAACGCGCTGATTTTAGTATTCTTATTTTTAAGTTGTATATTCAGAGGGTATGCCCTCAGTGTGTGTTGTAAGAATTTTTATTAATCTATGAAGTGATTATGTTTTTTTTTTATTTCATTTGTGGTTATTTAATAATCTTTTTTTGCTTGATTTAATTTATATTTCGTTCGTCTTGTTGTGGGTGTGATGCTTTTGGTTTTAATTTGATTGTTTATTTTAGATTTAGGGGCGTGTTAAAGATAGTTTTTCTTCCATTTAGTTGTGAGTATTATAGAGGCAGTGTGAGTATTTAATCCAATTGAGAACACGTGAAGGTGTTGGGGGATTATTTTTGGTTGAGGAAAGTGAAGGAGAGAGCATTTTCCTTGGGTTTTAATTGTTTATTGTGAAATAAAGGGCATTTTCTTTTGGGTTTTAATTGTTTATTGGGAATTAAAGGGCATTTTTTTTTTTTTAGTTTTTTTTTGGGTTGTAAATTTTCTTAAGTTACAAGTGTTTTAGGTCGGTCATATCAAGGGCGTGATTTAGGTTGATAGTGAGCGTCAGAATGTTTTAACTTCAAGTTTGAGTTTACTGTCCTGGGCATGTGAAAAATTTTGTTTTTCTGAGAAATTACGGACTTCAGTTAGGGAGCTTGAATGAATTGCGCGCTCGGGCGTGAACGCGCATTCCAAGGTGCAGGAGGTTATTAAGCGTCAGTTTAGTCGTGTTTAAATGAATTAAGTGCTTGGTTTGATGCGCAGGATCAGTTGACCCTTGGCATTCACGCGCTACTTTTTGAACACCTATGTGATTGCGCGCCTAGTGAGAAACGCACAACCAAGTGGTCAGGATATAGTGAGCGGGTGACGATTAGATTGCGCGCTCATGATAGAGCGTTTGTTCTGAATTAAACACATAGTGTAATGCGCGTGATTAAATTATGTATCGAGTTTTAGGCGCGCGATTCAGGTGAGTTCTATAAGTAGTTGAAACCTTTCATTTTTCATCGCGTTATCCATTTTAGTCTTCGATTCTCTAGTTTCCTAGTTTTCTTATGCTCGAGTTTTCGTGTTTTCACGATATCTCGTGATCTGATCGTCTGTTTGAGGTGTCGTTTCTTCCATTTACTTCAATTTTTTGAGTTCTTTATTCTGATATGGAGGGTGAGGTTAGTGTCAGGCGTGAGGTCACTATTTTTGAGTTGGAGAGGATGTTGATGACGGATGCAGGCGAGACTTCTGAGGCTCAGACTGGTGCTGTCGTCATGGAGGAGGATATTGGGGAGATGATCATAGAGGAGGTCCCTGAGGGTGACCAGATGGTGGTCAAGGAGGAGGTACCCTGGGTTGAGCCAAGGATAGCCGAGGAGGAGGGCGAGAGAGCTGAGGGTGAGCAGCAGCCAGGCACGGAGCCTCGGGATCGCAAGAACTATCCGCTAGAGGATTTCTTTGCCAGAGGGCGGGTAGGTCCCCGTAAGCAAGAGTTCCTTCACTTTACTAGGCATTCAGATTATGACATAGGCTTATTAGGACCTGTAAACCCTTCTAATTTACGTCGAACTTGCATTGATTATTGGTTGCGTGCTCGCTCATGCATCATGCTCGCATTTAGAGATGGGTCATGTCTATGCTCAATATTCTCATCACGTTTTTATGTGCCTATCATAGCGCTTGAGGCATGTTTTATTCATTTTCAACTCCTCAATTTATTTATCTTTCGTCATAAGTATGTGTTAGTCTTATTGTTATTATCATTCTTTTTGGTCGTTGTGGTCGATAGGAGCCTCCGCAGTTGGCTATCAGCTCGGCATGGGAGAGTCTCATGCTTGGTACCGTGCCTCGCTGAAGTTTCAGTGGGAGCGGCTGGTGTCTTTTAGTTTTGGGACGATTTTAGGGTTGGAGCCCTTTCAAGTCAATCGATGACTAATCACGGCGATCATAGAGAGGTGGAGAAAGAGGCATCAGACGGTTCTTTTCCCAGTTGGTATGTTGGTGCCGACTCCAGAGGATTGGATCTGCATCACGGGTCTTCATTTTGAGGGTGAGCCGATCACGGGGCGGATGGAGGGACAATATTTAGAGGTGTGTGAGGAGATTTGGGAGTCCCTTATAGGTTGAGTGGATTGGGGTCAGGTGTGGTTCAGGTCACTTGATTCTTTGATACATTTGCGAGTGACTTCATCCCTCTGAGGCGTTATTCAGAGGTGAGGGTGTCCTATGAGGCGCGATGTATGGTAGTGGCGGGTCGGGAGCCCGTGACCGAGCCAGGGTTGGCTACAGATAGGGTGCTCCGAGCATTTCTGATGCACTTCTTCGGTGCAGTACTCTTTTCATCTTCGACTCGAGGATGCATCACCGGGTTGTTTTTGATGGTTCTCGGGGATCTGGATTGGGTCCATACCTATGCGTGGGGTGCGGGAGCATTGGCGCATCTCTATGAGTAGTTGTACCGTCGAGGCCAGGGCATCGTCTCAATCGGAGGTTTCCTTCCGTTCCTCCAGGTGAGTTCTAGTTTAATTGGCATCATGGTGGTCCTTTAGTTTTACTAATTTTTTGTCTTAGTGATTTTTAATGGTCCTTTTGTGTGTCATTACTGCTTTTTTTATGTTTTGGGCATATGATCATTTTTCTTTTCTTCTTCCGAGGGGTTCCGGTGGGGGTTAAGTTCACATTTCCGCGGATGCATGTGTGGAGAGAGGCATTGAAGGGTCGTCAGTGGTCTACTGATTGTCATACCGCGCGAGGCCTCTTCGAGGATATACATGTGGGGCAGGTATATATAGTCATGTTTTTGCTTGGCTTTGTTTTGTTTTGGGATTCTTAGGCTTTGTTAATGGGTCAATTTGTTCATTTGGATAGGTGATCTGGAGGCCCTACGATGATGAGGAGGACGCGGGTGAGGCGGGGATTGAGTCTGGCTAGCCCTTCTTCGATGTGGACATATGGGTTCATTATTTTGAGAGGGTGGAGAGGATTCACACCTCTCGAGTGGCACGACAGTTGGGGCTCGCTCAGGGAGTCCCTCCAGAGGTTATCCATAGAGTGGCGAAGAGGATGACTGGCCCTCCAGGCCAGAATTTTGTAGAGCGGATGGAGCTTCAAATAGCCGATTTAAGAGCTGAGGGGACCAGGGTCATGGGGGCGCATGACGAGGCAGATGTACAAGAGTATATGAGGTGGTTCAGCGCGTTGGGTGGTGGGCGCCTCTTCACACGTCCCTTTCATGGCAGTGGCTTTTTCACAATTGGTGGACCAGAGTTAGCGTCAGCATTGAGGGAGAGGTTGGCCGCATTGGAGGAGGGTCATCTTACAACGAGTGTGCAGGGGGCATTGGATGCCCTCCATAGGCGATGGAACAGATGGGGGATGCTCCTTGTCCTGATGAGGAGATGTTACACTCTTTGATCGACTCGGTCGCTAGGGCCAAGGCGGCGGAGGATGAGTTAGGAGTTCGATTAGCGGAGGCTCGACAGCTCCTGGTGAGTTAATTTATGTTTCTTTTTTGTTATTATGACGTGGACTTAGTTTTTTGGATGTTCTGACAAGGTTGTGGTATCTCGTTTTATTCTATTTTGGACAGTCTGAGAGGGAGGGTGAGGTTGCTCGTCAGGTGGCCTTGCTGGATGTTTATTGTTGTCAGCAGTGAGCTGACTGGGAGATAGCGGCCAATCTACGATCTGAGATTGACCGATTGGTAAGTGTCTTCACAAGTATGGTTTTGCTTAATTGCTAGCATTGTGGGCTCGTCGACTGATATGTTTATTATTATTTGTAGAGAGCCGAGCTGGTTGCCGGAGGTGTTGTCTGACTTCTAGTGTGCTGATTTATTGTGAAATGATAAGAGCAAAAAATAAAAATCAAAGAAAGATAGAGGGTGAATTCAGCACAACTAAAATAGCCTAGACCTGCAAGATACAGGGTCCTTTGTAGCAAGTTTTGATAAGTAAGAGTTTGTCCCACAGGGAAAATGGTCTAAAGCTCCAAGGGAGCCATCTTTAGTAGGCCCTCCAGATCTGACTACAGATCTAGCAATCCTAAATGGAAGGAGATTTAAGGTGAGATTTACGGTCACTATTGTTTAAATCCTATGGTAACCTAATGGCTAAACTGCAGAAATGGTTGAGAAGAATGATGGAGTGTGAGAAAATAAATATAAAAAGGGTGAGAAGTAAGCTATTGGGTACAGATAACTCAGACTCAGATCTGCTGCTATAGAAGTCCTGTCCAATGGCTACATTATCACCAAAGAGGAGAGAGAATCCAACTCACCCCTGTGCCATGATCTAATCCCTTATGGCTATAACCTATCCACTCAAATGGTCACAGACTATCCAATAGGGGAACCACAGTCCATAGATGAGTCAGAACATGTTTATCATTGTAGGTACTACTTCATCTAGGCTACCAGCTCAAAAATTCATAGGAGCCTCAACCTCTAAAGTTTTGTGTGTGGGGCATAGGCTTGCAATGTGCATTAGCCTGGACACACAGGACTAGCAAGAGTTTGAGTACTAACTTTAGATCTAGCTGTTCACTGCTTTAGAGAGACAGCAGTGATCCAGTCACAAGCCTACAATCTCTACAGCTAGATCAGATCTGCCATTTGATGGTGGGTCTATACAAATACAGGGGAGTCTATCTCAGCACAATCTCTCACAGGGCTACAAGCACAAGTGTAGAGAAGAAGAATCTGTCTTAGATATGTGGATTGGCCTCACCCTAGGGCTATAACTTGTCCACTCAAATGGTCATAGACTATTCACAGAGGCTATCCTCCTCACAGAGGTCTGAGACAGAACAAGTAGATTGCTGCTACCACCATGTTCACAAGGCTACCAGCTCAGGCTCCCATGGGGATTCAGATTTAGTGGATCCTGTGGTGGGGCATAGGCTTGCATATGTGCCTAGCCTGGATACACAGGTCACTTAGATATAAATAAATCCTTAAAAATAATCCTCCATTGCTTACAATACAACTTAGCAATGGAGGATCTCAAGGCAGCAGCCTTGTACAAAACAACCCTCAAACATCAATCCCATACATGTATAACATCCTATTATAAAACTTCATTAAAACTGTTCCAAATAGACATACACAAAGGTATAGCCAGCAAGTGCTAGACTATGGAGAGAAGAAAAAGGAAAAAGATGCTACCTAAACCCTACCCTTAACCTACTAGAACTCTACAGCCGATCCAAGAAGACAGCCCCCCCCGCTCAAACCTAAACTAGGCTTAGGCTTATATAGCAGTCGGTTGTGGGAGAATTAGGGTTAGGAAAACCCTAATTTTAATGATGCAAACGTGGTCCATTTCTATTCCTTGGATGCCTCGGAGTGTGTGCACGAAGATTGGAGTATTAGAGTGCGTGCCCTAGTTGCTAGAAGTTCCCAGATTGCCCCTGCAGAAGTGGGGGGAATTAAGATCCCGAGCCTCGCTAGGTAGCAAGGGTTTCCAGGTCTTATCGCGTGATAGAGTTGTCGTCGCAGGATTGACTTGACTGGAAGCTCTTACAGTCGCGGGATAGATAGGTTGGTCATCGTGGGAATGCTCTGGTTGTCGCGGGATTGCACTTTCCATTTGAGTGACGCGAGAATCGCACGCACAATTCATTCCTTGGTGAATCTCGTGGGGATCCTCGCGAAGAAGTAATTACATCATCCTCTAGATTGCGCGAGCAGTCCCCTGAAGATCTACATCTCGCGGCCACTGCGTGATAGCTGTGTGCAGGAGTGCCTAGAGCTCTCTCTCCTTAGCGAATCGTGCGAGGATTAAATGCTCCTCTCTTGAGTTGTGCAAGACTGCGCGAGTGCTTATAACTGAGCCTCACGAGAATTGCGCGAAGTCTGCTTCTTGAGCCCTTCTATGATTAATCTGCGTGAGAATGGTGCGAGCAGTTGGTGTGCTGCCTTGAGAACCTCGTGACAATAGCGCGAAACAGTTTTCTCTGAATCAATTGAACCCTGCGACATCTGCGCGAGGCTCACTTCTTGACTTGCTGCTGTGCTTTGCCTATGCTGCAGTCAAGTTCTCTGTCTGGGTCCAACTTCCTTTCTTCTGAGGAACTTTTGGGGCAAAAGTAGGCTTCTTAGTGGGTTAGGGCCTTATCTATAGTTGCTGCTTATTACCTACAAAATGGGCTTAACACATATTTATTAAATGACTAAGGGTCTAACAGAGATTAAGTTAAGGGGTGAAAAGTGGCACTTTTCAGGTCATAACAGGAGGTCCTGCTCCGGCATTTGATCCATCTTCAGTTGCTTCCTCTAGTCGGGAGGATCCAATTATGGCTCAGCTTTGGTCTGAGCTGGAGCATTGGGTAAGTTCCCTCACTCTTTCAGTTTACTTGTGTCATCGTGGTGGTTTGTTAAGTGTTATTGTTGTGTTTTCTTAATAGTTTACTAACATCATGCTGGTGTCTCAGCGCAAGGTCTTCATTTTTTATGTGATTTTGTTTAGGTTGTTTTCTCCTATTTGTTTTTGACATATTTTGCATTGGTTTGCTTGGTTTTTCATGCAGGCTGTTCCAGATTCCGCTCCTGAGGCTCCCCCTCAAGGGTCCGTTCTTATTTCTAGTCGGGTATGTTTTAGTTGATATATTTATAGTTTATTAGTCATCCCAGAGTTATCTGACACATTTGTTCATTCTAGTTGCAGCCGCCTAGATTCACCATTCCTTCTGTGCCGCCTAACGATCTCGTGACCGCTGAGATGGTCGAGCACCTTCTGAGGGAGAGGGCTGACCTGGTATGGTCTTTTCTTATTCTGAGTTTTTTCCCTTTTTTTTCTTTTCTTCTTTTTTTTTTCAAAATATGTATAGGTTATCTCTCTTTGGACTTGGTATGGATATGCAGGTTTGTCAGCTTGAGGAGGCGCGGCTAGAGGCGGCATGAGTGCATGCCATTCCAGAGGCGAGACAGGTCCTTGGGGTGGTGGAGAGTCATGAGGATCTGGTGATTGAGAGGATGGTCACACAGAAGACTCATGCCAAGGCATTGGAGGCGGCGCGTCGGTCGGCGCAGGTAAAGATGTAGGTGGCCCTGGGCCAGTGCAGTATCTTCTGGGGAGGGAGCGAGTGGCGCGTAGATCAGCTAGTCGGCTTGAGGGATCAGAGTCGAGGGCTACGAGGTTTTCATCCGAGCAGTCTCGTCATATGTCGGATGATCATGTCAGTAGTGATACTTGCGAGGATTCTGTCACTCGTGGGTATCCAGGTGGGTATCCTCCTCATTCTCAGTTGAGGCGGACTGTCAGTCAGGCAAGTGAGGGGGGCTTTGTAGTGGGGTCGCATCGTCTAGAGGTTCCAGTGACTCCAGGCCCCAGGATCATTTTTTCAGAGGACCAGTCTCTGGACCTTCGAGCCGATGATACAAGGGATAGTGGTGCTCGATCGTCCAAGCGGCAGCGTAGGGAGTAGGTGTGTGCATGTGTATATTTTGTCCTTTATGAGTGCACATTGTATATACAGGGGGGATTCCCCCAGTGACGATTATAAAGAAAAATAAAACAAGAAAGAAAATTTTGGCACATATATATTGAGATTTTCGGTTGAGGTATACCTGATCAACTGCTTTTCTTTTAGTTACCTCTTGCATCTACTTTTGCTTTTGTTCTTGGTGCCGTCAATCATCATCGAGACTTGGATGCTTTGCGAGCTGGCCCTATGGTAGTTGAAGGTCACTTTGTATCTGCACATATAAAGGTAACGCCATTAGTAATTTTTGTTCTCCCCCTCGCTAGTTGTCAAGGGGGAAGTATCTCAGACCGGAGCCTGGTAACAAAGGCAGATATATGCTCTTTTTCTTCTCTTTTTTTTTCTCTTCTTTTTTTTTTCTCTTTTTTTTTTCTCTTTTTTTTTTTTCTTTTGAAAGTAATGCAACAGAGAAAGTAAATAACTTATCGTAGCAACAAGAACTAAAAATAAAAATAAAAATAAAATGCTCCAGTGTAGGGGTGTAATTGTATCGGCAATACAGTGTCTTCAGTAGCTTTCTTTGCATAGTAACTTTGACTCTCTTCATCTTTTGGTGGATGAATCGGCGATTTTGATATGATTCTCCTCTTGACCAAAAAAAAAAGGCCCCAGCGTGTAGATGCAATGGAGCTTTTCTGGGCTTTTGATGAGCACTGTGGGTCTATGTGAAGTCGTGGGCATTAGGTGAGTTAGTCTTGAAGAGAGCATTCATCAATACTGTCATCAAACTGGGGGGGAGGTCTCTTTGATCAGGTCAGTTGCATACAAAGTCTATCTTAGGGTAGTGGTCATTCTATCCTATGGTTATTAGGGAAAAGCATGGTAAGTATAGCAGGTGATTGCATCAGTCGTCATTCATGAGTTTTCAATTTCATTCTTTGGAATATCCTGCGAGGAATGAAATGGGGAGTAGCTTATACCTAATACTCTGTAAAAGAGATGAGTAACAGTCTTCTTTTTGGGGGAATGCGGGGTGCCATGATTGAGCTCTCTGTCATATTTCGGTACCATCAAAATCTCACATTCTATGGTAAGCAGGAGTTTGTCCTCCTCCCGCCACCTTATGACGACATCTAGTAGTATAGGGCTATTAGGGGTGCCCTCGCAGCTTGCTTATACACTTCTGGTGAAATTACCAGAGATGTCCTCACAGCCTGCTTATGCTTCCTTGAGCTCATTGACTTGTTCATTCGCCGTAATGCTCTCGCTCAACTTTTGACATGTAGATATATTTTGAAAACATCCTACTAGCGCAAGAATAATGAGTTTTGATTGAACCTAGCATCTTTATTTTTTTTCTCTAACGTCTCCTCCAATGGCGGGAGAAGGGGAACGAGGATTAGGTGTTACTTATACTTTTGAAAGAGATTGGATAGGTCACTAGTCCTTTGGTCAGATTGCTCGAATAAGAAGGTGGGCAATAAGTGGGAGGCCCCATGAATATTCTGGAGATTGAAGGCGTACGACCAATGAATGGGTCGTGACGACTACGGGGGTGATAACTATAAGTATTTAACCATGGGATGTGATGATCACAGGGCTAAGGGTAATATTTTCTAAGGTACATGGCATTCTAAGGGCTAGGGAGTTCTTCCCCATCTTGGTTTGTCAGTTTGTAGGTATTTTCGAGGTATGTGGCTGTTATGACGTAAGGGCCTTCCCAGTTTGGTTTCAGTTTTCCTTTCGGATGGGCATGTTTAGAAGGCATGCCTTTCGCCAAGACTAATTCTCTAATATTGAAGGTTCATTCAAAGACTTTCTTATCGTAAGCCCCGGCCACCCTCCTTTGATATACCTGAGCATGATCGGTTGCCCTTAGACGTGTTTCATCAAGCTGCTCTAGCTGCGCGAATAGGGCAATCCTCCTCTCGCCTAAGGATAGCTTATTATCGAGTTAGATCCGTAAGGAGGGTACTTGTATTTCATATGATAGGACGACCTCCATCCCATAGGTAAGGAGGTAGGGAGTTTGGCCAGTGGCCGTAGGAATAGAAGTTCGATAGGCCCAGAGTGCTTCTGGTAGTCGTTCAGGCTAGTCGGCTCCATTGCTTGTTTCTACTGTACATTCAGCATTTTGTTGGTGGCTTTTGCTTATTCATTTCCTTGAGGGTAGAATGGTGAGGAGTGTCGTAGATCGATGTCAAACTTCTTGCATAACTTCTTTGTCTTCTCTGCAATGAACTACGGTCCGTTGTCGGTGAAAAACATCCGGGGTACTCAAAGCCTAGTGATGATATTATGCATGATATTATGCAGTGATTCTGACGTATGATTCAGCTTTTACCCATTTAGTATAATATTCGATTGCTGTAAGTATAAATGCATGCTTGTGAGTATTCCCAACTGTGTCTGTAAAAGGTCTGATGACGTCGAAGGCCCACGTTGAAAATGGCCATGGCAAGGTCATAGTGTTTAATGCAACTGATGGAACTTTGATGAGTACGGTGTGTTCTTAGCATTGCTTGTAGAATTGGACATAGAGGTGGCAATCTCTTATCATTATCGGCCAAGAGTAGCCTTTTCGTACAATTTGATCGGTGAGTCTCTGTCTTCCGGAGTGGGTACCGCGGGCGCTGGTGTGTGATTCTAGAATGATGTATTGTCCTTCGGCAGTTGCAATGCATCGTAGCAGTACTCCTTTAGTAAAGGCTTCTTTGTATAGTGTTTCACCAAGTATGCAAATTCTGGCACATTGGTTCCTTATAGTCTTCCCTTCGATCTTCGTGGCATATGGAGGGACATGTTGATATTTCAAGAAATTTCAGATATCGAAGTACCATGGCTGTCTATCGTCGGTTGCTGATTTTTCAAATCTGAACATGGCGACTTCGATTTCCGTCTTGTCATGTTTTTCCGAGATAATTACTCCCTTTGGTCTTGTACTTGTGGAGAGGATGGATAATTCTCTCTTGACGGTCCATGCAACCTCGTGGGCTGAAACTATCAGCTTTTCAATGAAGAAGGTCTTGGTATTTTGTCCGACAAGTATTTGGATGACCGAGGCTAGCGTGGCTAAAAAATCTGCAAACTCATTTTCTAATCTAGGGATGTGCGTAAAAGATATTATTTCAAATTTGTTTTGTAGATATTGAGCGATTTCTAAATATGCCATTAGTCACCTTTCATTAGTTTTCCATTCTCCTATTACTTGTGAGATTACTAGCTTAGAATCACCGATCGTTTTCAATTGTTTTACTCCTAATTGAAGTGCTGCTCGTAGCCCCGCTATAAAGACTTCATATTCCGTGATGTTGTTAGTGACAGGGAAGTCTAGCTGAGAAGCTTTAGGCATGACAACTCCTTCTGGGCTCAGGAGGACTATCCCGATGCCTTTCCTTTGTGGTTTAGAGCGCCGTCAAAATAGAGGGTCCATGAGGTCTTATCGGGCTCTTCATTATGAATCATGAATAGGTCTTCGTCGAGAAAATCTGCATGTATAGGCTCATCATTCAGGAGTGGGAGGTCTGCGAGATAATCAGCGATGGCATGTGCCAGTGAGCGATCTTTCTTGATATTGCGAACTTTTCGAATACATACTTTAGAGAGTCCATTCGGGCTAGTACTAATATCTTATATGCTCCGAAGTAGTGTCGCAACTTGGTCAAAGCCCATACCAGCGTGAGGCAGGTCTTTTCCCTGGGAGTGTATTTCCATTTGTATTCGACCATCGTCCTACTAAGGTAGTAGATAGCCTTCTCTTTCTTGCCATCTTCTTCATATTGTCCCAGAATTACTCCCATTATTTTATCATTTACTGAGAGATAAAGGCTTAGGGGTCTTCCAGGAACTGGGGGAGATAGTATTGGTGGGTTAAAGAGGTACCTTTTAATGTTATCGAAGGCTTGCTGGCATTGGTCATTTCACTAGTACTCGGTTCTTCCTTTAAGTAGTCTGTAGAAAGGATCGCACCTGTCTGAATGCTGGGAGATGAATCTTCTGATGAATTACAATCTTCCTATCAGGCCTCGTAATTCTTTGATATCACGGGGAGGTGGCATCTCAAGGATGGCTCTAACTTTAGCAAGGTCAACTTCAATCCCTCGCTTGCTAATTATAAAGTCGAGTAACTTTTCGGAAGTGACTCTGAAGATACATTTCTTTGGGTTCATTTTTAGTTGATATTTCTTAGCTCTTTGTAGTACCAGTCGGAGTGCTTCAACATGTCCTGCCCACGTTTGAGACTTTACTAATATATCATCGACATAGACTTCTATGCATTTATACATCATGTCATGAAAAATGGCCATCATGGCGCGTTGATACATAGCTCCTACGTTCTTGAGCCCAAAAGGCATGACAACGTAACAGTAAGTTCCCCAGGGTGTGTTGAAAGAAGTCTTCTCTTGGTCAGACTTAGCTAATTTGATTTGATTATATCCTGAGAAACCATCCATAAAGGATAACATCTCATGCCCAGCAGTGTTGTCAACTAGAGTCTCAATGTGTGCAAGTGGGAAGTCGCCATTTTTCTTGGTTGAGGTTTCGAAAATCAATGCAAACCCATACTCTGTCATCCTTCTTAGCGATAGGTACTACGTTGGCGACCCATTTAGGGTAAAGGATGATACGGATAAATTTGGCTTTGTGTAACTTGTCGACTTCCTCTTTGACCTGCAGAGCTGTTTGTGGGTGTATCCTACGGAGTTTCAGCTTTATGGGTTTTGCATTAGGTTCCAAGACGAGCCGGTGTTCTTGCAAGACTTGCATGGTATGTTGGCATTCTTTAGAGTTAAGCGTTGCGCTAACTAGCAATTTCCTAGGTTTCTCTTCGGTGCCAAAGTTAATTTCTTCTGTCAGTTCTACGACAGCTTGAGTTTGCTCGTCGAAACGCTTGATAACTCGTTGGAAGTCCTGCGCCCCCTCGGCGACTGGTGTTCCTTCCTCCTCATTGGTAAGCTCGTAAACTGCGAAATTACTGCATTGGGGATTCAATTTTGTGAGAAGTAACCCTTCATCGGTGCAATTTATGACAGTAAAATCTTTGGTAAGGTGAAGGTCAAGGCTACCGATTCTTCTCTCAAAGTCATGAAGTATCTTGTCAGGTATGCTCACCGGCTTGTTGTTTAGTCGGGATGCTTTATGTTTTAGTGCTGGAGATGGGATAATAGTCTTAGGAGAAAAGTCTCCTTGTTGGTCAGACGATGAATTCGGGACGAAGGGTTGCCTTTATTTTTTAAGATTTTCTAATTTGTTTGGATCTTGTATTTTTAAATTTTTAGGGTTTTCTACTTTTTCTATTTTTTTGATTTTTGATGGTAGGTATGGTACAGGATCGATCGCCTCAAGAGGCGCCGGGAGAGCTGCTTCCTCTAATTGAGGGAGTGAGACGGCCACTGGAGCCATTCGAGAGATTCTTTGAGAGATGTAGACTTATTCTGAATTTGGCATTTATTTTTGAAGTCCTCATCTAATGAGATCTTCTCAATAAATGACATGGGTGACAGGGGTATCGTAGTTTGGATTTCCTCTATGACATTGATTGTCTCTTCCTCAACGAATCTCTGAAGATCGTAATCAATTGAACTATCATCCTCGAAGATATGATATGGTTGCTCTTCCCGTGAAGGGGAGACTCCTAAAAGATTCCCAGGGGGAGGGAGCTCTTTCTCTTGATCTTCATAATACATCGGGATGAGTATGCATGCTTGGCAACGAGGCTGGTAATGGTAAGACATGCAAAGAGATTTCCAAGGGCATCCCCATCCTTCAAATTTAGAATCGATGATAATATTGAATTCACTTTCTTAATCTGATAAGGCTTGGAGTCCTAGGTTCGCTTGCTTTGCTAATTCGAGTGTGGGGAGGTCTATCCAGTAGTCCTCCTCGTCACTTGACGGAGGCCACCACTCTTCCTCGAGCGATTTCCAATATATTTAGAGTTGCGGTGCATCTGGAGATGAAGGGGAGTCTAATTTAAACTCCTCTTTAAATCCTAAGAGTACGACGTGGGTATTTCCTCCTGGGTCAGCCAACTGGTCGTCGGAATTCTCTTCTTCTTGCATTGATAGTGAAGGCGATGAGTTTTTGCTTGTTTCCATCGTTACAGGGTCACAGTCGTTCACTTCTATCATCGTAGAAAACCGGATCCCCCTAGTGAATTGCTCTAATATGTGAGTGCATGCCTCACAATGGGGTTGATATGGGTGAGAGATACAAGGTGAGTCCCATGGGCATTCCCATCCTTTAAGGCCAAGGCAGAGGGTGATGCTATACGAGTTAAACTCTGCCTGTGAGGCATCATCTTCCTCCCACTGTGGGTATAGGTGCTCTTCATCCTCTTGTAAGGCAGCTATGTGAAAGTCCTCATCATCAGTGAATTCCCAATCTTTTACTTGTGGGTCGGGCTTGGGAGGTTCTTCCATCCTCTCCTCTATGGGCTCTTTGAGATCAAACAAGGGTTTGACTCCTTCAAGGGGTTTACCAATCTCGTCTTTTAGGTTTGTCAAATCACTGAATGCTTTAGCCATTTATTCAATTTCCTCTTCTTGGGATTTAGTGAAGGATACCTCCTTCTGCTTCGGTGCATTAGCTTTCTCAGTGGTCTCGTAGACGAAGTGATCATATAGAGACCATTTTGGTGAGGTAGGGAACAAGTTAGATTGTGAGTTGTCTGATTGATAACCTAGCACTATATGCTTGCATGTTTTCATTGGGACGACAGGTCCCACATGACCTTGCTTATTCTTTCCGAGTCTAGTGTGAGGAATGGATCCAAGTTGGTACATAAGATCCCATCCCTTTGTTGCGGTGGGGTTGATGTCATAAAGCATGGCAAGGTTTGGACCAACCTCTCTCCTCATCAACTCTGGTCGACACGTTAGGGGAGAACTAGGATGGGTAGGGGGCAGACTTCCGCCATGGTTGTCTCATCCGGGATTCGAGTCATTTGAATATGACCTGTATTCAACACATAATCATGAGCCGTTGGTATGCTCGCCACATAATCAGTGTCTATCTCCCTGAGGGATGCATCAGCGTATATACGAATGATGGAGTCCTCATATGGAAACTTGACGCATTGTTGATACGTAGATGCGACGGCCTTCATTGATTCCAACCACTTTCTTCCTAGGATTAGATTATAGGTGCTAGAGGAATCAGAAACATGGAAGGTGACGTCCTTTGTCATAGGTCCAAGGCAAACCTTGAGTTTAATAGTCCCTTTAACAAAGCGATGTGAGCTGTCATAAGCTATAAGTGATAAGGCCGAGAGCCTGGCGTCTTATTCCGTATACTCGAGGGTCTTTAATGTCGTGATCGGGAAAATATTGAGTCCTGCTCCAGTATCCACTAATGCATGAGGTACATAGAATCCTCTAATGATGATTGTGAGATATATAGGAGCGGCACTCCCACAGAGTGACTCCTTAGGCATGTCCGTGTCGGTGAATGTGAGTGTTGGAGGTTATGCCATGACCGAGGCAATTTGATGAAGCTCATCTAGGGTCGTGTCCTCGTCTACCTAAGTTTCCTCAAGTGTCCTTACCAATAATCGATGATCATCGAGAGATTTCTTGATGAGCTCTAATATAGATATCAGAGCTGGGATCTTTTGAAGGTGCCGTAGCAGGTCATATTCTTACCCTGGCTCGAGTGTAATCTCTTTGCCTGACCGATGAGCCTTAGGTACGGGTGGTTGAAGTGGTTGAGGTGCGGGAATTGGAGAAGGAATGATGTGAGGTGGGGGCGGCAAGTGAACCTCTCTTTCTCTTGTGTTCCCATCTAGTTGTGGTGCATTTGTGAAATCCTTGTTTCGAGGGAAAGGAGGAGGTGGGTAATTGGTTCTAGATTTGAGAATTGGGCAAGTCGGCTGTTGACTGAACCTAGTGTGGCTCGATATCGATGTATTTGCAAAGTGAGTAAAATTAGAGGTTGGAGCGTGGGCCTGCACAACGTAGTATTAGGGTAGGAGGTACTGCATGTAATCCTCTTCTTCTAAGAAAGCTGAGACTAGGGTCTCATGCGGGTCGGAGAGTTTTTCTCGCTTGCCTTCCTTTATGTTTAGTGAGCACTCAGTCTTCATTTTGTTTTCTAGGTTTGGGGTCTTCCAAGTGACACTTTCCATCTACACGGCGACTTGGGCTGCAATTTGAAGAAGATGATCTCCAAACTCAGGTTCAAAATCAGACGAGGGAGGTGGTGAGGGTGTCGGTTCAGGAATTGGAGGGGTCGAAGGTTCTGGTGGGGAATGATGGAGAAATGGTCTCCTGGCCCTAAAGGAGTGAACTAGTATCTAGGTGAATTTTGGATAAGGTGGCGGGTTTGGTGGAGCGATGCGATTGATCAAGGTCGAGGGATATGGGGGTGAAAAGACCTTCACAGGGGTAGCATAAACATCGGAGGGTTGGATATGAGTGATTAATGTAGATGGTTGGAAAGAGGGTTGACTGGAGAGATCCACAATGGTGACATGAGCCGGTGCCCCTTGGTTGTGATTAGGCATGGGATTGTGTATGATCCCCAAGTTTTATTGGGGTTGGCTGTTGCTAGGCTTAGGATTCCTCAACAGTTCCCAATCAATTTGGTTTCGATCGCTCATGTCATAGATCACGTCTCGGAGGACCCAACAGTCCTCTAAGCTGTGTCCAGCATATCAATGGAATGCACAATATTTACTATAGTCTAGATTTGCAGGCCATGGGCGAGGTTTTTCTGGTGGGAATCGGAGGAGGTTCTGGATGTTATGAAATCGAAAGATATTGGAGATTGTATCAGGTAGAGGGGGATAATGTTCCCGCCTCGGTTGGTAGGGGCCTCTAGTTGGATTAAAGTTTTGTGGTGGGGGGACATTATTATAATTCGACGGGTGGGCCGGTCGATTCTATATTGCATTTTGGTTCTGATAGGTGTTGGGGTATTGATTTCTATTCTGGTATTGACCTTGACCCTAGTTTTGGCCTTGGTCCTGATTTGCGTATCTGGATTGATTAGCGCCCTGATTCTGATTGGTATACCATTGTTGATTTTGATTTTATCCGAAGTAGCGCTGTTGGAAGCTAACGTTATTAGAACTTTGTCCTTGGTTGACAGTGGTGTTGACCTGTTCAGTCCCTAAGGCTTTCTTATTATTTTTTGACTTGGATTTGCTAGAGGACCCTATTTTGGATGTAACGATAGATAGGGCAAGGTCTCCACCTTTAATCTGTCGTGTTAGTCGGGATGCCTGAGAATGAAGTGCAGTGAAGTCGGGGCAATCGCTTATGACAAGCGCGCTCTTTAACGGTTCCCTAGTATTGTCAATGATAATGTCGACCGAGTCTTTCTTTCATTGAAGTGCCAGTCCTTATAGCAAGTTTTATCCATTGAGCGACGAAGTCAACAAACTCTTCATCAAGTCCTTGCTTGGCGGCCATCAGGTCGCTAAGGCTGACTATCTCTTGGATCAAGTGTTTGTATTGGTCTAAGAATTGACCGACTAAATCGTCAAAGGTTTTGATCTTATAGAGCGGGAGTCCCGCGAACTAGTCTAAAGCTTCCCCTTCTAATGAACGTTGAAAGTAGTGAATGAGAAGTCCTTGGTTATCGCGTATGGACCGACAGTCATTGCAAAAGAGTGCCAAGTGATGGTTCGGATTTCCCGTGCCATTATATTTGATAAATTTTGGCGGTTTGAATCCTATAGGCAGGTTAAATTCGACATCCCTGCAAAATTTATCGAACCCGAATGAATGACTAAAGCGCTCCCTCTTGGCCATGTACTCATCAAGCATTTTAGGGAGATCTTCGATCTTAATGGTATTATCCTTTGGCGCGAGCCGCAAGCTAGCCCTATCCAGTACGTTGTCGTTAAAGAATGTGTGAGCATGCAGTAGGCGGTGGTCTTTCTTGTCGCTCTTGCTCTTCCAAATTGTGTTATCCCCTAATGGTTTCATATGCAACAGCCAATCCTCGAAGCAACTCTTCGGAGTCATCGCCTCCTTTTTGTATTCTTTCGATGCTAAGTTCTATGATTTGTTAAGTGGTGAGGTTTTATCCAGAGCTATTATTTCTATCTTTATGACTATCACCGGCGTGCAGTGTAGAGAAGGGGTTCTCTTGCTCACCAGCCATGTTAACTTCAGGTTGCTATGAGCTAAAGGTATAAGGCAGTTCTTCCACGTATGTGAGGTTGTCATGAAGTCCCCACAGCGGTGGGTCTCCTATACTTACTCTACGTATGCCAGACATCTCAAGTCTTTGACAAAGACTCATATATCTAAAAAGGAATTTAAATGATATGACAGGAAATGAAATAAGGAAATAAAACAAAACTAACTATCTACGAAAAAGTTTGCGAAAGTGTCTCATCACGATCACCAGTCTGTTGGTGTGTGCTTTTCCTGGGTTTCTCTCGACTCCCGTTGAATTAGTGGCTCTAATTTTGTCCTGGTGGACTCTAGCGATACGACATTTGAAATGAAATAAATAAAAAAAAAGGGGGATTTTTCTAGGAAGGTTCCTAGTTTGATTGCGATCGCCAGTTGCAGATATTTAACGACGCTGCAACACGTCAGTGATCACGTTGTGAAGCGGGTGTAGGTTACTTCTATACTGAATCGTCTACCTGTGAACGTCAACAGCAGTACTTCTCTTTAGTTTAGTTAGTTTAATTCTCCTCTTATTTCCCTTTGTAATTATAATTTCGGTCAGTTTCGATTTCCCAATTCTATTATTATTATGCTTTGGTTGTGTGGGCTTATTAAGGTGAGTTATATTAGTATTCTGATGCTGTCAAAAGTCCTTTGAGTATCAAGGTTCTGGTATTACTAAAAGTCCAATCGATTTTAGTCTCCTATTGGTACTAGGAGTGCATATGTATCAGTTCTAATAATATTCTAACTAAAATTAAGCATGCTAATTGTACTGGGATTCTAATTAAAGCAATTATAGTAATTCTACTATAATTCTAATTAAAGCACTCGTAATAATTCTACTATAAGTCTAATTGAAATAAAAAGATTGATTTTTTCTACGGGCCTAATTAAAGCAATAAATTTAATTTTCTATTATAATATCAACAGAAATAAAAGGGCTGATTTATCTACGACCCTAATTATTGATGGATTTATTATGGCAAAATATAACTAATCATGAATAAACTAAATTTCCTAGAATTCAAATTTGGAATAATCAACTAGCTAAACTAATGGAAAGGAAATTTTGATTTAACACTCTAATAATTATGTCAAGGCCTAATTAATGCGAATAATCAATTATGTCTAGATATAAAAATAATCAACTAACTAAACTAATGGAAAGGAAATTTTGATTTAACACTCTAATAATTATGTTAAGGCCTAATTAATGCGAATAATCAATTATGTCTAGATATAAACTAATTAAAGCAATTTAATAATTCTAAAAAACTCAAAAAAAAAAGATTTGGGCCCGCTATGCTAAGGAGGATTGGCCTCGTTCCCGAGTACCCTCCGTAAGCTCCCTTGAGCAAATTGGGTGGCTGAGATTAAAGAGAAAAAATAAATTTTGGATAATAAAGTAATATTTTTAGGCTTTTCAGAGTTGATTTCGGAACAATAGGGGCAAATTGAATTACAAACTAGAATTATGAAAAACGAAAATTAATATTTTTTTAGATTTTTGGAGGTATTAAACTAAGAGATTGATATTAAAAAATACTTTTAGGACTGAATTCGAGTCTGAAATCAGAAAATCAGACCGTATGATTAAGGACTGGTTCTGAACTCTGAGGGTTAGAACCAGAAATTAATGATAGGACTGTAAATCATGATTTAGAGTAGAATTCGGTCTAAGGGTCGATATATCGGACCAACGAATCAAAGACTAGGTCTAAAAGTAGGGAATTAGAACTAGAAATAGAATATTTAGTCCGAAAAAGGTGCTATGGTCTAAGACTTAAAATAAAATTAAAAATTAATAGATCTAGAGATTATAAGCTACGGTTGGAAACTAAAATATTAAATCCTCACCTAAGGGGGGGCGGGATTGTGGAGAGAATCCTCGGAAGTTCAGACGTTTGAATCTCGAAATCATGGTTGAGTTCTATGGGTTCGTGCTCGGAGTTCTCTGGTTTCGAGATTTACTGTCTCCTCTCTCAAAATTTGCAGTCTCTCTCGTCCAACCCCCCTGGGCGAATTAAAAGAAAAAATCTTTTAAAGGTTTTTCTTCAATTACACGCCTATTTACAGGCGTTTAATTAAATTATATGTCAGCTTCTTAGTGCTTAATCGCTTTGAGTCAATCACCGACTCAGTGAGCGACCGACTGACTTGCTCAGCGAGTCTCCTAGTCCTAACAAATTAGGACTAATTGCATGCATGCTATCATGCACTCAATCTGATTAAACGTTTAATTAAGGAAACGTAGGGGTCAAGGGTAGTAAGACTAGGTCGGGCGTAGGCCAATTGTGCACTGGTGGTGAAGTGCTCAATCTGATCACGCATTCTGTTTCTGGCGCGTAATCGAGTCTCGAATCGGTCTCGAATCGGTCTGATCACGCATTGTTGGATTCGAGACTCGATTTAAATTTAGTCCATGCCAATGATATATTGGATGTACGGTGAAAATGGTATGCATTAGACCTAGGATTTATGATATTTTTACTTATGGACGGAATTCTTATGTGATGATAAGTAGACTGTTTTAATAACCAAAGATGTTTGTTATTGGTTTGGGAATTTTTCTTTTGTACACGTATCTTGCTTTGGAATAATAATCACTCAGGGAATAGACGTTAAAATTTTCTTCTTGTGTTGTTAATATACCTTCGGTTGATGATAATTAGAGTTGATGGTGAAATCTTCCTTGTTAGTTGTAACTCTTAGTTTTACTAATGGAATACTCTGGACATAAGTCGAACCGTGTTATGATGCACTTGAACGATTATTCACAGTTAAGATAATTATCGGCAATTTTGTAGTTACATTAGATGGTGATTAGAATTTTTTTTCGCATTCGAATGGTTAGTATAGTCCCCATTACGAAGCTTTAACGCTAATAAAAATACAGATTAGTTGTGGAGACTACTGTCTAACCATTGGTGAACAGGTTCCACGAAATTATTGTGGATATATAGGTGTCGCTCATAAGTGAGCTTTTGAATGGATGTAAATCTGGACATAAGTATAAAAGGGAGCTATTTGGTGCAAAGCTCAGCAGATAAATTTCTAACTATATGGTGTAAATCTTAGGTTAAAGGAGTGTGTTTAGGCTGATGTCGGATGGTTATTAGCATTTCTTATGAATATGTTCAGCTCATCATCGAACTTTGTGTGGCTTCTTACATTGACGCTAAATGAAATTGCTGCACCACACATGAAACGCTGACAACCCAAGATGAAAATTCGAACTCGAATAAGCAAAGTATGAGTGTTCGACACCGTAGGAGATATACGCCTTATATTTAAAAATAAGTATTTAATTATTATTTTTATTTAAAAGCCTTTAGTTGGTGCCCGTACACCACACTCGGTGTGCCAGCCACACACGAGATTCAACCCTTAAGTATAAAAGGGAGCTCTCACGCATAACCCATGCATGAGATTCATTTGAAAGATAGTTTGAGAGAGAGTAAACCAAGAAGTGGAGAAGACAACCCATCTCCCTCTCCAGTTTTCTTTGGAACCTCAGCCATTGGAATTCTATTCCAACCATCATCTTCTACAAGAAGATTTCTGCTATTTCGACCATTGCGACACCGTTGCGATCGGAGATCGAGCCATCAAACGGATAAGAAGTTACACCCAATTCCCTTTGACACCGACGATTGTAGACTTCGGCGACATGATAAGAAAAGGTATGCATCGCAATGTGATTGTGTGAATCTCGATTTCTAAGATTTAGGCCTTGAACTACGTGTATTTTGAATAGCATGCAAGAATTTCAAAGATCGGACGAATGAGAAGTGCAAATGTCGATCCTTCCGATAATCGATCACCGAAATCACTGCATGCTTGATATAAGAAGGTAGAGTTATTGTCTTAAGAATGTGGAATAGGTTTAGTTAGAGTATGGGTGAATTAAAGATTGTACAATAGAAATTTTTGAGATTTTCGAATTTGGGAAGAAGAACAAATTCTGAAAATTACAGAATTAGATAAATTCGCTCGAGCGAATTAGAATTCGCTTGAGAGAAATTCCTTCAAAATATATAAAGGAAAAATTGGCAGGAAAATTCGCTCAACCGAATTTTCCACCATTTGTAGGCAAAATTTTTCAAGTTAAATTCGCTTGCGCAAATTTGTGTGTGCCACATGGAAACTGACAAATCTGCTAGAGCAAATTTGGAAATCGCTCGAGCGAATTGCCTTGTTTCTGTTTGCCTCAATCCTTCTTTGAAAGAACTTGAGAGTTTTATATCGCTCATTGCTTATGTCATTAAACCTTAGCTATGAACTTACTGTGATATAGTTTGAGGGTTGTGATATAGATAAGGATCTTGGCTTTGTTTCCGCATTTGGTTCGACATGACCTTGATATTAAGGTAGGGGAAATTCAATGATTGCTTTCATTTTTGATTTGATTCATAGATCTGAATGATGCTTGAACTCATGATCATGAGAAACTAAAAATATAATTTGTTAAATCTTTTCGCATTGCATATCAAATTTGTTGGATTATTCCTTTGTATTGAAACATTGACTTTTGCATATGAATGTGAATTTCTAACCTTGAATGTGAATACGAATGTGTATTTGAGATAGCCTGATTTTTCCGGTTCTCATAAAATCTTGTACAATATTTTTTTTTTCTTCCTTACATCTTAAACTCAAGAAAAATCGGACCGTTGGATCACACTTCACAATTCGAATACAAAAAAACTTTGTATATCCATGTATAAACATGGGAATCAATGCAAATATCATACATATGAGGAAACGGAAATTTAGATATCACTTGGCAAATATAAATCTTTCTACTTTATACATAACATCTAATGCAAAGGATCAAAAGAAACCATCGGTGATAGCTGACAATCACTTAAACAGTGGCTTCCAAAACGTATATACAAAACCATTCGTAACACTGTATTTAATCCTAGGACATACCAAGTCCAAAATCCAAAAGACCCCAAAAATCCACTATACAAACCCAAAATATGTATAGTCTAAGTCCTCACCTAGGGTAGAATTCCCCAAACAGGAGATCTTGTGCCTTTCTCTAGTACCCGATCCTGATCTACACCTGTACCTGTGATGTATGGTCGACGGATGAGTTAACATCTAAGCTCAGTAAGGAAACATCAATAGCATGCATATTATCACATCACACATATATCTTATGACATAATTCGAACATGTTTATCAAACAAAAATTCATAATTTAAGATATTTAACTTGAAGCAAAATTGATATCAAATATAAATTTCAAAGCTTAACACATGATTTCCAAAGCTTTTTACATAACACACAAAAAAACTTAAACAGATAACTTAATTCCTCTCCCGAGCATATATAGCATCAAGAGCCGCAATATTATACCGATGAAAATACCCACCATCGCCGTTCAATGAGCCGTTCATATGATGCCCAAGTCCCTTCGTATAAGGGAAGCTTGTGCCAAAGGAAATTTACCACTATGGGTAAGGAATGAACGAATATTTTTCCGTCTTAAAGTATAATTATACGGATATCCCGCTGTACCGGTCACGGATATCCCATCGCGTCGGTCACAGATATCCCACCGCGTCGGTTGGGTATCACGTATAAAACTTAAATCAAAGTAAAAAATTAACTTATAGTTTATCACTATAAAATATGGTAGTTTATAATTAGGTTTGAAGTTTCAAAACTTTCACGCACATTTATTCACATCTCTCTAATGGCACACACACACATGGCTGGTTTTACACACGAACAAGAATCTGAGTGCACATTCATATACACATTTTTCATATTTAAAATCATAAAAAAAATTCATGCTAAATAAATGATAAGTTCTATAAAACACACATATTTTTATCACATCACAAAATTCATGCTAGTTGTAATCAAATGCACATGTTACGAAGTTTTTCCTATCTCAATGAGAAGCTAAACAAAGACGTCTCACTCAAAGCTAGCCTGTCACACACATACTTAAGCTCACACTTAGAATACATCACATCATAGTCTATATATTAGAAATGACATAAAATGGAAAGATATAAAGTCTCCCCCAAGTCCTCTCACCAAAATAGAACAAAATCTTGAATTTGCCAAAATCGATTGATCTATTCTAAAATCGATTGATTGGTTCCTCAAATCGATCGAGTGATTCTCAAATCGATCGATCAGTTTACTCAGAAACCAATCCTTATCCTGTCAACTCATTTCAATTGATCGATTCCTAAATCGATCGATCGGTTTCCCTTAGCACACACTGTTTTTCACAAATCGATCGATCGATGCCTATATCGATCGGTTGGTTTCACAAATCGATCGATCGAACTAAATTTTGATCGATCGATTTCTCTAGAAACCTTTATACTTACACTCTTGATAAAATCGATTGATCAATCACTTTTCGATAGATTGGTTTTGCCAGATTTCTCACATTCACGATTTCAAACTTCTCAAACTCATTTTCTTTAAAACTTAGCCTCTTTTCTGCTGATTTTCCTCATACACAAGTTAACTGAAACTAACACACATGTAAAACACAACTTAACACAATTCTTACCTTTGAGTTAATCGATCCCTCGATCCACGTGCTCACGCCCCAGCTAGGGTTTCCACATTAAAATTTTGGGATTCTTTTCGATCCTCAATCCACCGCTTCATGCCTAGGCTCCAATCACTACAATTCCATTCAAAAGTAAACCAAGTTTAGAGCTCTCTCATTCTCTCTTCTCTCTTACTCTCACTAGAATTTCATTCACAAGCAAAGGTAATGGCTTACGTGTGAAGCCATTCCTTTATATACTTGAGTCTGCTTCCTTGTGAAGCACATACACACACTTAGTGTGTTATCTTATCCACTTAAGATGTTTTAGCATCGATGTGAAGCATACATACACACATTTTTCACCCCAACTAAGGCCCAAAGTCTGTCCAAGTGTTGACCTAATCAGTCAGGCCAACATAGTTGGCCCAAATCGTCGGCACGTGCGGGTTCAAAATTTGGAGATGTTACAATATTTTTTTGAATAATAGAACTTTGAACCCTTCGAAATTTGTTACGAATTTGACTTCGCAATCAAGTGGGTGAGAGGAGTAGAGGCTCTAGAGAGGGGTAGAGGCTCGGGGTTGTGACCATATTTTCGCCTATGGAATACTCTATTTTTGCTTATGGAATGCTTGGGTCCCACCTTGATTGCAAACTTTGTTCTGACCCTAGGCCATTCATGAGACCATAGTTTCTTTGACATGACATGTTTTAGATTTTGAAATTTTGATCTCAATGTTTGATTTCTAAATTTGATTTGAAAAGGCTTTTATCTTCAGTCATTGAATCTATGTTTCGTATGATGAAATGTAAATCTGTATTGAATTCTCCCTACTGAGCCGAGAATGTTAGCTCACCCCGACACCATGTGTCACAGGTGTAGACGTCGATCAGGATCTTGGGCTCGAGATGGATCCAGACTACGCACTAGAGGAAGAGGTTGATCTTCCGCTCGAAGAGTTTTTCTCGAAGTCAGTTTCTGAGTTATATTTTGACTTGGTACAGTATAAGACATTTGTGTAGAAAACTGAAAATTCATATTTTGTAAATGTGCATCACTGTTTAGGTGAGGGTCGGCCATCACTGGTGGTCTATTTTGACCTACGTTCATGTAAATATTAAGAATGGAACCAATACTTTTTCCAAATGTACATTGCTTTGATTACCGCTCCGTATGGATGTACCAAGTCCCCCTAATGATCTGGCTTTCCCAGAATTCTGCTTTGAAAGGTTGGGTCATCACAATGAGGTTCTTAGAGCCCTTGTGTGCAACCATGTATTTTTAATGATCCCGTCACGACGATGCGCACTCACGAAAAATTTAGAGTTGCCACCCAAAGCTTTTGGTGTCTCGGGAAACCTAAATTAATATTAAATACACCGAAGTGCCAAATATGACTCTGATTCACAGGTCTATGCCAAAGGCTCTTGGGTAGGGGCATCGATTATCGATCGGGAAGGTGTTAGGCACCCGATCAACCCCCACTTAATACGGTGTCTACTAATGGCCAAAATAAAAATAAAATAAAAGAAGCAAAAAAGTCCTTCCTCTTGCCCTAGGGCAGCAAAATCCAATTTGTACCCCTCCGTTCCTACTAGAAGTTCAGCGGCGTAACGATACAAATGTGAGGATAGAGGAAGAACAAAGAAGGTAGAGGAGCAGAGGGGAGAGCCGGAGCTCTCGGGCCCTTGTTGAACTGCTGTGGATCCTTGCGTAGGCGTGCTTCAGTGTGCTTCCAATGGTTTTTATGGTTAGAACAAGGGTTCTAGCTCCTAAGGCTTGATAGCTAAGAGATAGAGAAGGAAGGCAAGAGGATGACTCTCATCGAAACTAGGGGATTTTTGAGGAAATGTAAGGTCTAAAGAAGGTTTGAGAATTCTGGAGATTGTATGCAAAAGGGGGCACCAAAGGGAGAGGGAGCTTATTTCGTAATCTTTTCTCTTAGGAAAATTTTCAAGCCCTTTCAAAGGGAGGGGTACCTCTCTATTTATAGGAAAAAGAGAGGTTAGGAGGGTGCTTAGAGGCTAAATTGGTTTATCAATTAGGTAATCTAGCATCTAAGGTTTCCTAGGTTTTCAAGAGCTTGGAAAAGTGTGAAGGTTACTCCAATGGTGGATGATAGGGTAGTGTTTCAAATCACTTAAGGGTTGCAAATAGGATAAGGAAGGGTGCAACAGAACAAGTGAAACACACCCAGGGCATCAAGATGTTCAATAAGTCAAACCCTATGAGGCATTGACTGCCCCATTTGATTGATCACGGGTGCCCCTGCATGAAGCAGGGTTCGAGGTCTTTGGGCAAACCCATCGATCCCGAAGTTGATGTAGCACGACTACCCGAGCGAAGCAAATAGATGTCGCGACGCTTTTTGGGAGTGTGCCATTTTTGAAATTTGTAGATTTTTTTATTTTATGCGGGATATTATGTGAATTTTTTTTTTATGTGTATTTTTTTAAACTTTTTGCTGTTATTTTGTGTGAATTTTTTTGTACTTTTTTCTGTTATTTTATGTGAATTTGTTTTGGACTTTTTGCTTTTATTTTATGTGAATTTGTTTTGGACTTTTTGCTATTAATTTATGTGAATTTTTTGGGACTTTTTGCTGTTATTTTTATGTGATTTGTTTTGGACTTTTTATCTTTATTTTATGTGTGTTCGAGATTCTTTAAGCATGCTCATCGATCTCGATCCATTTATTCTAGCACAGCTTCCCAAGCAAGTCAAATGAGAGTTGATATGCCATTTGGGGCTGTGTGTACCTACTGAACAACAAAACAAAAGAAAAAGGGTCAGGCCAGGTGTGTACAAACCACACTTAGCTAGAACACAACCCAGAAATAGCCTGGCGCATGTATTTACTTGTGCTAGGCCAAATGGGTGCCAAAACAACACTTGGCGCATGTAATACATGCGCCAAGCAAAACCTGGAGATGATTTTAACCCCCCGAGCCTGAGCCAAAAGATGGTTATTTCGAATTTTTCTCTCCTTCCCTCTCCAAACCGAAATAGGTCTCCTTCCTAGGGTTCCCTTGGATCGATTTTAAGTGTGTTTCATTGCTGGTGTTCGCTCGCGCTGATTAAACATCCACTCTACACCGGATCAAGGACCTAATTTTTCTTAAAGTAATTACTTTAAACTTATTCTTTTTTGTTTTTTCTTGAAATCTTTTGCAATGTGTTTATGAATCTTGCTTTCTTAGATGATAAATGAGTTGTTTCTCTTGTAAGCATGATTATTGATGATGGGTTTGATGTTTATTCCATGAATGATGTCCTATTTTTGCTTTTTTTTTTTTAATGGGTTTAATTAGGACATATATCCATTTTTTCTTTTTGTTTTAATTTTTGCACATAAACAAAGAAATTTTTGTATATATAATTTTTGTTTTTATTTTTGCACATAAAGAAAGGATTTTTTTGTTTTCAATTTTGGTTAGTATTTTTGCACATAAAGAAAGGATTTTTTTTTGTTTTTATTTTTGCACATAAAGAAGGAAATTTTTGTATTTAATTTATGTTTTTATTTTTGCACATAAAGAAAAGATTTTGTATATATTTAATGTTTGTTTTTATTTTTACACATAAAGAAAGGGATTTTTTGTTTTTAATTTTATAAAAAGGAAGGGAAAATTTATTATTATTATTTTGGTTTTATTTTTTGAAAAAAAGGAGAGGGGATTAGCATACTTACCTTCCCTTGACCTGTAGCACAATGGTTTCTTAGCATTTGATCAAACCTAACATGATTGCTTGTATTTGTCCCAGAATGTCGAGCGAAGAAGAATACGTGCAGGAGGAAGAACAAGAAGAGGTGTCGGAAATGGTCTATGGTCCCCGGGGAGAACAATTCTTTGTGGTGGAGCGCCCTGCCGGCTCTTGGTACAAAATGTAGGGTGAGGCCGCCCATGCTGGCCTCCTCCATCAGCAACATATTCATATCTCCAATTTCGGTATCGTTGGCAAGGTAAAGGGATAAATTCAGTTTTTTTTTTGTGCGACCTTGCTATATTTCCATGATCTGACGCCTCTTTTACCTTGGTGCAGGTCTTGCCCATATCGTGTTTCGAGGAGGTTGGTTAGACTTTCAGTAGTTTTGTCGCTACCTCCCACCGACCATGAAGTTCCTGCTTGAAGAGGCCGACTTTGGAGAGTTCTTTTCATGCTTCACCATGCGAGCTAACGCGGCCTATTTGAGGACCCTTATTGAGTGTTTCCGTCCGGAGACCATGACCTTTCACATGGCCACGATCGAGATGACACTGATTCTTGTAGATTGGGCCACGATTATGGGGATCCGGATAGGGGTGTTCCGGTGACCAACCTTGCAGTGCCTGAACGGGATGAGATCATTCGATTGATAGGGGCCTATCCCCCCTCCACAAGTCTGCATGGTGCTGAGGTCAAAATGTCCTGATTGTCTGATCTTTTTTAGATGAATGAGTTGGTAGATCTGGGGCAACCAGAGTGGATATTTTTATTGAGTCCGAGCGCGCTGTTATGTTGGCATGAAACACCTAGAGATGGGCCTGAGGTCCCAATTCAACCTGCTGAAATCGAAGCAGGTAAGGCTATTTTCCCCCTTTTTCATTTTTGAGCTTCTCCTTTATATTGTGCTGCATGTTTGACTGATCAGACACTCCCTGATTTGGGTAGATTATATATGACTCCTACATTGGTTCTCCTTATTGGGATCAAGCCGCTGTAGGTCCATCTTGCCTCTTCATCGACTGTTGGTCGTCTTTTTCTATGGGGCCTGGGCCAGGGCTTATTACTTGGGAGAGCGAGTAGTTCATCAGTATCGGGACTATCCTGCCATGCCCTTGGCTCCTCCTGCAGATGTCATGGTGCCCATGGGTAGTATAGAGGAGCTCATTGTCAGATTCCTTCAAAACGGGGTCCCTATCGATGCCTTCCTGATGCCCAGGGACTATTGGATGTGGTATGAGTCTTTGCCTTATCGGTCCCTTCTCCCACGCTTCGTTCCTGGCGCTAACTTCTTAGATTTTGGCAGCCCACGCTCTCAGGTAGTTCTTCCTTCTCTTTCAGATTGGTTCCCTATGGCTTTGGTTGACTTGTGATCTTGACTAATGGAAACCCTATTTCTTTTCATAGTTTGAGCAGGGAGGCGACTTTGATGATGATGAAGGGGCAGCGGTGGGTATTGCTGATGCCTTAAGAGCTGGTCCTTCATCTGGAGCCTCTAGTGCTGGCGCCTCTGGTAGTTCAACTGTGGTGGTCCAGGGGACCTTCAGGCCCCTCGATGATGCTTTCCTTGGTGGTTTATGTAAGGCCGTAGAGGAGCAAGCACGCATATCTACAGAGGCTAATCGGGTTCCCCCTCCTGAGTTAGTTCCCGGATTAAGTTTTTCCATTTCTGCATGTTTTTTTCCTTTTCAGAGATATGCTTGTATTTGTACCTGTATCCCCTATAGCTGATATCCTTCTTTTTCTGAATGCAGGACTATGAGTCCGCCGTGAATCAGGCCGAATAGTACTGCAACATTTTCGGTCTCTAGGATGTGGAAGTGGTGAGCATCATACTGACCGCTCTTTGATTATTGCCTTGCCATTTCTTCAACTAATCTGATTGGTTGTTGTCTTGCAGCGTGCCCGTGAAAAGGATTCGTGCTCCATACCAGAACCTTGATACTCAGGCATGGACCCGGGTAGGAGACATTCGGACCTATCAAAGCTCTTCACACTGGCGAAAGAAATCGAAGGGCGCCACCAAGGATTAGGCTTAACTCTTGGTTTTGAACTTTAGACATTCTAGGACATGCTCTTTTTAGGATTTTGATCAATTTGTAATGGATGATGTGATGCTTTGTTCACTTTCTTTTGGATAGTTTTTCAGAATTTTTGGAATATTAGTGCTTTTTCCCTTCTTATCGCATGCTCTGCTTCCCTTGTATTGTATCTGATTGCTTGCAGGATGGGTTTGATTTTGGCAAAAAAGAGGGCCTCCTAGGCTACTTGCTTTGTTCAATGTTTTATTTGCCTTTGATGTGGATTTTTCCTACACAAATAAATTCTTATATAAATTAGGTGCAATAAAAAAAATTTTGTTATGTGATCACAACATGAAGCATAGGTGAATTGGCTAGGGGGGTCCAGCAAATACCAAAAATTTCCCTTCACCCCACTTTTACTATAACAGCTGCCACATTACAATATCGGGTACAGACTTGAGTAGGGTCAGGCTTGTGCCAAAAATGTGACACAAAGAACTGAGTTGGAATTTTGAGGATGACTGTTAAATAGTGGAGCCTAAGTGGCCCAGTCTTAATTATGAAGTGAAACAACGGTTGATGATAGATTTGGTAGGAATTAAAATATTCGGAGCCTTCCTAACGATGAAAATTTAGGTAACACAATTGTAAATGATGCATAGGACTGCTAGGCAGTGAGGGGTGTCGACCCTTTGACCCAAGACCCATTAGTGCAGATAAAGAAATGCCAACTAAGGCCTGATGGCCTTGCCTTGGCAACTGAGGCAAGTGAAGTCAGTTGCCTCGGCAACGTGAGGCAAGCACCTTGCCTCGGTCACTTGAGGCAAGCAAAAAGGGTTGCCTCGACACCTTGAGGCAACTAATTTAATTATACTAATACACTTAATATTTTCCAAAAATATACTTCAAACAATATTAGGACATTTATCATTTAATCTAATTAATATTGGTGTAATTGGTTTACACCAAAGCCAAAGCCTATTTTGGCTTAGCTGTTGTTCCACCATGTAATGGTGTATGCCTATGCAGGGAATCCAAGCAACATATATATAACCTCCTTATATGTACAGCTGCATAACACCCGATGCAAAACCCAGGTTGTCTTATAGGTTGATACATGTAAAAGCCCATGTGGGCACCCTATGAAATCCAAACCCTTGATGCCTTATAATCTAAATCCGCCAGTTTCCCTCCACGCATGCATGAGTCACAGTTCGACTCCATGCACGCAAGCTAGGAGAAACCTCTACAAAGAAGCCAGGAAGCCTTCTTCTTCCTCCTTCCAATTCCATCACAAACATCCATCCACCTGCAATAAACAAAAAGACAATGCAAAATGATCCCATAACAGAAACAAATTCCCTTCTGACCGAGTTCTTACGAGCTCCGACGCCGACACACGCTCGACGTCATCGCATCGTCGCCACGAGTCCTCCGAAAGGTATGCCGTAAATAATATTTTGGTGTACTATATATATGCAATATATTAGCTTTATATGTATATAAAAGACCCAGCCAATTGCCTAAATAAATAAAGCCAAAGTGGAGCAGAAAACACCTCGGCAAGCCAAGCCTGATAGGATTGCCGCGGTAACTTTACAGGCTTGCCGCGACAAGGTGCTCGGGCTTGTCGCGACAACAGTATGCTCAGACCACTAGTCGGTAGTTTAATCATAATCTTTGACCCCAACCTCTGATTAGCATGATTCTTGATGCGTTGGAAAGGAGACAATGAGCCCTACAACTTTCATGAAGTAACTAAGTTTTGAATCTAGCATTTAATAGGTCAAAAACTAGTGACAAGTTGCAGCAAGATGCTTAGCTGGTGAACTTGCCGCGGCAACCCTTGAAGCTTGCCGCGACAACCTCTATTGGATGTTGTTTTTGGGCTGTGCTTTTTGCATACCAAACCTTGGGTCCATTGTTGGCCCATATGAGATATCCTTCTCATACCAGAAACCTGTCAATGCATGTAAACCATGAACGCATATGATATAAATATATATATATATATATATATATATATATATATACGAGACTTAGATATTAATCTATATGATAGGTGCAACATGGTGCATATACTTAATTTGGCTCAATTTAGACGAGAGATGGTATTTGACGCATGAGCTCACATCTAATCAGATTCAAAGACGTATACATGGTCAGGTAGGGAAATTACCTTACTCGTTTATATTGAGTTGCTGATTCTTGTTTAGATAAGCTATTATTAGGAGCATATGGATAACTAGGAAAGTTTTTAGCCATTTGATAAAGAAGTTACTATGAGTTCAGTGTATTTAAGACGTAATTTAGGATGAATATGTTAGTACCATCTGAAACATAAAGATGCCAATTCTGTTGATAAGGATAGATAATAGTTTTTGGGGGATGTTTTGCATGACTATGCTTATATCAGTTTTGCGGTTACCAATTATGATATCTGATTTTTATATAGATATGCTAGATTAACTTAACTACGAAAAGGGTGATAAGCTTGGGATTAAGTATGTTTTAGCATGACTTGTGAATGATAAGCTTAGCGATTATTTTTGTATGACTATGCTATTTCGGCTTTGAAGAGTTTAGCATTGATAGTGCAGCTTTGCTTTGAGAATTTAGTAGTAATGGTTCAGTTTTAAAAGTACAACTTTGATCACTTATTAGCTATCTCCGTTTTGTGGAATAAATAGTATAACCACGTAATGTCAGTTTGAATATGCTAGCATGATAGTTCAGCTTTGAGAGTTCATTTGTGATAGGACAGTTTTGAAAGTTAAACTTTGATAATTGCTAGCTCAGTTTTGCTAAAAAGTAAATAGGATGACCATACTATGTTATTGTTGAGTATGCTAGTTTTCGTTATATACAAGCATATGAAGTTCAATTATGCTAGGCAAGATTTGAGATATGTTGAAGTTATTACATGATGTCGCATACTTGAGGTATATATGTGCATGATGTTCTCGCATACTTGACCTCATACATGGTCTCATCTTGATACTTGCTTGCTTTGGGTGGAGCCAAGTGACCCTGCTAACTTAGCCTAGGGGCTTGACCAGTCTCGTGTCAAGTGACCTTGTTAACATAGCTCAAGGGCTTGACTTCTTGAGTCAAGTGACCCTGTTAACCTTGCTCAGGGGCTTAATATCCTGGTCCAAGTGATCCTGCTAACTCGGGAGCTTGATTTTCTCCGTCCAAGTGATCCCGCTAACTCGGGAACTTGATTTTCTTGGTCCAAGTGATCGCGCTAACTCGAGAGCTTGATAAGTGATCCCGCTACACGGGAGCTTGATTTTCTTGTCCTCGCACATATCTTGTTTCAGCATGATTCCTTGATATTATCTTGCATGATTTCCTTGTCAGTACTCGTATTTGGTCAGCATGAATCCGTCAGCATGAATCCATCAGCATTGTCAGCATGATATAATAATTTCATGAATTAATGCTTGTCTGTGATATACTGCTAGGATATATTGATGCTAGAATAGACATAATATAAGATGACATGTGCTTCATTTTATTTTGCATCTAGACATGAATTGATAAGCTTTCATATAAATTAAGATTTTAATTGTCCCTGCTGAGCTTTGATGATAGCTCATCCCATGACTTCATGTCTTAGCTGCAGATATTGCTCGTGACCCTGAGCATGAAGTTGATCCTACCTACCAGCCTAAGGAGGACGAGGAGGAAGGTTCTACTGAGGACTTCTTTCCTTGAGAGATTTGAGAGAGAGAGAGTGATTTGTTTTTAAATATTAAACATGTATAAACAACAGTATGGTTTAAGATAGTTTACTACTTCAGGTATAGGTTTCTTTTTATCTTCCTTTTCAGTTTACTGCTTTAGATAAATGAATGAATATCAGTTGTTGTCATATTTCTACGTATCAGAGTTAATTAAATTCGCTTCTGCATATGTGATACTTTGTACATGACGCCCTTGTATGGCAGTATCATGTTAGGTGATCCGAAGGCGCGACCTTTCCCATCTAGGAGAAGGGGAAAAGTTGGGCTATCACAGGTGGTATCAGATCCCGGCATTAAGTCTTTAGAGACTTAACTCTGGCACGGATATATGGCAAGACTTTTGATGTTCATTCAGTGTTAGAGCCTAGGCTTTAGGTCTTCTTGGGACTCAAGGCTATGGCAGTAGGTTCTGTTAGAGCATAGGTTGTGAGCATAGGGTGTGAATCTGTACGACCACGTTTGACTTAAGTAATCGGTCACTATTGGGGATCTGTACGACCACGTTTAACGGAAGTGATCAGTCAATAGTGATCGAAGTATGCCTTTAGGAACTGAGGTAGGATGTAAATGTTTTCAAGTCATGGGATCACGAGGGTCACGATTACTGTTAATTGGAATATTTGTTTTATTTTGACAGATCAATATGGCACCTCACAAAAGAGCTAGGACTGCACATGCTGGGAGGGATGATCATGAACAAACTTGGCAACTACTGAAGACCATGGTCAGAACCATGGCCCAGCAGACTGAGTTACTTACGACACTAGTGCAGCCCATTGCACGCACTTTTTTGCCTGCACTCATTAGGTCATGCTCACGGTGCGGAATACAACACAAGATGGGGAAATATAGGTGGGCCACAGGTGAGTGCTTCAGATGTGGCAGACTAGGACATATGATAAAATATTATCCTACAACAAAAATGAAAAAGATGACACCCGACTCTCAGCAACCTGCTCAAGGTGTTTATCCGAAACAGACTATATCTATACCTTCGGGGTCATTCCGTAACTCGAACCCTACTATAACGGGAGCGTTCGGAGTTCTTCAAACTTCACGCACCTCTTCGTCCATTCCATTAGCATTTTGTGAAAAATATGGGAAGACACATAACATGGACGAATGCCGTAGAGCGTATGGGGCATGCTTTCATTGTGGTATGATGAGACATCGGATTAAGGAGTGCTCAGAGATGATGGGAACGGCATCAAAGATGCCACAAGATGCCCAAACTAGCAACAATATTATGTAAGACCTGTGAACTATGTAGTTATAAATTATTTATGAGAACGGTGCATCTAGGCAAATAATGTATATCTGTGTGTGTGCATCTAGTATGTTATTTCTTTCATTAGTAATAACTCTATATTTTGTTAAGTACCTTGCAATTATATCCAGAGGATGCCTACTTGTTGTATGAGGCACATGTTTTCGTAGATCCTGAATCTACCCATTTATTTGTCATGCCTCAGTTTGTTGAAAAGTTAGGAAAGTTGAGAGCCACCCTAGAACCTCTCGACTTTATTGTGACGTGTCAGTCCTTACTAGGCAGTTTGTCACTACTAATATGGTATGTTGATCAATCATCATCGTACTCCAAGGTCACGATGACTATGAAGCAGTAGCCGAGTGATTCTCGAGTTACTCGATATGCAAGGATTCACCGTAATACTTGGCATGGATTGGCTATCCAATCATCATGTGAACATTGATTGTAAAAGTAGATTGCCAATAGCCTGTGAATTCGCTGATATCTTCCCTGATAAGTTGCCAAGATTTTTGCTTGACAGGGAAGTAGAAATTGCTATTGATTTAGCCCCGGGCACTGAGCCGGTATCAAAGGCTCCGTATGGAATGGCATCAGCGGAGTTGAAAGAACTCAAGGAGTAGTTGCAAGAGCTTATTGACAAAGGGTTTATCAGACCGAGTGTATCTCTGTGGGGCGCACCGGTATTATTCATAAAGAAGAAAGATAGGTCAATGCGTCTTTGCATTGACTTCCGTCAATTAAATAAGCTGACGATTAAGAATCATTATCCGCTCCCTAGAATTGATGATCTCTTTGATCAGTTACAAGGAGCATGGTTCTTTTCAAAAATTGACTTATGATCTAGGTATCACTAGATGAAAGTGAAAGCTGATGATATTGTAAAGACAACCCTCTGGACATGATATGGTCACTACGAGTTTCCTGTTATGCCCTTTGGGTTGACCAACTCACCTGCATCATTTACAGACTTGATGAACCGAGTCTTCAAGACTTACTTAGATCAGTGTATCGTAGTATTCATCAACGATATTCTCATCTACTCAAAGATGAAAGCAGAGTTTGAAGGTCATCTGCGTTTTGCCTTGCAGACATTGCAAGACTCTCAGATGTTTTTAAAGTTCAGTAAATGTGATTTTTGGTTAAATCAAGGCAATTTTTTGGGCCATGTTATTTCTGAAGATGGGTATGACCGTAGATCCTACAAAGATAGAGGTTGTAGTGCAATGGAAGCAACCATAAATAGTAACAGAGATCCGAAGCTTTCTAGGTTTTACAGGATATGACTGACGATTTGTTGAAGGGTTTTCGAAGCTGGAGTTCCCGACAGTTAAAAGATCATGAGAAGAACTACCCCACTCATCACTTGGAACTAGCAGTGGTCTTTTTACATTGAAGATCTGGAGGCACTACCTTTAAGGTGAAACCATTGAGATTTTCACTGATAACAAAAGTCTCAAGTATCTCTTTTCCCAAAAAGAGCTGAATGTGAGGTAGAGAAGATGGATGGAGTTCATGAAAGACTACGACTGTTCTATACAGTACCATCCTGGCAAAGCAAATGTAGTAGCTGATGCGCTAAGTCGGAAATCATCCGCTCAGCTATCCCATCTTGTGACATGGCTACAAAGATGGAAATTACTCAATGACTGTGTATCATCAAGTGCCACTCTTCGAGCAACGTCAACTGGAGGTTTACTTGAGGCAGTAATGATCTGATCTACACTCTTCGAGAGGATCAGAGAGCTCCAGATGCAAGATGCAGAGTTTAGTTCCATTCGACAGGGAGTACAAAGTGGGTTACAACAAGATTTCTCGATCAAGGACGATGGGTCCTTATTCTTTCGAGGTAGAGTATGCGTACCTGATGATCATGCCTTACGTCAAAAAATTCTCGAAGAAGCTCACAAGTCAGCATATATTATTTATCTTGATAGTACCAAGATGTACCAGGATCTTAAAAAGATATTTTTGTGGAATAGTTTAAAATGCGACGTAGTAGAATATGTTGCGAAGTGTTTAACCTGTCAGCAAGTAAAGGTTGAGCACAAGCACCCAATTGGACTGTTACGGCCATTGCCATTCTAGAATGGAAATGGGAAAATATCTCCATGGATTTTATTCTCGGTTTGCCCCGTACTCAGAAGGGTTACAATGCGATATGGGTAATTGTCGATCCTCTCACTAAACCGACGTATTTCTTACCCTATAGTACACAATATACAACATCAAAATTAGCTAAAATCTATCTGAGAGAGGTTGTCTGATTACATGGGATACCCGTAAGCATTGTGTCAAATCGTGATCCTTTATATACTTCGCAATTGTGTCAAAGTTAGACTTCAGCACTGCATTTCATCCTCAGACCGACGGGCAGACGGAAAGGGTAAATCAGGTGATAGAAGATATGTTAAGGGCCGGAATGCTAGATTTTGAAGGATCATGGGATAAGCACTTACCTCTGATCGAATTTGCATACAATAACAACTTTCAATCAAGCATCGGCATGGCACCATTCGAGGCACTGTATAGACGCCGATGTAAATCCCCGATTAACTGGGGAGAAGCTGGTGAATGTCTTATTTTGGGCCCTAACTTGATAGGAAGTACCAATGCAGTTGTACACATCATTCGTGAGCAATTGAATAGTGCCCAGAGTCTGTAGAAGAGTTATGTCGATCTCAAACAAGGCAAGTTAAGTCCTCGTTATGTTGGACCATTCCCAGTTTTGGGAAAAGTTGGTGAGGTAGTATATCGAGTTCGTTACCACCACATTTTTCCAGCGTACACAATGTATTCCACGTATCTATGCTGAGGAAGTATGTTAGTAAAGCCACTAGATATGCAGGAAGAGTTAACAATAACTGGAGAGCCAGCTCAGATATTGGATCACAGAGACCAAATCATGGGAACAAAATGTATTCCACTCATATTGGTCCAATGGAAGACTCACAGTTCACATGAGGCTACTTGGGAACGCGAAGTTGATATTCGTGCTCAGTATCCCCATTTGTTTCCCTAAGGTACATCATTTATTAAATTTGTTCGAATAACTTACTGCATATAATATATATAAAAGTTTCGTATGCATTGCCCGAATCCTTATGTCTAAATTAGAAGTAAAGAAATAGATAGTTATTCGATTTTGATACACATGATTCAGTTTACTTTATATTGTTTTAAATCTGTAATACCTAGTTATATATCCTCTGTCTTATCATGGAATATGCCTTTCAACATATAACTGAATCTGATCTCACTTCCCTGCCTTCTTTTATTTTCGAGGACGAAAATCCCTTAAGTAGGGGAGAGTGTAATAGCTGCCACATTTTGATCCTGACAATATCGGGTACGGACTTGAGTAGGGTCAGGCTTGTGCCAAAAATGTGATACAAAGAACTGAGTTGGAATTTTGAGGATGACTGTTAAATAGTGGAGCCTAAGTGGCCCAGTCTTAATTATGAAGTGAAACAATGGTTGATCATAGATTTGGTAGGAATTAAAATATTCGAAGCCTTCCTAACGATGAAAATTTGCGTAACACAATTGTAAATGATGCATAGGACTGCTAGGCACTAAGGGGTGTCGACCCTTTGACCCAAGACCCATTAGTGCAGATAAAGAAATGCCAACTAAGGCCTGATGGCCTTGCCTCGACAACTGAGGCAAGTGAAGTCAATTGCCTCGGCAACGTGAGGCGAGCACCTTGCCTCGATCACTTGAGGCAAGCAAAAAGGGTTGCCTCGATACCTCGAGGCAACTAATTCAATTATACTAATACACTTAATATTTTCCAAAAATATACTTCAAATAATATTAGGACATTTATCATTTAATATAATTAATATTGGTGTAATTGGTTTACACCAAAGCCAAAGCCTATTTTGGCTTAGTTGCTGTTCAAGCATGTAATGGTGTATGCCTATGCAGGGAATCCAAGCAACATATATATAACCTCCTTATATATACAGCTACATAACACCCGATGCAAAACCCAGGTTGTCTTATAGGTTGATACAGGTAAAAGCCCATGTGGGCACCCTATGGAATCCAAACCCTTGATGCCTTATAATCTAAATCCGCCAGTTTCCCTCCACGCATGCATGAGTCACAGTTCAACTCCATGCACGCAAGCTGGGAGAAACATCTACAAAGCAGCCAGGAAGCCTTCTTCTTCCTCCTTCCAATTCCATCGCAAACATCCCTGCATCTGCAATAAACAAAAAGACAAAGCAAAATGATCCCATAACAGAAACAAATTCCCTTCTGACCGATTTCTTAGGAGCTCCGACGCCGGCACACGCTCGACGTCATCGCATCGTCATCGCGAGTCCTTCGAAAGGTATGCCACAAACAATATTTTGGTGCACTATATATATAAAATATATTAGCTTTATATGTATATAAAATACCCAGCCAATTTCCTGAGTAAAAGAAGCCAAAGTGGAGCAGCAAATACCCCGGCAAGGGGCTCAGGCTTGCCGCGGCAACAATATGCTCAGATCACTAGTCGGTATTTTAATCATAATATTTGACCTCGACCTCCGATTGATATGATTCTTGATGCGTTGGAAAGGGGACAATGAGCCCTACGACTGTCATGAAGTAACTAAGTTTTGAATCTGACATTTAATGGGTCAACAACTAGTGACAAGTTACGGTAAGATGCTCAGCTGGTGAGCTTGCTGCGACAACCTCTATCGAATTCTGTTTTTGGGCTGTGCTTTTTGCATACCAAATCTTGGGTCCATTGTTGGCCCATACGAGATAACCTTCTCATACCAAAAACCTGCCAATGCATGTAAACCATGAACCCATATGATATATATATATATATGAGACTTAGATAATAATCTATATGATAGGTGCAACATGGTGCATATACTTAATTTGGCTCAATTTAGACGAGAGATGGTCTCTGACGCATGAGCTCACATCTAATGGGATTCAAAGACGTATACGTGGTCAGGTAGGGAAATTACCTTACTCATTTATATTGACTTGCTGATTCTTGTTTAGATAAGCTATTATTAGGAGCATATGGATAACTAGGAAAGTTTTTAGCCGTTTGATAAAGAAGTTACTATGAGTTCAGTGCATTTAAGACGTAATTCAGGATGAATATGTTAGTACCATCTGAAACATGAAGATGCCAATTCTGTTTATAAGGATGATAGATAATAATTTTTATGGGATGTTTTGCATGACTATGCTTACATCAGTTTTGCAGTTACCAATTATGATATATGATTTTTATATAGATATGCTAGATTAACTTAACTACGAAAAGGATGATAAGCTTGGGATTAAGTATGCTTTAGCATGACTTGTGAATGATAAGCTTAGCGATTGTTTTTTTATGACTATGCTATTTCGGCTTTGACTAGTTTAGCATTGATAGTGCAGCTTTGCTTTGAGAATTCAGTGGTAATGGTTCAATTTTAAAAGTAAAGCTCTGATCACTTATTTGCTAGCTCCGATTTGTGGAATAAATAGTATAACCATGCAATGTCAGTTTGAATATGCTAGCTTGATAGTTCAGCTTTGAGAGTTTATCTGTGATAGGATAGTTTTGAAAGTTAAACTTTGATAATTGCTATCTCAGTTTTGCTAAAAAGTAAATAGGATGACCATACTATGTTATTGTTTAGTATGCTAGTTTTTGTTGTATACAAGCATATGAAGTTCAGTTATGCTAGGCAAGATTTGAGATACGTTTAAGTTATTACATGATATCGTATACTTGAGGTATATATGTGCATGATGTTCTCGCATACTTGATCTCGTACATGGTCTTGTCTTGATACTTGCTTGCTTTGGGTGGAGCCAAGTGACCCTGCTAACTTAGCCCAGGGGCTTGACCAATCTCGTGTCAAGTGACCTTGCTAACATAGCTCAAGGGCTTGACTTCTTGAGTCATGTGACCCTGTTAACCTTGCTCAGGGGCTTAATATCCCGGTCCAAGTGATCCCGCTAACTCGGGAGCTTGATTTTCTCAATCCAAGTGATCTCGCTAACTCAGGAGCTTGATTTTCTTGGTCCATGTGATCCCGCTAACTCAAGAGCCTGATAAGTGAACCCGCTACTCGGGAGCTTGATTTTCTTATCCTCATACATATCTTGTTTCAACATGATTCCTTGATATTATCTCGTATGATTTCCTTGTCAGTACTCGTATTTGGTCAGCATGAATCCGTCAGCATTGTCAGCATGATACAATAATTTTATGAATTAGTGCTTATCTGTGATATACTGCTAGGATATATTGATGCTAGAATGGACATAATATAAGATGACCTGTGCTTAGTTTTATTTTACATCTAGACATGAATTGATAAGCTTTCATATAAATTAGCATTTTAATTGTCCCTGCTGAGCTTTGATGTTAGCTCATCCCACGACTTCATGTCTTAGCTGCAGATATTGCTGTTAAGACCTGAAAAGTACCACTTTTCACCCCTTAGCTTAACTTTTGATTAGACCCTTAGCCATCTAATAAGTTCTTATTAAGTGTTTGATGTAGGTAATAATCAACAGTGAAATAAGGTCAGGAATCCTGCTAAGGAGCCTGTCTTGGCACCAGAAGTCCCTCAGAAGGATGGACTATGAATCCAGACCTAAAATGAGCCTCGCGCAGCTGACCCAAGCTTTAGAGGATTCAGGAGAAATATACCTCGCACAGTTTGCTCAGAACGGCTGAGGAGAGAGCTTCAGAAGACTCTTCGCGCACCTGTCGCGCAGTAGCCTCGGGATGCAAATATCAGAAGAGAACTCCTTGTGCAGTTCTCGCGCTATTCAAGAAGAAAGCATCCTCGCGAAGACAGAGCCATCCTCACGAAGATCAATTAAGACATGGAACCTCACGCAGTTCAGAACTCATTAAAGCCTCGCGAGGAAACTCGTGAAGTCCATTGAAGAGAAGTGCTTGCACAGTTCTCGCGCTATTCAAATCCATCCTCGCGAAGCCCAATCCAGCAAGAGCGTAATTCTCTACCGCGCGACTGCCTGAAGAGCAAACCAAGGCAACCTCACGACGGTTGAAGCTTCAATGTCAAACCATCCTAGCAAAGAGCAAGAGCTACCATGCGACAAGTCTGGGAAACAATAGCTACCTAGCGAAGCTCTGAACTTCAACTTTCATCGCTTCAGCAAAGGACTTTCTAGGAATTTCCAACGATTAGGGCACGCACTCCCATGCTTAAATCTCTGTGCACGCGCCTCGAAGCATCCAAGGATCACTATTAGGCCACGTGGCATCATTAAAATTAGGGTTTCCTAACCCTAATGCGTCACCACACCACTGCTATATAAACCCATACTTAGCTTAGGTTTAGATATCTTGGAACTCATTCATCTCTTGGAGATTTGATCAGAGATCATTTTTCTTTTCTTTTGTAGCTGTAAGTAGTTTTCTTTTTCTTTTTCCTTCTCTCCATAGTCCAGCACTTGCTGGCTATGTCTTTGTATGCATTTTGAACTAGTTTAATGGAAGTTTTGTAATAGGATTTTTACATTATGGGATTTGTGTTTGAATGTGATCTGCTCTGTGCCAGGCTGCTGCCTTGTGATCTGCCATTGCTTTGGCTATGATTCAAAGCAATGGAGGACTGATTCTAAGGGCCACTCAGATCTAAGTGACCTGTGTGTCAGGGCTATCATTGTCCTATACAGCCTTAGCCCCACCACAGGACCCACTAGATCTGAAATCCCCATGGGAGCTTGAGCTGGTAACCTTGTGACCATGGTGGTGGCAGCGATATTCTTATTTTGTCTTGGGCTTCGTGAGGAGGATAGCCTCTGGGATAGTCTGTGACCATTCAAGTGGACAGGTTATAGCCTTAGGGTGATTCTAATCCATCGATCCAAGATGGATCCTTCTTCTCTGCACCTGAGCTTGTATTAGCCTGGTGGGAGATTGTACAGAGGCAGACTCCCCTATATTTGTATAGATCCGCTATCAGCTGTTAGATCTGATCTGGTTATAGAGATTGTAGGCTTGTGACTGGACCATTATAGCCTCACTCAAGCAATGAACAGCTAGATCGAAGGTTGTACTCAATCTCTTGCTGGTTCTATGTGTCTGGGCTATCATGGTCCTATACAGCCTTAGCCCCACACATAGAGCTTTAGAGGTTGAGGTTCCCTATGGATTCTTGAGCTGGTAGCCTAGATGAATTAGTGCCTACAATGATTAACTTGTTTTGACCCATCCCTGGATTGTGGTTCCCCTATGGGATAGTCTGTGACCATTTGAGTGGACAGGTTATAACCTTAAGGGATTGAATCATGGCACAGAGATGGGTTGGATCCTTTCTCCTTAGTGGTGATAACGTAGCCATTGGACATGATTTCTATAACATCAGATCTGAATCTAAGTTACAAAACTCCTCTGATCTAGGCTCAATAACATACTTCTCACTCTTTTATATTTATTTTCCACACTCCATCCATCCTCTCAACCCTTTCTGTAGTTTAGACATTAGGCTACCTTAGGATCTGTAAACTAAGTGACCTTAAACTCCCTTCCCTTAAGGACTGCCAGATCTGTAGTCAGATCTGGAGGGACTACTAGAGATGTCTCCCTTGGAGCTGTAGATCATCTTTCCCTGTGGGACAAACTCTTACTTATCAAAACTTACCACAATGGACCCTGTATCTTACAGGTCTAGGACTTCTCGGTTGTGCTGATTTCATCCCCTGTTTTATTTTGATTTTAAATTTCTTTTACCAAAAACAAATAAAGAAAGCACAGCTGGGGTAGCAGCAAGTTTTTGGCGCCGCTATCGGGGAAAGTTGATCTATTAGTAGACCCTAAGTTTTTGTAGTTTTATTATTCCTTGGTAGTTAAGAATAATTGATACTGCTGATGTATTTGGGAATTTTTTTACAGATCTAGATAGCAGTAGTGAAGGACAGTTGGACTACAATTGGAGCTTAGCTACCTCTGTTTGCAAACTCTCTAACTTTTAAAACTCTGTCTATCTTTCTTGAAAATTCTCTAGCAGTATCTAGGATAGTTGTAAATGTATTCTTTGAATAGCTGTAAATTAGTTAGATAAATTTGTTAATTATAAAGTTATTCATTTGCAATGTGCCTGCAAGAAGCTCTCCTTGCTGTTGGTGTGCTTGTATGCTAGGGAGGAGATCTCTCAGCCCTACTTTAGAGCCTCTTAACCCTGAGTTAGAAAGGGGAAGGAGACTTAGAAGAGACAGGCACACCACAGGAGAGCCCCCAAGTGAATCTGTGACAGCAAATATGGGTGAAGAACAACCCAGAACTCTCAAGGAGTCGAATGCTCCGGATGACTATAACTCCCCTTGTAGCATTCAACTCCTTGATGTTCAGGGGAATTATGAAATAAAAACTTCAATCATCCAGATGCTGCCCTCTTTCCATGGGCTTAGCAAGGAGGACCCTTATAAGCATATTGACCAGTTCTTGGCCTTGTGCACCACTTTTAATATCACTGGTTTGAGACTTGAGGCTACTAGGCTCAGACTCTTCCCCTTCTCTCTGAAGGATAGGGCCAGTACCTGGTTGACCACTCTTCCCAACAATAGCATTGCTTCATGGAAAGACCTGCAGACCAAGTTCCTGACCAAGTTCTTCCCTGAGACCAAAACTTGCCAGTTGAGGAAGGCAATTCTTGCTTTTGCCCAAGCCCCAACTGAGGATTTTAATCAAGCCTGGGATAGGTTTAAGGAAATGCTCAAACAATGCCCCCACCACAAGATCCTGCATCGGCTTGTTCAAAGCTTCTACAATGGGATTGATGAAAAAAGTAGAGATATGGTTGATGCCTCTTGTGGTGGCACTTACATGCACAAAACTGCTGATGAGGCATGGGAATTGTTTGAAGTAATCAGTGAAAATGCTTTTCAAAAGCTATCCCTGGCAAGAACTAGTCAGGAGTCTGTGTCAAAAGTGGGGCTTGCTGCATTGACAAGAGGAAAAGTTTGTGAGGTGTCTGGGAACAATGACCTGCAGCTGCAGATGGCAAACCTCTCTATGAAGTTTGACAAATTACTGACTGTGATGCAACCCCGAAGGGCTGCTCAAGTGGTGGAGGTATGTCTGATATGTCAGTCCCCACAGCACACAGTAGAGGAATGTCCATCTGCAGGGCAATATCCTGAATTGGTTTTGGAACATGCTGCTGCTGCTCAATCTTTCGGCCACCAACAATCTGGTGGTTACAACAGATAGCCATATGGTTACCAGCACCAAAATGTTGGTTACCAATGGAGAGACCACCCAAATCTGAGGTGGAGGCAAGACAATTATATGCAGCCCCAGCAGATGTTGGCTTTACCTCAAAGGCCACAGCAGCAGTTCAATCAAGGGTATGCCCCTAGGTCTAACTTCCAGCACCATCAGCAGCCCCATCAGCAACAAAATCAATTGGTCTTACCCCCATCTCAACCCAGAAATACTTCTTTCAAGACCGGTCTTGACCTCATCAGTAAAACACAGGTTCCTTGGCTCGCATCGTGAATTCACATGGTCGAGCATCAAGAAGATGGAAGAGCAGATTGGCCAACTAGCGAATACCTTAGCCAAAGAGAAGAGGAAGGTTGCCCATCAACGTTAATCCCAAGGGCCAATTTTTGATTGGTGAAGGATCCTCAAACCTTGAAGGGGATCTTTCATTGAATTGATGCTAAGAACTGTGCACTTTGTATGATATGTATTTTACTATTTATAGGAATTTTTAGTGATCTTGTTGGTGTCTGAGTTTAGTGCTTTATGCCTACTTTTATTCTTGTTCCCTTTGTTTGATAATTTCAAGTGATTGAATGATGATGGTATTGCTTGAATGCTTTTCATGATGTGTGAATTTAATGCTTTGAGTATGGGAATTTTTGAATGTTTTATAATGCTTATGGGTGTCCCTGGAAGAGAGCCTGTAAGAGAATCCACCCACAAAACAAAGGTCAAAAGGCTGACTAGTGGGTGTGTGAATTCTAACTCTGTTTAAGCCGTCGCGAGGTTCTAAAAATTTGGTTTGGTTTCCTCTCACGCAGTTCATAAAGAATTACTTTGCTTTGCTGTCGCGAGTTTCAGATATAATTGTGTGGGCTTCCTCGCACAGTTTAAATGAACATCTAATCTCGCGACCCATTCATGCCTATCCACCGAGCAGATATTTTTATAGCGCGCCAAGCCTCGCGATATTTAAAATCCAACCCCACGCTGCTTTTCTTTACTATTTTCTCTTTCAAAATTTCAACTGCAAACTCACCAAGGAGAATCTTAATGGCTCCTAAAAGTGCACCTGTGAAGAGAGCCTGAGATCAGGCTCCCGTGGAGCCTGCCCCTAAGAAAGCCAAGTCCTCTATGGCACAACAAAAAGGGAAGGAGGTGGTTCCTGAGGTGGCTGAACAAACACCTGATTACTCTACACCCTCTGAGCTCCTCATTTCCATTCCCTTAAAGCCTGAAGCCATTTTTAATATATCTTTCTTTGAAACTGAGCCATTGTCAGCACCTGCCATTGAGTTCTTGCGCAAGGCTGGTTTGATCCCCTTGATGAAAATGATTCGTGCACTAGCCTACCCTAGGTTAGTGCAACTCTTTTACCAGCACCTTAGGGTCAAACCAGACACACATGGGCAGCCAGGCCTCCTTGTGTTAGTTGACAATTTTGAGATGCTACTCAGCCCAGAGTTGATTGCTGAAGTCATGGGCATCCCTGCCATTTTTTATCCCAACTGTGGTTATGGTTACCCTGTGAGTGCCCCCATTGATACCATTGCACAGGCCCTTACCAGAGGTTTGAAGGCGACAGGGGACTCCATCAGAAGACGAGATTTGGATCCCAAATTGTTGTTCATTGATCAAGTGCTGAGGAAGAAATTTATTGCTCCGACCATCAGCAAGAGAGGAGGACACCAATTGCTGATGCTCTCTATTCCTTCTCTCTGGGCCATGAATTTAATGCTGCATGGTTGATTTTTGAGGCCATGAAGGATATAATGGTGAAGCTCGGGCTGAAAAAGAAGATCCACACTCTCCCCTATGGAAGACTCATCACCAAATTACTTCTGAGGGGAGGGTACAAGATACCAGTGGGGGAATTATCTGCTGACCTCACTCCCACCACTTTTGCCAAAAGACAATGGGGGATCAGCAGGAGTCTGATGGATCCCCAGAAGAAGAAGAAGGCTGAAGCTCAGGTTGTTTCTGAGCAAGGAGAGGGAACTGCTGTGGCAAAGGCCACCCCTACCCCCAAAAAGAGGGCTAAAGCCCCTGCTCCAATGAAGGTGGTGCAAGCTTCTGTCACCTCTGCTTTTGCAGCAATACCTTCATCCACCACACTTGCCCCTCCATCAGTTTCTTTACCTATTCTATCTCTCCCTTTCCCTCTCTTATCTCCCTTTTCCATTCCACCTCCCCCTGTGATTCGTTCCTGGGTGGAAAGTGTTGAACCCCATGACAACACTCCCCCTTCACCCACCTTACCTCAATACACAGCCCCAGTATCTCCAACATCATCTGACCTAAACCCTGACAGCCCTCCCTTGATAACCTACCTTAAAAAGAAAACCTCTCACAAAACCTCTTCCATATCTTTACCTACCTCAACCACCCCTATCATTCCCACAGACACACCACATATTGACCAACCCTTAGTCCAACCCTTCCCAACTACATCTCCACTCACAGATCTTGACTTTAACCTCGCCACTACTTTAGGATATCAAGCCTTCATGACTACCTTGCTTGACACCTTGCCAACACATGATATCCCTCTCCCAGACTCCCCACTTCCTTCCCCACATCACTCACTAGAACCTCCATCTCCTCCTCCTACAACCTTCCACCATGCCCCTACTTCCCATTTCCAACCTGTCCCCTCTGCTCCTCATAGGTTTGGGGGTGTGGCAGGCAGACCCTGCCAATGGAATAGTTAACCTAAGTGCAGCAGAGTCATGTGAGTAATATGGAAATGGATCTATGTTCACTTAAGAATCATGAAAAATACGAAATTTAAAATTTCTGCAAACTTTAGACATTATAAACTTTTAATATTTCACATTTCCATGATGATATCACTAAGGAAACTTACTTCTATAAGCACTTAGTGAATCATTAGAGAGAGAAAAAGGTGAGGACATACTTAAAAGTTCTAAGGAAGACCATAACCAGTGAGAATTGGGCCTACAAAATTTTTTTCTATTCTTTGAGGAGTAACTCAGGCAATTTCTTCTAGTTCTAAGGGCTGACTGAGTCACTGTGCTCACTAGAAGTTAGGCAAGTCCAAGTTGAAACAACTGACAGCACTCATGAGACTTAGGAAAGGATCAAGGCCTTCTCTTGGATAGTTTGAGCCTAAAAAGACCAACCCTAAAGCAACTGCCCTTGTCCATACCCCTTTTGAGCTTTAAATCCTGAATTTCTTCAAAATACACCTGAGTACTTGTACCTGAACCTATGAACCTGATTCAGTCTACCCTCACTCTGAGAATTCAGAAGGTAAAGGAGAAAGAGTTGAAGATGGACTAGCTATGGTCAACATTAGGTGAATGGAGAAGAAGTATCTCAAAATTCTGGCAGTATGGTAACTGAGAACATGGTGGCATTTCAGAAAAGCAAAAACAAAAATAAAAAGAAGAAAATTCCATAAAAAGAAACAAAAATAATAATGAAGAGGAGTATGAGAGGAGTCAAGAGAAACTTTCTTTTGGAAAATCGAAATCAAGAAGAGAAACTGATCACTTCAAATCTGAAAATCTCAAAGAAGAAGAAGGGAGCTAAAATCAAGAAGGTGAAGTCATGAATGACCTCTTTCACCTACTGATTTCTCAATTTTGAACCCCTTTTCAACCTTCCATTCTTTTTAACCCTACTCCATAAGCCACATTACAGCCCAGTTAAAAGCCCTTGTGATTCAAAGTTGAGTGAGCTGTCATGTGGAGATAAAGAGTTACCCAATCTATGGTGAGGATCTGTCAATGATGTCAGCACTTAAGAACTCTGCCTATGCTCATGCTTACAGACCCATTTGGGGGATGTAACTGCTCTTGAGCCTGAGAGAAAATGAACCCCTCAACAAGACCCTTATGAGAGTATGCCCTGAAAAGTTTTTGGGTCTAATCTTGAATGCATTAGGTATGACCTATAACCTAATTTTTGATCTGATAATGAGCTCAGTGCTGGCACACACTTGTGCAGTTTTCTATGGCTGTAAATTGATTGGAAATGCTGTGCATGCATGAGAAGTTTATGCTGTTTAAATTTCTGTGCAACCAATGGATTAAATTTCTTTTTTTACTGATTCAAGAGTAAACTAAGTCTACTCCTTGACTACTCACTTGATGGTAATACACTTTTGTTAACTGCTTTATTGAAAAGTTTGTGGATGCCTTCACTGAAAACCCTCAGGAGACTTCACTCCTCCACTAGGGATCACCTAGGGGTTTAAAAGGCTTGGTACATATGCTAAATGTATCCGTGCTCCCTATGAAAGTGGCATTTAATTTTTATAGTAGATTTAATGTAGCTTTGCTAAGGGACTAGCAAAGATTAGGTTTGGGGGTGTGTTAAGACCTGAAAAGTACCACTTTTCACCCCTTAACTTAACCTTTGATTAGACCCTTAGCTATCTAATAAGTTCTTGTTAAGTGTTTTATGCAGGTAATAATCAGTAGTGAAATAAGGCCAGGAATCCTGCTAAGGAGCCTATTTTGGCACCAAAAGTACCTTAGAAGGATGGACTTTCAATCCAGACTTGAAATGGGCCTCGCGCAGCTGTCCCAAGCTTTAGAGGATTCAGGAGAAATATATCTCGCGCAGTTCGCTCAGAACGGCTGAGGAGAGAGAGCTTCAGAAGACTCTTCGCGCAGTTGTCGTGTAGTAGCCGCGGGATGCAAATATAAGAAGAGAACTCCTCGCACAGTTCTCGCGCTATTCTAGAAGAAAGCATCCTCACGAAGACAGAGCCATCCTTGCCAAGATTAATTAAGACATGGAACCTTGCGCAGTTCAGAACTCATTAAAGCCTCACGAGGAAACTCGCGAAGTCCATTGAAGAGAAGTGCTCGCGTAGTTCTCGCGCTATTCAAATCCATCCTCGCGAAGCCCAATCCAGCGAGAGCGCAATTCTCTACCTCGCGACTGCTTGAAGAGCAAACCAAGGCAACCTCGCAACGGTTGAAGCTTTAATGTCAAACCATCCTCGCGAAGAGCAAGAGCTACCACGCGACAAGTCTGGGAAACAATAGCTACCTAGCGAAGCTTTGAACTTCAACTTTCATCGCTTCAGTAGAGGACTTTCTAGAAATTTCCAGCGATTAGGGCACGCACTCCCACATTTAAATCTCTATGCACGCGCCTCGAGGCATCCAAGGATCACTATTAGGCCATGTGGCATCGTTAAAATTAGGGTTTCCTAACCCTAATGCGCCGCCACACCACTGCTATATAAACCCATACTTAGCTTAGGTTTAGATATCTTGGAACTCATCTCATCTCTTGGAGATTTGATCGGAGATCGTTTTTCTTTTCTTTTGTATCTGTAAGTAGTTTTCTTTTTCTTTTTCCTTCTCTCCATAGTCCAGCACTTGCTGGCTATGTCTTTATATGCATTTTGAACTAGTTTAATGGAAGTTTTGTAATAGGATTTTTACATTATGGTATTTGTGTTTGAATGTGATCTGCTCTGTGCAAGGCTGCTGCCTTGTGATCCACCATTGCTTTGGCTGTGATTCAAAGCAATGGAGGACTGATTCTAAGGGCCACTCAGATCCAAGTGACCTGTGTGTCTGGGCTATCATGGTCATATACAGCCTTAGCCCCCCCACAGGACCCACTAGATCTGAAATCCCCATGGGAGCTTAAGCTGGTAGCCTTGTGACCATGGTGGTGGCAGCGATATTCTTGTTTTGTCTTGGGCTCCGTGAGGAGGATAGCCTCTGGGATAGTCTGTGACCATTCAAGTAGACAGGTTATAGCCTTAGGGTGATTCTAATCTATCGATCCAAGATGGATCCTTCTTCTCTGCACCTGAGCCTGTATTAGCCTGGTGGGAGATTGTACAGAGGCAGACTCCCTTATATTTGTATAGATCCACTATCAGATGTTAGATCTGATCTTGTTATAGAGATTGTAGGCTTGTGACTGGACCATTGTAGCCTCACTCGAGCAATGGACAGCTAGATCGAAGGTTGTACTCAATCTCTTGCTGGTTCTATGTGTCTGGGCTATCATGGTCCTATATAGCCTTAACCCCACACATAGAGCTTTAGAGGTTGAGGTTCCCTATGGATTCTTGAGCTGGTAGCCTGGATGACTTAGTGCCTACAATGATTAACTTGTTTTGACCCATCTCTGGATTGTGGTTCCCCTATGGGATAGTCTGTGACCATTTGAGTGGACAGGTTATAACCTTAAGGGATTGAATCATGGCACAGAGATGGGTTGGATTCTTTCTCCTCAGTGGTGATAACGTAGTCATTGGACAGGATTTCTATAACATCATATCTGAATCTGGGTTACAAAACTCCTTCGATCTAGGCTCAATAACATACTTCTCACCCTTTTATATTTATTTTCCACACTCCATCCATCCTTTCAACCCTTTTTGTAGTTTAGACATTAGGCTACCTTAGGATCTGTAAACTAAGTGACCTTAAACTCCCTTCCCTTAAGGACTGCCAGATCTGTAGTCAGATCTGGAGGGACTACTAGAGATGGCTCCCTTGAAGCTGTAGATCATCTTTCCCTGTGGGACAAACTCTTACTTATCAAAACTTGCCACAATGGACCCTGTATCTTGCAGGTCTAAGACTTCTCAGTTGTGCTGATTTCATCCCCTGTTTTATTTTGATTTTAAATTTCTTTTACCACAAACAAATAAAGAAAGCACAGCTGGGGTAGCAACAATTGCTCGTGACCCTGAGCACGAAGCTGATCCTACCTACCTGCCTGAGGTGGACGAGGAGGAAGGTTCTGCTGAGGGCTTCTTTCCTTGAGAGGTTTGAGAGAGAGAGATTTGTTTTTAAACATTAAACATATATAAATAGCAGTGTGGTTTAAGATAGTTTACTACTTCAGGTATAGGTTTCTGTGTATCTTTCTGTTCAGTTTACTGCTTTAGATAAATGAATGAATATCAGTTGTTGTCATATTTCTACGTATCAGAGTTAATTAAATTCGCTTTTATAAATGTAACACTTTGTACATGACGCCCTTGTATGACAGGATCAAGTTAGGTGATCCGACGGTGCGACCTTTCCCATTTAAGAGAAGGGGAAAAGTCGGGCTGTCACATTTGTTGTAGGGGGCCAGATTGGCTAGATGCATGTATTACTTGCGGCAGGCCAATTCCTAGAAAAAATGTACTGGCGCATGTAATACATGTGCTAGGTGCTTCCTGGGGGGTAGTGGGCCATTTTAAGCCCGAGAATGGTCCTTTTTCCTTCTCTTTTCATTTTGGCTTGACATTTTCTACTGCCTTTTTCTCTCCTTGCCTTCCCAAGGGTGGGTCCATCGTCCTACATCGAATTTTTATATTTTTGAAAAATCCTTGTATGTTAATGGACCCGCTTTCCAGTCCTCCCTTACATGGAGGGCTCGGATCCAATTTACTCCCCTCTTTGGATCTAGGGCCCAATTTTCTCAAAAGCTGGCTTGGGAGCTTGAATGAGAGTGAGCTCATTGATTTAGATCGGGTCGGATTGTCTCACCTCTCGTCCTTCCTTGAGGTTCCACCACGGTGGGACCTACTTCATGCGACAACCTCCTTTTGGGATGTAAGTGTCCAAGTGTTCAGTTTTGGGAAGCGGGAACTATTTCCCACACTTGAAGAGCTCTCCAATCTGTCAGGCTTGAAACTTCACAGAGGCCTTGCAAGAGTTGTGCCGAAGCCGGGCTACGCTAAAGCTGTCCACTTCACTCTAGGTTCAAAGAAATTCGAAGATGAGAAAAGTCTCATCGGAGGGCCCACCAGGTGTTTGATAAAATTCCTAAGAGAACTTTTTGGTGACAAAAGCCTTCGAAAATTGCCAGTCCAGAATGTGTTCAATGTGAAGGCATTTTCCCTAGGTCTCATTTCTGAAATCCTTTTCTTCACTAGGGGAGAGAGCTTCTCTCTTGCTCTATGTGATGTTTTGACAGAGTTAGACGGGGGCAAGTCAGTGATGCATATGGTCTTAGCCGAACTCTATCATTGTCTTAACGCTTTTGCTCTGAGCAAGGTGGGGTGCCTCAGGGGATGTCCGCTTCTGCTCCAGGTCTGGCTAGGAGAGCATCTTGCCATTTTGGACCAATGCCTTGTTGGGGAATTTTAGGTGTTGATTATTATGAATTAAAAGAAAGAAAATAAAATCAAAGTAAAATAGAGGATGGATTCAGCACATCTAAAATATCCTAGACCTGCAAGATACAGGGTCCTTTGCAGTAAGTTTTAATAAGTAAGAGTTTAACCCACAGGGAGTAGTGATCTAAACCTAGAAGGTGTATAGCAGACCTCTAGATCTGGCTACAGATCTGGCAATTCTATGAAGAAAGAGAACTTTTCGGGTGTCACTAGATCTAATTTATAAAACTAAAATATAAAACTAAATCTAAAAGATTGAGGAAGATGGATGGTAAAATAAAATATAAAATAGGGAGAAATAGATAACTAGGGCCTAGTTTTTATTGCACAACAGATCAAGAGCTGAGGATTTGCAGCATTCCTTCATTTGGCTACAAGCACAAATGCAAGGCATAAGAATCTGATTTAGACTGATAGTTTGGATTGATCTTAAGGCTATGATCTGTCCACTTAAATGGTCACAGAACATCCAATAGATTTCCTCCATCCCGATGGCTTCAATTAGAACAAGATAATCATTACAGATGCTGTGGATGTAAGGCCACAGGCACAGACACCCACAGACATATCAAACCCAGGGAAATCAGATGGCCATCAAGAGATCTACCGGAAAAGGGCCCGAGCTTGTGCCGAGTACAAAAATCCTATCGAGAATCTAATGGGACCACAAGATCTCTAGATTTAATTAAGCTTTAAAGTCAACAATTTATTTCTTTAATCAAAAACAACTTACAATAACATTGTTCCCATATCTGTAGTCTGTGCATCGATCCACATTTCTTCATGCCAAAATTACAATTACAAAATAGATCTGAGGTGCTACCTAGATCTAATCTAACAGGCTGGATTAGAGAGAGAAGGGGGAAGAGAAAAGGGAAAAATAAAACCTAAAACTAAACCTAAATGAGCTAAGGAGAACTCAGGCTATTCCTTTGTTTCTACTTTCCTTGCTGAAGAAAAATAATAGAAATGAGTTATATTTACACATTTGCAGTGATCCGTGTACTTTGGATTGCAACCAATCAGATAGCAGAGGACTCAGTTCTGTTATGCACAACTGAGGTGTCTTCATTTCAGCCAAGGAATATTGCATGTGGACTGTTGTCCCATGTGCAGAGTTTTGTGCCCAGCTGATTTGTTCTTGCAGCTCTCAAAAATGCCCCTGTCGGCCACTGATATTTGCTAATGGAACCCGAGATAAATCCCTGAGATGTGTGGGACATTTTGATGTGTGCCTTAGAAGCATTGGAATCCCCAAAATGTCTCTAAAGTGTGAAATAGATGGCCGAAACCAATGCCTCGATAGGTTGGAGCTTTAGAACTTCAATCTCGAGAGGTTCAGGCAACTGTTCGACAGGTTGAATGGGCTTCAGGTATGCATTCGACAAGATCTCGACAGGTTATAACAGGAGCTCGACAGGTTCATTCAACCATTCGTCAGGATGCTTGTTAGGTTCATTTTCAGCATCAAAACCTCTCGACAGGTTCTCGACAGGTTCAAACAACCATTTGATAGGTTGTGATAGGTTTAACAAACCATTCGATAGGTTGCGACAGGTTCAAACAACCATTCTATAGGTTGCGACAGGTTCAATTTTAACACATAGCAGCTCGTGGAGTTCAAAACAACCCCTCGTGGAGTCTATTTTTAGCGCATACCAGCTCTATAATTCACTCGTGGGGTTGCTTTCAGATGCATAACCACTCAAGTGCTTTAGTTCCAACACAGAATAGCTCGTGTAATTCATTTTAAACTGTATTTAAACACCTCGAGTGGCTGCACCAACCCTCTAAACTGCTCGAATTCTTCAAGTTTGCAGCTGTGCGGCTCATGGGCTTCCATCATCTGCTCGAGTAGATGATATTCAACACTTAAAGTACTCGAGTGCATTAATGTTGTAGCTGTAATATGCCACTTGAATTGCTCTACAGCTGTTCGCATAGAATGCCTTGAGGTGCTGACTTGCTACTGTCTTCCATCCAAGGTGTTGCCTTGCTACAAACACAAAATGTTGTATTACTGCATAACACCTTGTTAACCTTTAGGCTTCACCACTCTCTCTCTCTCTCAGCAAGTCTTCAAGGCCCCTAAAGCAAGCTAAAAAGTCCCAATGGTGTGAACCACCATGGTGCCTTTTCAATAAATCCATCAGATCCATTGCTAAACACAAAATTCCTTCTTCTTGGCTTCAAAAGCATGGATTGCAACATTAAGCTCTTATTTTGTTGTTATCTGTAGAAACACACTTAAAAAATATTATTAACATGCTCAAAGGTCCATCATAGGTCAGGTTAAGGGGTAGAAAGTGGTATATTTTAGTGCTCAACACACCCCCAAACCTAACCTTTGCTAGTCCTCGAGCAAAGTGAAATTTAAAACAACTAATCTATGAAATAAAATGCCACTTTCATAGGGAACACGGGTACATTTGGAACATGCATCAAGCCTTTTAAACCCCTAGGTGATCCCTAGTGGAGGAGTGGAGTCTCCTGAGGGTTTTCAGTGAAGGTACCCCCAAACTTCTCCAATAAAATTAGTTAATACTCATGCAACATGCTAAAACAGAGTTCAAGTAAAATAAAATAAATTCCTCACCATGTCCATTCAGTTTTAGAGGATTTTCAGCAGAAAAATCATCAGTTTAAAACTTGAAATTCTGCTGTAATTCCTTCATCTTCAACCAGTTTATGTCAAGGCATTGTGCCTGAAAATTAACGTAGAGCGCACCTTTAATTTAAGAATTCTGCTTTGATAATACCCCAAACAAATCAGATTTCAGACCCAAGACTTACCAGGGCTGTTCACTCACAACAAATGTAGAAGGGTGCATCATTTCTCACAGCTCAAGAGCAGTTACAGCCCTCAAATAGGACAGCAAGCATGAGCATAGGCATTGCTAACTTCTGAAATTTTCTAACTCTTTTCACCATAGATTACACAAATCCTTATCCCCACATGACAGCTCAATCAAATTTCATATCAATAAGGACTTTTTATTGGGTTGTAATGTGGCTTATAGGTGAAATTTGTAAAAGAATAAAGGGGTAAAAAGGATTCAAATTGAGAAATCAGTAAAGGTAAGGAGGTGATCTAGACAACACCTTCTTCATTTCAGCACAATTCCATCTACTTCTTGAATTTTTAGATTTGAAGTGGCCAGTTTCTAATCCTCTTTCAGTCTTTCATGAAATGATTTCTCTTTCTCATTCCTTTTCTTTGACTTTTTTTTTCTTTTCTTTTTATATGTTTTTCTTTTTATATTTTTCTCCATTTTTCTTTTTATGGGTTGGAATGCCACAACACCACCAAATGTGCCTTCTTCTTTCTCAACCAACCATCAAACCAGCTCTACCTTCTGAAATCTTAGAGTGAGGGTCAGGCTATATCAGGTCACTGAGGTTTTGGGTTCAAATTTTTTAGTTTTTATCAAAGAAAACTGGGAATTTTAAGGCTCAAATGGTGTGTATCAAGGGCAGTTCAAAGGTGAAACATTTTAAGCTCAAACTGTCCAAGGATTGGTCTTACTTCATGTCTTCAATGTCATGAATGCTGCCAAGCTATTTAATTTGGATTTGCCCAACTTCTAGTTGTCGAAACTAGATCTAATCAATCCTTAGAGCAGAAAAATTGCCAAGACACTCTTCAAAGAAAATTTTTCAGGCCCAAATCTCACTGGGTATGGCCTTCCATCAAATTTCTGGTGGATATCCTCACAATTTTCTCTCATTTCAGGTTTACTAAACATTAATTTTTGAAATTTTTTGACATTTGCTTCATGAAAAATATTAAAACTACAACTCATTTCAGTTTTAAAAAGTTTTTAATTTCCTCTTTTCCAAAAATCAGGTGGGAAATCACTTTATTTTCAAAAACTTTTTCAACATAGCTGCACTAGCATTAACTCATTTCATTAGCACACCTGCCATACCCCCAAACCTAAGATGAACATTGTCCTCAATGTTCTACACAATGAGAAACTAGGGGCAACAGGGTATAAGAAGAAAGAAAAAATTAAGCAAAAAAATTATAGCTATGTGCAGCAGAAAATAAACAAACAAAATTGAATATATGAGCAGGAAAATGGAAAAAATGATATACAAGTGCAGGAAATTATTGGTAAAATAGAAAAAACAACAAAACAAAGCTAAAACTGCTACAAAATAAAATCTAAAAACTGCATATATGGACGGAAAAATAAAAGGACTACTATGCAATTGAAAGAAAACCATTGCTAATAACACAAAGTAAGGAACTGAATACAAAGCTACAAAAAATAGAAAAGTGTTGAAACAAAAACAGAGTTGTAGATAAAAAAATAGGAAAACAGCGTTAGAAACTAATTATAATCACAGAAAATTACAAAAAATCAGTAAAACTAGGACACATTAACCTAAGAAAGAAAAATCAGCGATCTAAAACCAGAATTTTAAACTAAAATTCCTAAAACAGAAAATCCTAATACCAAATCATAAATCCCCTAAGCCCAAAGAAAACCCTACGAGCCTGAGCCAATCAACTACTTATGAATCTAAGTGATTTTAAAAATGATCAACAGTACTAACATGCAGTGAAAAGCAAGATTCATAAGACTGACCCCTTTGTTGATGATGTGTATGAATAAAAAAGAATTTCTAAATAATGAAGCATGGAAGCACACATTAAAAACATGATTCATACAACTGAGATCCATTTAATGGTGAAGAAATCTCAAAGGAAAATAAAATTAGTGGCTCCATTAAATTAGCAGGACAACACATGATCTATTGCTCATTAACCTCCATGATTTCTCAAAATTAAAACCATGATCTCAGCAGTTCCAAATGGGGGAAAATGAATAAAGGCAAAGGAAAATAGCCCATCTGGAGATATTTTTTATGATTTTATAATTTTTTACTTTTTTATGTGTTTTTGATCAACCTGGGCTCCATAAGAGCTCTTATTCGCTACTACTGAAAATTAATAAGAAAACAAATCAAAAATGTTTATTTATGTTTACATTTTCTTTTATTTTTGTATTAATTTTTGTAAAAAAAAAAATCAGCATGCCTAAAAAAAATTAGCAGAAACTATAATCAAAACAAACATCAAACACAGCAAAATAGCTAGTTCTCAAGAATTTAAAAATTGAAAAATAAATGTAAGGAGAAAGGGATGCAAACTCAGGCAGATCTGCTCTTGCTACAATCCAGATGCTCCTTGTTTGGCGGTTGCTCCAGATCTGCAAAAATTAAAAAAAAATAAAAAATTGTAGCAGTACCTTATTCAAGCATATTGACAAAAATAAAAAGAAAAACTCAGACTGCAGACTCATTTTTGCAAAAAATGCAAAGGGCTATAACAGCATTTATTCAAACATCTAGAAGGCATCAAGTAAAAACACAGAAAAATCAGAATTTCTGTAGTTTTAAAACTGATTTTCTATACAAAAACTGCAGCAATCCTCAAATCAAACAGGTGGAATGCAATGGGAAGAATGAAAAAATGAAAAACAAAATATCAATAAATTTATTTATTTATTTATTTTTTTAAATTAGATCTAAAAAACTCAGATCTATAAAAAATCAGATCTATAAAAAATGAAAAACTCAGATCTACTATCTAGATCAAAACTCCCTGGCAGCAGCGCCAAAAACTTGTTGGGAAATTTTAGGTGCTGATTATTATGAATTAAAAGAAAGAAAATAAAATCAAAGTAAAACAGAGGACGGATTCAACACATCTAAAATATCTTAGACCTGCAAGATACAGGGTCCTTTGTAGCAAGTTTTAATAAGTAAGAGTCTGTCCTATAGGGAATAGTGATCTAAATCTAGAAGGTGTATAGTAGACCTCCAGATCTGGCTACAAATCTGGCAATTCTAAGAAGAAAGAGAGCTTTTCGGGTGTCACTAGATCTAATTTATAAAACTGAAATATAAAAGTAAATCTAAAAGATTGAGGAAGATGGATGGTAAAATAAAATTTAAAATGAGGAGAAATAGACAGCCAGGGACTAGTTTTTATTGCAAAACAGATCAAGAGCTAAGGATTTGTAGCAATCCTTCATTTGGCTACAGGCACAAATGCAAGGCATAAGTATCTGATTTAGATCGGTGGTTTGGATTGATCTTAAGGCTATGATCTGTCCACTTAAATGGTCATAAATCATCCAATAGGTTTCCTCCATCCCGATGGCTTCAATTAGAATAAGATAATCACTACAGATGTTGTGGATGTAAGGCCACAGGCATAGGCACCCACAGGCATATCAAACCTAGGGAAATCCGATGGTCATCAAGAGATCTACTGGAAAAGGGCCTGGGCTTGTGCCGAGTGCAAAAATCCGATCGAGAATCTAATGGGACAACAAGATCTTTAGATTTAATTAAGCTTTAAAATTAATAATTTATTGCTTTAATAAAAAACAACTTACAATAATATTGTTCCCAGATCTGTAGTCTGTGCATCGATCTACATTTCTTCATGCCAAAATTACAATGACAAAATAGATCTAAGCTGCTACCTAGATCTAATCCAACAGAATGGATTAGAGAGAGAAGGGGGAAGAGAAAAGGGAAAAATAAATCCTAAAACTAAACCTAAATGAGTTAAGGAGAACTCAAGCTATTCCTTTGTTCCTACTTTTCTTGCTGAAGAAAAATAGCAAAAAGGAGGTCTATTTATACATTTACAGTGATTCGTGTGCTTTGGATTGCAGCCAATCAGAGAGCAGAGGGCTCAGTTCTGTTATGCACAGCTGAGGTGTCTTCATTTCGGCCAAGGAAAATTGCATGTCGACTGCTGTCCCATGTGCAGAGTTTTGTGCCCAGGTGATGTGTTCTTGCAGCTCTCAAAAATGCCCCTGTCGGCCATTGATATTTACTAATGGAACTTGAGATAAATCCCTGAGATGTGTGGGACATTGGGATGTGTGCCCTAGAAGCATTGGAATCCCCAAAATGTCCTTAAAGTGTGAAATAGATGGCTAGAACTCATGCCTCGATAGCTAGATGCTTCAAAACTTCAATCTCGAGAGGTTCAGGCAACTGTTCAACAGGTTTAATGGGCATCAGTTATGCATTCGACAGGTTCTCGATAGGTTCTAACAGGAGCTCGACAGGTTCATTAAACCATTCGACAGGATGCTCGTTAGGTTCATTTTCAGCATCAAAACCTCTCGACAGGTTCAAACAACCATTCGATAGGTTGCGACAGGTTCGATTTTAACACATAGCAGCTCATGGAGTTCAAAACAACCCCTCGTGGAGTCTATTTTCAGCGCATAACAGCTCTACAATTCACTCGTGGGGTTGCTTTCAGCTGCATAACCACTCAAGTGCTTTAGTTCCAACAAAGAATAGCTTGTGTAGTTCATTTTAAGCTACATTTAAACACCTCGAGTGGTTGCACCAACCCTCTAAACTGCTCGAATTCTTCAAGTTTGCAGCTGTGCTACTCATGGGCTTCCATTATCAGCTCGAGTATATGATCTTCAACACTTAAAGTTCTCGAGTGCATTAATGTTGTAGCTATAATATGCCACTTGAATTGCTCTACAACTGTTTACATAGAATGCCTTAAGGTGCTGATTTGTTGCTATCTTCCATCCAAGGGGCTGCCTTGCTACAAACACAAAATGTTGTATTACTGCAGAGCACCTTGTTAACCTTTGGGCTTCACCACTCTCTCTCTCAGCAGGTCTTCAAGGCCCCCAAAGCATGCTAAAAAGCCCCAATGGTGTGAACCACCATGGTGCCTTTTCAATAAATCCATCAGCTCCACTTCTAAACACAAAATTCCTTCTTCTTGGCTTCAAAAGCATGGATTGCAGCATTAAGCTCTTATTTTGCTGTTATCTATAAAAACACACTTAAAAGACATTATTAACATGCTCAAAGGTCCATCATAGGTCAGGTTAAGGGGTAGAAAGTGGTATATTTCAGTGCTCAACATGCCTCGCTTCTATATCGTTCGTGGTGAGGTGGTTCGATGCTTTTTGGGCAGGTGCCACATGCTTCCACAGGGAGATATGTCAGAGTTGAAGCTTTGGCTGACCGATGAAGAGCTAGTATGGAGACTTCCTTGGTTAGATTGGACCTTCCCAGTGGTTCGCTTTATAGATCATAAGGGCATCACCCTCCTTGGATTGACTGGCAGTACCTTCTACTTCCCATTTCGGGTGCTGCATCAGTTCAGCTGCTCTCAGCAGGTGCCTTGCGGGATGAAACCCCCTTTATGTGATTTGGTATTTTCTCAAGGGTCCTCTAGGGACATGGATTGGATTGTTGCTCTTTGGGAGATGCGTCAATCGACACTTATGTGTGGCATGGAGCAAGGGAGTTTAGTTTTGTCCCCCCTGAGTATGAGGCCTGGCTATTATCCGAGCAGCCTACTGCTGATCATTTGGATCAGGTAGAGAGCGACGATGTGGGAAGGCCTTGGCCAAAGAAGGAGTCGACGCTTCGAGCCCATATTGAGCTGCTAATGGATGAGAAAGGCATTCTGCATGAACATTCAGAAAAATAAAAGGTTAGAGCAGAAACGGCAGAGGCCAGAGCTGATGTAGCCGAGTATAAGGTCCTCCGTCTTGGAGGAGCCTTGAATGATGCTCTTGGTGCTACCAACACATCCCGAAAGCAGTATAAGAGCCTTCAAGATCACTGGATGACCGAGCGGGACATACAGGAGGATGCCCTATGTGCAAAGATTTGCACCTTGAAGTGCAAGCTTGGTCGTTGACTCTATCCTGCACATATCTTTTTGCATAGATCAGACTCAAAGAACGGGGCGTAAGAAACTCCTATTCAGATACATATTTTTTGGTATACATATTTTCTTTATGTTTTTTTTGTTGCTTTTCAGTTTTTGTAAAAAAGAAAGAAAGAAGCTAGATAGAAGCTAAACATCACACATATTATCTTTTGGGATGTGGTGTCAGCCAGGAACAGACTTGTAATAAAATAAAAAGGAAATCTATCTTTTCACAAGGTTTTTGTCTTCTCTATTTTGTTTTCATAAAATGATAAACTGGGGGTTTGTGTTGGCTATTCCTGTGGCGCACACAGTGGGGGTGTGAAAATGGGAAAGGAAAATATATTATCTTTTACAAAAGTGGCCTTCCAGTCATCGAGCTAATCATCCCAGAGTGGGGTGTGCACAATGCTAGGAAGAGAAGATCATTAACTCGTTTTGTGGCTTTTTTTTTTTTTTTTTTTTTTTTTAGTTTGATGCCTTAATTATCGGGGGGGATGACGGGTCCTCTTTTGAGCATGGTCGAACCCCTCTTTCACATGATTGGATTCGAGTGACATTAGCAATTTTTACCGAGGTCGGAACATCCATCCCTTTGGATCGAATCGACCTTCTCTCCTTACCCTGGGTCATACATTTGATGGTGTGGCCATTTAAGACATTTTTGGTTGGGACCTTGATTTGAGCTAACATGATCGACCCGGTCGGGAGTCGAGTGTACGGAATGGTAACCAAGGGATCATTCTTATTATCTTTCAACCTTTTCTTCTTTTCAACATTCTTACTCATGACGCTCAAGGTGGGTTTTCGTCGTGCCCATTGTTTCCCTCTTTTTACCTATAGTACCCTCTCGGGTTTTCACTACGTCCATGGGTTGCATTTTTACCCCCGATGCCCTTTTGAGTTCTCACCTGGTTCGCACAAACTTGCTCTTTTTACCCGTAGCGCCCTTTCGGGTTTTCACTACGTCCATGTTGCTTTGAGCTTGTATTTTTTATTAAATTTTTTTTTCTTTTTATTAAAGGCCACGACATGGATATCGATTCCGTCATAGCCACTCAAATGGGGTTCTCGTCATCTCCCAGCTTGCCTTGCACTGACTCAACGGATACTTTAACTGCTCACAAACTTTAAAGAGGGCTTTTTTCGGGATGTATTGTGGGCATAGGTAAGGTTAGGATTTTGAAGGTATTCTGGGTTAAAAGGGTTTCCTTGACTGGGTTCCAATTGCCATAATACGCTTCTTACTTGGGGGGCCATGACTGTACATGCCCCACCTTTTCTCTATATATATTTTTTGTTTTTTTGGATAATCTCTTTTTGGAGTTTTATTTTTCAAATTTTTTTTTGGATTTGATAGTAACTCTTTTTCTCTTTTTTTTTTTTTGGTATATACACTTTCACATTTTTCTTTTGGGAGTGGTTATGAATGAAAGGAGGGAACTTTGGAGATTTCCTCTCTTTTCTTCTTGTCCGCTGTAGCAGAGCTTGGCGCTCCTGGTGGGACATGAGGTCTTGGGGAAGTGATGTCACGATGGGACTTGGGATTCTTCCTTTCTCTGGCTATGTGCTGGATGAGTCCTGGTGGCTGTTACGTAGCGAGCAATTTGGGAGGAGGGCTTTTTGCTTTAACGACGAGACACGATCGAGCTTTCTCCTTTTTTCATATGGCATGGAAGGTGTTGTTTGAGCTTTTCAGATAGTGATGTTCGCGATGGGACATTGGCTGAGCATAGTTAGCGATGGAATGCTGATAGGATATTTGTGCGATAGATATGCCCTATTTTTTTCTTTGGCAGATCTTGAGTTATGTGAGATCATGTTGTGGTTGCGCCATGATTAGCTTCATTTTCTTTTGCAGTGTGCCCATGTTTTTGGGGGATTTGCTTTTGGCTTTTCACGATGGGACATGAGGGCATGGCTGATTTAGGTAAATGAGTTTAGATATTGAGGTGGTATCATGTGCGTGCGTGTTATCGTGTTGGGATGTACGTGACAGGGTTGCCCCTTTCTCCTTCTTTCTCTCTGAACAGCCTATGAGGCTATGCGATGGGACAAGAGAGTTTTGATCAAGGTGAGGTAGAAAGATGTGAGGATGGACTAATTGGGGTATTGCGTGCTTGGTACGTGTTGCTCAATATGATTGCACGCCTATTTTCGGGCGTGCGATCACAGGTTCGAAGGGTTGTTTATGTGTGCTTGAGTGTGCGTGTGATTGAGTTATGCTCTTTAATCATTGTGGGTGATTGAGGAGTCACCAGGTCACTGTACAGGCAACCTTTCATATTGCGTGGCTCATGAGAGTCGCTTAATAGGGTTGCGCGGTCTCTAGTTTGTGCATGTTCGGAGCGCCGCACCATTGGCGTGGCGATGGTTCAATTGCTCGCTCAGGTCGGAGCACGTGTTTTGAATTAAGTGTATCATGCATTGTGCATGACTGAGTTAAGCGCATGTGTTTGGGCGCGTGGTTAAGTCTGTACTCTATATAAGCGAGGGAGCCTTCATTCGTTTCTCATTCTCTAGTTTAGTCTCGAGTTTTACATTTTCTGGATTCTTGTGTTCTAAAATTCGTGTTTTAGCGATATCGGATGATCTAACCGTCCGATTGGGATGTCATTTCTTCCTATATTCGTGATTTTGCATTATCTTCGTCCTGAGGTGATGCTCGGGGACATCATTATTCTGGGAATGGGTGATATTGGGAATGACGACGTTAGTCTTCACATCGATCCCTTTTAGGGAGGGGTTAAGGTAGTGTTGAGGAGGCGGTGACGGAGGAGGTGAAGCTGGCGTAAGAGGAGGAATAATTGGAGGGATGCGTTTTCCAACCAATCCTTCCTGAAGCCTCCGATTGGACACTCTACTCCTCACTTGGTCTCGATTTTCGGTTTCCAGTTTTGGGTTGTAAGTTAAGCTCTAGGTTTTTGTTTTGGGTTGTAATTTCAGGAGGTATGCCTCCGATGATATTGTATAAATTTTAAGTGATAAATAAAAGAGTATTATTCTGTTTATTGTGCTTAGTACTTGTTTAATGGATTAGCCATGCATATTTGATTTGATTTAGTCTAGGATTTAATTTAGCTTAGAGTTTATCCTAAGATTAGTTTTGTTTTTATCGATTTTTTTTTAGGAGGTTTACTTAATTCTAATGGGTTTGTTGGAGGCATTTTTTGTGTGGTCCTAAGCAAGTTAGGGTCTCATTTTGGAAAAACCTTTTTATCGCTTGTTTGGTTTAAGGTTTGATTTGACTTGAGTTTTGGTCTTTTGTTTGATTCAACATGATACATATTAAAAGGTGTGAGTTTTCAAAGGTTCTAGATCGGTGTTAAGTGTTTAAGTCCTATTAACTTGTATACTTTACTTTGGATTTGTGTTTCCTTGAAAGGATTAGTGTTGCATGATTATTGGTTTATTAGGTTAGTCATGGATTGTGGTTTTTCAAAGGGGTATGTGTTTGGTTTGGATTTAATTAGATTGGAAGGGTTCGAAGGTATGACACTTGTCATTTAGTAATTTAGGAGGTATAGTTTATAAATGTGTGAGCTAAAAGATTTGAGTTCTCATTGTTTTGAATTTCATTTCAAGTTTTAGAATTAGAAGTTTTGGGGCATTTTTTGTTCGTGATTTTGGGCATATTTTTTTTCATTCATCAATGTCTTTTCTTCCTTTCTCTTTCGTATCCCAGGTACTGGACCCGAAGAGTTGTGTTATTACATGGGTTATTGAGAATGGACGGGATTGGGAATGCAAGGTAATACTAGGGTTGGTGCTAGCAACCCTACTCGAAGTGGTTTCTCGAATAAATTCGAATTCGAGCATTGCCTGAACATGTGGATTTTAAGTTTCTTTGTTTAATTTGTATATTTAAAGGGTATGCCCTCGGTGTGTTTTGTAATCATTTTTTTTATTTATGAAGTGATTTCATATGTGATCATTTCTATTTAGTAAATTTTGGTTTGGTTTATTTGGTAGCTTGCTTCGACTTGTTTAGAACAAGACGTTTATTTGTTTAAGTTTGGTTGGGTTTAGTTCATTTATTTTGGATCTGGGGTATGTTGGGGAGCATATTTAATTTTAGCTTAGTTTAGGATCAAGTGTACAAACGATGGGGGGAATTATTTTCATTTTTTGTTTAGTTTGGTCTTAGTTGAAGTGTGTACGTGATGTTGGGGCATTTCTTCATTTCTTTTGTTTAGTTTGGTCTTAGTTGAAGTGTGTAAATGATGTTGGGGGGCATTTTTTTTTCATTTTTGGTTTGGGGTGTATATGTCCTAAGTCAGAAGTGTTTTTGGATTGGCCTTAACAAGGCCGTAGTTTAGGTTGTATTCAATGTCGGAAATCACCTAATTTGGTCTTGTAATCCTGCTTGTTCTAAGCACTTATTTTGTGTTTCTGGGAAATTGCGCGCTTCACTCCGAGCACATAAACTAGTTGCTGGTTTGAATGGGAGCACGCATTTCAAAGGGTCGGAAGGTCATTAAGCGACGTGTCCGATCATTTAACCGAGTTCAGTGCATGTCATGGGGTGTAGGATTAGGGCGGTGGCCGGTCACTATTGCAGTGACTGTTGGCATTTGCGTAGGCGGGTTCGGGCACTTGAGGTTATTACGTGCCTGGTGGATGATGCACAACCAGGTGGTCGGGTTAGTTTGAGTGGGCAACAATCCGTTTGCGCGCTCGAAGATGAGCGTTTGATTTGAATTATGCGGGGGAACCATGGTGCATGATTCGGTTGAGCGCGTGAGGTCACGCGCATGATTTAGGCATGTCTTATAAATAGTTCAAAAACATTTCATTCTTCCTGCGCTATCCATTTTGGTCTTTGATGCTCTATTTTCTTGTTTCCTTGCACTTTATTTTTCGTGTTTTTATGATATGTTGTGATCCGGTCATCCCTTTCAGGCACCGTTTCTTCTGTTCTTTCTGGTTTTTTGAGTTCTTTGTTCTAGGATGGAGGGTGAGAGTGGTGAAAGGCGTGATCTTACTATTTCTGAGTTGGAGAGGATGATGATGGGGGAGATAGGTGAGATCTCTGAGGCTCAGACCGATCCATTGTCGGGGAGGTGGATGTCGAGGAGGTGGTTAGAGAGGAGGTACCGGAGGTTGACCATGTGGAGATAAGGGAGGAGGTATCTGAGATTGAGTAGGGTGTAGCTGAGGAGGAGGGTGAGAGGGTCGAGGAGGAGAGAGCTGAGGATGAGGCCAAGGATCACCAGGGTGAGGAGCGTCATGATCGCAGACACTTCCCGCTGGAGGATTTCTTCGCTCGAGGCCGGGTAGGTACTTGTGAGCAAGAGCTCCTTCATTTCTAGGCATTTAGGTTATGATATAGACTTATTAGGATCCGAAAACCCCTTTTTAATTTATATTGAACCTGCATTGATCATTAGTTGTGTGCTCACTCATGCATGGTAACGACATCTAGAGATAGGTCACATTTCTATTCAATTACTCTTATCATGTTCTGTGTGATTGTTGTAAGTTGTTATTATGTATTTGGGGCATATTTCATTTGCTTTTAGCTCCAGATCTATTTATCTTTTGTCATAGGTATGTGTTAGTGTTACTGTCATTATTTGTGTTCTGTTCAATAGGAGCCCCTACAGCTGGCTATCAACTCGGCATGTACCGATCTCATACTTGATATCGTGCCTTGTCAGAGTTTTAGCGGGCGCGTTTGGTGTCTTTCAGTTTCAAGCTGATATTAGAGCTGGAGCCTTTGCAGGTCGATCGTGACCTGATCATGGCAATTTTAGAGAGGTGCAGGGAGGAGCATCAGGCGCTTCTCTTTCCAATTGGCATGATGTTGCCGACTCTAGAGGATTGGGTCCGCATTACCAGTCCTTATTTTGAGGGTGAGTCGATCATGGCACGGATGGAAGGAGAGTATTTGGAGGCGTGTGAGGAGATTTTGGGTGTGCCGTATAGGTTGAGTGGTTTGGGGCTATGTGTGGTTCAAGTCACTTGGTTTTTCGATACGTTTGCGAGTGGCTTTGTCCCTCCGAGGCATCATTCGGAGGTAAGGGCATCTTACGAGGTGTGTTTTATGGTGGTGGCGGGTTGGGAGCCCGTGGTTGAGCTGGGGTTGGCTGCAGATAGGGTGCTCTGAGCGTTCTTGATGCACTTCCTTGGTGCAGTACTCTTTTCTTCTTCGACTTGAGGATGTGTTACCAGGTTGTTTTTTATGGTTCTAAGGGACTTGGATTGGGTCCCTACCTTTGTGTGGGGTGCGGCGGCATTGGCGCATCTCTATAGGCAGCTTTATCGTCAGGGATAGGGTATCGCTATGATCAGAGGTTTCCTTCCCTTCCTGCAGGTGAGTTTTAGTTAGTCGACGTCATAGTGTCTTTGTTTTCTTGGTCTTTTAATGGTAACTATTCAACATTTCTCTTTTATATTTTTTTTTAGTTATGGGCGTATGACCATTTTTCTTTTATTCGTCCGAGGGTTTCGTTGGAGGTGAGGATCACGTTTTCGTGGATGCATGTGTGGAGGGCAGCGCTACAGGGTCGTCGCTGGTCTTTGGATCTTCAGACCTCGTGCGGTCTTTTCGAGGATATGCATGCGGGGCAGGTATATATCATCATGTGTATGTTTTGTTGTATGTTTTGTTTCATTTTGTTTCGGTCTTTTAGGATCTGAGGATTCATTGATGGGTTGGCTTTCTCGTTTGCTTAGGAGATTTGGAGGCCATATGCGGCCGAGGAGGATGCGGGTGTGCAAGTGATTCAATCTGGCCAGCCCTTCTTTGACTTGAACATATGGGTCAATTGTTTTAAGAAGGTGGAGAGGATCCACCTGTCTCGAGTGGTGTGGCAGCTAGGGCTCGCTCAGGGAGTCCCTCTAGAGATTCACCATAGGGTGGCGAAGAGGATGATCAGCCCCTCGGCCCGGAACTTTGTTGATAAGATGGTGCTTAAGATGGTCAATTTTAGAGTTGGGGGGACCAGGGTCACAGGAGCGCATAACGAGGCAGACGTCCAAGAGTATAGGAGATGGCTTAGTGCATTGGGTGGTGGGCATCTCTTCACACATCCCTTCCATGGGAGAGGCTCATTCACGGTCGGCGAGACGGAGTCGGCGTCGGCATTGAGGGAGAGACTGACCGCATTAGAGCAGGGCCATCTCACTACGAGTGTGCGGAGGGCATTAGATGCTCTCCATAGGGCGATGGGGCAGATGGGGTGTGCTCCTTGTCTGAATGAGGAGATGCTGCACTCCTTAGCCCTCTCGGTTGCTCAGGCTAGGGGGGTGGAGGATGGGTTGGGAGCTCGGCTGGCGGAGACTCGACAACTCCTGGTGAGTTAATTTATTGGTTTTTTTTATGTATTACATTGACCTGGTCTTTTGATCGTTCTGACATGGTTGTGGTATCCCGTTTTATATTTGGACAGTCTGAGAGGGAGGCTGAGGTCGTTAGTCATGCGACAATGATAGGGTTGTTACGCGGTTAGTAGCAGGCCGGCTGAGAGGTGGAGGCCAGTTTGCGATCTGAGATCGACCGATTGGTAAGTGTCTGTATGAACTTGGTTTTATTAATTGTTAGCGTTGTGGACTTGCCAACTGACATGTTAATTGTTATTCATAGAGAGCCGAGCTCGCTGCTGGAGGTCCCGTTCCGGCATTTGATCCATCTTCAGTTGCTTCCTCCAGTTGGGAGGATCCGACGATGGTTCAGCTTCGGGCCGAGTTAGATCATTGGATAAGTTCCATTCAATCTTTCAACTCGATTGTGTCATTGTATTAGTTTTTTGGGTGTTATTGTTTTGCTTTCTTAATATTTTACTAACATTGCGTGATATTTTAGTGTCAGGTTGTTGAGGATCTTCAGATGAGGGAGGCGACTGCTGCCTCTCTACGTCTCGAGAGTCAGGTATAGTTTTTGGTTTGGTGTAATTCAGTTAAGGTTATTTCCTTTTATTTTATTCTGATATATTTTGTGTTGATTTGTATGTTTTTTTTTGTGCATGCCATTTTATACTCCGCTCTTGAGGCTCCCCCTCAGGGGTCTGTTCCTATCCCAACTCAGGTATGTTTTAGTTATTACATTTATGGTTTATTTGTCATTATAGTGTCATTTGATGTGTTTGTTTGTTCTTGTTACAGCCGCCTATGTTTGATGTCCCTTCTGTGCCTCATGCTGATCCAGTGACTGCCGAGACGGTTGAGCGACTTCTGGAGGAGAGGTTGGATCTGGAATGATTCTTTCCTTTTCAAAGTTTCTTTTTTTTTTTATATTCTTATATATATATATATAATGACAATGAATAGGTCATCGTGATATATATATATATAGGTTTTCTTTGACTTGGTGTAATTACGCATGTTTGTTAGCTTGAGGTGGCGCGTCTAGAGGCGATGATAGCGCGAGCCACTCTCGTGGTGAGACGGATCCTGGGGGAGACGTAGAGTCACGATGACCTATTCATTGGGATGATGGTTGCACAGAAGACTTAGGCTGAGGCATTGGAGGCAGTGCCTCAGACAATGCGGGCAGAGATGCAGGTGTCCCTAGGCCAACTACAGTATCACTTGACGAGGAGTGAGTGGGGACATAGTTTGGCTAGTCAGCTTGGTAGATCAGAGTCGAGGGCTAAGGGCTCCTCGGCTGGGCAGTCTCGTCACACGTCTCGTGATCGTGTCAAGTGTGACGCTCGTGAGGATTCTGCCATTCGTGAGATTCTTGCGGTGTATCCTCCTCATTCTCGATCAAGGCGGTCTGTTAGTCAGACAAGTGAGTGGGGTTCTGTGGTGGGGCCTCGTCGTTTAGAGGTTTCGAGGACTCTTGTGCTAGAATTGTGTTTTCGAAGGAGCAGTCCACGAACCTCCGAGTGGATGATATTGGGGACAGCGACGCTCATCCATCCCAGCGGTAGCGTAGGGAGTAGGGGTGTGTGTGTTTTTTTTTGTCCATTGTGTGCGTGCGTTGTATATATAGGGGGGTGCCCCAAATGTAAAAAGAAATGAAAACTTTGATATATTTATATAGAGATTTTTTTTGGTTTAGCTATACCTGATTGGCTCCTTTTCTTTTAGTTACCTCTTGCGTCTACTTTTGCTTTGTAGTTTATTTAGTGCCACTGACCGTCATTCGGACTTGGATGCTTCTTGAGTCGGCTCCGTGGTGGTTGGAGGTTGCTTCATATCTGCACATGTAAAGGTAACGCTATGAGTAATTTTTGTTCTCCCCCTTGCTACTTGTCAAGGGGGGTGTACCTCAGATCAGGGTCTGGTAATAAGGGTGGATATGTGCTCTCTTTTCTTTTTTTTCCTTTTTTCCTTTCATTTTTTTTTTATTTTTTTTTAAAATGAAAATAATGCAACAAGGAAAGCAAATAACTAAGACAGAAACAATAAAAATAATAAAATATAAATGCCCCAGTGTAGGAGCATAGTCGTGTTGGCAGTATAGCCTCTTCGATAGCATTCTCCAAATGGTAATTTTATTGCTCATCTTTTCCGTGACTAGTCGGCGCTTCTAACGTGATTCTCCTTCTAATCCAAAAAAAATGCCCCAGTGTGCAGATGCAATGGAGCTTTCCTGGGCTTTAGATGAGCACTTTGGGTCTATAAGCAGTCATGGGTATTTGGTGAGTTGGTTGTGAAGAAAAGTTTATCAGTACTGTCATCGAATCTGGGGGAGGTCATTTTGATTAGGTCAATTGTATACGGGGGTCTATCTTAGGGTGGTGGTCATCCTATCCCATGGTTATTAGGGAGAAGTACGGTTGGTATAGTTCGTGATTACATCAATAATCATTCTTCAATTTTTAGTTTCATTCCTAGGAGTATCTTGTAAGGGTTCTGATTTATTGTCCGAAATAGTAAAAGAAGAGGGGGTAAGGCTCAGTGATATGGGAAATAGTTTGTATCTAATGCCTTCGAAAAGGGATGAGTAACAGTCTTTTTCTCGGAGGGATACGGGATGCTATGATCGAGTTCTTCATCATGTTTCGGTACCATCAAAATCTCACATTCTATGATTAGTAGGAGTTTGTCCTCCTCCTGTCACCTTACGACGACATCTAGTAGTATGGGGACATCGGGGGTGCACTCACAGCTTGCTTATACACTTCTAGTAAAGTTACTAGAGATGTCCTCACTACCTGCTTATGCTTCCCTCAGCTCATTGACTTGTTCATTCATCGTAATGCTCACTCAAAATTTTGATATATGTATTCATCGAAAGCATCCTGCTAACGCAAGAATAGCGAGTTTGATTGAACATGACATCTTCATTTTTTTTGCTCTAACGTCTCCTCCAATGGTAGGGGAAGGGAAATGAGGATCGAGTGTTACTTATGCTTTTGAAAGAGATTAGGGATGTCACTAGTCCTTTAATCAGATTGCTCGAGTAAGAAAGTGGGCGATAAAATAAAGGTCTTAAGGATATTCTGAGAATTGATGACATACTATCAATGAATGGGTCGTGAGGACTACGGGGGTGATAAGTATAAGTATTTAATCATGTGATGTGATGATCACAGGGCTAAGGATAGTATTTTCTAAGGTACATGGTGTTCTAAGGGCTAGGGAGTTCTTCCCCTTCTTGGTTCACCAGTTTGTATGCATTTCCATGGTATGCGACTGTTATAACATAAGGGTCTTCCCAGTTCGATTTCAATTTTCCTTTCGGATGGGCGTGCTTGGAAGGCATGATTTTCTTCAAGACTAATTTTCCAATATTAAAGGTTTATTCGATGACTTTCTTATCGTAAGCCCTAGCCACTCTCCTCTGATATACTTGAGCGTGATTAGCTGCCCTTACACGTGTTTCATCAAGTTGCTCTAATTGCTTGAGTAGGGCGATTCTCCTCTCGTCTAAGGATATCTCATCATCAAGTTGAATCCGTAAGGATGGCATTTATATCTCATATGGTAGGACTGCCTCCATCTTGTAGGTAAGGAGGTAGGGAGTTTGGCCAGTGGCCGTACGAACAGAGGTCTTATAGGCCCAGAGTGCTTTTGGTAGTCGTTTAGGCCAGTCGGCTCCATTGCTTATTTCTACTATGCATTTCAGGATTCAAATCAGCATTTTGTTCATAGCTTCTACTTATCTATTTCCTTGAGGGTAGAACGGTGATGAGTGACATAGATCGATGCCAAATTTTTTACATAACTTCTTCATCTCTTCTGCGATGAATTGTGGTCCATTATCGGTAACAAAGATCCTGGGTACTCCAAACCTGGCGATGATATTTCAAATGATGAACCTCATGAGTGTTGAAGCGGTGATTCTAACATAGGATTTAGCTTCTGCCCATTTGGTGTAGTATTCGATTGTTGTAAGTATGAATGCGTGCTTGTGAGTGTTCCTAACTGTGTCTGTGAAAGAGCTGATGACATCGAAGGCCCACATCGAAAATGGCCATGGCGAGGTCATAGTGTTTAACGCAACTGATGGATCTTTGATGAGTGCGGCATGTTCTTAGCATTATTTACAGGATTGAACGTAGAGGTGGCAATCTCTTATCATCATCGGCCAGAAGTAGCCTTGTCATGTAACTTGATTGGCGTGCCTCTGCCTACCAGAGTAAGCGCCGTAGGCACTGGCGTGTGCTTCTCGGATGATATATTATCCTTCGACAGTCATGATGTATCATAGCAGTACTCCTTTGGTGAAGGCTTCTTTGTATAACGTTTTACCCAGTATGCAGAATCGGGCGCATCGGTTCCTTATAGTCTTTCGTTCAATCTTCGTGGCATATGGAGGGACGTGTTGATGCTTTAAAAAGTTCCAGATGTCGTAATACCATGGATGTCCATCATCGGTTGGTGATTTTTCAAATCTGAACATAGCTATTTCGGTTTCTCCCTTAACGTGCTTTTCTGGAGTGATTGCTTCTTTTGGTCTTATACTTGTGAGGAGGATTGATAATTCTCTCTTAACTGTCCATGCTACCTCGTGGGCGGATACTATCAGCTTTTCGACGAAGAAGGTCTTGGTACTTTGGCCGATGGCTATCTGGATGATGAAGGCTAACATGGCTAAGGAATCTGTGAGCTCATTTTCTAGTCTAGGGATGTGCATGAAAGAGATTCTTTTAAATTTCTTTATCAAATATTAAGCGGTTTCTAGGTATGCCATTAGTCTCCTTTCCTTAGTTTTTCATTCTCCTATGACTTGTGAGATTACGAGCTTGCAAGCACCGATGGTTTTCAACTATTTAACGTCTAATTGTAGTGCTGCTCGTAGTCCAGCTATAAAAGTTTCATATTCCGTGACATTATTAGTGACAGAAATCTAGTTGAAAAGCCTTAGGTATGACAACTCCTTCGGGGCTTAGGAGGACTGTCCCAATGCGTTTTCCTTTGTGGTTTAGAGCACCGTCGAAATAGAGGATCCATGACATCTTATCGGGCTCTTCGTTATGAATCATGAGTAAGTCTTTACTGGAGAAATCTGCGCATATGGGCTCATTGCTCGGGAGTGAGAGATCTGTGAGGTAATCGACGATTGCTTGCCCTTTGATCGACTTCTGCATGACGTAAGTGATATCAAATTATTCCAATAGCATATGCCAACGAGCGATCTTTCCTGAGGTTGCAAGCTTTTCAAATACATACTTTAGAAGGTTCATTCAGGCTAGTACTAGTATCTTAGGTGCTCCGAAGTAGTGTTGTAAATTGGTTGAGGCCCAAACTAATGTGAGGCAGGTCTTCTCCATCAAAGTTTATTTTCGTTCGTACTCGACCATCGTCCTACTAAGATATAAGATAGCCCTCTCTCTCTTGCCGTCTTCTTCATATTATCCCAGAATCACTCTCATTGCTTTGTCGTTCACTGAGAGGTATAGGATAAGAGGTCTTATGAGAACTGGTGGCGATAGTATTTGCGGGTTAAGGAGGTACTTCTTGGTATTGTCGAAGGCTTGTTGACACTGGTCATCCCATTTGTACTCAGCCCCTCCTTTAAGTAGACTGTAGAAAGGATCGCATCTGTCCGAATGCCGGGAGATAAATCTCTTGATGAATTGCAATCTTTTTATCAGACCTCATAATTCTTTGATATTACTGGGAGGTGGAATCTCAAGGATAGCTCTGACTTTTCAGGGTCGACTTCGATCGCTCGCTTGCTGACTATAAAATCGAGTAACTTTTCAGAGGTGACTCCGAAGACACACTTCTTTGGGTTCATTTTCAGTTGATACTTCTTGGCTCTTTGTAGTACCAGTCGGAGTGCTTCAACATATCCTTCTTGCATTTGCGACTTCACTAATATATCATCAACATAAACTTCTACACATTTATGCATCATATCGTGAAAAATAGTCAACATGGCACGTTGGTACTTGGCTCCTGCGTTCTTGAGCCTAAAGGAATGACGACGTAGCAGTAACTTCCTCATGGTGTGGTGAAAGAAGTCTTCTCTTCGTTAGACTCTGCTAATTTGATCTGATTATATCCAGAGAAACCATTCATAAAGGATAACATTTCATGTCCAGCGGTGTTGTCAACTAGAGTGTCGATGTGTGAAAGTGGAAGTCATCTTTTGGGCATGCCTGGTTGAGATTTCGAAAGTTAATGCAAACTCATACTCTGTTGTCTTTCTTAGCGACAGGTACTATGTTGGCGACCCATTTGGGGTAGAGGACAACTTGAATGAATTTGGCTTTGTGTAATTTATCAACTTCCTCTTTAACTTGAAGGACAGTTTTTGGGTGCATCCTATGGAGTTTCTGCCTAACGGGCTTTGCATTGTGTTCTAAGATAAGGCAATGATCTACTAAACTTGGATCTAAATGAGGCATATCTTTGTAGGACCATACAAAGGAGTCAAGGTGTTCTTATAGGACTTGTGCAATCTGTTGATGTTCCTCAGAGTTGAGTGTTGCGCTGATCAGTAGCTTCTTGGGTTTCTCTTTAGTGTCGAAGTTGATTTCTTCCGTAGGTTCGGCGACAGCTTGGGTTTGCTCATCGAAATGCTTGATAACCTATTGGAAGTCCGGTGCCTCCTCAGTGTCTAGTGTTCCTTCTTCATCCTTGGTAAGCTTATATACTACAAAATTGCTACACTGGGGATTCGATTTTGCGAAAGGTAACCCTTCATCGGTGTAATTTATGACTGAGAGATCTTTGGCAAGGTGAAGGTCAGGGCTATTGATTCTTCTCTCAAAGTCACGAAGTATCTTGTCTGGTTTGATCACTGGCTTGTTGTTTAGCTTGGATGCTTTACATCCTTGTGCTGGAGATGGGGTAGAAGTCTTAGGAGGAAAGTCTCCCTGTTGGCCATAAAATTGATTCGGGACAAAGGGTTTCATTTCTTTTATGAGGTTTTATGATTTTATCGGATTTTGAGTTTCTAAATTTTGAGTTTTCTATTTTTTTTTTTTATAATAAATATGGTACAGGGTCGATGGCCTCAAGGGGCATCGAGAGAGTTACTTCCTCTAATTGAGGGAGCGAGATGGCTACTGGAGCCGTTCGAGCTATTCTTCAAGAATTGTGGACTTATTCCGAATTTGACATTTTTTTTAGAGTCCTCATCTGATGAGACATTTTGAATAAGTGATGCTGGTGACAGTGGCATTGACGCTCGGATTTCCTCTACCACGTTGATTGCCCCTTCTTCGAAGAAGCTCTGAAGATCGTAGTCGACCGAACTATCCTCCTCTGAGTTATAATGTAGTTGTTCTTCCTGTCAAGGGAGATCTCTTAAGGGATCCTCGGGGGTAGTGAGTATTTTCCCTTGAACTTCATAGTATATGAGGATGAGCACGCATGCTTGGTAGTGAGGCTGATAATGGTGAGAAATGTAGGGAGATCCCCAAGGACATTCCTAGCCTTCTAAGTTGGAGTCGAAGACGGTATCAAATTCATCTTCTTGATTTGACAGTGCTTGAAGTCCTAGGCTAGCTTGCTCTACTAACTTGAGTGCAGGAAGGTGTATCTAATAGTCCTCGCCATCGCTCGGAGGGGGTTGCCACTCTTCCTTGAGGGATTTCTAGAATATTTGGAGTTGTGGCAGGTCTGGGGATAGAGGAGTGTCTAGTTCGAGCTCCTCTTCAAGCTCTATAAGGGTGTGTTGGGTATCTCCCCCTGGGTCAACCATATGACTATTAGAATTTTCTGCTTCTTGTGCCGGTGGCCGAGCTGGTAGGTCATTACTTGTTTCTGCTGTCACGAGGTTGGAGTGATTCAATTCTTCTATGGAAGAATAATGAATCCAACTAGCGAGGCATTCTAATATGCTGCTGTATGCCCTACAGCGGGGTTGGAATGGGTGAGCGATACAAGGGGAGTCTCGGGGGCATTCCCATCCCCCAAGGCCGAGGCCGAGGCAGATGCTATGCGAGTTAAGATTTTCTTGTAGAGTGTCATCTTCGTCCCATGTTGAGTGCAAGTGCTCTTCATCATCTTGCAAGGCTACTATGTGAAAATCTTTGCCATCAGTGGATTACCAATCTTCTACCCATGGCTCAAGTTTTGAAGGTTCTTTCTTCCTCTCTTTTGTAAACTCCTTAGTGTCAAACAAGGGTTTGACCCCTTCGAGTGGTTTATCAATATCGTCATTCAGATTGGTTAGATCATTGAATGGTTTAGCCATTCGTTCGATTTCTGCTTCTTGGGATCTAGTGAAGGACACTTCCTTTTGCCTTGGTACATCTGCTTTCTCAGTGGTCCCATAGATGAAGTGGTCATATAGAGACCATTTGGGTGAGGTAGGGAACAAGTCGGCTTGTAGGTCGTCCGATTGATAACCTTACCCTATGTGTTTACGTATTTTCGTTGGGAAGATAGGTCCTTCATGACCTTACTTATTTTTTTCGAGCCCAGTGTAGGGGACATATCTGAGTTGGTACATGAGGTCCCACCCTTTTGTCATGGTGGGGATGATATCATAAAGTTTGTCGAGGTCTGAGCTAATCTCTCTCCTCATTAATTTTTGTTGACGCATTGGGGGAGAACTGAGGGATAGGGGGACAGACTTCCGTAATGGTTATCTTATTAGGGATTTGAGTCTTTTGAATATGGCCTGTATTCAATACGGAATCATGGGCTGTCGGAATACTCGTAGCATAATCAGTGTCCATCTCCTGGAGGGGTGCGTCAACGTATATACGGATGATGGAGGCCTCGTATGGAAACTTGATGCATAGATGGCATGTGGATGCGATAGCCTTCATTGAATCTATTTGTTTTCTTCCTAAGATAATATTGTACGTACTAGCAGAATTAGAAATGTGGAATGTAACATCTTTCGTTACAGGTCCAAGGCAAACTTGGAGTTTAATAGTTCCTTTGACAAAGCGATGTGAGACATCATAAGCTATGAGTGATAGTGTCGAGGGCCTAACATCCTGTTCCATGTATTTGAGCATTTTTAACATTGTGAGAGGACAAATATTGAGTCTTGCTCCTATGTCGACCAACGCATGGGGTACGGAGAATCCTCTAATTATGAATGTAAGGTATGTGGGAGTCGCACTCCTGCGAAGTGACTCTTTAAGCATGTCTGCGTTTGTGAAAGTGAGAGTTGGAGGTTGCCCCATGACCAAAGTGATTTGATGAAGCTCATCTAGGGTTGTGTCCTCATCTACTTGTGTGTCTTCAAGTGTCCTTATCAACAATCGGTGATGGTCAGGTGACTTCTTGATGAGTTCAAGTATGGATATCTGGGCCGAAATCTTTTGGAGATGCCACAGAAGGTCATATTCTTGCCCTGACTCTAGTGCCATTTCTTTGCCTAGCCGATGAGCCTTGGGTGCAGGTGGTTGGAGTCGTTGAGGTGCAAGAATTGGTGGATGAATAATGTGAGGTGGGGCCTACAAGTTAACATCCCTTTCTCTCACTTTCCGTTCATGAAATCCTTATTTTGAGGGAAAGGTGGAGGTGGGTAATTGGTTCCTGACTTAAGAATCGGGCAAGTCGGTTGTTGATCGAACCCAGTGTTACTCAAAGTTGATGTATTTGTGATGTGAGTAAAATTCGAGGTCGGAGCGTGTGCTTGCATGGTGCTGCTCCAAGGTGGGAGGTACTATGTGTAATCCTCCTCTTCTAGGAAAGTAAAGACTAGCGTCTTACATGGGACGGGATGTTCTTCTCGCTCACTTTCTTATATATTTAGTAAACACTCAGTCTTTATTTCATTCTCTCAACTTTGAGTCTTTCGGGTGACACTTTCTACCCACGCAGGGATTTGGGCTATAGTTTGAAGAATGCGATCTTCGTACTCGAGTTCAAAATCAGATGAAGGGAGTGGTAATGATGTTGGTTCAGGATTTGGAGGGGTTGAAGGTTTTGGTGGGTGACTAGGGCGGAACGGTCTCCTGGCCTTAAAGGAGTTGACTCGTATCTGAGTAAATTTTGGATAAGGAGGCGGGCTTGGCAAGGCGATGTGAGTGATCAAAGCCAAGGGGTGCGGGGGCGAAGGAACTCTCGCACGTATGGTAGAGGTACTATAGTGGATGCGAGTGATTAAGGTGGAGGGCTGGAAGGGGAATTGGCCGGAAAGATCCACGGTAGTGACCTGGGCTGGTGTTTCTTTGTTGTGGTTCGGCATAGGATTATTAATGATCCAGAAATTTTGTTGGGGTTGGTTATTATTAGGTTTAGGATTTCTAAGCACCTCCCAATCTATTTGATTTCTGTCATTCATGTCATAGATTACATCCTAAAGGACCCAACAATCTTCTGGTTGTGCCCCGCATATCGATGGAACGTACAGTATTTGCTATAGTCTAGATTTGTCAGTCATGGGTGAGGTCTTTCTTGCGAGAATCAGAGGAGATTTTGAGTGTTAAGGAGACAGAAGATATTGGGAATCGTATCTGGTAAAGAGGGCTAGTGTTCTCACCTCGGCTGGTAGGGGCCTCTAGTTGGGTTGAAGTTTTGCGGTTGGGGTACGATATTATAGTTTCGTGCGTGGGTCGATCGATTATGTGTCGTATTTTGGTTCTAATAGGTGTTAGGATATTGATTTCTATTCTAATATTGGCCCTAATTTTGGTTCTTGACTTGGCTTTGGTTTGCGTATCTTTGTTGATTAGCGCTTTGGTTTTGGTTAGTGTACCATTATTGATTTTGATTTTGCCCGATGTTTCATGGTTGGAAATTTTCATTCCCGGAGTTATTGTCCTTGGTTGACAACTGTGTTGACCTATTCGATTCTTGGGGTTTTCTTATTATTTTTTTATTTTGATTCACTGGAAGAGCCTACTTTCGACGTGGCTATAGATAGAGCGAGGTCTCCACCTTTAATCTATCTGCTAGTCGGGATGCCCGGGAGTGGAGTGCAGTGAAGTCGGGGCAATCACTTATAACAAGTACGCTTTTTAGCGGTTCTCTAGTATTATCAATGATAATGTCCATTGAGTCCGTCTCTTTCATTCAAGTGTCGGCCCTGACAGTGAGTTTTCTCCATCTGGCGATGAAGTCGGTAAATTCTTGATTGGGGCCTTGCTTGGCCGCCATCAAATTGCTGAGACTGATCGTCTCCTAGATTAAGTGTTTGTAATGGTCTAGGAATTGATCGACTAAATCATCGAAGGTTTCTATCTTATAAAGCGAGAGTCCCGCAAACCAATTTAAAGCTTCTCCTTCTAATGAGAGTTGGAAGTAGTGAAGGAGAAGTCCTTGATTATCATGTATGGGTTGATAATCGTTACAAAAGAGGGCTAAGTGATGGTTCAGATTTCCCGTGCCATTATATTTGATAAATTTCGACGGTTTAAATCCTATTGGTAAGTTAAATTCGATGTCTCGGCAAAATATGCCGAATCTGAATGAGTGACCGGGGCGCTCTCTCTTGGCCATGTACTCATCGAGCATTTTAGGGAGATCTTCAATCTTGACGATATTGTCTTTTAGAGCGGCCCGTGGGCAAACCTTGTCTAGAGAGTCATCGTTGAAGAATATGTGAGTAGGTTGTCTCCATGGTGTGGCGCGGGCTGACACCTGCTTGGGGTAGGCGATGGCCTTCCTTGTCGTTCTTGGTCTTCTAAAAATTGTCGTGACCTAGTGGTTTCGTATGCGGCAACCAATCCATGAAGTAATTCCTCATAGTCATCATCTCCTGTTTGTATTATCTGAATACTGAGCTCTACAATTTATTGAACATTAAGGTTTTATCCAGTGTTATCATTTCTCCCATTATGATTACTACCGGTGTGTGGGGTAGAAAAGGGATTTTCTTATTTGTCAGCCATGTTAATCTCAGGTTGTCCTAAGCTGGAATTGTAAAGTGATTCTTCTTCGTATATGGGGTTGTTATGACTTCCCCACAATGGTGGGTCTCCTAAACTCACTCTTCGTATACCAGACATCTCGAGTCTTTGATGAAGACTCATATATTTAAAAGGGTAATGCAAGGGAAATAAAAAAAATAACAGGAAAATAGAATGGAAACTAACTATATAAGAAAGAAAGAGTTTGCAAAATTGTCCCATTGCGATCGCCAGTCTGCTAGTGCGCATTTTTTCTGGGTTCATCTCGGTCCCCATTAAATTAGTGGTCCAATTCTGTCCAAGTGGACTCTAGCGATGCGACGTTTGGAATAGTGGAGGTAAAATAAAAAAAGGGGGGTTTTCTAGAAAGATTCTTAGTTGTTGCGATCGCCAGCTGCAGAAATTTAACGATGCTGCAACACGTCAATGGTCACGCTTTAGAGTGGGTGTGGGTTACTTCTTTACTGAATCATCCACCTGCGAACGTTAGCAGCTATGGCTCTTCCTTATGGTTTAGCTAGCTTAGTTTTCCTTTTCTTTCTCTGTTATTGCTGTAATTCTGATCAGTTTGAGTTTCCTGATTCTATTGTGAGTTTGGTTGTGTGGGTTTATTATAGTGATCAAGTCTAATATTATAATTCTATCAGGAGTTTAATTAATTTTAGTTTCCTAATCTTATTAGAATTCTAATTAATTTAGTGCCCTACTACTACTAAACTAAAACTCCAATTGATATCAGTCTCCTAATTGTACTAGGAATGCAGATATATTAATTCTAATGAAACTCTAATTAAATCAAGTATGTTGATTATACTGAAATTTTTAGTAAAGCAAGTATACTAGTCCTACTGCAATTCTAATTGAACTAGAGAACTAATTTTACTAGAACTCTAATTTAAGCAATGAATTAATTTTATTAAAATCTAATTAAAACAAATAAACTAATTTTATTAAAAATCTAATTAAAAAAAATAAACTAACTATACTAAAGATCTAATTAAAATAAAGGAACTAATTTTATTAGAATTAGAATCAGAGCAATTATTCTAAGGATCTAATCAAAAGAAAACATGTAAATTACTTATACTAAAAATCAAAGAAAATTATGGACCTAATTTTCTAATTCTAATTAAAGCAACAAAATAATCCTAAAAAAAAGGGGTTTTGGGCCCGCTATGCTAAGGAGGATTGGCCTTGTTCCCGAGTACCCACTGTAAGCTCCCTTGGCAAATCGGGTGGCTGAGATTAAAGATAAATTGGATTTCGGATTATAATATTAGTATTTTTAGATTTTCAGAGTCGATTTTGGGATTATAACTGTGAATTAAATTAAGAAACTAAAGTTTTAGAAAACTAAACTAATATTTGGGATTTTAGAAGTATTGAATTAAGAAATTAAAACTAAAATTTAAAATTCTAGGACTGAATTTGGGTCCGAAATCAGAAAAATCATGCCGTATGATTAAGGATTGGTTCTAGAACCAAAGAACTAGAACCAGAGATTAATAATAGGACTGGAGAATAAGATTTTAGAATGGAGTTGAGTCAAGGGTCGGTGAATTAGACCGTCAGATTAAAGATTGGTTCTAAAAACGGGGAACTAGAACCATACATTAAACATTACGGTCTAAAAAAGAGGGGTGCTACAGTCTAAACCTAAAAATTCAATATTAATAATTAAAAATAAGAGAAGTCCTAGGTCTAAGAACTAAAATTAAACTAAGGGATCGAAGCTAAAGGTTGGAATTTTACCTAGGACCGGGGCTGCGGAGAGAAATCTCGAAGATTCGAATCTTGAATCTCGAAATCATGACCATATTCCTCTATGTGTTCGTTCTTGAAGTTCTCTGGTTTCAAAATCCCAAAAAAATCCATTCTCTCAAAATTGCCAGCCTCTCTGGGGAGAATTAGAAAAAAAATCTTTTATAGGTTTTTCTCTAATTAAACGCCCTATTTCAAGCGTTTAACTGAATTGCGCGCCGGTCTTCCGGTGCTTAACCGCTCTGGGTCAGTCACCGACTCAGTGACTGATCAGCTGACTTGCTCAATGAGTTTCCTAGTTCTAATAGTGTTAGTACTAATTGCACACCAATTATGGGGTGCGCAATCTGATTAAGCGCTTCTTTCAAAGTGTTTAATCAAGGAAGCTTGGGGGTCAAGGACTATAAGACTAGGTCGGGCGTAGGCCAATTGTGCGTCAGTGGTGGGGCACTCAATCCGATCGCACGTACCATGTGGCACACGTAATCGAGTATCGAGGCTATATGGGAAAGGAAGTCTGGTCTAAGAGGGGACTGATTGCACATGAGTGGTTTTGTGTGCAATCGAATTGCACACATGGTTTTAGGTGCATAATTCTGGGTTGTCCAGCTTCAGGTTGGATCTGAAATGCCAGACTATTGTTTTAGCCTACATGACTTTATACTATTGTTTCAGCATATAGTCTACCTACATCACGATCTAAGCGACAGAGATATTGTTTCAACCTGTGTTCAACCATGTACTATTGTTTCAGTGCATGGTCCCTGCGCTAGGGTTATGGGGCCCGAGCCACAGAGCTATTATTTCAGCCTGTGTTTATCCATATACTATTGTTTCAGTATATGGTCCCACCTTAGGGTTAGGGGTCTGAAATGCCAGACTATTGTTTTGGTCTGCATTCCGACTACATACTATTGTTTCAGTATATAGTCTCCCTACATTAGGATCTGAGCCACAGAGCTATTATTTCAGCCTGTGCTTAGCCATGTACTATTATTTCAGTTCATGGTCCCCGCGTTAGGGTTATGGGGCCTGAGCCACAGAGCTATTTTTTAGCCTGTCTCCAGCCATATACTATTATTTTAGCATATGTTCCCAATTAGGGTTATGAGGTCAAAGGTTGACTGAATAGATTTGTACATTCCGAGAGGGCAAAATGGGGGTGTCTACACAGTCTTGTTAGCAGCTTCCACGGCCCCATTGGTTTGTGGCCGATAAGGTGATGAGCGGTGGTGTTTGATTTTATGATGTCCTTGGGTACGCCAAATCGACACACAATGTTGCTTTTGATGAACTTCTCAACGTGACCAGTCGTGATGCTTGTATATGACGCTGCCTCTACCAATTTGGTGAAGTACTTGATGGCGACAAGGATAAACTGATGCTTATTTGAAGCTTTTCGATTGACTTTTTCGACGAACTCGAGGCCCACATGGTGAATGGTCAAGGAGTGGTCATACAATGTAGATCAATGGCAAGAGCGTGTATCGGACTAGAGTGCTCCTGGCACTTCTAGCATTTTTTAACTTACTTACAGCAATCAGATTCCATAGTGTTCCAAAAGTATCCTTGTCGTAGGATTTTCTTAGCGAGCATATGACCATTGACCTAGGCATCGCATACTCTCTCGTGGATCTCCTTCATGATGTTGGCTACTTCATCCTCTGTAAGGCACCTGAGCAAAATATTATTGAAAGATCGTTTGTAAAGGCAGTCGTCGTAGATGACGTAGCCTGCCGCTAGATGTTGAATGGCCCGTCGGTCCGTCTTGGACGTATCCTCAGGGAAAGTATGAGTCTCGAGGAAATTTTTGATATCTGAGAACCATGGTAGCTCATCATCAGGCTTTAGGGGTTCCTTAATATGTAGGCAGAAGGCCAACTCATTCCTCTGCTCAATGATGATTGGCTTCATCTCGACACCATAGGGGATCTCTATCATTGATGCCAAAGTTTCCAACGCGTCGGCAAAGAGATTCCTTATCTATGGGACATAAGAGAACGTGACATCGTCGAAGCATGCTATCAGATCCTCAAGGTGCCCATGGTAAGGGTTCAATTTCTCATCCTTCATCTTCCAATCTCCATTTATCTGGGATATGATTAGCTGAGAATCATCAAATACCCTGAGGTGACTTTCAGGTCCAGTGCTGCCTGTAGTCCTACTGCACAGGCTTCATATTCAGGCATTTTATTTGTGCATGGGAAGTTGAGCTTGATCGAAATTGGTACATGCGACCCTTTCGGTAAAATTAGAATAGCGCTAACTCCCTGGCCATAGGTATTCGCTACCCCTTCAAAATGCATTACCCAGAATTCCTCTTCTTCTTCTGTATCGTCCTCCGTCATGAATAGGATGTCCGAATCAGGGAATTCGACTCTCAAAGGCTCATAGTCTGGCAATGGATTATTGGCAAGATGCTCAATGAGTGCTTGCCCCTTGATCGACTTCTGGGTGACATAGGTGATGTTAAGTTATGATAAGAGAAGCTGCTAGCATATAGTTCGCCTAGCAAGAGTTGGCTTTTCAAACAGGTACTTCAACAAATCCATGCGTGCTAAAAGTAGAATGGCCTGAGATAAAAAGTAGTGGCGAAGACTCTGTGTAGCCCATACAAGAGCCAGGCATGCTTTCTCCAGTTGATAATAGCGCGTCTCATAGTCAGTAAATTTCTTACTCAGATAGTAGATGGCCTGTTCCCTTCTTCCTGTCTCATCATGCTGCCCTAGGACACATCCCATCGAGACTTCCATAGTGGAGAGATATATTAAGAGTGGTCTTCCCAGCTTGGGAGGGACTAAAACTGGCGGGTTGAGAAGATAGCTCTTGATCTTATCGAAAGCGGCCTAACAATCGTCATTCCATTCAATGAGAGAGTCCTTTCTTAGTAACTTGAAGATCGGTGTGCATATAGGAGTGAGTTGTGCAATGAATTGACTAATATACTGTATCCTACCCAAGAATCCTCCGACCTCCTTTTCAGTAGATGGTGGTGGCATTTCTGTGATAGCTTTCACTTTGACTGGGTCAACCTCGATACCTCTTTTGCTGACAATGAAGCCCAATAGTTTCCCTGACATAGCACCGAATGCGCATTTATGAGGATTTACCCGCAACATGTATTTTCTCAGCCTCTCAAACAGCTTCTGACGATTTATTAGATGATCACTTCTCTCTGGTGACTTGGCGATCATGTCATCGATGAATACCTTGATATCTCAGTGCATCATGTCATGGAACAATGCAGTCATGGCCCTCTGGTATGTTGCACCGGCATTCTTCAACCTGAATGGCATGACACAGTAGCAGAAAGTTTCCCAGGGAGTGACGAACGTTGTCTTCTCTTGGTCTATCTCTAACATCTTGATTTGATTATATCCGGAGAATCCATCCATGAATGATAACATCCCATGCTTAGCAGTGTTATCGACCAAAATGTCGATGTGTGGTAACGGGAAGTCGTCCTTCAGGCTCGCTTTATTCAAGTTTCTGAAATCAATGCACATGCAGAGCTTCCATCCTTCTTCGGCACTAGAACGATATTGGCTAGCCATTGGAATGAGAAATCCTGCATCATATTGCTTTATGACCTCGTCCTTGTCTTTCAGCATCCACTTAGGTTGGAGTCATCTCGACTTCTACTTGACAGGCTTGATATCAGGGTAGAGTGGTAACTCATGCTTGACCAAATCGGTGTCCAAATTAGGCATGTCCTCGTATGACCATGCAAAGATGTCTTGATATGATCGAAGGAAATTGATCATGCTTTTTCTTTCCTCGAAAGACAACGATGTTCCGATCTTGATGATTCTTGGAATCTCCTCAGTACCTAGATTGGCATCCTCGATTTCTTCAACAATAGGGGTAGGGCCTTGCTCAAAGTCGGCAAATCATTGAAGGAGTTCCTTAGGAACCTCCTCAGTAGGGATTTCCTCATCTAGACTCGTGACTCCTACCTCTTCTTGTATTTCTACAGGAAAGGCGTCGACTTCAGGGACGTGATTTTCGATTAAGACATCTTTTTCTTTGATTTTGTTCGGAATTTTAAAAGACAATATTTTTGGGTTTTGTATTTTTTCTATGTTTTTTGGATTTTGGTTTTCTTCGGAAATGGGATATTGGCAAAGCGATTCCCCATATATACACGGTATGGCCTGCCAAGGGCTTATCTCACTTTTTATAAGTTGTTTTTTTTAGTGAAATCGGTGCCAAATTTTAGGCCACTTGTCGCTTTTAGAGTTTGGGGCATAGACACCCTATTGTATACCTGAGATGCCACTCTTTTACCTGTTTGGATTTGGATGGAGGGTGCTGACTGATATGGTTCTTTGGAGTCAGCCTCCATCATATTGATCCTAGGTTTGTCTGAGATTCTATCCTCAAACGTCAGCATAGTCCTGTGATGGTTTACCACAGGGAGAGATTGGGTAGGAATGAAACATCATTCCTCAAAGAGAGACAACACAGCTAGGTCTATTTCCAGGCTGGGAGGGATAATCTGGGGATTGGTGGGGTGAACAAGTGCCGCGGGTTTACGTGGGGTTAATTGAGTTACCCCATTCTGATCGATTTTCACAACCTCGACACTCAAAAATGAATCTCGGATGTGAGGCTTGGGACAAGGCTTCTCCTCTAGGTTTATCCCCCAGGCTCTTGCAACAGCCATGGCATGGGCTCTCTCCTTAGCCTCTCAGACTTCTTCTTTTGTGGGCTTATAACCTAGCCCAAATCTGACCTGCTAGCCTCCTTTGGCCTTGATCAGTTCTCTTCTGCCTTGCAGTCGGGGCCCTAGTCCTTTACCCTTTTAATAGACCCATTTTTGGAGCATGGCCACTGCCCCTACCAGTCCACCTCCAATTTTTGAAGTGATGCTTTTCGGAGGATCTGGGACTACAGCTGATACCTCATATTTAAAACTATGGAGGTTAGTATCTTCAGCTGTGTGTGGCACATCAAGCATTTTTTGGTTCTCAATGCTGTGGGTGGCCTTTTCCTTCTCAACGTGCCCCTCACCTATGATGGTGATAACCTTCTGTCCGGATATAAACTTGAGCTTCTAATGCAGCGTCGATGGTATCGCTCCGACTTCATGTAACCATGGGCAGCCTAGTAACAAATTAAAAGAGGATTTGATATCCATTACTGGAAATAGTATGGAGAAGGACATTGGCCCAATCACCAGCTCAAGGTCAAGTTCTCCCATTATCTCCCTTCTCGTGTTATCAAAACCTCTGACACTAGTTCTTTTAGGTCTCAACATGCACGGATCTACTCCAATCTTCGTAGATGTTCTCAGGGGACATACATTTAGAGCAGACCCATTATCAATTAATAGCAAGGGGATTATCATGTTTCTAGATTCCACAGTGATATTGAGGGATTTTGAGTGACTATTTCCTTCTTCTGGTAAATTTGCATCCGAAAAGTTGATGGCATTGGGAGCCATCACTTGTCCAATTATCTGCCCGACTTCATTCGGGCTCGCCTGAAGAGACACATGCGCATTCTTTAACGCCCCCATTAGTGCTTAAAAATGAAGTGGAGATGTCATCAATAGGTCTCAGACCATGATGTGGGCTGGCATTCTATTCAGCTAAGTCTCCAGTATGTGTTCTCTATTCATTTTCTCTAACGGGTTCACTGCACTATCTTTCTTTCTCTCTAATTGGGCTTGTGCTGCTGCTGGTGTTTTCGGTTGCTTAGAGATTTTCCCAGATCTAGTGACAAAGTCAATTGCCCCTTCCTTACTGTTGCCGGCATTGATGTTTGTCTATTTGTAACTGAGTAGAACCTGATGAGGATTATAGGTTGGTCCCGAGATCTGAAATGGAGTGGTTGCTGATATCTAACGCCCTTGTACTGATGGCTCATGAAGGATAGGTGATACTTGGCTAATCTCCGATAGGGATGGGTGGGTGGAGAAAATGGGCCAACTGGGGGTGGTGAGGTTTTTGGATGGTTGCATCGGGGGTAATGGGGTAGGGGTGGACCACTGATAATTGATAGGTGGTGGTGGGATAGGGGGATATGATGGGCTATTGGGCAATTAATGGGGATGGCAGTGTACGGGTGATAGTCATTAATCAGTACGTAATTGACAGGAGTGGGTAATGGCAAATAAGCCTTAAGATCTAAGGGTTCAATCACCCCAATACCTCTTTCTTCTTGATCTCTTTTCCTTGGTGCTACAAAACTTTCTCGGTCACTGATGTAATTCGACGGATCAAATTCAAATTCCTCATTATCCTCTTCGATCATACCACCAATGGGTCTTGGACCTGCCCCACCGGGAGGGTGTGGGGGTAGCGGCGCTTGATGTATGTTCATGTGCTGATTCACTTGAGAAGGTGCAGGTAGAATAATTTTTTCGTCCTCAATTAAATCCTGTATTGCGTGCTTTAATGGAAAGCAATGATCGGTTGGGTGACTCGATCCCTGATGAAAACTATAGTGAGTGTTGGGGTCATAGTTCCTCGGGATGGGATTTGAAGGAGGTCATGGTTGGAGGGCTATGACTAATCCCTTTTCTATTAATAAAGGCAAAAGTACATTCATTGATTTCCCTAAGGGTGTACAAACTCGGTCATAGCAGGCCCTTCTCTGCTTTGGAGTCATCTGTGATCCCAGCCCATTCTCGGTTCTTTGCATCGGCTCACTTCTGACTGGAGCTGGCTGGGCGGCTTTGAATTGGAACGAGATTATATTAGTGTTGGGCCGGGTATTGGAAATATTCTGAACATCGACTCCTGCTCTTTTCTCATTTCTCTGCTCAAAAAACCTTCTAACCTTGCTGGCTCCAACAGGTATGTTCTTTCTCAGATGACCTTCCTTGATAACATCCTCGCAACGATTGACGTTTCTTACCAAATCAGCAAAGTAGGACTACTGTTGGTACACGAGGAAGTTTGAGATCACTGGCAAAGTATTTTTTGAAATCATCTTAATTTGTTTGTCATCAGATATTCTGTTTCTCACTTGAGCTGCCAGTGCTCTCCAACGCCCTAAGTAATTGCTAAAGGTTTCATTAGGGTTCTGCTTAAATCAAGCCAAGTCTGACTTGCAAGGTTCAATGTCTATATTGCAGACATATTACTCTTGGAACAAGTGAGTCAGATCTTTCCACATCTTTATCATAGATGGTTCTAGGGATGTGAACCACCTCAAGGCCGGACCAGTTAAAATTTTTTGAAAGACCTTTATCAGTAGTCTTTCATCTACCCCATATTGGCACATGTCCCCATAATAAGACTTTAGGTGTGCAATAGGATTGCCAGTGCCTTTGTATTTATCAAAAACTGACATTTAAAATTTTGGGGGTAGGGGGACCTCAGCAAATAAACACAAGTCTGAGAATTCCGTGGCATGGATATCGGCTCCACTCATCTTCAACAGCTGTTTCTAGATTTTTTCTAGCTGCTCTTTAAACTGCTCTAACTCCTTAGACAGTGGGGTTACCCTTTCAGTAATCGGTCGGGATTCACTCTGTGCTACTAGGGGGTTGGTTATTATGGGAGGAGGATTAATGTTAGCCAATGCCCCGGCATAAGCCCCACTGTTCTTGATCTCGTCCTCTTCATACTATTAGTCTGCATAGGGTGTAGTAAGGGCAAGATCCTCCTGTTGTTGTTGTATGGATTAAATGGGGGTCGGATGAGACCATTGAATGTGAGGGAAATTTTGCAGAGTGACGGGATGAGTGGAAGTTAGATTTTGGGGTGGGGCCTGATGGGGCCATTAGGTATGGGGAAAGGCTTGAAGATGGCTTTGAGGTGTAGGGGCATGGGTAAATTGGGGTTGATGCAAGGCATGGGATTGAACTGGGTATGAGGATTGTGGGTGAGTGAAGTTTTGGAGGAATTGTGAAGGGTATGGGTGGGAGGCTCCAAGGTTTGGGCTTTGCTGGGCTTGGATGTAAGGTAAAGAGCTTTGATGGGTTTGGGCAATAAATCCTTGGGGAGGTTGGGTCTAGCCCATTGGGCTTTGGTGGGTATATATGGGTCATGGGCCCCTGATGGGTCTAGGTGATGGGGGTTTGGGCCATTGGGTCTTGGAGGTTTTGAGTAATGGTGGTTTGGATGGTATGGATGATGGGGATTGATGGAGATCATGGGGCAATGAGGGATGAAGGCTTGATAGTGTATGGGAGGGGTTCATGGATGTATGGTGTGGATGAGAGAGGCTGTTTTGGGAGGCCTTCCAACTGGTGTAGGCCCGGACCATCTCCTCTATCATGGCCATTGGAGAGAGATCGGATGGAGATGGTGCATTTGAGGGTATTTAGGGTGTGGATGAAGTAGAGGTGTGGAGAAAATTGGGCATGGCCTGCTATTCACTGAAAAGTACCACTTTTCACCTCTTAACCTAGCCTTTGATGGACTTTGAAGCCCACTAATAAACATGTGTTAAGTATGTTTTGCAGTTGGTCATAAAATGTGCAACTTAATGCAAAATCCTTGCTTTTTGGCCCAAAAGAGAGAGAATACAAGCAAAGATGAAAGCTGAGCCAAAGCCTGATGGAACACCTTGGTAGTGCTCACCATGGTGACTCACTATTGCTGTTCATCATTGACCAATCTAGCAGATGAATGAAGATTACCTGAGAAGGGAGGAGACTGTGACAGCAACAAGTGCAATGCACTAGAGCAGCAAAAGATGGACTTCGCAAAGATGAGGAGCTTCCTCGTGAAGCTAAAGATGCAGTGGAAGAGGCCCTCACAGAGATAAGGCATGCAATCAAGAGGCGAGTTGTCAAGCCATCGCGAAGATCTCGCAGATTAAAACTCTCAGAATCTACCCTCGCGAAGCTCTCGTGAAGATCAAGCCCCAAAGCAGCTGCACATAAAACACTGCGAGCTCATATGCACAAAGAACCAAAAGTCACCTTGCGGAGTTCTCGCGTGGCCCTGGATGAGAGAGACGCCCAGAATTCCTCTCGCACAAATCTCGCATACCCTGGAGCCTTACAAGTTACAACGCGAGCGCAAGAGCTCACTTGCGTGAGTACTTAACGAGAAAGAGCTTCTGAAGCTCTACTATGCGAGAAATCCTAATGCTCCAGATTATCTTCGGACAGCACTGCGATGTGAAGCAACTGCGCGATTCACTAAAAGTTCTATTGTGCGAATGAGCCCTTTCCATTAGCCAAAGCCAACTCTGCGAAGGCAAAGCAGCTACGCGAATGAGCTAAAAGAAAATCCCAGCCCCGTGAAGCATGAGCTCTCAACTTCTCAATTTTATTCAAGTACCTTTTGGGAATTTCCCAAGGCTAGGGCACACTTCTTGAGGCATGGATTTCGAGGCACACATCTTGAGGCATTCAAGGGTTGTAATAGTGCCACGTCTGGTAAAAAAATTAGGGTTAACCTCTTAAGAGCCAAGGCCGTTTTCAGAGAGTATATAAGCTGTACTTAGAGTTTATTATTTTTATCTTTCCTTCATCCTCTGCCTGCTGAGAGCTCTAATAGGCTAGGTTAGGGTTTGATCACCTTTATTTTCATATTTTTTCTTCTCTCTTAGCACAACACTTGCTGGCTAATCTCCTTGTAAGTAGCTAGGTTTAGTTTTGTTACAGTTTCATAATAGATTTTTATATACATCGGGATCTTGGACTAGAAGTTGTGTATGGGTTGCAGCCAGGAGAAAGTTTATTGTAAGTTTTGCTATTATCAATGAATTGCTGTTTTAATGCTTAATCAAATCTATAGATCTTCAGGTTTCTTTAGATGTCTATAGGATCCATGTATTTGGGACTAGCCCATTTAGTTTCTAGTAGGTCTTTTGTTTACCATCTGATTTCCGTTGATTTGATAAACACATGAAAAGCAATGCTGGATCTGTAGTGAGATCCAGGGAGCTCGGAGGCCTGTAGACGATGGTGGTTGCAACAATTTTCATGTTCTTTCTCAGGCCTTTGTGGGATGGATAAACTAATGGGATACCCTATGACCATTCAAGTGGATAGAGTATAGCCCTAAGGTTGTGTCCATCCACTTGTTTGAGAAGGATTCTTCTCCCCTGCACATGAGCTTCTAGAGCCTTGTGAGGAGGTTTGTACAGTAGCTGGCTCCCCTATATTCTACTTAATCGATATCAGATGTTAGGTCTGATCTCTTATAATAATTGTAGCTTGAGACTAAGTCATTGCAGACTATTTGTAGCAATGACTAGCTGAGCTAAAGGCCTTATTCAACCTGGTGCATGGTCCTTTTTGCAGGCACTAGTGAGCAGTATGCCTTAGCAAAGCACTTTGGATCTTATGGATTGGAATACCAATGGATGTCAGCCAGGTCTGTGTGCAGATCTTGGGAGCTTGTAGCACTGGCATTATATAGTGTTGCAATAGTATTCATGGCTAGAGCTGGTCTAGTGGTTGTGGAAATGATCAGTCCACTCTTCTGGATTAGACTAGCGAATTTCTAGTTTAACTAATGAGATTTGACAGACTCTATCGGATACCCTATGACCATTATAGTGGACAGAGTATAGCCCTAAGAGCACCCCAAATGGCATGGGTTAAACTGGGAGCCTATACCTTATTGAGGCTTTTAATAGCACCTCAGCAAGGGGTACTGCAGAGACAGACTAAATCTGAGTTACATTACTGTATCATTAACTCTAGCTCAACCTGCTTACTTCTCATAATTTTTATATTTTATTTTGACACACACACTACCACCATCTTCTTCTCAACCCTTTCTTTAGGATAGGCTTGTACTTTATTTTCCCTTTTTGTGTAAATTTAGTGTAGTCGTGACACCCAACTCCCTTCTCTTAGGATTGTTAGATCTGTAGTTAGATCTAGAGGCTTACTATTAGTGCCCATTTTGAGCTCTTGATCATTTTCTCTGTGGGACACACTCTTACTTATCAAAACTTGCTACAATAGACCCTGAATCTTGCAGGTCTAGGATTACTTTGGTTTTGCTGAATTCATTCTTTTATATTACTTTGTTTTCAATTGATTTCCACCACACAATAACATAAGCACACTTTCACACCAAGTAGCCAAACATCAAGTTTTTGGCTTCGTTGTTGGGGAATTTTAATATTTTTAGTAGACCTAAGTTGTACTGTAATTTAGACTAACAAATTTTTTGTAGCTATGTTTAATCTAGAATAAAAGTACTATTGATTCTTTATGGAATTTTATAGAAATGGATAGCAGAAGTAGGGAAAAGCTAGAGCTGCAAGTGGAGAGTAGCTAGCTCTATTTGCACATTCTTTCCCCTAAATCTCATGCCATTTATGTTGAATCCCTTGTTATCTTGTTTAGTTTAAATTTGTGTAGCTATTATTTTTGTTATGTGAAATTCTTTTTGTGTGCCTGTAAGCATTTTCATTATTATTGGTGAGTGTATGCTTGGTAGAAGGTCCTTAAATCCTGACTTGGAACCCCCAAATTCGGAGGTTGAAAGGATCCTTAGATCTAGACACACCACACAGAGCCCTGTTGTTGAGACTGAAGCAGACACTATGGCTGAGAGGCAAAGGACATTAAAAGACTACAATGCACCTGAGGAGCACACTTCTCCCTTCTGCATTCAGTTTCCCTCTGTTGAGGGGAACTATGAAATTAAATCCTCCACCATCATGGGCTGAGTAAAGAAGATCCTTACAAGCATATTGACCAATTTTTTACACTTTGCACTACCTTCAACATTGCTGGCTTGGGGCCTGAGGCCACTAAATTGAGGCTTTTTCCTTTTTCACTAAAGGACAAAGCCAGCACATGGCTATCAAAGCTCCCTGCCAACAGCATACAGTCATGGAGTGACCTTCAAACCAAGTTCCTAGCAAAATTTTTTCCTATGAACAAAACAAGCCAGATGAGGACAAAAATTATGTCATTCACTCAGTCCCCAACTGAGAATTTTAATGAAGCTTGGGAAAGATTCTAAGAGATGTTAAAACAATGCCCCCACCACCAAATCCCAATGTGGCAGCTTGTCCAAGTATTTTATCAAGGAATTAATGCCAAAAGTAGGGATATGGTTGATGCTTCCTGTGGTGGTAGCTACCTCCACAAGTTAGCTGAGGAAGCTTGGAAGTTGTTTGACATAATAGGAGAAAATTCCATACAGCAGGAATCTCTGTCACGCAATGATAGTCAGATTCCAGCTAAAATGGTGAAAGAGGCCACCCCTAGAGGTAGAATATATGAAGTAAAGGTGCAAGGTAATTTGGAGAGAAAGGTGGACAACCTGAGCTTGAAGTTTGACAAATTGATGAATGTGATGCAGCCTCGGATGGTTGCACAGGTGGAGGAGGCATGTTTGATATGCCAATCTCCCACACATTCTATTCATGATTGTCCATCTGCCAATTAATTTTCAGATTTTGTTATGGAGCAAGCCAATTTTGTACAAACCTTTGGGCAACAGCCTGCTGGGTATGCTTGCAGGAACCACCCAAATCTGAAGTAGAGACAAGACTCATATCCTCAACCCCAGTAGCAACAAATTGTAGCTCCTTATAGACCCCAGTACTAGTTTAATCAAGGTTACCCACTAAGGCAAAATTTCCTGTTACCTGCCCCACAGTCTAACCAGTTAGCTCTGCCCCCCATAACAGGCTAGATCCTCTTCATTTGAAGAGCAGATGATGGCTTCAATGTAAAATCTGGGGAGCCTGGTTCAGACTGTCAATTCTCATGGACAGAGCATCAAAAAGATTGAGGACCAGCGTGGTTAGATCTGTAATGCTCTGAATAGGAGGGAGAAAGGAAAATTGCCTAGTCAACCCTTGATAAATCTGAAAGGTCAGTTTATGATTGGTGATGCATCCTCTACTCAGGAAGAAGCTAGTGCCAAGTGAGCCAAGTACTGGTAATAATTGTATCATATGTATGGAAAATTCTGTGTTCTTTAGAATTTTGTTGGTTGTGTTTTGTGTGTTATATTGGTTTGATTGTTTTACTTTGTTTGTATTTTAATTGTTTGTCAATAAAAACATGTGCCTTTGTATCATCTGAATCGGCTGTGTGTTTGTTGATGAATGACTATTTTACCCCAACCATCATAGTCGCCAACTATCCATACCTCCCAACCTTTACCTACTCCACCCCTTTCCACTTTCACTGATGCCGTTACTCAAACTGAGGATGAACCTATTCCAGAGGGCCCACCAACTGTAGCTACCTCTGATGCTATGACTGATGTGGATGATCTAATACCCATCTCCTCCAAATCCATCCAAACAGACTCTGATCTGGAGCCCTAGCCTGAGCCTCCACACACCATTTCCAAGCACCCCCCCTGTCATTCTTAGCTGGTCCTTCTTCAAGTGAGGACCTCCCCTTGGTTCTTGCCTCTTCTTTTCCCAGCCCTCTATACTCCACCCTCCTTGCAATGCAGTCTCATCCTTACATCAAGCGGGATGTTATTAAAGGAATGACTGCTCTTAAAACATCCTATGAAGCACAAATTCAACACATGAAATGGGATACCGAGCAACTGCTAAGGGACATTGGGAAGGGCTGGAAGAATATGTTGAGTCTCTACAAAGCCCAAGAAAGTTCAGTTGTAAAAGAAAAGCTCAATGTTGAACAGGGAAAAATGGCGGTTGCAACAGAAAAATTGAGAGCTGATGCCTTAGAGAAAAGGTTGAATGCCTCCAAGGAGATCAGGGCACTCCTTATTGGCCGAGCTGAATTGGCTGAATAGAAAGTTGAAATCCTTGAGAGGAAGCTAGCAACCGCAATTGGGAGAGTCCCCCCACCACCAACTGTACAACAAAAGAAAGACAAAGGCAAGGGAGTTAAAATTAAGAAAGAACTAGCTGACTGTTGGGGTATTTTAGATGCTTACTGCTAACTTTATTGAAAACAATGATAAGAATGGATTAGTGAAAATAAATCAAAGGTGGATTGAAAACTACATAGCAGCAAGTCTAAAAATACACAGACCTGCAAGATACAGGACCTGTTGTAGCAAGTTTTAATAAGTAAGAGTTTGCCCCACAGGAAAAAATGATCTAAAGCTCCAAGGGAGCTATCTTTAGTAGGCCCTCACGATCTGACTACAGATCTGGCAATCCTAAATCGAAGGGGATTTAAGGTCACTATTGTTTAAATCCTAAGGTAACCTAATGCCTAAACTATAGAAATGGTTGAGAAGAATGATGGAGTGTGAGAAAATAAATATAAAAAGGGTGAGAAGTAGGCTATTAGGTACAGATCTGATGAGTTTTATAACTCAGACTCAGATCTGCTGCTATAGAAGTCCTGTCCAATGGCTACATTATCACCAAAGAGGAGAAATGATCCAACTCACCCCTGTGCCATGATCCAATCCCTTATGGCTATAACCTATCCACTCAAATGGTCACAGACTATCCAATAGGGGAACCACAGTCCATGGATGGGTCAAAACATGATCATCATTGTTGGCACTACTTCTTCCAGACTACCAGCTCAAGAATCCATAGGAACCTCAACCTCTAAAGTTCTGTGTGTGGGGCTAGGCTTGCAATGTGCACTAGCCTAGACACACAGGACTAGTAAGATTTTGAGTATTAGCGTTAGGTCTAGCTGTTCACTGCTTTAGAAAGACAGCAGTGATCTACTCACAAGCCTACAATCTCTACAGCCAAATCAGGTCTGCCATCTGATGGTGGGTCTATACACATACAGGGGAGTCTGTCTCTGCACAATCACTCACAGGGCTACAAGCACAAGTGCAAAGAAGAAGAATCTTTTTTAGATCTGTGGATTGGCCTCACCCTAGGGCTATAACCTGTCCACTTAAATGGTCACAGGCTATCCGCAGAGGCTATCCTCCTCACAGAGGTCTGAGACTGAACAGGTAAATTGCTGCCACCACCATATTCACAAGGCTACCAGCTCAAGCTTCCATGGGGATTCAAATTTAGTGGATCCTGTGGTGGGGCATAGGCCTGCAATGTGCCTAACCTGGACACACAGGTCACATGGATCTAAATGAATCCTCCATTGCTTACAATATAATTTAGCAATGGAGGATCTCAAGGCAGCAGCCTTGTACAGAACAACCCTCAAATACCAATCTCATATAAGTATAACATCCTATTATAAAACACCATTAAAGCTGTTCTAAATAAACATACAAAGGCATAGCCAGCAAGTGCTAGACTATGGAGAGAAGAAAAAGGGAAAAAAGAAGCTGCCTAAATCCTAACCTTAACCTACTGGAACTTTACAGCCGATTCAAGAAGATAGCCTCCTGCTAATCTAAACTAGGCTTAGGCTTATATAGCAGTCGGCTATGGGAGCATTAGGGTTAGGAAAACCATAATTTTTATCGATGCAATCATGGCCCATTACTGTTCCTTGGATGCCTCGAGGTGTGTGCATAGAGATTGGAGCATTGGAGTGCGTGCCCTAGTTCTAGAAATTCCCAGACTGTCCCTGCAGAAGTGGGGGAAAGTTAAGATCCTGAGCCTCACTAGGTAGCAAGAGTTTCTAGGTCTTGTCACGTGATAGAGTTGTCGTCGCGGGATTAAATTGACTTGAAGCTCTAGCAGTCGCGAGATAGATACTTTGGTCATCACGGGATTGCTCTAGTCATCGCAGGATTGCGCTTTCCATTTGAGTGGCACGGGAATTGCGCTCACAGTTGATTTCTTGGTGAATCTCGTGGGGATCCTTGCGATGAAGCAATTGCATCATCCATTTGGATTGCGTGAGCAGTCCCCTGCAGATCTGCATCCCGCGGCCACTGCACAACAGCTGCGCGCAAGAATGCCTGGAGCTCTCTCTCCTCAGTGAATCGCGCGAAGATTAAATGCTCCTCTCTTGAGCTGCGTGAACGCTTATAACTGAGCCTCGCGAGAATTGAATGAAGTCTGCTTTCTAGGCCCTCTGTCATTAATCTGTGCGAGAACAGCTTGAGCAGTTGGTGTGCTGCCTTTAGAAACCCGCGATAATTGCGCGAAGCATTTTTCTCTGAAACAATTGAACCCTATGACATCTGCGTGAGGCTCACTTCTTGATTTGTTGATACTATGCTTTACCTATGCTGCAGCCAATTCTCTCTTTGGATCGAACTTCCTCTCTTCTGAGGAACTTCTAGGGCAAAAGTAGGCGGCATGGTTAGGGCCTTATTTGCAGCTGCTGCTTATTACCTACAAAATGAGCTTAACATACATTTATTAAATGACTATGGGTCTAACAGAGATTAAGTTAAGGGGTGAAAAGTGATACTTTTCAGGTCTTAACACACCCCCAAATCTAATCTTTGCTAGTCCCTTAGCAAAGCTTTAACTAATTAAATGCCACTTTCGTAGGGATCACGAGTACATTTAGCATATGTACCAAGACTTTTAAACCCCTAGGTGATCCCTAGTGGAGGAGTGAAGTCTCCTGAGAGTTTTCAATGAAGATACCCACAAACTTCACAATAAAAACAGTTAAAAGTGGTGCAGTCAATGGTAAAACAAATTTCAATGAATAAAGAATCAATCCACTTTCCTTTAGGATTCAGAGGTAATTGTAGTAGTAAAGCAGGCCATTTAAAACTCAAAAAATTTTTTAGCATGTGTTTTCATTTCCACCAATCATTTTACATTAGAAATTCAATGTGCACATATCAGTACCAAGCTTGGCTTAAATTCGGAAATCAGATTGGATACAACCCCAATGAAGTTACAAGTCAGACTCAATTCTCACCAAGGCTATCTCTCAACAATGAATATCTAGGGGTGTTCACATTTAAAGCATCTCAAGAGCAGTTACAGACCCCAAATGGGCCTGCAAGCATGAGCATAGGTAAAGATTCTAATTTTTGACATCCTCATGACTCTTCACCATAGATTAGGCACTCCCTCATCTCCACCTGACAGCTCATTTCACTTTGGATCTTCAAGGTCTTTTGAATGGGTTGTAATGTGGCTTATGGGTGAGGGATATAAAGAATGAAGGGGTAAAAAGGAAGTCAAAATTGAGAAATCAGCAAGGTAAGGAGTGACTCCTGACTTCACTACCTTCATTTTAGCACAACTTCATCTTTCTTGATATATTTCAGAATCAAAGTGGCCAGTTTCTCATCTTCTTTTCAATTTTCAGATGATGTTCTTCTCCAAACTTCTCCTTCTTTTTCTCTTTTTATTATTTTTCTTCTTTTTATTATTATTAATTTTTTTTTATTATAATTTTTATGATGAACTGCCACACAAATACCACCAACACACTGTTATTCATAGGTTACTTTTCTTCTCCTTCTACCAAATGTTGGACCACTCTCACTTCCTTCAACTCCTCCTTTACCTTCTGGATTCTTAGAGTGAGGGTAAGGTTGAATCAGGTCATGAGGTTAAGGTGCAAGTACTCTAGTGTTTGTTAAAGAAAAAATAGGACTTTTTAAGGCTCAAAGAGTGTATGCAAAAGGGTAGTTTTAAAGGGTTGAGTTTTCAGGCTCAAACTATCCAAATGAGGGCCTTGAATTATTTCCTTAGTGTCATGAGTGCTGTCAAGCAGTTTTGATTTGGAGGTGCCTAACTTCTAGTAAAAAGTGCTGAGTCAATCAAACCTTAGAGCATCAAAAAAAAAAAAAAAAAAAAACCAAAAACACTCCTCAACAGAAATTGATGGGCCTAAATCTCACTAGGTATGGTCCTCTTTAACTCATGGAGTGTATTTTCACCTTTTTCTCTCCTCTTAGGTTTACTAGGTACTAATTTAAAATTTCTGATGTTAGCTTCATGGTGGTGCTAAGATTTTAAAATTTTCAGTTTCGAAATGTCTGCAAAAATATTTTAATTTTTCACAAATTTCCTCATTGCAGCAAGTTAAGTGGAAATTGACTTTATTCATTCCAATTACACCACCACTACTATACTAAAGTTAGCTATTCTATTGGCAGACCTACCCTGTCACACCCCCAAACCATTAAGAGCAGTGTCCTCACTGATTTAAAGGTGAGAAAGTGCAGGGTAATAGTCAAGAAAAAAAAAAGTAAACACACACAGACAATATACACATCTGAATCTGTGAACCAGTCCCAGCCCATCTGTTGTGCATGTTTCCGAAGTTCAGCTTTGTTGTCAGAACTGGACTTGGACTTGGTTCTGTCTGAGGGAGCTTTGGTCTTTTTCTTCTTTGCTTTGCTCTCAGTTGGACTCTTTTTCTTTGGCTGCCTTGGTTTCTTTGGTTGGGCTGGTGGTTTCTTCATGGTTGGAGCTTTTGGTACCCTCACCATCATTTTTCTGGTCTTGGGTTCAGGAGGGATCATAGGGGATTTTCCTTTATCTTACTCAGGGGGGCAACAGGGGACTTCCCTTTTTCTGGCTGGCCATGTGCTTGTGCCTCCTCAGACTGGGCAGCTAGCTCTTTGCCAATTTTGATAAAGGCTGCTGTGGAAGCAGTCCTCTTAGCAGTGACTTTCCTCTTTTTAGGATAAGTTTGCTTAGTAGGAGGTGATGAAGGAGGGGCAGCAGGGGTTTGGGTAGCTTGAGGCTCAGGTGCTGGCATGAGTAAAGTGAGTGGGGTGGGCTGCTTAGCTGCACTTCTAGCAGCAGCCAATGCAGCTTCCAAAGAGGATATCTGGATTTGGGCTTTCAGGAGGTTAGTTTCGTGGATTTCCTTTTAGAGTCAGAAGATTTTCTGGGCATTGCTGAGTCTTTTTTCGAACATTCTTGCTTTCATCCTCTCTACATTAGTATTTGCTTTCTCCAGCTCTAGATTCATCTGATGATAAACAACCATAGTTTTTGCCTTCTCATAGGCCTCCAAGATGTTAGTCCAGCCAAGGAAACTACCCAGTAATTGTTTCTATGGACTTCTTCAAGTTCAGTAAGTTGCTGCAGCAGGGGGTCTCTATGGATTGCCTAAGTTGGGCCATGCCCCTTAGGACATCCCTCCTAAGGTAGGGATTGTCTCTCATGGCATGGAGGATGGTGAGGTAGGGAGGGATGTAAAAGGAGTGTTTGGGTGCAATAGGAAGAAAAGAAGTGGAAGGAGCCAAATGTGATTAGTCCTGGGTGGGGGAAGTGGTGTTGTCAGTGGGTGAGTCTAGTTGTTGGGGGAGGGTAACAGGTTTTGGGTCTGTTTGGGTGGATTTGTCAGTGAATGTTGGAGGGGGTAGTATAAGAGGTGGGATGGAAGGCATGGGAGGGAAAGAAAATGAGGTAGGCTCGCTAGGAGTAGGTGGTGCTGGGGAAGGGAAAAAGGGAATGGTGAAAGGTATGAAAGAGAATGGTTGGGTTGTGGAGTCAGGGCTGGAAGGGGAAGGGACCAGTGGGGTTTGATTGGATTGTTGAGGGATGGGATGGTTTGTCAATGTCTGAAGTGTTGATTTGATGGATGTGATTTCTGTTTGCATCTGGTCTTGTGTGTGTGCTGTGGTGGACAGTTGTGATTGGATGTCTTGGATGAGGGAGAGGATAAGTGTAAGTGTGTCTGGGTTGGGAGGTTGAGATTGTGTAGAAGATGGAATAGGTTGAAAAGGGGAGGAGGGGGCATGATGGAAAGTGGAAGGAGGAGGAGAATGGGGTTCTGGTGAGTGATGTGGTGATGTATTTGGGGAGTCCGGGAGGGGGGTAAAGTGGGTGGGCATGGTGTCAAGGAAACTAGCCATAAAGGCTTGGAATCTGGTGGTTGTGTTAAGGTTGAGGTCTATGTCTGTGAGTGGGGATGTAGTAGGCATGACTGGAGTGGTGTCTTGGTCAATGTGAGGTGTGTCAGTGGGGATAAAAGGGATTATGGGTGAGGGTAGGGACATGGTGGGGGTTATGGCTGTGGTTTTATTTTTCTTGTATGAGATCAGTGGAGGGCTGTTTGGGTTTTGTGAAGATGATGGGGGTATGGGAGCTGTGTATTGAGGTAGTGTAGGGGAAGGTGTGGGGCAGACATGGGGGGTGGTGTCCTCCCAGGTACCATCACAAGAAAAAGGGGTGTGGGCATGGACAATGAAGACAGAGGAGGGTGAGAGAGAGAGAGATGGAGCAGGGTTAGGGGATGTTGTCAGGATAGGATCCTAGAGTAAAAGGTGGGGGGGTTGTGGGGGCTGCTGTAGCAGAGGTAGTGACAGGATCTGGAACCACCTCTTTGGTAGCAGGGGTGGGCCTTGTGGCAGCTGCCTCATTTGTTTGCTTGGGAGGGGCCTGAGCCTCAGCCTTCTTCTTTTGTGCTTCCATCAAGTTCCTGCTGATTCCCCATTGCCTCTTTACAAAAGTTGTAGGGGCAAGGGTGGTAGTCTCCTCTCCTTTTTGTATCTTGTACCCCCCCTCAAAAGTAGTTTGGTGATGACTCTGGCATAGGGGAGTGTGTGTGGCTTCTTTTTCTGCCCTAGCTTCTCCACCAAGTCCTTCATTGCTTCAAAAATTAACCAGGCTGCATGGAACCCATGCCCCAGAGAGAAAGAGTAAACAACATCAGCAATAGGAGGCCTCCTCTCCGGCTGATGGCCTGGGCAGTAGATGTTTTCTCTCAGGACCTGGTCAATGAAAAGGAGGCTTGGCTCCAACTTTCTTCTTCTGATGGAATCTCTTGAGGCCTTTAATCCTCTAGTAAGAGCCCTCGCAATGGTATCAATTGAGGCACTCAGGGGAGGGCAATATTCACAGCTAGTGTCAAATGCAGCTAGGATGCCTAATACTTCTACAATTAGCTTGGGGTTAATCAACATCTCGAAATCATCAATCAACACGAGGAAGCCTGATTGTCCATCTTTGTCCTTGGTGACCCTGATGTGTTGATAAAAAAGTTGCACTAGCCTCGGGTAGGCTAGTGCTGGAATTCCTCTCATCAAGGGTGTCAGACCAGCCTTGCTCATAAATTGAATGGCAGGGGCAGAGAGAGGCTCCTTCTCAAAGAAGGACAAGTCAAAAGCTGTTTCAGGTTCCAAGGGGATTGAAGCCATGTGCTCAGAGGGTGTAGAAAACTCAGCGGTTGGCTCCTCCACCTCCTCAACAACTTCCTTCCCTTTTTTCCGTGCCTTAGAAGTCTTGATGTTCTTAGGAGCGGGCTCAACAGGGGCCGTATCCTTGGCCCTTTTCTTTGGTGCACTCTTAGGGGCCATTAGAAACTCTACTTTTAAAGATGAAAAAAGGGAGACTGAGATCTAAGTGCTTACCTTAAAATCGTAGGGTTTGGTTCGATCTGACGCACAGTGCACCACGAGATCTCTGAGCAGAGGGTAACTGATGGGGATGATGTTTGGAACAAATCTGTAGGATCCTGGTGTGAATAATGGGTTGTAGAATGGACGCTGGAGGAGAAAGGTAGAAGAGCGCTGAAAGCTAGGGTTTCGCTGGATGGAGAAGAGAGAGAGAGTATTGGAAAGGGAGACAAGCGTGGGTTTGGAATACTTATCACTAGGCTTGGCGTGCTTTGGAAATATCTGGTTGCGGGATGGGAAATGAAACCTAGCAACGGTGTAATTGCAACTTGGATTGCGCGAGAGGCTCTCAGGGTTTACTTTGAATCTCGCGACAGCTATTGAAGTGCTCCATTTGAATCACCCGAGAGGCTCCCAGGGTTTACTTTAAATCTCGTGACAGCTATTGAAGTGCTCCATTTGGATTGCGCGAGAGGCTCCCAAGCCTCATTTTGGACCCCGCAATAGCAAATCATTAAACAGAGAGCATGCGCTCTTCATTCTACCATTTGCATTTGTGCTGTGGCTGGATCCGAGGTAAAACTCACCACCAGGGGCACCCCTAGACACTTTAAACTCAAACATTCAAGCATATGCAACAAAAATCATTATCCATACATCGTGCATTCAATCAAAAACCACCAATTCAAGAGTAGTAATCATCAAACCAAGCCTAAAAAGAAATCAGACCAGACAGAATCAGACTTAAGTGAGGCCACTAAAATTTCCTATAAAATTTGAACAAAAAAAAGCAATACAAACCTAACAAAACCAAAGTACATATAATACAATATTGACACACCTGTGGATCAGTTTAATGAAGGGTCCCCTTGAAAGTGAATGGCGTCCATAGGTTCAGCAGGTTTTTCTAAACAAGGCTTAAGCCTCTGACCATTCACCTTCAAGGTTTTCCTAGACTTGGGATCCATGATTTCCACAGCACCAGATGGGGAAACATTCATGACAATATAGGGGCCTTCCCATCTAGATTTTAGTTTGCCAGGAAAAAATTTAAGTTTGGAGTTAAACAACCAAACCTTATCACTAGCCATGAGGCTCTTTCTTAACAAACCCTTGTCAAAGAAAGCCTTGGACCTTTCCTTGTATATCTGGGCATTGGCATATGCATCCATCCTCAGCTCATCCAGTTCTGACAGCTGCAGCGACCTGTGATGGCCAACAGAAGTTAGGTGTAGATTTAAATTTTTTATGGCCCAATAGGCCATGTGTTCTAACTCTATTGGGAGATGGCAAGCCTTGGCATAAACCAGTCTGAATGGGGACATCCCAATGGGAGTCTTATAAGTAGTCCTATATGCCCATAATGCATCATTTATCTTATCAGCCCAGTCCTTTCTGTCAGTCCTCACTGTCTTCTCAAGGATGTGCTTGATCTCCCTATTAGAAATTTCAACTTGCCCACTGGTTTGCGGGTGGTAGGGAGTAGTAATCCTATGGGTGAAAGAATATTTCTTGAGCAAGCTTTCAAAATTTCTGTTGTAGAAATGGCTACCCCCATCACTGATAATGGCTCTAGGGGTGCCAAATCTTGAGAAGATATTCTGCTTTACAAACTTGAGGACAACTTGATTATCATTGGTTCTTGTGGCAATAGCTTCTACCCATTTTGAAATATAATCCACTGCCACTAAGATGAAATGATAACCATTTGAAGGAGGAAAGGGGCCCATAAAGTCAATACCCCAAACAACAAACAGTTCCACAACAAGGATGGGCTGCAAAGGCATTGAGTTTCTTTTGGACAGTCCTCCTAATTTCTGACATGTCTCACATGTCCTGCAGTGTGTATTGGCATCTCTGAATAAAGAAGGCCAATAGAACCCACACTATAAGATCTTGTCAGCTGTTTTTCTTCTACTAAAGTGGCCCCACAGGCATTTTTATGGCACATGGCCAGAATACTGGAGACATCACTTTCTGGAACATATTTTTGGATGATTTGGTCTGCACAGTATTTGTATAGATAAGGTTCCTCCCAGAAAAAGAATTTGACCTATGAGAAGAACAGGTCTTTGTCCATTTTGGTCCAATGGGTAGGAATCTTGCCTATAACTAAATAATTTACAATGTGTGCATACCAAGGAATTAAGGATTGGATGGCAAACAATTGCTCATCCGGGAAAACATCATTTGCAGGGTCATCAACACATTTCTCCAACACAATTCTAGACAAGTGGTCAGCCACCACATTTTCACACCCTTTTTATCCTTGATTTTAATGTTAAACTCCTGCAACAGGAGTATCCATCTAATCAGCATGGGCTTAGCATCTTTCTTGGACAATAGGTATTTCAATGCTGAGTGGTCTGTGAAGATTACAGTTTTAGACCCTAGTAGGTAAGGTCTAAATTTGTCAACAGTAAAAACCACATCTTGAAGCTCTTTCTCAGTTGTGGTGTAATTTAGCCGAGCTTCAGTAAGTGATTTGCTGGCATAGGCAATGACCACTGGCAGCTTATCTTTCCTTTGGCCCAAAACAGCACCTATTGCCAAGTCGGATGCATCGCACATTAGTTTAAAGGAAAGTGCATAGTCAAGTGTTTGGAGTACAAGGGCAGTGGTGAGGCATATCTTCAAAGTTTCAAAAGCCTCAAGACATTCAGTAGAAAAATCAAAGGGCACATCCCGGCAGAGCAGGTGGCACAATGGTTTAGCAATTTTGCTAAAGTCTTTAATGAACCTCCGGTAGAATCCTGCATGGCTAAGAAAAGATCTTATTTGTTTGACTATTTTTGGAGGGGACAAATTTGAAATGAGGTCAACTTTGGCCTTATCTACCTCAATCCCTTCTTTAGAGATTACATGGCCTAACACAATACTTTGTGTTACCATGAAGTGGCTCTTTTCCCAACTTAAGACCAGATTGGTCTCCTCACATCTTTGTAAGACCAGGTGGAGGTGTTGCAGACATTGGCCAAAACTGTCCTCATATACAGAGAAATCATTCATAAAAATTTCTAAGTACTTGTCAATCATATAAGAGAGTATGGCATACATACACCTCTAAAAGATGGCTGGGGCATTACACAGCCCAAAAGGCATCCTTCGGTAAGCAAAGGTGCCAAAAGGGAAAGTAAACGTAGTTTTCTCTTGGTCATGAGCGTACACAAGGATCTGGTTGTACCCTGAGTACCCATCAAGAAAACAATAAAAATCTTTTCCAACCAACTTATCCAGAATTTGATCTATGAAGGGGAGAGGGAAGTGGTCTTTTCTGGTTTTAGAGTTGAGCTTCCGATAATCTATGCAAACCCTCCAGCTAGTTGTTTCCCTGGCTAGTCTCAGCTCTCCAGACTTAGTTGTAATAATTGTTATGGCAGATTTCTTGGGCACCACTTGGATAGGTGTCACCCATTCAGAATAAAAAATGGGGTAAATTACCCCAGCATTTAGCAATTTAATAATCTCTTTGAGGATCACTTCCTGCATGTGAGGATTCAATTTCCTCTGCATTTCCCTGGAGGGTACTGAGCCCTCCTCTGAATGGATCTTGTGCATACAGATTGATGCATCTATCCCTCCTAGATCCACAATGGTCCAGCCAATTGCCTTTTTGTGCTTCCTCAAGACCATTAGTAATTCTTCCTCTTGCTCATTGGTAAGAGAGGAGGAGATAATTACAGGAAGTTTTTCACCTTTCTCAAGGAAGGCATATTTCAATATTTCTGGAAGCTTCTTGAGATCCAGATCAGGGGCTTGTTAGGTGGATGGCAAGATTGGTGGTTTGTTGGTTTGAGAAAGTGGCAGCAATGTAGGTTTCCAAATGGAATGCTGCACTAAGCCCACAGAAGACTTCAATGTGGTCATGTCTTCTGTTATAACAGCTGGGATTTTTTCCTCTATCATGTCCCAAACCTCAACTAAACTTTTGACAATGTTACCCCACTCCAGCAGAGTGGGCAATTTTTCTTCAACAACTTCCTCTAGTACATCCACTGCAAAGCATTTCTCATTGTCTAGTTGAGGGTACTTTGCACTGTTGTACACATTCAGTTCAACCTTTATGTATCTGAAAGTTACCTCCATAATCTCTTACCTACATTGAATGCATGCATTGGCAGTGGCCAAAAATGGCCTGCCCAAAATAACAGGTATAGGGGTTGTACTCTTGTTGTAGCCCATGTCCAAAATCAGGAAGTCTGCAGGGTAGAAGAACTTGTCCACCCCTACTAAGACATCCTCAACCACTCCCATAGGTCTCCTTTCAGACCTATCAGCCATTAACAGTACAATGGGGGTAGGTTTTAGCACCCTAAACCTAGTTGTTCATACACACTGTATGGCAGCAGGTTTACACTAGCTCCAAGGTCTAGAAGGGCCCTTCCAATTCTGTGGTCTCCAATTATGCAGGGAATAGTGGGTATCCCTGGGTCTTACAACTTCTCTGGCATTGTTATGTTTAATACAGAATTAACTGTATTAGTTGCAAAGCCTTTCTGGATAAATGGCCTCTAGCTCTTCTTTTCTGGGTACAAAGGTCTTTTAAAAATTTGGCATAGGCTGGGACCTGTCTAATTGCATCAAGCAGGGGCAAATTAATTTTTACCTGCTTAAAGGTCTCCATCATTTCCTCTATCTGTGCATTCCCCTTATTAAAAGGGGCAGGGCTACTCAAAGCTTGAGGAAATGACAACTGAGGTACTGTTGGTTCCTCAGCTGCAAGTCTATGACTAAACTTTTGTTTTTTTCTTTTTTCATCTTTTATTTCCTGCTAAGGCTCAACTACAACCTCTTTATTTTTCTCTTGTTGCAGGATAGCAGGCAACTCTTGGCTCTGTGCTCTAATATATTCTTTGTCACATTCATTCAAAAATTCTTTGGAAATGGCCTCTCCTTGTTCCTTTCCAACCTGGTTGTCCACCAGTCTACTAGACCTTAGGGTTGTGATGGCATTAGCTCACTCAAAACTTGAGGAAGCTTCTCCAATCAAATATTGGCCCTTAGGGTTGGCCACTGGCTGGCTTGACAACCTGCCCTCTTCTCTTTTGGCCAAGGCATTAGATATTTGGCCTAGCTGCTCTTCCATTTTCTTTATGCTTTGACTGTGAGAGTTCACAGTCTAAGTTACGGTTCCAAGGTTTTGTAATGAGGTCAAAACCTGATCCTCAAAAGAAGCATTTTGAAATTTGAGGTGGGGAACTACTAACCGATTTTTACATGGGCACTCGTCGGAAATTTGACCTTGGGGCATATCCCTGGTTAAATTACTGCTGTGGCCTTTAAGGTAAGGCCAACATCTGTTGTGGCTGCATGTAATTATCTTGTCTCCACCTCAAATTTAGGTGATCTCTCTACTGGTAACCAGCATTTTAGTGCTGGTATCCAAATGGTTGCTTGCTGTAGCCAACAGATTATTGTTGGCCAAATGATTGGGCAGCAGCAGCTTGTTCCATCACATACTCAGGATATTGCCCTGCAGATGGGCACTCTTCCACTGTGTGTTATGAAGATTGGCATATCAGACATGCCTCCATCACCTGTGCAGCCAATCTGGGTTGCACCACAGTTAATAGTTTATCAAACATATCAGAAAGATTGGCCATCTGCACTTTTAGGTCATTATTCCCAGTTACTTCATACATCTTTCCTTTGGAAGTTTCAGCTAGTCCCATTTTAGGAGAAGGCTCATGAACAGTTCTTGACAAAGACATCTTTTGAAAAGTATTTTCACTGATGACCTCGAACAATTCCCATGCCTCATTAGCTGTTTTGTGCATGTAAGTTCCACCATAGGAGGCATCTACCATGTCTTTACTTTTCTCATCAATCCCATTATAGAAGCTCTAGACAAGCTGCCAGTTAGCGATCTTGTGGTGAGGACATTGTTTGAGCATCTCCTTGAATCTATCCCATGCTTGATTAAAATCTTCAGTTGGGGATTGGGCAAAAGCAAGTATTTCTTTCCTCAACTGGCTGGTTTTTGTCTCTGGGAAGAATTTTGTCAAAAATTTGGTCTGGAGGTCTTTCCAAGAAGTGATGCTGTTGTTTGGGAAAGTAGCTAACTAGGTGCTGGCCCTGTCTTTTAGGGAGAAAGGAAAGAGCCTTAATTTGGTGACTTTTGGTCTCAAACCAGTAATGAAAACTGTTGTGCACAGGGCTAAGAATTGGTCAATGTGCTTGTAGGGGTCTTCCTTACTGAACCCATGGAAAGAGGGAAGCATTTTGATCATTGAGGTCTTAATCTCATAGTTTCCCTGAACAGATGGGAATTGAATGCTGAATGGGGAATTATAATCAACAGGAGCATTCAATTCTTTCAATATTCTGGGTTGCTCTTCACCCATGACTGTTAAGATCTGAAAAGTACCACTTTCCACCCCTTAACTTACTCTCTGTTAGATCCTTAGTCATTTAATAAATGTGTGTTAAGCCCATCTTGTAGGTAATAAGCAGCAGCTGCAGATAAGGCCCTAACCATGCCAAGAAGCCTACTGTTGCCCCAGAAGTTCTTCAGAAGAAAGGAGGTTAGTCCCAGATAGAGAATTGGTTGCAGTATAGGCACAGCAAAGCAGAAAAATGTCAAGAAGTGAGCCTCGCGTAGATGTCGCAGGGTTCAATTGTTTAAGAGAAAAAGGCTTCGCGCAGTTGTCGCAGGTTACTGAAGGTAGCACACCAACTGCTCACGCTATTCTCGCGTAGATGAATGATAGAAGAGCCCAGAAAGTAGACTTCGCACAGCTATCACGAGGCTCAGTCATAAGCTCTCGCATAGTCTCGCGCAGTCTCGCACAGCTCAAGAAAGACGCCTTTAATCTTCCCATGATTCACTGAGGAGAGAGAGCTCCAGGCATTCCTCGCGCAGCTGTCGAACAATGGTTGCGGGATACAGACCTTTAGGGAACTGTTTGGGCGATCCAAAAGCCCATGCACATGGATTTTTTGCGAGGATCTATGCGATATTCACCAAGGAACGAACCGCGCGTGCAATTCTCGCGCCATTCAAATAGAAAGCTCAATCCCGTGACGACCAGAGCATTCTCGCGATGACCAAAGTATCAATCCCGTGACTGCAAGAGCTTCAAGTCAATTCAATATCGCGACGCCAATTCTATCATGCGACAAGACCTGGAAATCCTTGCTACTTAGTGAGGCTCGGGATCTTAACTTCTCCCCACTTCTGCAGGGGAAATCTGAGAACTCCCAGCAACTAGGGCATGCACTCCAATGCTCCAATCTCTGTGCATTGATAAAATTAGGGTTTTCCTAATCCTAATGCTCCCACAGCTGACTGTTATATAAGCCTAAGCCAAGTTTAGGTTTAAGGGACTTCTGTACTCCTTGAATCAGGTGTAGAATTCTAATATAGGGTTTAGGCAGCTTCTTTTTCCTTTTTCTTCTCTCCATAGTCCAGCACTTGCTGGCTATGCCTTTGTATGTTTATTTAGAATAATTTTAATGGTGTTTTATAATAGGATCTTATGCATGTATGGGATTGAATTTTGAGGGTTGTTCTGTACAAGGCTGCTGCCTTGAGATCCTCCATTGCTATGTTGCATTGTAAGCAATGGAGGATTGTTTTTAAAGGATTTATTTATATCAAAGTGCCCTGTGTGTCCAGGTTAGGCACATTGTAGGCCTATGCCCCACCACAGGATCCACTAAATCTGAATCCCCATGGGAGCCTGTGCTGGTAGCCTTGTGAACATGGTGGTGGCAGCAATCTTTTTGTTCTGCCTCAGACCTCTGTGAGGAGGATAGCCTCTATGGATAGTCTGTGACCATTCAAGTGGACAGGTTATAGCCCTTAGTGAGGCCAATCCATAGATCTAAGATAGATTCTTCTTCTCTGCACTTGTACTTGTAGCCTTGTGAGAGATTGTGCAGAGACAGACTCCCCTGTATTTGTATAGGCCCACCATCAGATGGCAGATCTGATCTGGTTGTAGAGATTGTAAGCTTGTGACTGGCTCACTGCTGTCTTTCTAAAGCAGTGAACAACTAGATCTAAAGCTAATACTCAAACTCTTGCTGGTCCTGTGTGTCCAGGTTAGTGCACATTGCAGGCCTAGCCCCACACACAGAACTTTAGAGGTTGAGGTTCCTATGGATTCTTGAGCTGGTAGCTTGGAAGAAGTAGTGCCTACAATGATAAACTTGTTCTGACCCATCTCTGGATTGTGGTTCCTTTATTGGATAGTCTGTGACCATTTAAGTGGACAGGTTATAGCTATAAAGGATTGGATCATGGCACAGGGGTGAGTTGGATCCTTTCTCCTCTTTGGTGATAATGTAACCATTGGACAAGATTTCTATAGCAGCAGATCTGAGTCTGAGTTATAAAACCCATCAGATCTGTACCTAATAACTTACTTCTCACCCTTTTATATTTATTTTCTCACACTTCATCATTCTTCTCAACCATTTCTGTAGTTTAGGCATTAGGTTACCTTAGGATTTAGACAATAGTGACCTTAAATTCCCTTCCATTTAGGATTGCCAAATCTGGAGGGCCTACTAAAGATAGCTACCTTGGTTCTTTAGATCAATTTTCCCTATGGGACAAACTCTTACTTATTAAAACTTGCTACAACAGGCCCTGTATCTTGCAGGTCTTTATATTTTTAGGCTTACTACTCTATAGTTTTCAATCCACCTCTGATTTATTTTCACTAACCCCATTCTTATCACTGTTTCCAATAAAGTCAGCAGGAAGCATCTAAAATACCTTAACAAGTTTTTGGCGCCGTTGCTGGGGAATGTTGATCAATTAGTAGACCCTAGATTTTTGTATTTTTTTTTTATTCTTTGGAGGCTTTACTTGTGAATAACTGATACTGCTGATTTACATTTGGAAATTTTCTTGCAGAACTGGACAGTAGCAGAGAAGGAAAGTTGAACTGCACTGGGAGTCTAGCTACCTCTGTTTGCACTTCTCTAACCCTCAAAAACTCAGTCTATTTCTCCTTTAAAAATTCTATAGCAGTTGATTAGGATAGTTGTAATTTTGTTAAATGCAATGTGTCTGCAAGTAGTCTTCCCTGCTACCCTGCAACATGGGAAAAATAAAGAAGTTATAGTTGAGCCTAAGCAGGAAATAAAAGATGAAAAAAGAAAAAAACAAAAGTTTAGTCATAGGCTTGTAGCTGAGGAACCAGCAGTACCTCAGTTGCCATTTCCTCATGCTTTGAGTGGTCCTGCCCCTTTTGATAAGGGGAATGCACAGATAGAGGAAATGATGGAGACCTTTAAGCAGGTAAAAATCAATTTGCCCCTGTTTGATGCGATTAGACAGGTCCCAGCCTATGCCAAATTTCTGAAAGACCTTTGTACTCAGAAAAGAAAAGCTAGAGGTCATTTGTTCAAAAAGGTCTCTGCAACTGATATAGTTAATTTTGTATTAAACATGACAATGCTAGAGAAGTGGCAAGACCCAGGGATATCCACTATTCCCTGCATAATTAGAGACCACACAATTGGAAGGGCCCTTCTAAACCTTGGAGTCAGTGTAAACCTGCTGCCACACAGTGTGCATCAGCAGCTAGGTTTGGGGGAGCTAAAACCCACCCTCATTGTGCTGTTAATGGCTGATAGGTCTGAAAGGAGACCTATGGGAGTGGTTGAGGATGTCGTAGTGGGGGCGGACAAGTTCTTTTACCCTGCAGACTTCCTTGTTTGGACATGGGCTGCAACAAGAGTACAACCCCTATACCTATTATTTTAGGTAGGCCATTCTTGGCCACAGCCAATGCATGCAGTCAATGTAGGTCAGGGATCATGGAGGTAACTTTTGGATATATGAAGGTTGAACTTAATGTGTACAATAGTGCAAAGTACCCTCAGTTGGACAATGAGGAAAGCTTTGCAGTGGATGTACTAGAGGAAGTTGTTGAAGAAGAATTTCCCACTCTGTTGGAGTGGGGCAACATTGTCACAAGTTTAACTGAAGTTTGGGACATGGTAGAGGAAGGAAGCCCAATTGTTATGCCAGAAGACATGACCACATTGAAGTCTTCTGTGGGCTTAGTGCAACATTCCATTTGGAAACCTACTTTGCTGCCTCTTCCTCAAATCAACAAAGCACCAATCTTGTCATCCACCCAACAAGCCCTTGATCTGGATCACATGAAGCTTCTAGAAACATTGAAATATGCCTTCCTTGATAAAGGTGAAAAACTTTCAGAAACATTGAAATATGCCTTCCTTGAGAAAGGTGAAAAACTTCCTGTAATTATCTCCTCCTCTCTTACCAATAAGCAAGAGGAAGAATTACTAACAGTCATGAGGTAGCACAAAAAGGCAATTGGTTGGACCATTGAGGATCTCGGAGGGATAAATACATCAATATCTCCCATTGGGATGTCCCCATGCAGACTTGTTTATGGCAAGGCTTGCCATCTCCCAGTAGAGTTAGAACACAGGGCCTATTGGGCCATAAAAAAATTTAAATCTAGACCTAAGTTCTGGTGGTTATCACAGGTCGCTACAGCTGTCAAAACTGGATGAGCTGAGGATGGATGCATATGCCAATGACCAGATAAACAAGGAGAGGTCCAAGGCTTTCTTTGACAAGGGTTTGTTAAGAAAGAGCTTCATAGCTGGTGATAAGGTTTGGTTGTTGAACTCCAAACTTAAATTTTTTTCTGGCAAACTGAAATTCAGATGGGATGAACCTTATACTGTCATCAAAGCCTCCCCATCTGGTGCTGTGGAGATCTTCGACCCAAAATCAGGGAAGATTATGAAAGTAAATGGGCAGAGGCTCAAGATTTGTGTAGAACAACTAGTGGAGCTTCCTCAGCCCATTCACCTACATGAACCTCCCACTGATCAGTGATCTACAGCCTTGTATTATATGTGTCATATCTGTTATGTGTGCTTGTTTTGTTGTATAGGTTTTAGTCTTAAATTGTTCATTTCTGTCAGTAACATGGGAGATGAATATTGAGTAAAGTACTAGCACTGTAGCTATTTAGACTCTGCTTGCATCAAAGTGTTTTATCAGTTGGAATTTTTACTATGCATGTACTAGTATTAGGGAGGCTATTCTCATTTGAAAAAGGGATACATGTGAAGGGTAGTTGTTGATGGCAACTGAGTGGGTGCATGACATCGTGCAAGTACGGGCCTGAGCACAAATGGTGTAAAGAGGTCGAGTGTTGGTCTCGATTAAGGGGTTAAATGGACTCATTTTCTTAATCGTAAGCCCTGTCAGAGCTTGCTCACGGAGTTATGAGGGCACACAAAGCAGTATTCTACATGTTCTGGTGTGTGACACCTTGAAACTCCAAGAGATTATTCTTCGCGGATATCACCAGCTATGCCATGCGAGAAATGTATAACTACTCCGCATGCTCAATCCCAACGTATACTCCGCGAAGTACCTCCGCGAACCACACATAGTTTTGCTTTTGTACTCACAGAGCTACGAATCTTCTACTCGCTTTTCCTTCTCATAAATGTACAGTTGTACTGTGCGAGAATATTGATCCGCGAATACTAGTATGTAGCTGCGCGATACACGGGATTACCTTAATTACCAAGGCCAAAATTAGTCCATCATTTAGTGTGAGCTCTCTTTCTCCATAATCAGTTGTGCGATTTATCATTCCTAGAACAATCACAATTTATTGCCATGCTTGGAAAGAGACAAAACATTAATATGACCATCCATCTTCCACCATCCAAGTATTTTAAATACGCAGTTAGTTCATCTTCATCCCATCCCTTCTCCTCTAACCTTAGCAGTCCGGCCCTCCTCATAGCCATGGCGAATGACAAACCCACCGAGTTCCCAAACAAATTCTATCCTATGTGGTTGAACCCCCCACCGCCTAAGGAGCCGAACCCATTACAATTTCTTTGGGATGAGTATGAAGAAGTCCAGAGAATCCTGGCCAAGGAGGAGAAGAAAAAGGAGAAGAGAGAGAAGAAGAAGCAAAAAAATTGAACCACTTGCATCTCTCCCACCATCTTCCTCAAACCCTCCACCACCTACTCCCCCTTGATCCCCGTTCTCTTCCCCCCCCCCCCCCCCCCCCTCTCCACATGCACCAGGTTAGGATATCCCTCGGCCAAGGGGGCAGAACTATTTTGTCTGTTCTTAGAATTTTACTTTTCTTTTTAAATCTTTTTGTAATATTTTTTTATATTATAATGAATTTTTCTTTTTATTCTATACTATTCAGTTTACCATCTTTGCTTATTTCTATTTGTCTGCTCTTATGTATTTTTGTTTGCCTTCTTGTGTGTTTATTTGTTCTGTATTGAATCTACTGCACATCCATTCTGGCCTTTGAACCAGTGAGGACACTGCTCCTCATGGTTTGGGGGTGTGGCAGGGTAGGTCTGCCAATAGAATAGTTAATTTTAGTGTAGTAATGGTGGTGTAACTGGGATGAATGAAGTCAATTTCCACCTAACTTGCTGCAATGAGGAAATTTATGAAAAATTAAAATATTTTTACAAACTTTTTGAAACTGAAAATGTTAAAATCTTGACACCACCATGCAACTAGCATCAGAAATTTTTTCAGTTAATACTAGTGAACCTAAGAGGAGAGAAACAGGTGAAAATACACCCCATGGGTTAATTTGAGGACCATACCTAGTGAGATTTGGGCCCATCATTTTCTTTTGAAGAGTGTTTTTGGCATTATTTATGCTCTAAGGACTGATTGAGTCAAGACCTTTTCACTAGAAGTTAGGCACCTCCAAATCAAAACTGATTGACAGCACTCATGACACTAAGGAAATGATCCAAGGCCCTCATTTGGATAGTTTGAGCCTGAAAACCCAACCTTTTAAAACTACCCTTTGGTATACACTCTTTGAGCCTTAGAAAGTCCTATTCTTCTTTACCAAACACCAGAGTACTTGCACCTTAAACTCTTGACCTGATTCAACCTCACACTCACTCTGAGAATTTAGAAGGTAAAGGAGAAGGAGTTAAAGACAGTGAGAGTGGTCCAACATTTAGTGGAAGGTGAAGAAAAGCAACTTATGAACAACAATGTATCAATGGTATTTGGGTGGCAGTTCATTATAAAAATCATAAAAATATTGAATAAAAATAAAAAGAGAAAAAGAAAGAGAAGTCTGGAGAAGAACATCATCTAAAAATTGAAAAGAAGAGGAGAAGCTGGCCACTTTGATTCTGGAATATATCAAGTAAGATAAAGTTTTGCTTAAATGAAGGTTGTGAAGTCATGAATCACCCCTTACCTTGCTGATTTCTTAATTTTGATTCCCGTTTTACCCCTTGATTCTTTATATCCCTCACCCATAAGCCACATTACAACCCATTCAAAAAGACCTTGTAGATCTAAAGTGAAATGAGGTGTCATGTGGAGATGAGGAGCTGTCCAATCTATGGTGAAAAGTCATGAGGATGTCAGAAATTAGAAGCTTTGCCTATGCTCATGCTTGCAGTTCCATTTGGGGTCTATAACTGCTCTTGAGCTATTTTGAATGTGAACACCCTCAGATTGTCAATGCTGAGAGATAGCCCTGGTGAGAATTGGGTCTGAATTTAAACCTCATTGGGGTTGTATCCAACGTAGTTTTTAAATTTAAGGCAAGCTTGGTAGTGATTCTAACACATTGAATTTCTAATGTAAAATGAATGGTGGTGATGCAAACACGTGCTAATTTTGAGTTTTAAATGGCCTGCATTACTGCTGTAGTTTCCTCTAAGTGTTAAAGAAGGGGTGTGGAATGAAGCTTTATACATTGAAATCTGTGTTGTCATTAGCTGCACTATACTTAACTGTTCTAATGGTGAAGTTTGTGGGTATCTTCACTGAAAACCGTCAGGAAACTTCACTCCACTAGGGATCACCTAGGGGTTTAAAAGGCCTGGTACATATGCTCAATGTACCAGTGATCCCTACGAGAGTGGCATTTAATTAGTTAAAGCTTTGCTAAGGGACTAGCAATGATTAGGTTTGGGGGTGTGTTAAGACCAGAAAAGTACCACTTCTCACCCCTTAACATACTCTCTGTTAGACCCTTATTCATTTAATAAATGTGTGTTAAGCCCATCTTGTAGGTAATAAGCAGCAGCTACAGATAAGGCCCTAACCATGCCAAGAAGCCTACTGTTGCCCCAGAAGTTCTTCAGAAGAAAGGAGGTTGGACCCAAACAGAGAATTGGTTGTAGCATAGGCACAATAAAGCAGAAAAATGTCATGAAGTGAGCCTCGCGCAGATGTCGCAGGGTTCATTTATTTCAGAGAAAAGGGCTTCACGCAGTTGTCACGGGTTTTTGAAGGTAGCACACCAACTGCTCGCGCTGTTCTCGCGTAGATGAATGATAGAAGAGCCCAGAAAGTAGACTTTGTGCAGCTCTCGCGAGGCTCAGTCATAAGCTCGCGCATAGTCCCGCCCAGTCTTGCGCAGCTCAAGAAAGGCGCCTTTAATCTTCGCGTGATTCACTGAGGAGAGAGAGCTCCAGGCATTCCTACGCGCAGCTGTCGCGTAGTGGCCGCAGGATACAGACCTTAAGGGAACTGCTCGCGCGATCCAGAAGCCCATGCACATGGCTTCTTCGTGAGGATTTCCACAAGATTCACCAAGGAACAAATCGCGCGCAATTCCCGCGCCATTAAAAAAGAAAGCTCAATCTCGCGACGACCAGAGCATTCCCGCGATGACCAAAGTATCAATCCTGTGACTATAAGAGCTTTAAGTCAATTCAATCTCGTGATGCCAATTCTATCACGCGATAAGACCTAGAAATGCTTGCTACCTAGCGAGGCTCAGGATCTTAACTTCTCCCCACTTCTGTAGGGGCAATCTGGGAACTTCCAGCAACTAGGGCACACACTCCAATGCTCTAATCTCCATGCACACGCCCCGAGGCATCCAAGAAACATAAATGGGCCATGATTACATTGATAAAATTAGGATTTTCCTAACCCTAATGCTCCCACAGCTGGCTGCTATATAAGCCTAAGCCTAGTTTAGGTTTAAGGGACTTCTGTACTCCTTGAATCAGCTGTAGAATTCTAATAGGCTAGGGTTAGGGTTTAGGCAGCTTCGTTTTCCTTTTTCTTCTCTCCATAGTCCAGCACTTGCTGGCTATGTCTTTGTATGTTTATTTGGAAATGTTTTAATGGTGTTTTATAATAGGATCTTATGCATGCATGGGATTGAATTTTGAGGGTTGTTCTGTACAAGGCTGCTGCCTTGAGATCCTCCATTGCTATGTTGCATTGTAAGCAATGGAGGATTGGTTTTAAAGGATTTATTTATATCAAAGTGCCCTGTGTGCCCAGGTTAGGCACATTACAGGCCTATGCCCCACCACAGGATCCACTAAATCTGAATCCCCATGGGAGCCTGTGCTGGTAGCCTTGTGAACATGGTGGTGGCAACAATCTTCTTGTTCTGCCTCAGACCTCAGTGAGGAGGATTGCCTCTATGGATAGTCTGTGACCATTCAAGTGGACAGGTTATAGCCCTTGGGTGAGGCCAATCCATAGATCTAAGACAAATTCTTCTTCTCTGCACTTGTGCTTGTAGCCTTGTGAGAGATTGTACAGAGACAGACTCCCCTGTATTTGTGTAGACTCACCATCAGATGGCAGATCTGATCTAGCTGTAGAGATTGTAGGCTTGTGACTAGCACACTGTTGTCCTTCTAAAGCAGTGAACAACTAGATCTAAAGCTAATACTCAAACTCTTGCTTGACCTGTGTGTCCAGGTTAGTGCACATTGCAGGCCTAGCCCCACACACAAAACATTAGAGGTTGAGGTTCCTATGGATTCTTGAGCTGGTAGCTTGGAAGAAGTAGTGCCTACAATGATAAACTTGTTCTGACCCATCTCTGGACTGTGGTTCCTTTATTGGATAGTCTGTGACCATTTAAGTGGACAGGTTATAGCTATAAGGGATTGGATCATGGCACAGGGGTGAGTTGGATCCTTTCTCCTCTTTGGTGATAATGTAGCCATTCGACAGGATTTTTATAGCAGCAGATCTGAGTCTGAGTTATAGAACCCATCAGATATGTACCTAAAACATACTTCTCACCCTTTTATATTTATTTTCTCACACTTCATCATTCTTTTCAACCATTTCTATAGTTTAGGCATTAGGTTACCTTAGGATTTAGACAATAGTGACCTTAAATCCCCTTCCATTTAGGATTGTCAGATCTGTAGCCAGATCTGGAGGGCCTACTAAAGATTGCTCCCTTGGAGCTTTAGATCAACTTTTCCTGTGAGACAAACTTTTACTTATTAAAACTTGCTACAGCAGGCCCTGTATCTTACAGGTCTGTATATTTTTAGGCTTGCTACTCTGTAGTTTTCAATCCACCTCTGATTTATTTTCACTAACCCCATTCTTATCACTATTTCCAATAAATTCAGCAGTAAGCATCTAAAATACCTTAACAATGACTGCTATCTCGGTTTCAGTAAGGGGCTCAACTGTGGTGTGTCTGGGCCTTCTTGGTCTTTTGGCCTGTTCTATCTCAGGGTTAGGAGGCTCTACTGTGGGACTGAGGGATCTCCTTCCTAACATGCACACACACCAACAGCAGGGTAGATTACTTGCAGACACATTGCAATTAACTCAAAGAATTATCTAAACAAAATTACAACTATCCTAATCAACTGCTTATGGAATTTGAAAAGGAAAAATAGACTGAGTTTTGAGGGTTGGAGAAATGCAAACAGAGGTAGCTAGACTCCTAGTGTAGTTCAACTTTCCTTCTCTGGTATTGTCCAAATCTGCAAAGCAAAATTCCAAGTGTAAATCAGCAGTATCAGTTAATTCACAAGCACAGCTACCAAAGAATAAAAAAAATACAAAAATTTGGGGTCTACTAATAGATCAAACTCCTCGGCAACGACGCCAAAAACTTGTTGGGGTATTTTAGATGCTTGCTGCTAACTTTATTGAAATCAATGATAAGAATGGGTAAGTGAAAATAAATCAAAGGTGGATTAAAAACTACAGAGCAGCAAGTCTACATTATCACCAAAGAGGAGAAAGGATCCAACTCACCCCTGTGCCATGATCCAATCCCTTATGGCTATAACCTGTCCACTCAAATGGTCACAGAGTATCCAATAGTGGAACCACAGTCCATGGATGGGTCAAAACATGATCATCATTGTAGGAACTACTTTTTCCAGGCTACCAGCTCAAGAATCCATAGGAACCTCAACGTCTAAAGTTCTGTGTGTGGGGTTAGGCCTGTAATGTGCACTAGCCTGGACACACAGGACCAGCAAGAGTTTGAGTATTAGCTTTAGGTATAGCTGTTCACTGCTTTAGAAAGACAGCAGTGATCCAGTCACAAGCCTATAATCTCTACAGCCAAATTAGGTCTGACATCAGATGGTGGGTCTATACACATACAGGGGAGTCAGTCTCTGCACAATCTCTCACAGGGCTACAAGCACAAGTGCAAAGAAGAAGAATCTGTCTTAGATCTATGGATTGGCCTCACCCTAGGGCTATAACCTGTCCACTTAAATGGTCACAGACTATCCTCCTCACAGAGGTCTGAGACAGAACAAGTAAATTGCTGCCACCACCATGTTCACAAGGCTACCAGCTCAAGTTCCCATGGGGATTCAGATTTAGTTGATCCTGTGGTGGGGCATAGGCCTGTAATGTGCCTAACCTGGACATACAGGTCACTTGGATCTAAATGAATCCTTAAAAACAATCCTCCATTGCTTACAATACAACTTATCAATGGAGGATCTCAAGGCAACAGCCTTGTACAGAACAACCCTCAAATACCAATCCCATATAAGTATAACATCCTATTATAAAATACCATTAAAACTGTTCCAAATAAACATATAACAGCATAACCCACAAGTGCTAGACTATGGAGAGAAGAAAAAGGGAAAAGAGAAGCTGCCTAAACCCTAACCTTAACCTACTGGAACTCTACAGCCGATTGAAGAAGATAGCTTCCTACTAATCTAAACTAGACTTAGGCTTATATAGCAGTCACCTGTGGGAGCATTAGGGTTAGGAAAACCCTAATTTTTATTGATGCAATTGTTGTTACCTCTAAGTGTGCATGATTTATTTGTGTTTTGAAAAAAAATTTGCAATTGCTAAGTTATACTGATTGTGGAATATAAAAAAGGGTAAAGAAATATCAGCACAGAGAGAAGTGAATTATCCAGCAAGATCAGGATCAATTGTAGCATGTTTTAAATGTAAAGGAGTAAAAGATCGTTCACAGAGAATTTGTTTAAAATGTAAGATAAACCTCCAGATCTGAGCTACCAGATCTGGCCTCTTATCCTATCTATAAAGCACATAAGATGGGAGGTTGAATTTGTCACATTAACTAAATGATAAAAGTAAAAGTTAAACTAAATGATCCAGATCTGAGTTGGGGGAATTTTGAGGTAAACTTATAAAAATGGAGAAATAATATCTAACTTTGATTTGGTCCTTGAAACACAATGAGAATGACTGCAGATCAAAAGAGAAATGATCCAATCTTCATCTGGTTACAAGCGCAGATGTAAGAGAAATAAATCTAACTCAAGGATTAGATTTAGGCTTATGGCTATGGTCTATCCACTTTAATGGCCACATACCATCCAGTAGTCTTTAATCTAAACCCTTAATTTAGAACAAGAAACATCACTACAAATGCCGTGAGAGATTAGGTTACAAACACTAATTCTCACAGGATTAATGAATCAAGGGAAATTACATGAAAAATAGTAAATCTAAAGGAGCCTAATGCAATAAGGAGATCAGAGGAAACCCTTAACATTAGTCCAATTGAGAATGTACGGTTTACAGCAACCTTTTCAAATTCACCATTACAATTACTGAGCACAGCTTAAACAACTCTCAGATTTGTAGTCTTGAATACAACTCTCTTTTGAATTATAGAAGTATCTCACAGCTCTCAATTGCAAGTAAAAGTGAGGCTATTACAGGGGTTTCAGACAAACTATCTGATTTGGAAATGGGGGAATAGGAATGAAACTCAAAATCTGGATACCCAAATTGGGCAAATGGTTCATCTATTTATAGTTTTCCCCAGGTCTAGCTCAGATGCGTATCGACCAATCAGAAGTGCTCAGATCTGTATCAACCAATGGTAGTCGAGCACAAGGATCCAAATCTGTTCTGGCCAATCAGAATTGCTCGATCCCAATTCTATTATGTATTTTGAAAATCTGTTAGAGCTTCTAGAAGTTCCCACCAAGTTATTTCATCTCTGGGTGCTCACATGGGGTGGAATATGCCTTCGCTTCATGCTTAGAATCTTCAGGAATATCCCTAGGTTTTTAAATGCATTGGGAAGCGTGAAAAAGATTACTGAATTACCCTTGTAAAAGTTGGGAATCTCCAAAATACCATTTCGCATAGTTTAGGGGACTTTTCATGAATCTTGTGACTCTGAGCTCTTTTCGCCGTTCGGGTTACGCTCGAAGGAGTTCTTTTCTTTTCGAAAAGGTCAATCATCTCTTCGAAGAGTTTAGGTGCTCTTCGAAAACTAAGCCCAAGTTTTAGTTCTTTTCGCAGAAGTTCGTGTTCTTTCAAAAGCACTCAGAGTGCATTTTCTCGTCAATTGTTCCATATTTCTTTTCTAGGTTGAGACCAGGTCTTCGCCTCTTCAGTTCAGGACTTTTAACAGCTAGTGAGGTTGTTCCTTCTCTTTCTTCCTTTGGATCGACATGGATTATCATCTTTTTGGTACTTTTTAGCTGCTTTCATGGTTAAGCCTGTCTTTATTGTTATGTAATAACAAACACTTATTTAGTTCTCTCAAAGGTCTATCAAGACCCAGGTTAAGGGGTAAAAAATGGTATTTTTCAGTTCTCAACACACCCCCAAACCTAAGCTTTGCTAGTCCCTGAGCAAAGGAAAAAAAAACATAATGAAAAGCCACTTTTGTAGGGAACACAGTTGCATTTAGCATATGCAACAAGCCTTTTAAACCCCTAGGTGATCCCTAGTGGAGGAGTGAAGTCTCCTGAGGGTTTTCAGTGAAGGTACCCACAAACTTCTTCAATAAATCAGTTAAGATCACTGCAGTTCTGTTACAGCAAACTTTCATCCAATCTGATTATTCACACCTGCATCAGTCATGTTGTAAGAAGATTTTCAAGAAAAACATCAGTTCAAAGCTAAAATTCTGCTATAATTCCTTTTACCATTCAGTCAATTTGTGTCAAAAAGTTATTTACAAGAAAAATTAATGAACAGCTTGCCTTCTATTTAAGAATCCAGCTTTGATGTTACCCCAATGAGTTGATTTCAAACCCAACTCTCTCCAGGATTTTCACTCAACATGCAAGTAAGAGGGTTGTACTATTTCACACGGATCAAGAGCAGTTACAGCCCTCAAATAGGACTGTAAGCATGAGCATAGGCATTGCTTTTTTGGTTCTTAATTCACTGCTCTTTTCACCATAGATTACACAAATTCTTATCTCCATGTGACAGCTCAATCCATCATTGATCAGTAAGTACTTTACTTGGGTTGTAATGTGGCTTATGGGTGAAATTTATCAAGAATAAAGGGGTGGAATGGTGTTCAAAATTGAGAAGTCAGTCAAGGTGAGGAGGTGATAAACACACCTTCTTTAATTCAGCATATTTTCATCTTCTTCTTTGAATTTCCAGAGCCAAAGTGGCCATCTTTTTCTCTTTCTTTTTCAAACTTCCAATGAAATGCCTTCTCTCTTTTTCTTCTCTTTTTTTTTTTTTTTTTTTTCAAAGTAGCATTGACTGGAATGCGACTTTTTTTCTGCTGATACATCATTGCCTTCAATTATTATTCTTCTTTTGTTGTCAAACTGTTACTCAATTCTCCTTTCTTCAGCTTCCTTCCCTTTATCTTTTGACTTCTCAGAGTGAGGGTTAGGCTAAATGAAGTTGATGAGGTTATTTGATGAGGTTTCAAAGAAATCTTAGATTTGTAAAGCTCAAATGGTGTGTATCAAGGGCAGTTTCAAAAGGTGGGGCTTTGTAAGGTTCAAACTGTCCAAAAGGAGGCCTTACATCATGTCTTTAATATCACGATTGCTGTCAAATTATTTCAATTGGGATATGTGTAACTTCTAGTGAAAGTAAGCAGGTTCAATCAGTCCCTAGAGCAGAAAAAATTGTCAATTCATACCTCTAATGAATACATTTCAGGCCCAAACCTCACTGGGTGTGGTTTTCTATCAAATTCCTGAGGTATATCATCACTGTTTTCCCTCTTTTTAGGTTTACTAAAACATCAATTTTCTTTTGGAAATTTTCTGACATTCACTTCATGAAAGTATTAGAATTACACTAGAAATTAATTTCAAAAAGTTTTTAACTTCTTCATTTTTTTCAAAACAGCAAGTGTGAAATTACTTCATTTTCGAAAATTCCACTGATCATAAGCTGTATTGATGTTAACTCAATTATTGATTATTGACATTTCTGCCACACCCCCAAACCTAAGGGGAACAGGGGTCCACACTGGTCCAAAGCAAAGAAAAGAAACAATCAAGAAAAAAAATCATAATGACAAGAAGAAAGAACATAAATGCACAGTAATTTCACAAGAAAAATAAGAATTTTATATTACAAACTCATAACACAGATAAGTACAATGTGATTTAATAACTGGTGTCAAAATCTGTATCATAAGTTGGTTCAATGGGATCAGAACTGGAGTCACTGTCAGAGTCAGAAGTAGAATTAGTATTGGAGTCTGAACTTGATTTAGCCTTCTCCTGGATTGTGTTTTGCAGCTCAGTGTATTCCTCTGATTTGATCTTTTTGGTGAGGCCAATGTACTTTCCAGGTCTAGTAGTCCTTAGTTTTTCCTGGTCAAGCTGTGCTTGCAACATGGTCACCTTGTGCTGCTCACTCCAAACCATCTAAAAAGTTTGACCCAGCAGGTCCTTCATTTTCTCTCTCTCAAATTTCATGAATAACTCCAATTTCCAAATCTGGTTTTCATAAGGGGTTCTAATGTAAGCTTGCAAATCAGCTAACCCCTTGAGGACATCTCTACAGATATATGGATTTTCTTCCATGGCCCTTCTGAGGGTGGCAAATCTGGGAAGGGGAATGGAATGGTAGGGGACCAAAGGTATCCCAGCTGTGGGAGTGGGAGAAGAAGTGTCCAGAAGGATGACTTCAGGGTCGGTCTGAGTGGCTTGATCAGAGAAAGTGAGGAGTGGTGAAGGGGACTCAACCAGAGGTACTTCAGGTTCAGTTTGGGTAGCATGGGCAGTAGTGGTGAGGGTGGGCAGATCAACCAATACTACCTCAGGTTCAGTTTGGGTAGCATGGTCATCAACAGCAGGTAGTTGTGTGGGATGTGGAAGCTAAGGTTTGGAGAAGGTCATTGGTAATGATCGGTTTCGGTGTTGATCTGTAGTTGGGCTTGGATGGATTGGAGGAAGGTAAGTATTTGGCTAATAGATTCAGGTGTGGGGGAGGTATGCATAGCAGGGACTGGTAAAACTGAAGTGGATGGTGGAGGTGCAATGGGTGAAATGGCTATAAAGGGAGAAGTAGGCAAGTGAGTGAAATGAGGAGGGTCAGGTATAGGGACAGGTTCAAGCCCAACGTTTTCAAAAATAGACCCCATTAATGAGGAATAAGCCTCTGTAGTGAAAGGCTCAGGTTCAAGGGTATGGGATACTTGTGTGTGGGTCAAGGAGCAGAACTTGAGAGGCTTTGGAGCAGAGGAGTACAAGGAGATTGCGCAATAAAATCTGTGGCCAAATCTTGGGCATTGGTGGGAGAAATTGGTGGTGTGAGTATGGTTGGAGTGGTTGGTGTAGAGGGGGAATCTGCAATTGGGATAATGGTGGGTATGGGAGATGGGACAGCTGGGATAGGTGAAGTGGCAGGAGCTGGACTAGGTGAGGAGGGTAAAACGCCAACTTCTTCAAGAATTGGTGCAGCTGAAGAGCTGGTCACCATAGGAAGGACAACTTCTTCAAGAATGGGTGCAGCTAAAGAGCTGGTCACCTCAGGGTCTGGCAAAGCCGGTTCTAAGGGAGCTGCAGGGGTAGGTTCATGTATGGCAGGCTCACTAACAACTGCAGATGCAGGCTCAGTAGCAATTGCAGGTGCAGGTTCACCTTCCTCTCTCACTCTTTTCAACATTGCTTGGCTTGTAGTCCAAGCCTTTTTCCCAAAATTGTGAGGAGCTAAGACTTCAAATGGCTCCTGGTCATCAATGTCAAACTTAGCTCTTAGGAGGGCTGTGATCAATCTACCAAATGGGATTCACTAATTTACGCTCCTTTTTCAACTTGGCACTAATATCGCCCATGGCTTCAAATTAACATAGGGGCATTGAAAAATTGCCCTTAGAAAATGAAAGAGAGCCTCTAAAATTGGTGTCCTCCTTTCTTGGTCGTGTCTTGACATAAAAAACCGCCTCAAAATTGAATCCATAAAAAAATTGAGGTGCTAGGTCCTCCTCATTATGGATCGTCAAGTTCCAACGATCCCTTGTTAAATGTACCATTTTTCTAAAGGAGGTCGCTCGAGCAAACCAATGGACCAGAAGGATCAAATTGGAAAGGTATCCCCAAAGCATTCCCAATGTCTTCATATGTGACAGTTAGATCGCAATCATCAATAAAGATAACCAGGGTAGGGATATCAACATCTTTTTCAGTGACTTTTACCAAGTTTTGGTACCATAATTTCACCATTCGCGGATAAATTTTCTCTGGCAGAGGGGTAAGGATATTGCTTAGTGAGGCATCTCTCATGTATCTTAAAGATAGTTGACAGTCCGGTTTGTTAATGAAAAAAGTTTCGTCCACAATAAGCTCAGGAATCAGCTTCTGAGCTTCAATGAATGGATTTGGCAGTACCAAATGCATAGGTAGAGGAGGAAGCTCAGGCTCAAGACTAGCAGCTGCAGGGATGGGTTCCTCATGTCTCACTTTCTTCCCTTTCTCAATCCTATCCGCTTTATCCATTGATAGTTTTCTTTTGGCTGAAGTTTTGGTTTTTCCTTTTGGGGTAGGTTTGCTAATTTTAGTAGCAGAAGATTTTGGGAACATGGCAGCCAACGATTTTTCAGAAATCAAATTTTGCAAATAATAAACAGAGTGAATGCGCAGAAAAATACCAAGATCTAGGGTTTTTGATTGAACGTGTTGCTTGCTTGTTGAAATCCACCAGACCAGAAGCTAAAATCCTTCTCTGAAAGCTCAAATGATCGAACAAAGGTGAAGAAAAGTGTGGTTGAATTCTAGAATCACGCAAGGAAAGAAAGAAATAGGGTTTCTGTGGAACAGGACGTTCTCAGAAAGCTTTCGAATATGAAACCCTTACTTCGAAAGGGTTTAAATATGCTCAAAGTTAATTTCACAAAGTCCTTTTTAAGTTTTCGAAAAGTTCCCAAAACAGACCTTTTTTACAACTGAGAATGGCATCACTACCATTCGAAAAGCTAATAGCTTCAGAAATAACTTTTCGAAAAGAAAATAGCTTCAGAAACAACTTTTCGAAAAGAAAATGGCTTCAGAAATAACTATTCAAAAAGCAAATCCTTGCTTTTGAGCAGTTCGTTATAAATCCAGATTCTTTTCGAAAAGTAAATTGATCTTTGCGAAAAGACAATTTTTACTTTGCGACTTTACTTTTCACATATTTAGACCTTGCGAAAAGAGAACAAACATGAATAAAAATAGAGAAAAAGAAAACTAAGAAAAAACTATGAAATAAAAACATATTGTACAGTTGTATACCATCAGATTTGGGGAGGCTCTTGATGATAGATGGGTAGCACAGTGTCATGGGGTCGCACTTCCGCAACCTCAGTCCCGTGCGGCACCTAACGCATGCTTCGCTAGGTCAGCCTACTTCTGATAACAATCGTCGCGAGGGCGTCCTTCGATGCGCTTTCAACCCGTGCGGTGCTTCGCTACCGTGTGCAACGAAGCCAACCCATCTGCACATCAGCTCTGATACCACCCGCCTAAAGGACGGGAACTCCTCCCAACATGGTTACCTCTATTTCACGGCCTACCATTCAGCTCATCGTGTCCCTTACGACACGCTAATCTGCGCCGCTGCACTAACTTGACCTGCTCAAGCTTCACCCTGTGCATTGCACTAGTACCTCGCTCGCCTGCTGAACCAAGCCCACAGCCTTGTGCCTCCCGCTCGCGTGCCCCACTGAGTCCCACGCAGCTCGCCTTCATGTGCATTCTGAATTACTAGCACACGTTAATCTTTAGCCCACATGCTGTCGTGCTCAACTGAGTCCCACGCAGCGCCTTTGTGTTGTCTCGCGAGATTGCCCAGCCGTATGCACCGTGACGCGTAGTTCGGGGCCATACATCAACCTCCCTCGGGTTCCACACGGCATCACTGCATCGATGTCCTAGGCCCACCCTTTAAGGCCTAGGAGACACTTGCGCCCCCTCTGGCAACGCAAGGCCCCGTGTGCGGGGGAATAGCTCTCTAGCTCCCTTCCCCTATATAAGGGTAAAATAGTCATTCAGCCAGAATGGTAGGAGAACCTCAAACCTATTGGTTTGATATACCGCAACGCCTCATGTATCACTAGCCCACCTTAGCTATGTCGCGTCCGTGTCGCGATCGTGACACTCCGTGTCGTACTTTCATGCGCATCGCGTCGCCCTCACAGCCGCCGACCACGCCACAAGGCCAACATGGCCCCCATGTCGCGCCCTCCCCGGCACCACATGTCGTGCCACACGCACCACGCCGCAAGCTCGAGTATTGGCCCCGTCACATCCTCCACCACTCCATAAAATGTCAACGTCCTCGTTGACGCATGAACATAGTGAACTGACCCCGCCAACTCCTCCCAGCTTGTTAGCAACACAATTCTAGTTCTTAGGCCCGCACCTTCCCACAAGCTCCCCACTGTCACCCCGGTCGGGTCAACTTGGTTCTGCTGTCACAAGGCCCTCACCTGTTAACTAGCTCAGGGATGTCGCGTGTCAACTTGACACCACATCGCGTGCCTCCGCACCAATTGTTCAAGGATGTCGCGTGCCCTCTTGACACCACATCGCGTGCCTCCGCACCAGTTTGCTCATAGCATCATCGCTTCTGGATCGAACTTGGCTCTGATACCAAAATGTCACGGGGTCGCACTTCCGCAACCTCAGTCCCGTGCGGCACCTAACGCACGCTTCGCTAGGTCAGCCTACTTCTGATAACAATCGTCGCGAGGGCGTCCTTCGACGCGCTTTCAACCCGCGCGGTGCTTCGCTACCGCGTGCAACGAAGCCAACCCATCTGCACATCAGCTCTGATACCACCCGCCTAGAGGACGGGAACTCCTCCCAACATGGTTACCTCTATTTCACGGCCTACCATTCAGCTCATCGTGTCCCTTACGACATGCCAATCTGCCCTTTGCACTAACTCGCTGCTTCAAGCTTCACCACGTAATCGCCGCACTAGTACCTCGCCGTCTTTCAACCAAGCCCACAGCCTTGTGCCTCGCGCTCGAATGCCCCACTGAGTCCCACGCAGCTCGCCTTCGTGTGCATTCCAAATTACTAGCACACGTTCATCTTTAGCCCACATGCTGTCGTGCTCAACTGAGTCCCACGCAATGCCTTTGTGTTGTCTCGCGAGGTTGCCCAGCCGTATGCACCGCGACGCGTAGTCCGGGGCCATACATCAACCTCCCTTAGGTTCCACAAGGCATCGCTGTGTCGACGTCCTAGGCCCACCCTTTCAGGCCTAGGAGACACTTGCGCCCCCACTGGCAAAGCAAGGCCCCGTGTGCGGGGGAATAGCTCTCTAGCTCCCTTCCCCTATATAAGGGTAAAACAGTCATTCAGCCAGAATGGCAGGAGAACCTCAAACCTATTGGTTTGACATACCGCAACGCCTCATGCATCGCTAGCCCACCTTGGCTATGTCGCGTCCGTGTCGCGACCGTGACGCTCCGTGTCGTACCCTCATGCGACCGTGTCGCGTCCTCGCAGCGCGACCACGTCGCAAGGTCAACATGGCCCCATGTCGCGTGCCCTCCTGGCACCACATGTCGTGCCACACGCACCACGCCGCAAGCTCGAGTATTGGCCCCGTCACAACAGGCTCCTGGGTATTTTCAATGCATGGTTTGAGCCTCTGACCATTTACTTTCAAAATTCTTCCATTACTTGGATCTAAAATGTCAACAACTCCAGAAGGAGCTGCATGAATGACAGTATATGGCCCTTCCCATCTAGATCTCAGCTTTTCAGGAAAAAACTTAAGTTTTGAGTTAAATAACCATACCTTAGAGCCAGCTGTGAACTCTTTTCTCAACAAATTTTTATCATGGAAGGCTTTGAGTTTCTCTTTGTAAACTCTTGAATTTGTGTATGCATCCATTCTCAGCTCCTCCAACTCAGCAAGTTGCAATTTCCTATGATTACCAGCAGTAGTTAGATCCATGTTCAATGTTTTAATGGCCCAAAAGGCTTTATATTCTAACTCCACTGGTAAATGACATTCTTTGCCATAGACCAACCAGAATGGGGACATGCCAATTGGGGTTTTATAGGCTGCCCTATATGCCCATAATGCATCATTCAGCTTAAAGGACCAATCCTTTCTGTCCTTCTTCACAGTCTTTTCCAGTATATGTTTGATTTCTCTATAGGAAATCTCCACTTGTCCACTAGTTTGTGGATGATATGGAGTAGCTACTCTATGAGTCACAGAGTATTTTTTCAATAAAGTTTCAAAATGTTTATTACAAAAATGGCTTCCCCCATCATTGATAATAGCTCTGGGAAAACCAAACCTGGAAAAAATGTGATCCTTTAAAAATTTAAGAACCACTCTGTGATCATTGGTTTTAGTGGTTGTGGCTTCAACCCATTTGGATACATAATCCACAGCTACTAAAATGAAATTACACCCATTTGAAGGAGGAAAGGAACCCATGAAGTCTATCCCCCAAACATCAAATAGTTCAACTACCAAAATAGGCTGTAAAGGCATTGAGTTTCCCTTGAAAATGCTGCCCAATTTCTGGCAGTTCTGGCAAGACTTACAATGCTACAGAGCATCTTTGAAAAGTGTAGGCCAATAAAATCCACACTGCAAAACCTTTGCAGCAGTTTTGTTTCCACTAAAATGACCTTCACAGGCCTGTTCATGACACATAGAAAGTATTCTATGAAATTCTTGGTTAGGGACACATCTTCTTATTATTTGGTCTGCACAACTCTTAAACAGATAAGGATCTTCCCAGATGAAATGTTTAACCTTTGAGAAGAAAAGATCTTTATCCATTTTCTTCCAATGTTGAGGAATTCTTCCAGTAGCCAAAAAGTTGACTATGTTTGCAAACCAAGGAGTGTGTACACTAATATCAAAAAGTTGCTCATCAGGGAAAGATTCATTGATAGGCAACCTATCAATCTCAGCAGTTAAAATTCTAGACAGGTGATCAGCCACCACATTCTGCACACCCTTTTTATCTTTGATCTGTAAATCAAATTCCTGTAATAGGAGAATCCACTTAATTAATCTTGGTTTGGTGTCCTTCTTAGACAGAAGGTATTTCAAGGCAGAGTGGTCAGTGAACACCACTATTTGTGAACCCAAGACATATGACCTGAATTTCTCTAAAGCAAAAACAATTGCCAGCAGTTCCTTCTCAGTTGTTGTGTAATTGAGCTGTGCATCAATCATTGATCTACTGGCATAAGCTATGACATGAGGCAACTTATCCTTTCTCTGTCCAAGGACAGCTCCCAAAGCATAATCTGATGCATCACACATCAGTTCAAAAGGTAGTGAATAATCTGGAGACTGCAATATTGGAGCTGAAATCAAACAGTTTTTTAAAAATTCAAATGCCTTCATGCATTCATTATTGAAAACAAAAGGGACATCTTGGCATAATAAATGACAAAGAGGCTTGGTTATTTTACTGAAGTCCTTAATGAATCTTCTGTAAAATCCAGCATGTCCCAGAAAACTTTTGATTTGTTTAACAGTTTTGGGAGGTGGTAAATGTGCAATTAAATCAATTTTTGCTTTGTCCACCTCAATGCCCTTGTGGGAAACAACATGGCCAAGGACAATGCCTTGGGTGACCATGAAATGGCTCTTCGCCCAGCTCAAAACTAGATTGGTTTCTTCACATCTTTATAACACCAATTTGTGATGATGTAAACACTGGGAAATACTGTCTCCGTAGATTGAAAAGTCATCCATAAAAATCTCCATAAATTGGTCAATCATATCAGAGAAAATGGAGTACATGCATCTTTGAAAGGTAGCAGGAGCATTACAAAGACCAAAAGGCATTCTCCTATAGGCAAAAGTGCCAAAAGGGCAAGTGAATGTGGTCTTTTCCTGATCTTGTGGGTACACAGGAATCTGTTTGTAACCATAGTAACCATCAAGAAAATAGTAATAAGCTTTTCCTGCTAGCTTATCTAAAATCTGATCAATGACTGGGAGAGGGAAATGGTCTTTTCTGGTCATTGAATTTAATTTTCTGTCAGAATCAATCTGCACCCTCCACCCAGTTGTTTGTCTGGTTGACATAAGCTCTCCAGAATCTGAGGTTACAACAGTGATCCCAGATTTCTTAGGTACCACCTGTGTAGGTGCCACCCAAGCTGAATCAGAAATGGGGTAAATGACCCCTGCATCCAACAACTTAACAACCTCTTTCATGACCACTTCTTGCATATGAGGGTTCAGCCTCCTTTGCATTTCCCTAGAAGGCTTTGTATCTTCTTCCAAATGGATTTTATGCATGCAAACAGTTGGACTGATTCCTCCCAAATCAGCAATAGTCCAGCCAATTGCCCTTCTATGTTGTTTCAAAACAATCAACAGCTCTTCCTCCTGCTCCTTTGTGAGGGAGGAAGAAATAATCGCAGGCAATGATTTATGATCTCCTAGAAATACATATTTCAAATTTTCTGGCAACTGTTTCAGTTCTAAATCAGGTGGGCTGAGAAAAGAAGGTAACAAAGGTACCTTAGCTGTTTGGGGAAGGGGAAGAGTAGCAGGTTTCCAAGAAGAGAAACTTGCTGATTGATTATGAGTTCCTTGCACAACATTTACTTCCTCAGACTTGGTACAAACTGTTTCTTCCTCGGAATTTCCCCAAGCATCTTTAGAATTTGTGGTGAAATCTTCACACTGCAGAAACTGTTGTAAAGTCCCTTCTACCAGTTCATCCAATAGATCAACATGAAAACATTCCTCGTGAATTGAGGTAGGTGCATTATAAACATTTAATTTTACCTTCATATTTTCAAATGAGACTTCCATAATACTGCACTGCATTGAATGCAAGCATTTGTCAGAGCTGTGAATGGTCTTCCCAAAATGACAGGGATGGAAGTTTTGCTTTTAGTAGGTTCCATGTCCAAAACTAGAAAATCAGCAGGATAGAAAAATTTATCTACTCCCACCAATACATCTTCAATCATCCCAACTGGCTTTCTTTCAAATCTGTCTGCTAGTTGTAACACCACATGAGTGGGTTTTAATTCTCCCAAACCTAGTTTCTCATATACAAAATATGGAAGTAGGTTGACACTAGCACCCAAATCTAATAAAGCCTTTTCAATGGTATGTTCCCTAATAATGCAAGGGATTGTGGGGATTCCAGGATCTTGAAGTTTAGGAGGTGTGGCAATAGACAACACCTGATTAACTCTTTCCACAGCAAAGACCTTCTTGGATAACTGTATCCTAGACTGTCTTTTGTGAGTGCAAACTTCTTTCAAAAATTTTGCATATGCGGGAATTTATTTGATTGCCTCAAGCAAAGGTAGATTTATCTTGACTTGCTTGAAAGTCTCCATCATTTCATCTATTTTTGTGTTCCCTTTATCAAAAGGGGATACAAATTTCATTGCATGAGGAAATGGCAAATGAGGAACTAGTCCTTCATCTACAGCTTTAGAAGCATTATCAGAATCTTTTTGATTTTTTTGTTTTTCATTTGTTTGATTTTTTTGAGGTACATTAGCACCCCCATTGCTAACATTATGCTGCTCTTGCTGCATATCGTTATCATTTTCCTCATTTTTTTTTTCTTCAGTACCCACTTTGTTATTTATAATTCTTCCACTTCTCAAAGTTGTGACAGTTTTTACTTCTTCATGTGAAATAGAAGCTTCTCCAACCATGAACTGTCCTTTGGGATTGTTCAAAGGTTGGCTGGGTAACTTTCCTTCCTCTCTTTTGGCCAAAGTATTTGAAAGCTGTCCTAATGTTTCTTCAATCATCTTTATGCTCTGGCTGTGAAAGTTCACAGTCTGAGTTAAAGATCCTAAATTCTGGAGTGAATTTAGGACTTGATCTTCAAAAGAAGGGGACCTGGAAGGGATTTGAACTGGAGCAGATTGCTGCACAGGTTGTTGTGGAATGGGCTGCTAAAAATTTGGTTTGGCATAAAAATTCTGCTGATAAGGCTGTGTAGTTTTGAAAGGCATTTGGTTCTTTGGTTGCTGTTGCTGTTGTGATGGATAATTCCCCTGACTCCACCTCAAATTGGGGTGCCCTCTCCATGGATATTCATTTGACTGCATCTGTCCAAATGATTGGGCAGCATGAGCTTGTTCCACCACTAAATTTGGGAACTGTGGTGCAGCAGGACATTGGTCAATTGAATGAGTAGGGGACTGGCATATCAGACATGCCTCCTCTACTCTTGCAATCATTGGGTTTTTAAGTAAGTCCATCAATCTATCAAACTTTGTGGTTAAATTGTCCATCTTTCTTTCCATCTCATTCACCTCATAAATCTTTCCTTTGGTGGTTTGCTGATTGTTCAACCTAGCAGGATTTTCAATATCTCTTGACAGAGATTCCTGTTGAGTTGAGTTTTCACCAATTACTTCAAATAAGTCCCAAACCTCCTCAACTATTTTTTGCAAGTAAGTGCCTCCACAGGAGGCATCCACCATATTTTTGCCTTTTTGATCAATTCCTTGATAGAAGCTTTGAACCAGCTGCCATCGGGGAATTTGATGATGAGGACATTGCCTTAAAAGTTCCTTAAATCTTTCCCATGCTTCATGGAAAGTTTCAGTTGAGTTTTGTGAGAAGGAAATGATACTTTGTCTCAATTGACTTGTTTTAGACATTGGGAAGTATTTGGCTAAAAATTGACACTGTAAATCATTCCAAGAAGTGATCCTATTTGGTGCTAACATAGACAACCATGCTCTAGCTTTGTCCTTTAATGAAAAAGGAAAGAGCCTAAGCTTGGTTGCCTCTGGACCAAGTCCAGCTATGTTGAATGTGTTGCAAAGAGCCAAGAATTCATCCACATGTTTGTATGGATCTTCCTTACTCAACCCATGGAAGGAAGGAAGCATTTGGATAGTCGATGATTTGATCTCATAATTTCCTTCAACAGTAGGAAATTGAATGCAAAAGGGAGAATTATAAGCACCAGGTGCAAAGTAATCCCTCAAAAGTCGAGGTTCTTCACCCATAGTAGCAGAATTCTGTGTTGTTTATCTGGTTCGTAATAGCCTTTCAACTTCTAAATTCAGAGGGACAATCTCAGGGCTGAGAGTCCTACCAAACATACAACTCAGAAAAAAAATCAGATTATTCACAGCAAACCTTCAGAATTCCTTTTTAAGTAGTTTCCCTCCTTCAAAAATGGATATGAATAATTGCACAGATATAAACAATAGAATAGTTTAGTACTGATATAAAACTAAAAATGAAAACTTAGGTCTACCTATTTTAAAACAAATTCCCCGGCAACGACGCCAAAAACTTGTTGTTACCTCTAAGTGTGCATGATTTATTTGTGTTTTGAAAATAAATTTGCAATTGCTAAGTTATACTGATTGTGGAATATAAAAAAGGGTAAAGAAATATCAGCACAGAGGGAAGTGAATTATCCTGCAAGATCAGGATCAATTGTAGCAAGTTTTAAATGTAAAGGAGTAAAAGATCGTCCACAGAGAATTTGTTTAAAATGTAAGATAAACCTCCAGATCTGAGCTACCAGATCTGGCCTCTTATCCTATCTATAAAGCACATAAGATGGGAGGTTGAATTTGTCACATTAACTAAATGATAAAAGTAAAAGTTAAACTAAATGATCCAGATCTGAGTTGGGGGAATTTTGAGGTAAACTTATAAAAATGGAGAAATAATATCTAACTTTGATTCGGTCCTTGAAACACAATGAGAATGACTGCAGATCAAAAGAGAAATGATCCAATCTTCATCTGGCTACAAGCACAGATGTAAGAGAAATAAATCTAACTCAAGGATTAGATTTAGGCTTATGGCTATGGTCTGTCCACTTTAATGGCCACAGACCATCCGATAGTCTTTAATCTAAACCCTTAATTTAGAACAAGAAACATCACTACAAATGCCGTGAGAGATTAGGTTACAAACACTAATTCTCACAGGATTAATGAATCAAGGGAAATTGCATGAAAAACAGTAAATCTAAAGGAGTCTAATGAATAAGGAGATCAGAGGGAACCCTTAACATGAGTCCAATTAAGAATGTACGGTTTACAGCAACCTTTTCAAATTCACCATTACAATTACAGAGCACAGCTTAAACAACTCTTAGATTTGTAGTCTTGAATACAACTCTCTTTTGAATTACAGAAGTATCTCACAGCTCTCAATTGCAAGTAAAAGTGAGGCTATTATAGGGATTTCAGACAAACTATCTGATTTGGAAATGGGGGAATAGGAATGAAACTCAAAATCTGGACACCCAAATTGGGCAAATGGTTCATCTATTTATAGTTTTCCCCAGGTCTAGCTCAGATGCGTATCGACCAATCAGAAGTGCTCAGATCTGTATCAACCAATGGTAGTCGAGCACAAGGATCCAGATCTGTTCTGGCCAATCAGAATTGCTCAATCTGGTTCAGCCAATCAGGCGACATAAGCATCAATTCTGTTATGCATTTTGAAAATTTGTTAGAGCTTCTAGAAGTTCCAGCCAAGTTATTTCATCTCTGGGTGCTCACATGGGGTGGAATATGCTTTCGCTTCATGCTTAGAATCTTCTGAAATGTCCCTAGGTTTTTAAATGAATTGGGACGCGCGAAAAAGATTACTGAATTACCCTTGCAAAAGCTGGGAATCTCCAGAATACCATTTCGCATAGTTTAGGGGACTTTTCGCAAGGTACTGTGACTCTTAAAGCTCTTTTCACAACGTTCAGGTTCTGCTCGAAAGGAGTTCTTTTCTTTTCGAAAAGGTCAATCATCTCTTTGAAGAGTTTAGGTGCTCTTCGAAAACTAAGCCTGGAGTTTTTAGTTCTTTTCGCGGAGTTCAGGTTCTTTTCGAAAAGTTCAGATTCTTTTTGAAAAGCACTCTGTAGTGCATTTTTCTGTTCGAATTATTCCATACTTCTTTTCTGGGTTGAGACCAGGTCTTCGCCTCTTCAGTTCAAGCCTTTTAACAGCTAGTGAGGTTGTTCCTTCTCTTTCTTCCTTTGGATCGACATGGATTATCATCTTTTTGGCACTTTTAGGCTGCTTTCATGGTTAAGCCTGTCTTTATTGTTAGCTGTAACACAAGCACTTAAAACACTTATTTAGTTCTCTCAAAGGTCTATCAAGACCCAGGTTAAGGGGTAAAAAATGGTATTTTCCAGTTCTCAACAGCAATCATGGCCCATTGTTGTTCCTTGGATGCCTCGGGGTGTGTACACGGAGATTGGAGCATTAGAGTGTGTGCCCTAGTTCTGGAAGTTTCCAGACTACCCCTGCAGAAGTGGGGGGAAGTTAAGATCCTGAGCCTTACTAGCTAGCAAGAGTTTTCACGTCTTGTCGCGTGATATAGTTTTCATCGCGGGATTAAATTGACTTGAAGCTCTTGTAGTCGCGGGACAGATACTTTGGTCATCGCGAGATTGCTCTGGTCGTCGCGGGATTGCACTTTTCATTTGACTGGGCGCCCGCAGTTTATTTCTTGGTGAATCTCGCAGGGATCCTTGCGACGAAGCAATTGCATCATCCATTTAGATTACACTAGCAGTCCCGTGAAGATCTGCATCCCCCGACCACTGCGCAACAGCTGCGCGTAGGAATGCCTGGAGCTCGCTCTCCTCAGTGAATCGCGGGAAGATTAAATGCTCCTCTCTTGAGCTGTGTGAGATTGCGCAAGCGCTTATAACTGATCCTCGTGAGAACTACGCGAAGTTTGCTTTCTGGGCCCTTCTGTCATTAATCTGCGTGAGAATAGCACGAGCAGTTGGTGTGTTGCCTTCAGAAACCCACGACAATTGTGCGAATCATTTTTCTCTGAAACAATTGAACCCTATGACATCTGCGCGAGGCTCACTTCTTGATTTGTTGCTACTGTGCTTTGCCTATGCTACAGCCAATTCTCTGTCTGGATCTAACTTCCTCTCTTCTGAGGAACTTCTGGGACAAAAGTAGGCTTCTTGGCATGGTTAGGGCCTTATCTACAGCTGCTTCTTATTACCTACAAAATGGGCTTAACATACATTTATTAAATGACTAATGTCTAACAGAGATTAAGTTAAGGGGTGAAAAGTGGTACTTTTTAGGTCTTAACACTAACCCTTAGATGATTGATGTTTGCACATGTTTTGAGTTAGGAGTAGTGTGTTGTACATACATTTTCTAATATAATGCAATATCTTTTTGTTACTTCTGTGTACTTGTTCTTTGTTTCATTTTTGTTTGTTTGTTTATGTGTCTGTTAATGTATTGTGTATTTTTTTCTCTTTTATAGTTTATGTTTTGTTAATTTTTAGGTTTTATGGTTGCTGCACATCTCACCTTTGAATCAGTGAGGACACTGCTCCTCATAGGTTTGGGGGTGTGGCAAGCTCTGCCAATGAAATAGTTAACCTAAGTGCAGCAGATGCAAGTGAGCAAGATAAAAACAGAATCATGTTCACCTAAGAATCATTAGAAAAATGAGAAATTTATAACTTTTACAGACTTTTAGGCATTACAATCTTTTAAGTTTTAACTTTTCCTTGATGTCAACACCAAGTAAACTCACCTATATTAGTACTGAGTGAATCATTAAAGAGTGAAAAAGGTAAGGACATACTTAAAAGTTCAATAGAAGACCATAACCAGTGAGAGTTGGGCCTAGAAAAATATTTTTTTCCTTCCTTCGAGGAGTGGCTGAGGTAATTTTTCTAACTCTAAGGACTGGCTGAGGTAATGCCCTCACTAGAAGTTAGGCACCTCCAAGTTGAAGCAACTGACAGTACTCATAAAACCTAGGAAAGGATCAAGGCTTTCTCTTGGACTGTTTGAGCTTAAACAGGCCAAATCCTTCAATTGCCCTTGAGCACACACCTGCTGAGCCTTAACTACTAATTTTCTACAAAATACACCCGAGTACTTGTACCTGAACCTATGGACCTGATTCAAACCTACCCTCACTCTAAGAATTCAGAAGGTAAAGGAGAAGGAGCTAAAGATAGACAAGATAGAGTCAACATTGGGTGAATGGAGAAGAGATACCTAAAGTAGAGCAGTGTAGCAGCTGAGGGAAGAGGTGGCAAGTCACAAAAACAAAAAAAAAAATAAAAATAGAAAGAAAAATACAAGAAAAGAAAGAAAAACAATAATGAAGAGGCGTGAGAGAAGAATCAAGAGGATAAGTTCATTGGAAAAATTAGAATGAAGAGGAGAAACTGGCCACTTCAAGGCTGAAAATTCTGAAAGAAAATGAAAGGTACTGAACTACAAGGGGGTGAAGTCATGAATCACTTCCTTCACCTACTTTTCTCAAATTTTGAACCCCTTTTCAACCATACTTTCTTTATAACCCACTTCATAAGCCACATCACAACCCAGTTAAAAGGCCTTGTGATCTAAAGCGAATGAGCTGTCATGTAGAGACAAGAAGTTGTCCAATCTATGGTGAGGATATGCCAATGATGCCAGGACTTAAGTGCTTTTCCAATGCTCATGCTTACAGACCCATTTGGGGGCTGTAATTGCTGTTAAGCTTGAGAGAAAATGAAACCCTCAAGGTCCCTTGTGAGAGTATGCCCTGGTGAGCAGTGGGTCTGATGTTGAATGTATTGGGCATAGCCTACAACCTAATTTTTGAATTAATGATGAGCTCAGTGCTGACATACATGTGTCATCCCCCTTATTGTGAGCTAATTGGAAATGTTGTGCACTCAGGTAGAGTTTGTGATGATTAAATGTCTGTGCTTTTCATATCCAAATTCCTCACATTTTTATTTGAATCATTGGTGAACTGATGCTCTATTTCTTGACAGCTGACCTGATAATATTGCACCTTTGTTAACTGTTTCATTGAGAAGTTTGTGGGTATCTTCACTGAAAACCCTCAGGAGACTTCACTCCTCCACTAGGGATAACTTGGGGGTTTAAAAGGCTTGGTACATATGCTAAATGTATCCGTGCTCCCTACGAAAGTGGCTTTTCAATTTCTTAGAATAGTTGTTTTAATTTTCCCTTGCTCAGGGACTAGCAAAGATTAGGTTTGGGGGTGTGTTATTCACTGAAAAGTATCACTTTTCACCTCTTAACCTAGCCTTTGATGGAACTTGAAGTCCACTAATAAATATGTGTTAAGTATGTTTTACAGTTGGTAATAAAATGTGCAGCTTAATACAAAATCCTTACTTTTTGGCCCAAAAGAGAGAGAATACAAGCAAAGATGGCAGCTAAGCCAAAGCCTGATGGAACACCTTGGTAGTGCTCACCATGGTGACTCACTGTTGCTGATCATCATTAACCAATCTAGCAGATGAATGAAGATTAGCTGAGAAGGGAGGAGAATGTGACAAGAAAAAGTGCAATGCACTAGAGCAGTAAAAGATAGACTTCGCAGAGTTGAGGAACTTCCTCGCGAAGCTAAAGATGTAGTGGAAGAGGCCCTCGCAGAGATAAGGCATGCAATCAAGAGGCGAGTTGTAAAGCCATCATGAAGATCTCGCGGCTTAGAACTCTCAGAATCTGCCCTCGCGAAGCTCTCGCGAAGATCGAGCCCCAAAGCAACTTCACGGAAAACACTGTGAGCTCATATGCACAAAGAATCAAAAGTCACCTCACGGAGTTCTCCCGTGGCCCTGGATGAGAGAGACGCCCAGAATTCCTCTCACACAGATCTCGCGCACCATCGAGCCTTACAAGTTACAACACGAGTGCAGGAGCTCACCTGCGCGAGTACTTAGCGAGAAAGAGCTTTTGAAGCTCTACTGCGCGAGAAATCCTGGCGCTCCAGATTATCTTCACGACAGCACAGCGATGCGAAGCAATTGCGCAATTCACTAAAAGTTCTACTACGCGAATGAGCCCTTCCCATCAGCCAAAGCCAACTCTGCGAAGGCAAAGCAGCTGCGTGAATGAGCTAAAAGAAAATCTCAGCCTCACGAAGCACGAGCTCTCAACTTCTCAATTTTATTCAAGGACCTTTTGGGAATTTCCCAAGGCTAGGGCACACTTCCTGAGGTATGGATTTTAAGGCATACATCTCGAGGCATTCAAGGGTTGTAACAGTGCAACGTCTGCTGAAAAAATTAGGGTTAATCTCTTAAGAGCCAAGGCCATTTTCAAAGAGTATATAAGCTATACTTAGAGTTTATTATTTTTATCTTTCCTTCATCCTCTTCCGACTGAAAGCTTTAGCAGGCTAGGGTTAGGGGTTAATCACCTTTTGTTTCCTATTTTTTCTTCTCTCTTAGCTCAACACTTGTTGGCTAATTCCCCTGTAAGCAGCTAGGTCTAGTTTTATTTCAGTTTTGTAATATATTTTTGTATACATTGGGATCTTGGACGAGCAGTTGTGTATGGGCTACAGCCAGGAGATAGCTCATTGTAAGTTTTGCTATTATCAATGAGCTGCTGTTTTAATGCTTAATCAAATCTATATATCTTATGATTTCTTTAGATGTCTATAGGATCCATGTATTTGGGACTAGCCCATTTAGTTTCTAGTAGGTCTTTTATCTACCATCTAATTTCTCTTGGTTTGATAGACACATGGAAAGCAATGTTGGATCTGTAGTGAGATCTAGGGAGCTCGGAGGCCTACAGACCATGGTGGTTGCAACAATTTTCATGTTCTTTCTCAGGCCTTTGCGGGATGGACAGACCAATGGGATATCCTGTGACCATTAAAGTGGACAGAGTATAGCCCTAAGGTTGTGTCCATTCACATGTTTGAGAAGGATTCTTCTCCCCTGCACATGAGCTTCTAGAGCCTTGTGAGGAGGTTTGTACAGTACCTGGTTCCCTTCTGTTCTACCTAATCGATATCAAATGTTAGATCTGATCTCTTGTAGTAATTACAGCTTGAGGCTGAGTCATTGCAGGTTGTTTGTAGCAATGAGCAGCTAAGCTAAAGGCCTTATTCAATCTGTTGCATGGTCTTTTTTACGGGCACTAGTGAGTAGTATGCCTTAGGCAAGTACTTAGGATCTTATGGGTTGGAATACCTATGGATGTCAGCCAAGTCTGTGCACAAATCTGGGGAGCTTGTAGTACTGGCATTACATAGTGCTGCAATAGTATTCATGGCTAAAGCTGGTCTAGTGGCTGTGGAAATGATCAGTCCACTCTTTTGGATTAGACTATCAAATTTCTGGTTTAACTAATGGGATTTGACAGACTCTATCGGATACCCTGTGACCATTACCGTGGATAGAGTATAGCCCTAAGAGCGCCCCAAATGGCATGGGTTAAATTGGGAGCTTATACCTTGTTGATGCTTTTAATAGCGTCTCAGTAAGGAGTACTACAGAGATAGACTAAATCTGAGTTACATTACTGTATCACTAACTCTAGCTTAACCTACTTCTCATAATTTTTGTATTTTATTTTGACACACACTACCACCATCTTCTTCTCAACCCTTTCTTTAGGATAGGCTTGCACTTTATTTTTTCTTTTTGTGTAAATTTAGTGTAGTCGTGACACCCAACTCCCTTCTCTTAGGATTGTGAGATCTGTAGTCAGATTTGGAGGCCTACTATTAGTGCCCACTTTGGGCTCTTGATCACTTTCTCTGTGGGACAAACTCTTACTTATCAAAACTTGCTACAAGAGACCCTGAATCTTGCAGGTCTAGGATTACTTTGATTGTGCTGAATCCATTCTTTTGTATTACTTTGTTTTCAATTGATTTCTACCACACAATAACATAAGCACACTTTCACGCCAAGTAGTCAAACAATATGGCCCTGGTAAAATTGGGCATGAACTGGGTAGATGAGGGGATATGGGGTGGGTTGGAGAAATTAGGTGGGGCATTGGTGAATGTGGGTGGATTGGGTATATATTGGGATGATGAGGGATGGGGTATGGATGTGGGGGATGAGAGAGAAAAGCTGGTCATGTCCCCGACAAAAATGGGCATGACCTGGGTAGATGGAGGGACATAGGGGGGGTTGGTAAAATTAGATGCGACATGGGTAGATGCGGGTGGATCAGGTATGTGTTGGGAAAATGGGAAATGGGGCATGGTAGATGTGAATGGGAGATGTGGTTGATTTGGCATGGATATGGGGGGGGGGGATGGACATGGATTGGGAAGATGATGGAGAATAGGGTGTTGAATTTTGAGTGTTTGAGAGGTGGTGGAGGGGAAGATGGGTCCACCGAAGGGCCCGGTGACAGTAAACAGAGATTGGGTAAGGGGAATGGATGTGAAGGCCTCTTCTATATGGGAATGAGTTGGGGAATGTGGTGGGGATGAATCGGGATCGGCGTAGGCCAGGTCCACTGCCCACGACATGGCTTGGTATTGAATAGGGTACGGTGCCTCGGGTGAGCCTCGTAAATTTTCCTCCATCTTCCCCTATGGGATGACGGAGGTGAAGGTGATGCCGTTATGCCAGCACCACAAATCCCTATTTTGGTTTTTTTGATTATTTAATTTTTTGGAATTTTTTTTGTAAATGAAATGATTTAAGGATTTTAGGGCCTTTGAATTCCCGTCTCGGTTGGCTTTCGTACCCTAAATAAGTCTCGTTGCAAGACCCCGGTACGCTTTGAAAGAATCATAGGGAAGCCCTGTGATCTAGTAAAGGCATGGAAATCGATGCAAACAACCTGATCTCCCGTAGCGGGTTAAAAAGAAGTCACCTTCCTTTGACCGACGGGAGCGTATTGAGTGTTGGATAATGTGAAACCTAAATAGAGGTGCTAAACCACTAATCGAGAAATCCGGGATGGTGAGATAGGCCACAGATTCGGGCTGCACTGCTTAAAATAGGCTTGGCACAAGTATTAGATGCGCTAGGCAAAATTGCTCAAATTCTAAGCTTGGCGCATGTATTAGTTGTACTAGAGCAAAACTAGGTAATTTTTGCTTGGCGCATGTACTAGTTGCGCCAGGCAAGACAGTGGGGTCAAACAGGTTTGACAACAAAAACAACAGCCCGAAATGAGTCTCTTTTTTTGGTTTTTTTGGAAGCCATGCTTCCGAGGACAGCTTGCTTAATTGCATCGGGTCTCTTCTCACTGAACCTAAGGGATACAAGGCCGATGCGGGTCCACAAACACTCTCTCCCACGAGTTTTAGGCTTTGTAATGAGATAGGTTACCCACCCAATATATCTCCAGCGCAAGCGCTTTCTTAGATACTAGGTGGGCTGGTACTTTTCTAGATCATCACCACTAGAGGCTGCTGCAGTACTAAGAATCGGGTGTTTGTATCTTTGCCTAGAAAAACTCAACCCTTGAAAATCTAACCCCGCAAAATTCAATCAACTCCCCTTTGTTGGTTCAATTTTAATTTTCAATTTTTTGAGGAGTTTTCTTTAAAGTCCAAAAATGAGTGGTGATGATCCCGTGCAGCCTCTACGGGCCGGCGTCCACTGATAGTATATGATCACGAGAAAGTAAATGTGCACATAGCCCCGCCAAACGGCTAAGGCTTTTAAATGCCGAAAAAATTAAAGAAACGTAAAGGCAAAGAACAAGTAGGCCCGCCAATTGGCTAAGGCATGTAAATGACGGGAAAAATAAGTAATTTTAAAGACGATGCGCAAGTAGGCCCACCAATCGGCTAAGGCTCGTAAATGACGTAAAAGTAGGGGTGAGAAAATTGACGGAATGGTAAGGGTGAGTAAAAAAATAAAAAAAATAGCAATAAGGTTAGTGAAATGAAATAAAAAGGCCAAAATTCAAGGGAAAGCTCTACCAGCTAGTTCCCAGCAGAGTCGCTATTTGTGCAACCGTGGATTTTTAATGATCCCATCACGACGATGCGAGTGATTCGTACTCGCGAAAAATTTAGAGTCGCCACTCGGAGCTTTTAGTGTCCTCGGAAACCTAAATCAATATTAAATACACCGAATTGCCAAATATGACTCTGATTAACCAGTTTACGCCAAAGGCTCTTTGGTAGGGGCTTCGGTTATCGATCGGGAAGGTGTTAGGCACCCGATCAACCCGCTTAATGTGGTCTCTACTTATGGCCAAAATAAAAATAAAATAAAATAAGCAAAAAAGTCCTTCCTCTTGCCCTAGGGCACCAAAATCCTATTTGTGCCCCTCCGTTCCTACCAAAATTTCAGCGGCATAATAGCACAAATGTGAGGATAGAGGAAGAACAAAGAAGGTAGAGGAGTAGAGGGGAGAGCTGGAGCTCTCGGGCCCTTGTTGCACCTCTGTGGTTCCTTGCATAGCCATGCTTCAGTGTGCTTCCAATGGCTTGTATGGTTAGAACAAGGGTTCTAGCTCCTAAGGCTTGATAGCTAAGAGGTTGAGAAGGAAGGCTAGAGGATGGATCTCACCGAAACTAGGAGATTTTTGAGGAAAGGTAATGTCTAAAGAAGGTTTGGGAATTATGGAATTTGTATGCAAAAGGGGGCACCAAAGGGAGAGGGAGCTTCTTTCTTAATCTTCTCTCTTAGGAAAATTTTCAAGCCCTTTCAAAGGGAGGGGTACCTCTCTATTTATAGGAAAAGGGGAGGTTAGGAGGTGCTTAGAGGCTAAATTGGTTTATCAATTAGGTAATCTAGCATCTAAGGTTTCCTAGGCTTTCAAGAGCTTAAAAAAGTGTGAAGGTTACTTCAATGGTGGATGATGGGGTAGTGTTTCAAATCATTTAAGGGTTGCAAATAGGATAAGGAAGGGTGCAATAGAACCTGTGATACACACCCAGGACATCAAGATGTCAACAAGTAAAACCCCAAAGATAAAATTTGAGCAAAAAACCCAAGGTTATTATAGGTAAGCTTGGCGCAACTAACAGATGTGCCAGGCAAAGGTACAGTAAAACAGTGTCAAAACAGTGCTTGGGAAGTTCCTTGCCCGCGAGGGGATCCACTTGTGCTTGGCACAACTAATAGTTGTACCAAGCCATTTTTGGGGAGAAATGGCTTGGTGCAAGTATTACTTATGCCAAGTACACAATACCTTCTCGCAAAGTTCTCACGTGGTTCAAGGCAGGCCTCACGAGGTTCCCATGTTGCCCATTCTTGTGCCCAAGCTTTGAATCGCCGTAACTTTTGATACGTACCTCGGATCGGGGTGATTCTTGGCTTGTCTGAAAGCTGGTGACTTCTACTTTTCAATGGTATATGATTCAATCATAGTAGAAGATCTCAGCTATCCCAGTGTACCACTCTTGATCATTGCCTAGGAAAGTCAAGGTATGGGTTCAGAAGGGTTTCTAAAGGTTGGGATTGGTTTTTAAAGGTTCAAGGAGGTTTTTAATGGACCAGGGGTGATTCCTAAGGGTTTGGGATAACTCCTAAGGTTGTGGGAAGGTTCCTAAGGTTATGGTACCTGCCATTGGAAGTTCGAAAGTCTGCCACTCTCAAAGTATGCTTCGATCAGACCTTGGGCCAAATTTGGGTTTCTACACCTTGATACTAAAGTCAGTTTTGTAACAAGATGTTGATTAAATTCTAGGGATCCAAGATTTCCAATTAATCATGTGTGGAACTTCTGGGTGGCACAATTGGTAACAAGGGAACAGATGAGTCGGCTTTCCTAGAAATTCGTGTGGGAAAGTCGGGTCGTCACATGCGCATATGTGATTAGGGTGGTGCCGGGTATGCCACCCTGATGAGTAGTCAGGCCCGAGCCACGGTTGGGGGTGTCAAGCCCCCCATGCCTCCTAGTCCATTAGACGAGCTGAGTGCCGACGCGGGCGCGCGCCACATTTACACTAATATACTTGTTTGGGTATAGGCATTTCAAATTCTAAATTCATTTCCCTTTTCATGTAATTTTCCATATGTTTTTTTTATAAAAACATTGCAGAAATTGCTTTAATTATGGAAACGATTAAATTATATTTATCAAAGTAGTCATGGAAACTTTAATTAAATACTATCAATTTAATTTCCCATTTTCATTAACCTGATCGGGCATATTCAGGCTTACGACTTGATCGTAATAATTTCAAATGTGAGCGGACATATAACGAAAATTATTTTTCTTAAATAAAACATTAAAAGGTCCATTTCACTTAAGTTCAAATACAAAGTTACATTATCATTTTTCAAAAATACTAAACTTAAAACAAAACCAAGGTAAAGGAAAAATCCTATTAAAATAAGGGCAAGTGTTGGTAGCTCCATGAACAAAATAAGTTTAACTTTAACTCATTAACAACGTCGGATTCCTTCCTTTTCTAGCTCCTCTATTCCTGACTAGGTGACTGCTGATTGGTCTCTAGAATTTTTAGGTCATGAAATGATCGCAAGCGGTGAAACTTAATAAAGGCTTAGTTAGCATTGTCATAGGTCTCTAGTACAAGTAGTATACAGAGATTCCATAAGTGCATGTACAAGTGGGGTTTTCATCAGTTGTGATATTATGACTAAGCATTAGACAGAAGTTCTAGATACTTATAACATGATCAGATTCTATTTAATAATAAAGGTAAAATCTATGAAAATAATAACAATTATAGTGCGTAATTCCCAACTAATCACAGGAAATAAAGAGGTTCATAATCTTAGCATAGAATAACATTGTACAGGTTATATGCAACAAACTTAGCTAAACACAAATATTTACCATCATGACATTAACAATCACAAAGTTACACTTATTTGTTAATTAATTATTAGTATCTTTTAATTAATTCGGTGTTGATACCAAACACCAACCATGGTCCAAATTCAGAATTCAAATCCCAATATTGCGCAGAGAAAGGTTAACACTCTCCGCCGTTTAGCCAATCAAGGCAAGGATCAATGACCCTATTGGTCTAACTAGACACAATCCCATATGAGGCGCCCATCATGTAGGAGGTACTCATATGACCCTGTTCATGAGAACAATGATCAGCTATATGAGGCCAGGATATATCAGAATGGTACCGTCTTTCAACTTTCAAATTTTTCAGTTTTTGTTGTCAATTAATTAATACTCAAAGTTCAATACATACATGATTTTCAAACTCAGTATTCAAGTATACTTTTATATCCCCATTTTGGGTTCAGATTCAAGCATTCAAATATTCATTTCGAATTCAGAGTTTCAATATTCAAACATACTCATTTCGGGTTCAGATTTAAATATTCTACTACCCATTTTGGGTCCAGAGTTTCAGAGATTCAAATTCTCATTTCGGGTCCAGAGTTTCAGATATTCTGATACCCATTTCGGATCCAAAGTTTTAAATATTCAGATACCCATTTTGGGTCCAGAGTATCAGATATTTAGATACCCATTTCGGGTTCAGATTCAATATTCAAATACCTTTCTATATTCATATACATTTCTTGTATTCATATACATTTATGTATTCTTTTTCTATGTTCAGGATTTTGTATCCTATTTGTCTTGCACTGTGTTCTAAACAATCTCAAGATTCCATTTCATATGTTCAAACATGTCCTTATCATATATTTCTTTTCAAGCATTTTGGCCTTCTATCATATTACTACCGTATCATATCATACACCATCATATTAGATCATATCATATCAGATCATATCATATTGATCGCCTTAAAATATGACCTTACAAGTGTACAAGTTCAGATGCACTAGGGCAAGTAAAAGGGTGTCGAACCACATGGACTTGTCGTTTATCTTAGTTTAACCTCTGTTTTATATTAATACTTTGTAAAATTAGATTTCCTAAATTATCCTAAAACAAATAAAAGAAAACCTAAATAGTTTTGAAATAAGAGAGGAGAAGGAAGTCTGGAATCTCTCTTGAATTTCAGATTCGTAAATAATAAAACTTATTTCTTTTCTATAATGAATCACAGGAACCCCCGCTCTAGGCTACAAGCTCTGTCGCTTTGTATATAGATTAGATAAATCTAATCATCAAGCCATCATTGCACGTAACCAACTAAGACTACCCTACAAGGCCTAGCCCGCCGGCGAATATCCTATCTAATCTAATCCCAATCCCTACAAGGCCACTGAAGTTAGGTTAAATAGAATTAAAGCTTTACTATCCCTCATTCTCGATGACTCTCGAAACCTCCAACATGCAATCGTACCATTAAAATAGAATTCAAAATAAAGAAAGAAAATATAATTTTATTGAATACTTATCTGAAACCTACAAGAGATCCCCGGCAGAAGCTTTAAGCATGCATCGATTCAGAGACCTTCATCATCATTGAATTAGGCTCTGATCAATGATCACATTCAATCTCTCTCCATTTAAGAACTATTTCTAACCTAAACTACCGAAACTCACGCTAGAGCCCTTTGGAAAGGTTCGACCGTGTGAGTCCCCTCAAACTTAACCCTAGGGTCCTTATTTATAGATTACAAGGCCCTAGAACAAGTATACATTGCAAGTAACCCTAAGGATCCCTAAAAATCCTCCAAGGAAGACGAATCCGGAAAGGAATCTACACTACTTTGAGTTATCCAATCTGTTAGAAGAGAAATCATGAGAAGATCTCGGATTGAAGCTTATCCACAGCTGGAGCGACTAATTTTTTGTGTAGAAATACAATTGTGATCGATCGAAATTGGAGTACCGACCGGTCAAGCTTCAGTTTTCTTCTCCAAGTTAATGACGCTCCGCGGGCTTCAGCTTCCTTTAATTATCTGACCAGTCAAACCAGTTGTGACCGGTCGAAATATTATTCTAAGCTTTTAATCATTTGGCTTGTTTTATTTCTGACTGGTCGAATGAGTTTTGACTGCTCTCCCTTTATTTTTCTGAAGCCTTAAAAGTCTTGACCGGTCGAAAATGGCACTTTGACCACTCCATTTAGGATATGTTCGCTTCCTCTATTGTGCTTCTCTACTGTGCTATCCTAAGCAGTCGAATATGTAATTTCAACTGGTTAGAAAGACCTTTGAGGACATTCCTTCAGTAGTTTCTTCTTGAATCCTTGTCATTGCTTCGGGTTTCTTCATAACTTTGCTCTTTTCACATTTTTTGTGTTTATCCGGCTTTTACACCTGTTGCAACACAACACGAACTTTTGAGTCCGATCACACACCCAAACCTCAACTTTTCTAGTCTTCGAGCAAAGGTAACATTAAAACTATAACCCAGAAGCAAACTTTTCTAATAATATACAATCCGATCTATGAAATGAACAACCACTTTCGTAGGGGGCACGATTGCATTTAGCATATGCAACAAGCCTTTAAACCCCTACGTGATCCCTAGTGGAGGAGTTGTGTCTCCTGAGGGTTTTCAGTGAAGACGCCCAAAAACTTCCAAAACAATTTCTAAAACTGGTTTTCATATATACATTTTAAAATTAAAACCAGTAATCATTTCAGCAAGCAAATTTTTATTTTCAAATACCGATCCCATGACAATTATATTATTATTTATTCCAATCAATCCAATGCTCCAATCCTTAGACCAATCTTTCATCAGTGCCTAGAGTGTTGTGTGTGCATGTGTAAATGCTTAAATTGTTCCATCTCTGGATTAATTCAAATTGGGAATCGTCGGATCCCAAGTCTTGACTCAATCTTCACTTTAGGTATACACACACAACAAAGTGACTCCGATGAATGGTCTATGATTTTACTCACATGTGAGATGGAATTACAACACAATCTAAAAGATCCCACATGATATAAGAAAGATGATGCATCAAAGAAATAAAAAATTAATCTCATAAAGAACTATGTTTGAATCCTAAGCATGTTGTACCAAGTACCATAGTCATTGCATCATCACTCTCCACAAGGCATTTATCACCCGAGATTGGATAAAAAGGTCTTTTTAAGGATTGTAATGGGGCTCGGGTGAAGGTTATGAAAGAAAGGAAATTTGGATTCAAATTTGTTTGAGAACTAGAAAAAGGCTATATTTGATTTTCTCATTTTCACTCTTCCTTTTTCGCATTTTTCATAATGTTTCTTTTTTCTTGCTCAACTTTTCTCCTTCTCATTCCTTGTTCTTTTCTTTTAATATCACCTCATATTTTTCATGTAGTTTCTTATTTTTCTACCCTTTTTCACACACACACACACACACACACATATATATATATATATATATTTATTTTTTTTAAATAATTTCTGCCATATATTTCCAGTAAACACCATCCACATGCCTCTCCACTTATTCTCATCCCATTTACACTCATCCCTCATTCCCAATTTCTCAGAGATTGAAGGGTAAAGCTTAAATTTTTAGAAATGGTGTTGGGGTATGGTTAACATGGCTTATCAAGGAACATATGCAAGCAAAATTTTCAACAAGCTCAAAGCGGTGCTAAAAGGTAAATAAGTATGGGGTGGGGCATTTTAGGTCCAAACAAGCCAATAGATGGCCTTTAATCATTTCCTTTCACGGTGGTAATGATGCCTATTTGTTTTGACTTCAAAAGCAATGAGTTCTAGTGCAATAATACAAACAATGCATAATCAACAAACCGAGATAAAGCATATGAGATTTAATAATTACGCATGAATTTCAAGGACACTCCGAATTTATTTTAGCACTCATCAAGGACGACAGAACTGTTCTAAAGCTTTCCGAGTTTAGTCAATTTTAGGATCCTGGAATTCTAGATTTGAACTAATCCATTGATTTCCAGACCTAAGCATGACAAATAGTGCAAAAAATTTCTAAGCATGATTTTCAGACTAGTCCTTAAATGCTCACATTGGAATTAATTATCCTAAATAACAACAGTTTCATTATAGCATGGATATTGAAAAATTAAAATTTTCATGCATCCTTGATAACATTTTGAAAACTATGGCAAAATAGCTCATGATGGTTTAAAAATAGAAGAAGGTATTGAGGGTGTATAAAATAGTGATCATTTATATGATGCAAAAAGTGAAAATATTAACCACACATTTGACCTGAATGGTGCAATGCCCTCATTCAACAAAACAATAGACATTAAAAACAGCAAGAGGGAAACCAGGGAAGAAGAAAGGAATGGGGAATTTAGGGTTTGGACCGGTCGAAAATGGAATTTTGACCAGTCACAGGGCTTTATAAAGCCCTGATTCCCTAAAAGTCGACCGGTCGAAACCATTTCGACTGGTCACAAATTGGAAGAAAATCAATTTCTTCAGCAGTTGTTAGTCACTATTTTATACTATTTTATTCCCTTTAACCTGGCTTTTGCTAGGGCTTAGAGTGATTAATAATTGCATTTTAGTGTTGTTTTGCAATAAGGAAGTAATTTCAGCCTTAGTGTAATTTTTCAGTTAGAAGTGTCAATTAGAGGAATTTTGGAATCAATCAATAGCTGGATGGAGTGGTGCTATGGCCAGTTGATGAGGAAGCAAGCAGCATCAGCAATGTGGAATGGAATGGCTTTAGCTCTATGCACAATAGAGGTGCCTTGAGGCTCACTCTCAAATTGCTGCAAGGTACACTTTTGAGGAGCAGTGCATACAATCATATGGAAGAGCAACACATTAGAACAACCTTTGGGGTTCAAGATTTTACACTCTAAGTGTAGCAATTTAGCATACAAGTCCAAGCCATCACAGTAGCTGCACCCATGCAAGCAAGCATTGACCCAAGCTAAACCAGCAGAGCCAACATCCCCAGTTGCAACAACATTCAAACATTTGAGAACTGCAAACAAGGAAGAAGTGGTTTCAGCAACTTATCAAGTGGATGCCCACTGCATTCACCAACCTATCGACAACTCCTCTTTAAAGCCAGCAACTTATCGACTTATAGAAGCTGCACACTCAGCCATCCTCTCCAACCTGTCGAGTATAAAATGCACTAGCTAAATATCCTTCAACTTGTTGACCATTTGGAGTTTAAAGCTGCAGCAATTAAAATGCCATCCTCTCGACTTAAAGAGTTCAACCTGTCGACATTCAAGTTAAAGCTGCAGCCATCCTCCCATCAAACCTTTCGAGCTTCAGTAGCTCCTCAGCCAACCTGACAATTGATAAATGCAGCCTCCCTCCCATCCTCTCAAGCAGATACATCATAGCATCAACACCTATCGAAGATTCTAGCTCCCAAGCTCATCCTATCGAATGGATTAAAGACTCCCCAGCAACCTGTCGAAGGGAAGGTCCTGAGCTTCAGTACCTATCGAGCACACCTGCAGCATCCTCATGAAATGTTAGCTAGAAATCAATTGCTAAAGAAACCTATCGACAACACACTCCATAACCTCTCGAGCAGATAAGAATTCAAAGTGTCTTCAACCTGTCAACTTTTGCTGCTCTCAAACTTCCATCCTGTCGAGATCTTTTGAGCTACAACTTAGCCATCCTCTCGACTTGAAGTGGCATACAACCTGGCGACCAAGCTACCAACAACCTATCGACTTGTGTACTAAAACCAGCAGCCAACCTGTCGACTTCCCAACCATCCTGTCAACATCTGTTCACATCTTCATAACCTCTCACAACCTCATAAAAAGGACCCTTGTAGCTTCAGCAAACCTGTCGAGATTCACCCCCATCCTCACATAACCTTACCTGGAGCTACTGTCCTTTGAGTCTTCAACTCCCAACCTGTCCGCAGCATCTTCCCATCCTCTTGAGTTCTTCACCCCATCAACTATCCTCTCGACATATAACTGCAAGCAGTCCTCAAACCTCTCCAGATCATCCACTATCCTCACGAACAGGTACCTGAAGCCAATATGGGTCTGCACTTGCATCACCAAGCTACAACCACCTTTCACTCGAGAATGCCCATAGTTCTTCAAGCTAATCCAGCTCGGGCCCACCAAACTCCAATGAGTTCCAACAATCAATTTATAGAAGATATTTCAGTTACAACCATTTAAAGGAGCATTTTCAAGAGACCAACAGGTTATCGATTTGGGTTCCATTGGGGGGCTGTTTTGGTAATAAACAACAGCATGGTTATTTTGGTTCCCAAGGCAACCAATAGGATGGCGAGAATAATTTGGGGCATTCTCAGCAGTTTGGGGAATTATTTTAGGTGTGCAGCTGAAGCTATTTTTGGGTTTCATAGACAAAAATGGTCAGCAAGGGCATTTTTGGGAACTCCAAGGCATAAGAGAAGTCTGCACATGAGCATAAAATGATTTTCAAATCTTTGGTGGAAAGAAAACCACTTCAGTTGAACACAACATAACTAGATCTCTCTCTTCTCTCTCTGATTGGTTGTAATGCTAAAATAGGGATTACCATAAACTGAAATGAAATTTCTCTCCTCTGATTGGCTATAATTCAAAGCACATGGGTCACTGCATTTGTATAAATAAGGCTCCTTGCTGCTGTAATTATTCAGCAAGGAAACCATAAAATGGCTTTAGTTCTCCTGGACTCATTTAGGTTTAGTCTTAGCTTTTATTTTCCCTTTTTCTCTTCCCCCTTCTCTCCCTAATCCAGCTTGTTGGATTAGATCTAGATAGCAGTCCAAATCTTGTTTGTAATTATAATCTCAGCTTGGAGATGTGTGGATTGACGCACAAACTACAGATCTGACAACAAGGTTATTATAAGTAATTTTGATTCAATAAATTATTTATTTTAGTTTCCAATTAAATCTAAATATCTTGTGGTGCCATTAGATGTCTATAGGATCCATGTATTTGGGAATAACTCATTCAGTTTCTAGTAGATCTATTGGTTATCATCTGATTTCCCCTTGATTTAATATCCTTGTGGATGCTTGAGCTTGTAGCCTTGCATCCAAAGCATTTGTAGCGATTTTTATGTTTCAATTTGAACCATTGGATTTGATAAAGTCTATAGGATGATCTGTGACCATTCAAGTGGACAGCTCATACCCTTAAGATCAGTTCAAGCCTTTGATTTGATTTGAATTCTTCTACCTTACACTTGAGCTTGTAGCCAAGTGAAGGATAGCTACAAAATTCACATGCTTTGATCTATTTTGCAATGAGAACTAGTCCATAAGCTGTCTATTTCTCCCCATTTTACATTTTATTTGACCATCCATCTTCCTCCATCTTTTAGAATTAGTTTTTATTTCTGTTTTGTAAATTAGATCTAGTAACACCTAAAAAACTCTCTTTCTTTCTTTCTTAAACTAGGCTAGAATTGCCAGATCTGTAGTAGATATGGAGGTCTACTATGCAGCCTATTAGGTTTTAGATCACTACTCCCTATGGGACAAACTCTTACTTTTAAAACTTGCTATAAAAGGACCCTGTATCTTGCAGGTCTTTGAATATTTTAGAGTTGCTAATTTCAACCTATTATTTTGATTTTATTTTCACATACAATAATCAGCACCTGAAATATATCCCTAACAGCAGTGCTTCGATTCTGAAGCTAAATCCCCAGTTTTCGATTGGTTGAAATCCATTTCGACCTGTCGAAACACAGCAGAAAACACATAAACATTGGTTTCTGTTATAATATATATTTGTTTAACCAGTTGACTATACTCGACCAATCAAACTTCAGCTACTTTCTTCCTTTCATAGCAAGTTGACCAGTGAAAATCTATTTTGACCGATCGAAGTCTAGTAGAGAACTTGGTTCTCTGTCCAGATTTCACCAAACTTACCCAACTTTTTATTTTCTCTCTATTTTTTTTCTTTTCTTTTTTTTTTTTGTTTTTCCTAAGGCTGCAAAAGAGAACTCGACTGGTCAAACTGGAGTTTCGACCAGTCGAGAATGGACAGAAAGCCATGGGTTATCTGTCTTCCCTTGAAATGCAACCCATTTTATTTTATTTTATTATTATTTTATTTATTTATATTTTTTATATTTTTTATTTTTTTATTCATTTATTTATATATATATATATATATATATTTTAAAAGAAAACTAACTAATGAAAACTGAAAACACATACTTTAGCCTCTCGCGGCATCCAGTGATAAGCCTTCAATAAGTTGAAGCTTTTGATCTCCAAAGCCCTAGCCTCTCGTGGCATCCCGTGATAAGCGTTGGCAGACTCGAGCCTACAAAATAAAAAACAGACTCCTAAGGTTAGTATATGATATGCACGTACAATATGAAATAGAAATCAAACAAGATAAAATTGAAGTCCCCGGGAGCGGCGCCAAAAACTTGATCGTATTAAAATATGACCTTGTAAGTGCACAAATTCAGATGTACTAGGGCAAGAGCAATGGTGTCAAACCACAGGGACTTGTCGTTTATCTTATATTAACCTCTGTTTTATATTAATACTTTATAAAATTAGATTTCCTAAATTATCCTAAAACAAATAAAAGAAAACCTAAATAGTTTTGAAATAAGAGAGGAGAAGGCAATTTGGAATCTCTCGTGGATTTCATATTCGTAAATAATAAAACCTATTTCTTTTCTATAATGAGTCCCAGGTATCCCCGCTCCAGGCTACAAGCTTTGCCGCCGCTTCATATATGAATTAGATAATTCTAATTGCAAGTTAGATAATTCTAATCATCAAGGCATCATTGCACGTAACCAACTAAGTCTACCCTACAAGCCCTAGGCCATCCACGAATATCGTATCTATTCGAATCCCAATCCCTACAAGGCCACTGAAATTAGGTTAAACAAAATTAAACCTTTACAATCGCTCGTTCTCGATGACTCACAGAAACTCCAACATGCAATCGCACCATTAAAACGAAATTCAAAATAAAGAAAGAAAATAGAATTTTATTGAATACTTATCCGAAATTTATAAGAGATCTCCGACCGAAGCTTTAAGCATGCATCGATTCAGGAACCTTAATCATCACTGAATCAGGATCTGATTGATGATCACATTCAATCTCTCTCCATTTCAGAACTAATCATAACCTAAACTACGGAAACTCACTAGAGCCATCTAGAGAGGTTCCACCATGCCAGTCCCCTAAAACCTAATCCTAGGGTCCTTATTTATAGATTACAAGGCCCTAGAACAAGTATACACGACTAGAAACCCTAAGGATCCGTAAAAATCCTCCAAGCAAGATGAATCCAAAAAGGAATTTGCACTGCTTTGAGTTATCCAATCAGTTAGAAGAGAAATTTGGAGAAGATCTCGGGTTCAAGCTTATCCACAACTGGAGCGTATGATTTTTCACATAGAAATACAGTTGTGATCTATCAAAATTGGAGTACCGATTGGTCAAGCTTCAGGGCTCTTCTCCAGGCTAAAGACGCTCGGCGGCCTTCAGCATCCTTTAATTCTCTGAGCGGTTGAACTAGTTGTGATCGGTTGAAATATTATTCTGAGTTTTTAATCATTCTGATTGTTTTATTTTCGACCTAAGTTCTAACCGGTCTATCTTTATTTTTCTGAATCCTTAAGAACCTTGACCGGTCGAAAATAGCACTTCTACCAGTCCATTTAGGATTTGTTCTCTTCCTCTATTGTCGTTCTCTGCTGCGTTATCCTGACCGGTCGAATATGCTATTTCGACAGGTCAGAAAGAACTTTGAGGACATTCCTTCAGAAGTTTCTTCTTGAATCCTTGCCGTTGCTTCGAGATTCTTCATAAATTTGCTCTTTTAACATTTTTTTGTTTATCCACCATTTACACCTATTGCAACACAATGCGAATTAAAAGCACATATTAGTCGTTAAATAAGGGCTAGCAAGGCCAAGATTTGAGGATAAATTATAAAACTTTTGAGTCTGATCACATATCATATACTGTCATAATAGATCATATCATATCATATACTATCATATCATATCATGTCATATACACTGTCATATCAGATCATATCATTTTATATACTGTCATATAAGATCATATCATATCATATACTTTCATATTAGATCATATCATATCATATACTATCATATCAGATCATACCATATCATATACTGTTATATCAGATCATATCATATCATATACTATCTTACCAGATCATATCAAGCATGTCAGTATTCTATCATATTACTATTGATTATCTTAAAATATGACCTTGCAAGTGCACAAGTTCAGATGTACTAGGGCAAGTACAAGGGTGTAAAACCATAGGGATTTGTCATTTACCTTGATTTAATCTATATTTTTTAAAATACTTTGTAACATTTGATTTCATAAATTATTCTAAAATAATAAAAGAGACTCTAAAATAGTTTTGAATTAAGAGAGGAGAAGGCACTCTGGAATCTCTCTTAGATTTCTAACTCGTATAAAATAAATCCTATTTCTTTTCTATAATGAATCCCAGGAACCCCCGCTCTAGGATAGAGACTCTGTTGCTTCGTATATGAATTGGATAGATCTAATCATGATTAGATAAATCTAATCTTCATAGCATCATTGCACGAACCAACAAAAACTATCCTATAAGGCCTAGTCCATTGGCGAATATCCTACCTAGGCTAACCCCAATTCCTACAAGGCCACTAAGATTATTCTAAATAAGATTACAGTGTTACCATCTCGTTCCCGATCTAGTTGGAACCTCGAACATGTAATCATAACATAAACAGAATTCAAAAATAGAAAAAGAAATAGAAATTCATTAAATACTTATCCGGCATTTACAAGAGATCCAGGCTAAAGATTTTAAGCGCGCATCAATCTAAACACCTTCATCATTACTGAATCAGTCTTTGATCGATGATTACATTTAATCCCCCTCTATTTCAGAGCTAAAACCTAACCTGTGACAGCTCGAATTTTCCCAACACTATTTTTTGTTCAACTAACAACTAGCTGGGAAAACCCAAACCGTCGGGTCGCAGAACACGATCCGAATTACAGTGTACTTGATACATCCACACAATGAAAAATTTAAAGCAATTAATATATATGGTAGGAATAGAAGATTCTATCTTTATACAAAATATTGTCTAACAATTTAAAACCACCACTGATGGCCGACCATCACCTAAACAGTGGTGTACAAGTAGAGAAATACAAATTATGTTGTCTACCAAGTCCTGTGAATATACCAAGTCCAAAGATCCAAGATGGAACCCAAAAGTCTCTACATTGAGCCCAAAATTATAGTCTACTGGGTCCTCTTCAAGCAAGATCCAAGTCTTGGTCAGTGCCTATACCTGTGACGTATAGTCAGGGTGAGCTAATAATCTAAGCTTAGTAGAGAAAAGTCAATACCAATGGACATCTTATCAAATCAATGCATAAATTTAATGACAATAATTAAAAGGTATTTTCAAATCCCAACCAGAAACCATTTCCGAATTAAAACAGAATACTAAATTTCAGGAGAATTTTTCATATCGAAGCAGGGACAAATCTTCAAAACATTTTCGAATTCAGAAACTGACTAAAATCCAAAGACATTTGAAATCAAGAGAGAAACCAAGTTCCAATGGCATCGTTATCTTCAAAGCTAAATTCTTAAGATCTTAACCTCAAAATCATAGTAAAAATAGAGTTCTCAATTTAGAATTTGATGCCAGAGTTCTAGTTCATAGTTCAATGTCAGGATTCAAGATTAGGGTTCCATTCGATTTCAGAGTTCTAATTTCATATTTACTTATTCAGAGTTCTAAGTTCTCGGAGTTCGTATTCAAGTTTCAAGTTTACATTCGGGTTCTTATACAAAAATCATGTTTAGTGTTCGTATGATTCAAATACTAGGTTCACATCATTCACAATTTACGTATTCAATTTAACAATTTTCATATGGTTCAAAGTTCAAAGTTTCGAAAGTGGTGCACGGTATAACCCGCCGTGCTGGTCCAGTATCCAATGCAGTGCATGGTATAACCCACCATGCCAGTCCAATGTAGATGCAGATGCATGGTATAACCGCTATGCCGGTCAAGTTCAAATGCAGATGCATGGTATAACCCGCCATGCCAGTCTAGTTCAGATGCAGATGCATTGAATAACCCACCATGCCGGTCTAGTTCAGACACCGATGCATGGTATAACCTGCCATGCCAGTCTAGTTCAGATGTAGATGCATGGTATAACCTGCCATGTTGGTCTAGTTCAGATGCAGATGCATGGTATAACCCGCCATGCCGGTCCAGTGTCGACTACAAAGTCTTATTCGGAGTCTTGTTCAAAGTCTAATACAAAAATTCAGAGTTCACATAATTTACCTTCAAGGTTTGGATTCAGAGTTCATATATTGAGTTCTTATTCAAATTCAAGGTTCAGAATAATAGTTCAAAAGATTTAATGTGTAGGTTCAAGATCAGATCTAGAGTTCACGGATTTGATACAATGGTTACTTTTCAATTCATGGTTCAAAGCTAATTTCAAATCAAAGATCATATAAGCATTTGATACTTCAAGTTCAAGGGTCGAAATTAGAAGTCCAAATTCAGCATCGGAGTCGGGATTCTAAATTTAAGGACTCTATATATCAATATTCCAAGAACAGGATGCTATGGTCATGAGCAAAATGTTGAATTGTCAATCATTCTAAAATTTCAAACATGCATGTACAACACAACGCAAAAACACGATTTCCTTCAAAGTCCATATCAGAAATCATGATTCATAGAAAAATATAATCGGTAGTGAGATTTTTTTTTCTTTTTTTTCCTACGAATATTTTCCAAAATTTGATACTTTAAAAGACCAGAGGTCAATATTAAAAATCCATTTTCAACAGGTCAAATTTCAAGCACAAATTTCAAGATTCACATTTAGTCATATCATAGAATCTATGAATCGAAGATCAAATGAACTTGAGTAGTGAACTTTTCCCTACCTTACTCTGAAGACACGAAAATAATGTAATGTTCTGATCAATGGTTCGATTCCTTCCTCTATATCACATAAATGATGATGCATTTGCGATTGCTTTAATTTCTAATAACTTTTGTTTACTTAAGTGTTTTCTCAAAACTGAGGCGGAAATGGCAAGTTCGTGCTAACTTAGAACTTGACCCAACTCCCACCCAATTTTGACTATTAAGATATTTTCTTCATGTAATGATTATTTCATACAAGTTATAGGTCTCCTTGTCCTCTTTCCAATGCTGTGAGAATTGCGTCAATCCCAATTCGAAGCGGAAAGTTATGACCGAAATACCGGGCCTGTGTTGGAAACTTGCCCCAGCGAGTTTAGAGGTCGCTCAGGCTGATCCTTCAGGTTTCACTTGGCACACAAAAGTCGCCTGGGAAACTTTTACCCTAAATATTTAGTCCCCATTTCTTCACGTTCTAAAGGCAACTCGCCCCAGCAAGTTCAAAATAGCCCCGACGAGTTTGACAGACTCAGAATTCAATTCTTCATCTTCTTCGAATTGAAAACCTTTAGAATCCTTTGCATGCTACTACAAATCACATACGATCAAGTCTATGCCTACTTTATTTTAGCATAGTAATAATTTCACCCTTTGCTTTCATGCATGCAACATTTCCATACAAGGATTTTGAGTATCGGCAACTAATAACATCCATGCTCACGGTTTTAATGCTTCCAATCTCCGAAACCCTTGCATGCAGTTGACTACACGTGATCCTAGGTCCAAAATTTTGAATTGAGATATGCACGATAATGGAAGGACATTTACCTCTGTGGTTGTGCAAATGTGGGCTCTCGTGAGTTCGTTGCGATGATGCGCTCGTATCGGTATGATATAGAGTCGCCACGCAGAGCTTTTGATGTCTCTGGAAACCTAAATCAATATTGAAAGCACTGAAGTGCAAAAATATGACTTTGATTCCGGTCTACACCAAAGGCTCTTGGGTAGGGGCTTCGATTATCGATCGAGAAGGTATTAGGCACCCGATTAACCCACTCATAAGTGGTCTCTACTTATGGCCAAGTAAAAAAGAAAAAAATAAAAATAAACAAATAACACTTCCTCTTGCCCGAAGGCACTCAGATCCTATTAAAGCCCCTCGCAATCACTGAAATTTCGGCGGCATAACGGCTCAAATTCTAGGAAGGAGGAAAAGTAAAGAAGGTAGAGAAATAGAGGGGAGAATCGAAGCTCTCGGGCCCTTGTAGCACAATTGTGGATCTTCGCGTGAGGGCGCCTTCGGTGGACTTCTGATAACACATGGGTTGAGAAACAGGCTTAGATTTCTAAGGCCTTGGAGCTAGGAGGTAGGGGAGATAGGCTAAGGCTTTGATCTTGGCAAACCTAAGGGATTTGTGATGGAAGATGCGGTGTAAGGGATGATTTTCAAATCTGGAATTTGTATGGGTTTTGTGCACCAAATGGGAGAAGGATGGAGGGTTGCAAATAGGCTAAATGAGGGTGCAACAGTCTTAAAGAAACCCACTCTAAACATTGGGATTGTCAACAAGTCAAACCCCAAAAGTGAATTTCGGACAAAATCCTAAAAATACTGTTGCTAAGCCTAGCGTGTATATTATACACGTTAGGCTTAGGAACAATGTCTCTGAGAAGTTCAGAGCCGGTTCTGGAGCTCTATTTTGAGGAAGGAGGCCAATTTTTCCTAGCATGTATATTATACAAGCTAAGCAAAATTCAATTGAAAAATGGTATAGCGTGTATATTATACGCGCTAGGTAAAATTCCTGCTTTTCTGCCTAATGTTTGAATTGCCATAACTTTCGGTGTATGACTTGGATTGAAGCAATTCTTAGCTTGATGGAAAGCTAGGAACATCCTCTTTCCAATGGTATAGGACTTAGCTCTAGCAGAGGTATGTATAAACTATGGTACTCCTTCTTCCCATCATTGCTCGGGAGGGTTTGAAGCGGGCCCGAGAAGGGTTCCATGGGTTTAGGGTTCATTCCTATGAGTTTAGGTAGGTTCTTAAGGGTCTGGGAGATGCTATTGGAAGCTCGGGGTGTGCCTTTCTCAAAGTATGTTTTGATCAGGCCTTGGGCCAAATTTGGGTGAATACAGATGCCTCTCTTTGGTATCTGATCACTAATGATCGAATGCCAAAGAAAAAGACATCCGAAGAGGCCCAAGGCAATGCTAAATGGGTTCTCCATATTCAAAACGAACTTCAAATATTGGGAAAGTAACATGGTGAGTTTATGGAAGCCTTGTATGTCAGAAAAAATGTCCCCAAGTGCTTTGCGACATTACTGGGTATGACCGTGATGGTGTGAGTAGCAGAAGCCGAATGTGTTGGGAAAAACGTCCATTTTCTCGAAACGATTGATGAGGTATGATGTTTGAGTTTCATTCTAAACAAAACAGTCCCGTGAGCGAGCGGGTGCTCGACCCATACATAAAGACTGGCGCGCAGCAAAGATGAAAAGATCCACAGTTTGTGTCCAACCTTATGAGGCATTGATTGCCCCATTGCATTGGTCATGGGTGCCCCTGCGCGAAGCAGGGTTTGAGATTTTTGGGCGAACCCATTGATCCCGAGGTTTCCTTAGGACAACTACCTGAGTGGAGTGAATATTGATGTCGCAATACTTTTTGGGAGTGTGTGCCATCTTTGAAGCCACATATTTTTGTTGTTTTGTTTTTAATGTATTTTTATTTTTATTTATTTTTGTTTTTCAATGTTTGTTCAGGATTTTGAGTGCGCTTATCGTCCCTAAACATTTTATTTTAGCACAACCTTATAAGCAGATCGAATGGAAGTTGACGCGCTTCTGAGGACGTGTGCCACTCTTCTCCTTCTCCTTTTCTGGGGGATTAAGCCTAGCGTGTATATTATATACGCTAGGTGAAATCCGGAAAAATTAAGCCTAGCATGTATATTATATACGCTAGGTCAAATATGGCAAAAATTATGCCTAGCGTGTATATTATACACACTAGGCCAATTTATGGCTTAAATCAGCCCAACACGAACAAAAACACGAAAATTGGGTATTTTTCAAAACTTTCTTTCTCCCTCTCTCTAAACTGAACCGGGAGGCCCTCCTTGTGTTCCTTTGATTTGATTCGAACCTTGACATCGCGCCGGTGTCCAATATTGCCAATTAACCACGCATTCCCCTGCCAGATCTAGGGTTTATTTTTCTACCAAGGTAATCATTTTGAACCCCTTTTTTCTTTGAAATTTCTAATTTTTAGGTGAATGTGGTTAGGGTTTTTTGAATCTAGATGATTTTCTTTGTGGATGTGATCCATTTTATTATTGTTGTATCTATGTGCATGAATTTTGTTTGAAAATTGGATGTATTTTAATCTTTTGCACCAAATTTTTTTTTTTTGGAGAATGGATGGCCCCCCTTTTTTTTTTTCAGAAATTTGATTTCTAGATCAACGGGTTAGGGGTTTTGCCATAAATGGTGGAAAATGGTGATTTTCTATGAATGTTTCCTTACCCATGCATTGTGGGGATTCTTTAACCAAAAGTTGGAGGAAATTTTGGGCAAAAAAATGATGCTTTTCCTATGACCAAAACGCGGGGGTTGTTCTAGGACTGCCATTCAAGGCCTCCCTCCAACTCGAATACAAACCTATATGTGGAATTGGTTTTTTTTCTTTTTTCTTTTTAGCGAAGATTTTTTTTGAAGGGCGCATGATTTGATTGATTTTTTTTTGGTTTGCTTATTTTTGTTGGAAATTAAATGACGGGGCATGCCCTCCTTAGATGATGATTTTATTTTGGGGAAAATTTTTGCACGGGTGAGGCGTACTCACCTTCGTTTGGCCTGCTGCACTTGATTTCTTCTCACTTATCTTCTCCTAATACCTAGTACTTGTACCCCTTTTAGGATGTCGAGTGAAGAGGATCAAGGCCATGAGGATGGTCCTAACGTGATTTTTGGTATCCGGGGTGAGCGCCTTATTCAGGTGCAGAGTTCCTCCTGTACCTGGTATGAGATGCAGGGCATAGCAGCTCTCAGTGGCTTACTTCATCAGCAGTACACCAATATTTCTAACTTTGGGATCGCCAGCTAGGTAAACAAATATTTTTACTTCCTTTTGTGCAGGCTTCTTTGTTCCAGGATCTAACACTACTTATTCTTTTTGTTGCAGCCTTTACGTTCGATTATGTTGTGTGGCGGTTGGTTTGACCTTTAGCGCTTTTACGCTCATCTACCTCACGTCGTGAGGTTTCTTCTGGCTCAAGCCAGCTTCAGTGATTTCTTGTCATGCCCCTCTATGAGGGGAGATTCGGCCTATGTGAGGGCTCTGGTGGAAAGGTTTCATCCGGAGACGATGACCTTCCACATGTCAGTGGCTGAGATGACCATTGTTACGACTTAAAAAGTACCACTTTCCACCCCTTAACTTAATCTTTGTTAGACCCTTAATCATTTAATAAAAGTGTTTTAAGCATGCTCTATAGGTAATAAGCAGTAGCTGCCAATAAACCCCTAACCATGCCAAGAAGCACACTGCTGCCCCAGAACTACCTCAGCAGAATGAAGGATGAACCCAGACAGAGAGTTGGCTGAAGCATAGGCACATCCAAGCAGAAATACATCAAGAAGACTGTCTCACGCAAATGTCGCAGGGTTCAATTGAACCAGAGATAATGCCTTCGCACAGTTGTAGCGAGCCCCTGGGAGAGGCACAACAACTGGTCGCACAGTTTGTGCACCGTTCTCACGCGGTTTGGTGCCAGAAAGAATTGAAAAGCAGGCTTCACGAGGTCCTCTCGAGGCTTAGTCTAAAGCATTTGCGCAGTCTCGCACAGCTAAAAAGAAGAACCGTTAAGCTTCAACGACTCACTGTGAGAGAGAGCTTGGTATTCTGCAGGTCACCGCGATGGTCATGAGATATAGACCTTCTGAGAAATGCTCGCTCGACCCAGAAACTCATGAACACTGCTTCTTCACGAGGATCTCTCACGAGATTCACCAAGGGACAAATTGCGCGAGCAATCTCCGTGCCATTCAAAGCTGAATGAGCAATCTCGCGATAGCCATTTGTATTCCATGATGACTAAAATGCCAATCCCGCGACTACATGAATTTCAAGTCAATTCAACCCCGCGACGCCAATTCTACCACACAGAAAAATCTGAAATCGTTTCTACCCAGCGAGGATCGAATTCTAAACTTCTCCCCACTTCTGCAAGGGCAATCTAGGAATCTCCAGCAATTAGGGCATGCACTCTAATACTTTAATCTCTGTGCACACGCCCCAAGGTATCCAAGGGACAAGAATGGGCTGCAATTACATTGAGAAATTAGGGTTTTCCTAACCCTAATTAGAGGGGAAGCCGACTGCTATATAAGCCTAAGCCTAGCTTAGGTTTGAGGATCGATTCTCTTTGGGACTTAACTTCTGTGCTTCTTCTCGAAAAAAACCAACTGTAGAATTACAGTAGGTTAAGGTTAGGGTTTAGGAGTTTTCTTATTTTTTCCTTTTTCTTTCTCTCCATAGTCCAGCATTTCCTGGCTATGTCTTTTGTATGATTATCTGGTATAGATTTTAATGGAGTTCTTGTAATAGGACTTATAACATGTATGGGATGATGTCCTTATTTTGAGTTATTCTGTACAAGGCTGCTGCCATGAGATCCTCCATTGCTAAGTTGCATCGTAAGCAATGGAGGATTATTTTTAATGTTTTATTTAGATCTAAGTGACCTGTGTGTCCAGGTTAGGCACATTGCAGGCCTTCCCCCACCACAGGATCCACTAAATCTGAATCCCCATGGGAACTTGAGCTGGTAGCCTTGTGAACATGGTGGCAGCGGCAATGCTTTTGTTTTGTCTTAGACCTTTGTGAGGAGGATAACCTCTGTGGATAGTCTGTGACCATTCAAGTGGACAGGTTATAACCCTAGGGTGAAGCCAATCCATGGACCTAAGGCAGATTCTTCTTCTCTGCACTTGTGCTTGTAGCCCTATGAGAGATTGGGCAGAGACAGGCTCCCCTATATTTGTATAGATCCACCATCCGATTGCAGAGCTGATTTGGCTGTAGAGATTGTAGGCTTGTGACTGGATCTCTGCAGACTTTCTAAAGTAGTGAACAGCCATACATAAAAGCTAGTACTCAAACTCTTGCTGGTCCTATGTGTCCAAGCTTGTGCACTTTGTAGGCCTAGCCCCACACACAGAACTTTAGAGGATGAGGTTCCTATGGATTCTTGAGCTTGTAGCCTGGATGAAGTAGTGCCTATAATGGTAAACTTATTTTGACTCACCTCTGGATTGTGGTTCCCCTATTAGATAGTCTGTGACCATTTGAGTGGACAGGTTATAGCCTTAAGGGATTGGATCATGGCACAGGAGTGAGTTAAATTCTTTCTCCTCTTGGTGATAATGTAGCCATTGGACAGGATTTCTATAGCAACAGATCTGAGTCTGAGTTACAAGACCCCATCAGATCTGTATCTAATAACATACTTCTCACCCTTTTTCATTTATTCTCCCACTCCACCACTCTTCTTAACACTTTTTGTAATCTAAACAGTCAGTTGCCTTAGGATTAAGATTATAGTGACTTTAAATCCCCTTCCACTTTGGATTGCCAGATCTGTAGCCAGATCTGGGGAGCCTACTAAGGATAGCTCCCTTGGAGCTTGAGATCAACTTCCCTATGGGACAAACTCTTACTTATCAAAACTTGCTACAACAGGCCCTGTATCTTGCAGGACGTGCATATTTTAGGCTTGCTGCTCCGTAATCATCACTCTACCTTTCACTCATTTTTCATTTACCCCATTCTTATCACTATCTTCAATAAAGTCAGTAGCAAGCAGTAAAAATATCCCAACATGTTTTTGGCACCGTTGCCGGGGATATTGATCTTTTAGTAGACTATAGATTTTTGATTCTTTATTCTTTGGTAGCTGTACTTGTGAATAATTGATACTGCTGATTTACGTTTGGAATTTTTCTTGTAGATCTTGATCGTAGCAGAGAAGGAGACTGGTATTGCATTGAGAGTCTAGCTACCTCTGTTTGCACTTCTCTAACCTTCAAAACCTCAGTTTATTTCTCCTTTGAAGATTCCATAAGCTAGTTAATTAGGATAGTTGTAATTTTTTTAGTGCAATGTATTTGCGAATAGTTTTCCCTGCTGTTGGTGTGTGTGCATGTTAGGAAGGAGATCTCTCAGTCCTACGTTAGAGCCTGCTAACCCTGAGATTGAAATGGGTAGAAGACCAAGAAGGCACAGACACACCACAGTTGAGCCCCCTATTGAAATTGAGATAGCAGTCATGGGTGAAGAACAACCTAGAACATTAAAGGAATTGAATGCTCCAGATGATTATAATTCTCCTTTCAGCATTCAATTCCCAGATGTTCAAGGAAACTATGAAATCAAAACTTCCATCATCTAAAAGCTTCCCTCTTTCCATGGGCTTAGCAAGGAAGACCCTTACAAGCACATTGACCAGTTCTTGGCCCTGTGCACGACATTCTCCATTGCAGGTTTGGGACCAAAGCCACTAGGTTAAGGCTTTTTCCTTTCTCCCTAAAGGACAGGGCTATGACCTGGTTATCTACTCTCCCAAACAACATCATCACTTCCTGGAAAGACCTCCAGACAAGATTTCTGTCTAAATTTTTCCCAGAGACCAAAACCAGCCAGTTGAGGAAAGGCATACTTGCTTTTGCCCAGTCCCCAACTGAAGATTTTAATCAAGCCTGGGACAGATTTAAGGAGATGCTCAAACAATGTCCCCACCACAAGATCCCTGACTGGCAGCTTGTCCAGAGCTTCTACAATGGGATAGATGATAAGAGCAGAGACATGGTAGATGCCTCTTGTGGTGGAACATACATGCATAATACAGCTAATGAGGCATGGGACTTGTTCGAGGTCATAAGTGAAAATGCTTTTCAGAATATGTCTTCATCTAGAACTATTCAAGAGCCTTCTCCTAAGCTGGGGGTGGCTGAAACTTCTAAAGGAAAGATGTATGAAGTTAGAGGAAATGATGACCTGAGAATGCAGATGGCCAATCTTATTGAAAGATTTGATAAACATTTGACTGTGGTGCAGCCTAGAATGGTGGCACAGGTGATGGAGGCATGTTTGATATGCCAATCTCTACAGCACACAGTGGAAGAGTGCCCATCTGCAGGGCAATACCCTGAGTTTGTAATGGAACAGGCTGCTGCTGCCCAATCTTTTGGACAACAACAATCTAGTGGCTACAATAAGCAACCATATGGATACCAGCACTAGAATGCTGGTTACCAATGGAGAGGCCACCCAAATTTGAGGTGGAGGCAAGACAATTATGTTCAGCCACAACAGATGTTGGCCTTACCTCAAAGGCCACAACAGCAGTTTAACCAGGGTTATGCCCAAAGGTCGAATTTCCAGCAGCAACAGCAACCCCAGCAACAAAATCAATTGGTAGTTTCCCCACCTCAGTCTCGAAGTGCTTCTTTCGAGGACCAGGTTTTGGCCCAATTGCAAAGCCTTGGACCATTGAATCAGACTGTGACTTTTCACAGTCAAAGCATTAAGAAAATAGAAGAGCAGCTTGGCCAAATAGCCAATGCTCTAGCTAAAAGAGAGGAGGGCAGGTTGCCAAACCAACCAGTAGCCAACCCAAAGAGCTGGTATTCCATCAGAGAAGGCTCCTCAAATTTTGAAGGGGCTAATGCCATCAAAGCCTTATGGTCTGGCAAGCTGGTAGACAACCAGGTGGGAAAAGAACAAGGAGAGGTCATTCCCAAGGAAATGTCAAGTGAAAATGATAAAGACTTTGTTGGGGCACAGAGTCAAGAACTGTCTGCTACCCTTCAACAAGGGAAAAATAAAGAGGTTGTAGTTGAGCCTCAGTAGGAGATAAAAATAGAAAAAAGAAAATAACAAAAGTTCAGCCATAGGCTTACAGCTGAGGATCCAGCAGTACCTCAGCTGCCATTTCCTCAAGCTTTGAGTGGCCCTGCCCCTTTTGATAAGGGTCAGGCACAGATCGAGGAAATGATGGAGACCTTTAGACAGGTCAAAATAAACTTACCCCTGCTTGATGCAATTCGACAGGTCCCAGCCTATGCAAAGTTTCTAAAAGACCTTTGTACTTAGAAAAGGAAGGCCAGAGGCCATTTATCCAAAAAGGTCTTTGCAATTGATACAGTTAATTCTGCATTAACCATGACAATACTTGAGAAGTTGCAAGACCCAGGGATACCCACTATTCCCTGTATTATTGGTGACCACACGATTGGAAGGGCCCTTTTAGACCTTGGAGCCAGTGTTAACCTGCTGCCATACAGTGTATATCAGCAGTTAGGTTTGGGGAGCTGAAGCCCACCCCCATTATTCTATTGATGGCTGATAGGTTTGAGAGGAAACTCATGGGAGTGGTTGAGGATGTCCTAGTAGGGATAGACAAGTTCTTCTACCCTGCAGACTTTCTTGTTTTGGACATGGGTTGTAACAAGAGTACATCCCTGATACCTGTTATTCTAGGCAGACCATTTTTGGTCACTGCCAATGCATGCATTCAATGCAGGTCTGGGATCATGGAGGTCACTTTCAGACATATGAAAGTTGAGCTTAATGTGTACAACAGTGCAAAGTACCCTCAGTTGGACAATGAGGAATGCTTTGCAGTAGATGTACTAGAAGAAATTATTGAAGAAGAACTGCCCACTCTACTGGAGTGGAACAACATTGTCACTGATTTAACTAAAGTTTAGAACATGGTGGAGGAAGGAAGCCTAGCTTTAATGCCAGAAGACATACCCCTATTGAGGTCTTATGTGGGCTTAGTGCAGCATTCCAATTGGAAACCTACATTGCTGCCCCTTCATCCAACCAACAATACCCCAATCCTGCCATCCATCTAAGAAGCCCCTGATCTGGAGCTCAAGAAGCTGCCAGAGACATTAGAATATGCTTTCCTCAAGAAAGAAGAGAAACTTACTGTAATTATCTCCTCTTCTCTAACCAGTGAGCAAGAGGAGGAATTGCTAACAGTTCTGAGGAAGCACAAGAAAGCAATCGGCTAGACCATTGCTGATCTGGGAGGGATTGATGCATCAATCTATATGCATAGGATTCATTTGGAGGAGGGCTCAACACCCTCCAGGGAAATGCAGAGGAAATTGAATCCTCACATACAAGAAGTGGTTCTGAAAGAAATCATTAAGTTGCTGGATGCTGGGGTAATTTACCCCATCTCTAATTCTAAATGGGTGGCACCAATCCAGGTGGTACCCAAGAAATCTGGCATAACAGTGGTCACAATCAACTCTGGAGAGTTGAGACCAGCCAGGGAGACCACTGGATGGAGAGTTTGCATCGATTATCGAAAACTCAACTCCAAGACCAGAAAAGACCACTTCCCTCTCCCTTTTATTGATCAAATTTTGGATAAGTTAGCTGGGAAGGCTTTTTACTATTTTCTTGATGGGTACTCAGGGTACAACCAGATCCCTGTGCACTCCCTTGATCAAGAAAAAACTACTTTTACTTGTCCTTTTGGTACCTTTGGTTACAGAAGGATGCCTTTTGGACTATGTAATGCCCCAGCCACCTTTCAGAGGTGTATGTATGCCATCTTTTTTGATATGATTGATAAATTCTTACAAATTTTCATGGATGATTTTTCAGTTTATGGGGATAGCTTTGACCAATTTCTACAACACCTCCATCAGGTCTTACAAAGATGTGAAGAGACCAATTTGGTCTTAAGTTGGGAGAAGAGCCACTTCATGGTAACACAGGGAATTGTGTTGGGCCATGTGGTCTCTAAAGATGGAATTGAGGTAGACAAGGCCAAAGTTAACCTCATTAAAAATTTGCCCCCTCCGAGAACAGTCAAGCAAATCAGATCCTTCCTTGGGCATGCTGGATTCTATAGGAGGTTCATCAAAGACTTTAGAAAAATTGCTAAACCATTGTGCCACCTGCTCTACCAGGATGTGCCCTTTGACTTCTCTGCTGAATGTCTGAAGGCTTTTGAAACTTTAAAAGTCTGCCTCACCTCTGCCCCTGTATTCCAAACACCTGACTATACCCTGCCCTTTGAGTTGATGTGTGATGCATCTAACTTGGCAATAGGTGTTGTCCTGGGCCAAAGAAAAGATAAGTTGCCTGTGATCATTGCATATCTTAGCAAATCACTTGCTGAAGCTCAGCTGAACTATACAACCACTGAGAAAAAGCTTATGGTAGTGGTTTTTGCTGTGGACAAGTTTAGACCTTACCTACTTGGGTCTAAAACTATCATCTTCACTGACCACTCAGCATTAAAGTACCTACTGTCCAATAAGGATGCAAAGCCCAGATTGATTAGATGGATACTCCTGTTGCAGGAGTTTGACATTGAAATCAAGGACAAGAAGGGTGTAAAAAATGTGGTGGCTGACCACTTATCCAGAATTATGTTGGAAAAAAGTGTTGATGACCTTGCTACAAATGATGTCTTCCCGGATGAGCAGCTATTTGCCATCCAGTCTTTAGTTCCCTGGTATGCACATATTGTCAATTATCTACTTATAGGCAAGATTCCTACCCATTGGACAAAAATGGACAAAGACCTGTTTTTCTCACAGGTGAAATTCTTCTTCTGGGAAGAACCTTGCTTGTACAAGTATTGTGCAGACCAAATCATTCGAAAATGTGTCTCCGAAAGTGATGTCCCTGTATTCTAGCCATGTGCCATGAAAATGCCTGTGGGGGTCACTTTAGTGGGAGAAAAATAGCTGACAAAGTGTTACAGTGTGGGTTCTATTGGCCTTCTCTTTTCAGAGATGCCAATACACACTGCAAGACTTGTGAAAGATGTCAGAAACTAGGAGGGCAATCTAAACAAAATTCACTGCCTTTACAACCCATCCTTGTTGTAGAATTGTTTGATGTATGGGGTATTGACTTTGTGGCCCCCTTTCCTCCTTCAAATAGTTTTCATTTCATCTTAGTGGCAGTCGACTATGTATCCAAATGGGTAGAAGCCATTGCCACAAGAACTAATGATAATCAGGTTGTCTTCAAGTTCATAAAGCAGAATATCTTCTCCAGATTTGGTACCCCTAGAGCCATTATCAATGATGGGGGGAGCCATTTCTGTAACAGAAATTTCGAGAGCTTGTTCAAGAAATATTCTGTCACCCATAGGATTGCTACTCCCTACCACCACAAACCAGTGGGCAAGTTGAAATTTCAAATAGGGATATCAACCATATCCTTGAGAAGACTGTGAGGACTGATAGGAAGGATTGGGCTGACAAGCTTAATGATGCACTGTGGGCTTATAGGACTGCCTATAAGACCCCCATTGGTATGTCCCCATTCAGACTGGTCTATGGCAAGGCCTACCATCTCCCAGTGGAGTTAGAACACAGGGCCTATTGGGCCATCAAACATTTAAATCTAGATCTAATTTATGCTGGTTTTCACAGGTCACTGCAGCTGTCCGAATTGGAAGAACTAAGGATGGATGCGTATGCCAATGCCAGGATCTACAAGGAAAGGTCCAAAACTTTCTTTGACAAAGGGCTTTTGAGAAAGAGTTTCATTGTTGGTGATAAGGTTTGGTTGTTTAACTCCAAACTTAAGTTTTTTCCGGGCAAATTGAAATCCAGATGGGAAGGTCCTTACATTGTCATGCATGTTTCCCCATCTGGTGCTGTGGAAATCAAGGATCCTAAGTCTGGGAGAACCTTGAAAGTGAATGGTTAGAGGCTTAAGCCTTGTTTTAAAAAACCTGTTTAACCCATGGACACCATTCACCTTCAAGAATATCCTTCTTCAAATTGATCCACAGGTGTGTCATTATTATATCATATGTATGTTGTTTTTGGTTGATTTATCTTGCTTTCTTTTGTTTCTATTCTTTAGGATTTGTTTGTGGTCTTATCTGAATCTGGACCAATCTGTTTTAAACTTTTGATGCATGATTTCATTCTTATTGTTTTTCAATTGATAGCTTTTGTTGCATGCCTAATGTGGGAGGTTGTTTTTAATTGGATGATTGAGTTTACATGTGTCCATGGGAGAGTCATGCCATGGAGATCAACCATGTGAGCAAAGCGGGTAAAAAAGGCGAGAGAGAGCACATGCTCTCTATTTTATTCCTTACTGTCGCTAGGTCCAAAATGAAAGTCTGGGAGACTATCGCGAGATTCAAAATCTATCGCGACGTTAAAAAGGAAGCCTGGGAGCATGTCGCGCAGTTTGCATAGAAACATTCAATGACTATCACGAGATTCATGTGTAGCTGACAACCTCTCGCATTGTCCACATCGAGCTATTCAGTAGTTATCACGAGATTATCAGGCTGTCGCGAGGTTCACAAGGTAAACTGGGAGACTCTTGCGCAATTCAACAGAAATACTTCATTTACTGTTGCGAGATTCTAAGTCTGTCGCGAGATTAAATATGAACCTCAGAGCTTTTCGCGCAATCCAAAAGAGACCTAGGAGCCGCTCGCGCAATTCACATGAATTAATCTCACTCGGTCGCGTGCTCCAAGGATAACTTGAGAGATTATCCCGCAATCTAGATTTAATCAACACTTTCGCTAGGTTCATTTCCAAACCCGCGACCAGATGTTCCAAAGCGCGCCGAGCTTCACGATAAGTATTTCAACCCCGCGCTTTGTCCCTTTTTCATTATTTTCTTCCTTCTTCCCTCTGCGAAATCCTATCTTCTGGCGCTTCCCCTCTCCCCTCCCGCATCACTCCTATAGCTCATCATTCACTGTATAAATCTACAGAGTTGTCCCTAATACCACCCCCATCCATTGCCCTCTGCTCAGAGATCTTGAGGTGCCCTGTGCTTCAAATCAAATCAAACCCTAGATTTCAGCCTCCATTTCTCATACTATAGGACAGAGTTAGACATGGCTCCAAAAACTGTACAGAAGAGAAAAGGGAAGGACAAGGACCCTGTAGAGACCACCCCTAAAAAGGCCAAGACTTCAAAGTCCCTCAAAAAAGGAAAAGAAGTGGTTGAGGAGGCGGCGGTACCAACCACTAAGTTGTCTATTGCTGAGCTCATGGAGTAAATTCCATTAGAGCCTAAAACAGCCTTTGATATACCATTTTTTGAGAAAGAACCTCTCTCTGCCCCTGCAGTACAATTTATGAGCAAAGCGGGCCTGATGCCATTGATGAGAGGAATTCCAGCACTAGCCTACCCCAGGCTAGTGCAGCTATTTTATCAGCACATCAAGGTCAAGAAGGATAATGATGGACAAGGGCGCTTGCTGGTGCTGATTGACGACATTGATATGTTAGTGGGCCCTAAGATGATCGCTGAAGTGTTGGGCATCCCAGCAGCATTCAATCCTAGCTGTGGATATGGCCCCCCTCTGAGTGCATCGATTGATACAATTGCACTGGTCCTAACTAGAGGATTAAAAGCCACCAGAGACTCAATCAGAAGGAGGATACTAGAACCTGAACTGCTATTCATTGACCAAGTCCTGCGGAAGAACATATATTGTTCAGGGCATTAGCAAGAGAGGAGAACCCCCATCGCGGATGCTGTCTACTCCTACCACATGGGCCATGGCTTCCATGCAGCTTGGCTAATTTTTGAGGCTATGAAAGACATAGTGGAGAAGTTAGGGTCAAACAAGAAGCCTCACACTCTGCCCTATGCAAGAATCATTACCTTGCTACTAATCAAGGGGGGCTACAAGATAGGAAGGACTGAGCAGACCACCACCCTTACCCCTACTACCTTTGCCAAAAGGCAATGGGGAATCAGCAGGAGCTTGATGGGGGGCCAGTAAAAGAAGAAAGTTGAGGCTCAGGCCCTGCCCAAGCAAGCAGAAGCAGTTGGATCAGGGTCTACCCCAGCTACAAAGGAGGTGCCCCCAGAGCATACCACTTCCATAGCTACAACAGCACTTGTTACCCCTGCATTCACCACGCTTCTTGAATCCATCTCTCACCCCCCTTTATTTTCATCCTCCATGCCCACTCCCCCTTCACCTGTGCTTGGTCCATGGGAGGACTCACCATCCCCTACCTTACCTCAGGTCCCAAACCAGTGATATTAAAAGTGGTGCACAAGGCCAAGAACTGGTCAATATGCTTGTACGGGTCCTCCTTGCTGAGCCCATGGAAAGAGGGCAGCATCTGGATGATTGAAGTTTTTATTTCATAATTCCCCTGAACATCAGGGAATTGAATGCCAAAAGGGGAGTTATAGTCATCCGGAGCATTCAACTCCTTGAGAGTTCTGGGTTGTTCTTCACCCATAATTGCTGTCACAGACTCACTTGGGGGCTCTCCTGTGGTGTGCCTGTCTCTTCTAAGTCTCCTTCCCCTTTCTAACTCAGGGCTAAGAGGCTCTAATGTAGGGCTGAGAGATCTCCTCCCTAGCATACATGCACACCAACAACAATGAAAGCTTCTTGCAGGCACATTGCAAAAGAGTATCTGTACAATTAACAAATTTATCTAACTAGTTTACAGCTATTCAAAGAATACATTTACAACTATCCTAGATACTACTAAAAATTTTTTAAGAAAGATAGACAGAGTTTTAAAAGTCAAAGAGTTTGCAAATAGAAGTAGCTAAGCTCCAATTGCAGTCCAACTGTCCTTCACTGGTGCTATCTAGATCTGCAAGAAAGGTTCAAAATTATGTCAGCAGTATCAATTATTCACATTTGCAAAGAAAACTAAGAATACAAAAACTAAGGGTCTACTAATAGATCATCTTTCCCCAGCAGCGGCGCCAAAAACTAGTTGGCGATTTCTAAGTTTGTGCTTGCTTTATTGGTTGGTGGTAAAAGTAATTTAAAAATCAAAGAAAGAGTGAAATAGTTGATGGAATCAGCACAACTAAGAAATCCTAGACTTGCAAGATACAGGGTCCATTGTGGCAAGTTTTGATAAGTAAGAGTTTGTCCCACAGGGAAAGGTGATCTACAGCTCCAAAGGAGCCGTCACTAGTAGTCCCTCAAGATCTGACTACAGATCTGGCAGTCCTACACTCCATCCATCCTCTCACCCCTTTCTGTAGTGTAGACAATAGGGAAGGGTGAGAAGTAAGTTATTGAGTTTAGATAAGAGGAGCTTTGTAACTCAGATTCAGATCTGATGTTATAGAAATCCTGTCCAATGGCTACGTTACCACCATTGAGGAGAAGGGATCCAACCCATCTCTCTGCCATGATTCAATCCCTTAAGGTTATAACATGTCCACTCAAAAGGTCACAGACTATCCCATAGGGGAACCACAATCTAGGGATGGGTCAAAACAAAATAAGTTAATCATTGTAGGCACTATTTCATCCAGGCTACCAGCTCAAGAATCCATAGGGAACCTCAACCTCTAAAGCTCTATGTGTGGGGCTAAGGCTGTATAGGACCATGATTGTGACAGCCCAAATTTTGGAACCCCGAAATCCGTACCATCAGCACGGCCTTCAAGGCCATGCCCCGGGTTCCTTACGAAACATTGGTATATACAAGCCAAAACTATAATTGAGGCACACGTAGCTACTCTAAATAAAATCTCAAAAATAATCAAGGTATTGCAAGGCAGTCCTTGTCCCATGCCAAATCGTGGATATAAGAACTTACCCAAACCATTAGTGATAACAGTTCATCCTAGACGTCTTGTCAAGCAACGGTACTTAAAACATTTGAAATAAAGAGGTTTGATATACCAAGCCATACATAAAAACTCTCAACTCACTCTCAAAGTATGCAGCGGGTTTCCTAGAAGAATTCCTCAGGAGGAGGTTCTGACTCTTCCAGGCACGAAACCAAGCCCTTGGATCACTTCTCCAAAGTCTTTGTCAGCCGCTAGTCCTGACCTGCGACGTATAGACTAAGGGGTGAGTTACATCCTAGTCTGAGGGAAAACAAAAGAACATATAGATCAACCTTCACACATATGTCAAGAATTTAACAAGCATGGAATTATAAGGTAATCGCTATGGACAACAATTTGAATAATGTGGAATAACCCAATGATTTTGGTACTTAGCATGGTTTTGTTTAATCTCCTTGTTAGTTTAGTTGTGAATTTGGCCTAATCACTTAAATCTTAACTTAAGTAATCCTCGAGCAATATAGCATCGAGCCTGATGGAATACCCGCCATCGCTGCCTAACTAGACAGTTGTTATATGTATTCTGGAATACTTGAGCCCCTTTCTCATAGGTGGCGGGTCTATTCTCAATTGACATCCTCGGATGTGTTATAAATGTTTGGATTGGCCGCATCGTGTCACGGATATCCTGCCGAGTCAGTCGTGGGTATCCCGCCACGTCGGTGGGGTATTCTAATCAACCTTAAATGATAAAAATATCAACGTGCTTTACATATAGTTATTCACCGTGATTGTGCTAATTATATTACATTAGGCCTTATCACATTACCTTCGTTTCTCTGTTAGTTTTCATCCGCATCCTTGGGATGCCCCATACTGCTGTTGCACCCTTCTTCGATGGAACTACATGATTTTTCGTCCCCTGGGGACTTCAAGATTTTCACGTTGTAACACACACACACATCCCTATCATAAGGGTTCATGAAATATATATATGACTATTTAAAATGATTATATTACGCATATGAGTTCACGGGATAATGCACATGTTTCAAGAATATTCCCTACCTCGACGAATCTCAAAGCACGCCTGCTCGTAGAGGGTTATAATGCAACAAACCTACATTTCAAAAATAGGTTTAGAACAATCTAAAGTCACCCCACGTTTCTTATATTCGAAAAACCAAGATCTGAGTGGTCACCAGACCTCGCTCGCGCGGCCACTTATCCTCGCTCAAGTGGTCACTTGACCTCGCTCGAGCGATCTCTTGAGCTCGCTCGAGCGGTCTCTTGACCTTGCTCGAGCGGTTAAATCGAGCTTTCGAATTATTATTGTGGACCCTCGCTCGAGCGAGCTTCCCTTTAGTTTTGGGGACCGCTCGAGCGAGCCCAGAGTTATATTTTCTTCTATTCATCCTCGCTCGAGCGAGCCTTTTAGACCGCTCGAGCAAGGAACAATGATTTTGTTCCTCGATCGGATCGAGAACATGCTTCCTTCCTTCATGTTACCTTAATCTCATAAAAAGAAATATTCAGCCAATATTCTTCCTACTATTTAAAACATTCCTAGGCATCTATCATGTCTTTAACGTACCTCAGACGATGATTCATGCGCAAGTTCGATTCACGACTCGAAATTTTACTAGGCCAATAGGCCTCTAAGGTTCTTTCTTCCCGTCTCTTCCTCTAATATCCTTTGCTAACTTGAGTCCCAACGAACCCTAGTTCTCTACTAGACTCTTCTCTTCTTTCTCTCTATATTCTCCTTCTCTCTCTATTTAGGTTAGAATAGAATTACGTAAGGGTTCCTCTCTCTCTCTTTCACTTTTATATCTATAAGTTAGGGATATGCTAGTGTGTTTCCCACATACACACTTAGTGTCTTTGGTTCGTTTTGGTCTCCTTGTGAAACACATGTACCTATGTGTAAAGCATGCCGTGCACTCATCTCAAAAATCTGGGGTTGTGACAATCACCCCAACTTATAAGATTTTCGTCCTCGAAAATCGATGTTATTCTCTTAAACAAGTACCACCCTACATTCACAGATATCCAAACAAGATTTAATTTGCGATTGCAAAGAATAAGTGTTGGCCATGCCAGCAAATTTCCACATAACAAAAAAAACAAACAGTAAAACATTATCGCCATCTCATTCCATACATATTTATCATTTACACAAAAAAACTTTGTGACATTCATGTCACGATAGTTCTAAGAAAATTTTGACCTCCTTACCAAAAGTCTCAAAATGTTATATGTAATGTGCTCAAAGTTTTTTTTTTTTTGTTACTATCTAGTCCTCGTCCTCCTCATAGTCGTCGTCGTTGTCCTCGCCATCCTCATCCTCATCGTCCACCGTGATGGCTGTGGTACCCGCTGTGGCACTCCTCGTAGCCGGGCCGGAGCTTGACGCTCCAAAAATAGCGTCCCTCATGGCACCCACGCGCTGCATGTAAGACTGCGGGTATGTCTGACCCATGAGGTCGATAAGTAGCGCTTCCTGGAACCTCTGATGTAACCTGATCTCCCGCCCTTGCTGAAGGATCTCCCTCATCATGCCCCCGTCGGTAGTGGGTATGGGCTGCGGAACTGAGGCAGAGGGAGTGGTCGGTCCTACCGGTGGTTGATCGGGAGACTTGTCGGTCTCTTCTTGACGCCTGCGTTTGCTCTTAAGGTTTCGGCTCCAGTCTTGGGCGAGGTATGGGACGACGTTATCAGTGAGGAACAACTCGTCCTCCCGGATCCTAAATCCTCCCTTCCCATTCCGTGAGTCCAATAGTCGGGAAATCAACCGAGCATATGGTAATCGGTTGATTGGTGGAGGGACAGCACCCCTTACATTGGAGGGACAGCACCCCTTACATTTCTTTTGTAGGCATGCACCATGCCCTTTATGATGACCATAGGGGCGTTGATCCACCTATTGTGAAATGCGGTGTGTAGGGCTCGCAGAAACGCATCTCGGCGTTCTTGATCATGGCCGGTTGGGTGTAGATTCTTTTTAAAGATAATATCTAAAAGCCACATGCGCGGCGGTAGTTGTGATCGGGTAATAGATTGTCCCGAGGCGGACATGCCGCTAGTGATGTCGGAGATGATCGTTGGGAAATCTACGTTCCCAGAAAAAGGTGGTAGGATGAGTGGGCTAGGGGTGTAGATGTGGGGACATTTCATGATTGAGGAAATGTCGGCACATCTGAAAATTAGCTCATTACCATCGATGGTAACGAGTAATGCGTCCTCATCGACGTTCATGTTTAGGGTTTGGTAAAACAATTTTACTAGCCTCGGGTAATACCGATCCCCGAACGGCGTAAGCAAGGTCTTAAGATGGTTGTTGGTGAGAAAGTTCGATGTCCACTGGGTAGACGTCGGATCTCCGAAGCATGAGGGATGTATTTCCCATTCGGCTTCAAAAGTCTTTGCTCCCCACCAATCATCCAGTGCGATTGGAGTGGAGGGCGGGTTTGATGATGGTTGAGAGGTTTGGGGTGCTTTGTTGCGCTCGCAGACCGAATCGCCATCCGCTTAGGTTGGGGTTCGGGCTCGAGGCCATTTAGTATAAATAAGGCTTAAAAGGAAGGAAAGATTTAGAATAGGTAGATTTTACCTAGAGAGTCGCCTTAACGGATCGGATTGTTCAATCTGTTGGAATCGGACGAAAATGTCGAAAATCGCTTGCCCTAACCCTCGCCGCTTTCTTCTCCCTTTCGCTTGAAGATGAACAGGCGCTTGGCCTCTGCCATATTTATAGTTCCGCCTCGCTCGAGCGGTCATTAGTTCTCGCTCGAGCGAGAACAGAGATAGTTCTATTACATGTTATAACCTCTCTTGAGCGGTTATAATGTGTCGCTCGAGCGGTCAAAATGCCTTGCTCGAGCGAGGAATAGTTATCGCTCGAGCGAGAGGAAATGTGCTTTTATGTAGTTCGCTCGAGCAAACATAAGGGGTCGCTCGAGCGAGACCAGAAACATTTCTCTAGTACCCTTTGCTCGTTTTCGGTTTTGATTCTCATCACTAGTTCCATTTAAATAAGAGTTCAACGACAACGTGGTTCAATCCTTGTTTGGAGTCAACCTATCTTTGAAAAGAAAATATACCTAGCCTTCATAGTACCCGAAATCACATATTCTCAAAAGAATGAAACCATTCAGTTGGCAATTTCGAACAATTTGGGATATTGTTCTCTAACATCCGCCTCGCGTTCCCATGTTGCCTCTTCGGCCATATGATTCCTCCATCGAACAAGCACTAAGGGAATAACTTTTGTTCGCAACACCTGTTCCTTTCGATCTAAGATTTCTACTGGCTCTTCAATCATGGTCATATCTTCATGCATTTCAAATGATTGGCCGCTCAGCACGTGATCAGGGTCATTGAGGTATTTCCTGAGCATCGATACGTGGAATACATTGTGTACCTGATCAAACAATGGTGGCAAACCAATGCGGTAGGCTACTTCTCCCACTCGACCCAAAACTTCAAATGGTCCAAGATAGCGGGGACTTAGTTTCCCTCTCTTCCCAAATCTCATCACTCCCTTCATCGGTGATACTTTCACGAACACATGCTCACCCACTTTAAAGTCTACACTAGTCCGCTTGATGTCAAGTCCGCTTTTGAGCCGCCTTTAATCTTTCCCTGATCATGCGGACAATAGCAGCATTATCTTCAAGTAGCTCGGGTCCCAAAACAAATTTCTCGCCAATTTCCTCCCAATTGATTGGTGATTGGCGACTTACATCGTCTTCCGTACAAGGCTTCATACGGTGCCATTCCGATGCTCGTCTGAAAACTATTATTATAAGCGAACTCAATCAATGGTAGGTGTTGATCCCATGATCCTTGCAATTCTAACATACATGCCCTAAGCATGTCTTCAATGACTTGGTTGACCCTCTCAGTCTGTCGGTTTGTTTGTGGGTGAAACGTCGTGCTAAAATCTAACTTAGTTCCCATTCCTTCTAGGAATTTCCTCCAAAACTTTGATGTATATAATGGGTCTCGGTCTGAAACAATGCTACTTGGAATCCCATGTAACCGAACGATCTCTTTCATATATAGTTCTGCTAATCTTCCCGCCGTGTACATCGTATTGTACGGCAAGAAGTGTGCCGACTTAGTCAATCGATCAACTACTACCCAAATGGCGTTATGCCTCCTTGCAGTTCGTGGTAGACCGACTATGAAATCCATTGAGATAGATTCCCACTTCCATTCCGGTATGGGTAGAGGCTGTAATAGGCCTGCAGGGTGTCTGTGATCGATTTTCACTTGTTGGCACGTCAAACATCGTGACATGTACTCTGCCACATCTTGTTTCAAACCTCTCCACCAGTAATTCTTTTTCAGATCTTGATACATCTTCGTGCTTCCCGAGTGGATAGCATAGCTTGACTTGTGAGATTCATCAAGAATCGTTCGCCGCAAAATCGGCATTGTCCGGAATGCAAAGTCGCCCCTTGAATATTAAGGAACCGTCTTCCTTGATCGAAAACTCAGATGTAGTACCTTCGGTTACATTTTGATGTATCTTTGTTAGAATCGGGTCCTTCATCTGTAGTTCTCGTATGTGTTCGAATATCACTGGTTTTACTGATATGTTGGCTAAGAAGGCTCCTGTGGCTTGTGGCTGTATGTCTGCGCCACATAACGCTAGATCCTCCAACAACTTCCATCGATGTATACTCGAAATTAGACTATCCAATTGGGCCGAACTTTTCCGACTCAAGGCGTCGGCCACTACGTTAGCTTTGCCTGGATGGTACTGCATAGAACAGTCGTAATCTTTGAGGAATTCCATCCACCTACGTTGCCTCATATTCAGTTCCTTCTGTGTAAACAGGTATCTGAGGCTCTTATGGTCAGTGAAAATTTCAAATGTTTCTCCGTATAAATAATGTCGCCATATCTTTAATGCGAATATGACTGCTACTAGTTCTAGATCGTGTGTTGGGTAGTTCTTTTCGTGCTCTTTTAACTGTCTGGAACCGTAAGCTATTACCTTTTTATATTGATTTAGTACACAACCCAACCCGTTATATGAAGCATCACTATAAACTGCGAATCCTCCACTGCCCGATGGAATGGCTAACACTGGAGCTGAGGTGAGTCTCTTCTTGAGTTCTTGAAAACTCTTCTCACACGCCTCACTCCACTCAAATCTTGAGTCCTTTCTTGTAAGTCTCGTAAGAGGTCCTGATATTTTTGAAAATCCTTCTACGAAGCGTCGATAATAACCCCGCCACCGAGGAAGCTTGATGTCCACACGGTTTTTGGTTGTTCCCAGCTTCACTATTGCCGATCTTAGCGTGATCATCAGGACTCCATGCTTGGAGACGACATGTCCCAAAAGCTAACCTCTTCTAGCCAAAAGCTTGGCGTCTTGCTTGGTTTTCACACAAGGTTCGAGAGCGACACGTAAGTGTTCTTCATGTCTGCTTTCGATTTTGAGTAGATTAGGATGTCATCAACAAACACTACAATGCAGGAGTCTAGGTGTGGTTTAAACACTCGATTCATCAAATCCATAAACGACGCCGGTCCATTCGTCAGTTCGAATGGCATCACTAAAAATTCATAGTGTCCATACCGTGTCCTAAAAGCCGTTTTCTGAATGTCCTCGGCCCTGACTCTTAACTGATGGTAACCAGATCTTAGGTCGATCTTGGAAAAATGTTTTGCTCCCTGCAACTGGTCCAATAAGTCATCTATTCTTGGCAACGGATATCGATTCTTCACCGTGACTTTGTTCAATTGGCGGTAGTCGATGCACAACCGCATCGACCCATCTTTCTTTTTCACGAACAACACTGGTGCTCCCCATGGAGACACGCTTGGTCGTATGAATCCCTTGTCCATGAGCTCTTGCAATTGTTCTTTCAACTCTGCAGGGGCCATCCTATAGGGTGCCTTTGAAACAGGTTCCGTTCCTGGTGCTAAGTCGATTGCAAATTCTACTTCTCTTTCTGGAGGTAATCCTGGCAATTCTTCTGGGAATACATCTGGGAATTCTCGCACCACTGCTATATCGGAGATAATATTCTTTTCTTCTTTATCTCCTTTCAAAAATGCCAAATAACCGCTACACCCCTTTCTGATTAAACGTTCTGCTCTGACTGCAGATATGAGTGGTACCTGAGTCGGTCTCTCCCCTTGAAACCAAAACGATCTCCTCGTGTTAGGACGGAAAATAACAACTTTATCCTTGCAATCCACTGTTGCGCAGTGATGGGACAGCCAATCCATGCCAAGGATTACATCGAATCCTTACATGTCCAACCATATTAAATTTGCATCTAATTCGTGGACAACGTGATCCCGAATGCTTACTACTACCGATTTGCAAACTAACTCTGTGTCCACTAATTCTCCTATTGGAATGGACACTGATAACACAAAGTCCAGTGTCTCCGGAACAATCTTCATCTTCTTTGCAAATCTAGGGGTGATGAAGGAGTGGGTAGACCCTGGGTCTATCAAAGACTGTAATGTGCTGAGCACCCCTTCTCATAATTCTGTAACGTACCTACAATACATGCATATACGTATATAACATATACCTAAGAAAAATTTTCACTCTTAGGTTTAATAATGGATATTTATATATTTATCCTAATGGAAGCCCATTCTTTATCTAGAGTTGTATTGCAACTAAAATTCTCTAATTTAAAGGAGATCTCACCTTGAATAATGTCGTGTACACTCCGCCTCGGTAATCACAGAGGCTCTCCCTAATAATGTGCTTCGAGATTGAATAGGTTGTGGCATAGAAGTTGGGGCCGTCTTTTCTTTAACTGCCTCAGGGCAATCTCTAATCATGTGGCCTATCTTGCCACACCTGAAATAGCCTCGCATTCCCTGCCTACAATCTGTTGTTTTGTGGGACTTGCCACATTTAGCACAAGTTTCCCTTGGTGATGAAGTAGCAATTTCCTAAAAACCTTGTGTAGTTGTAGCCTCATGAAAAAAGTAGGATCTTGATACCTCATCGGTCTCCCCGATGCCAAGAATGATAATTTTGATGAGTAGGTTGTCAGTGTGCCTCTCCCATACCCCGTCTGAACGATTGTCTCGATTCGGTGCTAAACCTCGGTTTCTTGTATACCGATTCATAACTCCCGCCCGCTTGGATCAATGCTTTCTACCTTGATGGTTCCCTTTGACGGTATCGGTTATTGTTTTCTTCCTCAACTACCAATGCCTTACTCATTACTTCTCCATAGGTTTTCAAACCGAAGGGCGAACCTCCTCGATGTCCGACCTTAAGCCCTTGGAACCTTTTCGCTTTCATCACGCCTCGAGATTACGAGTCTGGGGCGAGCCGCCTCATGAATTCCACTCCATACTCTCTCACGGTCATTCTTCCCGCTAGTTGTAAAATTGGGTCTCCATCCGATTTCACAACTTCGTGGAAAATATTGTTTATTGAATTCTTCTACAAATTCCCCAAGTCCACGACATCCGGAGTTTCTTGTGCTCTTGTTCATGAAACCGATTTCCACCAAGGTCCAGCTTCTCCATCTAACATATATGCTCCAACGACGCCTCATCCTCGCGGCATGTCAGTACGCTAAACACCTTCTCCATTTCCCCCAACCAGTTTTCGGCAACCATTGTGTCTGCTTGTCCTGAAAAATTTGGAGGTCTCATTCTTCTAAACTCGGTAAATGCTGAAGCCACTGAAGGTGTAAGTCCTATTGGAGGGGTAGGTGTTCGCCAGGTTCGTACTGATATGCGCCAAGGACGCCGTTGTCGTGCCATGGCGCTGCCATGGTCTCCATTGTGTGCATCATCCTCTCGACGCCTTCTTTCTTCATTTCTCTCTCACCCTATCTTGTTCCCTCCGATCTCGATCCCGCTTCATCTAGATCTTGCCCTCCGCTTGATTTTGGTTTCCTCCCCGCCATCGCTTCCTCGAATCTCCTATTTCCCAATGGCACTGCTTGTAGGTGAGACGTAACCCATCTCATCACAAGAAATTCCTATCATGACCACCCCTGGGTCGGCCTCTCCCTCTAGGAAACATAACGGTCTGCATGAGAATCCATAATCTCGTTAGCAGAAGTCCCTAGATTCTGACGATATGATAGTCAGAACCTGGAAGAAAATGCTTTGATACCAACTGTGAAAGCCTAAATTTTGGAACCCCGAAATCCGTGCCATCAGCACGGCCTTCAAGGTCGTGCCCCGGGTCCTTACGAAACATTGGTATATGCAAGCCAAAACTGTAATTGAGGCACACGTAGCTACTCTAAATAAAATCTCAAAAACAATCAAGGTATTGCAAGGCAGTCCTTGTCCCATGCCAAATCGTGGACATAAGAACTTACCCAAACCATTAGTGATAACAGTTCATCCTAGACGTCTTGTCAAGCAACGGTATTTAAAACATTTGAAATAAAGAGGCTTGATATACCAAGCCATACATAAAAACTCTCAACTCACTCTCAAAGTATGCAGCGGGTTTCCTAGAAGAATTCCTCAGGAGGAGGTTCTGACTCTTCTGTGGGCACGTAAACCGAAGCCCTTGGATCAGCTTCTCCAGAAGTCTTTGCTGCCGCTAGTCCTGGACCTGCGACGTATAGTCTAAGGGGGGTGAGCTACATCCTAGCTCCGTAGGGAAAACAAAAAGAACATATAGATCAACCTTCACACATATGTCAGTAATTTAACAAGCATGGAATTATAAGGTAATCGCTTATGGACAACAATTTGAATAACAGGGAATAACCCAATGATTTTGGGCGGTACTTAGCGTGGTGTTGTTTAATCTCCTTGTTAGTTTAGTTGTGAATTTGGCCTAATCACTTAAATCTTAACTTAAGTAATCCTCGAGCAATATAGCATCGAGCCCCGATGGAATACCCGCCATCGTCGTCTAACTAGACAGTTGTTATATGTATTCCCTGGGAATACTGCCCGAGCCCCTTTCTCATAGGTGGCGGGGTCTATTCTCAATCTACATCCCTGGGATGTGTTATAAATGTACGGATTGGTCACTGCATCGTCACGGATATCCCGCCGAGTCGGTCAGGTATCCCGCCACGTCGGTGGGGTATTCTAATCAACCTTAAATGATAAAAATATCAATGTGCTTTACATATAGTTATTCACCGTGATTGTGCTAATTATATTACATTAGGCCTTATCACATTACCTTCGTTTCTCTGTTAGTTTTCATCCGCATCCTTGGGATGCCCCATACTGCTGTTGCACCCTTCTTTGATGGAACTACATGATTTTTCGTCCCCTGGGGACTTCAAGATTTTCACGTTGTAACACACACACACCCCTATCATAAGGGTTCATGAAATATATATATGACTATTTAAAATGATTATACTACGCATATGAGTTCACGGGATAATGCACATGTTTCAAAAATATTCCCTACCTTGATGAATCTCAAAGCACGCCTGCTTGTAGAGGGTTATAATGCAACAAACCTACATTTCAAAAATAGGTTTAGAACAATCTAAAGTCATTGGGGTGTGCGACCCCCACGTTTCTTATATTCGAAAAACCCAGATCTGAGTGGTCACCAGACCTCGCTCGCGCGGCCACTTATCCTCGCTCAAGCGGTCACTTGACCTCGCTCGAGCGGTCTCTTGACCTCGCTCGAGCGGTCTCTTGACCTCGCTCGAGCGGTTAAATCGAGCTTTCGAATTATTATTATGGACCCTCGCTCGAGCGAGCTTCCCTTTAGTTTTGGGGACCGCTCGAGCGAGCCCAGAGTTATATTTTCTTCTATTCATCCTCGCTCGAGCGAGCCTTTTAGACCGCTCGAGCGAGGAACGATGATTTTATTCCTCGATCGGATCGAGAACACGCTTCCTTCCTTCATGTTACCTTAATCTCATAAAAAGAAATATTCAGCCAACATTCTTCCTACTATTTAAAACATTCCTAGGCATCTATCATGTCTTTAACGCATTCTCATTTATGATTCACGCCAAGTTCGATTCACCGAATTTTACTAGGCCAACAGGCCTCTAAGGTTCTTTCTTCCCGTCTCTTCCTCTAATCTCCTTTGCTGACTTGAGTCCCAACGAACCCTAGTTCTCTACTAGGCTCTTCTCTTCTTTCTCTCTATATTCTCCTTCTCTCTCTATTTAGGTTAGAATAGAATTACGTAAGGGTTCCTCTCTCTCTCTTTCACTTTTATATCTATAAGTTAGGGATATGCTAGTGTGTTTCCCACATACACACTTAGTGTCTTTGGTTCGTTTTGGTCTCCTTGTGAAACACATGTACCTATGTGTAAAGCATGCCGTGCACTCATCTCAAAAATCTGGGGTTGTGACAATGATAGCCCAGACACATAGAACCAACAAGAGATTGAGTACAACCTTCGATCTAGCTGTCCATTGCTTGAGTGAGGCTATAATGGTCCAGTCACAAGCCTACAATCTCTATAACCAGATCAGATCCAATATCTGATGGCGGATCTATACAAATAAAGGGGAGTCTGCCTCCGTACAATCTCCCACCAGGCTTCTACAAGCTCAGGTGTAAAGAAGAAAGATCCATCTTGGATCAGTGGATTAGAATCACCCTAAGGCTATAACCTGTCCACTCAAATGGTCACAGACTATCCTAGAGGCTATCCTCCTCACAGAGCCCAAGACAAAACAAGAATATCGCTGCCACCACCATGGTCACCAGGCTACCAGCTCAAGCTCCCATGGGAATTTTAGATCTAGTGGGTCCTGTGGTGGGGCTAAGGCTGTATAGGACCATGATAGCCTAGACACACTGGTTGCTTGGATCTGAATGGCCCTTAGAATCAGTCCTCCATTGCTTTGAAACACAGCCAAAGCAATGGCGGATCACAAGGCAACAGCCTTGCACAGAGCATCTCACATTCAAACACAAATCCTACAGAGTACAAATCCTATTACAAAACTTCCATTGATCTAGTTCAAAAAGCATACAAAGACATAGCCAGCAAGTGCTGGACTATGGAGAGAAGAAAAAAAAAGAAAAAGAAAACTACTTACAGCTATAAAAAGAAAAGCAAAATGATCTCAGATCAAGTTTCCAAGAAATGAGATGTGTTCCCAGCTATTCCAGGATGTCGCTCCCCCTAATGGTCCAAGCCCCCCATGGGGATTTATAGCAGTGGTGTGGCGGCGCATTAGGGTTAGGAAACCCTAATTTTAATGATGCCACGTGACCGAATAGTGATCCTTCGATGCCTTGGGGAGCATGCATGGAGATTTGAGCGTGGGAGTGCGTGCCCTAATCATTGGAAATTCCCAGAAGGTCCTCTACTGAAGAGATGGAAGTTGAGGTTCTGAGCTTCGCTAGGTAGCCATTATTTTCCAGACTTGTCGCGTGGTAGCTTTTGCTCTTCACTAGGATGATTTGATATTGAAATTTCAACCGTCACGAGGTTGGCTTGGTTTGCTCTTCAGGCAGTCGCGAGGTTGAGTAGACATTAAAGCCTCAGATGTCGCTGGGTTGGAGTTCAAGCAGTCGCGAGGTAGCTGCGCGATCGCTGGGTTGATCTTCGCGAGGACAGATTTGAATAGCGCGAGAACTTCGTGAGCACATCTCTTCACTGGACATTGCGAGTTACCTCGTGACGCTTTAATGAGTTCTGAACTGCGCGAGGTTCCACGTCTTAATTGATCTTCGCAAGGATGGCTTTGCCTTTGCAAGGATGCTTTCTTCTTGAATGGCGTGAGAACTGCACGAGGAGTTCTCTTCTGATAATTGCATCCCTCGACGACTACGCGACAGCTGTGCGAGGAGTCTTCTGAAGCTCTCTCTTCTTAGCCGTTCTGAGTGAACTGTGCAAGGTTGAGAGAGGTCTACTTTGAACTACACAAGACTGTGCGATGTGTTCTACTCTTGAGCTTCGCAAGAGCTGCACGAGTTTGTGCTTCTGAAGCTCTTCAGTCAATCATCTGTGCGAGAAGTTGTTGTAGAGTCTTGGGATGCTCAGTTGGACTACGCGAGGCATATTTCTCCTGAATCCTCTAAACCTTGGGTCAGCTGCGCGAGGCTCATTTTAGATTTGGATTCAGAGGTCATCCTTCTGAGGGACTTCTGGTGCTAAAATAGGCCCCTTAGCAGGATTCCTGGCCTTATTTCACTGCTGGTTATTACCTACATAAGACACTTTACAAGAACTTATTAGGTGGCTATGGGTCTAATCAAAGGTTCAGTTAAGGGGTGAAAAGTGGTACTTTTCAGGTCTTAACAAGTGCCAGATCTATTCTAGATATGGAGATTTACTATATTTTGAAACACATTTCCCTATGGATATACCCCTACTTACCTCTTTAAAGCTTACTGCAACAGCCCTGGTTCTTACAGGCCTGGCTGCTTGCCTTGGTTCCATTTGTCTATGATTTTTTTTTTAGTTTGTTATTTTTAACCTCTTCATAATTACAAGGTAGGCAGTATAATAAGTTTTTGGCGCCGTTGTCGGGGATTTGTATTTTTGGAATTGGTAGATCTAAGTTTTTATTATTTTAGATTTTAGATTTGTAAATGCCTGTTTAGTGTTTGACTAATTGCTTCTTTAGTTTTTTGTAGTTTTCTAAATTTTTATAGATTTTGAGTTGTGACTGAGAGGAGCAATTGGGAAAAAAGAAGGAGCAAGCTATGCTTGAGTTTGTATTTTGTTTCAACTTTTACATTTCTAGATTTGTGAATTTTTAGATCTGCAGTAATAGTTTTTATGTGTGTGTTTGTTTATTAAAATTTGTGCTATAATTTTGTGTTATGAGTGGTGTATGTTTGGAAGAAGGACTCTCAACCCTGAGAATTTACCATTAAATCTTGAAGTTGAGAAGATTCTTAGGTCTAGACACACTACACTTACACCTGCTGAATCTTAGACTGCTGAAATGGGTGAGCAGCCTAGATTGTTGAGAGAATACTTTACACCTGGTGCATATAATTCTCCTTTCTGCATACAATTTCCAGCTGTGGAGGGAAATTATGAGATCAAGTCTTCAATAATTCAAATGTTACCTTCTTTCTATGGGTTGAGTAAAGAAGACCCATACAAATATATTGATAAATTTCTTGCTTTCTGTACTACTTTTAACATTGCTAGTTTGGGGCCAGAAGCCACCAAGCTTAGGGTATTTCCTTTTTCATTAAAGGAAAAAGCTAGGGCCTGGTTGTCTATGCTCCCAACCAACAATATTAACTCTGGGAATGACCTGTAATATCAATTCCTAGCTAAGTTCTTTCCCATGAATAGAACAAGTCAGTTGAGAAAAAGCATCATATCATTTTTTCAATTCTCAACTGAAAGCTTCCATGAGGCTTGGGAAAGATTCAAAGAGTTGTTAAGGCAATGCCCCGATCATCAAATTCCTCAATGGCAACTTGTACAAAGTTTCTATCAAGGAATCGATTCCAAAAGCATAAATATGGTGGATGCCTCTTGTGGAGGTACATGCCTTCATAAAACAGCCGAGGAAGCATGGGAATTGTTTGAGGTTATTGGAGAGAACTCAATACAGCGGGAGACCTTGTCTAGGGGCATTGAGTCTCTAGCTAAATTGATGAAAGAGAACACAACAGGAGGGAGAATGTATGAGGCCACTGGTTATAATACAATAATCTAGAGAGAAGGTAGATAGCTTGATTCAGAAGTTTGATAAGCTCATTGGAGCAATACAGTCTCCAATGGCTGCCAAAGTGGAAGAGGCATGTCTGATATGCCAGTCTCCCACTCACTCCCTTGAAGAATGTCCCTCTGCTGCACAATTTTCATATTTGATTATGGAGCATACAAATGCTGCTCAGTCCTATGGACAGTAGCCAGCTGCTAGTTATCCTTAGAGGAACCACCCCAACTTGAGGTGGAGGCAAGATAATTTTTGAAACCAGCAACAGCAGCAGCCAATACCCTATAGAAATGCTTAGCCTTATCAGGAGAATTTCTTCCCAAAGCTCCAATAACAGCAGCCAATGGCACAACTTGTGCATCAAACTGCACCAACCCCAACACCCTCTAGAACACCTACATTTGAAGAGCAAGTTCTAGCTTCATTGCAGAACTTGGGCCCTTTGTCTCAAACGGTGAGCTCCCATAGCCAAAGTATTAAGAAGACAGAAGACACCCTTGGTCAGCTATCTAACACTTTGACTAGGAGAGAAGAGGAAAGATTGCCTAGTCAGCCTTTGAACAATCCCAAAGGGCAGTATATGGTAGGTGAAGCTTCTTCATCATATGAAAAAGCTAAATTTGTCACCACTTTGAGAAATGGGAGGCTAGTTGACAACAAGGTTGGTGTTGAGTCGAAAAGGAGTGGAGGAAACAAGAATACAGCCCATGACGATATGCAGCAGGAGCAACATATGAGAAAAAAGGGGGGTATTGATGAATCCCAACAGAAAAATGAAATTAAAAATAAGAAAAAAATTGATGAGATTGCTAAGACATCAAAGGAGAGATCAATCCCTTATTTTCCATTTCCCAATGCACTTCAAGCACCTTCTCCTTTTGATACAGGGAATGCTAAAGTTGAGGAAATGATGGAAATATTTAAACAAGTAAAGATCAACTTGCCTTTACTTAATATAATCAGGTAAGTGCCAGCCTATGTAAAGTTTTTGAAGGATTTTTGCACACACAAAAGACAATCTAGGATACACCTATCCAAGAAGGTTTTTTGTGCCGAGAAAGTGAACCAAGTGTTGCCCATTGCAACCCCAACAAAACTCTAAGACCCTAGAGTTCTCACAATCCCTTGCATTATTGGGGATCACATAATTAAAAAGGCCTTGTTAGATCTGGGAGCCAGTGTGAATCTACTTCCATATTTAATTTATGAGAAGTTAGGTTTGGGAGAATTAAAACCAACACATGTGGTATTACAACTGGCCGACAGATCTGAAAGGAAACCATTGGGAATGATAAAAGATGTGTTAGTTGGGGTTGACAAATTCTTCTATCTAACATATTTTTTGGTTCTTGATATGGAACCAAACAAGTGCACTACCTCCATTCCTGTAATTTTGGGTAGGCCTTTCTTGGCCACTGCCAATGCTTGTATACAATGTAGATCAAGTGTAATGGTGATATCTTTTGGCAATATAAAAGTAAAATTGAATGTCTACAATGCAGCAAGTTAGCTTCACTTGGATAGTGAGGACTGCTTTATGATTGATGTGTTGGATTGGCTTGTGGAAGAAACTTTACCCAAGCTACTGCATTGTGAAGATATGTGTGATGTGTTTGAAAATGTTTGGACTGAAATTGTTGAAGACAAGGTCCCCCACACCTATGATTCAAGAGGTGAAAACATTAAATTCTGAAGTGAGGCCAGCAGCAAAGTATCCTCCTTGGAAACCAGCTATGTTGCCTCTTCTACCACCTTCTAAGGCACTTTTGTTGCCTTCACTCATAAGTCCACCTTATTTGAAATTAAAACAGCTGCCCAAGTCTTTGAAATATACATTTTTAGGAGCAAATCAGAAGTTACTTATGATAATTTCATCTTCCCTCACTGATGAGCAGGAAGAAGAACTGTTGTGTGTATTGAAAAGGCATAAGAGAGCAATAGGTTGGACTATTGCTGATCTTGGAGGAATCAGTTCTGCTGTTTATATGCATAAGATTCACCTAGAAGAGGGCTCAAACCCTGTAGATAGATGCAGAGAAAGTTAAACCCCCACATGCATGAAGTAGTGATGAAGGAGGTGGTTAAATTATTAGATGCAGGAGTCATCTATCCCATTTTAGATTCTGAATGGGTGGAACCTACGCAGGTGGTACCTAAGAAATTTGGAATCATTATGGTTAAATCAGATTTTAGTGAGCTAATTCCAACCAGAGAAACCACTGGTTGGAGGGTGTGCACTGATTATCGAAAGCTCAATTCAAAAACCAGAAAAGACCATTTTCATTTACCCTTCATAGACTAGATTTTGGATAAGTTGTCAGGCGAAGCTTTTTATTGCTTTCTTGATGCATACTCTGGGTATAACTAGATCTTTGTATATCCGCAAAATCAAGAAAAAATAACTTTCACATGTCCATTTGGTACCTTTGCTTATAGGAGGATGCCATTTGGATTGTGCAATGTCCCTGTAACTTTCCAAAGGTGTATGTATGCCATCTTCTCAGATATGATTGATCAGTTTTTAGAGATATTCATGGATGATTTTCTGTCTTTGGGGACAGTTTCAGCCAGTGTCTACATCATCTCAGCCTAGTGCTGCAGAGATGTGAAGAGACCAACTTAGTTTTAAGTTGAGAAAAGAGTCACTTTATGGTCAACCAAGGCATTGTCCTTAGCCATGTTATTTCCCACAGAGGCATAGAGATAGACCATGCTAAATTAATTTGATTGCACATCTACCCCCACCTAAAATTGTCAAATAAATTAGATCCTTTTTGGGGCATGCTGGTTTTTATAGGAGATTCATCAAAGATTTCATCAAAATCTCAAAACCTCTTTATCACCTGCTGTGTCAAGAGGTTCTTTTTGTATTCAATGATGAATGTCTCACTGCTTTTGAGTTTTTGAAAGGATGTTTGACCTCTGCACCTGTCCTTCAAGCCCCTGATTATTCTTTGCCATTTGAGTTGATGTGTGATGCATCAGATTTTACAATTGGTGCAATTTTGGGGCAAAGAAAAGACAAGTTACCTTGTGTGATTGCTTATGGAAGCAAGACCATGATTCATGCTTAGTTCAACTACACCACAACTGAGAAGGAATTGTTAGCCATTGTCCATGTTTTGGAAAAATTTAGGTTTTATGCGTTAGGATCAAGGATTGTGGTGTTCACAGACCTTTCAGCGCTGAAATACCTTTTGTCTAAAAAGGATGCCAAACCAAGATTAATCAGATGGATCCTCCTATTATAGGAGTTTGATCTTAAGATTAATGATAAAAAAGGGGTTGAAAATGTGGTTGCAGACCACTTATCCAGGATCCTAGCTGCTGAGTTTGATGAACTACCTGTCAATGACTCATTTCCAGATGAAAAGTTATTTGCTATCAGCAGTGCACCTTGATTTACAAACATAGTTAATTATTTGGCAGTGCATAGGATTCCCCCACATTGGAACAAAATGGATAAGGACCTGTTCTTCTCTTAGATCAGATATTACATGTGGGAGGATCCATACCTTTTCAAGTATTGTGCAGACCAAGTTGTGAGAAGGTGTGTACCTGAGCAACATACTAATAATGTGTCATGAACAGGCTTGTGGAGGCCATTTCAGTGGAAACAACACTGCTGTAAAAATACTTCAAAGTGGATTTTATTGGCCCACTATCTTCAAAGATGCATGGCAGCATTGCAAGGCTTGTGAAAGATGCCAGAACATGGGAAGCATTTCAATAAGAAATTCTATGCCTTTACAACCCATTCTTGTAGTTGAATTATTTTACATTTGAGGGATTGACTTCATGAGTCCTTTCCCTCCTTCTTATGGGTATAATTTTATTCTTGTGGTTGTGGACTATGTGGCCAAGTGGGTTGAAGCCATAGCTCCAATGATCACAGAGTTGTCATTAATTTCTTGAAAGATAATATTTTCTCAAGGTTTGGTACCCTCAGAGCTATCATTAGTGATGGGGGAAGCCATTTATGTAATAGACAGTTTGAAAACCTGCTTAGAAAGTACTCTGTGACACACAGAGTTGCCACCCCATACCACCCACAGACTAGTGGGTAGGTGAAAATTTCTAATAGAGAAATCAAATACATTTTAGAGAAAAGTATGAGAGGAGATAGGAAGGATTGGTCCCTAAAGTTGATTGATGCTCTTTGGGCTATAGAACTGCTCATAAGAGCCTAATAAGGATGTCTCCCTTTAGGTTGGTGTACTACAAGGCATGCCATTTACTAGTGGAGTTAAAACATAAAGCCTATTGGGCTATTAAATCATTGAATATTGATCTAACTTCTACTAGTATGCACAGAAGGCTGGAACTGTCAAAACTTGCAGAGTTGAGATTGGATGCCTATTCCAATGCAAGGATCTATAAGAAAAAGGCCAAAACTTTTTATGATAAGTATTTGCTGAGAAAGGAGTTTGCTGCAAGCAATAAGGTATGGCATTTAATTAAAAATTAAAATTTTTCCCAAGCAAGTTGAGATCTAGATGGGAGGGAGCCTACATTGTAATGCATGTATTCCTATCTAGAGCTGTTGAAATCATGGATCTAAAGGATGGTAGGATCATGAAAGCCAATGGTCAAAGTCTCAAAATATTTGTTGAAAATGTAGTAGAGCCTGTGGTGACCATTCACCTTCCAGAACCTCTAAAGTGTGACTGATTTTCAACATTGTGCATTCTGTATCATAACTGTCAGTTTTATTGTTGTTGCTATTTTCAAATCTGTCTGGTATTGTATATATGTTGCCTATTTTGCTTAATTTTTCATTTAGAATAATGAGTCAGCTGTGATAAGGGTAGGAAGGTTTCCAATGCATGTGAAATTAAATGGGAATAGAGTAGGATTGATAAATCTGTGTTGAAGGTGGACTGTGAACTGATGAGAAATAATTTTCGACTGAAAAACAACTTGTTGAGAGGTGTTAGGAGCATTTTGACAGGTACTGAAGGTGTTCATGTGAAATTCGACAGGATCTGTGTACCTGTTGAGAAGTTGAGAGGGGAAGTTGATAGGTACTGAAGGTGTTGGTTGTATTTTTGATAGGTTCTGAAACCTGTCGAGAGGTTGGGAAACCTCTCAAGATTTTAATTGTTGAGAATTTTAAACCTGTCAAGAGGTTGAATGAACATCTCGACTTGAACTTTCTGAAGCCTATGAACCTATCGAGAGGTTTGATTAACCTCTCGAAGCCTTCAGCTTGAGAAACTTACATTTGCAAATGGTTTTAATTGTTCGACAAGTTTCTTCAACCTATCAAAATCTTCTTTCCAACCCTGTCGAAATAGTATTTTACTTATTTTAAGCCTATCAACATGTCATTTAATCCATTCGACAGCTTCTGCTACAAGTTTTGTTCCTCCTCTGCCCAAGTTTCCATTTTTTTCTTTCTCCCCCATCTCACTGGTTCCAATTCCAAGTGCCTTGCCGTTGTTCCAGTTGCATTAGCTTTGCAAGGTCACATTTTACACCTGGATTGTCCTTATTTTGTGCTATGCGCTACAAGCTCTGAGATTCCCTAGGGTTTCTGAGTAAGTTCTCCTTTAACCTCAATCCTGTGATTTTTGTAGTTCCATATTTTTGAAGGTTTCCAATGTGTGCGGTAATTTAACTGAGCAAAAGTAGATTGTTGTGGTGTTTGTGATGTATTGTGAGGATTTGGTGTTTCAATGGCTGAACGTGAGGATACCCTAAAAGATTTATTCCAACCATCTTTCAAATCCACCCCAAAATCCACCAGGAAATCTAGTAGGATAGCTTCACAGCCCACAGAGGACCTACCTGCTAAGAGGAAGCTGGTCATGGACAAACCCAAAAAGGCACAGAAGGCTCAGAAAGCCAAGAAGGCCAAAATTGTTGAGGAGGTCCCTGAGGAAATACCTAGACCTGACCGTAACCCTAAGGATGACATACCTGTGGCCCTAACCACCCCTATTGAGTTTGTGGATGCCTTAAGTCTGATTCCTGAGACTATCTTTAACCTACCTTATTTTACTAAGGTGGAGGAATGTAAGGACACCTTGGCCTACTTGGATAAGACATTTTTGACACCTCTATTGACCCCATTACAAGAAAAGGTCTACCCAAGACTAGTCAAGTTATGGTATCAGAACATTAGAGAGAGAAGAAGCAGCCAGGGTCAACTAATCCTACCCTTGTGATTTTGGTTGACAATTGGGAGGTAGTTGTGGATTACAATGATATTGGGTTGGCATTAGGAGTGCCATCCATATATGACTTAGCTTATGGTTTAGGAGCACCTGATAATGTGTCCTTTCGAGCAATGGCCAAACATTTGACTGAAGGCATTGTGGGATCTGGGGAGCCTTTGATGAGAAGAGACTTAGACCCCAACTTGCTCTTCATAGATTCAATATTGAGGAAGAGTATCTATGTCAGTGAATATCAGTAGGAGAGAAGAACCCTTATAGTGGATGCCCTTTACTTCTTCTCCAAGGGCCAATTCTTCAATGCCCCTCAGCTGATTTTTGAGGCCATGGTAGATGTGAATGACAAGATCAAGAAGGTCATGTGTTGTCAGGGCTACCTTATAGCAGAATCATTACTGCTTTGCTAAGGAAAGGTATATTTATGACAAAGAAGGATGAGACTACTGAGGCTCTGAGCCCCAAAGAGTTTGGGAGGAGGGCTTGGTTTACTAGTATGACCTTGATTGGGAAGAGCAAGAAGAAGCCAATTGAGAGTTCTGAAAAGGAAGCACCTCAGGTGACCAGCTCAGCAGCTGCACCTGTGATCTCTGCAACTCCATCAGCTAGCTCTATGCCTTTTCCTACCCCTGCTAGTAGTAGCTCAGCACCTGTGACCTCTGCTTCCACATCTGTCACTCACTTTGCTATGACTTCCCCCATTGTTAGTCTTGTTGTTGCCAGCATCCCCATTCTATCACCTTCCATACCATCCATTTCTGTCCCCATACCTTCAAGCAGCTCATCCATCCCCTCTCCAATCACCACCATCACCCCTGTGTCAGCTCCTCCTACCACAAACTCAATTTTCATCTTACCTTCCCCACCCTTACAAACAACCTACCAGAGAAAAACCAAGCCAGCCACATCCACAACCCCTCCAGCTAGCCCATCTACATCAGCTGACCCAGTTCTTTCATCTCCACCATCCCTATCTTTTGAGACTGACCCCACTACTTCCATGTCACCTATCCATACCCATGAGCTGGAACACTTCACCATAGAGGGGTAACCAAGCCAAGAACCCTTAAGCCTTGAACCAACAACTCCACTCCCATCTACATCAGCTGACCCAGTTCTTTCATCTCCACCATCCCTATCTTTTGAGACTGACCCACTACTTCCATGTCACCTATCCATACCCATGAGCTGGAACACTTCACCATAGAGGGGTAATCATCCCTAATAGATTTCATTGTGGAAGATATTGGGCATGAGTACTCCCCTTTACCTTACTCTCCACATCCTATCCCTTTCCACCATGCTTCCACTTCACCTTTCCAGCCCATTACAACCATTCCACCTGCTACCCAAACTCCTGTCTTACCAGAGGCCTCTGCACAAATCCTTTCCCTTCTCACATCCATCCTAGCCCAGCTGCAAACTAACACAGCTAACCAATCTGTGATGGCCACCTGCTTACATGCCATTCAAGCCACCCTACTACCATCTACCTCAACTTCCTAACCTCCTACAACTCCCATCCTTCCACACATTCTTGTACCCACTCCACCTCCATCTCCTCAGCTGTCCCCTAAACCTTCTACCCGAGACTCTTCTACCCAAACTGATCCCATGGAAGATAACCTACCCTCTCTACCTTTTTCCTACCCTTCCACCCCACATGAGCCAGTTACTGTGGAAGAGGGGCTGCCACTTACCTTAATCTTACCTTCACCATCACCACCTGAGTTGCCCATCACCCTTCCTCCACGGATGACCCTCACCATTGGACCATTGTCCCATATGGAACCAACATCTTTTCACCCTTGCCATCCCTCACCAAAGTCATCAAGCACAACCCTTATGTTGGGGAGGATGTCAAGTTTCATGTGGATGCAGTTTGACTTTACTGTAGCAGGCCCATGAAGAGGAACTTGACCCAATTTTGGAGGCCCACGGGTGGGAAGAGTGGAAGCTATGGAGGATGATCCTCAACTCCCTAGATCTCTACAAAATCTATAGGATAAAATCTGACATGCTTTCCAGACTTGTAGAGACCTTATCCCTATTCCCTACCCTGAAAGCCACTAAGTCAACTGACATTTCAATCAAGGAGTCTGGACCAAAGTCAAAGAAGAAGAAGAAGCCAGCAACAATCAAATCCACACCTGATGCTTCCAGTGCATAACTAGTGAAGAAGGATAAGAATCCTTGTGCAGAAAAATATGCCTGGGACCCTCCTTTTGTTTTAAGCTCAAATTCAGATAGTGATTAGGATGTGGTGTAGAATGTATTTAGGAATTTATAGTTAGTTTGTATTTGTTGTGTTGCATATACTTTCTGTTAAATGTAGAATCTGTTGTTTCTTTTGTGTTTTGTAAATACTTTTTGTTCAATGAAATTAATATTTTGTTAGTTCCAATTGTGTCTGTTCCTTTCCTTTGTGCTTAAATTTCTTATAGGATGCTCTTTATGCTTAATTTTGTTAATTTCTTTGTGCTTACCCTGTTGTTTCCTATTTGTTATACTTCTGAAATAGTGAGGACACTGTTCCTCATAGGTTTGGGGGTATAGTAGGATAATTTTGAAAATTTATGAAATAATTAAGCCAAGTGCAATGGTGTGAGTGAGATTAAAACAAATTTAGCAGAACTCCAAACTGAGCAATTTTGAAAAAGGAAGATTTAAAAATGTATGGTAGACTATTTAATGTTTGGATCTTTTCTTGAAAAATTCATCATTGCCATGAAAGATATCATCAAGAAATGTTGTCATAATCAGTATGTAGTGAACCATTAAAGAGAGAAAAAGTAAGAACATGCCTTGAGAGTCCCAAGGAAGACCACACCCAGTGAGATTTGGGCCTAAAAGAATTTCTTTTGAAGAGTGTTTGGCAGTTTTGCTACTCTACGGACTGTTTGAATTTAATTCTCCTTCACTAGAAGTTAGGCAACTCCAAGTTGAAACAAATTGACAGAATTCATGACATGGAAGACATGATGAAAGGCCATCCTTTGGACAGTTTGAGCTTAAAATTTCCTACCCTTTGAACTGCCCTTTATACACACAATTTAGCCTTAAAATTCCAAGTTTTGTTTGACAGAAACCATAGAATTTAAACCCAAGACTCAGTGACCTGATACAGCTTAACCCTCACTCTGAGATTTCAGAAGGTAAAGGAGAAGAAGCTGAAGAAGGTTGAGCTGGTTTAACATTTGGCGCCAGAAGAAGAAAGGACATTGTGATAGCTGTGTGTCAGTTGTAGAATTGTGGCATTGTAGCACACATATATAAAAAAAATACAAAAGAAAAGCAACAAAAAGAGAAAAAAATAAAAATAAATAAAATAAATAAAAATAAATAAAAGAGAGATGAAGATGAAGATGTGCTGAGATGAAGAGGGTAATGTCATGACCACCTCCGTACCTTACTAATTTCTCAATTTTGAATTCCTCTTTACCCCTTTTATTCTTCATAAACCTCAACCATAAGCCACATTACAACCCAATAAAATGACCTTACTGATATGAAGTTGATTGAGCTGTCATGTGGAGATGAGGAGCTGTTTAATCTATGGTGAAGAGAGTTAGAAGATTTCAACAATTAAGAGCATTGCCTATGCTCATGCTTGCAGTCCTATTTGAGGGCTGTAACTACTCTTGAGCTGTGTGAAATGATACACCTTTGAAATCATTTGTGAGAGTATGCATGTGAGATAATTGGGTCTGAAATTGGACTTATTTAGACATTGTTTGAACCTGATTCTCAAATTAATGGTGAAGTACATACTAGTTTGCACATAGCATTCCCTTGATCATTTCAGATTGGTATGATGAGTTTGAAAAAGGATTGAGGTATTAAATTGTCTACATTTAATGTTATGAAACTTCTGAATTCAAAATGCTAAGGTATGGAATGAAGCTAAATTTGTTGGAGTTTGACTTGTAACTAGTCCGCACTTGGTCTAATCATGTTCATATGGAAGTTTGTGGGTAACATCACTGAAAACCCTCAGCAGACTTCACTCCTCCACTAGGGATCACCTAGGGGTTTAAAAGGCTTGATGCATAAGCTAAATGCATCTGTGCTCCCTACAAAAGTGGTATTTTCAATTTTCAAAAATTACTTTTAATTTCTCATTTGCTTAGGGACTAGCAAAGCTTAGGTTTGGGGGTGTATTAACCAGTAAAAAATACTATTTTTCACCTCCTAACCTGACCTTTGATGAACCTTTGAGTTGACTAACAATGTGTCTTTAAGTGTGTTTTATAGTTAGCAATAAATTATAGTCATAGTACAGAAATTCATCTAAAAATGCCAAGAAGAGACCTGCTACTTCAACATGTGCACAGACACCCAAGCAATCAGCCATCAAGCAGATCCATAAAGCCTTAAAATTCTATGGCACTGGCATGTGTTCAATTGTGTACACAAGGGAGCAAATCAGCAGCTGTAATTGATGAAGAATAAATTCCTAAAAAAGGCACTAAGTGCTAGACAGATGAAAGACAGCACCCAAAGCTGTATACAAGCTATGGAAGCAAAGGAAATAACATGTCGAGAGGTTAAATCAACCTATCGAGAGGTCTGGATGCAGTTTATGAAGTTGTCGAGAGGTTCCCAGAACCTGTCGAAGAGTTGAAACTGAAGAAATCATCCTGTCGAGAGGACCTGAAGCTGAAATACAAGTTCTTGAGAGGTTCTGCAAAAGAGAAAGGAAGATGTCGAGAGGTTGACATAACCTGTTGAATGATCAAAATTGTAGTAGAAGAACCTGCCGATTAGTGGAAGTCATCCTGTCGAAAAGTCACCTGAAGCAGCTACCCACGCGAGGTGCAGAAAGCTGGAATTAAACCTGTCGAGAGGTTCCCCTGAGCCTATCGAACAGTCAAAGCTAACCCAGTAAGAGGATACCTGAAGCTACATTCAATCTCGTGAGGTTGCCATCAACCTGTCGAATAGAGGGCAAGAACCTGTCCAAGACTTACCTGGAGCTGTATTGAACCTCGCGAGGTTGAATCATCCTTTCGAGAGGATGGCTGAAGCCAGTGCAATAGTTACACATTGAAGTCATCCTATCGAGCAGTCAAAAGAACATGTCGAAGGCTAAATTCAACCTGTCGAACTGAGCACCAAATATACTCAGAACCTGTCGAAAGGTTCTCTGAACCTCTCGAAGCACGATCTGGGAGCTTCTCAGTTTCAGCTGAGAATGCAGCTCACTTCAGTGCTCTGTGCATGTGTCCCAAGGTATGCTAGCAACCCTTGAGGGTATTTTTGGAATGCAAATGGGCACGAATGTGAACCTGTCCAGCTCCCCACATGGACTTGTCCAATTCGAACCAATTGGTGGGTGATTCTAAAAGTAAAATCAGCCACATCAACAGCTCAGAATAACAGAATTATTCTCTTGAGCTCTGATTGGCTCAACAGATTTAGGACAGAGGGGAGGACTATAAATGGAAGAGAAGCTTTACAGAAGAACATCCAGAAATTAAGGGAGCTCAGAGACCAAATCAGAAATCCTTTTCCCTCCCAAATGCCTTCCTTCTTCCTCATTCTCCCTTTAGCCCAACCATGGTGGGCTAAACACTTATAGTAGCTAGGGTGAGGTATATCTGTAAATTGAGAGGTCAAGGGTTTTGTATGAGGATTAGATGTTGCATAGATTACAGATCTGAGAATAATGTACTGTAAGTTGTATTGACTCAGAAAATTATTGGTTGTAAAGTTAATTTGAATCTATAGATCTCTTGATTGCCATTTGATTTCCCTAGATTTAATATCCCTATGGATGCTTGAGCTTGTAGCCTTGCATCCACAACATTTGCAATGACTTAATTATTCTAATTAAAACCTTAGGATTTGAGGAAATCCCTAGGATGAACTGTGACCATTAAAGTGGATAGATCATAGCCTTAAGATCAATCCAATTCTCTGGTGTAGATTGGATTTTTCTACCTTGCGTCTGTGCTTGTAGCCAGATGAAGGATAGTTGCAAATCAATCTCCTGCATTGCCTCTGAACTAATCAAATTTCAGTGAAGACCAAAATCCCCAGCTGCTATTCTCCACCTTTGATTTTATCTCCCAAAACCTTTTCTCTATTTCTTCAAATTTGTTTTCCACTCAGCTCTGGATCATTAGTCCTTAGATTTAATTTCTGTAGTTTCAGTTAAGTGACAACCCCTTAAAACCTTTCCTTTTTCCTTTCTTGCTTTATTTTAAATTAGGATAGGATAGAGTGCCAGATCTATTCTAGATCTGGAGATTTACTATATTTTGAAGCACATTTCCCTATGGATATACCCCTACTTATCTCTTTAAAGCTTGTTGCAACAACCCTGGTTCTTGCAGGCCTGGCTGCTTACCTTGGTTCCATTTGTCTATGATTTTTCTATTAGTGTGTTGTTTTTAACCTCTTAATAATTACAAGGTCGACAGTACAACAGCAGACCCTCTTGGTGAGTCCAGAGCAGAGTAATATAGACTAGCCTTGTCCGCTACTGGGTGTTCTGACTCGGCTACTGTTTCGTGTATTGGAGAGCCAATCTCTGCTCTCTCTTGAGTAGAAGTACAGGTTCCCTTTTCCATAACTACTTCTTTTGGGGCTATGATTTTTGTTGGCTGCTCCATGACAGTCTCATCTCTGCCCTTGGGTATGTAGGGGACACTATCAGTGCGTGTTGAAATAAGACTTTTCTGTCTATTTACAAGACTTAGTGTTCTCTTGTAGGTCTTGGCGGTGAGGATATCTTCTGTTCTAGGAAGAGCCTTTTCTTTGGGATCAATGTTGTATCTGTTAAGAACTGGAAAATACCATTTTCCAGCCCTTAACCTGAGTCTTGATAGACCTTTGAGAGTAGTAAATAAGTGTTTTTAGCGTTTGTTTTACACCTAATAATGAAGGCAGGCTTAACCCTGAAAGCAGCTTAGAAGTGCCAAAAAGATGATGACTCATGCTAATCTAGGGAAAGAAGGAGAAGGAACAACGTCACTGGCTGTCAAAATGCCTAAACTAAAGAGAACAAAGGCCTAGTTTCAACCTAGAAAGAGGTTTGGAGCTATTCGAACAGAAGAATGCATAACAGAATGCTTTTTGAAAAGAACCTGAACTTTTCAAAAAGAACCTGAACTTTACGAAAAGAACTAAAAGCTCCAGGTTTAGTTTTTGAAGAGCCCTGAACTCTTCGAAAGGATCCCTGACCTATTCGAAAAGAAGAGAACTCCTTGCAAACAAAGACCGTAATCGCATGAAAAGAGCTCAAGTCACAAGATTTATGCGAAAAGTTCTCCAAATCAGGCGTAAATGATATCTCAAGATTCCCGATCTCGCAAGGGAAATTCAAGAATCCAGACATGCCCCAATGCATTTAAAAACCCAAGGACATTCCGAAAGATTCTCAGCACAAACCAAAGGCATATTCCACCCCATGTGAACACTCAAAGATGAAATTACTTGGTGGGAACTTCTAGAAGCTCAAACAGATTTTTGAATTACATAACAGAATTGATGCTTCTGTCACCTGATTGGCTGATCCAGATCAAGCAGTTCTAATTGGCCAAAACAGATCTGGATCCTTGTGCTTGACTCCTATTGGTTGATACAGATCTAACCAATCTGGTTGGTTGATACACATCTGAGCTAGACTTGGGGAAAACTATAAATAGACGAACCATTTGCCCAATTTGGGCATCCAGATTTCAAGTTTCATTTCTATTGCCCCATTTCCATTTCAGATAGCTTGTCTGAAACTTCTGTAATAGCCTAGCTTTTATTTGTAATTGAGAACTGTGAGATATTTCTGTAATTCATGTGAGAATTGTATTCAAGACTACAAATTTGAGAGTTGTTTAAGCTGTGCTTTGTAATTGTAATGGTGAATTTGAAAAGGTTGCTGTGAACAGTACGTTCTCAATCGGATTCGTGTTAAGGGTTCCCTGAGATCTCCTTATTCATTAGATTCCTTTAGATTTACTATTTTTAAAGCAATTTCCCTTAATTCATTGTCCCGGTGAGAATCTACGTTTGTAACCTGATTTCTCACGGCATTTGTAGAGGTGCTTTTTATTCTTAATCAAGGATTCGGATTGAAGACTATTGGATGATCTGTGTCCATTGAAGTGGACAGACCATAGCCATAAGTTCTACTCAATTCCAATCCTTGAGTAGGATTACTTTCTCTTGCATCTATGCTGGTAGCCAGATGAAGAATTGGATAATATCTCATGTGTTTTATGTTAATTCTCATTCTGCAATCAAGTACTAAGTCGAAGTTAGATATTATTTCTCCATTCTTATTAATTTACATCAAATCTTTCCAACTTGGATCTGGATCATTTAGTTTAATTTTTACTTTTCACATTTAGTTATTATGACAAATTCAACCTCCCATCTTATGTGCTTTGTAGATAGGATCAGAGGTCAGATCTGGTAGCTCAGATCTGGAGGTTTATCTTACATTTTAAATCAATTCCCTGTGGACGATCTTGTACTAACTTACATTTAAAACTTGCTACAATTGACCCTGATCTTGCAGGCTAATTAACTTCTCTCTGTGCTGATATTTCTTTATTCTTTTTAGTTTTCCAAATTCAGTATAATTCATCATTTGCAAATTTGTTTTCAAAACACAAATAAATCATGCACACTTAGAATAAAGCAACAGTATCCCACATTCATTAATAAATTTGTGATTAACCCTCCAAAGGGTAGACATAGTTTCTTTGTTTGATATTTTTCTTGGTTCAACTTTTCCCTCACGGTGTTGATTACTTTTAGCAAGTAGGTTGGGACACTGAAATAGTAGCGATTAAGCATAAGATATAAGGCTCTTACGAAGAGTGCTCTCCATTGTGTCCCATGACCCGTTGGGTGGATGGTCTTATGAATTAAGACATCCAAGAAGTGCATATGTGGACTCCACGATTCTACATCCTTTCTCAAGAAAATTGATTTGTCTTTGAAGGGTGTTCCTAGTAGCTCTGTAGCCGTCTGAACAAAGTTCGGGAGAATATGGGGTTGTTCCCTTAAAATAGTGGCTGTCGGATTGTCAGGGGACACTTCAGGTCTTTCCAAGGGTGTATTCATCACCTTAGAAACCATTGCCTTTGTTATTGGAATTGGGAATCCGTCAATGGTTGTGGACAAAATTGGCTCTAGAACCTTGCTACTATTAACCATATTTTTATAAAATAGTCATACCAATCTTGGGTAGACTTGTGTGACTCCGAGCTCTAGGAAGTACTGCAGCCCGACGTCCTTAAAATATTCGATTGCCCCTCTACTTATTTCACATTCTTCCTAAAAGGTAACATCCACTAAGATTTCGGCCCCCACAATATGATGTTTCATTGATTTTGGGAGTCACTCTGTTGTAACATCGGTGGACGCTAGTTTTTTACCTTTATCAACCCCTGAGGGCTTAGCTTTCTTTCTGGGTAGGCCTGCTGCATTCGATTTAGCTTTAAGAGCAGCGGACCGTGAGATGCGGATAATAAGTGGAGAGTTATCAAAACTGTTACCTACGTCTCCTTCTTCCTCCCTCTATAGCTTGCCCGTTACTTCCAACATACTGCAATTTCTTTTTCTGCAAGATGTATAGAATATTAGTTAATAAATTGCAACTTGCATATATAAATTTGAAACTAATTGCAAAGACTCCTCCGTTTAAGAGTGGAGATTGTTACCTTGATCTTAACTAATCAACAAACCCTAGATTTAAGATATTGCTTAGAACTTGAATAGGGTTTCCAAAATTAAACAGGAGATACAGGGAAAATTTAAGAAATAAAAATAGTTGAGTCTTAGTCGATGGATTTTTTAAAAAATAGAGGAAAAGACAATAGCAAAAATGGAGGGTTCGATAGTGGGGCCGATGTATCCACTCTCGAATATGTAGGCCCTATCTTAGTGATGACCTGCTGAACCTGTCATCATGCTTTTTTTAACCTAGAGTTATCGGTCGACTCTAGCTTTTCAGCAATGGTAAGTACAAACCCTCGTATCAGTTGAATCGTAGTCACTATGCTTTAACTGAAGGACATATCCATAATGACGATCAATCGTAAATCCATATAATTGAGCACTATAACATACAATAGGAGTTATGTTACGATCCATCATTTTTCAACGATTTGGGCCGTAGTGTAATACCTAGGATTAAAAGAAAAAGAAATAATTCTACATATTTTACAATTGGTGCTACGGATGAGTCAGTAGCTCGACGATCCATGAGATTTTTATATTTGATTTTGGAGAGCTGATGTCTTCCCTAGGAATACTTGTCCTCTAGGATTGTTGACTGGTTGCATCGGCAATTGGCTAGTCTCTCTTTTTGCCACTTGCGAAGCTAGCAGGCCTATCTATCTTTCTAGCTTTGTGATGGACTAAGTATGAGAATGGAGCACTTGAGAGAATTGTGAAAGCTGATATAAATCTTTCGAGTGCTGATGCGACTGTTGTTGCAAATCTTGGAGGATTTGAACAACCGTGGCGTTAGGTGCATTACTCTGTGGTCCAAATTGGGGTTGCGCAACAAACATTTGAGGTCTTTGGTGGAAAACTTGGGTCTGGGGGAATCAGGGTTACGCAATCGATGGTGCTTGTTGTGCTCCTCCTATGGAACCATAGTTAAATCCAAGGTGATTCCTCCATGCTGGGTTATACGTGTTCCCATAGTTGCCCCTCCGAAAGGCCGTTATTTGTTCATTTTCTACCACCTCTTGATGGGATGACGTAGCTGGGTTTTTAGTAAAAATTTTAGTCTGACAATTAGAATAGCCTGCCAAGGATCTATTGTTAAGACCTGAAAAGTACCACTTTTCACCCCTTAACTTAGCCTTTGATTAGACCCTTAGCCATCTAATAAAGTTTTGTTAAGTGTTTTCTGTAGATAATAAACAGCAGTGCAATAAGGCCAGAAATCATGTTAAGGAACCTGTATTGGCACCAGAAGTCCCTCAGAAGAATGAGCCATGAATCCAGACCTGAAGCAAGCCTCGCGCAACTCACAGAGCTTCAAAGGATTCAGAAAACTATGCTTCGTGCAGTCCTCGCGAGCTTCCCAAAACTTCACAACAAGTGCTCGCGTAGTTGAGTAACAGAAGAGCTTTAGAAGCACAACCTCGCGCAGCTCTCACGAAGTTCAGGAGTAAATGGTCGTGCAGTCTCACGTAGTTCAAGAAGACCTGAAATCAACCTCGCGCAGTTCACTAAGAACCACTGAGGAGAGAGAGCTTCAGGAAATTCTTCGTGCAGCTGTCATGCAGTAGCCACGGGATGCAAATGTCAAGAGAACCTATCGCGTAGTTCAGAAAAGCCTCAAAGCTATCGCGAGGATCCTCGCGAAGATCTATCAAGAAAAGAAGCTGTTGCGCGATTCAGGAAGAAATCAGCCTCACAAAGTTAGAAGTTAGCCTCGTGAAGATCTATTGTGAAATGGAATGCTCGTGCAGTTCTCACGCTATTCACAAGTAGCAATCCAACCCCGTGATGCCCAATCCAGCGAGAGCTTAACTACCTACCTCACGACTGCTCAAAGCATTAAGAAGCTGCAACCCCATGATGTTTGAAGTTTTAATGTTAAACTCAACCACGTGAAGAACAGAGCTACCACGTGACAAGTCTGGGAATCGACTGCAACCTGGTGAACCTCTGAACTCCAACTTCCATCATTCTACAGAGGACTTACTGGGAATTTCCAAGGATTAGGGCACGCACTCCCATGCTCAAATCTCTGTGCATGTGCCCCGAGGCATCCAAGGATCATTAATAGGCCATGTGGCATCGCTAAAATTAGGGTTTCATAACCCTAATGCGCCGCCACACCCACTGCTATATAAACCTAAGCCTGGTTTAGGTTTAGAGGAGGCCGAAAGAGTTCAGTTTTTGCTCTGTTTTGTTTTTAGCATTGTAGTCTTATTTTTCTGTAGCTATAAGTAGTTTTCCTTTTTCTTTTTCTTCTCTCCATGGCCCAGCACTTGCTGGCCATGCCTTTGTATGTTTATTGAGATTAGATTAATGGAATTTGTGATTGGGTGTTGTATTTTTATAGGATTCGTGTATTTGTGAGTTGCTCTGTGCAAGGCTGTTGCCTTGTGATCCACCATTGCTTTGGCTGTGATTCAAAGCATTGGAGGACTGATTCTAAGGTCCCATTCAGATCCAAGTGACCTGTGTGTCTGGGCTATCATGGTCCTTTACAGCCTTAGCCCCACCACAGGACCCACTAGATCTGAAATCCCCATGGAAGCCTGAGCTGGTAGCCTTGTGACCATGGTGGTGACAACAATATTCTTATTTTATTTTGGGCTTCGTGAGGAGGATAGCCTCTGGGATAGTCTGTGACCATTTAAGTGGACAGGTTATAGCCTTAGGGTGAATCCAATCCGTCGATCCAAAATGGATCCTTCTTCTCCGAGCCTAAGCTTGTAGCCTGGTAGGAGATTGTACAGAGGCAGACTCCCCCATATTAGTATAGACCCGCCATCAGATGGCAGATCTGATCTGTGTATGGAGATTGTAGGCTTATGACTGGACCATTATAGGCCCACTCAAGCAATGGACAGCTAGATCGAAGGTGGTACTCAATCTCTTGCTGGTTCTATGTGTCTGGGCTATCATGGTCCTTTACAGCCTTAGCCCCACACATAGAGCTTTAGAGGTGAGGTTCCCTATGGATTCCTGAGCTTGTAGCCTGGATGAAGTAGTGCCTACAATGATTAACTTGTTTTGACCCATCTCTGGATTGTGATTCCCCTATGGGATAGTCTGTGACCATTTAAGTGGACAGGTTATAACCTTAAGGGATTGGATCATGGCACAGGGATGAGTTGAATTCTTTCTCCTCTTTGGTGATAATGTAGCCATTGGACAGGATTTCTATACCAGCAGATCTGGATCTGAGTCATAAATTCCAGCAGATCTGAACCCAATAGCATACTTCTCACCCTTTTATATTTATTTTCCCTCACTCCATCCATCTTCTCAACCCTTTTTTGTAGTTAGTTCATTAGGCTACCTTAGGATACTTAGAATAAGTGACCCTAAACTCCCTTCCTTTTAGGACTGCCAGATCTGTAGTCAGATCTGGAGGGACTACTAGAGATGGCTCCCTTGGAGCTGTAGATCACCTTTCCCTGTGGGACAAACTCTTATCAAAACTTACCACAATGGACCCTGTATCTTGCAGGTCTAGGATTTCTCAGTTGTGCTGATTCCATCCCCTATTTTACTTTGATTTTAAATTGCTTTTACCACCAAGTAAGCGCACAGGAAGTCGCAACATCTATTTGGAGTGCTGGGTTTGGTAGCCATTAATGTTGCGATTTATTACTCAAGAGCCAAAATTTTCACACTCCTATCATCTTCCTTTTTTACTTTATCTTTCTTGATATCATAATGTCCACCCCTAACGAGCGGGGTGTGGCGACTAACATCTAGATCGAATATAGGTAGATCCTTTTTTGGTTTGAGTTATTGGCCAGTTCTTGAATAGGTTTCAAAACTGTTGGCCATTTTGAGCCATAAAGGCTCCTCCACTCACGACATCGACTGCCGACTAGTTTGTCTCAGTCAATACTTGGTAGAAACTTTACGCTATCGACCAATTTGATACCTTGTGATGAGGACACTTCCGTAACAGATCCTTTATCCGTTCCCAGCTCTCATGAAATAGTTCTCTCGGCTTTTGCTTGAAGTCTTGAATTGCTTCGCGGATTTGGTTAGTTTTATGATTTGAGAAGTACTCGCCCAAGAACTTGGACTGCAGTTCCTCCTATGTAGAACTACTTCTGACAGGTAATGAAATTAACCATGACTTCACCCTATCTTTGAGAGAGAATGGGAACAAACATAGTTTTACGACCTCTTTGTTGTCTGTTGATAGTTATAACATTGTGCAAAGCTCTATGAAGTCTCTCAGATGCTGGTAGGAATTTTCTTGATCAAGCCCGTGAAAGGTAGGTATAGATTGAAGCATATTGAGGTTGATTTCATAATTTTGACCACAGGCACCTCTGGTCTATAGATGAGGGCTCAGTCAAAGCTATTGGGTTGAAGTGTGCTTGGATTGACAGATCGTCAGCCATGGTTAAGGATTCTCTTGTGAGAATTCAGTTTGCTGCCAAATTACCTAGGAGAGTCCGCTCAATTTCTTGATCACACTTGAAGAAATCTAGACTTTGAGATTGAGTATGATGCATACAAAAACAAAAACTATGTTTTTGTATTTTTAGCTTTATTTAATTTTTATTTTAGAAGGCAGGGAGAGAAACAAATCTGAGCCTCCAGCTTCTCTGATCAGGGGAAGTTGAAACCTTGATTCGTTACTCCGAATAAACTTGCAAAAGATTTAAGAAGTGATCAAAGAAAATTAAAAATATAAAGAAATATAAAATGAGAAATATCAACACTTGTTTTCTTAAATTAATATAAATATAAAAATAGCTATCCCCGGCAACGGCGCCAAAAACTTGATCGACTATAATATGTGTCTAATTAACTCTTAACCTATTGCAAGCGCACAATGGAAATTGTAATACTAGCATAGGATCATTCCCACGAAGATAGGTTTTATACTATATATATATATATTAATTTTATGAAAACTTATATTAATCTTTTAAGATCCTAAACTACTTGAGAAATATGAATGAAGAATGGTTTCTTAAACTAGATTGCAGAAAATAAATCCTAAATCCTCCTTCAAATTATGGTAGTCAATCACAATCTTCAGCTATCTGATGTTTACAAATTTTAAAATACCGTTGCACTATATCTCAATCGTCTAGAATTGTCATCGAGCTCTCAATCCCAGTCATCAATTGTGATCGAGGAACCTTAGATATCTAAACTAAACTACTCTAATTTTGATCGGAAGAAAACCCAACCTCAAACGTCAACTGATGCTGAGAATTTCTTCGTGTTTAATTCCTATACCAGGCCTCTTATTTATAGATCATAAGGGGTTGGTTTACAAAACTCCTAATTCTAATAAAGGAAACAAAAGTATCCTAATATAACTCTACTTCTAATTCAATCTTCCATTGCTTTCAATAGTTGAAGTACTTCTGGATTTTCTCTTTTATTTCAGGAAAAGAGTCCTTTAAAAGTCTTCTTCATCAATCTTCTTAGATCCGTGATTGGCCAAACTTCTAAGTCAAGAATTCTTTTAATTATATGCATGGCGGTATAAATCCTCACGTGACCAGTAGCTTCGGAAGGTGCTCTTTTTTAGAATTGTAAATCACGATTTTCTAGCTTTACTCTCTGGACGATTCCTTATTTACGATTGCTCCTCTTTTATCTTCTATCAACATAGCTTCCTATAGAACGATTCTTTATTACGATTCATCGTTTCTCTTGTATCGTATTTCACTCTTGAATGACATTTCTTTAAAATCATAAATTACTATTTCTCACTTTCTTTTTAGCTTTCTGCAAAATCGTAAAACATGATTTTTCATCTTTCAGTAGGCGATGATGTTCAATCGTCTTTTTATTTCTTTATGAGTTCATTTTGATGAATACTAACATTTTGGTTCTCTTTTGCTATTTTTCCTTAATATTTGCACATCAATAACTTATTAGTAGCAAACTAAGTTCTAGCATCACTAAGTTAAGGGTGGTAAAATGGTATATCATGTGATTGAGTAACCCCGCCTCCCTTGGGGGATCCTGGACCTTTAACTTCCTTCCTTGGGTGTGGGGCCCCACTTTTTGAAGAAGTGGCTTGAAAGCATGAATGAGAGTGAGCTTGTGGTTTTAGACTATCTTGGGTTAGTTCGTCTCTCCTCCTTTCTTGATATTCCCTTGCTTTGGTATCTTATCCATGTGGCAGTTTCTCATTGGGATGCTGAAACCCATGTCTTCCATTTTGGGACCTATGAGTTGACTCCAACACTTGAAGAACTCTCCACTTTGTCAGGTTTGAGGCTGCATCGTGGCCTTACTAAAGTGGTACCCAAAACGAGTTATGCCAAGATCGTTCACACAGCCTTAGGCTTGAAGAAAATTGAGTATGAGAAGAACTTTGCTGGCAGGCCCACCAGGTGTTCCGTGAAATTCCTGAGAGAAATTTTTGGCGACCAAAGTTTGAGAAAATTGCCGATAAAAAATATTTATAATGTGAATGCTTTCACCCTTTGCCTTCTTTCTGAGGTCCTCTTTTACATCGGGAGGGAGAGTTTCTCCTTGCACTTTGTAATGTATTCGCGGAGCTTGAGGAGGGCCGCTCCAAGATGTATTTTGTGCTAGCCGAGCTTTATCGGGGACTTGATGTTTTTGCCTCAGGAAAGGTGGAGTGCTTCAGGGGGTGCCTTGCTCTTCTTCAAGTCTGGCTTGGGAGCATCTTGCCATTCTGGGATCTGTACCCCGCTTTTATGTGATCTAGGGAGAGGTAGTCCGCTATTTTTTGGGTCGATGTTCTAAATTGCCTCAAGGGATTACACGAGAGATGTGTCTTTGGCTGACTGAGGCCGAGCTGGTATGGGGACTTCCATGGCTTGATTTCTCGATGATTCGATCCAAAGACTATGAGGGTATTACCCTTCTCTGCTTAATCGATAGTACTCACTATTTTCCTTCTAGGGTTCGGCACCAGTTTGGATATACCCAGCAGGTGATGTGTTCGGAGAGACCCCCCTTTTGTGGACTGATTTTTTCTTGGGGGTCCTCTGGGGACTTCGATAGGATAGCCGCTCTTTGGGAGACGTGTCAGTCCACACATATGTGTGACCTGAAGCAAGGGGATTCTCCTTCAACTTCTCCAGGGTATGAGGCTTGGCTACTATATGAGAGGCCTTCTTCCCGTCACTTGGATCAAGCGGAGGGTAGTGGCGGAGAGGGGCCTTGGCCGAGGAAGGAGTCAGCACTTCGAACCCTAATTGAGCTGCTAATAGATGAAAAGCGGTCTTGCATGAACGTTTAGAGAAAGAACACATTAGAGCTGATGTTGCAGAAGCAAGAGCTGTTGTTGCAGCATGTGAGGTCCTTTGTCTTGAAGGAGCCTTGAGTGATGCTCTTGGGACTACTGATGCTTCTCGAAAGAGATACAAGGGCCTTCATGGCCATTGGATGACAGATCGGAATGTTCAGGAGGATGCTTTGCATGCCCAAATTTATGCCTTGGAGTGCGAGTTGTGTAGTTGACCTAGACCTGCACATACCTTTTTGCATAGATCAAAATACCACTGGAAGGGGAATAAGAAACCCCTTTTAAATATTTTGGTTATATATATTTTCTTAATGTTTTTATTGCTTTTTCAATTTTCTAAAAAAAGGGAAATGAGGCATCACACCATTTATCTGTTCGAGATGTGGTGTAAGCACAATACAAACATGTAAATGGAAAAAGGGAACTCTATTATCTTACACAAATATTTATCTTTCTTTTGTTTTCATGATAAAATTTTTTTTTTGCTTTGTAAAAGGGAGAAACCGTGTGTCACACTGATCATTCTTTTTAGATGTGGCGTACACTTAGTGTCGGCATGAAAATGGGAAAGGAAAATTTATTATCTTTTATAAGTGTGGTCTTCTCCTCTCTCTTTTTGTTTGATGCCTTAGCTAGGGGTCAAGGTGACGGGTCCCCGGTTTAGCATGGTTGAATGTATTCATATGGTCGGATCCGAGTGAGGTTCAAAAATTTTACCAAGGTCGGAATATCCATCCCTTTCGATCAAATAAACCTTTTCTCCTTACCTTGGGTCAAATGTTTGACGGTACAATCTAAAGATAAACCTGGTAAGGACTCGATTTGAGCAATCATGAGTGACCCAGTCAGCGATCAGATAACCTGAAATGTAACTCAGGGGGTACTGATGACTTTCTCTTTGTCGTCTTTTTTGTTCTCTTAACCTTTTTACGCACAGCGCCTAAGATGGGTTTTCGACGTGCCCGTTATCGCCCTCTTTTTTACCCATAGTGCCCTTTCAAGTTTTCACTATGTCCATGTTATAGACTCCCCCATTTTGGCTTCTCGAAATATATTTTTTATTTGGTCAACCTTTGACCTTTCTTTTAACCCTGAAATGGGATCATGCAATAGTGCATGGCTGAATACAGGCTGAAACAATAGCGTTGTGGCTCAGATCCCGAAATGGGTAAGCTATATGCTAGGCAACAGTATATAGCTAGAACACAGACTGAAATAATAGTCTTGCGTTTCATTCTAGAGAGCATACCCGGACAACCCCGAATTACGCACTAGAAACCCAGCGTGCAATTCGATCACGTGCAAAACCATAAGCGTGTGATAGTCCACCTTTCAGACCAAACTTTCTTTCCCAGATTGATTCGAGACTCGGTTACGTGCCTGAAACAGAACGCGTGATCGGATTGGGCGCATTATAACATGCATGAAATTAGTACTAATTTGTTAGGACTAAGAGACTCGCTGAGCAAGTCAGCCGGTCGCTCACTGAGTCGGTGACCGACTCAAAGAGATTAAGCGCCGGAATCCTGATTCATAATTCAGTTAAATGCCTATAAACAGGCACGTAATTGAAGGAAAACCTATAAAAGATTTTTTTCTTAATTCGCCTGAGAGGTTGGACGAAAAAAGGTGAGAATTTTCGAGAGAGGACGAGTTTCGAAACTAGAGCACCCCGAGAATCAACCCATAGAGCATCTTAATCATGGTATCGAGATTCAAGCTTCTTATTTTCGAGATTTCTCTTCGCAGCCCCGACCCCTAGGTAAGGATTAAATCTTTCAATTCGTAGTCATAGCTTCTAATTTCTAGACTTAGGAACTCAATTAATTTTTTTATATTTTGTCCTAGATCGTAGCCCCCCATTTCGGATCGAAATTCTATATATCTGGTTCTAATTCTCTGTTTCTAGAACTAGTCATTAATTCATCCGTCCAATATACCGATCCTAGACTTTAATTTAATTCCAAAATCTCGATCTACAGTCCTTTCATTATTTTATGGTTCTAATCCTTTGATTCAGAACCAGTCCTTAATCATATGGCTTGACTTCTCGTTTTCAGACTCTAATTCAGTCTTTAAAAAAAAAAAGTTTGTCTTAATTTTAGTTTCTTATTTCAATACTTCAAAATTTCTAAATATTAATCCTAGTCTTATAATTCTAGTTTGTCATTCAATTCACAATTGCTATTCCGAAATCAACTCTGAAAAGCTTAAAAATATTACTTTATCATCCAAAATTTAATTTTTCCTCTTTAATCTTAGCCACCCGATTTGCCCAAGGGAGCTGACGGAGGGTACTCGGGAACGAGGCCAATCTTCCTTAGGATAGAGGGCCCAAACCCCTTTTTTTAGAGTTTTCTTTAGAATTAATAAATTGCTTTAATTAGTTTATATCCAGACATAATTGATTATTTGCATTAGTTAGGCCTTGATACGATTATTAGAATGTTAAATCGAAATTTCCTCTTCATAAGTTTATTTGATCGATTATGCTAAATCCGAATCTAGGAAATTTAGTTTATTCATGATTAGTTATATTTTGTCATCATTAATTTGTCAATAATTAGGGTCGTAGAGAAATCAGTCTTTTTGTTTTGTTGATATTCGAATAAGAAAAATTAAATTTGTTGCTTTAATTAGGCCCGTAGAAAAATTAGTCTTTTTATTTTAATTAGAATTATAGTAGAACTGTCATGAGTATTTTAGTCAGAATTATAGTAGAATTGCTGCAATTGCTCTAATTTAGAATCTCAGTATAACTAGTTCACTTAATTTTAGTTAGAATATTATTGGAATTGGTACATATGCACTCTTAGTATCAATAAGAGGTTGAGATTGACTGGACTCTTAGAAATACCAAAACATTGATGCTCATTGGACTCTTGATAGCATCAAGACACTAAAATAACTCACCTTAATAAGCTCCCACAATCAGAGCGTAATAATAAAATTGGGAAACTTAAACTAACTGGAATGCTAATTATAAAGGGAAATAAGAAGAGAATTAAACTAACTAAGCTAAAGAAAAGCACCGTTGCTGACATTCGCAGGCGCACGATTCAATATAGAAGTAACCTCCTACACCCGCTTCACAGCGTGATCACTGATGTGTTGCAGCGTCGTTAAATATCTGCAACTGGCGATCGCAATCAAACTAGAAACCTTCCTAGAAAAATCTCCCTTTTTATTTTCTTGTCATTCCAAACACCGCATCGCTAGAGTCCACCTAGAAAGAATTGGAGCCACTGATTCAACAGGAGCCGAGAGGAACCAAGAAAAAGTGTGCACCAACAGACTAGCGATCACGATGGGACACTTTTGCAAATTTTTCATAGATAGTTAGTTTTATTCTACCTCTTTATTTCCTTTCCCGTTGTGTCGTTTAGATTCCTTTTTAGATATATGAGTCTTCGTCAAAGACTTGAGATGTTTGGCATACATAGAGTAAGTTTAGGAGACCCTCCGTTGTGGGGACTTCATGACAACTCCACATACGAGGAAGAACCACCTTATACTTTTAGCCCACGACAACCTAAAGGCAACATGGTTGGTGAATAAGAGAACTCATTTTCTACACCACACGCCGGTAACAACCATAACGATAGAAATAATAGCTCTGGACAAAATCTCACCACTCAACAAATTATAGAACTTAGCATCCAAAGAATACAAAGAAGAGGCGATGATTCCAAAGAGTTGCTTCAAGGATTGACTGCTGCATACGAAACCATTAGGGGACAACAAAATTTAGAAGCGCAAGAGCAACAAGAAAGACCACAGCCTACTGTTGGCGATTTCTAAGTTTGTGCTTGCTTTATTGGTTGGTGGTAAAAGTAATTTAAAAATCAAAGAAAGAGTAAAACAGGGGATGGAATCTGCACAACTAAGACATCCTACACCTGCAAGATATAGGGTCCATTGTAGCAAGTTTTGATAAGTAAGCGTTTGTCCCACAGGGAAAGGTGATATACAGCTCCAAAAGAGCCGTCACTAGTAGTCCCTCTAGATCTGACTACAGATCTGGCAGTCCTAAAAAGGAGGGGAGTTTAAGGTCACTTATTCTAGGTATTCTAAGGTAACCTATTGTCTACACTACAGAAAGGAGTGAGAGGATGGATGGAGTGTGGGAAATAAATATAAAAGGGTGAGAAGTAAGTTATTGAGTTTAGATCAGAGGAGCTTCGTAACTCAGATTCAAATCTGATGTTATAGAAATCATGCCCAATGGCTACATTATCACCACTGAGGAGAAGGGATCCAACCCATCTCCCTGCCATGATTCAATCCCTTAAGGTTATCACCTGTCCACTCAAATGGTCACAGACTATCCCATAGGGGAACCACAATCCAGGGATGGGTCAAAAAAAAATAAGTTAATCATTGTAGGCACTATTTCATCCAGGCTACAAGCTCAAGAATCCATAGGGAACCTCAACCTCTAAAGCTCTATGTGTGGGGCTAAGGCTGTATAGGACCATGATAGCCCAGACACATAGAACCAACAAGAGATTGAGTACAACCTTCGATCTAGTTGTCCATTGCTTGAGTGAGGCTACAATGATCCAGTCACAAGCCTACAATCTCTATAACCAGATCAGTTCCAACATCTGATGGTGGATCTATACAAATATAGGGGAGTCTGCCTCCGTACAATCTCCCACCAGGCTTCTACAAGCTCAGGTGTAAAGAAGAAAGATCCATCTTGGATCGGTGGATTAGAATCACCCTAAGGCTATAACCTGTCCACTCAAATGGTCACAGACTATCCCAGAGGCTATCCTCCTCACAGAGCCCAAGACAAAACAAGAATATCGCTGCCACCACCATGGTCACCAGGCTACCAGCTCAAGCTCCCATGGGGATTTCAGATCTAGTGGGTCCTGTGGTGGGGCTAAGGCTGTATAGGATCATGATAGCCCAGACACAAAGGTTGCTTGGATCTGAATGGCCCTTAGAATCAGTCCTCCATTGCTTTGAAACACAGCCAAAGCAATGGTGGATCACAAGGCAGCAGCCTTGCACAGAGCATCTCACATTCAAACACAATTCCTACAGAGTACAAATCCTATTACAAAACTTCCATTGATCTAGTTAAAAAAACCTTCAAAGAGATAGCCAGCAAGTGCTGGACTATGGAGAGAAGGAAAAAAAAGAAAAAGAAAACTACTTACAGCTACAAAAAGAAAAGCAAAATGATCTCAGATCAAGTCTCCAAGAAATGAGATGTGTTCCCAGCTATTCCAAGATGTAGCTCTCTCTAATGGTCCAAGCCCCCCATGGGGATTTATAGCAGTGGTGTGGCGGCAGATTAGGGTTAGGAAACCCTAATTTTAATGATGCCACATGGCCGAATAGTGATCCTTCGATACCTTGGGGCGCGTGCATAGAGATTTGAGCTTGGGAGTCCGTGCGCTAATCGCTGGAAATTCCCAAAAGGTCCTCTACTGAAGAGATGGAAGTTGAGGTTCAGAGCTTGATAAGTAGTGAAAAATACCATTTTTTACCCCTAAACACGAGCCTTGAAAGACCCTTGAGAGGACTAAATAAGTGCTTTAGTGTTCATATTGCAGCTAACCAAAAAGACAGGTCCAAATCCGAAAACCATCCTAAAATGATCAAAAAGCTGACAACGCATGTCAAACTCAAAGAGGGAGTGAAGAAATAGCCTCAGCAATGGCTAAAAAGGTCCTAAAAGAGCAAGAAAAGACCTGAAGAAGAAGAAGGATCCATTCGCAAAGAAGAATGGAAGCTAAAAGTCAATTCGCAAAGAACTTCTACTATTCGCAAAGAACCTTGAACTTTGCGAAAAGAAGAAAACACTCCTCGAATAGAAGAATGACCTTTGCGAAAAGAAGAAAACACTCTGCGAAAAGAAGAGAAGTCCTTTGAAAAGATCTCCTGAAGCCAAAATGCTTTCTGCGAAAAGATCTCCTCAAGCCAAAATGCTTTAAAAAGATCTCCTGAAGCCAAAATGCTTTGCGAAGAGAGCTACGGAGCCAAACTACTTTGAAAAAAGTCCTTAAACTATGCGAAATGGCATTACGGGATTTGACTCGTCCAAGAAGGTATTTCAGAAACTTTGCAGCCAATGCATTTTAAAACCCAAGGACATTCCGAAGATTACGAGCACGAACCAAAGGCATATTCCACCCCATGTGAACACCCAAAGATGAAATTACTTGGCGGGAACTTCTAGAAGCTCAAACAGATTTTTGAATTACATAATGTAATTGATGCCTCTGCTTTCTCGATTGGTCGAACGGATCAAGCATTTCGACGATTGGCAGATCCGATCGGATCACGGTGCTCGACTCCTATTGGTTGATACAGATCTATCCAATTCGATTGGTTGATACACATCGAGCTGGCTTAGGGAAAACTATAAATAGACGAACCATTTGCCCAATTTGGGTATCCAGATTTTAGAGTTTTCATCTCTGTTTCCCCATTCCGGTCGAAGCTCATCCGATTCCCTGTAATCCCTTCTTGTATTTTACCTTTGAGAGCCATTGCAGTGATTTGTACTTCCAAGTTCGGATTCAAGATCAGAACTGAGGGCTCTCGAGAAGCTCGATCGTAAGTCCGAGGGCTCTCTAAGAAGCCGTGTTCTGTAATTGTAACGCTTGGATTTTAAAAGGTTCTTTGTAATTTGTGTCTTCTCCATTGGAGTCATGTCGAGGGTTAATGTTCACCTTAGTGCATTAGACTTCTTTAGATTCACTCATCCGCATCCAACTTCCCTTAATTCATCATCCTGCATTTAATTAGCGTTGGTAACCTAATTCAAGCAGATTTACATGATGTTCATGTTCAAATAAAGAATAGGCCACTATATGATGATCGTGACAAATCACCCATAAGTCTAAACCTATTCCTTAATTCGGATTTATTTCTCTTACATCCGTCGGTAGCCGAGATGAAGATTGAATCGCCTTGAACTACTGATTCTCCATTAAAATTCAAAGGCTAAAATACATGAAGCTATTATTTCGCATTTGTCTTATTTTAAACACCTCCACAACTCGGATCTGGATCACGTAGTTAGTTCTTTTCTTTATTTGCTTTTAGTTAAACGTGACAAAACCCAACACTCTCTTTATCTATTCTTTATTTTAGATAATTATAGAGCCGATCTGGTAACACGGATCCGAGGTTTATCTCTCATTTTAGACAAACTTCTCGGACGATCTTGAAATACTTACTTTTAAAACTTGCTACAATTGGCGATCTTGCGGGCCGTTGTTAGCCCCAATGTCTTGATATCCCTTTCATAAGTTAACATCCATATAATTTAGCATTCTTTAATTCTTTAATTTTTGCACACATTTTTGGCACACTTGGAGCGACAACAAGTTTTTTGGCGCCGTTCGGGAAGTTTGTTCTAAAATAGGTAGACCTAAGTTTTTTATTTTGTAGATTTGATTTTATTTTAATTTTTCTTTAAACTCGCACTTTGCATTCCAAGTGCTTGATTAAATGTCTACAGTAGCTTTGTATAGAAAACTGCTTTATGAGTAATTTTTTTTTTTTTTCGAGTTTTTATTCTTTGCCTTCTAGTTATTTGAATAAATGTCACGCCACTCTTTTGTCTTTTGTCAAATTTGGGCAAGAGCTTTGAGTTTTCTTTTATTTTTGTCAATACTTGAATAAGGTATCTAGCTTTGGGATGTTTGCAGATCTCGAGTAGGCCCAACAAGGAGCATCTGGACCAAAGTGGAGCAGATCCGCTTGAGTTTGCATCCTTCTCCTTTGCATTCATTTTCTATTTTTAAATTCTTGAGAACCTTGATTAGCTTTGTGTTTAATGTTTGTTTTGATTATAATTTCTTTGTCTTTTAGGCATGCGATTTTTTTTTTACAAAACCAAATACAAAATAAAAGAAGTGAAAACACAAATAGAAAATCTCCGAGTTGTTTCTCATTATTTTCAAGAGTAAATAAGGGCTCTTGTTGAGCCCGGCTGATCAAAACAAGTAAAAAACAAATTTGGATATCAATATGGTACATTGATTTACATCGAAAATTCAAAAAATGAAAACAGAAAAATAACAAAATTGTTGAAAAAGATGACGAGGAGAAATTTGTTCCTCTCCTCCCATTTTCCCATGCAATGAAGTCAGATTCTCCTTTTGAGAAAGCAAACACAAAAATTGTGAAAATGATGGAGACATTGAAGCAAGTTAAAATTAATCTACCTGCTTGATGCAATCAAACAGTGTCCTCGCTTATGCAAAATTTCTCAAAGAGGTGTGCACCCACAAAGGCAATCTAGGATACATTTATCCAAGAAGGCCTTTGTCAGGAGAAAATCAACCAAGTGCTATCAATTGCAACACCACCTAAGATGCAAGACCTGGAATCCCCACAATCCCTGCATCATTGGGGAGCACACCATTGAGAAAGCCTTGCTAGATCTGGGTGCTGGTCTCAACCAGCGCTGTTTATGAGAAGCTAGGTTTGGGAGAATTGAACCCCACTCAAGTGGTGTTACAGCTAGCTGACAGATCTGAAAGGAAACCTATGGGGTTGATTGAAGATGTTTTGGTAGGAGTAGACAAGTTTTACTACCCTGCTGACTTTTTGGTGTTGGACATGGAACCAACCAAAAGTACCCTTGCCATCCACTGTCATTATGGGAAGACCATTCACAGCTCTGACTAATGCATGCATTCAATGCAGTCGGCATCATGGAGGTGTCTTTTGGAAATATGAAAGTTAAATTGAATGTGTATAATCTTTGTTACTCAACCTCAATTCTCTGAGAGAATGTTTCCATGTTGACATCATTGATGAGTGGAGGAGTCTTTACAAACATTTCGCAAGGTAAAGACTCCACCATCTATTCTAATCCTCTGCGCCTTTTCTCTTGTCGAAATCAAAGGTGTAGATCACAACATGCGATCTTTTCGAGCAAAGAAACTCAACAGAGGAAACCCTCGGATCATGTAATCGCTTCTACTCTTATTCTTTCGTGATTCTTTGGTACTTAAGCTACATTTGAGGCCATTTTAAATATGGGAAAAACCGAAATCTCTTGCTGCCATGTTCCTAAATCTTCACCAAGAAGATACCAAAACACCCCTAAAGCCAAAGGCAAAGCCAAGAAGTCTGAAGAGAAAACTTTCAATGGACAAAGCGATAGGGTTGAAAAAGAAAAAAAATACGCCATGAGGAGCCCACCCCGCCTCGAGCCTCAGTCAGTGTCCCCATTACCCATTCCTTTGGTTTTGCCTAACCCATTCATTGATGCCCAAGCTCATACACGAGCTATTGGTGGATGAAACTTTTTCTCCTCCAAACTGATTGCGTGCATATCTTTAAGATATCTCAGGGAGGCTTCTCACCATCCTCACTCCATTACCCGAGAAAATTTACCCAAAGATGACAAAGTCAGTGGTATCGAGAACCTCACCACAGTCACAGAGGAACATGCCGATGTGCCAACCCTAGTTATTTTATATAACCGTGACTTAATCAGGATCGCCGAGGACATTGGACATGCCCTAGGGATACCTTTTCAATTCAATCTGATGGACCCTTGACGCTTCCCTCAAGTTGCCTCTTTCAGAGATATGGTGCCCATTTGACAGGGCATGGTGGGTTCAGGCAATCAATAGTGAGAAGAGATCTGCCCCGCAATATCTATCGATGGATTCCATACTCCGAGAGAGTTTTTATGTTCTTGGGCACACCAAGAGAGGCGAACCCCATCTTAGAAGCCCTCTTTCACTTCTCTAAGGGCAATTCTCCAATGCCCCCATGCTGACCCTGAAAGCAATGGCTGATGTGAGTGCCAAGGTAAAAAAGGAATGTAAGATTCTTGGCCTCCCTTTGGAAGACTCATTCTGACCCTCTTAAGAGCCAAGTTTGACATTGATAGGGAAGAGCCCTTGAGGTACTCCTCCTCACAACTTTGGCAAGAAAGCCCGGACCACAAGTCGTGCCATGTTAAGAAGAATGAGGGAAGTAGGAGAATCCCCTACCAGGTTTACAAGCCCAATTCATCAATTGTCTCTTTCTTATTTTCTTATTTTCCGCTTTTTATTCTATTGCAATTTTTTGTTATAAGTCGTGCCTAACCAAATTGCTTTTGTTCTCCCTATTTAAAAAAATTTACAACCCTCCCCTACTCCCTTTCCCTTTTTCCTTTTATTTTCTATCCAAATTTCGATGTGCTTGTCAGAATCGTCTGAGATTATTGTTGTTTCTTGTCTTCCCTAATAATTGTCCACCACCTTTGAACTGTTCCCCATAGGTTTGGGGTGTGGCGGACATAAGTCTGCCTAGGAATAGTTAACATAAGGGCGTGAGAATCACCTAAGTAATTAGGAAATGTATTAATTTACTTAAGAATCATGACAACTAGAAAATTTAAAATTCCTTTGCCAAATTTAGACATTCTAAACCTTGCGATATTCTACATTTCCATGATGATTACACCATAAAACATACCGGTATCAAAGACGTAGTAAGTCAAAAGGAAGAGAAAAGGTAAAGATATACTTAAAAGCTCAAGGAAAAACCATAACCAATGAGAATTGAGCCCATATATTTTCCATCTCTGTTGAAGAGTGACTGAGGCAATTTTTTCGATTCAAAGGATTGGATGAGGCATTAGATCCACTAGAAGTTAGGAAACTCCAAATTAAAACAAGTAACAAGACTCATGAAATCGAGGAAAAGATCAAGGCCTTCTTTGGACTGACTTGAACCTATGAACCAACCAAGAAAAATCTGCCCTGTTTGTACCCCATTTGAGTTGTAAATCCTACAATTCTTCATCAAAATACTCAAAAGTACTTGCACTGAACCTATGGAACCAATTCAGCCTTCTCTCACTCGAGAATTCGGGAGGTAAAGGAGAAAGAAGCGAAGATGGACCATTTCGGGCAACATCAAGAAAATGAAGAGAAAATACCTCAAAACAGGCAATATGGTGGTGAGGAAAGAAGAGACAAACAATGTGAAAAAGTTGCAAGCAAAAGGCAAAAAGGGACCTTATGTTGAAAAATGCAAGATCAAAGAAAGAACTGATCACCGTGAATGTGAGAATCTCGAAAAGAAGAAGAAAGAAGCTAAACTCAAAAGGTGGAGTCATGAACCATCTCCGCACTTCCGAGTTCTCAAATTCAAACCTCTGTTCAAATTGCCTTTCCTTGAAACTTCACTCCATAAGCCATACAAACAAACCTAGATTAAAAGCCCTTGTGATCCAAAGTTGAGTGAGTCATGTGGAGATGAGAAGTGACCCAATCTATGGTGAGGAGATGTCAATGATGCCATTGCCTAAGAATCATGCCTATGCTCATGCTTACAGATCCATTGGGAGATGTAATGCTCTTGAGCTTGAGTGAAAATGAACCCCTCAACAAAAACACTGATGAGAGTATACCTGGTGAGTATTTGGGTTGGAACTTGAGCACCTTAAGTATGACTTATAACCTAATTTTTATCCATAGGATGAGCTTCTGCTGGCACATTTGTATGATTTTCTATGATTTGTTCACGATTGGAAATATTGAAACATTCATGAGGTTTATAAATGTTTAAATTCTGTGCAAACAATAATCAAATTTTACATTTCATCATTGATTCAAGAGTAACTAACTCGCTCCTTGATTGCTCATTTGATAATATTGCAATGATGTTAAGCTGTTTCATGGAGAAGTTTGTGGGTACCTTCACTGAAAACCCTCAGAGACTTCACTCCTCCTCTAGGGATCACCTAGGGGTTTAAAAGGCTTGTTGCATATGCTAAATGCACTGTGCTTCCTACAAAAGTGGCTCTTTACTTTGTTTTTATGTTTCTTTGCTCGGGGACTAGCAAAGCTTAGGTTTGGGGTGTGATAAGTAGTGAAAATACCATTTTTACCCCTAAACACGAGCCTTGAAAGACCCTTGAGAGGACTAAATAAGTGCTTTAGTGTTCATATTGCACTAACCTAAAAGACAGTCCAAATCAAAACCATCCTAAAATGATCAAAAGTCGACAACGCATGTCAAACTCAAAGAGGGAGTGAAGAAATAGCCTCAAAAATGGCTAAAAAGGTCCTAAAAGAGCAAGAAAAGACACGAAGAAGAAGAAGGATCCATTCAAAGAAGAATGGAAGCTAAAAGTCAATTCGCAAGAAGAACTTCTACTATTCGCAAAGAACCTTGAACTTTGCGAAAAGAAGAAAACACTCCTCGAATAGAAGAATGACCTTTGCGAAAGAAGAAAACACTCTGCGAAAAGAAGAGAAGTCCTTTGCGAAAAGATCTCCCGAAGCCAAAATGCTTTGCGAAAAAGATCTCCTGAAGCCAAAATGCTGCGAAGATAGCTCGGAGCCAAACTACTTTCTTGAAAAGCCCTTAAACTATGCGAAATGGCATTACGGGGATTTGCATTTCGTCCAAGGGTATTTCAGAAACTTGCACGCCCAATGCGTTTTAAAACCCAAGGACATTCCGAAGATTACGAGCACGAACCAAAGGCATATTCCACCCATGTGAACACCCAAAGATGAAATTACTTGGCGGGAACTTCTAGAAGCTCAAACAGATTTTTGAATTACATAATGAAATTGATGCCTCTGCTTCGATTGGTGAACGGATCAAGCATTTCGATTGGCGAACATATCCGGATCACGGTGCTCGACTCCTATTGGTTGATACAGATCTATCCAATTCGATTGGTTGATACACATCCGAAATGGCTTAGGGAAAACTATAAATAGACGAACCATTTGCCCAATTTGGGTATCCAGATTTTAGAGTTTTCATCTCGTTTCCCCATTCCGGTCGAAGCTCATCCGATTCCCCGTAATCCCTTCTTGTATTTTACCTTTGAGAGCCATTGCAGTGATTTGTACTTCCAAGTTCGGATTCAAGATCAGAATCTGAGGGCTCTCGAGAAGCTCAGATCGTAAGTCCGAGGGCTCTCTAAGAAGCCGTCGTAATTGTAACGTTGGATTTTAAAAGGTTGTAATTTGTGTCTTCTCCATTGGAGTCATGTAGGGTTAATGTTCACCTTAGTGCATTAGACTTCTTTAGATTCACTCATCCGCATCCAACTTCCCTTAATTCATCATCCCTCGTGCGAATTAGCGTTGGTAACCTAATTCAAGCAAGATTTACTGATGATGTTCATGTTCAAATAAAGAATAGGCCACTGACTAGTCGATGATCCGTGATAAATCACGCCATAAGTCTAAACCTATTCCTTAATTCGATTTATTTCTCTTACATCCGTCGGTAGCCGATGAAGATTGAATCTGCCTGTTGAACTACTGATTCTCCATTAAAATTCAAAGGCTAAAATACATGAAGCTATTATTTCTGCATTTGTCTTATTTTAAACACCTCCACAACTCGGATCTGGATCACGTAGTTAGTTCTTTTCTTTATTTGCTTTTAGTTAAATGTGACAAAACCCAACACTCTCTTTTATCTATTCTTTATTTTAGATAATTATAGAGCCAGATCTGGTAGCACAGATCTGGAGGTTTATCTCTCATTTTAGACAAACTTCTCTGTGGACGATCTTGAAATACTTACTTTTAAAACTTGCTACAATTGGCCCTGATCTTGCAGGCCAGTGTTAGCCCCAATGTGCTGATATCCCTTTCATAAGTTAACATCCATATAATTTAGCATTCTTTAATTCTTTAATTTTTTGCACACATTTTTGGCACACTTGGAGCGACAACAGAGCTTCGCTAGGTAGCCATTATTTCCCAGACTTGTCGCGTGGTAGCTTTTGCTCTTCGTTAGGATGATATGATATTGAAACTTCAACCGTCGTGAGATTGGCTTGGTTTGCTCTTCAGGTAATTGCGAGGTTGAGTAGACATCAAAGCCTCAGATGTCGCAGGGTTGGAGTTCAAGCAGTCGTGAGGTAGCTACACGATCGCTGGGTTGATCTTCACGAGGATAGATTTGAATAGCGTGAGAACTTCACGAGCACTTCTCTTCGCTGGACTTCGCGAGTTACCTCATGAGGCTTTAATGAGTTCTGAACTACGCAAGGTTCCATGTCTTAATTGATCTTCGCGAGGATGGCTTTGCCTTCGCAAGGATGCTTTCTTCTTGAATGGCACGAGAACTGCGCGAGGAGTTCTCTTTTGATAATTGAATCTCGCGGCGACTGTGCGATAGCTACGCAAGGAGTCTACTGAAGCTCTCTCTTCTCAGCCATTCTGAGCGAACTGTGCAAGGTTGAGAGATGTTTGCTTTGAACTGCGCGAGAATGCGATGTGTTCTACTCTTAAGCTTCGTGAGAGCTATGCAAGTTTATGCTTCTAAAGCTCTTCAGTCAATCATCAGCGCGAGAAGTTGTTGTAGAGTCTTGGGATGCTCAGTTGGACTGCGCGAGGCATATTTCTCCTGAATCCTCTAAAGCTTGGGTCAGCTGCGCGAGGCTCATTTCAGATCTGGATTCAGAGTCCATCCTTCTAAGGGACTTCTGATGCTAAAACCGGCTCCTTAGCAGGATTCCTGGCCTTATTTCACTGTTGGTTATGACCTACATAAAATACTTTACAAGAACTTATTAGGTGGCTATGGGTCTAATCAAAGGTTAAGTTAAGGGGTGAAAAGTGGTACTTTTCAGGTCTTAACACACCCCCAAACCTAATCTTTGCTAGTCCCTTAGCAAAGCTACATTAAACCTACTATAAAAATTAAATGCCACTTTCGTAGGGAGCACAGATACATTTAGCATATGTACCAAGCCTTTTAAACCCCAAGGTGATCCCTAGTGGAGGAGTGAAGTCTCCTGAGGGTTTTCAGTGAAGACACCCACTAACTTCTTCAATGAAACAGTTAACAAAAGTGCAATATCATCCAGTGAGCAGTCAAGGGGCAGACTTAGTTTACTCTTGAATCAGTAATCATAAAAGAAATTTAATCCATTGGTTGCACAGAACAGCATAAACTTTTCATGAATGCACAGCACTTCCAATTAGTTTACAACCACAGAAAATAGCACAAGTGTGTGCCAGCACTGAGCCCATCCACAGGTCAAAAATTAGGTTATAGGTCATACATAATGCATTCAAGTTCAGACCCAAAAACTTTGCAGGGCATACTCTCATAAAGGTTTTGTTGAGGGGTTCATTTACTCACAGGCTCAAGAGCAGTTACATCCCCCAAATGGGTCTGAAAGCATGAGCATAGGCAGAGTTCTTAAGTGCTGACATCATTGGCAGTTCCTCACCATAGATTGGATAACTCTTTATCTTCACATGACAGCTCACTCAACTTTGGATGACAAGGGCTTTTAACTGGGCTGTAGTGTGGCTTATGGAGTAGGGTTAAAAAGAATGGAAGGTTGAAAAGGGATTCCAAATTGAGAAATCAGTAGGTGACAGAGGTGATTCATGACTTCACCTTCTTGAATTCAGCACCCTTCATCTTCTTTGAGATTTTCAGATTTGAAGTGATCAGTTTCTCTTCTTGATTTTGATTCTCCAATGAAAGTTCCTCTTGACTCCTCCCTTACTCCTCTTCATTATTATTTTTATTTCCTTTTGATGGAATTTTCTTCTTTTTATTTTTGTTTTTGCTTTTCAGAAATGCCACCATGTTCTCAGTTACCATACTGCCAGAATTTTTGAGATGCTTCTTCTCCATTCACTTAATGTTAACCATAGCTAGTCCATTTCCAACCTTTTCTCCTTTACCTTCTGAATTCTCAGAGTGAGGGTAGGCTGAAGCAGGTTCATAGGTTCAGGTTCAAGTACTCAGGTGTATTTTGAAGAAATTTAGGATTTAAAGCTCAAAGGGGGGTATGGACAAGGGCAGTTGCTTTAGGGTTGGTCCTTTTTGGCTCAAACTGTCTAAGAGAAGGCCTTGATCCTTTCCTAAGTCTCATGAATACTGTCAGTTGTTTCAACTTGGAGTTACCTAACTTCTAGTGAGCAGGTGATCACCGATCCTTAGAACTAGAAGAGATTGCCTTGGTTACTCCTCAAAGGATGGAAAATTTTTTATAGGCCCAATTCTCACTGGTTATGGTCTTCCTTTGAACTTTTAAGTATGTCCTCACCTTTTTCTCTCTCTAATGATTCACTAAGTGCTGATACAAGTAAGTTTCCTTGGTGATATTATCATGGAAATGTGGAATATTAAAAGTTTATAATGTCAAAAGTTTACAGAAATTTTAAATTTCTTATTTTCATGATTCTTAAGTGAACATAGATCCATTTCCATATTACTCAGATGAGTCTGCTACAGTTAGGTTAACTATTCCATTGGCAGGGTCTGCCTGCCACACCCCCAAACCTATGAGGAGCAGTGTCCTCACTGGTTCAAAGGTGTCTGTGCAGCAGATTTATTAAAGCATAAAAGGCCAGAACAAGAAAGAAAGTAACCAAGAATAGAGAACTGTACAGAATATCAGAAAAAGAAAATTTCATTAAAACTATATATATAAAAAAAAGAAAATTTCAAAAAAGGAGGAAGAAAGGAGAGAGGGATCAGGGGTGAGGGGGTTGAGAAGGTGGGGGAGGGGGTGGAGTGGAGGGGGCAGGGGATGGTTCTATCTTTTGCTTTTTCTTCTGTGGCTGAAGCTTTTCCTCCTCCTCCTTAGCCAGGATTTGCAGAACCTCCTCGTATTCATCCCAGAGGGGTTGTAGGGGATCCGGCTCTTTAGGTGGTGGCGGGTCCAACCACATCGGGTAAAACTTGTTAGGCAGCACATTCGGCTTGTCATCTGCCATGGTTAGGATTAGGGAAGGACCGCTAGGGTGAGAGGAGAAAGGATTTGATGAATATGAAAGGGGCTCCCTGTGTATTTAAAGGCGAGGATGGTGGAAGATGAAATGGTGGAATATCATCCAAGTCGCTGCAATTAATTGAGAGTGAGTTGGGAACCGTCAAGTCCCCACAATCAGCGTGGGAAATGACAAATGCATTTGACTCGCGTAGCTGGGTAAGGGAATCATGAGATAACTGAATCTCGTGATGATGGATGGTGGGGCTGGAAGTGCGCGAGAGACTCTGCAGCATTTGTTGAAGCTCGCGACAGGGGAATGAATGTGCTATGTGAATTGCGCGAGAGCTTCCCAAATCTCAATTTGGAATGCGCGAGGGCTTAGTACTAAACAGGGGCAATACAGTTAGTGCAGCCTACTCATAAAAAATATTCAAACAATATGCATTCAAATTCAAAAATTAGCAGTTCACAAAAGAAGAAGAATAAATCATACCAATCCCACATAAACTCTATCAAGCTCAACATATTCAGACTCCACATAACCACTAAAATTTCTTAAAACTTATGGAAGAAACAAAAGTAGTATAGTACAACATGGACACAACTGTGGGTCAGGTAGATGTAGGGGTCCCATGAAAATGAATAGTGTTCATAGGGTCAGCAGGTTGTTCAATGCAAGGCTTAAGCCTCTGACCATTCACTTTGAAGGTCCTCCCAGTTTTGGGATCCTTGACTTCCACAGCACCAGATGGGGAAACATTTAAGACAACATAGGTACCTTCCCATCTGGATTTTAATTTGCCAGGAAAGAATTTTGGTTTGGAGTTGAATAACCAAACCTTACCACCCGGTTCGAGGCTTTTTCTTAGCAAGCCCTTGTCAAAGAAAGCTTTAGACCGTTCCTTGTAGATCCTGGCATTGGTTTAAGCATCCATCCTCAGCTCATCCAATTCAGACAGCTGCAATGACCTGTGATGACCTGTAGAAGTTAGGTTCATGTTTAAATTCTTAATGGCCTAATAGGCCTTGTGTTGTAACTCTACTGGGAGATGGCAAGCCTTGTCATAGACCAATCTGAATGGGGACATTCCAATGGGAGTCTTATAGGCAGTCCTATAGGCCCACAGTGCATCATTCAATTTATCGGCCCAATCTCTCCTGTCAGTCCTTACTATTTTCTCAAGGATGTGCTTGATCTCTCTATTGGAAATTTTGACTTGCCCACTTGTCTGTGGGTGGTAGGGAGTAGCAATCCTATGGGTCACAGAATATTTCTTGAGCAAGCTCTCGAAATTTCTGTTGCAGAAATGGCTACCCCCATCACTGATAATAGCCCTAGGGGTACCAAATCTGGAGAAAATTTGCTGCCTTACATATTTGAGGACCACCTGGTTGTCATTGGTTCTTGTGGCAATGACTTCTACCCATTTGGAAACATAGTCCACTGCCACTAAGATGAACTGATAACCATTAGAAGGAGGAAAGGGGCCCATGAAGTATATACCCCATACATCAAATAGTTCTACCACAAGGATGGGCTATAAAGGCATTGAATTTCTTTTGGACAGCCCTCTTAATTTCTGACATCTCTCACATGCTTTGCAGTGTGTGTATGCATCTTTGAATAAGGAAGGCCAGTAAAAACCACACTGCAGGACCTTGCCAGCTGTTTTTCTCCCACTAAAGTGGCCTCCACAGGCATTTTCATGGCACATGGCCAGAATACTAGGGATATCACTTTCGGGAACACATCTTTGGATGATTTGGTTTGCACAGTACTTGTATAGGCAAGGTTCCTCCTAGAAAAAATACTTGACCTTTGAGAAAAATAGGTGTTTGTCCATTTTGGTCCAGTGGGGAGGAATCTTTCCTATAACTAGATAATTGACAATGTATGCAAACCAAGGGACTAAGGATTGGATGGCAAATAATTGCTCATCCGGAAAGGCATCATTTGTAGGGCCATCCAGGCATTTCTCCAAGATAATTCTGGACAAGTGGTCAGCCACCACATTCTCCACACCCTTTTTGTCCTTGATTTTGATGTCAAACTCCTGTAGCAGGAGTATCCATCTAATCAGCCTAGGCTTAGCATCTTTCTTGAACAGTAGGTACTTCAATGCTGAATGGTCAGTGAAGATTACAGTTTTAGATCCTAGTAGGTAGGCTCTAAATAAAGATAAACCACTGCTAGAAGCTCTTTCTCAGTTGTGGTATAGTTCAGCTGAGCTTCAGCAAGGGATTTGCTGATATAAGCAATGACCACAGGCACCTTATCTTTTCTTTGGCCCAAAATAGCACCTATTGCCAAGTCTGATGCATCACACATCAGCTCAAAAGGTAGGGTATAGTCTAGTGTTTGGAGTACAGGGGCAGAGGTGAGGCATATTTTCAATGTTTCAAAAGCCTTAAGATAGTTAGCAGAAAAGTCAAAGGGCACATCCTGGCAGAGCAGGTGGCACAATGGCTTAGCAATTTTGCTGAAGTCCTTAATGAACCTCTTGTAAAATCCTGCATGCCCCAGGAAAGATCTGATTTGCTTGACTATTTTTGGAGGGGCAAATTGGCAATGAGGTCCACTTTGGCCTTGTCTACCTCAAGCCCTTCTTTGGAGACTACATGGCCGAACACAATGCCTTGTGTTACCATGAAGTGGCTCTTTTCCCAGCTTAAGACCAAATTGGTCTCCTCACATCTTTGCAAAACTAGGCTGAGGTGTTGTAGACATCGCCAAAACTCCCCAGATGTAAAAATCATCCATAAAAATCTCCAAAAACTTGTCAATCATATCAGAGAATATGGCATACATACACCTCTGAAAAGTGGCTGGCACGTTACAAAGTCCAAAAGGCATTCTTCTGTAAGCAAAGGTGCCAAAAGGATAGGTAAAGGTGGTTTTATCTTGGTCTTGAGGATGCACAGGGATTTGGTTGTACCCTGAGTACCCATCAAGAAAACAGTAAAAAGCTTTTCCAGCCAATTTGTCCAAAATTTGATCAATGAAGGGGAGAGGGAAATGGTCCTTTCTGGCTTTAGAGTTGAGTTTCCTATAATTAATGCACACTCTCCAGCCAGTGGTCTCCCTGGCTGGCCTCAACTCTCCAGTTTCACTCTTAATCACTGTTATGCCAGATTTCTTGGGCACCACTTGGATAGGTGCCACACAGTAAGAATCAGAGATGGGGTAAATCACCCCTGCATCTAGCAATTTAATGATCTCCTTGAGGACCACATCCTGCATGTGAGGATTTAACTTCCTCTGCATTTCCCTGGAGGGTAGTGCTCCCTCCTCAAGATGAATCATGTGCATACAGATTGATGCATCTATTCCTCCCAGATCGGCAATGGTCCAACCAATTGCCTTCTTGTGCTTCCTCAAAACTGTTAGTAATTCCTCTTCCTACTCAGTGGTAAGGGAGGAAGAGATAATCACAGGAAGCTTATCACCTTTCTCAAGGAAGGTGTATTTTAATGTTTCTGAAAGCTTCTTGAGTTCCAGATCAGGGGCTTGTTGGGTGGATGGCAGAATAGGTGTAGTGGAGGTTGGGGAAAGAGGCAACAATGTAGGTTTCCAACTGGAGTGCTGCACTGAGCCCACAAAAGACTTCAATGCGGTCATGTTTTTTGATACCACATCTGGGCTCTCTTCCTCCACCATGTCCCAAATTTTAACTAAATTCCTGAGAATGTTGCCCCACTCCAGTAGAGTGGGCAATTCCTCTTCTACAATTTTCTCTAGTACATCCACTGCAAAGCTCTCCTCATTGTCCATCTGAGGGTACTTTGCACTATTGTACACATTCAACTCAACTTTCATATGTCCAAAAGTTACCTCCATTACTCCAGACCTGCATTGAATGCATGCATTGGCAGTGGCCAAGAAAGGCCTGCCCAATATAACAGGTATGGGATTTGGGCTATTGCTGCAACCCATGTCCAAAACTAAGAAGTCAGCAGGGTAGAAAAACTTATCCACTCCCACGAAGACATCCTCAACCATTCCCAGAGGTCTCCTCTCAGACCTATCAGCCATCATTAGCACAATGGGGGTAGCTTTCAGCTCCACCAAACCTAATTGCAGATATACACTGTATGGCAACAGGTTAACACTGGCTCCAAGGTCTAAAAGGGCTTTTCCAATTGTATGGCTCTAATTACGCAAGGAATAGTGGGTATCCCTGGATCTTGCAACTTCTCAGGCATTGATATGTTAAATATATAATTCACTGTCTCAGTTGCAAAGACCTTTTTGGACACATGGCCTCTAGCTTTTCTCTTTTGGGTCTTTCAGGAACTTTGCATAGGCTGGGACCTGTTTAATTGCCTCCAGTAGGGGCAAATTGATTTTCACCTGCCTGAAGGTCTCCATTATTTCCTCCATCTAGGCATTCCCTTTATCAAAAGGGACAGGGCTATCCAAAGCTTGAGGAAATGGCAGCTGAGGTTCTACTGGTTCCTCAGCTGCAGCCCATGACTAAACTTCTGTTTCTTTCTTTTTTCATGTTTTTCTTCCTGCTGAGGCTCAATGACAACCTCTTTATTTTTCTCCTGTTGCAGGGTGGCAGGCAATTCTTGGCTTTGTGGTCCAACAACATCTCTATCATGATCATTTGCATCATCTGTGGAAATGACCTCTGCTGGTCTGTTACCCACCTGGTTGTCTATCAGCCTGCCAGACTTTAGGGTAGTGACCGCATTGGTGTCCTCAAACTTTGAGGAAGCTTCCTCAATTAAAATCAATCCCTTGGGGTTAGTTAATTGTCAAGGTGGCAACCTCCCTTCATCTCTCATAACCAAGGCATTTGAAATTTGGCTTATCTATTCTTCCATTTTCTTGTGGCTCTGACTATGAGAGTCCACAGTCTGAGCCAAGGATCCCAAGTTTTGTAATGAAGTCAAGACCTGGTCCTCAAAGGAAGCATTTCTTGGCTTTGAGTGGGGTAAGACCAACTGATTTTGTTGCTGATGGGGCTGCTGATGGTGTTGGAAAACCTAGGGGCATTCCCTTGATTGAACTGCTGCTGTGGTCTTTGTGGTAAGGCCAACATCTGCTGGGGCTGCATGGAGTTGTCTTGCCTCCACCTCAGATTTGGGTGGTCTCTCCATTGGTAACTAGCATTTTGGTGCTGGTATCCATATGGCTGTCTGTTGTAGCCCCCAGATTGTTGCTGGACATAAGATTGAGCAGCAGTAGCATGTTCCAAAACTAATTCAGGAAATTGCCCTGCAGATGGACATTCCTCCATTGTGTGCTGTGGGGACTGGCATATCAGACATGCCTTCGCCACATGAGCAACCCTTCTGGGTTGCATCACAGTCAGTAATTTGTCAAACTTCATAGAGAGGTTTGCCATCTGCAGCTGCAGGTCATTGTTCCCAAACACCTCATAAACTTTTCCTCTTTATCCAGCAGCAGGTCCCACCTTTGACTCAGTTTCCTGACCAGTTCTTGCCAGGGATGGCTTCTGAAAAGCATTCTCACTAATCACCTCAAACAATTCCCTTGCCTCCTCAGCAGTCTTGTGCATGTAGGATCCACCACAAGAGGCATCGACCATATCTCTATTTTTCTCATCAATCCCATTGTAGAAGCTTTGTACAACCTGCCACTCTGGGATCTTGTGGTGGGGGCATTGTTTGAGCATTTCTTTAAACCTATCCCAAGACTGGTTAAAATCCTCAGTTGGGGATTGAGCAAAAGCAAGAATCTCTTTCCTCAACTGGCTAGTTTAGGTCTCAGGAAAGAACTTGGTCAGGAACTTGGTCTGCAGGTCTTTCCATGAAGCAATGCTATTGTTGGAAAGAGTGGTCAACCAGGTATTGGCCCTATCCTTCAGAGAGAAGGGAAAGAGTCTGAGCCTAGTAGCCATAGGTCCCAAACCAGTGATATTAAAAGTGGTGCACAAGGCCAAGAACTGGTTAATATGCTTGTACGGGTCCTCCTTGCTGAGCCCATGGAAAGAGGGTAGCATCTGGATGATTAAAGTTTTTATTTCATAATTTCCCTGAACATCAGGGAATTGAATGCTAAAATGGAAGTTATAGTCATCCGGAGCATTCAACTCCTTGAGAGTTCTGGGTTGTTCTTCACCCATAATTGCTGTCACAGATTCACTTGGGGGCTCTCCTGTGGTGTGCCTGTCTCTTCTAAGTCTCCTTCCCCTTTCTAACATAGGGTTAAGAGGCTCTAAAGTAGGGCTGAGAGATCTCCTCCCTAGCATACAAGCACACCAACTGCAAGGAAAGCTTCTTGCAGGCACATTGCAAAAGAATATCTGTACAATTAAAAAATTTATCTAACTAATTTACAGCTATTCAAAGAATACATTTACAACTATCTTAGGTACTGCTAGAAAATTTTTAAGAAAGGTAGACAGAGTTTAAAAAGTCAGAGAGTTTACAAACAGAGGTAGCTAAGCTCTAATTGCAGTCCAACTGTCCTCCACTGCTGCTATCTAGATCTGAAAGAAAGGTTCAAAATTATGTCAGCAGTATCAATTATTCACATTTGCAAAGAGTACTAAGAATACAAAAACTAAGGGTCTACTAATAGATCATCTCTCCCCGGCAACGGCGCCAAAAACTTGTTGGCGATTTCTAAGTTTGTGCTTGCTTTATTGGTTGGTGGTAAAAGTAATTTAAAAATCCAAGAAAGAGTAAAACAGGGGATGGAATCTGTACAACTAAGAAATCCTAGACCTGCAAGATATAGGGTCCATTGTGGCAAGTTTGGATAAGTAAGAGTTTGTCCCACAGGGAAAGGTGATCTACAGCTCCAAAGGAGCCGTCACTAGTAGTCCCTCCAGATCTGACTACAGATTGGGCAGTCCTAAAATGGAGGGGAGTTTAAGGTCACTTATTCTAGGTATTCTAAGGTAACCTATTGTCTACACTACAGAAAGGGGTGAGAGGATGGATGGAGTGTGGGAAATAAATATAAAAGGGTGAGAAGTAAGTTATTGAGTTTAGATCAGAGGAACTTTGTAACTTAGATTCAGATCTTATGTTATAGAAATCCTGTCCAATGGCTATGTTATCACCACTGAGGAGAAGGGATCCAACCCATCTCTCGGCCATGATTCAATCCCTTAAGGTTATAACCTGTCCACTCAAATGGTCACAGACTATCTCATAGGGGAACCACAATCCAGCGATGGGTCAAAACAAAACAAGTTAATCATTGTAGGCACTATTTCATCCAAGCTACCAGCTCAAGAATCCATAGGGAACCTCAACCTCTAAAGCTCTATGTGTGGGGCTAAGGCTGTATAGGACCATGATAGCCCAGATACATAGAACCAATAAGATATTGAGTACAACCTTCGATCTAGCTGTCCATTGCTTGAGTGAGGCTACAATGGTCCAGTCACAAGCCTACAATCTCTATAACCAGATCAGATTTAACATCTGATGGTGGATCTATACAAATATAGGGGAGTCTGCCTCCGTACAATCTCCCACCAGGCTTCTACAAGCTCAGGTGTAAAGAAGAAAGATCCATCTTGGATCGGTGGATTAGAATCACCCTAAGGCTATAACCTGTCCACTCAAATGGTCACAGACTATCCCAGAGGCTATCCTCCTCACAGAGCCCAAGACAAAACAAGAATATCGCTGCCACCACCATGGTCACCAGGCTACCAGCTCAAGCTCCCATGGGGATTTCAGATCTAGTGGGTCCTGTGGTGGGGCTAAGGCTGTATAGGATCATGATAGCCCAGACACAAAGGTTGCTTGGATCTGAATGGCCCTTAGAATCAGTCCTCCATTGCTTTGAAACACAGCCAAAGCAATGGTGGATCAAGGCAAGCACCTTTGCAGAGCATCTCACATTCAAACACAAATCCTACAGAGTACAAATCCTATTACAAAACTTCCATTGATCTAGTTCAAAAAGCATACAAAGACATAGCCAGCAAGTGCTGGACTATGGAGAGAAGGAAAAAAAAGAAAAAGAAAACTACTTACAGCTATAAAAAGAAAAGCAAAACGATCTCAGATCAAAACGATCTCAGATCAGGTCTCCAAGAAATGAGATGTGTTCCCAGCTATTCCAGGATGTAGCTCTCTCTAATGGTCCAATCCCCCCATGGGGATTTATAGCAGTGGTGTGGCGGCGCATTAGGGTTAGGAAACCCTAATTTTCACGATGCCCCATGGCATAATAGTGATCCTTCGATGCCTTGGGGCACGTGCATAATGATTTGAGCATGGGAGTGCATGCCCTAATCGCTAGAAATTCCCATAAGGTCCTCTACTGAAGAGATGAAAGTTGAGGTTCAGAGCTTTGCTAGGTAGCCATTGTTTCCTAAAGTTTTCGCGTGGTAGCTTTTGCTCTTCGCTAGAATGATTTGATTTTGAAACTTCAACCGTCGCGAGGTTGGCTTGGTTTTCTCTTCAGGCAGTCGCGAGGTTGAGTAGACAACAAAGCCTCAGATGTCGCAGGGTTGGAGTTCAAGCAGTCGCGAGGCAGCTGCGCGATCGCTGGGTTGATCTTCGGGAGGACAGATTTGAATAGCGCAAGAACTTCATGAGCACTTCTCTTCACTAGACTTCACGACCTCACGAGGATTTAATGAGTTCTGAACTGCACGAGGTTCCATGACTTAATTGATCCTTCGCAAGGATGGCTTTCCCTTCGCAAGGATGCTTTCTTCTTGAATGGCGCGAGAACTGCACGAGGAGTTCTCTTCTGATAATTGCATCCCGCGGTGACAACTTGTTGACAAGTGAAAAATACCATTTTTCACCCCTAAACTTAAGTCTTAATAGACCTTTAAGAGAACTAAATAAGTGTTTTAAGTGCCTATGTTGCAGCTAACAATAAAGACAAGCTTAACCATAAAAGCAGCTTAAAAGTGCCAAAAAGATGACAATCCATGTCAGTCCAAAGGAAGGAAGTGAAGAAACAACCTCATCAGCTGTTGAAAGGTCTAAAGTGAAGAGGCAAAAACCTGTAAGAGAAGCAGGGAATAATTCGAACAGAGAAATGCACTACAGAGTTCTTTTCGCAAAGAACTTGCACTTTTCGTAAAGAACCTTGAACTCTGCGAAAAGGACTAAAACTCCAGGCTTAGCTTTCGAAGAGCATCTGAACTCCTCAAAGAGAAGATTGAACTTTGCGAAAAGGAGAAAACACAATTCGAAGAGAAGATTGAACTTTGCGAAAAGGAGAAAACACAATTCGAAGAGAAGATTGAACATTACGAAAAGAGCTTCAGAAGTCACAGCACTCTGCGAAAAGGTATTCTGGAGATGCACAACTTTAACAAGGGCAATTCAGTAATCTGTTGCACGCATCCCAATGCATTTTAAAACCTAGGGACATTCCAAAGGGTTCTAAGCATGAAGCGAAGGAATATTCCACCCCACGTGAGCACCTAGAGAGGGAATAACTTGGCGGGAACTTCTAGAAACTCTAAACAAACTTTCAAAATGCATAACAGAATTGATGCCTTTTCACCTGATTGGTTGAACCAGATCAAGGAATTCTAATTGGCCAGAACAGATCAGGATCCCGGTGCTCGACTACCATTGGTCAATACAGATCTGAGAACCTCTGATTGGTTGATACACATCTGAGCTGGACCTAGGGAAAGCTATAAATAGACGAAGCATTTGCCCAATTAGGGCATCCAGATTTTGAGTTTCATTTCTAATCTCCCATTTCCCAGCCAGACAGCTTGTCTGCAATCCTTGTAATAGCCTACTTTGTACTTGCATTTGAGAGCTTTGAGTTACTGAGATACTGCTGTAACTCAAAGGAGAGTTTGCATCCAAGACTGCAAACCGAGAAATTTGGTGGATTTTAAAAGGTTCTTTGTAAACTATGCATTCTCCATTGAACTCATGTCAAGGGTTCCTCCGATCTCCTCGATTAGACTCCTTTAGATTCATTGTTTTGCATGCAATTTCCCTTGATTCATTAATCCTGTGAGAATTAGTGTTGGTAACCTAGTCTCTTACAGCATTTGTAGTGATGTTTCTTGTTCTGAATTGAGGATTTGGATTAAAGACTATTGGATGGTTTGTGGCCATTAAAGTGGACAGACCATAGCCATAAGTGTAAGCCTAATCCTTGAATTAGATTTATCTCTCTTACATCTGTGCTTGTAGCCAGATGAAGATTGGATCACCTCTGTTGAGCTGCAGTTATTCTCATTAGATTTCAAAGACCAAATCAGATTTAGATATTACTTCTCCATCTTTGTTTCAATCACTCCCCCAACTCGGATCTGGATCATTTAGTTTAAATTTTTCTTTGTTTTTAGTTAGTTAAACGTGACAAATTCAAACCTCTCATCTTATCAGTTTTCTAGATAGGATAAGAAGCCAGATCTGGTAGCTCAGATCTGGAGGTTTATCTTACATTTTAGACAAATTCTCTGTGGACGATCTTTCACTCACTTACTTTTAAAACTTGCTACAATTGGCCCTGATCTTGCAGGTTAATTCTCTTCTAATCATCTTGATATTTCTTTATTTGTTTATATAGTCTAGAGCCACTGTAATTTAGCAGCTATAAATCTGTTTTCAAAACTCACATAAATCAAGCACACTAAGAAGCAACAACAAGTTTTTGGCGCCGTTGCCGGGGAATTTGTTCTAAAATAGATAGACCTAAGTTTTCATTTTAATTTTTATCAGTACTAAACTATTCTATTGTTTATACTTGTGCAGTTATTCATATTCAGATTTTTGAAGAAGGGAAACTACTTAAAGGAATTCTGAAGGTTTGCTGTGAATAATCAGATTTTTTTTTTTGTTCTGAGTTGTATGTTTGGTAGGAGGACTCTCAGCCCTGAGATTCTCCCATTGAATTTAGAAGTTGAAAGGCTACTACGAACCAAACAAACAACACAGAATTCTGCTACTATGGGTGAAGAACCTCGACTTTTGAGGGATTACTTTGCACCTGGTGCTTATAATTCCCCCTTTTGCATTCAATTTCCTACTGTTGAAGGAAATTATGAGATCAAGTCATCAACTATCCAAATGCTTCCTTCCTTCCATGGGTTGAGTAAGGAAGACCCATACAAACATGTGGATGAATTCTTGGCTCTTTGCACCACATTCAACATAGCTGGACTTGGTCCAGAAGCAACCAAGCTTAGGCTCTTTCCTTTTTCATTAAAGGATAAAGCTAGAGCATGGTTATCTATGTTAGCACCAAACAGTATCACTTCTTGGAATGATTTGCAATGTCAATTTTTAGCCAAATATTTCCCAATGTCTAAAACAAGCCAATTGAGACAAAGTATCATTTCCTTCTCCCAAAACTCAACTGAAACTTTCCATGAAGCATGGGAAAGATTCAAGGAACTTTTAAGGCAATGTCCTCATCATCAAATTCCTAGATGGCAGCTAGTTCAAAGCTTCTATCAAGGAATTGATCAAAAAGGCAAAAATATGGTGGATGCCTCCTGTGGAGGCACTTACTTGCAAAAAACAGTTGAAGAGGTTTGGGACTTATTTGAAGTGATTGGTGAAAACTCAACTCAGTAGGAATCTCTGTCAAGAGAAATTGAAAATCCTGCTAGGTTGAACAATCATCAATCCACTAAAGGGAAGATCTATGAGGTGAATGAGTTGGAAAGAAAGATGGACAATCTAACCACAAAGTTTGATAGATTGATGGACTCACTTAAAAATCTAAATGTTTCAAGAGTAGAGGAGGCATGTCTGATATGCCAGTCCCCTACTCATTCACTTGACCAATGTCCTGCTGCATCACAGTTCCCAGATTTAATGGTGGAACAAGCTCATGCTGCTCAATCATTTGGACAGATGCAGTCAAATGAATATCCATGGAGTGCACACCCCAATTTGAGGTGGAACCAAGGGAATTACCAATCCCAACAACAGCAACAACCAAAGAATCAAATGCCTTTCAAAACTGCACAACCTTATCAGCAGAATTTTTATGTCAAACCAAACTTTTAGCAGCCCATTCCACAACAACTGCATGCGATGCGCTCATTCAAACCCCTCCAGTCCCTTTCTTTTGAAGATCAAGTCCTAAATTCACTTGCAATTTAGATCTTCAACTCGTGAACTTTCACGGCCAAAGCATAAAGAAGATTGAAGAAACATTGGGACAACTTTCAAATGCCTTGGCAAAAGAGAGGAAGGAAAGTTACTGACCAACCTTTGAACAATCCCAAAGGATGCTCATGGTTGGAGAAACTTCTAATTCTCATGAAGTAAAAGCGTACCACTTTGAGAAGTGGAAAAATGATAGATAACAAAGTGGATCAAGAAGAAAGAAATGAGGAAGAGGATAAAGATATGCGTGCAAAGAAGCGGACGTGATAGCGATGGGGTTCTTGATGTACCTCGTAAAAAACCAAAAAATGAAAAATGTAAAATTCAAAAAATTTCTGAAAATACTTCTAAAGCTGTAGATGAAAGATTAATTCCTCATTTACCATTTCCTCATGCAATGAAATCTGTATCCCCTTTTGATAAAGGGAACACAAAAATAGATGACATGATGGACACTTTCAAGCAAGTCAAGATAAATTTACCTTTGCTTGAAGCAATCAAACAAATTCCAGCATATGCAAAATTTTTAAAAGATGTTTGCACTCACAAAAGACAGTCCACGATACAGTTGTCCAAGAAGGTCTTTGCTGTGGAAAAAATTAACCAGGTGTTATCCATTGCTACACCTCCTATACTTCAAGATCCTGGAATCCCCACAATCCCTTGCATTATTGGGGAACACACCATTGAAAAGGCTTTATTAGATCTGGGTGCTAGTGTCAACCTACTTCCATATTCTGTATATGAGAAACTAGGTTTGGGAGAATTAAAACCCACTCATGTGGTGTTACAACTAGCAGACAGATCTGAAAGAACGCCAGTAGGGATGATTGAAGATGTATTGGTGGGAGTAGATAAATTCTTCTATCCTGCTGATTTCAAGTTTTGGATATGGAACCAATCAAAAGCAAAACTTCCATCCCTATCATTTTGGGAAGACCATTCCTGGCTACAGCAAATGCTTGCATTCAATGCAGGTCTGGTATTATGGAAGTCTCATTTGGAAACATGAAGGTAAAATTAAATGTTTATAATGCAGTCACACAGCCTCAATTTAGCTCTGAGGAATGTTTTCATATTGATCTATTGGATGAACTTGTGGAAGGGACTTTACAACAATTTCTGCAGGGTGAAGACTTCACCACAGATGTTAAAGATGCTTGGGGATATGCTGAAAATGAAGCAAGTTGTATCTCAAATTCTGAGGAAATAAATGTTGTGCAAGGAACTCTTAATCAATCAGCAAGTTTCTCTTCTTGGAAACCTGCTACTCTTCCCCTTCCACAAACGTCTAAGGTACCTTTGTTACCTTCTTTTCTCAGCCCACCTGATTTAGAACTAAAGCAGCTGCCAGAAAATTTGAAGTATGTGTTCTTAGGTAATCATAAATCATTGCCTGCCATTATTTCTTCCTCTCTCACAAAGGAGCAAGAGGAAGAGTTGTTGATAGTCTTGAAAGAACATAAAAGGGCAATTGGTTGGACTATTGCTGATTTAGGAGGAATCAGTCCAACTGTTTGCGTGCACAAAATCCACTTAGAAGAAGATGCAAAGCCTTCTAGGGAAATGCAAAGGAGGTTGAACCCTCATATGCAAGAAGTGGTCATGAAAGAGGTTGTTAAGTTGTTGGATGCAGGGGTCATCTACCCCATTTCAGATTCAGCTTGGGTGGCACCTACACAGGTGGTACCTAAGAAATCTAGAATAACTGTTGTAACCTCAGATTCTGGTGAGCTCATGTCAACCAGACAAACAACTGGATGGAGAGTCTGTATTGATTACAGAAAATGAAATGCAATGACCAGAAAAGACCATTTCCCCCTCCCATTCATTGATCAGATCTTAGATAAGCTAGCAGGAAAAGCTTATTTCTTTTTTCTTGATGGTTACTCTGGTTACAACCAGATTCCTGTGTACCCACAAGATCAGGAAAAGACCACATTCACTTGCCCTTTTGGCACTTTTGCCTATAGGAGAATGCCTTTTGGTCTTTGTAATGCTTCTGCTACCTTCCAAAGATGCATGTATGCCATTTTTTCTGATATGATTGACCAATTTATGGAAATTTTTATGGATGATTTTTCAATTTATGGCGACAGTTTTTCCCAGTGTTTACACCATCTCAAATTGGTACTACAAAGATGTAAAGAAACCAATCTGGTTTTGAGCTGGTAAAAGAGCCATTTCATGGTCACCTGTAGCATTGTCCTTGGCCATGTTGTTTCCCACTTGAGGTGGACAAAGCAAAAATTGAGTTAATTGCACATTTACCACATCCAGGCTAATTAAATAAATCAAGTTTTTAGGACATCTTTGGATTTTACAGAAGGTTCATCAAGGACTTCAGTAAAATAACCAAACCTCTTTGTCATCTGCTGTGCCAAGATGCCCCTTTTGTTTTCAATAATGAATGCATGAAGGCTTTTGAATTCCTAAAACACTGTCTGATTTCAGCTCCAATATTGTAGTCTCCAGATTATTCATTACCTTTTGAACTGATGTGTGATGCATCAGATTATGCTTTGGGAGCTGTCCTTGGACAGAGAAAAGATAAGTTGCCTCATGTCATAGCTTATGCCAGTAGATCAATGATTGATGCACAACTCAATTACACAACAACTGAGAAGGAGCTGCTGGCAATTGTTTTTGCTTTAGAAAAATTTAGGTCATATGTCTTGGGTTCACGAATAGTGGTGTTCACTGACCACTCTGCCTTGATATACCTTCTGTCTAAGATGGACACCAAACCAAGATTAATCAGGTGGATTCTCCTATTACAGGAATTTGATCTACAGATTAAAGATAAAAAGGGGGTGGAAAATGTGGTGCCTGATCACCTCTCCAGAATTTTAACTGCTGAGATTGATAGGTGTTGTCGCTCCAAGTGTGCCATAATTGTGTGCATTATGAATCAAAAATTAAAGAATTAAAGAATGCTAGGTTATATGGATGTTAACTTATGAAAGGGATATCAGCACATTGGGGCTAACACTGGCCTGCAAGATCAGGGCCAATTGTAGCAAGTTTTAAAAGTAAGTATTTCAAGATCGTCCACAGAGAAGTTTGTCTAAACTGAGAGATAAACCTCCAGATCTGTGCTACCAGATCTGGCTCTATAATTATCTAAAAAGAATAGATAAAAGAGAGTGTTGGATTGTGTCACATTTAACTATAAGCAAATAAAGAAAAGAACTATCTACATGATCCAGATCCGAGTTGGGGAGATGTTTAAAATAAGACAAATGCAGAAATAATAGCTTCATGTACTTTAGCCTCTGAATTTTAATGGAGAATCTGTAGTTCAACAGGCGATTCAATCTTCATCGGCTACGGCCACGGATGTAAGAGAAATAAATCGAATTAAGGAATAGGTTTAGACTTATAGTGATCATCACTTAAATGGTCACAGATCATCATTAGGCGTGGCCTATTCTTTAGTTCGAACATGAACATCCTTTGTAAATCTTTGTGAATTAGGTTACCAACGCTAATTACAGGATGATGAATTAAGGGAAGTTGGATGCGGATAAGTGAATCTAAAGAAGTCTAATGCACTAAGGTGATCATTGAGAACCCTCGACATGACTCAATGGAGAAGACACAAATTCTGACAACCTTTTAAAATCCAGCGTTACAATTCTGAGCACGGCTTCTTAGAGCCCTCGGACTTCTGATCTGAGGCTTCTCGAAGCCCTCAGTTCTGATCTTGAATCCGAACTTGGAAGTACAAATCCCTCACAATGGCTCTCAAAGGTAAACTACAAGAAGGGATTTACGGGGTTCGGATAAGCTATCGTAGGAATGAGAAGCAGAGATGAAAACTCTAAAATCTGGATACCCAAATTGGGCAAATGGTTCGTCTATTTATAGTTTTCCTAAGCCCTCGGATGTGTATCAACCAATCAATTGGATAGATCTGTATCAACCAATAGGAGTGAGCACGGGATCCGGATACATTACGGCCAATCGAAATGCTTGATGCTGGTTGACCAATCGAAGCAGAGGCATCAATTACATTATGTAATTCAAAAATCTGTTTGAGCTTCTAGAAGTTCCAAGTAATTTCATCTTTGGGTGTTCACATGGGGTGGAATATGCCTTTGGTTCGTGCTCGAGAATCTTCGAATGTCCTTGGGTTTTAAAACGCATTGGCGCGTGCAAAGTTTCTGAAATACCCTTGGACGACTGCAAATCCCGAATGCCATTTCGCATAGTTTAAGGGCTTTTTAAAGTAGTTTGGCTCCAGAATCTCTCTTAGCAAAGCATTTTGGCTCGAATCTCTTTTCAAAGCATTTTGGCTTCGGAGATCTTTTAGCAAGGACTTTGGCTTGGAGATCTTTTCAAAGGACTTCTCTTCTTTTCATAAAGCATTTTGGCTTGAGGTCTTTTCAGGACTTCTCTTCTTTTCGCAAAGTTCAAAGTTCTTTGCGAATAGTAGATGTTCTTCTTGAATTGAACTTTTAACTTCCATTCTTCTTTGCGAATGGATCCTTCTTCTTCTTGGTCTTTTCTTGCTCTTTTAGGACCTTTTAGCCATTCTTTGAGGCTATTTCTTCACTCCCTCTTTGAGTTTGACATGCGTTGTCGACTTTTGATCATTTAGGATGGTTTTCGGATTTGGACACTGTCTTTTTGGTTAAATGCAATATGAACACTAAAGCACTTATTTAGTCCTCTCAAGGGTCTTTCAAGGCTCATGTTTAGGGGTGAAAAATGGTATTTTCACTGCTTAACACACCCCCAAACCTAAGCTTTGCTAGTCCCTGAGCAAACAGTCGTAAAAGCAAATTAAAGAGCCACTTTTGTAGGAAGCACAGGTGCATTTAGCATATGCAACAAGCCTTTTAAACCCCTAGGTGATCCCTAGAGGAGGAGTGAAGTCTCCGAGGGTTTTCATGAAGGTACCTACAAACTTCTCCATGAAATGCTTAACATCAAGGCAATATTATCAAATGAGCAATCAAGGAGCAGGGTTAGTTACTCTTGAATCAATGATGAAAGAAAATTTGATTATTGTTTGCACAGAATTTAAACATTTATAAACCTCATGAATGTTTCAATATTTCCAATCTGTGAAATCATAGAAAATCATACAAATGTGCAAGAAGAAGCTCATCCTATGGATAAAAATTAGGTTATAAGTCATACTTAAGGTGCTCAAGTTCCAACCCAAATACTCACGGGTATACTCTCATCGTTTTTTGTTGAGGGGTTCATTTTCACTCAAGCTCAAGAGCGGTTACATCTCCCAACTGGATCTGTAAGCATGAGCATAGGCATGATTCTTAGGCAATGGCATCATTGACATCTCCTCACCATAGATTGGGTCACTTCATCTCCACATGACTCACTCAACTTTGGATCACAAGGGCTTTTAATCTAGGTTTGTTTGTATGGCTTATGGAGTGAAGTTTCAAGGAAAGGCAATTTGAACAGAGGTTTGAATTTGAGAACTCTGAAGTGCAGGAGATGGTTCATGACTCCACCTTTTGAGTTTAGCTTCTTTCTTCTTCTTTTCGAGATTCTCACATTCACGTTGATCAGTTCTTTCTTTGATCTTGCATTTTTCAACATAAGGTCCCTTTTTGCCTTTTGCTTGCAACTTTTCACATTGTTTGTCTCTTCTTTTCTCAGTCACCATATTGCCTATTTTGAGGTATTTTCTTCATTTTCTTGATGTTGCCCGAAATGGTCCATCTTGATTCTTTCTCCTTTACCTCTGAATTCTCGAGTGAGGGAAGGCTGAATTGGTTCCATAGGTTCAAGTACTTTTGAGTATTTTTGATGAAGAATTATAGGATTTCTGACTCAAATGGGGTACAAACAAAGGGCAGATTTTTCTTGGTTGGTTCATAGGTTCAAGTCGCCTAAAGAAGGCCTTGATCTTTTCCTCGCTTTCATGAGTGTCGTTACTTGTTTTAATTTGGAGTTTCCTAACTTCTAGTGGATCTAATGCCTCACCAATCCTTTGAATCGTAAAAAATTGCCTCACCACTCTTCAACAGAGATGGAAAATATATGGGCTCAATTCTCACCGGTTATGGTTTTTCCTTGAGCTTTTAAGTATATCTTTACCTTTTCTCTTCCTTTTGACTTACTACGTGCGATACCGATGTTTTTATGGTGTAATCATCATGGAAATGTAGAATATCGCAAGGTTTAGAATGTCTAAATTTGGCAAAGGAATTTTAAATTTTCTAGTTGTCATGATTCTTAAGTAAATTAATACATTTCCTAATTACTTAGGTGATTCGCTGCCCTTATGTTAACTATTCCTAGGCAGACTTGTCCACACACCCCAAACCTATGGGGAATAGTGTCCTCACCGGTTCAAAGGTGGTGGACAATTATTAGGGAAGACAAAGAAACAACAATAATCGGACGATTAAAGAAGCACATCGAAATTTGGATAGAAAATAAAAGGAAAAAGGGAAAGGGAGTAGGGAGGGTTGTAAGTTTTACAAATAGGGAGAACAAAAACAGTTAGGCACGACTTATAACAGAAAAAAATTGCAGAGAATAAAAACCGAAAATAAGAAAATAAGAAAGAATTGGGCTTATGAATGGTAGAAATGGTGATTCTCCTACTTCCCTCATTCTTCTTAACATGGCGACTTGTGGTCCGTGCTTTCTTGCCAAAGTTGTGAGGAGGAGTACCTCAAAGGGCTCTTCCTATCAATGTCAAACTTGGCTCTTAAGAGGGTCAGTAATGAGTCTTCCAAAGGGAGGCCAGAATCTTCCTTTTTTACCTTGGCACTCACATTGACCATTGCTTTCAGATCGTGATGGGGCATTGAAGAATTGCCCTTAGAGAAGTGAAAGAGGGCTTCTAAGATGGGGGTTCGCCTCTCTGGGTGTGCCCGAATATAAAAACTCTCTCGAGTATGGAATCCATCGAGATATTGCAGGCATCTCTTCTCACTATTGATTGCCCAACCCACCATGCCTGTGTCAAATGGGCAGCCATATCTCTGAAAGAGGCAACTTGAGGCGATCAAGGGTCCATCAGATTGAATTGAAAAGGTATCCCTAGGGCATGTCCAATGTCCTCGCAGTCACCAGCTTAAGTCACGATTTGTCTATAAAATAACTAGGGTTGGCACATCAAGATGTTCCTCTGTGACTGTGGTGAGGTTCCGATACCACGCCTTTGTCATCCTTGGGGTAAATTTTCTCGTGTAATGGAGTGAGGATGGTGCCGAGGAAGCCTCTGAGATATCTTAAAGATAGCACGCAATCAGTTTGGAGGAGAAAAAGTTTCATCCACCAATAGCTGTATGAGCTTCGGGCATCAATGAATGGGTTAGGCAAAACCAAAGGAATGGGTAATGGGGACAATGGGACTGGGCTCGAGGCAGCAGGGGTGGGCTCCTCATGGCGTATTTTTTTTTTTCTTTTTCAACCCTATCTGCTTTGTCCATTGAAAGTTTTCTCTTTGCAGACTTCTTGGCTTTGCCTTTGGCTTTGGGGGTGTTTTTTTGTCTTCTTGGTCAAGATTTAGGGAACATGGCGCAAGAGATTTCTCGGTTTTTCCCATATTTAAAATGGCCTCAAATGTAGCTTAAGTACCAAAGAATCACAGAAGAATAAGAGTAGAAGCCATCATGATCCGAGGGTTTCCTTGTGAGTTTCTTTGCTCAAAAGATCGCAAATTGTGATCTACACCTTTGATTTCGACAAGAGAAAAGGCGCAGAGGATTAGAATAGATGGTGGAGTCTTTACCTTAAATGTTTGTAAAGACTCCTCCACCACTCATCAATGATGTCAACATGGAAACATTCCTCGAGAATTGAGGTTGAGTAATGATTATACACATTCAATTTAACTTTCATATTTCCAAAAGACACCTCCATGATGCCGACACTGCATTGAATGCATGCATTAGTCAGAGCTGTGAATGGTCTTCCCATAATGATGTGGATGGCGTGGTACTTTTGGTTGGTTCCATGTCCAACACCAAAAAGTCGGCAGGTAGAAAAACTTGTCTACTCCTACCAAAACATCTTCAATCAACCCCATAGGTTTCCTTTCAGGATCTGCCTAGTCGTAACACCACTTGAGTGGGTTTCAATTCTCCCAAACCTAGCTTCTCATAAGCAGGCAGTTGACACTAGCACCAGATCTAGCAAGGCTTTCTCAATGGTGTGCTCCCCAATGATGCAGGGATTGTGGGGATTCAGGTCTTGCATCTTAGGTGGTGTTGCAATTGATAGCACTTGGTTGATTTTCTCCACAAAAGGCCTTCTTGGATAAATGTATCCTAGATTGCCTTTTGTGGGTGCACACCTCTTTGAGAAATTTTGCATAGGACTGCTTGATTGCATCAAGCAGAGGTAGATTAATTTTAACTTGCTTGAATGTCTCCATCATTTCCTCAATTTTTGTGTTTCCTTTGTCAAAAGGAGAACCGACTTCATTGCATGGGGAAATGGGAGGTGAGGAACAAATTTCTCCTCCTCATCTTTTCAACAATTTTGTTATTTTTCTGTTTTCATTTTTTGAATTTTTCGATGTAAATCAATGTACCATATTGCTATCCAAATTGTTTTTTTACTTGTTTTGATCACCTGCTCAACAAGAGCCCTTATTTACTATCACGAAAATAATGAGAAACAACTCGTAGATTTTCTATTTGTGTTTTCAGCTTCTTTTATTTTGTATTTGGTTTTGTAAAAAAATCGCATGCCTAAAAGACAGAAATTATAATCAAAACAAACATTAAACACAAGAACGCTGGTTCTCAAGAATTTAAAATAGAAAATGAATGCAAAGGAGAAGGATGCAAACTCAAGCGATCTGCTCCAAATTTGGTCCAGATGTTCTTGTTGGACGGTTGCTCCAGATCCGCAAACATCCAAAACCGCAGAAGACTTTATTCAAGTATTGACAAAAATAAAAGAAAACTCAAAGCACGCCAAATTTGACAAAAGACAAAGAGTGGCGGCAGATTTATTCAAATAACTAGAAGGCAAAGAATAAAAACTCGTAAAAAAAAAAAAAAATTTCGATAAAGAAAACAGTTTTCTATACAAAATCTGTCAGAGACATTTAATCAAGCACTTGGAATGCAAAGTGCAGGTTTAAAGAAAAATTAAAATAAAAATCAAATCTACAAAATAAAAAACTTAGGTCTACCTATTTTAGAACAAACTTCCCCAAGAACGGCGCCAAAAAACTTGTTGTCGCTCCAAGTGTGCCATAATTGTGTGCATTATGAATCAAAATTAAAGAATTAAAGAATGCTAGGTTATATGGATGTTAACTTATGAAAGGGATATCAAGACATTGGGGCTAACAACGCCCGCAAGATCAGGCCAATTGTAGCAAGTTTTAAAAGTAAGTATTTCAAGATCCCACGAGAAGTTTGTCTAAACGAGAGATAAACCTCGGATCTGTGCTACGGATCCGGCTCTATAATTATCTAAAAAGAATAGATAAAAGAGAGTGTTGGATTGTGTCACATTTAACTATAAGCAAATAAAGAAAAGAACTATCTACATGATCCAGATCCGAGTTGGGGAGATGTTTAAAATAAGACAAATGAAATAATAGCTTCATGTACTTTAGCCTCAATTTTAATGGAGAATCAGTAGTTCAACAGAGCAGATTCAATCTTCATCGGCTACCAAAGACGGATGTAAGAGAAATAAATCCAATTAAGGAATAGGTTTAGACTTATGGTCGTGATCGTCCACTTAAATGGTCACAGATCCTACCTAGTCGTGGCCTATTCTTTAGTTCGTAACATGAACATCATCAGTAATGCCGCTGAATTAGGTTACCAACGCTAATTCGCATGTGGATGATGAATTAAGGGAAGTTGGATGCGGATAAGTGAATCTAAAGAAGTCTAATGCACTAAGGTGATCATTCGTAACCTCGACATGACTCCAATGGAGAAGACACAAATTACAAAGAACCTTTAAAATCCAACGTTACAATTACAGCACGGCTTCTTAGAGAGCCCTCGGACTTACACCTGAGCTTCTCAGAGCCCTCGATTCTGATCTTGAATCCGAACTTGGAAGTACAAATCCCTCACAATGGCTCTCAAAGGTAAACTACAAGAAGGGATTACTGGGGTTCGGATAAGCTATCTGACGGAATGAGGAAACAGAGATGAAAACTCTAAAACTGGATACCCAAATTGGGCAAATGGTTCGTCTATTTATAGTTTTCCCTAAGCCTCGGATGTGTATCAACCAATCGAATTGGATAGATCCAGATCAACCAATAGGAGTCGAGCACCGTGATCCAGATCTGCTCGCCAATCGAAATGCTTGATCCGTTCACCAATCAGAAACAGAGGCATCAATTACGTTATGTAATTCAAAAATCTGTTTGAGCTTCTAGAAGTTCCGCCAAGTAATTTCATCTTTGGGTGTTCACATGGGTGGAATATGCCTTTGGTTCGTGCTCGAATCTTCCGGAATGTCCTTGGGTTTTAAAAGCGCATTGGGCGCATGCAAAGTTTCTGAAACACCCTTGGACGAGCAAATCCCCGTAATGCCATTTCGCATAGTTTAAGGGCTTTTTCAAAAAGTAGTTTGGCTCGAATCTCTCTCGCAAAGCATTTTGGCTCCGTAATCTCTTTTCGCAAAGCATTTTGGCTTCAGGAGATCTTTTCAAAAGGACTTTGGCTTCGGAGATCTTTTCAAAGGACTTCTCTTTTCGCAAAGCATTTTGGCTTCAGGAGGTCTTTTCGCAAAGGACTTCTCTTCTTTTCGCAAAGTTCAAAGTTCTTTGCGAATAGTAGATGTTCTTTGCGAATTGAACTTTTAGCTTCCATTCTTCTTTGCGAATGGATCCTTCTTCTTCTTCAGGTCTTTTCTTGCTCTTTTAGGACCTTTTTAGCCATTGCTGAGGCTATTTCTTCACTCCCTCTTTGAGTTTGACATGCGTTGTCAGCTTTTTGATCATTTTAGGATGGTTTTCGGATTTGGACCTGTCTTTTTGGTTAGCTGCAATATGAACACTAAAGCACTTATTTAGTCCTCTCAAGGGTCTTTCAAGGCTCATGTTTAGGGGTAAAAAATGGTATTTTTCACTACTTATCAATAGGCTGCCTATCAATGAATCTTTTCCTAATGAGCAACATTTTGCCATTAGTATACACACTCCTTGGTTTGCAAACATAGTCAACTTTTTGGCTACTGGAAGAATTCCTCAACATTGGAATAGAATGGATAAAGATCTTTTCTTCTCAAAGGTTAAACACTTCATCTGGGAGGATCCTTATCTGTTTTAGAGTGGTGCAGATCAAATAATAAGGAAATGTGTCCCTGACCAAGAATTTCATAGAATACTTTCTATGTGTCATGAACAGGCCTGTGGAGGTCATTTTAGTGGGAACAAAACGGCTGCAAAAGTTTTGCAGTGTGGATTTTATTAGCCTACACTTTTCAAGGATGCCCTACAGCATTGTAAGTCCTGCCAAAACTGCCAGAAATTAGGCAGCATTTCCAAGAAGAACTCAATGCCTTTGTAGCCTATTTTGGTAGTCGAGTTGTTTGATATTTGGGGGATAGATTTCATGGGTCCCTTTCCTCCTTCCAATGGGAATAACTTCATTCTAGTAGCTGTGGATTATGTATCCAAATGGATTGAAGCCACAGCTACTAAAACAAATGATCACAAAGTGGTTTTGAAATTTCTTAAGGATCACATTTTTTCCAGGTTTGGTTTTCCCAGAGCCATTATCAGTGATGGGGGAAGCCATTTTTGTAATAGACATTTTGAAACTTTGTTGAAGAAATACTCTGTGACTCATAGAGTAGCCACTCCATATCATCCACAAACCAGTGGACAAGTGGAGATTTACAATAGAGAAATCAAACATATTTTGGAAAAGACTGTGAAGAAGGACAGAAAGGATTGGTCCTTTAAGTTGAATGATGCATTGTTGGCATATAGGACAGCCTATAAAACCCCAATTGGTATGTCCCCATTTAGGTTGGTCTATGGCAAAGCATGCCATTTACCAGTAGAGTTAGAATATAAAGCTTTTTGGGCCATTAAAACATTGAACATGGATCTAACTACTGCTGGTAATCACAGGAAACTACAACTTGCTGAGTTAGAAGAGCTACGAATGGATGCATACACAAATTCAAGATTGTATAAAGAGAAAGTCTAAACTTTTCATGATAGAAATTATTGAGAAAAGAGTTCACAGCTGGTTCTAAGGTATGGTTATTTAACTCAAAGCTCAAGTTTTTCCCAGGAAAACTGAGATCTAGATGGGAAGGGCCATACACTGTCATTAAGGCAGCCCCTTCAGGAGCTGTTGACATCATTGATCCAAGTAATGGAAGAATCATAAAGGTAAATGGTCAGAGGCTCAAACCATACATTGAAAATACCCAGGAGCCAATGCTGCCCATCTATCATCACGAATCTCCAAAAATCTGATGGTAGAAAACTGTACATTATGTTTGTATATCATAGTTTGTGCTTATTTTCTCTGTTTCTGCTTTTATCTCTTTTCGCATAGTTTAAACATGCAAGTAATAATTCGCTTTTCGCAAAGTCCAATTTTCTTTTCGAATAGACTCTGGAGCTGTAATGAACTGCTTGAAAGCAAAGATGTGCTTTTCGAATAGTTGTTTCTGGAAACATTTTCTTTTCGAAACGAGAGTACTGAAGCTAATTCCTTTGCGAAATAATGTTTCTGAAGCTGTTAACTTGTCGAATGGTACTGATGCCATTCACAATTGTAAAAAGGTCTCTTTTGGAACTTTTTGAAAACTTAAAGGTGCTTTGCGATATTAACTTTGAGTATATTTAACCCCTTTCGAAGTTGGGGTTTCATTTCAAACTCTTTCTGCAGAGCGACTCTTCACTACTACCCTACTTCGCTCTCTCCTTGCACGAGTTAACAAGTTTACTACCCTTTTGTAACTGATTGTGTAGATCATTTGCATTTTCAGAGAAGGATTTCAGCTTGTAATCTGGGGGATTTCTGCAAAGCAAACAACTCGTTCATACATAAACCCTAGATCTCGGTATTTCTCTACCCATTCTCTCTGGTTATCATTTAGTAATTTGATTCTGTGTTAGCATCTATTTTGGGTATTTTTATACATCAATCTAGAATGGGAAAAGCACATAAATCATTGGCTGTAATGTTCCCTAAATCCTCTGCTAGGAAAGTGAGCAAATCGACCCCAAAAGCAAAAGGAAAAGCCAAAACTTCAGCTAAACGGAAACTTTCAATGGATAAGGCAGACAGGGTGGAGAAAGGAAAGAAAATTAGACATGAGGAACCCACCCCTGCTGCTGCTAGCCCTGAGCCTGAGCTTACTCCTCTGCCCATTCATTTGGTCCTACCAAATCCCTTCATTGAAGCTCGGTTAATACGGTGATGGTAGACGAAACTTTTTTCGTCACCAAACCAGAGTGCTTGCCATCCTTAAGATACCTTAGAGAGGCTTCACTAAGCAATATCCTTACCCCCTTGCCAGAGAAAATTTACCCAAGAATGGTCAAGTTATGGTACCAAAATCTAGTCAAGGTCACTGAAAAAGATGCTGATGTCCCTACCCTTGTCATTTTTATTGATGATTGCGATCTTACTGTGACATTTGAAGACATAGGGAATGCTTTAGGGATACCATTCCAATTTGATCCCTCTGGTCCTTTGGTCGCTTCCAAATGACCTCTTTTAGAGAGATGGCTGCCCATTTAACCCAAGGTATTGTGGGCACTGGGTAGTCCATCATGAGAAGAGACCTTGCCCCCCAATTTCTATTGATGGATTCCATTTTAAGGGGCAGTTTTTATTTCACTGGGCACAACCAAGAGAGGAGAACACCAATTTTAGAGGCCCTCTTTCATTTCTCCAAGGGGCAATTTTTCAATGCCCCTATGTTAATTTTTGAAGCCATGGCTGATGTCAGTACCAAGCTGAAGAAAGAGCAGAAGATAGTTGGCCTACCTTTTGGCAGATTGATCAGCCTCCTCGAGCCAAATTGACATTGATAGTGAGGAGCCATTTGAAGTCATTACCCTCACAATTTTGGGAAAAAGGCTTGACTACAAGCCCAGCTATCGAGAAGGATGAGAGGGCGTGAACTGCACATGCCTCCCGCACTGAACTGCAGCTTGTGAGTGAGCCAGAACCCAACCCTGCAGATGAGCCTGCACCTGAAGCCACCTCAGCCTGAATTTGAGCCTACAACCCAGCCTCGCCGCCATGTTGCGGATCCAAATTTGTCGAATCAACTTTGCCCGATCCAGCTCAATTCTGTGTGACCAGCTCTTTAGTGCACCCATTTTAGATGACACCTCCTCCTTTGGTGACCAGCTGCACATACTCTGGAGGAAGCTGGCCTTGCACCCTACTCCCCGACTCAAGCCCCTACACTTTCACTTATCCCAGCTGTCCCATCTCCCACACCTTCCATCATTCCAATTGTGGATTCCCCCTCTACACCAACCATACTCACACCACCAATTTCTCCCACCAATGCCCAGGTTTTAGAGGAATTAGCTACAGATTTTATTGCCCCATCCCCCTGCACTCCTCTGCTCCAAAGCCCCTCACATTCCCCTACTAATTCAGCCCACACACCTGAGGTCTCCCATACACCTGAACCTGAGCCCTTCACTATAGAGGCCTACTCTTCTTTATTGGGTTCTATTTTTCAAACCATGGAACTGGACCCCACCCCTATACCTGCTCCTCCTCCCTTCACCCACTTTCCAACCTCTCCCTTTACAGCCATTGCACCTCCACCCTCCACCTCAGTTGTCCCCGTTTCTACTATGCCCACCTCTCCCACACCTGCATCCATTTCCCAAATCCTTACCTACCTCCAATCCATCCAAGCCCAACTTCAAATCAACACAGACAATCAGTCTGCAACCATGGAATTGCTCCATACCTTAGCTTCCACAGCCCAAACAACCACCATTACCCTCAGACCTATTTTTTTCTTCCTGTGCCACCCAAACGGATCCAGAGGTAATATTGGTTGATCTGCCCACCCCCACCACTACTACCCATGCAGCACATACTCAAACTGAAGTCCCTTTAGTTCCATCCCCTCCACCACTCCCCATTTTCTCTGAGCAAGCCACCCATGCACCTGTTGTCCCCATCAAGCCACTTCTCCCCTCGCATGCACCTGTTGTCCCCCATCAAGCCACTTCTCCCTCCCACAGCTGGGCCACCTTTTGTCCCCCCTACCATTCCATTCCCCTCCCCCGATATGCCACCCTCATCAAAGCCATGGAGAATAACCCTTATATCCGCAGAGATGTTCAAAAGGGGCTAGCTGATTTGCAAGCTTACATCCGCACCCCCTATGAAAACCAAATCCGAAAGTTAGAGATCTTTATGCAATTTGAAAGAGATAAAATGAGGGACCTGCTAGGTCAAACATTTCAGCTGGTGAGGACTGAGCAACACAAGGTGTCCATGTTGCAAGCCCAACTGGATCAAAAAAAATTGAAGACCACTAGCCTCAGCAAACACCTTGGCCTCACCAAAAAGATCAAATCTGAGGAGTATATTGAGCTACAAAACACCATTCCGGAGAAAGCTCAATCAAGTTCGGACTCCAACACTGACTCTAGCTCTGATTCTGACAGAGCCACCTGAACCAACCTATGATACAGGTTTTGACCCCAGTTATTAGCTCTCATTGTACTTTTTGTGTTATAAAGTTGTAATAGAAAATTCTGTTTTGTGTATACTACTGTGCATTTTTGTCTGTCTTCTTACCATCATTACTTTTGTTGTTTTTCTTTCTTGCATATATTTTTCCGCTGTTTTGGACCAGTGTGGACCCTGCTCCCCTTTGGTTTGGGGGTATGGCAGGTATGCCAATAAAATAAGTAAGTTAATGCTTCTTTGACTTATGATCGTGAGAACTTTTGAAAATGAAGTCATTTCACACCTGTTGTTTTGAAAAATGAGGAAGTTAAAACTTTTTAAAATGAATTTCTACTATAATTCTAAAGACTTTCATGAAGTAAATGTCAGGAAATTTCCAAAAGAAAATTGATGTTTTAGTAAACCTAAAATGAAGGAAAACAGTGAAGATATACCTCAAGAAGTTGATATAAAACCACACCCAGTGAGGTTTGGGCCTGAAATGTATTCTTTGGAGGTATGCTTTGGCAATCTTTTCTGCTTTTGGGACTATGTGAATCTGCTTACTTACACTAGAAGTTACACATATCCAAATCGAAATAATTTGATAGCACTCATGATATTAAAGACATGAGGTAAAAGTTTGAACCTTACAAAGCCCCACCTTTTGAAACTACCCTTGATACACACAATTTGAGCTAAATAATCTATGATTCCTTTGAAATCTCCCCCAATAAACCTCATCAACCTCATTTAGCCTAACCCTACCCCGAGAAGGCAGAAGATAAAGGGCAGGAAGCTGAGGAAGGAGAATTGAGTAACAATTTAATAGCAAAAGAAGGGTAAAAGTTGAAGGCAATGATGAAACAATGAGGAATGTGGCATGCAACAAGATTAATTGAAAAAGAAAAGAAAAATATTTGAGCAAAACAAAAGAAAGAAGGCATTTTCATTGGAAGTTTGAAAAAGAAAGAGAAAAAGATGGCCACTTTGGCTCTAGAAATTCAAAAGAAGAAGATGAAACTATGCTGAAGAAGAGTGAGTTTGTATATAACCTCCTGACCTTGACTGACTTCTCAAATATGAACACCATTCCAACCCTTTTGAGAAATTTCACCCATAAGCCACAATAAAACCCAAGTAAAAGTCCTTACTGATCAATGATGGATTGAGCTATCACATGGAGATAAGAATTTGTGTAATCTATGGTGAAAGGAGCAGTGAATTTATTACTAAAAGCAATGCCTATGCTCCTGCTTTCAATCCTATTTGAGGATCAGAATTGCTTTGAGTCAGGTGAAATAGTACAACCCTCTCATTTTCTTTTTGAGTGAAAATCCTGGTGAGAATTGGGTTTAAAATCAACTGATTAGGGCAACATCAAAGCTGGATTCCTAAATCAAAGGCTTGCTGTTTGTTAATTTTCCTTGTAAATGGCCTCTGACATAAATCGACTGAGTAGTAACAAGAATTACTACAGAATTTTAGTTTTAAACTGATATCTTTCTTGAAAAACCTTCTTACAAAATAACTGATGCAGGTGCGAATAATCAATTGAGGAAAGTGGCTGTAACAGAACTGCAGTGATCTTAACTAACTTATTGAAGAAGTTTGTGGGTACCTTCACTGAAAACCCTCAGGAGACTTCACTCCTCCACTAGGGATCACCTAGGGGTTTAAAAGGCTTGTTGCATATGCTAAATGCAACTGTGCTCCCTATAAAAGTGGCTCTTTACTTTATTTTTATTTTTTTTATCTTTGCTCAGGGACTAGCAAAGCTTAGGTTTGGGGGTGTGTTGACAAGTGAAAAATACCATTTTTCACCCCTAAACTTAAGTCTTGATAGACCATTGAGAGAACTAAATAAGTGTTTTAAGTGCCTATGTTGCAGCTAACAATAAAGACAGGCTTAACCATAAAAGCAGCCTAAAAGTGCCAAAAAGATGACAATCCATGTCAGTCCAAAGGAAGGAAGTGAAGAAACAACCTCATCAGCTGTTGAAAGGTCTAAAGTGAAGAGGCAAAAACTTGTAAGAGAAGCAGGGAACAATTCGAACAGAGAAATGCACTACAGAGTTCTTTTCGCAAAGAACTTGCACTTTTCGTAAAGAACCTTGAACTCTACGAAAAGGACTAAAACTCCAGGCTTAGCTTTCGAAGAGCATCTGAACTCCTCGAAGAGAAGATTGAACTTTGCGAAAAGGAGAAAACACAATTCGAAGAGAAGATTGAACTTTGCGAAAAGGAGAAAACACAATTCGAAGAGAAGATTGAACATTACGAAAAGAGTTTCAGAAGTCACAGCACTCTGCGAAAAGGTATTCTGGAGATGCACAGCTTTAACAAGGGCAATTCAGTAATCTGTTGCACGCATCCCAATGCATTTTAAAACCTAGGGACATTCCAGAGGGTTCTAAGCATGAAGCGAAGGAATATTCCACCCCACGTGAGCACCTAGAGAGGGAATAACTTGGCGGGAACTTCTAGAAACTCTAAACAAACTTTCAAAATGCATAACAGAATTGATGCCTTTTTCACCTGATTGGCTGAACCAGATCAAGGAATTCTAATTGGCCATAACAGATCTGGATCCCTGTGCTCGACTACCATTGGTCAATACAGATCTGAGAACCTCTGATTGGTTGATACACATCTGAGCTGGACCTGGGGAAAGCTATAAATAGACGAAGCATTTGCCCAATTAGGGCATCCAGATTTTGAGTTTCATTTCTAATCTCCCATTTCCCAGCCAGACAGCTTGTCTGCAATCCTTGTAATAGCCTACTTTGTACTTGCATTTGAGAGCTTTGAGTTACTGAGATACTGCTGTAACTCAAAGGAGAGTTTGCATCCAAGACTGCAAATCCGAGAGCTGTTAAGCCGTGCTCTGTAATTGTAATGGTGGATTTTAAAAGGTTGTTGTAAACTATGCATTCTCCATTGGACTCATGTCAAGGGTTCCCTCTGATCTCCTTAGTACATTAGACTCCTTTAGATTCATTGTTTTGCATGCAATTTCCCTTGATTCATTAATCCTGTGAGAATTAGTGTTGGTAACCTAGTCTCTTACAGCATTTATAGTGATGTTTCTTGTTCGGAATTGAGGATTTGGATTAAAGACTATTGGATGGTTTTTGGCCATTAAAGTAGACAGACCATAGCCATAAGTGTAAGCCTAATCCTTGAATTAGATTTATCTCTCTTACATCTGTGCTTGTAGCCACATGAAGATTGGATCACCACTGTTGAGCTGTAGTTATTCTCATTAGATTTCAAAGACCAAATCAGATTTAGATATTACTTCTCCATCTTTGTTTCAATCACTCCCCCAACTCGGATCTGGATCATTTAGTTTAAATTTTTCTTTGTTTTTAGTTAGTTAAACGTGACAAATTCAAACCTCTCATCTTATCAGTTTTCTAGATAGGATAAGAAGCCAGATCTGGTAGCTCAGATCTGGAGGTTTATCTGACATTTTAGACAAATTTTCTGTGGACGATCTTTCACTCACTTACTTTTAAAACTTGCTACAATTGGCCCTGATCTTGCAGGTTAATTCTCTTCTAACTGTGCCGATATTTCTTTATTTGTTTATATAGTCTAGAGCCACTGTAATTTAGCAGCTATAAATCTGTTTTCAAAACTCACATAAATCAAGCACACTAAGAAGCAACAACACAGCTGCCCGAGGAGTCTTCTGAAGCTCTCTCTTCTCAGCCGTTCTGAGTGAACTGCGCGAGGTTGAGAGTAATCTGCTTTGAACTGCGTTAGACTGCGCGATGTGTTCTACTCTTGAGCTTTGTGAGAGCTGCGCGAGTTTGTGCTTCTGAAGCTCTTCAGTCAATCATCTGCGCGAGAAGTTATTGTAGAGTCTTGGGATGCTCAGTTGGACTGCGCGAGACATATTTCTCCTAAATCCTCTAAAGCTTGGGTCAGCTGCGCGAGGCTCATTTCAGATCTGGATTCAGAGTCCATCCTTCTGAGGGACTTTTGGTGCTAAAATCGGCTCCTTAGCAGGATTCCTGACCTTATTTCACTGCTGGTTATTACCTACATAAAACACTTTACAAGAACTTGTTAGGTGGTTATGGGTCTAATCAAAGGTTAAGTTAAGGGGTGAAAAGTGGTACTTTTTAGGTCTTAACACCTACCCCGAGTACGATGTCAGCTCGTACCACGTCATTGAGGTGGCATGCTCACACATTCTTCAACAATGACGCACTGGATAGGGCAAGCTTGCGGCTAATGCCAAAGGACAATACCATAAGATCGAAGATCTCTCTTAGATGCTTGACGAGTACATGGCCAAGAGGGAGCACCCTGATCATTCATTCGAGTTTGATAAATTTTATAGGGATGTTGAATTTAACCTTCCTATAGGATTTAAACTGCCAAAATTTACCAGATATAACGACACTGGAAATCTGAACCATCACTTAGCACTCTTTTGCAATGACTGTCGGCCTATACGCGACAACCAAGGACTTCTCATTCACTACTTCCAATGCTCATTAGAAGGGGAAGCACTAGACTGGTTCGCGGGACTCTTGCTCTATATGATCGAAACCTTTGACGATTTAGTCAATCAATTCTTAGACCAATACAAACACTTGATCCAAGAGACAGTTAGCCTCAGCGACCTAATGGCTGCTAAATAAGGACCTTTCCTGATGAAGAGTTTGTCGACTTCATCGCTTGATGGGGAAAACTTGCTGCGAGGATCGACACTTCAATGAAAGAAAAGGACTCGGTCGACATTATTATTGATAATACTAGGGAACCATTAAAGAGCACGCTTGTCATAAGCGATTGCCCCGACTTCACCGCACTTCATTCCCGGGCATCCCGACTAGCACGATACATTAAAGGCGGAGACCGTGCCTTATCTATCATTACATCCAAAATAAGCTCCTCTAGTGAATCCAAGTTGAAAAATAGTAAGAAAGCCTTAGGGGCTGAACAGGTCAACACCGTTGTCAACCAAGGACAAAATTCTAATAACGGTAGCTTCCAACGGTGCAACTTCAGACAAAATCAAAATCAACAACGGTATACCAACAAGAATCAGGGCGCTAACCAATCCAGATATGTGAACCAGAGCCAAGGCCAAAACAAGGGTCAAGGCCAAAACCAAAATAGAAATCAATACACCAACACCTATCAGAACCAAAACACAACACAGAACCAACCGCCCCACGCGTTGAACTATAATAATGTCCCCCCATCGCAAAACTTTAATTCAACTAGAGGCCCCTACCAATCGAGGTGGGAATATTATCCCCCTCTTTCTATTTCTTAACACTCAAAACCTCCTCTGATTCCCACCAGAAAAACCTCGCCCATGGCCAGCAAGTCTAGATTACAATAAATATTGTACCTTCCATCGGTATGCAGGACACGATTTAGAAGATTTTTAGGTCCTTAGGGACGTGATTTATGATATGAACGACATAAATCAAATCAATTGGGGAGCGCTTAGAAATCCCAACCCTGATACTAACCAACCCCAACAAAACTTGGGGATCATAAACAACCCCATGCCTAATCACAACCAAGCAACACCTGCCCAGGTCACTACTGTGGATCTGTCCAGTCAACCCTCTTTCCAACCCTCCCATGTTTCTGTTACCACTGTGAGAATCTTTTCACCCCCGCACCCCTCGACCTTGATCACTCGCATCGCTCCTCCAAACCCGCCACCTTACCCAAAATTCACCCATATACGAGTCCACTCCTTTAGGGCCAGGAGACCATTCCTCCATTGTCCCCCACCAAAACCTTCAACCCCTCCAAATTCTGAATCGACACTCTCACCACCTCCCTCGTTTGATTCTGAACCCGAGTTTAGAGATCACGTTCTTCAAACTGCAGCCCAAGTTGTCGCACGGGAGGAAAGTGTCACGTGGAAGACTCCAAGTCTAGAAGATGAAACAAAGCCTGAGTGCTCACTAAACATAAAGGAAGGCAAGCGAGAGAAACTCTCAGACCAGCATGAGACCCTAGTCTCAGCTTTCTTAAAAGAAGAAGATTATACGTAGGACCTCCCGCCTTGGAATGGTGTCGTGCAGGCCCACCCTTCGACCTCTAATTTTACTCGCATCACAAATGCATCGATGTCAAGTCACGCTAGGTTCTCTCAATAGCCAACTTGCCCAATTCTCAAATCCGGAACCAATTACCCACCTCCTCCTTTCCCTCGAAATAAGGATTTCACGAATGCACCGCAACTAGACGAGAGCGCAAGAGAAAGAGAGGTTCACTTGCCACCCCCACCTCACATAATTCCTCCTCCAACTCCTGCACCTCAACCACTTTAAGCACCCACACCTAAGTCTCATCGGCCATGCAAAGAGATTAAGCTCAAGCCAGGGCGAGAATACGACCTGCTATGGCACCTTCAAAAGATCCCAGCTCAGATATCTATATTAGAGCTCATAAAAAAATCTCCTGATCATCACTGATTGTTGGTAAGGACACTTGAGGACACCCAGGTAGATGAGGACACGACCCTAGATGAGCTTCATCAAATTGCCTCAGTCATGATGCAACCTCCAACACTCACATTCACCGACGCGGACATGCCTAAGGAGTCACTCGTGGGAGTGTTGCTCCTATATATCTCACGGTCATCATTAGAGGATTCTCCGTACCTCATGCGCTAGTGGATACTGGAGCAAGACTCAATATTTGCTCTCTCACAACATTAAAGATGCTTGAATACATAGAATAAGATAAGACATCAAGCCCTTGGCCCTGTCACTCATTGCTTATGACCGCTCACGCCATTTTGTTAAAGGGACTATTAAACTTCAAGTCTGCCTCGGACCTGTGACCAAGGACATCACCTTCCATGTTTCTAATTTCGCTAGCACCTACAATCTCATCTTAGGAAGAAAATGGTTAGAATCAATGAAGGCCGTCACATCCACGTATCATTAATGTGTCAAGTTCTCATATGAGGACTCCATCATCCGTATATACTGTTGGCGGATTTCTGAGTGTGTGCTTGCTTTATTGGTTGTGGTAAAAGAAATTTAAAATCAAGATAAAATAGGGGATGGAATCAGCACAACTAAGAAATCCTAGACCTGCAAGATACAGGGTCCATTGTGGCAAGTTTTGATAAGAGTTTGTCCCACAGGGAAAGGTGATCTACGGCTCCAAGGGAGCCATCTCTAGTAGTCCCTCCAGATCTGGCAGTCCTAAAAAGGAGGGGAGTTTAAGGTCACTTATTCTAGGTATTCTAAACTACAGAAAGGGTTGAGAGGATGGATGGAGTGTGGAAAATAAATATAAAAGGGTGAGAAGTATGTCATTGAGCCTAGATTAGAGGAGCTTTATAACTCAGATTCAGATCTGATGTTATAGAAATCCTATCCATTGGCTACATTATCACCACTGAGGAGAAAGGATCCAACCCATCTCTCTGCCATGATTCAATCCCTTAAGGTTATAACCTGTCCACTCGAATGGCCACAGACTATCCTATAGGGGAACCACACTCCAGGGATGGGTCAAAACAAGTTAATCATTGTAGGCACTATTTCATCCAGGCTACCAGCTCAAGAATCCATAGGGAACCTCAACCTCTAAAGCTCTAAGTGTGGGGATAAGGTTGTATAGGACCATGATAGCCCAGACACATAGAACCAACAAGAGATTGAGTACCACCTTCAATCTAGCTGTCCATTACTTGAGTGAGGCTACAATGGTCCAGTCACAAGCCTACAATCTCTATAACCAGATCAGATCTAACTTCTAATAGCGGATCTATACAAATGTAGGGGAGTCTGCCTCTATACAATCTCCCACCAGGCTTCTACAAGTTCAGGTGTAAAGAAGAAGGATTCATCTTGGATCGGTGGATTAGAATCACCCTAAGGCTATAGCCTGTCCACTTGAATGGTCACAGACTATCCCAGAGGCTATCCTCCTCACGGAGCCCAAGACAAAACAAGAATATTGCTGCCACCACCATGGTTACAAGGCTACCAGCTCAAGCTCCCATGGGGATTTCAGATCTAGTGGGTCCTATGGTGGGGCTAAGGCTGTATATGACCATGATAGCCTAGACACATAGGTCACTTGGATCTGAGTGGCCCTTAGAATCAGTCCTCCATTGCTTTGAATCACAACCAAAGCAATGGCGGATCACAAGGCAGTAGCCTTACACAGAGCATCTCACATTCAAACACAAATCCCACAGAGTACAAATCCTATTACAAAACTTCCATTGATCTAGTTCAAAAAGCATACAAAGACATAGCCAGCAAGTGCTGAACTATGGAGAGAAGGGAAAAGAAAAAGAAAACTACTTACGACTATAAAAAAGAAAAGAAAAACGATCTCAGATCAAGTCTTTAAGAAATGAGATGTGTTCCCAGTTATTCCAGGAATTTTCAGAATTTTTCAAACCTAAGCTAAGTATGAGTTTATATAGCAGTGGTGTGGCGGCGCATTAGGGCTAGGGAAACCCTAATTTTAATAATGCCATGTGGCCGAATAGTGATCCTTGGATGCCTTGGGGCACGTGCATGGAGATTTGAGCGTGGGAGTGCATGCCCTAATCGCTAGAAATTCTTAGAAGGCCCTCTGCTGAAGAGATGGAAGTTGAAGTTCAGAGCTTTGCTAGGTAGCCCCTTTGTTTCTCAGACTTGTCGCGTGGTAGCTCTTGCTCTTCGCGAGGATGATTTGATATTAAAGCTTTAACTGCCACGAGGTTGCCTTGGTTTGCTCTTCAAGCAGTCGCGAGGTTGAGTAGACATCAAAGCCTCAGATGTCGCGGGGTTGGAGTTCAAGCAGTCGCAAGGTAGCTGTGCGATCGCTGGGTTGATCTTCGCGAGGACAGATTTGAATAGCGCAAGAACTTCATGAGCACTTCTTTTCAATGGACTTCGCGAGTTTCCTCGCGAGGCTTTAAGGAGTTCTGAACTACGCGAGGCTTCATATCTCGATTGATCTTCGCGAGGATGGCTCTGTCTTAGCGAGGATGCTTTCTTCTTGAATGGCGCGAGAACTGCGCGAGGAGTTCTCTTCTGATAATTGCATCCCGCGGCCACTGCGCGATAGCTGCGCGAGGAGTCTCTTGAAGCCCTCTCTCCTCAGCCGTTCTGAGCGAACTGCGCAAGGTAGAGAGAGGTCTGCTTTGAACTGTGCGATGTGTTCTACCCCTTGAGCTTCACGAGAGCTGCACGAGTAGTTGTTGTAAAGTCTTGGGAAGCTTAGTTGGACTACGCGAGTCTCATTCCAGGTCTGGATTCAGAGTCCATCCTTCTGAGGGACTTCTGGTGCCAAAACAGGCTCCTTAGCAGGATTCCTGGCCTTGTTTCACTGCTGATTATTACCTACTTAAAACACTTAACAAGAACTTATTAAATGGCTAAGGGTCTAATCAAAGGTTAAGTTAAGGGGTGAAAAGTGGTACTTTTCAGGTCTTAACATATACATTGATGCACCCCTCCAGGAGATAGACATTAATTATGCGGCGAGCATACCAATGGCTCATGATTATGTTTTGAATATAGGCCATATTCAAAGGACTCGAATCCTGGAAGAGACAACCGTAGTGGAAGTCTGCCCCCCTACCCATCGTAGTTCTCCCCTGACGTGTCGACGAGAATTGATGAGGAGAGAGGTTGGTCCAGACCCCACCAAGCTTTATGACATCAACCCCACCGCAACAAAGGGATGGTATCTTATGTACCAACTCTGATACATTCCTCACACTAGACTTGAAAAGAATAAGCAAGGTCGTGTAGGACCTGTCATCCCAATGAAAACATGCAAGCATATAGGGCTAGGTTATCAATCGGGCAGCTCACAAGCCGACTGGTTCCCTACCTCACCAAATTGGTCTCTATATGATCACTTCATCTACGGGACTACTGAGAAAGCCAATGTACCTAAGAAGAAGGAGGTATCCTTCACTAATCCCCAAGAAGTGGAAATTGAACAAATGGCTAAAGCATTCAGCAATTTGACGAATCTAAAAGACGACATTGATAAAGCCATTGAAGGAGTCAAACCCTTGTTTGATCTTAAGGAGGAGAGGAAGGAAGAACCTCCCGAGCCCGACCCACAAGTAAAAGATTGGGAATCTACTAATGACAAGGACTTCCACATAGCTACCTTTCAAGGAGATAAAGAGCATTTATACCCACCGTGGGAAGAAGATGATGCCTCAGAAGCAGAGTTTAACTCATTTAACATCAACCTCCACCTTGGTCTTCGGGGATGGGGATGCCCGTAGGACTCACCTTGTATCTCTCACCCACATCAACCTCGTTGCGAGGCATGCACTCACATATTAGAGCAATTGATTAGCGTGATCTGGTTTTCTGCAATGAGGGAAGTGAACAATTCTGACCCTTTAATGACAAAAATAAGCAACAACTCACCAGCTCTGCTATCAACGCAAGAAGAAGAGAATTCTGACAGTCAGTTGACTGACCCAGGTGGAAATACCCACATCGCACTCTTAGGGTTTGAAGAGGAGTTTGAATTAGACTCTCCTTCATCCCCAGATGCACCAGAATTCCAAATATTTTGGAAATAGCTCGAGAAAGAGTGGCGACCTCCGCCAAGTGACGACGAGGATTACTGGATAGACCTCCTCGCACTCGAATTAGCAGAACAAGCCAACCTAGCACTTCAAGCCTTATCAGATCAAGAAAGTGAATTTGATAGTATCATCGATTCAAAATTTGAAGGACGGGAGTGCCCATGGGAATCTCCTTGCATGTCTTACCATTACCAGCCTCATTGCCGAGCATGTGTACTCATCCCAATGTATTATGAAGATCAAGAGAAAGAACTCCCTGGGGATCCTTCAAGAGATTCCCCTTTGCGGGAAGAGCAACCATATCATATTTTTGAGGATGATAGCTCAATCGATTACGATCTCTAGAGATTCTTTGAAGAGACAATCAATGTGATAGGGGAAGCCCAAACTACAATTCCCATGTTGCTCACATCATTTATTCAGAAGATCTCATTAGAGGAAGACTTTAAAAAAAAAACACTAATTTCATAACAAGTCCACGCATCACTCGAACGGCTCCAGCAGCCGTCTCGCTCCCTCAATTAGAGGAAGTAGCTCTCCTGGTGCCTCTTAAGGCGATCGACCCTGTACCATATCTACCATCAAAAATTTTAAAAATTGAAAAAGTAGAAGACCCTAAAAATTTAAAAATACAAAACCCAAAAAAATCAGAAAACCTTGAAAAAGAAAGGCAACCCTTCGTCCCCAATCCATCATTCGATCAACAAGGAGACTTTTCTCCTGAGACTATTATCCCCTCTCTCGCACTAGGACTTAAAGCATCCCGACTAAGCAACAAGTCGGTGAGCATACCTAACAAGATACTCCATAACTTTGAGAGGGGAATCGGTAGCCTTGACCTTCACCGTACCAAAGATCTCTTGGTCATATGTTGCGCCGATGAAGGGTTACCTCTCGGCAAATCGAATCCCCAGCATAGTAATTTCGCAGTATATGAGTTTACCGATGAGGAGGAAGGAACACCAGTCGCCGAGGGGGTGTAAGACTTTCAAAGGGTTATCAAGCATTTCGATGAGCAAACTCAAGTTGCTATGGAACCGACAGAAGAAATTAACTTCGGCATCGAAGAGAAACATATGAAATTGCTAGTCGGTGTAGCGCTTAACTCTAAAGAATGCCAACATATTGTGCAAGTTTTGCAAGAGCACCTTGACTCTTTCGCATGGTCTTATGAAGATATGCCTAGTTTAGACCCCAGCTTGGTAGAATACCGGCTCGTCTTGGAAACTAACGCAAAACTCGTAAAGCAGAAACTTCATAGGATACTCCCACAAACAGCCTTGCAAGTCAAAAGAGGAAGTTGACAAGTTACACAAAGCCAAATTTATTCGTGTTATCCTCTACCCTAAATGGGTCACCAACATTATACCTGTCGCTAAGAAGGATGGTAGAGTACGGGTTTGTATTGATTTTCAAAACCTCAACCAGGCATGCCCAAAAGATGACTTCTCACTTCCACACATTGACACTCTCGTCGACAACACTGCTGGGCATGAGATGCTATCCTTTATGGATGGTTTCTCAAGATATAATCAAATCAAATTAGTTGAGTCCGACCAAGAAAAAACTTCTTTCACCACACCCTGGGGGACTTATTGTTACGTCGTCATGCCTTTGGGCTCAAGAACAGGAGCTACATATCAACGTGCCATGATGGCTATTTTTCATGACATGATGCATAAATGCATGGAGGTCTATGTCGATGACATATTAGTGAAGGCCCAAATGTGGGCGGGACATATTGAAGCACTCCGACTGGTACTACAAGGAGCTAAGAAATATTAGTTGAAAATGAACCCAAAGAAATGTCTTTGGAGTCACTTCCAGAAAGTTACTCGGTTTTATAGTTAGCAAGCGAGGGATTGAAGTCGACCTTAGTAAAGTTAGAGCCATCCTTGAGATGCCACCTCCCCATGATATTAAAGAATTACGTGGCCTGATAGGAAGGTTGCAATTCATAAGGAGATTCATCTCCCATCATTCAAACAGATGCGATCCTTTCAACATACTACTTAAAGGAGGAACTGAGTATAAATGGGATGACCACTGCCAGCAGGCCTTTGATAACATTAAAAGGTACCTCCTCAACCTGCCAATACTATCGCCCCCAGTTCCTGGAAGACCCTTGATCCTTTATCTCTCACTAAACGACAAAGCAATGGGAGTAATTTTGAGACAATATGAAGAAGACGGCAAGAAAGAGAAGGCTATCTACTACCTTAGTAGGACGATGGTCAAATATGAGCAAAAGTACACTCCCATGGAAAAGACCTGCCTCACACTGGTATGAGCTTCGACCAAGTTACGACACTACTTCGGAGCACATAAGATATTAGTACTAGCCCGAATGAACCCTCAGAAGTATATATTTGAAAAGCCCGCAACATCAGGAAAGATTGCTCGCTGGCACATGTTATTATAAGAATTCAACATCACTTATGTCACGAAAAAATTGATCAAAGGGCAGGCAATTGCCAATTACCTCACAGACCTCCCACTCCCGAATGACGAACCTATACATGCAGACTTCCTCGACAAAGACCTACTTATAATCCACAACGAAGAGCCCGATAAGACTTCATGGACACTTTATTTTGATGGCGCTCTAAATCACAAAGGAAAAGGCATTGGGATAGTCCTCCTGAGCCCGAAAGGAGTTGTCATACCTAAAGTTTTCCAAGTAGATTTCTCTGTTACTAATAATGTCATGGAATATGAAGCTTTCATAGCTGGACTACGAGCAACATTACAATTATGCGTTAGACAGTTGAAAACCATCGGTTATTTAAAGCTAGTAGTCTCACAAGTTATAGGAGAATGGAAAACCAAGGAAAGGAGACTAATGGCCTATTTAGAAACCGCTCAATATCTAGTCAACAAATTTGAAAGAATCTCTTTTACGAACATCCCTAGATTAGAAAATGAGCTTGCAGACTCCCTAGCTACGCTAGCCTCATTCTTTTAGATACCCTTTGGATAAACTAACAAAACCTTCATCATAGAAAAATTAACAATACCCGCACATGAGGTGCATGAACCGTCAAGAGAGAGTTACCAATCCTTCCCACCAGCATGACATCAATGGAACTGATCACCTTGGACAAACATGACAAGATAGAAAGTGAAGTCGCTATGTTTAGGTTTAAAAAGTCACTAGTCAACGATGGATAGCCATGGTACTTTGATATTTGGAACTTCTTGAAACATCAGCACATTCCTCCCTACACTATAAAGATCAAACGGAAGACAATAAGGAATCGATGCGCTAGATTCTGCATACATGGCGAAACACTATACAAAGAAGCCTTTACTAAAGGAGTACTGCTATGATACATTATAGCTGTTGAAGGATAATACATCATCCAAGAAGCACACGCCAATGCTTGCGGTGCCCACGCCGAGAGACAGAGACTCGCCGATCAAATTACATGACAAGGTTACTTCTAGCCGACAATGATAAGAGACTGCCACCTCTACGTTCAATTCTGCAAGCAATGCAAAGAACACACCACACTCATCAAAGCTCCATTAGTTGCATTGAATACCATGAACTCGCCATGGTCGTTCTCGTTGTGGGCCTTCGACTTCATCAGACCTTTCACAGACATAATTGGGAACACTCACAAGCACACGTTTATACTTACAGCAATCGAATATTATACTAAATGGGCAGAAGTCGAATCATAGGTCAGAATCACTGCTTCCACGTGTTATTCACTGAAAAGTACCACTTTTCACCTCTTAACTTAGCCTTTTCTAGACCTTGAAGCAGACTAATAACCATTTGTTAAGTGTGTTTTATAGTTAGTAATAAAATGTGCAGCTTAATGCAAACTCCTTGCTTTTTAGCCCAAGAGAGAAAGAATACACTCAAAGATGATAGCTGAGACAAAGCCTAATGGAACACCTTGGTAGTGCTCACCATGGTGACTCATTGTTGCTGATCACCATTGACCAAAGTCTAGCAGATGAATGAAGTTAGCTGAGAAGGGAGGAGACTACGACAGCAGCAAGTGCAATGCACCAGAGAAGCAAAAGATAGACCTCATAGAGTTGAGGAGCTTCCTCGTAAAGCTAAAGATGCAGTGGAAGAGGCCCTCGCGTAGATACGCCACACAGTCAGAAGGATAACTGAAATGACCTCGCTAAGATCTTATAGGTTAAAGTCCCTAAAATCTATGATCGCAAAGCTCTCACGGAGATCAAGCCTCAAAGCAGCCACGCAAAGAACACAGCGAGTCTATATGTACAATGAACAAAATGTCACCTCGCAGAGTTCTCGCGTAGCCCCAGAAGAGAGAGATGCTCATAATTCTCTTCACATAGATCTCGTGCACTCTGAAGCCTTATCATTGACTACATGAGCGCAGAAGCATAACTACGCGAGTACGTAGCGAGAGAGAGCTTCTGAAGCTCAACTAAGCGAGAAATCCTGGCACTTTAGAACATCTCCGTGATAGCATTGCAGCACCAGCGAACTACGCGATCAAATGAAGAGCTAGCACGCTAGCAAGCACTTCCCACAAGCCAAAGGCAACTCCGCGAAGGCAAAGCAGCTACGCGAATGAGCTAAAAGTAGATACTAGCCCCGCAAAGCACGGGTTCTCCACTTCTCAATTTTAACTCAAGAACTTTTTGAGAATTTCCCAAGGCTAGGGCACACTTCTCAAGGCATGGATTTTGAGGCGCACATCTTGAGGCATTCGAGGGTTGTAATAATGCCACGCCTACTAGAAAAATTAGGGTTAATCTCTTTAGAGCCAAGGCCGTTTTGACAGAGTATATAAGTTGTACTTAGAGTTTATTATTTTCATCTTTCCTTCATCCTCTGTCGGCTGAGAACTCCAGCAGGCTAGGGTTAGGGTTTGATCATCTCTTTTTTTTATTTTTCTTCTCTCTTAGCCCTGCACTTGTTGGTTAACCCCCTTGTAAGTAGCTAGGTTTAGTTTCATTTCAATTTGTAATAGGTTTTTGGTATATATTGGGATTCAGAAGAGCAGTTGTGTATAGGCCACAGCCTGGAGACAGTTCATTGTAAGTTTTGTGTTCATCAATGGATTACGGTTTTAATGCTTAATTGAATCTAAAGATCGTATGATTTCTTTAGATGTCTATAGGATCCATGTATTTGGGACTAGCCCATTCAGTTTTTAGTAGATCTATTGTTTACCATCTGATTTCCCTTGGTTTGGTAGCCCCATGGAAAGCAATGCTAGATCTGTAGCGAGATCCAGGGAGCTCAGAGGCCTGTGGACCATGGTGGTTGCAATAGTTTTCATGTTCTTTCTCAAGCCTCTGTGCTATGGACAGACCAATGGGATACCCTATGACCATTCAAGTGGACAGAGTATAGCCCTAAGGTTGTATCCATTCACATATTTGAGAAGGATTCTTCTCTCCTGCACATGAGCTTCTAGAGCCTTGTGAGGAGGTTTGTACAAGAACTGGCTCTCCTAAGTTTTACCTAGCCGACATCAGATGTTAGATCTAACCTCTTTGTAGTAATTGCAGCTTGAGACTGAGTCATTGCAGGCCATTTATAGCAATGACGAGCTGAATCAACCTGTTGCATGGTCCTTTTTGTAGGCACTAGAGAGCAGTTGGCCTTAGCAAAGCATTTAGGATCTTATGGGTTGGAATACCTATAGATGCCAGCCAGATCTATGCGCAGATCTGAGGAGCTTGTAGCACTGGCATTACATAGTGCTGCAATAGTATTCATGGCTTGATCTGGCCCAGTGGCTGGGGGAATGATCAGTCCACTCCCTTGGGTTAGATTAGCAATGTCTATTTTAACCAATGGGATTTTACAGACTCTATCGGATACCCTGTGACCATTAGAGTGGTCATAGTATAGCCCTAAGAGCGCCCTAAATGGCATGGGTTAAATCGGATATTTTTACCTTGTTGAGGCTTTTAATAGCATCTCAGCAAGGAACATTGAAGAGACAGACTAAATCTAAGTTACATCACTGCTTTAACTCTAGCTTAACCTGCTTACATCACTGCTTTAACTCTAGCTTAACCCTTTCTTTAGGATAGGGCTACATTTTATTTATGTTTTTAAGATTAATTTAGTGTAGTCATGACACCCAACTCCCTTTCTTTAGGATTGTCAGATCTGTAGCCAGATTTGGAGGCCTACTATTATAGCCCATTTTGAATTCTAGATCAATTTCTCTATGGGACAAACTCTTACTTATCAAAACTTGCTACAATGGACCCTGTATCTTGCAGGACTGTGTTTATTTCAGACTTGCTGTGCTGACCCATCTCCAATTCCCCACTCTTGATTTATTCTCTCCACTGTTCTTAATAAAATAGTAGTAAGAGTTTCAAAGTAAATAATCAACACCACACTCATAAGGTTCATCATGTGCAATATCATTGCCAGGTTTGGAATACCAAGGATATTTGTCACTGACAACGGACTGTAATACATTGTAGAGAAGACAAAGAAGTTATGTAAGAAATTCAGCATCGATCTACGCAACTCCTCACCGTTCTACCCTCAAGGAAATAGACAAGCGTAAGCCACGAACAAAACATTGATTTGAATTTTGAAATGCATAGTAGAAATAAGCAATGGAATTGACTGGCCAGAACGACTACCAGAAGCACTTTGGGCCTATCGGACTTTTATTCGTACGACAGCTGGCCAAACTCCCTACCTCCTTACCTACGGGATGGAGGCCGTCCTACCATATGAGATACAAGTACCATCCTGATGGATTCAACTCGATGATGAGCTATCCTTAGACGAGAGGAGGATTGCCCTACTCACGCAGCTAGAGCAGCTTGATTAAACACGTCTAAGGGCAGCCGATCACACTCAGGTATATTAGAGGAGAGTGGCCAGGGCTTACGACAAGAAAGTCTTTGAACGAGCCTTCAATATTGGAGAATTAGTCTTGAAGAAAATCATGCTTTCTAAACATGCTCATTCGAAAGGAAAACTGAAATCAAACTGGGAAGGCCCTTATGTCATAATGGCCGCATACCTCGGGAATGCTTACAAACTGACGAACCAAGATGGAGAAGAACTCCCAAGTCCTTGGAACGCCATGTACCTTAGAAAATATTATTCTTAGCCCAGTGATCATCACATCCTGTGGTTAAATACTTATAGTTATCACCCCCATAGTTGTCATGACCCATTCATGGGTCGTACACCTTCAAGCCCCAGAATATTCTTGAGATCTCCCATTTATCGCCCACCTTCTTATTCAGACAATCTGACCAAAGGACTAGTGACCTATTTAATCTCTTTCAAAAGTATAAGTAACACCAAATCCTTGTTCCCTTTCCCCTGCCATTAGAGGAGACGTTAAAGCAAAAAAAATAAAGATGCTAGGTTCAATCAAAACTCATTATTCTTACGCTAGCAGAATGCTTTCAAAATATATCTACACATCAAAATTGAACGAGAGCATTACGACGAATGAACAAACCAATTAGCTCAGGGAAGCATAAGTAGGTCGTGAGGACATCTCTGGTAATTTCACTAGAAGTGTATAAGCAAGTTGCGAGGGTACCCCTAATATCCCTATACTACTAGATGTCGTTGTAAGGTGGCGGGAGGAGGACAAACTCCTGCTAACCATAGAATGTGAGATTTTGATGGTACCAAAATATTACGGAGAGCTCAATCATGGTACTGAAAGGAAGACTGTTACTCATCTCTTTTGCAGAGTGTTACGTACAAGCTGCTCACCACGTCATTGAGCCTTATCCTTCTACTTTTTTTTATATTTTGAACGATAAGTTGGGAGCCTCATAGGATATTCCCAGGAATGAAACCGAAAACTCATGAATGACGACTGATGCAATCACCTGCTATACTTACCATACTTTTCCCTAATAACCATGGGATAGGATGACCGATACCCTGAGATAGACTCCCTACGCAACTGACCTGATCAAAGAGACCTCCCCCAGTTTGATGACAATATTGATCAATGCTCTCTTCAAGACTAACTCACTTAATACCCACGACTTCACATAGACCCACAACGCTCATCAAAAGTCCAAAAAAACTCCATTGCATCTACACGCTAGGGCATTCTTTTGGACTAAAAGGAGAATCATATCAAAATCATCGACTCGTCGACCAGAAGATGAAGAACGTCGAAGTTATTATGCAAATAATGCTACCAAAGACACTGTACTACCGATACAATCATGCCCCTACACTGGGGCATTTTATTTTTATTTTTATTTTTAGCTCTTGTTGCTACGATTTTTATTTGCTTTCCCTGTTGCATTACTTTCAAAAAAATGAAAAAAAAAGAAGTAAAAAAAAAATGAAGAAAAAAAAGGAGAGCATATATCTACCTGTGTTACCAGACTCCGGTTTGAGATACTTACCCCCTTGACGATTAGCAAGGGAGAGAAAAAAAATTACTAATGGCATTACCTTTACATGTGTAGATAAAAAGCGACCTTCAACCACTATAGGGCTAACTTTCAAAGCATCCAAGTCCTGATGATGGTCGACAACACAAAGAACAAAAGCAAAAGTAGACGCAAGAGGTAACTAAAAGAAAAGCAGCTGATTAGGTACACCTAATCCCAAAATCTCAATATATATGTGTCAAAAATTTCTTAGCTTTTTTTCTTTACAGTCATCACCGGGGGCATCCCCCATGTATATACAATGCGCACTCATAATGGACAAAACATACACAAGCACACACCTACTCCCTACGCTGTCGCTGGGACGGTCAAGCACCACTGTCCCCAGTATCATCGGCTCGAAGGTTTGTACATTGGTCCTCTGAAAAAATGATCCCGATGCTCGGAGTCAGCAAAACCTATAAGCAACGAGATCCCACTACAAAGCCCCCCTCACTCGCCTGACTGACAGTCCGCCTCGACCGAGAATGAGAAGGATACCCACCTGGATACCCATGAGTTACAGAATCCTCATGAGTATTACTCCTGACACGATCACGCGATGTGTGACAAGACTACCTAGATGAAGACCTTGTAGCCCTCGATTCTGATCCCTTAAACCGACTAGCTAATCTACACGGCCCTCATTCCCTCACAAGATGATATTGCATCCGACCCAGGGCCACTTGCATCTCTGCCTACGCCGACCGACGCGCAACCTCCAATGCCTCCGCGTGAGTCTTCTGTGTGGCCATCATCTTGACCATCAGATCCTCACGACTCTCCACCTCTCCGAGGACTCGTCTCGCCTCCGGAGGGGTGCGTGCTCGCGTCACCTATAGCCGCGCCTCCTCAAGCTGACAAACCTGCAATTCCATACCAACTCAAACAGAGATAACCTATACATATTTGAAAGAAAAAAAACTTTGCGAAAGAAAAAAAACTTTGCATAAGAAAAGACCATACCAGATCTGCCCTCTCCCTCAGAAGGCGCTCGACTGTCTCAGCTATCACGGGATCGACAGGCTGCACGGAAGGGATGGCTAAACTAGGCGGCTACAACTAGAAGAAACAAATGCATCAGACAACTCCACGAAGACTAACAAATTATAAAAACATCAACTAAAACATACCTAACTAGGAATAGGAATGGATCCTTGAGGAGGAGCCTCAGGAGCGGAATCCAGAATAGCCTGCATTAAAAACCCATCAAACCAACGCAAAATATGTCAAAAACAAACACGATAAAACAACCTAAATAAAATCACATCAAGAATCATAAATTATACCTGACTCTCTGGGCGTAAAGAGGCAGTAGTCACCTCCCTCAACCGGAGGTCCTCAGCAACCTTGTGCTGAGACACTAATGCGACATTGATAAATTATTAAGAAAATGCAACAATAACACTTAACAAGCTGCCGCAATGACACAAGTAAACTAAAGGAGCGACGAAACTCACCCAATGATCTAACTCAGCTCGAAGCTGAGCCATCGCCGGATCCTCTCGACTAGAGGAAGCAACTGAAAATGGATCAAACACCAGAATGAGACCTCTTACAGCCAGCTCTGCTCTCTACAAATAATAATAAATATATAAGTCGATGAGCCCACAATACTAACAATTAAGTGGAACCATACTTGAGAAAACACTTACCAATCGATTAATCTCAGATCATAGACTGGCCGCTCTCTCCCAGTCAGATTGTTGCTGACGGCGATAAACATCCAGCAAGGCCGCCTGACGAGCAACCTCAGACTCTCTTGCAGACTGTCCATAATAAAATAAAACAACCATCGCCAGAATAAATCAATATTAACACACAAACAAATTAAACCAATAGACTAACTCACGAGGAGCTCTCGAGTCTCTGCTAGCCGAGCCCCCAACTCATCCTCCACCGCCCTGGCCCTAGCGATCGAGTCGGTCAAAGAGTGCAACATCTCCTCATCGGGACAAGGAGCATGCCCTATCTATTCCATCACCCAATGGAGAGCATCCAATGCCACCCAGACAGTCGCCATCAGATGGCCCTCCTCTAAGGTGGCCAATCTCTCCCTCAATGTCGACGCTGACTCCGCCCATCGATCACAAAAGAGCCATTGCCATGAAAAGGATGTGTGAAGAGGCGCCCACCACCCAACGTGCTAAACCACCTCCAATACTCTTATACATCCGCCTCATCATGCGCTCCCGTGACCTTGGTCCCCCTAGCTCTAAAATCAGCTATCTGGAGCACCATCCGCTCTGTAAAATTCTGGCTTGGAGGGCCAGTCATCCTCTTCGCCACTTTGTGGCTAATCCCTGGAGGGACTCCCTGAGCGAGCCCCAACTGCCGTGCTGCTCGAGAGGTGTGAATCCTCTCTACCCTCTCAAAACAATGGACCCATACGTCCACATCGAAGAAGGGTCGGCCAGACGCAATCACCACCTCACCCTTGTCTTTCTCATCGTCATAAGGCCTCTAGATCACCTATCCAAATCAACAAATCGACCCATTAACAAAGCATAAGAATCTTGAAACAAAACAAAGAGACAAACGAAAACATGACGATATATACCTGCCTCGCATGCATATCCTTGAAGAGGCCTCGCGCGATCTGAAGATCAGTAGACCAGCGACGACCCCTCAGCACCTCCCTCCACACATGCATCCGTGGAAACATGAACTTAACCCCCACCGAAACCCCCGGACGAAGATGATCATACGCCCAAAACTAAAAAGAGGAAATAGCTATGACATAAAAAAAAACATTAAGAACCACTATGAACAAAAATTAATGAAAGTGAAATTACCGTGATACAAATTAACTAAAACTCACCTGGAGGAATGGAAGGAAACCTTCGATCGATGCGATGCCCTGTCCCCGATGATAGAACTGCTCATAGAGATGCGCCAGCACTGCCGTACCCCACGCATAAGTAGGGACCCGATCCAGATCCCCGAGAACCATAAAAATAACCCGGTGACGCATCCCCGAGTCAAAGACGAAAAGAGTATTGCACCCAAGAAGTGCATAAAAAATGCTCAGAGCACCCTATCTACAGCCAACCCTGCCACGGTCACGGGCTCCCGACCCGCCACTACTGCACGCCGCACCTCATAAAGCGCCCCCACTTCTGAATGACGCCTCGGAGGGATGAAGCCACTCGCAAACATATCGAGGAACCAAGTAACGCGAACCACACCAGACCCCGATCCACTCGACTTATAAGGGACTCCCAAAATCTTCTCACACACCTCCAAATACTGTCCCTCCATCCGCCCCATGATCGGCTCACCCTCGAAACGAAGACTGGTGATGCGGACCCCGTCCTCTAGAGACGGCAGCAACATACTAACTAAGCAAAGAAGCTCCTGACGCCTCTTGCTCCACCTCTCTATGATCGTCGCGATCAGCCCTCGGTCGACCTGAAAGGGCTACAACTCTAAAATCATCCCAAAACCAAAAGACTCCAATCGCTCCTACTGAAACTCCGGCAAGGCACGGTACCAAGCATGAGACTCACCCCATGCCGAGCTGATAGCCAGCTATGGAGGTGCCTATCGACTACAATGACCAAAAAGAATGATAATAACAATAAGACTAACACGTACTTATGACAAAAGATAAATGAATTAAGGAGTTGAAAATGAATAAAACATGTCTCAAATGCTATGACAACTAACAATAGGCACACAAAATGTGATGTGAATATTGAGCATAGACATGATCTATCTTTACATGTGAGCATAATGCATGAGTGAGCACGCAACAAATAATCAATGTAGGATCGACGTAAATTAGAAGGGTTTACAAATCCTAATAAACCTATGTCATAATCTAAATGCCTAGGAAAATCAAGAAACTCTTACTTACAGGAACCTACTCGCCCTCTGGCAAAGAAATCCCCCAGCGGATAGTGCTTGCGATCTCAAGGCTCAGCTCCCTGCTCCTCACCCTACTCCTCACCCTGCTCCTCAGCTCCCTGCTCACCCTCAACTCTCACGCCCGCCTCCTCGGCTACCGCTGGCTCGATCTCGGGTACCTCCTCCCTGACCACCATCTGGTCGCCCTCAGGGACCTCCTCCATGATCATCTCCCCAATATCCCCCTCCATGGCGACAGTGCCAGTCTAAGCCTCAGAAGTCTCACCCACATCCATCATCAACATCCTCTCCAACTGAGAAATAGTGACCGGCCTAACATCACCCTCACCCTCCATATCAGAATAAAGAACTCCAAAAATTAAGGTAAATGGAAGAAACGACGTCTCAAATGGATAACCAGGTCACAAGATATTGCGAAAACACGAAAACCTGAGCACAAGAAAACCAGGAAACTAGAGAGTCGAAGACTAAAATGGATAACGCGATGAAAAATGAAAAGTTTGAACTATTTATAGAACTCGCTTCAATCGTACGCTTAAATCTACACGCTCAATTGAATCACGTGCCATCAACTTCGCACATAATCTGGATCAAACGCCCGATCTCGGGCGCGTAATATAAACGTCGCCCGCTCAAAATAACCCAACCCCCCTGGTTACGCGTCGCCCACTAAGCGCGCAATTACATCAAGCGCTTCGACATTAACGCGCAAATGCCAAAGGTCATCTCTATAGTGACCGTCTACTCCCCTGATCCTACATCTCCAATCATGCACTTAATTTGATTAAGCTCTAGTGAATTGACGCTTAATAACCTTTGTCGCTTGTGCATGCATGTCCCCATGCCGGCTCGCAATTCGTTCAAGCGTGTGCACAGTAGCGTATAATTGCCCAAAAACTGAAAATTTTACGTGACCAGAACAATAAACCCGAACCTGAAATTAAGATGTTTTGATACTCACTACTAATTTAAATCGCGCCCTTAAGAAAAACCCACCCCAAAACACTTTTGAGTCATGGAAATTTACACCCCGAAGATCGAAAAGAAAACACCCTACAATTAAACAAAATTCAAAAAAAAAAATGCCCTTTCCTTCATTTTTCTCAACCAAAAATAAATGCCTCCACCCTTCACGTATCTTCACTAAGATCAAATACTCGCATCCCCCCTATAATACTCAAAACTAAACAAAAAACTATCCTGAACACGCCCCCAGATCTAAAATAAATAATCAAATTAAAACAAAAGCATCACACCAATGATAAGACGAACACATTATGAATTAAATTGAACCAAAAAAATTCATGAATAACCACAAATGGAATTAAAATATAATCGCTTTATAGATCAATAAAATTTCTTACAACACACACCGAGGGCATACCCTCTGAATATACAATTTAAAAATAAGAATGCTAAAATCTGCATGTTCAGGCAGTGCACGAATCCAGATTTATTCGGGAAAACAAAAGTCCCATCTTCCCCTCTTCCCTTAGCATGGCAGCAATTCGACCATCACCCCGAATTCCCAATCCCATTCATTCTCATGATCCACTTAATAAACACAAGTCCTCGGGTTCAATACCCGGGAAATGAAATATAGAGGAATGAAAGGCATTAATGAACAATAAATGCCCCAACAAGCATAGGATGTCCCCCCAAAACTTTTAATCTTTAAACTCAGAATGAAAGTCCAAAGTAAACAACAAAGACCAAAGCCTAGATTCTAGCATTTATAAACCATGCCCCACAAACAAATATCACACATCTTGAGCCCCCTTCCAATTTAATTGAATCCAAGGCTATACACATACCCCTTATTAAAAAAAAAAAAAAAAGAAAAAAAAAACACAATCCATGACAAACTAGATAAGCCAATAGTCAAACAACACTTACCCCTCCGAAAAGGACAAATCCCCCAAATTCAGATAGACCAATAGGATTAAAACACCCAATCACTATCTAGAACCCATGAAAACTCACACAAATGATATCCCAAACCACAACTAAAAGACCAAAAAAAAAAAAAAAAAAACCTTAAACCAAACAAAGAACTCACATAAGAAAAAATCTAACTTGTTGAAGATGAAAAAAAAAAGCCCCAATGAACCCTCCAAACTAGGTGAATTGATCTAAAAAATAAACCCTGAATAAACCCAAAAATATAAAACTAACCCAAAAACATTAAATTAAGTCCAATTAATCCATTAATGAAATTTAAACCAACCAACTGAGTACAATAATAAAAAAATAAAAAATAAAAATGCCCTTTGTTCATAATTCAAAATTTTATACAATATTGTCGGAGGCATACCTCTTGAATTACAACCCAAAACAAAAACCTAGAACCTAACATACAACCCAAAACAAAAACAAAAACTACAATGAGCCAAAACGAGGAGCAGAACGTCCAATCGGAGGCTTTAGAAATGTTACCACAAGACTTGGAGGACTCAAATGAGCCACCGGCAGAAGAGAGGAAAATTGGTTAAGGAGAACATCCCTCCGTTTATAGCACCTTCTCATTCGTCATCTTCACCTCCTCCGCCTCCGCCATCGCCTCCGCAACGCTGCCTTCACTGTTCCCACGACAATATTGTCCTCAAGCATCACTGCAAGGCTAAGATCATGCAAAATCACGAATATAGAAAGAAACCCCATCCCAATTTGACGGTTAGATTACCCAATATCGCTAAAACACAAATCTCAAAACACCAGAATACTCAAAAAAGTTAAAACTCGAGACCAGACCAGAGAATGAGAAAAAAATGAAGCCTCCCACACTTATATAGAGTATGGCCTCATTCGCGCGCTTATCTATGAGCGCTTAATCTAATCACGCGCCACATATACTATGCTCAATTCAAAAGCCGCGCCACTAACCAAGCACGCAATGAGACTGTCGCCCGCGCTGACGGCGCGACCTTCTGATCCCTCACTCACCATGAGCTGCACAATCTGATCAAACGACCTATTCAAGTTGTGCAATATGAAAGGTCACCCGTACACTGACCGAGTGACGCTCCGATCCCGCGTGCATCCAAGGGCGTGTAATCCAATTAAACGACTCAAACAAGTCGTGCAATATGAAAGGTCATCCGCGCAGAGACCTAGTGACCCTTCAATCGCGCGAAGATATTTAAGTGCGCAATACAATCCCATGCTAACATTCACATGCATAAACAACCCCTTAGGCCCTGAATCACACGCCTAAAAATAGGCGCACAATCGAATCACACGACTGGAAATAGGCATGTAATTCTTGATTTTTTACATGGAGTTCGGTCTCGATTCAAGTGAAAATTCCTTTTGTCCCATCGCGGAGCCTTATAAGCTATCCACATCGAAGAAGGAACAGCCGCTCACTCTACTCCCATCACGTAACCCTACCAAAAACGTCAACCACACCCTTGGTCCTATTACAGACAAGATAATGTATGCCTTGCATGACATCGTCACCCCTGACCTGACCATTCAAAAATCCCCTTTATCCCCTCGCGCAACCACTCAAGCACACTACCCCAATATCCAATCCCATCATAAAAAAAAAATTGTAACTATGCGCCCATGGCCTGTCGAAAATCCTGAAAATGCAAATACGTCGAAAGCCAACACCATGCAATCACAACATGAGCTCACTTGACCCAAGATTTGCTAAACAAAGAGATCAACATCTCAGCATAAAAACATTCTACCAGTGTCCCACTACTAACTATGCTACAGCTCCCATTGCGGACACCACTGCCCGAAAAGCTCAAACAATGCGGTTACCGTACCAAAGAAGAAAAGGGAGAAGGCTCAATCAGGTACGATCGCTAAAACAAAGAACCTTCCTCCCAAATTGTTCGATACAAATGGTCACAGGATACCACAGCAAGCAAAAAAAAAGAAGAGAAACTTGGAACTCCTCTCATGTCCCATCGCATCCCACTAATGCCAAGCTACAACATGAACATACTATCAAAAACTAACCAAGTCCCATCGCGATATCACCACAACACCACTTGTCCCATCGCGACATCACCTTTCCCAAGATGCTACATCACACCGACAACCGCCAACAGCCACAACAGATAAGGCAAAAAAGAAAAAGAAAGAAAATGCACCTTCAAAGCCCCATCACAACAGCACCCTGCTACAATATCACAAGTCCCATCGTACAACCCAGGTAAGTATCAACCCTAGGTAAGTATTACTCATTTTTCAATTACTCGATATTTCTTATAAATATAGTTATCTATGAATAAGTCAAAATGTTTTCAAAACCCATCTCTCTTTACTCGCGAGTTACTGTAATCCTCCCATAAAAACAATCATCAGTATTCGTCGAGAAGGTTAGATGGAGTATCTGGCATGCCAAGTGTCGTCTTGACAACCACATAAACGGTCTGGTCAACAAATCTAGTACCGGTGGATCTGCTCAGTGACTTCTCGGTAGCCACATTTTCTGCCGTTTTACCACCAAATTGATCTTAAGTTAAAATCCCTAGAAATTCAAAATCTTGAGACCCTTCTTACTTACTTAAAAAAAAATAAAAATAAAACAAAAGAAAAAAAAAGTAACAAAATAAATAGACCTAATTCACCCTTTCTCTAAATACCAAAAACTAAATACCAAAAAAAAATTGAATAAGTGCCTCAGTACCCATATACCATAAAGTTGACTTTTAACTCCTGAGATCGCCTGAACTCACAATCAAGCGCATATCCAACTGCGCAGAATTGGATCGAGCACATACGCCACTGCACAGAATCATTTGTTTAGTTATATTAAGACTAGAATTCCCTACTTAGCAGACCGATGCCAGATGGATCAAGCGCACATGCCACTGCGCAGAATTCAGCTGATCACACCTCACAAAATTCACCTTAATTACTAGCCCAAAACAGCCCCTTTTCCCTAGGAAACTAAACAATAAATATACTCAATCTAAGAACTTACAAATGCCTATTGGAAAAGGAACGCCTAACGCACATTGATGTGTGCAATGATGCCCCCAATCTGACATGACTTGTTAAAGCCTTCGACATTATATTTTGCACTCTCACTTTTTGTATTACCGGTCTCTGGACCTTATGGACATTTGTGATGCCTCCCGGTACCTTGATCACGCCATATCCCTCTGTTAGCTCATACCATGTGACGAGATGCGCCATGCACCCACAGATCCAGAAAGTGCCTTTCGACAGCTACCATTGGGCCCCCAAATGCTCCATTTTATTTTAGCTTGTGCTGATAGATCAGAAAGCCAAGCATGTCATGTCAACATTCCCAATTCACATTTGTGAATTCCTAAGTGAAACGAGAAGACACCTCGAATGAGGGGTGTCTACTTCTTCGACGCATTCTTACTTCGCAAGAGCGCGCCAAAGAGGGGCATCTGTAGACACCCCTATTTTGCCTTTTCAGAATATATTTTTTGTTCGATCAACCTTTGACCTTCTTTAACCTTGATATGGGACCATGTAATAGTACATGGCTGAACATAGGCTGAAATAATAGCTTTGCGGCTCAGATCCCAAAATGGGTAAATTGTATCCTAAGCAACAGTATATAGCTAGAACACAAACTAAAACAATAGTCTTGCATTTCATGCTAGAAACCATACCCGGACAACCCGAATTACGTGCTAGAAACCTAACGCGAAATTCGATCACACGCAAAACCACAAGTGTGTGATCAATCCACCTTTCAGACCAAACTTCCTTTCCCATACCGATTCTAGACTCGATTATGCGCCTGAAACAGAATGCGTGATCGAATTGAGCGCTTCACCACTAGCGCACAATTGGCCTATGCCCGACCTAGTCTTACTACCCTTGACCCCTATGTTTCCTTGATTAAACATTTCAGGTTAAACGCTTAATCAGATTGAGTGCATGATAACATCCGCGCAATTACTCCTAATTTGTTAGGACTAGGAGGCTCGCTGAGCAAGTTAGTCGGTCGCTCACTGAGTCGGTGACCGACTCAAAGCGATTAAGCATAGGAATCCTTATGCGCAATTCAGTTAAACGCCCGTAAACAGACGCGCAATTGAAGGAAAACCTATAGAGGATTTTTTTCTTAATTCGCTCGAGAGGTTGGACGAAAAAACGCAAAAAAATTTGAGAGAGCACAAGTTCTGAAACCAGAGCACGCCGAGAATCAACCCATAGAGCATCTTAATCATGGTTTCAAGATTCATGCTTCTTATTTTTGAGATTTCTCTCCGTAGCTCCGACCCCTAGGTAAGGATTTAATCTTTCAATTCATAGTTGTAGCTTATAATTTCTAGATTTAGAAACTCAATTAATTTTTTTATTTTTAGTCTTAGACTGTAGCCCCCTTTTTCGGACTGAAATTCTATATATCTGGTTCTAGTTCTCTGTTTTTAGAACCAGTCATTAATTCATCTGTCCGATATACCGATCCTAGACTTTAATTCAACTCTAAAATCTAGATCTAAAGTCTTATCATTATTTTCTAGTTCTAATCCTTTGATTCAAAACTAGTCCTTAATCATACGGCCTGATTTCTCGATTTCAGACTCGAATTCAGTCTTAAAAAAAAAAGTTAGTCTTAATTTTAGTTTCTTATTTCAATACTTCCAAAATTCTAAATATTAATCCTAGTCTTATAATTCTAGTTTACCATTCAATTCACAAATGCTATTCTAAAATCAACACTGAAAGGCCTAAAAATATTACTTTATCATCCAAAATTCAATTTTTCCTCTTTAATCTTAGCCACCTGATTTGCCCAAGAGAGCTGACGGAGGGTACTCGGGAACGAGGCCAATCCTCCTTAGCATAGCGGGCCCAAACCCCTTTTTTTAGAGTTTTGTTTAGAATTAATAAATTGCTTTAATTAGTTTATATCTAGACATAATTGATTATTTGCATTAGTTAGACATTGATACGATAATTAGAATGTTAAATTGAAATTTCCTCTTCATAAGTTTATTTGATCGATTATGCTAAATCGGAACTCTAGAAAATTTAGTTTATTCATGATTAGTTATATTTTGCCATCATTAATTTATCAGTAATTAGGGTCTTAGAGAAATTAGGCTTTTTGTTTTGTTGATATTCGAATAAGAAAAAATAAGAAAAATTAAATTTGTTGCTTGTTGGGATATTTTTAAGTGCTTCCTACTGACTTTATTAGAGACAGTGATAAGAATGGGGTTAGTGAAAATAAATCAAAGGTGGATTGAAAACTGCAGAGCAGCAAGCCTAAAAATACATAGTCCTGCAAGATACAGGGCCTGTTGTAGCAAGTTTTAATAAGTAAGAGTTTGTCCCACAGGGAAAGTTGATCTAAAGCTCCAAGGGAGCTATCTTTAGTAGGCCCTCCAGATTTGGTACAGATCTGGCAATCCTAACTGGAAGGGGATTTAAGGTCACTATTATCTAAATCCTAAGGTAACCTAATGCCTAAACTACAGAAATGGTTGAGAAGAATGATGGAGTGTGAGAAAATAAATATAAAAGGGTGACAAGTAAGCTATTCAGTCCAGATCCGCTGGGTCTTATAACTCAGACTCAGATCTGCTGCTATAGAAATCCTGTCCAATGGCTACATTATCACCAAAGAGGAGAAAGGATCCAACTCACCCCTGTGCCATGATCCAATCCCTTATGGCTATAACCTGTCCACTTGAATAGTCACAGACTATCCAATAGGGGAACCACAATCCAAAGATGGGTCAGAATAAATTTATCATTGTAGGCACTACTTCTTCTAGGCTACCAGCTCAAGAATCCATAGGAACCTCAACCTCTAAAGTTTTGTGTGTGGGACTAGGCCTGTAATGTGCACTAGCCTGGACACACAGAACCAGCAAGAGTTTGAGTACTAACTTTTAAGCTTAGCTGTTCACTGCTTTAGAAAGACAGCAGTGATCTAGTCACAAGCCTACAATTTCTACAGCCAGATCTGATCTGCCATCTAATGGTGGGTCTATACAAATACAGGGGAGTCTGTCTCTGCACAATCTCTCACAAGGCTACAAGCATAAGTGCATAGAAGAAGGATCTGTCTTAGATCTGTGGATTGGCCTCACCTAGGGCTATAACCTGTCCACTTGAATGGTCACAGACTATTCATAGAGGCTATCCTCCTCACAGAGGTCTGAGGCAGAACAAGAAGATTGCTGCCACCACCTTGTTCACAAGGCTACAAGCACAGGCTCCCATGGGGATTCAGATTTGGTGGATCCTGTGGTGGGGCGTAGGCCTGCAATGTGCCTAACCTGGACACACAGGTCACTTAGATCTAAATAAACCCTTAAAAACAATCCTCCATTGCTTATAATACAACTTAGCAATGGAGGATCTCAAGGCAGTAGCCTTGTACAGAACAACTCTCAAAACACCATTCCCATACATGCATAAGATCCTATTATAAAAATCCATTAAAACTATTCCAAATAGACATACAAAGGCATAGCCAGCAAATGCTGGACTATGGAGAGAAGAAAAAGGGAAAAAGAAACTGCCTAAACCCTAACCTTAGCCTACTGCAATTCTACAGTTGGTTTAAGAAGAAAGAGTACAGAAGTCCCCTAAACCTAAACTAGGCTTAGGTTTATATAGCAGTCAGCTCTGTGAGAATTAGGGTTAGGAAAACCCTAATTTATCAATGCTATCATGGCCCATTTCTATTCCATGGATGCCTCGAGGCGTGTGGACGGAGATTGGAGCATTGGAGTGCGTGCCTTAGTTATTGGAAGTTTCGAGATTGCCCCTGCAAAAGTGGGGAGAAGTTGAGAACCTAAACCTCGCTAGGTAGAAAGGCTTTCTAGGTCTTATCGCGTGATAGAATTGGCGTCGCGGGATTGATTTGACTTGAAGCTCTTGCAGTTGTGGGATTGATACTTTGGTCGTCGTGGGGAATGCTCTTTCTATTTGAATGGTACGGGAATTGCGCGCGCGGCTTGTTCCTTTATGAATCCTGCAGTGATCCTTGTGAAGAAAAAATGTGCATGGGCTTCTGGATCGCATGAGCAGTTCGTTGAAAGTTTGTATCCAGCGGCCACTGTGCGACAGCTGCGTGCAGGAATTCCTGGAGCTCTCTCTCCTTAGTGAATCTCGCAAAGATTAAAGACATTTTTCTTGAGCTGCGCAAGACTGCACGAGACTGCGCGAGAGCTTATGACTGAGCAGTTGACGTGCTACCTTCAGAAGCCCGCGACAATTGCACGAAGCATTCTTTCTAGTTCAATTGAGCCTTGTGACATCTGTGCGAGGCTCACTTCTTGACTTGTTTCTACTTTATTGTGCCTAAGCTGCAACCAGTTCTGTTTGGGTCTAACTTTCTTTCTCCTGAGGCACTTCTGGGGTAAAAAGGTAAGCTTCTTGGCATATTTAGGGCCTTATTTACAGCTGCCGCTTATTACCTACAGGATAGACTTAAAACACATTTATTAAATGGTTAAGGGTCTAACAGAGATTAAGTTAAGGGGTGAAAAGTGATACTTTTCAGGTCTTAACATTGCTTTAATTAGGCCTGTAGAAAAAATCAGTCTTTTTATTTTAATTAGAATTATAGTAGAACTGTCATGAGTATTTTAGTCAGAATTATAATAGAATTGCTTCAATTGCACTACTTTAGAATCCCAGTACAACTAGTTCGCTTAATTTTAGTTGGAATATTATTGGTATTGGTACATGTGCACTCCTAGTATCAATAGGTAGTTGAGATTGACTGGACTCTTAGTAATACTATAACATTGATGCTCACTGGACTCTTGATAGCATCAGGACACTAAAATAACTCACCTTAATAAGCTCACACAATCAGAGCATAATAATAAAATTGGGAAACTTAAACTGACCGGAATTGTAATTATAAAGGGAAATAAGAAGAGAATTAAACTAACTAAGCTAAGGAAAAGTACTGCTACTGACGTTAGCAGGCAAACTATTCAGTATAGAAATAACCTACAACCGCTTCATAGCGTGATCACTGACGTGTTGCAGCATCGTTAAATATCTGCAGCTGGCGATCGCAATCAAAATAGGAACCTTCTGTTGGAATATTTTTTATGCTTGCTATTGACTTTATTGGAGGCAGTGATAAGAATGGGGTGAATAAAAATGAATGAAAGGTGGATTGAAAATGACAGAGTAGCAAGCCTAAAATATGCACAGTCCTGCAAGATACAGGGCCTGTCGTAGAAAGTTTTGATAAGTAAGAGTTTGTCCTACAGGAAAAGTTGATCTAAAGCACCAAGGGAGCCATCAGCAGTAGGCTAACCAGATCTGACTACAGATCTGGCAGTCCTAAATCGAAGGTGATTTAAGATCACTTATTTCTACATTCTCTGGTAATCTAATGATTTAACTACAAAAAGGGTTGAGAAGAAGGATGGAGTGTGAGAAAATAAATATAAAAGGGTGAGAAGTATCCTATTGGATCTAGATCTGAGGAGTTTTATAACTCAGATTCAGGTTTGCTGCCATAGAAATCCTGTCTAATGGCTACATTATCACCACTGAGGAGAAAGGATCCAACTCATCTCTGTGCCATGATCCAATCCCTTAAGGCTATAACCTGTCCATTTAAATGGTCACAGACTATCCCATAGGGGAACCACAATCCATAGATGGGTCAAAACATGTTTAACATTGTAGGCACTATTTCATTCCAAGCTAATACAAGCTCAAGAATCCATAGGGACCCTCATCCTCTAAAGCTCTACGTGTGGGGCTAGGCTTGTATGGGAGCATGTTAGCCCAGACACATAGAACCAGCAAGAGTTTGAGTACAAGCATTTGAATTGGTTGTCCACTGCTTTAGAGAGACTGCAGTGATCCAGTCGCAAGCCTACAATCTCTATAGCCAGATCAGATCTACCATCTGATGGTGGGTCTATACAGATATAGGGGAGCCTGTCTCTGCACAATCTCTCACAAGGTTACAAGCACGAGTGCAGAGAAGAATAATCCGTCTTGAGTCTGTGGATTGGCTTCACCCTAAGGCTATAACCTGTCCACTTGAATGGTCACAGACTATCCCAGAGGCTATCCTCCTCACGAAGCTCAAGATAGAACAAGAAACATTGCTGCCACCACCATGTTCACAAGGCTGTAAAAGCTCATTGTTCCCAAGGGGATTTCAGATCTAGTGGGTCCTGTGGTGGGGCTAGGCCTGTATGGGAGCATGTTAGCCCAGACACACAGGTCACTTGGATCTGAGTAAACCATAAAATCAGTCCCCCATTGCTTGCAATACATCCTAGCAATGGAGGATCTCAAGGTAGCAGCCTTGTACAGAACAACTCACAAACAGAAATCCCATAAATGTAAAACAACTCCATTAATCTATTCCCAATAATCATACAAAGGCATAGCCAGCAAATGCTGGACTATGGAGAGAAGAAAAAGATAAAAAGAAACTACCTAAACCTAACCTAAACTTACTGAAAATCTACAGCCGATTCCAGAAGACGAAAAAACTAAGTTCTATTCTAAGAAGAAAAAGCCCCCCTAAGCCTAAACCAGGCTTAGGTTTATATAGCAGTCAGCTTGGCGGCACATTAAGATTAGGACCCTAATTTTAACGATACCACATGGCCTGATACTGTTCCTTAGATGCCTTGAGGCATGTGCACAGAAATTAGAGGGTTGGAGTGCGTGCCCTACTTACTGGAAGTTCCCAGAATGTCCTCTACAGAAGTGAGAGAGAGTTAGAGTCCAGAGCCTCGCTAAGTAGCACTGGTTTCTAAGACTGTCGCGTGGTAGCACGGTCTTCGCGAGATTAGATTAACTTGAAACTCTAGTCGTCGCGGGGTTGTCTTAGTTTACAGCTTAAGCAGTCGCGCGATAGAGCATTGAATCCTTGCTGGATTGCTCTGGTCTTCACGGGATTGCACTTTCCTTCTGAATGATGCGGGAATCGCATGAGCAGCTTGTTCCTTAATGGATCTTCGTGAGGATCCTCGCGAGGGCATGATGTGCATTGGTCTCTGAACTGCGTGAGAAGTTTTTCTACAGTTTTGCATCCCACGGCCACTGTGCGATAGCTGCACGCAGAAATACCTGGAGCTCTCTCTCTCTCCTCAGCTGATTTGAGTGAACTGCACGAGGTTTTGAGTGCTGCTTTCTTGAGCTGCGCGAGTCATGATTCTGGAGCCCTTCTGTCACTAAACTGCGCGAGAATAGCGTGGACACTTGGTATGAAATCCTGGGAAACTCGCGAGGACTGCGCGAGGCTTACTTTCTGAATCCTTTGAGCCTTGCGGCAACTGTGCGAGGCTCATTTCTTGCTCTGTTGCTACTGTGCTTTGCCTTCATGCAGTCAAGTTCTAGTCTGGATCCAGCTTCCATTCTTCTGAGAGGCTTCTGGGGCAAAAGTGGGCTCCTTAGCAGGATTAAGGCCTTATTGCAGCTGCTATTCATTACCTATAGAACAGGCTTAAAACACTTTTATTAAATGATTAAGGGTCCAACAGAGATCAAGTTAAGGGGTGAAAAGTGGTACTTTTCAGGTCTTAACACACCCCCAAACCTAATCTTTGCTAGTCCCTTAGCAAAGTTGTAAACGCCACTTTCGTAGGGATCACGGATACATTAAGCATATGTACCAAGCCTTTTAAACCCCTAGGTGATCCCTAGTGGAGGAGTGATGTCTCCTGAGGGTTCACAGTGAAGACACCCACAAACTTCACCATTAGAGTCAGTTAAGTATAGTGCAGATAGTGACAACACAAATTCAAATGTTTAAAGTTTCATTCCACAGTAAATTTATTTAACACTTAGAGAAAATTGCAGCAATGTTGTAGGCCATTTAAAACTTAAAAGTTAACATGTGTTTTCCTGACCATCATTTATTTAACATTAGAATTTCAATGTATACAAATTAGTACCCAGCTTGCCTTTAATTCAAAATTTAGGTTGGATACAATCCCAATGGGGTTAAAATTCAGACCCAATTCTCACTTGGGCTATCTCTCAACAGCTCAAGAGTAGTTGCAGACCCCAAATGGGTTTGCAAGCATGACCATAGGCCAAGTTTCTAATTTCTGACATCTTCAAAGATTTTCACCATAGATTGGACAACTCTTCATCTCCACATGACAACTCATTTGACTTTGGATCCACAAGGTCTTTTTAGAATGGGTTGTAATGTGGCTTATGGCTGAGTGGTGTACAGAATAAAAGGGGTAAAAAGGGAATCCAAATTGAGAAATCAGCAAGGTCAGGAGTGGTCCCTGACTTCACAACCTTAATTCCAGTAAAAACTTCATCTTTCTCTTCTATTTCAGAGATAAAGTGGCCAGCTTCTCCTCTTCTTTTCAATTTTCAGATGATGTTCTTCTCTAGACTTCTCTTCCTTTTCTCTTTTTATTTTTATTCAATCTTTTTATGATTTTTTTATGATGAACTGCCACACAAATACCATTGATACGTAGCTGTTCACAAGATGCTTTTCTTCACCTTCCACAGAATATTGGACCATTCTCAGTATCTTTTCTTCTTTCTCCTTTACCTTCTGAATTCTCAGAGTGAGGGTAAGGTAAACTCAGGTAATGAGGTTAAGGTTTAAGTGTTCTGGTGTTTGTGAAACAAGAGTATGATTTTAAGGCTCAACTGGTATATACAAAAGGGCAGATTTTAAAGGTTGGATTTTTAGGCTCAAACTGTCCAAATAAGGGCCTTGGATCATTTCCTTAGTCTCATGAGCGCTGTCAGTTAGTTTTGATTTGGACTTGCACAACTTCTAGTGACAAAGTCATGATTCAATCAGTCCTTAGAGTAGAAATAATGCCAAAAACACTCTTCAAAAGAAAATTTTGAGCCCAAATCTCACTAGGTATGGTCTTCAAATTTAACTCATGGGTTGTATTTTCGTCTGTTTCCCTCCTCTTAGGCTCACTGAGTACTTAACTCAAAAATTTTCTAATATTAGCTTCATGGTGGTGTCAAAATTCATCTTTTTTTTGTTTCCAAAAGTCTGCAAAAATGTTTAAATTTTTTATATGTTTCCTCACTGTATCAAGTTTAGTGGAAATTAGCTTTATTCATCTCAGTTATGCCACCATTATTGCACTAAAATTAACTATTCTATTGGCAGACTGCCACACCCCCAAACCATTTGGAGCAGTGTCCTCACTGGTTCAGAGGTGATAAAAAATAGTAGAATCCAAGCAGTCAGACAAAAATAAACACAGAAGAAGATAGAGAAACAAAGAATGCAAATTGCATAGTATAGAAGTAAAAGAAACTTTCATTGAAATAAAAAGAAAATATGACAAAAAGATGGAAAAAGAAAAGAGAAAATGGGGGGGTCAATGTGTAGCCGGGGGAGGGGTTGAGGAAGATGGAGGGGGAGATGCAGGTGGTGCCATTTTTTTCTTCTTCTTTTTCTCTCACTTCTCTCTTTTTTTCTTTTTCTTTTCCTCCTTGGCCAGGATCTGCTGGACCTCGTCATACTCATCCTAGAGAAATTGCAAGGGGTCCGGCTCCTTTGGCGGTGGGGGATCTTCTCAGATGGGGTAAAATTTGATTGGGAACCCGAAGGGGTTGTCATCCGCCATTTGTGGGAGGAGGTATGGACTCTAGGGGTAGAAGAGGAGGGATGAGATGAAAAGGGACTGAGGGCCGGTTTAAAAGAGAGGGACGAGGGAACATGAATCAGCGAAATTGAAATTGCTCCCCTTTTCACACTTGGCAATAAATGAGTGTTGTGTGGGGAAAGAAGAAAATACACAACTGGCTTTATGGAAAAGAAAAGTAGCATTAAATGAATGTCCAAATAGAGGCATGGTATTTAAAGAGGTAAGTGTATCACGCGGGGATCCTCGCGAAGAGCAATTAGTGATGAGTGAAGGACATGTCTCGCGCAGCTGAGCTGGGGATCTTGGCAAGGTACACTGAACAGGGCACATCAATTTGAAGAGGAAGCCATTGAAATTCCTGAGGCAGGTATTGCACAAATTTTATTCAGCTACCAACGACATCTATCCGCTACATGAATTACTGGTTCAACGAAAAATATCCTCCCAAAAACTCTTCTCCCATGAATGTCAAAAAGAATAAAATCAAAAGTACCAAACAATCAGAAAGAAACACACAGAACAAAGCAATAGACAAAACTAGAATATCTATTAAAGTGTAATAAAAATAGTTACAAGTGGATTTACAAGAAAAAAAACCTAAGATACAATCTAGAAGCTAGGATCAAATCTGAATCTGAATCTGTAAGGAAATCCCAGCCCATCTTTTTAGCCTCTGCCTTAAGGGCAGCTCTGTCTTGTTTCTTCTTTTCCTCCCTCTCCATTTTCTTTTCGGCTGGTGTTTTCGTTACAAATGGAGCTTTAGGTGCCCTCATCCTTACTTTTGGTGCCTTGGGAGCCTTTGGTTCCTTGGGTTCTTGAGAGGCTTTTCCTTTGTGCTTAGCAGGGGGGGTGGCAGGGGATTTTTCTTTACCTTTGCTTTTGGTTTCAGCTTCTACAGGGGGGACCACTGGGGATTTCTCTTTTCCTTTAGCTTTGGGTTTCGCAGTGGGGACCACTGGTGACTTTCCTTTTCCAGTGGACTCAGGTTTGGCAGGGGACTGTGCCTCTTCAAACTGGACAGTAGGCTCTTTGCCAATTTTTAAAGGGACAACTTTGGGAGTAGGCCTCTTGGCAGTGACTTTCCTCCTTTGAGGATAAGTTTGCTCTTGTGGAGGTGCAGTAGAGGCCTTGGGAGGTGGAGGCTGCTCTGTAGTTGGAGGCTGTGCCATAGGAGGTGAAGCAGGAGCTTTTCCTTTGTCTTGCTGGGACTTAGGTGTTGCCTCCTCGGACTGGGCAGGTGGAGCTAGAGTAGTTGTTGGCTCAGGCTGAGGCATGTGAACAGAGATGGGGGTCGGATGGTAAGGTTCATTTCGAGCAGCAGCCAATGCAGATTCTAATGAGGCTATCTTGAATTGAAATTTGAGGGCGTTAGTCTCATGGATCTCCTTTTGAATTTTTAGGATTTCCTGGGCATTGTTAAGTCATTTTTCAAGCATTCTCGCTCGGGCAGTCGCTGCAGCAGCATTTGATTTCTCATACTCCCAATTGATCTGATGATAAGTAGCTGCAGTCTTAGCCTTCTGAAATTCCTCCAGGATATTTTGCCACTCCAAGGAGATGCCCAATATTTATTTTCTGTGGGCCTCCATGATCTCATCAATCTTCTCCAGCAGGGGAGTCTCAATTGATTGGCGTAGCTTGGCCATGCCCCAGAGGACATCCTTCCTCAGGTAAGCATTATCCCTCATGTGATGGAGGATAGTGAGGTAGGGAGGGCTGTAAAAATGATGTTTTGGGGCAATGGGAAGATAAGAGGTGGAAGGGGCAGATTGTGCTTGGTCCTGGAGGGGAGGAGGGGGGATGATAGTAGGGGGGGCAGGTTCTGGGTCTGTTTGTGTAGATTTGGCAGAGAAGGTGGGAGGGGTAGGATAAGAGGGGGGTAGAGGGTATAGGGGAAAGGTGAAGGTGTAGGCTCAACAGGAGTTGGGGCTGATGGGGGATGGAAAATTGGAATGGTGCAAGGGAGTAAATGAAATGGGTGGGGAAGAGGTAATGGTGATGGTGGGGGGATTAATGATTCAGAAGGGAAGTTGGTTTGGGTGGTTTTATCAGTGAACCAGACCAGGGGGGTGAAGTGGGTGGTGGAGGGATGGGTGGAGTGGTTAAGGTGTGTAGGGTGTATTGGATGGAGGTGAGTTCAGCCTGCATCTGGTCCTGTTTTTAGGTATTGGTGGATAACTAGACCTGTATGTCTTGGATAAGGGGTAGGATGAGGGTTAGTGTGTCAAAGTTAGGAGGTTGGTCTTGGGAAGAAGAGGGTACTGGTTGGAAAGGGGAGGAGGGAGCATGATGGAAAGTGGAGGGAGGGGAAGAGTGGGGTTCTGGGGAATGGTGTTGTGAGGTAGTTGGGGAGTCTGGCAGAGGGGTGTAGTAGGTAGGCATGGTTTCAAGGAAGGTGGAGATGAAGGCTTGGAAGCCTATGGATGTGTTAAGGGTTAAGTCAATGTCTGGGAGAGGGAATGTAGTGGATAAGGCTAGGGTGGTGGTTTCTTCAAGGTGGGGTATCAATGGGGATAGAAGGGATTGAGGGTGGTGTCTGGGAGATGGTTGAAATGGTCTCAGTGGTTTTTCATTTTTTGTATGAGATGAGTGCGGGGCTGGCAGGCTTAGGTGGAAAGGATGGCGGAATTGTGGTTGTGTACTGATGTAAGGTAGGGGATGGTGAGTCCTCCCAGGAACCAAGCACAGGTGAAGGGGGAGTGGGTATGGAGAATGGAAATAGAGGGGGGTGAGAGATGGATGCAAGAGGGGTAGTGGATGCAGAAGTAAAAGGTGGAGGGGGAATGGGTTCTGCTGCTTTGAAGGTACTGACAGGCTCTGGGGGCACTTCCTTTGTAGCATGGATGGACCCTGATCCGGCTCCCTCTTCTGCTTGCTTGGGCAGAGCCTGAGCCTGAGCTTTCTTTTTCTTCTAGGTCTCCATCAAGCTCCTGCTGATTCCCCATTACCTCTTGGCAAAGGTAGTAAGGGAAAGGGTTGTGGTTTGCTCATTTCCTCCTATCTTATATCCCCCCTTGATCAGCAGCAAGGTAATGATTCTTGCATAGGGTAGAGTGTGAGGCTTTTTGTTTGATCCTAACTTTGCCACTACGTCCTTCATTGGCTCAAAAATTAACCATGCTGCATGGAAGCCATGGCCCATGTGGTAGGAGTAGACAGCATCCGCAATGGGGGTTCTCCTCTCCTGCTGATGTCCTGAGCAATATATGTTCTTTCGCAAGACTTGGTCAATGAATAGTAGTTTAGGTTCTAGTTCTCTCCTTCTGATTGAGTCCCCGGTAGCTTTTAATCCTCTAGTTAGGGCTCGTGCAATTGTATCAATTGATGCAGTCAGAGGGGGGCCATATCCACAGCTAGGATTGAATGCTGCTGGGATGCCCAACACTTCAGTGATCATCTTAGGGCCCACTAACATATCAAAGTCATCAATCATTACCAACAAGCACCCTTGTCCATCATTGTCCTTCTTGACCTTGATGTGCTGATAAAACAACTGCACTAGCTTGGGGTAGGCTAGTGCTAAAATTGCTCTCATCAATGGCATCAAGCCCGCTTTACTCATAAACTGTACTGCAGGGATAGAGAGAGGTTGGTTCTCAAAAAATGGTACATCAAAAGCTGATTCAGGCTCTAATGGAATTGACTTCAGGAGCTTAGAAGGAGTAGAGAACTTAGTGGTTGGTACCGCCGCCTCCTCAACCACTTCCTTTCCCTTTTGGGAGACTTTGAAGTCTTGGCCTTTTTAGGGGTGGTCTCTGCAGGGTCCTTGCTCTTCCCCTTTCTCTTTTGTGCAATTTTGAGAGCCATTTCTAACTCTGTGTCCTAGTATGAGAAATGGAGACTGAGATCTAGGGTTTGGTTTGATTGGACGCACAGGGCACCTCAAAATCTCTGAGCAGAGGGCAATAGATGAGGGGGGGCTAGGAACACTTGTAAAGATTTGTGGAGTGAATGATGAGCTGTAGGAGTGATGCTGGAGGAGAGAAGGGGGAGAGTGCCAGGAGCTAGGGTTTCACAGAGGGAAGAAAGGAAATAGTACTGGGAAAGGAGCAAAATGCGGGGTTGAAATACCCATCGTGAAGCTTGGCGCACTTTGGACCCTTTGGTCGCGGGGTTGGGAATGAACCTAGCGAAGGTTTTGAATCAATATGGATTGCGCGACAATCTCCCAGGTGGATTTTGGAGCGCGTGATAGTTTAAGATGAATACATGTGGATTGCGCGAGCATCTCCTGGGTTCATTTAAATCCCGCGTCAACCTTTGAATCTATATGGGGATGGCGCGAGAGGTTCACTGGAGTACATGAATCGCGCGACAGGTAATGTGTGGCTCTATGTGAATCGCGCGAGAGGCTTACAAATACACATGAATCTTGCAACAGTAAATAGAATGTATCCAGGTGAACTGCGCGAACTTTTCCCAGACTTCCTATTTAACCTCGCGAGAGCTTTCAAATCTCGCGATAGTTTCCCAGGCTTCCTCTTTAACCTCGCGACAGTAAGGTATAAAACAGAGAGCATGTGCTCTCTGTGCTGCCCCTTTGCATCCTTGCTGTGGTTGAATCCTGGGCATTACCCTCTCCTACGACTGTCTTTAGACACATATAAACTCAATCATACACTTAAGGACAATAAAAATGACCTCCCACCTTAGACATTCAAGAGAAGCTATCAATTCAAAAGCAGTAAAAATCAAGGAAAGCATCAAAAGTTCAAAATAGATAGGGCAAAATTCAGATAAGGCCACTAGCAAATCCTAGAGAATAGAAACTAAAGACAGCAAGATAAATCAATCAAAAATGAAGTACATATGATACAGTAATGACACACCTATGGAATCAGTTTGAAGAAGGATCCCCTTGACAATGAATGGTGTCCAAAAGGTCGGCAGGTTTTTCAAAACAAGGCTTAAGCCTCTGACCATTCACCTTCAAGAGTCTCCCGGACTTAGGATCCTTGATTTCCACAACACCAAATGGGGAAACATGCATGACAATGTAAGGACCTTCCCATCTGGATTTCAATTTGCCTGGAAAAAATTTAAGTTTGGAGTTAAACAACCAAACCTTATCACCAGCAATGAAACTCTTTCTCAACAGCCCTTTGTTAAAGAAAGCTTTGGACCTTTCCTTGTAGATCCTGGCATTGGCATATGTATCCATCCTTAGTTCTTCTAATTCCGACAGCTGCAGCATCCTGTGGTGACTAGCTGAAGTTAGATCTAGATTTAAATGTGGCCCAATATGCCCTATGTTGTAACTCCACTAGGAGATGACAGGCCTTGCCATAGACCAGTCTGAATGGGGACATACCAATGGGGGTCTTATAGGCAGTCCTATAAGCCCACAGTGCATCATTAAGCTTGTCAGCCCAATCCTTCCTATCTATTCTCACAGTCTTCTCAAGGATATGCATGATCTCCCTATTTGAAATTTCAACTTGCCCACTGGTTCTTGGGTGGTAGGGAGTAGCAATCCTATGGTTGACAGAATATTTCTTGAGCAAGCTCTTGAAATTTCTATTACAAAAATGGCTCACCCCATCACTGATAATGGCTCTAGGGGTACCAAATCTGGAGAAGATATTCTGCTTTATGAACTTGAGGACCGCCTGATTATCATTAGTTCTTGTGGCAATGGCTTCTACCCATTTGGAAACATAGTCCACTGCCACTAAGATAAAATGAAAACTATTTGAAGGAGGAAAGGGGCCCATAAAATCAATACGCCACACATCAAACAATTCTACAACAAGGATGGGCTGTAAAGGCATTGAATTTCGTTTAGACAACCCTCTTAGTTTCTGACATCTTTCACAGGTCTTGCAGTGTATATTAGCATCACTGAAAAGAGAAGGCCAATAGAACCCACACTGCAGCACTTTATCAGTTGTTTTTCTCCCACTAAAGTGACCCCCAAAGGCATTTTCATGGCACATGGCCAGAATACTAGGGACATCACTTTCGGGGATACATTTTCGAATGATTTGGTCTGCACAATACTTATACAAGCAAGGTTCTTCCCAGAAAAAGAATTTGACCTATGAGAAAAACAGGTCTTTATCCATTTTTGTCCAATGGGAAGGGGTCTTGCCTATTACTAGATAATTGACAATATGTGCATACCAGGGAACTAAAGAGTTGATGGCAAGCAGTTGCTCATCCGGGAAGACATCATTTGTAGCAAGGTCATCATCACCTTTTTCCAACATAATTCTGAACAAGTGGTCAGCCACCACATTTTCTACACCCTTCTTGTCCTTGATTTCGATGCCAAACTCCTGCAACAGGAGTATCCATCTAATCAATCTGGGCTTTGCATCCTTCTTGGACAATAGGTACTTTAATGCTGAGTGGTCAGTCAAGATGACAGTTTTAGACCCAAGTAGGTAAGGTCTAAACTTGTCCACAGCAAAAACCACTGCCAGAATCTCTTTCTCAGTGGTTGTGTAGTTCAGATGAGCTTCAGCAAGTGATTTGCTGAGATATGCAATGACCACAGGCAGCTTATCTTTTCTTTGGCCCAAGACAGCACCTATTGCCAAGTCAGATGCATCACACATCAACTCGAAGGGCAAGGTATAGTCAGGTGTTTGTAGTACAGGGGCAGAGGTGAGGCAAATTTTCAAAGTTTCAAAAGTCTTCAGGCATTCAGCAGAGAAATCAAAGGGCACATCCTGGCAGAGCAGGTGGCACAATGGTTTAGCAATTTTGCTGAAGTCTTTGATAAACCTCCTGTAGAATCCAGCATGCCCAAGGAAGGATGTACTCTTGTTTTAACCAGATTATTGCTGGCTAAAAGATTGGGCAGTAGCAGCCTGTTCCATTACAAACTCAGGGTATTGCCCTGCAGATGGGCATTCTTCCACTGTATGCTATAGAGATTGGCATATCAGACATGCCTCCATCACTTGTGTAGCCATTCTGGGCTGTACCATAGTCAAAAGTTTACCAAATCTTTCAATAAGATTGGCCATCAGCATTCTCAGGTCATCGTTTCCTCTAACTTCATACATCTTTACTTTATAAGTTTCAGCCACCCCCAGCTTAAGAGAAGTCTCTTGAACAGTTCTAGATGAGGACATCTTCTGGAAAGCATTTTCACTTATGACCTCGAATAAGTCCCATGCCTCATCAGCTATTTTATGCATGTATGTTCCACCACAAGAGGCATCTACCATGTCTCTGCTCTTCTCATCAATCCCATTGTAGAAGCTCTGGACAAGCTGCCAGTCAGGGATCTTGTGGTGGGGACATTGTTTGAGCATCTCCTTAAATCTATCCCAGCATTGGTTAAAATCTTCAGTTGGGGACTGGGCAAAAGAAAGTATGCCCTTCCTCAATTTGCTGGTTTTGGTCTCTGGGAAAAATTTAGACAGAAATCTTGTTTGGAGGTCTTTCCAGGAAGTGATGCTATTGTTTGGGAGAGTAGATAACTAGGTCATGGCCCTGTCCTTTAAGGAGAAAGGACAAAGCCTTAACCTAGTGGCTTCTGGTCCCAAACCAGCAATGGAGAATGTCGTACACAGGGCCAAGAACTGGTCAATGTGCTTGTAAGGGTCTTCCTTGCTAAGCCCATGGAAAGAGGGAAGAATTTGGATGATGGAAGTTTTGATCTCATAATTACCCTGAACATCTGGGAATTGAATGCTGAATGGAGAATTGTAATCATCCGGAGCATTCAATTCCTTCAATGTTCTAGGTTGCTCTTCACCCATAACTGTTGTCTCTATTTCAATAGGGGGACTCGACTGTGGTGTGTCTGTGCTTTCTCAATCTTCTACCCCTTTCAATCTCAGGGATAGCAGGCTCTAAAGTAGGACTGAGAGATCTCGTTCCTAACATGCACACACACCAACAGCAGGGACAACTATTCGCAAGCACATTCCACTAGAAAAATTACAACTATCCAAATGAACTGCATATGGAATCTTCAAAGGAGAAATAAACTAAGGTTTTGAAGGTTAGAGAAGTGCAAACAGAGGTAGCTAGACACTCAATGCAATTCCAGTCTCTTTCTCTGCTACGGTCCAGATCTGTAAGAAAATTTCCAAATGTAAATCAGCAGTATCAATTATTCACAAGTACAACTACCAAAGAACAATGAATATAAAATTCTATAGTCTACTATTAGATCAAAAATCCCCGACTGCGGTGCCAAAAACTTGTTGGAATATTTTTTATGCTTGCTACTGACTTTATTGGAGGCAGTGATAAGAATGGGTGAATGAAAATGAATGAAAGGTGGATTGAAAATGACAGAGCAGCAAGCCTAAAATATGCACAGTCCTGCAAGATATAGGGCCTATTGTAGTAAGTTTTGATAAGTAAGAGTTTGTCCCACAGGAAAAGTTGATCTAAAGCTTCAAGGGAGCCATCAGTAGTTGGCTCTCCAGATCTGACTACGGATCTGGCAGTCCTAAATGGAAGGTGATTTAAGGTCACTTATTTCTGCATTCTCTGGTAATCTAATGATTTAACTACCTAAAGGGTTGAGAAGAAGGATGGAGTGTGAGAAAATAAATATAAAAGGGTGAGAAGTATGCTATTGGATCTAGATCTGAGGAGTTTTGTAACTCAGATTCAAGTCTGCTGCCATAGAAATCCTGTCCAATGGCTATATTATCACCACTGAGGAGAAAGTATCCAACTTATCTTTATGCCATGGTCTAATCCCTTAAGGCTATAACCTATCCACTTAAATGGTCACAGACTATCCCATAGGGGAACCACAATCCATAGATGGGTCAAAACATGTTTAACATTGTTGGCACTATTTCATTTCAGGCTAATACAAGCTTAGGAATCCATAGGGACCCTCATCCTCTAAAGCTCTACGCGTGGGGCTAGGCCTGTATGGGAGCATGTTTGCCCAGACACATAGAACCAGCAAGAGTTTGAGTACAAGCATTTGAATTGGTTGTCCACTGTTTTAGAGAGACTACAGTGATCTAGTCGCAAGCCTACAATCTCTATAGCCAGATCAGATCTACCATCTGATGGCAGGTCTATACAGATACAGGGGATCCTGTCTCTGCACAATCTCTCACAGGGCTACAAGCACGAGTGCAGAGAAGAATAATCTGTCTTGAGTCTGTGGATTGGCTTCACCCTAAGGCTATATCCTATCCACTTGAATGGTCATAGACTATCCCAAAGGCTATCCTCCTCATGAAGCTCAAGATAGAACAAGAAACATTGCTGCCACCACCATGTTCCCAAGGCTGTAAAAGCTCATTGCTCCCAAGGGGATTTCAGATCTAGTGGGTCCTGTGGTGGGGCTAGGTCTGTATGGGAGCATGTTGGCCCAGACATATAGGTCACTTGGATCTAAGTAAACCATAAAATCAGTCCCCCAATTCTTGCAATACATCCTAGCAATGGAGGATCTCAAGGTAGCAGCCTTGTACAGAACAACTGACAAACAGAAATCCCATAAATGTAAAACACCCTATTATAAAACTCCATTAATCTATTCCCAATAATCATAAAAAGGCATAGCCAACAAATGCTGGACTATGGAGAGAAGAAAAAGATAAAAAGAAACTACCTAAACCTAACCTAAACTTACTGGAAATCTATAGCCGATTCCAGAAGACGAAAAAACTAAATTCTAGTCTAAGAAGAAAAAGCCCCCCTAAGCCTAAACCAGGCTTAGGTTTATATAGCAGTCAGCTTGGCGGCGCATTAAGGTTAGGAAACCCTAATTTTAACGATACAACATGGCCTGATACTGTTCCTTAGATGCCTCAAGGCGCGTGCACAAAAATTAGAGCATTGGAGTGCGTGCCCTACTTGCTGAAAGTTCCCAGAATGTCCTCTACAGAAGTGAGGGAGAGTTAGAGTCCAAAGCCTCGCCAGGTAGCACTGGTTTCTAAGACTGTCGCGTGGTAGCACAGTCTTCGCGAGATTGGATTAACATGAAACTCTAGCCGTCGTGGGGTTGTTTTAGTTTACAGCTTAAGCAGTCGCGTGATAGAGCATTGAATCCTTACTGGATTGCTCTGGTCATCACGGGATTGCACTTTCCTTCTGAATGACACGGGAATCACGTGAGCAGCTTGTTCCTCAATGGATCTTCGCGAGGATCCTCGCGAGGGCGTGATGTGCATTGGTCTCTGAACTGTGCGAGAAGTTTTTCTATAGTTTTGCATCCCACGGCCACTGCGCGATAGCTGTGCACAGAAATACCTGGAGCTCTCTCTCTCCTCAACTGATTTGAGTGAACTGCATGAGGTTTGAGTACTGCTTTCTTGAGCTGTGCGAGTCATGATTCTGGAGCCCTTCTGTCACTAAACTGCGCGAGAACAGTGCGGACACTTGGTATGAAGTCTTGGGAAACTAGCGAGGACTGCGCGAGGCTTACTTTCTAAATCCTTTGAGCCTTTTGATAACTGCGCGAGGCTCATTTCTTGCTCTGTTGCTGCTGTGCTTTGCCTTCATGCAGTCAAGTTCTAGTCTGGATCCAGCTTCCATTCTTCAGAGAGGCATCTGGGGCAAAAGTGGGCTCCTTAGCAGGATTAAGGCCTTATTGCAGCTGCTGTTCATTACCTACAGAACAGGCTTAAAACACTTTTATTAAATGATTAAGGGTCCAACAGAGATCAAGTTAAGCGGTGAAAATTGGTACTTTTCAGGTCTTAACACCTTCCTAGAAAAATCCCCCTTTTTATTTTCTTGTCATTCCAAACACCATATCGCTAGAGTCCACCTGAACAGAATTGGAGCCACTGATTCAACGGGAACCAAGAGGATCCCAGAAAAAGCGTGCACCAACACATGGGTATGCATTTTTACCTCTGGTTCCTTTTCAGGTTTTCACCTAGTCCGCACAAGCTCGCTCTTTTTACTCGTAACGCCCTTTCGGGTTTTCATCACATCCTCTTTGCTTTGAGTTCGTATATATATATATATATATATATTTTTTTTTTTTCTTTAATAGCCACGACATGGATGTTTATTTCGTCATAGCTGACTATATGGAATTCTTTTATTGTCTCTCAGCTTATCTCATACTGACTCAATGGATATTATGACTACTTGTAGACCTTAAAGAGGGCTTTCTTTAAGGTTGTATCATGGCCATGGGCTAAAAAGGGATAAGTTAAGAATTTTGAAGGTATTCTTGTGTTTAAAGGTTTTCCTTGATTGGATACCAGATGCCATAATACATTTCTTCCTTGGGGTTTTTTTTTTTCATTGTACATGCCCCATGATTTTTCTATCTCTTTTTCCTTTTGCTTTCATTTCAGACTTCCATTTTTTAGAGATTTGCTTTTCTGTTTTGGTATATGCATTTCAACTACCTTTTCTCTCTTTTTGGGAGGGGTTGCAAAAGAAGGGCTATTAGCTCAATGAGTGTAGCAAAGGGTATGATCATTTAGGGACACTTTTTGACTACTTAGTTCTGAAATGATGACCTCCTTATGGGGTCCTTAAGTAGTCACGTATCTATTTTTATCAGTACTTACCTTGCTGTGGGAGACTTAGGAATAGAATCGTCGGACGTTTCCAAAACTGATGGGATCAGGAAAGTAATCTCCGTCCATGGCAGCAAGGTGGAGTGCGTACCCCGGGAGCATTTCTCGGATGACATAAGGTCCTTCCTAGTTGGGCCTGAATTTCCCTCTTAGATTAGCGTGGAGAGGAGGGAAGTTCTTCTTCAGTAAAGTGTCACCCACTTTGAAATCTCAAACACAAACACATATATTGTAAGCACGGGCAATCCTTCTGTAATTGGCCTTGGTGTTACACAAGGCTAGGAGCCTCTTCTTGTCTAGTAGGTTCAATTGCTCAAAGCGGGACCTCTCTCTTTTGGCTTTCGTAGATTAGATTCGATGAGAATGCAGAGTGAGGGTACTTCAACCTCGACTGGCAAGATGGCTTCGGTCGCATACACAAGGGAGAATGGCATGGCCCATGTAGCGGTACGGATTGACGTTCGGTAAGCCCATAGTGCAATTGATAACATCTCGTTCCAGTTGTGGTACATGATAACCATTTTGTCAGGGATTCTGACAATTATCTTGTTAGTCGCCTCAACAATTCCATTGATTTGCAGTCTATATGGTGATGAGCGATGATGCTTGATTTTATATCGCTCGCAGAAGGCTCTGATATGCTTAAATGCATAGTTGGTACGATTATCCGTGATGATGTCCTTGGGTACACCGAAAGGACAAAGGATGTTATTCTTGAAGAACTTCTTGATATGACTGGCCGTGATACTTGCATAGGATGCCGCCTGTACCCATTTGGTGAAATATTCGATGGCAACGTGGATAAATTGATTTCCATTGGAAGCTTTTGGGTTGACTTTTTCGATGATGTCGACGAGGCCCCAAGTGGAAAATGGCCATGGAGTGATCATGCTATAAAGATCTATGATAGGAGCATGTATCATATTGGAGTGTTCTTTGCATTTGTAGCACTTCTAAACCTGCTTGCAACAGTTAGCTTCCATAGTAGTCAAAAAATATCCTTGCTGTAGGATCTTTTTGGTGAGCATGTGCCCACTGACGTGGGCCTCGCATACTCTCTCGTGGATTTTTTTCATGAATCGGTTGCCTCGTTCTCACTTAGACATTGTAGTAGGACAATGTTATATGACCGTTTGTAAAGGTATTCTCCACATTTGACATAACTAGCCGCTAAACATTGGATGGTCCACCTGTCCATCTTGGACGTACCTTCAGGGAAAGTTCGTGCCTCGAGGAAGTTCTTGATATCTAAGAACCATGGAGGCTCATCATCAAGCTTTTCGGATCCCTTGATCTGGAGGTAAAAAGCAAGCTAATTTTTTTATTCAATCATGATCAACTTCATCTCGACCCCATATGAAATTTCAACCATTGTTGCCAATGTTGCTAGCGCATCGACAAAGCGATTCCTTACTCGCGGGACATAAGGAAAAAGTCATATCGTTAAAACACGTAATCAGATCCTCGAGGTGCTCATGGTACGAGATTATCTTCTCATCCTTCGTCTACCAATCTCCATTGGTTTGACATATAATCAATTTTGAGTCACCAATTATGTGGAGGTGAGTTATGTTTAGGTCCAAGGCTGCCTGTAGGCCTGCTATGCATGCCTCATATTCAGCCATGTTGTTAGAACAAGGGAAATTAAGCTTGATGGAGACTGGTACGTGAGATTCTTTTGGTGAAAGCAACATAGGGCCGACTCCTTGACCTTCGATATTTGTTACCCCGTCAAACTGTATTACCCAGGATTCCTCTATCTCCGCTATATCATCCTCTGTCATAAACAGGATGTCTTCATATAGGAATTTAGTTTTTAGAGGTTCGTAATCAGGTAAGGGATTTTCGACAAGATGATCGGTGAGTGCTTGCCTCTTTATCAACTTTTGAGTGGCATATGTGATATCAAATTTAGATAGGAGAAGTTGCCAGTGTGCAGTCCGCCCAGTAAAAGCCAACTTTTCAAACAAGTTCTTCAATGGATCCATCTGTGTTAGAAGGAGAACTGCCTGAGATAGTAAGTAATGAGGGAGTCTCTGTGCAACCCATATGAGAGCTAGGCATGCTTTCTCCAGATGAGAATAACATGTCTCGTAGTCAATAAACTTCTTGCTGAGATAGATGACTTGCTCTCTTCTTCCCACTTCATCATGTTGTCCTAAGACACATTCCATCGAACTTTCGTTATGGAGAGGTACATTAAGAGTGGTCTCCCTAGTTTGGGTGGTACCAAAATTGGAGGATTGAAAAGGTAGCCCTTGATTTTATCGAATGGTGCCTTCTAATCATCATTCCATTCGACTCGCAAATCTTTCCTTAATAACTTGAAGATCGGTGTGTAGATAGGAGTTAGCTGTGCAATGAACCGACTGATATACTGTATCCTGCCTAAGAAGCCTCTGACCTCTTTCTTGGTAAATGGCGATTGCATTTTGATAATGGCTTTTGCCTTGATTGGGTCAACCTCGATGCCTCTTAGCTGACGATGAAGCCCAGTAGCTTTCCCGAAATATGGCACCGAATGCGCACTTTTGAGGGTTTAGACGCAGTATGTATTTCCTCAGTCTTTCAAACAACCTTTGGAGGTTCATCAGATGATCACCACTCTCCTGAGACTTGGCTATCATGTCATCAACATATACTTTGATTTCTTGGTGCATCATGTCATGGAATAATGCAATCATAGCTCTCTAGTAGGTTGGCCCAACATTTTTCAATCCAACAGGCATGACTTGATAACAAAAAGTTCCCCCTAGAGTAATGAACGTCATTTTCTCACGATTTGCCTCTAACATCTTGATATGATTATATCCAGAGAATCCATCCATAAATGAGAGCATCCCATGCCTAGCAGTGTTATCGACCAAGATGTCGATGAGTGGCAATGGAAAGTCGTCTTTTGGGTTTGCCTTATTTAGATTTCTAAAGGTGATGCACATGTGAACCTTTCCATCTTTCTTTGATACCGGGATGATATTGTCTAGCCACTATGGGTATTTAGAGACCATGAGAAACCCTACATCGTATTTTTTTACGACTTCATCCTTCACTTTCAGCATCCATTCTGGCCTAAGGCATCGTAACTTCTGCTTAACCAGCTTAATATCTAGATATAACTACAGCTCATGCTCGACCAAATCGGTAGCTAAACCAGGCATGTCGTTGTATGACCATGCGAAGATGTCTTGGTATGACCAAAGGAAATCAACCATGCTTCCTCTTTCCTTGGGAGAAAGCGACATTCCAATCTTAGTGATTCTAGGAATCTCCTCAGTCTCTAGATTGATGTCCTTTGTTTCTTCAACAATCGGTGTTGGGTCATGCTCAAAATTGGCAAACCGGTCAAGGAACTCATTGGGGAGCTCCTTGATAGGGATTTCCTCATCCAGACTTATGACTCCTACCTCTTCTTGTATTTCTATAGGAAAGGGATTGATTTCACGTGGGACCAGTTTCTCTATTTAGCCATCATTTTCTTTGATTTTCTCAGAAATTTTGAAAGATAATATTTTTGGATTTTGCATTTTTTCTATTTCTTTAGATTTTTTGTTTTCTTCGGTGATGGGCCCTTGGCATGGTGGGTCTCTATATACACATGGTATTGCCTGCAATGGGCTCACCTCACTTTTTATAGGTTGTTTTTTTTTCAGAAGCGAGTGCCGAATTTTAGGCCACTTGAAGCTTCAAAAGTTAAAGGCCTGGACGCCCAATTCCTTACCTGCGGTGCAATCCCTTTACCTAGCCTTATGGAGGAGGCTGATTGAGATGGCTTTTGGGAATCAGTCTCCATCATGTTAATCATTGCCTTGTCCACGCCCGCTCCTTAACATGATCAACGACTCGTGGTGGTTTAAGCCTAAGGTTTGTATTGGTGAGGGCTTCTCTTCCTTGAAAATGAATAGGGAGGCCAGGTCTATTTTCAAATCGGGGGGGAATGATTTCGGGATTGGTTGGGTGAATAGCAGTCGTCAGCTTGTGTGGGGTCAACTATTTTACCCCATTCCGATCGATCTTCACGCCCTTGCACTCACGAATGTACTTCAGATGTGAGGTCTAGGGCGGGGTTCATCCTCTAGGTCTATGCCCCTGGCCTTTACTATTGCAACTGTTCAGGCCTTCTCCTTGGCCTCCCGAATTTCTTCTTCGGTAGGCTTGCAGCCTAAGCCAAATTTGACCTGTTGTACGCCCTTGGCGTTGACTGGCTCCTTCCTGCCTTACAAATGAGGTCCCAGTCCTTTCCCTTTTTAATAGCCCCATTTCTTAAGCATGGCTACAACTACGACCATTCTGCCTCTGGTCCTCATGGTAATCCTTTTGAGGGGCTTAGGGACTACTGTCGGTACATCATATTCAAAGTTGTGGAGGTCTATGTCTTCTATCGTGTGTGACACATCCAACACTTTGAGGTTCTCGATGTTGTAGGTAGCTTTTTCCCTTTCCTCCCGCCCCTCACCCAAAATGGTGACGATCTTTTGTTCTGAAACAAATCTAAGCTTTTGATGCAAAGTTGAAGGAATTGCCCCGACCTCGTGTAACCATGGTCACCCTAATAACAAATTGAAAGTGGATTTGATCTCCATAACTTGGAAAGGTATGGAAAAGATCATTGGCTCAATAGTGAACTCAATATTGACTTTTACAATTATATCTCTGCTCGTGTTATCAAATCCTCTGGCTCTTGTTCTTATCGGCCTGCATGTAGAGGGATCCACTCCTATCTTGGTTGAGGTTCTCAGAGGGCAAACATTCAAGGCTAATCCATTTTCTATCAGTACTAATTGAATTACCAAGTTTGCGGCTTCCATAGTGATGTTGAGGGGTTTGGGATGATTATTTCCTTCATTCGAGAGATCGGCATCTAAAAATGAAATGGCATTGGGAGCCAATAGCTATCCAATTATCTGTCCTACTTCGTTCGGGGTCACTTGGATGGATACATGTGCATCTTTCAGTGCTCCCATCAGAGTTTCAAAATGGAGCAGAGATGTCATTAATAGGTCCCAGACTGTGATGTGGGTTGGCATTCTCTCAAATTGCATTTCTAGTATGTGCTCTCTACTCATTTTTTCGAACGGGTATACCGCAGTAGGTTCTTTCTTATCTTTCGACCAAGCGGGTATTGATACTTCAGGTTATTTAGAGATTCTTCCTGATCAAGTAACAAAATCCACTATCCCCTCTCTGCTGCTCCTTGTATTGATGTTCATCTGATCATAACTGAGTGGGACTTGATGGGGATCGTAGGTCAGTCCCGAGATTTGGAAAGGAGTTGATGCAGGCCTTGGGAGTGCTTGGATTGGTGAATTGGGATGGGTGAATAATACTTGGTTAACATCTGCTAGAGGTGGATAGCTTAGAGGAGTGGCAAAAGTGGGCCAGATGGGGTTAGTGGGGATTGTGAATATCTGTGTTGGCAGTGGTGTGGTGGGGATAGGCCACTGGTAATTAATTGGTACCGGAGGGGGGTATGGGGTAAAATTGGTTATTGGATAATTGGTGGGGGTAGTCATTGTGTATGGTTGATATAAGCTGAGCTTGGCATGGCTTACGGGAGCTGGTGGTGGAAAATACATCTTCAAATCTAAGGGTTCTGCTCGGGGTGTAGGATTGGGAAAGTAATCAGCCAAGTTCAGGGGCTCGATTACTCCAATACTTCTATCCTCCTGAACACTCTGCCTTAGTGTCACAAAGTCTTCCCAGATAAGAATATACTCTGAAGGGTCAAACTCTTCACCATCTTCCTCTATCGTGCTGACAGTAGGCCTTGGGCCCGTTCCTCTTGACGCATGTGGTGGCAACAGAACCTGATGTATATTGGCATGTTGGTTTGCCCAAGGAAGTGCTAGAGGTATGATTTTTTTTGCCGTAATTAGATCTTGTATCTCATACTTCAAGGGAAATCATCGATTAGTTGGGTGGCCCGATCCTTGGTGGAAATTATAGTGGGTATTGGGATCATAATTTCTTAGGGGATTTGGCGGAGGTCGCGGTTGGAGCGAGGTGACCAACCCCTTTTCAATTAATAAGGGCAACAGGATATTTAAGGACTGCTCCAAAGGTGTAAAGACTCAGTCGAAATAGGCCTTTATTTGTTTTGGAGTCATCTGTGTCCCTTGTCCATTTCTGGTCGTCTACATTAGTCTCCTTCACGTTGGGGTTGACTGTGCTACCCTAAATTGGAATGGAGTTATGCGAGTGTTGGGTCGTGTATTTATGACTGTTTGTACATCTGCCTAGGTTCTTCTCTCGTTCCTCTATTTAGTGAACCTTCAGACCCAGCTATTTACAATTTTATTTAACCATCCTTCTCTTATGGCATCTTCACAATGATTAGCCTTCCTTACCAAGTCTGTAAAGTTGGACTGCTATTGCTATACTAGAAAATCCAAGATGACTGGCAGAGAGTTTCTTGAGATCATATCAATTTGCTCATCATCGGGTATTCTGTTTCTCACTTGAGATGTTAATGCCCTCTATCGTCCGAGATAATCACTGAAAGTTTCATCAGGCTTCTGCTTTAGATGTGCTAGATCTGACTTGAGGGGTTCAATGTCTATATTGTAGCCATATTATTCTTGGAATAGGTAGGTCAGATCTTTCCATGTTTAAATCATGGATAGTTCTAGGGAAGTGAACCATCTCAAAGCTAGGCCTGTAAGATTTTTCTTGAACACCTTGATGAGGAGTCGGTCGTCTATGCCGTACTGGCACATGCCCCCATAGTAGGATTTGAGATGTGCAATGGGATTGCCCGTGTCATTATATTTATCAAAGATTCTTGAGAAAATCAAAGAAAGTGATGCCTTAATTGAAAAACCCATCCAAAGTAAAGTCGACCCCTTTCTTGTAGAAATATAAGAAGTGGAAGGAGTCACAAATCTGGATGAGCAAATCCCTACTGAGGAGCTTCCTAATGAGCTCCTTCAATGGTATGCCAATTTTGAGCATGACCCTACCCCGATTGTTGAAGAGACTGAGGATGCCAATCTAGGGACCAAGGAGGTTCCTCGAATCACTAAGATCGCAACGTCGCTGTCTCCTGGGGAAAGAGGATGCATGATTGATTTCCTTCGATCCTACCAAGATCTCTTCGCATGGTCGTACGAGGACATACCTGGTTTAGATACCGATTTGGTCGAGCATGAGTTGTCGCTATATCTTGATGTTATGCCAGTCAAGCAGAAGTTGAGACCCCTCAGGCCCGAATGGATGCTGAAAGTATAGGATGAAGTCATCAAGTAGTACAATGCGGGGTTTCTCATGGTCTTAAAATACCTGCAGTGGCTAGCCAACATCATCCCAATACCAAAGAAGGATGGAAAGGTTCGCATGTGCATTGATTTTAGAAATCTCAACAAGGCTAGCCCGAAGGATGACTTCCCATTGCCACACATCGACATCTTGGTTGATAACACTGCTAGGCATGGGATGCTCTCATTTGTGGATGGATTCTCTCGATATAATCAGATCAAGATGGAAGAAGTAGACCGAGAGAAGACAATGTTTATCACTTAATGGTGAACTTTCTATTACCGAGTCATGCCTTCCAGATTAAAAAATGTTGGGACAACCTACCAAAGAGCGATGACAGCACTATTTCATGACATGATGCACTAAGATATTAAGGTGTACATTGATGACCTGATTGCCAAGTTACCAAAGAGAAGTGACCATCTGATAAACCTCCAAAAGCTATTTGAGAGGCTGAGAAAATATAAGCTCTGTTTGAACCATCAGAAGTGCGCATTCGGTGCCATGTATCAAAAAAGAGATCAAAGGTTTCCTAGGTAGAATACAGTATATCAGCCTATTCATTGCGCAACTCACTCCTATCTGTATGTCGATCTTCAAGCTACTAAGGAAAGATTCACTCGTTGAATAGAACAACGACTGTCAAGCAGCATTTGATAAGATCAAGGGCAACCATCTCAACCCACCAATGTTGGTACCACCCGAACCAGGGAGACCACTCTTAATGTACCTCTCCACAATGGATGTTTGATGGGATGTATCCTAGGGCAACAGAATGAAATAGGAAGAAGAAAACATGCCATCTACTACCTGAGAAAAAAAATCACTGATTATGAGAGACACTATTCTCATCTAGAGAAACATGCCTGGCTCTTGTTTGGGATTCGCAGAGGCTCCGTCACTACTTACTATCTTAAGCCGTTCTACTCCTAGCGTGAATGGATCCATTGAAGTACTCTCCTGAGAAGCTGACTCTCACTGGCCGAACTACACGCTAGCAACTTCTCCTATCTGAATTCGACATCACGTATGTCACTCAGAAGTCGATCAAGGGGCAAGCACTCACCGATCATCTTGCTAAGAACCAGCCCCTAAGAACTGAATTCCCATATGAGGACATCCTGTTTATGACAAAGGATGATACAGAAGAGACAGAGGAATCCTGGGTGATGCACTTCAATGGAGCAGCTCGCGCTTCAAAAAGGGTATGTGCAGGTCTAGGCCAACAACACAACTCGTGCTTTAAAAAATGAATCTCTGCACGTAAAGCATCCTCCCAAACATTCTGATCTATCATCCAACGGCCATGAAGGCCCTTGTATTGCTTCCGGAAGGCATCAATAGCACCAAGAGCATCATTTAGGGCTCCTTCCTTAGCATTTTTGACATTCGATCATTAGTAATCAATAACCAAAGAGGGGCATTTGTAGACACCTAAATTTGGCCCAAGGCCTGATGAACCCACACTTCAAGAAAGGCAGACTTTTGAGCTTTTGAGACCAATCCTCGAACCCATAGGAATCATCCCAAATCCTTAGGAACCAACCTTGACCCTTAGGAATCATTGATCAGTCACATAATTTCCCAATTTATCACCCTTAACTTATTGCTACTAAACCCCAGTTTGCTACTAAAAAGTTAATGATGTGTAGATATTAAGAAAAAGTAGTAAAATAGAGTCAAAGTGTTAATCTTCATCAAAATGAACTCATAAAGTAGTAAGAATGATGATTGAATGTAAAAGACGGTTCCACGTGTGTTTAAAGCCAAAAAATCGTATTTTACGATTGAATGAAATCAAATAAAAGTATGAAATCGTAATTTACATTTCTTCAAAGAAGACGTTCAAAGTGAAGTGTGATACAAAAGAGAAAACGATTGATCGTTATGCAAAATCATCCAGAGAAAAGCTGTAAAGAGAAAAGAAATCGTAATTTTTGATTTTACAAATAAGAGCTTGTCATTGCTGCTGATCACTTGAAGATCCACACCGTCACGCACCAAAATAGAAGAACTCTTGAATTAAAAGTTTGGCAAATCATGGATCAGAGAAGATTGATGAAGGACTCATAAAGATCTCGGTTGCTGAAATTAAAGAGAAATTCCAGAGGCGCACCAACTATCTGAAGCAAGGAAGGATAAAATTAGGAATTATAGTTATATTAGGAATCTTTTATTTCTTTTATTAGAATTAGATCAATGTAAACCGACCCCTTATGATCTATAAATAAGAGGGTTCGACATAGGAATAATTTTATCGAAGGAATTCTCAGAATCAATTGACAACTGAGGTTGGGTTTTCTTCTGATCAAAAATATTTTAGAGTAGTTTAGATATCCAAGGTTCCTCTATCACAATTGACAACTAGGATTGAGAGCTGAAAGATTAGTGTAGATATCTGTAGTTTCTCTGAAGCAATTGACACCTGCGGCTAAGGAGTGAAAGATATATTTTCACTTTGCTTTCTAGTTTAGATTTATTTTTATTGCAATTTACTGCTTTGTAAGCATCTCCAAGGTTTGATTTGAATTGACGACTCAAGTTGAGATTTGCAGATTAGTGCAACGATTTTTATTTTCCATCTCCAATTTTCTAGAGTTTAATTGACGCCCAAATTTTAGGAGATTATTTATTAGATTATATCTGTGTTAAATTATTTTAGTTATTTGATTGACGCCCAAATTCAAGAAGATTACAATATGGTGTAACGGTACTTATAATTTCATAAATATCTGAAAACAGGAGACTGATTGATGACCAGGATCAACAAGTTCAAAGATTAGGATTTATTTTCTTACACTTTAGTTTTTAAAAAAACTATTTTTTTATTCATATTTCTCAAGTACTTTAGAATCTTAAAGATAAATATAAGTCTTTTTAAAATAAAATACAAAGATAAATTACTTCATCGTGGGAACGATCCTATACTAGCATTACAATTTTCATTGGGCGCTTGCAATAGGTTAAGACTTAATTAGAACAACATAAAGAGTACATCAAATTTTTGGTGCCGCTATCGGGGAAGCGGATTTTATTTTATATTAGTTTTAGAAAACAAATATTTATCTTTCTCTTTTTATTTTTTTATTATATTTTTATTTTTCTTTATCACTTCTTAAGCCTTTGCAAGTTTATTCGGAGTAATGAACTACAAGTTTCAACACTTCCCCTGATCAGAGAAGCTAGAGGCTCAGATTTGCTTCTCTCCCTGCTTGCTAAAATAAAAATCATTTAAAATCAAAACAAAACTAGACATATTTCACTCTAGCCAACCTGCCTCCTATCAAATTCAATCAAAGTATGGTAGGTAATGACCAACTTGTGGCTAAGATGATGTGGGAGTACTACGCTTTAACACCTCTTACACCTCCTTCATGTATTCAATTACCCCCTATAGCCGATAGTAGGACTTTTGAAATCACGCCCAATGTGCTTCAAGTACTTCCTATTTTTCACAGGCTGATGGATGAAGACCCCTATTCGCATTGAAATAAGTTCATAGAAGTGTGCAACATTATCTGAATCAAGAATTTACCAACAACATCCATTCAATTGAGGTTGTTTTCATATTCTCTTAGAGATACGGCAAATCAGTGGATACACTCTTTACCCCAAAATTTGATTGCTAATTGGGAGGAGTTGGAATGAGAATTTCTTATGAAATACTTCCCAATATGCAGAACGAATCGAATTCAGCATCTTATTAAAATGTTCCATCGATTTCCGGATGAATCTCTTTAAGAGGGTTGGAATCATCTTAACGACCTTCTGTACAAGCGTCTTCACCACGGGGTCACAAGCTGTAAAATAGTTCTCACTTTCTATGAAGGTCTGAATGAATAAACCCGACATATGGTTGATGTTTCCTGTAGAGGAATGTACTGCACTTGGACAATAGAGGATGCCTGGGAACTTTTTAAGACCCTTAGTAAGGAACTGATGCAAAATCATGCATCGCGTGGGATTGATTCGAAAACTTTAAGGAATAACACTCCTAGGCTAGGAGGAGTAGATGAATTAAAATCACACCCAACATCTTAACAAGGTGAAGCTTGTGGTCCTAACCATGGCCCAAGTAAAGTAGCTCCACAGTATCATTCTGTTTCTTTTTGCTCCATAGAGGCCTAAGACTGCACTACCATAGAGGAAACCTTCTCGCAAATAGCTGAAAGCTGGTTGCAGCATGACAGAATACAAATGCAGTTACTTCATATTCTCAGGCACTCCATTACATGGTTAGATGCTCAGGTTGAGTAATTGCTTACCTTAGTTAACGAGAGAGAAAGTAACAATTCTTCCTCATGGCCAGTTGGTACCCCAGGAGGACATATTTTCATTGGAGGAACATCTACACCCGTCGCACTACCGACTCACCCGTATCAAAATCATGCATTATATGTATTCTATTACTTTTAAAAGGGCACCCTATGATGCACAATGCACAAAAATGCATTCAATCGTACAGAGCTCTCTAGTGCAATTTATTCAACTTTGAACATATCGATTTATGATCAGTTGTGATTAAGGAAGTTGATTCATAGTGATTACAATTCAGCAGGTGAAGAGTCTTTTCAAACAGAGCACTGCTAGCTAGGATTGTGACTTAACAATTCTAGGGAATAGATGATTCCAGTGGCCTATCTTCTCAGTTACATTGGAATTCAGGCCCATTAAATTCGTAGAGGAAGCGAACAAGCATCGCATTCAATACTGCCACTCACAAACTACCCAAGCCTTAATACCTACACCTCAATTTTCAATCTGGAGTGACAGTTCAAAACCTTTTCCCTTCCCTATAAAACTAGACCTTCACCATTTAAACACCCATCTCTTTCATCTTCCAAAACCCATAACCCTAACCCTTATGGCGAAAGAGCCTTACCAAGGTGAATTCAATAAGAGACTTGACCGAATTCTTGAAATACATAGGGTCGAACTCCTGGTTGCAATACAGAAAGTATAAAATCTGGAATGCCAGCAACCTATACCTGTTGCGGAATCATGCACCGATAGTAACCTTTATCCTAAACCTAATCCAAATTTGAAACCCCATTCAAAGAACCCATCTTCCCCCACTTCCTAATCATCACCCATCACCACCCACCCCGAGTGCGAGTTCCTATACAATGATGGTGGGTTGAGCCGTCCCTCGCCACCCCTCTCCATGCTCATCTTCTCCTCCTACCCGCGTTACAATCTCTTCATAAAATCTTCGCAAGGGAGTAGTATAGGCTGAGGGTGATCTAGAGATGTTTTCACTTCCCACTCTTCAAAGGACTTCCCCGATTGGATCACATTTCTTTCACGGAAGGTATGTGATGTGCTCTATTTGGGGGAGATAAACAAGGGCAGAAAGGAGTGTTTCGACAGCTCTTAGAGTAGCAACTCCACCAAGGTGTGGATATGCCTACGGAGGAGGGAAGAAGGAGACTCTGATTAAAGGTAGTTAGAAGCCAAGGACCGATCTTTATCAAAGACATCTTCTCTCGGATGTTGCTGCCAGTGTCGTAGATAGTGTGTCTAGATTTTTCCTTGGTTTATACCCTTCATATAATTAATTTTTAATTTTCTAGTACTTTCTATCCATGGTTTTCTTTTCATGTCATTGTAATATTCTATGAATATATGAAATTTTCCTTTAACTAACATTCTAATGTAGTTACTATTTCTAATTTTTCTTTCCCATTTTTATTACTTATGGTCTGAGATTAAGCCGGATGTGTTTTTCCTCAAGTTTGGGGGAAATTCTTATAACAAGATTTTTCTACCTAGTGCAATATCAGTAATTTTAAGTAGTTTACGGTAAAATTCTGACAGTATTGCCTATTTTTGTGCCAATGAGGGCACAAAAATATATTAGTTGAATTTTGTGTATAAACACCTTGTGTATATATTAGTTTAATTTTGTAAATAACACTTTACTTTTGTATTTTTGCAGAAGAAATTTTTCTTTCTGTTTCAGTTTTTAGTAATTCTTAGTTTTGAATTTTGACTAGTTAAACATCACATTGTGAATATAATAGAAAAAAATATAATTTCAAACAACCTAACAAGCCATCGTAGTAGAAGTTTAACAATCAGAAGATAGAACAGTTACAATTCATATTTTAGCTCCTTGAACACTGTATCAAATTGAATGTTTGAAACAATAGGTTAATTTAAACTATAATATTTAGATTATAGTTTCAAAATTATATAGTCAGTGAGCTTTAGAGACTAACTTTTCCTTTCTTTGGAGAGAGAGATTGTTATCAATTTCTTTGAACTTGTCTACCGTTTTTATGAAAATTCTCATATTGCTGAACTTATAATCAAATAATTCTATGATTATGATGATCTGTTTAGTCGAGAACTATCTATTAGAAGAATCAAAATAATAAGGCATTTATGCTAGTAAATTGTAAAAATGACATAATGTCATCTTTAATTTAGTCAATGCCAAAAAGCCAAAATCCCAGAAAATATTTTATCCTTTGAACCCATATTAGAAGCCGAAACCGAATTTCTTTGTACCGAAATCTAATAAACTCTTAATCATATGTACTGCCCAAAACTTTCTCTAACCTTTATTATTTATGAGAATTTAGAATAAAAAAAAGGAAGAAGAGTGAGTGAAAGGAGTATAAGAAAATAGATAAGGGATATGCCAAACAACGGTACGACTAAGGGGAAATAAAAAGAAGAATATGAGAAAAGAGATGAAAAATCATAAAAGGCGATTCTAAATCAAGGGAATATTTGAGAAAAGAACTGAAAAAGAAAGGGATTAACAAAAAAAAAAAGAGAAAATGGGAAGAAGTTATCCAACTTTTTGGATACTTACTGAAGTAGAAAAAGAAAAAAGAAGAAAAGATAGGTGACAGAAGAGCTGAATTCTCAGAAAATATTTTAAATGTTTTTTACCTTTCTTTGAAACCTCTTAACCCAAAGCCCCATTACAAGCCGAAAAAAAAGACCTTTTTGATTTATGGTTTGCAAAAGCATAAGCCTAGTAGAGATGTGAATAATAGATACTATGGATTGCACAGGGAATCATATGAATAAAATTGATTATCCTTTCCATGAGATTCATGTTATTTTTTACAATTATCCTTTGAATAAATTCTTCTGAAGATATATATCACATTGAAAGAACCCAAAAATTTCGATATTTTTTTTCGAGTATGCCAATAATGAGAGTTTCATTGAAAATATTTTCTAAATCTGCAGTTTAGAAAAATTTCTGATGAATAAATTGTTCGTTGATACGCACACACTCCACGCTTTATCAGATTTAAATTGTAGAGTTTTGATCAAGGATGATTGTTAGGATGGAAAGTGATGGTTGACGGAATCATACTTTTAAAAATCATAACAACCATGTGATGATTAAGCTAGCTAGCGTACAGAATTAGTTTAGATTTTTAACCTTTTGTTTTCTTTAAATTTTGAAATTTATTTTTGAAAAAAGCTAAAAATATTTTAAGTTTGTAGGTAACTTCATTGAAAATGCAATCATACTAAAACTCGTCCACTAGGGATCACCTAGGCATTTCAAGGCTTGTTGCATCTACTAAATGCAATCATACTCCCTATGAAAGTGACATTTAAATTTTAGATTAATATTTCTTTTCTTGTTTTCTAGGGATTAGCAAAGCTTAAGTTTGGGGGTGTGATCAGTCACATAATTTACCAATTTATCACCCTTAACTTAGTGTTGCTAATTCCCAATTTGCTACTAATAAGTTAATGATGTACAAATATCAAGGAAAAGTAATAAAATAGAGTCAAAGTATTAAACTTTGTCAAAATGAACTCATAAAGCAGTAAGAATAATGATTGAACGTAAAAGACAATTCGACGTGTGTTTAAAGCCAAGAAATGGTATTTTACAATTGAATGAAAGCAAAGATAAGTATGAATTCATAATTTATGTTTCTTCAGAGAAGATGTTCAAAGTGAGGTGCGATACAAAAGAGAAAATGATCGATCGTTATGTAGAATCGTCCAGAGAAAAGTTGTAAAGAGAAAAGAAATCGTAATTTATGATTTTACAAATAAAAGTTTGTCATTGTTGCTGATCATGTGAAGATCCACACCGTCATGCAATAAAATAGAAGAACTCTTGAATTAAAAGTTTGGCAAATAACGGATCTGAGAAGATTGATGAAGGACTCGTAAAAATCTCGGTTGCTGAAATTAAGGAGAAATTCCAGAGGCGCATCAACTATCGGAACAAAGGAAGGATAAAATTAGGAATTATAATTATATTAGAAATCTTTTATTTCTTTTATTAAAATTAGATCAATATAAACCAACCCCTTATGATCAATAGGTAAGAGGGTTCGACATAGGAATAATTTTATCAAAGGAATTCTCAGAATCAATTGACAACTGAGGTTGGGTTTTCTTTTGATCCTAAATATTTTAGAGTAGTTTAGATATCCAAGATTCCTCGATCACAATTGATGACTGGGATTGAGAGCTGAAAGATTAGTGTAGATATCTGTAGTTTCTCAAAAGTAATTGACGCCTGCTGCTAAGGGGTGAAAGATATATTTTTACTGTGCTTCCTAGTTTAGATTTATTTTTATTACAATTTACTACTTTGTAAACATGTCAAAGTTTTGATTTGAATTGACGACTCAGGTTGAGATTTGCAAATTAGTGTAATGGTTTATTTTTCATCTTTAATTTTCTAGAGTTTGAAGCTCAAATTTTAGGAAATTGTTGATTAGATTAAATCTGTGTAAGGATTTTAGTTATTTGATTGACGCCCAAATTTTAGAAGACTGCAATACAGTGTAATGATACTTTTAATTTTATAAATATCTGAAAATAAAAGGAGACTGATTGGCGACCAAGATCCAATTGTTTGAAGATTAGGATTTTTTTTCTTGCACTTTAGTCTTTAAAAAAAATCATTCTTTTATTTATATTTCTCAAGTATTTTAGAATCTTAAAGATAAATATAGCTTTTTTTAAAATAAAAATACAAAAATAAATCACTTCGTCAGGGAAACGATCCTATACTAGCATTATAATTTCTATTGTACGCTTGCAATAGGTTAAGACTTAATTAGAACAACATAAAGATCACATCAATCATCCCAAGACCCGTGGAACCCATGACTGAACCCCTTCAACCCAAATTTGGGCCTTGCAAGGCAAAATTTCACAGAAATTTGCCTTCTGTATGTCAAGTATACGAAAGGCATATTTCTGAGTCAGCCTTCAGCCGCAGGCTCTAAACCTCCCTGTTTATGAGAAAACACTGTTCATAAGCCTAGCGTATACTTTATATACGCAAGACTTAGGAATAATATTTTTTGGAAAATGTAAGATTTTTGAATTTGGGATTTGACTTGTTGGCCTCCCCTTTGTTTGGGGTGGGTTTCTTTAGGACTGCTCCATCCCAATTAGTTCTATTTGCAACCCTTTAGCCATTTAAAATGTCACCCTATCATCTACTATTAAGTTCATTTCCCACCTATCTAAACTCTCAAAAACCTAGAAAACCTTAGATCCCTATTACCTAATTGCTAACCCCATTAGCCCTTTCACCCTTCGCGAATCCCATCCAACTCTATAAATAGAGAGTCACCCCTCCTTGATTAAGGGCTCGAAAAAATTTCTAAAAGAGAGAACCCTTTAGAGATTTCTCCCCCCACTATCATGCTATAATCAATAAAATTTCAGAATTTAGTTTCCTTTTTAAAACTCCATTTTCCATCACTAATCCCTTAGCATTAGCAAGAGAAAGGCCCTAGCTCACCTCTCTCATCATCCCTCCTCCAAGCCTTAGCTTTGTTAGAACCTTGCCTTAACCCTTTTGCTATCGGATGCTCATCGGAAGGTCCACAATGGTGCTACAAGGGCCCGAGAGCTCTAGCTCTCCCCTCTATTCCTCTCCCTTCTTTGCTTTTCCTCTATACTAAAATTTGAGTCATTACGCCATCGAAATTTTGAAGATTGTGGGGGGCTCAAATAGGATCCAAGTGCCTTCAAGCAAAAAGAAGTGTCGCTCATTTTTTTATATTATTTTTTTTATTTGACCATAGTAGAAACCACTTATGAGGTCAATCGGATGCCTAATACCTTCTCGATTGATAACCGAAGCCCCTACCCAAGAGCTTTTTCTGTAGACCAGTAAATCAGAGTCATATTTTTTGCACTTTGGTGCTTATAATATCGATTTGGGTATCCCGAGACACCAAAAGCTCTAGGTGACGACTCTAGATTTCTTACGAGCGCATCGTAGCAACGGATTTATGAAATCCCCGATTGCACCTGAAAATAAGGGATAAAGTCCTACATGCATCTATCATCTAAAGCAAGGAAGATTAGGATTAGAAGTTTTATTATTTGAGGAATCTTTTATTTTTAATAGTTTACTTTTCTTAGAATTTGAAAAATATAACCGACCCCTTATGAGCTATAAATAAGAGGGCTCGACATCGAAAAAACTTATTGAAGGAATTATCAACATCAATTGATGACTGAGATTGGGTTTCTTGATGATCACCATAGTTTAGAGTAGTGTTGATATCAAAGGTTTCTCGAGACCAATTGATGAATGTGATCGGAGACTAGAAGATTAGAGTAGAGTATCTGTAGTTTCTCAGGAGCAATTGATGCCTGTGACTGAGAGATGAAAGGTCATTTTATTTGCTTTTAAGTTTAGATTTATTTTTATGGCATTTTCCTTCTTTCTAAACATAAAAAAGTTCTTGGTTTTAATTGATGCCTAAGATTGAGAATTTACAGATTAGTATAACGATGTTTATTTTCCATCTTCAATTTTCTAGTGTTTAATTGACGCCCAAATTTCTAGAAGATTTTTTATTAGTATATTTCTATATTGAGGAATTCTAGTGTTTGATTGACGACCAAATTCTGGGAAACTGAGATATAGTGTAATGGTATTTTAATTTTGTAAACATCCGAGAAGTAAAGGATTGTGATTGAGGACCAGAATCCTAAAGTAGGAGGATTTAGATTTACTTTTCTCCAATTAGCTTAATAACCATTCTATATTCATTTTTCTAAACATTTAAAGATAGATAAAAGTCTTCAGAAATTTTTAGATTTTCCTCGTGGGAACGATCCTAGTGGTATGATTTCCATTGTGCCCTTTCAATAGGTTAAGATAACATAATTTTCAGAGCTGTCAATTAGGAGTTTTACTTTTAGTAGTATTTTTAGGGTTTATTTTTTTTATAATTACCCATTGTAATCTCTTATTGAATAGGGAATGGCTAATGAGAATTTGCTTTGCAAAATTGAGAGCTTTGAACAACGTTTTCTTTGAGGGTGCGATTCTCTCAAATCTTAGAAGGGCGATTCTTCTTTTCACGTGCGGTTTGGTGTGAGGCCCACTATCTTGCTTTGAGCAATCCCTTAGATCTTCTATCCCTTTTCTATTTTATCTTTTAATTATTTTCAGATAATTTATCTAGTTTGTTTCTTCTATTAAAAACTCATAAATTCAAAATATCTTTTCCTGATTGCATTATTGCTGGGATTTTGTTCCTAAATTTCTATCCCTTATTTGTTGATTCCCTTTGAGCGATTTAAACCCGTCGGGCCTTAAATTATTCAAATCCTAGTGAGAAGTCAAGAGACAACATCAGGATTGTTGCTTGGTGCCCTAAACTAGATCGAAACCAAGTTTATCTTTAGACCTATTTTCTAGATCAGAAAATTCATATGCTAACAGACGCTAAATCAAATCAATTAAATTGCCCTAATAAAGTTACTAAATAGTTTGTGTTTTGGGAATAATTTTGATATCACTACTACTCAATTAAATCTCAAACTGTTTTCAAAATTGCATTACCAAGGTTTTAGCATTTTTCCTGTATCACTCAGCTTGCCTTTTCTTTAAGACGGAGAGAGAGAGAGAGAGAGAGAGCGTTCAAGGCACTTTCTTATTTGATTCCTTCTATTTTTTATGGTTTTTATGCTTCGAAGGAGTGGTATGAAGTACAAATTTAGTTTTGAAGATGCAGTAGATGACTGGGTGGTTGATTACAATTTCCTTTGTCCTTTTTTAAGTGCGAACTTGGTATTTGACTTTTTACGGTATTTTTTGTTAATTTTCCTGGAGAAATAAATTCCTTATTGGTAGGTTTTGCTGTGATATAGGTTTTTGATCATTTGATATTATGATCATTTTTGAAATCCAAGAATGAAAATTTTCAAACAAATGTTATGCTATCACAACTAGGCTAGGAAAGATAACGCTCGTGATTCACTGAAAAGTACCACTTTTCACCTCTTAACCAAGCCTTTACTATACTTTGTAGCTGTCTAATAATCCTTTGTTTAGATTATTTTGTAGTTAGCAATAACTGTGTAGCTTAATACAAAGTTCATGCTTTTAGTGCCAAAAAGAGAGAATTCAAGCCAAAGATGACTGCTAAGCCAAACACTGATGGAACACCATGGTGGTACACACCATGGTGACTAGTTTGCATGTCAAGGTGGACCAAGGAAGTCCAACAGATGAGAGAAGAATGGATATGAGTGGAGAAAGCTAAGGATGAGTGTTGAGCCAAAGACTAATGGAACACCATGGGGGTACACACCATGATGACTAGTTTGAATGTCAAGGTGGACAATGGAAGTCCAACAGATGAGAGAAGATTGGATATGAGTGGAGAAAGCTACAACAGCAGTAGCTACATTGCAACAGAGGAGCAAAGGTGTTGTCTGGTGCAGTCAAGAGTGCTACCTCACACTGTTCAAATCAGCAGTAGCCACCTTGGGAAGTCAATACCTACAGTGTAGAGTGAACTCACGAAGAACTCGCATGCTCAGTGAAGGAATTAACCTTAGAGAACTGCTTAGCGTAGTAGTCGCGTGCCTCAATGACTCTAAACATTCCAAGACCTCGCAAAGCTCGTGCACACTAAAACCTTCAGAAATCTAGCTTGTGAAGCTCTCGCGAGGATTAAGACTCAAAGAGCCGCACACGCAGTCTCGTGAGACTACGTTATATAAAAGAACTCAAGCCAGCTCATCCAGCTCTCGCATAGCTGAAGAGGTGAGAGAGCTTCATAAATTCTCTAGTGCAGCTCTCGGACGCATAAAAGCCTAAGCCTGTACCTAGCGAGCTGTGTTATGCACTACACACGCAGCCTGGCATGATCCAAACTCTTCCACGCGAGACCCTCGCGATAGGAGATACCTGAAGATCCACTGCATGAGCGAGACGGATCATTACAAATGCTTCCTCGTGAGAGCATTTCAAGGCAAAGCAACTGCGCGACAACTCAAAGCTTTCTGTGAGAGCGATAAACCTTCCAAACTAAATGCCACCTCGTGAGCACTCTGCAACTGCATGACTGTAAGAAAGGATAAAAGCTAGGCCCGCAAAGCTCGGGCTATCCACTTCTCATTCCATACTCAAGGACCTTTTAGGGATTTCCCCAGGTCCAGAGCACACATCCCGAGGCCCTGATCTCTATGTACACATCCCAAGGCATCCAAGGGTTATAGCCAACCCACGTTTGCCATAAAATTAGGGTTTAATCTCCTCTTGGCCAAGGTATTAGTGACTGAGTATATAAGCTATATTTTAAACTTAGAAAATTATCTCTCCTTCTACCTGAGTCAGCAATGAGCTCTAGCAGATTAGGGTTAGGATTTGATCACCTTCTTTTTCCATTTTACTTCTTCCTTAGTCCAACACTTGCTGGCTATGATCTCTGTAATTAGTTAGGCTTAGTTTAATTTAGTTTTTGTAATGGGTTTTGTAATCATTGGGATTTGTTAAGGGTTGTTCTGCACAAGGAAGTTGCCTTGAAGACATCTCATTGTAAGTGTTTGTTTAATCAATGAAATGTCTATTTTAATGCTCATTCAATCTATTATTTTCCTATTTTTTCATAGTATTGTTTGATCTATGCTATACACTTAGGATTTTAGCTGATTTGAAGACCCCATGGAAGCTTGAGCTTGTAGCCCTGTAACCATGGTGGTAGCAGCAATTTTCATGTTCCATCTCAGTCCTCTGTGGGTTAGGTAACCTCTGTGGATAGCCTGTGACCATTTGAGTGGACATACTATAACCCTAGGGTGATTACAAGCCACATATCTGAGGAGGATTCTTTTCCTCTGCACTTGAGCTTGTATCCTTATGAGAGGTTGTAGCAGGAACAAGCTCCCCTCTGTTTTACATGACCATCATCAGATGTTAGATCTGATTTCTCTGTAGAGATTTTAGACTTGTGAGTTGAGTCATTGCAAGCCTTTTGTAGTAATGACTAGCTACATTTAAGTTCCCAAATAGCCTCTAAGCAACTGTGGTTTCTACTAGTTTTTCAAGAGCTATTTGCTCCCATGAATGCCTGAGCTTGTAACTTGGCAAACATGGTGTCTACAATGATTTTAATATTCTGATTTGATCCATTTGGTGGAGGACATCTATTAGATAATATGTGATCATTTAAGTAGACAGGTTATAGCCTTAAGATCAGTCCATTCCCTTGGATTAGATTGGTTTTCTGATTTTACTCATGTGATTTGATCCTCTCAATTGGATAGCCTTGTTGGTGCGCGCTTTTTCTTGGTTCCTCTCGGTTCTCGTTGAATAAGTGGCTTCAAATTCTATCCTGTTAGACTCTAGCGATGCGGTGTATGTGATAAGGTGGGGATAAATAGTAATAGGAGGAATTTTCTAGTATGATTCCTAGTTGATTTGCAATCGCCAGCTACAGATATTTATCGATGCTGCAATACGTCAATGATCAAGCGTTTAAGCGGGTGTGGGCTACTTCTATACGGAATCGTCTGCCAGTGAACGTCAATAGTAGTGTCCTCTTTTAATTAGATAGTTTCAGCTTTCCTTTTAGTTTCCCTTGTTGCTGTTATGGTTGATTTAGATTCCTTTTTTTTTGTTGTGAATTATGATTAGGTGAGCTTATTATGATGGATTATTTTAGTGTCCTGATGCTATTAGGAGTCCAATCATTTTTCAGTTTCTCGGTATCATTAAGAGTCCAATTAATATCAAAGTCCTGGTACTGCTAAGAGTCCAATCAGTTTTAGTCTCCTACTGGTACTAGGAGTGCATGTGTATCAGTTCCAATAATATTTTGATTAAATAAAATAGTCCAATTATATCGCAATTCTAGATAAAGCAAGTATATTAATTTTATTGCAATTCTAGACAAGTAGATGTATCAATCGCGTGGCAATCACAACTAAAGCTCTTAAGGTAATCTTATTGGCATTCTAATTTGAAGAAAATAAAGACTAATCTTTTTTGAGATTTTTGATTGAAGCAATAAATCAATTTACTAAACTAGAAATAAATGACCGAGGCGATAAAATTAACTCTCTTTTTTTTAGAATCATAATCGACGGATCAATTATGGTAAAAATCTAACTAATAATAAATGAATTAACTTTCCTAAATTCTGGTTGAGATAATAAAGTGACTGAACTAGAAGATTGAATTGAATCAAAGCAAATAATGATATGAAGGCCTATTTGATGCAATTAGTCAATTATATTGAAATAATAAAAAAACTAACCTATAATTAACTAGTTAATCCTAAACAATCTAAAAAAATGGGGGGTTGGGCCCGCTATGCTAAGGAGGATTGGCCTCGTTCCTGAGTACCCTCTGTAAGCTCCCTTGGGCAAATCAGATGGCTAAGATAAAAGATAGGTGGATAATTGAATAATAAAAGGGGGATTTTTATAATTGAATTCGAAATTAAAATAATAAAATAGATTGAGAAACTAAAGTTATGAACTGAAATTTATAGTTTTAGATTTTTGACGGTATGAAAATATAGAATTAAATTATAGATTAAAATTTAGGACTAAATTCGAGTCCGAAATCAGAAAAATCAGGCCGTATGATTAAGGACTAGTTCTGAACTCTGAGAGTTAGAACCAAAAATAATGATATGACTGTAGATTAATGTTTTAGAGTAGAATCAGAGCACAAGGTTGGTATGTCGGACCGCTAGATTAAGAACTGATTCTAGAAACAGAGAACTAGAACCGAATATAGTGAATTTCGGTCCGAAGAGGGTGCTACAGTATACAAATTAGAAATAGAATTGAATAATTAAACTAAGGGGGAATCCTAAGTCTAAAATTAAATTAAATTCTTACCTAAGGTCGGGGCTACGGAGAGGAATCATCGAAGCTCCGGGGGTTTGAATCTTGAAATCATGACTAATTTGCTCTATGGGCTTGTCCTCGGAGTTCTTTGGTTTCGAAGTCCCAAAAAATGCCGTTCTCTCTCTCAAAATTACCAGCCTCTCGTGTTGTGTTCAAAGGGGATGTTACGATCTAAAAATTAGAATTGGGGCTGCGGTGACAAATCTCGGAGTTTGAATATTAAAATCATGGCTAATTTACCCTAGGGATCTGTTCTCGAAGCTCTCTGTTTTCAGAATGTACGCTCTCATTTCTCAAAATTTGTAACCCTCTCTCTCTCTTTGAGAAAAAAAGATTTTATAGGTTTTCATTCAATTACGCGCTCATTTTCAGACGTTTAACTTAATTGCGTGCCAATTTATTGGTGCTTAATCCCTTTGAGTCGGTCTCCGACTCAGTGAGCGACGGGCTGAATTACTCAGTGGGTTTCCTAGTCCTAACGAAATCAGGACTAATTACGCACATGGTGGGGCGTGCAAAATCCGATTAAGCATGTTACCTGAAGCGCTTAATCGAGGAAACGTAGGAGTCAAGGGTAGGAGACTAGGTCGGGCGTAGGCCAATTGCGCGCTAGTGGTGTAGCGCTTAATCTGAAAACGCGTCTGTTTCCAGGCGCGTAATCGAGTCTCGAAACGGTCTGTGAAAGGAAGGTTGGTCTGAAAGGGGACTGATCGTGTGCTTGTGGTTCTGCGCGTGATCGAATTCCATGCAGGTTTTCAGGTGCTTAATTCAGGGTTGTCCGAGTATGGTCTCAAGAATGGAATGAAGGACTATTGTTTCAGTCTGCATTCTGACTATATACTATTGCTTAGTATATAGCCTCCCTACATTGGGATCTGAGCCACAAAGTTATTATTTCAGCCTGTGTTCAGTCATGTACAGTTACATGGTCCCATGCCGAGGGTTAAAAAGGTCAAGGGCTGACCAAACGAATTCGTGTACTCCGAGAGGGCGAAATGGTGGTGTCTATAGATGCCCCTCTTCGGCGCGCTCTTGCGAAGTAAGAACGCATCGAAGAAGTAGAAACCCCTCATTCGAGGTGCCTTCTAGTTTCTTGGGTATTCACAAATGTGAATTGGTGAAGCTGACATGGCAAGCTTGGCTTTTTTATCTATCAGCGCAAGCTAAAGTGGAGCATTTGAAGGGCAAATGGTAGCTATCGAAGGGCAGCGAGCTAACAGAGGGATTTTTATGCAATCGAGGTACCGGGGATCCAATCAAATGTCCAAAACAAGGTCCAGGGATCGATAATAAAGAGATGAAATAGTATGTACTATCGAGAGCTTTGCAAGTCCTGCCATACCGGGCATGTCATTGCTCACACCAATGCGCATCAAGTGTTCCATTTCCATTAGGCATTTGTAAGTTCTTAGATTGAGTATACTCATTGTTTGGCTTCCCAGGGGAATGGTTGATTTGGGCTGGTAATTGAGGTAAATTTTGTGAAGTGTGCTCAGTTGAATTTTGCGCAGTGGCATATGCGCTCGATTCATCTGGAGTCTATTTTTTTTTTTTTGCATCTGAACAAGCGATCCTGTGCAGCCAGTATGCGATTGATTGTGAGTTCAGAGGGCTTTGAGATTTAAAGGTCAGGGCTAAGTGTAGTTGGTAGTGGTATTTAAAGAAAGGTGGGTCGGGTCTATGTATTTTGCTCATTTTGTTATTTATCTTTTTTTTGCTTTTTTTTTTCTTTGGAAGTAGGAGAAGAAAGATTTTAGAATGAGTAAGGGGTTTTGAAATTTTGGGGATTTTAACTTAAGATCAATTCGGTGGTAAAACGGCAGAAAACGTGGCTTCCGAGATGTCGCTAAGCAACTCCACCGATATGGGATTTTTGGACCCGACCGTTCATGTGGTTGTCAAGACGACACTTGGTATGCCGGATACTCCATCTAACCTTCTCGACGAATACTGATAATTGTCTCTTATGGGAGGACTACAGAAATTCGCGGGTTGAGAGAGACGGGTTTTGAAAACATTTTAACTTAATCATAGATAATTATAATTTAGAGTAAATATCGAGTGATTGAAAGGGAGTAATACTTACCTGGGGGTGATACTTACCTGAATTGTGTGGTGAGACCTTAGGAATATTATAGAGGTGGTACTTTGGTAGTATTGTAGCATCGCGACGGGACTTGGTGGCTATCATTGTAATGCAATATTCCGGGTGCAATGTCATAGTAGGGTACCCTTTTTTCTTCGCTTGTTGCTTAGGTGGTGGTTGGTGGTTGTCGGCATGATTGTAGTGGTACCGCGATGGGACTTGAGAGGTATTGTTGGGATGTTGGTGCTGTAGCTTGGCAGTAGTGAAATGCATTGGGACATGGGAGTAGTTCCATGTCTTCTTGCCTCTTTATTGCAGTGGCGTCTGGTAGGTTTGTGGCGGGCACTTCGGGAGGAGGTTCTTTGTTTCGGCGATGGGACGTGCTCGTGCTTTCTCCGTTTTCTTCTTTTCGTGCGACCGGTGTTGCGAATGATATTTTTTTTGGGTATTGGTGTCCGCGATGGGAAGTGAGCTAAGCGTTACGCTGGGTAAGGTGTTCATATGACAAGTGTGTCTGGTTTCTTTCTTTCGCAGATCTTGGGTTCTGGTGAGATTATGTTGTAGTTGTGTTGTGATTAGCTTAGTTTTTTTTTTTTGGTGTATTTGCATTTTCGGGAAATTTGTTTTTAGCTTTTTGCGATGGGCCACAAGGGCATGGCAACAATTTTGTGATGGGACTGAACGTCAGGGTGGTATCATGTGTGTGTTTTCATTGTGGTGGGACGTGCTTGAGTGGCTGCATGACGGGGCATATATGTTTTATCTGTAATAGGGCCAGAGGCGTTGTCAACGTTCTTTGTTGGTTATGCGATGGGACAATAGCGAGTGACGGTCCCTTTTCACGCTGACTGGCTCATGAGGCTATGTGATGGGACGAAGGGGACTCTTGTTCGAGAAGGGATAAATTTCGAGCAAAATCAGGCATTAAGCGCCTGACATTAGCCACTTAAACTAATCACACGCTCGATTCCAGGTGGGCAATTCAGGGTCTAAAGGAAGTATTTACGCGTGTGTAGGTTAACCTGTGATTGGATTACGCGCAATGATTATTTCGTACAATCAGAGTCTTACCGTGTCGTCGGTCAGGCGACTTTTCAGTCTTGCGCGGCTACTTTGACATTTAAACCGATTACACGACATTCCAGGGGCGTGGGATTAGAGAGTCACCAGGTCACTATGCGGGTGGCCTTTCACATTGAGCGTCAACTATTTGTCGTTCGATTGGATTGTGCGGTCTGTAGAAAGCGCGAGATCAGGAGGTCGCTCTCTGTGCGGGCAACAGTCGTATTATGCGCCTAGTTAAGAGCGCGGGTTTTGGATCGGGCGCTATATGTGTAGTTGTTAAGACCTGAAAAGTACCACTTTTCACCCCTTAACTTAACCTTTGATTAGACCCTTAGCCATCTAATAAGTTCTTGTTAAGTGTTTTATGTAGGTAATAATCAGCAGTGAAATAAGGTCAGGAATCCTGCTAAGGAGCCTGTTTTGGCACTAGAAGTCCCTCAGAAGGATGGACTCTGAATCCAGACCTGAAATATGCCTCACGCAGTCCAACTGAGCTTCCCAAGATTTTACAACAACTTTTCGCGCAGTTGAGTGACTGAAGAGCTTCAGAAGCATAAACTCGCGCAACTCTCGTGAAGCTCAAGAGTAGAACACATCGCGTAGTCTCGCACAATTCAAAGCAGACCTCTCTCAAGCCTTGTGCAGTTCTCTCAGAATGGCTGAGGAGAGAGAGCTTCAGAAGACTCTTCGCGCAGCTGTCCCGCAGTAGCCGCGACATGCAAATATTAGAAGAGAACTCCTCGCACAGTTCTCATGCTATTCAAGAAGAAAGCATCCTATTGAAGACAGAGTCATCCTCGCGAAGATCAATTAAGACATGGAACCTCACACAGCTCAGAACTCATTAAAGCCTCGCGAGGAAACTCGCGAAGTCCATTGAAGAGAAGTGCTCGTGAAGTTCTCGCGCTATTCAAATCCATACTCGCGAAGATCAACCCAGCGAATGCGTAGCTACCTCGCCACTGCTTGAATTCCAACCTCGTGACATTTGAGGCTTTGATGTCTACTCAACCTCGCAAAGCCTCATCCAGCAAGAGCGCAATTCTCTACAGCGTGACTGCCTGAAGAGCAAAGCAAGGCAACCTCGCGACGGTTGAAGCTTCAATGTCAAACCATCCTCGCGAAGAGCAAAAGCTACCATGCGACAAGTCTAGAAAATAATAGCTACCTAGCGAAGCTCTGAACTTCAACTTCCATCGCTTCAGTAGAGGACTTTCTGGGAATATCCAGCGATTAGGGCACGCACTCCCACGCTTAAATCTCCATGCACGCACCCTGAGGCATCCGAGGATCACTATTAGGCCACGTGGCATCATTAAAATTAGGGTTTCCTAACCCTAATGCGCCGCCACACCACTGCTATATAAACCCATACTTAGCTTAGGTTTAAAAAGCTTGGTACACATCTCATCTCTTAGAGACTTGATCTGAGATTGTTTTTCTTTTCTTTTATAGTTGTAAGTAGTTTTCTTTTTCTTTTTCCTTCTCTCCATAGTCCAGCACTTGTTGGCTATGTCTTTGTATGCATTTTGAACTAGTTTAATGAAAGTTTTATAATAAGATTTTTACATTATGGGATTTGTGTTTGAATGTGATCTGCTCTGTGCAAGGCTGCTGCCTTGTGATCCGCCAGTGCTTTAGCTGTAATTCAAAGCAATGGAGGACTGATTCTAAGGGCCACTCAGATCCAAGTGACCTGTGTGTCTGGGCTATCATTGTCCTATACAGCCTTAGCCCCACCACAGGACCCACTAGATCTGAAATCCCCATGGGAGCTTGAGCTGGTAGCCTTCTGACCATGGTGGTGGCAGCGATATTCTTGTTTTGTCTTGGGCTCTGTGAGGAGGATAGCCTCTGGGATAGTCTGTGACCATTCAAGTGGACAGGTTATAGCCTTAGGGTGATTCTAATCCACCGATCCAAGATGGATTCTTCTTCTCTGCACCTGAGCTTGCATTAGCCTGGTGGGAGATTGTACAGAGGACAACTCCCCTATATTTGTATAGATCCGCTATCAGCTGTTAGATCTGATCTGGTTATAAAGATTGTAGGCTTGTGACTGGACCATTGTAGCCTCACTCAAGCAATGGACAGCTAGATCGAAGGTTGTACTCAATCTCTTGCTGGTTCTATGTGTCTGGGCTATCATGGTCCTATACAGCCTTAGCCCTACGCATAGAGCTTTAGAAGTTGAGGTTCCCTATGGATTCTTGAGCTGGTAGCCTGGATGAAATAGTGCCTACAATGATTAACTTGTTTTGACCCATCCCTGAATTGTGGTTCCCCTATGGGATAGTCTGTGACCATTTGAGTGGACAGGTTATAACCTTAAGGGATTGAATCATGGCACAGATATGGGTTAGATCCTTTCTCCTCAGTGGTGATAACGTAGCCATTGGACAAGATTTCTATAACATCAGATCTAAATCTGAGTTACAAAACTCCTCTGATCTAGGCTCAATAACATACTTCTCACCCTTTTATATTTATTTTCCACACTCCATCCATCCTCTTAACCCTTTCTGTAGTTTAGACATTAGGCTACCTTAGGATCTGTAAACTAAGTGACCTTAAACTCCCTTCCCTTAAGGACTGCCAGATCTGTAGTCAGATCTGGAGGGACTACTAGAGATGGCTCCCTTGGAGCTGTAGATCATCTTTCCCTGTGGGACAAACTCTTACTTATCAAAACTTGCCAAAATGGACCCTGTATCTTACAGGTCTAGGACTTCTCAGTTGTGCTGATTTCATCCCCTATTTTATTTTTATTTTAAATTTCTTTTACCACAAACAAATAAAGAAAGCACAGCTGGGGTAGCAACAGTAGTGGTGATTAAATTAAGCACATTTTTCCATGCGCATGATCAGGGCCATGTTCTATATAACCAGGGAGCTTCATTTGCTTTTCATTCTCGGGTTTAGTCTGGAGTCTGGACTTTTTTGAGTGTTCTAGCATTCTGAGATTCATGTTTCAGCGATATTGAGTGATCTAACCTTCAAATTGGGATGGGGTTTCTTCCTACATTTGTCATTTCGCATGATCTTCATCCTAGCGTGATGCTCAAGGATAGTGTCATTCTGGGAATGGGCGGTATTAAGAATGAGGGCACCGATATTCACACCGTTCCTTTCTAGGGAGCAGTGAAGGCAACGTTGATGGGGCGGCAATGGAGGAAGTGAAGATGACAGGAAGAAGAGGTGTTGTAAATGGAGGGATGTATCCCTAACCCATTTTCTGTCTCTTCTGCCGATGGCTCGTTTAAGTTCTCCAAGTCTGGTGGCAACATTTTTGAAGCCTCTGATTGGATGTTCTGCTCCTCATTTTAGCTCATTATAATTTTGCTTTTCATTTTGAGTTTTATGTTAGATTTTAGGTTTTCGTTTTGGGTTGTGATTCGGGAGGTATGCCTCCGGTGATATTTGTAAAACTTTAAATTATATATAAAAGGGGCATTTTTAAAAATAAATTTATTCCTTATATTGTGCAGTTGGTTGGCTTGAATTTTGGTTGATGGATTAATTGGACTTATCTGCTTTGTCGTAGTTTTAGGATTTGAGTTAGCTTATAGTTTTAAAGTTTGTTATGAGAATGACCCAAGGTTTATTCATTCGTCCTATTAGGTCCTACTTTGTAGGTTCACTTGATTTTTATCAGGCTTGTTTGGGGCATTTTTTTTATTTTATTATTCATGTTTATTGATTTAATTTATTAATGGATTAGTTGGATTTATTTGATTTGTTTGATTTATTTTAAGATTTAATTTAGTTTAGGGTTTCACTCCGGATTTATTGAGGGTTTATTTCAAGATTAATTTATTTTATTGAGTTTTGTTTAAAGGGTTTACTTGGTTCTGATGGGTTTGTTGGGAGCATTTCTATTTTGGTCCCAAACAAGTCAGGGTCTTATTCTAGAAAATTATTCTTTTATTTAAAGTTTAAAGTATTTTATTTTAGTCTTTTTATTGGATTTGAGATGACACTTGTTAGAAGCGTATGGATTCAGGGTTTAATTTAAAGTTTCTAGATGGGTGTTAAGTGTTTGAATCCTATTGGCCTATCTAGACTTGAGGAGTTTATTTTTTTTAGAGGGCAAGTGTTGTGCAATTATTGGTTCATCTTGGTTGTCATGGATCGTGGTCTTTTAAAGGGGTATGTGTATGGTTTTGGATCCAATCAGCTTGGTAGGGGTTTCAGATGTGTGGCATTTGTCAGTTAGTGATTCAAGGGACAATTTATAAATGTCTGAGTTTGAGGTTTTGGGTTTGAATAGTTTGTTCTCTTATTTCAAGTTTAAAGTTTGAAGGTTTTCTCCCCCTTTTTTTTTGTTTGGGGCATCTTGTGTTTGTAATTTTGGGGCATTTCTTTTATTTATTTATTAATGTCTTTTATTCCTTTTTGTTTCGTATCCAGGGTATTGGACCCGATGGACTGTGCTTATTAAGTGGAAATGAGAATGCACGAGATTGGGAATTCGAAGTGACGCTAGAGTTGGTGCTATCAATCCAACTCCAAGTGTCACCCCATCGGGGGAAGAGATGGAAGAGAAAAAGGTGGTATAGAGGGAACCAAAGGATAAGGCAAGGTCAGAGTTCTCGTGACCGATGCCTATGTTTCCTCGATAGGCTCTGCGAATTTAGTGTTAGTTGCTCCTCATTTTTTAATGTGTCCAAGGGGAGCTTCCAACAATGGATCCACAGGTCCTGGGTGGCTTTCTGTGAGGCACTCTTCCTTTCCTATTAGTTCAGGGCAAGGGGAAGAGGCTATCACGGTTAGAATTTGCTCAGGGTGCTTTCCTTCTCCGGGCTTCTCCGAGATTTCTAGTTTCCCAAATAGATCCAGATTCGGGCATTGCCTGAACATGCGGATTTTAAGTTTCTTATTTTAACTGTATATCCAGAGGGTATGCCCTCGGTGTGTTGTAATTGTTTTACTGATCTATAAAGTGGTTGTGTTCTCTATATCTTTTGTCTTATTTTGGTTCGACTTTATCGGTATTGTGTTTGACTCACGTGATGTTTATTTATTTGGATTTAGTTTATTTTAGATTTATTAAATTCAGGGAGCACCAGGGGTAGTTTTCCCTTCTTTTTGTGTGTTTTTTTTAAGCTTTAGCTTAAGGGATATAGAGGAGTTGGGGGGCATTTTTTTTATTATATATATTTTTTGTTGGAATGTATGGAAGATGGGGGCTACCTTTTCTTTTTGGTGTAATTGATGAATGTGAAGTAGAGTGCATTTCTGTCGTATGACCTTAGTCTTGGGGGGCTCTCTTTTCCTTTCGGGGCGCATGTTTCTTTAAGTTAGAAGTATTTTTGGTGGTTTTTCCAAGGGTGCAATTCGGGTTGATAGTAAATGTCAGGAATGTCCTAATTTCGGGTTTTGGCTTGTGTCTTGGGTGCAAAAATTTTGTTTCTGAGGAAATTATGCATTTATCCTTAGGCATTTAATCTAATTACACGCCAAAATTCGAGCGCGAATTTCGAAAGGGTGAAGAGTTATTACGCGCTAGTTTATAGGTGTTTAGTTCAATTAATCGTTTGAACCTATGCACAGGATGAACATGACTGCTGGCATCCCTGCGCTGACGTGTAAGCATTTGAGATGATTACGTGCTCTCAGTAACGCGCGTGATCAACCGGTTGGATAGATGTGAGCGGGTGACAAACCATTTGTGCGCTCATCAATGAGCGTGTGATCCGAATTAAGCATTTTATGAGTGGCGCGTGATTCGTTTGAGCATTTATTTCAAGCGTGCAATTCTGGCGGCTTCTAGAAATAGTTTAGAACTTCTCATTTTCGTCATGCGATCCATTTTAGTCTTTGATTTTCTTATTTCCTAGTGTCTATGTGCTCATTTTTTATGTTTTTGTGATATCCTGTGATCCGATCGTCCATTTTTGGGTGTCGTTTCTTCCATTTTCTTCAATTTTCCAAGATCTTTGTATCAAATGGAGGGTGAGGGTGTTGGTAGACTGGAGCTCACTATTTCTGAGTTAGAGGGGATGTTGATGAGCGAGAGAGGTGAGAGTTCGGGGGCACAGGCTAGAGCCGTTGCCATAGAGGCGAATATCAGGGAGATGGTCGCAGAGAGAGTCCCCGAGGGCGACCAGATGGCGGTCAGGGAGGAGGTACCCGAGGCTGAGCCAGGGGTAGCCGAGGAGGAGGGCGATAAAGTTGAGGGTGAGCAGGGTGAGGAGTAGCCAAGCGCCGAGCCTTGGGACTGTAGGCATTATCCACTAGAGGATTTCTTTGCTAGAGGCCGGGTAGGTCCTTGTAAGCAAGAGTTCTTCCATTTTCCTGAGCATTCAAGCTATGACATAGGCTCCTTAGAATCCATAAACCCTTATAATTTACGTCGAACCTACATTGATTATGGGTCGTGTTTACTTGTGTGTTATGATAGCATGTCATGTTTAGTTGTTTTTATCATGTTTTGTGTGTTCGTTGTAAGTTATTATTCTGTGGTTTGGGCATATTTCATCTGCTTGCACTTTAAATTTGTTTATCTTTCGTCATAGGTGTGTGCTAGTCTTATTGTCATTGTTTGTGTTTCATTTAATAGGAGCCCCCGCAGCTGGCTATCAGCACGGCATAGACCGAGTCTCAAAGTTGGTACCGTGCCTTGTCGGAGTTTTAGTGGGAGCGGTTGGTGTCCTTTGAGTTTGTGATGATTTCGGAGTTGGAGCCTTTTCAGGTTGACCGGGGCTTGATTGCGGTGATTATAGAGGGGTGGAGCGAGAGGCATCAGGCACTTCTTTTTCCAGTCAGTATGATGCTGCCGACCCCTGAGGAGTGGGTCCGCATTACTAGTCTTCATTTTGAGGGTGAGCTAATCACGGGGCAGATGGCAGGGAGTTATTTAGAGGTATGTGAGGAGATCCTGGGTGTGCCTTATAGATTGAGTGGATCGGGGCCCGATGTTGTTCAGGTTAGTTTTTTTATATGTTCACAAGTGGGTTCACCCCTCTGAGGCATCATTCGGAGGCAACAGCGGTTTATGAGGCACGTTGTGTGAGGGTGATGGGCCGAGAGCCCGTGACCGAGCCGGGATTGGTCGCGGATAGGGTGCTCCAAGCATTCTTGATGCACTTCTTGGGCGCAGTACTTTTCTCTTCTTCGAATCGGGGATGCATCACCGAGTTATTTTTTATGATTTTGGGAGATTTAGACCCAGTCCCGACCTATGCTTGGGGTGCGACTGCGCTGGCGCATCTCTACGAGTAGTTTTACCGTCGGGGTCAGGGGATAGCGTCGATCAGAGGTTTCCTCCTGTTTCTCTAGGTGAGTTTTAGTTAAATTGGTATCGTGGTGACCCTTTTTTTTTAACCTTTGGTCATAGTGATGATCTTAATTTTTATTGCCTGTGGTCATTTTTGTTATATTATCATTTTCAGTTTTGGGCATACGATCATTTCGCTTTTCTACGCCCGGGGGTTTCGTCGAAGATTTCGTTCACATTCTCGCGGATGCGCGTGTGGAGGGAGGCATTGAGGGGTCGTCACTGGTCGGGTGACCTTCAGACTGCACGAGGCCTCTTCGAGGATATGCATGCAGGGCAGGTATGTATATGGCGTTTATGTTTTCATTTGACCTCATATGTTTTTTTTATGTGGCCCTTAGGCTTAGCTCATGGATTGGTTTGTTCCTTTGGATAGGTGATCTGGACACCTTATGATGGTGCAGAGGATGCGGGAGAAGCGGTGATTGGGTCTGGTCGGCCCTTCTTCGATGTGGACATATGGGTCCATTATTTTGAGTGAGTGGAGAGGATCCACACCTCTCGAGTGGTACAACAGCTGGGACTCGATTAGGGAGTCCCTCCGGCGACTAGCCACAAGGTAGCTAAGAAGATGACCAGCCCTCCAGGTTGGAATTTTGTAGAGCAGATGGCGCTCCAGATAGCCAATTTCAGAGCTGGGGGGACCAGAGTCATGGGGGCGCGTGATGGGGATGATGTGCGGGAGTATAAGAGGTGGTTTAGTGCGTTGGGTGGTGGGCATCTCTTCACGTGTCCTTTTAATGGTAGTGGTTCTTTCGCTATCGGCGGGCCAGAGTCGGCATCGGCACTGAGGGAGAGGTTTATCGCATTGGAGGAGGGCCACCTCACGGTCAGTGTGCGGGGAGCATTGGACACCCTCCATAGGGCGATGGAGCAGATGGGGCATGCTCCTCGTCCTTATGAGGAGATGTTGCATTCTTTGACTGAGTAAGTTGTTGAGAACTGGAAAATACCATTTTCCACCCCTTAATCTGGGCCTTGATAGACCCTTGAGAGAACTAAATAAGTGTTTTAAGTGTTTGTTTTACAGCTAACAATAAAGACAGGCTTAACCTTGAAAGTAGCTTAAAAGTGCCAAAAAGATGATGACCCATCTGGATCTGGAGGAAGAAGGAGAAAGGACAACCTCACGACCTGTCAAAATACCTGAACTGAAGAGGCAAAGACTTGGTCTCAACCTAGAAAAGAAGTGTGGAGCAATTCGAATAGAAGAAAGCAGTACAGAGAACTTTTCGTAAAGAATTTGAACTATTCAAAAAGTTTTTGAACTTGTCGAAAAGAAGCTTAACTTTGCGAAAAGAACCAAAAGCTCCAGGTTTAGCTTTCAAAAAGCACTTGAACTCTTCGAAAGGATTTCAGACCTATTCAAAAAGAAGAGAACTCCTAGCGAACAGCATCAGAGCTTTGCGAAATGAACTTCAGAAGGCACAGAACTCTGCGAAAAGTCCCCCAGACTTTGCAAAATGATTTTCTAAAGGTTCTTAGCATCTACAAGGGTAATTCAGTAATCTTTTGCATGAGCCCCAATGCAGATACAAACCAGGAACATTCTAGAAGATTCTGAGCACGAACCAAAGGCATATTCCACCCCATGTGAACACCCAAAGAAGAAATCACTTGGCGGAAACTTCTAGAAGCTCTAACAGATTTTCAAATTGCATAACAGAATTGATGTACATGCTGATTGGTGAACCAGATCGAGCAATTACGATTAGCTGAATCTGGATCCTTGTGCTCGACTCCTATTGGCTGATATGGATCTAACCAATTCTGATTAGTTGATGCACATCTGAAATGAACTTAGGGAAAACTATAAATAGAAGAACGATTTGCCCAATTTGGGTATCCAGATTTTGAGCTTCATTTCTATTCCCCCATTTCCAAATCAGCTAGCTTGTCTGAAACCCTTGTAATAGCCTAACTTTTACTTGCAATTGAGAGCTGTGAGATACCTCTGTAATTCAAAAGAGAATTGTATTCAAGACTACAAATCTGAGAGTTGTTTAAGCTGTGCTCTGTAATTGTAATGGTGAATTTGAAAAGGTTGCTGTAAACCGTACGTTCTCAATTGGATTCGTGTTAAGGGTTCCCTCTGATCTCCTTATTGCACTAGACTCCTTTAGATTTACTGTTTTTCATGCAATTTCGCTTGATTCATTAACCCTATGGGAATTAGTGTTTGTAACCTAATCTCTCACAGCATTTGTAGTGATATTTCTTGTTCTGAATTAAGGGTTTAGATTAAAGACTATTGGATGGTCTGTGGCCATTGAAGTGGACAGACCATAGCTATAAGCCTAAATCTAATCCTTGTGTTAGATTTATTTCTCTTACATCTGTGCTTGTAGCCAGATGAAGATTGGGTCATCTCTCATTTGATCTGTAGTCATTCTCATTGTGTTTCAAGGACCAAATCAAAGTTAGATATTATTTCTCCATTTTTATAAGTTTACATCAAAATCACCCCAACTCAGATCTGGATCATTTAGTTTAACTTTTACTTTTATCATTTAGTTAATGTGACAAATTCAACCTCCCATCTTATGTGCTTTGTAGATAGGATAAGAGGCCAGATCAGGTAGCCCAGATCTGGAGGTTTATCTTGCATTTTAAAATCAATTCCCTATGGACGATCTTTTACTCACTTATATTTTAAAACTTGCTACAATTGGCCCTGATCTTGCAGGCTAATTGAGGCCTCTCTGTGCTGATATTTTCGTATTCTTTTAGTAAATTCATCCTCTGTAAGTCTGTTTTCAAAACACAAATAAATCATGCACACTAGAGTCAGCAACAAGTTTTTGGCGCCGTTGCCGGGGAATTTGTTTTAAAATAGGTTGACCTATGTTTTTATTTTGTTTCTATTTTATCTCAGTGCTAAAATATTCCATTGTTTAAATCTGTGCAGCTATTCATATACATTGTGACGCGTGGAATCTATTTTAAAAGGAATTCTGAAGGTTTGCTGTGCATAATTTGATTCTCTGTTCTGTGTTGTATGTTTGGTAGGAGGACTCTCAGCCCTGAGATAGTCCCGCTAAATTTGGAAGTAGAAAGGCTACTACGAACCAAACAAACAGCACAGAATTCTGCTAAAACAGTTACTATGGGTGAAGAACCTCGACTTTTGAGGGATTACTTTGCACCTGGTGCTTATAATTCTCCATTTTGCATTCAATTTCCTACTGTTGAAGGAAATTATGAGATCAAATAATCAACTATCCAAATGCTTCCTTCCTTCCATGGTTTGAGTAAGGAAGATCCATATAAGCATGTGGATGAATTTTTGTCTCTGTGTACCACATTCAACATAGCTGGACTGGGTCCAGAGGCAACTAAGCTTAGGCTCTTTCCTTTTTCATTAAAGGACAAAGCTAGAGCACGGTTGTCTATGTTGGCACCAAATAGTATCACTTCTTAGAATGATTTGCAGTGTCAATTTTTAGCCAAATACTTCCCTATGTCTAAAACAAGCCAATTTAGACAAAGTATTATTTCCTTCTCACAAAACTCAACTGAAACTTTCCATGAAGCATGGGAAAGGTTTAAGGAACTTTTAAGGCAATGTCGTCATCATCAAATTCCCCGATGGTAGCTTGTTGAAAGCTTCTATCAAGGAATTGATCAAAAGGGCAAGAATATGGGAGATGCTTCCTGTGGAGGTACCTATTTACAAAAAATAGTTGAGGAGGTTTGGGACTTATTTGAAGTAATTGGTGAAAATTCAACTCAACAGGAATCTTTGTCAAGAGACATTGAGAATCCTGTTCGGGTGAACAATCAGCAAACCACCAAAGGAAAGATTTATGAGGTGAATGAGTTGGAAAGAAAGATGGATAATTTAACGACAAAGTTTGATAGATTGATGGACTCACTTAAAAATCCAATGGTTGCAAGAGTAGAGGAGGCATGTCTGATATGCCAGTCCCCTACTCATTCACTTGACCAATGTCCAGCTGCACCACAGTTCCTAGATTTAGTGGTGGAGCAAGCTCATGCTGCCCAATCATTTGGACAGATGTAGTCAAATGAATATCCATGCAGAGGGCACCCCAATTTGAGGTGGAGCCAGGGGAATTATCAATCACAACAGCAGTGGCAACCAAAGAACCAAATGCCTTTCAAAACTGCTCAGCCTTATCAGCAGAATTTTTATGCCAAGCCAAATTTTCAGCAGCCCATTCCACAACAACCTGTACAACAATCTGCTCCAGTCGAAGCCCCTTCCAGATCCCCTTCTTTTGAAGATCAAGTCCTAAATTCACTCCAGAATTTAAGATCTTTAACTCAGACTGTGAACTTTCACAGTCAGAGCATAAAGAAGATTGAAGAAACATTGGATCAACTCTCAAATACTTTGGCAAAAAGAGAGGAAGGAAGGCTACCTAGCCAACCTTTGAACAATCCTAAAGGATAGTTCATGGTTGGAGAGGCTTCTATTTCACATGAAGAAGTAAAAACTGTCACTACTTTGAGAAGTGGAAGAATTGTAAATAACAATGTGGGTACTGATAAGGAAGAAGAAAAAATTGAGGAAACTGCTAGAGATATGCAGCAGGAGCAGCATGATGTTAGCATTGGGGGTGTTGATATACCTCAGAAAAATCAAAAAAATGAAAAACAGAAAAATCAAAAATATGCTAATAATGATTCTAGAGCTGTAAATGAAGGACTAGTTCCTCATTTACCATTCCCTCATGCCATGAAATCTGCTTCTCCTTTTAATAAAAGAAACAAAAAAATAGAGGAAATGATGGAGACTTTCAAGCAAGTCAAGATAAATCTACCTTTGCTTGATGCAATCAAACAAATCCCAGCATATGCAAAATTTTTGAAAGATATTTGCACTCATAAAAGACAATCTAGGATACAATTATCCAAGAAAGTCTTTACTGTGGAAAAAGTTAATAAGGTTTTGTCCATTACCACACCTCCTAAACTTCAAGATCCTTGAACCCCCACAATCCCTTGCTTTATTGGGGAACATACCATTGAAAAGGATTTATTAAATTTGGGTGATAGTGTCAACCTACTTCCATATTCTGTATATGAGAAACTAGGTTTGGGAGAATTAAAACCCACTCATGTGGTGTTACAACTAGTAGACAGATCTGAAAGAAAGCCAGTTGGGATGATTGAGGATGTGTTGGTAGGGGTAGATAAGTTTGTCTACCCTGCTGATTTTTTGGTATTGGACATGGAACCTACAAAAAGCAAAACTTCCATCCCTGTTATTTTGGGAAGACCATTTCTGGCTATAGCCAATGCTTGCATTCAATGCAGGTCTGGTATTATGGAAGTCTCTTTTGGAAATATGAAGGTGAAATTAAATGTTTATAATGCAGTCACATAGCCTCAATTCAGTTCTGAGGAATGTTTTTTTGTTGATTTGTTGGATGAACTGATGGAAGAGACTCTACCACAGTTTTTGCAGTGTGAAGATTTTACCACAGACTTGAAAAATGCTTGGAAAAATACTATGGAAGAAACGATCTGTACCTTAAAGTCTGAGGAAGAAAATGTTGTACAAGGAACTCATAATCAATCAGCAAGTTTCTTTTCATGGAAACCTGTTATTCTTCCTCTTCCACAAACAGCTAAGGTACCTTTGCTACCTTCTTTTCTCAGCCCACCTGATGTAGAACTGAAGCAGTTGCCAAAAAATTTGAAATATGTGTTTTTAGGAGACCATAAATTATTGCCTGCGATTATTTCTTCCTCCCTCACAAAGGAGCAGGAGGAAGAGTTGTTGATTGTATTGAAACAACATAAGAGGGCAATTGGCTGGACTATTGCTGATTTGGGAGGAATCAGTCCAGCTATTTGTATGCATAAAATCCATTTGGAAGAAGATGCAAAACCTTCTAGGGAAATGCAGAGGAGGTTGAACCCTCATATGCAAGAAGTGGTCATGAAAGAGGTTGTTAAGTTGTTGGATGCAGGGGTCATTTACCCCATTTCAGATTCAGCTTGGGTGGCACCTACACAGGTGGTACCTAAGAAATCTAGGATCACTGTTGTAACCTTAGATTCTGGTGAGCTTATGTCAACCAAACAAACAACTGGTTGGAGGGTCAGTATTGATTACAGATAATTAAACTCAATGACCAGAAAAGACCATTTCCCTCTCCCATTCATTGATCAAATTCTAGATAAGCTAGCAGGAAAAGCCTATTACTGTTTTCTTGATGGTTACTCTGGTTACAACCAGATTCCTGTGTACCCACAAGATCAGGAAAAAACCACATTTACTTGCCCTTTTGGCACTTTTGTCTATAGGAGAATGCCTTTTGGTCTTTGTAATGCTCCTGCTACCTTTCAAAGATGCATGTACTCCATTTTCTCTTACATGATTGACCAATTTATGGAGATTTTAATGGATGATTTTTCAATATATGGAGACAGTTTTGCCCAGTGTTTACATCATCTCAACTTAGTGTTACAGAGATGTGAAGAAACCAATCTAGTTTTGAGCTGGGAGAAGAGCCATTTCATGGTCACCCAAGGCATTGTCCTTGGCCATGTTGTCTCCCACAAGGGCATTGAGGTGGATAGAGCTAAAATTGATTTAATTGCACATTTGCCACCTCCTAAAATTGTTAAACAAATCAGAAGTTTTCTGGGGCATGTTGGATTTTACAGAAGGTTCATTGAGGACTTCAGTAAAATTTCCAAGCCTCTTTGTCATTTATTATGTCAAGATGTCCCTTTTGTTTTCAACAATGAATGTTTGAAGGCATTTGAATTCTTAAAAAATTGTTTGAATTCATCTCCAACATTACAATCTCTAGATTATTCACTGCCTTTTGAGTTGATGTGGGATGCATCAGATTATGCTTTGGGAGTTGTTCTTGGGCAGAGAAAGGATAAGCTGCCTCATGCCATAGCTTATGCCAGTAGATCAATGATTGATGCACAGCTCAATTACACAACACCTGAGAAGGAGCTATTGGCAATAGTTTTTGCTTTGGAGAAATTCAGGTCATATGTTTTGGGTTCACAAATTGTGGTGTTCACTGACCACTCAGCCTTGAAATACCTTCTGTCTAAGAAGGATACCAAACCAAGATTAATCAGGTGGATCCTCCTATTACAGGAGTTTGATTTACAGATTAAAGATAAAAAGGGTGTGGAAAATATGGTGGCTGACCACCTGTCTCGAATTATAACTGCTGAGATTGATAAGCTACCTATCAATGAATCTTTCCCTGATGAGCAACTTTTTGCTATCAATATACACACCCCTTGGTTTGCAAACATAGTAAACTTTTTGGCTACTGGAAGAATTCCTCAACATTGGAATAAAATGGATAAAGATCTTTTCTTCTCAAAGGTTAAACATTTTATTTGGGAGGATCCTTATCTGTTCAAGATTTGTGCAGACCAAATAATTAGAAAATGTGTCTCTGAAGAAGACTTTCATCACATACTTTCTATGTGTCATGAGCAGGCTTGTGGAGGTCATTTTAGTGGAAATAAAACAGTTGCAAAGGTTTTGCAGTGCGGATTTTATTGGCCTACACTTTTCAAAGATGCTCTGCAGCACTGTAAGACTTGCCAGAACTGCCAGAAATTGGGTAGCATTTCTAAGAGAAACTCAATGCCATTATAGCCTATTTTGGTAGTTGAATTGTTTGATATTTGGGGGATAGATTTCATGGGCCCCTTTCCTCCTTCAAATGATTGTAATTTCATCTTAGTAGCTGTAGATTATGTATCCAAATGGGTTGAAGCCATAGCTACTCGAACCAATGATCATAGAGTGGTTCTGAAAATTTTAAAGGATAACATCTTTTCCAGGTTTAGTTCCCCCAGAGCTATTATCAGTGATAGGGAAACCATTTTTGTAATAAGCATTTTGAAGCTTTATTGAAAAAATACTCTGTGACTCATAGAGTAGCTACTCCATATCATCCACAGACCAGTGGACAAGTGGAGATTTCCAATAGAGAAATCAAACATATACTGGAAAAGACTGTGAGAAAAGACAGAAAGGATTGGTCTTTTAAACTGAATGATGCATTATGGGCATACAGGACAACTTACAAAACCCCAATTGGTATGTCCCAATTTAGATTGGTCTATGGCAAAGCATGTCATTTACCAGTGGAGTTAGAATATAAAGCCTTTTGGGCTATTAAAACATTGAACATGGATCTGACTACTGCTGGTAATCACAGGAAACTGCAACTTGCTGAGTTGGAGGAGCTGAGAATGGATGCATACACCAATTGAAGATTTTACAAAGAGAAAGTTAAAGCATTCTATGATAAAAATCTGTTAAGAAAAAAATTCATAACTGGTTCCAAGGTATGGTTATTCAACTCAAAACTTAAGTTTTTTCCTGGGAAGCTGAGATCCAGATGGGAAGGGCCATATACTGTCATTCATGCAGCTCCTTCTGGGGCTATTGAAATTTTGGACCCAAGTGATGGGAGAACCTTGAAAGTAAATGGTCAGAGGCTCAAACCATGCATTGAAAATACCCTGGAGCCTGTGCTGACCATCTATCATCAAGAACCTCCCCAAATCTGATGGTATACAATTGTACAATATGTTTTTGTTCTGTAGTTTTTGCATAGTTTTCTTTTTCTCTGTTTTTAGTCATGTTTTTTCTTTTTTCGAGAAGTTTAAATATGTGAAAAATTAATTCGCAAAGTAAAAATTGTCTTTTCGCAAAGTTTAATCTTCTTTTCGAAAAGGATCTGGATCTGCAACGAACTGCTCGAAAACAATGATGTGCTTTTTGAATAGTTGTTCCTGAAGCTATTTGCTTTTCGAAAAGTTGTTTCTGAGGCTATTTGCTTTTCGAAAAGTTGTTTCTGAAGTTATTTACTTTTCGAATGGTACTGATGCCATTCTCTTTTGTAAAAAGTACTGTTTTAAACTTTTCGAAAACTTAAAAATTACTTTGCGAAAATAATTTCGAATATATTTATATCCATTCGAAGAATAGGTTTCAGTTTCAAAAGCCCTCCAGAGCATTTTTTTATTTTTTTTTTCACAGAAAACTCATTTTGTTTCCATCCTTGCGTGCTTTCCAAGTTCAGCCTCAATTTGCTGCATATTTGATTAACGGATTAAGCTTGAAGAGGGGAACTTTTTGCTTCTGATTCTAGCGGATTTCATCAAGCGGTCATCAAGTTCAATTAAAACCCTAGATTTCGATATTTCTCTGTGCATTTCCTCGGTTTCTGTTTTGCTAAGTTAGAAATTGATATCAGCTTTCATTTTGGGAGATTCAAACAAAGATTTTAAATGGGGAAAGCTGAAAAATCACTGGCTGCCATGTTCCCCAAATCTTCTGCTAAGAAAATTAGCAAACCCACCGCAAAAGGAAAAACCAAAACCGCAGCCAAAAGAAAACTATCAATGGATAAAGCTGATAGGATTGAGAAAGGGAAGAAGGTTAGAGATGAGGAACCCATCCCAACACGCTAGTCCCGAGGAGCTTCCTCTGCCTATGCATTTAGTCGCCAAAATCCATTCATTGAAGCTCAGAAGTTGATTCCTGAGCTTACTGTTGATGAGAACTTTTTCTCCAACAAACCGGAATGTCAGCTATCTTTGAAATACATTAGGGATGCCTCACTGAGCAATATCCTTACCCCTCTGCTAGAGAAAATTTATCCGCGAATGGTGAGATTATGGTACCAAAACTTGGTAAAAGTGACGAAAGGATCTTGATGTCCCTACTCTTGTTATTTTTATTGATGATTGTGATCTAACTGTCACTTATGAAGACATTGCGAATACTTTGGCGATACCTATTCTATATGACCCTGCTGGTCCATTGGTGCACTGAAGCGACCTCTTCGAAAAATGGCACATTTAACCCGAGGGATAGTTGGAACTGGACAATCCATAATGAGGAGAGACCTAGCACCTCAATTTTTACTGATGGATTCAATTTTGAGGGGAAGTTTTCATGTCACGGGGCACAGCCAGGAAAGAAGGACACTAATTTTAGAGGCTCTCTGTCATTTTTCTAAGGGGCAATTTTTCAATGCCCCTATGTTGATTTTTGAAGCCATGGCTGATATTAGTGCCAAGTTGAAAAAGGAGCAGAAATTAACTGGAATACCATTTGGTAGGCTGATCACAGCCCTACTAAGAGCTAAGTTTGACATTGATGAGCAGGAGCCATTTGAAGTTATATCTCCTCATACTTTTGGGAAAAAGGCTTGGACTACAAGCCAAGCAATGCTGAACAGAATGATAGAGGAAGGTGAACCTACCATACTTGCAGTTGCTACTGAACATGCAGCTGCTACTGAACCTGCAGTTGCTAATGAACCTCCCATATATGAGCCTGCACTACTGGTTCTAAAGAATGAACTGTCGACGGTGACATTGAACAAGTTGTCCTTCTTGTGGTGACCAGCTCTTCAGCTGCACCCATTCTTGAAGAAGTTGTCATCTTACCCTCCTCACCTAGCCCAGCTCTTGCCACTTCACCCATTCCAGCAGTCCCATCGCCCATAACCACCATTATCCCAATTGCAGACTCCCCCTCTACACCAACCACTCCAGCCATACTCACACCACCAATTTCTCCCAACAATGCCCAAGACATGGCCACAAATTTTATTGAACAATCTCCTAGCACTCCTCTTCTCCAAAGCCTCTGCTCATTCAATACACAGGTAACTCATAACCCTGAGATGTTCACTACCGAGGCTTATTCATCATTGATGGGGTCTATTTTTGAAAACATTGGGCTTGAATCTGTACCTATACATGCCCCTCCTCCTTTCACTCATTTGGCTACTTCACCTTTTACAACCATTTCACCCATTGCACCTCAACCATCTACTTCAGTTATACCAGCCCCTATTCTGCATACCACACCCACACCTGAGTCAATTAGCCAAATACTTACCTTTCTCCAATCCATTCAAGCACAACTACAGATTAACACATACAATTAGTCTGTGATAAATGCCCTTCTCCAAACCTTAGCCTCCTCATCCCACACAACTACCTCAGCCACTGTACCTGCTGTTGATAGCCATGCTACCCAAACCGACCCTGAGGTAGTATTTGTTGATCCACCCACCATCACCACTACTAGCCATGCTACCCAAACAGAACCTGAGGTAGCTCTTGTTGAGTCCCCTTCACCTCTCCTCACTTTCTCTGGTCAAGCCAATCAGACAGACCCTGAGATTATTCTGTTGGATTCCTCTTCTCCCACTCCCACTGCTGGGATACCTTTGGTCCCCTACCACTCCATTCCCATTCCCAGATTTGCTGCCCTCAAAAAGGCTACGGAAGAGAACCCATATTTTCGTCGTGATGTCCTAAAAGGGTTAGCTGATTTGCAATCTTACATTAGAACCCCTTATGAGAACCAAATTCGGAAATTAGAGTTGTTCATGAAATTTGAGAGAGAGAAAATGCAGGACCTGCTGGGTCAAACTTTTCAGATGGTTAGGAGTGAGCAGCACAAGGTGACCATGTTGGAAGCACAGCTTGAACAGGAAAAACTGAGGACTACAAGAGTTGAAAAGTACATTGGCCTCACCAAAAAAATCAAATCAGAGGAATACACTGAGCTGCAAAACACAATCCAGGAGAAGGCCAAATCGAGTTCAGACTCCAATACTGACTCTAGTTCTGACTCTAACAGTGATTCCAGTTCTGATCCCATTGAACCAACTTATGATACAGATTTTGACCCCAATTATTAGATCACATTGTACTTATCTGTGTTACGAGTTTGTAATATAAAATTCTGGTTTTTCTTATGTTAATCAGTAATTACTATGCATTTTTGTTCTTTCTTCTTGTCATTATGATTTCTGCTTGATTGTTTCTCTTCTTTGCTTCGAACCAGTGCAGACCCTGCTCACCATAGGCTTGGGGGTGTGGTAGAAATGTCAATAATTGAGTTAACATCAATGCAGCTTATGATCAGCAGAATTTTATTTTTGAAAATGAAGTAATTTCACACCTGTTGTTTTGAAAATGAGGAAGTTAAAATCTTGCTTTTAAAATTGATTTCTAGTGTAATTCTAATACTTTCATGAAGTGAATGTCAGAAAATTTCTAAAAGAAAATTGATGTTGTAGTAAACCTAAAAAGAGAGAAAACAGTGATGATATACTTCCGGAATTTGATAGAAAACCACACCTAGTGAGATTATGGCCTGCAGAAATGTATTCTTTGGAGGTATGAATTGGCAATTTTTTTTGCTCTTGGGACTGTTTGAACCTGCTTATTTTCACTAGAAATTACACATATTCAAATTAAAATAACTTGACAGCAATCGTGAAATTAAAGACATGATGTAAGGCCTCCTTTTGGACAGTTTGAACCTTATAAAGCCGCACCTTTTGAAACTGCCCTTGATACACACCATTTGAGCTTTATAAATCTAAGATTTCTTTGAAGCCTCATCAAATAACCTCATCAAACTCATTTAGCCTAACCCTCACTCTGAGAAGTCAGAAGATAAAGGGAAGGAAGCTGAAGAAAGGAGAATTGAGTAACAGTTTGATAAAAGAAGATGAATCATAATTAAAGGCAATGATGTATCAGCAGAAGAAATGTGGCATTCCAGTCAATGTTACTTTGAAAAAAAGAAAAGAAAAGGGAAGGCATTTCATTGGAAGTTTGAAATAGAAAGAGAAAAAGATGGCCACTTTGGCTCTGAAAATTCAAAGAAGAAGATGAAATTGTGCTGAATTGAAGAAGGTGTGTCTATCACCTCCTTACCTTGACTGACTTCTCAATTTTGAACTCCATTCCACCCCTTTATTCTTGATGAATTTCACCCATAAGCCACATTACAACCCAAGTAAAGTCCTTGTTGATCAATGATGGATTGAGCTGTCACATGGAGATAAGGACTTATGTAATCTATGGTGAAAAGAGCAGTGAATTCAGAACTAAAAAGCAATGCCTATGCTCATGCTTACAGTCCTATTTGAGTCAGAATCGCTCTTGAGCCGTGTGAAATAGTACAACCCTCTTACTTGCAAGTTGAGTGAAAATCCTGGAGAGAGTTGGGTTTGAAATCAACTCATTGGGGTAACATCAAAACTGAATTCTCAAATAGAAGGCAAGCTTTTCATTAATTTTTCTTTTAAAAACTTTTTGACACAAATCAAGTGAATGGTAAAAGAATTACAGCAGAATTTCAGTTTTGAACTGATGTTTTTTTTTTTTTTAATCCTCTTATAACTTGACTGATGCAGGTGTGAATAATCTGATTGGATGAAAGTCTATTTTAACAGAACTGCATTGATCTTAACTGATTGATTGAAGAAGTTTTTGGGTACCTTCACTGAAAACCCCCAGGAGACTTCACTCCTCCACTAGGGATCATATAGGGGTTTAAAAGGCTTGTTGCATATGCTAAATGCAACTGTGCTCCCTACAAAAGTGGCTTTTTACTTTGTTTTTAATTTTGTCTTTGCTCAGGGACTAGCAAAGCTTAGGTTTGGGGGTATGTTGAGAACTGGAAAATACCATTTTCCACCCCTTAATCTGGGCCTTGATAGACCCTTGAGAGAACTAAATAAGTGTTTTAAGTGTTTGTTTTACAGCTAACAATAAAGATAGGCTTAACCTTGAAAGTAGCTTAAACGTGCCAAAAAGATGACCTGTCAAAATACCTGAACTGAAGAGGCAAACACTTGGTCTCAACCTAGAAAAGAAGTGTGGAGCAATTCGAACAGAAGAAAGCAGTACAGAGAACTTTTCGTAAAGAATTTGAACTATTCGAAAAGTTTCTGAACTTGTCGAAAAGAAGCTTAACTTTGCGAAAAGAACCAAAAACTCCAGGTTTAGCTTTCGAAAAGCACTCGAACTCTTCGAAAGGATTTCAGACCTATTCGAAAGGAGGAGAACTCCTAGCGAACAGCATTAGAGCTTTGCGAAATGAACTTCAGAAGGCACAGAACTCTGCGAAAAGTCCCCTAGACTTTGCAAAATGATTTTCTGAAGATTCCTAGCATCTGCAAGGGTCATTCAGTAATCTTTTGCACATGCCACAATGCAGATACAAACCAGGAACATTCTAGAAGATTCTGAGCACGAACCAAAGGCATATTCCACCCCATGTGAACACCCAAAGAAGAAATCACCAGATTTTCAAATTGCAATTTGGATCCTTGTGCTCGACTCCTATTGGCTGATATGGATCTAACCAATTCTGATTGGTTGATGCACATCTGAATGGACTTAGGGAAAACTATAAATAGAAGAAGGATTTGCCCAATTTGGGTATCCAGATTTTTAGTTTCATTTCTACTCCCCCATTTCCAAATCAGCTAGCTTGTCTTAAGCCCTTATAATAGCCTAACTTTTACTTGCAATTGAGAGCTGTGAGATACCTCTGAAATTCAAAAGAGAATTGTATTCAAGACTACAAATCTGAGAGCTATTTAAGCTGTGCTCTGTAATTGTAATGGTGAATTTGAAAAGGTTGCTGTAAACCGTACGTTCTCAATTGGATTCGTGTTAAGGGTTCCCTCTGATCTCCTTATTGTACTAGACTCCTTTAGATTTACTGTTTTTCATGCAATTTCCCTTGATTCATTAACCCTGTGGGACTTAGTGTTTGTAAGCTAATCTCTCATAGCATTTGTAGTGATATTTCTTGTTCTGAATTAAGGGTTTAGATTAAAGACTATTGGATGGTCTGTGGCCATTGAAGTGGACAGACCATAGCTATAAGCCTAAATCTAATCCTTGTGTTAGATTTATTTCTCTTACATCTGTGCTTGTAGCCAAATGAAGATTGGATCATCTCTCATTTGATCTGCAGTCATTCTCATTGTGTTTCAAGGACCAAATCAAAGTTAGATATTATTTCTCCATTTTTATAAGTTTACATCAAAATCCCCCCAACTCAGATCTGGATCATTTAGTTTAACTTTTACTTTTATCATTTAGTTAATGTGACAAATTCAACCTCCCATCTTATGTGCTTTGTAGATAGGATAAGAGGCCAGATCAGGTAGCCCATATCTGGAGGTTTATCTTGCATTTTAAAATCAATTCCCTGTGGAAGATCTTTTACTCACTTATATTTTAAAACTTGCTACAATTGGCCCTGATCTTGCAGGCTAATTGAGGTCTCTCTGTGCTGATATTTTCATATTCTTTTAGTAAATTCATCCTTTGTAAGTCTGTTTCCAAAACACAAATAAATCATGCACACTAGACTCAGCAACATCAGTTGCTAGGGCCAGAGCAGCGGAGGATGAGTTATGAGTTCGACTAGCAGAGGCTCGTCAGCTCCTGGTGAGTTAATTTACTGGTTTTAATTCGTCCATGCATTGTATTGGTTTATTCTGGTAATTTTCTTAATGTAGTGGTCTTGTTTTTATCGTGGCTAGTCTGAGAGAGAGTCTGAGTTTGCTCGCCAGGCGGCGATGATCGACCTATTGCGAGACCAGCAGTAGGCGGGTCGTGCGGTGGAGGCTAGTTTACGTTCGGAGATTGAGCGATTGGTAAGTATCTTTGATTGGACTTATCAACTATGGACGATTCGGGGATCCTTGCTAATGTTGGAATATTAGTGGTGTTTTTAGATAGCAGAGTTTTCCGTTGCAGGGCTTCGGCTTGGGCATTTGATCCTTCTTCAGTGGCTTCCTCCAATCGGGAGGATCCAACGATTGCTCGTCTACGGCCTGAGTTGGAGCATTGGGTAAGTTCCATCACTCTTCAGTTTACTTATGTTACTGTACTAGTTTGTTAGGCGTTATTATTATGTTGGCTTGATGGTTTACTAACGTGTGCCGGTGTTTCAGCGTCGAGTTGCTGAGGAATTGCAGATGAGGGAGGTGACCCTCGCCTCTCTACATTTCAAGAGTCAGGTATGATTTAGTGTAATTTAGTTTTGATTATTCATTTCTATTTATTCTAACGCGTTCGTATTGGCTTGTCGTTTATTTATTTTTGTTTATTCAGGCAGTTCCGGACTTCGCTCCTGAGGCTCCTTCTCAGGGGTCCGTTCCTATCCCTACCCAGGTATGTTTTAGTTATTGGGTTCATAAGTTATTTGTTATCATAATATTTATCTGATGCATTTGTTTATTCTCGTTACAGCCGCCTATGTTTGCTGTCCCTTGGGTGCCATCTGTCGATCATGTGACCACAGAGATAGTCGAGCGACTTCTGAGAGAGAGGCTAGATCTGGTATATATATATATTTTTCATTTTTGAGTTTTGTTGTTGTTCGTGCATGCATATGTTTGCTTCTTCTAATTTAATAGAGTTATACAGGTTCATCAGCTCGAGGAGGCACGGCTAGAGGCAGTGCGGGTGCGCGCCACTTCGAAGGTGAGATGGATCCTCGGAGAGGTAGAGAGCCGTGAGGATTTGGTGGTTGAGATGTTGGCCACGCAGAGGAATCATGTGGAGGCAGTAGCAGCAGCGTGTCGAATGACACGGGCAGAGATGCAGGTATCCCTGGATCGGTTACAGTATCGCCTAACGAGGGGCGAGCGGGGGTCGCGCAAGTCGGCTAGTTATCGTGATGGTTCCGTCATTCGAGGGAGTCATGCGAGGCTTCCTCCTCATTCTCAATCGAGGCGGTCGGCCAGTCAGGCTAGTGAGGGTGGTTCGGTGGCAGGTCCTCGCCATTTAGAGGTTTCGAGGACTCTGAGTGCCAGGATTGTGTTTTCAGACGATCAGTCTACGGACCTCCGGGTTGACGATACCGGTGATAGCGGCGCTCGCCCTCCTCAGCGGCAGCGTAGAGATTAGGGGTGTGTGTGCATTTGTTTATATTCGTTGTATGTGCGTTGTATATAGGGGGAGTGCCCCTAGTGACAAATGTGAAGAAAAAAGAAAGAATTTTTTTTTTTTGGTACATGTCTATATATATATAGGGATTTTTTGTTCAGATGTACATGATTTGCTTCTCCTCTGATTTCCATTTGGTGTTTTCTTTTTGCCTTCAATGCCATCAGTCGTCACTGGGACTTGGATGCTCTCTGAGCTGGCCTGGTGCTAGTTTGAAGGTCGCTTTATGCCTGCACATGTAAAGGTAATGCTATCAGTAGTTTTGTTCTCCCCTTGAGGTTGTCAAGGGGAAAATATCTCGATCGAGGTGCAGTGATAAAAGGTGGATATAAGCCTCTTTTTTTTTTTCTCTTCTTTTTTTTTCTTCTTTTTTTTTTACTTTCTCTCTTTTCTGCTTTTTTTCTTTTTCCTTTTTTGAAATAATAAATAGTGCAACAGGGAAAGCAAATGACAATAGAGATGATGACAAATAAAAATAAATAATAAATTAAAAAATGCCCCAACGTAGAAGCGTGGTCGAGCTTGCAGTATAGTATTTTGATAATGCTATCTGAACGGCATCTTCATCATTCTTCATCTTTTGGTGGTCGGGTCGGCGCATTCAGTATAGCTTACCTTCTTTTTCCATAAAAAAAAAAATTCCCCAGCTAGTGGATGCAATGGAGCTTCCCTGAGCCTTAGATAAGCATTTTGGGTCTATAAGTAGTCATGGGTATTAGGTGAATTAGTCTTGCAGAAAAGTGCATCGGTATTGTCTCCGAACCGGGGGGAGGTCCTTCGATTAATAGCGTACAGGGGTCTATCTTAGGGTATTGATTATCCTATTTTATGGTTATTCGAGAAAAGCATGGTAAGTATAATGGGTGATTGCATCAATCGTCATTCAGTGGTTTTCAGTTTCATTCCTAGGAATATCCTGTGAAGTCTCAGATTCATCGTCCAAAATAAAACTACAAGGGGGAGAGGTAAGGCTTAGTGATATGGGGAATAGTTCGTAACTAATACCTTTCGAAAGGGGTAAGTAACAATCTTCTCCTTTGAGGGGTATGGAATGCCATGATCGAGCTCTTTGTCATGTTTCGGTACCATCAAAATCTCACATTCTATGGCTAGCAGGGGTTTATCCTCCTCCGCCACCTTACGATGACATCTAGTAGTATGAGAATATCAGGGATGCCCTCGCAGCTTGCTTATACACTTCCAATAAAATTACTGGAGATGCCCTCACGGTCTACTTATGCTTCCTTGAGTTTATTGACTTGTTCATTCATCGTGATGCTCTCTCGCTCGATATATATTTTTTTGTGTACATTTTTTTGAAAGTATCCTGCTGGCGCAAGAATGATGAGTTTCGATTGAACTTAACATCTTCATTTTTTTTTCTCTAACATCTCCTCCAATGGCAGGGATAGTGAATGAGAATCGGGTGTTTCTTACACTTTTGAAAAAAGTTTAGGTAGGTCACTAATCCTTCAATCAAATCGCCTGAGTGTAAATGGTGGGCTACAAGTTAGAGATTTTTAAGGATATTCTGAGGATTAAAGATATACGACCAATGGATGGATCGTGATGACTACGAGGATGATAAGTATAAGTATTTTAACCACAGGATATGATAATCATAAGACTAAGGATAGTATTTTCTAAGGTACATGACATTCCAGGGGCTAGGGAGTTCTTCCCCATCTTGGTTCGCCAATTTGTATGCGTTGCGGCTGTTATAACATAAGGGCCTTCCCAGTTCAGTTTCAGTTTTCCTTTTGGATGGACGTATTTGGAAGGCATAACTTTCTTTAAGACTGGCTCGTCAATATTAAAGGTTCGTTCAAGGACTTTCTTATCGTAGGCCCTGGCCATTCTCCTTTGATATACCTGAGCTTGATTAGCTGCCCTTAGGCATGTTTCATCGAGTCGCTCTAACTGAGCAAGTAAAGAAATTCTCATCTCGTCTAAGGATGGGTCATCATCAAGTTGAATGCTTAAAGATAGGACTTGTATCTCATATGGTAGGACTGCCTCCATCCCATAGGTGAGGAGGTAGAGGTCCTATAGGCCCAGTGCTTGACATTCGAGCTAGTCAGCTCCATTGCTTGTTTCCACAGTTCATTTTAGGATTCGAATCAGAGTCTTGTTCTTAGCTTCTGCTTGTCCATTGCCTTGAGGGTAGAATGGCGATGAGTGGCACAAATTAATGTCATACTTCTTGTATAACTTCTTCGTCTTTTTCGCAATGAAGTGCAGTTCGTTGTCGGTGATGAACATTCTGGGTAGTCCAAATTGGGTAATGATATTTTGAACTATAAACCTCGCGAGCATCGAAGCGGTGATTCGGACATAAGACTCGGCCTCTGCCCATTTGGTGTAGTATTCGGTCGCTGTAAGTATGAATGCATGCTTGTGTGTATTCCCAATGGTGTCTGTAAATAGTCTGATGATGTCAAAGGCTCGCATCAAAAATGGCCACGCAAGGTCATGGTGTTTAGTGCAACTGATGGAGCTTTGATAAGTGCAGCATGCTCTTGACATTATTTGTAGGATTGAACGTAGAGGTGGCAGTCTCTTATCATCGTCGGCCAGAAGTAACCTTGTCGTGTAACTTGATCGGCGAGTCTTTGTCTAACAGAGTGGGCGCCGTAGGCGCTGGCGTGTGCTTCTTAGATGATGTATTATCCTTCAACAATCATAACGCATCACAACAGTACTCCTTTGGTGAAGGCTTCTTTGTATAATGTTTCACCGTATATACTGGATCGGGAGCACCGATTTCTTATAGTCTTTTGTTCGATCTTCGTGGCATATGGGGGAATGTGTTGATGTTTTAAGAAATTCCAGATATCAAAATACCATGGCTGTCCATCGTCAGTTGGTGATTTCTTAAATCTAAATGTAGCGACTTCGGCTTCTGTTTCAGCGTGATTTTTTAGAGTGATTATTATTTTTTGATTTCGTACTGGCAGGGAGAACTGATAGTGCCCTTGTAATGGTCCATGCTACTTTGTGGGCGAGTAATGTTAATCTTTTAATGAAGAAGGTCTTAGTATTTTGGCTGATAGGTCTCTAGATGACAGAGGCTAGTGTGGCTAAAGAATCTGCTAACTCATCTTCTAATCTAGGGATGTGTGTGAAAGAGATCTTTTCAAATTTCTTCACCAAATATTGGGCGGTCTCTAGGTATCTCATCAATCTCCTTTCCTTAGTTTTCCATTCTCCAATGACTTGCGAGATTACTAGTTTAGAATCGCCTATGGTCTTTAACTACTTGACACCTAATTGTAGCGCTGTCCGTAATCCAGCTATAAAAGCTTCTTATTCTGTAATATTATTGGTAACATGGAAGTCTAATTGAAAAGCTTTGGATATCACCACTCCTTCTTGGCTTAGAAGAACTATTTCGATGCCCTTCCCTTTATGATTTAGAGCACCGTCGAAATAGAGAGTCCATGAGGTTTTATTGGGCTCTTCGTCATGAATTGTGAGTAAGTCTTCATCGGGGAAGTCCGCGTGTATAGGTTAATCGTTCAGGAGTGGAAAATCTGTAAGGTAATCTGCAATGGCTTGTCCCTTGATCAACTTCTGGGTGATGTAAGTGATATCAAACTCTTGTAATAGCATATGCCAACGAGCGATCTTCCCTGATGTGGCAGGCTTTTCAAATATGTACCTCAGAGGATCCATTCGGGCTAGCACTAATATCTTATGTGCTCTGAAGTAATGTCGCAATTTAGTTGAAGCCCATACCAATGTGAGGCATGTCTTCTCCATAGGGGTGTACTTTCGTTCGTATTCGACCATCGTTCTACTAAGGTAGTAAATGCCCTTCTCTCTCTTGCCATCTTCTTTATATTGTCCTAAGATTACTCCCATCACTTTATCGTTTGCTAAAAGGTATAGAATTAGGGATCTTTCGAGAACTGGTGGCAATAGTATTGGCAGGTTAAGGAGGTATTTTTTAATATTATCGAAAGCTTGCTGGCATTGGTCATCCCATTTATACTCAATTCCTCCTTTAAGTAGTTTGTAGAAAGGATCGCATCGATTTGAATGCTGAGAGATAAATCTCCTGATGAATTGCAATCTTCCTACCATTCCTCGTAATTCCTTAATATTGTTGGGAGGTGGCTTCTCTAAAATGGCTCACACTTTCACAGGGTCGACTTCAATCCCTCGGTTGCTAACTAGAAAACTAAGTAATTTTCCGAAGGTGACTCCAAAAACACATTTCTTAGGATTCAGTTTTAGTTGATATTTCTTAGCTCTCTGTGGCACTAGCCGAAGGGCTTCAGCATGTCCTACTCGCATATGAGACTTCACTAATATGTCATCGACATAAACTTCTACACACTTATGCATCATGTCGTGAAAAATAGCCATCATGACGCTTTGATATATGGCTCCTACATTCTTGAGCACAAAAGGCATGATGACGTAGCAGTAAGTCTCCCATGGGGTGGTGAAGGAAGTCTTCTCTTGGTCAGACTCTGCTAACTTGATCTGATTATATCCAGAGAATTCATCTATGAAAGACATCATCTCATGTCCAACGGTGTCGTCAACAAGAGTGTCAATATGTGAGAGTGGGAAGTCATCTTTTGGGCATGCCTGATTAAGGTTTCGAAAGTCAATGCAAACCCGTACCCTGTCGTCTTTATTGGTGACTGGTACTATGTTGGTGACCCACTTGGGATAGAGGACAACTCGGATGAATTTAGCTTTGTGTAACTTGTCAACTTCCTCTTTGACTTGAAGGGCGGTTTGGGGGTGCATCATGCGAATTTTCTGCTTAACAGGTTTCGCATCAGGTTCTAAGACAAGACGATGTTCTACTTGGCTTGGGTCTAAACCCGGCATGTCCTCGTAGGACCATGCGAAAGAGTCGAGATCTTCCTATAGGATTTGTACAATCTATTGACGCTCTCTAGAATTGAGCGTCGCACTAATTAATAGTTTCTTGGGCTTCTCGTTGGTGCCAAAATCGATTTCCTCTGTGGGTTCAGCAGCAGCCCGGGTTTATTCATCAAAATATTTAATAACCCGCTAAAAGTCCTGAGTCTCATCAGGCCTGGTGTTCCTCCTTCATCCTCGATAAGCTCATATACCGCGAAATTACTATGTTGGGGATTTATTTTTATGCAAGAGAACTCTTCATCGGCGCAATTTATGATTGAAAGATCTTTGGCAAAGTGAAGGTCAAGGCTATTAATTCTTCTCTCGAAGTCATGCAGTATCTCTTTCGGTATGATGACTGGCTTATTAGTTAGCCTGAAGGCTTTGCGTCCTTGCAAGCGAGACGGGTCAGGAGTTAGAGGAGGGAAGTCCCTTTGTTGACTATAGACTTGAGTTGGGATAAAGAGTTCCCTTTATTTTTCAAGGTTTTCTGATCTTTTTGGGTTTTGTGTTTCTAGTTTTTTAGGGTTTTCTATATTTTCTATTTTTTTGATCTTTGATAATAAATAAGGTATAGGGTCGGTGGCCTCAAGAGGCACCAAGAGAGTCGTTTCCTCTAGTTGAGGGAGCGAGATGGCTGCGGGAGCCATTCGGGCGATCCTTCGTGGAATGCGGACTTGTTGCAAATTTGGCATTTTTTTTTTGAGTCCTCATCCAATGGGATCTTTTGAATAAGCAATGCTGAAGATAGGGATATCATAGTTTGAGTTTCCTCTACTAGGTTGATTGTCTCTTCCCTAAAGAACCTCGAGAGATCATAATCGATTGAACGATCGTTGTTGGAGTTATGAGATGATTGTCCTTCCCGTGAGGGGAAATCTCCTAAAGGGTCCCCAGGGGGAGGGAAATCTTTCCCTTGATCTTCATGATATGTTGGGATGAGCGCACATGCTCGGCAGTGGGGCTGGTAATGGTAAGAAATGTAAGGAGATTCCCAAGGACATTCCCATCCTTCCAAGTTATGGTCGATGATATTATTCAACTCACTCTCTAAATCTGATAAGGTGTGAAGTTCTAGGTTGGCTTGCTCTACCAATTCGAGTGCAGGGAGTTCTATCCAGTAGTCCTCAACATCATTTGGTGGAGGTCGTCACTCTTCCTCGAGTGATTGCTAAAATATTTAGAGTTGTGGTGCATATGGGGACGAAGGAGCGTTTAATTCAAACTCCTCTTCAAACTGTAGGAGTGGGACGTGGGTGTTTCCTCTTGAGTCGAATAACTGACCATCGGGTCTTCTCTCTTCTGGTGCCAAGAGCAAGGCTGGTGGATTACTGGTCGTGCATATGGTTGTAGGGTCGGCTCCGCCCACCTTGATCGTTATAGGATGTGTGATCTTGCTAGCAAATTGCTCTAGTATGCGAGTGCATGCTTCGCACCAAGGTTGATATGGGTGAAAGATACAAGGCGAGTCCCACGGGCATTCCCATCCTCCAAGGCCGAGGCAAAGGTGGATGCTATATGAATTAATAGTTTCTTGCAAGGTGTCATCCCATTCTCATGGCGACCGTGAGTGTTTTTCATCATCTCATAAGGTCGCTATGTGAAAATCTTCGTCATCCGTAGATTCCCAATCCTGTAATTGCGGTTTGATTTCTGGAGGTTTTTCTTTCTTCCTTCTATGAGATTTTTAGTGTCAAACAAAGATTTGACTCCTTCGAGGGGTTCGTCGATATCATCATTCAAGTTTGTCAAATCATTGAATGCTTTGGATATTATTTCAATTTCGGTCTCTTGGGGTTTGGTGAAGGATACTCCCTTCTGCTCCGTATCCGAGTCCGGTGTGGGGGACGTATCCGAGCCGTCATAGGCTATGAGCGAGCCGTCATGGGGCACATCCCTCATTTCGGTCTCTTGGGGTTTGGCGAAAATATAGGTTTCACATGCCCTTACTTATCCTTACCGAGTCCGGTGTGGGGGACGTATCCGAGTTGGTACATAAGATCCCACCCTTTCATCACGGTTGGGTTGATGTCATATAGTCTAGCGAGGTCTGGGCCAACCTCCCTCCTCATTAGCTCTTGTTGTCGCTCTTGGTGAAAACCAGGAAGGGCAGGGAGCAGACTCCTGCGACAGTTGCTTCATCAGGAATTCGCATCTTTTGGATGTGACCTATGTTTAGTACAGATTCATGGGCCATCAGAATACTTGCCGCACAATCGGTATCCATCTCTTGAAGAGGTGCATCAGCGTATATACGGATGATGGAGTCCTCAGACGAGAATTTAATGCATCGATGGTATGTGGACGCGACAGCCTTCATTGATTCTAATCATTTTCTGCCTAAAATGAGATTATATGTGCTAGCGGAGTCAGCAACATGGAACATAACATATTTTGTCACGGGTCCAAGGCGGACCTGAAGTTTGATAGTTTCTTTTACGAAATGATGCGAGCCGTCATAGGCTATGAGCGACAAGGCCGAGGGCCTGACGTCTTGTTCTGTGTATTCAAGTGTTTTCAATGTAGTGAGAGGGCAAATATTGAGTCTCGTGCCTATGTCGACTAGTGCATGGGGCACAGAGAACCCTCTGATTATGACCGTAAGATATATGGGGGCAGTGCTCCCGCGAAGTGACTCCTTAGGCATGTCTGCATCTGTGAATGTGAGGGCGAGAGGTTGTGCCATGAAAGAGGTAATTTGATGAAACTCATCCAGGGTCGTGTCTTCGTCCACTTGAGTGTCCTCGAGTTTCCTTATTAACAGTCGATAATGATCAGGCGACTTCTTGATGAGTTCTAGTATAGATATCTAGGCTGAGATCTTTTGGAGATGTCGTAACAAATCGTACTCTTTCCCTGGCTCAAGTGTTATTTCTTTGCCCGGTCGATGGGCCCTAGGTGCAGGTGGTTGTGGTATGGGAATTGGTGGTGGGATGACGTGCGGTGGGGGTGGTAAGTCAACTTCCCTTTCTCTCGTGTTCCCCTTGGGTAGTCATGCATGCGTGAAATTTTTATTCCACGGGAAAGGGGGAGGTGGATAGTTGGTTCCTGACTTGAGAATAGGGTAGGTCGGTTGCTGGTCGAACCTATCATGCCTCGATGTCGGTGCATTTGTGAAGCAAGTGAAGTTAAAGGTCAGTGTGTGTGTCCGTATGGTACTACTCCAAGGTGGGAGGTATTGTGTGATCCTCTTCCTCTAAGAAAGTGGAGACCAACGTCTTGCATGCCTTTAGGTATTCTTTTCATTCACTTTGGTCTTCATCTGATGGATACTCAATTCTGGCTTCACTCTCTTGGTTGGGAGTCGTGTGGGTGACACTGTCTATTCCTACGACAGTCAGAATGACGGTTTGGAGAGCATAGTCTCCACACTTAGATTCAGAGTTGGGTGAAGGGAGTGGCAACACTAGTGATTCGAGGTTTGGCGGGGTCAATGGCTCTAGTGGGGAATGATGGAGGAATGACCTCCTGGCCCTGAAGGAATGGACTCCTATTTGAGTAAACTTTGGATATGGAGGCAGGATCGGTGGTGCGATCCGTGTGATCAAGGCAGAGTGGTGTAAGGAGGATGAAGTTCTTATAGGGGTAGTAACAGCGTCGGAGGGTAGGATATGATTGATTAATGTCGAAGGCTGGAAATAAGGTTGATTGGGGAGATCTACAGTAGTGACCTAGGCTGGTGTCCCTCGGTTGTGGTTGGGCATGGGGTTATTTATGATCCCTAAATTCTATTGGGTTGATTGTTATTAGGGTTAGGGTTCCTAAGCACTTCGTAATCAATTTGATTTCGATCGTTCATATCATAGATCACGTCCCTGAGAACCCAACAGTCCTCTAGGTTGTGTCCCGCGTACTGATGGAAAGAACAGTATTTACCATAGCCGAGATTTGCAGGCCATGGCCTAGGTTTTTCTTGTTGGAATCGTAAGAGATTTTGGGTGCTAAGGAGGCAGAAAACATTGGAAATAGTATCAGAAAAAGGGGGATAGTGTTCCCGCTTTGGCTGGTAGGGTCCCCTAGTTGGGTTAAAGTTCTGAGGTGGAGGTACGCTATTATAATTCGATGCATGGGCCAGTCAATTCTGTGCTGCGTTTTGGGCCTGATAAGCATTAGGGTATTGGTTTTTATTTTGATATTAGCCTTGGTTTTGGTTTTGGCCCTGGTTCTAGTTTGCGTACTTGTGTTGATTGGCGCCCTAATTTTGACTAGCGTATTGTTGTTAGGTCTGGTTCTACCCAAAGTTACGTGGTGGGAAGTTCCCATTATTCGCATTTTTCCCTTGATTGACAACCGTATTAACTTGTTCGATTCCTGAAGCTTTCTTATGATTTTTCAGTTTCGATTCATTGGAGGAGACCACCTTTGACGTGACTATGGATAATGCAAGTTCTCCGCCGTTGATGTGTCGCGTCAGTTGGGACACCGGAGAGTGAAGTGCAATGAAGTCTGGGCAATCGCTGATGACTACGACGCTCCTTAGTGGTTCCTTAGTATTGTCAATGATGATGTCAATTGAATCTTTCTCTTTCATTGAAGTACCAGTTCTAGCAGCAAGCTTTCGCCATCTAGCGACGAAGTTGGTGAATTCTTCATCTGGTCCTTGCTTGGCTGCCATCAGGTCACGGAGGCTAATTGTATCTTGAATCAAGTATGTGTATTGGTCTAGGAATCGACCGACTAGCTCATCAAAAGTTTCTATCTTATAAAGTGGGAGCTCTGTGAACCAGTCTAGAGCTTCTCCTTCTAATGAACGTTGAAAGTAGTTGTTGAGAACTAGAAAATACCATTTTCCACCCTTTAACCTGCGCCTCAATAGACCCTTGAGAGAACTAAATAAGTGTTTTAAGTGCTTGTGTTACAGCTAACAATAAAGACAGGCTTAACCTTGAAAGCAGCCTAAAAGTGCTAAAAAGATGATAATCCATGTTGATCCAAAGGAAGAAAGAGAAGGGACAACCTCACTAGCTATCAAAATGCCTGAACTGAAGGGGCAAAGACCTAGTCTCAACCTAGAAAAGAAATATGGAGCAATTCGAACAGAAGAAGGCATTACAGAGTGCTTTTCGAAAAGAAGAGAACACTTTGCGAAAAGAACCTGAACTTTGCGAAAAGAACTAAAAGCTCTAGGCTTAGTTTTCAAAGAGCACCTGAACTCTTCGAAAGGATGTTTGACCTGTTCGAAAAGAAGAGAACACTTTGCGAATAGAATCTGAACTTTGCAAAAAGTGCTTCAGAAGTCAAAGTACCTTGCGAAAAGTTCCCTAAACTATGCAAAATGGTATTCTGGAGATTCCTAGCTTCTGCAAGGGTAATTCAGTAATCTTTTACACGCGCCCCAATGCATTAAAAAACCCAAGGACATTCTAGAAGATTCTAAGCACGAAGCAAAGGCATATTCCACCCCATGTGAGAGCCCGAAGATGAAATCACTTGGCGGGAACTTCTAGAAGCTCTAACAGACTTTCAAATTGCATAACAGAATTGATGCTTCTGTCGCCTGATTAGTTGAATCAGATCGAGCAATTCTGATTGGCTAGAACAAATTTGGATCCTTGTGCTTGACTACTATTGGCTGATATGGATCTAACCAATTCTGATTGGTTGATGCACATCTGAAATGGACTCAGGGAAAACTATAAATAGATGAACTATTTGCCCAATTTGGGTATCCAGATTTTGAGTTTCATTTCTATTCCCCCATTTCCAAATCAGCTAGCTTGTCTGAAACCCTTGTAATAGCCCAACTTTTACTTACAATTGAGAGGTATGAGAGACCTCTGTAATTCAAAAGAGAATTGTATTCAAGACTACAAATCTGAGAGGTGTTTAAGTTGTGCTCTATAATTGTAAATGTGAATTTGAAACGGTTGCTGTAAACCGTACGTTCTCAATTGGATTCGTGTTAAGGGTTCCCTCTGATCTCCTTATTGCACTAGACTCCTTTAGATTTACTGTTTTTCATGCAACTTCCCTTGATTCATTAACCCTGTGGGAATTAGTGTTTGTAACCTAATCTCTCAAATCATTTATAGTGATATTTCTTATTCTGAATTAAGGGCATAGATTAAAGACTATTGGATGGTCTGTGGCCATTGAAGTGGACAGACCATAGCCATAATCCTAAATTGAATCCTTGAGTTAGATTTATTTCTCTTGCATCTGTGCTTGTAGCCAGATGAAGATTGGATCATCTCTCATTTGCTCTGCAATCATTCTCATTGTGTTTCAAGGACCAAATCAAAGTTAGATATTATTTCTCCATTTTTATAAGTTTACATCAAAATCCCCCCAACTCAGATCTGGATCATTTAGTTTAACTTTTACTTTTATCATTTAGTTAACGTGATAAATTCAACCTCCCATCTTATGTGCTTTGTAGATAGGATAAGAGGCCAGATCTGGTAGCTCAGATCTGGAGGTTTATCTTACATTTTAAACAAATTCTCTATGGATGATCTTTTACTCACTTACATTTAAAACTTGCTACAATTGGCCCTGGTCTTGCAGGCTAATTCACTTCTCTCTGTGCTGATATTTCTTTTTAATTTTCCAGATTCAGTATAACTTAGCATTTGCAAATCTATTTTCAAAACACAAATAAATCATGCACATTAGAGTAAGCAACAAGTTTTTGGCGCCGTTGCCGGGGAATTTGTTTTAAAGTAGTTATTCATATACATTTTGAAGAGTGGAATCTACTTTAAAAGGAATTTTAAAGGTTTGATGTGCATAATTCGATTCTCTGTTCTGTGTTGTATGTTTGGTAGGTGGACTCTCAGCCCTGAGATTGTCCCTCTAAATTTAGAAGTAGAAAGGCTACTATGAACCAAACAAACACCACAGAATTCTGCTGAAACAGCTACTATGGGTGAAGAACCTCAACTTTTGAGGGATTACTTTGCACCTGGTGCTTATAATTCTCCATTTTGCATTCAATTTCCTACTGTTGAAGGAAATTATGAGATCAAATCATCAACTATCCAAATGCTTCCTTCATTCCATTGGTTAAGGAAGATCCATACAAACATGTGGATGAATTCTTGTCTCTTTGCACCATATTCAACATAGCTGAACTTGGTCCAGAAGCAACCAAGCTTAGGCACTTTCCTTTTTCATTGAAGGACAAAGCTAGAGCATGGTTGTCTATGTTAGCACCAAATAGTATCACTTCTTGGAATGATTTGCAGTGTCAATTTTTAGCCAAATACTTCCCTATGTCTAAAACAAGCCAATTGAGACAAAATATTATTTCCTTCTCACAAAACTCAACTGAAACTTTCCATGAAGCATGGGAAAGGTTTAAGGAACTTTTAAGGCAATGTCCTCATCATCAAATCCCCTGATGGCAGCTTGTTGAAAGCTTCTATCAAGGAATTGATCAAAAGGGCAAGAATATGGTAGATGCTTCCTGTGGAGGTACCTATTTGCAAAAAATAGTTGAGGAGGTTTGGGACTTATTTAAAGTAATTGGTGAAAATTCAACTCAACAGGAATCTTTGTCAAGAGATATTGAGAATCCTGCTCGGGTGAACAATCAGCAAACCACCAAAGGAAAGATTTATGAGGTGAATGAGTTGGAAAGAAAAATGGATAATTTAATCACAAAGTTTGATAGATTGATGGACTCACTTAAAAATCCAATGGTTGCCAGAGTAGAGGAGGCATGTCTGATATGTCAGTCCCCTACTCATTCACTTGACCAATGTCCCGCGGCACCATAGTTCCCATATCTAGTGGTAGAACAAGCTCATGTTGCCCAATCATTTGGACAGATGCAGCCAAATGAATATCCATGGAGAGGGCACCCCAATTTGAGGTGGAGCCAGGGGAATTATCAATCACAACAACAGCAGCAACCAAAGAACCAAATGCTTTTCAAAACTGCTCAGCCTTGACAGCAGAATTTTTATGCCAAGCCAAATACTGTCATTCATGCAGCTCCTTCTGGGGCTGTTGAAATTTTGGACCCAAGTGATGGAAGAATCTTGAAAGTAAATGGTCAGAGGCTCAAACCATGCATTGAAAATACGCAGGAGCTTGTGCTGACCATCTATCATCAAGAACCTCCCCAAATCTGATGATATACAAGTGTACAATATGTTTTGTTCTGTAGTTTTTGCATAGTTTTCTTTTTCTCTGTTTTTAGTCATGTTTGTTCTCTTTTCGAGAAGTTTAAATATGTGAAAAATTTATTCACAAAGTAAAAATTCTCTTTTCGCAAAGTTCAATCTGCTTTTCGAAAAGGATCTGGATTTGTAACGAACTGCTAGAAAGCAATGATTTGCTTTTCGAATAGTTGTTTCGGAAGCTATTTGCTTTTCGAAAAGTTGTTTACGAAGCTATTAGCTTTTCGAATGGTACTGATGCCATTCTCTGTTGTAAACAGGACTGTTTTGAACTTTTCAAAAACATAAAAATTACTTTGCCAAAATAACTTTGAGCATATTTAAACCCTTTCAAAGTAAGGGTTTCATCTTCGAAAGCTTTCTGAGAACGTCCTGTTTCACAGAAACCCTATTTCTTTCTTTCCTTGCGTGATTTTAGAATTCAGACACACTTCTCTTCACATCTGTTCGATCATTTAAGCTTGAAGAGAGGGATTTTAGCTTCTGGTTCTGGTGGATTTCAGCGAGCAAGCAACACGTTCAACCAAAACCCTAGATTTCGGTATTTTTCTGTGCATTTCCTCTATTTATCATTTGCAAAGTTTGATTTGGTGTCAGCATTTGTGGTGGGAGTTTTTATACAAAGCTTTAGAATGGGGAAAGCTGAAAAATCACTAGCTGCCATGTTCCCCAAATCTTCTGCTAAGAAAATTAGCAAACCAACCCCAAAAGGAAAAACCAAAGCTTCAGCCAAAAGGAAACTATCAATGGATAAAGCTGATAGGATTGAGAAAGGAAAGAAGGTTATACATGAGGAACCCATCCCAACAGCTGCTAGTCCTGAGCCTGAGCTCCCTCCTCTGCCTATGCATTTGGTACTGCCAAATCCATTCATTGAAGCTCAGAAGCTGATTCCTGAGCATATTGTTGATGAGAACTTTTTCTCCAACAAACCGGACTGTCAGCTATCTTTAGAATACATTAGGGATGCCTCACTGAGCAATATCCTTACCCCTCTACCAGAGAAAATTTATCCGCGAATGGTGAGATTATGGTACCAAAACTTGGTAAAAGTGACTGAAAAAGATGCTGATGTCCCTACTCTCGTTATTTTTATTGATGATTGTGATCTAACTGTCACATATGAAGACATTGGGAATGCTTTGGGGATACCTTTTTAATATGATCCTGCTGGTCCATTGGGTTTTGCACGAGCGACCTCTTTCGAGAAATGGTATTTAACCCAAGGGATCGTTGGGCGGACGGTCCATAATGAGGAGACCTAGCACCTAAATTTTCTTGATGGATTCAATTTTGAGGAAGTTTTTATGTCCTTTAAGACACGACCAAGAAGGAGCAATTTTAGAGGCTCCCTTTCAATTTTGTAAGCGGCAATTTTTCAATGCCCCTATGTTAATTTTTGAAGCCATGGCTGATATTAGTGCCAAGTTAAAAAAGGAGCAGAAACTAGCTGCAATCCCATTTGGTAGGCTGATCACAGCCCTACTAAGAGCTAAGTTTGACATTGATGACCAGGAGCCATTTGAAGTTATATCTCCTCATACTTTTGGGAAACCAAGCAATCTTGAAACAATGAATGAGAGAGGAAGGTGAGCCTGCATCTGCAGCTGCTAGTGGACCTGCCATACATGAACCTGCCCCTGCAACTACCTTAGATCTTGCTTTGCCAGACCCTGAGGTGACCAGCTCTTTAGCTGCACCCATTCTTGAAGAAGATGTCCTTCCAGTGGTGACCAGCTCTTCAGCTGCACCCATTCGTGAAGAAGTTGTCATTTTACCCTCCTCACCTAGCCCAGCTCCTGCCACCTCACCCATTCCAATAGTCTGATCTCCCATAACCATCATTATCCCAATTGCAGACTCCCCCTCTACACCAACCACTCCAGCCATACTCACACCACCAATTTCTCCCAACAATGCCCAAGACCTGGCCACAGATTTTATTGAACAATCTCCTAGCCCTCCTCTTCTCCAAAGCCTCTCAAGTTCACCTGCTCATTCAGCTCATACACCTGAAGTAACTCATACCCCTGAACATGAGATTTTCACTACAGAGGCTTAGTCATCATTGATGGGGTCTATTTTTGAAAACATTGGGCTTGAATCTGTCCCTATACCTGACCCTCCTCATTTCACTCACTTGGCGACTTCACCCTTTACAGCCATTTCATCCATTGCATCTCAACCATCCACTTCAGTTTTACCAGCCCCTTCTATGCATACCACACCCACACCTGAATCAATTAGCCAAATATTTACTTTTCTCCAATCCATCGAAGCCCAACTACAGATCAACACAGATAATCAGTCTGTGACCAATGACCTTCTCCAAACCTTAGCCTCCACATCCCACACAACTACCATAGCCACTGTACCTGCTGTTGATGACCATGCTACCCAAAGCAGACACGAGGTAGTATTGGTTGATCCACCCACCCTCACCACTACTGCCCATGCTACCCAAACTGAACCTGAGGTAGCTCTTGTTGAGCCCCCTTCACCTCTCCTCACTTTCTCTGATCAAGCCAATCAGACGGACCCTGAGGTCATTCTTCTGGACCCCTCTTCTCCCACTCCCACAGCTGGGATACCTTTGGTCCCCTACCATTCCATTCCGATTCCCAGATTTGCCGCTTTCAAAAGGGCTATGGAAGAGAATCCATATATCTGTCGAGATGTCCTCAAGGGGTTAGCTGATTTGCAAGCTTACAATAGAACCCCTTATGAAAACCAGATTCGGAAATTGGACTTATTCATGAAATTTGAGAGAGAGAAGATGCAGGGACTCGGTCAAACTTTTCAGGATGGTTAGGAGGAAAGACGGCAGACTATGTTGCAAGCACAGCTTGAACAGGAAAAATTGAGGACTACTAGACTTGAAAAGTATATTGGCCTCACCAAAAAGATCAAAGCTGAGGAATACACTGAGCTGCAAAACACAATCCAGGAGAAAGTCAAATCAAGTTCAGACTCCAATACTGATTCTAATTCTGACTCGGACAGTGACTCCAGTTCTAATCCCATTAAACCAACTTATGATACAAACGTTGACCCCAGTTATTAGAATCCATTGTACATATCTGTTTTATGAGTCTATAATATAAAATTTTAATTTTGTGTTAATGCATTGTACGTACATTATGCATTTCTTTTCTTTCTTTATGATTTCTCATTGCTTGTTTCTTTTCTGTGCTCATACACTTCGGACCAGTGCGGACCCTGCTCACCATAGGTTTGGGGGTGTGGCAGAAATGCCAATAAGTGAGTTAACATTAATGCAGCTGATCATCAGTAAATTTTTTGAAAATAAAGTGATTTCACACCTGAAAATTGAGGAAGTTAAAACTTTTTAAACTGATTTTTAGTGTAATTCCAATACCTTCATGAAGGGAATGTCAGAAAATTTTCAAAATAAAAAAAATTGATGTTTTAGTAAACCTAAAAGGAGAGAAAACAGTGATGGTACACCTCAGGAATTTGATAGAAAACTGCACCCAGTGAGACTTGGGCCAGAAATGTATTCTTTGGAGATATGAATTGGCAAATTTTTCTGCTCTAAGGACTGTTTGAACTTGCTTACTTTCACTAGAAGTTACACATATTCAAATTGAAATAACTTGACAGCAATCATGATATTAAAGACATGATGTAAGGCCTCCTTTTGGACATTTTGAACCTTACAAAGCCCCACCTTTTGAAACTGCCTTTGATACACACCATTTGAGCTTTATAAATCTAAGATTTCTTTGTAACCTCATCAACCTCATTTAGCCTAATCCTACTCTGAGAAGTCAGAAGATAAAGGGAAGGAAGCTGAAGAAAGGAGAATTGAGTAACAGTTTGATAAAAGAAGAAAAATCATAATTGAAGGCAATGATGTATCAGCAGAAGAAATGTGGCACTCCAGTCAATGTTACCTTAACTATATAAAAAAAAAAAAAAAAAAAGGGAGAAGGCATTTCATTGGAAGTTTGAAAAAGAAAGAGAAAAAGATGGCCACTTTGGCTCTGAAAATTTAAAGAAGAAGATCAAATTGTGCTGAATTGAATAAGGTGTGTGTATCACCTCCTTACCTTGACTGACTTCTCAAAGTTGAACTCCATTCCACCCATTTATTCTTGATAAATTTCACCCATAAGCCACATTACAACCCAAGTAAAGTCCTTGCTGATCAATGAAAAATTGAGCTGTCACATGGAGATAAAGATTTGTGTAATCTATGGTGGAAAGAGCAGTGAATTCAGAACTAAAGAGCAAAGCCTATGCTCATGCTTACAATCCTATTTGAGGGCTGTAACTGCTCTTGAGCCGTGTGAAATAGTACAACCCTCTTATTTGCATGTTGAGTGAAAATCCTGGAGAGAGTTGGGTTTGAAGTCAACTCCTTGGGGTAACATCAAAACTGAATTCTCAAATAGAAGGCAAGCTTTTCATTAATTTTTCTTTTAGAAACTTTTTGACACAAATCAAGTGAATAGTGAAAGAGTTACAGCAGAATTTCAGTTTTGAACTGATGTTTTCGTGAAAATCCTCTTATAACTTGACTGATGCAGGTGTGAATAACCTGACTGGATAAAAGTCTGCTTTAATAGAACTGCATTGATATTAACTGATTTATTGGAGAAGTTTGTGGGTACCTTCACTGAAAACCCTCAGGAGACTTCACTCCTCCACTAGGGATCACCTAGGAGTTTAAAAGGCTTGTTGTATATGCTAAATGCAACTGTGTTCCCTACAAAAGTGGCTTTTTATTCTGTTTTTAATTTTGTCTTTGCTTAGGGACTAGCAAAGCTTAGGTTTGGGGGTGTGTTGAGAACTAGAAAATACCATTTTCCACCCTTTAACCTGGGCCTTGATATATACTTGAGAGAACTAAATAAGTGTTTTAAGTGCTTGTGTTACAGCTAACAATAAAGACAGGCTTAACCATGAAAGCAGCCTAAAAGTGCCAAAAAGATGATAATCCATGTTGATCCAAAGGAAGAAAGAGAAGGGACAACCTCACTAGCTGTCAAAATGCCTGAACAGAAGGGGCAAAGACCTGGTCTCAACCCAGAAAAGAAATATGGAGCAATTCGAACAGAAGAAGGCATTACAGAGTGCTTTTCGAAAAGAAGAGAACACTATGCGAAAAGAACCTGAACTTTGCGAAAAGAACTAAAAGCTCCAGGCTTAGTTTTTGAAGAGCCCCTGAACTCTTCGAAAGGATGTTTGACCTGTTCGAAAAGAAGAGGACACTTTGCGAACAGAATCTGAACTTTGCGAAAAGTGCTTCCGAAGTCAAAGTACCTTGCGAAAAGTTCCCTAAACTATGCGAAATGGTATTCTGGAGATTCCTAGCTTCTGCAAGGGTAATTCAGTAATCTTTTACACGCGCTCCAATGCATTTAAAAACCCAGGGACATTCCAGAAGATTCTAAGCATGAAGCAAAGGCATATTCCACCCCATGTGAGTGCCCGAAGATGAAATAACTTGGCAGGAAATTCTAGAAGCTTTAACAGACTTTCAAATTGCATAACAGAATTGATGCTTCTGTCGCCTGATTGGCTGAACCAGATCGAGCAATTCTGATTGGCCAGAACAGATCTGGATCCTTGTGCTTGACTCCTATTGGCTGATATGGATGTAACCATTTCTGATTGGTTGATGCACATCTGAAATGGACTCAGGTAAAACTAAAAATAGATGAACTATTTGCCCAATTTGGGTATCCAGATTTTGAGTTTCATTTCTATTCCCCCATTTCAAATTAGATAGATTGTCTGAAATCCCTGTAATAGCCTCACTTTTACTTGTAATTGAGAGCTGTGAGATACTTCTGTAATTCAAAAGAGAGTTGTATTCAAGACTACAAATCTGAGAGCTGTTTAAGCTGTGCTCTGTAATTGTAAATGTGAATTTGAAAAGGTTGCTGTAAACCGTACGTTCTCAATTGGATTCGTGTTAAGGGTTCCCTCTTATCTCCTTATAGCAGTAGACTCCTTTAGATTTACTGTTTTTCATGCAACTTCCATTGATTCGTTAACCCTGTGGGAATTAGTGTTTGTAACCTAATCTCTCACATCATTTGTAGTGATATTTCTTATTCTGAATTAAGGGTTTAGATTAAAGACAATTGGATGGTCTGTGGCCATTGAAGTGGACAGACCATAGCCATAAGCCTAAATTGAATACTTGAGTTAGATTTATTTCTCTTACATCTGTGCTTGTAGCCAGATGAAGATTGGATCATCTCTCATTTGATCTGCAGTCATTCTCATTGTGTTTCAAGGACCAAATCAAAGTTAGATATTATTTCTCCATTTTTATAAGTTTACATCAAAATCCCCCCAACTCAGATCTGGATCATTTAGTTTAACTTTTACTTTTATCATTTAGTTAACGTGACAAATTTAACCTCCCATCTTATGTGCTTTGTAGATAGGATAAGAGGCCAGATCTGGTAGCTCAGATCTGGAGGTTTATCTTACATTTTAAACAAATTCTCTGTGGACGATCTGTTACTCACTTACATTTAAAACTTGCTACAATTGGCCCTGATCTTGCAGGCTAATTCACTTCTCTCTGTGTTGATATTTCTTTTTAATTTTCCAGATTCAGTATAACTTAGCATTTGCAAATCTGTTTTCAAAACACAAATAAATCATGCACATTAGAGTAAGCAACAAGTTTTTGGCGCCGTTGTCGGGGAATTTGTTTTAAAGTAGTTATTCATATACATTTTGAAGAGTGGAATCTACTTTAAAAGGAATTTTGAAGGTTTGATGTGCATAATCTGATTCTCTGTTCTGTGTTGTATGTTTGGTAGGAGGACTCTCAGCCCTGAGATTGTCCCTCTAAATTTAGAAGTAGAAAGGCTACTACGAACCAAACAAACACCACAGAATTCTGCTAAAACAGCTACTATCGTTGAAGAACCTCGACTTTTGAGGGATTACTTTGCACCTGGTGCTTATAATTCTCCATTTTGCATTCAATTTCCTACTATTGAAGGAAATTATGAGATCAAATCATCAACCATCCAAATGCTTCCTTCCTTCCGTGGGTTGAGTAAGGAAGATCCATACAAACATGTGGATGAATTCTTGTCTCTTTGCACCACATTCAACATAGTTGGACTTGGTCTAGAAGCAACCAAGCTTAAGCTCTTTCCTTTTTCATTAAAGGACAAAGCTAGAGCATGGTTGTCTATGTTAGCACCAAATAGTATCACTTCTTGGAATGATTTGCAGTATCAATTTTTAGCCAATTGAGACAAGGTATTATTTCCTTCTCACAAAACTCAACTAAAACTTTCCATGAAGCATGGGAAAGGTTTAAGGCGTCCTCATCATCAAATCCCCCGATGGTAGCTTGTTGAAAGCTTCTATCAAGGAATTGATCAAAAGGGCAAGAATATGGTAGATGCTTCCTGTGGAGGTACCTATTTGCAAAAAATAGTTGAGGATGTTTGGGACTTATTTGAAGAATCCTACTCGGGTGAACAATCAGCAAACCACCAAAGGAAAGATTTATGAGGTGAATGACTTGGAAAGAAAAATGGATAATTTAACCACAAAGTTTGATAGATTGATGGACTCACTTAAAAATCCAATGGTTGCCAGAGTAGAGGAGGCATGTCTGATATGCTAGTCCCCTACTCATTCACTTGACCAATGTCCCGCGGCACCATAGTTCCCAGATCTAGTGGTAGAACAAGCTCATGCTGCCCAATCATTTGGATAGATGCAGTCAAATGAATATCCATGGAGAGGGCACCCCAATTTGAGGTGGAGCCAGGGGAATTATCAATCACAACAGCAGCAGCAACCAAAGAAGCAAATGTTTTTCAAAACTGCTCAGCCTTATCAGCAGAATATTTATGCCAAGCCAAATTTTTAGCAGCCCATTCCACAACAACTTGTACCGCAATCTTCTCCAGTTCAAGTCCATTCCAGGTCTCCTTCTTTTGAAGATCAAGTTCTAAATTCACTCCAGAATTTAGGGTCTTTAACTCAGACTGTGAACTTTCACAGTCAGAGCATAAAGAAGATTGAAGAAACATTTTGTCAACTTTCAAATACTTTGGCCTAAAGAGAGGAAGGAAGGTTACCCAGCCAACCTTTGAACAATCCCAAAGGACAGTTCATGGTTGAAGAGGCTTCTATTTCTCATGAAGAAGTAAAAACTGTCACAACTTTGAAAAGTGGAAGAATTATAAATAGCAAAGTGGGTACTGACAAGGAAGAAGAAAAAATTGAGGAAAATGATAAAGATAGAGGAAGCATAATGTTAGCGATTAAGTCTTGATGTACCTCAGAAAAATCAAAAAAATGAAAAACAAAAAAATCAAAAAGATTCTGATAATGCTTCTAAAGCAGTAGAAGAAGGACTCGCTCCTCATTTACCATTTCCTCATGCCATGAAATCTGTATCCCCTTTTGATAAAGGGAACACAAAAATAGATGAAATGATGGAGACTTTCAAGCAAGTCAAGAAGATAAATCTACCTTTGCTTGATGCAATCAAACAAATTCCAGCATATGCAAAATTTTTGAAAGATATTTGCACTCACAAAAGACAGTCTAGGATACAGTTATCCAAGAAGGTCTTTGCTGTGGAAAGAGTTAATCAGGTGTTGTCCATTACCACACCTCCTAAACTTCAAGATCCTGGAATCCCCTAAATCCCTTGCATTATTGGAGAACATATCATTGAAAAGGCTTTAGTAGATTTGGGTGCTAGTGTCAACCTGCTTCCATATTCTGTTTATGAGAAACTAGGTTTGGGAGAATTAAAACCCACTCATGTGGTGTTACAACTAGCAGACAGATCTGAAAGAAAGCCAGTTGGGATGATTGAGGATGTATTGGTAGGAGTAGATAAGTTTTTCTATCCTGCAGATTTTCTGGTTTTAGACATGGAACCTACAAAAAGCAAAACTTCCATCCCTGTCATTTTGGGGAGACCATTCCTAGCTACAGCAAATGCTTGCATTCAATGTAGATCTGGTATTATGGAAGTCTCTTTTAGAAATATGAAGGTGAAATTAAATGTTTATAATGCAGTCACACAGCCTCAATTCAGTTCTAAGGAATGTTTTCATGTTGATCTATTGGATGAGCTGGTGGAAGAGACTTTACCACAGTTTTTGCAGTGTGAAGATTTAACCCCAGATTTTAAAGATGCTTGGGAAAATTCTGAGGAAAAAACATTTTGTACCTCAAAGTCTGAGGAAGTAAATGTTGTGCAAGGAACTCATAATCAATTAGTAAGGTTCTCTTCATGGAAACCTGCTATTCTTCCCCTTCCACAAACAGCTACGGTACCTTTGCTACCTTCTTTTCTCAGCCCACCGGATGTAGAGCTAAAGCTGTTGCCAAAAAATTTGAAATATGTGTTTTTAGGAGACCATAAATCATTGCCTGCGATTATTTCTTCCTCCCTCACAAAAGAGCAGGAGGAAGAGCTGTTCATTGTATTGAAACAGCATAAAAGGGAAATTGGTTGGACTATTGCTGATTTGGGAGGAATCAATCCAGCTGCTTGCATGCATAAAATCCATTTGGAAGGAGATGCAAAGCCTTCTAGGGAAATGCAAAGGAGGTTGAATCCTCATATGCAAGAAGTGGTCATGAAAGAGGTTGTTAAGTTGTTAGATGCAGGGGTCATTTACCCCATTTCAGATTCAGCTTGGGTGGCACCTACACAGGTGGTACCTAAGAAATCTGGGATCACTGTTGTAACCTCAGATTCTGGTGAGCTTATGTCAACCAGACAAACAACTGGTTGGAGGGTCTGTATTGATTACAGAAAATTAAATTCAATGACCAGAAAAAACCATTTTCCTCTCCCATTCATTGATCAAATCTTAGATAAGCTAGTAGGAAAAGCCTATTACTGTTTTCTTGATGGTTACTCTGGTTACAACCAGATTCCTGTGTATCCACAAGATTAGGAAAAGACCACATTCACTTTCCCTTTTGGCACTTTTGCCTATAGGAGAATGCCTTTTGGTCTTTGTAATGCTCCTGCTACCTTTCAAAGATGCATGTACTCCATTTTCTCTGATATGATTGACCAATTTATGGAGATTTTTATGGATGATTTTTCAATCTATGGAGACAGTTTTGCCTAGTGTTTACATCATCTCAAATTGGTGTTACAGAGATGTGAAGAAACCAATCTAGTTTTGAGCTGGGAGAAGAGCCATTTCATGGTCACCCAAGGCATTGTCCTTGGCCATGTTGTCTCCCACAAAGGCATTGACGTGGACAGAGCAAAAATCGATTTAATTACACATTTACCACCTCCCAAAATTGTTAAACAGATTATAAGTTTTTTGGGACATGTTGGATTCTACAGAAGGTTCATTAAGGACTTCAGTAAAATAACCAAGCCTCTTTGTCATTTATTGTGCCAAGATGTCCCTTTTGTTTTCAACAATGAATGCATGAAGGCATTTGAATTCTTAAAAAACTGTTTGATTTCTGCTCCAATATTACAATCTCCAGATTATTCACTGCCTTTTGAACTGATGTGTGATGCATCAGATTATGCTTTGGGAGCTGTTCTTGGATAGAGAAAGGATAAGCTGCCTCATGTCATAGCTTATGCCAGTAGATCAATGATTGATGCACAACTCAATTACACAACAACTGAGAAGGAGCTGCTGGCAATTATTTTTGCTTTAGAGATATTCAGGTCATTGTTTTGGGCTCACAAATAGTGGTGTTCACTGACCACTCAGCCCTAAAATACCGTTTGTCTAAGAAGGACACCAAACGAAGATTAATCAGGTGGATCCTCCTATTAAAGGAGTTTGATTTACAGATCAAAGATAAAAAGGGTGTGGAGAATGTCGTGGCTAATCACCTGTCTAGAATTTTAACTGCTGAGATTGATAGGTTGCCTGTCAATGAACCTGATGAGCAACTTTTTGCTATCAGTATGCACACTCCTTGGTTTGCAAACATAGTCAACTTTTTGGCTACTGGAAGAATTCCTCAACATTGGAATAAAATGGATAAAGATCCTTTCTTCTCAAAGGTTAAACATTTTATTTGGGAAGATCCTAATCTGTTTAAGTTGTGCAAACCAAATAATAAGAAGAAGTGTCCCTGAAGAAGACTTTCGTAGCATACTTTCTATGTGTTATGAATAGGCCTGTGGAGGTCATTTTAGTGGAAACAAAACTGCTGTAAAGGTTTTGCAATTTGGATTTTATTGGCCTACACTTTTCAAAGATGCTCTGCAGCACTGTAAGTCTTGCCAGAATTGCCAGAAATTGGGCAGCATTTCCAAGAGAAACTCAATGCCTTTACAGCCCATTTTGGTAGATGAATTGTTTGATATTTGGGGGATAGACTTCATGGGTCCCTTCCCTCCTTCCAATGGGTGTAATTTCATCTTAGTAGCTGTGGATTATGTATCCAAATGGGTTGAAGCCACATCCACTAAAACCAATGATCACAGGGTGGTTCTGAAATTTTTAAAGGATAACATTTTTTCCAGGTTTGGTTTTCCCAGAGCTATTATCATTGATGGGGGAAGCCATTTTTGTAATAAACATTTTGAAGCTTTATTGAAAAAATACTCTGTGACTCATAGAGTAGCTACTCCATATCATCCACAAACCAGTGGACAAGTGGAGATTTCCAATAGAGAAATCAAACATATACTGGAAAAGCTGTGAAGAAGGACATAAAGGATTGGTCCTTTAAGCTGAATGATGCATTGTGGGCATATAGAACATCTTACAAAACCCCAATTGGTATGCCCCCATTCAGATTGGTCTATGGCAAAGCATACCATTTACCAGTGGACTTAGAATATAAAGCCTTTTGGGCTATTAAAACATCGAACATGGATCTGACTACTGCTGGTTATCACAGGAAACTGCAACTTGCTGAGTTGGAGGAGCTGAGAATGGATGCATACACCAATTCAAGATCTTACAAAGAGAAAGTCAAAGCCTTCCATGATAAAAAATTGCTGAGAAAAGAATTCATAGCTGGCTCTAAGGTATGGCTATTTAACTCAAAACTTAAGTTTTTTCCTAGAAAGCTGAGATCCAGATGGGAAGGGCCATATTACTCATTCAGAAATTGTAAAGTTTTGGACCCAAGTGATGGAAGAATCTTGAAAGTAAATGGTCAGAGGCTCAAACCATGCATTGAAAATACCCAAGAGCCTGTGCTGACCGTCTATCATCAAGAACCTCCCCAAATCTGATGGTATACAACTGTACAATATGTTTTTGTTTTGTAGTTTTTGCATAGTTTTCTTTTTCTCTGTTTTTAGTCATGTTTGTTCTCTTTTCGAGAATTTTAAATATGTGAAAAATTAATTCGCAAAGTAAAAATTCTCTTTTCGCAAAGTTCAATCTGCTTTTCGAAAAGGATCTGGATTTGTAACGAACTGCTCGAAAGCAATGATTTGCTTTTCGAATAGTTGTTTCTGAAGTTATTTGCTTTTCGAAAAGTTGTTTATGAAGCTATTAGCTTTTCGAATGGTGCTGATGCCATTCTCTGTTGTAAACAGGATTGTTTTGAACTTTTTGAAAACTTAAAAATTACTTTGCGAAAATAACTTTGAGCATTTTTAAACCCTTTCGAAGTAAGGGTTTCATATTCGAAAGCTTTCTGAGAACGTCCTGTTTCACAGAAACCCTATTTCTTTCTTTCCTTGCGTGATTTTAGAATTCAGCCACACTTCTCTTCACATCTGTTCGATAATTTAAGCTTGAAGAGAGGGATTTTAGCTTCTGGTTCTGGTGGATTTCAGCGAGCAAGCAACACGTTCAACCAAAACCCTAGATTTCGGTATTTTTCTGTGCATTTCCTCTGTTTATCATTTGCAAAGTTTGATTTGGTGTCAACATTTGTGGTGGGAGTTTTTATACAAAGCTTTAGAATGGGGAAAGCTGAAAAATCACTAGCTGTCATGTTCCCCAAATCTTCTGCTAAGAAAATTAGCAAACCAACCCCAAAAGGAAAAACCAAAGCTTCAGCCAAAAGGAAACTATCAAAGGATAAAGCTGATAGGATTGAGAAAGGGAAGAAGGTTAGACATGAGGAACCTATACCAACAGCTTCTAGTCCTGAGCCTGAGCTCCCTCCTCTGCCTATGCATTTGGTACTGCCAAATCCATTCATTGAAGCTCAGAAGCTGATTCCTGAGCTTATTGTTGATGAGAACTTTTTCTCCAACAAACCAGACTGTCAGCTATCTTTAAAATACATTAGGGATGCCTCACTGAGCATATCCTTACCCCTCTGCCAGAGAAAATTTATCCACGAATGGTGAGATTATGGTACCAAAACTTGGTAAAAGTGACAGAAAAGGTTGCTGATGTCCCTACACTTGTTATTTTTATTGATGATTGTGATCTAACTGTCACATATGAAGACATTGGGAATGCCTTGGGGATACCTTTTCAATATGATCATGCTGGTCCATTGGATGCACCAGAAGCAGCCTCTTTCAGAGAAATGCCTGCACATTTAACCCAAGGGATCGTTGGAACTGGACAGTCCATAATGAGGAGAGACCTAGCACCTCAATTTTTACTGATGGATTCAATTTTGAGGGAAAGTTTTTATGTCACTGGGCACAGCCAAGAAAGGAGGACACCAATTTTAGAGGCTCTCTTTCATTTTTGTAAGGGGCAATTTTTCAATGCCCCTATGTTAATTTTTGAAGCCATGGCTGATATTAGTGCCAAGTTGAAAAAGGAGCAGAAACTAGCTGGAATCCCATTTGGTAGGCTAATCACAGCCCTACTAAGAGCTAAGTTTGACATTGATGACCAAGAGCCATTTGAAGTTATATCTCCTCATACTTTTGGGAAAAAGGCTTGGACTACAAGCCAAGCAATGCTGAGCAAAATGAGAGTGGAAGGTGAGCCTGCATCTGCAGCTGCTAATGGACCTGCCATACATGAACCTGCCCCTGCAGCTACCTTAGATCTTGCTTTGCCAGACCCTGAGGTGACCAGCTCTTTAGCTGCACCCATTCTTGAAGAAACTATCCTTCCTGTGGTGAGCAGCTCTTCAGCTGCACCCATTCTTGAAGAAGTTGTCATTTTACCCTCCTCACCTAGCCCAGCTCCTACCACTTCACCCATTCCAGCAGTCCCATCTCCCATAACCATCATTATCCCAATTGCAGACTCCCCCTCTACACCAACCACTCCAGCCATACTCACACCACCAATTTCTCCCAACAATGCCCAAGACCTGGCCACAGATTTTATTGAACAATCTCCTAGCACTCCTCTTCTCCAAAGCCTCTCAAGTTCACCTGCTCATTTAGCTCATACACCTGAAGTAAATCATACCCCTGAACCTGAGATTTTCACTACAGAGGCTTACTCATCATTGATGGGGTCTATTTTTGAAAACATTGGGCTTGAATCATCCCTATACCCCGACCTCTCCTCATTTCACTCACTTGGCTACTTCACCCTTTACAGCCATTTCACCCATTGCACCTCAACCATCCACTTCAGTTTTACCAGCCCCTACTATGCATACCACACCCACACCTAAATCAATTAGCCAAATATTTACTTTTCTCCAATCCATCAAAGCCCAACTACAGATCAACACAGATAATCAGTCTATGACCAATGACCTTCTCCAAACCTTAGCCTCCACATCCCACACAACTACCTTAGCCACTGTACCTGCTATTGATGACCATGCTACCCAAACAGAACCTGAGGTAGTATTGGTTGATCCACCCACCCTCACCACTACTGCCCATGCTACCCAAACTGAACCTGAGGTAGCTCTTGTTGAGCCCCCTTCATCTCTCCTCACTTTCTCTGATCAAGCCAATCAGACCGACCCTGAGGTCATTCTTCTGGACCCCTCTTCTCACACTCCCACAACTGGGATACCTTTGGTCCCCTACCATTCCATTCCCATTCCCAGATTTGCCACTCTCAAAAGGGCTATGGAAGAGAATCCATATATTTGTCGAGATGTCCTCAAGGGGTTAGCTGATTTGCAAGCTTACATTAGAACCCCTTATGAAAACCAGATTCGGAAATTGGACTTATTCATGAAATTTGAGAGAGAGAAGATGCGGGACCTGCTGGGTCAAACTTTTCAGATGGTTAGGAGTGAGCAGCACAAGGTGACCATGTTGCAAGCACAGCTTGAACAGGAAAAATTGAGGACTACTAGACTTGAAAAGTATATTGCCCTCACCAAAAAGATCAAAGCTGAGGAATACGCTGAGCTGCAAAACACAATCCAGGAGAAAGTCAAATCAAGTTCAGACTCCAATATTGATTCTAATTCTGACTATGACAGTGACTCCAGTTCTGATCCCATTGAACCAACTTATGATACAGACTTTGACCCCAGTTATTAGAATCCATTGTACATATCTGTTTTATGAGTCTATAATATAAAATTTTAATTTTGTGTTAATGCATTGTACATACATTGCGCATTTCTTTTCTTTCTTTATGATTTCTCATTGCTTGTGTCTTTTCTGTGCTCATACACTTCGGACCAATGCGGACCCTGCTCACCATAAGTTTGGGGGTGTGGCAGAAATGCCAATAAGTGAGTTAACATTAATGCAGCTGATCATCAGTAGAATTTTTGCAAATAAAGTGAATTCACACCTGAAAAATGAGGAAGTTAAAACTTTTTTAACTGATTTTTAGTGTAATTTCAATACCTTCATGAAGGGAACGTCAGAAAATTTTGAAAATAAAAAAAATTGATGTTTTAGTAAACCTAAAAGGAGAGAAAATAGTGATGATACACCTCAGGAATTTGATAGAAAACTGCACCCAATGAGACTTGGGCCTGAAATGTATTCTTTAGAGATATGAATTGGCAAATTTTTCTGCTCTAAGGACTGTTTGAATTTGCTTATTTTCACTAGAAGTTACACATATTCAAATTGAAATAACTTGACAGCAATCATGATATTAAAGACATGATGTAAGGCCTCCTTTTGGACAGTTTGAACCTTACAAAGCCCCACCTTTTGAAACTGCCCTTGATACACAACATTTGAGCTTTATAAATCTAAGATTTCTTTGTAACCTCATCAACCTCATTTAGCCTAATCCTACTCTGAGAAGTCAGAAGATAAATGAAAGGAAGCTAAAGAAAGGAGAATTGAGTAACAATTTGATAAAAGAAGAAGAATCATGATTGAAGGCAATGATGTATCAGCAGAAGAAATGTGGCACTCCAGTCAATGTTACCTTGACTATATAAAAAAAAAAAAAAAAAGAAAAAAAAAAAGGGAGAAGGCATTTCATTGGAAGTTTGAAAAAGAAAGAGAAAAAGATGGCCACTTTGGCTCTGAAAATTCAAAGAAGAAGATGAAATTGTGCTGAATTGAAGAAGGTGTGTCTATCACCTCCTTACCTTGACTGACTTCTCATAGTTGAACTCCATTCCACCCCTTTATTCTTGATAAATTTCACCCATAAGCCACATTACAACCCAAGTAAAGTCCTTGCTGATCAATGATGAATTGAGTTGTCACATGGAGATAAAGATTTGTGTAATCTATGGTGGAAAGAGCAGTGAATTCAGAACTAAAGAGCAATGCCTATGCTCATGCTTACAATCCTATTTGAGGGCTATAACTGCTCTTGAGCCGTGTGAAATAGTACAACCCTCTTATTTGCATGTTGAGTGAAAATCCTGGAGAGAGTGGGGTTTGAAGTCAACTCATTAGGGTAACATCAAAATTGAATTCTCAAATAGAAGGCAAGCTTTTCATTAATTTTTCTTTTAGAAACTTTTTCACACAAATCAAGTGAATAGTAAAAGAGTTACAGCAGAATTTCAGTTTTGAACTGATGTTTTCGTGAAAATCCTCTTATAACATGACTGATGCAGGTGTGAATAACTTTGGATGGATAAAAAGTCCTGCCTTTATGATCTGCATTGATATTAACTGATTTATTGGAGAAGTTTGTGGGTACCTTCACTGAAAACCCTCAGGAGACTTCACTCCTCCACTAGGGATCACCTAGGGGTTTAAAAGGCTTGTTGTATATGCTAAATGCAACTGTGTTCCCTACAAAAGTGGCTTTTTATTCTATTTTTAATTTTGTCTTTGCTTAGGGACTAGCAAAGCTTAGGTTTGGGGGTGTGTTGAGAACTAGAAAATACCATTTTCCACCCTTTAACCTGGGCCTTGATAGATACTTGAGAGAACTAAATAAGTGTTTTAAGTGCTTGTGTTACAGCTAACAATAAAGACAGGCTTAACCATGAAAGCAGCCTAAAAGTGCCAAAAAGATGATAATCCATGTTGATCCAAAGGAAGAAAGAGAAGGGACAACCTCACTAGCTGCCAAAATGCCTGAACAGAAGGGGCAAAGACCTGGTCTCAACCCAGAAAAGAAATATGGAGCAATTCGAACAGAAGAGGGCATTACCGAGTGCTTTTCGAAAAGAAGAGAACACTTTGTGAAAAGAACCTGAACTTTACGAAAAGAACTAAAAGCTCCAGGCTTAGTTTTCGAAGAGCACCTGAACTCTTCGAAAGGATGTTTGGCTTGTTCGAAAAGAAGAGAACACTTTGCGAACAGAATCTGAACTTTGCGAAAGGTGCTTCAGAAGTCAAAGTACCTTACGAAAAGTTCCCTAAACTATGCAAAATGGTATTCTGGAGATTCCTAACTTCTGCAAGGGTAATTCAGTAATCTTTTACACACGCCCCAATGTATTTAAAAACCCAGGGACATTCCAGAAGATTCTAAGCATGAAGCAAAGGCATATTCCACCCCATGTGAGCGCCCAAGGATGAAATCACTTGGCGGGAACTTCTAGAAGCTCTAACAAACATTCAAATTGCATAACAGAATTGATGCTTCGGTCACCTGATTGGCTGAACCAGATCGAGCAATTCTGATTGGCCAGAACAGATCTGGATCCTTCTGCTTGACTCCTATTGGCTGATATGGATCTAACCAATTCTGATTGGTTGATGCACATCTGAAATGGACTCAGGGAAAACTATAAATAGATGAACTATTTGCCCAATTTGGGTATCTAGATTTTGAGTTTCATTTCTATTCCCCCATTTCCAAATCAGCTAGCTTGTCTGAAACCCTTGTAATAGCCTAACTTTTACTTACAATTGAGAGCTGTGAGAGACCTCTGTAATTCAAAAGAGAATTGTATTCAAGACTACAAATCTGAGAGCTGTTTAAGCTGTGCTCTGTAATTGTAAATGTGAATTTGAAAAGGTTGCTGTAAACCGTTCGTTCTCAATTGGATTCGTGTTAAGGGTTCCCTCTGATCTCCTTATTGCACTAGACTCCTTTAGATTTACTATTTTTCATGCAACTTCCATTGATTCGTTAACCCTGTGGGAATTTGTGTTTGTAACCTAATCTCTCACATCATTTGTAGTGATATTTCTTGTTCTGAATTAAGGGTTTAGATTAAAGACTATTGGATGGTCTGTGGCCATTGAAGTGGACAGACCATAGCTATAAGCCTAAATTGAATCCTTGAGTTAGATTTATTTCTCTTGCATCTGTGCTTGTGGCCAGATGAAGATTGGATCATCTCTCATTTGATCTGCAGTCATTCTCATTGTGTTTCAAGGACCAAATCAAAGTTAGATATTATTTCTCCATTTTTATAAGTTTACATCAAAATCCCCCCAACTCAGATCTGGATCATTTAGTTTAACTTTTACTTTTATCATTTAGTTAACGTGACAAATTCAACCTCCCATCTTATGTGCTTTGTAGATAGGATAAGAGGCCAGATCTGGAGGTTTATCTTACATTTTAAACAAATTCTCTGTGGACGATCTTTTACTCACTTACATTTAAAACATGCTACAATTGGCCCTGATCTTGCAGGCTAATTCACTTATCTCTGTGCTGATATTTCTTTTTAATTTTCCAGATTCAGTATAACTTAGCATTTGCAAATCTGTTTTCAAAACACAAATAAATCATACACATTAGAGTAAGCAACAGTAGTGAATGAGAAGTCCTTGATTGTTGCGTATTAGTTGGCAATCATTACAAAAGAGGGCGAAGTGATGGTTAGGATTTCCGGTGCCATTGTATTTAGTAAATTTTGACAGTTTAAATCCTATGGGTAGGTCAAATTCAATGTCTCGACAGAATTTATCGAATTCGAACGAGTGACCTGGGCATTCCCTCTTGGCCATATATTCATCAAGCATTTTTGGGAGGTCTTCGACCTTCATAGTATTGTCTTTGAGAGTGACGCGTGAGATACCCTTGTCTGGCAAACTGTTATTAAAGAATATGTGAGTATGTTACCTCAATGGTGTAGTGCGGGCTGATACCGTGATTGGGGTAGAATGTGGTCTCTCTTGTTGCTCCTGCCCTCCCGAATTTTGTTGTCCCCTAATGGTTTCACATGCAGCAACCAATCCTCGAAGCAACTCTTTAGAATCATCGCCTCCTCTTTGTATTCTTTGGATGCTAAGTTCTACAATTTGTTGAGTGGTGAGATTTTATCAAGAGCTATTATTTCTGTCGCTATGGATATTACCGGCGTGTGGTGTCGAAAAGGGGTTCTCTTGTTCACCAGTCATGTTGACTTCAGGTTGTTGTGGGCTAAAAGTATAAGGTGGTTCTTCCTCGTAGGCAGGGTTGTTATGAAATCCCCACAATGACGGGTCTCCTAAACTTACTCTACGTATGCCAGACATTTCGAGTCTTTGGCGACGACTCATATATATATATATATGTATATATATATATATATATATATCTAAATTTAAACGACACGATGGGAAAGAAAAATAGGGAAGTAAAATAAAGCTAACTATGTAAAGAAAAATAAGGGATTTACAAAAGTGTCCCATCGCGATTGCCAGTCTATTGTTGCACGCTTTTTCTGGGTTCCTCTCGGTTCCCGTTGAATAAGTGGCTTCCAATTCTGTCCTGTTGGACTCTAGCGATGTGGTCTATGTGATAAGGTGGGGATAAATAGTAATAGGAGGAATTTCCTAGTATGATTCCTAGTTGATTTGTGATCGCCAACTACAGATATTTATCGACGCTGCAACACATCAATGATCACGCGTTTAAGCTGGTGTGGGTTACTTCTATACTGAATCGTCCGCCTGCAAATGTCAGCAGTAGTGTCCTCTTTTAATTAGATAGTTTCAGCTTTCTTTTTAGTTTCCCTTGTTGCTGTTATGGTCGATTTAGATTCTTTTATTTTGTTGTGAATTATGATTAGGTGAGTGTTAAGTAGTGAAAAATGCCACTTTCTACACCTTTAAACCTGGCTTTTGCTAGTACCTAGAGTGTTTACTAATTGTTTTTAAGTACATTTTTGCAGTTAGGGATGAAATATAACATAATGCATTTTTTCCATGTAAAAGTGCCATTAAGAGGACTTGGAGCCATCCATTAGAGTTGAGACAAGAGGGGCCAGGGTCTGGTGACAAGGAAGCATAAGAGCAGCTGATACCATTAAAGATGTCAGAACTTTAGTGCTGATGCACCAAGCCATAAAACTGCAAAGCCAACATGCATAGCTGCCTTGAAGAACTTGAACAGTTGGCTGAAGTGTCACTGCTGCACTCAGCAATTTTAGTGCAGCAAACCAAGACCTTCAAGCATTTTTATTGCTGGAAAATGAGCCACATTAGTAGCACAACTGTTGTATTTGAAGGACTAGAGAAGATGTCAAAGCTGGAATGTGAAATGTAGAGCTGCTATGTGCTGAAAATAGACTCCACGAAGGGTTTTTTTGAACTCCACGAGCTGCTATGTGTTAAAATTGAACCTATCGCAACTTGTCGCAACCTATCAAATGGTTGTTTAAACCTATCGAGCATCCAGTCCAATGGTAGAAAGAACCTATCGCAACCTGTCGCAACCTATCGAATGGTTGTTTGAACCTATCGAGCATCCTATCGAATGGTTGTTTGAACCTATAGAGCATCCTATTGATAAGTTCTGATGCCTAAATCAACTTGTCGAGCATCCTGTCGAATGGTTAAAAGAACCTATCGAACAGTTGCCTGAACCTATCGAGATTGAAGTTTTGAAGCTCTAACCTATCGAGAGACGGGTGTTGACCACTGAAATATACCACTTTCTACCCCTTAACCTGACCTATGATGGACCTTTGAGCATGTTAATAATAACTTTTAAGTGTGTTTTTATAGATAACAGCAAAATAAGAGCTTAATGTTGCAATCCATACTTTTGAAGCCAAGAAGAAGTAATTTTGTGTTTAGCAGTGGAGCTGATGGATTTATTGAAAAGGCACCATGGTGGTTCACACTATTGGGGCATTTTAGCATGCTTTAGGGGCCTTGAAGACCTACTGAGAGAGAAAGTGGTAAAGCCCAAAGGTTAATGAGGTGCTATGCAGTAATATAGCATTTTGTGTTTGTAGCAATGTAACACCTTGGATGGAAGACAGTAGCAAATCAGCACCTCAAGGCATTTTATGCGAACAGCTGCAGAGCAATTCAAGTGGCATATTACAGCTACATCATTAATGCACTCGAGTACTTTAAGTGTTGAAGTTCATCTACTCGAGTTGATGATGGAAGCCCATGAGCAGCACAACTGCAAACTTGAAGAATTCGAGCAGTTTAGAGGGCTGGTGCAACCTCTCGAGTGGTTGAAATGCATGATTTAGTGAACCCCACGAGTGGTTCATGTTGAAAACCAACCCCTCGAGTGATTTAAAATGATAAGATCCAACCTCTCGAGTGGCCGGTTGAACCCCACTAGCGGCTATGTTCTGAAAGCAAGTTAAAGTGCTGAAAAAAGGCTAAAATTGAACCGGTCGCAACCTATTGAATGGATGTTTGAACCTGTCGCAACCTATCGAATGGTTGTTTGAACCTGTCTAGAACCTGTCGAGAGGTTCTGATGCTGAAAATGAACCTATCGAGCATCCTGTCGAATGGTTGAATGAACCTGTTGAGAACCTGTCGAATGCACATCTGAAGCCCATTCAACCTGTCGAGATTGAAGTTCTGAAACTCCAACCTATCGAACAGTTGCCTGAGCTTGTTGAGATTGATGTTCTAAAGCTCCAACCTATCGAGGCACGAGTTCTAGCCATCTATTTCACACTTTAGGGACATTTTGGGGATTCCAATGCTTCTAGGGCACACATCCTAATGTCCCACACATCTTAGAAATTTATCTTGGGTTCCATTAGCAAACATCAGTGGCCGACAGGGGCATTTTTGAGAGCTGCAAAAACACATTAGCAGGGCACAAAACTCTGCAAATGGGTGTGAACTAATTGTTGGCGGGAAATAAATTAGCTTCAACTGGGCACAAACAAAACCAGATCCCTATCTCTACTATGATTGGTCGAAACTCTTAAACAGGAATTAAGCTTAAACTGAAATCCTCTCCTCTGATTGGATGCAATCTAAAGCACACGGATCACTACAAATGTATAAATAGAACTCCTTTCTGTTGTTTTTCTTCAGCAAGGAAAGTAGGAACAAAGGAATAGCCTGAGTTCTCCTTAGCTCATTTAGGTTTAGTTTTAGGTTTTATTTTTCCCTTTTCTCTTCTCCCTTCTCTCTCTAATCCAGCCTGTTGGATTAGATCTAGGTAGCAGCTCATATCGGTTTTATAATTGTAATTTCAGCATGAAGAAATGTGGATCGATGCACAGACTACAGATCTGGGAACAATGTTATTGTATGTTATTTTTTATTGAAGTAATAAATTATTGATTTTAAAGCATAAGTAAATCTAAATATCTTGTGGTCCCATTAGATTCTCGATCGGATTTATGTAGATGGGACTAGCCCACCCACTTAACTGGTAGATCTCTTGATGACCATCTGATTTCCCTGAGTTTGATATGCCTGAGGGTGCCTGTGCCTGTGGCCTTGCATCCATAACATCTGTAGTGATTCTCTTATTCTAATTGAAGCCATCGGAATGGAGGAAATCTATTAGATGATCTGTAACCATTTAAGTGGACAGATCATAGCCTTAAGATCAATCCAAACCATTGGTCTAAATCAGATTCTTATACCTTGCATTTGTGCTTGTAGCCAAATGAAGGATGGCTGCATATCCTCAGATCTTGATCTGTTTTGCAATGAACACCAGGCCCTAGTTGCCGATTTCTCACCATTTGATCTTTATTTTACCATCCATCTTCCTCCATCTCTTAGTTTAGTTTTATTTTAATTCTATAAATTAGATCTAGTGACACCCGAAAAGCTCTCTTTCTTCTAAGAATTGCCAGATCTGTTGCCAGATCTGAAGGTCTACTATACACCTTTTAGGTTTAGATCACCACTCCCTGTGGGACAAACTCTTATTAAAACTTGCTACAAAGGACCCTGTATATTGCAGGTCTAGGATATTTTAGATGTGCTGAATCCATCCTCTATTTTACTTTATTTTTATTTTGCTTTTATCATTACACAGTAATCAATACACGGGAAATTCCCCAACAATTTTTTGGCGTCGCTGCTGGGGAGTTTTGATCTAGATACTAGATCTGAGTTTTTCATTTTTATAGATCTGATTTTTATTTTGTAGATATGAGTTTTATTTTGTAGTTTTATTGTTGTTTATGCTTTAAGCCTGCTCTTTGCATTCCAAGTGCTTGATTATAGGTCTGCTTTAGTTTTTGTTTAGAAAACTTGTTTTACTGCATCAAAATTTCTGATTTTTCTGAGTTTTTATTTTCTGCCTTCTAGATGTTTGAATAAATGCTGCTGTAGCCTTTTGCATTTTTGCATAAATGAAGCTGCAGTTTGAGTTTTTCTTTGTGTTTTTGTCAATATGCTTGAATAAGGTATTGCTGCAGTTATTGAATTTTTGCAGATCTGGAGCAGCTGCCAAATGAGGAGTAAATGGATTGCAGCAGGAGCAGATCTGCTTGAGTTTACATCCCCTTCTCTTTTGCATTCATTTTCTATTTTTAAATTCTTTTGATCAGCAGTTTTGTTGTGTTTGCTGTCATTCTCATTTTTGTATAACTCAACACAACCAAATAAAAAATAGAAGAAAATGAAAATACTAATTAAAATTTCTTATTATTTTTCAGCAGTAGTAAATAAAGGCTCTTGTTGAGCCCAGGCTGATCCAAAACAAATAAAATAATAGAAAATTATAAAAACATAAAAATATCTTCCAGATGGGCTGCTCTTCTTTGTTTTTATTCATTTTTCCCATCTGGACCTGCTGAGATCATGGTTTTTTATTTTGGAGAATCATGTAGGATAATGAGCAGTGGATCATATGTTGTTTGGAATAATCAATGGAGCCATTGATTTTATTTTCCTTCAAGATTTCTTCACCATTAAATGGATCTCAGCTGTATGAATCCTATTTTTAATGTGTGCTCCCATGCTTCATTATTTAGAAATTCATTTTTATTCATACACATCATCAACAAATGGGTTAGTCATATGAATCTTGCTTTTCACTATATGTTTTTCTCGCTGATCATTTTTAAAATCACTTGGATTCATAAGTATCTGATTGGCTCAGGCTCTTGGGGTTTTCTTTGGGCCTAGGGGATTTACAATTTTCTCATAGGATTTTTTATTTTAGGAATTTTAGTTTAAATTTTGTTTTTAGGTTGCTGATTTTTCTTTCCTAGGTTAATGTCAGTCCTAGTTTACTGATTTTCTACATTTTAATTCAGTTTCTAACTTTGTTTTCCTGTTATTTATCTGTAATTTTGTCTTTGTATCTGCATTTTTCTATTTTTATGGCTTCGTATTCAGTTCCTTACTTTGGTTTTACTATTTTTCTATTATTAGCAATAGTTTCCTTCCATTTGCATAGCAGTCCTTTTATTTTTCTGTCCATACATACAATTTTTAGATTTTATTTTATAGCAGTTCTAGCTTTATTTTGTTGATTTTTCCTGCATTTGTATATCATGTTTTCCATTTTCCAGCTCATATATTCAGTATTTCATTTTTATTTTCTACTGCATATAGTTTAGATTTTTCTACTTATTTTTCTTTCTTCTTTTACCCAGTTGCCCCTACTTACTCAGAGTGTAGAACATTGAGGACAATGTTCATCTTAGATTTGGGGGTATGGCAGGTGTGCCAATGAAATGAGCTAATGCTAGTGCAGCTATGCTATGTTGGAAGCAATTTTTTTCTTTTTTGAAAATAAAGTAATTTCCCACTTGATTTTTGGAAAAGAGGAAATTAAAAACTTCTTGAAACTTAAATGAGTTGTAGTTTTAACATTTTTCATGAAGCAAATGTCAAGAATTTGAAAAAATTGACGTTTAGTTAACTTGGAAAGGAGAGAAAACTGTGAGGATACACCCCAAAAATTTGATGGAAGGCCGTACCCAGTGAGATTTGGGCCTGAAAAATTTTCTTGAAGAGTATCTTGGCAATTTCTCTGCTCTAAGGACTGATTGGATCTAATTTTGGCCACTAGAAGTTAGGCAAATCCAAGTTAAAACAGCTTGACAGCATTCAAGACTTTAAGGACATGAAGTAAGGCCATCCCTTGGACAGTTTGAGCTTAAAATGTCCCACCTTTGAACTACCCTTGATACACACCTTTTGAGCCCTGAAGATCCCATCTTCTTTGACGAAAACCAAAAAATTTGAACGCCAAAACCTTTTGACCTGTTTCAGTTCACCCTCAATCTGAGAAATCAGGGAATAGAAGAAGTGAGGCTAAAGGAGAAATGTTTGACATTTGGTTGAAAGAAAAGGAAGCACATTTGGTGGTATTGTGGCATCCCAGCCCATAAAAAGAAAAAATGGAAAAATAAATACAAAAAGAAAAGGAAAAAAAAAAAATCAAAGAAAAAGAATGAGAAAGAGAAGTCATTTCATTGAAAGATTGAAATGAGGATTAGAAACTGATCACTTCAAATATGAAAGTTCATGAAGTAAATGGAATTGTGCTAAAATGAAGAAGGTTGAGTTGCAAATCACCTCCTTACCTGGCTGATTTCTCAATTTGAATCCTTTTTACCCCTTTATTCTTTTGTAAATTTTACCCATAAGCCACATTACAACCCGATAAAAAGACCTTACTAATTTGAAATTGATTGCGCTGTCATGTGGAGATGAAGATTTGTCTAATCTATGGTGAAAAGAGTTAGAAAATTTCAGAAATTAGAGCAATGCCTATGCTCATGCTTATAGTCCTATTTGAGGTCTGTAACTACTCTTGAGCTGTGTGAAATGATACACCCTTCTATTTTGTTGTGAGTGAACAACCCCGGTAAGACTTGGGTCCGAAATCTAGTTTCTTTTGGGCATTATGAAAATAGAATTCATAAATTAAAGGTGAACTCTGCATCAATTTTCAGGCACAATGTCTTGACATGAACTGATTGATGATGAACGAATTATAGCAGAATTTTAGCCTTTAAACTAATGATTTTTCTGCTAAAAATCCTCGAAAAACTGAATGGACATGGTGTGGAATTTATTTTATTTACTTAAACTCGGTTTTAGCCTGTTGCATTAATACTAACTGATTTTATTGGAGAAGTTTGGGGGTACCTTCACTGAAAACCCTCAGGAGACTCCACTCCTCCACTAGGGATCACCTAGGGGTTTAAAAGGCTTGGTGCAGGTGCCAAATGCACCCGTGTTCCCTACGAAAGTGACATTTAATTTCATAGGTTAGTTATCTTAAATTTCACTTTGCTCGAGGACTAGCAAAGGTTAGGTTTGGGGGTGTGTTGAGCACTGAAATATACAACTTTCTGCCCTTTAAACTGACCTATGATGAACCTTTGAGCATGTTAATAATGCCTTTTAAGTGTGTTTTTACAGATAACAGCAAAATAAGAGCTTAATATTGCAATCCATGCTTTTGAAGCCAAGAAGAAGGAATTTTGTGTTTAGCAGTGGAGCAGATGGATTTATTAAAAAGACACCATGGTGGTTCACACCATTGGGGCTTTTTAGCATGCTTTGGGGGTCATGAATACCTGCTGAGAGAGAGAGTGGTAAAGCCCAAAGGTTAATGAGGTGCTATGCAATAATATAGCATTTTGTGTTTGTTGCAAGGTAGCACCTTGGATGGAACACAACAACAAATCAGCACCTCAAGGCATTTTATGCGAACAGCTGCAGAGCAATTCAAGTGGCATATTACAACTATAACATTGATGCACTCGAGTACTTTAAGTGTTGAAGTTCATCTATACGAGCAGATGATGGAAGCCCATGAGCAGCACAACTATAAACTTGAAGAATTCGAGTAGTTTAGAGGGCTGGTGCAACCTCTCGAGTGGTTTAAATGCATGATTTAGTGAACCCCACGAGTGGTTCAGGTTGAAAACCAACCCCTCGAGTGGTTTAAAATGATAAGATCCAACCTCTCGAGTGGTCGGTTGAACCCCACGAGCTGGTATGTGCTGAAATCAAGTTATAGTGCTGAAAAAAGGCTAAAATTGAACCTATCGCAACCTATCGAATGGATGTTGAACCTATCGCAACCTATCGAATGGTTGTTTAAACCTATCGCGTCCTATCGAATGGTTGTTTGAACCTGGTAAGAACCTGTCAAGAGGTTCTGATACTGAAAATGAACCTATCGAGCATCCTGTTGAATGGTTGAATGAACTTGTCGAGATCCTGTCGAATGCACACCTAAAGCCCATTCAACCTGTCGAACAGTTGCCTGAACCTGTCGAGATTGAAGTTCTGAAACTCCAACCTATCAAACAGTTGCCTGAACCTGTCGAGATTGATGTTCTGAAGCTCCAACCTATCGAGGCAGGGGTTCCAGCCATCTATTTCACACTGTAGGAACATTTTGGGGATTCCAATGCTTCTAGGGCACACATCCCAATGTCCCACACATCTCAAAGATTTGTCTCAGGTTCCATTAGCAAACATCAGTGGCCGGCTGGAGCATTTTTGAGAGCTGCAAAAACACATTAGCGGGGCACAAAACTCTGCACATTGGTGTGAACTAATTATTGGCGGGAAACAAATTAGCTTCGGCTGGGCACAAATAAAACCAGATCCCTATCTCTTCTCTGATTGGTCGAAACTCTTAAACAGGGATTATGCTTAAACTGAAATCCTCTCCTTTGATTGGCTGCAATCTAAAGCACACAGATCACTGCAAATGTATAAATAGAATTCTTTTCTACTATTTTTCTTCAACAGGTCAGATCTGTTTTGTAATTATAATTTCGGCATGAAAATGTGGATCGATGCACCGACTACAGACCTGGGAACAATGTTATTGTAAGTTGTTTCTGATTGAAGCAATAAATTGTTGATTTTAAAGCTTAATTAAATCTAAAGATCTTGTGGTCCCACTAGATTCTCGATCGGATTTGTGTAGATGGGACTAGCCCACCGAATTAACTAGTAGATCTCTTGATTACCATCTGATTTCCCTGAGTTTGATATGCCTGAGGGTGCCTGTGCCTGTGGCCTTGCATCCATAGCATCTGTAGTGCTTATCTTGTTCTGATGGATGCCATCAGAATGGAGGAAATTTATTGGATGATCTGTAACCATTTAAGTGGACAGATCATAGCCTTAAGATCAATCCAAACCATCGGTTTAATTCAAATTCTTATACCTTGCATTTGTGCTTGTATCTAAATGAAGGATTGATGCATATCCTCATATCTTAATCTGTTTTGCAATCAACACCAGGCCCCAACTGCCTATTTCTCACCATTTGATTTTATTTTACCATCCGTCTTCCTCCATCTCTTAGTTTAGTTTTATTTCAGTTCTATAAATTAGATCTAGTGACACCTGAAAAGCTCTCTTTCTTCTTAGAATTGTCAGATCCGTAGCCAGATCTGAAGGTCTAGTATACACCTTTTAGGTTTAGATCACTACTCCCTGTGAGACAAACTCTTACTTATTAAAACTTGCTAGAAAGGACCCTATATCTTGCAGGTCTAGGATATTTTAAATGTGCTTAATCCATCCTCTGTTTGCCTTTATTTTTATTTTATTTTCATTATTAAACAATAATCAGCACACTGGAAATTCCCCAACAAGTTTTTGGCGTCGCTGCCGGGGAGTTTTGATCTAGATAGTAGATTTGAGTTTTTCATTTTTGTAGATCTGATTTTTATTTTATATATCTGAGTTTTATTTTGTAGTTTTATTGTTGTTTTTGCTTTAAACCTGTACTTTGCATTCCATGTGCTTGATTAAAGGTCTGCTACAGTTTTTGTATAGAAAACTTGTTTTACTACCACAGAATTTCTGATTTTTCTGAGTTTTTATTTTCTGCCTTCTAGATGTTTTAATAAATGCTGCTGTAGCCTTTTGCATTTTTGCATAAATGAGGCTGCAGTTTGAGTTTTTCTTTGTGTTTTTGTCAATATGCTTGAATAAGATACTGCTGCAGTTATTGAATTTTTGCAGATCTGGAGCAGCTGCCAAACGAGGAGTAAATGGATTGCAGCAGGAGCAGATCTGCTTGAGTTTGCATCCCCTTCTCCTTTGTATTCATTTTCTATTTTTAAATTCTTTTGACCAGTAGTATTGCTGTGTTTGCTGTCATTCTAATTTTTGTATAACTCAACAAAACCAAATAAAAAATAGAAGAAAATGAAAATACAAATTAAAATTTCTTATTATTTTTCAGCAATAGTAAATAAGGGCTCTTGTTGAACCCGGGCTGATCCAAAACAAATAAAAAAATAGAAAATTATAAAAACATAAAAATATCTTCCAGATGGGCTGTTCTTCTTTGTTTTTATTCATTTTTACCATCTGGACCTGCTATGATCATGGTTTTTCATTTTGGAGAATCATGTAGGATAATGAGCAGTGGATCATATGGTGTTTGGAATAATCAATGGAGCCACTAATTTTATTTTCCTTCGAGATTTCTTCACCATTAAATGGATCTCAGCTGTATGAATCCTATTTTTAATGTGTGCTCCCATGCTTCATTATTTAGAAATTCTTTTTGATTCATGCACACCATCAACAAAGGTGTCAGTCTATGAATCTTGCTTTTCACTGTATGTTATTCCTGCTGATCATTTTCAAAATCACTTAGATTTATAAGTATCTAATTGGCTCAGGCACTTGGGGTTTTCTTTGGGCCTAGGGGATTTATGATTTTCTTGTAGGATTTTCTGTTTTAGGAATTTTAGTTTAAATTTTGTTTTTAGGTTGCTGATTTTTCTTTACTAGGTTAATGTCGGTCCTAGTTTACTAATTTTCTGCATTTTTATTCAATTTCTAACTTTGTTTTCATATTTTTTATCTGTAATTCTCTCTTTGTATCTACATTTTTCTGTTTTTATAGCTTTGTATTCAGTTCCTTACTTTGGTTTTACTATTTTTCTATTATTAGCAATAGTTTCCTTCCATTTGCATAGTGGTCCTTTTATTTTTATGTCCATACATGCAGTTTTTAGATTTTATTTTGTAGTAGTTCTAGCTTTGTTTTGTTGATTTTCCCTGCATTTGTATATTATGTTTTCCATTTTCCTGCTCATATATTTAGTTTTGCATTTTTATTTTCTGCTACATATAGTTCAGATTTTTCTGCTTATTTTTATTTCTTCTTTTACCCTGCTGCCCTCGGTTACTCAGTGTGTAGAACATTGAGGACAATGTTCATCTTAGGTTTAGGGGTATAGCAGGTGTGCCAATGAAACGAGTTAATGCTAGTGCAGCTATGCTATGTTGGAAACAATATTTTTTTATTTTTGAAATAAAGTAATTTCCCACTTGATTTTTGGAAAAGAGGAAATTAAAAACTTCTTGAAACTGAAATGAGCTATAGTTTTAACATTTTTCATGAAGCAAATGGCAAGAATTTTCAAAAATTGATGTTTAGTGAACCTGGAAAGGAGAGAAAGCTGTGAGGATACACCCCAAAAATTTGATGGAAGGCCGTACCCAGTGAGATTTAGGCCTGAAAAATTTTCTTGAAGAGTATCTTGGCAATTTCTCTGCTCTAAGGACTGATTGGATTCAATTTTGCCCACTAGAAGTTAGGCAAATCGAAGTTAAAATAGCTTGACAGCATTCATGACATTATGGACATGAAGTAAGGCCATCTCTTGGACAGTTTGAAATTAAAATGTCCCACTTTTGAACTGCCCTTGATACATACCTTTTGAGCCGTAAAGATCCCAACTTCTTTGACGAAAACCAAAAAATTTGAACGTCAAAACCTTTTGACCTGTCTCAGTTCACCCTCAATCTCAGAAATCAGGAAATAGAAGAAGTGAGGTTAAAGGAGCAAGGTTTGACATTTTATTGAAAGAAAAGGAAGCACATTTGGTGGTATTGTGGCATTCCAGCCCTTAAAAAGAAAAAATGAAAAAAAAACAATACAAAAAGAAAAGGAAAAAAAAAAAAAACAATCAAAGAAAAAGAATGAGAAAGAGAAATCATTTCATTGAAAGATCGAAATGAGGATTAGAAACTGATCACTTCAAATCTGAAAGTTCAAGAAGTAAATGGAATTGTGCTGAAATGTAGAAGGTTGAGTTGCAAATCACCTCCTTACCTGGCTGATTTATCAATTTGAATCCTTTTTACCCCTTTATTCTCTTATAAATTTCACCCATAAGCCACATTACAACCCGATAGAAAGACCCTACTGATCTGAAATGGATTGAGATGTCATGTGGAGATGAGGATTTATCTAATCTATGGTGAAAAGAGTTAGAAAATTTCAGAAATTAGAGCAATGCCTAAGCTCATGCTTACAGTCCTATTTGAGGGCTGTAAATGCTCTTGAACTGTGTGAAATGATACACCCTTCTATTTTGTTATGAGTGAACAGCCCCGACAAGACTTGGGTCTAAAATCTAGTTTGTTTGGGGCATTATCAAAACAGAATTCTTAAATTAAAGGTGTACTCTGCATCAATTTTTAGGCACAATGCCTTGACATGAACTGATTGATGATGAAGGAATTACCGCAGAATTTCAGGTTTAAAATTGATGATTTTTCTGCTAAAAATCCTCTAAAAACTGAATGGACATGGTGTGGAATTTATTTTATTTATTTAAACTCTGTTTTAGCCTGTTGCATTAATTCTAACTTATTTTATTGGAGAAGTTTGGGGGTACCTTCACTGAAAGTCCTCAGGAGACTCCACTCCTCCACTAGGGATCACCTAGGAGTTTAAAAGGCATGGTGCATGTGCCAAATGCACCCGTGGTCCCTAAGAAAGTGGCATTTAATTTCATAAGTTAGTTGTCACAAATTTTACTTTGCTCGAGGACTAGCAAAGGTTAGGTTTGGGGGTGTGTTGAGCACTGAAATATACCACTTTCTACCCCTTAACCTGACCTATGATGGACCTTTGAGCATGTTAATAATATCTTTTAAGTGTATTTTTACAGATAACAGCGAAATAAGAGCTTAATATTGCAATCCATGCTTTTGAAGCCAAGAAGAAGGAATTTTGTGTTTAACAATAGAGCTGATGGATTTATTGAAAAGGCACCATGGTGGTTCACACCATTGGGGATTTTTAGCATGCTTTGGGGGCCTTGAAGACCTACTGAGAGAGAGAGTGGTGAAGCCCAAAGGTTAATGAGGTGCTATGCAGTAATATAGCATTTTGTGTTTGTTGCAAGGTAGCACCTTGGATGGACAACATCAGCAAATCAACACCTGAAGGCATTTGATGCGAACAGCTCCAGAGCAATTCAAGTGGCATATTACAGCTATAACATTAATGCACTCGAGTACTTTAAGTGTTGAAGTTCATCTACTTGAGCTGATGATAGAGGCCCATGAGCAGCACAGCTGCAAACTTGAAGAATTCGAGCAGTTTAGAGGGCTGGTGCAAGCTCTCGAGTGATTTAAATGCATGATTTAGTGAACCCCACGAATGGTTGATGTTGAAAACTAACCCCTCGAGTGGTTTAAAATGTTAAGATCCAACCTCTCGAGTGGTCGGTTGAACCCAGGAGCTGGTATGTGCTAAAATCAAGTTACAGTGCTGAAAAAAGGCTAAAATTGAACCTATCGCAACCTATCGAATGGATGTTTGAACCTGTCGCAACCTATTGAATAGTTCTTTGAACCTGTCGAGAACTTGTCGAGGGGTTCTGATGCTGAAAATGAACCTATCGAGCATCCTGTCGAATGCACACCTGAAGCCCATTCAACCTATCGAACAGTTGCCTGAACCTCTTGTTAAGACTTGAAAAGTACTACTTTTCACCCCTTAACTTAGCCTTTGATTAGACCCTTAGCCATCTAATAAATGTTTGTTAAGCTATTTTTGTAAGTAATAAATAGCAGTGCAATAAGGCCAAAAATCATATTAAGGAGCCCATATTGGCACCAGAAATCCCTCAGAAGGATAAATACTGAATCCAGCCTCACGCAGCTTCCACAAAGCTTCAAAGGATTCAGAAAACTATGCTTCGCGTAGTCCTCGCAAGCTTCCCAAGACTTCACAACAAGTGCTCGCGCAGTTGAGTTACAGAAGAGCTTCAGAAGCATAATCTCACGCAGCTCTCGCAAAGTTCAAAAGTTAAAGGTCACGCAATCTCGCGCAGTTCAAGAAGACCCTTGCGCAGTTCACTCAGAATAGATGAGGAGAGAGAGCTTCAGAATCCTGCCTCACGCAGCTGTGACGCAGTAGCCGCGGGATGTAAATGTCAATAGAACCTGTCGCGCAGTTCAGAAATGCCTCACAGCTATCGCGAGGATCCTCACAAAGATCTATCAAGAAAAGAAGTTGTCGTGCGGTTTAGGAAGAAAGCAGCCTCATGAAGCCAGAGTTAGCCTCGTCAAGCGAAATGGAATGCTCACGCAGTTCTTGCGCTATTCATAAGTAACAATCCAACCGTGCGAAGCCCAATCCAGTGAGAGCTTAACTACTGACCGCGCGATTGCTCAAAGCATTAAGAAGCTGCAACCCCGTGACATCTAAAGTTCTAATGTTAAACTCAACCACGTGAAGAGCAGAGCTACCATGCGACAAGTCTGGGAATTGACTGCAACCTGGAGAAGCTCTAAACTCTAACTTCCATCATTTTGTAGAGGACTTTCTGGGAATTTTCAAGGAATAGGGCATGCACTCCCACGCTTAAATCTCCGTGGACGCGTCCCGAGGCATCCAACCATCATTAATAGGCCACATGGGATTGCTAAAATTAGGGTTTCCTAACCCTAATGCGCCACCACACCCACTGCTATATAAACCTAAGCCTAGTTTAGGTTTAGGGAGAGAGCAAGAGGTCGGAAGAGTTCAGTTTCTGCTCTGTTTTGTTTTTAGCATTATAGTCTTGTTTTTCTATAGCTGTAAGTAGTTTTTCTTTTTCTTTTTCTTCTCTCCATGGCCCAGCATTTGCTGGCCATGCCTTTGTATGCTTATTAAGTTTAGATTAATGAAATTTTTGATTGGGTGTTGCACTTTTATGGGATTCATGTGTTTGTAAGTTTCTCTGTGCAAGGCTGCTACCTTGTGATCCACCATTGCTTTGGCGGTGATTCAAAGCAATGGAGGACTGATTCTAAGGACCCATTTAGATCCAAGTGACCTGTGTGTCTGGGACTATCATGGTCCTATACAGCCTTAGCCCCACCACAGGACCCACTAGATTTGAAATCCCCATGGAAGCCTGAGCTGGTAGCCAATATTCTTGTTTTATTTTGGGGTCCGTGAGGATGATAGCCTTTGGGATAGTCTGGGACCATTTAAGTGGAAAGGTTATAGCCTTAGGGTGACTCCAATCTGCCGATCCAAAATGGATCCTTCTTCTCCGAGCCTGAGCTTGTAGCCTGGTAGGAGATTGTACAGAAACAGACTCTCCTATATTAGTATAGACCCGCCATCAGATGGCAGATCTAATCTGGGTATGGAGATTGTAGGCTTGTGATTGGACCATTGTAGTCCCACTCAAGCAATGGACAGCTAGATCTAAGGTGGTACTCAATCTCTTACTGGTTCTATGTGTCTGGAATATCATGGTCCTTTACAGCCTTAGCTCCACACATAGAGCTTTAGAGGTTGAGGTTTCCTATGGATTCCTGAGCTTGTAGCCTGGATGAAGTAGTGCCTACAATGATTAACTTGTTTTGACCCATCTCAAGATTGTGGTTCCCCTATGGGATAGTCTGTGACCATTTAAGTGGACAGGTTATAACCTTAAGGGATTTGATCATGGCACAGGGATGAGTTGAATTCTTTCTCCTCTTTGGTGATAATGTAGCCATTGGACAGGATTTCTATACCAGCAAATCTTGATCTGAGTCATAAATTCCAGCAGATCTGAACCCAATAGCATACTTCTCACCCTTTTTATATTTATTTTCCCTCACTCCATCCATCTTCTCAACCCTTTTTTGTAGTTAGTTCATTAGACTACCTTAGGATACTTAGAATAAGTGACCCTAAACTCCCCTCCTTTTAGGACTGCCAGATCTATAGTCAGATCTGGAGGGATTACTAGAGATGGCTCCCTTGGAGCTGTAGATCACCTTTCCCTGTGGGAAAAACTCTTACTTATCAAAACTTGCTACAAATGGACCCTGTATCTTGCAGGTCTAGGATTTCTCAGTTGTGCTGATTCCACCTCCTATTTTACTTTGATTTTAAATTGCTTTTACCTCCAACACATAAAGTAAGCACCCGGGAAATACAACAACAAGTTTTTGGCGCCGTTGCCGGGGACAGTGATCTAATAGTAGCCCCTAGGATTTTTGTATTTTTAGTATTCTTTGTAGCTGTGAATAATCGATACTGCTGATGTAATTTTGAGTCTTCCTTACTGATCTAGACAGCAGCAGAGGAGGACAATGGACTGCATTTGGAGATTAGCTACCTCTCTTTGCAAACTCTCTAACCTTTAAAACTCTGTTTATTTCTCTTACAAGTTTCATAGCAGTATTTAGGATAGCTGTAAATTTATGTTTACTTAAATAGCTGTAAATTTGTTAGATAAATTCTTTGAGTCAAGTGCAATGTGCCTGCAAGAAGTTGTCCCTGCTGGTGGTGTGTTTGTATGCTAGGTAGAAGATCTCGTAGTCCTACTTTAGAGCCTTTCAACCCTGAGCAAGAAAGGGGTAGAAGACTTAGAAGAAACAGACACACCACAGTAGAGCCCCCAATTGAATCTGAGACAGTATTCATGGGTGAAGAACAACCCAGAACTCTCAAGGAGTTGAATGCTCCGGATGACTATAACTCTCCATTTAGCATCCAATTCCCTGATGTTCTGGGGAATTATGAAATTAAAACCTCTATCATCCAGATGCTGCCCTCTTTCCATGGGCTTAGTAAGGAGGACCCTTACAAGCATATTGACTAATTTTTGGCCTTGTGCACCACATTCAATATCGCTGGTTTGGGACCTGAGGCTACTAGGCTTAGGCTCTTTCCCTTCTCTCTGAAGGATAGGGCTAGTACCTGGTTGGCCACTCTTCCCAACAATAGTATTGCATCTTGGAAAGACCTATAGACCAAGTTCCTGACAAAGTTCTTCCCTAAGACCAAAATGAGCCAGTTGAGAAAGGAAATTCTTGCTTTTGCCCATTCCCCAACTGAGAATTTTAATCAAGCCTGGGATAGATTTAAGGAAATGCTCAAACAATGCCCCCACCACAAGATCCCAGACTGGCAGCTTGTACAAAGCTTCTACAATGGGATTGATGAGAAAAATAGAGATATGGCTGATGCTTCTTGTGGTGGAAACTACATGCACAAGACTGCTGATGAGGCATGGGAATTGTTTGAAGTAATCAGTGAAAATGCTTTTCAAAAGCTATCCCTTGCAAGAACTGGTCAGGAGTCTGTGTCAAAAGTGGAGCCTGTTGCATCGTCAAGAGGAAATATTTATGAGGTGGGAACAATGATCTGCAGCTGCAGATGGCAAACCTCTCTTTGAAATTTGACAGATTACTGACTGTGATACAACCCTAGAAGGGCTGCTCAAGTGGTGGAGGCATGTCTGATATGCCAGTCCCCACAGCACACAGTAGAGGAATGTCCATCTGCAGGGCAATATCCTGAATTGGTATTGGAACATGCTGCTGTTGCATAATCTTTTGGCCAGCAACAATCTGGTGGCTACAACAGATAGCCATATGGATAGCATCACCAAAATGCTGGTTACCAATAGAGAGACCACCCAAATCTGAGGTGGAGGCAAGACAATTATATGCAGCCACAGCAGATGTTGGCTTTGCCCCAAAGGCCATAGCAGCAATTCAATCAGGGATATGCCCTTAGGTCTAATTTCCAACACCAGCAGCAGCCCCATCAGCAACAAAATCAATTGGTCTTACCCCCATCTCAACCCAGAAATACTTCTTTCGAGGACCAAGTCTTGACCTCACTGCAAAACCAGGGGTCCGTGGCTCAAACTGTGAGTTCTCATGGTCAGACCGTAAAGAAGATGGAAGAGCAGATTGGCCAGCTAGCGAATGCCTTAGCTAAAAGAGAGGAGGAGGTTGCCAACCCAAGGGCTAATTTTTGATTGGTGAAGGATCCTCAAACCTTGAGGGCAAGGGGATCTTTTATTGACTTGATTCACAGAATTGTGTATTGTGTATGTTATGTATTTTAGTATGGTTCATTTTTTTTTCTGTTTATAAGAATTTCTAGTGATCTTGTCGGAGTCTGAATGTATATGACCTGAAAATTCTTCTACCTGCTTTGGTTCTTATTCCCTTTGAATTGTTGATTGTGATTGAACAAATGATGATTGTACTGTTTTGATAATGAGAATGTTGTCTGAATATGATGTTGTGATTAATGCTTTTGGAGTACTTGCATGCTTAAATGTTGGGAACGCCTGACGGAATCCCTTTTAGAATGACTGTGGGTGTCCTTGGAAAAGAGAATGTGAGAGAGTCCACCACAAAATAAAAGAAAATGACAGACCAATGGGTGTGTGATCCTTGTCACTATTTCACGGTCGCGAGGTTCTGAAAAATAGGCGTAGTTGCTTCTCACGCAGTTCATAAGATGTTTGCCTGCTAAGCTGTCACGAGATTCAATACAAATGTGTAGACTCTCTCGTGCAATCCAAATGAAAGCCAAATCCCGCGACCCACTCATTTCTATCCAGCGAGCTGATATTTTCAAAGCGCGTCGAGCCCCGCGATTTATATAATCCAACCCCACATTGCTTTCCTTTCTGTTTTCTCTTTTTTCTCCAGCCAGCGAAACCCTAGCTCTGACTCCCGTTAACCTCTCTCCTCTAACATCCTTTCTACAATCCATCATTCACCTTCAAATTCTAGGGATTTGCTCCTAAAGCCTCCTCCACCAGTTGCCCTCTGATTGGAGCTCTCGCGGTCTTTCGTGCATCCGATTGTATAGAACCCTAAGTTTTAGGGTAAGACTCAGCTCTCAACCTTTGCTCTTCATTTTTCAAACTACACATTCATAGAGGAGAAGTTCCATGGCCCCTAAGAGCGCACTTGCGAAAAGAGCAAGGGATAAGGCTCCCGTGGAGCCCACTCCGAAGAAGGCCAAGTCCTCAGCGGCACCGCAAAAAGGGAAAGAAGTGATTCAGAAAGGGGCCGAACTAACACCTGATTACTCTACACCCTCTGAGCTTCTGACTCCCCTTCCCTTAGAGCCTGAAGCTAATTTTGACCTATCTTTCTTTGAGATGGAACCTCTGTCAGCCCCTGCCATTGAGTTCCTGCGCAAACTTTGTTTGACCCCTCTGCTGCAAGCAATCCCTGCACCAACCTACCGTAGACTAGTGCAACTCTTTTACCAGCACATTAGGGCTTGACCAGACCACCGTGGGCAGCCAGGCCTCCTTGTGTTAGTTGACAGTTTTGAAATGTTACTCAGCCCTGAGTTGATTGCTGAAGTGATGGGCATCCTTGCTATCTTTGACCCCAACTGTGGATATGGCCCCCTTGTGTGTGCCCCCATTGATACAATTGCACAAGCCCTAACCAAAGGATTGAAGGCCACCGGGGATTCCATCAGGAGAAGAGACCTGGACCCTAAACTTTTGTACATCGATCAAGTTCTGCGAAAGAACATTTATTGTGTCGGCCGTCAGCAGGAGAGGAGGACTCCAATTGCTGATGTTGTTTATTCCTTTTCTCGGGGCCACGGTTTTCATGCTACAAGGTTGATTTTTGAAGCAATAAAGGATGTGATAGTGAAACTAGAACAGAAAAAGAAGCTCTACACTCTCCCCTATGCGAGACTCATTACCAAATTACTTTTGAGGGGAGGGTACAAGATACCAGTAGGGGAGTTAACCATTGACCTCACCCCTACAACTTTTGCAAAGAGGCAATGGGGGATCAGCAGGAGTCCAATGGATCCCCAAAAGAAGAAGAAGGCTGAGGCTCAGGTTACTACAGAGCAAGGAGAGGGGACTGTTGGTGCAAAGGCCACCCCTGCTCCCAAAAAGGTGGCTAAAGCTCCTGCTCCCAAGAAGGTGGTGCAAGCTCACACACTCGACTGCAGAACACCTCCATCCACCACACACCTCCCATCCATGGCTTTTGCCTATTCCATCTTTCCCTTATCCTTTTTTATCTCCCTTTTCCATACCCACTCTAGATTTCCCTGTGATTCGTTCCTGGGAGGAAAGTATTGACCCCCATGACAACCCTTTACCTTCACCTACATTACCTCAGTACACCCCCCCAATTCCCCCATCATCTGAATTAAACCCTGACAGCCCTCCCCTGATCACCTATATCAAAAAGAAAACCTCTCACACCACCCCTGCCATATCCTTACCTACACCAACAACCCCTATCATTCCCACAGATACCCCACACATTGACCTAGCCACCATCCCAACCATCCCTACCTCACCTCCACTCCCAGACCTTGACTTCAACCTAGCCACTACTTCCAGATATCAGGCCTTCATGACTACATTGCTTGACACCCTATCAACCCATGATATCCCTCTCCCATAATCCCCACTTCCTTCCCCACATCACTCACCAGAACCTCCATCTCCTCCTACAACCTTCCATCATGCCCTACTTCCCCTTTCCAACCTGTTCCCTCTTCTTCTCATACTCCACCCCAACCACACTCAGACACACTTACCCATATCCTTGCCCTAATACATGACATTCAAACCCAACTATCAACCATAACACATACCTAAGACCAAATGCAAACTGACATCACCACCATCAAATCCACCCTTCAAACATTGACCAAGCAACCCATCTCTGCACAAAAACCTCCTACACCACAAATCAAGTCCCCTTCCACCTCTGACTCCACAAAGGCACCTGCACTTTCCCCCATTAACACCATACCCCACCACTCGTTCCCCACTCTACTTATCCTCCCCCAACTCATTTTACCCCCACCACAATTTACCAATCAATCAACCTAAACAGACCCCATTCCCTTCCCATCCACCTTTCCCATTAACCCCCACTCATTTTTAACCCCACCCTTACCATTCAGACCCTTCACCATTCCATTTTACCCTTACCCACAACCACCCACCTTCAGTGATCCCCCTTCATTTACTTTTCCACCCATGCCTTCCATCCCACCTCTTATCCTACCCCCTCCTCAATTCACTGACCACTCAGCACAAACTGACCTCGAACCTTCTATCCCTCCCCCTCAACTAGACTTCATCACTGCAGCCTCCACTTTACCCCAACAGGACCAATCACCTTCTACTTCTTCCACTCCATTTCTACCAATCTTACCACGACATTCCTACTATACCCCTCCTTACTTCACCCTCCTCCATGCCATGAGGGACACTGCCTACATCAAGAGGGATGTTCTCAGGGGAATGGCCCAACTCAAACATTCCATTGAGTACCCTTTGCTGCAGAAGATGAGTGACCTGAAGCTTGCTAACAGGTAGAAGCAGAGAGATATTTCTAAGGGGTGGGAGTCAATTTTGGAGACCCTCACCGCGACAAAGGCTAATCCAACTTACTATAAACTGCAGGCGGAGATGGAGAAAGCCAATGCCGAGCTAGAGCACAAGAGAGCCCGGATGTTTGAAAAGAGGCTGCACAATGCTGAGGAGATCCACAGGCTCACTAAGGGGCTTTCTGATGCCAACCTCCTTTATGCTGAAAAATAGATTGAAATTTTGCAAAAAATGATTGCATCTCTGGCAGGCCAACCAATTGAAGCCACCCCTCTTGCTATAGCACCCCCTGAGGCCCCACCTTCCACACACCCCGGTCCATCTACTTCCACACCCCCTGCTCCTCCATCCACATCTCCTCCTCCACCCCCTCCCCCACCTCCTATTCAAGAACCTCCACCACCTCCTGCTCCAGTGCCTCCCCCTGCCAAATCTCCTGCACCCAAGAGAAAGAGGACTCCTTCCAAGAAACCCACTCCCTCCAAAAGAGCCACTGCTGCACAAAAAAGGAAAAAGCCTGCACCTCCATCCCCACCACCAAAGGCTACCAGAGCTTCTGCTTAGGATGACCCCCATGGTCTATTGCTTTCTAAATAAGAACGAAGATAGGCTGCTGCAGCCCTTGGACTGGACCCCACTACTCTCTTTCCCTCTGATTCTGATTCTGACTCTACACCACCTGCGGATCCACGTGCTAAGAGTCCTATTGCTCCTCCTTCATCTGACCCTGCTGAGCAAACTTATCCTCAGAGGAGGAAAGTCATAGCTAAGAGGACAACTCACACATCTGCCTCTATCAAAATTGGAAAAGAATAATTTGCCCAGTCTGAGGAGGCACCACCACTGAAAGATAAAGGCAAGAGCCCGCTTGTCCCTCCTGAGCCAGAAAAAGAAAAATCTCCTCTTATTCCCCCTCAGACTCAGCAAGGGCCAGTCACTAAAGGGAAGGGCGCTCAAAAGGGAAGAGTCCTAAAGGAAAAAGTCCTATCAAATCACCTGAGCAAACCAAAGATAAATCTTCAGTGACCCCCCTTGAACCAAAGACCTGAAAAATGAGGGCCAGGGCACCAACCATGCCCACGACTGATGCCCAACGGAAGGAAGAGCGGGCACGAAAGAAGAAAGAGGAAGAGGCTCTCCTTCAAGAACATGCCAAGAAGATGGGTTGGGACCGGTTTTGATTCAAGCTCTGATTAGCTTGTACCTAGGATTTTTGCTGTTTTTGTATTTTCTTTTTCTCCTTTTGTCTGTCATTGTGTACGTTTCTCTCTTATAATAGATTTTCTTCTTTTATCATTGCTATTTTTCTTTGTCTTGTGTCTATTTTGCTCCATGTTATTTCCTTTTATTTTTCCATTAATAAATCTGCTGCACACCCACCTTTGAACCAGTGCAAGCACTGCTCCTCATAGGTTTGGGGGTGTGGCAGGTAGATCCTGCCAATGGAATAGTTAACCTAAGTGTAGCAGAACCTTGTGAGTAAGATGGAAATGGAACCATGTTCACTGAAGAATCAGAAAATTAATGAAATTTAAATTTTTTTCCAGACTTTAAACAATATAAACTTTTAATATTTCACATTTCCATGATGAGATCACCAAGGAAACTCACTTGTATCAGCACTTAGTGAATCATTAGAGAGAGCAAAAGGTAAGGACATACTTAAGAATTGAAAGGAAGACCATAACCAGTGAGATTTGGGCCTATACAAAAATTTTTCCTTGAGGAGTGACTAAGGCAATTTCTTCTAGCTCTAAGGACTGGCTGAGTCACTGTGCTCACTAGAAGTTAGACAACTCCAAGTTGAAACAACTGACAGTACTCATGAGACTTAGGAAAGGATCAAGGCCTTCTCTTGGACAGTTTGAGCCTAAATAGACCAACCTTAAGCAACTGCCCTTATCCATACCCCCTTTGAGCTTTAAATCCAAATTTCTTCAAAAATATACTTGAGTACTTGCACCTGAACCTATGTATCTGATTTAACCTTACCCTCACTCTTAGACTTCAGAAGGTAAAGGAACAAGAGTTGAAGATGGACTAGCTATGGTCAACATTAGGGGAATAAAGAAGAAGTACCTCAAATCCTGACAGTATGGTAACTGAGAAAATGGTGGCATTTCAGAAAAGCAAAAACAAAATAAAAAGAAGAAAAATGCATAAAAAAGAAACAAAAATAATAATGAAAACGAGTAAGAGAGGAGTCAAGAGGGAACTTTCATTAGAAAAATCGAAATCAAGAAGAGAAACTCACTTCAAATCTGAAAACCTCAAAGAAGATGAAAGGAGCTGAGTTAAAGGTGAAGTCATGAATCACCTCCTTCACCTACTGATTTCTCAATTTTGAACCCCTTTTCTACCTTCCATTCTTTTTAACCCCACTCCATAAGCCACATCACAGCCCTGTTAAAGCCCTTGTGATCCAAAGTTGAGTGAGCTGTCATGTGGAGATAAAAAGTTGTCCAATCTATGGTGAGGATCTGTCAATGATGCCAGAACTTCAGAGCTATGCCTATGGTCATGCTTACAAACCCATTTGGGGGATGTAACTACTCTTGAGCTTGAGAGAAAATGAAACCCTCAACAGTTCTTTATGAGAGTATGCTCTGGAGAATTCTGGGTCTGATATTGAATGCATTAAGTATGATCTACAACCTAATTTTTGATCCAGTGATGAGCTCAGTGCTAACACACATATAAATTGTTCTTTGGTGTAAAGTGATTAGAAATGCTGTGCTTTCATGAGAAGCTTATACTATTTAAATTTCTGTGTAGCCAATGTGTTTGAATTTCTTATATTTTTACTGATTCAAGGGTGAACTAACTCTGTTTCTTGACTGCTCACTTGATAATAATGCACTTCTGTTAACTGTTTCACTGAGAAGTTTGTGGGTGTCTTCATTGAAAACCCTCAGGAGACTTCACTCCTCCACTAGGGATCACCTAGGGATTTAAAAGGCTTGGTACATATGCTAAATGTATCCGTGCTCCCTACGAAAGTGCCATTTAATTTCTGTAGTTATTTTAGTGTAGCTTTGCCAAGGGACTAGCAAAGATTAGGTTTTGGGGTGTGTTAAGACCTGAAAAGTACTACTTTTCACCCATTAACTTAGCCTTTGATTAGACCCTTAGCCATCTAATAAATGTTTGTTAAGCTTTTTTGTAGGTAATAAAAAATAGTGCAATAAGGTCAGAAATCATGTTAAGGAGCCCATATTGGCACCAGAAATACCTCAGAAGGATAAACACTGAATCCATCCTTGCACAGCTTCCACAAAGCTTCAAAGGATTTAAAAAACTATGCTTCGCACAGTCCTCGTGAGCTTCCCAAGACTTCACAACATGAGCTCGCGCAGTTGAGTAATAGAAGAGCTTCAGAAGCACAACCTCGCACAGCTCTCACGAAGTTCAGAAGTTAAAGGTCACGTAGTCTCACACAGTTCAAGAAGACCCTCGCGTAGTTCGCTTAGCGTAGCAGAGGAGAGAGAGTTTTAGAATCCTACCTCGCGCAGCTGTCACGTAGTAGCCGCGGGATGCAAATGTCAAGAGAACCTGTCGCGCAGTTCAGAAATGCCTCATAACTATCGCGAGGATCCTCGCGAAGATCTATCAAGAAAAGAAGCTGTCACGTGGTTCAGGAAGAAAGTAGCCTCGCAAAGCCAGAGTTAGCCTCGAGAAGTGAAATGGAATGCTTGCACAGTTCTCGTGCTATTCACAAGTAACAATCCAACCGCGCGAAGCCCAATCCAGCGAGAGCTTAACTATCGACCTTGCGACTGCTCAAAGCATTAAGAAGCTGCAACCCTGCGACGTCTAAAGTTCTAATGTTAAACTCAACCACGTGAAGAACAGAGCTACCACGTGACAAGTCTGGGAATCGACCGCAACCTGGCAAAGCTCTGAACTCCAACTTCCATCATTCTGTAGAGGACTTTCTAGGAATTTCCATAGATTAGGACACGCACTCTCATGCTCAAATCTTTGTGCACGCACCTCGAGGCATCCAAGGATCATTAATAAGCCATGTGGCATCGCTAAAATTAGGGTTTCCTAACCCTAATGCGCCGCCACACCCACTGCTATATAGACCTAAGCCTGGCTTAGGTTTAGGGAGAGAGCAAGAGGCCGAAAGAGTTCAGTTTCTGCTATGTTTTGTTTTTAGCATTATAGTCTTGTTTTTCTGTAGCTGTAAGTAGTTTTCCTTTTTGTTTTTCTTCTCTCCATGGCCTAGCATTTGCTGGTCATGCCTTTGTATGGTTATTTAGTTTAGATTAATGGAATTTGTGATTGTGTGTTGCACTTTTATGGGATTCATGTGTTTGTGAGTTGCTCTGTGCAAGGCTGTTGCCTTGCGATCCACCATTGCTTTGGCTGTGATTCAAAGCAATGGAGGACTGATTCTAAGGACCCATTCAGATCCAAGTGACCTGTGTGTCTGGGCTATCATGGTCCTATACAGCCTTAGCCCCACCACAGGACCCACTAGATTTGAAATCCCCATGGAAGCCTTAGCTGGTAGCCTTGTGACCATGGTGGTGGCATCAATATTCTTGTTTTGTTTTGGGCTCTGTGAGGAGGATAGCCTCTAGGATAGTCTGTGACCATTTAAGTGGACAGGTTATAGCCTTAGGGTGACCCTAATCTGCCGATCCAAAATGGATCCGTCTTCTTCGAGCCTGAGCTTGTAGCCTGGTAGGAGATTGTACAGAGGCAGACTCCCCTATATTAGTATAGACTCACCATCAGATGGCAGATCTGATCTGGGTATGGAGATTGTAGGCTTCTGATTGGACCATTGTAGTCCCACTCAAGCAATGGAAAGCTAGATCTAAGGTGGTACTCAATCTCTTACTGGTTCTATGTGTCTGGAATATCATGGTCCTTTACAGCCTTAGCCCCACACATAAAGCTTTAGAGGTTGAGGTTCCCTATGGATTCCTGAGCTTGTAGCCTGGATGAAGTAGTGCCTACAATGATTAACTTGTTTTGACCCATCTCTGGATTGTGGTTCCCCTATGGGATAGTCTGTGACCATTTAAGTGGACAGATTATAACCTTAAGGGATTGGATCATGGCACAGGGATGAGTTGAATTCTTTCTCCTCTTTGGTGATAGTGTATCCATTGGACAGGATTTCTATACCAGCAGATCTGGATCTGAGTCATAAATTCCAACAGATCTGAACCCAATGGCATACTTCTCACCCTTTTTATATTTATTTTCCCTCACTCCATCCATCTTCTCAACCCTTTTCTGTAGTTAGTTCATTAGGCTACCTTAGGATACTTAGAGTAAGTGACCCTAAACTCCCCTCCTTTTAGGACTGCCAGATCTGTAGTCAGATCTGGAGGGACTACTAGAGATGGCTCCTTTGGAGCTGTAGAACACCTTTCCCTGTGGGACAAACTCTTACTTATCAAAACTTGCTACAAATGAACCCTGTATCTTGCAGGTCTAGGATTTCTCAGTTGTGTTGATTCGATCTCCTATTTTACTTTGATTTTAAGTTGCTTTTACCACCAACACATAAAGTAAGCACACGGGAAATACAGCAACACCTGTCGAGATTGAAGTTTTGAAACTCCAACCTATCGAATAGTTGCCTGAACCTATCGAGATTGATGTTCTGAAGCTCCAACCTATCGAGGCACGGGTTCCAGCCATCTATTTCACACTTTAGGGACATTTTGGGGATTCCAATGCTTCTAGGGCACACATCCCAATGTCCCACACATCTTAAGGATTTATCTCGAGTTCCATTAGCAAACATCAGTGGCCGGTAGGGTCATTTTTTAGAGCTGCAAAGACACATCAGTTGGGCATAAAAGTCTGCACATGGGTGTGAACTAATTGTTGGCGGCAAACAAATTAGCTTCTGCTGGGCACAAACAATACCAGATCCCTATCACTTCTCTAATTGGTCAAAACTCTTAAACAGGGATTAAGCTTAAACTGAAATCCTCTCCTCTGATTGGCTGCAATCTAAAGCACACGGATCACTGCAAATGTATAAAAGAACTCCTTTCTGCTGTTATTTTCAGCAAGGAAAGTAGGCACAATGGAATAGCCTGAGTTCTCTTTAGCTCATTTAGCTTTAGTTTTAAGTTTTATTTTTCCCTTTTCTCTTCCCCCTTCTCTCTCTAATTCAGCCTGTTGGATTAGATCTAGGTAGCAGCTCATATCTGTTTTATAATTGTAATTTCGGCATGAAGAAATGTGGATCGATGCACAGACTACAGATCTAGAAACAATGTTATTGTAAGTTATTTTTGATTGAAGCAATAAATTATTGATTTTAAAGCTTAATTAAATCTAATGATCTTATGGTCCCATTAGATTCTCGATCGGATTTGTGTAGATGGGACTAGCCCACCCACTTAACTGGTAGATCGCTTGATGACCATTTGATTTCCCTGGGTTTGATATGCCTGTGGGTGCCTGTGGGTGCCTGTGCTTGTGGCCTTGCATCCATAGCATCTGTAGTGATTATCTTGTTCTGATTGAAGCCATCGGAATGGAGGAAATCTATTGGATGATTTGTGACCATTTAAGTGGACAAATCATGGCCTTAAGATCAATCCAGACCATCTGAATAGAGGAAATCTATTGGATAATTTGTGACCATTTAAGTTGACAGATCATAGCCTTAAGATCAATCCAAACCACCGATCTAAATCAGATTCTTATACCTTGCATTTGTGCTTATAGCCAAATGAAGGATGGCTGCATATCCTCATATCTTGATCTGTTTTACAATGAACACCAGGCCCTAGCTGCCTATTTCTCACCATTTGATCTTTCTTTTACCATCCATCTTCCTCCATCTTAGTTTAGTTTTATTTCAGTTCTATAAATTAGATCTAGTGACACCCAAAAAGCTCTCTTTCTTCTTAGAATTGCTAGATCTGTAGCCAGATCTGGAGGTCTACTATATACCTTTTAGGTTTAGATCACTACTCCCTGTGGGACAAACTCTTACCTATTAAAACTTGCTACAAAGGACCCTGTATCTTACAGGTGTAGGATATTTTAGATGTGCTGAATCCATCCTCTGTTTTACTTTATTTTTATGCTGCTTTTATCATTACACAATAATCAGCACACTAGAAATTCCCCAACTATGGGTTCTAGCCATCTATTTCACGCTTTAGGGATGTTTTGGGGATTATAATACTTCTAGGGCACACATCCCAATGTCCCATACATCTCAGGGATTTATCTCGGGTTCCATCAGCAAATATCAGTGGCCGGCAGGGGCATTTTTGAGAGCTACAAAAACACATAAGCTAGGCACAAATTTCTGCACTTGGGACAGCAGTCCACATGTGATTTTCCTTGGCCAAAATGAAGACACCTCAGCTGCGCATAACAAAATTAAGTTGCTGCTCTCTAGTTGGCTGAAATGCAGTTCACTTGGATCAAGCTCCTCTATTCTGATTGGCTGCAACTCAAACCAAATGGATCACTGCATACCTATAAATACCCATCTATTTTACTATTTTTCTTGAGTAAGGAATGTAGGAACAAAGGAATGACCTGAGTTCTCCTTAGCTCATTTAGGTTTAGTTTTAGATTTTATTTTTCCCTTTTCTCTTCCCTCTTCTCTCTCTAATCCAGCCTGTTGGATTAGATCTAGGTAGCAGGTGAGATCTGTTTTGTAATTGAAATTCTGACATGAAGAAATGTGGATCGATGCACAAACTACAGATCTGGGAACAATGTTATTGTAAGTTGTTTTTTATTAAAGCAATAAATTATTGATTTTAAAGCTTAATAAATTTAAAGATCATGTGGTCCCATTAGATTCTCGATCAGATTTTTGCACTCAGCATAAGCCCAGGCCCTCTTTTGGTGGATCTCTTGATGACCATCTGATTTCCCTGGGTTTGATATGCCTATGGGTGCTTGTGCCTGTGGCCTTACATCCCCAACATCTGTAGTGATTATCTTATTCTGATCGAAGCCATTGGGATGGAGGAAATCTATTGAATAATTTGTGACAATTTAAGTGGACAGATCATAGCCTTAAGATCAATCCAAACCACCGGTCTAAATCAGATTCTTATACCTTGCATTTGTGCTTGTAGCCAAATGAAGGATTGCTACGAATTCCCAGCTCTTGAACTTTTTCGCAATAAAAACCAGGCCCTAGCTATCTATTTCTCCCCATTTTATATTTTATTTTACCATCCATCTTTCTCAATCTTTTAGATTTAGTCTTATATTTCAGTTTTATAAATTAGATCTAGTAACACCAGAAAAGCTCTCTTTTTTCTTAGAATTGCCAGATCTGTAGCCAGATTTGAAGGTCTACTATACACCTTCTAGGTTTAGATCACTACTCCCTGTGGGACAAACTCTTACTTATTAAAACGTGCTACAAAGGACCCTATATCTTGCAGGTCTAGGATATTTTAGATGTGCTAAATCCATCCTCTATTTTACTTTGATTTTATTTTCTTTCTTTTACTTCATAATAATCAGCACACTAGAAAATCCCCAATAGTGAGCTTATTATGATGGATTATTTTAGTGTCCTTATGCTATCAGGAGTCCAATCATTAGGAGTCCAATTAATATCAATGTCCTGGTACTGCTAAGAGTCCAATCAGTTTTAGTCTCCTACTGGTACTAGGAGTGCATGTGTATTAGTTCCAATAATATTTCGATTAAACAAAATAGTCCAATTATATCATAATTCTAGATAAAGCAGGTATACTAATTTTATTGCAATTCTTGACAAGTAGATGTATCAATCGCATGGCAATCACAACTAAAACACTTAAGGTAATCTTACTAGCATTCTAATTTGAGGAAAACAAAGACTAATCTTTTTTGGGATTTTTGATTGAACAATAAATTAATTTACTAAACTAGAAATAAATGACCGAGGCAACAAAATTAACTCTTTTTTTTTTAGAATCATAATCTACGGATCAATTATGGAAAAAATCTAACTAATAATAAACGAATTAACTTTCCTAAATTCTGGTTGAGATAATAAAGTGATTGACCTAGAAGACTGAATTGAATCAAAGAAAATAATGATATGAAGGCTTGTTTGATGCAATTAGTCAATTATATTGAAATAATAAAAAAACTAACCTATAATTAACTAGTTAATCCTAAACAATCTAAAAAAAAAATGAGGGTTGGGCCCGCTATGCTAAGGAGGATTGGCTTCGTTCCCAAGTACCCTCCGTAAGCTCCCTTGGGCAAATCGGATGGCTGAGATAAAAGATAGGTGGATAATTGAATAATAAAAGGGGGATTTTTTAAATGCAATTCAAAATTATAATAAGAAATTAGATTGAGAAACTAAAGTTATGAACTGAAATTTATAGTTTTGGATTTTTGACAGTATGAAAATATAGAATTAAATTATAGATTAAAATTTAGGACGGAATTCGGGTTCGAAATCAGAAAAATTAGGCAGTATGATTAAGAACTGATTCTGAACTCTGAGAGTCAAAACCAGAAATTAATGATAGGACTGTAGATTAAGGATTCAGAGTAGAATCAGAGCATAAGGTCGGTATGTCGGACCGCTAGATTAAGAACCGGTTCTAGAAACAGAGAACTAGAATCGGACATAGAGAATTTTGGTCCGAAGAGGGTGCTACAATCTCAAAATTTGAAATAGAATTGAATAATTAAACTAAGGGGGCAAATCCTAAGTCAAAAATAAAATAAAATTCTTACCTAAGGTCGAGACTGTAGAGAGGAATCATCGAAGATCTGAGGGTTTGAATCTCGAAATCATGACTAATTTGCTCTATGGACTTGTCCTCGGAGTTCTCTGGTTTTGAAGTCCCAAAAAATTTTGTTCTCTCTCTCTCTCTCTCTCTCTCTTAAAATTACCAGCCTCTCGTGCTGTGTTCAAAGAGGATGCTACGGTTTAAAAATTAGAATCGGGGCTGCGATGAGAAATCTCGGATTTCGAATATTAAAATCATGGCTAATTTGCTTTAGGGATTCATTCTCGGAGCTCTCTGGTTTCATAATATACGCTCTCGTGTCTCAAAATTTGCAAGCCTCTCTCTCTCTTCAAGAAAAAAAGCTTTTATAGGTTTTCAATCAATTACGCGCCCATTTTCAGACATTTAACTGAATTGCGTGCCAGTTTTCTGGCGCTTAATCGCTTTGTGTCGGTCACCGACTCAGTGAGCGATGGGCTGAATTACTCAACGGGTTTCCTAGTCCTAACAAAATCAGGACAAATTACGTGCATGGTGGGACGTGCATAATCTGATTCAGTATGTTTCCTGAAGCGCTTAATCGAGGAAACGTAGGAGTCAAGGGTAGGAGACTAGGCCGGGCATATGCCAATTGCGCGCTAGTGGTGTAGCGCTCAATCCAATCATGCGTCTGTTTCCATGAGTGTAATCGAGTCTCGAAATGGTCTATGAAAGGAAGGTTGGTCTGAAAGGGGACTGATCGGGCACTTGTGGTTTTGCGCGTGATCGAATTATGCGTAGGGTTTCAGGCCCTTAATTCAGGGTTGTCCGGGTATGGTCTCAAGAATGGAATGCAAGACTATTATTTCAGTTTGCATTCCGACTATATACTATTGCTTAGTATATAGCCTCATTACATTGGGATTTGAGTCACAAAACTATTGTTTCAGCCTGTGTTCAGCCATGTACAGTTGTATGGTCCCATGTCGAGGGTTAAAAAGGTCAAGGGCTGACCAAACGAATTTGTGTACTCCGAGAGGGCAAAATGGGGGTGTCTACAAGCCTGTGACTATTAAAGTGGACAGGTTATAGCCTTAAGAGACCAGGTCAAACCATAAGAGTTGAGTTAGATTCTTCCTCCTTACAGATGTGCTTGTAGCCATCTGAAGGATTGCTACAGAGAAGTCTCTAAGTCTGAGTTACATAGCTGAATTAACTTTAGCTTAGTTGATTACTTCCCATCAATTTTATCTTTATTTAATCACACACCATCACCACCTTCTTCTTAAACCCTTTCTTTATGATAGGACCGCACTTTCTTTCTTTCCTTTTAGTGTTAGTGTCGTTGTGAAACCCAACTTCCTTTCTTTGGGATTGCCAAATCTGTAGCCAGAACTGGAATATAACCCATTTTAGGTTCTAGATCAATTTCTCTGTGGGATAAACTCTTGATTACTCAAAACTTGCTACAGCAGCCCAGTATCTTGTAGGCTGTATATTTTAGACTTGCTATTTTAACCAATTTCCATCTCTTCACTTTTTTATTTATTTTTCTTCACCACTATTTTCTCACCAATAACAAGTCAACACCTCTAAAGTTACCAACAAGTTTTTGGCATCGCTGTCGGGGATATTAATCTTTTTAGTAGACCTGAGTGTATTGTAATTTAGTCCAGAAAATTTTTTGTAGCTGTGCCTTTAATGGAATAAAAAATACTACTAATTTTTATTGGAATTTTTGCAGATTTGGATAATAGCAGCAGGAAAAAGCTAGAGCTGCGGCTGGAGTTTAGCTAGCTCTATTTGCACTTCTTGTGCCTTAAAATTCAGTCCATTTGTGTTGAATTCCCTATCAATGGTTTAGTTGTAAATCTTTTTAGCAGTAATTTTGTTTCTAAATTTTTTAAGTGTGTTGTGAGTATTTTCTTTACTTGCTGACTCTGTGGGCATATGCTTGGTAGAAGGTCCCTTAACTCTGAGTTGGAACCTCCAAATCCTGAGGTCGAAAGGGTCCTTAGACTAAGAAACATTACACTAGCCCCTGTTGTTGAAATTGAGCCAGCTGTGATGGCTGAGAGGCAAAGGACTTTGATGGAATATAACGCACCTGGGGATTACAAATCTCCTTTCTACATTCAATTTCCTTCAGTTAAAGGAAACTATGAAATTAAGTCCTCCACCATTAACATGCTACCATCTTTTAATGGGCTCAATAAGGAAGATCCTTAGAAGCACATTGATCAATTCTTAGCACTTTGCACCACATTTAATATTGTTGGTTTGGGACCTGAAGTCACTAATTTGAGGCATTTTTCTTTTTCCCTGAAGGACAAAGCCAGCACCTGGCTCTCTAAGCTCCCAGCCAATAGCATCTAGACATGGAATGACCTCCAAAGCTAATTTCTGGCTAAAATATTTCCCATCAATAAACCAATCAAATGAGGACAAACATACAGTTATTTACTCAATCCTCAACTGAAGATTTTTATGAGGCATGAGAGAGGTTTCAAGAAATGTTAAAACAATGTCCCCACCACCAAATTCCATAGTGGCAACTTGTGCAAGTCTTTTACAAGGAATTAATCTCAAAAGTAGGGACATGGTGGATGCCTCATGTGGGGTTGTTACCTCCACAAGACAGCTGATGAGGCATGGGAGTTGTTTGACATTATAGGTGAGAATTTCATGCAGTAGGAGTCACTGTCTCGCAATGACAGCCAGACCCCAACTAAAATGGTGAAAGAATGAGCCCCTAGAGGTGGCATGTATGAGGTCAAGGTGCAGAGTGAATTAGAAAGGAAGGTGGACAATCTGAGTTTAAAGTTTGATAAGTTGATGAATGTGATGCAGCCTAGGATGGCTGCACAAGTGGAGGAGGCATATCTGATATGCCAATCTGCCACACATTCATTGCAAGATTGTCCATCGCCAACCAATTCCCTAAATTTGTTATGGAACATTGTTGTGTTACTGCACCTTTGCGATTATTATATGATTAAAATAACATATTAACTACATACATTACAGTAATGTATGATCAAGGTGAACAGCCAGTCCTATAAGAATCAGGGCTGTTATAGCAAGTTTTAAAAGGTAAGTAAGGGTATGTCCACAGGGAAATGTAATTTAAAGGATGGTAAATCTCCAGATCTAGAATAGATCTGAAACTCTATCATAATTTAAACTAAACTAAAGCAGGAGAGAGGAGAGGTTTTGGGTTTTTGTCACGTTTACTACAAACTACAAAAGTAAATGCAAGTGATCAAGATCTAATCAAACATAGAGATAAGAGGAGATATAGAGGAGATGAAAAATCAAAAGGTGGAGAACATCGGCTAGGGTTATTGGTCTTTCATTGAAAATCAAAGGAATCAAAGGCAATGCAGAGAACTGAGTTGCAACAATCCTCTTTTTTAGCTCCAAGCTTCCCAGGTTCCCCAGAATACACTAATGGATCAAAGCAATCCTGAAGTTAGGATCTGCCCTTCTGTTGAATACATTGTAAGTTTATGATTTGCTCTTCTGCTGGATATAGTTCATCCCGAAGATTACTCCAACCTATTGATCTACCCAGGTTCTCCCGGCAGAGGTGAGGTAAAAGAATCCAATCTCCACTAATGGATCAAAGTAATCCTGAGGTTAGGCTTTGCCCTTTTGCTGGATACAATCCTAAGTTTATGATCTACTCTTTTACTGGATATAGTTCATCCTCGAGATTACTCTAATCTATTGATCTTGATTAGAACAAGAAAACCATTACAGATGCTGCAGATGCCAGGCTACTAGCTTTTCATTTCTGGCTGGCATTCGCAGGAGTATCCAATCCAGGGAAATTAAATATGAAGAAGTGAAATATAGATTAGAATAACCTTCAAAAATCATAATTATATTGCACACTTATAATACTATTATGCCAAGATTTACATTCTGTGCAATAAACAGTCTCTTACAAGCCTTTGAATCTCTCAATTTACAGCTCAGGATCTCATCCTAACTACTGAAAAGAGTTTAGCCACTCATGATTGGCTAAAGAGAGAATGAGAGAAGAAGGAAGAAGGAGGGAGAATATTGAGGGAAAAATGGATCTCATGCTAGGCTCTGGCTCTCTTAAATTTTGGATGGTTCTTCTATATTCTCTCTAAGCTTTTATACTCTCCTCAAATCCATTTCAGCCAATCAGTGCACAAGGGAATAATTCTGTTATTCTGGGCTATGGATGAGGCTGATTTCTCTTCTAGAAGTTCTCTTCCCATTGGTTCTCAACTGAAAAATTCACGTGAAGTAGTTAGGGCTTCCATTCGTTCCTAACTATGTGCTAAAAATACCCCTAGGGGTTGCTGAAGTGCATTGGAACTCGTGCACAGAAATCTGGAAGTGGCAGTTGCTGAAGAAACACGCTGAGAAGTTACCAAAATGAGTGTCGCGAGGTTCAGGAGATCCTCTCGACAAGTTTTGAATTTGCCTTAAGTTCTCATCGATAGGATGCATTAGCTTTCGACAGCTTCATAGAGTCCTCGATAGGATTGAAGTAGCTAGTCGATAGGTTTGAGAGCATCTCGATAGGACTGGAGTGTCTCTCGATAGGTTTGGACACATCTCGATAGGTTAATGAAGATCCTATCGACAGCTTCAGAGAACATCTTGAGAGGTTGGTTATAGATAATCCTGTCAACACTCATCCTCTCGATAGGTTATAGACGATCCTGTCGACGGGTTATACAATCTTCAGCGAAGTACTCAATAGGGTGGCTCTATCCTTGCGAGAATGAACATTGCTTCAGGTAGGTTGTCGACAGGTTATCTTACCCTGCTCGACAAGTTCAATTGAACCTCGCGATAAGTATTTGGAACCTCTCGACTTCATCTGTTCCTTGAAGTATGCTCTCGACAGGATCAACGTCTATACTTCCAACCTCTCGATAGGTGCTGAAACCTCTCAAGATCTTTATCTTTTCAACTCAGTACCTCTCAACAACTTATTTTACACATGTTCAACCTCTCGACTGCTTCATTCCTTGCTCTCATAGCTGGCACACATCTTGGGTGTGCTGTTCTTCCTTTGTTCAACACTCAGCAACCCCTTACTAGGTTCAAACTTTATTTCTTGTAGTTGGATATGGTCTCTTACCTTTCCAATTAGATAGCACAGTGCTTCTTGGGCTCTTCTAAGTGGAGGTCTGTATTAAGCTTGCAATTTATTTCTTAACTATAAAATATACTCAAAACACATTATTATTCAGCTCAAGGGTCCAACAATGGTAAGGTTAAGAGGTAAAAAATGGTATTTTTCACTACTTAACACACCCCCAAACCTAAGCTTTGCTAGTCTCTGAGCAAAGGAGAAAGTAAAAACAACTAACCTATAAAATTAAATGCCACTTTCGTAGGGAACATGGGTGCATTTAGCATATGTATCAAACCTTTTAAACCCCTAGGTGATCCCTAGTGGAGGAGTGAAGTCTCTTGAGGGTTTACAGTGAAATAACCCACAAACTTCTCCAATAAAGTCAATTAATAAGAGTGCAGCATGTTAAAACAAAATTCAAGCAATATAAAATTCATTCCACACCTTGTCCATTTAGTTTTTAGAGGATTCTCAGCAAAAACATGATAGTTTAAAACTGAAATCTTGTTATAATTCCTTCACAATCAATCAACTCATGTCAAGGTGTTTTGTTTGAAAATTAATACAAAGTTTACCCTCAAATTGAGAATCCTGTTTTGATAATGCCCCCATCAATCCTAATTTCAGACCCAAAACTCACCAGGGCTATTACTCTCAATACAAGTAGAAGGGTGTATCAATTCACACAGCTCAAGAGCAGTTACAGCCCTTAAATAGGACTGCAAGCATGAGCATAGGCATTGCTCTAGTTCTTGAAACTTTCCAACTCTTTTCACCATAGATTAAACACATCCTCATCTCCACATGACAACTCAATCAATTTTAGATCAATAAGGACTTTTTATTGGGTTGTAATGTGACTTATGGGTGAAGTTTACAAAGAAAATAAAAAAGGTGGAATGGGATTCAAAATTGAGAAATCAACAAGGTAAGGAGGTGATTCATGACTTCACCTTCTTCATTTCAACACAGTTCCATCTACTTCTTTAATTTTTAGATTTGAAGTGATCAGTTTCTAATCTTCTTTTCAATCGTTCAATGAAATGACTTCTCTTTCTTAGTCTTTTGTTTTACTTTTCTATTTTTCTTTTCTTTTTGTATGCTTTTTGTACTCTTTTTTTATGGGCTCGAATGCCACACTTGTACTTCTGATACACAACTGTCATCAAATGTGCTTTCTTCTTCTTCTACCAACTGTTGAACCAAGTCCACCTTCTTCAACTTCTTCTCCTTTACCTTCTGAAATCTCAGAGTGAGGGTCAGGCTGAATCAGGTCACTGATGTTTGGGTTCAAGTACTCTGGTTTTTATCAAAGAAAGCTTGAATTTTTAAGGCTTAAATGGTGTGTATCAAGGGCAGTTGAAAGGATAAGGAAATTTAGGCTCAAATTGTCCAAGGGACGGCCTTACTTCATGTCCTCCATGTCATGAGTGCTATCAAACTGTTTCAACTTGGATTTGCTTAACTTCTAGTAAGAAAAGGTAGGTTCAATCAGTCCTTAGAGCAGAAAAAATTACCGAGACACTCTTCAAAAGAAAAGGTTTTCAGGTCCAAGTCTTACTGGGTATGGTCTTTCATTAAATTTCTGGGGTATATCCTCAAAATTTTCTCTCTTCTCAATTTTACTAAGCACTCATTTTATAAAAAATTCTTGATATTTGCTTCATGAATGTATTAGAACTATAGCATGTTTCAGTTTTAAAAAGTTTTTAATTTACTCTAAATATAAAAAATTAGGTGGGAAATTATTTTATTTCCTCAATTCCTATTAAAACCTTACTGCACTACCATTAACTACTCATTGGCAAGCTGCCACACCCCCAAACCTATGAGGAGTTGTGTCCTCACTGCTTGGAAGACAGGGAGTTGTGCAGCAAGAGAAAAAGATAAACAGAGAAACAAGAAAAGAAACATAAACAGATAATAAAATAGAAAGGCAATAAGAAAATCATAGTAAAACAGACTAAAGAGAAATCTATTGAAGGAAAGTATTCTACAAGAGATTTTGCAAAAATATCCTAACTGTACAATTCTAATCATCTATATACATTCTACTCAGAATCAGAATCTGAATCAGAGCTTGATGGGGGCATTGGCTCCCAACCATATTTGGCAGCTATCTCGTTATATTCAGCTCTCGACTTCGCCTTCCATTGCAATTTTTCAGCTTGCTTCTCAGCCCTGGCCTTTCCTTTAGTTGTAGCTGCCTCATTAGACTGGGCAGCTATCTCTCCCTCTTCCTCCTGGAGGGCAGGCTCACCTGCTTGGCTAGGTTGGCCAGCAGTCAAAATAGCAATTTTATGTCTAAGGATTTCAATCTTCTTCGCTGACAGTGCAACATCAGTGTCATATAATTCCTAGGCTGCCTAATTTCTAGCTTTGGAGGCAACCAACCTCTCCTCTAATTCACCAGCTCTTGATTTCACAGAGGCTGAAATGAGCTTTTCAGCTTCATAGTGGAGTAAAATGGTTTTCTAGCCCTTGGAGATCTTCGACATTTTCCAGTTGTAATCCACAATTATTTACTCAATCTTTACTTTATAAGGCATCTCAATTGATCTACGGAGGGCAGCCATTCCTCGCACAACATCCTTCATGAGATAAAGATTTTGTTTCATGATATGGAGGAGGGTGGAGTATGGAGGAGGATGGGAAAAAGAGGAGGCAGGAAGTATGAACTGAGGGGGTTGAAGTTTAGGAACTGGGCAGGTTGGGTTAGGTCCTCCACATCTGTGGCAGCATCATAGGTAGCTACCACAGATGGGAGATTAGGCTGGATAGGAGTAGGCTGGGGTTCTAATTCAGGAATAGTTTAAGTAGAGTGGTCCTTATAGGTAGGAGAAGGGATGGCTGTTTGTTGGGGGGTTGCGTTAAAAGTGTCAAGGTGGAGTGGATGTCTTGGAGGCTGGTAGGCAGGGAGGATTGACTTTGGTGGGTGAGGTGCATGGCTTGAAGTGTGGCCTCAATTGATGATTGGGTTTGGCTGTGGGCCATTGATAAGTAGTGAAAAATACCATTTTTCACCCCTAAACATGAGCCTTGAAAGACCCTTGAGAGGACTAAATAAGTGCTTTAGTGTTCATATTGCAGCTAACCAAAAAGACAGGTCCAAATCCGAAAACCATCCTAAAATGATCAAAAAGCTGACAACGCATGTCAAGCTCAAAGAGGGAGTGAAGAAATAGCCTCAGCAATGGCTAAAAAGGTCCTAAAAGAGCAAGAAAAGACCTGGAGAAGAAGAATGGAAGCTAAAGCTCAATTCGCAAAGAACTTCTACTATTCGCAAAGAACCTTGAACTTTGCGAAAAGAAGAAAACACTCCTCGAATAGAAGAATGACCTTTGCGAAAAGAAGAAAAGTTTAATTCAATGTAATCAAACCCTAAGAAAAGAGTCAGAGCCAAATTACTTTGCGAAAAGACCCTTAAACTCTGCGAAATGGCATCTGGGATTTATACCACTTTGAAGGGCATTTCAAGAACTCACGTGCGTGCCCCAATGTAATTAAAAGCCCGAGACATTAGGAAGATTCCAAGCACAAACCAAAGGCATATTCCGCCACGTGAAAACCCAAAGATGAAATCACTTCATGGAACTTCTAGAAGCTCAAACAGACTTTTGAATTTCCATAACAATTGATGCTTCTAACGCCGATTGGCTAAACCAGATCGAGCATTTTCATTGGCGTATCAGATCTGGATCCCGTGCTCAACGGCCATTGGGCAATCCAGATCCGAGCACTTCGATTGGTCAACTCAAATTTGTGCAGATAGAGGGAAAGCTATAAATTGAGAAGACATTTGCCCAATTGGGGCATCCAGATTTTAGAGTTTTCATCTCTGCTTCCCTCATTCAATAGCTTATCCCGAACCCCCAGAATCCCTTCTTGTAGTTTACCTTTGAGAGCCATTGTGAGTGATTTGTACTTCCAAGTTCGGATTCAAGATCAGAAGTCCGAGGGCTCTCAAGCTCAATCAGTAAGTCCGAGGGCTCTCTAAAGCCGTGCTCAGAATTGTAATTTTGGATTTTAAAAGGTTGTAATTTGTGTCTTCTCCATTGGAGTCATGTCGAGGGTTCCAATGATCACCTTAGTGCATTAGACTTCTTTAGATTCACTCATCCGCATGCAACTTCCCTTAATTCATCACTCGAATTAGCGTTGGTAACCTAATTCTAGCAAAGATTTACAGGATGTTCATGTTCAACTAAAGAATAGGCCACTAGAGTGTCCTGTGACCATTTAAGTGATGATCACGCCATAAGTCTAAACCTATTCCTTAATTCGGATTTATTTCTCTTACATCCGGTTGGTAGCGATGAAGATTGAATCGCCTGCTGAACTCTGATTCTCCATTAAAATTCGAGGCTAAAGTACATGAAGCTATTATTTGCATTTGTCTTATTTTAAACACCTCCCCAACTCGGATCTGGATCATGTAGTTAGTTCTTTTCTTTATTTGCTTATAGTTAAATGTGACACAATCCAACACTCTCTTTTATCTATTCTTTTTTTAGATAATTATAGAGCCAGATCTGGTAGCACAGATCTGGAGGTTTATCTTAAATTTTAAATCAATTCCCTGTGGACGATCTTTTACTCACTTACATTTAAAACTTGCTACAATTGGCCCTGATCTTGCAGGCCAGTGTTAGCCCCAATGTGCTGATATCCCTTTCATAAGTTAACATCCATATAACCTAGCATTCTTTAATTCTTTAATTTTTGATTCATAATTCACACAATTATGGCACACTTGGAGGGACAACAGCCATCACTTGGGATTGCAGGGACAATAGAAGTTGAAGGATTTGGGGTAAGTGGTCAGGTGGGACAGGGGTTGTGGGTTGGGTTGGTGGGGTAAATGAGTGGGGAAGCTGTGGAGTGGTAGGATGTGAAAAATCTGGTAAGGGAGTATAATCATGTCTAATATTCTCTACAATGGATTTTATCAGGGATGAAAAACCCTCAGTGGTAAACTGGTCCTGGGTATGTAAAGGTGAGGTGGGAAAAGTGGGATCAAAATCAAAAGGAATGGATGGAGGAGAAGAAGTGGGTGGACCAGCTGGTGAAGCTGGTGCAGGACTCAAAGGTGGGGTGGTTAATATGGATTGGCTGGCTGAAATGGTGAGTGAAGGTAAGGTGTTGCGATCTCCAGATGTGCTTACTTTATTTGTTGGTGATAAAAGTAATTTAAAATCAAAGTAAAACAAGGGATGGAATCAGCACAACTGAGAAATCTTAGACCTTCAAGATACAGGGTCCATTTGTAGCAAGTTTTGATAAGTAAGAGTTTGTCCCACAGGGAAAGGTGATCTACAGCTCCAAGGGAGCCATCTCTAGTAGTCCCTCCAGATCTGGCAGTCCTAAAAGGAGGGGAGTTTAGGGTCACTTATTCTAAGTATCCTAAGGTAGCCTAATGAACTAACTACAGAAAAGGGTTGAGAAGATGGATGGAGTGAGGGAAAATAAATATAAAAGGGTGAGAAGTATGCTATTGGGTTCAGATCTGCTGGAATTTATGACTCAGATCTAGATTTGCTTGTATAGAAATCCTGTCCAATGGCTACATTATCACCAAAGAGGAGAAAGAATTCAACTCATCCCTGTGCCATGATCCAATCCCTTAAGGTTATAACCTGTCCACTTAAATGGTCACAAACTATCCCATAGGGGAACCACACTCCAGAGATGGGTCAAAACAAGTTAATCATTTTAGGCACTACTTCATCCAGGCTACAAGCTCAGGAATCCATAGGGAACCTCAACCTCTAAAGCTCTATGTGTGGGGCTAAGGCTGTATAGGATCATGATAGCCCAGACACATTGAACCAGCAAGAGATTGAGTACCACCTTAGATCTAGCTGTCCATTGCTTGAGTGGGCCTACAATGGTCCAGTCACAAGCCTACAATCTCCATACCCAGATCAGATCTGCCATCTGATGATGGGTTTATACTAATATGGGGGAGTCTGCCTCTGTATAATCTCCTACCAGGCTACAAGCTCAGGCTCGGAGAAGAAGGATCTATTTTAGATCGGCGGATTGGATTCACCCTAAGGCTATAACCTGTCCACTTAAATGGTCACAGACTATCCCAGAGGCTATCCCCCTCACGAAGCCCAAAAGAAAATAAGAATATTGCTGCCACCACCATGGTCACAAGGCTACCAGCTCAGGCTTCCATGGGGATTTCAGATCTAGTGGGTCCTGTGGTGGGGCTAAGGCTGTATAGGACCATGATAGCCCAGACACACAGGTCACTTGGATCTGAATGGGACCTTAGAATCCGTCCTCCAATGCTTTGAATCACAGTCAAAGCAATGGCGGATTACAAGGCAGCAGCCTTGCACAGAGCAACTCACAAACACATGAATCCCATAAAAGTATAACACCCAATCACAAATTCCATTAATCTAATCTTAATAAGCATACAAAGGCATGGCTAGCAAGTGCTGGGCCATGGAGAGAAGAAGAAGAAAAAGGATTACTACTTACGGCCACTAAAAAACAAGACTACAATGTTTAAAACAAAATAGAGCAAAAACTGAACTATTCCAGCCTCCTTAAACCTAAACCAGGCTTAGGTTTATATAGCAGTGGGTGTGGCTGTGCATTAGGGTTAGGAAACCCTAATTTTAGCGATGCCACATGGCCTATTAATGATCCTTGGATGTCTCGGGGCGCGTGCATGGAGATTTGAGTGTGGGAGTGCGTGCCCTAATCCTTGGAAATTCTCAAAAAGTCCTCTACAAAATGATGGAAGTTAGAGTTCAGAGGTTCGCTAGGTTGTAGTCGATTCCTAAACTTATCATGTGGTAGCTCTGTTCTTCGCATGGTTGAGTTTAACATTAAAACTTCAGACGTCGCGGGGTTGCAGCTTCTTAATGCATTGAGCAGTCGCAAGGTAGGTAGTTAAGCTCTTGCTGGATTGGGCTTCGCACAGTTGGATTGCTACTTATGAATAGCACGAGAACTGCGTGAGCATTCCATTTCACAATAGATCTTCGCGACGCTAACTTCTGACTTCGCGAGGCTACTTTCTTCCTGAACCGCTCGACAGCTTCTTTTCTTGATAGATCTTTGCGAGGATCCTCGTGATAGCTTTGAGGCTTTTCTGAACTGTACGACAGGTTCTCTTGACATTTGCATCTCGCAGCTACTGCGCGACAGCTGTGCGAAGAATCTCCTGAAGCTCTCTCTCCTCAGCAGTTCTGAGTGAACTGTGCGACCATTTACTCTTGAACTTCGCGAGAGCTACGCGAGGTTGTGCTTCTGAAGCTCTTCTGTTACTCAACTGCGCGAGCACTTGTTGTGAAGTCTTGGGAAGCTCGCGAGGACTGTGCAAAGCATAGTTTTCTGAATCCTTTGAAGCTTTGTCAGCTGCGCGAGGCTTGCTTTAGGTCTGGATTCATGGCTCATTCTTCTGAGGGACTTTTGGTGCCAATACAGGTTCCTTAACATGGTTTCTGGCCTTATTGCATTGCTGTTTATTATCTACAGAAAACACTTAACAAAACATTATTAGATGGCTAAGGGTCTAATCAAAGGCTAAGTTAAGGGGTGAAAAGTGGTACTTTTCACGTCTTAACACACCCCCAAACCTAATCTTTGCTAGTTCCTTAGCAAAGCTACATTAAAATAACTACATAATTTAAATGCCACTTTCGTTGGGAGCACAGATACATTTAGCATATGTACCAAGCCTTTTAAACCCCTAGCTGATCCCTAATGGGGGAGTGCAGTCTCCTGAGGGTTTTAAGTGAAGACACCCACAAACTTCTCAGTGAGACAGTTAACAAAAATGAATTATCATCAAGTGAGCAGTCAAGAAACAGAGTTAGTTCACCCTTGAATCATTAAAAATATAAAAAATTCAAACACATTGGCTGCATAGAAATTTAAACAGTATAAGCTTCTCATGAAAGCACAACATTTCCAATCAGTTTACACCAAAGACACTACACATGTGTGTCAACATTGACTGGATCAAAAATTAGGTTGTAGATCATACTTAATGCATTCAATATCAGACCCAAAACTCTCCAGGCCATACTCTCATAAAGAACTGTTGAGGGTTTCATTTTCTCTCAAGATCAAGAGCAGTTACATCCCTCAAATGGGTTTGTAAGCATGAGCATAGGCATAGCTCTAAAGTTCTGGCATCATTGATAGATCCTCACCATAGATTGGATAACTTTTTATCTCCACAGACAGCTCACTCAACTTTGGATCACAAGGGCTTTAACTGGGCTGTAATGTGGCTTATGGAGTGGGGTTAAAAAGAATGGAAGGTTGAAAAGGGGTTCAAAATTGAGAAATCAGTAGGTGAAGGAGGTGATTCATGACTTCACCTTCTTTAATTCAGCTCCTTTCATCTTCTTTGAGGTTTTCAGATTTGAAGTGATCAGTTTCTCTTCTTCATTTCAATTTTTCCAATGAAAGTTCCCTCTTGACTCCTCTCTTACTCTTCTTCATTATTGTTTTTGTTTCTTTTTGATGCATTTTTCTTCTTTTTATTTTATTTTTGCTTTTATGAAATGCCCCCATTTTCTCAGTTACCATACTGCCAGAATTTGAGGTACTTCTTCTTTATTCACCTAATGTTGACCATAGCTAGTCCATCTTCAACTCTTGTTCCTTTACCTTCTGAATTCTCAGAGTGAGGGTAAGGTTAAATCAGATACATAGGTTCAGGTGCAAGTACTCAGGTGTATTTTGAAGAAATTTAGGATTTAAGGCTCAAAGGGGGTATGGACAAGGGCAGTTGCTTAAGGTTTGTATGTTTAGGCTCAAACTGTCCAAAAGAAGGTCTTGATCCTTTCGTAAGTCTCATGAATGCTGTCAGTAGTTTCAACTTGGAGTTGCCTAACTTCTAGTGAGCACGGACTCAAAATTACCTTAGTCACTCCTCAAAGAAAATTTTTTGTATAGTGGCCCAAATCTCACTGGTTGTGGTCTTCCTTTGAATTCTTAAGTATGTCCTTACCTTTTTCTCTCTCTAGTGATCCACTAAGTGTTGATACAAGTGAGTGTCCTTGGTGATCTCATCATGGAAATGTAAAATATTAAAAGTTTATATTGTCTAAAGTCTGGAAAAATTTTAAATTTCATTATTTTCTAATTCTCCAGTGAACATGGTTCCATTTCCATATTACTCACATGATTCTGCTACACTTAGGCTAACTATTCTATTGGCAGGATCTACCTGCCACACCCCCAAACCTAGGAGGAGAAGTGTCCTCACTGGTTCAAAGGTGGGTGTGCAGCAAATTTATTAAGGGCATAATAGAAGGACATAACATGGAACAAACAGAAAAGAGACAAGGGAAAATAGTAATGACAAAAGGAGAAGATCAATTATAAGACAGAAAGGTACAAAATGAAAGACAAAAGGAGAAAAAGAAAATACAGAAACAGCAAAAGTCCTAGGTACAAGCTAATCGGAACCTGAATCAAAACCAATCCCAACCCATCCTCTTGGCATGCTCTTGAAGGAGAGCCTCTTCCTCTTTCTCCTTTCGTGCCCGCTCTTCCTTTCGTTGAGCATCAGTTTTGGGCATGGTTGGTGCCCTGACCCTCATTTTTTGAGTCTTTGGTGCAGGAGGGATCACTGAAGATTTGTCTGTGGTTTGCTCCGATGATTTGATAGGACTTTTACCTTTGGGACTCTTCCCTTTTGAGCCCTTCCCTTCAGAGGTTGGCCCTTGCTGAGTCTGAGGGGGAATAAGAGGAGATTTTGCTTTTTCTGGCTCAGGAGGGACAAGCGGGCTCTTGCCTTTATCTTTTAGTGGTGGTGCCTCCTCAGACTGGGCAAAGTGTTCTTTTCTAATTTTGATAGAGGCAGTTATGTGAGTAGTCCTCTTAGCTGTAACTTTCCTTCTCTGAGGATAAGTTTGCTCAACAGGGTCAGAAGAAGGAGCAACAGGATTTTTAGCACTTGGATGCACAGGTGGGGCAGAGTCAGAATTTGAATTAGAGGGAAAGAGAACAATGGGGTACAATCCAAGGGCTGCAACAGCCTGTCTACGTTCATCTTTTGAAAGCAACCGACCATGGGGGTCATCCTGAGCAGAAGCTCTGGTGGCCTTTAGGGGTGGGGATGGCGGTGTAGGCTTTTTTCCTTTTTGGACAGCAGTGGATCTTTTGGAGGGAGAAGGTTTCTTGGGAGCAGCCCTTTTTCTCTTAGGTGCAGGAGATTTAGTAGGGGGAGGCACTGGAGCAAGAGATGGTGGAGGTTCTTGAGTAGGAGGTGGTGGAGGTAGGGGAATGGAAGAAGATGGCAGAGGAGGTGGAGATGTAGATGTAGGAGCGGGGGGAGTGGAAGAAGATGGCACGGGGTGTGTGGAAGGTGGGGCCTCAGGGGGTGTTGTAGCAAGAGGGGTGGCTTGAATGGGTTGGCCTGTCAGAGATGCAATCCTTTTTTGTAAAATTTCAATCTATTTTTCAGTATAAAGGAGTTTGGCATCAGAAAGCCCCTTAGTGAGCCTGTGGATCTCCTCAGCATAGTTCAGCCTCTTTTCAAACATTCGGGCTCTCTTGTGCTCCAGCTCAACATTGGCTTCCTCCATCTCCGCCTACAGTTTATATAAGTTGCATCAGCCTTTGTCGCAGTGAGGGTCCCTAAAATATTCTCCCATCCTTTTGAAATATCTCTCAGCTGCTGTCTGTGAGCAAGCTTCAAGTCACTCAACTTCTGCAGCAATGGGTACTCAATGGATTGTCGAAGTTGGGCCATTCCCCTGAGAACATCCCTCTTGATGTAGGCATTGTCCCTCATGGCATGGAGGAGGGTGAAGTAAGGAGGGGTGTAGCAGGAATGCCGTGGTAAGATTGGTAGAAATAAAGTGGAAGAAGTAGAAGGTGATTGGTCCTGTGGGGGTAAAGTGGAAGCTACAGTGATGAAGTCTAGTTGAGGGGGAGGGGTAGAAGGTTCTGGGTCAGTTTGTGCTGAGTGGTCAGTGAATTGAGGAGGGGGTAGGATAAGAGGTGGGATGGAAGGCATGGGTGGGGAAGGAGTGGTGGGGTATGGTGTCTTGGAGGGTGAGGGTTGTAGTTAAGTCAATGGGGGGAAAATCTGGTTGCACTATGGAGTCAGAGGTTGAAGGGGACTTGATTTGTGGTGTAGGAGGTGTTTGTGCAGAGATGGGTGGTTTTGTCAATGTTTGAAGGGTGGATTTGATGGTGGTGATGTCAGTCTGCATTTGGTCTTGGGTGTGTGTTGTGGTTGATAGTTGGGTTTGAATGTCATGTATTAGGGAAAGAATATGGGTAAGTGTGTCTGAGTGGGGTTGGGGTGGAGTATGAGAAGAAGAGGGAACAGGTTGGAAAGGGGAAGTAGGGGCATGATGGAAGGTTGTAGGAGGAGGAGATGGAGGTTCTGGTGAGTGATGTGGGGAAGGAAGTGGGGAATCTGGGAGAGGGATATCATGGGTTGGCATGGTGTCAAGCAAGGTAGTCATGAAGGCCTGATATCCGGAAGTAGTGGCGAGGTTAAAGTCAAGGTCTGTGAGTGGAGGTGAAGTAGGGATGGCTGGGATGGTGGCTAGGTCAATGTGTGGGGTTTTTGTGGGAATGATAGGGGTGGTTGGTGTAGGTAAGGATATGGCAGGGGTGGTGTGAGAGGTTTTCTTTTTAATATAGGTGATCAGGGCAGGGCTGTCAGGGTTCAGTTCAGATGATGGGGAATTGGAGGTGTGCACTGAGGTAATATTGGTGAAGGTAAAGGGCTGTCATGGGGGTCAACACTTTCCTCCCAGGAACGAATCAAAGGGAAATCTGGAGTGGGTATGGAAAAGGGAGATAAAAGAGGAAAAGGGAAAGATGGAATAAGCAAAGAAATTGATGGATGGGTAGGGGTGGTGGATGGAGGTGTTGCTGCAGAGTCGGTAGTGACAGTAGCTTGCACCACCTTCTTGGGAGCAGGAGCTTTAGCCACCCTTTTGGGAGCAGGGGTGGCCTTTCCAACAGCAGTCCCCTCTCCTTTCTCAGAAGCAATCTGAGCCTTCTTTTTTTTATTGGGATCCATCAGACTCCTGCTGATCCCCCATTGTCTCTTTGCGAAAGTAGTAGGGGCGAGGTCAATAGTTAACTCCCCCACTGGTATCTTGTATCCTCCCCTCAAGAGTAGTCTTGTGATTAGCTTTACATAGGGGAGAGTGTGGTGCTTCTTTTTGTGCCCTAGCTTCACCATAATATCCTTCATGGCCTCAAACATCAACCTGACAGCATGGAAACCGTGGCCCAGAGAAAAGGAATAAATAGCATCAGCAATTGGGGTCCTCCTCTCCTGCAGATGGCCGGCACAATAAATGTTCTTTCACAGAACTTGATCAATGAATAGAAGTTTAGGGTCCAGGTCTCTTCTCCTGATGGAATCCCTAGTGGCCTTCAATCCACTGGTAAGGGCCTGTGCAATTGTATCAATGGCGGCACACACAGGGGGGGCATATCCACAGTTGGGGTCAAAGATAGCAGGGATGCCCATCACTTCAGCAATTAGCTCAGGATTGAGTAACATTTCAAAATTGTCAACTAACACAAGGAGGCCTGGCTGCCCACGGTTGTCTGGTCTAGCCCTAATGTGCTGGTAAAAGAGTTGCACTAGTCTAGGGTAGGCTAGTGCAGGGATAGCTTGCAGCAGGGCTGTCAAACCAGCTTTGCGTAGGAACTCAATGGCAGGGGCTAACAGAGGTTCTGTCTCAAAGAAAGATAGGTCAAAAACAGCTTCAGGCTCCAAGGGATGGGGAGTCAGGAGCTCAGAGGGTGTAGAGTAATCAGGTGTTCGTTCAGCCCCTTTCTGAACCACTTCTTTCCCTTTTTGCGGCGCCGTTGAGGACTTGGCCCTCTTGAGAGTGGGCTCCACGGGGGCCTTATCCCTTGCTCTTTTCACAGGTGCGCTCTTAGGGGCCATGGAACTTCTCCTCTGTGAATGTGTAGTTTGAAAAATGAAAAGCAAAGGTTGAGAGTTGAGTCTTACCCTAAAACTTAGGGTTCTGTTCAAGCGGATGCACGAAAGACCGCGAGAGCTTCAATTAGAGGGCAACTGGTGGAGGAGGCTTTAGGAGCAAATCCCCAAAATATGAAGTTGAATGATGGACTGTAGAAAGGATGCTGGAGGAGAGAGATTAATGGGAGTCAGAGCTAGGGTTTCGTTGGTTGGAGAAGAAAGAGAAAACAGAAAGGAAAGCAATGCGAGGTTGGATTATATAAATCGCGGGGCTCGGCGCGCTTTGAAAATGTCAGCTCGCTGGATAGAAATGAGTGGGTCGCGAGATTGGAGTTTCATTTGGATTGCACGAGAGAGTCTACACAATTGTATTGAATCTCACGACAGCTTAGCAGGCTAACATCTTATGAACAGCACGAGAAGAAACCACGCCTATTTTTCAGAACCTCGCGACAGCTAAAACAGTGACAAGGATCACACACCCATTAGTCTGTCATTTTCCTTTGTTTTGTCGGTGGATTCTCTCACATTCTCTGTTCCAGAGACACCCACAGTCATTCTAAAAAGGGATTCCCTCATGCGTTCCCCACATTTAAGCATGCAATTACTCAAAAAGCATTTAACCAAAACATCATATTCAAACAGCATTCTCATTATCAAAATAGTACAATCATCATTCATTTACTCAAAATCATCAATTCAAAGGGAATGAGAACCAAAGCAAGCAGAATAATTCTCAGGTCATATACATTCAGACTCCGACGAGATCACTAGAAATTCCTATAAACAGAAAAAAAATGAACCATACTAAAATACATAACATACACAATGCACAATTCTGTGAATCAAGTCAATGAAAGATCCCCTTGCCCCTCAAGGTTTGAGGATCCTTCACCAATCAAAAATTGGCCCTTAGGATTAACCACTGGTTGACTGGGCAACCTCCCCTCCTCTCTTTTAGCTAAGGCATTCGCTAGTTGGCCAATCTGCTCTTCCATCTTCTTTATGCTCTGACCATGAGAATTCACAGTCTGAGCCACGGACCCTAGGTTTTGCAGTGAGGTCAAGACCTGGTCCTCGAAAGAAGTATTTCTGGGTTGAGATGGGGGTAAGACCAATTGATTTTGTTGTTGATGGGGCTGCTGCTGCTGTTGGAAATTAGACCTAGGGGCATATCCCTGATTGAACTGATGCTGAGGCCTTTGGGGTAAAGCCAACATTTGCTGGGGCTGCATATAATTGTCTTGCGTCCACCTCAGATTTGGGTGGTCTCTCCATTGGTAACCAACATTTTGGTGCTCGTATCCATATGGCTGTCTGTTGTAGCCACCAAATTGTTGCTGGCCAAAAGATTGCGCAACAGCAGCATGTTCAAATACCTATTCAGGATATTGCCCTGCAGGTGGACATTCCTCTCATCAGTGTCATGGAGGCGGCATATCGGACATGCCTCCACCACTTGAGCAGCCCTTTCCGGTTGCATCACGATAATTTGTCAAACTTCAAAGAGAGGTTTGCCATCTCTGACAACATTATTCTCATAAACTTTTCCTCTTGACGATGTGGCAGGCTCCACTTTTGACACAGACTCCTGACTAGTTCTTGCCAGGGATAGCTTTTGAAAAGTATTTTCACTGATTACTTCAAACAATTCCCATGCCTCATCAGCAGTCTTGTGCATGTAGGTTCCACCACAAGAGGCATCAACCATATCTCTATTTTTTTCATCAATCCCATTGTAGAAGCTTTGTACAAGCTGCCAGTCTGGGATCTTGTGGTGGGGGCATTGTTTGAGCATTTCCTTCCACCTATCCTAGGCTTGATTAAAATCCTCAGTTGGGGATTGGGCAAAAGCAAGAATTTCTTTCCTCATCTGGCTCGTTTTGGTCTCAGGGAAGAACTTTGTCAGGAACTTGGTCTGTAGGTCTTTCCAAGATGTAATGCTATTGTTGGGAAGAGTGGCCAACCTGGTACTAGCCCTATCCTTCAGAGAGAAGGGAAAGACCCTAAGCCTAGTAGCCTCAGGTCCCAAACCAGCGATATTGAATGTGGTGCACAAGGCCAAAAATTTGTCAATATGCTTGTAAGGGTCCTCCTTGCTAAGCCCATGGAAAGAGGGTAGCATCTGGATGATGGAAGTTTTAATTTCATAATTCCCCTGAACATCAGGGAATTGAATGCTAAATGGAGAGTTATAGTCATCCGGAGCATTCAACTCCTTGAGAGTTCTAGGTTGTTCTTCACCCATGAGTACTGTCTCAGATTCAATTGGGGGCTCTACTGTGGTGTGCCTGTTCCTTCTAAGTCTTCTACTCCTTTCTAGCTTAGGGTTGAAAGGCTCTAAAGTAGGACTAAGAGATCTCCTACCTAGCATACAAACAAACCACCAGCAAGGACAACTCCTTGCAGGCACATTGCACTTGACTCAAAGAAAACATAAATTTACAACTATCCTAAATACTGCTATGGAAACTGTAAGAGAAATAGACAAAGTTTTAAAGGTTTAGAGAATTTGCAAACAGAGGTAACTAATCTCCAAATGCAGTCCACTGTTCTTCTCTGTTGCTGTCTAGATCTGCAAGAAAGATTCAAAATTACATCAGCAGTATCAATTATTCAAAGCTACAAAGAACACTAAAAATACAAAAACTAAGGGTCTACTAATAGATCATCTTTCCCCGACAACGGCGCCAAAAACTTGTTGCGATCTCTAGATGTGCTTACTTAATTTGTTGGTGGTAAAAGCAATTTAAAATCAAAGTAAAATAGGGGATGGAATCAGCACAACTGAGAGATCTTAGACCTGTAAGATACAGGGTCCATTTGTAGCAAGTTTTGATAAGTAAGAGTTTGTCCCACAGGGAAAGGTGATCTACAGCTCCAAGGGAGCCATCTCTAGTACTCCCTCGGATCGACTACTGGATCTGGCGATCCTAAAGGAGGGAGTTTAGGGTCACTTATTCTAAGTATCCTAAGGTAGCCTAATGAACTAACTTCTGAGAAAAGGGTTGAGAAGATGGATGGGTGAGGAAAATAAATATAAAAAGGTAGAAGTATGCTATTAGGTTCGAGATCTTACTTGGAGGTTTTATGATTGGATCGAGATCCGGGATGTTATATAAATCTTGTCCACATTATCACCAAAGATGAGAAAGAATTCAACTCATCCCTGTGCCATAATCCAATCCCTTAAGGTTATAACTTGTCCACTTAAATGGTCACAGACTATCCCATAGGGGAACCACACACCAGAGATGGGTCAAAACAAGTCAATCATTGTAGGCACTACTTCGTCCAGGCTACAAGCTCAGGAATCCATAGGGAACCTCAACCTCTAAAGCTCTATGTGTGGGGCTAAGGCTGTATAGGACCATGATAGCCCAGACACATAGAACCAGCAAGAGATTGAGTGCCACCTTAGATCTAGCTATCCATTGCTTGAGTGGGCCTACAATTGTCCAGTCACAAGCCTACAATCTCCATACCCAGATCAGATCTTCCATCTGATGCCGGGTCTATACTAATATGGGGGAGTATGCCTCTGTACAATCTCCTACCAGGCTATAAGCTTAAGCTCAGAGAAGAAGGATCCATTTTGGATCGACGGATTGGATTCACCCTAAGGCTATAACCTATCCACTTAAATGGTCACAGACTATCCCAGAGGCTATCCTCCTCACGGAGCCCAAAACAAAACAAGAATATTGCTGCCACTACCATGGTCACAACGCTACCAACTCAGGCTTCCATGGGGATTTCAGATCTAGTGGGTCCTGTGGTGGGGCTAAGGTTGTATAGGACAATGATAGCCTAGACACACAGGTCACTTGGATCTGAATGGGACATTAGAATCAGTCCTCCATTGCTTTGAATCACAGCCAATGCAATGGCGGATTACAAGGCAGCAGCCTTGCACAGAGCAACTCACAAACACATGAATCCCATAAAAGTACAACACCCAATCACAAATTCCATTAATCTAATCTTAATAAGCATACAAAGGCATGGCCAGCTGCTGGGCCATGGAGAGAAGAAGAAGAAAAAGGAAAACTACTTACGGCTATAGAAAAACAAGACTATAATGCTAAAAACAAAACAGAACAAAAACTGAACTCTTCCGTCCTCCTTAAACCTAAACCGGGCTTAGGTTTATATAGCAGTGGGTGTGGCGGCGCATTAAGGTTAGGAAACCCTAATTTTAGCGATACCACGTGGCCTATTAATGGTCCTTAGATGTCTCGAGGTGCATGCATGAAGATTTGAGCATGGGAGTGCGTGCCCTAATCCTTGGAAATTTCGAGAAAGTCCTTTGCAGAGTGATGGAAGTTAGAGTTCAGAGGTTCGCCAGGTTGCAGTCGATTCCTAGACTTGTCGCGTGGTAGCTCTGTTCTTTGCGTGGTTGAGTTTGACATTAAAACTTCAGACATCATGGGGTTGCAGCTTCTTAATGCTCTGAGCAGTCGCGAGGTAGGTAGTTAAGCTCTCGCTGGATTGGGCTTCGCGCGGTTGGATTGCTACTTGTGAATAGCGCGAGAATTGCGCGAGCATTCCATTTCACAATAGATCTTCGCGAGGCTAACTTCTGACTTTGCGAGGCTACTTTCTTCCTGAACTGCGCGACAGCTTCTTTTCTTGATAGATCTTTGCGAGGATCCTCGCGATAACTTTGAGGCTTTTCTGAACTACGCGACAGGTTCTCTTGACATTTACATCCCGTGGCTATTGCGTGAAGAATCTCCTGAAGCTCTCTCTCCTCAGCGGTTCTGAGTGAACTGCGCGAGGTTGATTTTAGGTCTTCTTGAACTGCATGAGACTGCGTGACCATTTACTCCTGAACTTCGCGAGAGCTATGCGAGGTTGGGCTTCTGAAGCTCTTCTGTTACTCAACTGCGTGAGCACTTGTTGTGAAGTCTTTGGAAGCTCGCGAGGACTGCGCGAAGCATAGTTTTCTGAATCCTTTGAAGCTTTGTCAGCTATGCGAGGCTTGCTTCAGGTCTGGATTCATGGCTCATTCTTCTGAGGCACTTCTGGGGCCAATACAAGCTCCTTAACATGATTTCTGCCCTTATTACACTGCTGTTTATTATCTATAGAAAACACTTAACAAAACTTTATTAGATGGCTAAGGGTCTAATCAAAGGCTAAGTTAAGGGGTGAAAAGTGGTACTTTTCAGGTCTTAACATAAGGTAGGGATTGGGTCAATGGTAAAAGGGATGGATAGAGCTGTGGATGTGGTGATGGTGGAAAATGAGGCTAGATGCTGGGGGATATGGAGGTTAGAATGGAAGATAGGGAAACTGAGATGGAAGGCAAAGGAAATGAGGTGGGTGGTTGAGTGGCCGATGGGATTAAGAAACTAGGGATATCAGCTGGAATGGAGGGAATGACTACAGGTGCTGAGGGAATCAAAGGAGCAGCTACAAAGCTGGCCACTTGAGGTGCCTCCCTTTCAGGTCTCTCAACAGATTTACTCTTATTTTTCCCAATGAGAGTCCTACTGGCAGACCAGGCCCTCTTCCCAAATACTTTAGGGGTCACCTTCTCCACTTCCTCCCCCTCCTTGAAAATAAATTCTTTTCTCTTGAGCAGGACAGTAATGAGCCTACTGTAAGGTAGCTCTGGTAAGGATTGAGCCTTCCTACACTTTTCATTCACATCCACCATGGCCTCAAATACCAAATGAGCAACATTTATGAATTGGCCCTTGGAGAAGAAATATAGGGCATCCACTATTGGCACTCTCCTCTCTTGTTGGTGCCCACTCACATAGATATTCTTCCTCAAAATTGCATCAAAGAAATGCATGTTGGGCTGGAGATCTCTCGTCATTATTGACTCCCCAGTCCCCATAATGCCTTGAGTGAGGTGTCAGGCCATTACTTTGGAAGAGGCATTCTCTGGTGTAGGCAATCCATAGGATAGGTCAAAAGCAAAAGGGACACCCAATACTATCCCTATATCTCTGTAACCCACCACCAACTCCACATGATCAATCAAAATTACCAAACAGGGTTCAAGGGAATCGGGCTTGGTTTGTTTCCTGAGATTTTAATACCACAACTTAACCAGCCTTGGATAAAATTTTTCAATCAGTGGGCTCAGCATGGATGTCAGGCCTGCCTTTACCAAATAATTCAAAGTGTCCTGACAGTCCTCAACCTTAGAGAAATAGGTGGTGTCAACAATAGTCTCTAGGATCAGATCTAATTCATCCACAAATTCATTGGGTGTGGATCTGAGCGAAGGGGCTTCAGGCTCCAATTCAAGGTGAGTTTCAGCCTTAGGAATTTCAGGCACAAGGTTAGGTTGTGTCTTAGGGACTTCCTCAACAATGTCTTCACTAATTTGGGTCTTCTTAGATTTCTTGGCCTTCTTAGTTTTAACAGTTTTCTCAGCTACATCCATAACAAGCTTCCTTTTTGCAGGTGGGGTTTCCTTAGGCTTTGTGGTCTGCCTACTGGACTTTCTAGTGGCTTTGGTGGGGGATTTAGAAGGCACTTTGAACAGATTAGCCAATGTATCCTCTTGACCCACCATTACTCAATTAACATAATTTCAATCACCACTAATTCAATAGCAATCACCACAAAGACCTCTAGAATGCTCAAATGACCTAGACAAACTAAAGATTGAAATGCCAAGCTTAGAAATCACAAAGAGAAGCTGAAGAACTTACCAAAAGAAGATTAGGGTTTCTCAGATCACGCTGTGCACGGTGCCAAATTAACTCAGACTAGGTGTAAAATTTAGCCCTGAAGAAATTAAAGTAATTAGAGTAGTGGCACAGTATTTAGAGTAGCACCCAGTGACGTAGCGTGAGAAACTGAAAAATAGAAAATCGGCAGAGCAAACTCAAACCGCAAAGAGAAGCTGTCGAATGGAAAAAATGGAGTTGTCGTTAGGTTTAAAATAATGGGAAATGATTCTCGACGGGATTAGGGCAAGGTGTTGACAAGTTGATGCAACCTATCGAAGAGTAGATAGTTAATGATCCTCGCGAGAGGTGCAAGCAATCCTGACAAAGAGTCTAAGAAGATCGAAATAATTGTTTTGAGAGGTTCACAGAACCTCTCAATAGGTTCTTTGGAATTAATATGCAATCCTCTCGACAAGTTCTAGGCACCAAATAAATCACGTTGAGCAGTTCATAGAAACTCTCGATAGGTTCCCTTAATGTGTCGAGAATTTAACCTAAAGTCTTTAGAACCCGTCGAAGTGCTCTTGGATCCTATCGACAAGCATTTTTTTATACCTTCAAACCTGTCGAGAATTAGTTCACACTACTTGGCAGCTTCCAGATCTTGTCGAAAAGTAGACTGGGAATACTCAGAACCTATCCACGTGTTCATAGAACCTATCGACAGGGTATACTTTAGTTTAAACAGGCTTGGAGTCAATTCCCAGGATAGTTCACCATTTTGACACATTATCCTACCTGAGGTACTAACACACATGGAAAATTTATGTACAATGCCTAAGAGAATTGAAACAAAAATAGTCAAAATCAGTAAAAAATAAATAACCAAAGACATAAGTTACTATACATAATATACATTTGTTGAAACTCAGCCATGTCATGGAGGTTCATGATAACAGATGGTCAGTACAGGCTCTTCCACATTTTCAAAAACATTCCCAACATCGTCACAAAGAACATTACAGTGCAGTAGCTTAGGCAAAGCCTCTTTCACAAGCTCATCACAAACATCAATTAAAAAATAATCCTCATTATTCAAGTGAGGCTGATTTGCTGCTTTGTAAACATTCAATTTAACCTTTATGTTGCCAAAAAACACCTCCATTTCTCCTGATCTACACTTAATACAAGCATTGGCAGTGGCCAAGAAAGGTCTGCCCAAAATTACAAGAATTGAGGTGGTGCACTTGCTTGGCTCCATGTCAAGCACCACAAAATCAGCTGGGTAAAAGAATTTGTCAACTCCAACTAAGACATCTTCTATCATTCCCACAGGCTTCCTTTCATATTTGTCTGCTAGTTATAGCACCACATGTGTGGGCTTCAATGTTCTCAGGCCTATCTTCTCATAAACAGAATATGGAAGTAGGTTTACACTAGCTCCCATATCTAATAGGGCCTTCTCAATGGTATGATCCCTAATGATGCAGGAGATTGTAGGAACTCCAGGGTCTTGAAGCTTGGTTGGAGTAGCAATAGACAACACCTGGTTCATTTTCTTAGCAGAAAAGACCTTCTTGGATAAGTGTATCCTAGACTGTCTTTTGTGGGTGCATAATTCTTTCAAAAACTTTACATAGGCTGGAACTTGCATGATAGCATCAAGTAAAGGCAAGTTGATCTTTACTTGTTTGAAAGTTTTCATCATCTCCTCAACCTTAGCATTCCCCTTGTCAAAAGAAGAAGCTGCTTTTAATGCATTAGGAAATGGCAAATGGGGAACTGTCCTCCCATTTGTAGCCTTAGCAAGTTCATCAGATTATTCTTTATTTTTATTTTAAATTTTTTGTAGGGGTACATCACCCTCTTTATTTTTGATATGCTGCTCCTGTTTCATATTTTCATTGGTTGTTTCTTCATTTTCTGTACTTGACTCAATAGACTCAATACCAACTCGGTTATCCACCAACTTCCCACTCCTCAAGGTGGTGACAGATTTGACTTCTTCATGAGAAGAAGTCTCACCAACCATGTATTGTCCCTTTGGATTGTTCATGGGCTGACTGGAATGTCTCTCCTCTTCTCTCTTAGCCAAAGAATTAGATAGCTGGCCAAGGTGGTCCTCTATCTTTTTGATGCTTTGACTATAAGAGTTAACAGTTTGAGATAAAGGGCCTAAATTCTATAGTGAAGTTAAAACATGCCCTTCAAATGTAAGGGACTTAGAGGGTGTTGTGGTTGGTGCACTTTGATGCACAGGCTGAACCATTGGCTGAGCCATAGGCTATTGGTATTGGGGCCTTGGAAAATAATTCTGCTGGTATGGCTGGGCATTCCTATAGGGCGTGGACTATAGTGGATATTGCTGCTGCTGGTTTTGAAAGTTATCTTGTCTCCACCTCAAGTTGGGGTCGTTTCTCTAATGATAACCAGCAGTAGGCTATTCTCCATAGGACTGAGTAGCATTCACATATTCCATCACAAAATCTAGGAATTAGGGAGCTAAGGGACATTCCTCAAGGGAGTGAGTAGGGGATTGGCATATGACACATGCCTCCTCCACTTTAGCAACCATTGGAGATTGCATTTCTCCCATGAGCTTATGAAACTTTTGGGTCAGGCTATCCACTTTCCTCTCCAAAGCATTATGTCCACTCACCTCATATATTTTCCCTCTAGTAGTATTTTCTCTCACCAATATAGGGGTCTCAAATTCTCTTGTCCAGGTCTGCCTTTGCATGGAGTTTTCACTGATAATATTAAATAACTCTCAAGCCTCATCTGTAGTCTTGTGGAGGTATGTACCACCACAAGAAGCATCAACCATATCCCTGCTTTTAGGATCAATTCCTTGATAGAAACTTTGGATAAGTTGCCATTCAAGAATCTGATGATGGGGACATTGCTTCAAGAGTTCTTTAAATCTCTCCCAGGCTTCGTGAAAATCTACAATTGGGGCTTCAGCAAATGAGATAATGTTCTTCCTCAACTGACTTGTTTTGGACATGGAGAAAAACTTGGCCAAAAACTAATATTGAAGGTCATTCCAGGACTGAATACTGTTATGTGGGAGCATTGAAAACCAAGTTCTGGCTCTATCCTTTAGTGAAAAGGGAAAGAGTCTCAACCTGATTGCTTCCTCCCCCAAACCTACAATATCGAATGTAGTTCCCAGTCCCAAAAATTCATCACTATGCTTATATGGGTTTTCTTTACTAAGGCCATGGTATGAGGGTAACACTTGTATGATAGAAGACTTGATCTCATAGTCCCTTGAATAGTAAGGAATTGAATGCAGAAGGGGGAATTGTAAACCCCGGTGCATTGAATTCCTTTAACATCCTAGGTTGCTCACCCATTGCAGCCATTTCAGAATCAACAAATGGTGTGTGCATAGTTTGCTTAGGTCTAAGAAATCTTTCAACTTCAAGATTTAAGGGAGCAATCTCAGGATTAAGAGATCTCCTCCCAAGCATACACACCACATAAACCAAGTACAAAGTAGAAAATCACAACATAAAAATCAGCAAAATCATCACAAGACAAACAACTACAAAACTGTAGTTCTACATAACTACAAGTCTAGGAATGTAAATAGAGTTAAGAGATACAAACTTAAGCAATGCTTGTTCTTCCAAGTGATAGAGAGCTCCTCTTAGCTCCACTGATCCAAATCTGAAATAGAGTAAAACCACAGAAAGACGAAAGCAACAATTAATCAAACACTTAATAGGCAATGAAAAATCTAAATTTGAAAATGAGAAAACTTAGAGCTACCAATTTTAAAAATATAGTTCCCTGATAGTGGTGCCAAAAACTTATTGTACTACTGCACCTTTGTGATTATTATATGATTAAAACAACAAATTAACTGCACAAATTACAGTTATGTAGGATCAAGGTGAGCAGTCAGTCCTGCAAGAATCAGGGCTGCTATAGCAAGTTTTAAAAGGTAAGTAAGGGTATGTCCACAGAGAAATGTGATTTAAAGGATGGTAAATATCTAGATCTAGAGTAGATCTGGCACTCTATTAAGACCTGAAAAGTACCACTTTTCACCCCTTAACTTAACCTCTGTTAGACCCTTAGTCATTTAATAAATGTGTGTTAAGACCATTTTGTAGGTAATAAGAAGTAGCTGCAGATAAGGCCCTAACCCTGCTAAGAAGCTTACTTTTGCACCAGAATTCCAAGCCACTGGTAACCCATTCACAGAGGAAAGAAACACCAAGGTAGAACACACCTGGATGTACACACTGAATGCCCAAGTGGGCCCCAAAAGTTCCTCAGAAGAAAGAAAATTAGACCTAGACAGAGAACTTGGTTGCAACATAGGCAAAGCACAGCAGCAACAAGTCAAGAAATGAGTCTCGCGCAGATGTCACAAGGTTCAAGTGATCCAAAGAAAAATGCTTCGCGCAGTTGTCGCGAGTTTCTCAAGGCAGCACACCAATTGCTCGCGTTGTTCTCGCACAGATGAATCACAGAAGGGCTCCAAAAGTAGACTTCACGCAGTTCTCATAAGGCTCAGTTGTAAGCGCTCACATAGTCTTATGCAGCTCAAGAGAGGAGCATTTAATCCTTGAGTGATTCACCTGCATAAGTCGAGAGAGAGAGCTCCTGCACTTCTATGCGATGAGGCAAAGGCTACGGATGCGATCTCGTGATTACTCGCTCAATCCAGAGGCCGATGCAATTGCTTCTTCGCGGGGATCCCCGTGAGATTCACTATGGAACGAACTGTGCGCGCTATTCTCGCGCCACTCAAATGGAAAGCGCAATCTTGCGACGACCATAGCATTCCCGCGATGACCAAACTATCTATCCCACGACTGCAGGAGCTTCATGTCAATTTAATCCCGTGACGACCACTCTATCACGCGACAAGACCTGGAAATCGTTGCTACCTAGCAAGGATTGGGATCTTAACGTTCCCCCACTTCTGCAGGGGCAGTCTGGGAACTTCCAGCAATTAGGGCATGCACTCCAATGCTCCAATCTCCGTGCACACACCCCGAGGCATCCAAGGAACATAAATGGGCCATGTTTGCATCATTAAAATTAGGGTTTTCCTAAGCCTAATGCTCCCACAACCGACTGCTATATAAGCCTAAGCCTAGTTTAGGTTTAAAGGGGAGGGAGGAGGGCTGAATTCCTCCTATCTTCTTGAATCGGCTATAGAGTTACAGTAGGCTAAGGTTAGGGTTTAGGCAGCATCTTTTTCCTTTTTGTTCTCTCCATAGCCCAGCACTTGCTGGCTATGCCATTGTATGTCTATTTAGAACAGTTTTAATGAAGTTTTATAATAGGATGTTATACATGTATGGGATTGGTGTTTGAGGGTCGTTCTGTATATGGCTGCTGCCTTGAGATCCTCCATTGCTAAGTTGTATTGTAAGCAATGGAGGATTATTTTTAAGGGTTTACTCAGATCCAAGTGACTTGTGTGTCCAGGCTAGTGCACATATGCAGGCCTATGCCCCACCACAGGATCAACTAAATCTTAATCCCCAATGGAGCCTGAGCTGGTAGCCTTGTGAACATGGTGGTGGCAGTAATCTACTTATTCTGTCTCAAACCTCTATGAGGAGGATAGCATATGTGGATAGTTTGTGGCCATTTAAGTGGACAGGTTATAGCCCTAGGGTGAGGCCAATCCACATATCTAAGATAGATTCTTCTTCTCTGCACTTGTGCTTGTAGCCCTGTGAGAGATTGTGCAGAGACAGACTCCCATGTATTTGTATAGACCCACCATCAGATGGCAGATTTGATCTGGCTGTAGAGATTGTAGGCTTGTGACTGAATCACTGTTGTCTCTCTAAAGCAGTGAACAGCTAGATCTAAAGCTAGTAGTCGAACTCTTGCTGGTCTTGTGTGTCCAGGCTAGTGCACATATGCAGGCCTATGCCCCACACACAGAACTTTAGAGGTTGAAGTTCCTATAGATTCTTGAGCTGGTAGCCTGGATGAAGTAGTGCCTACAATGATAAACATTTTCAGACCCATCTATGGACTGTGGTTCCCCTATTGGATAGTCTGTGACCATTTTAGTGGATAGGTTATAGCCATAAGGGATTAGATCATGGCACAGGGGTGAGTTGGATCCTTTCTCCTCTATGGTGATAATGTAGCCATTGGACAGGACTTCTCTAGCAGCAGATCTGAGTCTGAGTTATAAAACCCATCAGATCTGTACCTAATAGCTTACTTCTCACCCTTTTTATATTTATTTTCTCACACTCCATCATTCTTCTCAACAATTTCTGTAGTTTAGGCATTAGGTTATCATAGGATTTAAATAATAGTGACCTTAAATTCCCTTCCATTTAGGATTGCCAGCTCTGTAGTCAGATCTGGAGGGCCTACTAAAGATGGCTCCCTTGGAGCTTTAGACCATTTTTTCCTGTGGGACAAACTCTTACTTATTAAAACTTGCTACAACAGGCCCTGTATCTTGCAGGTCTTGATTTCTTTCAGATGTGCTGAATCCATCATTGTTTCTTTTCACACTTGAAAAATTATAACAACACGCTCTATCCTAATTTAAACTAAACTAAAGCAGGAAAGAGGAGAGGTTTTGGGTTTTTGTTACGTTTACTACAAACTACAAAAGTAAATGCAAGTGATCCAGAGAACTTAAACATAGAGATAAGAGGAGATATAGAGGAGATGAAAAATCAAAATGTGAAGAATAGCAGCTAGGGGTATTGGTCTTTTACTGAAAATCAAAAGATTCAAACGCAATGTAGAGAACTGATTTGCAACAATCCTCTTTTCTAGCTCCAAGCTTCCCAGGTTCTCTTGAATCCACCAATGGATCAAAGAAATCCTGAAGTTAGGATCTACCCATCTACTGGATACAGTCCTAAGTTTATGATCTACCCTTCTGCTGGATATAATTCATCCTCGAGATTACTCCAACCTATTGATCTACCGAGGTTCTCCCGGCAGAGGTGATGTATAAGAATCCAATCTCCACCAATGGATCAAAGCAATCCTGAGATTAGGCTTTTCCCTTCTATTGGATACATTCCTAAGTTTATGATCTGCCCTTCTACTAGATACAGTTCACTCCCGAGATTGCTCAAATCAATTAATCCTATTTGGAATAAGAAAACCATTTCAAATGCTGCAGATGCCAGGCTGTCAGCTCTCCATTTCTAGCTGGCATCCGCAAGAGTATCTAATCTAGAAAAATCAAATACGAAGAAGTAAAATATAGATTAGAATAACCTTTAAAAACCACAATTATATTGCAAGCTTATAATACTATTGTGCCTAGATTTGCAATCTGTGCAATAAATAGTCTCCTACAAGCCTTTGAATCTCTCAATTTATAGCTCAGGACCTCACCCTAACCACTGAAAAGAGTTTAGCCACTCATGATTGGCTAAAGAGAGAATGAGAGAAGAAGGAAAAAGGAGGGAGAATTTAGAGGGAAAAATGGATCTCGCTCTAGGCTCTGGTTCTCTCAAATTCTGGATGGTTCTTCTGTATTGCCTCCAAGCTTTTATACTGTCCTCCTTTGTCCTCAAATCTGTTTTAGCCAATCAGAACATAAGGGAATAATTTTGTTATTTTGGGTTGCTAATGTGGCTGATTTCTGTTCTAAAAGCTCTCATCCCATTGGCTTTCAACTAGAAAATTCACGTGAAATCTGGAAGTGGCAGTTGCTAAAGAAACATGTTGAGAAGTTGCCAAAATGAGTGTCAGGTGATTCAAGGGATCCACTCGACAGGTTTTGTATTTGCCTTATGTTCTCATCGACAGGTTGCATTAGCTTTTGACAGCTTCGCAGACTCCTCGACAGGGTTGAAGTAGCTTGTCGATAGGTTTGGCAGCATCTCGACAAGACTGGAGTGGCTCTCGATAGGTTTGGACACATATCGATAGGTTAATGAAGATCTTGTTGACAGCTTCAGAGAACATCTTGGGAGGTTGGTTATAGACAATCCTGTCGACACTCATCCTCTCGACAAGTTATAGATAATCTTGTCGACGAGTTATACAATCTTCAGTGAAGTGCTCGACAGGTTGGCTCTATCCTTGTGAAAATGAACGTTGCTTCAGGTAAGCTGTTAATAGGTTATCTTTCCCTACTCGACAGGTTCAATTGAACCTCGTGATAAGTATCTGGACCCTCTCGACTTCATCTATACCTTGAAGTATCCTCTTGACAGGAACCACGTCTAATCTTTCAACCTCTTGATAGGTGCTGGAACCTCTCGAGATCTTTATCTTTTCAACTCAGTACCTCTCGATAGCTTATTCTACACATGTTCAACCTCTCAACTACTTCATTCCTTGCTCTCACAGCTGGCACACATCTTGGGTGTGTTGTTCTTCCTTTGTTCAACACTCAGCAACCCCTTAGTAGGTTCATACTTTATTTCTTACAGCTGGACATGGCCTCCGGCCTTTCCCATTAGATAGCATAGTGCTTCTTGGGCTCTTTTAAGTGGAAGTTTACATTAAGGTTGCAGTTTATTACTTAATTATAAAATATACTCAAACCACATTATTTGTTAGCTCAAGGGTCCAAGAAAGGTCAGGTTAAGAGGTAAGAAATGGTATTTTTCACTACTTAACAAACATGCCAATGTTACCCAGGCATATGGGCAGCAACTTGCTGGGTATACATGGAGAAACCACCCAAATTTGAGGTGGAGACAAAACACATACCAACAGCCCCAGCAACTACAGTTGATAGTTTCATACAGACCTCAGCACCATTTCAGCCAGGGATTTGCACCTAGGTAGAATTTTCAGTTGCCTACCCCATAGCCATATCATTTGGTCTTACCCCCACCACCGCCCAGGTCCTCTTCCTTTGAAGAGAAAATACTAGGATTAATGAAAAATCTGGGAAACTTGGCATAAATTATGAAATCTCATGGCAAAGCATTAAAAAAATAAAAGACCAGTTGGGTCAAATCTGTAATGCTCTGAACAAGAGAGAGGAGGGCAGGTTGCCTAGTCAATCCTTGGCCAACCCTAAAGGGTAGTACATGATTAGAGAATGCTCATCTACCCATGAGGAGGCTAATGCAATCACTACCCTGAGGAGTGGAAGGGTGGTTGACAATTTAGTGGACAGGTTAGGTGAGGAAACCAAGGAGAGTGAGAATGAAAAAAATGTGAGTGCTGAAGAATCATTGAATTTATCCCCTGTTGTGGAGCAGCAAGAACAAAATAAAGGAGCTGATGTTGAGTCCCAACAACAAGCAATAAATGAAGAAAAGAGGAAAAATAAAAATTTGACCATGATGTTGCTAGGCAAGCAGCTGTTGCAGCAGCAGTTTCACAGCTGCCATTTCCTCATGCACTTGCTTGCCCATCTCCTTTTGATAAGACGAATGGTCAGATGGAGGAAATGATGGAGACCTTTAAGCAGGTCAAGATAAATTTACCTTTGCTTGATGCTATAAAATAGGTCACTGCCTATGCCAAATTCTTGAAGGACCTTTGTACACAAAAGAGAAAAGCAAGGGTACAACTGTCCAAGAAAGTTTTTACTATGGAACATGTGGAATCAATTTTATCCATAGCCACACCTGAGAAATTGCAGGACCCAGGGGTACCTACCATCCCCTGTATAATTGGAAATCACACCATTGGTAGAGCCCTCTTGGACTTGGGGGCCAGTGTGAACCTACTCTCATATTCTGTATATGAGGAGCTGGGTTTAGGGGAGTTAAAATCTACATTAGTTGTGCTCCAGCTGGCTGATAGGTCAGACAGAAGACCTGTGGGTGTGGTGGAGGATGTTTTGGTGGGGGTTAAAATCTACATCAGTTGTACTATCCTGCTGATTTTCTAGTTTTGGACATGGACTCTTATAAAAGTAAAACCCCAATTCCTGTCATCCTTGGTAGGCCATTCTTGGCCACTGCCAATGCTTGCATTCAATGCAGGTCAGGAGTGATGGAGGTAACCTTTGGAAATATGAAGGCTCAATTAAATGTGTACAATGCTGTTAGGCAGCCTCATATGGACATTGAGGACTGTTGTGCAATAGATGTACTAGATGGCCTTGTAGAAGGAGAATTATCCAATCAACTGGATTGGGATAATGTGGCTAAGAACTTGGAAAATATTTGGAGTATTATTGAGGAGGAGGCCCAAGATCTCATGACAGAAGGCAATACTAAAATAGAGTCTTCTGTGGACCTAGTGCAACATTCCAGTTGGAAACCTATATTATTGCCCCTTCCTCAAACCACCAAGCCACCTTTGCTGCCTACCATTGAAAGTCCCCCTGATTTGGAGCTTAAGGAGCTCCCAGACACATTAAAGTGTGATTTCTTAGGGTAAAAAAAAAAGTTGTCAGTGATAATCTATTCCTCTCTCACAAGTGACCAGGAGGAGAAATTATTGAGTGTTCTCAAGAAGCATAAAAAGGCAATGGGGTGGACAATTGGTGATCTTGGGGGCATTGATGCCTCAATTTGCATGCACAAAATTTACTTGGAAGAGGGTGCAAAACCCTCTAGGGAGATGCTAAGGAAGCTTAATCCTCAAATGCAAGAGGTGGTCTTGAAAGAGATAGTAAAATTGTTGGATGCAAGGGTGATTTACCCTATTTCAGATTCAGAGTGGGTGTCACCTATTCAGGTGGTACCCAAAAAGTTAGGCATAACAGTCATTACTTCTGATTCTAGAGAGTTGATGCCAACCAGGGAGACTACTGGCTGGAAAGTGTGCATAGATTACAAAAAACTCAACTCCAAGACTAGAAAAGACCACTTCCCTCTCCCTTTCATTGACTAAATTCTAGATAAATTGGCTGGGAAGGCATTTTATTACTTTCTTGATGAATATTTAGGGTATAACTAAATCCCTGTGTATCCTCAAGATCAAGAGAAAACTACTTTCACATGTCCCTTTGGCACCTTTGCTTATAGGAGGATGCCTTTTGGACTGCGCAATGTCTTAGCCACATTTCAGAGGTGCATGTATGTCATTTTTTCTGATATGATTGACAAGTTTCTGAAAATATTTATGAATAATTTTTCAGTCTATGGGGATAACTTTAGTCATTGCTTGAGTCACCTTGACCTAGTTTGGCAAAGGTGTGAAAAGACCAATTTGATCTTAAGCTGAGAAAAGAGCCACTTTATAGTAACACAAGGAATTGAGTTAGGCCATGCGGTCTCCCACAGAGCTATAGAGGTTGACAAAGCTAAAGTGGACCTGATCTCACACCTACCCCCACCCAGGACTGTCATGCAAATCAGATCCTTTTTAGGACATGGTGGATTCTACAAGAGATTCATTAAGGACTTCAGCATAATTGTAAAGCCACCTGCTTTGTCAGAATGTGCAATTTGAATTTTCAGCTAAGTGCCTTAAGGCCTTTGAGGTCTTAAAAAAGTGTCTCACCACTGCTCCTATAATCCAGGCCTCAGATTACTCACTCCTCTTTGAACTGATGTGTGATGCATCAGACTTGGCAATAGATGTTGTCCAAGGACAGAGGAAGGATAAGCTGCCAGCAGTGATTTATTATGGAAGCAAAACATTGGCAGAGGCTCAGCTCAATTATACCACAACTGAGAAGGAGTTGCTGGCTATTGTGGTTGTTGTGGACAAGTTTAGACCATCTGATCAGCCTAGGTTTAGCATCCTCTTTAGCTAATAGGTATTTCTGGACTGAGTGATCAGTAAACACAGCAATTTTAGACCCAAGATGGATCCTCTTATTGTCGGAGTTTGATCTTGAGATCAAAGATAAGAAAGGAGTGGAGAATGTGGTGGCTGATCACCTCTCTAGAATTGTGTGGAATGAATGTGCAACTGCACCTGTTAATGAATTATTCCCCGATTAGCAACTATTTGTTGTTCAGTCTAGTGTCCCTTGGTTTGCACACATTGTAAATTTTCTTGCTATTGGTAGGACCCCCCCTCATTGGTCCAAGATGGACAAAGACTTATTTGTCTCTCAAGTCAAATATTTTCTGTGGGAGGACCCTTACCTATACAAGCATTGTGCTGATCAGATTGTGAGGAGATGTGTGCCCGAAAGTGAGTTTCACAGCATCCTTTCTATGTGCCATGAGTAGGCCTGTGGAGGTTACTTTAGTGGCAAAAAGACAACAGCAAAAGTATTGCAATGTGGGTTCTACTAGCCCTCTTTGTTCCAAGATGATCACATATATTGCAAAGACTGTGCTAGATGTCAAAGGTTGGGAGGCATTTCCAAGATAGATTCAATGCCATTGCAACCTATCCTTGTGGTAGAACTGCTTGACATTTGGGGGATTAATTTTATGGGCCCCTTTCCTCATTCTATGGGTTTCAATTTTATCCTTGTGGCAGTGGACTATGTGTCTAAGTGGGTTGAAGCCATAGCCACAAGGACAAATGACCACACAATTGTCCTCAAAATTTTAAAGGATAACATTTTCTCTAGATTTGGCACCCCCAGAGCTGTCATTAGTGATGGGAGGAGCCATTCTGTAATAGGCCTTTTGAGAATCTGCTCAAAAGATATTCTGTTACACAAACGATTACAACTCCCTACCACCCACAGACCAGTGGGCAAGTTAAAATTTCTAATAAGGAGATTAAGCACTTCTTGGAGAAGACTGTGAGGACAGATAGGAAGGATTAGGTATAGAAGTTGAATGATGCACTGCGGGCTTATAGGATTACCTATAAGACCCCCTATTGGCATGTCCCCTTTTAGACTGGTTTGTGGCAAGGCATGTCATCTATCAATGGAATTAGAACATAGAGCCTACTGGGCTATTAAAACACTGAATTTGGATCTAACTGTTGCTGGTTCACACATGAAATTACAATTGGCAGAGCTTGATGAGTTGAGATTGGAGACCTATACAAATACAAGAATTTACAAGAAAAGATCAAAGGCATTTTTTGACAAGAAACTGATGAGGAAGGACTTCAAGGCTGGTACCAAGGTTTGACTTTTTAAGTCCAAATTAAAATTATTTCTAGGGACGTTAAAATCCTGGTGGGATGGACCTTACACTGTCATCAATGCCTCCCCATCTTGTGCTGTGGAGATCTTGGATCCCATTTCTGAAAAGAATATGAAAGTGAATGGTCAAAGGCTGAAGGTTTGTGTAGAAAATTTTGTGGAGCCTCCTCAGACCATCCACCTTCATGAACCTCCCACTATTTAGTGATCCACAGCTCTGTAAACTGTGCACTATACTTGTTGAATTATTGTGTTGTTTTGTTTAAAAATCTGTCATGTGTTATCTTTGTTTTGTTGTTGATGTGCATGTTTTGTTTTGTTTTATTTTGTTGTTGTTGTTGAAGTGCATGTTTTATCTAAATCTCATGAGCATGTTTTTTACTGTGATCGCAATGTGCATGGACCTGCTGTCATTTAAATGTGTATGAATTTGTTGTAAGTTAAAATCATTTGAATGCTAGCATATTCACTCTGTGCATAGGTTGGTAATGGGCATGAATTGATCTGACGTGAAGTAAATGAAATGTGAGGAAAGTTGGTACTGATGCACACTTGCAATGTGCATGACAGTGTACATGCACAGGCCAGTGTGCAGGTAGTGAGAAAGTTTGAACTTTGCTTTATCGTGAGGCTTAATGGCCTCTATTTTAGCCTCGCGAGCTATTCTTGGCTTTCTCGTGGGGCTCTGTAATGAACGTTGCTGCTTTGCGAGAGCCTCGCGAGTGAATTACCTGAAGAAAACTTAATAATGAGCCTCGCGAGGCTTTATCTTCTTTGCGACATTGAGCTGCGTGAAAAGTGGAAATCATGCATTTTATACCTCGTGAGAACCTCGCGAGTAAAATTTCTGAAGCTTACACTTTCGACTACCTCGCGAGGACCTTTGCTCTCTGAATATATTTCTCTCGTGAGATTAAGCCTTCAGCCGCACGAGGGCTGCAATTCTACCTCTCGCGTGTCAGACCCAATGTCAGCTCTACGAGAGACCTCACGAGTCTTTGGGGTTTCTTAAACTATATTTCTTGCGAGATCCCTTTTCAGCTGTGCGAGAATAATTTACCCCGCGAGTACCTGGCAAGAACCTCTCGAGGCATGGGGTCACTCACTTATACCCCGCGATTTCCTTCATTTCTGCATTCTCATGCACTCTGCCCTAGCATCAATTGCAACCTCTGACTTTTACTCTCCCTTCGTTCTCCTTAATTGCCCATTCCACTCCAACACAGCCACTCTTCTTCCACCATTGTGTTCCACAACAACTCTCGGTCATTTTGTACTTGGTTTACGAAGATTTGATGCATTGGGCAGCATTTTGATCGAAACCCAAGCAATTTGGCGGTAAGTGTTCTCAGTTTCCCATTTGGATTGATTAGACTGTGATTTTAGTGCTCAATAGGGAGCATTTTTGTGTGAAAAACTTTCATTGGTGCATAAACTACATAGGTTGTGAGTTTGAAACCTAATTTTAAGAAGTTGTGTAGCCATGACAACGGGTTCTAAATTTATTGATACTTTGGCTTGCATGCTGAACCCTCCTCCTACTGGCAGCCCTGTGGCCACAAGGAAATCCGTGAGGATTGCAGAGGCCTCCACTGCGGAGACCTCTAATATGCCTAAAAAGAGGGCTGCCCTTGTGAAGAAGGCCAAATCTGTGGCCTCTGATGCCCCTAAGAAGAGGGCCAGCGACCACCTCCCTACTGCTAAGAGCCTTAAAAAATCTAAGAAAAAGTAGAAAAAGGGCAAGGAAGTGATCCCTGAGGTTGCCCCAGAGGACAACCAAGGGGATGAGTCACTTAGAACTCCTTCTGAGTTTGTGACTGCCATTAAGTTAGAGGCTGAGACTGCCTTTGATAAGGTTTTCTTTGAGGAAGAGCCTGATACTGTTGCATCAATTGAATACCTCACCAAGGCCTCCCTGCTACCCCTACTAAGGCCCCCACTGCAACTAGTCTTCCCTAGGCTAGTGCAATTATTTTACTAGAACATTAGGGTGAAGACGGGGGATGATGGAAACCCTGCTCTATTGGTTTTGATAGATGATTTTGAGATGCTGTTCAACCAGGCAGCAATTGCTGAAATTCTTGGGATACCAACCACATACAACTCAGAGTATGGCTTGGGTGCACCTTTGACTGCAACCATCCCTGAGATAGCTAAAGAGATCACAGGAGCAATCACATCATCTGGGGTGTCAATTAGGACTAGTGACTTGCCTCTAAGACTAAGATTTATGGATGGAGTCTTAAGGAAAAATAAATATTGCTCTAGGCACCAGCAAGAGAGGAGGTCCCCAATTGCTAATGCCCTCTACCCCTTCTCCCATAACCACTACATTGATGCTACCAAGCTAATTTTTGAAGGGACAAAAGACATCCACGAGAAGGTTAAGAGGCAGCGGAAGCCCCATGCCTTGCCCAACTGCAGGCTCATCATAGCTCTACTGCAGCTGGGGGGTTTCCATTTTCATGTGAATGAGGAGACTCTCAATTTGGCCCCTAGTAAGTGTGAAAAGAAGTAGTGGGGAATTAGTGGAACATTGATTGAGAAGAAGGAGGAGGAGGAGCTGCTAGCTCAAGCAACCCCCACAATTCAAGAGGGAGCTACTGCTACCTCTGGTGCCACCTCTACAACAGTCACTACTGCTAGCTCCGAAGTCACCACCTCAGCAGTCACCACTTCTTCCCCTACAACTGTCAGCCCAACTATCCCCACCATCCCATTCCCATCACACCCCATTCCACCATCATCAACTACACACACAACTTCCACACTCACATCCATTCCGATGTCAGCTATAGTCCTAGCCATCCCTACCTTACCCATTACCTCAGCAACCACAACCTTACCTACACCTACCCTCCTTAGCCCAGAGCCTACTATACCTGCTGCAACCATACCCTTACCTACCACCACATCAACCCCACAATCCTCCATAGCTATGTCATCCCTCCCTGAGCCAATTCTACCTATTATTACTACTTAGCCTGTACATACATACATAGCCCATCACAACCCACCTGTCAAGGTCACCTACAGAAAAAGAAAACCAACCAAAGCCCCCACTGAGCCCCAACCCACCTATATCTCCCAACCTATACCTGTCCTTGAAACATCAGCCATACCAAACCCAACAACTGATATATAACCATCAATATCAGCACATGATCCTAAAATCCCTGACATACCACACAGCTCCCCTGTAGCCTCACTCCATCACATTGAACCCTCTGCACACATTGAACCTGCCACACTTGAACCCATTTGCCAATCTCTTCCATTTTCCCCTTCCCATGACCAAGACCCCTTCTCATCAGAGGGGTACTCAGCAATGATGGACTCTATTATAGGGGACATCAATTATGAGTTCACGCTCTTCTAGATTCACCACAACCACATCACTTTACCCCTACCCCTACTTCCCCACAGCCTACTAACTTCCACCATGCACCCACTTTACCATTTGAACCAATTCCAACCACCCAACCCACCACACCTTTCACACCTGATCCCCTATCCCAAATCCTTAACCTCCTCCTTTTCCTTCAAACCTAAATGATGGCCAACACCCAAACCCAAACATCCATAAAAGCCAACCTACAAACCATGCACTTCACCCTCCTAAACCAGGCCACCATTCAATCCAGTTTACAAGCCATCCAATCTACCTTGTCAACCTTAACCCCACCCTCACAATAGCCATTTACCCGTCCACCTATCCTTATACCTACACCATCCCCATCTCCCCAACCGTTAACTTTAGCAGCAACAATAGTTGCTGATACCCACATTGAACTTGTTCAGGAAGCCCCTCCAATTACATTTACACTGCCTCAACCCAAACTCACCCTGAACCTGACCCTATACAGCCACCCATTATTGCCCCACCTCTGAAACTCACCTACCGACAACCCCAACCTATAACCCCACTTGCGGTAGCAACAACTAATGCTACCACAGTGGATGACCTACTCCCCACTTCCTCAAAAGCTTCCCAAATAGACCCTAAGCTGATTGACCTTACACAACCTGAACTGGATGCCCCCTAGCCATTACCCTCTACCTCCAGCATACCTAGCTCAACATCCAACCCTTCACCTTCATCCACACCACCCCATTTGTTGCCTGGCCCTTTTTCCCCTGCTGAGAATTCAATCCTACTTGCCTCCTCCAACCCCATGCCTCCATTCTCCACCCTCCTTAGAGCAATGAAGAAAATGCCTACATCAAAAGGGATGTCATAAGGGGGATGGCTGACCTCAGAACTATAGTCAAGCAACCCCTCCGAGATTAAATCAATATTTTAAAATTAACTCACAAGATTGAGAGGAAAAGGGTCAAGCACGATTGGAGGGAGACATTGCTGCCATACTGTTATTCACTGAAAAGTACCACTTTTCACCTCTTAACCTAGCCTTTGCTGGACCTTGAAGCTCACTAATAATTATTGGTTAAGTGTGTTTTAAGTTAGCAATAAACTGTGCAGCTTAATAAAAAATCCCTGCTTATTGGTTCAAAGAAGAGAGAAAACATGCAAAGATGATAGCCGAGCCAAAGCCTTATGGAACACCCTAGTAGTGCTCACCATGGTGACTCATTTGCTGGTCATCATTGACCAAAAGTCTAGCAGATGAAAGCAGTTAGTTAAAAATGGAGGAAGCTAAAACAGCAACAAGTGCAATGCATAAGAGAATCAAAAGACTCACCTCGCAGAGCTAGGTTTCTTTCTTTCTTATTTTCCTTTTTCTTATTTTCCTTCTCTCTTAGCCTAGAATTGACTAACTAATCCTTTTATAAGCAGCTAGGTTTAGTTTTATTGTAGTTTTGTAATAGGCTTTGTATACATTGAGATCTTTTGGACAAGCAGTTGTGTATAGGCTGCAGCCTTGAGACAGTTTATTATAAATTTTGCTTTTATTAATGGATTGTTGTTTTAATGACTAATAAAATCTATAGATCTTATGGTTTCCTTAGATGTCTATAGGATCCATGCTTTGGGACTAGCCCATTCAATTTCTAGTAGATCTATTATTTACCATCTGATTTCTCTTGGTTTAATAGACCCATGGATAGCAAGCCAGATCTGGAGAGCTTGTAGCCCTTGGACTCCACTGTCGCAGCAGCAGTTTATATGATCTTTCTCAGATCTCTGTGGTATGTACTGACCTATTAGATACCCTGTGACCATTTGAGTGGACAGAGTATAATCCTAAGTTGGTATCCAGCCACATGTCTGAAAAGGATTTTTCTCCTCTGTACATGAGCTTTTAGAGGCTTGTGAGGAGGTTTGTGCAAGAACTGACTCCCCTCTGTTTTACTTGACCGATATCAGATGTTAGATCAGATTTCTCTGCAATAATTACAGCTTGAGGCTCAGTCATTGTAGGCCTTTTATAGTAAAGACCAGCTGAATCTAAATTCTTATTCAACCTATTGCTGGTCCTTTGTGTGGGAACAGTGAGCCGTTGGGCTTGGCAAAACACTTACGACTTTATGTGTTGGAATACCTATTAATGTCAGCCAGATCTATGTGCAAATTTGGGGAGCTTGTAGCACTGACGTTACATAGTGTCTGTAATAATATTCATGGCCTGATCTGGTCCATTGGTTGGGGAAATAATTAGTCCACTCCTTTGGATTAGGTTAGCATTTCTTGTTTAAACAATGGGATTTGACAAACTCTATCAGATACTCTTTGACCATTTGAGTGGACAGAGTATAGTCCTAAGAGCACTCCAAATGGCATGGGTTAAATTGGATTCCTCTACCTTGTTTAGGTTATTGATAACATCTCAGCAAGGACCACTGCAAAGACAGTCTAAATCTGAGTTACATTACTGCATTAACTTTAGCTTACCTGCTTACTTCCCATCATTTTTATATTTTATTTTGGCACACACCATTACCATATTCTTCTTAAATCTTTCTTTAGGATAGGGATGCACTTTATTTCTCTTTTATTAGGATTAATTTAGTGTAGTCGTGACACCCAACTCCCTTTCTTTAGGATTGTCAGATTTGTAGCCAGATCTAGAGGCCTACTATTATAGCCCATTTTGGGTTCTAGATCAATTTTTCTGTGGGACAAACTCTTACTTATCAAAACTTGCTATAATAGGCCCTGTATCTTGCAAGTCTAGGATGTTTTAGGATTGTAGTTTTCACCATATCTTTATCCTCTGTTTCACTTTGATTTTAATTCTCTTCCAACACCATATAATAAATCAGCACATCTGGAAGATGACAACATGTTTTTAGCACCGCTGCCGGGGAATATTGATCTTTTTAATAGACCTGAGTTGTAATATAATTTACACTTCTCAATTCTTTGTAGCTGTTCCTAATCTAGAATAAAGTACTACTGATATTTTTTAAAATTTTGCAGAAATGGACAGCAGAAGAAGGAAAAAGCAAGAGTTGCAGCTGGAGTGTAGCTAGATCTGTTTGCACTTCCTTTCCCCTAAATCTCTGTCCATTTATGTTTAATTTCCTATTATTTGTTTAGTGTAAATCTCTGTAGTTGTTAATTTTTGTTTAAAATTTTTTGTGTATGCCTGTGAGAATTCTCTTTACATACTATGGGTGTGAGTATATGTATGGTAGAAGGTCCTTAAGCCCTCAATTAGAACCACCAAATCTAGAGGTTGAAAGGATCCTTAGATCTAGACACACCATAGAAGGCCCTACTGTTGAAACTGAACCAGCTATTATGGCTGAGAGGTAAAGAACATTAAAGGAGTACAATGCACCTGGGGAGTACACCTCTCCCTTCTGCATTCAATTCGCCTATGTTGAGGGAAATTATGAAATTAAATCCTCCACCATTAGTATGCTGCTTTCGTTTCATGGGCTTAGTAAAGAAGATCCCTACAAGCATATCGACCAATTTTTGGCACTTTACACTACTTTTAATATTGCTGGGTTGAGCCCTGAGGCCACTAAACTAAGGCTTTTTCCTTTTTCACTAAAGGACAAAGCCATCACATGGCTATCAAAGCTCCTAGCCAACAACATATAGTCATGGAGTGACCTTCAAACTAAATTCCTGGCCAAATTCTTTCCCATGAATAAAATTAGATGAGGACAAGTATTCTATCATTTACTCAGTCCTCAACTGAGAATTTTTATAAAGCTTGAAAAGGATTCCAGGAGATATTAAAACAATGCCCCCACCACCAAATTCTAATGTGGCAACTAGTGCAAGTATTCTACAAAGGGATTAATCCCAAGAGCAGGGATATAGTGGATACTTCCTGTGGTGATAGCTACCTCCACAAGACAGCCGAGGAAGCTTAGGAGTTTAACATAATAGGGGAAAATTTCATGCAGCAGGAGTCCCTATCACGCAATGACAGTAGGCCCCAGCTAAGATGTTGAAAGAGGCCAACCTTAGAGGTGGAATATATGAAGTTAAGGTGCAAGGTAATTTGGAGAGGAAGGTGGATAATTTGTCCTTAAAATTTGATAAATTAATGAATGTGATGCAGCCTCGGATGGTTGTCCAAGTGGAGGAAGCATGTCTAATATGCCAATCTCCCACGCATTCTATTCATGATTGTCCATTTGCTAATCAGTTTTCTGATTTTGTTATGGAGCATGCCAATGTTGTTCAAACTTTTGGGCAGCAACCTGCTGGGTATTCTTAGAGGAACCACCCAAACCTAAGGTGGAGACAAGATTCATATCCTCAACCCTAGCAGCAACAAGCGGTAGCTCCTTACAAGCCCCAGCACCAGTTTAACCAAGGGTACCCACCAAGGCAAAAATTTTACTACCTGCCCCCCAGTCTAACCAGTTGGCCCTGCCCCCACAATAGCCCAGATCCTCTTCATTTTAAGAGCAGATGCTAGTTTCAATGCCAAATTTGGGGAACCTGGTACAGACTGTCAATTCTCATGGACAGAGCATTAAGAAGATTGAGGACTAATTAGGTCAAATTAACAATGCCTTGAACAGAAGGGGGGAAGGAAAATTGCCTAGTCAACCCTTGACAAATTCAAAAGGGCAGTATATGATTGGAGATGCATCCTCCACTCATGAGGAAGCTAGTGCTCAGTGATCCAAAGATTGGTAATAAGTGTACCATATGTATGAAAAGTTTATTCTAATGTGTGTTGTTTCAAAATTTGTCAATTTCTGTTGTCAGTGTGATATTGTTTTGTTTGTGTTGCTTTATCTGCTTTTGAATTTTATATTGAATTTTATGTTGAATACATGTGCATTTTTGTCATTTGAATTTGCTGTGTATGTTTATGATGAATGGTTGAGGTGCTCTCTTCATAATTGCCAGGAACTTGATCTGAAAAACTATTTTTAAGATTCTGCAATTCGAATGAATTGATGTTGTTAATGGGTACTTAATTATCATGTTGAAATGAAGTACATGTGAGAGGTTGGGTACTGAAACTCTGTGGTCAGGTGCACAACAGCATGGATGCACCAACCCATGTGTAGCACTGAGTTAAAAGATTAAAGGTTCAGAATATTGCTTTCTCGCAGGCTTTAAAGACTTCAATCAGCTGCGTGAGCCCATTTTTGGCTCTACCGCACGCTAAAATGCCTGAACAATGGCTGCAATAGAGCCTCACGGAATTACTTTTGCTCCGTGAGCACAATCCATGCAAAAGGATTATCATATGTGTTGTTCTTCACGAGAACATCACGGGGTAAAATTCTGAAAAGTGAAATAGCTCTCGTGCACCAAGGCAAAGTTTCAGCTCCGCGAAATGCATTGAAAGACAGTTTTCTTCTGTGCGACATAACTTCTCGTGGGATTAAATGTTAACTGCGCGAGAAATCTACCCCACGAGCACTTATTTCCAACTCCGCGAACCACGGGATTAGCTCTATAAACTCTGTGAAACCCTTCATTTCTTCATTTCATCTTTCTGCCCTAGCTTCTCTGGACGACAATCGAAATCCTCTTTCTTTGCTTTCTTCTCTACAACTTAAGCCACTCCACCTACAATATTTTCTTCTCACCATTTTATTCCCCGGCTACTCCTAGTCACTTTAAGTAGGGTTTGGGAGGATTTGAGCCGCTGTGTAAGTTTTTAGGTGGAACCCTAGCTCTCAATTGGTATGCTCTCCAACTCTCGCTCTGTGCTTTGATTGGTTTAGTAAATTAGAGAGCAAGAAAAGAAAAATTAGGTACCTCTGTGCATATTTACTGTGTTCTATACTTTCGAAGAATTGTGAGCTCTAATTTTGATAATTGAACACCCATGGCCACGGGTTTAAAATTTTTAGATACCCTAGCTGCGATGCTAAACCTGTCTGCTAGTGACAGCCCTGTGGCCACTAAAAAATCTGCAAGGATTGCAAAGGCCTCCACATTGGAGACCTCTAAGGTGTCTCCACCTGTTCTTGAGCCCCAAGTTCCACAAGCCAAAAAGAAATCAGCCCCAAAGAAGAGGGCTAGAGAGCACCCACCTGCTAAGAGCCCTGAAAAATCAAAGAAGAAATAGAAAAAGGGTAAAGCTGTGGTCCTTGAGGCTAAGGAGGAAGAGATTACTACATACCTCAGGGTCCCTTCTGAATTTTTGCAAGCAATCCAGCTGGAGGCTGAAACTATTTTTGATAAAGCCTATTTTGAGGAGCTACCAGAGACCTCTGCCGCCATTGAATATCTGACCAAGGCATCTCTACTGCCCTTGTTGCAGCCGCCAATGCAGCTGGTTTTCCCAAGACTAGTGAGACTATTTTACCAGAATATGAGATTAAAAATTGGTGATGATGGGAACCCAGCACTACTGGTAATGATTGATGACTTTGAGATGTTGTTCAACTAGTCTGACATTTTAAGAATATTGGGGATACCAGCCAGGTATAGCCCTGAATGGGGCTTGGGTCCCCCTTTGACTGCCACCATCACTGAGATAGAAAGGAAGCTAACTAGAGGAATCATAGCCTCAAGAGACTCAATCAGGAAGAGGGACCTGCACCCCAACCTCAGATTCATGAATGGGGTGTTAAGGAAAAATGTTTATTACTCTGGTCATGAGCAAGAGAGGAGGTACCCCATAATTGATGCTCTCTTCTCATTTCACAAGAATCATTACTTCGATGTAGCCAAGTTGATTTTTGAGGGGATTAAGGACATATGTGAGAAGGGAAAAATCACGAAGCAACCTCATGTCCTTTCCTACAGTAGGTTTATTACTGCTTTACTGAAGTTTGGAAAATACCCCTTTCAAAGGGAGGAGGAGACAGTGACCCTGAACCCCCAAAACAGTGAAAAAAAATAGTGGGGAATCAGTGACACAATGATGGAGAAGAAAAAAAGGTAGCGGGAGGAGTTACTGAGAGAAGCAACCCCCACCATTCACTAAGCAGCTGCTGCTACTACATCCTTCACCTCACATGTGCCAGCTAGCACAACCATCACCTCCCAGCCATTCCGTCTACCTCTATGCTAGCCCCAACTCTTTTACCACCACCTCCACCCTCAACCCAGACCTTACAGCCACGCACAGGTCTAATACCCTTACCTAAGCCTATATCACCAATCACCATAGCCATAGTCACCTCAATCTCACCACTAACCACCATAGCCACTGGCACCCTATCCATTTCTACACCCTTACCAATTTTTCTAACCCACACTAGCCCACCTGTCAAAACCCCATACTAGAGGAGAAGAAAAGCTGCCAAAACACCCATTGGACCCCATCCCACCTATATCTCCCAAACAATTCCAATCCCTGAAACCACAACAATTCCAGACCCCATACCCACACCCCATGAACCTGAAACCCATACCTTTGAAACCCCACCCTTTGTACCTATCACATGTGATCCCATAAACCAATCCATTCCATTATCCCATGGCCATGTCCCATTTATAGGAAAAGAATTTTTCATTATGATGTTCACTATCTTAGGAGGCATCAACTTGGAGTATACCTCTCTCCCAGATTCACCACACCCTCCACACTTCACCCTTCTATATCAGGCATCACTACAGGCCACTACCTTCACTCATATACCCACTTTTTCCTTTCAACCAGTTTCTCCTATCCAACCCACTACCACTACCATACCTGACCTATTACCTCAAATCCTGCACCTCCTACTCTCCCTTCATTCCCAAATATTGGCCAATACCCAAACCCAAGCTTCCATTAAGGCATACATTCATTCCAGAACCTCCACTCTCCAAAATCAAACCTACCTAGAGACCAGCCTACAAACCATTCAATCAACCTTAGCCACTTTTCCCCAACCATCTTATTCACTAACTATCCCTATCTCCCCACCTTTACCTACTCCACCCCTTTTCTCCCAATCTTTATCTTCAACTATACCCATACCCCTCCCGACCTTCACTGAAGCCTTTACACAAACTTACCCTGAACCTATCCCAGAACTCCCACCAGTTGTAGCTATCTCTGATATTGTGACAGATGTGGATGACTTAATACCCACCTCTTCCAGGTCGATCCAAACAGAACCTGACCTAGAGCCCTAACCTAAACCTCCATCCGTAATATCACAGCCCACCCCCTTTTCATTCTTGGATAACCCTTCTTCAAGTGAGGAACAACCCTTGATTCATGCCTCTTTTTTATTTATTCCCCCATACTCCACCCTCCTTCATGCAACAAAATCTAATCCTTACCTCAAAAAGGATGTCATTCGAGGGATGGATGTAATTAGAACATCAATCAAGATTCCCTATAAAGAAAGGATCCATCTCATGAAAATGGATATCGAAATACAACTGAAGAATATAGCTAAGGGCTAGAAATGAATGTTGCGTCTATATGAAGCCCAAGAGCGTATGACTGCCCAAGCAAAGCTGAATGATGAATAAGAGAAAATGGCTGCTACAACAGAAAAGGTAAGGGTTGATGAATTGGAGAAAAGGTTGGCTGCTTCAAAGGAGATCAGGGAACTCTTTGCAGTCAGAACTGAATTGGGTGAACAAAAGGCTAAAATCCTAGAAAGGAAACTTGCTCTATTAACTGGGGGAGTACCTTCCACTACAAGAAGCTGCCGCTATGAAGAAGGAACCAATAAATGATTAGATGATTTAATTTTTACACATGTATTTAGTTAGGAAGTAGTGTGTAATTTTATAGTTTACTTTCCTTTACTTTGTACAGACTTTTCCTGTTATACTGAAAATTCTTTTTGTTATGAGTTGTTTCCTTCACTGTCTTTCTTTTTGTTTATCTGTTTGCGTGTTGATTTTTGTGTTGTGTGTTTTATTTTCTTGCTATACTTTATTTTCTATTTTATCTCTGTTTTGAGCCTGCTGCATATCCACATCTACCCTTGAAATAGTGAGGACACTGCTCCTCATAGGTTTGGGGGTGTGGTAAGACCTGTCAATGAAATAGTTAACCTAAGTGCAATAGAATCAAGGGAGTAGGATAGAAATGGAGCCATATTCACTTAAGAATCATAAAAAAATGAGAAATATAAAAATTTTGCAGACATTTAGGCATTACAAACTTTTAAATTTTAGCATTTCCATGATATGAACACTAAGAAAACTCAATTGTATCAGCACTTAGTGATCATTAAAGAGAGAAAAAGGTAAGGACATGTCTAAAAGTTCAATGGAAGACCATAACTAGTGAGATTTAGGCCTACAAAATTTTTTTCTTTGCTTGGAGGAGTGACTGAGGCAATTCTTTTAGCTCTAAGGACTGACTGAGTCAATGCTCTCACTAAAAGTTAGGCATCACCAAGCTGAAACAACTGATAACACTCATAACACCTAGGAAAGGATCAAGGCCTTCTCTTAGATAGTTTGAGCTTAAACAGATCAAACCCTAATCAACTGCCCTTGTGCACACACTTTTTGAGCCTTAATTTTCAATTTTCTGCAAAATACACCTGAATACTTGTACCTAAATGTATGTACCTAATTAAAACCTGAGTACTTGTACTCAAACGTATGTACCTAATTAAAACCTACCCTCACTCTGAGAATTCAGAAGGTAAAGGAGAAAGAGCTGAAGATGGACAAGATAGGGTCAACATTGGGTGAATAGAAAAGAGATACCTAAAGCTTAGCTGTGTAGCAGCTGAGGTAGGAGGTGACAAGCAAGAAAAACAAAAAGAAAAATAAAAAGAAAAATGCATCTAAAAAAAAGAAAAACAATAATGAAGAGGAATAAGAGAGGAGTTAAGAGGGAAAGTTTATTGGAAAAATCGAAAACAAGAGGAGAAGCAGGCCACTTCAAGTCTGAAGAATTTTAAAGAAATTAAAAGGTGCTGAACTAAAGAAGGTGAAGTCATGAATCACCTCCTTCACCTACTGATTTCTCAATTTTGAATCCCTTTTCAACCCTCTATTCTTTATAACCTATCTCATAAGCCACATTACAACCCAATCAAAAGAACCTGTGATTCAAAGTTGAATGAGCTATCATGCAGAGAAAAAGAGTTGTCCAATCAATGGTGAGGATTAACCAATGATGCCAGAACTTAGGTGCTTTGCCTATGCTCATGCTTATAGATCCATTTGGGGCCTGTAACTGCTCTTGAGCTTGAGAGAAAATGAAAACCCTCAAAGTTCCTTGTGAGAGTCTGCCCTGGTGAGCATTGGGTCTGATGTTGAATGTATTGGGCATGGCCTATAACCTAATTTTTTAATTAATTATGAGCTTAGTACTAACATGCACGTGATGTTTTCCCTTATTGTGAGATAATTGGATATGATGTGCATCTATGTAAAAGTTGTAGTGATTAAATGTTTATGCATATCATATATTCAAATTTCTCATATTTTTATTGAATCAAAGGTGAACTACTGCTCTGTTTCTTGACAGCTGGCTTGATAATTTTGCACTTTTGTTAACTGTTTATTGAGAAGTTTGTGGGTATCTTCACTGAAAACCCTCAGGAAACTTCACCCTCCACTAGGGATCACCTAGGGGTTTAAAAGGCTTGATGCATAAGCTAAATGTATCTGTGTTCCCTACAAAAGTGGCATTTATATTTTTAGAGTAGTTGTTTTAATTTTTTCCTTTGTTCAAGGACTAGCAAATATTAGGTTTGGGGGTGTGTTATTCACTGAAAAGTATCACTTTTCACCTCTTAACCTAGCCTTTGCTGGACCTTGAAGCTCACTAATAATCATTTGTTAAGTGTATTTTGTAGTTAGCAATAAACGGTGCAACTTAATACAAAATCCTTGCTTATTGGTCCAAAGAAGAGAAAGAAAACATGCAAAGATGACAGCTAAGCCAAAGCGTAATGGAACACCCTGGTAGTGCTCACCATGGTGACTCATTTGCTGGTCATCATTGACCAAAAGTCTAGCAAATGAAAGAAGTTAGCTGAGAATGGAGGAAGTTGTAACAGCAGCAAGTGCAATACATCAAAGAATCAAAAGACTCACCTTATTGAGTTGAGGAGCTCCCTCGCAGAGCTAAGGATGCAGTGAAAGCTGCCCTCGCACAGATAGGATGCACATTCAAGTGCCCTCGCACAGATAGGATGCACATTCAAGAGGAGAGCAATAAAGACATCGTGAAGATCTAGCGTCTTAAAACCCTAGAATTTATGCTCACAAAGCTCTCGTGGAGATCGAGCCTTAAAGCAGCCGCACGCAGAACATAGCGAGTCAATATGCATAAAGAATAATTTGTCACCTCACAGAGTTCTTGCAAAGCCCTAAAAGAGAGAGACGCCTAGAATTTTCCTCGCATAGCTCTCGCGCACTTTGAAGCCTAACCAGTTACTATACGAGCGTAGGAGCCTACCTGCGCGAGTATCCAGTGAGAGAGAACTTCTAAATCGTTATTGTGCGAGAAATCCAGGCATTCTAAATCTCCTTCACGACAGCATTGCAGTGCAAAGTAGCTACTCGATCAACTGAGAATCTACCGCACAAGTGAACAATCCTCCTAAGCCAAGTGCTTCTCCGCGAAGGCTCTGCCACTACACGAGTGAATTAATGCAGATGCCAGCCCCGCGAAGCTTGGGCTCTCCACCTCTCAACCCTAACTCAAGGACCTTTTGGAAATTTCCCAAGGCTAGGGCACACTTCTCGAGGCACAAATTTTGAGGCACACATCTCAAGGCATTCAAGGGTGGTAACAGTGCCACGCCTACTAGAAAAATTAGGGTTAATTTCTTTTAAGCCAAGGCCTTATGGATAGAGTATATATGCTGTACTTAGAGCTTAGTATTTTCATCTTTTCCTCATCCTTTGTCTGCTATGAGTTCCAACAGACTAAGATTAGGGTTTGATCATCTCTTTTTCTTATTTTTCTTCTCTCTTAGTCTAGCATTCGTTGGCTAAACCTTTTTTAAGCAACTAGGTTTAGTTTTAAATTTGTTTTGTAATAGGCTTTGTATACATTGGGATCTTTTGGATGAGCAGTTGTGTACAGGCTGCAGCCTTGAGACAGTTCATTATAAGTTTTACTTTTATCAATAGATTGTTGTTTTAATGACTAATTAAATCTATAGATCCTATTGTTTCTTTAGTTGTCTATGGGATCCATGCTTTGGGACTAGCCCATTCAATTTCTAGTAGATCTATTATTTACCATTTGATTTCCATTGGTTTAATAGACCCATGGATAGCAAGTCAGATCTGTAGCGAGATTTGGAGAGCATGTAGCCTTGGGACTCCATGGTGGCAGCAACAACTTACAAGTTCTTTCTCAGATCTCTATGGTATGGACAGACCTATCGAATATCCTATGACCATTTGAGTGGACAAAGTATAACCCTAAGGTGGTGTCCAGTTGCATGTCTGAGAAGGATTCTTCTCCTCTGCACATAAGCTTCAAGAGCCTTGTGAGGAGGTTAGTGCAGGAACTGGCTCCCCTCTGTTTTACTTGATCGATATCAGATGTTAGATCTAATTTCTCTATAGTAATTATAGCTTGAGGCTGAGTCATTGCAGGCCTTTTGTAGCAATGACTAGCTGAATCTAAATCCTTATTCAACCTGGTGCTGATCCTTTCTGTGGGCACAGTGAGCCATTGGCCTTGGCAAAGCACCTAAGACTTTATGGGTTGGAATACCTATGGATGTTAGCCAGATTTGTGCGCAGATCTAGGGAGCTTATAGCACTGGCATTACTTAGTGTCTGCAATAATATTCATGGCCTCATCTGGTCCATTGGTTGGGGAAATGATCAGTCCACTCCTTTGAATTAGGTTAGCATTTTTAGTTTAATCAATGGGATTTAATAGACTATCGGATACTCTGTGACCATTTGAGTGGACAGAGTATAGCCCTAAGAGCACCCCAAATGGCATGGGTTAAATTGAATTCTTCTACCTTGTTGAGGTTATTGATAGCATCTTAGCAAGGCCATTGCAGAGACAGTCTAAATTGGAGTTACATTACTGCATTAACTCTAGCTGAACCTGCTTACTTCCCATCATTTTTATATTTTATATTGGCACACACCATCACCATCTTCTTCTTAACCCTTTCTTTAGGATAGGACTGCACTTTATTTATCTTTTGTTAGGGTTAATTTAGTATAGTCATGACACCCAACTCCCTTTCTTTAGGATTGTCAGATCTGTAGTCAGATCTGGAGGCCTACTATTATAGACCATTTTGGGTTCTAGATCAATTTCTCTGTGTAACAAACTCTTATTTTTCAAAACTTGTTACAATAGGCCTTGTATCCTACAGGTCTAGGATGTTTTAGGATTGTTATTTTCACCATATCTTTATCCTCTGTTTCACTTTGATTTTAATTCTCTTCCAACACCACATAATAAATAAGCATATCCAGAAGGCGACAATAAATACCAACAGGAAAAAGATAGAGTTGAAGGAGTTGAGGATGTGGTGAAGAACTTGCAGTTGGAACTGAGATTAGTGAAGGAAAGAGCTAATGACTATCCAAGGACTACTGCAGCATTGCAGCAGACATTTTCTATGATTGGTGATATAGACATAGCAGAAGCAGCTGCCAAACTCTTCACTGCAGTAGCACCTCCAATGGCAATTGCTCCTAAACCTCAAGAGCATAGAAAGTTAACACCTGACATCAAGATCAAGGAGGCTGAACCCACTCCTAAAAAGAGAAGCAGCACCAAGCAGAGAAAGACTACTTCCAAGAGATACAAGTCCGCTGTTGCTGCTCTAAAGAAATAGAAAGGAAAAAGTGTTCAAGAACTTGTAGATGAAAATTCAGATGATTAAACTATAAAATATAATTAGTTAGGTTGTTTTGTAGAATCTTTTGTAGTTATTTTCATTAACATTGTACATATTACTGTTTATTAATGAAAGTTCTGTTTGGTATCTTTTATGTGAGTTTTGTTGGGTTTACATTGCTTGTGCTGTTTATTCATTTTCCTTGTCTTCTTTTGTGTGTTATTTTTATAAATGTACACTGTTGCACATGTTCTGTATCTTTGAATCAGTGAGGACACTGTTCCTCATAGGTTTGGGGGTGTGGCAAGGTATGCCAATGATGTACTTAACCTAAGTTCAGCAGAACCAAGTGAGTAAGATAGAGATAGAGTTAAATTCACCTAAGAAAGTTTTAAAATGAGGAAAATTTAAAAAAATTTTACAGACCTTTGGCATTAAAATCATTTTAAATTTAATATTTTCATGAGGTGAACACCAAGAAAACTCATTTGTGTCGGCATTTAGTGAACCATTAAAGAGAGAAAAAGGTAAGGACATGCCCATGAGTTCAATGGAGGCCATACCTATTGAGATTTAAGCCTACAAAATTTTTTTTTCTTTGAGGAGTGTCTTAGGCAATTCTTCTTACTCTAAGGACTAGCTGAGTTTATTTCCTCACCAGAAGTTAGGCATCTCCAAGTTGAAATAGCTGACAGTACTAATGACATTTAAGAAAGGATCAAAGCCTTCTCTTGGACAGTTTGAGCTTAAAAATACCAAACCTACTAAACTGCCCTCGTACATACACCTTTTGAGCCTTAGTTTCTAATTTTCTTCAAAATACACCTGAGTATTTTCACCTAAACTCGTGGACCTGATTTAAACCTACCCTCACTGTGAGAATTCAGAAGGTAAAGGAGAAGGAGTTGAAGATGGACAAGGTAGGGTCAATATTTGATGAATGGATAAGAAACACAAAAGGAGGACAGCAGTGTAGCAACTGGGGAGAGGGTGGCATTTCAAAAAAAATAAAAATAAAAATATATATCCAAAAGAAAAATAGAAAAAATAATGGAAAGGGAGAGAGGGGAATCAAGAGAAAATTTCATTGGAAAAAGTAATAATAAGAGGAGAAGCTGGCACTTCAAGTCTGAAAAATATCAAATAAGATGGAATATGTTGAATTAAAGAAGGTGAAGTCATGAATCACCTCCTTCACCTATTGATTTCTCAATTTCGCAACCTTTTCACCCTTCCATTCTTTGTAACCTTTACCCATAACCCACATTACAACCCAGCCATAAGACCTTGTGATCGTAATTGAAATGAGATGTTATGTGGAGATGAGGAGTTGTCTAATCTATGGTGAGAAATTGCCAATGATACAAGAATTTAGGAGCCTTACCTATGCTCATGCTTGCAGACCCATTTGGGGACTGCAACTGCTCTTGAGCTTGTGTGAAAATGAAAACCTTCAACTTTATTTGGGAGAGACTGCCCTGGTAAGTATTGGGTCTGACATTGAATGTATTGGGCATTATCTAAACCTAATTTTTAAATTTATGGTGAGCTTAGTACTGACATACACTTGCTATTTTTCTTGTTTTAAGCTGATTGGAAATGATATGCATGCAAGAGTTTTTCATGTTAAATGGTCTGTGCATTTCATATGTTTAAACTCCTCACATTTAGAAAAGAATCAAAAGTGGACCGATGCTCTATTTATTGAAAGCTGATTTGATAATGTGTGCACTTTTGTTAACTATTTTATTGGGAAGTTTGTGGGTATCTTCACTGAAAACCCTCAGGAGACTTCACTCCTCCACTAGGGATCACCTAGGGGTTTAAAAGGCTTGATGCATAAGCTAAACGCATCCGTGCTCTCCATGAAAGTGACATTTACATTCTTAGAGTAGTTGTTTAAATTTTGCTTTGCTCGAGGACTAGCAAAGATTAGGTTTGGGGGTGTGTTATTCACTAAAAAGTATCACTTTTCACCTCTTAATCTAGCCTTTACTACACCTTGTAGTTGTCTAATAATCCTTTGTTTAGCTTGTTTTGTAGTTAGCAATAACTGTGCAGCTTAATACAAAGTTCATGCTTTTGGTGCCAAAAAGAGAGAGAATTCAAAGCAAGGATGACTGCTGAGCCAAAGACTAATGGAACACCATGGTGGTACACACCATGGTGACTAGTTTGCATGTCAAGGTGGATAAAGGAAGTCCAACAGATGAGAGAAGAATTGATATGAGTGGAAAAAGCTGCAACAGTAGCAGTTGCATTACAGCAGAAGAGCAGAGGTGTTGTCTCGTGCGGTTAGGAGTGTTGCCTTGTGCTATTCAAATATGCAGCAACCACCTCGCGAAGTCAATACTTGCAGTGTAGAGTGAACTCGTGAAGAATTCGCACGCTCACTGAAGGAATTAACCTCAGAGAACTACTTTGCAAAGTAGTCGCATGCCTCAATGGCTCTAAACATTCCAAGCACTCGCAAAGCTCTCGCGCATTCAAAACTTCATAAATCCAGCTTGCGAAGCTCCTACGAGGATTAAGACTCAAAGAGCTGTGTGCGTAGTCTCGCGAGACTAAGTTATATAAAAGAACTCAAGCCAACTCGCACAGTTCTCGCATAGCTCAAGAGGAGAGAGAGCTCCAAAAATTCTCTCGTGCAGCTCTCACGCGCGTAAAAGCCTAAGCCTCTACCTAGCGAGCTGTGCTATGCACTACACACGGAGCCTAGCGAGATCCAAACTCTTCCACGTGAGACCCTCACAATAGGAGATACTTGAAGCTCCACTGCACAAGCGAGACAGATCATTGCAAATGCTTCCTCACGAGAGCATTTCAGGGTAATGCAACTACACGACAACTCAAAGCTTTATGCGCGAGCGATAAACCTTCTAAGCTAAATGCCACCTCGCGAGGACTCTCCAACTATGTGACTACAAGAAAGGATAAAAGCCAGCCCTGCGGAGCTCGGGCTATCTACTTCGCATTCCATACTTAGGGACCTTTTGGGGATTTTCCCAGGTCAAGGACACACATCCCGAGGCCCTGATTTCTATGCACACATCCCAAGGCATCCAAGGGTTATAACCAAGCCACATCTTCCATAAAATTAGGATTTAATCTCCTCTTGCCCAAGGCATTAGTGACTGAGCATATAAGCTGTATTTTAAACTTAGAAAATTATCTCTCCTTCAACCTGAGTCAGCTGTGAGCTCTAGCAGATTAGGGTTAGGGTTTGATCACCTTATTTTTCCATTTTACTTCTTCCTTAGTCTAGCACTTGCTACCTATGATCTATGTAATCAGTTAGGCCTAGTTTAATTTAGTTTTTGTAACGGGCTTTGTAATCATTGGGATTTGTTGAGGGCTATTCTGCACAAGGCTACTGACTTGAGGACATCTCATTGTAAGTGTTTGTTTAATCAATAAAATGTCTATTTTAATGCTTATTCAATCTATTGTTTTCCTATTTGTCTATAGTATTGTTTGATCTATGCCATATAGTTAAGATTTTAGCTAATTTGAAGACCCATGACGGCTTGAGCTTGTAGCCCTGGAAGCATGGTGGTAGCAACAATTTTCATGTTCCATCTCAGTCCTCTGTGGGTTAGATAACTGTTGTGGATAGCCTGTGACTATATGAGTGAACAGACTATAGCCCTAGGGTGATTCGAAGCCAAAGTTCTTAGGAGGATAATTTTCCTCTGCACTAGAGCTTGTAGCCTTGTCAGAGGTTGTAGCAGGAATAAGCTCCCCTCTATTTTACATGACCACCATCGGATGTTAGATCTGATTTCTCTACAGAGATTTTAAACTTCTGAGCTAATTCATTGCAAGCCTTTCGTAGCAATGACCAGCAGCATTTAAGTTCCCAAATAGCCTCTGAGCAATTGTGGTTTCCACTGGTTTTTCAGGAACTATTTGCTCCCATGAATGACTGAGCTAGTAGCCTGGCAAACATGGTGTCTGCAATGATTTTAATGTTCTGATTTGATCCATTGGGTGGAGGACATCTATTGGATAATCTGTGACCATTTAAGTGGACAGGTTATAGCCTTAAGATCAGTCAATTCCCTTGGATCAGATTAGTTTTCTGATTTAACTCATGTGGTTTGATCCTCTGTATTGGATAGCTTGTGACCATTAAAGTAGACAGGTTATAGCCTTAAGAGACCAGGTCAAACCATAGGAGTTGAGTTAGATTCATCCTCCTTGCAGATGTGCTTATAACCATCTGAAGGATTGCTGCAGAGAAGTCTCTAAGTCTGAGTTAGGATTGCCATATCTGTAGTCAAATCTGGAGGCCTACTAATATAACCCAACTCCCTTTCATTAGGATTGCCATATCTGTAGTCAGATCTTCAGGCCTACTAATATAACCCATTTTGGATTCTAGATCAATTTCTCTGTGGGACAAACTCATACTTACTCAAAACTTGCTACAACAACCCTGTATCTTGCAGGCTGTATATTTTAGACATGTTGTTTTAACCAATTTCCATCTCCTCACTTTTTGATTTATTTTTCTTCACCACTGGTTTCTCACCAATAACAAGACAACACCTCTGAAGTTACCAACAACGCTGAATAAAGTAAACTAATGTTTAAATCAAATAAGAAACTACAAACATATACCAAAAAATTGAACCCCACTTGGTAGAATCATATACCTAAACATAGAAGGAACGGAGGACAGTCCCCACACATCAATGTGTACAAGGTGGAAGGGAATAGAACTTCTACTATGACTCGCACAGTAAGAAGCTCGATGGTGTTTGAATAATGGGCTGATTTGTGCCACCTTCTCCCTCCAAACCTTGCCTTTAATAGACCTTTGAGTTGTGTAATAATGAATTTATAAGTTTGTTTTGGTAGACAGCAATAAACTGCAGCTTAGTGCAGCAATCCATTTAATGAGAGCCAAGAAGAAAGAATTTAAAGACAAATAGTGGAGCTGATGGGAATTACAGTGAATGCACTATGGTGGTCCCCACCATATGGGCCATTTAGCATGCCTTGGAGTCCTAGAAGTCCTACAGAGAGAGAGAAGTGGGACCCAAGCTTAGTCCAGTGCTGCTGTAGCAGACTATATAGAATAACTGAGAGGCAACCAACTTCAACACTTCAACCTCGAGCACATTAGGCCTGCAGCAAAGAGGCTCTCGAGCAGTTAAACCTTCAGCACATCAAGCTCGAGTGGCTCTCATGTAGTTATCACCTTCACAAGTAGCCTCTCAAGCAGCTTAAGCAAACTGCATCTTCAGAACTCCAAGGCCGAGCAGCTGCTGAGCAGTTAAGGAAGCATCTCGAGCAGATTAGCCATCAGAACACTCAGCTCAAGTGGTTCTCAAGTAGTTCAGCGACTTCACAAATATCCTCTCGAGCAGCTCTTGAGTGGAACAAAGCTCCATAAATCTCAGCTTGAGTGATTCTCGAGCACTTTATAGTTGTTGCACTGAAGCTGTCGAGTTGAATTAAAGAGCCTCTGAACCTGTCGACCTATAAAGTGGAGTAACATATACCTGTCGAGTAGTTGAATCCATCCTGTCGAGCTATTCTTGCTAAAGCACTACATCCTCACGAGCTTCCCTCTGCAACATTTAAACCTGTCGGGAACCTCTCAAGATTTATATCCTGAAGCTCCAACAAGTCGAAGCTCTAGCTTCAACCATTCTATTTGAACTTCAAGGGATTTTTTAGAATTCCACAGCACCTAGGGCACATGTCCCAATGTGTTGAGTTGTTCCCCACATCCCAAGGTAATAGTAGGCTGAGAATGAGCCCCGACAGCAGCTCCCAAAGTTCTAATTTTTCCCTCTTTTTTAATGGCCAATGCAAAAAGGAACTTTATGGATTGTATATATAGCTATAATCTATTTTGTAAAAACCAACTAGGATTAGCCTGTGCTCATCTTAGGATTAGGGTTAGGGTTTAGTTTCCTTTCATTTTCATTTTCTTTTTCTTTCCTTAGCTCAACAATGTGGGGCTTAATCTTTGTAGAAGATAGGGTTATTTTAGATGCTATAAACATTGTAAGCAGTCTTGTAATCTTGCAGAGACAGAAGCCTTGAGGGCAGAGTCATTATAAGTCATTTTTAGCAATGAACAACTATTTTTAATGCTCCATTTAATATATATTCTTCTTATATTCATCATTTAGATCTATATGGGGTTTTATGCACCTAAAGATGCACGTGCTTGTAGCCCTGCAAACATAGTGGCTGCAGTAGTTTTCCTGTTCTAGTTTAACTCCTTGGCTGGATTATATCTATGAGATATTCTGTAACCATTTAAGTGAACAAAATATAATCTTAGGATTAGTCCATATCACAGGGTTGAGCTGTATTCTTTTTCCCTGCACATATGCTTGTAGCAAAGGGAGGGACTACTGCAGATCTAGCCCCTCCTTCGTTTCACAATACTATTTTCAGTGAATAGATTTGGGGTCTTGCAGAGATTGCAGACTTCAGAGCTAGGTTATTGCAAGCCTCTTTATAGCAATGACCAGCTGATTTTAAAGCCCCATTCAATCTGTGATTTCTTGTGATCTTCACTAGATTTTCATGGATTGTTTGCTCCTATAGATGCATGAGCTTGTAGCCTTGCAAACGTAGTGTTTGTATTGGTTTTCCTCTTTTAACTTTAACCCCTTGATTGGATGAAATCCTTGGATATTCTATGACTATTTAAGTGGACATAATATAGCCCTAATATCAGTTCATGTCTCTGGGTTAGGCTGGATTCTTCTACTTTGAACTTGTGCTTGTAGCCAAGTGAAGGACAACTGCAGATCCCACTCTTGATCTATTTTGCAGTAAAGATTAGCCCATAGTTGTCTACTTCTCCACAATTTTTATTTATTTTCCCAAACCAACTTCATTCTTCTCTACCCCCTTCCTTTTAGTTATCTTTTTTTTTCTGTTTTTAGTTTAGTTTGTAACACCCCAAAAACACCATCTCTTTACCCTACTTTCTAGTTTAGGTTTAGAGTTGCCAGATCTATAATAGATATGGAGATTTACTATTCCATTATTATGTTTAGATCATCACTCCCTATGGGACAAACTCTTACTTATCAAAACTTGATACAACAGCCTTGGATCTTGCAGGACTATGTGTTTATTTTGTTGTTGTGTTCGATCCATTCTCACTCCCTTTTTATTCTCATTTTGTCCTTCTCCATTGCTGGCATATCTTTATCTGTTTTATAATAAAAAGAACACAAGCCCAGCAATACTAACAATCCAACAAGTTTTTGGCACCGTTGCTGGGAAGCTTTGATCTAAGTAGTAAATCTGAGTTTTTGTTTAGATTGGTTGTAGTTGTAGTATTTGAATAAAGTACAACTGTAGTTTTTGCTTGATTTTTGTATTTTTCCTTTATTTTTTGTTTTAGATCTTTTTGTACCATTGTAGTGTTTGAATAAATTATAGCTGTAGTCTTAGGATTTTTGCATTCCTTTCTTTATTCTCTGTTTTAGACTTATTATTGTTTATTTTGTGTTTGAATAAATTCCTGTTGCAATTCTTGATTTTTGCAGATTTGGAGAGCAACACACAGGAGAGAATAGCTGCAGCTGAAGCAACCCTGCCTTAGTTTGCATCTCTCTCTCCCCTGTTGTCTTTTCAATTTTGCATTCTTTGATTTCAGCAGTAGTGTGTAGTAGTGTTTTAGTATTTTTTTTAGTATGTTAAAAGTTAGCTTTTTACTTGTTGTGTGTTGTATGTTGGGTAGAAGGTCCTTTCATTCTAATCTTGAAACATTAAATCCTAAAATAGAAAGAGTCCTTGGACCTAGGCACACATCACCCACCCCTACTGAAAATATAGAAAGATTTGAGATGGGAGAGCAACCTAGACCCCTTAGGGACTACTATGCACCAAGGGCATATTTATCCCCCTTTTGCATTCAGTTCCTTACAGCTGAGGGTAATTATGAGATTAAGCCTCAAACCATCCAAATGTTACCATCGTTTAATAGGTTAAGTAAAGAGGATCCTTACAATCACACTGATGAGTTTTTATCCTTATGCACTGTTGTTTCCTCTAAGTGTGCATGATTTATTTGTGTTTTGAAAACAAATTTGCAATTGCTAAGTTATACTGATTCTGGAATATAAAAAAAGGGCAAAGAAATATCAGCACAGAGAGAAGTGAATTAGCCTGCAAGATCAGGGTCAATTGTAGCAAGTTTTAAATGTAAAGGAATAAAAGATCGTCCACAGAGAATTTGTTTAAAATGTAAGATAAACCTCCAGATCTGAGCTACCAGATCTGGCCTCTTAACCTATCTATAAAGCACATACGATGGGAGGTTGAATTTGTCACATTAACTAAATGATAAAAGTAAAACTTAAACTAAATGATCCAGATCTGAGTTGGGGGAATTTTGAGGTAAACTCATAAAAATGGAGAAATAATATCTAACTTTGATTTGGTCCTTGAAACACAATGAGAATGACTGCAGACCAAATGAGAAATGATCCGATCTTCATCTGGCTACAAGCATAGATGTAAGAGAAATAAATCTAACTCAAGGATTAGATTTAGGCTTATGGCTATGGTTTGTCCACTTTAATGGCCACAAACCATCCAATAGTCTTTAATCTAAACCCTTAATTTAGAACAAGAAACATCACTACAAATGCTGTGAGAGATTAGGTTACAAACACTAATTCCCACAGGATTAATGAATCAAGGGAAATTGCATGAAAAATAGTAAATCTAAAGGAGTCTAATGCAATAAGGAGATCAGAGGGAACCCATAACATGAGTCCAATTGAGAATGAACGGTTTACAGCAACCTTTTCAAATTCACCATTACAATTATAGAGCACAGCTTAAACATCTCTCAGATTTGAAGTCTTGAATACAACTCTCTTTTGAATTACAGAAGTATCTCACAGCTCTCAATTGCAAGTAAAAGTGAGGCTATTACAGGGATTTCAGACAAACTATCTGACTTGGAAATGGGGGAATAGAAATGAAACTCAAAATCTGGATGCCCAAATTGGGCAAATGGTTCATCTATTTATAGTTTTCCCCAAGTCTAGCTCAGATGCATATCGACCAATCAGAAGTGCTCAGATCTGTATCAACCAATGGTAGTTGAGCATAAGGATCCAGATCTGTTATGGCCAATCAGAATTGCTCGATCTGGTTCAGCCAATCAGGCGACATAAGCATCAATTCTATTATGCATTTTGAAAATCTGTTAGAACTTCTAGAAGTTCCCGCCAAGTTATTTCATCTCTGGGTGCTCACATGGGGTGGAATATGCCTTCGCTTCATGCTTAGAATCTTCTAGAATGCCCCTAGCTTTTTAAATGCATTGGGACGCATGAAAAAGATGACTGAATTACCCTTGCAAAAGCTGAGAATCTCCAGAATACCATTTCGCATAGTTTAGGGGATTTTTCGCAAGGTACTGTGACTCTTGAAGCTCTTTTTGCAACGTTCAGGTTCTGTTCGAAAGGTGTTCTCTTCTTTTCCAAAAGGTCAATCATCCTTTCGAAGAGTTCAGGTGCTCTTCAAAAACTAAGCCTAGAGCTTTTAGTTCTTTTCGCAGAGTTCAGGTTCTTTTCGAAAAGTTCAGATTCCTTTCGAAAAGCACTCTTTAGTGCATTTTTCTGTTCGAATTGCTCCACATTTCTTTTCTGGGTTGAGACCAGGTCTTTGCCTCTTCAGTTTAGGCCTTTTAACAGCTAGTGAGGTTGTCCCTTCTCTTTCTTCCTTTGGATCAACATGGATTATCATCTTTTTGGCACTTTTAAGTTGCTTTCATGGTTAAGCCTGTCTTTCTTGTTAGCTGTAACACAAGCACTTAAAACACTTATTTAGTTCTCTCAAGGGTCTATCAAGGCCTAGGTTAAAGGGTGGAGAAAGGTATTTTCTGGTTCTCAACACACCCCCAAGCCTAAGCTTTGTTAGTCCCTTAGCAAAGTCAAAATTAAAAATGATAGAATAAAAAGCCACTTTTGTAGGGAACATAGTTGCAATTAACATATACAACAAGCCTTTTAAACCCCTAGGTGATCCCTAGGGGAGGAGTGAAGTCTCCTGAGGGTTTTCAGTGAAGGTACCCACAAACTTCGCCAATCAATCAGTTAAGATCAATGCAGTTCTGTTAAAGCAAACTTTCATCCAATCTGATTATTCACACTTGCATCAGTCCTGCTGTAAGAAGATTTTCAAGAAAACATCAGTTCAAAACTAAAATTCTACTGTAATTCCTTTTACCATTCAGTCAATTTGTGTCAAAAAGTTATTTATAAGAAAAATTAATGAACAGCTTGCCTTCTAATTGAGAATCCAACTTTGATGTTACCCCAAATAAGTCGATTTCAAACCCAACTCTCACCAGGTTTTCACTCAATGTGTAAGTAAGAGGCTTGTCCTATTTCACACGGCTCAAGAGCAGTTACAGCCCACAAATAGGACTGTAAGAATGAGCACAGGCATTGCTTTTGAGTTTTGAATTCACTGCTCTTTTCACCATAGATTACACAAATCCTTATCTCCATGTGACAGCTCAATCCATCATTGATCAGTAAGGACTTTACTTGGGTTGTAATGTGGCTTATGAGTGAAATTTATCAAGAATACAGGGGTGGAATAGAGTTCAAAATTGAGAAGTCAGTCAAGGTAAGGAGGTGATAAACACACCTTCTTTAATTCAGCATATTTTCATCTTTTTCTTTGAATTTCCAGAGCCAAAGTGGCCATCTTTTTCTCTTTCTTTTTCAAACTTCCAATGAAATGCCTTCCCTACTTCTTCTTTTTTTTTTTTTTTTTTTTAAAGTAGTATTGACTGGAATGCCCCATTTCTTCTGCTGATACATCATTGCCTTCAATTATTATTCTTCTTCTTTTGTCAAACTATTACTCAATTCTCCTTTCTTCAGCTTCCTTCCCTTTACCTTCTGACTTCTCAGAGTGAGGGTTAGGCTAAATGAAATTGATGAGGTTATTTCATGAGGTTTCAAAGAAATCTTAGATTTGTAAAGCTCAAATGGTGTGTATCAAGGGCAGTTTCAAAAGGTGGGGCTTTGTAAGGTTCAAACTGTCCAAAAGGAGGCCTTACATCATGTCTTTAATATCACGATTGCTGTCAAATTATTTCAATTTGGATATGTGTAACTTCTATTGAAAGCAAGCAGGTTCAGTTAGTCCCTAGAGCAGAAAAAAATGGCCAATTCATACCTCCAAAGAATACATTTCAGGCCCAAACCTCACTGGGTGTGGTTTTCTATCAAATTCCTGAGGTATATCATCACTGTTTTCTCTCTTTTTAGGTTTACTAAAACATCAATTTTCTTTTGAAAATTTTCTGACATTCACTTCATGAAAGTATTAGAATTACACTAGAAAATAATTTCAAAATTTTTTTTTAACTTCTTCATTTTTCAAAACAACAGGTGTAAGTATACTTCATTTTCAAAAATTCCACTGATCATAAGTTGCATTGATGTTAACTCAATTATTGACATTTCTGCCACACCCCCAAACCTAAGGGGAGCAGGGTCCGCACTAGTCCAAAGCAAAGAAAAGAAGCAATCAAAAAAAATAAATTATAATGACAAGAAGAAAGAACAGAAATGCACAGTAATTACACAAGAAGAACCAGAATTTTATATTACAAACTTATAACACAGATAAGTACAAAGGATCTAATAATCTCAAAATCTGTATCATAAGTTGGTTCAATGGGATCAGAACTGGAGTCACTGTCAGAGTCAGAACTAGAATCAGTATTGGAGTCTGAACTTGATTTAGCCTTCTCCTGGATTGTGTTTTGCAGCTCAGTGTATTCCTCTGATTTGATCTTTTTGGTGAGGCCAATGTACTTTGCAAGTCTAGTAGTCCTCAGTTTTTCCTGGTCAAGCTGTGCTTGCAATATGGTCACCTTGTGCTGCTCACTCCTAACCATCTGAAAAGTTTGACCCAGCAGGTCCTTCATTTTCTCTCTCTCAAATTTCATGAATAACTCCAATTTCTGAATCTGGTTTTCATAAGGGGTTCTAATATAAGCTTGCAAATCAGCTAACCCCTTGAGGACATCTCTACAGATATATGGATTTTCTTCCATGGCCCTTCTGAGGGTGGCAAATCTGGGAAGGGGAATGGAATGGTAGGGGACCAAAGGTATCCCAGCTGTGGGAGTGGGAGAAGAAGTGTCCAGAAGGATGACTTCAGGGTCGGTCTGATTAGCTTGATCAGAGAAAGTGAGGAGTAGTGAAGGGGACTCAACCAGAGGTACTTTAGGTTCAGTTTGGGTAGCATGGGCAGTAGTGCTGAGGGTGGGCAGATCAACCAATACTACCTCAGGTTCAGTTTGGGTAGCATGGTCATCAGCAGAATACGGTGGTAGTTGTGTGGGATGTGGAGGCTAAGGTTTGGAGAAGGTCATTGGTCACAGACTGGTTTTCTGTGTTGATCTGTAGTTGGGCTTGGATGGATTGGAGGAAGGTAAGTATTTGGCTAATAGATTCAGGTGTGGGGGAGGTATGCATAGCAGGGACTGGTAAAACTGAAGTGGATGGTGGAGGTGCAATGGGTGAAATGGCTGTAAAGGGAGAAGTAGGCAAGTGAGTGAAATGAGGAGGGTCAGGTATAGGGACAGGTTCAAGCCCAACGTTTTCAAAAATAGACCCCATTAATGAGGAATAAGCCTCTGTAGTGAAAGGCTCAGGTTCAGGGGTATGGGATACTTCAGGTGTGTGGGCTGAAGGAGTAGGTGAACTTGAGAGGCTTTGGAGCAGAGGAGTGCAACGAGATTGTCCAATAAAATCTGTGGGCAAATCTTGGGCATTGGTGGGAGAAATTGGTGGTGTGAGTATGGTTGGAGTGGTTGGTGTAGAGGGGGAATCTGCAATTGGGATAATGGTGGGTATGGGAGATGGGACAGCTGGGATAGGTGAAGTGGCAGGAGCTGGACTAGGTGAGGAGGGTAAAAGGCCAGCTTCTTCAAGAATTGGTGCAGCTGAAGAGCTGGTTACCATGGGAAGGACAGCTTCTTCAAGAATGGGTGCAGCTAAAGAGCTGGTCACCTCAGGGTCTGGCAAAGCCTGTTCTAAGGGAGCTGCAGGGGCAGGTTCATTAACAGCTGCAGATGCAGGTTCAGTAGCAATTGCAGGTGCAGGCTCACCTTCCTCTCTCAGTCTTTTCAGCATTGCTTGGCTTGTAGTCCAAGCCTTTTTCCTAAAAGTATGAGGGGCTATGACTTCAAATGGCTCCTGATCATCAATGCCAAACTTAGCTCTTAGTAGGGCTGTGATCAATCTACCAAATGGGATTCTAGCTAATTTCTGCTCTTTTTTCAACTTGGCACTAATATCAGCCATGGCTTCAAAAATTAACATAGGGGCATTGAAAAACTGCCCCTTAGAAAAGTGAAAGAGAGCCTCTAAAATTGGTGTCCTCCTTTCTTGGTTGTGCCCGGTGACATAAAAACATCTCTCAAAATTGAATCCATTAATAAAAATTGAGGTGCTAGGTCTCTCCTCATTATGGACTGTCCAGTGCCAACGATCCCTTGGGTTAAATGTGCAGCCATTTCTCTGAAGGAGGCTGCTTCTAGTGCAGCCAATGGACCAGAGGGATCAAGTTGAAAAGGTATCCCCAAAGCATTCCCAATGTCTTCATATGTGACAGTTAGATCACAATCATCAATAAAGATAACAAGAGTAGGGACATCGACATCTTTTTTACATTACTTTTACGTTTTGGTACCATAATTTCACCATTCGCGGATAAATTTTCTCCTGGAGGGGTAAGGATATTGCTTAGTGAGGCATCCTCATGTATCTTAAAGATAGTCGATCGGTTTGTTAACGAAAAAGTTTAAATCCACAATAAGCTCGTGAATCGACGAGCTTCAATGAATGGATTTGGCAGTACCAAATGCATAGGCAGAGGAGGAAGCTCAGGCTCAGGACTAGCAGCTGCAGAGATGGGTTCCTCATGTCTAACTTTCTTCCCTTTCTCAATCCTATCCGCTTTATCCATTGATAGTTTTCTTTTGGGTCAAGTTTTGGTTTTTCCTTTTGGGGTAGGTTTGTTAATTTTCTTAGCAGAAGATTTTGGGAACATGGCGACCAAATGATTTTCCGCTTTCCCATTCTAAAGTTGTGTATAAAATGCCCACAACAAATGACACAATCAAACTTTGCAAATGATAAGCGAGAAATGCGCAGAAAAATACCGAAATCTAGGGTTTTTGATTGAACGATGTTGCTTGCTTTTGAGATCCACCCGGACGAAGCTAAAATCCTTCTCAAAGCTCAAATGATCGAACAAAGGTGAAGAAAAGTGTGGCTGAATTCTAAAATCACGCAAGGAAAGAAAGAAATAGGGTTTACGTGGGAGCAGGCGTTCTCGAGCTTTTGAATATGAAACCCTTACTTGAAAGGGTTTAAATATGCTCAAAGTTAATTTAAAAGTCCTTTTAAGTTTTCCCAAAAGTTCCAAAATGCACCTTTTACAACCGAGAATGGCATCGACATTGAAAAGCTAATAACCGTAAACAACTTTTCGAAAAGAAAATGGCTTCAGAAACAACTATTCGAAAAGCAAATCCTTTCTTTCGAGCAGTTCGTTACAAATCCAGATTCTTTTCGAAAAGTAAATTGAACTCTGCGAAAAGACCATTTACTTTCAAGATTCTTCCATTACTTGGATCAAAAATGTCAACAGCTCTAGAAGGAGCTGCATGAATGACAGTATATGGCCCTTCCCATCTGGATCTCAGCTTTCCAGGAAAAAACTTAAGTTTTGAGTTAAATAACCATACCTTAGAGCCAGTTGTGAACTCTTTTCTCAACAAATTTTTATCATGGAAGGCTTTGACTTTCTCTTTGTAAGATCTTGAATTTGTGTATGCATCCATTCTCAGCTCCTCCAACTCAGCAAGTTGCATTTTCCTATGATTACCAGTAGTAATCAGATCCATGTTCAATGTTTTAATGGCCCAAAAGGCTTTATATTCTAACTCCACTGGTAAATGGCATGCTTTGCCATAGACCAACCTGAATGGGGACATGCCAATTGGGGTTTTATAGGCTGTCCTATATGCCCATAATGCATCATTCAAATTTTAAAGGACCAATCCTTTTCGTCCTTCTTCATTTTTTCCAAAGATATGTTTGATTTCTCTATTGGAAATCTCCACTTGTCCACTGGTTTGTGGATGATATGGAGTAGCTACTCTATGAGTCACAGAGTATTTTTTCAATAAAGTTTCAAAATGTTTATTACAAAAATGGCTTCCCCCATCACTGATAATTGCTCTGGGAAAACCTTACCTGGAAAAAATGTGATCCTTTAAAAATTTAAGAACCACTCTGTGATCATTGGTTTTAGTGGTTGTGGCTTCAACCCATTTGGATACATAATCCACAGCTACTAAAATGAAATTACACCCATTGGAAGGAGGAAAGGGACCCATGAAGTCTATCCCCCAAACATCAAACAATTCAACTACCAAAATAGGCTGTAAAGGCATTGAGTTTCTCTTGGAAATGCTGCCCAATTTCTGGCAGTTTTGGCAAGACTTACAGTGTTGCAGAGCATCTTTGAAAAGTGTAGGCCAATAAAATCCACACTGCAAAACCTTTGCAGCAGTTTTATTTCCACTAAAATGACTTCCACAGGCCTGTTCATGACACATAGAAAGTATTCTATGAAATTCTTAGTCAGGGACACATCTTCTTATTATTTGGTCTGTACAACTCTTAAACAGATACGGATCTTCCCAGATGAAATGTTTAACCTTGGAGAAGAAAAGATCTTTATCCATTTTATTCCAATGTTGAGGAATTTTTCCAGTAGCCAAAAAGTTGACTATGTTTGCAAACCAAGGGGTGTGTATACTAATAGCAAAAAGTTGCTCATCAGGGAAAGATTCATTGATAGGCAGCCTATCAATCTCAGCAGTTAAAATTCTAGACAGGTGATCAGCCACCACATTCTCCACACCCTTTTTATCTTTGATCTGTAAATCAAATTCCTGTAATAGGAGGATCCACCTGATTAATCTTGGTTTGGTGTCCTTCTTAGACAGAAGGTATTTCAAGGCAGAGTGGTCAGTGAACACCACTATTTGTGAACCCAAGACATATGACCTGAATTTCTCTAAAGCAAAAACAATTGCCAGCAGCTCCTTCTCAGTTGTTGTGTAATTGAGCTGTGCATCAATCATTGATCTACTGGCATAAGCTATGACATGAGGCAGCTTATCCTTTCTCTGTCCAAGGACAGCTCCCAAAGCATAATCTGATGCATCACACATCAGTTCAAAAGGTAGTGCATAATCTGGAGACTGCAATATTGAAGCTGAAATCAAACAGTTTTTTAAGAATTCAAATGCCTTCATGCATTCATTATTGAAAACAAAAGGGACATCTTGGCATAATTAATGACAAAGAGGCTTGGTTATTTTACTGAAGTCCTTAATGAACCTTCTATAAAATCCAGCATGTCCTAGAAAACTTCTGATCTGTTTAACAATTTTGGGAGGTGGTAAATGTGCAATTAAATCATTTTTTGCTCTGTCCACCTCAATGCCCTTGTGGGAAACAACATGGCCAAGGACAATGCCTTGGGTGACCATGACATGGCACTTCTCCCAGCTCAAAACTAGATTGGTTTCTTCACATCTTTGTAACACCAATTTGAGATGATGTAAACACTGGGAAAAACTGTCTCCGTAGATTGAAAAATCATCCATAAAAATCTCCATAAATTGGTCAATCATATCAGAGAAAATGGAGTACATGCATCTTTGAAAGGTAGCAAGAGCATTACAAAGACCAAAAGGCATTCTCCTATAGGCAAAAGTGCCAAAAGGGCAAGTGAATGTGGTCTTTTCCTGATCTTGTGGGTACATAGGAATCTGGTTGTAACCAGAGTAACCATCAAGAAAACAGTAATAAGCTTTTCCTGCTAGCTTATCTAAAATCTGATCAATGAATGGGAGAGGGAAATGGTCTTTTCTGGTCATTGAATTTAATTTTCTGTAATCAATACAGACTCTCCACCCAGTTGTTTGTCTGGTTGACATGAGCTCACTGGAATCTGAGGTTACAGGTGATCCCAGATTTCTTAGGTACCACCGTGTAGGTGCCACCCAAGTTGAATCAAATGGGGTAAATGACCCCCATCCAACAACTTAACAACCTCTTTCATGACCACTTCTTGCATTTGAGGGTTCAGACCTCCTTTGCATTTCCTAGAAGGCTTTGCATCTTCTTCCAAATGGAATTTATGCATGCAAACAAATGGATCGATTCTCCCAAATCAACAATAGTCCACCAATTGCCCTTCTATGTTGTTTCAAATAATCAACAACTCTTCCTCCCCGCTCCTTTGTGAGGGAGGAAGAAATAATCGCAGTAATGATTTATGATCTCCTAAAATACATATTTCAATTCTAAATCAATTGAAATTTGAGAGAAAAGAAGGTAACAAAGGTACCTTAGCTGTTTGTGGAAGGGGAAGAGTAGTAGGTTTCCAAGAAGAGAAACTTGCTGATTGATTATGAGTTCCTTGCACAACATTTGCTTCCTCAGACTTTGAGGTACAAACTGTTTCTTCCTCAGAATTTCCCCAAGCATCTTTAGAATCTGTGGTGAAATCTTCACAATGCAGAAACTGTTGTAAAGTCCCTTCTATCAGTTCATCCAATACATCAACATGAAAACATTCCTCAGAGCTGAATTGAGGTTGTGTGACTGCATTATAAACATTTAATTTTACCTTCATGTTTCCAAAAGAGACTTCCATAATACCAGACCTGCATTGAATGCAAGCATTTGTTGTAGCCAGGAATGGTCTTCCCAAAATGACAGGGTTGGAAGTTTTTCTTTTGGTAGGTTCCATGTCCAAAACTAGGAAATCAGCAGGATAGAAAAATTTATCTACTCCCACCAATACATCTTCAATCATCCCAACTGGCTTTCTTTCAGATCTGTCTGCTAGTTGTAACACCACATGAGTGGGTTTTAATTCTCCCAAACCTAGTTTCTCATATACAGAATATGGAAGTAGGTTGACACTAGCACCCAAATCTAATAAAGCCTTTTCAATGGTATGTTCCCCAATAATGCAAGGGATTGTGGGGATTCCAGGATCTTAAAGTTTAGGAGGTGTGGCAATAGACAATACCTGATTAACTCTTTCCACAACAAAGACCTTCTTGGATAACTGTATCCTAGACTGTCTTTTGTGAGTGCAAACATCTTTCAAAAATTTTGCATGTGCTAGAATTTGTTTGATTGCCTCAAGCAAAGGTAGATTTATCTTGACTTGCTTGAAAGTCTCCATCATTTCATCTATTTTTGTGTTCCCTTTATCAAAAGGGGATACAGATTTCATTGCATGAGGAAATGGTAAATGAGGAACTAGTCCTTCATCTACAACTTTAGAAGCATTATCAGAATCTTTTTTATTTTTTTTGTTTTTCATTTGTTAGATTTTTCTGAGGTACATCAGCACCCCCATTGCTAACATTATGCTGCTCTTGCTGCATATCTTTATCATTTTCCTCATTTTTTTCTTCTTCAGTACCAACTTTGTTATTTATAATTCTTCCACTTCTCAAAGTTGTGACAGTTTTTACTTCTTCATGTCAAATAGAAGCTTCTCCAACCATGAACTGCCCTTTGGGATTGTTCAAAGGTTGGCTGGGTAACTTTCCTTCCTCTCTTTTAGCCAAAGTATTTGAAAGCTGACCCAATGTTTCTTCAATCTTCTTTATGCTCTGACTATGAAAGTTCACAGTCTGAGTTAAAGATCCTAAATTCTGGAGTGAATTTAGGACTTGATCTTCAAAAGAAGGGGACCTGGAAGGGATTTGAACTGGAGCAGATTGCTGCACAGGTTGTTGTGGAATGGGCTGCTGAAAATTTGGCTTGGCATAAAAATTCTGCTGATAAGGCTGTGCAGTTTTGAAAGGCATTTGGTTCTTTGGTTGCTGCTGCTGTTGTGATTGATAATTCCCCTGACTCCACCTTAAATTGGGGTGCCCTCTCCATGGATATTCATTTGACTGCATCTGTCCAAATGATTGGGCAGCATGAGCTTGTTCCACCACTAGATCTGGGAACTGTGGTGCAGCAGGACATTGGTCAATTGAATGAGTAGGGGACTGGCATATCAGACATGCCTCCTCTACTCTTGCAACCATTGGGTTTTTAAGTGAGTCCATCAATCTATCAAACTTTGTGGTTAAATTGTCCATCTTTCTTTCCAACTCATTCACCTCATAAATCTTTCCTTTGGTGGTTTGCTGATTGTTCAACCTAGCAGGATTTTCAATATCTCTTGACAGAGATTCCTGTTGAGTTGAGTTTTCACCAATTATTTCAAATAAGTCCCAAACCTCCTCAACTATTTTTCACAAGTAAGTGCCTCCATAGGAGGCATCCACCATATTTTTGCTATTTTGATCAATTCCTTGATAGAAGCTTTGAACTAGCTGCCATCTGGGAATTTGATGATGAGGACATTGCCTTAAAAGTTCCTTAAATCTTTCCCATGCTTCATGGAAAGTTTCAGTTGAGTTTTGTGAAAAGGAAATGATACTTCGTCTCAATTGACTTGTTTTAGACATTGGGAAGTATTTGGCTAAAAATTGACACTGCAAATCATTCCAAGAAGTGATACTATTTGGTGCTAACATAGACAACCATGCTCTAGCTTTGTCCTTTAATGAAAAAGGAAAGAGCCTAAGTTTGGTTGCCTCTGGACCAAGTCCAGCTATGTTGAATGTAGTGCAAAGAGCTAAGAATTCATCCACATGTTTGTATGGATCTTCCTTACTCAACCCATGGAAGGAAGGAAGCATTTGGATAGTCGGTGATTTGATCTCATAATTTCCTTCAACAGTAGGAAATTGAATGCAAAAGCGAGATTTATATGCACCAGGTGCAAAGTAATCCCTCAAAAGTCGAGGTTCTTCACCCATAGTAGCAGAATTTTGTGTTGTTTGTCTGGTTCGTAATAGCCTTTCAACTTCTAAATTCAGAGGGACAATCTCAGGGCTGAGAGTCCTCCTACCAAACATATAACACAGAACAAAAAAAAATTAGATTATTCACAGCAAACCTTCAGAATTCCTTTTTAAGTAGTTTCCCTCCTTCAAAAAATGGATATTAATAACTGCACAGATATAAACAGAAGAATAGTTTAGTACTGATATAAAAAATAAAAATGAAAACTTAGGTCTATCTATTTTAAAACAAATTCCCCGGCAACGGCGCCAAAAACTTGTTGTTTCCTCTAAGTGTGCATGATTTATTTGTGTTTTGAAAACAAATTTGCAATTGCTAAGTTATACTGATTCTGGAATATAAAAAACGGCAAAGAAATATCAGCACAGAGAGAAGTGAATTAGCCTGCAAGATCAGGGTCAATTGTAGCAAGTTTTAAATGTAAAGGAGTAAAAGATCGTCCACAGAGAATTTGTTTAAAATGTAAGATAAACCTCCAGATCTGAGCTACCAGATCTGACCTCTTATCCTATCTATAAAGCACATAAGATGGGAGGTTGAATTTGTCACATTAACTAAATGATAAAAGTAAAAGTTAAACTAAATGATCCAGATTTGAGTTGGGGGAATTTTGAGGTAAACTCATAAAAATGGAGAAATAATATCTAACTTTGATTTGGTCCTTGAAACACAATGAGAATGACTGCAGACCAAATGAGAAATGATCCAATCTTCATCTGGCTACAAGCACAGATGTAAGAAAAATAAATCTAACTCAAGGATTAGATTTAGGCTTATGGATATGGTTTGTCCACTTTAATGGCCACAGACCATCCAATAGTCTTTAATCTAAACCCTTAATTTAGAACAAGAAACATCACTACAAATGATGTGAGAGATTAGGTTACAAACACTAATTCCCACAGGATTAATGAATCAAGGGAAATTGCATGAAAAACAGTAAATCTAAAGGAGTCTAATGCAATAAGGAGATCAGAGGGAACCCTTAACATGAGTCCAATTGAGAATGTACGGTTTACAACAACCTTTTCAAATTCACCATCTTAAATAGCTCGATTTGTAGTCTTGAATACAACTCTCTTTTGAATTAGAGTATCTCATGACTCTTAATTGCAAGTAAAAGTGAGGCTATTACAGGGATTTCAGACAAACTATCTGATTTGGAAATGGGGGAATAGGAATGAAACTCAAAATCTGGATGCCCAAATTGGGCAAATGGTTCATCTATTTATAGTTTTACCCAAGTCTAGCTCAGATGCGTATCGACCAATCAGAAGTGCTCAGATCTGTATCAACCAATGGTAGTCGAGCATAAGGATCCAGATCATTCGCCAATCAATTGCTCGATCCGGTTCAAACAATCAAATTGACATAAGCATCAATTCTGTTATGCATTTTGAAAATCTGTTAGAGCTTCTAGAAGTTCCCGCCAAGTTATTTCATCTCTGGGTGCTCACATGGGGTGGAATATGCCTTCGCTTCATGCTTAGAATCTTCTAAAATGCCCCTAGGTTTTTAAATGCATTGGGACACGTGAAAAAGATTACTGAATTACCCTTGCAAAAGCTGGGAATCTCCAGAATACCATTTTGCATAGTTTAGGGGACTTTTCGCAAGGTACTGTGACTCTTGAAGCTCGTTTCGCAACGTTCAGGTTCTGTTCGAAAGGAGTTCTCTTCTTTTCGAAAAGGTCAATCATCCTTTCGAAGAGTTCAGGTGCTCTTCGAAAACTAAGCCTGGAGCTTTTTATTCTTTTCACAGAGTTCAAGTTCTTTTCGAAAAGTTTAGATTCCTTTCAAAAAGCACTCTGTAGTGCATTTTTCTGTTCGAATTACTCCACATTTCTTTTCTGGGTTGAGACCAGGTCTTTGCCTCTTCAGTTCAGGCCTTTTAACAGCTAGTGAGGTTGTCCCTTCTCTTTCTTCCTTTGGATCGATATGGATTATCATCTTTTTGGCACTTTTAAGCTGCTTTCATGGTTAAGCCTGTCTTTCTTGTTAGTTGTAACACAAGCACTTAAAACACTTATTTAGTTCTCTCAAGGGTCTATCAAGGCCTAGGTTAAAGGGTGGAGAAAGGTATTTTCTGGTTCTCAACATGCACTACATTTAAAATTACAGGTCTGGGAGATGAAGCTACAAAAATGAGGTTGTTTAATTTTTCATTAAAGGAGAAAGAAGAACTTGGCTTAACATGCTCCTAGCAAATAGTATGACATCATGGATTGCCCTCCAGTGCCAGTTCATGGCTAAATGTTTTCTACTAGACATAATCAGTCTGTTGAGAAGGAGCATAATTTTCTTTGCTCAGTTCCCAACTGAAGACTTCCATGAAGCCTGGGAAAGGTTTAAGGAGCTGCTAAGACAGTGTCCACACCACCAAATCCCCAAGTGGCAGCTTGTGCAAAGCTTCTATTAGGGGATGGATTATAAAAGTAGACATATAGTGGATGCTTCATGTGGTGGCATTTACCTCAGCAAAACTGATGAGGATGCCTAGGATTTGTTTGATGTGATAAGTGAAAACTCTATGCAGTAGGAGTCTCTGTTAAGAAATGACATTGAGTCGGCTACTAGAGATGTAAATGAACCCACATCCAAGGGAAAATTGTATTAATTAATTGGGTACAATGACCTAGAGAGGAAAGTGGACAATTTGTCTAAAAAGTTTGATAAACTGTTGAGTGTGTTGCAGCCCCACATGGCTGCACAAGTTGGAGAGGCAAGTCTGATATGCCACTCACCCACACGCTCCCTTCTCGACTGTCCATCTGCTTGTTAGTATCCTGAATTTGTAAATGAATATGCCAATGTTGTCCAATCATATGGACCACAACCTGCTAGATATCCTTGTAGGAAGCACCCTAACTTGAGGTGGAGACAAGATAATTTGCCTCAACCCCAACAGCAACTGACATTGCCCTACAGTCCCAACCAGCAGCACCCTCAGGAGCAATTCCCACATCAACTCCCTGCGCCAAGTCAATTATTTTTGCCACCCCGACAAACAAGAGCCCCCTCCTTTCAGGAGCAAGTTTTGTCTTCATTGTAAAACCTCAGCTCTTTGTCACAGACTGTGAGTTCCCACAATCAGAGCATCAAGAAAATAGAAGACCAGCTGGGTCAAATCTCTAATGCTCTGACAAGAAGGGAAGAGGGCTGGCTCCCAATCCACGCAGTGTCCAATCTCAAGGGACAATACATGATTGCTAAAGCTTCTTCAACTCATGAAGAAACTATGGCCATCAATGCCTTGAGGAGTGGAAAAGTGGTGGAAAGCCAAGATGCTTTTAATGCTAAAAGATGTTCAAAAGGAGAGAAGCTGAATAAAAGTGTTGTTGTTGAGCCCCAGCAGATAAAAAGAAATAAAAATAAAATAAATAAATAAATAAATAAGGTAGCAGATGAGGACCAACAGTACCTCATCTACCATTTCCTGAAGCTTTTAAAGAGTCTTCTCCTTTTTCCAAGGGGAAAAATAGATGGAGGAAATGAGGACTGTTTGACAGTTGTTGTCCTTGATGAGATGGTGGAAAACACCTCACCCAAACTACTGAATTTGGGTTGAGGAATTTGATGAAATTGTTGCAGTATGTGTGCGACCATGGATTCTCTTGAACCCGTCCTGGCAATGCACTCACGATGGAATGAATGTAGAGTCGCCACCCGAAGCTTTTGGTGACCCAGGAAACCTTTAAATCAATATTTTGAGCACCGAAGTGCTAAATATGACTCTGATTTACCGGTCTTTGCCAAAGGCTCTAGGGTAGGGGCTTTGGTTATCGATCGGGAAGGGTTTAGGCACCCGATCAACCCGCACGTAACGGTCTCTATCTATGGCCAAAATAAAAAAACAAATGGGCGGAGCTTCCCCTTGCTCGAAGGCAATACGGTCCTATAAAGCTTTGAGCCAAACTGAAATTTCGGTGGCGTAACGGCTTGAATCCTTGGATGGAGGAAACACCAAGAAGGTAGAGGAAAAGAGGGGTGAGCCGAAGCTCACGGGCCCTTGTTGCACCGTGGAAGACCTTCGCTTCGGTGTGCCTCTGATGGATTTATATAGCTTAAACGGTAGGGGAATGGGTTCTAATGCTAGGATTCAATAGATAGGAAGTGTAGGATGAAGCTAGGGACTAAGCTTGACTAAAAAAAGGGTGATCTAATGGTTGAAATGGGTTGAAAGGGGTGAACTAAGCATGCTGGAATTCTGGTTGAAAAATGCAAAATAAAATAATATTTTCTCTCACTTGGGCTCTCTCTCTTAAGCTTAACTTTCCACCTTAATTCTTCAACCCTTTGGGTAGAGGTGGGGCCTCTCTATTTATAGAGAAGAGATGGGTTAGGGGGTTGCTTAAGAGCTAATTGATTTAGCAATTAGGTAATCCTCCATCTAAGGTTTTCTAGGTTTTTAGGGTCCTAGGGATTTGGGATACTGATTTCAATGGCAGATGATGGGGTGAGATCATGGGTGACTTAAGGGTTGCCAATAAGCTCAAAGGGGGTACAACAAACCTTAAGACACCCACCTCAACCAAGGGGATGGTCAAAAGGTCAAACTAAATGGAAGAAATTCGAGCATTTGATGACAGTTACTGTAGCTAAGTTAGGCGTATATATTATATATGCCCAGTTTATGTACAGTGATCTGCATGAAAACCAGAGGAGATCTGAGAAGGTGGGTGTCCGTGGTGGGCCCTACTTATGCTGGGCGTATGTATTATATACACCAAGCCAAGTTTGGCCCAAAAATGCTAGGCATATATAATATATACGCCTAACCAAAATGGGGCCAAATTGGTTGGGCGTATCTAATACATACACCTAAGCAAAAGTTATGATTTTATGTGAAACTTCAATCGGCCATAACTTTTGAACCACAACTCCAAATTGGGTGATCTTTGACTTGCTGGAAAGCTGGAGAAGTCCTCCGTCTAATGGTATGGGGCTCCTCATTAAGAATGGTCTGTGTAAAATGTTGTAGATCTCTTCCCATCAATTGCTCAGAAGGGTTTAAGTTGGGTCTAGGAAGGGATCCTAGGGTTTAGGGGTGATCTCTAAGGGTTAGGGGAATAGTTCTAATGGGTTCAAGGTGATTCCTAAAGGTCTGGGTTGGTTCCTAAGGGTTCAAGAGTGCCATCAGAAGCACAGGGGTACATCTCTCTCGGAGTACAGACTGATCGGGCCTTGAGCTGAATTTGGGTGTCTACAGATGCCCCTCTTTGGTATTCGATCACTAATGATCGGATGCTAAAGACAAGAGACATTCGAAGAGGTCTAAGGCATGCTTGATGGGACTGCCTGGTTCAATTCAATTCTCAAACATTCATGGTGATGGTCAGTGTACGTAAGCCCTTTCATTTCGGGATATCGTCCGTACCTCAAAGCTAACAGTCCCCAAGCGCATTGCGACATTACTGGGCATAACTGCGGTGATCACAAAATGTGTAAGCTCGCTAGCCACGATATCGTCCACTTCCTGAGAGAAATTATAGATTTGTGATGTTGAGTATTAATCTAAACCAGACAGCTCTATGAAACGGGGTGATCGATCTGTGCTTCGAAATCGATGCGAAGTACACAAAGCGAAGGCCTACAAATTGTGTCCAATCCTATGGGGTATCGACAGCCCCATTGGATTTGCCACAGGTGCCCTTACCTAGGTAAGGCTCGGAGTCTTTGGGCGAACCCATCAACCTCGAGGTTGCTTTAGCATGATTCACCCGAGTGAAGCGAATATTGATGTCGCGACACTTCTTGGGTATATTATATATGCCTGACCAAAATCTGGCAGTTTTAAAACTGCCCGAGCCCGAGCACAAAAGGGGCCCTCTCTTTCAAATTCTATCTTCTTCCCTCCTTTCTCAAGTCCGGGACAGCTCCCCTAGGGTTTTTGCATTTGATTTTGTTTGAGTTCTATCACCGGGAGTGCGGAAAATAAAACATTCATTCTCTGCCGATTTTTGGATCTATTTCTTCTCCCATTGAAGGTAATCATCAACCCCTCTTTCATCTTTCTTTTGAATTTTGATAATGTTTTTTTTTTAAATGTTTGATGTTCTTCCTTTTGGTGGTAACAAATTAATGCATTTTTTTTCAAGTATATGTGATTCCTTGTGCCCATGCTCTTCTCTTTTCTTTCTCTCTTTTTTTTTTTTTTTTTTTTTTTTATTCATCATCATCCTTTTTCCCTTTTTTATTATATCATCATATTATTATTATATATATCATCACCGTTCATCATCCATCGTCATCTTTGTTCTTATTTGTTTGTTGTTTTTGTTTATTTTTTGTTTGTTGTTTATTTTTTTTTGATGGATTAGTGCATATATATTTTTTTTGCATATTTTTTATTTTTATTTTTCTCTTTCTCTCTTTTTTGGGTTGAAATGCTTGATATTCTTCCTTTTTGTGGTGCATTTTTTTCTTATATGTGACTCCTTAGGCCTATGCTCCTCTCTCTTTTTTTTTTTTTTTTTTTTCATTTTCATCATTATTCATCATCATTCATTTTCATTCATTTTTTGATGGATTAGTGCATTTTTTTTCTTTTTGATTTCTGTTATTTTTCTCTTTTTCCCCTCTTTTCTTTTTTAGCAGCCCTTTTCTTATACCGGTGTGTTCCATATTTTCAGATGTCTGGCGACGAAGGGTAGAATCCACAGGAGGGGCGCCAGAGATGGTCTATGGTCCTCATGGGGAGTAGTTTATTGTTTCACAGCTCTCCTCTCAACCTTGGTACGAAATGCAAGGTGAAGTCGGCCGCATTGACCTTCTCCATTGTCAGCACACACACATTTCTAACTTCGGGATTGCTGGCCAGGTAAACTGATGAATCCTTTTCTTTTCCTTTGATGCCTTTATCATACCATTTTGCTCCTATTTTACAGATCCCCTTTGTTTGCAACCTCTACCACACATCATGTTCAGGGGTGGCTGGTTCGATCTCCAGTGCCCCGTATTATATCTTCCCCCAGTGGTGAAGGATCTGCTTGCTCAAGCCGATTTTGGGAATTTTATTTTTTGCCCCGCTGTGAGGGCTGACACGTCCTATCTAAAGGCCCTGATAGAGCGCTCTCGCCCCGAGACCATGACGTTTCATATGGCCATGGCTGAGATGACCCTTACACCTGCGGACTAGTCCATGATTACTAGGGTTGGCATTGGAGGGGTGCCAGTGACACCTACCCACATGCCTGATAGGGAGGAGGTGACTCGGCTGATAGGAGCCTACCCAACCTCTGAGAACGTTCATGGTTCCGAAGTCAAGTTACCTGGGCTGGTTGGTTTGTTCGAGCCTCATGAGTTAGTGGATCTGGGCCAGCCTGATGCGGCCATTTTTCTCGAGCCAGAGCGTGCACTGATGCTAGCCCGTATTTCTCTATTGTTCCTCTTGGGCAAGACTCTCCTTTCAAATATCAGTGGAGGGCGGGTCTCATTGTCCCTTCTCAGTCTTATGGGGAAATGGGACACTGTGCATCAGTTTGATTAGGGCGGTGCTGGTTATGCGATGCTCATGTCTAGCCTGGTGCGAGCCGTACTTGGGGAGTCTAGCTCTGTTGTGGGCTTTTGGCCTGCACTTGAGGTATTTTATTCTTTCGTCTCAGTTCGTCTGACTTTTCCTTTTTTGTGGCATATATGTTTTTATCTGCTTACTTTCTCAGGTTTGGGGGTATCTGCATTTCCAACTTGGTCGCCCTCTGCTTCTCTTGGAAGTTCCTACATTCCCCCTTATGAGCAGTTGGCACGCGAACCGCCGTTGGGACGTAGGTATGAAGCACCTGGAGTTAGGGTTGTGCTCTCAGTTTTATTTGTTGATCCCTGAGCAGGTATAATGATATCTCTCTTTGTAAATTTGATAGCTCTTTTATGTGGTGGGTTCTGACCAAATGTATATATCCCTCCTCCTTTTTTGTTGAGCAGGTCATCCTTGATCCCTACGTCGGATCCCCCTTCTGGAACCTGGCTGTAGTGGGCCCCTCTCATTTTTTGTTAGACCGACTGTAGACACCCAAATTCGGCCCAAGGCCCGATCAATCTGTACTTCGGGAGAGATGTACCCCTGTGCTTTTGATGGCACTCTTGAACCCGTAGGAATCCACCCAGACCTTTACGAATCACCCTGAACCCTTTAGAACCATTCTCCAACCCTTAGAGATCACCCCTAAACCCTAGAATCCCTTCCCAGACCTAACTTAAACCCTTCTGGTAGTTGATGGGAGGAGAGCTACAAACTTTCACACAGACCACTATCAAGGATGAGCCACATCACATACCTTTTGAAAGAGGACTTCTCCAGCTTTCTAACAAGCCAAAGATCACCCAATTTGGAGCTACGGTTCAAAAGTTATGGATGTTCAAAATTTCACATAAAATCATAGGACTTTTACTCAGGCGTAGATATTACATACGCCCAACCATTTTTGCCCCAGATTAGTCAGGCATATATATTATATACGCCTACCTATTTTAGGGGAAATTTGGCCGGGCGTATATAATATATACGCCCACTATAGGTGGGACCCACCACAGGCTTCTTCTTCTCAAAACTCCCCTGATTTTCGTGAAGTTACTATTTCTAAACTGGGCATATATAATATATACGCCCAGCTTAGCTACAATAACTGTCATCAGTTGCTCGAATTTCCTTCATCTAGTTTGACCCTTTGATCATCCCCTTAATTAAGGTGGGTGTCTTAAGACTGGTTGCACCCCCTTTGAGCTTATTGGCAACCCTTAAGTCACCTTTGGCCTCACCCCATCATCTGCCATTGAAACCGGTTCCCCACAACCCTAGGACCTTAAAAACCTAGAAAACCTTAGTTGGGGGGATTACCTAATTGCTAAACCCATTAGCTCTTAAGTAAGCCCCTAACCCTCCTCTTCTCTATAAATAGAGAGGCCCCCCTCTTCCTTAGGGGTTGAAAAAATTGGAGGTTAAGGATTTGGAGCTTGAGAGAGAACCCTAGTGAGAGAAAATGCACACATTTTTTTAGAATTCCAGCATGCTTAGTTCATCCATTTCAACCCATTTCCACCATTAGATCACTCCCTTTTGCTAAAGTCTAGCCTTTAACCTCACCCTATACTTCCTATTTTACCGAATCCTAGTGTTAGAATCCATTTCCATATCGTTTAAGCCATCGGATGCACGCCAAAGCGAAGGACTTCCACGGTGCAACAAGGGCCCATGAGCGCCGGCTCACCCCTCTCTTCCTCTACCTTCTTGGTGTCTCCTCCGTCCAAGGATTGAAGCCATTATGCCGCCGAAATTTTGGTTTTGGCTCAAAGCTTGACAGGACCGTATTGCCTTCGGGCAAGGGGAAACTCCGCCCTTATTTTTATTTCTTTTTATTTTATTTTGGCCATAGATAGAGATCGCTGTATGCGGGTTGATCGGGTGCCTAAACCCTTCCCGATCGATAACCGAAGCCCCTACCCTAGAGCCTTTGGCAAGGACCGGTAAATCAGAGTCATATTTAGCACTTCGGTGCTCAAAATATTGATTTGAAGGTTTCCCGGGTCACCAAAAGCTCCAGGTAGCGACTCTACATTTTCATTCGTTAGGTGAGCGCATCGCCGTGATGGGTTCTCGAGGATCCATGGTCGCACAGATGGCGACTCCGCTGGGGATATCACCCTAGTGCTTCCCCTCTTGTTGGCCTTGTGTTTTGTTACTAACCACTGTTGTTTCCTTCTTATTTTCTGCTGTTTTATATATATTTTTGTTGTTTTTACTAACGTACTCACCCCTACGATTCAGTCCCTTAAGTGCCTTAGCCGTTTGGCGGGCCTACGTGCGCCTCTAAATTTCTGTTTTTACAATTCTTGTCATTTAAGCCGCCTTAGCCATTTGGCAGGCCCACTCACATTTATTTTCACGTCATTTAAATTTCAGTCATTTACGAGCCTTAGCCATTTGGCGGGCCTACTTGTGCACTTTATTTCTGTCATCATATTTCACCTTTGAACGCCGGCCTGTTGAGGCGGCACGGGCTCGTCATCCCCGACCCAATTTTTAGACTTAATTTCACTCCGCTTTAAAAATTTGTAATTAAAAGTGAACCAACAGTGTGGGGGACATAATTAAATTTATTTTCGCATTTTTGGGTAGTTTTCGGGGGGTTTAGGCACAGATACAATTTACCCGGTTCCTAGTAAGGCGGCAACCCTAGTGGTGATGATCCTGAAAAGAACCACCCCTTCCAGTACCTGAGAAGGCGTTTGCGTCGGAGGTAGATCGGTTGCGTTGCCAATTCCGATCAAGCTGTAAAACCCGCATTGGTGAGAGCGTAGAAAAAACCAAAATTCAGCTTTGTATCCCTAGGAAACAGAAAAGAGGGACCCGATAACATACACAGCAGTCCCCGAGAGCATCCCTCCCTGGAAACCAGTTCAAAGACCTATTTTTCGGGCTTTGTCATCCCATCAAAATATAATCGAGAACCTTTTGCCAGGCGTATATAATATATATGCCCAGCAAAAAAGCCCCAGAATTACACAGGCGTATATAATATATACGCCCAGCCAAAATTCCCAGATTTAAGCCAGGCGCTCGACCTGAGGCCCAATCCATCACCCCAGGTCCCCGATTAGCGGTATTAGTGCCCGCAGTATCCTCCCACATCCCTAACACCCAACATGCGCCTGGCTTCTTATTGATTTGCTCCGGGGGATCGGGTCGTTTGCGTGGATTCCCTCACCTTCAATAGAACGAAAGGGTTCCCTTTCGCTTCTTCCGAAGTGTGACGGATCCCGCCGTGGGACCTACTAAAGGTGCATATATCTCCCAAGACGGGAATTTTTCTAGGGCACCAGATCATCATTTATTTAAATAGGGGAGATAATTTTCATTTGAAAATTCTAAAAAAATAATATATAGAAAATCAAAAATCAGATGACAAGACTTTCGGTGCGATGTCACTTACAGCGACCTCAAACCCGGCCCGTAGGAGAAGAACCAGGAAGGTATTCGGCCCTTATCCGCGACATCGATACAACACTCGTCAGCGAAGCATGTCAAGAGCCGATACATCCCCATCGTCATCCCCATCCCATTCCCATATAGGAGAAGACCCGATCTCCGACACCTTCACCCAAACCAGGTTCGATATCACGGGCCCATTTGGGGCGCCCGTGCTCACCTCCACCCCATCCCCTTCCCTCACATTCTCCCAACATACCCCTTTTTCATCCCCTACTGAAACCCCTCATTTCCCAACCGATCCCTACATCCCCATCTCCCATCCAAACACCCTGACCGCATCCCCATACATCCCAAGACCCCATAGGGAGTCCCATCCCCCGCCTACTTCCCACATTCCCTCTCATCATCCATGCCCCCAACATCCTACACCCCATCCACCCCATCTCACATACCATTCCCACCACATGGCCCATCCACATCTCAACATATCCCCCCATTTACCCGGGTCATGCCCAATTTCTCCCAACCCCCTCCATCCTTAAGTGAGCCATCACCCCCCAATCTCACACCTGAACCCATGCCCTCAATGGAGGACATGAGAACGATGTATGCTCTGTGGGCTGCTTCTCGCAACCCTACCTCTCAAACCCCGCATCCAAATTTCCAAAACCTCCATACCCCATTCCCTCCTAACCATGCCCAACCATCCATCGTCCATACCTCCCAAAATCCCCCACCTCAATTCCAGACCTAAACCCACACAAAATCATGGGCCCCAGCCCAAACAACTCTAGAGCCATGGGCCCAGGCCCAAAACTCTCAAAACCCATGGGCCCAAGCCCAAGCCCATCAGACCCTCGCCCAAGCCCAAACCCCTCCAAACCCATGGGCCCAAGCCCACCAGACCCTGGCCCAGCCCCAGGACCCTCAAAATCCACGAGCCTAAGCCCAAGCTCATCAGACCCAAGCCCAGGCCCAGAATCCTTAAGGCCCATGGACCCAAGCCCATCAGGCTCAGGTCCAGGCCCAAAACCCTCCAAACCCGTGGGCCCAAGCCCAAGCCCACCAAACCCAGCCCCCTCATGGCCTAGTAGCCCAAACTCAATAAGGCCCATTGACCCAAAGTCATATTAATCCCCACACCCAAGCCCAAGGCCCGTCAATCCAAGCCTTCCAAAACCATCAAACCCAAATCCCTCAAACCCAAGGCCCATCCGCCCACACTCATCAAGGCCCATCCGCCCACGCTCATCAAGACCCATTCACTAACCCCATACCCCCCCACCAATACCCTTCATTCACCTATACCCCTTACGCCCCCATCCCACCTCCAACGGGAAATCCAATCCATCTCATTCCCCAAACCCACAACATCCCGCCACCTCAATCACGCCCCCATCACCCCCAGAATGTGCACCCAACTCAGCACATTACTTACCCACAAATCGCTCACCCATTTATCCCTTCTCATCCCCTACAAACCATATGGCCCCACCAGGTCATCCAACCCCTCACCCCCCAAGTCCAAATAGCAGAACTCGCCCCTCACCAATACCATGACCAACAGTACGAGGAGGATGAGATCCGCAACAGTGGAGGAGTTGTCAGTTTTTACCCTCCCGGGCCCACCATCATCACACCTAGGGTTGAACAAAATCAAGGGGAAGCAGTCCCCACTACAACCTCAAAGGAACCAGAACAGTTGAAAGAACATATAGAAAGAATACAGAAGCAACTAATGAAGATGGGAGGAATGGAACTACACTCAACGGACTTTTCAGACTTATGTCTGTTCTCTGATGTCCCCCTGCCACAAAAATTCAAGATGCCATCATTTGATAAATATAACGGCACTGGCAACCCCATCGCCCACTTAAAATCTTATTGTGGGGATATGTCCCAGTATGGCGGAGATGAACGACTCCTCATCAAAGTGTTCCAGAAGAGTTTAACGGGCCCAGCACTGAGATGGTTCACATCCTTGGAACCGTCCATGATAAAAAATTGGAAAGATCTGACATGCCAACAATATGTTTATAACATGGACATAGAACCAAGGAAGTCAGATTTGGCCCGATTAAAGCAAAGACATGATGAAACATTCAGTGCTTACTTGGGGAGGTGGAGGGCATTAGCCGCTCAGATAACTCATCGAATTCCCGATGATGAGCAAATTGAATTGATAACTAAGGGAGCCCTACCAGTCATCGCAGATTTTTTAGTATATCAGCAGCAGTCTAGTTTTGCTAATCTGGTCCGAAATGCCAATCATTGCGAAGACGCCATTAGAGAGGGCAGGTTAGGAAGGAATGTGGCGAACGGGGCCACCGGGGTGTAAAAGCTGCCGAACCAAGAATTGAAAGAAGACCAGGGACAGAGGTACAAAATATTGTTTACCCCCAGGCCAATACCAATGCCCCCCCAATACAGCTCCAGGTTACACAACCACCTCCGACCCGTTTCGAGCAAGCCCCAAGGCCAAGCAACGGACCAAGAGCCTCGTTTACCCAGTAGCAGATGAAAGCACAATTTGAACGAGTGCTCACACTGTTGGGGCAATCCTTGAGTGTCTTATTGCTGATACTGCTACAGAAAGGCCTGGTCAATTTACTCCAACCTCGCCCGCCACCCCATCCCATACCGAGGAACTATGATCCGAATCTGCATTGTAATTTCCACCAGGGACCGGGTCACCCTACGGACCGATGCTTTCCACTGAAACACGCAGTTCAAGATCTAATAAAGGCAGGAAAAATCATTCCCCCACCACTTCCTCAAGGGCCGAACCAGAATATCCATCAAGCTCCTCTACCACCGCACCGAGGAGGCCCCAGGCCTAACATTCATTGGATAGAGGAGGAAGAAGAAGAGTTTGACCCTTCAGATTATATCAGCAATCAGGAGGAGTTTTCACTCCCCAGGTCGAACGGAGGTGAACTATTTATTGGGGTGATCGAGCCATTGTATCTAGCTGATTATTTTCCCACACCAGCATACCAAGAGGATCCGTTAGATTTAGGGCAATATTTTTCCACCCCTGCTCCCGCCTATCAAACCCAAACGGGCACAGCCCCGCCGCAATCATACGCATATCCACCCCACGCCCAATTTACCCCATACACCCCCCATCACACCCAAATCATCCTGTGCCATATGCAACTCCACCATCCCCGTATTATCCTACCCCATACACACTCTCAAATCTCTCCACCCAATACATTACTCCGCCATCCCCAAGTTACCCCATTCCATACACACCTTCAAATCCCCCCACCCAATTTATCCCATACACCCCTCCATCGCCCCCGAATTATCCCACTCCATGCACAACTCCATCATCCCCAATCTATCCCATTTCATCTACCAACCCATCACCATCCCATCATACCGCCCCATATACAAATCCTTCATATCCCTAACCCCCCGCGCCCACCACACCTCAGACGTCTCCCCATCCCTCCATCCCGGTCACAATCCCGCCATCCCTTCGCTATTTTGGCCCCAATCCAACTCCACCGCCACCCAAGCAAGCAACCCCTCACCCAATCCCCTCATCACCCAATCACCACTGGTCCTACCATGCCCCGGTGATACCACTACAAGCCCCCTCCATGCCCATAACTCCAATTTCGCCAATTCCCCCCACTACCATTCCACCCCCCATTAGAGTTAACCTGGTTGGACCCGAGAAACCAGTATATCTAGCCCAATCCTCCCCGAAACCCTCATGCACTCCTTTTCTAATCCCAAAACCTGCTTATGACCGGCATCAAGTACCATTGAGCTATGAACAGACGAACATGAATGCTGGGTGCAACCAAGAAGACGCTGTTGAATTTATTACCCAATTTGGCCGGATTTCTGCTCAGCCTGAAGCATCAGGGGCAGTCAGAGGAGAAGAAAAGAAGAAAGAATAGACCGCGAGAAATCCTTTTGAAAAAATGGCCAGAGAGCACATACTGGAGACACAACTCAAGAGAACACCGGCACATATTACTGTGTGGGATTTGTTAATCACGTCTCCACTCCACTTCCAAGCCCTAATGGGAGCGCTCAAGGACACGCATGTCTCCACCCATGTAACTCCAGATGAAGTAGGGGAAATAATAGGGCAAGTATTGGCCCCAAATGCCATCTCTTTCACCGATGCAGACCTACCGATCGAGGGAAATGACCATTCTAAACCACTAAATATAACAGTGGAAGTAGGAAACCTAGTGGTGCCATTGGTCCTAATAGACAACGGGACGGAGCTGAACGTATGCCCTCTAAGGACGACAATCAAAATTGGTGCGAACCCCGACACCTTCTGGCCATCCATATCAAGTGCCCAGGGATTCGACAACACTAGAAGGGAAATCATAGGAGAAGTAGACCTTGACCTGATCCTCAGATCGTAAACCTTCACCACCCCTTTTCAGGTGATGGACATTAAGTCTACTTTCAATTTGCTATTGGGCCGGCCATGGATACATAAGCTCGGAGCAATACCATGTACTCTGCACCAAAAGCTCCGATTTATCTCCGAAGGAAAAATTGTCACCATCATAGGTGATAGCAAAGAGGACATGGGGAAGAGCACTCTGCACATTGAGAATCCAAAAGTGTTGAACATACCGCACACAGTTGAGGACGTCGATCTCCATTGATTTGAGTATGACTTCTCAAATGTTACCCTCGGACCAACTGAAAAGACCACGGATAAAATTGGAGGAGGAATGGACGCAGCTGTGTTCATGCTCCACAGATGGGGCCATCAAAAAGGGAAAGGGTTGGGCCCACGCCTCCAAGGAAGAAGAGACCCCGTTAAGGCCAAGGGGTAATAAACTAAATTCAGCTTAGGCTACAGGCCCAGAGAAGAGGAAGTCAGAGAAGCCAAGGAAAAGATGAGAGCTGCAGCAGTCGCCAAGGCCAGAGGAATCATCTTGGAAGAGGAACCTCACGCTCGCCCCCACATCCGTGAAACCTTTGTGAGCGCAGGGGTAGTAAAAATTGATCTAAATGGGGAGACGAGGGTAACCACACATAAGCCTACTTCAATCCACCCCACCAATCCCTACATCATCCCCCCAGACTTCGAAATGGACTTAGCTGCCCTTTCCTTATTTGAGGAAGAGGTTCCCCGATCCACCCCTCACGTCAGCACTAGCCACTCTGGGCCCCTCCTAACCATAAAGGACAGGGTCCCCGAGGATCCCTCTGTAAATTTGTTGAGGGATGAACTGCAAGAGACTACTGATACCGCTCCCGATCAAAGAGGTAAAGGCCAAGCCTCGCAGGTGAGTAACTGGGCATCCTTGCCCCAACTCTTGAGAGCCGTGAAATGCCATGAAAACGGCACTGACTCTCCAAACAAAAACAACCTGTAAAAAGTGAGGTTACCCTCTGGACCACTCTACCTTGTATATATAGAGATCCACCACGCCAGGGGCTGACCTCCGAAAAAATGCAAAAGACCATAAAAATAGAAAAAATACCAATTCCAAAAATATTGTCCTTCCAAATTCATAATAAAATTGCAATTGATATCGTGATACCCGTCCCACGTGAAGCCAACCCCTTCCCTGTAGAAATATAAGAAGAGGTAGGGGTCACGAGTCTGGACGAGGAAGGCCAAACCGATGAGCTCCCTAATGAGCTCCTCAAACAATTCGCCGATTTTGAGCATGGCCCTACCCCGATCGTCGAAGAGACGGAGGATGTCAATTTGGGCACCACAGAGGCCCCCAAAATCATAAAAATCAGAACATCGTTGTCCCCTGCGGAGAGGAAAGGTATGATAGACTTCCTTCGGTCATACCAAGACGTCTTCGCGTGGTTGTATGAAGACATGCCTGGTTTGGATACCGATTTGGTTGAACATGAGTTGCCACTCTACCCTGATGTTAAGCCGGTTAAGCAGAAGTTGAGACGCCTCCGACCCGAGTGGATGTTGAAGGTGAAGGACGAGGTCATTAAGCAGTATGACGCAGGTTTCCTCATGGTATCCAAGTACCCCCAATGGCTAGCCAATATCGTCCCCGTACCAAAGAAGGATGGAAAGGTTCGAATGTACATTGATTTTCGAAACCTCAACAAGGCGAGCCCTAAGGACGACTTTCCATTACCCCACATCGATATCCTGGTCGATAACACAGCAAAGCATGGAATGCTCTCATTTATGGATGGATTCTCATTTATGGATCGCGAGAAGACGACGTTCATTACCCCCTGGGGAACCTCCTGCTATAAGGTAATGCCATTTGGGCTGAAGAATGCCGGGGCAACCTATCAAAGAGCAATGACAGCCCTATTCCATGACATTATGCATCGAGAGATCGAAGTATACGTCGACGACATGATTGCCAAATGACCAGAAAGGGAGGACCACTTGATAAACCTTCAGAAGCTTTTCGAGAGGTTGAGAAAATACAGATTGCGGTTGAATCCCCATAAATGCACGCTTGGCGCTATGTCCGGAAAGCTATTGGTTTTATTGTCAGTAGGAGAGGGATCGAGGTCGATCCGACGAAGATCAAGGCCATCACTGAAATGCCACCACCATCTACAGAGAAGGAAGTCAGAGGCTTTTTAGGAAGAATCCAATACACCAGCCGATTCATCGCACAGTTAACTCCGATATGTGCACCAATCTTCAAGCTACTGAGAAAGGACACACCAGTTGAATGGAATGATGACTGCCAGGCTGCATTCGACACGATTAAAGGTTACCTCCTGAAACCTCCGGTATTGGTACCACCCGTACCTGATAGACCCCTGATAATGTACCTATCCACGACTGAGTTTTCCATGGGCTGTGTGTTAGGACAGCATGATGAGACAGGAAGAAGGGAGTAGGCCATCTATTATCTAAGTAAGAAATTCACTGATTGCGAGACACGCTATTCTCATCTAGAGAAAGCATGCTTGGCGCTCGTTTGGGCTACTCAAAGACTTCGACACTACCTGTTATCCCAAGCCGTTCTACTTCTAGCATGGATGGATCCGTTGAAGTACCTATTCGAGAAACCTGCTCTCACTGGCTGAACTGCACAATGGCAACTACTCCTATCCAAATTTGACATTACTTATGTCACCCAGAAGTCGATTAAGGGGCAAGTACTCGCTGATCATCTTGCTGAGAACCCTCTGTCGGACTATGAGCCTCTAAGGACCGAATTCCCTGATGAAGACATTCTGTTCATGACTGACGAGGATATAGGGGAAACGGAGGAGCCCTAGGTAATGCACTTCGATGGGGCATCGCATGTTGAGGGCCAAAGAGTTGGCGCCATTCTTATCTCGCCAAGAGGATCACACATACCCATCTCAATCAAATTGAACTTCCCATGCACCAACAATATGGCCGAGTATGAGGCCAATACAGCTGGTTTACAGGCGGCTCTTGATCTAAATATAACTCACCTTAGGGTCTTTGGAGATTCATAGTTAATTATATGCCAGTCCAGCGGAGATTGGAAGACCAAGGATGAGAAACCGATCCCATACCATGAACATCGGAGGATCTGATAATCTGCTTCGAAGAAGTCACCTTCTCTTATGTGCCACGAGCAAGAAATCAATTTGTTGATGCCCTAGCTACCCTGGCCTCTATGGTTGAGATTCCATACTAAGTTGTGATGAAGCCGATCATGATAGAGCAGAGGACCGAACCGACTTTTTGTCACCTGATCGAAGGACCTACAGAGATAGATGATGAACCACCCTGGTTCTCAGACATCAAGAATTTCCTCGAGACCCAAACTTTCTCGGATGGAACGTCGAAGGTAGACAGACGCACCATCCAGCGATTAGCAATAAACTACATCATCTGCGGCGATCTCCTGTATAGACGGTCTCACAACAACATTCTGCTTCGATGCCTAACCCAGAAAGAAGTGATTGAGATCATGAAGGAGTCTGCGAGGCACGCGTCAGTGGACACATGCTTGCCAAGAAAATTCTAAGGCAAGGATACTTTTGGACCACTTTGGAGACCGATTGCTGCAAGCACGTACAGAAGTGCTACAAATGCCAAGAGCACTCCAGCTTAATACACGCTCCGGCCATTGACTTACACAGCATGGCCACTCCTTGGCCGTTCGCCACCTGGGGTTTTGACGTCATCGGCCAGATCAATCCTAAAGCTTCCAATGGACATCAATTCATCCTCGTCGCTGTGGAATACTTCACAAAATGGGTAGAGGCAGCCTCCTATACGAGCATTAAGGCTAGTCATGTTGAGAAATTCATCAAGAACAACATCATTTGCAGATTCGACGTACCCAAAGATATCATCACTGATAATGGCACTAATTTCGCTAATAGGCTCATCCGGGCCTTGTGTGGGTAGTTCCAGATCAAGCACTGTTGTCGCTCCAAGTGTGCCATAATTATGTGCATTATGAATCAAAAATTAAAGAATTAAAGAATGCTAGGTTATATGGATGTTAACTTATGAAAGGGATATCAGCACATTGGGGCTAACACTGGCCTGCAAGATCAGGGCCAATTGTAGCAAGTTTTAAAAGTAAGTATTTCAAGATCGTCCACAGAGAAGTTTGTCTAAACTGAGAGATAAACCTCCAGATCTGTGCTACCAGATCTGGCTCTATAATTATCTATAAAAAAGAATAGATAAAAGAGAGTGTTGGATTGTGTCACATTTAACTATAAGCAAATAAAGAAAAGAATTAACTACATGATCCAGATCCGAGTTGGGGAGATGTTTAAAATAAGACAAATGCAGAAATAATAGCTTCATGTACTTTAGCCTCTGAATTTTAATGGAGAATCTGTAGTTCAACAGAGCAGATTCAATCTTCATCTGGCTACCAGCACAGATGTAAGAGAAATAAATCCGAATTAAGGAATAGGTTTAGACTTATGGCTGTGATCTGTCCACTTAAATGGTCACAGATCTGTCAGCTAGCTGTGGCCTATTCTTTAGTTCAGAACATGAACATCACTGTAAATGCTGCTTGAATTAGGTTACCAACGCTAATTCGCACAGGGATGATGAATTAAGGGAAGTTGGATGCGGATAAGTGAATCTAAAGAAGTCTAATGCACTAAGGTGATCATTCAGAACCCTCGACATGACTCCAATGGAGAAGACACAAATTACAGCAACCTTTTAAAATCCAACGTTACAATTACAGAGCACGGCTTCTTAGAGAGCCCTCAGACTTACAGTCTAAGCTTCTCAGAGAGCCCTCAGATTTACAGTCTTGAATCCGAACTTGGAAGTACAAATCACTCACAAATGGCTCTCAAAGGTAAACTACAAGAAGGGATTACAGGGGGTTCAGATAAGCTATCTGACCGGAATGAGGGAAACAGAGATGAAAACTCTAAAATCTGGATTGCCCAATGGCCGTTGAGCACGGGGATCCAGATCTGTTCTGGCCAATGAAAATGCTCTGATCTGGTTTAGCCAATCAGGCGTTAGAAGCATCAATTCTGTTATGGAAATTCAAAAGTCTGTTTGAGCTTCTAGAAGTTCCCGCCAAGTGATTTCATCTTTGGGTTTTCACGTGGGGCAGAATATGCCTTTGGTTTGTGCTTGGAATCTTCCGGAATGTCTCTGGGCTTTTAATTACATTGGGGCGCGTGCAGAGTTTACTGAAATGCCCTTCAAAGTGGTCAGAATCCTCAAAGATGCCATTTCGCAGAGTTTAAGGGTCTTTTCGCAAAGTAATTTGGCTCCTGAAGCTCTTTTCGTGGGGTTTCAGTTCTGTTCGAATTAAACTTTTCTTCTTTTCGCAAAGGTCATTCTTCTATTCGAGGAGTGTTTTCTTCTTTTCGCAAAGTTCAAGGTTCTTTGCGAATAGTAGAAGTTCTTTGCGAATTGAACTCTAGGCTCCCATTCTTCTTTGCGAATTGACTTTTAACTTGATTTTTCCTTTGCGAATAGTAGAAGTTCTTTGCGAATTGAGCTTTAGCTTCCATTCTTCTTCTCCAGGTCTTTTCTTGCTCTTTTAGGACCTTTTTAGCCATTGCTGAGGCTATTTCTTCACTCCCTCTTTGAGCTTGACATGCGTTGTCAGCTTTTTGATCATTTTAGGATGGTTTTCGGATTTGGACCTGTCTTTTTGGTTAGCTGCAATATGAACACTAAAGCACTTATTTAGTCCTCTCAAGGGTCTTTCAAGGCTCATGTTTAGGGGTGAAAAATGGTATTTTTCACTACTTATCACACCCCCAAACCTAAGCTTTGCTAGTCCCTGAGCAAAGAAACATAAAAAACAAAGTAAAGAGCCACTTTTGTAGGAAGCACAGGTGCATTTAGCATATGCAACAAGCCTTTTCAACCCCTAGGTGATCCCTAGAGGAGGAGTGAAGTCTTCTGAGGGTTTTCAATGAAGGTACCCACAAACTTCATGAAATGCTTAACATCAAGGCAATATTATCAAATGAGCAATCAAGGAGCAGGTTAGTTACTCTTGAATCAATGATGAAATGAAAATTTGATTATTGTTTGCACAGTGAATTTAAACATTTATAAACCTCATGAATGTTTCAATATTTCCAATCTGTGAACATCATAGAAAAAATACAAATGTGCCAAAGAAGAAGCTCATCCTATGGATAAAAATTAGGTTATAAGTCATACTTAAGGTGCTCAAGTTCCAACCCAAACACTCACCAGGTATACTCTCATCTGTTTTTGTTGAGGGGTTCATTTTCACTCAAGCTCAAGAGCAGCTACATCTCGCAAATGGATCTGTAAGCATGACCATAGGCATGATTCTTAGGCAATGGCATCATTGAAATCTCCTCACGCTAGATTAGGTCACTTCTTACCTCCACAAGACCGCTCACTCAACTTTAGATCACAAGGTCTTTTAATCTAGGTTTGTTTGTATGGCTTATGGAGTGAAGTTTCAAGGAAAGGCGCTTTGAACAGAGGTTTGAATTTGAGAACTCGAGAAGTGGAGATGGTTCATGACTCCAACTTTTTGAGTTTAGCTTCTTTCTTCTTCTTCGAGATTCTCACATTCACAAAGGATCAGTTCTTTCTTTGATCTTGCATTTTCAACATAAGGTCCCTTTTTGCCTTTTTGCTTGCAACTTTTTACATTGTTTGTCTCTTCTTTCTCACCACCATATTGCCTGCTTTTGAGGTATTTTCTTCATTTTCTTGATGTTGCCAAATGGTCCATCTTCAGTTCTTTCTCCTTTACCTCCTAATTCTCGGTGAGTGAGGGAAGGCTGAATTGGTTCCATAGGTTCAAAAAGTACTTTTGAGTATTTTGATGAAGAATTGTAGGATTTACCAAATGGGGTACAAACAAAGGCAGATTTTTCTTGGTTGGTTCTGTTAGGTTCAAGTCATTCAAAGAAGGCCTTGATCTTTTCCTCGCTCATGAGTGTCACATTTGTTTTAATTTGGAGTTTCCTAACTTCTAGTGGATCTAATGCCTCACCAACCCTTTGAATCGTAAAAATTGCCTCACCACTCTTCAACAGAGATGGAAAATATATGGGCTCAATTTCACCGGTTATGGTTTTTCCTTGAGCTTTTAAGTATATCTTTACCTTTTTCTTCCTTTTGACTTACTACGTGATACCAAAGATGTTTTTATGGTGTAATCATCATGGAAATGTAGAATATCGCAAGGTTTAGAATGTCTAAATTTGGCAAAGGAATTTTAAATTTCTAGTTGTCATGATTCTTAAGTAAATTAATACTCTAATTACTTAGCAATTCTACGCCTTATGTTAACTATTCCCTAGGCAGGACTTGTCTGCCACACCCCCAAACCTAAGATGAACATTGTCCTCAATGTTCTAGACAATGAGAGACTGGGAGCAGCAGGGTAAAAGAAGAAAGAAAAACTAAGAACAGAAAAAAAAAAAATCTAAACTATATGCAGCAAAAAAATGTAAAACTGAAGATATGAGCAAGGAAATGAAAAACATGATATACAAATGCAAGAAAAATCAACAAAACAACGCTAGAACTGCTAAATAAAATCTAACAAATAGAAGGATTACTATGCAAATGGAAGGAAACTAATGCTAATAACAGAGAAACAGTAAAAACAAGGTAAGGGACTGAATACAAAGTTGAAAAAATAGAAAAGTGTTGATACAAAAACAGAATTTGTTAATGCAAAATAGGAAAACAAAGTTAGACACTAACTATATTCACAGAAAAATGACGAAAATCAATAAAACGAGGACACATTAACCTAAGAAAGAAAAAAAATCTGCGATCTAAAAACAGAATTTGAAACTAAAATTCCTAAAACAGAAAATCTAATGCCAAATGATATATCCTAAGCCCAAAGAAACAAACCCAAAAGCCTGAGATACTTATGAATCTAAGTGATTATAAAAATGATTAGCAGAATACAAGGAAAAGCAGTGATTCATAAGATCGACCCCTTTGTTGATGATGTGTATGAATAATAAAAAAATGAAGCATGGGAGCACATATTAAAAGCAGGGTTCACACAGTGAGACCCATTTATGATGAAGAAATCTCAAAGGAAAATAAAATCTGAGTCCATTGAATATTCAAAACGACCTATGATCCACTACTCATTATCCTACATGATTCCTAAAAAAAAAGAAAATGATCTCAGGGTCGGATGGGAAAAGTGGATGCAAATGGAGAAAACATTTCATCCTAAGATATCTATATATGTATATAATTTTTTTTTTTTTTTTTTTGTTTTGGATCACCTGCTCAACAAGAGCCCTTATTTACTCTTTGAGAATAATGAGAAACAACTCGTAGATTTTCTATTTGTGTTTTTATTTTCTTTTATTTTGTATTTGGTTTTGTAAAATAAAAAATCAGGCATGCCTAAAACAAGAGAAATTATAACATTAAACACAACAGAACTGCTGGTTCTCAAGAATTTAAAAATAGAAAATGAGTGCAAAGGAGAAGGGGATGCAAACTCAAGCAGATCAGCCTGATCTTCTGTCACCATGGTGAGGTTTTGGTACCACAACTTTGTCATCCGTGGGTAGATTTTCTTAGGTAAAGGGGTAAGGATGGTGTTGATGGAGGTCGAGAGATATCTTAAAGGCATTCTGTCGGTTTGGAGGAGAAAAAGTTTCATCCACGATGAATGGGGAGTATCTTCAGGCATCAATAAAGGGATTGGGCAAAACCAAATGGAGGGTAGGGAGCAAGAGATTTGGTCGAAACATCAAAGTGCTCTTCATGGCGCACTTTCTTTCCTTTCTCAGCCCTATCTGCTTTGATCATGGATAGCTCAGCCCTATCTGCTTTGATCATGGATAGTTTTCTCTTTGTAGATTTTGGGGCTTTGCCTTTGTCTTTTGGGGGTGTTTTGGCTATCTTCTTGGCGCGATCTAGGGGTTTCCTCTGTTTGGGTTTCTTTGCTTTGAATAGATCATTTGGGCTCTACCCTTTTGATTTCGACAAGAGAAAAGCGCAAGATTAGAATAGATGGTGGTTATTCAAAAGCACCTTAAGTGTTCGAAAAGTTCCAAAAGAGTCCTTTTCTATTTCGAATAGCACAAGTGTCTTCGAAGGTAAAAATCTTGAGAAAGTGTAGTTCGCAAAGAACTGAGCTTCAGTATGTCTATTCGAAATGGATTTGGCTCCAGAAAGATCTTTTCGCAAAGGATATCTCCCCAGATTTTCTATTCGAAGAGGAAATTTTAACTATTCGAACAGAACATGGTTCTTTTCGAGTAGTTCATTATAGCTCCAGAATCAATTCGAAAAGAACTTTGAACTTTTCGAAAAGTACTTTTTACTTTGCGATTTGAACTTTAAAGTGTATTTACACTATGCGTACAAGAAAAATAGATGAACAAAGAAAAATCGGAAAAACAATGTTGTACAAACATATTATACACTTTTCTACCATCGATTTTTGGAGATTCATGATGATAGGTGGAAGGGCTCTGGGTGTTTTCAATGCATGGTTTGAGCCTCGACCATTTACCTTGAGTATTCTTCCATCCTTGGGATCTAAAATATCCACAGCCCCGAGGGGGAGGCCTTGATGACGTGTATGGCCCTTCCCATCTGGATCTCAATTTGCCAGAAAGAATTTAAGTTTAGAGTTGAATAACCATACCTTGGACCCGATGAACTCTTTTCTCATGAGGCTCCTATCATGGAATGATTTAACCTTTTCTTTGTACAACTGGAGCTAGTGTAGGCATCCATCCTCGTTCTTCGATTGATGAGTTGAAGCTTCCCGTGGTTACCCAGCTTAGATCCATATTAAAAGTTTTGATTACCCACAAGGCCTTATATTCTAATTCTCGGGTAGATGGCATGCCTTGCCATAAAGGCCTGAAAGGGGACATCCCTATAGGAGTCTTGTAGGCGCTCAGATGCCCACAAAGCATCATTAAGCTTAAAGGACCATCCTTTACATCCCTTCTTCATAGTTTTTTCCAAAATGTGTTTGATCTCTATTTGAAATTCCACCCCCACCGGTTTGTGGATGATAGGAGTGGCTACTCATGAGTGACATGAGTACTTTTTAATAGAGAGTCAAACCACAGTAAAAGTGGCTTCCCCATCACTAATGATGGCTCTGGGAATCCAACTGGAAAAATGTGGTCTTTGAGGAATCTTAAAACCACTTTGTGATCATTGGATTTGGTAGCTATGGCCTCAATCCACTTGGAGACATAATCCACTACCAAGATGAAATTGTTTCCATTAGAAGGGGAAAGGGGCCCATAAAATCTATGCCCCAAACATCAAACAACTCAACTACTGTGATTGGTCGAGGCATTGAGTTTTTTGAAATCTTGCCATTTTTGGCGATTGCAAGATTTACAAGGTCAAAGGCATCTTTAAAGATTGTGGGCCAATAGAAACCACCGCAGAATTTTTGCATTTTATTGTTAATTTGAAATGGCCTCCACAGCGTTTCATGACACATTGACAATATGCCGTGGAATTCATGGTCCGGGACACACTTTACGATCACTTGGTCTCGCACAATTCTTGAATAGATAAGGATCTTCCCAAATGAAATGTTTAACTTGTGAGAAGAAAAGATCTTTATCCATTCTATTCCAATGTAGAAGAATCTGTTAAATAACCAAGAAGATGACTATGTTTGCAAACCACGGCCTGTGGGTATTGATGGCAAAAAATTGCTCATCAGGAAATGATTCATTAATGAGTAAGCTATCATCCTCAGTATTGTGAATTCTGGATAAATGATCACCCACCACATTCTCCACCCCTCTCTTCTCCTTCATCCGTAGGTCAAACTCCTGTAATAAGAGGAACCACCGATTAATCTGGCTTGGTATCCTTCTTAGACAGAAGGTACTTTAGGGCGAGTGGTCGATAAACACCACAATTTGTGAACCTAAAACATAAGGCTGAATTTTTCCAATGCAAACACAATGGCCGCAGCTCTTTCTCAGCTTGTTGTGTAGTTGAGCTGGGCATCTATCATGGATCTTGGCATAAGCTATGACATGGGGAAGCTTATCCTTTCTCTCGCCTAGGACAGCTCCTAGGGCATAGTCTCGATGCATCACACATCAGCTCAAAGGGCACCGAATAGTCGGGGACTGCAAGATGGGAGCTAAATCGACATTTCTTAAGGACCTCAAAGGCATCATGCATTCATTAGTAAACACAAAAGGAACATCTTGACACAATAAATGACAGAGTGGCTTAGAAATTTTATCGAAATCTTTGATGAACCTCCTATAAAATCTCGCATGCCCTAAGAAACTTGATTTGCTTATATTGGGAGGAGGCAAATGTGCAATTAGATCAATTTTGCTTGGTCCACCTCTATGCCTTTATGGGAGACCACATGTCCTAGGACAATGCCTTGGGTGACCATAAAATGACTCTTTTCCCACTTAGAACCAAATTGGTTTCTTCACATCTTTGCAACACCAACTTGAGGTGGTGTAAGCATTGGGAAAAGTCTCCATAAATTGAAAAGTCATCCATGAAGATCTCCATGAATTGATCAATCATGTCGAAAAGATGGCATACATGCATCTTTGAAAAGTAGCAGGGGCATTGCAAAGACCAAAGGGCATCCTCCTATAGGCAAAAGTGCCAAAGGGCAAGTGAAGGTGGTCTTTTCTTGGTCCGTACACAGGATCTTGTTGTAACCAGAGTACCCATCAAGGAAGCAGAGTAAGCTTTGCCCGCAAGCTTATCAAGGATTTGGTCAATGAAGGGAGGGGAAATGGTCTTTCCTTGTCATGGTATTTAATTTTCTGTAGTCTGCAGACCCTCCATCCAGCTTGTTTGTCTGGTGGACATAAGTTTACTGATTAAATTTGCTACGGTGATGCCAGATTTCTTAGGCACCACCGTGTGGGTGCTACCCAAGAATCGAAATGGGGTAAATGACCCCAAAGATTCAGCTGACAACTTCCTTCATTACCACTTCTTGCATGTGAGGATTCAACCTTCTTTGCATTTCTCTAGAAGGCTTGGCATCCTCTTCTAGGTGGATCTTATGCATGCATACTGGGTTTATTCCTCCTAAATCAGCAATGGTCCAGCAATTGCTTTCTTGTCTTTTAGAACTACCAATGCTCCTCTTCTTGCTCCTTTGTAAGGGAGGAAGAAATAATCACAGTAGTGTTTGATGATCTCCCAAAACACATATTTCAGATTTTGGGGAGCTGTTTGAGTTCCAATTGTGGGCCGAGAAAGAGGGCGCAAAGGTACCTTGGTAACTTGTGGAAGAGAGGAGAGGAGCGTGTCTCCAAGAGAGAGAACTTGATGATCACTTGGTGAGTGCCTTGCACAAAGCAGACTGCTGAATTTGATCTCCTTTTCCTTCTTTCTCGGATCCCCAATCCTTTTTAAATTCGTGGTGGAGTCTTTACCTTGCGTAAATGTTTGTAAAGACTCCTCCACCACTCATCAATGATGTCAACATGGAAACATTCCTCAGAGAATTGAGGTTGAGTAACAAAGATTATACACATTCAATTTAACTTTCATATTTCCAAAAGACACCTCCATGATGCACTGCATTGAATGCATGCATTAGTCAGAGCTGTGAATGGTCTTCCTAATGACAGGGATGGCGGTGGTACTTTTGGTTGGTTCCATGTCCAACACCAAAAAGTCGCAGGTAGAAAACTTGTCTACTCCTACCAAAACATCTTCAATCAACCCCATAGGTTTCCTTCGGATCATCATTTCATTTGTAACACCACTTGAGTGGGTTTCAATTCCTCCCAAACCTAGCTTCTCATAGGCGTAATAGGGAAGCAGTTGACACTAGCACCCAGATCTAGCAAGGCTTTCTCAATGGTGTGCTCCCCAATGATGCAGGGATTGTGGGATTCAGTGGTCTTGCATCTTAGGTGGTGTTGCAATTGATAGCACTTGGTTGATTTTTCCACTGAAAGGCCTTCTTGGATAAATGTATCCTAGATTGCCTTTTGTGGGTGCACACCTCTTTGAGAAATTTTGCATAAGTGAGGACTGCTTGATTGCATCAAGTAGAGGTAGATTAATTTTAACTTGCTTGAATGTCTCCATCATTTCCTCAATTTTTGTGTTTCCTTTGTCAAAAGGAGAAACTGACTTCATTGCATGGAGAAATGGGAGGTGAGGAACAAATTTCTCCTCCTCATCTTTTCAACAATTTGATGTAAATCTTGTTCTTCATCTTTTTCCTCTTCACTACCTTGTGTTGTTTATTATTCTTCCACTTCTCAAAGTAGTCACTTTGATTTCCTCATGGCCATTTGAGGATTCTCCAACCATGAACATCCCTTAGGATTGTTCAGGTTGGGTAGTTTACCTCTTCTCTCTTAGCCAATGAATTTGAGAGTTGGCCTGAGTTTCTTCAATTTTTTTAATGCTCACGTGAAGGTTCACTAGACAGAGTTCAAGATTTTGAAGTGAACTCAAGACCGCTCTTCAAAGGTCGAGGGATCTAGGAGGCGGGGTTGGTGCATCACATGGCTTGTTGTTGGTTAGCTAAAAATTTGATTTATTATAAAATTCGGCCGATATGGTGGAAAGGTGTTTGAAAGGTAATTGATTTTGGTTCCGCTGTTGGGCGTGTAATTTCCTGATTCCACCCGAGATTAGGATGAGATCTCCATGGGTAGTCATTCGATTGCATCTCCATAACGAGCATGAGCTTGTTCCATCATGAGTTCGAAATTGTGATGCGAAGGACATTGATCAATGGAATGAGTGGGGACGGCATATCGGACATGCCTCCTCTACTCTTGACCCATTTGGAGCTTTAAATGAGTCCATCAGTCTATCAAATTTTGTGGTCAAATTATCCACTTTCCTTTCCAGCTCATTAACTTCATAAACTTTCCCTCTTGTGAATTGGGGATTATTCATCCTAGCTGAATTCTCAGTGTCCCTTGGCAGAGATTCCTGCTGGGTTGAATTTTCTCCAATCACCTCAAAGAGGTCCCAAACCTCTTCAAGCTTTTCGCAAGTAGGTACCTCCACAAGAGGCATCCACCATGTTCTTGCCCTTCTGATCAGTTCCTTGATAGAAGCTTTGAACCAGCTGCCATTTAGGAATTTGATGGTGAGGGCATTGCCTTAACAGTTCTTTAAACCTTTCCCATGCTTCATGGAAAGTTTCAGTTGAGTTTTGGGAGAAAGAGATGATGCTTTGTCTCAGTTGGCTGGTTTTAGTCATTGGGAAATATTTTGACAAAAATTGACATTGCAAATCATTCCATGATGTGATGCTGTTTGGTGCTAACATAGATAACCATGCTCTAGCTTTGTCCTTTAATGAAAAAGGAAAGAGCCTAAGCTTGGTTGCTCTTCCTTACTCAATCCATGGAATGAAGGCAACATTTGGATGGTGGAGGACTTAATTTCATAATTTCCCTCCACCGTGGCAGATTGAATGCAAAATGGGGAATTATAAGCACCAGGGGCAAAGTAGTCTCTTAACAATCTCTGGTCTTCGCCCATTTCAGCAGATGTCTGTGATGTATGTCGGTTTCTTAGGAGTCTTTCAACTTCTGAATTTAACGGGAGAATCTCAGGATTGAGGGTTCTCCTGCCAAACATACAACTCAGAGAGAGTTTGGTACAGCAAACCTGTCTATTTAAGAACTTTCCTTTCCTTTTACACATCATTTGCATAAAAATAACAACAAAATTAATAAATGACTGATAAATAAATGAAAATACATAAAAAACTCAGGCTACTGCCCAAATTTGACAAAAAGACAAAAGAGTGGCAGCAGCATTTATTCAAATAACTAGAAGGCAAAGAATAAAAACTCAGAAAAATAAAAAAAAATAAAAATTACATAAAGCAGGTTTTCTATACAAAACTGCTGTAGACATTTAATCAAGCACTTGGAATGCAAAGTGCAGGTTTAAAGCAAAAATTAAAATAAATGAAAATAAACATAGGTTTATCTATTTTAGAACAAACTTCCCCGGCAACGGCGCCAAAAACTTGTTGTCGCTCCAAGTGTGCCATAATTATGTGCATTATGAATCAAAAATTAAAGAATTAAAGAATGCTAGGTTATATGGATGTTAACTTATGAAAGGGATATCAGCACATTGGGGCTAACACTGGCCTGCAAGATCAGGGCCAATTGTAGCAAGTTTTAAAAGTAAGTATTTCAAGATCGTCCACAGAGAAGTTTGTCTAAACTGAGAGATAAACCTCCAGATCTGTGCTACCAGATCTGGCTCTATAATTATCTATAAAAAAGAATAGATAAAAGAGAGTGTTGGATTGTGTCACATTTAACTATAAGCAAATAAAGAAAAGAATTAACTACATGATCCAGATCCGAGTTGGGGAGATGTTTAAAATAAGACAAATGCAGAAATAATAGCTTCATGTACTTTAGCCTCTGAATTTTAATGGAGAATCTGTAGTTCAACAGAGCAGATTCAATCTTCATCAGGCTACCAGCACAGATGTGAGAGAAATAAATCCGAATTGACGAATAGGTTTAGACTTATGGCTATGATCTGTCCAGTTAAATTCTCACAGATCATCCAATAGTAGGCCTATTCTTTAGTTCGTAACATGAACATCATCAGTAATGCCGCTTGAATTAGGTTACCAACGCTAATTCGGGGATGATGAATTAAGGGAAGTTGGATGCGGATAAGTGAATCTAAAGAAGTCTAATGCACTAAGGTGATCATTCGAACCCTCGACATGACTCCAATGGAGAAGACACAAATTACAAGAACCTTTTAAAATCCAACGTTACAATTACGAGCACGGCTTCTTAGAGAGCCCTCGGACTTACGATCTAAGCTTCTCGAGAGAGCCCTCGATTCTGATCTTGAATCCGAACTTGAAGTACAAATCACTCACAAATGGCTCTCAAAGGTAAACTACATGATAGCTATCGTAGGAATGAGAGATGAAAACTCTAAAATCTGGATTGCCCAATGGCGTTGAGCACGGGATCGAGATCTGTCGCCAATGAAAATGCTCGATCTGGTTTAGCCAATCAGCGTTAGAAGCATCAATTACATTATGGAAATTCAAAAGTCTGTTTGAGCTTCTAGAAGTTCCCGCCAAGTGATTTCATCTTTGGGTTTTCACGGGCGAGAATATGCCTTTGGTTTGTGCTTGGAATCTTCCTAATGTCTGGGCTTTTAATTACATTGGGCAGCGTGAGTTCTTGAAATGCCCTTCAAAGTGGTCATAAATCCTCAAAGATGCCATTTCGAGTTTAAGGGTCTTTTCGCAAAGTAATTTGGCTCTGAAGCTCTTTTCAGGGGTTTCGATTTTGTTGAATTAAACTTTTCTTCTTTTCGCAAAGGTCATTCTTCTATTCGAGGAGTGTTTTCTTCTTTTCGCAAAGTTCAAGGTTCTTTGCGAATAGTAGAAGTTCTTTGCGAATTGAACTCTAGGCTCCCATTCTTCTTTGCGAATTGACTTTTAACTTGATTTTTCCTTTGCGAATAGTAGAAGTTCTTTGCGAATTGAGCTTTAGCTTCCATTCTTCTTCTCCAGGTCTTTTCTTGCTCTTTTAGGACCTTTTTAGCCATTGCTGAGGCTATTTCTTCACTCCCTCTTTGAGCTTGACATGCGTTGTCAGCTTTTTGATCATTTTAGGATGGTTTTCGGATTTGGACCTGTCTTTTTGGTTAGCTGCAATATGAACACTAAAGCACTTATTTAGTCCTCTCAAGGGTCTTTCAAGGCTCATGTTTAGGGGTGAAAAATGGTATTTTTCACTACCTATCAAGCACCATCGATCATCCCCATACAGGCCTCAGACGAATGGAGATGTGGAGGCAGCCAACAAAACTCTGATCCACATCCTGGAGAAGATGGTAGTTACTTACAGAGATTGGAGTGAGCAGTTACCCTTCTCACTTTGGGCCTATAGAACGTCTATCCGTACCGCAACAGGAGCAACACCATTCTCTCTTGTGTATGGAACCGAGGTTGTGCTACCCGTTGAGGTCGAAGTACCGTCGCTCCGCATCCTTTTGGAATCCCATCTACCTGAAGCTGAGAGGGAAAGAGCACATTTTGAGCAGCTAGACTTGATTGACGAGAAAAGACTCCTAGCCTTGTGCCACACTCAGGTCTATCAGAGGAGAATTGCACGTGCTTACAATAAGCACGTTCGCGGTTCAGATCTGAAGGTAGGAGACACTGTACTGAAGAAAATTTTTCCGTCCCTCCACGCCGATCCGAGAGAGAAGTTTAAGCCGAATTGGGAAGTACCCTACGTCGTCCGAGAGGCCCTACCAGGATATGCCGTTCGCCTCGCCACCATGGACGGAGACCACTTTCTTAAGCCCATCAACGCTGGATACCTCCATAAGTTTTACTCATAGGTCATGGGAGAAGGTAAGTTTTGATAAAAGTAGATGCGTGACCGCCTAAGGGCCCATAAAAGAGTCCATCATTTCAAAGTCAAGTAGCCCAAAAGAAATATTCCCTAAAAACCTTCACCCTTTTTTTGCTACACACTTCGGGCCAACAACTATTTCTTTCATATACCCCACCCAAAATTCCAAGAAAAAAAAAGAGAAGAAAAAAGAGGAAATATCCAAACGAAAAAAAAAAGAAAAAAAAGAAGCAAAACCCGTCAAAAAAAGAGAAAGAGGGGGACCACCAAAAAAGAAATGACTGGGGCATAAAAAGCCTTTGGAAATAAAGAGGAGTCACCCAATCTGAAATTCACTCAAAGCTTAGACCCAAATTCCCAGAAAAACCCAACCTGTTTGAACCCCAGCCACATTACAACCCGGAAGAAAGCCCTCTTTAAGGTCCACAAGCGGTCATAACATCTACTGCATCAGAACAAGCTGAGTTAACAAACCACACAGAACTTCATTTAGCCGGCTATGACAGAATCGACGTCCATATCGTCGCCTTATAGTTCTAAAAAAAAAAAAAAGAAAAGAGAGAGAAACAGAAAAAAAAAAATAAAAAAATATTAATTTGAGGTCAAAGCAAGACGGACGGGGTGAAAACCCGCAAGGGCACCACGAGTAAAAACAGCGAACTCACGCGAACCAGGTGAAAACCTGAAAGGGCACCTGGGGTAAAAAAGCGAACCCATGGACGTAGTGAAAACCCGAAAGGGCACTACGGGTAAAAACAGGGATGACAGGCATGGCGAAAACCCGTCTTGGGCGCTATGAGCAAAAATGTCAAGAAAAGAGAGATTAGGAGAAGACATGTCCTGGCCTGCCTGCTTTTGTTTGGACCCCTTGAGCCTCTTCTCCTCTCTGCTGGGCCACTCATGTGAAAATTGGATCAGATCCCGATCAAGTATGTCGTCTCTACCGCGGCATCTGACGGATGACCAATGGGAAAGACAAAAGACTAGACCAACCCCTGGGAAGCAGACCTTCCCCCATTTCAAGGAAAAACCTGTGTCTCATGAACAAGGTTCAACCATGCTAAAAAAAGGACCCACTGGTTTGGCCTTGTAGTTACCGGCATCACAAAAGATCCAAAAGAAAAGAAGAAAAAAAAAACACAAAACACAAAAAAGATAATAGATTTCCCTTTCCCAAAAAAAGCCCCACACTGTGGAAGAGAAAATTTCAAAAAAGAAATTAGATTTCCCTTTCCCATAAAAAGCCCCACACTATGGAGGAGAAAATTCCAAAAAAGAAAATAGATTTCCCTTTCCCATAAAAAGCCCCACACTGTGGAGGAGAAAATTCCAAAAAAGAAAATAGATTTCCCTTTCCCATAAAAAGCCCCACACTGTGGAGGAGAAAATTCCAAAAAAGAAAATAGATTTCCCTTTCCCATAAAAAGCCCCACACTGTGGAGGAGAAAATTCTAAAAAAGAAAAAGCCCCACACTGTGGAGGAGAAAATTCTAAAAAAGAAAATAAATTTCCCTTTCCCATAAAAAGCCCCACACTGTGGAGGAGAAAATTTCAAAAAAGAAAATAGATTTCCCTTTCCCATAAAAAGCCCCACACTGTGGAGGAGAAAATTTCAAAAAAGATAATAGATTTCCCTTTCCAATAAAAAGCCCCACAGTGTGGAGGAGAAAATTCTGAAAAAGAAAATAGATTTCCCTTTCCCATAAAAAGCCTCACACTGTGGAGGAGAAAATTTCAAAAAAGATAATAGATTTCCCTTTCCCATAAAAAGCCCCACACTGTGGAGGAGAAAATTTCAAAAAAGATAATAGATTTTCCTTTCCCATAAAAAGCCCCACACTGTGGAGGAGAAAATTCCAACAAAGAAAATAGGTTTCCCTTTCTATTAAAAAGCCCCACACTGTGGAGGAGAAAATTTCAAAAAAGAAAATAGATTTCCCTTTCCCATAAAAAGCCCCACACTGTGGAGGAGAAAATTTCAAAAAAGATAATAGATTTCCCTTTCCCATAAAAAGCCGCACACTGTGGAGGAGAAAATTTCAAAAAAGAAAATAGGTTTCCCTTTCCCATAAAAAGCCCCACACTGTGGAGGAGAAAATTTCAAAAAAGAAAATAGATTTCCCTTTCTCATAAAAAACCCCACATTGTGAAAGAGAAAATCTCAATAAAAAGTCTTACATTGCGAAACGTATAAAAAGAAGTAAAAAGAAAAAAAAAATGCCTCGAAAAATATATGTATGTATAGATTTCATTCGATTTCTTACAGTGTTGCCTGCAGAGTGTCACGTCCCAAAAAGATAACGACATGACACACTTTCTATTGTGCTGCTTTCTTTACAGATAAAAAACCAAAAAATATATATATCTATATATATATGACAAAAAAAGACAAAAAATAACCCAAAAAGAGATCTCTGTTAGGGGTCATTCCTCCCCCCGTGTATATGATCTATGATACGTGCAAGAACAGGTCAAAGGCAGGGAGCATGCTTCAAAGCGCTAATCTCCGCAAGCAAAGAGTCCTCGCGGGCATGTCGATCAGACATCCACCTACCATGGTGAAGCTTCCCATGGGACTCAAAAAAGACACCAACCAAGAACCTCGCTCTTGGCTTTAGCAACTCTCACTTCCGCAATATCAGCTCTGACCCTTTCTTTCTCCAAAGCCTTGTTCAAAGCCAGCCTCTCTACAGAAAGAGACTCGATCCTGGTCCGAAGCATCGCTTCCTTACATGGCCCGGGCCCTGTCTCTATCACGTCTACCGAAACTGGGCTAGAGTAGGTAATTCCTCAGATGCCAGCGAAACCTCGTAATCAGGAGAGACGATGGCCCCCTGAACAAAGCTACACATATGCGCCGATTGGCGGGTTTCCCAGATGGCAGCTATGCGATCAAGAACACTAAGAGAACCTCGAGAGAATATCAGAGAGCACAAGGGTGGCCTCGCAGTACACGGCACATGCTGAGTATACCCGAATTGACGAAGCACCCGAGATGGAAAGTAGTGTGTCCTACCAGTCAACCCCAAAAGTGTGGTACCCTCACAATCCCGAGAGCGGACAATCGAAAAGGTGCAGTCCATCCAGGGAAGTTGCCAGGCCAGCTCCACATCAGATAGCCACAGGCTCAATTCCTCGATGCTCCCACGAGGCAATCTCGAGCACCGGATCAAAAAGCCCCGAGCCACGTCCCCTCTTATCAAGCACAATCTCGGCACAAGCCCCATGATAGCCAAATGCTCTCCTAACCAGATCTGAACAGGGAGCAGGCTCCCGCTGAGAATCCCAACCCGGCCCGAGGCTGCAGCATCCAAGCCTCGATACATCTCCGCCAGGACCAGGTGTACCAACGAGCGACCTCCCTCCAACTCGGTCAAGACATCACATAGTCCAAGGGAAAAGCTCTCACCCCCAGTGAAAAAGAGAACTTCCGACAGCAAATAAAAGGCAAAGGCCTTTACATAGAAGGGATCTGGAATAGGCAACTTTCGAAGGCTCGAGTCACCGAAAAGTTCTCTTAGGAATTTCACCGAACACCTGGTGGGCCCTCCGGCGAAACATTTCTCATATCCACCCTTTTTTAAGCCAAGGACCGCGTGGACCGCCTTTGCATACCCCGGTTTGGGCACTACTTTGCAAAGCCCTCGATGCATCTTCAGGCCCGTGATGGAGGCTAGCTCTTCCAAAGTTGGGGTTAGCTCCCTAGACCCAAATTTAAAGACATGGGCCCTATGGTCCCATGATGCCAAAGCCGCCTGTAGTAGGTTGGGCAACAGAGGAACAGTAAGGAGAGAGGAAAGGCGGGACAACCCAAGGCAATTCAGAATAGCAAGCTCGCTCTCAGCCAAACTATCATGCCATTTTTGCAAAAAATTGGGCCCCGCTCCCAAACAGGGAAGTATACTAACCCCGCCCCCCGTCTGAGAACTTGGGCCCATTTTCAAAGGCGGGTCCATGAACGTACAAAGATGTTCTTGGTAAAATTAGTTAATGTATGGTGATGGACCCACCAGAGGAAAGAGAGGGAAGGAAAAAAAGGAGGGGCAAAAAAGGCCAAACAAAGATAGAGAAAGAGGCAAGGGGGGACCAGGTTCGGGTTATAAAGAACCCACCACGCCCAGATTATAGCAGGCGTATATATTATATACGCCAAGGCAAAAGTTTAAATCATTTTGCCAGGCGTATATAATATATACGCCCGGCCATTTTTACTGTGGATTGGTCAGGCGTATATAATATATACGCCCGGCTATTGATTGCTGAACATTTGCCTGGCGTATATATTATATACGCCCACTTTAAAGCCAGGGCTGGTAAGGCCCCCCCCTCACACTGGTCTATTTTTCCCCAAGGGGGAACGTAGTTTTATTTGGCCCACTTTTTTTATCGCGGGACCGCACACAGGCAGGCAAGCCACACACCCATGGGAAACAACCGGGTGGCACGCCGCCCATAGGTTGCATACGGAGAGTCACCTGCATGATCAACCTCATCATTGGAGAGGCGCCGGTTCGTTTCAAGCAAGAAAAAGAGAGAGGAAACCACCAAAGTAAAGAGATAACCAAATAAAACAGTCATATAAACCATAAAAATTATAAAACCATCAAAAAAAAAAATGTTGTTGTTTAAAGTTATTACATATCCCAAATAAATCAAAAGTCTAAATTGTCTCATTGTGTCAACTTTTTTAGAAAAAAAACTACTCCTGGGCAGCTCCCTTCGATTTCTTCCGGCACCGGCTCGCACTTTGGAAAGTGCAAGTGTGAGTCTCCCCCACCTGAGTCCATGCCTGAGAGATACGGCTGAGCAAAGAGCGCGACTCCTTCTCAAGAGCATGCTGCAAAGACACACCAAAAGCAATCAGGTAGAGAAAGAGGCGGAAAGTAAATAAAGAAAATGACTAGGTTGGGACAGCATTCACTCACCACTTCGGTCTCCCTAAGCCCAATAAGGTTACGGTAGTATTCGGCTTGACTCATTGCCGACTCATAATCCTGGCCAATAAGGAAAAGGAGGTGTTAGTCACACAGGCCATCAACATAATTCAAAGGGAAGGAGAACAAAGCAACAAGATAGAGATTACCCCAGGAATCAACTAAGGATGTGGGACCTGAATGGCTTCAACAGATATGCACGCTTTCTCGGCCACATCAGCGCACACGCGCGACAAGAAAGCATCGTCCAAACGCCTGAAAGTCCCCTGGACCTCGGAGGGTGAACTACCAGAAGCACCAGCACCAGAGGGGTCAGAGGGTCCAGCAGCACTCGAGGCCGCACCAGAAGCACCAGCACCAGAAGGGTCGGAAGGTCTAGCACTTGCGGCATCATAAGGAGCAGCTGCCTCATCCCCCTCATCTGAGTCACCGCCCTGCTCAAACTATAGAGAGAAACACTTTATCATCAAAGGTGGCAGGTCAATCAAAGTAACCACAGGAAGCTGCTAAATCAAAAGAGAAAAGGGGCATTACCTGAGATCGGGGCACGCCAAAAGCTAAAAAGTTAGCACCAGGCACAAAGCGGGGCAGCAAGAAGTGATAGGGCAGGGAATTGTACCACGACTGATACCTCTCGAGCAGGAGAAGGTCATCGATAGGAACCCCATGGTGAAGAAAGTGAGCAGTAAGCTCCTCAATGAAATCCTCCGGAGCCAACACATCGGCGGGAGGAGCTTGGGGCACAGCAAAAAGAGGGCGATACTGATGAACCACTCTCTCCCCTAGATAGTAGGCCCTAGTCCAGGACCCGTAGAGGAAGATGATGCGCCGGTCCAGCAAGAAACGAGAAGGACCCACCGAGGCCAAGTTCCAGAAGGGAGATCCTATGTAAGGGTCGAGGATGACCTACAAAAGAAGAGAAAACAGGGAGGGGATACACACGTTTGGTCAGAACCCCTAGCACACGAGAGTTGAACTGTCAAATTTATAAAAAGGGAATTGTTTTACCTACTCCGGGATCAACATGTCGAACTAAGAGCGCCGCCCTAACTCCAAATGCTTCATACCTACGTCCCGACGGCGACCCACGTGCCAGATACTCATGAGGGGAGACGTAGCAATTTCAGACTGAAGCAGAGGGCGACCCGGTTGGAAGTGAAGATACCCCCAGATCTGAGAAAGCAAGTAGATAAAGACAGGTATGCTATAAAAGAAAATTAGACAAACTAAAACTAAAGGATAAAATACCTCAATGGCAGGCCAAGCTCTACAAGAACGGCTCGCTTTAGGCTGGACATGAGTACAGCGTAGCCAGCGCCGCCCTAATAGAATCGATGCATGGTCTACCAGTTCACCATCAGGCTGAGCAGGGACAACGAGACTCGCCCTCCACTGGTGTTCAAGAGGAGAGTCTTGCCCAGGAGAAATAGCAAGGAGATGCAGGCCAACATAAGTGCGCGCGCGGGCTCGATATAAATATCCATGTCAGGCTGACCCTGGTCCACTAGCTCATGAGGCCCAAACTGATCAACCAGCCAGGATAGCTTGACCTCAGAACCCCGCACATTCCCTGAGGACGGGTAAGCCCCTATCAATTGAATCACCTCCTCCTTACCCGGTGTGCGGGTAGGTACCACGGGCACCCCTCCGTCTGAGACCCGGTGATCATAAACCCCACGCCGTGTGAAGGCCATCTCGCCAAAGGTCATGGTCTCGGCAAAACGCCTATCGATTGCCTTTTAAATAGGCCGTATCGGCCCTCACGGCGGGGCACGAAATGAAATCCCCGAAATCGGCAGCAGTGAGTAGATCCTTCACCACTGGGGGAAGGCAAAGCACAAGACGTTGGAGATCAAACCAACCGCCTCGGAACATAATGTGCGGCAGGGGCTGCAAACAGAAGGCGTCAATCAGATAAGGGCAAGCCGGTATAATGAAGACATCAAAGGAAAACAAAAAGCGAAAGCGAAAAGGGGGAGGGGGCTCATCTGTTTACCTGACCAACGATCCCGAAGTTGGACATATGGGTGTGTTGGCAGTAGAGGAGGCCGGTATGGGCGGCCTCGCCTTGCATTTCTTACCAAAGCTGGGAGGAGCGTTGAGACACAATGAACTGTTCCCCACGGGGGCCATAGGTCATCACCGGCCCTTCTTGCTGATCATGCCCTTCGTCACCAGACATCCTGAAAATATGAGACGCATTGGCATATGAGAGGGTTGCCGACAAAAAAAGAGGAAAGAGAAAAATATGTATATGCACTAATAAAAAATAATAACAACAACAGAAAACCAAAAAAAAAGCATTTGTGTATGTATACTAATCCAAAACAAAAAAGAGATGTGTGTGTGTACTAAAAAACCAAAAAAAAAACATGTGTGTATGTATACTAATCCAAAACAAAAAAAAGAGATTTGTGTGTACTAAAAAACCAAAAAAAAATCATGTGTATATACTAATCCGAAAAAAGATGTGTGTGTGTACTAAAAAACAAAAAAAAAACCATGTGTGTGTGGGTACTAATCCAAAAAAGAGATATGTGTGTGTACTAAAAAAAAAAAAAAAAAATCCTGTGCGAGTGTACTAATCCAAAAAAGGAGATGTGTGTGCGTACTAACCTAAAAAAAAAATGCGTGTACCAATCCAAAAAGAAAAACAAAAACAAAATGTGTGTACTGACCCATTAACAAAAAATGTGTGTATGCGTATTAATCCAAAACAAAAAAAATGTGTGTGTACTAACCCATCAACAAGCAAAAAAATGTGTGTGTGTGCACACTAATCCACAAAAAAAAAAAAAAAAAAAAGAGAGGCACCAACCCATCAAATAAGATGCACTAATCCATCGAAAACAAAAAGAGAGAAAAACAAAATAAATGAATGATGGATAGAAAATAGGTCTTAGGAAGAAAATATTTCAAAAAAGAAAAAAAATAACTAAAACAAAAAAGGAGAAAAAGGAAATATAGGCATCACAAAGCATCTTATCAAAAAAAGCAAAAAAAGAAAGAGGCAATGTCATCAAAAATTCAAAAGAAAAACGAAGGAAAGGTAATTGTTACCTTTAATGGGAGAGAAAAACGAATAGCGGCGGAGGATAAGCGTCTTTCGATCCACACCCGCGACCGCCGGTAATAGAACTCAAGCCAAATCAAGTGAAAAAAAAACCCTAAGGGGTTGTCCCGGACTCAAGAAGAAAGGAGGGAGGAGGAGAGAATTTGAAAAGGGGGCCCCCTTTTGTGCTCGGGCTCGAGCAGTTTCGTAACTGCCAGATTTTAGGTGGGCGTATATAATATATATGCCCGACCATTTTTTGCCAGATTTTGGTCAGGCGTATATATTATATACGCCCGACCAAAAATGGCAGTTTTTAAACTGCCCGGCCTCCTTTCTCGATTTTGAGGCCCGAAGGATCCCTTGCATGATGGACCACGGCCCGGACCCCCCTCAGAAGCCCATATATCATCAGGCGAAGGTGCACGCATCTCCAAATGGCCCCTCGAGTTCACTTCGATTGGCCAAAAGGGACCGTGCTACAATAAGTAGATCTAAACCTATAGGCGCCCATCTAATGTGCCCACAAAATCAAGAAAAAAGAAGAAAAAAGAAGAAGAAAGAAAAATATGTGACACTAGTTCTCAAAGGAGCATCACAATGAGCATTTGCGCCACTCCGAGAACCGTGTTAAATCAATTCGGAATGATCGGGTCCACCCGAATGTTCTCGAACCCTGTTTTACACTGGGACACGCCATACCTGATCCGGTAGGCAGATAATTTTATCCGTCTCCGGTCACTGTTCCCTACAGAGTTCCCCAGGAGTCGAGACCTAATCCGGCATGCAAATAAACTCATCCATCACCGATCACTCCTGGGAGCATACTCCTAGCCCCAGATCTTCCCCAGCAGAAGTCAGGGCCTGATCCGGCAGGCAAACCAAGGACCCATCACCGGAATGCACACGTCCTTAAGGTATATCAACATGGCAAGTTGATTCACCTAAGGATACGTGCAAAAATAAAAGCAGCTTGAGCATGCTCTGAGTCTCAAACTGACAAAAAAAAAGAAGAAAAAAAGAAGAAAAAAAAGAAAAAAAAGAAGAAGAAAAAAAAGAGATAAGAAAAAAAAGGGAGAAATAATAACCTTTGGTTATAAATCCTGAGTAAGGTTGATCCCACCTTCCAGTCGTTAGCTCTGATCATCCACCTACGGATCTATGTTGACCAAGAGTTCCCCCGACTTTAGACCATTCAAAAAGTCTATTGTCAGTTGAAACTGACCCGTCAAAAATGAAATTACAACCGACCAAACTATGTACAAACATACAGACCGAAGGGCTCTTTTCCCTTTTATTTCCTTTTACACAGGCTTAAAACCTGTATAGGCACGGTGTCCCTGTTGAATGTATGCACTTGCGTCTGGGTATCCGCAGGATGGTCGTTGTCCTTGTAAATTGTACCTTAGGGTCGAGGCTTCCGTTTGTGCCTATTTTGCTGCTTATCGCCCTTGATGGGTGTATGTCTGTGCATAGTTAGTAAGATGTGATTTCATTAGTGATGTAGGCTAGAATTGGCCATCTCTTTCGAGGGATGTTTGGTTTTAGCCTGATCTTTTTTAGCTTTGTCTCAAGATAAGGCGCTCCGATTCATGTGGATCAGGAGCACCTCACCACTAGAACATACACATCCCCAATGTGTACCTATCCCCGACATGGCGCACGCACTCCTAAAAGCGTATCAACTGGCATTTGATCCACTTAAAAAAGTTGTGCAAGAATAAAGTTGTCAGAGGTCTTGAGCTTTGCTTAGATGCCCCGAAACAAAAGAAAATTCGAAAAAAGGAAACACAAAAAATTCACTCAGAAAATGGGCATGCATTCCCAGGAAGTGTTGCGACATCAATCTTCACTTCACTCGGGCAAAGCGAGCTAAAATAACCTCGAGGTTGATGGGTTCACCCAGAGACTTTGAGCCTTACCTAGGTAAGGGCACCCGTGGCAAATCCAATAGAGCTGTCAATTTCCCATAGGATTGGACACAGTTTGAAGGCCTTCGCTTTGTGTGCTTCACATCGATTCTGAAGCATAGATCATCCCATTTCATGGAGCTGTCTGGTTCAGATTAATACTCAACATCACAAATCTATAATTTCCCTTAGGAAGTAGACGATATCCAGGCTAGCGGGCTTACACTTTTTTTGATCATCGCAGTTATGCCCAGTAATGTAGCAATGCGCTTGGGGACTGTTAGCTCTGAGGTACGAACGATATCCCGAAATGAGAGGGCTTTCATGCACTCACCATCACCATGGATGTTTGAGAATTGAGTTGAACCAAGGCGGATCCATCAAACGCGCCTTGGACCTCTTTGGATGTCTCCTGTCTTTGACATCTGATCATTAGTGATCAAATACCAAAGAGGGGCATCTGTAGACACCCAAATTTGGCCCAAGGCCCGATCAATCTGTACTTCGAGAGAGATGTACCCCTGTGCTTCCAATGGCACTCCTGAACCCATAGGAATCCACCCAGACCTTTACGAATCACCCTGAACCCTTTAGAACCATTCTCCATCCCTTAGAGATCACCCCTAAACCCTAGAATCCCTTCCCAAACCTAACTTAAACCCTTATGGCAGTTGATGGGAGGAGAGATACAGAATTTCACACAGACCACTACCAAGGATAAGCCATATACCTTTGGAAAGAGGACTTCTCCAACTTTCCAACAAGGCAAAGATCACCCAATTTGGAGCTACGGTTCAAAAGTTATGGCTGTTCAAAATTTCACATAAAATCATAGTACTTTTACTCAGGCGTAGATATTACATACGCCCAGCTATTTTTGCCCCAGATTAGTCAGGCGTATATATTATATACGCCTACCTATTTTGGGGGAAATTTGGCCGAGCGTATATAATATATACGCCCAGTATAGGTGGGACCCACCACGGGCTTCATCTTCTCAAAACTCTCCTGATTTTTGTGAAGTTACTGTTCCTAAACTGGGCGTATATAATATATACGCTCAGCTTAGCTACAGTAACTATCATCAGTTGCTCGAATTTCCTTCATCTAGTTTGGCCCTTTGACCATCCCCTTAATTAAGGTGGGTGTCTTATGATTGGTTGCAGCCCCTTTGAGCTTATTGGCAACCCTTAAGGCACCTTTGGTCTCACCCCATCATCTGCCATTGAAACTGGTTCCCCACAACCCTAGGACCTTAAAAACCTAGAAAACCTTAGTTGGGGGGATTACCTAATTGCTAAACCCATTAGCTCTGAAGTAAGCCCCTAACCCTCCTCTTCTCTATAAATAGAGAGGCCCCCCTCTTCCTTAGGGGTTGAAAAAATTGGAGGTTAAGGATTTGGAGCTTGAGAGAGAACCCTAGTGAGAGAAAATGCACACATTTGTTCAGAATTCCAGCATGCTTAGTTCATCCATTTCAACCCATTTCCACCATTAGATCACTCCCTTTTGCTAAAGTCTAGCCTTTAACCTCACCCTATACTTCCTATTTTACCGAATCCTAGGGTTAGAATCCATTTCCATATCGTTTAAGCCATCGGAAGCACGCCAAAGCGAAGGACTTCCATGGTGCAACAAGGGCCCGTGAGCTCCGGCTCACCCCTCTCTTCCTCTACCTTCTTGGTGTCTCCTCCGTCCAAGGATTCAAGCTGTTACGCCGCCGAAATTTTGGTTTTGGCTCAAAGCTTGATAGGACCGTATTGCCTTCAGGCAAGGGGAAACTCCACCCTTATTTTTATATCTTTTTATTTTATTTTGGCCATAGATAGAGACCGCTGTATGCGGGTTGATCGGGTGCCTAAACCCTTCCCGATTGATAACCGAAGCCCCTACCCTAGAGCCTTTGGCAAGGACCGGTAAATCAGAGTCATATTTAGCACTTCAGTGCTCAAAATATGGATTTGAAGGTTTCCCGGGTCACCAAAAGCTCCGGGTGGCGACTCTACATTTTCATTCGTTAGGCGAGCGCATCGCCGCGACGGGTTCTCAAGGATCCATGGTCGCAGACCGACGCATTATTTTCTTCTATGGGTCTTGGTCTCGGGCCTATTACCTAGGAGAGAGGGTGGTTAATCAGTATCGTCCTCTCTTCGCTGTGCCCCAAGCTCCTCCGGCTGATGTATTGGCTCCTGAAGGTTCTACCGAAGTGCTTATTGCTCTCTTTCTCCACCACGGGGTCCCCATTGATGACCTTCTCTTTCCCGGGGATATCAGATGTGGTATGAGTCTCTGCCCTATCATTCTCTGCTATCCCGATTCATGCCTGGTGCCAACTTTTTAGCTTTTGGTGGTCCGCGATCTCAAGTAATGTTCTTTCCTTTTTCTATTTAGCAGCCTTCCATATGATTACCTTGATTGCCCTGCAATTTGAACCAAAAACTGTTTCTCTCCATAGTTTGGACAGGGTGATTATTCTGATGAGGGGGATGAGGCAGCTGCTCCTGATGAGGCTACCGGTGCTGGAACTTTCGACCCTTCCGGTGATGGCGCTTCCGGCAGTTCGCCAACTGAGGTCCAGCGACCTTTAAGCGCTTGGATGATGCCTTTCTGTCGCGTATGTGTGCCGATGTGGCTGAGAAGGCACACATATCTACTGAAGCTATTCAGATCCCACCCCCTGAGCTGATCCCTAGGGTAATCTCTCCCTTGTAATCTTGCTCTTCTGTTTTCTTGGATCATGCCAATGACCTGTGTGACTGATACCTCTCTCTTTATTATTAATTTTTGCTATGCAGGATTATGAGTCGGCCGTGAACTGTTGAAAGGTCTAAAGTAAAGAGGTAAAGACCTGTAAGCGAAGCAGGGAACAATTCGAACAGAGAAATGCACTACAGAGTTCTTTTCGCAAAGAACCTGCACTTTTCGTAAAGAACCTTGAACTCTACGAAAAGGACTAAAACTCCAGGCGTAGCTTTCGAAGAGCATCTGAACTCCTCGAAGAGAAGATTGAACTTTGCGAAAAGGAGAAAACACACTTCGAAGAGAAGATTGAACTTTGCGAAAAGGAGAAAACACAATTCGAAGAGAGATTGAACATTGCGAAAAGAGCTTCAGAAGTCACAACACTTTGCGAAAAGGCCCCTAAGCTCTGCGAAAAGGTATTCTGGAGATTTGCAGCTTTAACAAGGGCAATTCGATGTCATTGACGCATCCCAATGCATTTAAAACCTAAGGACATTCCAGAGGGTTCTAAGCATAAAGCGAAGGAATATTCCACCCCACGTGAGCACCTCAGAGGGAATAACAGGAACTAGAAACTCTAACAAACTTTCAAAATGCATAACAGAATTGATGCCTTTTTCACCTGATTGGCTGAAACAGATCGAGGAATTCTGATTGGCCAAAATAGATCTGGATCCTTTTGCTCGACTCCTATTGTTTGATACAAATCTATCCAATTCTGATTGGTTGATACACATCTGAGCTGGCTTAGGGAAAACTATAAATAGACGAACCATTTGCCCAATTTGGGTATCCAGATTTTGAGTTTCATTCTTATTCCCCCATTTCCAAACCAGATAGTTTGTCTGAAATCCCTGTAATAGCTTCACTTTGACTTGCAATTGAGAGCTGTGAGATATTTCTGTAATTCAAAAGAGAGTTGTATTCAAGACTGCAAATCTAAGAGCTGTTTAAGCTGTGCTCTGTAATTGTAATGGTAGATTTTAAAAAGGTTGCTGTAAACTATGCATTCTCCATTGGACTCATGTCAAGGGTTCCCTCTGATCTCCTCAGTACATTAGACTCCTTTAGATTCATTGTTTTGCATGCAATTTCCCTTGATTCATTAATCCTGTAAGAATTAGTGTTGGTAACCTAGTCTCGTACAGCATTTGTAGTGATGTTTCCTGTTCTGAATTGAGGATTTGGATTAAAGACTATTGGATGGTTTGTGGCCATTAAAGTGGACAGACCATAACCATAAGTGTAAGCCTAATCCTTGAATTAGATTTATCTCTCTTACATCTGTGCTTGTAGCCAGATGAAGATTGGATCACCTCTGCTAAGCTGCAGTTATTCTCATTAGATTTCAAAGACCAGATCAAAGTTAGATATTACTTCTCCATTTTTTGTATAAGTTTACCTCAAACGTTTCCCCAACTCAGATCTGGATCACTTAGTTTAATTTTTACTTTTATCATTTAGTTAATGTGACAAAATTCAACCTCCCATCTTATGTGCTTTGTAGATAGGATCAGAGGTCAGATCTGGAGGTTTATCTTAAATTTTAAATCAATTCCCTGTGGACGATCTTTTACTCACTTACATTTAAAACTTGCTACAATTGGCCCTGATCTTGCAGGCTAATTATGTTCTCTCTGTGCTGATATTTTCTTCTTCTTTTTAATATGCAGTACAATGCATCATTTGCATGTATGTTTTCAAAACACAAATAAATCATGCACACTTAGAACAACAACAATTTTTTGGCGCCATTGCCGGGGAATAGATTTTAAAATTGGTAGACCTATGTTTTTCAATTTTGTAGATTTGATTTTTATTTTAATTTTTGCTTTAAACATGCATGTTGCATTCCAAGTGCTTGATTAAATGTCTACTACAGTTTTGTATAGAAAACCTGTTTTCTTGAATTTTCTTACCACTATACTCTATAGTGGTAAGTAAATTCACCATCACGCTGGTGACCGGTTTGATCCAATGGCGTAAAAACTTGTTGTTGTTCTAAGTGTGCATGATTTATTTGTGTTTTGAAAACATACTTGCAAATGATGCATTGTACTGCATATTAAAAAGAATAAGAAAATATCAGCACAGAGAGAACATAATTAGCCTGCAAGATCAGGGCCAATTGTAGCAAGTTTTAAATGTAAGTGAGTAAAAGATCGTCCACAGGGAATTGATTTAAAATTTAAGATAAACCTCGGATCCGAGCTACAGGATCGACCTCTCATTCTATCTACAAAGCACATAAGATGGGAGGTTGAATTTTGTCACATTAACTAAATGATAGAAGTAAAATTAAACTAAGTGATCCGGATCTAAGTTGGGGAAGCGTTTGAGGTAAACTTATACAAAAATGGAAGTAATATCTAACTTTGATCTGGTCTTTGAAATCTAATGAGAATAACTGCTAGCGAGAGGTGATCAATCTTCATCGGCTACAAGCACGGATGTAAGAGAGATCTAATTCAAGGATTAGGCTTACACTTATGGCTATGGTCATCCACTTTAATGGCCACAAACCATCCAATAGTCTTTAATCCAAATCCTCAATTGAGAAACATCACTACAAATCTTTGTAGAGAGACTAGGTTACCAACACTAATTCTTACAGATTAATGAATCAAGAGAAATTGCATGCAAAATAATGAATCTAAAGGAGTCTAATGTACTGAGGAGATCAGTGGGAACCCTTGACATGAGTCCAATGGAGAATGCATAGTTCTGACAACCTTTTAAAATCTACCATTACAATTCTGAGCCTGCCTTATGACTCTTAGATTTGCAGTCTTGAATACAACTCTCTTTTGAATTACAGAAATATCTCACAGCTCTCAATTGCAAGTCAAAGTGAAGCTATTACAGGGATTTCAGACAAACTATCTGGTTTGGAAATGGGGGAATAGGAATGAAACTCAAAATCTGGATACCCAAATTGGGCAAATGGTTCGTCTATTTATAGATTTCCCTAAGCCAGCTCAGATGTGTATCAACCAATCAGAATTGGATAGATCTGTATCAAACAATAGGAGTCGAGCACAAGGATCCAGATCTATTTTGGCCAATCAGAATTCCTCGATCTGTTTCAGCCAATCAGGTGAAAAAGGCATCAATTCTGTTATGCATTTTGAAAGTTTGTTAGAGTTTCTAGAAGTTCCCGCCAAGTTATTCCCTCTCTAGGTGCTCATGTGGGGTGGAATATTCCTTTGCTTTATGCTTAGAACCCTCTAGAATGTTCCTAGGTTTTAAAACACATTGGGATGCGTGCAACAGATTACTAAATTGCCCTTGTTAAAGCTGCGAAAATCCAGAATACCTTTTCGCAGAGCTTAGGGGCCTTTTTGCAAAGTGCTGTGACTTCTGAAGCTCTTTTCGCAATGTTCAATCTCTCTTCGAATTGTGTTTTCTCCTTTTCGCAAAGTTCAATCTTCTCTTCGAAGTGTGTTTTCTCCTTTTCGCAAAGTTCAATCTTCTCTTCGAGGAGTTCAGATGCTCTTCGAAAGCTACGCCTGGAGTTTTAGTCCTTTTCACAGAGTTCAAGGTTCTTTACGAAAAGTACAGGTTCTTTGCGAAAAGAACTCTGTAGTACATTTCTCTGTTCGAATTGTTCCCTGCTTTGCTTACAGGTCTTTGCCTCTTTACTTTAGACCTTTCAACAGCTGATGAGGTTGTTTCTTCACTTCCTTTCTTTGGACTGACATGGATTGTCATCTTTTTAGCACATTTAAGCTGCTTTTATGGTTAAGCCTGTCTTTATTGTTAGCTGCAACAAAGGCACTTAAAACACTTATTTAGTTCTCTCCTATCAAGGCCCAGATTAAGGGGTGAAAAATGGTATTTTCCAGTTCTCAACATGAACCAAGCCGAATACTACCGCAACATTGTCGGGCTTAGGGAGGCTGAGGTGGTGAGTGAATATTGACCGCACCTAATCATCTTCTTATTTATTTTCTGCTTGTTTCCCTACCTGACGGCCCTTCGTGTGCTTATGCAGTGTGCTCGTGAAAAGGAGTCGCGTTCTCTGCTCGACCACATCTCTCAGGCGTGGACTCGGGGGGGGAGACCCGTACTTTTCAGAGCGTGACCCGTCGCCGGAAGAAATCAAAGGGCGCTGCCCAAGACTAGTTTATTTTCTAATAATTTGAAAGAGTGAAACAGTTTAGACTTTGATTTATTGGGGGATATGTAATAATTTTTGAATCAACAACTTTTTGGATGGTTTTATGATTTTTATGGTTTATATGAATGCCTCGATTGGTTATGTCTCTGTTTTTATGGTTTCATTTTCCTTGGCATGAAGGGGGCCAGAGCCCCTCCAATGATGGGGTTGAGCCCGCATGCAATTCTCCGTATATGACCCACGGATACCGTGCCATCCGAGGGTTTCCCATGGGTGCGTGAGCGTGCCCGACTGTGGGCTGCCCCGGGAGAAAAAGTAGGCTAAGCAAAATCCGTACCTCCCTTGGGGAAGTAGAAAATAATGGGCTAATGTGAGGGGAGCCACACTTCCCTGCCCTCTTTAACTGGGCGTAAATATTATATACGCCTGGCAAAAATTTTGAAATTTTGCCTTCGCGTATATAATAGGTACGCCTGGCAAAACATCTGTCATCTTGCCTTGGCGTATATAATATATACCCCTGGCAAATTATTTTAAAATTTTGCCTTGGCGTATATATTATATACGCCTCATATAACTGGGCTCGACAGGTTCTTTATAACTTGAACTAGCCCTTTTTGCTTCCCTTTTTACCCGGGCTTGGCCTTTTTGCCCATTTTTTTCTTTCCTTTCTCTCTCTTCTTTTTTTTTCGAGCAGGTCCGTCGCCCTACATTGGCTGATTTCCATAAAGACCAACTTTGTATGTCCATGGACCCGCTTCCCAAGAAAGGCCCAAATTCTCATACGGGGGCTGGGGCTAATATACTTCCCTGTTTGGACCCGGGGCCCAGTTTTTTGCCAAAATGGTGTGATAGCTTGGCCGAGGGTGAGCTCGCTGTTCTGGATCGCCTCGGGTTATCCCGCCTTTCCTCCCTCCTTGCTATTCCTCTATTGCCCAATCTCTTGCAAGCGGCTTTGGCGTTGTGGGACCATAGGGCCCACGTCTTCAGATTTTGGTCTAAGGAGCTTACCCCAACCTTGGAAGAGCTAGCCTCTATTACTGGCCTGAGGATGCATCAGGGACTTGCCAAAGTAGTACCCAGACCGGGGTATGCAAAGGCGGTCCACGCAGTTCTTGGTTTGAAAAGGGGTGAGTATGAGAAGGGCTTCGCCGGGGGGCCCACCAGGTGCTCGGTGAAATTCCTAAGAGAACTTTTTAGCGACTCGAGTCTCTGAAAGTTGCCTATCTGAGATCCTTTCAACATAAAGGCCTTTGCCCTTTATATGCTGTCGAAAGTTCTCTTCTTTACTGTGGGCGAGTCATTTTCCCTCGGATTGTACGATGTCTTGACGGAATTGGAAGGAGGTCATTCACTAGTGCACCTGGTCCTGACTGAGATGTATCGAGGCCTAGATGCCTCTGCCTCGGGCCAGGTTGGGATTCATAGAGGGAGTCCACTCCTTATTCAGATTTGGCAAGGAGAGCATTTGGCTGTCATGGGGCCCGTGCCGAGATTTTGCTTGGTAAGAGGGGATGTGGCTCGGGGCTTTCCGATTGTCTGCTCCCGGGATTGTGAGGGTAACACGCTTTTGGGGTTGACTGGTAGTACCTATTATTTCCCATCTTGGGTGCTCCATCAATTCGGATATACCCAACACATGTCGTGCACTGTGAGGTTGTCCTTGTGCTCTCTTATATTCTCTCGGGGTTCACTCAGTGACCTAGACCACATAGCAACCCCCTGGGAGACCCGCCAATCGGCGCATATGTGCAGCTTAGTTCAGGGGGGCGTCCTCTCTTTTGATTACGAGGTTTGGCTAGCATCTGAGGGCTTACCTTTCCCTAACCCGGTTTCGGTAGATGTAATAGAGACGGGACCCTGGGCATACAAGGAAACGATGCTCCGGACTAGGATTGAGTCTCTTTCTGTAGAGAAGCTGGCTTTCACTGAGGCTTTGGGAAAGGAAAGGTCTAGAGCTAAGATGGAGGAGGTGAGAGCTGCTACAGCTGAGAGTGAGGTTCTTCGGTTGATTGGGCTTTTGACTGAGTCTCGCAGTGCAGCTGACGCTTCGTGAAGGTGGTAGAAGAGTCTTCATGGTAGGTGGTTGACTGATCGAAATGCCCGTGAGGACTCTCTTCTTACAGAGATCAGTGCCTTGAAGCATGCTTCCTACCCACCTTCTACATACCATAGATCATATACAGTGATGCCCTTATGAGATCTCCTTCCTTTTTTGGGTTGTTTCTTTTTTTTGTTTGTTTTGTACTTGTATAGAAGGCAGAAAGTAGAAAGTGTGTCATGTTGTTATCTTTTTGGGACGTCACACTTCATACGTGATGCTTGTAAGAAAAGAAATGAAATCTGCTATATATACATACATATATATATATATATATTTTTAGTGTTCGAATTTTCTTTCATAAAGGAAAATCTATTATCCATTTTGAAAATTTTCTCCATTTCTCTTTTTTGTGATGTCGATATTTTCAAGGCCAACTGATGGGTCCTTTTTTAAGCATGGTCGAACCCTGTTTATGAGGCTCCTATTTTTTTGTTTTTAAACATGGATAGGTCAGCTTCTCCAAGATTGATTGGTCTTCTGCCTTTACCTTTGGTCATGTGCCAGACGACGCGGGAGAGACGACATACTTGATCAGGATCCGATCCAATTTTTGACATGAGCGGCCCAGCAAAGGGGAGAAGAGGCTCAAGGGGTCCAGACTAAAATAGGTGGGCCAGAACAGATCCTCTCCTAATCACTCTTTTCTTGACATTTTTGCTCACAGCACCCAAGACGGGTTTTCACCATTCCTGTAATTCCTGTTTTTACCCGTAGCACCCAAGACGTCCTTCCCAGTTCAGCTTGAACTTTCCTATTGGATCGGCATGGAGGGAAGGGAAGATCTTCTTCAGCACAGTGTCTCCTACCTTTAGATCTCGACAACGGACACGTTTATTGTAAGCGTGTGCGATTCTCCCCTAGTAAACATGAGTGTGACACAAGGCTAGGAGTCTCTTCTTGTCCAATAAGTTTAATTGTTCAAAGCGAGATCTCTCTCTCTCTGCTTCGGGTAAGCCTGATTCTATGAGGATTCGGAGCGAGGGTACTTCATCCTCTACCAGGAGGACGGCCTCGGTTCCATACACAAGGGATAACAAGGTTGACCCTATAGCAGTATGGATAGACGTTCTATAGGCCCAAAGTGCGAAGGGTAACTGCTCGCTTCAATCTTTGTAAGTGACTACCATCTTTTCCAAAATGCGGACTAGAGTTTTGTTGGCCGCCTCTACAGCTCCGTTCGTCTGAGGCCTATATGGGGATGATCGGTGATGCTTGATCTGGAACTGCTCGCACAAGGCCTGGATGCACCTATTAGCAAAATTAGTGCCATTATTAGTGATGATATCCTTGGGTACGCCGAATATATAAATGATGTTGTTCTTCATGAACTTCTCAACGTGACTGGCCGTGATGTTGGCATATGACCGCTTCTACCCACTTGGTGAAGTATTCAATGGCGACAAGGATGAATCGATGTCCGTTTGATGCTTTCGGATTAATCATTTTGATAATGTCAAGGCCCCAGGTAGCAAATGGCCAAGGAGTGGCCATGCAGTGAAGATCAATGGCAAGAGCGTGTATCAAACTGGAGTGCTCTTGACACTTGTAGCATTTTTTAACATGTTTACAACAATCCGATTCCATGGTGGTCAAGAAGTATCCCTGTCGTAGGATTTTCTAAGCGAGCATGTGACCGCTAACGTGGGCTCCGCATACTCCCTCATGGATTTCTTTCATAATATTGACCGCTTCACTTTCAGTGAGGCACCTGTGTAAGACGTTAATGTATGATCGCTTGTAGAGGAATTCCCCACAAATGACGTAACCTACCGCTAAACATTGAATAGTTCGTCGATCTGTCTTGCATGTACCCTCCGAGAAAGTTAGGGTCTCGAGGAAATTCTTGATATCTGAGAATCAAGATGCCTCATCATCAGGCTTTGTAGGTTCCTCAATCTGAAGGCAAAAGGCCAGCTCATTCCTCTGCTCAATCATGATCGGCTTCATCTCATCACCATAAGGGATTTCAACCATTGACGCCAAAGTTGCTAATGCATCGGCAAAGCAATTTCTTTTCTGGGGAATGTACGAGAAAGTATCATCTCAGAAGCAAGCTATCAGATCTTTGAGGTGTTCATGATAGGGGATCACTTTCTTATCTTTCGTCTTCCAGTCACCATTCGTCTAGCGTATGATTAATTGTGAATCGCCAAATACTCGAAGGTGAGTTACATTCAGATCGAGAGCTGCCTGTAGACCGGCGGCGCAAGCTTCGTACTCAGCCATATTGTTAGTGTAGGGGAAGTTGAGCTTGATAGAGATCAGTACATGGGATCCTTTTGGTGAAATTAGGATGGCGCCAACTCCTTGGCCCTCGACATGTAATGCTCCGTCAAAGTGCATTACCCATGATTCTTCTGCTTATTCTGTATTGTCTTCTGTCATGAACAGGATGTTCTCATTGAGAATTCAGTCTTTAGAGGCACGCAAACAGGCAAAGGGTTCTCAGCAAGATGATCAGTGAGTGCCTGCCCCTTGATCGATTTCTGAGTGACGTACGTAATGTTGAATTCAGATAATAAAAGTTGCCATTGTGTAGTTCGGCCAGTGAGAGCAGGTTTCTCGAATAGGTACTTCATCGGAACCATCCGTGCTAGAAGTAGAACGGCTTGGGATAACAGGTAGTGTCGAAGTCTTTGAGTATCCCACATGAGTGCTAGGCATGCCTTCTCCAAATGAGAGTAGCGCATCTCATAATCAGTTAACTTCTTGCTCAGGTAGTAGATGGCCTGCTCTCTTCTTCCTGTCTCATCATGCTATCCTAGCACACAACCCATGGAAAACTCTGTCATGGATAGGTACATTATCAGGGGTCTACCAGGTACAGGTGTTAGGCTATTTTAGATGCTTGCTGCTGACTTTATTGGAAACAGTGAGAAGAATGGGGTTAGTGAAAATAAATCAAAGGTGGATTGAAAACTATAGAGCAGGAAGTCTAAAAATACACAGACCTGCAAGATACAGTGCCTGTTGTAGCAAGTTTTATTAAGTAAGAGTTTGTCCCACAGGGAAAATTGAACTAAAGCTCCAAGGGAGCTATCTTTAGTAGGCCCTCCAAATCTGGCTACAGATCTGGTAATCCTAAATGGAAGGGGAATTAAGGTCACTATTGTCTACATCCTAAGATAACTTAATGCCTACGCTACAGAAATGGTTGAGAAGAATGATGGAGTGTGAGAAAATAAATATAAAAGGGTGAGAAGTAAGCTATTAGGTACAGATCTGATGGGTCTTATAACTCAGACTCAGATCTGCTGCTATAGAAATCATGTCCAATGGCTACATTATCACCAAAGAGGAGAAAGAATCCAACTCACCCCTATGCCATGATCCAATCCCTTAGGGCTATAACATGTCCACTTAAATGGTCACAGACTATCCAATAGGGGAACCACAGTCCAGAGATGGGTCAGAACAAGTTTATCATTATAGGCACTACTTCATGCAGGCTACCAGCTCATGAATCCATAGGAACCTCAACCTCTAAAGTTCTGTGTGAAGGGCTAAGCCTGCAATGTGCGCTAGCCTGGACGCACAAAACAAGCAAGAGTTTGAGTTCTAGCTTTTAGGCCTAGCTATTCACTACTTTAGAAAGACAGCAGTGAGCCAGTCAAAAGCCTACAATCTCTATAGCCAGATCAAATTTGCCATCTGATTGTGGGTCTATACATATATAGGGGAGTCTGTCTCTGCACAATCTCTCACAAGGCTACAAGCACAAGTGCATAGAAGAAGAATCTGTCTTAGATCTGTGGATTGGCCTCACCCTAGGGCAATAACTTGTCCACTTGAATGATCACAGACTATCCACAGAGGCTATCCTCCTCACAGAGGTCTGAGGTAGAACAAGAAGATTGCTGCCACCACCATGTTCACAAGGCTACCAACACAGGTTCTCATGGGGATTCAGATTTAATGGATCCTGTGGTGGGGCATAGGCCTGCAATGTGCCTAACCTGGACACACAGGGCTCTTGAATCTAAATAAATCCTTTAAAAACAATCCTCCATTGCTTACAATGCAACATAGCAATGGAGGATCTCAAGGCAGCAACCTTGTACAAAACAACCCTCAAAATTGAATCCCATACATGCATAAGATCCTATTATAAAACACCATTAAAACTGTTCCAAATAAACATACAAAGGCATAGCCAGCAAGTGCTAGACTATGGAGAGAATAAAAGGAAAAAAGAAACTACCTAAACCCTAACCTTAGCCTATTAGAATTCTACAGCTCATTCAAGAAGGAGTACAGAAGTCCCCTAAACCTAAACTAGGCTTAGGCTTATATAGCAGCCAACTGTGGGAGCATTAGGGTTAGGAAAACCCTAACTTTATCAATGCAATCATGGCCCATTTTTGTTCCTTGGATGCCTCGGGGAGTGTGCACAGAGATTGGAGCATTGGAGTGTGTGCCCTTATTGCTGGAAGTTCTCAGATTGCCCCTACAGAAGTGGGGAGAAGTTAAGACCCTGAGCCTCACTAGGTAGCAAGGATTTCCAGGTCTTGTCATGTGATAGAATTGGCATCGCGAGATTGAATTGACTTGAAGCTCTTGCAGTTGCGGGATTGATACTTTGGTCATCGCGAGAATGCTCTAGTCGTTGTAGGATTGAGCTTTTTATTTGAATAGCGCGAGAATTGTGCGCACGGTTCGTTCCTTGGTGAATCTCACGGATATCTTCGCAAAGAAGCAATGTGCATGGGCTTCTAGATCGCGCGAGCAGTTCCCTGAAGGTCTGTATCCCCCGACCACTACGTGATAGCTGCGAGCAGGAATGCCTGGAGCTCTCTCCTCAATGAATCGCACGAAGATTAAAAGCACCTTTCTTGGGCTGTGCGAGACTGCACGGGACTGCACGAGTGCTTATGATTGAACCTCATGAGAACTATGCAAAGTCTACTTTCTTGGCTCTTCTGTCATTCATCTGCGCGAGAACAGCGTGAGCAGTTAGTGTGCTGCCTTCAGAAACTCACGACAACTGCGTGAAGCCTTTTTCTCTGAAACAATTGAACCCTGCGACATCTGCATGAGGCTCACTTCTTGTCATTTTTCTGCTTTACTGTGCCTATGCTGTAGCCAATTCTCTGTCTGGGTCCAACCTCCTTTCTTCTGAAGAACTTTTGGGGCAACAGTAGGCTTCTTGGCATGGTTAAGGCCTTATCTATAGCTGCTGCTTATTACCTATAAGATGTGCTTAACACACATTTATTAAACGACTAAGGGTCTAACAGAGATTAAGCTAAGGGGTGAAAAGTGGTACTTTTCAGGTCTTAACACACCCCCAAACCTAATCTATTCTAGTCCCTTAGCAAAGCTTTAACTAATTAAATGCCACTTTTGTACGGATCACGGGTACATTTAGCATATGTACCAAGCCTTTTAAACCCCTAGGTGATCCCTACTAAAGGAGTGAAGTCTCCTGAGGGTTTTCAGTGAAGTTACCCACAAACTTCTCAAGAAAAATAGCTAACAGTGGTGCAGTCACTAGCAAAACAAATTTCAATGAATAAAGCATCAATCCACTTTCCTTTGGAGTTCAGAGGAAATTGTAGCAGTAAAGCAGGCCATTTAAAATTCAGAATTAGCATGTGTTTGCATCACCACCATTCATTTTACATTAGAAATTCAATGTGTAAGAATTAGTACCAAACTTGCCTTAAATTTAAAAATTAGGTTGGATACAACAACCCCAATAAGGTTAAAATTCAAACCCAATTCTCACTAGGGCTATCTCTCAACATTGACAATCTGAGGGTGTTCACATTCAAAACAGCTCAAGAGTAGTTACAGACCCCAAATGGGCCTACAAGCATGAGCATAGGCAAAGCTTCTAATTTCTTACATCCTCATGACTTTTCACCATAGATTGGACAGCTCCTCATCTCCACATGACAGCTCATTTCACTTTGGATATACAAGGTCTTTTTGAATGGGTTGTAATGTGGCTTATGGGTGAGGGATATAAAGAATCAAGGGGTAAAAGGGGAATCAAAATTAAGAAATCAGTAAGGTAAGAAGTGATTCATGACTTCACAACCTTCATTTCAGCAAAACTTCATCTTACTTGATATATTCCAAAATCAAAGTGGCCAACTGCTCCTCTTCTTTTCAATTTTCAGATGATGTTCTTCTCTAGACCTTTCTTTCTTTTTCTTTTTTTCATTTTTATTCAATATTTTTATGATTTTTATTATGAACTGCCACACAAATACCATTGATACACTGTTGTTCATAAGTTACTTTTCTTTACCTTCCACCAAATGTTGGATCACTCTCACTGTCTTTAACTCCTCCTTTACCTTATGAATTCTCAGAGTGAGGGTGAGGTTGAATCAGGTCAAGAGGTTAAGGTGCGAGTACTCTGGTGTTTATTAAAGAAGAATAGGACTTTCTGAGGCCCAAAGACTGTATACCAAAGGGTAGTTTTAAAAGGTTAGGTTTTCAGGCTCAAACTATCCAAATGAGGGCCTTGGATCTTTTCCTTAGTGTCATGAGTGCCGTCAATCAGTTTTGATTTGGAGGTGCCTAACTTCTAGTGAAAAGGTCTTGACTCAATTAGTCCTTAGAGCATAAATAATGCCAAAAACACTCTTCAAAAGAAAATGATGGGCCCAAATCTCACTAGGTATGGTCCTCAACTTAACCCATGGGGTGTATTTTCACCTGTTTCTCTCCTCTTAGGTTCACTAAATATTAACTGAAAAATTTTCTGATGCTAGCTTCATGGTGGTGTCAAGATTTTAACATTTTCAGTTTTGAAAAATCTGCAAAAATATTTTAATTTTTCACAAATTTTCTCATTGCAGTAAGTTAGGTGGAAATTGACTTTATTCATGCTAGTTACACCACCATTAAACTATTATATTGGCAGCCCTACCCTGCCACACCCCCAAATCATGTGGAGCAGTGTCCTCACTAGTTCAAAGGTGAGAAAGTGCAAGGTAATAGTCAGGAACAAAAAGGTAAACACACACAGATCAAATACACAAAGCAAAATACAAAAAGAAATTCTATTAATTTAGAAAGAAATGTACAACTATTATTGAAATGACAAGAAAAAAAATAGTGGAAAGGAAAGAAAAGCCTAAGTACAATCTATTCTAAGAGGAGGAGGACTCGAAATCTGAATCTGTGAACCAGTCCCAACCCATCTGTTTTGCATGTTTCCTCATTTCAGCTTTGCTCTCAGAACTGGGCTTGGACTTGGTTCTATCTGAGGGAGCTTTGGTCTTTTTCTTCCAAGCATTCTTCTCAGTTGGGCACTTTTTCTTTGCTGCCTTGGTTTCTTTGGTTGTGGTGGTTTCTTCATGGTTGGAGCTTTTAGTGCCCTCACCCTCATTTTTCTGATTTTGGGTTCAGGAGGGATCATAGGGGATTTTCCTTTTTCTTGCTCAGTTGGGGCTACTGGGGACTTCCCTTGGGCAGGCTGGCCAAGTGGTTATGCCTCCTAAGACTGGGCAGCTGGCACTTTGCCAATTTTAATAGAGGCTACTGTGGAAGCAGTCCTCTTAGCAGTGACTTTCCTTTGTTTAGGATAAGTTTGCTCAGTAGGATGTGCAGTAGGAGTTCGGGTAGGTTGAGGCTTCTCAGTAGGGGGTGCAGCAGGAGACTTCCCTTTATTTGGATGGCCAAGTGGTTGTGCCTCCTCATACTGGGCAGCTGGGGTTTGAGAAGGTTTAGGCTCAGGTTCTGGCATGAGTACAGAGAGTGGGGTGGGCTACTGAGCTACAGTTCTGGCAGCAGCCAATGCGGCTTCCAAAGAGGCTATCTAAATTTTAGCTTTGAGGAGGTCAGTGTCATGGATTTCCTTTTGGAGTCGGAAGATTTTCTGGGCATTGTGGAGTCTCTTTGAAAACATCCTGGCCTTCATCCTCTCCACATTGGTGTTTGCCTTCTCTAGCTCCAAATTCATCTGATGATAAGCGGCCATGGTCTTTGCCTTCTCATAGGCCTCCAAGAAGTTGGTCCACCCAAGTGAAATACCCAGTAGTTGATTTCTATGGGCTTCCTCAATTTCACTAAGCTGCTGCAGCAGGGGGTTCTCTATGGATTGTCTAAGTTGGGCCATTCCCCTCAGGACATCCCTCTTATGGTAGGGATTGTCTCTCATGGCATGGAGGATAGTGAGGTAGGGAGGGATATAAAAGGAGTGTTTGGGTGCGATGGGAAGAGAGGAAGTGGAAGAAGCAAAATATGATTGGTCCTGGGTGGGGGAAGTAGAGTTATCAGTGGGTAAGTCTAGTTGTTGGGGGATGGTAACAGGTTCTAGGTCTGTTTGGGTCTGTTTGTCAGTGAATGTTGGAGGGTGTAGGATAAGAGGTGGGATTAAAGGCATGGGGGGGGAAAGAAAATGAGGTAGGCTCACTAGGAGTAGGGGGTGATGGGAGAGGGAAAAAGAGGATGGTGAAAGGGATGAAAGAGAATGGTTGGGTTGTGGTGTCAGGGCTGGGAGGGGAAAGGAACAGGGGGGTTTGAGTGGATTGTTGAGGGATGGGTGGGTTTTTCAAAGTGTGAAGTGTTGATTTAATGGAAGTGAGTTCTGTTTGCATCTGGTCCTGTGTGTGTAGTGGTGGATAGTTGGGATTGGATGTCTTGGATGAGGGAGAGGATGAGTGTCAGTGTGTCTGGGTTGGGAGGTTGAGATTGTGTAGAAGATGGCACAGGTTGAAATGGTGATGAATGGGCATGATGGAAAGTGGAAGGAGGAGGAGAGTAGGGTTCTGGTGAGTGATGTGGTGATGTGGTTGGTGAGTCCGGGAGGGAGGTGTAGTGGGTGGGCATGGTGTCAAGGAAACTAGCCATAAAGGCTTGGAATCCTGTGGTTGTGTTAAGGTTGAGGTCTACGTCTATGAATGGGGATGTAGTAGGCATGGCAGGAGTGGTGTCTTCTTCAATGTGAGGTGTGTCAGTGGGGATAAAAGGGATTATGGGTGGTATCTCGGAGATGGTGGGGGTTGTCTCAGTGGTTTTCCTTTTCTTGTAGAAAATGAGTGGGGCGCTGTGTTGTTGTTCTAAGTGTGCATGATTTATTTGCGTTTTGAAAACAGATTTAAAGAATAAGAAAATATCAGCACAGTTAGAACATAATTAGCCTGCAAGATCAGGGCCAATTGTAGCAAGTTTTAAATGTAAGTGAGTAAAAGATCGTCCACAGGGAATTGATTTAAAATTTAAGATAAACCTCCAGATCTGAGCTACCAGATCTGGCCTCTGATCCTATCTACAAAGCACATAAGATGGGAGGTTAAATTTGTCACGTTAACTAAATAATAAAAAGTAAAAATTAAACTAAATGATCCAGATCCGAGTTGGGGAAACGTTTGTGGTAAACTTATATAAAAAATGGAGAAGTAATATCTAACTTTGATTTGGTCTTTGAAATCTAATGAGAATAACTGCAGCTCAACAGAGGTTATCCAATCTTCATCTGGCTATAAGCACAGATGTAAGAGAGATAAATCTAATTCAAGGATTAGGCTTACACTTATGGCTATGGTCTGTCCACTTTAATGGCCACAAACCATCCAATAGTCTTTAACCAAATCCTCAATTTAGAACAGGAAACATCACTACAAATACCGTAAGAGATTAGGTTACCAACACTAATTCTCACAAGATTAATGAATCAAGGGAAATTGCATGCAAAACAATGAATCTAAAGGAGTCTAATGTACTGAGGAGATCAGAGGGAACCCTTGACATGAGTCCAATGGAGAATGCATAGTTTACAGCAACCTTTTAAAATCCACCGTTACAATTACGAACCTGACAACTTAAACTCTCAGTTGCGGTCTTGAATACAACTCTCTTTTGAATTACAGAAATGTCTCACAGCTCTCAAATGCAAGTACAAAGTAGGCTATTACAAGGATTGCAGACAAGCTGTCTGGCTGGGAAATGGGGGATTTAGAAATGAAACTCAAAATCTGGATACCCAAATTGGGCAAATGGTTCGTCTATTTATAGTTTTCCCTAAGCCAGCTCAAATGTGTATCAACCAATCAGAATTGGATAGATCTGTATCAACCAATAGGAGTCGAGCACCAGGATCCAGATCTGTTCTGGCCAATCAGAACTGCTTGATCTGGTTCAGCCAATCAGGCAACGGCGCTAAAAACTTGTTGTTCTAAGTGTGCATGATTTATTTGTGTTTTGAAAACAGATTTAAAGAATAAGAAAATATCAGCACAGTTAGAACATAATTAGCCTGCAAGATCAGGGCCAATTGTATCAAGTTTTAAATGTAAGTGAGTAAAAGATCGTCCACAGGGAATTGATTTAAAATTTAAGATAAACCTCCAGATCTGAGCTACCAGATCTGGCCTCTGATCCTATCTACAAAGCACATAAGATGGGAGGTTGAATTTGTCACGTTAACTAAATAATAAAAAGTAAAAATTAAACTAAATGATCCAGATCCGAGTTGGGGAAACGTTTGTGGTAAACTTATATAAAAAATGGAGAAGTAATATCTAACTTTGATTTGGTCTTTAAAATCTAATGAGAATAACTGCAGCTCAACAGAGGTGATCCAATCTTCATCTGGCTACAAGCACAGATGTAAGAGAGATAAATCTAATTCAAGGATTAGGCTTACACTTATGGCTATGGTCTGTCCACTTTAATGGCCACAAACCATCCAATAGTCTTTAACCAAATCCTCAATTCAGAACAGGAAACATCACTACAAATGCCGTAAGAGATTAGGTTACCAACACTAATTCTCACAGGATTAATGAATCAAGGGAAATTGCATGCAAAACAATGAATCTAAAGGAGTCTAATGTACTGAGGAGATCAGAGGGAACCCTTGACATGAGTCCAATGGAGAATGCATAGTTTACAGCAACCTTTTAAAATCCACCGTTACAATTACAGAGCACAGCTTAAACAGCTCTCAGATTTGCAGTCTTGAATACAACTCTCTTTTGAATTACAGAAATGTCTCACAGCTCTCAAATGCAAGTACAAAGTAGGCTATTACAAGGATTGCAGACAAGCTGTCTGGCTGGGAAATGGGGGATTTAGAAATGAAACTCAAAATCTGGATACCCAAATTGGGCAAATGGTTCGTCTATTTATAGTTTTCCCTAAGCCAGCTCAAATGTGTATCAACCAATCAGAATTGGATAGATCTGTATCAACCAATAGGAGTCGAGCACCAGGATCCAGATCTGTCGCCAATCGAAGCGCTTGATCTGGTTCAGCCAATCAGGAAACAGAGGCATTAATTCTGTTATGCATTTTGAAAGTTTGTTAGAGTTTCTAGAAGTTCCCGCCAAGTAATTTCATCTTTGGGTGTTCACATGGGGTGGAATATGCCTTTGGTTCATGCTCAGAATCTTTCAGAATGTCTCTAGGCTTTTCAATGCATTGGGGCGCGTGCAGTAGATTACTGAATTGCCCTTGTTAAAGCTGCGAATCTCCAGAATGCCTTTTCGCAGAGTTCAGGGGCCTTGTCGCAAAGTTCAATGACTTCTGAAGCTCTGTTCGCAAAGTTCAATCTTCTTTTGGAGATGTTCAGATGCTCTTCGAAAGCTACACCTGGAGTTTTAGTCCTTTTCGCAGAGTTTAGGGGCCTTTTCGCAAAGTTCAATGACTTCAAGCTCGTTAGTTCAATCTTCTTTTCGAGGAGTGTTTTCTTCTTTTCGCAAAGTTCAAGGTTCTTTCTGAAAGTGTAAGTTCTTCTTGAAAAGAACTCAGAGTGCATTTCTCTGTTCGAAATGTTCCTCCGCTTCTCTTCTGTGTCTTTGCCTCTTCTATTTAGACCTTTCCACAGCTGATGAGGTTGTTTCTTCACTTCCTTCCTTTGGACTGACATGGATTGTCATCTTTTTGGCACTTTTGAGCTACTTTTATGGTTAAGCGTGTCTTTATTGTTAGCTGCAACATAGGCACTTAAAATACTTATTTAGTTCTCTCAAGGGTCTATCAAGGCCCAGATTAAGGGGTGAAAAATGGTATTTTCCAGTTCTCAACGCGCTGTCAGATTTATGTGAAGATGATGGGGGTATTGGGGCTGTGTATTGAGGTAGGGTAGGGGATGGTGAGGGGCTGAAATGGGGGGTGGTCTCCTCCCAGGTACCAATCACAGGAGAAAGGAGTGTGGGCATGGATAATGAAGACAGCGGAGGGTGAGAGAGAGCTGGAGTAGGAGATCCTAGAGTAACAGTTGGGGGGGATGTGGGGGCTGCTGCAGCAGTGTTAGCGACACGCTTTGGAATCTCCTCTGTAGTAACAGGGGTGGGCCTTGTAACAGCTGCTTCTTCTTCTTGGTTGGGGGGGCTTGAGCCTCAGCCTTGTTCTTCTGGGTCTCCATCAGGCTCCTGCTGATTCCCCATTGCCTCTTGGCAAAAGTTGTCAGGCCAAGGGTGGTAGTCTCCACTATTTTTACTATCTTGTACCCCCCCCTTAGAAACAGTTTGGTGACGACTCTGACATAGGGGAGTGTGTGTGGCTTCTTGTTCTGCCCTAATTTTTCCACCAAATCCTTCATTGCTTCAAAGATTAATTAGGTTGCATGGAAGTCATGGCCCAGAGAGAACGAGTAGACAACATCAGCAATAGGAGCTCTCCTCTCCTGCTGATGGCCTGAGCAATAGATGTTCTTTCTCAGGACCTGGTCAATGAAAAGGAGTCTAGGCTCCAACTCTCTTCTTCTGATAGAATCCCTTGAGTCCTTTAATCCTCTAGTCAGAGCCCTTACAATTGTATCAATTGAGGCACTCAGGGGGGGCCATATCCACAGCTAGGGTCAAATGCGGCTGGGATGCCCAATACCTCTGCAATCACCTTGGGGCTAATTAACATTTCGAAATCATCAATCAACACAAGTAGACCTACTTGTCCATCTTTGTCCTTGGTGACACTGATGTGTTGGTAAAAGAGTTGCACTAGCCTAGGGTAGGCTAGTGCTGGAATTCCTCTCATCAAGGGTGTCAGGCCAGCCTTGCTCATAAATTGAATGGCAGGGGCAGAGAGAGGCTCCTTCTCAAAGAAGGGCAGGTCGAAAGCTGTCTCAGGCTCCAAGGAGATTGAAGCCATGAGCTCAGAGGGTATAGAAAACTCAGGGGTTGGCTCCTCCACCTCCTCAACCACTTCCTTCCCTTTTTTCAGTGCCTTGGAAGTCTTGACCTTAGCAGCAGGCTTAACAGGGGCCTTATCCTTGCCCCTTTTCTTTGGTGCACTCTTAGGGGCCATTCCAAACTTTACTTTTAAAAATAAAAATGGGGGACTAAGATCTGAGTGCTTACCCTAAAATTGTAGGGTTTGGTTCGATTTGACGCATAGTGCACCACGAGATCTCTGAGCAGAGGGCAATTAATGGGGATGACGTTAGGAACAAATCTGTAGATTCCTGGTGTGAATGATGGGTTGTAGGATGGACGCTAGAGGAGAGAGGGAGAAGAGTGCCGGAAGCTAGGGTTTCACTGGATGGAGAAGGAAGAGAGATTACTAGAAAGGGAGATAATGCGGGGTTAAAATACTTGTCGCTAAGCTTGGCGTGCTTTGGAAATATCTGGTCGTGGGATTGGAAATGAAACTTAGCGAAGGTGTAATTCAACTTGGATTGCGCGAGAGTCTCCCAGGTTTACCTTGGAGTGCGCAACAGCTATTGAAGGGTTCAATGTGAATTGCGCGAGAGTCACTCAGGCCTCCTTTTGGACCCAGCGACAGCAAAGTATTAAACAGAGAGCTTGTGCTCTTCATTCTGCCATTTCCATTTGTGTTGTGGCTAAATCTTAGGCACGACTCACCACCAGGGGTACCCACTGACACATTAAAATCAACCATCCAAGCATAGACAATAAAAATCACCATCCAACATTATGCATTCAAGCAAAAACCATCAATTCAAGAGCAGTAATCATCAAACCAAGCATAAAGAAATCAGACCAGACAGGTCCAGATTCAAGTGGGGTCACTAAAATTTCCTAGAGAATTTGAACAAAAGAAAGCAAGACAAATCTAATAAAACCAAAGTACATATGATACAATATTGACAGACCTATGGATCAGTTTAATGAAGGATCCCCCTTGAAAGTTAATGGTGTCCATGGGTTCAGCAGGTTTTTTGAAACAAGGCTTAAGCCTCTGACCATTCACCTTCAAGGTTTTCCCAGACTTGGGATCCTTGATTTCCACAACACCAAATGGGAAAACACTCATGACAATGTAGGGACCTTCCCATCTGGATTTCAGTTTGCCAGGAAAAAATTTAAGTTTAGAGTTAAACAACCAAACCTTATCACCAGCCATGAAGCTCTTTCTTAACAAACCCTTGTCAAAGAAAGCCTTGGACCTCTCCTTGTATATCCGATCATTGGCATATGCATCCATCCTAAGCTCATCCGGTTCTGACAGCTGCAGCGACTTGTGATAACCAGCAGAAGTTAGGTCTAGATTTAAATTTTTTTATGGCCCAATAGGCCCTGTGTTCTAACTCTACTAGGAGATGGCAAGCCTTGCCATAAACCAGTCTGGATGGGGACATCCCAATGGGAGATATTGATGTATTTATCCCTCCGAGATCCTCAATGGTCCAGCCAATTGCCTTTTTGTGCTTCCTCAAGATTGTTAGTAATTCTTCCTCTTGCTCATTGGTAAGAGAGGAGGAGATAATTACAGGAAGTTTTTCACCTTTCTCCAGGAAGGCATATTTCAATATTTCCGTAAGCTTTTAGAGATCCAGATCAAGGGTTTGTTGGGTGGATGGCAGGATTTGTGCTTTATTGGTTTGAGGAAGAGGCAGCAATGTAGGTTTTCAAATGGAATGTTGCACTAAGTCACAGAAGACTTAAATGTGGTCATGTCTTATGGCATAACAGTTGGGCTTCCTTCCTCTACCATGTCCCAAACTTCAATTAAACTTGTGACAATGTTGCCCCACTCCAGCAGAGTGGGCAATTCTTCTTCAACAACTTCCTCTAGTACATCCACTGTAAAGCTTTACTCATTGTCTAGATGGGGGTACTTTGTACTGGTGTACACCTTCAGTTTAACCTTCATATGTCCGAAAGTTACCTCCATGATCTCTGACCTGCATTGAATGCCAACATTGGCAGTGGCCAAGAATGGCCTGCCGAAAATAACAAGTATAGGGGATGTACTCTTGTTGCAGCCCATGTCCAAAACAAGGAAGTCTGTAGGATAAAAGAACTTGTCCACCCCCACTAAGACATCCTCAACCACTCCCATAGGTCTCCTTTCAGACCTATCAGCCATTAATAGCACAATGGGGGTGGGTTTTAGCTCCCCCAAACCTAGCTGCTGATACACTGTATGGCAGTAGGTTTACACTGGCTCCAAGGTATAGAAGGGCCCTTCCAATTGTGTGGTCTCCAATTATGCATGGAATAGTGGGTATCCCTGGGTCTTGCAACTTCTCTGGCATTGTCATCTTTAATACAGAATTAACTGTATCTGTTGTAAAGACCTTTTTGGACAAATGGCCTCTAGCTTCTCTTCTCTGGGTACAAAGGTCTTTCAGAAATTTGGCATAGGCTGAGACCTGTCTAATTGCATCAAGCAGGGGTAAATTGATTTTTACCTCCTTAAAAGTCTTCATCATCTCCTCTATCTGTACATTCCCCTTATCAAAAGGGGCAGGGCCACTCAAAGCTTGAGGAAATGGCAACTGAGGTACTTCCGGTTCCTCATCTGCAAGACTATGACTAAACTTTTTTTTTTTTTTTTCATCTTTTATTTCCTGCTGAGGCTCAACTACAACCTCTTTATTTTTCCCTTGTTGTAGGGTAGCAGGCAACTCTTTGCTCTGTACTCTAACAAATTCTTTTTTACATTCATTTGAAAATTCCTTGGAAATGACCTCTCCTTGTTCCTTTCCAACCTGGTTGTCTACCAACCTGTCAGACCTTAGGGTTGTAATGGCATTAGCTCCCTCAAAACTTGAGGAATCTTCTCCAATTGGATATTGGCCCATAGGGTTGGCCACTGGCTGGCTTGGCAACCTGCCCTCTTCTCTTTTGGCCAAGGCATTCAATATTTGGCCTAGTTGTTCTTTCATTTTCTTTATGCTTTGACTATGAAAAGTTACAGTCTGAGTCAAGACTCTAAGACTTTGCAATGAGGTCAAAACTTGGTCCTCGAAAGAAGCATTTTTAGACTGAGGTGGGGGAAATACCAATTGATTTTACTGCTGGGGCAGCTGTTGATGTTGGAAATTTGACCTTGGGGCATATCCCTGGTTAAATTTCTGTTGTGGCCTTTGAGGTAAGGCCAACATTTGTTGTGGCTGCATGTAATTCTCTTATCTCCACCTCAAATTTGAGTGGCCTCTCTACTGGTAACTAGCATTTTGGTGCTGGTATCCAAATGGCTGTTTGTTGTAGCCAACAGATTGTTTTGGCCAAATGATTGGGCAACAGCAACTTGTTCCATCACATACTGAGGATATTTCCCTGCAGATGGGCACTCTTCCACTGTGTGTTGTGGAGATTGGCATATTAGACATGCCTCCATCAGCTGTGCAGCCAATCTGGGTTGCACCACAGTTAGTAGTTTATCAAACTTATCAGAAAAATTGTCCATCTGCATTCTCAGGTCATTATACCCAGTTACTTCATACATCTTTCCTTTGGAAGTTTCAGCAAGCCCCAACTTAGGAGAAGGCTCTTGAATAGTTCATGACGAGGTCATCTTCTGGAAAGCATTTTCGCTGATGACCTCGAACAAGTCCCATGCTTCATCAGTTGTTTTATGCACGTAAGTTCCACCACAAGATGCATCTACCATGTCTCTACTTTTCTCATCAATCTCATTATAGATGCTCTGGACAAGCTGCCAGTCAAGGATCTTGTGGTGGGGACATTGTTTGAGCATCTCCTTAAATCTGTCCCATGATTGATTAAAATCTTCAGTTGGGGATTGGACAAAAGCAAGTATTGTTTTCCTCAATTGGTTGGTTTTTGTCTTTGGGAAGAATTTGGTCAAAAATCTTGTCTGGAGGTCTTTTGAAGAAGTGATGGTGTTGTTTGGGAGAGTAGCTAACCAGGTGCTGGCCCTATCCTTTAGGGAGAAAGGAAAGAGCATTAATCTGGTGGCTTCTGATACCAAACCAGCAATGGAGAATGTTGTGCACAGGGCCAAAAATTGATCAATGTGTTTGTAGGAGTCTTCCCTGCTGAGCGCATGGAAAGAGGGAAGCATTTGGATGATGGAGGTTTTAATCTCATAGTTTCCATGAACATCTGGGAATTGAATGCTGAATGGGGAATTATAATCATCAGGAGCATTCAATTCCTTCAATGTTCTGGGTTGCTCTTCACCCATGACTGCTGTCTCAGTTTTAGTAAGGAGGTCAACTGTGATGTGTCTGGGCCTTCTTGGTCTTCTGCCCCTTTCTATCTCAGGGTTAGGAGGCTCTAATGTGGGACTACGGGATCTCCTTCCTAACATGCACACACAGCAACAGCAGGGAAGACTACTTGCAGACGCATTGTAATTAAAAAAATTACAACTATCCTAATCAACTGCTATGGAATTTTCAAAGGAGAAATAGACTGAGTTTTTGAGGGTTAGAGAAGTGCAAACAGAGGTAGCTAGACTCTCAGTGCAGTTCAACATTCCTTCTCTGCTACTGTCCAGATTTGCAAGAAAAATTCCAAATGTAAATCAGCAGTATCAATTATTCATAAACACAACTACCAAAGAATCAAAAAATACAAAAATCTAGGGTGTACTAATAGATCAAGATTCCCCGGCAATAGCACCAAAAACTTGTTAGGCTATTTTAGATGCTTGCTGCTGACTTTATTTGAAACAGTGATAAGAATGGGGTTAGTGAAAATAAATCAGAGGTGGATTGAAAACTATAGAGCAGCAAGTCTAAAAATACACAGACCTGCAAGATACAGGGCCTATTGGAGCAAGTTTTAATAAGTAACAGTTTGTCCCACAGGGAAAGTTGATCTAAAGCTCCAAGGGAGCTATCTTTAGTAGGTCCTCCAAATCTGGTTACAAATCTGACAATCCTAAATGGAAGGGGATTTAAGGTTATTATTGTCTACATCCTAAGGTAACCTAATGCCTAAGCTACATAAATGATTAAGAAGAATGATGGAGTGTGAGAAAATAAATATAAAAGGGTAGAAGTAAGCTATTAGGTACATATCTAATGGGTCTTATAACTCAGACTCGATCTGCTGCTATAGAAATCCTGTCCAATGGCTACATTATCACCAAAGAGGAGAAAGGATCCAACTCACCCCTGTGCCATGATCCAATCCCTTATGGCTATAACCTATCCACTTAAATGGTCACAGACTATCTAATAGGGGAACCACAGTACAAAGATGGGTCAGAACAAGTTTATTATTATAGGCACTACTTCATCCAGGCTACCAGCTCAAGAATCTATAGGAACCTCAACCTCTAAAGTTCTGTGTGTGGGGCTAGGCTTGCAATGTGCACTAGCCTGGACACACAAAACCAATAATAGTTTGAGTTCTAGCTTTTAGGCCTAGCTGTTCACTGCTTTAGAAAGACAGCAGTGAGCCAATCACAAGCCTACAATCTCTATAGCTAGATCAGATCTGCTATCTAATGGTGGGTTTATACAAATATAGGGGAGTCTGTCTCTGCATAATCTCTCACAAGGCTATAAGCACAAGTGCGGAGAAGAAGAATCTATCTTAGATCTGTGGATTGGCCTCACCCTAGGGCTATAACCTGTCCACTTGATTGGTCAAAGACTATCCACAGAGGTTATCCTCCTCACAGAGGTCTGAGGCAGAATAAGAAGATTGCTGCCACCACTATGTTCACAAGGCTACTAGCACAGGCTCCCATGGGGATTCAGATTTATTGGATCCTGTGGTGGGGCATAGGCCTGCAATGTTCCTAACCTGGACACACAGGGCACTTGGATCTAAATAAATCCTTTAAAAACAATCCGCCATTGCTTACAATGCAACATAGTAATGGAGGATCTCAAGGCAGCAGCATTGTACAGAACAACCTTCAAAATTCAATCCTATACATGTATAAGATCCTATTTTAAAACACCATTAAAACTGTTCCAAATCAACATACAAAGGCATAGCCACCAAGTGCTGGACTATGGAGAGAAGAAAAGGGAAAAAAAAGCTACCTAAACCCTAACCTTAGCCTATTAGAATTCTACAGTTGATTCAAGAAGGAGTACATAAGTCTCCTAAACCTAAATTAGGCTTAGGGTTATATAGCAGTTAGCTGTGGGAGCATTAGGGTTAGGAAAACCCAAATTTTATCAATGCAATCGTGACCCATTTCTGTTCCTTGGATGCCTCAGGGCATGCGCACGGAGATTAGAGCATTGGAGTGCATGCCCTAGTTGCTAGAAGTTCCCAGATTGCCCCTGCAGAAGTGGGGAGAAGTTAAGATCCCGAGCCTTGCTAGGTAGCAAGGATTTCTAGGTCTTGTTGCGTGATAGAATTGGCATCGCGGGATTGAATTGACTTGAAGCTCTTATAGTTGTGGGATTGATACTTTAGTCATCGCGAGAATGCTTTGGTCATCGCGGGATTGAGGTTTCTATTTGAATGGCGCGAGAATTGCGGGCGTGGTTCGTTCCTTGGTGAATCTCGTAGAGATCCTTGCGAAGAAGCAATGTGCATGGGCTTCTGGATCGCGAGAGCAGTTCCCTGAAGGTCTATATCCTGCGGCCACTACGCGACAGCTGCGCGCAGGAATGCCTGGAGCTCTCTCGTCAGTGAATGGTGCAAAGATTAAAGGCACCTTTCTTGAGTTACGCGAGAGCTTATGACTGAGCCTTGTGAGAACTGTGCGAAGTCTACTTTCTGGGCTCTTCTATCATTCATCTTGCGAGAACAGCGCGAGCAGTTGTTGTGCTGCCTTCAGAAACTCGGGACAACTGCACGAAGCCTTTTTCTCTGAAACAATTAAACCCTGTGACATCTGCATGAGGCTCACTTCTTGATATTTTTCTACTTTGCTGTGCCTATGCTGCAGCCAATTCTCTGTCTGGGTCTAACCTCCTTTCTTCTGAAGAACTTTTGGGGCAACAGTAGGCTTCTTGGCATGGTTAGGGCCTTATCTGCAGCTACTGTTTATTACCTACAAGATGGGCTTAACACACATTTATTAAATGACTAAGGGTCTAACAAAGATTAAGTTAAGGGATGAAAAGTGATACTTTTTAGGTCTTAACAATAGGTGGTACCAATACTGGAGGATTTAGGAGGTAACCCTTGATTTTGTCAAATGCAGCTTGGCAGTCATCATTCCACTCAACTGGTGAATCCTTTCTTAGTAGTTTAAAGATCGGTGCGCATATCGTTATCAACTATGTAATGAACCGACTAATGTACTGGATTCTGCCTAAAAAGCCTCTGACCTCCTTCTCGGTAGATGGTGGTGGCATTTCAATGATGGCCTTGATCTTGGTCGGTTCGACCTCAATCCCTCTCCTACTGACAATAAAGCCTAATAGTTTTCTTGACATAGCGCCGAACGCACACTTTTGGGGATTCAACCGCAATCTATACTTTCTCAACCTCTCGAACAGCATCTGAAGGTTTACTAAGTGGTCGTCCCTTTTCGAAAATTTAGCAATCATATCATCGACATACACTTCTATCTCTCGGTGCATCATGTCGTGGAATAGGGCCATCATTGCTCTCTGGTAGGTTGCCCCAACATTCTTGAGCTCGAATGGCATCACCTTGTAGCAAAAGGTACCCCAAGGAGTGATGAACGCAGTCTTTTCTCGGTCGGCCTTTGCCATCCTAATTTGATTGTAGCCCGAGAATTCGTTCATGAATGAGACCATTTCGTGCTTAGCAGTGTTATCGACCAAGATATCGATGTGGGGTAATGGAAAGTCATCCTTAGGGCTCACCTTGTTGAGATTTCAGAAATCAATGCACATTCAAACCTTTCCATCTTTCTTTGGTACGGGCATGATATTGGTCAGCCACTGCGGGTACTTGGATACTATGAGAAACCCTGCATCATACTGCTTAATGACGTCGTCCTTCACCTTCAACACCCATTCAGGTTGAGGCGTCTCAGCTTCTGTTTAACCGGCTTAAAATTAGGGTAAAGTGGCAGCTCATGCTCAACCAGATCAGTATCCAAACCAGGAATGTCTTCATACGACCATGCAAAGACATCTTGGTATGACCGAAGGAAGTCTATCATACCCTTTCTCTCTATAGGGGACAGCGATGTTCCGATTTTGGTGATTCTAGGAGCCTCCTTGGTGCCCAAATTGACGTCCTTTGTCTCTTCGACGATCAGGGCCGATCCATGCTCAAAATTAGCAAATTGTTTGAGGAGCTCATTGGGGAGCTCATCGATTTTACCTTCCTCATCCAGACTCGTGACTCCTACCTCTTCTTGCATTTCTATAGGAAAGGGGTCGGCTTCACGTGGGACGGGTATTACGACATCATTTTTAATTTTATTGGAAATTTTAAAGGAAAATATTTTAGGAATTTATATTTTATTTTTCTTATGATTTTTTGCAATTTTTCAAAGGTTAGCCCCCGGCGAGGTGGATCTCTATATATACAGGGTAGAGTGTCCCAGAGGCTAACCTCACTTTTTACAGGTTTTTTTTTTTGGAGAGCCGGTATCGTATTCATGGTTTTTAGTGGCTCCCAGGAGTTGGAGCAAAGATGCCCAGTTACTTACCAGTGAGGCCTGACCTTTACCCTTTTGGTTGGAAACGACATCGGTAGGCTCTTGCAATTCCTCCCTCAGCATGTTTACGGAGGGATCCTCTGGGACCCTGTCCTTTATGGTTAGGATGGGCCCAAATTGGCTGGTGCTAGAGTGACGGGTGGATCGGAGGATCTCTTCCTCAAATAAGGAGAGGGCGGCTAAGTCCACCTTGAGGTCTGGGGGGATGATGTAAGGGTTGGTGGGATGGGCAGAAACAGGCTTATGTGGGGTTACCCTTGTCTCCCCATTCAGATCAATCTTTACCACCCCGACGCTCACAAAGGTTTGACGGATGTGGGGTCGGGCAGGAGTTTCTTCTTCCAGGTTGATTCCTCTGGCCCTGGTGACTGCTACGGCTCTTATCTTTTCCTTGGCCTCTCTGACTTCTTCTTCAAGGGGCCTATAGCCCAGGCTAAATTTGGTTTTCTGCCCCTTAGCCTTGACGGGGTATCTTCTTCCTTGATGGCGTGGGCTCAGCCCTTTCCCTTTTTGGTGGCCCCATTTGTGGAGCATGAACACAGCTGCATCCATTCCTACCCCAGTTTTGGCAGGGTTTTTTTAGGCGACTTGATGGTAACGGCTGAAAAGTCATACTCAAATCGATGCAGATCGGTGTCATCTATTGTATGCGTCATGTTAAGCACTTTCAAATTCTCAATAAGTAGAGGGCTCCACTCCCTATCTTCTCTGCTCTCACCTACGATGGTGACGATTCTTTTGCCTGAGATGAATCAGAGTTTTTGGTGTAGAGTTAATGGTATTGCCCCGATCTCATGTAGCCATTGCCGGCCCAATAGTAGATTAAACGTAGACTTGATGTCCATCACCTGAAAGGGGACGGTGAAGGTTTACGGCCCAATGATCAGGTTGAGGTCTAATTCTCCTATAATTTCTCTCCTGGTGTTATTGAATCCCTTGGCGCTTGATATGGATGGCCGAAAGGTGTTGGGGTTCACACCGATTTTGATTGATGTCCTTAGAGGGCATACGTTCAATGCCAACCCGTTCTCTTTTAAGACCAACGGCACCACCAGGTTCCCTACTTCCACTGTTAAGGGGCTTAGAGTGGTTGTTCCCCTCAAGCGGCAGATCTGCATCAGTGAATGAGATGGCATTTGGGGCCAATACTTGCTCGATTATTTCTCCCACTTCATATTGGGTTACGTGGGCAGAAACATGTGCGTCTTTGAGTGCTCCCATTAAGGCTTGAAAGTGGAGCGTGGACGTGATTAACAAATCCCACACAGTAATATGTGCGGGTCTTCTCTTGAGCTGTGTCTTCAACACATGCTCTCTGGCCATTCTCTCAAAGGGGTTCCCTGCAGCCTGCTCGTTCTTCTTCTCTTCTCCTCTTACGGCCCCCGATGCTTCTGGCTGTGTAGAAATCCTTCTAGATTAGGTAATAAATTCAAAAGTCTCCTCTCAGTTGCAACCAACATTCATATCCATCTGTTTAAAGATTAACGGCACTTGATGCGAGTTATAGGCAGGTTTTGGGATGAGCAAGGGAGTGCATGGTGATTCTGGGGAGGATTGGGCTGGGTATGTCGAATTCTCGGGTCCGACCAGGTTGACTCGAATAGGGGGCGGAATGGTAGTGGCGGGAATTGGTGGGGTTGAACTGATGGGTGCGGAGGGGGCTTGTACCGGCATTACCGGGGCGTGGTAAGACCAGTGGTGATTGGGAGCGGGTGATAAGAGGAGCGGGTGAGGTGCTGTTTGTTTGGGTCGAGGTGGTGCTGGATTGGTTGCAAAAATGCAAAGGGATGGTGGGGATGTGACCGGGATGGAATGACTGGGAGACGTTAGAGGTGCAGGTGGAGCGGGGTGATAGGGATATGAAGAGTTTGTATATGGGGTGGCATGGTGGGGCAACGATGGGTTTGTGGATAAAATGGGGTAAATTGGGGATGATGGGGCTGTGCATGGAGCGGTATGATTGGGATATGATGAGGTAGTGGATGGAGCAGAAGGGTATTGTTAGGCTATTTTTAAGTGCTTGCTACTGACTTTATTGGAGACAGTGATAAGAATGGGGTTAGTGAAAATCAAAGGTGGATTGAAAACTACAGAGCAGTAAGCTAAAAAATACACAGTCCTGTAAGATACAGGGCCTGTTGTAGCAAGTTTTAATAAGTAAGAGTTTGTCCCACATGGAAAGTTGATCTAAAGCTCCAAGGGAGCTATCTTTAGTAGGCCCTCCAGATCTGGCAACAGATCTAGCAATCCTAAATGGAAGGGGATTTGAGGTCACTATTATCTAAATCCTAAGGTAACCTAATGCCTAAACTTCAGAAATGGTTGAGAAGAATGATGGAGTGTGAGAAAATAAATATAAAAGGGTGAGAAGGAAGCTATTCAGTACATATCTGATGGGTATTATAACTCAGACTCAGATCTGCTGCTATAGAAATCCTGTCCAATGGATACAGACTGGGGACTTCCCTTTATCTTTAGGCTCAGGCTGGCCAGGGGTTTTTGCCTCCTCAAACTGGGCAGCTGGCTCTTTGCCAATTTTAATAGAGGCTACTGTGTAAGCACTCCTATTAGTAGTGACTTTCCTCTGTTTAGGATAAGTTTGCTCCAGAGGGGGTGCAGCAGGGGTCTTGGTAGGTGGAGGCTGCTCTGAAGGAGGTGATGAAGGAGGGGCAGCAGGGGTCTTCCCTTTAACTGACTAGATCTTTGGTTGTGCCTCCTAAGACTGGGTAGCTGGAGTTTGGGTAGCTGGAGACTCAGGTTTTGGCATGCAGATAGCGAGTGGAGTGGGCTGCTGAGATGCTATTTTGGTAGCAGCCAAAGCAGCTTCTAATGAGGCTATCTGGATTTTGGCTTTAAGGAGGTCAGTCTCATGGATTTCCTTTTGGAGTCTGAAGATCTCCTGAGCATTGTTGAGCCTCTTTTCAAACAGTCTTGCTTTCATCTTCTCTGCATTAATATTGGCTTTCTCTAGCTACAGATTTAGCTGATGATAAGCAGCTATAGATTTGGCCTTTGCATAAGCCTCCAAGATGTTAGTCTACCCCAGGGATATTCCCAGTAGTTGCTTTCTGTGGGCTTCCTTCATTTCATCAATCTGCTGCAGCAGGGGGTCTCAATGGATTGTTTAAGTTGGCCCATGCTCCTCAAGACATCCTTCCTAAGGTGGGGATTGTCCCTCATGGCATGGAGGATGGTGAGGTAGGGATGGATGTAAAAATAATGTTTGGGTGCGATAGGAAGAGAGGAAGTGGAAGGAGCAAGATGTAATTGGTCCTGGGTGAGGGAAATGGGGTTAACAGTGGGTATGTCTAGTGGTTGGGGGAGGGTAACAGGTTTTGGGTCTGTTTGTCAGTGAATGTTGGAGGGGGTAGGATAAGGGGTGGGATTGAAGGAATGGGGGGGAAAGAAAATTGGTAGGCTCACTAGGAGTAGGGGGTGATGGGGCAGGGAAAATGGGAATGGTGAAAGGTATGAAAGAGAATGGTGGGATTATGGGGACTGGGTTGGATGGGGAAAGGACCAGGGGGGTTGGAGTGGTTTGTTGAGGGATGGGTGATTTTGTCAAAGTGTGAAGTGTGGATTTAATGGATGTTAGTTCTATCTGCATCTGGTCCTGGGTGTGTGTAGTGGTGGATAGTTGGGATTGGATGTCTTGGATGAGGGAGAGGATGAGTGTCATTGTGTCTGGGCTGGGAGGTTAAGTTTGTGTAGAAGATAGCACAGGTTGAAAGGGCGAGGAAGGTGCATGATGGAAAGTGGAAGGAGGGGAGATTGGGGTTTTGATGAGTGATGTTGTGATGTAATGGGGGAGCCCGGGGGGGGGTGTAGTGGGTGGGCATTGTGTTAAGGAAACTAGCCATAAAGGCTTGGAATCATGTGGTTGTGTTAAGGTTTAAGTCTATGTCTGGGAATGGGGATGTGGTAGGCATGGCAGGGGTGGTGTCTTCATCAAAGTGAGGTGTGTCAGTGGGGATAAAAGGGATTGTGGGTGGTGTCTGGGAGATGGTGGGGGTTGTCTCAGTGGTTTTTCTTTTCTTGTAGGAAATGAATGGGGAGCTATCAGGTTTATGTGAAGATAATGGGGATATTGGGGCTGTGTATTGAGGTAGGGTAGGGGATGGTGAGGGGCTAACATGGGGGGTGGTGTCCTCTCAGGTACCAATCACAGGTGAAGGGGGTGTAGGGGAGGGAGGGAGAGATGTGGATGGTTGAATGGGAGGGGATGATGTCAGGATTGGGGATCCTAGAGTAAAAGGTGGGGGGGGGAGTGGGGGCTGCTGCAGCAGTGGCGGTAACAGGCTCTGGAATCTCCTCTGTGGTGACAGGGGTGCGCCTTGTAATAGCTGCCTCTTCAGATTGCTTGGAAAGGGCCTGAGTCTCAGCCTTCTTTTTCTTCTGTGCTTCCATCAAGCTTCTACTGATTCCCCATTGCCTCTTGCCAAAAGTAGTAGGGACAAGGGTGGTAGTCTCCTCAGTTTTTGCTATCTTGTACCCCCCCTTATTAGCAGCTTGGTGATGACTCTGGCATAGGGGAGTGTGTGTGGCTTTTTGTTCTACCCCAATTTCTCCACCAGATCCTTCATTGCTCCGAACATTAACCAGGCGTCATGGAAGCCATGGCACAGAGAAAACAAATAGACAACATCAGCTATAGGAGCTCTCCTCTCCTGCTGATGGCCTGAGCAATAGATGTTCTTTCTCAGGACCTGGTCAATGAAAAGGAGTCCAGGGTCCAACTCTCTTCTTCTGATAGAATCCCCTGAGGCATTTAATCCTCTAGTCAAAGCCCTTGCAATTGTGTCAATTGAGGCACTCAGGGGGGGCCATATCCACAGCTAGGGTCAAATGCGACTGGGATGCCCAATACCTCTGCAATTACCTTGGCACTAACTAACATGTCGAAGTCATCAATTAACACCAGTAGACCTGCTTGTCCATCTTTATCCTTGGTGACCCTGATGTGCTGGTAAAAGAGTTGCACTAGCCTAGGGTAGACTAGTGTTGGTATTCCTTTCATCGATGGTGTCAGACCAGCCTTGCTCAGGAATTAAATGGCTGGGGCAGAGAGAGGCTCCTTCTCAAAGAAGGGTAGGTCGACCCCAATTTCTCTACCAGATCCTTCATTACTTTAAACATTAACCAAGCGGTATGGAAGCCATGGCTCAGAGAAAACGAATTGACAGCATCAGTAATAGGAACTCTCCTCTCCTGCTGATGGCCTGAGCAATAGATGTTCTTTCTCAGGACCTGGTCAATGAAAAGGAGTCCAGGCTCTAACTCTCTTCTTCTGATAGAATCCCCTGAGGCCTTTAATCCTCTAGTCAAAGCCCTTGCAATTATATCAATTGAGGGACTCAGGGGGGCCATATGCCCAGCTAGGGTCAAATGCGGCTGAGATGCCCTATACCTCTGCAATCACCTTGGGACTAACATGTCGAAGTCATCAATCAACACCAGTAGACCTGCTTGTCCATCTTTATCCTTGGTGACCCTAATGTGCTGGTAAAATAGTTGCACTAGCCTAGGGTAGACTAGTGCTGGTATTCCTTTCATCAATGGTGTCAGACCAGCCTTGCTCATGAATTGAATGGCAGGGGCAGAGAGAGGCTCCTTCTCAAAGAAGGGCAGGTCGAAAGATTTCTCAGGCTCTAAGGGGATTGAAGCCATGAGCTCGGAGGGTGTAGAAATCTCAGGGGTTGGCTCCTCCACCTCCTCAACCACTTCCTTCCCTTTATTTTGTGCCTTTGAAGATTTGACCTTCTTAGCAACGGGCTCAACAGGGGCCTTATCCTTGGCCCTTTTCTTTTATGCACTCTTAGGGGCCATTCCAAACTCTACCTTTATGAGAAATGGAGATTGAGATTTGAGTGCTTACCCTAAAATTGTAGGGTTTAGTTCGATCTATCGCACAGGGCACCGCGAGATCTCTGAGCAGAGGGCAATAGATGGGGGTGATGCTAGGAATAAATCTGTAGATTCCTGGTGTGAATGATGGGTTGTAGGATCGACGCTAGAGGAGAGAGGGAGAAGGGCGCCGAAAGCTAGGGTTTCACTGAATGAAGAAGGAAGCGAGAGTGCTGGAAAGGGAGACAAGCGCGGGGTTAAAATACTTGTCGCTAAGCTTGGCGCGCTATGGAATATCTGGTTGCGAGATTGGAAGTGAAACCTAGCGAAGGTGCTATTTAACTTGGATTGCACGACAATTTGCCAGGTTCACCTTGGAGCGCGCGACAGCATGTGAAGAATTCTATGTGAAATGCACGAGAGGCTCCCAGGCCTCCTTTTGGATTATGCGAAAGGCTCTAAGGTTCACTTTAAATTTCTCGACAGCCTCTGAATCTTGCGACGGCTAATGAAATATTCCTTTTGAATTGCACGAGAGTCTCCCAGGCTTCCTGCTGAAGCTTGCAACAGCTAATGAAATGCTCTATTTGGATCGCGCGAGAGGTTCCCAGGTTTACTTGAATCACGTGATAGCAATTGAATGGTTCTATGTTTACTGCGCGAGAGTTTCTCAGGCCTCCTTTTGAACCCAGCGACAGCAAAGTAGTAAACAGAGAGCATGTGCCCTCTATTCTGCCATTTCCATTTGTGCTGTGGCTGGATCCTAGGCATGACTTTAACCACCAGGGGTACCCCCAGACACATTAAGATTAAACATTAAAGCATAGACAGCAAAAATCACCATCCAACATTGTGCATTCAAGCAAAAACAATCAATCCAAGAGCAGTAATCATCAAACCAAGCATAAAAAAAATTCAAACCAGACAGGTATAGATCCAAGTGGGGCCACAAAAATTTCCTAGAGAATTTGAACAAAAGAAAGCAAGGAAAATCTAACAAAACCAAAGTACATATGATACAATATTGACACACCTGTGGATCAGTTTAATGAAGGATCCCCTTGAAAGATAATGGTGTCCATGGGTTCAGCAGGTTTTTCAAAACAAGGCTTAAGCCTCTGACCATTCACCTTCAAGGTTTTCCCATACTTGGGATCCTTGATTTCCACAGCACCAGATGGGGAAACACTCATGACAATGTAGGGGCCTTCCCATCTGGATTTTAGTTTGCCAGGAAAAAAATTAAGTTTGGAGTTAAACAACCAAACCTTGTCACCAGCTATGAAGCTCTTTCTCAATAGACCCTTGTCAAAGAAAGCCTTGGACCTTTCCTTGTAGATCCGGGCATTGGCATATGCATCCATCCTCAGCTCATCTAATTCTGACAGCTGCAGCAACCTGTGATGAGCAACAGAAGTTAGGTTTAGATTTAAATGTTTATTGGCCCAAAAGGCCCTGTGTTCTAACTCTACTACGAGATGACAAGCCTTGTCATAAACCAGTCTGAAAGGGGACATCCCAATGGGAATCTTATAGGCAGTCCTATAAGCCCACAGTGCATCATTAAGCTTTTCAGCCTAATCTTTCCAGTCAGTACTCACAGTCTTCTCAAGGATGTGATTGATCTCCCTATTAGAAATTTCAACTTACCCACTGGTTGGTGGGTGGTAGGGAGTAGCAATCCTATGTGTGACAACATATTTCTTGAGCAAGCTCTCAAAATTTCTGTTGCAAAAATGGCTACCCCCATCACTGATAATGGCTCTAGGGGTGCCGAATCTTGAGAAGATATTCTACTTTATAAACTTGAGGACAACCGGATTATCATTGGTTCTTGTGGCAATAGCTTCTACCCATTTGGAAACATAATCCACTTTCACTAAGATGAAATGATAACCATTTGAAGGAGGAAAGGGGCCCATGAAGTCAATACCCCAGACATCAAACAGTTCCACAACAAGGATGGGCTGCAAAGGCATTGAGTTTCTTTTGGACAACCCTATTAATTTTTTACATCTTTCACAGGTCCTGCAGTGTATATTGGCATCTCTGAATAAAGAAGGCCAATATAATCCATATTGCAAGATTTTGTCAGTTGTTTTTCTTCCACTAAAGTGGCCTCCATAGGCATTGTCATGGCACATGGCCAGAATACTGGGGACATCACTTTCTGAAACACATTTTCGGATGATTTGGCCTCCATAGGCATTTTCAAGCCATCACATTTTCTACACCCTTTTTATTCTTGATTTCAATGTCAAACTCCTACAACAGGAGTATCCATTTAATCAGCCTGAGCTTAGCATCCTTCTTGAACAATAGATACTTCAATGCGGAGTGGTCTGTGAAAATTACAGTTTTAGACCCAAGTAGGTAAGGTCTAAATTTGTCAACAGCAAAAAACACTGTTAGAAGCTCCTTCTCTGTTGTTGTGTAATTCAGCTGAGCTTCAGCAGGTGATTTGCTGAGATAGGCAATGACCACTGGCAGCTTATCTTTTCTCTGACCCAAAACAGCACCTATTTCCAAGTCGGATGCATCACACATCAACTCAAAGGGCAGTGTATAGTCAGGTGTTTGGAGTACAGGGGCAGAGGTGAGGCAAATCTTGAAAGTTTCAAAAGCCTCAAGACATTCAGCAGAAAAGTCAAAGGGCACATCCTGGCAGAGCAGGTGGCACAATGGTTTAGCAATTTTGCTGAAGTATTTGATGAACCTCCTGTAGAATCCAGCATGTCTAAGGAAAGATCTGATTTGTTTGACTGTTCTTGGAGGGGGCAAATTTGCAATGAGGTCAACTTTGGCCTTATCTACCTCAATCCCATCTTTAGAGACTACATGGCCTAACACAATACCTTGTGTTACGATGAAGTAGCTTTTTTCCCAACTTAAGACCAAATTGGTCTCCTCACATCTTTGTAAGACCAGGTGGAGGTGTTGTAGACATTGGCCAAAACTGTCCCCATATACAGAAAAATCATCCATAAAAATTTCCAAAAATTTGTCAATCATATCAGAAAATATGTCATACATACACCTCTGAAAGGTGGCTGGGACATTACACAGCCCAAAAGGCATCCTTTGGTAAGCAAAGGTGCCAAAAGGATAAGTAAATATAGTTTTCTCTTGATCAAGACGATGCACAGGGATTTGGTTGTACCCTGAGTACCCATCAAAAAAATAGTAAAAAGATTTTCCAGCCAACTTATCCAAAATTTGATCAATGAATGGGAGAGGGAAGTGGTTTTTTCTGGTCTTAGAGTTGAGCTTTGGATAATCTATACAAACCCTCCAGCCAGTGGTCTCCCTCGCTGGTCTCAGCTCTCCAGACTCAGTTGTGATAACTGTTACGTCAGATTTCTTGGGCACCACTTGGATAGGTGCCACCCATTCAAAATCAGAAATGGGGTAAATTACCCCAGCATCTAGCAATTTAATGATTTCTTTGAGGACCACTTCCTGCATGTGAGGATTCAATTTCCTCTGCATTTCCCTGGAGGGTGTTGAGCCCTCCTCTAGATGGATCCTGTGCATACAACTTGATGCATCTATCCCTCCTAGATCTGCAATGGTCCAGCTAATTGCCTTTTTATGCTTCCTCAAGACTGTTAGTAATTCTTCCTCTTGCTCATTGGTAAGAGAGGAGGAGATAATTACAGGAAGTTTTTCATCTTTCTCAAGGAAAGCATATTTCAATGTTTCTGAAAGCTTCTTGAGATCCAGATCAGGGGCTTGTTGGATGGATGGCAGGATTGGTGCTTTGTTGGTTTGAGGAAGAGGCAGCAATGTAGGTTTCCAAATGGAATGTTGTACTAAGCCCACAGAAGACTTCAATGTGGTCATCTCTTCTGGCATTACAGCTAGGATTTCTTCCTCTACCATGTTCCAAACTTTAGTTAAACTTGTGACAATGTTGCCCCACTCCAGCAAAGTGGCCAATTCCTCTTCAACAACTTCTTCTAGTACATCCACTGCAATGCTTTCCTCACTGTCCAGCTGATGGTACTTTGCACTGTTGTACACATTAAGCTCAACCTTCATATATTCGAAAGTTACCTCCATGATCCCAGACCTACATTGAATGCATGCATTGGCAGTGGCCAAGAATGGCCTGCCCAAAATAATAGATATAGGGGATGTACTCTTGTTGCAGCCCATATCCAAAACAAGGAAGTTTGCAGGGTAGAAGAACTTGTCCACCCCTACTAAGACATCCTCGACCACTCCTATAGGTCTCCTTTCAGACCTGTCAGCCATTAACAGCATAATGGGGGTGGGTTTTAGCTCTCCCAAACCTAGCTGCTGATACACACTGTATGGCAGCAGGTTAACACTAGCTCCAAGGTCTAGAAGGGCCCTTCCAATTGTGTAGTCTCCAATTATGCAAGGAATAGTGGGTATCCCTGGGTTTTGCAACTTCTCAGGCATTGTCATGTTTAATACAGAATTAACTGTATCAGTTGCAAAGACCTTTTTGGATAAATGGCCTCTAGCTTTTCTTTTGAGTACAAAGGTCTTTCAGAAATTTGGCATAGGCTGGGACTTGTCGAATTATATCAAGCAGGGGCAAATTGATTTTTACCTGCTTAAAGGTCTCCATAATTTCCTCTATCTGTGCATTCCCCTTATCAAAAGGGGCAAGGCCACTAAAATCTTGAAGAAGTGGCAACTAAGGTACTGCTGGTTCCTCAGCTGCAAGCCTATGACTGAACTTTTATTTTTTTCTTTTTTCATCTTTTATTTCCTGTTGAGACTCAACTACAGCCTCTTTATTTTTCCCTTGTTGCAAGGTAGCAGGCAACTCTTGACTCTGTGTTCTAACAAAGTCCTTTTCATTTTCACTCAATAGTTCTTTGGGAATGACCTCTCCTTGTTCCTTTCCCACCTGGTTGTCTACCAGCCTGCCAGACCTTAGGTTTGTGATGGCATTAGCTCCCTCAATACTTGAGGAGCCTTCTCCATTCGAATATTGGCCCTTAGGGTTGGTCACTGGCTGGCTTAGCAACCTGCCCTCTTCTCTTTTAGCAAAGGCATTGGATATTTGGCCAAGCTATTCTTCTATTTTCTTTATGCTTTTACTGTGAGAAGTCATGTCTGAGACAAGACTCCAAGGCTTTGCAATGAGGTCAAAACCTAGTCCTCGAAAGAAGCATTTCAGGGCTGAGGTGGGGGGAACTACCAACAGATTTTGCAGCTGGGGCTATTGCTGATGCTGAAAATTTGACCTTGGGGCATATCCCTGGTTAAATTGCTGCTATGGCCTTTGAGGTAAGGCCAACATATGTTGTGGCTCCATATAATTGTCTTATCTCCACCTCAAATTTGGGTGGTCTCTCCATTGGTAACCAGTATTTTGGTGCTGGTTTCCAAATGGCAGTTTATTGTAGCCACTAGATTGTTGTTGGCCAAATGATTGGGCAGCAGCAGCTTGTTCCATTACATACTCAGGATATTGCCCTGTAGATGGGCACTCTTCCACTGTGTGTTGTGGAGATTGGCATATCAGACTTGCCTCCATCACTTGTGCAACCAATTTGGGCTGCACCACAGTTAATAGTTTATCAAACTTATCAGAAAGATTGGCCATCTGCATTCTCAGGTCATTATTTCCACTAACTTGATAAATCTTTTCTTTGCAAGTTTCAGCAAGCCCTAACTTAGGAGAAGGCTCTTGAATAGTTCTTGATGAGGACATCTTCTAGAAAGCATTTTCACTGATGACCTCGAACAAGTCCCATGCCTCATCAGCTGTTATATGCATGTAAGTTCCACCACAAGAGGCATCTACCATGTCTCTGCTTTTCTCATCAATCTCATTATAGAAGCTCTGGACAAGCTGCCAGTCAGGGACCTTGTGGTGGGGACATTGTTTGAGCATCTCCTTAAATCTGTCCCATGATTGATTAAAATCCTTAGTTGGGGATTGGGTAAAAGCAAGTATTGCTTTCCTCAACTGGCTGGTTTTTGTCTCTGGGAAGAATTTGGTCAAAAATCTTGTCTGAAGGTCTTTCCAAGAAGTGATGCTGTTGTTTGGGAGAGTAGCAAACCAGGTGCTGGCCCTATCCTTTAGGGAGAAAGGAAAGAGCCTTAATCTGGTGGCTTCTGGTCTCAAACCAGCAATGGAGAATGTTGTGCACAGGGCCAAGAATTGGTTAATGTGTCTGTAGGGATCTTCCTTACTGAGCCCATGGAAAGTGGGAAGCATTTGGATGATGGAGGTTTTAATCTCATAGTTTCCCTGAACATCTGGGAATTGAATGCTGAACGGAGAATTATAATCATCAGGAGCATTCAATTCCTTCAATGTTCTGGGTTGCTCTTCACCCATGGCTGCTATCTCAATTTTAGTAGGGGGCTCGACTGTGGTGTGTCTGGGCCTTCTTGGTCTTCTGCCCTTTTCTATCTCAGGGTTAGGAGGCTCTAATGTGGGACTGGGAGATCTCCTTCCTAACATGCACACACACCAACAGCAGGGAAGACTACTTGCAGATACATTGCAATTAAAAAAATTACAACTATCCTAATCAACTACTATGGAATTTTCAAAGGAGAAATAGACTGAGTTTTTGAGGGTTAGAGAAGTGCAAACAGAGGTAGCTAGACTCCCAGTGCAGTTCTACTTTCCTTCTCTGTTGCTACCCAGATCTGCAAGAAAAATTCCAAATGTAAATCAGCAGTATCAATTATTCTCAAGCACAACTACCGAAGAATAAAGAATACAAAAATCTAGGGTCTACAAATAGATCAAGATTCCCTGACAGCGTCGCCAAAAACTTGTTAGGCTATTTTTAAGTGCTTGCTACTAACTTTATTGGAGAAAGTGATAAGAATGGCGTTAGTGAAAATTGAAGGTGGATTGAAAACTACAAAGTAGCAAGCCAAAAAATACACAGTCCTGCAAGATACAGGGCCTGTTGTAGCAAGTTTTAATAAGTAAGAGTTTGTCCCACAGGGAAAGTTGATCTAAAGCACCAAGGGAGCTATCTTTAGTAGGCCCTCCAGATCTGACTACAGATCTAGCAATCCTAAATGGAAGGAGATTTAAGGTCACTATTATCTAAATCCTAAGGTAACCTAATGCCTAAACTACATAAATGGTTGAGAAGAATGATGGAGTGTGAGAAAATAAATATAAAAGGGTAAGAAGTAAGCTATTTGGTTCAGATCAGATGGGTCTTATAACTCAGACTCAGATCTGCAGCTATAGAAATCCTGTCTAATGGCTATATTATCACCAAAGAGGAGAAAGGATCCGACTCACCCCTGTGCCATGATCCAATCCCTTATGGCTATAACCTATCCACTTGAATGGTCACAGACTATCCAATAGGGGAACCACAATCCAGAGATGGGTCAGAACAAGTTTATCATTGTAGGCACTACTTCTTCCAGGCTACCAGCTCAAGAATCCGTAGGAACCTCAACCTCTAAAGTTCTGTGTGTGGGGCTAGGCCTACAATGTGCACTAGCCTAGACACACAGAACCAGCAAGAGTTTGAGTACTAGCTTTTAAGCTTAACTGTTCACTGCTTTAGAATGACAGCAGTGATCCAGTCACAAGCCTACAATCTCTACAGCCAGATCAGATCTGCCATCAGATGGTGGGCTATACAAATACAGGGAAGTCTGTCTCTGCACAATCTCTCAAAGGCTATAAGCACAAGTGCAGAGAAGAAGGATCTGTCTTAGATCTGTGGATTGGCCTCACCCTAGGGCTATAATCTGTCCACTTAAATGGTCACAGACTATACACAGAGGCTATCCTCCTCACAGCGGTCTAATACAGAACAAGAAAATTGCTGCCACCACCATGTTTACAAAGCTACCAGCTCAAGCTCTCATGGGGATTCAGATTTAGTGGATCATGTGGTGGGGCATAGGCCTGCAATGTGCCTAACCTGGACACACAGGTCACTTGGATCTAAATAACCCTTAAAAACAATCTTCCATTGCTTAGAATGCAACATAGCAATGGAGGATCTCAAGGCAGCAGCCTTGTACAGAGCAACTCTCAAACTTCAATCCCATACATGCATAAGATCCTATTATAAAAATCCATTAAAACTATTTCAAATAGGCATACAAAGGCTTAGCCAGCAAGTGCTGGGCTATGGAGAGAAGAAAAAGGGAAAAAGAAACTGCCTAAACCCTAACCTTAGTCTACTGCAATTCTACAGTTGGTTTCTCAAGAAGGAGAACAGAAATCCTTTAAACCTAAATTAGGCTTAGGCTTATATAGCAGTCAGCTCTATGAGAATTAGGGTTAGGAAAACCCTAATTTATCAATGCTATCGTGACCCATTTCTATTCCTTGGATGTCTCGGGGCATGTGCACGGAGATTGGAGCATTAGAGTGCATGCCCTAGTTGCTGAAAGTTCCCAGATTGCCCCTACAGAAGTGGGGAGAAGTTAAGAACCCGAGCCTCGCTAGGTAGAAAGGCTTTCCAGGTCTTATCGCGTGATAGAATTGGCATCGCGGGGTTGATTTGACTTGAAGCTCTTCCAGTCATGGCATTGATACTTTGGTCATCGCGGGAATGCTCTGGTCATCATGGGATTGCTCTTTCCATTTGAATGGCACGAGAATTGTGCGTGCGGTTCGTTCCTTGATGAATCCCGCGACGATCCTCGCGAAGAAACAATGTGCATGGGCTTCTGGATCACGCGAGCATTTCCTTGAAAGTTTATATCCCGCGACCACTGCACGACAGCTGCGCGCAGGAATGCCTAGAGCTCTCTCTCCTCAGTGAATCACACGAAGATTAAAGACGTCTTTCTTGAGCTGCACGAGACTGTGCGAGACTACGCAAGAGCTTATGACTGAGCCTCACGAGAACTTCGTGAAGTCTACTTTCTAAGCTCTTCTGTCATTCATCTGCGCGAGAGCAGTGCGAGTAATTGGTGTGCTGTCTTCAGAAGCCCGCGACAACTGCGTGAAGCATTCTTTCTTGTTCAATTGAGCCCTGCGACATCTACGTGAGGATCACTTCTTAACTTGTTTCTGCTTTGTTGTGCCTAAGCTGCAGCCAGTTCTGTCTGGATCTAACTTTATTTCTTCTGAGGCACTTCTGGGGCAAAAAGGTAAGCTTCTTGGCATGATTAGGGCCTTATTTGCTGCTGCTGCTTATTTCCTATAGGATAGACTTAAAATACATTTATTAAATGGCTAAGGGACTAACAGAGATTAAGTTAAGGGGTGAAAAGTGATACTTTTCAGGTCTTAATAGGTATGGATATGAAGGGTTTGTATATGGGGTGGAATGGTGGGGCGATGATGGGTTTAGGGATGAAACAGGGTGAATTGGGGATGATGGAGTTGTGCATTGGGCAAGATGATTTGGGGATGTTGGGGTGATATACTGGGTAGTGGGATTTGGGAGTGTGTACGGGATGGGATAATTTGGGGATGGCGGAGTAGTGTATTAAGTGGAGAGATTCGAGGGTGTGTATAGGGTAGGGCAGTATGGGGATGGTGGAGTTATGTATGGCGTGGGGGGATTTGCGTGTGACGGAGGGGTATATGGGGTGAATTGGGAGTGAGGCGGATATATGTATGATTGCGGTAGGGCTGTGCCCATTTCGATTTGATAGGCGGGAGCAGGAGTGGAAAAATACTGCCTTAAATCTAAGGGCTCCTCTTGGTATGCCGGGGTGGGCAAGTAATCGGCTAAGTACAACGGCTCGATCACCCCTACAGATGGTTCATCCTTATTTAATCAGGGAAATGAAATCTCTTCTTGATTAGTGATGTAATCAAAGGGATCAAACTCTTTCTTCCTCTTCTACCCAATGGATGTTAGGCCTAGGGCCTCCTGGGTGCGAGGGTAGAGGGGCTTGATGGATGTTCCGGTTCTGCCCTTGAGGAATTGATGGGGGAACAATTTTTCCTGCCTTTATTAGATCTTGGACCGCATGCTTTAGTGGGAAGCACCGGTCCATAGGGTGACCCGTCCCCTAGTGGAAGTTACAATGCAAGTTTGGGTCATAGTTTCTCGGGATTGGATTGGGTGGTGGGCGAGGCTGGAGTAAATTGACCAGACTCTTTTATAGCAATACTAGTAATAAGACACTTAAAGATTGTCCTAACGGCGTGAACTCCTATTCGAATTGTGCTCTCAACTGTTCCTGGGTAAATGGGGCTCTCGGTCCGTTGCTTGGCCTTGGTGCTTGCTCAAAACGGGCTGGGGGTGGTTGCGTGGCTTGGAGCTGTATGGGGGGGGATTGGTATTGGCCTGGGGGTAAACGATGTTCTGTACCTCTGCCCCTGGTCTTCTTTCGATTCTTATTTTGGTAACCTTTCGAACCCCGGTGTCCCCGTTGGCCACGCTCTTTCCCAACCTGCCCTCTCAAACAGAGTCTTCACAATAGTTGGCATTTCAGACCAAATCAGCAAAACTGGATTATTGCTGATATACAAAAAATTATGCAATGACTTGGAGACCTCCCTTGGTTATCAATTCAATCTACTCATCATCAGGAATCTGGTGGGTCACCTGGATAGTCAATGCCCTCCACCTTCCTAAGTAGGCACAGAAAGTTTCATCATGCCTTTACTTCAAACGGGTCAGATCCGACTTCCTTGGCTCTATGTCCATGTTATAGACATATTGTTCTTGGAATAAGTGTATCAGATCTTTCCAAGTTTTTATCATGGATGGTTCTAGGGACGTTAACCATCTCAGTGATGGGCCCGTTATACTCTTTTGGAACACTTTAATGAGGAGTCGTTCATCTTCGTCGTACTGGCACATATCCCCACAGTAAGATTTTAAGTGGGCGATGGGGTTGCCAGTGCCATTATATTTATCGAATGATGGCATCTTAAATTATTGTGGTAGGGGGACATCCGAGAATAGACATAAATCTGAAAACTCTATCGAATGCAGTTCTAGCCCTCCCATCTTCATCAGCTGCTTTTGTATTCTGTCTATCTATTCTTTCACCGCTTCCGATTCTTTTGAGGTCAGTAGCTGGACCGCTCTCCGATTTTTGCTCGCCCCAGGTGTGACGATGATGGGCTGGGGGTAGCCGGCTCCTCCACTGTTGCGAATCTCGTTCTCCTCGTATTGTTGGTCATTATATTGGTGAGGGGCGAGGTCTGCTATTTGAACCTGAGGGGTGATGGGTTGGATGACCTGGTGGGGCCACAAGGCTTGTAGGGGATGGGAAGGAGTGAATGGATGAGTGGTTTGTGGATGAATGATGTGCTGAGATGGGTGTACATTCTGGGTGTGGTTGATGTGGCGGGATGGGGTGGATAAGATTTTTCGTTGGAGGCGGGATAGGGGCATAAGGGGTATGGGTGAATGAAGGGTACTGGTGAAGGGGTAAGGGGTTTATGAATGGACCTTGATGAGTGTCGGTGGATGGGCCTTGGGTTTGGGCTTGATGGTTATGGAAGGCTTGGGTTTATGAGCCTTGGGCCTGGGTGTGGGGGTTGGTATGATTTTCGGCCAATGGGCCCTATTGGGTTTGGGCTAATCGGCCATGTGGGTATTGGGTGTGGGACGATGAGCCTTGGGCTTGGGTTTGATAAGTCTGGGTCCAAGGGCCCTGGGGGGCTTAGAATTGGGCCTGGGTCTGATGGGCTTGGGCCTGGGCCTGAGTCTGATGGGTTTGGGCTGGGGCCCATTGGCCTTGAAGATTTTGGGCCTGGGCCTGATGGGTTTGGGCTTGGGCCCATGGGCCTTGAGGAATTTAGGCCTGGGCTTGAGTCTGATGAGTTTGGGCCTGGGATGAATGGGCGGGCTTGGGTCTGGGTGTGGGCTTGGGCCCATGGTTCTAAAGATATTTGGGCTTGGGCCCATGGATTTGTGTGGGTTTGGGCCTGAGATGAGTGGGCTTAGGCCTGTTGGGCTTGGACCTGGGCCTGGAATTAAGGTGGGGGATCTTGGATGGTATGAATGATGGGTGGTTCGGCATGGTCATGGGGGAATGGGGTATGGAGGTTTTGGAGACCTTCTTGTGGGGTTTGGAATGTAGGACTCCGAGAGATAGCCCACAGGGCATACATCATTCTCATGTCCTCCATTGAGGGCATGGATTCAGGTGTGAGATTTGGGAGTGATGGCCCATTCACGGATGGAAGGGGTCGGGTGAAATTGGGCATGACCCGAGGGGTATGGGTGATTATGCTTGGAGGGTATGGATGTATAGATATGGAAGATGGTGGGTTACTGGTCATACCCTGGAAAAAGTTGGCCATGACTTGGGTAAATGGAGGGGTATGTTGGGATGTGGATGAGCCATGTGATGTGGAAGGTATGTGAGATGAGGTGGATGGGATATAGGATGTAGGGGGCATGGATGATGAGGTGGGTGGGATGTGGGAGGTAGGCGGGGAATGGGGCTCTCGATGGGGTCTTTGGGAGTAGGGGGGTGCGGTAAGGGTGTATGGATGGGAGATGGGGACGTATGGGTCAGTTGGGAAATGAGGGGTTTCATTAGGGGATGAGATGGGGGTATGTTGGGAAAATGTAAGGGCGGGGGATGGGGTGGATGCGAACATGGGTGCCCCAAATGCACTCGTGACATCGAACCGGGTTTGGGTGAAGGTGTTGGAGATCGGGTCTTCTCCTATATAGGAATGGGATGGGGATGATGGCAGGGATGTATCGGCGCTCGACATGATCCGCTAACGAGTGTTGTATCGATGTCTTGGGTAAGGGCTGTTAAGACCTGAAAAGTATCACTTTTCACCCCTTAACTTAACCTTTGATTAGACCCTTAGCCACCTAATAAGTTCTTGTTAAGTGTTTTGTGTAGGTAATAATCAGCAGTGAAATAAGGCCAGGAATCTTGTTAAGGAGCCTGCTTTGGCACCAGATATCCCTCAAAAGAATGAACTCTGAATCCAGACCTGAAATGAGCCTCGTGGAGCTGACCCAAGCTTTAGAGGATTCAGGAGAAATATGCCTCGCGCAGTTCAACTGAGCTTCCCAAGACTTTACAGCGACCTCTCACGCAGATGAGTGATTGAAGAGCTTCAGAAACTCAAACTCGCACAGCTCTCACGAAGCTCAAGAGTAGAACACATCGCACAGTGTCGCGCAGTTCAAAGCAGACCTCTCTCAATCTCATGCAGTTCGCTCAGAATGGCTGAGGAGAGAGAGCTTCAGAAGATTCCTCGCGCAGTCGCCGCCGGATGCAATTATCAGAAGAAGAATGCCTCGCGCAGTTCTCGCTCCATTCAAGAATGAAAACATCCTGGCGAAGGCAAAGCCAATATCTCGAAGATCAAGTGAGACATAGAACCTCGCACAGCTCAGAACTCAGTAGAGCCTCGCGAGATAACTCATGAAGTCTAGTAAAGAGAAGTGCTCGCAAAGTTCTCGCACTGCTGAAATTCACTCTCGTAAAGATCAGCCCAGTGACGACCGATCAACCTCGCGACTGCTTGAATTTCAACCCCGCGACACTTGAGACTGTGTTTTCTATTCAACCTTGCGAAGCCCAATCCAGCGAGAGCACAACTCTCTACCGCGTGACTGCCTGAAGCGCAAACCAAGGCAACCTCGCGATGGCTGAAGCTTCAGTTTCAAATCATCCTAGTGAAGAGCAAAGAGCTTCCACGTGACAAGTCTAGGAAACTACAGCTACCTAGCGAAGCTCTAACTCTAAACTTCCATCTCTTCAGTAGAGGACCTTCTGGGTATTTCTAGCGATTAGGGCATGCACTCCCATGCTTCAATCTCCATGCACACACCCCGAGGCATCCAAGGATCATTATCAGGCCACGCGGCATCATTAAAATTAGGGTTTCCTAACCCTAATGTGCCACCACCCCACTGCTATATAAACCCATACCTGAGCTTAGGTTTACGCATCTGGGAACCCATCTCAGATCATTTTTTTTTCTTTCTTTTTAACAGTAAGTAATTTTCTTTTTCTTTCCTTCTCTCCATAGTCCAGCACTTGCTGGCTATGCCTTTGTATGTGTTTTTAAATTAGATCAATGGAAGTTCTGTAATAGGATCTGTACTTTGTGGTATTGGTATTTATGTGTGAGATGCTCTGTGCAAGGCTGCTGCCTTGTGATCCGCCATCGCTTTGGTTGTGTTTCAAAGCAATGGAGGACTGATTCTAAGGGTCATTCAGATCCAAGTGACCTGTGTGTCTGGGCTATCATGGTCCTATAGCCTTAGCCCCACCACAGGACCCACTAGATCTGAAATCCCCATGGGAGCTTGAGCTGGTAGCCTTGTGAGCATGGTGGTAGCAGCGATAATCTTGTTTTGTTTTGGGCTCCGTGAGGAGGATAACCTCTGGGATAGTCTGTGACCATTTAAGTGGACAGATTATAGCCTTAGGGTGATTCTGATCCACCGATCCAAGATGGATCCTTCTTCTTTACACCTAAGCTTGTAGAAGCCTGGTGAGAGATTGTGCAGAGGCAGACTCCCCCATATTTGTATAGATCCCCCATCAGATGTTGGATCTGATCTGGTTATAGAGATTGTAGGCTGGTGACTATACCATTGAAGCCTCACTCAAGCAATGGACAGCTAGATTGAAGGTTGTACTCAATCTCTTGTTGGTTCTATGTGTCTGGGCTATTATGGTCCTACAGCCTTAGCCCCACATATAGAACTTTAGAGGTTGAGGTTCCCTATGGATTCTTGAGCTGGTAGCCTGGATGAAATAGTGCCTGCAATGATTTACTTGTTATGTTTTGACCCATCCCTGGATAGTGGCTCCCCTATGGGATAATCTGTGACCATTCAAGTGGACAGGTTATAGCCTTAAGGGTGGAATCATGGCAGAGTGATGGGTTGGATCCTTTCTCCTCAGAGGTGATAATGTAGCCTCTGGACAGGATTTCTATAACATCAGATCTAAATCTGAGTTACAAAACTTCTCTGACCTTGGCTCAATAACGTACTTCTCACCCTTTTTATACTCATTTTCCACACTCCATCCATCCTCTCAACACTTTCTGTAGTCTAGATATTAAAATACTTAGAATAAGTGACCTTAAACTCCCCTCCTTCTAGGACTGCCAGATCTGTAGACAGATCTGGAGGGACTACTAGAGATGGCTCCCTTGGAGCTCTAGATCACCTTTCCCTGTGGGACAAACTCTTACTTATCAAAACTTGCTACAAAGGACCCTGTATCTTGCAGGTCTAGGACTTCTGACTTGTGCTGGATTCACCCCATGTTTTACTCTGTCTTTGATTTTTAAATAACTTTCCCCACCAACCAATAATGAAAGCACACAAAAAATAACCAACAAGTTTTTGGCGCCGTTGCCGGGGAGAGATGATCTATTAGTAGACCCTTAGTTTTTGTATTCTTAGTATTCTTTGCACCTGTGAATAATTGATACTGCTGACATAATTTTGAACCTTTCTTGCTGATCTAGACAGCAGCAGTGAAGGATAGTTGGACTGCAATTGGAGCTTAGCTACCTCTGTTTGCAAACTCTCTGACTTTTAAAGCTCTGTCTATCTTTCTTACAAAAAAATTTTCCTAGCAGTATCTAGGATAGTTTTAATGTATTCTTTGAATAGCTGTAAACTAGTTAGACAAATTTGTTAGTGTATAATTATTCTTTTGCAATGTGCCTGCAAGAAGCTTTCCTTGCTGTTGGTGTGCTTGTATGCTAGGGATGAGATCCCTCAGCCCTGCTTTAGAGCCTCTTAACCCTGAGTTAGAAAGGGGAAGGAGATGTAGAAGAGACAGGCACACCATAGGAGATCCCCCAAGTGAATCTGTGACAGCAATTATGGGTGAAGAACAACCCAGAACCCTCAAGGAGTTGAATGCTCCGGATGACTATAACTCCACTTTTAGCATTCAATTCCTTGATGTTCAGGGGAACTATGAGATAAAAACTTCAATCATCTAGATGCTACCAGCTTTCCATGGGCTTAGCAAAGAGGACCCTTACAAGCATATTGACCAGTTCTTGGCCTTGTGCACCACTTTTAATATCACTGGTTTGGGACCTGAGGCTACTAGGCTCAGACTCATTCCCTTCTCTCTGAAGGATAGAGTCAGAACCTGGCTGACCACTCTTCCCAACAATAGCATTGCTTTATGGAATGACCTGCAGACCAGATTCCTAACCAAGTTCTTCCCTGAGACCAAAACTAGCCAGTTGAGGAAAGAGATTCTTGCGTTTGCTCAATCCCCAACTGAGGATTTTAACCAGTCCTGGGATAGGTTTAAAGAGATGCTCAAACAATGCCCCCACCACAAGATCCCTGAGTGGCAGCTTGTACAAAGCTTCTACAATGGGATTGATGAGAAAAATAGAGATATGGTCGATGCCTCTTATGGTGGATCCTACATGCACAAGACTACTGAGGAGGCATGGGAATTGTTTGAGGTGATTAGTGAGAATGCTTTTCAAAAGCCATCCCTGGCAAGAACTAGTCAAGAATCTGAGTCAAAGGTGGGGCTGCTGCTGGATCAAAAGGAAAAATTTATGAGGTGTCTGGGAACAATGACCTGCAGCTGCAGATGGCTAACCTCTCTATGAAGTTTGATAAATTATTGACTGTGATGCAACCTGTTGTCGCTCCAAGTGTGCCATAATTGTGTGCATTATTAATCAAAAATTAAAGAATTAAAGAATGCTAGGTTATATGGATGTTAACTTATGAAAGGGATATCAGCACATTGGGGCTAACACTGGCCTGCAAGATCAGGGCCAATTGTAGCAAGTTTTAAATGTAAGTGAGTAAAAGATCGTCCACAGGGAATTGATTTAAAATTTAAGATAAACCTCCAGATCTGAGCTACCAGATCTGGCCTCTGATCCTATCTACAAAGCACATAAGATGGGAGGTTGAATTTGTCACGTTTAACAAACTAAAAACAAAGGAAAATTTAAACTAAATGATCCAGATCCGAGTTGGGGAGATGTTTAAAATAAGACAAATGCAGAAATAATAGCTTCATGTACTTTAGCCTCACGAATTTTAATGGAGAATCAGTAGTTCAACAGGCAGATTCAATCTTCATCGCTACCACGAGATGTAAGAGAAATAAATCGAATTAAGGAATAGGTTTAGACTTATGGCCAATAGTTGTGGCCTATTCTTTAGTTGAACATGAACATCATCGTAAATGCTAGAATTAGGTTACCAACGCTAATTCGCATGGGTGATGAATTAAGGGAAGTTGCATGCGGATGAGTGAATCTAAAGAAGTCTAATGCACTAAGGTGAACATTGGAACCCTCAACATGACTCCAATGGAGAAGACACAAATTACGACAACCTTTTAAAATCCAAAATTACAATTACAGAGCCTGACTTCTTAGAGAGCCCTCGGACTTACGGTCTTGAATCCGAACTTGAAGTACAAATCACTCATAATGGCTCTCAAAGGTAAACTACAAGAAGGGATTACAGGGGTTCGGATAAGCTATCGACCGAATGAGGGAAACAGAGATGAAAACTCTAAAATCTGGATGCCCAATTTGGGCGTAAAGCTTCTCTATTTATACTTTTCCTCCATCCTGCGCATTGGATTGACCAATCGAATGCTTTAGATCTGGATTGCCCAATGAGGGTTGAGCACAAGGATCCGGATCTGTTTTGGCCAATGGAAATGCTCGATCCGTTCGTTCACCAATCGGTGCGAAGCATCAATTACATTATGGGTTTGAAATTCTGTTTGAGCTTCTGGAAGTTCCCGCCAGGTAATTTAACTTTGGGCGCTCACATGGGTTGGAATATGCCTTCGGATCTTGATTGGAACCTTCCGAAATGTTCCTGGTCTTTTGATTGCATTGGGGTGCGTGCAGCAGATTACTGAATTGCCCTTGTTAAAGCTACGAATCTCCAGAATACCTTTTCGCAGAGTTCAGGGGCCTTTTCGCAAAGTTCAATGACTTCTGAAGCTCTGTTCGCAAAGTTCAATCTTCTTTTCGAGGAGTGTTTTCTTCTTTTCGCAAAGGTAAATCTTCTATTCGAACAGTTCTGTATCCTTTCGAAAAGCTCATTTGCAGTTTATTCTCTCTTCGCTTAGTCTCAGGTTCTTTGCGAATAGTAGAAGTTCTTTGCGAATTGAACTCTAGGCTCCCATTCTTCTTTGCGAATTGACTTTTAACTTGATTTTTTCTTTGCGAATGACTCTCTCTCTTGCTTCAGGTCTTTGTCTGCTCTTTTAGACCCTCTTTAGCCATTGCTGAGGCTGTTTCTTCACTCCTTCTTTAAACTTGACATGAGCTATCAGCTTTTTGATCTTTTTGGGATGCTTTTCGGATTTGGACCTGTTTGATTGGTTAGCTGTAAAATGCACACTAAAGCACTTATTTAGTCTTCTCAAGGGTCTTTCAAGGCTCATGTTTAGGGGTGAAAAATGGTATTTTTCACTACTTAACACAACCCAGAAGGGCTGCTCATGTGGCGGAGGCATGTCTGATATGCTAATCCCCATAGCACACAGTGGAGGAATGTCCATCTGCAGGACAATTTCCTGAATTGAACATGCTGCTGCAGCTCAATCTTATGGCCAGCAACAATCTGGGGGCTACAATAGGCAGCCATATGGATATCAGCACCAAAATGCTGGTTACAATGGAGAGACCACCCAAATCTGAGGTGGAAGCAAGACAACTACATGCAGCCCCAGCAGATGTTGGCCTTACCACAAAGGCCACAGCAGCAGTTTAATCAAGGGAATGCCCCTAGGTCTACCTTCCAACACCATCAGCAGCCCCATCAGTAGCAAAATCAGTTGGTCTTACCCCCTTCTCAACCTAGAAATACTTCTTTCGAGGACCAGGTCTTGACATCGCTGTAAAACCTGGGTTCCTTGACTCAGACTGTGAACTCTCATGGTCAGAGCATTAAGAAGATGGAAGAACAAATTGGACAACTAGCGAACACCTTAGGCAAAAGAGAAGAGGGAAGGTTGCCCAGTCAACCAGTGGTCAATCCCAAGGGCCGATTTTTGATTGGTGAAGGATCCTCCAACCCTGAGGGGGATCTTTCATTAAATTAATGATTAAGAACTGTGCACCGTTGTATGATATGTATTCTACAGTTGATAGGAATCGTTAGCAATCTTGTTGGAATCTTAGTTTAGTACTTTAATGCCTACTTTTATACCAGCTCCCTCTGTTTGATAATTTCAAGTGATTGAATGATAATGTAGTATTTTAATGCTTTTCATGATGTATGAATTTAATGCCTGGAAAATATGGGAATTTGTAAATGCTTTATAATGCTTGGGGGTGTCCCTGGAAGAGAGTTTGTGAGAGAATCCACCCATAAAGTCAGGGTAAAACAGCTGACTCATGGGTGATTGAATTCTAACTCGGTTAAGCCATCGCGGGGTTCTGAATAATGGGTTTGGTCCCCTCTCGCACAATTCATGAAGAACTACTCTATTTTACTGTCGCGAGTTTCAGATATAACTAGGTGGGCTGCCTCGCGCAGTTTAAAGGAACATCTAATCTCGCGACCCATTCATTCCCAGCCTGCGAGCGGACATTTTCAAAGCGCGTTGAGCCTCGCGATATTTAAATTCCACCCCGCGCTGCTTTTCCTTACTGCTTTCTCTTTCCTCTCCTACCAGCGAAACCCTAGCTCCCACTCCTCTCAACCTCTCTCCTCTAGCATCCTGTCTACAATTCATTGTTCACTTTGAAATTCTGGATTTTTATTCTTAAAGCTTCCATCAATAGTTGCCCCCTGCTAAGAGCTCTTGAGATCCACCGTGCGTCCAATTGAATAGAACCCTAACTTTTAGGGTTAGACTCAGCTCCTGGTTTTTCCTTTCAAAATTTCAACTGCACACTCACCAAGGAGAGTTGTGATGGCTCCTAAAAGTGCACCTGTGAAGAGAGCTAGGGACAAGGCCACTGTGGAGCCTACCCCTAAGAAAGCCAAGCCCTCTACGGCTTAGCACAAAGGGAAGGAGGTGGTTCCTGAGGTGGCTGCACCAACACCTGATTATTCTACACCCTCTAAGCTCCTCATTTCCATTCCCTTAGAGCCTGAAGCCATTTTCGATATCTCTTTCTTTGAATCAGAGCCGTTGTCAGCACCTGCCATCGAGTTCTTACGCAAGGCTGATTTGTTTCCCTTGATGCAAATGATTCCTGCACTAGCCTATCCTAGATTAGTGCAACTCTTTTACCAACACCTTAGGGTCAGACCAGACACACAGGGGCAGCCAGGCCTCCTCATGTTAATTGATAATTTTGAGATGTTGCTTAGCTTAGATTTAATTGCTGAAGTCTTGGGCATCCCGGCCATTTTTGATCCCAACTGTGGATATGGTGCCCCTGTGAGTGCCTCTCTCGATACCATTGCCCAAGCCATTACCAGAGGCTTGAAGGCCACAGGGGACTCCATCAAAAGAAGGGATTTGGATCCCAAGCTACTGTTCATCGATCAAGTGCCAAGGAAGAATATCTACTACTCCGTCCATCAGCAAGAATGGAGGACACCAATTGCTGATGCTCTCTACTCTTTCTCTTCGGGCCACGAATTTAATGCCGCATGGTTGATTTTTGAAGCCATGAAAGACATGATGGTGAAGCTTGGGCTGCAAAAGAAGGTCCACACTCTCCCCTATGGATGACTCATCACTAGATTACTTCTGAGGGGAGGGTACGAGATACCAGTGGGGGAGTTATCTGCTGACCTCACTCCCACCACTTTTGCCAAAAGATAATAGGGGATCAGTAGAAGTCTAATGGATCCCCAGAAGAAGAAGAAGGTTGAAGCTCAGAATGTCTCAGAGCAGGGAGAGGGAGCTGTTGTGGCAAAGGCCACCCCTGTCCCTAAAAAGAAGGCTAAAACCCCTGCCCCAAAGAAGGTGGCGCGAGCTTCTGTCACCTCTGCTTCTGCAGCAATCCCTCCATCCACCACACTTGCCTCTCCACTACCTTCTTCACCCATTCCATCTCTCCCTTTCCCTCTTTTATCTCCTTTTTCCATTCCACCTCCCACTATTATCCGTACCTGGGAAGAAAGTGTTGAACCGCAGGACAACACTCCACGTTCACCCACCATACCTCAATACATAGCCCCAGTCTCTCCCATATCATCTGATCCACACCCTCACAGCCCTCCCTTGATAACCTACCTTACAAAGAAAACCCCTCACACTACCCCTGCCTCATCTTTACCCACTTCCACCTCCCCTGTCCTTCCCACAGACACACCCCTTATTGACCAACCCTTAGTCCCACCTCTCCATGGCCTGGACTTTAACCTAGCCACCACTTCAGGGTATCAAGCCTTCATGACCACCTTGCTTGATACCTTGCCCACCCAAGACATCCCTCTCTTTGAGTCTCCTCTCCCTTCACCGCATCATTCGCCAGACCCTTCACCCTCCCCCCTACCACTTTCCATCATGCCCCCACTTCCCCTTTCCAACCTGTTCTTTCTTATCCTCATCCTCCACCTCAACCAACCTCAGATACCCTTACTCATATCCTTTCCCTCATACATGACCTCCAAACCCAACTATCCAACACCACACAAACCCAAGCCCAAATGCAAACTGACATAACCACCATACAATCTACCCTTCACACATTGACAAACCCACCAATCCCAACACAACCTCCTACTACCCCATTGACCCAACCCCCTTCCACCTCTGACTCCCCAGTTCCAACAGACCCCACCCACATTGACTTACCTCCAACCTTCCTCCATGATACCATACCCGACCACTCCTTTCCCTCTCTACCTATCCTTCCCCCTCTAATACTACCTCCCCCTCAATTTACCAACACTTCTACCCAAACTGACCCCATTCCATTCCCATCCACCTTTCCCATTCCACCCCCCCTATTTGCCCCCCCACCCCTTCCATTTCAACCCTTCACCATCCCCTTCTTCCCTTACCCTGGACAATCCCCATCCGCTGCCCTTCCTTCATTTCACTTTCCACCCATACCTTCCATTCCCCCTCTTCTATCACCCCCTCCTCAATTCACTGACCATTCAACCCAGACCACCCCAACCATTTCTACAACCCCCACTTTTCTCCCCTAGGATCCATCACCATCTCCTCCTTCTACTCCATTTCTACCAATCTTGCCCAGACACTCCTACTACACCCCTCCCTACTTCACCCTCCTCCATGCCATGAGGGACAATCCCTATATCAAGAGGGATGTTCTTAATGGCATGGCCCAACTCCGCCAAGCCATCGAATACCCCTTGCTATAGAAACTTAGTGACTTGAAGCTTGCTCACCACGAGCAGCTGAGAGATATTTTCAAAGGGTGGGAGGCAATTTTGGAGACATCAAATGCGAACAAGGCTGCAGCAACATATTACAGAATGACTACTGAGATTGAAAAGGCCAATGCCGAGAGGGCGAAAAAGCACAACAGGCTATTAGAGAAAAAATTGAACAATGCTCAGGAGATCACCCGACTCAGTAAGGAGCTTGCAGATACCAATCTCCTGTGGGCTAACAAGAAAATTGAAATCTTGGAATAGAGAGTTGCTTTCCTACTGTCCCAACCTATACAGGCCACCCCCATCGCCACCGCTCCCCCTGAGGCCCCATCTTCTTCCATTGCCCCTACCCCAACCCCTACACAATCTGTTCCCCCAACTCCCACAGCCCCCACTCCGGTAGCTCCTCCTCTTCCTCCTCAAATGCCTACTGCAGTTCCTTTTACAGTACCTACACAGCTTGTTGTTCCTGCTCCTCCCTCAGTGCCCCCCCTATTCCCTCTCCTGCTCTCAAAAGAAAATGCACCCCTTCCAAGAAAAAGCCCACTTCTAAAAGAGCCACTGCAGCCCAAAAAGGCAAAAGGCCGACCCCTCCATCCCCACCTCCAAAGGTCACCAGAGCTTCGTCAGATGATCCCCATGGGCGCCTACTTTCCAAAGAAGAACGCAGAGAGTCAGCCCTTGGATTGGACCTCATCGAGCTCTTTCCTTCCGACTTTGACTCGATGTCGCACCACCTACGGATCCCAAAGGCCCAACCCATCATTCGCTCCTTCATCCGCCCCATTGTACAATCCTATCCTCAGCGAAGGAAAGTTGCTGCAAAGAGGACTACTCCCCCAAGTCGCTCTTTGAAAATTGGAAAAGAAATATCTGCCCAGTCTGAGGAGGCACCACCACTAAGCCAGCCCATGAAAGGGAAGAGCCCTGCCATTCCTACAGTCAAATTACCAGATCCATCTCCTGTGGCTCCCCCTAAACCAGAAAAAGGGAAAAGTCCTCTCCTGTCTCAGGTGCAAGCCCAAGCTAAATCCCTCGTTGCCCCTCCTGAGCCAGCACAAGCCCAATCATCTCTTATTCCCCTTCTGCCTCAGCAAGGGCAAGCCTCCAAAGGTAAGGGCCCCAAAGGAAAATCTCCCACCAAACCCCCTGAGCCAACCATTGCTAAACCTTCGGAGATCCCTCCTGAACCCAAGAAGAGAAAAATGAGGGTCCGGGCTCCAACCATACCCAAAACTCCAGAGCAAAGAATGGCAGAGAGGGAACGAAAGAAGAAAGAAGAAGAGGCTCTCCTGCAAGAGCATGCAAGGAAGATGGGATGGGATAAGTTTTAATACAGATTCTAACTAGATTGTACCTAGGAATTTCTCTTTTTCTTTTACAACTGTTCTCTTGTATTTTGTACATTTCTAAATTTTCATAGATTTTTCCCCTGTCTTTACTATCTTGCTTTGCCTGTGTGTGTTTTGCTCCCTGTTCTTTCCTTTTCTTTTAGCCTCATTAGTTCTGTTGCCCATTCCCTTTGAACCAGTGAGGGCACTGCTCCTCATAGGTTTGGGGGCGTGCGAGGCAGACCCTACCAATGGAATAGCTAACATAAGTGCAGCAGACTCATCTAAGCAATATGGAAATGGACCTCTGTTCACTTAAGAATCATGAAATTAAGAAGTTTAAAATTTATGCAAACCTTGGACATTATAAACTTCTACTATTCCACATTTCCATGATAATATCACTAAGGAAACCTACTTGTATCAGCACTTAGTGAATCATTAGAGAGAGAAAAAGGTGAGGACATACTTGAAAGTTCAAAGGATGACCATAACCAGTGAGAATTGGGCCTACAAAATTTTTCTATTCTTTGAGGAGTAACTAAGGCATTTCTTTTAGTTCTAAGGATTGGCTGAGTCACTGTGCTCACTAGAAGTTAGGTAACTCCAAGTTGAAACAACTGACAGTACTCATGAGACGTAGGAAAGGATCAAGGCCTTCTCTTGGACAGTTTGAGCCTAAAAAGACTAATCCTAAAGCAACTGCCCTTGTCCATACCCCCTTTGAGCTTTAAATCCTAAATTTCTTCAAAATACACCTGAGTACTTAAACCTTAACCTATGAACCTGATTCAACCTACCCTCACTCTGAGAATTCAGAAGGTAAAGGAGAAAGAGTTGAAGATGGACTAGCTATGGTCAACATTAGGTGAATGGAGAAGAAGGATCTCAAAAATCTGGCAGTATGGTAACTGAGAACATGGTGGCATTTCTGAAAAGCAAACACAAAATGAAAAGAAGAAAACTCCAGTAAAAAGAAACAAAAATAATAATGAAGAGGAATAAGGGAGAAGTCAAGAGGAACTTCCATTGGAAAATCAAAATCAAGAAGAGAAACTGATCACTTCAAATAGGAAAATCTTAAAGAAGATGAAGGGAGCTGAATTATGGAAGGTGAAGTCATGAACCACCTCTGTGACCTACTGATTTCTCAAATTGGAACCCCTTTTCAACCTTCCATTCTTTTTAACCCTATCTCATAAGCCACATTACAGCCCAGTTAAAAAACCTTGTGATCCAAAGTTGAGTGAGCTGTCATGTGAAGATAAGGAACTATCCAATCTATGGTGAGGAACTGCTAATGATGTCAGCACTTAAGAACTCTGCCTATGCTCATGCTTACAAACCCAGTTGGGGGATGTAACTGCTCTTGAGCCTGTGAGAAACTGAACCCCTCAACAAACCTTTATGAGAGTATACCCTGCAAAGTTTTCTTTTGGGTCTAAACTTGAATGCATTATGTATGACCTTAACCTATTTTTTTTTTACATAAGGATAAGCTCAGTGCTGACACACACTTGTGCAGTTTTCTGTGATTGCAAACTATTTGGAAATGATGTGCAATCATGCAAGTTTATGCTGTTTAAGTTATTGTTCAACCAATGAATTAAATTTCTTTTATGGGTACTGATTCAAGAGTAGACTAAATCTGATTCCTTAACTGCTCATTGGATGACATTGCACTTTTGTTAACTATTTCATTTGAGAAGTTTGTGGGTGTCTTCACTGAAAACCCTCAGGAGACTTCACTCCTCCACTAGGGATCACCTGGGGGTTTAAAAGGCTTGGTACATATGCTAAATGTATCCGTGCTCCCTACAAAAGTGGCATTTAATTTTTAGAGTAGATTTAATATAGCTTTGCTAAGGGACTAGCAAAGATTAGGTTTGGGGGTGTGTTAAGACTTGAAAAGTACCACTTTTCACCCCTTAACTTAACCTTTGATTAGACCCTCAGCCACCTAATAAGTTCTTGTTAAGTGTCTTGTGTAGGTAATAATCAGCAGTGAAATAGGGCCAGGAATCCTGTTAAGGAGCCTGCTTTGGCACCAAATATCCCTCAGAAGAATGAACTCTGAATCCATACCTGAAATGAGCCTCGCGCAGCTGACCCAAGCTTTAGAGGATTCAGAAGAAATATGCCTCGCGCAGTTCAACTGAGCTTCCCAAGACTTTACAGCAACCTCTCGCGCAGATGAGTGACTGAAGAGATTTAGAAACTCAAACTCGCGCAGCTCTCGTGAAGCTCAAGAGTAGAACACATTGCACAGTGTCACGCAGTTTAAAGCAGACCTCTCTCAATCTTGCACAGTTCGCTCAGAACAGCTGAGGAGAGAGAGCTTCAGAAGATTCCTCGTGCAGCTGTCACGCAGTCACCGCGAGATGTAATTATCAGAAGAAGAACGCCTTGCGCAGTTCTCGTGCCATTCAAGAAAGAAAACATCCTGGCGAAGGCAAAGCCAATCTCGCGAAGATCAAGTGAGACACAGAACCTCGCACAGCTCAGAACTCAGAAGAGCCTCGCGAGGTAACTCCCGAAGTCCAGTAAAGAGAAGTGCTCATGAAGTTCTCGCGCTGCTAAATTTCACTCTCGCGAAGATCAGCCCAGCGAAGACCGATCGACCTCACGACTGCTTGAATTTCAACCCCGCGACAGTTGAGACTGTGTTTTCTATTCAACCTCGCGAAGCCCAATCCAGCGAGAGCGCAACTCTCTACCGCGCGACTGCCTGAAGCGTAAACCAAGGCAATCTCGCGACGGCTGAAGCTTCAGTGTCAAATCATCCTAGCAAAGAGCAAAGAGCTACCACGCGACAAGTCTGGGAAACTACAGCTACCTAGCGAAGCTCTGACCCGAAACTTCCATCTCTTCAGCAGAGGACCTTCTGGGTATTTCCAGCGATTAGGGCACGCATTCCCATGCTCAAATCTCTGTGCACGTGCCCTGAGGCATCCAAGGATCATTATCAGGCCATGTGGCATCGTTAAAATTAGGGTTTCCTAACCCTAATATGCCGCCACCCGACTGCTATATAAACCCATACCTGAGCTTAGGTTTAGGCATCTGGGAACTCATCTCAGATCATTTTTTTCTTTCTTTCTTTTTTCTTACCAACTTAAAAATTAGACTGGTGAATGGACAGCTAGATCGAAGGTTGTACTCAATCTCTTGCGGGTTCTATGTGTCTTGGCTATCATGGTCCTACAGCGTTAGCCCCACATATAGAACTTTAGTGGTAGAGGTTCCCTATGGATTCTTGAGCTGGTAGCCTAGATGAAATAGTGCTTGCAATAATTTACTTGTTATGTTTTGACCCATCCCTGGATAGTGGCTCTCCTATGGGATAATCTGTGACCATTCAAGTGGACAGGTTATAGCCTTAAGGGTGGAATCATGGCAGAGTGATGGGTTGGATCCTTTCTCCTCAGAGGTGATAATGTTGCCTCTGGACAGGATTTCTATAACATCAGATCTAAATCTGAGTTACAAAACTTCTCTGACCTTGGCTCAATAACGTACTTCTCACCCTTTTTATACTCATTTTCCACACTCCATCCATCCTCTCAACACTTTCTGTAGTCTAGATATTAAAATACTTAGAATAAGTGACCTTAAACTCCCCTCCTTCTAGGACTGCCAGATCTGTAGACAGATCTGGAGGGACTACTAGAGATGGCTCCCTTGGAGCTCTAGATCACCTTTCCCTGTGGGACAAACTCTTACTTATCAAAACTTGCTACAAAGGACCCTGTATCTTGCAGGTCTAGGACTTCTGAGTTGTGCTGGATTCACCCCCTATTTTACTCTGTCTTTGATTTTTAAATAACTTTCACCACCAACCAATAATAAAAGCACACAAGAAATAACCAACAAGGGCCGAATACTTTCCTAGTTCTCCTTCTACGGGTTGGGTTTGAGGTTGCCGTAGTGACGATCACACCGAAAGTATACGTATATACGGATTTTTTATTTTTCTATATATATATATATATATATATTTATTTTTTTTTTGGATTTTTCAAATGAAAATTATCTCCCCTATTTAAATGAATGATGATCTGGTGCCCTAGAAAAATTCCCGTCTCAGGTGATATATGCACCTTTAGTAGGTCCCACGGCGGGATCCGACACACTTCGGAAGAAGCAAAAGGGGAACCCTTTCGTTCTATTGAAGGTGAGGGAATCCACGCAAACGACCCATTCCCTCGAAGTAAATCAATGAGAAGTCCCCTTCTTTTGAATGGGCGGGAGCATATTGGGCGTTACAGAATGCGAGAGGCTACTGTGGGCACTAATACCGCTAATCGGGGAACTTGGTGGTGGATTGGGCCTCAGATCGGACTGCCTGAACCCAGTATATATTGGGCGTATGTATTATATACGCCTGACCAAAACTAAGCAGGTTTGGCTAGGCGTACATATTATATTCGCCGGGGTTAAATCTGGGGATTTTGGCTGGGCGTATATATTATATATGCCTGAGTATTTCTGGGGATTTTTGGCCGGGCGTATATATTATATACGCCTGGCAAAGATAGTTCTGTCAGCTTGTTTTGACAGTGAACAACAAGCCCACAATGAGTCTTTTGAACTAGTTTCTTGAGAGGGATGCTCCCGGGGACTGCTGTGTGTGTTATCGGGTCACTCCTTTCCGCTTCCTAGGGATACACAGCTGAATTTGGGCTGTCTACCCACTCCCCATTGCCAGTTTTATGGCTTGATCAGAATTGGCAACCCAACCGATATACCTCCTGCGTAAGCGCCTTCTCAGGTACTGAAAGGGGTGGTTCTTTTCAGGATCATCACCACTAGGGCTGCTGCCTTACTGGGAACCAGGTAAGTTATTTCTATGCCTAAACCCCCTAAAAACTACCCAAAACATGCAAAACCAGATTTGATTATGTCCCCATACTATTGGTTCACTTTTAATTACAGATTTTTAAAGGGGAGTGAATTTAAGTCCAAAATCAGGTCGGGGATGACAAGCCCGTGCCGCCTCAACGGGCCGGCATCCACTATTAGGATATGACAAGAAGTAAGAAAAAAGACGGGGCCACTCAAGCGACAAGACAGGAAATATAAAGTGCTGAAAATTAAAACTAAATCATAAAGGTAAGTAAGAAAGGTGCCAGTCAAGTGACTAGGCGAAAATTGTTGAAATTTAGAGTCGAAATATAGGGGTGAGTAAAAAAGGCGCCAGTCAAGTGACTAGGCAAAAATTGCTGAAATTTAAAGCCAATACATAGGGGAAAGTAAAAAAAGGTGGCAGTCAAGTGACTAGGCAAAAATTACTGAAATTTAAAACCGAAAGTTAGGGGTAAGTAAAAAAATGTGCCAGTCAAGTGACTAGGCAAAAATACAGAAATTTAAAGCCAAAACGTAGGGGTAAGTATGTTAGTAAAAACAACAAAAATTAAGGAAAAACAACAGAAAATTAGAAAAAACAGCAATGGTTAGTAAAGATTAAAAAATAGCCAACAAGAGGGGAAGCGCTATGGTGATATCTCCAGTGGAGTCGCCATCTGTGCAACCATGGATTCTCTCGAACCCGTCACGGCGATGCACTCACGATGGAATGAATGTAGAGTTTCCAACCGGAGCTTTTGGTGACCTGGGAAACCTTTAAGTCAATATTTTGAGCACCGAAGTGCTAAATATGACTCTGATTTACCGGTCTTTGCCAAAGGCTCTAGGGTAGGGGCTTCGGTTATCGATCGGGAAGGGTTTAGGCACCCGATCAACCCACACGTAGCGGTCTCTATCTATGGCCAAAATAAAATAACAAATGGGCGGAGCTTCCCCTTGCCCAAAGGCAATACGGTCCTATCAAGCTTTAAGCCAAACCGAAATTTCAGCGACGTAACGGCTTGAATCCTTGGACGGAGGAAACACCAAGAAGGTAGAGGAAAAGAGGGGTGAGCCGGAGCTCACGGGCCCTTGCTGCACCGTGGAAGATCTTCGCTTTGGCGTGCCTCCGATGGCTTTATATAGCTTAAACGGTAGGGGAATGGGTTCTAATGCTAGGATTCGGTAGGTAGGAAGTGTAGGATGAAGCTAGGGACTAAGCTTGACTAAAAAAAGGGTGATCTAATGGTTGAAATGGGTTGAAAGGGGTGAACTAAGCATGCTGGAATTCTGGTTGAAAAATGCAAAATAAAATAATATTTTCTCTCACTTGGGCTCTCTCTCTTAAGCTTAACTTTCCATCTTAATTCTTCAACCCTTTGGGAAGAGGGGGCCCCTCTCTATTTATAGAGAAGAGGTGGGTTAGAGGATTACTTAAGAGCTAATTGGTTTAGCAATTAGGTAATCCTCCATCTAAGGTTTTCTAGGTTTTTAGGATCCTAGGGGTTTGGGAAACTGATTTCAATGGTAGATGATGGGGTGAGACCATGGGTGACTTAAGGGTTGCCAATAAGCTCAAAGGGGGTGCAACCAACCTTAAGGCACCCACCTAAACCAAGGGGATGGTCAAAAGGTCAAACCAGATGGAGGAAATTCTAGCATTTGATGATAGTTACTATAGCTAAGCTGGGCGTATATATTATATATGCTCAGTTTATGTACAGTGATCTGCATGAAAACCAGAGGAGATCTGAGAAAGTAGGTGTCCGTGGTGGGCCCTACCTATGTTGGGCGTATGTATTATATATGCTCGACCAAGTTTGGCCTAAAAATGTTAGGCGTATATAATATATACGCCTAACCAAAATGGGGCCAAATTGGGTGATCTTTAGCTTGATAGAAAGCTAGAGAAGTCATCCTTACAATGGTATAGGGTTCCTCCTTAGCAATGGTCTATGTAAAATTTTGTATCTCTCTTCCCATCAATTGCTCAGAAGGGTTTAAGTTGGGTCTAGGAAGGGATCCTAGGGTTTAGGGGTGATCTCTAAGGGTTAGGGGAATGGTTCTAATGGGTTCAAGGTGATTCCTAAAGGTCTGGGTTGTTTCCTAAGGGTTCAAGGGTGCCATCGAAAGCACAGGGGTACATCTCTCTCGGAGTACAAACTGATCGAGCCTTGGGCCGAATTTGCGTGTCTACAGTATGAATTGAGGAGACCCCCACTTTTGGGCTGAAAAACTAAATAGGTTGGGCTTCTCAGAGGGGTTAGTGCAGCAGTCCAATTGGAAACATACCCTGTTGCCCCTTCCCTTAACCTTTTATTGACTGTCCACCTACTATGGAGTTGTAGTAGATCCCTACATATCTCAAGAAACTACAAACTACTGAGCTGGAGGATCTCAAGTTTGATGCAAATGCAAAGTTATGGCCTTTATATTGCAATTATGGTTTTTACATTGCAGTTCTTTCTAGTTTACATTGCAATTCTTTCCAGTTCGGTTGAGATCCAGATGGGATGACCAATTTACTATCATTCATGAATCCTCATCTGAAACTGCATAGATCATGGACCTTAATTTTGCGAAGGGTCATGAGGTTAATGGTTAGAGGCTCAAATGATATGTTGAAAATGCTGTGGAGCCCCTAAGACCATTTACTTTCAAGAACCTTCCACTACTAGTTGATCTCAACCTATGTATCATATGTAACATATTTGTTAGAATATTTTTATTTTCTGTAATTACTGTGTTTGCTATGTTCTGTTGTGGATGAATCTTGATTAAAATTTTTGTCATAACTGCTGATGTACTATTGTGTGTTGAATAGATAAGTTTAACATGAGGATCAATGTGATGTATTGATGAGAGTGTGACAGATCATGAGTTAACTGAGAATATTTTGCATTCTCTAGAGGATCAGGCAATTCAAGGCATCCGCTCGAGATAAATGAGTTGAAGGTTATAATAGCCTCAATAGGTTGGTGTGCTTATATTCAATCTGCTCGAGATCCTCTCGAGCTATTTGTTCTGAAGAACCATCCCATTTAGGCTTGGGTTTTGAGTTTCTAAAGCCATTGTGAAGTCATTCTCTCACCCCATCTCTCTACTAAACCCTCACAATAATCACCCCACACCATGCATCCAATATTTTTGCCATTAATCTTGACTCATATGCAGACCATGTGTAGGAATTTCTGGTTTAAGATTTACTATTCTAGGTGTCTTTTATAGTTGTTGTTTTTATAGTTTAATTGTTGTTTTTAGTTAGTTGCAAATGCTGTTGTATAGAGTTTTCTGTTTTAGAGTTTGTGTCATTGTTTTATCTTATCAGTGTCATTGTATATAATAGTTTGTTTGGTTATCCACTCTCTTTTTCTCTTCGTTATTTTCATTTTCTCTTTATTTTCTACTATAGTAATTTTAGCTTTTATACACCCTGCTGCCCCCTATACATTTATCTTGAAACATTAAGGCCGATGTTTATCTTAGGTTTTGGGGTATGGCAGGGTGGTAGGCCAATAAAATAGTTAATTTTAGTACAACAGTGTTAGGTAAATTGAGATAAATAAAGTTAATTCCTACCTAATCATGTTAGAAAGAGGAAATTTAAACTTTTGCAGACAGTTTAAAACTAAAAATTTTGAAAATTTATCACTTCCATGAAGCTAACATCAAGAAATATTTTCACAATTAATACTTAGTGAACTAGAACGGAGAGAAAAAGGTGAGGATATGTCCCATGAGTTAAATTAAAGACCATGCCCAGTGAGATTTGGGCCTATCAATTTCTTTTAAAGAGTGTCTTTGGGAATTTTTTTTGCTCTAAGGAATGACTGACTCAACATCATTTCACTAGAAGTTAGGGACCCCAAATTGAAACGGTTTGGCAGAACTCATAACACTGAGGAGTTGATTTAAGGCCTGCATTTGGACAATTTGAGCCTAAAATTCCTGCCCTTTGAAACTGCTCTTTGCATATACTCTTTGAGCCTTTAACTCTATTTTTCTTTGACAAACACCAGAGTACTTAAACTTAAACCTCATGACCTGATTCAGCCTTACCCTCACTCTGAGATTTCAGAAGGTAAAGGAGAATATGTTGAAGATAGGTGGGCTGGGTTCAACATTGGGTGGAAGGAGAAGAGAAGAATGCTATAAACCGCAATGTATCAATTGTATGGTTGTGGCACTTCATAAAAAAATAAAAAAATAAAAACTTATAAAAAGAAAAAAAAAAGCGAAGTCGTGAGAAGTACTTCATCTGAAAAAGTAAGAAGAAGAGAAGAAGCTGGCCACTTTAGATCTGAAAAACATAAATGAAGATGAAGCTGTGAGGAAATGAAGAAGGTGAAGTCATGAACCACCTCCTCCCCTTGTTGATTTCTCAATTTTGAATCCTTTCTACCCTTTCTATTCTTTTTAAACCTCAACCATAAGCCACATTACAACCCATATAAAAGACCTTGTTGATCGTAAGTGCAATGAGCTCTCATGTGGAGACAAGGGGATGTCTAATCTATGGTGAAAAGTACATGAGGAGGTCAAAAATTAGAAGCAATGCCTATGCTCATGCTTGTAAGCCTATTTGAGGTTTGCAACTGATCTTAAGCTGTTCAGAATGTGAACACCTTGGATTTCCATTGTTGGGAGACAACCCTTGTGATGATTGGGTCTTAAAGTAAACTTATTGGGGCAATATTTAAACCTGACTTCTAAATTAATGGTGAGCCTAGTACTGATTTTCTCACATTGTATTCTTAATATAAACTGATTGGTGGTGATGCAAATATATGCTGATATGAGTGTTAAATTATTTACATTACTATTTTAAACTACTCTGATTTTTAAAGAATAGGTGGGGAATGAAGTTTTATTTATTAAAATATGTTGTCATTGGTTGCACTATACTTAACTGTTTTATTATGAAGTTTGTGGGCATCTTCACTGAAAACCCTCAGGAGACTGCACTCCTCCACTAAGGATCACCTAGGGATTTAAAAGGCTTGATGCATAAGCTAAATGCATCGGTGCTCCCTATGAAAGTGGCATTTAAATTTTTTAGAATAACTATTTAATTTTCCTTTTGCCCGAGGACTAGCAAAGATTAGGTTTAGGGGTGTGTTAATCACTAATTTATGTTACTTTCCACCTCTTAACCTAACCTTTAATAGACCTTTGATCTGTATAATAATGAATTTTGAAGTATCTTTTTATAGACAACAATAAACTGCAGCTTAGTGCAGCAATCCATTTAATGACAGCCAAGAAGAAAGAATTTAGAGACAAGTAGTGGAGCTGAAGGGAATTACAGTGAATGCACCATGGTAGTCCCTACCATGTGGGCCATTTAACATGCCTTGGAGCCCTAGAAGTTCTGCAGAGAGAGAGAAGTGGGACCCAAGCTTAGTGGCTTGTTGTTGTAGTGGACTATATAGAACAACTGAGAGGCAACCAGCTTCAGCACTTCAACCTCGAGCACATTAGGCCTGCAACAAAGAACCTCTCGAGTAGTTAAACCTTCAGCACTTCAAGCTCGAGTGGTTCTCAAGCACTTATGCACGTTCAAAAGTAGCCTCTCGAGTAGCTTCAACAAACTGCATCTTCAGAACTCTAAGGCCGAGCAGTTGCTGAGTAGTTAAGGAAGCATCTCGGGCAGATCAGGCTTCAAAACACTCAACTTGAGTGGCTCTCGAGTAGTTTAATGACTTTACAAACATCCTCTCGAGCAGCTCTCGAGTGGAACATAACTCTAGAAATCTCAGCTCGAGTTATTCTCAAGCACTTTATAGTTACTGCACTGAACCTGTCGAGCTGCATTAAAAAGCCACTGAACCTGTCAACCTGTAGAGTGGAGCAACATATACCTGTTGAGCAGCTAAATCCATCCTCTCGAGTTGTTCTTGCTGAAGCACTTTAACCTCATGAGTTATCTTCTGTAGCATTTAAACCAGTCAGGAACCTCTCGAGATTTATATTATGAAGCTCCAACCACTCGAAGCACGAGTTCCAGCCATTCTATTCAAACGTCAAGGGATATTTTGGGAATTCCACAACACCTGGGGCACATGTCCCAATCTGCGAAGCTATTCCTCAAATCCCATGGCAACACTAGGCTGAGAAAGAGCCACAACAGTAACTTCTGAAGTTCCAATTTTTCCCCCTTTCTAATTGGCCAATGAAAAAAGGAACTTTATAGATTGTATATATAGCTTTAATTTATTTTGTAAAAAACAACCAGGATTAGCCTGTGCTCATTTTAGGTTAGGGTTAGCATTTAGTTTCCTTTCATTTTCATTTTCTTTTTCTATCCTTAGCTCAGTAATGTTGGACTAAATCTTTGAAGCAGATAGGGTTAGTTTAGATGTTGTAATCTATTTTATAATAACATTGTGAGTAGTCTTGGAATTTTGCAGAGACTGCAACCTTGAGGACAGAGTCATTAAAAGTCCTTTTTAGCAATGAACCACCATTTTTAAGGCTCCATTTAATTTGTATTCTTCTTATATTTATCATTTAGATTTGTATGGGCTTTATGCACCTATAGATGCCTGTGTTTGTAGCCTTACAAACATAGTGGCTACAGTAGTTTTCTTGTTGTAGTTTAACTCCATGGTTGGATTACATCTATGGGATATTCTGTGACAATTTAAGTGGCCAGAATATTACCCTAGGATTAGTCTAGATCACAGGGTTGAGCTAGATTCTTTTTTCCTGCACTTGTGCTTGTAGCCAAGTGAGGGACTGCTGTAGATTCAGCCCGTCCTCTGTTTCACAATACTATTTTCTGTGAATAGATCAAAAGTCTTGTAGAGATTGCCGACTTGAGAGCTAGGTCATTGCAAGCCTTTTTGTAGCAATGACCAGCTGATTTTAAAGACCCATTCAATCTATGATTTCTTATGCTTTCTACTAGATTTTCATGAATTGTTTGCTCCTATGGATGCAGGAGCTTATAGCCTTGCAAACATAGTGTCTACAATGGTTTTCCTGTTTTAACTTTAACCCCTTGATTGGATGAAATCCCTGGGATATTTTGTGACCATTTAAGTGGACAGAATATAGCCCTAAGATCAGTTCATGTCTCTGGGTTAGTCTTGATTCTTCTACCTTGCACTTGTTCTTGTAGCTAAGTGAAGGACAGCTGCAGTTCCAGCACTTGATCTGTTTTGCAGTGAAGATTAGCCCATAGCTGTCTACTTCTCCACAATTTTTATTTATTTTTCCAAACCACCTTCATTCTTCTCTATCCCCTTCCATTTAGTTATCTTTTTATTTCTGTTTTTAGTCTAGTTGGTGACACCTCAAAAACACCCTCTCTTTACCTTGCTTTCTAGTTTAGGTTTGGAGTTGCCAGATCTGTAGCAGATCTGGAGATTTACTATTCATCTATTGTATTTAGGTCATCACTCCTTGTAGGACAAACTCTTACTTATCAAAACTTGCTACAGTAGCCCTGGATCTTGCAGGACTATGTGTTTGTTTTGTTGTTGTGTTCAATCCATTCTCACTCCCTTTTTATTCTCATTTTGCCCTGCTCCATTGTTGTCATACCTATATCAGTTTTATAATAAAAAGAACACAAGCACGGCAATACTAACAATCTAACAAGTTTTTGGTGCCGTTGCCGGGGAGCTCTTATTTAGGTAATAAATCTGAGTTTTTGTTTAGATTTATTATAATTGTAGTGTTTGAATAAAGTACAGCTGTAGATTTTATTTAATTTTTGTATTTTTTCTTTATTTTCTATTTTAGATCTTTTTGTACCTTTGTAGTGTTTGAATAAATTATAGTTGTAGTCTTAGGATTTTTGCATTCCTTTCTTTATTCTCTGTTTTAGACTTGTTAATGTCTGTTTTGTGTTTGAATATATTACTACTATAATTCTTGATTTTTGCATATCTGGAGCAGTAGAACACAAGAGAGAATAGCTGCAGCTGGAGCAACCCTGCCTTAGTTTGCATCTCACTCTCTCTCCCCTGCAGTCTTTTAAGTTCTACATTCTTTGATTTCAGCAATAGTGGGTTGTAGTATTTTAGTTTTTTTTTTAGTGTGTGGAAAGTTAGCTTTTTACTTGTGTGTTGCATGTTGGATAGATGTTCCTTTCATCCTAAGCTTGAAACTTTAAATCCTGAAATAGTAAGAGTCCTTAGACCTAGGCACCCATCACCCACCCCTACTGAAAATTTAAAAAGATTTGAGATGGGAGAGCCACATAGACCCCTTAGGGACTACTATGCACCAGGGGCATATTTATCCCCCTTTTGCTATTGAAATTGTGTGTTTGGGCGTTGTAGGGGGTCTTTTTATAGGTATAGGGTTAATTCCGCGTTTAGGGCCATGTGCGCGATTGGCAAATTACGTTCATGGAACTTTGTGTCAAATCGAATTAAGCGCAAGATCCACAACGCTTAATTCGATTTGAGTCGGTCACGGACTCGAGGATGGCTACTGACCGGGTGTCCTAGTTCCAGCATGCCTAAAACTAATTTCGCATAGGTAGCTTTGCATGGAATCCAATTCCATGCATTGCAGTATGTGCGAGATTGTGGAGTTCGGGCAGTACTGGGAAATAGAGTCCCAAACGAGTTTTGGACTGATTCCACATGTGGTCCCATACGTGGAATCGATTTCACGTGTCGAGGTATGCATGGAATCAGGGAACTTCAAGCGGTGCACGGAAGCCTATACCCAATCCAAGTGGGACTAATTGAGCGCATACTATGCTGCGTGCATTTGAATTAAGTGTATAGTGCCATGCACGTAATTTCGAGACTTTTGGGTCTACATGGGTCCAAGTTTCTAGGTTGATGTTTCATCCCATTTCTCAATTGTACACTACATGTGTGGTGTATAGTTCCCAGGTTGGGGGTTTTAAGGTCTTCGGAGAAGGTCAGTCCTTTTTTAGAGATCGCGGGTAAGGTCAAAGGTTGACCAAACATGTTTGTACACTCTGGGAGGGCGAAAATGGGGTATCGATAGATGCCCCTCTTCGGTGCATTCTTGCGGAGCAAGGATGCGTCGATGAAGTAGACTAATTCCAGTTTCTTTGGGAAATCATAAGTGTGAATTGGGGAGCTGACATGAATTGCTTGGCTTTCTTATCTATCAGCACAAGCTAAAAGGGAGCATTCGGGGGCCCAGTGGTAGCTGTCGAGAGGTGTATCCTTATCTGTGGGTGTAAGTGGCATCCCGCCGCGTATCGTGACCTGCTACTAGTGGCAGTCAAATGGAGGAAAATTGAAGAAATCAAGGTAGTGGGGGGTGCCATACGAATGTCCAAGGGCAAGGTCAAGTGACCAGATAATATGATGTAATATGATGGTGAAGGCTTTTGCAAGTCACATCAAACCGGGCACATCATTGCTCATTGTTGTCGGTCTTTTCCAGGATTCATTCCTCTCAGATTAAAGAGGAAAGCTGATTTTATTGTGGTGAGAATAAATTAAAAATCAAAATAAAGGATGGAAACAACTCAACTAGAATAATCCTAAGCCTGCAAGATACAGGGCTATTGTAGCAAGTTTTGATAAGTAAGAGTTTGTCCCATGGAGAAATTGATTTAGAACCCAAAATGGGCTATAATCGTAGGCCTCCAGATCAGACTACAGATATGTCAATCTTAAAGAAAGGGAGTTGGGTGTCACGCCTACACTAGATTATCTAAAGAAAGAAATAAAGTGTAGTCCTATCCTAAGAAAAGGTTATAACGAAGGGGATGAAGGTGTGTTAAAAAAAGGATGAAAAGGAGAGGACAAGTAAGCAGCTTAGGCTAAAGGTTTACTTAGTTATGTAACTCAGATTTAGGGCTCTCTCTGCAGCAGGTCCTTGCTGAAGTGCAATTACTAACCTCAACAAGGTGGAAATATCCAACTTAACCCATGCTATTTGGGGTGCTATTAAGGCTGTAGCTTGTCCACTCAAATGGCCATAGGATATCCTATAGAGTTTGTCAAATCGCATTGATCAAGAAAAAATTCCTAATCTAATCCAAAGCTGATCAAACCTCATCTAATGAATCAAACTAGGCCATGAATACCATTGCAGACACAATATTTGCCAGGCTACAAGCTCCCCAGTTCTGTGCACAGGTCTGACTAACATTCATAGGAGTTCCAACCCATAAAGCCCGATGTGTATTGTCAAGACCAGCAACACATTGATGCCCACACAAAGGACTAGCAATAGGCTGAATAAGGATAGAAGCACAACTGATCATTGCTACAAAAGGCCTGTAATGACTCAGCCTCCCAATCCACAATCACTACAGAGAAGCCAAAACTAACATCTGATGGCGGTCAAGTAAGACAAAGGGGAGTATGTTACTGCACAATCTCTCACTGAGTTACAAGTCTAAGTGCAGAGAAGAATAATCCATTTCAGATTTTTATCCAAGTTTGCCTTAGGGCTATAGTTTGTCCACTCTAATGGTCACAGGCTATCCATAGAGGCTCCCTTACCCACAAATAATAAAGACAAAATATGAAAATTGCTAATTGCCACCATGGTCCTAGGGCATCATGCTCAAGCTTCCATGGGCTTTTCAATAAGCTCAAATCCTAAATGTATGTTATAGCCTAAACAAAACTACAGACAAATAGGAGAATAACAGATTGGGTAAGCATTCAAATAAAGATTCCATTAATCTGGTGTTATTAACAATGAAATCTCTCAAGGCAACAGCCTTGTGCACAACAGCTCAACAACAAATCCCAATGCTTACTGAATTATTACAAAACTTAAATAAAACTATACATAAATGCTTACTAAAGGTTTAGCCAGCAAGTGCTGAACTAAGAGAGAAGAAAAAAAATGGAAAAAGAGGTGATCCATCCTAACCCTAGCCTGCCTGAGCTCTCAGCCAACAGAGGTTGAAAGAGAAGGTGAATGATGATTTACTAAATTACAAGCGCAGCTTATATACTTAGTCCCAATGCTGTGGTTGAGAAAAGAGTAAAACCCTTATTCTTTCAAGTAGATGTGGCACTGTTACGACCCTTGGATGCTTTAGAATGCATGCATCAGAATCTGTGCCTCGGGATGTGTGCCCTAGACCTGGGGAAATCTCCAAAAGGTCCTTGAGTTAGGGTTGAGAAGTGGTAAGCCTGAGCTTCACCAGGCTGACTTCTGGGCCTTACTTTTGTTGTATAGCTTGTAGAGTCCCCGAGGGATAGAGTTTGGCTTTGAATGATGCTGTCTCACGTAGAAGGACTTCGAGTGCTCGCGTAGCTACTTTGGCTTTGAATGCACTCGCGCAGAAGAGCTTCAGAAACTCCAGTCATGAGGTACTCACGCAAAGAGACTTTACATCTCGCTTGGTTAAGGGTTAAGCTTCTAGGCACGCGAGAGCTACACGAGATCTGCGCTAGAGAACTTCTAGGTGTCTCTCTCTTCCAGAGCCACGCAAGAACTTTGTGAGTTAGCTTTGGTCCCTTGTGCATGTTGGACTCGTGAGGTGCTGTGCGAGGTTGCTCTAAGGCTTAACCTCCGCGAGAGCTGCATAAACAATGTTTCTGAAGGTTTAAGGCACGTGATCCTTGGGAGGTCTTTAAGCACTTACTCTCAGCAGAATTGCATGACTGCAGCGCGAGGGGACTTTGCCAGTGATTTGAACTTTGCGAGGTTGCACCTCAGCCGTGCGAGATAAGGAATTGGTTCCTCTGCTGCAGTGCACATGCTGCAGTTGTAGATTCCTCCACTCTCATCCAAACATCTTTCATCTGCTTGATGTTCTGGGTCTAGTATGACATGTAAAGTAGTCACCAAGGTGTGTACCACCATGGTGTTCCATCACTTTCTAGTTTAGCTGTCACCTTTTGCTTGAATTCTCTCTCTTCTTAGCACCAAAAGCACAGACTTTGTGTTAAGCTGCACATTTTATTCTTAACTTCAAAACAAGCTAAAAATGAGTTATTAGTGAGCTTCAAGGTCTAGTAAAGGCTAGGTTGAGAGGTGAAAAGTGGTACTTTTTAGTGATTAACACTCACGCCAATGGTGCATCAGGGGTCCCTTTGCAGTGGACATTTGTGATTTCTAAAAGTTGAGTATACTTTGTGTTTGGTTTCCTAGGGGAAGGAGCGGGCTGGAGCGGTGAGCGATGAAAATCTGATAGATAGGGATTTTTTGAATTCAGGTTTTTTGAACCTAAGATCAATTTAGTGGTAAAACTTTAAAAAATGTGGCTTCCGAGATGTCGCTGGGCAGATCCATTAGTATGAGATTTGGGGATCCGACCTTTGTTTGGTTGTCAAGACGACACTAGGTATGCCGAATATTCCATCTAACTTTCTCGTGGATACTGATGATTGTCTCTTATGGGAGGACCTATAGTGATTTTAGGATTAGGAGAGACGGGTTTTGAAAATGTTTGACTTAATATTAGATAACTATATTTTATCACAAATGCCACATGAAAAGAAGGGGCTGATACTTACCTGATTTGTCTCACGATGAGGCCAGCTTGCTACTAGTTTGTGGTGGTCACTTGATGAGACATCGGAGAGTTTCTCCTACTCTTTCTCTGTCGCGTGATTGTGGGCACAATGGGACATTTGGGGTAGGTCATGGTGGGACATTTGGGTTGAGTTTCCCCTTTTGGTTGCATGTTATAGCAAGCTGCGATGGGACCTGGTGATTGTGCGACGGGATGCGAGTGACTTCTCCTTTTGGTTGGAGCTGCTTTTATTTTGTGTGTAAGGTTACGCGATGGGACAAGAGTATCTGGGGGATGGAGTCGCCGAGGGGACTCGAGCTCCTTGTGGAAGCATGCAAAATCACATAATCACCTACATCATCCATATCGATGGGCTTTGTCGGCTCTTAGGTTGTTGAGCTTTTCACATGAATTTTTCCATATGAACTCAAAGTCTTCTTGTTGGTGTTTATGCATTGTCAGGGCCATTTCTTGTGCTACGGCATGCTTGTCATTGCTAGCCTATTTCATTCTCTGGTGGGATGTCGTGATGGGACTGCGGGAGGTGACCTTTTCTTGTTTTGTTCCCCCTACTTTATTTTCTTGGTTTTATTTATTATTTCATTTCATGTATTTTATTTTATTTTTATTTATGTTATCTTGTTTTATTTTATTTTACTTATTTTTATTTATTTTAACTATTTTTGTTTTATTTTATTTTGTTTTGGGTTATGATGGGTTAGGTCTTTTGATGACGGGCCACATTTAGGGCCTTTATTTTTGTTTTTTTGCTTGTCATCATGGAAGAAGTGTTTCATGTGCTTGTTTAAGGTTGAAGATTTGTTTTGTTCTTATGTCTTGTGCGTGTGACACTTGTCTTGTGGGTGTGTGTTTGAATTAAGGCTAGATAAATGTGTTGGGTGTTTTAATGCCACTGGTTCATTCATTTTGACATGGATTGTGTTTCTTTAATTGCTTGGATATTGGCTTATCTTGTTTTCTCATGGATTGTGCTCTTTAAGGGGCGTAAATGTCTTATGATTATTGGTTTATCTAGGTTTGTCATGTATTAATGTTCTCTAAAGGGGGCAAGTGTCTTGTTTTAGTTGAAAGGGATGAAGGGTGCTTGTGAATGAGAGACTTGTCATTTTGTGGTGAAGGGGATATAGGATATAAATAAGTGTTTAGGGGTTGGGTTTGATTTTGAATTTTGTTGTTTTATTTTAGATTTGTAATAAATTTTGACCTTTTAATTTTTATTAATGTCCTTCTTTCCTCTTTATTTTATTTCCTGGGTGTTATATCCTCAAGAGGTTTGTAGTGGCAGTTTGTTTTTAGGAATGAGCGGTAATGGGAATGTGGAGTAGCACTCGAAGTGCTACTATGTTGGGGGAAGAGATGGAAGAGTTAAGGGTGTCGGAAAGAAAACCAAGGAAAAGTGCTTGATAAGAGTTATCGTGATCGGTCCCACTTGCTCCTTGGTAGGCTCTGTGGATTGATCTTTTGTTAGCCCTCCTTTGGGGGCTTTCTAAAAGGGTTTTCCATAGGTGTACTCCTCAGGTCCTAAGTGTCCTCTGTGAGTCACTCTTTCTTTTCCGCCCGCTTAGGGCTCTGTGATGCTGCTACTCGATTGTGTGACTTGGAAGATTGCATCATAAGCAACATCTCGGGGAGAAAAAGATGTCAAGATGAGATTTATGTTAGAACTTGCTCATCTCATGCTTTCACTTCAGGCGTCTCAATCATCTCTTCCCCTCTTGTGTATTACTGCTCGGGCGGCTTTCCCCGAGCACTCTTAGGCTCGGGTGTCTTTTAAGTGTTTGTTCCGAGTTCAAATTTGTTTCTCATTTTAGATTTATATATTCAGGGGTTATGCCCACAGTGTAACTTGTAATAATTCTGTCATATTTATAAAAGTGAATTTGTTTATTTATCATTCTTATGACTTTATTTTGAGTTTCTCAAATTCTGGCCTGACTGGATTTAGTTTGGTGTGGCTTGGTTTAGTTTAGCGAATCTTGATTCGGTCTTGGGTGTGTTTTGGTTAAGTTTGGTTTGCATTGGTGTGACCAATGGTTAAGTTCTAAGCATGTGTAAAAGGGTATGGGCTTTCTTTCGATTTTCAAGGCATGGGTACTTATGTTCGATGCATTCCTAGGGTAGCATGAGCGTATGTGTAAGTTCTATGCTGTAGGTACTGTTTTATGTATAGCTATAGGTCTATAGTTTCATCTCTGGTTGCTGCTAGTTGGTGCATATTTTTTTGTTATACCTGGGGAATTACCTACAAAGGGAATATAGTTCAATTTAATTCCATGCATATTACTTTTCATGGGATTGTGAGTTGAGGAAGGTAATTGCGCAAAAGATCATCTGTGCTTAATCCAATTACACTTATGGAATGTTACCCGTGATATGCAAGTGTTGGTTTCTAATTAGGTGCTATTATTTTTATTAGAAAACACAATGGTAAAATTAATCAAAGTGAAGAGGGATGGAAAGACATGAAAATAGCACTCTAAAAATGCTACAATCTTACAAGATATAGGGCCTATTGTAGCAAGTTTTACAAAGTAAGAGTTTGTCCCATAGGGAGTGATGATCTGAAACCTCAAGGGTTGTATAGTAACGCCAGATCTGACTACAGATCTTGCAACTATAAACCTAAGCTAGAAAGCAAGGTAAAGAGAGGAAGTTTAAGCATCACAAAAATAAACTAAGAATAAGAAAAATAGAAATAAAACTATAGCTAAAAGAAAAGGAAGAAGAAGAGGGATGTAGTGTGCGAAAATAAAGTAAAAATGATGAAGAAGTAGATAGCTAAGTCAGTGTTAGACATGAATCTGTAGCAATCCTATAGATAGCTACAAGCACCTCTACAAGGTAGAAGAATCCAAATCAACCCCTGTAATTAGACTGCTCTCTTAAGGCTATCTGTCCACTTAAATGGTCACAGACTATCCTAGGGAGATGATCAAATCACATTGATTAAAGTCAAAAACTTAACCTAATCCAGGGAATGGATTGACCTTAAGGCTATAATTTGTCCACTTAAATGGTCACAGACTATCCAAGGGATTTTCTCCAACCAATGAATTAAATCAGAGTATAAATACCATTGCAGACATATGTTTGTAAGGCTACAAGCTCATGCATTCATACGAGCAAACAACCCTTGAAAATCTAGTGGAAACCATAGATAATCAGAGGTTGAATGGGGACTTAAACTCAGCTGGTCACTACTACAATAAGGCCTGCAATGACCCAACTCACAAGTCTGCAATCTCTACAAAATCTCAAGTCTAAACACTGATGATGGTGATGCAAAATAGAGTAGAGTTTGGCTCTGCAATAATCTCTCACTAGACTATAAGCTCAAGTGCGGAGAAGAAGAATCCATCTCAGATCTGTGACTTAGATTAGCCTTAGGGCTATAATCTATCCACTTAAATGATCATAGACTATCCTCAGAGGTTATCTTCCTCATAGATGATGAGATAGAATAGGATAACTGCTACTGCCACCATGGTTATAAGGCTACAAGCTCAGGCAACCATGGGAGCATCAAACCCATAAAAATTCATGAAAAATATAGAGAAATACAAATTTAATGGAGCTTTAAAAATAGCATTTCATTGAACAAAGGAACTTACAACGATCTGCCCTCAAGGAAACGGCCTGTGCAAACCCCAAAATAGCTCACTCTATTTTGAAAAGGCCCATCGTAAAACTAAAATAAACTAGCTGCTACATTATGCCTTAACTCAGCATTGCTGCTAAGCTAAGGAAGAAGAAAGGGGAAAAGAAAAAAGGAAACTAAACCCTAAAGAGCAAAAACCCTAAAAATGATCTCAGGCTAATCCTGGATCAGATCTCAGGCTATTCCTGGATGTTTTTACAAGAAAACTATAGCTCTATATATATACAACCCATGGCAGCAGCTATGTGCATTGTCCAATCAGAAGTGAGGAGGTTTGGAGCTGATTTCGGGTCCCGTCTGAGGCCCGTTGATGCCTTGGGATGTGCGGGACATTGGGATGTATGCCCTAGAAGGTGTGAAATCCCAAAAATATCCTTGGAGTTTGAAAATAGCTGTTGGAATTCATGCTTCGCACAGATGGAGCTTCAGCACCTTCACCTCGCCAAGATCTTACTTAGTTCTTGCTAAGCTGCAGCTTCGGGTTGTGTACCTCGCTTAGTTCTCGCTCAGCTCTTGCTAAGCTAAAAAATAGCCCATTTTAGGGACTCGCCAGGCTGAAATGGGGGTATTTTTAGTGCTGCTCGTGAGGCTTAAATGTGTGCAGCTTGTATGCTGATCCTGAGGCTCAAATGCAAGCTCCAGCTTGGGAGGATGCACATGCAACTTGCCAAGATCAAATGGAAGGCTGCTCACTAAGCTGAAAGTGTGTGCAACACACGAGGATTAAGTGTTGCTTGCTAGGTTCTTTACTGAAGCGCAAAGATCCATATGCAGCTGTTTAAGTCTCACGAGGTTCTTTTTCAGGCATTTTCAGCTCGCGAGGTTCAATCTCAAACCAAGGCATTTCTCGAGTAGTTGTCTTTCAGCAACCTAACCACTGGACAACTATATAGAGCTACTCGAGGAGTTCAATTACAGCAGCCATGACTTGTTGGGCTGCACTTTAGCTCATTTCAGCACACTATCTATTCGAGTGCTTGGTTCTCTTCAGCAGTGTTGTTCTGGAGCTGATACACAGCTGCTCGAGCATATTTAGTAGTTGTTCTTGTAATTGCAACAACAACTCAAGTTATTCATAGCAATAGCTGTGGTGCTCAAGTGACTGGCTTCATGCCGAACTGTTTGAATTGAATAGGTATGCAGGGTACACAGCTTGGGTGATTACAGCAGCAGGTTTGCAGTTGCTTTGAGGTGCCTCATGGCTTCTGTTCTCAGCTCAGGAGGCTTGGTGTGCCGCTCTGCAGGATCTATGCACCTGCACTTCAAAATTACAACGACAGTGAAGTGCTTGAAGGAATGTAGTAGCAGGTTTGTTTGGGTGTATACAAATTCAATGCACAACAGCACCAATGGTGGTTCAGTTAACGACAACTCGTGGGGTTCATGCCGCTCCACTCAAATGATCTAATGCAATAGTCCCTATGGCTGACTTTGGAACTGCAGCTTGCATGTTGATGTACTACTCACGTGGATCTACATGTAGCCCGAGAGGATTAGAACAGCTCCAGCCCTTGAGGATCCAATGCATGCAGCTCTAGCTCGTGAGGATCCAATAAGTGCAACTCGCCAAGTTCAATATGCTGCTCTCCAACTCACGAGGTTCCAATATCCAGCAAGGGGCAGTTCTGCTCGCTAGGGTCAAAAGTCATCCTCGTGACTGCATTAAATTCTGCAACCTCAAGCTCGCGAGGATGAGATTGCTCGAGCTCACTTGTAGTTTCAGCAATCCTCTCGAGCTCTTCAAGGTGCAGCTTGACAGGTTCACTTTGCTGCTAGGAACTGCTGGAATGGTTAAGACAACAACTACATGGACTGCTCGTAGGGGCTTCAAGTGCTCTACTCCTAATCAGCTGGAGGGCCTTAAATGGTTGCATGACTGCCACTGCTCCACAGGTATAGGTATATGCTACTGCACATTGTTGGTTATTTGTTGTAGCTTGCATGGAATGTGCTTGAACGCATGGTGCAACAGCTGATTGGACTGCTCAATGGATTGATGTTGCAGTTGCTTCAACTGTTGGTTCGAATGTGGCAGCTGCAGTTTTTAAATGCAAGAACTATCAATTGTTGCTTTTATTGTCTGCTCAACATTTGCAGTTGGTTTGCAAGTTTCAATCCTCCTTGAGCACTTTGTTGTGCTATTTGGCTTGATGGGTTGCTTGCTGTAAATAACATGTATTCCACTGCAGCAGAATTCCATTGGACTTTGGCTCTATCTCTCTCTCATATAGGCACCTAGGACCCAAATGTATGTAAAGCAGCCCCACTGATGTTAACAACCATGGTAAATTCACAGTAACTCCATCATCTCCACAACTTAGCTCAAAAATCCTTCTTCTTGGCACTAAAAGGATGGATTGTAACACTAAGTTAAAAATTCCTGTCATTTACAAAAACACGCATACAAATCATTATTAACCAGCTCAAAGGTCCATCAAAGGCCAGGTTAAGGGGTGAAAAGTGGTATATTTCAGTGCTCAACACACCCCCAAACCTAATCTTTGCTAGTCCTAGAGCAAAGAAAAAATTAAAGCAATTATTTCAAACAGTAAATGCCACTTTCGTAGGGAGCACTGATGCATTTAGCTTATGCATCAAGCCTTTTAAACCGCTAGGTGATCCCTAGTGGAGGAGTGAAGTCTCCTGAGGGTTTTTAGTTAAGATGCCCACAAACTTCACCATTAAAATAGTTAAATATAGTGCAATCAATGACAAAACAAATTTCAATGAATAAAGCCTCATTCCACACCTATTCTTTAAAATTCAGAGGAAATTACAGCAATAATGCAGCTCTTTTCCACATGACAGCTCATTTCACTTTAGATCAACAAGGTCTTTACAATAGGTTGTAATGTGGCTTATGGGTGAGGTTTATAAAAAATGAAGGGGGTTGAATGGATCAAATTTTTTAGTAATCAACAAGGTAGGGAGGTGATTCATGACTTCACATCTTTCATTTCAACTCAACTTCATATTCCTTGATATTTTTCAGATCCAAAGTGGCTAACTTCTTCTCTTCTTTTCAATTTTCAAATGGAATATTTCTCTTGACTTCTCTTTCTTTTTCTCTTTTTATATTTAATTTTTTTTTTTTATGATGTATGAAATGCCATACATACATCACTGCTACACTACTGTTTTTAGACTACTTCTCTTCCACTTCCACCAAATGTTGGACCCAGCTCACCTATCTTCAACTTCTCTCTTACCTTCTAAATTCTCAGAGTGAGGGTCAGGTTAAATCAGGTCAAGAGGTTAAGGTGTAAGTACTCCGGTGTTTGTCAAAGAAAAGTAGGATTTTAAAAGTTCAAAGAGTGTAAGCAAAGGTCAGTTGAATGGGTAGGAAATTTTAATCTCAAACTATCCAAATGATTGCCTTGGATCATTTCTTTAATGTCATGAATGCTGCAAATCAGTTTTGATTTGGAGGTGCCTAACTTCTAGTGAAAAGTGTTGATTCAATCAAACCTTGGAGCAGAAAAAATGTCAAAAATACTCTTCAAAAGAAATAGATAGGCCTAAATCTCACTGTGTATGGTCTTCAATTTAATCCATGTGGTGTATTTTCACCTTTTTCTATCCTCTCTAGTTCACTAAGTGCCAATTGAAATTTTTTCTTGATGTTAACTCCATGGTAGTGCTAATTTTTCAAAGATTTTCAGTTAAATTTTTTTTTTTGCAAAAGTTTTTAATTTCCTCTCTACATGATTAGGTGAGAATTGACTTTATTTATCTCAATTAAACCAACATTTTCTGCACTAAAGTTAACTATTCTGTTGGCCACCTACCCTACCATAACCCCAAACCTAAGTTAAATAGTGTCCTCACTGTTTCATGCAAAATATATAGGGACAACATGGTTTAAAATAGAAAAACACACTAAACTACAGCAGAAAATGAAAAGAAAAATAAATAAAAGAAGCAAAAAATTAACCTACAAAGGGGAAAAAGAAAATATGCACAAGATAATTACTAACAAAATAAAATAGTTACACCAACTCCTAAAAACAACAACTATAAATTGTAGAATTTATACTAAAAGCAACAGGTATATACAAAACATTCACTGAATTAAACTAAACAAAAATAGGAAAGTCCTAGACACAACTACCTAAACAGATCTAAGTATAAATCTGCATGAATATCACACTTTTTAAAATAGGATTCATACAAAATCAGATGATAAAAATATAATATATGTATATATATATATATAACAATTCGGATGGGGGTGCATGAATGATAGAAATTTTGATTACCCCATCCGGAACTTAGCTGAATTGGAAAGAAATATAAAATAAAAATGTAAGGCCATACCTTTGCATTTGCAACAAACCTGAATTCTTTCATTCAGCAGTTGACAGTTGCATGAGAGTTGCAGAGAGCAGCTCCAGCTCCACATCAGGTGGATAGTCAAGAGCAGGCTGAGGGAAGGGCAGCAAGGCAGGAGCCCAAATGGTCTGTATACTAGCGCTACTGAGCAGCCCGAAATGAGTACATTTTCATCACATAGGTAGGGGCCTCCTCAGTCCATACTTCAAAATTTTTCAGCACACACATCAGCCCTTCCCAGCAGTGAGGGCAAGGTGTATTCCACTATCTCTCATTAATGACAACAATTATCACAAAGTCCTCATTGCCTCCATCAAAGCCTTCTCCTTGTGGAAAGGAGAAGAAAGCCTTCTCCTTATAGAAAGGAGAAGAACCTTAAAAAGCATGATGAAATGGGCTTTTCATGGTAAAAAACAATAAATTGTTTTTATATATTTAGTTTTTATAATTATTTTTTTATTTTTTTTATGTTTTATATTATTTTATATTATTTTATTTTAGTTAGGACTCAATCACAGCCCCGATTTATTCAGCTTCTCACCGATTGCACAACCTCTTGGCATCTACACAGTCCTGGTTTGCCACCTCCTTCCCATTCCTTGGGGCATTGAAAACTCTACTTTCTTCATGGTTTGAAGAGGCATCAACAATCAAGTGTGCCCCTCTTGGGTTGTTTATAGTTTAGCTCAGGAGCCGACCCTCTTCCCTTCTCATTAGGGCATTTGAGATATGACCAAGTTGGTCCTCAATTTTCCTGATGCTCTGTGTAAGAATCCACAATTTTTGTAACGGAGCCGAGATTTTGCAATGAAGACAAAACCTACTCCTCAAAGGGGAGGGCTCCAGGTTGGGGTGGGGCTACAACTAGCTGACTTGGCTGGAGGGATTGATGTGAGAATTGTGGTCTTGGGGCATAACCCTAAGGGAACTGCTGGTTAGACATCTAGGGCAGTGCCTGGTGCTGCTGGGTATGAGGTGCATCAACTTGTTTCCACCTTGGGTTTGGGTGGTTCCAACAAGTGTACCCGGCAGGCTCTTGTCCATATAATTAGACAACATTGCCTTGCTCATTTATAATTTCAGGAAATGGATATGCAGATGGAAAATGTAGATGGGTGTGTGTGGGTGAGTGGTACATGAGGCATGCCTCTCCAACTTGTGCAGCCACGAGGGGCTGCAACACACTCAACACTTTATCAAAGTTTAAGGACAAGTTGTCCACCTTCCTCTCTAGGTTACTATGTGCAATTAACTCATACACTTTTCCCTTGGAAGTTGGTTCATTTGTACCCCTAGCAGCTGGCACAATGTCACTGCTTCATAAGGACTCCAGCTGCATGGAGTTTTCACTTATAACATCAAATAGGTTCCATGCTTCTACGTCAGCCTTGCTAAGGTATGTGCCACCACTCGATGCATCAATAATAGATCTACATTTGGCATCTAGCCCCTGGTAGAAGCTTTGTACAAGCAGCCACCTAGGGATCTGGTGGTGTGGACACTGCCTTAACAATTTCTTAAATCTGTCCCATGCCTCATTCAATGGTTCAGTTTGGGATTGAGTCAAAGAGATAATACTCTTCCTCAACTGACTTGTTTTACCGATTTGGAAAATTTTAGCCAAGAATTGGCATTGAAGATTATTCCAAGACTGTATGCTGTTAGGTGGGAGCAAGGAGAGCCATGTGCGGGCCCTATCGTTTAGGGAAAAAGGAAAAAGCCTATGTTTGGTGGCCTCCTCTCCTAGACCAGCAGTATGAAAGGTAGTACATAGAGAAAAAAATAGCTCTATATGCTGATAAGGGTCTTCCCTGCTCAGCCCATGAAAACTTGGTAACATTTGGATGGTGAAGGCTTTGATTTCATAATTACCCACAACATTAGGGAGTTGAATGCAAGAGGGGGATGAGTATGCCCCCAGTACATTATACTCCCTACGAGGTCTAGGTTTCTCTCCCATCTCAGTTGTTACTAAATTTTCAGTCGGGGCGTGTGTTGTTGGCCTAGGACTCAGAACTCTCTCAATCTCAGGATTTGAATCTTCCAAAATAGGGTTGAGAGACCTCCTTCCTTGCATGCAACACAGTCTCAACTGAACAAGGGTGGCTTACAACACGTAGACAAAGAAAAACACAAAGAACTACTGCTGAAATATAAAGATTGTAAAAATGAAACAAAAAATAGGGGAGCTAGAAATGCAAACTGATGCAAGAATGCTCCAACTGTAGCTAAACTCTCCTATTTGCTATTGTACCAAGCTTGCAAAAATAAAAAACATTAGCAAAATTTTCTTCAAACACTAAACAAGTGATGACAAAAAATATTTGTATATTAAAATGATGACAGTTGTATTTTATTCACACATAACTAAGGAAATAAAAAAACCTAAAAACAGAAAATAAACAGAGAAAATATAAAAGATCACAGAAAAATACAGCTTGCATACATTCAAATACTACATCTATAAAGAATAAAAATAAACACTACTAAGACACAAAAGGTCCTAAAACAAAAAATAAAGAAAAAGTGAAAAAATCAAACACAAATTACAGCAGTAATTTATTCAAACACGACAACTACAAAGAAAGAAGACTAAACTCAGATTACTATACTTAGATCAAAACTCCCCAGCAGCGGCCCAATAACATGTTGGTTTCTGATTAGGTGCTATTATTTTTATTAGAAAATATAGTGGTAAAAATTAATCAAAGTGAAAAGGGATGGAAAGACATGAAAACATCTCTCTAAAAATACCGTAGTCCTGCAAGATACAGTGCCTGTTGTAGCAAGTTTTATGAAGTAAGAGTTTGTCTCATAGGGAGTGATGATCTGAAACCTCAAGGGTTGTATAATAACTCCAGATCTGACTACAGATCTGGCAACTCTAAACCTAAGCTAGAAAGAAAGGTAAAGAGTGGAAGTTTAGGAATCACAAAAATAAACTAGAACTAAGAAAAATAGAAATAAAATTACAGCTAAAAGAAACAGAAGAAGAAGATGGATGTAGTGTGAGAACATAAAGTAAAAAAATGAAAAAGTAGACAGCTAAGGATAAATTAGTTCTGCAACTCAGTGTTAGACAAGAATCTATAGCAATCCTCTAGATGGCTACAAGGACATCTAGAAGGTAGAAGAATCCAAATGAACCCCTATAATTAGACTACTCTCTTAAGACTATAATCTATCCACTTAAATGGTCATAGACTATCTTAGGGAGATGATCAAATCACATGGATTAAACTCAGACAACTAACCTAATCCAAGAGAATGGATTGATCTTAAAGCTATAATTTGTCCACTTAAATGGTCTTAGACTATCCAAGGGATTTCCTCCAACCAATGAATTAAATCAGAGCATGAATACCATTACAGACACTATGTTTGCAAGGCTAGACGCTCATGCATCCATAGGAGCAAACAACCCTTGAAAATCTAATGGAAACCACAGATAATCAAAGGCTGAATGGGGAGTTAGACTCAGCTGATCACTGCTACAAAAGGCCTGCAATGACCCAGCTCATAAGTTTGTAATCTCTATAAAATCTCAAGTCTAAACACTGATGATGGTGATGTAAAACACAGTAGAGTTGGCTCGGCAATAATCTCTCACTAGGCTACAAGCTCAAATACGGAGAAGAAGAATTCATCTTAGATCTATGACTTAGACCAGCCTTAGGGCTATAAGCTGTCCACTTAAATGGTCACAGACTATCCTTAAAGATTATCTTCCTCACAGATGATGAGATAGAACCGGATAACTGGTATTGCCACCATGGTTACAAGGCTACAAGCTAAGGCAATCATGGGAGCATCAAACCCATAAAAATCCACAAAAAATATAGAGAAATATAGATTTAATGGAGCTTTAAAAATAATATTTTAGTGAACAAAAGGAACTTACAATGATCTGCCCTCAAGGCAACAACCTGTGCAAACCCCAAAATAGCTCACTTTATTTAAACAAAACCCATTGCAAAATTAAAATAAACTAGCTGCTACATTAAGCTTTAACTTAGCATTGCTGCTAAGCTAAGGAAGAAGAAAGGGGAAAAGAAAAAAGGAAACTAAACCCTCAAAAAGATCTCAGGCTAATCCTGGATGTTTTTAATAGAAAACTATAGCTCTATATATATACAACCCATGGCAGCAGCTACGTGCATTGGCCAATTAGAAGTGAGGAGGTTTGAAGCTAATTTCGCGGCCCATCTATGGCTCTTGGATGCCTTGGGATGTGTGCCCTAGAAGGTTTGAAATCCCAAAAATATCCCTAGAGTTTGAAAATAGCTGCTGGAATTCATGTCTCGCGCAGATGGAGCTTCAGCACCTTCACCTCGCCAAGATCTCACTTAGTTCTCGCTAAGCTACAGCTTTGAGTTGTGTACCTCATTTAGTTCTCACTCAGCTCTCGCTAAGCTCTCTCTAAGCTGAAAAACAGCCCATTTTAGGGGATCGCTAGGCTGAAATGGGGGTATTTTTAGTGCTACTCGCGAGGCTTAAATGTGTGCAGCTTGTATGCTGATCGCGAGGTTCAAATGCAAGCTCCAGCTCACGAGGATGCATATGCAACTCACCAAGATCAAATGGAAGGCTACTCGCTAAGCTGAAAGTGTGTGCAGCTCGTGAGGATTAAAGTGTTGCTCGCTAGCTTCTTTGCTACAACGCTAAGATCCACATGCATCTGTTTAAGTCTCGCGAGGTTGTTTTTCAGGCATTTTCAGCTCGCGAGGTTTAATCTCAAACCAAGGCACTACTCAAGTAGTTGTCTTTCACCAATCTAACCACTCGACAACTATATAGAGCTACTCGAGGAGTTTAATTGTAGCAGCCACAACTCGTTGGGCTGCATTTCAACTCATTTCAGCACATTATATATTCGAGTGCTTGGTTCTCTTTAGCAGTGTTGTTCTTGAGCTGATACACAACTGCTCGAGTATATTTAGCAGTTATTCTTGTAATTACAGCAGTAGCTCGAGTTAATCATAGCAGCAGTTGTGGTGCTCAAGTGGCTGGCTTCATGCTGAACTGTTTGAATTGAACAAGTATGCAGGGTACACAACTTGGGTGATTACAGCAGCAGGTCTGCAGATGCTTTGAGGGGCCACATGGCTTCCATTCTCAGCTCAGGAGGCTTGGTGTGCAGCTCTGCAAAATCTATGAGCCTGCACTAGAAAGTTACAGCAGCAGTGAAGTGCTTGAAGGAATGTAGTAGCAGCATAACAACACCAATGGTGGTTCAGTTAACTGTAACTAGTGGGGTTGATGCTGCTCCACTCAAATGATTTAATGTAGTAGCCCATATTGCTGACTTTGGAACTGCAGCTTGACATGTTGATGTACTGCTCGTGTGGATCTACATGTAGCTCGAGAAAATTAGAACAACTCCATCTTGCGAGGATCCAATGCATGCAGCTCCAGCTCGCGATGATCCAATAGGAGCAACTCACCAAGTTCAATATGTTGTTCTCCAACTCACGAGGTTCCAATATGTAGCAAGGGGCGGCTCAGCTTGCTAGGGTCAAAAGTGATTCTCGCGACTGCATTAAATTCATTAACCTCCAGCTTCAGGGTCTGCAGTAGGCTGGCCATGAGGTAGAGTCTAGCTTACGCTCAGAGATCGATAGACTGGTGAGTGTTTGTATTTGTTTTGTTAATCATTAGGGTTGCCGGTTCTATTGTTTCTGAGGGGTTTATCATCATTTATATTTGCAGAGGGTGGAGTTTTCCACTGCTGGGGTATCTGCTCCAGCATTTGATCCATCTTCCGTGGCATCCTCGATTCGAGAGGATCTGATGATTACTCAGCTCCACGCTGTGTAAGAGCATTGGGTAAGTTTTTGTTCTTGAGTTATTTCATTCAATTTTATTTAGTGCCCTTACTAATATTGGGTTGAATATTTTCACCGTTCGCTTGCTGAGGACCTATAGCTGAGGGAGGCTACAGTTGCTTCTTTATGCCCAGAGAGTCAGGTATATGTTGATTTTTGTTTATTTAGTTATTTTTTATGTTGATTGGTTTTATCTGATGCATTTTGGTGTTTATTGTTTATTCCTTTCTTGTGCAGGTTATCCCTGACTGTGCTCCTTAGGCTCCCCGTCAAGACCCTACTCCTCCTCCTACTCAGGCATGATGAGCTAGTGTAGTTTTTGGTTTTTTGTTTTGTGGTCGTGACAGTATCTGATGCGCTTTCATCTGTGTTACAGCAGCCTACGTCTGAGACTTCGGTTCCACCGACGCCTTCAGCTGATCTGATCACTGTCGCTACTGTAGAGCGTCTTCTCTAGGAGCAAGCCAGTCTGGTATGCTTCTGTTACTCTTGAACCTCATCGTGTTATAGGTGTGTATCTTCTTAGCCTTTGTTCATGATTCGTGTGAAGGTGCATGAGTTGGAGGAGTCTTGGTTATAAACACAATGTGCTGTGGCTTGTCAGGAGGGGCCTGAGGTTCCTACTGGCCTCATTGAGCGACATCTTCAAGAGGTGACCATGGACCTCAGGGTCGAGCGTAGGACTCGGACCGCTGAGCTGGAGAGTGTTTGTGCTTTAGCTTGTGCTGAGATGCAGTTGAAGATAGGTCTTTTACAGCACGAGCTGACAAGAGTAGGAGGGAGAGTGCAAGGGATGCTTGATAACTTCCTTGGGTTGAGATCGAGGGCTAGTGCCTCACTGGCTGAGATTCATCATGCAACTCATGAGTGCATGAGGGCTTATGCTTAGGTAGATTCAGCTCTCGGGCCCTTGTTTGCCTTTGACCCTCTACGTTCACAGTCTCGGTGAGTCTCCAGCCAGGAGAGTGAGGGAGGTTCTGTAGCCAGGCCTTCCTCTTCTAGGAGCCCTTGGCCTACTCCCCAAGCTTCAACTGAGGCTTCTGTGGATTAGGCTCGTGGTCCTCAGGTCAATGAGGCTAGAGAGAGTGGTGAGGGTCCCTCGCAGAGGCAGCGGAGGGAGTAAGGGTATGTGTATATTTTTTTTGTTTTCTTTTGTTCATTGTATATACAAGGGGTATGCCCCCAGTGATAGATGCAAAAAAATTTGACATCTATGTATAGATGGATTTTTTGTTTAGATGTACCTGGTCTCGCTTCTTTTTTTGTTTTTATCTTTGACACTTTAGTTGCTTGTTTTAGCATTGTCTCCTATTATTAGAACTTGGATGCTCCTTGAGTTGGCCCAGTAATAGTTGAAGGTTGCTTCATATCTGCACATGAAGATAGAGTCATTAGTAATTTTATTTTCCCCCTTGCTAATTGTCAAAGGGGGAGGTGTCTCAGAATGGAGTCTGGTAATAAAGGATAGTATTATTGCATCTTTTATTTTTATTTTTCTTTTTCTTTTTGTTTTCTTTGTCTACTATTTTTCATTACAAGGGCAGGGAAATGATGCAACAAGGAAAGCAAGGTGCTAAAAGAAAATTCTAAAACTAAAAAAAAATGCCCCAGTGTAGGAGCGTGATACGGCAAGCAGTGTAGTATCTTTGGCGGTCTTCCATGAGTGATGACCTCGTTATTCTGCATCCAACTATAGTTAAGCAAGGGGGCCATCAAGTGATTTCTTCTTCGAAATAAAAATGCCCCAGCGTCAGGATACGATGGAGCTTTTTCAATTTTGTGAGCACTTAGGCCTATGGAGAGCTGTGTGTATTTAGCGAGTCGGTTTCAAAGAAAATTCTTTTAATAGCGTTGAAAGGGCGTTTGTGTATCTCAATTGGGTACCAGGTTTTACCTTTGGAAATGATCATCTTATCCCCTAGTTTTATTAGGAAGGCTATGCCGTGGGTAGTAGATGATTACATCAGTCATCATTCCCAAGTTTTCGGTTTTATTTATGGAAATATCCTCGGAAAGGTTCTTACTCATGGTCCAAAAGTACAATTAATGGTGGAGGGATAAGGTTTAGTGATGTAGGGACAATTTCCTACATAACAACTTTAAAAGGGATAGGTAACAATCTTTTTTTTGATTGGTATGCGGTGCCATGATTGAGCTCTCCGTCATGCATCAGCACCATCAAAGTCTCATATTCTATGGCTCGCAAGAGGCACCAGGGAGGCCCTCACAGCTTGCTTATACTTTTCTAACACAGTTTCCAAGAAGGTCGTACCGGTTTACTTATGCTTCCCTAGACTCATTGACTTGTTCACCCGTTGTATTGCTCTCACTCAAGTATGCTTCTATTATCTCTCCCTTTTGGCGTCTCGCTTTTGTCTCTCTCTTAAAGCATGTATATATTTTGAAAGCAGCCTACTAATACAAGAATAGTGAGTTTTGATTGAGCCTAACATCTTCATCTTTTGTGTTCCAACGTCTACTCTAATGGCGGGGGAAAGGGATGAGAGTTGGGCGTCACCTAATCTTTTAAAAGAGGTTGGGTATTCTACTAGTGCTTCTGATCAAATCGCCCGAGTAAAAAGCTGGGAGTGGGTTAGAAAACATTGAAGGATATTCTAAAAAATAATGACATATGACTGGTGAATGGGTCATGATGACTATGGGCATGGTAGATATAAGTATCTAACTATAGGTTATGATGATCATGATGCTAAGGGTAGTATTTTCTCAGGTACATGGCGTTCCACGGGTTAGGAAGTTCCTCCCCATCTTGGTCCATGATCAGTCACAGAATATATCATTTTATCACCCTTAACTTAGTGATTCTAGACCCCAGTTTGCTACTAACAAGATAATGATGTACAAATACTATGGTTAAGGAGCAAAAGAGAGCCAAAGTGTTAATCTTTGTCAAAATAAACTCAAAAAGTAGTAAGAAAGATGATTGAATGCAAAGACAATTCAAATCGCTCTTGAACTCCACTCAAAGCCAAAAATAATAAATGACAATGGAACGTAGTGAAAGATAGAGATAAGAAATCATAAATTATGATTCTTCAGAAAGAAGTTCTAGAGGAATGCAATACAAAGAGAATAAGCGATCGTTCTGAGACAGAGAGAAATGCACTGAAAAGGGAAAATCGTATTCACGATTTTATAGAAATAGAAGCTCGCTGTTGTTGCTGATCACGTGAGATCTACACCGCCATGCATATAATTAAAAGACCTTGAATTAGAAGTCTGGCAAATCACGGATCAGAGAAGATTGGTGAGGAAAGACTCCTAAAGGACTCTACTGTTGAAATCAAGGAGCAATCCTTGAGCGCAACAACTATCCAAAGCAAAGAAGAACTATGATTAACAGTAAAATTATATTAGGAAACTTTTGTTTTTAGAATTTCATTGGATTTGGAATAATGTAAACTAACTCCTTATGATATTGAAACAAGAGAGTTCGGCATAGGAGAAGAGTTATCAAAGAAACTCTCAGCATCAATTGACAACTAAGGCTAGGTTTTCTTCCAATCAACTTTAGTTTAGAGTAGTTTAGATATCCAAGGTTTCTCGAGCGCAATTGAAAACTGCAATTGCGAGCTGGAAGATTAGACTAGAGTATCCATAGTTTCTCAGAAGCAATTGATGCATGTGACTGAGGGATGAAAGATCTTTTTATTGCTTTCCAGTTTAGATTTATTTTCATGCACTTTACTGCTTTGTAAACATCTAAAAGTTTTTTATTTGAATTGATGATTGAGATTGAGAATTTGTAGATTAGTGTAACGATTTTACTTTTCCATATTTAATTTTCTTGAGTTTGATTGACGTTCAAATTCTAGAGGACTAAAATATGGTATAATGGTACCTTAATTTTGTAAACATTCGAGAATTGAAGGATTGTGATTGACGCCCATAATCTGGAAGGAGGAGGATTTAGTTTTAGTTTCTGTAATTAGTTTTAATTAACCTATTCTTTATTCATATTTCTCCAATAATTTATGATCTTAAAAGATAAATATAAGTTTTTAAATACACGAAAAGAAAACATATAAGAAAAACACCTTCCTTGTGGAACGATCCTATACTAGTGTTGCAATTTCCCTTGTGCAGTTGTAATAGGTTAAGACTAAGTACGATAAAAGCCTAAAAAAGTCTTTGGCGCTGTTGCCAGGGAAGCTAATTTTTCTTATTTTGTTTTTATTTTGAAAACTAATATTTGTCTTTCTCTTTATATATTTTTTTATATTTTTATTTTCTTTTATCAGTTCTTAGTCTTTTACAGGTTTACTCGGAGTACCGAATCACAGGTTTCAACTCTTTGCCTGAGCAGAGAAGCTAGAGGCTCAGATTTGTTTCTCTCCCTGCTTTCTAAATAATAATAAAAAATCAGAATAACTAAAAACACAAAAATATTTACATTTCTAGTGTATGCATCACAGTCAATCTCTGAGTTTAGATTTCTTTGAGTGTGACCTAAAAATTGAATGAACTCTCTTGCGTAATATCGCATTAAACCAATCTTCCGGAAGAGACTCTCTAACGATGACTGACAATCATTCTATTGAAGCACACTTCAGCCCAGTTACTCTAACTGAGCCCTCCTGTATAGTTGTACCAAAGGTCCCAACCGGACAAAATTATGAAATCAAGTTGAATACACTTAAGTTGTACCCACCTTTCATGGGCTTGACCGAGAGGGTCCCTATTAGCACTTAAGGGAGTTTATAGAACTTTGCATGATGTTACAACTGTTGGCAGCTAATGATGAGGTAGTTAAACTATGATTGTTCCCTTTCTCTCTCAAAGATAGAGCAAAGGTGTGGCTGATCTCGCTGCCCGCCAGAAGTATTACCACGTGGGATGCACTGCAGTCCAAGTTCTTGAACTGGTACTTCCCAATTGATAAGTCTAAATAAATTCACCAAGCAATTCAAGACTTTAGGCAATTGCCTAGAGAATTATTCTATGAGAGTTGGGAATGCATGAACGATTTACTACAAAGATGTCCTCATCATGATGTGCCGAACTAGTCAATAGCATAAAGTTTCTACTAAGGGTTAACTAAGACCAACCAGTCTACAGTTGATGTTGTGAGCGGAGGAGCCTACATGGCTCAAAATGGCCAGCAATCTTGGGACTTATTTGAGAAATTGTCCAATAATTCAAAGCAGAAACAGGCCCTCTTTTGTCCGATCCAGATGTGATTCGCCACACCCCGCTCACGAGGAGTGGTCATTATGATGTCAGCAAAGACAAAGTAAAGTAGGAGGACGACATGAGTGCATAAGTTGCGGCACTAGAGCAACAAATTTCCACCTTAATGGCTGCCAAACCTAGCACTTCGGATAGAACATTAGCAAATTGTTCAAATTGTTGGAGTTTAACTCATACCTAGAACCTCGCTATGCCATCGTACCAAGAGGCAGTGGAAAACAAACAAGTAATGGCCTTTCAATGGGGAGACTATGGGAACACATATAACCCAGCATGGAGGTACCTCCCTCTATTTAACTAAGGATCCACGAGTCGGGCACAACTAGCACCATTAGTTGCACAACCCCAATTTCCCCAGACCTAAGTTTTCCACCAAAGACCTCAAATGTCGGCTGCACAGTCCCAATTTTAACCACCAAGCAACATACCTAATGCCATAGTTGTTCAAATCCTTTGAGATTTGTAGCAGTCGTCGCATCAGCATTCAAAAGATTTATCCCAACTTACTCAATTCTCTCAAATAATCCATTCACACACTCAGTCCATTATGAAGTTGGAGAGCCAGATTGGCCAACTATCTTCACAAGTGGCAAAAAGAGAGAGTGGCCAATTGCCGACACAACCCGCCAACAACCCTAGAGGGAAAGTGGTCTTGGGGGAGACATCAACTTCGCATATCCCAAACTAGTACCCTCATGGATCTGTCAAGCTACCGAATCATCCATAGCACCCCTTGTGAACTACGTAAAATTATATTCTATTTTGCTTTAAAATTTAGGTACCAAATTACGATTCAAATCGTGAAAGAATATATAAAAAATAAACACAAACAATCATAATATAGTCCTAAATGTATATTAGTATGAACAATAGTATGGATTTACGATTGATCATCATGCTTGAGTAGATCATCAATTAAAACGTAGTGATTATAAGTGATTGATGCGAGAGTTTGCTTTCACGATTGCTTTTACAACTCTAGGTTAAAAATATGGGTGATGATCGGTTGAGCGGGTCGTCACTAATATAAGGGCCTACATATTCGTGAGAGGATACGTCGGCCCCATTTTCAAACTCTCAATTTTTACTCCTACTTTCCCTCTATTTTTCGAAAATCCCTTGTACATGACTCAACCATTTTTTTTTCTTATACCTCCCTTACATTTTCTGTTCAATTTTGGAAACCCCATTTACATTGTAGTTGAAAATTTGAAATTAGGGTTTGATGATTATCCTTGAGCAAGGTGACGATTTTACTCTCAAACGGATGGGTCACTGCATATGATTTTGAGTCGATATAGGAAATACATGGCATGTTGAATAATATTTTCTTTTCTCATTCATATGGGTAAAAGAAATGGCAGAATGTAAATGGAAACAGATTAGCGATAGACGGAAGAAGGCGAGGAAGGAGGTCACAGTTTAGATCACTCTCAACTTATAAGCCATATTGCACGGTTTACTGCCCTCAAAGGTAAATCAAAAGTTGCAGACCCACCTAAAAAGAAGTCCAAATCCTGAAGGGTGGTTATTAGAGAAACACCCGGAGATGGAATGGAAACTAAATCGGTATCTGCCCTTGGGAAGGGCACAAAAATGGATAAAGGAAAAAGACTAGCATTCTCTGGTATGATAGTAGATCGGATCCCAACCTCAATGAAACATCATCTAGTGGGAGCCGAAGTTGCTGTGGATGTTGCCTTTTTGGAGAAATTTGAAATCAATGGAGAGGCTACCAAATATTTTAAGGATGTCGGGCTGCATTATTTCATGGAACAAAGAGTCACACCAGTCTATCCTAGAGTGGTGAGGTTGTTTTACAAAAACATGACCAATAGCAGCAAGGGCCCATCCCCAATTCTCTTTAGCAGTGTTGATAGATTCCTAATCAAAATTACAAAGGAAATGATCGCTAGAGTAATGCACACACCTGTTCAAATACCAAAATTATCCCCTGGTAATCCTGAAGCCCACATGTTAACAATGCCACCCAATATGCTTCTAGATTTTGTTCAGATGGCGACAAAGCTACCAGGTGAATCCCCATGGGATAGATCACTTTTCTAGCACAAAGATTTAGAATCCTGAAATTTACAACTCCACTTCCTGGATGTCTTAATTCACAAGACTATCCACCATACAAGTCATGGCACACAGAGACGGGAACTTTTCATAAGGGCCCTGTATTTATTGGCTAATCGTTACTGGTTCAATGTCCCTTCCTACCTTTTAGAAGTTATAAGGAGAGAAGTATGAGGCGAATAAATTGAGTCTGCCTTTTGGAGGCTTAATCACTAATTTATTAATGAATGTGGGATATCAATTTGATCCCAAAGAAAAGGCTCTACCTAGACCAGGGGAAGATCTAATAGCAATGGCGTATAAGCGAACTCTGAGTGCAGAAAACAAAAAGAAAATTCCTACTTTTGAACAGACAAAGGGAGTCACTTGTATGTCGAAGATCACATAGGCCCATGAAATAGTTTTGCAAGCCCAGGACGAGTCTGATGCTGAGCCAATGACAGAAACTGTAAAAGAAGCAGTCATAACAGAGAGGGGGTGAGTACTTTTACTCCACCCCAAGGAAGATTAGAGCCTGGATCTCCGATACAGGAGAGGCCAATTGAGTAGGAAGTAACAAATGCACCAATACCTGTTGATGATCAAGCTAGTCTTTATGACTCAGCTTTGGATTCACCAACAGGGCCTGCATTGCCCACATCCACTGTGGCAGACACACTGCCAGTTATTCCTAAAGTAGCTCAGGTGAGCTCAATTACCCCTACAGCAGAAGAAATCACTCCATAGAGAGAGGAGCAAACTGCATAAATGGCTACTTCTAGCCATGTTCCTGCAATTATTGAGTCTATTGCTCTACCCATAATTCTAATAAATGCAATGTAGACTCCTATATTCCAAGCAGCAGAAGCAGGACAAAGTTTTGAAACTCTACGAGTGGGTTTCATAGAATTGATGAACCAAGAGACATCTCCTCCAATCACCACTACAATAGTTCCCATGACCTCTGGACAACAACCAGATTTGGAAAGGGGACTACAAGAATTAGAGCAGTGGCAGAATGAAAATGCGCCAAAACTAACACCATTGCCATGAGTAGTGAGAAAATTGTCAAAAAAATTTCATAGGTTCTAGAGTAAAGTCCTTGGATCCATGCCCACAATACAAGAATGCCTAGAGCTAGTGGAAAACTTATGGCGTAACATTGTGAGAGATCACCAGGCACATTGGATACTAGAAACAACAAGGAAAGTCCAGGAGGCAACTACAACCCTTCAAGCACAAATTATGCGGCAACAAGAATAGAACAGAGTATTAAGAGATAACCAACAGGCATGAGAAGGTTAGAAAAAGGAGTATTAAGATAAAATAGCCAATTTTATTAAACAATTCGAAGAGTTGATGGAATACCTAGATACGAGAGAAAATGCTCATCGAAAGTACCAGCAAGAACTCAATAATCAGCTAGATGAGAAGAACCATCTGCTTACAATAGCAGAAGGGAAAATGTAGAGACATTAAGATGATAAAAATTCCCTAGTCCTAACTTGTGTTGAATAGAAGAAGAATATCGAGTCCATTATGAACAAATGGGGTCACAGTAATAGGATTACAAGCTGAAGCCGAAAAAATGAGAGTTGAGATACAAGAGAAGTTTACTGTGATTTGCAAATTGAAAGAGGAGTTGAGAAAGAAAGAAACAGTTGAAGAAGAGCTGGGAGCTTTGAATGAAAAATATAATGCATTGATAGCAGAGAAAGAGAGTGATGAGGCACGTTATAAGGAAATTGGGCCAGAATTATATGTGGAGCCCATACCAGACAAAGAATCAGAATGCTCTGCAGATGTGGTGTCCGACTTTGAGGAAAAAATGTCAGGCAGCCCTTCCCCACTGCTAGTCTTACCAGCATGAAGACCAATTCTATCTACACCAATTGTAACATACCCTTCATCACCGAGTGAGTAAAATATTCCAGAATATCATAAACCTCATAGGTATGATATAAATTTTTGAGTATCCCCTATTTTTGTGCACAATGAGGACATTGTCCTATTCAAGTTTGGGGGGTTACACCTTTTTGTGAATATTAGTTTACTTTAAAGTTTTTATTTAGTTTATTAGTCCTTAGTTTCTTTATTCTAATGGTAGATTTTTTGTTCTAAATAGTTAACCATCGCATGTGAGTTATGATAGAAAAAATAACGATTCCAGAATACTTTACGATCCATCATAGTAGAAGTTCAACAATCAAAATAGAGCAGTTATGATTCATGATAACCCTCTTGAGTAGTGTATCAGATTAAATGTTTGAAACTATACTTTGATTTAAACTGCAATATTTAAATTATAGTTTCAAAAGTATATAATCAGGGAGCTTTTGAGCCATAATTCCACTTTATTTTGAGAGAGTGATTGCTTTCTATTCAAACTCAAAATTTTCGTTGAAGTTCTTGACTATGCTTGTTGATACGTGCTTTTTCTTGGTTCCTTTCGGTCCCCGAAATAAGTGGCCCAATTCGATCCAAGTGGACTCTGGCAAAGAAGAATGAATAATAAATTGTAAAATATTAAATTAATAAAAGGAAAAGGTGAATCTTAAATGAAGATTAGCTGGATTGATGTGATCGCCAGCTGAAGATATTTATTTACACTGTAACACGTCCTTGATCACGCTTTAAGAAGAGCGGGGGCTTGCAGGTTAAATTCCTTTACTGAACGTGGGCCGGCCAACTTTAATAGCTATGGGTTGCCTTGGGGTTTAGCTAGTTTGGTTTCCTAATCCTGTTCTAAGTTTATTTGATTTTGTCTTCTGATTATTCTCTGAGTCTGGCTGACTAGGGCTCTCCTAGTGTTACTCTAACTCAAATTGATTGAGTTTCTTATGACTACTCTAACTCTAATTAATTTAGTTTTCTAATATTATTCTAACTAAAAAAGGGGGTTATGGCCCATTATGCTAAGGAGGATTGGCCCCGTTACTGGTACCCTCCATAAGCTCCCTTGGGCAAATCGAGTGACTAAGGATTAATTTGTAAATATTCAAGATTAAAAATTGAATTTGAACTTAGAATTGAGAATTAGGAATCAGAAACCAACATCAAGAATTAAGAATTTAGAACTAGAACGAGGAATTCAAACTAGCATTAAGAGCTAGAAAGAAAATTAAGAATTAGAAAGAAAGTTACAAACTAGAAAAAAAAATTAAGAACAAGAACTAGAACCTAGGAAATAAGAATTAAGAACTAAAAATTATGAATTAGAACTTGAACTACAACCTAAGAATTAAGAACTAAAACTAGAAAGAGAACTAGAATTAAGTACTAGAATTTTTTAAAAGGAAGAAGCTCAGAAGAGAGAATTGTGTAGAAGAGAATTGTGTAGAGTGCCTAGGGGGTAGGGGTCTATTTATAGGCTTTTACTAAAAATTCTAGTGTACATCTAATTCCTAATTCAAATGAAGGAAATATCCTAATTCTTAATCCTAGAGTAACTCTAATTCCTAATTCTTCTAAAATAATAAAATAAAGTCCTAAAGCAATAAGGAAACTTACCCTATTTCTAATAAAAGAAACAAATCCTATAAAATAGTAAAAGAGACTAATCCTAATTCGATTAGGAGTCTTGAAATTTGTCACTTTTTGTGTAGCTTTCGAAAACTGACTATAACTTCTTCAATACTTGTTGGAATTGTGCATTTTTTAGCTCGTTGGAAAGCTACTGCGATAGGCTTTCAAACATGACTAATTTCATATCAATTCAACTTCATTTGATATTTTAAAATAGGTCAAACATAAAAGTGATGGGATTGAAAATTGGGAAAGGTTGGGGAGACTTATTTGGCTCTAGACTGAGGATTTGGGCAGGAATTTCCTAAGGGCTAGGTATAAAACTAGACTAAGGGCAGTATTGGAAATAATGACTAAATTGAAGACTAAGGGAGAGATTACCTAGAAGCAGAGCGCTTCCTCGTCTGTGCTCCCCTGAGCGTTGGGACTATTGGGTCGGTGCCACTGGATTGAAGACCCTAGAGAGCTGCTCGACTCCTCTCCTTGAAGTCGTAGGGAGAACCTCGTAATCCCTAAGAAGAGGAAGCTTAAGAAGGACGAGAAAAATTTAGTGAATTGGTAAAAAATTGGTGAGTTTGGGCGTGGAAGGGGTCCTTTTATAGGTATCGGACTAATTTCGCGTATGGGGGAGTGCAAAATTGGTGAATTTCACGCAAGTGGGGATGCGCTGAATTCAATTCCACATAGTAGTGTATGTGCTTGATTTAGTCTGAGTTGGCCTCTAACTGGGGAATCCTAATCTTGGTTTGCCTGGGAAACCAATTACGCGCAGTGGTGTGTGCGTAAAATCTTGAGTTCAGGCAGTCTTGGGAATTATACGTCAGGTTCAATTGGGAACCAAGTCCACGTGCCCAGTGACCCCTTCGAATTGAAATTTGCGAAATGGCGTATGTGTGAGATTCGACTCCCTAGGCGGTTTTTGAGGTGGAGTCCCAGTCCAGTCTAGATCAATTCTGCGTGTACGAGCAAGCGTGGAATCAATTTCATGTAATTGTATCTGCACAGAATCGAGGTCTTCCGATGGTGTATGAAAGGCATGCCCTAGTCCAAGTGGGACTAATTCCGTGCAATTGTGTCCGTGTGGAATAGATTTCGTCCAAGTGTATCTGTGCAAAATCCGGGTCTTAGTGGCCCGCGAGAAGGGTGAACCTGGTCCAAGTGGGACTAATTTCATGCATGTGGCCACACATTGTATCGATTCTACGCAAGTGTATCTGCGCAAAATTTAGGATTTTCCAGAGCCAGGTCGGGTCTGAGACACAGAGCTATTGTTTCAGCCTGTGTCTCATCCATATACTATTGTTTCAGTAATGGTCCCTATAAGTTTTAACGTATTCGAAAAAGGTCAGTCCTTTTATGGAGATCATGGGCAAGGTCAATGGTTGATTGAATAGGATTGTGTACTCCAAGAGGATAAAATTGGGGTGTCTACAGATGCCCCACTTCAGCCCATCCTTAAAGTATAAGGGTGCATCGAAGAACTAGACACCCCTCTGTTGAGGTTCCTTCATGTTTCTTTGGAAAATTACAAGTGTGAACTAGGGAGCTGACATGAAATGCTTAGCTTTCTTATCTATCAACACAAGCTAAGGAGGAGCATTCGGGGGCCCAGTGGTAGCCATCGAGAGGCATATCCTCATATGTGGGTGTAAGTGGGATCTTGTCGCATATCACGATGTGCTACAAGGTGCAGTCAAACAGAGAGAAATTGATGCAATTAAGACCGAGGGGTGTCATACGAACATCCAAAGACAAGGTCAAGTGACTGGATAATATGATGTAATGGAGAAGGCTTTCACAGATCATGTCAGGCCGGGCACGTCATTGCTCACCCCAATGGTGCATTCGGTGTCCCTCTCTAGTGGACATTTGTGGTTTCTAATAGTTGAGCATATTCAGTGTTCGGTTTCCCAGGGAAAGGAATGGATTAGAGTGATGGGAGGTGAATTTTTATAGATAGAGGGTTCATTTGTTATCATTTTTTGAAAGTTTGGGATTTTTAGCTTAAGATCAATTCTGTGGAAATATAGCGAAAAAGGTGGCTTCCGAGACGTCGTTGAGCAGATCCATCGAAACAAAATTTATAGACCCGACCATTTATGTGGTTGTCAAGATGACACTTGGTATGCCGGATACTCCGTCAAACCTTCTCGCGGATACTGATGATTGTCTCTTATGGGAGGGCTACAGTGATTCGCGTGTTAGGAGAGACGGATTTTGAAAACATTTGACTTAATATTAGCTAATTATATTTCACAAGGAATATTAAGTAGAAAGAAATGGGTCATACTTACCTAATTTGTTGTGCGATGGGATGTCCGGATCGCCTGATTAGATATTCGCGATGGTACTTGATAATTGATAGGCGCTATTGTTTTGTGGTGGTCGCACGGTGGTACATCAGGGCGTGTGATGAGAGGCTTGCGGCGAGGTTTGATATTTATTAGGTACGATGGGACGTCGGAGAGTTTCCCTTTCTCTTCTATTGGCGAGCGTATGTTTTTTTGTTGCGATAGAGTTTTGTGATAACTGCATGATGGGACAATGTTGATGGTCACAATGGGACATTTGGGAGGTTCATGTCTTTGCTCTTCATGATGGGATGTGGATTGGGCTTCTCTTCTAGTTGTGTGTCATGGCGGGTTACGTTGGGACTTGGTGGTTATGCGATGGGGCATTTCGGGTTGATGACTCCTTGACTGTTTTGACGAGATGATGATGGTGTATTTCTTTCTTTGGTAGATCTTGGGTATATGATGGGTTCAATAAGTTTGAATGGTGTGTTAAGATCGTGACGGGATTTGCCTTTGGCCTTGGTGATGTGGCAGGGCTTTAGCATCGTGATGGGACATGAGAGCGTGGCTGATTTAGACCAATGAACTTAGGTGTTGGGATACCATTGGTTATATGTTCATTCTATCGCGATGGGACGTATTATTGTGTGATGGGCTATCAGCAGCTCTCTCCCTCTGGTCGGTGTGTGAGGTTACGCGATGGTGTGTTTATGGGTGTATGGCACATGCGAGGCTGTGCGATGGGGTAGTGTCACGATTGAGTGGCAGCGTACATCCGTCGATATTATTAGGGGGTGAAAAAGGCAGGGGGGAAGTCTTACAAATGGATGGAAAGGGTGTTACCCAACCATTCCTCCTGCTTCTCTGTTGCTTCTGATTGGACCTCTCACGCATCGTGTGCTTTGGGCTTTGTGTCTATTTTTGGTTACGTGTTTGTTTTATGTTGTAGGTTAGCGGACTCCTGTACAAATTTTAAGTTCTGTGTTTTGTTTTGAGTTGTATGTTCAGGAGGTATGCCACTGGTGATACCTATAAAAGTTTTGGTATATGAATAAAAAATGTTTTGTTTATGGTGTTTGCTTCGTTTATGCTCGCTCATGTTTGTTATTTTGTGTTACTTATTGTCTTGTTTTAGACATTTGTTTTGAGGTCCCATGGTGGAAAAGTAAGAAACAAACTGAAAATAAAATAATTAAATAAAAATGCCCCTGCTTGGGGTGTCGATCTCGTGACCTGAGCATCGCTACCAAGGTGCTAGTAGTCTTAAAAAAAAATGCCCCAGTGTCAAGTGACGGTGGGACTTTTATCAGCCTCACAGATGTCCTGGAGTGTATTTATGATGCTCCCACTTTGGCAAGTAGTTTGATTATTTCGGCCACATATTGGACTTGATTGTGTAAGTGTTGAATGATCGTCATGTATCATAACTCTTAGCAGGATTGAGGTGAATGGTAGGTAATGGGTGATTGCATCACTTATCATTCAAAAGTTTTCGATTTTATTTGGAAAGAGATTTTGAAAGTCATTTAACTAATTGTCCGAAGAGAAAATAAGGGTGAAGAAGAGATAAGGTTTATTGATTTAAGAGTTGCTTCTTATTTAACCGATTTTTGAAATAATAATCAACTACTTTCTTCTCGGGTGGGTAATGCAGTGCCATAATTGAGATCTCTGCCATGGTCCAACACCATCAAATCATCATATTCTGTTTTTAGCAGGGCTTTTATCCTCCTCCCGCCACCATACAACGACATCTAGTAGTGTGAAGATATTAGGGATGCCCTCACAGTTTTAATTATGCCTCCCTGGTGGGGAATACGAGGGGTGCCCTCACAGTTTCACTTATGCTTCCCTGAATTCGTTAGTTGTTCATTTTTCGTATTGCACTTGCTTGGTTGTGCTTCTTTTCTATATATTTTTTGAAACAACCTGCTAACATAAGAATTATGAGCTTTGATGGAACCTTGCATTTTAATTGTTTTTTTTGTGCTCTAACATTGACTCCAATGGCTGAAGAGGTGTATAAGAATCCAGAGTTTTCTATATTTCAAAGAGAGTTTTATGATCCACTAGAACTTTCGATCAACTTGCCCATATAGGAGGGGTGGTTAATGAGAGATGATTCTCAAAATATTTTTTGAAAATAATGACCTACAACTGGAGAAAGCCTTGTGATGACTACGAAGGTGATAAATGTGTGAGTATGCCTACTTAGGCTACGAGACATGATGGTCATTGAGTTAGGAATATCACTACAAGGTTTTCGACATCCTTCCCCTGTAGCTGTTTCCTTGGCATGTTGTCGAAATAATGTAGGTACTCCCCTTATGGGTTTTGATTTTCCTCCTAGTGAGGTGATTGGGTAGGCATTGTTTCTTTGGCTCTAGCTCCTCGACTTCGAGTTCTCGGTTGAGTAACTGCTATTGTTAAGTGTTGAAAATTGCCATTTTTCACCTCTTAACCTAGCCTTTACTATTCCTTAGTGCCATCTAACAAGTGTATATGATGTGTGTTTTGTAGTTAAGAATAACATTGCAGCTTTTAGTTCAACTGTCATGCTTTAGAGGCTAAACAGAGAAGTTTTGAAGCAAACTGTGAAGCCCAATGAAGACCTGAAAAAACACCATGGTGATTATTTTGGATGCATGTCTGACAGAGGAGAGGAATGAAGAGCTGAACAAAGGAAGTTGTTGCAGCAGAACAGGCACTGCAGTAGAAGTCTAGAAGTTAACTGCGCGAGACACAGAGCCAACAGTATAATTCCTTCTCGCGCAGAACCTCGCGTAGCTCATCCATAGCCGCTATCAAGGCGTCACGTAGTTCCTTATTACTCCATTTCAATGCGCCACGTGACTGCACTACAGAATCCAAGCAGCTGCCCGAAGCTCGAGATTCTACTTCTCATTCCAAGCTCACTTTTTGGAGATTTCGACATTACTCGGGAACACATCCCGAGGCCCTAATCTACCCACACATCCCGATGCATCCAAGGGCTGTAAATAAGGTACGTCTAGAATAAAATTAGGGTTTTCTCCCCTATTAGCCAAAGCATTAGGACTGAGTATAAAAGTTGTACTCAATTTAGTTTTTATTTTCATCTTTCCTTCAACCTCAGTTGGCTAAGAGCTCTAGCAGATTAGGGTTGGGGTTAGATCATTTCTTCCATTTTTCTTTTCTTCGTTCTTAGTCCAATACTTGTTCGCTAACTCTGTTGTAAGCATTTAATTTTAAATTAGTTTTGCAATGGGCATTTATGAGAACTTTGGGAGCTGATTTGGGGTTGGCATTAGCTGTTGCCTTCGAGGTCAAGGATTGTAAGATTCTTTTACAATTTTATCAGTTTTATTGCTTTAATTAGATCTATAATCTCTGTGTTTTCCTTGCATAGAAATCTATTGGATTTAGACATAGATGCCTATAGGTCTGAGACTCCCATTGTTATTTGAGCTGTTTTGCCTTGCAACAATGGTGGTAACAGCAGACTCACTGTTCTGTTTAAGCCTTTGTGATTGAACCCTCTCCCTTGGATAGTCTGTGACCATTTAAGTGGACAGCTTATAGCCTTAAGAAGGGTTTCAATTACAGATCTGAGATGAATTCTTCTTCTCTGCACATGAGCTGGTTATCCTTGTGAGAGATTGTGCAAAACCAAACTGCCCTCTGTTTGCAATACCATCATCAGATGGTAGATTTGATTTAGTTGTAGAGATTGCAGGCTTATGAGCTGGGTTATTACAGGCCTTTTGTAGCAATGACCAGCTACGTCTAAAGCCCCTTTTAACCCTTGATTTAAGGAGGCTTTCACCTAATCTTGAGGACTGATTGCTCCTATGGATGCCTGTGCTGGTAGCTTGTTATTCCCTGAAAAGTACCACTTTTTACCTCTTAACCTAGCCTTTGTTGAACCTTGAAGCTCACTAATAATCATTTGTTAAGTGTGTTTTATAGTTAGCAATAAACTATGCATCTTAATACAAAATCACTGCTTTTTGGTCTAAAGAAGAGAAAGAAGACATGCAAAGATGACAACTGAGCCAAAGCCTAATGGAACACCTTGGTAGTGCTCACCATGGTTGCTGTTCATCATTGACCAAAAGTCTAGCAGATGAAAGAAGTTAGCTGAGAATGGAGGAAGCTGCAACAACAGCAAGTGCAAGGCATCAGAGGATCAGAAGAATCATCTCGTAGAGGTGAGAAGCTCCCTCACGGAGCTAAGGATGCAGTGGAAGCTGTCCTCGTGCAGATGGGATATGCAGTCAAGAGGAGAGCAGTAAAGACATCGTGATAATCTCGCGTCCTAAAACCCTCAGAATTTATGCTCGCGAAGCTCTCGTGGAGATCAAGCCTTAAAGAAGTTGTGCGTAGAACATAGCGAGTCCATAAGCATAAAGAACAATTTGTCGCTTCGCGGAGTTCTCGCGAAGCCCTGGAAGAGAGAGACCCAAAATTTACCTCGTGCAACCCTTACGCACTCTAGAGCCTAACCAGTTACTACGCGAGCGCAGGAGCCTACCTACGCGAGTATCTAGCGAGAGAGAACTTCTGAAACTCTGCTACGCGAGAAATTCCAGGCGCTCCAAATCACCTCTGCGAAAGCATTGCAGTGTAAAGTAATTGTGTGATCAACTTAAAATCTACTACGTGACCAAACACTCCTTCGCAAAGGCATAGCAACTGTGCGAGTGAATTAATGTAGATGCCAGCCCCGCGAAGCCCAGGTCCCCACTTCTCAACCGTAACTCAAGGGCCTTTTTGGAATTTCCCAAGGCTAGAGCACACTTCTCAAGGCATGGATTTTGAGGCACACATCTCAAAGTATTCAAGGGTTGTAATAGTGCTACGTCTATTAGAAAAATTAGGGTTAATCTCTTTTGAACCAAGGACTTATGAACAGTGTATATAAGTTGTACTTAGAGCTTAGTAGTTTTATCTTTCCTTCATCCTCTTTCGGCTGAGAGTTCCAACAGGCTAGGGTTAGGGTTTGATCATCTCTTTTTCTTATTTTTCTTCTCTCTTAGCCCAGCATTGGCTAGCTAATCCTTCTGTAAGCAGCTAGGTTTAGTTTTATTTTAGTTTTATAATAGGCTTTGTATACATTGGGATCTTTTGGATGAGCAGTTGTGTACAGGCTGCAGCCTCGAGACACTTCATTGTAAGTTTTACTTTTATCAATGGATTTTTATTTTAATGACTAATTGAATCTATAGATCTTGTGTTTTCCTTAGATGTCTATAGGATCCATGCTTTGGGACTAGCTCATTCAGTTTCTAGTAGATCTATTGTTTACCATATGATTTCCCTTAGTTTAATAGCCCCATGGATAGCAAGCCGGATCTGTAGCAAGATCTGGACAGCTCGTTGCCCTGGGACTCCATGGTGGCAGCAGTAGTTTATATGTTCTTTCTCAGATCTTTATGGTATGAACAGACCTATCGGATACCCATTGACCATTTGAGTGGACAGAGTATAACCCTAAGGTGGTGTCCAGCCACATGTCTGAGAAGGATTCTTCTCTTTTACACATGAGCTTCTAGAGCCTTGTGAGGAGGTTTGTGCAGGAACTGGCTCCCCTCTATTTTACTTAACCGATATTAGATATTAGATCTGATTTCTCTATAGTAATTGCAGTTTGAGGTTGAGTAATTGCAGGCCTTTTATATCAATGACCAGCTGAATCTAAATCTTTATTCAACCTGTTGCAGGTCCTTTTTATGGGCATAGTGAGACGTTGGGACTTTATGGGTTGGAATACCTATGGATGCCAGCAAGATTTGAGCGCAGATTGGGGAGCTTGTAGCCTTAAGAGCACCCCAAATGGCATGGGTTAAGTTGGATATTTGTGGTTGCTTCTTAGTGTGCTTGATTTATGTGTGTTTTGAAAACAGGTTTGCAACTGCTAAATTATAAAAATATCAGCACAGGTAGAAGTGAATTAGCCTGCAAGATCAGGGCCAATTGTAGCAAGTTTTAAATGTACGTGAGTGAAAGATCGTCCACAGAGAATTTGTCTAAAATACAAGATAAACCTCCAGATCTAAGCTACCAGATCTGGCTTCTTATCCTATCTAGAAAACTGAGAAGATGAGAGGTTTGAATTTGTCACGTTTAACTAACTAAAAACAAAGAAAAATTTAAACTAAATGATCCAGATCCGAGTTGGGGGAATGATTGAAACAAAGATGGAGAAGTAATATCTAAATCTGATTTGGTCTTTGAAATCTAATGAGAATAACTGCAGCTCAACAGAGGTGATCCAATCTTCATCTGGCTACAAGCACAGATGTAAGAGAGATAAATCTAATTAAAGGATTAGGCTTACACTTATGGCTATGGTCTGTCCACTTTAATGGGCACAAACCATCCAATAGTCTTTAATCCAAATCCTCAATTCAGAACAAGAAACATCACTACAAATGCTGTAAGAGACTAGGTTACAAACACTAATTCTCACAGGATTAATGAATCAAGGGAAATTGCATGCAAAACAATAAATCTAAAGGAGTGTAATGTACTGAGGAGATCAGAGGGAACCCTTGACATGAGTCCAATGGAGAATGCATAGTTTACAACAACCTTTTAAAATTCATCCTTACAATTTACAGAGCACGACTTAACAGCTCTCGGATTTGCAGTCTTGGATGCAAACTCTCCTTTGAGTTACAGCAGTATCACGCAGCTCTCAAATGCAAGTACAAAGTAGGCTATTACAAGGATTGCAGACAAGCTGTCTGGCTGCGAAATGGGGGATTAGAAATGAAACTCAAAATCTGGATGCCCCAATTAGGCAAATGCTTCGTCTATTTATAGCTTTCCCCAGGTCCAGCTCAGATGTGTATCAACCAATCAGAGGTTCTCAGATCTGTATTGACCAATGGTAGTCGAGCACGGGGATCCAGATCTGTTCTGGCCATTCAGAATTCCTCGATCTGATTCAGCCAATCAGGTGAAAAAGGCATCAATTCTGTTATGCATTTTGAAAGTTTGTTAGAGTTTCTAGAAGTTCCTGTCAAGTTATTCCCTCTCTAGGTTCTCACGTGGGGTGGAATATTCCTTCGCTTCATGCTTAAAACCCTCTGGAATGTCCCTAGGTTTTAAAATGCATTAGGACGCATGCAACAGATTACTGAATTGCCCTTGTTAAAGCTGCGAATCTCCAGAATGTCTCTTCGCACAGCTTAGGGGCCTTTTCACAAAGTGTTGTGACTCCTGAAGCTCTTTTCGCATTGTTCTGGTTCTGTTCGAATTGTGTTTTCTTCTTTTCGCAAAGTTCAATCCTCTCTTCAAACAGTCCAGATACTCTTCGAATGCTACACCTGGAGTTTTATTCCTTTTCGTAGAGTTTCAGGTTCTTTACGAAAAGTACAAGTTCTTTGCGAAAAGGACTCTGTAGTGCATTTTTTTGTTCGAATTGTTCCATACTTCTCTTTCAGGTCTTTGCTTCTTCTATTCAGACCTTTCAACAGCTGATGAGGTTGTTTCTTCACTTTCTTCCTTTGGATTGACATGGATTGTCATCTTATTGGCACTTTTAAGCTGCTTTTATGGTTAAGCCTGTCTTTATTGTTAGTTGCAACATAAGCACTTAAAACACTTATTTAGTTCTCTCAAAGGTCTATCAAGACTCAAGTTCAGGGGAGAAAAATGGTATTTTTCACTTGTCAACACACCCCCAGACCTAAGCTTTGCTAGTCCCTAAGCAAAGACAAAATAAAAAAAAACAAAGTAAAGAGCCACTTTTGTAGGGAGCACAGTTGCATTTAGCATATGCAACAAGCCTTTTAAACCCCTAGGTGATCCCTAGTGGAGGAGTGAAGTCTCCTGAGGGTTTTCAGTGAAGGTACCCACAAACTTCTTCAATAAGTTAGTTAAGATCATCGCAGCTCAAGCATGTACCCACTTTCCTCAATTGATTATTCACACCGAGACGCTTATTTTGTAAGAAGGTTTTCAAGAAAGATAAAACTAAAATTCTGCAAAGAATTTTGTTACTACTCACGATTTATGTCGAGGCCATTTACAAAGGAAAATTAACGAGCACTAGCATTTGATTTAGGAATCCGGCTTGATGTTGCCCTAATCGAGTTGATTTTAAACCCAATTCTCACGATTTTCACTCAATAAGCAAATGAGAGGTTGTACTATTTCACCGACTCAAAGCGATTCTGATCCTCAAATAGGACTATAGCGAGAACATAGGCATTGCTTTTAGTTATAAATTCACTTTGCTCCTTTCACCATAGATTACACAAATTCTTATCTCATGTGATAAGCTCAATCCATCATTGATCGGAAGGACTTTTACTTGGGTTTTATTGTGGCTTATGGGTGAAATTTCTCAAAAGGGTTGGAATGGTGTTCATATTTGAGGTTATATACAAACCCACTCTTCTTCAGCATAGTTTCATCTTCTTCTTTTGAATTTCCAGAGCCAAAGTGGCCATCTTTTTCTCTTTCTTTTTCAAACTTCCAATGAAAATGCCTTCTTTCTTTTGTTTTGCTCAAATATTTTCTTTTCTTTTTGAATTAGCTTGCATGCCACATTCCCTCTGTTGTTTCATCATTGCCTTCAACTTTTACCCTTCTTTTGCTATTAAATTGTTACTCAATTCTCCTTCCTCAGCTTCCTTCCCTTTATCTTCTGCCTTCTCGGGGTAGGGTTAGGCTAAATGAGGTTTATTGGGGGAGATTTCAAAGGAATCATAGATTTATTTAGCTAAAATGCTGTGTATCAAGGGCAGTTTCAAAAGGTGGGGCTTTGTAAGGTTCAAACTGTCCAAAAGGAGGCCTTACATCATGTCTTTAATATCATGAGTGCTATCAAATTATTTCGATTTGGATATGCGTAACTTCTAGTGTAAGTAAGCAGATTCACATAGTCCCAAAAGCAGTAATGATTGCCAAAGCATACCTCCAACAAACACATTTCAGTCCCAAACCTCCGGGTGTGGTTTTATATCAACTTCTTGAGGTATATCTTCACTGTTTTCCTTCATTTTAGGTTTACTAAAACATCAATTTTCTTTTAGAAATTTCCTGACATTTACTTCATGAAAGTCTTTTAGAATTACACAGGAAAGTAATTTTAAAGAGTTTTTTTTTTTTTTTTTTAACTTCTTAATATATTTCAAAACAACAGGTGTGAAAAATATATATAAAAAATTCGATCCGAAATTGTCTTGACTCCTTTATTGATTATTGCTATTTCATCACACCCCCAAACCAAAGGGTAGCAGGTCCACTTCGTCCAAAACAGAGGAAAATATATGCAAGAAAGAAAAACAACAAAAGTAATGATGGCAAGAAGGCAGCATGTAAATGCATGGTATACACAAAACAGAATTTTCTATTACAACTTTATAACACAAAAAGTACAATGAGAGCTAATAACTGGGGTCAAAATCTGTATCATAGGTTGGTTCAAGTGGCTCCGAACTGGAGTCACTGTCAGAATCAGAGCTAGAGTCAGTGTTGGTGTCCGAACTTGATTGAGCTTTCTCCGGAATGGTGTTTTGTAGCTCAGTATACTCCTCAGATTTGATCTTTTTTATGAGGTCAAGGTATTTGCTAAGGCTAGTGGTCTTCAATTTTTCTTAGTCAAGTTGGGCTTCCAACATGGACACCTTGTGTTTCTCAGTCCTCACCAGCTGAAATGTTTGACCTAGCAGGTCCTTCATTTTCTCTCTTTCAAATTTCATAAAGATCTCCAACTTCCGAATCTGGTTTTCATAAGGGGTACGAATGTAAGCTTATAAATCAGCTAGCCCCTTTTGAACATCTCTGCGGATATAGGGATCATCTTCCATGGCTTTGATGAGGGTGGCGTATCGGGGGAGGGGAATGGAATGGTAGGGGACCAAAGGTGTCCCAGCTGTGGGAGGGGGGGAAGAAGTGTCTAGAAGGTTGTGACATAGTGCATGCAGTGGCTTCTTTCGAGAGAAAATGAGAGTGGTGGAGGGCATGCAACCAAGGGACTTGAGTTGATTTGTGTTGCATGGGCGTAGTGGTGGGGTGGTCGGATCAACCAATAATATCTACGGGTCATTTGGGTGGCTTGGGAATCAACAATAGATGCAGGGGTAATGGTGGTTGTTTGGGATGTGGAAGCTAAGGTTTGGAGCAGTTCATTGGTTCTGTTGGTTATGCTGTTGTTGATTTGGAGTTGGGCTTGGATGGATTGGAGGTAGGTAAGAATTTGGGAAATGGATCCGGTGTGGGAGAGGTGGGCATGGCATGGTGGGACAAGCGATGTGAGGGTGGAGGTGTAATGGTCAGTAAAGGGAGAGGGAAGTGAGTGAGGTGATGAGGAGCAGGTATAGGGGTAGGTTCAAGTTCCATGGATTCAAAAATAGAATCCATTAAGGAAGAGTAGGCCTCTGTAGTGAAGGGCGTAGCTTCAGGTGTATGGGAGACCTCAGGTGTGTGGGCTGTATGAGCAGGGGAAGGTGGGGGGCTTAGGGGCAGGGGAGTGCAGGGAGATGGGGCAACAAAATCTGCGCTAACTCCTCTAAAACCCGGGCATTGGAGGCGAAATTGGTGGTGTGAGAATGGTTGGAGTGGTTGGTGTAGAGGGGAATCCACAATTGGAATGATGGAGGGTGAGATGGGACTGGGATAGGTTAAATGTCGGCTGGAGTAGGGAGTAGGGTGCAAGGCCAACGTCCTCCAGAGTAGGTGCAGCTGAAGAGCTGGTCACCAAAGGAAGGGGATTTTTATCAACAATGGGTGCAGCTAAGGAGCTGGTCACCACAGGGACAGGCAGAGTTGGTTCAAGAAGTGGTGCGGACTAAGAGGTCACCACAGAGTTGGCAAAACTGGATCTGGCAAAGTTGATTCTGACAAAATTGGATCTGGCAAAATTGAAGGCAGGCTCAAAAGTGTGCTCTCTTCGATTCGGGAGGATGGGTTCAGTCAGAGCTCATCTCAGGGATGGGTTACGGCTCATTCACAAGCAGGATAGGTTCACTCATAGCTGCAGTTCGGTGCGATAGGGCATGTGCAGGTTCACCTGCCTCTCTCATCCTTCTTAGCATAGCCTGGCTTGTAGTCCAAGCCTTTTTCCCAAAATTGTGAGGGGTAATGACTTCAAATGACTCCTCACTATCAATGTCAAATTTGGCTCTGAGGAGGGCTGTGATCAATCTGCCAAATGGTAGGCCAGCTAGCTTCTGCTCCTTTTTCAACTTGGCACTAATGTCAGCCATGGCTTCGAAAATTAGCATAGGGGCATTGAAAAACTGCCCCTTGGACAAATGAAAGAGGGCCTCTAAAATTGGTGTTCTCCTCTCTTGGCTGTGCCCAATGACATAGAAGCTTCCCCTTATAATGGAATCCATTAATAGAAATTGGGGGGCAAGGTCTCTTCTCATGATGGACTACCCAGTGCCCACAATACCCTGGGTTAAACGTGCAGCCATCTCTCTAAAGGAGGCTATTTCTGGAGCAGCCAAAGGACCAGAGGGATCAAATTGGAATGGTATCCCTAAAGCATTCCCTATGTCTTCAAATGTCACAGTAAGATCGCAATCATCAATGAAAATGACTAGGGTAGGGACATCAGCATCTCTTTCGGTGACCTTGATTAGGTTTTGGTACCATAACTTCAGGATGGCAAGCAATCTGGTTTGGTGACGAAAAAAGTTTCGTCCACCATCAGCTCAGGTATTAGTTTCTAAGCTTCAATGAAGGGGTTAGGTAAGACCAAATGAATGGGCAGAGGAGGAAGATTAGGCTCAGGGCTAGTAGCAGCAGGGATGGGTTCCTCATGTTTAATTTTCTTTCCTTTCTCCACTCTATCTACTTTATCCATAGATAGTTTCCGTTTAGCTAAAGTTTTGGCTTTTCCTTTTGCTTTTGGGGTCGATTTGCTCACTTTCTTAGCAGAGGATTTGGGGAACATAGCAGCCAATGATTTCTCTGCTTTTCCCATTCTAGATTGATGTATAAAAATGCCCAAAATAGATGCTGACACAGAATCAAATTACTAAATGCTAACCAGAGAGAATGGGCAGAGAAATACCGAGATCTAGGGTTTATGTTTGAACGAGTTGTTTGCTTGCAGAAATCCCCCAGATTAAAAGCTGGAATCCTTCTCTGCAAATGCAAATGATCGAACAACAGAGACAAAAGTGTAGTAAGCTTCTTAAATCGTGCAAGGAAAGAACGAAGTAGTGTTTCAGTGGAAAGAGTCGCTCTGCAGAGAGAGTTTGAAATGAAACCCCACCGTCGAAAGGGTTTAAATATACTCAAAGTTAATATCGCAAAGTGCCTTTAAGTTTTCGAAAAGTTCCAAAAGAGACCTTTTTACAATTGTGAATGGCATCAGTACCATTCGACAAGTTAACAGCTTCAGAAATATTATTTCGGAAAGGAATTAGCTTTAGAACTATCTTTTCGAAAAGAAAATGGCCTCAGCACCAACTATTGGAAAAGAAAATCCTTGCTTTCGAGCAGTTCCTCACAGATCCAGAGTCTATTCGAAAAGTAAATTGGACTTTGCGAAAAGAGAATTATTACTTTGCGACTTAACTTTGAGCATGTTTAAACTATGCGAAAAGAGATAAAAGCAGAAACAGAGAAAATAAGCAAAAACTATGATATACAAACATAATGTACAGTTTTCTACCATCAGATTTTTGGAGATTCGTGATGATAGATGGGCAGCACAGGCTCCTGGGTATTTTCAATGCATGGTTTGAGCCTCTGACCATTTACCTTTATGATTCTTCCATTACTTGGATCAAGGATGTCAACAGCTCCCGAAGGGGCTGCCTGAATGACAGTGTATGGCCCTTCCCATCTGGATCTCAGTTTTCCTGGGAAAAACTTGAGCTTTGAGTTAAATAACCATACCTTAGAACCAGCTGTGAACTCTTTTCTCAATAAATTTTTATCATGAAAAGTTTTGACTTTCTCTTTATACAATCTTAAATTTGTGTATGCATCCATTCGCAGTTCGTCTAACTCAGCAAGTTGCGGTTTCCTGTGATTACCAGTAGTAGTTAGATCCATGTTCAATGTTTTAATGGCCCAAAAAGCTTTATATTTTAACTCTACTGGTAAATGGCATGCTTTGCCATAGACCAACCTAAATGGAGACATACCAATTGGGGTTTTATAGGCTGTCCTATATGCCCACAATGCATCATTCAGCTTAAAGGACCAATCCTTTCTGTCCTTCTTCACAGTCTTTTCCAAAATATGTTTGATTTCTCTATTGGAAATCTCCACCTGTCTACTGGTTTGTGGATGATATGGAGTGCCTACTCTATGAGTCACAGAGTATTTCTTCAACAAAGTTTCAAAATGTCTATTACAAAAATGGCTTCCCCCATCACTGATAATGGCTCTGGGAAAACCAAACCTGGAAAAAATGTGATCCTTAAGAAATTTCAGAACCACTTTGTGATCATTTGTTTTAGTAGCTGTGGCTTCAATCCATTTGGATACATAATCCACAGCTACTAAAATGAAGTTCTTCCCATTGGAAGGAGGGAAGGGATCTATGAAGTCTATCCCCCAAACATCAAACAATTCTTCTATCAAAATAGGTTGTAAAGGCATTGAGTTTCTCTTGGAAATGCTGCCTAATTTCTGACAGTTCTGGCAGGACTTATAATGCTACAGGGCATCCTTGAAAAGTGTAGGCCAATAAAATCCACACTGCAAAACTTTTGCAGCAGTTTTGTTCCCACTAAAATGACCTCCACAGGCCTGTTCATGACACATAGAAAGTATTCTATGAAATTCTTGGTCAGGGACACATTTCCTTATTATTTGATCTGCACAACTCTTAAACAGATAAGGATCCTCCCAGATGAAGTGGTTAACCTTTGAGAAGAAAAGATCTTTATCCATTCTATTCCAATGTTGAGGAATTTTTCCAGTAGCCAAAAAGTTGACTATGTTTGCAAACCAAGGAGTGTGTACACTAATGGCAAAAAGTTGCTCATCAGGGAAAGATTCATTGATAGGCAACCTATCAATCTCAGCAGTTAAAATTCTGGAGAGGTGATCAGCCACCACATTTTCCACCCCCTTTTTATCTTTAATCTATAGATCAAATTCCTGTAATAGGAGAATCCACCTGATTAATCTTGGTTTAGTGTCCTTCTTAGACAGAACGTATTTCAAAGCAGAGTGGTCAGTGAACACCATTATTTGTGAAGCCAAGACATATGACTTGAATTTCTCTAAAGCAAAAACAATTGCCAGCAGCTCCTTCTCAGTTGTTGTGTAATTGAGCTGTGCATCAATCATTGATCTACTGGCATAAGCTATGACATGAGGCAGCTTATCTTTTCTCTGTCGAAGGACAGCTCCCAAATCATAATCTGATGCATCACACATCAGTTCAAAAGGTAATAAATAATCTGGAGACTGCAATATTGGAGCTAAAATCAAACAGTTCTTTAGGAATTCAAAAGCCTTCATGCTTTCATTATTGAAAATAAAAGGGACATCTTGGCACAACAAATGACAAAGAGGTTTGCTTATTTTACTGAAGTCCTTGATGAACCTTCTGTAAAATCCAACATGTCCTAGGAAACTTCTGATTTGTTTAACAGTTTTGGGAGGTGGTAAATGTGCAATTAACTCAATTTTTGCTTTGTCCACCTCAATGCCCTTGTGGAAACAATATGGCCAAGGACAATGCCCTTGGTGACCATGAAATGGCTCTTTTCCCAGCTCAAAACCAGATTGGTTTCTTCACATCTTTGTAGTACCAATTTGAGATGGTGCAAACACTGGGAAAAACTGTCGCCATAGATTGAAAAATCATCCATAAAAATCTCCATAAATTGGTCAATCATATCAGAAAAAATGGCATACATGCATCTTTCGAAGGTAGCAGGAGCATTACAAAGACCAAAAGGCATTCTCCTATAAGCAAAAGTGCCAAAAGGGCAAGTGAATGTGGTCTTTTCCTGATCTTGTGGGTACACAGGAATCTGGTTGTAACCAGAGTAACCATAAAGAAAATAGTAATAAGCTTTTCCTGCTAGCTTATCTAAGATCTGATCAATGAATGGGAGGGGGAAATAGTCTTTTCTGGTCATTGCATTTAATTTTCTGTAATCAATACAGACTCTCCATCCAGTTGTTTGTCTGGTTGACATAAGCTCACCAGAATTTGAGGTTATAACAGTGATTCCAGATTTCTTAGGTACCACCTGTGTAGGTGCCACCCAAGCTGAATCTGAAATGGGGTAAATGACCCCTGCATCCAACAACTTAACAACCTCTTTCATGACCACTTCTTGCATATGAGGGTTCAACCTCCTTTGCATTTCCCTAGAAGGCTTTGCATCTTCTTCCAAGTGGATTTTGTGCATGCAAACAGTTAAACTGATTCCTCCTAAATCAGCAATAGCCCAGCCAATTGCCCTTTTATGTTCTTTCAAGACTATCAACAACTCTTCCTCTTGCTCCTTTGTGAGAGGAAGAAATAATGGCAGGCAATGATTTATGATTACCTAAGAACACATACTTCAAATTTTCTGGCAGCTGCTTTAGTTCTAAATCGTTTGAGAAAAGAAGGTAACAAAGGTACCTTAGACGTTTGTGGAAGGGGGAGAGTAGCAGGTTTCCAAGAAGAGAAACTTGCTGATTGATTAAGAGTTCCTTGCACAACATTTATTTCCTCAGAATTTGAGATACAACTTGCTTCTTTTTCAGCATATCCCCAAGCATCTTTAACATCTATAGTCAAGTCTTCACCCTGCAGAAATTGTTGTAAAGCCCCTTCCACAAGTTCATCCAATAGATCAACATGAAAACATTCTTCAGAGCTGAATTGAGGCTGTGTGACTGCATTATAAACATTTAATTTTACCTTCATGTTTCCAAATGAGATTTCCATAATACCAGACCTGCATTGAATGCAAGCATTTGCTGTAGCCGGGAATGGTCTTCCCAAAATGACAGGGATGGAAGTTTTTCTTTTGGTTGGTTCCATATCCAAAACTAGAAAATTAGCAGGATAGAAGAATTTATCTACTCCCACCAATACATCTTCAATCATCCCTACTGGCTTTCTTTCAGATCTGTCTGCTAGTTGTAACACCACATGAGTGGGGTTTAATTCTCCCAAACCTAGTTTCTCATATACAGAATATGGAAGTAGGTTGACACTAGCACCCAGATCTAATAAAGTCTTTTCAATGGTGTGTTCCCCAATAATGCAAGGGATTGTGGGGATTCCAGGATCTTGAAGTTTAGGAGGTGTAGCAACGGATAACACCTGGTTAATTCTTTCCACAACAAAGACCTTCTTGGACAACTGTATCCTAGACTGTCTTTTGTGAGTGCAAACATCTTTCAAAAATTTTGCATATGCTGGAATTTGTTTGATTGCCTCAAGCAAAGGTTAATTTATCTTGACTTGCGTGAAAGTCTCCATCATGTCATCTATTTTTGTGTTCTCTTTATCAAAAGGGGATACAAATTTCATTGCATGAGGAAATGGTAAATGAGGAACTAATCTTTCATCTACAACTTTAGAAGTATTTTCAGAAATTTTTTGAATTTTCTGTTTTTCATTTTTTTGGTTTTTCTGAGGTACATCAACAACCCCACTGCTATCACTGTGCTGCTCTTGCTGCATATCTTTATCCTCTTCCTCATTTCTTTCTTCTTCAGTACCCACTTTGTTATCTATCATTTTTCCACTTCTCAAAGTGGTGACAGTTTTTACTTCTTCATGTGAATTAGAAGCTTCTCCAACCATGAGCTATCCTTTGGGATTGTTCAAAGGTTGGCTGGGTAACTTTCCTTCCTCTCTTTTTGCCAAGGTACTTGAAAGTTGTCCCAATGTTTCTTCAATCTTCTTTATGCTCTGGCTGTGAAAGTTCACGATGAGTTAAAGATCCTAAATTCAAGTGAATTTAGGACTTGATCTTCAAAAGAACGGACCTAGAGGGGGTTTGAATCTGCATCACGAGTGTTGTTGTGAAATGGGTCTTGAAAGTTTGGTTTGACATAAAATTTCGCTAATAAACATGCTTTGAAAGGCATTTGATTCTTTGGTTGTTGCTGTTGTTGGGATTGGTAATTCCCTTGGTTCCACCTCAAATTGGGGTGTGCTCTCCATGGATATTCATTTGACTGCATCTGTCCAAATGATTGAGCAGCATGAGCTTGTTCCATCATTAAATATGGGAACTGTGATGCAGTAGGACATTGGTCAATTGAATGAGTAGGGGACTGGCATATCAGACATGCCTCCTCTACTCGTTAAACATTTGGAATTTTAAGTGAGTCCATCAATCTATCAAACTTTGTGGTTAGATTGTCTATCTTTCTTTCCAACTCATTCACCTCATAGATCTTCCCTTCGGTGGGTTGGTGATTGTTCAACCTAGCAGGATTTTCAATTTCTCTTGACAGAGTTTCCTACTGAGTTGAGTTTTCACCAATCACTTCAAATAAGTCCCAAACCTCTTCAACTGTTTTTTGCAAGTAAGTGCCTCCACAGGAGGCATCCACCATATTTTTGACTTTTTGATCAATTCCTTGATATAAGCTTTGAACTAGCTGCCATCTGAAAATTTGATGATGAGGACATTACCTTAAAAGTTCCTTAAATCTTTCCCATGCTTCATGGAAAGTTTCAGTTGAGTTTTGGGAGAATGAAATGATACTTTGTCTCAATTGGCTTGTTTTAGACATTGGGAAATATTTGGCTAAAAATTGACACTGCAAATCATTCCAAGAAGTGATACTGTTTAGTGCTAACATGGATAACCATGCTCGAGCTTTATCCTTTAATGAAAAAGGAAAGAGCCTAAGCTTGGTTGCTTCTGAACCAAGTCCAGCTATGTTGAATGTGGTGCAAAGAGCCAAGAATTCATCCACATGTTTGTATGGGTCTTCCTTACTCAAACCATGGAAGGAAGGAAGCATTTGGATAGTTGATGACTTGATCTCATAATTTCCTTCAACAGTAGGAAATTTAATGCAAAAGGGAGAATTATAAGCACAGTGCAGAATCCCTCAAAAGTCGAGGTTCTTCACCCATAGTAGTAGCGAGAATTCATGTTGTTTGTTTGGTTCGTAGTAGCCTTTCAACTTCTAAATTCAATGGGAGAATCTCAGGGCTGAGAGTCCTCCTACCAAACATACAACTCAGAACAAAAAAATCTGATTATTCACAGCAAACCTTCAGAATTCCTTTAAGTAGTTTCCCTTCTTCAAAAATCTAAATATGAATAACTGCACAGGTATAAACAATAGAATAGTTTAGTAATGATAAAAGTGAAAACTTAGGTCTATCTATTTTAGAATAAATTCCACGGCAACGGCGCCAAAAACTTGTTGTTGCTTCTTAGTGTGCTTGATTTATGTGTGTTTTGAAAACAGGTTTGCAACTGCTAAATTATAAAAATATCAGCACAGGTAGAAGTGAATTAGCCTGCAAGATCAGGGCCAATTGTAGCAAGTTTTAAATGTAAGTGAGTGAAAGATCGTCCACAGAGAATTTGTCTAAAATACAAGATAAACCTCCAGATCTGAGCTACCAGATCTGGCTTCTTATCCTATCTAGAAAACTGAGAAGATGAGAGGTTTGAATTTGTCACGTTTTGTTACGTTTAACTAACTAAAAACAAAGAAAAATTTAAACTAAATGATCCAGATCCGAGTTGGGGGAATGATTGAAACAAAGATGGAGAAGTAATATCTAAATCTGATTTGGTCTTTGAAATCTAATGAGAATAATTACAGCTCAACAGAGGTGGTCCAATCTTCATCTGGCTACAAGCACAGATGTAAGAGAGATAAATCTAATTCAAGGATTAGGCTTACACTTATGGCTATGGTCTGTCCACTTTAATGGCCACAAACCATCCAATAGTCTTTAATCCAAATCCTCAATTCAGAACAAGAAACATCACTACAAATGCTGTAAGAGACTAGGTTACAAACACTAATTCTCACAGGATTAATGAATCAAGGGAAATTGCATGCAAAACAATGAATCTAAAGGAGTCTAATGTACTGAGGAGATCATAGGGAACCCTTGACATGAGTCCAATGGAGAATGCATAGTTTACAGTAACCTTTTAAAATTCATCCTTACAATTTACAGAGCACGACTTAACAGATCTCGGATTTGCAGTCTTGGAAGCAAACTCTCCTTTGAGTTCGTATCTCATGACTCTCAAATGCAAGTACAAAGTAGGCTATTACAAGGATTGCAGACAAGCTGTCTGGCTGGGAAATGGGAGATTAGAAATGAAACTCAAAATCTGGATGCCCCAATTGGGCAAATGCTTCGTCTATTTATAGCTTTCTCCAAGTACAGCTCAGATGTGTATCAACCAATCATAGGTTCTCAAATCTGTATTGACCAATGGTAGTCGAGCACGGGGATCCAGATCTGTTCTGGCCAATCAGAATTCCTCGATCCGTTCAAATGAATCAGGTGAAAAAGGCATCAATTCTGTTATGCATTTTGAAAGTTTGTTAGAGTTTCTAGAAGTTCCCGCCAAGTTATTCCCTCTGTAGGTGCTCACGTGGGGTGGAATATTCCTTCGCTTCATGCTTAGAACCCTCTGGAATGTCCCTAGGTTTTAAAATGCATTGGGATGCGTGCAATAGATTACTGAATTGCCCTTGTTAAAGTTGTGAATCTCCAGAATGCCTCTTCGCACAGCTTAGGGGCCTTTTCGCAAAGTATTGTGACCCCTGAAGCTCTTTTCGCAATGTTCTGGTTCTGTTCGAATTATGTTTTCTTCTTTTCACAAAGTTCAATCCTCTCTTCGAACAATTCAGATGCTCTTCGAATGCTACGCCTAGAGTTTTATTCCTTTTCGCAGAGTTTTAGGTTCTTTGCGAAAAGTACAGGTTCTTTGCGAAAAGGACTCTATAGTGCATTTTTCTGTTTAAATTGTTCCATACTTCTCTTCCAGGTCTTTGCTTCTTCTATTCAGACCTTTCAACAGCTGATGAGGTTGTTTCTTCCCTTTCTTCCTTTGGATTGACATGGATTGTCATCTTATTGGCACTTTTAAGTTGCTTTTATGGTTAAGCCTGTCTTTATTGTTAGCTGCAACATAAGCACTTAAAACATTTATTTAGTTCTCTCAAAGGTCTATCAAGACTCAAGTTCAGGAGTGAAAAATGGTATTTTTCACTTGTCAACAATGTTTCTACCTTGTTGAGGTTAGTAATAGCATCTAAGCAAGGATCACTGCAGAGACAGTCTAAATCTGAGTTCCATCACTGCATTAACTCTAGCTTAACCTGCTTACTTCCCATCATTTGTATATTTTATTTTGGCACACACCATCACCATCTTCTTCTTAACCCTTTCTTGAAGATAAGGCTGCACTTTATTTCTCTTTTATTAGAGTTAATTTAGTGTAGTCGTGACACCAAACTCCCTTTCTTTAGGATTGTCCGATCTGTAGTCAGATCTGGAGGCTATTATAGCCCATTTTGGGTTCTAGATCAATTTCTCTGTGCGACAAATTCTTACTTATCAAAACTTGCTACAATAAGCCTTGTATCTTGCAGGCCTAATATGTTCTAGGATTGCTGTTTTCACCATATCTTTATCCCCTGTTTCACTTTGATGTTAATTTTCTCCCAACACCACATAATAAATCAACACACCCTAAAGTCGACAATAAGTATTTGGTGTCGTTGCCAGGGATATTGATCTTTTTAGTAGACCTGAGTTGTACTGTAATTTAGACTTCAAAATTATTTGTAGCTATGCCTAGTCTAGAATAAAGTACTACAAATATTTTTTTGGAATTTTACAGAAATGGACAGCAGAAGAAGGCAAAAGCTATAGTTATAGCTAGAGTGTAGCTAGCTTTGTTTGCACTTCCTTTACCCTAAATCTTAGTTTATTTATGTTTAATTCCCTGTTATTTGTTTAGTGTAAATCTATGTAATTGTTAATTTTTATTCGAGATTTTTTATGTGTGCTTGTGAGCATTCTCTGTACTTATTGTGGGTGTGAGTATATGCACGCTAGAAGGTATTTAAACCCAAAGTTAGAACCTCCAAATCTAGAGGTTGAAACGATCCTTAGACCTAGACACACCACAAAGGGCCCTACTGTTGAAACTGAACCAGCTATCATGGCCAAGAGACAGAGAACATTAAAGGAGTATAATGCACCTGGGGAGTACACCTCTCCCTTTTGCATTCAATTCCCCTCTGTTGGGGGGAATTATGAAATTAAATCCTCCACTATTAATATACTGCCTTCATTTTATGGGCATAGTAAAGAAGATCCCTACAGGCATATACACTACTTTTTGGCACTTTGCACTACTTTCAATATTGGTGGCTTGGGACCTAAGGCTACTAAATTGAGGCTTTTTCCTTTCTCACTAAAGGACAAACCCAGTTAATGGCTATCAAAGCTCCCAGCCAACAACATACAGTCATGGAGTGACCTTCAAACTAAATTCCTGGCCAAATTATTTCTCATGTACTAAACTAGCCAGATGAGGACAAGTATTCTGTCATTTACTCAGTCCTCAACTGAGGATTTTTATGAAGCTTGAGAAAGGTTCTAGGAGTTGTTAAAACAATTCCCCCACCACCAAATTTTAATGTAGCAACTAGTGCAAGTATTCTACCAAGAAATTAATTCCAAGAGCAAAGATATGGTGGATGCTTCATGTGGTGGTAGCTACTTCCACAAGACAATTGAGGAAGCTTGGAAGTTGTTTAATATAATAGGGGAAATTTCTATGCAGCAGGAGTCCCTGTCATGCAATGACAGCCAAACCCCAGCTAAGATGGTGAAAGAGGCCACCCTTAGAGGTAGAATTTATGAAGTAAAAGTGCAAGGCACGTTGGAGAGGAAGGTGGACAATTTGTCCTTGAAATTTGACAAATTAATGAATGCGATGCAGCCCCGGATGGTTGCACAAGTGGAGGAAGCATGTCTGATATGCCAATCTCCCAAACATTCTATTCATTATTGTCCATTTGCCAACCAGTTTCCTGATTTTATTATGGAGCATGTCAATACTATTCAAACTTTTGGGCAGCAGCCTGCTGGGTATTCTTGGAGGAACCACCCAAACCAGAGGTGGAGACAAGATTCATATCCTCAACCCCAGCAGCAGTAAGTTGTAGCTCCTTATAGACCCCAACACCAGTTTAATCAAGGTTACCCACCAATGTAAAATTTTCTGTTACCTACCCCACAGTTTAACCAGTTGGCCCTGCCCCCACAACAATCCAGATCCTCTTCATTTGAAGAGCAGATGCTGACTTCAATGCAAAATTTGGGGAGCCTGGTACAGACTGTTAATTCTTATGGACAGAGCATTAAGAAGATTGAGGACCAATTAGGTCAAATTTGCAATGCTCTTAAAAGAAGGGAGGAAGGAAAATTGCCTAGTTAGCTCCTGATAAATCCAAAAGGTCAGTATATGATTGGTGATGCATCCTCTACTCAGGAGGAAGTCAATGCTGAGTGATCCAAAGATTGGTAATAAGTGTACCATATGTATGAAACTGCTATTTTGATTTATGTTCTTTAGAAATCTGTCAGTTGTGTTTTTAGTATGATGTCCAGTGCTTATGTAGCTTTGTCTGTGTTTGAATTTTGTGATTAAATACATGTGCATATTTGTCATCTGAATTTGCTGTATGTGTTTGTTGATGAATGGTTGAGGTGCCCTTATCATAACTTGCATGTAGTTGAGTTGAAAAATTATTTTTAGGATTCTGCAATGTTAATGAACTGATGTTGAAAATGGGCATATATTTCTCATGATTGAAATGAAGTACCTGTCTGAGGGTTGGTGCGTATGCACAGTAGTTGAGTGCACAACAGCATGGATGCACTAACCAATGTGCTGCACTGAACTAACAGAGTAAAGGTTGAAAAGAAATGCTATCTCGCAGAGCTAGAAGGTTTAAATCTGTTGTGTGAGCCATCTCGTGGCTTTCTCGCGGGCTAAAATGCCTGAGCAATGGCTGTAAAAATGCCTTACGGAGTTACCTTTCTGCTTCGCAAGCCTAATCTGCGGGTGAAGTGTGTCTTTTGTGTTGTTTTATGCGAGTGCCGTGTGAGGTAAATTTCTGAAGCAGCACAAGGTCTTGCACACCATAGCCAAAGTCTCAGCTTAGCGAAATACATTGTGAGGCTGTTTGTTATTCTATGCATCAGACCTTCTCGCTGGATTACATGCCAACTGTGTGAGAAATCTACCCTGCGAACACCTATTTCCAAGTGCGCAAACCATGGGATTAACTTTATATACTTTGCGAAAGCTCCTTTCTCTTCCTTTCACCTTTCTGCCCTAGCTTCTCCGCACCAAAACCGAAAGCTCCTTTCTCTTCCTTCTTCTCTACTTTTCAAGCCACTCAACCTCAGGCATTTTCCTCCCACCATTTTGTTCCCCAACTTCTCCTGGTCACTTTGAACAAGGTTTGGGGGGATTTGAACCGTTGTGCACGCTTTTAAGTGGAACCCTAGCTCTCAACTGGTAAGATCTCCATTTCTCTCTCTATGTTGTGATTGATTTATTAACTAGAGAGAAGAAAAGCAAAATTTTGGTGCTTTTATGCTTACTCTGTGTGTTCTGCATTTTCTAAGAGTGTTGAGCCCTAATTTTGATAAGTGAACACCCATGGCCATGGGTTCAAAATTTTTAGATACATTAGCTGCAATGTTGAATCCGCCTACCAGTGGCAGCCCTGTGGCCACTAGAAAATCCATAAGGATTGCAGAGGCCTCCACATTGGAGACCTCTGAGGTATCCCTACCTGTTGTTGAGCCCCAAGTTCCATAAGCCAAGAAGAAATCAGCCCCAAAGAAGAGGGCCAAAGAGCACCCACCTGCTATGAGCCCTAAAAAATCAAAGAAGAAATAGAAAAAGGGCAAAGCTGTGGCCCCTGAGGTTGAGGAGGAAGAGACTACTTAATACCTTAGGGTCCCTTCTGAATTTGTGCAAGCAATCCAGCTGGAGGCTGAAACTATTTTTGACAAAGCCTATTTTGAGGAGCTACCAGAGACCTCTACCTCCGTTGAATATCTTACCAAGGCATCTTTGTTGCCCTTGTCGAGGCCCCCGATGCAGCTGGTTTTCCCAAGACTAGTGAGACTGTTTTATCAGAATATGAGGTTGAAAATTGGTGATGGTGGCAACCCATCACTGCTGGTATTGATTGATTACTTCGAGATGCTGTTCAACCAAGCAGACATTGTAAAAATAATGGGGATACCAGTCAGGTATAGCCCTGAGTGTGGCTTGGGTCCTCCCTTGACTGCCACCGTCACTGAGATAGCAAGGGAGTTAACTGAAGGAATCATTGCCTCAAGTGACTCAATTAAGAAGAGGGACCTGCACCCCAACCTCAGGCTCATGGATGCAATGCTGAGAAAGAATGTTTATTGCTCTAGGCATGAGCAAGAGAGGAGGTATCCCATAGATGATGCCCTCTTCTCATTTCACAGGAATCGTTAATTACTTGGATGTAGCCAAGTTGATTTTTAAGGGGATTAAGGACCTATGTGAGAAGTTGAAAATAAAGAAGAAACTTCATGTCCTTCCCTACTGCAAGCTTATTACTATATTGCTGAAGTTTGGGAAATATCCCTTTTAAAAGGAGGAGGAGACAATGACCCTGAACCCTAAAAAAATTGGAAAGAAATAGTCAGAAATCAGTGGCACAATAATGGAAAAGAAGAAAAAGCAGAGAGAGGAGTTACTAAGAGAGGCAACCCCCACCATTCATGAAGCAACTACTGCTCCTGCTGATGCTGCTGCATCCTCCACCTCACATGTGCCAGCTAGCACAACCATCTCCTCCCCAGCCATCCCCTCTACCTCTATGCCAGCCCTAAGTCTTTTCCCACCACCTCCACCCTCAACCCAAACCTCACAGCCCTTAACAGGTCCAATAACCTTACCTGAGCCTATATCACCAATCTCCACAGCCATAGCCACCTCAATCTCACCACCAACTAGCATAGCCACTAACACCCTACCCATTCCTGCACCCTTTACCTATGCTTCAGCCCACACTAGCCCACCTGTCAAGACCCCATACTAGAAGAGAAGAAAAGCTGCCAAAACTTCCACTAGACCCTAACCCACCTATATCTCCCAAACGATTCCAATCCCAAAAACCATAACCATTCCAGACCTCATACCCACACCCTATGAACCTGAAACCCATACCTTTGAAATCCCACCCTTTGTACGTATCACATGTGAACCCCTAGACCAATCCATTCTATTATCCCATAACTTTTCCCTTTTATAGGAGAGAAATTTTCCACTATGATGTCCACTATCCTAGGAGACATCAACCTAGAGTATATCTCTCTCCCATACTCACGTCACCCTCCATACTTCACCCCTCCACATCAGACATCACCACATGCCACTACCTTCACTCATAGACCCACTTCCTCCTTTCAACCAGTTTTCCCTATCCAACTCACAACCACTACCATACCTGACCTATTACCCCAATTCCTGCACCTCCTGCTCTCCCTTCATTCCCAAATGTTGGCTAATACCCAAACCCAAGCTACAATTGAGACCAATCTTCATTTAATTCACTCAACCCTACTAAACCCTACATCCATCCTAGCCATTTTACATTCCATCCAAGCAACTTTAAATAAACTAACCCAACCATCCCAACAGTCACCCCACACTACATTAATCCATAATCCCCAACCTGCTCTTACACCTATTGTACCTCTTTATTGTTTATTATTTCTCCAATGTGAAAAGAAACAAAGATGGATTCAGCACATCTGAAAGAAATCAAGACCTATAAGATACAGGGCTTGTTGTAGCAAGTTTTAATAAGTAAGAGTTTGTCCCACAGGGAAAATGGTCTAAAGCTCCAAGGGAGCCATCTTTAGTAGGCCCTCCAGATCTGACTACAGATCTGGCAATCCTAAATGAAAGGGGATTTAAGGTCACTATTGTTTAAATCTTATGGTAACCTAATGCCCTAACTAATGAAATCGATGGGAAGAATGATGGAGTGTGAGAAAATCAATATAAAAAGGGTGAAAAGTAAGCTATTAGGTACAGATCTTATGGTTTATAACTCAGACTCAGATCTGCTACTATAGAAGTCCTGTCCAATGGATACATTATCACCACAGAGGAGAAAGGATCCAACTCGCCCCTGTTCCATGATCCAATCCCTTATGGCTATAACCTGTCCACTCAAATGGTCACAGACTATCCAATAGGGGAACCACAGTCCATAGATGGGTCAAAACATGTTTGTCATTGTAGGCACTACTTCATCCAGGCTACCAGCTTAAGAATCCATAGGAACCTCAACCTCTAATTTTCTGTGTGTGGGGCATAGGCATGCATATGTGCACTAGCCTAGACACACAGGACCAGCAAGAGTTTGAGTACTAGCTTTAGATCTAGTTGTTCACTGCTTTAGAGAGACAACAATGATCCAGTCACAAGCCTACAATCTCTATAGCCAGATCAGATCTGCCATCTGATGGTGGGTCTATACAATACAGGAGAGTCTGTCTCTGCACAATCTCTCACAGGGCTACAAGCACAGGTACAGAGAAGAAGAATCTGTCTTAGATCTATGGATTGGCCTCAACCTAGGGCTATAACCTGTCCGTTTAAATGGCCACAGACTATCCACAGAGGCTATCCTCCTCACAGAGGTCTAAGACAGAACAAGTAGATTACTGCCACCACTATGTTCACAAGGATACCAGCTCAGGCTCCCATGGGGATTCAGATCTAGTGGATCCTGTGGTGGGGCATACGCCTGCATATGTGCACTAGCCTGGACACACAGGTCACTTGGATTTGAGTAAACCCTTAAAAATAATCCTCCATTACTTACAATACAACTTAGCAATGGAGGATCTCAAGGAAGCAGCCTTGTACAGAACAACCCTCAAACACCAATCCCATACATATATAACATCCTATTAAAAAACTTTATTAAACTGTTCCATATAGACATACAAAGGCATAGCCAGCAAGTTCTGGGCTATGGAGAGAAGAAAAAGGAAAAAGATGTTGCCTAAACCCTAACCTTAGCCTACTGGAACTCTACAACCGATTGAAGAAGATCGGAGGAATTCAGCCCTCATCCCCCCCTTTTAAACCTAAACTAGGCTTATATAGCAGTCGGCTGTGGGAGCATTAGGGTTAGGAAAACCCTAATTTTAACGATGCAAATGTGGCCCATTTCTATTCCTTGGATGCCTTGGGGCGTGTCCACAGAGATTAAAGCATTAGAGTGCGTGCCCTAGTTGCTGGAAGTTCTCAGAGATTAAAGCATTAAGTGTGTTTTGTAGTTAGCTACAAACTGTGCAGCTTAATATAAAATCCCTGCTTTTTGGTCCAAAGAAGAGAAAGAAGACATGCAAAGATGACAGCTAAGCTAAAGCCTAATGGAACACCTTCGTAGTGCTCACCATGGTGACTCATTTGCTATTCATCATTGATAAAAAGCCTAGCAGATGAAAGAAGTTAGTTGAGAATGGAGAAAGCTGCAACAGCAGTAAATGCAAGGCATTAGACGATCAAAAGAATTATCTCGCAGAGTTAAGGAGCTCCCTCGCGAAGCTAAGGATGCAGTGGAACCTGCCCTCACACAGATGGGATGCTCAGTCAAGAGGAGAGCAGTAAAGACATCACGAACATCTCGCGTCCTAAAACCCTCAAAATTTATGCTCGCGAAGCTCTCGCAGAGATCGAGCCATAAAGTAGCTACGCACAGAACATAGCGAGTCCATAAGCATAAAGAACAATTTGTCACCTCGCCCAATTCCCGTGGAGCACTGGAAGAGAGAGACGTCCAAAATTTTCCTTACGCAGCTCTGTGCACTATATAGCTTAACCAGTTACTATGCGAGCGTAAGAGTCTACTTGTGTGAGTATCCACTGAGAGAGAACTTCTGAAGCTCTACTCTACGAGAAATTCTAGGCGCTCTAAGTCACCTTTGTGAAAGCATTGCAGCACAAAGCAACTACACGATCAATTGAAAATCTACTATGCGAGTGAATAAACCTCCTAAGCCAAACGCTCCTCTACGGCATAGCAACTGCCCGAGTGAATGAGTGCAGATGTCAGCCCCGTGAAGCTCGGCCTCCCCACTTCTCAACCCTAACTCAAGGGCCTTTTTGGAATTTTCCAAGGGTAGGGCACACTTCTCGAGGTGTAGATTTCGAGGTGCACATCTCAAAGCATTCAAGGGTTGTAAATGTGCCATGTCTGCTAGAAAAATATGGGTTAATCTCTTTTGAACTAAGGCCTTATGGACAGAGTATATAAGCTGTACTTAGAGCTTAGTAGTTTTATCTTTCCTTCATCCTCTGTCGGTTGAGAGTTCTAGCAGGCTAGGGTTAGGGTTTGATCATCTCTTTTTCTTATTTTTCTTCTCTCTTAGCCTAGCATTGGCTAGCGAATCCTTCTGTAAGAAGTTAGGTTTAGTTTTATTTCAATTTTGCAATAGGCTTTGTATACATTGGGATCTTTTAGATGAGCAGTTGTGTACAGGCTACAGCCTTAAGATAGCTCATTGTAAGTTTTGCTTTTATCAATGGATTGTTGTTTTAATGACTAATTGAATCTATAGATCTTGTGGTTTCCTTAGATGTCTATAGGATCCATGCTTTGGGACTAGCCAATTCCATTTCTAGTAGATCTATTGTTTACCATTGATTTCCCTTGGCTCAATAACCCCATGGATAGCAAGCTGGCTTTGAAGCTAGATCCGGAGAGCTCGTAGCCCTGGGAGTCCATGGAGGCAGTAGCAGTTTACATTTTCTTTCTCAGATCTCTGTGGTATGGACAGACCTATCGGATACCTTGTGACCATTTGAGTGGATAGAGTATAACCCTAAGGTGGTGTCCAATCACATGTCTGAGAAGGATTCTTCTCCTCTACACATGAGCTTCTAGAGCCTTGTGAGGAGGTTTGTTCAGGAACTACCTCCCCTCTATTTTACTTAACTGATATCAGATGTTAGATATTATTTTTCTATAGTAATTATAGCTTGAGGCTGAGTGATTACAGGCCTTTTGTAGTAATGACCAGCTAAATTTAAATCTTTATTCAACCTGTTGCTGGTCCTTTTTGTGGGCACAGTGCGCCGTTGGCCTTAGAAAAGCAATTAGGACTTTATGGGTTAGAATACCTATGGATGTCAGCCAGATCTGTGCACAAATCAGGGGAGCTTGTAGCACTGGCATTACATAGTGTCTGTAATAATGTTCATGGCCTGATCTGGTCCAGTGGTTGGGGAAATGACCAGTCCACTCCTCTTGATTAGATTAGCAACTTCTTCCTTGATCAATGGAATTTGACAGACTCTATAGGATAGGCTATGGCCATTTGAGTGGACAGCCTATAGCCTTAACAGCACCCCAAAGGGCATGGGTTAGGTTGGAAATTTCTACCTTGTTGAGGTTAGTAATAGCATCTCAGCAAGGATCACTGTAGAGACAGTCTAAATCGGAGTTACATCACTACATTAGCTCTAGCTTAACCTGCATACTCCCCATCATTTGCATATTTTATTTTGGCACACACCGTCACCATCATCTTCTTAACCCTTTCTTTAGGATAGGGCTATACTTTATTTCTCTTTTGTTAGGGTTAATTTAGTGTAGTCGTCACACTCAACTCCCTTTCTTTAGGATTGTCAGATCTGTAGCCAGATCTGGAGGCCTACTATTATAGCCCATTTTGGGTTCTACATCAATTTTTGTGTGGGATAAATTCTTACTTATCAAAACTTGCTATAGTAGGCCCTGTATCTTGCTAGTCTAGAATGTTTTAGGATTGCTGTTTTCACCATATCTTTATCCCCTATTTCACTTTGATGTTAATTTTCTTCTAACACCATATAATAAATCAGCACACCCTAAAGTCGACAACATAGCCTTGCAAACATAGTGTCTGCAATGGTTTCCCTATTCTGAATTAACCCATTGCTGAGAGGAAATCTCTTAGATTAGTCTGTGACAAATTAAGTGGACAACTTATAGCCTTAGGATCAATCGCTTCATGTGATTGAACCTCCTCTATTGGATAGTCTGTGACCATTTAAGTGGGCAGGTTATAACATTACGAGGAGTTTAGATTGCAGGGTTACTTTGGATTTTTTTACCTTTCTGATATGCTGGTAGCCTTCAGAAGGATTACTGTAGAATCAACCCTAGATCTGAGTTACATAGCTACTTACTTCTCATAATTTTATCTTTATTTTCCACACAACCATTATCACCATTCTTTAAACCCTTTCTATAGTTTAGGACTATACTTTATGTTTTTAGTAGATTAGTTGTGACACTTAAACCCCCTTTCTAGGATTATCAGATCGGTAGCTAGATCTGGAGGGCCTACTTAAATAACGCCTGTCTGGTTAAAGATCAATCATCCCTGTGGGATAAACTCTTACTTACTCAAAACTTGTTACAACAGCCCTGGATCTTACAGGTCTGTGTATTTTAGACTTGATGTTCTGTATTTTTCAATCCACCTTTAATTTATTTTTTCTAACACATTCTTACACCTATTTTCAAATAAAGTTAACAACAAGCATCTGAAATAACCCCAACAAGTTTTTTGCACCGCTGTCGGGGATCTTTGATCTATTAGTAGACCTGAGTTTTTATTTTTGTTTACTAAATTCATTTATAGCAGTGCCTTTACTTGAATAAAGCTACTACTGATTTGTGTTGGAATTTTTGCAAATTTGGACAGCAGCAGAAGGGAAAAGCTAGAGCTACAGCTAGAGTTTAGCTAGCTTTTGTTTGCATTTTTTGTACCCTAAAACTCAGTTCCATTTTTATGTTGAATTCCCTAACAATAGTTTAGTTGTAAATTTTGTTTAGCCATAATTTTTATTTGCAAATTATTTAAGTGTGCTGTGAGTGCTTTCTTTACCTGTTGTTCTGTGTGTGTATGCTTAGTAGAAGGTCCCTTAATCCTGAATTAGAACCTCCAAATCTTGAGGTAGAAGGAGTCCTTAGACTGAGATACACCAAACCAGCCCCTATTATTGAAATTGTGCTAGCTGTGATGGCTGAGAGGCAGAGGACACTAAAGGAATATAATGCACCTGGGGCATATACATCCCCCTTCTTGCATTCAATTTCCTTCAGTTGAGGGAAATTATGAGATCAAGTCCTCCGCCATCAACACGCAGTCATCTTTCCATGGGCTCAGTAAGGAAGATCCTTACAAGTACATTGATGACTTCTTGGCCCTTTGCACGACATTTAACATTGCTGGCTTGGGACTGGAAGCCATCAAACTTAGGCTTTTTCCCTTTTCCCTAAAGGATAAAGCCAGCACTTGGCTCTCCAGGCTTCTAGCCAACAACATACAAACATGAAATGATCTCCAATGTCAATTTCTAACAAAATTCTTCCCTATGAATAAAACTAGTTAGATGAGGATTAGCATACTTTCATTTACTCAATCCTCAACTAAAGATTTTTATGAAGCATGGGAAAGGTTTTAAGAAATGTTAAAATAATGTCCCCACCACCAAATTCCGCAGTGGGAGCTTGGAGAAGTCTTCTACCAAGAAATTGATCCCAAAAGTAGGGACATGGTGGATGCCTCTTGTGGGGGTACTTACCTCCTCAAGACAGCCGGTGAGGTATGAAATTTTTTTGACATTATAAGTGAGAATTCCATGCAGCAGGAGTCATTGTCCCGCAATGACAGTCAGACCCCAGCTAGAATTGTGAAAGAATCCACCTCAAAAGGTGACATGTATGAGGTGAAGGTGCAGAGTGAATTAGAAAGGAAGGTAGACAACCTGAGCTTAAAATTTGATAAATTGATGAATGTGATGTAGCCTAGATTGGTTGCACAAGTGGAAGAGGCATGTGTGATATACCAATCTCTCACACATTCCTTTCAAGAATGTCCATCATCTAATCAGTTTCCTAAATTCGTTATGGAACATGCCAATGCTGCTCAGGCATATGGGCAGCAACCTGTTGGGTACACCTAGAGAAACCACCCTAATCTGAGGTGGAGACAAGACACATATCAGTAGCTCCACCAGCAGCAGTTGGCAGTACCATACAGACCACATCGCTAATTCAACCAGAGATATGCACCTAAGTAGAATTTTTAGCTGCCTGCCCCACAGCCAAATCCTTTGGTTTTGCCCCCATCACAACCCAGATCCTCTTCTTTTAAAGACAAAATGCTGGCATCAATGCAAAATCTGAGAAACTTGGCACAAATTGTGAACTCTCATCGGCAAAGCATTAAAAAATAGAGGACCAATTGGGTCAAATCTGTATGAGTAGCTGGGTTTGGGGGAGCTAAAATCAACTCCAAGTGTGCTCCAAATGGCTGATAGGTCTGAGAGAAGACCCATGCGTGAGGTTGAGGATGTTTTGGTGGGAGTAGACAAGTTCTACTACCCTGCTAATTTTTTTCTTGGATATGGAATCTTACAAAAGTAAAACCCCCATTCTTGTGATCTTAGGCAGGCCATTCTTGGCCACTGCTAATGCCTGCATTCAATGTAGGTCTGGGGTCATGAGGTCACCTTCAAAAATATGAAGGTTGAGCTAAATATGTACAATGCTGGAAGACAGCCTCAGCTGGACAATGAGGACTGTTTTGTAGTTGATGTACTCGATGACTTTGTGGAGGAGAATCTATCTCAGCTACTGGATTGGGATAATATTTTTGCTGATTTAGAGAGTGTGTGGATTAAGGTTACATAGGGGGAGGCCCCATAGAACTATAATGAAGACAACAACACCTAAGAGTCTTTAGTGGGCCTAGTGCAGAGTTCCAATTGGAAACCTACATTGTTGCCCCTACCTCAAACCTCTAAGGTACCTTTGTTGCCTTTCATTGATAGTCCACTAGATCTGGAGCTGAAATAGCTGCCATATACATTAAAGTATGCCTTTTTAGGGCAAAATAATAAACTTCTTGTGATTATCTCTTCCTCTCTCACTAATGAGCAAGAGGAGGAATTATTGTGTGTTGAGGAAGCACAAAAGGGCAATTGGCTGGACAATTGCTAATCTTGGTGGCATTGATCCTTCTGAGTGTATGCATAAAATATGCTTGGAAGAGGACTCTAAACCCTCTAGGGAGATGCAGAGGAAGCTAAATCCTTATATGCAGGAGGTGGTTTTAAAAGAGATAGTTAAATTGTTAGATGCAGGGGTAATTTACCCCATTTCTGATTCAGAATGGGTGTCACATATTCAGGTGGTCCCCAAAAAGTCAGGCATAATAGTTGTTACTTCAGATTATGGAGAGTTGATGCTAGCCAGGGAGACCACTGGCTGAAGAGTTTTCATAGATTACATAAAACTCAACTCCAAAATCAGAAAAGACCACTTCCCTCTCTCTTTCATTGACCAAATTTTAGACAAACTTGTAGGAAAAAAATTTTATTGCTTCCTTGATGGATACTCAGGTTATAACTAAATACCTGTGTATCCTCGACATCAAGAGAAAACCACATTCACATGTCCCTTTGGAACCTTTGCTTATCAGAGAATGCCTTTTGGAGTGTGTAATGCTCCTGCTACATTTCAGAGGTGCATATATGCAATTTTTTTAGATATGATTGACAAGTTTATGAAAATCTTTATGGATGACTTTTCAATCTTTGGGGACAATTTTAGTCAATGCTTAAGTCACCTCAACTTGGTTTTGTAAAGATTGGAAGAGACCAATTTGGTCTTAAGCTGAGAAAAGAGCCACTTCATGGTAATACAAGGAATTGTGTTAGGCCATGTAGTTTCTCACAGAGGTATAGAGTTTGTCAAAGCCAAAGTTGACTTGATCTCACACTTGCCCCCACCCAGAATTGTTAAATAAACTAGATCAATTTTCGGACATGCAGGATTTTACAAAATATTTATTAAGGACTTCAGTATAATTGCAAAGACATTGTGCCACCTGCTGTGCTAGGATGTGCAATTTGATTTTCCTGCTGAGTGTCTTGAGGCCTTTGAGACCTTGAAAAAGTGCCTCACCTCTGCTCCTGTAATCCAAGCTCCTGGTTACTCTCTTCCTTTTTAGTTGATGTGTGATAGATCAGATCTGACAATAAGTGTTGTCCTAGGACAGAGAAAAGACAACCTGTCAATAGTGATATACTATGCCATCAAAATATTAGCAGAGGCTCAGCTCAACTATACCACAACTGAGAAGGAGCTGCTAGCTATTGTTTTTATTGCGAACAAGTTTAGACCCTACTTGCTTAGGTCTAAAATTGTGGTTTTTATAGATCACTCGACCCTCAAATACCTATTGCCCAAAAAGGATGCTAAACCTAGGCTAATCAGATGGATCCTTCTTCTACAAAAGTTTGATCTTGAGATTAGAGTTAAAAAGGGGGTGGAGAATGTGGTGGTTGACCACTTATCTAGAATTTTGTTTGAAGAATGTGCTACGCCTATTAGAGATGTGTTCCCTGATGAGCAGCTATTTGATATTCAGGCTATTGTCCCATGGTTTGCCAACATTATAAACTACTTGGTTGCTGGCAGGATCCCTTCCCATTAGCCTAAAATGGATAAAGACTTGTTCTTTTCACAAGTCAACCATTTCTTCTGGGAGGATCCTTGCCTATTCAAGTAATGTGCAAACCAAATAATCAGGAAGTGTGTCCCTGAGTGTGACTTCCCCAGTATTCTAAGCATGTGCCATGAAAGTGCCTGTGGGGATCACTTCAGTGGGAACAAAACAGAAGGTAAAATTTTGCAATGTGGATTTTATTGGCCTTCCTTATTGAAGGATGCTCATGCTCATTGCAAAGCGTATGTCAAATGTCAGAAGATGGGTAGCTTGTCAAGAAGAAATTTTATGCCATTGCAGCCCATCTTAGTTGTAGAACTGTTTGATGTTTGTGGCATTGATTTTATGCGCCCTTTCCCTCCTTTTGGTTATACATTTATCTTAGTGGCTGTGGACTATGGTTCCAAATAGGTGGAAGCAACTGTCACAAGGACCAGTGACCATAAAGTAGTCTCAAGTTTATGAAGGAAAACATTTTCTCAAGATTTGAAACCCCTAGAGCCATCATCAGTGATTCGGGCAGCCACTTCTGTAATAGGCTCTTTGAGAGCTTGCTCAAGAAGTACTCTGTTACACATAGGATTGCTACACCTTACCACCCACAAACCCGTGAGTAGGTATAGATTTCCAACAGGGAAATCAAGCATATCCTAGAGAAAACAGTGAGGATAGATAGGAAGGAGTGGGCTATTAGGCTTTCTGATGCGCTGTGGGCTTATAGGACTGCCTATAAGACACTAATAGGAGTGTCCCCTTTCAGAATGGTTTATGGCAAGGCTTGCCATCTGTCAGTAGAGTTAGAGCACAGGGCCTTTTGGGCCATTAAAACATTGAATATGGATCTAACTGGTGTTGATGTTCATAGGAAGCTGCAACTGTTAGAGTTGAAGGAGAAAAGATTAGATGCTTATGACAACTCAAAGATCTACAAGGAAAAAGCTAAGGCATTCTTTGACAAGGGCTTGTTGAGAAGAGACTTTGAGCATGGTGCAAAGGTATGGCTGTTTAACTCCAGGCTAAAATTGTTCTCGGGAAAATTGAGAACCAGGTGGGATGGTCCTTATACTGTGATTCATGCATCCCCATATGGGGCTGTGGATATCATGGATCCCAAGTCTGGGTGAATCATGAAAGTAAATGGGCAGAGGCTTAAGCCTTGTTTTAAAAAATATATGGAGCCACCTGTCACCATTCACCTTTAAGAGCTTCCCACTGCTAACTGATCCACAGTCTTGTAACATATGTACCATACCTATTTTGCTTATGTTTAATATGTGTGCTATTTTGATTTCTATCATTTGATGTATGTTTAATTATTTTTGGTGTGCTATTTTAGTTTTGTGTCTGTTTAGAGCACATTGGGAATCTTAACCTATTGCATGTTGATCATGCTTTTTCTGTGGTTTATACATGAGTTGTCTGAGTTAGGTGAAATGTACACTGTAATTGCTAAGCATCCCCTTGCTTAATCTTCTATGATTAGATCTTATTGTTGCTAGCTTGTATGTTTTGAAGATATGTGTGCATATAGCCTAAATTGTGAGTATGAACCATGAATCATAAATGCCAGTTGTCTAAAAGTTTATGGAAGAAGAGAATGCAGTGACAGACCCAAGGATGGACTGATGCAGCATTAAGAATGAGAATGAGATAGAATTGAGTAGAGCCTCGCGTGACCCTATTTTAACTGGAAAGGCCTATCATGAGGATGCATATGTACTGTGCGAGCAGTTAGTTCCTCATTGGAACTAGGCGATAGGCTGACTAAACAGCCTCGCGAGATACTAATTTTTACTGAAAATGCCCTCGCATAGTTCCATTTGAACTGCATGACACCAAGTCCAAATTCCTTGCTGTCGCAAGGCCAGATCACACTTAAAAAAGGTGCCTCACGAGACCCAATCTAGATCCTCACAAAGCTCGAGATTCTCTTCAAAATCCCCAGGAGAGCTCTAGCGATTTTTACTCTTTCTAGACTCCCATTGTTCTTCACCATTAGACCTTGTTGTTCCACTGTTCACCTTGCAAACCTCACATTTTGTTCAGCAACTGATTCTGAGCACTTTGCACCTGGCAAAGTCTACTTTGGACCACGAGACAACTCGTATTACTAAACCCTAGGGTTTGGGGGTATGTTTTCAACTTTCAGGCAGTCGATTAATTCTTGAGTTGTATTTTATCAGTAAATACTTAGTTGTTGGGAACAAATTTGGGTGGAAACATTTTAGTGGAGCTGTAGAAAGTTAGAATTTTATTTCACAAGCCAAACCCTAGATTTTAGGGGAGACTATGGCTGATAAAGCCCCATTTCTGGCAAACCTCTACTCCATGTTGAACCCTGTTGAAGCAGATATCCCTACAACAACTAGGAAATCTGTGAGGAGAGCAGAGGCCTCCATTGTGGAGACCACTAATATTGCTTCCTCAACTGAGCATCAAGTGGATAAAAGTAAAAAGTGGGCTGCCCCTGTGAAGAAAGCCAGATCTGCCACTCAGAGCCCTATAAAGTCCAAGAAGAAACATGAGAAGGGAAAGGAGGTTGAGGAGTCCAACCCTCTGACAACTCCTAGTAAGTTTATGGCTGCCATGACATTAGAGCCAAAAATAGCCTTTGATAAGGCTTACTTTGAGGACTCCTTGACAGCTCTCTCAATAGAATTTCTTACCAAGATCTCCTTGGTTCCTCAACTGAGCTATGTCAAGGAGATAGCTTACCCAAGGCTGGTGCAATTATTTTATTAGAACATTAGGCTAAAGACAAATGAAAATGCGAAGCCTGTGTTCTTGGTCCTAGTGGATGATTTTCATATGTTAGTAGGGCCAACCCAGATTGCCCTAGCCTTAGGAATCCCAGCTGAGTACAGTTCCAGTTGTGCTTTGGGATCCCCTCTGACAACCTTAATTGATGAAATTTCCTTGAATATAACTGGAGGGAAAAAGGCATCTAGAGATTCTATTAGGAGGAGGGATTTGGAACCTGGTCTAATGTTCATGGACTAGGTGCTGAGGAAGAATATCTATTGCTTTGGCCACCAACAAGAGAGAAGGGCACCTATAAAAGATTGTATTTTCTCCTTCTCTCAAGGGCATTGCTTCAATGCAACCCTGCTGGTTTTTTAGACCATGAAGGACTTGCATGAGAGGATTCAGAAGAAATAGAAGCCTCATGCCTTGCCTTACTGCAGGCTGATAACTGCCCTGTTGAAGAGAGGAGGGTACAAAATTCAAATGAGAGAAGAGAATGCAACCCTACCCCAAGTAGAGTTTGGGAGAAGGCAGTGGAACATCAGTAAGTCACTGACTGAGACAAAGAAGAAGGAGAAGGGGACTGCAGCTGCTACATTTGCTCTACATCAGCAGCCATTTGTTGACAAGTGAAAAATACCATTTTTCACCCCTGAACTTGAGTCTTGATAGACCTTTGAGAGAACTAAATAAGTGTTTTAAGTGCTTATGTTGCAGCTAACAATAAAGACAAGCTTAACCATAAAAGCAGCTTAAAAGTGCCAATAAGATGACAATCAATGTCAATCCAATGGAAGAAAGTGAAGAAACAACCTCATCAGCTGTTGAAAGGTCTGAATAGAAGAAGCAAAGACCTGGAAGAGAAGTATGGAACAATTCGAACAGAAAAATGCACTACAGAGTCCTTTTCACAAAGAACTTGTACTTTTCGTAAAGAACCTGCAACTCTGCGAAAAGGAATAAAACTCCAGGCGTAGCATTCGAAGAGCATCTTAACTGTTCGAAGAGAGGATTGAACTTTGTGAAAAGAAGAAAACACAATTCGAACAGAACCAGAACATTGCAAAAAGAGCTTCAGGAGTCACAACACTTTGCGAAAAGGCCCCTAAGCTGTGCGAAGAGGCATTCTGGAGATTCGCTGCTTTAACAAGGGCAATTCAGTAATCTGTTGCACGCGTCCCAATGCATTTTAAAACCTAGGAACATTCCAGAGGGTTCTAAGCATGAAGCGAAGGAATATTCCACCCCAGGTGAGCACCTAGAGAGGGAATAACTTGGCGGGAACTTCTAGAAACTCTAACAAACTTTCAAAATGCATAACAGAATTGATGCCTTTTTCACCTGATTGGCTGAACCAGATCGAGGAATTTTGATTGGCCAGAACATATGTGGATCCTCGTGCTTGACTACCATTGGTCAATATAGATCTGAGAACCTCTGATTGGTTGATACACATCTGAGCTGGACCTGGGGAAAGCTACAAATAGACGAAGCATTTGCCCAATTGGGGCATCCAGATTTTGAGTTTCATTTCTAATCCCCCATTTCCCAGCCAGACAGCTTGTCTGCAATCCTTGTAATAGCCTACTTTGTACATGCATTTTAGTGCTGTGAGATACTGCTGTAACTCAAGGGAGAGTTTGCATCCAAGACTGTAAATCCGAGAGTTGTTAAGCCGTGCTCTGTAAATTATAAGGATGAATTTTAAAAGGTTGCTGTAAACTATGCATTCTCCATTGGACTCATGTCAAGGGTTCCCTCTGATCGCCTCAGTACATTAGACTCCTTTAGATTCATTGTTTTGCATGCAATTTCCCTTGATTCATTAATCCTGTGAGAATTAGTGTTTGTAACCTAGTCTCTTACAGCATTTGTAGTGATGTTTCTTGTTCTGAATTGAGGATTTGGATTAAAAACTATTGGATGGTTTGTGGCCATTAAAGTGGACAGACCATAGCCATAAGTGTAAGCCTAATCCTTGAATTAGATTTATCTTTCTTACATCTGTGCTTGTAGCCAGATGAAGATTGGATCACATAGTTGAGCTGCAGTTATTCTCATTAGATTTCAAAGACCAAATCAGATTTAGATATTACTTCTCCATCTTCGTTTCAATCATTCACCCAACTCGGATCTGGATCATTTAGTTTAAATTTTTCTTTGTTTTTAGTTAGTTAAACGTGACAAATTCAAACCTCTCATCTTATCAGTTTTCTAGATAGAATAAGAAGCCAGATCTGGTAGCTCAGATCTGGAGGTTTATCTTACATTTTAGACAAATTCTCTGTGGACGATCTTTCACTCACTTACTTTTAAAACTTGCTACAATTGGCCCTGATCTTGCAGGCTAATTCTCTTCTAACTGTGCTAATATTTCTTTATTTTGTTTTATAGTCTAAAGCCACTGTAATTTAGCAGCTATAAATCTGTTTTGAAAACACACATAAATCAAGCACAATAAGAAGCAACAAGTTTTTGGCGCCGTTGCCGGGGAATTTGTTCTAAAATAGGTAGACCTAAGTTTTTACCTTTATTTTTTATATCATTACTAAACTATTCTATTGTTTATACCTGTGCAGTTATTCAGGTCCAATTTTTGAAGAAGGGAAACTACTTAAAAAGAAATTCTGAAGGTTTGCTATGAATAATCAGATTTTTTGTTATGAGTTGTATGTTTGGTAGGAGAACTCTCAGCCCTGAGATTGTCCCACTGAATTTAGAAGTTGAAAGGCTACTACGAACCAAACAAACAACAAAAAATTCTGCTACTATGGGTGAAGAACCTCGACTTTTGACGGATTACTTTGCACCTGGTGCTTATAACTCTCCCTTTTGCATTCAATTTCCTATTGTTGAAGGAAATTATGAGATCAAATCATCAACTATCCAAATGCTTCCTTCCTTCCTTGGGTTGAGTAAGGAAGACCCATACAAACATGTGGATGAATTCTTGGCTCTTTGCACCACATTCAACATAGCTGGACTTGGTCCAGAAGCAACCAAGCTTAGGCTCTTTCCTTTTTCATTAAAGGATAAAGCTAGAGCATGGTTATCCATGTTATCACCAAACAGTATCACTTCTTGGAATGATTTGCAGTGTCAATTTTTAGCCAAATATTTCCCAATGTCTAAAACAAGCCAATTGAGACAAAGTATCATTTCATTCTCCCAAAACTCAACTGAAACTTTCCATGAAGCATGGGAACGATTTAAGGAACTTTTAAGGCAATGCCCTCATCATCAAATTCCCAGATGGTAGCTGGTTCAAAGCTTCTATCAAGGAATTGATCAAAAAGGCAAAAATATGGTGGATGCTTCCTGTGGAGGCACTTACTTGCAAAAAATAGTTGAAGAGGTTTGGGACTTATTTGAAGTGTTGGTGAAAACTCAACTCAGCAAGAATCTCTGTCAAGAGAAATTGAAAATCCTGCTAGGTTGAACAATCACCAACCCACCAAAGGGAAGATCTATGAGGTGAATGAGTTGGAAAGAAAGATGGATAATCTAACCACAAAGTTTGATAAATTGATGGACTCACTTAAAAATCCAAATGTTTCAAGAGTAGAGGAGGCATGTCTGATATCCCAGTCCCCTACTCATTCAATTGACCAATGTCCTACTGCATCACAGTTCCCAGATTTAATGGTGGAACAAGCTCATGCTACTCAATCATTTGGACAGATGCAGTCAAATGAATATCCATGGAGAGCACACCCCAATTTGAGGTGGAACCAAGGGAATTACCAATCCCAACAACAGCAACAACCAAAGAATCAAATGCCTTTCAAAATCGCATGACCTTATCCGTAGAATTTTATGTCAAACCAAACTTTTATTGACCCATTCCACAACAACACTGTAGCGATGCCCGATTCAAACCCCTCCGGTCCCTTTCTTTTGAAGATCAAGTCCTAAATTCACTTGAATTTAGGATCTTTAACTTCAATGAACTTTCCACCGGAGCATAAAAAGATTGAAGAAACATTGGGACACTTTCAAATACCTTGGCAAAAGAGAGGAAGGAAAGTTACCCCAACCTTTGAACAATCCCAAAGAAACGGTTCATGGTTGGAGAAGCTTCTAATTCACATGAAGAAGTAAAAGCATCACCACTTTGAGAAGTGGAAAATGATAGATAATAAGTGGGTCAAGAAGAAAGAAATGAGGAAGAGGATAAAGATATGCGCAAGAGCAAGATAGTGATAGCGATGAGGTTCTTTGATGTACCTCAGAAAAACCAAAAAAATGAAAAACAGAAAATTCAAAAAATTTCTGAAAATACTTCTAAAGCTATAGATGAAAGATTAGTTCGTCATTTACCATTTCCTCATGCAATGAAATATGTATCCCCTTTTGATAAAGGGAACACAAAAATAGATGACATGATGGAGACTTTCAAGCAAGTCAAGATAAATTTGCCTTTGCTTGAGGCAATCAAACAAATTCCAGCATATGCAAAATTTTTGAAAGATGTTAGCACTCACAAAAGACAGTCTAGGATACAGTTGTCCAAGAAGGTCTTTGATGTGGAAAGAATTAACCAGGTGTTATCCATTGCTACACCTCCTAAACTTCAAGATCCTGGAATCCCCACAATCCCTTGCATTATTGGGGAACACACCATTGAAAAGGCTTTATTAGATTTGGGTGCTAGTGTCAACCTACTTCCATATTCTGTATATGAGAAACTAGATTTGGGAGAATTAAAACCCACTCATGTGGTGTTACAACTAGCAGACAGATCTGAAAGAAAGCCAGTAGGGATGATTGAAGATGTATTGGTGGGAGTAGATAAATTCTTTTATCCTGCTGATTTTCTAGTTCTGGATATGGAACCAATCAAAAGCAAAACTTCCATCCCTGTCATTTTGGGAAGACCATTCCTGGCTACAGCAAATGCTTGCATTCAATGCAGGTCTGGTATTATGGAAGTCTCATTTGGAAACATGAAGGTAAAATTAAATGTTTATAATGCAGTCACACAGCCTCAATTCAGCTTTGAAGAATGTTTTCATGTTGATCTATTGGATGAACTTGTGGAAGGGACTTTACAATAATTTCTGCAGGGTGAAGACTTCACCACAGATGTTAAAGATGCTTGGGGATATGCTGAAAAAGAAGCAAGTTGTATCTCAAATTCTGAGGAAATAAATGTTGTGCAAGGAACTCTTAATCAATCAACAAGTTTCTCTTCTTGGAAACCTGCTACTCTCCCCCTTCCACAAACGTCTAAGGTACCTTTGTTACCTTCTTTTCTCAGCCCACCTGATTTAGAACTAAAGCAGCTGCCAGAAAATTTGAAGTATGTGTTCTTAGGTAATCATAAATCATTGCCTGCCATTATTTCTTCCTCTCTCACAAAGGAGCAAGAGGAAGAGCTGTTGATAGTCTTGAAAGAACATAAAAGGGCAATTGGCTGGACTATTGCTGATTTAGGAGGAATCAGTCCAGCTGTTTGCATGCACAAAATCCACTTGGAAGAAGATGCAAAGCCTTCTAGGGAAATGCAAAGGAGGTTGAACCCTCATATGCAAGAAGTGGTCATGAAAGAGGTTGTTAAGTTGTTGGATGCAGGGGTCATTTACCCCATTTCAGATTCAGCTTGGGTGGCACCTATGAAATCTGGAATCACTGTTGTAACCTCAGATTCTGGAGAGCTTATGTCAACCAGACAAACAACTGGATGGAGAGTCTGTATTGATTACAGAAAATTAAATGCAATGACCAGAAAAGACCATTTCCCCCTCCCATTCATTGATCAGATCTTAGATAAGCTAGCAGGAAAAGCTTATTACTGTTTTCTTGATGGTTACTCTGGTTACAACCAGATTCCTGTGTACCCACAAGATCAGGAAAAGACCACATTCACTTGCCCTTTTGGCACTTTTGCCTATAGGAGAATGCCTTTTGGTCTTTGTAATGCTCCTACTACCTTCCAAAGATGCATGAATGCCATTTTTTCGATATGATTGACCAATTTATGGAGATTTTTATGGATGATTTTTCAATCTATGGCGAGTTTTTCCCGGTGTTTACACCATCTCAAATTGGTACTACAAAGATGTTAAGAAACCAATCTGGTTTTGAGTGGGAAAAGAGCCATTTCATGGTCACCCAGGGGCATTGTCCTTGGCCATGTTGTTTCCACAATGGCATTGAGGTGGACAAAGCAAAATTGAGTTAATTGCACATTTACCACCTCCCAAAGCTGTTAAACAAATCGAAGTTTCCTAAGACATCTTTGGATTTTACAGAAGGTTCATCAAGGACTTCAGTAAAATAACCAAACCTCTTTGTCATTTGCTGTGCCAAGATGTCCCTTTTGTTTTCAATAATGAATGCATGAAGGCTTTTGAATTCCTAAAGAACTGTTTGATTTCAGCTCCAATATTGCAGTCTCCAGATTATTCATTACCTTTTGAACTGATGTGTGATGCATCAGATTATGCTTTGGGAGTTGCCCTTGGACAGAGAAAAGATAAGCTGCCTCATGTCATAGCTTATGCCAGTAGATCAATGATTGATGCATAGCTCAATTACACAACAACTGAGAAGGAGCTGCTGGCAATTGTTTTTGCTTTAGAGAAATTCAGGTCATATGTCTTGGGTTCACAAATAGTGGTGTTCACTGACCACTCTGCCTTGAAATACCTTCTGTCTAAGAAGGACACCAAACCAAGATTAATCAGGTGGATTCTCCTATTACAGGAATTTGATCTACAGATTAAAGATAAAAAGGGGGTGGAAAATGTGGTGGCTGATCACCTCTCCAGAATTTTAACTGCTGAGATTGATAGGTTGCCTATCAATGAATCTTTCCCTGATGAGCAACTTTTTGCCATTAGTGTACACACTCCTTGGTTTGCAAACATAGTCAACTTTTTGGCTACTGGAAGAATTCCTCAACATTGGAATAGAATGGATAAAGATCTTTTCTTCTCAAAGGTTAACCACTTCATCTGGGAGGATCCTGATCTGTTTAAGAGTTGTGCAGATCAAATAATAAGGAAATGTGTCCCTGACCAAGAATTTCATAGAAAACTTTCTGTGTCATGAACAGGCCTGTGGAGGTCATTTTAGTGGGAACAAAACTGCTGCAAAAGTTTTGTAGTGTGGATTTTATTGGCCTACACTTTTCAAGGATGCCCTGCAGCATTGTAAGTCCTGCCAGAACTATCATAAATTAGGAAGCATTTCCAAGAGAAACTCAATGCCTTTACTGCCTATTTTGGTAGTTGAGTTGTTTGATGCTTGGGGGATAGACTTCATGGGTCCTTTTTCTCCTTCCAATGGGAATAATTTCATTTTAGTAGCTGTGGATTATGTATCCAAATGGATTGAAGCCACAGCTACTAAAACAAATGATCACAAAGTGGTTCTGAAATTTCTTAAGGATCACATTTTTTCCAGGTTTGGTTTTCCCAGAGCCATTATCAATGATGGGGGAAGCCATTTTTGTAATAGACATTTTGAAACATTGTTGAAGAAATACTCTGTGACTCATAGAGTAGCCACTCCATATCATCCACAAACCAGTGGACAAGTGGAGATTTCCAATAGAGAAATCAAACATATTTTGGAAAAGACTGTGAAGAAGGACAGAAAGGATTGGTCCTTTAAGCTGAATGATGCATTGTTGGCATATAGGACAGCCTATAAAACCCCAATTGGTATGTCCCCATTTAGGTTGGTCTATGGCAAAGCATGCCATTTACCGATGAGAGTTAGAATATAAAGCTTTTGGGCCATTAAAACATTGAACATGGATCTAACTACTGCTGGTAATCACGAGCGCAACTTCTTTGAGTTAGAAGAATGCGAATGGATGCATACACAAATTCAAGATTGTATAAAGAGAAAGTCAAAACTTTTCATGATAAAAATTTATTGAGAAAAGAGTTCACTGGTTCTAAGGTATGGTTATTTAACTCAAAGCTCAAGTTTTTCCCGGAAAACCGAGATCCAATGGGAAGGGCCATACACTGTCATTCAGGCAGCCCCTTCGGGAGCTGTTGACATCTTTGATCCAAGTAATGGAAGAATCATAAAGGTAAATGGTCAGAGGCTCAAACCATGCATTGAAAATACCCAGGAGCCTGTGCTGCCCATCTATCATCACGAATCTCCAAAAATCTGATGGTAGAAAATCTATATTATGTTTGTATATCATAGTTTTTGCTTATTTTCTCTGTTTCTGCTTTTATCTCTTTTCGCATAGTTTAAACATGCTCAAAGTTAAGTCGCAAAGTAATAATTCTCTTTTCGCAAAGTCCAATTTACTTTTCGAATAGACTCTAGATCTGTGAGGAACTGCTCGAAAGCAAGGATTTGCTTTTCGAATAGTTGGTGCTGAAGCCATTTTCTTTTCGAACAGATAGTTCTGAAGCTAATTCCTTTGCGAAATAATGTTTCTGAAGCTGTTAACTTGTCGAATGGTACTGATGCCATTCACAATTGTAAAAAGGTCTCTTTTGGAACTTTTTGAAAACTTAAAGGCACTTTGCGATATTAACTTTGAGTATATTTAAACCCTTTCGACGGTGGGGTTTCATTTCAAACTCTCTCTGCAGAGCGACTCTTTCCACTGAAACCCTACTTCGTTCTTTCCTTGCATGATTTAAGTAGCTTACTACACTTTTGTCTCTGTTGTTCGATCATTTGCTTTTGCAGAGAAGGGTTTCAGCTTTTAATCTGGGGGATTTCTGCAAGCAAACAACTCATTCAAACATAAACCCTAGATCTCGGTATTTCTCTGCCCAGTCTCTCTGGTTAGCATTTAGTAATTTGATTCTATGTCAGCATCTATTTTGGGCATTTTTATACATCAATCTAGAATGGGAAAAGTAGAGAAATCATTGGCTGCTATGTTCCCCAAATCCTCTGCTAAGAAAGTGAGCAAATCGACCCCAAAAGCAAAAGGAAAAGCCAAAGCTTTAGCTAAATGGAAACTATCTATGGATAAAGCAGATAGGGTGGAGAAAGGAAAGAAAATTAGACATGAGGAACCCATCCCTACTGCTACTAGCCCTGAACCTGAGCTTCCTCCTCTGCCCATTCATTTGGTCTTACCTAACCCCTTCATTGAAGCTCAGAAACTAATACCTAAGCTGATGGTGGACGAAACTTTTTTCGTCACCAAACCAGATTGCTTACCATCCTTAAGATACATTAGAGAGGCTTCACTAAGCAATATCCTTACCCCCTTGGCAGAGAAAATTTACCCAAGAATGGTGAAGTTATGGTACCAAAACCTAATCAAGGTCACTGAAAGAGATGCTGATGTCCCTACCCTAGTCATTTTCATTGATAATTGCGATCTTATTGTGACATTTGAAGACATAGGGAATGCTTTAGGGATACCATTCCAATTTGATCCCTCTGGTCCTTTGGTTGCTCCAGAAACAGCCTCCTTTAGAGAGAGATGGTCACATTTAACCAGTATTGTGGGCCGGTCCATCATGAGAAGAGACCTTGCCCCCCAATTTCTATTAATGGATTCCATTTAAAGGGGAAGCTTCTATGTCACTGGGCACAGCCAAGAGAGGAGAACCCCAATTTTAGAGGCCCTCTTTCATTTCTCCAAGGGGCAATTTTTCAATGCCCCTATGCTAATTTTTGAAGCCATGGCTGACATTAGTGCCAAGTTGAAAAAGGAGCAAAAGCTAGCTGGCCTACCATTTGGCAGATTGATCACAGCCCTCCTCAGAGCCAAATTTGACATTGATAGTGAGGAGCCATTTGAAGTCATTACCCCTCACAATTTTGGGAAAAAGGCTTGGACTACAAGCCAGGCTATGCTAAGAAGGATGAGAGAGGCAGGTGAACCTGCACATGCCCCTGCTGCTGCACCTGAACCTACAGCTGTGAGTGAACCTATCCCTGCAGCTGTGAGTGAGCCAGAACCCATCCCTACAGATGAGCCTGCACCTGAACCCATCCCTGCAACTGAAAGAGAGCCTGCACCTGAGCCTGCCCCTTCAATTTTGCCAGATCCAATTTTGTCAGAATCAACTTTGCCAGATCCAGTTTTGCCAACTCCTGTGGTGACCAGCTCTTTAGCTGCACCACTTCTTGAACCAACTCTGCCTGTCCCTGTGGTGACCAGCTCCTTAGCTGCACCCATTGTTGATAAAAATCCCCTTCCTTTGGTGACCAGCTCTTCAGCTGCACCTACTCTGGAGGACGTTGGCCTTGCACCCTACTCCCCTACTCCAGCCCCTGACATTTCACCTATCCCAGTTGTCCCATCTCCCACACCCTCCATCATTCCAATTGTGGATTCCCCCTCTACACCAACCACTCCAGCCATTCTCACACCACCAATTTCGCCCTCCAATGCTTAGGTTTTAGAGGAGTTAGCTGCAGATTTTATTGCCCCATCTCCCTACACTCCTCTGCTCCAAAGCCCCTCACCTTCCCCTGCTCATTCAGCCCACACACCTGAGGTCTCCCATACACCTGAACCTGCGCCCTTCACTACAGAGGCCTACTCTTCCTTAATGGGTTCTATTTTTGAATCCATGGAACTTGAACCTACCCCTATACCTGCTCCTCATCACTTCACTCACTTCCCTACCTCTCCCTTTACAGCCATTGTACCTCCACCCTCCACATCAGTTGTCCCAGCCCATGCCATGCCCACCTCTCCCACACCTGCATCCATTTCCCAAATTCTTATCTACCTCCAATCCATCCAAGCCCAACTCCAAATCAACACAGACAACCAATGCTCAGAACTTAGCTTCCACATCCCAAACAACCACCATTACCCCTGTACCTATTGTTGATTCCCAGGCCACCCAAACTGACCCAGAGATAGTATTGGTTGATCTGACCACCCCCACCACTACTGCCCATGCAACACAAACAGAACCTGAAGTCATCTTGGTTGCATCCCCTCCACCACTCCCCATTTTCTCTGAGCAAGCCACTCAGACAGACCCTGCTGTCAACCTTCTAGACACTTCTTCCCCCCCTCCCACAGCTGGGACACCTTTAGTCCCCTACCATTCCATTCCCCTCCCCCGATACGCCACCCTCATCAAAGCCATGAAAGATAATCCCTATATCCGCAGAGATGTTCAAAAGGGGCTAGCTGATTTACAAGCTTACATCCGTACCCCTTATGAAAACCAGATTCGGAAGTTGGAGATCTTTATGAAATTTGAAAGAGAGAAAATGAAGGACACCTAGGTCAAACATTTCAAATTGGTGAGGATCGAGCAACACAAGGTGTCCATGTTGCAAGCCCAACTTGACCAAGAAAAATTGAAGACCACTAGCCTTAGCAAATACCTTGGCCTCACTAAAAGATCAAATCGAGGAGTATACAGCTACAAAACACCATTTCAGAAAGCTCAATCAAGTTCGGACTCCACACCTGACTCTAGCTCGATTACAAAGCGGTGACTCCGATTGAGCCACTTGAACCAACCTATGATACAGATTTTGACCCCAGTTATTAGCTCTCATTGTACTTTTTGTGTTATAAAGTTGTAATAGAAAATTACATTTGTGTATACTACTATGCATTTCATCTTGCCATCATTACTTTTGTTGTTTTTCTTTCTTGCATATATTTTTCCTCTGTTTTGGACCAGTATGGACCCTGCTACCCTTTGGTTTGGGGGTGTGACAGAAATAGCAATAATCAATAAAGGAGTTAACATCAGTACAGTTTTGGATCAGCAATTTTTTTTTATATATTTTTCACACCTGTTGTTTTGAAATATATTAAGAAGTTAAAAAAAAAAAAAAAAAAAACTCTTTAAAATTACTTTCCTGTGTAATTCTAAAAGACTTTCATGAAGTAAATGTCAGGAAATTTCCAAAAGAAAATTGATGTTTTAGTAAACCTAAAATGAAGGAAAACAGTGAAGATATACCTCAAGAAGTTGATATAAAACCACACCCAGTGAGGTTTGGGCCTGAAATGTATTCTTTGGAGGTATGCTTTGGCAATCTTTTCTGCTTTTGGGACTATGTGAATCTGCTTACTTACACTAGAAGTTACACATATCCAAATCGAAATAATTTGATAGCACTCATGATATTAAAGACATGATGTAAGGCCTCCTTTTGGACAGTTTGAACCTTACAAAGCCCCACCTTTTGAAACTGCCCTTGATACACACCATTTGAGCTAAATAAATCTATGATTCCTTTGCAATCTCCCCCAATAAACCTGATCAACCTCATTTAGCCTAACCCTACGCCGAGAAGGCAGAAGATAAAGGGGAGGAAGCTGAGGAAGGCGAATTGAGTAAGAATTTAATAGCAAAAGAAGGGTAAAAGTTGAAGGCAATGATGAAAAAGGGAATGTGGCATGCAACAAGGCTAATTCGAAAAAGAAAAGAAAAATATTTGAGCAAAATAAAAGAAAGAAGGCATTTTCATTGGAAGTTTGAAAAAGAAAGAGAAAAAGATGGCCACTTTGGCTCTGGAAATTCAAAAGAAGAAGATGAAACTATGCTGAAGAAGAGTGGGTTTGTATATAACCTCAAATATGAACACCATTCCAACCCTTTTGAGAAATTTCACCCATAAGCCACAATAAAACCCAAGTAAAAGTCCTTACTGATCAATGATGAATTGAGCTATCACATGGAGATAAGAATTTGTCTAATCTATGGTGAAAGGAGTAGTGAATTTATAACTAAAAGCAATGCCTATGCTCACCTTACATCCTATTTGAGGAAGAATCGCTCTTAAGCTGTGTGAAATAGTACAACCCTCTCATTTGCTTATTGAGTGAAAATCCTGGTGAGAATTGGGTTTAAAATCAATTGATTAGGGCAACATCGAAGCTGGATTCCTAAATCAAAGGCTAGCTGTTCGTTAATTTTCCTTGTAAATGGCCTCTGACATAAATCGACTGAGTAGTAATAAGAATTACTGCAGAATTTTAGTTTTAAACTGATATCTTTCTTGAAAAACCTTCTTACAAAATAACTGATGCAGGTGTGAATAATCAATTGAGGAAAGTGGGTACATGTAACTGAGCTGCGATGATCTTAACTAACTTATTGAAGAAGTTTGTGGGTACCTTCACTGAAAACCCTCAGGAGACTTCACTCCTCCACTAGGGATCACCTAGGGGTTTAAAAGGCTTGTTGCATATGCTAAATGCAACTGTGCTCCCTACAAAAGTGGCTCTTTACTTTGTTTTTTTATTTTGTCTTTGCTCAGGGACTAGCAAAGCTTAGGTTTGAGAGTGTGTTGATAAGTGAAAAATACCATTTTTCACCCCTGAACTTGAGTCTTGATAGACCTTTGAGAGAACTAAATAAGTGTTTTAAGTGCTTATGTTACAGCTAACAATAAAGACAGGCTTAACCATAAAAGCAGCTTAAAAGTGCCAATAAGATGACAATCCATGTCAATCCAAAGGAAGAAACTGAAGAAACAACGTCATCAGCTGTTGAAAGGTCTGAATAGAAGAAGCAAAGACCTGGAAGAGAAGTATGGAACAAATCGAACAGAAAAATGCACTACAGAGTCCTTTTCGCAAAGAACTTGTACTTTTCGCAAAGAACCTGAAACTCTGCGAAAAGGAATAAAACTCCAGGCGTAGCATTCGAAGAGCATCTGAACTATTCGAAGAGAGGATTGAACTTTGCGAAAAGAAGAAAACACAATTCAAGCAGCGAACATTGCGAAAGAGCAGAGTCACAACACTTTGCGAAAAGGCCCCTAAGCTGTGCGAAGAGGCATTCTGGAGATTCGCAACTTTAACAAGGGCAATTCAGTAATTTGTTGCACGCATCCCAATACATTTTAAAACCTAGGGACATTCCAGAGGGTTCTAAGCATGAAGCGAAGGAATATTCCACCCCACGTGAGCACCTAGAGAGGGAATAACTTGGCGGGAACTTCTAGAAACTCTAATAAACTTTCAAAATGCATAACAGAATTGATGCCTTTTTCACCTAATTGGTTGGACCAGATCGAGGAATTCTGATTGGCCAGAACAGATCTGGATCCTCGTGCTCGACTACCATTGGTCAATACAGATCTGAGAACCTCTGATTGGTTGATACACATCTGAGCTGGACTTGGGGAAAGCTATAAATAGACGAAGCATTTGCCCAATTGGGGCATCTAGATTTTGATTTTCATTTCTAATCCCCCATTTCCTAGCCAGACAGCTTGTCTACAATCCTTGTAATAGTCTACTTTGTACTTGCATTTGAGAGCTGTGAGATACTGCTGTAACTCAAGGGAGAGTTTGCATCCAAGACTGCAAATCCGAGAGCTGTTAAGCCGTGATCTGTAAATTGTAAGGATGAATTTTAAAAGGTTGTTGTAAACAATGCATTCTCCATTGGATTCATGTCAAGGGTTCCCTCTGATCTCCTCAGTACATTAGACTCCTTTAGATTCATTGTTTTGCATGCAATTTCCCTTGGTTCATTAATCCTGTGAGAATTAGTGTTTGTAACCTAGTCTCTTACAGCATTTGTAGTGATGTTTCTTGTTCTGAATTGAGGATTTGGATTAAAAACTATTGGATGGTTTGTGGCCATTAAAGTGGACAGACCATAGCCATAAGTGTAAGCCTAATCCTTGAATTAGATTTATCTTTCTTACATCTGTGCTTGTAGCCAGATGAAGATTGGATCACCTCTGTTGAGCTGCAGTTATTCTCATTAGACTTCAAAGACCAAATCAGATTTAGATATTACTTCTCCATCTTTGTTTCAATCATTCCCCCAACTCGGATCTGGATCATTTAGTTTAAATTTTTCTTTGTTTTTAGTTAGTTAAACGTGACAAATTCAAACCTCCCATCTTATCAGTTTTCTAGATAGGATAAGAAGCCAGATCTGGTAGCTCAGATCTGGAGGTTTATCTTTCATTTTAGACAAATTCTCTGTGGACGATCTTTCACTCACTAACTTTTAAAACTTGTTACAATTGGCCCTGATCTTGCAGGCTAATTCTCTTCTAACTGTGCTGATATTTCTTTATTTTTTTTTCTAGTCTAGAGCCACTGTAATTTAGCAGCTATAAATCTGTTTTCAAAACACACATAAATCAAGCACACTAAGAAGCAACAACACCATTCCATCAGCTGCCCCTGCAGCTGTCAGCCAAGACATCCCTACCCTCCCACTTCCATCACATCCCATTCCACCATCAGTACCCACTCTCGCACCCTCCACATTTACTTCCATTCACATGCCAGCTCCTGCCTCAGACCCACTTCCAGATTCTACACCCACAACCACCATACCAACACAACCCCCTCCCCAGTCTTTACCTGCTCCTATTCCTACCTCTTTATCCACCATTCCCTCTTCACAACCTTCCACCGTCACATCATCCATCCTTGAGCCAACCTCCACCACTGAACCCATTTTCCCATTTACCCTACCACCCCAGCCATTAAAAAGAAATATACCAAGAGACCCTAATCCGAAACAACCATTGCAACCACAACCACCCAACCCATTGAAACTAGCCCAATCTCCCAACCTATTCCAATCCCAGAAACATACTCCATACCAGACCCCATACCCACTGTGTTACATCAATCCTCACCAACACCACCCTCTCCACTCCACTATGATGGTAGTGAACCTTTGTTCACTGACATCCCCCACATTCCCATAACAGATCAACTCCATCCCTTTGACACATCTACACCTATTGACCAACCTAACCCCATCCAACATACCACATTTGAACCATTTGACCATTCTCATGAGCACCACCAATTCTCCACTGAGGAGTACTCTACCATGATGGACTCCATTCAGGGGGACTTAGGTATGAGTTTACTCCTCTACCTGATTCACCTCAGCCAACCCAATTTACCCAAATCCCTACTTCACCTTGCTGGTTGACTTAGGTGTGCTGATATTATTTAAAATGATGAGAAGGCAAAAAAATTAGAATACAAAGGTGGAGTGAAATGGCTATGAAAATAGCAACCTAAATTAACACAGCCTGTAAGATATAGGGCTATTGTAGCAAGTTTTAAGTAAGAGTTTGTCCCATAGAGAAATTGATTTAGAACCTAAAATGGGCTATAATAGTAGGCCTCAAAATCTAGCTACAGATCTGACAATCCTAAAGAAAGGGAGTTGGGTATCACAACTACACTAAATTAACACTAAAAGAAGAGAAATAAAGTATAGTCTTGTCCTAAAGAAAGGATTATAAAGAAAGTGGTGATGGTGTGTGTGACAATAAAGATAAAATTGATGGGAAGTAGGCAATTAAGCTAAAGTTAATTCAGTTATGTAACTTAGATTTAGGGTTGTCTCTGCAGCAAATCCCTCAGATGGCTACAAGCACATCTACAAGGAAGAAGTATCCAACTCAACCCTTATGGTCTGACCAGATCTCTTAAGGCTATAACCTGCCCACTTAAATGGTCACTAACTATCCAATTGAGAGGATCAAAGCCAATTGACTAAGTCAGAAAACCAATATGATCCAAAGGAATAAACTGATCTTAAGGCCATAACCTGTCCACCTAAATGGTCACAGACTATCCAATAGATGTCTTCCACCTAATGGCCCAAATCAGATCATTAATATCATTGCAGACACCATGTTTGCCATGCTACAAGCTGTTAAGTAGTGAAAAATACCATTTTTCACCCCTAAACATGAGCCTTGAAAGACCCTTGAGAAGACTAAATAAGTGCTTTAGTGTGCATTTTACAGCTAACCAATCAGACAGGTCCAAATCCGAAAAGCATCCCAAAAAGATCAAAAAGCTGACAGCTCATGTCAAGTTTAAAGAAGGAGTGAAGAAACAGCCTCAGCAATGGCTAAAGAGGGTCTAAAAGAGCAGACAAAGACCTGAAGCAAGAGAGAGTTCAATTCGCAAAGAACTTCTACTATTCGCAAAGAAGAATGGGAGCCTAGAGTTCAATTCGCAAAGAATATCTACTATTCGCAAAGAAGAATGGGAGCCTAGAGTTCAATTCGCAAAGAACTTCTACTATTCGCAAAGAACCTTGAACTTTGCGAAAAGAAGAAAACACTCCTCGAAAAGAAGATTGAACTTTTGCGAACGAGCTTGAAGTCATTGAACTTTGCGAAAAGGCCCTGAACTCTGCGAAATGGCATTCGGGATTTGCGCTTGTCCAAGGGTATTTCAGAAACTTTACCGCGCCCAATGCAATCAAAGACCAGAACATTCCGGAAGGTTCCAATCAAGATCTGAAGGCATATTCCAACCCATGAGCGCCCAAAGTTAAATTACAGCGGGAACTTCCGAGCTCAAAGCAATTTCAAACCCATAATGTAATTGATGCTTCGGCGATTGGCGAACCAGATCGAGCATTTCCATTGGCCAAAACAGATCTGGATCCCGTGCTCAACCCTCATTGGGCAATCCGGATCTAAAGCATTCTGATTGGTCAATCCAACCATGCGAGGATGGAGGAAAAAGTATAAATAGAGAAGCCATTCGCCCAAATTGGGTATCCAGATTTTAGAGTTTTCATCTCTGCTTCCCTCATTCCGATAGCTTATCCGAACCCTGTAATCCCTTCTTGTAGTTTACCTTTGAGAGCCATTGTGAGTGATTTGTACTTCCAAGTTCGGATTCAAGATCAGAAGTCTGAGGGCTCTCTCGAGAAGCTCGTGGAAGTCCGAGGGCTCTCTAAGAAGCCGTGCTCTGAATTGTAACGTGGATTTTAAAAGGTTGCGATAATTTGTGTCTTCTCCATTGGAGTCATGTCGAGGGTTCTAATGTTCACCTTAGTGCATTAGACTTCTTTAGATTCACTCATCCGCATGCAACTTCCTTAATTCATCACCCCGTGCAAATTAGCGTTGGTAACCTAATTCTAACATTTACTGATGTTCATGTTCGAACTAAAGAATAGGCCACTAGTGATGCAGATCTGTGACCATTTAAGTGGATGATCACGTACCATAAGTCTAAACCTATTCCTTAATTGGATTTATTTCTCTTACATCTCGTCTTTGGTAGCGGATGAAGATTGAATCTGCTTCAGTTGAACTCTGATTCTCCATTAAAATTCGAGGCTAAAGTACATGAAACTATTATTTCGCATTTGTCTTATTTTAAACATCTCCCCAACTCGGATCTGGATCATGTAGTTAGTTCTTTTCTTTATTTGCTTATAGTTAAACGTGACAAATTCAACCTCCCATCTTATGTGCTTTGTAGATAGGATCAGAGGCCAGATCTGGTAGCTCAGATCTGGAGGTTTATCTTAAATTTTAAATCAATTCCCTGTGGACGATCTTTTACTCACTTACATTTAAAACTTGCTACAATTGGCCCTGTTCTTGCACGCCAGTGTTAGCCCCAATGTGCTGATATCCCTTTCATAAGTTAACATCCATATAACCTAGCATTCTTTAATTCTTTAATTTTTGATTCATAATGCACACAATTATGGCACACTTGGAGCGACAACAAGTTTTTGGCGCCGTTGCCGGGGAATAGATTTTAAAATTGGTAGACCTAAGTTTTTCTATTTTGTAGATTTGATTTTTATTTTAATTTTTGCTTTAAACTTGCACTTTGCATTCCAAGTGCTTGATTAAATGCCTACGAGCTTTGTATAGAAAACCTGCTTTACTTTTTTTTTTTTTTTTTTATTTTTGTTTTTATTCTTTGCCTTCTAGTTATTTGAATAAATCTGCGCCACTCTTTTGTCTTTTGTCAAATTTGGGCGTGCTTTGAGTTTTTCTTTTTATTTTGTCAATACTTGAATAAAGGTTGCGAGTTTTTAGATGTTGGCGAGATCCGAGCAGCCGTCCAACAAGGAGCATCTGGACCAAAGTGAGCAGATCCGCTTGAGTTTACATCCTTTCTCCTTTGTATTCATTTTCTATTTTAAATTCTTGAGAACCAGTAATTCTGTGTTTAATGTTTGTTTTGATTATAATTTCTGCCTTTTAGGCATGCTAATTTTTTTTTTTTTTACAAAACCAAATACAAAATAAAAGAAAATGAAAACACAAATAGAAAATCTCTGAGTTGTTTCTCATTATTTTCAGCAGTAGTAAATAAGGGCTCTTGTTGAGCCCGGGCTGATCCAAAACAAGTAAAAAAAAAAAAAATTATAAAAAAAAATAAAAAATAAAAAATAAAAAATTATATACATATATAGATATCTTCCGGATGGGCTGTTTTTCTCCATTTGCATCCACTTTTCCCATCTGGACCTGCTGAGATCATTTTTTTTTAGGAATCATGTAGGATAATGAGTAGTGAATCATAGGCTGTTTTGAATATTCAATGGACCCACTAATTTTATTTTCCTTCGAGATTTCTTCATCATAAAGGGGTCTCAGCTGTGTGTGAACCCTGTTTTTAATATGTGCTCCCATGCTTCATTATTTTTTTTCATACACATCATCAACAAAGGGGTCAATCTTATGAATCTTGCTTTTCACTGTATTCCTGCTAATCATTTTTATAATCACTTAGATTCATAAGTATCTCAGGCTTTTGGGTTTGTTTCTTTGGGCTTAGGATACATCATTTGGCATTAGATTTTCTGTTTTAGGAATTTTAGTTTCAAATTCTGTTTTTAGATCGCTGATTTTTTTTCTTTCTTAGGTTAATGTGTCCTTGTTTTACACCTGTTGTTTTGAAAAATGAGGAATGTTTCCATGTTGACATCATTGATGAGCTGGTGGAGGAGTCTTTACAAACATTTCTGCAAGGTAAAGACTCCACCACAGAATTTAAAAATGATTGGGGATCCACTGAGAAAGAAGGAAAAGGGAGATCAAATTCAACGGGAGTCTGCTTTGTGCAAGGCACTCACCAACAGTCATCAAGTTCTCTCTCTTGGAGACCTGCTCCTCTCCCTCTTCCACAAGTTACCAAGGTACCTTTGCTGCCCTCTTTTCTCAGCCCACCTGAATTGGAACTCAAACAGCTCCCCAAAAATATGAAATATGTGTTTTTGGGAGATCATCAAACACTACCTGTGATTATTTCTTCCTCCCTTACAAAGGAGCAAGAAGAGGAGTCATGGTAGTTCTAAAACAAGACAAGAAAGCAATTGGTGGACCATTGCGATTTAGGAGGAATAAACCCAGGTATGCATGCATAAGAGCCACGTCGAAGAGGATGCCAAGGCTTCTAGAGAAGAGCAAAGAAGGTTGTATCCTCACATGCAAGAAGTGGTACTGAAGGAAGTTGTCAAGCTCCTAGATGCTGGGGTCATTTCCCCCATGTCAGATTCTGCTTGGTAGCACCCACACGGTGGTGCCTAAGAAATCTGGCATCATCTTATAACAAATGAATCTGGTAAACTTATGTCCACCAGGACAAACAAGCTGGATGGAGGGTTTGCATAGACTACTGAAAATTAAATACCATGACAAGGAAAGACCATTTCCCCCTCCCTTCATTGACCAAATCCTTGATAAGCTTGCGTGCAAAGCTTACTCGCTTCCTTGATGGGTACTGGTTACAACCAGATCCCCTGGTACCCGTGACCAAGAAAAGACCACCTTCACCGCCCTTTTGCCTATAGGAGGATGCCCTTTGGTCTTTGCAATGCCCTGCTACTTTTCAAAGATGCATGTATGCCATCTTTTTACATGATTGATCAATTCATGGAGATCTTCATGGATGACTTTTCAATTTATGGACATTTTTCCCAATGCTTACACCACCTCAAGTTGGTGTTGCAAAGATGTGAAGAAACCAATTTGGTTCTAAGTCGAGAGTCATTTTATGGTCACCCAAGGCATTGTCCTAGGACATGTGGTCTCCCATAAAGGCATAGAGGTGGACCAAGCAAAAATTGATCGAATTGCACATTTGCCTCCTCCCAGGCTATAAGCAAATAAGAAGTTTCTTAGGGCATGCAGGATTTTATAGGAGGTTCATCAAAGATTTCGATAAAATTTCCAAGCCACTCATCATTCTTGTGTCAAGATGTTCCTTTGTGTTTACTAATGAATGCATGAGCCTTTGAGGTCCTTAAGAAATGTCTGATTTCAGCTCCCATCTTGCAGTCCCGACTATTCGATTGCCCTTTGAGCTGATGTGTGATGCATCAGACTATGCCCTAGGAGCTGTCCTAGGCGAGAAAGGATAAGCTTCCCCATGTCATAGCTTATGCCAGCAGATCCATGATAGATGCCCAGCTCAACTACACAACAACCGAGAAACTGGCCATTGTGTTTGCATTGGAAAAATTCAGCCTTATGTTTTAGGTTCACAAATTGTGGTGTTCTTGACAACTCTCGCCTAAAGTACCTTCTCTAAGAAGGATACCAAGCCAGATTAATCGGTGGATCCTCCTATTACGGAGTTTGATCTACAAATTAAGGATAAGAAAGGAGGAGAATGTGGTGATCACTTATCCGAATTCTCAATCGAGGATGATAGCTTACCCATTAATGAATCATTTCACGATGAGCAACTTTTGCCATCAATACCCACATCCTTGGTTTGCAAACATAGTCAACTTCTTGGCTATTGGATGATTCCTCAACATTGGAATAGAATGGATAAAGATCTTTTCTTCTCACAAGTTAAACATTTCATTTGGGAAGATCCTTATCTATTCAAGAATTGTGCAACCAAGTGATCGAAAGTGTGTCCCGGACCATGAATTCCACAGCATATTGTCAATGTGTCATGAATAGCTGTGGAGGCCATTTCAGGTAATAAAACAATGCAAAAATTCTGCGCAGTGGTTTCTATTGGCCCACAATCTTTAAAGATGCCTTACAAAGATCAGAATCTTGCCAGAACTTGCCAAAATCGGCAAGATTTCCAAAGAAACTCAATGCCCTACGCAGCCAATCCGGTAGTTGAGTTATTTGATGTTTGGGGCATAGATTTTATGGGCCCTTTCCCTTCTAATGGAAACAATTTCATCTTGGTAGGCTGGATTATGTCTCCAAGTGGATTGAGGCCATAGCTACCAAATCAATGATCACAAAGTGGTTTTAAGATTCCTCAAAGACCACATTTTTCCGATTTGGATTCCCAGAGCCATCATTAGTGATGGGGAAGCCACTTTACAGCTTGACTCTCTATTAAAAAAGTACTCTGTCACTCACAGGGTAGCCACTCCCTATCATCCACAAACCAGTGGACAGGTGGAGATTTCAAATAGAGAGATCAAACACATTTTGCAAAAAACTGTGAAGTAGGACAGAAAGGACTGGTCCTTTAAGCTTAATGATGCTTTGTGGGCATACTGAGCGCCTACAAGACTCCTATAGGATGTCCCCTTTCAGATCGTTTATGGCAAGGCATGCCATCTACCAAGAGAATTAGAATATAAGGCCTTGTGGGCAATCAAAACTTTTAATATGGATCTAATCGCTTTGGTAACCACAGGAAGCTTCAACTCACCGAATCTGGAAGAACGAGGATGGATGCCTACACTAGCTCCAGTTGTACAAAGAAAAGGTTAAATCATTCCATGATAGGAGCCTCATGAGAAAAGAGTTCATGGGGTCCAAGGTATGGTTATTCAACTCTAAACTTAAATTCTTTCCTGGCAAATTGAGATCCGGATGGGAAGGGCCATACATCATCAAGGCCTCCCCTCGAGTCAGTGAATATTTCAGATCCCAAGGATGGAAGAATACTCAAGGTAAATGGTCAGAGGCTCAAACCATGCATTGAAAACACCCAGGAGCCCTTGCTGCCCACCTATCATCATGAATCTCCAAAAATCTGATGGTAGAAAAGTGGATAATATGTTTGTACAACATTGTTTTTCTGATTTTTGTTGTTTCTGTCTATTTTTCTTGTACGCATAGTGTAAATACACTTCAAAGTTCAAATCGCAAAGTAAAAAGTACTTTTCGAAAAGTTCAAAGTTCTATTCAAATTGATTACGAGTCAGATGAACTACTCGAAAAGAACCATGTTCTGTTCGAATAGTTAAAATTTCCTTTTCGAATAGAAAATCTGGGGAGAAGTCCTTTGCGAAAAGATCTTTCTGGAGCCAGTTTTACTAATTTTCGTCATTTTTCTGTGAGTACAGTTAGTTTCTAACTTTGTTTCCCTATTTTGCATTCACAAATTCAGTTTTTTGTATCAACACTTTTCTTTTTCTTTTTTAACTTTGTATTCAGTCCCTTACCTTGCTTTTACTGTTTCTCTTTTATTAGCATTAGTTTCCTTTCATTTGCATAGTAATCCTTCTATTTGTTTGATTTTATTTAGCAGTTCTAGCATTGTTTTGTTGATTTTTCTTGCATTTGTATATCATGTTTTCCATTTCCTTGCTCATATCTTCGGTTTTACATTTTTATTTTCTGCTGCATATAGTTTAGATTTTTTTCTCTTAGTTTTTCTTTCTTCTTTTACCCCGCCGCCCTAGTCTCGCATTGTCTAGAACATTGAGGACAATGTTCATCTTAGGTTTGGGGGTATGGCAAACAGGTCCTGCCCATGGGATAATTAGCATAAGGGCATCACAATCACCAAAGTAATCAGGAAATGAATCAATTTACTTAAGAATCATGACAATGTGGAAATTTTAAAATTTTCTTTGCAAGAATTTAGACATTCTAAACCCTACAATATTCCACATTTCCATGATGTTAACACCAGGAAAATACACTTGTATTAGCACATAGCAAGTCCACGGGAAGAGAAAAAGGTAAAGATATACTTAAAAGCTCAAGGAAAAACCATAACCAGTGAGAATTGAGCCTATATGTTTTACATCTCATTGAAGAGTGGTGAGGCAACCCTTTTAGATTCAAAGGATTTGGTGAGGCATTAGATCCACTAGAAATTAGGAAACTCCAAATCAAAACAAGCAACAACATTCATGAAAGCGAGGAAAAGATCAAGGCCTTCTTTGGACAAATGAGCTTATGAACCAACCAAGAAAGATCTGCCTTGTTTGTACCCCAATTGAGCTATAAATCCTATAATGCTACATCAAAACACCCATTTTTCTTGCACCTGAACCAATGGAACCAATTCAGCCTTCCCTCACCTTGAGAATTCAGGAGTTAAAGGAGGAAGAAGTAAAGATGGAACATTTCTGGGCAAATATCAAAATAAATGAAGAAGAAATACCTCAAAAATGGGCAGTATGGTGACTGAGAAAGTAAAACAATGTGAAAAAGAAGCAAGCAAAAAAAGGCAAAAAGGGAAACTTTATGTTGAAAATTCAAGATCAAAGGAAGAAGAACTGAGTACTTTGAACACGAGAATCTCAAAAGAAGCTAAACTCAAGAAGGTGGAGTCATGAACCACCTCCTTCAATTCCTGACTTCTCAAAAATCCAAACACACTCAACCTTCCTATCCACAAACCTCACTCCACGAGCCATACAACAAACCCAGCCTAAAAGTCCTTGTGATCCAAAGTTGAGTGAACTGCATCATGGAGATAAGCAGCTTCCCAATCTATGGTGAGGAGATGTCAAGGATGCCAAGACCGAGAATCATGCCTATGCTCATGCTTACAAATCCATTTGGGAGATGTAACTGCTCTTGAGCTTGAGTGAAAATGAACCCTTCAACAAAAATCTTGATGAGAGTACACCCTGGTAAGTGTTTGGGTTGGAACTTGAGCACATTAAGTATGACTTATAACCTAATTTTTATTCAAATGATGAACTACTGCTGACACATTTGCATGATTTCTATGGCTGCTCACAGATTGGAAAGAGTGAAACATTCATAAGGTTTATAAATGTTGAAATCCCCTTGCAAACAATAAACCTAAATTTCTGTTTAAACATTGATTCAAGAGTAACTAATTTTGATCTTTGATTGCTCATGGGATGATAGTGCACTAATGCCAACTGTCCCATGGAGAAGTTTGTGGGTACCTTCACTGAAAACCCTCAGGAGACTTCACTCCTCCTCTAGGGATCACCTAGGGGTTTAAAAGGCTTGTTGCATATGCTAAATGCACCTGTGCTTCCTACAAAAGTGGCTCTTTATTTTGCTTTTGCGTTTCTTTGCTCAGGGACTAACAAAGCTTAGGTTTGGGGGTGTGTTAAGTAGTGAAAAATACCATTTTTCACCCCTAAACATGAGCCTTGAAAGACCCTTGAGAAGACTAAATAAGTGCTTTAGTGTGCATTTTACAGCTAACCAATCGACAGTCCAAATCCGAAAAGCATCCCAAAGATCAAAAAGTCGTGACTCATTTCAAGTTTAAAGGAGTGAAGAAAGCGACCTAGAATGGCTAAAGAGGGTCTAAAAGAGCGGAACAAAGACCGAAGCAAGAGAGAGGTCAATTCAAAGAACTTCTACTATTCAGCAAGAAGAATGGGAGCCTAGAGTTCAATTCGCAAAGAACTTCTACTATTACAAGAAGAAGAATGGGAGCCTAGAGTTCAATTCAAGAAGAGCTTCTACTATTCGCAAAGAACCTTGAACTTTGCGAAAGAAGAAAACACTCCTCGAAAAGAAGATAGAACTTTGCGAGCGAGCTTGAAGTCATTGAACTTTGCGAAAAGGCCCTCAACTCTGCGAAATGGCATTCGGGATTTGCGGCTCGTCCGAAGGGTATTTCAGAAACTTTACGTGCCCCTAATGCAATCAAAAGACCAGAACATTCCGGAAGGTTCCAATCAAGATCCAAGGCATATTCCAACCCATGTGAGCGCCCAAAGTTAAATTACTGGCGGAACTTCCGTAAGCTCAAAGCAATTTCAAACCCATAATTGATGCTTCGACACGATTGGCGAACCGGATCGAGCATTTCCATTGGCCAAAACAGATCTGGATCCCCGTGCTCAACCATCATTGGGCAATCCATATCTAAAGCATTCTGATTGGTCAATCCAGCCATGCGCAGGATGGAGGAAAAAGTATAAATGGAGAAGCCATTCGCCCAAATTGGGTATCCAGATTTTAGAGTTTTCATCTCTGTTTCCCTCATTCCGGCCAGATAGCTTATCTGAACCCCCTGTAATCCCTTCTTGTAGTTTACCTTTGAGAGACATTGTGAGTGATTTGTACTTCCAAGTACGGATTCAAGGCAGAAGTCGCGAGGGCTCTCGAGAAGCTCAGACCATGAAGTCGAGGGCTCTCTAAGAAGCCGTGCTCTGTAATTGTAATTGGATTTTAAAAGGTTGCGATAATTTGTGTCTTCTCCATTGGAGTCATGTCGAGGGTTCAATGTTCACCTTAGTGCATTAGACTTCTTTAGATTCACTCATCCGCATGCAACTTCCCTTAATTCATCACCCCAATGCGAATTAGCGTTGGTAACCTAATTCTAGCAAGATTTACATGATGTTCATGTTATGAACTAAAGAATAGGCCACTACGTAGCGATGATCTGTGACCATTTAAGTGGATGAGATCACGACCATAAGTCTAAACCTATTCCTTAATTGATTTATTTCTCTTACATCGTCTTGGTAGCGGATGAAGATTGAATCTGCTCTTGAACTGATTCTCCATTAAAATTCAGAGGCTAAAGTACATGAAGCTATTATTTCTGCATTTGTCTTATTTTAAACATCTCCCCAACTCGGATCTGGATCATGTAGTTAGTTCTTTTCTTTATTTGTTTATAGTTAAACGTGACAAATTCAACCTCCCATCTTATGTGCTTTGTAGATAGGATCAGAGGCCAGATCTGGTAGCTCAGATCTGGAGGTTTATCTTAAATTTTAAATCAATTCCCTGTGGACGATCTTTTACTCACTTACATTTAAAACTTGCTACAATTGGCCCTGATCTTGCAGGCCAGTGTTAGCCCCAATGTGCTGATATCCCTTTCATAAGTTAACATCCATATAACCTAGCATTCTTTAATTCTTTAATTTTTGATTCATAATGCACACAATTATGGCACACTTGGAGCGACAACACAAGCTCAAGCATCCATGGGAGTAAATAGTTCTTGAAAAACTAATGAAGACCACAGTTGTTCACGGGCTATTTGGGGACTTAAATGCAGCTGGTCATTTCTACAAAAGGCCTACAATGACTCAGCTCACAAGTCTGTAATCACTACAGAGAAATCGGATCTAACATCTTATATTGGTCAAGTAAAATAGAGGGGAGCCTATTCCTGCAACAACCACTCACCGGGCTACAAGCTCTAGTGCAGAGGAGAAGAATCCTTCTCAGATCTGTGGCATGGAATCATCGTAGGGCTATAGTCTATCCATTTAAATGGTCACAGGCTATCCATAGAGGTTATCCACACCACAGAGGTCTGGGAAGGAGCATGTAAACTGTTGTTGCCACCATGGTCCCAGGGCTACAAGCTCAAGCTTCCATGGGCCTTTAAATCAGCTCAGATCCTAAATGCATGCTTAGCCTGAACAAAACTATAAACAAATAGAAGAATAACTGATTGAGTATACAATTACAGTACCAATTCCATTGATAAAAAATACTCATAATGTAATTTCTCAACGCAGCAGCCTTGTGCACGATAGCTCTTCATACAATCCCAAAGGTTACAAGACCTATTACAAAACTAAATAAAACTATATCTAATTGCTTATAGAGGATTTAGCCAACAAGGGCTGGGCTAAGAGATAAGAAAAATGAGAAAAAGAAATGATCAAACCCTAACCCTAGCGTGCTCGAGCTCACCACAGACAGAGGTTGAAGGAGGGATAAAAATTCTAAGTTCTAACTATAGCTTATATACTCAGCCCCTAATGCCTTTGCTCAGAGATGAGTAAACCCTAATTTTTCTAGCAGATGTGGCACCGTTACAACCCTTGGATGCCTTGGGATGTGTGCCTCGATATCCAAGCCTCAGGATGTGTGCCCTAGATCTGGGAAAATCCCTAAAAGGTCCCTAGAGTTAGGACTGAGAATTGGAGAGCCTGAGCTTTGCGAGGCTACCTTCTACATAATAAATCTTTCGCACGATTTGCAAAGTCCTCGTGGGGTAAGAATTTGGCTTGGAAGGCCCCTGGTTCACGCAGCAGATCATCAAATGGTCGTGCAACACTTTGCACTACAATGCTGTCGCGAGGATGAGTTGCACTTCTTGGCTTGCTCGCGCAGTAGGGCTTCAAAAGTTCTTCTCACATGGGTGTCGCGAGGATACATTTTAACTCTCACTTGGCTTCTTTTCACATGATCACACAGCTCACTCAGTACAGGGTTAAACTTCTAGGCACACGAGTGCTACGCAAGATATTTTTTGGGCATCTCTCTCCTCCACAGCCATGCGAGAACCTCGCAAATTAGCTATCGCTCTTTATGCAAAGTGGCCTCACAAGATAGTGCACGTGATTAATATAAGCTTTGATCCTCGTGAGAACTTCATGAAGTGGATTTCTTAAGGCTTAGTGTGCGAGAGCCTTGCGAGTTCTCTATGTGTTGATTGTAGCTAAAGTGCCCTATTGCTGTGCGAGAGACTGCTCTATGATAATCCCTTCACTAAGTTGTGTGAGTTCTTCACGAGCTCTATTATGCTGCATGTAACATCCGTGCGAGAAGACTTTGCTAGTCAATTGAACATCACGAGGCAGCATCTCAACTGTGGGAGATAACTCATTCACTCTTCGGCTGCTATGCAACTGCTGCTGTTTCAGCTCTCTCCACTCACACCTATGCTTCTCTCATCTGCTAGACTTTCTTGGTCCATTATGACATGCAAAACAGTCACTACGGTGTGTACCACCATGGTGTTCCATCAATCTTTGGCTCAACTGTCATCCTTGGCTTGAATTCTCTCTCTTCTGGGCACCAAAGGCATGAACTTTATATTAAGTTGCACAAGTTATTACTAATCTACAAAACAAGCTAAACAAGAGTTATTAGTCAGCTTCAAGGTTTACCAAAGGCTAGGTTAAGAGGTGAAAAGTGGTACTTTTCAGTGAATAATACACCCCCAAACCTAATCTTTGCTAGTCCCCGAGTAAAATGAAATTTAAACCGCTACTCTAAGAAATTTAAATGCCACTTTCGCAGGGAGCACAGATGGATTTTGCTTATGCATCAAGCCTTTTTAACCACTAGGTGATCCCTAGTGAAGGAGCGAAGTCTCCTGAGGGTTTTCAGTGAAGGTACCCACAAACTTCTTAATGAAACAGTTAACAAAAATGTAATATTATCAAGTTAGTTGTCAATACACAGAGCATTAGTTCACCTTTAATTAAAAATGTGAGGAATTTGAACAAATGATACACACAGACATTTAATCATTAAAACTTTTGCATGTATGCACATCATTCCCAATTAACTTGCAACAAGAGAAACAACAGATGTATGTTAGTACTGAGCTCATCATCATTTTAAAAATTAGGTTTTAGGCAGTGCCCAATACATTCAATATCAGACCCAATGCTTACCAGGGCAGTCTATCACAAAGAACTTGGAGGGTTTTCATTTTCTCATAAGATCAAGAGCAGTTACAGTCCCCAAATGGGTCTGCAAGCATTAGCATAGGTAAAGCATTTAAATTATGGCATCATTGGCTATTCCTCACCATATATTGGACAACTCCTCATCTCCACATAACAGCTCATTCAACTTAGGATCACAAGGTCTTATGACTGGGTTATAATGTGGCTTATGGGTGTAGGTTATAAAGAATGGAAGGGTGAAAATGATGCAAAATTGAGAAATCAGCAGGTGAAGGTGGTGATTCATGACTTCGCCTTCCTTAATTCAGCACATTTCATCTTCTTTGAGATTTTTCAGACTTGAAGTGGCAAGCTTCTCCTCTTATTTTTACTTTTTCTAATGAAATTTCCTCTTGACTCCTCTCTTTTCCTTTTCATTATTATTTTTCTATTTTCTTTTGGATAAATTTTTTTGTTCTTTTTATTTTTATTATTATGAAATGCCACCCTCTTCTCAGCTGCTACACTACTATCCTCCTTTTGTGTTTCTTCTCCATTTACCCAATGTTGACCCTAGCTTATCCATCTTCAACTGCTTCTCCTTTATCTTTTGAATTCTCAGAGTGGGGGTAGGTTTGTCTCAGGTCCATAGGTTTAGGTGCAAGTACTCAGGTGTATTTTGAAGAAAATTGGAAATTAAGGCTTGAAAGGTGTATGCAGAAGGGCAATTTAGTGGGCTTGGTATTTTAAAGCTCAAACTCTCCAAGAGAAGGCCTTGATCCTTTGCTAAATGTCATGAGTCTTGTCAGCTATATCAACTTGAAGATGCCTAACTTCTAGTGCGGGCATTGAGTCAGCTACTCCTTAGAGAAAAAAGAATTGCCTCAGTCACTCGTCAATGGGGAATTTTTTTTTATAAGCCCAAATCTCACTAGGTATGGTCTTTCATTGAACTCTTAGGCATGTCCTTACCTTTTTCTCTCTTTAATGGTTCACTAAGTACTGACACAAGTGAGTTTTCTTGGTGCTCACCTCATTGAAATGTTAAAATGAAAAAGTTTTTAATGTCAAAATGTCTGCAAAATTTTTACATTTCCTCATGTTCAAAGTTTCTTAGGTGATCACAGCTTTATATCTATCTTACTCACTTGGTTCTGCTGCACTTAGGTTAACTACATCATTGGCAAACCTTGCCACACCCCCAAACCTATAAGGAGTAGTATCCTCACTGATTCAAAAATAAAGGGTATGTGCAATAGGTAAAAACAGACATAGAATAAAGCAAGTAGCAAAATCAAACAAAACATACACAGACAATTAAAACACACAAATAAATAAATAAAAAGACATAAAGCGAACCACGCAAACTACACCAAAAAGAAATTTCATCTATAACACTGAAATTGATACAATGCAAGAGAAAATAAATACAAAACGATTGTATAAAAACATCCTAACTAATGACATGTGTAAATCTAATCATCTCAATTATCTGCTAGCTCAGCATTGACTTGGACTCCTTTTCCTTTGTCATTCTTCTCAGCAGCAGCAGTGAAACTGGCTGGAGGGGCAATGGGTTGTGCAAGCTCTGTGCTAGTCAGTTTAGTAACTCTCCTTTCAAGGATTTCTGCCTTCTTTTCATCAAGCAGTACTCTACATTCATAGAGTTCCCTGATGGCCTTTGTGACCTCTTTGGAGGCAGCTAACCTTTTTTCAAGTTCATCTGCTCTCAATTTCACAGTTGTTGTAGTATGCATTTGAGCTTCATATTGAATCAAAATTCTACCCCACCCCTTTGATATTCCCAGCAATTGGACTCTGTGATCGAGCTCCATTCGACTGATCTTCTTCTCATAAGGCCTCTTGATTGAGGTTCTGATTTCCGCCATGCCTCTAATGACATCCCTTTTAAGGTATGGGTTTTGTTGCATGGCATGTAGGAGGGCTGAGTATGTAGGTATGGAAAAGGATGAGGCAGGTTGTATGGGCTGCGCAACACTGGAGGAAGGGATGGATTATGGCATGGGTGGGGTGAAGATTGAGGGTAAAGGGTGATGAACTGCAGGTTCAAGCTCAGGGTTTGTTTGAGTTAGAATTGAGGAGGTTGGGATTAAGCCCCCACATCTATGGTAGCATCAGAGGTAACTATAGCAGGTGGGATATTAGGCTGGGATTATTGGTAGGTGATTGGCAAAAGTAGGGCAAAAATGGGTAGGTGGATAGGGTCAGGTTTGAGTTCTGATTCAGGTTTAGGCTCAGTTTGAGTGGAGGCATTGGTAAAGGTAGTGGGAGGGATTTCTGGGATATGTTCAATGGGTTCAACAACAGGGGAGGTTACAGCTGAGGTTGTGGGTTGGGGAGAAGGGGGTGGAGTAGGTAAATGGGTGGGTGTAGGGGTAGGTGGCTGTGGAGGTTAAAAGTAATAAGGTGGATTAGATGGCTTCTAAATAATTATGAATGGAGGTCTAGTTTAGGAGGGTAGAGTGCATGGATTGGAAATTGGCCGCAACAGATGATTGAGTTTGGGAGTTAGCCAACACTTGAGATTGAAGGAAGAGTAAGAGGTTGAAGATTTGGGGTAGGAAATCAAGGGTGATGGGTGGAATTGGTTGAAATGGGGAAGTTGGTGCATGAGTGAAGGTGGTGGACTATGGTAATGGAGGTGTAGGGGCAAATTGATGGGGTTGTGGTGAATCTGGAAGAGGGGTGAAATAAGGAGGGTGAGAGGAGTCTAGGAGAGGGGTAAACTCATAATTGATTTCCCCTATGATAGAGGACATCATAGCTGAATATCCCTCTTCTGAATAAGGGTTTTGGTCATGGGTAGGGGAAGAAGGCATGGCTTGGGCTAAAGGTTCAAGGGTATTAGGTTCAAAGACTTGGGTTGTAGAGGCTTGGGGTGGTGAGGGTGGTGGTAGGCCAATGGGTGGGTCTGGTATGGCTGAGGTTTCAGGAATTGGGATGGATTGGGATATATAGGTGGGTTGGGGCTCTGTGAGGGCTTTGGTTAAATTTCTTTTCTTTTTATAGGTGGTCTTCACAGGTAGGCTAGGGTGAGCTGGGTAAGTAGGCAAGGGTATAGGTATGGGTAAGGTCTCAGTAGGTATTGTGTGTGGTAATAAGGTTAAGGTGGTTGTGACTGAGGTTTAAATTGGTTGAGGTAAGGATGGTGAAACAATGGGGGTTTGTGAGGCTGGGGTTAAGGTAGTAGCTACAGGGGTTATGGGTGTCGCTAGAGGTGAGGGTATGGTAGTGGTTATAGATATGGGTATGGATGATGAGGCAATGGCTTGAGTGATGGCTGGCACACATGAGGTGGTTACTGTTATTCACAGAAAAGTACCACTTTTCACCTCTTAACTTAGCCTTTGTTGGACCTTTAAGCAGACTAATAATCATTTATTAACTGTGTTTTGTAGTTAGCAATAAAATGTGCAGCTTAATACAAACTCCTTGCTTTTTGGCTTAAAAGAGAGAGAATACACTCAAAGATGATAGTTGAAACAAAGCCTAATGGAACACCTTGGTAGTGCTCACCATGGTGACTCATTGTTGCTAATCACCATTGACCAAAGTCTAGTAGTTGAATGAAGTTAGCTGAGAAGGGAGGAGACTGCGACAGCACTAAGTGTAATACACCAGAGCAGTAAAAGATAGACCTCACAGAGTTGAGGAGCTTCCTCGAGAAGCTAAAGATGCAGTGGAAGAGTTCCTCGCACAGATACGTCACGCAGTCAGAAGGACAGCTGAAATGACCTCGTGAAGATCTCGTAGGCTAAAGTCCTCAGAATCTGTGGTCGCGAAGCTCTCGTGGAAATCAAGCCTCAAAGCAGTCGCGTGAAGACCACAGCGAGTCCATATGTAAACTGAACAAAATGTCACCTCGCGGAGTTCTCGCATAGCCCTAGAAGAGAGAGACACCCAGAATTCTCTTCACATAGATCTCATGCACTCTGAAGCCTTGCCATCGACTACGCAAGCGCAGGAGCATAACTACATGAGTACTTATCGAGAGAGAGTTTCTGAAGCTCAACTGAGCGAGAAATCCTGACACTCTAGATCATCTCCATGACAGCATTGTAGTGCCAACGAACTGCGTGATCAAATGAAGAGCTAACGTGCAAGCAAGCACTTTCCACCAGCCAAAGGCAACTCTGCGAAGGCAAAGCAGCTATGCAAATGAGCTAAATGCAGATACCAACCTTGCGAAGCACAGGCTCTCCACTTCCTAATTTTACCTCAAGGACCTTTTGGGAATTTCCCAAGGCTAGGGCACACTTCTCGAGGCATGGATTTTGAGGTGCACATCTTGAGGCATTCGAGGGTTGTAATAATGCCACGTCCGCTGAAAAAATTAGGGTTAATCTCTTTAAAGCCAAGGCCATTTTGACAGAGTATATAAGCTGTACTTAGAGTTTATTATTTTCATTCTTCCTTCATCCTCTGTCGGCTGAGAACTCTAGCAGGCTAGGGTTAGGGTTTGATCATCTTTTTTTCTTATTTTAATTCTCTCTTAGCCTAGCAATTGTTGGCTAACCCCCTTATAAGTAGCTAGGTTTAGCTTCATTTTAGTTTGTAATAGGTATTTGGTATATATTGGGATTCAGATGAGCAGTTGTGTACAGACTGCAGCCTGGAGACAGTTCATTGTAAGTTTTATGTTCATTAATGGATTGTTGTTTTAATTCTTAATTATATCTAAAGATCTTATGGTTTCTTTAGATGTCTATAGGATTAATGTATTTAGGACTAGCCTACTCAGTTTCTAGTAGATCTATTGTTTACCATCTGATTTCCCTTGGTGTGATAGCCCCATGGAAAGCAATGTTAGATCCGTAGCGAGATCCAGGGAGCTCAGAGGCCTGTGGACCATGGTGGTTACAGTAGTTTTCCTGTTCTTTCTTAGGCCTCTGTGGTATGGACAGACCAATGGGATATCCTGTGACCATTCAAGTGGATAAAGTATAGCCCTAAGGTTGTATCCCTTCACATGTTTGAGAAGGATTCTTCTCTCCTGCACATAAGATTCTAGAGCCTTGTGAGGAGGCTTGTATAAGAACTGGCTTCCCTCTGTTTTACCTAGCCGACATCAGATGTTAAATCTAATCTCTTTATAGTAATTGTAGCTTGAGGCTGAGTCATTGCAGGCCATTTGTAGCAATGACCAACTGAATCTAAAGCCTTATTCAACCTGTTGCATGATCCTTTTTGTGGGCACTAGTGAGCAGTTGGCCTTAGTAAAGCACTTACGATCTTATAGGTTTGAATACCTATGGATGTCAGTCAGGTCTGTGCGCAGATCTGGGGAGCTTGTAGCACTGGCATTACATAGTACTGCAATAGTATTCATGGCTTGATCTGGCCCAGTGGCTGGGGGAAAGATTAGTCCACTCTCCTGGGTTAGATTGGCAATGCTTGTTTTAATTAATGCGATTTGACAGACTCTATTGGATACCCTATGGCCATTAGAGTGGACAGAGTATAGCCCTAAGAGCACCCCAAATGGCATGGGTTAAACCAGATATTTTTACTTTGTTGAGGCTTTTAATAGCGTCTCAGCAAGGAACACTACAGAGACAGACTAAATCTGAGTTACATCACTGCTTTAACTCTAGCTTAACCTGCTTACTTCTCATAATTTTTGTATTTTATTTTGGCACACACTACCACCATCTTCCTCTTAACCCTTTCTTTAGGGTAGGGCTACATTTTATTTCACTATTTTTAGAATTAATTTAGTGTAGTCGTAACACCCTACTCCCTTTCTGTAGGATTGTCAGATCTGTAGTCAGATATGGAGGACTACTATTATAGCCCATTTTGGATTTTAGATCAATTTCTCTCTGGGACAAACTCTTACTTATCAAAACTTACTACAATGGACCCTGTATCTTCCAAGACTATATTTATTTCAGACTTGCTGTGTTGACCCATCTCCAATTCCCCACTCTTGATTTATTCTCTCCACTGTTCTTAATAAAATAGCAGTAAGAATTTCGAAGTAAACAACCAACAAGTTTTTGGCGCCGTTGCCAGGGATATTGATCTTTTTAGTAGACCTGAGTTGTATAATTTAGACTAACCAATTCTTTGTAGCTGTGCCTAATTTAGAACAAAAAATACTACTGATTCTTTGTGGAATTTTGCAGAAATGGATAGTAGAAGGGAAAAGCTAAAGTTACAGCTGGAGTGTAGCTAGATTTGTTTGTACTTCCTTCCCCCTAAATCTTAGTCCATTTATGTTAAAGTCCATGTTATTTATTTAGTGTAAACTATGTAGTTGTTAATTTTTACTTGAGATTCTTTGTGTGTGCTTGTGAGTATTTTCTGAACTTACTATGGGTGTGAGTTTATGTATGGTCGAAGGTCTGTTAGCCCTGAGTTGGAACCTCCAATTCTAGAGGTTGAAAGGATCCTTAGACCTAGGCACACCACATAGGGCCCTACTATTGAGACTGAACCAGCTACTATGACTGTGAGGTAGAGGACATTGAAGGAATACAATGCACCTGGGGAGTACACCTCTCCCTTATGCATTCAGTTTCCCTCTGTTGAGGGGAACTATGAAATTAAATCCTCCACCATCAGTATGCGGCCTTCATTTTATGGGCTGAGTAAAGAAGATCCCTACAAGCAGATCGACCAGTTTTTAGCACTTTGCACTATCTTCAGTATTACTGGCTTGGGGCTTGAGGCCACTAAATTGAGGCATTTTCCTTTCTCATTAAAGGATATAGCCAGCACATGGCTATCAAAGCTCCCAGCCAACAGCATACAGTCATAGAGTGACCTTCAAACCAAGTTCCTGGCAAAAATTTCCCCATGAACAAAACAAGCCAAATGAGGATAAATATTATGTCATTCAGTCAGTCCTCAACTGAGAGTTTTAATGAAGATTGGGAAAGATTTCAGGAGATGTTAAAACAATGCTCCCACCACCAAATCCCAATGTGGGAGCTTGTTCAAGTATTTTATGAAGGAATTAATGCCAAGAGCAGGGCTATGGTGGATGCTTCCTGTGGTGGCAGCTACCTCCACAAGACAGCTGAGAAAGCATGGGAGCTGTTTGAGATAATAGGAGAAAATTCCATGCAACAAGAGTCTCTGTCAGGAAATGATAGTCAGATTCTAGCTAAAATGGTGAAAGTGGCAACCCTAGAGGTGGAATATATGTAGTGAAGGAGCAAGGTGATCTGGAGAGGAAGGTGGGCAACCTCGGATGGTTGTACGGGTTGAGGAACCATGCCTGTTATGCCAATCCCCCACACATTCTATTCATGATTGTCCATCTACCAACCAGTTTTCGGATTTTGTTTTGGAGCATGCCAATGCTGCTCAAACTTTTGGGTAGCAGCCTGCTGCGTATTCTTGGAGGAACCACCCAAATCTGAGGTGGAGACAAGACTCATATCCTCAACCCTAGTAGTAGCAAAAGGTAGCTCCCTAGAGACCCCAACACCAGGTTAATCAAGGTTACCCACTAAGGCAAAATTTCATGTTACATGCCCCATAGTCTAACCAATTGGTCCTACCCCCACAACAACCCAGATCCTCTTCATTTGAAGAGCAGATGTTGACTTCAATGCAGAACTTGGGCAGCTTGGTGCAAACTGTCAATTCTCATGGACAAAGTATTAAGAAGATTGAAGACCAGCTGGGTTAGATTTGTAATGCTATGAATAGGAGGGAGGAAGGAAAATTGTCCAGTCAGCTCTTAACAAACTCGAAAGGTCAATTTATGATTGGTGATGCATCCTCTACTCAGGAGGAGGCAAGGGCCCAGTGATCCAAATATTGGCAATAAGTGTACCTTATGTATGAAAATGCTATTTTGATTTATGTTTTTCGAAATTATGTCAGTTGTGCTTTTAGTAAGTTGTTGAATTGCTTGTTTGTTGTGTCTATGTTTACATTTTGTCTCACTGAGCAAAAGAAAGCTATAATTTGTTGCGCGAACCTCCACTAGGCTTCCTCGCATGCTAAAAGCATGAGCAAAGGCTGTGAAAAATGCCTCGTGGAGCTGCTTCTGCTCCGCGAACCAAATCTGTATGTTAAGCATGGCTTTAGTGCTATTCTATGCGAGAATTGCGTGAGGTAACTCTCTGAAGCAGCACAGACCCTCGCGCACTAGCACCACTGAGTCAACTCTGCGATTCTCAATGTGAGGTAGTTTGCCCTTCAATGCACAGAATGTCTCACGGACTTAAAAATCAACTGCGCAAAAATTCTACTCCACGAGCGCCTATTGCCAACTGCGCAAATCGCAGGATTTGCTCTATAAACTCAGCGAAACCCCTCATTTTCTTCATTTCATCTGTCTGCCCTAGTTTTTGACGCACTCAACCAGAGAACCCTGTTCTTTCTTTCTTCTCTACCCCTCAAGCCACTCCACCTTAAGTAATTTCATCTTACCATTTTGTTCCCTAGCACCTTCCGGTCTCTTTGAACAAGGTTTGAGGGGATTTGAACCGCTGTGAACATGTTGAGGTTGAACCCTAGCTCTTAAATGGTATGATCTCCATTTCCTCTCTGTGTTGTGATTGATTTGATTTTCAGAGAAAAGTAGGGCCATAATTTAGTGTTTCGGTGTTTATTCATTATGTTCTGCATTTTCAGAGATTGGAGAACCTTCATTTTAAAATTTTTGAGCACCCATGGACAAGAGTTCAAAATTCATCGATACATTGGCTGCTATGCTACACCCTACTCCTAGTGGTAGCCCTGTGGCCACTAGGAAATCCGTAAGGATTGCAGAGGCTTCCACATTAGAGATCTCTGTGGTGCCCTAACCTGGTGCTGACCCCACAATTTTCAAGGAAAAGAAGAAATCTGCCCCAAAGAAAACTGCCAGAGAGCACCCACCTGCTGAGAGCCCTAAAATTTCAAAGAAGAAACAGATGAAGGGAAAGACTGTGGCCCCTGAGGTTGTAGAGGAAGAGAATACTAAATACCTCAGGGTCCTTTCAGAGTTTGTGTTGGCAATTCCGTTGGAGGCTAAGACCATTTTTGATAAAGACTACTTTGAGGAGCTACCAGAGACCTCTGCCTCCATTGAGTATCTGACCAATGCATCTCTGCTGCCCCTGTTGAGGCCCCCAATGCAGTTGGTTTTCCCAAGGATAGTGAGATTATTCTATCAAAATATGAAGTTAAAAATGGGTGATGATGGGAACCCAGCACTGCTAGTCTTAATTGATGACTTCGAGATGTTGTTCAACCAGGCAGACATTGCAACAATACTAGGGATACCAGCTGGGTATAACCCTGAGTGAAGTTTGGGCCCCCCTTTGATAGCCTCCATTATTAAAATTGCAAAAGAATTAACTAGAGGAATCACTGCCTCAGGAGACTCAACCAGAAAGAGAGACCTAAATCCCAAATTCAAGCTCATAGATGCAGTGTTGAGGAAAAATGTGTATTACTCTGGTCATGAGTAGGAGAGGAGGTACCCCATAGTTGATGCCCTCCTCTCATTTCACAGAAACCACTACTTGGATTCGGCTAAGTTGATTGTTGAGGGAATTGAAGATCTGTGTGAGAAGGTGAAGGAAAAGAAAAAACCTCAGGTCCTCCCATACTACAGGCTGATCACTGCCTTGCTACAGTTTGGAAAGTACCGCTTCAAAAGGGAGGAGGAGACAGTGGCCCTGAACCCCAAAAATAGTAGAATGAAATAATGGGATATCAGTGGCACAATGGTGGGAAAGAGGGGGAAGAAGAAGGAATTATTGAGAGAAGCAGCCCCCACAATTCATGAAGCTACTACTGCTGTTGTTGCTGCTGCTATTGTTGAGCAGCAGCCTCTGTTTGGCCAGCCGGACCCCCAATCTCAATGCCAGCACAACCCCCCTCCCCCTCAACTTTATCTACACCCACTGCCCCACCACCTCCACCCTTCATCCAGACATCACAACCCCTCATAAGCACAGTACCCTTACCTGAGCCTATCTCCCTAATCACCACAACATTAACCACCCCAATCTTACCACCAATAATGATAACCACTACCATCCTACCCACTACTACACCCTTACCCCCTTTTTTCATCCCATACCACCCCCTATAAAAATTGCCTACACTAAGAAAAGAAAACTCACAAAAGGCAAAGCCCTCCAAGAACCCCAGCCCACCTACATTTCCTAAACCATTCCAATCTCTGCTACCACCTTCATTCCTGACCCAATACTCACAAAGTATGCACTAGAACCCCATACCTTTGACACCATCCAGCAGTCCATTGATACTTCCCCACCTTTTGTACCTATCCCTAGTGAGCCATTTTCAGGAGAGAAATTTTCCACTATGATGTCTACTATTCTAGGAGACATCAACCTAGAGTATACCCCTCTCTCAGACTCACCTCCCCCCCACACTTTACCCCACCACATGAACCACCACAGGCCACTACCTTCACTCATCGATCCACATCTCCCTTCCAACCAATTTCACCTATCCAACCCACACCCAATACCATACCAGACCTCTTACTCCAAATTCTACACCTCTAACTCTCCCTACAAGCCCAAATGTTGGCCACTAACCAATCCCAATCCTCCATTGCGGCCAGCCTTCAAACCATTACCCCCACCCTCCTCAATCAATCCTTTATCCAAGCTAGCCTGGAGTCAATCCTGTCCACCTTATCCCTATTACCCCATCCTTCACGTCAGCCACCTACCCCTGTAGTTACCATGGCCTACACCCAGACAGACCCTACACCTGAGCCTCTTCTTAGTCCCATTTCTTTACCACTTCTGTCACTGCCCGCTATTTCACCTGCTATGGCAACTTCCAATGCTGCCACTGATGTGGAGGATTTTATACCCACCTATTCCAAGGCAGTTCAAACACACCTTGAACCCCAGCCCCAACTTGAACCTCTAGCTGCACCGCCCCAGACCACCCCCTCTCCACTTTTGGCTGGCCCTTCTTCAAGTCAGGCACCTCCCCTACTTCTTGCCTCTTATTTTTCCATTCCTCCTTACTATACCCTCTTTCATGCCATGCAAGCTAATCCTTACATCAAAAGAGATGTTATTCGAGGCCTGACTACTATTAAAAAGTCCTACGAAAGTAGGATTAATCTCCTCAAAGGGGATACCGAAAAGCTGCTACAGGACATCGCGAAGGGTTGGAAAAAAATGTTGCGTCTATATAAAGCCAAGAGAGTTTGGCTGCACAAGAGAAGCTCAATGCTGAAGAAGAGAAAATGGCTGCTGCAACAGAAAAGCTGAGAGCTGATGCATTAGAGAAAAGGTTGACTGCCTCTAAGGAGATCAGGGCACTCCTTATTGCTCGAGCTGAATTGGCTGAACAAAAGGCTGAAATCCTTGAGAGACAACTAGCTGTAGCAATAGGAAGAGTACCCCCACCAGCTGTTGGGGAAAGAGCGAAAGGAAAAGGAGTTATCATTAAGGATGAACCAGCTGACCCTTAAATACTTAATCAATTTTGCACTTGTATTTCATTAGGAAGTCATGTGTCATTTTTTGTGTAGTTTACTTCCACGAACTTGGTACATACTTTAACTGTTTAATAACATTGCTCATTTTTTCTTATTTAGTTTCCAATCTATCACTTTTAGTTTTTATGTTTTTTTTTTTTTTGTTATGTGTTTTGCTTTTCTCTCTTGTAGTTTTTGGTAGTTCATTTTTGTGTTTTATATCTATTACACATCTCACTTTTGATTCAGTGAGGACACTGCTCCTCATAGGTTTAGGGGTGTGGCAAGCTCTGCCAATGAAATAGTTAACCTAAGTGCAGCATATTCAAGTGAGTAAGACAGAAAGCGAACCATGTGCACATAAGAATCATGAAAATTAAAGAACTTAAAAATTTTACAGACCGTTAGGCATTACAAGCTTTTAAATTTTAACTTTTTCATGATGTGAACACCAAGTAAAATCACTTGCATCAGTACTAAGTGAATCATTAAAGAGAGAAAAGGTAAGGACATACTTAAAAGTTCAATAGAAGACCATAACCAGTGAGAGTTGGGCCTACAAAAATTTTTTCCTTCCTTCGAGGAGTAACTGAGGCAATTCTTCTAGCTCTAAAGACTGGCTGAGGCAATGCCCTCACTAGAAGCTAGGCACCTCCAAGTTGAAACAACTGACAGCACTCATGAAACCTAGGAAAGGATCAAGGCCTTCTCTTGGATAGTTTGAGCTTAAATAGACCAAATCCTAATCAACTGCCCTTGTACACACACCTGTTGAGCCGTAATTTCCAATTTTCTTCAAAATACACCTGAGTACTTGCACCTGAACCTATGGACCTGACTCAAACCTACCCTCACTCTGAGAATTCAGAAGGTAAAGGAGAAGGAGCTGAAGATGGACAAGATAGGATGAACTTGGGTGAATGGAGAAGAGATACCTAAAGTTGAGCAGTGTAGCAGCTGAGGAAAGAGGTGACCAGTCACAAACACAAAAATAAAAATAAAAACAGAAATAAAAATGTAAGAAAAGAAAGAAAAATAATAATGAAGAGGAGTGAGAGAGGAGTCAAGAGGAAAAGTTCATTGGAAAAATCAAAATGAAGAGAAGCTGGCCACTTCAAGTCTGAAATTTTTGAAAGAAAATGAAAAGGTACTGAACTAGAAATGGGTGAAGTCATGAATCACCACCTTCACTTACTAATTTTTCAACTTTGAATCCCTTTTCAACCTTCCATTCTTTACAACCCACTTCATAAGCCACATTACAACTCAGTTAAAGACCTTGTGATCCAAACTTGAATGTGCTGTCATGAAGAGATAAGGAGTTGTCCAATCTATGGTATGGATATGCCAATGATGTCAGGACTTAGATTCTTTGCCTATGCTCATGCTTACAGGCCCATTTGGGAGCTCTAACTACTCTTGAGCTTGAGAGAAAATGAAACCCTCAAGGTCCCTTGTGAGAGTATACCCTGGTGAGCAGTGGGTCTGATGTTGAATGTATTGTGTATTGCCTATAACCTGATTTTTGAATTAATGATGAGCTCAGTGCTAACATACATGTGTTGTCTCCCTTGTTGTGAACTAATTAGAAATGTTGTGCACTCATATAGAGGTTGTGATGATTAAATATCTATGCTTTTCATGTCCAAATTCCTCACATTTTCAGTGAATCAAAGGTGAACTGATGCTCTGTTCTTGACAGCTAACTTGATAATGTTACACCTTTGTGGGTATCTTCACTGAAAACCCTCAGGAGACTTCACTCCTCCACTAGGGATCACCTAGGGGTTTAAAAGTCTTGGTACATATGCTAAATGTAGTCGTGCTCCCTATGAAAGTGGCAGTTAAATTTGTAGGGTAATTGATTTAAATTTTCCTTTGCTCACGGACTACAAAAGATTAGGTTTGGCAGTGTCTTATTCCCTGAAAAGTATAAATTTTCACCTCTTAACTTAGCCTTTGCTGGACCTTGAAGCAGACTAATAACCATTTGTTAAGTGTGTTTTGTAGTTAGCAATAAAATATGCAGCTTAATACAAACTCCTTGCTTTTTGGCCCAAAAGAGAAAGAATACACTCAAAGATGACAGCTGAGACAAAGCCAAATGGAACACCTTGGTAGTGCTCACCATGGTGACTCATTGTTGTTGATCACCATTGACTAAAGTCTACCAGATTAATGAAGTTAGCTGAGAAGGGAGGAGACTGCGACAGCAGTAAGTGTAATGCACTAGAGCTGTAAAAGATAGACCTCACAGAGTTGAGGAGCTTCCTCGCGAAGCTAAAGATGTAGTGGAAGAGGCCCTCGCGGAAATACATCGCGTAGTCAGAAGGATAGCTGAAATGACCTCACAAAGATCTCATAGGTTAAAGTCCCTAGAATCTGTGGTCACGAAGCTCTCGCAGAGATCAAGCCTCAAAGCAGCCGCGCGAAGAACACAGCGAGTCCATATGTACACTGAACAAAATGCCACCTCGCAGAGTTCTCGCGTAGACCTGAAAGAGAGAGATGCCCAGAATTCTCTTCACACAAATCTCGCGCACTCTAAAGCCTTACCATTAACTACGCGAGTGTAGGAGCATAACTGTGCAAGTACTTAGTGAGAGAGTGCTTGAGCTCAACGAGCAGAATTTTGGCGCTCAGATCATCTCCTCTTGACATTGCGGCCTTGACAAGAACTGCAATCAAATGAAGAGCTAACGCGCAAGCAAGCACTTCCCACCAGCCAAAGGCAACTCCGCGAAGGCAAAGAAGCTGTGCAAATGAGCTAAATGCAGATACTAGCCCCGCGAAGCACGGACTCTCCACTTCTCAGTTTTAACTTAAGGACCTTTTGGGAATTCGAGGGTTATAACAATTAGGGTTTCAAGGCACACATCCCATGGCTAGGGCACACTTCCCATGGCACAGATTTCAAGGCACACATCTTGAGGCATTCAAGGGCTGTAACAATGTCACATTTGCTAGAAAATTAGGGTTAATCTCTTTAGATCCAAGGCCGTTTTGATAGAGTATATAAGCTATACTTTGAGTTTATTATTTTTATTTTTCCTTCATCCTCTATCGGCTGAGAACTCTAGCAGGCTAGGGTTAGGGTTTGATCATCTCTTTTTCATATTTTTCTTCTCTCTTAGCCCAACACTTGCTGGCTAACCCCCTTATAAGCAGCTTGGTTTAGTTTCATTTTAGTTTGTATTAGATTTTTGGTATACTTGGAATTCGGATGAGCAGTTGTGTACAAGCTTTCATTGTAAGTTTTGTGTTCATCAATGGATTGTCGTTTTAATGCTTAATTGAATCTTAAGATCTTATGATTTCTTTAAATGTCTATAGGATCCATGTATTTGGGACTAGCCCATTCAATTCCTAGTAGATCTATTATTTACCATCTGCTTTCTCTTTGTTTGATAGCCCCATGGAAAGTAATGTTGGATTTGTAGCGAGATCCAGGGAGCTCGGAGGCCTATCGACTATAGTGGTTGCAGCAGTTTTCATGTTTTTTCTCAGGCCTCTGTCATATGGATAGACCAATGGGATACCCTGTGACCATTCAAGTGGACAGAGTATAGCCCTAAGGTTGTGTCCATTCACATATTTGAGAATGATTCTTCTCCCCTGAATATGAGATTCTAGAGCATTGTGAGGAGGTTAGTGCAAGAACTGGCTCCCCTCTATTTTACCTAGCCGACATCAAATGTTAGATCTGATCTCTTTGTAGTAATTGTAGCTTGAGGCTGAGTCATTATAGGCCGTTTGTAGCAATGACCAGCTGAATTTAAATCCTTATTCAACCTGTTGCATGGTCCTTTTTGTGGGCACTAGTGAGCAGTTGGACTTAGCAAAGTACTTAGGATCTTATAAGTTGGAATACCTATGGATGTCAGTCAGGTCTGTGCGCAGATCTGGGGAGCTTGTAGCACTGGCATTATATAGTGTTGTAATAGTATTCATGGCTTAATTGGGCCCAGTGGCTGGGGGAATGATCAGTCCGCTCCCTTGGGTTTGATTGGCAATGTCTGTTTTAACCAATGGGATTTGACAGACTCTATCGGATACCCTATGACCATTAGAGTAGACAGAGTATAGCCCTAAGAGTACCCCAAATGGCATGGGTTAAACCGGATATTTTTACCTTGTTGAGGCTTTTAATAGCGTCTCAGCAAAGAACACTGCAAAGAATGACTAAATCTGAGTTATATCGCTGCTTTAACTCTAGCTTAACCTGCTTACTTCTCATAATTTTTATATTTTATTTTGGCACACACTACCACCATCTTCCTCTTAACCGTTTCTTTAGGATAGGGCTATATTTTATTTCTCTATTTTTAGGATTAATTTAGTGTAGCAGTGACACCTAACTCCCTTTCTTTATGATTGTCAAATCTGTAGCCAGATCTAAAGGCCCCCTATTATAGCCCATTTTAGGTTCTAGATCAATTTCTCTGTGGGACAAACTCTTAGTTATCAGAAATTGCTACAATGGACCCTGTATCTTGCAGGACTGTGTTTATTTCAGACTTGCTGTGCTGACCCATCTCCAATTCCCCACTCTTGATTTATTCTCTCCACTGTTCTTAATAAAATAGCACCAAAAGTTTTGAAGTAAACAACCAACAGCTACCTCAGGGATGGGGATATGGATGGAAGGGCTGGCTGGCATAGCAAAGGTTGAAATAGTGGCTATAAAGGTGGGGGCTACTGAGGTAGCAACATCTGCTTCATGAATGTGGGGGCTGCTGGATCTAGTAGATCCTCCTTTTTCTTCTTCTCTATCAAAGTACCACTAATCCTTCATTGTTTCCTTCAATATTTTCTAGGGGCGAGGGCAATAGTCACCTCATCCATCTGAAATGGGTATCCTCCAAGTTGCAGCAAGGCTGTAATAAGCCTGTAGTAGGGGAGTGAGTGGGGTTTCTTCTTTGTCTTCACCTTCTCGTGAATATCTTTCATCCCCTCAAAACTTAACTTGGCAGCATCCGAGTAGTAGTTCTTGTTGAAGGAGAAGAGTGCATCAGCAATGGGAGACCTCCTCTCCTGCTCATGGCTTGAGCAGTAGACATTTTTTCTAAGTATCCCATCCATAAACCTGAGGTTGGGGTACAAATCTCTCTTCCTGATGGGCATCCCTGATGCAATGATCCCTCTAGTCAGGTCCTTTACAATTTTTGGGATGGTGGTTGTCAAAGGGGGACCAAACCTACACTCAGGGCTATACTTGGCCGGTATTCCCAATATCTTAGCTATTGCAGATTGGTTGAAGAGCATCTCAAACTTGTCTATTAGTACCTGCAATGTTGGGTTCCCATCATCCCTAGTCTTCACTCTAATATTCTGATAAAATAACTGCACTAATGTAGGGAAGACTAGTTGCATTGTTGGCCTTAATAGGGACAGCAGAGTGGCTTTGGTTAGGTATTCAATGGAGGCTGATGTCTCAGGTAGGTCCTTAAAGAACCCCTTATAAAAAATTATCATTGCCTCCAGTTTAATTGTTGTCACAAATTCAGAGGGGACCCTAAGGTACTCATTATCTTCTTCCTCTTCAGGGTTAACCTCAGGGATCTCATGGGCCACAGCCTTGCCCTTTTTCTACTTTTTCATTGATTTGCCAGGGCTTTTGGCATGTGGGTGCCCCTGGCCCTCTTCCTAGGAGCAGATTTCTTTTTGGCTTGGGCATCAGAGGCCACAACCTTGCCCTTCTTCACTAAGGCTGCCCTCTTCTCAGTTGGTTGCTCCACTTGGGGCTCAACAGTGGGTGTAGGTACCTCAAAGGTCTCCACTGTGGAGGCCTTTGCAATCCTCACTGATTTGCGAGTGCCCTGAGGGTGCCAGTGTGTGGAGGGTTTAGCATGGCAGCCAATGTGTCTATGAACTTTGAATTTTTGGCCATGGCTACTTAATCCTTCAAAATTAGGGCTTTAAACTGACAGATAGAGATAGCTCACACTTCAATGGAGGAAATGCCCATAAATCCCTCACCTCTTTAACTCTAAAACTATAGTAAATGAATTCAAATAAGAGGATGAGAGATCTTACCAACAATTTGCTAGGGTTCCACCTCACATGTTCCACAATGTTTCAAATCCCCCCAAATCGAGTTCACAGTGACCAGGAGGTGTTGGGGAATAAAATTGTAGGAGGAAACTAGCTGAGGTGGAGTGGATTAGGCTGCATAGAAGAAAGAAGAAAAAAGGGAGCTCGAAATTGCTCAGTGAATGCTAGGGCAAAGAGATAGAATGGAGAAAATGGAAGAAATCGTATAAGGTTGATCCCGTGCCTCACGCGGCTGTTGCCAGGTACTTGCAGGATACATTTCTCGCACAGTAAAAATTCAATCTCGCTAGGAGTGTTTTTGCAAAGAAGAAAGTTACCTCGTGAGGACATAATTAGAGGCTCTATGTGCCTCGCGCTGTTATTCGCGGAGCTGAATTTGGGCCTTAGCGCATGAGGCAGTTTTACATCCCTCGCATAGCTAGAGTAGCAAGGCCTCGCGAGGCTTAAAATGTGTGAATGTTGTTCTTTGCACAGTTCCATATTGCTGCCAAGATAAAGCCTCGCAAGGCTCACTATTAGGCTTCAGCAGGTGCCTTTTGCTCGCGAAGCTCTCACACAGTACAAAACTGCCATCAGAACTCCGTGAGAAATCTTCAGGTGGCTCGCGAGTTTAAAAGTTTAGGCCATAGAGCCTCCCGAGAAAGCACACTTAAAATTTTTCTCACTGCTACACATCATCCATATTGACATGCACCTATCCATTGTGCATCAGAACCAACTCCTTCACATGTACTCTATTTGATCATGCTAATTGTGTTCATCAAAAATTCAGAATGCTAAAGATATTCATTTAAATCAGATTCATGACCATTACAATGATAGCTCCTCAACCATATCAGCAACAGACATGCACATCAAATTTAGATGACAAATATGCACATATACTCAAAGAAGAACAAAACAAAACAGGCAAATCAACAGCGCACTAAAAACATTACTTGACCGATTTTTAAGCCAAACAAAATAAAACACACATTTAAAACATATGGTACACATTTTACAAAGATATGAATCACTAAGCATTGGGAGGTTCATATGGATGAATGGTCTGAGGTGGCTCTACCGAATTTTCTATACTAATTTTTAGCTTTTGACCAATTACTTTCGTGATCTTCCCAGACATAGGATCCAAGAACTCCACAGTACCAGATGGGGAGGCATGGATGATAGTGTAAGGTCCATCCCATCTGGAATTTAACTTCCCTGAAAAGAACTTTAATTTGGAGTTGAAAAGCCAAACCTTAGCACCAACATTAAAGTCCTTCCTCATTAGTTTCTTGTCAAAGAATGCCTTTGATCTCTCCTTGTAAATTCTGGCATTTGCATACGCCTCCATTCTCAATTTATCAAGCTCTAACATTTGTAATTTCATGTGAGAACCAGCAGTAGTTAGATCAGAATTCAATGTTTTGATAGCCTAATAGGCTCTGTGTTCTAACTCTACTGGTAGGTGGCAGGCCTTGCCATAAACTTGCCTAAATGGAGACATGCCAATAGGGGTCTTATAGGCTGTCCTATAAGCCCACAAAGCTTCATTCAGCTTTTGTGCCCAATCCTTTCTATTTGTCCTCATAGTCTTCTCCAAGATATGCTTGATCTCCCTATTAGAAATTTCAACTTGCCCACTTATCTGTGGGTGGTAGGGAGTTGCAATTCTATGTGTAACAGAATACTTTTTTAGCAGGTTCTCAAAAGGCATGTTACAGAAATGACTCCCCTCATGACTAATGATAGCTCTGGGGGTGCCAAATCTTGAGAAGATATTGTCCTTCAGAAATTTAAGAATGACTATGTGGTCATTGGTCCTTGTGGCAATGGCTTCCACCCATTTGGACATATAGTCTACTGCCACAAGTATGAAATTGAAACCCATAGAAGGAGGAATGGGGCCCATAAAATCAATACCCCAGATGTCAAAAGGTTCTACCACAAGAATGGGCTGCAATGGCATTGAATCTTTCTTGGAAATGCCTCCCAACCTTTACAATCTCTCACAGACTTTGCAATGTATGTATGCATCTTTGAACAAAGAAAGCTAATAAAAACTGCATTCCAACACTTTTACTGCAGTCATTTTACCACTAAAGTGACCACCACAGGCTTGCTCATGGCACATAGAAAGATTGTTGTGGAACTCACTTTTAGACACACATCTCCTACTAACCTGATCTGCACTATGCTTGTAAAGGTATTGATCCTCCCATAGCAAATGTTTGACCTGGGAGAAAAATAGGCCTTTGTCCATCTTGAACCAGTGAGGGGGGATCTTATCAACAGTAAGAAAATTCACAATGTGTGCAAATCAAGACACACTAGACTGCATGGAAAATAGCAGCTCATCAGGGAACAACTCATTGACAGGTGTTGCTACACATTCTTCCAAAATAATTATAGAGAGGTGGTCAACCACCACATTCTCAACTCCTTTTTATCAAGATCAAACTCCTGTAGTAGGAGGATCCATTTGATCAGCCTTGGTTTGGCATCCTTCTTAGCAAATAGGTATTTCAGAGCTGAGTGATCAGTAAAAACAATAATATTAGACCCTAGCAAGTATGGTCTAAACTTGTCCACAGCAAACACCACAACAAGTAGCTCCTTCTCAGTGGTGGTTTAATTGAGCAAGCCTCCACTAGTGTTTTGCTGGCATAATAAATCACTATAGGCAACTTATCTTTTCTCTGTCCTAAGACAGCACCTATGGCAAAGTTTGATGCATCACACATCAGTTCAAAGGGGAGTGAGTAATCTGGGCCTAGTTTACAAGAACAGTGGTAAGGCAATTTTTTAAGACCACAAAGGCTTCAAGGCACTCAGCAGAAAATTCAAATGGCACATCCTGACACAGCAGGTGGCACAATGGCTTGGCAATTTTAATGAACTCCTTAATGAACCTCCTGTAGAATCCAACATGTCCTAAAATTGATCCGATTGGCTTGACAGTCCTAGATGGGGCAGGTGTGAAATCAAGTCCACTTTAGCCTTGTCAGCCTCTATTACTCTATGAGAGACTACATGACCTAACACAATTCCTTGTGTCACCATAAAGTGACTATTTTCCCAACTTAGGACCACATTGGTCTCTTCACATCTTTGTAAAACTAGGTCAAGATGACTCAAGCACTAGCTAAAGCTCTCCCCATAAACTGAGAAATCATCTATGAAGATTTCCAAGAACTTGTCAATCATATCATAAAAAATAGCATACACGCACCTTTGAAATATGGTTGGGGCATTACACAGTTCAAAAGGTATCCTTCTGTAAGCAAAGGTACCAAAGGGACATGTGAAAGTAGTTTTTTCTTGATCTTGAGGATACACAGGGATTTGATTATAACAAACTGCCACAATGACACAAGTAAACTGAAAGAGTGAGGGAACTTACCCAATGCTCCAACTCAGACAAAAGATGAGCCATCACTAGATCCTTTCGACTAGAGGAGGCCACTGAAGAAGGATCAAATGCCCGAGCAGAAGCCCCCGCGACGACAAGCTCAAACTTCTGCAAATATTGCCAATGTTCCAACATTAAGAAGGAGCCCCAAACCATAAACAAATTAATCAATCTAATCCAAAATACTCACCAATCACTCAATCTCGGAGCACAGGCAAGCCACCACTGTGCGATTGGCCTGCTGCTGACAACGATAGACCGCAAGTAGAGCCACCTGGTGAGCGACCTCAGACTCTCTTGCAGACTGTCCACAATAAAATAAAATAACCATATAAAAAAAAAATCACTAGAATAAGTCAATATAATACATGAACAAATGAAACCAATAAACTAACTCACTAGGAGCTCTCAGTTCTCCGCTAGCCGAGCCCCCAACTCATCCTCCGCCACCCTGGCCCTAGTGGCTGAGTCGATCAGAGAGTGCAACATCTCCTCATCAAGATGAGGAGCATGCCCCATCTGCTCCATTGCCCTATGGAAAGCATCCAATGACCCCTGCACACTCGTCATGAGATGGGCCTCCTCCAATGCGACCAACCTCTCCCTCAATGCCGACACTGACTCCGGCCCACCGATCACAAAAGAGTTGTTGCCATGAAAGGGACGTGTCAAGAGGCGCCCACCACCCAACGCACTGAACCACCTCCTATTCTCTCGTACATCCACCTTCTCACACGTTGTTGCTACCCCAGCTGTGCTTTCTTTATTTGTTTGTGGTAAAAGATATCAAAATAAAATAGGGGATGAAATCAGCACAACTGAGAAGTCCTAGACCTGCAAGATACATGGTCCATTGTGGCAAGTTTTGATAAGTAAGAGTTTGTCCCACAGGGAAAGATGATCTACAGCTCCAAGGCAGCCATCTCTAGTAGTCCCTCCAGATCTGACTATAGATCTGGCAATCCATAAGGGAAGGGAGTTTAAGGTCACTTAGTTTACAGATCCTAAGGTAGCCTAATGTCTAAACTATAGAAAGGGTTGAGAGGATGGATGGAGTGTGGAAAATAAATATAAAAGGGTGAGAAGTATGTTATTGAGCCTAGATCAGAGGAGTTTTGTAACTCAGATTCAGATCTGATGTTATAGAAATCATGTCCAATGGTTACGTTATCACCACTGAGGAGAAAGGATCCAACCCATCTCTCTGCCATGATTCAATCCCTTAAGGTTATAACCTGTCCACTCAAATGGTCACAGACTATCCCATAGGGGAACCACAATCTAGGGATGGGTTAAAAGAAGTTAATCATTATAGGCACTATTTCATCCAGGCTACCAGCTTAAGAATCCATAGGGAACCTCAACCTCTAAAGCTCTATGTGTGGGGCTAAGGCTATATAGGACCATGATAGCCCAGACACAGAACCAGCAAGAGATTGAGTACAACCTTCGATCTAGCAGTCCATTGCTTGAGTGAGGCTATAATGGTCCAGTAAGAAGCCTACAATCTCTATAACCAGATCAGATCTAACATCTGATAGCGGATCTATACAAATATAGGGGAGTCTGCCTCTGTACAATCTCCCACCAGGCTAATACAAGCTCAGGTACAAAGAAGAAGGATCCATCTTGGATCGATGGATTAGAATCACCCTAAGGCTATAACCTGTCCACTTGAATGGTCACAGACTATCCCAGAGGCTATCCTCCTCAAGGAGCCCAAGACAAAACAAGAATATCGCTGCCACCACCATGGTCACAAGGCTACCAGCTCAAGCTCCCATGGGGATTTCAGATCTAGTGGGTCATGTGGTGGGGCTAAGGCTGTATATGACCATGAGAGCCCAGACACACAGGTCACTTGGGTCTGAGTGGGCCTTAGAATCAGTCCTCCATTGCTTTGAATCACAGCCAAAGCAATGGCGGATCACAAGGCAGCAGCCTTGCATAGAGCATATCACATTCAAACATAAATCCCACAAAGTACAAATCCTATTACAAAACTTTCATTAAACTTGTTCAAAATGCATACAAAGACATAGCCAGCAGTGCTGGACTATGGAGAGAAGGAAAAAGAAAAAGAAAACTACTTACAGCTATAAAAGAAAAGAAAAATGATCTCAGATCAAATTTCCAAGAGATGAGACGTGTTCCCAGATTTGTTCCAAGATTTTCCAGGATCTCTAAACCTAAGCTAAGTATGGGTTTATATAGCAGTGGTGTGGCGGCGCATTAGGGTTAGGAAACCCTAATTTTAACGATGCCACGTGGCCTAATAGTGAGCCTTGGATGCCTCGGGCCACGTGCATAAAGATTTAAGCGTGGGAGTGCGTGCCCTAATCGCTAGAAATTCCCAAAAGGTCCTCTGCTGAAGAGATGAAAGTTGAAGTTTAGAGCTTCGCTAGGTAGCTATTATTTCCCAGACTTGTTTCGTGGTAGCTCTTGCTCTTCGCGAGGATGGTTTGACATTGAAGCTTCAACCGTTGCGAGGTTGCCTTGGTTTGCTCTTCAGGCAATCACGTAGTAGAGAATTGCGCTCTCGCTAGATTAGGCTTCGCAAGGTTGAGTAGGCATCAAAGCCTCAAATGTCGCGGGGTTGGAGTTCACATAGTCGCGAGGTAGCTGCGCATTCGCTGGGTTGATCTTCGTGAGGATGGATTTGAATAGCGCCAGAACTTCGTGAGCACTTCTCTTCAATGGACTTCGCGAGTTTCCTCGCGAGGCTCTAATGAGTTCTGAACTGTGTGAGGTTCCATGTCTTAATTAATCTTCACGAGGATGCTTTCTTCTTGAATAGCATGAGAACTGTGCGAGGAGTTCTCTTCTGATATTTGCATCCCACGGCTACTACGCAACAGCTGCGTGAAGCGTCTTCTGAAGCTCTCTCTCCTCAGCCATTTTGAGCGAACTGCGCGAGGTTGAGAGAGGTCTGCTTTGAACTATGCAAGGCTACGCGATGTGTTCTACTCTTGAGCTTCACGAGAGCTGCACGAGTTTGTGCTTCTGAAGCTCTTCAATCACTCAACTACGTGAGAAGTTATTGTAAAGTCTTGGGAAGCTCAGTGGGACTACGCGAGGCATATTTCTCTTGAATCCTCTAAAGCTTGGGTCAGCTGCGCGAGGCTCCTTTCAGGTCTGGATTCAGAGTTCATCCTTCTGAGGGACTTCTGGTGCCAAAACAGGCTCCTTAGTAGGATTCCTGGCCTTATTTCACTGCTGATTATTACCTACATAAAACACTTAATAAGAACTTATTAGATGGCTAAGGGTCTAATCAAAGGTTAAGTTAAGGGGTGAAAAGTGGTACTTTTTAGGTCTTAACACACGCCCCCGTGACCCCGGTCCCCTTAGCTCTAAAATCTGCTATCTGGATCACCATCCGCTCCATAAAATTCTAGCCTGGAGGTCTGATCATCCTCTTCGCCACTCTGTGGCTAACCTCTGGAGGGACTCCTTGAGCGAGCCCCAACTGATGTGTCGCTCGAGAGGTGTGGATCCTCTCCACCCTCTCAAAATAGTGAACCCGTATGTCCACATCGAAGAAGGGCCGGCCAGACTCAATCACCGCCTCACCCACATCCTCCTCACTGTCGTAGGGCCTCCAGATCACCTATCCAATGTAACAAATTGACCCATAAACAAAGCCTAAGAATCCCAAAACAAAACAAAGACAAACGAAGACAAGACATTATATACCTGCCCCGCGTCCATGTCCTCGAAGAGGCCCCGCACGGTCTGAAGATCAATAGACCAGTGACGACCCCTCAATGCCTCCCTCCACACATGCATCCGTGGAAACGTGAACTCAACCCCCACCGGAACCCCCGGACGAAGAAAAGCAAAATGATCATACGCCTAAAACCTAAAAAACAAAGCAATAATGACACATGAAAGGACCATTAAAAATCACTCAGAGCAAAAATTAGCAAAACTAAAGGACCACCATGGTACCAATTAAACTAAAACTCACCTGGAGGAATGGAAGGAAACCTTCGATCGACGCGATGCCCTATCCTCGATGGGAGAACTGCTCATAGAGATGTGCCAATGCTTTCGCACCCCACGCATAGGTATGGACCCGATCCAGATCCTCGAGAACCATAAAAAACAACCCGGTGATGCATCCCCGAGTCAAAGATAAAAAGTGTACTGCACCAAAGAAGTGCTTCAAAAAGGCTTGAAGCACCCTATTTATAGCCAACCCTGGCTTGATCACGGGCTCCCGACCCACCACTACCGCACACCGGGCCTCATAGAGTGCCCTGACCTCCGAATGACACCTCGAAGGGACGAAGCCACTTGCAAACATATCGAAGAACCAAGTGACCTGAACCACACCTGACCTCGACCCACTCGACCTATAAGGGATGCCCAACATCTCCTCACACACCTCCAAATACTACCCCTCCATCCGCCCTGTGATTGGTTCCCCCTCAAAACGAAGACCGGTGATGCGGACCCAGTCCTCTAGGGTTGGTAGCAACATAGCAACTGGGAAGAGAAGCCCCTGATGCCTCTCACTCCACCTCTCTATGATTGCCGCGATCAGGCCTCGGTCAACCTGAAAGGGCTTCAACCCTAAAATCATCCCAAAACCAAAAGACACTAGCCGCTCTCGCTGAAACTCTGACAAGGCACAGTACCAAGCATGAGACTCACCTCAAAATGAAAGATAAATAAATTAAGGAATTGAAAATGAATTAAACATGTCTTAAATGCTATGATAACTTACAACAGGCACATAAAACGTGATGAGAATATTGAGCATAAACCCGACCTATCTCTATATGCAAGCATGATGCATGAGCAAGCACAAAAAAAAATAATTAATGCAGGTTCAAAGTAAATTAGAAGAGTTTACAGATCCTAATAAGCCTATGTCATAACCTGAATGCCTAGGGAAGTGAAGGAACTCTTGCTTATGGGGACCTACCCGCCCTCTGGCAAAGAAATCCTCCAGCGGATAGTGCTTACGATCCGGAGGCTCCGCGCCTGGCAACTCCTCACCCTGCTTACCCTTAGCACTCTCACCCTCCTCCTCGGCTACCCCCTGCTCAACCTCAAGTACCTCGTCCCTGACCACCATCTGGTCACCCTCAAGGACCTCCTCTACGATCATCTCCCCAATATCCTCCTCCATGGCGACAGTCCAGTCTGAGCCTCAGAAGTCTCGCCCACATTCGTCATCAACATCCTCTCTAATTCAGAAATAGTGACCTCATGACTGAAACTACCCTCACACTCCATATCAGAATAAAGAACTCAAAAAATTGAAGTAAATGGAAGAAACGACGCCTCAAACGGACGACCAGATCATGAGATATCGTGAAAACATGAAAACCCGAGCATAAGAAAACAAGGAAACTAGAGAATTGAAGACTAAAATGGATAACATGACGAAAAATGAAAGGTTTCAACTATTTATAGAACTCGCCCAAATCGCACGCCTAAATCCTGACGCTCAATCTAATCACACGCAGTACACTATGCATTTAATTCAGATCAAACGCCCTATTTTGAGCGCGCAATATAATTGTTGCCCTCTCACTATAACCCGACCAGTTGGTTGCGCGTTCACTACTAGGCGCGCAATCACATTAAGCGCTAAAAAAGAAGCGCGTGAATGCCAAGGGTCAGCTGGTCATGTGCATCAAACCAGGCACTTAATTCGTTTAAACATGACTGAACTGACGCTTAATAATCTCCTGCACCTTTGAATGCGTGTTCTCGCCCGAACGTGCAATTCATTCAAGTGCCCGGACTGAAGCGCGTAATTTCTCAGAAAATGAAAATTTTCACATTCCCAGAATAGTAAACTCAAACCTGAAATAAAGACATTCTGACACTCACTACTAACCTAAATTACGCCCTTGATAAGACCAATCCAAAACACTCTTAATTTAAGAAAACTTACGCCCCGAAAACCCAAAAAAAAATGCCCTTTACTTCACAATAAACAATTAAAACCCAAGAAAATGCCCTCTCCTTCACTTTCCTCAACCAAAAAAAATGCCCCCAACACCTTCACGTGTCCTCAATAAGATTAAATACTCACATTGCCTCTATAATACTCAAAACTAAATAGAAAAAACTATCCTTAACACGCCCCCAGATCTAAAATAAACAACCAAATTAAAACCAAAAGCATCACACCTACAACGAGACGAACGAAATATAAATTAAATCAAACAGAAAAACCATTATTGAAAAACCACAAATGAAATAAAATAAAAACATAATCACTCCATAGATTAATAAAAATCATTACAACACACACCGAGGACATACCCTTTGGATATACAACTTAAAAATAAGAATGCTAGAATCAGCACGTTCAGGCAATGCCCTAATCCGGACTTATTCGAGAGACTAGAGATCTTGGAGAGGCTCGAAGGAGGAACGTACTCTAAACGAATTCTAACCATGATGACCTCTTCCCCTCGTCCCGAGCCGGTAGAAAGGAGAGAGTGGCTTACAGAAAGCCACCCAGGACTTGCGGGACCCACTGTTAGAAGCTCCTCTTGGACACATTAAAAATGAGGAGCAACTAACACTAAATCTGCAGAGCCTACCGAGGAAAAATAGGCATCGATCATGAGAACTCTGACCCTGCCTTATCCTTGGGTTTCCTCTCTACCACCTTTTTCTCCTCCCCTCTTCTCCCGATGGGGTGACACTTCGAGTTGGACTAATAGCACCAACCCTAGTATCACCGTGAATTCCTCATCCCGTCCATTCTCATGATCCCCTTAATAAACACAATTCCTCGGGCTCAATACTTGGGAAACGAAATAGAAAGGAATAAAAGACATTAATGAACAAAAATGCCCAAAGTTATAAACACAAGATATGCCCCCAAACATTCAATCTCTAGACTTGAAATAAGAAAACTACAAGCCAAAAACCTTGGACTCATTCATTTATAAACCATACCCCTTAAATTGACAAATGCCACATAGTTGAAACCCTTCCAATCTAATTAAATCAAAAACCAAACACTTGCCCCTCTGAAAAGCACAAATCCCCCAAATTCAGATAAACCAACAGAAATGAAACACCCAACTACCATGTAGAACCCATGAAAACTCATATTGTTTTAAACAAGTGTCATTAAAGAAAAGAAAAAAAATCCTCAAACCAAACACCTTAAATGAAACAAGAAATAAAAAACCTTAAATAAAATAAAGAAAAATCTAACTTGTTTAAGAGCACCCAAAAATGCCCCAACAAACCAATAGAATCAAGCGAACCCTCCAAACAAGGTGAACTGATCTAAAAAATAAACCCTGAATAAACACAAAAATATAAAACTAAGCTAAATCAAATCCTAAAACTACGTCAAAAGAAATTAGATAAGTCCAATTAATCAATTAAGGAAATTTGAACCAACTAGCTGAGCACAATAGACAATAGACAATAAAAAAAAAAAAATAATGAAAAAGTGACCCTTTATTCATAATTCAAAATTTTACAATATCGTCGGAGGCATACCTCCTGGATTACAACCTAAAACGAAAACAAGAACTACAATGAGCCAAAGTGAGGAGCAGAACATCCAATCGGAGGCTTTAGAGATGTTTTCAACAGACTTGGATGACTCAAACAAGCCACCGGCAGAAGAAATGGAAAATGGGTAAGGGATACATCCCTCCATTTACGGCACATCCTCTCCCCGTCCTCTTCGCCTCCTCCGCTGCCGCCTCCTCAACACTACCTTCACTGCTCCCTAAAAAGGGAACGGTGTGAAGACTAGCACCCTCATTCCCAATATCGCCCATTCCCAAGACAACATTTTCCCTGAGCATCACCTCAGGGCAAAGATCACGCGAAATAATGAATATAGGAAGAAACCCAATCCCAATCTAACGGTTAGGTTGCTAAATATCGCTGACACATAAATCTCGGAATACCAAACCACTCAGAAAAGTCAACACTTGAGACTAAACCAGAGAATCAGAAACAAATGAAGACTCCCTCGCTTATATAGAGCACGACCTTAATCACACACTTAACTACGCGCACTTAATTCGATCACGCGTCACACATATCACGCTTAATCTAAAACACGCTCTAAGATTCGAGCGTGCAATGAAATTATCGCCCGCGCAGACGGCGCGACCTTTCGATCTTGCGCGCATCTAAAGACGTGTAATCCAATTGAACGACTTCCCCATGCCGTGCAATATGAAAGGTCACCTGCGCAGTGACCTAGTGACCCTTCAATCCTGCGCAGATACTTAAGCTTGCATTATAATCCCACGCCCATATCCACACGCGTAATCAGCCCCTTAGACCCCCGATTCGAGGAAAACTCCCTTTGTCCCATCGCGGAGCCATACAAGCTATCCACATCGAAGAAGGATCAGTCGCTCACTCTACTCCCGTCATGTAACCCTACCAAAAATGTCGACCACACCCCTGGTCCTATTACAGACAAGACATGCATGCCTCGCATGACGCCGTCACCCCTGACCACATTCGAAACCCTTCTGCCCCATCGCGCAGCCACCAAAGCACATCCCACCATGATAAAAAAAACACACATGCATGACATCACCCTAATATCTAATCCCATCGCAAAAAAAATTGTTGTAGCCATGCCCCCATGGCCCATCAAAAAATCTTGAAAATGCAAATGCGTCAAAAAGCCAACACAACACAACCACAACATGAGCTCACCTGACCCAAGATCTGCTAAACCAAGAGATCAACATCCCCAGCGTGAAAACATCCTACCAGTGTCCCACTGCTAACTACGCTGCACCTCCCATTGCGGACACCACTGCCTAAAAGGCTCAAACAATATGCTTATCGTGCCAAAAGAAGAAAAGGGAGAAGGCTCAATTAGGTCCCATCGCTAAAACAAAGAACCTTCCTCCCAAATTGCTCGATACAAATGGTCACCAGATACCACAGCAGATGAAAGTAAAAAAAATGAAAAACTTGAGACTCCTGCTATGTCCCATCACATCCCACTAATGCCAAGCCACAACACGAACATTTTGTCGAAAACTATCCAAGTCCCATCGCGGTATCACCACAACACCACTTGTCCCATCGTGACATCACCTTCCCCAAGATGCTACATCACACCAACAATCGCCAACCACCGTAGCAGACAAAGAAAAAAAAGAAAAAAAGAAAAGACAACTTCAAAGCCCCATCGCAACAACACCCCGCTATAATATCATAAGTCCCATCACACAACCTAGGTAAGTATCACCCCCATGTAAGTATTACTCATTTTTCAATTACTCGATATTTCTTATCAATAAAGTTATCTATAATTACGTCAAAATGTTTCCAAAACCCATCTCTCTTGACTCGCGAGTTACTGCAATCCTTGTTATTCACTGAAAAATACCACTTTTCACCTCTTAACTTAGCCTTTGCTGGACCTTGAAGTAGACTAATAACCATTTGTTATGTATGTTTTATAGTTAGCAATAAAATATGTAGCTTAATATAAACTCCTTGCTTTTTGGCCCAAAAGCGAGAGAGAATACACCAAAAGATGACAGCTGAGACAAAGCCTAATGGAACACCTTGGTAGTGCTCACCATGGTGACTCATTATTGCAGATCACCATTGACCAAAGTCTAGCAGATGAATAATGTTAGCTGAGAAGGGAAGAGACTGCGATAGCAACAAGTGTAATGCACTAGAGCAGCAAAAGACAGACCTCGTAGAGTTGAGGAGCTTCCTCGCGAAGCTAAAGATGTAGTGGAAGAGGTCCTCACGCAGATACGCCATGCAGTCAGAAGGACAGCTAAAATGACCTCGCGAAGATCTCGCAAGTTAAAGTCCCCAGAATCTGTGGTCGCAAAGCTCTTGTAGAGATCAAGCCTCAAAGCAGCCACGCGAAGAACACAACGAGTCCATATGTACACTAAACAAAATGTCACCTCACGGAGTTCTCGCATAGCCCTAGAAGAGAGAGACGCCCAAAATTCTCTTCGCGCAGATCTCACACACTCTGAAGCCTTACCACTGACTACGCGAGCACAGGAGCATAACTGTGTGAGTACATAGCGAGAGAGAGCTTCTGATGCTCAACTGAGCGAGAAATCCTGGAGCTCCAGATCATCTCCACGATAGCATTGCAGTGCCAACAAATTGCGTGATCAAATGAAGAGAGAACGCGTGAGCAAGCACTTCCCACCAGCCAAAGGCAACTCTGCGAAGGTAAAGGAGCTACGTGAATGAGCTAAAAGCAGATACCAGCCCCGCGAAGCATGGGCTCTCCACTACTTTGTTTTAACTAAAGGACTTTTTGGAATTTCAAATGGCTAGGGCACACCTCTTGAGGCATGGATTTTAAGACACATTTCTCTAGACATCCAAGGGTTGAAATAGTGCCACGTCTGCTAAAAAAATTAGGGTTAATCTCTTTAGACCCAAGGCCATTTGACAGAGTATATAAGCTGTACTTAGAGTTTATTATTTTCATCTTTCCTTCATCCTCTGTCGACTGAGAACTACAGCAGGCTAGGGTTAGGGTTTGATCATCACTTTTTCTTATTTTTCTTCTCTCTTAGCCCAGAACTTGCTAGCTAACCCCCTCATAAGCAGGTAGGTTTAGTTTCATTTCAGTTTATAATAGGTTTTTATTACACATTAGGATTCGAATGAGCAGTTGTGTACAGGCTGCAGCCTGGACATAGTTCATTGTAAGTTTTGGGTTCATCAATGGATTGCCGTTTGAATGCTTAATTGAATCTAAAGATCTTATGGTTTCTTTAGATGTCTATAGGATCAGTGTATTTAGTACTAGCCCATTCAGTTTCTAGTAGGTCTATTGTTTACCATCTGATTTCCCTTGGTTTGATATCCCCATGGAAAGCAATACTAGATCTGTAGTGAGATCCAGGGAGCTTGAAGGCCTGTGGACCATAGTGGTTATAGCAGTTTTCATGTTCTTTCTCAGGCCTCTGTGGTATGGACAGACCAATGGGATACCCTGTGACCATTCAAGTGGATAGAGTAGAGCCCTAAGGTTGTGTCCATTCACATGTTTGAGAAGGATTCTTCTCCTCTGCACATGAGCTTCTAAAGCCTTGTGAGGAGGTTTGTACAGGAACTGGCTCCCCTCTGTTTTACCTAGCCGACATCAGATGTTAAATCTAATCTCTTTATAGTAATTACAGCTTGAGGCTGAGTCATTGAAAGCCGTTTGTAGCAATGACCACCTAAATCTAAAGCCTTATTCAACCTGTTGCATGGTCCTTTTTGTGGGCACTAGTGAGCAATTGGCCTTAGCAAAGAACTTAGGATCTTATGGGTTGGAATACCTATGGATGTTAGCCAGGTCTGTGCACAGATCTGGGGAGCTTGTAGCACTGGCATTATATAGTGCTACAATAGTATTCATGGTTTGATCTGGCCCACTGGCTGGGGGAATGATCAGTCCACTCCCCTCGGTTAGATTGGCAATTTCTGTTTTAATCAATGGGATTTGGCAGACTCTATCGGATGCCCTGTGACCATTAGAGTGGACAGAGCATAGCCGTAAGAGTGCCCCAAATGGCATGGTTTAAATCGGATATTTTTACCTTGTTTAGGCTTTTAATTGCGTCTTAGCAAGGAACACTGCAGAGACAGACTAAATCTGAGTTATGTCACTGCTTTAACTCTAGCTTAACCTGCTTACTTCTCATAATTTTTTATATTTTATTTTGGCACACACTACCACCATCTTCCTCTTAACCCTTTCTTTAGGATAGGGCTACATTTTATTTCTCTGCTTTTAAGATTAATTTAGTGTAGTTGTGACACCCAACTCCATTTCTTTAGGATTGTCAGATCTGGAGGGCTACTATTATTGCCCATTTTGGGTTCTAGATCAATTTCACTGTGGGACAAACTCTTACTTATCAAAACTTGCTACAATGGACCCTATATCTTACAGGACTGTGTTTATTTCTGACTTGCTATCCTGACCCATCTGCAATTTCCCACTCTTGATTTATTCTCTCCACTGTTCTTAATAAAATAGTAGCGAAGAGTCTCAAAACACACACCAATAAGTTTTTAGCACCGTTGCTAAGGATATTGATCTTTTTAGTAGACCTGAGTTGTAATATAATTTAGACTAACACATTCTTTGTAGCTGTGCCTAATTTAGAATAAAAAGTACTACTGATTCTTTATGGAATTTTGCAGAAATGGATAGCGGAAGAAGGGAAAAGCTAAAGTTACAGCTGGAGTGTAGCTAGCTCTGTTTGCACTTCCTTCACCCTAAATCTCAGTCTATTAATGTTAAAGTCCCTGTTATTTATTTAATGTAAATAGTGTAATTGTTAATTTTTACTTGAGATTCTTTATGTGTGCTTTTGAGTATTTTCTTTACTTGCTGTGGGTGTGAGTTGGAACCTCCAAATCTAGAGGTTGAAAGGATCCTTAGACCTAGGCACACCAGACAGGGCCCTACTATTGAGACTGAAGCAGCTACTATGGCTAAGAGGCAGAGGACATTGAAGGAATACAATACACCTGGGGAGTACACCTCTCCCTCTGCATTTAGTTTCCTTCTGTTGAGGGGAACTATGAAATTAAATCCTCCACCATCAATATGCTGCCTTCATTTCATGGGCTGAGTAAAGAAGATCCCTACAAGCATCTCAACCAGTTTCTAGCACTTTGTACTACCTTCAACATTGCTGGCTTGGGGCCTGAGGCCACCAAAATGAGGCTTTTTCCTTTCTCATTAAAGGACAAAGCCAGCACATGGCTATCAAAGCTCTCAGCCAACATTATACAGTCATGGAGTGATCGTCAAACCAAGTTCCTGACAAAAAAAATTTCCATGAACAAAGCAGGCCTGATGAGGACAAATTTTTTGTCATTCACTCAGTCCTCAACTGAGAGTTTTAATGAAGCTTGGAAAAGATTCCAGGAGATGTTAAAACAATGCCCCCACCACCAAATCCCAATGTGGCAGCTCGTCCATGTATTTTATCAAGGAATTAATGCTAAGAGCAGGGATATGGAGGATGCTTCCTATGGTGGTAGCTACCTCCATAAGACAGCTGAGGAAGCATGGGAGTTGTTTGACATAATAGGGGAAAATTTCATGCAGCAGGAGTCTCTGTCATGCAATGACAGTCAGATTCTAGCTAAAATGGTGAAAGAGGCCACCCCTAGAGGTGTAGTATATGAAGTGAAGGTGCAAGGTCATCTGGAGAGGAAGGTGGACAACCTGAGCTTGAAGTTTGATAAATTGATGAATGTGATGCAACCTCGGATGGTTGCACTGGTGGAGCGAGCATGCGTGTTATGCCAGCCCCCCACACATTCTATTCATGATTGTCCATCTGCCAACCAATTTCTGTATTTTATTTTGGAGCATGCTAATGCTACTCAAACTTTTGGGCAGCAGCCCACTAGGTATTCTTGGAGGAACCACCCAAATCTGAGGTGGAGACAAGACTCAATCCTCAACTCCAAAAGTAGCAAATGGTAGCTCCCTATAGACCCGAACACCAGGTTAATCAAGGTTACTCACCAAGGTCAAATTTTCTGTTACCTGCCCCATTGTCTAACCAATTGGTCCTGCCCCCACAACAGCCCGGATCCTCTTCATTTGAAGAGCAGATGCTAGCTTCAATGCAGAACTTGGGGAGCTTGGTGCAAACTATCAATTCTCATGGACAAAGCAGCAAGAAGATTGAGGATCAAATGAGACAGATTTGTAATGCTCTGAATATGAGGGAGGAAGTAAAATTACCTAGTCAACCCCTAGCCAATTCAAAAGGGCAGCTCTTGCTTGGAGAAACACCCTTTACCCATGAGGATGCTGGTGCCATAACTACCCTATGGAGTGACAGGGTGGTTGACATTTAGTGAGCAGTGAACAGGAGGAGGTCACAAAAAATGAAACTGAAAAAGAAAGGATTGTTAGTGTCAAGGAGTCGAGGCTTGTGTCCCCTGCTGTGGATCAGCTAGGGCAAAATAATGGGGCTAATGCTGAGCCCCAACATAAACAAATAAATGAAGATAAAAGAAAAAGGAAAAAATATGACCATGATGGCAGTAGGCATGCAATAGTGGCACCAACAGTGCCACAGCTGCCATTTCCTTAAGCTCTAGCTAGCCCATCCCCTCTTGATGAAGGGAATGCTCAAATGGAGGAAATGCTGGAGACTTTCAAGCAGGTCAGGATTAACTTGCCCCTGCTTGATGCCATAAAGCAAGTCCCTGCCTATGTTAAATTTTTAAAGGACCTCTGCACTCAAAAGAGGAAAGCTAGGGTGCAATTGTCTAAAAGAGTTTTTACTGTTGAGCATGTTGAGTCAGTTTTGTCCATCGCCACACCTAAAAAATTACAATACCCAGGGGTGCCTGCTATCCCCGACATAATCAAAAACCACACCTTTGGAAAAGCCCTCATGGATTTAGGGGCTAGTATAAACTTACTCCCTTATTCAGTGTATGAGGAGCTAAGTTTGGGGGAGCTTAAACCTACATCAGTTGTGCTCCAACTGGTTGACAGGTCTGAGAGGAGACCTATGAGTGTGGTAGAGGATGTCTTAGTTAGGGTGGACAAATTCTATTATCCAACTAATTTTCATATTTTAGACATGGACCCTTGCAAAAGCAAAACCCCAATTCCTGTTATCCTTGGCTGACTATTCTTGGCTACTGCAAATGCTTGCATATAATGCAGGTTAGGGGTAATGGAGCTTAGTTTTTAGAACATGAAGGCCCATTTAAATGTGTAACATGCTGCTGCAGTGCCTCAGATTGACATTGAGGACTACTGTGTAGTAGATGTACCATATGGCCTAGTAGAAGAAGAGTTATCCAATCTGCTGGATTGGGATAACCTGACTAAAAGCCTGGAAAGTGCTTGGAGTTTGTTTGAGAGGGAGGCCCAAATTCCCATGCTAGAAGATAGCACAAACACCGAGTCTTCTGTGGGCCTAGTACAACACATATTGTTGCCCCTTCCTCTAGCCACTAAGGCACCTCTATTGCCTTTAATTGAATGTCCCCCTGAGTTAGAGCTGAACCAGCTCCCAGCCACATTAAAATATGCCTTCTTGGGGCAAGATAACAAGCTTCCCGTGATTATCTCCTCCTCTCTCACTAGTGAGCAGGAAGAGGAATTACTAAATGTCCTTAAGAAGCACAAGAAAGTAATTGGGTGGAAAATAGCAGACCCTAGAAGCATTGATGCCTCAGTGTGCATGCACAAGATTCACCTGGATGAGGGTACAAAAACCTCAAGGGAGATGCAGAGGAAGCAAAACCCTCACATGCAAGAGGTAGTCCTTAAGGAAATAGTAAAACTGTTGGATGCAGGGGTGATTTACCCAATTTCAGATTTCGAATGGGTGTCACCTATCCAGGTGGTACCTAAAAAGTCAAGCATCATAGTTGTTACTTTCGATTCTAGGGAGTTGATTCCAGCCAGAGAGACCTCTGGCTGGAGAGTGTGCATTGATTATAGGAAACTCAACTCCAAAACTAGAAATGACCACTTCCCTCTCTCTTTTATTGACCAAATCCTAGACAAGTTGGCTGGGAAGGCATACTATTGTTTTCTTGATGGATACTCAGGGTATAACCAAATCCCTATGGATCCTCAAGACCAGGAGAAAACTACTTTCACATGTCCGTTTGGCACCTTTGCTTATAGAAGGATGCCTTTTGGACTGTGCAATGCCCCAACCACTTTTCAGAGGTGCATGTATGCAATTTTTTCTGATATGATTGACAAATTCCTAGAAATCTTCATGGATGATTTCTCTGTGTTTGGGGATAGCTTTAGCCAATGTCTAGTGCACCTTGAAAAAGTTTTGCAAAGATGTGAGGAGACCCACTTAGTCCTAAGCTGGGAAAAGAGTCACTTCATGGTGACCCAAGGTATTATATTAGGCCATGTGGTCTCTCACAAAGGAATTGAGGTGCACAAGGCTAAAGTAGATTTGATTTCACATCTACCCCCACCCAGGACTGTCAACAAATTAGATCATTTCTCGGGCACGTTGGATTTTACAGGAGGTTCATCAAGGACTTTAGTAAGATTGCCAAACCATTGTGCCACCTGCTTTACCAGAATGTGCTATTTTTATTTTCTATTGAATCCCTTGAGGCCTTTGAGGCTTTGAAAAAGTGCCTCATGACTGCCCCTGTAATCCAGGCCCCAGATTACTTGCTCCCCTTTGAGCTGATGCGTGATGCATCAGACTTAGCCATAGGTGATATCTTAGGATAAAGGAAAGATAAGCTGCCTGTAGTGATTTATTATGCCAACAGAACACTAGCTGAAGCTCAACTAAATTACACAACAACTGAGAAGGAGCTACTTGCAGTAGTATTTTTAGTGGACAAGTTTAGACCCTACTTGTTGGGGTCTAAGATTGTAGTTTTTATAGATCACTTAGCCCTAAAATACCTATTGGCTAAGAAGGATGGAAAGCCTAGGTTGATCAGATGGATTCTCCTCTTACAAGAGTTTAATCTTGAGATCAAAGACAAGAAGGGAATTGATAATGTGGTGGCTGACCACCTCTCTAGGATTATCTTGGAAGAATGTGCAGCAACACCTGTTAATGAGTTGTTCCCCGATGAGCAGCTTTTTACTGTGCAGTCTAGTGTGCCCTGGTTTGCACACATTATCAATTTTCGTACTACTGGTAGGATTCCTCCACACTGGTCTAAAGTGGACAAAGACCTGTTCTTCTCTCAGGTTAGACAATTTATGTGGGAGGATCCATACCTTTACAAGCATTGTACAGACTAGGTCATTAGGAGATGTGTGTCTGAAAATAACTTCCACGACATTTTTTCAATGTGCCATGAGCAAGCCTATGGAGGTTATTTCAGTGGTAAAAAGACTATAGCAAAAGTACTCTAATGTGGTTTGTCTTGGCCTTCTTTATTCAGAGTTGCAAACTTGCATTGCAAGGTCTGTGAGAGATGTCAAAAGATGGGAGGCATTTCGAAGAGAGACTCCATGCCATTGCAGCCCATCCTAGTTGTAGAACTTTTTGACATCTGGGGCATTGATTTAATGGGCCCCTTTCCTTCCTCTATGGGATTCAATTTCATACTTGTGGCAGTGAACTATGTATCTAAATGGGTAGAAGCCATTACTATAAAGACCAATGACCACACAGTTGTCCTTAGATTCTTGAAGGATAATATCTTCTCACGATTTGGTATCCCTAGAGCTATTATTAGTGATGGGGGGAGCCACTTCTCTAACAAACCTTTTGAGAACCTGCTCAAAAGGTATTCTGTTACACACAGAATTGCAACTCCTTACCACCCACAGACCAGTGGGCAAGTTGAAATTTTCAGTAGGGAGATTAAGCATATTCTGAAGAAAACTGTGAGGACTGATAAGAAGGATTGGGCACCAAAGTTGAATGATGCTTTGTGGGCTTATAGGACTGCCTATAAGACTCCTATTGGCATGTCCCCATTTAGGCTGGTGTATGGCAAGGCCTGCCACCTACCTGTGGAGTTAGAGCACAGAGCCTATTGGGCTATCGAAGCAATGAATGTAGATTTAACTTCTACTGGTTCTCATAGGAAGTTGCAAATAGCAGAACTTGATGCAATGAGGCTAGAAGCCTATGCAAATGTCAGAATGTACAAGGAGAGATCAAAAGCATTCTTTGACAAGAAGTTGTTAAGGAAGGACTTCATTGCTGGCACCAAGGTTTGGCTTTTAACTCCAAACTTAAATTCTTTCTAGGGAAGCTAAAATCCAGATAGGATGAACCTTACACTGCCATCAAAGCCTCCCCATCTGGTGCTATGGAGATCTTGGATCCAAAGTCAGGGCAGATCATGAAAGTAAATGGTCAGAGGCTCAAGATTTGTGTAGAACAACCAATGGAGCTTCCTCAGACCTTTCACCTACATGAACCTCTCACTGCTCAGTGATCCACAGCTTTGTATTATATGTGCCATATCTATTTAAAAATTGTTGTATGTTTTTGCTTGATTAGGAACCTGTCATTTACTCTTTTTCACTAGGGAAATTTTTTTATTTTCATATGCTGTGTTTATTCTATTTTGCGTCTTCGTTCATTTCTGCCATTAACATGGGAGATGTATAATTGTTACTACTGTGTGAGTGAAGTACTAGCACTGCAATTGTTTAGAATCTGTTTTCATCAAGGTGCTTTATCATTTGAAATTTTTGCTATGCATGTGCTAGTATTAGGGAGGTTATTATCATTTGGAAAAGGGATACATGTGAAGGGTTGATGCTGATGGCTACTGAATGGGTGCATGACATTGTGCATGCACAGGCTTGAGCACAAATGGTGCAAAGAGGTTGAGTGTTGCTCTCTCTTGGTTAAATAGCCTTATTTTCTTAATCGCGAGCCATTTCAAAGTTTTCTCGCGGAGTCATGAAGGCGCAAAAAGTAGCATTCAACATATTCTATGGCGCATGACCTCTGAAACTCCAAATTTCTTCTTCGCGGAGATCACCAGTTAGGCTGCGCGAGAAATGAGAAACTGCTTCGCACGCTCGGTCCCAACATCTACTCCATGAAGTAACTTCGCAACGCATACGCAGTTCTAATTCTGTACTCATGGAGCTATGTTCTTCTGTGCGATTTTCTGTCTTATTAATATACATGTGTTTTGCGCAAGAACTCTACTCCGTGAACACCTATGGGAAACTGCGTGAAATAAGAGATTGCCTTAAATCCAATTGCTAAAAATAGACCAACGATTACTGTGTGAATTCATTCCCCATAAAGAATTGTGTGACTTACCATTCCCGATAATAATCACAATTCATTGCTAACTATCTTCCTTTAATTTCTTTATGGCATTTAAGCTTGGAAGGAGGTGAGATTTAATATGCCTATTCATATTCCATCGCCCAAGTACTTTAAATAAAATATAGTTCGTCTTCATCCCATTCATTCTCCTCTACACTCAGAAGTCCCTCCCTACTCTTAACTATGGCGGATGACAGACACCCCACCAATCTAACAAACTAATTCTACCCGATGTGGTTGGATCCGCCACCGCCTAAGGAGCCTAACCCACTACAATTCTTCTGGGATGAGTACGAGAAGGTGTTCTTTTTTTTTTGTTATTTGTTATGTGTATTGCTTTTCTCTCTTGTAGTTTTTGGTAGTTCATTTATGTGTTTTATACCTGCCGCACATCTCACTTTGAATTAGTGAGGATACTTCTCCTCATAGGTTTGGGGGTGTGGTAGGTTCTGCTAATGAAGTAGTTAACCCAAGTGCCGCAGAGTCAAGTGAGTAAGACAGAAATAGAACCATGTTCACCTAAGAATCATTAGAAAAAATGAGAAATTTAAAATTTTACAGACCTTTAGCCATTACAAGCTTTTAAATTTTAACTTTTTGATGATGTGAACACCAAGTAAACTCACTTGTATCAGTACTGAGTAAATCATTAAAGAGAGAAAAAGGTAAGGACATACTTAAAAGTCCAATGAAAGACCATAACTAGTGAGAGTTGGGCCTATAAAACTTTTTTCCTTCCTTCGAGGAGTGACTGAGGCAATTCTTCTAGCTCTAAGGACTGGCTGAGGCAATGCCCTCACTAGAAGTTAGACACATCCAAGTTGAAACAACTGACAGCACTCATGAAACCTGGGAAAGGATCAAGGCCTTCTCTTGGAAAGTTTAAGCTTAAACAGACCAAATCATAATCAGCTGCCCTTGTGCACACACCTGTTGAGCTTTACTTTCCAATTTTCTTCAAAATACACCTGAGTACTTGCACCTGAACCTATAGACCTGACTCAAACCTACCCTCACTCTGAGAATTCAGAAGGTAATGGAGAAGGAGCTAAAGATGGATAAGATAGGGTCAACATTGGGTGAATGGAGAAGAGATACCTAAAGTTGAGCAATGTAGCAATTGAGGAAAGAGGTGGCAAGTCACAAACACAAAAATAAAAACAAAAATAGAAAGAAAAATGCAAGAAAAGTATGAAAAATAATAATGAAGGTAGTGAGAGAGTAGTCAAGAGGAAAAGTTCATTGGAAAAATCAAAATGAAGAGGAGAAGTTGGCCACTTCAAGTCTAAAAAATTTTTGAAAGAAAATGAAAAGGTACTGAACTAGAAATGGGTGAAGTCATGAATCAACTCCTTCACTTACTGATTTCTCAACTTTGAATCCCTTTTCAACCTTACATTCTCTATAACCCACTTCATAAGCCACATTACAACCCAGTTAAAGACCTTGTGATCCAAAGTTGAATGTGTTGTCATGAAGAGACAAGGAGTTGTCCAATCTATGGTGATGATATGCCAATGATGCCACGACCAAGGTGCTTTACCTATGCTCATGCTTACAGACCCATTTAGGGGCTGTAACTGCTCTTAAGATGGAGAGAAAATAAAACCCTCAAGGTCCCTTGTGAGAGTATGCCCTGGTGAGCATTGGGTCTGATGTTGAATGTATTAGGCATGGCCTATAACCTGATTTTTGAATTTATGATGAGCTCAGTGCTGACATACATGTGTTGTCCCCCTTGTTGTGAACTAATTGGAAATGTTGTGCACCCATGTAGAGGTTGTGATGATTAAATGTCTATGCTTTTCATGTCCAAATTCCTCACATTTTTATTGAATCAAAGCTGAACTGATACTTTGTTTCTTGATAGCTGACTTGATAGTGTTACACCTTTGTTAAATGATTCATTGAGAAGTTTGTGGTATCTTCAGTGAAAACCCGTAGGAAACTTCACTCCTCTACTAGGGATCACCTAGGGGTTCAATAGGATTGGTACATATGCTAAATGTATCTATGCTCCCTACAAAAGTGGCATTACAATTCTTAGATTAGTTGTTCTAATTTTTCCTTTGCTAAGGGACTAGCAACGACTAGGTTTGGGGGTGTGTTATTCACTGAAAAGCAAAGACTAGCAATTTACCTTCCTCTCTCTTGTTCAAAGCATTACATATTTGACCCAGCTAGTCCTCTATTTTTTTAATATTTTACCCATGAGAGTTCACAGTTTGGGCCAAGCTCCCTAAATTCTGCATTGATGCCAACATTTGCTCTTCAAAGAAAGAGGATCTAGGTTGTTGTGGGGGCAAGACCAACTGATCGGGCTGTGAGACAGGCAACTAATAATTTTTTCTTGGTGGATAACCTTGGTTAAATTGGTGCTAAGGTCTGTATGGGGCTGCCAACTACTGGTATGTAGCTTTTCTCCACCTCAAATTTGGGTGGTTTCTCAATGTGTACCCAGCAGGTTGCTGCCCATAGGCTTGGGTAGCATTGGCATGCTCCAAAACTAAATCAGGGAATTGGTTAGCTGATGGACAATTTTAGAGTAAATGTGTGGGAGATTGGCATATCAGACATGCTTCTTCCACTTGCACAACCATCCTAGGCTACATCACACTCATCAATTTGTCAAACTTTAAACACAGATTGTCCAGCTTCCATTCCAGACCACTTTCCACATTAATTTCATACATTTCACCTCTAGGGGTGGACTCTTTCACCAATTTAGTTGGGGTCTGGCTGTCATTGCGAGACAGTGACTACGGGTGTCTGAAATTTTCTCCTATGATGTCAAATAACTCCCAAGCCTCATCAGCTATCTTGTGGAGGTAACTACCACCACATGAAGCATCCATCATATCCCTACTTTTGGGATTAATTCTTTGGTAAAAGACTTGCACCAGTTGTCACTGCAGAATTTGATGGTGGGGGAATTGTTTTAACATCTCTTAAAATCTCTCCCATGCCTTACAAAAATCCTCAGTTGAGGATTGAGTAAATGACAAAATGTTTGTCTTCATCTGACTAGTTTTATTCATGGTAAAGAATTTAGCCAAGAATTGGCTTTAGAGGTCACACTCTATGACTGGATGCTATTGGTTGGGAGTTTAGAGAGTCAGGTGTTGGCTTTGTCCTTTAGGAAAAACGAAAAAACCTCAGTTTGGTGGCTTCAAGTCCCAGGCCAACAATATTGAAAGTGGTGAAAACTGCCAAAAATTGGTCAATGTGCTTTTAAGGATCTTCCTTACTGAACCCATGAAAAGAGGGCAGCATGTTGATTGTGGAGGACTTGATTTCATAGTTTTCCTCAACTGAAGAGAATTATATGTAAAATGGAGATGTGTAATCCCCAGGTGCATTATATTCCTTCAGAGTTCTTTGCCTCTCAGCCATGACAGTTGGCTCAGTTTCAACAGTAGGGCCTTGTGTAGTGTTTCTTGGTCTAAGGATCCTTTCAACCTCAGGATTTGGAGATTTCAACTCAGGATTAAGGGACCTTCTTCCAACCGTACACACACAAAATCACCAAGTAAAGAAAATGCTCACAACATAGAAAAAAAATTTCAAATAAAATTAACAACTAAACAGATTTACAACTAAACTAATGACAAAAAATTCAACACAAAGGGACTGAGTTTTAGGGCAAAAGAAGTGCAAACAGAGTTTGCTGACCTCCAATTGCAACTCTAGCTTTTCCCTATTCATGTTGTCCAATGCTGCAAAATTAAACAAAAATTAGTAGTACTTTTTGTTCTATTTAAGGCACAGCTAAAAAGATTTTTCTAAGCTAAAATATAATATAACTCAAGTCTACTAAAAGATCAATATCCCCGGTAGCGGCGCCAAAAACTTGTTCATTGTGTACCAGGTGATTATTAAAGTGATGTGAGATGGTAGAAATCAGAATACAAAGGTGGAGTGAAATGGCTATGAAAACAATAACCTAAAATACACACAGTCTGCAAAATATAGGGCTATTGTAGCAAATTTTAACTAAGAGTTTGTCCCACAGAGATAATGATCTAAAACCTAAAATGGGCTATAATAGTAGGCCTCCGGATTTGGCTACAGATTTGACAATCATTGAGAAAGGGAGGTGGGTTTCACAACTACACTAAATTAACACTAAAAGAAGAGAAACAAAGTGCAGTCCTGTCCTAAAGAAAGGGTTATAAAGAAGGTGGTGATAGTGTGTGTGAAAATAAAGATAAAATTGATGGGTAGTAGGCAATTAAGCTAAAGTTAATTCAATTGTGTAACTTAGATTGGTTGTCTCTACAACAAATCCCTCAGATGGCTACACGCACATCTGCAAGGAAGTAGTATCCAACTCAACCCTAATGGTCTGATTTGATCACTTAAGGCTATAAACAGTCCACTTAAATGGTCACTGACTATCCAATAGAGAGGATCAAACCACATGGACTAAGTCAAAAAACCAATCGGATCGAAAGGAGTAGACTGATCTTAAGGCTATAACCTATCCACTTAAATAGTCACAGACTATCCAATAGATGTTCTCCACCCAATGGCTCAAATCAGAATATTAATATCATTGCAGACATCATATTTGCCAGGCTACATGCTCAACCATCCATGGGAGAAAATAGTCCTTGAAAAACTAGTGGAAACCTGTTAAGCACTAATTTTGGCTACTTTCTACACCTTTAAACCTTGCTTTTGCTAAGCTTTAGAGCTATTTATAATTACTTTTAGCATGTTTGGAGGTTTTGGAAGAAATTGCAGCATAGTGCAGAAATCCAGTTAGAAAGGGCCACAAAGAATAAAAAATGGAGCCATTCATTTGGAGTTGAAGCAGGTGAAGCCCAATGGTTTGAAAAAGAGTTGTTGCTGCTATAATTTTAATGATGCAAGCTACACTTAATGCTCATAAGGTGAAGAGAGCATTTGCCAAATAGTGCTGAGACAGAAATGCATCCTATCGAGCAGTGCTTTGTGGCAGCAATTGAGCCAATCGAAAGCTTCAATGAACTTGTCGATTGGTTCATAAAAACTGGAGTCACAACCTGTCGAAGTGGAGCAAAGCTGGGTTTGCCAACCTATCAAATGGTTTCAATGTAGAATATACCAACCAGTCGAATGCTTTAGGAACTCAGCAGCTTGAGAACCTATCGAATAGTTCAGCAATAGAGTCCTCTAACCTATCGAATGGTTGTTTGAACCTGTTGAGAGGTTCTAATGCTGAAAATGAACCTATCGAGCATCCTATTGAATGGTTGAATGAACATGTGGAGAACTTGTCGACTAGGATACACAACAGAAGCCCTCAACCTATCGAGATGCCTTGAATACAACAGCTACAACCTGTTGAAGTGTTCAAATAGGAGCTTGAACCTATCAATCGGTTGGTAAACTTGATCAGCTGTAGCAAAGTGCATGAACCTATCGAATGCGTCAATAAACCTATCGATTGGTTCATGAAGCTGGACCTCAACCTATTGAATGGTTGCAATTCAACCTATCGAATGCTTACAGAATGCGGTAGTTTTGTACCTATCGAGCAGTCCCTCAATGTATCAGCTTTGAACCTAGCGAATGGTTCATTTCAGCAACCTACCGACCACTACCTTTAACCTATCGAATACTTAAAGAATGCAACAGTAAGCAACCTATCGAGCACTTCATGTATTAACCTTGTCGACTGGTTGAAGGCTAGAGTTGCAACCTGTCGAACTCTTCTATGAAGCTTCTAGCTGATCCTATCAAGCAGTCCTCCAACTTACACCTATCGAATGCATCTGCTGAAGCCACAATCCTATCGACAGCTTGAGGTTGCAGCAGCAAAAATCAATGGATGGCAGGGGCAAATCTGGGAACTCCAATGCACAGGAAATTCTGCACATGGGTGTGAACTAATTTTTGGCAAGGAACAAATTATCTTTAGCTGGGCACAAACAAAACCAGATCCCTATCTCTTCTCTGATTGGTTGAAAATCTTAAACAGGGATTAAGCTTAAACTGAAATCCTCTCCTCTGATTGGTTGCAATACAAAGCAAGCGGATCACTGCAAATGTATAAATAGAACTCTTTTCTGTCGTTTTTCTTCAGTAAGGAAAGTAGGAACAAAGGAATAGCCTAAGTTCTCCTTAGCTCATTTAGGTTTAGTTTTAGGTTTTATTTTCCCTTTTTCTCTTCCCCCTTCTCTCCCTAATCCAGCTTGTCAGAATAGATCTAAGTAGTAGTTCAGATCTGGTTTTTTATTTTAATTTGGCATGAAGGTCTTGTTGATTGATGCATAGACTACAAATCTGAGGATAAGGTCATTGTAAGTAATTTTGATTCAATGAATTGCTGATTTTATTACTTAATTAGATCTATAGATCATCTAGTTTCACTTGGTTCTCGATAGGATTTGTGTAGATTAGACCAGCTCACCCACTTAACTTGTAGATCTCTTAAATACCATTTGATTTTCCTAGATCTGATATCCCTGTGGACGCCTGAGCTTGTAGCTTTGCATCCATAACATCTGTAGTGATTTTAATGTTCTAATTGGAACCTTTGATTTGGAGAAAATCCCTAGGATGATTTGTGACCATTAAAGTGGACAGATCGTAGCCTTAAGATCAATTCAAGCCCCTAGTCTAGATTGGATTCTTCTACCTTAAACCTTTGATTTGGATGAAATCTCTAGGATGATCTGTGACCATTAAAGTAGACAGATCATACCCTTATGATCAGTCCAAGCCTTTGGTTTAGAGTGAACTCTTCTACCTTGCACTTGAGCTTGTAGCCAAGTGAAGGACAGCTGCAAATTCACATACCTTGATCTGTTTTGCAAAAGGAAACCAGGTCCTAGCTATCTATTTCCCCCCATTTTATATTTCATTTTACCATCCATTTTCCTCCATCTTTTAGACTTAGTTCTAGATTTCTGTTTTGTAGAATAATTAGATCTAGTGACACATGAAAAGCTCTCTTTCTCCTTAGAATAATCAGATATGTAGCCAGATCTGGAGGTCTACTATACGCCTAATAGGTTTAGATCACTACTCCCTGTGGGACAAACTCTTACTTATTAAAACTTGCTACAAAGGACCATGTATCTTGCAAGTCTAGGATATTTTAGTTGTGATGAATCCATCCTCTATTTTACTTTGATGTTATTTTGCTTTTATCATTACATAATAATCAGCACACTAAAATCCCCCAACAAGTTTTTGGCGCCGTTGCCGGAGTGTTTTGATGTAGATAGTAGATCTGAGTTTTTCATTTTTTATAGATCTAATTTTTTTTAGTCTTTATTGCAAATTAGTTTTTAAAATTTTAGAGTGCATTCCACCTGTTTTATTAAATGTCTGCTATAGTTTTTGTACAGAAAACCTATTTTACTATAGCAGAATTTCTGATTTTTCTGAGTTTTTATTTTATGCCTTCTAGATGTTCGAATAAATAGTGCTGTAGCCTTTTGCATTTTTGCATAAATGAGGCTGCAGTTTGAATTTTTCTCTGTGTTTTTATCAATATGCTTGAATTAGATACTGCTGCAATTGTTGAACTTTTACAGATCTAGAGCAGCTGCCAAACGAGGAGCAAATGGATTACAGCAGGAGCAGATCTATTTGAGTTTGCATCCTCTTCTCCTTTGCATTCATTTTCTATTTTTAAATTCTTTTGACCAGCAATTTTACTGTGTTTGCTATCATTCTAATTTCTGTATAACTCAACAAAACCAAATAAAAAATAGAAGAAAATGAAAATACAAATTAAAATTTCTTATTATTTTTCAGCAATAGTAAATAAGGGCTCTTGTGGAGCCCGGGCTGGTCCAAAACAAATAACAAAATAGAAAATTATAAAAACAGAAATATCTTCAGATGGGCTATTTTTCATTATTTTTATTCATTTTTCCCATCTGGACTTGCTGAGATCATGGTTTTTCATTTTGAGGAATCATGTAGGATAATGAGCAGTGGATCATATGCTGTTTTGAATATTCAATGGAGCCACTGATGTTATTTTCCTTCGAGATTTCTTCACCATTAAGTGGATCTCAGCTATATGAATCATGTCTTTAATGTGTGCTCCCATGCTTCATTATTTAGAAATTCTTTTTGATTCATACACATCATCAATAAAGGGGTCAGTTTTATGAATCTTGCTTTTCACTGCATGTTAGTACTGCTGATCATTTTAAAATCACTTAGATTCATAACTAGCTGATTGGCTCAGGCTCTTGGGGTTTTCTTTGGGCTTAGAGGATTTATGATTTGGTATTAGAATTTTCTGTTTTTGGAATTTTAGTTTCAAATTCTGTTTTTAGATTGCTTATTTTTCTTTCTTAGTTTAATATGTCCTAGTTTTACTGATTTTTTTCATTTTTTTGTGATTATAGATAGCTTCTAACTTTGTTTTCCTATTTTTTTTCTCTACAACTCTATTTTTGTATCAATATTTTTTGGTTTTTATAGCTTTGTATTTAGTTCCTTAATTTGTTTTTACTATTTTTTATTAGCATTAGTTCCCTTTCATTTACATAGCAGTTCTAGCTTTATTTTACGGATTTTTCTATTTTAGCAGTAATTTCCTGCATTTGTATAGCATTTTTTTTCCATTTTCCTGCTCATATATTCAATTTTTTATTTATTTTTCCTGCTGCACATAGCCACAATTTTTTTGCTTAGTTTTTCTTTCTTCTTTTACCCTGCTGCCCCCAGTTTCTCATTGTGTAGAACATTAAGGACAATGTTCATCTAAGGTTTGGGGGTATGGCAGGTGTGTCAATGAAATGAGCTAATGCTAGTCCAGCTATGTTGAAAAAGTTTTTGAAAATAAAGTGATTTCCCACCTGATTTTTGGAAATAGAGGAAATTAAAAAAATTTTAAATCTAAAATGAGTTGTAGTTTTAACATTTTTCATGAAGAAAATGTCAAGAATTTTCAAAAATGAATGTTTAGTGAAGCTGAAATGAGAGAAAACTATAAGGATACACCCCAGAAAATTTGATGGAAGGCCATACCCAGTGAGATTTGGGCCTGAAATTTTTTTTTCTTTGAAGAGTGTCTTGGCAATTTTTTCTGCTCTATGGACTGATTGGATCTAATTTTTCCCACTAGCAGTTAGGCAAATCCAAGTTCAAACTGCTTGACAACATTCATGACATTGAGGACGTGAAGTAAAGCCATCCCTTGGACAGTTTGAGCTTAAAATTTTCCCACCTTTGAACTGCCCTTGATACACACCATTTGAGCCTTTAAAATCTCAGCTTTTCTTTGATAGAAAACCAGAAGAATGGAAACCCCAAAACCTTATGACCTATTTCAATTCACCCTCAATCTGAGAAACCAGGAAATAGACGGAGAAGTGAGTTTAGAGGAGCAAGGTTTAAAATTTGGTTGAGTAAGAGGAAAGCACATTTGGTGGTGTTGTGGCATTCCAGCCTGTAAAAATAAATATAAAAAATAAAAAAAAATAGAAAAATAAAATAAAAAAAAAGAGAAGTCACTTCATTTAAAAATCTTCAAGAAGATAAGAAGCTGATGAAGCTGATCACTTCTAGTCTGCAAATTCAAAAAGAAAATGAAGATGTGCTGGAATGAAGAAGGTTGAGTTGCAAATCACCTCCCTTCCTTTACTGATTTCTCAATTTGAATCATTTTTACCCCTTTATTATTTTACAAATTTCACCCATAAGCCACATTACAACCCAATAAAAAGACCTTACTGATCTAAAATTTATTGAGCTGCCATGTGGAGATGAGGATTTGTTTGATCTATGGTGAAAAGAATTAGAAAATTTCATCAATTAGAGCACTGCCTATGCTCATGCTTGCAGTTCTATTTGAGGGTTGTAACTGCTCTTGAGCTGTGTGAAATGATGCACTCTTCTATTTTTGTTGTTAGTGACAGCCCCTGTAAGATTTGGGTCTGAAATCATATTTGGTTGGGGCATTATCAAAACAGAATTCTTAAATTAAAGGTGGGCTCTGCATTAATTTTCAGGCACAATGCCTTGACATGAACTGATTGATAATGAAAGAACTATAGCAGAATTTCAGGTTTTGAACTGGTGCTTTTTATGCTAAAAAAAATCCTCTAAAACTGAATGGACATGGTGTGGAATTTATTTTATTTCCCCTAAACTTTGTTTTAACATGTTGCATGAGTATTAACTAATTTTATTGGAGAAGTTGGGGGTACCTTCACTGAAAACCCTCAGGAGACTCCACTCCTCCACTAGGGATCACCTAGGGGTTTAAAAGGCTTGATGCATGTGCCAAATGCACCCGTCTTCCCTACGAAAGTGGCATTTAATGTTATAGGTTAGTTGTTTTAAATTTCACTTTGCTCGAGGACTAGCAAAGGTTAGGTTTTGGAGTGTGTTAAGCACTGATTTCTGCCACTTTCTACACCTTTAAAGCTGGCTTTTGGTAAGCTTTAGAGCTGTTTATAATTGCTTTTAGCTTGTTTTACAGTTTAGGAAGAAATTGCAACATAGTGCAGAAATCTAGTTAGAAAGTGCCACAAAGAACAAACAATGGAGCCATTCATTTGGAGTTGAAGCAGGTGAAGCCCAATGGTTTGAAAAAGAGCTATTGTTGCTGTAATTTTAATGATGCAAGTTGCACTTAAAGCTCATAAGCTGAAGAGAGCATTTGCCAAATAGTGCTGAGACATAAATGCATCCTATCGAGTAGTGCTTTGTGGAAGCAATTGAGCCTATCGAAAGCTTCAATGAACTTGTCGATTGGTTCATAAAAACATGAGTCACAACCTGTCGAAGTGGAGCAAAGCTGGGTGCCAACCTATCAAATGGTTTCAATGCAGAATACACCAACCTGTCGAATGCTTTAGGAACTCAGCAGCTTGAGAACCTATCAAATAGTTCAGCAATAGAGTCCTCCAACCTATCGAATGGTTGTTTGAACCTGTCGAGAGGTTCTGATGCTGAAGATGAACCTATCGAGCATCCTATCGAATGGTTGAATGAACCTATCGAGAACCAGTCGACTAGGATACACAGCAGAAGCCCTCAACCTATTGAGATGCCTTGAATACAGCAGCTACAACCTGTTGAAGTGTTAAAAAAGGAGCATAAACCTATCGATTGGTTGGTAAACTTGATCAACTGCAACGGAGTGCATGAACCCATCGAATGCTTCAATAAACCTATCGATTGGTTCATGAAGCTGGACCTCAACTTATCGAATGTTTCTAATTCAGCCTATCAAATGCTTAAAGAATGCTGCAGTTTTGTACCTATCAAGCAGTCCCTCAATGTATCAGCTTTGAACCTATCGAATGGTTCATTTCAGCAACCTGCTAACCACTACCTTTAACCTATCGAATGCTTAATGAATGCAATAGCAACCAACCTATCAAGCACTTCATGTATTCACCCTGTCGATTGGTTCATGGCTGGAGCTGCAACCTGTCGAACTCTTCTATGAAACTTTCAGCTGATCCTATCGAGCAGTCCTCCAGCTTGCACCTATCGAATGCATCTACTGAGCCACAATCCCGTCGACAGCTTGAGGTTGCAGTAGCAAAAATCAATGAACGACAGGGGAAAATCTGGGAACTCCAATGCACAGAAATTTCTGCACATGGGTGTGAACTAATTTTGGGTGGGGAACAAATTAGCTTCAGCTGGGCACAAACAAAACCAGATCCCTATCTCTTATTTGATTGGTTGGAACTCTTCAACAGGGATTAAGCTTAAACTGAAATCCTCTCCTCTGATTGGCTACAATCCAAAGCACACGGATCACTGCAAATGTATAAATAGAACTCTTTTCTGCTGTTTTTCTTCAGCAAGGAAAGTAGGAACAAAGGAATAGCATGAGTTCTACTTACCTCATTTAAGTTTAGTTTTAGGTTTTATTTTCCCTTTTTCTCTTCCCCCTTCTCTCCCTAATCCAGCTTGTTGGATTAGATCTAAGTAGTAGTTCAGATATGGTTTTTTATTGTAATTTGGCATGAAGGTCTTGTGGATTGATGCACAAACTACAGATCTAAGGACAAGGTCTTTGTAAGTAATTCTGATTCAACGAATTGTTGATTTTATTGCTTAATTAGATCTATAGATCATCTAGTTTCACTTGGTTCTCTATCGGATTTGTGTAGATGGGACTAGACCACCCAGTTAACTGGTAGATCTCTTGAATACCATTCGATTTTCCTAGATCTGATATCCCTGTGGATGCTTGAGCTTGTAGCTTTACATCCATAGCATCTGTAGTGATTTTAATGTTCTAATTGGAACCTTTGATTTGGAGGAAATCCCTAGGATGATCTGTGACCATTAAAGTGGACAGATCATAGCCTTAAGATCAATTCAAACCCCTGGTCTAGATTAGATTCTTCTACCTTAAACCTTTGATTTGGATGGAATCCCTAGGATGATCTGTGATCATTAAAGTGGACAAATCATACCCTTAAGATTAGTCGAAGCCTTTGGTTTAGAGTGGATTCTTCAACCTTGCACTTGAGCTTGTGGCCAAGTGAAGGACAACTACAAATTCACATACCTTGATCTGTTTTGCAAAAGGAAACCAGGTCCTAGCTGTCTATTTCCCCCCATTTTATATTTTATTTTACCATCCACCTTCCTCCATCTTTTACACTTAGTTCTAGATTTCTATTTTGTAGATTAATTAGATCTGGTGACACCCGAAAAGCTCTCTTTCTCATTAGAATTACCATATCTGTAGCCAGATATGGAGGTCTACTATACCCCTAATAGGTTTAGATCACTACTCCCTATGGGACAAACTCTTACTTATTAAAACTTGCTACAAAGGACCCTATATCATGCGAATCTAGGATATTTTAGTTGTGCTGAATCCATCCTCTATTTTACTTTGATGTTATTTTGTTTTTATCATTACATAATAATCAGCACACTGAAATCCCCCAACAATACCACAATTGATCAATGGCTATTTGGAGACTTAAAAGCAGCTGGTCATTGCTACAAAAGGCCTGCAATGACTCAGCTCCCAAGTCTGCAATCACTACAGAGAAATCAATTCTAACATCTAATATTGGTCAAGTAAAATAGAGGGGAGCCTATTCCTGCAACAACCTCTCACCAGGCTACAAGCTCAAATGCAGAGGGGAAGAATCTTTCTCAGATCTGTGGCTTGGAGTCACCCTTGGGCTATAGTCTGTCCACTTAAATGTTCACAGGCTATCTGTTAAGACCTGAAAAGTACCACTTTTCACCCCTTAACTTAACCTTAGATTAGACCCTTAGCCACCTACTATGTTCTTGTTAAGTGTTTTGTGTAGGTAATAATCAGCAGTGAAATAAGGCCAGGAATCCTGTTAAGGAGCCTGCTTTGGCACCAGAAATCCCTCAGAAGAATGAACTCTGAATCCAGACTTGAAATGAACCTCGCGCAGCTGACCCAAGCTTTAGAGGATTCAGGAGAAATATGCCTCGCGCAATTCAACTGAGCTTCCCAAGACTTTACAGCAACCTCTCACGCAGATAAGTGACTGAAGAGCTTCAGAAACTCAAACTCGTGCAGCTCTCACAAAGCTTAAGAGTAGAACACATTGCGCAGTGTCGTGCAGTTCAAACCAGACCTCTCTCAATCTCGTGCAGTTCGCTCAAAACGGCTGAGGAGAGAGAGCTTCAGAAGATTCCTCGCGCAGCTGTAGCGCAGTCGCCGCGGGATGCAATTGTCAGAAGAAGAACTCCTCACGTAGTTCTCGTGCCATTCAAGAAGAAAACATCCTTGCAAAGGCAAAGCCACTCTCGCGAAGATCAGCCCAGTGAAGACCGAGCAACCTCGCGACTACTTGAACTTCAACCCCGCGACATCTGAGACTGTGTTTTCCACTCAACCTTGAAAAGCCCAATCCAGCGAGAGCGCAATTCTCTACCGCGTGACTGCCTGAAGAGCAAACCAAGGCAACCTCGCGACGGCTAAAGCTTCAATGTCAAATCATCCTAGCGAAGAGCAAAGAGCTACCACGCGACAAGTCTGGGAAACTATAGCTACCTAGCGAAGCTCTGAACCTAAACTTCCATCTCTTCAGCAGAGGACCTTCTGGGAATTTCCAGCGATTAGGGTACGCACTCCCATGCTCAAATCTTTGTGCACGCGCCTCGAGGCATCCAAGGATCACTGTTAGGCCACATGGCATCGTTAAAACTAGGGTTTCCTAACCCTAATGTGCCGCCACCCCACTGCTATATAAACCCATACCTAGCTTAGGTTTAGGTATCTGGGAACACACCTCAGATTATTTTTCTTTTCTCTTTCTTTTTAGCTGTAAGTAATTTTCTTTTTCTCTTTTCCTTCTCTCCATAGTCCAGCACTTGCTGGCTATGTCTCTGTATGTATTTTAAACTAGATTAATGGAAGTTCGGTAATAGGATCTGTACTTCGTAGGATTTGTGATTGTGTGTGAGATGCTCTGTGTAAGGCTGCTGCCTTATGATCTGCCATTACTTTGGCTGTGTTTCAAAGCAATGGAGGACTGACTCTAAGGGCCATTCAGATCCAAGTGACCTGTGCGTCTGGGCTAGCATGGTCCTACAGCCTTAGCTCCACCACAGGACCCACTAGATCTGAAATCCCCATGGGAGCTTGAGCTAGTAGCCTTGTGACCATGGTGGTAGCAGCGATATTCTTATTTTGTTTTGGGCCCCGTGAGGAGGATAACCTCTGGGATAGTCTCTGACCATTTAAGTGGACAGATTATAGCCTTAGGATTATTCTAATTCACTGATCAAAGATGGATCCTTCTTCATTACACCTGAGCTTGTAGAAGCCTGGTGAGAGATTGTACAGAGGTAGACTCCCCTATATTTGTATAGATCCGTCATCAGATGTTGGATATGATCTGGTTATAGAGATTACAGGCTGGTGACTGGACTATTGCAGCCTCACTCAAGCAATGGACTGCTAGATTGAAGGTTGTACTCAATCTCTTGTTGGTTCTATGTGTCTGGGCTATCAAGGTCCTATACAGCCTTAGCCCCACATATAGAGCTTTAGAGATTGAGGTTCCCTATGGATTCTTGAGCTGGTAGCCTAGATGAAATAGTGCCTGCAATGATTTAATTGTTGTGTTTTGACCCATCCCTGGATAGTGGCTCCCCTATGGGATAATCTGTGACCATTTGAGTGGACAGGTTATAACTTTAAGGGTGGAATCATGGCAAAGTGATGGGTTGGATCCTTTCTCCTCAGTGGTGATAATGTAGCCCCTGGACAAGATTTCTATAACATCAGATCTGAATCTGAGTTACAAAACTTCTCTGATCTTGGGTCAATAACATACTTCTCACCCTTTTATATTTATTTTCCACACTCCATCAATCCTCTCAACCCCTTTAGACATTAGAATACTTAGAATAAGTGACCTTAAACTCCCCTCCTTTTAGGACTGCCAGATCTATAGTCAGATCTGGAGGGACTACTAGAGATGGCTCCTTTGGAGCTGTAGATCACCTTTCCCTGTGGGACAAACTCTTACTTATCAAAACTTGCTACAATGGACCCTGTATCTTGTAGGTCTAGGATTTCTTAGTTCTGCTGATTCCATCCCCTGTTTTACTCTTTCTTTGATTTTTAAATGACTTTCACCACCAACAAATAAAGTAAGCACACACTCAGAAATCCGCCAAGTTTTTGGCGCCGTTGCCGAGGATGGAATTAGCAAAACTATGAAAGGCAGAGAGGGAACGAAAGGCAGAGAGGGAATGAAAGAAGAAAGAAGAAGAGGCTCTCCTACAAGAGCATGCAAAGAAGATGGGATGGGACAAGTTTTGAGACAGATTTTAACTAGATTGTACCTAGGATTTTCTCTATTTCTTTTGCTTCTGTTTTCTTGTATTTTGTACATTTCTAATTTTTCATAGACTTTTCTCCTGTCTTTACTATCTTGCTTTGCCTGTTGTGTGCTTTGTTCCCTATTCTTTCCTTTTCTTTTAGCCTCAATAGCTCTGCTGCACAGACACCTTTGAACCAGTGAGGACACTGCTCCTCATAGGTTTGGGGGTATGGAAGGCAGACCCTGCAATGGAATAGTTAACATAAGTGCAACAGACTCATCTGAGTAATATGGAAATGGATCTATGTTCACTTAAGAATCATGCAAATAAGAAAGTTAACATTTCTGTAAACTTTAGACAGTATAAACTTCTAATATTCCACATTTTCATGATAATATCACCAAGGAAAACTTATTGTATCAGCACTTAGTGAATCATTAGAGAGAGACAAAGGTGAAGACATACTTGAAAGTTCAAAGGATGACCATAACCAGTGAGAATTGGGCCTACAAAATTTTTCAATTCTTTGAGGAGTAACTAAGGCATTTCTTTTAGTTCTAAGGACTGGCTGAGTCACTGTGCTCACTAGAAGTTAGGTAACTCCAAGTTGAAACAACTGACAGTACTCATGAGACCTAGGAAAGGATCAAGGCCTTCTCTTGGACAGTTTGAGCCTAAAAAGACCAATCCTAAAACAACTGCCCCTGTCCATACCCCCCTTTGAGCTTTAAATCCTAAATTTCTTCAAAATACACCTGAGTACTTGAACCTAAACCTATGAACCTGATTCAACCTACCCGCACTCTGAGAATTCAGAAGGTAAAGGAGAAAGAGTTGAAGATGGACTAGCTATGGTCAACATTAGGTGAATGGAGAAGAAGGATCTCAAAAGTCTGACAGTATGGTAACTAAGAACATGGTAGCATTTCTGAAAAGCAAAAACAAAATAAAAAGAAGGAAACTCCAGTAAAAAGAAATAAAAATAATAATGAAGAGGAATAAGAGAGAAGTCAAGAGGAACTTTCATTGGAAAATCAAAATCAAGAAGAGAAACTGATCACTTCAAATCGGAATATCTCAAAGAAGATGAAGGGAGCTGAAGTATGGAACGTGCAGTCATGAACCACCTCTGTGACCTACTGATTTCTCAAATTGGAACTCCTTTTCAACCTTCCATTCTTTTTAGCCCTACTCCATAAGCCACATTACAGCCCAGTTAAAAGCCCTTGTGATCCAAAGTTGAGTGAGTTGTCATGTGAAGATAAGGAATTATCCAAGCTATGGTGAGGAACTGCCAATGAAGTCAGCACTTAAGAACTCTGCCTATTCTCATGCTTACAAACCCATTTGGGGGATGTAACTGCTCTTGAGCCTGTGAGAAAATGAACCCCTCAACAAAACCTTTATGAGCGTATGCCCTGCAAAGTTTGTGGGTCTGAACTTGAATGTATTATTTATGACCTATAACCCAATTTTCGAGCTAATGATGAGCTCAGTGTTGGCACACACTTGTGCAGTTTTCGGTGGTTGTAAACTGATTGGAAGTGTTGTGCATTCATGAGAAGTTTATGCTATCTAAATCTCTGTGCAATCAATGGATTAAAATTCTTTTATATGTACTGATTCAAGAGTAAACTAAATCTGATTCCTTGACTGCTCATTTAATGATACTGCACTCTTGTTAGCTGTTTCACTGAGAAGTTTGTGGGTGACTTCACTGAAAACCCTCAGGAGACTTAACTCCTCCACTAGGGATCACCTAGGGGTTTAAAAGGCTTGATACATATGCTAAATGTACTCGTGCTCCCTATGAAAGTGGTACTTAATTTTTAGAGTAGATTTAATGTAGCTTTGCTAAGGGACAAGCAAAGATTAGGTTTGGGGGTGTGTTAAGACCTGAAAAGTACCACTTTTCACCCCTTAACTTAACCTTGGATTAGACCCTTAGCCACCTAATAAGTTCTTGTTAAGTGTTTTGTGTAGGTAATAATCAGCAGTGAAATAAGGCCAGGAATCCTATTAAGGAGCCTGCTTTGGCACCAGAAATCCCTCAGAAGAATGAACTCTGAATCCCAACCTAAAATGAGCCTCGCGCAGCTGACCCAAGCTTTAGAGGATTCGGGAGAAATATGCCTCGCGCAGTTCAACTGAGTTTCCCAAGACTTTACAGCAACCTCTCGCGCAGATAAGTGACTAAAGAGCTTCAAAAACTCAAACTCGCGCAGCTCTCGCAAATCTTAAGAGTAGAACACATCGTGCACCATCGCGCAGTTCAAAGCAGACCTCTCTCAATCTTGCGCAGTTCGCTCAGAACGACTGAGGAGAGAGAGCTTCAGAAGATTCCTCGCGCAGCAGTTGCACAGTCGCTGCAGGATGCAATTATCAGAAGAAGAACTCCTCGCACAGTTCTCGTGCCATTCAAGAAGAAAACATCCTTGCGAAGGCAGAGCCACTCTCGCGAAGATCAGCCCAGCGAAGACCGAGCAACCTCGCGACTGCTTGAACTTCAACCCCGCAACATTTGAGACTGTGTTTTCTACTCAACCTCGCGAAGCCCAATCCTGCGAGAGTGCAATTCTCTACTGTGCGACTGCCTGAAGAGAAAACCAAGGCAACCTCGTGATGACTGAAGCTTCAATGTCAAATCATCCTAGCGAAGAGAAAAGAGCTACCACGCGACAAGTCTGGGAAACTACAGCTACTGTTGACAAGTGAAAAATACCATTTTTCACCCCTAAACTTAAGTCTTGATAGACGTTTGAGAGAACTAAATAAGTGTTTTAAGTGCCTATGTTGCAGCTAACAATAAAGACAGGCTTAACCATAAAAGCAGCTTAAAAGTCCCAAAAAGATGACAATCCATGTCAGTCCAAAGAAAGGAAGTGAAGAAACAACCTCATCAGCTGTTGAAAGGTCTAAAGTAAAGAGGCAAAGACCTGTAAGAGAAGCAGGGAACAATTCGAACAGAGAAATGCACTACAGAATTCTTTTCGCAAAGAACCTGCACTTTTCGTAAAGAACCTTGAACTCTGTGAAAAGGACTAAAACTCCAAGCATAGCTTTTGAAGAGCATCTGAACTCCTCGAAGAGAAGATTGAACTTTGCGAAAAGGAGAAAACACATTTCGAAGAGAAGATTGAACTTTGCGAAAAGGAGAAAACACAATTCGAAGAGAGATTGAACATTGCGAAAAGAGCTTCAGAAGTCACATCACTTTGCGAAAAGGCCCCTAAGCTCTGCGAAAAGGTATTCTGGAGATTTTCAACTTTAACAAGGGCAATTCAATAATTTGTTGCACACATCCCAATGCATTTTAAAACCTAGGGACATTCCAGAGGGTTCTAAGCATAAAGCGAAGGAATATTCCACCCCACGTGAGCACCTAGAGAGGGAATAACTTGGCGGGAACTTCTAGAAACTCTAACAAACTTTCAAAATGCATAACAGAATTGATGCCTTTTTCACCTGATTGGCTGAAATAGATCGAGGAATTCTGATTGGCCAGAATAGATCTCGATCCCCGTGCTCGACTACCATTGGTCAATACAGATCTGAGAACCTCTGATTGGTTGATACACATCTGAGCTGGACCTGGGGAAAGCTATAAATTGACGAAGCATTTGCCCAATTGGGGCATCCAGATTTTGAGTTTCATTTCTAATCCCCCATTTCCCAGCCAGACAGCTTGTCTGTAATCCTTGTAATAGCCTACTTTGTACTTGCATTTGAGAGCTGTGAGATACTGCTGTAACTCAAAGGAGTGTTTGCATCCACGACTACAAATCCGAGAGCTGTTAAGCCGTGCTCTGTAAATTGTAAGGATGAATTTTAAAAGGTTGCTGTAAACTATGCATTCTCCATTGGACTCATGTCAAGGGTTCCCTCTGATCTCCTCAGTACATTAGACTCCTTTAGATTCATTGTTGTGCATGCAATTTCCCTTGATTCATTAATCCTGTAAGAATTAGTGTTGGTAACCTAGTCTCTTACAGCATTTGTAGTGATGTTTATTGTTCTGAATTGAGGATTTGGATTAAAGACTATTGGATGGTTTGTGGCCATTAAAGTGGACAGACCAGAGCCATAAGCGTAAGCCTAATCCTTGAATTAGATTTATCTCTCTTACATCTGTGCTTGTAGCCAGATGAAGATTGGATCACCTTTGTTGAGCTGCAGTTATTCTCATTAGATTTCAAAGACCAAATCAGATTTAGATATTACTTCTCCATCTTTGTTTCAATCACTCGCCCAACTTGGATCTGGATCATTTAGTTTAAATTTTTCTTTATTTTTAGTTTGTTAAAGGTGAAAAATTCAAACCTCTCTTCTTATCAGTTATCTAGATAGGATAAGAAGCCAGATCTGGTAGCTCAGATCTGGAGGTTTATCTTACATTTTAGACAAATTCTCTGTGGACGATCTTTCACTCACTTACTTTTAAAACTTGCTACAATTGGCCCTGATCTTGCATGCTAATTCTCTTCTAACTGTGCTGATATTTCTTTATTTGTTTATATAGTCTGGAGCCACTGTAATTTAGCAGCTATAAATCTGTTTTCAAAACTCACATAAATCAAGCACACTAAGAAGCAACAACAAGTTTTTGGCGCTTCATGTTCGAATTTGTTCTAAAATAGATAGACCTAAGTTTTCATTTTAATTTTTATCAGTACTAAACTATTCTATTGTTTATATGTGTGCAGTTATTCATATTCAGGTTTTTAAAGAAGGGAAATTACTGAAAGGAATTCTGAAGGTTTGCTATGCATAATCAGATTTTTTTTTTTGTTCTGAGTTCTATGTTTGGTAGGAGGACTCTCAGCCCTGAGATTCTCCCATTGAATTTAGAAGTTGAAAGGCTACTACGAACCAAACAAACAACACAGAATTCTGCTACTATGGGTGAAGAACCTCGACTTTTGAGGGATTACTTTGCACTTGGTGCTTATAATTCCCTTTTGCATTCAATTTCCTCTTGAAGGAAATTATGAGATCAAGTCATCAACTATCCAAATGCTTCCTTCCTTCCATGGGTTGAGTAAGGAAGACCCATACAAACATGTGGATGAATTCTTGGCTCTTTGCACCACATTCAACATAGTCGGATGGTTCGAAGCAACCAAGCTTAGGCTCTTTCCTTTTTCATTAAAGGATAAAGCTAGAGCATGGTAATCCATGTTAGCACCAAACAAGATTATCACTTCTTGGAATGATTTGCGTGTCAATTCTTAGCCAAATATTTCCCAATGTCTAAAACAAGCCAATTGAGACAAAGTATCATTTCATTCTCCCAAAACTCAATCAAACTTTCCATGAAGCATGGGAAAGATTTAAGGAATCATAAGGCAATGTCCTCATCATCAAATTCCTAGGTGGCATGGTTCAAAGCTTCTATCAAGGAATTGATCAAAAAGGCAAAATATGGTGGATGCCTCTGTGGAGGCACTTACTTGCAAAAACAATTGAAGAGGTTTGGGACTTATTTGAAGTGATTGGTGAAAACTCAACTCAAAGCGGAATCTCTGTCAAGAGAAATTGACAATCCTGCTAGGTTGAACAACCACCAACCCACCAAAGGGAAGATCTATGAGGTGAATGAGTTGGAAAGAAAGATGGACAATCTAACCACAAAGTTTGATAGATTGATGGACTCACTTAAAACTCCAAATATTTCAAGAGTAGAGGTGGCATATACGATATGCGGTCCCTACTCATTCACTTGGCCAATGTCCTGCGCATCACAGTTCCCAGTTTAATGGTGAAACAAGCTCATGTCCGCTCAATCATTTGGATAGATGCAGTCAAATGAATATCCATGGAGGGCACGCCCCAATTTGAGGTGGAACTAAGGGAATTGCCAGACCCAACAACAGCAGCAACCAAAGAATCAAATGCCTTTCAAAACTGCACACGATTGTAATTTTTATGTCAAACCAAACTTTCAAAGACCCATTCCACAACAACTTTGTCGATGCGCCCAGTTCAAAACCCTTCCAGTCCTTTCTTTTGAAGATCAAGTCCTAAAATCACTTGAATTTAGGATCTATAACTCAAATCAGAAATTTTCACGAGCATAAAGAAGATTGAAGAAACATTGGACAGACTTTCAAATACCTTGGCAAAAGAGAGGAAAGAAAGTTACCACCAACCTTTGAACAATCCCAAAGGACAGTTCATGGTTGGAGAAGCTTCTAATTCACATGAAGAAGTAAAGCTCACCACTTTGAGAAGTGGAAAATGATAGATAACAAAGTGGGTCTTGAAGAAGAAAGAAATGAGGAAGAGGATAAAGATATGCGAAGAGCGAGATAGTGATAGCAATTCTTGATGTACCTCAGAAAAACCAAAAAAATTAAAAAATTTCTGAAAACACTTCTAAAGCTGTGTAGATGAAAGATTAGTTCCTGATTTACCATTTCCTCATGCAATGAAATCTGTATCCCCTTTTGATAAAGGGAACACAAAAATAGATGAGATGATGGAGACTTTCAAGCAAGTCAAGATAAATTTACCTTTGCTTAAGGCAATCAAACAAATTCCAGCATATGCAAAATTTTTGAAAGATGCTTGCACTCACAAAAGACAGTCTAGGATACAGTTGTCCAAAAAGGTCTTTGCTGTGGAAAGAATTAACCAGGTGTTATCCATTGCTACACCTCCTAAACTTCAAGATCCTGGAATCCCCACAATCCCTTGCAATATTGGGGAATACACCATTGAAAAGGCTTTATTAGATCTGGGTGCTAGTGTCAACCTACTTTCATATTTTGTATATGAGAAACTAGGTTTGGAAGAATTAAAACCCACTCATGTGGTGTTACAACTAGCGCATGATCGAAAGAAAGCCAGAGGGATGATTGAAGATGTATTGGTGGGAGTAGATAAATTCTTCTATCCTATGATTTTCTAGTTTTGGATATGGAACCAACCAAAAGTAAAACGTCCATCCTGTCATTTTGGGAAGACCATTCTCAGCTACAAAGAAATGCTTGCATTCAATGCAGGTTTGGTATTATGGAAGTCTCATTTGGAAACATAAAGGTAAAATTAAATGTTTATAATGCAGTCACACAACCTCAATTCAGCTCTGAAGAATGTTTTCATGTTGATCTATTGGATGAACTTGTGGAAGGGACTTTACAACAATTTCTGCAGGGTGAAGACTTCACCACAGATGTTAAAGATGCTTGGGGATATGCTGAAAATAAAGCAAGTTGTATCTCAAATTCTGAGGAAATAAATGTTGTGCAAGGAACTCTTAATCAATCGAAGTTTCTCTTCTTGGAAACCTCGCTACTCTCCCCCTTCCACAAACAACTAAGGTACCTTTGTTACCTTCTTTTCTCAACACGATTTAGAACTAAAGCATTTGCCGAAAATTTGAAGTATGTGTTCTTAGGTAATCATAAATCATTACTTGCCATTATTTCTTCCTCTCACAAAGGAGCAAGAGGAAGAGCTGATAGTCTTGAAAGAACATAAAAGGGCAATTATGGACTATTCGATTTAGGAGGAATCGATCCAAATTGCTTTGCATGCACAAAATCCACTTGGAAGAAGATGCAAAGCCTTCTAGAGAAATGCAAAGGAGGTTGAACCCTCATATGCAAGAAGTGGTCATGAAAGAGGTTGTTAAGTTGTTGGATGCAGGTCATTTACCCCATTTCAGATTCAAATTTTGGGTAGCACCTACAGTGGTACCTAAGAATACTGGAATCACCGCTAGTAACCTCAGATTCGTGAGCTTATGTCAACCAGCAAACAAGCGGATGGAGAGTCTATTGATTACGTAAAATTAAATGCAATGACCAGAAAAGACCATTTCCCCTCCCATTCATTGATCGGATCTTAGATAAGCTAGCGTGAAAAGCTTATTACTATTTTCTTGATGGTTACTCTGGTTACAACCCGATTCACCGTGTACCCACAAGATCGTGAAAGACCACAATCACGTGCCCTTCTGGCACTTTTGCGTATAGGAGAATGCCTTTTGGTCTTTCTAATCCTCCTGCTACCTTCCAAAGATGCATGTATGCAATTTTTTCTGATATGATTGACCAATTTATGGAGATTTTGATGGCTGATTTCTCAATCTATGGCAAGTTTTTGTGTTTACACCATCTCAAATTGGTACTACAAAGATGCGAAGAAACCAATCTGGTTTTGAGCTGGGAAAAGAGCCATTTCATGGTCACCCAGGGCATTGTCCTTGGCCATGTTGTTTCCCACAAGGGCATTGAGGTGGACAAAGCAAAATTGAGTTAATTGCACATTTACCACCTCCCAAAACTGTTAAACAAATCAGAAGTTTTTTAGGACATGCTGGATTTTACAGAAGGTTCATCAAGGACTTCAGTAAAATAACTAAACCTCTTTGTCATTTGCTGTGCCAAGATGTCCCTTTTGTTTTCAATAATGAATGCATGAAGGCTTTTGAATTCCTAAAAAATTGTCTGATTTCAGCTCCAATATTGCAGTCTCCAGATTATTCATTATCTTTTGAACTGATGTGTGATGCATCAGATTATGCTTTGGGAGTTTCCCTTGGATGCAGGGGTCATTTACCCCATTTCAGTCTTCCAGAGTGCTTGTTAAGTTGTTGGATGCAGGGGTCATTTACCCCATTTCAGATTCAACTTGGGTGGCACCTACACAGGTGGTACCTAAGAAATCTGGGATCACTGTTGTAACCTCAGATTCCAGTGAGCTCATGTCAACCAGACAAACAACTGGGTGGAGAGTCTGTATTGATTACAGAAAATTAAATTCAATGACCAGAAAAGACCATTTCCCTCTCCCATTCATTGATCAAATTTTAGATAAGCTAGCAGGAAAAGCTTATTACTGTTTTCTTGATGGTTACTCTGGTTACAACCAGATTCCTATGTACCCACAAGATCAGGAAAAGACCACATTCACTTGCCCTTTTGGCACTTTTGCCTATAGGAGAATGCCTTTTGGTCTTTGTAATGCTCTTGCTACCTTTCAAAGATGCATGTACTCCATTTTCTCTGATATGATTGACCAATTTATGGAGATTTTTATGGATGATTTTTCAATCTACGGAGACAGTTTTTCCCAGTGTTTACATCATCTCAAATTGGTGTTACAAAGATGTGAAGAAACCAATCTAGTTTTGAGCTGGGAGAAGAGCCATGTCATGGTCACCCAAGGCATTGTCCTTGGCCATGTTGTTTCCCACAAGGGCATTGAGGTGGACAGAGCAAAAAATGATTTAATTGCACATTTACCACCTCCCAAAATTGTTAAACATATCAGAAGTTTCCTAGGACATGCTGGATTTTATAGAAGGTTCATTAAGGACTTCAGTAAAATAACCAAGCCTCTTTGTCATTAATTATGCCAAGATGTCCCTTTTGTTTTCAATAATGAATGCATGAAGGCATTTGAATTCTTAAAAAACTGTTTGATTTCAGCTTCAATATTGCAGTCTCCAGATTATGCACTACCTTTTGAACTGATGTGTGATGCATCAGATTATGCTTTGGGAGCTGTCCTTGGACAGAGAAAGGATAAGCTGCCTCATGTCATAGCTTATGCCAGTAGATCAATGATTGATGCACAGCTCAATTACACAACAACTGAGAAGGAGCTGTTGGCAATTGTTTTTGCTTTAGAGAAATTCAGGTCATATGTCTTGGGTTCACAAATAGTGGTGTTCACTGACCACTCTGCCTTGAAATACCTTCTGTCTAAGAAGGACACCAAACCAAGATTAATCAGGTGGATTTTCCTATTACAGGAATTTGATCTACAGATTAAAGATAAAAAGGGGGTGGAAAATATGGTGGCTGATCACCTCTCCAGAATTTTAACTGCTGAGATTGATAGGTTGCCTATCAATGAATCTTTCCCTGATGAGCAACTTTTTGCCATTAGTGTACACACTCCTTGGTTTGCAAACATAGTCAACTTTTTGGCTACTGGAAGAATTCCTCAACATTGGAATAGAATGGATAAAGATCTTTTCTTCTCAAAGGTTAACCACTTCATCTGGGAGGATCCTTATCTGTTTAAGAGTTGTGCAGATCAAATAATAAGGAAATGTGTCCCTGACCAAGAATTTCATAGAATACTTTCTATGTGTCATGAACAGGCCTGTGGAGGTCATTTTAGTGGGAACAAAATTGCTGCAAAAGTTTTGCAGTGTGGATTTTATTGGCCTACACTTTTCAAGGATGCTCTACAGCATTGCAAGTCCTGCCAGAACTGTCAGAAATTAGGCAGCATTTCCAAGAGAAACTCAATGCCTCTATAGCCTATTTTGGTAGTTGAGTTGTTTGATGTTTGGGGGATAGACTTCATGGGTCCCTTTCCTCCTTCCAATGGGAATAACTTCATTTTAGTAGCTGTGGATTATGTATCCAAATGGATTGAAGCCACAGCTACTAAAACAAATGATCACAAAGTGGTTTTGAAATTTCTTAAGGATCACATTTTTTCCAGGTTTGGTTTTCCCAGAGCCATTATCAGTGATGGGGGAAGCCATTTTTGTAATAGACATTTTGAAACATTGTTGAAGAAATACTCTGTGACTCATAGAGTAGCCACTCCATATCATCCACAAACCAGTGGACAAGTGGAGATTTCCAATAGAGAAATCAAACATATTTTGGAAAAGACTGTGAAGAAGGACAGAAAGGATTGGTCCTTTAAGCTGAATGATGCATTGTGGGCATATAGGATAGCCTATAAAACCCCAATTGGTATGTCCCCATTTAGGTTGGTCTATGGCAAAGCATGCCATTTACCAGTAGAGTTAGAATATAAAGCTTTTTGGCCCATTAAAACATTGAACATGGATCTAACTACTGCTGGTAATCACAAGAAATTGCAACTTGCTGAGTTAGAAGAGCTGCGAATGGATGCATACACAAATTCAAGATTGTATAAAGAGAAAGTCAAAACTTTTCATGATAAAAATTTATTGAGAAAAGAGTTCACAGCTGGTTCTAAGGTATGGTTATTTAACTCAAAGCTCAAGTTTTTCCCAGGAAAACTGAGATCCAGATGGGAAGGGTCATACACTGTCATTCAAACAGCCCCTTCGGGAGCTGTTGATATCCTTGATCCAAGTAATGGAAGAATCATAAAGGTCAATGGTCAGAGGCTCAAACCATGCATTGAAAATACCCAGGAGCCTGTGCTGCCGATCTATCATCGCGAATCTCCAAAAATTTGATGGTAGAAAACTGTACATTATGTTTGTATATCATAGTTTTTGCTTATTTTCTCTGTTTCTGCTTTTATCTCTTTTCGCATAGTTTAAACATGCTTAAAGTTCAGTCGCAAAGTCATAATTCGCTTTTCGCAAAGTCCAAATTGCTTTTCGAATAGACTTTGGAGCTGTAATGAACTGCTCGAAAAGCAAAGATGTGCTTTTCGAATAGTTGGTGCTGAAGCCATTTTCTTTTCGAAAAGATAGTTCTGAAGCTAATTCCTTTGCCAAATGATGTTTCTGAAGCTGTTAACTTGTCGAATGGTACTGATGCCATTCGCAATTGTAAAAAGGTCTCTTTTGGAACTTTTCGAAAACTTAAAGGCGCTTTGCGATATTAACTTTGAGTATATTTAAACCCCTTTCGAAGTTGGGGTTTCATTTCAAACTCTTTCTGCAAAGCGACTCTTCACTGCCACCCTACTTCGCTCTCTCCTTGCATGAGTTAACAAGTTCACTACCCTTTTGTAACTGATTGTGTAGATCATTTGCATTTTCAGAGAAGGATTTCAGCTTGTAATCTGGGGGATTTTTGCAAAGCGAACAACTCGTTCAAACATAAACCCTAGATCTCGGTATTTCTCTACCCATTCTCTCTGGTTATCATTTAGTAATTTGATTCTGTGTCAGCATCTATGTTGGGCATTTTTATACATCACTCTAGAATGGGAAAAGCAGAGAAGTCATTAGCTGCAATGTTTCCTAAATCCTCTGCGAGGAAAGTGAGCAAATCGACCCCAAAAGTAAAAGGAAAAGCTAAAACTTCAGCTAAACGGAAACTTTCAATGGATAAGGCGTATGGTGAGAAAGGAAAGAAAATTAGACATGAGGAACGCCGCTAGCCCTGAGCCTGAGCTTACTCCACTGCCCATTCATTTGGTCCTACCAAATCCCTTCATTGAAGCTCAAAAGCTAATACCCGAGCTGATGGTAGACGAAACGTTTTTCGTCACCAAACCAGAGTGCTTGCCATCCTTAAGATACCTTAGAGAGGCTTTACTAAGCAATATCCTTACCCCCTTGCCAGAGAAAATTTACCCAAGAATGGTGAAGTTATGGTACCAAAACCTAGTCAAGGTCACTGAAAAAGATGCTGATGTCCCTACCCTTGTAATTTTCATTGATGATTGCGATCTTACTGTGACATTTGAAGACATAGGGAACGCTTTAGGGATACCATTCCAATTTGATCCCTCTGGTCCTTTGGCTGCTCCAGAAACGACCTCTTTTAGAGAGATGGCTGCCCATTTAACCCAAGGTATTGTGGGCACTGGGCAGTCCATCATGAGAAGAGACCTTGCCCCCCAATTTCTATTGATGGATATGTCCTTTGAGCACACCAAGAGAGGAGAACACCAATTTTAGAGGCCCTCTTTCATTTCTCCAAGGCAGTTTTCAAGGCCCCTATGTTAATTTTTGAAGCTATGATGTCGATTTCAAGTCAAGAAAGAGCAGAAGATAGTTGGCCTACCATTTGGCGTTGATCACAACCCTCCTCGAGCCAAATTTGACATTGATAGTGAGGAGCCATTTGAAGTCATTACCCTCACAATTTTGGGAAAAAGGCTTGGACTACAAGCCAGGCTATCTTGAGAAGGATGAGAGAGGCTGAACACGCACATGCCCCTCGCCACGACCTGAACTGCAGTTGTGAGTGAGCTAGAACCCACCCCGCAGATGAGCCTCCACCAAGCCACCCCTGCCTGAATTTGAGCTTACAATTGAGCACCGCCATGTTGCAGATCCAAATTTGTCGAGAATCAACTTTGCCCGATCCAGTTCTCGCTTAACTCCTGGTGACCAGCTCTTTAGCTGCCCCACTTCTTGAAACATCTCTCAAAGACCTTTGGTGACCAGCTTTTTCAGCTTGCACCTACGTTGGAGGAAGTTGCCCTTGCACCCTACTCCCTACTCAAGCCCTGACTTTCACCTATCCCAGTCCCATCTCCCACATTCCATCATTCCAATTGTGGACTCCCCTCTACACCAACCACTCCAACCATTCTCACACCAACAATTTCACCCTCCAATGCCTGTGCTTTAGAGGAGTTAGCAGATTTTATTGCCCCATCCCCTGACTCCTCTGCTCCAAAGCCCTCAAGTTCCCCGCCCATCACCCCACACACCGAGACCTCCCTACACCAACCTCGAGCCCTTCACTACAGAGGCCTACTCTTCTTTAATGGGTTCTATTTTTGAAACCATGGAACTAGACCCCACCCCTATACCGCCTCCTCCTCCCTTCACCCACTTTCCAACCTCCCCTTTACACCATTGCACCTCCTCCTCCACCTCAGCTTGTCCCGGTCTCCACTATGCCCACCTCTCCCACACCGCATCCATTACCCAAATCCTTACCTACCACCAATCCATCCAAGCCCAACTTCAAATCAACAGACAATCACCAGAACCATGGAACCGCTCCATACCTTAGCTTCCACATCCCAAACAACCACCATTACCCTGACCTATTTTTCTTCCTGTGCCACCCAAAGCGGATCCAGAGGTAATATTGGTTGATCTGCCCACCCCACCACTACTACCAGCAAAGACATACTCAAATCAAGCTCCTTGATTCCATCCTCCACCACTCCCCATTTTCTCCGAGCAAGCCACTCAGAGAGACCTTTGTCCCCTTTCTAGCCACTTCTCCACCCCCTACCACAATTTGGGCAACCTTTAGTCCCCTACCATTCCATTCCTCCCCGATATGCCACCCTCATCAAAGCCATGGAAAATAACCCTTATATCCGAGAGATGTTCAAAAGGGCTAGCTGATTTGCAAGCTTACATCCGCACTCTATAAAAACCAAATCGGAAGTTAGAGATTTTTATGAAATTTGAAAGAGATAAAATGCGGGACCTTTGGGTCAAACATTTCTGGTGAGGATGAGCAACACAAGGTGTCCATGTTGCAAGCCCAATTGGATCAAGAAAATTGAAGACCACTAGCCTCACCAAACACCTTGGCCTCATCGAAAGATCAAATTTGAGGAGTATCGAGCTACAAAACACCATTCCAGGAGAAAGCTCAATCAAGTTCAGACTCAACACCGACTCTAGCTCGATTCGACGGACTCAGCCGAGCCACCTGAACCAACCTATGATACAGATTTTGACCCCAGTTATTAGCTCTCCTTGTACTTTTTGTGTTATAAAGTTGTAATAGAAAATTCTGTTTTGTGTATACTACTGTGCATTTCTGTCTGTCTTCTTGCCATCATTACTTTTGTTGTTTTTCTTTCTTATATTTTTCCTCTGTTTTGGACCAGTGTGGACCCTGCTCCCCTTTGGTTTGGGGGTATGGCAGGTATGCCAATAGAATAAGTAAGTTAATGCTACATGACTTATGATCAGTAAAACTTTTGAAAATGAAGTCATTTCACACCTGTTGTTTTGAAAAATGAGGAAGTTAAAACTTTTTAAAATGAATTTCTACTGTAATTCTAAAGACTTTCATGAAGTAAATGTCAGGAAATTTCCAAAAGAAAATTGATGTTTTAGTAAACCTAAAATGAAGGAAAACAGTGAAGATATACCTCAAGAAGTTGATATAAAACCACACCCGGAGGTTTGGGCTAAATGTATTCTTTGGAGGTATGCTTTGGCAATCTTTTCTGCTTTTGGGACTATGTGAATCTGCTTACTTACACTAGAAGTTACACATATCCAAATTGAAATATTTTGATAGCACTCATGATATTAAAGACATGATGTAAGGCCTCCTTTTGAACAGTTTGAACCTTACAAAGCCCCACCTTTTAAAGCGCCTTGATACACACGGTTGAGTCAGTATAAATCGATGAATCCTTTGAAATCTCATCCAATAAACCTCATTAGTTTCATTTAGCCTAACCCTACCCCGAGAAGTCAGAAGAGAAAGGGAAGAAAGCTGAGGGAAGGCGAATTGAGTAACAATTTAATAGCAAAAGTAGGGTGAAAGTTGAAGGCAATGATGAAACAGCAAAGGGAATGTGGCATGCAAAAGGTGCTAATTGAAAAAAAGAAAAATATTTGAGCAAAACAAAAGAAAGAAGGCATTTTCATTGGAAGTTTGAAAAAGAAAGAGAAAAAGATGGCCACTTTGGCTCTGGAAATTCAAAAGAAGAAGATGAAACTATGTTGAAGAAAAGTGGGTTTGCATATAACCTCCTGACCTTGACTGACTTCTCAAATATGAACACCTTTCCAACCCTTTTTAGAGATTCCACCCATCAGCCACAATCAAACCCAAGTAAAAGTCCTTACTGATCATTGATGGATTGAGCTATCACATGGAGATAAGAATTTGTGTAATCTATGGTAAAAGGAGCAGTGAATTTATAACTAAAAGCAATGCCTATGCTCCTACTTACAGTCCTATTTGAGGACTGTAACTGCTCTTGAGCTGTGTGAAATAGTACAACCCTCTCATTTACTTATTGAGTGAAAATCCTGGTGAGAATTGGGTTTAAAATCAACTGATTAGAGCAACATCGAAGCTGGATTCCTAAATCAAAGGCTAGTTGTTCGTAAATTTTCCCTGTAAATGGCCTCTGACATAAATCGACTGAGTAGAAACAAGAATTACTGCAGAATTTTAGTTTTAAACTGATAGCTTTCTTGAAAAACCTTCTTACAAAATAACCGATGCAAGTGCGAATAATCAATTGAGGAAAGTGGCTGTAACAGAACTGCAGTGATCTAAACTAACTTATTGAAGAAGTTTGTGGGTACCTTCACTGAAAACCCTCAAAAGTGGCTCTTTACTTTGTTTTTTTTTTTTTTTTTTTCTTTTTTTTTTTCTTTTCTTTGCTCAGGGACTAGCAAAGCTTAGGTTTGGGGGTGTGTTGGCAAGTGAAAAATACCATTTTTCACCCCTAAACTTAAGTCTTGATAGACCTTTGAGAGAACTAAATAAGTGTTTTAAGTGCCTATGTTGCAGCTAACAATAAAGACAGGCTTAACCATAAAAGCAGCTTAAAAGTGCCAAAAAGATGACAATCCATGTCAGTCCAAAGAAAGGAAGTGAAGAAACAACCTCATCAGCTGTTGAAAGGTCTAAAGTAAAGAGGCAAAGACCTGTAAGAGAAGCAGGGAACAATTCGAACAGAGAAATGCACTCTGAGTTCTTTTAAAGAACACGCACTTTTGTAAAGAACCTTGAACTTCTGCGAAAAGGACTAAAACTCGAGTAGCTTTGAAGAGCATCTGAACTCCTCGAAGAGAAGATTGAACTTTGCGAAAAGGAGAAAACACACTTCGAAGAGAAGATTGAACTTTGCGAAAAGGAGAAAACACAATTCGAAGAGAGATTGAACATTGCGAAAAGAGCTTCAGAAGTCACAGCACTTTGCGAAAAGGTATTTTGGAGATTCGCAGCTTTAACAAGGGCAATTCAGTAATCTATTGAACGCATCCCAATGCGTTTTAAAACCTAGGGACATTCCAGAGGGTTCTAAGCATAAAGTGAAGGAATATTCCACCCCACGTGAGCACCTAGAGAGGGAATAACTTGGCGGGAACTTCTAGAAACTCTAACAAACTTTCAAAATGCATAACAGAATTGATGCCTTTTTCACCTAATTGGCTGAAGTAGATCGAGGAATTCTGATTGGCCAGAATAGATCTCGATCCCCATGCTCGACTACCATTGGTCAATACAGATCTGAGAACCTCTGATTGGTTGATACACATCTGAGCTGGACCTGGGGAAAGCTATAAATTGACGAAGCATTTGCCTAATTGGGGCATCCAGATTTTGAGTTTCATTTCTAATCCCCCATTTCCCAGCCAGACAGCTTGTCTGCAATCCTTTTAATAGCCTACTTTGTACTTGCATTTGAGAGCTGTGAGATACTGCTATAACTCAAAGGAGAGTTTGCATCCACGATCAAAATCGAGAGTCATAAGTTAAGCCATGTCAGAATTGTAAGGATGAATTTTAAAAGGTTGCTGTAAACTATGCATTCTCCATTGGACTCATGTCAAGGGTTCCCTCTGATCTCCTTAGTACATTAGACTCCTTTAGATTCATTGTTGTGCATGCAATTTCCCTTGATTCATTAATCCTGTAAAAATTAGTGTTGGTAACCTAGTCTCTTACAACATTTGTAGTGATGTTTATTGTTCTGAATTGAGGATTTGGATTAAAGACTATTAGATGGTTTGTGGCCATTAAAGTGGACAGACCATAGTCATAAGCGTAAGCCTAATCCTTGAATTAGATTTATCTCTCTTACATCTGTGCTTGTAGCCAGATGAAGATTGGATTACCTCTGTTGAGCTGCAGTTATTCTCATTAGATTTCAAAGACCAAATCAGATTTAGATATTACTTCTCCATCTTTGTTTCAATCACTCCCCCAACTCGGATTTGGATCATTTAGTTTATATTTTTCTTTGTTTTTAGTTTGTTAAACGTGACAAATTCAAACCTCTCATCTTATCAGTTTTCTAGATAGGATAAGAAGCCAGATCTGGTAGCTCAGATCTGGAGGTTTTTCTTACATTTTAGACAAATTCTCTATGGACGATCTTTCACTCACTTACTTTTAAAACTTGCTACAATTGGCCCTGATCTTGCAGGCTAATTCTCTTCTAACTGTGCTGATATTTCTTTATTTGTTTATATAGTATAGAGCCACTGTAATTTAGCAGCTATAAATCTGTTTTCAAAACTCACATAAATCAAGCACACTAAGAAGCAACAACAGCTACCTAGCGAAGCTCTGAACCTAAACTTCCATCTCTTCAGCAGAGGACCTTCTGGGAATTTCTAGTGATTAGGGTACGCACTCCCATGCTCAAATCTCCATGCACGTGCCTCGAGGTATCCAAGGATCATTGTTAGGCTACGTGGCATCGTTAAAATTAGGGTTTCCTAACCCTAATGCGCCGCCACCCCACTGCTATATAAACCCATACCTAGCTTAGGTTTAGGTATCTGGGAACACACCTCTGATCGTTTTTCTTTTCTCTTTCTTTTTAGCTGTAAGTAATTTTCTTTTTCTCTTTTCCTTCTCTCCATAGTCCAGCACTTGCTGGCTATTTCTCTGTATGTATTTTGAACTAGATTAATGGAAGTTCTGTAATAGGATCTGTACTTTATAGGATTTGTGATTGTGTGTGAGATGCTCTGTGCAAGGCTGCTGCCTTGTGATCCGCCATTGCTTTGGCTGTGTTTCAAAGTAATGGAGGACTGATTCTAAGGGCCATTTAGATCCAAGTGACCTGTGTGTCTGGGCTATCATGGTCCTACAGGCTTAGCTCCACCACAGGACCCACTAGATCTTTAATCCCCATGGGAGCTTGAGCTGGTAGCCTTGTGACCATGGTGGTAGCAGTGATATTCTTGTTTTGTTTTGGGCTCCATGAGGAGGATAACCTCTGGGATAGTCTCTGACCATTTAAGTGGATAGATTATAGCCTTAGGGTGATTTCTAATCCACCGATCCAAGATGGATCCTTCTTCTTTACACCTGAGCTTGTAGAAGCCTGGTGAGAGATTGTACAGAGGCAGACTCCCCTATATTTGTATAGATCCGCCATCAGATGTTGGATCTGATCTGGTTATAGAGATTGTAGGCTGGTGACTGGACCATTGCAGCCTCACTCAAGCAATGCATAGCTAGATCAAAGTTTGTACTCAATCTCTTATTGGTTCTATGTGTCTAGGCTATCATGGTCCTATACAGCCTTAGCCCCACATATAGTGCTTTAGAGATTGAGGTTCCCTATGGATTCTTGAGCTGGTAGCTTGGATGAAATAGTTCCCGTAATGATTTACTTATTGTGTTTTGACCCATCCCTGGATAGTGGCTCCCCTATGGGATAATCTGTGACCATTTGAGTGGACAGGTTATAACCTTAAGGTGGAATCATGGCAGAGTGATGGGTTGGATCCTTTCTCCTCAGTGGTGATAATGTAGCCCCTGGACAGGATTTCTATAATATCAGATCTGAATCTAAGTTACAAAACTTCTCTGATCTTGGGTCAATAACATACTTCTCACCCTTTTATATTTATTTTCCACACTCCATCCATCCTCTCAACCCTTTCTGTAGTTTAGACATTAGAATACTTAGAATAAGTGACCTTAAACTCCCCTCCTTTTAGGACTGCCAGATCTGTAGTTGGGACAAACTCTATGGGACAAAACTCTTACTTATCAAAACTTGCTACAATGGACCCTGTATCTTGCAGGTCTAGGATTTCTTAGTTGTGCTGATTCCATCCCCTGTTTTACTCTTTCTTTGATTTTTAAATGACTTTCACCACCAACCAATAAAGTAAGCACACACTCAGAAATCTGCCAACACTATCCATAGAGGTTATCCTCACCACAGGGGTCTGAGAAGGAACATGTAAACTGCTGCTGCCACCATGGTCCTAGGGCTACAAGCTTAAGCTTCCACGGGCCTTGCAATCAGCTCAAATCCCAAATGTATGCTATAGCCTGAACAAAACTATGTGCAAATAGGAAAATAATTGATTGAATGAATATTTAAAGTACAAATTCCATTAATCAAAATTACCTACAATGCAATTTCTCAAGGCAGCAGCCTTATGCACAATAGCTCTTTATAGAATCCCAAAGATTACAAGACCCATACAAAACTAAATAAAACTACACTTAATTGTTTACAGAGGATTTAGCCAGCAAGTGTTAGGCTAAGAGAGAAGAAAAATGAGAAAATGAAATGATGAAACCCTAACCCTCGCCTGCTCGAGCTCACCACAAACAGAGGTTGAAGAAGAGATGATAATTCTAAGTTACAACTACAACTTATATACTCAGTCCTTAATGCCTTGGCTCAGAGAAGCATAAACCCTAATTTCTCTAGTAGATGTGGTAGTGTTACAACCCTTAGATGCCTTCGGATGTGTGCCCTAGACCTAAGAAAATCCCTAAAAGGTCCCTGGAGTTAAGACTGAGAAGTGGAGAGCCCGAGCTTCGTGTGGCTGCCTTCTGCATATTAAATCTTTCACGTGATTTGCAGAGTCCTCATGGGGTAAGATTTTGGCTTGGGAGGCCCCTGCCTCGCATAGTAGATCTTCAAATGGTCGCGCAACTACTTTGCACTGCAATTCTATTGTGAGGATGAGTTTTACTGCTTGGCTTGCTCGCACAGTAGGGCTTTAGAAGTTTTCTTTCGCGAGGTACTCACGCAGTAGATCTCCGCTCTTGCTCGGCTATTTATCAGATGAATGCCACAACTCGCTAGGTAGAGGGGGTAGCTTTGAAGCGCGTGAGAGTTGCCCGAGGGAATTTTTGGGCATCTGTCTCCTCCTTAACCATTGAGGACTTCGTGAGATTCCTATCATTCTTTATGCATATTGGCCTCGCGAGATTGTGCACAAGTTAATGTAAGCCTTGATCCTCGCGAGAACTTTATGAGCTGGGATTCGAAAGGGTTACTGCATGACTACATTGCGAGCTCTCTTGAGCTACACATTTTAGCTGTGCGAGATAACTTCTACTACAGCTTTAGCCACACAAGGCAGCACCTCAACGGTGAGAGATAGCTCATTTGCTATTCTGCTGCTATGTAGCTACTGCTGTTTTAGCTCTCTCCAGTCACACCTATGCTTCTCTCATCTGCTAGACTTTCTGGGTCTATTATGACATGCAAAATAGTCACCATGGTGTGTGCCACTAGTGTTCCATCAATCTCTGGCTCAGTTGTCATCCTTTCCTTGAATTAACTTTCTTCTTGGCACCAAAGGCATGGACTTTGTGTTAAGCTGCACAAGTTATTACTAATCTACAAAATAAGCTAAACAAGAATTATTAGTCAGCTTCAAGGTCCAGCAAAGGCTAGGTTAAGAGGTGAAAATTGGTACTTTTTAGTGAATAACAACTTTTCAATGAATCAGTTAACAAAATGTAACTTTATCAAGTCAGTTATCAATACACAGGGCATTAGTTCACCTTTGATTAGAATGTGAGAAATTTGAACAAATGATATGTACAGACATTTAATCATTATAACTTTTATATGTATGCACATCATTTCCAATTAGCTTACAACAAGAGAAACAACACATGTATATCAGTATTGAGCTCATCATCAATTCAAAAATTAGGTTTTAGGCAAGGCCCAATACATTCAATAACAAAACCAATGCTTACCAGGGCAATCTCTTATAAAGAACTTTGAAGGTTTTTACTCTCACAAGATCAAGAGCAGTTACAACCCCTAAATTGGTCTGCAACCATGAGCCTAAGCTCCTAAATTCTGACATCATTGGCTAATCCTCATCATAGATTGAACAACTCCTCATCTCCACATAACAACTCATTCAACTTAGGATCAGAAGGTCTTATGACTGGGTTGTAATGTGGCTTATGGGTGTAGGTTATAAAGAATGGAAGAGTGAAAAGGATGAAAAATTGAGAAATCAACAGGTGAAGGAGGTGATTCATGACTTCACCTTCTTTAGTTCAGCACATTTAATCTTCTTTGACATTTTTCAAACTTGAAGTGGCCAGCTTTTCCTCTTATTTTTACTTTTTCCAATGAAATTTCCTCTTGACTCCTCTCTCTTCCTTGTCATTATTCTTTTTTTTTTCTTTTAGATAAATTTTTCTTTTCTTTTTGTTTTTGTTTTTTCAAAATGCCATCCTCTTCCCAGCTGCTACATTGCTATCCTCCTTTTGTGTTTCTTCTCCATTCGCCAAATATTAACCCTAGCTTATCCATCTTCAACTCCTCCTTTACCTTTTGAATTCTCAGAGTGGGAAAGGGTTGAGTCAGGTTTACAAGTTTAGGTGCAAGTACTCAGGTGTATTTTGAAAAAAACTAGAAATTAAGGCTCAAAAGGTGTATGCACAAGGGCAATTTTCTAAGTTTGGTATCTTAAAGCTCAAACTGTCCAAGAGAATGCCTTGATCCTTTCCTAAATGTCATGGATATTGTCAGTTGTTTCAACTTGGAGATGCCTAACTTCTAGTGAGGACATTGACTCAGCTAGTCCTTAGGGCAAAAAGAATTGCCTCAGTCACTCCTCAAAGAGAAATTTTTTTTTGTAGGCCTAAATCTCACTAGGTATGGTCTTCCATTGAACTCTTAGGCATGCCCTTACCTTTTTATCTCTTTAATGGATCACTAAGTACTAGCACAAGTGAGTTTTTTTAGTGTTCACCTCATGGAAATGTTAAAATTTAAAAGTTTATAATACCTACAAGTCTGTAAAATTTTTAAATTTCACATTTTTAATGTTTCTTAGGTGATCACAGCTCTATATCTATCTCACTCACTTGATTCTACTGCACTTAAGTTAACTACATCATTGGCAAACCTTGCCACACCCCCAAACCTATGAGGAGCAGTGTCCTCACTGATTCAAAAATAAAGGGCATGTGCAGCAGGTTATCATACACAAAATCAATCCCAAAATAAAGCAAGTAGTAGAATCAAACAAAGCATACACAAACAATTAAAATAAAAAGATATAAAATGAACCACACAAACTACACCAATAAGAAATTTCATTTATAACACAGAAATTTATACAATGCAAAGGATAATAACTACAAAAAGATTATACAAAAACATCCTAACTAATGATATGTGCATATCTAATCATCTGAATCTTCTGCTACATCAGGTGGGTCTTGGATTCCTTTTCCTTTGTCTATCTTCGTAGCAGTAGCAGTGGATTTTAACCTTTTAGAAGTAGTTTTTCTTGATCTGGAGGTGCTTTTCTTGTTGGGAGTGGGCTCTGGCTTTGAAGCAGGCTCCTGGATCTTGATTCCAGGCTTAATTTTTCTAGGCTCCTTGGGTTTAAGGGTGATTTCCTTTTGAGGTACATCTGGGTTTAATTGCTTGGAAACAACTTCTACTAACTCTCGGTCACTATTTACAGTTAAGGTCCTCTGCAATGCTACAATAGTCACAACATAGTCATAAGTTTTGTCCTCCACTAATCTCAAGTATGTCTGAAATTTCTTGATGACATCCTCCATCCCCTCAGCCTTATTATTTTCTTGATTGTATTAGATCATTATCTCCCTCCAATCCTACTTGATTCTCTTCTTCTCTAACTTGTGGGCTAGCAACACTGATTTTAATTTATGAAGGAGGGGTTGCCTCACTGATGTTCTGAGGTCAGCCATTCCCCTAACCACATCCCTCTTGATGTCAGCATTTTTCTTTATGGCTTGAAGGAGGGTGTAGTATGGAGGCCTAGGGTTGAAAGAGGTTGGTAATATGGGCTACTCAGCACTGGAGAAAGGGCCAGCTAGCAAGGGAGAGGGGATGGATGATAGCATGGGTAGGGTAGAGGTAGAGGGTATGGGCTGGGGGACTTCAAGGGCAGGTTCAAGGTTTGTTTGAGTGGAGGCATTGGTAAAGGTAGTGGCAGGGATTTCTAGGATAAGTTCAATGAGTGCAGCAACAGGGGAGGTTACAGCTGAGGTTATGGGTTGGGGAGAAGGGGTGGAGTGGGTAAATACGTGGGTGTAGGGATAGGAGGTTGTTGTGATGGTTGGGTAGGGATAGTTGTGGTGTCAAGAATTGGGATGATTTGGGATATATATGTGGGTTAGGGCTCTGTGTGGGCTTTGGTTAATTTTCTTTTCATTTTATAGGTGGTCTTCACAGGTGGGCTAGGGTGAGTTGGGAAAGTAGGCAAGGGTATAAGTATGGGTAAGGTCACAGTAGGTATGGTGTGTGGTAATGAGGTTAAGGTGGCTGAGGTTTAAATTGGCTGAGGTAAGGATGGTGGAACTATGGGGGGTTGTGAGGCTGGGGTTGAGGTAGTAGGTGCAAGGGTTATGGGTGTAGCTAGAGGTGAGGGTATGGTAGTGGTTATGGGTATGGATGATGAGGCAAAGGTTTGAGTGCAGGTTGGCACACTTGAGATGGCTGCCTCAAGTATAGGGATATGGATGGAAGGATTGGCTGGCATAGCAAAGGTTGAAGTAGTGGCGCAGATGTAGGGGTTGCTGAGGTAGCAGCAGCAACAACTGCTTCTTGATTAGTGGGGGCTGCTAGAGCTAATAGCTCCTCCTTTTTTTTTTCTCTATCAAAGTACCACTGATCCCCCATTATTTCTTTCCACATTTTATGGGGGCCAAGGTAATTGTCACCTCATCCATTTGAAATGGGTATCCTCCAAGCTTCAACAAGGCCGTAATAAGCTGGCAATGGGAGAGTGAGTGAGGATTCTTCTTTGTCTTCACCTTCTCGTGAATATCTTTCATCCCCTCAAAAATTAATTTGACAACATCTAAGTAGTAGTTCATATGGAATGAGTAGAGTGTATCTGCAATGGGAGACCTCCTCTCCTGCTCATGGCCAGATCAATAGATAGTTGCCCTCACCAACCCATCCATAAATTTGAGGTTGGAGTGCATATCTCTCTTCCTGATGGACACCCCTGATGTAGTGATCCCTCTAGTCAACTCCTTTGTAATTTTGGGGATGGTGGCTATCAAAGAAGGGCCTAACCCACACTCAGGGCTGTACTTGGCTGATATCCCAAGTATTTTAGCTATGGCTGCCTGATTGAGCAGCATCTCAAACTTTTCTATTAACACTAGCAATGTTGGGTTCCCATCATCCCCAGTCTTTACTCTAATATTCTGATAAAATAACTGCACTAATTTTGGGAAGACTAGCTGAATTGGGGGCCTTAATAGGGGCAGCCGAGTGGTTTTGGTTTGGTATTCAATGGAGGCTAATGTCTCAGGTAGGTCCTCAAAGAAAACCTTATAAAAAATTATCACTACCTCTAGTTTATATAGAATGAGTAGAGTGCATCCGCAATGGGAGACCTCTCCAACTCATGGCCAAAGCAATAGAACGTTTTGCTCAGCAACCCATCCATAAATTTGAGGTTGGGGTGCATATCTCTCTTCCTAATGGACACCCCTGATGCAGTGATCCCTCTAGTTAGCTCCTTTGCAATTTCTGGGATGGTGGCTGTCAAAGGAGGGCCCAAGTCACACTCAGGGCTGTACTTGGCTGGTATCCCCAGTATCTTAGCTATTGCAGATTAGTTGAAGAACATCTCAAACTTGTCTATTACTACCAGCAATGCTGGGTTCCCATCATCCCCAGTCTTCACTCTAATATTTTGATACAATAACTATAGTAATCTAGGGAAGACTAGCTACATTGCGGGCTTTAATAGAGGCAATATAGTGGCTTTGGTTAGGTATTCAATGGAGGCTGATGTCTTAGGTAGGTCCTCAAAGAACACCTTAGAAAAAATTGTCACTGCCTCCAGTTTAATTGTTGTCACAAATTCAGAGGGGACCCTGAGGTACTCATTATCTTCTTCCTTTTCAGGGTCAACCTCAGGGACCTCATGGACCGCAACCGTGCCCTTTTTATGCTTTTTCATGGATTTTCAAGGCCTCTGGTAGGTGGGTGCTCTCTGGCCCTCTTCTTAGGAGCAGATTTCTTTTTGGCATGGGCATCAGTGGCCACACCCTTGGCTTTTCTCACAGGGGCTGCCCTCTTCTCATTGTGCTCCATTTGAGGCTCCACAGCCTGAGAAGGAACCTCAGAGGTCTTCACTGTGGAGGCCTCTACAATCCTTACTAATTTACGAGTTGCTCCAGGGCTGTCAGTATGTGGAGAGTTTAGCATTGTAGCCAATGTGTCTATGAACTTTGAACTTTTGGCCATGGCTACTCGATCCTTAAAAATTAGGGCTTTAAACTGACAGATAGAGATAGCTCACACTTTAATGGAGGTAACGCCCACAAATCCCTCACCTCTTAACTCTAAAATAGTAGCAAATGAAATCAAATAAGAGAGTGAGAGATCTTACCAACAATTTGCTAGGGTTCCACCTCACACGTTGCACAATGGTTCAAATCCCTCCAAATCGAGTTCACAGTGACCAGGAGATGATGCGCAAAACAATTCTAGGAGGAAACTAGCTGAGGTGGAGTAGATTAGGCTAAAGAGAAGAAAGAAGGGAGAGAGAAGCTTGGTCTTGCTCTGTGGAGGCTAGGATGAAGAGATAGAATGGAGGAAATGGCAAAAATTGCAGGGTTTAATAGTGTGATCATGTGCCTCGCACGACTGTCGCCAGGTACTCGTGGGGTTCATTTCTTGCGCACTAAAAATTCAATCTCACGAGGAGTGCTATCGAGAAGAAGAAAGTTGCCTCGCAAGGATAGATTTAGAGGCTCTATGTACCTCGCGAGGTCATTCGCAGAGCTGAATTTGAGCCTTAATGTGTGAAGCAGTTTTGCATCCCTCGCGTATCTAGAGTAGCAAGGCTTCGCAAGGTTTAAAATGTGTGAATGCTATTCTTTGTGCAGTTCTATATTACGGCCAAGATAGAGCCTCGTGAGGCTCACTATCAGGCTTCAGCAGCTACCTTTTGCTCGCGAAGCTCTCGAGTGGTACAAAACTGCCATCAGAACTCCGTGAGAAAGCTTACTACTGGCTCGCGAATGTGGAAATGAAGCCCTATAGCCTCACGAGAAAGCAACACTTAACATTTTTCTCAGTGTTGCACATTGGCCAGTGCATCCACACTGACATGCACCTATCCATTGTGCCTCAGCACCAACCCCTTCAGATGTACTCCATTTCATCATACTAAGTGTATGCCCATCACCAACATGTGTACATCATAAATTTAGAATGCTAAAGAGATTCATTTAAATCAGATTCTTGACCATTACAAGGACAACTCCTCAACCATAGCAGCAACGGTCATGCACATCAACCTCAAGTTTATGCACATTAAATTTAGATGGCAAATATGCACATAACATTTTCAACACACAATTCAAAACAACAAAATAAAATAGACAAATCAACATCACACTAAAAACACTACTTGACAGATTTTTAAGCAAAACAAAACAAAACAAAATTTTCAACACATATGGTATACATTTTACAAAGTCCTGGATCACTAAGCAATGGGAGGTTCATGTAGGTGAATGGTCTGAGGAGGCTCCACTGAATTTTCTACACAAATTTTTAGCCTTTGACCATTCACTTTCATGATCTTCCCAGACATAGGATCCAAGATCTCCATAGCACCAGATGGGGTGGCATGGATGCCAGTGTAAGGTCCATCCCATATGGATTATAACTTTCCTAGAAAGAACTTTAATTTGGAGTTAAAGAGCCAAACCTTAGTACCAACATTGAAGTCCTTCCTCATTAATTTCCTGTCAAAGAATGCCTTTGATCTCTCCTTGTAAATTCAGGCATTTGCATAAGCTTCTAGTCTCAATTCATCAAGCTCTGACATTTGCAATTTTCTGTGAGAAACAGTAGTAGTTAGATCAAAATTTAGTATTTTGATAGCCCAATAGGCTCGGTGCTCGAACTCTACTGTTAGGTGGCAGGCCTTGCCATAAACTAGCCTAAATGGGGGCATGCCTATAGGGGTCTTATAGGTTGTCCTATAAACCCACAAAGCATCATTCAGCTTTTGTGTCCAATCCTTTCTATCTGTCCTCACAGTCTTCTCAAAGATATGCTTGATCTCCCTATTAGAAGGTCCACTAGTTTGTGGGTGGTTGGGAGTTGCAATTCTGTGTAACAGAATACTTTTTCAGGAGGTTCTCAAAAGGCCTACTATAGAAATGACTCCCTCCATCACTAATGATAGGTCTGAGGGTGCCAAATCTTTAGAAGATATTGTCCTTCAAAAATATGAGGATAACTGTGTGGCCATTTATCCTTGTGGCTATGACTTCCACCCATTTGGGCACATAGTCCACTGCCAGAAGTATGAAATTGAAACCCATAGAAGGAGGAAAGGGGCCCATAAAATCAATGCCCCATATGTCAAAAAGTTCTACCACAAGGATGGACTGCAATGGCATTGAATCTTTTTTGGAAATGCCTCCCAAGATTTGACATCTCTCATAGGCTTTGCAATATATGCATGCATCTTTGAACAAAGAAAGCCAATAAAAACCACATTGCAGTATTTTTGCTGCAGTCTTTTTACCACTAAAGTGACCTCCACAGACTTGCTCATGGCACATAGAAAGAATGTTGTGAAACTCACTTTCAGACACATATCTCCTAACAACCAGATCTGTACAAATCTTATAAAGGTATGATCATCCCATAGAAAATGTTTGACCTGAGAGAAAAATAGGTCATTGTCCATCTTAGACCAGTGAGGGGGGATCTTACCAACAACAAGAAAATTCAGAATGTGTGCAAACCAGGGCACACTAGACAGCATAGTAAATACCAACTCATTAGGGAATAACTCATTGACAAGTATTGTTGCACATTCTTCCAAAATAATTCTAGAGAGGTGGTCAGCCACCACATTCTCAACTCCCTTTTTATCCTTGATCTCAAGGTCAAACTCCTGTAAAGGAGGATGCATCTGATCAGCCTTGGTTTGGTATCCTTCTTAGCCAATAGGTATTTTAGGGCTGAGTGATCAGTAAAAATAAAAGTTTTTGACCCAAGCAAGTAGGGTCTAAACTTGTCCACAACAAATACCACAGCAAGCAGCTCCTTCTTAGTAGTGGCATAATTGAGTTGAGCTTCAGCTAGTATTTTACTTGCATAATAAATCACTGCAGGCAACTTATCTCTTCTCTGTCCTAAGACTGTACCGATGGCCAAATCTGATGCATCACACATCAGTTCAAAGGGGAGTGACTAATCTGGGGCCTGGATTATAGGAGCAGTGGTAAGACACTTTCTTAAGACCTCAAAGGCCTCAAGGTACTTAGGAAGAAATTCAAATGACACATCCTGACACAGCAGGTGGCACAATGGCTTGGCAATTTTACTGAAGTACTTAATGAACCTCCTGTAAAACTAGGATGGCCTAAAAATGATCTGATTTACTTGACAGTCCTGGTTGGGGGTAGGTGTGAAATCAAGTTCACTTTAGCCTTGTCAACCTTAATTCCTCTATGAGAGACTACATGGCCTAACACAATCCCTTATCTCACCATAAAGTGTCCCTTTTCCTAGCTTATTACCAAATTGGCCTCCTCACATCTTTTTTAAAACTAGGTCAAGGTGACTCAAGCACTGGCTAAAGCTGTTCCCATATACTGAGAAATCATCCATGAAAATTTCTAAGAATTTTTCAATCATATCAGAAAAAATAGCATACATGCACCTCTGAAATATGGCTGGGGCATTACACAGTCCAAAAGGCATCCTCCTGTAAGCAAAGGTGCTAAAGGGACATATAAAAGTAGTTTTTTCTTGATCTTGAGGATACACAAGGATTTGGTTATACCCTGAGTATCCATCAAGAAAGTAGTAGAATTCCTTCCCAGCTAACTTATCTAAAATTTTGTCAATGAAAGGGAAAGGGAAGTGGTCTTTCCAGGTTTTGGAGTTGAGTTTTCTGTAATCAATGCAAACTCTTTAGCCAGTGGTCTCTCTGAGTGGCATCAACTCCCCAGAATTAAAAGTAATAATTATTATGCCTGACTTTTTAGGTACCACCTGGTGGGGTGACACCCACTCTGAATCTAAAATGGGGTAAATCATCCCTGCATCCAATAATTTTACTACCTCTTTTAGGACCACCTCTTGCATGTGAGGATTAAGTTTCCTCTGCATCTCCCTATAGGGTTTTACACCCTCTTTCAAATGAATTCTATCCATACAAACTGTGGCATCAATGCCTTCAAGAACAGCTATTGTCCACCCCATTGCCTTTTTATGCTTCTTGAGAATACTCAATAATTCCTCCTCCTGCTCAGTAGTGAGAGAGGAGGAGATAATCACTGGAAGCTTATTATTTTACTGCAAGAAGGCATACTTTAATGTGTCTGGGAGTTGTTTCAGCTCCAGCTCAGGGAGACTTTCAATGGAAGGCAACAAAGGTGCCTTAGTGTTTGAGGAAGGGGCAACAATATAGGTTTCCAGCTGGAATGCTGCACTAGGCCCACAGAAGACTCAATTTTGGTGTTGTCTTCTGTCATGAGAACTTAGGCCTCCTTCTCAACCATACTCCAAATATTTTTCAGGTTCTCAGTCACATTATCCCAATCCAACAGATTGGATAATTCTTCTTCTACAAGGCCATCTAGTACATGAATTACACAGTAGTCCTCAATTTCCATCTGAGGCTGCCTTACAGCGTTGTACACATTTAATTAGGCCTTCATATTCCTAAAGGTCACCTCCATCACCCCTGACTTGCATTGAATACAAGCATTTGCAGTGGCCAAGAATGGTCTGCCAAGGATGACAGGAATTGGGGTTTTACGTTTGCAAGGGTCCATGTCTAAAACAAGTAAATCAGCAGGATAATAGAACTTGCCTACCCCCACTAAAACATCCTCCACCCACCCACAAGTCTCCTTTCAAACCTTTCAGGCAGTTGGAGCATAACTTATGTAGATTTCAGCTCCCCCAAACCTAGCTCCTCATATACAAAATATGGGAGCAGGTTCACACTGGCCCCTAAGTCAAAGAGGGCTTTACCAATGATATGATTTCCAATTATGCAGGGGATAGTAGGACCCCTGGATCCTATAATTTCTCAGGTGTGACAATGGACAGAACTGACTCAACATGCTCAACAGCAAAAACCTTTTGAGACAACTGCACCCTTGCCTTTCTTTTCTATGTGCAGAAGTCCTTCAAAAATTTAGCATAGGCAGGGACCTGTTTTATAGCATCAAGCAAGGGCAAATTGATTTTGACCTGCTTGAAGGTCTCCATCATTTCCTCTATATGAGCATTCCGCTTATCAAAAGGAGATGGGCAAGCAAGTGCATGAGGAAATGGCAGTTGTGGGACTGCTGCTACATGCCTAACCACATCATGGTTAAAATTTAATTTTGTTCTTTTTTCTTTATTTATTGTTTATTATTGGGGCTCATGTTAGGATATTTTAATCTGCTTGCTACTGACTTTATTGGAGGCAGTGATAACAATGGGGTGAATAAAAATGAATGAAAGGTGGATTGAAAATCATAGGGCAGCAAGCCTAAAATATGCACAGTCCTGCAAGATACAGGGCTTGTTGTAGCAAGTTTTGATAAGTAACAGTTTGTCCCACGGGGAGAGTTGATCTAAAACTCCAAAGGAGCCATCAATAGTAGGCTCTTCAGATCTGACTACAGATCTGGCAATCCTAAAGGGAAGGTGATTTAAGGTCACTTATTCCTACATTCTTTGGTAATCTAATGATTTAACTACAGAAAGGGTTGAGGAGAAGGGTGGAATGTGAGAAAATAAATATAAAAGCCTGAGAAGTATGCTATTAGGTGCAGATCTGATGGGTTTCATGACTCAAATTTAGATCTGCTGCTATAGAAGTCCTGTCCAATGGCTACATTATCACCACGAAGGAAGAAGAATCCAACTCATTTCTGTGCCATGATCCAATCCCTTTACGGCTATAACCTGTCCACTTAATGGTCACAGACTATCCAATTGGGGAATCACGATCCAGAGATGGGTCAGAACAAGTCCATCATTGTAAGCACTACTTCATCCAGGCTACAAGCACAAGAATCCATAGGGAACCTCAACCTCTAAAGTGTTGTGTGTGGGGCTAGGCTTGTATGGGAGCATGTTAGCCCAGACACATAGAACCAGCAAGAGTTTGAGTACAGCCTTAGGCCTTGCTGTCCACTGCTGTATAAAGACTACAGTGATCCAGTCACAAGCCTACAATCTCTATAACCAAGCCAGATCTGCCGTCTGATGGTGGGTCTATACAAATACAGGGGAGTTTGTCTCTGTACAATCTCTCACAAGGCTACAAGCACAAGTGCAGAGAAGAAGAATCTGTCTTGGCTCTGTGGATTGGCCTCACCCTAAGGCTATAACCTGTCCACTTAATTGGTCACAGACTATCCTAGAGGCTATCCTCCTCACAAAGGACCAAAATAGAACAAGAACACTGCTGTCACCACCATGTTCATAAGGCTGCAAGCACAAGTTCCCGTGGGGATTTCAGATGTAGTGGATCCTGTGGTGGGGCTAGGCTTGTATGGGAGCATGTTAGCCCAGATACACAGGTCACTTGGATCTAAATTGGTCTCTAAAAGCAGTCCTCCATTGATCTTAATGCAACCTATCAATGGAGGATCTCGAGGCAGCAGCCTTATACAGAGCAACTCAATCTCAAACTTCAATTTCATACATGTAAAACACTTAATCATGAAATTCCATTTAATCTAATCCAAATAAACATACAGAGGCATAGCCAGCAATGGAAGGACTATGGAGAGAAGAAAAAGTAAAAAGAAATCTACCTAAACCTTACTAGAAGTCTACAGCTACTGCAAGAAGAAAATTAATAGAATTCTGTTCTAAGGGAGAAAAGCCCCCTAAGCCTAAACCAGGCTTAGGTTTATATAGCAGTCAGCTTGGCGACGCATTAGGGTTAGGAAACCCTAATCTTAATGATGCCACTTGGCCTAATACTGTTCCTTGAATGCCTCAGGATGTGTGCATAGGAATTAAAGCATTAGAAAGCGTGCCCTAATTGCTAGAAGTCCCCAGAATGTCCTCTACAGAAGTGGGGGAGAGTTAGAGTTCAGAGCCTCGCCAGGTAGCATTGGTTTCCAAGACTGTCGCGTGGTAGCACAGTCTTCGCGAGATTGGATCAACTTGAAATTCTAGCCGTCACAGGATCATCCTAGTTGCAGTTGAAGCAGTCGCGCGATAGAGCATTGAATCCTCACTAGATTGCTCCGGTCCTCGTGGGATTGCGCTTTCCTTCTGAATGGCGTGAGAATCGCGTGAGCAGTTTGATTCTCAATGGATCTTCGTGGGGATCCTCGTGAGGACGTGCTATGCATTGATCTCTGAACTGTGTGAGAGGTTTTCTGAAGTTTTGCACTCTGCGGCCACTGCGCGATAATTGCGTGCAGAAATACCTGAAGCTCTCTCTCCTCAACTGATCTGAGTGAACTGAGCGAGGCTTGAGACCTGCTTTCTAAAGCTGCGCGAGACTGCGCAAGCATTTATATTTGAGCTCCGCGAGACCTATGCGAGGTGTGATTCTGCAGCTCTTCTGTCACTGAACTGCACAAGAGCGGCGTGGGCAGTTGGTGTGAAGCCTTGGTAACTCGCGAGGACTGTGCGAGGCTTAACTTTTGAATCCTTTGAAGCTTGTGAAAGCTGCGCGTGGTTCAATTCTTATCTGGATTCATCTTTCATCCTTCTGAGGGGCTTCTGGGCACAAGTGGGCTCCTTAACAGGGTTTAGGTGTTATTGTAGCTGCTGTTTATTACCTATGAAAAATGACTTAACACACATTTATTAGATGGCTAAGGGTCTAACAGAGGCTAAGTTAAGGGGGAAAAATGGTACTTTTCATGTCTTAACACATCCCCAAACCTAATCTTTGCTAGTCCCTTAGCAAAGCTACACTAAAAAAAATATACAGAAATTAAATGCCACTTTTGGAGGGAGCACAAATACATTTAGCATATGTACCAAGCCTTTTAAACCCCTAGGTGATCCCTAGGGGAGGAGTGAAGTCTCTTGAGGGTTTTCAGTGAAGATACTCACAAACTTCTCAATAAAATAGTTAACAATAGTGCAAAATTATCAAGTTAGCAGTCAAGAAACGGAGTATCAGTTCACCCTTGAATTAGTAAAAATATAGGGAATTTAAATACATTGGCTGCACAGATGTTTAAGCAACATAAACTTCACATGATAGCACAACATTTCCAATCAATTCGCAACAGGGGAAACTACACATGTGTGTCAGCACTGAGCTCATCATTAAATTAAAAATTAGGTTGTAGGTCATGCCCAATGCATTTCATATCAGACCTAAAACTCTCCAGGGCATACTTCTCATAAAGAACTTTTGAGGGTTTCATTGTCTCTCAAGCTCAAGAGCAGTTACATCCTCCAAATGGGTCTGTAAGCATGAGCATAGGCATAGCATTTAAGTTCTAGTATCATTGGCAGATTTTCACCATAGATTGGACAACTCTTTGTCTCTTCATAATAGCTCATTCAGCTTTGGATCCCAAGGGCTTTAACTGGGCTGTAATGTGGCTTATGGTTTTGGGTTATAAAAAAAATTAGACGGTTGAAAAGGGGTTTGAAATTGAGAAATCAGTGGGTGAAGGACGTGATTCATGACTTCACCTTCTTTAATTCAGCTCCTTTCATCTTCTTTGAAATCTTCAGATTTGAAGTGATCAGTTTCTCCTCTTGTTTGATTTATTTCCAATGAATGTTTCCTCTTGATTCCTTTTTTACTCCTCTTTATTATTGTTTTCTTTTCTTTCTGATGCAGTTTTCTTCTTTTTATTTCTTTTTGTTTTTGCTTTGATGAATTGTCACATTTTTCCTCAGTTGTTGCACTGCTAGAACTTCAGATAATTCTCATCCACTCATTTAATGTTGACCCTAGCTAGTCCATCTTTAGCTCTTTCTCCTTTACCTTCTAAATTCTCAGAGTGAGGGTAAGGTTAAATCAGATCCATAGGCTCAGGTACAGATACTCAGGTGTGTTTTGAAGAAAAGTAGACTTTGAAGCTCAAAGAGTGTATGAATAAGGGCAGTTGCTTTAAGGTTTGGTCTGTTTAGGCTTGTTGTCGCTCCAAGTGTGCCATAATTGTGTGCATTATGAATCAAAAATTAAAGAATTAAAGAATGCTAGGTTATATGGATGTTAACTTATGAAAGGGATATCGGCACATTGGGGCTAACACTGGCCTGCAAGATCAGGGCCAATTGTAGCAAGTTTTAAAAGTAAGTATTTCAAGATCGTCCACAGAGAAGTTTGTCTAAACTGAGAGATAAACCTCCAGATCTGTGCTACCAGATCTGGCTCTATAATTATCTAAAAAGAATAATAGATAAAAGAGAGTGTTGGATTGTGTCACATTTAACTATAAGCAAATAAAGAAAAGAACTAATTACATGATCCAGATCCGAGTTGGGGAGGTGTTTAAAATAAGACAAATGCAGAAATAATAGCTTCATGTACTTTAGCCTCTGAATTTTAATGGAGAGGGTTCAGCAGGCGATTCAATCTTCATCGGCTACCACGGATGTAAGAGAAATAAATCGAATTAAGGAATAGGTTTAGACTTATGGTTGTGATCACAGATCATCGGCTAGTCAGTGGCCTATTCTTTAGTTGAACATGAACATCATCATAAATCTTTCGCTTGAATTAGGTTACCAACGCTAATTCGCAGGGGATGATGAATTAAGGGAAGTTGGATGCGGATAAGTGAATCTAAAGAAGTCTAATGCACTAAGGTGATCATTGAACCCTCGACATGACTCCAATGGAGAAGACACAAATTCTGACAACCTTTTAAAATCCAACGTTACAATTACAGAGCACGGCTTCTTAGAGAGCCCTCGGACTTACTCGAGCTTCTCGAGAGCCCTCAGATTCTGATCTTGAATCCGAACTTGGAAGTACAAATCACTCACAATGGCTCTCAAAGGTAAACTACAAGAAGGGATTGGGGGGTTCGGATAAGCTATCCGACGGAATGAGAAACAGAGATGAAAACTCTAAAATCTGGATAACCAAATTGGGCAAATGGTTCGTCTATTTATAGTTTTCCCTAAGCCACTCGGATGTATCAACCAATCGTAATTGGATAGATCTGATCAACCAATAGGAGTCGAGCAAAGGATCGGATCATTACGGGCCAATCAGGCTGCTTGATACAGTTCGACCAATCGAGAAGCAGAGGCATCAATTACATTATGCATTTTGAAATTCTGTTTGAGCTTCTAGAAGTTCCGCCAAGTAATTTCATCTTTGGGTGTTCACATGGGTGGAATATGCCTTTGGTTCGTGCTCGAATCTTTGAATGTCCTTGGGTTTTAAAATGCATTGTAAATGCGTGTAAAGTTTCTGAAATACCTTCTGGACGAAGCAAATCCCGAATGCCATTTCGCATAGTTTAAAGGCCTTTTCGCAAAGCATTTTGGCTTCGGAGATCTTTTTCGCAAAGCATTTTGGCTTCGGAGATCTTTTCGCAAAGCATTTTGGCGGAGATCTTTTCAAAGGACTTCTCTTCTTTTCGCAGAGTGTTTTCTTCTTTTATAGCGTTCAAAGTTCTTTGCGAATAGAAGTTCTTTAATTGAACTCTAGGCTCCCATTCTTCTTTGCGAATTGACTTTTAACTTGATTTTTCCTTTGCGAATAGTAGAAGTTCTTTGAATTGAGCTTTAATTTCCATTCTTCTTCTTGGTCTTTTCTTGCTCTTTTAGGACCTTTTAGCCATTCTTTGAGGCTATTTCTTCACTCCTCTTTGAGCTTGACATGCGTTGTCGACTTTTTGATCATTTTAGGATGGTTTTGATTTGGACTGTCTTTTGGTTAGGCGCAATATGAACACTAAAGCACTTATTTAGTCCTCTCAAGGGTCTTTCAAGGCTCATGTTTAGGGGTGAAAAATGGTATTTTCACTACTTATCACACCCAAACCTAAGCTTTGCTAGTCCCCGAGCAAAGAAACATAAAAACAAAGTAAAGAGCCACTTTTGTAGGAAGCACAGTGCATTTAGCATATGCAACAAGCCTTTTCAACCCTAGGTGATCCCTAGAGGAGGAGTGAAGTCTCTGAGGTTTTCGGTGAAGGTACCTACAAACTTCTCCATGAAGCAGTTAACATCGGTGCAATATTATCAAATGAGCAATCAAGGAGGGGTTAGTTACTCTTGAATCAATGATGAAAGAAAATTTGATTATTGTTTGCACAGAATTTAAACATTTATAAACCTCATGAATGTTTCAATATTTCCAATCTGTGAGCAGTCATAGAAAATCATACAAATGTGCCATGATAGCTCATCCTATGGATAAAAATTAGGTTATAAGTCATACTTAAGGTGCTCAAGTTCCAACCCAAACACTCACGGTATACTCTCATGCTGTTTTTTGTTGAGGGGTTCATTTTCACTCAAGCTCAAGAGCGCTTACATCTCCCAAATGGATCTGTAAGCATGAGCATAGGCATGATTCTTAGGCAATGTCATCATTGACATCTCCTCACCATAGATTAGGTCACTTCTTATCTCTACATGACAGCTCACTCAACTTTGGATCACAAGGGCTTTTAATCTAGGTTTGTTTGTATGGCTTATGGAGTGAAGTTTCAAGGAAAGCGGTTTGAGCAGAGGTTTGAATTTGAGAACTCGGGAAGTGCGGAGATGGTTCATGACTCCACCTTTTTGAGTTTAGCTTCTTTCTTCTTCTTTTCGAGATTCTCACATTCACAAAGGTGATCGCTTCTTTCTTTGATCTTGCATTTTTCAACATAAGGTCCTTTTTTGCCTTTTGCTTGCAACTTTTTCACATTGTTTGTCTCTTCTTTTCTCGGTCACCATATTACCTGTTTTTGAGGTATTTTCTCTTCATTTTCTTGATGTTGCCCGAAATGGTCCATCTTGATTCTTTCTCCTTTACCTCCACGAATTCTCGGAGTGAGGGAAGGCTGAATTAGTTCCATAGGTTCGGTGCAAGTACTTTTGAGTATTTTGATGAAGAATTGTAGGATTCTGACTCAAATGGGGTACAAAGCAGGGCAGATTTTTCTTGGTTGGTTCATAGGTTCAAGCATCCAAAGAAGGCCTTGATCTTTTCCTCGGTTTCATGAGTCTGTTACTTGTTTTAATTTGGAGTTTCCTAACTTCTAGTGGATCTAATGCCTCACCAATCCTTTGAATCGAGAAAATTGCCTCACCACTCTTCAACGAGAGATGGAAAATATATGGGCTCAATTCTCCTTTGGTTATGGTTTTTCCTTGAGCTTTTAAGTATATCTTTACCTTTTTCTCTTCCTTTTGACTTACTACGTTTGATACCGATGTTTTTATGGTGTAATCATCATGGAAATGTAGAATATCGCAAGGTTTAGAATGTCTAAATTTGGCAAAGGAATTTTAAATTTTCTAGTTGTCATGATTCTAAAGTAAATTAATACATTTCCTAATTACTTAGGTGATTGCTTATATGTTAACTATTCCTAAGCGGGACTTATGCCACACCCCAAACCTAAGATGAACATTGTCCCCAATGTTCTAGACAATGAGAGACTAGGGGCAGGGTAAAAAGTAGAAAGAAAAACTACGAACAGAAAAAGTCTAAACTATATGCAGCAGGAAATAAAAATGTAAAACTGAAGATATGAGCAAGGAAATGGAAAACATGATATACAAATGCAAGAAAAATCAACAAAACAATGCTAGAACTGCTAAATAAAACCTAACAAATAGAAGGATTACTATGCAAATGAAAGGAAACTAATGCTAATAACGAGAAACAAGAAAAGCAAGGTAAGGAATTTGAATACAAAGTTGAAAAAAATAGAAAAGTGTTGATACAAAAACAGAATTTGTTAATGCAAAATAGGAAAACAAAGTTAGAAACTAACTGTACTCACGGAAAATGACGAAAATCGAAAGCGAGGACACATTAACCTAAGAAAGAAAACAAAATCAGCGATCTAAAAATAGAATTTGAAACTAAAATTCCTAAAACAGAAAATCTAATGCCAAATGATGTATCCTAAGCCCAAAGAAACAAACCCAAAAGCCTGAGATACTTATGAATCTAAGTGATTATAAAAATGATTAGCAGGAATACAGTGAAAAGCAAGATTCATAAGATTGACCCCTTTGTTGATGATGTGTATGAAAAAAAATAATGAAGCATGGGAGCACATATTAAAAACAGGGTTCACACACAGCTGAGACCCATTTATGATGAAGAAATCTCGAAGGAAAATAAAATCAGTGAGTCCATTGAATATTCAAAACAGCCTATGATCCACTACTCATTATTCTACATGATTCCTAAAAAAAAAAAAGAAAATGATCTCAGCAGGTCCAGATGGGAAAAGTGGATGCAAATTGAGAAAAACAGCCCATCCGGAAGATATCTATATATGTATATAATTTTTTTTTTTTTTTTTTTTTTTTTTTTTTTTTTTATAATTTTTTTTTTTTTTTTTTTTTTACTTGTTTTGGATCAGCCCGGGCTCAACAAGAGCCCTTATTTACTACTGCTGAGAATAATGAGAAACAACTCAGAGATTTTCTATTTGTGTTTTTATTTTCTTTTATTTTGTATTTGGTTTTGTAAAATAAAAAAAATCAGCATGCCTAAAAGACAGCAGAAATTATAACATTAAACACAACAGATCTGCTGGTTCTCAAGAATTTAAAAATAGAAAATGAGTGCAAAGGAGAAGGGGATGCAAACTCAAGCAGATCAGCCTGATCTTCTGTCACCATGGTGAGGTTTTGGTACCACAACTTTGTCATCCGTGGGTAGATTTTCTTAGGTAAAGGGGTAAGGATGGTGTTGATGGAGGCTGCCGTGAGATATCTTAAAGACAGTTCACAATCTGGTTTGGAGGAGAAAAAAGTTTCATCCACCAGTAATTCGGGGAGTATCTTCAGGGCATCAATAAAGGGATTTGGGCAAAACCAAATGGAGGGGTAGGGGAGACAGCTGAGATTCTGGGCTGGAAACATCAGGGGCAGGCTCTTCATGGCGCACTTTCTTTCCTTTCTCAGCCCTATTTGCTTTGTTCATGGATAGTTTTCTCTTTGTAGATTTTGGGGCTTTGCCTTTGGCTTTTGGGGGTGTTTTGGCTGTCTTCTTGGCGCGATCTAGGGGTTTCCTCTGTTTGGGTTTCTTTGCTTTGAACAGATCGCGCAGCTGGGCTCTACCCTTTTGATTTCTGACAAGAGAAAAAGCGCAGAAGTTTAGAATAGATGGTGGTTATTCGTGTGGAGCTCGTGAGAGAAGAGGGTGAGCTAGGGCTTTGAAAAGGGGTTTTGCTTGGGAGAGTTTTGAAAATCTTGAGAAAGTGTAGTTCGCAAAGAACTGAGCTTCAGTATGTCTATTCGAAATGGATTTGGCTCCAGAAAGATCTTTTCGCAAAGGACTTCTCCACAGATTTTCTATTCGAAAAGGAAATTTTAACTATTCGAACAGAACATGGTTCTTTTCGAGTAGTTCATTCTGACTCGAATCAATTCGAATAGAACTTTGGACTTTTCGAAAAGTACTTTTTACTTTGCGATTTGAACTTTGAAGTGTATTTACACTATGCGTACAAGAAAAAATAGACAGAAACAGCAAAAATCAGAAAAACAATGTTGTACAAACATATTATACACTTTTCTACCATCAGATTTTTGGAGATTCATGATGATAGGTGAAGGGCTCACAGGTGTTTTCAATGCATGGTTTGAGCCTCGACCATTTACCTTGAGTATTCTTCCATCCTTGGGATCTGAAATATCCACTGACTCGGGGGGAGGCCTTGATAGGTGTATGGCCCTTCCCATACGGATCTCAATTTGCCAGGAAAGAATTTAAGTTTAGAGTTGAATAACCATACCTTGGACCCCGGTATGAACTCTTTTCTCAAGATGCTCCTATCATGGAATGATTTAACCTTTTCTTTGTACAATCTGGAGCTAGTGTAGGCATCCATCCTCAGTTCTTCGATTCGGTGAGTTGAAGCTTCACGTGGTTACTGACAATTAGATCCATATTTAAAGTTTTGATTGCCCACAAGGCCTTATATTCTAATTCTACTGGTAGTTGGCATGCCTTGCAATAAGCCAGTCTAAAAGGGGACATCCCTATAGGAGTCTTGTACGCTCTTATGTATGGCCACAAAGCATCATTAAGCTTAAGGACAGTCCTTTCTGTCCTTCTTCACAGTTTTTTTTTCCAAAATGTGTTTGATCTCTCTATTTGAAATCTCCACACATCCCTTTGGTTTGTGGATGATAGGAGTGGCTACTCTGTGAGTGACAGAGTACTTTTTAATAGAGAGTCAAGCATGCATACAAAGTGGCTTCCCCATCACTAATGATGGCTGGGAATCAAATCGGAAAAAATGTGGTCTTTGAGCAATCTTAAAACCCCTATGTGATCATTGGATTTGGTAGCTATGGCCTCAATCCACTTGGAGACATAATCCTGACTACCAAGATGAAATTGTTTCCATTAGAAGGGAAAGGGCCCATAAAATCTATGCCCCAAACATCAAACAACTCAACTACGAGGATTGGCTGGGGCATTGAGTTTCTTTTGGAAATCTTGCCCGATTTTTGGCGATTCGCAAGATCTGATCTTTGGAAGGCATCTTTAAAGATTGTGGGCCAATAGAAACCGCAGAATTTTTGCACTGTTTTATTGCCTTGAAATGGCCTCCACAGGCTTTATTAATGACACATTGACAATATGCCGTGGACTTCATGGTCCGGACACACTTCGATCACTTGGTACGCACAATTCTTGAATAGATAAGGATCTTCCCAAATGAAATGTTTAACTTGTGAGAAGAAAAGATCTTTATCCATTCGATTCCAATGTTGAGGAATCATCCAATAGCCAAGAAGTTGACTATGTTTGCAAACCAAGGATCATGGGTATTGATGGCAAAAGTTGCTCATCGGAAATGATTCATTAATGGGTAAGCTATCATCCTCAGATTGAGAATTGCGGATAAGTGATCACCACCACATTCTCCACTCCTTTCTTATCCTTAATCAGTAGATCAAACTCACCGTAATAGGAGGATCCACTTGATTAATCTGGGCTTGGTATCCTTCTTAGGCAGAAGGTACTTTAGGGCGAGTGGTCAAGAACACCACAATTTGTGAACCTAAAACATAAGGCACGAATTTTTCCAATGCAAACACAATGGCGTGACTCTTTCTCGGTTGTTGTGTAGTTGAGGGGCATCTATCATGGATCTCGGCATAAGCTATGACATGGGAAGCTTATCCTTTCTACGCCCTAGGACAGCTCCTAGGGCATAGTCGATGCATCACACATCAGCTCAAAGACCTTGAATAGTCGAGGGCGCAAGATGGGAGCTGAAATCGGACATTTCTTAAGGACCTCAAAGGTCATGCATTCATTAGTGAACACAAAAGGAACATCTTGACACGATGAAATGACAGTGGCTTGGAAATTTCGAAATCTTTGATGAACCTCCTATAAAATCTGCATGCCCTAAGAAACTTGATTTATATGATTACGGGAGGAGGCAAATGTGCAATTAGATCAATTTTGCTTGGTCCACCTCTATGCCTTTATGGGACCACATGTCCTAGGACAATGCCTTGGGTGACCATAAAATGACTCTTTTCGACTTAGAACCAAATTGGTTTCTTCACATCTTTGCAACACCAACTTGAGGTGGTGTAAGCATTGGGAAAAGTGTCTCCATAAATTGAAAAGTCATCCATGAAGATCTCCATGAATTGATCAATCATGTCAAAAGATGGCATACATGCATCTTTGAAAAGTAGCAGGGGCATTGCAAAGACCAAAGGGCATCCTCCTATAGGCAAAAGTGCCAAAGGCGGTGAAGGTGGTCTTTTCTTGGTCGGGTACAGGGGATCTGTTGTAACGGAGTACCCATCAAGGAAGCGATAGTAAGCTTTGCGCAAGCTTATCAAGGATTTGGTCAATGAAGGAGGGGGAAATGGTCTTTCCTTGTCATGGTATTTAATTTTACGTAGTCTATGACGGACCCTCCATCCAGTTGTTTGTCCGGTGGACATAAGTTTACCATTAATTTGCTACATGATGATGATTTCTTAGGCACCACGTGTGGTGCTACCATGCGAATCTGAAATGGGGTAAATGACTGACATCTAGCAGACTTGACAACTTCCTTCATTACCACTTCTTGCATGTGAGGATTCAACCTTCTTTGCATTTCTCTAGAAGGCTTGGCATCCTCTTCCAGTGGATCTTATGCATGCATACAATGGGTTTATTCCTCCTAAATCAGCAATGGTCCATAATTGCTTTCTTGTCTTGTTTAGAACTACCTGCTCCTCTTCTTGCTCCTTTGTAAGGGAGGAAGAAATAATCACAGTAGTGTTTGATGATCTCCCAAAACACATATTTCAGATTTTTGGGGAGCTGTTTGAGTTCCAATTCGTGAAATGAGAAAGAGGGCAGCAAAGGTACCTTGGTACCTTGTGCAAGAGGGAGAGGAGCAGGTCTCCAAGAAAGAGAACTTGATGGTTGTTGGTGAGTGCCTTGCACAAAGCAGACTCCGTTGAATTTGATCTCCTTTTCCTTCTTTCTGGATCCCCAATCATTTTAAATTCTGGTGGAGTCTTTACCTTGCGAAATGTTTGTAAAGACTCCTCCACCAGCTCATCAATGATGTCAACATGGAAACATTCCTCAGAGAATTGAGGTTGAGTAACGATTATACACATTCAATTTAACTTTCATATTTCCAAAAGACACCTCCATGATGCAGGACTGCATTGAATGCATGCATTAGTCAGTAGCAGGAATGGTCTTCCCGAATGACAGGGATGGCGTGGTACTTTTGGTTGGTTCCATGTCCAACACCAAAAAGTCAATGAGGTAGAAAAACTTGTCTACTCCTACCAAAACATCTTCAATCAGCCCCATAGGTTTCCTTTCGGATCTGTCATTGTGTAACACCACTTGAGTGGGTTTCATTCTCCCAAACCTAGCTTCTCATAGCAGAATAGGGAAGCAGGTTGACACTAGCACCCAGAGATCTAGCAAGGCTTTCTCAATGGTGTGCTCCCCAATGATGAGGATTGTGGGGATTCGAGGGTCTTGCATCTTAGGTGGTGTTGCAATTGATAGCACTTGGTTGATTTTCTACAAAGAAAGGCCTTCTTGGATAAATGTATCCTAGATTGCCTTTTGTGGGTGCACACCTCTTTGAGAAATTTTGCATAGCGAGGGACTGTTGATTGCATCAAGCGGTAGGTAGATTAATTTTAACTTGCTTGAATGTCTCCATCATTTCCTCAATTTTGTGTTTCCTTTGTCAAAAGGAGAAGTTTGACTTCATTGCATGGGGAAATGGGAAGTGAGGAACAAATTTCTCCTCCTCATCTTTTTCAACAATTTTGTTATTTTTCTATTTTTATTTTTTGAATTTTCGATGTAAATCATGACCATATTGCTATCTATCTTGTTGTTCTGCACTTGTTCTTCATCTTTTTCCTCTTCACTACCCATGTTGTTTATTATTCTTCCACTTCTCAAAGTAGTCATGACTTTGATTTCCTCATGGCCATTTGAGGATTCTCCAACCATGAACTCCCTTAGGATTGTTCCGCAGGTTGGTTGGGTAGTTACCCTCTTCTCTCTTAGCCAATGAATTTGAGAGTTGGCCCAGAGTTTCTTCAATTTTTAATGCTCGACTTGTGAAGGTTCACACCGAGCAGTAGTTCCAAGATTTTGAAGTGAACTCAAGACCTACTCTTCAAAGGTCGGATCTAGGAAAAGTGCATCCTTTGCATGGCTTGTTGTTGGTTAGGCTGAAAATTTGATTTATTATAAAAATTTCCGATATGGTGAGCGGTGTTTGAAAGGTAATTGATTTTTGGGCTCTTCTTTGGCTGGCAGTAATTTCCGATTCGATTCCACGAGATTAGGATGAGATCTCCATGGGTAGTCATTCGATTGCATCATCCCATAAGATCAGTGCATGAGCTTGTTCCATCATGAGTTAGGAAATTGTGATGCGAAGGACATTGATCAATGGAATGAGTGGGGGCGGCATATCGGACATGCCTCCTCTACTCTTGACCCATTTGGAGCTTTAAATGAGTCCATCTCTATCAAATTTTGTGGTCAAATTATCCACTTTCCTTTCCACTCATTGACTTCATAAACTTTCCCTCTTGTGAATTGGGGATTATTCATCCTATTTGGATTCTCGGTGTCCCTTGGCGAGAGATTCTGCTTGGGTTGAATTTTCTCCAATCACCTCAAAGAGGTCCCAAACCTCTTCAATGTTTTTGCAAGTAGGTACCTCCACAAGAGGCATCCACCATGTTCTTGCCCTTACGATCGGGTTCCTTGATAGAAGCTTTGAACGGTGCCATTTAGGAATTTGATGGTGAGGGCATTGCCTTATGATTCTTTAAACCTTTCCCATGCTTCATGGAAAGTTTGATTGAGTTTTGGGAGAAAGAGATGATGCTTTGTCTCGGTTGGCTGGTTTTAGTCATTGGGAAATATTTTGACAAAAATTGACATTGCAAATCATTCCATGATGTGATGTTTGGTGCTAACATAGATAACCATGCTCTAGCTTTGTCCTTTAATGAAAAGGAAAGAGCCTAAGCTTGGTTGCCTCAGACCAGATCCGGCTATGTTAAATATTGTGCATAAAGCCGAGAAATTCATCAATGTGTTTGTAAGGGTCTTCCTTACTCAATCCATGGAATGAAGGCAACATTTGGATGGTGGAGGACTTAATTTCATAATTTCCCTCCACTGTGGGAAATTGAATGCAAAATGGGGAATTATAAGCACCAGGGGCAAACTAGTCTCTTAACAATCTACATTCGTCACCCATTTCAGAGATATCCGCATGATGTATGGGTTTCTTAGGAGTCTTTCAACCACGAATTTAACGGGAGAATCTCGAGATTGAGGGTTCTCGCCAAACATACAACTCGAGAGAGAGTTTAATGCACAAACCTGTCTATTTAAGAACTTTCCTTTCCTTTTACACAGCTGTGCGCTGCATAAAAATAACAACAAAATTAATAAATGACTGATAAATAATTGAAAATAAATGAAAATCTCAGGCTACTGCCCAAATTTGACAAAAAGACAAAAGAGTGGCAGCAGCATTTAAATAACTAGAAGGCAAAGAATAAAACTAAAAAAATAAAAAAATAAAAATTACATAAAGAAAGCAGGTTTTCTATACAAAAGCTCTCAGAGACATTTAATCAAGCACTTGGAATGCAAAGTGTGTTTAAAGCAAAAATTAAAATAAATGAAAATAAACATAGGTTTATCTATTTTAGAACAAACTTCCCGTGGCATACAAAAAACTTGTTGTCGCTCCAAGGGGGCCATAATTGTGTGCATTATGAATCAAAATTAAAGAATTAAAGAATGCTAGGTTATATGGATGTTAACTTATGAAAGGGATATCGGCACATTGGGGCTAACAATCGGCCCGCAAGATCGAGGCCAATTGTAGCAAGTTTTAAAAGTAAGTATTTCAAGATCGTCCCACGAGAAGTTTGTCTAAATCGAGAGATAAACCTCGAGATCTGCTACCAGATCTGGCTCTATAATTATCTAAAAGAATAATAGATAAAAGAGAGTGTTGGATTTCATCACATTTAACTATAAGCAAATAAAGAAAAGAACTAATTACATGATCCAGATCCGAGTTGGGGAGGTGTTTAAAATAAGACAAATGCAAAATAATAGCTTCATGTACTTTAGCCTCGAATTTTAATGGAGAGTCGCAGAGTTCAACAGAGCAGATTCAATCTTCATCCGGCTACCACAGATGTAAGAGAAATAAATCCAATTAAGGAATAGGTTTAGACTTATGGGCTGTGATCACAGATCTGTCGACTAATGGCCTATTCTTTAGTTCGAACATGAACATCATGTAAATCTTTGCTTGAATTAGGTTACCAACGCTTATTCGCACAGGGATGATCATTTAAGGGAAGTTGGATGCGGATAAGTGAATCTAAAGAGGTCTAATGCACTAAGGTGGTCATTGTAACCCTCGACATGACTCCAATGGAGAAGACACAAATTACAAAGAACCTTTTAAAATCCAACGTTACAATTACAGAGCACGGCTTCTTAGAGAGCCCTCGGACTTCTGATCGAGCTTCTCGAAGAGCCCTCAGATTCTGATCTTGAATCCAAACTTGGAAGTACAAATCACTCACAATGGCTATCAAAGGTAAACTACAAGAAAGAATTACAGGGGGTTCAGGTAAGCTATCTGACCGGAATGAGGGAAATAGAGATGAAAACTCTAAAATCTGGATACCCAAATTGGGCAAATGGTTCGTCTATTTATAGTTTTCCCTAAGTCCAGCTCAGATGTGTATCAACCAATCAGAATTGGATAGATCTGTATCAACCAATAGGAGTCGAGCACCAGGATCCAGAGGATCTATCAATCGTAATCGCTACTTGATCCGTTCAGCCAATCAGGAAACAGAGGCATCAATTCTGTTATGCATTTTGAAATTCTGTTTGAGCTTCTAGAAGTTCCCGCCAAGTAATTTCATCTTTGGGTGTTCACATGGGGTGGAATATGCCTTTGGTTCGTGCTCAGAATCTTCCGGAATGTCCTTGGGTTTTAAAACGCATTGGGGCGCGTGCAAAGTTTCCTGAAATACCCTTCGGACGAGCTGCAAATCCCCAGAATGCCATTTCGCATAGTTTAAAGGCCTTTTCGCAAAGCATTTTGGCTTCAGGAGATCTTTTCGCAAAGCATTTTGGCTTCAAGAGATCTTTTCGCAAAGCATTTTGGCTTCAGGAGATCTTTTCGCAAAGGACTTCTCTTCTTTTCGCAGAGTGTTTTCTTCTTTTCGCAAAGTTCAAAGTTCTTTGCGAATAGTAGAAGTTCTTTGCGAATTGAACTCTAGGCTCCCATTCTTCTTTGCGAATTGACTTTTAACTTGATTTTTCCTTTGCGAATAGTAGAAGTTCTTTGCGAATTGAGCTTTAGCTTCCATTCTTCTTCTTCAGGTCTTTTCTTGCTCTTTTAGGACCTTTTAGCCATTGCTGAGGCTATTTCTTCACTCCCTCTTTGAGCTTGACATGCGTTGTCAGCTTTTTGATCATTTTAGGATGGTTTTCGGATTTGGACCTGTCTTTTTGGTTAGCTGCAATATGAACACTAAAGCACTTATTTAGTCCTCTCAAGGGTCTTTCAAGGCTCATGTTTAGGGGTGAAAAATGGTATTTTTCACTACTTATCAAGGCTTAAACTGTTCAAGAGAAGGCATTGATCCTTTCCTAAGTGTCAATGAGTGCTGTCAGTTATTTCAACTTGGAGTTACCTAACTTCTAGTGAGCACATTGACTCAGCCAGTCCTTAAGGCTAGAAGAAATTTGCCTTAATCACTCCTCAAATAATAAAAAAAGATATTTTGTAGGCCCAATTCTCACTGGTTATGGTCTTCCTTTGAACTTTTAAGTATTTTCTTACCTTTTGCTTTCTTCAATGATTCACTAAGTGCTGATACCAGTGAATTTTCTTGGTGTTCTCATCATGGAAATGTGAAATTTTAGAAATTTATAATGTCTAAAGATCTACAAAAAGTTTAAAATTCCTTAATTTTCATGATTCACTGGTGAACACAGCTTCATTTCTATGTTGCTCACATGACTCTGCTGCACTTTAAGTTTGCTATGTTATTGGCAGACCTACCTGCCACACCCCCAAACCTTTGAGGAGAAGTGTCCTCACTGGTTCAGAGGTGAGAACAAAAGGTAGAATCCAGGGAAATATACAGACATAAACACAGAAGAAGAGAGAGAAATAAAAATGCAACACTGAATAGTAAGGAACTAAAAGAAAACTTTCATTAATAGAAAAAGAAAATAAGATAAAAAGATGGAAAAGGAAAAGACAAAATGGGGGGGTCAAGGTGTAGCTGGGGGAGGGCTTGAGGAAGATGGAGGGGGAGATGCAGGTGGTGCCCTTTTTCGCTTCTTCTTGTCTCTCTTCTCCTTCTTCTTCTTTTTCTTTTCTTCCTTGGCGAGGATTCGCTGGACTTCGTCATACTCATCCCAAAGAAATTGCAAGGGGTCCGGCTCCTTGGGCAGTGGAGGATCGTCCCAGATGGGGAAAATTTTGATTGGGAAACCAAAGGGGCCGTCATCCATCATTTGTGTGAGGAGGTATGGACTTTTAGGGTTAGAAGAGGAGGAATGAGATGAAAAGGGACTGCTGGCCACTTAAAAAGAAAAAGACGAGGGAACATGAATCGGCGTAGTTGAAATTGCGCCCCGTTTCAAACCTGGCAATAAATGCATGCTATTTGGGGAAAGAGGAAACACACACTGGCGCTTTGGAAAGGAGAAGGGGCATTGAATGAATGTCCAAAGAGAGGTGAGTGATTAAAAGAAGTAAGTGTATCGCACGGGGATCCTCGCGAAGAGCAATAAGTGATGAGGGAAGGTCCTTTCTCGCACAGCTGAGCTGGGGATCTTCGCGAGGTACACTGGCAAGGTTCATAAATTCAAAAAAAGAAGGAGCTAAAATCCCTGAGGCAGGGATTTGCACATAAGTATGCAACCACCAACTACATCAATCGCCCACATAGATTAGTATCTCAAAGAAACATAGCGGCCCTAAACTCTGCACCCCGGAATAGCAAAAATAACAAAATTAACACTAGCAAACAAACAGGAAAAATATACGGAACAGAGCAATAGACAAAAAGGAACAATTCTATTAAAGTGGAAGAAAAATATTTACACTGATAATTTCAAGAAGGAAAAAGCTAATAGAAAATCTAGAGGCTAAGATCTAATCCGAATCCGAAAGGAAATCCCAGCCCATCTTTTTAGCGTGTTCGTTAAGGGCAGCTTTGTCTTGTTTCTTCTTTTCCTCCCTCTCCTTTTTCTTCTCAGCTGGTGTTTTCACTGCAGATGGAGCTTTAGGTGCCCTCACCCTCATTTTTGGTGCTTTGGGAGCCTATGTTACCTTGGGTTCTTGAGGGGCTTTGCCTTTATGCTTCGCAGGTGGGGTCAGGGGATTTTCCTTTGCCCTTGCCTGTAGCTTCAGCGACTGTAGGGGAGGCCACTGGGGATCTCTCTTTTCCTTTAGCTTTGGGTTCCTCAGTGGGGACTACTGGTGACTTTCCTTTCCCAGTGTACTCAGGCTTGGCAGGGGCCTGTGGCTCTTCAGACTGGGCAGCAGGCTCTTTGCCAATTTTTAAAGGGACAGCTTTTGGAGCAGACCTCTTTGCTGTGACTTTCCTTCGCTAAGGATAAGTTTATTCTTGGGGAGGTGGAGCAGGGGCCTTGGGAGGTGGAGGCTGCTCTGTAGATGGAGGCTGCTCCTCAGGTGGAGGGGAAGCAGGAGCTTTGCCATTGTCTGTCTGGGGCTGAGGTGGGGCCTCCTCAGACTGGGCAAGTGGAGCTGGAGTAGTAGAAGGCTCGGGCACTTGAATATTGATGGGAGTTAGATTGTAAGGTTCATTATGAGCAGCAGCCAATGCGAATTCCAATGCGGCTATCTTGATTTGAAATTTGAGAGCGTCGGTCTCTTGGATCTCCTTTTGAAATTTCTGGATTTCATGGGCATTGTTAAGGCATTTTTCAAGCATTCTCGCCTTGGCAGCCGTTGCAGAGGCATTGGATTTCTCAAACTCCCAATTGATCTGATAGTAGGTGGCTGTAGCCTTAGTCTTCTGATACTCCGCCAGGATATTTTCCCACCCCAAGGAAATGCCCAGTATCTATTTTCTGTGAGCCTCCGTCATCTCATCAATTTTCTTCAGCAGGGGGGTCTCGATAGATTGGCAGAGCTTGGCCATGCCCTTCAGTACATCCTTCCTCAGGTAGGCATTATCTCTCATATGGTGGAGGATGGTGAGGTAGGGGGGACTGTAGAAATGATGTTTTGAGGCAATGGGAAGATAAGAGGTGGAAGGAGCAAAGGGTGCTTGGTCCTGGGGGGAGAAGGTGGGGTAACAGGAGGTAGGTCTAATTGTGGGGGAAGGGGTATAAGTTCTGGGTCAGTCTGTGTCATTTTGTCAATGTATATTGGAGGTGGGAGGATAAGTGGGGGATTGGATGGAATAGTGGGAAAGTCAAGTGGTGGGGGAATGGGTTCCGGTTAAGGATCGGTTTGTGTAGATTTAGTAGAGAAGGTGGGGGCCTAGGATAAGAGGGGGATGGAGGGTATAGGGGAAAAGAAAAAGGTATAGGTTCAATAGGAGTTGGGGGTGATGGGGGATGAAAAATGGGAATGGTGAAAGGGAGTAAAGGAAAGGGGTGGGAAAAGGTAATGGTGATGGTGGGGGGGGTAATGATTCAGGGGGGAAGTCTGTTTGGGTGGTTTTATCAGTGAATAGGACCGGGGAGGGTGAAATGGGTGGTGGAGGAATGGGGGGAGTGGTGAAGGTGTGTAGGGTGGATTGGATGGAGGTGAGTTCAGCCTGCATCTGGTCCTGCTTTAGGGTATTGGTGGATAATTGGGCCTGTATGTCGTGGAGTAGGGGTAGGATGAGGGTTAGTGTGTCAAAGTTAGAAGGTTGGGTTTGGGAAGAAGAGGGTACTAGTTGGAAGGGGGAGGAGGGAGCATGATGGAAAGTGGAGGGAGGGGAATGGGGCTGTGAGGTAGTTGGGGAGTCTGGCAGAGGGGTGTAGTAAGTGGGCATGGTGTCAAGGAAGGTGGAGATGAAGGCTTGGAAGCCAATGGAGGTGTTGAGGGTTAAGTCAATGTCGGGGAGAGGGAATGTAGTGGAAATGGCTGGGGTGGTGGTTTCTTCAAGGTGGGGTGGGTAAATGTGGATAGAAGGGATTGAGGGTGGTGTCTGGGAGATGGTTGGAATGGTTGTAGTGGTTTTGCGTTTCTTGTATGAGATGAGTGGGGAGCTGGCAGGCTTTGGTGGAAAGGAGAGGAATTGTGGCTACATACTGAGGTAAGGTAGGGGATGGTGAGTCCTCCCATGGACCAAGCACAGGTGAAGGGGGAGTGGGCATGGAGAATGGAAACAGAGGAGGGTGAGAGATGGATGCAAGAGGAGTAGTGGATGGAGGGATAAAAGCTGGGGGGAAAGTGGCTGCTGCTGCAAGGACGGAATTGATAGTCTCTGGAGGCACCTCCTTTGTAGCAGGGGTAGACCCTGATGCAGCTGCTTCTCCTTGCTTGGGCTGGGCCTGTGCCTCAGCGTTCTTCTTTTTCTGACCCCCCATCAAGCTTCTGCTGATGCCCCATTGCCTCTTCGCAAAGGTAGTAGGGGTAAGGGTGGTGTCTTCTTCAGTCCTCCCTATCTTGTAGCCCCCTTTTATCAATAGCAGGGTGATGATTCTTGCAAAGGGTAGGGTGTGAGGCTTTTTGTTGGATCCTAACTTCTCCACCACGTCCTTCATAGCCTCAAAAATCAGCCAGGCAGAATGGAAGCCATGGACCTTGTGGTAGGAGTAGACAGCGTCCGCAATTGGGGTTCTCCTCTCCTGCTGATGTCCTGAGCAATATATGTCCTTTCACAGGACTTGATCAATGAACAACCGTTCAGGCTCTAGTTCCCTCCTTCTGATTGAATCCCCTGTTGCTTTTATTCCTCTAGTTATGGTCCTTGCAATTGTGTCAATCGATGCAGTCAGAGGGGGGCCATATCCACAGCTAGGATTGAATGCTACCGGGATGCCCAAAACTTCAGCAATCATCTTCGAGCCCACTATCATAACAAAATCGTCAATCATCACTCGTAAGCACTCTTGTCCATTGGTGTCTTTCTCGACCTTGATGTACTGGTAGAACAGTTGCACTAGCCAGGGGTAGGCTAGTGCAGGAATAGCTTTCATCAATGGCATCAGGCCTGCTTTACTCATGAATTGTATTGTAGGGGCAGAGAGAGGCTAGTTCTCAAAGAATGGTACATCAAACACTATTTCAGGCTCCAATGGAATGGACTCCATGAGCTCAGAAGGAGTAGAGAACTTTGTGGTTGGTACCACCGCCTCCTCAACCATTTCCTTTCCCTTTTTGGGAGACTTGGAAGTCTTGGCCTTTTTAAGGGTGGCCTCCGCAGGGTCCTTGTCCTTCCCTTTTCTCTTTTGTGTAGATTTTGGAGCCATATCTAACTCTGTCTCTGGGTGTGAGCAAATGGAGACTGAGACCTAGAGTTTGGTTTGATTTGACGCACAGGACACCTCAAGATCTCTGAGCAGAGGGCAATGGATGAGGGTGATGCTAGGAACACTTGGAGAGATTTCTGGAGTGAAGGATGAGCGGTAAGAGTGAGGCTGGAGGAGAGAAGAGAGAGAGTGCTAGGAGCTAGGGTTTTGCAGAGTGAAGAAAGGAAAGAGATAATGAGAGAAGGGCAAAGCGCGGGGTTAAAATACCTATCGTGAAGGTCAGTGCGCTTTGGACCCTCTAGTCGCGGGGTTGGGAATGAACCTAGCGAAGGCTTTGAATCAATCTGGATTGTGTGACAATCACTCAGGTGAATTTTGGAGCGCGTGACAGTTTAAGGTGAAATCCTATGGATTACATGAGAAGCTCTGAGGTTCATTTTGAATCTCGCGACAGACTTAGAATCTCACGACAACAAATGACGTATGTCTGTTGAATTGTGCGAGAGTCTCCCAGAGTACCATGTGAACCTTGCGACAGATTAATAGTCGCATGATGACTACTGAACAGGTTAATGTGGACCGCGCGAGAGGTTCGCTGATGTAAAGGAATCGCGCGGCAGAAAATTTGTGGCTCTATGTGAATCTCGCGAAAAGTTCGTAGGAACGCATGAATCTCGCGACAGCAAATGGAATGTGTCCATGGGAACTGTGCAAACTCCTCTTAGACTTCCTCTTTAACCTCGCGAGAGCTATTGAATCTCACGATAGTCTCTCAGACTTTCACTTTGGACCCAGCGATAGTAAGGTATAAAACAGAGAGCGTGTGCTCTCTATTCTGCCTCTTTTGCTTGATGGCTTGTGGTTGGATCTAGGGCATGACTCTCTCCTACGGCTACCTCTAGACATATGTAAACTCAGATATTCACTCAAAAACGATCTCCCACAATAGGCATTCAATCAGAAGCAAGTAACCCAAAAGCAGTAAGAATTAAATCATGCATCAAAAGCTTAAAACATTGATAGGTCAAAATTCAGATAAGGCCACTAGGTAATCCTAGAGAAAAGAAACTAAAGAAAGCAATCAAAATCAACCAGAAAATAAGTACACATGATACAGTACTGATACACCTGTGGAATCAGTTTGAAGAAGGATCCCCTTGATAGTGAATGGTGTACAAAAGGTCGGTAGGTTTTTCAAAACTAGGCTTAAGCCTCTGACCATTCACCTTCAAGAGTCTCCCAGACTTAGGATCCTTGATTTCCACAGCACCAGATAGGAAAACTTGCTTGACAATGTAAGGACCTTCCCATCGGGATCTCAATTTGCCTGGAAAAAATTTTAGTTTGGAGTTAAACAACCAAACCTTATCACCAGCTTTGAAACTCTTCCTCAACAGCCCTTTGTCAAAGAAAGCTTTGGATCTTTCCTTGTAGATCCTAGCATTGGCATATGCATCCACCCTTAGTTCTTCCAATTCTGACAGCTGCAGCAACCTGTGATGACTGGCAGAGGTTAGATCTAAATTCAACTATTTGATGGCCCAATAGGCCTTTGGTTCTAACTCCACTGGGAGATGACAGGCCTTGCTATAAACCATTCTGAATGGGGACATACCAATGGGAGTCTTATAGGCAGTCCTATAAGCCCACAGTGCAACATTAAGTTTGTCAGCCCAATCCTTCCTATCAGTCCTCACAGTCTTCTCAAGGATATACTTGATCTCCCTATTTGAAATTTCAACTTGCCCACTGGTTTGTGGGTGGTAGGGAGTAGCAATCCTATGGGTGATAGAGTATTTCTTAAGCAAGCTCTCGAAATTTTTGTTACAGAAATGGCTCCCCCCATCACTGATAATGGCTATGGGAGTGCCAAATCTGGAGAAGATATTCTGTTTTATGAACTTGAGGACAACCTGATTATCATTAGTTCTAGTGGCAATGGCTTCTACCCATTTGGAAACATAGTCCACTGCAACTAAGATGAAATGAAAACCATTTGAAGGAGGAAAGGGGCCCATAAAATCAATGCTCCACACATCAAACAGTTCAACAACAAGGATGGGCTGTAAAGGAATTCAATTTCGTTGGGACAGCCCTCCGAATCTCTGACATCTTTCGCAGGCCTTACAGTGTGTATGGGCATCTCTGAAAAGAGAAGGCCAATAGAAACCACACTGCAGCACTTTGTCAGCTATTTTTCTCCCACTAAAATGACCCCCACAGGCATTTTCATGGCACATGGCCAGAATACTGGGGAAATCACTGTCGGGGACACATTTCCGAAAGATTTGGTCTGCACAATACTTGTACAGGCAAGGTTCCTCCCAGAAAAAGAATTTGACCTGTGAGAAAAATAGGTCTTTATCCATTTTTGTCCAATGGGAAGGGGTCTTGCCTATTACTAAATAGTTGACAGTATGTGCATACCAAGGAACTAAAGATTGGATGCCAAACAATTGCTCATCCTGGGAAGACATCATTTGTAATGAGGTCATCAACACCTTTCTCCAACAAGATTCTGGACAAGTGGTCAGCCACCACATTTTCTACCCCTTTCTTATCTTTGATTTCGATGTCAAACTCCTGCAATAGGAGTATCCATCTAATCAATCTAGGCTTTGCATCCTTTTTGGACAGCAAGTACTTTAATACTGAGTGGTCAATGAAGATGACAGTTTTAGACCCAAGTAGGTAAGGTCTAAACTTGTCCACAGCGAAAACCACTGCCAGAAGCTCTTTCTCAGTGGTTGTGTAGTTCAACTGAGCTTCAACAAGTGATTTGCTGAGATAAGCAATGATCATAGGCAGCTTGTCTTTTCTCTGGCCCAAGACAGTACCTATTGCCAAGTCAGATGCATCACACATCAACTCGAAGGGCAAGGTATAGTCAGGTGTTTGGAGTACAGGGGCAGAGGTGAGGCAACTTTTCAAAGTTTCAAAAGCCTTCGGACATTCAACAGAGAAGTCAAAGGGCACATCCTGACAGAGCAGGTGGCACAATGGCTTGGCAATTTTGCTGAAGTCTTTAATAAACCTCCTGTAGAATCCAGCATGCCCAAGGAATGATCTGATTTGCTTGATTGTTCTTGGAGGGGGCAAATTTTTAATGAGGTCAACTTTTGCCTTGTCCACCTCAATCCCATCTTTAGAGACTACATGGCCCAACACAATTCCCTGTGTTACCATGAAGTGGCTCTTCTCCCAACTTAAGACCAAATCGGTCTCTTCACATCTCCGTAGGACTTGATGGAGGTGTTGTAGACATTGGTCAAAGCTATCCCCATAAATCGAAAAGTCATCCATGAAAATTTCCAAGAATTTGTCAATCATATAAAAAAAAATGGCATATATACACCTCTGAAAAGTGGTTGGGGCATTACACAGTCTAAAAGGCATCCTTCTATAAGCAAAGGTGCCAAAAGGATAAGTAAAAGTAGTTTTCTCTTGATCCAAAGGGTGCACAGGGATCTGGTTGTACCCTGAGTACCCATCAAGAAAACAGTAAAAAGCCTTCCCAGCCAACTTATCCAAAATTTGATCAATAAAAGGGAGAGGGAAGTGGTCTTTTCTGGTCTTAGAGTTGAGTTTATGATAATCGATGCAAACTCTCTAGCCAGTGGTCTCCCTGGCTGGTCTCAACTCTCCGGACTCGCTTGTGATTACTGTTTTGCCAGATTTCTTGGGTACCACTTGGATTGGTGCCACCCATTCAGAATCAGAGATGAGGTAAATTACCCCAGCATTCAGCAACTTAATAATTTCTTTCAGGACCACCTCCTGCATGTGAGGATTAAGTTTCCTCTACATTTCCCTGGAGGGTGATGAGCCCTCCTTCAGATGAATCCTATGCATACAGATTGATGCATCAATTTCTCCGAGATCAGCAATGGACCAACCAATTGCTTTCTTGTGCTTCCTCAGAACTGTTAGCAATTTCCCCTCTTGCTCACTAGTTAGAGAAGAAGAGATAATTACAGGAAGTTTTTCTTCTTTCTCGAGGAAAGCATATTTTAATGTCTCTGGCAGCTTCTTGAGCTCCAGATCAGGGGCTTGTTGTATGGATGGCAGGATTAGTGTATTGTAGGTTGGAGGAAGGGGCAGCAATGTAGGTTTCCAATTGGAACGCTGCACTAAGCCCACAGAAGACCTCACTAGGAGTATGTCTTCTGGCATTAAAGGTAGGCTTTCTTTTGCCACCATGTTCCAAACTTTAGTTAAATCATTGGCAATGTTGCTCCACTCCAGCAGAGTGGGCAATTCTTCTTCAACAATTTCTTCTAGTACATCCACTGTAAAGCATTCCTCATTGTCCAGCTGAGGGTACTTTACACTGTTGTACACATTAAGCTCAACTTTCATATGTCCGAAAGTGACCTCCATGATCCCAGACTTGCATTGAATGCATGCATTGGCAGTAGCCAAAAATGGTCTGCCCAGGATGATAGGTATCGGGGATGTACTCTTGTTACAACCCATGTCCAAAACAAGGAAGTCTGTAGGGTAGAAGAACTTGTCTACCCCCACTAGGACATCCTCAACTACTCCCATGGGTCTCCTCTCAGACCTATCAGCCATCAATAAAACAATGGGGGTGGGCTTAAGCTCCCCCAAACCTAACTACTGATATACACTATATGGCAGCAGGTTAACACTTGCTCCAAGGTCTAAAAGGGCCCTTCTAATCGTGTGGTCACGAATAATACAGGGAATAGTGGGTATCCCTGGGTCTTGCAACTTTTCAGGTATTGTCATAGTTAATACAGAATTAACTGTATCGGTTGCAAAAACCTTTTTGGACAAATGGCCTCTGGCCTTCCTTTTCTGAGTACAGAGGTCTTTCAGAAACTTTGCATAGGCTGGGACCTGTCGGATTGCATCAAGCAGAGGTAAATTTATTTTTACCTGCTTAAAGGTCTCCATCATTTCCTCGATCTGTGCCTGACCCTTATCAAAAGGGGCAGGGCCACTTAAAGCTTGAGGAAATGGCAGCTGAGGTTCTGCTGGTTCCTCAGTTGCAAGCCTATGGCTGAACTTTTGTTTTTTTTTCTTTCTTCTATTTTTATCTCCTGCTGAGACTTAACTACAACCTCTTTACTTTTCCCTTGTTGAAGGATAGCAAGTAGTTCTTTACTCTGTGCCCTAACAAAATCCGTATCACTTTCATTTGACACTTCCTTGGGAATGACCTCTCCTTGTTCTTTTCCCACCTGGTTGTCTACCAGCTTACCGGACCTTAAGGCTGTAATGGCATTAGCCCCCTCAAAATTTGAGGGGCCTTCTCCGATGGAATACTGGCCCTTTGGGTTGGCTACTGGTTGGCTTGGCAACCTGCCTTCCTCTCTCTTAGCTAGAGCATTGGCTATGTCGCCAAGCTATTCTTCTATTTTCTTAATGCTTTGACAGTGATAAGTCACAGTCTGATTTAAGGGTCCAAGGCTTTGCAATTGGGCCAAAAATTGGTCCTCGAAAGAAGCTCTTCAGGTCTGAGGTGGGGGAACTGCCAATTAATTTTGTTGCTGGGGGTGCTGTTGTTGGAAATTTGACCTTTGGGCATAACCCTGGTAAAATTGCTGTTGTGGCCTTTGAGGTAGGGCCAACATCTGCTGGGGCTGCATATAATTGTCTTACCTCCACCTCAAATTTGGGTGGTCTCTCCACTGGTAACCAGCATTTTGGTGCTGCTATCCATATGGTTGTTTATTGTAGTCACCAGATTGTTGCTGCCCAAAAGATTGGGCAGTAGCAGCTTGTTCCACTACAAACTCAGGGTATTGCCCCGCAGATGGACATTCTTCTACTGTGTGCTGTGGATATTGGCATATCAAACATGCCTCCATCACTTATGTAGCCATTCTGGGCTGCACCGCAGTCAAGAGTTTATCAAATCTTTCAATAAGATTGGCCATCTGCATTCTCAGGTCATCATTTCCCCTAACTTCATACATCTTTTCTTTAGAAGTTTCAGCCGCTCCCAGCCTAGGAGAAGGCTCTTGAACAGTTCAAGAAGAGGACATCTTCTAGAAAGCATTTTCACTTCTGACTTCAAACAAGTCCCATGCCTCATCAGCGATTTTATGCATGTATGTTCCACCATAAGAGGCATCTACCATGTCTCTACTCTTCTCATCAATTCCATTGTAGAAGCTCTGGACAAGCTGCCAGTCAGAGATCTTGTGGTGGGGACATTGTTTGAGCATCTCCTTAAATCTATCCCAGCATTGGTTAAAGTCTTCAGTTGGGGACTGGGCAAAAGAAAGTATACCCTTCCTCAACTGGTTGGTTTTGGTTTCTGGGAAAAATTTAGACAGAAATCTTGTCTGGAGGTCTTTCCAAGAAGTGATGCTGTTGTTTGGGAGAGTAGACAACCAGGTCATGGCTCTGTCCTTTAGGGAGAAAGGAAAAAGCGTAAACCTAGTGGCTTCTGGTCCCAAACCAGCGATGGAAAATGTCGTACACAGAGCCAGGAACTGGTCAATGTGCTTGAAAGGGTCATCCTTGCTAAGCCCATGGAAAGAGGGAAGCATTTGGATGATGGAAGTTTTGATCTCATAATTACCCTGAACATCTGGGAATTGAATGCCGAATGGAGAATTATAATTGTCCGGAGCATTCAATTCCTTCAATGTTCTAGGTTGCTCTTCACCCATAATTGTTGTCTTCATTTCAATAGGGGGCTCAACTGTGGAGTGTCTGTGCCTTCTCGGCCTTCTACCCCTTTCAATTTTAGGGTTAGCAGGCTCTAAAGTAGGACTGAGAGATCTCCTTCCGAACAAGCACACACACCACCAGCAACAGAAACAGTTCGCAAGCACATTGCAAAACAAAAAATTACAACTATCTTAATCAACTGCTTAGGGAATCTTCAAAGGAGAAATAAACTAAGGTTTTGAAGGTTAGAGAAGTGCAAATAGAGGTAGCTAAACTCTCAATGCAATTCAAGTCTCCTCTGCTACGGTCCAGATCTGCAAGAAAACTTCTAAATGTAAATCAGTAGTATCAATTATTCACAAGTACAACTACCAAAGAATAATTAATACAAAAATTCTAGAGTCTACTATTAGATCAGTGCTCCCCGACAGCTGCGCCAGAAACATGTTAGGATATTTTAATCTGCTTGCTACTGACTTTATTGGAGGCAGTGATAAGAATGGGGTGAATAAAAAGGAATGCAAGGTGGATTGAAAAGGACAGGGTGGCAAGCCTAAAATATGCACAGTCCTGCAAGATACAGGGCTTGTTGTAGCAAGTTTTGATAAGTAAGAGTTTGTCCCACAGGGAGAGTTGATCTAAAACTCCAAAGGAGCCATCAGTAGTAGGCTCTCCAGATCTGACTACAAATCTAGCAATCCTAAAGGGAAGGTGATTTAAGGTCACTTATTCCTACATTCTTTGGTAATCTAATGATTTAACTACAGAAAGGGTTGAGCAGAAGGGTGGAATGTGAGAAAATAAGTATAAAAGGGTGAGAAGTATGCTATTAGGTGCAGATCTGATGGGTTTCATGACTCAAATTCAGATCTGCTGCTATAGAAGTCCTGTCCAATGGCTACATTATCACCATGGAGGAAGAAGAATCCAACTCATTTCTGTGCCATGACCCAATCCCTTTATGGCTATAACCTGTCCACTTAATGGTCACAGACTATCCAATTGGGGAATCACGATCCAGAGATGGGTCAGAACAAGTCCATCATTGTAAGCACTACTTCATCCAGGCTACAAGCACAAGAATCCATAGGGAACCTCAACCTCCAAAGTGCTGTGTGTGGGGCTAGGCTTATATGGGAGCATGTTAGCCCAGACACATAGAACCAGCAAGAGTTTGAGTACAGCCTTAGGCCTAGCTGTCCATTGCTGTATAAAGACTGCAGTGATCCAGTCACAACCTTACAATCTCTATAACCAAACCAGATTTTCCATCTGATGGTGGGTCTATACAAAAATACGGGAGTTTGTCTCTGTACAATCTCTCACAGGGCTAGCAGCACAAGTGCAGAGAAGAACAATCTGTCTTGGCTCTGTGGATTGGCCTCACCCTAACGCTATAACCTGTCCACTTAAATGGTCATAGACTATCCCATAGGCTATCCTCCTCACAAAGGACGAAAATAGAACAAGAACACTACTGTCACCACCATATTCCCAAGGCTACAAGCACAAGTTCCCATGGGGATTTCAGATCTAGTGGATCTTGTGGTGGGGCTAGGCTTGTATGGGAGCATGTTAGCCCAGATACACAGGTCACTTGGATCTAAATAGGTCTCTAAAAGCAGTCCTCCATTGATCTTAATACAACCTATCAATGAAGGATCTCAAGGCAGCAGCCTTATACAGAGCAACTCAATCTCAAACTTCAATCCCATACATGTAAAACACCCAACCATGAAATTCCATTTAATCTAAACCAAATAAACATACAGAGGCATAGCCAGCAATTGCTGGATTATGGAGAGAAGAAAAAGTAAAAAGAAATCTACCTAAACCTTACTAGAAGTCTACATCTACTGTAAGAAGAAAATCAACAGAATTCTGTTCTAAGGGAGAAAAGTCCCCCTAAGCCTTAACCCGGCTTAGGTTTATATAGCAGCCAGCTTGGCGGCACATTAGGTTTAGGAAACCCTAATCTTCACGATGCCACATGGCCTAATACCATTCCTTGGATGCCTCGAGACACGTGCATGGGAATTGAAGTGCTGGAAAGTGTGCCCTAATTGCCAGAAGTCCCTAGAATGTCCTCTGCAGAAGTGAGGGAGAGTTAGAGTTCATAGCTTCTCCAGGTAGCACTGGTTTCCAAGACTGTCGCATGGTAGCACGGTCTTCGCGAGATTAGATCAACTTGAAATTCTAGCCGTCGCGGGATCTTCTTAGTTACAGTTGAAGCAGTCGCGCGATAGAGCATTGAATCCTCGCTGGATTGCTCCGGTCCTCGCGGGATTGCACTTTCCTTCTGAATGGTGTGGGAATCGCGTGAGCAGTTTGTTTCTCAATGGATCTTCACGAGGACGTGCTATGCATTGATCTCTGAACTGCGTGAGAGGTTTTCTGATGTTTTGCACTCCGTGACCACTGCACGACAATTGCGCGCAGAAATACCTGGAGCTCTCTCTCCTCAGCTGATCTGAGTGAACTGTGCGAGGCTTGAGAGCTGCTTTCTTGAGTTGCGCAAGCATTTATATTTGAGCTTCACGAGAGCTGTGCGAGGTGTGATTCTGTAGCTCTTCTGTCACTGAACTGCGCGAGAGCAGCGCGGGCAGTTGGTGTGAAGCCTTGGTAACTCGCGAGGACTGCACGAGGCTTAACTTCTGAATCCTTTAAAGCTTGTGAAAGCTGCGAGTGGTTCAATTCTTCTCTGGATTCATCTTTCATTCTTCTGAGAGGCTTTTGGGGCACAAGTGGGCTCCTTAACAGGGTTTAGCTGTTATTGTAGCTGCTGTTTATTACCTACAAAAAATGACTTAACACATGTTTATTAGATGGCTAAAGGTCTAACAGAGGCTAAGTTAAGGGGGAAAAGTGGTACTTTTCATGTCTTAACAGCTCAACATCAACCCCTTTATTTTACCCTTGCTGAGACACAACATGGGATGACTTTTTTGCCTCTTCAACACTCACATTTCTTTCATTTTCATTCCCTATGACCTCCTCAGCTGCTCTGCCTACTAAGTTATCAACCACTCTGGCACTCCTTAGGATAGTGATTGCATTAGCCTCCTCATGGGTACAGGATGCTTAGCCAATCATGTACTGTCCTTTAAGGTTGGCAAAGGGTTAACTAGGTAGTTTGCCCTCCTCTCTCTATTCAAAGCATTACAAATTTGACCTAGCTGATCCTCTATTTTTTTAATACTTTGCCCATGAGAGTTCATAGTTTGGACTAAGTTCCCTAAATTCTGCATAGATGTCAGCATTTGCTCTTTAAAGGAAGAGGATCTGGATTATTGTGGGCGCAAGACCAACTGTTTGTGTTGGGGGGCAGACAACTGGAAATTCTACCTTGGTGGATAATCTTGGTTAAATTGTAGTTGAGGTCTATATGGAGCTACCAGCTGCTGCTACTGGGGTTGAGGGTATGTATCATATCTCCACCTCAAATTTGGGTGATTTCTCCGTGTGTACCCAGCCGGTTGCTACACATATGCTTGGGCAGCATTGGCATGCTCCATAACTAAATTAGGGAATTGGTTGGCTGATGGATAATTTTGAAGTAAATGTGTGAGAGATTGGTATATCAAACATACCTCTTCCACTTGTGCATCCATCGTAGGTTGCATCGCATTCATTAATTTGTCAAACTTTAAACTCCGATTGTCCACCTTCTTTTTCAAATCAATTTAAACCTTAACTTCATACATTCCACCTCTAAGGGTGGACTCTTTCACCAATTTAGCTGGGGTTTGGCTGTCATTGCGAGACAGTGACTCCTGCTATATGAAACTTTCCCTTATGATATCAAACAATTTCCAAGCCTCATCAACTGTCTTGTAGAGGTAACTACCCCCACAAGAGGCATCCACCATATCCCTACTTTTGGGATTAACTCCTTGGTAAATGACTTGCATAAGTTGCTATTGTGGAATTTGATGGTGGGGGCATTATTTTAACATCTCTTGAAATCCCTCTCATGTCTCAAAAATCTTTAGTTGAGGACTAAGTAAATGACAATATGTTTGTCCTCATCTGGATGGTTTTATTCATGAGAAAGAATTTAGCCAGAAATTCGCTTTGGTGGTCACTCCATGTCTGAATGCTATTGGTCGGGAGTTAGAGAGCCAGGTGTTGGCTTTGTCGTTTAGGGAAAAAGGAAAAAGCCTAAGTTTAGTGGCTTCAAGTCCCAGGCCAGCAATATTGAAAGTAGAACAAAGTGTAAACAATTGGTCAAAGTGTTTGTAAGGATCTTCCTTACTGAGCCCATAAAAATTTGGCAGCATGTTAATGGTGGAGGACTTGATTTCATAGTTTCCCTCAGCATGCAAAAGGGAGATGTGTAATCCCCAGGTGCACTGTATTCCTTCAGGGATCTTTACCTCTCAGCATTCACAGCTGGCTCAGTTTCAATAGTAAGGCCTTGTGTGGTGTTTCTTCGTCTAAGGACCCTTTCAACCCCAGGATTTAAAGGTTCCAACTCAGGGTTAAGGGACCTTCTTCCAAGCATACAAACAAAATCAGCCAGTAAAGAAAATGCTCACAGCACAGAAAAAAATAAAAATTCAAATAAAATTAACAACTAAACAGATTTACAACTAAATTAATGGCAGGGAATTCAACACAAATGGACTGAGATTTAGGGCAAAAGAAGTGCAAACAGAGCTAGCTAAACTCCTGCTACAACTCTAGCTTTTCCCTGCTGCTGTTGTCCACTTCAGCAAAATTCCACAAAAATCAGTAGTACTTTTTATTCTATTTAAGGCATAGCTACAAAGACTTTTCTAAACTAAAATATAATACAACTTAGGCCTACTAAAAAGATCAATATCTCTGGTAGCGGTGCCAAAATCTTGTTGGTTGACTTAGGTGTGTTGATGTTATTTAAAGTGATGAGATGGTAAAAAAATCAAAATACAAAGGTGGAGTGAACTGGTAATGAAAATAGCAACCTAAAGTACACACGGCCTACAAGATATAGGGTTATTATAGCAAGTTTTAAGTAATATTTGTCCCACAGAGAAATTGATCTAGAACCAAAAATGGGCTACAATAGTAGGCCTCCAGATGTAACTAGAGATCTCACAATCCTAGAGAAAGGGAGTTGGCGGTCACAACTACACTAAATTAATACTAAAAGAAGATAAATAAAGTGTAGTCTTATCCTAAAGAAAGGGTTATAAAGAAGGTGGTGATGGTGTGTGTGAAAATAAAGATAAAATCGATGGGAAGTAGCCAATTAAGCTAAAGATAATTTAGTTATGTAACTCAGATTTATGGGTGTCTCTACAGCAAATCTGCAAGGAAAAAGTATTCAACTCAACCCTTATGGTCTGACCTGATCTCTTAAGGTTATAACCTGTCCACTTAAATGGTCACTGACTATCCCATAGAGACGATCAAACCACAGGGAGTAAGTCAAAAAACCAATCTGATCCAAAGGAGTAGACTAATCTTAAGGCTATAACCTATCCACTTAAATGGTCACTGACTATCCAATAGATGTCCTCTACCTAATGGCCCAAATCAAATCATTAATATCATTGCAGACACTATGTTTCTCAGGCTACAAGCTCAAGCATCCAAGGGTGCAAATAGTTCTTGAAAAACTAGTGAAGACCACAGTTATTCAAGGGCTTTTTGGGGACTCAAATGCAGTTAGTCATTTCTACAAAAGGCCAATAATGACTCAACTCACAAGTCTACAATCACTACAGAGAAATCAGATCTAACATCTGATATTGGTCAAATAAAATAGAGGGGAGCCTATTACTGCAACAACCTATCACCAGGTGTTGGTGTTCTGAGTGTGCTTGATTTATTTGTGTTTTGAAAACATACTTGCAAATGATGCATTGTACTGAATATTAAAAAGAATAAGAAAATAATAGCACAGAGAGAACATAATTAGCCTGCAAGATCAGGGCCAATTGTAGCAAGTTTTAAATGTAAGTGAGTAAAAGATCGTCCACAGGGAATTGATTTAAAATGTAAGATAAACCTTCAGATCTGAGCTACGGATCGACCTGATCCTATCTAGAAAGCACATAAGATGGGAGGTTGAATTTGTCACATTAACTAAAAAGTTAAAAATAAAAGTTAAACTAAATGATCCAGATCCGAGTGGGGGGAACGTTTGAGGTAAACTTATAAAAAATGGAGAAGTAATATCTAACTTTGATTTGGTCCTTGAAATCTATTGAGAATGACTGCAGCTCAACTGAGAGATGATCCAATCTTCATCTAGCTACAAGCTCAGATGTAAGAGAAATAAATCTAATTTAAGGATTAGGTTTAAGCTTATGGCTATGGTCTGTCCACTTTAATGGCCACAAACCATCCAATAGTCTTTAATCCAAAGCCTTAGTTTAGAACAAGAAGCATCACTACAAATGCCGTGAGAGATTAGGTTACCAACACTAATTCTCACAGGATTAATGAATCAAGGGAAATTGCAAGAAAAACAGTAAATCTAAAGGAGTCTAATGCAATAAGGAGATCAGAGGGAACCCTTAACATGAGTCCAATTGAGAATATACGGTTTACAGCAACCTTTTCAAATCCACCATTACAATTACAGAGCATAGCTTAAACAACTCTCAGATTTGTAGTCTTGAATACAACTCTCTTTTGAATTACAGAAATTTCTGACAACTCTAAATTGCAAGTAAAAGTGAAGCTATTACAGGGATTTCAGACAAACTATCTGGTTTGGAAATGGGAGAATAGGAATGAAACTCAAAATCTGGATACCCAAATTGGGCAAATGGTTCGTCTATTTATAGTTTTCCCTAAGTCCAGCTCAGATGTGTATCAACCAATCAGAATTGGATAGATCTGTATCAACCAATAGGAGTCGAGCACAAGGATCCAAATCTATTTTGGCCAATCAGAACTGCTTGATCTGGTTCAGCCAATCAGGCGATAGAAGCATCAATTCGGTTATGTAATTCAAAAATCAGTTTGAGCTTCTAGAAGTTCCCGCCAAGTAATTTCATCTTTGGGTGTTCACATGGGGTGGAATATGCCGTGCTCGTAATCTTCGTAATGTCCCCGGCTTTTAAATGCATTAAGTCATTGACAAGTGAAAAATACCATTTTTCACCCCTGAACTTGAGTCTTGATAGACCTTTGAGAGAACTAAATAAGTGTTTTAAGTGCTTATGTTGCAGCTAACAATAAAGGCAGGCTTAACCATAAAAGCAGCTTAAAAGTGCCAATAAGATTACAATCCATGTAAATCCAAAGGAAGAAAGTGAAGAAACAACCTCATCAGCTGTTGAAAGGTCTGAATAGAAGAAGCAAAGACCTGGAAGAGAAGTATGGAACAATTCGAACAGAAAAATGCACTACAGGGTCCTCTTCGCAAAGAACCTGTACTTTTCATAAAGAACCTGAAACTCTGCGAAAAGGAATAAAACAACAGGCGTAGCATTCGAAGAGCATCTGAACTGTTCGAAGAGAGGATTGAACTTTGCGAAAAGAAGAAAACACAATTCGAACAGAACCAGAACATTGCGAAAAGAGCTTCAGGAGTCACAACACTTTGCGAAAAGGCCCCTAAGCTGTGCGAAGAGGCATTCTGGAGATTCGCAGCTTTAACAAGGGCAATTCAGTAATATGTTGCATGCATCCCAATGCATTTTAAAACCTAGGGACATTCCAGAGGGTTCTAAGCATGAAGCGAAGGAATATTCCACCCCACGTGAGCACCTAGAGAGGGAATAACTTGGCAGGAACTTCTAGAAACTCTAACAAACTTTCAAAATGCATAACATAATTGATGCCTTTTTCACCTGATTGGCTAACCAAATTGAGGAATTCTGATTGGCCAGAACAGATCTGGATCCCCGTGCTCGACTACCATTGGTCAATACAGATCTGAGAACATCTGATTGGTTGATACACATCTGAGCTGGACCTGGGGAAAGCTATAAATATACGAAGCATTTGCCCAATTGGAGCATCCAAATTTTGAGTTTCATTTCTAATCCCCCATTTCCCAGCCAGACAGCTTATCTGCAATCCTTGTAATAGCCTACTTTGTACTTGCATTTGAGAGCTGTGAGATACTGCTGTAACTCAAGGGAGAGTTTGCATCCAAGACTGCAAATCCGAGAGCTGTTAAGCCGTGCTCTGTAAATTGTAAGGATGAATTTTAAAAGGTTGCTGTAAACTATGCATTCTCCATTGGACTCATGTCAAGGGTCTCCTCAGTACATTAGACTCCTTTAGATTCATTATTTTGCATGCAATTTCCCTTGATTCATTAATCCTGTGAGAATTAGTGTTTGTAACCTAGTCTCTTACAGCATTTGTAGTGATGTTTCTTGTTCTGAATTGAGGATTTGGATTAAAAACTATTGGATGGTTTGTGGCCATTAAAGTGATGCACTATAGCCATAAGTGTAAGCCTAATCCTTGAATTAGATTTATCTTTCTTACATCTGTGCTTGTAGCCAGATGAAGATTGGATCACCTCTGTTGAGCTGCAGTTATTCTCATTAGATTTCAAAGACCAAATCAGATTTAGATATTACTTCTCCATCTTTATTTCAATCATTCCCCCAACTCGGATCTGGATCATTTAGTTTAAATTTTTCTTTGTTTTTAGTAAGTTAAACGTGACAAATTCAAACCTCTCATCTTATCAGTTTTCTAGATAGGATAAGAAGCCAGATCTGGTAGCTCAGATATGGAGGTTTATCTTACATTTTAGACAAATTCTCTGTGGACGATCTTTCACTCACTTACTTTTAAAACTTGCTACAATTGGCCCTGATCTTGCAGGCTAATTCTCTTCTAACTGTGCTGATATTTCTTTATTTTTTTTTTATGTAGTCTAGAGCCACTGTAATTTTCCAGCAATAAATCTGTTTTCAAAACACACAAATCAAGCACACGAAGAAGCAACAACAGGCGCGTGCAGAGATTACTGAATTGCCCTTGCAGATGCTGAGAATCTTCAGGATATCATTTCGCACAGTTTGGAGAACTTTTTGCAAGGTACTGTGACTTCTGAAGCTCTTTTCACACAGATTGGAGACCTTTTCGAAAAGAACTGTAACTTCTGGAGATCTATTCGCAAAGATTGGGGACCTTTTCGAAAAGAACTGTAACTTCTGGAGATCTATTCGCAAAGATTGGAGACCTTTTCGCAAAGCTTGGGGACCTTTTCGCAAAGATTGGGGACCTTTACGAATAGCATTCTGTAGTGCATTCTTCTTTTTGAATAGCTCCAAACCTCTTTCCAGGTTGAAACCAGCCCTTTGTCCTCTTTATTTTAGGCATTTTGACAGCCAGTGAGGTTGTCCTTTCTCCTTCTTCCTCCAGATCAAGATGGGTCATCATCTTTTTGACACTTTTAAGCTACTTTCAAGGTTAAGCTTGCCTTTATTGTTAGCTGTAAAACAAACACTTAAAACACTTATTTAGTTCTCTCAAGGGTCTATCAAGGCCCAGATTAAGGGGTGAAAAATGGTATTTTCCAGTTCTCAGCACCAGGCTATAAGCTTAAGTGCAGAGGAGAAAAATCCTTCTCAAATTTATGGCTTGGAATCACCCTATGGCTATAGTCTGTCCATTTAAATGGTTACAGGCTATCCACAGAGGTTATCCACACGACAGAGGTCTGAGAAGGAACATGTAAACAGTTCCTGTCACAATGGTCCCAGGGCTACAAGCTCAAGCTTCCATGGACCTTTCAATCAGCTTAAATCCTAAATACATGTTGAATGGAGAATAGTAATCGTCTGGAGCATTCAATTCCTTCAATGTTCTAGGTTGCTCTTCACCCATAATTGTTGTCTCTATTTCAATAGGGGGTTCAACTGTGGTGTGTCTGTGCCTTCTCGGTCATCTACCCCTTTCAATTTTAGGGTTAGCAGGCTCTAAAGTAGGACTGAGAGATCTCCTTCCTAACATGCACACACACCACCAGCAAGGGAAACAGTTCGTAAGCACATTACACAACAAAAAATTACAACTATCTTAATCAACTGTTTATGGAATCTTCAAAGGAGAAATAAACTGAGGTTTTGAAGGTTAGAGAAGTGTAAACAGAGGTAGCTAAACTCTCAATGTAATTCCAGTCTCCTTCTCTACTACGGTCCAGATCTGCAAGAAAAATTCCAAATGTAAATCAGTAGTATCAATTATTCACAAGTACAGCTACCAAAGAATAATTAATACAAAAATTCTAGAGTCTACCATTAGATCAGTGCTCCCCGTCAGCTGCGCCAAAAACTTGTTAGGATATTTTAATCTGCTTGCTACTGACTTTATTGGAGGCAGTAATAAGAATGGGGTGAATAAAAATGAATGAAAGGTGGATTGAAAATGACAGGGCAGCAAGCCTAAAATATGCACAGTCCTGCAAGATACAGGTCTTGTTGTAGCATGTTTTGATAAGTAAGAGTTTGTCCCACAGGGAGAGTTGATCTAAAACTTCAAAGGAGCCATCAGTAGTAGGCTCTCCAAATCTGACTACAAATCTGGCAATCCTAAAGGGAAGGTGATTTAAGGTCACTTATTCCTACATTGTTTGGTAAACTAATGATTTAACTACAGAAAGGGTTGAGGAGAAGGGTGGAATGTGAGAAAATAAATATAAAAGGGAGAGAAGTATGCTATTAGGTGCAGATCTGATGGGTTTCATGACTCAAATTCAGATCTGCTGCTATAGAAGTCCTGTCCAATGGCTACATTATCACCACGGAGGAAGAAGAATCCAACTCATTTTTGTGCCATGATCCAATCCCTTTATGGCTATAACCTATCCACTTAATGGTCATAGTCTATCCAATTGGGGAATCACGATCTAGAGATGGGTCAGAACAAGTCCATCATTGTAAGCACTACTTCATCCAGGCAACAAGCACAAGAATCCATAGGGAACCTCAACCTCCAAAGTGTTGTGTGTGGGGTTAGGCTTGTATGGGTGCATGTTAGCCTAGACACATAAAACCAGCAAGAGTTTGAGTACAGCCTTAGGCCTAGCTGTCCACTGCTGTATAAAGACTGCAGTGATCTAGTCACAAGCCTACAATCTCTATAACCAAACCAAATCTGCCATCTGATGGTGGGTCTATACAAATACAGGGGAGTTTGTCTCTGTACAATCTCTCACAGGGCTACAAGCACAAGTGTAGAGAAGAAGAATCTGTCTTGGCTCTGTGGATTGTCCTCACCCTAAGGCTATAACCTGTTCAGTTAAATGGTCACAGACTATCCCAAAGGCTATCCTCCTCACAAAGGATGAAAATTGAACATGAACACTACTGTCACCACCATATTCCCAAGGCTACAAGCACAAGTTCCCATGGGGATTTCAGATCTAGTGGATTTTATGGTGGGGCTAGGCTTGTATGGGAGCATGTTAGCCCAGATACACATGTCACTTGGATCTAAATAGGTCTCTAAAAGTTGTCCTCCATTGATCTTAATACAACCTATCAATGAAGGATCTCAAGGCAGCAGCCTTATACAGAGCAACTCAATCTCAAACATCAATCCCATACATATAAAACACCAAATCATGAAATTCCATTTAAACTAAACTAAATAAACTTACAGAGGCATAGCCAGCAATTGCTGGACTATGGAGAGAAGAAAAAGTAAAAAGAAATCTACCTAAACCTTACTAGAAGTCTACATCTACTGCAAGAAGAAAATTAACAGAATTCTGTTCTAAGGGAGAAAAGCCCCCTAAGCCTAAACCAGGCTTAGGTTTATATAGCAGTCAGCTTGGCGGTGCATTAGGGTAGGAAACCCTAATCTTAACGATGCCACATGGCCTAATACTGTTCCTTGGATGCCTCGGGACATGTGCAAGAGAATTAATGCATTGGAAAGCATGCCTTAATTGCTAGAACTCCCCAGAATGTCCTCTGTAGAAGTGGGGGAGAATTAGAGTTCAGAGCCTCACCCGGTAGCACTGGTTTCCAAGACTATCGCGCGGTAGCACGGTCTTCGCGAGATTGGATCAACTTGAAATTCTAGTGGTCGCGGGATCTTCTTAGTTGCAACTGATGCAATCGCGCGATAGAGCATTGAATCCTCGTTGGATTGCTCCGGCCCTTGCGGGATTGCACTTTCCTTCTGAATGGCATGGGAATCGTGTGAGCAGTTTGTTTCTCAATGGATCTTCGCGAGGACGTGCTATGCATTGATCTCTGAACTGCGTGAGAGGTTTTCTGAAGTTTTGCACTCCGTGATCACTGCATGAAAATTGCATGCAGAAATACCTGGATCTCTCTCTCCTCAGCTGATCTGAGTGAACTGTGCGAGGCCTGAGAGTTGCTTTCTTGAGCTGCACAAGCATTTATATTTGAGCTTCACGAGAGCTGCGCAAGGTGTGATTCTGCAGCTCTTCTGTCACTGAACTGCACGAGAGCAGCGCGGGCAGTAGGTGTGAAGCCTTGGTAACTCGCGAGGACTTCACAAGGCTTAACTTCTGAATCCTTTAAAGCTTGTGAAAGCTGTGCATGGTTCAATTCTTGTTTGGATTCATCTTTCATCCTTCTGAGGGGCTTCAGGGGCACAAGTGGGGTCCTTGGCAGGGTTTAGGTGTTATTGTAGCTGCTGTTTATTACCTATGAAAAATGACTTAACACACATTTATTAGATGGCTAAGGGTCTAACAGAGGCTAAGTTAGGGGGGAAAAGTGGTACTTTTCATGTTTTAACAGCTCAACATCAACCCCTATATTTTAACCTTGCTGATGCACAGCATGGGAAGACTTTTTTGGCTCTTCGACACTCAGATTTCTTTCATTTTCACTCTCGATGACCTCCTCAGCTGCTCTGCCTACTAAGTTATCAACCACTCTGCCACTCCTTAGGATAGTGATTGCATTAGCCTCCTCATGGGTGGAGGATGATTCTCCAATCATGTACTGTCCTTTAAGGTTGGCCAAGGGTTAACTAAGCAGTTTGCCCTCCTCTCTCTATTCAAAGCATTACAGATTTGACCCAGCTGATCCTGCATTTTTTTAATACTTTACCCATGAGAGTTCATAGTTTGGACTAAGTTCCCTAAATTCTGCATAGATGTCAGCATTTGCTCTTTAAAGGAAGAGGATCTGGATTATTGTGGGCGCAAGACCAACTGCTTGGGCTGTGGGGCAGACAACTGGAAATTCTACCTTGGTGGATAATCTTGGTTAAATTGTTGTTGAGATCTATATGGAGCTGCCAATTGTTGTAGCTGGGGTTGAGGGTATGTATCTTATCTCCACCTCAAATTTGGGTGATTTCTCCGTGTGTACCCAGCAGGTTGCTACCCATATGCTTGGGCAGTATTGGCATGCTCCATAACTAAATCAGGGAATTGGTTGGCTGATGGATAATTTTGAAGTGAATGTGTGAGAGATTGGCATATCAAACATACCTCTTCCACTTGTGCAACCATCGTAGGTTGCATCGCATTCATTAATTTGTCAAACTTTAAACTTTGATTGTCCACCTTCTTTTTCAAATCACTTTAAACCTTAACTTCATACATTCGACCTCTAAGGGTGGACTCTTTCACCAATTTAGCTGGGGTTTGGCTGTCATTACGAGACAGTGACTCCTGCTATATGAAATTTTCCCTTATGATATCAAACAATTTCCAATCCTCATCAGCTGTCTTGTAGAGGTAACTACCCCCATAAGAGGCATCCACTGTATCCCTACTTTTGGAATTAATTCCTTGGTAAATGACTTGCATTAGTTGCTATTGTGGAATTTGATGGTGGGGGCATTATTTTAACATCTCCTGAAATCTCTCTCATGCCTCATAAAAATCTTTAGTTGAGGACTGAGTAAATGAGAATATGTTTGTCCTCATCTGGATGGTTTTATTCATGAGAAAGAATTTAGCCAGCAATTGGCTTTGGAGGTCACTCCATGCCTGAATGCTATTGGCTGGGAGTTAGAGAGCCAGGTGCTGGCTTTGTCCTTTAGGGAAAAAGGAAAAAGCCTAAGTTTAGTGGCTTCAGGTCCCAGGCCAGCAATATTGAAAGTAGAATAAAGTGTAAACAATTGGTCAATGTTCTTGTAAGGATCTTCCTTACTGAGCCCATAAAAATTTGGCAGCATGTTGATGGTGGAGGACTTGATTTCATAGTTTCCCTCAGCTGAAGGGAATTGTATGCAAAAGGGAGATGTGTAATCCCCAGGTGCACTGTATTCCTTCAGGGTTGTTTACCTCTCAGCCTTCACAGCTAGCTTAGTTTCAATTGTAAGGCCTTGTGTGGTGTTTCTTCATCTAAGGACCCTTTCAACCCCAGGATTTAAAGGTTCCAACTCAGGGTTAAGGGACCTTCTTCCAAGCATACACACAAAATCAGCCAGTAAAGAAAATGCTCACAGCACAAAAAAAAATAAAAATTCAAATAAAATTAACAACTAAATAGATTTACAACTAAAGTAATGGCAGGGAATTCAACACAAATGGATTGAGATTTAGGGCAAAAGAAGTGCAAACAGAGCTAGCTAAACTCCTGCTACAACTCTAGCTTTTCCCTGCTGCTGTTGTCCACTTCTGCAAAATTCCATAAAACTCAGTAGTACTTTTTATTCTATTTAAGGCATAACTACAAAGAATTTTCTAAACTAAAATATAATACAACTTAGGCCTACTAAAAAGATCAATATCTCTGGTAGCGGTGCCAAAACTTTGTTGGTTGACTTAGGTGTGTTGATGTTATTTAAAGTGATGAGATGGTAAAAAAATCAGAATACAAAGGTGGAGTGAACAGGCAATGAAAATAGCAACCTAAAGTACACACGGCCTACAAGATCTAGGGTTATTATAGCAAGTTTTAAGTAAGAGTTTGTCCCACAGAGAAATTGATCTAGAACCAAAAATGGGCTATAATAGTAGGCCTCCAGATGTGACTAAAGATCTCACAATCCTAGAGAAAGGGAGTTGGCTGTCACAACTACACTAAATCAATACTAAAAGACGATAAATAAAGTGTAGTCTTATCCTAAAGAAAAGGTTATAAAGAAGGTGGTGACGGTGTGTGTGAAAATAAAGATAAAATCGATGGAAAGTAGCCAATTAAGCTAAAGTTAATTTAGTTATGTAACTCAGATTTATGGGTGTCTCTGCAGCAAATCCATCAGATGGCTATAAGGACATCTGCAAGGAAAAAGTAACCAACTCAACCCTTATGGTCTGACCTGATCTCTTAAGCTTATAACCTGTCCACTTAAATGGTCACTGACTATCCAATAGAGAGGATCAAACCACAGGGAGTAAGCCAAAAAACCAATCTGATCTAAAGGAGTAGACTAATCTTAAGGCTATAACCTATCCACTTAAATGTTCACTGACTATCCAATAGATGTCCTCTACCAAATGGCCCAAATCAAATCATTAATATCAATGCAGACACTGTGTTTCTCATGCTACAAGCTCAAGCATCCAAGGGAGCAAATAGTTCTTGAAAAACTAGTGAAGACCACAGTTATTCAAGGGCTTTTTGGGGACTCAAATGCAGTTAGTCATTTCTACAAAAGGCCAATAATGACTCAATTCACAAGTCTGCAATCACTACAGAGAAATCAGATCTAACATCTGATATTGGTAAAGTAAAATAGAGGGGAGCCTGTTACTGCAACAACCTATCACCAGGCTATAAGCTTAAGTGTAGAGGAGAAAAATCCTTCTCAAATTTGTGGCTTGGAATCACCCTATGGCTATAGTCTATCCACCTAAATGGTTACAGGCTATCCACAGAGGTTATCCACACCACAGAGGTCTGAGAAGGAACATGTAAATAGTTCCTGTCACCATGGTCCCAGGGCTACAAGCTCAAGCTCCCATGGACCTTTCAATCAGCTTAAATCCTAAATACATGTTGAATGGAGAATTATAATCGTTCGTAGCATTCAATTCCTTTAATGTTCTAGGTTGCTCTTCACCCATAATTGTTGTCTCTATTTCAATAGGGGGCTCAACTGTGGTGTCTGTGCCTTCTCTGTCTTCTACCCCTTTCAATTTTAGGGTTAGCAGGCTCTAAAGTAGGACTGAGAGATCTCCTTCCTAACATGCACACCCACCACCAGCAACGGAAACAGTTCGCAAGCACATTACACAACAAAAAATTACAATTATCTTAATCAACTGCTTCTGGAATCTTTGAAGGAGGAATAAACTGAGGTTTTGAAGGTTAGAGAAGTGCAAACAGAGGTAGCTAAACTCTCAATGCAGTTCAAGTCTCCTTCTCTACTACGGTCCAGATCAGCAAGAAAAATTCCAAATGTTAATCAGTAGTATCAATTATTCACAAGTACAGCTACCAAAGAATAATTAATACAAAAATTCTAGAGTCTACTATTAGATCAGTGATCCCTGACAGCGGCGCTAGAAACTTGTTAAGATATTTTAATCTGCTTGCTACTGACTTTATTGGAGGCAGTGATAAGAATGGGATGAATAAAAATGAATGAAAGGTGGATTGAAAATGACAGGGCAGCAAGCCTAAAATATGCACAGTCCTGCAAGATACAGGGTTTGTTGTAGCAAGTTTTGATAAGTAAGAGTTTGTCCCACAGGGAGAGTTGATCTAAAACTCCAAAGGAGCCATCTGTAGTAGGCTCTCCAGATCTGACTAAAAATCTGGCAATCCTAAAGGGAAGGTGATTTAAGGTCACTTATTCCTACATTCTTTTATAATCTAATGATTTAACTACAGAAAGGGTTGAGGAGCAGGGTGGAATGTGAGAAAATAAATATAAAAGGGTGAGAAGTATGCTATTAGGTGCGGATCTGATGGGTTTCATGACTCAAATTCAGATCTGCCGCTATAGAAGTCTTGTCCAATGGCTACATTATCACCACGGAGGAAGAAGAATCCAACTCATTTCTGTGCCATGATCCAATCCCTTTATGGCTATAACCTGTCCACTTAATGGTCACAGACTATCCAATTGGGGAATCACGATCCAGAGATGGGTCAGAACAAGTTCATCATTGTAAGCACTACTTCATCCAGGCTACAAGCACAAGAATCCATAGGGAACCTCAACCTCCAAAGTACTATTTGTGGGGCTAGGCTTGTATGGGAGCATGTTAGCCCAGACACATAGAACCAGCAAGAGTTTGAGTACAACCTTAGGCCTAGCTGTCCACTGCTTTGTAAAGACTGCAGTGATCCAGTCACAAGCCTACAATCTCTATAAAAAAATCAGATCTGCCATCTGATGGTGGGTCTATACAAATACAGGGGAGTTTGTCTCTGTATAATCTCTCACAGGGCTACAAGCACAAGTGCAGAGAAGAAGAATCTGTCTTGGCTCTGTGGATTGTCCTCACCCTAAGGCTATAACCTATCCACTTAAATGGTCACCGACTATCCCAGAGGCTATCCTCCTCACAAAGGACCAAAATAGAACAAGAACACTACTGTCACCACCATATTCACAAGGCTACAAGCACAAGTTCCCATGGGGATTTCAGATCTAGTGGATCTTGTGGTGGGGCTAGGCTTATATGGGAGCATGTTAGCCCAGATACAGAGGTCACTTGGATCTAAATAGGTCTCTAGAAGCAGTCCTCCATTGATCTTAGTACAACCTATCAATGAAGGATCTCAAGGCAGCAGCCTTATATAGAGCAACTCAATCTCAAACTTCAATCTCATACATGTAAAACACCCAATCATGAAATTCCATTTAATCTAAACCAAATAAACATACAGAGGCATAGCCAGCAATTGCTGGACTATGGAGAGAAGAAAAAGTAAAAAGAAATCTACCTAAACCTTACTAGAAGTCTACATCTACTGTAAGAAGAAAATTAACAGAATTCTGTTCTAAGGGAGAAAAGCCCCCTAAGCCTAAACCAGGCTTAGGTTTATATAGCAGTCAGCTTTGCGGTGCATTAGGGTTAGGAAACACTAATCATAATGATGCCACATGGCCTAATACCGTTCCTTGGATGCCTCGAGACATGTGCACAGGAATTGATGCATTGGAAAGTGTGCCCTAATTGTTGGAAGTCCCCAGAATGTCCTCTGCAGAAGTGAGGGAGAGTTAGAGTTCAGAGCCTTGCTAGGTAGCACTGGTTTCCAAGACTGTCGCGCGGTAGCACAGTCTTCATGAGATTGGATCAACTTGAAATTCTAGCCATCGCGGGATCTTCTTAGAAGCAGCAGAAGCAGTCACGCGATAGAGCATTGAATCCTCGCTGGATTGCTCCGGTCCTCGCAGGATTGCACTTTCCTTCTGAATGGCGTGGGAATCAGGTGAGCAGTTTGTTTCTCAATGGATCTTTGCGAGGACGTGCTATGCATTGATCTCTGAACCACGTGAATGGTTTTCTGAAGTTTTGCACTTCGTGACCACTGCACGACAATTGTGCGCAAAAATACCTGGAGCTCTCTCTCCTCAGCTGATCTGAGTGAACTGTGCGAGGCTTGAGAGCTGCTTTCTTGAGCTGTGCAAGCCTTTATATTTGAGCTTCACGGGAGCTGCGCGAGGTGTGATTCTGCAGCTCTTCTGTCACTGAACTGCGCGAGTGCAGCGCGGGCAGTTGGTGTGAAGCCTTAGTAACTCACGAAAACTACGCGAGGCTTAACTTCTGAATCCTTTAAAGCTTGTGAAAGCTGTGCGAGGTTCAATTCTTGTCTGCATTCATCTTTCATCCTTCTGAGGGGCTTCTGGGGCACAAGTGGGCTCCTTAACAGGGTTTAGGTGTTATTGTAGCTGCTGTTTATTACCTACGAAAAATGACTTAACACACGTTTATTCGATTGCTAAGGGTCTAACAGAGGCTAAGTTAAGGGGGAAAAGTGGTACTTTTCATGTCTTAATAGCTCAACATCAACCCCTTTATTTTACCGTTGCTGATCCACAGCATGGGATGACTTTTTTGGCTCTTCAACCCTCACATTTCTTTCATTTTTACTCTCTATGACCTCCTCAGCTTCTCTGCCTACTAAGTTATCAACCACTCTGCCACTCCTTAGGATAGTGATTGCATTAGCCTCCTCATGGGTAGAGGATGCTTCTCCAATCATGTACTGTCCTTTAAGGTTGCCCAAGGGTTAACTAGGCAGTTTGCCCTCCTCTCTCTATTCAAACCATTACAGATTTGACCTATTTGATCCTGTATTTTTTTAGTACTTTGCCCATGAGAGTTCATAGTTTGGACTAAGTTCCCCAAATTCTTCATAGATGTCAGCATTTGCTCTTTAAAGGAAGAGGATCTGGATTATTGTGGGTGCAAGACCAACTGCTTGGGCTGTGGGGCAGACAACTGGAGCTGCCAACTGCTGCTGCTGGGCTTGAGGGTATGTATCTTATCTCCACCTCAAACTTGGGCCAGCAGGTTGCTACCCATATGCTTGGGCAGTATTGGCATGCTCCATAACTAAATCAGGGAATTGGTTGGCTGATGGATAATTTTGAAGTGAATGTGTGAGAGATTGGCATATCAAACATACCTCTTCCACTTGTGCAACCATCGTAGGTTGCATCGCATTCATTATTTTGTCAAACTTTAAACTCAGATTGTCCACCTTCTTTTTCAAATCACATTAAACCTTTACTTCATACATTCGACCTCTAAGGGTGGACTCTTTCACCAATTTAGCTGGGGTTTGGCTGTCATTGCGAGACAGTGACTCCTGCTATATGAAATTTTCCCTTATGATATCAAACAATTTCCAAGCCTCATCAGCTGTCTTGTAGAGGTAACTACCCCCACAAGAGGTATCCACCATATCCCTACTTTTGGGATTAATTCCTTGGTAAATGACTTGCATAAGTTGCTATTGTGGAATTTGATGGTGGGGGAATTATTTTAACATCTCCTGAAATCTCTCTCATGCCTCATAAAAATCTTTAGTTGAGGATTGAGTAAATGACAATATGTTTGTCCTCATCTGGATGGCTTTATTCTTGAGAAAGAATTTAGCCAGAAATTGGCTTTGGAGGTCACTCCATGTCTGAATGCTATTGGTAGGGAGTTAGAGAGCCAGGTGCTGGCTTTTTCCTTTAGGGAAAAAGGAAAAAGCCTAAGTTTAGTGGCTTCAGGTCCCAGGCCAGCAATATTGAAAGTAGAACAAAGTGTAAACAATTGGTCAATGTGCTTGTAAGGATCTTCCTTACTGAGCCCATAAAAATTTGGCAGCATGTTGATGGTGGAGGACTTGATTTCATAGTTTCCCTCCGCTGAAGGGAATTGTATGTAAAAGGGAGATGTGTAATCCCCAGGTGCATTGTATGCCTTTATACCTCTCAGCCTTAACAGCTGGCTCAATTTCTATAGTAAGGCCTTGTGTGGTGTTTCTTCGTCTAAGGACCCTTTCAACCCCAGGATTTAAAGGTTCCAACTCAGGGTTAAGGGACCTTCTTCCAAGCATACACACAAAATCAGCCAGTAAAGAAAATGCTCACAGCACAGAAAAAAATAAAAATTCAAATAAAATTAACAACTAAGCAGATTTACAACTAAATTAATGGCAGGGAATTCAACACAAATGGACTGAGATTTAGGGTAAAAGAAGTGCAAACAGAGCTAGCGAAACTCCTGGTACAACTCTAGCTTTTCCCTGCTGCTGTTGTCCACTTCTGCAAAATTCCACAAAAATCAGTAGTACTTTTTATTTATTTAAGGCATAGCTACAAAGAATTTTCTAAACTAAAATATAATACAACTTAGGCCTACTAAAAAGATCAATATCTTTGGTAGCGGTGCCAAAACCTAGTTGGTTGACTTAGGTGTGTTGATGTTATTTAAAGTGATGAGATGGTAAAGAAATCAGAATACAAAGGTGGAGTGAACTGGAAATGAAAATAGCAACCTACAGTACACACGGCCTACAAGATATAGGGTTATTATAGCAAGTTTTAAGTAACAGTTTATCCCACAGAGAAATTGATCTTGAACCCAAAATGGGCTATAATACTAGGCCTCCAGATATGACTAGAGATCTGACAATCCTAGAGAAAGGGAGTTGGCTGTCACAACTACACTAAATTAATACTAAAAGAAGATAAATAAAGTGTAGTCTTATCCTAAAGAAACGGTTATAAAGAAGGTGGTGATGCTGTGTGTGAAAATAAAGGTAAAATCGATGGGAAGTAGCCAATTAAGCTAAAGTTAATTTAGTTATGTAACTCAGATTTATGGGTGTCTTTGCAGCAAATCCATCAGATGGCTATAAGCACATCTGCAAGGAAAAAGTATCCAACTCAACCCTTATGGTCTGACCTGATCTCTTAAGGTTATAACCTGTCCACTTAAATGGTCACTGACTATCCAATAGAGAGGATCAAGCCACAAGGAGTAAGTCAAAAAACCAATCTGATCCAAAGGAGTAGACTAATCTTAAGGCTATAACCTATCCACTTAAATAGTCACTGACTATCCAATAGATGTCCTCTACCTAATGGCCCAAATCAAATCATTAATATCAATGCAGACACTATGTTTCTCATGCTACAAGCTCAAGCATCCAAGGGAGCAAATAGTTCTTGAAAAACTAGTGAAGACCACAGTTATTCAAGGGCTTTTTGGGGACTCAAATGCAGTTAGTCATTTCTACAAAAGGCCAATAATGACTCAACTCACAAGTCTGCAATCACTACAGAGAAATCAGATCTAACATCTGATATTGGTCAAGTAAAATAGAGGGGAGCCTGTTACTGCAACAACCTATCACCAGGCTATAAGCTTAAGTGCAGAAGAGAAAATTCCTTCTCAAATTTGTGGCTTGGAATCACCCTATGGCTATAGTCTATCCACTTAAATGGTTACAGGGTATCCACAGAGGTTTTCCACACCACAGAGGTCTGAGAAGGAACATGTAAACAGTTCCTGTCGCCATGGTCCCAGCGCTACAAGCTCAAGCTTCCATGGACCTTTCAATCAGCTTAAATCCTAAATACAGGCTTAGCTTGAACAAAACTTTTGGCAAGTAGAAGAATAACTGATTGAGTATACAATTACAGTACCCATTCCATTGATCAAAAATACTCACAATGCAAATTCTGAAGGCAGCAGCCTTATGCACAATAGCTCTTCATACAATCCCAAAGGTTACATGACTTATTATAAAACTAAATAAAACTATGCCTAATTGCTTACAAAGGATTTAGCCAACAAGTACTGGGCTAAGAGAGAAGAAAAATGGGAAAAAGATGTGATCAAACCCTAACCCTAGCCTGCTCGAGCTCACCACAGACAGAGGTTGAAGGAGAGATAAAAATTCTAGGTTACAACTGCAGCTTATATACGTAGTCCCTAATGCCTTGGCTCTAAGAAGAGTAAACCCTAATTTTTCTAGCAGATGTGGCACTATTACAACCCATGGATGCCTTAGGATGTGTGCCTCAAGATCCAAGCCTCGGGATGGGTGCCCTAGACCTAGGGAAATCCCTAAAAGGTCCATGGAGTTTGGATTGAGAAGTGGAGAGCCCATGTTTTGCGAGGCTGCCTTCTGCATATTAAATCTTTTGCATGGTTTGCAGAGTCCTCGTGGGGTAAGATTTTGGCTTGGGAGGCCCCTAGTTTGCGTAGCAGATCTTCAAATGGTTGCACAGTTACTTTGCACTGCAATGCTATCACGAGGATGAGTTACACTGCTTAGCTTGCTCGCACAGTAGGGCTTCAGAAGTTCCTCTAGCAAGGGTGTCACGAGGCTGCATTTTAACTCTCGCTCAGGTTCTTTTCACATTATCATGCAGCTCGCTCGACACAGGGTTGAACTTCTAGGTGCAAGAGAGTTGTGTAAGATATTTTTTAAGCTTCTCTCTTCTCCAAAGCCAGTTGAGAACCTCGAGAATTAGCTATTGCTCTTTATGCAAAGTGACCTCATGAGATAATGCATGCAGTTAATATAAGCTTTGATCCTTGTGAGAACTTCATGAACTAGATTTCTGAAAGCTTAGTGTGCGAGAGCCTCGCGAGTTCTTTATGTGTTGATTACAACTAAAGTGCACGACTGCTGCGCGAGAGATTGCTCTGTGATAATCCCTTCACTGAGCTGTGTGACTTCTTTGTGAGCTCTATTGTGCTGCATGTAACATCCATGTGAGAAAACTTTGCTAGTGAATTGAACAGCGCGAGGCAACATCTAAACTATGTAAGATAACTCATTTTCTCTTATGCTACTATACAGCTGTTGCTGTTTCAGCTCTCTCCACTCACACCTATGCTTCTCTCATCTTCTATACTTTCTTGTTCCATTATGACATGAAAAATAGTCACCATGGTGTGCACCACCATGGTGTTCCATCAATCATTGGCTCAGTTGTCACCCTTGGCTTGAATTTTCTCTCTTCTTGGCATCAAAGGCATGGACTTTGTGTTAAGTTGCACAAGTTATTGCTAATCTATAAAATATGCTAAACAAGAGTTATTAGTCAGTTTCAAGGTCCAGCAAGGGCTAGGTTAAGAGGTGAAAAGTGGTACTTTTCAGTGAATAACACACCTCAACCCTCTATCTTCCACCATGCACCTAATTCACCTTTTCAACCTATCCAAACCACAGTCCGTATTATCCTAGACTCCCTACCCCAAATACTTACCTTACTCACTGCCCTTCAAACCTAACTCCTAACCAACACCTAAAACCAGGCCATCATTCAAACTAGCCTGCAAACCATCAAGCCGCCACTTTGTAACATTAACCCCACAATCTCAACCGCCACTTATGCCTACACCTACTCATATACCTACACCACCCCCATCTTCCCAATCCTTAACCTTAGTAGCAACATCAGTTGCTGCTACACAAACTGATATAGAATCAGACCATGAAGGCCCTCAACCTACCTTCACCTTTGTAGCCACCCAAACTGACCCACCAACACCCACCACCTTTGCTTACACCCAGACTGACCCAATGGAGATAGACCTACCCACTTTTCCTATCCTATCCTCTACCCATACCCAAACTAACCCCCAAGAGGAGGAGTTGGCATCCCCCATTCCCCTTCCTTCATTACCCCCATCATCTTCATCCACACCATCCCATTCTCTGGCTGACCCTGCTCCTCTTGCTGATAATACCATGGTACTAGCCTCCTCATTCTCCATACCTCCATTCTCAACCCTTCTGAGAGCCATGAATGAGAACCCATACGTAAGGAGGGATGTGATCAAGGGGATGGCTGACATCAATACAACCATTTCTCCATCAAATCAAGAGGATCAAGCTAGACTCAAGATGGAGAAAAAGCAGATAAAGAAAGCTTTTTTACATACCCTGTCGCTCTACCAAAAGGAGCAGTATAGAGCTGAGGGCCAGGAAGAAACTGTGAAAAACCTTCAAGTGGCCCTCAGAATGGATGGAGAGAGAGCTGATGACTATGCCAGGATTGTTGCAACACTGTAGCAGACCCTATCTTCTGTGGTAAACAAAGACTTAGCCACTGCAGCAGCCTCTCTTTACACTCCAGCAGCTCCTCCACCTACAGCATCAGCACCTAGCATCAAGATTAAGGAACCTTCCTCAATGCCTGAACCCACTCCCAAGAGAAGAAGCAACACCAAGCATAGGGAGGTCACTGCTAAACGATTAAAGTCCACAACTATTGCTCCCTAGAAAGAAAAAGGAAAAGCTGCTCAAGAACCCAGAAATAGCTTTTGATGATGAACTATCGTAGATTTTCTTTGTTAGGTTTTTTTTTGTAAATTTTCATTTTGTTTTAGTAATGGTTGTACTCCAATTTGTCTTGCCTTGTATATACTTTTATTTCATGAATACAATTTTCTCTTTTGTGTCCCTTGTTTATATTTTGTGTGTTATTTTTTTGTCTATACCCTGCTGCCCATGCTTTCATATTATCTGAAACAGTGAGGACACTGTTCCTCATAGGTTTCGAGTTGTGGCAGGGTATGCTAAAAGAATAGTTAACCTAAGTGTAGCAGACTTAAGTAAGATAGAAATAGAGCTAAGTTCACCTAAGAAACTCTAAAAATGAGGAAATTTAAAAATTTTGCAGACTTTTTAACATTAAAATATTTTAAATTGCACCATTTTCATGAGGTAAATACCAAGAAAACTCAATTTTTGTCAGCACTTAGTGAACCATTAAAGAGAGAAAAAGGTAAGGGCATGCCCATGAGTTCAATGGATGTGAGATTTGGGCCTACAAAATTTTTTTTGTTTAAGGAGTGTCTTTGGCAACCCTTTCTGCTCTAAGGACTCGCTGAGTTGACCACTTTCTCACTAGAAGTTAGGCATATCTAAGTTGAAACAGCTAGCAATACCCATGACATTTAGGAAAGGATCAAGGCCTTCTCTTGGACAATTCGAGACTAAAGTACCAAACTTAGTAAACTGCCCTTGTGCATATACCTTTTGAGCCTTAAATTTCAATTTTCTTTAGAATACACCTGAGTACTTGCACCTAAACCTGTAGGCCTGATTCAACCCTTCCCTCACTCTGAGAATTTAGAAGGTAAAGGAGAAGAAGTTGAAGATGGACAAGCTAGGGTCAACATTTGGTGAATGGAGGAGAAACACAATATGAAGAATAGCAGTGTAGCAGCTGGGAGGATGGTGGCATTTCAGAAAAATAAAAATAAAAAGAATAAAAATATGTATTCAGAAAAAAAGAGAAAAAGAAAAAAAACATAATGAAAAGGAAGAGAGTAGTCAAGAAGAAATTTCATTGTAAATAGTAAAAAGAAGAGGAGAAGTTGGTCACTTTGAATCTGAAAAATATCCAAGAAGATGGAATATGCTGAATGCAAGAAGGTTAAGTCATGAATCACCTCCCTCACTCGCTGAGTTCTCAATTTTGCATCCTTTTCACCCTTCCATTCTTTATAACCTTCACCCATAAGCCACAATACAACCCAGTCATAAGACCTTGTGATCCTAATACGAATGAGTTGTCATGTGGAGATGAGGAGTTGTTAAATCTATGGTGAGAAGTAGTCAATGATGCTAGAAATTAGAAGCCTTGCCTATGGTCATGCTTGCTGACCCATTTGGGGTCTATAATTATTCTTAATCCTATGTGTAAACTGAAAACCCTCAAATTCAATTGTGAGAGACTGCCCTGGTAAACATTTGGTCTGAAATTGAATGTATTGGGCATTGTTTAAACCTAATTTTTGAATTAATGGTGAGCTTAGTATTGACATGTGCATACTGTTTTTCTTGTGGTAAGCTAATTGGAAATGAAGTGCATGCATGTAAGATTCTTTATGTTAAATGGTCTATGCATTTCTTGTATCTAAAATTCTTCAATATTTTGAAAGATCAAGGGTGGACTGACACTCTCTTTGTTAAAAAACTTACATAATATTGTCTGCACTTTTGTTAACTATTTTGTTGAGAAGTTTGTGGGTATCTTCACTGAAAGCCCTCAGGAGACTTCACTCCTCCACTAGGGATCACCTAGCGGTTTAAAAGGCTTGATGCCTAAGCTAAATGCATCCGTGCTCCCTACGAAAGTGCATTTAAATTTTTAGAGTAGATGTTTAATTTTTACTTTGCTTGAGGACTAGCAAAGATTAGGTTTGGGGGTGTGTTAAGTGTTGAAAAATATCATTTTTCACCTCTTAACCTAGCCTTTACTATTCCTTGTAGCCATCTAACAAGTACATTTGAACTGTGTTTTATAATTAAGAACAACATTGCAGCTATTAGTACAACTGTCATGCTTTGGAGGCCAAACAGAGAAGTTTTGAAGCTAACTGTGAAGCCCAATGAAGAACTGAAGAAACACCATGGTGGTACACACCATGGTGACTATTTTGGATGTATGTGTGGGCCCCAGAAGTCTGACAGATGAGAGGAATGAAGAGCTGAACAGAGGAAGTTGTCGCAGCAGAACATGCAATGCAGTAGAAGGCTAGAAGTTAATAGCGTGAGACACAGAGCCAACAGTGCAATTCCTTCTCGCGTAGCTCATCCATAGCTGCTATCAAGGCATCACACAATTCCTTATTACTCCATTTCAATGCGCCACACGACTGCACTATAAAATCAAAGCAGTTGCACGAAGCTCGAGATTCTACTTCTCATTCTAAGCTTAGGGACTTGTTGGGGATTTTCACATTGGTAGGGAACACATCTCGAGGCCCTAATCTAATCCCACACATCTCGAGGCATCCAAGGGCTATAAATAAGCCACATCTATAATAAAATTAGGGCCCCTACTAGCCAAGGCATTAGGACTGGGTATAAAAGTTGTACTTAGATTAGTTTTTGTTTTCATCTTTCCTTCAACCTCAGTCGGCTAAGAGCTTTAGCAGATTAGGTTAGGGTTAGATCATTTCTTCCATTTTTCTTTTCTTCTTTCTTAGTCCAGCACTTGCTGGCTAACTCTCTTGTAAGCATTTGATTTTAAATTAGTTTTACAATGAGCATTTGTGAGAACTTTAGGAGTTGATTTGGGGTTTGTATTGGCTGTTGCCTTCGAGGACAAGGATTGTAAGATTATTTTCTAATTTTATCACTTTTATTGCTTTAATTAGATCTGTAGTCTCTGTGTTTTCCTTGCATAAAAATCTATTGGATTTGACAGATGCCTATAGGCCTGAGACTCCCATTGTTGTTTGAGCTATTTTGCCATGCAACAAAGGTGGTGATAGTAGGCTCATTGTTCTATCTCAAGCCTCTGTGATTGAACCCTCTCCCTTGGATGCTTGTGACCATTTAAGTGGACATATTATAGCCTTAAGAGGGGTCTAAATTATAGATCTTAGATTGATTCTTCTTCTCTGCACATGAGCTGGTTAGCCTTGTGAGAGATTATGAAAAACCAAATTACCCTTTGTTTGCAATGTCATCATCAGATGGTAGATCTGATTTGGTTGTAGAGATTACAGAGTTGTGAGTTGGGTCATTGCAAGCCTTTTGTATCAATGACTAGTTGAGTCTAAAGCTCCTTTTGGCCCTTGATTTGAGGTGGTTTCAACTTAATCTTGAAGACTGATTGCTCTTATAAATGCCTGTGCTTATAGCCTTGCAAGCATAGTGTTTGCAATGGTTTCCCTATTCTGATTTAACCCATTGCTGGGAGGAAATTTCTTGGATAGTCTGTGACTGTTTAAGTGGACAGATTATAACCTTAGGATCAATCCCTTCAAGTGATTGAACCTCCTCTATTGGATAGTCTATGACCATTTAAGTGGATAGGTTATAGCCTTAGGAGGAGCCTTCAGAAGGATTCCTGCAGAATCAACCCTTGATCTGAGTTACATAGCTAATTTACTCCTAGCTACTTACTTCTCATAATTTTATCCTTATTTTCCACACAACCATCATCACCCTTATTTAAACCCTTTCTATAGTTTAGGACCGTACTTTGTGTTTTTAGTAGATTAGTTGTGACACTTAAACCCCCTTTCTAGGATTGCTAGGTCTATAGCCAGATATGGAGGGCCTACTAAAATAACCCCTGTGTTGTTAAAGATCAATCATCCCTATGGGACAAACTCTTAGTTACTCAAAACTTGCTACAACAGTCCTGAATCTTGCAGGTCTGTGTGTATTTTAGACTTGCTATTTTGTATTTTTCATTCCACCTTTGATTTATTTTTACTAACACATTCTTACTACTGTTTTCAAATAAAGTTAACAGCAAGCATTTGAAATAACCCCAACAGTTATAAGTCAGAGATATTGTTGGGCAGATGAAACCTGTATATATATATATTTTTTATTTTGTATATTTTTTTATATTATTTTTTATTATTACTATTGTGTTATGGTTCAACATCAGTTCCTTAAGCAGGGGATTGACTTAGGAAGTCCGCTTGGCGGGACATGTTGGATGGTCGAAGTGACCATGCGATTAGAGAATATTATTTTGGGGTCCTCGATCCGTTTCGATCTGATCGATTAGGGATGAGAGAGAGGTTATGTTCGGGTTTGTGGTTTGGATGATGTGAGATTTGTCAAAATTTGTGTGGCGTCTTTTAACTTCTTTGTTTGATAAATCTTTTATGGCAGGGGCCTCCTTGTCGGGAGGGACCTTATTTCGTTTTTCGACAGAGTGAGGCATCTCGTAGAGTTAGAGCATAGAGTTGTTAGAGAGTTTTCACGAATTATTTATGGGTTGTTAAAAAGTAGTTTGTGGGTGAAGTTGGAGTGGCATGCATTGAGAGGGAACGTGATGTTGTAAAGGTAATGTGAGGATAAGGAAAAGTTAGAGTAGGAGGAGGAGATGGGAGGGCGTAGGCCAAGGTGGACCTTTTCTCAGTGTGGGGTGGTTTGGTTTTTCCCTGTTTCGTTTGATGCATATTTTGGGTTTATCGTGAGGTTGTTTTAAAGTTTTGTTTATAATTTTTTGAGGAGGTTTAGCGTCGAAGGTTTGTTATTGCAGCATTATCGTCGGTTGAATTTCTATCGAGACCTTGATTGTAAGGTCTATGGAGATTTTGATCTAAGATTTGGATGGAATTTCAGTGGTGATGTTAATTTTATATTTGGAGGTTTGAGGATTAGGTGGCATGTTAGTTTTGATGTGGATCAGAGTTGTAGGATTTGGGTTTGATTTGATCTCGAGAGTGGGAGGAGTGACGGTTTTTTGGGTTTGTTTGTCGTCAGGTTCAGTGGCTGGTCTGAAGCCAGTTGAAGTTGGGGTTATAGGGGTAGGTTCAATGATAGGTTCAGGATGATAGGCTTAGTTTCGATAATGGATTCATGTTTGATGTCAGGTCCAAGTTTGATGACAGGTTCAAGTTTAATGATGAGCTCGGTTTTGACTATGGGTTCATGTTCAACAATAGGTTTGGATTTGTTAATAGTTCAAGGTTTGATGACAGTTTTGTGTTCGGTGATTGGTTTAGGTTCGACAGTAGGTTCAGGTTTGAGGATTGGTTTGATGATAAGTTTAGGTTCGAGGCTTAGTTTCATAGTTGGTGGAACGGTAAGTTCAATAGTGGGTTTAAGTTCTTGTTTCAGAGTTGTGGGGATGATAAGTTTGGTGGCGAGTTTTGTAGGGGTTGATTCATGAGTTGGTTTCAAAATTAGCCCAACGAGTGATTCTAGAGTGGGTGGTTCGGAGGTTTGTTTGGCGACAGAGCCGGATTCGAGGTTTCGTTCTGAAGTTGGTGGGGTGACGAGTTTTGTGCTGTTGAGTTTAGGTTTTGAAATGGGTTTTGGTTTGAGAGCTAGTTCCAAGGTTGGTGGGGTGATGTGTTTGACAATGTGTTCAAGTTTGGGGGTTAGTTTTGGAGTTGGTCCGATTAGGGGTTTTGATTTGGTTATGGGTTCGTGTTCAAAGTTTATCTTTATGATTGGTTTATGTATGAATGTTTTCATAGTATATGGATAGATTAATTCAAGAATTGCTTTCGAGGTAGGTGGGGGAGTTTTTCAGGGAATGGACGCAGAGTTGATTTCGGTGTCGGCTGAGGTAGCTTGGGGATTGGTATGCTTGTCGGTAGGCTGTCGAGTTCAAGGGTAGGTTGAGTTGGTTCGGAGATAAGTGCATTGAGCTTTGCGATGAGTTTGGTGATGGGTTGAGTGAGTTTAGGGGGTGGATTCAATGATAGTTTGGATTTTAGTGATCTTGGTGACCGATTTAGGGTGAAAGGTAATTTTTCTTTTATCGGTACGTGGGATAGGGTTGGTTGGTTGTGAGTGAATTGTATAGACGTGTTTTGAGGGAAGTTTGATTCTACGGATTAGGCTTACTGGGTGGAATGGGGCAGGAATGGTTGAAGGCGTAGAGTTTGATTGGAGGTTTAGTTGAGTATGGTATGTTAAGCGATCGTAAAAGAAAGGGTTGGTTAGTATGGTGATGTACACGAGTTGAGGGGTTGATTGGGTTTCGTGAAATAATGGGTTGTAGAAGGTGGTATTGTTGGTTTGTGTGGCATTGGGATACTGGTTTTGATCCTGGTTGGGGTATAGAGATTGGTTATGGTTAGGGTATAGGTTTGTGTATAGATCTTGAGCTTGGCCGTATGGGTGGTATGGTTGAGGGTTTGTTTGGTTTTGTCCTTGGTTTGTGTTGATTTGTTCGCGGCTTGGAGTCTCATTGAAGGTGTTTGTCTCAAGGCCATTGGAGGAGGATTCATTGGATGTTAGTGTAGAGAGATTAAGGTCCCCATTCTTCAGATGGCGTTCTATGCATAAAGTGCGTTGATAAAGGCTTGCGAAGTCGTGATGGTCGCTTAAGATGAGAGTGCTTCGAAGGGGTTCTCGGGTATTCATGATCACAATCTCTATCGCATCCTTTTCTTTTATTTGATTCCCTATTCAGGCATTGAGCCTCCTCCAACGGTTAGCGAACTTGACGAAGTCTTCATCGTCCTCTTGTTTTGTGTTCATTAAGTCAACGAGACTGATTTCTTCATGAGTGAGGTGTTGGTATTGGTCTAAGAATCTATCGGCTAAGTCCTCGAATGTCTCAATTTCCGTTAGAGGTAGAGCAGCAAACCAGTCAAGGGCTTCTCTTTTTAACGATCTCTGAAAGTAGTGGATCAAGAGCCCATGATTGGTTTGGATTGGTAGGAAGTCGTTATAGAATAGGGCCAAGTGGTGTCTCGGGTTCCCTATATCATTGTATTTGTTAAATTTGGGTTGTTTGAACCCAACGGGTACAGTGAAGTCGAGGTCTCGACATAATTTATCAAATCTGAACGATTGCTTAAAATGCTCTTTCTTAGCCATGTAGGCGTCTAGAAATCGAGGGAGGTTGTCCATGTTGATCTTAGCATTGTCTTTAGGTGTCTCGGGAGAGGTTTGCCTTTAATGGTGGTCGTTATATTGGGTGCGAGGTGTGTATGTGTTATGTGTCGGAGGATTTGGAGTATGCAGACGAGTTAGCATCCTTCCTCTTTGTCTTCTTTGGGGAGTAATTTGTCTTTGGTCTTTTACAGTTTTGTATAAGTCGGTCAAAGTATGGAGCAGGGCGTCGACATCTTTTCCTCCTTTTGAGAGTGCACTAACAATGTGGTCTATAACTTCGCTAGCTGGGTAGCTTTTCTCAGTACCATTTTCTCCGCTGATGTCACTGTGATTTGCATTTTGTGGAGCAAAGGGGCATTTTTCGCTTTCACTAATCATATTTACCTAGGCACGATGCCAGGCTGTCGACGAAGACAGCCGAACATTATACTCGGTTGTTATAGGGGCCCCATGAGGGTGGGTCATTATCTCTAAGATTCATTTTTCTCTCTGTTTTTCTTTTGAAAATATGTAGTATGTAAAAAGTGAAAATAAAATTAAAAAAAACCAAACTAATTAAATTAGGACAACACTAGCGAAAAGTGTCCCATCGCGATTGCCAGTTTGTTGGTACGCACTTTTTCTGGGTTCCTTTCGGTCCTCGAAATAAGTGACCCAATTCGGTCCAAGTGGACTCTGGCAAAGGCGATAAATAATAAATTAGAAAATATTAATTTGCTTAAAGGAAAGATGAATCCTAAATGAAGAACACTTGGATTGATGCAATCGCCAGCTGCAGATATTTATCGACGCTACAACAAGTCACTGATCACGTTTTAAGAAGAGCAGGGGCTTGCAGGTTGAACTTCTTTACTAAACGTCTGTGTGCCAACTTCAACAACTATGGGGTTGCCTTGGAGTTTAGCTAGTTTGGTTTCCTAATCCTGCTCTATGTTTAATTGATTTCGTCTTTTGATTCTTCTCTGAGCCTGGCTGACTGGGGGTCTCCTCGGGTTACTCTAACTCTAACTGACTAAGTTTCCTACGATTAATCTAACTCTAATTAATTTAGTTTTCTAATACCATTCTAACTAAAATAGGGGGTTGTGGCCCGTTATGCTAAGGAGGATCGGCCCCATTCACAGGTACCCTACGTAAGCTCCCTTGGGCAAATCCGGTGGCTAAGGATTATTTCATAAATATTGCAAATTAAAAACTGAATTTGAACTTATAATTGAGAATTATGAATCAAAAACCGAGATCAAGAATTAAGAATTTAGAACTAGAACATGGAATTCAAACTAGTATTAAGAACTAGAAAGAAAATTAGGAATTGGAAAGAAAATTAAGAACTAGAACCTAGGAACTAAGAATTAAGAACTAAAAATTAAGAACTAGAACTAGGACTAGAACCTATGAATTAAGAGCTAAAACGAGAAAGAGAACTAGAATTTTCTAAAATGAAGAAGCTTAGAAGAGAGAATTGTGTAGAAGAGAATTGTTTAGAGTCGCTAGGGGGTAGGGGTCTATTTATAGGCATTTACTAGAAATCCTAGTGTTACTCTTATTTCTAATTCAAATAAAGGAAATATCCTAATTCTTAATCCTAGTGTAACATTAATTCCTAATTCTTCTAAAATAATCAAAGCAATAAGGAAACTAATCCTATTTCTAATAAAAGAAAAAAATCCTATAAAATAGTAAAAGAGACTAATCCTAATTCGATTAGGAGTCTTGAAATTCGTCACTTTTTTTGCGGCTTCCGAAAACTGACCATAACTTCTTCAATACTTGTCAGAACTGCTCGTTTTTTGGCTCGTTGGAAAGCTACATCGATAAGCTTTCAAATGTGGAAAATTTTATATCAATTTGACTTTATTTGATATTTTAAAATAGACCAAACATAAAAATGAAGGGATTGACAATTGGGAAAGGTTGGGGAGACCTATTTGGCTATGGACTAAGGATTTGGGCAGGAATTTCCTAAGGGCAAGGTCTAAAACTAGACTAAGGGTAGTATTGGAATAAAGACTAAACTAAAGACTAAGGGGGAGATTACTTAGAAGCAGAGCACTTCCTCCTCTGTGCTCCCCTGGGCGTTGGGACTAGTGGGCCGGTCCACTAGCTTGAAGACCTCAGAGAGCTGCTCGACTCCTCTCCCTGAAGCCACTAAGAGAACCTCGAAATCCCTAAGAAGAGGAAGCCTAAGAAGGAAGAGAAAATTTTAGTGAATTGGTCAAAAATCGGTGCATTTGGGCATGAATGGAGGGACTTTTTATAGGTGTCGGACAAATTTTGTGTGTGGGGGAATGTGCAGAATTGGTGAATTCCGCGCAAGTAGGGATGCACCGAATTGAATTTCTCGTAGTGGTGTATGCGCTTGATTCTATCTGAGTTGGCCTCTGAGTGGGGAATCCTAATTTTGGTACGCCTGGGAAACCTATTCAGCGTAGTGGCGTGTGCGTGAAATTCAATTTTGCTCAGTGGCGTGCAAGCGAAATCGTGAGTTCAGGCAATCTTGGGAATTAGAGGTCTAGTTTGATTGGGAACCAATTTCGCGTGTCTAGTGATGCGTGGAATCAAATTCTGCGCAGTGGCGTATGCATGGGATTAGGTTCCCTGGGCGGTTTGGGGGGTGGAGTCTTGGTCCAGTCTGGACCGATTGCGCATGTATGAGCACGCGTGAAATCAATTCAACGCAATTGTATCTACGCATAATCGGGGTCTTTGGGCGGTGTACGAAAGGCATGCCCTAGTCCAAGTGGGACTAATTTCGTGCAACTGTGTCTGCGTGGAATAGATTCTGCACAAGTGTATTTGCGTGAAATCTGGATCTTAGTGGCTCGTGGGAAGAGTGAACTTGGTCCAAGTGGGACCAATTCCGCGTATGTGGCCACACGTGGAATCAATTCCGCGCAAGTGTATCTGCGCAGAATTTGGGATTTTTCCGGGTCGAGTTGGGTCTGAGCCGCATAGCGATTGTTTCTGCCTGGGTCTCATCCATATACTACTGTTTCAGTAATTATCCCCGTATTTAGCATTTAATGCTCTTCGGAGAATGTCGGTCCTTTTCCGGAGATCGTGGGCAAGGTCAAAGGTTGATCGAACAAGATTGTATACTTAAAGAGGGCAAAATTGGGGTGTCTATAATACTATTAACGAAATCTAATATTGCTGTAATTAGAATCAGATATTCTATAATTATGATGATTTGCTTTTCTAGAACTATTTATTAGATATATAAAAAAAAAAATAGCATTCTTGCTAGAGAATCATGAAAATAATTTAAGGCCATCTTTTATTTAGTTTGAGCCAAAAAGCCAAAACCTCAAAAAATATTTACCCTTTAAACCCATATTAGAGCTTAACCGAATTTTTTTGTACCATGATTTTATAAACCCTTAACCATATGTAGTACTCAAAACTTTCAATTTCTAACCCTTATATTTTTGAGAGTTTAAAATGTAAGAAGGGAAGAAGAGGGAGTGAAAGGACTATAAGATAACAAATAAGGGATATGCCGAAAAAGGGTACAACTGAAAAAAAATAAAATGAAGAAAATATAGGAAAGAATAAAGAAATTATAATTACGATTATGAAAAAGTAGAGAAGCAAAAAGCTTTTGGATTAAATTTCAAAAGAAATGGGGTTTACAAAAATGAAAAAAGAATAATGGGAAGAAGTTTTCCAATTCTGGATACTTACTGAAGAAGAAATGAAAATAAGAAGAAGAATGTTGTGTTAAAAGTGTTGTGCTAATATATTTATTAAAAGGTGTGATTGTAAAAATCAATGGCAACAAAAAAAATTAAAATATGGAATGGAATGAGATGAAATAAACACATAAATAACATTCAAAACTCAGTCCTGCAAGATACAGGGCTGTTGTAGCAAGTTTTAAAAGTCAGTAAGAATTTGTCCCACAGAGAGTGATGATCTAAAACTCTAGTAGACCTCCAGATCTGCTACAGATTTGGCGATTCTAGCCTAGGCTAAGAAAATAGGGAAAGAGAGAGTTTTTCAGGTGTCACAATTAAACTAAATCTAAGCTACAAAACATAATTAAAAGATAGATCTGAAAGTGGATGAAGGTGTATGGTAAAATAAAATATAAAATGGTGAGAAGTAGATAGCTAGGGGTTGGTTTTTGCTGCAAAATAGATCAAGAAATGGATCAGCAGCTGACCTTCACTTAGCTACAAGCAGAAGTACAAGGTAGAGGAATTCAACCTAAACCAAAGCTTTGAACTGATCTGAAGGCTATGATTTATCCACTTGAATGGTCACATAGCATCCTAGAGATTTCATTCATTCCAAAGGCTCAAATTGAAACAAAAAATCCATTGCAGCCATTATGTTTGTAAGGCTACAAGCCCATGCATCCATAGGATCAAACAATCCACACAGATCTAGTGAGAACAACAAGAAAGTATAGATTGAATGGGGATCTAAACTCAGCTGGTCATTGCTTCAAACAGCTTGCAATGACCTAGATCATAAGGTTTCAATCTCTGGCGAACTCTAGATCTCTTCATTGAAAACTGATCTAGAAATCAGAGCAAGAGTCGGATCTGCTACAATCTTTCACTTGGCTACAAGCTCAACTACAAAGAGGAAGAATTCAATTTCACCCTCACTTCTGGATTAGTCCTAAGGCTATGATCTGTCTACTTGAATATCACAGATCATCCTATAGATTTACTCCAGCCATGGGGAAAAAGAATGGAACATGAAAATTACTGCAGGCATTATGGTTACAAAGCTACAAGCTCAGACAACCATAGGTGTATCAGATCTCTAAAATTCTAAAGCAAATGATTAGACAAATCACGGATATAATGAAACTAGAAAAATAGCTTTACATTGATTCACAAAACATACAATGCTTTGCCCTCAAGCCCACAGTCTGCGCAAGAATCCAAGCATCTCGACACTGATCTACTGTAACAACCCCAGATTTTTGGAACCGTACAAACCATATGCCACACACGGGTATGTGTGGTTCGCAAGGAAACCTGGATCAACATATACACACGGTGTGTATATGTGTGTAACATATTATATTTTTCCCTTCCTTTCACTATATAAGTGAAAGTGGAGAGAAGGCCCTCCCCTACGTTACGTAATATAATTTTAACCTAAATAGAGAGGAGGAAAATAGAGAGGAGGAAAATAGAGAAGGAGAAAGGAGAGTCTTGTAGAGAAGAAAGGCTAAGGCCTTGTTGGGGTGTAAACCGGTGGAAGACCTGGAGAGAAGGTCGGACCAGAAACGTAGGGATCTCTTCGAAGTAACAGGGATTCAAACGTTAGATCGAGCCGATTACGAGATCCGCCGATTTAGGTAAGAGATAATGCTTCAAAAGTTCTTAGATATGTCTTAATGATAACCTACAATGTATTGGGCAATGGCCGATTAATTATATTTAAGATTTAAAGAAATAGGACAGATTTCTTGAAGAATCACGGAGTGAAGGTTCCGGTCCTCGCTCGAGCGATCTAAACGTCTCGCTCGAGAGAGGACAGAATATATACTTGAGAATAGTACGTTCTGGGCTCGCTCGAGCGAGACCCATATAGAAGGAATAAGCTCGCTCGAGCGAGGCATCACTTTAGGCTTCAGACACCTCGCTTTAACCGCTCGAGCGAGGATAAGAGGCCGCTCGAGCGAGGCTTCGCAACCGCTCGAGCGAGGTTAAGAGGTCGTTCGAGCGAGGCTAAGCAACCGCTCGAGCGAGGTTAAGAGGTCGCTCGAGCGAGGCTAAGCAACCTCTCGAGCGAGGTACCAAAATAAAAATGTAATTTCTTTTATGTATACAAATATACCTCATGTGAACTATGCGCTCCAGGAGTGCTAGTGACCACTGGTGACCATTCTAAGGCATGTCCTTTCGCATGAAATGTAGGTTGACGTGAGATCAGTACGTGTCATCACTACGAGAAAGGACCACTGGGTTTTACCTTGAGGTAGGGAACCTTATCGAAACATGTACATTGTTCAATTTCTCATGTGTGCTACAGATCTAATTGCTAAACTAAGTATCTAATCATGTCACATAAATAAAGCGTGCGTATGTAGACTTCAGAAAATGAAGCCAGAGGTCCCAAGGGGATGCAAAAACCACAAGGTAAATACCTATATGATACGAGATATCAGTAGCATCCCAGGGGTGCAGATGAGAATCAGTGGGAAAAAGAAAGTAAGGTGATAAGGCCTAATATATTAAAAATTAGCACAATCACGGTGAATAACTATATGTAAAGCACACTTGATATTTTATTATTTAAGGTTTGTTTAGAATACCCCACCGACGTGGCGGGATACCCACGACTGACTCGGCAGGATATTCGGGACCGGAACGGCGGTTAATCCGTATACAGTAGCACATCCCAGGGATGTAGATTTAAGAGTAGACCTCTCCACCTATGAGAAAGGGGCTTGGGCAGTATTCCCAGGGAATACAAATTTAAAAACTGTCTAGTTAGACGATGATGGTGGGTATTCCATCGGGGCTCAATGCTATATTGCTCGGGGACTATTTAAGTTAAAGAGTTAAGTTATCAAGCCAAATTCACACCTAAACGAGTAAGATGAGAAAGAACAAAACCATGCAAAGTAAGTAGTTATATTCATCTTTTCCTTCAGTTAGTTCGATTGTCCTTCCAGATAGTAACAGCAGATAAACTGTATTTTTTTTTACTGCACAGCATATATGTCGGAATTAATCTATATGTTCTTTACGTTTCTCTACTGAGCTAGGATGTAGCTCACCCCTTAGACTATACGTCGCAAGTCCAACACTCGCGGCAACACAGGCTTCGAGAGACATTGATCGAAAAGGTTTTGATTTCGCGGACGGAGAAGAGTTAGAACCACCTCCTGAGGAATTCTTTTAGAAGTTCCTTACGTTTAGAAGTGGTGAGTAGAGAGTGCTCGTGGCTTGGCATGTCAAGTCCTTTCCTTTAAATGTAATTAAATACTATACCTTCCTTTTGGCGAACCATCGAGGGTGATAAGATTGTCATCAATGGTTCGGGATAGTTCCTCTGCTCATGAATTGGCATGAGACCGGAACTGTCTGTTGGTTGCTAGACTTTATTGAAACATGGAGACTTAGTTAGTTTAAAGCTTTGGTATTTTAAATTGTTGGCTTTTACTTGTTACATGATGTTCTGCATAGATTTAAGGTGCATGACCTCGAGGGTCGTGCTAATGGCACGGATTTCAGAGTGATGAAATTTGGGCTGTCACAGTTGGTATCAAAGTCGTTCCTTCTAGAAATTCTGACAATCATTCTTTTGTCACAGCATAGGGACTTCTGCTGACGAAAGTTAATTTCATATGCAGATCGTGATGTCTTCGGGAAGGAGAGGTCGACTAAGGGGTGGTCATGATAGGAACTTACGCAGTAGAGGTGAGTTCATCTCGCCAACAAACACAGTACCGTTGGGAGAAAGAGAAATTCTCGAGAGTAGTAGTCAAGGGAACAAAGAGCAGACCGAAAATCACGATCAAGACCGTCAGGGTCAAGATTAGAGAGAACAAGATAGGATCAGGGAGAGAAATGAAGAGAGAGAGGATCGTCAGAGGATGATGCACACTATGGAAACCATGGCGGCTACCATGGCAGCATCCTTGTCGGCCCAAAATACTGGTAATCAGCATCAGCCACCTACATCTCCGGTAGTGCCAACATCCCCAGCAGTTTCGGCATTTATGGAATTCTGGAGGATGAGACCTCCTAACTTTTCAGGGCAAGCAGACACTATGGCTACTGAAAATTGGCTAAGTGAGATGGAAAAGCTTTTCAACATACTCACTTGCACGGAAGATGAGAGCATCCGTTGGGCAGCATACATGTTAGATGGGGAAGCTGGACCTTGGTGGAAGTCTGTGTCGCGAACTAGGGCTCAGGAGACCCCAAACGTACCATGGACGTGGAATGAATTCGTGGAAGAATTCAATAAACAGTACTTCCTCGAAGTGGTGAGAAATCAGATGGAAGTACAGTTTTTACAACTCCAACAGAGAAACATGATAGTAAGGGAGTACGGAGTGGAGTTCATGAGACTTGCTCGTTTCGCTTCCGACTACGTGGTGATAGAAGCAATGAAAACAAAGAGGTTTCAACAGGGTTTGAGGCCAGATATTCGAGGAGGAGTTGCTCCATTTCAGCTAAGAACATACGGAGAGGTTATGAGTAAGGCGCTAGTGGTGGAAGAAGAGAACAACAACCGCTACCGTCAAAGGGAACAACAGGGAAGAACAAACGTGGATCAGAACAGAGCTGGGAACTACGAGCCAATAAACAAAAAGTCGAGGTTCGTAGTCCAAAATCAGAGACAACCGTTTCAAGCAGGATATGGGAGACCAACACAACAGAGCACATATCAAAGGTTTCCCTTTCTGGCATCAGGGAGATCGATGAGATATGAGAGTCCTGCCATTTCTACTGGAGCTACGATAACACAAGGCTTCTCACGAGCTGCATTTTCAACACCAAGGGATACTTGTGCCAAGTGTGGCAAGTCCCACAAAACGGCTGATTGCAGACAAGGGATGCGAGGTTGTTTTAAATGTGGCAAGATAGGCCACGTGATTAAGGACTGTCCTGAGGCAAACAAGGAGAAGAGACTTGACCGATGTCACGACCAATTCAAGCAAGGAAAAGCGGTCGTGCAAGGAGATCCTATGCGATCCGCTTTCAGAAGCGAGAAGCGTGCATGGCGTAGGTGAGAATCTTTTAAATTTAAGAAATTTCATTCCTTTAGATAGAGAAGGTGCATTCAATAGAAATAGTGTAGTTTCTTTGCTAAACACTAAAGTTATATGTGAACTAGGGGTGTGAAAGGATGTGTAATTTATTGTATGTATGTATGTATGTATACTATAGGTACGTTAACCGTGTATGAGAAAGGATTTTTCGTTGGATATGACGCTAAAGTGTTGATAGACCCAGGGTCTACACACTCATTCGTCACTCCACGATTTGCCAAGAGGATGAAGATTGTTCCAGAGGTGTTGGACTTCATCTTATCTGTGTCTATTTCGACTGGAGAATTAATAAACACGGAGTTAGCTTGCAAATCCGTCGTTGTAGCAGTTCGAGACCTAGAGGTGCATGAATTGGAAGAAAAATTGATACTGCTGGACATGCAGGGGTTTGACGTGATCCTTGGCATGGACTGGTTGGCGCAACACAGTGCAACAGTCGACTACAAGAACAAGGTCGTCATTTTCAGACCCAACACAAGGAGATCATTTCGGTTTCTAGGAGTCAGGTCATCATCTATTCCACTGATCTCAGCAGTAAGGGCCGAGAAAATGATCAGAAAAGGATGCGGCGGTTACTTCGCATTCTTAAAGGCTGATAAGGAAGAGAAGAATGTCATTTCAGAAATTGTAGTGGTGAGAGAGTTTGAAGATGTGTTCTTAGACGAATTGCCAGGGTTACCTCCGGAGAGGGAAGTGGAATTCGCTATCGATTTAGCACCAGGAACGGAACCTGTCTCAAAGGCACCATATCGAATGGCCCCTACTGAGTTGAAGGAATTGAAGGAACAGTTATAAGAACTTATGGATAAAGGGTTTGTATGACCAAGTGTGTCTTCTTGGGGAGCACCTGTCTTATTTGTAAAGAAGAAAGATGGGTCAATGCGTTTATGCATTGACTATCGACAGTTAAACAAACTAACTGTGAAGAACCGATACCCGTTGCCGAGAATTGATGATTTGTTCGATCAACTGCAAGGAGCAAGGTATTTCTCTAAGATCGACCTCAGGTCGGGATACCATCAGTTGAGAGTTAAGGCCGAAGATATTCAGAAAACTACATTCAGAACACGGTATGGACACTACGAATTTTTAGTGATGCCGTTTGGGTTGACAAACGCACCGACGTCGGTTATGGACTTAATGAATCGGGTGTTTAAACCACATCTGGATTCTTGCGTCGTAGTGTTTGTCGACAACATTTTGATATATTCTAAGTCAGAAGAGGAGCATGAGAAGCATCTAAGACTCGCTCTACAAACTTTGCGTGAACACCAACTTTACGCCAAACTCAGCAAATGCGAATTTTGGTTAGAAGAGGTTAGCTTTTTGGGACATGTCGTCTCCAAGCATGGTGTCACAGTGGATCCGTCCAAAATCGAAGCAGTAGTGAATTGGGAACAGCCTAAGACAGTGACCGATATCCATAGCTTCCTTGGACTAGTAGGTTACTATCGACGTTTTGTTGAGGGGTTTTCAAAAATATCGGGACCTCTCACAAGAATTACAAGGAAGGATGCGAGATTCGAATGGAGTGAGGCGTGCGAGAAGAGTTTTCAAGAACTCAAAACGAGACTCACTTCAGCTCCAGTTTTAGCGATTCCTTCAAGCAGTGGGGGATTCGCAGTATACAGTGATGCTTCGTACAATGGTTTGGGTTGCATGCTCAACCAACACAAGAAGGTGATAGCTTACGGGTCGAGACAGTTGAAAGAACATGAGAAGAACTATTCGACACATGACCGAGAGCTAGCAACAGTCATATTTGCGTTGAAGATTTGGCGACACTATTTATACGGTGATACCTTCGAGATTTTCATCGATCATAAAAGCCTCAGATACTTGTTCACACAGAAGGAACTAAATATGAGACAACGCAGATGGATGGAGTTTCTTATGGACTATGACTGTTCCATACAGTATCATCCAGGTAAGGCTAACGTAGTAGCTGATGCCCTAAGTCGAAAGGGTCCACTACATTGGCGATTTGGTTCTGGGTATGCATAGATGGAAGTTGTTTGAAGATCTTTCGATGTATGATGCAAATATTGAGCCACGCGCTACAGGGGCCTTTTTGTCTAACATATCAGTGAGACCAGTAATATTCGAGCACATCCATGTGCTACAGATGAGGGACCCAGCATTAATGAAAAGTCGTCAAGATGTAACTGAGGGCATCAGATCAGATTTCTCAATCAAGGGGGATGGTTCCTTGTTGTTCAAGGGTCGACTCTATATTCCGGACAATGTTGAGCTAAAGCGAACTATCCTTGACGAGTCACACAAATCAAGTTACGCGATACACCCAGGCAGCACAAAAATGTACCAAGATCTAAAAAGGAATTACTGGTGGAGAGGTTTAAAACAAGATGTAGCAGAATACGTTTCACGATGTTTGACGTGTTAAGAAGTGAAGATTGATCATAGACACCCTGCAGGATTGTTGCAACCTCTACCAATACCAGAATGGAAATGGGAATCAATATCTATGGATTTCATCATTGGACTACCGCGTACGGCAAAGAAATATAATGCCATCTGGGTAATCATGGACCGACTGACCAAGTCAGCACACTTCCTACCTTACAACACGATGTATACAGCAGGAAAGCTAGCGGAACTCTATATGAAGGAAATAGTACGCCTACACGGAATCCCAAGTAGCATTGTCTCCGATCGAGATCCATTATATACATCAAAATTCTGGAAGAAGTTTCAGGAAGGGATGGGGACACGATTAGATTTCAGTTTAGCTTTCCATCTGTAATCGACATCGGACAAAGTAATAGAAGACATGCTCAGAGCTTGTATGTTGGAAATGCAAGAATCGTGGGATCAATATTTACCGTTAATCGAATTTGCATATAATAACAGTTTCCAAACAAGCATCAGAATGGCACCATATGAAGCATTATATGGAAGGCGGTGTAAATCGCCCATCAATTGGGAGGAAACCGGTGAAAAATTTGTTTTAGGGCCTGAGCTGCTGCAAGAGAATGCCACAGTCGTCCGAATCATTAGGGAGAAACTTAAGTCGGCTCAAAGTAGACAGAAAAGCTACGCTAATATCAAGAGGACCAGCGTCAATTATAAGGTGGGTGAACACGTGTTTGTCAAGGTGTCACCTATGAAGGGCGTGATGAGATTTGGAAAGAGGGGGAAATTGAGTCCACGATATCTTTGACCATTCGAAGTTTTGGGCCAAGTTGGAGAAGTTGCATATCGCATTGGCTTACCTCCGGTGTTCGATCGGGTACATAACGTTTTCCACGTTTCTATGCTCAGGAAATATGTGAATGACCCTTCCCACATTTTGAAAGGGCAATCACTAGAGATGTGTGAAGACATGAGCATGATAGAAGAGCCGGCAGAGGTACTGGATAGAAAGGAGCAAGTACTACGCACCAAAATTATTCCCTTAGTACTTGTTCGATGGAAGAATCATCCGACCGAAGAAGCAACATGGAAACGGGAGGCTGATGTCAAAGAACAATACCCCAAGTTGTTTGAGAGGGTCAATTAAAATTGTTTGTAAATAGTGACGTCACATAACACTTTGATTTCAAGTATAAATTTCAATATTTTTCTTGCCTAAACTAGTTGTTACGGCGGACCCCTCATGTGTTTCCGATCACCGTATTAGGGGTGATTTGAATCACAATGTTTCCGAACGTAAGAACGGAGGAAGACAATATACGAACTTATGGATGACCGAATCATGTGATGGGCTCGCTCGAGCGAGACTTCACACTCGCTCGAGCGCGAGCTACATAAAATAACAAACGTGACGTGTTTTGGGATCGCTCGAGCGAGAAAGAGTGACCGCTCGAGCGAGGTGTATTTGTCACTCGAGCGAGGATTCCAAGCCGCTCGAGCGATAACTAACGACCGCTCGAGCGAGGACAGACTATATATAGTGGACAGATTGCTAAACACCCATTTCTTCTTCACGCGAGGAGCTTGGTGCCGACCGAGGGTCTAGGGTTTTCACTTCAAGCATTTTTCATCCGATTCAAGCCGGATTCGAAAAATCCGAACTGTCCAAAACACTTCCTAGGTAAAAATCTACCTTCTCCACACTCCTTTACGTTTTTAAACTCTATCACTCTAATGGCTTCTTCAAGCCCTAATCCCCAATCGAGGAAGCGAATGGCGACCCGATCACCATCATCGCGAAACAAGGCACCACAACAACAACCACCTCCACCACCGACACCCATCCCGATCCAACTTGATGATTGGTGGGGCATGAAAGAAATGGAACCCGAGTGGGAAATTCATCCCTCGTGCTTTATTGATCCGACATCCACGAAATGGACATCGGATTTCCTGACAAACCACCAACTCTGACCTTTACTTGCACCATTTGGACCTCGGTACTATCCGAGATTAGTCCGATTATTTTATCAGACCCTTAAGACCAATGTAAATGAAGACACCATCCTCGTCACAATTGACGGGAAGGATCTGTCTTTTGGAGGCGGCGATGTATCCGCTGTCATGAACTGCCCTCTCACCTACACCCCGACCCCAAACACACAACCTCCACTTGTTGGGAACATCGGGTTTCTGACGATCATTGATGATATTACTGGCGGCGCGTCCGCATCGAGTCAATCCATCACCTGATCCCAGCTACCACCACACATGTGGTTTTTGGACATCATTTTCAAGAAAAATTTACACCCTACTGGTCATGACCAAGAGCGTCGTGACACCTTTTTACGAGCCTTGCACTCCGCCTTCCACAATAGGTGGTTTAGCGCCCCAATGGTCGTCATTAAAGGCATGGTGCATGCCTATAAAAGAAATGTTAGGGGTGTTATTCCTCCGCCGATAAATCGCCTCCCATACGCACATCTTATATCCCGACTCCTCGATGCGCGTAATGGGAGGGATGGATTCAGGATCAACACCAATGAGTTGTCGCTTACTGATAACGTTGTACCCTACATAGCCCAAGACCTCAGCCGAAACCTAAAGGGGCTTCAAAACAGTGTAAATAAGAAAAGAGATCGTCAGGCTGCAAGGCAGGCACCACAGCAACCATCAACAGGATTAGCTACCCCCTCCACTGTGCCTCCACCAAATCTGCATACCACCGACACCTGTATGTTAGGGGAGATTCTCCAACAGGTACGGGAGACCCGACTACATCAGCGGTTCTAGGAGGCGCTTCTCATTGACCTCATGGGTGAGCATATCCATAAGCGTACAAGCGGGTTGCGGCGATGAGAGATGCCATTTTTGGGACATCTAGTTCGGGCCAGGCTGCTAGGACCACTACAGAGGGTGCCACCCACGCCGGAGAGACCGTTGGTGAGGGCGAGGGAGACGATGCAGAGAGTGATGAGGAATGGGACACAGGCGATGACGACAATGAGTACGAGGAGGGTGACGACTAGGTCGCTATGGATATATTTTTTTTATTTTTTTTATTTTATTTTTTTTTATATTGTGAAACTAAAAAATAAAAAAATAAAAAAATTTGGTTGGTATGGTGAATGGTTTATACTGCTGTGACATGATTGTCACAAATTATAATTAGTGGGCACTAAATATTTGTTATATATATATATATGTTTTGATTAGATGAGTCTGATAGAATGACTGTAGAATATGACAAAAGTTTTCATGCATGGCGTGGTATGAACATCTTTCAATTCTAATAATGATCATTTATCAGGTTCTAAACTCAACAGGCCGTTTCAGGTGATCGTATTATTGTTTGTACAAACACTTGTAATCTTTAAATAGATCTTTTCAGGTCATTGGACCATACGACTAACTAATAAATGAGTAATGAGTTAATCAAGAACACAGTCGTAAAATATGTAGTCACATTACCTTAGGTCATGATCGATTTTCGAGGACGAAAATCTTATAAGGTGGGGTGAATGTAACAACCCCAGATTTTCTGAACCGTACTAGCCATATGCCACACACGTGTATGTGTGGTTCACAAGGAAACTTGGATCAACATATACACACGGTGTGTATATGTGTGTAACATATTATATTTTTCCCTTCCTTTCACTATATAAGTGAAAGTGGAGAGAAGGCCCTCCCCTACGTAATATAATTTTAACCTAAATAGAGAGGAGGAAAATAGAGAAGGAGAAAGGAGAGTCTTGTAGAGAAGAAAGGCTAAGGCCTTGTTGGGGTGTAAACCGGTGGAAGACCTGGAGAGAAGGTCGGACCAGAAACGTAGGGATCTCTTCGAAGTAACAGGGATTCGAACGTTAGATCGAGCCGATTACGAGATCCGCCGATTTAGGTAAGAGATAATGCTTCAGAAGTGCTTAGATATGTCTTAATGATAACCTACAATGTATTGGGCAATGGCCGATTAATTATATTTAAGATTTAAAGAAATAGGACAGATTTCTTGAAGAATCACGGAGTGAAGGTTCCGCTCCTCGCTCGAGCGATCTAAACGTCTCGCTCGAGCGAGGACAGAATATATACTTGAGAATAGTACGTTCTGGGCTCGCTCGAGCGAGACCCATATAGAAGGAATAAGCTCGCTCGAGCGAGGTATCACTTTAGGCTTCAGACACCTCGCTTTAACCGCTCGAGCGAGGATAAGAGGCCGCTCGAGCGATGTTAAGAGGTCGTTCGAGCGAGGCTAAGCAACCGCTCGAGCGAGGTTAAGAGGTCGCTCGAGCGAGGCTAAGCAACCGCTCGAGCGAGGTACCAAAACAAAAATGTAATTTCTTTTATGTATACAAATATACCTCATGTGAACTATGCGCTCCAGGAGTGCTAGTGACCATTGGTGACCATTCTAAGGCATGCCCTTTCACATGAAATGTAGGTTGACGTGAGATCAGTACGTGTCATCACTACGAGAAAGGACCACTGGGTTTTGCCTTGAGGTAGGGAACCTTATCGAAACATGTACATTGTTCAATTTCTCATATGTGTGGTACAGATCTAATTGCTAAACTAAGTATCTAATCATGTCACATAAATAAAGCGTGCGTGTGTAGACTTCAGAAAATGAAGCCAGAGGTCCCAAGGGGACGCAAAAACCACAAGGTAAATACCTATATGATACGAGATATCAGTAGCATCCCAGGGGTGCAGATGAGAATCAGTGGGAAAAAGAAAGTAAGGTGATAAGGCCTAATATATTAAAAATTAGCACAATCACGGTGAATAACTATATGTAAAGCACACTTGATATTTTGTTATTTAAGGTTTGTTTAGAATACTGTTGTCGCTCCAAGTGTGCCATAATTATGTGCATTATGAATCAAAAATTAAAGAATTAAAGAATGCTAGGTAATATGGATGTTAACTTATGAAAGGGATATCAGCACATTGGGGCTAACACTGGCCTGCAAGATCAGGGCCAATTGTAGCAAGTTTTAAAAGTAAGTATTTCAAGATCGTCCACAGAGAAGTTTGTCTAAACTGAGAGATAAACCTCCAGATCTGTGCTACGAGATCTGGCTCTATAATTATCTAAATAAAGAATAGATAAAAGAGAGTGTTGGATTGTGTCACATTTAACTATAAGCAAATAAAGAAAAGAACTAACTACATGATCCAGATCCGAGTTGGGGAGGTATTTAAAATAAGACAAATGCAGAAATAATAACTTCATGTACTTTAGCCTCTGAATTTTAATGGAGAATCTGTATTCCAACAGAGCAGATTCAATCTTCATCTGGCTACCAGCACAGATGTAAGAGAAATAAATCCGAATTAAGGAATAGGTTTAGACTTATGGCTGTGATCTGCCCACTTAAATGGTCACGACACACTAGTGGCCTATTATTTAGTTGAACATGAACATCATCAGTAAATCTTTGCTTGAATTAGGTTACCAACGCTAATTACTTGCAGGATGATGAATTAAGGGAAGTTGGATGCGGGTAAGTGAATCTAAAGAAGTCTAATGCACTAAGGTGATCATTCAACCCTCGACATGACTCCAATGGAGAAGACACAAATTACTGACAACCTTTTAAAATCAACGTTACAATTACGAGCGGCTTCTTAGAGAGCCCTCGGACTTACGATCTGAGCTTCGAAACCCTCGATTCTGATCTTGAATCCGAACTACAAATCACTCACAATGGCTCTCAAAGGTAAACTACAAGAAGGGATTACGGGGTTCGGATAAGCTATCGGCCGGAATGAGGGAAACAGAGATGGAAACTCTAAAATCTGGATACCCAAATTGGGCAAATGGTTCGTCTATTTATAGTTTTCCCTAAGTCCAGCTCAGATGTGTATCAACCAATCAGAATTGGATAGATCTGTATAAACCAATAGGAGTCGAGCACGGGATCCGTGATCTGCTGTCGCCAATCGTAATCGCTTGATCTGGTTCAATCAGAAACAAGAGGCATCAATTATGCATTTTGAAATTCTTGAGCTTCTAGAAGTTCCAAGTAATTTCATCTTTGGGTGTTCACATGGGGTGGAATATGCCTTTGGTTCGTGCTCAGAATCTTCCGGAATGTCCTTGGGTTTTAAAACGCATTGGGGCGCGTGCAAAGTTTCCTGAAATACCCTTCGGACGAGCTGCAAATCCCCAGAATGCCATTTCGCATAGTTTAAAGGCCTTTTCGCAAAGCATTTTGGCTTCAGGAGATCTTTTCGCAAAGCATTTTGGCTTCAGGAGATCTTTTCGCAAAGCATTTTGGCTTCAGGAGATCTTTTCGCAAAGGACTTCTCTTCTTTTCGCAGAGTGTTTTCTTCTTTTCGCAAAGGTCATTCTTCTATTCGAGGAGTGTTTTCTTCTTTTCGCAAAGTTCAAGGTTCTTTGCGAATAGTAGAAGTTCTTTGCGAATTGAACTCTAGCTTCCATTCTTCTTCTTCAGGTCTTTTCTTGCTCTTTTAGGACCTTTTTAGCCATTGCTGAGGCTATTTCTTCACTTCCTCTTTGAGCTTGACATGCGTTGTCAGCTTTTTGATCATTTTAGGATGGTTTTCGGATTTGGACCTGTCTTTTTGGTTAGCTGCAAAATGCACACTAAAGCACTTATTTAGTCTTCTCAAGGGTCTTTCAAGGCTCATGTTTAGGGGTGAAAAATGGTATTTTTCACTACTTAACAAATACCCCACCGACGTGGCGGGATACCCACGACTGACTCGACAGGATATTCGTGACCGGTACGACGGTTAATCAGTATACAGTAGCACATCCCAGGGATGTAGATTTAAGAGTAGACCCCGCCACCTATGAGAAAGGGGCTGGGGCAATATTCCCAGGGAATATAAATTTAATAACTGTCTAGTTAGACGACGATGGTGGGTATTCCATCGGGGCTCGATGCTATATTGCTCGGGGACTATTTAAGTTAAAGAGTTAAGTTATTAGGCCGAATTCACAACTAAACGAGTAAGATGAGAAAGAACAAAACCATGCAAAGTAAGTAGTTGTATTCATCTTTTCCTTCAGTTATTTCGATTGTCCTTCCAGATAGTAACAACAGATAAACTATATTTTTCTTTTACTGCACAGCATATATGTCAGAATTAATCTATATGTTCTTTACGTTTCTCTACTGAGCTAGGATGTAGCTCACCCCTTAGACTATACGTCGCAGGTCCAACACTCGCGGCAACACAGGCTTCGAGAGACGTTGATCCAAAAGGTTCTGATTTCGTGGACGGAGAAGAGTTAGAACCACCTCCTGAGGAATTCTTTTAGAAGTTCCTTATGTTTAGAAGTGGTGAGTAAAGAGTGCTCGTGGCTTGGCATATCAAGTCCTTTCCTTTAAATGTAATTAAATACTATACCTTCCTTTTGGCGAACCATCGAGGGTGATAAGATTGTCATCAATGGTTCGGGACAGTTCCTCCGCTCATGAATTGGCATGAGACCGGAACTGTCTGTTGGTTGCTAGACTTTATTGAAACATGGAGACTTAGTTAGTTTAAAGCTTTGGTATTTTAAATTATTGGGTTTTACTTGTTACATGATGTTCTGCATAGATTTAAGGTGCATGACCTCGAGAGTCGTGCTGATGGCACGAATTTCGGAGTGACAAAATTTGGGCTGTCACATCTACAGATCCAATTACAATTCAAATCAGCCTTTGGCTACTACCTAGATCTAGTCCAACAAGCTGGATTAGGGAGAATAAAGAAGGGGAAAAAAATGGAAAAGAAACCTAAAATTAAACCTAAATGAGTTAAGGAAAACTCAGATTATTCCTTGCTTCCTTGCTGAAGAATTATAGTCAAAAGGTTGCTATTTATAGCTTTGCATTGATCCATGTGCCTTGTGTTTATGCCAATCAGAAGAAGAATTAGATTTTTGCCAATACACATGCTCTATGCCTTGGCCAATTAGAAGAGAGAATATTTGCAGTTATGCTCAACTAAAATGGTTTGATTATTCACACCTAAAAATGCTTGTTGGAAGTCTCAAAATTGCCCCCACCGACCATTGATAATGGTTGAATACAGTTAGAACCCAATGGAAACCGAGCTGGAGTGTTTTCTGAAGCATCTCGAGAAGTTAGAGATTATACTCGAGCAGTTTGGTGAAATGCTGAACTGCTAGAGTGGTTGGTGCTGGATTTCTGAAGGATCTTGAGACGTTGGATGGAGGAGTGAAGTGCTTGAGAGGTTTATATATCCATTCGATAGGTTGGCTAAAGCATTCGAGAGGATGCAGGCTACAACTGAAGCAAACTCAAGAGGATGGCTGCAGCTGGTCGACAGGTTGGAGGAGTAGAGTTCTCGAGAGGTTGGTGAAGACCTGAAGCAAACTCAAGTGGTTTGGATCAACTATTCAATAGGTTCAATAGCATGTTTAGAACAACAACTTAACATGTGTACTACTCGAGAGGTTGATGATTGAGCTATGCACCACTCGTGGGGTTTAGTTTTGACACATCTCAACACTATAGTACCACTCGAGTGGTTCTAGTTTTCAGTTGTGCACTGCTCGAGAGGCTCAAGGATCCATTCGTGGGGTTGCTCCAGCCCTCTAAACTGCTCGAGTTCTTCTAATCTTCAGCTATGAACTGCTCGTGGGGTTGCACTTCAGCATGAACTACTATTTGACAGCTTCAAGTTTCAGCTCCTTTCATTGCACAGCTCAAGTGCTTTAATTCTTCAAATCTACAGCTGATGCAGTTGGTTCGAGATTGAAGTTGCTGCTGTAGTTGAGTGTGTATAGCAGGTGTTGTTTGAGAGTTTGAGCTGCTTTAAGCATATATTGCTGCCGAATGTGTTGCACCACATGCACCAGCTGAAGGTTCTCTTCAGCTCAAGTACATAATAGTTTGCTGCAAGAAGAAACTCTTTAAACTGCTTCAGAGGTGCTGAAGCTATTTGCTCAATGTTGCACAAAGCTGAAGCCTTTTCTACTTCACAGTTTGGGACTGAAGGTGCTGAGGCTTGGGCTGCTTGGTTCTGCTGTTTACTCTAACTGTAGCTACTATCTTTCAGGCCATGGACCCCACTTGTATCAACTCTTCATGGATAATTGTAAGTCTCCTCTTTTGGTACTTATTACTTGAATTTCTACACTATGCTGTAAATTATTCCTAGCTTCAAAACACATTTAAAAACACTTATTAATCATTTTAAGTCATAGCAAAAGCCAGGTTTAAGGGTTAGAAAGTGACAAAAACTAGTGACTAACACACCTCCAAACCTAATCTTTGCTAGTCCTCGAGCAAAGTAAAAATTAAACCATTATTCTACAAAACATAAATACCACTTTCGTAGGGAGCACGAATGCATTTAGCATATGCACCAAGTGTTTTAAACCCCTAGGTGATCCCTAGTGGAGGAGTGTAGTCTCCTGAGGATTTTCAGTGAAAGTACCCACAAACTTCTCAATAAAACAGTTAATGTCAGTGCAACATGTCAAAACAAAGTTTAAACAAATAAATTTTCATTCCACACCTTATTCTTTTTATTTTTAGAGGAGATTAAACAGTAAAACAACAGTTTAATACTGAAATTTTGCTGTAATTCCTTCGCCACCAATCAGTTCATATCAAGGGTGCGTGTGGAAATTAGTGCACAACTCACCATTACTTTGAGAATTCTGTTTGGATAATGTCCCCAACAAACTCAATTTCAGACCCAAGTCTCACCAAGGCTGTCACTCAAAATAAAAATGGAAGGTGTATTATTTCACTCCAGCTCAAGAGAAGTTACAACCCTCAAATAGGACTGCAAACATGAGCATAGGCAGTGCTACTAAGTTCTGAAATCCTCTAGCTCTTTTCACCATAGATTATATAGCTCCTCATCTCCACATGACAATGTAATCCATTTCAGATCAGCAGGGTCTTTTTTTAGGGCTGTAATGTGGCTTATGGTTGAGGTTTTTAAAAGAATAAAAGGAAATAAAAGGATTCAAAACTGAGAAATCAACCAAGGTAAGGAGATGATTCATGACTTCATCTTCTTCATTTCAGCACAACTTCATATTCTTTTTGAATTTTCAGAGCCAAAGTGATCAACTCCTTCTCTTCTTTTCAACTTTACCAATGAAGTACTTTCTTGACTTCTCTTTATCTTTTTGTATTGTTTTTCTCTTTTTGTATGTTTTTCTTTGTATTTTTATTTTTTATTTTTTTTATATATGGGCTGGAATGCCATAGTTACACAATTGACACATAGCTGCCATCAAATGTTCTTTCTTCTTCTTCAACCAACTGTTAAACCAGTTCTACCTTCTTCAGCTTCTTCTCCTTTACATTCTGAAATCTCAGAGTGAGGGTCAGGCTGAATCAGGTCCCTGAGGTTTAGATTCAAATTCTCTGATTTTTGTTAAAGAAAGCATGGATTTTTAAGGCTCAAATGGTGTGTATGAAGGGCAGTTCAGACGGTAAGGATTTTTAGGCTCAAACTGTCCAAATGAAGGCCTTACATTTTGTCTTCAGTGTCATGAGTTCAATCAAGCTATTTCAACTTAGAGTGCACAACTTCTAGTGAAAAAGAGTAGGTTAATCACTCCTTAGAGCAAAAAAATAGCCAAAACACTCTTCAAATAATTTTTTACAGGCTCAACTCTCACTGGGTATAGTCTTCTATTAAATTCCTGTAGGTATATCCTTACAATTTCTCTCTTTTCTGGTTCACTAAGCACCACTTGTGAAAAAATTTCTTGACATTTGCCTCATAAAAGTGTTAGATTTATTGCAAATTTTAGTTTTAAAAAGTTTTTAATTTCCTCTTTCAAAAATCAGGTGGGAATTCAGTTTATTTGAAAATTTTTAATCCAACACTGCTGCACTAGAATTAACTATTCCATTAGCACACCCTGCCATACCCCCCATACCTAATTTGAACATTGTTCTTAATATTTACACAATGAGTAACTAGGAGCAGCAGGGTTTGCAAACAATAAAGAATGAACTAAATGCATAAAAGAAGAAAAAATAAAAGCATAAAACTAAATTTATTGACAAAAGAAAGAAAGAATGCTATACAAATGAAAGAAACAAAAGCACATTCCTTCAAAAATAGAAAATCAGACACAAAAATACAAAACAAAGTGAAAAATAGTATTCAAACATACAAAAATCAAGAAGAACAGTAAATAAAAATAGTAAACACATATTATTGGTGCGCGCTTTTTCTGGGTTCCTCTCGGTTCCTGTTGAATCAGTGGCTTCCAACTATGTCCTACTGGACTCTAGCGATGCGGTGTGTGGAATAATTAAGGTAAAAATAAATGATCAAAGGGGTTTTCTAGAAAGTTTCTAATTTATTGTGATCGTCAGCTGCAGATATTTCTCGACCCTGCAACACGTCAATGATCACGCTTAAGAGCGGGTATGGGTTTCTTCTATACTGAATCGTCCACCTGCGAACACCAGTAGCATTCCGTTTCTTAGGTTAGATAGTTTAATTTCCTTTTATTTTCCTTTATAGTTATAATTCTGGTCAGTTTAGATCTCCTTTGATCCTATTGAGAATTTAGTTATATAGGTATGTTCCAATCCGGTTAGGAATCCAGTTAACGTTGGCTTCCCAATTCTATTACAAATCCAATTAATATTAGTTTCCCAATACTACTAGAAGTCCAATTAGTTTCAATCTCCTATTGGTACAAAGGGTGCATGTATAATAGTTCTTGTGAGACTTTAATTTGTTCAGGCATATCAGGTGTACTAGAATTCTGATTGAAAAGGTATAACACTTCTATTGAAATTTTGGTTGAAGCAATTATAGCAGTCCTATTAAAATTCTAACTGAAATAAAAAGACTTAATTTTACTGAAACTCTTATTTAAGCGAAGGAATTAACGCTAATAACATCTAATTAAGATGTATAAACTAATTTTTACCAAATCTAATTAAGTTAAATAAACTAATTTTGTAAAAATCTCTAATTGAAGCAATGAATTGACTATGCTAAACAATCTAATTGAAGCAATGAATTTAATCCCATTTAATTGTAATTGAAGCAAGGAATTGAGCGATTAAATTCGGATCTAAAGAGATTAATCAGTCATACGAAGATTTAAGACACTGAATTAATTAAGCATGTTGAAATAAACCTACTTATCAATCGTACTAAAAGTATAAAACCAAAGCAATTAATTAATTATGAAATTCCTAAAAACAGGGGGGGTTTGGGCCCGCTATGCTAAGGTGGATTGGCCTCATTCCCGAGTACCCTCCGTAAGCTCCCTTGGGCAAATCGGGTGGTTGAAGTTAATAATAAACTAAATTTTTGGACCGTAGAGTAGTGTTTTGGACTTTTCAGAGTTGATTTCGGAATAATAATTATGAATTAAATTATAAAACTAGAATTATAAGACTGAAACTAGACCTAGAATTTTTTTAGAAATATTAAAATAAGAAATTAAAATTAAGACTAAATTTTTAAGACTAAATTTGGGTCTGAAATCTAGAAATCAGGCCATATGATGAAGGACTGGTTCTCTGAATCGAAGGATTAGAACCAGAGATTAATGATAGGACTGTAAATCAAGATTTTAGAACTAAATTAAAGTCTAAGATTGGTATATTGGACCGATAGATGAAGGACTGGTTTTAGAAACAGAGAACTAGAACCAGATATAAAGAATTTCGGTCCAAACAGGGGTGCTATGGTCCAAAACTGAAAGTAAAAATTAATAGAATTCCTAGATCTAGAGATTAGAAGCTATGGTTGTAAATTAAAAGATTAAATCCTTACCTAGGTTCGGGGCTACGGAGAGAAATCTCAAAAGTTAGAAGCTTGAATCTCGAAACCATGGTTAAGATGGTCTATGGGTTGATTCTCGGAGTTCTCTGGTTTTGGAATCCCAAAAAAATCTATTCTCTCTCGAAAAATTGCCAGCCTCCTCTCTTTGAGAAAAAAATCTTTTATAGTTTTTCCATCAATTACGTGCCCTATTTCAGGCATTTAATTGAATTATGCGTCAGTTTCCTAGCGCTTAATCGCTATGAGTCGGTCACTGACTCAGTGAGCGACAGGCTAACTTGCTTAGCGAGTTTTCCTGTCCTAACAAAATTAGGGCTAATTGCGCGCGTAATGGCAGATGCGCAATCTGATTAAGTGTTTAGTCATAAGCACTTAATCAAGGGAACTTAAGGGTTAAGGGTAATGAGACTAGGTCGGGCGTACGCCAATTGTGTGCTAGTTTTGTGGCGCTCAATTCGATTGTGCATCCAATTTCAGGCACGTGATTGAGTCTCGGATATGTCTGGAAAAGGAAGTTTGGTCAAAAAGGGAGATTGATGTTGCGTTTGTGGTATAGCGTGCAATCGAATTACGCACGGGATTTTAGGCATTTAATTCAGGTTTGTCCAAGTCTGGTCTCTAGAATGAAATGCAAGACTATTGTTTCAATCTACATTTTGACTATATACTATCATTTCAGTATATAGCCTCCCAATGTCGGGATCTGAGCCACAGAGCTATTGTTTCAGCCTGTGTTCAGCCATATACTATTATTTCAGTGCATGGTTCGTATATCGGGGTCAAAAGGAAGGTCAAAGGTTGATCGAATAAAAAATATATTTCGAGAAGGCAAAATGGGGGTCTCTACAGATGCCCCTCTTCGGCGCGCTCTTGCGAAGTAAGAACATGTCGAAGAAGTAGATACCCCTCACTCGAGGAGTCTTTTCATTTTTTTGAGAATTCACAAATGTAAATTGGTGATACTGACATGACAAGCTTGGCTTTCTTATCTATCAGCACAAGCTAAAATGGAGCATTTGAAGGGAAAATGGTAGCTATCGAAGGACACATTTTGGGATTTTATGCAATCGAGGTACCGGGGTGTCAATCAAATGTCCAAAACAAGGTCCAGGGATCGATAATAAAAGAAGAGATAAATATCATGTAATGTCGAAGGCTTTTGCAAGTCATGTTAGACCGGGCGCATCATTGCTTATACCAATGCGCGTTAGGCATTTGTTGGTTCATAGATTAAATATAGTCAATGTTTAGTTTTCGAGGGCAATTGCTGATTTGGACTGGTAATTGAAATGGGGTCTTATGTGGTGTGCTAAATTAAATTCTATGCAGTGGAGTAAAACAAAAGAATGGATTCAGCACAACCAAAGTAATCCTAGACCTACAAGATACAGGGCCTATTGTAGCAAGTTTTGATAAGAGTTTGTCCCACAGAGAAATTGATCTAGAACCCAAAATGGGCTATAATAGTAAGCCTCCAGATCTTGCTACAGATCTGACAATCCTATAGAAAAGGAGCTGGGTGTCATGACTACACTAAATTAATCCTAACAACAGAGAAATAAAATATAGCCCTATCTTGAGGAAAGGGTTAAGAAGAAGATGGTGATGGTGTGTTTCAAAATAAAATATAAAAATAGGTGAGAAGTAAGCAGGTTATGTTCAGAGGTAAAGCAGTAATGTAACTCAGATTTAGTCTATCTCTGCAGTGCTCCTTGCTGAGACGCTATCAAAAGCCTCAACAAGGTAGAAGTGTCCAACCTAACCCATGCCACTTGGGGTGCTCTTAAGGCTATAGGCTGTCCACTCAAATAACCACAGCCTATCGTATAGAGTCGGTCAAATCCCTTTGACCATGACAGAAGTTGCTAATCTAATCTAGAGGAGTGGACTGATCATTTCCCCAACCACTGGACCAGACCAGGCCATGAATACTATTGCAGCACTATGTAATGCCAGTGCTACAAGCTCCCCCGCAGATCTGGCTAACATCCATAGGTATCCAACCCATAAAATCCTAAGTGCTTTCCCAAGGCCAACGGCTCACTGGTGCCCACAAAAAGGAACATGTCATAGGCTGAATAAGGCTCTAAATTCAGCTGATCATTGCTACAAAAGGCTTGTAATGACTCAACCTCAAGCTGCAACTACTACAGAGACATTAGATCTAACATCTAATATCGGTTAAGTAAAACAGAGATGAGCCAGTTCCTGTACAAACCTCTTCACAAGGCTCTAGAAACTCATGTGTAAGGGAGAAGAATCTTTCTCAAACATGTGGCTGGACACCACCTTAGGGCTGTACTCTGTCCACTCAAATAGTCATAGGGTATCCCATTGGTCTGTCCATACCACAGAAGTCTGAGAAAGAGCATGAAAACTATAGCAACCACCATGGTCCACAGGCCTCCGAGCTCCCCAGATCTCACTACAGATCCAGCATTACTTTCCATGGGGCTATCAAACCAAGGGAAATCAAATGGTAAACAATAGATCTACTGAAAACTAAATGGGTTTGCCCCAAATACATGAATCCTATAGACATCTAAAGAAACCATAAGATCTTTAGATTCAATTAATCATTAAAACAACAATCCATTAATAACAACGAAACTTACAATGAACTGTCTCCAGGCTACAGCTTGCACACAACTGCTCATTAAAGATCTCAATATATACAAAACCTATTACAAACTGAAATAAACTAAACCTAACTACTTATAAGGGGATTAGCAAGCAAGTGTTGGGCTAAGAGAGAAGAAAAATGGGAAAAAAAAGTGATCAAACCCTAACCCTAGCCTGCAGGAGCTCTAAGCTGATAGAGGATGAAAAGAAGGGTCGATCCTAAAACTAAACTCTAACTGTAGCTGATATACTCTGTCCATACGTCCTTGGCTATGAAGAGATTAACTCTAATTTTTCCAGTTGACGTGGCACTGCTACAACCCTTGAATGCCTTGAGACATGCACCTCAAAATTTGTGCCTCGAGATTGTGCGCCCTAGCCTTGGGAAATTCCCAAAAGATCCTTAAGTTAAAACAGAGAAGTGAGGAGCCTGTGCTTCGCAGGGCTGGCATGTACATTCATTCATTCGTGCAGTTCCTTTGCCTTCACATAGTAGCTTTTGGTTGGTGGGAAGTGCTCACTCGCGCAGTGTATCTTCAGTTAATCGTACAGTTCCTTGACGTCGCAATGCTGTCGTGGAGATGATCTAGAGGACCTAGACTTCTCGTGCAGTAGAGCTTCAAAAGCTCTCTCTCGATGGGTACTCGTGCAGGTATGCTCCTACGCTTGCATAGTAATTGGTAAGACTTCAGAGTGTGCGAGATATATGCGAGGAGAATTTTGGGCGTCTCTCTCTTCTAGGGCCACGCATGAACTCCGCGAGGTGAAATTTTATTCAGTACACACATGGACTCACTATGTTCTTCACGTGACTGTTTTAAGGCTTGATCTCCACGAGAGCTTCACGACCACAAATTCTGAGGATTTTAATCCACAAGATCTTTGCGATGTCTTTATAGCTCTCCTCTTGACTGCGCATCCTATCTGCGTGAGGGCATCTTTCACTGCATCCTTAGCTTCTCGAGGGAGCTTCTCAACTCTACGAGATCTATCTTTTTATGCTCTGATGCATTACACTAGCTGCTATTGTAGTTTCTCCATTCTCAGCCAACTTCATCCATCTGCAGGCTTTCTGTCAATGATGACCAACAAATGAGTCACCATGGTGAGTACTACTAGGGTGTTCCATTCGGCTTTGGCTCAACTTTCATCTTTGCATGTCTTCTTTCTCTTCTTTGGGCCAATAAGGATGGATTTTGTATTAAGCTGCATAGATTATTGCTAACTATAAAACACACTTAACAAATGATTATTAGTCTGCTTCAAGGTCTATCAAAGGCTAGGTTAAGAGGAAAAAAGTGGTACTTTTCAGTGAATAACACACCCCAAAACCTAATCTTTGCTAGTCCCTGAGCAAAGGAAAATTTAAAATAACTATTCTAAGAATTTAAATGCCACTTTCATAGGGAGCACGAATACATTTAGCATACGTACCAAGCCTTTTAAACCCCTAGGTGATCCCTAGTGGAGGAGTGAAGTCTCCTGAGGGTTTTCAGTGAAGACCCTCAGGAGTGCAAAATTATCAAGTTAGCTATCAAGAAATAGAGCATTAGTTCACCTTTGATTCAACAAAAGAAAATATATAAGGAACTTGAACATATGATTATGCACAAATATTTACTCATCACAGCTTTTACATTGATGCACATCATTTCCAATTAGCTCACAGCAGGGAAAAAACATCACATGTAGGTCAGTAGTGAGTTCATCATTAAGTCAAAAATTAGGTTCTAGGTCATGCCCAATACATTTAACATCAGACCCAATGCTTACCAGGGCATACTTCTCACAAGGGACTTTGAGAGTTTTCATTTTCTCTCAAGCTCAAGAGCAGTTACAGGCCCCAAATGGGTCCGTAAGCATGAGCATAGGCATAGCATCTAAGTTCTAGCATCATTGGCTAATCCTTACCATAGATTGGACAGCTCTTTGTCCCTGCATGACAGCTCATTCAACTTGGGATCACAGAGACTTTTTACTGGGTTGTAATGTGGCTTATGGGATAGGTTATAAAGAATGGGTGGTTGAAAGGGATTCAAAATTGAGAAATTAGTAGGTGAAGGAGGTGATTCATTACTTCACCTTCGTTAGTTCAGCACCTTTCCTTGTCTTTAAAATTATTTAGACTTGAAGTGGCCAACTTCTCCTCTTATTTTTGATTTTTCAAGGAACTTTTCCTCTTATTTCTTCTCTTATTCCTCATCATTATTATTTTTCTTTCTTTTTGGATACATTTTTTTATTATTTTTGTTTTTCTGACTTGCCACCTCTCTCCTTAGCTGCTACACTGCTAAGTTTTAAGTTTCCCTTCTCCATTCACCCAATGTCGACCTTATCTTGTCCATCTTCAGCTCCTTCTCCTTTACCTTCTTATTTCTCAGAGTGAGGGTAGGTTTGAATCAGGTCCATAGGTTTAGGTACAAGTACTCAGGTGTACTTTAAAGAAAATTTGAAATTAAGGATCAAAAAGTGTGTGCACAAGGGCAGTTAATAAAGGTTTGGTCTGTTTAAGCTTAAACTGTCCAAGAGAAGGCCTTGATCCTTTCCTAAGTGTCATGAGTGTTGTCAGTTGTTTTAACTTGGAGGTGCCTAACTTCTAGTGAGGGAACAGACTCAGCCATTCCTTAGGGCTCGAAGAATTGCCTCAGTTACTCCTCAAAGAAAGGAAATATTTTTGTAGGCCAAAATCTCACTAGTTATGGTCTTCCATTGAGGTCTTAGGCATGTCCTTACATTTTTCTCTCTTTTATGATTCACTAAGTACTGATACAAGTGAGTTTTCTTGGTGTTCACATTATGGAAATGCTAAAATTTAAAAGCTTGTGATGCCTCAGGGTTTGCAAAATATTATTAATTTTTTTAAAATTTCTCAAATTTTTTTTATGATTCTTAAGTAAACATGGATCCATTTCTATCTTACTCACTTGATTTTGCTGCACTTAGGTTAACTGCTTCATTGGCAGAGCTTGCCACACCCCCAAACCTATGAGGAGAATTGTCCTCACTGATTCAAAGTTATAAGTGGATGTGCAGCAGGCTCAAGACATAGACATTAACAGAACAGGAACTACAAGAGAGAAAAACACATAACAAACAACATAAAAACAAACACACAGAAACAAGATAGTGAACAAAATATTATAACATCTAAAGTATGTACAAAGTAAGGGAAAGAATAGTATAAAATTCCCAAACTACTGCCTAACTAAATACGTGTGCACAATTTAATCATCAGAGTCCTTGGTCTCAGCAGGTGGTTCTTGGATTCCTTTCCCCTTTGCTTGCTTCAAAGTGGTAGCCATAGACAGTGGTCTTTTGAAAGTAGATTTTCTAAGCTTGGACGTACTTTTTCTTGTTTCAGTGGGGGAAGGTTTTTGGTTAGGTTCCTTGATTTTGAGTCTAGGTTTGACTGGGCTAGGACTCGTTGTATCAGGAGCTGGTTGTTGGAGAGGTACATATGGGTTTAGTTCTTTAAAAAGAGCTTCTGCCAACTCTCAGTCAGTTTGTGCGTTTGCCCTTTCTTCCTAAAGCTGCAATAGTCATTCCATAATCATAAGCTCGCTCCTTAGTTAGTCGCAGTTTCTCTTTCAGTTCCTTGATGACATCCTCCTGACTCTCTACTCTGTTCTTTGCTTCGTTGTATTGGATCATAATCTCTTTCCATCCTTGCTTGATTTCGTTTTTCTCAACCTTATGAGCAAGCGTCAGGAGTTTAATTTAATCGAGGAGGGGCTGCCGTATTGTAGCTTTCAAGTCAGCAATGCCCTGAACTACATCTCTCTTTATGTAGGCATTAGCTTTCATGGCTCTTATGAGGGTGGAGTAAGGGGGCATGGGGGTATCAAAGATAGGATATATGGGTAGATCAGCAATGGGAGAAGGGCCAGCCTATAATAGAAGGGGACAGGATGAGGACAAAAGTGGGGTGGAGGGCAGAGGGTGAGTGACATGAAGGGTAAGCTTTGGTATAGGTAGTTGAGGGTCAGGTTCAGTTTTGGTGGAGGCATCTCTGTTGTAGTCCTAAGTGTGCATGATTTTTTTGTATTTTGAAAATAGATTTTTCAAAGTATGGATTATACTGAAATTGGAAAAGTAAAAAAAAGGAAATATCAGCACAGAGAGAAATCAATTAGCCTGCAAGATCAGGGCCAATTGTAGCAAGTTTTAAATGTAAGTGAGTAAAAGACCGTCCACAGAGAATTGATTTAAAATGTATGGTAAACCTCCAGATCTGAGCTACGAGATCTGACCTCTAATCCTATCTACAAAGCAAGTAAGATGGGAGGTTGAATTTGTCACATTAACTAAATTATCTAAAAGTAAAATTTAAACTAAGTGATCCAGATCTGAGTTGGGGGAATTGGATGCAAAATTAACAAGAATGGAGAAATAACAACTAGCTTAACCTTAGTAATTGATTGCAGAATGAGAAATAGTGTAACACAATTGAGAAAGTATCAAATCTTCATTTGGCTACCAGCTCAGATGTAAGAGAAAATAATCCAATTCAAGGATTAGAATTTGGTTAAGCTTATGGCTATGATCTGTCCACTGTCATGGACACAGATCATCTAATACTTTTCTTCTTCAAATCAAAGTCTTGATTCAAAACATAAGCACTACTACAAATGCTGTAAGAACCAGGTTACAAACACAAATTCTCACAGGGATAGTGAATTAAGGGAAATTGCTTAAAAACAGCAAATCTAAAGGAAGCTAATGAGTGAGGAGATCACATTGAACCCTCAAAGCATGAATCCGATTGAGGATGTACTGATGAAAGCAACCTTTTCAAATCCACCATTACAAAATTTTCGGATTTGTAGTCTTAAATACAATTCTCACTTGAATTACATAAGTATCTCACAGTTCTCAGTTACAGACAAAGGCTAGGCTATTACAGAGGTTTCAGAGAAGCTATCTTGATCTGAATTAGACCATGGGGCAGCAGGAATGAAACTCAAATTCTGGATGCCCAAATAGGGCAAATAGTTCGTCTATTTATAGTTTTCCCAAAGTCCAGCTCAAATGTACATCAACCAATCAGAATTGGTTAGATCCATATCAACTAATGGGAGTCGAGCACAAGGATCCAGATCTGTTCTAGCCAATCAGAACTCTTTGATCCGGTTCAGCCAATAAGGGGACAGAGGCATCAAATTCTGTTAGGTAATTCAAAAATCTGTTTGAGCTTCTAGAAGTTCCCGCCAAGTAATTTCATCTTTGGGTGTTCACATGGAGTGGAGTATGCCTCTGCTTCGTGCTCAGAATTTTCTAGAATGCCCCTGGGTTTTTAAATGCATTGGGGCACGTGTAGAGATTATTAAAATGCCCTTACAGATGCTGAGAATCTTTAAAATACGATCTCGCACAGATTGGGGGCCTTTTCGAAAGGAAATGTAACTTCTAGAGCTCTATTCGCATAGAGCTGGTGTTGTTCGCAAGGAGTTTTCTTCTTTTCGGAAGGACAATCAGCAAGTTTGGTTTCTTTCGAATAGATTTCAGGTGCTCTTCGAAAACCAAGCCTGGAGCTTTAGTTCTTTTCACAGTGTTCAGGTTCTTTTCGAATAGATCAGGAATCCTTTCGAATAGCATTCTATAGTGCATTCTTCCTTTCAAATAGCTCCAAACCTATTTCCAGGTTGAAACCAGGCCTTTGTCTTCTTTAGTTTAGGCATTTTGACAGCCAGTGAGGCTGTCCCTTCTCCTTCCTCTAGATCAAGATGGGTCATCATCTTTTTGGCAGTTTTAAGCTACTTTTAGGGTTAAGCCTGCCTTTATTGTTAACTGTAAAACAAACACTTAAAACAGTTATTTAGTTCTCTCAAGGGTCTATCAAGGCCCAGGTTAATGGGTGGAAAAAGATATTTTCCAGTTCTCAACACACCCAAACCTATGCTTTGCTAGTCCCTGAGCAAAGACCAAATTAAAAACAAAGTGAAAAACGACTTTTGTAGGGAGCACAGTTGCATTTAGCATATGCAACAAGCCTTTTAAAGCCCTAGGTGATCCTTAGCAGAGGAGTGAAGTTCCCTGAGGGTTTTCAGTGAAGGTACCCACAAACTTCTCCAATAAATCAGTTAATATTAATGCAGTTTTGTTAAATAGACTTTCATCAAATCACATATTATTCACACCTGCATCGGTCAAACTGTAAGAGGATTCTCAAGAAAACATCAGTTCAAAGCTAAAATTCTGCTGTAATTCTTTTACCATTCACTCAGTTTGTGTCAAAAAGCTTTAAAAGAAAAATTAATGAAAAGCTTTCCTTCTATTTGAGAATTCTGCTATGATGTTACCTCAAATAAGTTGATTTCAAACCCAACTCTCACCAGGGCTATCACTCAACATACATGTAGGAGGGTTTTGCTATTTCACACAGCTCAAGAGCAGTTACAGCCCTCAAATAGGACTGTAAGCAGGAGCATGGGCATTGCTTTTCAGTTCTGAATTTACTGCTCTTTTCACCATAGATTATACAAATCCTTATCTCCATGTGACAGCTCAATCCATCTGTGATCAGTAAGGACTTTAACTTGGGTTGCAATGTGGCTTATGGGTGAAATTTATCAAGAATAAAGGGGTGGAATGGAGTTCAAAATTTTAAAAGTCAGTCAACATAAGGAGTTGGTATACACACCTTCTTCATTTCAGCACAATTTCATCTTCTTTGAATTTTCAGAGCCAAAGTGGCCATCTTTTTCTCTTTCTTTTTCAAACTTCCAATGAAATGACTTCTCCTTTTTCATTTTTTTTTTCAACAAAATTGACTGGAATGCCACATTTCTTCTGCTGATATATCATTGCCTTCAATTAATTTTCTTTTTCTTTTACCAAACTGTTACCCAACTCACCTTTCTTCAGCTTTCTTTCCTTTACCTTCTGAATTCTCAGAGTGAGGGTTAGGCTAAATGAGGTTGATGAGGTTTCAAAGAAATCTTGGATTTATAAAGCTCAAATGGTGTGTATCAAGGACTGTTTTAAAAGGTGGGGCTTTTTGAAGTTCAAACTGTCCAAAAGGAGGCCTTACATCAGGTCTTTAATATCATGATTGCTGTCAAGCTGTTTTAACTTGGATATGTGTAACTTCTAGTGATAACAAGCAGTTTCAAGTAGTCCCTAGAACAGAAAAAATTTCCATTTCATACCTCCAAAGAATACATTTCAGGCCCAAATCTCACTGGGTGTGGTTTTCTATCAAATTCCTGAGGTATATCATCACTGTTTTCTCTCTTTTTAGGTTTACTAAAACATCAATTTTCTTTTGGAAATTTTCTGACATTCACTTCATGAAAGTATTAGAATCAGACTAGAAATCAATTTTAAAAAGTTTTAACTTCCTCATTTTTCAAAAACAGGTGGGAAATCACTTCATTTTCAAAAATTCTGCTGATCATAAGCTGCATTAATGTTAACTAAATTATTGGCATCTCTGCCACACCCCTAAACCTATGAGGAGCAGTGTCCTCACTGGTCCAGAAGTGGATAAGCAAAAAAAAAGCACAATGATAGAAAAAAGATAAAATAAAATAAATGCACAGTAATGCTAGCTTTCTTAGCAGAAGACTTAGGGAACATCTTAGCCAACGATTTTTCAGCTTTCCCCATTTTAAAAATTTCTGAAAAAAACACATTCAAATAATTCCTCCTTCTATAAAAAATTAACAAACAACTCTCTTGAATCCCAGACAATGTATGCTTAAACAGAAATCAAATTTTAAAGCACAGACAGAGGATATGGAGAGGAAAATATCAAAGATAGGATATATGGGTAGATCAGCAATGGGAGAAGGGCCAGCCTATAATAGAAGGGGACAGGATGAGGACAAAAGTGGGGTGGAGGGCAGAGGGTGAGGGACATGAAGGGTAGGCTCTGGTATAGGTAGTTGAGGGTCAGGTTCAGTTTTGGTGGAGGCATCTCTGTTGTAGTCCTAAGTGTGCATGATTTATTTGTATTTTGAAAACAGATTTTTCAAAGTATGGATTATACTGAAATTGGAAAAGTAAAAAAAAGAAAATATCAGCACAGAGAGAAATCAATTAGCCTGCAAGATCAGGGCCAATTGTAGCAAGTTTTAAATGTAAGTGAGTAAAAGACCGTCCACAGAGAATTGATTTAAAATGTATGGTAAACCTCCAGATCTGAGCTACGAGATCTGACCTCTAATCCTATCTACAAAGCAAGTAAGATGGGAGGTTGAATTTGTCACATTAACTAAATTATCTAAAAGTAAAATTTAAACTAAGTGATCCAGATCTGAGTTGGGGGAATTGGATGCAAAATTAACAAGAATGGAGAAATAACAACTAGCTTAACCTTAGTAATTGATTGCAGAATGAGAAATAGTGTAACACAATTGAGAAAGTATCAAATCTTAATTTGGCTACCAGCTCAGATGTAAGAGAAAATAATCCAATTCAAGGATTAGAATTTGGTTAAGCTAATGGCTATGATCTGTCCACTGTCATGGACACAGATCATCTAATACTTTTCTTCTTCAAATCAAAGTCTTGATTCAAAACATAAGCACTACTACAAATGCTGTAAGAACCAGGTTACAAACACAAATTCTCACAGGGATAGTGAATTAAGGGAAATTGCTTAAAAATAGCAAATCTAAAGGAAGCTAATGAGTGAGGAGATCACATTGAACCCTCAAAGCATGAATCCGATTGAGGATGTACTGATGAAAGCAACCTTTTCAAATCCACCATTACAATTACTGAACACTGTTTACAACAGCTTTCGGATTTGTAGTCTTAAATACAATTCTCACTTGAATTACATAAGTATCTCACAGTTCTCAGTTACAGACAAAGGCTAGGCTATTACAGAGGTTTCAGAGAAGCTATCTTGATCTGAATTAGACCATGGGGCAGCAGGAATGAAACTCAAATTCTGGATGCCCAAATAGGGCAAATAGTTCATCTATTTATTATTTTCCCCAAGTCCAGCTCAGATGTGCATCAACCAATCAGAATTGGTTAGATCCATATCAACTAATGGGAGTCGAGCACAAGGATCTAGATCTGTTCTAGCCAATTAGAACTGCTTGATCTGGTTCAGCCAATAAGGGGACAGAGGCATCAAATTTTGTTAGGTAATTCAAAAATCTGTTTGAGCTTCTAGAAGTTCCCGCCAAGTAATTTCACCTTTGGGTGTTCACATGGAGTGGAGTATGCCTCTGCTTCGTGCTCAAAATTTTCCAGAATGCCCCTGGGTTTTTAAATGCATTGGGGCATGTGCGGAGATTATTAAAATGGCCTTGCAGATGCTGGGAATCTTTAAAATACAATTCCGCACAGATTGGGGGCCTTTTTGAAAGGAAATGTAACTTCTAGAGCTCTATTCGCACAGAGCTGGTGTTGTTCGCAAGGAGTTTTCTTCTTTTCGGAAGGACAATCAGCAAGTTTGGTTTCTTTCGAATAGATTTCAGGTGCTCTTCAAAAACCAAGCCTGGAGCTTTAGTTCTTTTCGCAGTGTTCAGGTTCTTTTCGAATAGATCAGGAATCCTTTCGAATAGCATTCTGTAGTGCATTCTTCCTTTCAAATAGCTCCAAACCTATTTCCAGGTTGAAACCAGGCCTTTTTCTTCTTTAGTTTAGGCATTTTGACAGCCAGTGAGGCTGTCCCTTCTCCTTCTTCCTCTAGATCTAGCTGGGCCATCATCTTTTTGGCACTTTTAAGCTACTTTTAGGGTTAAGCCTGCCTTTATTGTTAACTGTAAAACAAACACTTAAAAAACTTATTTAGTTCTCTCAAGGGTCTATCAAGGCCCAGGTTAAGGGGTGCAAAATGGTATTTTCCAGCTCTCAACACACACCCAAACCTATGCTTTGCTAGTCCCTGAGCAAAGACAAAAATAAAAACAAAGTGAAAAACCACTTTTATAGGGAGCACAGTTGCATTTGGCATATGCAACAAGCCATTTAAACCCTTAGGTGATCCCTAGCGGAGGAGTGAAGTCTCCTGAGGGTTTTCAGTGAAGGTACCCACAAACTTCTCGAATAAATCAGTTAATATTAATGCAGTTTTGTTAAACAGGCTTTCATCAAATCACAGATTATTGACACTTGCATCGGTCAAACTGTAAGAGGATTCTCAAGAAATCATCAGTTCAAAACTAAAATTCTGCTGTAATTCTTTTACCATTCACACAGTTTGTGTCAAAAAGCTTTAAAAGAAAAATTAATGAAAAGCTTTCCTTCTATTTGAGAATCCTGCTATGATGTTACCTCAAATAAGTTGATTTCAAACCCAACTCTCACCAGGGCTGTCACTCAACATACAAGTAGGAGGGTTTTGCTATTTCACACAGCTCAAGAGCAGTTACAGCCCTCAAATAGGACTATAAGCAGGAGCATGGGCATTGCTTTTCAGTTCTGAATTTACTGCTCTTTTCACCATAGATTACACAAATCCTTATCTCCATGTGACAGCTCAATCCATCTTTGATCAGTAAGGACTTTAACATGGGTTGTAATGTGGCTTATGGGTGAAATTTATGAAGAATAAAGGGGTGAAATGGAGTTCAAAATTTTAGAAGTCAGTCAACATAAGGAGGTGGTATACACACCTTCATTTCAGCATAATTTCATCTTCTTTGAATTTTCAGAGCCAAAGTGGCCATCTTTTTCTCTTTATTTTTCAAATTTCCAATGAAATAACTTCTCCTTTTCTTTTTCTTTTTCTTTTTCTTTTTTTTTTCTACAAAATTGACTGGAATGCCGCATTTCTTCTGCTGATACATCATTGCCTTCAATTATTTTTCTTTTTCTTTTACCAAACTGTTACCCAACTCACCTTTCTTCAGCTTTCTTTCCTTTACCTTTTGAATTCTCAGAGTGAGGGTTAGGCTAAATGAAGTTGATGAGGATTCAAAGAAATCTTTGATTTATAAAGCACAAATGGTGTGTATCAAGGACAGTTTTAAAAGGTGGGGTATTTTGAAGTTCAAACTGTCCAAAAGGAGGCCTTACATCATTTCTTTAATATCATGATTGTTGTCAAGCTGTTTTAACTTGGATATGTGTAACTTCAAGTAATAACAAGCAGGTTTAAGCAGTCCCTAGAACAGGAAAAATTGCCATTTCATACCTCCAAAGAATACATTTCAGGCCCAAATCTCACTGGGTGTGGTTTTCTATCAAATTCCTGAGGTATATCATCACTGTTTTCTCTCTTTTTATGTTTACTAAAACATCAATTTTCTTTTGAAAATTTTTTGACATTCACTTCATGAAAGTATTAGAATCACACTAGAAATCAATTTTAAAAAGTTTTAGCTTCCTCATTTTTCAAAAACAGGTGGGAAATCACTTCATTTTCAAAAATTCTTCTGATCATAAGCTGCATTAATGTTAACTAAATTATTGGCATCTCTGCCACACCCCCAAACCTATGAGGAGCAGTGTCCTCACTGGTCTAGAAGTGGATAAGCAAAAAAAAAGCACAATGATAGAAAAAAAATAAAATAAAATAAATGCACAGTAATGCTAGATTTCTTAGCAGAAGACTTAGGGAACATCTTAGCCAACGATTTTTCAGCTTTCCCCATTTTAAAAATTTCTGAAAAAAACTCATTCAAATAATTCCTCCTATCAAAAATTAACAAACAACTCTCTTGAATCCCAGACAATGTACGCTTAAACAGAAATCAAATATTAAAGCACAGACAGAGGATATGGAGAGGAAAATATCAAAACCTAGGGTTTACTCGAAATATCTGACCGCTTGATCAAATCCGCAGGAGTCAGAGGCAAAAGATCCTTCTCTTCAACCTTAATCAGTGAAAAAATAATGAAGAAAATTAGATCTTGATTCCAAAAGAACCCAGAGATGGAGAAAAAAAAGTTTCCTATGGCGGAGCAGGACAAGCTAGAAATGTTTTCGAATAGAAAACCGCTATTCGAAGGTTATTAAATATGTTTAAATCGATTTCTCAAAGCATTATTGATTCTTTCGAAAAGTTCAAAACAAATTCTTTTTGAAAAGGAGAAAGGTATCAGTACCTTTCGCAAAGCAAATGGCTTTAGAAACATCTATTCGAAAAGATTTGCATCTATTCATAAGGTTTACAGTTCTTTTCGAACAGTTGTGGTTACAGGTTCAAATCCTTTTCGAAAAGGAGTTTATTCTTTTCGAACTGAATTTTCTTTTGCGAAATGACTGTAAAACTTTTTGAATAGTATGAAGGTACTTTCGAACACATGTTATGTAGTACTGAACTGATTTTTTTTTAACAAAATCTCTACATTAAAATCATTGGAATTTATTCTCTCAATCAATTCAAAACCACAAAGCTTTCAGAACTTATGATTCCTCACAGAAAATTTAACTAAAACATGACTAAAACAGAGAAAAATAATTACACAAAACTATGCAAAAATCACAGAACAGACACAGTTAAAATACATATGATACAGTTGTGTGACATTCGATTTGTGGAGGCCACCCAGAGCTTTTGGGTCATCACAGGCTCCAAGATATTTTCAATACATGGTTTGAGCCTCTGACCATTTACTTTCAAGGTTCTCCCATCACCCGGGTCCATAATTTCAACAGCTCCAGATGGGGATGCTTGAATGACAGTATATGGCCCTTCCCATCTGGATCTCAGCTTTTCAGGAAAGAATTAGAGTTTTGAGTTGAATAACAATACATTAGAGCCAGCAGTGAACTCTTTTCTCAGCAGATTTTTGTCATAGAAAGCCTTAACTTTTTCTTTGTAAAATCTTGCATTTGTGTATGCATACATCCTCAGCTCTTCCAGCTCAGAGAGCTGTAGTTTCGTGTGCTTACCAGCAGCAATTAGATCCATGTTTAAAGCTTTAATGGCCCAAAAGGCCTTAAATTCTAACTCCACTGGTAAATGGCATGCTTTACCATAGACCAATCTGAATGGGGACATGCCAATTGGGGTCTTATAAGCTGTCCTGTAGGCCCACAATGCATCATTCAGCTTAAAGGACCAATCCTTTTTGTCCTTCCTCACAGTCTTTTCCAGTATATGTTTGATTTCTCTGTTTGAAATCTCCACTTGTCCATTGGTTTGTGGATGATATGGAGTAGCTACTCTATGAGTCACAGAGTACTTTTTCAATTGAGCCTCAAAATGCTTGTTACCAAAATGGCTTCCCCCATCACTGATAATGGCTCTAAGGGAACCAAACCTGGAAAAGATGTTATCCTTTAAGAATTTAAGGACAACTTTGTGGTCATTGGTTTTAGTGGCTGTGGCTTCAACCCATTTGGATACATAATCCACAGCTAATAAGATGAAATTAAAGCCATTTGAAGGAGGGAAAGGTCCCATAAAATCTATCCCCCAAATGTCAAACAATTCAACTACCAAAATGGGCTATAAAGGCATTGAGTTTTTCTTGGAAATGCTGCCCAATCTCTGGCAGTTCTGACAAGACTTACAATACTGCAGTGCATCCTTGAAGAGTGTGGGCCAATAAAAACCACACTGCAACACCTTTACAGCAGTTTTGTTTCCACTAAAATGACCTCCAAGGGCCTACTCATGGCACATGAAAAGTATGCTGTGGAAGTCTTCTTCATGGACACATCTTCTAATGATTTGGTTTGCACAAATCTTTAACAGGTAAGGATCCTCCCAAATAAAATGTTTAACCTTGGAAAAGAAGAGATCCTTGTCCATTTTATTCCAGTGTTGGGGGGTCCTTCCAGTAGCCAAAAACTTGACTAAATTTGCAAACCAAGGGATATGCACACTGATAGCAAAAAGTTGCTCATCAGGACAAGAGTCATTGATAGGAAACCTATCAATCTCAGCAGTTAGAATTCTAGACAGGTGATCAGCCACCACATTTTCCACACCCTTTTTGTCTTTAATCTGTAAATCAAACTCCTGCAATAGGAGGATCTACCTGATTAGTCTTGGTTTAGTATCCTTCTTAGACAGAAGGTATTTCAGGGCTGAGTGGTCAGTGAACACCACAATTCGTGAACCCAAAACATATGACCTGAATTTCTCCAAGGCACAAACAACTGCCAACAGCTCTTTCTCAGTTGTTGTGTAATTGAGCTGCGCATCAATCATTGATCTACTGGCATCAGCTATGACATGAAGCAGCTTATCCTTTCTCTGCCCAAGAACAGCTCCCAAATCATAGTCTAATGCATCACACATCAGCTCAAAGGGCAGGGAGTATTCTTGAGACTGAAGTATTGGAGCAGAAATCAAACAGTTTTTTAAGAATTCAAATGCCCTAAGGCATTCATCGTTGAAAACAAAAGGGACATCTTGGCACAATAAATGGCAAAGAGGCTTGGATCTTTTACTGAAGTTCTTAATGAACCTCCTGTAAAATCCAGCACGCCCTAAGAAACTTCTGATTTGCTTAACAGTTTTGGGAGGAGGCAAATGTGGAATTAAATCTATTTTTGCTCTGTCCCCCTCAATGCCCTTATTGGAGACAATATGGCCAAGGACAATGCCTTGGGTGACCATGAAATGGATCTTCTCCCAGCTTAAAACTAAATTGGTTTCTTCATATCTCTATAACACCAGGCTGAGATGATGTAAACATTGGGCGAAATTGTCTCCATATACTGAAAAGTCATCCATAAAAATCTCCATAAATTGGTCAATCATATCAGAGAAAATGGAGTACATACATCTTTGAAAGGTAGCAGAGGCATTACAAAGACCAAAAGGCATCCTCCTATAAGCAAAAGTGCTAAAGGGGCAAGTGAATGTGGTCTTTTCCTGATCTTATGAATACACAGGAATCTAGTTGTAACCAGAGTAGCCATCAAGAAAACAATAATAAGCTTTCCCTGCTAGCTTATCTAAAATCTGATCAATGAATGGAAGAGGGAAATGGTCTTTTCTGGTCATTGTGTTGAGCTTTCGGTAATCAATACAGGCCCTCCAACCAGTTGTTTGTCTGGTTGAAATGAGCTCACCAGATTCTGAGGTTACAACAGTAATCCTAAATTTCTTAAGTACCACCTGTGTAGGTGCCACCCAAGATGAATCTGAGATGGGGTAAATGGCCCCAGCATCCAACAACTTAACAACCTCCTTCATGATCACTTCCTGCATATGAGGATTCAGCCTCCTCTGCATTTCTCTAGAAGGCTTTGCACCTTCTTCCAAGTGAATTTTATGCATGCAAACAGCTGGACTGATTCCTCTCAAATCAGCAATAGTCCAGCCAAGTGCCCTCTTATGCTGCTTCAATACAATTAACAACTCTTCCTCCTGTTCCTCAGTGAGGGAGTGTGCGACCAAGGATCCTCACGAACCCGTCGCGGCGATGCGCTCGCTATGAATGAAATGTAGAGTCGCCACCCGGAGCTTTTGGTGACCTGAGAAACCTTCAAATCAATATTTTGAGCATCGAAGCGCAAATATGACTCTGATTTACCGGTCTTTGCCAAAGGCTCTAGGGTAGGGGCTTCAGTTATCGATCGGGAAGGGTTTAGGCACCCGATCAACCCGCACATAGCGATCTCTATCTATGGCCAAAATAAACATAAAAGGGCGGAGTTTCTCCTTGCCCGAAGGCAATGCGGTCCTATCAAGCTTTGAGCCAAACCGAAATTTCGACGGCGTAACGGCTAGAATTCCTTGGACGGAGGAGACAACAAGAAGGTAGAGGAAGAGAGGGGTGAGCCGGAGCTCACGAGCCCTTGTTGCACCATGGAAGTCTTTCGCGTTGGCATGCTTCCGACGGCTTAAAATGGCTTAAATGGTAGAAGAATGGGTTTCTAATGCTAGGATTCAGTATATAGGAAGTGTAGGATGAAGCTAGGAACTAAGCCTTTACTAAAAGGGGTGATCTAATGGTGGAAAAGGAATGAAGTAGGTGATCTAAGCTTGCTGGAATTCTGGAAAATAAATGGCATTTTCTCTCACTAGGGCTCTCTCTCTTAAGCTCTCTAATCTTTCAACAAAATTTTCAACCCTTTGGGAAGAGGGGGGCCTCTCTATTTATAGAGAAGGGAAGGGTTAGGGGCTTACTTAAGAGCTAATCGGTTTAGCAATTAGGTAATCCCCCATCTAAGGTTTTCTAGGTTTTCAAGGTCCTAGAGGTTTGGGAAATGGGCTTCAACGGTGGATGATGGGGTGAGACCATGGGTGACTTAAGGGTTGCCAATAGGCTCAAAGGGGGTGCAACCAACCTCAAGACACCCACCTTAACCAAGGGGATGGTCAAAGGGTCAAACCAGATGGAGGAAATTTGAGCATTTAGTGATAGATACTATAGCTAAGCTGGGCGTATGTATTATATACGCCCAGTTTATGCATAGCGACCTCTACAAAAATTAGGAGAGTTTTGGGAAGATGATGCCCGTGGTGGGTCCGACCTATACTGGGCATATATATTATATACGCCCAACCAAATTTGGCCCAAAAACTGTCAGGCGTATATAATATATATGCCTGACCAAAATTGGGCTAGATTTGCCGGGCGTATGTAATACATACGCCTGAGTGAAAAGGTTGTCAATTAATGTGATCCCTCAAACGGCCATAACTTTTGAACCGTAGCTCCAAATTGGGTGACCTTTAGCTTGTTGGAAAGCTGGAGAAGTCCTCTTTCCAAAGGTATATGGCTAATCTATGGTGGTGGTCTGTATAAAAGTTTGTAGCTCCTCTCCCATCAACTGCTCAGAAAGGTTTAAGTTAGGTATGGGAAGGGAATCTAGGGTTTAGGGGTGATCTCTAAGGGTTGGGGAATGGTTCTAAAGGGGTTCAAGGGTGCCATCAGAAGCACAGTAGTACATCTCTCTTGAAGTACAGATTGATCGGGCCTTAGGCCGAATTTGGGTGTCTACAGATGCCCCTCTTTGGTATTCGATCACTAATGATCGGATGCCAAAGACAAGAGACATCCAAAGAGGTCCAAGGCGCGTTTGATGGGTCCACCTGGTTCAAGTCAATTCTCAAACATCCATGGTGAGGGTGAGTGTACGTAAGCCCTCTCATTTTGTACCTCGGTTAATCCCCAAAGCGCATTGCGACATTACTGGGCATAACTGCGATGATCACAGAAAGTGTAAGCCGGGATATTGTCCACTTCCTGAGGGAAATTATAGATTTTTGATGTTGAGTATTAATCTGAACCGGACAGCTCCATAAAACGGGGTGATCGATCTATGCTTCGAAAGCGATGCAAAGCACACAAAGCGAAGGCCTATAAACTGTGTCCAATCCTGTGGGATATTGACAGCGCCACTAGATTGGCCACGGGTGCCCTTACCAAGGTAAGGCTCGGAGTCTTTGGGTGAACCCATCAACCTCAAGGTTATTTTATCATGCTTTACCCGAGTGAAGCGAATATTGATGTCGCAACACTTCTTGGGAATGCATGCCCATTTTCTGAGTAAAATTTTTGGGTATTTGTATTTCTTTTATTTCGAGGCCTCTAAGAAAAGCTCAAGGACCTCTGATAATTATATTCTTGTACAACTCTTGAAGTGGATAAAATGCCCGTTGATACGCTTTTAAGAGTGCGAGTGCTATGCCGGGGATAGGTACACCTTGGGGATGTGTGTGTTCAAGTGGTGAGGTGCTCCTGATCCACATGAACCGGAGTGCCTTAACTCGAGACAAAGCTAAAAAAGATCAGGTTAGAACAAAACATCCATCGAAAGAGATGGTTAATTCTAGTCTCCATCCCTAATGAAATCACATCTTACTAACTATGCACAGACAGACAACCATCAGGGGCGATAAGCAGCAAAATAAGCGCGAACGGAAGCCTCGACCCTAAGGTATAATTTACGAGGACAAACGACCATCCTGCGGATACCCAGATGCAAGTGCGTACATTCAACAGGGACACTGTGCCTATACAGGTTTTAAGCCTGTGTAAGAGGAAATAAAAGGGAATGAGCCCTTCGGTCTGTATGTTTGCACATAGTTTAGTCGGTTGTAATTTCATTTTTGACGGGTCAATTTCGACTGACAATAGACTTTTCGAATGGTCTAAAATCGGGTATAATCTTGGTCGACATAGATCCGTAGGTGGATGATCAGAGCTAATGCTTGGAACATGGGGTCAACCTACTCAGGATTTTCACTATGTAACTACAGGTTGTTATTTCTTCTCTTTTTTTTTTCTTCTCTTTTTTCTTCTTCTCTTTTTTTTGTGTCAGTTTGAGACATTGAGCATGCTCAAACTGCTTTTTATTTCTACACGTATCCTTAGGCGAATCAACTTGTCATGTTGATATACCTTAGGGACGTGCGCATTTCGGTGATGGGTCCTTGGTTTGCCTGCCGGATCAGGAATGGACTCCCGGGGATGTGTGGTCTTGGTCTTTAAACAAATGAGACCCAAGCATCTGCTTTGGAAAGTGGGTTCCTAATGACTGGGGATAAACATGACCAGTACCTTGCCTACCGGATCAGGCGTGAGGAGTCCCTGCGTAAAATAGGGTTCAAGAATTTTCGGGCGAACCCGATCATTCTGAATTAATTTAACACGGCTCTTGGAGTGGGACAAATAGGCGTTGCGATGCTCTTTTTAGAACCAGCGTTATATGTGTATATATATATATATATTTTCTTATTATTCATTTATATATTGTTTCTTATCTCTTTTTTTGCTTGATTTTCTGGGCGCATTAGGTGGGCGCCTACGGATCTAGATCCGTTTATTGTAGCACGGTCCCTTTGGGCCAATCGAAGGAAACTCGAAGGGTCATTTGGGGATGCGTGCACTTCTTGGGAATGCAGGCTTCTAAGGGGAGGCCGGGCCGTGGTCCATAGCATGCAAGGGGGATCTGTCAGGCCTCAAAATCAAAAAAAGGCTAGGCAGTTTTAGAAACTGCCATTTCTGGTCAGGCGTATATAATATATATGCCTGACCAAAATTTGGCGAAAAATGGTCGGGCGTATATATTATATACGCCTGATCAAAGATCTGGCAGTTACAAAACTGCCCGAGCCCGAGCACAAAAGGGCCCCCCTTTTCAAATTCTATCTTCCTCCCTCCTTCCCTCTTGAGTTCGGGACAGCCCCCTAGGGTTTTTGCATTTGATTTGGCTTGAGTTTTATTACCGGGGGTTGCGGGTGCGGATCAAGAGTGCTCATTCTCCGCCGATATTTGTTTTTCTCTTCCATTGAAGGTAATCATTACCCTTCCTTCATTTTTCCTTTGAATTTTGATAATATTGTTGCTTGATGCTCTCTCTTTTTTTTTTTTGGTGAAATGCTTTTTGATTTTTCTTTTAAGCATTTGTGATGCCTATATTCTTTTTCTCTCTTCTCTTTTTTTTTGTTCTTGTTGTTTTCCATTTTTTTTTTCTTTTGAAATGTTTGATTCCTTAGGCCTATTTTCTATCCATCATTCATTCATTTTATTTTATTTCTTCTTTTTTATTTTTGATGGATTAGTGCATTTTATTGGTGCATTTTTTTTATTGGTGCACATATATATTTTTTGGTTTAGTGCATCTCTCTTTTTTTTGTTGTTTTGTTTTTTTTTTGTTTTATGCATTCTCTCCTTTTTTGTTTGATGGATTAGTACAGAAACACACATTTTTATTTTTTTTGGGAGATTTTTTTTGGATTAGTGCATATTTTTCTTTTTCTTTTTTGTTGGCAACCCTTTCATATGCCGATGCGTCTCATATTTTCAGGATGTCCGGCGACGAAGGGCATGATCAGCAAGAAGGGCCGGAGATGGCCTATGGTCCCCATGGGGAACAATTCTTCGTGTCTCAGCGCTCTTCCCAGCCTTGGTATGAAATGCAAGGCGAGGCTGTCCGTACGGGCCTCCTCTACTGCCAACACACCCACATGTCCAACTTTGGGATCGCCGGTCAGGTAAATAGATGAGCCCCCCCATTTTCGCTTTTATTTTCCTTTGATGTCTTCATTATACCACCTTGCCCCTACCTGACTGATGCCTTCTGTTTGCAGCCCCTACCGCATATTATGTTCCGGGGTGGCTAGTTTGACCTTCAGCATCTCGTGCTTTACCTTCCCCCAGTGGTGAAGGACCTGCTCACCGATGCCGGTTTTGGGGATTTCATTTCGTGCCCCGCCGTGACGGCCGATACGGCCTATTTGAAGGCTCTGATAGAGCGTTTTCACCCCGAGACCATGACATTTCACATGGCTATGGCAGAGATGGCCTTTACACCTGCGGACTGGTCTATGATCACTAGGGTCCGTATTGGAGGGGTGCCTGTGGTACCTACCCGTACACCGGATAGGGAGGAGGTGATTCGACTGATAGGCACCCGACCTCTGGGAATATTCGAGGTTCTGAGGTCAAGCTGTCCTGGCTGGTTGATCAATTTGAGCCTCATGAGTTAGTGGACCAGGGCCAGCCCGACGTGGCCATTTACCTCGAGCCTGCACGCGCACATATGCTGGCTCGCATTTCTCTGCTATTCCTCCTGGGCAAGACTCTCCACTCAAACACCTGGGAGGGTGAGTCTCATTGTCCCTACTCAGCCTTATGGTGAATTGGGAAATCGTACATCGGTTTGATTGGGGCGGCGCTGGCAATGCGGTGCTCATGTCCAGCCTAAAGCAAGCCGTTCTTGGGGAGTCTAGCTCTATTGTGGGTTTCTGGCCTGCGATTGAGGTATTTTATCCTTTGGTTTGAGTTTGTCTAATTTTCCTTTTATGGCATACCTGTTTCTATCTGCTTGCTTTCTCAGATTTGAGGGTATCTCCATTTCCAACCGGGTCGCCCTCTGCTTAAGTCTGAAGTTGCTATGTTCCCCCTCATGAGTAACTGGCATGTGAGCCACCGTCAGGACATAGATATGAAGCATTTGGAGTTAGGGCTGCGCTCTCAGTTCGACCTGTTAATCCCAGAGCAGGTAAAACAATTCTCTTTTTATAAATTTGACAGCTCTTGTGTGCTATGGGTTTTGACCAAATGTGTGTATCCTTCCTCTATTTTTTTTTCTTCTTTTGCAGATCATCCTCGACCCCTACCTAGGATCTCCCTTCTGGAACTTGGCTTCAGTGGGTCCTTCTCACTTTTTGCTGGACCGTCGCATTATCTTCCTCTACGGGTCCTGGACTAGGGCCTACTATTTAGGAGAGAGAGTGGTCCATCAATATTGTCCTCTCTTTGTTGTGCCCCAAGCTCCTCCAGCTGACGTGTTGGCTCCAGAAGGCCCCATTGATGAGCTTACTACACACTTTCTTCACCATGGGGTTCCTATTGATGGCCTTCTTTTACCTGTGGGGTATCAGATGTGGTACGATTCTCTGCCTTATCATTTCCTGTTGCCCCGCTTCATGCCTGGTGCTAACTTTATAGCTTTTGGCGGATTGCGATCTCAGGTATTGCCCTTTTCTCTTTTTATGCAGCAGCCTCCTTGTGATTACTTTGATTGACCTATCATTTAAACGACGAAATGTTTCTCTCTGGAGTTTGAGCAAGGCGGTGGCTCAGAGGAGGGGGATGAGGGGGCTGCTCCTTATGATGCTACAGGTGCTGGACCTCCGACCCTTCCGTGCCGGGTGCTTCGCACGCCTCGTGCTTGCCCCTCCGACTTCTCACATCATGCATGCTTCGCGTTACCGTGGTCCAAGGGACCTTCAAGCGCTTGGATGATGCTTTTTTGTCGCGCGTGTGTGTCGACGTGGTTGAGAAGGCACGTATCTCTGCTGAAGCTATCCAGGTCCCACCTCCTAAGCTGATCCCTGGGGTAATCTCTACCTTGTTGCTTTACTCTCTTTCTCTTTGAATTATGCCGATGGCCTGTGTGACTGACACCCTTTTTTCTTATTGGCCAAGATTATGAATTGGCAATGAGTCAAGCCGAATATTATCATAACATTGTTGGGCTTAGGGAGACCGAGGTGGTGAGTGAATACTGACCCAACCTACTCATTTTCCTATTTTCTTTCTGCCTGTCTCTCTACCTGATGGCCTTTGGTGCTCCTGCAGCGTGCTCGTGAAAAGGAGTCGCGTTCTCTGCTAAGCAGCATTTCTCAGGCGTGGACTCGGGTGGGGGAAACTCGTACTTTCCAAAGCGCGAGCCGGCGCTGGAAGAAGTCGAAGGGGGCTGCCCAGGACTAGTTTTATTTTCTAAAAATTTGACACAATGAAATAATTTAGACTTTTGATTTATTGGGGAATATGTAATAATTCTTAAACAACAATTTTTTGGATGGTTTATAATTTTCATGCTTTATATGAATGTTTCATCCGATTATCTCTTTGCTTTGATGGTTTCCCCCCTTCTTTTTTTTAAAACGGGCCGGCACCCCTCCGATGATGGGGTTGACCTGCAAGTGATTCTCCGTATATAATCTACGGACGGTGCGTCATCGAATGGTTTCCCGTGGGTGTGCGAGCATGCTCGCCTGTGGGCTACCCTAAGGTGAAACAGTGGGCCAAGCAAGAATAAGTTCCTCCTTGGGGAACAAAAATGGACCACTGTGAGAGGGGGCCTTGCCAGCCCTGGCTTTAAACTGGGCGTATATATTATATACGCCTGGCAAATGTTCAACAATAATAGTCGGGCGTATATATTATATACGCCTGGCAAATCCACAGTGAAAAATGGCCGAGCGTATATATTATATACGCATGGCAAAATGTTTTAAACTTTTGCCTTGGCGTATATAATATATACGCCTGCTATAATCTGAGCTTAACAGGCTCCTTATAACCCAAACCTGGTCCCCCTTTTCCTCTTCCTCCATCCTGGTTTGGCATTTTTGCCCTTCCTTTTAACTTTTCCCTCCCTTTCTTTTTTCTAGTGGGTCCATCGTCATACATTGACTGATTTTATAAAGAACCTCTTTGTACGTCCATGGACCCGCCTTTAAAAAGGGGCCCAAGCTCTTATACGGGGGCTGGTATACTTCCCTGTTTAGACTCGGGGCCCAGTTTTTTGGAAAAATGGCATGATAGCTTGGCTGAGAGCGAGCTCGCTGTTCTGAATTGTCTCGGGTTGTCTCGCCTTTCCTCTCTCCTTGCTATTCCTCTGTTGCCTAACCTGCTGTAGGCGGCTTTGGCGTCGTGGGACCATAGGGTTCATGTCTTTAGATTTGGGTCCAGGGAGCTGACCCCAACCTTGGAAGAGCTGACCTCTATTACTAGCTTGAAGATGCATCGAGGCCTTGCCAAAGTGGTGCCCAAACCGGGGTATGCAAGGGCGGTCCATGCAGTTCTCAGTTTAAAAAAGGGTGGGTATGAGAAATGTTTCACCGAAGGGCCCACTAGGTGTTCGGTGAAATTCCTGAGAGAACTTTTCGGTGACTCGAGTCTTCGAAAGTTGCCTATTCGAGATCCCTTCAATGTAAAGGCTTTTGCCCTTTATTTGCTGTCGAAAGTTCTCTTCTTTACTGGGGGCGAGACCTTTTCCCTTGGGCTATGCGACGTTTTGACCGAATTGGAGGGAGGCCGCTCATTGGTGCACCTAGTCTTGGCTGAGATGTATCGAGGCCTGGATGCCTCGGCGTCGGGCCGGGTTGGGATTCTCAGCGGGAGCCCGCTCCTTGTTCAGATTTGGCTAGGAGAGCATTTGGCTATCATGGGGCCTGTATCGAGGTTTTGCTTGGTGAGAGGGGATGTGGCCCAGGGTTTTTTAACACGTTACTCGAGGCTGCCCCACGGGAGCATCGAAGAACTGAACCTGTGGCTGTCTGATGCAGAGCTGATCTGGCAGCTTCCCTGGTTGGACGGTACCTTTCCGATTGTCCGCTCTCAGGATTGTGAGGGTATCCCCCTATTGGGGCTGACTGGTAGCACATATTATTTCCCATCTCGGGTGCTTCTTCAGTTCGAATATACTCAACATGTGCCATGCTCCGTGAGTCCACCTTTGTGCTCTCTGATATTTTCTCGGGGTTCTCTAAGTGATCTCGACCGCATAGCCACCCTCTGGGAGACCCGCCAATCGGCGCACATGTGCAGCTCAGTTCAGGGGGGCGTCGTCTCTCCTGATTACGAGGTTTTGCTGGCATCTGAGGAATTACCTGCCCCTAGCCTAGTTTCGGTAGGCGTTATAGAGACGGGGCCTTGGCCATATAAGGAGATGATTCTCCGGACTAGGATTGAGTCTCTTTCTGTAGAGAGGCTGGCTTTGACCGAGGCTTTGGAGAAAGAAAGGGTCAGAGCTGAGACTGCAGAAGCCAAAGCTACCACAGCCGAGAGTGAGGTTCTTCGGTTGACTAGGCTTTTGACTGAGTCTCGCAGTGCAGCTGACGCTTCACGGAGACGGCAGAAGAGTCTTCATGGTAGGTGCATATCTGATCGAAATGCTCGCGAGGACTCTCTGCTTGCATAGATCAGTGCTTTGAAGCGTGCTCCCTGCCCTTGACCTGTTCTTGCACATATCATGGATCATATACACGGAGGGGAGGAATGCCCCATAATAGAGATCTCTTTTTGGGTTACTTTCTTTTTATATATATATATATATACATATATATATTTTTTTGGTTTTTTATCTGTAAAGAAGGCAGCAAAATAGAAAGTGTGTCATGTCGTTATCTTTTTTGGACGTGACACTCCACATGTAATACTGTAAGAAATGGAATGAAATCTATACATACATATATTTTTCGTTTTTTGACTTTTTCTTTCGTACGTCTCGCAACGTAAGGCTTTTCATGAAAAAGGAAAATTTATCATCTCTTTTTTTGAAATTTTCTCCTACAGTGTAGGGCTTTTGATGGAAAAGGGAAATCTATTTTTTGAAATTTTCTCCTCCACAGTGTGGGGCTTTTTATGGGAAAGGAAAATCTATTATCTTTTTTGAAATTTTCTCCTGCACAGTGTGGGGCTTTTTATGGGAAAGGAAAATCTATTATCTTTTTAAAAGTTTCTCCTCCACAGTGTGAGGCTTTTTATGGGAAAGGAAAATCTATTATCTTTTTTGTTGAAAATTTGGAATCTTTTTGCGATGTCAGTAATTACGAGGGCCAACCAATGGGTCCCCGCCCCCTCTTTTTTTTTTTTTTTTTTTTTTTTTTTTGAGCATGGTTGAAACCTGTTCATGAGGTACGGGTTTTTCCTTTAAACATGGGAAGGTTAGCTTCCCTGGGATTGGTCTAGTCTTCTGTCTTTCCCTTCAGTCATGCGTCGGACGCCTGCGGTAGAGACGACATACTTAATCGGGATCCGATCCAATTTTTACATGAGTGGCCAAGCAAAGGGGGGAAAGGGGCTCAAGGGGTTCAAACTAAAATGGATGGGCCAGAACGGGTCTTCTCCTAATCTCTCTCTTCTTGACATTTTTTGCTCATAGCGCCCAAGACGGGTTTTCGCTATGCCCATCATCCCTATTTTTACCCGTAGCGCCCTTTCGAGTTTTCACTACGTCCATGGGTTCGCTCTCTTACCCCAGGTGCCCTTTCAGGTTTTCACCCGGTCCGTGTGAGTTCGTTGTTTTTACCCGTGGTGCCCTTGCAGGTTTTCACCACGTCCATCTTGCTTTGAACTCAAATTAATTTTCTTTTTTTTTTTTTTTTTTCTTCTTTTTTTTTTAGAACCAGAAGGCCACGACATGGACGTCGATTCCATCATAGCCGGCTGAATGAAGTTCTGTGTGGTTTGTTAACTCAGCTTGTTCTGATATAATAGATGCTATGACCGCTTGTGGACCTTAAAGAGGGCTTTTCTTCTGGGTTGTAATGTGGCCGGGGTTCAAACGAGTTGGATTTTTCTGGGGATTTGGATCTAAGTTTTGAGTGAATTCAAGATTCGGTGACTCCTCTGTCTTTCCAAAGGATTTTTATGGTACATGCCCCAGTCATTTCTCTCTTTTTTTTTATTCTTGGTCCCCCCTTTTTTGGGGTTTCGCTTTCTTCTTCTTTGTCCCTTTTTTTGGTTTGGATTTTTCCTCTTTTCTCTTTTCTCTTTTTCTGGAATTTTGGGAGGGGTATATGAAAGAAATAGTTATTGGCCCGACGTGTGTAGCAAAAGGGGTGAAGGTTTTCAGGGAATATTTCTTTTGGGCTACTTGTCTTTGAAATGATGGCCTCTTCTATGGGGTCCTTAGGCGGTCAGGCATCTACTTTTATCAAAACTTACCTTGTCTCAAGACCTATGAGTAGAACCTGCAGAGGTATCCAGCGTTGATGGGCTCAGGAAAGTGGTCTCCGTCCATGGTGGCGAGGCGATCGGCGTACCCTGGCAAAACCTCTTGGACGACATAGGGTCCTTCCCAATTCGGCCTAAACTTCCCTCTCGGATCGGCATGGAGAGACGGGAAAATTTTCTTCAACACAGTGTCTCCTACCTTCAGATCTGGAATGCGGACACGCTTATTGTAAGCACGTGCAATTCTCCTCTGATAGATCTAGGTGTGGCACAAGGCTAGGAGTCTCTTCTCGTCAATTAAATCCAACTGCTCAAAATGGGCTCTTTCCCTCTCATCCTCGGGTAGATTGGATTCCAAAAGGATACGGAGTGACGGTACTTCGACCTCAACGGGTAGCACGGCCTCGGTTCCGTACACAAGGGAGAATGGTGTTGCCCCTGTAGCGGTACGGATAGATGTTCTATAGGCCCAAAGTGCGAAGGGTAACTGCTCACTCCGATCTCTGTAAGTGACTACCATCTTCTCTAGGATGCGGATAAGAGTTTTATTGGCTGCTTCCACAGCTCCGTTCGTCTGCGGCCTATATGGGGATGATCGATGATGCTTGATCTGAAATTGCTCACACAAGGCCTGGATGCGCCTATTGGCAAAATTAGTGCCATTATCGGTGATGATATCTTTGGGTACGCCGAATCTGCAAATGATGTTGTTCTTGATGAACTTCTCAACATGACTAGCCTTAATGCTCGTGTAGGAGGCTGCCTCTACCCACTTAGTAAAATACTCCACCGCGACTAGGATGAACTGATGTCCGTTGGAAGCCTTAGTATTGATCTTGCCGATGACATCGAGACCCCAGGTGGCGAATGGCCAAGGAGTGGCCATGCTGTGCAAGTCAATGGCCGGAGCATGTATTAGACTGGAGTGCTCTTGGCATTTGTAGCACTTCTGCATGTTTGCAGCAATCGGTCTCCAATGTGGTCCAAAAGTATCCTTGCCTTAGAATTTTCTTAGCAAGCATTTCCACTGACGTGTGCCCCGCAGACTCCTTCATGGATCTCCTTCATGATCTCACCCGCTTCTTTCCGGGTTAGGCATCGGAGCAGAATATTATCGTGAGACCGTCTGTACAGGAGATCACCGCAGATGACGTAGTTTGTTGCCAATCACAGGATGGTGTGTCTGTCTACCTTCGATGTTCCTTCTGGGATAGTTCGGGTCTCGAGGAAATTCTTGATGCCTGAGAACTAGGGTGGTTCATCGTCTACCTCCGTAGGTCCCTCGATTAGGTGACAGAAAGCCGGTTCGTTCCTCTGCTCTATCATGATCGGCTTCATCACAACTCCATATGGAATTTCAACCATAGAGGCCAGGGTAGCCAGGGCTTCAGGAAACCTATTCCTTGCTCGTGGTACATAGGAGAAGGTGACCTCTTCAAAGCAGACTATCAGATCCTCCAGATGCTCATGGTATGGGATCAGTTTCTCATCGTTGGTCTTCCAATCTCCATTGGTCTGGCATATAATTAACTGTGAATCTCCCAAGACCCTGAGGTGAGTTATATTTAGATTAAGAGCCACCTGTAAACCAGCTGTACAGGCCTCATACTCAGCCATATTGTTGGTGCATGGGAAGTTCAATTTGATTGAGATGGGTACATGTGATCCTCTTGGCGAGATAAGAATGGCGCCAACTCCTTGGCCTTTAACATGTGATGCTCCATCAAAGTGCATTACCCAGGACTCCTTTGCTTCTTCTGTATCCTCGTCAGTCATGAGCAGAATGTCCTCATCAAGGAATTCGGTCCTTAGAGGCTCATAGTCTGGCAGAGGGTTCTCAGCAAGATGATCAGCTAGTGCCTGCCCCGTAATCAATTTCTGGGTGACATAAGTAATGTCAAATTTAGATAGGAGTAGTTGCCATTGTGCAGTTTGACCAGTGACAGCAGGTTTCTCGAATAGGTACTTCAACGGATCCATCCGTGCTAGAAGTAGAACGGCTTGGGATAACAGGTAGTGTCAAAATCTTTGAGTAGCCCAAATGAGTGCCATGCATGCTTTTTCCAGATGAGAATAGCGCGTCTCATAGTCAGTGAACTTCTTGCTTAGGTAATAGATGGCCTGCTCTCTTCTTCCTGTCTCATCATGCTGTCCTAACACACAGCCCATGGAAAACTCTGTCGTGAATAGGTACATTATCAGGGGTCTATCAGGTACAGGCGGTACCAATATCGGAGGATTTAGGAGGTAGCCTTTAATCTTATCAAATGCAGCTTGGCAGTCATCATTCCACTCAACTGGTGAGTCCTTTCTCAGTAGCTTGAAGATTGGTGCCTAAGAAGCCTCTGACTTCCTTCTCTGTAGATGGTGATGGCATTTCCGTGATGGCCTTGATCTTGGTCGGGTCGACCTCGATGCCTCTCCTACTGATGATGAACCCTAATAGTTTTCCTGACATAGCACCAAATGCGCAGTTTTGTGGATTCAGACGTAGTCAGTACTTCCTTAGTCTTTCAAATAGGTTCTGAAGGTTTACCAGACGGTCGCTTCGCTCTGGTGATTTAGCTATCATGTCGTCTACATATACTTCAATCTCTCTGTGCATCATGTCGTGAAATACTGCAGTCATAGCTCTCTGATACGTTGCACCGGCATTCTTCGGCCCGAATGGCATGACTCGATAGCAAAAGGTTCCCCACGGGGTAATGAACGCTATCTTCTCATTATCAACCTCTGCCATTTTAATCTAATTGTAGCCCGAGAACCCGTCCATAAATGAGAGCATTACATGCTTAGCAGTGTTATCGACCAAGATATCGATATGGGGTAATGGAAAGTCATCCTTAGGGCTCGCCTTGTTGAGATTCCAAAAATCAATGCACATTCGAACCTTTCCGTCCTTCTTCGGTACGGGGACGATATTGGCCAGCCACTGGGGGTACTTGGATACCATGAGGAAACCTACGTCGTACTGCTTAATGACCTCATCCTTGACTTTCAACATCCATTCAGGTCGGAGACGTCTCAGGTTTTGTTTAATCGGCCTGTAATCAGGGTAGAGTGGCAATTCATGCTCAACCAGATCGGTATCCAAACCAAGCATGTCTTCATATGATCATGCGAAGACGTCTTGGTATGACCGAAGGAAGTCTATCATACCTTTCCTCTCCGCAGTGGACAGCGATGTTCTGATTTTGGTGATTCTAGGGGCCTCTCTGGTGCCCAAATTAACATCCTCCGTCTCTTCGACGATAGGGGTAGGGGCATACTCAAAATTGGAAAATTGTTTGAGGAGCTCATTGGGGAGCTCATCGGTTTGACCTTCCTCGTCCAAACTCGTGACTCCTACCTCTTCTTGTATTTCTACAGGAAAGGGGTCGGCTTCACGTGGACGGGTATCACGACATCAATTTTAATTTTATTGAGAATTTTAAAGGACAATATTTTTAGAATTGGTGCTTTTTCTATTTTTATGGCTTTTTACATTTTTTTGGAGGGCACCCCCAAGCGAGGTGGATCTCTATATATACAGGGTAGAGTGGTCCAGAGGCTAACCTCACTTTTTACAGGTTGTTTTTTTTTGGGGAGTTGATGTCGTTTTCATGGTATTTGGTGGCTCCCAGGAGTTGGGGCAAGGATGCCCAGTTACTCACCTGCGAGGCTTGGCCTTTACCTCTCTGGTTGGGAGCGGCATCGGTAGGCTCTTGCAGTTCCTCCCTTAACGTATTTACCGAGGGATCCTCTGGGACCCTGTCCTCCATGGTTAGGATGGGTCCCCAGTGGCTGGCGCCGGAGTGATGAGTGCACCGGGGAACTTCTTCCTCGAATAAGGAAAGGGCGGCTAAGTCCATCTCAAAGTCTGGGGGAATGATGTAGGGATTGGTGGGGTGGATTGAAGTAGGCTTATGTGGGTTACCCTCGTCTCCCCATTTAGATCAATTTTCACTACCCGGCGCTCACAAAGGTTTCACGGATGTGGGGTCGGGCGGGAGGCTATTCTTCCAGGTCGATTCCCTTGGCCCTGGCGACTGCTGTGGCCCTTATCTTTTCTTTGGCCTCTCTGACTTCTTCTTCATCGGGCTTGTAGCCTAGGTCGAATTTGGTTTGCTACCCCTTGGCCCTGACGAGATCTCTTCTTCCTTGAAGGCGTGGGCCCAGCCCTTTTCCTTTTTGGTGGCCCCATTTGTGGAGCATGAACACAGCTGGATCCATTCCTCCTCCAATTTTGTCAGGAGTTTTTTCAGTTGGCTCGAGTGTAATGGCCGAGAAGTCATACTCGAATCGATGGAGATCGGCGTCATCTGCTGTGTGCGGTATGTTTATCACTTTCAGATTTTCAATATGCAGAGTGCTTCTTTCCCTATCTTCTCTGCTCTCACCCAAGATGGTGACGATCTTTCCCTCTGAAATAAATCGGAGCTTTTGGTGTAGAGTCGATGGTATTGCTCCGAGCTTATGTATCCATGGCTGACCCAATAGTAGATTAAATGTAGACTTAATGTCCATCACCTGAAAGGGGGTGGTGAAGGTTTGCGGCCCGAGGATCAGGTCGAGGTCTACTTCTCCTATGATTTCCCTTCTGGTGTTATCGAATCCCCTGGTGCTTGATATGGATGGCCAGAAGGTGTCGGGGTTCGCACCAATTTTGATTGCCGTCCTTAGAGGGCACACGTTCAGCGCCGACCCGTTGTCTATTAAGACCAACGGCACCACCAGGTTTCCTATTTCTACTATTATATTCAGGGGCTTAGAGTGGTCATTCCCCTCGATCGGTAGGTCCGCATTAGTGAATGAGATGGCATTTGGGGCCAACACTTGCCCTATTATTTCTCCTACTTCATCTGGAGTTACGTGGGTGGAGACGTGTGCGTCCTTGAGTGCTCCCATTAAGGCTTGGAAGTGGAGCGGGGACGTGATTAACAAATCCCACAGAGTAATATGCGCGGGTGTTCTCTTGAGCTGTGTCTCCAGTATGTGTTCTTTGGCTATTTTTTCAAAGGGATTCCCTGCGGCCTGTTCTTTCTTCTTCTCTTCTCCTCTGACGGCCCCAGATGCTTCCGGCTGTGCAGAAATCTAGCCTGACCTGGTAATGAATTCAATAGCCTCTCCTTGGTTGCAACCAGCATTCATGTCTGTCTATTCATAGCTTAACGACACCTGATGCGGGTCATAGGCAGGTTTCGGGATGAGGAAGGGCGTGTATGGTGATTCTGGGGAGGATTGGGCCAGGTACATCGATTTCTCGGGTCCAACCGGGTTGACTTCAATGGGGGGAAATGGCAGTGGGGGAAATTGGCAAAATTGGATTTATGGGTGCGGAGGGGGCTTATACAGGTATTACCTAGGCTTGGTAAGACCAGTGGTGATTAGGTGATGAGGGGATTGGGTGAGGGGTTGCTTGTTCGGGTGGTGACGGAGTTGGGTTGGGGCCAAAATAACGAAGGGATGGTGGGAGTGTGACTGGGATGGAGGGATGGGGAGACGTCTGAGGTGCGGGTGGATAGGGATATGAAGTATTTGTGTGTGGGGTGGCATGGTGGGATGATGATGGGTTCGTGGATGAAGTGGGGTAAATTGGGGACGACGGAGTTGTGCATGGAGCGGGATGATTGGGATATGGCGGGGTAGTGGGTGGACCGGGAGGATATGAATATGAAGGGTTTGTGTAGGAGGTGGCATGGTGGGGTGATGATGGGTTTGTGGATGAAACGGGGTAGATTGGGGATGATGGAGTTGTGCACGGAGCCGGGTGATTTGGGGATGGTGGGATGGTATATTGGGTGGTGGGGTTTGAAGGTGTGTATGGAATGGGATAACTTGGGGATGGCAGAGTAGTGTATTAGGTGGAGAGATTTGAGGGTGTGTATGGGGTAGGATAATTTGGGGATGGCAGAGTTATGTATGGTATGGGTGATTTAGGTGTGACGGAGAGGTATAAGGGGTAAATTGGGCGTGGGGTGGATATGTGTATGATTGCGGCAGGGTTGTACCCGTTTGGATTTGATAGGCGGGAACAGGAGTGGAAAAATACTACCCTAAATCTAAGGGCTCCTCTTGGTATGCCGGGGTGGGAAAGTAATAAACCAAATACAACGACTCGATCACCCCAACAAAGGGTTCATCTTTGTTCATCTCGGGGAATGAAATCTCCTCCTGATTACTGATATAATCCGAAGGGTCAAACTCTTCTTCTTCCTCCTCTATCCAGTGAATGTTAGGCCTGGGGCCACCTGGGTGCGATGGCAGAGGGGCTTGATGGATATTCTGATTCAGCCCTTGGGGAAGTGGCGGGGGAATAATTTTTCCAGCCTCTATCAGATCTTAGACTGCATGCTTTAACGGGAAGCACCGGTCCGTAGGGTGACCCGGTCCCTGGTGGAAATTGCAATGCAGATTTGGGTCATAGTTTCTTGGGATGGGATGGGGTGGGGGCGAGGCTGGAGTAGATTGACCAAGCCCTTCTGTAGCAACACTGGCAATAAGACACTCAAAGATTGCCCCAATGGTGTGAACACTTGTTCAAATTATGCTTTCATCTGTTCCAGGGTAAACGGGGCTCTTGGTCTGTTGCTTGGCCTTGGTGCTTGCTCGAAACGGGCCGGGGGTGGTTGTGACCAGGAGCTGTATCGAGGGGGCATTGGTATTGGCCTGGGGGTAAACAATATTCTGTACCTCTGTTCCTGGTCTTCTTTCAATTTTGGTTCGACAGCTTTTTGAACTCCGGTGGCCCCACTGGCCACATTCCTTCCTAACCTGCCCTCTCTAATGGCGTCTTCACAATGATTAGCATTTCGGACCAGACCAGCAAAACTAGACTGCTGCTGATATACTAAAAAATCTGTGATGACTGGGAGGGCTCCCTTGGTTATTAATTAAATCTGCTCATCATCGGGAATTTGGTGAGTTACCTGAGCGGCCAATGCCCTCCACCTTCCCAAGTAAGTACTGAATGTTTCATCATGTCTTTGCTTTAGACGGGCCAAATCTGACTTCCTTGGCTCTATGTCCATGTTATAGACATATTGTTCTTGGAATAAGTGTGTCAGATCTTTTCAAGTTTTTATCATAGATGGTTTCAGGGATGTGAACCATCTCAGAGCTGGGCCCATTAGACTCTTTTGGAACACTTTGATGAGGAGTCGTTCATCTCTGCCATACTGGCACATATCCCCACAGTAAGATTTTAAGTGGGCGATGGGGTTGCCAGTGCCATTATACTTATCGAACAATGGCATCTTGAATTTCTTTGGTAGGGGGACATCAGAGAACAGACACAAGTCTGAAAAGTCTGTTGAATGCAGTTCTACTCCTCCCATCTTCATCAACTGCTTTTGTATTCTGTCTATTTGTTCTTTCAACTGTTCTAGTCCTTTTGAGGCTGTAGCGGGGACTGCTTCCCCCTAATTTTGTTCAACCGTAGGTGTGATGATGATGGGCCCGGGAGGGTTGAAGCTGGCAACTCCTCCACTATTGTGGATCTCATCCTCCTCGTACTGTTGGTCATGGTATTGGTGAGGGGTGAGTTTCGCTATTTGGACTTGGGGGGTGAGGGGTTGGATGACCTGGTGGGGCCATATGGTTTGTAGGGGATGAGAAGGAATAAATGGATAAGCGGTTTGTGGATAAATGATGTGCCGAGCTGGGTGGGGGTGTGGTTAAGGTGGCGCGATGTTATGGGTTTGAGGAATGGGATGGATTGGATTTCCTGTTGGAGGCGGGATGGGGGCGTAAGGGGTATAGTTGAATGAAGGGTACTAGTGGGGGGGTATGGGGTTAGTGAATGGGCCTTGATGAGCATGGCTGGATGGGCCTTGGGTTTGAGGGATTTGGGCTTGATGGTTTTGGAAGGCTTGAGTTGATGGGCCTTGGGCCTGGGTGTGGGGGTTAGTATGAATTTGGGCCAATGGGCCTTGGTGGGTTTGGGCTAATGGGCCATGAGGGAGTTGGGTTTGGGTCCATGGACCCTGGGCTTGGGCTTGATAGGTTTGGGTCCAAGGGCCCTGGGGGGCTTGGACTTGGGCCTGGGTCTGATGGACTTGGGCTTGGGTCCATTGGCTTTGAGGGTTTTGGGCCTGGACCTGAGCTTGATGGGCTTGGGTCCATGGGCCTTGAGGATTCTGGGCCTGGGCCAGGGTCTGATGGGCTTGGGCTTGAGCCCATGGGTTTTGAGGGTCTTGGGCCTGGGCCTGGGTCTGATGGGCTTAAGCCCATGGGTTTTGAGGGTTTCGGGCCTAGGCCTTGGTCTGATGGGCTTGGGCTTTGGCCCATGGCTCTAGAGGTGTTTGGGCTTGGGCCCATGGATTTGTATGCGTTTGGGCCTGGAATTGAGGTGGGGGATTTTGGGAGGTATGGACGATGGGTGGTTGGGCATGGTTAGGAGGGAATGGGGTATGGAGGTTTTGGAGATTTGGATGCGGGGTTTGAGATGTAGGGTTCCGAGAAGTAGCCCACAGGGCGTACATCATTCTCATGTCCTCCATTGAGGGCATGGATTCAGGTGTGAGATTGGGGGGTGTTGGCTCACTTAAGGATGGAGGGGGTTGGGAGAAATTGGGCATGACCCGTGTATGGGTGATTGTGCTTGGGGGGTATGGATGTATGGCTATGGAAGGTGGTGGGTTATTGGTCATACCTTGGGAAAAGTTGGGCATGACCTGGGCAAATGGGGGGGTATGTTGGGATGTGGATGGGCCATGTGGAGGGAATGGTATGTGAGATGAGGTGGAGGGGATGTGGGATGTAGGGGTCATGGATGATGAGATGGATGGGACGTGGGGAGTAGGCGGGTGATGGGGCTCCCTATGGACTCTTTGGGAGTATGGGGGTGCTGTAAGGGTGTATGGATGGGAGACGGGGATGTATGGGTCGGTTGGGAAATGAGGGGTTTCAGTAGGGGATGAAAAGGGGGTATGTTGGGAGAATGTGAGGGAGGGGGTGGGGTGGATGTGAACACGGGCACCCCAAATGGACCCGTGATATCGAACCTGGTTTGGGTGAAGGTGTCGGAGATCGGGTCTTCTCCGATATGAGAATGGGATGGGGATGACAGCAGGGATGTATCGGCTCTTGACATGATCCGCTGACGAGTGTTGTATCGATGTGTCGGATAAGGGCCGAATACCCTCCTGGTTCTCCTTCTACGGGCCGGGTTTGAGGTTGCCGTAGTGACGGTCACACCAAAATATATTCTTTTGATTGTTTTTCTTTGTGTGTTTTTTTTGGTTTTTTTTTTTTTTTTTTTTGAAGGTGGATTTTTTTGAAGATGACGATTTTTCTCTCTTTTTTTTTTCTTTCTTTTTTTTCAAATGGAAATTAACTCCCCTCTACCTAGATGAATGATGACCTGGTGCCCAGGGTCAATTCCCGTCTCGGGTGGCCTATGTACCTTTAGTAGGTCCCACGGCGGGATCCGACACACTTCGGAAGAAGCGAAAGGGAACCCTTTCGTTCTATTGAAGGCGAGGGAATCCACGCAAACGACCCAATCCCCCGGAGCAAATCAATGAGAAGTCGCCTTCTTTTGATTGGGCTGGGGCATGTTGGGTGTTAGAGGATGTGGGAGGCTACTGCGGGCACTAATACCGCTAATCAGGGACTTGGGGTGGTGGATTAGGCCTCAGATCGGGTTGCTGTGACCCAATATACAATGGGCGTATGTTTTATACACGCCTGACCAAAAAAAGGGCAGATTTGGCCGGGCGTATATATTATATACGCCTGGCTTTAATTTGGGGGTTTTGGTCGGGCGTATATATTATATACGCCTGAGTAAATCTGGGGATTTTTTGTTGGGAGTATATATTATATACGCCTGGCAAAACAGTTCTGTCAGTGAAGTTTTGATAGTGAACAGCAAGCCCGAATGTGGGTCTTTGAACTGGTTTCTAGGGAGGGATGCTCCCGGGGACTACTGTGTATGTTATCGGGTCCCTCCTTTCCATTTCCTAGGGATACACGGCTGAATTTTGGGTAGTCTTTTCTCTCACCAATGTGGGTTTTACGGCTTTATCGGAATTGGCAACCCAACCGATATACCTCCGGCTCAAGCGCCTTCTCAGGTACTGGAAGGGGTGGTTCTTTTCAAGATCATCACCACCAGGGCTGCCGCCTTACTGGGAACCGGGTAAATTATATCTGTGCCTAAACCCCCCGAAAACTACCCAAAAACACAAAAATAAATTCAATTATGTCCCCACATTGTTGGTTCACATTAATTACAAATTTTTATAGGTGAGTGAAATTAAGTCCAAAATCGGGTCGGGGATGGCAAGCCCGTGCCGCCTCAACGGGCCGGCGTTCAATGGTGAGATATGATGACTGAAATGAAAAGCGCACGTAGGCCCGCCAAACGGCTAAGGCTCATAAATAACTGAAATTTAAAGGACGTAAAAGTTAATGCGAGCGGGCCCGCCAAACGGCTAAGGTGGCTTAAATGACAAGAATCGGAAAAACAGGAATTTAAAGGAGCACGTAGGCCCACCAATTGGCTAAGGCACTTAAAGGACTGAATCGTAGGGGTGAGTACATTAGTAAAAATAACAGAAATATAAAAAAAACAGCAGAAAATAAGAAAAAAAATAGCAATGGTTAGTAACAAAAAAAGAAAGGCCAACAAGAGGGGAAGCGCTAGGGTGATCTCCCTAGCAGAGTCGCCATCTGTGCGACCAAGGATCCTCTCAAACCCGTCGCGGTGATGCGCTCGCTATAAATGAAATGTAGAGTCGCCACCCGGAGCTTTTGGTCACCCGAAAAACCTTCAAATCGATATTTTGAGCACCGAAGCACTAAATATGACTCTAATTTACCGGTCTTTGCCAAAGGCTCTAGGGTAGGGGCTTCGGTTATCGATCGGGAAGGGTTTAGGGACCCGATCAACCCACACGTAGCGGTCTCTACATATGGCCAAAATAAAAATAAAAGGGCGGAGTTTCCCCTTGCCCGAAGGCAATATGGTCCTATCAAGCTTTGAGCCAAACCGAAATTTCGGTGGCGTAACAGCTTGAATCCTTGGACGGAGGAGACACCAAGAAGGTAGAGGAAGAGAGGGGTGAGCCGGAGCTCACAGGCCCTTGTTGCACTGTGGAAGTCCTTCGCGTTGGCGTGCTGCCGATGACTTAAAATGGCTTAAATGGTAGAAGAATGGGTTTCGAATGCTAGGATTCGGTATATAGGAAGTGTAGGATGAAGCTAGGAACTAAGCCTTTGCTAAAAGGGGTGATCTAATGGTGGAAAAGGAATGAAGTAGGTGATCTAAGCTTGCTGGAATTCTGGAAAATAAATGGCATTTTCTCTCACTAGGGCTCTCTCTCTTAAGCTCTCTAATCTTTCAACCCTTTGGGAAGAGGGGAGCCTCTCTATTTAAAGAGAAGGGAAGCGTTAGGGGCTTACTTAAGAACTAATTGGTTTAACAATTAGGTAATCCCCCGTCTAAGGTTTTCTAGGTTTTCAAGGTAGAGGTTTGGGAAATGGGTTTCAACGGCGGATGATGGGGTGAGACCATGGGTGACTTAAGGGTTGCCAATAATCTCAAAGGGGGTGCAACCAACCTCAAGACACCCACCTTAACCAAGGAGATGGTCAAAGGGTTAAACCAGATGGAGGAAATTCGAGCATTTAGTGACAGATACTGTAGCTACGCTGGGCATATGTATTATATACGCCCAGTTTATGCACAGTGACCTCTACAAAAATTAGGGGAGTTTTGGGAAGATGAGGCCCGTGGTGGGTCCTACCCATACTGGGCGTATATATTATATACGTTCGGCCAAATTTGGCTAAAAAACTATTAGGCGTATATAATATATACGCCTGACCAAAATTGGGCCAGATTTGCCTACATACGCCTGAGTAAAAAGGTTGTCATTTTATGTGATCCCTCAAACGGCCATAACTTTTAACTGTAGCTCCAAATTGGGTGATCTTTGGCTTGTTGGAAAGCTAGAGAAGTCCTCTTTCCAAAGGTATATGGTTCATCCATGGTGGTGGTCTGTATAAAATTTTGTAGCTCCTCTCCCATCAACTGCTCAGAAAGGTTTAAGTTACGTATGGGAAGGGAATCTAGGATTTAGGGGTGATCTCTAAGGGTTGGGGAATGGTTCTAAAGGGTTCAAGGGTGCCATCGAAAGCATAGCGGTACATCTTTCTCGGAGTACAGATTGATCGGGCCTTGGGCCGAATTTGGGTGTCTACAGGGAGGAAGAGATAATCACAGGCAATGTTTTATGGTCTCCTAAAAACACATATTTTAAAATTTCTGACAACTGTTTTAGCTCTACATCAGGTGGGCTGAGAAGAGAAGGTAACAAAGATACCTTGGTTGGTTGTGGAAGGGGAAAAACAGCAGGTTTCTATGAAGAATACCTTACTGTGTGGACAGGAGTTCCTTGCACAACGTTAACTTCTTCAGTTTTTGAGGCACAGGCTATCTCTTTCACAACATTTCTCCAAACATCTTCAAAATCTGTGATTAAATCCTTACACTGCAGGAACTGGGGTAGAGTTTCCTCTATCAGTTCATCCAACAAATCAACAAGAAAATACTCCTCAGAACTGAACTGAGGCTGGGTAACTGCATTGTAAACATTTAACTTCACCTTCATATTTCTGAAGGACACTTCCATAATACCAGACCTGCATTGAATACAAGCATTGGTTGTAGCTAGGAATGGTCTCCCCAAAATGACAGGAATGGAAGTTATGCTTTTTGTAGGTTCCATGTCCAATACCAGAAAATCAGCAGCGTAGAAAAACTTATCTACTCCTACCAACACATCGTCAATCACCCCAACTGGCTTTCTTTCAGATATATCTGTTAGGTGTAACACCACATGAGTGGGTTTTAACTCTCCCAAACCTAGTTTCTCATATACAGAATATGGAAGCAGGTTAACGCTAGCACCCAAATCTAATGAAGCCTTTTCAATGGTATGTTCCCTAATAATGCAAGGGATTGTGGGGATTCCAGGATCTTGGAGTTTAAGAGGTGTGGCAATGGACAAAACTTTTTTGACTTTCTCCACAGCAAAGACTTTCTTGGATAACTGGATCCTAGATTGTCTTTTATGTGTGTAAATGTCTTTCAAAAACTTTGCATAGGCTGGGACTTGCTTGATTGCATCAAGGAAAGGAAGATTTATCTTGACTTGCTTGAAAGTCTCCATCATTTCGTCTATTTTTGTATTCCCTTTATCAAAAGGGGATGCAGATTTAATGGCATAGGGAAATGGTAAATGAGGAACTAGTCCTTCATTTATAGCCTTAGTATAATCACCATAATTTTTTTGATTTTTCTATTTTTCATTTTAAAAATTTTTCTGGGGTACATCAGCACCCCCAATGCTAAAATCATGCTGCTCCTGCTGCATGTTCCTAGCAGTTTTCTCATTTTTTTCTTCTTCTTTTTCTATATCCACATTGTTATTTAGAACTCTTCCACTTCTCAAAGTAGTGATAGCTTTTACTTCTTCATGTGAAAAAGAGGCATCTCCAACCATGAACTGTCATTTGGGATTGTTCAAGGGTTGGCTGGGTAACCTGCCTTCCTCTCTTCTGGCCAATGTATTTGAAATTTGACCCAATGTGTCTTCAATCTTCTTAATACTCTGACTGTAAAAGTTCATAGTCTGAGTTAAAGACCCTAAATTCTAGAGTGAAGTTAGAACTTGGTCCTCAAAAGAAGGGGATCTGGAAGGAGGTTGAGCTGGGGCAGATTGATGCACAGGTTGTGCCATCTGTTGGGGAATGGGCTGCTGAAAATTAAGCTTGGTATAGAAATTCTGCTGGTAGGGCTGAACAGTTTTGAAAGGTACTTGGTGCTTTGGTTGCTGCTGCTGTTGTTGTTGATAATTGCCTTGGCTCCACCTTAAATTGGGGTGTCCTCTCCATGCATATTCATTAGATTGCAGCTGTCCAAACGATTGGGCAGCATGAGCTTGCTCCACCACTAGATCTGGGAACTGTGGTGCAGCTGGACATTAATCATGGGAATGAGTAGGGGACTGGCATATCAGACATGCCTCCTCTACTCTAGCAACCATTGGACCTTGAAGTGAGTCCATCAATCTATCAAACTTGGTGGTTAAATTGTCCACCTTCCTTTCCAACTCATTCACCTCATAAATCTTTCCCTTGGTAGTCTGCTCTTTATTCAACCGAGAAGGATTCTCAATGTCTCTTGACAGAGATTCTTGTTAGGTTGAATTTTCACCAATAACTTCAAATAGGTGCCAGACCTCCTCAACTGTTCTTTGCAAATAGGTGCCTCCATAGGAGGCATCTACCATGTTCCCTTTTGATCAATTCCCTGATAGAAGCTTTGAACAAGCTGCCATTGGGGAACTTGATGATGAGGGCATTGCCTTAAAAGCTCCTTAAACCTTTCCCATGCTTCATGGAAAGTTTCACTTGAGTGTTGAGAGAAAGTGATAATGCTTTGTCTCAACTGGCTGGTCTTAGACATAAGGAAGTATTTGGCTAAAAATTGACACTGCAAATCATTCCAAGAAGTAATACTATTTGGTGGCAACATGGACAGCCACGCTCTAGCTTTGTCCTTTAATGAAAAAGGAAAGAGCCTAAGCTTGGTTGCCTCTGGACCCAGTCCAGCTATGTTGAATGTGGTACAAAGAGACAAAAATTCATCCACATGCTTGTTTGGATCCTCCTTACTCAAACCATGGAAGGAAGGAAGCATCTGGATAGTTGATGATTTGATTTCATAATTTCCTTCAATAGTAGGAAATTGAATGCAAAATGGTGAATTATATGCACCGGGTGCAAAGTAATCCCTCAAGAGTCTAGGTTGCTCACCCATAGTAGCAGTCTCAGCAAAATTCTGTGATGTTTGTCTGGTTCTTAGTAGCCTTTCAACTTCTAAATTCAGAGGGACAATCTCAGGATTGAGAATCCTCCTACCAAACAGACAACACAGATACAGAGAAAAAAATTATGCAAAGCAAACCTTCAATACTCCTTATTGAGTAGATTCCAAGCTCAACTGTATAGGAATAACTGCACAAATTCAAGCAATAGAAACAGTTAGCACTGATGTAAAAAAAAACTTAGGTCTACCAATTTTAAAATCTATTCCCTGGCAGCGACGCCAAAAACATGTTGTAGTCCTAAGTGTGCATGATTTATTTGTATTTTGAAAACAGATTTTTCAAAGTATGGATTATACTGAAATTGGAAAACTAAAAAAAAGGAAATATCAGCACAGAGAGAAATCAATTAGCCTACAAGATCAGGGCCAATTGTAGCAAGTTGTAAATGTAAGTGAGTAAAAGATTGTCCACAGAGAATTGATTTAAAATGTATGGTAAACCTCCAAATCTGAGCTACGAGATCTGGTCTCTAATCCTATCTACAAAGCAAGTAAGATAGGAGGTTGAATTTGTCACATTAACTAAATTATCTAAAAGTAAAATTTAAACTAAGTGATCCAGATCCGAGTTGGGGGAATTGGATGCAAAATTAATAAGAATGGAGAAATAATAGCTAGCTTAAGCTTAGTAATTGATTATAGAATGAGAAATAGTTTAACACAGTTGAGAAAGTATCAAATCTTCATCTGGCTACTAGCTCAGATGTAAGAGAAAATAATCCAATTCAAGGATTAGAATTGAGTTGAGCTTATGGCTATGATCTGTCCACTGTCATGGACACAGATCATCCAATAGTTTTCTTCTTCAAATCAAAGTCTTGATTCAGAACATAAGCACCACTACAAATGTTGTAAGAACCAGGTGACAAACACAGATTCTCACAGGGATAGTGAATTAAGGGAAATTTCTTAAAAACAGCAAATCTAAAGAAAGCTAATGAGTGAGGAGATCACATTAAACCCTCAAAGCATGAATTTTATTGAGAATGTACTGATGAAAGTAACCTTTTCAAATCCACCATTACAATTACTGAACACAGCTTACAACATCTCTCAGATTTGTAGTCTTGAATACAATTCTCACTTGAATTACACAAGTATCTCACAGTTCTCAGTTACAGACAAAGGCTAGGCTATTACAGAGGTTTCAGACAAGCTATCTTGATTTGAATTAGACCATGGGGCAGCAGGAATGAAACTCAAATTATAGATGCCCAAATTGGGCAAATAGTTCGTCTATTTATAGTTTTCCCCAAGTCCAGCTCAGATGTGCATCAACCAATCAGAATTGGTTAGATCCATATCAACTAATGGGAGTCGAGCACAAGGATCCAGATCTGTTCTGGCCAATCAGAACTGCTTGATCTGGTTCAACCAATCAGGGGAGAGAGGCATCAAATTCTGTTAGGTAATTCAAAAATCTGTTTGAGCTTCTAGAAGTTCCCGCCAAGTAATTTCATCTTTTGGTGTTCACATGGAGTGGAGTATGCCTCTGGTTCATGCTCAGAATTTTTTAGAATGCCCCTGGGTTTTTAAATGCATTGGGGCACGTGCAGAGATTATTAAAATGCCCTTGCAGATGCTGAGAATCTTTAAAATACGATTTCGCACAGATTGGGGGCCTTTTCGAAAGGAAATGTAACTTCTAGAGCTCTATTCTCACAGAACTGGTGTTGTTCGCAAGGAGTGTTCTTCTTTTCGAAAGGATCATCAGCAAGTTTTGTTCCTTTCGAATAGATTTCAGGTGCTCTTCGAAAACCAAGCCTAGAGCTTTAGTTCTTTTTGCAGTGTTCAGGTTCTTTCTGAATAGATCAGGAATCCTTTCGAATAGCATTCTATAGTGCATTCTTTCTTTCGAATAGCTCCAAACCTATTTCTAGGTTGAAACCAGGCCTTTGTCTTCTTTAGTTTAGGCATTTTTACAGCCAGTGAGGCTGTCCCTTCTCCTTCTTCCTCTAGATCAAGATGGGTCATCATCTTTTTAGCACTTTTAAGCTACTTTCAAGGTTAAGCCTGCCTTTATTGTTAGCTGTAAAATAAACACCTAAAACACTTATTTAGTTCTCTCAAGGGTCTATCAAGGCCCAGGTTAAGGGATGGAAAATGGTATTTTCCAGTTCTCAACAATCTCTGAAGGTGTTGGGAGAAGATTCTGGGAGAGGTTCAATGGGTGTAAGAGTAGGCAGGAGATTATGTGATGTAGGAAGAGTTGACTATTGGGGAGGTTGGGTGAGAGTGGTTAAAGTTGCTTGGATGGATTGTAAAATGATTAGGATGGAGGTAGGCTTTCGTAAGGTGGAATGAAGTGAATGAAGGTTGGCCTCAATTGTAGCTTGGGTTTGGGTATGGGACAACATTTGGGAGTGTAAGGAGAGTAGGTGGTGCAGGATTTGGGGTAAGAGGTCGAGTATGGTATTGGGTGTGGGGTTGGATAGGTGAAATTGGCAGGAAGGGAGATGTGGGTCTATGAGTGAAGGTAGTGGCATGTAGTGGTGTCTGCTGTGGAGGGGTAAAGTGTGGAGGGTGAGGTGAGTCTAGGAGAGGTGTATACTCAAGGTTGATATCTCCTAGGATAATGGACATCATAGTGGAAAATTACTCTCTTGAAAATGGCTCACGGTCATCGGAGAAGGGAATGGATTGGTCTACAGGCTCATCAGTGATTGGTACAAAAGGCGGGGAAGTCTCAATGGAATAATGTGGGACTTTGAAGGTATGGGTTTCAGGTTCATAAGGTGTGGGTATGGGGTCTGGAATGATTGTTGTTTCAGGAATTGGAATTGTTTGGGTGATATAGGTGGGATGGGGTGCAGTAGGGGTTTTGGTAGTTTTCTTTTTCTTCTGGTATGGGGTCTTGACAGGTGGGCTAGGGTGGGCTGGAAAAATAGGTAAGGGAGCTGAAATAGGTAGGGTGGTTGTGGCTATTGTGGTTAGTGATATAGGGTAAGGTAAGGGTAGTGGGCTTGTGATGGGCTGTGATGTCTGGGTTGAAGGTGGAGCTGGCATGGAGGTAGAGGTAATGGTTGAGGAGGTGAATGTTGTGCTGGCTGGCACAAGTGAGGTGGAGGTTGCAGTAGCATTAGCAGTAGCACCTGCAGTAGCAGCTACTTCATGAATGGTGGAGGCTGATTCTCTCAGTAACTCCCCCCTCTTATTCTTCTTCTTCTCCATCATAGTGCCACTGATTCTCCACTATTTCTTCCCATTCTGTTTGGGGTTTACTGCCACAGTCTCCTCCTCCCTTTTAAAGGGGTACTTCCCCCACTTCAGCAATGCAATAATCAATCTACAGTAGGGAAGGGCTTGAGATTTCTTCATTATTTTTACCTTCTCGCATAAATCTTTAATCCCCTCAAAAACTAACTTGGCGGCATCCAAGTAGTAGTTTCTGTGAAATGAGAATAGGTATCAACTATGAGCTACCTCCTCTCCTGCTCATGCCTAGAGCAATACATATTTTTCTGCAACACAGCATCCATTAGCCTAAGATTAGCGTGCAGATTCCTCTTTCTGACTGAGTCACCTAAGGTAGTGATCCCTCCAACTCCCTGACTATCTCAGTAATGGTGGCAGTCAAAGGAGGACCCAAGCCTCACTCAAGGTTATACCTGGCTAATATCCCTAGTATCCTTGCAATGTCTGCCTGGTTGAACAGCATCTCAAAATTATTAATTAAAACCAGCAGTGCTAGGTTCCCATCATCGCCAATTTTTAACTTCATATTCTGATAAAACAATCTTTCTAATCTTGGGAAAACCAGCTGGATTGAGGGCCTCAATAGGGGCAGCAGAGATGCCTTTATCAGATATTCAATGGAGGCAGAAGTCTCAGGTAGCTCCTCAAAATAGGCTTTGTGGAAAATGTTTTCAGCCTCCACCTTGATTACTTGCACAAAGTCAGAAGGGGCCCTGAGGCATTCAGTAGTTGCTACCTCCTCAACCTCAGGGACCTCAGGGGCTACAACTTTGCCCTCTCTGTTTCTTCTTTGATATTTCAGGGCTCTTAGGCGGTGGGTGCTCTCGGCCCCCTTCCTTGGGGCAGATTTTTTCTTTTCTTTTAGAATGGTGGGCTCAACAATAGGTGGGGTACCTCAGAGGCCTCCAATGTGGAGGCCTCTGCAATCCTTGCAGATTTTCTAGTAGCCACAGGCACTGGCAGACGAGTTCAGCATCGCAGCGAGGGTATATAAAAATTTTGAGCCCGTGGCCATAGGTGCTCAAATTATTAAAATTTGGGCTCACAACTCTGAGAAAGTGCCAATCACACTGAGTAGCACAGAAGGTTCAAGTTTTCCCCTTCTTCTCTTCTTTTAAATAAATCAAACACAGGGTAGAGAAAGAAATGGAGATCATACCAGTTGAGAGCTAGGGTTCCACCTCAAATTGTGCACAGTGGCTCAAATCCCCCCAAACCTTGCTCAAGTTATAAGGAGTGGCTGGGGAACAATATGATGAGTGGAATATGCCTGAGGTGGTGTGGATTACAAAGTAGAGAAGAAAAGAGAGGAAAGGGATGTCGGTTTTTGTGCTAGGAAACTAGGGCAGATAGAAGAAATGAAGAAAATGAGGGGCTTCGCTGAGTTTATAGAGCAAATCCCGTAGTTCACGGAGTTGGCAATAGGAGCTCCAGAGTAAAATCTCATGCATTTGCCATTTAAAATGGTGAGACGTTCTATCACGCAGAAGAACAACCTACCTCACATTAAAATTCGCGGAGCTAAATCAGTGGCTTTGGTACGCGAGAGCTATTACCTTCAGAATTATTACCTCGCGCAGCAGTCATGCAGAACACCACACATGGCATATTTTTACGCTTAGAGTGGGTTCGCGAAGCAAAAAGTAACTCTGTGAGGCACTTTTTTAGCCATATATCAGGTCTTTCAGCGCGCGAGCAAGCTAAGGAATGGCTCGCGCAACAAATTTAAGCCCTCTAGATCTGCGCAACATCATTTCGTCACAACCTTTACTCTGTTAGTGCATCCATGCTATGGTGCATCCAACCACTATGCATGAGCACCAACCCTCAGATAGGTTCTTCATTTCAACCATGATAAATATGTGCCCATTTTCACACATTAAATCATCAACATTACAGACTCCTAAAAAAAAAATTTAGCTCAACTTCACGCAAGTTATGATAAGGGTACCTCAACCATTCGTTTACAAACACACAGTAGAAGCAGATGACAAATATGCACATGTATTCCATTGTAAAAATGCAAACACAGATAAAGCAACATAAGCAATTCAACACCACTCTAAACACACAACCGACTGATTACTAAAGAAAATAAAATAAAATAGCATTTTCATACATATTATACACTTATTACTAACCTTTTGATCAATAGGCACTAGCTTCCTCCTGAGTAGAGGATGCATCACCAATCATATACTGACCTTTTGGATTTGTCAGGGGCTGACTAGGCAATTTTCCTTCTTCCCTCCTATTCAGAGTATTACAAATCTGGTCCAGCTGGTCTTCAATCTTCTTGATGCTCTATCCATGAGAATTGATAGTCTGCAACAAGCTCCCCAAGTTTTACATTGAAGCTAGCTTCTACTCTTCAAATGAAGAGGATCTAGGCTGTTGTGGGGGCAGGGCCAACTGGTTGGACGGTGGGGCAGGTAGCAGAAAATTTTACCTTGGTGGGTAACCATGATTAAACTGGTGTTGGGGTCTGTAAGGAGCTACCATTTTCTATTGCTGGGGTTGAGGATATGAATCTTGTCTCCACCTCAGATTTGGGTGGTTCCTTTAAGAATACCCAGCAGGCTGTTGTCCAAAAGTTTGAGCAGCATTGGCTTGCTCCATTACGAAATCTGAAAATTGGGTGGCAGATGGACAATCATGAATAGAATGTCTGGGAGATTGACATATCAGACATGCTTCCTCCACTTGTGCAACCACTCGGGGCTGCATCACATTCATGAGTTTGTCAAATTTCAAGCTCAGGTTGTCCACCTTCCTCTCCAGATCACCTTGTACCTTCACTTCAAATATTTCACCTCTAGGGGTGGCCTCTTTTACCATCTTAGCTAAAGTTTGGCTATCATTGCGTGACAGAGACTCCTGCTCCATAAAATATTTCCCTATTATGTCAAACAGCTCTCAAGCTTTCTCAGCTGTCTTGTGGAGGTAACTATCACCACAAGAAGTATCCACCATATCCCTGCTCTTGGAATTAATTCCTTGATAAAACACTTGGACAAGCTACCACATTGGGATTTGGTGGTGGGGGCATTGTTTTAACATCTCCTAAAATCTTTCTCAAGCTTCATAAAAGTCATTAGTTGAGGACTGAGTGAATGACAAACTATTTGTCCTCATTTGGCTGGTTTTATTCATAGGATAGAATTTGGCTAGGAATTTGGTTTGAAGGTCACTCCATGACTGTATGTTGTTGGTTGGGAGTTTTGATAGCCATGTGTTGGCTTTGTCCTTCAGTGAGAAAGGAAAAAGCCTCAGTTTAGTAGCCTCAGGTCCGAAGCTAACAATATTGAAGGTAGTATAAAGTGCTAAAAATTGGTCTATATGTTTGTAGGGATCTTCTTTATTAAGCCCATGAAATGAAGGCAACATATTGATGGTGGAGGATTTAATCTCATAATTCCCTTCAACAGAGGGGAATTGAATACAGAAGGGAGAGGTGTACTCCCCAGGTGCATTGTACTCCTTTTATGTTCTCTGCCTCTCAGCCATGATAGTTGGTTTAGTTTCAATAACAGGGCTTTGTGGGATGCGTCTAGGTCGAAGGATCCTTTCAACCTCTAGATTTGCAGGTTCTAGCTCAGGGTTTAAAGACCTTCTACCATGCATATACTCACACCCCCAGTAAGTACAGAAAATACTCACAAGCACACACAAAGAATATTTCAAATAAAAATTATTAACTACACAGATTTAAACTAAACAAATGGATTGAGATTTAGGGGAAAGTAAGTGCAAATAGAGCTAGCTTCACTCCAACTGCAGCTCTAGCTTTTTCCTACTTCTACTGTCCATTTATGTAAAATTCCATAAAGAATCAATAGTACTTTTATTCTAGTTTAGATACAGCTATAAATAATTTAGAAATCTAGTTTAGGTCAAACCCTTTAGTGCTTTGTTTATTGTGTGGTGGAAACAAATTTAAAGACAAAGTAAAACAAAAAAATAGATTCAGTATAACCAAAGTAATCCAAGACCTGCAAGATACATGGCCTATTGTAGCAAGTTTTGATAAGTAAGAGTTTCTCCCACAGAGAAATTGATCTAGAACCTCATATGGGCTATAATAGTAGGCCTCCAGATCTAGCTACAGATCTGACAATCCTAAAGAAAGGGAGATGAGTGTCACGACTACACTAAATTAATCCTAACAACAGAGAAATAAAATGTAGTCCCATCCTAAAGAAAGGGTTAAGAAGAAAATGGTGATGGTGTGTGCAAAAATAAAATATAAAAATTGGTGAGAAGTAAGCAGATTAAGTTCAGAGTTGAAGCAGTAATGTAACTTAGATTTAGTCTGTCTCTGCAGTGCTCCTTACTGAGACGCTATCAAAAGCCCTAAGAAGATAGAAGTGTGCAACAAGGGAAATCTGATGAAAATAATAGATCTACTAGAAACTGAATGGGCTAGTCCCAAATATATGGATCCTATAGACATCTAAAAAAACCATAAGATCTTTAGATCCAATTAGGCATGAAAATAACAATCCATTGATAAATATAAAACTTACAATGAACCGTCTCCAGTCTGCAGCCTGTACACAATTTCTCATCTAAAATCTCAATGTATATAAAGCCTATTATAAACTGAAATAAACTAAACCTAGCTGCTTACAGGGGGATTAGCCAGCAAGTGTTGGGCTAAGAGAAGAAAAAAGGGAAAAAGAGGTGATCAAACCCCTAACCCTAGCTTGCTTGAGCTCTCAGCTGATAGAGGATGAAAAGAAGGGTCGATCCTAAAACTAAACTCTAAGTGTATCTTATATACTTTGTCCATACAACCTTGGCTCTGAAGGGATTAACCCTAATTTTTCTAGCTGATGTGACACTGTTACATCCCTTGAACACCTTGAGATGTGCGCCTCAAAATCCTTGCCTCAAGATGTGTGCCCTAGCCTTGGGAAATTCCTAAAAGGTCCTTAAGTTAAAACTGAGAAGTGAGGAGCCCGTGCTTCGCGAGACTGGCATATGCATTCATTGATTCCTGTAGTTGCAGGGCCTTCATGGAGTAGCTTTTAGTTGGTGGGAAGTACTCACTCGTGCAGTGAATCTTCAGTTAATCGTACAGTTCCTTTATGCTGCACTGTTGTCGCTGAGATGATCTAGAGTGCCTAGACTTCTCGCACAGTAGAGCTTCAGAAGCTCTCTCTCTCGCTTGGTACTCGCGTAGTTATGCTCGTGTCCTCGCGTAGTAATTGGTAAGGCTTCAAAGTGCATGAGATCTGTGCGAGGAGAATTTTGGGTGTCTCTCTCTTCTAGGGCTACAGATGAACTCCGCGAGGTAAAATTTTGTTCAGTACACGCATGAACTCGCTATGTTCTTTGTGTGACTGCATTAAGGTTTGATCTCTGCGAGAGCTTTGCGACCATAAATTCTGAGGATTTTAATCCGCGAGATCTTCTTGATGTCTTCACAGCTCTCCTCCTAATTGCGCATCCTATCTGCACGAGGGCATCTTCTACAGCATCCTTAGCTTCGCGAGGGAGCTTCTTAACTCTGTGAAATCTATCTTTTTATGCTCCGATGCATTGCACCTGTTGTTGTTGTAGTTTCTCCATTCTCAGCCAACTTCATCCATCTGTTAGGCTTTTAGTCAATGATGACCAGTAAATGAGTCACCATGGTGAGCACTACCAGGGTGTTCCATTAGTCTTTGGCTCAGCTATCATCTTTGCATGTCTTCTTCCTCTTCTTTGGGACAATAAGGATGGATTCTATATTAAGTTGCACAGATTATTACTAACTACAAAACACACTTAACAAATGATTATTAGTCTACTTCAAGGTCTATCAAAGGCTAGGTTAAGAGGTAAAAAGTGGTACTTTTCAGTGAATAACAGCCATCTGCATGGGCAACAGTCTTATTGCGTGCTTGGTTAGGAGCGTGGGTTTTGGATTGAATGCTTTGTGCCTGGCGCGTGATCGGATTAAGTTGCGTAGTTAAGCGCGCGATTGGGGCCATACTCTATATAAGCATGGGAGGCTTCATTTGTTTTTCATTCTCTGGTTTAGTCTCGAGTATTGACTTTTCTAAGTGTTCCAGTGTTATGAGATTCGTGTTTCAGCGATATCGACCGATCTAACCGTGAGATTGGGATGGGGTTTCTTCCTATATTAATTATTTTGCGTGATCTTTACCCTGAGGTGATGCTCGAGGACAATGTTGTCTTAGGAATGGGCGATATTGGGAATGAGGGTGCTAGTCTTCACACCGTTCCCTTTTGAGGGAGTAATGAAGGCAGCTTTGAGGAGGCGGCAGTGGAGGAGGCAAAGATGGCAGAAGAGCAGGAATAAAAAGTGGGGGGATGTGTCTCCCAACCAATGCTCCCTGAAGTCTCTGATTGGACTCTCCAAGCAGAACCTGCTCCTCGCTTTGTCTCAGTGTAGTTTTTATTTTCGTTTTGGGTTGTAATTCAGGAGGTATGCCTCTAACGATATTGTAAAATTTTGAATTATGAAGAAAGGGGCATTTTTTTTTATTGTCTATTGTCTATTGTGCTCAGCTAGTTGGTTCAAATTTCCTTAATTGATTAATTAGACTTATCTGATTTGTTTTGACGTAGTTTTAGTATTTGATTTTGCTTAGTTTTTTATTTTTGGATTTATTCAAGGTTTATTTTTTAGATCAGTTCACCTTGTTTGGAGGGTTTGCTTGATTCTATTGGTTTGTTGGGGCATTTTTGGGTGCTCTTAAACAAGTTTGATTTTTCTTTCCTTTATTTATGGTTTTTTGTTTTATTTCATTTAAGGTGTTTTATTTGAGGGTTTTTTTTATTTTCTTTAATGATACTTGTTTAAAGTAGTGTGAGTTTTCATGGGTTCTAGATGGTAGTTGGGTGTTTCATTTCTATTGGTTTATCTAAATTTGGGAGATTTGTGCTTTTCAGAGGGGCAAGTGTTTGGTTTTAGATTTAATTAGATTGGAATGGTTTCAACTATGTGGCATTTGTCAATTTAAGGGGTATGGTTTATAAATGCATGAGTCTAAGGTTTTTGGCTTGTTGTTTTCTTATTTAAAGTCTAGAGATTGAAAGTTTGGGGGCATATCTTGTGTTTGTAACTTTGGGCATTTTTGTTCATTAATGTCTTTTATTCTTTTCTATTTCGGTTCCTGGGTATTGAACCCGAGGAATTGTGTTTATTAAGTTGATCATGAGAATGGACGGGATTGGGAATTCAGGGTGATACTAGGGTTGGTGCTATCAATCCAACTCGAAGTGTCACCCTACGGGAGAAGAGGTGGAGGAGAAGAAGGTGGTAGAGAGGAAACGTAAGGATAAGGCAGGGTCAGAGTTCTCGTGACCGATGCCTATTTTTCCTCAGTAGGCTTTGCGGATTCAGTGTTAGTTGCTCCTCATTTTTAATGTGTCTAAGGGGAGCTTCTAGCAGTGGGTCCCGCAATTCCTTGGTGGATTTCTGTAAGCCACTCTCTCCTTTCTGCCGGCTCGGGGTGAGGGGAAGAGGTCATCACGGTTAGAATTCATTCAGGATGCGTTCCTCCTCTGGGCCTCTCTAAGATCTCTAGTCTCTCGAGTAAGTTCGGATTCGGGCATTGCCTGAACGTGCTGATTTTAGCGTTCTTATTTTTAAGTTTTATATCCATAGGGTATGCCCTCAGTGTGTGTTGTAATGATTTTTATTAATCTTTGGAGTGATTATGATTTTTTTTATATATCATTTGTGGTTATTAAATAATGGTTATTCAATAATCCATATTTGTTTGATTTAATTTATATTTCATTCGTCTCGTTGTGGGTGTGATGCTTTTGGTTTTAATTTGGTTGTTTATTTTAGATTTGGAGGCGTGTTAAGGATAGTTTTTTTCATTTAGTTTTGAGTATTATAGAGGTAATGTGAGTATTTAATCTTATTGAGGACACGTGAAGGTGTTCGGGGCATTTTTTTGGTTGAGGAAAGTGAAGGAGAGGGCATTTTCTTGGGTTTTAATTATTTATTGTGAAGTAAAGGGCATTTTTTTTTTAGGGTTTTCGAGGCGTCAGTTTTATTAAATTACGAGTGTTTTGGGTTGGTCTTATCAAGGGCGTAATTTAGGTTAGTAGTGAGCATCAGAATGTCTTTATTTCAGGTTTGAGTTTACTATTCTGGGCATGTGAAAATTTTCATTTTCTAAGAAATTACGCACTTCAGTCTGGGCGCTTGAATGAATTGCGTGCTCGGGCGTGAATGCACATTCAAAGGTGTAGGAGGATATTAAGCGTCTGTTCAGTCGCTTTTAAATGAATTAAGCACCGGGTTTGATGGGCAGGATCAGCTGACCCTTGGCATTCGCGCGCTACTTTTTTGCCGCTTAATGTGATTGCGTGCTTAGTGGGGAACATGCAACCAACTGGTTGGGTTAGAGTGAGCGGGCGATGATTAGATTGTGCGCTCAGAATAGGGCATTTGATCTGAATTAAATGCGTAGTGTACTACACGTGATTAGATTGAGCGTCAAGATTTAGGCGTGCAATTTGGGCAAGTTCTATAAATAGTTGAAACCTTTCATTTTTCGTCGTGTTATCCATTTTAGTCTCCGATTCTCTAGTTTCCTAGTTTTCTTGTGCTCGGGTTTTTATTTTTTCATGATATCTCGTGATCTGGTCATCTGTTTGAGAGGTCGTTTCTTCCATTTACTTTAGTTTTTTGAGTTCTTTATTCTGATATGGAGGGTGAGGGTAGTGTCAGGTGTGAGGTCACTATTTTCGAGTTAGAGAGGATGTTGATGACGGATGTCGGCGAGACTTCTGAGGCTCATACTAGCACTGCTGCCATGGAGGAGGATATTAGGGAGATGATCGTAGAGGAGGTCCCTGAGGGTGACCTGATGGTGGCTAGGGAGGAGTTACCCGAGGTTGAGCCGGGGGTAGTGAGGAGGAGGGCGAGAGAGCTGAGGGGAGCTGAGGGTGAGCAGGGTGAGGAGCAGCCAGGCGTGGAGCCTCGGGATCACAAGCACTATCTACTAGAGGATTTCTTTGCTAGAGGGTGGGTAGATCCCCGTAAGTAAGAGTTCCTTCATTTTCCTAGGCATTCAGGTTACGACATAGGCTTATTAGGATCTGTAAACCCTTCTAATTTACGTCGAACCTGTATTAATTATTTATTGCGTACTTGTTCATGCATCATGCTCGCAGCTAGAGATAGGTCATGTTTATGCTCAATATCCTCATCACATTTTGTGTGCCTGTTGTAAGTTGTCATAGCATTTTAGACATATTTTATTCAGTTTCAACTCCTCAATTCATTTATCTTTCGTCATAAGTAGTGTTAGCCTTATTGTTATTGTCATTCTTCTTGGTTGTTGTGGTCGATAGGAGCCTCCGCAGTTGGCTATCAGCTCGACATGGGGTGAGTCTCATACTTGGTACCATGCCTTGTCGAAGTTTCAGCGGGAGCGGCTAGTGTCTTTTAGTTTTTGGACGATTCTAGGGTTGGAGCCCTTTTAGATCAACCAATACCTGATCGCGGTGATCAAAGAGAGGTGGAATGAGAGGCATCAGGCGTTTCTCTTCCCAGTTGGTATGTTGCTGCCAACCCCAGAGGACTGGGTCCACATCATCGATCTTCATTTTGAGGGAGAGCTAATCACAGGGCAGATGGAGGGGCAATATTTGGAGGTGTGTGAGGAGATTTTGGGTGTCCCTTATAGGTCGAGTGGGCCAGGGTTAGGTGTGGTTCAGGTCACTTGTTTCTTCGATACGTTTGCAAGTGGCTTCGTCCCTCTGAGGCGTCATTCGGAGTTGGGGGCGCTCTATGAGGTGCGGTGTGCGGTAGTGGCAGGTCGGGAGCCCGTGACCAAGCTAGGGTTGGGTGTAGATAGGGTGCTTCGAGCATTTCTAATGCACTTCTTGGGTGCAGTATTCTTTTCATCTTCGACTCGGGGATGCATCACAAGGTTGTTTTTGATGGTTCTCGGGGATCTGGATTGAGTTCCTACCTATGCGTGGGGTGCGGCAGCATTGGCACATCTCTACGAGTAGTTCTACCATCAGGGACAGGGCATCGCGTCGATCGGAGGTTTCCTTTCATTCCTCCAGGTGAGTTTTAGTTTAATTGGTATCATGGTGGTCCTTTAGTTTTGCTAATTTTTGGTCTTAGTGATTTTTAATGGTCCTTTTGTGTGTCATTACTGCTTTTTTTATAGTTTTGGGCATATGATCATTTTACTTTTCTTCGTCCAACGGTTCCGGTGGGGGTTGAGTTCATTTTTCCATGGATGCACGTGTGGAGGGAGGCATTGAGGGGTCGTCACTGGTCTACTGATCTTCAGACCGCACGAGGCCTTTTTGAGGACATGCACGCGGGGCAAGTATATATCATTCTGTCTTCATTTGGCTTTGTTTTGTTTTAGGATTCTTAGGCTTTGTTAATGGGTCAATTTTTTCATTTGGATAGGCAATCTGGAGGTCCTACGACAATGAGGTGGATGCAGGTGAGGCAGTGATTGAGTTTGGCCGGCCCTTCTTCGATGTGGACATATGGGTCCATTGTTTGGAGAGGGTGGAGAGGATCCACACCTCTTGAGCGGCATGGAAGTTAGGGCTCACTCAAGGAGTCCCTCTATAGGTTAGCCACAGAGTGGATAAGAGGATGACCGGCCCTCTAGGCCAGAATTTTGTGGAGCAGATGGTGCTCCAGATAGCCGCTTTTAGAGCTGGGGGGACCAGGGTCATGGAGGTGCATGACGAGGCAGATGTATGAGAGTATAGGAGGTGGTTCAGTGCGTTGGGTGGTGGGCACCTCTTCACACGTCCTTTCATGGTAGCGGCTCTTTCACGATCGATGGGCCTGAGTCAGCGTCGGCATTGAGGGAGAGGTTGGCCGCATTGGAGGAGGGCCATCTCACGGTGAGTGTGAGGGGGGGCATTAGATGCTCTCCATAGGGCGATAAAGCAGATGGGGCATACTCCTCATCCTGATGAGGAGACATTGCACTCTTTGACTGACTAGGTCGCTAGGGCTAGAGCAGCGGAGGATGAGTTGGGGGCTCGACTAGCAGAGACCCGAGAGCTCCTAGTGAGTAAGTTTATTGGTTTCATTTGTTCATGTATTATATTGACTTATTTTGCTGATGTTTTCTTTTTTATATGGTTGTTTTCTTTTATTGTGGATAATTTGCGAGAGAGTCGTAGGTTGCTCGCCAGGTGGCTTTGCTGGCGGTCTATCGTCGTCAGTAGCAGGCCGACCACGCGGTGGTGGCTAGCCTGTGCTTCGAGATTGAGCGATTGGTGAGTATTTCAGATCAGATTGATTAATTTGTTGATGGTTCAGGGTTCCTTGTTAATGTTGGGACGTTGGTGATATTTACAGAAGCTAGAGCTTTCCACCGTGGGGGCTTCTGCTCGAGCATTTGATCCTTCTTCAATGGCCTCCTCCAGTCTGGAGGCTCTAGCGATGGCTCATCTTCGGTCTGAGCTGGTGCATTGGGTAAGTTCCCTCACTCTTTTTGTTTACTTGTTTCATTGTGGTAGTTTGTTAAGTGTTATTATTGTGTTTTCTTAATAGTTTTCTAACATCGTGTTGGCGTCTCAGCGCAAGGTTGCTGAGGATCTCCGGACGAGGAAGGCGACTGCTGCCTCTTTACACCCAGAGAGTCAGGTATAATTTCTGATTTTTGATGAGATTCTATTTAGGCTATTTTGTCCTGTTTGTTTCTGACACATTTTGCATTGGTTTGCTTGGTTTTTTGTGCAGGCTATTTCAGATTCCTCTCCCGAGGCTCCCCCACAAGGGTTCATTCCTACTCCTAGTCGGGCATGTTTTAGTTGACATATTTATAGTTTATTAGTCATCGTAGAGTTATCTGATGTATTTGTTTGTCCTAGTTATAGCCGCTTAGATTTTCCATTCCTTCTGATCCCGTGACAGTTGAGACAGTCGAGCGCCTTTTGAGGAAAAGGGCGGATCTGGTATGGTCGTTTCTTATTCAAAGGTTTTTTTTTCATTCAAATATGTATATGTTATCTCTCTTTGATTTGGTATAGTTATGTAGGTTTGTCAGCTTGAGGAGGCACGGTTAGCGGCGGAGCGAGCGCGCGCCACTCCGGAGGCGAGACGGGTCCTCGGGGAGGTGGAGAGTCGTGAGGATCTGGTGATTGAGATGGTGGTCACACAGAAGACTCATGCTGAGGCATTGGAGGTGGCACATCGGTAGGTGCAGGCAAAGATGTAGGTGGCCCTGGATCAGATGCAGTGTCTTCTAAGGAGGGAGTGAGGGGCTTATAGATCAGCTAATCGGCTTGAGGGATCAGAGTAAAAGGCTACGAGGTCTTCGTTCAAGCAGTCTCATCACACATCGCGTAATCATGTCAGGAGTGATACTCGCGAGGATTCTCTCACTCGTGGTAGCTAGGTGGGTATCCTCCTCATTCTTAGTCGAGGTAGACTGTCAGTCAGGCGAGTGAGGGGGCCTCTGTAGTGGGGTCACGTTGTCTAGAGGTTCCAGCGACTCCAGGCGTCCGGATCATTTTTTCAGAGGACCAGTCTACGAACCTTCGAGCTGATGATACTGGGGACAGTGGTGCTCGACCATCCTAGCGACGACGTAGGGAGTAGGTGTGTGCATGTGTATGTTTTATCCATTATGAGTGCACATTGTATATAGAGGAGGGATGCCCCCGGTGATGATTGTAAAGAAAAAAATAAGAAAGAAAATTTTTAAAAGAATATTGAGATTGTGGGATTAGGTGTACCTGATCAGCTGCTTTTCTTTTAGTTACCTCTTATGTCTACTTTTGCTTCTGTTCCTGGTGTCGTCAATCATCATCCGGACTTGGATGCTTTGCGAGCTGGCCCTGTGGTGGTTGAAGGTCGCTTTGTATCTGCACATGAAAAGGTGATGCCATTAGTAATTTTTGTTCTCCCCCTTGCTAGTTGTCAAGGGGGGAAGTATCTCAGACCGGAGCCTGGTAAGAAACGTAGATTATGCTCTTTTTCTTCTTTTCTTTTTTTTCCTTACTTCCCTTTTTTTTCTTTTTTTCTTTTTTTTGAAAGTAATGCAACAGGGAAAACAAATAACTATTGTAGCAACAAGAACTAAACATTAAAATAAAATGCCCTAGTGTAGGGGATGAATTAGTGATTTTGATATGATTCTCCTTTTGATCCAAAAAAAATGCCCCAACGTGTAGATGCAATGGAGCTTTTCTGGGCTTTTAATGAGCATTGTGGGTCTATGTGAAGTTGTGGGTATTTTGTGAGTTTGTCTTGAAGAGTGCATTCATCAATACTATCATCAAACTGGGGGGAGGTCTCTTTGATCAGGTCAGTTGCATACAGGGTCTAACTTAGGGTAGTGGTCATCCTATCTCATGGTTATTAGGGAAAAGTATGATAAATATAGCAGGTGATTGCATCAGTCGTCATTCATGAGTTTTCGATTTCATTCCTTGAAATATCCTGCGAGGCTTTCAACTTATCGTCTAAAATATAAAAAGTAGAAAAAGGATAAGGCTCAATGACGTGGGGAGTAGCTTGTACCTAATACTCTGCAAAAGAGATGAGTAATAGTCTTCATTTTTGGGGAATGCAGGGTACCATGATTGAGCACTTCGTCATGTTTCGGTACCATCAAAATCTCACATTCTATGGTTAGCAGGAGTTTGTCCTCCTCCCGCCACCTTACGACGACATCTAGTAGTATAGGGATATCAGGGGTGCCCTCACTGCTTGTTTATACACTTCTGATGAAATTACTAGAGATGTCCTCACGGCCTGCTTATGCTTCCCTGAGCTCATTAACTTGTTCATTCGTCCTAATGCTCTCGCTTAACTTTTGATATGTAGATATATTTTGAAAGCATCCTGCTAACGCAAGAATAATGAGTTTTGATTTAATCTAGCATCTTCATTTTTTTTGCTCTAATGTCACCTCCAGTGGCGGGGGAAGGGGAACAAGGATTAGGTGTTACTTATGCTTTTGAAAGAGATTAGGTAGGTCACTAGTCCTTTGGTCAGATTGCCTGAATAAGAAGATGAGTGATAAATGGGAGGTCTCAAAAATATTCTGGGGATTGAAGGCATACAACCAATGAATGGGTCATGATGACTACAGGAGTGTTAACTATAAGTATTTAAACACGGGATGTGATGATCACAGGGATAAGGGTAATATTTTCTAAGGTACATGACATTCCAAGGGCTAGGGAGTTCTTCCCCATCTTCGTTCGTCAGTTTGTAGGCATTTTTAGGGTATGCGGCTGTTATGATGTAAGGGCCTTCCCAGTTCGGTTTCAATTTTTCTTTCGGATGGGCATGCTTAGAGGGTATGATTTTCTTCAAGACTAATTCTCTAATATTGAAGGTTCGTTCAAGGACTTTTTATCGTAAGCCCCGACCACTCTCCTCTGATATACCTGAGTGTGATCGGCTGCTCTTAGACGTGTATCATCGAGTTGCTCTAGCTGTGTGAGTAGGGCAATCCTCCTCCCGTCTAAGGATAGCATATCATCGAGTTAGATCCGTAAAGATGGTACTTATATCTCATATAATAGGACGGTGTCCATCCCGTAGGTAAGGAGGTAGGGAGTTTGGGCTGTGGTCGTACGAATAGAAGTCCGATAGGCCTAGAGTGCTTCTGGTAGTCGTTCAGGAGAGTCAGCTCCATTGCTTGTTTCTACTGTACATTTCAAAATTTGAAATCAGTGTTTTGTTGGTGGCTTCTGCTTGTCCATTTCCTTGAGGGTAGAACGGTGAGGAGTAGCATAGATCGAAGTCGAATTTCTTGCATAACTTCTTTATCTTCTCTACAATGAACTGCAGTCCGTTGTCGGTGACAAACATCCTAGGTACTCCAAACCTGGTGATGATATTCTGAACAATAAACCTTATGAGCATGGAAGCAGTGATTCTAACGTATGATTCAGCCTCTACCCATTTAGTATAGTATTCGGTTGTTGTAAGTATAAATGCGTACTTGTGAGTGTTCCCAACTGTGTCTGTGAAAGGTCCGATGACGTCGAAGGCCCACATCAAGAACGGTCATGGCGAGGTCATGGTATTCAATACCACTGATGGAGCTTTGATGAGTACGACGTGTTCTTGGCATTGCTTGTAGAATTAGACGTAGAGGTGGCAGTCTCTTATCATTGTCAGCTAGAAGTAGCCTTGTAGTGCAATTTGATCGGCGAGTCTCTGTCTACCGGCGTGGGTATTGTAGGCGCTTGCGTGTGCTTCTCGGATGATGTATTATCCTTCGACAGTTGTAACACATCGTAGCAGTACTCCTTTAGTGAAGGCTTCTTTGTATAGTGTTTCGCCAAGTATGCAGAATCTGGTGCATCGATTCCTTATAGTCTTCTGTTCGATCTTTGTAGCGTAGGGAGGAATGTGCTGATATTTGAGCAATTTCCAAATGTCAAAATACCATGGCTGCCCATCATCGATTGGTGATCTTTCAAATATGAACATAGCGACTTCAGCTCCTGACTTGTCGTGCTTTTTCAGAGTAATTGCTTCCTTTGATGTCGTGCTCGGGAGAAGGATTGGTAATTCTCTCTTGACGGTCCATGCGACCTTGTGGGCGGGTACTATTAATTTTTCTATGACGAAGGTTTTGGTAGCTTTTCCAAGGGGTATCTGAATGAGCGAGGCTAGTGTAGCTAAGGAGCCTGCAAGCTTGTTTTCTAATCTAGGGATGTGCATAAAAGAGATTCTTTCAAATTTGTTTACTAGATATTGAGTGGTTTCTACATATACCATTAGTCTCCTTTCCTTAGTCTTCCATTCTCCTATGACTTGTGAGATTTCTAGCTTAGAATCATCGATGGTTTTCAACTGTCTAACGCCTAATTATAATGTTGCTCGTAGTCCAGCTATGAAGGCTTCGTATTTCGTGACGTTATTAGTGACAGGGAAGTCTAATTGAAAAGCTTCAGGTATGAATCTCCTTTCGGACTCAGGAGGACTATCTCGAGGCCTTTTCCTTTGTGATTTAGAGCACCGTCAAAATAAAGGGTCCATGAAGTCTTATCGGGCTCTTCATTGTGGATTGTAAGTAGGTCATCATCGGGGAAGTCTACGTGTATGGGTTCATCACTCGGGAGTGCAAGATCTGCGAGATAGTCAACAATTGCTTACCTTTTGATTGACTTCTGCGTGATGTAGGTGATATCAAATTCTTGTAATAGCATATGCTAGCGAGCGATCTTTCTGGATTTTGTGGGCTTTTCAAATACGTACTTCAGAGGGTCCATTCAGGCTAATACTAATATCTTATGTGCTCTGAAGTAGTGTCGCAACTTAGTTGAAGCCCATACTAGTGTGAGGCAGGTCTTTTCCATGGGAGTGTATTTCCGTTCGTATTCGACCATCGTCCTACTAAGGTAGTAGATAGCCTTCTCTTTCTTGTCGTCTTCTTCATATTATCCTAGAATTACTCTCATTGCTTTGTCATTCGCTGAGAGGTATATAATTAGGGGCCTTTCGGGGACTGGTGGTTATAATATTTGCAGGTTAAGGAGGTACTTCTTGATATTGTCGAAGGCTTGCTGACACTGATCATTCCATTTGTACTCAGTTCATCCTTTAAGTAGTCTGTAGAAAGGATCACATCTGACTGAATGCTGGGAGATAAATCTCCTGATGAATTGCAATCTTCCTATCAGGCCTCGTAATTCTTTGATATCACAGGGAGGTAGCATCTCAAGGATGGCTTTAACTTTAGTAGGGTCAACTTCAATCCCTCGCTTGCTAACTATAAAACCGAGTAACTTTTCGGAAGTTACTCCGCAGACATTTCTTTGGGTTCATTTTTGGCTGATATTTCTTAGCTCTTTGTAATACCAGTCGGAGTGCTTCAACATGTCCTGCCCGCATTTGGGACTTCACTAATATGTCATCGACATAGACTTCTACGCATTTATGCATCATGTCGTGAAAAATGGCCATCATGGTGCATTGATATGTAGCTCCTGCGTTCTTGAGCCCAAAAGGCATGACGACGTAATAGTAAGTTCTCCATGGTGTGGTGAAAGAAGTCTTTTGTTCGTCAGACTCACCTAATTTGATTTGATTATATCCTGAGAAACTGCCCATAAAGGATAGCATCTCATGCCCAACAGTATCGTCGACTAGAGTGTCAATGTATGGAAGTGGGAAGTCATCTTTTGGGCATGCCTGGTTGAGGTTTCAAAAATCAATGCAAACCTGTACTCTGCCATTCTTCTTAGTGACATGTACTATGTTGGTGACCCATTTAGGATAGAGGACGACACGGATAAATTTGGCTTTATGTAACTTGTCAACTTCCTTTTTGACCTGCAGAGTTGTTTGTGGGTGCATCCTATGGAGTTTTTGCTATACGGGTTTCTTGTCGGGTTCCAAGACGAGCCAATCTTCTACCAAGTTGGGGTCTAAACCAGCCATATCTTCATAGGACCATGTGAAAGAGTCAAGGTGTTCTTGTAAGACATGCACAATATGTTGGCGTTCTTTAGAGTTAAGCATTGTGCTAACTAGCAATTTCTTAGGTTTCTCTTCCTCTTCGGTGCCAAAGTTAATTTCTTCTGTCGATTCCGCGGCAGCTTGAGTTTGCTCGTCAAAGTGCTTGAAAACCCATTGGAAGTCCTGTGCCCTCTCGATAACTGGTGTTCCTTCTCATCGGTAAGCTCATATACTGCGAAATCACTACACTAGGGATTCGATTTTGCCAGAAGTAACCCTTCATCGGTGCAATTTATGACCGAGAGATCTTTGGTAAGGTGAAGGTCAAGGCTATTAATTCTTCTCTCAATGTCATGAAGTATCTTGTCAGGTATGCTTACCAGCTTGTTGTTTAGTCGGGATGTTTTACATCCTAGTGCTAGAGATGGGATAATAGTCTCAGGAGAAAAGTCTCCTTGTTGATCGGACGATGAATTCGGGACGAAGGGTTGCCTTTCTTTTTTAAGGTTTTCTGATTTTTTTGGGTTTTGTATTTTTAATTTTTTAGGGTTTTCTACTTTTTCTATTTTTTTTATTTTTGATAGTAGATATGGTACAAGGTCGGTCGCCTCAAGAGACACCGGGAGAGCTACTTCCTCTAATTAAGGGAGCGAGACGGCCGCTGGAGCCATTCGAGCAATTTTTTGAGAGAGATGTAGACTTTTTCTGAATTTGGTATTTTTTTTTTTGAGTCCTCATCTAATGAGATCTTTTGAATAAATAATGTGGGTGACAGGGGTATCATAGTTTGGATTCCCTCTATCACATTGATTGCCTCTTCCTCAAAGAATCTTTGGAGATCATAATCGATTGAACTATCATCCTTGAAGATATGATATGGTTACTCTTCCCGGGAAGGGGAGTCTCCTAAAGGATCTCCAGGGGGAGGGAGCTCATTCTCTTGATCTTCATAATATGTCGGGATGAGTACGCATGCTCAGCAACAAGGCTGGTAATGGTAAGACATGCAAGGTGATTCCCAAGGGCATTCCCGTCCTTTAGAGTGAATAATAATATCAAGTTCACTATCTTGATATGATAAGGCTTGAAGTCCTAGGTTGGCTTATTCTGCTAATTCGAGTGTGGGGAGGTCTATCCAGTAGTCCTTATCATCACTTGGCGGAGGTCGCCACTCTTCCTCGAGCGATTTCTAAAATATTTGGAGTTGCGGTGCATCTGGGGATGAAGGAGAGTCAAATTCAAACTCCTCTTCAAACTCCAAGAGTGCAGCATGGGTATTTCCTCTTGGGTCAGCCAACTGGCTGTCAGAATTCTCTTCTTCTTGCATCGATAGCAGAGTTGGTGAGTTGTTGCTTATTTCCATCATTGTAGGGTCAGAATCGTTCACTTCTGTCATCGCAGAATATCAGATCCCACTAGAGAATTGTTCTAATATGTGAGTGCATGCCTCACAACGGGGTTGATATGGGTGAGAGATACAAGGTGTGTCCCATGGGCATTCCCACCTTTTAGGCCAAGGCAGAGGCTGATGCTATACGAATTAAACTCTGCTTGTTAGGCATCATCTTCTTCCCACGGTGGATATAGGTGCTCTTCATCCTCTTGCAAGGCAACTATATTAAAGTCCTCATCATCAGTGGATTCCCAATCTTTTACTTGTGGGTCGAGCTCAGGAGTTTCTTCCTTCCTCTCCTCTATGGGCTCTTTGAGATCAAACAAGGGTTTGACTCCTTCAAGGGGTTTATCAATGTCATCTTTTAGGTTCGTCAAATCACTTAATGCTTCAGCCATTTGTTCAATATCTGCTTCTTGGAATTTAGTGAAGGATACCTCCTTCGGCCTAGGCACATCAGCTTTCTCAGTGATCCCGTAGACAAAGTGATCATATAGAGAGCATTTTGGTGAGGTAAGGAACAAGACGACATGTGAGCCGTCTGATTGATAACCTAACCCTATATGCTTCCACGTTTTCATTGGGATGACAGGTCCTACACGACCTTGCTTATTCTTTTCGAGTCCGGTGTGAGGAATGTATCCAAGTTGGTACATAAGATCCCACCCCTTTGTTGTGGTGGGGTTGATGTCATAAAGCTTGGCGAGGTCTAAACCAAAACCTCTCATCATCAACTGTTGTCGACACGTCAGGGGAGAAATAGGGTGGGTAGGGGGGCGGACTTCCGCTATGGTTGTCTTCTCCAGGATTCGAGTCTTTTGAATGTGTCCCGTATTTAATATGGAATCATGGGTCGTAGGAATGCTTGTCGCATAATCAGTATCCATTTCCTCAAGAGGTACATCGGCATATCTACGGACAATGGAATCCTCGTATGGGAACTTGACGCATTGATGATACGTAGACGTGACGGCCTTCATTGATTCTAACCACTTTCTTCCTAAGATGAGATTGTCACAGGTCTGAGGTGAACCTGGTGTTTAATAATCCCTCTAACAAAGCGATGTGAGCCATCATAAGCTATAAGTGACAGGGCCGAGAGCCTAATGTCTTGTTTCGTGTATTCGAGTGTCTTTAATGTCATGAGCGGGCAAATATTGAGTCCTGCTCCAGTATCCACTAACGCATGAGGTACAGAGAATCCTGTAATGATGACAGTGAGATATATAGGAGTGGCACTCCCACGGAGTGACTCCTTAGGCATGTCCGTGTCGGTGAATGTGAGTGCCGGAGGTTGCGCCATGACCGAGGCGACTTGATAAACCTCATCTAGGGTCATGTCCTCATCTACCTGTGTATCCTCAAGTGTCCTTACCAACAATCGGTGATGATCTGGGGATTTCTTGATGAGCACTAATATAGATATCTGAGCTGGGATCTTTTGAAGGTGCCACTATTTTTACCCTAGCTCGAGTGTAATCTCTTTGCCTGGCCGATGCACTTTAGGTGCGGGTGGTTGAAGTGGTTGAGGTGCAGGAATTGGCAGAGGAATGATGTGAGGTGGGGGGCAAGTGAACCTCTCTTTCTCTTACGTTCCCATCTAGTTGTGGTGCAATTGTGAAATCCTTATTTTGAGGGAAAGGAGGAGGTGGGTAATTGGTTCTTGATTTGAGAATTGGGCAAGTCGACTGTTGACTAAACCTAGCATGGCTCGACGTCAATGTATTTGCAAAGCGAGTAAAATTAGAGGTCAAAGAGTGGGCTTGCACGACACCATTCCAAGGTGGGACGTACTGCGTGTAATCCTCTTCTTCTAAGAAAGCTGAAACTAGGGTCTCATGCAGGTTAGAAATTTTTTCTCGCTCGCCTTCCTTTATGTTTAGTGAGCACTCAGTCTTCATTTCGTTTTCTATGTTTAGAGTCTTCCGAGTGACACTTTCTACCCATGCAACAACTTGGGCTACCGTTTGAAGAATGTGATCTCCAAACTCGGATTTAGAATCAGACAATAGAGGTGGTGAGGGTGTCAGTTCAAGATTTGGAGGGGATGAAGGTTCTGGTGGGGGATGATGGAGGAACGGTCTTGTTTGTGAATCCCAGTGTGCTTACTTTATTTGTTGGTGGTAAAAGCAATTTAAAATAAAAGTAAAATAGGGGATGGAATCAGCACAACTGAGAAATCCTAGACCTGCAAGATACAAGGTCCATTTGTAGGAAGTTTTGATAAGTAAGAGTTCGTCCCACAGGGAAAAGTGATGTACAGCTCCAAGGGAGCCATCTCTAGTCGTCCCTCCAGATCTTACTACAGATCTGGCAGTCCTAAAAGGAAGGGAGTTTAGGGTAACTTATTCTAAATATCCTAAGGTAGCCTAATGAATTAACTACAAAAAGGGTTGAGAAGATGGATGGAGTGTGGGAAAATAAATATAAAAGGGTGAGAAGTATGCTATTGGGTTCAGATATGCTGGAATTTATGACTCAGATCCAGGTCTGCTATTATAGAAATCATGTCCAATGGCTACATTATCACCAAAGAGGAGAAAGAATCCAACTCATCTCTGTGCCATGATCCAATCCCTTAAGGTTATAACCTGTCCACTTAAATGGTCACAGACTATCCCATAGGGGAACCACAATCCAGAGATGGGTCAAAACAAGTTTATCATTGTAGGTACTATTTCATCCAGGCTACAAGCTCAAGAATCCATAGGGAACCTCAACCTCTAAAGCTCTATGTGTGGGGCTAAGGCTGTATAGGACCATGATAGCCCAGACACATAGAATTAGCAAGAGATTGAGTATCACCTTAGATCTAGTTGTCCATTGCTTGAGTGGGACTACAATGGTCCAGTCACAAGCCTACAATCTCCATAACCAGATCAGATCTAACATCTGATGGCGGGTCTATACAAATATAGGGGATTCTGCCTCTGTACAATCTCCCACACGGCTACAAGGACATGTGCAGAGAAGAAGAATCCATCTTGGATCCTACGGATTGGCTTCACCCTAAGGCTATAGCCTGTCCACTTGAATGGTCACAGACTATCCCAGAGGCTATCCTCCTCATAGAGTCCAAAATAGAACAGGAATATTGCTGCCACCACCATAGTCACAAGGCTACCAGCTCAGGCTTCCATGGGGATTTCAGATCTAGTGAATCCAGTGGTGGGGCTAAGGCTGTATCGAACCATGATAGCCCAGACACACAGGTCACTTGGATCTGAATGGATCCTTAGAATCAGTCCTCCATTGCTTTGAATCACAGCTAAAGTAATGGCGGATCACAAGGCAGTAGCCTTGCACAGAGCAGCTCACAAACACACGAATCTTATAAAAGTACAAGACCCAATCACAAATTCTATTTATCTAATCTCAATAAACATACATAGGCATGGCCAGCAAGTGCTGGGCCATGGAGAGAAGAAAAAGAAAACTACTTACAACTACAGAAGAATAGAAAAGAAAATGATCTCAGATCTCTTATCAGTGATAAAGTCTGGACTCTCAAGTCTCTCTCAAAATTCTCTCTAAACCTAAACCAGGCTTAGGTTTATATAGCAGTGGGTGTGGCGGCGCATTAGGGTTAGGAAACCCTTATTTTAGCGATGCCACGTGGCCTATTAATGATCCTTGGATGCCTCGGGGTGCATGCACAGAGATTCAAGTGTGGGAGTGCGTGCCCTAATCCTTGGAAATTCCCAAAAAATCCTCTGCTGAAGCCATGGAAGATGGAGTTCAGAGGTTCGCCAGGTTGTAGTCGATTCCCAGAATTATCGTGTGGTAGCACTGACTTCGCGAGGATGAGTTAGCATTAAAACTTTAGACGTCGTGGGGTTGCAGCTTCTTGATGCTTTTAGCAGTCGCAAGATAGATAGTTAAGCTCTGGCTGGATTGGGCTTCACGTAGCTGGATTGCTACTTGTGAATAGCGCGAGAACTGTGCGAGCATTCCATTCCACAATAGATCTTCGTGAGGTTAACTCTAGCTTCGCGAGGCTGCTTTCTTCCTGAACAGTGCGAGAACTGTGTGAGAAGTTCACTTCTTAATGAAACTTCGCGAGGATCCTCGCGAGCCTTTGATAGTTTTTGGACTGCGAGAGAGGTTCTCTTGACATTTGCATCTCGTGGCTATTGCACGACAGCTGCTCGAGGCAGGATTCTAAAGCTAGTCTGTCACTCAACTGCACGAGAAGTTGTTGTGAAGTCTTGGTAATTCACGAGGACTGCGCGAAGCATATTTTTCTGAATCCTCTAAAGCTTTGGGAAGCTGCGCGAGGCTCTTCTCAGGTTTGGATTCAATTCTCATTCTTCTGAGGGACTTCTGGGGTCAACACAAGCTCCTTAGCAGGATTTATGGCCTTATTGCACTGCTGTTTATTACCTACAAAAATAGCTTAACAAACATTTATTAAAGAGCTAAGGGTCTAATCAAAGGATAAGTTAAGGGGTGAAAAGTGATACTTTTCAAGTCTTAATACACCCCCAAACCTAATCTTTCCTAGTCCCTTAGCAAAGCTACATTAAATCAACTACAGAAATTAAATGCCACTTTCGTAGGGAGCACGAATACATTTAGCATATGTACCAAGCCTTTTAAACCCCTAGGTGATCCCTAGTGGAGGAGTGAAGTCTCCTGAGGGTTTTTAGAGAAGACACCCACAAACTTCTCAATGAGACATTTAACAAAAGTGCATTATTATCAAGTGAGCAGTCAAGAAACAGAGTTAGTTCACCCTTGAATCAGTAAAAATCTAAGAAATTCAAACACATTGGCTGCACAGAAATTTAAATAGTATAAGCTTCTCATGAAAGCACAACATTTCCAATCAGTGTACACCAGAGACACTACACAGGTGTGTCAACATTGAGCTCATCATTGGATCAAAAATTAGGTTGTAGATCGTACTTAATGCATTCAATATCAGACCCAAAAATCTCCAGGGCATACTCTCATAAAGAACTGTTGAGGGTTTCATTGTCTCTCAAGCTCAAGAGCAGTTACATCCCCCAAATGGGTCTGTAAGCATGAGCATAGGCAATGCTCTTAAGTGCTGGCATCATTGACAGATCCTCACCATAGATTGGATAACTCTTTGTCTCCACATGACAGCTCACTCAACTTTGGATCACAAGGGCTTTAACTGGGCTGTAACGTGGCTTATGGAGTGGGGTTAAAAATAGAATGGAAGGTTGAAAAGGGGTGCAAAATTGAGAAATCAGTAGGTGAAGGAGGTGATTCATAACTTCACCTTCTTTTATTCAGCTCCTTTCATCTTCTTTGAGGTTTTCAGATTTGAAGTGATCAGTTTCTCTTCTTGATTTTGATTTTCCCAATGAAAATTCCCTCTTGACTCCTCTCTTACTCCTCTTCATTATTGTTTTTGTTTCTTTTTTATGTATTTTTCTTCTTTTTATTTTGTTTTTGCTTTTTTGAAATGCCACTATTTTCTTAGTTACCATACTGCCAGAATTTGAGGTACTTCTTCTTTATTCACCTAATGTTGACCATAGCTAATCCATCTTCAACTCTTATTCCTTTACCTTCTGAATTCTCAGAGTGAGGGTAAGGTTAAATCAAATACATAGGTTCAGGTACAAGTACTCAGGTGTATTTTTGAAGAAAATTAGGATTTAAGGCTCAAAGGGGGTATGGACAAGGGTAGTTGCATAAGGTTTGTCTGTTTAGGCTCAAACTGTCCAAAAGAAGGTCTTGATCCTTTCCTAAGTCTCATGAATGCTGTCAGTTGTTTCTATTTGGAGTTGCCTAACTTCTAGTGAGCACAGTGACTCAGCCAGTCCTTAGAGCTAGAAGAAATTGCCTTAGTCACTCCTCGAAGAAAATTTTTTTGTATAGGCCCAAATCTCACTGGTTATGGTCTTCCTTTGAATTCTTCAGTATGTCCTTACCTTTTTCTCTCTCTAATGATTCACTAAGTGCTGATACAAGTGAGTTTCCTTGGTGATCTCATCATGGAAATGTGAAGTTTTAAAAGTTTGTAATGCCTAAAGTCTGGAAAAAAAATTTAAATTTCATTATTTTTCTGATTCTCCAGTGAACATGGCCCATTTCCATCTTACTCACATGATTCTGCTGCACTTAGGTTAACTATTCCATTGGCAGGATCTGCCTGCCAGACCCCAAACCTATGAGGAGCAGTGTCCCCATTGGTTCAAAGGTGTGTGTGCAGCAAATTTGTGGTCAGAGAAAAGAAAACAGCAAGAATGAAAACAACCAAAAACAGAGAACTTTACAGAATAACAGGAAAAGAAAATTTCATTAAAACTAAAAGATTACAAAAAGAAAACTCCTAAGAAGAAAGGAGAGAGGGATCAAGGATGTGGGGGCTGAGAAGGAGGTGGAAGGGGTTGAGTGGAAGGGGCAGAGGATGGGGATGGTTCTATCTTTCGCTGTTTCTTCTTTGGCTGGTGCTTGTCCTTCTCCTCCTTCGCCAGGATCCACTGAACCTCCGCGTATTCATCCCAAAGGAATTGTAGGGGGTCCGACTCTTTAGGTGGGGGTGGTTCCAACCACATCGGATAAAATTTGTTAGGTAGAGCATTAGGCTTGTCATCTGCCATTGTTAGGACTAGGGAAGGACAGCTAGGGTGAGAGGAGAAAGGATGAGATGAATATGAAAGGGACTCCCGGTGTATTTAAAGACGAGGATGGTGGAAGATGAATTGGTGCAAAAGCATCCAAGTTGCCGCAATTAATTGAGAGTGAGTTGGGAAGTGAAAAGTTACAGCAATCAGCGTGGGAAATGACAAATGCATGTGACTCGCACAGCAGGGCAAGGGGATCACGAGATAGGAACGGAATCGCGCGATGATGGATGTTATAGCTTGCAGTGCATGAGAGGCTCTGCGGCATTTGTTGAAGCTCGCCATGGCGTAATAAATACTCTATGTGAATTGCGCGAGAGCTTCCCAAATCTCAATTTGGAATGCGCGAGGGCTTAGTACTAAATAGGGAGCAATTCATGCAGTGTAGCATACTCATCAAAAATATTCAAACAGTATGCATTCAATTCAAAAATTAGTAAATCACAGAAGAAGAAGTAATCATACCAACCCCACATAAACTCTATCAAACCCAACAGACTCAGACCCCATCGAGACACTACAATTTCCTAAAACTATTGAAGAAACAAAAGTAGTATAGTACAACATGGACACAACTGTGGGTCAGGTAGATGAAGGGGTCCCTTGAAAATGAATAGTGTTCATAGGGTCGGCCGATTTTTCGAGACAAGGCTTAAGCCTCTGACCATTCACTTTCAAGGTCCTCCCAGATTTGGGATCCTTGACTTCCACAGCACCAGATGGGGACACATTTAAGACAATATAGGGACCTTCCCATCGGGATTTTAGTTTGCCAGGAAAGAATTTTAGTTTTGAGTTAAATAACCAAACCTTGCCACTAGGTACGAAGCTTTTTCTCAGTAAGCCCTTGTGAAAGAAAGTTTTGGACCGTTCCTTGTAGATCCTGGCATTGGCGTAGGCATCCATCCTCAGCTCGTCCAATTCAGATAGCTGCAGGGACCTGTGATGACCAGCAGAAGTTAGGTTCATATTTAAGTTTTTAATGGCCCAATAGGCCTTGTGTTCTAACTTTACTGGGAGATGGCAAGCCTTGCCATAGACCAGTCTGAATGGGGACATTCCAATGGGAGTGTTATGGGCAGTCCTATAAGCCCACAATGCATCATTGAGCTTATCAGCCCATTCTCTCCTGTCAGTCCTTACTGTTTTCTCAAGGATGTGCTTGATCTCCCTATTGGAAATTTCAACTTGCCCACTTGTCTGTGGGTGGTAGGGAGTAGAAATCCTATGGGTCACAGGATATTTCTTGAGCAAGCTTTCGAAATTCCTGTTGCAGAAATGGTTACCCCCATCAGTGATAATAGCTCTAGGGGTTCCAAATCTTGAGAAAATGTTCTGCCTTACAAATTTGAGGACCACCTGGTTGTCATTGGTTTTTGTGGCAATGGCTTCTACCAATTTGTAAACATAATCCACTGCCACTAAAATGAAATGGTAACCATTAGAAGGAGGAAAAGGCCCCATGAAGTCTATGCCCCATACATCAAACAGTTCTACAACAATGATGGGCTGCAAAGGCATTGAATTTCTTTTGGACAACCCTCCAAATTTTTTACATCTCTCACATGCCTTGCAATGTGTATATGCATCTTTGAATAAAGAAGGCCAATAAAACTCACACTGCAGGGAACACATCTTCGGATAATTTGGTCTGCACAGTACTTGTATAGGCAAGGTTTCTCCCAAAAAAAATATTTTACCTGTGAGAAAAATAGGTCTTTGTCCATTTTGGTCAAGTGGGCAGGAATCTTTCCTATAACAAGATAATTCACAATGTGTGCAAACCAGGGGACCAAGGATTGGATTGTAAATAATTGCTCATCCGGGAAGGCATCATTTGTAGGACCATCAAGACACTTCTCCAACACATTTCTGGACAAGTGGTCAGCCACCACATTTTCCACACCCTTTTTGTCCTTGATTTCGATGTCAAACTCCTGCAATAGGAGTATCCATCTAATCAGCCTGGGCTTAGCATCTTTCTTGGACAATAGGTACTTCAATGCTGAGTGGTCAGTGAAGATTACAGTTTTAGATCCCAGCAGGTAGGATCTAAACTCGTCAACAGCATACACCACTGCCAGAAGCTCTTTCTCAGTTGTGGTATAATTCAGCTGAGTTTCAGCAAGTGACTTGCTGACATAAGCAATGACCACAGGCAGCTTATCCTTTCTTTGGCCCAAGACAGCACCTATTGCCAAATCTGATGCATCACACATTAATTCAAAGGGCAGGGTATAGTCTGGTGTCTGGAGTACAGGGGCAGAGGTAAGGCAGACTTTCAAAGTCTCAAAAGCCTTTAGACATTCAGCCGAGAAGTCGAAAGGCACATCCTGGCAGAGCAAGTAGCACAATAGCTTAGCAATTTTGCTGAAGTCCTTAATGAACCTCCTGTAGAATCCTGCATGCCCAAGGAAAGATCTGATTTGTTTGACTATTTTTGGAGGGGGCAGATTGGCAATGAGGTTAACTTTGGCCTTGTCTACCTCAAGCCCTTCTTTAGAGACTACATGGCCCAACACAATGCCTTGTGTTACCATGAAGTGGCTCTTTTCTCAGCTTAAGACCAGATTGGTCTCCTCACATCTTTGCAAAACTAGGCTGAGGTGTTGACACTGCCCAAAACTATCCCCATAGACAGAAAAATCATCCATAAAAATCTCCAAAAACTTGTCAATCATATATGAGAATATGGCATACATACACCTCTGAAAAGTGGCTGGTGCATTACACAGCCCAAAAGGCATCCTTCTATAAGCAAAGGTGCCAAAAGGACAGGTAAAGGTGGTTTTCTCTTGGTCTTGAGGATGCACAAGGATCTGGTTCTACCCTGAGTACCCATCAAGAAAATAGTAAAAAGCTTTTCCAGCCAATTTGTCCAAAATTTGATCAATGAAGGGGAGAGGGAAGTGGTCCTTTCTAGTCTTAGAGTTGAGCTTTCTATAATCAATGCAAACTCTCCAGCCAGTGGTCTCCCTGGCTGGTCTCAACTCTCTAGATTCGATTTTAATAACTGTTATGCCAAATTTCTTGGGCACCACTTGGATAGGTGCCACCCAGTTAGAATCAGAGATGGGGTATATCACCCCTACATCTAGCAATTTAATGATCTCCTTGAGGACGACTTCCTACATGTGAGGATTTAACTTCCTCTGCATTTCCCTGGAGGGTAGTGATCCCTCCTCAAGATGAATCCTGTGCATGCAGATTGATGCATCTATTCCTCCCAGATCTGCAATGGTCCAACCAATTGCCCTTTTGTGCTTCCTCAAAACTATTATTAATTCCTCTTCCTGCTCATTGGTAAGAGAGGAGGAGACAATCACAGGAAGCTTTTCACCTTTCTCAAGGAAGGCATATTTTAATGTTTCTGGAAGCTTCTTGAATTTCAGATCAGGGGCTTGTTGGGTGGATGACAAAATTGGTGCATTGGTGGTTGGAGGAAGAGGCAACAATGTAGGTTTCCAAATGAAATTATGCACTGAGCCCGCAGAAGACTTCAATGTGGTCATGCCTTCGGTTATCGCAGCTGGGCTTTCTTCCTCCACCATATCCCAGACTTTAACTAAATTCCTGATAGTGTTGCTCCACTCCAGCAGAGTGGGCAATTCTTCATCCACAATTTCTTCTAGTACATCCACTGTAAAGCTCTCCTCATTGTCCACTTGAGGGTACTTTGTACTGTTGTACACATTCAGCTCAACTTTTATATGTCCGAAGGTTACCTCCATAACTCCATACCTACACTGAATGCATGCATTGGCAATGGACAAGAATGGCCTGCCCAAGATAACAGGTATGGGATTAGTACCTTTACTGCAGCCCATGTCCAAAACTAGGAAGTCAGTAGGGTAAAAGAATTTCTCTACCCCTACCAAGACATCCTCAATCATTCCCATAGGCCTCCTCTCAGATCTATCAGCCATCATTAGCACAATGGGGGTAGGTTTTAGCTCCCCCAAACCTAGCTGCAGATATACACTGTATGGCAGCAAGTTAACACTGGCTCCAAGATCTAAAAGGGCCTGCCCGATTGTATAGTCTCCAATTATGCAAGGAATAGTGGGTATCCCTGGATCTTGAAACTTCTCAGGCATTGATATGTTAAATACAGAATTCACTGTATCAGTTGCAAAGACTTGTTTGGACACATGGCCTTGAGCTTCTCTTTTGGGTACAGAGGTCTTTCAGGAACTTTGCATAGGCTGGGACCTGTTTAATTGCCTCAAGCAGGGACAAATTGATTTTCACCTACCTGAAGGTCTCCATCATTTCCTCCATCTAGGCATTCCCTTTCTCAAAAGGGACAGGACCACCCAAAGCTTGAGGAAATGGCAGCTGAGGTACTGCTGGTTCCTCAGCTGCTAGCCCATGACTAAACTTCTATTTTTCTCTTTTTTCTTGTTTTTCTTCCTGCTAAGGCTCAACTATAGCCTCTTTATTTTTCTCCTGCTGCAGGGTAGCAGGCAATTCTTGGCCCTGTGTTCCAACAACATCCCCATCACACTCATTCGAATAATCTATGGAAATGACCTCTGCTGGTCTGTTACCCACCTAGTTGTCTATCAGCCTGCCAGACCTTAGGGTACAACATTTGTTCCCTTAAAACTTGAGGAAGCTTCTTCAATTAAAAACTGACCCTTGGGGTTAGCAATTGGCTGGCAGGGCAACCTCCCCTCATCTCTCCTAGCCAAGGCATTTAAAATTTTGCTAATATGCTCTTCCATTTCATGGGGGCTCTGACTGTGAGAGCATCCAGTCTGAGCCAAGGACCCCAAGTTTTGTAATGAAGTCAAGACCTGGTCCTCGAAGGAAGCATTTCTTGGCTGAGGTTGGGGTAAGACCAATTGATTTTGTTGCTGATGGGGCTACTGGTGTTGGAAATTAGACCTAGGGGCATATCCCTGATTGAACTGCTGTTGTGGCCTTTGGGGCTGCATATAATTGTCTTGCCACCACCTCAGATTTGAGTGGTCTCTCCATTGGTAACCAGCATTTTGGTGCTAGTATCCAAATGGCTGTCTGTTGTATCCACCAGATTGTTGCTGGCCAAAAGATTGCACAGCAGCAGCATGTTCCAATACCAATTCAGGATATTGCCCTGCAAATGGACATTCCTCTACTGTGTGCTGTGGGGACTGGCATATCAGATATGCCTCCACCACTTGAGCAGCCCTTCTGGGTTGCATCATAGTCAATAATTTGTCAAATTTCTCTGAGAGGTTTGCCATTTGCAGCTGCAGGTCATTATTCTCAGGCACCTCATAAACTTTTCCACTTGACAATGCAGCAGGCCCCACTTTTGACACAGACTCCTGACTAGTTCTTGCCAGGGATAGCTTTTGAAAAGAATTTTCACTGATTACTTCAAACAATTCCCATGCCTCATTAGCAGTCTTGTGCATGTAGGTTCCACCACAAGAGGCATCAACCATATCTCTATTTTTCTCATCAATCCCATTGTAGAAGCTTTATACAAGCTGCCAGTCTTGGATCTTGTGGTGGGGGCATTGTTTGAGCATTTCCTTAAACCTATCCCAGGTTTGATTAAAATCCTCAGTTGGGGATTGGGCAAAAGCAAGAATTTTCTTCCTCAACTAGCTCGTTTTGGTCTCTGGGAAGAACTTTTTCGAGAACTTGGTCTGTAGGTCTTTCCACGAAGTGATGCCATTGTTGGGAAGAGTGGCCAGCCAGGTACTAGCTCTATCCTTCAGAGAGAAGGGAAAGAGCCTACGTCTAGTGGCCTCTGGTCCCAAACCAACGATATTGAATGTGGTGCACAAGGTCAAAAATTGGTCAATATGCTTGTAAGGGTCCTCCTTGCTAAACCCATGGAAAGAGGGCAGCATCTGGATGATTGAAGTTTTAATTTCATAATTCCCTTGAACATCAGGGAATTGAATGCTAAATGGAGAGTTATAGTCATCCGGAGCATTCAACTCCTAGAGGGTTCTGGGTTGTTCTTCACCCATGACTACTGTCTCAGATTCAATTGGGGGCTCTGCTGTGGTGTGCCTGTTCCTTCTAAGTCATCTACCCCTTTCTAGCTCAAGGTTGAAAGGCTCTAAAGTAGGACTAATGGATCTCCTACCTAGAATACAAACACACCACCAGCAGGGACAACTCCTTGCAGGCACATTGCACTTGACTCAAAGAATTTATCTAACAAATTTATAGCTATTTAAGAAAACATAAATTTACAACTATCCTAAATAACTGCTATGGAATTTTCGAAGAAACTAGACTAAATTTTAAAGGTTAGAGAATTGCAAACAGAGGTATTTAATCTCCAAATGCAGTCCACTATCCTTCTCTGCTGCTATCTAGATCTATAAGAAAGATTCAAAATTACATCAGCAGTATCAATTATTCATAGCTACAAAGAATACTAAAAATACAAAAACTAAGGGTCTACTAATAGATCATCTTTCCACGGCAGCGACGCCAAAAACTTGTTTGCGAATCCCAGTGTGCTTACTTTATTTGTTGGTGGTAAAAGCAATTTAAAATCAAAGTAAAATAGGGGATGGAATCAGAACAACTGAGAAATCCTAGACCCGCAAGATACAGGGTCCACTTGTAGCAAGTTTTGATAAGTAAGAGTTTGTCCCACAGGGAAAAGTGATCTACAGCTCCAAGGGAGGCATCTCTAGTAGTCCCTCCAGATCTGACTACACATCTGGCTGTCCTAAAAGGAAGGGATTTTAGGGTCACCTATTCTAAATATCCTAAGGTAGCCTAATGAATTAACTACTGAAAGGGTTGAGAAGATGGATGGAGTGTGGGAAAATAAATATAGAAGGGTGAGAAGTATGCTATTGGGTTCAGATCTGCTGGAATTTATGACTCAGATCCAGGTCTACTATTATGGAAATCCTGTCCAATGGCTACATTATCACCAAAGAGGAGAAAGAATCCAACTCATCTCTGTGCCATGATCCAATCCCTTAAGGTTATAACCTGTCCACTTAAATGGTCACAGACTATCCCATAGGGGAACCACAATCCAGAGATGGGTCAAAACAAGTTTGTCATTGTAGGCACTATTTCATCCAGGCTACAAGCTCAAGAATCCATAGGAAACCTCAACCTCTAAAGCTCTATGTGTGGGGCTAAGGCTGTATAGGACCATGATAGCCCAGACACATAGAACCAGTAAGAGATTGAGTAACACCTTAGATCTAGCTGTCCATTGCTTGGGTGGGACTACAATGGTCCAGTCAGAAGCCTACAATCTCCATAACCAGATCAAATCTAAAATCTGATGGCGGGTCTATACAAATGTAGAAGAGTCTGCCTCTGTACAATCTCCCACATGGCTACAAGCACATGTGCAGAGAAGAAGAATCCATCTTGGATCCTATGGATTGGCTTCACCCTAAGGCTATAGCCTGTCCACTTGAATGGTCACAGACTATCCCAGAGGCTCACCTCCTCATAGAGTCCAAAATAGAACAGGAATATTGCTGCCACCACCATGGTCACAAGGCTACCAGCCCAGGCTTCCATGGGGATTTCAGATCTAGTGGATCTTGTGGTGGGGTTAAGGCTGTATCGGACCATGATAGCCCAGACACACAAGTCACTTGGATCTGAATGGATCCTTAGAATCAGTCCTCCATTTCTTTGAATCATAGCCAAAGCAATGGCGGATCACAGGACAGCAGCCTTGCACAGAGCAGCTCACAAACTCATGAATCCTATAAAAGTACAACACCCAATCACAAATTCCATTAATCTAATCTCAATAAACATACATAGGCATGGCCAGCAAGTACTGTGCCATGGAGAGAAGAAAAAGAAAAAAAAGAAAACTAATTACGACTATAGAAGAACAGAAAAGAAAATGATCTCAGATCTCTTATCAGTGATAAAGTCTGGACTCTCAAGTCTCTCTGAAAATTCTCTCTAAACCTAAACCAGGCTTAGGTTTATATAGCAGTGGGTGTGGCGGCGCCTTAAGGTTAGGAAACCCTAATTTTAGTGATGCCACGTGGCCTATTAATGATCCTTGGATGCCTCGAGGTGCATGCATGGAGATTCGAGCATGGGAGTGTGTGCCCTAATCCTTGGAAATTCCTAAAAAGTCCTCTGCTGAAGCAATGGAAGGTGGAGTTCAGAGGTTCGCCAAGTTGCAGTCGATTCCCAGACTTGTCGCGTGGTAGCACTGACTTTGCGAGGATGGGTTAGCATTAAAACTTTAGATGTCGCGGGGTTGCAGCTTTTTTATGCTTTGAGCAATCGCGAGATAGATAGTTAAGCTCTCGCTGGATTGGACTTTGCGCAGTTGGATTGCTACATGTGAATAGTGCGGGAACTGCGCGAGCATTCCATTTCACAATAGATCTTCGCGAGGTTAACTCTGGCTTCGCGAGGCTGCTTTCTTCCTGAACAGTGCGAGAACTGTGCGAAAAGTTCACTTCTTAATGAAACTTCATGAGGATCCTCGTGAGGCTTTGATATTTTCTGGACTGCGCAAGAGGTTCTCTTGACATTTACATCTCGCGGCTACTACGCGACAGCTATGCGAGGTAGGATTCTAAAGCTAGTCTGTCACTCAACTGCGTGAGAAGTTTTTGTGAAGTCTTGGAATTTGTGAGGACTATGCGAACCATATTTTTCTAAATCCTCTGAAGCTTTGGGAAGCTGCGCGAGGCTCTTCTCAAGTCTGGATTCAGTTCTCATTCTTCTGAGAGACTTCTGGGGTCAAAATAGGCTCCGTAGCAGGATTTATGGCCTTATTGCACTGCTGTTTATCACCTACAAAAATAGCTTAACAAACATTTATTAAAGGGCTAAGGGTCTAATCAAAGGCTATGTTAAGGGGTGAAAAGTGGTACTTTTTAGGTCTTAACAGGTCTCCTGGCCCTAAAGGAGTGGACTCGTATCTGGGTGAATTTTGGATAAGGTGGTGGGTTTGGCGGAGTGATGCGAGTGATCAAGGTTGAGGGATGTGGGGGTGAAAAGACTCTCACAGAGATAGCAAGAACGTCGGAGGGTTAGATGCGAGGGATCGAAGTAGAAGGTTGGAAAGAGGGTTGGCTGGAGAGATCACATGAGCCGGTGCCCCCTAGTTGTGATTAGGCATGGGGTTGTTTATGATCCCCAAGTTTTGTTGGGGTTGGTTCTCATTAGGGTTAGGGGTTTGTTAAGCAGTGAAAAATGCCATTTTTCACTTCCTAACCTAACCTTTGGAAGACCCTTGAGGTGTTTAATAATGTATTTTAAGTATGTTTTATAGATAAGCAATAAATTGCAGCCTTAGCACAGACAGCCAACAAAAAGGGCAGATAAGCAATCTACAGCCTCAACCTGTGCTCAAACTCTAACAATCCACAAAGCCCGAGAAACTCATTGAAGCCCATGAATCCAACTGGGTGCACTTGAGACCATGTACAATGCCAAGGGATGAAGATTGAATCCACCCAGAGGTGACTAAGGACGAGACAGATGAAAGACATCACATTAGAAGTGCATGCCAGTCAAGAAAGCATAAAAATCAAACTGTCGAGGGGTTCTCTTAAGCTGCCAAGAGGATCTAGTACCTAAATGAGAAGATATCGAGAGGATTGATTTACATGTAGAGAGTTTCAACTAAACTCATCGTGCAGTGCACTCAATCCTGTCGATAACTGCTGGGCGCATTCCTTGAGAGGATGAAAAGAAGCCATCGATAAGATCTACGACAACCAATCGACGAGTTAACCAGAAACCTGTCGATTTGCATGCAAAGCCAAATGGAACCTGTCGAGGGCATACCAGAACCTCTTGACACTCAATTTGGGGAACTTCTCAGTTCTGTCTTTAGCAGTTGTCCATGCCAGAAACCTGTGCAGGTGTTTCAAAGCATGTCAGGGACCCCTAGGGGTATTTTAGGCACACAGTGGTCCATGCGCGAAAACCCTAACGATATCACATGTACTTGTCAGATGAGAGATAGTGGGAGAAAAGCTTCTAGAAGAGAAATCGACCACATCAACAGAATAGAATTATTCCCTTGCATTCTGATTGACTGAAATGGATCTGAGGACAAAGGAGGAGAGTATAAAAGTTTAGATTAAATGCAGAAGAATTAATCCAAAAATTGAGAAAACCAAAGCTTAGGGAGAGATTCACTTTTCCAAAATTCTTCCTTCTTCCTCCTTTCTCCCTTCTCTCTTTAGCCAATATGAGTGGCTAAACTCTTCTCAATTGTTAGGGTGAGGTCTTAAGCTATAAATTGAGAGATTCAAAGGCATTATAAGGAACTATAAGATGCATAGATTGCTGATTTGAGCACAATTGTGTTGTAATTTTATAGTATAATTGTAGATTTTAAAGGTGATTTTGATCTATATTTCACTTTTTCATATTTATTTTCCTTGGGTTGGATATTCTTATAGATGTTAGCCTATGAGGGTCTCATATCCTGGCATCTACAACATCTACAATTGTTTTCCTATTCTACTCAAGATCTTTGAAACAGAACAATCTCTACGATGGGCTGTGACCATTAAAGTGGACAGATCATAGCCTTAGGATTACTTCAATTCTCTGATTGAGATTAGATTCTTTACCTCACCTCTGCCAGGGTAACCTGGGAAGCTGGGAGCCAGAAAAGAGGATTGTAGCAAATTAAATCTTAGCATTGTTATTGATTCCTTTGATTTTTAGTGAGAGACCAATACCCCTAGCTGCTGTTCTCATCCTTTGATTTTTCATCCCTTCTATATCTCCCCTTACCTCTGTGTCAAAGTAGATCTTGATCAGTAGCATTTAATTCTATAGTCTATAGTTAAAGTGATAAAACCCCAAAACCTCTCCTCCTTCTTAGATTAGGATAGTGTGCCAGATCCACTCTGGATTTGGAGATTTGCTAAAAGTTAGACCACATTTCCTTGTGGAGATACCCTCAGTTACCCTTTCAAAACTTGCTGTAATAGCCTTGAATACTTGCAGGTCTATGAGTCTATTTGCCTTGGTGTGTGTGCAATCTAGAGATTCTATAATTATTTGATTTTAAATCCCTTTTTGAGCACAAGGTAAACGCTCAACAAGTTTTTAGCGCCCCTACCGGAGATCTGTGTTTCTACTTCGGTAGATCTAAGTTTTTCTCATTTTTTGGTTAACATTTTTAATTGTTTGACAAGTGTTTGATTAATTACTGCTATAGTTTAACTCTGTTTTAGATTTGGATCTGTGGAGCTAAGAGGAGCTCTGTATCACTTGGAAAAGAAATCACTGCTTAAGTTTGCATCTCTTCACTCTGTTTCTATTTCTAGATCTGTAACTTAGTATATCAGTAGTTTGTAGTTGTCTATCTTGTGATTGAATTGTTGTTCCTTCCACTGTGATTTGCTGTGTTGTTCTTGATCCTTGAGGTGTATATGCTTGGGAGGAGATCTCTTAATCTTGGGATTGCCCCTTTGGATCCTGAGGTTGAAAGACTTCTCAGACCTAAGCACCCCTTACACACTTCTGTTCTTGATTCTAATAATTCTGCAATGGGTGAATAAATGTTGAATAAATGTTGTTGTAGCCTTGTGCATTTTTTTTTCCCTCTAATAATTCTGAGTTTTTATTCGTTGCCCTCTAACTAATTGAATAAATGTTGTTGTAGCCCTGTGCATTTTTTTTTGCAGAGATGAGGGTGCAGCCTGAGTTTTTTTTTATGTTTTTGCCAATATGATTGAATAAGGTACTACTGCAGTTGCTAGATTTTTGCAGATCTGGAGCAGTGACCACAAGAGGAGTCAATGGCTTACAGCTAGAGTAGATATGTCTGAGTTTGCATCTCCTTCTCCCTTGTTTACATTTTCCATTTTTAAATTCTTTCAAATCAATAGTTCTGCTGTGTTTTCTGTTTGTTTTGATTTTAATTTTTGTTATCATTTAAGGCATGCTGAATTTATATTTTTTTCCAAAAATAACAAAACCAAATGAAAAATAAAAGAAAATGTAAAACAAATAGAAAATTTCTGATTTTTTTCTTATTATTTTTCAGCAGTAGTAAATAAGGACTCTTGAGAGCCCAGCTGATAAAAAACAAATAAAAAAATTATAAAACACATAATTTTTTTTTCAGATGGGATGATTTTCTTTACTTTCATTCATGAACCCCCATCTGACCCTGCTGAGATCATGACCCTTCATTTTGAGGAATCATGAAGGTTAATGAGCAGTGGATCATATACTATTTTAAAAATTCAATGGAGCCACTGATTGTATTTTCCTTCAAGATTTCTTCACCATTAATAGATCTCACCTGTGTATGAATCCTGTTTTTATCTGTATACATCCATGCTTCATCATTTTAAAATTCATATTGATTCATACACATTCTTAGCAATTTCTCAGTTCAAAACACACAGGGGACCTTACCACACACAGAGGATTTTTCGTTTGCCTTGGGGACCTTACCTTAACATTGATGATTCATGATTTTGTCTTAGGATTTTTCTGTTTTAGGAATTTCATTTAAATACTATATTAGTTTGCTGATTTTCTTTTTCTTAGGTTATTATGTGTTCTAGTTTTACTAATTTTCTGCATTTTTGTAGTTTTATATTCAGTCTTTAACTTCGTTTTACAGTTTGTATATCTGTTTTTCTATTTTTAGTTGTAATTTCCTGCATTTGTATATTATTTTTTCTATTTTTTCTGTTCATATATTCCGTTTTGTATTTTTCTGTTCATATATGACTGTTCTTTTTCTGCTTATTTTTCTCATTTTTCCCCTGCTCCCCCTGGTTATTCACTGTTTAAACATTGAGGACAATGTTCAACATAGGTTTGGGGGTAGTACCAATAAAATAAGTTAATGCTAGTACAGCTATGCTGAATAAGTTAATGCTAGTGCAACTATGTTGAAATTTTTGTGAAAATAAAATGATTTCCCACCTGATTTTTTTTTAAAAAGGGGAAATTAAAAACTTTTTGAAATTGAAATATGGTGTAGTTCTAACCTTTTTTATGAAGCAAATGTCAAGAATTTTCAGAAATTGATGCTTAGTGAACTTGAAAAGAGAGAAAATTGTGAGGATATACCTTAGGAATTTGATGGAAGGCCATAACTAGTGAGATTTGGACTTGAAAAGCTTTCTTTGATGAATGTCTTGGCAATTTTTCTACTCTAAGGACTGATTGGATCTAGTTTTGCTCACTAGAAGTTAGACAAATCCAAATTGAAACAGCTTCACAGCATTCATGACATTGAGGACATGAAGTAAGGCCATCCTTTGGACAGTTTGAGCTAAAAAAATCCCTACCCTTTTAATTTCCCTTGATACACACTATTTTGAGCTTTGAAAATCCCAATTTTTCTTTAATAAAAACCAAAAAATTTGAACCCAAAACTCAGTAACCTGATGCAACTTGACCCTCACTCTGAGATTTCAGAAGGTGAAGGTGAAGGAGTTGAAGAAGGTAGAGCTGATTTGATATTTGGTTGAAGGAGAAGAAAGCACTTTTAATGGCAATTGTGTAGTAGATGTATAGCTGTGGCATTCCAACTCATAAAAAGGAAAATGGAGAAAAATATAAAAGAAAGGCATACAAAAAGAAAGAAAAACAAAAAAGTAAAAGAGAATGAGAAAGAGAAGTCATTTCATTGAAAGATTGAAAAAAGGATTAGAAACTGATCGCTTCAAATCTGAAAATTCAAGCAATAGATGGAATTGTCCTGAAATGAAGAAGGTGAAGTCATGAATCACCTCCTGACCTTACTGATTTCTCAATTTTGAATCTCATTCTACCCTATCATTCTTTATGAACTTCACCGATAAGCCACATTACAAGCCAATAAAAAGTCCTTACTGATCTGAAAATTGATTGAGTTGTCATGTGGAGATGAGGATTTGTTTAATCTATGGTGAAAATAGTTAGAAAATTTTTGAATTTAGAGCATTGCCTATGCTCATGCTTGCAGTCCTATTTGGGGGCAGTAACTGCTCTTGAGCTGCGTGAAATGATGCAACCTTCTATTTTTGTTATGAGTGACAGCCCTGGTAAGACTTGAGTCTGAAATCCAATTTGTTTGGGGCAATATCAAAACACAATTCTCAAATAAAAGGTGAGCTCTGCATTAATTTTCATGCCCGATGCCTTGACATGAACTAACTGATAGTGAAGGAATTACAGCAGAATTTAAGATTTAAACTGATGTTTTTCTGTTGAGAATCCTCTAAAATTGAATGAGAAAGGTGTGGAATGATTTTATTTTATGAGAACTTTGTTCTAACATGTTGCATTAATATTAACTGATTTTATTTGAGAAGTTTGTGGGTACCTTCACGGGAAACCCTCAGGAGACTCCACTCCTCCACTAGGGATCACTTAGGGGTTTAAAAGACTTGGTGCATGTGCCAAATGCTCCCGTGTTCCCTACGAAAGTGGCATTTAATTTTTTAGGTTAGTTGTTATAAATTCTACTTTGCTCGAGGACTAGCAAAGGTTAGGTTTGGGGGTGTGTTAGTCACTATTTTATACCACATTTTATCCCTTTAACATGGCTTTTGCCAAGCCTCCGAATAGTTAATAATTGCTTTTTAGTGTTGATTTGCAGTAAGGAGGTAATTATAGTTGAAGTGCAGCTTTCAGTTAAAAAAGTGACATTTAGAGGAGTTTTGGAATCAACCAACAGCTGGGAATGAAAGATGAATAGAATTGTGTTATGGCCAGTTGATTCAAGCAACTCAGTCCCTCACAAAGGATTCTTCTCTCACCTATCGAATGAAAGAAGCAATTTCAACACTTGGTGACAGCAGCATCTTCAGCTGGGTAAACACTAGTTGCACATCTACAGACATCTTCTCAAAGAAATGGAGCTTCCATTTAATTTTTTCAACATTCAGTTGGTTGCACCCATGCACTTGAAGCCTTCATTGCAGCCAGACAACATTCCTAGTTGCAGCAGCATTCAAATACATGACAACTGCAGCCCAAGGACGAAGAAGAGCAATTGCAACAATTATAAAAGTGTGCACTGAAATAGCAGCTTGTAGCCTTCCAACAGCTCTAGATGGTGGTAGCAACACCAATGCAAGTCTGCATCTAATTCCATCGAATGCAACAGCAGCTGGTCCATCACCTCTTTAGAACATCAAGCAAGCAGATCCTCAGCCATCCTATCGAGCAGATGGATGCTCACCAGCAACCTGTCAATTTGAATGCATTTAATTTTGTCAACATCTTCATTGGAGCAGCACACCAGCCAACTTGGGTTCAGTACCTATTGAATGCAAGGGCAGCTTCAGAACTGCCCTTCAATCCTCTTGAATGGCAGCTAAGCAGTCCTCTTTCCTGTCGACAGGTGCAACTTTAATCCTATTGAGCATTTGCACTCCAAATCTTCAACTTATTTATTGGTAAATGCAGCAACCTCCAATACGGCCTACCTGTCGAGCAGATGAAGAGCACACACAACCTGTTGAAGAGCAGCTCCCTAGCTTCAACAACCTCATGACTAGATGGTGAACTTTTCACACATCCTATCAAGGTCTTACACCCCAAACAGCAAACCTGCCGAAGTCGTCAAAGCTGCACTCCCAATCCTGTTGACTTTTAGCATGAAGCTGCAGCCCTACACTCAATCCTCTCGAAAACTTAAAGCTGAAGCCCATCCTCTCATTGATCCTGTCGACCAGCAAAGCTCAAACCAATCCTCCCATTGTTCCTGTCGACGGCAAGAGATTCCAGCACTCTACTCCATCTTGTCAAGCACTTCAGCCATAGTTTCAGAACCAACTTCTTGAAACCTTACTTGAGCTCCAACCCTTCACTCAACCAACCTATCGAGATCTTGCCTTTAGCAACCTCTAACCTATCAAATAGATCAGCATGCAGAGATCAAACCTCTCATTGCTAAAACTACAGATTTTTAATGGCCATTGATCTCAACTTGTCAAGTTACAATCTAGTCTTCATTTCTGCAACTGATCCAGCATGGGCCCATCAAACCCCATTGAGTTTCAGCTGACATTTACTGAGGTGACTGTAGTTGTAGCCATTTGATTGAATACTTTTAAGACCCCAGCAGTTTAGCAGATCAGGTCCCATTTGGGTCTGCTTTGGTAATAAATCAAAAAAGTTACATTGGGCTGTTTGGAAATGATAGCAACAGTGGCATTTTGGGCAGCCAAGAGGATGGTGAGTTTTATTTGGGGCATTCTCAGCATTTTGGGTGCAATTACTTGAGGTGTGCAGGTGCAAATATTAATAGACAACAGGGATAGTTTTGGAAACTCCAAAACAGGGATAGCTGCACATGGGGTAAACTAACTACTTGGTTGAAATTCTAAGCACAAGGATTAAGCTTAAACTGAAATCAAACTCTCTTCTCTGATTGGCTGTAATCCAAAGCCCTTGGATCACTGCATTTGTATAAATAGAACTCCTTGCTGCTGTAATTTCTTAGCAAGGAATCCATAAAATAGCTTTGGCTCTCCTTAGCTCATTTAGGTTTAGCTTATATATTACTTTTCCTTTTTCTCTTCCCCCTTCTCTCCCTAATCCAGCATGTCAGATTAGATCTAGATAAGCAGTCCAGATCTAGTTTGTAATTATAAATTGGGAGTTTCAACAATATTTGTAAAAGGATTGGATGTTGCACAGATTACAGATCTGAGCTCAATAGGCTGTAAGATGTTATTACAATAATTAGGAGTTTTAAAGGTGATTCTAATCTAAATTTCACCTTTTCGTATTTGATTTCCCTTGATTAGATATTCCTGTGGATGCTTGAGCTTGTAGCCTGGTACCCACAGCATCTGTAATAGTTTACCTATTCTAATCAAGATCATTGAATTAGAACAATCTTTGGGATAACCTGTGGCCACTCAAATGGACAGATCATATCCTTAGGATTACTCCAACTCTTTGGTTGAGATTAGATTCTTATACCTTGCATCTGAGCTTGTAGCCAGATGAAGGATTGTAGCAAATCTTTCCTATGCATTGCCTTTAATCCAATTGATTTACAATGAGTACCAGTCCCTGGCTGCCTATTTCTCACCAGTTTCTATTTTATTTTACCATCCATCTTCTTCCACCTTTTAGAATTAGTTTTATATCTTAGTTTTGTAGATTAATTAGATCTAGTGACACCCGAAATGCTCTCTTTCTTTCTCTATTTTCTAGGCTAGAATTGCCAGATCTAGAGGTCTACTAGGATTGCCAGATCTATAGTCAGATCTGGAGGGACTACTAGAGATGGCTCCCTTGGAGCCGTAGATCACTTTTCCCTGTGGGACAAACTCTTATTTATCAAAACTTGCTACAAATGGATCCTGTATCTTACAGGTCTAGGATTTCTCAGTTGTGCTGATTCCATCCCCTATTTTACTTTGATTTTAAATTGCTTTTACCACAAACAAATAAAGTAAGCACACTGGAAATCGCAACAGTGACCCAGACTGAGAACTTTAGAGCCGGGGGGACCAGGGTCACCGGGGCACGTGATGATGCCGATGCTCGGGAGTTCCTACAGTGGTTAGATGACATAGGTGGTGATCGACTTTTTACCCACCCTTTCCATGGGAGCGGTTCCGTAATGGTTAGTGGTCATGAGTCTGCCTCCGCTCTGAGGGAGAGATTGGCCGCATTAGAGTAGGCCACTTGGGTGCGGGCCTCCACAAAGCGCTGGACGCTCTTCACAGGGTGATAGGGATTTTTAGATGCTTGCTGCTAACTTTATCTAAATACAGTGATAAGAATGTGTTAATAATGTGTTAATAAAAATAAATTAAAGGTGGATTGAAAAATACAAAACAACAAGTCTAAAAATACACACAGACTTGTAAGATATAGGGCCTGTTGTAGAAGGTTTTGATAAGAGATTTTCCCACAGGGAGTATTGATCTGAACCACAAGGGTTGTAGAGTAGTCTCCAGATCTAACTGTAGATCTGGCAGTCCTAAAGGAAGGGTGTTTAGGTGTCACCGAGCTATAATAAAAACTAAGAAAAGACAAGAATAAACTACAACTAAAGAAAGGGATAAAGAAGGATGATGATGTGTGTTAAAATAAAAGTAAAATGATGAGAAGTACGCAGCTTAGGTTACAGGTTCATTTAGTTATACAACTCAGATTTAGGGCTCTCTCTGTAGCAAGTCCTTGCTGAAGTGCTATTACTAAACGCAACAAGGTGGAAGTATCCAACTTAACCCATGCCATTTGGGGTGCTCCTAAGGCTATAGTCTGTCCACTCAAATGGCCATAGGCTATCCCTTAGAATCTATCAAATCCCATCGACCAAGCCAGAAGTTGCTAATATAATCCAAAGGAGTAAGCTGATTAAACCTCATCCCATGAATCAAATTAGGCCCTGAATACCATTGCAGACACTATGTTTACCTGGCTACAAGCTCCCCAGTTCTGTGCACAGATCTGGCTGACATTCATAGTAGTTCCAACCCACAAAGCCCTCTATGTATTGTCAAGGCTAGCGGAACATTGATGCCCACACAAAGGACCCGCAACAAGTTGAATAATGATTTAAGAACAGCTAATCATTGCAATAAAAGGCATGCAATGACTCAGCCTCCTAGTCTGTAATCACAGAGAAGCCAAATCTAACATCTAATGGCAGTCAAGTAAAACTGAGGGGAGTCTGTTCCAGCACAATCTCTCACTAAGTGTTAAGACCTGAAAAGTACCACTTTTCACCCCTTAACTTAGCCTTTGATTAGGCCCTTAGCCATCTAATAAAGGTTTGTTAAGTGTTTTCTATAGATAATAAACAGTAGTGTAGTAAGGCCATAAATCCTGTTAAGGAGCCCTTGATTGGCACCAGAAGTCCCTCGAAGAATAAGCCATGAATCCAGACCTGAGGCAAGCCTCGCGCAGCTAACAAAGCTCCAGAGGATTCAGAAAATTATGCTTCGCGTAGTCCTCGTGAGCTTCCCAAGACTTCACAATAAGTCCTCGCGCAGTTCACTCAGAACAGCTGAGGAGAGAGAGCTTCAGAATCCTTCCTCGCGCAGCTGTCGTGCAGTAGCCGCGGGATGTAAATGTCAAGAGAACCTATCGCGCAGTTCAGAAATGCCTCAAAGCTATTGTGAGGATCCTTACGAAGATCTATCAAGAAAAGAAGTTGTCGCGTGGTTCAGGAAGAAAGCAGTCTCGAGAAGCCAGAGTTAGCCTCACGAAGTGAAATGGAATGCTCGCGCAGTTCTCATGATATTCACAAGTAACAATCCAACCGCGCGAAGCCCAATCCAGCAAGAGCTTAACTATCTACCTCGCGACTGCTCAAAGCATTAAGAAGCGCAACCCCACGATGTCTAAAGTTTTAATGTTAAACTCAACCATGCGAAGAACAGAGCTACCATGCGACAAGTTTGGGAATCGATTGTAACCTGGCGAAGCTCTGAACTCCAACTTCCATCATTCTGTAGAGGACATTCTGGGGATTTCTAGCGATTAAGGCACGCACTCCCACACTCAAATCTCCATGCATGTGCCTCGAGGCATCCAAGGATCATTAACAGGCCATGTGGCATCGCTAAAATTAGGGTTTCCTAACCCTAATGCGTTGCCACACCCACTGCTATATAAACCTAAGCCTAGTTTAGGTTTTGAAGCAGGAAGAGTTCAGTTTTTGCTCTATTTTTAGCATTGTAGTCTTATTTTTCTGTAGCTGTAAGTAGTTTTCCTTTTTCTTCTTCTTCTCTCCATGGCCCAGCACATGCTGGCCATGCCTTTGTATGCTTATTAAGTTTAGATTAATGAAATTTGTGATTGGGTGTTGCACTTTTATGGGATTCATGTGGTTATGAGTTGCTCTGTGCAAGGCTGCTACCTTGTGATCCGCTATTGCTTTGGTTGTGATTCAAAGCAATGGAGGACTGATTCTAAGGTCCCATTCAGATCCAAGTGACCTGTGTGTCTAGCCTATCATGGTCCTATACAGCCTTAGCCCCACCACAGGACCCACTAGATCTAAAATCCCCATGGAAGCCTGAGCTGGTAGCCTTGTGACCATGGTGGTGGCAGCAATATTCTTATTTTGTTTTGGCCTCCGTGAGGAGGATAGCCTCTGGGATAGTCTGTGACCATTTAAGTAGACAGGTTATAGCCTTAGGGTGAATCCAATCCGCCGATCCAAAATGGATCCTTCTTCTCCAAGCCTGATCTTGTAGCCTGGTAGGAGACTGTACAGAGGCAGACTCCCCTATATTAGTATAGACCCGCCATCAGATGTTAGATCTGATCTGGGTATGGAGATTGTAGGCTTGTGACTGGACCATTGTAGTCCCACTCAAGCAATGGACTGCTAGATCTAAGGTGGTACTCAATCTCTTGCTGGTTCTATGTGTCTGGGCTATCATAGTCCTTTACAGCCTTAGCCCCACACATAGAGCTTTAGAGGTTGAGGTTCCCTATGGAATCCTGAGCTTTTAGCCTGGATGAAGTAGTGCCTACAATGATTAACTTATTTTGACCCATCTCAGGATTGTGGTTCCCCTATGGGATAGTCTGTGACCATTTAAGTGGACAGGTTATAACCTTAAGGGATTGGATCATGGCACAGGGATGAGTTGAATTCTTTCTCCTCTTTGGTGATAATGTAGCCATTGGACAGGATTTCTATACCAGAAGATCTTGATCTGAGTCATAAATTCCAGCAGATCTGAACCGAATAGCATACTTCTCACCCTTTTTATATTTATTTTCCCTCACTCCATCCATCTTCTCAAGCCTTTTCTATAGTTAGTTCATTAGGCTACCTTAGGATACTTAGAATAAGTGACCCGAAACTCCCCTCCTTTTAGGACTGCCAGATCTGTAGTCAGATCTGGAGGGACTACTAGAGATGGCCCCCTTGGAGCTATAAATCACATTTCCCTGTGGGACAAACTCTTACTTATTAAAACTTGCTACAAATGGACCCTGTATTTTGCAGGTCTAGGATTTCTCAGTTGTGCTGATTCCATCCCCTATTTTACTTTGATTTTAAATTTCTTTTACCACTAATAAATAAAGTAAGCACATTGGAGATAGCAACAAGTTTTTGGCGCCGTTGCCGGGGAAAGATGATCTATTAGTAGACCCTTAGTTTTTGTATTTTTAATGTTCTTTGTAGCTTTGAATAATTGATACTGCTGATGCAATTTTGAATCTTTCTTGCAGATCAAGATAGCAGCAGAGAAGGACAGTTGACTGCATTTGGAGATTAGCTACCTCTGTTTGCAAATTCTCTAAACCTTTAAAACTCTGTCTATTTCTCTTACAATTTCCATAGCAGTATTTAAGATAGTTGTAAATTTATGTTTTCTTAAAATAGCTATAAATTTGTTAGATAAATTCTTTGAGTCAAGTACAATGTGCTTGCAAGGAATTGTCCCTGCTAGTGGTGTGTTTGTATGCTAGGTAGGAGATCTCTTAGTCCTACTTTAGAGCCTTTCAACCCTGAGCTAGAAAGGGGTAGAAGACTTAGAAGAAACAGACACACCACAGTAGAGCCCCCAATTGAATCTGAGATAGTACTCATGGGTGAAGAACAACCCATAACTTTCAAGGAGTTGAATGCTCCGGATGACTATAACTCTCCATTTAGCATTCAATTCCCTGATGTTTAGGGGAATTATGAAATTAAAACCTCTATCATCCAGATGTTGCCCTCTTTCCATGGGCTTAGCAAGGAGGACCCCTACAAGCATATTGACCAATTTTTGGCCTTGTGCACCACATTCAATATCGCTGGTTTGGGACCTGAGGCTACTAGGCTCAGTCTCTTTCCCTTCTCTCTGAAGGATAGGGCTAGTACCTGGTTGGCTACTCTTCCCAACAATAGCATTGCATCTTGGAAAGACCTACAGACCAAGTTCCTGAAAAAGTTCTTCCCTGAGACCAAAACGAGCCAGTTGAGGAAGGAAATTCTTACTTTTGCCCAATCCCCAACTGAGAATTTTAATCAAGCCTGGGATAGGTTTAAGGAAATGCTCAAACAATGGCCCCACCATAAGATCCCAGACTGGCAGCTTGTACAAAGCGTCTACAATGGGATTGATGAGAAAAATAGTGATATGGCTGATGCTTCTTGTGGTGGAACCTACATGCACAAGACTGCTGATGAGGCATGGGAATTGTTTGAAGTAATCAGTGAAAATGCTTTTCAAAAGCTATCCCTGGCAAGAACTGGTCAGGAGTCTGTGTCAAAAGTGGAGCCTGCTGTGTCGATAAGAGGAAAAGTTTATGAGGTGTCTGGGAACAATGATCTGCAGTTGCAAATGGCAAACATCTCTTTGAAGTTTGACAAATTACTAATTGTGGTGCAACCCAGAAGGGCTGCTCAAGTGGTGGAGGCATGTCTGATATGCCAATCCCCACAGCACACAGTAGAGGAATGTCCATCTACAGGGCAATATCCTGAATTGGTATTGGAACATGCTGGTGTTGCGCAATCTTTTGGCCAGCAACAATCTGGTGGCTACAACAGACAGCCATATGGATACCAGCACCAAAATGCTGGTTACCAATGGAGAGACCACCCAAATCTGAGGTGGAGGCAAGACAATTATATGCATCCATAGCAGATGTTGGCTTTACCTCAAAGGCCACAGCAGCAGTTCAACCAAGGATATGCCCCTAGGTCCAATTTCCAATACCAGCAACAAAATCAATTGGTCTTACCCCCATCTTAGCCAAGAAATGCTTCTTTCGAGGACCAGGTCTTGACCTCACTGCAAAACCTGGGGTCCGTGGCTTAGACTGTAAATTCTCATGGTCAGAGCATAAAGAAGATAGAAGAGCAGACTGGCCAACTAGCGAATGCCTTAGCTAAAAGAGAGGAGGGGAGGTTGCCCAGTCAACCAGTGGTTAATCCCAAGGGCCAATTTTTGATTGGTGAAGGATCCTCAAACCTTGAGGGGCAAGGGGATCTTTCATTGACTTGATTCACAGAATTGTGCATTGTGTATGTTATGTATTTTAGTATGGTTCATTTTTTTTTCTGTTTATAGGAATTTCTAGTGATCTCGTCGGAGTCTGAATGTATATGACCTGAGAATTATTCTGCCTGCTTTGGTTCTTATTCCCTTTGAATTGATGATTTTGAGTAAATGAATGATGATTGTACTGTTTTGATAATAAGAATGCTGTTTGAATATGATGTTTTGATTAAATGCGTTTGGAGTACTTACATGCTTAAATGTTGGGAACGCCTATGGGAATCCCTTTTAGAATGACTGTGGGTGTCCTTGGAAAAGAGAATGTGAGAGAATCCACCCACAAAACAAAGGAAAAGGACAGACTAATGGGTGTGTGATCCTTGTCACTGTCTTAGCTGTCGCGAGGTTCTGAAAAATAGGCATGGTTTCTTCTCGCGCAGTTCATAAGATGTTAGCCTGCTAAGCTATTGCGAGATTCAATACAATTGTGTAGACTCTCTCTCACAATCCAAATGAAAGTCCAATCTCGCGACCCACTCATTTCTATCCAGCAAGCTGATATTTTCAATGCGCGCCGAGCCCCGCGATTTATATAATCCAACCCCGCGCTGCTTTCCTTTTTATTTTCTCTTTCTTCTACAGCCAGCGAAACCCTAGCTCTGACTCCCATTAATCTCTCTCCTCTAGCATCCTTTCTACAGTCCATCATTCACCTCCAAATTCTGGGGATTTGCTCCTAAAGCCTCCTCCACCAGTTTCCCTCTGATTGGAGCTCTCGCGGTCTTTCGTGCATCCGATTGAACAGAACCCTAAGTTTTAGGGTAAGACTCAACTCTCAACCTTTGCTTTTCATTTTTCAAACTACACATTCACAGAGGAGAAGTTCCATGGCCCCTAAGAGCGCACCTGTGAAAAGAGCAAGGGATAAGGCTCTCGTGGAGCCCACTCCCAAGAAGGCCAACTCCTCAACGGCGCCGTAAAAAGGGAAAGAAGTGGTTCAGAAAGGGGCCGAACTAACACCTGATTACTCTACACCCTCTGAGCTCCTGACTCCCCTTCCCTTTGAGCCTGAAGCTGTTCTTGACCTATCATTCTTTGAGATGGAACCTCAGTCAGCCCCTGCCATTGAGTTCTTGCGCAAAGCTGGTTTGACCCCCCTGCTGCAAGCTATCCTTGCACTAGCCTTTCGTAGACTAGTTCAACTCTTTTACCAGTACATTAGGGCTAGACCAGACCACCGTGGGCAGCTAGGCCTCCTTGTGTTAGTTGACAATTTTGAAATGTTACTTAGTCCTGAGCTGATTGCTGAAGTGATGGGCATCCCTGCTAGCTTTGACCCCAACTGTGGATATGGCCCCCCTATGTGTGCCCCGATTGATACAATTGCACAGGCCCTTACCAGAGGATTGAAGGCCACCGGGGATTCCATCAGGAGAAGAGACCTGGACCCTAATTTTCTTTTCATCGATCAAGTTCTGTGAAAGAACATTTATTGTGCCGGCCATCAGCAGGAGAGGAGGACCCCAATTGCTGATGATGTTTATTCCTTTTCTCTGGGCCACGGTTTCCATGTTGCCAAGTTGATGTTTGAGGCTATGAAGGATATTATGGTGAAGTTAGGGCACAAAAAGAAGCTCCACACTCTCCCCTATGCAAAGCTAATCACAAGACTACTCTTGAGGGGAGGATACAAGATACCAGTGGGGGAGTTAACTATTGACCTCCCCTCTACTACTTTCGCAAAGAGACAATGGGGGATCAGCAGGAGTATGATGGATCCCAATAAGAAAAAGAAGACTCAGATTGCTTCTGAGAAAGGAGAGGGGACTGCTGTTGCAAAGGCCACCCCTGCTCCCAAAAAGGTGGCTAAAGCTCCTGCTCCCAAGAAGGTGGTGCATGCTACTGTCACTACTAACTCTGCAACAACACCTCCATCCACCACACCTGCCCATCCATCAATTTCTTTGCCTATTCCATCTTTCCCTTTTCCTCTTTTATCTCCCTTTTCCATACCCACTCCAGATTTTCCTGTGATTCGTTCCTGGGAGGAAAGTGTTGACCCCCATGACAGCCCTCCCCTTATCACCTATATTAAAAAGAAAACCTCTCACATCACCCCTGTCATGTCCTTACCTACACCAACCACCCCTATCATTCACACAGAAACCCCACACATTGACCCAACCTCCATCCCAGCCATCCCTACTTCACCTCCACTCCCAGACCTTGACTTTAACCTCGCCACTACTTTCGGATATCAAGCCTTCATGACTACCTTGCTTGACACCATGACAACCCATGATATCCCTCTCCCAGATTCCCCACTTCCTTCCCCACATCACTCACCAGAACCTCCATCTCCTCCTCCTACAACCTTCCATCATGCCCCTACTTCCCCTTTCCAACCTGTTCCCTCTTCTTCTCATACTCCACCCCAACCCCACTCAGACACATTTTAATTGATTTTTTGATTGGAAAGTTGAAAAGGGACATTTACAAAAATTTTTTTTTTTTTTTTTTTTACGTAAAACAGTAAAAAAAAGAAAGGGTAAAAGAGCTTTTGGTAAAACCAATAAGACTGTAATTACATATGAGAATAGTAATGTTGGAATAGTTTTACTATAGTGAATAGTGATTCGAAATACTATTCATTAGCATAGTAAATTACTATTTACCTTCTTCTCTATAAATTTCTATGGACTTCTTACAGAAATTCATTTAGATTTACTACTAGATTGCTGTTGTAAAACTGCGTCCGTCTACGATAACTTTTACGGGGAATCAACCGGCAACAACGCAATCCCTGCTACAATGCCATCAAGTCATCCCAACGCGACTTCCCACGCTACCACAGCATAGTAGTAAATCTAAACAGACCATTATAAGTTATCCATAAAAATCATTGAAGAAGACGATGAACAGTAGTTCATACGCCCATGACTAGCCACCCTAATCACGACTCACTACCTCTCAAGATTCCAACACTAGCCACCTGCCATATGCAATTACCACGGGCTTAGCCGGACATGGCTCTAATACCAAACTCAGAGTAAGGGGAAGACGTGGTTGCAGAAGAGAAGAGGAGCTAAATAAAGATAATTTTTATTGCATAAACAAAAGCCTAATAAAACAAGATACAATTATTGGTAAACAAGTTTTTTGTCAAAGTTGGGAATCTTGTCCCACCATCGGATCCAGTAAGTTCTTTGGAGTGTGGGAAGATGATCAATATTGGTAACTTGGATATTCCACATCCAAATCCATGGAATACTGCATTCTGTGAAGAAAAAGAAATCAACTTCAGAGTAATGAGGATTTTTTCTTTTGAATTTAACTCCTTCATACTGATTATATAAAGGAATTAATGATTTGGGCAAAATTTTTGTGGTCGGGCCGAAATGACTCCACCAATTATAGAACCAATTGGGAATACCAACTTGAAGAATATCTGGACAAATCTTTAGAAATTAAGAATGTTTCTGTTTGAGATTCATATAATAAAGGGCATTGGTGAATGACTGGATGTAATCCCAATAATTGAAAGAGTGGCCTGAACTTAGTTTTTGGGATTTGTTTAGGTCAAAACCCCAAATGGATGGTTTAAGAATATTATGAATAATGGCTTTACTATAAGTAATTCGGCTATCTGGCCGATGATTTTCCATATGATGGGTAAAGGTAATGGATCCAGTAGCAGTCAAAATTGCTTCTGCAATTAGACGGGTTTTGCCATTTGTTGACAAGTGAAAAATACCATTTTTCACCCCTAAACTTAAGTCTTGATAGACCTTTCAGAGAACTAAATAAGTGTTTTAAGTGCCTATGTTGCAGCTAACAATAAAGACAGGCTTAACCATAAAAGCAGCTCAAAAGTGCAAAAAAGATGACAATCCATGTCAGTCCAAAGGAAGGAAGTGAAGAAACAACCTCATCAGCTGTGGAAAAGTCTAAAAAGAAGAGGCAAAGACCTGTAAGAGAAGCAGGGAATAATTCGAACAAAGAAATGCAATACAGAGTTCTTTTCGCAAAGAACCTGCACTTTTCGTAAAGAACCTGGAACTCTGCGAAAAGGACTAAAACTCCAGGCTTAGTTTTCGAAGAGCATCTGAACTCTTCGAAGAGAAGATTGAACTTTGGGAAAAGGAGAAAACACAATTTGAAGAGAAGATTGAACTTTGCGAAAAGGAGAAAACACAATTCGAAGAGAGATTGAACATTGCGAACAGAGCTTCAGAAGTCACAGGACTTTGCGAAAAGGCCCCTAAGCTCTGCGAAAAGGTATTCTGGAGATTCGCAGTTTTAACAAGGGCAATTCAGTAATCTGTTGCACGTGTCCCAATGTGTTTTAAAACCTAGGGACATTCCAGAGGGTTCTAAGCATAAAGAAATGGAATATTCCACCCCACATGAGCACCTAGAGAGGGAATAACTTGGCGGGAACTTCTAGAAACTCTAACAAACTTTCAAAATGCATAACAGAATTGATGCCTTTTTCACTTGATTGGCTGAAACAGATCGAGGATTTCTGATTGCCCAGAACAGATCTTGATCCCCGTGCTCAACTGCCATTGGTCAATACAGATCTGAGAACCTCTGATTGGTTGATACACATCTGAGCAGGACCTGGGGAAAGCTATAAATAGATGAAGCATTTGCCCAATTGGGGCATCCAGATTTTGAGTTTCATTCCTATTCCCCCATTTCCAAACTAGATAGTTTGTCTGAAATCCCTGTAATAGCTTCACTTTGACTTGCAATTGAGAGCTGTGAGACATTTCTGTAATTCAAAAGAGAGTTGTATTCAAGACTACAAATCTGAGAGTCGCAATGCTATTTAATTGTAACGTGGATTTGAAAAGGTTGTCAGAAACCGTATTTTCTCAATTGGACTCATGTTAAGGGTTCCTCATCTCCTTATTGCATTAGACTCCTTTAGATTTCTTTTCATGCAATTTCCTTGATTCATTAATCCAAAGGATAATTAGTGTTGGTAACCTAATCTCTCACGGCATTTGTAGTGATGCTTCTTGTTCTAAACTAAGGCTTTGGATTAAAGATTGTTGGATGGTTTGTGGCCATTAAGTGGACAGACCATAGCCATAAGCTTAAACCTAATCCTTAAATTAGATTTATTTCTCTTACATCTGCGCTTGTAGCCAGATGAAGATTGGAACACCTCTCGAAATGCAGTTATTCTCATTAGATTTCAAAGACCAAATCAGATTTAGATATTACTTCTCCATCTTTGTTTCAATCACTCCCCCAACTCGGATCTGGATGATTTAGTTTAAAATTTTCTTTGTTTTTAGTTTGTTAAACGTAACAAATTCAAACCTCTCATCTTATCAGCTTTCTAGATAGGATAAGAAGCCAGATCTGGTAGCTCAGATCTGGAGGTTTATCTTACATTTTAAACAAATTCTCTGTGGACGATCTATCACTCACTTACTTTTAAAAGTTGCTACAATTGGCCCTGATCTTGCAGGCTAATTCTCTTCTAACTGTGCTGATATTTCCTTATTTGTTTATATAGTCTAAAGCCACTGTAATTTAGCAGCTATAAATCTGTTTTTCAAAACTCACATAAATCAAGCACACTAAGAAGATACCAACAAGTTTTTGGCGCCGTTGCCGGAGAATTTGTTCTAAAATAGATAGACCTAAGTTTTTCATTTTAATTTTTATCAGTACTAAACTATTCTATTGTTTATACTTGTGCAGTTATTCATATTCCGGTTTTTAAAGAAGGGAAATTACTGAAAGGAATTCTGAAGGTTTGCTGTGCATAATCAGATTTTTTGTTACGAGTTGTATGTTTGGTAGGAGGACTCTCACCGAGATTCTCCCATTGAATTTAGAAGTTGAAAGGCTACTACGAACCAAGCAAACAACACGAATTCGCTACTATGGGTGAAGAACCTCGACTTTTGAGGGATTACTTTGCACCGGTGCTTATAATTCTTTTGCATTCAATTTCCCTATTGTTGAAGGAAATTATGAGATCAAGTCATCAACTATCCAAATGCTTCCTTCCTTCCATGGGTTGAGTAAGGAAGACCCATACAAACATGTGGATGAATTCTTGGCTCTTTGCACCACATTCAACATAGCTGGACTGGGTCCAGAAGCAACCAAGCTGAGGCTCTTTCCTTTTTCATTAAAGGATAAAGCTAGAGCATGGTTATCCATGTTAGCACCAAACAGTATCACTTCTTGGAATGATTTGCAGTGTCAATTCTTAGCCAAATATTTCCCAATGTCTAAAACAAGCCAATTGAGACAAAGTATCATTTCATTCTCCCAAAACTCAACTGAAACTTTCCATGAAGCATGGGAAAGATTCAAGGAACTGTTAAGGCAATGTCCTCATCATCAAATTCCTAGGTGGCAGCTGGTTCAAAGCTTCTATCAAGGAATTGATCAAAAAGGCAAAAATATGGTGGATGCTTCCTGTGGAGGCACTTACTTGCAAAAAACAGTTGAAGAGGTTTGGGACTTATTTGAAGTGATTGGTGAAAACTCCACTCAGCAGGAATCTCTGACAAGAGAAATTGAAAATCCTGCTAGGTTGAACAACCACCAACCCACCAAAGGGAAGATCTATGAGGTGAATGAGTTGGAAAGAAAGATGGACAATCTAACCACAAAGTTTGATAGATTGATGGACTCACTTAAAACTCCAAATATTTCAAGAGTAGAGGAGGCATGTCTGATATGCCAGTCCCCTACTCATTCACTTGACCAATGTCCTCTTTGCATCACATTCCCGGATTTAATGGTGGAACAAGCTCATGTCGCTCAATCATTTGGACAGATGCAGTCAAATGAATATCCATGGAGAGCACACCCCAATTTGAGGTGGAACCAGGGGAATTACCAATCCCAACAACAACAACAACCAAAGAATCAAATGCCTTTCAAAACTGCACAGCCGTATCAGCAGAATTTTTATGTCAAACCAAACTTTCGACCCATTCCACAACAACCTGCGCTGCGATTCAAAACCCTTCCAGTCCCTTTCTTTTGAAGATCAAGTCCTAAATTCACTCCGAATTTAGGATCTTTAACTCAAAGCGTAATTTTCAGCCCGAGCATGAAGATTGAAGAAACATTGGGACAACTTTCAAATACCTTGGCAAAAGAGAGGAAGGAAAGTTACCCAACCTTTGAACAATCCCAAAGGACGATTCATGGTTGGAGAAGCTTCTAATTCACATGAAGAAGTAAAATTGTCACCACTTTGAGAAGTGGAAAATGATAGATAACAAAGTGGGTATCAAGAAGAAAGAAATGAGGAAGAGGATAAAGATATGCAAGAGCAAGATAGTGATAGTAGTGGGGTTCTTGATGTACCTCGGAAAAACCAAAAAATGAAAAAATGAAAAGTAAAAAATTTACGAAAACACTTCTAAAGTAGATGAAAGATTAGTTCCTCATTTACCATTTCCTCATGCAATGAAATCAGATCCCTTTTGATAAAGGAACACAAAAATAGATGAGATGATGGAGACTTTCAAGCAAGTCAAGATAAATTTACCTTTGCTTGAAGCAATTAAACAAATTCCAGCATATGCAAAATTTTTGAAAGATGTTTGCACTCAGAAAAGACAATCTAGGATACTGTTGTCCAAAAAGGTCTTTGTTGTGGAAAGAATTAACCAGGTGTTATCCATTGCTACACCTCCTAAACTTCAAGATCTGGAATCCCCACAATCCCTTGCATTATTGGGGAACACACCATTGAAAAGGCTTTATTAGATCCTGGTGCTAGTGTCAACCTACTTCCATATTCTCATATGAGAAACTAGGTTTGGGAGAATTAAACCCACTCATGTGGTGTTACAACTAGCGATGATCGAAAGAAAGCCGATGGGGATGATTGAAGATGTATTGGTGGGAGTAGATAAATTCTTCTATCCTGATTTTCTAGTTTTGGATATGGAACCAACTAAAAGCAAAACTTCCATCCCGCTGTCATTTTGGGAAGACCATTCTCAGCTCTGAAAATGCTTGCATTCAATGTAGGTCCGTATTATGGAAGTCTCATTTGGAAACATGAAGGTAAAATTAAATGTTTATAATGCAATCACACATCCTCAATTCAGCTCAAGAATGTTTTCATGTTGATCTATTGGATGAACTTGTGGAAGGACTTTACAACAATTTCTCAGGTAAAGATTTCACCACAAATGTTAAAGATGCTTGGGGATATGCTGAAAATAAAGCAAGTTGTATCTCAAATTTTGAGGAAATAAATGTTGTGCAAGGAACTCTTAATCAATCAAGAAGTTTCTCTTCTTGAAACTGCTACTCTCCCCTTCCACAAACATCTAAGGTACCTTTGTTACCTTCTTTTCTCAACGATTTAGAACTAAAGCAAGCTAGAAAATTTGAAGTATGTGTTCTTAGGTAATCATAAATCATTGCACATTATTTCTTCCTCTCTCACAAAGGAGCAAGAGGAAGAGCTGTTGATAGTCTTGAAAGAACATAAAAGGGCAATTAATGGACTATTCGATTTAGGAGGAATCAGTCCAAATTGCTTGCATGCACAAAATCCACTTGGAAGAAGTTGCAAAGCCTTCTAGAGAAATGCAAAGAAGGTTGAACCCTCATATGCAAGAAGTGGTCATGAAAGAGGTTGTTAAGTTGTTGGATGCAGGGTCATTTACCCCATTTCAGATTCAGCTTGGGTGGCACCTACACAAGTGGTACTTAAGGAATCTGGAATCACATTGTAACCTCGATTCGGTGAGCTTATGTCAACCGTGCAAACAAGCGGATGGAGAGTCCAGATGATTACAGAAAATTAAATGCAATGACCAGAAAAGACCATTTCCCCCTCCCATTCATTGATCAGATCTTAGATAAGCTAGCAGGAAAAGCTTATTACTATTTTCTTGATGGTTACTCTGGTTACAACCAGATTCCTGTGTACCCACAAGATCAAGAAAAGACCACATTCACGTGCCCTTTTGGCACTTTTGCCTATAGGAGAATGCCTTTTGGTCTTTGTAATGCTCCTGCTACCTTCCAAAGATGCATGTATGCAATTTTTTCTGATATGATTGACCAATTTATGGAGATTTTTATGGATGATTTCTCAATCTATGACAACAGTTTTTCCCAGTGTTTACACCATCTCAAATTGGTACTACAAAGATGCGAAGAAACCAATCTAGTTTTGAGTTGGGAAAAGAGCCATTTCATGGTCACCCAGGGCATTGTCCTGGGCCATGTTGTTTCCCACAAGGGCATTGAGGTGGACAAAGCAAAATTTGAGTTAATTGCATATTTACCACCTCCCAAAACTGTTAAACAAATCAGAAGTTTTTTAGGACATGCTGGATTTTACAGAAGGTTCATCAAGGACTTCAGTAAAATAACTAAACCTCTTTGTCATTTTCGTGCTAAGATGTCCCTTTTGTTTTCAATAATGAATGCATGAAGGCTTTTGAATTCCTAAAAAGCTGCGATTTTCTCCAATATTGCGTCTCAGTTATTCATTACCTTTTGAACGATGTGTGATGCATCGATTATGCTTTGGGAGCTGTCCTTGGACAGAGAAAAGATAAGATGCCTCATGTTATAGCTTATGCCGAGATCAATGATTGATGCACTCAATTACATAACAACCGAGAAGGAGTCAGCAATTGTTTTTGCTTTAGAAAATTCAGGTCATATGTCTTGGGTTCACAAATAGTAGTGTTCACTGACCACTCTGCCTTGAAATACCTTCTGTCTAAGAAGGACACCAAACCAAGATTAATCAGGTGGATTCTCCTATTACAGGAATTTGATCTACAGATTAAAGATAAAAAGGGGGTAGAAAATGTGGTGGCTGATCACCTCTCCAGAATTTTAACTGCTGAGATTGATAGGTTGCCTATCAATGAATCTTTCCCTGATGAGCAACTTTTTGCCATTAGTGAACACACTCCTTGGTTTGCCAACATAGTCAACTTTTTGGCTCTGGAAGAATTCCTCACCATTGGAATAGAATGGATAAAGATCTTTTCTTCTCAAAAGTTAAACACTTCATCAGGAGGATCCTTATCTGTTTAAGAGTTGTGCAGATCAAAAAATAAGGAAATGTGTACCTGACCAAGAATTCCCTAGAATACTTTTTATGTGTCATGAACAGGCCTGTGGAGGTCATTTTAGTGGGAACAAAACTGCTGCAAAATTTTTGCAGTGTGGATTTTATTGGCCTACACTTTTCAAGGATGCCTGCGACATTGTAAATCCGCCCTAATCGGAAATTAGCGATTTCAAGAGAAACTCAATGCCTTCTGACCCTATTTTGGTAGTTGAGTTGTTTGATGTTTGGGGGATAGACTTCATGGGTCTCTTTCCTCCTTCCAATGGGAATAACTTTATTTTAATAGCTGTGGATTATGTATCCAAATGGATTGAAGCCACAGCTACTAAAACAAATGATCACAAAGTGGTCTTGAAATTTCTTAAGGATCACATTTTTCCGTGTTTGGTTTTCCCAGCCATTATCGGTGATGGGGAAGCCATTTTGTAATAGACATTTTGAAACATTGTTGAAGAAATACTCTGTGACTCATAGAGTAGCCACTCCATATCATCCACAAACCAGTGGACAAGTGGAGATTTCCAATAGAGAAATCAAACATATTTTGGAAAAGACTGTGAAGAAGGACAGAAAGGATTGGTCCTTTAAGCTAAATGATGCATTGTGGGCATATAGGACAGCCTATAAAACCCCAATTGGTATGTCCCCATTTAGGTTGGTCTATGGCAAAGCATGCCATTTACCAGTAGAGTTAGAATATAAAGCTTTTTGGGCCATTAAAACATTGAACATGGATCTAACTCTGCCGTAATCACAGGAAATCGCAACTTGTCGAGTTAGAAGAGTCTGAATGGATGCATACACCAATTCAAGATTATATAAAGAGAAAGTCAAAACTTTTCATGATAAAAATTTATTGAGAAAAGAGTTCACAGCTGGTTCTAAGGTATGGTTATTTAACTCAAAGCTCAAGTTTTTCCGAGGAAAGTTGAGATCCAGATGGGATGGGCCATACACTGTCATTCAAGCAGCCCCTTCTGGAGCTGTTGACATCCTTGATCCAAGTAATGGAAGAATCATAAAGGTCAATGGTCAGAGGCTCAAACCATGCATTGAAAATACCCAGGAGCCTGTGCTGCCCATCTATCATCACGAATCTCCAAAAATTTGATGGTAGAAAACTGTACATTATGTTTATATATCATAGTTTTTACTTAATTTCTCAGTTTCTGCTTTTATCTCTTTTCGCATAGTTGAAACATGCTTAAAGTTCAGTCGCAAAGTCATAATTCTCTTTTTGCAAAGTCCAAATTACTTTTCGAATAGACTCTGGAGCTATAATGAACTGCTCGAAAGCAAAGATGTGCTTTTTGAATAGTTAGAGCTGAAGCCATTTTCTTTTCGAAAAGATAGTTCTGAAGCTAATTTCTTTTCGAAAAGATAGTTCTGAAGCTAATTCCTTTGCGAAATGATGTTTCTAAAGCTGTTAACTTTTCAAATGGTATTGATGCCATTCGCAATTGTAAAAAGGTCTGTTTTGGAACTTTTCGAAAACTTAAAGGCGCTTTGCAACATTAACTTTGAGTATATTTAAACCCCTTTCGAAGTCGGGGTTTCATTTCAAACTCTTTCTGCAGAGCGACTCTTCACTGCTACCCTACTTCGCTCTCTCCTTGCACGAGTTAACAAGTTTACTACCCTTTTGTAACTGATTGTGTAGATCATTTACATTTTCAGAGAAGGATTTCAGCTTGTAATCTGGGGGATTTCTGCAAAGCAAACAACTCGTTCAACCATAAACCCTAGATCTCGGTATTTCTCTACCCATTCTCTCTGGTTATCATTTAGTAAGTTGATTCTGTGTCAGCATCTATTTTAGGCATTTTTTCTACATCAATCTAGAATGGGAAAAGCAGATAAATCATTGGCCGCAATGTTCTCCAAATCCTCTGCTAAGAAAGTGAGAAAACCGACCCCAAAAGCAAAAGGAAAAGCCAAAACTTCAACTAAACGGAAACTTTCAATGGATAAGGCAGACAGGGTGGAGAAAGGTAAGAAAATTAGACATGAGGAACCCACCCCTGCTGCTACTAGCCCTGAGCCTGAGCTTACTCCTCTGCCCATTCATTTGGTCTTACCAAATCCCTTCATTGACGCTCAGAAACTAATACCGTTGATGGTAGACGAAACTTTTTAGTCACCAAACCAGAGTGCTTGCCATCCTTACGATACCTTAGAGAGGCTTCACTAAGCAATATCCTTACCCCTTGCGGAGAAAATTTACACAAGGATGGTCAAGTTATGGTACCAAAACCTAGTCAAGGTCACGGAAAAAGATGCTGATGTCCCTACCCTTGTAATTTTCATTGATGATTGTGATCTTACTGTGACATTTGAAGACATAGGGAACGCTTTAGGGATACCATTTCAATTTGATCCCTCTAGTCCTTTGGCTGCTCCAGAAACGGCCTCTTTTAGAGAGATAGCTGCCCATTTAACCCAAGGTATTATGGGCATTGGGCAGTCCATCATGAGAAGAGACCTTGCCCCCCAATTTCTATTAATGGATTCCATTTTAAGGCAGCTTTTATGTCATCGGGCATAGCCAAGAGAGGAGAACACCAATTTTAGAGGCCCTCTTTCATTTCTCCAAGGGGCAGTTTTTCATTGCCCCTATGTTAATATTTGTAGCTATGGCTGAAGTAAGAACTAAGCTGAAGAAAGAGCAGGAGATAGCTGGCCTACCATTTGGTAGATTGATCACCCTCCTTAGAGCCAAATTGACATTGATAGTGAGGAGCCATTTGAAGTCATTACCCCTCACAATTTTGGGAAAAGGGCTTGGACTACAAGAGCTATCTTTGAGAAGGATGAGAGAGGCGGTGAACTGCACATGCCCCTTCGCACTGAACCCTGCAGCTGAGTGAGCTGAACCCACATCTCAGATGAGCCTCCACCAAGCCACCCGCTGCATTTGAGCTTACAATTGAGCTCCCCTGCCATGTTGCGGATCCAAATTTGTCGAAGCAACTCGCCGATCCATTTCTGCCAACCCTGTGGTGACCAGTTCTTTAGCTTCCCCACTCCTTGAAACATCTCTGCCAAGACTTTGGTGACCAAATGCTCATTGCACCTACTTTGGAGGAAGTTCCCTTGCACCCTACTCCCCTACTCAAGCCCATGCACTTTCACCTATCCAGTGTCCCATCTCCCTCATTCCAACATTCCAAGTGTGGACCCCCCCCCTACACCAACCACTCCAACCATTCTACCACCACCAATTTCACCCTCCAAGGCCCAGGCTTTAAAGGAGTTAGCTACAGATTTTATTGCTCCATCCCTGCACTCCTCTTGCTCCAAAGCCCCTCAAATTCCCTGCTCCATCAGCCCACACACACAGAGACCTCCCCTACACTGACACAGGCCCTTCACTCTGAGGCCTACTCTTCTCTAATGAGTTCTATTTTTGAAGCCATGGAACTAGACCCCACCCCTATACCGCTCCTCCTCCCTTCACCCACTTTCCAACCTCTCCCTTCTGACCATTGCACCTCCTCCTCCACCTCGGTTGTCCCCCTCTACTATGCCCACCTCTCCCACACCTGCATCCATTACCCAAATCCTTACCTACCTCCAATCCATCCAAGCCCAACTTCAAATCAACACAGACAATCAGTCTGTAACCATGGAACTGCTCCATACCTTAGCTTCCACATCCCAAACAACCACCATTACCCCTGTACCTATTTTTTCTTCCCAGGCCACCCAAACGGATCTAGAGGTAATATTGGTTGATCTGCCCACCCCCACCACTACTACCCAGGCAGCACATACTCAAACTGAAGCTCCTTTGATTCCATCCCCTCCACCACTCCCCATTTTCTCTGAGCACGCCACTCAGACAGACCCTGCTGTCCCCTTTCTAGCCACTTCTCCCCCCCCTACCACAGCTGGGCCACCTTTAGTCCCCTACCATTCCATTCCCCTCCCCCGATATGCCACCCTCATCAAAGCCATGGAAAATAACCCTTATATCCGCAGAGATGTTCAAAAGGGGCTAGCTGATTTGCAAGCTTACATCCGCACCCCCTATGAAAACCAAATCAGGAAGTTAGAGATTTTTATGAAATTTGAAAGAGATAAAATGTGGGACTCTTTGGGTCAAACATTTCAGTGGTGAGTAAGCGGCCACAAAGGTGTCCATGTTGCAAGAAATTGAAGACCACTAGCCTCACCAAACACCTTGGCCTCATCGGAAAGATCAAATCGAGGAGTATCTTGAGCTACAAAACACCATTCCAGAAAGCTCAATCAAGTTCGGACTCCAAGGACTCTAGCTCGATTCGATAGTGACTCGATTCGAGCCACACTGAACCAACCTATGATCTGATTTTGACCCCAGTTATTAGCTCTCCTTGTACTTTTTGTGTTTTACAGTTGTAATAGAAAATTCTGTTTTGTGTATACTCATGCATTTTTTCTTCTTCTTGCCATTATTACTTTTGTTGTTTTCTTTCTTATATTTTTCCTCTATTTTGGACCGATGTGGACCCTGCTTCCCTTTGGTTTGGGGGTATGGCGTATGCCAATAAAATAAGTAAGTTAATGCTTCTGCGACTTATGATCGATAAAACTTTTGAAAATGAAGTCATTTCACACTGTTGTTTTGAAAAATGAGGAAGTTAAAACTTTTAAAATGAATTTCTAGTGTAATTCTAAAGACTTTCATGAAGTAAATGTCGGAAATTTCCAAAAGAAAATTGATGTTTTAGTAAACCTACAATGAAGGAAAAGCGGTGAAAGATATACCTCAAGAAGTTGATATAAAACCACACCCGGTGAGGTTTGGGCAGAAATGTATTCTTTGGAGGTATGCTTTGGCAATCTTTTACGCTTTTAGGGACTATGTGAATCACTTACTTACACTAGAAGTTACACATATCCAAATTGAAATATTTTGATAGCACTCATGATATTAAAGACATGATGCAAGGCCTCCTTTTGAAAAGTTTGTACCTTACAAAGCCCCACCTTATAAAAACTACCCTTGGAACGCACCAGTTCAGCTCTATAAATCGATGAATCCTTTGAAATCCCACCCAATAAACCTCATCGGTTTCATTTAGCTAACCCTACAGAAGTGGAAGAAAGGGAAGAAAAGTGAGGAAGGAGAATTGGTAACAATTTAAATAGCAAAGAAGGGTAAAAGTTGAAGGCAATGATGAAACAACAGAGGGAGTATGGTATGCAGATGCTAATTCGAAAAGAAAAGAAAAATATTTGAGCAAAACAAAGAAAGAAGGCATTTTCATTGGAAGTTTGAAAAGAAAGAGAAAAAGATGGCCACTTTGGCTCGAAATTCAAAAGAAGAACATGAAACTATGTCAAGAAAAGTGGGTTTGCATATAACCTCTGACCTTGAAGACTTCTCAAATACTCGAACACCTTTCCAAACTTTTTAGAGATTTCACCCATCACCACAATCAAACCCAAGTAAAAGTCCTTATTGATCATTGATGGATTGGGCTATCACATGGAGATAAGAATTTGTGTAGTCTATGGTGAAAGGAGCAAAGTTGAATTTTTAACTAAAAGCAATGCCTATGCTCTCGCCATATCCTATTTGAGGATCAGTAATTGCTCTTGAAATTTGTGAAATAGTATAACCTTCTCATTTGTTTTTGAGTGAAAATCCTGGTGAGAATTGGGTTTGAAATCAACTGATTAGGGCAACATCGGATTCCTAAATCAAAGGTTAACTGCTCAGAATTTTTCCCGTAAATGGCCCCCGACATAAATCGATCGAGTAGTAACAAGAATTATGCAGAATTTTAGTTTTAAAACCGATAGTTTTCTAAAAACCTTCTTACAAAATAACGATGCAGTGTGAATAATCAATTGAGGGAAGTGGTACGTAATCATCTTAATTAACTTATTGAAGAAGTTTGTGGGTACCTTCTTGAAAACCCTCAGAGACTTCACTCCTCCACTAGGGATCACCTAGGGTTTAAAAGGCTTGTTGCATAGGCTAAATGCAACTGCTCCTACAAAAGTGGCTCTTTACTTTGTTTTTTATTATTCTTTTCTTTGCTCAGGACTAGCAAAGCTTAGGTTTGGGTGTGTTGACAAGTGAAAATACCATTTTCACCCCTAAACTTAAGTCTTGATAGACCTTTGAGAGAACTAAATAAGTGTTTTAGGTGCCTATGTTGCAGCCTAACAATAAAGACAGCTTAACCATAAAAGCAAACAAAAGTGCCAAAAAGATGACAATCCATGTCAGTCCAAAGGAAGGAAGTGAAGAAACAACCTCATCAGCTGTGGAAAAGTCTAAAAGGAAGAGGTAAAGACCTGTAAGAGAAGCAGGGAACAATTCGAACAGAGAAATGCAATACAAAGTTCTTTTCGCAAAGAACCTGCACTTTTCGTAAAGAACCTGGAACTCTGTGAAAAGGACTAAAACTCCAGGCATAGTTTTTGAAGAGCATCTGAACTCTTCGAAGAGAAGATTGAACTTTGGGAAAAGGAGAAAACACAATTCGAAGAGAAGATTGAACTTTGCGAAAAGGAGAAAGCACAATTCGAAGAGAGATTGAACATTGCGAAAAGAGCTTCAGAAGTCACAGAACTTTGCGAAAAGGCCCCTAAGCTCTGCGAAAAGGTATTCTGGAGATTCGCAGTTTTAATAAAGGCAATTCAGTAATCTGTTGCATGAGTCCCAATGCGTTTTAAAACCTAGGGACATTCCAGAGGGATCTAAGCATAAAGCAATGGAATATTCCACCCCACGTGAGCACCTAGAGAGGGAATAACTTGGCGGGAACTTTTAGAAACTCTAACAAACTTTCAAAATGCATAACAGAATTGATGCCTTTTTCACCTGATTGGCTGAAACAGATCGAGGATTTCTAATTGGCCAGAACAGATCTCGATCCCTGTGCTCAACTACCATTGATCAATACAGATCTGAGAACCTTTGATTGGTTGATACACATCTGAGCAGGACCTGGGGAAAGCTATAAATAGACGAAGCATTTGCCCAATTGGGGTATCCAGATTTTGAGTTTCATTCCTATTCCCCCATTTCCAAACCAGATAGTTTGTCTGAAATCCCTGTAATAGCTTCACTTTGACTTGCAATTGAGAGCTGTGAGACATTTCTGTAATTCAAAAGAGAGTTGTATTCAAGACTATAAATCTGAGAGCTGTTTAAGCTGCGCTCTGTAATTGTAACGATGGATTTGAAAAGGTTGCTGTAAACCATATTTTCTCAATTGGACTCATGTTAAGGGTTCCCTCTGATCTCCTTATTGCATTAGACTCCTTTAGATTTACTATTTTTCATGCAATTTCCCTTGATTCATTAATCCAGTGAGAATTAGTGTTGGTAACCTAATCTCTCACGGCATTTGTAGTGATGCTTCTTGTTCTAAACTAAGGCTTTGGATTAAAGACTGTTGGATGGTTTGTGGCCATTAAAGTGGACAGACCATAGCCATAAGCTTAAACCTAATCCTTAAATTAGATTTATTTCTCTTACATCTGCGCTTGTAGCCAGATAAAGATTGGAACACCTCTGCTGAGCTGCAGTTATTCTCATTAGATTTCAAAGACCAAATCAGATTTAGATATTACTTCTCCATCTTTGTTTCAATCACTCCCCCAACTCGGATCTGGATCATTTAGTTTAAAATTTTCTTTGTTTTTAGTTTGTTAAACGTGACAAATTCAAACCTCTCATCTTATCAGCTTTCTAGATAGGATAAGAAGCCAGATCTGGTAGCTCAGATCTGGAGGTTTATCTTACATTTTAAACAAATTCTCTGTAGACGATCTTTCACTCACTTACTTTTAAAACTTGCTACAATTGGCCCTGATCTTGCAGGCTAATTCTCTTCTAACTGTGCTGATATTTCCTTATTTGTTCATGTAGTCTATAGCCACTATAATTTAGCAGCTATAAATCTGTTTTTCAAAACTCACATAAATCAAGCACACTAAGAAGATACCAACACCATCCAATGCCGGAAATCCTTGATTGTTAAGATATCTTCTCTTTAATTCCCAGGGATCAGATATCCATTGTTGATCTTCTGGTTCAATTACCAGAATGGTGGAAAATATATCCTTTTGAATATAAGAAATCTCTTTTGTTTCAATCTTCTCTTTATTGAGAGAAGTTTTCTCTTTTTTGGGAACAGTTTTCTCTTTATTGAGAGAAATATCTTTTTTAGCAGAGTCCTTAAATTGAAAGCCTCCTTTTGTTTGATATCGGTTACTTTGGATAATTGTCCAAAGAGCATGATCATCTATGGATTCTTGAGTTGAAGATAAGGGGATATTGCCCCTTTCTTTGCCTTTTCCTCCTGAGGAGGATGCTGCCATTAAGAAATGCCCTGCAAAAATTCTCTAGTTAGAAAATCAGGGAGAGAATTTGTTTCTCCTTATATATATTCAATTTGAAAATCAAAGGAGGATAGTTCAGCTTGCCATCTAGCAAAGATTTGTTTTGATGCATGATTTTTGACATCTTTTTGTAAAACGGATTTTGCTGAACTACAGTCTATTCTAAGTAAGAAGGACTGATTAAGCAAATCATCCTGAAATTTTTGAATACATTTAATAATGGCGAGAACTTCTTTTTTGATAGTTGAATAGTTAGTTTGGGCATCTTTCCAAACACCAGAATGTATCTGATTAATTCTTCCTTCTGTTTTGAAGGGTTGAGTTGTTTCAAAATTCCTCCATAGCCTAGTTGGGAGGCATCTGTCTCAACTATCTTAAACCAAAGTGGGTTGGCTAAAGAAAGACAGGGAATTTGTTTGACTTTTAATTTTATTTGTCGAACCGCTTTGGTATGGTCATCGGTCCATGGAGATGGATTCTTTTGAAGTCGTGATTGTAATATTTTTGCATCATATGCCAGGTTAGGAATAAAATTTGCAACATAATTCAGACTGCCCAAAAATCTTTGTAATTGGGTTTTGTCCAGAATTACATTAGGAAATTTTGAGGCCAATTCAATACTTCTGTCAATTGGGATAATTTGACCTTGGTGAATATTATGACCAAGAAATCGAATATATGTTTGAAATAACTTGATTTTAGGAGCAGAAACGACTAATCCATTTTTGTGGATAATGTCTTTGAAAATTTTTAAATGTTTAAAATGCTGGTCAATAGATTTTGAAAAGATAAGTATGTCATCAATATAAACGATAGAAAATTCGGTATATGGGGTGAATATATCATTCATAATATTCTGAAATTCAGAAGGAGCATTTTTAAGGCCAAATGGCATAACATTCCATTTAAAGTGTCCAAAAGGAACAGTAAAAGCAGTTTTATACCTGTCAGTCTCGGCCACCTGAATTTGCCAATACCCTGATTTGAGATCAAATTTGGAAAAAATAGTGGCTAAATGTAAACGATCCAGCAAATCCTTTTTGTTAGGAATAGGAAAACGAATCCATTGGAGGCAATCATTTAATGGTTTATAATTGATCACTAGTCGAGGAGTTCCTCGTTCTCGTTCAGCATTTTTATTCACATAAAAAGCTGTACAACTCCATGGGGAGTGACTGGGACGAATAAGTTGTTTGTGCAATAAACTGGTAATTTCAGTTTTGCATAATTCCAAATAAGCAAGTTTCATTTGACTTGGTCTTGCTTTAGTTGGGATATGTCGTTCATTGAAATCAGGATTATATGGAAGACAAATAATATGTTTCTTACGATCCCAAAAAGCATTTGGTATATCACTACAGATTTCATTGTGGTAAGATTTCAAAAGTTGAGAAATCTTGGTTTGGATTGGAGGGGATTCCAATTGTTTTTCTAAAGATAAAAATTTGACTTCTTGTTGTAAGAAGTTAATTTTCTTTTCTTTGAAAAATAAATTAGATTCCATAGAATTGATAACTTTTTGTTGTGATGGAGTTACAAATTGAAATAAGAGATTATGTCCATGATATTGGGCATAAATACCATTTTCATCTACCTTGGTTAAGGGGAAAATTGAGGTGAGAAAAGGAGTACCAAGAATAACTATTTGAGTTAAATCTTTGATAAGTATAAAATTGGCTGGAATACATACTCCATTATTACAAATTGAGACATAATTTAATTTATATTTAATTTGCATTTTGTAACCACTAGCATTATTAAGGGTTTGAGTGGTTTTATCAAAATATTGGGTAGGAACCAATCCTTCCTGTATACAATTTAAATCAGCTCCACTATCAATTAGAGCAACAACATCTTTGATAGTGAATTCTTGATTGATTACCAAAGTAATTTGAATATACCATTTTTGAGCTGTTACTTGGCTCATGACATTGATTTAATTATGTTGTTGAATTGGTGGTTGAGTAGCAAGAGATTTCTTTTGCTTACTCATCTCAATTTTTAATGAATTAATTTCATATTTAAGGTCACTAATTGTAAGAGGTCTAGGTATAGACTTATTATTTGAGTATTGAGGTTGAGATTCTTTTATTGGATTAGTAGTTTTGTGTGCTAATTCCAATAAAGATGGTTGATTATTTGTAGGAATAGTGGTTCCAGAATTTTGACAATTTATTATTGACTAACCAAAAGATTGAGAAAATTCTGATTTTATCTGAATAAGTTTTGGGTCTTTGTCATAAAGTTGGTCTGGTTTTTTCTTGACCTTACACCTGTTGGCATAATGACCAAACCTTAAACATTTATAACATTGAATATGTTCTTGTGATTTTGATTTTGATTTAGATTTCTTTGATGAAGAAGACTCAAACATTTTTTGAGTTTTCTGTTTATAAAAACTTGGAGGATAAGATTTGGATTTAGGATTTTCTATTTTTTGAGTTAAAACATTTATCTGAAAATTTGTTTGTTTTATTTGTTTCTTATATGACAATGATTTTAATCGGGATTTTAATTGATGAAGAAATTCTTGTTGGGGATTAGTATATTGTGTTAAGGAAGTATTTGCTTTTTCAACAGGTTTGATGAAGGCAGTGGCTTCCGAATTTCCTGTTGAATTAGATTGAATGAGATTAAGAGCAGTAACAGAAGGATGAACCGATTGAATGATTGAATCATCAAGTTTCTGCCATTCTTTTTGAAAATCCTCAAGGAGAAATATTCTCCTTTCTTCTTGATTCATTTCAAGATATTTTGTTGCTTTAAACCAAGTCACAAATGGAATTACTTGATAAAAAGTTTCAATATATTGATAAAATTGTTCTTTGAATTCTTGCAATTTTGATGCAGAAATTTTTTTAAAATACCATTCACGGAATGGTGCATATTTATCTTGCTGAAATTCAGCATTAATTTCTTGTCTATTAATAACAAAGTTTTCTGGTTTTATAAAAGCCATAAAAACTTTATTAATGAATTGAGAAATTCATCTCGCTAGCAGTAGGAGATTCCCTCTGCTGTTGGGTATATATCCCATGAGGAATCTGTTGTTCAGAAACTTGGATTCCTTCAAGATTAGGTTGATTAAATTCAGAAGGAACAAATGAGTTAGCTTCTGAATAAGATGATCGAGCAGTCGAGGGTATAGAAACTCTATAAGGACCTCGAGACCTCGAATCAGAATAAGAAATCCTATAAGAAGTTCTGTGAGATGTAGATCTATCAAATTTTAAAATTACATCTCCCTGGGTATTTTGAACAATTTGTTCAATTTTTTGGTTTAAAATTGGTTTAGGAGAGACAGCTTGAGGTATACGCCAAGCATCAGGAAAAGTAATATTTTTCCATTCACATAGTTTTTGTGTAGCAACATTAGTGGTTGCACTATTAGTCTCAATTAAGATTGTTCTTCCTGGTTCATTTTGATAATTAATTTTAGGAACCAGAGAAGTCATCACCTTATAATGAAGGCGATAGATCAGAGCAATGGTCTCTGATCCAGGCATAAAGTTGTATCCCTCAGTTTCGAGATTAAGGGTACAAGCATGTAAAATATTTTTATCTGTTAAAGATAAAGTTAAATTTGGGAAAACATTGTAGTATATTGGACCAAGGCATATGCTGGTCTCAATAGCGGCCATCAGAGAGGATCACCAATCAAGGCATCTAGCATCTCTGAGAGTGCTAAGTATACTAGTATTTTCCAGACCCAATAAGGTCAAAGGTTTGAAGGCAACTTGAATACATCCTAGATGTAGAAAGTTGAATTTGTGAAGGTCGTGCAGAAGATCTTCATTTGAAAGTAATTGAAAACCTTCATTTTGACTTTCTTCATTTATACTGAGAGTTTGCTCAGTAGTTTGGATTGACATGTCGGTGGTCCAATCTTTCCATCCATATTGATAAATTGTTTTAGGATTGATGGAAGGAATTGTCCATCGGTTTAATTGATTTTGTTAGTCATCGATTTTAGACCATTTGTCTAATTGTTTATTTTTAATTGATTTTTTTATTGAAAAGTAGAAAAGAGATATTTACAAATTTATTTTTTATTTTATTTTATTTTTTTTTTTTTTTTTACGTAAAATAGTAAAAAAAAGAAAGGGTAAAAGACCTTTTGGTAAAACCAATAAGACTGTAATTACATATGGGAATAGTAATGTTGGAAAAGTTTTATTATAGTGAATAGTGATTCGAAATACTATTCATTAGCATAGTAAATTACTATTTACCTTCTTCTCCATAAATTTCTATGGACTTCTTACAGAAATTCCTTTAGATTTACTACTAGATTGTTGTTGCAAAACTGCGTCCATCTACGATAACTTTTACGGGAAATCAACCGGCAACAACGCAATCCCTGCTACAATACCATGAAGTCATCCCAACGCGACTTCCCACGCTACCACAGCATAGTAGTAAATCTAAACAGACCATTATAAGTTATCCATAAAAACCGCTGAAGAAGACGATGAATAGTAGTTCATACGCCCATGACTAGCCACCCTAATTACGACTCACTACCTCTCAAGATTCCAACACTAGCCACCCGCCATATGTAATTACCACGGGCTTAGCCGGACATGGCTCTGATACCAAACTCAGAGGAAGGGGAAGACGTGGTTGCGGAAGAGAAGAGGAGCTAAATAAAGATAACTTTTATTGCATAAACAAAAGCCTAATAAAATAAGATACAATTACAAACTCTGACAGGCCAACCAATTGAAGCCACCCCTCTTGCTACAGCACCCCCTGAGGCCCCACCTTCCACACACCCCGGGCCATCTTCCTCCACTCCCCCTGCTCCTACATCTACATCTCCTCCTCCTCCACCTCCTCCACCACCCCCTCCTCCACCTCCTATGCAAGAACCTCCACCGCCTCCTGCTCCAGTGCCTCCCACAGCCAAATCTCTTGCACCCAAGAGAAAACAGGCTCCTCCCAAGAAACCTTCTCCCTCCAAAAGAACCACTGCTGTCCAAAAAGGAAAAAAGCCCGCACCACCATCCCCACCCCCAAAGGCCACCAGAGCTTCTGCTCAGGATGACCCCCATAGTCGATTGCTTTCAAAAGATGAACGCAGACAGGCTACTGCAACCCTTGGATTGGACCCCACTATTCTCTTTCCCTCTGATTTAGATTCTGACTCTGTCCCACCTATGCATCCAAGTGCTAAATATCCTGTTGCTCCTCCTTTTGACCCTGCTGAGCAAACTTATCCTCAAAGAAGGAAAGTTACAGCTAAGAGGACTACTCACACAGCTGCCTCTATCAAAATTGGAAAAGAACAATCTGCCCAGTCTGAGAAGGCCCCACCACTAAAAGATAAAGGCAAGAGCCCGCTTGTCCCTCTTGAGCCAGAAAAAGCTAAATCTCCTCTTATTCCCCCTCAGACTCAGCAACGGCCAGCCTCCAAAGGGAAGGGCTCAAAAGGGAAGAGTCCCAAAGGCAAAAGTCCTATCAAATCACCGGAGCAAACCACAGACAAATCTTCAGTGATCCCTCTTGCACCAAAGACCCGAAAAATGAGGGTCAGGGCACCAACCATGCCCAAAACTGATGCCCAACGAAAGGAAGAGCGGGCACGAAAGAAGAAAGAGGAAGAGGCTCTCCTTCAAGAGCATGCAAAGAGGATGGGTTGGGACCGGTTTTGATTCAAGCTCCGATTAGCTTGTACCTAGGATTTTTGCCGTTTCTGCATTTTCTTTTTCTCCTTTTTTCTTTCATTTTGTACCTTTCTCTTATATAATAGATCTTCTCCTTTTGTCATTACTATTTTCCCTTGTCTCTTGTCTGTTTGTTCCATGTTATGGCTTTTTATTATGCCCTTAATAAATTTGTTGCACACCCACCTTTGAACCAGTGAGGACACTGCTCCTCATAGGTTTGGGGGTGTGGCAGGCAGATCCTGCCAATGGAATAGTTAACCTAAGTGCAGCAAAACATTGTGAGTAAGATGGAAATGGAACCATGTTCACTAAAGAATAAGAAAAATAATGAAATTTAAAATGTTTTCCAGACTTTAGACAGTATAAACTTTTAAAATTTCACATTTCCATGATGAGATCACCAAGGAAACTCACTTGTATCAACACTTAGTGAATCATTAGAGAGAGAAAAAGGTAAGGGCATACTTAAGAATTCAAAGGAAGACCATAACCAGTGAGATTTGGGCCTATACAAAATCTTTTTCTTTGAGGAGTAACTAAGGCAATTTCTTCTAGCTCTAAGGACTGGCTGAGTCACTGTGCCCATTAGAAGTTAGGAAACTCCAGGTTGAAACAACTGACAGCACTCATGAGACTTAGGAAAGGATCAAGGCCTTCTCTTGGACAGTTTGAGCCTAAACAGACAAACCTTAAAGCAACTGCCCTTGTCCATACCCCCTTTGAGCTTTAAATCCAAATTTCTTCAAAAATACACCTGAGTACTTGCACCTGAACCTATGTATCTAATTTAACCTTACCCTCACTCTGAGAATTCAAAAGGTAAAGGAACAAGAGTTGAAGATGGACTAGCTGTGGTCAACATTAGCTGAAGAAAGAAGAAGTACCTCAAATTCTGGCAGTATGGTAACTGAGAAAATGGTGGCATTTCAGAAAAGCAAAAACAAAATAAAAAGAAGAAAGACGCATCAGAAAGAAACAAAAACAATAATGAAGAGGAGTAAGAGAGGAGTCAAGAGGGAACTTTCATTGGGAAAATCGAAATCAAGAAGAGAAATTGATCACTTCAAATCTGAAAACCTCAAAGAAGATGAAAGGAGCTGAATTAAAGAAGGTGAAGTCATGAATCACCTCCTTCACCTACTGATTTCTCAATTTTGAACCCCTTTTCAACCTTCCATTCTTTTTTAACCCCACTCCATAAGCCACATTACAGCCCAGTTAAAGCCCTTGTGATCCAAAGTTGAGTGAGCTGTCATGTGGAGATAAAGAGTTATCCAATCTATGGTGAGGATCTGTCAATGATGCCAGAACTTCAGAGCTATGCCTATGCTCATGCTTACAGACCCATTTGGGGGATGTAACTGCTCTTGGGCTTGACCTCCTTCACCTACTGATTTCTCAATTTTGAACCCCTTTTCAACCTTCCATTCTTTTTTAACCCCACTCCATAAGCCACATTACAGCCCAGTTAAAGCCCTTGTGATCCAAAGTTGAGTGAGCTGTCATGTGGAGATAAAGAGTTATCCAATCTATGGTGAGGATCTGTCAATGATGCCAGAACTTCAGAGCTATGCCTATGCTCATGCTTACAGACCCATTTGGGGGATGTAACTGCTCTTGGGCTTGAGAGAAAATGAAACCCTCAATAGTGCTTTATGAGAGTATGCCCTGGAGAGTTTTGGGTCTGATCTTGAATGCATTAAGTATGATCTACAACCTAATTTTTGATCCAGTGATGAGCTCAGTGCTAACACACATGTAAATTATTCTTTGGTGTAAATTGATTGGAAATGTCGTGCTTTCATGAGAAGCTTATACTGTTTAAATTTCTGTGCAGCCAATGTGTTTGAATTTCTTATATTTTTATTGATTCAAGGGTGAACTCACTCTGTTTCTTGACTGCTCACTTGATAATAATGCACTTTTGTTAACTGTCTCATTGAGAAGTTTATGGGTGTCTTCACTGAAAACCCTCAGGAGACTTCACTCCTCCACTAGGGATCACGTAGGGGTTTAAAAGGCTTGGTACATATGCTAAATGTATCTGTGCTCCCTACGAAAGTGGCATTTAAATTCTGTAGTTATTTTAATGTAGCTTTGCTAAGGGACTAGCAAAGATTAGGTTTGGGGGTGTGTTAAGACCTGAAAAGTACCACTTTTCACCCCTTAACTTAGCCTTTGATTAGGCCCTTAGCCATCTAATAAAGGTTTGTTAAGTGTTTTCTATAGATAATAAACAGCAGTGCGATAAGGCCATAAATCCTGTTAAGGAGCCCATGATTGGCACCAGAAATCCCTCAGAAGAATGAGCCATGAATCCAGACCTGAGGCAAGCCTCGTGCAACTGACAAAGCTCCAGAGGATTCAGAAAACTATGCTTCGCGCAGTCCTCACGAGCTTCCTAAGACTTCACAACAAGTCCTTGCGCAGTTCACTCAGAACAGCTGAGGAGAGAGAGCTTCAGAATCCTGCCTCGCGCAGCTGTCGTGCAGTAGCTGTGAGATGCAAATGTCAAGAGAACCTGTCGCACAGTTCAGAAATGCCTCAAAGCTATCACGAAGATCTATCAAGAAAAGAAGCTATCGCCCGGTTAAGGAAGAAAGCAGCCTCGCGAAGTGAAATGGTATGCTTGCGCAGTTCTCGCGCTATTCACAAGTAACAATCCAACCGCGCGAAGCCCAATCCAGCGAGAGCTTAACTATCTACCTCGCGATTGCTCAAAGCATTAAGAAGCTGCAACCCCACGACGTCTGAAGTTCTAATGTTAAACTCAACCAAGCGAAGAATAGAGCTACCACGCGACAAGTCTGGGAATCGACTGCAACCTGGCGAAGCTCTAAACTCCAACTTCCATCATTCTGTAGAGGACATTCTGGAGATTTCTAGCGATTAGGGCATGCACTCCCATGCTCAAATCTTCGTCCACGCACCTCGAGGCATCCAAGGATCATTAATAGGCCACGTGGCATCGCTAAAATTAGGGTTTCCTAACCCTAATGTGCCGCCACACCCACTGCTATATAAACCTAAGCCTGGTTTAGGTTTAGAAGCCGGAAGAGTTCAATTTTTGCTCTATTTTTAGCATTGTAGTCTTGTTTTTCTGTAGCTGTAAGTAGTTTTCCTTTTTCTTCTTCTTCTCTCCATGGCCTAGAACTTGCTGGCCATGCCTTTGTATGCTTATTAAGTTTAGATTAATGGAATTTGTGATTGGGTGTTGCACTTTTATGGGATTTATGTGTTTGTCAGTTGCTTTGTGCAAGGCTCCTGCCTTGTGATCCGCCATTGCTTTGGCTGTGATTCAAAGCAATGGAGGACTGATTCTAAGGTCCCATTCAGATCCAAGTGACCTATGTTTCTGGGCTATCATGGTCCTATACAACCTTAGCCCACCAAAGGACCCACGAGATCTGAAATCCCCATGGAAGCCTGAGCTGGTAGCCTTGTGACCGTGGTGGTGGTAGCAATATTCTTGTTTTATTTTGGGCTCCATGAAGAGGATAGCCTCTGGGATAGTCTGTGACAATTTAAGTTGGCAGGTTATAGCCTTAGGGTGAATCTAATCCGTCGATCCAAAATGGATCCTTCTTCTCCGAGCCTGAGCTTGTAGCCTGGTAGGAGATTATACAGAGGCAGACTCCCCTATATTAGTATAGACCCGCCATCAGATGTTAGATCTAATATGGGTATGGAGATTGTAGGCTTGTGACTGGACCATTGTAGTCCCACTCAAGCAATTGACAGCTAGATCTAAGGTGGTACTCAATCTCTTGTTGGTTCTATGTGTCTAGGCTATCATGGTCCTTTACAGCCTTAGCCCCACACATAGAGCTTTAGAGGTTGAGGTTCCCTATGGATTCCTGAGCTTGTAGCCTGGATGAAGTAGTGCCTACAATGATTAACTTGTTTTGACCCATCTCTGGATTGTGGTTCCCCTATGGGATAGTCTGTGACCATTTAAGTGGACAAGTTATAACCTTAAGGGATTGGATCATGGCACAGGGATGAGTTAAATTCTTTCTCCTCTTTGGTGATAATGTAGCCATTGGACAAGATTTCTATACCAGCAGATCTGGATCTGAGTCATAAATTCCAGCAGATCTGAACCCAATAGCATACTTCTCACCCTTTTTATATTTATTTTCCCTCACTCCATCCATCTCCTCAACCCTTTTCTGTAGTTAGTTCATTAGGCTACCTTATGATACTTAGAATAAGCGACCCTAAACTCCCCTCCTTTTAGGACTGCCAGATCTGTAGTCAGATCTGGAGGGACTACTATTGATGGCCCCCTTGGAGTTGTAGATCACCTTTCCCTGTGGGACAAACTCTTACTTATCAAAACTTGCTACAAATGGACCCTGTATCTTGCAGGTCTAGGATTTCTCAGTTGTGCTGATTCCATCCCCTCTTTTACTTTGATTTTAAATTGCTTTTACCACCAATAAATAAAGTAAGCACATTGGAGATCGCAACACTAAGCCACAAGTCCAAGTGCAGAGAAGAATAATCCATCTCATATCTGTGACCAAGTTTGCCCTAGGGCTATAGTCTGTTCACTCTAATGGTCATAGGCTATCCACAGAGGCTCCCTTACCCACAAATACTAAGAATAGAACAAGAAAATAGGTTACTGCCACCATGTTCCCAGGGCATCACACTCAAGCTTCCATGGGCCTTTCAATAAGCTCAAATCCTAAATGTATGCTATAGCCTGAACAGAACTACAGACAAATAGGAAAATAAGAGACTGAGTAAGAATTCAAAGAAAGATTCCAATGGTCTGGTGTTATTAACAATGAAATCCCTCAAGGCAGCAGCCTTGTGCACAAGAGCTCAACACCAAATCCCAATGTTTACTGAACTATTACAAAACTTAAATAAAACTATACATAAATGCTATACAAAGGTTTAGCCAGCAAGTGCTGAGCTAAGAGAGAAGAAAAAATAGAAAAGGGAAAAGAAAACTAAACCCTAAATGAGCACAGGAAACCCTAGCTCAGATCTCAGGCTATTCTTGGATTGAAACCCTAATCCTAGGTGATCACAAGCTAACCGTGGATAATTTACAAAAAAGGAGGATGTTCTATTTATAAGCAATCCTTGAACTTTGGAGTTCCCTAGAAGCAAGGGTGAGGATGTGGAGTTGATTAATGGCCCATCTGCAATCCTTGGCTGCCTTAGGATGAGTGGAATAGATGGGCACCTCGGGAGGTGTGCCCTAATTGAAGTGAAATCTCAAAACTATCCCTGAACATTGAAATAGGTGGTTGAGAAGTTGGAATCCTGAGCTTCACACAACAAATTTTAGTGCAGAAGCAAATTCGCGGGGATGGATTTGCTGTGAAGGGAGCTCGCGAGGCTCTACTCTGCTATAAATGGTGCATCTCGCGTGGCTGCAGATTCAGGTGATACAGCTCGCTGGGTTCTCGCTAAGCTGTCGCAAGGCTCAAAGGCGTTCTGAAGAGACACGCGAGGTTCAACGTTGTGTGCAGCTTTTGCTGCTCATGAGGTTAGATTTGACTCATGAGGTCACAACGTAAGAGGCTCACGACGCGATTTCCTGCGATGCTGTCTGCGCGAGAACTGCACGAGCGCCTCAGAATATGACAATTCTAAACCGCGCGAGGACTGTGTGAGGTTCACTTCTGAAGCCCCTTCCGCCGTTGATCTATGCGAGGTATGTGTGTGTGATTTAAGTGGTGCAGGCTTGTGAACTTCGCGACAACTGCGCGAGGCATTCTCTGAATAAATTAATCCTCACGACAACTGCGTGATGGTTCATTTCTAGTCCTCTACTGTTGTGCAGTGCCTGTTGTAGCCATGTTCTTTATCTTGGTCCACTTTCCTCTCTTCTGTGGAACTTCTGGGGCCTTCTTAATCCTGCAATATGGCACACATGGTGTGATCAACCATGGTGCATCCTCTGATCTTCACTTAGCTCAACAACTTAGCATGAAATTCATTCTTATTGGCTTAAAAAGATGAATTGTAGCATTAAGTTCTTATTTCCTATTTTCTACAAAAATACAACTAAAAACACATTATTAATATGCTCAAAGGTCTATCAAAGGCTAGGTTGGGGGGTAAAAAATAGTATTTTTCAGTTCTCAACACATCCCCAAACCTAATCTTTCCTAGTCCTCGAGCAAAGGCAAAATTAAGAATAATAGAAAATGCCACTTTCGTAGGGAGCACAGATGCATTTAGCATATGCACCAAGCCTTTTAAACCCCTAGGTGATCCCTAGCGGAGGAGTGAAGTCTCCTGAGGGGTTTCAGTGAAGATACCCATAAACTTCACCATTAAAACATTTAAAAATAATGTAGTCAATGATAAAACAAATTTAAATAAATAAAGCTTCATTCCGCACCCATTCTTTAAAATTCAGATAAAATTACAGTCATAAAGTAGCCATTGAACACTCAAAATTAGTAGGTGCTTACTTCACCACCAATCATTTTACATCAGAAATTCAATATGCATAAATCAGTACCAAGCTTACTTTAAATTTAAAAATTAAGTTGGATACAACCCCAATGAAGTTAAAATTCAGACCCAATTCTCACTAAGGCTATCTCTCAATCATTGAAAATCTAAGGGTGTTCACATTCAAAGTAGTTCAAGAGCAATTACAGACCCTAAAAGGGCCTGCAAGCATGAGCATAGGCAAAACTTCTAATTTCTGACATCCTCATGACTTTTCATCATCGATTGGACACTTCCTCATCTCCACATGACACCTCATTTCACTTAGGGTCAACAAGGTCTTTCGATGGGTTGTAATGTGGCTTATGGGTGAGGTTTATATAGAATAAAAGGATAGAATGGATTAAAATTGAGAAATCAACAAGGTAGGAGGTGATTCATGACTTCACCACCTTCATTTCAGCACTATATCGTCTTTCTTGACATTTTTCATATTCAAAGTGGCCAGCTTCTTCTCTTCTTTTCAGTTTTCAGATGAAGTACTTTTCTTGACTTCTTTTATTTTTTTATTTTTTTTTCTTTTCTTTTATATATATTTTTTTACATTTTGGTACTGGTTTGCCACACATAACCATTGCTACATTACTAATTTTAGACTGCTTCTCTTCCACTTCCACCAAATGCTGGACCCAGCTCACCTATCTTCAACTTCTCCTTTACCTTCTGAATTCTTATAGTGAGGGACAGGTTCAACCAGGTTATGAGGTTAAGGTGCAAGTACTTCGGTGTTTGTTGAAGAAAAATAGGATTTTGAAGGCTCAAAGAGTGTATGCAAAAGGGCAGCAGTTTTAGAAGATTGGATTTTCAAGCTCAAACTGTCCAAATGAAGGCCTTGGATCATTTCCTTATTGTCATGAGTGTTGTCAATCAGTTTTGATTTGGAGGTGCCTAACTTCTGGTGAAAAGGTCTTGACTCAATCAGTCCTTAGAGCAGAAAAAATGCTAAAAAGAATCTTCAAAAGAAAATGATGGGCCCAAATCTCACTAGGTATGATCCTCAAATTAACCCATGGGGTGTATTTTCACCTTTTTCTCTCTTCTTAGGTTCACTAAGTACTAACTGAAAAATTTTCTGATGTTAGCTTCATGGTGGTGTAAAGATTTTAAAATTTTTAGTTTCAAAATGTCTGCAAAAACTTTTAATTTTCCACAAATTTCCTCATTCTAGCAAGTTAGGTGGGAATTAACTCTATTCATCTCAGTTTTCCTCACACTATTATACTAAAATTAATTATTCTAATGGCAGACCATCATGCCGCACCCCCAAACCTAAGTTAAACAATGTCCTCACTGTTTCATGCAAAATGTATAGGGGCAGTAGGGTTGGTAAAAGAAAATTAAACTAAATTACAGTAGAAAAGTAAAGAGAAAACTAAGCTAAAAGTGCAGAAAATTAAACTAAGAAAGAGAAAAAGAGAAAATATACAGAAAATGACAACTAAGAAAACAAAATAACTACACATAGTCCTAAAAACAGCAAGTAAATACAAAAACAGACACAAAACTAAACACCTAAAAAACAAAATCCTAAACAAAACTATCTAAAACTGATCTGAGTATGAATCTATATGATGGGAAAGAGATATCAACATGAATAGAACACATTTAAAAACAAGATTCATACAAAATCAGATCACACAAACAGTCTGGATAGGGTTCATGTATGATAGGAAATTAAAGCAGCCCATCTGGAACTCAGCTGAAATGGAAAGAACTATAATATAAAAATGAAAGGCCATAACTTTGCATCTGCATCAAACCTGGTGTCCTTCAAGCTTAGGAATTGCAGTTGCATGAGAGATATAGGGAGCAGGCAATCACAGACAGCAAAGGTGCCTAAAATGGCTGAGGGCAGCTGTCCAAGTGAAGTGGTGCACTCACCCTACTAAGAAACCTAAAATGAGTACTTTTTAGCACATAGGTGGGGGCCTCCTCAGTCCATACTTTAAAATTTTCAGAACACACCACATCCCAGATCTAGCAGTTTGGGTGAGGTGGATTCTACCGTCTCCACAAAAATAGCAACTGAGAAACAATCCTCATTTTCTTTATCATAGCCTTCCCCTTGGCAGAAGGAGGAGGCCCATTAAAAAAATTGAGGAAACGATAGATGAGGTACTGCTGGTCCTAATCAGCAAACACATCTTTTTTTTTTTTTTATTACAGTTGTACTTTATTCAAACATTACGAAGACACAAAAATTCTAAAACAAAAAATGAAGAAAAATTTCAAAAATTACACAAAAACTAAAGTCGGCATTTATTCAAACACTACGTCTACAAAGAATATAGCTCAACAAATACACAGATTACTATACTAGATCAAAACTCCCCGGCAACGGCGCCAAAAACTTGTTAGGGATTTTTAGATGCTTGCTGCTAAATTTATTTGAAAACAGTAATAAGAATGTGTTAGTAAAAATAAATCAAAGGTAGATTGAAAAACACAAAATAGCAAGTCCAAAAATACACAAAGACCTGCAACATACAAGGCATGTTGTAGCAAGTTTTGATAAGTAAGAGTTTGTCCCACAGGGAGTATTGATCTAAACTACAAGGGTTGTATAGTAGCCTCCAGATCTAACTGCAGATCTGGTAGTCCTAATGGAAGGGTGTTTAGGTGTCACTGAGCTATACTAAAAACTAGGAAAAGACAAGAATAAATTACAGCTAAAGAAAGGGATAAAGAAGGATGATGATGTGTGTTAAAATAAAAGTAAACGGGTGAGAAGTAAGCAGCTTAGGTTACAGGTTCATTTAGTTATGCAACTCAAATTTAGGGCTCTCTCTGCAGTAAGTCCCTGCTAAAGTGCTATTACTAACCTCAACAAGGTGGAAGTATCCAACTTAACCCATGCCATTTGGGGTGCTCTGAAGGCTATAGTCTATCCACTCAAATGGCCATAAACTATCCTATGAGTCTGTCAAATCCCATTGACCAAGCCAAAAGTTGCTAATCTAATCTAAAAGAGTAAGCTAATCAAACCTCATCCCATGAATCAAATCAGGCCATGAATACCATTGCATCTGCCAGGCTATAAGCTCCCCAGTTCTGCACACAGATCTGGCTGACATTCATAAGAGTTTCAACCCATAAAATCCTCTATATATTGTCAAGGCCAGCGGCACATTGATGCCCACACAAAGGACCAGCAAGAGGTTGAATAACGATTTAAGCACAACTGATCATTGCTACAAAAGGCCTATAATGACTCAGCCTCCCAGTCCATAATCACTACAGAGAAGCCAGATCTAACATCTGATGGTGGTCAAGTAAAACAGAGGGGAGTCTGTTCCTACACAATCTCTCACTACGCCACAAGTCTAAGTGCAGAGAAGAATAATCCATCTCAGATCTGTGACCAAGTTTGTCCTAGGGCTATAGTCTGTCCACTCTAATGGTCACAGGCTATCCACAGAGGCTCCCTTATCCACAAATGAGGCTCCCTTATCCACAAATACTAAGAACATAACATGAAAATTGCTGACTACCACCATGGTCCCAGGGAATCATGCTCAAGCTTCCATGGGCCTTTCAATAAGCTCAAATCCTAAATGTATGCTTATAGTTTGAACAAAACTATAGACAATTAGGAAAATAACAGACTGTGTAAGCATTCAAACAAAGATTCCATTGGTCCGATATTATTAACAATGAAATCCCTCAAGTCAGCAGCCTTGTGCACAACAACTCAACACTAAATCCCAATGTTTACTAAACTATTACAAAACTTAAATAAAACTATACATAAATGCTTACCAAATGATTAGCTAGCAAGTGTTGAGCTAAGAGAGAAGAAAAAATAGAAAAGGGAAAAGAAAACTAAACCCTAAACGAGCACAGAAAACCCTAGCTCAAATCTCAGGCTATTCTTGGATCGAAACCCTAATCCTAGGTGATCACAAGGTAACCCTGGATAATTTACAAAATAGGAGGATGTTCTATTTATAAGCAATCCTTGAACTTTGGTGTGCCCTAGAAGCAAGGGTGGGGATGTGGAGTTGATTAAGTGGCCCATCTGTGACCCTTGGCTACCTTAGGATGCGTGGAATAGATGGGCACCTTGGGAGGTGTGTCCTAATTGAAGTGAAATCCCAAAACTATCCCTGAACATTAAAGTAGGTGGCTAAGAAGTTGGAATCCTGAGTTTCGTGCAACAGATTTGAGTGCAGAAGCAGATTCGCGAGGATGGATTTGCTGTGAAGGGAACTCGGGAGGCTCTACTCTGCTATAAATGGTGCCTCTCGCATGCCTGCAACTTCAGGTGATGCAGCTCATTGGGTTCTCGCTAAGCTATTGTCAGGCTGAAATGCGTTCTGAAGAGACTCGCGAGGTTCAACGTTCTGTGCATCTTTTGCTGCTCGTGAGGCTAGATTTGACTTTGAAGCTCGTGAGGTCACTGCGCAAGAGGCTTACGACGTGATTTTGTGATGCTATCTGCACGGGAACTGTACGAGTGCCTAAGAATATGACAATTCTAAACCTTGCGAGGGCTACGCGAGGTCCACTTTTGAAGCCCCTTCCGTCGTTGATCTATGCGAGGTATGTGCGTGTGATTTAAGTGTTGCAGGCTTGTGAACTTCACTACAACTGCGTGAGGCATTCTCTACATAAATTGATCCTCACGATAACTGTGCAAGGGTTCATTTCTGGTCCTCTGCTATTGTGCAGTGCCTACTGCAGCCATCTTCTCTGTCTGGGTCCACCTTCCTCTCTTCTGTGGAACTTTTGGGCCTGCTTAGTCTTGCAATATGGCACACTTGGTGTGATCCACCATGGTGCATCCTCTGATCTTCACTCAGCTCAACAGCTTAGCATGAAATTCATTCTTATTGGCTTAAAAATATGGATTTTAGCATTAAGTTCTTATTTCTTATTTTCTATAAAAATACAACTAAAAACACATTATTAATATGCTCGAAGGTCAATCAAAGGCTCGGTTGAGGGTTGAAAAATGGTATTTTTCTATTCTCAATACAAGGCGATGGAGCGTACATGATGTGCTCCTCGTCCAGACGAGGAGATGTTGCAGTCATTGACGGACTTGGTCTTCCAGGCTAGGACCTTAGAGGAGGAGCTGAGGGTTCTGCTCGGAGAGACTTGGTGATCTTTGGTGAGTGCATTTGTCTGTGAGTTTTGTTTATTCCTATCTCTTATCATTTTTAGTTTAATAGTCTTATTTGGTTCCTGTTTGTCAAGCTGAGAAAGAGAGAGAGTTCGCCAGGCAAGCCGCATTGCTCGGGTCTTACCATAGTCAACAATAGGTTGATCGGGCAGTGGCGGCTAGCCTACACTCTGAGATTGATCGGCTGGTAAGTGCTTGTTTCATTTTTATTTTATTAATTGTTAGCATTTTGTTGATGTTCTCTGGTTTGATGTGTTTATTGATATTTATAGAGAGCGGAGCTGTCCGCTGCTGAGGCTTCTACTCCACCATCCGATCCGTCTTTAGTCGCCTCTTCTAGTCTGGAGGATCCAACGATGGCTCAGCTCTAGGCAGAGCGAGAGCATTGGGTAAGTATCTTTGCTCTTTTGAGTTATTTGACCTTGTGTTGTTTAATAGTTTTTTTATGTTACGCCACATCTTTCCAGCGTTTCCTTGCTAAGGATCTCCAGACGAGGGAGGCGACTATCGCTTCTCTCCATCCAGAGAGTCAGGTATATTTTGTTTGTGTAGTTTGTTTGGCTTTTATTTCTTTGCTAAACAATTTTATCTGACGAGTTTTATGTTTGTTTGGTTAGCATGGTTATTTTTCGTTCTTGATTTTGTAGCACCATTGTATCTCTGATATTCTTTCTTTGCTTCATGTAGCCACCTGTGTCTGAGGCTCCTTCAGCTAATCTGGCCACTACTGCCACCATAGAGCATCTTCTACAGGATCGCGCTCAGCTGGTATGTCTTAGTTGTCTATACTCTTTCTCTTGTTATGCATATACACTTCCTTAGCCTTTGACATGCACATGTATGAGAGCTGGAGTAGTGGCGTATGGAGACACAGCGCATTTTAGCTCACTAGGAGATTCATGAGATCCCTTCCGATGGCGCTGAGTGCCATCTCCAGGAGGTGACTATAGACTTGTTGGTCAAGCGGAGGATAGACAGCAGAGTTTGAGAGTGCCCAAGTCATGGCTCATGCGGAGATGCAGTCGACGGTAGATCTTTTGTAGCACGAGTTGGTGAGAGTTGGTGGGAGAGTGCGAGGGATGATCAATCACTTTCTAGGGTTGAGATCGAGGGCTAGTGGCTCACTGGTAGAGATTCGTCGAGAGGTTCGTGACCACATGAGGGCCTGTGCTCAGGCAGACTCGGCACTAGGGCCTATGCTTGGGTTTGGTCCTTTGCGTTCACATTCTCGATGGGCCTCCAACCAGGCGAGCGAGGGAAGTTCTGTTCCTAGGGCTTCTCCTAGTAGGGAGTGTTCTCCGACTTTCAGTGCTGGTATTGAGTTGTCAGGGGATCAGACCCCAGAACCGGGGGTTGAGGATATAGGAGATGGTAGTGAATGCCCTTTGCAAAGGCAGCGAAGGGAGTAGAGCATTTTTATTATTTTTCATTTTTTTTATCCATTGTATATACAGGGGTATGCCCCCGGTGATATGTAAAAGAAACTTTTGATATATATATAAAAGAAAAGAGATTTTGGTTTAGATGTACCTGGCTTCAGTTCATTTTCTTGTTACCTTGTGTCATCTTATTTTTGGTTCTGTCGCCTGTTATTGGGACTTAGATGCTCCTTGAGTTGACCCGGTAATAGTCGAAGGTTATCTTGTATCTACACATGAGGAGAAAGGCATTAGTGATTTTATTTTTCCCTTGCTGATTGTCAAGGGGGGAAATGTCTCAGACTGAGGTCCGGTAATACAAGAGGGGCATATGTTTTTTTTATTTCTCTTCTTCTTTCTTTTTCTCTTCTTTTTTCTCTTCTTTTTTCTTCTTTCTTTTTTTTTTTTACTTTTCATTACAAGGATAGGAAAATAATGCAACAAGGAATGTAAATAACTAAAAGAAAATTCTAATAAAAAAATGCCCCAGTGTAAGAGCGTGATGAATAGACAGTGTGATATCTTCAGTGACATTCCTTGGGTGGTGACTTCATTGTTTCACATCTTCCTTATGGGCAAGCAAGGGCTTTTAATGTGATTCTTCCTCTAAATAAAAAAATGCCCTAGTGTTGAGGTGCGATGAAGCCTTTCTGAGCTTTTGATGAGTACTTTGGGCCTATAGGTAGCCATGTGTATTTGGTGAGTTAGTTTTGAAGAAAAGCTTGTTTTGAAACTGTTATCAAACCAGGGGGGATTGTTTAATCATATCATTTGTATATTGGGGGTCTACCTTTGATAGTGGTCATCCTATCCCGTGGTCATTGTTATAAGGAGCATGTGGTAAGTATAATAGGTGATTGTATCAGTCATCATTTATCGGTTTTTGGTTTCATTTCTAGGAATATCCTGAGAGGCCTCCAACTCATTATCCAAAAATAAAAATAAAGAGTGAAAGGGAGAAAAGGCACAGTGATGTGGGGAAATAGTTTGTAAATGATGCTTTCTAAAAGGAATGAGTAACAGTCTTTTTCTCAGAGTGGGTATGGAGTTCCATGATTAAGCTCTCCGTCATGTTGTGACACCATCAAAGTCTCACATTCTATGGTTAGCAGGAGTATGTCCTCCTCCTGCCACCTTACGATGACATCTAGTAGTATTGGGACATCAGGGATGCCCTCGTAGCTTCCTTATACATCTCTAGTAGTGTTACCAGGGATGTCCTCACAACCTGCTTATGCTTCTCTAAGCTCATTGATTGGTTCATTCATCGTATTGGTCTCACTCAATTTTTTTAGTATATATGTATATTTTTTCTTCGAAAGTAACCTGCTAACACAAGAATGGTGAGTTTTGATTGAGCCTAGCATCTTAATTTTTTGTGCTCTAACGTCTCCTCCAATGGCGGGGGAAGGTGAATGAGAATCAAGTGTTACTTATGCTTTTGAAGGAGGTCAGGTATGTCACTAGTCCTTTGATCAAATTGTCTGAATAAGAAGATGAGCAGTAAATTAGAAGTCTTAAGGATATTTCAGGAATTAAAGACGTACGACAGACGAATGGGTCGTGACAACTACGGGGGTGATAGATATAAGTATTTAGTTATGGGATGTGATAATCACATGGTTAAGGGTAGTATTTTTTAAGGTACATGGCGTTCCAATGGTTAGAAAGTTCTTCCCCATCTTGGTTCACCAACTTGTATGCATTCCCTGGATATGCGGCTGCTAGAACATATGGGCCCTCCCAATTTGGTTTCAGTTTTCCCTTTGGATGAACGTGTTTCGAGGGAATGATTTTCTTCAAGACTAATTCTCTAATGTCGAAAGTTCGCTCGAGGATTTTCTTATCGTAAGCCCTAGCCACTCTCCTTTAATATACCTGAGCATGATCAGCAGCCCTTAGACCCGTCTCATCAAGTTGCTCTAGCTTGGCGAGCAGAGAAATTCTTCTTTCATCTAAAGATAGCTCATCATCAAGTTTAATTCATAAGGATGATATTTATATCTCATAGGGTAGGACTGCCTCCATCCCGTATGTGAGAAGGTAAGGAGTTTGGCTAGTGACCGTGTGAATAGAAGTCCTATAGGCCCAGAGTGCTTCTAGTAATCATTCGGGCCAGTCGGCTCCATTCCTCTTCTCCACTGTTCATTTCAGAATTTGAATTAGCATTTTATTTGTAGCTTCTGCTTGTCCATTTCCCTAAGGGTAGAACGGTGATGAGTCGTGTAGGTCGATGTCGAATTTCTTTCATAGCTTCTTCATCTTTTCTGTGATGAATTGTGGTCCATTATCGGTGAAGAACATCATGGGCACTCCAAACTGGGTGATAATGTTCTGAATGATAAACCTCACGAGTGTCAAAGCGGGTGATTTTGACGAAGGATTCATCTTCTGTCCATTGAGTCTAGGATTCGATTGTAGTGAGTATGAATGTGTGCTTGTGGGTGTTCCCAACTGTGCCCGTGAAGGGTCCAATGATGTTGAAAACCCATATCAAGAATGGCCATGGTGAGGTTATATGATTCAATCTAACTAATGGAGCTTTGATGAGGGTGGCATGTTCTTGGCATTACTTACAGAATTGGACATAGAGGTGGCAATCTCTTATCATTGTTGGCCAGAAGAAGCCTTATCGTATGATCTGATCTGCAAGTCTCTATCTACCAGCGTGAACGCTGCAGGTACTGGCATGTGCTTCTCAGATGATGTATTATCCTTCGATTGTTGTGACACATCGTAGTAGTACTCCTTTGGTGAAGGCCTCTTTGTATAGGGTTTCGCCGAGTATGCAAAATCTAAAGAATCGATTCCTTATAGTTTTCTATTTGATCTTTGTAGAGTAAGGAGGGATATTTTAATGCTTTAGAAAATTCCAAATGTTTAAGTACCATGGTTTCCCATCATCGGTTGGTGATTTTTCGAATCTGAATATGGCAATGGTGGACTCTTTCTCCGTAAAAGTGCTTGGGGCAGACTGCCCTTCATTCTTGTAAGCTTCTAGTGCAATTGGTAGTTCCGGTTTCACTTGCCAAGCGACTTCATGTTCTGGCGTCGTCAACCTCTGAATGAAAAAGGATTTTGTACTTTGCCCGACCGATATCTGAATGACTGAGCCTAGTGTGGCGAGAGAGTCTGCGAGCTCATTTTTTAATCTAGGAATGTTCGTGTAGGAGATTCTTTCAAATTTCTTTATTAAGAACTGAGTTGTCTCCAGGTAGGCCATCAGTCTTCTTTCTTTAGTTTTCCACTCCCCGATAACTTGTGATATTAGAAGTCCAGCGATGAAAGCTTCATATTATGCAACGTTGTTAGTGACTGGGAAGTCGAGTTGAAAGGCTTTTGGTATGACAACTCCTTTTGGGCTTAGTAAGACTATCCCAATACCTTTTCCTTTATGATTGAAACCACCGTCGAAGAAGAGGGTCTTAGATGTCTTATCAAGCTCTTCATTGTGAATTGAGAGTAGTTCTTCATCAGGGAAGTCTGCATGCACAGGCTCGTCATCTGGGAGTGGTAAGTTGGTGAGGTAATCAGTGATCGGTTGTCCTTTGATGGATTTCTGTATGACGTAGGTGATGTCAAACTCTTATAGTAACATATGCCATCGGGCGATCTTCTCGGAGGTAGCGGACTTCTCGAAGATGTACTTCAGAGGGTCCATGTGTGCTAGTACTAATATTTTATGCGCTCTGAAGTGGTGTCGTAGTTTTATTGAGGCCCACACTAGTGTGAGGCAGGTCTTCTCCATTAGAGTGTATTTCTGTTTGTACTCAACCATCATTCTACTGAGGTAGTAGATAGCCTTCTCCTTCCCGTCTTCTTTATATTGTCCAAGAATTACTCCCATTGCTTTATCGTTTGTCAAGAGGTAGAGGATTAGGGGTCTTCCAGGAACTAGTGGTGATAGCATTAGCAGGTTGAGGAGGTACTTCTTGATTGTGTCGAAGGCCTGCTGACACTGGTCATCCCATTTGTACTCGACTCCCCCTTTTAGTAGCTTATAGAAAGGATCGCATCGATCTGAGTGCTTGGAGATGAATCTTTTAATAAAATGCAACCTCCTATTAAGCCTCATAATTCTTTGATATTGCTCGGAGGTGGCATCTCGAGGATGGATCTGATCTTTATCGGGTCAACTTCGATGCCTCGTTTGCTGACTATAAATCCCAATAGTTTTTTGGAGGTTACTCTAAATACACCCTTCTTTGGATTCATCTTTAGTTGATATTGCTAAGATCTTTGTAACACCAGTTGTAGTGCTTCAGCATGTCCTACTCGTGTCTGAGATTTCACTAGTATGACATCGACATAGACTTCAACACATTTATGCATCCTGTCATAAAATATGGCCATCATGGCGCATTGATATGTGGCTCCTGAGTTTCTGAGCCCGAAAGGCATGAAGACATAGTAGTAGGTTCCCCATGGCATGGTGAATGAAGTCTTTTCTTTGTCTAATTTTGCTAATTTAATCTGGTAGTATCCAGAGAAGTCATCCATAAAGGATAACATCTCATGTTCGACAGTGTTGTCGACCAGGGAATCGATGTGTGGTAGGGGAAAGTCATCTTTTGGGCATGCCCTATTAAGATTTCGAAAATCGATGCATACATTTAGGGTCGAGGACGACTCGAATGAATTTCTCTGTGTAGCTTATCATTTCCTCTTTGACTTATAGCGTTGTCTGGGGGTGCATCCTTCTGAGCTTCTGCTTGACGGGTTTAGCATTAGGTACTAAGACCAAACGATGTTCTACTAAGCTCGAGTCCAATCCGAGCATATTCTCATAGGACCATGCAAAAGAGCTGAGGTGATCTTGGAGGACACGAATGATTTATTGTCGTTCCTTGGGTTTGAGTGTTGCGCTGATCATCAACTTCCTGGGTTCTTCCTTTTTGCCAAAATTTTTCTCTTCAGTGGGTTCTGTAGTGGCCTGTGTTTGCTCATTGAAGCGCTTGATGATTGGTTGGAAGTCCTAGGATTCCTCGGTGACTGGTGCTCCTCCTTTATCTGTGAGTTCATACACTGCAAAAGAACTACACTGGGGGGTTAGTTTTGTCGGAGGTCACCCTTCATCGACGCAATTTATGATCGTGACATCCTTTGTCAGGTGTAGGTCGAGGTTATTCACCCTCCTCTTGAAGTCATGGAGTATCTCATCGGGTATGATTACAGGCATGTTACTTCATCGGGATGCTCGACGGTTTTGTGAGGAAGATGTAGTAGGGTCACATCAAATCGAGTCAAGGCAAAGTTCTTCGATGTTGAGGGTAGGACGATGACCGGGTGTGATCATGTCGGTTACTCCTTCCTTGATTTCGTTGAGGTGATCACTACTCATATCCTTTGGAGAAAAGTCTCCTTGCTAGTTGCTGAAAGGGTCTGGGATGAAGGGCTCCCTCCCTTTTCTATGACTTTCTAATTTTTTGGGATTTTCTAATTTTATATTTTTATGGGTTTTAGGATTTTATATTTTTTAAATTTTTGATAATAAGTATGGTACAAGGTCATTTTCCTGAGGTGGAGTCGATGAGGTTACTTCTCCTAGTTGGGGAAGTGGGACGGTTGTTGGAGCCGTTCGGGCGAGTCTTCGGATGATGTGGATCCGTTCGAAATTTGGCATTTTTTTTTTGAGTCCTAGTCTGAGGTGATCCTCCTGATGGGGGAGGATGGTGATAGTCTCACTAATGTCCCTTCTTCTATCCTATTAACTTTTCATTCACGAAAAGGGCAGAGAGGCAATAGTCATCTAAGCTCTCATCTTTAGAATCGAACCAAAGAGATTCTTGCTGTTGAAGTTGTTTGAGACATTCTGCAAAATCGGTGAGTTTTCGGCTTGGCACCTCATAATATTCTAAGATGAATATGCATGCACGACAGTGCGGACAGTAGGATTGGGAGATGTAGGGATATCCCCAAGGGCATTCCCATCTTGAAAAGATTGATTCGATATCTGGGTTGTTGTTGGAGTCTGAGTCTTCGCGTCGAAGTTCACCCTCTTCTTCAAATAACCTTCGAAGGTCTTCACCCAGCTGTTCTTCCATCTCAAGAGCGGGGAGATCTAACCAGTAGTCTTCTTCATCACTCAGCGGCGGCTGCCTTTCCTCTTTCAGTTAGATTCAGAATATCTGAAGTTGTGGCACATCCAGAGATTGGGGAGCGTCGAGCGCTAATTCTTCTTGGAATTCTATAAAGGCAACGTGATAATCTTTTTCCCTCATTGTTCGTCGTATCTCGCGCAGGATAGCTCTTTCTTACCGTGTTAAAATAGATGCGCACAAGTTGTAATAGGGTGATTCTGAATAAAGGTAGTGGCGTGGACATCGCCAATTATCCAATAAGGATTGATGATCAAGTTCATCATCAGAGTCTGTTTCTTCGCTTCGAGAGTTGTTGACCTCCTCGAGTAACTTCAGTTGCTCTACTCTTAAATAATCTCCAAGTTCTATCTCTGTACAACTAGTCCAGTAGTCTTCTTCGCTTGACAATGAGAGCCCGTCTTCTTTTCCTGGTTAATGAGGCTGGGGTGTGGTCAATCTTCTTATGTATATTGAAATTATGTTTAACCTAAAGTGACCTATTACAAGCGCACAATGGAAATCATAGTACTAGCATAGGATCATTCCCATGAGGAAGTTTATTTATCTAATTACTTCTTATTTATATCTTCTATTCAAATCCTTATTTTAAAAACTTCTATTTATCTTTATGATCTAATATACTGGAGAAATATGAATAAAAGAATGGTTTCTAATCTAAAGTGCATAAAATAAATCTCAATCCTCCTTCAGATTGTCAATCCCAATCTTCACCAATCAGATATTTATGAATTTAAATAATACCGTTACAGCATATCTCTAGTTTCTTAGCATTAGTCATCAATCAAGTTTAAGATCCTATTAATACAGATTTAATCTAATCAACAACTTCCTAAAATTTAGGTGTCAATCAAGCCTTAGAAAACTAAAGATGGAAAAGTAAAAACTGTTACACTAATTTGCAAATTTTAACATGAGTCGTCAATTCAAATTAAAACTTGGAGATGTTTACAAAGCATGAAAATAAAGTAAAATAAAATCTAAACTAGGAAGCAAATAAATATATCTTTCACCCCTCAGCCACAGTCGTCAATTACTTCTGAGAAACTAGGATATCTACACTAATCTTCAGCACCCAATTGCAGTCGTCAATTGCTCTTAGGAAACCTCTGATATCTAATATACTCTAACTATTTTACACTACTAATTGGAAGAAAATCCAACCTTAGTTGTCAATTGATGCTGAAATTCTTCGATGCTTATTCCTTCACCAATCTCTCTTATTTATAGATCATAAGGAGTTGGTTTACAAAGACTTCTAATTATAATAAAAGAAACTACTAAAAATAAAAGATTTGTAATATAACCCTAATTCCTAATTTTATGTTTTCCTACCATCTTTGAGATCCTTGATTTTAACAGCTCCAGATGGGGATACATGCTCTACCATGTAAGGTCCCTCCCATCTGAATCTCAACTTACTTGGGAAAATTTTAAATTTAGAGTTGAACAACCATCCCTTGCTGCCAACTATGAACTCTTTCCTTAGCAAATGCTTGTTATGGAATGCTTTGGTTCTCTCTTTGTAGATCCTAGCATTGGAGTATGCTTCCAATCTTAGCTCTTCTAGCTCTGACAGTTGGAGCCCCTTGTGCATGCCAACAAAAGTTAGATCAATGTTCAATACTTTAACAGCCCAATATGCTCTATGTTCTAACTCTACTGGCAAATGGCATGCCTTCCTATACACTAATATGAAAGGGGACATGACAATTGGGGTCTTATAGGCAGTCCTATAAGCCCACAGTGTTTCATTAAGTCTCATGGCCCAGTCATTCCTATCTGCCCTAACTGTCTTCTCTAGGATGTGCTTTATCTCCCTATTTAAGATTTCCACCTGCCCACTAGGATGGGGATGGTAGGGAGTTACAATCTTATGTGTAATAGAATATTTCTTGAGCAAGCTCTCAAAGTTTTTGTTACAGAATTGGCTGCCCCCATCACTGATGATGGCTCTAAGGGTGCCAAATTTTGAGAAGATATTTTCTTTGATGAATTTCAAGACAGCCTTGTGATCATTAGTCCTTGTGGCAATGGCCTCAACCCATTTGAACACATAGTCTACTGCCACAAGGATAAAACTATACCCACATGAAGAAGGAAGAGGGCCCATAATGTCTATTCCTTAGATATCAAAAAGTTCAACAATAAGTATAGGCTGTAGAGGTATGGAGTTTCCTTTGGAGATACTTCCCATCTTTTAGCATCTTTCACAAGCTTTACAATATTGTCATGCATCCTTGAAGAAAGTGGGCCAATAAAATCCACTTTGGAGTACCTTGGCAATAGTCTTGTTTCCATTGAAATGGCCTCCACATTCCTGTTCATGACACATGGTTAGTATGTTGTGGAAATTCTCATCAGGGACACATCTCCTCACCACTTGGTCTGCACAATGCTTAAACAGGTAAGGATCATCCCACGTGTAATGTCTAATATGTTAAAAGAACAGTTCGTTGTCCATTTTGTTCCAATGTGGGGGAATCCTAAGCACAGCCAAGTAGTTCACAATGTTTGCAAACCAAAGTGTAGGGGTGCTGACAGTAAACAGTTGTTCATTAGGGAAGGAATCATTGATAGGCAGTCTATCAAACTCCTCAGCTAGGATCCTGGATAAGTACTCTGTGACCACATTTTCAACCCCTTTTTTGTCCTTAATCTCAAGATCAAACTCCTATAATAGGAGAATCCATCTGATTAATCTTGGCATTGCATCCTTTTTTGACAAAAGGTACTTTAGGGCTGAGTGGTCTGTGAACACCACTATCCTAGATCCTAAAATATAAGACCTAAATTTTTCGAAAGCATAGACAATTGCCAACAATTTCTTCTTAGTTGTAGTGTAATTTAACAGAGCATCAATCATGGTTTTGCTTGCATAAGCAATCACATAAGAGGCCTTATCCTTCTTTTGTCCCAAGACTGCACCAATAGCAAAATCTGATCCATCACACATCAGTTCGAATGACGAAAGAAAATTAGATGCTGGAAGGATAGGTGTAGAGGTTAAATACTTTTTCAAAAGCTCAAAGGCATGGTGACATTCATCATCAAACTCAAAGGGAACCTCTTGGCACAACAGGTGATAAAGAGGTTTTATGATTTTGTTAAAATCCTTAATGAATCTCCTATAGAACCGAGCATGCCCCAAGAAAGATCTGACTTGTTTCACAGTTTTTGGTGAGGGTAAATGTGCAATTAGGTCAATTTTAGCCTTGTCTACCTCAATACCTCTGTGAGAAACCACATGGCCAAGGACAATGCCTTGATTGGCCATAAAATGGCTCTTTCCCAACTCAACACCAAGGTAGTTTCCTCACATCTCTACAACACAAGGCTGAGATGGTGTAGACATTGGCTAAAACTATCCCCAAAGAAAGAGAAGCCATCCATGAATATCTCTAAAAACTGATCAATCATGTCAGAAAATATAGCATGCATGCACCTTTGGAAAGTTGAGGGGCATTGCACAGTCCATATAGCATCCTTCTATAAGCAAAGGTGCTAAATGGGCATGTGAAGTTGTCTTTTCTTGATCTTGTGGATAAACAGGATTTTGTTATACCCTGAATATCCATCAAGAAAATAATAGAAAGCCTTTCCTGCCAACTTATCCCAAATTTAAGGGCAAAGGGAAATGGTCTTTTCTGGTTTTCAAATTGAGCTTCCGATAGTCTATACACACTCTCCAATCTGTGATTTCCCTAGTTGGAACCAACTCACCAGAAACAGTTTTAATCATAGTAATTCTAAATTTCTTAGGGACCACCTGAGTAGGTGCCACCCATTCAGAATTTGAAATAGGGTAGACGACTCCAACATCTAACAATTTGACCACTTCTTTCATTACCACTTCTTACATATGGGGATTTAATTTTCTCTGTATTTCTCTAGAGGGCTTGGAACCCTCTTCCAGATGGATTTTATGCATGTACATAGCAGGACTGATGCCCCCAAGGTCAGCAGTGGTCCAGCCTAGTACTCTTTTATGCTTCTTTAAAACACACAATAGTTCTTCCTCTTGCTCATCAGTGAGAGAGGAAGAAATGATCACTGGCAACTTCTTATTTGCCCCCCAAAAAATATATTTTAAGGTCTTAGGCAGCTATTTCAACTCTACATCTGGTGGACATACGTGAGAAGGCGACAAAGGTTCCTTTGATGATGTGAAAGAGGCAACACAACAGATTTCCATGGTGGATACCTTGTTCCTGGCCCCACATCAGAATTTAATACTTTCACCTCTTGAACAATGGGTGTGGGGCCTTCTCTTCTACAATATCACTCCACACATTCTCAAAAACATCACAAAAATCATCACCATGCAGCAGCTTGGGCAAAGTCTCTTCCACAAGCTCATCAAATACATCAATTAAAAGGAAATCCTCACTATCCAAGTGAGGCTGATTAGCTGCATTATATACATTCAATTTCACTTTCATGTTGCCAAAAGACACCTCCATTACTCCTGATCTACACTGAATACAAGCATTGGCAGTGACCAAGAAAGGCCTACCCAAAATCATAGGAATGGAGGTGGTGCACTTGCTTGGCTCCATGTCAAGCACCAGAAAATCTGCTATGTAGAAAATCTTGTCAACCCCAACTAATACATCCTCTATCATTCCCACAGGTCTTCAATGCTCCTAAGCCTAACTTCTCATAAACTAAATATGAAAGTAGGTTTACACTAGCTCCCAAATCTAACAAGGTGTTCTCAATGGTATGATCCCCAATAATGTAATGGATTGTGGGAACTCCAAGGCCTTGAAGCTTGGTTGGGGTTGCAATGGCCAACACTTGATTCTTTTTTTTAGCACAAAAGACTTTCTTGGATAGATGTATCCTAGGTTGTATTGTATGGGTGCACAAATCTTTTAAAACTTTTACATAGACTGGAACTTGCTTGATAGCATCAAGTAAAGGCAAGTTAATCTTTACTTATTTGAATGTTTCCATCATCTCTTCCACTTTAGCATTCCCCTTATCAAAAAGAGAAGGTGCTTAAAGTGCAGTGGGAAATGGCAAATGGGAGACTGATCTCCCATTTGCTGCCTTAGCAAGCTCATTAGATTTCTCTTTATTTTTGTTTTTAGTTTTTTCTTGGGGTGCATCAACATCCCCCTTATTTTTCATATGCTGCTCCTACTACATATCATCATGGGTTGTTCATTCTTTTTCTGCACCCACCTCATCAGACTTATCACCAACTTGATTATCAACCAACCTTCCACTCCTCATGGTAGTGACAAATTTTGCTTCTTCATAGGAAGAAGTCTCACCCACCATGTACTGCCCCTTTGAATTGTTTATGGGCTAAATTGGAAGTCTTCCCTCCTCTCTTAGTCAATGTATTAGATAGCTGACCAAGGTAGTCCTCTATCTTCTTGATACTTTGGCAATGGGAGTTGACGGTTTCTGACAAAGAGCCTAAATTTTGTAGTGAAGCTAGAACTTGCTCTTCAAATGGGAGGGGTCTAAGGGGTGATGGGGCTGGTGTACTTTGATGCACAGGTTGAGCCATAGGCTGTTAGTATTGGGGCCTTGGAAAGTAATTTTGCTGGTGTGGCTGGGCAATTCTATAAGGTATAGATTGTTGTTGTGGCTGCTGCTGCTGATTTTGGAAGGTATCTTGTCTCCACCTCAAGTTGGGGTGGTTTCGCCAATGATAACTAGCAGTAGGTTATTGTCCATAGGATTGAGCAACATTCACATGTTCCATCACAAGGTCAGGAAATTGGGCAGCTGAGGGACATTCCTCAAGTGTGTGAGTAGGGGACTGGCATATGACACATGCCTCCTCCACTTTGGCAACCATTGGAGACTGCATGGCTTCCATGAGCTTATCAAACTTTTGAGTTAAGTTGTCCACTTTCCTTTTCAAATCATTGTATCCACTCACCTCATACATTTTTCCTTTGGTAGTATTTTCTCTCACCAATCTATGAGTCTTAAAATCTTTTGACCAGGTCTCCCTTTGCATGGAGTTTTCACTAATGATATCAAACAACTCCCAAGCCTCACCAGCTGTCTTGTGGAGGTATGTACCACCACATGAGGCATCAACCATATCCCTGCTCTTGGGATCAATTTCTTGATAGAAACTTCGGACAAGTTGCCATTCAGGAATTTGGTGATGGAGACATTGCTTCAAGAGTTCTTTAAATCTCTCCCATGCTTGGTAAAAGTCTTCAGTTGGGGCTTGAGAAATGAAATAATGCTCTTCCTCAGCTGGCTTGTTTTGGACATGAGAAAAAACTTGGCCAAAAATTAATAATGAAGGTCATTCCAAGACTAAATACTATTGGTTGGGAGCATTGACAACCAAGTTCTGGCTCTATCCTTTAGTGAAAAAGGAAAGAGTCTCAACCTGGTTGCTTCCTCCCTCAAACCTGCAATGTTGAAGGTAGTGAACAGTCCTAAAAATTCATCAATGTGCTTATATGGATCTTCTTTATTCATGCCGTGGTATGAGGGTAGCATCTATATGATGAAGGATTTGATCTCATACTTCTCTTGGACAGCAGGGAATTGAATGAAGGGGGAATTATACACCCCTGGTGCATTGAATTCCTTTAATGTCCTAGGTTGCTCACCCATTGCAGAACTATCACAATCAACTACAGGTGTGTGTACGGGATGCTTAGGTCTAGGAAGTCTCTCAACTTCAAGATCTAAGGGAGTAATCTCAGGATTAAGAGATCTCCTACCAAGCAGATGATCCCTAGTGGAGGAGTTGTAGTCTCCTGAAGGTTTTCAGTGAAGTTACCTACAAACTTCAAATATTTTTTTTATATTTTTTTCTTTTAAAAAAAAAGTAACTAATCTACTGAATTGGTCAATACATATTCTTTTATGATTTTCTAAAATTACCAATCCTTTATCCTTATTTTCCATTGCAACAGTTATATTTGATTAGAACTCCACAAATTTCAATTCACAACAAGCACAAAGTGTATATGCACTAGTGAACAATTTATTCTTCATAAATTTTTCTAAACTGCAGATTTAGAAAATATTTTCATTCAAAAACTCACTATTGACATACTCTAAAAAAGATATCGAAACTTTTGAATTTTCTCAGTATATTTTTCAGAAGGATTCAGTCAAAGATAATTGCAAACATGAATCTCATAGAAAAGATAATTCTATCCTATTCTTATGATTCCCTGTATAATCCATAATATCTATTATCCTCATCTCTACTAGGCTTAATCATTTGCAAATCGTAAATCAGAAAGGTCTTTCCTTCAGCATGTAATGGGGTTTTGGGTTTCAGGAGGTACTAAGGAAAGGTAGAAAAGGATTCAAAGTTTTTATGAGAATTTAGCTCTTCTTTTTCCTATCTTCTTCTACTATTCTACTTCAGCAAGTATCCATAATTAGATCACTTCTTTCCATTTTTTTTTTCTACATACATCCCAGTTCTTCAGTAAATTTGTAAAATCATTTTCACGATTTTTCTTCTTTTGAAAGCCTTTTGCTAAATCGTAAATTTATTTTTTTTCTTATTCAAAAATCGTCTTTTACAATTTTTCTCTCTTGTCCCATATTCTCTTTTATTTTCTTTCTCTGTACCTCTTCTGACATTTCCTTCATCTGCTCTTCTTTTACTCTTTTCACTCCCTCTTCTTCCCTTCTTTCCTTCTAAACTTTCAGAAATTGTAAGGGTTAAAGGTAGAAAGCTTTGGGTAGTACATATGGTTAAAGGTTTATAAAATTATGGTAGAAAGAAATTTAGTTTAGGCTTTTAATATGGGTTCAAAGGATAAAATGTTTTAGGACTTTAGCTTTTTGGCTCTGGTTTAAACAAAAGATGGCCTTAAATGATCTTTACGACTTACTAGCATAGATGCCTTGTTGCTTCGATATTTCTAATAGATAGTTCTAGATAAAAATTCAGTTCACCATATTCATAGAATAATTCAATTCTAAATTCAACAATATGAGATTTCATATCAGTATAGAAGTTCAAAGAAATTTTGAGATTTGAATAGAAATGGTCTCTCTCAGAAAAGAGGAAATATGGCTCAAAATCTCACTGGTTCGTAATATTTTTTTTTATGTTTATGAAGCTATAGTCTAATTTGTACAGTTTAGATCAATCTATTATTTGAAACATTCATTCTAATACAATATTTCAATGAACTAAGTATGAATTATAATTGTTCTAAATTCTAATTATTAAATTTCTCTTATAATGAATCATAAGTTTTTCAAGATTTGTAATTTGTTTATAATAAGTACTATGTACTGATCAACTAAAAAAAATTCAAAATATTTTCTACAAAAATAAACTACTAAACTAACTATTGGTATACTAATTATACTAAATAAAACTACTATTATATATAGAAATTATGTATCCCCCCAAACCTAAGTTGGACAATGTCCTCATTGTGCAAAAACAGGGGACACTACAATTTTTTTTTCTTTCAAAATTTTGTACCTGTGAAGTTCAGAATGTAATAAATCCATACGATTGCTCAATAACATAATATTATACAGTAGGAAGTATCTTACGATCGATCGTGTTTTACCATGATTTACATCGTAACATACTTGATGGGAATTTTTGTTTTAACTAAAGCAAAATAAATGATTTATTTTACATATTTTACAAGATTTTGCTACGGATGAGTCGGTAGCTCAATGGTGCCCATGAGTATATTAGACATACTCAGGGTCTGCCATTGATATAATAATCACTGACCTGTCTTCATCTGGAAAGAGAAATTCTAGGTTTCCATGTCCTCATTTCCATCACTCACTTGTTCAAACACAGTTAGAGTTCTGCTTCAATCGGGCCAAGTCTGACTTGCGAGGTTCAATGTCTATATTGTAGACATATTGCTCTTGGAACAAGTGAGTCCGATCTTTCCACGTCTTTATCATAGACGTTTCAAGGGACGTGAACCACCTCAGGGCTGGACCAGTTAAACTTTTCTGAAAGACCTTTTTCAGTAGTCTTTCATCTCCCCCATACTGGCACATGTCCCCACAATAAGACTTGAGGTGTGTAATGAGATTGCCAGTTCCGTTGTATTTATCAAAAACTGACATTTTAAATTTTAGGGGTAAGGGGACCTCAGCAAATAAACACAAGTCTAAGAAGCCTGTGGCATGGATTTTGTCTCCACCCATCTTCAACAGTTATTTTTGGATTTTGTCTAGTTGCTCTTTCAACTGCTCTGACTCCTTAGATAGGGGGGTTACCCTTTCAGCAATCGGTCGAGATTCACTCTGTGCTACCAGGGGATTGATTATTATGGGAGGAGGATTAATATTGGCCAATGCTTTGGCATAAGCCTCACTGTTCTTGATCTCGTCCTCTTCATACTATTGGTTTTCATAGGGTGTAGTGAGGGCGAGATTCTCCTGTTGTTGTTTTATGGACTGAATGGGGGTCGGATGAGACCATTGAATGTGAGGGAAATTTTGTGGAGTGATGGGATGAGTGGAAGTTAGATTTTAGGGTGGGACCTGATGGGGCCATTGGGTATGGGGAAAAGCATGAAGATGGCTTTGGGGTGTAGGGGCATGGGTAAATTAGGGTTGATGCAAGGCATGGGCTTGAACTGGGTATGAGGGTTTTGGGTGAGGGAAGTTTTGGAGGAATTATGAAGGGTATGGGTGCGAGGCTCCAAGGTTTGGGCCTTGCTGGGCTTGGATGTAGGGTAAAGAGCTTTGATGGGTATGGGCCATAAAGCCTTGGGGAGTTTGGGTTGTGAGATCTTGGTGGGTCTGGCCTATTGGGCCTTAATGGGTCTGGCCCATTATGCCTTGATGGGTCTGGCTCATTGGGCTTTGATGGGTTTGGATTAGTGAGCCTTGGTGGGTCAGGCCCATTGAGCATTGGGATATATGGGTCATGAGCCCTTGATGGGTCTGGGTGATGGGGGTTTGGGCCATTGGGCCTTGGAGGTTTTGAATAATGGGGGTTTGGATGGTATGGATGATGGGGGGTTGATGGGGATCATGGGGGAATGAGGCATGGAGGCTTGATAGTGTATGGGATGGGTTCATGGATGTGTGGTGTGGATAAGAGGGGTTGTTTTGGGAGGCCTTCCAACTGGTGTAGGCCCGGATCATCTCCTCCATCATGGCCATTGGAGAGGGATCGGATGAAGATGATGCATTTGAGGGTATTTGGGGTGTGAATGAAGTGGAGGTGTGGGGAAAATTGGGCATAGCCCTGGTAAAATTGGGCAAGACCTGGGTAGATGAGGGGATATGGGGTGGGTTGGAGAAATTAGGTGGGGCAGTGGTGAATGTGGGTGGATTGGGTATATATTGGGGGATGGGGTATTGTTGCGGATTTCAGTGTGCTTTATTTATTGGTGGTAAAATCAATATAAAATAAAAGTAAAAGAGGGGATGGAATCAGAACAACTGAGAAATCCTAGACCTATAAGATACAGGGTCCATTGTGGCAAGTTTTGATAAGTAAGAGTTTGTCCCACAGGGAGAGGTGATCTACAGCTCCAAGGGAGCCATCTCTAGTAGTCCCTCCAGATCTGACTACAGATCTGGCAGTCCTAAAAGGAAGGGAGTTTAGGGTCTCTTATTCTAAGTATCCTAAGGTAGCCTAATGAACTAACTACAGAAAAGGGTTGAGAAGATGGATGGAGTGAGTGAAAATAAATACAAAAGGGTGAGAAGTATGCTATTGGGTTCAAATCTGCTGGAATTTATGACTCAGATCCAGATCTGCTGGTATAGAAATCCTGTCCAATGGCTACATTATCACCAAAGAGGAGAAAGAATTCAACTCATCCCTGTGCCATGATCCAATCCCTTAAGGTTATAACTTGTCCACTTAAATGATCACAGGCTATCCCATAGGGGAACCACAATCCAGAGATGGGTCAAAACAAGTTAATCATTGTAGGCACTACTTCACCCAGGCTACAAGCTCAGGAATCCATAGGAAACCTCAACCTCTAAAGCTCTATGTGTGGGGCTAAGGCTGTAAAGGACCATGATAGCCCAGACACATAGAACCAGCAAGAGATTGAGTACCACCTTCGAACTAGCTGTCCATTACTTGAGTGGGCCTACAATGGTCCAGTCACAAGCCTACAATCTCTATACCCAGATCAGATTTGCCATCTGATGGCGGGTCTATACTAATATGAGGGAGTCTGCCTCTATACAATCTCCTACCAGGCTACAGGCTTAGGCTCGGAGAAGAAGGATCCATTTTGGATCTGCGGATTGGATTGACCCTAAGGCTATAACCTGTCCACTTGAATGGTCACAGACTATCCCAGAGGCTATCCTCCTCACGGAGCCCAAAACAAAATAAGAATACTGCTGTCACCACCATGGTCACAAGGCTACCAACTCAGGCTTATATGGGGATTTCAGATCTAGTGGGTCCTGTGGTGGGGCTAAGGCTGTAAAGGACCATGATAGCCTAGGCACACAAGTCACTTGGATCTGAATGGGACCTTAGAATCAGTCCTCCATTGCTTTGAATCACAGCCAAAGCAATGGCGGATCACAAGGTAGCAGCCTTGCATAGAGCAACTCACAAATATACGAATCCCATAAAAATACAACACCCAATCACAAATTCCATTAATCTAATCTCAATAAATATACAAAGGCATGGCCAGCAAGTGCTGGGCCATGGAGAGAAGAAAAAGAAAAAGGAAAACTACTTACAACTATTGAAAAATAAGACTACAATGTTAAAAACAAAACAGAGTAAAAACTGAACTCTTTCGGCCTCCCATAAACCTAAACCAGGCTTAGGTTTATATAGCAGTGGGTGTGGCGGTGCATTAGGGTTAGGAAACTCTAATTTTAGAGATGCCACATGGCCTATTAATGATCCTTGGATGCCTCGGGGTGCGTGCACGGAGATTTAAGCATGAGAGTGCATTCCCTAATCCTTGGAAATTTCTAGAAAGTCCTCTGTAGTATGATGGAAGTTGGAGTTCAGAGGTTCGCCAGGTTGCAGTTGATTCCCAGACTTGTCGCGTGGAAGCTCTGTTCTTCGCGTGGTTGAGTTTAACATTAAAACTTCAGACGTCGCAGGGTTGCAGCTTCTTAATGCTTTGAGCAATCGTGAGGTAGGTAGTTAAGCTCTCGTTGGATTGGGCTTCGTGCGGTTGGATTGCTACTTCTGAATAGCGCGAGAACTGTGCGAGCATTCCATTTCATAATAGATCTTCGCGAGGCTAACTTCTGACTTTGCGAGGCTGCTTTCTTCCTGAGCCGCGCGACAACTTCTTTTCTTGATAGATCTTCGCGAGGATCCTCGCGATAGCTTTGAGGCTTTTCTGAACTGTGCGATAGGTTCTCTTGACATTTGCATCCTACGGCTACTGCGCGACAGCTGCATAAAGAATCTCCTGAAGCTCTCTCTCCTCAGTGGTTCTGAGTGAACTGCGTGAGGTTGATTTCAGGTCTTCTTGAACTGTCCGAGACTGCGCGACCATTTACTCCTTAACTTTGCGAGAGCTGTGCGAGGTTGTGCTTTTAAAGCTCTTTTATTACTCAACTGCGAGAGCACTTGTTGTGAAGTCTTGGGAAGCTCGCGAGGACTGCGTGAAGCATAGTTTTCTAAATCCTTTGAAGCTCTGTCAGCTGCGCGAGGCTTGCTTCAGGTCTGGATTCATGGCTCATTCTTCTGAGGGACTTCTGGTGCCAATACAGGCTCCTTAACATGATTTCTGGCCTTATTGCACTACTGTTTATTATCTACAGAAAACACTTAACCAAACTTTATTAGATGGCTAAGGGTTTAATCAAAGGCTAAGTTAAGGGGTGAAAAGTGGTACTTTTCAGGTCTTAACACACCCCCAAACCTAATCTTTGCTAGTCCCTTAGCAAAGCTACATTAAAATAACTACAAAATTTAAATGCCACTTTCATAGGGAGCACGGATACATTTAGCATATGTACCAAGCCTTTTAAACCCCTAGGTGATCCCTAGTGGAGGAGTGAAGTCTCCTGAGGGTTTTCAGTGAAGACACCCACAAACTTCTCAGTGAGACAGCTAACAAAAATGCATTATTATCAAGTGAGCAGTCAAGAAACAGAGTTAGTTCACCCTTGAATCATTAAAAATATAAGAAATTCAAACACATTGGCTGCACAGAAATTTAAACAGTATAAGCTTCTCATGAAAGTACAACATTTCTAATCAGTTTACACCATAGACACTACACATGTGTGTCAACATTGAGCTCATTACTGGATCAAAAATTAGGTTGTAGATCATACTTGATGCATTCAATATCAGACCCAAAACTCTCCAGGGCATACTCTCATAAAGAACTGTTGAGGGTTTTATTTTCTCTCAAGCTCAAGAGCAGTTACATCCCCCAAATGGGTTTGTAAGCATGAGCATAGGCATAGCTCTGAAGTTCTGGCATTATTGACAAATCCTCACCAAAGATTGGATAACTTTTTATCTCCACATGACAGCTCACTCAACTTTGGATCACAAGGGCTTTAACTGGGCTGTAATGTGGCTTATGGAGTGGGGTTAAAAAGAATGAAAGGTTGAAAAGGGGTTCAAAATTGAGAAATCAGTAGGTGAAGGAGGTGGTTCATGACTTCACCTTCTTTAATTCAGCTCCTTTCATCTTCTTTGAGGTTTTCAGATTTGAAGTGATCAGTTTCTCTTCTTGATTTTGATTTTTCCAATGAAAGTTCCCTCTTGACTCCTCTTCATTATTGTTTTGTTTCTTTTTTATGCATTTTTCTTCTTTTTATTTTGATTTTGCTTTTCTGAAATGCCACCATTTTCTTAATTACCATACTGCCAGAATTTGAGGTACTTCTTCTTTCTTCACCTAATGTTGACCATAGCTAGTCCATCTTCAACTCTTGTTCCTTTACCTTCTGAATTCTCAAAGTGAGGGTAAGGTTAAATCAGATACATAGGTTCAGGTGCAAGTACTCAAGTGTATTTTGAAGAAATTTAGGATTTAAGGCTCAAAGGGGGTATGGACAAGGGCAATTGCTTAAAGTTTGTCTGTTTAGGCTCAAACTGTCTAAAAGAAGGCCTTGATCCTTTTCTAAGTCGCATGAGTGCTGTCAGTTATTTCAACTTGGAATTGCCTAACTTCTAGTGAGCACAGTGACTCAGCCAATCCTTAGAGCTAGAAGAAATTGCCTTTGTCACTCCTCAAAGAAAAAATAAAATTTTGTATAGGCCCAAATCTCACTGGTTATGGTCATCCTTTGAATTCTTAAGTATGTCCTTACCTTTTTCTTTCTCTAATGATTCACTAAGTGTTGATACAAGTGAGTGTCCTTGGTGATCTCATCATGGAAATGTGAAATATTAAAAGTTTATACTGTCAAAAGTCGGGAAAAAATTTTTAAATTTCATTATTTTTCTGATTCTCCAGTGAACATGGTTCCATTTCCATATTACTCACATGATTCTGCTGCACTTAGGTTAACTATTCTATTGGCAGGATCTGCCTGCCACACCCCCAAACCTAGGAGGAGCAGTGTCCTCACTGGTTCACAGGTGGGTGTGCAGCAAATTTATTAAGGGCATAATAGAAGGACATAACATGGAACAAAAAGAAAAGAGACAAGGGAAAATAGTAATGACAAAAGGAGAAGATCTATTATAAGAGAGAAAGGTACAAAATGAAAGACAAAAGGAGAAAAAGAAAATGCAGAAACAGCAAAAATCCTAGGTACAAGCTAATCGGAGCTTGAATCAAAACCAGTCCCAACCCATCTTCTTGGCATGCTCTTGAAGGAGAGCCTCTTCCTCTTTCTTCTTTTGTGCCCGCTCTTCCTTTCGTTGGGCATCAGTTTTGGGCATAGTTGGTGCCCTGACCCTCATTTTTTGGGTCTTTGGTTCAGGGGTGATCACTGAAGATTTGTCTGTGGTTTGCTCCGGTGATTTGATAGGGCTTTTGCCTTTGGGACTCTTCCCTTTTGAGCCCTTCCCTTTGGAGGCTGGCCCTTGCTGAGTCTGAGGGGGAATAAGAGGAGATTTTGCTTTTTCTGGCTCAGGAGGGACAAGCGGGCTCTTGCCTTTATCTTTCAGTGGTGGTGCCTCCTCAGACTGGGCAGAGTGTTCTTTTCCAATTTTGATAAAGGCAACTGTGTGAGTAGTCCTCTTAGCTGTAACTTTCCTTCTCTGAGGATAAGTTTGCTCAGCAGGGTCAGAAGAAGGAGGAGCAACAGGATTTGTAGCACTTGGATGCACAGGTGGGGCAGAGTCAGAATCTGAATCAGAGGGAAAGAGAACAGTGGGGTCCAATCCAAGGGCTGCAGCAGCCTGTCTGCGTTCGTCTTTTGAAAGCAATCGACCATGGGGGTCATCCTGAGCAGAAGCTCTGGTGGCCTTTGGGGGTGGGGATGGTGGTGCAGGCTTTTTTCCTTTTGTGGCAGCAGTGGCTCTTTTAGAGGGAGAAGGTTTCTTGGGAGGAGCCCATTTTCTCTTGGGTGTAGGAGATTTGCCAGGGGGAGGCACTGGAGCAGGAGGTGGTGGAGGTTCTTGAGTAGGAGGTGGAGGAGGGGGTGGAGATGTAGGAGCAGGGGGAGTGGAAGAAGATGGCCCGAGGTGTGTGGAATGTGGGGCCTCACGGGGTGCTGTAGCAAGGGGGGTGGCTTGAATGGGTTGGCCTATCAGAGATGCAATCCTTTTTTGCAAAATTTCAATCTGTTTTTCAGCATAAAGGAGGTTGGCATCAGAAAGCCCCTTAGTGAGCCTGTGGATCTCCTCAGCATTGTTCAACCTCTTTTCAAACATCTGGGCTCTCTTGTGCTCCAGCTCGACATTGGCTTTCTCCATCTCCGCCTGCAGTTTATAGTAAGTTGCATCAGCCTTGATTGTAGTGAGGGTGTCTAAAATATTCTCCCATCCCTTTGAAAGATCTCGCAGCTGCTATATGTGAGCAAGCTTCATGTCACTCAACTTCTGCAGCAACGGGTACTCAATGGATTGTCGAAGTTGGGCCATTCCCCTGAGAACATCCCTCTTGATGTAGGCATTGTCCCTCATGGCATGGAGGAGGGTGAAGTAAGGAGGGGTGTAGTAGGAATGTCTGGGTAAGATTGGTAGAAATGGAGTGGAAGAAGTAGAAGGTGATTGGTCCTATGGGGGTAAAGTGGAGCCTTCAGTGATGAAGTCAAGTTGAGGGGGAGGGGTAGAAGGTTCTGGGTAAGGGTAAAATGGAATGGTGAAGGGTCTGAATGCTAAGGGTGGGGTTAAAAATGTGTGGGGGTTAATGGGAAAGGTGGATGGGAAGGGAATGGGGTCTGTTTGGGTTGAGTGGTTGGTAAATTGTCGTGGGGGTAAAATGAGTGGGGGGAGGATAGGTAGGGTGGGGAAGGAGTGGTGGGGTATGGTGTCTTGGAGGGTGAGGGTTGTAGTTAAGTCAATGGGGGAAAATCTGGTTGCTGCAATCAGAGGTGGAAGGGGACTGGATTTGTGGTGTAGGAGGTGTTTGTGCAGAGATGGGTGGTTTTGTCAATGTTTGAAGGGTGGATTTGTTGGTGGTGTTGTCAGTCTGCATTTGGTCTTGGGTGTGTGTTGTGGTTGATAGTTGGGTTTGAATGACATGTATTAAGGAAACGATATGGGTAAGTGTGGGTGAGTAGGGTTGGTGTGGAGTATGAAGAAGAGGGAACAGTTGGAAAGGGAAAGGGAAGTAGCGGCATGATGGAAGGTTGTAGGAGGAGGAGATGGAGGTTCTGGTGAGTGATGTGGGGAATCTGGGAGCGGGATATCATGGGTTGGCATGGTGTCAAGCAAGGTAGTCATGAAGGCCTGATATCTGGAAGTAGTGGCTAGGTTAAAGTCAAGGTCCGGAGTGGAGGTGAAGTAGGGATGGTTGGATGGTGGTTTGGGTAAATGTGTGGGGTTTCTGTGGGAATGATAGGGGTGGTTGGTGTAGGTAAGGATATGGCAGGGGTGGTGTGAGAGGTTTTCTTTTTAATATAGGTGATCAGGGGAGGGCTGTCAGGGTTCAGTTCAGATGATGGGGGAATTGGGGGTGTGTACTGAGGTAATGTAGGTGAAGGTAAAGGGCTGTCATGGGGGTCAACACTTTCCTCCCAGGAACGAATCACAGGGAAATCTGGAGTGGGTATGGAAAAGGGAGATAAAAGAGGAAAAGGGAAAGATGAAATAGATAAAGAAACTGATGGATGGGCAGGTGTGGTGGATGGAGGTGTTGCTGCAGAGTCAGTAGTGACAGTAGCTTGCACCACCTTCTTGGGAGCAGGAGCTTTAGCCACCTTTTTGGGAGCTGGGGTGGCCTTTGCAACAGCAATCCCCTCTCCTTTCTTAGAAGTAATCTGAGCCTTCTTTTTCTTATTGGGATCCATCAGACTCCCGCTGATCCCCCATTGTCTCTTTGCGAAAGTAGTAGGGGGGAGGTCAATAGTTAACTCTCCCACTGGCATCTTGTATCCTCCCCTCAAGAGTAGTCTTGTGATTAGCTTTGCATAGGGGAGAATGTGGAGCTTCTTTTTGTGCCCTAGCTTCACCATAATATCCTTCATGGCCTCAAACATCAACCTGGCATCATGGAAATCGTAGCCCAGAGAAAAGGAATACACAACATCAGCAATTGGGGTCCTCCTCCCCTGCTAATGGTTGGCACAATAAATGTTCTTTCGTAGAACTTAATCAATGAACAGAAGTTTAGGGTCCAGGTCTCTTCTCCTGATGGAATCCCCCGTGGCCTTCAATCCTCTGGTAAGGGCCTGTGCAATTGTATCAATGGGGGCACACACAGGGGGGCCCTATATACAGTTGGGGTCAAAGATAGTAGGGATGCCCATCACTTCAGCAATCAGCTCAGGACTGAGTAACATTTCAAAATTGTCAACTAACACAAGGAGGCCTGGCTGCCCACGGAGGTCTGGTCTAGCCCTAATGTGCTGGTAAAAGAGTTACACTAGTCTAGGGTAGGCTAGTGCATTGATAGCTTGCAGCAGGGGGGTCAAACCAGCATTGCGCATGAATTCAATGGCAGGGGCTGACAGAGGTTCCGTTTCAAAGAAAGATAGGTCAAAAATAGCTTCAGGTTCCAAGGGAAGGGGAGTCAGGAGCTCAGAGGGTGTAGAGTAATCAAGTGTTAGTTCGACCCCTTTCTGAACCACTTCTTTCCCTTTTTGCGGCGCCGTTGAGGACTTGGCCTTCTTAGGAGTGGGCTCCACGGGAGCCTTATCCCTTGCTCTTTTCACAGGTGCACTCTTAGGGGCCATGGAACTTCTCCTCTGTGAATGTGTAGTTTGAAAAATGAAAAGCAAAGGTTGAGAGCTGAGTCTTACCCTAAAACTTAGGGTTCTGTTCAATCGGATGCACGAAAGATCGCGAGAGCTCCAATCAGAGGGCAACTGGTGGAGGAGGCTTTAGGAGCAAATCCCTAGAATTTGAAGGTGAATGATGGGCTGTAGAATGAATTCTGGAGGAGAGAGACTAATGGGAGTCAGAGCTAGGGTTTCGCTAGCAGGAGAGGAAAGAGAAAACAGAAAGGAAAGCAACGCGGGGTTGGATTATATAAATCGCGGGGCTCGGCGCACTTTGAAAATGTCAGTTCACTGGATAGAAATGAGTGGGTCGCGAGATTGGATTTTCATTTGGATTGCGCGAGAGAGTCTACACAATTGTATTGAATCTCACGACAGCTTAGCAGGCTAACATCTTATGAACAGCGCGAGAAGAAACCACGCCAAATCTTCAGAACCTCGCGACGGCTACAACAGAGACAAGGATCAAACACCCATTAGTCTGTCCTTTTCCTTTATTTTGTGGGTGGATTCTCTCACATTTTCTTTTCCAGGGACACCCACAGTCATTCTAAAAGGGATTCCCTCAAGCGTTCCCAACATTTAAGCATGTAAGTACTCCAAAAGCATTAATCAAAACATCATATTCAAACAGCATTCTCATTATCAAAACAGTACAATCATCATTCATTTACTCAAAATCATCAATTCAAAGGGAATGAGAACCAAAGTAGGCAGAATAATTCTCAGGTCATATACATTCAGACTCCGACGAGATCACTAGAAATTCCTATAAACCAAAAAAAAATGAACCATACTAAAATACATAACATAAACAACGCACAATTCTGTGAATCAAGTCAATGAGAGATCCCCTTGCCCCTCAAGGTTTGAGGATCCTTCACCAATCAAAAATTGACCCTTGGGATTAACCATTGGTTGACTGGGCAACCTCCTCCCTCCTCTCTTTTAGCCAAGGCATTCGCTAGTTGGCCAATCTGCTCTTCCATCTTCTTTATGCTCTGACCATGAGAATTCACAGTCTGAGCCTCGGACCCCAGGTTTTGCAGTGAGGTCAAGACCTAGTCCTCGAAAGAAGTATTTTTGGGTTGAGATGGGGGTAAGACCAATTGATTTTGTTGCTGATGGGGCTGCAGCTGGCATTGGAAATTAGACCTAGGGGCATATCCTTGGTTGAACTGCTATTGTGGCCTTTGAGGTAAAGCCAACATCTGTTGTGGGTGCATATAATTGTCTTGCCTCCACCTCAGATTTGGGTGGTCTCTCCATTGGTAACCAGCATTTTGATGCCAGTATCCATATGGCAGACTGTTGTAGCCACTATATTGTTGCTGGCCAAAAGATTGAGCAGCAGCAGCATGTTCCAATACCAATTCAGGATATTGCCCTGCAGATGGACATTCCTCTCTATGTCTTTGTGGGGCATGCCTCCACCACTTGAGCAGCCCTTCTGGGTTGCATCACAGTCAGTAATTTGTTAAACTTCAAAGAGAGGTTTGCCATCTACTGCTGCAGGTCATTGTTCCCAGACACCTCATAAACTTTTCCTCTTAATGATGCAGCAGGTTCCACTTTTGACACAAACTCCTGACTAGTTCTTGCCAGGGATAGCTTTTGAAAAGCATTTTCACTTATTACTTCAAACAATTCCCATGCCTCATCAGCAGTCTTGTGCATGTAGGTTCCACCACCAGAGGCATCAACCATATCTCTATTTTTTTCATCAATCCCATTGTAGAAGCTTTGTACAAGCTGCCAGTCTGGGATCTTGTGGTGGGGGCATTGTTTGAGCATTTCCTTAAACCTATCCCAGGCTTGACTAAAATCCTCAGTTGGAGATTGGGCAAAAGCAAGAATTTCCTTCCTCAACTGGCTCGTTTTGGTCTCAGGAAAGAACTTTGTCAGGAACTTAGTCTGTAGGTCTTTCCAAGAAGCAATGCTATTGTTGGGAAGAGTGGCCAACCAGGTACTAACCCTATCCTTCAGAGAGAAGGGAAAGAGCTTGAGCCTAGTAGCCTCAGGTCCTAAACCAGCGATATTGAATGTGGTGCACAAGGCCAAAAATTGGTCAATATGCTTGTAAGGGTCCTCCTTGCTAATCCCATGGAAAGAGGGTAGCATCTGGATGATGGAAGTTTTAATTTCATAATTCCCCTGAACATCAGGGAATTGAATGCTAAATGGAGAGTTATAGTCATCCAGAGCATTCAACTCCTTGAGAGTTCTGGGTTGTTCTTCACCCATGAGTACTATCTCAGATTCAATTGGGGGCTCTACTGTGGTGTGCCTATTCCTTCTAAGTCTTCTACCCCTTTCTAGCCCAGGGTTGAAAAGCTCTAAAGTAGGACTAAGAGATCTCCTACCTAGCATACAAACATACCACCAGCAGGGACAACTCCTTGCAGGCACATTGCACTTGACTCAAAGAATTTATCTAACAAATTTACAGCTATTTAAGAAAACATAAATTTACAACTATCCTAAATACTGCTATGAAAATTGTAAGAGAAATAGACAGAGTTTTAAAGGTTTAGAGAATTTGCAAACAGAGGTAGCTAATCTCCAAATGCAGTCCACTGTCCTCTGTTGCTGTCTAGATCTATAAGAAAGATTCAAAATTACATCAGCAGTATCAATTATTCAGAGCTACAAAGAATACTAAAAATATAAAAAACTTAGGGTCTACTAATAGATCATCTCTCCCCGACAACGGCGGTAAAAACTTGTTGCGGATTCCAGTGTGCTTACTTTATTTGTTGGTGGTAAAATCAATATAAAATCAAAGTAAAATAGGGGATGGAATCAGCACAACTAAGAAATCCTAGACCTGCGAGATACAGGGTCCATTGTGGCAAGTTTTGATAAGTAAGAGTTTGTCCCACAGGGAGAGGTGATCTACAGCTCCAAGGGAGCCATCTCTAGTAGTCCCTCCAGATCTGACTACAGATCTGGCAGTCCTAAAGGGAAGGGAGTTTAGGGTCACTTATTCTAAGTATCCTAAGGTAGCCTAATGAATTAACTACAGAAATGGTTGAGAAGATGGATGGAGTGTGGGAAAATAAATATAAAAGGGTGAGAAGTATGCTATTGGGTTCAGATATGCTAGAATTTATGACTCAGATCCAGATCTGCTGGTATAGAAATCCTGACCAATGGCTACATTATCACCAAAGAGGAGAAAGAATTCAACTCATCCCTGTGCCATGATCCAATCCCTTAAGGTTATAACCTGTCCACTTAAATGGTCACAGACTATCCCATAGGGGAACCACAATCCAGAGATGGGTCAAAACAAGTTAATCATTGTAGGCACTACTTCATCCAGGCTACAAGCTCAGGAATCCATAGGGAACCTCAACCTCTAAAGCTCTATGTGTGGGGCTAAGGCTGTAAAGGACCATGATAGCCCAGACGCATAGAACCAGTAATAGATTGAGTACCACCTTCGATCTAGCTGTCCATTGCTTGAGTGGGCCTACAATGGTCCAGTCACAAGCCTACAATCTCCATACCCAGATCAGATCTGGCATCTGATGGCGGGTCTATACTAATATGGGGGAGTCTGCCTCTATACAATCTCCTACCAGGCTACAAGCTCAGGCTTGGAGAAGAAGGATCCATTTTGGATCGGTGGATTGGATTCACCCTAAGGCTATAACCTGTCCACTTGAATGGTAACAGACTATCCCAGAGGTTATCCTCCTCATGGTGCCCAAAACAAAACAAAAATATTGCTGTCACCACCATGGTCACAAGGCTACCAGCTCAAGCTTCCATGGGGATTTCAGATCTAGTGGGTCCTGTGGTGGGGCTAAGGCTGTAAAGGACCATGATAGCCCAAACACACAGGTCACTTGGATCTGAATGGGACCTTAGAATCAGTCCTCCATTGCTTTGAGTCACGGCTAAAGCAATGGCGGATCACAAGGTAGCAGCCTTGCACAGAGCAACTCACAAATACACGAATCCCATAAAAATACAACACCCAATCACAAATTCCATTAATCTAATCTCAATAAACATACAAAGGCATGGCCAACAAGTGCTGGGCCATGGAGAGAAGAAAAAGGAAAAGGAAAACTACTTACAGCTACAGAAAAACAAGACTATAATGCTAAAAACAAAATAGAGCAAAAGCTGAACTCTTTCGACCTCCCCTAAACCTAAACTAGGCTTAGATTTATATAGCAGTGGGTGTGGCGGCGCATTAGGGTTAGGAAACCCTAATTTTAGTGATGCCACATGATCTATTAAAGATCCTTGGATGCCTCGAGGCACGTGCATGAAGATTTAAGTGTGGGAGTGCGTGCCCTAATCCTTTGAAATTCTCAAAAAGTCCTCTGCAGAATGATAGAAGTTGGAGTTCAGAGGCTCGCCAGGTTGCAGTCGATTCTCAGACTTGTCACGTGGTAGCTCTGTTCTTCACGTGGTTGAGTTTAACATTAAAACTTCAAATGACGCGGGGTTGCAGCTTCTTAATGCTTTGAGTAGTCGCGAGGTAGGTAGTTAAGCTCTTGCTGGATTGGGCTTCGCGCAGTTGGATTGCTACTTGTGAATAGTGCGAGAACTGTGCGAGCATTCCATTTCACAATAGATCTTTACGAGGCTAACTTTTGACTTCGCGAGTCTGCTTTCTTCCTGAACCGCACGACAGCTTCTTTTCTTGATAGATCTTCGCGATAGCTTTGAGGCTTTTCTGAACTGTGCGACAGGTTCTCTTCACATTTACATCCCGCGGCTACTGCGCGATAGCTGCGCAAAGAATCTCCTGAAGCTCTCTCTCCTCAGCAGTTCTGAGTGAATTGCACGAGGTTAATTTCAGGTCTTCTTGAACTACGTGAGACTGTGCGACCATTTACTCCTGAACTTCACGAGAGCTGCGTGAGGTTGTGCTTCTGAAGCTCTTCTATTACTCAACTGCGTGAGCACTTGTTGTGAAGTCTTGGGAAGCTCGCGAGGACTGCGCGAAGCATAGTTTTCTGAATCCTTTGAAGCTCTGTCAACTGCGCGAGGCTTGCTTTAGGTCTGGATTCATGGCTCCTTCTTCTGAGGGACTTCTGGTGCCAATACAGGCTCCTTAACATTATTTTTGGCCTTATTACACTGCTGTTTATTATCTACAGAAAACACTTAACAAAACTTTATTAGATGGCTAAGGGTCTAATCAAAGGCTAAGTTAAGGGGTGAAAAGTGGTAGTTTTCAGGTCTTAACAGGTATGAATGTGGGGGATGAGAGAGAAAAGTTGGTCATGGCCCAGGTAAAAATGGGCATGACCTGGGTAGATGGAGGGATGTATGGGGGGTTGGTAAAATCGGATGCGACATGGGTAGGGGCGGGTGGATCAGGTATGTGTTGGGAAAATGGGAAATGGGGCATGGTAGATGTGAATGGGAAATGTGGTTGATTTTGCATGGATGTAGGGCGGGAATGGACATGGTTTGGGAAAATGATGGAGAATAGGGTGTTTGATTTTGAGTGTTTTGAGAGGTGGCGGATGGGAAGATAGGTGCATCGAAAGGCCCGGTGACGGTGAATGGGGATTGGGTAAGGGTGACGGATGTGAAAACTTCTTCCATGTGAGTTGGGGAATGTGGCGGGGATGAGTCGGGATTGGCATATGCCGGGTCCACTGCCGACGACATGGCTTGGTATCGGGTAGGGTACGGGTGCCTCGCGTGGGGCTCGTAAAGTTTCCTCCTTCTTCCCCTATGAGATGATGGAAGTGAAGGCAATGCCGTTATGCCAGCACCACAAATCCATATTTTGTTTTTTTTTTATTTAATCTTTTGGAATTTTTTTGTAAATGAAATGATTTAAAGATTCCGGGGCCTTTGAATTCCTGTCTCGGGTGGCTTTTGTACCCTAAATAAATCCCACAGCAAGACTCCGGTGTGCTTCGAAAAAATCAAAGGGAAGCCCTTTGATCTATTGAAGGCATGAAAATCGATGCAAACAACTCAATCCCCCGGAGCGGATAAAAAAGAAGTTACCTTCTCTTGACCGGCGAGGGCGTATTGGGTGTTGGATAATGTGAAACTCAAACAAAGAAGCTCAACCACTAATCAAGGAATCTGGTATGGTGAGATAGGCCACAGATTCGGGCTGTACTGCCTAAAATAGGCTTGGCACAAGTATTAGATGCGCCAGGCAAAATTGCTCAGATTCTAAGCTTGGCCCATGTATTAGTCAAAATTGGGTAATTTTAGCTTGGCGCATGTATTAGTTGCGCTAGGCGATACAGTGGTCAAACAGGTTTGACAGCAGAAACAGCAGCCCGAAATGAGTCTCTTTTTCTGCTTTTTCCAGAAGCTATGCTTCCAGGGATAGCTTGCTTAATTGCACCAGGTCTCTCTTCACCGAGCCTAAGGGTTACAAGGCTAATGCGGGTTCACTAACGCTCTCTCCCACGGGTTTTAGGCTTTATAACGAGATAGGTTACCCACCCGATATACGTCCAGCGCAAGCGTTTTCTTAGATACTAGGTGGGTTGGTACTTTTCTAGATCATCACCACTAGGGGCTTTCACCGTACTGAGAACCGGGTGTTTGTATCTTTGCCTAGAAAAACCCAACCCTTGAAATTTTAACCCCGCAAAATTCAATTAAGTCTCCTTTGTTGGTTCAATTTTAATTTTCAATTTTTAGAGGAGTTTTCATTAAAGTCCAAAAACGGGTCGTGATGGTCCCGTGCCACCTCTACGGGGCTGGTGTCCACTGATAGTATATGATCGCGAGAAAGTAAATGCACACATAGGCCCACCAAACGGCTAAGGCATGTAAATGATGAAAAAATTAAAGAAACGTAAAGACAAAACGCAAGTAGGCCTGCTAATCAGCTAAGGCATGTAAATGACGGGAAAAGTAAGAAATTTTAAAGATGATGCGCAAGTAGACCTGCCAATTGGCTAAAGCTCGTAAATGACGTAAAAGTAGGGGTGAGAAAATTGACGAAATCGTAGGGATGAGTAGAAAAATAATATAAAAAAAAGTAATAAAGTTAGTGAAATGAAATAAAATGGCCAAAATTCAAGGGGAAGTGTCGGGCCATTTACCTTGTGCTCAAAAAGGGTTTTTAAATCAAGCAATTATAGAATCTATGGATTGCACACACACCAAGGCAAACAGACTGACAGACTTGCAAGTGTTCAGGGCTATTGCAGCAAGTTTTAAAAGGGTAAGTAAGGGTATGTCCACGGGGAAATGAGGTCTAACTTTCCGTAAATCTCCAGATCCAAAGTGGATCTGGCACTCTATTCTAATCGAATAAAGAGGAGAGGTTTTGGGGTTTTGTCACTTTAACTATAAACTACAGAATTAAGTGATACTTATCCAGATCTAATTCAACACAGAGATCAGGAGAGATATAGAAGAGATGAAAAATCAAAGGTTGAGAATAGCAGCTAGGGGTATTCGTCTCTCACTGACAATCAAAGGAATCAATGGCAATGCTAACATCTGATTTGATACAATCCTCTTGTCTGGCTCCCAGCTTCCCAAGTTACCCTAGCAGAGGTGAGGTAAAAGAATCCAATCTTAATCAGAGAATTGAAGCAATCCTAAGGCTATGATCTGTCCACTTTAATGGTCACAGACTATCCAAGAGATTGTTCCACTTCAAAGATCTTGATTAGAACAGGAAAACCATTGCAAATGTTGTAGATGCCAGGATATGAGACCCTCATAGGCTAACATCTACAGGAATATCCAACCCAGGGAAAACAAATACAAAAAAGTGAAATATAGATCAGAATCACATTTAAAATCCACAATTATATTATAAAATTACAACACGATTGTGCTCAGATCTGTAATTTGTGCATCTTACAGTTCCATATAATACCTTTGAATCTCTCAATATACAGCTTAAGACCTCACCCTAATTACTGAGAAGAGTTTAGCCACTCATGATTAGCTAAAGGGAGAAGGGAGAAAGGAGGAAGAAGGGAGAATTTTAGAAAAATGGATCTCGCCCAAAGCTCTAGTTGTCTCAATTTCTGAATCCTTTCTTCTATATTTTCTCCAAGCTTTTATACTCTCCTCTTTGTCCTCAGATCTATTTTAGCCAATCAGAATGCAAGGGAATAATTCTGTTATGCTGATGTGACTGATTTCTCTATTAGAAGCTCTTCTCCCATTGGCTCTCATCTGACAAGTACATGTGATACCGTTAGGGTTTCTGTGCATGGCCTATTGTGTGCTGAAAATACCCCTAGGGGTCACTGACATGCTTTTGAACACATGCACAGGCTTCTGGCATGCACAACTGCTGAAGAAAGAACTAAGAAGTTCCCTAAATCGAGTCTCGAGAGGTTCTGAGATCTTCTCGCAGGGTTTAATTGAATCAGAAAGAATGCTTCATGCAGTTGTCACGGGTTTCTGAAGGCAGCACACCAACTGCTCGCACTGTTCTCGCATAGATTGATGACAGAAGGGATTAAAAAGTAGACTTCGCATAGTTCTAGCGAGGCTCAGTTGGAATCTCTTGCACAGTCTCGCGTAGCTCAGGAGAGGAGCATTTAATCTTCGCGTGCTTCACTAAGGAGAGAGAGCTCCAGGCATTCCTACGCGTAGTGGTCGCGGGATGCAGATCACCAGGCAACTGCTCGTGCAATCCAGAGGCCTATGCACATTGCTTCTTCTTGTGGATCCTCGCGAGATTCACCAAGGAATGAGCTGTGCACGTGATTCCCGCGCCACTCAAATGGAAGGCGCAGTCCCGCAACAACCAAAGCAATCCTGCGATGACCAAATTATTAATCCCGCGATTGCAAGAGCTTCAAGTCAATTCAATCCCATGATGCCAACTCTATAACCCAACAAGACTTGGAAATCCTTGCTACCTAGCGAGGCTCGGGATCTTAATTCCCCCCCTCCCCACTTCTGTAGGGGCAGTCTAGAAACTTTCAAAACTAGGGCATGCATCCCAATGCTCCAATCTCTGTGCACACACCCCGAGGCATCCAAGGAATAGTAATGGGCCATGTTTGCATCATTAAAATTAGGGTTTTCCTAACCTAATGCTCCCACAGCCGACTACTATATAAGCCTAAGCCTAGTCTAGGTTGAAGGGGCTATCTTCTTGAATCAATTGTAGAATTCTAGTAGGCTAAGGTTAGGGTTTAGGCAGCTTTTTTTCCCTTTTTTTCTTCTCTCGATAGTCCAGCACTTGCTAGCTATGCCTTTGTATGTTTATTTGGAACAGTTTTAATGGAGTTTTATAATAGGATCTTATACATGTATGGGATTAATGTTTGAGGGTTGTTCTGTATAAGGCTACTGCCTTGAGATCCTCCATTGCTAAGTTGTATTGTAAGCAATGGGGGATTATTTTTAAGGATTTATTTAGATCCAAGTGACCTGTGCGTCCAAGCTAGGCACATTACAGGCCTATGCCCCACCACAGGATCCACTAAATCTGAATCCCCATGGGAGCCTGAGCTGGTAGCCTTGAAAACATGGTGGTGGCAGTAATCTACTTGTTCTGTCTCAGACCTCAGTGAGGAGGATAGCCTCTGTGGATAGTCTGTGGCCATTTAAGTGGACAGGTTATAGCCCTAGGGTGAAGCCAATCCACAGATCTAAGACAGATTCTTCTTCTCTGCACTTGAGCTTGTAGTCATGTGAGAGATTGTGCAGAGACAGACTCCCTTGTATTGGTATAAACCCACCATCAGATAGCAGATCTGATTTAGTTGTGGAGATTATAGGCTTGTGACTGGAGCACTGCTGTCTTTCTAAAAGTAGTGAACAACTTGACCTAAAGCTAGTACTCAAACTCTTGGTGGTCCTGTGTGTCCAGGCTAGTGCACATTGCAGGCTTATGCCCCACACACAGAACTTTAGAGGTTGAGGTTCTTATGGATTCTTGAGCTGGTAGCCTGGAAGAAGTAGTGCCTATAATGATAAACTTGTTCTGACTCATCTATGGACTGTGGTTCCCCTATTGGATAGTCTGTGACCATTTGAGTGGACAGGTTATAGCCATATGGGATTGGATCATCGCACAAGGGTGAGTTGGATCCGTTCTCCTCGTTGGTGATAATGTAGCCATTAGACAGGATTTCTATAGTTGCAGATCTAAGTCTGAGTTATGTTAAGACCTAAAAAGTACTACTTTTCACCCCTTAACTTAATCTCTATTAGACCCTTAATCATTTAATAAATGTGTTTTAAGTCTATTCTGTAGGTAATAAGCAGCAGCTGCAAATAAACCCCTAACCATGCCAAGAAGCCTACTGTTGCCCCAGAAGCCCCTCAGAAGAATGAAGGTTGAACCCAAACAGAGAATTAGTTGCAGCATAGGCACAGCAAAGCAGAAACAAACTAAGAAGAATCCCTCGCGCAGATGTCGCAGGGTTCAATTAAACCAGAGAGAATCCCTTCGCGCAGTTATCGCGGGCTTCTGAAGACAGCACACCAACTGGTCGTGCCATTCTCATGCTGTTTGATGACAAAAAGAATTGAAAAATAGACTTCGCGAGGTTCTCACGAGTTTCAGCCATCAGCGCTCATGCAGTCTCGAGCAACTCAAGAAAGGAGTCTTCAATTATCGCGTGATTCACTGAAGAGAGAGAGTTCTAGGCACTCCAGTGCGCGGCTGTCGTGCAGTGGCCGCAGGATACAAACCTTCAAGGAAATGCTCGCATGATCCATAGGCCTATGAACACTGCTTCTTCGCGAGGATCCTAACAAGATTCACCAAGGGATGAACCGCGCGCGCAATTCCTGCACCATTCAAAAGGAAAGAGCAATCTCGCGACTGCCAGAAGTATCCCACAATGACCAAAGTATCAATCCCGCGACTACATGAGCCTCAAGTAAATTCAACCCCGCGATGCCAATTCTACCACGCGACAAGATCTGGAAATCTTTTCTACCCAGCGAGGATCGAGTTCTAAACTTCTCCCCACTTCTATAAGGGCAATCTAGGAACTTCCAGCAATTAGGGCACGCACTCCAATGATCTAATCTTTGTGCACACGCCCCGAAGCATCATAGGGACAGGAATGGATCGCAATTACATTGAAAAATTAGGGTTTTCCTAACCCTAATTTTGGGAGAGCCGATTGCTATATAAGCCTAAGCCTAGCTTAGGTTTAAGGACCTTTTAGCACTTAACTTCTGTATTCCTTCTTCTTGAAACCGACTGTAGAATTACAGTAGGCTAAGGTTAGGGTTTAGGAGTTATCTTTTTCCTTTTTCCTTCTCTCCATAGTCAGCACTTGCTGGCTATGCCTTTGTATGATTATTTGGTATAGTTTTAATGGAGTTTTATAATAGGATCTATTGCATGTATGGGATTGGTGTTTTGCGAGTTGTTCTGTGCAAGGCTGCTGCCTTGAGATCCTCCATTGCTAAGTTGTATTGCAAGCAATGGAGGATTGTCCTTAAGGCTTTCCTTAGATCCAAGTGACCTGTGTGTCCAGGTTAGGCACATTGCAGGCCTAGCCCCACCACAGGACCCACTAAATTTGAATCCCCATGGGAGCTTGAGATGGTAGCCTTGTGATCTTGGTGGCAGCAACAATATTCTTGTTCTGACTTAGACCTCTGTGAGGAGGATAGCCTTTGTGGATAGTCTGTGACCATTCAAGTGGACAGATTATAACCCTAGGGCGAGGCCAATCCACAGATCTAAGATAGATTCTTCTTCTCTGCACTTGTGCTTGTAGCCTTGTGAGAGATTGTGTAAAGACAGACTCCCCTGTATTTGTATAGACCCACCATCAGATGGCATATCTGATCAGACTGTAGAGATTGTAGGCTTGTGATTGGATCACTGCTGTCTTTCTAAAGCAGTGAACAACCAAGCTTAAAAGTTAGTACTCAAACTCTTGTTGGTTCTGTGCGTCAAGGCTAGTGCACGTTGTAGGCCTAGCGCCACACACAGAGCTTTAGAGGTTGAGTTTCCTATGGATTCTTGAGCTTGTAGCCTGGATGAAGTAGTGCCTACAATGATAAACTTGTTCTGACCCATCTCCGGATTGTGGTTCCCCTATTGGATAGTCTGTGACCATTTAAGTGGACAGGTTATACCCATAAGGGATTGGATCATGGCACAGGGGTGAGTTGGATCATTCCTCCTCTTTGGTCATAATGTAGCCATTGGACAAAATTTCTATAGCAGCAGATCTGAGTCCGAGTTATAAGACTCATCAGATCTATACCTAATAGCATACTTCTCACCCTTTTATATTTATTTTCTCACACTCCATCACTCTTCTCAGCCCTTTTTATAGTTTAGGCATTAAGTTACCTTAGGATTTAGACTATAGTGGCCATAAATCCCCTTCCATTTAGGATTTCCAGATCTGTAGTAAGATCTGGAGAGCCTACTAAAGATAGCTCCCATGGAGCTTTAGATCAACTTTTCCTGTGGGACAAACTCTTACTTATCAAAACTTACTACAACAGGCCCTGTATCTTGCAGGACTGTGTATTTTTAAGCTTGCTGCTCTTCAATCCATCTTCAATCCATCTTTGATTTTCACTAACACAATTCTTATCACCATCTCCAATAAAGTTAGTAGCAAGCACTTAAAATACCTCAACAAGTTATAAAACCCATCAGATCTGTACCTAATAGCTTACTTCTCACCCTTTTTATATTTATTTTCTCACACTCCATCATTCTTCTCAACCATTTCTATAGTTTAGGCATTAGGTTACCTTAGGATGTAGACAATAGTGACCTTAAATCCCTTTCCATTTAGGATTGCCAGATCTGTAGTCAGATCTTGAGGGCCTACTAAAGAAAGCTCCTTTAGAGCTTTAGATCATTTTTCCCTGTCGGACAAACTCTTATTAAAACTTGCTACAACAAGCCTGTATCTTGCAGGTCTGTGTATTTTTAGACTTGCTGCTTTGTAGTTTTCAATCCACCTTTGATTTATTTTCACTTACACATTCTTATCACTGTTTTCAATAAAGTTAGCAGCAAGCATCTAAAATACCTTAACAAGTTTTTGGCACCGTTGCCGGGGAATCTAGATCTATTAGTAGACCCTAGATTTTTGTATTTTTTTATTCTTTGGTAGTTGTGCTTGTGAATAATTGATACTGCTGATTTACATTTGGAATTTTTCTTGCAGATCTGGACAGTAGCAGAGAGGAAAGTTGAACTGCACTTGGAGTCTAGCTACCTCTGTTTGCATTTCTCTAACCCTAAAAAACTCAGTCTATACCTCTGTTTGCATTTCTCTAACCCTAAAAAACTTAGTCTATTTCTCCTTTGCAAATTCCATAGCAGTTGATTAGGATAGTTTTAATTTTGTTAATTGCAATGTGTCTGCAAGTAGTCTTCCCTGCTATTTGTATGTGTGCATGTTAGGAAGGAGATCCCTCAATCCCACATTAGAGCCTCCTAACCCTGAGATAGAAAAGGCCAGAAGACTAAGAAGGCCCAGGCACACCACAGTTGAGCCCCTTACTGAAACTGAGATAGCAGTCATGGGTGAAGAGCAACCCATAACATTGAAGGAATTGAATACTCCTGATGATTATAATTCCCCGTTCAGCATTCAATTCCAAGATGTCGAGGGAAACTATGAGATTAAACCCTCAATCACCCAAATGCTTCCCTCTTTCCATGGGCTCAGCAAGGAAGACCCCTACAAGCACATTGACCAATTCTTGGCCCTTTGCACAACATTCTCCATTACTGGTTTGGGATCAGAAGCCACTAGATTAAGGCTCTTTCCTTTCTCCCTAAAGGACAGAGCCAACACCTGGTTAGCTACTCTCCCAAACAACAACATCACTTCTTGGAAAGACCTCCAGAAAAGATTTTTGACCAAATTCTTCCCATAGACAAAAACCATCCAGTTGAGGAAAGCAATACTTGCTTTTGGCCAATCCCCAACTGAGGATTTTAATCAAGCATGGGACAAATTCAAGGAGATGCTCAAACAATGTCCCCACCACAAGATCCCTGACTGACAGCTTGTCCAGAGCTTCTATAATGGGATTGATGAGAAAAGCAGAGACATAGTAGATGCCTTTTGTGGTGGAACTTACATGCACAAAACAGCTGATGAGGCATGGGACTTGTTCAAGGTCATCAGTGAAAATGCTTTCCAAAAGATGTCCTTGTCAAGAACTATTCAAGAGCCTTCTTCTAAAATGGGACTAGCTAAAACTTCCAAAGGAAAGATGTATGAAGTAACTGGGAATAATGACCTAAAAATGCAGATGGCCAATCTTTCTGAAAAGTTTGATAAACTATTAACTGTGGTGCAACCCAAATTGGCTGCACAGGAGATAGAGGCATGTTTGATATGTCAATCTCCACAACACACTATGGAAGAATGCCCATCTGCAGGGCAATATCCTAAGTGTGTGATGGAACAAGTTGCTGCTGCCCAATCATTTGGCCAGCAATAATATGTTGGCTACAACAAATAGCCATTTGGATACCAGCACCAAAATGCTGGTTACCAATGGAGAAACCACCCAAATTTGAGGTGGAGATAAGACAATTACATGCAGCCACAACAGATATTGGCCATACCTCAAAGGCTAAAGCAGAAATTTAACCAGGGATATGCCCTAAGGTCAAATTTCAAGCATCTGCAGCTACCCCAGCAGCAAAATCAGTTGGTGCTTCTTCCACCTCAGCCCTGAAATACTTCTTTCGAGGATTAGGTTTTGACCTCAATGCAAAGCCTTGGAATCTTGACTCAGATTGTGACTTCTTACAGTCAAAGCATAAAGAAAATAGAAGAGCAGCTAAGCCAAATATCCAATGCCTTGGCCAAAAGAGAGGAGGGCAGGTTGCCAAGCCAGCCAGTGGCCAATCCTAAGGGCCAATATTCGATTAGAGAAGGTTCCTCAAGTTTTGAAGGAGCTAATGCCATCACAACCCTAAGGTCTGGTAGGCTGGTGGACAACCAGGTTGGGAAGGAACAAGGAGAGGTCATTTCCAAAGAATTTTTAAATGAAAGTGAAAAAGAATTTGTTAGAGCACAGAGCCAAGAGTTGCCTGCTACCTTGCAACAAGAGAAAAATAAAGAGGCTATAGTTGAGCCTCAGCAGGAAATAAAAGATGAAAAAAGAAAAAAACAAAAGTTTAGTCGTAGGCTTGTAGCTGAGGAACCAGCAGTACCTCAGTTGCCATTTCCTCATGCTTTGAGTGGCCCTCCCCCTTTTGATAAGGGGAATGCACAGATAGAGAAAATGATGGAGACCTTTAAGCAAGTAAAAATTAATTTGCCCCTGCTTGATGCAATTAGACAGATCCCAGCCTATGCCAAATTTCTGAAAGACCTTTATACCTAGAAAAGAAAAGCTAGAGGTCATTTGTCCAGAAAGGTCTTTACAACTGATATAGTTAATTCAGTATTAAACATAATAATGCCAGAAAAGTTACAAGACCCAGGGATACCCACTATCCCCTTCATAATTGGAGACCACACAAATGGAAGGGCCCTTCTAGACCTTGGAGCCAGTGTAAACCTGCTGCCATACAGTGTGTACCAGCAGCTAGGTTTGGGGGAGCTAAAACCCACCCCCATTATGTTGTTAATGGCTGATAGGTCTGAAAGGAGACCTATGGGAGTGGTTGAGGATGTCTTAGTAGGAGTGGACAAGTTCTTCTACCTTGCAGACTTCCTGATTTTGGGCATGGGCTGCAACAAGAGTACAACCCCTATACCCGTTATTTTGGGCAGGCAATTCTTGGCCACTGCCAATACATGCATTCAATGCAAGTCAGGGATCATGGAGGTAACTTTCAGACATATGAAGGTTGAACTTAATGTGTACAATAGTGCAAAGTACCCTCAGCTAGACAATGAGGAAAGCTTTGCAGTGGATGTACTAGAGGAAGTTGTTGAAGAAGAATTGCTCACTCTGCTGGATTGGTGCAACATTGTCAAAAGTTTAGCTGAAGTTTGGGATATGGTAGAGGAAGAAAGCCCAGCTGTTATGACAGAAGACATGACCACATTAAAGTCTTCTGTGGGCTCAGTGCAACATTCCATTTGGAAACCTACATTGCTGCCTCTTCCTCAAACCAACAAAGCACCAGTCCTGCCATCCACCCAACAAGCCCCTGATCTGAATCTCAAGAAGCTTCTAGAAACATTGAAATATGCCTTCCTTGAGAAAGGTAAAAAACTTCCCTGAGAAAGGTCAACTATAAGACCAGAAAAGACCACTTCCCTCTCCCCTTCATAGATCAAATTCTGGATAAGTTGGCTGGAAAAGCTTTTTTCTGTTTTCTTGATGGGTACTCAGGGTACAACCAGAACCCTGTGCACCCTCATGACCAAGAGAAAACTACATTTACTTGTCCTTTTGGTACCTTTGCTTACCGAAGGATGCCTTTTGGGCTGTGTAATGCACCAGCCACCTTTCAGAGGTGTATGTATGCCATATTCTCTGATATAATTGACAAGTTCTTAAAAATTTTTATGGATGATTTCTCTGTATATGGGGACAGTTTTGGCCAATGTCTGCAACACCTCTACCTGGTCTTGCAAAGATGTGAGGAGACCAATCTGGCCTTTAGTTGGGAAAAGAGCCACTTCATGGTAACACAAGGTATTGTGTTGGGCCATGTAGTCTCTAGAGAAGGGATTGAGGTAGATAAGGCCAAAGTTGACCTCATTACAAATTTACCCCCTCCAAGAACAATTAAACAAATCAGATCTTTCCTTGGACATGCAGGATTCTACAGGAGGTTCATTAAAGACTTCAGCAAAATTGCTAAACCATTGTGCCACCTGCTTTGCCAGGATGTGCCCTTTGATTTTTCTGCTGAATGTCTTAAGGCTTTTAAAACTTTGAAGATATGCCTCACCTCTGCCCCTGTACTCCAAACACCTAACTATGCACTTCCCTTTGAGCTGATGTGTGATGCATCTGACTTGGCAATAGGTGCTGTTTTGGGCCAAAGGAAAGATAAGCTGCCAGTGGTCATTGCCTATCTCAGTAAATCACTTGCTGAAGCTCAGCTGAATTACACCACAACTGAGAAAGAGCTTCTGGCAGTGGTTTTTGTTGTTGACAAATTTAGACCTTACCTACTTGGGTCTAAAACTGTAATCTTCACAGACCACTCAGTATTGAAATACCTATTGTCCAAGAAAGATGCTAAGCCCAGGCTGATTAGATGGATACTCCTGTTGCAGGAGTTTGACATTGAAATCAAGGACAAAAAGGGTGTAGAAAATATGGTGGCTGACCACTTATCCAGAATTATGTTGGAAAAATGTGTTGATGACCCTGCAAATGATGTTTTCCCGGATGAGCAATTGTTTGCCATCCAATCCTTGGTTCCTTGGTATGCACACATTGTAAATTATTTAGTTATAGGCAAGATTCCTGTCCATTGGACCAAAATGGACAAAGACCTATTCTTTTCACAAGTCAAATTCTTTTTCTGGGAGGAACCTTGCTTATACAAATATTGTGCAGACCAAATCATCCAAAAATATGTTCCTGAAAGTGATGTCCCCAGTATTCTGGCCATGTGCCATGAAAATTCCTGTGGGAGCCACTTTAGTAGAAGAAAAATAGCTGAATAAATCTTGCAGTGTGGGTTCTATTGGCCTTCTTTATTCAGAGATGTCAATACACACTGCAGGATATGTGAGAGATGTTAGAAATTAGAAGGGTTGTCCAAAAGAAACTCAATGCCTTTGCAGCCCATCCTTGTTGTGGAACTGTTTGATGTCTGGGATATTAACTTTATGGGCCCCTTTCCTCCTTCAAATGGTTATCATTTTATCTTAGTGGCAGTGGATTATGTTATGAAATGGGTAGAAGCTATTGCCACAAGAACCAATGATAATCAAGGTGTCCTCAAGTTTGTAAAGCAGAATATCTTCTCAAGATTTGGCACCCCTAGAGCCATTATCAGTGATGGGGGTATCCATTTCTACAACAAAAATTTCGAGAGCTTGCTCAAGAAATATTCTGTCACCCATAGGATTGCTACACCCTACCACCCGTAAACCAGTGGGCAAGTTGAAATTTCTAATAGGGAGATCAAGCACATCCTTGAGAAAACAGTGAGGACTGACAGAAAGGACTGCGCTGAAAAGCTAAATGATGCATTATGGGCTTATAGGACTGCTTATAAGACTCCCATTGGTATGTCCCCATTCAGACTGGTTTATGGCAAGGCTTGCCATCTCCCAGTAGAGTTAGAACATAGGGCCTATTGGGCCATAAAAAATTTAAATCTAGACCTAACTTCTGCTGGTCATCACAGGTCGCTGCAGCTGTCAAACTGGATGAGCTAAGGATGGATGCATATGCCGATGCTCGGATATACAAGGAAAGGTCCAAGGCTTTCTTTGACAAGGGTTTATTAAGAAAGAGCTTCATGGCTGGTGATAAGGTTTGGTTGTTTAACTCAAAACTTAAATTTTTTGCTGGTAAACTGAAATCCCGATTCGAAGGTCCCTATATTGTCATGAATGTTTCCCCATCTGGTGCTGTGAAAATCAAGGATCTCAAGTCTGGGAAAACCTTAAAGGTGAATGGTCAGAGGCTTAAGCCTTGTTTACAAAAACCTGTTGAACCTATGGACACCATTCACTTTCAAGGGGACCCTTCATTAAACTAATCCACAGATGTGTCCATGTTGTATCATATATGAATTGGTTTTTTTAGGTTTATATTACCTTCTTTTGTTCAAATTTTTTAGGAAATTTTAGTGGCCTCACTTGAGTCTGAACCTGTCTGGTCTGATATCTTTATATGCTTGGTTTGATGATTACTTCTCTTAAAATGGTGGTTTATGATTGAGTACATGATTTTTGGATAATGATTTTTGCTGCATATGCTTGCATGTTTGATTTTAAACTGTCTAGGGGTGCCCATGGTGGGAGTTTTACCTAGGACACAGCCACAGCACAAATACAAATGGCAGAATGAAGAGCGCATGCTCTCTATTTAATGATTTGCTGTCGCGGCCTGGGAGCCTCTCACACAATCCAAATGGAGCACTTCAATAGCTATCACGAGATCCAAAAGGAGGGCTGGGAGACTCTCGTACCATCTAAATGGAATTTGTCATTTGCTCTTGCGGGGTCCAAAATGACGCCTGGGAGACTCTCGCGCAATTCACATAGAATTCTTCACTAGCTGTTGTGAGCTCCAAGGTAAACCTGAGAGCATTTCGTGCAATCCAACTTGCATTTACACCTTCACTAGGTTTCATTTCCCATCCCGCGACCAGATATTTCCAATGCGCGCCAAGCCTAGCGATAAGTAGTCCAAACTCGCGATTGTCTCCTTTCCCAGTTCTCTCTCTTCTCCATCCAGCGAAACCCTAGCTTCTGGCGCTCTTCTACCTTTCTCATCCAGCGCCCATTCTACACCCCATTATTCACACCAGGATCCTACAGATTTGTTCCAAATGTGATCCCCATCAGTTGCCCTCTGCTCAGAGATCTCGTGGTGCACTGTGCGTCAGATCGAACCAAACCCTACAATTTTAGGGTAAGCACTCAAATCTCAGTCCCCTATTTTCATCTTTAAAAGTAGAGTTTGCAATGGCCCCTAAGAGCGCACCAAAGAAAAGGGGCAAGGATAAGGCCACTGCTGAGTCCACTCCTAAGAAGGTAAAGACTTCTGAGGCACCGAAAAAAGGGAAGGGAGTAGTTGAGGAGGTGGAGGAGCCAACCCTTGAGTTTTCTACACCCTCTGAGCTCATGGCTTCAATCCCATTGGAGCCTGAAATAGCTTTCAACCTGCCCTTCTTTGAGAAGGATCCTCTCTCTGCCCTTGCCATTCAATTTATGAGCAAGGCTGGTCTGACACCCTTGATGAAAGGAATTCCAGCACTAGCCTACGCTAGGCTAGTGCAACTTTTTTATCAGCACATCAGGGTCACCAAGGACAAAGATGGACAATCAGGCTTCCTTGTGCTAATTGATGATTTCGAGATGTTGATTAACCCTAAGCTGATTGTAGAGGTATTGGGCATCCCAGCTGCATTTGACACTTGCTGTGGATATGGCCCTCCCCTGAGTGCCTCCATTGACACCCTTGCAAGGGCGCTTACTAGAGGATTAAAGGACTCAGGGGATTCCATCAGAAGAAGAGAGTTGGAGCCTGGACTCTTTTTCATTGACCAGATCCTGAGAAAGAACATCTACTACTCAGGCCATCAGCAGGAGAGGAGAGCTCCTATTGCTGATGTTGTTTACTCGTTCTCTCTGGGCCATGGCTTCCATGCAGCCTGTTTAATTTTTGAAGCGATGAGGGACTTGGTGGAAAAGCCAGGGCAGAAAAAGAAGCCACACACACTCCCCTATGCCAGAGTCATCACCAAGCTGCTTTTGAGGAGGGGATATAAGATATCAAAAGGAGAAGAGACTACCACCCTAGCCCTTACAACTTTTGCCAAGAGGCAATGGGGAATCAGCAGGAGCCTGATAGAAACCCAGAAGAAGAAGAAAGCTGAGGCTCAAGCCCCTCCCAAGTAAATAGATAAGGAAGCTGTTCCAAGGCCCACCCCTGCTACCAAATAGGTGGTTCAAGATCCTGTCACTACCACTGCTGCAGCAGCCCCAACATCCCCCCCACCTTTTACTCCAGGATCCCCTATCTTGACAACATCCCCAACCCCTACTCCATCTCTTCATTATCCATGCCCACACCCCTTTCTCCTGTGATTGGTACCTGGGAGGACACCACCCCCCATGTCAACCCCTCACCTTCCCCTACCCTACCTCAATGCACAGCCCTAATACCCCCACCATCTTCACAAACCCCTGACAGCCCCCCACTGATCTCATACAAGAAGAGGAAAACCACTGACACAACCCCACCATGTCCCTACCCCCACCCACAATCCTTTTTATCCCTACTGACACACCTCACATTGACCAAGACACCACTCCAGCCATGCCTACTACATCCCCATTCACAAACATAGACCTCAACCTTAACACAACCACAGGATTCCAAGCCTTTATGGCTAGTTTTCTTGACACCATGCCCACCCACTACACCCCCCTCCCAGATTCCCTAACCACATCACCACATCACTCACCAGAACCCCAATCTCCTCCTCCTTCCACTTTTCATCATGCCCCTTCCTCCTCCTTTCAACCTATTCCATCTTCTACACAATCTCAACCTCCCAACCCAGACACACTGACACTTATCCTCTCCCTCATCCAAGACATCCAATCCCAACTGTCCACCACAACACACACACATGACCAGATGCAAACAGAAATCACATCCATCAAATCCACACTGCAGGCATTGATAAACCAACCCATCCCTCAACAATCCAATCAAACCCCACTGATCAGTTCCGTATCCAGCCCTGACTCCCCAACCCAACCATTCCCTTTCATACCTTTCACCATTCCCTTTTTTCCTTCCCCACCACCACCTACCCCTACTGAGCCTACCTCATTTTCTTTCCCCCCTATGCCTTCAATCCCACCTCTTATCCTACCCTCTAATATTCACTGACAAATCCACCCAAACAGACCCAGAATCTTTTACCCTCCCCCAATAACTAGACTTACCCATTGATAACACCACTTCCCCCACCCAGGACCAATCACACGTTGCTCCTTCCACTTCTTCTCTTCCTATCACACCCAAACTCTCCTTTTACATTCCTCCCTACCTCACCATCCTCCATGCCATGAGAGACAATCGCTACCTTAGGAGGGATGTCCTAAGGGGCATGGCCCAACTTAGGCAATCCATAGAGACCCCCCTGCTGCAGTAGATCGCTGAACATGAGGAAGCCCACAGAAAGCAATTACTGGGTATTTCCCTTGGCTGGACTAACAACTTGGAGGCCTATGAGAAGGCGAAAACTATGGCTGCTTATCATTAGATGAATCTGGAGCTGGAGAAAGCCAATACTAATGTGGAGAGGATGAAAGCAAGGATGTTCGAAAAAAGGCTCAACAATGCCCAGGAAATCTTTCGACTCCAAAAGGAAATCCATGAAACTAACCTCCTCAAAGCCAAAATCAAGATATCGAACTTCTGACCCCACTCTCTGTACTCATGCTAGAACCTAAGCCTAAACCTACTCAAGCCCCTGCTGCCCCTCCTGCTGCACCTCCTACTGAGTAGCCTAAACCTACCCAAACCCCTGTTGCACCTCCTACTGAGCAAACTTATCCTAAACAGAGGAAGGTCACTGCTAAGAGGACTGCTTCCACAACAGCGTCTATTAAAATTGGCAAAGAGCCAGCTGCCCAGTCTGAGGAGGCACAACTCCCTGACCAGCCAGATAAAGGGAAGTCCCCTGTATCCCCTACTGAGCAAGATAAAGGAAAATCGCCAATGATCCCTCCTGAATCCAAAACCAGAAAAATGAGGGTGACGGCACCAAAAGCTCCAACCATGAAGAAACCACCACAACCAAAGAAACCAAGGCAGCCAAAAAAAAAGAGTCCAACTGAGAAGCAAGCCAAGAAGAAAAAGACCAAAGCTCCCTCAGACAGAACCAGATCGAAGCCCAGTTCTGAGACCAAAGCTGAACTTAGGAAACATGCAAAACAGATGGGCTGGGACTGGTTCACAGATTCATATTCAGATTCCTCCTCCTCTTAAACTAGATTGTAGCTAGGCTTTTTCTTTCTTTTCCATTTTTTTTTTTATCATTGTAATTACAGTTGTACATTTCTTTCTAAGTTAATAGAATTTTTGTTGTATCATGCTTTGTGAATATTGTCTGTGTGTGTTTATTTTTTTGATGACTATTACCCTGCACTTTCTGACCTTTGAACCAGTGAGGACACTGCTCCTCATGGTTTGGGGGTGTGGCAGGGTAGGTCTGCAAATAGAATAGTTAACTTTAGTGCAGTAGTGGTGGTGTAATTGGAATGAATAAAGTCAATTTCCACTTAAATTGCTGCAATGAGGAAATTTGTGAAAATTTAAAATATTTTTTACAGACATTTCGAAACTGAAAATTTTAAAATCTTGGCACCACCATGAAGCTAACATCAGAAATTTTAAATTAGTACCTAGTAAACCTAAGAGAGAAAAAGGTGAAAATACACTCCATGAGTTAAAAAAGAGGATGATACCTAGTGAGATTTAGGCCCATCAATGTCTGTTGAAGAGTGTGTTGGTATTTTTTTTGCTCTAAGGTTTGATTGACTCAGCACTTTTTACTAGAAGTTAGGCACCTCCAAATCAAAACTGGGTGACTGCACTCATGACACTATGGAAATGATTCAAGGCCATCATTTGGATAGTTTGAGCCTGAAAATCCAACCTTTTAAAACTACCCTTTTGCATACACTCTTTGAGCCTCAAAAAGTCCTATTTTTCTTTAACAAACACTGGAGTACCTGCACCTTAACGTCATGACCTGATTCAACCTTACCCTCACACTGAGAAATCAGAAGGTAAAGGAGGAGTTGAAGGAAGTGAGAGTGGTCCAACATTTGGTAGAAGGAGAAGAAAAGTAACCTATGAACAATAGTATTGGTGATATTTGTGTGGCAGTTCATCATGAAAATCATAAAAAAATAAAAAATAATAAAATAATAAAAAAAAGAAATAATAATAATAAAAATAAAAAGAGAGAAAGGAAGAGAAGTTTGGAGAAGAACATCATCTAAAAATTGAAAAGAAGAGGAGAAACTGGCCACTTTGATTCTGAAATATATCAAGTAAGATGAATTTGTGCTGAAATGAAGGTAGTGAAGTCATGAGCCACTCCATACCTTGCTGATATCTCAATTTTGATTTCCTTTTTACCCCTTCATTCTTTATATCCCTCACCCATAAGCCACATTACAACCCATTCAACAAGACCTTAAAGATCCAAAGTGAAATGAGCTGTCAGGTGGAGATGAGGGAGTACCTAATCTATGGTGAAAATCCATGAGGATGTCAGAAATTAGAAGCTTTACCAATGCTCATGCTTGCAGGCCCATTTGGGGTCTGTAACTGCTCTTGAGCTGATTTAAATGTAAACACCCCTAGATATTCATTGTTGAGAGATAACCCTGGTGAGAATTGGGTCTGACTTGTAACTTCATTGGGGTTGTATCCAACCTAATTTTTGAATTTAAAGCAAGCTTGGTACTGATATGTGCACATTGAATTTCTAATGTAAAATAATTGGTGGAAATGCAAACACATGCTAAAGATTTTTTTTGAGTTTTAAAAGGCCTGCATTACTGCTACAATTTCCTATGAATTCCAAAGGAAAGTGGATTGATGCTTTATTCATTAAAATTTTTTTTGCCATTGACTGCACCACTTTTAACTATTTTTATTATGAAGTTTGTGGGTATCTTCACTAAAAACCCTCAGGAGACTTCACTCCTCCACTAGGTATCGCTAGGGGTTTAAAAGGATGGGTACATATGCTAAATGTACCCGTGATCCCTACGAAAGTGGCATTCAATTAGTTAAAGCTTTGCTAAGGGACTAGCAAAGATTAGGTTTGGGGGTGTGTTAAGACCTGAAAAGTACCACTTTTTACCCCTTAATCTCTGTTAGACCTTTAGTCATTTAATAAATATGTGTTAAGCCCAGGAAATAAGCTGCAACTGCAGATAAGGCCCTAACCATGCCAAGAAGCCTACTTTTGCCCCAGAAGTTTCTCAGAAGAAAGGAAGTTAAACCCAGATAGAGAATTGGCTGTAGCATAGGCACAGCATAGTAGCAACAAGTCAAGAAGTGAGCCTCGCGCAGATGTCGTAGGATTCAATTGAATCAGAAAGAATGCTTCGCACAATTGTCATGGGTTTCTGAAGGTAGCACACCAACTGCTCATGTTGTTCTCACATAGATTGATGACAGAAGGGATTAAAAAGTAGACTTCGCACAGTTCTCACGAGGCTCAGTTGGATGCTCTCGCGCAGTCTCGCGTAGCTCAGGAGAGGAGCATTTAATCTTTACGCGCTTCACTGAGGAGAGAGAGCTCTAGAATTCTCTCAGCTTGTCGCAAGAAGCATGGGGGATGCAGATCTGTAATCGCTATGCAATCCAGAGGTCTATGCACATTGCTTCTTCGCGAGGATCCCCGCGAGATTCACCAAGGAATGAACTGCGCGTGCGATTCCCGCGCAACTCAAATAGAAGGCGCAGTCCCGCAACAACCAGAGCAATCCCGCGATGACCAAATTATCAATCCTACAACTGCAAGAGCTTCAAGTCAATTCAATCTCGCGACACCAACTCTATCATGCGACAAGACCTGGAAATCATTGCTACCTAGTGAGGCTCAGGATCTTAATTTCCCCCCCCCCCACCAATTCTGTAAGGGCAGTCTGGGAACTTCCAGAACTAGGGCATGCATCCCAATGCTCCAATCTTTGTGCACACGCCCCGAGGCATCCAAGGAATAGTAATGGGCCATGTTTACATTATTAAAATGAGGGTTTTCCTAACCCTAATGCTCCCATAGCCGACTGCTATATAAGCCGAAGCCTAGTTTAGGTTGAGGGGGCTATCTTCTTTAATCAACTGTAGAATTCCAGTAGACTAAGGTTAGGGTTTAGGCAGCTTCTTTTTTCCTTTTTTTCTTCTTTCCATAGTCCAGCACTTGCTGGCTATGCCTTTGTATGTTTATTTGGAACAGTTTTAATGGAGTTTTACAATAGGATCTTATACATGTATGGGATTGATGTTTGAGGGTTGTTCTGTACAAGGCTGTTGCCATTAGATCCTCCATTGCTAAGTTGTATTGTAAGCAATGGAGGATTGTTTTTAAGGATTTATTTAGATCCAAGTGACTTGTGTGTCCAGGCTAGGCACATTGCAGGCCTATGCCCCACCACAGGATCCACTAAATCTGAATCCCCATGGGAGCCTGAGCTAGTAGCCTTGTGAACATGGTGGTGGCAGTAATCTACTTGTTTTGTCTCAGACCTCTGTGAGGAGGACAACCTCTGTGGATAGTCTGTGGCCATTTAAGTGGACAGATAATAGCCCTAGGGTGAGGCCAATCCACAGATCTAAGACAGATTCTTCTTCTTTGCACTTGAGCTTGTAGTCATGTAAGAGATTGTGTAGAGACAGATCCCCTGTATTTGTATAGACCCACCATCAGATGGCAGATCTGATTTGGTTGTAGAGATTGTAGGCTTGTGACTGGAGCACTGCTATCTTTCTAAAAGCAGTGAACAGCTAGACCTAAAGCTAGTACCCAAACTCTTGCTGGTCCTGTGTGTCCAGGCTAGTGTACATTGCAGGCCGATGCCCCACACACAAAACTTTAGAGGTTTAGGTTCCTATGGATTCTTAAGCTGGTAACCTGGAAGAAGTAGTGCCTACAATGATAAACTTGTTCTGACTCATCTACGGACTGTGGTTCCCCTATTGGATAGTCTGTGACCATTTGAGTCGACAAGTTATAGCCATAAGGGATTGGATCATGGCACAAGGGTGAGTTGGATCCTTTCTCCTCTTTGGTGATAATGTAGCCATTGGACAGGATTTCTACAGTTGCAGATCTGAGTCTGAGTTATAAAACTCATCAGATCTGTACCTAATAGCTTACTTCTCACCCTTTTTATATTTATTTTCTCACACTCCATCATTCTTCTCAACCATTTCTGTAGTTTAGGCATTAGGTTACCTTAGGATGTAGACAATAGTGACTTTAAATCCCCTTCCATTTAGGATTGCCAGATCTGTAGTCAAGTCTGGAGGGCCTACTAAAGAAAGCTCCCTTGGAGCTTTAGATCATTTTTCCCTGTGGGACAAACTCTTATTAAAACTTTCTACAACAGGCCATGTATCTTGCAGGTCTGTGTATTTTTAGACTTGCTACTCTATAGTTTTCAATCCACCTTTGATTTATTTTCACTAACACATTCTTATCACTGTTTTTAATAAAGTTAGTAGCAAGCATCTAAAATACCTTAACAACATGTGAATCGATCCTCTCACTATCTTCTCATTTAGGCACCAGATCCTCGCGGCAGCTTAAGAGAACCCCTCAATAGCTTGATTTCTATGCTTTCTTGACTGGCATGCACTTCTAATGTGTTGTCATCTATCTCGCCCTTAGTCACCTCTAGGTGGATTCAATCTTCATCCCTTGGCATTGTACTTGGTCTCAGGTGCACCCAGTTGGGTTCATGGCCTTCAATGAGTTTATAAGGCTTTGTGGATTGTTGGAGTTTGATCACAGGTTGAGGCTGCAGATTGCTTATTTGGCCATTTTTGTTGGTTGTTTGTGTTGAAGCTATAATTTATTGCTTATCTGCAAAACATACTTAAAACACATTATTAAACACCTCAAGGGTCTTTCAAAGGTCAGGTTAGGAGGGGAAAAAATTGTATTTTTCACTACTTAACACACCCCCAAACCTAAGCTTTGCTAGTCCCTGAGCAAAGGAGAAAGTGAAAACAATTATTGAAAATGAAAAATGCCACTTTTGTAGGGAACACAGATGCATTTATCATATGGATCAAGCCTTCTAAACCCCTAGGTGATCCCTAGTGGAGGAGTGAAGTCTCCTGAGGGTTTACAGTGAAGTTACCCACAAACTTGTCCAATAAGGTCAGTTAATATTAGTGCAGAATATTGAAGCAAGCAATAAGCAATCATAAAGTTCAATCTACACATTTATCCAATCAATTTTTAGAGGATTCTCAGCAAAAACATGGCAGTTTAAACCAAGCTACTATTGTCGCTCCTTCATAGGCACTCAGATCATGTCCAAGTAATTTGTGTGAAAATAGTGCAAAGTTTACCATTAAATTGAGAATCATGTGCTAATTATGCCCCCAACAAACTTGACTTCAAACCCAAATCTTACTGGGTAGGCACTCTTAATCAAAAATAGAAGGGTGTATCAATTCACTCAGCCCAAGAACAGTTGCAGCCCTCAAATAGGACTGCAAGCATGAGCATAAGCGTTGCTCTAATTTCTTAAATTCCCTTTCCCTTTTTACCATAGATTAAACAATTTCTCATCTCCACATGACAGCTTAATTAATTTTAGATCAGTAAGGTCTTTTTATTGGGTTGTAATGCCGTTTACGAGTGAAATTTGTAAAACAATAAAGGAGTAAAAAGGATTCAAATTGAGAAATCAATAAAGGTAAGGAGGTGGTTCATGACTTCAGCTTCTTCATTTCAGCATATCTTTAATTTTTTTTAAATATTTATTTATTTATTTATTTTTATTTTAAATTTTTAGACTGGAAGTGATCAGCTACATCAGCTTCTTATCTTCTTGTAGCTTTTCAAATAAAGTGACTTCTCCTTTCTTTTGTTATATTTTTCTTTTATTTATTTATTTTTTTTTTATGGGTTGGAATGCCACAACTATACATCACACTAGCCTTCAAATGTACTTTCTTCTTCATTTAACCAAACATCAAACCTTGCACCTCTACCCTCACTTCTCCTTCTATTTCCTGACTTCTCAGATTGAGGGTGAACTAAAACAGGTCGAGAGGTTTTTTTTGGGTTCAAATTTTCTGGTTTTTATCAAAGAAAACTGAGAATTTTAAAGCTCAAAAGGTGTGTGTCAAGGGTAGTTCAAAGGTGGGGCATTTTAGGCTCAAACTGTCCAAGGGATGTCCTTACTTCATGTCCTAAATGTTATGAGTGTTGTCAAGCTATTTCAACTTCGAATTGACTAACTGCTAGTGATCAGAGCCAGGTCTAATCAGTCCTTGGAGCAGAAAGAAATGTTTCGAAGACACTCTTCAAAGAATTTTTATTTTTTTCAGGCCCAAACCTCACTGGATGTGGTCTTCCATCAGATTTCTGGGGTATAGCCTCACAATTTTCTCTTTTTTAAGTTCACAAAGCACAAATTTTTGAAAATTTCTTGACATTTACTTCCTGCACATGTTGGAACTCCAACACTTTTAGTTTAAAATGTTTTCCATTTCCTCTTATAAAAAAAAAATTAGGTGGGGATTCCTTTCATTTTTCACACATGCTTGTTCAATTCAGGCTGTACTAACATTAACTATCCTATTGGCAAGGCATACTTTGCCATACCCCCAATCCTTTGAGGAGCAGTGTCCTCACTGTTCAGAGAGAAGGGTGTAGTGCAGCCTGGTACAACATAAGTACACAGAGAAAGAAAACAAACAAATGGCATAAACATTAAAGAAACTAAGCAACATAAAAAAGAAATTGTATTAAAATATCTACAGGGAGTATGTAGCACCGAAAAGTAAATCTACAGGAAGAAAACTAAAGCATGCTATAATTATTTGCAAGCATCATCAGGCCATTCATAGACATCCGCTAGTTTCCTCAATTCTTCTTTGGAGAGAGGTCTTTTCTTCTTGGGTTGGGGCTTCTGGGCTGTCTGGTTTAGTGCCTCCTCAGACTGGGTTGCAGGTCCTCTGTCTTTGTTTAGAGTAGCACTAGATGGGATAGATCTTTTTGCAGTGACCTTTCTCCTTGAAGAAGTTCACTTAGGCTCTAGAGGAGCAGGCTTAATGTGGGGAGGAGAAAAATCCACAGGTGGAGTAGGACTAGGTTGAGTGGAAGTGGGATTGGAGGGAGGAGCAGTAGCTAGGGGGGTTGGTTGAAATGGTTGAGAGGTCAGCGTAGCAATCCTTCTCTCCAAAATGTCAATTCTTTTATGTGCATAAAGGAGATTGGACTCAGCGAGTTCTTGGGTGGCTTTATTTATCTCTTGGGCATTGTTCAATTTTTTCTGAAGGAATTCAACTTGCTTCTTCTCGGCTTTGGCAATGAGACACTCAACAGCAGCAAGTTGTTTTGCTAACTCATAACGAACCAGTATTTCCTTCCAACCTTGCGAGATATCCCAAAGTTGAATTCTGTGCTCCAGCTCCATGTTAGCAATCCTCTCCTCATAGGTGGCTTTAAGGGAAGCGCGGAGAGCAGCAATTCCTCTTAGGACATTCCTATGGATGTAGGGATTATCCCGCATTGCATACAAAAGAGTGAGGTAAGGGGGAATGTAAAAGGAATGGCGGGGAACAATGGGGAGGGAAGGGAGTGCAGTGGAGGAAGATGAGGGAAGGTAGGATGCCAGTTCCTCAGGGGAAGGTAAAATGACAGGGCTAGGTTGGAGGAGATTCAGGGTCAGTTTGGGTGGAGGCATCTGTGAAGGCAGGTGCAGTGACCTCTGTAATATAGTGTGGGGAAGAAGTAGGTGGTTGTGGAGCTGGTTGGGCTAAATTGGTCAATGAAGATTGGATGGCTGCTAAGGTATGGGCGATAGGGGCCTGGTTGAGAAGGGTGGAAGTTATGGATAATAGTGTGGCCTCAATGGAAGATTGGGTAGTGGTATTGGCTATGACATGGGATTGTATTTATTGGAGGAGATCTAGGATTTGGGGTAAAGGGTCAGGTTTGATAGCAAGTGGGTGTTAGAAGAGAGGGGGTAGTGGAAATGAGGAAGTGTGGTCATGCTGGTCAGAGGTTGAAGGAGGTTGAGAATGAGAAAAATGGGGGAATGTGGGCTGTGGAGAGTCAGGTAGTGGATTATAGTCATGCCTAATATCCTCCACTATGGATGTCATCAGGGATGAAAATCCTTCAGTGGTTGATAGGTCTTGGGTTAGGGCAGGTGAGACGGAAAAAATTGGCTCATTTGCAAGGGGAGTGAAAAATGGAGAAGGCATGGAAGGGCTGAAAGTAATAGTGGTTGATGTAAATGAGCTAGCTGGAATGGTGAATGAGGGCAAAGTAGGGATGGGGTCTGTGAGAGAAGGAGCTAAAAATGGGGTGGATGTGGAAATGGTTGTCGATTGGGAGACTGGACTGTTGTGGGGAATGGGAACTGGCAAGGAAGGAAAAGAAGGGGGGATGATTGGTGTGAGAGATGGAGGGATGGTGGACCTTGTAGCAATGGAACTAGCCATAGAGAAATGTAGATCAATGGTCAGGGTGAATGAGGGTGCAGAGGATACAAGTGGAGGCTCCGAGCCAGGGGGTGCTGAACTCGAAGCAACAGAGGTGTCACGAGTTTCTTCCTCAATCTCTTCAGTTGACCTATGGGTGCCTTTACCAATGAGGGTCCCACTAACAGACCAAGCCCTTTTTCCAAACATTGTGGGCTTCACCTTCTCTACTTCCTCATTTTCTTTAAACACTAATCCCTTACTCCTAAGCAAAGACGTGATGAGCTTGCTGTAGGGAAGCCCTGGTAGGGCTTGAGCTTTCTTACATTTTTCATTCACATCCATCATTGCTTCAAACACCAACCAGGCAACATTAACAAATTGCCCTTTAGTGAAGAAGTATAGGGCATCCACTATTGGTGTTCTTCTCTCTTGCTGATGACCACTAACATAGACATTCTTCCTTAAAATTGAATCGAAAAAACACAAGCTAGGGGATAAATCTCTTCTCCTAATTGAGTCCCTAGACCCTTCAATGCCTTGAGTCAGCTACCTGGCCATTGATTTGAAAGAGATATTCTCAGATGCAGCCAGGCCATAAACTGGGTCATACACAGAAGGGACTCCTAATGCTATCCCTATGTCTCTGTAATCCACCACCATTTTCATATGATCAATCAGGATTACCAGGCAGGGCTCAAGAGAATCTGGCTTGGCTTTTTTCTCAAGATTCTGATACCACAACTTAACCAGCCTGGGATAAGACTTTTCATTTAATGGGCTCATCATGGGTGTCAGGCCTGCCTTCACCAGATAATTCAAAGTATCCTGACACTCCCCTAGCTTAAAAAAATAGGGGGTGTCGAAAATGATTTCAGGGATCAGATTTAATTTATCCAAAACTTCATTGGGTGTGGACAAGTTGACATTGACCTCCAGCTCAGGGACTTCAGGCTAAGTGGCCGATACTGTCTCAGGGGCTTCCTCAATCTCTTCTTCACTAATTTGGACCTTTTTAGCCTTTTTGGTCTTCTTGTGTCTTGTAGTCTGCCTAGCTTCATCCCTGGCAAGTTTTCTTTTTGTAGGGGGGGTCTCCTTAGGCTTTGCAGGTTGCCTAACGGGTGTCCTAGTGGCATTGGTGGCAGATTTAGAAGGCATTTTGAAAAGATTTGCTAAGATGTCCTCTTGCTCATCCATTGATTACTCAAACACTTCAAATTCACAACTAATCACCACACAAGCTTCTGAGGATGCTCAAATTATTCCCTCGGATTCACAATATAAACTCCCAAACTTAAAACAACAGAGCGAAGCAAAAGGGAAGCTTATCGACAGAGATCTAGGGTTTGCGATATCTTGATGGGTGTGGGACCAAACCAGCTCGAACCAGGCGCAAAATATAGCTTTTGATGGATTGAAACAATGTGGAAAATTGCTAGGAGGTTGCGATAACAGCCAGTGAGGTGGAGAGGGAGAAAGCAAAAATGGGAAAAATCACCAGAGTAACTCTCAGCACAAAGAGAAGGTGTCGAATGATGGAAAATGAAGCTGTCGTTAGGTTTTAACAAGAAAAAGTTGATTTTTGATAAGATTGGGGGAAGTGTCGACAGGTAGTTCCTACTTGTCGACGGGTGAAAGGTTGCCATTCCTCGCGAGCGGTTCGATTTTAATCTTGTCGATAGGTTCCAAAACTACTCAGTAGCCTTTCGAGAGGATTAGAGATCCTCTCGATAGCCATTTTAGCTCAGTGCGAACCTATTCTCAATAGGTTCTAGGTTCCAGAGACACAAACATTTCGAGAGGTTTGAATATCCTCTTGACGTGTATCCTGAACCTATCGAGAACTTCATCGATCATCGTCAAAACCTATCGACGATCACTTTTACACCTCCAATACCTATCGACAATTAATTCAAACCTCTCGACAGGTTAAAATGCAATTCAACTCGATTTAAATCATTCCTAAGTACCCCTCTACACATCATTTTGTCGACTCCCGCGTCAACTCACACAATTGCTGCTTAAGTTAGCCAATGAATGACTCCAGATTAGTGCTTGCATATATTACACCTTATTTAAAATGTTAAACAGTAATGAACAAAAAGTAAAAACAACAACAAAATCAAAACAAAATAGCTAGTATATATAGTGTACATCGTTGAAATTCGTACCTGCTATGGGAGTTCATGGAAATGGGTGATCTTCCCAGGCATCACTGCATTTTCAAACATATCACCACCATCATCAAGAAAATTATCATAGGGCAGCAACTTGGGCAAATTATCAACTACAAGCTCACCTAATGCATTAATGAAAAAATAGTCCACACTATTCAGGTGAGTTTGATTAGCTGCATTATAAACATTTAATTTGACCTTCATATTGCCAAAAGTTACTTCCATGTCCCATGATCTACATTGTATGCATGCATTTGCAGTGGCCAAAAATGGCCTGCCTAGGATCACAGGGATAGAAGTAGAACACTTTCTCGGCTCTATATCAAGCACCAAAAAATCAGCAGGATAAAAAAATTTGTCAACCCCAACCAAGACATCTTCTATGATCCCCACAGGTTTTCTCTCAGATCTGTCAGCTAGTTATAAGACTATATGTGTGGGCTTCAATTCTCCTAAGCCCAACTTCTCATATACTGAATATATATGCAAATTTACACTAGCTCCCAGATATAACAAGGCTTTTTCAATGGTATGATCCCCAATGATCCAGGGGATAGTGGGGACTCCAGGGTCTTGGAGCTCTGTTGGGATTGCAATATTCAGTATCTGCTTCACTTTATCTGCTGAAAAGACTTTCTTGGAGAGTTGTATCCTCGATTGTTTTTTGTGGGTGCAAAGGTCTTTAAAAAACTTGGCATAGGCTGAAACTTGCTTGACTGTATCAAGTAAAGGAAAATTGATCTTTACTTGTTTAAAGTTTTCCATCATTTTCTCTACTTTGGCATGCCCTTTATCAAAATGGGAAGGTGCTTGCATTGCCCTAGGAAATGGCAAATATGGGATTGCTCCCCCATTTACAGCCTTAACCAACTCATCATCTTTCTTTTTGTTTATATATTTTTGTTGAGGATCATCATCTTTCTCTTTATTCAACATGAGTTGCTCTTGCTGTACATTCTCTGTAGTTATTTCTTTTTCTTTTTCTTTTTCTGAATTTTTCACAGACCCACAACGTACTTGATTGTCCACCAGCCTTTCACTTCTCAATGTGGTGACAGATTTGGCTTTCTCATGAGAAGAGGAGACCTCACCTACTGCATATTGTCTCCTTGGGTTGCCAATGGGTTGGCTAAGTAGCCTCCCTTCCTCTCTCTTGGTCAAATCGTTAGACAGCTGGCCAAGATGGTCTTCTATCTTTTAATACTTTGGCTATGAGCGTGTACAGTTTGAGACAAGGGCCCTAAATTCTGCAATGAGGCCAGAACTTGTTCCTCAAAAGAAAGTGATCTAGCAGTTTGAGGGGGTGCAGTTTGTTGTACAGGCTGAGCCATAAGCTGAGCCATGGGCTGTTAGTAATGGGGCCTTCGAAAGTAATTTTTTTGGTAGAGCTGAGCATTTTTATAAGGCATGGACTGTTGTGGCTGTTGTTGCTGGTTTGGAAGAGTATCTTGTCTCCACCTCAGATTGGGGTGGTTTCTCCATTGGTAACCAGCTGTAGGTTGTTGCCCAAAAGACTGAATAGCAGCCACATGTTCCATCACAAGATCTAGAAATTGGACAGATGAAGGGCATTCCTCAAGGGAGTGAGTGGGGGACTGGCATATAACACATGACTCCTCTACTTTAGCAGCCATGGGTGACTGCATTGCTCCCATGAGCTTATCAAATTTTTGGGTTAAGCTATCCACTTTTCTCTCCAAATTATTGTGTTCACTCACCTCATACATTTTTCCTCTCGTGGTATTATCTCTCACCATTCTAGGAGTTTCACAATCCCTGACCAATGTCTCTCTTTGCATAGAGTTCTCACTGATGATATCAAACAGCTCCCAAGCCTCCTCAGTAGTTTTATGGAGGTAGGTACCACCACAAGAGGCATCTACCATATCTCTGCTTTAAGAGTCAATTACTTGATAGAAACTTTGAACAAGTTGTCATTCAGGGATTTGATGATGACATTGCTTTAGGAGCTCCTTGAATCTCTCCCATGCTTGGTGAAAGTCCTCAGTTGGGGCTTGAGCAAATGAAATAATGCCCTTCTTCAACTGGCTTGTCGTGGACATGGGGAAAAACTTAGCCAAAAAATGACATTGAAGGTCACTCCAGGACTGTATACTGTTAGTTGGGTATATTGACAACCAAGTTCTGGCTCTATCCTTTAGTGTAAAAGGAAAGAGTCTCATCTTGGTTGCTTCCTCCCCCAAACCTATAATATTGAATGTGGTACACAGTCCTAAAAATTCATCAATATGCTTATATGGGTCTTCTTTCCTCAAGCCATGGAATGAGGGCAGCATTTAGATAATTGAAGACTTGATCTCATAGTTCCCTTGAACAGCAGGGAATTGAATGCAAGACAGACAACTACACAACTACTGATATACTAAGCTATAGATCTAGAAATAGAAACTGAGTTAAGAGATGAAGACTTAAGCACTGAATGCTTTTCCAAGCGATACAGAGCTCCTCTTAGCTCCACAGATCCAGATCTTAAACAAAGTTAAACTATAGCAAAAACTAAAGTAACAATTAATTAAACACTAGTCAAACAATTAAAAATGTTAACCAAAAAAAATGAGAAAAACTTAGATCTACCAAGTTAGAAATACAGATCCCCGACAGCGGCGCAAAAAACTTGTTGGGCCGTTTACCTTGTGCTCAAAAAGGGGTTTAAAATCAAACAATTATAGAATCTATGGATTGCACACACACCAAGGCAAACAGACTCACAGACCTGCAAGTATTTAGGGCTATTATAGCAAGTTTTAAATGGATAAGTAAGGGTATGTCCACAACGAAATGTGGTCTAACTTTCCGTAAATCTCCATATCCATAGGGGATCTGGAACTCTATTCTAATCTAAGAAAGAGGAGAGGTTTCGGGGTTTTATCACTTTAACTACAAAGTACAGAATTAAGTGCTACTGATTTAGATCTAATTCAACACAGAGATCAAGGGAGATATAGAAGAGATGAAAAATCAAAGGATGAGAACAGCAGCTAGGGGCATTGGTCTCTCACTTACAATCAAAGGAATCAATGGCAATGCTAAGATTTGATTTTCTACAATCCTCTTTTCTGGCTCCCAGCTTCCCAGGTTACCCTGGCAGAGGTGAGGTATAAGAATCCAATCTCAATCAGAGAATTGAAGCAATCCAAAGGCTATGATCTATCCACTTTAATGGTCACAGACCATCCTAGAGATTGTTCCGCTTTAAAGATCTTGTTTAGAACAAGAAAACCATTACAGATGCTATAGATGCCAGGATATGAGACCCTCATAGGCTAACATCTACAGGAATATCCAACCCAAGGAAAACAAATATGAAAAAGTAAAATATGGATTAGAATCACCTTTAAAATCCACAATTATATTGTAAAATTACAACATGATTGTGCTCAGATCTGCAATCTGTGCATCTTACAGTTTCATACAATGCCTTTGAATCTCTCAATTTACAGCTTAAGACCTCACCCTAACTACTGAGAAGAGTTTAGCCATTCATGATTGGCTAAAGAGAGAAGGGAGAAAGGACGAAGAAGAAGGGAGAATTTTAGAAAAATGGATCTCGCCCTATGCTCTGGTTTTCTCAATTTCTAGATCCTTTCTTCTGCATTTTCTCTAAGCTTTTATACTCACCTCCTCTATCCTCAGATCCATTTCAGCCAATCAGAATGCAAGGGAATAATTATGATATGCTGATGTGGCCGATTTCTCTTCCAAAAGCTCTTCTCCCATTGGCTCTCATCTAACAAGTACATGTGATACCATTAGGGTTTTCATGCGTGGCCTATTGTGTGTTGAAAATACCTCCAGGGGTCGCTGACATGCTTTGGAACACATTCACAGGCTTCTGGCATGGACAACTGCTGAAGAAAGAACTGAGAAGTTCCCCAAATCGAGTGTCCAGAGGTTCTGGGATCTTCTCGAAGGTTTTGCCTTACTTTGCATGTATGTCGACAGGTTTGTAGACCTATCGAGAGGATTGACGAAACTTGTTGATAGGATTGACAATTATTTCATTCATCCCCTCGACAGGTTATAGTCGACTTATCAATTGGTTGTAGCAGGTTCTATCGACAACTTCCTTTCATCCTCTCGAGGACTACACCTAGCAGGTATTGACAGGATTGAGTGTACTGCACGACGAGTTCAATTGAACCTCTCAACATGTGAATCGATCCTCTCACTATTTTCTCATTTAGGCATCAAATCCTCTCGGTAGCTTAAGAGAACCCCTCGACAGCTTGATCTCTATGCTTTCTGGACTGGCACGCACTTCTAATGTGTTGTCTTTCATCTGTCTCGCCCTTAGTCACCTCTAGGTGGATTCAATCTTCATCCCTTGGCATTGTACTTGGTCTCAGGTGCACCTAGTTGGATTTATGACCTTCAATGAGTTTCTAAGGCTTTATGGATTGGTGAAGTTTGAGCATAGGTTGAGGCTGCAGATTGCTTATTTGGCCTTTTTTATTGGTTGTCTGTGCTAAGGCTGCAATTTATTGCTTATCTACAAAACATACTTAAAACACATGATTAAACACCTCAAGGGTCTTCCAAAGGTCAAGTTAGGAGGTGAAAAAATGGTATTTTTCACTGTTTAACAGGAAGCTCTACTAGCTAGTCGCCATCTTTGTAACCACGGATTTTTAACGATCCCGTCTCGACGATGCGAACTCGTGAAAAATTTTGAGTTACCACCCAGAGCTTTTGGTATCACAGGAAACCTAAATCAATATTAAATGCACTGAAGTGCCAAATATGACTCTGATTGACCAGTCTACACCAAAGGCTTTTGGGTAGGGGCTTCGATTATCGATCGAGAAGGTGTTAGGCACCTGATCAACCAGCTTAATGCGGTCTTTACTTATGGCCAAAATAAAAATAAAATTAAATAAGCAAAAAGGTCCTTCCTCTTATCCTAGGGCACAAAAATCCTATTTGCGCCCCTCCGTTCCTATCGAAATTTCGGCGGTGTACATAATGGCACAAATGTGAGGATAGAGGAAGAACAATGAAGGTAGAGGAGTAGAGGGGAGAGTCAGAGCTCTCGGGCCCTTGTTTCACCGCTGTGGATCCTTGTGTAGGCGTGTGTTAAGGTATTTTAAGTGCTTGCTATTGACTTTATTGGAGACAGTGATAAGAATGGGGTTAGTGAAAATAAATCAAAAGTGGATTGAAAACTACGGAGCAACAAACTTAAAAATACACAGTCCTGCAAGATACATGGCCTGTTGTAGCAAGTTTTAATAAGTAAGAGTTTGTCCCACAGGGAAAGTTGATCTAATGCTCCAAGGGAGCTATCCTTAGTAGGCCCTCCAGATCTGGCTACAGATCTGGCAATCCAAAATGGAAGAGGATTTAAGGTCACTATTATCTAAATCCTAAGTTAACCTAATGCCAAAACTACAGAAATGGTTGGGAAGAATGGTGGAGTGTGAGAAAATAAATATAAAAGGGTGAGAAGTAAGCTACTAGGTACAGATCTGATGGGTCTTATAATTCAGACTCAGATCTCCTGCTATAGAAATCCTGTCCAATGGCTACATTATCACCAAAGAGGAGAAAGGATACAACTCACCTCAGTGCCATGATCCAACCCCTTATGGTTATAACCTGTCCACTTGAATGGTCACAGACTATCCAATAGGGGAACCACAATCCAGAGATGGGTCAGAACAAATTTATCATTGTAGGCACTACTTCTTCCAGGCTACCAGCTCAAAAATCTATAAGAACCTCAACCTCTAAAGTTCTGTGTGTGGGGCTAGGCCTGCAATGTGCACTAGCCTGGACACACAGGACCAGCAAGAGTTTGAGTATTAGCTTTAGATCTAGCTGTTCACTGCTTTAGAGAGATAGCAGTGATCTAGTCACAAGCCTACAATCTCCACAGCCAGATCAGATCTGCCATCTGAATGTGGGTCTATACAAATACAGGGGAGTCTGTCTCTGCACAATCTCTCACAAGGCTACAAGCACAAGTGCAAAGAAGAAGCACAAGTGCAGAGAAGAAGGATTTGTCTTAGATCTATGGATTGGCCTCACCCTAGGGCTATAATCTGTCCACTTAAATGGTCACAGACTATCCATAGAGGCTATCCTCCCCACAGAGGTCTTAGACAGAACAAGAACATTGCTGCCACCACCATGTTCACAAGGCTACCAGCACAAGCTCTCATGGGGATTCAGATTTAGTGGATCCTGTGGTGGGGCTAGGCCTGCAATGTGCCTAACCTGGACACACAGGTCACTTAGAACTAAATAAAACCTTAAAAACAATCCTCCATTGCTTACAATACAACTTTGCAATGGAGGATCTCAAGGCAGCAGCCTTGTACAGAACAACTCTCAAAACACTAGTCCCATACATGCATAAAATCCTATTATAAAATCCATTAAAACTATTCCATATAGACATACAAAGGCATGGCCAGCAGGTGCTGGACTATGAAGAGAAGAAAAATGGAAAAAGAAACTGCCTAAACCCTAACCTTAGCCTACTGCAATTCTACAATTGGTTTCAAGAAGGAGTACAGAAAACCAATCCTTAAACCTAAACTAGGCTTAGGCTTATATAGCAGTAAGCTCTCTGTGAATTAGGGTTAGGAAATCCCTAATTTATCAATGCTATCGTGGCCCATTTCTGTTCCTTGGATGCTTCAGGGCATGTGCACGAAGATTAGAGCATTGGAGTGCGTGTCCTAATTCTTGGAATTTCTTAGATTGCCCCTACAGAAGTGGGGAGAAGTTAAGAACCCGATCCTCGCTAGGTAGAAAGGCTTTCCAGGTCTTATAGTGTGATAGAATTGGTGTGTGGGGTTGATTTGACATGAAGCTCTTGCAGTCGTGGGATTGGTACTTTGGTCATCGCGGGGATGCTCTGGTCGTCGCGAGATTGCTCTTTCCATTTGAATGGCACGGGAATTACGTGCGCGACTCGTTCCTTGATGAATCCTGCGGCGATCCTCACGAAGAAACAATGTGCATGGGCTTCTGGATCGTGCGAGCAGTTCCTTGAAAGTTTATATTCCGCAGCCATTGCGCGACAGCCGCGCGCAGGAATGCTTGGAGCTCTCTCTCCTAAGTGAATCGCACGAAGATTAAGGGCTCCTCTTTTGAGCTGCGTGAGACTGCGTGAGTGCTTCGCGAGCGCTTATGACTGAGCCTTACAAGAACTGTGCGAAGTCTACTTTTCAATCTCTTCTATCACTAAACCGCGTGAGAACGGCGCGAGCAGTTGGTGTGCTGCATTCAGAAGCCCACGATAACTGCGCGAAGCATTTTCTCTGGTTTAATTGAAGCCTACGACATCTGCACGAGGCATTCTTCTTGACTTGTTTCTGCTTTGTTGTGCCTATGCTGCAGCCAATTCTCTATCTGGGTTCAACCTCCTTTCTTCTGAGGAACTTTTGGGGCAACAGTAGGCTTCATGGCATGGTTAGGGCCTTATCTGCAGCTGCTGCTTATTACCTACAGGATAGACTTAAAACACATTTATTAAATGATTAAGGGTCTAACAGAGATTAAGTTAAGGGGTGAAAAGTGATACTTTTCAGGTCTTAACACACCCCCAAACCTAATCTTTGCTAGTCCCTTAGCAAAGCTGTAACTAATTAAATGCCACTTTCGTAGGGATCACAGGTATATTTAGCATATGTACCAAGCCTTTTAAACCCCTAGGTGATCCCTAGTGGAGGAGTGAAGTATCCTGAGGGTTTTCAATGAAGATACCCACAAACTTCGCCATTAGAACAGTGAAGTATAGTGCAGTTTAATGACAACACAAATTCCAATGTATAAAGCTTCATTCCACACCCATTCTTTAACACTTAGAGGAAACTGCAGCAGTAATGCAGGCCATTCAAAACTCAAAATTTAGCAAGTGTTTGCATCACCACCATTAACTTTACATTACAAATTCAATGTGTAAAAATTAGTACCTAGCTTGCCTTAAATTCAAAATTCAGGTTGGATACAACCCCAATGAGGTTTAAATTCAAACCCAATTCTTGCCAGGGCTATCTCTCAACATTGACAATCTGAGGGTGTTCACATTCAAAATAGCTCAAGAGCAGTTGCAGACCCCAAATAGGCCTGCAAGCATGAGCATACGCAAAGCTTCTAATTTCTGACATCCTCATGACTTTTCACCAAAGATTGGACAGCTCCTCATCTCCACATGACAGCTCATTTCACTTTGGATCTACAAGGTCTTTTTGAATGGGTTGTAATGTGGCTTATGGGTGAGGGATGTAAAGAATCAAGGGATAAAAAGGGAATCAAAATTAAGAAATCAGCAAGGTAAGGAGTGATTCATGACTTCACAACCTTCATTTCAGCAAAACTTCATCTTACTTGATATATCCAAAATCAAAATGACCAGCTTCTCCTCTTCTTTTCAATTTTCAGATGATTTTCTTCTCTAGACTTCTTTTTCTTTTTCTCTTTTTATTTTTATTCAATATTTTTATGATTTTTTTATGATGAACTGCCACACAAATACCATTAATACACTGTTGTTCATAAGTTGCTTTTCTTCACATTCCACAGAATGTTGGACCATTCTCACTATCTTTAACTCCTTCTCCTTTACCTTCTGAATTCTCAGAGTGAGGGTGAGGTTGAATCAAGTCATGAGGTTAAGGTGCAAGCATTCTGGTGTTTGTCAATTTTAAAGGCTCAACTAGTGTATGCAAAAGGGCAGCTTTTAAAAGGTTGGATTTTTAGGCTCAAACTGTCCAAATGAAGGCCCTGGATTATTTCCTTAGTATCATGAGTGCTGTCAATCAATTTTGATTTGGAGATGCCTAACTTCTAGTGAAAAGGTCTTGACTCAATCAGTCCTTAAAGCATCAATAATGCCAAAAACACTCTTCAAAAGAAAATGATGGGCCAAATCTCACTATGTATGGTCCTCAAATTAACCCATGGGGTGTATTTTCATCTGTTTCTCTCCTCTTAGGTTCACTGAGTACTAACTGAAAAATTTTCTAATGTTAGCTTCATGGTGGTGTCAAGATTTTAACATTTTCAATTTCGAAAGGTCTGCAAAAATATTTTAATTTTTTTCTCAAATTTCCTCATTGTATCAAGTTAGGTGGAAATTGACTTTATTCATCCCAGTTACACCACCATTACTGCACTACAGTTAACTATTCTATTGGCAGACCTACCCTGCCACACCCCCAAACCATGAGGAGCAGTGTCCTCACTGGTTCAAAGGTGAGAAAGTGCAGTAGATTCCATACATAACAAATAAACATAGAAGAAGACAAACAGAAATACATAAGAGCAGCCAAATAGAACTAAGCAAAGATGGGAATCAGATCAGTATAGAACAAAAAGAAAAATTCATTATAATATAAAAATATTACAAAAAGATTTACAAAAGGAGAAAAAATAAAAGCCTAAGAATAGACAAAATAGGGGGGGGGGAGAGAACAGGGATCAAGGGGGAGTCGGTGGTGGAGGGTTTGAGGAAGATGGTGGGGGAGATGTAAGTGGTTCGATTGTTTTCTTCTTCTTCTCTCTCTTCTCCTTTTTCTTCTCCTCCTTGGCCAGGATCCTCTGGACCTCTTCATAGTCATCCCAAAGAAATTGTAATGGGTCCGGCTCCTTAGGCGGTGGGGGGTCCAACCACATAGGATAGAATTTGTTTGGGAACTCGTTGGGTTTGTCATTCACCATAGTTATGAGGAGGGCCGGACTGCTAGGGTTAGAAGAGAAAGGATGAGATTAAGACGAAGTAACTTCGTGTTTAAAATACTTGGACGACGGAAAATGAATCGGCATATTAAAGTTTTGTGCCTTTCCAAGCTTGGCAATAAATTATGAGTGCTTAGGGAATGATGAATCATACAACTAATTATGGGAAAAGGGAGCTCACACTAAATGATGGTCTAAATTTAGCCTTGGTATTTAAGGTGATCTCGTGTATCGTGCAACTGCACACTGAAAGATGTGGAATTCTACTGTGCGCGCGCTCAGGACTCCGCGAGAAAGCTCTGACATGACCCACGATTATGAAAATGAGGCCATTTTAATCCCTTGATCGAGATCAATACTCGACCTCTGTGCACCATTTATGCTGAGGCCTTTACTTGCACAATGTCATGCATCCACTCAGTTGCCATCTACATCTACCCTTCACATAGATTCCTATTTTAAATGAGAATAGCCTCCTTAAATTCATCTCTCATGTTACTGATAAAAGTGAAGAATATGAAGATTAAATTAAAAAAAAAAAATAAGCACACAGAGTAGATATGGCACATAAATCAATATACAAAAAAGAAAAAGAAAAAAAAAATGAAAAATTCTATTAACTTGGAAAAACATGTACAAATGTAATTACAATAACTAGAAAAGAAGTGCAAAGGCACGAAAAGCTTAATCTACAATCTAGGTTCTAAGAGGAGGAGGAATTTGAATCTGAATCTGTGAACCAGTCCCAGCCCATCTTTTGTGCATGTTTCCTAAGTGCAGCTTTGTCCTCTTTCTTGCAGGCTTGCTTCTCAGTTGGACTTGTTTTCTTCCTAGCTTTGCCCGCAGCTGGAGTCTTTTTCTTAGGCTGCTTTGGTTTCTTTGTTTGGGTTGGTGGTTTCTTCATGGTTGGAGCCTTTGGTGCCCTCACCCTCATCTTTCTAGTTTTGGGTTCAGGAGGGATCATAGGAGATTTTCCTTTATCTTCCTCAGTGGGGGCTACTGGGGACTTCCCTTTTGCTTTGGGCTCAGGCTGGCCAGGGGGTTTTGCCTCCTCAGACTGGGCGGCTGGCTCTTTGCCAATTTTTATAGAGGCTGTTGTGTAAGTACTCCTCTTAGCAGTGACTTTCCTCTATTTAGGATAAGTTTGCTCAGTTGGAGGTGCAGCAGGGGCCTTGGTAGGTGGAGGCTGCTCTGTAGGAGGTGATGAAGGAGGGGCAACAGGGGCCTTCCCTTTCTCTAGCTGGCAATTGATTGTGCCTCCTCAAACTAGGCAGCTGGTGTTGGGGTAGCTTTAGGCTCAGGTACTGGCATGCGGATAGAGAGTGAATGGCCTGCATTACTGCTACAGTTTCCTCTAAGTGTTAAAGAATGGGTGTGGAATGAAGCTTTATACATTGAAATTTGTGTTGTCATTAAACTATACTATACTTAACTGTTGTCATTTATCTTCACTGAAAACCCTCAGGAGACTTCACTCCTCCACTAGGGATCACTTAGGGGTTTAAAAGGCTTGGTACATATGCTAAATGTACCCGTGATCCCTACGAAAGTGGCATTTAATTAGTTACAGCTTTGCTAAGGGACTAGAAAAGATTAGGTTTGGGGGTGTGTTAAAACCTGAAAAGTACTACTTTTCACCCCTTAACTTAATCTCTATTAGACCCTTAATCATTTAATAAATGTGTTTTAAGTCTATCCTGTAGGTAATAAGCAGCAGCTGCAGATAAGGCCCTAACTATGCCAAGAAGCCTACTATTGCCCTAGAAGTTCCTTAGAGGAAAGGAGGTTGAACCCAGACAGAGAATTGGCTGCATCATAGGCACAGCAAAGCAGAAATAAGTCAAGAAGAATGCCACGCGCAGATGTCGCAGGGTTCAATTGAACCAGAGAGAATGCTTCGCGCAGTTGTCGCGGGCTTCTGAAGGCAGCACACCAACTGCTCGCGTCGTTCTCACACGGTTTGATGACAGAAGGGATTGAAAAGCAGACTTCGTGCGGCTCTCATGAGGCTCAGTCATAAGTACTCGCGAAGCACTCGCGCAGTCTCGTGCAGCTCAAAAGAGGAGCCCTTAATCTTCGTGCGATTCACTAAGGAGAGAGAGCTCCAGGCTTGAATCTCACGACAGCTATTGAATGGTTTTATGTGAACTGCGTGAGAGTCTCTCAGGCCTCCTTTTGAACCCAGCGACAGTAAAGTAGTAAATATAGAACATGTGCTCTCAGTTCTGCCATTTCCATTTATGTTGTGGCTGGATCCTAGGCATGACTCTCACCATCAGGGGTACCCCCAGACACCTTAAAATCAACCATTCAAGCAAGGACAACAAAAATTACCCTCCCATATTATACAATCAAGCAAAAACTATCAATCTAAGAGCAGTAATCATCAAACCAAGTATAAAAAAAAATATCAAACCAGACAGGTCCAGATTCAAGTGGGCCCACTAAAATTTCCAACAGAATTTGAACAAAAGAAAGCAAAACAAATCTAATAAAACCAAAGTACATATGATACAATATTGATACCCCTATGGATCAGTTTAATGAAGGATCCCCTTGAAAGTTAATGGTGTCCATGGGTTCAGCAGGTTTTTCAAAACAAGGCTTAAGCCTCTGACCATTCACCTTCAAGGTTTTTCCAGACTTGGGATCCTTGATTTCCACAGCACCAGATGGGGAAACACTCATGACAATGTAGGAACCTTCCTATCTGGATTTCAATTTGCCAGAAAAAAATTTAAGTTTGGAGTTAAACAACCAAACCTTGTCACCAGCTATGAAGCTTTTTCTCAACAGCCCCTTGTCAAAGAAAGCTTTGGACCTTTCCTTGTAGATTCGAGCATTGGCATATGCATCCATCCTTAGCTCATCCAATTCTGACAGCTGCAGCAACTTGTGATGACCAGCAGAAGTTAGGTCTAGATTTAAATGTTTGATGGCCCAATAGGCCCTGTGTTCTAACTCTACTGGGAGATGACAAGCCTTGTCATAAACCAGTTTGAAAGGGGACATCCCAATGGGAGTCTTATAGGCAGTCCTATAAGCCCACAGTGCATCATTAAGCTTTTCAGCCCAGTCCTTCCTGTCAGTCCTCACAGTCTTCTCAAGGATGTACTTGATCTCCCTATTAGAAATTTCAACTTGTCCCCTGGTTTGTAGGTGGTAGGGAGTAGCACTCCTATGTGTGACAGCATATTTCTTGAGCAAGCTCTCAACATTTCTGTTGCAGAAATGGCTACCCCCATCAATGATAATGGCTCTAGGGGTGCCAAATCTTGAGAAGATATTTTGCTTTATAAACTTCAGGACTACCTGATTATCATTAGTTCTTGTGGCAATGGTTTCTACCTATTTTGAAACATAATCCACTACCACTAAGATGAAATGATAACCATTTGAAGGAGGAAAGGGGCCCATGAAGTCAATACCCCAGACATCAAACAGTTCCATAACAAGGATGGGCTGCAAAGGCATTGAGTTTCTTTTGGACAGCCCTCCTAATTTTTGACATCTTCCACAGGTCCTGCAGCGTGTATTGGCATCTATGAATAAAGAAGGCCAATAGAACTCACACTGTAAGATTTTGTCAGCTATTTTTCTTCCACTAAAGTGGCCTCCACAGGCATTTTCATGGCACATGGCCAGAATAGTGGGGACATCACTTTCTGAAATATATTTTCGAATGATTTGGTCTGCACAATACTTGTATAAGCAAGGTTCCTCCCAGAAAAAGAATTTGACCTGTGAGAAAAATAGGTCTTTGTCCATTTTGGTCCAATGGGCAGGAATCTTGCCTATAACTAGATAATTGACTATGTGTGCATACCAAGGAACCAAGGATTGGATGGCAAACAATTGCTCATCCGGGAAGACATCATTTGTAGGATAATCAATACATTTTTCCAACACAATTCTGGACAAGTGGTCAGCCACCACATTTTCTACACCCTTTTTGTCCTTGATTTCAATGTCAAACTCCTGCAACAGGAGTATCCATATAATCAGCTTGGGCTTAGCATCCTTCTTGGACAGTAGGTACTTCAATGCTGAGTGGTCTGTGAAAATTATAGTTTTAGACCCAAGTAGGAAAGGTCTAAATTTGTCCACAGCAAAAACCACTACCAGAAGCTCTTTCTCAGTTGTGGTGTAATTCAGCTGAGCTTCAGCAAGTGATTTGCTGAGATAGACAATGACCACAGGCAGCTTATCTTTTCTCTGACCCAAAATAGTACCTATTGCCAACTCGGATGGATCACACATCAACTCAAAGGGCAGTGTATAGTCAGGTGTTTGGAGTACAGGGGCAGAGGTGAGGCAAATCTTCAAAGTTTCAAAAGCCTCAAGACATTCAGCAGAAAAGTCAAAGGGCACATCCTGGCAGAGAAGGTGGCACAATGGTTTAGCAATTTTACTGAAGTCTTTGATGAACCTCCTGTAGAATCCAGCATGTCCAAGGAAAGATCTGATTTGTTTGACTGTTCTTAGAGGGGGAAAATTTACAATGAGGTCAACTTTAGCCTTGTCTACCTCAATTCCATCTTTAGAGACTACATGGCCCAACACAATACCTTGTGTTACCATAAAGTGGCTCTTTTCCCAACTTAAGACCAAATTGGTCTCCTCACATCTTTGCAAGACCAAGTGAAGGTGTTGCAGACATTGGCCAAAACTGTCCCCATAGACAGAGAAATCATCTATAAAAATTTCCAAGAATTTGTCAATCATATCAGAGAATATGGCATACATACACCTCTTAAAAGTGGCTGGGGCATTACACAGCCCAAAAGGCATCCTTCGGTAAGCAAAGGTGCCAAAAGGACAAGTAAATGTAGTTTTCTCTTGATCAAGAGGGTGTGCAGGGATCTGGTTGTACCCTGAGTACCCATCAAGAAAATAGTAAAAAGCTTTTCCAACCAACTTATCCAAAATTTGATCAATAATGGGGAGAGGGAAGTGGTCTTTTCTGGTCTTAGAGTTGAGCTTTCGATAATCGATGCAAACTCTCCAGCCAGTGGTTTCCCTAGCTGGTCTCAGCTCTCCAGACTCAGTTGTGATAACTGTTATGCCAGATTTCTTGGGCACCACTTGGATAGGTGCCACCCATTCAGAATCAAAAAAGGGGTAAATTACCCCAGCATCTAGCAATTTAATGATTTCTTTTAGGACCACTTCCTCCATGTGAGGATTCAATTTCCTCTGCATTTCCCTGGAGGGTGTTGAGCCCTCCTCTAGATGGATCCTATGCATACAGATTGAGGTATCTATCCCTCCTAGATCAGCAATGATCCAGCAAATTTCCTTCTTGTGCTTCCTCAAAACTGTTAGTAATTCTTCCTCTTGCTCATTGGTAAGAGAAGAGGAGATAATTACAAGAAGTTTCTCATCTTTCTCAAGGAAAGCATATTTCAATGTTTCTGGAAGCTTCTTGAGTTTCAAATCAGGGGCTTGTTGGATGGATGGCAGGATTGGTGGTTTGTTGGTTTGAGGAAGGGGTAGCAATGTAGGTTTCCAAATGGAATGCTTCACTAAGCCCATAGAAGACTTCAATGTAGACATGTCTTCTGGCATTACAGCTGGGCTTCCTTCCTCTACCATATCCCAAACTTCAGTTAAACTCGTAACAATGTTGCCCCACTCCAGCAGAGTGGGCAGTTCTTCTTCCACAACTTCTTCTAGTACATCCACTGCAAAGCTTTCTTCATTATCCAGCTGAGGGTACTTTACACTGTTGTACACATTAAGTTCAACCTTCATATGACCAAAAGTTACCTCCATAATCCCAGACCTGCATTGAATGCATGCATTGGCAGTGGCCAAGAATGGTCTGCCTAAAATAACAGGTATCGGGGATGTACTCTTGTTGCAGCCCATGTCTAAAACAAGGAAGTCTGTAGGGTAAAAGAACTTGTCCACCCCCACAAAGACATCCTCTACCACTCGCATGGGTCTCCTTTCTGACCTATCAGCCATTAACAGCACAATGGGGGTGGGTTTTAGATCCCCCAAACCTAGCTACTGATACACACTGTATAGCAGCAGGTTAACTCTGGCTCCAAGGTCTAGAAGGGCCCTTCCAATTGTGTGGTCTCCAATTATGCAGGGAATAGTGGGTATCCCTGCATAATTAGAGACAGTGATAAGAATGGGGTTTGTGAAAATAAATCAAAGGTGGATTGAAAACTACGGAGCAGCAAGCTTAAAAATATACAGTCCTGCAAGATACAGGGCCTGTTGTAGCAAGTTTTAATAAGTAAGAGTTTGTCCCACAGGGAAAGTAGATTTAAATCTCCAAGGGAGCTATCTTTAGTAGGCCCTCCAGAACTGGCTATAGATCTGGCAATCCTAAATGGAAGGGGATTTAAGGTCACTATTATCTAAATCCTAAGGTAACCTAATGCCTAAACTAAAAAAATGGTTGGGAAGAATGGTGGAGTGTGAGAAAATAAATATAAAAGGGTGAGAAGTAAGCTACTAGGTACAGATCTGATGGGTCTTATAATTCAGACTCAGATCTGTTGCTATAGAAATCTTGTCCAATGGCTACATTATCACTAAAGAGGAGAAAGGATCCAACTCACCCCAGTGCCATGATCCAATCCCTTAATAACCTGTCTACTTGAATGGTCACAGACTATCCAATAGGGGAACCACAATCAAGATATGGGTCAAAATAAATTTATCATTGTAGGCACTACTTGTTCCAGGCTACCAGCTCAAGAATCCATAGGAACCTCAACCTCTAAAGTTCTGTGTGTGGGGCTAGGCCTGCAATGTACACTAGCCTAGACACACAGGACCAGCAAGAGTTTGAGTATTAGCTTTAGATCTAGTTGTTCACTGCTTTAGAGAGATAGCAGTGATCCAGTCACAAGCCTACAATCTCTACAGCCAGATCAGATCTGTCATTTCATGGTGGGTCTATACAAATACAGGGGAGTCAGTTTCTGCATAATCTCTCACAAGGCTACAAGCACAAGTGCAGAAAAGAAGAATCTGTCTTAGATCTGTGGATTGGCCTCACCCTAGGGCTATAATCTATCCACTTAAATAGTCACAGACTATCCACTGAGGTTATCCTCCCCACAGAGGTCTAAGACAGAACAAGAACATTGCTGCCACCACCATGTTCACAAGGCTACCAGCACAAGCTCCCATGGAGATTTAGATTTAGTGGATCCTGTGATGGGGCTAAGCCTGCAACGTGCCTAACCTGGACACACAGGTCACTTAGATCTAAATAAAATCTTAAAAACAATCTTTCATTGCTTACAATACAACTTAGCAATGGAGGATCTCTAGGCAGCAGCCTTGTACAGAACAACTCTCAAAACACCAGTCCCATACATGCATAAAATCCTATTATAAAATCCATTAGAACTATTCCATATAGACATACAAAGGTATAGCCAGCAAGTGCTAGACTATGGAGAGAAGAAAAAGGGAAAAAAAAACTGTCTAAACCCTAACCTTGGCCTACTATAATTCTACAATTGGTTTCAAGGAGTACAGAATACAAGTCCCCTAAACCTAAACTAGGCTTAGGCTTATATAGCAGTTAGCTCTATCAGAATTAGGGTTAGGAAAACCCTAATTTATTAATGTTATCATGGCCCATTTCTATTCCTTGGATGCCTCGGGGCGTGTGCACAGAGATTGGAGCATTGGAGTGCTTGCCCTAGTTGCTGGAAGTTCCCAGATTACCCCTACAGAAGTGGGGAGAATTTAAGAACCCGAGCCTCGCTAGGTAGAAAGGCTTTCCAGGTCTTATCGCATGATAGAATTGGCATCACGGGGTTGATTTGACTTGAAGCTCTTGCAGTCGTGGGACTGGTACTTTGGTCATCGCAGGGATGCTTTGGTCATCGCGGGATTACTCTTTCCATTTGAATGGCACGGGGATTACGCATGCGGCTCGTTCCTTGATGAATCCTGCGGCGATCCTCACGAAGAAATAATGTGCATGGGCTTCTGGATCGCATGAGCAATTCCTTGAAAGTTGGTATCCCGTGGCCACTGCGCGACAACCGGGTGCAGGAATGCCTGGAGCTCTCTCTCCTTAGTGAATCGCGCAAAGATTAAGGGCTACTCTTTTGAGCTGCGTGAGACTGCACGAGTGCTTTGCGAGCGCTTATGACTGATACTCGGAAGAATCGTGAGAATTTTGCTTTTCAATCCCTTCTGTCATCAAATCGCGTGAGAACGGCGCGAGCAGTTGGTGTGCTACCTTCAGAAGCCCGCCATAACTGCGCGAAGCATTCTCTCTAGTTCAATTGAACCCTGCGACATCTGCACGAGGCATTCTTCTTGACTTGTTTCTGCTTTACTGTGCCTATGCTGCAGCCAATTCTCTGTCTGGGTTCAACCTCCTTCTTCTGAGGAACTTCTAGGAAAACCGTCGGCTTCTTGGCATGGTTAGGGCCTTATCTGCAGCTACTGCTTATTAACTACAGGATAGACTTAAAACACATTTATTAAATGATTAATGGTCTAACAGAGATTATGTTAAGGGGTAAAAAGTGGTACTTTTCAGGTCTTAACAGTGTGCTTCAGTGAGCTTACAATGGCTTGTATGGTTAGAACAGGGTTCTAACTCTTAGGGCTTGATAGCTAAGAGGTAGAGAAGGAAGGCTAGAGGGTAGCTCTCACCAAAACTAAGAGGTTTTGATGAAAGGTAAGGTCTAAAAGGGGGCTTGGGAATTCTGGAATTTGTATGCAAAAGGGGCACCAAAGGGGAGAGGGAGCTTCTTTCGAAATCTTTTGTCTTAGTAAATTTTTCAAGTCCTTTCAAAGGGAGGGGTACCTCTCTATTTATAAGAAAAGGAGAGGTTAGGAGGATGCTTAGAGGCTAAATTGGTTTAGCAATTAGGTAATCAAGCATCTAAGGTTTCCTAGGATCTTTGAAGCTTAGAAAAGTGTGAAAGTAGCTCCAATGGTGGATGATAGGGTAATGTTTCAAATCACTTGAGGGTTGCAAATAGGATAAGGAAGGGTGCAACAGAACAAGTGAAACACACCCAGGGCATCAAGATGGTTAACAAGTCAAACCCTAAAGTTGAAATTCGATAAAAAAGTCTAGTGTTACTATAGCTAAGCCTGGCACAACTAATAGATGCCCTAGGCAAAGGTACAGTAAAACAGTGCATGGGAAGTTGCAAGGCCGCGGGGGGACCCACTTGTGCTTAGCGCAACACCAGGCCATTTTTGGGGAGAAATGGCTTGGCACAAGTATTACATGTGCCAAGTACACAGTACTTTCTTGCAAAGTTCTCGCGTGGTTCAAGGCAAGCCTCGCGAGGTTCTTATGTTGCCCATTCTTGTGCCTAAGCTTCAGATCGCCGTAACTTTTGATTCGTAACTCAGATCAGGGCGATTCTTGGCTTGTCGAAAAACTGGAGATTTCTACTTTTCAATGGTATATGATTCAATCATAGTAGAAGATCTCAGCTAGTCCCAGTCCACCAATCTTTGATCTTTGTCAGAAAAAGTCTAGGTATAGGTTCAGAAGGGTTTCTAAAGGTTGGGATTGGTTTCTAAAGGTTCGGGGAGATTTCTAAGGGATCAGGGGCAATTCCTAAGGATTTGGGATGACTCCTAAGGTTTTAGGGAGGTTCCTAAGGTTATGGTACCTGCCATCAGAAGCTCGAAAGTGCGCCTCTCTCGATGTGTGCTTCAATCAGGCCTTGGGCTAAATTTGGGTGTCTATACACTTTCAATGGTTGATGTACTTCTTGATTGTTCTCCTTTATTTGAGCAACTGAGATTTCCTAAGAGCTTATCTTCATCAATCTTTTCAGATCCATCATCAGCTGAACTTCTAATTTCATATATCTTTTAATTATGTTCATGGCGATGTAATATGCACGTGATCAGTAGCAACAGAAATAGTAGGAAATCTTCCTTTCTGGGAAATTGAAAATCACAATTTTTCATTTTCTTCTCTTTCTTAAAAAATTGTAAATCATAATTTTCTATCTTTCATAGCTTCCCCATAGTTGAGGATTCTCTGGATTACGATTTTTCACTTTTCTTCTTTTGTCTCTTTTGCTGAATTGTAAATTAAGATTTTCTGGCTTTTAGTAGGCGAGAAATCATCTTTTTCGCTCAATCGTCCATCGTATTACTTTTTGAGCTTATTTTAATGAACATTAACACTTTTACTCTATTTTACTGGTTATCTCTAATGTCTGCACATCAGTAACTTATTAGTAGTAAACTATGACCTAACATCATTAAGTTAAGTGTTATAAAATGGTAAATTATGTGACTGATCACACCCCTAAACTTAAGTTTTGCTAGTCCCTAGCAAACAAGAAAATATAGAATATCTAAACTAAAAATTTAAGCGCCACTTTCATAGGGAGCACCATTGCATTTAGCAGATGCAACAAGCCTTTAAACCCCTTGGTGATCCCTAGTGGAGGAGTTGTAGTCTCCTGAAGGTTTTCAGTGAAGTCGCTTACAAACTTCCCATATTTTTAGATTTTTCAAAATATTTTTCAAAACTAAAAATTTAAAATATATATTTTTATATACTAATTACTCAATCAATCATTATATATTAATTATTTTTTAAAAAAATTAAAATCTTTTATCCTTAGCTTTCCATCATCGTAATCATCTATCAGAACTCAATAATTTCAATTCGATATAGCGTGGAGTGTGTGCATATCAATGAAAAATTTATTCATCATAGATTTGTCTAAACTGTAGTTTTTAGAAAATATTTTCATTTAAACTCTCACTTATTGGTGTACTCTCAAAATAACCGAAATTTTAGGTTCTCACAATATTATAGATATATATGAAAATTTCATCGAACAATTAGCTAAGAAGGTAAATCTCATGGAAAGGATAATCAATTTTGCTTATATAACTTCTTTATTTATTCATAGTATCTATTTTATATATCTCTACTAGACTCATATTCTTGCAAATCGTAAATCACAAAGGTCTTTCCTTCGGGTTGTAATGGGGCGTTGATTTTCAGAAAGTTTCAAAGAAAAAGGTAAAGAGGATTCAAAATTATTTTTGAGAATTTAGCTCTTTCTTCTCTTCTTCTTCTATATTTTTCAGCTTCAGCAAGTATCCTTATTTTGGATAACTTCTTCCCATTTCTTTTTTCTTTCTAATATAAATTTCGTTCTTTTTTGTAGTTGGAAGCTTTTTTCTTTTCTTTTTTCATAGAATCATCTTTTTATGATTTCTTTTTCTTTTCCCATATTTTTATACAATTATATTTCTTTTTACTTGTACCCTTTTCAGCAGATCCTTTATCTGTTACGCATATACTTCTTTCACTCCCTCTTCTCCCCTTCTTTTATATTCTAAACTCTCAAAAATTGTAAGGGTCAAGGATAGAAAGTTTTGGGCAGTACATATGGTTAAAGGTTTATAAAATTTTGGTACACAGAAATTCAATTTTTAGGCTTCTAATATGGGTTCAAAGGGTAAAATGTTCTCAGACTTTTGCCTTTTTAGCTCAAGTTTAACAAAAGATGGCCTTTGGTCATTTCCACGACTTACTAATATGGATGTCTTATTGCTTTGATATATTTAATAGATAGTTCTAAACAAATAAATCATTATATTTATAGAATATCTTGATTCTAAGTTCAACAATATGAGATTTCAAATAGTAGAGAAGTTCAAGGAAAATTTATGTGACAGCCCGAGTTGTCCTTACCTAAAAACCCACGCCATTAGATCGTGTCGTGATCTAAATTATAGTTATCTTATGGAATCAAAATGTGTAATTCACTTCCTAATAGCTTGATCTTTACACAAACATACGTGTTTTGAAAGATCAGGCCATCAACGATTGGTAAGCGTGCGATGACATAAAACAACAATCAGTAAAACTAAGCTAGCATATGCATTTATCTATCACAAAGGAAACCCAAAAGTCCACAAATGAAGGTTGTCCTTCATCTAAACAGTGGAAATATTTATACAAAATTCTATCCAAAAGGTATAAAGTATTATACCAATATCTAAAAGGTAAAATAACTTCTGCACACAGCGAGTATCTCGAAACACTACGGAAAATACTCCTCTGAATTCTCCTCCTCCTCTGTGGGGTTATAATCTGGATCCGCAACTTGCTCTGGATCATTCTCAGCATCAACTCCTGCAGCTGTGACGTATAGTCAGGGGGTGAGCTTCATCCAAGCTAAATAGGGAATAAGATTTAGGAAATTACTCATTTAACATATTCAAATTCATGAATTCTTGATGCATTTAAATATACAAACAGTCCTTTAAATAATAAAGTAAGCAATTAAACAAAGTTTAATGGCTTTCATGTATGCAAGTTAATGTGCTCAAATAGTGCATGTCAGATAACAGGAAATATACGAGTTTGGAGGCATGTAAATCAGCAAATTTCAAACACACATCACGAGGATTCTTACATAAGGAAACATGTCAATTACCAAGCCCCTGAGCTACGTTAACTAGGTCACTTGGGCCAAAAATCCAAGCCCTTGAGCTATGTTAACAAGGTCACTTGGGACAAGAGTTCAAGCCCTTGAGCTTCGTTAACAAGGTCGCTCGAAACGAAACATCAAGCCCCTGAGCAAAGTTAACAGGGTCACTTGCACTGAAACTATCAAGCCCCTAAGGTACGTTAATAGGGTCGCTGTTATTTACTAAAGAGCACCACTTTTCACCTCTTAACCTAGCCTTTGTTGGACCTTGAAGCTCACTAATAATTATGTTTTAAGTTTTTTTTATAGTTATCAATAATCTGTGCAGTTTAATACAAAATCCATGCTTATTGGTCCAAAGAAGAGAGGGAATACATGTAAAGCTAACAGTCAAGCCAAAGTCTAATGGAACACCCTAGTAGTGCTCATCATGGTGATTCAATTACTGGTCATCATTGACCAAAAGCTTAGCAGATGAAAGAAGTTAGCTGAGAATGGAGGAACCTGCAACAGCAGTAAGTGCAATGCATCAGAGTGACAAAAGAATCATCTCGCAGAGTTAAGGATCCCCCTCCCGAAGCTAAAGATGCAGTGAAAATTTCCCTCACACAGATCGACCGCGCAGTCAAGAGGAGAATAGAAAAGACATCGCGAAGATCTCATAGTTTAAAACTCTCAGAATTTGTCCTCGTGAAGATCAATCCCCAAAGCAGTAGTGCGCAGAACATAGCAAGTTCATATGCACAAAGAACAATTTGTCACCTTGTAAAGTTCTCGCATAGCAAAAGAAGAGAGAGCCGCCTAAAATTTCTCTCGCGCAACTCTCACGCACCCTGGAGCCTAATCAGTTACTAAGTGAGCGGAGACGCCGTACTGTGCGAGCACTCAGCGAGAGAGAGGTTATAAAGCTCTAACTATTCGAAGAGTCCTAGGGCTCCAGAGCATCTCTGCGACAGCAAGGTAGCGCAAAGGAACTGTGCGATGAACTGAAGATTGACTACGTGAGTAAGCACTTCTCACCAGCTAAAGGCTACTCTGCAAAGGCTCTGCAATCGCTCGAATGAACTAATGCAGATGCCAGCCCTGCGAAGCTCGAGCTCTCCACTTCTCAGTTTTAACTGAAGGACTTTTTAGGAATTTCCCAAGGCTAGGGCACACTTCTCGAGGCACAAATTTTGAGGGACATATCTCTAGGCATCCAAGGGTTGAAACAATGTCACATCTACTAAAAAAATTAAGGTTAATCTCTTCAGAGCTAAAGCCTTATGGACAAAGTATATAAGCTATACTTAGAGTGTATTAATTTCATCTTTCCTTCATCCTCTGTCGACTGTGAACTCTAGCAGGCTAGGGTTAGGGTTTAATCATCTCTTTTTCTTATTTCTCTTCTCTCTTAGCCTAGAACTTGCTGGCTAATCCCCCTGTAAGCAGCTAGGTTTAGTTTTATTTCAGTTTGTAATAGGTTTTTGTATATATTGGGATTATAGATGAGTAGTTGTGTACAGGCTGTAGCCTGGAGATAGTTCATTGTAAGTTTTGTGTTCATCAATTGATTGTCGTTTTAATGCCTAATTGAATCTAAAGATCTTATGGTTTCTTTACATGTCTAAAGGATTCATGTATTTGGGACTAGCCCATTTAGTTTCTAGTAGATCTATTATTTACCATCTGATTTTCCTTGGTTTGATAGCCCCATGGAAAGCAATGCTGGATCTGTAGTGAGATCCAAAGAGCTCGGAGGCCTGTGGACCATGGTGGTTGCAGGAATTTTCATGTTCTTTCTCAGGCCTCTATAGTATGGACAGCCCAATGGGATACCCTATGACCATTCGAGTGGATAAAGTATAGCCTTAAGATTGTGTCCATTCATATGTTTGAGAAGGATTCTTCTCCCCTGCCCATGAGCTTCTAGAGCCTTGTGAGGAGGTTTGTACAGGAACTAGCTCCCCTCTGTTTTACCTAGCCGATATCAGATGTTAGATCTGATCTCTTTATAGTAATTACAGCTTGAGGTCGAGTCATTGTAGGCCATTTGTAGTAATGACCAGCTGAATCTAAAGCCCTATTCAACCTGTTGCATGGTCCTTTTTGTGGGCACTAGTGAGCCGTTAGCCTTAACAGAGCACTTAGGATCTTATGGATTGGAATACCTATGGATGTCAGCCAGGTCTATGCGCAGATCTGGGGAGCTTGTAGCACTGGCATTACATAGTACTGCAATAGTATTCATGGCTTGATCTGGTCCAGTGGCTGGTGTAATGATCAGTCCACTCCTCTGGGTTAGATTAGCAATGTCTGTTTTAACCAATAGGATTTGACAGACTCTATCAGATACCCTGTGACCATTAGAGTGGACAGAGTATAAACCTAAGAACACCTCAAATGGCATGGGTTAAACCAGATATTTTTACCTTGTTGAGGCTTTTAATAGCATGTCAACAAGGAACACTGCAGAGACAGTCTAAATCTGAGTTACATCACTGCTTTAACTCTAGCTTAACCTGCTTACTTCCCATAATTTTTATATTTTATTTTGGCACACACTCCCACCATCTTCCTCGTAACCCTTTCTTTAGGATAGGGCTACAATTTATTTCTCTATTTTTAGGATTAATTTAGTGTAGTTGTGACACCCAACTCCCTTTCTTTATGATTGTCAAATCTGTAGCTAGATCTCGAGGCCTACTATTATAGCCCATTCTGGGTTCTAGATCAATTTCTCTGTGAGACAAACTCTTACTTATCAAAACATGCTACAATGGGCCCTGTATCTTGCAGGACTGTGTGTATTTCAGACTTGCTGTGCTGACCCATCTCCATATCCCCACTCTTGAGTTATTCTCTCCACTGTTCTTAATAAAAGAGCAGCAAGAATCTGAAATATCAAACCAATAAGTTTTTGGCGCCATTGTCGGGCATATTGATATTTTTAATAGACTTGAGTTGTAATATAATTTAAACTAACCAACTCTTTATAGTTGTGTCTAATTTAGAACAAAAAGTACTACTAATTCTTTATGGAATTTTGCATAAATGGATAGTAGAAGAAGGGAAAAGCTAAAGTTGCAACTGGACTGTAGCTAGCTTTGTTTGTACTTTCTTCCCCCTAAATCTCAGTCCATTTATGTTTAATTCCCTATTATTTGTTTAGTGTAAAACTATGTAGTTGTTGATTTTTGCTTGAGATTCTTTGTGTGTGCTTGTGAGTATTTTCTATACTTACTATGGGAGTGAGTTTATGCATGATCGAAGGTCCTTAAACCCTGAGTTGGAACCTCCAAATTTAGAGGTTGAAAGGATCCTTAAACCTAGGCACACCACACAGGGCCCTACTATTGAGACTGAATCAGCTACTATGGCTGAGAGGTAGAGGACATTAAAGGAATACAATGCACCTGGGGAGTACACATCTCCCTTCTGCATTCAGTTTCCCTCTATTGAGGAGAACTATGAAATTAAATCCTGCACCATCAGTATGCTGCCTTCATTTCATGGGCTGAGTCAAGAAGATCCCTACAAGCATATTGATCAATTTTTAGCACTTTGCACTATCTTCAATATTGTTGGCTTGGAGCCTGGGGCCACTAAATTGAGGCTTTTTCCTTTTTCGCTAAAGGACAAAGCCAACACATGGCTATCAAAACTCCCTGTCAACAGCATATAATCCTGGAGTGACCTTCAAACCAAATTCTTGGCAAAAAATTTCCCCATGAACAAAATAAGACAAATGAGGACAAATATTTTGTCATTCACTCAGTCCTCAACTGAGAATTTTAATGAAGCTTGGGAAAGATTCCAGGAGATGTTAAAATAATTCCCCCACCACCAAATCCCAATGTGGTAGCTTGTTCAAGTATTTTATCAAGGAATTAATACCAACAACAGGGATATGGTGGATGCTTCCTATGGTGGTAGCTACCTCCACAAGACAGCTAAGGAAGTATGGGAGTTGTTTGACATAATAGGAGAAAATTTCATGTAGCAGGAGTCTCTGTCACACAATGACAATCAAATTCTAGCTAAAATGGTGAAAGAAGCCAGCCCTAGAGGTGGAATATATGAAGTAAAGGTGCAAGGTGACTTGGAGAGGAAGGTGGACAACCTGAGCTTTAAATTTGATAAATTGATGAATGTGATGCAACCTCGAATGGTTGCACAGGTGGAGGAAGCATGTCTGTTATGCCAATCCCCCACACATTCTATTTATGATTGTCCATCTGCCAACCAGTTTTCAGATTTTATTTTAGAGCATGCCAATGTTGCAATGCAGAATTTGGAGAGCTTGGTGCAAACTGTCAATTCTCATGGACAGAGCATCAAGAAGATTGAGGACCAGATGGGACAGATTTGTAATACTATGAATAGGAGGGAGGAAGGAAAATTGTCTAGTTAGCCCCTAACAAACCCGAAAGGTCAATTTGTGATTGGTGATGCATCCTCTACTCAGGAGGAGGCAAGTGCCCAGTGATCCAAATATTGGCAATAAGTGTACCATATGTATGAAAATGCCATTTTGATTTTGTTCTTTGGAATTCTGTCAGTTGTGTTTTTAGTAAGTTGTTAAATTTCTTGTTTTGTTGTGTCTGTGTTTAGATTTTGTGAATGAATACTTGTGCATGTGTGTCATTTGAGTTTGCTGAGTGTTTAATGAAGAATGGTTGAGGTGCACTTATCATCATTTGCATGAAGTTGAGCTGAAAAATTATTTTTAGGATTCTGCAATGTTATTGAACTGATGATTGAAAATGGGCATATATTTTTCATGATTGAAATGTACATGTAAGAGTTTGGTGCTCATGCACAGTGGTTGGGTGCACAACAGCATGGATGCACTAACCAATGTGCTGCACTTAGCTAATAGAGTAAAGATTGAGAAGAAATGTTGTCTCGCTGAGCTGAAGAAAGCTTAAATTTGTTGCGCGAGCCACCACTGGGCTTCCTCACGTGCTAAAAGCATGAGCAAAGGCTATAAAAATGCCTCATGGAGCTGCTTCTGCTCTGCGAACCAAATCTGTATGTGAAGCATGGCTTTAGTGTTGTTCTGTGCGAGAGTTGCGTGAGGTAACTTTCATAAAGACAGAGCCTCACAGACTAGCACCACCGAGTCGCCTCATGATTCTCAATGTGAGTGATTCTTCAAGGCATGTAACGCCCTCGTAGACTTAAAAGCTAACTACACGAAAATCCTACTCCGCGAGCACTTATTGCCAACTGCGCCAACCGCGAGATTTGCTCTATAAACTCAGTGAAACCCCTCATTTTCTTCATTTCATCTATTTGCCCTAGTTTCCAGTGCACTTAACCAGAGCTCCCAATTCTTTCTTTCTTCTCTACCCCTTAAGCCACTCCACCTTAAGCATTTTCCTCTTACCATTTTGTTCCCCAGCACCTTCCGGTCTCTTTGAACAAGGTTTGAGGGGATTTGAGCCATTGTGAACACATTGAGGTGGAACCTTCGCTCACAAATGGTACAATCTCCATTTCCTCACTGTGTTGTGATTTATTTCATTTTCAGAGAAAAGTAGGGCCAAAATTTAGTACTTCGGTGTGTACTCATTGTGTTCTACATTTTTCGAGATTTGTGAACCCTCATTTTAAAAATTTTGAGCACCCATGGCCAAGAGTTCAAAATTTATCGTTACATTGGCGGCTATGCTAGACCCTACTCCTAGTGGCAGCCCTGTGGCCACTACAAAATCTGTAAGGATTTTACAAACCTCCACATTAGAGTCCTCTGCGGTGCCCTCACCTGGTGCTGACCCCACATTTTTAAAGGAAAAGAAGAAATCTGCCCCAAAAAAGAGGGCCAGAGAGCACCCACCTGTTGAGAGCCATAAAATTTTAAAGAAGAAACAGATAAAGGGCAAGACTGTGGCCCCTGAGGTTGCGGAGGAAGAGAATACTGAATACCTAGGGTCCCTTCTGAGTTTGTGTCTACAATTCCGCTGGAGGCTGAAACCATTTTTTATAAAGCCTACTTTGAGAAGCTACCAGAGACCTCTGCCTCCATTGAGTATCTGACCAATGCATCTCCGCTACTCCTGTTGAGGCCCCCAATGCAGCTAGTTTTCTCAAGGATAGTGAGATTATTCTATCAAAATATGAAATTAAAAATGGGTGATGATGGGAACCCAGCACTGTTGGTCTTAATTGATGACTCTTTGATGTTGTTCAACTAGGCAGACATAGCAACAATACATGGATACCAGCTTGGTATAACTGTTGGGATATTTTAAGTGCTTGCTACTGACTTTATTGGAGACAGTGATAAGAATGGAATTAGTGAAAATGAATCAAAGATAGATTGAAAACTACAGAGCACCAAGCCTAAAAATACACAGTCCTATAAGATATAGGGCCTGTTGTAGCAAGTTTTAATAAGTAAGAGTTTGTCCCACATGGAAAGTTGATCTAAAGCTCCAAGGGAGCTATCTTTAGTAGCCCCTCCAGATCTGGCTACAGATCTAGCATTCCTAAATGGAAGGGAATTTAAGGTCACTATTATCTAAATCCTAAGGTAACCTAATGCTTAAACTACAGAAAGGGCTGAGAAGAATGATGGAGTGTGAGAAAATAAATATAAAATGGTGAGAAGTAAGCTATTAGGTATAGATCTGATGGGCCTTATAACTCAGACTCAGATCTGCTGCTATAGAAATCCTGTCCAATGGCTACATTATCACCAAACAGGAGAAAGGATCCAACTCACCCCCGTGCCATGATCCAATCCCTTATGGCTATAACCTTTCTACTTGAATGGTCATAGACTATCCAATAGGGGTACCACAATCCAGAGATGGGACAGAACAAGTTTATCATTGTAGGCACTACTTCTTCTAGGCTACCAGCTCAAGAATCCATAGGAACCTCAACCTCTAAAGTTCTATGTGTGGGGCTAGGCCTACCATGTGCACTAGCCTGGACACACAGAACCAACAAGAGTTTGAGTACTAGCTTCGGAGCTTAGCTGTTCACTGCTTTAGAAAGATAGCAGTGATCCAGTCACAAGCCTACAATCTCTACAGCCAGATCAGATCTGCCATCTGATGGTGGGTCTATACAAATACAGGGGAGTCTGTCTCTGCACAATCTCTCACAAGGCTACAAGCACAAGTGCAGAGAAGAAGAATCTGCCTTAGATCTATGGATTGGCCTCACCCTAGGGCTATAATCTGTCCACTTAAATGGTCACAGACTATCCACAGAGATTATCCTCCCCACAGAGGACTAAGACAGAACAAGAATATTATCGCTGCCACCATGTTCACAAGGCTACCAGCTCAAGCTCCTATGGGGATTCAGATTTAGTGGATCCTGTGGTGGGGTTAGGCCTGCAATGTGCCTAACCTGGACACATAGGCCACTTCGATCTAAATAACACCTTAAAAACAATCCTCCATTACTTACATTACACCCTATCAATGGAGGACCTCCAGGCAGCAGCCTTGTACAGAACAACTCTCAAAACACCAGTCCCATACATGCATAAAATCCTATTATAAAATCCATTAGAACTATTCCATATAGACATACAAAGGCATAGCCAGCAAGTGCTAGACTATGGAGAGAAGAAAAAGGGAAAAAGAAACTGTCTAAACCCTAACCTTGGCCTACTATAATTCTACAATTGGTTTCAAGGAGTACAGAATACAAGTCCCCTAAAACCTAAACTAGGCTTAGGCTTATATAGCAGTTAGCTCTGTCAGAATTAGGGTTAGGAAAACCCTAATTTGTCAATGTTATCATGGCCCATTTCTGTTCCTTGGATGCCTCGGGGCGTGTGCACGAAGATTAGAGCATTAGAGTGTGTGCCCTAGTTACTAAAAATTCGGGGAGAAGTTAAGAACCCGAGCCTCTCTAGGTAGAAAAGCTTTACAGGTCTTATTGCGTGATAGAATTGGCGTCGCGGGGTTGGTACTTTGGTCATCACGGGGATGCTCTTTCCATTTGAATGGCGCGGGTATTGCGCGCGTGACTCGTTCCTTGATGAATCTTGTGGTGATCCTCGCGAGGAAACAATGTGCATGGGCTTCTAGATCGAGCGAGCAGTTCCTTGAAAGTTTGTATCCCGCGGCAACTGCGCGACAGCTTCACACAGGAATGCCTAGAGCTCTCTCTCTTTAGTGAATCGCGCGAACGCTTATGACTAAAACTCGTGAGAACTACGCCAAGTATGATTTTTACTCTCTACTGACATCCATCAGCGCGCGAACGGTGCGAAGACTGCACGACCAGTTGATGTGCTCCCTTTAGAAGCCTGCGATAATTGTGCGAAGCATTCTTTCTGGTTCAATTGAGCCCTGCGACATCTGTGCAAGGCATTCTTCTTGACTTGTTTCTGCTTTGCTGTGCCTATGCTGCAGCTAATTCTCTGTCTGGGTTCAACCTCCTTTCTTCTGAGGAACTTTTGGGGCAACAGTAGGCTTCATGGCATGGTTAGGGGCTTATTTGCAGCTTCTGCTTATTACCTACAAAACTGTCTTAATAGTCATTTATTAAATGACTAAGGGTCTAACAGAGATTAAGTTAAGGGGTGAAAAGTGGTACTCTTCAAGTCTTAACACACCCCCAAACTTAATCTTTGCTAGTCCCTTAGCAATTCTTTAACTAATTAAATGTCACTTTCATAGGGATCACGGGTACATTTAGCATATGTACCAAGCCTTTTAAACCCCTAGGTGATCCCTAGTGGAGGAGTGATGTCTCCTGAGGGTTTTCAGTGAAGACACCCACAAACTTCACCATTAGAACAGTTAAGTATAGTGCAGTTAATGACAACACAAATTTCAATGTATAAAGCTTCATTCGACACCCATTCTTTAACACTTAGAGGAAACTGCAACAGTGATGCAGGCCATTTAAAACTCAAAATTTAGCAAGTGTTTACATCACCACCATTTATTTTACATTAGAAATTTAATGTGTAAAAATCAGTACCCAGTTTGCCTTAAATTGAAGATTCAGGTTGGATACAACCCCAATGAAGTCAAATTTTAGACCCAATTCTCACCAGGGCTATCTCTCAACATTAACAATCTGAGGGTGTTCACATTCAAAACAACTCAAGAGCAGTTACAGACCCCAAATGGGCCTGCAAGCATGAGCATAGGCAAAGCTTCAAATTTCTGACATCCTCATGACTTTTCACCATAGATTGGACAGCTCCTCATCTCCACATGACAGCTCATTTCACTTTGGATCTACAAGGTCTTTTCGAATGGGTTGTAGTGTGGCTTATAGGTGAGGGATGTAAAGAATCAAGGGGTAAAAAGGGAATCAAAATTAAGAAATTAGCAAGGTAAGGAGTGATTCATGACTTCACAACCTTCATTTCAGCAAAACTTCATCTTTCTTTTTATATTCTAGAATCAAAGTGGCCAGCTTCTCCTCTTCTTTTCAATTTTTAGATAATGTTCTTCCATAAACTTCTCTTTCTTTTTCTCTTTTTATTTTTATTCAATCTTTTTATGAATTTTTATGATGAACTACCACTCAAATACCATTGATACACTATTGTTCATAAGTTGCTTTTCTTCACCTTCCACAGAATGTTGGACCATTCTCACTATCTTTAACTCCTTCTCCTTTACCTTCTGAATTCTCAGAGTGAGGGTGAGGTTGAATCAGGTCATGAGGTTAAGGTGCAAGTATTTTGGTGTTTGTCAAAGAAAAGTAGGATTTTTAAGGCTCAACTAGTGTATGCAAAAGGGTAGCTTTTAAAAGGTTGGATTTTTAGGCTCAAACTGTCCAAATGAAGGCCCTAGATCATTTCCTTAGTATCATGAGTGTTGTCAATCAGTTTTGATTTGGAGATGCCCAACTTCTAGTGAAAAAGTCTTGATTCAATCAGTCCTCAGAGCAGAAATAATGCCAAAAGTACTCTTCACCAGGAAATGATGGGCCCAACTCTCACTAGATATGGTCCTCAAATTAACCCATGGGGTGTAGTTTCACCTGTTTCTCTCCTCTTAGGTTCACTGAGTACTAACTGAAATATTTTCTGATGTTAGCTTCATGGTGGTATCAAGATTTTAACTTTTTCAGTTTCGAAAAGTCTGTAAAAATATTTTAATTGAATTTTTTTACAAATTTCCTCATTGTATCAAGTTAGGTGGAAATTGACTTTATTCATCTCAGTTACACCATCATTACTGCACTAAAGTTAACTATTCTATTGGCAGACCTACCCTTCCACACCCCTAAACCATGAGGAGCAGTGTCCTCACTAGTTCAAAGGTGAGAGAGTGCAGTAGATTCCATACAGAACAAATAAACACACAAGACGACAAACAAAAACACATAAGAGCAACGAAAGAGAACTAAGCAAAATGGGAAAGTGAACAGCATAGAACAAAAAGAAAAATTCATTAACATTGAAAAATATTACAAAAAGAGAAAAAATATAAGCAAAATGGGGGGGGGGGACAGGGATCAAGGGGGAGTCGGTGGTGGAGGGTTTGAGGAAGATGGTGGGGGAGATGCAGGTGGTTCGATTTTTTTCTTCTTCTCTCTCTTCTCCTTTTTCTTCTCCTCTTTGGCCAGGATCCTCTAGACCTCTTCATACTCATCCCACAGAAATTGTAATGGGTCTAGCTCCTTAGGCGATGGGGGATCCAGCCACATAGGATAGAATTTGTTTGGGAACCCGTTGGGTTTGTCATTCGCCATGGTCAGGAGGAGGGCCGAACTGCTAGGGTTAGAAGAGAAAGGATGAGATGAAGACAAACTCACTTCGTATTTAAAATACTTGGACGGTGGAAAATGCATCATCATATTAAAGTTTTGTCCCTTGCCAAGCTTGGCAATAAATTGTGAGTGTTCGGAGAATGATGAATCGCATAGCTGATTATGGGAAAAGTGTAGCTCACAATAAATGATGTTCTAAATTTAGCCTTGGTATTTAAGGTGAGCCCGTGTATCGCGCAGCTGCACACTGGCAGATATGGAATTCTGCCTCCTCAGACTGGGCAGCTGGCTCCAGGCCTCCTGCTTTGTGCGCGCGACTGCCTTTGAATCTCGCGGTAGCTAATGAAGTATTCTTTTTGAATTCCGCAAGAGTCTCCCAGGCCTCCTGCTGAACCTCTCGACAGCTAGTGAAATGCTTATTTGGATCGCGCGAGAGGTTCTCAGGTGTAGTTGAATCTCGCGACAGCTATTGAATAGTTCTATGTGAACTGTGCGAGAGTCTCTCAGGCCTCCTTTTGAACCCAGTGGCAGCAAAGTAGTAAACATAGAGCATGTGCTCTCAGTTTTGCCATTTTCATTTGTGTTGTGGCTGGATCCTAGGCCTGACTCTCACCATGGGTACCTCTAGACACATTAAAATCAATCATTCAAGCAAAGACAACAAAAATCATCCTCCCACATTATGCATTTAATCAAAAATAATCAATCCAAGAGCAATAATCATTACACCAAGCATAAAAAATTCAAACTAGACAGGTCCAGATTCAAGTGGGGCCACTAAATTTTCCTAGGGAATTTGAACAAAAGAAAGCAAGATAAATCTAACAAAGCATAAGTACATATGATACAATATTGACACACCTGTGGATCAGTTTAATGAAGGATCCCCTTGAAAGTGAATGGTGTCCATGGGCTCAGTAGGTTTTTCAAAACAAGGCTTAAGCCTCTGACCATTCACCTTCAAGGCTTTCTCAGACTTGGCATCCTTGATTTCCACAGCACCAGATGGGGAAACATGCATGACAATGTAGGGGCCTTCCCATCTGGATTTCAATTTTCCAGGAAAAAATTTATGTTTGGAGTTAAACAATCAAACCTTATCACCAGCTATGAAGCTCTTTCTCAACAACCCCTTGTCAAAGAAAGCTTTGGACCTTTCCTTGTAGATCCAGGCATTGGCATACGCACCATCCTTAGCTCATCCAATTCTGGCAACTGCAGCAACCTGTGATGACCAGCAGAAGTTAGGTCTAGATTTAAATATTTGATGGCCCAATAGGCCCTGTGTTCTAACTCTACTGGGAGATGACAAGCCTTGCCATAAACTAGTCTGAAAGGGGACATACCAATGGGAGTCTTATAGGCAGTCCTATAAGCCCATAGTCCATCATTAAGCTTTTCAGCCCAGTCCTTCCTGTCAGTCCTCATAGTCTTCTTAAGGATGTGCTTGATCTCCCTATTAGAAATTTCAACTTGCCCACTGGTTTGTGGGTGGTAGGGAGTAGCAATCCTATGGTTGACAGAATATTTCTTGAGCAAGCTCTCGAAATTTCTGTTGCAGAAATGGCTACCCCCATCACTGATAATGGCTATAGGGGTGCCAAATCTTGAGAAGATATTCTGCTTTATAAACTTGAGGATCACCTGATTATCATTAGTTACTGTGGCAATGGCCTCTACCCATTTTGAAACATAATCCACTGCCACTAAGATGAAATGATAACCATTTTAAGGAGGAAAGGGGCTCATGAAGTCAATACCCCAAACATCAAACAGTTCCACAACAAAGATGGGCTGTAAAGGCATTGAGTTTCTTTTGGACAGCCCTCCTAATTTTTGACATCTTTCACAGGCCCTGTAGTGTGTATTGGCATCTCTGAATAAAGAAGGCCAGTAGAACCCACACTGTAAGATTTAGTCAGCTATTTTTCTTCCTCGAAAGTGGCCTCCAGAGGCATTTTCATGGAACATGGCCAGAATACTGGGGACATCACTTGGAACACATTTTCGGATGATTTGGTCTGCACAATACTTGTATAAGCAAGGTTCTTCCCAGAAAAAGAACTTGACCTGTGAGAAAAATAGGTCTTTGTCCATTTTGGTCCAATGGGCAGGAATTTGCCTATAACTAGATAATTGACTATGTGTGCATACCAAGGAACCAAGGATTGGATGGCAAATAATTGCTCATCTGGGAAGACATCATTTGTAGGATCATCAATATATTTCTCCAACACAATTTTGGACAAGTGGTCAGCCACCACATTTTCTACACCCTTTTTGTCCTCGATTTCAATATCAAACTCCAGCAATAAGAGTATCCATCTAATCAACCTGGGCTTCGCATCCTTCTTGGACAATAGGTACTTCAATGCTAAGTGTTCTGTGAAGATTACAGTTTTAGACCCAAGTAGGTAAGGTCTAAATTTGTCCACTGTAAAGACCACTGCCAGAAGCTCTTTCTCAGTTGTAGTATATTTTAGCTAAGCTTCAGCAAGTGATTTGCTGAGATAGGCAATGACCACAGGCAGCTTATCTTTTCTCTGGCCCAAAACAGCACATATTGCCAAGTCGGATGCATCACACATCAACTCAAAGGGCAGTGTATAGTCAGGTGTTTGGAGTACAGGGGCAGAGGTGAGGCAAATTTTCAAAGTTTCAAAAGCCTCAAAACATTCAGCAGAAAAGTCAAAGGGCACATCCTGGCAGAGCAAGTTGCACAATGGTTTAGCAATTTTACTGAAGTCTTTAATGAACCTCCTATAGAATCCAGCATGTTCAAGGAAAGATCTGATTTGTTTGACTGTTCTTGGAGGGGGCAAATTTACAATGAGGTCAACTTTGGCCTTGTCCACCTCAATTCCATCTTTAGAGACTACATGGCCCAACACAATACCTTGTGTTACCATAAAGTGGCTCCTTTCCCAACTTAAGACCAAATTGGTCTCCTCACATCTTTGCAAGACCAGGTGGAGGTGTTGCAGACATTGGCCAAAACTGTCCCCATACACAGAAAAATCATTCATAAAAATTTCCAAGTATTTGTCAATCATATCAGAAAATATGGAATACATACACCTCTGAATGGTGGATGGGGCATTACACAGCCCAAAAGGCATCCTTTTGTAAGTAAAGGTACCAAAAGGTCAAGTAAATATAGTTTTCTCTTGATCAAGAGGGTGCACAGGGATTTGGTTGTACCCTGAGTACCCATTAAGAAAATAGTAAAAATCTTTCCCAGCCAACTTATCCAAAATTTGATCAATAAAGGGGAGAGGGTAGTGGTCATTTCTGGTCTTAGAGTTGAGCTTTCGATAATCAATGCAAACTCTCCAGCCAGTGGTCTCCCTAGCTGGTCTCAGCTCTCCAGACTCAGTTGTGATAACTGTTATGCCAGATTTCTTGGACACCACTTGGATAGGTGCCTCCCATTCAGAATTAGAAATGGGGTAGATTACCCCAGCATCTAGCAATTTAATGATTTCTTTTAGGACCACTTCCTGCATGTGAGGATTCAATTTCCTCGATATTTCCCTGGAGGGTGTTGAGCCCTCCTCCAACTGAATCCTATGCATACAGATTGATGCATCTATCCCTCCTAGATCAGCAATGATCCAACAAATTGCCTTCTTGTGCTTCCTCAAAACTGTTAGTAATTCTTCCTCTTGCTCATTGGTAAGAGAAGAGGAGATAATTATAGGAAGTTTCTCATCTTTCTCAAGGAAAGCATATTTCAATGTTTCTAGAAGCTTCCTGAGTTCCAGATCAGGGGCTTGTTGGATGGATGGCAGGATTGGTGGTTTGTTGGTTTGAGGAAGGGGTAGCAATGTAGGTTTCCAAATGGAATGCTTCACTAAGCCCACAGAAGACTTCAATGTAGACATTTCTTCTGGCATTACAACTGGGCTTCCTTCCTCTACCATATCCCAAACTTCAGTTAAACTCGTAACAATGTTGCCCCACTCCAGCAGAGTGGGCAGTTCTTCTTCAACAACTTCTTCTAGTACATCCACTGCAAAGCATTCCTCATTGTCTAGCTGAGGGTACTTTGCATTGTTGTACACATTAAGCTCAACCTTCATATGTCCAAAAGTTACCTCCATGATCCCAGACATGCATTGAATGCATGCATTGGCAGTGGCCAAGAATGGCCTGCCCAAAATAACAGTTATAGGGGATGTACTTTTGTTGCAGCCCATGTCCAAAATAAGGAAGTCTGCAGGGTAGAAGAACTTGTCTACCCCTACCAGGAAATCCTCGACCACTCCCATTGGTCTCCTTTCAGACCTGTCAGCCATTAACAACACAATGGGGGTGGGTTTTAGCTCCTCCAAACCTAGCTGCTGATACACACTGTATTGCAGCAGGTTAACACTGGCTCCAAGGTCTAAAAGGGCCCTTCCAATTGTGTGGTCTCCAATTATGCAGGGAATAGTGGGTATCCCTGGGTCTTGCAACTTCTTAGGCATTGTCATGTTTAATACAGAATTAATTATATCAGTTGCAAAGACCTTTTTAGACAAATGGCCTCTAGCTTTCCTTTTCTTAGTACAAAGGTCGTTCAAAAATTTTGCATAGGCTGGGACCTGTCGGATTGCATCAAGCAGGGGCAAATTGATTTTTACCTGCTTAAAGGTCTCCATCATTTCCTCCATCTGTGCATTTCCCTTATCAAAAAGGGTAGGGCCACTCAAAGCCTGAGGAAATGGCAGCTGAGGTATTGCTGGTTCCTCAGCTGCAAGCCTATGACTAAACTTTTATTTTTTTCTTTTTTCATCTTTTATCTCCTACTGAGGCTCAACTACAGCCTCTTTATTTTTCCCTTGTTGCAGGGTAGCAGGAAACTCCTGCCTCTAGCTCTAACAAAGTCTCTTTCACTTTCACTCGACAATTCTTTGGGAATGACCTCTCCTTGTTCCTTTCCCACCTGGTTGTCTACCAGCCTGCCAGACCTCAGGGTTGTGATGGCATTAGCACCCTCAGAACTTGAGGAGCCATCTCCAATCGAATATTGGCCCTTAGGGTTAGCCACTAGCTGGCTTGGCAACCTGCCCTTTTCTCTTTTGGCCAAGGCATTTGCTATTTGGCCTAGTTGCTCTTCTATTTTCTTTATACTTTGACTGTGAGAAGTCACAGTCTGAGTCAAGGGTCCAAGGCTTTGCAATTGAGTCAAAACCTGATCCTCAAAAGAAGCATTTCGGGGCTGAGGTGGAGGAACTACCAACTGATTTTGTTGCTGAGGCCTTTGAGGTAAGGCCAACATCTGTTGTGGCTGTATATAATTGTCTTACCTCCACCTCAAATTTGGGTGGTCTCTCCATTGGTAACCAGCATTTTGGTGTTGGTATCCAAATGGCTATTTGTTGTACAACCAGATTATTGCTGTCTAAATGATTGGGCAGCAACAGTCTGTTCCATCACATACTCAGGGTATTGCCCTGCAGATGGCCACTCTTCTACTGTGTTGTGGAGATTGGCATATCAGACATGCCTCCATCACTTGTGCAACCAATCTGGGCTGCACCACAGTTAAAAGTTTATCAAACTTATCAGAGAGATTGGCCATCTGCATTCTCAGGTCATCATTTCCCCTAACTTCATACATCTTTCCTTTGGAAGTTTCAGCAAGCCCCAGCTTAGGAGAAGGCTCTTGAACAGTCCTTGACGAGGACATCTTCTGGAAAGCATTTTCACTGATGACCTCGAACAAGTCCCATGCCTCATTAGCTGTTTTATACATGTAAGTTCCACCACAAGAGGCATCTACCATGTCTTTACTTTTCTCATCAATCCCATTATAGAAGCTCTGGACAAGCTGCCAGTCAGGGATCTTGTGGTGGGGAGATTGTTTGAGCATCTCCTTAAATCTGTCCCAAGATTGATTAAAATCCTCAGTTGGGGATTGGGCAAAAGCAAGTATTGCTTTCCTCAACTGGCTGGTTTTGGTCTCGAAAAAGAATTTGGTCAGAAATCTTGTCTATAGGTCTTTCCAAGAAGTGATGCTGTTGTTTGGGAGAGTAGCTAACCAAGCGCTGACCCTGTCCTTTAAGGAGAAAGGAAAGAGCCTTAACCTAGTGGCTTCTGGTCTCAAACCAGCAATGGAGAATGTTGTGCATAGGGCCAAGAATTGGTCAATGTGCTTGTAAGGGTCTTCCTTGCTAAGCCCATGGAAAGAGGGAAGCATTTGGATGATGGAGGTTTTAATCTCGAAGTTTCCCTGAACATCTGGGAATTGAATGTTGAATGAAGAATTATAATCATCAGGGGCATTCAATTCCTTCAATGTTCTGGGTTGCTCTTCACCCATGACTGTTGTCTCAGTTTCAGTAGGGGGCTCAACTGTGGTGTGTCTGGGCCTTCTTGGTCTTCTACCTCTTTCTATCTCAGGGTTAGGAGGATCTAATGTGGGACTGAGAAATCTCCTTCCTAACATGCACACACACCAACAGCAGAGAAGACTACTTACAGACACATTACACTTAACAAAATTATAACTATCCTAATCAATTGCTATGGAATTTTCAAAGGAGAAATAGACTGAATTTTTGAGGGTTAGAGAAGTGCAAACAGAGGTAGCTAGACTCCCAGTGCAGTTCTGCTTTCCTTCTCTGCTGCTGTCCAGATCTGTAAGAAAAATTCCAAATGTAAATCAGCAGTATCAATTATTCACAAGCACAGCTACCAAAGAATAAAGAATATAAAAATTTTGGGTCTACTAATAGATCAAGATTCCCCGACAACGGCGCCAAAAACTTGTTGGGATATTTTAAGTGCTTGCTACTGACTTTATTGGAGACAGTGATAAGAATGGGATTACTGAAAATGAATCAAAGATGGATTGAAAACTACAGAGCACCAAGCCTAAAAATACATAGTCCTGCAAGATACAGGGCCTGTTGTAGCAAGTTTTAATAAGTAAGAGTTTGTCCCACAGGGAAAGTTGATCTAAAGCTCTATGGGAGCTATCTTTAGTAGGCCCTCCAGATCTGGCTACAGATCTGGCAATCCTAAATGAAAGGGGAGTTAAGGTTGCTATTATCTAAATCCTATGGTAACCTAATGCCTAAACTATAGAAAGGGTTGAGAAGAATGATGGAGTGTGAGAAAATAAATATAAAAGGGTGAGAAGTATGTTGTTAGGTATAGATCTGATAGGTCTTATAACTCAGACTCAGATCTGCTGCTATAGAAATCCTATCCAATTGCTACATTATCACCAAAGAGGAGAAAGGATCCAACTTACCCCCGTGCCATGATCCAATCCCTTATGGCTATAACCTGTCCACTTGAATGGTCATAGACTATCCAATAGAGGAACCACAATCCAGAGATGGGTCAGAACAAGTTTATCATTGTAGGCACTACTTCTTCCATGCTACCAGCTCAAGAATCCATAGGAACCTCAACCTCTAAATTTTTGTGTGTGGGGCTAGGCCTACAATGTGCACTAGCCTGGACACACAGAACCAGCAAGACTTTGAGTACTAGCTTTGGAGCTTAGCCGTTCACTGCTTTAGAAAGACAGCAGTGATCCTGTCACAAGCCTACTATCTCTACGGCCATATCAGATCTGCCATCTGATGGTGGGTCTATACAAATACAGGGGAGTCTATCTCTGCATAATCTCATACAAGGCTACAAGCACAAGTATAGAGAAGAAGAATCTGCCTTAGATCTATGGATTAGCCTCACCCTAGGGCTATAATCTGTCCACTTAAATGGTCACAGACTATCCACATAGGCTATCCTCCCCACAGAGGACTGAGACAGAACAAGAACATTGCCGTCGCCACCATATTCACAAGGCTACCAGCTCAAGCTCCTATGGAGATTTAGATTTAGTGGATACTGTGGTTGGGCTAGGCCTGCAATGTGCCTAACCTGGACACACAAGTCACTTGGATCTAAATAACACCTTAAAAATAATCCTCCATTTCTTACATTACAACCTAGTAATGGAGGACCTCAAGGCAGCAGCCATGTATAGAACAACTCTCAAAACACCAGTTCCATACATGCATAAAATCCTATTATAAAATCCATTAGAACTATTTCATATAGACATACAAAGGCATAGCCAGCAAGTGCTAGACTATGGAGAGAAGAAAAAGAGAAAAAGAAACTGCCTAAACCCTAACCTTGGCCTACTGCAATTCTACAGTTGGTTTCAAGAAGGAGTACAGAAGACAAGTCCCCTAAACCTAAACTAGGCTTAGGCTTATATAGCAGTTAGCTCTGTCAGAATTAGAGTTAGGAAAACCCTAATTTATCAATGCTATCGTGGCCCATTTCTGTTCCTTAGATGCCTCAAGGCATGTGCACAAAGATTAGAGCATTGGAGTGCGTGCCCTAGTTACTGGAAATTCTTAGATTACCCCTGCAGAAGTGGGGGAGAAGTTAAGAACCCGAGCCTTGCTAGGTAGAAAGGCTTTCCAGGTCTTATCGCATGATAGAATTGGCATCGCGGGTTGGTACTTTAGTCATCGCGAGGATGCTCTTTCCATTTTCATGGCGTGGGAATTACGCGCACGGCTCGTTCCTTGATGAATCCCGCGGTGATCCTCGTGAAGAAATCATGTGCATGGGCTTCTGGATCGCGCGGGCAGTTCCTTGAAAGTTTATATCCCACGGCAATTACGCGGCAACTTCGTGCAAGAATGCCTGGAGCTCTCTCTCTTCAGTGAATCATGCAAAGATTGAAGACTCATTTCTTGAGCTGCGCGAGCACTTATGACTGAAACTCATGAGAACTGTGTGAAGTATGCTTTTTACTCCCTGCTGGCATCCATCTATGTGTGAACGGCGCGAAGACTGCGCGACCAGTTGATGTGCTCCCTTCAGAAGCCCGCGACAACTGCGCGAAGCATTCTTTCTAGTTCAATTGAGCCCTGCGACATTTGCGTGAGGCATTCTTCTTTACTTGTTTTTGCTTTGTTGTGCCTATGCTGTAGCCAATTATCTGTCTGGGTTCAACCTCCTTTCTTCTGAGGAACTTCTGGGGCAACAGTTGGCTTTATGGCATGGTTAGGGGCTTATTTGCAGCTTCTGCTTATTACCTATAAAATTATCTTAACTGTCATTTATTAAATGACTAAGGGCCTAACAAAGATTAAGTTAAGGGGTAAAAAGTGGTACTTTTCAGGTCTTAACAATAACCCTAAATGCAATTTGGGTTCCCCTTTGACAGCCTCCATTATTGAAATTACAAAAAAACTAACTGGAGGAATCACTGCCTCAGGAGACTCAATCAGAAAGAGAGACCTGAATCCCAAACTCAGGCTCATGGATGCAGTGTTGATAAAAAATGTGTATTGCTTTGGTCATGAGCAGGAGAGGAGGTACCCCATGGCTGATGCCCTCCTCTCATTTCACAAAAACCACTACTTTGATGTGGCCAAGTTGAGTTTTGAGGAAATTAAAGATCTGTGTGAGAAGGTGAAGGTAAAGAAAAAACCTACGGCCCTCCCCTATTGCAGGCTGATCACTGCCTTGCTATAGTTTGGAAAGTACCCCTTCAAAAGGGAGGAGGAGACAGTGGCCTTGAACCCCAAAAATAGTGGAAAGAAATAATAGGGTATCAGTGGCACAATGATGGGAAAGAGAAAGGAATTATTGAGAGAAGTAGTCCCCCACCATTCAGGAAGTGGCTGCTGCTGTTGCTACAGTTGAGGCAGCAGCCTCTGTTGGGCCAACCAGGCCCCCAACCTCATTGCCAGTACCAACTCCCTCTCCCTTAGCTTTATCTACACCCATTGCCCCACCACCTCCTCCCTTCATCCAGACATCACAACCCCTCATAAGCACAGTACCCTTACCTGAGCCTATCTCCCCAACCACCACAGCATTAATCACCCCAATCTTACCACCAACCATGATAACCACTGCCACCCTACCCACTACTACACCCTTACCCCCTTTTTCAGCCCATACCAGCCCCCTGTAAAAATTATCTACCCTAAGAAAAGAAAACTCATAAAAGGCAAAGCCCCCAAAGAACCCCAGCCCACCTACATTTCCCAAACCATTCCAATCCCTGATACCACCTTCATTCCAGACCCAATACCCACAACCTATGCACCAAAACCTGTTAATCTCTGAAAAGTACCACTTTTCACCCCTTAACATGAGCTTTGATAGACCTATGAGTGGACTAATAAATGCTTGTTGAGCATGTCTTGTAGATAGCAATAAAAAGTAGTCATAGTGCATAAATCCATCTCTCAGTGCAGTTCAGACCTAACAATGTCCCACTTAGAGCATGCAGTAATAGCAAAGCAGCTTTAAAGGAGTGAAAACAGGCTGAAAATAACCTGTCGCTAGGTAACTGGAACCTGTCGATATGATCTGAAGGCTGAAAAAAAGAAGTTGTGAGGATGGAAGATTTCGATAGGATCTGGAACCTATCGCGTAGTCGGAAACAAAGAGGGAGCATCCTATCGAATGGTTGCCTAAGCTTAAACAGAACCTATCGAAGAGTCTAAAAACCTGTCAATAGGAGCTAGAAGAGAACTTATCGAGAAGTCTGGAACCTGTCGATAAGAGCTAGAAGCAAACCTATCAAAATTTATTGCGCAGAGATAAACCTATCAAAAGGATTCCCCAACCTATTGAACACACCAGATAAAGGTTGTGGATGCTGGAGATCTATTCTCAGGAGCAACCTATTAGAACCTATTTAAAGGATCTTGAATCCTAGCAAAAGGAATAAAAGGCCTGTTTGGAACCTATCGAAAACCTCAAGAACCTATCGAAATCGACTGAAGGACTTCTCAGAAAAGTTATTGTGCACATGCTGCAAGTTGGTGACCTACTGCATGCAATCCGAGGCACTCTGGTGGCAGGCACGAAGTTTTTAGAAGTGCCATGGGAAACCCTAACCGACCCACGTACTCTCCCCCAACTCAAACTAACTGAGAGAACCTTCTAGAAGGGGAATAAAAGAGGGAATAACATAATTATTCCAACTGAGCTATGATTGGCGGGAAAAATAGATCTGAGGCTGAAAAGGGAGAGCTATATAAGGAGGGAAGCTGCCAAAAGGGGAGGGGATCAATTCTGAAGATCAGAGCTTGCATCAAAATTCTCTATTCTTTCTTTTAGCCCAACTATGGTTGGCTAATTTCTTTGGAGCTATAAGGAGTGAGGTTGATCTATAATTGGGGAGAGTTGAGAATGTTATTGAGGGTCAGATGATGCACAGACTACAAATCTGAGAGCATTTCATTGTATAGCGATTTTATTTCAATGTAATGTTGGTTTAATTGTTGTAATTAGATTCATAGTTCATCTGGTTTCATTTGGCGCTCGATCAGATTTGTGTAGATGGGAATAGCTCACCCACTTAACTAGTAGACCTCTTGGATACCATTTGATCTCCCTAGATATGATGTTCCTGTAATTGCCTGTCTGTGGCCTGACAGTTGCAGCATTTGTAGTGAGTATATTGTTCTGATAGAAGCTTGAGAATGGAGTGAATCTATTAGATGATCTGTGACCATTGAAGTGGACAGATCATAGCCTTAAGATCAATCCAAATCTCTGGCTTAGATCAGATCCTTTTATCCTATAGCTGTGCTTATAGCCAGATGAGGGATTAATGCAATCTGAATTCTTTGTGACACTGTCAGCTCAATCCAATTGTAGCAAGACCAAATTCCAAGTTGTTTCTCTCCATTTTCTATTTTTAATTTCACAAAAAATTCCCCTCACTTATAAGATCTAAACTCTGGATTTAATCTCCATTCATTTCTACATTTAAGTGTATTTCCGTAGTTTAGTTTAAAGTGATAACCCCTTAAAAACTCTCCTCTCACTTTTTCTATTTTAGTAGTAGGTAGGGTGCCAGATCTGCCTTAGATTTGGATATTTACTTAATTTTCAGCTCACATTTCCCTGTGGACATACCCTTACTTATCCTTTAAAACTTGCTACAACAGGCCCTGAATACCTGCAGGTCTGTGTCTGCTTGCCTTAGTGTGTGCAACCAATAGATCCTTTAATTGTGTGATTTTAAACCCCTTTTTGAACACAAGGTAAGTGGCCAACAGAACCCCCTACCTTTGACACCCCCCAGCAGTCCATTGAGACTTCCCTACCTTTTGTACCTATCCCTAGTGAGCCTGTAAACCAATCCATTCCCTCATCCCATGATAGTGAGCCATTTTTAGGAGAGGAATTTTCCACTATGATGTCTACTATCCTAGGAGACATCAACCTTCAGTATACCCTCTCCCGGACTCACCTCACCCCCCACACTTTACCCCACCACAACAACCACCACAGGCCACTACCTTCACTCATCGACCCACTTCCCCCTTTCAACCAGTTTCACCTATCCAACCCACACCCAATACCATACCTGAACTCTTACCCCAAATCCTACACCTCCTACTCTCCCTACACTCGCAAATGTTGGCCAATACCCAATCCCAAGCTACAATTGAGGCCAATCTTCATTCACTTCACTCCACCTTACCAAACCCTACCTCCATCCCAAACATTTTACAATCCATCCAGGCAACTTTAACCACTCTCACCCAATAGCCCCAACAGTCAGTTGTCCCTACCTCAATCCCTCACCCCCCACCAGTTCTTACTCCCATTGAACCTATCCCTGTTACTTCCCTCAACACCTTTAGTGATGCCTCCACTCAAATTGAACCTGACCCTCAACTACCTCCACTGGAGCTTACCTTCCATGTCCCTCACCCCCTTACTCCACCCTCATCAGAGCCATGAAAGCCAATGCCTACATAAAAAGAGATGTAGTTCAGGGCATGGCTGACTTGAAAGCTACAGTGAGGCAGCCCCTCCTTGATCAAATTAAACTCCTAATGCTTGCTCATAACGTTGAGAAAAAGAAAATCAAGAAAGGATGGCAGGAGATTATGGTCCAATATAATGAAGCAAAGAACCGAATAGAGAGTCAGGAAGATGTCATCAAGGAACTGAAAGGGAAACTGCGATTGACTGACGAGTGTGCTTATGATTATGGAGTGACTATTGCAGCCTTAGAGAAGAGGGCAAATGCACAAACTGACCGGGAGATGGTAGAGGCTCTTTTTAAAGAACTCAACCCTGATGTACCTCTTCAACAATCAGGTCCGGATGCCACAAGTCCTAGCCCCATCAAACCTGGACTCAAAATCAAGGAACCTACACAAAAACCTTCCCTCACTCCAACAAGAAAATGCTCAGCCAAGCCTAGGAAAGCTACTTCCAAAAGACCACTGTCTAAGGCTGCCACTTTGAAGCAAGCAAAGGGAAAGGGAATCCAGGAACCACATGTTGAGGCCAAGGACTCTGATGATTAAATTTTACACTTATATTTCGTTAGGACGTAGTGTGTCATTTTTTGTGTAGTTTCCTTTCCTCCTTTGTACATACTTTAGCTCTTCTAATGAATGCTCTTTATGTGTGATTTTGTTTAGTTTACTATTTTCTTCTTTTTCTCTGCTTGTCTGCTTGTGTGCTTATTTGTTGAGTGCTTTCTTTCCTGCTGTCTCTTTTCTCTTAGTTCTGTTTTGTAACTGCTGCACATCTCACCTTTGAATCAGTGAGGACACTACTCCTCATAGGTTTGGGGGTGTGGTAGGTTTTGCCAATGAAGTGCAGCAGAGTCAAGTAAGTAAAGATCGGAATGGAGTCTTGTTCACCTAAGAATCATGAAAATTAAGAAATATAAAAATTTTTACACACCTTTAGGCATTACAAACTGATTAAATTTCAACCTTTCCATGAGGTGAACACCAGGAAAACTCACTTGCATCAGCACTTAGTAAATCACTAAAGAGAGAAAAAGGTAAGGACATGCCTAAGAACTCAATAGAAGACCATAACTAGTGTGTTTTGGGCCTACACAAAATTTTCTTCCTTTCTTTGAGGAGTGACTGAGGCAATTCTTCCAGTCCTAAGGACTGGCTGAGGCATGCCTCCATTAGAAGTTAGGCATCTCCAAGTTGAAACAATTGACAGCACTCATAATACTTAGGAAAGGATCAAGGCCTTCTCTTGGACAGTTTGAGCCTAAGCAGACCAAATCCTAATCAATTGCCCTTGTGCATACACCCTTCGAGCCTTAAATTCCAATTTTCTTTCAAAATATACCTGAGTACTTGTACCTGAACCTATGGACCTGATTCAAACTTACCCTCACTCTGAGGAATCAGAAGGTAAAGGAAAACGAGATGAAGATGGACAAGATAAGGTCAACATTGGGTGAATGGAGAAGAGAAACCTAAGAGCTTAGTAGTGTAGCAACTGAGGAAGGAAGTGGCAGGTCAGAGAAATAAATATCTGATGGTCTAATTGAATCTAAAAAAAAAATAAGAAAAAAAAATAATAAATAAATAAAATGAAGAGGAATAAGAGAGGTCAAAGAGCAAAATTTCATTTGAAAAATCAAAAATAGGAGGAGAAGCTGGACAATTCAAGTCTGGAGAATTTTAAAGAAAATGAAATGTGTTGAATTAAAGAAGGTGAAGTCATGAATCACCTCCTTCATCTACTGCCTTCTCAATTTTGAATTCCTTTTTAACCTTTCATTCTTTATAACCCATACCATAAGCCACATCACAACCGAGTCAAAAGACCTTGTGGTCCACAGTTGAATGAGCTGTCATGCAGAGATGAGGAGTTGCCCAATCTATGGTGAGGATTAGCCAATGATATCAGTACTTAGATGCTTTGCCGATGCTCATGCTTACAGACCCATTTAGGGGCTGTAACTGCTCTTGAGCTTGAGCGAAAATATAAACCCTCAAGGTTCATTGTGAGAGTATGCCCTGGAGAGAATTGGGTCTGATATTGAATGTATTGGGCATGACCTAACCTAATTTTTGAATTAATGATGAGCTCAGTGCTGACATACAGGTGTTGTCTCCCTTGTTGTGAACTAATTGAAAATGTTATGCATTCATGAGAAGTTTGTGATGATTAAATGTTTGTGCATACCATGTATTTAAATTTCTCATATTTGTATTGATTCAAAGATGAACAGATTCTCTATTGCTTGACAGCTAACTTGATGATCTTGCACGTTTGCTAACTGTTTCATCGAGAGGTTTATGGGTATCTTCACTGAAAACACTCAGGAGACTTCACTCCTCCACTAGGGATCACCTAGGGATTCAAAAGGCTTGGTACATATGCTAAATGTATTCGTGCTCCCTACGAAAGTGGCATTTAAATTTTTAGAGTAATTGTTTTAAATTTCCTTTGCTCAGGGACTAGCAAAGATTAGATTTGGGGTGTGTTATTCACTGAAAAGTACCACTTTTCACCTCTTAACCTAGCCTTTGTTGGACCTTGAAGCTCACTAATAATCATATTTTAAGTTTGTTTTATAGTTAGCAATAATCTGTGCACCTTAATACAAAATCCATGCTTATTAGTCCAAAGAAGAGAGGGAATACATGTAAAGGTGATAGCCGAGCCAAAGTCTAATAGAACACCCTAGTCGTGCTCACCATGGCGATTCAATTACTGGTCATCATTGACCAAAAGCCTAATAGATGGAAGAAGTTAGCTGAGAATGGAGAAAGCTGCAACAGCAATAAGTGCAACGCATCAGAGTGACAAAAGAATCATCTCGCAGAGTTAAGGATCCCCCTCACAAAGCAAAAGATGTAGTGAAAGTTACCCCCGCACAGATCGGCCGCGCAGCCAAGAGGAGAACAGAAAAGACTTCACGAAGATCTCGCGGTTTAAAACTCTTAGAATTTGTCCTCGCAAAGATCGATCCCCAAAGCAGCTGCGCGCAGAATATACCGAGTTCATATGCACAAAGAACAATCTTTCACCTCACGGAGTTCTCGCGTAGCCAAAGAAGAGAGAGACGCCCAGAATTTCTCTTGTGCAGCTCTCGCTCACCTTAGAGCCTAATCAGTTACTACGCGAGCGTAGGCGCCTTACTGCATGAGCACTCAGCGAGAGAGAGAGCTTCTTAAGCTCTAACTGTGCGAAGAGTCATGGCGCTCCGGAGCATCTAGGCGACAGCAAGGCAGCACAAAGGAATTGTGCAATGAACTGAAGATTGACTACGCGAGTAAGCACTTCACACCAACTAAAGGCTACTCTGCGAAGGCTCTGCAACCACACGAATAAACTAATGCAGATGCTAGCCTCGCGAAGCTTGGGCTCTCCACTTCTTAGTTTTAACTAAAGGACTTTTTAGGAATTTCCCTAAGCTAGGGCACACTTCCTGAGGCATAGATTTTGAGGTGCATATCTTTAGAGCCAAAGCCTTATGGACAAAGTATATAAGTTGTACTTAGAGTTTATTATTTTCATCTTTCCTTCATCCTCTATCAGTTAAGACCTCCAGCAGGCTAGGGTTAGGGTTTGATCATCTCTTTTTCTTATTTCTCTTCTCTCTTAGCCCAATACTTGCTGGCTAATCCCCCTGTAAGCAACTAGGTTTAGTTTTATTTCAGTTTGTAATAGGTTTTTGTATACATTCGGATTGTGGATGAGTAGTTGTGTACAGGCTGCAGCCTGGAGACAGTTCATTGTATGTTTTGTGTTCATCAATGGATTGTCATTTTAATGCCTAATTGAATCTAAAGATCTTATAGTTTCTTTAGATGTCTACAGGATTCATGTATTTGGGACTAGCCCATTCAGTTTCTAGTAGATCTATTATTTACCATCTGATTTCCCTTGGTTTAATAGCCCCATGGAAAGCAATGTTGGATCTATAGTGAGTTCCAGGGAGCTCGGAGGCCTGTGGACCATGGTGGTTGCAGCAGTTTTCATGTTCTTTCTCATGCCTCTGTGGTATGGACAAACCAATGGGATACCCTGTGACCATTCGAGTGGACAGAGTATTGCCCTAAGGTTGTGTCCATTAACATGTTTGAGAAGGATTCTTCTCCCCTGCACATGAGCTTCTAGAGCCTTATGAGGAGGTTTGTACAGAAACTGGCTCCCCTCTGTTTTACCTAGCCGACATCAGATGTTAGATCTGATCTCTTTATAGTAATCGCAACTTGAGGCTGAGTCATTGCAGGCCCTTTGTAGCAATGACCAGCTGAATCTAAAGACCTATTCAACCTGTTGCATGGTCTTTTTGTGGGCACTAGTGAGCCGTTGGTCTTAGCAAAGCACTTAGGATCTTATGAGTTAGAATACCTATGGATGTCAGCCAGGTCTATGGGCAGATCTGGAGAGCTTATAGCACTGGCATTACATAGTGCTGCAATAGTATTCATGGCTTGATCTGGTCCAGTGGCTGGGGGAATGATCAGTCCCCTCTTCTGGGTTAGATTGGTAATGTCTGTTTTAACCAATAAGATTTGACAGACTCTATCGGATATCCTGTGACCATTAGAGTGGACAGAGTATAGCCCTAAGAGCACCCCAAATGGCATGGGTTAAGCGAGATACTTTTACCTTATTGAAGCTTTTAATTGCGTCTCAGCAAGGAACACTACAGAGAAAGACTAAATCTGAGTTACATCACTGCTTTAACTCTAGCTTAACTTGCTTACTTTCCATAATTTTTGTATTTTATTTTGGCACACACTCCCACCATCTTCCTCTTAACCATTTTATTTCTCTATTTTTGGGATTAATTTAGTGTAGTCGTGACACCCAACTCCCTTTCTTTAGGATTGTCAGATCTGGAGGCCTACTATTATAGCCTATTATGGGTTCTAGATCAATTTTTCTGTGGGACAAACTCTTACTTATGAAAACTTGCTACAATGGACCATGTATCTTACAGGACTGTGTATTTCAAACTTGCTGTGCTGACCCATCTGCATATCCCCACTCTTGATTTAATCTCTCCACTATTCTTAATAAAATAGCAGCAAGAATTAGAAATATAAGACCAACAATCGCTTGATCAGAGACGTGACAAAAGTACCTGAGTCGAATACGTAAGCAAAGTAGATAACCGGGAGACAATACAGAATAAAAAAAAGGCACATGCTTGTGGAGTCAAAAGAACAATTTATGCAGCAAGATATCATTTACTAAAGAATTAAAATAAAACATGTATGATTCACATTTAAAACTCTGAAGAATCTTACTAGATTTGCATATATTAATCTTACTAAATTTAAATATAATATATATATATGTACCATGCACATCCATAACAAGAACTCAAGGAAATATTTGAAATCTTGCATAAGGTTTATTCCCTACCTTAATCACTGCTTATACCCATTGAAACGCGCGTCCGAGAATTCCTTGCTCCGCCTAATTAAAAATAACCTCATAAGTTCCTATATATAATCAAGCCATTAAAACCCAAATTGGGTCGTTCTCTAAAGGGTTAGATGTGATCTAGCTAGAGTCGTCTAGTTGCCTTCACTAATGTCAAGTGACAAACAAGTCGTCCCATTTTAATAGGCGTCCAAAGTCGCCCGGGCCAATAATTGAAGTCGCCCGGCGGCTTCCCTTAAAAACTCCAAAATGCCTCGTACAAGTCGCCCGGGTGGGTTTTACTCGAAACTTTAAGCCTATGAAAGTCGCCCGACAGCTTTATAAATCTCAAGCGCCCTTTACAGTCGCCCTGGCGAGTTTCACCCGAAACTTTTGGTTTGCGAAAGTCGCCCAAGCGGGTTTGCTAAATAACTTAAGTCGCGCGCCTATGGGCATCTCGCCCGGCCACTTACCCGCTCGCCCGCGTTGACTCCTTTTGGCTTTTTCAGTCGCCCGGGCAGTAAATACCCAAATGTTTCTGGCTTAAAGAACTTGCCCGAGCGAGTTCTTTATCCCTCTGCTTCTTTAACTTTAGTCGTGGACTCGCCCAGCAAGCATTTGCTTAACCCTAGCCGGTTCGATCTAACAGGCCCTATTCTTCCTTTTCTTTATACCAAAACTCCTAAAATTTCCTCTAATCTCTCTACATGTGATCAAGATTTGCATCAGGTTGAGCCCATGCTCATTGATTCCCTGCTCAAATCGCAAATTGTCTTACGATTTTCACGCATTCGGTGTTATCCATGGTCGATTATCGGCACTTATCGACTCTCGAATTTGATCGTTGGAAACCCCGCATGCGATCGGGATGCTTGTTGTTGTATTATTTCGAATGCTTGCTGCTATTTTATTAAGAACAGTGGAGAGAATAAATTAAGAGTGGGGATATGGAGATGGGTCAGCATAGCGAGTCTGAAATACACACAGTCCTGTAAGATACAGGGTCCATTGTAGAAAGTTTTGATAAGTAAGAGTTTATCCCACAAAGAAATTGATCTAGAACCCAAAATGGGCTATAATAGTAGGCCTCCAGATCTGGCTACAGATCTGACAATCCTAAAGAAAGGGAGTTGGGTGTCACGACTACACTAAATTAATCTTAAAAACATAGAAGTAAAATATAGTCCTATCCTAAAGAAAGGATTAAGGGAAAGATGGTGGTAGTGTGTGCCAAAATAAAATACAAAAAATTATGAGAAGTAAGTAGGTTAAGCTAGTGTTAAAGCAGTGATGTAACTCAAATTTAGTATGTCTCTGCAGTGTTCCTTGCTGAGACGCTATTAAAAGGCTCAACAGGGTAAAAATATCTGGTTTAATCCAAGCCATTTGGGGCACTCTTAGGGCTATACTCTATCCACTCTAATGGTCACAGGGTATCCGATAGAGTCTGTAAAATCCCATTGGTTAAAACAGACATTTCCAATCTAACCCAGAGGAGTGGACTGATCATTTCCCCAACCACTGGATCAGATCAGGCTATGAATGCTATTGCAGCACTATATAATTCCAGTGCTACAAGCTCCCTAGATCTGCGTACAAATCTGGCTGACATCCATAGGTATTCCAACCCATAAGATCCTAAGTGCTTTGCCAAGGCCAACAGCTCACTGTATCCACAAAAAGGACCATCAATTGGTTGAATAAGGCTCTAAGCTCAGGTGGTCATTGCTACAAAAGGCTTGCAATGACTCAGCCTCAAGCTGTAATTACTTTAGAGAAATCAAATCTAACCTCTGATGTCGGCTAAGTAAAACAGAGGGGAGCCAGTTCTTGTATAGACCTCCTCACAAGGCTCTAGAAGCTCATGTGCAGGGGAAAGGAATCCTTCTCAAACATGTGACTGGACATAACCTTAGGGTTATACTCTATCCACTACAATGGTCACAGGGTATCCCATTGGTCTGTCCATACCACAGATGCCTCAGAAATAATATGTAAACTGCTGCGACCACCATGGTCCACAGGCCTCCGAGCTCCCCAGATCTCTTTACAGATCCAGCATTACTTTCCATGGGTCTTTGTTAAGTGGTGAAAAATGCCACTTTGCACCCTTTAACCTGACCTTTCATGGACCTGCAAGCACACTAATAAGCATCTGTTGAGTGCATTTCATAGATAGCAAGGAAATCTGGTAATAATGAAGAAAAGCACTCAAGAATGCCCAACAAGGAGCCATCTCTCAGCACAAGATGAACTCAGCAATAGCACACCAAAGGGGTAGCACATCATTAAACCCTTGGAGTGCATGGCTACAGTAAAGCAAGGTGAAGGAAGTTAGAATATGTTGAAAACGTCCTATCGATTGTCACCTGAAGAGTTCGATAGGAGTTGAAAGCATTGAAAGGAATGAATTCGTGCAGTTGAGAAGGTTTCGACAGGATCAGAAAGCAGAAAAAGGAAGAATTCGTGCAGAAGTGAAGAATTCGATAAGATCCAAGAACCTATCTTGCAGTTGAGAGAGAAAGAGAATTCAACCTATCGAAAGCTAGCTTGAGGGAAAGAGGAGACCTATCGGAAGGTTCCTTGAACCCATCGAATGGTCTATTGAACCTATCGAATGCTCCACTGAACCTATCGAAATAGAAGTGCTGAAACAGCACCTATCACAGAATGATTTGAACCTTTCGATAGGAACAAAGGTCATCCGATCGAAGCAATAGAATGTGAAACCTCAACCTATCGAATCACTCTTCCAACCTGTCGAAAGCCCCAGATCAATTGTAGTGAGGCTAAAGCATCTAAGCCCAACCTATCGGAACCTATCGAAGAGATCAGAGAACCTATCAAAAGAGGCTACAAGCTTACTTTTAACCTGTCGAAAGCTTCTCCAACCTGTCAAAATCGTGTGTTGAACTTCTCAGAAACTATGTCATGCACACGTTGTGACTTGGTGACCTGCTGTATGTAAACTGAGGCACTTTAGTGATTGGCGCGACGTTCTAGAAGATGCCCTAGGAAACCCTAACCAACCCACGTGCTCTAACAGAACTCTAACACACTCTGACAACCTTCTAGAAGTGATTTTTGGCAAGAAAAATAGGGGAGAAAGCTATATATTGAGATCCCCACTTGTTGCCAGGGGATCAAAATTCTGAGCAATTTTCTAGAGATCAGAGCTTACATCGAGATTCCATTTTCCCTCCTTTAGCCCAACCATGGTTGGCTGAATCCCTAGGAGCAGCGAGGGGTGAGTTAGATCAGTAATTAAGTAAGGTTAAGAGTGATTGCTGGGTGTTAAGACCTGAAAAGTACCACTTTTCACCCCTTAACTTAACCTTTGATTAGACCCATAGCCACCTAATAAGTCCTTGTTAAGTGTTTTATGTAGGTAGTACCCAGCAGTGAAATAAGGCCAGGAATCCTACTAAAAAGCTTGTTTTAGCACCAGAAGTCCTTCAGAAGGATGAAGTTTGAATCCACACCTTAAAATGAGCCTCACGCAGTCCAGCTGAGCTTCCCAAGACTCTACAACAACTTCTAACGTAGATGATTGACTGAAGAGCTTCAGAAGACTCCTCACGTAGCTAGCGCACAGTCGCCGCGGGATGCAATTATCAGAAGAGAACTCCTCGCACAGTTCTCGTGCCATTCAAGAAGAAAGCATCCTTGCGAAGGCAAAGCCACCCTCGCGAAGATTAGTTAAGACATGGAACCTCGTGCAGTTCAGAACTCATCAAAGCCTCGTGAGGTAACTCGCGAAGCCCAGTGAACATAAGTGCTCGCAAAGTTCTCGTGCTATTCAAATCTATCCTCACGAAGATCAACCTCACGAATGCTTAAGCTCCAACCCCGCGACATCTGAGGCTCTGATGTCCACTCAACCTCGCGACTGCCTGAAGAGCAAACCAAGCCAACCTCGCGAAGGTGGAAGCTTCAATTTCAAATCATCCTAGCGAAGAACAAAAGCTACCACATGACAAGTCTGGGAAACAATGGCTACCTAGCGAAGCTCTGAACCTCAAACTTCCATCTCTTTAGCAGAGGACTTTCTGGGAATTTCTAGCGATTAGGGCACGCACTCCCATGCTCAAATCTCTGTGCACGCACCCCAAGGCATCGAAGGATCACTATTCAGCCATGTGGCATCATTAAAATTAGGGTTTCCTAACCCTAATGCGCCGCCACACCACTGTTATAAATACCCACACTTAGCTTAGGTTTAGGGGAGCTTAGACTTTCTTTTCTTTTCTACATCCTGAAATAGCTAGGAACCCATCTCATTTCTGGGAGACCTGATCTGAGATTGTTTAGTTTTTCTTTTTGTAGTTGTAAGTAGCTTTCTTTTTCTTTTTCCTTCTCTCCATAGTCCATCACTTGCTGGCTATGTCTTTGTATGTATTTTGAACTAGATTAATGGAAGTTCTATAATAGGATCTGTACTTTGTGGGATTTGTGTTTGTGTGTGAGATGCTCTGTGCAAGGCTGCTGCCTTGTGATCCGCCATTGCTTTGGCTGTGTTTCAAAGCAATGGAAAACTGATTCTAAGGGCCACTCAGATCTAAGTGACCTGTGTGTCTGGGCTATCATGGTCCTATACAGCCTTAGCCCCACCACAGGACCCACTAGATCTGAAATCCCAATGGGAGCTTGAGCTGGTAGCCTTGTGACCATGGTGGTAGCAGCGATATTCTTGTTTTGTCTTGGGCTCCGTAAGGAGGATAGCCTCTGGGATAATCTGTGACCATTTAAGTGGACAGATTATAGCCTTAGGGTGATTTCAGTCCACCGATCCAAGATGGATCTTTCTTCTTTACACCTGGGCTTGTAGAAGCCTGGTGGGAGATTGTACAGAAGCAGACTCCCCTATATTTGTATAGATCCGCCATCAGATGTTGGATCTGATCTGGTTATAGAGATTGTAGGCTTGTGACTGGACCATTGTAGCCTCACTCAAGCAATGGAGAGCTAGATCGAAGGTTGTACTCAATCTCTTGCTGGTTCTATGTGTCTGGGCTATCATGGTCCTATACAGCCTTAGCCCCACATATAGAGCTTTAGAGGTTGAGGTTCCCTATGGATTCATAAGCTGGTAGCCTGGATGAAATAGTGCCTGCAATGATTTACTCGTTATGTTTTGACCCACCCCTGGATAGTGGTTCCCCTATGGGATAATATGTGACCATTTGAGTGGACAAGTTATAGCCTTAAGGGTGGAATCATGGCAGAGTGATGGGTTGGATCCTTTCTCCTCAGTGGTGATAATGTAGCCACTATATAGGATTTCTATAGCATCAGATCTGAATCTGAGTTACAAAACTCCTCTGATCTGGGCTCAATAACATACTTCTCACCCTTTTATATTTATTTTCCACACTCCATCCATCCTCTCAACCCTTTCTGTAGCTTAGACATTAGAATACTTAGAATAAGTGACCTTAAACTCCCCTCCTTTTAGGACTGCCAGATCTGTAGTCAGATCTGGAGGGACTACTAGAGATGGCTCCTTTGGAGCTGTAGATCACCTTTTCCTGTGGGACAAACTCTTACTTATCAAAACTTGCTACAATGGACCCTGTATCTTGCAGGTCTAGGATTTCTTAGTTGTGCTGATTCCATCCCCTGTTTTACTCTATCTTTGATTTTTAAATGACTTTACCATTAACCAATAAAGTAAGCACACACTCAGAAATCCGCCAACATGTTTTTGGCGCCGTTGCCGGGGAAAGATGATCTATTAGTAGACCCTTAGTTCTCATAGACAGAAAAATCATCCATAAAAATCTCTAAAAACTTGTCAATCATATCAGAGAATATGGCATACATACACCTCTGAAAAGTGGCTGGCGCATTACAATGTCCAAAAGGCATTCTTCTGTAAGCAAAGGTGCCAAAAGGATCGGTAAAGGTTGTTTTCTCTTGGTCTTGAGGATGCACAGGGATTTGGTTGTACCCTGAGTACCCATCAAGAAAATAGTAAAAAGCTTTTCTAGCCAATTTGTCTAGAATTTGATCAATGAAGGGGAGTGGGAAATGGTCCTTTCTGGTTTTAGAGTTGAGCTTCCTATAATCAATGCACACTCTCCAGCCAGTGGTTGCCCTGGCTGGCCTCAACTCTCCAGTTTCAGTCTTAATCACTGTTATGCCAGATTTCTTGGGCACCACCTGGATAGGTGCCACCCAATGCGAATCAGAGATGGGATAAATCACCCCTGCATCTAGCAATTTAATGATTTCCTTAAGGACCACTTCCTGCATGTGAGGATTTAACTTTCTCTGCATTTCCCTAGAGGGTAGTGCTCCCTCCTCAAGATGAATCCTATGCATGCAGATTGATGCGTCTATTCCTCCCAGATCGGCAATGGTCCAACCAATTGCCTTCTTGTGCTTCCTCAAAACTGTTAGTAATTCCTCTTCCTGCTCATTGGTAAGGGAGGAAGAGATAATCACAGGAAGCTTATCACCTTTCTAAAGAAATGCATATTTTAATGTTTCTGGAAGCTTCTTAAGTTCTAGATCAGGGGCTTGTTGGGTGGATGGCAAAATTGGTGCATTGGAGGTTGGAGGAAGAGGTAGCAATGTACGTTTCCAGCTGGAATGCTGCACTGAGCCCCCAGAAGACTTCAATATGGTCATGTCTTTTGATTCCCCATCTGGGCTCTCTTCCTCCACCATGTCCCAAATTTGAACTAAATTCCTGACGATGTTGAGCCACTCCAACATAGTGGGCAATTCCTCTTCCACAATTTCCTCTAGTACATCCACTGCAAAGCTATCCTCATTGTCCATCTGAGGGTACTTTGCACTGTTGTACACATTCAACTCAACTTTCATATGTCCAAAAGTTACCTCCATTACTCCAGACCTGCATTGGATGCAGGCATTGGCGATGTGTAAGAAAGGCACCCTAATATAACAGGTATGGTATTTGGGCTATTGCTGCACCCCATGTCCAAAACTAAGAAGTCGACAGGGTAGAAAAACTTATCCACTCCCACCAAGACATCCTCAACCATTCCCAGAGGTTTCCTCTCAGATCTATCAGCCATCATTAGCACAATGGGGGTAGCTTTCAGCTCCCCTAAACCTAGTTGCAGATATACAATGTATGGCAACAGGTTAACACTGGCTCAAAGGTCTAAAAGGGCTTTTCCAATTGTATGGTCTCCAATTACTCAGGGAATAGTGGGTATCCCTGGATCTTGCAACTTCCCAAGCATTGATATGTTAAATACAGAATTCACTGTATCAGTTACAAAGACCTTTTTGGACACATGGCCTCTAGCCTTTCTCTTTTGGGTGCAGAGGTCTTTCAGGAACTTTGCATAAGCTGGGACTTGTTTAATTGCCTCAAGCAAGGGTAAATTGATTTTCACCTGCCTGAAGGTCTCCATCATTTCATCCATCTGGGCATTCCCTTTATCAAAAGGGATAGGACCATCCAAAGCCTGAGGAAATGGCAGCTGAGGTTCTGCTGGTTCCTCAGCTGCTAGCCCATGACTAAACTTTCGTTTCTTTCTTTTTTCATATTTTTCTCCCTGCTGCAGCTCAACTACAGCCTCATTATTTTTCTCCTACTGTAAGGTGGCAGGCACTTCTTGGCTTTGTGGTCCAACAACTTCTCTATCATGATCATTTACATCATCTGTGGAAATTGCCTCTGCTGGTCTGTTACCCACCTAGTTGTCTACCAGCCTGCCAGACCTTAGGGCAGTGACAGCATTGGTGTCCTCAAACTTTGAGGTAGCTTCCTCAATTAAAAACTGACCCTTGGGGTTAGCAATTGGCTGGCAGGGCAACCTGCCTTCATCTCTCCTAGCCAAGGCTTTTGACATTTGGCTCATTTGCTCTTCCATTTTCTGGAGGCTCTGACCATAAGAGTCCACAGTCTGAGCCAAGGAACTTAAGTTTTGTAATGAAGTCAAGACCTGGTCCTCAAAAGAAACATTTCTAGGTTGAGAAGGGGGTAAGACCAATTGATTTTGCTGCTGATGGTGCTGGAAGGTAGACCTAGGGGCATTCCCTTGATTGAACTGCTGCTGTGGCCTTTGTGGTAAGGCCAACATCTGCTGAGGCTGCATGTAATTGTCTTGCCTCCACCTCAGATTTGGGTGGTCTCTCCATTGGTAACCAGCATTTTGGTGCTGGTATCCATATGGCTGCCTATTGTAGCCCCCAGATTGTTGCTGGCCATAAGATTGAGCAGCAGCAGCATGTTCCAAAACTAATTCAAGAAATTATCCTGCAGATGGACATTCCTCCACTATGTGCTGTGGGGACTGGCATATTAGACTTGCCTCCGCCACATGAGCAGCCCTTCTGGGTTGCATCACAGTCAATAATTTGTCAAACTTCATAGAGAGGTTTGCCATCTGCAGCTGTAGGTCATTGTTCCCAGAGACCTCATAAACTTTTCCTCTTGGTCCAGCAGCAGGCCCCACCTTTGACTCAGATTCTTGACTAGTTCTTGCCAGGGATGGCTCTTGAAAAGCATTCTCACTAATCACCTCAAACAATTCCCATGCCTCCTCAGCAGTCTTGTGCATGTAGGATCCCCAACAAGAGGCATCGACCATATCTCTATTATTCTCATCAATCCCATTGTAGAAGCTTTGTACAAGATGCCACTCTGGGATCTTGTGGTGGGGGCATTGTTTAAGCGTCTCTTTAAACCTATCCCAGGACTGGTTAAAATCCTCAGTTGGGGATTGAGCAAACGCAGGAATCTCTTTCCTCAACTGGCTAGTTTTGGTCTCAGGGAAGAACTTGGTTAGGAACTTGGTCTGCAGGTCATTCCATGAAGCAATGCTATTATTGGGAAGAGTGGTCAGCCAGGTACTGGCCCTATCCTTCAGAGAGAAGGGAAAGAGTCTGAGCCTAGTAGCCTCAGGTCCCAAACCAGTGATATTAAAAGTGGTGCACAAGGCCAAGAACTGGTCAATATGCTTGTAAGGGTCCTGTTTGCTAAGTCCATGGAAAGCTAGCGGCATCTAGATGATTGAAGTTTTTATTTCATAGTTCCCCTGAACATCAGGGAATTGAATGCAAAAAGGGGAGTTATAGTCATCCGGAGCATTCAACTCCTTGAGGGTTCTGGGTTGTTCTTCACCCATAATTGCTGTCACAGATTCACTTGGGGGCTCTCCTGTGGTGTGCCTGTCTCTTCTAAGTCTCATTTCCCTTTCTAACTCAGGGTTAAGAGGCTCTAAAGCAGGGCTGAGGGATCTCCTCCCTAGCATACAAGCACACCAACAGCAAGGAAAGCTTCTTGCAGGCACATTGCAAATGAATAATTGTACAACTAACAAATTTATCTAACTAGTTTACAGCTATTCAAAGAATACATTTAAAACTATCCTAGATACTGCTAGAAAAAATTTTAAGAAAGATAGACAGAGCTTTAAAAGTCAGAGAGTTTTCAAACAGAGGTAGCTAAGCTCCAACTACAGTCCAACTATCCTTCACTGCTACTGTCTAGATCTGCAAGAAAGATTCAAAATTATGTTAGCAGTATCAATTACTCACATGTGCAAAGAATACTAAGAATACAAAAACTAAGGGTCTACTAATAGATCATCTTTCCCCAGCAGCGGCGCCAAAAACTTGTTGGCGAATTTCTGAGTGTGTGCTTACTTTATTGGTTGGTGGTGAAAGTCATTTAAAAATCAAAGAAAGAGTAAAACAGGGGATGGAATCAGCACAACTAAGAAATCCTAGACCTGCAAGATACAGGGTCCATTATAGCAAGTTTTGATAAGTAAGAGTTTGTCCCACAGGGAAAGGTGATCTACAGCTCCAAAGGAGCCATCTCTAGTAGTCCCTCCAGATCTGACTACAGATCTGGCAGTCCTAAAAGGAGGGGAGTTTAAGGTCACTTATTCTAAGTATTCTAATGTCTAAGCTACAGAAAGGGTTGAGAGGATGGATGGAGTGTGGAAAATAAATATAAAAGGGTGAGAAGTATGTTATTGAGCCCAGATCAGAGGAGTTTTGTAACTCAGATTCAGATCTGATGTTATAGAAATCCTGTCCAGTGGCTACATTATTACCACTGAGGAGAAAGGATCCAACCCATCACTCTGCCATGATTTCACCCTTAAGGCTATAACCTGTCCACTCAAATGGTCACAGATTATCCCATAGGGGAACCACTATCCAGGGATGGGTCAAAACATAACAAGTAAATCATTGCAGGCACTATTTCATCCACGCTACCAGCTCAAGAATCCATAAGGAACCTCAACCTCTAAAGCTCTATATGTGGGGCTAAGGCTATATAGGACCACGATAGCCCAGACACATAGAACCAGCAAGAGATTGAGTACAACCTTCGATCTAGTTGTCCATTGCTTGAGTGAGGCTATAATGGTCCAGTCACAAGCCTACAATCTCTATAACCAGATCAGATCCAACATCTGATGGCGGATCTATACAAATAGAGGGGAGTCTACCTCTGTGCAATCTCCCACCAGGCTTCTACAAGCTCAGGTGTAAAGAAGAAAGATCCATCTTGGATCGATGGACTGGAATCACCCTAAGGCTATAATCTGTCCACTTAAATGGTCACAGACTAACCCAGAGGCTATCCTCCTTACGGAGCCCAAGACAAAACAAGAATATCGCTGCTACCACCATGGTCACAAGGTTACCAGCTCAAGCTCCAATGGGGATTTCAGATCTAGTGGGTCCTGTGGTGGGGCTAAGGCTGTATAGGACCATGATAGCCCAGACACACAGGTCACTTGGATCTGAGTGGCCCTTAGAATCAGTTTTCCATTGCTTTGAAACACAGCCAAAGCAATGGCGGATCACAGGGTAGCAGCCTTGCACAAAGCATCTCACACACAAACACAAATCCCACAAAGTACAGATCCTATTACAGAACTTCCATTAATCTAGTTCAAAATACATACAAAGACATAGCCAGCAAGTGATGGACTATGGAGAGAAGGAAAAAGAAAAAGAAAGCTACTTACAACTACAAAAAGAAAAACTAAACAATCTCAGATCAGGTCTCCCAGAAATGAGATGGGTTCCTAGCTATTTCAGGATGTAGAAAAGAAAAGAAAGTCTAAGCTCCCCTAAACCTAAGCTAAGTGTGGGTATTTATAACAGTGGTGTGGCGGCGCATTAGGGTTAGGAAACCCTAATTTTAATGATGCCACGTGGCCGAATAGTGATCCTTTGATGCCTTGGGGTGCGTGCACAGAGATTTGAGCATGGGAGTGCGTGCCCTAATCGCTGGAAATTCCCAGAAAGTCCTCTGCTAAAGAGATGGAAGTTTGAGGTTCAGAGCTTCGCTAGGTAGCCATTGTTTCCCAAACTTGTCGTATGGTAGCTTTTGTTCTTCGCTAGGATGATTTGAAATTGAAGCTTCCGCCTTCGCGAGGTTGGCTTGGTTTGCTCTTCAGGCAGTCGCGAGGTTGAGTGGACATCATAGCCTCAGATGTCACGGGGTTGGAGCTTAAGCAGTCACGAGGTTGATCTTCGCGAGGATAGATTTAAATAGCGCGAGAACTTCGTGAGCACTTACCTTCACTGGGCTTCGCGAGTTACCTCATGAGGCTTTGATGAGTTCTGAACTGCGCGAGGTTCCATGTCTTAACTGATCTTCGCGAGGGTGGCTTTGCCTTCGCAAGGATGCTTTCTTCTTGAATGGCGCGAGAAGTTCTCTTCTGATAATTGCATCCCGCGGCGATTACGTGACAGCTGCGCGAGGAGTCTTCTGAAGCCTTCAGTCAATCATCTGCGTGAGAAGTTGTTATAGAGTCTTGGGAAGCTCAGCTGGACTGTATAAGGCTCATTTTTAGGTCTGGATTCAGACTTCATCCTTCTGAGGGACTTATGGTGCCAAAACAGGCTTTTTAGCAGGATTCCTGGCCTTATTTCACTGCTGGGTACTACCTACATAAAACACTTAACAAGGACTTATTAGGTGGCTATGGGTCTAATCAAAGGTTAAGTTAAGGGGTGAAAAGTGGTACTTTTCAGGTCTTAACACACCCCCAAACCTAATCTTTGCTACTCCCTTAGCAAAGCTACATTAAACCTAATATAAAAATTAAATGCCACTTTCGTAGGGAGCACGGATACATTTAGCATATGTACCAATCCTTTTAAACCCTTAGGTGATCACTAGTGGAGGATTGAAGTCTCCTGAGGGTTTTCAGTGAAGACACCCACAAACTTCTTCAATGAAATAGTTAACAAAAGTGCAATATCATCCAATGAGCAATAAAGGGGCAGACTTAGTTTACTCTTGCCTCATTAAGCATAAAAGAAATTTAATTCATTGGTTGCACAAGAATAACAAGACATAAATTCTTCATGATTGCACAGCATTTCCAATTAGTTTACAATCACAGAAAACTGCACAAGTGTGTGCCAGCACTGAGCTTATCCTTAGGTCAAAAATTAGGTTAAGGTCATACATAATGCATTCATGTTCAGACCCAAAAACTTTGTAGGGCATACTCTCATAAGGGTTTTGTTGAGGGGTTCATTCTCTCACAGGCTCAAGAGGTGTTACATCCCCCAAATGGGTCTGTAAGCATGAGCATAGGTAGAGTTCTTAAGTGCTGACATCATTGGCAGTTTCTCACCATAGATTGGATACTCTTTATCTTCACATGACAGCTCACTCAACTTTTGAATCACAAGGGCTTTTAATTGGGTTGTAATGTGGCTTATGGAGTGGGGTTGAAAGAATGGAGGGTTGAGAAGGGGTTCAAAATTGAGAAATCAGTAGGTGACAGAGGTGATTCATGACTTCACCTTCTTGAATTTAGCTCCTTTCATCTTCTTTGAGATTTTCAGATTTGAAGTGATCAGTTTCTCTTCTTGATTTTGATTTTCCAATGAAAGTTCCTCTTGACTCCTCCCTTACTTATCTTCATTGTTATTTTTGTTTCCTTCTTGTGGAATTTTCTGATTTTTTTTTTTTTTTTTTCACTTTTCCGAAATGCCACCATGCTCCCAATTATCATACTGCCAGATTTGAGGTATTTCTTTTCCATTTACCTACTGTTGATCATAGCTAGTCCATCTTCAAATTTTTCTCCTTTACCTTCTGAATTCTCAGAGTGAACTCAGTTGTATTTTGAAGAAATTTAGGATTTAAAGCTCAAAGGGGGTATGGACAAGGGGCAGTTACTTAAGGGTTGGTCTTATTAGGCTCAAACGGTCCAAGAGAAGGCCTTGATCCTTTCCTCAGTCTCATGAGTACTGTCAGTTGTTTCAACTTGGAACTACCTAACTTCTGGTGAGTATAGTGACTCAGCCAGTCCTTAGAACTGAAGGGATTGCCATGGTTACTCCTGAAAAGATGGAAAAAATATATATATTTTATAGGCCCAATTCTCACTGGTTATGGTCTTCCTTTGAACTTTTAAGTATGTCCTCACCTTTTTCTCTCTCTACTGATTTACTGAGTGCTGATACAAGTGAGTTTCCTTGGGGATATTATCATGGAAATGTGGAGTATTAGAAGTTTATAATGTCAAAAGTTTGCAAAAATTTTAAACTTCTTATTTTCATGATTCTTAAGTGAACAGAGGTCCATTTCCATATTGCTCAGATGAGTCTGCTGCACTTATGTTAGCTATTCCATTAGCAGGGTCTACCTGGCACAGATAGGGCCAGTACCTGGCTTACCACTCTTCCCAATAATAGCATTGCTTCATGGAAAGACCTGCAGACCATGTTCCTAACCAAGTTCTTCCCTGAGACCAAAACTAGCCAGTTGAGGAAAGAGATTCTTGCGTTTGCTCAATCCCCAACTGAGGATTTTAACCAGTCCTGGGATAGGTTTAAAGAGATGCTCAAACAATGCCCCCACCACAAGATCCCAAAGTGGCAGCTTGTACAAAGCTTCTATAATGAGATTGATGAGAAAAATAGAGATATGGTCGATGCCTCTTATGGGGGATCCTACATGCACAAGACTGCTGAGGAGGCATGGGAATTGTTTGAGGTGATTAGTGAGAATGCTTTTCAAAAGCCATCCTTGGCAAAAACTAGTCAAGAATCTGAGTCAAAGGTCTGCTGCTGGATCAAGAGGAAAAGTTTATGAGGTGTCTGGGAATAATGACCTATAGCTACAGATGGCAAACCTCTCTATGAAGTTTGACAAATTATTGACTGTGATGCAACCCAGAAGGGCTGCTCATGTGGAGGAGGCATGTCTGATATGCCAGTCCCCACAGCACACAGTGGAAGAATGTCCATCTGCAGGGCAATTTCCTGAATTGGTTCTGGAACATGCTGCTGCTGCTCAATCTTATGGCCAGCAACAATCTGGGGGCTACAATAGGCAGCCATATGGATACCAGCACCAAAATGTTGGTTACCAATAGAGAGATCACCCAAATCTGAGGTGGAGGCAAGACAATTACATGCAGCCCCAGCAGATGTTGACCTTACCACAAAGGCCACAGCAGTAGTTCAATCAAGGGAATGCCCTACGTCTACCTTCCAGCACCATCAGCAGCCCCATCAGCAGCAAAATCAGTTGGTCTTACCCCCTTCTCAACCTAGAAATGTTTCTTTTGAGGACCAGGTCTTGACTTCATTGCAAACTTGGGTTCCTTGGCTCAGACTGTGGACTCTCATGGTCAGAGCCTCCAGAAAATAGAAGTGCAGATGAGCCAAATGTCAAAAGCCTTGGCTAGGAGAGATGAAGGCAGATTGCCCTGCCAGCCAATTGCTAATCCCAAGGGTCAGTTTTTAATTGAGGAAGCTACCTCAAAGTTTGAGGACACCAATGCCCTAAGGTCAGCGGCTAGTAGACAACTGTGGGTAATGCATCCCGAGAGGCAATTTCCACAGATGATGCAAATGATCCTGATAGAGAAGTTGTTGGACCACAAAGCCAAGAAGTGCCTGCCACCTTGCAGCAAGAGAAAAATAATGAGGCTGTAGTTGAGCCGCAGCAGGGAGAAAAACATGAAAATAGAAAGAAATAAAAGTTTAGTCATGGGCTAGTAGCTGAGGAACCAGCAGAACCTCAGCTACCATTTCCTCAGGCTTTGGATGGTCCTATCCCTTTTGATAAAGGGAATGCCCAGATAGAGGAAATGATGGAGACCTTCAGGTAGGTAAAAATCAATTTACCCCTGCTTGAGGCAATTAAACAAGTCCCAGCCTATGCAAAGTTCCTGAAAGACCTCTGCACCCAAAAGAGAAAGGCTAGAGGCCATGTGTCCAAAAAGGTCTTTGCAACCCGATATGATGAATTAGATTTAACATATCAATGTCTGAGAAGTTGCAAGATCCAGGGATACCCACTATTCCCTGCGTAATTGGAGACCATACAATTGGAAAAGCCCTTTTAGACCTTGGAGCCAGTGTTAACCTGTTGCCATACAGTGTGTATCTGCAACTAGGTTTAGGGGAGTTAAAAGCTACCCCCATTGTGCTAATGATGGCTGATAGATCTGAGAGGAAACCTCTAGGAATGGTTGAGGATGTCTTGGTGGGAGTCGATAATTTTTTCTACCCTGCCGACTTCTTAGTTTTGGACATGGGGTGCAGCAATAGCCCAAATCCCATACCTGTTATATTGGGCAGGCCTTTCTTGGCCACTACCAATGCCTGCATCCAATGCAGGTCTGGAGTAATGGAGGTAACTTTTAGACATATGAAAGTTGAGTTGAATGTGTACAACAGTGCAAAGTACCCTCATATGGACAATGAGGAGAGCTTTGAAGTAGATGTACTAGAGGAAATTGTGGAAGAGGAATTGCCCACTCTGCTGGAGTGGGGCAACATTGTCAGGAATTTAGTTCAAATTTGGGACATGGTGGAGGAAGAGAACCCAGATGGGGGATCAAAAGACATGACCATATTGGAGTCTTCTGTGGGCTCAGTGCTGCATTCCAGCTGGAAACCTACATTGCTACCTCTTCCTCCAACCTCCAATGCACCAATTTTTCCATCCCCCCAACAAGCCCCTGATCTGGAACTCAAGAAGCTTCTAGAAACATTAAAATATGCCTTCCTTGAGAAAGGTGATAAGCTTCCTGTGATTATCTCTTCCTCCCTTACCAATGAGCAGGAAGAGGAATTACTAACAGTTTTGAGGAAGCACAAGAAGGCAATTGGTTGGACCATTGTCGATCTGGGAGGAATAGATGCATCAATCTGCATGCATAGGATTCATCTTTCGGAGGGAGCACTACCCTCCAGGGAAATGCAGAGGAAGTTAAATCCTCACATGCAGGAAGTGGGTACTTAAGGAAATCATTAAATTGCTAGATGCAGGGGTGATTTACCCCATCTCTGATTCGCATTGGGTGGCACCTATCCAGGTGGTGCCCAAGAAATTTGGCATAACAGTGATTAAGACTGAAACTGGAGAGTTGAGGCCAGCCAGGGCAACCACTGGCTGGTGAGTGTGCATTGATTATAGGAAGCTCAACTCTAAAACCAGAAATGACCATTTCCCACTCCCCTTCATTGATCAAATTCTGGACAAATTGGCTGGAAAAGCTTTTTACTGTTTTCTTGATGGGTACTCAGGGTACAACCAAATCCCTGTGCAGCCTCAAGACCAAGAGAAAACCACCTTTACCTGTCCTTTTGGCACCTTTTCTTACAGAAGAATGCCTTTTGGACTTTGTAATGCGCCAGCCACTTTTCAAAGGTGTATGTATGCCATATTCGCTGATATGATTGACAAGTTTTTGGAGATTTTTATGGATGAATTTTCTGTCTATGGGGACAGCTTTGGCCAGTGTCTACAACACCTCAGCCTAGTTTTGCAAAGATGTGAGGAAACCAATTTGGTTTTAAGCTGGGAAAAGAGCCACTTCATGGTAACACAATGCATTGTGTTGGGCCATGTAGTCTCTAAAGAAGGGCTTGAGGTAGACAAGGCCAAAGTGGACCTCATTGCCAATTTGCTCCCTCCAAAAATAGTCAAGCAAATCAGATCTTTCCTGGGACATGCGAGATTTTATAGGAGGTTCATTAAGGACTTCAGCAAAATTGTTATGCCATTGTGCCACCTGCTCTGCCAGGATGTGCCCTTTGACTTTTCTGTTGACTGTCTTAAGGCTTTTGAAACATTGAAAATCTGCCTCACCTCTGCTCCTGTACTCCAAACACCAGACTATACCCTACCTTTTGAGCTGATGTGTGATGCATCAGACTTGGCAATAGGTGCTATTTTGGGCCAAAGAAAAGATAAACTGCCTGTGGTCATTGCTTATATCAGCAAATCACTTGCTGAAGCTCAACTGAACTATACCACAACTGAGAAAGAGCTTCTAGCAGCTGTTTATGCTGTTGACAAATTTAGAGCCTACCTACTAGGATCTAAAACTGTAATCTTCACTGACCATTCGGCATTGAAGTACCTACTATCCAAGAGAGATGCTAAGCCTAGGCTGATTAGATGGATACTCTTGCTACAGGAGTTTGACATCGAAATCAAGGACAAAAAGGGTGTGGAGAATTTGGTGGCTGACCACTTGTCCAGAATTATCTTGGAGAAATGCCTGGATGGCCCTTCAAATGATGCCTTCCCTGATGAGCAATTATTTGCCATCCAATCCTTAGTCCCTTGGTTTGCACACATTGTCAATTATCTAGTTATAGGAAAGATTCCTCCCCACTGGACCAAAATAGATAAAGACCTGTTCTTCTCAAGGGTCAAGTATTTTTTCTGGGAGGAACCTTGCCTATACAAGTATTGTGCTGACCAGATCATCCGAAGATGTGTTCCCGAAAGTGATATCCCCAGTATTCTGGCCATGTGCCATGAAAATGCCTGTGGAGGCAACTTTAGTGGGAGAAAAATAGCTGACAAGGTCCTGCAGTGTGGTTTTTACTGGCCGTCCATATTCAAGGATGCATACACACACTGCAAGGCATGTGAGAGATGTCAAAAATTAGGAGGGTTGTCCAAAAAGAAATTCAATGCCTTTACAACCCATCCTTGTTGTAGAACTGTTTGATGTATGGGGAATTGACTTCATGGGCCCCTTTCCTCCCTCTAATGGTTACCACTTCATCTTAGTGGCAGTGGACTATGTTTCCAAATGGGTAGAAGCCATTGCCACAAGAACCAATGATAACCAGGTAGTCCTCAAATTTGTAAAGCATAACATTTTCTCAAGATTTGGACCAACCCCTAGAGCTATTATCAGTGATGGGGGTAGCCATTTCTGCAATAGGAATTTCGAGAGCTTGCTCAAGAAATATTCTGTGACCCATAGGATTGCTACTCCCTACAACCCACAAACAAGTGGACAAGTTGAAATTTCCAATAGGGAGATCAAGCACATCCTTGAGAATGACAGAAAGATTGGGTGAAAGCTGGATGATGCACTGTGGGCCTATAGGACTGCCTATAAGACTCCCATTGGAATGTCCCCATTCAGACTGGTCTATGGCAAGGCCTGCCATCTCCCAGTAGAGTTAGAACACAGGGCCTATTGGGCCATTAAGAATTTAAACATGGACCTAACTTCTGTTGGTCATCACAGGTCATTACAGCAGTCGGAATTGAATGAGCTGAGGATGGATGCTTACACCAATGCCAGGATCTACAAGGAACGGGCTAAAGCTTTCTTTGACAAGGGCTTGCTGAGAAAAAGCCTCGAACCGGGTGGTAAGGTTTGGTTATTCAACTCCAAACTAAAATTCTTTCCTGGCAAATTAAAATCCAAATGGGAAGGTCCCTATGTTGTCTTGAATGTTTCCCCATCTGGTGTTGCGGAAGTCAAGGATCCCAAATCTGGGAGGACCTTCAAAGTGAATGGTCAAAGGCTTAAGCCTTGCATTGAACAACCTGCTGATCCTATGAACACTATTCATTTTCATGGGACCCCTACATCTACCTGACCCACAGTGTGTCCATGTTGTACTATACTACTTTTGTTTCTACCTTCAGTTCTAGGAAATTTTAGGGGTTATGTGGAGTTTGATATTGTTGAGCTTGATAGAGTTTATGTGGGATTGGTATGATTTAATTCTTCTTCTGTGAATTGCTGATTTTCGAATTTGAATGCATATTATGTGAATATTTTTTATGAGTAGGCTGCACTAAATATAGTGCCCCTATTTGGCACTAGGCCCTCGCGCATTCCAAATTGTGATTTGGAAAGACTCGCGCAATTCACATAGACCATTTCTTTCGCTGTCGCGAGCTTCAATGCTGCAGAATCTCTCGCGCACTTCCAGCTCTAACTCCCATAATCGCACGATTCTGATATCTCGTGATCCCCTTACCCAACTGCGCGAGTCTAATGCATTTGTCATTTCCCACGCTGACTGCTAGGACTTGACGTTTCCCAACTCACTCTCAATTAATTGCGGCGACTTGGATGTTATTCAACTGTTTCATCTTCCACCATCCTCACCATTAAATACATAGGGAGGCCCTGTTCATCTTCATCGCATCCAATCTCCTCTCACCCTAGCGGTCCTTCCCTAATCCTAATCATGGCAGATGACAAGCCAGATGCGCTGCCTAACAAGTTTTACCCAATGTGGTTGGACCCGCTGCCACCTAAAGAGCCGGATCCCCTCCAACCCCTCTGGGATGAATACTAGGAGGTTATGCAAATCCTTGCCAAGGAGGAGGAGGAAAAGCTTCAGCCGCAAGAGAAGAAGCAAAAGACAAAACCATCCCCTGCCCCCCCCCCACTCCACCCCCTCCCCCACCTTCTCAACCCCCTCACCCCTGATCTCTCTCTCCTTTCCTCCTCCGTTTTTGTAATTTTCTTTTAATCTTAATGAAATTTTCCTTTTCTGATATGCTGTATAGTTTTCTATTCTTGGTTATTTGGTTTCTTATTCAGGTCTTTTATGCTTTAATAACCTGCTACACAGGCACCTTTGAACCAATGAGGACAATGCTTCTCATAGGTTTGAGGGTGTGCCAGGCAGACCCTGCCAATGGAATAGCTAACATAAGTGCAGCAGACTCACCTGAGCAATATGGAAATGGACCTCTGTTCACTTAAGAATCATGAAAATAAGAAGTTTAAAATTTTTACAAACTTTTGACATTATAAACTTCTAATACTCCATATTTCCATGATAATATCACCAAGGAAACTCACTTGTATCAGCACTCAGTGAATCAGTAGAGAGAGAAAAAGGTGAGGACATACTTAAAAGTTCAAAGGAAGACCATAACCAGTGAGAATTGGGCCTATAAAATTTATTTATTTTTTCCATCTTTTGAGGGGTAACCATGGCAATCCCTTCTAGTTCTAAGGATTGGCTGAGTCACTGTACTCACCAGAAGTTAGGTAGTTCCAAGTTGAGACAACTGACAGTACTCATGAGACTGAGGAAAGGATCAAGGCCTTCTCTTGGACAGTTTGAGCCTAATAAGACCAACCCTTAAGTAACTGCCCTTGTTCATACCCCCTTTGAGCTTTAAATCCTAAATTTCTTCAAAATACACCTGAGTACTAGAACCTGAACCTATGAACCTGCTTCAGCCTACCCTCACTCTGAGAATTCAGAAGGTAAAGGAGAAAAAGTTGAAGATGGACTAGCTATGGTCAACAGTAGGTGAATGGAAAAGAAATACCTCAAATCTGGCAGTATGATAATTGGGAGCATGGTGGCATTTTTGAAAAGTGAAAACAAAAAAATAAAAATCAGAAAATTCCACAAGAAGGAAACAAAAATAACAATGAAGAGAAGTAAGGGAGGAGTCAAGAGGAACTTTCATTGGAAAATCAAAATCAAGAAGAGAAACTGATCACTTCAAATCTGAAAATCTCAAAGAAGATGAAAGGAGCTAAATTCAAGAAGGTAAAGTCATGAATCACCTCTGTCACCTACTGATTTCTCAATTTTGAACCCCTTCTCAACCCTCCATTCTTTCAACCCCACTCCATAAGCCACATTACAACCCAATTAAAAGCCCTTGTGATCTAAAAGTTGAGTGAGCTGTCATGTGAAGATAAAGACTATCCAATCTATGGTGAGGAACTGCCAATGATGTCAGCACTTAAGAACTCTGCCTATGCTCATGCTTACAAACCCATATGGGGGATGTAATGCTCTTGAGCCTGTGAGAGAATGAACCCCTCAACAAAACCCTTATGAGAGTATGCCTTGAAAAGTTTTTGGGTCTGAACTTGAATGCATTATGTATGACCTTAACCTAATTTTTGACCTAAGGATAAACTCAGTGCTGGCAAACACTTGTGCAGTTTTCTGGGATTGTAAACTAATTGGAAATGCTGTGCAATCATGAAGAATTTATGCTGTTTAGGTTACTGTGCAACTAATGAATTAAATTTCTTTTATGCTTAATGAGGCAAGAGTAAACTAAGTCTACCCCTTTATTGCTCATTGGATGATATTGCACTTTTCTTAACTGTTTCATTGAAGAAGTTTGTGGGTGTCTTCACTGAAAACCCCCAGGAGACTTCACTCCTCCACTAGGGATCACCTAGGGGTTTAAAAGGATTGGTACATATGCTAAATGCATCCGTGCTCCCTACGAAAGTGGAATTTAATTTTTATATTAGGTTTAATGTAGCTTTGCTAAGGGACTAGCAAAGATTAGGTTTGGGGGTGTGTTAAGACCTAAAAAGTACCACTTTTCATCCCTTAACTAAACCTTTGATTAGACCCATAGCCACCTAATAAGTCCTTGTTAAGTGTTTTATGTAGGTAGTACCCAGCAGTGAAATAAGGCCAGGAATCCTGCTAAAAAGCCTGTTTTTGCACCAGAAGTCTCTCAGAAGGATGAAGAGTGAATCCAGACCTGAAAATGAGCCTCGCGCAGTCTATCAGAGCTTCCCAAGACTCTACAACAACTTCTCGCGCAGATGATTGACTGAAGAGCTTCAGAAGACTCCTCGCACAGTCGTTGCGGGATGCAATTATCATAAGAGAACTCCTCACGCAGTTCTCGAGCCATTCAAGAAGAAAGCATCCTTGCGAAGGCAAAGCCACCCTCGTGAAGATCAGTTAAGACATGGAACCTCGCGCAGTTCAGAACTCATCAAAGCCTCGCGAGGTAACTCGCGAAGCCCAGTGAAGATAAGTGCTCGCGAAGTTCTCGCGCTATTTAAATATATCATCGCGAAGATCAACCTCGCATCGCTAAGCTCCAACCCCGCGACATCTGAGGTTCTGATGTCCACTCAACCTCGTGACTGCTTGAAGAGCAAACCAAGCCAACCTCGCGAAGGCAGAAGCTTCAATTTTAAATCATCCTAGCGAAGAACAAATGCTACCACGCGACAAGTCTGGGAAACAATGGCTACCTAGCAAAGTTATGAACCTCATACTTCCATCTCTTCAGTAGAAAACTTTCTGGGAATTTTCAGCGATTAGGGCACACACTCCCACGCTCAAATCTCTGTGCACATGCCCCAAGGCATCGAAGGATCACTATTCGGCCATGTGGCATCATTAAAATTAGGGTTTCCTAACCCTAATGCACCGCCACACCACTGCTATAAATACCCACACTTAGCTTAGGTTTAGGGGAGCTTAGACTTTCTTTTCTTTTCTACATCCTTGAATAGCTAGGAACCCATCTCATTTCTGGGAGACCTGATTTGAGATCATTTAGTTTTTCTTTTTATAGTTGTAAGTTGCTTTCTTTTACTTTTTCCTTCTCTCCATAGTCCAGCACTTGCTGGATATGTCTTTGTATGTATTTTCAACTAGATTAATGGAAGTTCTGTAATAAGATCTATACTTTGTGGGATTTGTGTTTGTGTGTGAGACGCTCTGTGCAAGGCTGCTGCCTTGTGATCCGCCATTGCTTTGGCTGTATTTCAAAGCAATGGAGAGCTGATTCTAAGGGCCACTCAAATCCAAGTGACCTGTGTCTCTGGGCTATCATTGTCCTATACAGCCTTAGCCCCACCACAGGACCCACTAGATCTGAAATCCCCATGGGAGCTTGAGCTGGTAGCCTTGTGACCATGGTGGTAGCAGCGATATTCTTATTTTGTCTTGGGCTCCGTGAGGAGGATAGCCTCTGGGATTGTTTGTGACCATTTAAGTGGACAGATTATAGCCTTAGGGTGATTCCAGTCCACCGATCCAAGATGGCTCTTTCTTCTTTACACCTAAGCTTGTAGAAACCTGGTGGGAGATTGTATAGAGGTAGACTCTCCTATATTTGTATAGATCCGCCATCAGATGTTGGATCTGATCTGATTATAGAGATTGTAGGCTTGTGACTGGACCATTGTAGCCTCACTCAAGCAAGATCGAAGGTTGTACTCAATCTCTTGCTGGTTCTATGTGTCTGGGCTATCATGGTCCTATACAACCTTAGCCCCACATATAGAGCTTTAGAGGTTGAGGTTCCCTATGGATTCTTGAGCTGGTAGCCTGGATGAAATAGTGCCTGCAATGATTTACTTGTTATGTTTTGACCCATCCCTGGATAGTGGTTCCCCTATGGGATAATCTGTGACCATTTGAGTGGACAGGTTATAGCCTTCAGGGTGGAATCATGGCAGAGTGATGGGTTGGATCCTTTCTCCTCAGTGGTGATAATGTAGTCACTGGACAGGATTTCTATAACATCAGATCTAAATCTGAGTTACAAAACTCCTCTGATCTGGGCTCAATAACATACTTCTCACCCTTTTATATTTATTTTCCACACTCCATCCATCCTCTCAACCCTTTCTGTAGTTTAGACATTTGAATACTTAGAATAATTGACCTTAAACTCCCTTCCTTTTAGGGACGCCAGATCTCAGAGTCGATCCGAGGGACTATTAGAGATGGCTCTGGAGTCAGATCACCTTTCCCTGTGGGACAAACTCTTACTTATCAAAACTTGCTACAATGGACCCTGTATCTTGCAGGTCTAGGGTTTCTTAGTTGTGCTGATTCCATCCCCTTTTTTATTCTTTCTTTGATTTTTAAATGACTTTCACCACCAACCAATAAAGTAAGCACACACTCAAAAATCCGCCAACACTGGGGTTAATTGTTGCATAGACTACAGATCTGAGAGCATTCCATTGTAAGAGTGACCTTGTTTGCAATGTAAATATTGTTTTCAATGTTTTAATTAGATCTAAAGCTCTTTTGATTCCTCTTGGTGCTCGATCAGATTTGTGTAGAGGAGTTGTTTGATCAGCTCACCCACTTAACTGGTAGACCTCTTGGATAACATCTGAATTCGCTGGATCTGATATCCCTGTAATTTCCTGTGTCTGTGACTTAGAAATTGCAGCATCTGTAGTGGTTTTAATTGTTCTAATCGAGGCCCTACATTTGTAGCAGATCTCTAGGATGGTCTGTGACCATTAAAGTGGACAGATCATAACCTTAAGGTAAATCTGAGCTCAGGACTCAATTGGATTTATCTGCTACAATCCATGGATTCGATAAAGCCTATAGGATGATCTGTGACCATTAAAGTGGACAGATCATAGCCTTAAGGCCAGGTGGATCCTGTGATTTGAAGTGGAAGTTTTACCCTGCAGCTGTGCTTGCGGACAATGCCTGTGGCCAGCTGAGGAAAGGATCAAGGCCTTCTCTTGGACAGTTTGGGCCTAATAAGACCAACCCTTAAGTAACTGCCCTTGTTCATACCCCCTTTGAGCTTTAAATCCTAAATTTCTTCAAAATACACCTGAGTACTAGAACCTGAACCTATGAACCTGCTTCAGCCTACCCTCACTCTGAGAATTCAGAAGGTAAAGGAGAAAAAGTTGAAGATGGACTAGCTATGGTCAACAGTAGGTGAATGGAAAAGAAATACCTCAAATCTGGCAGTATGATAATTGGGAGCATGGTGGCATTTTTGAAAAGTGAAAACAAAAAAATAAAAATCAGAAAATTCCACAAGAAGGAAACAAAAATAACAATGAAGAGAAGTAAGGGAGGAGTCAAGAGGAACTTTCATTGGAAAATCAAAATCAAGAAGAGAAACTGATCACTTCAAATCTGAAAATCTCAAAGAAGATGAAAGGAGCTAAATTCAAGAAGGTGAAGTCATGAATCACCTCTGTCACCTACTGATTTCTCAATTTTGAACCCCTTCTCAACCCTCCATTCTTTCAACCCCACTCCATAAGCCACATTACAACCCAATTAAAAGCCCTTGTGATCTAAAAGTTGAGTGAGCTGTCATGTGAAGATAAAGAGTATCCAATCTATGGTGAGGAACTGCCAATGATGTCAGCACTTAAGAACTCTGCCTATGCTCATGCTTACAAACCCATATGGGGGATGTAATGCTCTTGAGCCTGTGAGAGAATGAACCCCTCAACAAAACCCTTATGAGAGTATGCCTTGTAAAGTTTTTGGGTCTGAACTTGAATGCATTATGTATGACCTTAACCTAATTTTTGACCTAAGGATAAACTCAGTGCTGGCACACACTTGTGCAGTTTTCTGGGATTGTAAACTAATTGGAAATGCTGTGCAATCATGAAGAATTTATGCTGTTTAGGTTACTGTGCAACTAATGAATTAAATTTCTTTTATGCTTAATGAGGCAAGAGTAAACTAAGTCTACCCCTTTATTGCTCATTGGATGATATTGCACTTTTCTTAACTGTTTCATTGAAGAAGTTTGTGGGTGTCTTCACTGAAAACCCTCAGGAGACTTCACTCCTCCACTAGGGATCACCTAGGGGTTTAAAAGGCTTGGTACATATGCTAAATGCATCCGTGCTCCCTACGAAAGTGGAATTTAATTTTTATATTAGGTTTAATGTAGCTTTGCTAAGGGACTAGCAAAGATTAGGTTTGGGGGTGTGTTAAGACCTAAAAAGTACCACTTTTCATCCCTTAACTAAACCTTTGATTAGACCCATAGCCACCTAATAAGTCCTTGTTAAGTGTTTTATGTAGGTAGTACCCAGCAGTGAAATAAGGCCAGGAATCCTGCTAAAAAGCCTGTTTTTGCACCAGAAGTCTCTCAGAAGGATGAAGAGTGAATCCAGACCTGAAAATGAGCCTCGCGCAGTCTAGCAGAGCTTCCCAAGACTCTACAACAACTTCTCGCGCAGATGATTGACTGAAGAGCTTCAGAAGACTCCTCGCACAGTCGTTGCGGGATGCAATTATCATAAGAGAACTCCTCACGCAGTTCTCGAGCCATTCAAGAAGAAAGCATCCTTGCGAAGGCAAAGCCACCCTCGTGAAGATCAGTTAAGACATGGAACCTCGCGCAGTTCAGAACTCATCAAAGCCTCGCGAGGTAACTCGCGAAGCCCAGTGAAGATAAGTGCTCGCGAAGTTCTCGCGCTATTTAAATATATCATCGCGAAGATCAACCTCGCGACTGCTTAAGCTCCAACCCCGCGACATCTGAGGCTCTGATGTCCACTCAACCTCGTGACTGCTTGAAGAGCAAACCAATCCAACCTCGCGAAGGCAGAAGCTTCAATTTTAAATCATCCTAGCGAAGAACAAATGCTACCACGCGACAAGTCTGGGAAACAATGGCTACCTAGCAAAGTTATGAACCTCATACTTCCATCTCTTCAGTAGAAAACTTTTGGGGAATTTTCAGCGATTAGGGCACACACTCCCACGCTCAAATCTCTGTGCACGTGCCCCAAGGCATCGAAGGATCACTATTCGGCCATGTGGCATCATTAAAATTAGGGTTTCCTAACCCTAATGCACCGCCACACCACTGCTATAAATACCCACACTTAGCTTAGGTTTAGGGGAGCTTAGACTTTCTTTTCTTTTCTACATCCTGGAATAGCTAGGAACCCATCTCATTTCTGGGAGACCTGATTTGAGATCGTTTAGTTTTTCTTTTTATAGTTGTAAGTTGCTTTCTTTTACTTTTTCCTTCTCTCCATAGTCCAGCAATTGCTGGATATGTCTTTGTATGTATTTTCAACTAGATTAATGGAAGTTCTGTAATAAGATCTATACTTTGTGGGATTTGTGTTTGTGTGTGAGACGCTCTGTGCAAGGCTGCTGCCTTGTGATCCGCCATTGCTTTGGCTGTATTTCAAAGCAATGGAGAGCTGATTCTAAGGGCCACTCAAATCCAAGTGACCTGTGTCTCTGAGCTATCATTGTCCTATACAGCCTTAGCCCCACCACAGGACCCACTAGATCTGAAATCCCCATGGGAGCTTGAGCTGGTAGCCTTGTGACCATGGTGGTAGCAGCGATATTCTTGTTTTGTCTTGGGCTCCGTGAGGAGGATAGCCTCTGGGATAGTTTGTGACCATTTAAGTGGACAGATTATAGCCTTAGGGTGATTCCAGTCCACCGATCCAAGATGGCTCTTTCTTCTTTACACCTAAGCTTGTAGAAACCTGGTGGGAGATTGTATAGAGGTAGACTCTCCTATATTTGTATAAATCTGCCATCAGATGTTGGATCTGATCTGATTATAGAGATTGTAGGCTTGTGACTGGACCATTGTAGCCTCACTCAAGCAAGATCGAAGGTTGTACTCAATCTCTTGCTGGTTCTATGTGTCTGGGCTATCATGGTCCTATACAGCCTTAGCCCCACATATAGAGCTTTAGAGGTTGAGGTTCCCTATGGATTCTTGAGCTGGTAGCCTGGATGAAATAGTGCCTGCAATGATTTACTTGTTATGTTTTGACCCATCCCTGGATAGTGGTTCCCCTATGGGATAATCTGTGACCATTTGAGTGGACAGGTTATAGCCTTCAGGGTGGAATCATGGCAGAGTGATGGGTTGGATCCTTTCTCCTCAGTGGTGATAATGTAGTCACTGGACAGGATTTCTATAACATCAGATCTAAATCTGAGTTACAAAACTCCTCTGATCTGGGCTCAATAACATACTTCTCACCCTTTTATATTTATTTTCCACACTCCATCCATCCTCTCAACCCTTTCTGTAGTTTAGACATTTGAATACTTAGAATAATTGACCTTAAACTCCCTTCCTTTTAGGACTGCCAGATCTGTAGTCAGATCTGGAGGGACTACTAGAGATGGCTCCTGTGGAGCTGTAGATCACCTTTCCCTGTGGGACAAACTCTTATTTATCAAAACTTGCTACAATGGACCCTGTATCTTGCAGGTCTAGGGTTTCTTAGTTGTGCCGATTCCATCCCCTTTTTTACTCTTTCTTTGATTTTTAAATGACTTTCACCACCAACCAATAAAGTAAGCACACACTCAAAAATCCGCCAACACTGGGGTTAATTGTTGCATAGACTACAGATCTGAGAGCATTCCATTGTAAGAGTGACCTTGTTTGCAATGTAAATATTGTTTTCAATGTTTTAATTAGATCTAAAGCTCTTTTGATTCCTCTTGGTGCTCGATCAGATTTGTGTAGAGGAGTTGTTTGATCAGCTCACCCACTTAACTGGTAGACCTCTTGGATAACATCTGAATTCGCTGGATCTGATATCCCTGTAATTTCCTGTGTCTGTGACTTAGAAATTGCAGCATCTGTAGTGGTTTTAATTGTTCTAATCGAGGCCCTACATTTGTAGGAGATCTCTAAGATGGTCTGTGACCATTAAAGTGGACAGATCATAACCTTAAGGTAAATCTGAGCTCAGGACTCAATTGGATTTATCTGCTACAATCCATGGATTCGATAAAGCCTATAGGATGATCTGTGACCATTAAAGTGGACAGATCATAGCCTTAAGGCCAGGTGGATCCTGTGATTTGAAGTGGAAGTTTTACCCTGCAGCTGTGCTTGCGGACAATGCCTGTGGCCAGCTGAGGGACTTATGTACTTTTCAACCCCTGTAATATGCTTAGCTCAACCTGATTGCAGTGAAGACAATCTCCAAGCTATTCTTCTCCATTTTCTGAGTCTTTAAACCTTCCATCTGCAAGATCTGAGGCTCCAAATTCGATCCAAAACAATCTGCATTTTATTTGTAGTTTAGTTTAAGTGACCACTCATTTCAAAACTCTCCCCTGTCTTTTAACTAAAGTAGAGGTAGCTAGGGTGTCAGATCTCTCACAGATCTGGAGATTTATCCTATTTCTAACCAGCCTCCCTGTGGACATTCCCTTACTCACCATTCTTTAAAAGCTTGCTACAAAGGACCTTGTATCTTGTAGGTCTAGGATATCTCAGATGTGCTGAATCCATCTATGTTTTCTCCTGATTTTTATATCTTAAATCAGCACACTAGAAATTCATAATAAATTTTAGGCGTCACTGCCAAGGAGGCAGTTTAGAAATTGATAGATCTAAGTTTTGATCATAGATTTACAGTTTTTATTTGATTTTACTAACTGCATTTGTGAGTTTTACTATTTTTTTATATTCTTTGTGTCCATTTCACCAGATCTAAGTACAGAATGAGAGGAGAGTTGTGTTGAAGGCTGCTCTATAGTTTGCATCTCTTCTCCCCTGTTTATTTTCAGATCTGTTGATTTTTAGATTAGTTAATCAATTGTGTGTTCCTATTTATTGTGTGAGGATTTACTCTGCTTTCAGTTGTGGGAGTTGTATGTTTGGTAGGAGAACTCTTCAACCTGAGATTATTCCACTAAATCCAGAGGTTGAAAGACTTCTCAGAACCAGATCAACTACATCCATAGTTGTTGACATTGAATCTGTCGAAATGGGTGAGCAGCAGCAGCCTTGAACTCTCAAGGAATTCAATGCACCAAGGGTCTACAATTCCCCCTTCTACATTCAGTTCCCTGCTGCTCAAGGAAATTATGAGATTAAATCGTCCATCATTCAAATGTTGCCCTCATTTCATGGCCTGACCAAGGAGGATCCCTATAAGCATATAGATGAATTCTTAGGACTGTGCACCACCTTCAACATCATAGGTTTGGGGGAGGAGGCCACCAGGATGAGATTCTTTCCTTTTTCATTAAAGGACAGAGCCAGAACCTGGCTATCTCTGCTTCCACCTAACAGTATACAGTCCTGGAGTGATCTCCAATGTCAGTTTTTGGCCAAATTCTTTCCTATGTCAAAGACCAGTCAGTTGAGGAAGGGTATCATCTCTTTCACCCAAGATCCAACTGAAGACTTTCATCAGTCCTGGGAGAGATATAAAGAACTCCTCAAGAAATGGCCCCACCATCAAATCCCTGAATGGCAACTGGTTCAAAGCTTTTACCAGGAAATTGATTCAAAGAGCAGGGACATGATAGATGCCTCTTGTGGAGGCACTTATCTTCATAAAACTGCTGAGGAGGCATGGGAGCTCTTTGACATCATCAGTGAGAACTCTATGCAAAGAGAAATCTTGGCAAGAGATCTAGAGCCTCTTAAATTGGTGAAAGAGAACACCTCAAGAGGAAAGATATATGAAGTGAGTGTGCCAAGTGAGTTGGAAAGAAAAGTGGTATATAGCTTTCTCCCCTATTTTTCCTGCCAAAAATCCCTTTTAGAAGGTTGCCAGAGTTTGTTAGAGTTCTGTTAGAGCACGTGGGTCGGTTAGGGTTTCCTAGGGCATCTTCTAGAATGTCGCGCCGGTCACCAAAGTTCCTTAGTTTGCGTGCAATAGGTCACCAAGTCACAGCGTGTGCATGACATAGTTTCTGAGAAGTTCAACACACGATTTCAACAGGTTGGAGAAGCTTCCTACAGGTTAAAAGTAAGCTTGTAGCCTCTTTCGATAGGTTCCCTGATCTCTTCGATAGGTTCCAATAGGTTGGGCTTAAATGCTTCAGCTTCAATGCACTTGATCTGGGGCTTTCGACAAGTTGGAAGAGTGATTCGATAGGTTGAGGTTTCACATTCTATTTCTTTGATCGGATGACCGTTGTTCCTATCGAAAGGTTCAAATCATTCTGCGTTAGGTGTTGTTTCAACACTTCTATTTCAATAAGTTCAGTGGACCATTCGATAGGTTCAATAGACCATTCGATGGGTTTAAGGAACCTTCCGATAGGTCTCCTCTTTCCCTCAAGCTAGCTTTCGATAGGTTGAATTCTCTTTCTCTCTCAACTGCTTGATAGGTTCTTGGATCCTATCGAATTCTTCACTTCTGCACGAATTCTTCCTGTTTTTGCTTTTTTATCCTATCGAAACCTTCTCAACTGCACGAATTCCTTCCTTTCAATGCTTTCAGCTCCTATCGAACTCTTCAGGTGACCAATCGATAGGACGTTTTCAATATAATCTAACTTCCTTCACCTCGCTCTGCTGCAGCCACGCGCTCCAAGGGTTCAATGATGTGCTACCCCTTTGGTGTGCTATTGCTGAGTTCGTCCTGTGCTGAGAGATGGCTCTTTGTTGGGCATTCTTGAGTGCTTTTCTTCATTATTACCAGATTTCCTTGCTATCTACGAAATGCACTCAACAGAGGCTTATTAGTGTGCTTGCAGGTCCATGAAAGGTCAGGTTAAAGGGTGCAAAGTGGCATTTTTCACCAGTTAACAACCTTCTTCATGTCAGCACAATTCCATATACTTGTCGAACTTTCAGATTTGAAGTGGCTAGTTTCTAATCCTCATTTCAATCTTTCAATGAAATGACTTCTCTTGCTCATATTATTATTATTTTTTTTATTTTTTTTATTTTTCTAAATCGGAATACCACAAATACCACCCACTGTGTTTTTCTTTCTTTCAACCAGATTTAACACCTTGCTCCTCTAACCTTGCTTCTCCTTCCTCTTCCTGATTTCTCAGATTGGGGGTGAACAGAAATAGGTTAAAAGGTTTTGGGTTTAAAATTTCTGGTTTTCGTCAAAGAAAATTGGGACTTTTAAGTCTCAAGTGGTGTGCATCAATGGCAATTCAAAGGTGGGACATTTTAGGCTCAAACTGTCCAAGGGATGGCCTTAGTTCATGTCCTCAATGTCATGAATGCTATCGACCTTATTTCAATTTGGATTTGCCTAACTTCTAATGATTAAAAATAGATCCCATAAGTCCTTAGAGCAGAAAATTTTGCCAAGACACTCTTCAAGAAAATTTTTTCAGGCCCAATTCTCACTGGGTATGGCCTTCCATCCAATTTCTAGAGAGTATCTTCACAGTCTCTTCTCATTGCTGGTTTATCATACATTAAACACTTCCTGCAAAAATTCTTGACATTTTCTTCATGAAGAATGTTAAAACTTCAGCTTACTTTAGTTGTAGATGGTTTTTCTTTAAAATTCTCTTAATCAACAATTATGAGGTGAATTCATTCTCTTTTCGATTATTCCTTTTTAACTTGGCTGCACTAAAATTAACTAGTTTATTGGCATACATGCCACACCCCCAAACCTAAACTAAATAGTGTCCTCACTGTTTTAAGCAGAATGAGTTTAGTGGTGCAGACATTCCAGAGAAAATAAATTGAACAAGAAATAAATTGAGAAACAGGAAGTAGAATGAAGAAAGAATTTTATTATAAATATTCTGAAAATAGACATGTGGACAACATCTCTTTGTGAAAAGAAAATTGCCCCCTGGCTCAAGGATATCCTCCGTCGGTGTCGGGTGGAAGAGGAACTGCAAGCCAGGGGGGGAAAGAAAAGGAAAAAAGAGTGGGGTCAGGGGGCAGGGGGTGGGGGGTGGGGTGGTGGATGATGATGAGGATGACGGAGGGGAGGCAGTTGGTGACTCGGTCCTTTGCCTCTTCTTCTCCCTCTTTAGGTCTTTCTTTTTATCCTTGGCGAGGATTCACTGGACCTCGTCATATTCATCCTAGAGAAATTGAAGAGGATCAGGCTCGACCGGTGGCGATGGTGGTGGCCAGACTGGGAAGAATTTGATAGGCAACTCTTGAGGTTTGTCGTCGGCCATGAGTGGGGGCTGGAAGAGTTGGGCAGGTTAGGGTGGAATGGATGTGGAAGGGCCGGACAAAGCGAATATTTAAGGTGCATGGGAGTTGGAAGATGAAGCGATATAATAAAAGTGGCGCAGTTGTCAAGGTGTGGGAATTGAAAATGAAGGGCGGGAATACAGGGATTGGCGGTCGCTAGGTGGGAATTGGAGCATGGACTGCATAATGGACTAAATTTAGGAGGAACAATTAAGTTAGGGTGGCATGCACCATAAATGCTGAAACACTGCGCCATAGGACAAGGAAATCGATTTCGATAGGATGGCGAGAATGGTGGCGATAGGTCAATGTGTCCTATCGAAGGCGTGGAGGTCAATGCTTACAAAAGGTACAATTCGATAGGATCTCGACACGTGGGACTTTCTTTCGATTGGTTGGAATTTGACGCGATTCGTTATTTCGATAGGTTCCGATAGGTACCCAGAACCTATCGAAAAGTGTCTTTGGCATATTTAACCTATTGAGGGGTTGGTTTCACCTATCGTCAAGGCTCAGTGCCCCTTGAAAATGTCCAGCATCCTATCGAAATCATCAACCGTCTTATCGAAGGGTTTTAAAAGCCAACAGTTGGAAGATTAAGTGTAGTGCTTAATTTCAGCACCCTAAAAATTTTCCTGCTAAACCGGTTGTCCGTTGTTGATACAAATAAATCACATATTTTACATATGATACAAGCCAAAGTCAGCTATCAACCTGGAGGGTCTTGAAGATCAATGCTCTCCTCAGGCCCACAAATCTTGTCCACACAGAGTTTGAGCCTCTGGCCATTGACCTTCATGACTCTACCATCTCTAGGGTCCCTGACTTCAACAGCTCCAGATGGGGAAACATGTACAACTATGAAGGGTCCATCCCATCTGGACTGCAACTTACCTGGAAAGAATTTTAATCTAGAATTGAACATCCACACCTTATCATTGGGTTTGAATTCTTTCCGTAGCAGATGTCTATCGTGGAAGGCTTTGTTTTTCTCTTTGTAGATCTGAGCATTGGCGTATGCTTCCAATCTGAGCTCCTCCAGCTCAGCTATCTGCAATTTCCTGTGTATACCAGCAGAGTTGAAATCAGAATTTATTGCTTTAATAGCCCAGTATGCTTTGTGTTCCAATTCAACAGGCAAATGGCATGCCTTGCCATAAACTAGTCTGAATGGGGACATACCTATGCGGCTCTTATAGGCAATCCTATAAGCCCATAGGACATCTGTCAATTTTATGAACCAGTCCCTCCTATCACTTCTCACGGTCTTCTCTAAAATGTGTTTGATTTCTCTGTTGGAAATCTCTACTTGTCCACTGGTTTGTGGGTGGTAGGGGGTGGCTACCCTGTGGGTCACAGAGTATTTTTCCAGCAGCTTATCAAAAGGTTTATTACAGAAGTGACTTCCCCCGTCGCTGATGATGGCTTTGGGGATGCGAAACCTGGAGAAGATGTTGTCTTTGAGGAATTTAATGACAACTTTGTGGTCGTTTGTCCTTATAGCTATGGCTTCTACCCATTTGGAAACGTAGTCCACAGCTACAAGGATGAAATTATATCCACAAGAGGGGGGAAATGGTCTCATAAAATCAATACCCCAGACATCAAACAATTCGGCCACCAGTATGGGCTGCAAAGGCATGGAATTCCTCTTAGTAATACTTCCCATCTACTGGCATCGAAGACAAGCTATGCAATGTTGTCGGGCATCTCTGAACAGAGTAGGCCAATGGAAACCACTCTGAAGCACCTTCGCAATAGTTTGTTACCATTGAAGTGGCCCCCACAAGTCTGTTCATGACTCATGGTTAAAATGTGGTGGAACTCTATTTCCGGTATACATCTCCGAATTACTTAGTCTGAACAATGCTTAAAAAGGTAAGGATCCTCCCATATATAGTGCTTTATCTGAGAGAAAAATAGGTTTCTATCATTCTTGTTCCAATGTGGAGGGATCCTTTTCACAGCAAGGTAGTTCACGATATTAGCAAACCAAGGCATATTGATTTCCATGGCAAACAGCTGCTTGTCTGGAAAAGAATCATTGATGGGTAGGCTCTCTATTTCTGCAAGGTGGATCCTTGATAGATGATCAACAACCACATTTTCCACTCCCTTCTTGTCTTTAATCTCCAAATGGAATTCCTGTAAAAGGAGAATCCATCTGATTAATCTTGCTTTGGCGTCCTTCTTAAACAAGAGGTATTTCAAGGCTGAGTGGTCAGTGAACACAGTGATTTTTGAGCCCAACACCTAAGATCTGAATTTCTCTAAGGCAAAGACAATGGCTAACAGCTCCTTCTTAGTCGTGGTGTAATTCAATTGAGCATCAACCATTGATTTACTAGTATATGCCACCACACATGGTGCCTTGTCTCTTCTTTGTCCCAAAACAGCCCCCATAGCAAAGTCTTATGCATCACACATCAGCTCAAATGGAAAAGAGAAATCAGGGGCTTGTAGAATAGGGGCTGTAGTCAAGCAAGTTTTCAGCTGCTCAAAAGCAGCCAGGCAATCATTGAACTCAAAGGGTACCTCTTGACATAGCAGGTGGCAAAGAGGTTTGGTGATTTTGCTGAAGTCCTTAATGAATCATCTATAAAACCCAGCATGGCCCAGAAAAAACCTGACTTGTTTGACAGTTTTGGGAGGGGGCAGATGGGAAATTAAGTCAATCTTAGCTAGATCAACCTCTATTCCCTTGTGGGGGACCACATGTCCAAGGACAGTGCCCTGAGTCACCATAAAGTGACTCTTTTCCCAACTTAGGACCAAGTTGGTCTCCTCACACCTCTGCAGCACAGAATTGAGATGGTGCAGGCATTGGCCAAAATCATCTCCATAAATGGAGAAATCATTCATGAAGATCTCCAAAAATTTGTCAATCATGTCAGAAAAAATGGCATACATGCATCGTTGGAAAGTGGCAAGTGCATTACTGTTGGGATAGTTCTGGACAAGCTTGCTACAGCCTTTATTGGAGGCAGTGATAAGAATGGGGTGAATAAAAATAAATGAAAGGTGGATTGAAAATGTCAGGGCAGCAAGCCTAAAATATGTACAGTCCTGCAAGATACAGGGCCTGTTGTAGCAAGTTTTGATAAGTAAGAGTTTGTTCCACAGGGAAATTGATCATAAAACTCCAAAGGAGCCATCAGCAGTAGACTCTCCAGATCTGGCTACAGATCTGGCAATCCTAAAAAAAGAAGGTGATTTAAGGTCACTTATTCCTACATTCTTTGGCAATCTAATGATTTAACTAAAGAAAGGGTTGAGAAGGGTGGAATGTGAGAAAATAAATATAAAAGGGTGAGAAGTATGCTATTAGGTGCAGATCTGATGGGTTTCATGACTCAAATTCAGATCTACTGCTATAGAAGTCCTGTCCAATGGCTACATTATCACCACTGAGGAAGAAGAATCCAACTCATTTCTGTGCCATGATCCAATCCCTTTATGGCTATAACCTGTCCACTTAATGGTCACAGACTATCCAATTAGGGAATCACGGTCCAGAGATGGGTCAGAACGAGTTCATCATTGTAAGCACTACTTCATCCAGGCTACAAGCACAAGAATCCATAGGGAGCCTTAACCTCTAAAGTGTTGTGTGTGGGGCTAGGCTTGTATGGGAGCATGTTAGCTCAGACACACAGAACCAACAAGAGTTTGAGTACAGCCTTAGGCCTAGCTGTCCACTGCTGTGTAAAGACTGCAGTGATCCAGTCACAAGCCTACAATCTCTACAACCAAACCAGATCTGCCATTTGATGGTGGGTCTATACAAATACAGGGGAGTTTGTCTCTATACAATCTCTCACAGGGCTACAAGCACAAGTGCAGAGAAGAAGAATCTGTCTTGGCTCTGTGGATTGGCCTCACCCTAAGGCTATAACCTGTCCACTTAAATGGTCAAAGACTATCCCAGAGGCTATCCTCCTCACAAAGGACCAAAATAGAGCAAGAATACTGCTGTCACCACCATGTTTACAAGCCTACAAGCACAAGTTCCCATGGGGATTTCAGATCTAGTGGATCCTGTGGTGGGGCTAGGCTTGTATGGGAGCATGTTAGCCCAGACACACAGGTCACTTGGATCTAAATAGGTCTCTAAAAGCAATCCTCCATTGATCTTAATACAACCTACCAATGGAGGATCTCAAGGCAGCAGCCTTATACAAAACAACTCACCAAAATCCCATAAAAGTAAAACACCCTATCATGAAACTCCATTAATCTACTCTAAATAGTCATACAAAGGCATAGCCAGCAAATGCTAGACTATGGAGAGAAGAAAACGTAAAAAGAAATCTACGTAAGCCTTACTAGAAGTCTACAGCTACTGCAGGAAGAAAATTAATAGAATTCTATTCTAAGAAAGAAGAAGCTCCCTAAGCCTAAACCAGGCTTAGGTTTATATAGCAGTCAGCATGGCGGCACATTAAGGTTAGGAAACCCTAATCTTAATGATGCCACGTGGCCTAATACTGTTCCTTGGATGCCTCGGGGCACGTGTATGGGAATTAAAGCATTGGAAAGCATGCCCTAATTATTGAAAGTTCCTAGAATGTCCTCTACAGAAGCGAGGGAGAGTTAGATTTTAGAGCCTCGCTAGGTAGCACTGGTTTCCAGGACTATTGCGTGGTAGCACGGTCTTCGCGAGATTGGATCGACTTGAAATTCTAGTCATCGCGGGATTGTCTTAGTTGCAGCTGAAGCAGTCGCGCGATAAAGCATTGGATTCTCACTAGATTGCTCTGGTCCTCACGGGACTGCAATTTCCTTCTGAATGGCGCGGGAATCGTGCGAGTAGTTTGTCTCTCAATGAATCTTCACGAGGACGTGCGGTTCATTGGTCTCTGAACTGCGCGAGAAGTTTTCAGAAGTTTACATCCCGCGGCCACTGCGCGACAGCTGCATGCCAAAATACCTGGAGCTCTCTCTCCTTAGTTGATCTGAGTGAACTACGCGAGGGTTCAGAGCTGCTTTCTTGAGCTGCGTGCAGTTATAATTGAGCTTCACGAGATCTGTGCGAAGTATGATTCTGAAGCCCCTTTGTTACTCAACTGCGCGAGAACAGTGCGGGCAATTGGAAATGAAGTTTTGGGAGACTCGCGAGGACTACGTGAGGCTTAATTTTTGAATCCTTTAAAGCTTGTGAAAGCTGTGCGAGATTCAATTCTTGTCTGGGTTCAGCTTTCATCCTTCTAAGGAACTTCTGCGGTAAAAGTGAGCACCTTAACAGGGTTCAGGCTTTATTGCAGCTACTATTTATTACCTACAAAAATGACTTAACACACATTTATTAGATGGCTAAGGGTCTAACAGAGGCTAAGTTAAGGGGGTGAAAAGTGGTACTTTTCATGTCTTAACACACCCCCAAACCTAATCTTTGCTAGTCCCTTAGCAAAGCTACACAAAAGTTTTATAGAAATTAACTACCACTTTCGTAGGGAGCACGGATATATTTAGCATATGTACCAAGCCTTTTAAACCCCTAGGTGATCCCTAGGGGAGGAGTGGAGTCTCCTGAGGGTTTTCAGTGAAGATACCCACAAACTTCACAATCAAACAGTTAACAGTATTGCGAAATTATCAAGTTAGCAGTCAAGAAACAGAGTATCAGTTTACCCTTGAATCAGTAAAAATATAGGGCATTTAAATACATTGGCTGCACAGATGTTTAAGCAACATAATCTTCTCATGATAGCAAAGCATTTCCAATCAGTTCGCAACAGGGGGAACTACACATGTGTGTCAGCACTGAGCTCATCATTAAATTAAAAATTAGGTCGTAGGTCATGCCCAATGCATTCCATATCAGACCCAAAACTCTCCAAGGCATACTTCTCATAAAGAACTTTTGAGGGTCTCATTGTCTCTCAAGCTCAAGAGCAGTTACATCCCCCAAATGGGTCTGTAAGCATGAGCATAGGCGTAGCATTCAAGTTCTGGCATCATTGGTAGATTTTCACCATAGATTGGACAACTCTTTGTCTCCACATGACAGCTGTTAAGACCTGAAAAGTACCACTTTTCACCCCTTAACTTAACCTTTGATTAGACCCATAGCCACCTAATAAGTCCTTGTTAAGTGTTTTATGTAGGTAATACCCAGCAATGAAATAAGGCTAGGAATCCTACTAAAAAGCCTGTTTTGGCACCAGAAGTCCCTCAGAAGGATGAAGTTTGAATCCAGACCTAAAAATGAGCCTCGCACAGTCCAGCTGAGCTTCCCAAGACTCTACAACAACTTCTCGCGTTGTTGATTGACTGAAGAGCTTCAGAAGACTCCTCGCACAGTCACTGCGGGATGCAATTATCAGAAGAGAACTCCTCATGCAGTTCTCACGCTATTCAAGAAGAAAGTGTCCTTGCAAAGGCAAAGCCACCCTCGCGAAGATCAATTAAGACATGGAACCTCGCGCAGTTCAGAACTCATCAAAGCCTCGCGAGGTAACTCGCAAAGCCCACTAGATCGAAGGTTGTACTTAATCTCTTGCTGGTTCTATGTGTCTGGGCTATCATGGTCCTATACAGCCTTAGCCCCACATATAGAGCTTTAGAGGTTGAGGTTCCCTATGGATTCTTGAGCTGGTAGCCTGGATGAAATAGTGCCTACAATGATTTACTGGTTATGTTTTGATCCATCCCTGGATAGTGGTTCCCCTATGGGATAATCTATAACCATTTGAGTGGACAGGTTATAGCCTTAAGGGTGGAATCATGGCAGAGTGATGGGTTGGATCCTTCCTCCTCAGTGATGATAATGTAGCCACTGGACAGGATTTCTATAACATCAGATCTGAATCTGAGTTACAAAACTCTTCTGATCTGGGCTCAATAACATACTACTCACCCTTTTATATTTATTTTCCACACTCCATCCATCCTCTCAACCTTTTCTATAGTTTAGACATTTGAATACTTAGAATAAGTGACCTTAAACTCCCCTCCTTTTAGGACTGCCAGATCTGTAGTCAGATCTGGAGGGACTACTAGAGATGTCTCCTTTGGAGCTGTAGATCACCTTTCCCTGTGGGACAAACTCTTACTTATCAAAACTTGCTACAATGGACCCTGTATCTTGCAGGTCTAGGATTTCTTAGTTTTGTTGATTCCATCCCTTGTTTTACTCTTTCTTTAATTTTTAAATGACTTTCACCACCAACCAATAATGTAAGCACACACTCAGAAATCCGCCAACAACAGCTCATTCAACTTTGGATCACAAGGGCTTTAACTGGGCTGTGATGTGGCTTATGGTATTGGGTTATAAAAAGAATTAGAAGGTTGAAAAAGGGGTTCGAAATTCAGAAATCAGTAGGTGCAGGAGGTGATTCATGACTTCACCTTCTTTAATTCAGCTCCTTTCATCTTCTTTGAAATCTTCATATTTGAAATGATCAGTTTCTCCTCTTAATTGATTTATTTCCAATGAATGTTTCCTCTTGATTCCTTTCTTACTCCTCTTTATTATTGTTTTCTTTTCTTTCAGATGCAGTTTTCTTCTTTTCATTTCTTTTTGTTTTTGCTTTGATGAATTGCCACCTTTTTCCTCAGTTGTTGCACTGCTGACCCTGGCTAATCCATCTTTAACTCTTTTTCCTTTACCTTCTGAATTCTCAGAGTGAGGGTAAGGTTAAATCAGATCCATAAGCTTAAGTATAGATACTCAGGTGTGTTTTGAAGGAAATTAGACTTTGAAGCTCAAAGAGTGTATGAACAAGGGCAGTTGCTTTAGGGTTTGGTGTGTTTCAGCTCAAACTGTCCAAGAGAAGGCCTTGATCCTTTCCTAAGTTTCAATGAGTGTTGTCAGTTGTTTTAACTTGGAGTTACCAAACTTCTGGTGAACACATTGACTCAGCCAGTCCTTAAGGCTAGAAGAAATTTGCCTCAATCCCTCCTCAAAGAAAAATATTTTGTGGGCCCAATTCTCACTGGTTATGGTCTTCCTTAGAACTTTTAAGTATGTCCTTACCTTTTTCATTCTTCAATGATTCACTAAGTGTTGATGCCATTGATTTTTCTTGGTGTTCTCATCATCGAAATGTGAATTTTTAGAAATTTATAGTGTCTAAAGATCTGCAAAAAGTTTAAAATTCCTTAATTTTCATGATTCATAGGTGAACAAAGCTTCATTTCTATGTTGCTCATATGATTCTGCTACACTTTAAGTTAACTATGTTATTGGCAGACCTACCTGCCACACCCCCAAACCTATGAGGAGCAGTGTCCTCACTGTGTCAGAGGTGAGAATAGAAGGTAGAATCCAGGGAAATATACAGATATAAACACAGAAAAAGAGAGGGAAATAAAAATGCAAAATTGAACAGTAAGGCACTAAAAGAAAACTTTCATTAACAGAAAAAGAAAATGAGAGAAAAAGATGGAAAAGGAAAAGACAAAATGGGGGGGGGGGGGGTCAAGGTGTAGCCAGGGGAGGGTTTGAGGAAGATGGAGGGGGAGATGCAGGTGGTGCCCTTTTTTTCTTCTTCTTCTCTTTCTTCTCCTTTTTCTTCGTCTTCTTCTCTTCTTTGGCGAGGATTCGCCGGACCTTGTCATACTCATCCCAGAGAAATTGCAAGGGGTTCGGCTACGGGGGCGGTGGGGGATCGTCCCAGATGGGGAAAATTTTGATTGAAAAACCGAAGGGGCCGTCATCCGCCATTTGGGTGAGGAGGTTTAGACTTTTAGGGTTAGAAGAGGAGGGATGAGATGAAAAGGGACTACTGGCCACTTAAAAAGAAAAGGACGAGAGAAGATGAATCGGCGTAGGTGAAAGTGCGCCCCTTTTCAAACCTGGCAATAAATGCATGCTTTTTGGGGAAAGAGGAAACACGCACTAGCGCTTTGGAAAAGAGAAGGGGCATTGAATGAATGTCCAAAGAGAGGTGGGTGATTAAAAGAAGTAAGTGTACCGCGCGGGGATCCTCGCGAAGAGCAAAAAGTGATGAGGGAAGGTCCTTTCTCGCGCAGCTGAACTGAGGATCATCGCGAGGTACACTGGCATAGTTCATAAATTCGAAACAGAAATCTCTGAGGCAACAACTGAAATCTCTGAGGCAAGGATTTGCACATAAGTAATCAACCACCAACCACATCAATCACCCACATAAATTAGTATCACAAAGAAACATAGCCGCCCTAAACTCTGCACCCTAGAATAGCAAAAAGAACAAAATTAAAACTAGCAAACAAACAGGAAAAATAAACAGAACAGAGCAATAGACAAAAAGGAGCAATTCTATTAAAGTGGAAGAAAAATAGTTACACTGAGAATTTCAAGAAAGAAAAAAAATTGACAACCTAAAGGCTAACACCTAATCTGAATCTAAATCTGAAAGGAAATCCCAGCCCATCTTTTTAGCCTGTGCCTTAAGGGCCGCTCTATCTTGTTTCTTCTTTTCCTCCCTCTCCTTTTTCTTTTCTACTGGGGTTTTCACTGCAGATGGAGCTTTTGGTGCCCTCACCCTCAGTTTTGTTGCTTTTGGAGCCTTTGGTTTCTTAGGTTCTTGAGGGGCTTTGCCTTTGCGCTTAGCAGGGGGGTGGTAGGGGATTTTCCTTTGCCTTTGCTTTTTGCTGCAGCTTCTGTAGGGGAGGTCACTGGGGATCGATCTTTTCCTTTAGCTTTGGGTTCCTCAGTGGGGACCACTGGTGACTTCCCTTCGGTGTACTCGGGTGGCCTGTGCCTCTTGGCCAGGCGGCAGCAGGCTCTTTGCCAATTTTTAAAGGGACAACTTTTGGAGCAAACCTCTTGGCTGTGACTTTCCTCCGCTGAGGGTAAGTTTGTTCTTGGGGAGGGGCAGCAGGGGATTGGGGAGGTGGAGGCTGCTCTGTAGAGGGAGGTTGCACCTCAGGTGGAGGCGAAGCAGGAGCTTTGCCTTTGTCTTTCTGGGGCTGAGGTGGGGCCGCCTCTGACGGGGCAGGTGGAGCTGGAGTAGTAGAAGGCTGAGGCATTTGAATATTGATGGGAGTCGGATGGTAAGGTTCACCACGAGCAGCAGCCAATGCTGATTCCAATGCGGCTATTTTGATATGAAATTTAAGAGCATCGATCTCTTTGATCTCCTTTTGAATTTTCTGGATTTCCTAGGCATTGTTGAGGTGTTTTTCAAGCAACCTCACCTTGGCAGCCGCTGCAGAGGCATTGGATTTCTCAAACTCCCAATGGACCTGATAGTAGGTGGCTGTAGCCTTAGTCTTCTGATACTCTGCCAGGATATTTTCCCACCCGAAGGAGATGCCCAGTATCTGCTTCCTGTGAGCCTCCGTCATCTCATCAATTTGCTTCAGCAAAGGGGTCTCGATAGATTGGCGAAGCTGGGCCATGCCTCTCAGTACATCCTCAGGTAGGCATTGTCTCTCATATGGTGGAGGATGGTGAGGTAGGGAGGCTGTAGAAATGATGTCGAGGGGCAATGGGAGGATAAGAGGTGGAAGGAGCAATGTTGGCTTGGTCCTAGGGGGGAGAGGGTGGGGTAGGTCTAATTGTGGGGGAAGGGGTATAAGTTCTGGGTCAGTCTGGGTCGGTTTGTCAATGTATATTGGAGGTGGGAGGATAAGTGGGGGAATGGAGGGAATAGTGGGAAAGTCAAGTGGTGGAGGAGTGGGTTCCGGTTCGGGATCGGTTTGTGTAGATTTGGTTGAGGAGGTGGGGGGGTAGAATAAATGGGGGGATGGAGGGTATAGGGGGAAAGGAAAAGGGTGTAGGCTCAATAGGAGTTGGGGGTGATGGGGGATGGAAAGTGGGAATGGTGAAAGGGATTAAAGGAAAAGGGTGGGGAAAAGGGAATGGTGATGGTGGGTGGGGTAAAAATTTAGGGGGAAAGTCTGTTTGGGTGGTTTTGTCAGTGGACAGGACCAGGGGGGGTGAAATGGGTGGAGGAATGGGTGGAGTGGTGAAGGTGTGTAGGGTGGATGGGATGGAGGTGAGTTCAGCCTGCATCTGGTTCTGCTTTAGGGTATTGGTGGATAATTAGGCCTGTATGTCATGGATTAGGGGTAGGATGAGGGTTAGTGAGTCAAAGTTAGGAGGTTGGGTTTGGGAAGAAGAGGGTACTGGTTGGAAGGGGGAGGAGGGTGCATGATGGAAAGTGGAGGGAGGGGAATGGGGTTGTAAGGTAGTTGGGGAGTCTGGCAGAGGGGTGTAGTAGGTGGGCATGGTGTCCAGGAAGGAGGAGATGAAGGCTTGGAAACCAATGGAGGTGTTGAGGGTTAAGTCAATGTCGGGGAGAGGGATTGTAGGGGATATGGCTGGGGTGGTGGTATCTTGAAGGTGGGGTGGGTCAATGGGGATAGAAGGGGTTGAAGGTGGTGTCTGGGAGATGGTTGGACTGGGAGTAGAGGTTTTGTGTTTCTTGTATGATATGAGTGGGGGACTGGCAGGTTTTGTGGGAATTGAGGGAGGAATTGTTGTTGCGTAGTGAAGTAAGATAGGGGAAGGTGAGTCCTCCCATGGACCAGCACAGGTGAAGGGGGAGTGGGCATGGAGAATGGAAAGAGAGAAGGGTGAGAGATGGATGCAAGAGGAGTAGTGGATGCAGGGATAAAAGCTGGGGGGGAAGTGGCTGCTGCTGTAGGGACGGCAGTGATAGTCTCTGGAGGCACCTCCTTTGTAGCAGGGGTAGACCCTGATGCAGCTGCTTCTCCTTTCTTGGGCTAGGCATGTGCCTCAGTGTTCTTCTTTTTCTGACCCCCCATCAAGCTTCTGCTGATGCCCCATTGCCTCTTCGCAAAGGTAATAGGGGTAAGGGTGGTGTCTTCTTCAGTCCTCCTTATCGTGTAGCCCCCTTTTATCAACAGCAGGGTGATGACTCTTGCAAAGGGTAGGGTGTGAGGCTTTTTGTTGGATCCTAACTTATCCACTGCATCCTTCATAGCCTCAAAAATCAGCCAAGCAGCATGGAAGCCATGGTCCATGTGGTAGGAGTAGACAGCATCCGCAATTGGGTTCTCCTCTCCTGCTGATGTCCTGAGCAATAGATGTTCTTACGCAGGACTTGATCAATGAATAGCAGTTTAGGCTCTAGCTCCCTCCTTTTGATTGAATCGCCTGTTGCTTTGATTCCTCTAGTTAGGGTTCTTGCAATTGTGTCAATCGATGCAGTAAGAGGGGGGCCATATCCACAGCTAGCATTGAATGCTGCCGGGATGCCCAAAACTTCAGCAATCATCTTCAGGCCCACTAACATACCAAAATCATCAATCTTCACTTATAAGCACTCTTGTCCATTGGTGTCCTTCTCGACCTTGATGTGCTGGTAGAACAGTTGCACTAGCCTGGTGTAGACTAGTGCCGGAATAGCTTTCATCAATGGCATCAGGCCTGCTTTACTCATGAATTGTATTGCAGGGGCAGAGAGAGGCTGGTTCTCTAAGTATGGTAGATCAAATGGTGTTTCCGGCTCCAATGGAATGGACTCCATGAGTTCAGAAGGAGTAGAGAACTTTGTGGTTGGTACCGCCGCCTCCTCAACCATTTCTTTTCCCTTTATGGGAGACTTTGAAGTCTTGGCATTTTTAGGGGTGGCCTCCACAGGGTCCTTGTCCTTCCCTTTTCTCTTTTGTTCAGATTTTGGAGCCATATCTAACTCTGTCTCTGGGCGTGAGCAAATGGAGACTGAGACCTAGGGTTTGGTTTGATTTGACACACAGGGCACCTCCAGATCTCTGAGCATAGGGCAATGGATGAGGGTGATGCTAGGAGCACTTGGAGAGATTTGTGGAGTGAAGGATGAGTGGTAAGAGTGAGGCTGGAGGAGAGAAGGGAGAGAGTGCTAGGAGCTAGGGTTTTGCAGAGTGAAGAAATGAAAGAGATAATGAGAGAAGGGTAAAGCGCCGGGTTGAAATACCTATCGCAAAGCTCGACGTGCTTTGGATCTACTGGTCGCGAGGTTGGGAATGATCCTAGCGAAGGTTTGGATTAAATTTGGACTGCGCGACAATCTCTAGAGTTGTCCTTAGAACGCGTGACAAAGTGAAATGAATTCATGTGAATGGCACGAGCGGTTCCCAAGGCTCTATTTGGATTGCATGAAAAGCTCGAAGGTTCATCTTTAATTTCATGACAGACTTAGAAGCTCGCGACAGTAAATGGAGTCTTTCAGTGGAGAGTCACCCAAATTACCATGTGAACCTCACAACAAATTAATAATCACGCGATGACTACCGAACAGGTTGCTGAGGACCGTGCGAGAGGTTCGCTGGTAAAAAGGAATCACGCGACAGCAATTTTATGGCTCTATGTGAATCTCTCGAAAAGTTCGTAGGTACGCATGAATCTCACGACAGCGAATGGAATTTGTCCATGGGAACTGCGCAAACTCCTCTCAGACTTTCTCTCTATCCTCGTGAGAGCTGTTGAATCTCGCGATAGTCTCCCAGACTTTCACTTTAGATCCAGCGATAGTAAGGTATAAAATAGAGAGCATGTGCTCTCTCTTTTGCCCCTCCGCTTGATGGCTTGTGGTTGGATCCAGGGCACGACTCTCTCCTGCAGCTATATCTAGACATATGTAAACGCAGATATTCACTCAAAAATGATCCCCCACAATAGGCATTCAATCAAAAGCAAATAATCCAAAAGCAGTAAGAATTAAATCATGCATCAAAAGCTTAAATCACAGAGAGGTCAACATTCAGATAAGGCCACTAGCTAATCCTAGAGAAAAGAAACTAAAGAAAGCAATCAAAATCAACCAAAAACTAAGTTCACATGATACAGTAATGATACACCTGTGGAATCAGTTTGAAGAAGGATCCCCTTGACAGTGAATGGTGTCAAAAAGGTCGGCAGGTTTTTCAAAACAAGGCTTAAGCCCTGACCATTCACCTTCAAGAGTCTCCCAGACTTAGGATCCTTGATTTCCACAACACCAGATGGGGAAACATGCATGACAATGTAAGGACTTTCCCATCTGGATTTCAGTTTGCCTAGAAAAAATTTAAGTTTGGAGTTAAACAACCAAACCTTATCACCAGTAGTGAAACTCTTCCTCAACAGCCCTTTGTCAAAGAAAGGTTTGGACCTTTCCTTGTAGATCCTTGCATTGGCATATGCATCCATCCTTAGTTCTTCCAATTCCAACAGCTGCAGCAACCTGTGATGGCTGGCAGAGGTTAGATCTAAATTCAACTGTTTGATGGCCCAATAGGCCTTGTGTTCTAACTCCACTGGGAGATGACAGGCTTTGCCATAAACCATTCTGAATGGAGACATACCAATGGGAGTCTTATAGGCAGTCCTATAAGCCCACAGTGCATCATTAAGTTTGTCAGCCCAATCCTTCCTATCAGTCCTCACAGTCTTCTCAAGGATATGCTTAATCTCCCTATTGGAAATTTCGACTTGCTCACTGGTTTGTGGGTGGTAGGGAGTAGCAATCCTATGAGTGACAGAGTATTTCTTAAGCAAGCTCTCAAAATTTTTGTTACAGAAATGGCTTCCCCCATCACTGATAATGGCTCTGGGAGTGCCAAATCTGGAGAAGATATTCTGCTTTATGAACTTGAGGACTACCTGATTATCATTAGTTCTAGTGGCAATGGCTTCTACCCATTTGGAAACATAGTCCACTGCCACTAAGATGAAATGAAAATCATTTGAAGGAGGAAAGGGGCCCATAAAATCAATGCCCCACACGTCAAATAGTTCAACAACAAGGATGGGCTATAAAGGCATGAAATTTCGTTTGGACAGCCCTCCTAATCTCTGACATCTTTCACAGGCCTTACAGTGCATATGGGCATCTCTGAAAAGAGAAGGCCAATAGAAACCACACTGCAGTACTTTAGCAGTTGTTTTTCTCCCACTAAAATGACCCCCACAAGCATTTTCATGGCACATGGCCAGAATACTGGAGATTTCACTTTCGGGGACACATTTCTTAATGATTTGGTCTGCACAATACTTGTACAGGCAAGGTTCTTCCCAGAAAAAGAATTTGACCTGTGAGAAAAACAAGGTCTTTATCCATTTTTGTCCAATGGGAAGGGGTCTTGCCTATAACTAGATAGTTGACAATATGTGCATACCAAGGAACTAAAGATTGGATGGCAAATAGTTGCTCATCCGGAAAGACATCATTTGTAATGAGGTCATCAACACCTTTCTCCAACAGAATTCTGGACAAGTGGTCAGCCACCACATTTTCTACACCTTTCTTGTCTTTGATTTCGATGTCAAACTCCTGCAACAGGAGTATCCATCTAATTAATCTAGGCTTTGCATCCTTTTTGGATAGCAGGTACTTTAATCCTGAGTGGTCAGTGAAGATGACAGTTTTAGACCAAAGTAGGTAAGGTCTAAACTTGTCCACAATGAAAACCACTGCCAGAAGCTCTTTGTCAGTGGTTGTGTAGTTTAGCTGAGCTTCAGCAAGTGCTTTGCTGAGATAAGCAATGACCACAGGCATCTTGTCTTTTCTCTGGCCCAAGACAGCACCTATTGCCAAGTCAGATGCATCACACATCAACTCGAAGGGCAAGGTCTAGTTAGGTGTTTAGAGTACAGGGGCAGAGGTGAGGCAACTTTTCAAAGTTTCAAAAGCCTTCAGACATTTAGCAGAGAAGTCAAAGGGCACATCCTGACAGAGCAGGTGGCACAATGGCTAGGCAATTTTGCTGAAGTCTTTGATAAACTGCCTGTAGAATCCAGCATAATATGATTTGCTTAACTGTTCTTAGAGGGGGCAAATTTTTAATGAGGTCAACTTTTGCCTTGTCTACCTGTTAAGACCTGAAAAGTACCACTTTTCACCCCTTAACTTAACCTTTAATTAGACCCTTAGCCACCTAATAAGTTCTTGTTAAGTGTTTTGTGTAGGTAATAATCAGCAGTGAAATAAGGCCAAGAATCTTGTTAAGGAGCCTACTTTTTCACCAGATATCCCTCAGAAGAATGAACTCTGAATCCAGACCTGAAATGAGCCTCGCGTAGCTAACCCAAGCTTTAGATGATTCAGGAGAAATATGCCTCGCGCAGTTCAACTGAGCTTCCCAAGGCTTTACAGCAACCTCTCGCGCAGATGAATGACTGAAGAGCTTCAGAAACTCAAACTCGCGCAGCTCTTGCGAAGCTCAAGAGTAGAACACATAGCACAGTGTCATGCAATTCAAAGCAGACCTCTCTCAATCTCGCACAGTTCGCTCAGAATGGCTGAGGAGAGAGAGCTTCAGAAGATTCCTCACGCAGCTATCACGCAGTCGCCGCGAGATGCAATTATCAGAAGAAGAATGCCTCACGCAGTTCTCGCGCCATTCAAGAAAGAAAACATCTTGGCAAAGTCAAAGCCAATCTTGCGAAGATCGAGTGAGACATAGAACCTCGCGCAGTTCAAAACTTAAAAGAGCCTCGTGAGGTAACTCGCGAAGTCCAAGTAAAGAGAAGTGCTCGCGAAGTTCTCGCGCTGCTGCCCAATGAAGACCGATCGACCGTGCGACTTCTTGAATTTTAACCCCGTGACACTTGAGACTGTGTTTTCTATTCAACCTCGCGAAGCCCAATCCAGCGAGAGCTCAACTCTCTGCCACGCGACTGCCTGAAGAGCAAACCAAGGCAACCTCGCGACGGTTGAAGCTTCAGTGTCAAATTATCCTAGCGAAGAGCAAAGAGCTACCACGCGACAAGTCTGGAAAACTACAGCTACCTAGCGAGGCTCTGTCCCTAAACTTCCATCTCTTCAGCAGAGGACCTTTTGGGTATTTCCAGCGATTAGGGCACGCACTCCCACGCTCAAATCTTCGTGCATGTGCGTCGAGGCATCCAAGGATCATTATCAGGCCACGTGGCATTGTTAAAATTAGGGTTTCCTAACCCTAATGCGCCGCCACCCCACTGCTATATAAGCCCATACCTGAGCTTAGGTTTAGGCATCTGGGAACCCATCTTAGATCGTTTTTCTTTTCTCTTTCTTTTTAGCAGTAAGTAGTTTTCTTTTTCTTTTCCTTCTCTTCATAGTCCAGCATTTGCTGGCTATGCCTTTGTATGTATTTTTGAATTAGATCAATGGAAGTTTTGTAATAGGATCTGTACTTTGTGGGATTGTTGTTTGTGTGTGAGATGCTCTGTGCAAGGTTGCTGCCTTGTGATCCGCCATTGTTTTGGTTGTATTTTAAAACAATGGAGGACTGATTCTAAGGGCCACTCAGATCCAAGTGACCTGTGTGTCTGGGCTATCATGGTCCTATAGCCTTAGCCCCACCACAGGACCCACTAGATCTGAAATCCCCATGGGAGCTTGATCTGGTAGCCTTGTGAGCATGGTGGTAGCAGCGATAATCTTGTTTTATTTTGGACTCCGTGCGGAGGATAACCTCTGGGATAGTCTGTGACCATTTAAGTGGATAGATTATAGCCTTAGGGTGATTTTGATCCACCGATCCAAGATGGATCCTTCTTCTTTACACCTGAGCTTGTAGAAGACTGGTGAGAGATTGTACAGAGGCAGACTCCCCCATAGTTGTATAGATCTGCCATCAGATGTTGGATCTGATCTAGTTATAGAGATTGTAGGCTGGTGACTAGACCATTATAGCCTCGCTCAAGCAATGGACAGCTAGATCGAAGGTTGTACTCAATCTCTTGCTGGTTCTATGTGTCTGGGCTATCATGGTCCTACAGCCTTAGCCCCACATATAGAGCTTTAGAGGTTGAGGTTCCCTATGGATTCTTGAGTTGATAGCCTGGATGAAATAGTGCCTGCAATGATTTACTTGTTATGTTCTGACCCATCCCTGGATAGTGGCTCCCCTATGGGATAATTTGTGACCATTCAAGTGGACAGGTTATAGCCTTAAGGGTGGAATCGTGGCAGAGTGATGGGTTGGATCGTTTCTCCTTAGAGGTGATAATGTAGCCTCTGGACAGGATTTCTATAACATCAGATCTAAATCTGAGTTGCAAAACTTCTCTGACCTTGGCTCAATAACATACTTCTCACCCTTTTTATACTTATTTTCCACACTCCATCCATCCTCTCAACACTTTCTGTAGTTTAGTTATTAGAATACTTAGAATAAGTGACCTTAAACTCCCCTCCTTCTAGGACTGCAAGATCTTTAGACAGATCTGGAGGGACTACTAGAGATGGCTCCCTTGGAGCATTAGATCACCTTTCCCTGTGGGACAAACTCTTACTTATCAAAACTTGCTACAAAGGACCCTGTATCTTGCAGGTCTAGGACTTCTGAGTTGTGCTGGATTCACCCCCTGTTTTACTCTGTCTTTGATTTTTAAATAACTTTCACCACCAACCAATAATCAAAGCACACCAGAAGTAGTCAACAAGTTTTTGGTCCCGTTGCCGGGGAAAGATGATCTATTAGTAGACCCTTAGTTTTTGTATTCTTAGTATTCTTTACACATGTGAATAATTGATACTGCTGACATAATTTTAAACCTTTCTTACAGATCTGGACAGCAGCAGTGAAGGATAGTTCGACTGCAATTGGAGCTTAGCTACCTCTATTTGCAAACTCTCTGACTTTTAAAGCTCTGTCTATCTTTCTTAAACAATTTTTTTAGCAGTATCTAGGATACTTTAAATGTATTCTTTGAATAGCTGTAAACTAGTTAGATAAATTTATGAGTGTACAATTATTATTTTGCAATGTGCCTGCAAGAAGCTTTCCTTGCTGTTGGTGTGCTTGTATGCTAGGGAGGAGATCCCTCAGCCCTGCTTTAGAGCCTCTTAACCCTGAGTTAAAAAGGGGAAGGAGACTTAGAAGAGACAGGCACACCACAGGAGAGCCCCCAGGAGAATCTGTGACAGCAATTATGGGTGAAGAACAACCCAGAACCCTCAAGGAGTTGAATGCTCCAGATGACTATAACTCCCCTTTTAGCATTCAATTCCCTGATGTTCAGGGGAACTATGAGATAAAAACTTCAATCGTCCAGATGCTGCCAGCTTTCCATGGGCTTAGCAAAGAAGACCCTTACAAGCATATTGACCAGTTTTATGCCTTGTGCACCACTTTCAATATCATTGGTTTGGGACCTGAGGCTACTAGGCTCAGACTCTTTCCCTTCTCTCTGAAGGATAGGGCCAGTACCTGGCTGACCACTCTTCCCAACAATAGCATTGCTTTATGTAAAGACCTGTAGACCAGATTCCTAACCAAGTTCTTCCCTGAGACCAAAACTAGCCAGTTGAGGAAAGAGATTCTTGCGTTTGCTCAATCCCCAACTGAGGATTTTAACCAGTCCTGGGATAGGTTTAAAGAGATGCTCAAACAATGCCCCCGCCACAAGATCCCTGAGTGGCAGCTTGTACAAAGCTTCTATAATTGGATCGATGAGAAAAATAGAGATATGGTCGATGCCTCTTGTGGTGGATCCTACATGCACAAGACTGCTGAGGAGGCATGGGAATTGTTTGAGGTGATTAGTGAGAATGCTTTTCAAAAGTCATCCCTGGCAAGAACTAGTCAGGAATCTGAGTCAAAGGTGGGGCCTGCTGCTGGATCAAAAGAAAAAACTTATGAGGTGTCTGGGAACAATGACCTGCAGCTGCAGATGGCAAACCTCTCTATGAAGTTTGATAAATTATTGACTGTGATTCAACCCAGAAGGGCTGCTCATGTGGCGGAGGCATGTCTGATATGCCAGTCCCCACAGCACACAGTAGAGGAATGTCCATCTGTAGGACAATTTCCTAAATTGATGTTGAAACATGCTACTGCTACTCAATCTTATGGCCAGCAACAATCTGGGGGCTACAACAAGCAGCCATATAGATATCAGCACCAAAATGCTAGTTACCAATGGAGAGACCACCCAAATCTGAGGTGGAAGCAGGATAACTAACTACATGCAGCCCCCAACAGATGTTGGCCCTACCACAAAGGCCACAGCAGCAGTTCAATCAAGGGAATGCCCCTAGGTCTACCTTCCGACCATCAATGAGCCCCATCGAGCAAAAGAAATTAGTTGGTCTTACCCCCTTCTCAACCTAGAAATACTTCTTTCGAGGATCAGGTCTTGACATCACTACAAAACTTGGGTTCCTTGACTCAGACTGTGAACTCTCATGGTCAGAGCATCAAGAAGATGGAAGAACAGATTGGACAACTAGCGAACACCTTAGCCAAAAGAGAAGAGGGAAGGTTGCCCGGTCAACCAGTGGTTAATCCCAAGGGCCAATTTTTGATTGGTGAAGGATCCTCAGACCCTGAAGGGGATCTTTCATTGAATTGATAATAAGAACCGTGCACCTTTGTATAATATGTACTTTACAGTTTACAGGAATAGTTAGCAATCTTGTTGGAATTTGAGTTTAGTGCTTTAATGCCTACTTTTATACCAGCCCCCCCTGTGTGATAATTTCAAGTGATTAAATAATGATGTAGTATTTAAATGCTTTGCGTGATGTGTGACTTTAATGCCTTGAGAGTATGAGAATTTGTGAATGCTTTATAATGCTTATGGGTGTCCCTGGAAGAGAGTCTGTGAGAGAATCCACCCATAAAGTAAGGGTCAAAAAAGCTGACTAGTGGGTGAGTGAATTCTGCCTCGATTAAGCCATCGCGGGGTTCTGAATAATGGGTTTGGTCCCATCTCGCGCAGTTCATAAAGAACTACTTTGTTTTGTTGTCGCGAGTTTCAGATATAACTGGGTGGGCTGCCTCGCGCAGTTTAAAGGAACATCTAATCTCGCGACCCATTCATTCCCAGCCAGCGAGCGGACATTTTCAAAGCTGGAGCCTCATGATATTTAAATCCCACCCGTCTTGCTTTTCTCATCGCTTTCTCTTTCCTCTCCTACTAGCGAAACCCTAGCTCCCACTCCTCTCAACCTCTCTCCTTCAGCATCCTGTCTACAGATCATTGTTCACTTTGAAATTCTAGATTTTTGTTCTTAGAGCTTCCATCAATAGTTGTCCCCTGTTAAGTGCTCTTGCGATCCTCCGTGTGTCCAATTAAATAGAACCCTAACTTTTAGGCTTAGACTCAGCTCCTAATATTTCCTTTCAAAATTTCAACTGCACACTCACCAAGGAAAGTTGTGATGGCTCCTAAAAGCGCATCTGTGAAGAGAGCCAGGGACAAGGCCACTATGGAGCCTACGCCTAAGAAAGCCAAGTCCTCTACGGCTCAACAAAAAGGGAAGGAGGTGGTCCCTGAGGTGGCTGCACCAACACCGAATTATTCGACGCCCTCTGAGCTCCTCATTTCCATTCCCTTAGAGCCAGAAGCCATTTTCAATATCTCTTTCTTCGAATCAGAGCCATTGTCAACACCTGCCATCGAGTTCTTGTGCAAGGCTGGTTTGTTCCCCTTGATGCAAATGATTCCTGCACTAGCCTACCCTAGGTTAGTGCAACTCTTTTACCAACACCTTAGGGTCAAACCAGACACACGGGGCAGCCTGGCCTCCTTGCATTAGTTGACAATTTTGAGATGCTGCTTAGCCTGGAGTTAATCGCTGAAGTCTTGGGCATCCCTGCCAGTTTTGATCCCAACTGCGATTATGGTGCCCCTATGAGTGCCCCCATTGACACAATTGCCCAGGGCAATACCAAAGGCTTGAAAGCCACAGGGGACTCCATCCGAAGAAGAGATTTGGAGCCCAAACTGCTGTTTATCGATTAAGTTCTGAGGAAGAATATCTATTGCTCTGGCCATCAGCAAGAAAGGAGGACACCAATTGCTGATGCTCTCTATTCCTTCTCTCTGGGCCATGGATTTAATGTTGCATGGTTGATCTTCGAGGCTATGAAGGATACAATGGTGAAGCTGGGGCTGGAAAAGAAAATCCACACTCTCCCCTATGGAAGACTCATCACGAGACTACTTCTGAAGGGCGGGTACAAGATACCAGTGGGGGAGTTATCTGCTGACCTCACTCCCACCACTTTTGCTAAGAGATAATGGGGGATTAGCAGAAGTCTAATGGATCCCAAGAAGAAGAAGAAGAAGGCTGAAGCTCAGAATGTCTCCGAGCAGGGAGAGGGAGCTGCTGTGGCAAAGGCCACCCCTACCCCCAAAAAGAAGGCTAAAACCCTTGCCTCAAAGAAGGTGGCACGAGCTTCTGTCACCTCTACTTCTGCAGCAATCCCTCCATCCACCACTCTTGCCTCTCCACTACCTTCTTCACCAATTCCATCTCTCCCATTTCCTCTTTTATCTCCTTTTTCCATTCCACCTCCAACTATTATCCGTACCTGGGAAGAAAGTGTTGAACCCCAGGACACCACTCCACCTTCACCCACCATACCTCAATCCACAACCCCAGTCTCTCCCATACCATCAGATCCACACCCTGACAGCCCTCCCTTGATAACCTACCTTAAAAAGATAACCTCTCACACTACCACTGCCTCATTTTTACCCACTTCCTCCTCCCCTGTCCTTCCCACAGACACACCCCTTATTGACCAACCCTTAGTCCCACCTCTCCATGACCTGGACTTTAACCTAGCCACCACTTCAGGGTGTCAAGCCTTCATGACCACCTTGCTTGATACTTTGTCCACCCAAGACATCCCTCTCCCTGAGTCTCTTCTCCCTTCACCACATCATTCGCCAGACCCCCCCTCCCCCCTACCACTTTCCATCATGCCCCCACTTCCCCTTTCCAACCTGTTCCTTCTTATCCTCCTACTCCACCTCAACCAACCTTAGATACCCTTACTCATATCCTTTCCCTCATACATGACCTCCAAACCCAACTATCCAACACCACACAGACCCAAGCCCAAATGCAAACTGACATAACCACCATACAATCCACCCTTCACACATTGACAAACCCACCAATCCCAACACAACCTCCTACCACCCCCTTGTCCCAACCCCCTCCCCCCTCTGACTCCCCTGTTCCAACAAACCCCACCCCCATTGATTTACCTCCATCCTTCCTCCTCCATGATACCATACCCGACCACTCCTTTCCCTCTCTCCCTATCCTTCCACCTCAATACTACCTCCCCCTCAATTTACCAACACTTCTACCCAAACAAACCCCATTCCATTCCCATCCACCTTTCCCATTCCACCCCCCCTATTTGCACCCCCACCCCTTCCATTTCAACCCTTCACCATCCCCTTCTTCCCTTACCCTGAACCATCCACATACGTTGCCCTTCCTTCATTTCATTTTCCACCCATACCTTCCATTCCCCCTCTTCTCCCACCCCCTCCTCAATTCACTGACCATTCCACCCAGACCACCCCAACCATTTCTACAACCCCCACTTCTCTCCCCCAGGATCCATCACCATCTCCTCCTTCTACTCCATTTCTACCAATCTTGCCCAGACACTCCTACTACACCCCTCCCTACTTCACCCTCCTCCATGCCATGAGGGACAAACCCTATATTAAGAGGGATGTTCTCAATGGCATGGCACAACTCCGCCAAGCCATTGAATACCCCTTACTGTAGAAACTTAGTAACTTGAAGCTTGCTCACAACGAGTAGCTGCGAGATATTTCCAAAGGGTGGGAGACAATTTTGGAGACATCAAATGCGAATAAGGCTGTAGCAACATACTACAGAATGGCTACTGAGATGGAAAAGGCCAATGCAGAGAGGGTGAAAAAGCACAACCGGCTATTAGAGAAAAAATTGAACAATGCTCAGGAGTTCACCCGACTCAGTAAGGAGCTTGCAGATACCAATCTCCTATGGGCTAATAAGAAAATTGAAATCTTGGAACAGAGAGTTGCTTTCCTGCTGTCCCAACCTATCCAGGCCACCCCCATCGCCACCGCTCCCCCTGAGGCCCCATCTTCTTCCACACAACCAGGCCCATCTTCTTCCACTACCCCTACCCCAACCCCTACACAATCTGTTCCCCCTACTCCCACAGCCCCCACTCCAGTAGCTCCTCCTGTTCCTCCTTAAATGCCTCTGCCTTCTAATACCTACACACTGTTCTGCCGCAATCCCTCTCCTGCTCCTACCTTAGTGCCCCCCCTATTCCCTCTCCTGCTCTCAAAAGGAAACGCACCCCTTCCAAGAAAAAGCCCACTTCTAAGAGAGCCACTGCAGCCCAAAAAGGCAAAAGGCCGGCCCCTCCATCCCCACCTCCAAAGGTCACCAGAGCTTCTGCTCAAGATGATCCCCATGGGCGCCTCCTTTCCAAAGAAGAACACAGATAGGCTGTTGCTGCCCTTGGATTGGACCCTACTGAGTTCTTTCCTTCTGATTCTGACTCTGATGCTACACCACCTCCAGATCCCAGTGCCCAACCTACTGTTGCTGCTCCTTCCTCTGGCCCTGCGGCACAATCCTATCCTCAGCAAAGGAAAGTTGCTGCAAAGAGGACCACTCCCCCAACTCGCTCTTTGAAAATTGGAACAGAAACATCTGCCCAGTCTGAGGAGGCACCACCACTAAATAAGCCCGTGAAAGGGAAGAGCCCTGCCATTCCTACATTGAAATCACTAGATCCGACTCCTGTGGCTCCCCCTAAACCAGAAAAAGGGAAAAGTCCTCTCCTGTCTCAGGTGCCAGCCCCAGCCGAATCCCCCGTTGCCCCTCCTGAGCCAGCACAATCCCAATCATCTCCTATTCCCCCTCTGCCTCAGCAAGGGCAAGCCTCCAAAGGTAAGGGCCCCAAAGGAAAATCCCCCACCAAACCCCCTGAGCCAACGCCAATGGACTAGTTAACATAAGTGCAGCAGACTCATCTGAGCAATATGAAAATGGACCTCTGTTCACTTAAGAATCATGAAATTAAGAAGTTTAAAATTTATGCAAACATTGGACATTATAAACTTCTAATATTTCACATTTCCATGATAATATCACTAAGGAAACCTACTTGTATCTGCACTTAGTGAATCATTAGAGAGAGAAAAAGGTGAGGACATACTTGAAAGTTCAAAGGATGACCATAACTGGTGAGAATTGGGCCTACAAAATTTTTCTATTCTTTGAGGAGTAACTAAGGCATTTCTTTTTGTTCTAAAGACTGGCTGAGTTACTGTGCTCACTAGAAGTTAGGTAACTCCAAGTTGAAACAACTGATAGTACTCATGAGACCTAGGAAAGGATCAAGGCCTTCTCTTGGACAGTTTGAGCCTAAAAAGACCAATCCTAAAGCAACTGCCCTTGTCCATACCCCCTTTGAGCTTTAAATCCTAAATTTCTTCAAAATACACCTGAGTACTTGAACCTAAACCTATGAACCTGATTCAACCTACCCTCACTCTGAGAATTCATAAGGTAAAGGAGACAGAGTTGAAGATGGACTAGCCATGGTCAATATTAGGAGAATGGAGAAGAAGGATCTCAAAAAAATCTGGCAGTATGGTAACTGAGAACATGGTGGCATTTCTGAAAAGCAAAAACAAAATAAAAAGAAGGAAACTCCAGTAAAAAGAAACAAAAATAATAATGAAGAGGAATAAGAGAGAAGTCAAGAGGAACTTTCATTGGAAAATCAAAATCAAGAAGAGAAACTGATCACTTCAAATCGGAAAATCTCAAAGAAGATGAAGGGAGCTGAATTATGGAAGGTGAAGTCATGAACCACCTCTGTGACCTACTGATTTCTCAAATTGGAACCCCTTTTCAACCTTCCATTCTTTTTAACCCTACTCCATAAGCCACATTACAGCACAGTTAAAAGCCCTTATGATCCAAAGTTGAGTGAGCTGTCATGTGAAGATAAGGAATTATCCAATCTATGGTGAGGAACTGACAATGATGTCCACACTTAAGAACTCTGCATATGCTCATGCTTACAAACCCAGTTGGGGGATGTAACTGCTCTTGAGCCTGTGAGAAACTGAACCCGTCAACAAACCTTTATGAGAGTATACCCTTCAAAGCTTTCTTTTGGGTCTGAACTTGAATGCATTATGTATGACCTTAACCTAATTTTCTAACATAAGGATAAGCTCAGTGCTGACACACACTTGTGCAGTTTTCTGTGATTACAAACTATTTGGAAATGCTGTGCAATCATGAGAGTTTATGTTGTTTAAGTACTGTGCAACCACTGAAATAAATTTCTTTTATGTGTACTGATTCAAGAGTAGACTAAATCTGATTCCTTAACTGCTCATTAGATGACATTGCACTTTTGTTAACTATTTCATTTGAGAAGTTTGTGGGTGTCTTCACTAAAAACTGTCAGGAGACTTCACTCCTCCACTAGGGATCACCTAGGTGTTTAAAAGGCTTGGTACATATGCTAAATGTATTTGTGCTCCCTACGAAAGTGGCATTTAATTTTTAGAGTAGATTTAATGTAGCTTTGCTAAGGGACTAGCAAAGATTAGGTTTGGGGGTGTGTTAAGACCTGAAAAGTACCACTTTTCACCCCTTAACTTAACCTTTGATTAGACCCTTAGCCACCTAATAAGTTCTTGTTAAGTGTTTTGTGCAGGTAATAATCAGCAGTGAAATAAAGCCAAGAATCCTGTTAAGGAGCCTGCTTTTTCACCAGATATCCCTCAGAAGAATGAACTCTGAATCCAAACCTGAAATGAGCCTCGCGCAGCTAACCCAAGCTTTAGATGATTCAGGAGAAATATGCCTTGCGCAGTTCAACTGAGCTTCCCAAGGCTTTACAGCAACCTCTCGCGCAGATGAATGACTGAAGAGCTTCAGAAACTCAAACTCGCACAGCTCTTACGAAGCTCAAGAGTAGAACACATAGCATAGACTCTCTCAATCTCGCATACCGCTTCAGAACGGCCGAGGAGAGAGAGCTTGAAGATTCCTCGGCAAATACCACGCACGCCATGGATGCAATTATCAGAAGAAGAACGCCTCACGCAGTTCTTGCACCATTCAAGAATGAAAACATCTTGGCAAAGTCAAAGCCAATCTCGCGAAGATCGAGTGAGACATAGAACCTCGCACAGTTCAAAACTCAAAAGAGCCTCGTGAGGTAACTCACGAAGTCCAAGTAAAGAGAAGTGCTCAGAAGTGAAGACCGACGACTGCATCGCTTGAATTTTAACCCCGTGACACTTGACACTGTGTTTTCTATTCAACCTCCCGAAGCCCAATCCAGCGAGAGCTCAACTCTCTGCCGCGCGACTGCCTGAAGAGCAAACCAAGGCAACCTCGCGATGGTTGAAGCTTCAGTGTCAAATTATCCTAGCGAAGAGCAAAGAGCTACCACGCAACAAGTCTGGGAAACTACAGCTACCTAGCGAGGCTCTGTCCCTAAACTTCCATCTCTTCAGCAGAGGACCTTCTGAGTATTTCCAGCGATTAGGGCACTCACTCCCATGCTCAAATCTCTGTGCACGTGCCTCGAGGCATCCAAGGATCATTATCAGGCCACGTGGCATCATTAAAATTAGGGTTTCCTAACCCTAATGCGCCGCCATCCCACTACTATATAAACCCATACCTGAGCTTAGGTTTAGGCATCTGGGAACCCATCTCAGATCGTTTTTCTTTTCTCTTTCTTTTTAGCAGTAAGTAGTTTTCTTTTTCTTTTCCTTCTCTCCATAGTCCAGCATTTGTTGGCTCTGCCTTTGTATGTGTTTTTGAATTAGATCAATGGAAGTTTTGTAATAGGATCTGTACTTTGTGGGATTATTGTTTGTGTGTGAGATGCTCTGTGCAAGGCTGCTGCCTTGTGATCCGCTATTGCTTTGGTTGTATTTCAAAACAATGGAGGACTGATTCTAAGGGCCACTCAGATCCAAGTGACCTGTGTGTCTGGGCTATCATGGTCCTATAGCCTTAGCCCCACCACAGGACCCACTAGATCTGAAATCCCCATGGGAGCTTGAGCTGGTAGCCTTGTGAGCATGGTGGTAGCAGCGATAATCTTGTTTTGTTTTGGACTCTGTGAGGAGGATAACCTCTGGGATAGTCTGTGACCATTTAAGTGGACAGATTATAGCCTTAGGGTGATTTTGATCCACCGATCCAAGATGGATCCTTCTTCTTTACACCTGAGCTTGTAGAAGCCTGGTGAGAGATTGTACAGAGGCAGACTCCCCCATAGTTGTATAGATCTGCCATCAGATGTTGGATCTGATCTAGTTATAGAGATTGTAGGCTGGTGACTGGACCATTATAGCCTCGCTCAAGCAATGGACAGCTAGATCGAAGGTTGTACTCAATCTCTTGCTGGTTCTATGTGTCTGGGCTATCATGGTCCTACAGCCTTAGCCCCACATATAGAGCTTTAGAGGTTGAGGTTCCCTATGGATTCTTGAGCTGGTAGCCTGGATGAAATAGTGCCTGCAATGATTTACTTGTTATGTTCTGACCCATCCCTGGATAGTGGCTCCCCTATGGGATAATTTGTGACCATTCAAGTGGACAGGTTATAGCCTTAAGGGTGGAATCGTGGCAGAGTGATGGGTTGGATCCTTTCTCGTCAGAGGTGATAATGTAGCCTCTGGACAGGATTTCTATAACATCAGATCTAAATCTGAGTTGCAAAACTTTTCTGACCTTGGCTTAATAACATACTTCTCACCCTTTTTATACTTATTTTCCACACTCCATCCATCCTCTCAACACTTTCTGTAGTTTAGTTATTATAATACTTAGAATAAGTGACCTTAAACTCCCCTCCTTCTAGGACTGCCAGATCTGTAGACAGATCTGGAGGGACTACTAGAGATGGCTCCCTTGGAGCTTTAGATCACCTTTCCCTGTGGGACAAACTCTTACTTATCAAAACTTGCTACAAAGGATCCTGTATCTTGCAGGTCTAGGACTTCTGAGTTGTGCTGGATTCACCCCCTGTTTTACTCTGTCTTTGATTTTTAAATAACTTTCACCACCAACCAATAATCAAAGCACACCAGAAGTAGTCAACACTACCTCATTCCCATCTTTAGAGACTACATGGCCCAACACAATTCCTTGTGTTACCATGAAGTGACTCTTCTCCCAACTTAAAACTAAATTGATCTCTTCACATCTCTGTAGGACTTGATGGAGGTGTTGTAGACATTGGTCAAAGCTATCCCCATAAACTGAAAAGTCATCCATGAAAATTTCCAAGAATTTATCAATCATGTCAGAAAAAATGGCATATATACACCTCTGAAAGGTGGCTGGGGCATTACACAGTCCAAAAGGCATCCTTCTGTAAGCAAAAGTGCCAAAAGGACAAGTAAAAGTAGTTTTCTCTTGATCCAAAGGGTGTATAGGGATCTGGTTGTACCCTGAGTACCCATCAAGAAAATAGTAGAAAGCCTTCCCAACCAACTTATCCAAAATTTGTTCAATAAAAGGGAGAGGGAAGTGGTCTTTTCTGGTCTTGGAATTGAGTTTTTGATAATCGATGCAAACTCTCCAGCCAGTGGTCTCCCTGGCTGGTCTCAACTCTTCAAACTCGCTTGTGATTACTGTTATGCCAGATTTCTTGGGTACAACCTGGATTGGTGCCACCCATTCAGAATCAGAGATCGGGTAACTTACCCCAGCATCCAGCAACTTAATAATTTCTTTCAGGACCACCTCCTGCATGTGAGGATTAAGTTTCCTCTGCATTTCCCTGGAGGGTGATGAGCCCTCCTCCAGATGAATCCTATGCATACAAATTGATGCATCAATTCCTCCAAGATCAGTAATGGTTCAGCCAATTGCTTTTTTGTGCTTCCTTAGAACAGTTAGCAATTTCTCCTCTTGCTCACTAGTTAGAGAAGAGGAGATAATCACAGGAAGTTTTTCTTCTTTCTCGAGGAAAGCATATTTTAATGTCTCTAGCAGCTTCTTGAGCTCCAGATCAGGGGCTTGTTATATAGATGGCAGGATTGGTGTATTATTGGTTGGAGGAAGGGGCAGCAATGTAGGTTTCCAATTGGAATGCTGCACTAAGCCCACAGAAGACCTCACTGGGGGTGTGTCTTCTGGCATTAAAGCTAGGCTTCCTTCCTCCACCATGCTCCAAACTTTAGTTAAATCAATGGCAATGTTGTTCCACTCCAGCAGAGTGGGCAATTCTTCTTCAACAATTTCTTCTAGTACATGTACTGCAAAGCATTCCTCATTATTCAGCTGGGGGTACCTTGCACTGTTGTACACATTAAGCTCAACTTTCATATGTCCGAAAGTGACTTCCATATTCTCAGACCTGCATTAAATGCATGCATTGACAGTAGCCAAAAATGGTCTACCCAGGATGACAGGTATCAGGGATGTACTCTTGTTACAGCCCATGTCTAAAACAAGGAAGTCTGCAGGGTAGAAGAACTTGTCTACCCCCACTACGAACATCCTCAACTACACCCATGGGTCTCCTCTCAGACCTATCAGCCACCAATAGAACAATGGGGGTGGGCTTAAGCTCCCCCAAACCTAACTACTGATATACACTCTATGGCAGCAGGTTAACACTGGCTCCAAGGTCTAAAAGGGCCCTTCCAATCGTGTGGTCACCAATAATACAGGGAATAGTGGGTATCCCTGGGTCTTGCAACTTCTCAGGTATTGTTATAGTTAATACAGAATTAACTGTATCAGTTGCAAAGACCTTTTTGGACAAATGGCCTCTGGCCTTCCTTTTCTGAGTACAGAGGTCTTTCAGAAACATTGCATAGGCTGGGACCTGTCTGATTGCATCAAGCAGAGGTAAATTTATTTTGACCTGCTTAAAGGTCTCCATCATTTTCTCAATCTATGCTTGACCCTTATCAGAAGGGGCAGGGCCACTCAAAGCTTGGGGAAATGGCAGCTGAGGTTCTGCTGGTTCCTCAGCTGCAAGCCTATGGCTGAACTTCTATTTTTTTCTTTTTTTTATTTTTATCTCCTGCTGAGGTTCAACTACAACCTCTTTATTTTTCCCTTGTTGAAGGGTAGCAGGCAGTTCTTGACTCTGTGCCCTAACAAAATTCGTATCACTTTCATTTGACACTTCCTTGGGAATGACCTCTCCCTGTTCTTTTCCCACCTGGTTGTCTACCAGCTTGCCAGACCTTAAGGCTGTAATGGCATTGGCCCCCTCAAAATTTGAGGAGCCTTCTCCGATGAAATACTGGCCTTTTGGGTTGGCTACTGGTTGGCTTGGCAACCTGCCCTCCTCTCTCTTAGCCTGAGCATTGGCTATTCGGCCAAGCTGTTCTTCTATTTTCTTAATGCTTCGACTGTGAGAAGTCATAGTCTAATTTAAGGGTCCAAGGCTTTGCAATTGGGCCAAAACCTGGTCCTCGAAAGAAGCACTTTAGGGCTGAGGTGGGAGAGCTGCCAATTGATTTTGTTGCTGGGGGTGCTGTTGTTGGAAACTCGATCTTTGGGCATAACCCTGGTTAAACTGTTGCTGTGGCCTTTGAGGTAAGGCCAACAACTGCTGGGACTGCATATAATTATCTTGCCTCCACCTCAAATTTAGGTGGTCTCTCCACTGGTAACCAGCATTTTGGTGCTGGTATCCATATGGTTGTTTATTGTAGCCACCAGACTGTTGCTGCCTAAAAGATTGGGCGACAGCAGCTTGTTCCATTACAAACTCAGGGTATTGCCTTGCAGATGGACATTCTTCTACTGTGTGCTGTGGAGATTGGCATATCAGACATGCCTCCATTACTTGGGCAGCCATTCTGGGCTGCACCACAGTCAAGAGTTTATCAAATCTTTCAATAAGATTGGCCATCTGCATTCTCAGGTCATCATTTCCCCTAACTTCATACATCTTTCCTTTAGAAGTTTCAGCCGCCCCCAGCCTAGGAGAGGGCTCTTGAACAGTTCTGGAGGAGGACATCTTCTGGAAAGCATTTTAACTTATGACTTCAAACAAGTCCCATGCCTCATCAGTTGTTTTATGTATGTATGTTCCACCACAAGAGGCATCTACCATGTCTTTGCTCTTCTCATCAATCCCATTGTAAAAGCTCTGGACAAGCTGCCAGTCAGGGATCTTGTGGTGGGGACATTGTTTGAGCATCTCCTTCAATCTATTCCAGCATTGGTTAAAATCCTCAGTTGGGGACTGGGCAAAAGAAAGTATACCCTTCCTCAACTGGCTGGTTTTGATTTCTGGGAAAAATTTAGACAGAAATCTTATCTGGAGGTCTTTCCAGGAAGTGATGCTGTTGTTTGGGAGAGTAGACAACCAGGTCATGGCTCTGTCCTTTAGGGAGAAAGGAAAAAGCCTTAACCTAGTGGCTTCTGATCCCAAACCAGCGATGGAAAATGTTGTGCACAAGGCCAAGAACTGGTCAATGTGCTTGTAAGGGTCTTCCTTGCTAAGCCAATGGAAAGAGAGAACCATTTGGATGATGGAAGTTTTGATCTCATAATTACCCTGAACATCTTGGAATTGAATGTTGAATGGAGAAGTGTAATCATCCGGAGCATTCAATTCCTTCAATGTTCTAGGTTGATCTTCACCCATAATTGATGTCTCTATTTCAATAGGGGGCTCAACTGTGGTGTGTCTGTGCCTTCTCGATCTTCTACCCCTTTCAATTTTAGGGTTAGCAAGCCCTAAAGTAGGACTGAGAGATCTCCTTCCTAACATGCACACACACCACCAGCAAGGGAAACAATGCGCAAGCACATTGCGCAACAGAAAATTACTACTATCCTAATCAACTGCTTATGGAATCTTCAAAAGAGAAATAAACTGAGGTTTTGAAAGTTAGAGAAGTGCAAACAGAGGTAGCTAAACTCTCACTGCAATTCCAGTCTCCTTCTCTGCTACGGTCCAGATCAGCAAGAAAAATCCCAAAAGTAAATCAGCAGTATCAATTATTCACAAGTACAGCTACCAAAGAATAAAGAATACAAATATTCTAGAGTCTACTACTAGATCAAAATCCCCGACAGCGGCGCCAAAAACTTGTTGGGATAGTTCTGGACAAGCTTGCTACAACCTTTATTGGAGGCAGTGATAAGAATGGGGTGAATAAAAATAAATGAAAGGTGGATTGAAAATGTCAGGGCAGCAAGCCTAAAATATACACAGTCCTGCAAGATACAGGGCCTGTTGTAGCAAGTTTTGATAAGTAAGAGTTTGTTCCACAGGGAAATTGATCATAAAACTCCAAAGGAGCCATCAGCAGTAGACTCTCCAGATCTGGCTACAGATCTGGCAAGCCAAAAAAAAGAAGGTGATTTAAGGTCACTTATTCCTACATTCTTTGGCAATCTAATGATTTAACTACAGAAAGGGTTGAGAAGGGTGGAATGTGAGAAAATAAATATAAAAGGGTGAGAAGTATGCTATTAGGTGCAGATCTGATGGGTTTCATGACTCAGATTCAGATCTGCTGCTATAGAAGTCATGTCCAATGGCTACATTATCACCACTGAGGAAGAAGAATCCAACTCATTTCTGTGCCATGATCCAATCCCTTTATGGCTATAACCTGTCCACTTAATGGTCACAGACTATCCAATTAGGGAATCACGGTCCAGAGATGGGTCAGAACGAGTTCATCATTGTAAGCACTACTTCATCCAGGCTACAAGCACAAGAATACATAGGGAGCCTCAACCTCTAAAGTGTTGTGTGTGGGGCTAGGCTTGTATGGGAGCATGTTAGCCCAGACACACAGAACCAGCAAGAGTTTGAGTATAGCCTTAGGCTTAGCTGTCCACTATTGTGTAAAGACTGCAGTGATCCAGTCACAAGCCTACAATCTCTACAACCAAACCAGATCTGCCATTTGATGGTGGGTCTATACAAATACAAGGGAGTTTATCTCTATACAATCTCTCACAGGGCTACAAGCACAAGTGTAGAGAAGAAGAATCTGTCTTGGCTCTGTGGATTGGCCTCACCCTAAGGCTATAACCTGTCCACTTAAATGGTCACAAACTATCCCAGAGGCTATCCTCCTCACAAAGGACCAAAATAGAACAAGAATACTGTTGTCACCACCATGTTTACAAGGCTACAAGCACAAGTTCCCATGGGGATTTCAGATCTAGTGGATCCTGTGGTGGGGCTAGGCTTGTATGGGAGCATGTTAGCCCAGACACACAGGTCACCTGGATCTAAATAGGTCTCTAAAAGCAGTCCTCCATTGATCTTAATACAACCTACCAATGGAGGATCTCAAGGTAGCAGCCTTATACAGAACAACTCATAAAAATTCTATAAAAGTAAAACACCCTATCATGAAACTCCATTAATCTACTCCAAATAGTCATACAAAGGCATAGCCAGCAAATGCTGGACTATGGAGAGAAGAAAACGTAAAAAGAAATCTATGTAAGCCTTACTAGAAGTCTACAGCTACTGCAGGAAGAAAATTAACAGAATTCTATTCTAAGAAAGAAGAAGCTCCCTAAGCCTAAACCAGGCTTAGGTTTATATAGCAGTCAGCTTGGCGGCGCATTAGGGTTAGGAAACCCTAATCTTAACGATGCCACGTGGCCTAATACTGTTCCTTGGATGCCTCGGGGCATGTGCACGAGAATTAAAGCATTGGAAAGTGTGCCCTAATTGCTAGTAGTTCCCAGAATGTCCTCTGTAGAAGTGAGGGAGAGTTAGAATTCAGAGCCTCGCCAGGTAGCACTGGTTTCCAGGACTATCGCGTGGTAGCACGGTCTTCGCCAGATTAGATCAACTTGAAATTCTAGCCGTCGCGGGATTATCTTAGTTGCAGCTGAAGCAGTCACGCGATAAAGCATTCGATTCTTACTGGATTGCTCTGGTCCTCGCGGGACTGCAATTTCCTTCTGAATGGCGCGGGAATTGCACCAGTAATTTGTCTCTTAATGAATCTTCATGATCTGAAGCTGTGCGAAGTTTTCAAGTTTGCATCCATGCTCGCGCTGTACCGTGAGCCAAAATACCTGGAGCTCTCTCTCCTCAGTTGATTTGAGTGAACTGCGCGAGGGTTGAGAGTTGCTTTCTTGAGCTACGCAAGACTGCGCGAGTAGTTATAATTGAGCTTCGCGAGATCTGCGCGAAGTATGATTCTGAAGCCCCTCTGTTACTCAACTGTGCAAGAACAGTGTGGGCAATTGGAAATGAAGTTTTGGGAGACTCGCGAGGATTGCGTGAGGCTTAATTTCTGAATCCTTTAAAGCTTGTGAAAGCTGCGCGAGATTCAATTCTTGTCTGGGTTCAGCTTTCATCCTTCTGAGGGACTTCTGGGGTAAAAGTGGGCTCCTTAATAGGGTTCAGGCCTTATTGCAGCTGCTATTTATTACCTACAGAAATAAGTTAACACACATTTATTAGATGGCTAAGGATCTAACAAAGGCTAAATTAAGGGGTGAAAAGTGGTACTTTTCATGTCTTAACAATTACATAGCCTAAATGGCATCCTCCTGTATGCAAAGGTCCCAAATGGGCAAGTGAATGTGGGTTTTTCTTGATCTTGGGGGTAGACAAGGATCTGATTATACCCTGAATATCCGTCAAGAAAATAATAATATGCTTTGCCTGCTAACTTGTCCAAGATTTGGTCTATAAAAGGCAGTGGGAAGTGGTCCTTGCTAGTTTTTTCATTTAGCTTTCTATAATCGTCTCTGGTTGGAATCATTTCTTCGATGCCTTCCACAACTGTGATGCCAAGTTTCTTGGGTACAACCTGGGTAGGTGCCTCCCATTGGGAATCCAAGGTAGGGTATATGATGCCAGCATCAAGGAGTTTGACTACCTCCCTCATCACAACTTCCTGCATGTGAGGGTTGAGTTTCCTCTGCATCTCTCGAGAAGGTTTGGCACCTTCCTCGAGATGAATCTTATGCATACACACAGTAGGATTAATCCCCCCTAAGTCTGTAATGGTCCATCCTATTGCCCTCCTATGCCTTTTTAGCACAACAAGTAGCTCTCTTTCCTGCTCAATGGTGAGGGAAGAAGAAATTATCACAGGTAATTTGTTGTTGTCTCGTAAAAAGGCATATTTCAAAGTTTTCGGGAGTTGCTTTAACTCCACCTCTGGGGGGCTGATGAGGGAGGGCAATAGGGGTGTCTTAGAGGGGGGTGGAAGAGGCAACAAAGCAGGCTTCCATGGATGGAACTTTGCTGGTTCTGCTCCGGAGGAGACAAGTTGAACATGCTCAGTTTCAGGGGTGAAAGTTGTTTCTACTTCTGGTTCCTTCCATACTGCCGCGAGCTCATTAGACCATTCCTTACCATGCAGTCGTAGATCCACATTTTCTTGCACTACCTCATCTATTATATCTAGATAAAAATAATCCTCATCAGGATGAGGTTGAGTGGCTGCATTGTATGCATTCAGTTTGACCTTCATGTTCCCGAATGACACCTCCATTATCCCGGACCTGCATTGAATACACGCATTAGATGTGGCCAAAAAGGGTCTGCCTAGGATCACAGGGATGGAAATGGCATTCCTGCCGGGTTCCATATCCAGCATCAAAAAATCAGCAGGAAAAATGAATTTGTTAACTCCAATCAAAACATCCTTGATTATCCCCACAGGTCTCCTTTCAGATCTATCAGCCAGTTGTAGAACAACATGTGTGGGCTTTAGTTTGCCTAAACCCAGCTTCTCATAGACTGAATATGGAAGCAAATTTACACTGGCTCCCAGACTTAATAGGGCTTTATCAATGGTATGATCCCCAATGATGCAAGGGATGGTGGGGAGTCCAGGGTCTTGAAGTTTAGGAGGAGTTGCAATGGACAGTACATGCTTGACTTTTTCTGCTGAAAAGACTTTCTTAGATAGGTGTATCCTGGATTGTCTTTTATGGGTGCATAGGTCTTTTAAGAATTTGGCATAGGCTGGGACTTGTTTAATGACATTAAGTAAAGGTAGATTGATCTTTACTTGTTTGAGAGTATCCATCATTTCCTCGATTTTTCCTTGCCCTTTATAAGAAGGGGAAGGTGCCTGTAGTGCCTTGGGAAATGGCAGGTGTGGGGTTGCTCCCTCACTTGCAGCTTTAGCCAATGGGGTCTCTATTTTTTTGAGTTTTTTCTTTTCGTGAGGATCTTTGTTATCCTCTTTATTCAAAGTTGATTGTTGTGTTATGGTAGAAATTACTTCCTTTGCTTCCACCAAGTGCCTCATAGGCTCACAGCCCACTTGGTTGTCAACTAACTTACCACTTCTCAAAGTTGTAATAGATTTAGGTTCCTCACAAGTGGAGGAAATTTCACCCACTATAAACTGTCTTCGTGGATTATCTTGTGGTTGGTTAAGTAACCTTCCTCCTTCTCTCCTAGTTAGAGCATCAAACAGCTTACCAAGTTGGTTCTCTATCTTTTTTATGCTCTGGTTGTGAGAATGCACAGTCTGGGTCAAGGTGTTCAAGTTCTGTAATGAAGATAGAACTTGTTCCTCAAAAGATGGTGTTCTCACAGCTGGAGTAGGTGTAGCTTGCTGCACAGGAGGAGCTACAGGTTGGGTCATAGTTTGCTGATATTGAGGTCTTGGGGCATAACCATCTTGATGCATGGGTCATTGCCGCTATTTATGGGTATCCATCTTGTCTCCACCTCAAACTGGGGTGGTTTCTCTATTGATACCCAGCAGCAGGCTGCTGTCCATAGGCTTGAGTTATAGCCACATGCTCTATTATGAACTCAGGAAATTGGGCAGCTAATGGGCATTCATCTAAGGCGTGAGCAGGGGACTGACATATAGCACATGCCTCCTCTATTCTAGCAGCCACAGGTGACTGCATTGCTCCCATCAGCCTATCAAACTTCAGAGTTAAGCTGTCCACTTTCCTTTCCAACTCACTTGGCACACTCACTTCATATATCTTTCCTCTTGAGGTGTTCTCTTTCACCAATTTAGGATGCTTTAGATCTCTTGCCAAGGTTTCCCTTTGCATAGAGTTCTCACTGATGATGTCAAAGAGCTCCCATGCCTCCTCAGCAGTTTTATGAAGATAAGTGCCTCCACAAGAGGCATCTATCATGTCCCTGCTCTTTGAATCAATTCCCAGGTAAAAGCTTTGAACCAGTTGCCATTCAGGGATTTGATGGTGGGGGCATTTCTTGAGGAGTTCTTTAAATCTCTCCCAGGACTGATGAAAGTCTTAAGTTGGATCTTGGGTGAAAGAGATGATATCCTTTCTCAACTGACTGGTCTTTGACATAGAAAAGAATTTGGCCAAAAACTGACATTGGAGATCACTCCAGGGCTGTATACTGTTAGGTGGAAGCAGAGATAGCTAGGTCCTGGCTCTGTCCTTTAATGAAAAAGGAAAGAGTCTCATCCTGGTGGCCTCCTCCCCCAAACCTGTGATGTTGAAGGTGGTGCACAATCCTAAGAATTCATCTATATGCTTATAGGGATCCTCCTTGGTCAGGCCATGAAATGAGGGCAACATTTGAATGATGGACGATTTAATCTCATAATTTTCTTGAGCAGTAGGGAACTGAATGCAGAAGGGGGAATTGTAGACCCCTGGTGCATTGAATTCCTTGAGAGTTCTAAGCTGCTGCTGCTCACCCATTTTGACAGATTCAATGTCAACAGCTATGGATGTAGTTGATCTAGTTCTGAGAAGTCTTTCAACCTCTGGATTTAGTGGAATAATCTCAGGTTGAAGAGTTCTCCTACCAAACATACAACTCCCACAACTGAAAGCAGAGTAAATCCGCACACAACAAATAGGAACACACAATTTATTAACTAATCTAAAAATCAACAGATCTGAAAATAAACAGGGGAGAAGAGATGCAAACAATAGAGCAGCCTTCAACACAGCTCTCCTCTCATTCTATACTCAGACCTGGTGAAATGGACACAAAGAATACTGAAAAACAGTAAAACTCACAAATGCAGTTAGTAAAATCAAACAAAAACTATAAATCTATGATCAAAACTTAGATCTATCAATTTCTAAACTGCCTCCCCGGCAGCGGCGCCAAAAACTCATTGTGGATTTCTAGTGTGCTGATTTAAGATGTAAAAATCAGGAGAAAATAGAGATGGATTCAGCACATCTGAGATATCCTAGACCTGCAAGATACAGGGTCCTTTGTAGCAAGCTTTAAAAGAATGGTGAGTAAGGGAATGTCCATAGGGAGGCTAGTTAGAGATATGATAAATCTCCAGATCTGTGAGAGATCTGACACCCTAGCTATCTATACTTTAGTTAAAAGACAGGGGAGAGTTTTGAAATGAGTGGTCACTTAAACTAAACTACAAATAGAATGTAGATTGTTTTGGATCGAATCTGGAGCCTCAGATCTTGCAGATGGAAGGTTTAAAGACTCAGAAAATGGAGAAGAACAGCTTGGAGATTGTCTTTAGTCTTCCAATAAGCTCAAATCCTAAATGTATGCTATAGTCCATTCAGAACTACGGATAGATAGAAAAATAACAGATTGAGTAAGCATTAAAATAACAATCCATTAATGAAAACTAAACTTATAATGAAGTGCCCTCCAGGCTGCAGCTGGTACACAACTGCTCATCCAAAATCCCAATGTCTACTAAGCCTATTACAAGACTGAAATAAAAATCTAAACCTAGCTGCTTAGAGGGGGATTATCCAGCAAATGTTGGGCTAAGAGAGAAGAAAAATAAGAAAAGGAGATGATCAAACCCTAACCCTAGCCTGCTAGAGCTCTCAGCCGACAGAGGATGAAGGAAAGATGAAAATAATAAACTCTAAGTATAGCTTATATACTCTGTCCATAAAGCTTTGACTCTGAAGAGATTAACCCTAATTTTTCTAGTAGACGTGCTACTGTTTCAACCCTTGGATGCCTGGAGATATGCACCTCGAAATCCATACCTCAAGAAGTGTGCCCTAGCCTTAGGAAATTCCCAAAAAGTCCTTCAGTTACTGAGAAGTGGAGAGCCCGAGCTTCGCGGGACTGACATCTGTATTAGTTCATTCCCGCAGTTGCAGAGCCTTCGCGAAGTAGCCTTACTGGTGAGAAGTGCTTACTCGCCCAGTCAATCTTTAGTTCATCGCGCAGTTCCTTTGCGCTGCCTTACTATTGCAGAGATGATCTGGAGCGCCAGGACTCTTCACACAGATAGAGCTTCAGAAGCTCTCTCTCTCTCGTTAAGTGCTCGCGCAATAAGGCACCGGCGCTCACGTAGAAACTGATTAGGCTCCAAAGTGCGCGAGAGAAATTCTGGGTGTCTCTCTCTTCTTTGGCTATGCGAGAACTCCACGAGGTGACAGATTGTTCTTTTTGCATATGAACTTGCTATGTTCTACGCGCAGTTGCTTTGGGGCTCGATCTTTGAGAGGACAAATTTTGAGAGTTTTAAACCGCCAGATCTTCATAATGTCTTTTCTATTCTTGTCATGACTGCACGACCGATCTGCGTGAGGGCAACTTTCACTGCATCTTTAGCTTCACGAGGGGGATCCTCAACTCTGCGAGATGATTCTTTTGATACTCTGATGCATTACACTTACTGCTATTGCAGCTTCCTCTATTCTCAGCTAACTTCTTTCATCTGCTAGGCATTTGGTCAATGATGACCAGCAATTGATTCACCATGGTGAGCACTACCAGGGTGTTCCATTAGACTTTGGCTCAGCTATCACCTTTACATGTATTCCCTCTCTTCTTTGGACCAATAAGCATGCATTTTGTATTAAGCTGCACAGATTATTGTTAACTACAAAACAAACTTAAAACATGATTATTAGTGAGCTTCAAGGCCCAGCAAAGGCTAGGTTAAGAGGTAAAAAGTGGTACTTTTCAGTGAATAACAATGCTCACACACTAAGACTCTAAATTCCCAGAATTCGTATTCACAAGTTCGTAATGCGGCGTGTACCTTTTCGCATGCGGTTTATAAGTCCAGCGTTGAAAGGGTTAGATACCAGCCTAATGTAAGCCCGGTTCCATAGTCACCCTTCTCGACATCCCCGCATCGATCGGAACCGATTGAAATCACTCTCTAGGTAGCGGTTAGCGCAAGAATCAACAGTTTGGTTTTCATGGAAATGCTAGAAGGAGACTAGATTCTATTCTTCCTTTCCCTCTCTCTTGTTTTCAATGAAATGCATGCTTATGCGTGTAAACTTAGTTTTATAGTCTAGGGTCTTATATTTGGTGTAAAAGCAGTACACCCAATGGTTGTGTACGAGCTAATCCTATGGCTCTCCACTAATAGGTCACAAACGGTTGGGCCAATAATGGTTTTAAGTGGGTCAGGCCCAGTTGCACCAAATTACTATTGAATCCAAGGGATTGTGTGGGAGTGTGTCCTATATACTGGAAGTTGTGTGCGGATCAAGGCATTGGCCTTGTGTTTCGTGGGATCTTAGATCAGATCTGATACCTGGTGTCATCTCTAGCGGAAGGTCAATACAAAATGTGTGTGTGTGTGGTGCGGAACCACCTATCGTCACGATTTAACTTGGGTGCACTCGGTTAGTGCTAACGATGTATGATACTCGATACCATGCCTTAGCAACCATTATCGAGTGTTAGCTTGGTGTGCCTAAACCAAAATTGTCAGGTTAGTACAATTTAGCATGAATAAAAACAGTCTTTCTCATAATAAAAGAGGAAATCGGCTCTATAGCTCATTGGTTATATGATTTTGAAACTATAATCTAAAATATATGTAGTTTAGATCAATCGTATAGTTTCAAACATTCTCCTGATACAGTGTTCTAGAGATGCTTTACTTTGAATTGTAACTATTTTTATTTTTATTTTTAAACTACTACTATGATGGGTTGCTAAGAATTTCGAATTTTCAAAAAAAAAAATTATAATTCTCATATAATGATTAACTTAAAAAAAACTCTAAAGAAAACTATACTAATATATTTTTCAAAATTGATACGTATATCCCCCCTTAAACTTAATTAGGATAATGTCCTCATTGTACAAAATAGGGGACATACAAAAAAATATTACCTTACTTTACTACTACTAGGTTAGTTATCGGGTTTATAATCTACAAAAAGAATAAAAAATCTTTCTCCCAAACTTAGGAGAAAAATACTGCTGATTTTATAAAAAAACTGTTAGTTGTTAGTAACACTGTTAGTAAAAAATAAAAATAGTAAAAAAAACTTTTTATATATATGAACTACTTACAGAAATATAGAAAGAAAACTAATTACATCAAAGAAATCTTAGAAAAAATCTAGATACACACTAAACTAAGATACTGGCAGCAACGTCCTAGAAGAATTCTTCAATGAAGATCGGTCCTCCGGCTTTGAACTACTTTTTAATCACAGTCTCTCATTCTTTCCTACCAAAAGAGTGTCCACTCTTTTGCAGGGTCGCTCCCCCAAGAGCTGCAAAACACTCCTCTCTACCCTTCTTTATCTTGCATCCCCAAAAAGGAGCAGCTCACATTCCCTCTTTGGAAGAAATGCAATGTCATACGGGGAGTGCTTCGAAGGGTGAGGAAGTAAACACATCTTCAGATAACCCGTCACCTATACTGCTCTCTTGCGAAAACTACATGAAGGGAATATAGCACAAGCAAAGGGAGAAGATAAGCAATGGAGAAGGGTGGTGAGGGACGGCTCAATCCACCATCATCATATGGGAGTTTGCATTCGGGTTGGGTTGTGATGGTGTAAAGGTTAAAAAGTGAGGGAAAATGAGTTCCTGGTATATGGTTTCGGATTTGGGTTAGGTTTAGGGTCAAGGGTAGTTTCAGTGGATGATTCAGCATCTCGAGTAAGTCGTTGGCGCTTCAGATCTTCTACTTTCTATTGTGTAGCCAGAAGCTCGGCCTTGTGTAACTCGAGGATTCTATCAAGTTGCTTACTGAAATCGCTCTGATTATGCTCTTCCGTCATGGGGTTAGAGGAAGAAGAAAGGTTGTGGGATGGTTTTAGTTAATGTATGGGTATAGATTTATAGGGAAGGGTATTGAACCGTCACTTTGAGTAAATGTCTATGTGTAGGTTCCTAGGCTAGGGTGGTTGGAAAGTGGTGAAATTGAATGCATTTTATATTCGTTTCCTATACAATTTAAAATGGGTTTCACTTTTAATGCTTCCGATAAGATTGATCACTAGGTTCTCCTGTTCCCCTGAATTGTCGTTTGCAATTCTGGATAACGATCACAAGAATCTAAGACTGGAAAATCGTACTCGCTACAATTGGACTCTAAACCTTCGAGAATTTGCAAATCCATGCAGTTCAAGTGATTAAAAATAAAGAAAAGAGTCTTTATGATTAGTAATATCTGATAAATTGTAGAAGGGTCATTTCAAAAGTACTTATGTACATCTGTTACACGTGTTTGCTACGGGTGAGTCGGTAACTCGACAAATTCAGGAGGAATTTAATGGCAATCAAGGGGAGTTGATGTCCCTCTCATAAAAATATTTTCTCTTGGGGTGCCAACTGGCCATGGGAAAGAATAGTTACTCTCTCTCGAGTTAATCAGAATGGTTAATTGCTCAACCTGAGTTTCTAATCGTGTAATGGATTCCAGGAGATTATTGATTAGCTGTGTTTGGATATGGCCATGTTGCAGCCAGCTTTCGGCTAATTGTGACAACACTTCCTCAATTTTAGTGTGGTCTTGGGTCTGTGTGGGGAAAAATATAGTAGAATGCTGAGGAATATTCTAAGTTAAGTTGCAGTTAAGTTCATAGGCTTCTCCTTGTTGAGATGTTGGGTGTGATTTACACCCACCAGAGATTGAATTTTTGTCTTTCATAGTTTTAATTTTGGGAGACAATTCATCATTGACTTTAATTTGTATAGTCCTCTTTGCTTAAGAGGTATACTCCTTGGAGTCTCAGATTCAATCTCACCCGATACTTGGCATTGCACTGGTTCCTTGTTAAAGTTGTCAAAGAATTCCCAAGCAACCTCAGCAGACAAGGTGTGGAACATCTCCCCACAGGCAACATCAATTATGTGCCAGTTTTGATCATTCAGACCTTCATAGAAAGTGAGGACTATTTTCCAACGGGGAACTGCATGATGAGGACATCCATCTAAAAGATCGTTGAGGCGTGTCCACCCCTCTTGAAGAGATTCATCCGGAGATTGTTTAAAAGTTCTAATTAGATACCGGATTTGATTCATTCCGTGTATTGGGAAGTATTTCCTGAGAAATCCTCGTTCCAAGTCCTCCCAATTGGCGAATGAATTATGAGGCAAAGAATGTATACACTATTTTGCTTCATCTCTAAGAGAATATGAAAACAGCTTTAAACAAAGAGATGCTTCTAGCAAATTTTGGATTCAGATAAGATTGCATACTTCTATGAATTGTCTTAAATATGAATGAGGATTTTCATCCCTTAGCCCACGGAATATCATAAGTGTTTGAAATATTTTGGGCGTAATTTTAAAAGTCTCATCACTGGTCATAGGGGTTAATTGTAAACATGTGGGAGGTGTAAGAGGTGTTAAAGTATAATATCCCCCCATCGTTTTAGTCATGTTCTGGCTATAGTGTGTCATACTGGTATAGACACTTATTGTATTAGGATTTGATTTTAATATTTTTTACTTTTTATTTGAGCAAGTAGGGAGAGATAAATCTGAGCTTCTAAATTTCTGAGGCCCGCAGAAGTGTTGAAAGTCTGATCCGTTACTCCGAATAAACCTGCAAAAGATTAAGAAGTGATCAAAGAAAAATAAAATTGTAACGAAACTTAAAAAGAGAAAGATAAATATTGACTTCTAAAAGAACAAAAATATTAGATAAAATAGAAATAAAGATAAACTACGCTTCCGCGATAGCGGCGCCAAAAACTTGGTCGATCTTGTTACGTATATTAAAATTATGTTAAACTCAAGTCTTAACCTATTGCAAGCACACAATGGAAATCATAGTACTAGCATTGGATCATTCCCACGAGGAAGTTTATTTATCTAATTACTTGTTATTTATATCTTCTATTTAAATCCTTATTTTAAAAACTTTTATTTATCTTTAAGATCTAATCTACTGGAGAAATATGAATAAAAGAATGATTTCTAAATCTAAAGTGCATAAAATAAATCTAAATCCTCCTTCTTTACTTTGAGGTTGTCAATCCCAATCTTCAACGATCAGATATTTATAAAAATAAATAATACCGTTACACCATTTCTCTAGTTTCTTAGCATTAGTCGTCAATCAAGTCTAAGATCCAATTAATGCAGATTTAATTTAATCAACAACTTCCTAAAATCTGGGCGTCAATCAAACCTTAGAAAATTGAAGATGAAAAAGTAAAAATCTTTACACTAATTTACAAATTCTAACCTGAGTCGTCAATTCAAATTAAAACTTGGAGATGTTTACAAAGCATGAAAATAAAGTAAAGTAAAATCTAAAGTAGAAAGCAAATAAATATATCTTTCACCCCTCAGCCGCAGTCGTCAATTACTTATGAGAAATTAGGATATCTATACTAATCTTCAGCACTCAATTGCAGTCGTCAATTACTCTTAAGAAACCTCTGATATCTAATCTACTTTAACTACTTTATATTACTGATTGGAAGAAAATCCAGCCTCAGTTGTCAATTGATGTTGAAATTCTTCGATCATTATTTATATACCAAGCTCTCTTATTTATAGATCATAAGGTATCTGTTTACAAAGACTTCTAATTCTAATAAAAGAAACTACTAAAAATAAAATATTCCTAATAAAACTCTAATTCCTAATTTTATATTTTCCTTGCTTAGACGGTAGATGTGCTTCTAGATTATTCTCCTTTATTTCAAAAACCGAGATTTTCTAACAACTTATCATCATCAATCTTCTCAGATCCGTGATTCACCAGACTTTTAATTTCATATATCTTCTAATTTTGTTCATGACGGTGTAATATGAATGTGATCAGCAGCAAGCACAATAGTAGGAAATAGGAGTGTTATCGGGTTGGTTTGGGTCGATTTTGAGGCAAAATCAAAATCGAACTGATAACTATCGGTTTCTATTTTATGAAACCGAAACCGAACCGATAAGGTTCAAAATCGAAACCGATACGATAGTTATCGGTTCAGTCGATTTTCGATTTCTAAACCTCAATTTTTAAATTATTCATTATTAGGAGGCCCTTGCCAATTCATAAGAGTCAGATTATTAAAGACTCTGTAGGTTGTTGCCTATATCGCTAATTCGCTATTAACCATCCAAAAGTAGGTGATTGATCAGATGGCTAAGAACATTTTCAAGAAATTAATGCACCTATCTGATAGTCCAGATCGATGGGCAGATGCACTGATTATTAGTACACACTGGTAGTTCTTGACGGCATGAATTCATACAGTATTACAATCCAATCATCCACAAGTAGGCCATCATTCGATAGAAGACAACCCGAAAGTTGAATATCAAACAACCCTAACCATATAATTGCATGTCAAATTTTAGACAGTTGATCATAAAATTTTCAATTATCCATTTAGCAATCCTCTGATCTGTGAAATGTCTAGTATTTTTCAAAGGCATGATATGGGTTGCCAACATGTATTATCCAGATCAATCAGATTCATGACACATGACTCTTCATAGTTATTTCATATTTTTCATTATATTACAACTTGTATATATATTCAGATTTTTTGCATAAAGAGAGAAAACAGAAATCAAAACAGAGAACCTAAATGATTTAAACATATTTTCCACAAACTAATTCAGAAGACAATGTATGAACAAGATCCATTTAAATATATATATATGCAGATAATAGAAAAATTATATCGAGATCTCAATAACTTCACAGAACCCCAATCTCAGGTATGCACCACTATCGGTTCTTATTGGTTCGATTTCGATTTTTTAACGTTAAAACCAAAACCAAACCGATAACTATTGATTTCTATTTTTCGAAACCGAAATCAAACCGATATGTCCCAAAATCGAAACCGAACCGAAATTCGGGTCGGTTTCAGTCGATTTGGTTGGTTCGGGTCGGTTTCTGCACAGCCCTAGTAGGAAAGCTTCCTTTCTGGGAAATCGTAAATCGTTGTTTTTCATTTTCTTCTCTTTCTTAGAAAATCGTAAATTACAATTTTCTATCTTTCATAGCTTCCTTATAATTGACGATTCTCTGGATTACAATTTTTCGTTTTTCTTCTTATGTTTTTTTTGCAGAATCGTAAATTACGATTTTCTGACTTTTAGTAGGCGGAAATCGTCTTTTTCGCTCAATCGTCTTTCTTATTTCTTTTTTAGTTTATTTTGAATAAATATTAACACTTTTACTCTATTTTGGTGATTATCTCTAATATCTGCACATCAATTACTTATTAATAGCAAATTATGGTTTAGCATCACTAAGTTAAGAGTGATAAAATAGTAAATTATGTGACTGATTAGTTATCAAATAATGCACACTCTAATAATACTAACTGTGTTAGAGAGAAGGAAGAGTCCGAAAGCTCGGAAGATAGAAAACCAAGGAACCTCTCTGCATTTCTTTTCGAATTTTGATGAAAAACGTAAAGATAGTTTCCGACTCTCCATATGTCATCCAAATAACGGAAATCTCACTAATTTATTTTCCGCACATGAGTTTTCCTTTATTTCCTTTTATTTTCCGCACATTAGGCCCTTAGAGTTAAATCTTGGAGACCCAAGACTAAACTTCATATAATGATTTAACTCCCACAAGTTCATTCTAGCCAAAAGGCTCAGACCAGTGCCCCGATTATGGAACGGGAAACGCTTGCACGCAATCAATCCGCCCGGCCAAGTTGGTTTCGACTTATGACGCTGTTACTTATTTTTTTATCAATAAAAGAAATTTTTTGAAAAAGAAGGAAATTAAAATAACACGAATTCAACTTTTAACTCCGATATTCGATGAAGAGCCATGGACGATACTTTATTGAAGCCGATAAAAGTCGGTGCTCGTTTACTTTATAAAAAATAGATAATCCCTATTGAGCTGTGGCACCAAGCCTCCAAGTGGCCTTAACTAAATCCAATGCTAGAGAGGATATGGCTAGAAAATAAATGACCTGTCCTTGCCTCCATATCCAAAGCGAATCAAACCCAACTTGATTCCATACCCTACATTGTTAATAAAATATGGTGTCATGAGATGGTTTCTCATACCCCCACATTGTTAATAAAGCTACAAATTACTTAACGGTATTATTATGCTGACCCCAAAGGATTGTTTTCTCACCCCACCTCTTCTAATCGATATGCATTGATTGCTTTTGATTCAAATGATAAAGACTGTTTTCTGTCCTCATCTTTGACACAATGGATCTATAGATCATAGGCATACCATCAGAACAGTCAACTTTTTATTACACGTGGCATCCAATCTCAAAAAGTGACCCTAAAATCATGTTTGAGTATTATCTCGATCATCTGATTCAAAGGCAATCAATGCGCACCAACTAGATGAGGTGGGGTGAGAAAGTGGTCTTTTGGGGTGAGTGTAACTGTACCCATTACTTAATTTGAGAAAGTTTGCCAAGAGACATTGAAGTAAAGGAAACAAGAGAAGAATCAAAATAAACTAAGGTTAAACTAAGCTAAATTAAGACTCACCTGAAGAATTGAAAATCAAAACGGAAACCTGACATGGATAGATGGAATGAAAAGGGGCTCAATATAATCGGTTATTGAGACCAAACCCCCATTTCCCAAAAGGGTGACCCATGATGGTCTTGGGTTCGAAAGAGGGTTCAAATGCGTGCGTAACATCTAATTACACGCGCTTTTGTATCCCTTTCTAGAGCTGGAGTTGCATGGGGAACATGACTGTCACCGAGACAACCCCCCCACTTGCACGATAGCAAGTGTAATCACGGATTATGCGAAAGTTTCTATTATAGAAGGGGGAATTGTACAACTGGAAAAAGTCAGAAAAAATTCACATTTCATTTATGAAATTGATTTTTTTTCAAAAACTAGCCATTTTTTTAAATTGGTGAATAATTTAGATTTTATTCATTATTTCAAAAATTTATGAATTATTCATGACTTTTATAAAAGGTCGGTGAATTTGGTTACACTGCTTGAAATAACAAGTTGATCGATCATAATGCGCCCAATAACAGTAATACAAGATTGTACATCCCTTGCCATCCAAAGTATGAAACCCAGACCCAATTTGAAGAGGGTTGAAACTTTTACATTTCTCCAAAACAATGTCAAACGCCTGACCAACTTTTTTTTCAATTACTTGTGTTTACATTTATATTATAAATGGGCAGTAAAATTTGCAACTATTACCTCATGGTCACAATGTTATCAAACTTTTGTTTGATCTCACCCTTGATCTAAATGATAGACGGTGAAAGATTGGGGGATGTGGATTCCCAATTTCATAATATATAATATAATAATTGGTTGATGGAGTTGACGGTGATTGGTGATTCAATCCTACGTTACTCATCAATAACAAGCTAAGAAATAATTGATGAATTTTCATCATATCATATTTATTGTATGGGGCGGACTATTTATTAGGGGCGGACTCTGTTGACCGCTTCTACATGGAGAGCGTCGTGACTGCAGTTTTACGCCATCTTTAATTAATCAAAATAATAATTGAGCCATAAATCAATTAATATCCTCCCCCCTTTTAGGCATTGGTTGGTGGGATACAATACGCAAGGGCACTTCGAGATTGTCTCTACTATATGAAATGCTAAAAATAGAAATAGTATAAATAGTATATGTCACGTTCCAAAATTTTATCTCGTTCCGAGGGCTTAGAATTTCGAGTTATGACTCACACGTATTTCAGATACATTAAGCAGGCATGCACATAATCAAAGTTCTCACGCAAATATGATTCCAAAAAATCGGTGAATCCAACAAATAAAAATAGAATATAAGGCAGTTATAAATAAAAAAATAAATAGTTGCAATAAAATTCAAGAAATATCTAATAATTAATGCAGAAATAAAGATCAGTAATAAATAAAAGTACGAGGCTATAAATAAACCATAACAGTACGAATCTAATCTCAGTATCGAAACTACAACTATCAATAGTCTGCACTCGGGTTAAAATCAGCACGAAAGTCCTCCTGATAACCTACTGTGTCGCCTTCCAAAGGCTCCTGGTACTCAACATCCATGTGTCAATGAAATTAGTACCAATAGGATCAGAATTGTCAGCGTCCACTCCGTCGATATAATCACTTGAAATAGATAAATATCACGAGGGCTAAAGTGTTAAATAATATGCAACTCAGCGGATAAACCAATAATCCACCTCATTCTACTCAGGTGCATTATGGGTGCATCACGTGAGTGATAATAATAGTATATCAAAACAATTGAAAAAAGAAAATAATAAATTTCCTCGTAAGGTAAGATTTGTATCATACCATAAATATAAGACCATGGTCTAGACACATTCATATCCTAACGTACCTCACCATATCTCCTGGTACTCAACATCCACGGGTCAATGAAATTAGTACCAATAAGATCAGAATTGTCAGCGTCCACTCCGTCGATATAATCACTTGAAATAGATAAATATCACGAGGGCTAAAGTGTTAAACAATATGCAACTCAGCGGATAAACCAATAATCCACCTCATTCTACTCAGGTGCATTATGGGTGCATCACGTGAGTGATAATAATAGTATATCAAAACAATTGTAAAAAAGAAATAATAAATTTCCTCGTAACGTAAGATTTGTATCATACCATAAATATAAGACCATGGTCTAGACACATTCATATCCTAACGTACTTCACCATATCTCATAACATAATATATCTTATTACTCACATATGCATATGTACATTATATGAGCATACCTATATACTCATAAATCCTACACGACCTGTGTCATAGTCGCTGCTCTATTTCTTACCACAATACCATAATGCTCTTCATAACTTACTCATACACCCCATTCAGCCTAATAGGGAGACATGATCAATCGTAACTCATAACATACTGTATACTATCTCCTAAAGACCCGTAGCCTACACAACGATATCTTATTATCATATTCATAACTTATCTTATCTTACATACTCATATCTTAATATATTCTTACAGCTTAATTCTAGAAGGAGTTATAATCGGATAACTTTACTAAACCATGCTTCCCAAGAAAAAGGTTCCGTAGTAATCTGAATGTACTTTTTGTGGCAGTCGATACTACCATAGAGGTGTTATATCCGTATATAGACGCTTATATTCTGAGTTTCATATAATCGTAAAAGAGATCTCACTACAACTAAGGCCTAAAAGTTGAACCTCATATCTTAATTCACATCTTATCCTATCATATTAAAACTCGGGATGATAGGGTCACCGTATATAAAGTTATACTGAATTCGTACTCACTCTACTCGTCATGATATCTCATACCACCATGAGCTATAAGGTATGTGAATACAATATATTTCTCACTTCGATATCATCTCAGCGAATCACCACGCTCAAGTGTAGACATGATCTTATACACTCGCGTACATATGACCTAACATGTCCATAACTCGTATAACATGATCAAGATAGAAACATAGAATTATCTTAATTATAGAATCGGTTTACATTCAGATTTCATTATGATTATATGTATATATATTCACATAACACAGTAATACAAATATATTAGGGTAGTTATTAGTGTCTGATTCGAAAACGTGAAGGTCGAAGTTCGATTTTTATGAGGACATCAAATTTCTTACTTTTCGTATTATCGAAGAGGTCGCGTTGAAGCGATAAAATTGATATATATATATATATATATATATATATATATATTACTATAATTAAATGCTCAAATTGAAAGTCATTGCAATTTAAAGTGAAGTACATCACGACCATCGAACCAAACATTTTTGTGATTAACAGGCATTAAAAGTTTTGATTGTGATAAGGTGAAATTTTATAAGTAAATAAAGTCATCTATTAGGATGAGAATTGATCAATCGATTTTAGAATCGATCGATCGAAATTATAACATATATATCATTTAATTTAGGTCAGAATCGATCGATAAAAAATTTACAATTGATCAATCGAGTTTAAGGCAAATAGGTAAATCGGTTCTGTTCAGAATTGATCGATCAATTGAACATAAGGAGTCAATTGATCAAATATGAAAAGAGAATATAAGTAAATAAATGGCCTCAATCCGAAACCGATCGACCAGCAATGACAGTTGATCAATTGAATATTTAAATAAAATTAAACACTGTCAATTCGATCCTTAATCGATCGATCGAAAATGAGGATCGATTGATCGAAAAAATATATATATATAAAAGAAAGAGGGTCATTCGGTTCTGCTCTGAATCAATTGATCGTAACATATATCGATCGACCGAAAAGATAATAAAATAGATAAGCAATTCAATCACTCCAGATTGATCGATCACAACTACACGGTTGATCGATCGGTCTCGAGTTTTAGGAAACAAATAAGGTTTCAAATAAAACCCAAAAAAATAAAAGAAAAGTGATTAAAGTAATATTAAATCTAGGGTTAGCCATCTATTCTTTCCTAAGTAATTTTATATAAAAAAAATAAATCTATAGGTTCGTTTTATTAGCATGTCAATACACGATTGAATGTATCCTACGCGACGGGTTCAGAGAAGAACAAAATGGATAGATGGGTCTCATCTCTTGAAGCATGATCGGTAAATCCACGACGATTAGGGTTGAATAGATTGACGTCTAACGTGATAGTTCGTTCAAGGTTTCTTCTTCTTCATCCTTGATCTTGATAGTGGAAATAGATCACGATGATTCTTGTGGAAGAACATATGAGAGTTTTTAGGGAAGAGATTAGAGAGTTTTAGGAAAGGTAGGTGGAGAAGAATAAATTATAACGCCTAGGGTTTCTTAAGAGAAGAAAAGAATAAGAGATGGCTAAGCTTTTCCAAAAGATTAGTATAAGAAAAGAAGAAAAAGGTTACATATTTAAATAGAGTTTTCTAAAATAGGGGAGGTTCCGGTGTAGAGCGCTAACACTGTGTATGGTGAAAAATATATCTAACACCAATAAATAAAGTTTAAGAAAATCCGAGTCGTTACATTGTCCCCCGTTAAGATATTTTCGCCCTAAAAATTTACATACCTGTGGTGATGAGCTCAAGGTACTTTTCCATAATCTCTGCTTTACGTTCCCAAGTGGCTTCCTTTGGTGAATGGTGTTGTCACTGTCCTTTGATGAAGCGTACGAATTTACCCTTGACGAGTCTCTCCTTTCGGTCTATGATGCAAATCGACTTCTCTATGATGGTCAGATCATAATTGACTTCAGTTGGCTCGATATCAAGGACGTGAGATGGATTCGATAGGTACTTGCATAACATAGACACATGAAACACATTATGTATACAAGTGAAGTGCGTCAGAAGTGAAATTCAGTAAGCCACCTCATCGATACGATCATTGATGATGAAAGGTCCCTCATATCTCAGACTTAGTTTTCCACACATTCCAAAACACATGATTCCTTTAGTTGGTGATACCTGGATGAAAAATAAATCACCAATCTCAAATTTTACCAAGCGTCTTCTACTGCTGACATAGGCTTTCTAACGGTCTTGAGCCTCTTTCAACTTCTGTCAAATGACTCTAACTTTTTTAGTTGTTGATTGTACGAGTTCCGGCTTAAGCATTTTCCTTTTGCTAATCTCGTCCCAATAAAGAGGTGTCCTACAACTTTGGCTATCAAGAGCTTCAAAAGGCGACATCTCGATACTTGCCTGAAAGGTATTGTTATAGGAAAACACGATCAATGGAAGGTGGTCATCCCAATTCCCTCGAAAATCTAACATGCAAGCTCGAATCATGTCTTCTACGATCTGATTAACTCTTTCGGTCTGCCTACCGGTTTCTTGATGAAAGGTTATACTGAACTCTAGTCTCGTACCCATTACTTCCTGAAATTTCTTCCAATGCTCAGTGGTGAACTTCGTGCCTCTATCCGAAACAATGCTCACAGGGACCCCATGGAGTTTGACTATTTCTTTCAAATATGTCTCAGCAAGTTTGTCCCCCTATCGGTATTTTTGAAAGGTAGAAAGTGCGCTGACTTATTCAATCTATCTGTGATAACTCATATGGCGTTGTGCTTCCTTGAAGTCCTTGGGAGTTGATCGCTACTTATATTGTTCTGATTAAGTCTTAACCTATTGCAAGCGCACAACAGAAATTGTAATGCTAGTATAGGATCATTCCCACAAAGAAGTAATTTATCTTTGTATTTAAAAAAAAATAATTATATTTATCTATAAGATTCTAAACGACTTGAGAAATATGAATAAAAAAATGATTTCTTAAACTAATTTGCAAGAAAATAAATCTAAATCTTCAAACTTCTGGATCCTAGTCCTCAATTAGTCTCCTTCTATTTTCTGATATTTATGAAATTAAAAGTACCGTTACACCATATTGCAGTCTTCTAGAATTTGAACGTCAATCAAATAACTAAAATCCTTCAACACATATTTAATCTAATCAACAATCAATTAGAATTTGGGCGTCAATCAAACTCTAGAAAATTGAAGATGGAAAATAAAAACTGTTACACTAATCTGCAAATCTCAACCTGAGTCGTCAATTCAAATCAAAACTTGGAGATAATTATAAAGCAATATATTGCAATAAAAAAAAATCTAAACTAGAAAGCAAATTAAAAATATATCTTTCACCCCTCAGCTGTAGGCCTCAATTGCTTCTGAGAAACTTAGGATATCTACACTAATCTTTCAACTCTCAATCCCAGTCGTCAATTGTGATCAAGGAACCTTGGATATCTTTTTTTGATCGGAAGAAAACTCAACCTCAGTTGTCAATTGATTTTGAGAATTCCTTCAATGTGTTTTCCTATGTGTTGAGCCCTCTTATTTATAAATCATAAGAGATCGATTTACAGTGATCTAATTCTAATAAAAGAAATAAAAGATTCCTAATATAACTCTAATTCCTAATTTTATCCTTCCTTGCTTAGGATAGTTGATGCGCCTCTGAAATTTCTCATTAATTTCAGCAATCGAGATCTTTAGGAGTCTTTCTTTATCAATCTTCTCAGATCCGTGATTTGCTAAACTTCTAATTCAAGAGTTCTTCAAAATTGGTTTATAGCAGTGTGGATTGTTTCACGTGATCAATAAAAATGAGAAGCTTTTATTTGTAAAATTTTAAATTACGATTTCTTTTATCTTTACAGCTTTTCTTTGGACGATTCTGCATAATGATCGAGTATCTTCTCTTTTGTATCGCATTTCACTTTGAACGTCTCTTTTGAAGAATCGTAAATTATGATTTCATACTTTTCTTTGGTTTCATTCAATCGTAAAATATGATTTCTTAGCTTTCAGCAACATCAAATCGTCTTTTATGCTCAATCATCATTCTTATTGCTTTATGAGTCTATTTTGACGAAAATTAACACTTTGAATCTATTTTATAGCTTTTCCTTAATATCTATACATCATTAGCTTGTTAGTAGCAAACTGAGATTTAGTAGCAGCACTATGTGAAGGGTGATAAAATGATATATTCCGTGACTGATCACACCCTCAAACTTACATTTGGCTATTCCCTAGCAAACAAGGAAATAAATACTAATCTAAAATTTAAATATCACTTTCGTAGGGAGCACGATTGCATTTAGTAGATGTAACAAGCCTTTAAACCCCTAGGTGATCCCTAGTGGAGAAGTTGTAGTCTCTTGAAAGTTTTCAGTGAAGTTACCTACAAACTCCAAAATATTTTTTTTGGATTTTTCTTTTTTAAAAATATTTTTCAAAACTAATCAAAAGTAAAAAAAATCTAAATTAATTCTGTACACTAGCTAGCTTAATCATCACATGGTTGTTATGATTTTTAAAAATATGATTTCGTCAACCATCACTTTCCATCCTAACAATTATCCTTGATCAGAACTCAACAATTTCAATCTTGTAAAACATGGAGTGTGTGCGTATCAGCGACCAGTTTATTCATTATAAATTTTTCTAAACTGCAGATTTAGAAAATATTTTCATTCAAACTCTCACTATTGACATACTTTTAAAAAGATATCAAAATTTTTGAGTTCTTTCAATGTGATATATATTTTCAGAAGAATTTATTCAAAGGACAATTGCAAAAAATTAAATCTTATGAAAAAAGAAAATTAATTCTATTCATATGATTCCCTGTACAATCCATAGTTTCTATTATTCACATCTCTACTAGGCTTATGCTTTTGCAAATCATAAATCAAAAAGGATTTTTTTTTTGGCTTGTAATAGAGCTTTGGGTTTAAAAGGTTCCACAGAATGGTAAAAAGGATTCAATATATTTTTTGAGAATTCGGCTCTTCTTTCACCTATCTTTTCTTCTTTTTTCTTTTCTACTTCAGTAAGTATTCAAAAAGTTGGATAATTTCTTCCCATTTACTAATTCTTATTTTTGTAAAATCTCATTTTAAGTCCCTTGATCTAGAGTTGTCTTTTTACGATTTTCATTTTCTTCGAAAGCTTTTTTCTTTAAAACCATTCTTTTCTTTCAAAAAATGTCTTTTCATAATTTTTCATCTCTTTTCCCATATTCTTTCATTTTATTTCTTTTCAGCTATACCCTTTTCTTGGCATATCCCTTATCTGTTGACTTTTACTCCTTTCACTCACTCTTTTTCCCTTCTTTTGTTCTAAATTCTCAGAAATAATAAAGGTTAGAGAAAGTTTTGGGCAGTACATATGTTTAAGGGTTTATTAGATTTCGGTACATAGAAATTCGGTTTAGGCTTCTAATATGGGTTCAAAGGATTAAATATTTTCTAGGATTTTGGCTTTTTGGCTCTGGTTAAATCAAAGATTACCTGTGATCATTTTTATAATTTACTAGCATAAATGCCTCATTGTTTTGATGTTTCTAATAGATAGTTCTAGACAAAAAAATAGGTTAGCATAATCATAAAATTATTTGATTCTAAATTCAACAATATGAGATCTTGCATAAAAACAGTAGAGAAGTTCAAGGAATTTTAATTGAATAGATAACAGTCTATCTCTCTCCAAAGAAAGGAAAAATTAGTCTCTAAAGCTCACTGGTTATATAATTTTGAAATTACAGTCTAAATATTGCAGTTCAATCAACTTATAGTTTCAAACATTCATTCTGATACAATGTTCAAAGAGCTAAAACATTAATTGTAACTGTTCTATTTTTTTTATTGTTAAACTTCTTCTACGATGGATCGTTAGGTTGTTTGAAGTCTTACTTTTGTCTATCATACTCACAATGTGATGTCTAAATAGTCAAAATTCTAAATTAAGAACTACTAAAAACTGAAATAGAAAGGAAAATTTCTTCTGCAAAAATACAAAAATAAAGTGTTATTAATCAAATTAAACTAATATACACACAAGTTGTATATCCCCCCCAAACTTAAACTACACAATGCCCTCATTGGCATAAAAATAGGGCATACTGTCAGAATTAACAAAAGGATCATACCTGTGAGGCTTGTGATGTTCTAAAAATTTTACTCACTTGGCGATGACGGATATGGTACAAGAGCTGAAGAAGAAGGTCCTAGTTCTGGTGCTAGTAAGGCTAGCAGTGAGGAGGAGGTGCTCAATAGGTCTTCCTTAGAGTCGGATACCACATCTGTATAGTAGTCTGGTGTGGGCTCCTCACATGGTTCTGGTTGTGCCTCAGCACCCTCTTTTTCTGCGATCAACTTATATTTCTCATTCAAAGCTTGCAACGCTTCTGCGACTTTTTTTTTTCTCTTTGACCTTAATTTGGAGTTGGCAAATGACATCAAACTTTTCTTTTATCTCATCTCACAATTTTTCAGATTCAGCTCTTTCTCTTGCTATTGTGACCTAGCTTTTATTCATGGTGGACTCAATACGCTTCTTCTGTTCTTCACAAATCTATTGTAGGGATTCTTTATCTTCTTCTAGTTTGAGTAGTTTCCCTCTTGTTACTGTTAGTTGATGGTTTCTCTTGTCAGACTATTGGCGATTTACATCGCCTTCCGTACAAGGCTTCATATGGTGCCATCCCAATGCTCGTCTGAAAACTGTTGTTATATGCAAACTCAATCAATGGTAGGTGTTGATCCCACGATCCTTGTAATTTCAACATACATGCCCTAAGCATGTCTTCAATGATCTGATTGACCCTCTCAGTCTGTCCGTCAGTTTATGGGTGGAACGGCGTACTAAAATCTAGTCTCATTCCCATTCCTTCTTGAAATTTCTTCCAAATCTTTGATGTATACAATGGGTCCCGGTCTGAAACGTTGCTACTCGAAATCCCATGCAAATGGATGATCTCTTTCATATACAGCTCTGCCAGTCTTCCTACCGTGTACATCGTGTGGTAAGGCAAGAAGTGTGCTAACTTGGTCAATCGATCGACCACCACCCAAATGGCATTGTACTTCTTTGCAGTTCGCGGTAGCCTGACTATGAAGTCCATGGAGATCGATTCTCACTTCTATTCCGGTATAGGTAGGGGTTGCAATAGACCTGCGGGGTGTCTATGATCAATCTTCACTTGTTGGCACGTCAAACACCGCGACACGTACTCTACCACGTCTTGCTTCAAACCTCCTCACCAGTAATTCTTTTTTAGATCTTGATACATTTTCGTGCTCCCCGGGTGGATAGCATAGCTTGACTTGTGGGATTCATCAAGAATCGTTCGTCTTAAATCGGCATTGCCCGAAATACAGAGACGACCCTTAAACAATAAGGAGCCATCCTCCTTGATTGAAAAGTCGGATCTGATGCCCTCAGTTACATCTTGACGTATCTTGGTTAGTACTGGGTCTTCTACCTGAAGTTCTCGTATAGGTTCGAATATCACCGGTTTCACTGATATGTTGGCCAAAAAGGCTCCTATAGCTTGTGACTTGATGTCTGCACCATATAGTGCTAGATCTTCCAACAGCTTCCACCGGTGTATACCCAAAATTAGACTAGCCAACTGAGCTGAACTCTTCCGACTCAAGGCATCGGCCACTACCTTAGCCTTGCTTGGATGGTACTGTATAAAACAGTCATAGTCCTTGAGGAACTCCATCCATCTGCGCTGCCTCATATTTAGTTTCTTCTGTGTAAACAGATATCTGAGGCTCTTATGGTCGGTGAAGATTTCAAACGTTTCTCCATATAAATAATGTCGCTATATCTTCAAGGAGAATATGACCGCTGTTAGTTCCAGATCATGCGTCGGATAGTTCTTCTCATGCTCTTTCAACTGTCTTCACCCATAAGCTATTACCTTTTTATGTTGATTGAGTAAGCAACCCAAACCGTTATACGAAGCATCACTGTAGACTGTGAATCCCCCACTGCCTGACGAACTGGCTAACACTGGAGTTGAGGTGAGTCTCTTCTTGAGTTCTTGAAAACTCTTCTCGCACGCTTCACTCCACTCCAATCTTGAATCCTTTCTTGTAAGTCCCGTAAGAGGTCCCGATATCTTTGAAAACCCCTCAACGAAACGTCAATAATAACCTGCTAGTCCAAGGAAACTTCGGACGTCTGTCACGGTCTTTGGTTGCTCCCAGTTCACTACTGCCTCGATCTTAACGGGATCTATTGTGACACCATGCTTTGAGACGACATGTCCTAAAAAGCTAACCTCTTCTAACCAGAATTCATATTTGCTGAGCTTGGCATAAAATTGGTGTTCACGCAAAGTTTGTAGAGCGACCCGTAATTGTTCTTCATGCTCCGTCCTCGATTTTGAGTAAATCAGGATGTCGTCAATAAACACGACAACGCAAGAGTCTAGGTGTGGTTTAAACACCCCGATTCATTAAGTCTATAAACGATGCTGGTGCATTTGTCAATCCGAACGGCATCACCAAAAATTCATAGTCTCCATACCATGTTCTGAATGCCGTTTTCTGAATGTCCTCGGCCTTGACTCTTAACTGATGGTATCTAGATCTTAGATCGATCTTGGAAAAGTACTTCGCTCTTTGCAACTGATTGAACAAGTCATCTATTCTTGGCAAAGGGTATCGATTCTTCACAGTGAGTTTGTTCAATTGTCAATAGTAAATGCACAGCCGCATCGACCCATCTTTCTTTTTCACAAACAAAACTGGTGCTCCCTATGGAGACACGCTTGGTCTTATGAACCCTTTATCCATGAGCTCTTGCAACTATTCTTTCAATTCTTTCAACTCAGCAGGAGCCAGCCTGTATGGTGCTTTTGAAATAGGCTCCGTTCCCGGTGCTAAGTCGATAGCGAATTCTACTTCTCTCTCTAGAGGTAATCCTGGCAATTCTTCTGGAAATGCGTCTTCGAATTCTCGCACTACTGCTATCTCAGAGATAACATTCTTTTCTTCTTTATCTCCCTTTAGAAATGCCAAATAACCGCTACACTCCTTTTTGATTAAACGTTCTGCTCTGACTGCAGAGATGAGTGGCACCTGTGTCGATCTCTCTCCTCAAAATCGAAACGATCTCCTCGTGTTAGGTCGAAAAATAACAACCTTGTTCTTGTAATCCACTGTTTCACAATGATGGGACAGCCAATCCATGCCAAGGATTATGTCGAATCCTTGCATGTCCAACAATATTAATTGTGCATCTAATTCGTAGACAACGTCATCCCGGGCGCTCACTACTACCGATTTGCAGACTAACTCTGTGTCCACAATTTTTCCCGTTGGGATAGACACTGATAATACAAAGTTCAGTGTCTCCGGAACAATCTTCATTTTCTTTGCAAATCTAGGGGTGATGAAGGAGTGGGTAGACCCTGGGTCTATCAACACGAGTGTGTCACATGCTACATAGCACCCTTTTTTATAGACTTGTAACGTACCTACAACACATACATATACATACATAGCACATACTTTATTTAGAATCGTCTAACGTACAAACACGAGTCTACACACTATTCTAATGAATGCACCTTCTCTATCTAAAATTGTATTAAATTAAAATTCTTTATTTAAAAGGAATCTCACCTTGAATGACGTCATGTACACTCCCTGCTTCTTGGGCGGTAACTGCGTAGGCTCTCCCTTGAACAACTGGCTTCCGTGATTGAATAGGTCGTGGCATTGAAGCTTGGGCCGTCTTCTCCTTAATTGCCTTAGGGCAATCTCTAATTGCGTGGCCTATCTTGCCACATTTAAAATAGCCTCGTATTCCTTGCCTGCAATCCGCCATTTTGTGGGACTTGCCACACTTGGCACAATTCTCTCTTGGTGTTGAAGAAGCAACTCTCAAAAAACCTTGTGTAACTATAGTTCCAGTGGAAATAGCAGGACCCTCATACCTCATCGATCTCCCTGATGCCAGCAATGGAAATCTTTGATGAGTAGTTTTTTTGCGACTCTCCCATGCCCTGTTTGGAACGGTTGGCTCTGATTCGGTGCTACGAACCTCGGCTTCTTATTCATTGATTCATAACTCCCAGTCCTGCTTTGATCTATGCTTCCTCTTCCCTGCTGTTCCCTCTGACGGTATCGGTTATTATTTTCTTCTTCGACCACTAATGCCTTACTCATGACCTCTCCATAGGTCTTCAGCTAAAATGGCACAACCCCTCCTCGAATGTCCGACCTTAAACCCTGTTGGAACCTCTTCGCTTTCATCACATCAGAAATTACGTAGTCTAGAGCAAAACAAGCCAACCTCATAAATTCTACTCCATACTCTCTCACGGTCATCTTTCCTTGCATTAGTTGTAAAAATTGAGTCTCCATCTGATTTCTCACAACCTCCGGAAAAATATTGTTTATTGAACTCTTCAACAAATTCATCCCAAGTCCAGGGCATATCTGGAGTTTCTTGAGCTCTAGTCCGCGAAATAGATTTCCACCAAGGCCCTGCTTCTCCATCTAGCATATACGCTGCCCAACGGACACTCTCGTCCTCTGTGCATGTTAGTACACTAAATACCTTCTCTATTTCACCCAGCCAATTTTCAGCTGCCATGGTGTCTGCCTACCCTGAAAAGCTAGGAGGTCTCATCCTCCTGAATTCGGTAAATGCTGAAGCCATTGGTAGTGTAGGTCCTACTGAGGGCGTAGGTGTCTGATGTGGTTCTGGGGCGGCATGTGCTGCCAAGGATGCTGCCTGTTGTGCCATGGCAGTTGCCATGGTTTCCATAGTATGCATCATCCTCTGACGCTCCTCTCTTTCTTCATTTCTTTCCCTCACTCTATCTTGTTCCCTCTGATCTCGATCCTGACGGTCTCGATCCTGATTTTCTATTTGATTTTGGTTCTCTCCTTGGCCACTGCCCTCGGGAACCTCCCTATTTCCCAATCGCACCCTGTTCGTAGGCGAGACGAACCCATTTCTACTGTGCAAATTCCTATCGTGACCACCCCTGGGTCGGCCTCTTCCTCTAGGAAACATAACGGTCTGCATGAGAAACCACGGTTTCGTTAGCAGAAGTCCCTATGTTCAGACCAACTGATTGTCAGAAACTAAAAGAAAGGCTTTGATACTAACTGTGACAGCTCAGATTTCGGCACCCTGAAACCCGTGCCATCTGCACGACCCTCAAGGCCGTGCCCTGTGATTCTTTACGAAGCATTCTTATCTACTCTAAACAAGCACTCATATATTTAAAATAAATAGGGTCTCTAAAGGCAGTTCTTGTCCCATGCCAACTCGTGGGCATAAGAACTTACCCAAACAGTTGGCAATAACAATTTATCCCGGACGGTTTGTCAAAAGAATAATGGTATTTAATTACATTCAAATAAAGAGGGTTGGCATACCAAGCCTTACCTAATACGCTCAACTCACTCTCAAAGTACGCAATGGGTCTCCTAGAAGAATTCCTCAGGAGGAGGCTCTGACTCTTCTGTGGGCACGTAATCTGAATCCCCTGGAACAACGTCTCCAGAAGTCTCCGCTGCCGCTAGTCCTGGACCTGCAACGTATAGTTTAAGGGGGGTGAGCTACATCCTAGCTCAATAGGGAAACACAATAAACATATAGATTAAGCTCTCACATGTATGTCAAAAATAGTTTAAAAGCATGATTTATCTGATAGAATTGCTGAAAGATAAATTGAAACACACGGAAGTAAAATGATGGATACACTGTTACTTTGCATGACTTTATTATTCTCATCTTACTATTATAGTAACGGATTCGGCCTAATCACTTAAATCTTAACTTAAGTAATCCCCGAGCAATATAGCATCGAGCCCCGATTGAATACCCACCATCGTCGTCTAAATAGACACTTGTTATGTGTTATATTTCAATACTACCCAGGCCCCTTTCTCTTAGGCGGCGGGGTCTATTCTCAATTTAAAATCCCTAAGATGTGCTAGGGTGTACGATTTGGCCGCTGTACCGGTTACGGATATCCTGTCGAGTCAGTCGTGGGTATCCCGCCACATCGGTGGGACATTCTAAATAAACCTTAAATAATAAAAATATAAAGTGTGCTCTACATATAGTTATTCACCGTGATTGTGCTAATTATATTACATTAAGCCTTCTCTTTCTTCTTTTGTTTTATCATTTTGCTTCATATGCATCCCTGGGATGCTACTGATTTAATGCGTCATTACGATGCCCAAAGTTACAATTCTATGTCTCCTGGGGACTTCATGACCTCCTTTTAGATTCATATACACACACATATTGGAAACACATTTAATATGACTATTCTCTTGAGTTGCTCTATATGATTGAAATACTCTACATACATGATGTTTGACGAATTAAAGAACATATTTCAAGATTTCCCTACCTCAAAGTAAATCCAAAGCAGCCCTCTCTCGTAGCAGTGATACGCAACGATCCCCACGTCAATCTACATTACATGCGTTAAAAACATGTTTAGAATGGTCACTAGGGCCTTTGGAGCACACAGCTCCCATGAACTGTGCTAAAATTTAAAAAAACCCGCGTAGTTCCTCGCGCGAGCGAGCAATATTCCTCGCTCGAGCGGTCACTTAGCCTCGCTCGAGCGAGCACTTAATCTCGCGCGAGCGAGTACCTTCCATTGCTCGAGCGGTTAAAATGAGCTACATAAAGCCTCGCTCGAGTGAGCTTCCCATATATTATAGGTCTCGCTCGAGCGAGCCCATAACGAAAATATACTCAGATTTATATTCTATCTTCGCTCGAGCGAGCCACGATAGATACAAGTGCTCAATCCATTCGAGAATATAATTCCTTCTTTTATCCAATGTCTTATTAGCATAAAATAACACAAAAAGACCTTTTTATAATTCCTCCCTTCATTATCTAATCACCATAAATACATTTAAATCATACCTCGATCGATGTATTTAATGTAAACTCGATCCAAGTTTCAACTAGATGAAAAGCTCTTCATGGTTCCTCATCTAGCCTTTCTCAAAATCTTCTACGGGCTTAAACCAATGAACCTAACCTTCTTTTATAATTTCCTCTCTTCTTTCTCTCTCTTTTCCTTTTTCTCTAGGCTAAAACTAGGTTACGTATAGGGCTCCTCTTTTCTTCCTTTTTACTTATATACTTATTAGTGAAAGTTAGTGTATTTCTCACATACACACATAGCGTATACATGTTATTTTTTTGTTTCCTTGTGAACCACACATACGCGTGCATGGTATAAGATGTGCATGGTTCTCAAAACTCTGTGGGGGACTTCAAGTACATACTGGGGGAGGAGTCAGAGCCTCCGCCTGAGGAGTTCTTCCAGCGGAGAGAGTGATTTTGATAGTGAGATTTTGAGTAGATATGGCTTGGTACGTCCAACCATTTTGTTGTGTAAATTCAGATACTTGTATTTAGTTTACCTTATTGTTTTGTGAACCATGTTTCGGTGATGGATGGCCATCACCGATGGTTCTTTTCGGTTCTTTTGCTCATGCATACTCGCATGGAATTAGAACTGTTATTTTGAGCGCTACTTTGATATTAGAACTAGAGATTTCTTTTGTTAGTATAAGTATGTGCTTTATTTCTGTTTTGTGTGTGAATGTGCCAAGTGTTTGATGCGTTCGGGGTTCGATCGTACTAGCTAGCCTGATGGCACGGGTTTTCGGGGTCAGAAATTCGGGCTGTCACAGTTGGAATCAAAGCCTAACTTTAGAACTTCTGAACTATCTTAGACATGTGTTATGTGTTGAGTTATTGTCAGAAAATAGGGACCATCTGCTAATGGGACTTTGGTTTCATGTTTGCAAAGATTATATCTAGTAGAGGTAGAGGACAACCACGAGGCGGTCGTAGGTGAAATTTAAGAAGTGGAGATGAGATCCCCACGAGTTCAAATAGAATTCCAATCGGTAATAGGGGGTTCTGAAAATGAGTGAACCGGAGTAAGAGAATTAGGAAAGAAGTCAAGAAAGAGAACAAGATCAAGAGGACAGACAACAGAAGGCTCAAGCCATTGAAGAGGTGGTGAATGCCATGGCTTAGCAGACTTCTTTGATGGCAGCAAACAATGCCAACAATCATCAACAATAGCCTCCAACACCACCTCCTGTACCACCTCAACCATCTGGATTGGTTGTGTTTAGGAGCTTGAAACCTCCTAGCTTTTATAGTCAGACAGATCCGTTAGAGGCGGAAAGTTAAATCAAATAGATAAACTAGTATTGAGGTTGACATGTACCGAGGAGGAAAAGGTGAGCTGGGCCTCATTCCAGTTAGAGGGAGACGCCGATCCTTGGTGGAAGCCGGTGTTGAGGAAAAGAGAACAAGAAAGGCCAGATGAGCCCTGGTTGTGGAGCGAGTTTGTTGAGATATTCAACAAGGAGTACATTCCGAGGCAGATTAGAGATCAAATTGCTGGAAGGTTTATGACCTTAGAACAAAGAGGAATGACTGTACGGGAATACGGTACGGAGTTCATTAGACTGTCAAGATTTGCACTGAAATATGTGGCCACGAAAAAGATGAAGGCCAACAAGAAGTTTGAGCCTGGGTTAAGACCAAACATCAGGGATAGAGTATCCATGTTCGAATTAGAAACTTATAAAGCGGTCATGGGAAGGCCATAGTGGCCAAGAGAGAGATATCAGAGATGTACCAAAGATGAGATCAACAGAGGGAAACAATTTGCTCATGTGCTCATTGTGTATGTTTCCCACGTCGGGGGTATGGAGCTTGAGCCACAGAACTATTCTTCAGCCTGTGTCCAGCCATATACTATTTTTTAAGCATATGGTACCATATTAGGGCAACGGGGTCTGAAATGAAAGACTATTATTTCAGTCTGCATTTCGACTGTATACTATTATTTCAGTATATAGTCTCCCTACGCCAGGATCTGGGCCACAGAGCTATTGTTTCAGCCTGTGTTCAGCTAGATGCTATTATTTTAGTGCATGGTTCCCACGTTGGGGGTATGGGGCCTGAGCCACATAACTATTATTTCAGCCTGTGTTCTTATGATCTAAATTTTATAACTAATACACCTAAAATATGTGTATGTGCTTAATATCGTATTGACCGCATGCCTTGACTTTTCAAAATGATTTATCTAAAAATACATGTTATAGTTTTTCAAGCACTTATATTTAATTCCGTCATTAATGGACACAAGTGAAATGATAGCCTACTAGTTAAAAGCTTTAAATTCTAGATAAGAGGTCTAGGGATCAAACCTTGCTATGTGTGTTCTAAACCTCTATTTTGGACTTTGAGATAAAAGCCTATACACTCTTCTTTATTGTGTTAGTTTAACACCGGATAATCAATAAAATATGATAAATAAGTGTCTTACAAAAAACCCTAAATTATAAGCTAATTTAGAGTTCTTCTTAAGAATAGAGCCGTCAAAGACCCTAGAGACCTTAGAGAAGAAATTCTAGATCTATCTTCCTAGAACCCTTCTTTTGAAAGTGCGGCGAGACGTTGACGTATATTCTCAAGCAGCCTTCGCCTCCTTCTAGAATCATCATCATTGTTGGGATCTTAATCTAATCGTGATGGTACGATCGATCTAGGTATGGAAAAATCATGTTTTTCATTGAACTTAAAATATTAGTTTTTAAATAAGTTTTATACAAATTAGTGTGTTTATTTCATAAATAATGATTGTATGATTAAATGAGATGCATGCTAGGGTTAGTGATTATTAATGTGGATTGTTTGGATTAAGAAGAAGATGGTTGAAATCTCACCATGTGATTTGATGTATTTTGATGTGTGCTCACAAAATTATGTCAATCGATTGACGATCGGATGTCAATCAATTGAGGACTAAATGATTTTATTATTGGAAAAATACACAGAATTATGTCAATCGATTGACGATTAGATATCAATCGATTGAGGATTAAATGATATTATTTTGAAAAAATACACAGAATTATGTCAATCGATTGATTCAGAGAAATCAATCGATTGATCTTGGAACAGATGTAGATAAACGATGTTTATTTAGAAAATGCATGGATGTGAGTCAATCGATTGATTCTGGGAAATCAATCAATTGAGCCTTGTGTATTATGATATGCACAAAATTATGTCAATCGATTGACGATTGGATGTCAATCGATTAGGCCTGAACCTGAAATCAATGGATGGTGTTGCGTAGCTAAGTTCTATATTCAAGTTCTTCTCACAACAGTGTCATTAAATGCCAATGTTTATGTACTATGATTGTATGATATGCACTATAATATTTATGCACTATGATTGTGTACACTTTAATATTTATGTACCATGATTAAAGGCACTTAAATACTTATGTATTATGATATCACTCTTATGTACTTTACATATTTCATGATGATCTATATAATGCACAATTAAGACACGTAAAATACGATGAAATGTCAAGCCATGATCAAAGAGCATTAGACTCAACATCTTGTACCCGATGGAGTCTAAGAAGGTATTAGACCCAACATTTGGTGCTTGATGACATCTAACTAAACACGATTAACGAGCATTAGACCTAACATCTTGTATATGATGGAGTCTTAGAAGGTATTGGACCCAACACCTTGTGTAAGATGGAGTCTAACTGAACAAGAGTATGATGAGTATGATTCAGCCCAACGTCTTGAGCGGGACGGAATTTGACATGCAACAAATGACATGATTCATTAGACCCAATGTTTTGAGCATGATGGAGTCTAACTAAACAAGTGATAAGCATGATTAAGACCCAACGTCTTGAACGGGACGGAGTCTGTGCATTAAATGACAAGAAAGATGAAATTAAAAGATATGATGCATTCATGTAATATTGATATATATGTTTATGTTCAGTTTATTTCAGTAAAGTGAGATTATACATGACACATGCACACATACATAAAATATATCAAAATATTTATATGGCTATGACTGATATTTTATGCTTCAATGGATTGCATGTATGGTCCATACAAGTGTAAACTTACACCCCTTGTTGATATGGGTGACCAGATGAGACAGGTGTCGCCAATGATAATGTATGGGTCTATGGCGATGAGACGGCACATGGTGCTCAAGAAACTGAACTGAATGGCGATGATGGCTTTGTGGCCTAATTAGCTATTTTCCTTTCTAGTTATTAGTGGTTTTAAATAAATGGGACATTGATCAGTTAGTATTTTATCAAAACTGTTTAAGCTTTAATCATGTTAGACTTGTTATTGGAATAAGAACATTATCATGGGTTTTATTTAGATTAATTAATGTTTTAAAGAAATTTTATCTTCCGCTGCTTAAGGTGCTTTTATCGCCGTATTATGTTTTTATGGTCCACGATATGAAGGTACGGTCTAAGATCTTACAATTAAGAGGTTGTGAGATCTCGGGTCGCTATAGTTCAGCCATATACTATTGTTTCAGTATATGGTCCTATATTAGGGTTATGAGGTCAAAGGTTTATCGAATAAATTTATATATTTCGAGAGGGCAAAATGGGGGTGTCTACAGGGTCGGGTTTTGCAGTTCGAAGGATCGATTTGCCTCCTCATTTGTGGATGTTAAATACAATCATCAAGTGTAATCTTTACCCTTTGCGCCATAACACTGAGAGGGTAGGGGAGGTGCAGCAGTCCCTATATTCCGCTTTTCGAAATCGGTGGTTCAGTGCCACCCAAATGGTTTTTGAAGGAATCAGATATATTAGAGGAAAGTTGATGAAAGGAGGGGTAAAGCCAAAGGATCGTCTTCCATACACTCGTCTTTTATCGAGAATGATCGAGGACTACTCTGACGCGAAAGAATATAAACTTTATGATGATGAATCGAAGGCAAATGATCACGTGAAATTCTATACATTTACGGATTGGAATCGGACTTACAACCAATTGAAAAAGCCTCTACCCCCTGGAGAACAAGTAGTACCACCCGCACATAATGACCCACAAGACCACGACCATGACGGGCAAGGGCAAGAGCAGGAACAACCCGTACCACCTGCACCAGAACAACCAGCAGCCGATGTCCCAGCTCAACAACAAGCTCAATTCCATGAGCCTCCACCATAGCAGCATACCTCAGCTACCCTTGGTGATGTTCTCGCTCGTATGACTCAACTTGAGGAGAGCAATCGCTTATTGCATCGTCGGATGGACTACCACGAGGGCATTTATACCCACTGGATGTCGTACCCTCAGGATTATATGACACGCCTCGCCGATATTCGGGCACAAGTACCGGACCCATGGTACTTTTCCCTGGGCGCGTCTACATTGGGCAGTGTTGTCAGAGATGATGTGGTGGCGGGGGAGGAGGCTGGACCTATGGATGTGCCACCAGGAGATGCAGTGGCTTGAGTCGAAGTTTGTGGAGTGTGTGTTATGCTTTAGGGCATGCTGGAATTATATTTTTTGTTGTTATCTTTTGGGAAAACTTTTTGTAATTAATACAGGTTGGGTTTACAGTTTTAAACTATTGTGGCATGGTTGCCACCCCTTTTGTCTTATCAGTAACTTTTTGGATGTGAAGGGAAAATGGTATTCCTTAGACATATATAATTGTGAATGAGTTTTCATGTGCATACTTTTAAATGATTTGGATAGATATGTGTGATGCCGTATGTGATGGTTTAGCATAAGCTGTGATTGGTTAGGTGCATGATCTAGCCTTGACCAGAACTTTTTTCGTATGAATTATAAATTGTTAAAACCTCGTTAACGGATTGGATTCTCTAACAAGGAAGACCTTGTATTTAATATATATCTGTGTGGACGTATGATTGACACTATTGAAACTCGATGAAGCCTACGGAACTTAGTCAATTTTTGGGGACAAAAATTTCTAAGGAGGGGAGAATGTAATGCCCCGAAAATTTCAACCTCTGAACCGTATGCCTCGATGTGCATGCCTGATAGGTTAGGTAACCGACCTTGAGAAGGTATTGAGTAGGTCAGGATGGGTCATGTGTTAAGTGAAGATAGGATTGACTAAAAGCTTTTGTGTGCACCCATGAATGAGTTTTGATATACCTAGTTGTGGTGTATGTGCCTTGCACCAAAACCAAAAACATAACAAATGAGAGTAAAAACCTAGAAGAGAATTTATTTCTCTTGTCTAAGGTTGTTGAGAGAGAGAGTAATGAGAGGAGAAGAGAGAGAAGGAAACTAAATTGAATACGTGTGTGTGCGTGAAGGATTGAGAAGTGTGTGTGATTATGGACTTTGGATCGTGAAGAAATCTGGAGCTTCGAGCTACGAAGCTAGTCGTGTATGAGAACGTGGGTTGAAAATTTGATAAATTTAGAAGGTAAGAATTTGTGTAAATTTTGTATTAATTATGTGTGTGAGCTTAATTAAGTATATGAGTGAAGAAATTAAGGAAGAAAAATGAAAAATTGGAAGGAAAGTGGGTTGAGAGATCCAAACCCAAGATGGGCAGGATCTGACAAAACCGATCGGTCAATTTGAGAACTGAATGAACGATTTTGTTGGGCTTTGGGAACAGAAATAGCTATGAATGAAATCGACCGGTCGAAGTCATTTCGATCGATCAATTTGGAAATTCGACCGGTCGAAAGTAGCACGACCGGTCGATTTGAGAAAAATAATGAGCATATAAAATGAGTTTCTGGGAAACCGACCAGCAGAATGGGAAACCGACCAGTCTATTTTGGAAACTGGCTGGTCGATTTGAAATCGACTGATTGGTATTCTTGTGAAGGTCTAGTTTCTGAAGGAAACCGACCAATCGATTTGGGAATCGACCGGTCAATTTTGACAGTTCTAGATTTTTCTTGTTTTTGACTAAGGACTTTGAAGCGATCTTGTCTCTTCTTATTTTACGTCATTTTGATGCTTTGTTTATAAATTCGTGTATGATAGGTGTGAGCTTGAGCCTTGGGCTTAAAAGAACCTTCTTGAGCTGTGGAAGTTAAGTGCGACTTCGTGTGAGGTAGGAAAAATTCTATAGCATGTACCTTGTTACGATAAGCATATGAATTATGATGTGGTCAGTGTGAGTGTGTGAAAGCTATGATACCTTGTCACTTCATTTACATGAGCTTTATACATTGTTTCAATAGTAATGAATGTGTGTGAGTGTGAATTCAACACGATTCGTATATGTGTGTGTGACACGTGTGTGTGAACCCCAACACTCTAAGTTCTAAAACTAATAATAAATTACCACAAATCACGGTGATAAACTATAAGTTAACCTTGCACCTCGATTTAAGGTTTGTGAGTGTGAATACCCAACCGACTCGGCGGGATAACTGTGATCGACACGGCGGGATATCCATGATCGGTATGACAGGATATCCGTACAACTTTGCGTGACGTGTGGACTGAGAATGGTCAATGTGAGTCAAGTGACCCTGGTAATGGAGTTCAGGGCTTGGCATTGTGAAATAGTTCATTGAACGAAGATAGTGGGTATTCCATCAGAATGTTGTGGCTTTCGATGCTATATATGCTCAGAAGATTAGTTAAGTTATCAATCTAAGTTTTCTTTTGTATGAGATAAAAAGCTCTTGAAGCCATGTGATACCTTAGAACTTTCGTATGTGAATCAATTCACTTTCATTTGAACGCCTTGCAAATTTGTCATTCAATTATTCAATTTCAGCCATGAAATATATGTGTACTGTGATAAAATGCATGTTATGGACATTTTCTCTATTGAGCTTGGATGAAGCTAACCTTTGACTATACGTCACAGGTTAGGTGAAGATACAGCTACTGAGGATACTGATTTGGGGGACTCCGAGTACATATCGGGGGAGGAGTCAGAGCCTCCGCCTGAGGAGTTCTTCCAGTGGAGAGAGTGATTTAGATAGTGAGATTTTGAGTAGATACGGCTTGGTACGTCCAGCCATTTTATTGTATAAATTCATATACTTGTATTTAGTTTACCTTATTATTTTGTGAATCATGTTTCGGTGATGGATGACCATCACTAGTGGTTCTTTTTCTCATGCGTACTCGCATGGAATTAGAACCGTTATTTTGAGTGCTACTTTGATATTAGAACTGGAGATTTCTTTTGTTAGTATAAGTATGTGCTTTATTTCCGCCTTGTGTGTGGATGTGCCAAGTGTTTGATGTGTTCGGAGTTCGGTCGTATGGACCGACCTGATGGCACCGATTTTTGGGGTCGAAAATTAGGGCTATCACAGGAGGAGATGTCTCTTGGTCCATTAATTCTATGAAGCCTATGTGTGGAGTGTCAAAAATATTTCCTGCTTCTGTGTTGTGAAATATAGGAATCTATTTGGCAGTGGATGGATTTACAGATGGAGCAACAGACTCGATTGTTGTAGGAATATGGCTAGGAGTAGCCATTTCAACAATTTGTTGTTCTGCTGGTACAAGGGTTTCTATTGCTGCTTCGACGATTGGACTCACAGGCTCTTCTTTGGCAATGGTTAGCTGTATATTTGCCTCTATTGAAGGGGGCATAGCAGGTCCTGTAGGTGAATCCAAAGCTGAGTCATATAGGCTAGCTTGATTTTCGACTATTTCTGATACAACTGGTTGTTCCAACTCAGTTGGCCTCTGATGAATTTTAGGGCCAATCTCTGATCTCTCTGGAGGCTGAGTAGAAGTACTCATATCCCCTATTGTACTTGCTTCTGCTGGGATTATAGTTTGTTCTATCAGTCCCTCGACAGATTCTTTCTGTACCTCAGGATCCTAGCTTAGGAGGGGCACTCTCTTTGGGTGTAGTGAGTGAGGATTTCTTTTTATTTTCAGCACTAAATCTCCTCCTATAAGTTGTTGCTGTGAGGCTATCCTCTGTTCTAGGAAGAGCCTATTCTTTGGGATCAATGCTATATCCCACATCCATCAACAAATTTGTAATTAACCCACCAAAGGGCAGACATAATTTCTTTGTTTGATATTTTTCTTGGTTCAATTTCTCTCTCACGGTGTTGATTACTTCTAGCAGGTAGGCTGGAACACTAAACTAGTAACGATTAGCCATAAGTTACAAGGCTCTTATGAAGAGTGTTCTTTGTTGTGTCCCATGACCGTTGGGTGGATGGTCTTGTGAATCAGGACATCCATGAAGTGAATTTGTAGACTCTGTGATTCTAAATATTTTCTCAAGAAAAAGGATCTATATTTTGGGGGTTTGCCTAATAGCTTCGTCGCCATTTGAACAAATTTCGGGAGAGTATGGGGTTGTTCTCTCAAAATATTGACTTCTGAATTGTTAGGGGACACTGCAGGTCTCTCCAAGGGTGCATTCATCACTCCATCTACCATTGCCTTTGTTATTGCAATTGGGAAATTGCCAACGGTTATTGACAAAATTGGTTATGAACCCTTGCTACTATTAACCATGTTTTTATAAAATAGTCTTACCAATCTTGGGTTGACTTGTGTTACTCTGGGCTCTAGGAAGTTTTGAAGCCTTGCATCTTTAAAATACTGGATTGCCCCTCCACTTATTTCACATTCTTCCCAAAAGGCAACATCCACTGCTATTTCAGCTCCCACAATATGGTGTTTCATTGATTTTGGGAGTCGTTCTGCTGTAATATCTGAGGACGCTGGTCATTTACCTTTCTCCATTTTTGTGCCCTTCCCACGGGTAGATACTGCTTCAATTTCTATACCTTTGTCGGGTTTTTCTACCCCTGACGCTTTGGTTTTCTTCTTGGGTTGGTTTGCTGCATTTGATTTTGCTTTGAGGGCAGCAGCCGGTGCAATATGGCTTATAAGTGAAGAGTGGTCTGAATTGTTACCTCCCTCTTCGTCTTCTTCCCTTTGTCATTTTCCAGCTGCCTTTATCATGCTGGAATTTCTTTTTTTTGCAAGATATAGAAGAATAGTGCTTAGTAAGTTGCAACTTGCATATAAAAATTCATAAACATTTGCTGAGACTCCATTTAAAAATGGAGATTGTTACCTTGCTCTCGGCTAATCACCAAACCCTAGTTTTAAAATGTCACCTAGAACTTAAATAGGATTCTCTTAATTGGCCAGGAAATGTAAGGGAAGTTTAAGAAAAATGGGTGGGTCTTGATCGAGGGATTTTTGAAAATAGAGGCGAAACGGGAGTAAAAATGGAGAGTTTGAAAATGGGATTGACGTATATTCTCTCGAATATGTAGGCCCTATTTCAGTGATGACCTGCTAAACCGGTCATCACACGTGTTTTAACCTAGAATCGTAGGTCGAATCTAGCTTTCGGCCTTATATGCGAACGTTCGTATCGGTTAAATCGTAATCGTTATGCTTCAACTCATAAACATTCTCAAACTTATGAGCAATCGTAAATCCATACGCTTGTTTGTAGAAGTATATAATAGAAATTATATTATAATCCATCATTTTTCAATGATTTGGCTCGTAATGTAATGCCTAAACTTAAAAGAAAAGGAACAATTTTACATAGTTTACAAAGGGTGCTATGGATGAGTCGGTAGCTCGATGATTCCTTTAGGATTTTAGTTTGGGTTGAGGGGAGCAGATGTTTCCCCAAGAACACTTGTCCTCTCGAATTATTAACTAGCTGCGTCGGCAACTGGCCATTCTGTATTTTTGCCACTTGTGAAGCTAGCTGGCCAATTTGGCTTTCTAGTTTTGTAATGGATTGTGTATGTGAGTGAAGTGTTTGAGAGAAATGAGCAAATTGGGATAGATCTTTAAAATGCTAATGCACTATTGCTGTAAATCCTTGAGGATTTGAACAACTGTGACATCAAGCGCATTATTCTGTGGGTCATATTATTGTGGCACAATCATCATGGGAGGTCTAGGATGGAAAACTTGATTTTGGGGGAGTCTGGGTTGGCAACAGTTGGTGCTAGCTGTGCTCCTCCCGTGAAACCATAATGAAATCTGGGGTGGTTCCTCCATAATGGGTTATAGGTATTCCCATAATCTCTCCTTTGGAATGCCATTACTTACTCTTTTTCCATTACCTCTTGGTGTGACGGTGTAACAGGATTCTCGGTATAGGTGAAACTCTGACAGTTTGAACAGGTTGCTAAGGGTCTTTCCAAAGCGCTTGATTTGACACCCGTTAATGTGGCAATTTGTTGTTCTAGTGTTGCACCTTCGCACTCATGTTGTCCTCCTTCTTTACTCTATCTTTAGTAACATTATAAAGACCACCCCTTGCAAGCGCTGTGTGGCGGATCACATCAGGATCAGATCTTAACAAGGCTTGTTTTTTCTTTGAATTATTGGCCAATTTTGAAACATGTTCTAAGACTGTTGGCCATTATGAGTCATAAAGGCTCCTCCGCTGATGGCATCGACTATGGACTGGTTAGTCTCAATCAACTCTTGATAGAAACTTTGCGCTATCTATCAATTCGGTACCTCGTGATGAGGACACTTTCGTAATAAATCTTTCATCCGTTCCCAACTCTCGTGAAATAGTTCTCCCAGTAATTGCCTGAAGTCTTGGTTTGCTTGGCGAATTTGGTTGGTTCTACCAATTGGGAAATACTAGCCCAAAAACATGGACTACAGTCCCTCTCATGTGGTAATACTTCTGGCAGGTAATAAAATTAACCATGCCTTCGCCCTATCTTTGAGAGAATAGGAGAGCAGATGTAGTTTCATGGCCTCTTTGTTAGCTGTTGATAATTGTAGCATTGTGCAAAGTTCTATGAAGTTCCTCAGATGTTTGTAGGAATCTTCTGGATCAAGCCCATGAAAGGTAGGTAAAGATTGGAGCGTGTTGAGCTTGATTTCATAATTTTGACATGTAGGCACCTTTGATATAACTATGCAAGAAGGCTCGATCAAAGCTATAGGGCTGAAGTGTGCTTAGATAGAAAGATTGTCAGCCATGATCCGGGATTCTCTTGCGGAAGATCGGTTTTATGCTAATGCGAGCAAGAGAGTTCTTTTGATTTTCGAATCATACTCAAAGAAATCTAAACATCGAGATCGAGTGTGATGCGAACACTAAAAAAAATTTGATATTTTTTTGTTCTTAGCTTTATTTTATTTTTATTTTAGAAAGCAGGGAGAGAAACAAATCTGAGCCTCTAGCTTCTCTGATCAAGGGAAGTCAAAACCTTGATTCGCTGGCTCCGAATAAACCTGCAAAAGCTTAAGAAGTGATGAAGAAAATAAAAAGAGAAAGATAAATACTTGTTTTCTAAAACTAATATAAAATAAAATTCGCTTCCCCGGCAATGGCGCCAAAAACTTGATCGCTACTTATATTGTTCTAATTAAGTCTTAACCTATTGCAAGCGCACAATGGAAATTGTAATGCTAGTATCGGATCGTTCCCACGAGGAAGTGATTTATCTTTGTATATTTAAAAAAGAAACCTATATTTAGCTTTAAGATTCTAAACTACTTGAGAAATATGAATAAAAGAATGGTTTCTTAAACTAATTTGCAAGAAAATAAATCTAAATCTTCAAACTTTTTTATCTTGGTCGTCAATTAGTCTCCTTCTCTTTTCAGATATTTATGAAATTAAAAGTACTGTTATATTGTATTGTAGTCTTATAGAATTTGGGCGTTAATTAAATAATTAAAATCCTTTAACACATATTTAATCTAATTAACAACCAACAAGAATTTGGGCGTCAATCAAACTCTAGAAAATTGAAGATGAAAAATAAAAATCGTTACACTAATCTGCAAATTAAAACCTGAGTCGTCAATTCAACTCAAAACTTGGAGATGTTTCCCAAGTGGCTTCCTTCGGTGAATGGTGTTGTCACTGTCCTTTGATGAAGTATACAAATTTACCATTGATGAGTCTCTCCTTTAGGTCTATAATCCAAACCGGCTTTCTTCTGATGGTCAGATCATCCCTGACTTCTGTTGGCTCGATATCAAGGGCATGAGATAGATTCGGTAGGTACTTGTGTAACATTGACACATGGAACACATTATGCATACAGGTGAAGTGTGTCGAAAGTGAAATTCAATAAGCCACCTCACCGATATGATCAGTGATGACGAAGGGTCCCACGTATCTCGGAGTTAGTTTTTCACACATTCCAAAATGCATGATTCCTTTACTCGGTGATACAGGGATGAAAACCAAATCACCAATCTCAAATTCTACCAAGCGTATTCTACTCCTGACATAGGCTTTCTAACAGTCCTAAGCCTCTTTCAACTTTTGTCGAATAACTTTAACCTTTTCAGTTATTGATTGTACGAGCTTCGAATCAAGCGTTTTCCTTTCGCCAACCTTCTCCCAACAAAGAGGTGTCCTACAACTTTGGCGATAAAGAGCTTCAAAAGGCGACATCTCGATGCTTGCCTGAAAGGTGTTGTTATAGAAAAACTCGATCAATGGAAGGTCGTCATCCCAATTCCCTCGAAAATCTAACACGCAAGCTCGAAGCATGTCTTCTACGATCTGATTAACTCTTTCGGTTTGCCTGCCGATTTCTTGATGGAAGGTTGTACTGAAATCTAGTCTCGTACCCATTACTTCCTAAAATTTCTTCCGATGCTCAGTGGTGAACTTCGTGTCTCTATCCGAAATAATACTCACAAGGACCCTATGGAGTTTGACTATTTCCTTCAGATATGTTTCAGCAAGTTTGTCCCCACTATCGGTATTTTTGAAAGATAGAAAGTGCGCTGACTTAGTCAATCTATGTGTGATAACCCATATAAGCGTTGTGCTTCCTTGAAGTCCTTGGGAGTTGATTGCTACTTATATTGTTCAATTAAGTCTTAACGTATTGCAAACGCACAACGGAAATTGTAATGCTAGTATAGGATCATTCCCATGAGGAAGTGATATATCCTTATATTTAAAAAAAAAAAACTTATATTTATTTTTAAGATTCTAAACTACTTGAGAAATATGAATAAAAGAATGGTTTCTTAAACTAATTTGCAAGAAAATAAATCTAAATATTAAAATTTCAAGATCCTGATCGTCAATTAGTTTCCTTCTGTTTTCAGATATTTACGAAATTAAAAGTACCATTATACCATATTGCAGTCTTCTAAAATTTGGGCGTCAGTCAAATAACTAAAATCCTTTAACACATATTTAATCTAATCAACAACCAACTAGAATTTGGGTGTCAATCAAACTCTAGAAAATTAAAGATGAAAAATAAAAATCGTTACACTAATCTGCAAATCTCAACCTGAGTCGTCAATTAATATCAAAACTTGGAGATGTTTACAAAGGAGTAAATTGCAATAAAAATAAATCTAAACTAGAAAGTAAAGTAAAAATATATCTTTCACCTCTCAGCCGCACGCATCAATTGCTTCTGAGAAACTAGGGATATCTATACTAATCTTCTAGCTCTTAATCCCAGTTGTCAATTGTGATCGAGGAACCTTGGATATCTAAACTACTCTAAACTATCTTTTTATTGGAAGAAAATTGAACCTCAGTTGTCAATTGATTATGAGAATTCCTTTGATGAGTTTTCCTATGCGTCGAACTCTCTTATTTATAGATCATAAGGGGTCAATTTATAGTGACTTAATTCTAATAAAAGAAATAAAAAATTCATAATATAACTCTAATTCCTAATTTTATCTTTCTTTGCTTCGGATAGTTGATGCGCCTCTGAAATTTCTCCTTAATTTCCGCAACCGAGATCTTTAGGAGTCTTTCTTCATCAATTTTCTCAAATCCATAATTTACCAAACTTCTAATTCAAGAGTTTTTCTAAATTGGTGCAAGACAGTGTGGATTGCTTCACGTGATCAGCAGCAATGAGAAGCTTTTATTTGTAAAATCGTAAATTATGATTTTTTTTCTCTTTATAATTGTTCTTTGGCCGATTCTTCATAACGATCTATCATTTTCTCTTTTGTATCGCATTTAACTTTGAACGTCTCTTATGAAGAATCGTAAATTATAATTTCATACTTTTCTTTGGTTTCGTTCAATCGTAAAATACGATTTTTAAGCTTTCAACAGCGCTGAATCATCTTTTACGCTCAATCATCATTCTTATTGCTTTATGAGTTTATTTTCATAAAGATTAACACTTTGACGCTATTTTACTATTTTTCCTTAATATCTGCACATTATTAGCTTGTTAGTAGCAAACTGGGGTTTAGCAACACTACGTGAAGGGTGATAAAATGGTATATTCAGTGACTGATTAGGAGTCCAACTATGAAATCTATAGAGATGTTCTCCCACTTCCACTCAGGAATCTGTAAACACTGCAAAAGACCAGCTTGCTTCTGTTGTTCAACTTTCACCTGTTGGTATACCAAACATTTGAAGACATATTCGGCAATCCCCCTCTTCATGTTCGGTCACCAGTAATAACTTCAAATATTTTGGTACATCTTCGTACTACCTGGGTGCACCGAATATCCAGATATATGTGCTTCCTCAAGAATCTCGTTCCTCAAAGTTGTAATATCAGAAATGCATAATCTCTCTCTGAATAAGAGGATCCCATCAATGCGCATGAAGTCCTATTTAGGGCCCTCGGCTAACTGTCGCAAAATCATTGAAACTTTGGGATCTAAGGGCTGGTCGATTCTCATACGGTCAATAAAGATAGGTTTAACCATTATACTAGCTAGATATACTCTTTCTCCAATTTGGTCAAGTCGCACATTCAACTGAGTAGTCTCATCGAGCAGGCTCCAAGGTTTGAGAGTGTAGTAGTTTTGAAGATTTTCGATTTAGAGCGTCAACAACTACGTTTGTCTTACCCAGATGATAATTAATCGAACAGTCATAGTCTTTCATATACACCATCCATCGTTTCTGCCTCAAGTTCAGATCTTTATGAGAAAATAAATATTTGAGGCTCTTTTGGTCTGTATGTATCTTGAAGGTCTCACCATATAGATAGTACTACCAGATCATAAGAGATGACTGCTGCATCAAGATCATGAATCAGATAGTTCTTCTCATGTGTTTTCAATTGTCTCAATCCATAGCCAATGGCTTTCTTACATTGCTCCAACAAACATCTATGTCTCTGGCACAAGGCATCTGTGTAAACTTCATAATCACCAAGACCAGAAGGTAAGGTGAGTATGGGAGTTGTCGTGAGCTTCTGCTTCAATAAACAAAAATTCTGCTCACACTGATTTCTCCACACGAACTTGCTGTTCTTATGGGTTAGCAAAGTGAGCGATAGTGCCAAATGAGAGAACCCTTCCACAAATTTACGATAATATCAGGCTAAATCGACAAAACTTCTCACTTCGGTGACATTCTTCGATACTTGCCAATTCACAACAGCTTCAATCTTCGATGGATCTACAGAAATCCCGACTACAGAATTATGTGAACCAAGAAAGCTACCATCTCAAGCCAAAATTCTCACTTGCTTAATTTTGCGTACAACCTGTGCATATGTAGAGTCTATAGCACAATACGAAGGTGGTCCTTATGAGCTTCTTTCGTGCGAGAATAAATAAGGACATCATTGATAAACACAATGATGAACTTGTCAAGAAACTCATTAAATACATGGTTCATTAAGTCCATAAATAAGGTAGGTGCATTCGTGAATCCAAAATGCATAACAAGGAACTCGTAGTGTCCATGCCTTGTCTCAAAAGCAGTCTTCGAAATATCTTCTACGCTGACTTTTAACGGATGATATCCAGACCTAAGATATAACTTTAAAAAATAAATGACACCTTGTAGCTGGTCAAATAGGTTATCGAAATAAGGAAAAGGGTATCGACTTTTCACGCTCACATTATTCAGCTTTCGATAGTCAATACAAAGTCTCATTTCAGCCATCTTTCTTCTTTACGAGTAAGATTGGTGCTCTCCATGATGACTCACTGCGGCGGATAAACACTTATCAGACAACTTTCATAATCGAATCTCTAACTCCTTCAGTTCTGCTGGTGTCATTAGGTACAAAATTTTCACAATCAACCGGGTACCAGGTGCGAGATCAATCTTGAACTCTGCTTTCCGATTAGGTGGAAGTCTGGGTAATTCTTCCGAAAAAGCATTGACGAACTCCCCAACAATGGGAATAATTGAGGGGTCCACTTCCTCATCATGGCCGTTGTCGAGTGTAGCAAGTAGGGTTGCTCCTCCCCTTTTAATATTATGAAAAATGAATGAATGGCTCGTAATCAATCGAAAGACGACTACTTTAGAAAAGTAATCTAATGAGCCGTGATAAGCTGCTAACCAATCCATACTGAGGATTATATCAAAGTCTTGGAATCCAAGCTCCACAAGATTTATGGGTAACTCATGTGTTCTAATTACTATAATCGTAGCTTTACAAACTTTAGATGCCACTATCATTTCTCCTGATGGCCTAAAAATTGAAAGCGTACTATTCAATGATACGGGCTTAGCTCCGATTTTAAAAATAAAATATGGTATAATCAAAGAGTAGGTTGATCGAGAGTCGATCAAAACCCAAGCATGACAAACACGTGAATCGATAGATCTAGAAACTTTCATATCTCCTGAATTATACAAGGGTTCACACAGAGACTAAGTTATACGCACACCATAGCATTTTTCATGAAAAAAAAAGTAATTAAAATATTATTAAAATTAGGATTAGCTATCTATTCTTTCCTAAGCAAATTTATATTAAAACAATAATTCTACGGGCTCATTTTATTAGCCCATCGATACGTGATCGAATGTATCCTACACAATATGATCTGAGAAGAACAAAATGGATTGATGAGTACCCACCTCTTGAAGAGCGATCGATAAATTCACGGAGATTAGGGTTGAATAGATCGACGTCTAACGCGATAGTTCGTCCAAGGTTTCTTCTTTTTCTTCCTCCTTGATCTTGACGGTAGAAATAGATCACGGTGGTTCTTGTGGAAGAACACACTGGAGTTTTTAAAGAAGAGATTAGGGAGTTTTAGAAACACTACAAAAAATAAAATTACTAGCGGCAGTTTTTTGCTATAAAAAACTGCCGCTATTAATAAAAAACTATTAAGACTATTAGCGGCAGTATTTTGTTAATAGCGGCAGTTTTTGGCTAATTCTAATAGTCTTATTTTTTGTAGTGAAAGGGTGGGTGGGAAAGAAGTTGTGACGGCTATGATTACTTAAGAGAAGAAAAGAATAAGAGATGACTAGAGTTTTTCAAAAGATTAATATAAGAAAAGAAGAAAAGGGTTACGTACTTAAATAGAGGTTTCTAAAATAGGGTAGGTTTCGGTGTGGAGCACACTACAAAATTAAAGTATTTCAGCGGCACTTGCTGCTAAGGAAGTTTTTGGTAGTGACAAGACTAATAGCGACAGTTTTTGGTAGCGAAAGGACTAATAGCAGCAATTTTTTGTTAAAAAATTTGCTGCTAATAATCTTATTTTTTGTAGTGGCACTAACACCGTGTATAGTGCAAAACACATCTAACACGAATAAATAAAGTTTAAGAAAATTTGGGTTGTTAGAATACAACTAATAGCCCATCATTTACATTCGCACGTGTCTCAGCTACAAAATTACACATATAAAAAGATATGATTTTTTTTACTCCATTAATAAGCTTCTTAAGGTTGTAGCTATAGGTCCTCACCCAATATTCATTAAAGCAAAATTAAGTTATAATTAAACATATTATACATGGGGAGCTTCAAATGATTTTGGTTTGAAAGGTCCACAGTATTATTATGCTTGCTTCTGCCAATTGTCTATCATCCCATTGATGCACTGTAATCATCATAAAAAAATTGCAAGGGACCACAATAGGATATATAAATCAGCCCGTTCAAATCCACCAATGAATACAATGTTTGCGCCAACTAACAGTTCAATATATGTTACTACTTAGATGATTTAAATTGCTCAAAAACATTTACTACATGGTCTAAAAATGCACTACAAAAATAAGGAGTTTCAGCGGCACTTGCTATTAAGACATTTTTTGATAGCGGCAGTTTTTGGTAGTGACAGGATTAATAGCGGACAAAAAACTGCCGCTAATAATCTTATTTTTTGTAGTGATGGGGTCGTCATTGCTCTCAGAAGCCATGACCGGCCCAGTTTTCAGAAATGTGGCACATGGTGTTTAGCAATCAATCTCAACAATTTGGTACTTGATTAATTAAACTAGTTGCTTAAAATGGTTCTTTAATCAATTTGAACTATCTAAATTTATCTTACTACTATATAAAAGCATGAATCTCTCTTATTTCTGTCAATTTTAGTGTTTTCATACTTTAGAAACAAAATACCCCTAAGCTACTCTATCTATCTTCATATTCTTCCTTGTGTATCCCTATATTTTATAACTTTCTATAACTAGACGCTAACATAAATAAATATAAAAAAATGCCTCATAATTTCATTGGGACTCCTTCCTTTTCAGGACTCTAAAGGATTATATTCATAGGGTAGCATTATTTGCACCCATTAAACCGGTGAGAAACACACGCATACAGTTGACTGCCTTGAATCAGATGATGGAGATCATTTTTCTTCCCACCCTTCCACATAATAGATCTTGATATCCTGGCGCCCCTATCAGACGATCAAATCGTGATTCGACATGGCACACTTCCCCAAAACTGATCATGATTGTGGGCGTACCTACCAGAACGTTACTTTTGGATGTGTGCCATGTGGAATCAACATTGACCGTCTAATAGGTACGCCATGATATCAAGATCTATTACGTGAAAAAATGGGATGAAAAATAATCTCCATCATCTGATTCAAAGCAATCAATGATTTTTTCTTGTGAAAGAAAGTGTGTTCTTCACAGAAAAAATGGGTGACACTATTTGCTGTCGTTTTTCATGTGAAAAACACATGCATTTCCACCATAAAAAATCGTTGATTGTCTTGAATCGGACGAAAAAGAACGTTTTTCATCCCAAATCTTGCTACAATAGATCTTGAGATCATGACTCACCTATCAGACAACCAGATATTGATTGCACGTGACACACATTTCTAAATGTGACACTTGAGAACCCTTTCCCATAGTACACCCATGATCACGGTCACTTTTCGAGATTTGTGCCTCATGAAATTAACATCTGACTGTCTAATAGATGCACCATATTTTCAGGATTTATTGTATAGAAGATTGATGAAAAATGACCTTCATTGTCTGACTTATATTCGTTTGATTTGTGGAGCCAATGTTAGAAAAATTTCTTATAATTTCTCTCACATTATTTGACTTATATGGTGCGCATTGCAAAACTCCATCTAAGTCATTTGATTTGAAGGTCATGATATATGTAAAGCTTCACCAGCAAAGATTATTTGATCAGCCAATCAAATAAATTTTTAAAACCCTCATCAACGATAGTATATAGGATCAAACATCTAGTTAAAGTGGGGAAACATCGGTCCATATCGGGTCATATTGGCCCATATGTATCTGATCTAAATCGGATATAATATCAAATATGTTCTTTGGGAAAAAATTTATTATTTTAAAATCATATATAAATTTAAAATTTTAAAATAAATATATATTTGAATACTATCTATAAAAGCATGAAAGCCACTATCAAGATTACGCCCCACGAATCTTTGAGAGCACCCGTGTTAATTCCCGTTGACTACTTTGAATTGGATGATGAGAAACTTTTTTTCCTTTTTTTCAATCCTTCACACACTTAACCTAGAGATCATATGCATACAATCAAGCCTCCAGACATTGATTTGACTTGACATGGATACCAAAAGTATCCTACTTTAATAAACTTTCCCTTGTTTGAATGTCTCCTAAAATATCTCTAGATAAAAATAGAATTTTATTTGGAAATAAATTTTTAGTTGTTTTTATCTTTTATTAAAAAAAACTTATGTAACAGTTCTCTCCAAAATAATGAACTAAATGAATCTTGTTCGAACTAGGAGTCTAGGACCAAATACCCACAAACATAGTAACATTATAGGTATAAGAATAAAATGACTCCATAAATATATGAAAAATAGTGGTAAATTTTGATAATTTTTTTTTCAAAAAGGAAAATTGTAAAAATTAAACAAATATTAATCATTATAAATGGGAAAAATGGGTTTACAACGTATTTTTTGAAAAAGTTGGGTCAAAAATATAATTATTTTTTATATTAATTATAGTGTTACTCAATCCTTTGGCATGTTTTATGAGCGACTTTATATGCACTTCTAACAGATTCCTTTCTTATCATGGGTTTAGGCGAGTTTGTCTACAGTCCTCCGGGGGGAAATACGAATCTGCAAAATTGCATCAACATCAATATCATGAAATACATACCAGACCATTTTTTTTCATTTCATCTTTTAAGATCAATCTCTAAAAGCTCGAACATATGAATCATTGAATTGGGTTCTACAGGCGTAATAACTTTTTAGGTAGACACCCTAGGAATCCACCTATCTTTCCACACTTTGATTGAGTTTCCACTGCCCCACCCTCCATATCAAGTCATTTTCAATTATATTTTTTACATATATGGTGCTCGCCTACGAGTAAGAGGCATTTCTACCAACCTTTGCATCAAGGAAATTCAGTATTGGAAAATATTGGGATTCAAAGATGCGGCTTGGGAGAGAAGTTGGATTAGAGAGAATCCTCAAACCTTGTTCAGCAAGCCTAGCTCCATTAAATGCAAATATATTTTAAAACTCATCTCACTATGCTCCTTAGGTTCACACATTTGACCCCAATTTTTTCAATGTATGCCTTTACCAAAGCTAGCTTAGTTAAATTCCTATAATTCCCCTTATCTTTTATATTTTGCATACAAAATATATGTCAACCTAACCTTCAAAGATTCATACTCGAAATTGATCCTAGGGGTCAAGTTCATGTGCTCGACCTGATTAAAAAATTGAGTCAAGCAATGAAATCAAATCATTCTGATAATATTTTGGTTGGTGTTATCGGCACATCACTTTCTATTACAGCCATCGCATTCAATGAATAAAAATTGTTGAAAATGAGTGGACATCCACGAACCAAAATGTGGTCAAACGATAAAAAATTCAATGCGCTATGATGTGTGAGTAGTACCTAAACTTTGGCTGAAATTTAAAACACAAAACAAAGGCAATATCTTGGAATCAGATGTCGGATAGCATATGATTTGAGGTTTGAATGCATAGGTTCATCCATACATTAGAATCCATAGACTTTTTATATTTTATAAATGTATTATTATTTTTATAATTTTATAGGGCAACATGTGTATTTTATATATATATAATGCATTTTGAACCAAACAAAGATTTGCCCTAGGCCCCAAAATTTTATGCAAAAAGTGGGGCTCCAAAGGTGTAACTAAGTTCAATAGTTCATAGCCCCTATTTTATGCGGTCAAAATCTCAGTGTTGGCCTTGCTCAAGCCCCAAATCAGGAAAAGTCAAGCAATACTAATGATTTCCAAATCTTGACTATGAGTGCCCATAGACAATGATCTTCCGCCAAAATGATTAGGGCTAGTTCACCTAACAAGTTTTGCAGATCGGACTTGCTACAACTTCCAGTTAAGCCTAAACCGAACTCAGAACCCTGATATATGTTCACAATAGAACATTATATATGCACACATTGTATTTTTAATAAGTTCTAGTCAGGTCTAAAAGTGGTTAACAGGTTGGGTCCAAACCTAAAAATGTAATTATGTTAAGTGTGGGCTGGCTGTAGCTTCAGGTCGAGTACAGGTTAGGTCCAAATTTGGATATTTTTAACAAGTTCAGTAGCGATTTAGGTCAAGGTTAACAAAGTCAAGGGAATTGGTTAACAAGCCAGGTTTAGGTTGACCCTAAAAGTATCCCGAACCCGACCCGTTTGCACTTTTAGAGAAATGATCAATCAAATCTAGGAAGCATCCTAAGTGATTGTATGCATTTTTTATAAAAATATATATATGCATCCTCGCCCAAAGGTTGGAATAGGGAAATCGACCAGAGATAGGGGGTGTCCATGGGTGAGGCTGCAGCACGAATCTGCCCCAAAATTGTTTGGGCTTAATGATAAACTTGAGCCTGCCTGTAACCGGAGCCAACCCGGCCAAAGTTTGTAGCCCGGCCAGGTTTGGGCCTAGATAAATATAATGGAGACTACCTTAAGCCCGGCTGGCACAATTACGGTTGAACCTAGAATTAAGTCAGCCTCTTTTGCTATATACGGAATACCCCACATCTTGCAGTCGGCGTTTTGGACTGTTTCCATAATTCATCCAATTACTTTAAGGGCACCATTATTCCAACCGAATATTTTCCTTCTCAATCCATTAACTGCTGGGATTCTGATAATGGAGATCATTTTTGCCCTCATTCCTCCACGAAATAGATCTTGAGATCATGGCCTTGCCATCGAAACGGTTAGATTTTTTATTTCACATGATACACATCTATAAAAGTGATCCAAGAATAATATTTGTTATATTGCCATGATCATGTTTAACTTTTCGGATGTGTAGCGTAGATGAAGATTTGGCCGTCTGATGGTAAGGCCGTAGTCTCACGAACCTTTATTTAAAAAATTGATGGTGAAAAATGATCACCATCATCTGATTCAAAGATGTCAACGGGTTAAGCATGTGAAAATCCCATTTGAAGCAGAAGAATCTTGGCTGTAAATACAGGTATCCTTTTTAGGTTGCCCAAAAACATATGTTTTAAAGAGAGAATCAGCGGCGAAGCTAACAGCCAAATATTAAATAATCGGCAGGCAGCCGGAGAAGTTTGACCAAACCCACCTTTTAGCTCTCCCCCTCCCCCCCCCCCCCCTCCTCTCTCTATAGAGTTCATCCCGCCTATCATTAAATCCATCCATATATCATGCCGAAGGTAGAACTAAAATCCAGGCCCTCTCTCTCATCACACCTATCATTAAATCCGTCCATATGATCATGCCAAAGTAGAATTAAAATCCAGTTTTCCAAATTCTCTTCAACTTGGAGTGACACCCATAGGCTGATTTGATGGAAAAAGCTGAAAAAGCTAAGAGCAAGTTGTTTTCATTTCTTCCTAAAACTGCCTCACTCTCCTTTAAAAATCCACCCCTTTTTAGCCCCAGCCGTGAAAAAAGGGTGGAGAATTCAAATAAATTCAAGTTAAATACTGGCAAAGCCTTTTCCGGTCCCATCATTTCGATAATTCCGGCGGAGGCACGGACAAAGTTGAGGACCGGCAGCTTCCATTCCCAAGAACCCACTTCTCCCAAAGTCTCTTGTATCGGTCAAGTGAAGCGCAAGAAGAAACGTTGCAAAGCAAAGCTGCTTCCATTGCCGCCGCCGCCAAGAGTCGAAAAGAAGCCCTCCTTCGCTATCCGTAATATCTTCAAGGGCGTAAAGGTGAGCCGGAGACCCAAAGAAAGCACAGGGAAGCTTGAAGCACTGCCACGAGCACCATCTCTTGGTCAGATCAAACGGTTCTCCAGCGGACGTGACGCGTTTGCTGATTTCGATTGGAAGTCTCAGTTTGGGGTGGTCGCGAAACATCGTGGTTATTTTTCTGATGAGGAGAGAGAAGAAAGTGACGATGAAGACGAGGTTGTGATCCCTTTCTCTGCTCCTATGAAAGGGGGGACTGGGCCACTAGCTTTGCAGCCAAGGAAGGAGATCAACCTTTGGAAGAGAAGAACCATGCCTCCTCCTATGCCTCTTAATTTGAAGTGATATATTTTCTCTCTTTGATCTTACCATGATGGGAATTGATCAGGAAGACAGTCAAAATTTTTGTAGATTCTTCTATATCTTCAGTATAAAAAGTTTCTGGATACCCATTATTCAAGTTTTTAATCCCTTATCAGAGCTGGATTATCTATTTGTTGTTGAATTTGTTTCCATTCTAATATTAGTTTTTTAAAGATTTTTGTTTTTCGTAAATAGAATAAAATTATAAGAGCAAAAATGAGAGATCACTTTTGACTGACCATAGCTAACGAACAAAGCAGAGACGTTAAGTTCGAGATTTAGGGATTTAGGAATAATTGCAGGATAGGGATTGTGAAGAAAAAGTTTTACGTCATTACACCGAAACAAAAACTTTCGACTGGTCAGACTCACCTGTTTTCATGACTCTCAAAATCCCTGAATGGGTTTTTTTTTTTTAAGAAGATAGGTTAAATGACTGTTATGCTTTCCTTTAAAACCCCTTCTCTTAATATTTTGCTCCCGGCCATCTGTATCCTAGAGAGGGATGAATGCCGCTCTGGCGATTGCTCCCATCCGCTTCGGCTGCTTCGGCGATTTCTCCAGTTGTGGCTGTTCTTATTGGTTTAAAAACCCTCTTTAAACGCGATGTCTGCCATATAAAGTGCCCTTTGATATATGACTTACTTTACTTGGTCCATACAATTGATACAAAAACGACTTCTAGTGCCTAGATGAAGAGAAAAGATCGCAGATCTCATGAGATTCTTCTTTATTGAGTCACTTTGTACAAGCCATCTTAGCCCATAAGCAAGAGAATTTTTGTAGTGTGTGTAATCTATAGAAACGTCTCCTCTCTTGGGATTTTTTAGAACTCTAAAATTTTAGGACATAGTTAAAAAGAAATCTTTTGAAAAATAAGCATGTGATTCTCAAGAAAAATCACCACTGCTAAATTATAGTGGTTTTCACAAACATAAAGAAAAATGAAAATGATTTATCTCCCAGATTTCGCCCTTCTAAAAATAGCAAGAAGATTACTAGCAAGATGACTGATAGCTCTTTTACTATACCAAAACTTATCATTTCGCAACTGTATAAGGGAATTGTAACAGGTGTAAGGGTATCGATCCTCAAGGAATAACTTGACTTTATATATCCGTTTATATGTCTTAGAAAACAAATTGGTCTTAGATTTTAAAACTAAATTGCTTAAAGGAAACTTTTTCAGTTAAAACTAAAATCTGGAAAGTAATGCAAAGCTGATTAGAAAACGAACACATCTAGGTTCCCTAATCCCAAATTTGTAATTCTAATTAATTATCTGTAATTATCTGAATTCCGTAATTATCTTAAGGCGACAGCGGCAACATAAGAAGAAGATAAGATTGGTTTAAGGCAATAACGACAACCTAAACCTCTCTAGCAGGAATCTTGTTAATGAAACTAACTAATATAACAATGACAACATGGTCGGGTGATGAAAGTCTAGTAATCTCAAACCTAAGACCACAACGGTAGCATAGAGATGAAAATTATAAAAATCTTGAAATCTTTTTAAAACTCATAGACAAGCTTTAAAACTTATATTTATTAACCAATTACACTACAAATTTAGAAAGATAAGAAATAACTAACTATTCATACTACTCTTTGATATGTCAGTTCCTAAACTTTAGAAAATTAGCTACTCATAACTTCTATTGATTCAAAAGAATTTACAGAAGACATAATAAAAAACTAAAACTAAAATCTAAAACTATTCTACTTCGATGGTTTACTCTAACGTACTGAGATTTTTCTCTCGCATGTAGGTCCTCTTATTTAAAGATGCATAAGAGTTCTAGTACACGTTAAAATAAAAAGACTAATTTCCAATTACAACTTTGAATTAATAGAACTTTATTGAAATTGAAAAATGTTATGACCTAGGTCTTTTTGACCCCGTTTAATAGTAATAGATGGATGAAGCACCAAGATCCGGTGCTTGAGCACACACTATATCATTGCTCATATAATATAAATTAAAAAATTTCTAATTAAGATCCGGGCTACACAAAAATAGTAACCAAATTTCCAAGAGTTGTGTTACCTTAAACAACTAAGGTAAGTTTTAATCCCAATATTCATGGGATTTCTTTTGGCAAGCAATTAAAATCCTAAAAGGACTCTTGCTCCTCTAGCAAGGATTAACCGTCCGTTTGGGACTCTTTCCCTAATTCTTTCTTTTCTTTATAAATATAAAACCTAGAGAGATTTAAAAATTTATACACCATTCTTCCTCTCAGTCGTCTCTCTCTCTATTTTCTTTTCTTCGCAAAAGCTCCTACAGTTCCATCTTCAACACCCTCTACGTCGGATTTCCATCACTATCGGGTTACATAGAGGAACTACCTAGCGGGTTTCAATATGAACAGTGACCCGTGCATCCTATTTTGAAGCTTAATCTTCCTCACCAAATCTAATCATAAAAAAAGAATTCTCGCAAAAAGGACTCGAGTAAATCGTCGCTCGAATCTGATCTCCATGAAACCAAAACGCCGCGAGAATCGATTTACGCTTTAATAGGTGGGTGCTTCTTAATACATCTTAAATTATTTAGTCTTTTTCTAAATAAATAAAGAAACCCTAAATTTAAACCTAAGAAAGATTAAAGAAGAAAGAGATCCCGGATAATAGTTGGAAATCTTGAACTATACCTGAAAAATCCAATCATAATTGGTCGAAATAGCCATTTAAAGATTCTGATTCAAATCGTGACCTTTATTCACTCAAATTGTTGCCTTGATCACTTTCGATTATCGTGATATTATTCACTCAAATCGCGATGTTGTTGATCGGCCATATAATATACCAATTTATTACCCTTAACTTAGTGATGCTAGGACTTAGTTTGCTACTAATAAATTAATAATGTGCAGATATTAAGAAAAATCAGTAAAGATAGCCAAAGTATTAATATTCATCAAAATAAACTCAAAAGAGCAGTAAAAGATGATTGAGCATAAAAAGATGATTCGCTTTATACTGAAAGCTAGAAAATCGTGAAAGATGACTGAGCGTTGTTACTAAAGAAGAAAAATAACAAATCGTAATTTACGATTCTTTAAGAAGACGTTCGAGACGCTGAAAAGATACAAAAGAAAAGCAAACAATTGTAATTCAGAGAATTGTCTAGGGAAAAAGTTATGAAAGATAGAAAATCGTGATTTACGATTTTCCAGAAAGAAAAGAAAAGTGACAATCGTAATTTATGATTGTGAAAGCTTTCCTACTGCTACTGCTGCTATGGATCACGTGAAGATCTACACCGCCATACATTAAAATAGAAGAAGTCTTGAATTAGAAATTTGGCATATTATGGATCTGAGAAGATTGATAAAGACAGACTCCAGAAAATCTCTACTACTGAATAAAAAGGAACAATCCAGAAATTCATCGAAACAAAGAAAACAAGGAAAAGATAAAATTAGAATTAGACTTATAATAGGAATCTTTTTATTTCTTTTATTAGAATTAGAACTTGGAAACCAACTCCTTATGATCTATAATAAAAGAGCCCGGTGTAGGAATAAAGCATCAAAGAAATTCTCAGCATTAATTGACGACTGAGGTTGGGTTTTCTTCTGATCAAATTTAGAGTAGATTTTTATTACTTTGTAGATTAGATATCTAAGGTTTCTCAAGAGCAATTGACAATTGCAATTGGGAGTTAAAGATTAGAGTAGATATCTATAGTTTCTCAGAAGCAATTGACGACTGTAATTGAGGGGTGAAAGATATAATTTTATTGCTTTCTAGTTTAGATTTATTTTATTGTAATTTCCTTATTTGTAAACATCTCCGAATTATAATTTGAATTGACGACTCAGGTTGAAGTTTGCAGATTAGTGTAACGATTTTTACTTTTTCATGTTTAATTTTCTAGAATTTGATTGACGCCCAAGTTTTAGGAGATTATTGATTAGATTAAATCTGTATTGATAGGATTTTAGTATTGATAGGATTTTAGTATTGATTGACGACCATTACTAAGAAACTTGATATATAGTGTAACGGTACTATTTAAATTTAAAAATATCCAATAGCTGAAGATTGTGATTGACGACCATAATCTGAAGGAGGATTAGGATTTATTTTCTGTAATTTAGATTAAGAAATAATTCTTTTATTCATATTTCTCTAGTAGTTTAGGAACTTAAAAGATAAATACAAGTTTTCAGAAAAATTAAGTTAATATAGAGAATCCTGTCTTTGTGGGAACAATCCTATAGTAGCTCTACAATTTCCATTGTGTGCTTACAATAGGTTAAAACTTAATTAAAGATACATAAAAGTAGCGCGAACAGTTGTTCATTCAAATCATTATACTGTGCAAGCAATCGTGACCCCTTTGTGCACAGTCACATTCAATCATGACCTCTTTTCGTAAAATCGTGATCCATGATTGGTTATGATAAGTCTAACTTGAAATTGGCATATCTTTTTATATAGTTGTTCGATTGATCAGCCATATAATTTACCATTCTATCACCCTTAACTTAATGATGCTAGATCCCAGTTTGCTACTAATGATATGATGATATGCAGATATTTAGAATAATAGGCAGAATAGAGCCAAAATGCTAATCTTTGCTAAAATAAACTCAAAAAGTAGTAAGATAGACGATCGCATGAAACTACAATCCAAATCGTAGTGCAACCACCAGTCTGAACGCCAATCATAACCTCGAGAGAACGAAATCGAGGAAGAAAAGAAGGAATCGTACTTATGATTCTATAGAAGAAGCTCAAGGGACTGGAGACATCGTACTGGATACAATCGATCAAAAGAGTCACGATTTTACTAAAGAGAAAAAGAAATTGTGTTTACGATTTTGTATTACAAAGCTCGTGCACTGCTGCTGATGATCACGTGAAGAGATGTAGCACCATGCAAGGAATATAAAGAAATCATAAAATAGAAGTCTTGCATCTTACAGATCTGAGAAGATTGGTGAAGAAGAATCATGAAGATTTCTGCTACTGAAATTAAGGAAAGAGTCTTGCGCGCATCTACTATTGAAAGCGAGGAAGATTAGGATTAGAAAGTTTAGCTTTATTAGGAAACTTTTGTTTTAGAAGTTTACTTTTATTATGACTCAAATAATGTAAACCGACCACTTATGAAACTATAAATAAAAGGGCTCGACACTCAGAATAAGCTATCCATGAAACTCTCAGCATCAATTGGTGACGGAGGTTGAGGTTCTGGAAGATCACCCTTTGAGTAGTTTTAGACTACAGTATCTTTAGTTTCTCAAGAGTAATTGGCACCTGTGATTGGGAGATGAAAGATCAATTTTATTTCTTTCTAATTTAGATTTATTTTTATTGCATTTTCCTGCTTTGTAAACATTTGGTAATTCTTGATTTTAATTGACGATTAAGATTGAGAATTTAAAAGATTAGTATAATGGTATTTTCTTTTTCATCTTCAAGTTTTTAGTTTTTGATTGACGTTCAAATTCTAGAAGGTTGCAGATTAGTATAAATCTATATTGAAAGAATTTCAGATTTGATTGACGCCTAAATTCTAAGAGACCTAGATATATAGTGTAACGATATTTTAATTTTGTAGATATCCAAGCACTAAAGGAGACTGATTGGTGACCAGGATCTGAAAGTTGGAGGATTTAGATTTATTTTTCTGTACTACAGTTTAATTAAGCCATTCTTTATTTTTTAAAGGCAAATAAAAGTTTTCCCAGATTTTGACCTTCCTTGTGGGAAGGATCCTATACTAGTGCTATAATTTTCATTGTGCGCTTTCAATAGGTTAAGACAGACCATACTCATAGAATTGTCAAAGTTTTTAACATATTATATATCAATTTTCATACGATCAATGATCCTGACATAGGTTGTTTAATTAAGATAAAAAAGTTACGAAGTACGTTATATAGACGTATGGAGTAATAGTAAGACTTTTGATACGTTACGTATGATAAGTTGATAAGACAGATAAGAAAAGAAATAAGAAATAGAAGTATCATGCATATTATATTCCATGTTATTCTTTTCAGTTTTGATATGATACATTATGAGGTTTTGGATTTTTTGACATCATGTTGTAATGCTTAGCTTATTTCAAAATACACTGCAACTCATGCGATTGCACACACGATCACCTGAGTAAGTTGCGGTGGATCGATTATGCAACCCATTGGGTTTACGCGATTGAGTAAACTCACCCCTCTCCCAAATCTAACAGTTTCAGGTGAAAGCTCTGGTCATCCTGCTTATGATGACGTAAAGGCAGCTTCACCGAAGGTAACTTATGTAGACGAGGATGTCGGCTACTACCCGGATGAGAGTGTAGATCCGACAGACTTTTATGAGTCTTGAGAGTTCCTTAGTTTTAAACTTTTTATTTTATTTTCTTGTGAGACATTTTATTTCCTATTGGTAGTTTAGTACTTCTTATAAGTTTACGCTTGGGATAGTTTTATCCTATGTGAAACTTGATTTACTTTATGTCTTAGATGCATGGTTAGGATTTACCTCATTATGTCACTTATGTGTTACACAGTTATTTATGAGTCATTTATCATTAAATGCTATATTGAAATGCCTCGATTCATATGTTAAGTCGATTTATGAGTTATGTGTATATCCACTTATCGCTAGCGTGCAATATCATAACACAGAATTCTAGAACTTTGATCGGATAAGGATTTTGAGTTGTGATAAAAACTTCCTAAATATATCTTCTTGTTTTAGAACTCTGTCTCTGGCATCACCACGTGAGGTCCTCGCTTCTTTCTTCTTTTAGAACATGATGGCATTATGGCGTCCATGATCGGTCATTACTTTGCTTTCTCATGATCAATCATGAGCTTTCTCCTTGGAATCGTGGTTACGATTGCATTGATTTTCTTCTCTGGAATGAACGCTTTCTCAATTATGGTCGATTGTAACTCATCTTTGTGTCATCGTGGTTTACTTCTCGATCTATCGTCGAATACTTTTGCCAAGTCACGATTGATCGTGACTTCATTTTCGTGCAATCGTGTTTGTTGGTACGCACCTTTTCTAGGTCCCTTTTAAATCCCGAAATAAGTGGCCCAATTCGGTTCGAGTGGACTCTGACAGAAGGCGATAGAATAATAAATTAAAAAATATTAAATGCTGAAAGGAAAAGAGGTGAATTCTAAATGGAGATACCTGGGTTGATGCGATCGCCAGCTACAGATATTTATCGGCGCTGTAACACATCACTGATCACACTCTGCGAGATGCGGGTTGAATCCTTTACTGAACGTCGGCTGGCCAACTTCAGCAGCTACGAGTTGCCTACTGTCTATCTAGTTGGTTTCCTAATCCTACTGGGATCTATCTAAAAAGGAGGGTGGTGGCCCACTATGCTTGGGAGGATCGGCCCCATTCCCAGGTACCCTCCATAAGCTCCTTTGGGTAAATCGGCGAGGCTAAGGCTATTTTAAAAAGGGGGTAGAGACCTAATTGGCTCTAGGGGGGATTTCAGCAGGGGTTTTCTAAGGGGTGAATCTAAGGCTAAAGGGAGCTTTCTCTTTCAGTACTCCTTCGAGAGTCAAGGCTGGTGAGTCAGCTCAACCAGCTTGACTACCCTGAGGGTTCTAGAGAAGAGTTTGCACCCGGTATGCAACTCAACCCCTTTCTTTGAAAACCTTAGAGAGAACCTCGAATTTTTAGAAAGCACAAGCTTGAGAGAGGAGATTCATAGAAAATTGATGTGTTTGGGCATAGAGTAGGGTCCTTTTATTAGTATACGGATAATTGCACGCATGGGGATATGGATGCAATTTGCTAGTTAAGCACCTGAGAACTAACACTCAATTCAATTACGCACATAGTCTCATGCGCGTAACTGCTCGAAAGTCAGTCACCGGCTGAGGAATGACCGACTAACTGGTCTAGCCGAGAATTAGAGTTCTATTCCAACTGGGCTAATTACGCGCATGAAGTCATATAGGTAATCAAATTGCGCGCATGGAGTCATGTGCATAATTCAAAACTTCGGGCGGTTTTGTCCTGGTCCAACTTGGACTAATTGCACCCAAAGGGTCATGCGCGTAATCAAATTACACGCAAGCTGACCCGTGCATAATTCGAGGCTGATTGTGCGCAAGCGGACATGCACACAATCGAATTATTCAAGTAATTCAGGGTTAAGTATAGACATACATTTTAGGTTAAGAATAGACAGACAAGTAGGCAGGTCAGGACAGACAGGCATATATATTTACATGTAATATCATTTAAGTAAATGTCATAACTCTTTTCTTTATATGTAAATAACGAAATACCCCCCATTTGAGTTCAATAAAAATAGTCTCGGATAAAAAATCTCAAAGAATAAAAAGTCAACTTTCCAGTTCAAGAATAAAATTCGATTTTTTGCAATTTGATTAAATTTTTAACTTTCAAATGGCAAGCCTTTTTGTGAAACTTTAAAGCCCATAAATTCTATCATATCAAAGTATTGCTAAAATATCAAAGTTCGATAAAAAAAGTTCACATCTGGGCTTCTAAATGGGGAATATATTGTCAAGGTTCTGGCACGACCTGTGACTGTCAGTCAACAATGTGAGGACCCGACTTTCCCACACATGAAACTTTGGGAAAGCCAGTTCACCATTAGATCGGTACATCCATATAGATACGAAAATCAAAGCAGATATCATACACCAAATAGATATCTTATATGGCAAAATGAAGAGATTCTATTCCTATACAGCACATATGAACAAAATGAACTACCGGTGATGACAGACCATCACCTAAATAGTGGTATATAAAATGCATGTATAAAAATACTGATTCTATCAGTCGAGAAAATCAATGGATGTACCAAACCCAAAATCAAAAATCAAGTCTATATCAGGTCCAAATCCCAGGTCTATGTGTAGAACTTGTCGGGCAGAAGATCTATTTCTTCCTCCAGAACGTAATTAATATCTATCTCCAACTCTGAGTCTAGATCAAGACCTGTACTTATAACATGTACTTGGGGTGAGCTAACATTCTAAGCTCAGTAGAGAAAAGGTCAATATCAATTTGCATCTTGAACGATTTGAAAAAGTACCCTTGCACGATTTGAAAAAGTACCCTTGCAAGTGCCCAAGATCTATTGTAGCAAGGCAAAAATACGAGTATCGTACCCACAGGGAAGCACAAAATTAAATTAATTTTAAGGAAATAACAATGACCCAAGAAAGTACCAAGGGCACGGAATTTGATTGCTAAGATTAATCTCCACAATGCAATAATAAGAGAAATTAAATCAAACTATGCAAGGTTAAACTAAGAAAATGACAGTAACAATGATGAGATAATCAAGGAGTTTGCTAACCCTATATTTGTAATTTTTCTATAATCAATCCTATAATTTCATGTCAAATCATTATACCATCATTTAACTACAAGAAAAATGAATCGTTGAAAATGTAATTATTGACTCGGCGTACCCTATCCTAACACTATGACTCATCGAATCATGGCATGAATCATGAGAAAGGCATAATGTATCACAAATGAGAAATCACAATAATAAGATCCAACTGCATGACATCTTAAATTAGTCTATAAGATCAGATTTAGGTGGAATAACCCTTTTATTGTCTCCAATAACCAAGATCGACGGCTATAAATTAGCATTCGATGATAAATAATAGGCACACACTGAAAGCCGTACGATTCAATAATTATAACAAAAAATTGTAAGATAAAAAGTACATCAGTTACTCATCTAGGGGTTGCTTCCTCCTTGAACAAGGGGTTTAGCCGCTCATCCTCGATTCACACACACGAAGCAAATCCAAAGCCATCACAAAAGTTGTTCTTGTATTTATCAAAAGATTGAAACCTTTACACAACTCTCTTCTCAATTACAAACTACAACTCTATCACAAATGAAAAACTCCTAAAACTCAAGGAAAATCTACCAAAAAAAGCCCCCTAAACCCTAAACATGGCTTTATTTATATAGGGTGTGGATTGGAAAACTTCCATAAAAAGCTCAATCGATTGAATTTCAAATTTCAATCGATTGACTTTAAATTTGAATTTTGGCGGATTAATTTGAATTTAAAGTCAATTGATGGATTTACAAGTCTCAATTGATTGAGAAAGTTTAAATTGAATTTCAAAGAGGGAAAAAGCTGTCATCAAGTCAATCGATTGACTTTAAATTTGAATTTTGGCAGATTAATTTGAATTTAAAGTCAATTGATGGATTTACAAGTCTCAATCGATTGAGAAAGTTTAAATTGAATTTCAAAGAGGGAAAAAGCTGTCATCAAGTCAATCGATTGAATCCTAAATCTCAATCGATTGATGATGCTTGATAACATCTTCATTCTCTTGGTTGTGGTGAACCAATCAATTCTCTTTCACAAATTTCGGTTCTTTGTTGGCTCCATGGTCCAATGTTCTCAGGTAACCCTTAATTATGCTCAATTACGCTCTTTTAAGATCCAACGACTGAGAACACCAGAAACCACTAAAACTAAACAACAAATGTCAGATAGCTTTCATCGGATGGCTAAGTGTCGGTATTTGGGTATGAAATATAGTGATATTTCAACACAGATCACACCTCCAAACCTACACTTTGCTAGTCCTCGAGCAAAGAGAATGAAAATATATTAGAAAATTAAACTAGCAACCTAGAAGAAAATAAATGCCACTTTCGTAGGGAACACGATTGCATTTTGCATATGCAATAAGCCTTTAAACTCCTAGGTGAACCCTAGTGGAGGAGTTATGTCTCCTGAAGGTTTTCAGTTAAGATACCTACAAACTTCAAAAACCTATAATTTCCAGAAATAATTTTCATGCCCTTTGATTGTAAGTTACCTGCAAAATTTTTATAATAAATATCTAGCTATGCTAATTTTATCAATGCCCATTCAGATTAATTTAGTACTTTGCTTTTTTGATGACTCTTTGATTCATGCCTAGAGTGTCGTGTGTGCTTACCACTGCTAAAATCCTTTCATCAAGGAATAAATTCAAATAAGGAATCTTTGGATCCCATGTCTCGACTCAATCTTCACCATAGATATGCACTCAAAATGAAATCGCTCCGATGACTGGGTTGTTTTTTCACACACATGTGAGAGAGTTACAATGCAAATTAAAAGGTCTCACATGACGTAAAAAACATGGTTCATCAATGAATTGAAAAGAAATCTCATAAAAAAATAATTTGGTATGCCAAGTATGTCATATCAAGCACCATAGGCATTGCACTATCACTCTCTACAAGGCATTTATCACTCAATATTAGATCAAGAAGGTCTTTTTCTAGGTTAAAATGGGGCTCGGGTAGTGGTTAAGAATGAAAGGGAAATCGGTGATCAAATTTCTCTGGGAATTCGAAAACAGAAACACAAATTGATTTTCTCATTTTTCACTCTTTCTTTTGCCAATTTTTCAGAATTTATCTTTTTGCTTTTCTCAACTCTCTTTTCTTTCTACTCCTTTTTGCTTTTCATTTTGAAATCCCCTCATAATTTTTATTTTTCTCATTTTCTACCCTTTGCTTTTCCTCTTCTTCGAAAATACTTCTACCATAAGCTTCCTACAAGCATTACAACCACGCCTCTCTATTCCCTTACTTTCTGTCATCTCTAGTTTCCAATTTCTTAGAGATCAAATGGTAAGGTTTTTGCATTTTTCAAACTAGTGTGGGGTATGGTTAATATAGCTTAACAGAAATATTTAAGGCAAACTTTTTCAACAATGCTTAAAGGGGTGCTAAAAGGTAAATCAATATAAGGTAGGGCATTTTATGCACAAATGAGCCAAAGATGGCCTTTGATCATTTCCTTTCATGGTGATAATAATGTCTGTTTGTTTTGAGTTCAAACACAATGAGTTTTAGTATAATGATATAAAACAATGCAAAATAGACAAACCGAGATAGAATGTATGAGATTTTAAGCAATGAGCACGAATTCTAGAAGATGCTCCGAATTTAGTTAGCACTCATCAAGAACGAGGAAAATGTTCTAAAGCTTTCCGGGTTTTAGTTTCCACCATAATCCTAGGATTCAAGGTTTTAGACCAATCCCAAGACTTTGGAATTCAAGCATGGCAATGGTGTAAGAATTTTTGGATATGAACTGCAAAATCATCATTAAACTTGCATTGAAATCAATAATCATAAGCATTCATAATCATAACATGGCATGATAGCTCTTCAATAAAACATCAGGGCATCAATAATTGAAGGACATGAAAAATCAATAAATTTCAGAATATAGGCTTTACTATTGCTTAGTCAGTCGATTGACTACATGGAATCAATCGATTGACTTACACTTGTTTTCAATCAGTTTTGGGTCCAAGTTTCCAGTCAATTGATTGATTTATACAAATCAACCAATTGAGTGCTTTTAATTTTGCAAAATTACTTCTCGGCTAATGATTATCAGTCGATCGCTTGGAATGAAAATTCAATCGATTGATTGGCACCATTTTCAACAATTCTGAGAACAGACCCAAAATATTTGTTTTTGTTTTTTTTTTCACAAAAGTTGCTCAATTTAAATGATGTAATCCTGAGAGTTGAACTTCTCAACCCCAAACCTGATGTGTCTAATGTCCTCATTGGTCGAATGTGAAGGGATCTACTACCCCCAAACCTGTGGAATGCATATCACGACCAGAAAATAGACCAGGTGAAAAGTACTTTACTTTATAACATCCAATCATCCAGATGATTATTCGAGAAAGAAAAAAAATAATTGAAGTAGATTGCAATTACAAATACTTAACTAAACTAAAATTTTATTAATTATGTGATACTAAATACACTTATTGAAAATTTAAAAGAAACTAACCTAATGTGACAATTAAAAGAGACTATCCTAAAACATCACGAAAGAAAAATAAAATCTAAAACAACTTTTAAACCTAAAATTAAATCCTAAAACTTAAAAGAAAATCTAAGCCCTTAATCTTCATCAAAAGCCATCCCTGGCTTCAGCTTTGCGAACATAAGCCTCCACATCTCATTAGTGAAGTCGACCTCACCAAGTGGTGGAATCGGGGCATGGGGTGGAGATTGTGGTCATGTTGGTGACGGGGTTGCGAGCGATGGCTGCAGATTCATCTCCAACCATGCATAGGTTGGGATCAAATTCAGACTTGGGCAATGCTCGGATTCAACAAAGCGAGTGAATGGTGGGCGGCTTCGTGGGGGTGGAGGTTGTTGCAGTGAATCGATGGACATCAAGTCCAATGGTGATTTTGGCGAAGGCGGAGGTGGAGATATCGAGTCAATGTCAATGATTTCTCGATTAGATAAATCGAGAGACTGATGGGGGGCATCTCGACAGGCCCGTTTCCTCGCCGGTTCGGCTAGGTGTTTTACAGCGGCGCGGGTGTGGTATCTTATTGACTCCATTGATCAAAGCAAGGGATTACAATTGCTATTGATTAAGGGAATTGATTGAGAAAAATTAAGCCTAAAAGTTTATTAAATAAGTGAAAAACTAGCCCAAAAAAAACTAATCTAAAAATGGAACAAAAACTTGGATTTCCCGGATGTGAAATTGGAATTTTCGAGATTCACATCAGTCAATCACTTATTTTTTGGGAGTCAATCGATTGACTAAGAAGATCTGGATAATTGACTAGCTGCTGGGCAGAACTTGCCTAGAATAAAAATTTCTGAGCTTGGCACAAGATTTTAATTTTAGAAATTTTCTAATCCTTTGGGATTTCAAATCAGAGTCAATCGATTGACTATGACTATTGAGTAATTAGATCAGTGGTTAAACGAAAACTTTCCACCTAACCGTACTTCCTTTTTAGGGTTGATCTCTTAATTTCGGAAGGATCCACACAATTACAATTTGACTCAGTTCATAGTCCATCGATTGAAAATGATTTATCAATCGATTGAACAAGAATTATTATTCTCATGAGATCCTTAAAAATTAGTCGAGATATATCAATCAATTGAATACTAAATTCATTCGATTGACTAATGAATTTGGCCAACAGTTCGGGTTGAAACAGAGAAAGAACAACTCAAAGCAACCCTGAATTTCATTCAACATCCATCAGACATCCTGAAATCACAAATTCCTAATTGATTAAAATACTAACATACCACTCGATTGATCAGCCAACAACACCAACACTTGCAAATAACAAAATAAACCACCAAAGCATTCAAAGTAGCAAAATAGCACACTAGATCACACAACTCAAATATCATCAACATCATCATCAACGTCACCCTCCCTATCCATTGCTGCTCGCGCTCTTGTGATGAAGTCATCAGCTTGCGCCGGGGAATGATTCCCGCGTAATCCGAATAAGGAGGGAATTATGAAAATGTGACCTTCGATCGATACATCCAACCATTGTCGTCAACCCGTCCATTGGTGCCTCGAGGTGAGCAACTGCTGCCTCGGCATTGAAATTCGGGACCTCTTCAGGAGGAGGAGGAGGAGGTATGTCATCGACGTCGACATTGAAGGGCTGCGAAACAACTGGAGCATTCCTAATGATGGCTTTCATACTCTTATTCCACACGCTTCAGCCATATTGATAGAATTGCATGTCACCCATCACCTCGTCATAAAAAATTGGGCACCCGAGCTGATCCAATAAGTGCATGATGTGGTGAGAAAAGTATAGAAGAAGACTCTGTCGCTTGCGCACCGAAGCGGTGACAACAATATCGTTGTGACATCGATACATTTCATCGAGCATTAAGTCGGGTGCATCAAACCAGGTGTTTGTGTCGACTGCATAGAGTGTTACAACATGATTCTTCGTTCGCTCACTCTTTGTTCCAAGCAGGAGCAGATTATTGGACATCACAATATCCCAAAAAAAATATCCTTTAGCAAATCCGATCGTTTGGTAGACATTCCTGAGCCATGCCTCCCGCCTCATATGTTGTTAATCATGATTTCCTGACTGAGATCTATGGTCATATCAATTTGATGATTGAGTGGTCGGATAACAAAAAAATTAAATGCCCGGGCAAGGTCTGCAGCGTGCACGTTGTAAATCCAATTATCAATCCAGATGCGGGTGTAAGCAAAACCCGATGGAGAGTGCGATGCCGACACCCATTCCATATTTTTATAAAACAACCGAATGAGACGTAAGGAGACATCAATTGGTGGTGGTGCAAGTAGCATTTCAAGATGCATGGCCTCAATGTATTCAATCGAATGCGCAACTTTAGGAATCCGACGAAACTCGCCTAGATCAATGAAGTTCTCAGTTTGGATCTGCCGATTCATGTAATCTGCATTTGAAATTCTCATCGGATTGTTATCGGGACAGGGTGGTCGGTATATCTCGGGTCTTGTTTTGCCATTTTGATAATACGAGGAGGATGAACTGATGGTAGGAAGAGAGTGAAAGTTTGAAGAAATTCAGAGTTAGGCAGGAAGAGAGGACCACTCTGGTTTCTTAAAAATTGCTCTCGGGTGACTTGAAACGATTGGGAATGGTAATCTCAATCGATTGAATTATGAGATTCAATCAATTGACGTTATTATCTTGGCACTTAGAATTTCAGATATGGATGGGAAGTGAATGAGACTCGAGTTAAAATGCATGGGGAACAGAAATCGTCAAATATCATTTAATATCAACCAATTGATTTATATGAGTCAATCGATTGACATTAAGGAAATGTCTCTTCAAACGAATTTGGAAAGGCATTCAGTCGAAATGGCTTGGGCCAAAGAAACTGTCAGACAACTCTTTAAATCAATCGATTGATTAACAAAAATCAATCAATTGAAATGAATGCAACGCTGAAGTGACTGACATATGAAAAGGCACGTGATTTGACTCTAAAGTGACCATTGTGTGACTGCTAGTGCAGAAATGGTATTAGTCAATCGATTGACTTGGATTCTCACTCAATCGATTGAATAAAACTTGAAACACCATAATGGGAATCAATCGATTAAGCGAGATGTCACATCAATCGATTGACTACAAATTTCCTCTCCCACGTATGAAATTGATCCTATCAACTCAATCGATTGATATTTATAAATCAATCGATTGATAAAAATCAATCGATTGAGTTAGACACACTAATCCTACCACAAAAATGTAAGAGACAAAATACACAATGAAGTACACGCTGGGTTGCCTCCCAGGAAGCATTGAGTTTAAGTGTCGAAAGCTCGACCATTCAATTTTCAACTTTTTGGATCACTGAGATATGTTGATTCAATCCACATTTGGGTCACTGGCTCAAGCATTAGTTTGAGACGTTACCCATTTACCTTGAAGACGCGATTATCCTTAAGGTCTCTGATCTCTATTGGTCCGTGTGTGGTGGTAGATACGACCTGAAAAGGTCCTTCCCACCTCGACCTCAGTTTTCCTTGATGGAATTTAAGTTTTGAATTGAACAACCAAACCTTCTGTCCTATGTGGAATTCCTTTTGAGATATTGATTGATCATGCAGTTTCTTGTACCGCTCCTTGTAAAGCCTCGAGTTTTCATACGCATCGTAGCATAGCTCTTCTAATTCATTCAATTGTAACCTGCGATGGGACCTAGTCTTTTGCATTTTGAAATTAAATTTCTTTATTGCCCAAAATGCCTTATGTTCAAATTCGACTAGGTGACAAGCCTTCCCATATACGATTCTGAAGGGCGACATCCCTATTGACGTCTTGAATGCAGTGCAGTATGCCCAAAGAGCATCAGACAAGCACAATGATCAATCTCTTCTATTCGATCGCACAGTCTTTTTCAAGATTTTCTTAATCTCCCAATTTGGTACCTCGACCTGCCCATTGGTCTGTGGGTGGTATGGTGTAGCAACCTTATGTGTAACGCAGTATTTTTTCATCAATGAATCAAAATTTCGATTGCAAAAATGTGAACCACCATCGCTAATGATGGCTCTCGACACTCCGAACCTATTGAAAACATTCTCTTTCAAGAATTCAATGACAGCTTTGTGATCGTTAGTTTTGGTGGCTATTACTTCCACCCATTTTGACACAGTCCACTGCGACTAATCTGTATAGGTAACCAAAAGTGGAGGAAAGGGACCCATGAAGTCTATTCCCCACATGTCGAACAATTCAATGATTAAAATTGGTTGCAACGACATCATATTTCGTCGTAAAATGTTTCCTAACTGTTGATATCATTAGCACCCTTTACAAAATCTTGCGGTGTCCCAAAAAATGGAGGGCCAATAAATTCCACTTTGAAGAATTTTATGTGTAGTCTTTTGTCCTCCAAAATGGCCTCCACAAGCCCCAACATGACAGAAATTCATAATGCTCAATTGTTCCTCCTCTAGTATGCATCTTTTTATTACCTAGTTTGAGTAGAATTTGAACAAATGTGGGTCATCCCAAAAGTAGTATTTTATTTGGGAGAAGAAGAGATCTTTATCATTTCTACCTCACTGCACAGGAATTTGCCCTGTGACTAGGTAATTGATAATATTTGCGTACCACGGGGCTCTATTTCTTCCCACATTGATAACCATCAATTGTTTATCGGGAAAGGTGTCCCGAATCGATTATGTAGAAACTGTTTCTTCATGAAGTATTCGAGACAAGTGATATATGACCACATTTTCAACCCCTTTTTTGTCTCGAATTTCAAAGTTGAATTCTTGAAGGAGCAAAATCTATTGAATTAATCTCGATTTTGTATCCTTCCTTGCCAACAAATATTTGAGCGTGGAGTGATCTGAAAAGACCATAATTTTTGAACCGAGCAAATAAGAATAAAATTTATCCAACACATATACCACTGCCAGTAATTCTTTTTCTATTGTGGTATAATTCAATTGCACATCGATCAATGTTGTACTGACATAGTAAATCACATGAGATAACTTACCTACCCTTTGTCCTAAAACCACTCCTATAGCATAGTCTGACACATAGCACATTAATTTGAAAGGAAGCACATAATCCCGAGGTTGGATTACTGGAGCATTGGATAGCAGATTTCTCAATTTCAAAAATGCTTTCATGCAATCATCATAAAAAATGAAAGGAACATCCTTCCCGAGCAAGGTATATAATGGTTTTGCAACCTCGCTAAAATCTTTAATAAACCTTTTGTAGAAACCAACATGCCCCAAGAATGACCTTATTTGTCGAACGGTCTTTGGAGGTGGAAAATTGGCAATCAAATCAACCTTTGCTTTATCCACTTCGATTCCTTCTCTAGAGACGATATGTCCCAAGATAATGCCTTGTTGAACCATAAAATGGCTCTTTTCCCAGCTTAAAATGAGATTAGATTCTTTACAGTGTTGTAACACCTGTGTTAGGTGACGTAAGAACAATTCAAATGTCTTCCCAAAGACTGAAAAATCATCCATGAATATTTCGATGAATTTGTCGACCATATAAGAGAATGTGGCTAACATACAACGCTGAAACATGGCAGGGGCATTGCAAAGACCGAATGGCATTCTATGATACGCAACTGTGACATAAGGACAAGTAAATGTTGTCTTTTTTTGATATGCTAGAAATATCGGTACTTGGTTGTACCCTGAATATCCTTCAAGAAAATAATAAAACTCCTGTCCAGCTAATTTTTCTAGAATCTGATCAATGAAAGGAAGGGAAAAATGATCCTTCCTTGTGGCGACATTCATGTTGAGCACTAAAAAATACCACTTTCCACCCCCTAACCTGATCTTTAATGGACCTTTGAGCTGGTTAATAATGAGTTTTTAAGTGTATTTTTGTAGATAATAAGAAGTTATAGCTTAAGGCAGCAATCCATCATTTTGGAGCCAAAAAGAAGGAATTTTGAGTTAAGTTGTGGAGCTGATGGATGTATAGAGAGTGCACCATGGTGATTCACACCATGGCAGTCATTTAGCATGCTTCGAGGTCCTAGAAAGCCTGCTAAGGGAGAGAGGTGAAACCCAAAGTTTAATGGAGTGCTTTTGCAGTGGATTAAAGAGAACAACTGTTGAATACATTGCTGCTATAACAGACTATGCAAACTGCAGCTACAACATTTCAACCTCAAGGTTTTGAGCACTGTATGTATGCAGCAATGCAGCACTTCAAGTGGCACAGCTGAAAGCTCACTGAAGGTTAAATCATGCAAGTTGTTCTTGCTGAAACCTCAAGCCTAAAATCAAGCTGTTGTTGCTTCTGTATTGAAGCCATATCAAGATGCATGACTGCTGCTCTGATGCACTCAATCAACTGCTATTGCCCTTATACATTGAAGACCTGCTGCAGCAACTCTCGAGCAGTACAATGTTGAAGCATTAAACCTGTCAAGCTACAGATTTAAACTGCTTGAGTAGCTTAAAGTGCTACTAATTTCATCCTCTCGAGCTGGGAAAGGAACCTCTCGAGCACATTTTATGAAGCCAAAACCCATTTGAGCAGTTCATGCAGTGAATAGCCAACCTGTCGAACTGTTGTGCTGGTGTTTTTATCTTTTCGAGCAGCTGCGGTGTTCACTTGAGTAGATGTAATATTGAAAATAAAAACAACAGATATATGTTGTCGAGTAGTTCAATTGATGAAGATCTGAACTCAGCAGTCTGTCGTGCTATAGCTGAGAGCTGCTACAATCCACTTGTCTTCAGCAATATGTAAGCCTCTCGAGCTGCAGTTCAAAGCTCTAAATCCCTCCAACCTCGAACATCTGTTGTTGCTATTGCCTTAATGCATTTGAGCAGCTGGAGAACTAAGGATTTAAAGTAGGAGTTGTAGCACTAAAGCCAAACCTTAAATCTATCGAGCTGCTGCCAATGCCAAATCTTAGAGATGTCTTAAAGCACTCGAGCAGATGCAGGCCTGGAGACTGAATCACTTGAGCAGCTCTTTAACCAACCACTCAAGTAGCTGCAATGATGGAAAGCTAAAGCTTTAAAGTAGTCGAGTAGTTCACACAACTACAGCAGCTTCAGAAATGTAAGTCGAGTAGATCTCGAGTGGATCACTTTCAAGCTTTTAAACCACTCGAGCAACTCAAGAACCCAACTGTATTGAACCTCTCGAGCACTTAAAGTGCTGTGTTTTATGACCTCGAGCAGTTCACTGCCTCAATTCCAGCCACTCGAGCACTTTAAAGTGCATATTTTATCCACTCAAGCAGTTCTGAAGTGAACCTGTCGAGTTGCATTGCTGAAATATGCTTCAAATCAACCTGTCGAGAAGCTCTCGAGATCCTGTCGAGCTGAAATGCCTGAAGCTATTCAACCTCACGAGCTGCCTTCTGAGGCTAGTTATCTACTCGAGAACCTCTCGAGATATGCTCGAGAATGCAACATGAAGCTTCCTAAAGCATTCCAACTGCTCAAGAACCATTCGAGATTCATGTTTTGAAGCCTCATCCACTCGAGGCATGGATTCCAGCCTTCCCATTCAATGTTCAAGGGCATTTTTGGGATCCCACAACACCTAGGGCACACATCCCAAGGTGTTGAGCTATTCCCCACTACCCCAAAGCATCACTTGACCACAAATGGGCCATGATACCAGCTCCAAAAGTGTCTTAATTCTGATTGGCTAAAGCACACAATGGCTGTTTGGATTGTATAAATATAAGTTGTCTTGGGAAGGGAGCCAAGATTAGCCTGAGCTCACTTTTAGGTTTTCCATTTTTAGATTAGGGTTTCTTTTCTTTATTTTCTTTTCTTTTTCTCAGTAGCCATGTTGGGTTAATTCTCTTTGTAGCAGCTAGGTATATTTCTATTTTGCAATCGGTTTTGTAATAACTTAGTGAGCAGTTTTAGGGTTTTACAAGGACTGCTGCCTTGAGGGCAATCATTGTAAGTCCTTTGTATTCAATAAAATGCCATATTTAAAGCTCCATTAAATCTCTATTTTTCCTTTATTTTTCACATAGATATGTATGGATTTAATGCACCTATGGATACATGTGCTTGTAGCCATACACACATAGTGGCGGCAGTGGGTTTATTGTTCTAGTTCAACCCATTAGCTGAACCACATCTATGGGATAGCCTGTGACAATTTAAGTGGATAGGTTATAACTCTGTTAATCACTGAAAAGTACTACTTTTCACCTCTTTCCCTAGCCTTTGTTAGACTATGAAACTGACTAATAACTCCTTTTTAGCTTGTTTTGTATTTAGGAATAAATAGTGCAGCTTAACACAAAGTCTATGCTTTTGGTGCCAAGAAGAGAGAGAGTTCAAGTAAAAGATGACAACTAAACCAAAAAGTGATGGAACACCATAGTGGTACACACCATAGTAACTATTTTTCATGTCATAATGGACCAAGAAATTCTAGCAGATGAAAGGAGTATAGGTGAGAGTGGAGGAAGCTGCAACAGAAGCATGTGCATAGCAGCAGAGGAGCTAATGACCTATATCGCACAATTGAGGTGCTGCCTTGCACTGTTTAATTCACTGGCAAAGCTCCCTCACGTAGCTAAGACATACGATATAATAGAGCTCGTGATGAAGTCGTGTAAATCAATGAAGGGGTAATCACAAAGCAGCTCTCGCGCACTTTAGCTGCAACCATCATGTGAAGAAACTCACGGAGCTCTCGCGCACTAATCCTTCATAAATACAACTCGTGAAGTTCTTGCGAGGATCAAGCCTTAATACCACAGCGCGCACTACCTCGCGAGACCAATTGGCACGAACAACAGTAAAAACCTTACATAGTTCTCGCGTGGTTCTGGACGAGAGAGACGCCCTTAAGTTCTCTCACATAGCTCTCACACGTCTAAAAGTTTAAATCTATACCAAGCGAGATGCAAAGGCATCTACACGAGTACCTCGCGAATGAAGTTCCTGAAGCTCTTCTATGGGAACAAGATAAGCACCTGAAGCTCTTCTGCGTGAGTGCATTCAAAGCTGAAGCAGCTGCGCGATCACCCAAAGCTCTACTGTGTGAGACAGCAATATTTCACGCCTAACTCTACCCCACGAACACTCTGCAGCTGCATGACAGCAGTGATATGTAGAAGCCAGCCTTGCGAAGCTCGGGCTCTCCACTTCTCAACCTTAACTCAAGGACTTTTTAGGGATTTCCCCAAGTCTAGGGCACATAGCTTGAGGCATAGATTCTGATGCACGCATCCTAAGACATGCAAGGGTTGTAATAGTGTCACATCTGCTTGAAAAATTAGGGTTTACTCTCCTATCAGCCACAACATTAGGACTAAGTATATAAGCTATGCCTGTAACTTAGAAATTTTATCATTCACTTTCTCCTTCAACCTCTGTCGGCTGAGAGCTCAAGTAGACTAGGGTTAGGGTTAAGGTTTGATCACTTCTTTTTTTATTTTTTCTTCTCTCTTAGCCCAACATTTGCTGGCTAAATCTTTGGTAAACATTTAGGTATAGTTTTATTTAAGTTTTGTAATAGGTTATTTAAACATTGGGATTTGGTGTTGAGCTGTTGTGCACAAGGCTACTGCCTTGATAGATTTTATTGTTAGTAACATCAGATCAATGAAATTTATGTTTGAATGCTTACTTAATTTGTTATTTTTCTATTTGTCCATAGTTCTGTTCAGGCGATAGCATACATTTAGGATTTGAGCTTATTGAATGGCCCATGAAAGTGTGAGCTTCTAGCCTTGGGACCATGGTGGCAGACAACAATTTACATGTTCTATCTCAGCATTTGTGGGTAAGGGAGATTCTGTGGATAGCATGTGATCATTAGAGTGGACAGACTATAGCCCTAGGGCAAACTTGGTTACAGATCTGAGATGGATTCTTTTTCTCTGCCTTGAGCTTGTAGCCTAGTGAGAGATTGTGTAGGAACATGTCCCCTCTATCTTACTTGACCACTATCAGATGTTAGATCTAGTTTCTCTGTAGTGATTATGGACTGGGAGGCTAAGTCAGTACAGCCCTTTTATAGCAATGATTAGCTGTGCTTAAGTCCTTATTCAATCTGTTGCTGGTCCTTTGTGTGGGCATCATTGTGCCGCTGGCCTTGACAATACACATAGGATTGTATGGGTTGGAACTCCTATGAATGTCTGCTAGATCTGTACACAGATCTGGAGAGCTTGTAGCTTGGAAAACATAGTATCTGTAATGGTATTAATGGCCTGATTTGATTCATTGGATTAGGTTTGATCAACCCACTCCTTTGGATTAGGTTAACTTTTCTGGCTTGATCAATGGGATTTGACAAACTCTATTGGATAGACTGTGGCCATTTGAGTGGACAGACTATAGCCTTAAGAGCGCCCCAAATGGTATGGGTTAAGTTGGATTCTTCTACTTTGTTGAGGTTATTGATAGCACTTCAGCAAGGACTTGCAGCAGAGAGAGCCCTAAATCTGAGTTACATAACTGAATGAACCTTTAACCTAAACTACTCACTTCCCATCCTTTTATCTTTATTTTAAGACACCTTCACCACCTTCTTCATAACCCTTTCTTCGGATACGACTGCACTTTATTTCTTTTCTTTTTTTTTAATAGATAATTTAGTGTAGTTCTGACACCCAACACCCTTTTTTTAGGATTGTCAGATCTGTAGCCAGATCTGGAGGCCTACTATTATAGCCCATTTTGGGTTCTAGATCAATTTCTCTGTGGGACAAACTCTTACTGATCAAAACTTGCTATAATAGCCCTGTATCTTGCAGGCTTTGGATTATTTTAGTTGTGCTGTTTCTATCTTTTATTTTACTTTGACTTTTAATTGGTTCTCACCACACAATAAAATCAGCACATACACATTAAATCCGACAATAAGTTTTTGGCGTCATTGCTGGGGATATTGATCTTTTTAGTAGACCTGGGTTGTATAATATTTCATTTTAGAAATTCTTTATAGTTGTGCCATAGTAGAATAAAAGTACTACTAATTCTTTTTAAATTTTACATAATTGGACAACAGTAGAAGGGAAAAGCTAGAGCTGCAGCTGGAGTCTAGCTAGCTCTGTTTGTACTTCTTTTACCCTGAAACTTAGTCCCTTGATGTTGAATTCATTGTAATTAATTTAGTGTAAATTTGTTTAGTTGTTATTTTGGTTTAGAAGTTCTTTGAGTGCGATGAGAATTTTCCTTGCTTAATCTGTGTGTGTATGCTTGGAAGGTCTCTTAACCCTGAGTTGAAACCTCCAAATCCTTAGGTTGAAAGAGTCCTTAGACGAAGACACAATACACAAGGCCCTGCTGTTGAAATTGAGCAAGCTAACATGGCTGAGAGGCAAATAACCTTGAAGGAATACAATACACTAGGGGATTACACTTCCCCCTTCTACATACAATTTCCTTCAGTGGAAGGAAACTATGAAATTAAGTCCTCCACCATCAATATGCTACCATCTTTTTATGGGCTTAGTAAGGAAGATCCTTACAAGCACATTGACCAATTTTTGGCACTTTGCACCACTTTCAATATCGCTGGCTTGGGACCTGAGGCTACCAAACTGAGGCTTTTTCCCTTTTCCCTAAAGGACAAAGCCAGCACCTGGCTCTCTAAACTCCCAGCCAACAGCATCCAAACATGGAGTGACCTCCAGAGCCAATTCCTGGCTACATTTTTTTCCATTAACATGTTTTGTCATTTACTCAGTCCTTAACGGAGGATTTTTATGAAGCTTGGGAGAGATTTTAGCTGATGTTAAAACAATGCCCCCACCACCAAATTCCAATGTGGCAACTATTGCAAGACTAGTCTAGATTAAAGGGCTGAGCTAGATTATTTTTCTCTGCACTTGTGGTTGTAGCCAAGTGAGAGATTGTTACAGTGCCAACTTCTCTTTACATCACCATTTTCAGTGAATAGACCTGAGATCTTGCACAGATTACAAACTTGAGAGCTTGGTCATTGCAGGCCTTTTTATAGCAATGACCAACTGATTCCAATGCCCCATTCAGCCTGTGATTTTTAGTAGTTTTCACTAGATCTTCATGGACCGTTTGCTCCTATGGTTGCATGAGCTTGTAGCCTTGCAAACATAGTGTCTCCAATGGTTTTCCTATATCAACTTTAACCGTTGTTTGGATGAAGTCCCTGGGATATTTTGTGACCAGTTAAGTGGACAGGATATAACCCTAAGATCAGTTCAAATCTTCGGGTTAGGCTATATTCTTCTACCTTGCACTTGTGCTTGTAGCCAAGTGAAGAAATGCTGTAGATCTAGTTCTTGATCTGACTTGCAGTGAAGATTAGCCCATGGCTGTTTACTTCTTCACATTTTTATTTTATTTCACCACACCATCATCATCCTTCTTTAACCTCTTTCTTTAGCTGTAGTTTTATTTTCGTTCTTAGTTTAGTTTAGTTTTGTGACACCTAAACACCCTCTCTTTACGTTGCTTTCTAGTGTAGGATTAAAGTTACTAGATTTGTAGTAAGATCTGGAGTTTACTATAAACTTTAGGTTTTTAGATCATCACTCTTCGTGGGATAAACTCTTAGTTATCAAAACTTGCTACAACAGCCCTGGACCTTGCAGGCTATGTTTGTGTCTGTGTATAAACTCTTTCAGTTTTTCTTCTTTATTTCTACCATTGTTTTATCATTTTAATAAACATACATAGTCTCAACCAATAATTCAATTATCGATAATCGATGCATACTCACCACTCGATAGTTTCTCGCGTGGGTATCAGTTCTCCTTTAACATTTTCTTTAATTGTGATGCCAGATTTTTTTGAAACAATCTGCACTGGACTCGCCCATTCACTATCAGAAATTGCATAGATAATACCGATGTCAAGAAGTTTGATAATTTCCTTTAACACCACTTCCTTCATATTCGGGCTGAGTCGTCTTTGTGCTTCCTTCGAAGTCTTACTTACTTCCTCCAGATGTATTTTATGCATGTAAACTCTCGGATCTATTCCCTTCAGATCGGTTAAGGTCCATCCTATTTCTCCTCTGTGATTTTTTAGCACTTTCATCAACTCAGTCTCTTGCTTTTCAGACAAAGTGGATGAGATTATCACTGGGAGTGTTTCATGAGGTCCCATAAAAGTGTATTTGAGAGAATTGGGCAACTGTTTCAACTCAAGTGGCGGTGGATTATCTATTGATGGCTTTAGGATGGGTTTTGTCAGAACAAGAAGTGGCTCGACCTTTGTTTTCCATGGTCTATTCTCCTGAGATGTTGAGATGGTGTTCATTCCTTTGGACTGCTGCTCTACACTTCCTCTTTCATCATATATGACCAACAAAGCAGTTTCAAATTCTTCCTTGGTAAGCATTATCAGAAGAGCTTCTTCCACCGCTTCATCAGTTTGGTCAATATGAAAGCAATCGAACTCCTCTTCATTAGGGAAATGGTTCATGGCATTGAACACGTTCAGTTTCACTTTCATATTACCAAAGGAGACATCCATAACTCCTGTACGACAGTTAATACAAACATTTGCAATTGCAAGAAAAGGACATCTAAGGATGATTGTGATTTGATTTTCTGATTTAACATGTTGTTTCATATCCAGTACAAAAATGTCCACTAAAAAACAAATTTATCAATCCCTACAAGAACATCTTCAATGATACCTCTAGGCCTTCTTTCTGACTTGTCTGCTAATTGGAGTGCTACTGTGGTTGGTTGTAATTCTCCTAGTCCTAATTTCTCGTACACCAAATATGGGATTAGGTTGGCACTTGCTCCCAAATCCAAGAGCGCCTTACCAATTGGTTGTCCACCTATAACAAGGGAAACAGTTGGGACTCCAGGGTCCTTGAGTTTTGGTGGTAGATCCAATTTCAGGATAGAACTGACTTGATTAGTCAAGAATACTTTTTTTGACACATGTGTACGAGCCTTTCTCTTACGGGTACACAAGTCCTTGAAGAACTTGGCGTACACAGGGACTTGGTTGATCGCGTCAAGCAACGGGAGATTAATCTTCACTTGCTTGAATGTTTAAAAAATGCCATTCATTTTTTATGGACCCTTCTCTAATCTGGATGGAGGTGTAAGCCACTCAGGGAAAGGTGCCTTCAGTGTATGGGGGATGATTTCAATGGCTGGGTCCTCTTCATCTTCCTGTTGGACAACTTTGGGAGACTCCATTTCTTCTTCTATCTCTAGTGGAGACACCCAAATTTGGCCCAAGGCCCGATTGACACATACTTCGAGAAAGGCGTACTCCCAAGCTTCCAAAAGCATTTCCTAAACCATTAGGAATCATCCCAAAACCTTTAGAACCCCTCCTGAACCCTTAGGAGTCAACCCTAACCTTCCTAAACCCATTAGAATCCTCTCCCAGACTTGTTTCGAACCCTCCTGAGCAGTGGATGGGAGGAGTATCAATGTTTACACAGACCTCTTCTGGAGTTGAGTTATATACCATTGAAAAGAGTACTTCCCCATCTTTCCAACGAGCTAAGAATCACCTCAATTAGAGTTATATATCAAAAGTTACAATGATTTGAATATCGGGCAGAAATGTCACTATTTTGCTTGGCGTGTGTAATACACACGCCAGGCCATTTCTAGAGAAATGTTGCTTGGCGTGTATATTATACACGTCGGGCCATTTATTTTCAGAATGGTTTGGCGTGTATATTATACGCACCAAACATAGATGGGCCCCCCAGCGGGCTCTGGACTTCCCAGACACTGTACATATGCCTAACACGGATAATATACAGCGAAGCTTAGCTACAGTAAAACTTGGAGTTTGCCCGAATAACACTTTTAGGGTTTGACTTGTTGACCATCCCAATATTTAGGGTGGGTTTCATTAGGACTGTTGCACCCCCACTTACCCTATTCGCAACCCTTTAGTCATTTAAAACCTCACCCTATCATCTACCATTGAAACCCATTGCCCCCATTTCTAAGCTCTCAAAACCCTAGGAAACCTTAGATTAGAAAATTACCTAATTGCTAACCCTAATTTTGTTTCAAGTACCCCCTAATCCTCTCTTTTTCTATAAATAGATAGGCACCCCCCATTGCAAATGGCTTGAATATTTTCAAAGAGAGAAAATTCTAGTGAGCACCCCTCCCATTTGCCTCCACTAAACCCATAAAATTCCAGAACTGAGTTTCATCTTTGACACCTCATTCTCCACCATCCATCCTTGAGATTTAGCTAGATCTAGCTCTAGCTTTCTTCTCCTACCTCTTAGCTCCCTAGCCTTAGAGATTAAAGCCCGTTTATCTAACCATTTACTTTTGGAAGCTCATCTAAGACGCTCTCACGCGAGGATCCACCACGATGCTACAAGGGCCCGAGAGCTCCGGCTCTCCCCTCTTTTTCTCTACCTTTTTTGCTTTTCCTCTATCCTAGAATTGAGCCATTACGCTATCCAAATTTCGGCAAGCGGGAAGGGCTCAATAGGATCAGTGTACCTTCGGGAAAGGGGAAGTGCCGCTCATTTTTTTTGTTTATTGTATATATATATATAATTATATATATATATATTATATAAACCAACCACACATAGACCCGACCATAGTAGAGACTGCTTACGAGTGGGTTGATCAGGTGCCTAACACCTTCCGGATCGATAATCGAAGCCCCTACCCAAGAACCTTTGGCGTGAACCAGAATTAGAATCATATTTTTTGCACTTTGGTGCTTATTAAATTGATTTGGGTATCCTAGGACACCGAAAGCTCTGGGTGGCAACTCTAGTCTTATAATGAGCACATCGTCACAACGGATCGTTAAAAATCCACGGTTGCACAGGTGGCGACTCTACTGGGGACAGCTAGTAGAGCTTCCCCATGAAATTTGGCTTTTTTCTTTAAGTTTTCTAACATTTGGTTGTTTTCTCCTTGTTTCACTCACCCCTACGATTCCGTCAATTTTTCTTACCCCTACAATTCAGTGTATTCTTACTTACCCCTACTTTTCCGTCGTTTACATGCCTTAGCCGATTAGCGGGCCTACTTGAGCATTGTCTTTACGATTCATTTATTTTCTGTCATTTATATACCTTAGCCGATTGGCGGGCTTACTTGCACATTTACATGCCTTAGCTGTTTGGCGGGCCTACGTGACCTTTACTTTCCGCAATCATATCTTATCAGTGGACGTCGGCTCATAGAGGCGGCACGGGATCATCACAACCCATTTTTGAACCTAAGCAAAAACTCCACTTTTAAAATTTGAAATTAAAATTGAACGTTAAAAGTGAATTAGGGGACTTAAATTATTTTTGCGGGGGTAGCTTTTAAAGGTTTGGGAATTTGGGTAGCGATACAAACGTCTTGGTTCGTAGTACGGCGACAGCCCCTAGTGGTGATGATCCCGAAAAGAACCACCCCTTCTAGTATCTTAGAAGGCGCTTGCGCCGGAGTTATATAGGGTGGGTGACCGATCCAGTTACGAAACTTAATTGGGGGAGTGCGTTAGTTGTCCCGAATCAACCTTGTATCCCTAGGTTCGGTGAGGAGGGACGCGTTACAACAAGGAAATCAGTCTCCGAAAGCATCACTTCTAGAAAACTAGAAAAAAGACTAATTTCAGGCTTGCTGTTTGCTGTCAATATATAAATGTAAACCCATTGTTGCCTGGCGTGTGCAAAATACATGCCAAACAAATTTTTCCCAGAACTGCTCTGGCGTGTCAACAAACTAGAGGACCCAACCAGTGAAAAAGAGAGCTCTACCCTCCATTACCCGACACCATCCCAAATATCTTCCGCCTCCTAAGTAACCAGATCCTTCTTAGATTCCCACCAGAATGGCTGCGGCCCTGGCCGACAAATTTAGACCATAGTAAGTTATGCATATTTCATCGATATGCAGGACACAATTTGGAGGACTGCTGGGTTCTCCAAGATGTGATCTACGATATGAGTGATAGAAACAAGATCGATTGGGAGTCTCTTAGGAATTCTCATCCCAATCACAACCAGCCATAGCAAAACTAGGGGATTGTTAACAACCCCATGCCGAATCACAACCAAGGGCCAGTGTCCCACATCACCATAGTAAACCTTCCCAATCGACCCTCTTTCAGTCCTTCCGCCTTAATCACTCGGCTCCACCCTCCTACTGCCTTTTTCAATCCAGTAGAGCCTCCAAGGCCCCCAGCTATTCGGCCACCCCTTTCGACCTCAATCACACGGATATCACCCCCAAATCCACCTCCCTACCCAAATTTTACCCAAATTCGAGTCCAATCATTCAAGGCACAGAAAGCAAACCTCTATCAACCTCCGCCCGAACCTCTCACTCCTCCACTCCACCACCGTTCAACTCTGAACCCGAATGCGAAGATAATGTCCTTCAAACTACAGAGCAGATTGCTGCGTAGGTGAACAACATCAGCTAGAATACTTTGAGGTAGCAACACAAGGCTATAATGGAACATGACCAATGCCAAGATGAGCTAGCCGAGCGAAGGATCCGAAAAGGAAGAATCCCTGATCTCCACTTTTCTGGAAGAGGAAGATTACACTCAGTATCTCCCACCGTAGAACGACATAGCTCCTTTGTGCATTCCTTCCTCAAATTTTGGCCCACTCATGACAAGTACTATGGCGGGTTCATCAACACCCCAACATCAATGGCCAACATGCCCGATTCTCAAATCTGGATTCCATTACCCACCACTGCCATTCCCCGGAGAAAAGCAGAAAGATTGTGCTCTACCATCAGAAATGATAGCAAGGGAATGAGTAGTAAACCTACATCAGCCACCTCATGCAATCCCTCTGCCTCCGATCTCAGAACCAGCGCCTTCACTGCCTCAGCCAAATGTTAGCAAAGCTCACCGCCCCAGAAAAGAGCCAGTTCTAGAAACAGGCTAGGAATATGACCTTCTGCGGCACCTCAGGAAAATACCAGTGCAAATATCCATCCTTGAGCTCATCAAGAAATCGCCAGAACACCACCGACTATTGATAGAGACGTTGGATGAGACACACGTAAACGAGGATTCCACCTTGGACAAGCTACATGAGGTCACTCCGATCATGGCACAACCTCCGACACTCACTTTCACTGAGGCTGATATGCCTAAGGAATCACTGCACGGAAACTCTGCCCCAATATACTTGACGGTCATGATTAAAGGCTTCTCAGTACCGCATGTGTTGGTCGATGCAGGAGTGGGGCTTAATATATGTCCCATAATTATGCTCAAGACACTAGAATATACTGAGTAGGACAAAAGGCCGTCATCCTTGTCCCTCATTGCATATGACGGTTCCAGACAATTTGTTAAAGGAACCATCAAGTTACAAGTCTGCCTTGGATCGGTTACTAAAGATGTCACATTCCATGTCTCCAACTCATCCAGTACCTACAATCTAATCCTAGGAAGGAAATGGCTAGAGTCCATGAAAGCTGTAGCCTCTACATATCTTCAATGCGTCAAATTCCCTCATGGAGACTCTATTGTAAGGATATATGCCGACGCACCTCACAAAGTAGCAGATATTGAATACGCGGCATGTATTCAAATAGCTCATGACTCCGTCTTATCCACTAGCCACATTAAAAAGGTATGATCACCTGATGGTATGGCGATGCAGAAGTCACTCATCCCAGCTCGCCACCATACCAGTCGAGATTAACAAAGAGAACAGCAGGATCTGACCACACCCGAATGTATGATATAAATCCTACAGCGACAAAGGGGTGGGACCTGATGTACCAGCTCGGATACATCCTGCATTCGGGGCTCGACAATAATAGACAAGGGTAGATTAGGCCAGTAGTTCCAAAGAAAGTCTGCAAGCACATAGGACTGGGTTACTAGTCAGACAACAAGCAAGCCGACCTTCTACCAACTTCACCAAAATGGTCACTCTATGACCATTTTATCTATGAAACCATCGAGAAGGCCGATGTGCCGAGAAGGACGGAAGCATCCCTCACCAAACCACAGGCAACAGAAATTGAGCAAATCACCAAAGCCTTTGCGGACCTGACAAGCTTGAACCAAGATGAAGATGATTGGCTACTTATGTGTGTCTAATAAAGTCTTAACCTATTGCAAGCGCACAATGAAAATTATAGAGCTAGTATAGGATCGTTCCCACGAAGACAGGATTTTTCTATATTAACTTAATTTTTCTGAAAACTTATATTTATCTTATAAGTTTCTAAACTACTGGAGAAATATGAATAAAGAATTATTTCTTAATCTAAATTGCAAAAAATAAATCCCAATCCTCCTTCTTTAGATTATGGTCATCAATCACATTCTTTGGCTATCGGATATTTATGAATTTAAATAGTATCGTTACGCTATATATCAAGTTTCCTAGTATTGGTCATCAATTAATACTAAAATCCAATCAATACAGATTTAATCTAATTAACAATCTCCTAAAACTTGGGCGTCAATCAAATTCTAAAAAACTGAAGATGGAAAAGTAGAAACCGTTTCACTAATCTGCAAACTTCAACCTGAGTCATCAATTCAAATTAAAATTTGAAGATGTTTACAAAGTAGGAAATTACAATAAAATAAATCGAAACTAGAAAGCAATAAAATTATATCTTTCACCCCTTAGCCGTAGTCATCAATTGCTTCTGAGAAACTACATATATCTACTTTAATCTTTAGCTCCCAATTACAGTCGTCAATTGCTCTTGAGAAATCTTGGATATCTAATCTACAAAGCAATAAAAATTTACTCAAAATTTGATCGGAAGAAAACCCAACCTCAATCGTCAATTGATGCTGAGAATTTCTTTGATGCCTATTCCTACACCAGGCTATCTTATTTATCGATCATACGGAGTCGGTTTACAAAAATTCTAATTCTAATAAAAGAATAACTAAAACAAAACTATCCTAACATAAATCTACTTCTAACTTTTTCTTTCCTTGTTTTCCTTCTGTTGATACGCTTCTGAATTGTTCCTTTTTTATTCAGTAGTAGAGATCTTCTGGATTTGTCTTCATTAATCTTCTCAGATTCGTGATATGCCAAACTTCTAATTCAGTGCATGGTGGTGTAAATCTTCATGTGTTCATCAGCGGCAGTATCAACAACGAGAAGCTTTTTTCGTAAAATCATAAACCATGATTTTCTTTCGTCTATTATAGTTTTCCTTAGAAAATTGTAAATCACGATTTTCTATTTCTCAGCACTGCTTCTAGTGACCGATTCTTTATTTGCAATTCATCATTTTTCTCTTGTCGCCCTTCACTCTGGAGCGAATTTTCTTACCAAATCCTAAATTACGATTTTTAGTCTTCTCAGTACTTTGTTCCATAAAATCGTAAACATGATTTTTCATCTTTTCAGTAGGCGATGACTCATCTTTTGGTTCAATCATCTTTTTACTCCTCTTTTGAGTTTATTTTGACGAATATTAACACTTTGACTGTATATCATTAACTTATTAGTAGAAAACTAAATCCTAGAATTACTAAGTTAAGGGTAACAAAATGGTATATTATGTAACTGATCCGATGACGACAATGATAAACCACTTGAAGATGTAGGACCACTGTTCGAGACTAAGGAACCCTACACTACAGAAAGAAGAGAACCACCCGAACACGAGCCGCACATATAACACCGGGAGTCGATCGACGAGGATGATTTCTACATCGCCTCTTTAGGGAACGAAGAAGACCCAAAGTCACCCCAGCCTCACAAACTGGAAGCAGAGGACTGGCTTTCAATGTCCAGTGAGGAGGAAGACTATTGGAACAATCGTACCGATATGGAATTGGAAGACCTCCTGAGAGCTGATCACCTAAAATGGTTCGAAGAGGACAATCGTTCTCGAGAAAAGATTTTGAATCCTGACGACGACTTTGATTATCAGTACGTGACAGATAATTGGTGGTGCCCACATTAGCGCCCTTACCCAAAACTACCTTACTGTGGCCGGTGCCGCGCATGATGCTACGGTGTCAAAAGGCTATCATGGACAAAATCTGGCAGACCTTTAGCACAGGAGAATCTCATAGTCATTATGATTTACTAAAATTATCAATATTTTATCCTTACTTTCCATCATAACAGTTATCCTTGCTTAGAACTCCAACAATTTCAATTCACGATAAGCAGGAGATATATGCATTAGTGAATAGTTTATTCTTCATAAATTTTTCTAAACTGTAAATTTAGAAAGTACTTTCATTCAATAAGTTACTATTGACATACTCTCCATAAGATATTGAAACTTTTTGGGTTCTCACAATGTTATTTCAGAAAAACTCAGTCAAAGATGAAATTGGCAATCTCCTAGAAAAGGATAATCTACTTTATTCATATGAATCCCTGTGCAATCCATAATATCTATTTTTTATATCTCTACTAGGCATATGCTTTTTGCAAATCGTAAATCAAAAAGGTCTTTCCTTCGGCTTGTAATGGGGCTTTGGATTTCAGAAGGTGTCAAAGAAAGGTAGAAAAGGTTTCAAAGTTTTATGAGAATTTAGCTCTTCTTTCTCCTATCTTTTCAGTTTCTTCTTTTTTTCTTCAGTAAGTATCCATAAATTGGATAACTTCTTCCCATTTCTTCAATTGTAAAATCGTGCTTTATGATTTTTCTTCTCTTTGAAAGCTTTTTGCTTTAAAATCATTCTTCTTTTTCAGAAATCGTTCTTTTTTTCATTCTTTCCCATATTCTTCTTTTGATTTCTTCAGTTGTACCCTTTTTTTGGCATTCTCTTTTTTATCTATTTTTGCTTTTTACTCCTTCCACTCCCTCTTCTTCCCTTCTTTTGCATTCTAAAGTCTCAGAAAATATACGGGTTAAAGGTTGAAAGCTTTAGGTAGTACATATGGTTAAGGGTTTATCTGATTTTTGGTACAAAGAAATTTGGTTAGGCTTCTAATATGTGTTCAATGGATACAATTTATTCTAGGATTTTGGCTTTTTGGCTTTACTTTAACAAAAGATGGCCTTTGATCATCTTTACGATTTACTAGCATAGATGCCTTATTGCTTTGATATTTCTATTAGATTGTTCTAGACAAAAAATCAGGTTCTCATAGAATATTTTGATTCTAAATTTAGTAGTATGAGATTTCATATCAGTATAGAAGTTCAAGGAAAATTTTTAACTTGAATAAAAACAGTCTCTCTGAATAAAAGAGGAAATATAGATCAAAATGTCACTGGTTTATAATTTTTGAAACTATAGCCTAAAATTTTACAGTTTAGATCAATATATTGTTTCAAACATTCATTCTAATGCAGTGTTCAACGAGCTAAGCATGAATTGTACTATTCTTTATTGTGATTTTTGAATTCCTACTATAATGGATTGTAAGTTTTCAAGATTTGTAATTTTGCTATCATAATTCCTACGTAATGATCAACTAAAATTCAAAAATTATTGAAAAAAATTTCTACAAAAATAAATTACAAATTAACTAAAACTAAAACTAAATAATTTACTACTATACACATAAATTTTGTATCCCTTTAAACTTAAATCGGACAATGCCCTCATTGGCACAAAAATAGGGGACACTAAAAATTATTTCCTAAAAACTATTGATATCTTTGATTGCTTACCAGATGTGAAAAAAATTCTGTTAAGAATGTTCCCCCAACCTTGAGGAAAACACAACGGTTTTACTTCTCAGAGACAGGAATAACAAAAATTTTAGAGGTGTTAGTAACAATTACACAGTTAGGAAAAATGAAAGTTAGTAAAAAAGAAACAAAATTTCTATAGTAGTGAATATTTACAATGATCATGAAAAGAAAATCTAAAGAACTAAAATATTACAAACTAATTACAGAAAAGAATAAACCTAGGATGATACGGGTAGGAACTTTTGAGAGAAGAAAATGTCTTTGATAAAGATCGGTCTAAAATTGTGTTGCCTCACAAAATATCTCTCACCTTTGAGTTGGTGTGTCCAATAGAAAAGAGAAGCGTTAAGAAGATGGAGGAGGAGAAGATGGAGAAGACTATTGGTGGCTGGGGGAGGAAGGAGGATTTTCGGTTGTTAGTTCCGAAATGAGAGAGGAGAAGAGGGCAACAATTTCACTGATTAATCACCCCCTTTCTTCTAACAACGCAGTGACTTCATCTTCATGGCGTTGGATGAGGCGTGAAAATGCCTCTGTAATCTCCGACTAACTTGGTTGTTTTGCCATGGTGAAAGTGTTGGTGTTGGATGAAGGTGAAGGGAATGGGGTTTAATTGCCTAGACAATACTTGCTTGTTATAACCATTCCAAATAGAGAATTTGAATAGTAGCCATAAATAGACGTTATGGTTTTACGTTGAATCATGCGAATCTGTTGGTTGTCCTAATAAATGCTAAGGGACGTGGCTGCATAGAATGAATCGAGGTGACGCCTTTGGTATTAAAAGTTGTATTTTTCTGATAACCATTGCATTACCTGGATAAAACATTCTCTCAGCAATCATAGTCGTTACAATTTTCTGTGAGAGAATACTTAGGCTGTTAGAAATCGTAATCGCTATGATTTAATGCACCGTGAAATATGTAGACATACCTTACTATTATATATATAATATACATAAATTTGCTACGGATGAGTCGGTAGCTGGACGGTACCCATGAGTTGGTTAGTTATACTCTGGGTCTTTTAGTGTTATTGTGGTCACCATCCCTTTTTCTTCTTGAGATGCCATCAGTTTAAGTCTCTGTCCATTAACCTTAAAAATATAATTGTCTTTGGGATATTGAATGGTTACAGCCCCATGTGGGAATGCTTCTACCATATTATATGGTCCGTCCTGAAGACTTCGTAGTTTTCTTGGGAATAGTTTCAACCTTGAATTATATAGCCAAAGTTGTTGGCCTGACTGAAACATTTTTCTTAAAATGGGTTTATCATGAAATGCCTTGGTTTTGGCCTTATAGATTCGAGCATTTTGGTATGCATCATTTTGAATTTCCTCGAGTTCATTGAGTTTGAGTTTTCGTTGCTCACCACCAGATGCATCCAGCTCAAAATTTAATGTTTTGATGGGCCATAGAGCTCTATGTTCTAATACCACAGGTAAGTGGAAAGCTTTACCATACACTAATATGAAAGGAGACATGCCTATGTGAGTTTTATAAGCCGTTCTATATGGGCACAGAGCATCATTCAATCTTATGGACCAGTCTTTTCTATCAGGTCGAACAACTCTTTCCAGTATCTTCTTTATTTCACGGTTGGAAACCTTAACCTGTCCACTAGTTTGCAAGTGGTAGGGGGTTGCGAGTTTATGCATAACATCATATTTTTTAAGCAAGCTCTTAAAATACCTCTTACAAAAATGGCTCCCTCCATCACTTATAATAGCCTGTGGGGTTCCAAACCATGCAAATATATTTTCCTTTATGAAAGAAACTACCACCTTATGGTCATTTGTTCATGTAGTTGTTGCTTCTACCCATTTTGATATGTAGGCAATGGCTACAAGTATGTATATAAATCTGAACAACGGTGGAAAGGGACCCATAAAGTCAATGCCCCATACATCAAAAGGTTCTGCGACCAGAATCAGTTGAAGGGGAATCATGATCCTTCGGGACATGGCTCCTGAATTTTGACATCGATCACAGGCCTGACAAAAATTTTGGGCATCCTTAAATAGTGATGGCCAATAAAACCTAGATTATAATACTTTGGTAGCCATTTTCCTACCACTAAAGTGGTCCCCACATGCAATGTCACTGTCGGGCACACATTTTCTAATTATTTGGTTTGGGCATATTTTAAATAGGTATGGATCCTCCTAAATATAGTATTTTACGTTAGCAAAGAAAGTATATCAGTCTTAATTAGACCAGGATGGGAGAATCTTACCTGTTGCCAAAAAATTCACGATATTTGCATACCATGGAACTGTTGCTTGGATGGAAAAAAGTTGCTCATCCGGAAAGGTGTCGTACCGAGATTCTTTACTAATGGTCCCAGGCATTTCTATCCTGGACAGGTGATTGTTAGTCACTGTTTTATACCACATTTCACCCTTTAAACATGGCTTTTGCTAAGCCTCAGAGTATTTAATAATTGCATTTTAGTATTGTTTTGCAGCAAGGAGGCAATTGCAGCTTTAGTGCAGATTTACTATAAAAAGTGCCAATAAGAGGAGTTTTGGAATCAATAAATAGCTGAGAATGAGAGATAAATGGAGTAGTGCTAGGGCCTTGTGCTAAAGAAGAACACATCAGCAGTTCAGCAGATGCAACACTTCAGTAGCCCCTCATCCAAGCCATGCAACATTTCCAATGGCAGCAACACACTCAAAACTACTCTTGAATACTTCAGCAAGAGCACACCAGCTGCACATTAGAACTCAACAATGGTGGAAGGTGCATAATGAAAGTCAGCAGCTGCAGAATTACAAAGCTATAGATATACATATTTGAATACAGACATATTTATATATATATATATATATATATATATATATATATATTCATATCTGAATTAGCAGTTGCTGTAGATCATTTGATGCGCAAGTAGTCACTCTAGTAGCAATTCAGCTGCACCCATGCAATCCATGCATTGCACCACCAAATCTACAGAGTACTTGCAGTACCCCTTCAGCAATATAAAACTGCAGAACCTATCAAGTGGATCTGCATGGCTGCAGCCATCTCTTCAAGCAGCACTGAAGGCCCCAACATCTTGTCGACAGCTTGTAGCTCCCTATAGTTTAACCTCTCGAATGCTACAAATTATGGGCCAGTAACCTCACGACCTATGTTCCTCTTGAACCTATCGAATGGGTTGATATTGAGTGCAACTAACATGTCGACCTCTGCTTTGAACCTCCCATGCAAACCTGTTGACAAACTGTAGCTTAAAACCTCCTCAAACCTCTCGAGCAAACTCCAAGCTAGTCTTGTCGAGGTACACACACTCTCAGCTCCAGCCAACCTCCCATGTAAACCTGTCGATAGGTGCAACTTCCAAATCCTGTCAACCATTTGAAGACTTAAACATCTCGACATCTCCCCTTAGTTGCAATCCACACCTCTCGAGATTCCAACAATCCTGTCGACCATTTAAATGCCAATCCTCTCGATACCTTACTATAGAAATCCACTCCTAATCCTCTCGAGCAAATCAAGCCTCCAAGTTCTGAACCTCTCGAAATATAAGCTGCACTTCAGCCAAACCTGTCGACCACTTGGGGCTTACACCTGTCGACATCTTCAAGCTACAACCATTCAAACCTATCGACAGTAATAAGCAGCAACAACCTGTCAAGAATTACCAGCCCATCTTCACCATCCTCATGGCAGCTTCCCTGCATCCCCTTAAACCTGTCGACTTCCACCAACCTGTCAACATACTGAAGCTGCTGCTTGTCATTTCAACCTGTCGACCACTTTAAGATGCAAACCTGTCGACATTTTCATGCAAGCTTGCAGTCATCATCTCGACACCTTGCATATATAGAACCTGTCGACCTATGCTCAAACCGCTCGAGGTCTTCATCTTCTCGAGTCATCTCCTCCACCACATTGCTGAAACTGCAGCAGATTTAAATAGAGCTGCATTAACCCATGGTTCCTCAAGCTGATCCGACTTGGATTCCACCAAATCTAAAGTGAGAAGGCTATTTTGGTAAAGGCTGCAGCTGGAGTGTATTTTCAGGTAAAATATTGTTGGCCGACAGGGGTATTTTGGGGTAGCCAGAGTAATTAATTTGTGAATCATTCTTAGCATTTTGGGTGCAATTATTTGAGGTGTATAGCTACAAATATTAATGGACAGCAGGGATAGTTTTGGGAACTCCAATACACAAGGAGGGTTGCACATGGGTGCGAACTAATATTTGGCGGGAAGCTTCAGCTGAGCATAATAAAACTAGATCCATGTCTACCGTCTGATTGGTTGGAATGCTAAGCACATGGATTAGCATCAAATTCTCTCCTTTGATTGGCTGAAATCCCCAGTACTTGGATCACGGTACTTGTATAAATAGAATTCCTTGCTGCTGTGATTTCCCAGCAAGGAATCCATAGAATAACTGTGATTTTCCTTAGCTCACTTAGGTTTTAATTTTAGTTTTATTTTCCTTTTTTCTCTTCCCCCTTCTCTCTCTAATCCAACATGTTGGATTAGATCTAGATAAGCAGTCCAGATCTGGTTTGTAATTGTAAATCCAGAGCTTTGAAGCTTTGGGAATAGATTGGATGTTGCACAAATTACAGATCTGAGCTCAATAGGCTGTAAGATGTTATTACAGTAATTGAAGATTTTAAAGGTAATTCTAATCTAAAGATCTTGTGGTTTCCTTAGATGTCTATAGGATTCATGTATTTGGGAATAGCCCATTCAGTTTCTAGTAGATTTATTATTTACCATTTGATTTCCCTAGATTGGATACTCTTGTGGATGCCAGCTAGAAATGGGGAGCTTGTAGCCTATCACCTGCAGCATCTGCAATGGTTAACCTGTTCTAATCTAGATCTTTGAATTGGAACAATCTCTGAGATTATCTGTATCGAGTAGAAGGGCAGATCATAACCTTAGGATTGCTTTGATTTATTGGGGAGATTGGATTCTTATACCTTGATCCTTGAGTTGGGACAATCTCTGGGATGATCAGTTGCCAGTAGAAGGGACAGATCATAACCTTAGGATTGCTTTGATTGACTGATTGAAGGATTGGAGCAAATTAGTTCTAAATAATGCCTTTGAACCAATTGATTTACAATGAGCACCAGTCCCTTGCTGCCTATTTCTCACCATTTTATCCTTTATTTTACCATCCATCTTCCTCCATCTTCTGGACTTAGTTTTATATTTGGTTTTGTAGATTAATTAGATCTAGTGACACCTGAAAAGCTCTCTTTCTTCTTGGAATTGCCAGATCTATAGCCAGATCTGGAGGTCTACTATATACCTTATAGGTTTAGATTACTACTCCCTGTGGGATAAACTCTTATTAAAACTTGCTACAAATTAACCTTGTATCTTGCATGTCTAGGATATCTTAGATGTGATGAATCCATCTTCTTTTTACTTTAGTTTTATTTTGTTTTTATCATTACATAATAAATCAGCACACTAGAAATGCTGCAACAGTGATCAACCACCACGTTCTCAACTCCCTTCTTATCCTTAATCTCGAAGTTGATTTCCAGTAAGAGAAGGATTCACCTGATTAGTCTTGGTTTGGCATTCTTTTTAGATAGTAAGTATTTTAGTGCAGAATGATAAAAAAAGATCACGATCTTAGATCCCAATAGATACGGTCAGAATTTATCCAATGCGAAGACTACAACGAGAAGCTCTCTCTCAGTGGTGGTATAGTTAATTTGGGCTTCGATCAAGGTTCGACTTGCATAATAAATTACATGGGGAACCTCATCTCTTCGTTGTCCTAAGACGGCACCTATTGCATAATCAAAAGCATCGCACATTACTTCGAAAGGAAGTGAATAGTTGGGAGGTTGAATAATTAGGGCGGATGAGAGAAGTGCCTTAAGCTTGTTAAATGTGTTAAGACAAGCATCGTCAAAGATAAAGGGTACATCATTTGCTAATAGGTGACATAATGGTCTCAAGAGTTTTAAAAATTCTTTAATAAATCTGTGATAGAAGCCGGCATGACCAAGAAAAGATTGAATATGATGAATCCATCTTCTTTTTACTTTGTTTTTATTTTGTTTTTATCATTACATAATAAATCAGCACACTAGAAATGCTGCAACAGTGATCAACCACCACGTTCTCAACTCCCTTCTCATCCTTAATCTCAAAGTTGAATTCTAGTAAGAGAAGGATCCACCTAATAGTCTTGGTTTGGCATCCTTTTTAGATAGTAAGTATTTTAGTGCAGAATGATAAAAAAAGATAATGATCTTAGATCCCAATAGATACGGTCAAAATTTATCCAATGCAAAGACTACAGCGAGAAGCTCTTTCTTAATGGTGGTATAGTTAATTTGGGCTTCGGTCAAGGTTTGACTTGCATAATAAATTACGTGGGGAACCTTGTCTCTTCGTTGTCTTAAGACGACACCTATTGCATAATCAGAAGCATCACACATTACTTCAAAAGGAAGTGAATAGTCGGGAGGTTGAATATTTGGGACGGATGAGAGAAGTGCCTTAAGCATGTTAAATGTGTCAAGACAAGCATCGTCAAAGATAAAGGGTACATCATTTGCTAATATGTGACATAATGGTCTCGAGAGTTTTGAAAATTCTTTAATAAATCGGTGATAGAAGCCGGCATGACCAAGAAAAGATTGAATCTGCCGTACTGAAGTTGGTGGCGGTAGATTCGCTATTACATCGATCTTAGCTTTGTCAACTTTTTTCCCTCTATTAGAAACAATATGCCCTAAGACTATGCCTTCTTGAACCATGAAATGGCTCTTCTCCCAACTTAGCACTAAGTTGGTTTCTTCGCCTCTTTCTAAGACGAGGACAAGATGATCAAGACAAGAATCGAAAGTTCGGCCAGACACCGAAAGGTCGTCCATGAATACTTCAAAAACTTATCTATCATGTCAGAAAAGATTGTCATCATGCATCTTTGGAATGTTGCGGGTGCATTGCATAACCCAAAGGGCATGCGACGATAAGCAAACGTCCCAAAAGGACACGTGAAGGTAGTCTTTTCTTGATCTTTTGGGTAGACCAGAACTTGGTTGTACCCTAATTATCCATCTAGAAAGCAAAAATAATCCTGGCCTGTAAGTTTTTTTAAAATTTGATCAATGAAAGGCAGGGAAAATGATCCTTGTGAGTCATTGAATTTAGCTTCCAATAATCAATGCATACACACCACCCTGTGGTTTTGCGCAGTGGCGCCAACTCACCGACTGTATTTTCTTTTATAGTAATTCCAGATTTTTTTGGGGCTACTTGAATGGGACTCACCCACTCACTATCAAAAAATTGGGTAAATAATACTTGCGTCTAGTAGTTTCACGACTTCCTTTTGAACAACTTCCCTCATATTTGAATTTAACTGTCATTGCCTTTCTTGTGAAGTTTTGGCATTATCCTCTAAATGTATACGATGCATATATATCAATCTGTCAAGCCCTTTAAGGTCAGCGATAGTCCATCCTATTGCACGCTTATATTTTATGAGTGTGGCCAATAACCTACTCTCTTGTTCCTTATTAAGAGCGGATGAAATAATCACTGGAAGAGTTTTGTTAAGCCCATGAAAAGCATACTGAAGGGTATCAGGAAGTAATTTTAATTCTAAGGATGATGCTTTTTGGATAGATGATTGTAACGGTTCATTGGAAATAATGGGTAGAGGTTCTATCCATGATTTCCAAGTCTTGGATTGGAGTTCATAGATAGAAGTATTCACTGATAAATTGCCTCCTTTAATTGGTGGTCAGGCTCCTCCAAGTCTGTGTACCATAATGCAGTCTGAAGCGCATCCTTTGATTAGACTAAAAGTAATGCTTCTTCTACTAATTCTTTAATTTCATCTATGTTGAAGCATTCCTCATCGTCTATTGAAGCCATTTAGTTGGCCGTGGTGAAGACATTTAATTGGATTCACATATCTCCAAAAGAAACTTTCATTACCTTAGTTTTACAATTTATACAAGCATTGACCGTGGCCAAGAATGGTCTACCGAGTATAACGGGAATTTGTGTTGTAGATTTCGAACATGGTTCCATGTCTAGTAGCAAAAAGTCGATAGGGAAAATGAATTTATCGACTCCAACCATTACATTTTTAATAATTCCTACTGGCCTTCTTTTTGATCTTTCGGCTAACTGAAGAGTTACCGACGTAGGGCTTATATCTCCTAGTCCAAAATTTTCGTAAATAGAGTATGGTAGCAGATTTACACTTGTTCTCAGATCTAAAAGTGCTTTATTTATTGCATGATTACTTATGATACATGGGATTGTAGGCACCCCAGGATCCTTAAGCTTAGGTGGAGTTCTAGCTTGCAAGACTGAGCTTACTTGCCCTGTCAAGAAAACGTTTTTCGAGACATTGTTTTGTCATATTTGTTTATGTGTACACATCTCTTTTAGGAATCGTGTATAGGCTGAGACTTGTTTAATTGCTTGTAAAAGAGGCAAGTTGATCTTCACTTCCTTGAAGATCTCAGTGATTTCCTCTAATTTTTTTAGATTTTTGTCAAAAGGGGAAGGTACACCAAAAGCGCTTGGAAACGGTAACTTTGGCATGTAAGGTGCCTTGGCCATAGGTTTAGGTGTACTCTCCTCTTTCTTTTCCATTTTCATTTTCTAATTTTTTTGCTTTTTCTTGTGGGGGGTCTCTTCTTTGGCTTCATTCTCTTTTTCTACGGTTGAAGGGATAACTACTGGGGTAGGCATCTCTACTTTATTGTCAATAGTCATGCCACTCCTTAAAGTTTGACCAACTTGAACTATGGGAATTAATGTCTATGGGCTGGCTTGGTTACACTCTCTTTCCTCCCACTATGAGGCTAGTTTCCCGATTTGAGTTTTTAGATTTGCAATGGACTGAGTACAAGAGCGTAAATTTTTAGAGATCTGAGACAACTGAGTTAATTCCCTATAGCGATAGTGTCCATGATGTTGTAAGTCCTGAAGGATTTGGATTATAGTAGCACCATTGTTTCCGTTTTGAGGATATGACTGTTGCGCAAAGGATTGGTATGGGTTGTAAGACTGTTAAAAATTCAGAGAATGTTGGGGGTATGCATAAGAAAACTCTTGTTGATTTACCCTTGAGAAGTCATATGGATTGTCCCACTAAGGATTATAAGGATTCTCAACACTACCCCACTAAGAGGCAAATGCCTGCTCTGTCTCCAACATGGCTGGATACCACGGAGTAGTTGGGAATTCTATTGGGGGGTAAGTTGTGTTGAGATTCGGCCAAGAAGTGTTGTCACGGCCTTGCATCTCAATCACGAGATATTCTATATAAATTTTTATTTTTTTTAAAAGTAGGGAGAGTGACAAATTTGAGCCTCTAGTTTCTATGGCCAGCAGAAGTATTGAAACCATCGATTCGCCGCTCCGAGTAATCCTGCAAAAGCTTAAGAAGTGATCAAAGAAAGTTGAAAAATATAAAGAAATATGAAAAGAGAAAGATAAATACTTGTTTTCTTAAATTAATATAAATCGCCTATCCCCGACAGTGGTGCCAAAAACTTGATTGGCTACTTATATGTGTATCTAATAAAGTCCTAACCTATTACAAGCGCACAATAGAAATTGTAGAGCTAGTATAGGATCGTTCCCACAAAGATAGGATTTTTCTATATTAACTTAATTTTTCTGAAAACTTATATTTATCTTTTAAGTTCCTAAACTATTGGAGAAATATGAATAAAGAATTATTTCTTAATCTAAATTGCAGAAAATAAATCCTAACCCTCCTTTAGATTATGGTCGTCAATCACAACCTTCAGCTATCGGATATTTATGAATTTAAATAGTACCGTTACACTTTATATCAAGTTTCATAGTATTGGTTGTCAATCAATACTAAAATCCTATCAATACAGATTTAATCTAATAAAAAATTTCCTAAAACTTGGTGTCAATCAAATTCTAGAAAACTAAAGATGGAAAAGTAAAAACCGTTACACTAATCTACAAACTTCAACCTGAGTCGTCAATTCAAATTAAAATTCAAAGATGTTTCCAAAGCAGGAAATTGCAATAAAATAAATCTAAACTAGAAAGCAATAAACTTATATCTTTCACCCCTCAGTCACAGTCATCAATTGCTTATGAGAAACTACAGATATCTACTCTAATCTTCAGCTCCCAATTGCAATCATCAATTGCTCTTGAGAAACCTTTGATATCTAATTTACAAAGCAATAAAAATTGACTCTAAATTTGATCGAAAGAAAACCCAACCTTAGTCGTCAATTGAAGCTGAAAATTTCTTCGATGCCTATTTCTACACCAGGCTCTCTTATTTATAGATCATAAGGACTTGGTTTATAAAACATCTAATTCTAATAAAAGAAATGACTAAAACAAAACTATCCTAATATAACTCTACTTTTAACTTTTTCTTTTCTTGCTTTCCTACTGTTGATGCGCTTCTGGATTGTTCCTTTTTTATTCAGTAGTAGAGATCTTCCGGAGTCTGTCTTCATCAATCTTCTCTGATCCATGATATGCCAAACTTCTAATTCCAGAGTTCTTCTAATTCAATGCATAGTGGTGTAAATCTTCACGTGATCATCAGCAGCTGTATTAGCAACGAGAAGCTTTTTCTGTAAAATCATAAACCACGATTTTCTTTCTTCTATTATAGTTTTCCTTAGAAAATCATAAATCACAATTTTCTATTTCTCAGCATAGCTTCTAGTGAACGATTCTTTATTTGCGATTCATCATTTTTCTCTTGTCGCCCTTCACTCTTGAGCGGCTTTTCTTTTCTTACAAAATCCTAAATTATGATTTTTAGTCTTCTCAATACTTTGTTCCACAAAATCATAACACACGATTTTTCACCTTTTCAGTAGGCGATGACTCGTCTTTTGGTTCAATCATCTTTTTACTGCTCTTTTGAGTTCATTTTGACGAATATTAACACTTTGGCTCTCTTTTACTAATTTTTCTTAATATCTGCACATCATTAACTTATTAGTAGTAAACTAAGTCCTAGCATCACTAAGTTAAGGGTAATAAAATGGTATATTATGTGACTGATCAGACGACAACAATGATAAACTGGTTGAAGGTGTAGGACCGCTATTCGAGACTAAGGAACCCTACACTACTGAAAGAAGAGAACCACTCGAACACGAGCCGCACATAGAAGACCAGGAGTTGACTGACGAGAAAGATTTCCACATCGCCTCTTTAGGGAACGAAGAATAGCCAGAGACACCCTAGACTCATGAACCAGAAGTAGAGGACAGGCTTTCAATGTCTAGCGAGGTGGAAGACTATTGGAACAGTCTTACCGATATAGAACTGGAAGACCTCTTGAGTGTTGATCGCCTAGAATGGTTCGAAGAGGAGATTCGGTCTCGAGAAAAGATTTCGAATCCTGACGATGACTTCAATTATCAGTACGTGATCGATAATTAGTGGTGCCCACTTAGTGCCCTTTCCCAAAACTACCTTATTGTGTCCGGTGCCTTGCTATGATGCTACGGTGTCAAAAGGCTGTCATGGACGAAATCTAGCAGACCTTTAGCACAGAAGAATCTCACATTGGCCTTATAAAATTTCAAGAAGCTCGATGCTCCTCAATCTCCAGATGTGCCACAACTTCAGATATTCTAGAATTCACTAAAAGAAAATGACAACTACCGTCGAGTGATGATGAGGACTACTAGATAGACCTTCCAACACTCAAGTAATCAGAACAGTTGACCCAAGGCTTCCCGGGGTAGTCAAACGAAGAAGACGACCTCCACTTCAATGACCATAACCTTGTTCCAGAGGAGCAAGGATGGGAATGCTCTTGGGGAGATCCCTGTATCTCTCACTAGTATTAGCCTTGCTGGCGGGTGTGCATACACATCATAGCATACTACGAGGTACAAAGCCAAAAACTCATTGGTCTAGAAGAATGTCTCGAACAACCTCAGTAGTGAGAACATCTTCAGTCTGATTTGGAAGATGAGAGCTTAGACGACTACTGCCTCTACCTTTTTTGAGGATGAAGCAGTTTACATTATTGAAGAAGAAGGCACATCGACTGGACCATCGCCATCTTCACTCATCAGGAGGATCACCCCAGACGAGGACTCTAAAAAAATATGCCAAATTTCATATGGGTCCACATCATCCGAAGACTCACATGAATGGCTCCAGCAGCCGTCCAGCTTCCCCAACTAGGAGAAGCCTCCCCGTCGATTTCTCTTCAGGCAACTGACCTTGTATCATATCACTTATAAAAAATAAAAAAAATAGAAACACCTAAAACCCATAAAAATTTAAAAATAGAAAATACTAAAAAATTAGAAGACCACAGAAAACGGAGGGAATAGCGACGAGCAGGGAGACTTTTCTCCTAAGGCTATGAGTAGCGGTCAAACCAACAGAACCAAGGAAGAAATAACCGACATGATCACACATGGTCATTGTCCCACCCTCAATAGCGAAGAGCCCTGCCTCAATTTGGTTCGAAGAGACCCTATCGCCTCTTCCTCACAAAGGCGTTGAGCATCCAGACGAAGTGACAAGCCCATAATCATACTTGACGAGGTACTCATGACTTCGAGAGGAGGATGAATAGCCTCGACTTACACCTCACTAAAGATGTCGCAGTCATAAATTACACCGATGCAGGGTTACCTCCCACAAAACTAATCCCCTAGTGTAGCCATTTTGTAGTGTACGAGCTCACAGATGATGAAGAAGGAGCATCAACAGTTGAGGAGACACAGAACTTCCAATGGGTCATCAAACTCTTCGACGAGCACACTCATGCTGCCACGGAACCTATCGAAGAAATTAATTTTGCCATTGAGGAGAAGCCCAAGAAGCTATTAATCAATGCGACACTTAGCCCCAAGGAGCGACGATAGATTATCCAAGTTCTCCAAGATCACCTCAGCTCCTTCGCATGGTCCTACAAAGATATGCCTGGTCTGGACTTGAGTCTAGTGGAACATAGCTTGGTCCTAGAACCCGATGCAAAACTCGTCCAGCAGAAACTTTAAAGAATGCACCCACAGATGGGGCTACAAGTCAAGGAGGAAGTTGACAAGCTACATAAAGCAAAATTCATATGAGTCGTCCTCTACCCCAAATGGGTCGCAAACATAGTACCTATTGCCAAGAAGGACGACAAAGTAAGGGTATGTATCGACTTCTGAAATCGCAACTAGGCATGCCTAAAAGATGACTTCCCGCTCCCTCACATCGACACTCTGGTTGACAATACTGCCGAACACGAGATGCTATCCTTTATGGATGGCTTCTCTAGATATAATCAGATCAAACTAGTGGAATCCGATCAAGAGAAGACTTCCTTCACTACGCCATGGGGAACCTACTGCTACTTCATCAGGCCTTTTGAGCTTAAGAACATAAGAGCCACGTATCAATGTGCCAGGATGGCCTTCTTTCACGACATGATGCATAAGTGCGTGGAAGTCTACGTCGACGACATATTAGTGAAGTCTCAAACTCGGGCAGGACATGCTGAAGCATTACGACTGGTATTACAAAGATAAAAAAAGTATCAGCTAAAGATGAATCCGAAGAAATGCATGTTCGGAGTGACCTCGAAAAACTACTGGGATTCATAGTTAGCAAGCGAGGAATCGACGTCGATTCGATAACGGTCAGAGCCATCCTCGAAATGCCACCTCCTAGCAACATCAAAGAATTATAAGGTCTGATAAGAAGATTGCAATTCATCAGGAGATTCATCTCCCTGCACTCAGATAGATGTGATCCTTTCTACAGACTACATAAAAGAGGAGTCGAGTACATATGGGATGACAACTGTTAGCAGGCCTTCGATAATATCAAGAAGTACTTCCTCAACCCGCCAATACTATCACTGCCAGTTCTCGAGAGACCCCTGATTCTCTATGTGTCAGCAAATGACAAGGCTATGGGAGTAATCCTCGGACAATATGGAGAAGACAGCAAGATAGAGAAGGCCATTTATTATCTCAACAGAACGATGGTCGAGTATGAATTGAAATACACGCCAATGGAGAAGACATGCCTCGCACAAGTATAGGCCTTGACAAAGTTACGACACTACTTCGGAGCGCACAAGATACTAGTCCTATCACATATGGACCCTCTGAAGTACATCTACCCACTACATCCGACAAGATCGCTCGATGGCATATGCTCCTACAAGAGTTCGATATCACTTATGTTTGTAAAAATCCATCAAAGGACAGGCGATCACCGATTACCTCGCAAACCTTCCACTCCCGGGTTATGAGCTTGTACACGAAGACTTCCCCGACAAAGATCTCCTCTCGATTCACAATGAAGAGCCCGACAAGACTTCATGGACCCTCTACTTCAACAGCGCTCTCAATCACAAAGGAAAAGGCATTGGGATAGTCCTACTGAGCTCAGAAGGAGTCGTTATACTAAAAGCCTTTCAACTCGACTTCCTAGCCACCAACAAACTCGCTGAATATGAAGCCTTCATCGCCAGACTATGAACAATGTTACAGTTGGGTGTCAAGCAGTTGAAGACAGTCGGTGACTCTAAGCTTGTGATATCACAAGTCATCGAGGAATGGAAGACTAAAGAAATAAGACTGACGGCATACTTGGAAATAGCTTAGTTCCAGATAAAGAAGTTTGAAATAATCTCTTTCACGCACATCCCTAAACTGGAGAACGAGCTCACAAATTCCCTCGCTACACTAGCCTCAGTCATTCAGATACCAGTCAGATAGAACACTAAATCCTTCTTCATCGAGAGATTGACAACGACGGCACACGAAGTTGCCTGACAAGTGAAACTGGAACTGCCAACTGGACTAAAAGCCATCATGAACGAAGGGCAACCTACCTCAAGCAACTCTACGAAGAAAAAAGCCGATGTCGCGACCTTCAGATTTGTGAAATTGCCAACCGATGACGGACAACCATGGTACTTCGATATATAGAACTTCCTGAAGCATCATGATATCCCTCCTTACACTACGGAGATTGAATGAAAGACAATCAGGAACAATTGTGCAAGGTTTTGCATCCTAGGCGAGATGCTATACAAAGAAGCCTTCATTAAAGGAGTACTGCTATAGTGTGTCACGACTGCTGAAGGATAATATATCATTTGAGAAGCACATGCTAGTGCCTGTGGTGCCCACGCTGGTAGATAGAGACTCGCAGATCAGATAATATGGCAAGGATATTACTCGCTGATGATGACAAGGGATTGCCACCTCTACGTCCAATGTTACAAGTAATGCCACGAACATGCCACGCTCATCAAAGCCCCATCAGTTGCATTGAATCCCATAACTTCACCATGGCCATTCTCGATGTGGGCCTTTGATATCATCAGACGCTTTACGGACACGGTTGAGAATACTCACAAGCACGCATTTATACTTACTGTAACCGAATATTACACTAAATGGGTGAAAACCAAGTTATATGTCAGAATCACTACTTCTACGCTCGTGAAGTTTATCATTCAGAACATCATTAGCCGCTTTGGAGTACCCAAGATGTTCTTCATTGACAATGGACACAATTCATCACAGAGAAGATGAAAAGACTATGCAAAAGATTTGACATCAACCTACATCACTTGTCACCATTCTATCCCCAAGGAAATGGACAAGTAGAGGCCATGAATAAAACTCTAATCCAAATTCTAAAACAAATAGTGGAGATGAGCAATGGATTCGACTAGCCTGAATGATTACCAAAAGTACTCTAGGCCTATAGAACTTCTATTCGCATGGCCACTGGCCAAACTCCTTATCTCCTCACGTATGGGATGGAAGCAGTCCTGTCCTATGAAATACAAGTACCATCCCTACATATCTAACTTGATGATGAGCTATCCTTAGACGAAATGAGGATTGCTATGCTCGCTGAGCTAGAACAACTTGATGAGATGCGTCTAAGGGCAGTTGACCATGCTCAAGTATACTAGAGGAGGATGGCCAGAGCCTACGATAAGAAAGACCACGAGCGAACCTTCGAAATTGGAGAATTAGTCCTGAAGAAAATCATGCCTTCCAAACACGCCCATCCAAAGGGAAAACTAAAACCGAACTAGGAGGGCCTATACGTTATAGCCGAGGCATACCTAGGGAACGCATACAAGCTAGTGAACCAGGACGGGGAAGAACTCCCTAATCCCTAGAATGCCATGTACCTCAAGAAATACTACCCTTAGCATCGTAACCATCATATCTCATAATCAGATACTTATATCTACCACCCCCGTAGTTATCGAGACTCATTCATTGGTCGTACTCCTTCATTTCTCAGGGTATCCTTGAAGGCTTCTGACTCACTGCCCACCTTCTCATTTGGGTGATTTGATAAAAGGACTAGTGGAATATCTGACCTCTTCCAAAAGTATAAGTAACACCCAATTCTCACCCCTGTCCCCTACCATTGGAGGAGATGATAGAGCACAAGAAATGAAGATGTTAGGCTCAATCAAAACTCACCATTCTTGCATTAGTAGGTTGCTTTTAGAAAAATATATATACACATACATAACTGAGAGAGAGAAATACGACGGGTGAACAAGTCAATGAGCTCAGCGAAGCATAAGAAAATCATGAGGACATTCCTGGTAACCTTGCTAGGAAAGTATAAGCAAGTTGCGAGGGCATCTCTAGTGTCCCAATACTACTAGATATCATTGTAAAGTGTTGGGAGGAGAACAAACTCCTGCTAACCATAGAATGAGAGACTTTGATAGTACCAAAATATGATGGAGTGCTCAATCATGGCATCCCATGCCCTCTGAGAAAAAGACTATTACTTATCTCTTTTCAAAATTGTCAGGTAGAAACTACTCCCTCACATCGTTGAGCCTTACTCCCTCTTTTACCCTCAGTTTCTATTTTCAGACAGTGAGTCAGAACCCTCCTAAGATATCCCTAGATATGAAATCGAAAACTCGTGGATGCCGACTGATGCAACCACTTACTATCTACTACTCACCCTCTACTACTGACTATGGGATAGGATGATTACCATCGAACTCTAGTATATGACTGATATAGCTAAACGATCTCCCCCAATTTGGTAAATAGTCTTAAGGAATTTCCTTGACACTAATTCATCGAACACACATGGCTCCTCATAGGCCAATGTGCTCACCAAAATCAGAAATGGTCCATTGCACCTCGACATTGAGGCATTTTTATTTTGGAAAAGGAGTCGGCTTGAGACCCTTGCTTGTTCACGAATAGGTGCAAAATAATAAAGTCGTCACCTCAGGAAGACAGTTGAAGATATCACACTACCTATTCCATCACGCTCCTACACTAGGGCATTTTTTTAGTTTTAGATTTTTCTTTTAGTTATTTGCTTTTCCTGTTGCGTTATTGTCCCTTTCTTGTAATGAAAAATAGGCGTATAAAAAAAAAAAAAAACAAGCCCTTCATCCTTTATTACCAGGCCTAAGACACCTCCCCCCTTGACAACCAGCAAGGGGAAAAATAAAATTTCAACTTTATCTTCATGTGTAGATATGAAGCAACCTTCAACTATTACTGGGCTAACTCAAAGAGCATCCGAGTCCCAATAAACGGCGACGGTACCAAGAGTAGGCAGTCAAAGTCAGAAGGTAGCAAGAGAAGAAAAAATAAAAGTCAGGCACATCTCAACTCAAAAGATCTCTATACATATATCAAAACTTCTTTCACAACATGTCATCGGGGGCATACCCCCTGCATATACAATGAACAAAAATGGGAGAACAAAAAAAATGCCCTACTCCCTTCGCTACCTCTGTGAGGGACGCTCATCACCCTCTCCAACATCATCAACCCGAGGACCAGGAACCTTGTCCACTGTGGCCTCAACTGAAGCCTAAGGCTTGGATGGTGGCCTCCTCGAAGAGGAAGGTTTGGCAACAAAACCCCTCTCACTCGCCTGGCTAGAGGCCCACCGAGACTGTGAACGCAAGGAGGTAAAGGCAAACATAGGCCCAAGAGTCAAGTTTGCCTGAGCATACACCCTCATATGCTCACGGGTCTCTCGACGGATCTTTACCAGTGAGCCGCTAGCCCTCGATCCCGACCCCAAGAGGTGAATGACCATCCCTCACACTCTCCCTCTTACCCTTGATAGCTCATGCTGTAGAAGCTTGATCGTCAGCTGCATCTCGGCACGGATGATGGCTTAAGCGCTCTCCAGCTCCGCTGCCCAAGTCCGCCGCTCAACCGCAAGGTTCATGGTCAACTCCTAGAGATGATTCTCAGTGGTATCGGAAGGGACCTCACGAGCTTCCTCGCGAACCTGAGCATGTTGCACCTCTAGACGTGACTGCTCCAACTTGCGCACCTGCACAAGGCTAAGGCTAAGAAGATGGATTTGCATAGCAGGAGACAGAGCCAGAATGACGAATACATACCAGATTAGCGTGCTCCTGTAGAAGGCGCTCTATCGTAACGATAGTAACTAGAATAGCTAGAGGTGTCGACGGAATAGGAACCGGAGCCTTGAGCGCAGATAGCTATAAAATAGAAGAAGAACATCAAAAAAGGCTAAGACTATAGAAAAAAAAAATGAACTATAATTACACCAACTACAATATACCTGAGTAGGGATAAGAGTAGACTCTTGAGGAGGAGCCTCGGGAGTAGAGTCAGGGATGACCTACGTCAAACAAACCAACAAAACACATAAGAGAAAATAAAATCAATAGAGGAGAAACTAACTACTACACACGCACTATACTTGACTCTCGGGACGTAAAGAGGCAGCTGTCGCCTCTCGCGTCTGGAAGTCCTCGGCAAGTTGACGCTTGTAGACACCCCCATTTTGCCTTCTAGGAATATATTTCCTGTTCGATCAACCTTTGACCTTCTTTTTAACCCTGATATGGGAACCATGCACTGAAATAATAGTACATGGCTGAACACAGGTTGAAATAATAGCTTTGTGGCATAGATATCGAAATGGGTAGGCTATATACTGAAATGATAGTATATAGTCGGAATGCAGACTGAAACAAGATTCTTGCATTTCAGTCTAGAGACCAGACCCGGACAACCTCGAATTAAGCACTTGAAACCCCACACATAATTGGATTGCACGCTACACCACAAACGCGTAATCAGTCCCTCTTTTAGACCAAACTTCCTTTCTCAAACCTATTCGAGACTCGATCATGCACCTGAAATCAGACTAGTGATCAGATTGAGTGTCACAAAACTAGTGCGCAATTGGCCTACGCCCGACCTAGTCTCATTACCCTTAACCCTTAAGTTTCCTTGATTGAGCGCTTATGACTAAATGCTTAATTAGATTGTGCACCTGCCATTAAGTGCGTACTTAGCCCTAATACTATTAGGACTGGAAAACTCGCTGAGCAAGTCAGTGGGTCACTCATTGAGTTGGTGACCGACTCAAAGCGATTAAGTACCAATAAGTGGTGCATAATTCCGTTAAACGTCTGGAAAATGGCGTGTAATTGAAGAAAAAACTATAAAAGATTTTTTCCTTGATTAGTCTGGGGAGGTTGGACGAAAAAAGGCTAGAATTTTTTAGAGAGAGTAAGAGCACTTCGAGAATCAACCCATAGAGCATCTTAATCATGGTTTCGAGATTCAAGCTTCTAATTTTTGAGATTTCTCTCCGCAGCCCCGACCCCTAGGTAAGGATTTAATCTTTTAGTCTCCGACCATAGCTGCTAATCTCTAGATCTTGGAATTCTATTAATTTTTATTTTCAGTCTTAGATCGTAGCACCCTTTTCGGACCGAAATTCTTTATATTTGGTTCTAGTTTTCTGCTCCTAGAACCAGTTCTTAATCTATCGGTCCGATACACTGATCTTAGACTTTAATTCAGTTATAAAATCTCGATTTACAGTCCTATCATTAATATCTAGTTCTAATCCTTCGATTCAGAACCAGTCTTTAATCATACGACCCGATTTCCTGATTTCGGACCCGAAGTCAGTCCTAACAATTTAATTTTAATTCTAAATTGCTTATTTTAATTTCTCAAAAAAGTCCTAAATATAGTTTTAGTCTTTATAATTCTAGGTTCTTAATTTAATTCATAATTGCTATTATGATATCAACCTTGAAAAGTCCAAAATACTATATTATGATCTAAAATTCAATTTATCTTTATTCTCAGCCACCCGATTTACCAACGGGAGCTTACGGAGGGTACTTGGGAAGGAGGCCAATCCTCCTTAGCATAGCGGGCCCAAACCCCCTTTTTTTTAGGAATTTTAGAATTAATTAATTACTTTAGCTTTATACTTTTAGTACAATTGATTAGTAGGCTTGTTTTATTTTAGCATGCTTAATTAATTGTCTTAAATGTTAGTATGATTGATTGATCTCTTTGAATCTGAGTTAATTGATCGATTCCTTGCTTCAATTAGAATTTAATGGGATTAAATTCGTTGCTTTAATTAGATTTTTCTTTTAGCACAGTTAATTCATTGCTTTGATTAGAGATTTTTACAAAATTAATTTATCTATCTTAATCAGATTTGGTAAAAATTAGTTTATTCATTTTAATTAAATTTTAGTAGCATTAATTCCTTTGCTTAAATTAGAGTCTCAGTAGAAATCAGTCTTTTATCTCAATCAGAATTCTAACAGGACTGCTATAATTGCTTCAACTAGAATTTCAATAGAATTGTTATACCTTATTCAATCAGAATTCTAGTACACCTAATATGCCTGAACAAATTAAAGTTTTCACCAGAACTATTACACCTGTGCTCCTTGTACTGATAGGCAACTGAAACTAATTAGACTTCTAATAGAATTAGGAAATCAACATTAACTGAACTCCTAATTGGATTGGAACAAACCTATATAACTAAATTCTCAATCGAATCGAAGGAGATCTAAACCGACCAGAACCATAACCATAAAGGGAAATAAAAGGAAAACTAAACTATCTAACCTAAGAAATAAAATGTTGTTGACGTTCGCAGGCAGACGATTCAGTATAGAAGAAATCCATACCCGCTCTTAAGCGTGATCATTGATGTGTTGCAGCGTCGATAAATATCTGCAGCTAGTGATCGCAATAAATTAGAAACTTTCTAGAAAACCCCTTTTATTATTTATTTTTACCTAAATTATTCCAAACACTATATCTCTAGAGTCCGCTAGGACATAGTTGGAAGCCACTGATTCAACGGGAACTGAGAGGAACCTAGAAAAAGTGCGCACCAACAGAACTGGCGATGGCGATATGACACTTTTGCAAACTCTGTTTCTAGAAAATTAGTTTCTAGCATATTTCCTTATTTTTTCTCCTTTCCATCGTATCATTTAGATTTACTTTTATATATATATGAGTCTTCGCCAAAGACTCGAAATGTCTGGTATACGAAGAGTGAGTTTAGGAAACCCGCCATTGTGGAGATATCATGACAACCCCATATTTGGAGAAGAACTATTTCATAATTCTAGCCCACAACAACCTGAAATTAATATAGCTGGTGAGCAAGAGAACCCCTTCTCTACCCCATACACTGGGAACAATCATAATGGGAGAGATGGTGGCATCAGACAGAACCTTACCACCCAACAAATCGTAGAACTCAGCATTCAAAGAATACAAAGAGGGGATGACGACTCTGAAGAATTGCTTCAAGGGTTGGCCATCGCATACGAAACCATTAGGTGACAACAATTTTCAGAAGAACAAGAGCGACAAGAGAGGCCACCTCCTACCCCGAGTATGGTGTCAGCCCGCGCCTCCTCAATGAGACAACCTGCCAACACATTATTCAACGATGACCCTCTAGACAAGGTTTACTCATGGGTTGCTCTAAAAGACAACCCCATTAAAATTGAAGATCTCCCTAAAATGCTTGATGAGTACATGGCCAAAAGAGAGCGCCCCGATCACTCGTTCGGATTTGAAAAATTTTGTCGAGACGTAGAATTTAATTTGCCAATAGGATTTAAGCCACCTAAATTCACTAAATACAACAGCACTAGAAATCCTAATCAGCACTTGGCCCTCTTTTGCAATGATTGACGACCCATACGTGATAATCAAGGACTTCTCATTCACTCCTTCCAATGCTCATTAGAAGGGGAAGCTTTAGATTGGTTTGCGGGACTCCTGCTTTATAAGATCGAAACCTTCGATGAATTAGTCGGTCAATCCCTCGATCAATACAAACATTTGATCCAAGAGACAGTTAGTCTCAGTGACCTAATGGCAGCCAAGCAAGGTCCTGATGAAGAATTCACTGACTTCGTCGCTAGATGGAGAAAACTTGCTGCTAGGACCAGCACTTCAATGAATGAGAAGGACTCGATTGATATTATCATCAACAACACTAGGGAACCGTTAAAGAGCGCACTCGTCATAAGTGGTGTTGTACTTCACTCTCGGGCATCCAGACTAGCACGACACATTAAAGGTGGAGATCTTGCATTATCCATAGTCACGTCAAAAATAGGCTCTTCTAGCGAATCAAAATAAAAAAACAATAAGAAAGCCTTAGGAGCTGAGCAAGTTAACCCGTTGTTAACCAAGGGCAAAAATCTAATAACGAAAACTTCCAACCGCAAAATTTTGGACAGAACCAAAATCAACAATGGTATACCAATCAAAATAAAGGTGCTAATCAGCAGAGATACGTGAACCAAACCAAGGCCACAATCAAAGTCAAGGCCAATATCAAAATAGAAACCAATATCCTAACACTTATAAGAACCAAAATGCGACACAGAACTGATCGGCCCATGTGTCGAATTATAATAACGTACCCCCACTGCAAAACTTCAACCCAGCCAGAGGCCCTTACCAACCAAGGCGGCAAGGTTTCACAGGAGAAACCTTGCCCATGGCCTGTAAACCTAGATTATTGCAAATACCGTGCCTTCCATCGATATGCGAGACATGATTTAGAAGTCTGTTGGGTCCATAGGGATGTGATTTATGATTTACGACCAAAATCAAATTGATTGGAAAGTGCTTAGAAATCCCAATCCTAATACTAACCAACCCCAACAGAATTTAGGAATCATAAACAACCCTATGGCCAACCACAACCAAGCAACACCGGCCCAGGTCACTACCATGGATCTCCCCGGTCAACCTTCCTTCCAGCCTTCTACTTAATCACTCACCCTCTGCCAGTTCTGCCGTACCAGCGAGAGTTCCTTCACCCCTACATCCCTCAACCCTGATCACTCAAATTGCCCCGCCGAGCCTGCCTTCATAACCAAAATTCACTCAGATATGAGTACATTCTTTTAGGGCCAGGAGACCATTCCTCCATTGTTACCCACCAGAGCCTTCGACCCCTCCAAATCTTGAACCAATGCCATTACCCTTCCTTTGTCCAACTCTGAACTCGAGTATGGAGATCACGTGCTCCAAACTACAACCCAAATCATTGCATGGGTAGAAAGTGTCACTCGTAAGACTCCAATCTGAGAGAGTGAAACAAAGACAGAGTGTTTATTGAATGTAGGAGAAAGCGAGCAAGAAGAACACCCTAACCCATGTGAGACATTGGTCTCTGCTTTCATAGAAGAGGAGGATTACATGCAGTATCTCCCACCTTGGAACGGTGCCGTGCAGGCACACACTCCGACTTCCAATTTCACTCGCTTCATAAACACATCAACATCAGCTCATGTTGGGTTTGGCCAGCAACAGACATGCCTGATCCTCAAGTCAGGAACTAATTACCCACCTCCTCCTTTCCCTCGAAGTAAGGATTTCACGAGCGTACAACCACCAGAGGGGAATGTGAGAGAAAGAGAAGTTAACTTGCCTCCCCTACCTCATATCATCCCTCCACTAATCCCTGCACCTCAATCACTCCAACCACCAGCACCCAAGGCTCACTGGCTAGGCAAAGAAGTAACACTCAAGCTAGTATAGGAATGTGACCTTCTGTGGCATCTCCAGAAGATCCAAGCCCAGATATCCATACTAGAACTCATTAAGAAATCGCCTGATCATCATCGGTTGTTGATAAGGACACTTGAAGACATGCAAGTCGATGAGGACATGACCCTAGACGAGCTTCATCAAATCACTTCGGTCATGGTGCAACCCCCAACACTTACGTTCACAGACACAGACATGCCGAAAGAGTCCCTCTGCGGAAGTGCAACCCCCATATATCTCACAGTCATAATTAGAGGATTCTCCGTGCCACATACACTAGTTGACATAGGTGCAAGACTTAACATCTGCCCTCTTACTATGTTAAAAGCACTCGAATATATGGAGCAAGATGTAAGGTCCTCTGCACTCTCACTCATAGCTTACGATGGCTCACGTCATTTCGTGAAAGGAACTATTAAGCTACAGGTTCGCATTGGACCCGTGACGAAAGATGTTACCTTCCATGTTTCTGATTCGGCTAGTCATATAATCTTATCTTAGGAAGAAAATGGCTAGATTCCATGAAGGTCGTCGCATCCACATACCATCAATGTGTCAAATTTACATACAAGGACTCCATTATCCGTATATATGTTGATGCACCCCTCCAGGAGATAGACACTGATTACACGGCGAGCATACCAATCGCTCATGACTACATATTGAACATGGGCCATATTCCAAAGACTCGAACCCTAATGACACAATCTCCGCAGAGGTCCATCCCCCTGACTGTCCCGATTCACCCCCAACGCGTCAATAAAACTTAGTGAGGAGAGAGGCCGGTCCAGACCTCGCCAAACTTTATGACATCAACCCTATCATGATGAAAGGGTGGGATCTTATGTACCATCTTGGATACATCCCTCAAATTAGACTCGACAAGAATAAGCAAGGTCGCATAGGACTTATCGTCCCAACAAAAATACGCAAACACATAGGGTTAGGTTATCAATCGAATGACTCACAAGCTGACTTATGCCCTACCTCACCGAAATGGTCGCTATATGACCACTTCACCTATGGGACTACTAAAAAAGTGAATATACCAAGGTAGAAGGAAGTGTCCTTCACTAAACCAAACCATGATTAGAAGATTGGGAATCTACTGATGATGAATACTTTCATATAGCTACCCTGCAAGATGACGAAGAGCACTTGCACTCAATGTGGGAAGAGGATGGTGCTCCACTAGAGAATCTTAACCCGTATAGCATCCACCTCGGCCTTGGCCTTGGAGGGTGGGAATGGCCATGGGATTCCCCTTATATCGTTCTCCCTTACCAGCCTTGCTGTAGGGCATGCACCAGTATATTAGAATGTTTCGCCGAGTGGACCCGACGGTTTGCGATAGAGGAATCAAACCACCTTGACCTCGCGACGACAAGAACCGGCAATGACCTACCAGCTTAGCTATTGGCACAAGGAGCAGAAGATCCTGATGGCTATCCATCTAATCTAGAAGGAAACACTCAACCCGCTTTTATAGAGTTTGGAGAGGAACTCGAACTAGACACTTCTACATCCCCGGATTTGCCACAGCTCTAAATATTTTGGAAATCTCTCGAAGAGGAATGCAACCTCCCTCGAGTGATGACGAAGACTACTAGATAGATCTCCTTACACCCGAGTTAGCCGAGCGGGCTAATTTAGGACTTCAACCATTGTCAAATCAAGAAGATGAGTTTGATATTGTCTTCAATTCTAATTTAGAAGGATGGGAATGCCCTTGGGAATCTCCCTGCATTCTTCACCATTATCGACCTCGCTGTCATGCATGCGTGCTCATCCCAATATATTATGGAGATCAAGGAAAGGAACTCACTACCCCTGGGGACCCTTTGGTAGATTCCCCTCAGTGGGAAGAACAATATTATTATGACCTAGAGGATGAAAACTCAATTGACTATGATCTTCAGAGTTTATTCGATGAAGAGGCCATTAACGTGATAGAGGAAACCCGAACGTCGGTGCCACTATCACCAGCGTCACTCATTCAAAAAGTCTCATTAGCTGAGGACTCTAAAAAAAAAATGCCAAATTTACAACAAGTTCATACTTCTCGAAGAATCGCCTGAACGACTCCAGTAGTCGTCTCGCTCCCTCAACTAGAGGAAGCAATTCTCTTGGCACCCCTTGAGGGGATAGACCCTGTACCATATTTATTATCAAAAATAAAAAAAAATAGAAAATATAGAAAACCCTTAAAATTCATAATTTTAAAAATTAAAAAAATCAGAAAACCTTAGAAAAGAAAAGGAACCCTTCGTCCTTAACCAGGTTTCTATCCCATTCCCCATGCAAGGACGTAAAGCGTCCTAGCTAAATAACAAGCCAGTGATCATACTGAATGGGATACTTTGTGATTTCGAGAGAAGAATCAATAACTTTAACCTTTACCTTACTGAAGATCTCCCGGTTATAAATTGTGCCGATGAAGGGTTACCTTTCGCAAATTTAAATCTCCAGTGTAGTAACTTCGCAGTATACGAGCTTACCGAGGATGAAGAAAGGGCATCAGTTGCTAAGGAGGCATTGGACTTCCAACGGGTTATCAAGCATTTCAATGAATAAACCCAAGCTACCGCAGAACCCTTTGAAGAACTTAACTTTGGCACTGAAGAGAAACCTAAAAAGCTATTGATTAGTGCAACACTCAATCCCAAGGAACTCCAACAAATTGTATAAGTCTTGCAAGAACACCTCGATTCCTTCACATGGTCCTATGAAGACATGCCTGGTTTAGACCCTAGTTTAGTAGAACATCACCTCGTCTTAGAATCTGATGTAAAACTTGTTAAGTAGAAACTCCATAGGATGCACCCACAAATTTCTATCCAAGTTAAAGAAGAAGTCGGTAAGTTACACAAAGCCAAATTTATCCAAATCGTTCTTTACCCTAAGTGGGTCGCCAACATAGTACCTATCGCTAAGAAAGATGACAAAGTATGGGTTTGCATCTATTTTCGAAATCTCAACCAGGAGTGCCCGAAAGATGACTTCCCACTTCCACACATTTACGCTCTAGTCGACAACACTGCGGGACAAGAGATGCTATCTGTTGAGAACTGGAAAATACCATTTTCCACCCCTTAATCTGAGCCTTGATAGACCCTTGAGAGAACTAAATAAGTGCCTTAAGTATTTATTTTATAGCTAACAACAAAGGCAGGCTTAACTCTAAAAGTAGCTTAAAATTACCAAAAAGATGATGACCCATCTTGATCTGGAGGAAGAAGGAGAAGGGACAACCTCACTGGCTGTCAAAATGCCTAAACTAAAGAAGACAAAAGCCTGGTTTCAGCCTGGAAATAGGTTTGGAGCTATTCGAAAAGAAGAATGCACTCCAGAATGCTATTCGAAAGGATTCATGATCTATTCAAAAGGATTCCTGATCTATTCGAAAAGAACCTGAACACTGTGAAAAGAACTAAAGCTCCAGGCTTAGTTTTCGAAGAGCACCTAATCTATTCGAAAGGAACCAAACTTGTTGATGATCCTTTCGAAAAGAAAAAAACTCCTTGCGAACAGCACCAGTTCTGTGCGAATAGAGCTCTAGAAGTCACATTTCCTTTCGAAAAGGTTCCCAATCTGTGCGAAATCATATTCTGAAGATTCTCAGCATCTGCAAGGGCATTTTAGTAATCTCTGCAGATGCCCCAATACATTTAAAAACCTAGGGGCATTCTGGAAGATTCTGAGCATAAACTAGAGGCATATTCCACTCCATGTGAACACCCAAAGATGAAATTACTTGGCGGGAACTTCTAAAAGCTCAAATAGATTTTTGAATTACCTAACAGAATTGATGCCTCTGTCTCCTGATTGGCTGAACCAGATCAAGCAGTTATGATTGGCCACAACAGATCTGGATCCCTGTGCTCAACTCCTATTAGTTGATATGGATCTAACCAATTCTGATTGGTTGAGGCACATCTGAGCTGGACTTAGGGAAAACTATAAATAGACGAACTATTTGCCCAATTTGGGCATCTAGAATTTGAGTTTTATTCTTGTTGCCCCATTTTCCAATTCAGATCAAGATAGCTTGTCTGAAACCTCTATAATAGCCTAGCTTTTGTCTGTAATTGAGAACTGTGAGATACTTGTGTAATTCAAGTGAGAATTGTATTCAAGACTACAAATTCGAGAGCTGTTGTAAGCTGTGTTCAGTAATTGTAATGGTGGATTTGAAAAGGTTGCTTTCATCAGTACGTTCTCAATCAGATTCATGTTGAGGGTTCATTGTGATCTCCTCACTCATTAAATTCCTTTAGATTTGCTATTTATAAGCAATTTCCCTTAATTCACTATCCCTGTGAGAATCTGTGTTTGTAACCTGGTTCCTACAGTATTTGTAGTGGTGCTTATGTTCTGAGTCAAGACTTTGGATTGAAGTAGAAAACTATTGGATGATCTGTGTCCATGACAGTGGACAGATCATAGCCATAAGTTCAACTCAATTCCAATCCTTGAATTGGATTATTTTCTCTTACATCTGAGCTGGTAGCTAGATGAAGATTTGATACTTTCTCAACTGTGTAACGCTATTTCTCACTCTGCAATCAATTACTAAGCTTAAGTTAGCTGTTATTTATCCATTCTTATTAATTTTGCATCCAATTCCCCCAACTCGGATCTAGATCACTTAGTTTAAATTCTACTTTTTGATAATTTAGTTAATGTGACAAATTCAACCTCCCATCTTACTTGCTTTGTAGATAAGATTAGAGGCCAGATCTGGTAGCTTAGATCTGGAGGTTTACCATACATTTTAAATCAATTCTCTGTGGATGATCTTTTACTCACTTATATTTAAAACTTGCTACAATTGGCCCTGATCTTGCAGGCTAATTGATTTCTCTCTGTGCTGATATTTCTTTATTCTTCTTAGTTTTCCAATTTCAGTATAAACCATACTTTGAAATATCTGTTTTCAAAATACTAATAAATCATTCACACTTAGGAAGACAACAAGTTTTTGGCGCCGTTGCTGGGGAATAGATTTTAAAATTGGTAGACCTAAGTCTTTTTTTTTTGTAGTCTTTACATCAGTGCTAACTGTTTCTATTGCTTGAATCTGTGCAGTTATCCCTATACAATTAAGCTTGGAATCTACTCAGTAAGGAGTATTGAAGGTTTGCTTTGCATAATTTTTTTCTCTGTATCTGTGTTGTATGTTTAGTAGGAGGACTCTCAATCCTGAGATTGTCCCTCTGAATTTAAAAGCTGAAAGGCTACTAAGAACTAGACAAACATCACAGAATTTTGCTAAGACTGCTACTATGGGTGAGCAACCTAGACTCTTGAGGGATTACTTTGCACCCGGTGCATATAATTCCCCATTTTGCATTCAATTTCCTACTGTTGAAGGAAATTATGAAATCAAATCATCAACTATCTAGATGCTTCCTTCTTTCCATGGTTTGAGTAAGGAGGATCCATACAAGCATGTGGATGAATTCCTGTCTCTTTGTACCACATTCAACATAGCTGGACTGGGTCCAGAGGCAACCAAGCTTAGGCTCTTTCCTTTTTTATTAAAGGACAAAGCTAGAGCATGGTTGTCCATGTTGCCACCAAATAATATTACTTCTTGGAATGATTTGTAGTGTCAATTTTTAGCCAAATACTTCCCTATGTCTAAGACCAGCCAGTTGAGACAAAGCATTGTTACTTTCTTCCAACACTCAACTGAAACTTTCCATGAAGCATGGGAAAGGTTTAAGGAACTTTTAAGGTAATGCCCTCATCATCAAGTTCCCCAATGGCAGCTTGTTCAAAGCTTCTATCAGGGAATTGATCAAAAGGGTAAGAATATGGTAGATGCCTCCTGTGGAGGCACCTATTTGCAAAGAACAGTTGAGGAGGTCTGGGACCTATTTGAAGTTATTGGTGAAAATTCAACCCAACAAGAATTTCTGTCAAGAGACATTGCGAATCTTGCTCGGTTGAATAAAGAGCAGACTACCAAGGGAAAGATTTATGAGGTGAATGACTTGGAAAGGAAGGTGGACAATTTAACCACCAAGTTTGATAGATGATGGACACATTTCAAAGTCCAATGGTTGTTAGACTAGAGGAGGCATGTCTGATATGCCAGTCCCCTACTCATTCCCATGATCAATGTCCAGCTACACCACAGTTCTCAGATCTAGTGGTGGAGCAAGCTCATGCTGCTCAATCGTTTGGACAGTTGCAATCTAATGAATATGCATGGAGAGGGAACCCCAATTTATGGTGGAGCCAGGGCAATTATCAAGCACAACAGCCGCAACAACCAAAGCACTAAGTACCTTTCAAAATTGTTTAGCCATACCAGCATAATTTTTATACCAAGCCTAATTTTTAGCAGCCCATTCCACAACAGATGGTACAACCTGTGCATCAATCTGCCCCAGCTCAGCCTCCTTCCAGATCCCCTTCTTTTGAAGACCAAGTTCTAACTTCACTCCAGAATTTAGGGTCTTTAACTCAGAATGTAAACTTTCACAGTTAGAGTATTAAGAAGATTGAAGATACTTTGGGTCAAATTTCAAATACATTGGCTAGAAGAGAGGAAGGCAGGTTACCCAGCCAACCCTTGAACAATCCCAAAGGACAGTTCATGGATGGAGATGCCTCTTTTTCACATGAAGAAGTAAAAGCTATCACTACTTTGAGAAGTGGAAGAGTTGTAAATAACAATGTGGATACAGAAAAAGAAGAAGGAAAAAATGAGAAAACTGTTAGGAACATGCAGCAGGAGCAGCATGATGTTAGCATTGGGGGTGCTGATGTACCTCAGAAAAATAAAAAAAATGAAAAACAGAAAAATCAAAAAAATTCTGGTGACGATGCTAAGGCTGTAAATGAAGGACTAGTTCCTTATTTACCATTTCCCCATGCCATGAAATCTGCATCCCCTTTTGATAAAGGGAACACAAAAATAGACGAAATGATGGAGACTTTCAAGCAAGTCAAGATAAATCTTCCTTTGCTTGATGCAATAAAGCAAGTCCCAGCTTATGCAAAGTTCTTGAAGAACATTTGCACACACAAAAGACAATCTAGGATCCAGTTATCTAAGAAAGTCTTTGCTGTGGAGAAAGTCAAACAGGTTTTGTCCATTGCCACACCTCCTAAACTCCAAGATCCTGGAATCCCCACAATCCCTTGCATTATTGGGGAGCATACCATTGAAAAGGCTTTATTAGATTTGGGTGCTAGCGTTAACCTGCTTCCATATTCTGTATATGAGAAACTAGGTTTGGGAGAGTTAAAACCCACTCATGTGGTATTACAACTAACAGACAGATATGAAAGAAAGCCAGTTGGGGTGATTGAGGATGTGTTGGTAGGAGTAGATAAGTTTTTCTACCCTGCTAATTTTCTGGTATTGGATATGGAACCTACAAAAGGCATAACTTCCATTCCTGTCATTTTTGGGAGACCATTCCTGGCTACAGCCAATGCCTGTATTCAATGCAGGTCTGGTATTATGGAAGTGTCCTTCGAAAATATGAAGGTGAAGTTCAATGTTTACAATGTAGTTACCCAGCCTCAGTTTAGTTCTGAGGAGTGTTTTCTTGTTGATTTGTTGGATGAACTAGTAGAGGAAACTCTACCCTAGTTCTTGCAGTGTAAGGATTTAATCACAGATTTTGAAGATGTTTGGAGAAATGTTATGGAAGAGGCAGCTTGTGCCTCAAAGACTGAAGAGGTCAATGCTGTGCAAGAAACTCATGTCCAAACAGCAAGGTTTTCTTCATGGAAACCTGCTGTTTTTCCCCTTCCACAAAAGGCCAAGGTACCTTTGTTATCTTCTCTTCTCAGCCCACCTGATGTAGAGCTGAAATAGTTGCCAGAAAATTTGAAATATGTGTTTTTAGGAAACCATAAAATATTGCCTGTGATTATCTCTTCCTCCCTCACTGAGGAGCAGGCGGAAGAGTTGTTGATTGTATTGAAGCAGCATAAGAGGACAATTGGCTGGACTATTGCTGATTTGGGAGGAATCAGTCCAGCTGTTTGCATGCATAAAATTCACTTGGAAGAAGGTGCAAAGCCTTCTAGAGAAATGCAGAGGAGGCTGAATCCTCATATGCAGGAAGTGGTTATGAAGGAGGTTGTTAAGTTGTTGGATGTAGGGGTCATTTACCCCATCTCAGATTCAGCTTGGGTGGCACCTACACAGGTGGTACCTAAGAAATTTGGGATTACCGTTGTAACCTCAGATTCTGGTGAGCTCATTTCAACCAAACAAACAACTGGTTGGAGGGCTGTATTGATTATCGAAAGCTCAACACAATGACCAGAAAAGACCATTTCCCTCTTCCATTCATTGATCAGATTTTAGATAAGCTAGCAGGAAAAGCTTATTATTGTTTTCTTGATGGTTACTCTGGTTACAACCAGATTCCTGTGTATCCACAAGATTAGGAAAAGACCACATTCACTTGCCCCTTTGGCACTTTTGCTTATAGGAGGATGCCTTTTGGTCTTTGTAATGCCCCTGCTACCTTTAAAAGATGTATGTACTCCATTTTCTCTGATATGATTGACCAATTTATGGAGATTTTTATGGATGACTTTTCAATATATGGAGACAGTTTCGCCCAATGTTTACATCATCTCACTGTGAGATGTGAAGAAACCAATTTAGTTTTGAGCTGGGAGAAGAGCCATTTCATGGTCATCCAAGGCATTGTCCTTGGCCATGTTGTCTCCCATAAGGGCATTGAGGTGGACAGAGCAAAAATAGATTTAATTGCACATTTGCCTCCTCCCAAAACTGTTAAGCAAATCAGAAGTTTCTTGGGGCATGCTAGATTTTATAGGAGGTTCATTAAGGACTTCAATAAAATATCCAAGCCTCTTTGCCATTTATTGTGCCAAGATGCCCCTTTTGTTTTCAATGATGAATGCCTTAGGGCATTTGAATTCTTAAAAAATTGTTTAATTTCTGCTCCAATACTTCAGTCTCCAGACTACTCCCTGCCCTTTGAGTTGATGTGTGATGCACCAGATTATGCTTTGGGAGCTGTTCTTGGGCAGAGAAAGGATAAGCTGCCTCATGTCATAGCTTATGCCAGTAGATCAATGATTGATGCACAACTCAATTACACAACAACTAAGAAAGAGCTGCTGGCAGTTGTTTTTGCCTTGGAGAAATTCAGGTCATATGTTTTGGGTTCACAAATTGTGGTGTTCACTAACCACTCAGCCCTGAAATACCTTCTGTCTAAGAAGGATACCAAACCAAGATTAATCAGGTGGATCCTCCTATTGCAGGAGTTTGATTTGCAGATTAAAGACAAAAAGGGTGTGGAAAATGTGGTGGTTGATCACCTGTCTAGAATTCTGACTGCTGAGATTTATAGGTTGCCTATCAATGACTCTTTTCCTGATGAGGAACTTTTTGCTATCAGTGTGCATACCCCTTGGTTTGCAAATATAGTCAACTTTTTGGCTACCGGAAGGACCCCCCAACACTGGAATAAAATGGACAAGGATCTCTTCTTTTCAAAGGTTGAACATTTTATTTGAGAGGATCCTAACCTGTTCAAGATTTGTCCAGACCAAATCATTAGAAGATGTGTCCATGAAGAAGACTTCCACAACATACTTTCCATGTGTCATGAACAGGCCTGTGGAGGTCATTTTAGTGGAAACAAAACTACTGCAAAGGTTTTGCAGTATGGATTTTATTAGCCCATACACTTCAAGGATGCACTGCAGCACTGTAAGTCTTGTCAGAACTGCCAGAGATTGGGCAGCATTTCCAAGAAAAATTCAATGCCTTTACAGCCCATTTTGGTAGTTGAATTGTTTGACATTTGGGGGATAGATTTTATGGGACCTTTTCCTCCTTCAAATGGTTTTAATTTCATCTTAGTAGCTGTGGATTATGTATCCAAATGGGTTGAAGCCACAACCACTAAAACCAATGACCACAGAGTTGTCCTTAAATTCTTAAATGATAACATCTTTTCCAGGTTTGGTTCCCCCAGAGTCATTATCAGTGATGGGGGAAGCCATTTTTGTAACAAGCATTTTGAGACTCTATTGAAAAAGTACTCTGTGACTCACAGAGTAGCTACTCCATATCATCCACAAACCAGTGGACAAGTGGAGATTTCCAACAGAGAAATCAAACATATACTGGAAAAGACTGTGAGGAAGGACAGAAAGGATTGGTCCTTTAAGTTGAATGATGCATTGTGGGCTTACAGATCCAATTTCCTTCATTTTTTTTCCGCTGATTAAGCTTGAAGAGAAGGATCTTTTACCTCTGACTCCGGTGGATTTGATCAAGCGGTCAGATATTTCAAGCAAACCCTAGGTTTTGGTATTTTCCTCTCCATATCCTTTGTCTGTGCTTTAAAAATTTGATTTCTATTTAAGCATACATTGTCTGGGATTCAAGAGAGTTGTTTGTTAATTGTTGTTAGAAGGAAGAATTATTTGAACGAGTTTTTAGAAATTTTTAAAAATGGAGAAAGCTAAAAAATCGTTGGCTAAGATGTTCCCTAGGTCTTCTGCTAAGAAAGCTAGCAAATCCTCCACCAAAGGAAAAGCTAAAAGCTCAGCCAAGAGGAAATTGTCGATGGAGAATGCTGATAGGATTGAGAAGGGAAAGAAGGTTAGAATTGAGGAACCCATCCCGGAAGCTGACCCTAATCCTGAGACTGAGCTTCCTCCTCCTCCTAAGCATTTGGTACTTCCAAACCCTTTCATTGAAGCTCAGAAGCTGATTCCAGAGCTTAATGTGGATGAGAATTTTTTCTTGAACAAACCAGAATGTAAGCTATCCCTGAACTACATCAGGGATGCTTCACTTAGTAATATACTGACCCCTCTTCCAGAGAAGATTTATCCAAGAATGGTGCGATTATGGTATCAAAACATGGTGAAAGTGAGTGAGAAGGATGCTGATGACCCAACTCTGGTAATTTTTATTGATGATTGTGATTTAACCATCACTTATGAAGATATTGGAAATGCCCTGGGGATACCATTTCAGTATGATCATGCTGGCCCTTTGGCTGCACCTGAGACATCATCTTTTAGAGATATGGCTGCCCATCTAACCCAAGACATAGTTGGAACTGGGCAGTCCATCATGAGGAGAGACTTAGCACCCCAATTTTTACTGATAGATTCCATTTTGAGAGGGAGTTTGTATGTCACTGGGCACAGTCAGGAAACAAGGACACCCATTCTGGAGGCCCTCTTTCACTTTTTTAAAGGGCAATTCTTCAATGCCCCCATGCTGATATTTGAAGCAATGGTTGACATCAGTGCCAAGATGAAGAAGGAACAGAAAGTGGCTGGAATACCATTTGGAAGGTTGATCACAGCCCTACTAAAGGCTAAATTTAACATTGATGAGCAAGAGCCTTTTGAGATTGTAACACCTCATGCTTTTGGGAAGAGGGCTTGGAATACAAGCCAAACTATGTTGAAAAGAATGAGGGAAGAGGTAGAGCCAGCCCAGGAGGCTGCTATACCTGAACCTGAGGTGACCAGCTCTTTAGCTGCATCCATTGCACCTTTAGCTGCCATTGAACCTACTGCTAATGTTGAGGAGACCATCATCATGTCCACCTCACCTATCACAACACCTATCCCAGCACCTATCCCAACAGTTCCATCACTCATCACCACCACAATTCCCATTGCAGATTCTCTCCCAACACCAACCATTCCAGCCATACTTACACCACCAATTTCACCTATCAATTTTCCATATATACCCACAGATTTTGTTGTAAACTCACCTAGCACTCCTCACCTACAAAGCTTCTCAGGTTCACCAACACATTCAACTCATACACCTGAGATCACCCATACCTCTGAACTTGAGATATTTACCACTGAGGCCTATTCATCCTTGATGGGATCCATCTTGGAGAATATTGGGCATGAATATGCCTTAGTACCTGAACCCTCCCAATTTACTCACTTGGTTACTTACCTCTTTACATTCATCCCACCTATTACTCTTCAACCACCTACACCAATCATACAAGTCACCACTCTGCCTACCACACACACACCTGACCCAATTAGCCAAATCTTTACCTTCCTCCAATCTATCCAAGCTCAGCTGCAGACCAACACCGACAACCAGTCTGTGACAAATTCCATTCTCCAAACCTTGGCCTCCACATCCCAACCAACTACCTCAGCCACAGTACCCTCAACTTCTGACCATGCTACCCAAACTGAACCTGAGGTAGTGCTTTTAGATTCATCTTCTCCCACCCCCACTGCTGGGATACATATGGTCCCCTACCACTCCATTCCTGTTCGACATTTTACCACTCTTCAAAGGGCTATGGAAGAGAACCCTTACATCTCTAGCGATGTCCTTAAGGGGATTGCAGATCTTCAAGCTTACATCAAGACTCCTTATGAGGACAAGATTAGGAAGTTGGAGCTGTTTATGCAATTTGAGAGAGATAAGATGCAGGACCTGCTGCACCAAACCTATCAGATGGTTAAGGGTGAGAAGCACACAGTTGCCTTGTTATAAGAAGAGCTTGTCAATGAAAAGCTGAGGACAGTTAGAGAGAAAGACAGGGCTGATAGACTTGAGAAATATATTGGCCTCACCAGAAAGATCAAGTCTGAAGAGTACACCGAACTCCATGCCACAATCCAAGAGAAAGATGAATCAAGTTCAGACTCCAATACTGACTCCAGTTCTGACCCATTGAACCAACTTGTGATTCAGATTTTGACCCTAGTTATTAGACTACCTTGTAAATTTTTTATTTTTTGTTGTTTGTTTAATGTTTAATTAATGTTTACTGTTTACTTCTGTTGATTTGTCCATTACTATACTTTTTTTTTTCTCTCTATCATTGTGTTTATTTTTTTTCTTTTTGCTTATCCACTTCTGGACCAGTGAGGACACTGCTCCTCATAGGTTTGGGGGTGTGGTAGAGATGCCAATAATTTAGTTAACATTAATGCAGCTTATGATCAGCAAAATTTTTGAAAATGAAGTGATTTCCCACCTGTCTTTGAAAAATGAGAAAGTTAAAACTTTTTAAAATTGATTTCTAGTCTAACTCTAATACTTTCATGGAGTGAATGCTAGAAAATTTCCAAAAGAAAATTGATGTTTTAGTAAACCTAAAAAGAGAGAAAACAGTGCTGATGTACCTCAGAAATTTGATAGAAAAACCACACCCAGTGAGACTTGGGCCTGAAATGTATTCTTTGGAGGTATGAATTGGCAATTTTTTCTGCTCTAGGGACTATTTGAACCTGCTTGTTATCACTAGAAGTTACACATATCTAAGTTAAAATAGATTGACAGTAATCATGATATTGAAGACATGATGTAAGGCCTCCTTTTGGACAGTTTGAACTTCAAAAAGCCCCACCTTTTAAAACTGCCCTTAATACACACCAGTTGAGCTTTATAAATCCAAGATGTCTTTGAAACTTCATCAACCTCATTTAGCCTAACCCTCACTCTGAAAATTCAGAAGGTAAAGGAAAGAAAGATGAAGAAAGGTGAATTGGTAACAGTTTGGTAAAAGAAAAAGAAAATTAATTGAAGGCAATGGTGTATCAGCAGAAGAAATGTGGCATTCCAGTCAATGTTGCTTTGAAAAAAAAAAAAAAAAAAAAAAAAGGAAAAGTCATTTCATTGGAAGTTTGAAAAATAAAGAAAAAGATGGCCACTTTGGCTCTGAAAATTTAAAGAAGAAGATGAAATTGTGCTGAATTGAAGAAGGTGTGTCTATCACCTCCTTACCTTGACTAACTTCTCAATTTTGAACTCCATTCCACCCCTTTATTCTCGATAAATTTCACCCATAAGCCACATTACAACCCAAGTTAAAGTCCTTACTGATCAAAGATGGATTGAGCTGTCACATGGAGATAAGGATTTGTGTAATCTATGGTGAAAAGAGCAGTAAATTCAGAACTGAAAAGCAATGCCCATGCTCCCTGCCATACCATATTTGAGGACCTGAATCGCTCTTGAGCTGTGTGAAATAGTAAAACCCTCTTACTTGTATGTTGAGTGACAACCTTGGTGAGAGTTGGGTTTGAAATCAACTTATTTGGGGTAATATCATAGTAGGATTCTCAAATAGAAGGCAAGCTTTTCATTAATTTTTCTTTTAAAACTTTTTGACACAAACTGAGTGAATGGTAAAAGAATTACAGCAGAATTTCAATTTTGAACAGATGTTTTCTTAAGAATCCTCTTACAGTTTGACTGATGCAGGTGTGAATAATCTATGATTTGATGAAAGTCTGTTGTAACAAAGCTACATTAATATTAACTGATTTATTGGAGAAGTTTGTGGGTACCTTCACTAAATACCCTCAGGAGACTTCATTCCTCCACTAGGGATCACCTAGGGGTTTAAAAGGCTTGTTGCATATGCTAAATGCAACTGTTCTCCCTACAAAAGTGGCTTTTTACTTTGTTTTTAATTTGTCTTTGCTCAGGGACTAGCAAAGCTTAGGTTTGGGGGTGTGTTGAGAATTGGAAAATACCATTTTCCACCCCTTAATCTGGGCCTTGATAGACCCTTGAGAGAACTAAATAAGTGCTTTAAGTGTTTGTTTTACAGCTGACAACAAAGGCAAGCTGAACTTTAAAAGTAGCTTAAAAGTACCAAAAAGATGATGACCCATCTTCATCTGGAGGAAGAAGGAGAAGGGACAACCTCACTGGCTGTCAAAATGCCTAAACTAAAGAAGACAAAGGCCTGATTTCAGCCTGGAAATAGGTTTGGAGATATTCGAAAAGAAGAATGCACTACAGAATGCTATTCGAAAGGATTCCTGATTTATTCGAAAAGAACCTGAACACTGCGAAAAGAACTAAAGCTCCAGGCTTGGTTTTCAAAGAGCACCTGATCTATTCGAAAGGAATAAAACTTGCTGATGATCCTTTCGAAAAGAAGAAAACTCCTTGCGAACAGCACCAGTTCTGTGCGAATAGAGCTCCAGAAGTCACATTTCCTTTCGAAAAGGTCTCCAATCTATGCGAAATCATATTCTGAAGATTCCCAGCATCTGTAAGGGCATTTTAGTAATCTCTACAGCGCTCTAATGCATTTAATAACCCAGGGGAATTCTGGAAGATTCTGAGCATGAACCAGAGGCATATTCCACTCCATGTGAACACCCAAAGATGAAATTACTTGGCGGGAACTTCTAGAAGCTCAAACAAATTTTTGAATTACCTAACAGAATTGATGCCTCTGTCTCCTGATTGGCTGAACCAGATCAAGCAGTTCTGATTGGCCAGAACAGATATGGATCCCTGTGCTCGACTCCTATTAGTTGATATAGATCTAACCAATTCTGATTGGTTGAGGCACATCTGAGCTGGACTTAGGGAAAACTATAAATAGACGAACTATTGCCCAATTTGGGCATCCAGAATTTGAGTTTCATACCTGCTGCCTCATTTTCCAATTCAGATCAAGATAGCTTGTCTGAAACCTCTTTAATAGCCTAGCTTTTGTCTGTAATTGTGAACTGTGAGATACTTGTGTAATTCAAGTGAGAATTGTATTCAAGACTACAAATCCAAGAGCTGTTGTAAGCTGTGTTCAATAATTGTAATGGTGGATTTGAAAGGGTTGCTTTCATCAGTACGTTCTCAATCGGATTCATGTTGAGGGTTCATTGTGATCTCCTCACTCATTAGATTCCTTTAGATTTGCTGTTTATAAGCAATTTCCCTTAATTCACTATCCCTGTGAGAATCTGTGTTTATAACCTGGTTCCTACAACATTTGTAGTGGTGCTTATGTTCTGAATCAAGACTTTGGATTGAAGTAGAAAACTATTGGATGATTTGTGTCCATGATAGTGGACAGATCATAGCCATAAGTTTAACTCAATCCCAATCCTTGAATTGGATTATTTTCTCTTACATCTGAGCTGGTAGCTAGATGAAGATTTGATACTTTCTCAATTGTGTAACGCTATTTCTCACTCTGCAATCAATTACTAAGCTTAAGTTAGCTGTTATTTCTCCATTCTTATTAATTTTGCATCCAATTCCCCCAACTCGGATCTGGATAACTTAGTTTAAATTCTACTTTTAGATAATTTAGTTAATGTGACAAATTCAACCTCCCATCTTACTTGCTTTGTAGATAGGATTAGAGGCTAGATCTGGTAGCTCAGATCTGGAGGTTTACCATACATTTTAAATCAATTCTCTGTGAACGATCTTTTACTCACTTACATTTAAAACTTGCTACAATTTGCCCTGATCTTACAGGCTAATTGATTTCTCTCTGTGCTGATATTTCTTTATTCTTCTTAGTTTTCCAATTTCAGTATAAACCATACTTTGAAATATTTGTTTTCAAAATACAAATAAATCATGCACACTTAGGAAGACAACACTATCCTTTATAGACAGTTTCTCTAGATACAATCAGATCAAATTAGCAGAGTCCGACCAAGAGAAGACTTCTTTCACCACACCATGGGGAACATACTGTTACATCATCATGCCTTTTGGGCTCAAGAACACAGGAGCCACATATCAATGCGCCATAATGGCTATCTTTCACGACATGATGCATAATAAGTGTGTAAAAGTCTACGTTGATAACATATTAGTGAAGTCTCAAACGTGAGTAGGACATGTTGAAGCGCTCTGACTTGTTTTACAAAGAGTTAAGAAGTATCAGTTAAAAATGAACCCAAAGAAATGCATTTTTGGAGTCACCTCAGGAAAATTACTTGGTTTTATAGTTAGCAAGCGAGGAATCAAAGTTGACCCTGTAAAAGTCAGAGCCATCCTCGAGATTTCGCCTTCCAGTAATATCAAAGAATTACAAGTCCTGATAGGAAGATTGCAATTCATTAGGAGATTCATTTCCCAACATTCAGATAGATCCGATCCTTTCTACAATCTACTTAATGTCAGCAAGCCTTTGAAAAAATCAAGAAATACCTCCTTAACCCGCCTATACTATTTCCACCTATCCCCGGAAAGCCCCTAATTTTATACTTCTCAGCGAATGACAAAGCAATGGGAGTGATTCTGGGATAGTATGAAGAAGACGACAAGAGAGAGAAGGCTATCTACTAACTTAGTAGGATGATGGTCAAATACGAACAAAAATAGACTTCGATGGAGAAGACTTGCGTCACATTGGTGTGGGTCTCGACCAAATTACGACACTACTTCGGAGCACATAAAATACTAGTACTAGCCCGAATGGACCCTCTGAAGTATGTATTCGAAAAAGGCCGTAACATCTTGAAAGATCGCTCGCTGGCATATGCTCCTACAAGAATTCGATATCACTTATGTCACACAGAAATCGATCAAAGGACAAGCCATCGCTGATTATCTCGCTGACCTCCCACTCCTGAATGATGAACCTATACACGTGGATTTTCTCGATGAAGACCTATTCACGATTCATAACGAAGAGCCCGATAAGACCTCATGGACCCCTCTATTTTGACGGCGCTCTAAACCACAAAGGAAAAGGCATTGGGATAGTCCTCCTAAGCCCAGAAGGAGTTGTCATACCCAAAGCTTTTAAGCTAGATTTTCCTATCACTAATAATGTCGCAGAATACGAAGCCTTTATAGCTGAACTCCGAGCAGCACTACAATTAGGAGTTAAACAATTAAAAACCATCGGTGACTCCAAACTAGTAATTTTACAAGTTATAGGAGAATGGAAAACTAAGGAAAGGAAACTGATGACATACCTAGAAATCGCTCAATATTTAGTAAAGAAATTTGAAAGAATCTCTTTTACGCACATCCCAAGATTAGAAAATGAGCTTGCAGATTCCTTAGCCAAGCTAGCCTCGGTCATCCAAATACCTGTCGAATAAAATACCAAGATCTTCTTCATTGAAAAGCTGACAATACCCGCCCATGAGGTAGCATGGACTGTCAAGAGAAAATTACCCATCCTCCCCACAAGTATAGGACCAAAAGAAGTAATCATCCCGAAAAAGCACCTCAAGTAAGAAACCTAAGTCGCTATGTTTAGATTTGAAAAATCACCGACTGACGATAGACAACCATGGTATTTCAACATTTGGAACTTTTTGAAACATCAACACATTCCTCCATACGCCATGAAGATCGAGTGGAAGACTATAAGAAACCGATGCGCTCGATTCTGCATACTCAGTGAAACATTATACAAAGAAGCCTTCACAAAGGGGCTCGATTCTCCATACTCGACAAAATATTATACAAAGAAGCCTTCACCAAAGGAGTATTGCTACAAGGTGTTACGATCGTCGAAGGATAATACATCATCTAAGAAGCACATGCCAGTGCCTGCGATGCCCACTCCGACAGACAGAGACTCGCCGATCAAGTTACACGACAAGGTTACTTCTGGCCGACAATGATCAGAGATTGCCACCTCTACGTCCAATCCTGTAAGCAATGCCAAGAACACGCCTCACTCATCAAAGTTCCATCAGTTGCATTGAATACTATAACTTCGCCATGGCCATTCTTGATGTGGGCCTTCGATGTCATTGGGCCTTTCACTGACACAGTTGGGAACACTCACGAGCACACATTCATACTCACAGCAACCGAATACTACACCAAATGGGCAGAAGCTAAATCCTATGTTAGAATCACCGCTTCAACACTCGTGAGGTTTATCATTCAGAATGTCATCACCAGATTTGGAGTGCCTAGGATGTTTGTCACTGGCAATGGACCACAGTTCATAATGGAGAAGACAAAGAAATTATACAAGAAGTATGATATCGATCTACACCACTCGTCACTGTTCTACCCTCAAGGCAATGGACAGGCAGAAGCTACGAATAAAACACTGATTCGAATCCTGAAACGTACAGTAGAAACAAGAAATAAAGCTGACTGGCCTGAATGACTACCAGAAGCACTCTGGGCCTATAGGACCTATATTCGTACGACAACTGGCTAAACTCCCTACCTCCTTACCTACAGGATGGAGGCAGTCCTACCATATGAGATACAAGTATCGTCTTTACGCATTCAACTAGATGGTGAGCTATCCTTAGACGAGGGGAGAATTGTCCTACTCACGCAGCTAGAGCAACTCGATGAAACACGCCTAAGGCAAGTTGATCACGCCCAGGTATATCAGAGGAGAGTGGCTAGGGCTTACAATAAGAAAGTCCTTGAATGAACCTTTAATATTGGAGAATTAGTCATGAAGAAAATCATGCCTTCCAAGCACACCCATTCGAAAGGAAAATTGAAAACGAACTGAGACGACCCATATGTTATAATAGCAACCTACCCTGGAAATGCCTATAAACTGGCAAACCAAGATGGGGAAGAACTCCCTAGTCCTTTGAACGCCATATACCTTAGAAAATTCTACCTAGTCCTGTGATCGTCACATCCTGTGGTTAGATATTTATACTTACCACCCTCGTAGTTGTCATGACCCATTCATTGGTCGTACGCCTTTAATTCTCAGAATATCCTTAAGACCTCCGATCTATTGCCCACCTTTTTCTCACTCGGATAATTTGATTAAAGGACTAGTGACCTATCTAACCTCTTTCAAAAGCATAAGTAACACCCGATCCTCATTTCCCTTCCCCTGCCATTGGAGATGTTAAAGTAAAAAAAATAAAGATGTTAGGATCAATCAAAACTCATCATTCTTGCGGTAGCAAAATCTTTCAAAAAAGATACGCATTTACACGTCTAAAAAAATTGAGTGAGAGCATTACGACGAATGAACAAGTCAATGAGCTCAGGGAAGCATAAGCAGGCCGTGAGGACACCCCTGGTAATATCACTAGAAGTGTATAAGCAAGCTGCGAGGGCACCCCTAATGTCTCCATTCTACTAGATGTCTTCGTAAGGTGGCAGGAGGAGGATAAACTCCTGCTAACCATAGAATATGAGATTTTGATGGTTCCGAAGAATGACGAAGAGCTCGATCATGGCATCCCGCACCCCTCTGAGAAAAAGACTGTTACTTATCCCTTTTGGAAAGTATTAGATAAAAACTACTGCTCGCATCACTGAGCCTTATCCCCCTCTGATATTTTTTTGCTTGGACGATAAATCAGAAGCCTTGCATGATATTCCTAGAAATGAAATTGAAAACTGATGAATGATGACTGGCGCAATCACTTACTATACGTACCATACTTCTCCCAAATAACCACGAGATAGGATGACCACCACCTTAGGATAGACCCCGTATACAATTGACCTAATCATAAAGATGACCTCCCCGGCTCGGTGACAATACCGATCAACCCTTTTCTTCAACCCTAACTCACCAAATACCCATGACTACTTACAGATCCAAAGTGCTTATCTCGAAACCCAAAAAAGCTCCATTGCAACTTGACACTAGGGCATTTATTTTATTACAAGAAGAATCATGTCAGAAACACCGGCTAGTCCATAAAGAAGATAAGAAATGATGATGTTACACTCCGAAAAGCGCTACCGAAGATACCATACTGCCGATCCTACCATGGTCCTACACTGGGGCATTTTTTTTAATTTTTTATTATTTTGTTATTACTTCAGTTTTAGCTATTTGTTTTCCCTATTGCATTATTTTTATTTCAAAAAAAAGAAAAAAAAGAGAAAAAAGAAAGAGGAAAAAAAGAGCACATATCCATCTTTACTGCTAGACTCAGGTCAGACATACTCACCCCCCTTGACAATCAGCAAGGGGGTGACCAAAACTACTAACAGCATTACTCTCACATGTGCAAATACGCAAGCAACCTTCAACCATCATCGGACTAGCTCAGCAAGCATCCAAGTCCCAATGATGATTGACGACCCTAAAGAAATTGAAACCAAAAGTAGATGTAAGAGGCGACTAAAAGAAAAGGAGACAATCAGGTACATCTAAACCAAAAATCTCTATATATATGTGTCAAAATTTTTTCATGTCTTTTTACACCTATCACTAGGGGACACCCCCTATATATACAACAACACACACACACACACACACACACACCTAATCCCTACGATGCAGCTGGGAAAGCCGAGCACTGCTTTCTCCAGCATCATCAGCTCGGAGGTCTGTGGACTGGTCCTCCGAAAATACAATCCCGACACCCGGAGTCGGCGAAACCTCTAAACGACGAGGCCTTGCCATAGATCCTATTAATCACTGAAAAGTACCACTTTTCATCTTTTAACCTAGCCTTTGCTGGACCTTGAAGCTCACTAATAACTTCTTTTTAGCTGATTTTATAGTTAGGAATAAAGTGTGCAGCTTAACACAAAGTCTATGCTGTTGGAGCTGAGAAGAGAGAGATTTCAAGCAAAAGACGACAGCTCAACCAGAAAATGGACAACCATGGTGGTACACACTATGGTGATTGATGTGCATGTCATACTGGAACCAGAAAGTCCAACAAATATTAAAAGAATAGGTGAGAATGGAGGGAGCTACAACAAAAGCATGTGCATAGTAGTAGAGGAGCAAGGGACCTATTTCGCACACCTAAGGTGCAATCTCGCGCTGCTCATGTCACTGGCAGAGCTCCCTCGCGCAGCTAAGACATGTAGCGTAATAAAGATCGCGAAGAAGTCATGCAATTCAAATGGTGAGAGTTACTACAAAGAAGCTCTTGCACAACAGTCGCGCACTTCAGTTGCAAGCATTATATGGAGAAACTCAAGGAGCTTTTTGCACACTAAATATACCTCGCGCAGCTCTTGCGTGACTTTGGAGGAGAGAGACGCCCAGAAAACCTCTTGCTTAGACTGCTTGACCTTCTTTATAGTAACTCCCACCATTTGAACTGCGCGACTTCTTCGTGATCTCTATTATGCTGCATGTCTTAGCTACGCGAGCGAGCTCTGCCAGTGACTTGAACAGCGCGAGGTTGCACCTCAGGTGTGTGAAATAGGTCCCTGGCTCCTCTGCTGCTATGCACATGCTTCTGTTGCAGATCCCTCCATTCTCACCTATTCTTTTAATATCTACAGGACTTTTTGGTTCCAGTATGACATGCACATCAGTCACCATGGTGGGTACCACCATGGTGGTCCATCTTTTTCTGGTTTAATTGTCATCTTTTGCTTGAAATCTCTCTCTTCTAAGCACCAATAGTACAAACTTTGTGTTAAGCTGCACACTTTATTCCTAACTACAAAACAAGCTAAAAAGGAGTTATTAGTGAGCTTCAAGGTCCAGCAAAGGCTAGGTTAAGAGGTGAAAAATGATACTTTTCGGTGATTACCAGTGTGCTTGCTTATTGTGTGGTGAGAACAAATAATAAAAATTATAATGTAAAGCAAAATAAAGATGGTGGTAACAGCACAACTAAAGAAATCATAAGCTTGCAAGATCTAGGGCTATTGTAGCAAGTTTTGATGAGTTAGAGTTTGTTCCACAGAGAAGTTGATCTAGAACCAAAAATGGGCTATAATAGTAGGCCTCAAGATCTGACTACAGATCTGGCAATCCTAAAGAAAGGGAGTTGGGTGTCACGCCTACACTAAATTACCTAAAGAAAGAAATAAAGTGCAGTCCTATCCTAAGAAAGGGTTATAAAGAAGAGATGGTGGTGAGTTAAAATAAGAATAAAAAGGGTGAGAAGTAAGCAGCTTAGGTTACAAATTTATTTAGTTATGCAACTCTGATTTAGGGCTCTCTCTGCAGCATTTCTTGACGAAGTGCAATTACTAACCCCAACAAGGTGGAAGTATCCAACTTAAACCATGCCATTTGGGGTGATCCTAAGGCTATAATCTGTTCACTCAAATGGTCACAGACTATCCTATAGAGTCTGTCAAATCCCAATGATCAAGCCAAAAGTTGTTAATCTAATCCAGAGGAGTAAGCTGATCAAACCTCATCCAGGGAATCAGATCAGGCCATGAATACCATTGCAGTACTCTATTTGCCAATGCTACGAGCTCCCCAGATCTACGCACAAATCTGGCTGACATTCATAGGGGTATTAAAGCACGGGAAATCAAATGGTAAATAGTAGATCTACTAGAAACTGAATGGGTTATTCCCCAAAGCATGGATCCTAGAGACATCTATGGAAACCATAATATCTTTAGATTTAATTATACTTTTAATCAATAAGTTATTTCATAGAAGCTGCTTGCAATACAAATGATCTCATAGCTACAATCACTACAGAGAAGCTAACTAACATCTGATAGCGATCAAGTAAAACAGAAGGGAGTCTATTCCTGCACAATCTCTCACTAAGCTACAAGTCCCAGTGCAAAGAGGAAGAGTCCACCTTAGATTTGTGACCAAGTTTGCCCTACGGCTATAGTCTGTCCACTCAAATGGTCACAGGCTATCCACAGAGGTTCCCTTACCTACAAATACAAAGACAAAGCATAAAAACTGCTATCTACCACTATGGTCCTGGGGCATCACGCTCATGCTTTCATGGGCCTTTCATTAAGCTCAAATCCTAAATGTATGCTATAGCCTGAACATAACTACGGACAAATAGGGAAATAACAGATTGAGTAAGCATTCAAACAAAGATTCCATTGATCTAGTGTCATTAACAATGAAATCCCTTAAGGCAGCAGCCTTGTGCACAATAGCTCAACACCGAGTCCCAATTTTTATTGAATTATTATAAAACTTATATAAAACTATACATAAATGCTTACCAAAGGTTTAGCCAGCAAGTGCTGAGCTAAGAGAGAAGAAAAAATGGAAAAAGAGGTGATCAAACCCAAACCCTAACCCTAGCCTACTTGAGATCTCAGCTGACAGAGGTTGAAGCATAAGGCGAATGATGATTTGCTAAGTTGCAAGCGCTGCTTATATACTTAGTGTAAATGCTGTGGCTAAGAGAAAAGTAAACCCTAATTTTCTTAAAGCAGACATGGCACTGTTACAACCCTTGGATGCTTTGGAATGTGTGCATCAAAATTTATGCCTCAGGATGCATTCCCTAGACCTGGGGAAATCCCTAAAAGGTCCTTGAGTTAGGGTTGAGAAGTGGAGAGCTCGAGCTTCGCGGGGCTGGCTTTCGCATCTCACATCTGTCGCACAGTATGTAGAGTGTTCGCGGGGTAGAGCTTGGCGTGGAATACTGCTATCTCACACATAAGAGCTATGGATGATCACGTAGTTACTTCAGCTGTTAATGCACTCATGCAGAAGAACTTTCAGTGCATTGATTGCTCGCGTAGAAGAGCTTCAAAAACTTCACTCGCGGGGTATTCGCGCATATGCCTTTCGCATCTCGCTCGGTATAGACTTAGACTTTTAGGTGTGCACGAGCTGTGTGAGAGCTAAGCAAGAGGTTTTTTGGGCATCTCTCTCCTCCAGAGTCACTCAAGAACTGCGCGAGGTATATGTAGTGTGCGAATGCTCTACAGTTTCACCATATAATGCTTGCAGCTGAAGTGTGCGACTGCTGTGCGAGAGCTTCTTTGCAGTAACTCCCACCATTTGAATTATGAAACTTCTTCGCGATCTCTATTACACTGCATGTCTTAGCTGCGCGAGCGAGCTCTGCTAGTGACTTGAACAGTGCGAGGTTGCACCTCAGGTGCGTGAAATAGGTCTATGGCTCCTCTTCTGTTATGCACATGCTTCTGTTGCAGCTTCCTCCATTCTCACCTATTCTTTTAATATATGTTAGACTTTTTGGTTCTAGTATGACATGCACATTAGTCACCATGGTGTGTACCACCATGGTGGTCGATCATTTTCTGGTTTAGCTGTCATCTTTTGCTTGAAATCTCTCTTCTTAGCACAAACAACACAGACTTTGTGTTAAGCTGCACACTTTATTCCTAACTACAAAGCAAGCTAAACAGGAGTTATTACTGAGCTTCAAGGTCCAGCAAAGTCTAGGTTAAGAGGTGAAAAGTGATACTTTTCAGTGATTAACACACCCACAAACCTAATCTTTACTAGTCCCTGAGAAAAGAAAAATATAAACAACTACTCTAAGAATGTAAATACCACTTTCGTAGGGAGCACGGATGCATTTAGCTTATGCTTCAAGCCTTTTAAACCCCTAGGTAATCCCTAGTGGAGGAGTTAAGTCCCCTGAGGGTTTTTAGTGATGAAAACAGTTAACAAAAGTGCAAATTGTCAAGTCAGCTGTCAATAATCAGAGCATTAGTTCACCTTTATCCAGAGTGTGAGATATTTGGACACATGATATGCACAGACATTTAATCATCATAAATTTTACACAAATGCACATCATTTTTAATTAGTTCACAATAAGGGGAAAAAAAACAACACCTGTATGTTAGTACTAAGCTCACCATTAATTCAAAAATAAGGTTCTAGGCCATGCCGAATACATTCAATATCAGACCCAGTGTTCATTAGGGCAATCTCTCATACAAAACTTTGAGGGTTTTCCTTTTCTCACAAGCTCAAGAGCAGTTATAGACCCTAATGGTACTATAAGCATAGGCATAGGCAAAGCTACTAAATTCTGGCATCATTGGCTAATCCTCACCATAGATTGGACAACTCCTTATCTCCACATAACAGCTCATTCAACTAAGGATCACAAGGTCTTTGACTGGGTTGTAATGTGGCTTATGGGTGTAGGTTATAAAGAATGGAAGGGTGAAAAGGGATGGAAAATTGAGAAATCAGCAGGTGAAGGAAGTGATTCATGACTTCACCTCATTTAGTTCAACATCTTTCATCTTCTTTGAGATTTTTTTTTTCGACTTGAAGTGGCCAGCTTCTCCTCTTATTTTTGATTTTTTTTCAATGAAATTTCCTCTTGACTCCTCTCTATTCCTTTTCATTATTATTTTCTTTCTTTTTGATACTCTTTTCTTTTTGTTTTTGGTTTTATTTTTCTGGATTGCCACCTCTTTCCTCAGTTGCTACACTGCTATCCTCTTTTTAGTGTTTCTTCTCCATCCTCCCAATGTTGACCCTGGCTTTTCCATCTTTAACTCCTTCTCCTTTACCTTCTGACTTCTCAGAGTGAGGGTAGGTTTGAATCAGGCCCATAGGTTCAGGTACAAGTACTCAGGTGTATTTTGAAGAAACTAGAAATTAAAGCTCAAGGAAAGCATGCACAAGGGCAGTTGATTAGGGGTTGGTCTCTTTAAGCTCAAACTTTCCAAGAGCAGGCCTTGAACCTTTCCTAAATTTCATGAGTGCTGTAGGTTGTTTCAACTAGGATATGCCTAACTTCTAGTGAGGGCATTGACTTAGCTAGTCCTTAGAGCAAAAAGAGTTGCCTCAGTCATTCCTAAAAGAAAGGAATTTTTTTTTTTGTAGGCCCGAATCTCACTAGTTATGGTCTTCCATTGAATTCTTAGGCATATCCTTACCTTTTTCTCTCCTTAATGGTTCACCAAGTACTGAAATAAGTGAGTTTTCTTTGGTGTTCACCGCATGAAAATGCTAGAGTTTAAAAGTTTATAATGCCTAAAGGTCTGTAAAATAGTTTTAAATTTCTCACTTTTCAATGTCTCTTAGGTGAACATAGCTCCATTTCTATCTTACTCACTTGATTTTGTTGTACTTAGGTTAACTGCATCATTGGGCAAACCTGGTCACACCGCCAAACCTATGAGGAGCAGTGTCCTCACTGGTTCTGAGAAAAGAGGGTATGTGCAGCAGGGTAAAACAGATATAAAGAGAAAATAAAGGACAGCAGGAAAGTAAAACACACAAATAAATACACAAAAGTAAAAAGAGATAGTAAACTAAACAAAACAGAACAAAGAGAAGTTTCATTTATGCACAGAAATATTAATTACAAAAAGTTGCTACAAAAATACCCTAAGTACATGAAAAAGTATAAACCTAGGAGGAATCTAGACACACACGAAGTGAGACATGACAGTGGCTGCATCGACCGAAAAGAAATCTTTGATAAAGATCGGTCCTCGGCTTCTGCAAGACATCCCGACAAAAATAATTTTCTCTACTGACTCACGGATGTCCTCAACTTGCTGCTTCTGGAAGAGGAACTGCAAGCCAGGAGAGAGTGGGATAACACGGACCAAGGAGCCGGATGCTGAGTAGGTGGCGTAGGTGGGGAAGAGGGAGGGGCGAAAGATGATGGGGATTCTACTTTCCGTTTCTTCTTCTTCCTCCTTTCCTTTTTCCTTTCCTCCTTGGCCAAAATCCTCTGAACCACCTCGTATTCATCCCATAAGAATTGTAATGGGTCGAGTTCTTGTGGTGGCGGTGGATCCCCCCAATCTGGTTTGAATTTAATCGAGAACTCGAAGGGTTTGTCATCCGCCATTGGTGTTGGTAGGGACAGACTACTGGGGGACAAAAGAAGATGGATCCAATGGAGGTGAAGTGGGCTGATATATAAGGCACTTAGGCGGTGGAACATGCATCAGCGTATTACATTTTCCCATCCTTCCGATGTTAATTGCTATAATGATATTAAAGATGGTCAGTAAGCAATAACTACATTAGTTGGGAGAAACATAAAGCATCATGCGATTTATTATGGGGAATGATCCCGCAGGGTGCATGCTTGCCTATTATTAGCAATGGGGGTTAAGGTGAAAACAAATGAAAATGAAGACTTTACAGAAATTCCCCAGTGATTTATAGTGCAAACCCGTGCCTTGCGCAGATGCTTTCACATCTCTCGCGTAGTGTGCATTCAGCCCCGCGAGGAATTCTGTCGCACAGAAGAAGGAAAAATACTTCTCATTGTAGTTTGCGGAGCTGAAACTGGGCCTTAGTGTGCGAGTTGAATTTTTCTTTTTTGCGCAATTGTATTGTCTAACTTCCCGAGATGCCAAAATGTAGAGCATTAAGGGCTTCACGAAAAGCAGTTACTCGCACAGTTCTAAAATTTTGCAAATATCGAGCCTTGTGGGGCTCAGATTGTCATCAGAGCTTCGTGAGATTGAACTTTATGCTTGATAGCATCGCAAGAATCCATATTCAACCATTTTCTCAGTGTTGCACACTGGCCAGTTCCTTTATATTGGCATGCGCCTACCCTTTGTACATTAGCACCAGCCCTTTCACATATATTCCACTTTATCATCACAATTATATGCCTATTATCAACCACTATTTTTCTCAATTGTCGAATTATTTCAGATCAATTTCATGCCAACCTTGTACAACAAATTCATATGTCAGCCATGCACATATACTCAAAACAAAGAAAAACAAAACAAACTTTTACACGTAATCAAATTAACATCCTAAATGTAGTAATGGAAAATTTTCTAAACATCATAAAAACAAAGCAGTTAACTCATATGGTACATAAGTTACAAAGCTGTGGATCACTGAGCAGTGGGAGGTTCATGTAGGTAAATGGTCTAAGGAGGCTCCACTAAATTTTCTACACAAATTTTAAGCCTTTGACCATTCACTTTTGCGATCTTCCCTGACTTTGGATCCAAGATTTCCACAGCACCAGATGGGGAGGCTTTGATGATAGTGTAAGGTTCATCCCATCTAGATTTTAACTTCCCTGGAAAAATTTTTAGTCTAGAGTTGAAAAGCCAAACTTTAGTGTCAGCATTGAAGTCCCTTATCGTAAGCTTCTTGTCAAAGAATGCCTTTGATTTCTCCTTGTACATTCGGGCTTTTGAATAGGCTTCTAGCCTTAGCTCATCAAGCTCTGTCATCTATAATTTCCTGTGAGAACTAATAGAAGTTAGATCTAAATTTAGTACTTTCATAGCCCAATAGGCTCTGTGCTCTAACTCCACTAGTAGGTGGCAGACCTTGCCATACACCAACCTAAATGGGGACATGCTAGTAGGGGTCTTATAGGCAGTCCTATAAACCCACAAAGCATCATTCAACTTTTGTGCCCAATCCTTCCTATCAGTCCTCATAGTCTTCTCTAAAATATGCTTGATCTCCCTATTGGAAATTTCAACTTGCCCACTGATTTGTGGGTGGTAGGGAGTTACAACTTTATGGGTAACAGAGTACTTTTTGAGAAGATTCTCAAAAGGTCTGTTACAGAAATGGCTCCCCCATCACTGATGATAGCTCTGGGGGTGCCAAATCTTGAGAAAATATTGTCTTTCCAGAATTTAAGGACAACAGTGTGATCATTGGTCCTTGTGACAATGACTTCTACCCATTTGAACACATAGTCCACTGCCAGAAGTATGAAATTAAATCTCATAGATGTAGGAAAGGGGCCCATAAAATCAATGCCCCAGATGTCAAAAAGTTATACTACTAGTATGGACTATAATGGCATTAAATCTTTCTTGGAAATGCCTCCCATCCTTTAACATTTCTCATAGGCTTTGCAGTGTAAGTAGGCATCTCAGAAAAAAGAAGGCCAATAAAAACCATATTATAGCACTTTTGCTGCAGTCTTTTTGCCACTGAAATGACCTCCACAGGATTGCTCATGGCACATTGAAAGAATGCTGTGGAACTCACCTTCAGGTACACATCTCCTAACAACCTGGCCTACACAATATTTGTAAAGGTATGGATCCTCCCACAGGAAATGCCTGACCTGAGAGAAATACAGGTCTCTGTCTATTTTGGACCAGTGAGGAGGAATCTTACCTGCAGTTAAAAAATTGACAATGTGTGCAAACTAGGGCACACTCGACTGCACAGCAAATAGTTGTTCATTAGGGAACAACTCATTAACAGGTGCTGCTACACATTCATCTAAAATAATCCTAGAGAGGTGGTTAGCCACCACATTCTCAACTCCCTTTTTATCCTTGATCTCAAGATCAAACTCTTGCAAAAGGAGGATCCATCTGATCAACCTAGGCTTAGCATCCTTTTTGGCCAAAAGGTATTTCAGGGCTGAGTGGTTAGTAAAAACAACAATTTCAGACCCCAATAGGTAAGGTCGAAACTTGTCTACAACAAACACAACAGTTAGCAGCTCTTTCTCAGTAGTGGTTTAGTTCAGTTGAGCTTTAGCTAGTGATTTGCTGACATAATAGATCACTGCAGGCAACTTATCTTTCCTCTGTCCTAAGATAGCACCTATGGCTAGATCTGATGCATCACACATCAGTTTAAAGGGGAGTGAGCAATCTGGGGCCTGGATCACAGGAGCAGTGGTGAGGCACTTTTTCAAGACCTCAAAACCCTCAAGGTATTTAGCAGAGAAGCAAAATGGCACATCCTGATAAAGCATGTGGCACAATGGTTTTGAAATTTTGCTAAAGTCCTTGATGAACCTCTTGTAAAATCCAGCATATCCTAAAAATGATCTGATTTGTTTGATAGTTTTGGGTAGGGGCAGGTGTGAAATCAAGTCCACTTTAGCGTTGTCAACCTCTATTCCCTTGTGAGAGACCACATGGCCTAGGATAATTCCCTATGTCACCATAAAGTGACTCTTTTCTCAACTTAGGACCAAATTGGTCTCCTCACATATTTGTAGAACTAGCTCAAGGTGACTCAAGCACTGGCTAAAGCTGTCCACATATACTGAGAAATCATCCATGAAGATTTCTAAGAACTTGTGAATCATATCAGAAAATATTACATACATGCACCTCTGAAAAGTGGCTGGGGCATTGCATAGTCCAAAAGGCATCCTTTTGTACACAAAGGTGACAAAGGGACATGTGAAAGTAGTTTTCTCCTGATCTTGAGGATCCACAGGGATTTGGTTATATCCTGAGTATCTATCAAGAAAATAGTAAAAAGCCTTCCCAACCAATTTATCTAGAATTTAGTCAATGAAAGGGAGGGGAAATGATCTTTTCTGGTCTTGGAATTGAGTATTCTATAGTCTATGCAAACCATCCAGCTAGTGGTCTCTCTGGCTAGCATCAGCTTCCCAGAATCAGTAGTGATAACTGTTATGCCTAACTTTTTAGGTAACACCTGGATAAATGACACCCATTCTGAATCTGAAATGGGATAAATTACCCCTGTATCTAATAGTTTTACTATCTCCTTGAGGATCACCTCCTGCATGTGAGGATTAAGTTTCCTCTGTATCTCCCTTGAGGGTTTTGCACCCTCATCCAGGTGAATCCTGTGCATACAAACTGAGGCATCAATGCCTCCAAGATCAGCTATTGTCCACCCTATTACTTTTTTATGCTTCTTAAGAACATTTAATAATGCCTCCTCTTGCTCACTAGTGAGGGAGGAGGAGATAATCACTGAAAGCTTGTTGTCCTGCTCTAAAAAATATTTTAATGTGGTTGGAAGCTACTTCAGGTCCAGCTCAGGGGGACTTTCAATTGAAGGCAACATAGGTGCCTTAGTGGTTTGAGAAAGGGGCAGCAATATATGTTTCCAATTGGAATGCTGCACAAGGTCCACAGAAGACTCTGTTATGGTGCTGTCTTCTGTCATGAAAACTTAGGCCTTCTTCTCAAATAAACTCCAAATATTTTCCAGGTCATCAGCAACATTATCCCAATCTAGCAGATGGGATAATTCCTCTTCCACTAGGCCATCTAGTACATCTACTGCCCAGCAGTCCTCAATGTCAGTCTGAGGCACCATAGCAGCATGGTACACATTCAAATGGGCCTTCATGTTCTCAAAGGTAACCTCCATCACCCCTGACTTGCATTGTATATAAGCATTTATAGTAGCCAAGAATGGCCTACCAAGGATGACAAGAATTAGGGTTTTGCTCTTGTAAGGGTCCATGTCTGAAATAAGAAAATCAGTTGGATAGTAGAACTTATCCACTCCCACAAAGACATCTTTGACCACACCTACAGGTTTCCTCTCAGACCTATCAGCCAATTGGAGCACAACTGATGTGGCTTTAATCTCCCCCAAATCTAGCTCTTCATACACAGAGTCCGGGAGCAGGTTTCGTTGCCCCTAAAGTTCAAGAGGGCTCTTTCAATGGTGTGGTTTCCAATTATGCAGGGGATAGTAGGTACCCCTGGGTCATGCAATTTCTCAGGTGTGGCAATGGACAGAACTGACTCAATATGCTCAATAGCAAAAACATTTTTAGACAATTGCACCCTTACTTTTCTTTTCTGTGTGCAGAGGTCCTTTAAAAACTTGGCATAGGCAGGGACCTATTTTTTGGCATCAAGTAAGGGCAAATTGATTTTGACCAGCTTGAAGGTCTCCATCATTTCCTCTATTTGAGCATTCCCCTTATCAAGATGGGATGGACCTGCTAATACTTGAGGAAATGGAAACTGTGGGACTATTGGTGCCACAACTGCATGCCTACCCAAATCATGGTCAATTTTCTATTTTTTTCTTTTATCTTCACTTATTAGTTGCTGTTGGGGCACAACGTCTGCCCCTTTACTTTGCCCTTGCTGATCAGCAGCAGGGGTCGACTCCTTTGCTTCTTCACCACTATCATTTCTTTCCTTTTCATCATGCATGACCTCCTCAGTTGCTCTGCCCACACAATTATCAACCACTCTCTCACTCCTAAGGGTAGTGATAGCATTAGCATCCTCATTGGTAGAGGCTACTTTTTTAATCATATACTGCCCTTTGGGGTTGGTCAAGGGCTGACTACGTAATTTACCCTTCTCTCTTTTGTTGAAAGCATTGCAGATTTGGCCAAGCTGATCCTCAATTTTCTCAATGCTTTGCCCATGGAAGTTCACAATTTGGATCAGGCCCCCAAATTCTGCATGGATGCCAGTATTTGCTCTTCAAAAGAAGAGGATCTAGACTATTGTGGGGGCAAGCCCAACTGGTTGGGTTGTGGGGCAGGCAACTGAAAATTTTATCTAGGTGGGTATCCCTGGTTAAACTTGTGCAGGGGTCTGTATGGAACTACCAACTGTTGTTGTTGGGATTGAGGATAATTATCCTATCTCCACCTCAAATTGGGGTGGTTCCTCCATGAGTACCCAGCAGGTTGTTGCCCAAATGTCTGGGCAGCATTGGCTTTTTCCATAACAATATCAGGGAATTAGTTGGCTGATGGACAATCCTGTAGTGAATGTGATGGAGATTAGCATATCAGACATGCCTTCTCCACTTGTGCAATCAATCTAGGCTGCATCACACTCATCAATTTATTAAATTTTAACCTCAAATTGTCCACCTTCTTCTCCAACTCACTTTGCACCTTCACTTCATATATTCTACCTCTAAGGGTGGTCTCTTCACTAACTTAGCAGTGGTTTGACTATCATTATAGGACAGTGACTCCTGCTGCATGGAGTTTTCCCCTATAATGTCAAACATCTCCCAAGCCTCATTAGCTGTCTTGTGGAGGTAGCTACTATCACATGAGGCACCACCATATCCCTGCTCTTGGGATTAATTCCTTGATAAAATACTTGCACTAATTGTCACATTGGAATTTTGTGGTGGGGGCATTGTTTTAACATCTCTTGGAATCTTTTCCAAGCTTCATAAAAATCTTCGGTTGAGGACTGAGTAAATGACAGAATACTTGTCCTCATATGGCTGGTCTTGTGCATAAGAATGAATTTAGCCAGGAATTGGCTTTGGAGGTCACTCCATGTTTGTATGCTGTTGGCTGGGAATTTAGAGAGCCATGTGCTGGCTTTGTCCTTCAAAGAAAAAGGAAAAAGCCTCAGGTTAGTGGCTTTAGGTCCCAACCCAGCAATATTGAAAGTGGTACAAAGTGCCAAAAATTGGTCAATATGCTTGTAAGGATCTTCCTTACTAAGCCCATAAAAGGATGGCAGCATATTGATGGTGGAGGCTTTGATTTCATAGTTTCCTTCCACTGAAAGGAATTATATACAGAAGGAAGAAGTATACTCCTTAGGTGCATTGTACTCCTTCAAGGTTCTCTGCCTCTCAGCCATGGTAGCTAGCTCAGTTTCAACAGTAGGGCCATGCGTGGTGTTTCTTGGTCTGAGGATCCTTTCCACCTCAGGGTTTGGAGGTTCCAAATCAGGGTTTAGGGATCTCCTTCCAAGCATACACCACCAACTCAGAAAGTAAGGAAAATGCTTACTGCACTTAAAGAATTTCTAAACTAAAATAACAACCAAGCTACAATAACTACTAGACAAATTACATTACATGAACTACAAGGAATTCAACATCAAGGGACTAAGTTCAGGGTAGAAGAAGTGCAAACAGAGCTAGCTAGACTCCCATTCCAACTCTAGCTTTTCCCTTGTACTAGTGTCCAATTATGCAAAATTCACAAAGAATCAGTAGCACTTTTATCCTACTATAGCACAGCTACAAAGAATTCTCTAAAGTACAATATAATATAATATAATATAACTCAGGTCTACTAAAAAGATTAACATCCCTGACTGACGGAGCCAAAAACTTATTGTTATCTCCGGATTTCCTTTATTTATTACCAGTTTGCTTGTTTATTGTGTGGTGGGAACAAATAATGAAAATAATAATGTAAAGCAAAATAAAGATGATGGTAACAACACAACTAAAGAAATCCTAAGCCTGCAAGATCCAGGGCTATTTTAGCAAGTTTTGATGAGTAAGAGTTTGTCCCACAGAGAAGTTGATCTAGAACCCCAAATGGGCTATAATAGTAGGCCTTCAGATCTGACAATAGATCTGGCAATCATAAAGAAAAGGAGTTGGGTGTCATGCCTACACTAAATTACCTAAAGAAAGAAATAAAGTGCAGTCCTATCCTAAGAAAGGGTTATAAAGAAGAGGATAGTGGTGTGTTAAAATAAGAATAAAAAGGGTGAGAAGTATGCAGCTTAGGTTACAGATTTATTTAGTTATGCAACTCAGAGTTAAGGCTCTCTCTGCAACAAGTCCTTGCCAAAGTGCTATTACTAACCTCAACAAGGTGGAAGTATCCAACTTAACTCATGCCATTTGGGATGCTCCTAAGGCTATAGTCTGTCCACCCAAATGGTCATAGACTATCCTATAGAGTCTATCAAATCCCATTGATCAAGCCAGAAGTTGCTGATCTAATCCAGAGGAGTAAGCTGATCAAACCTCATCCAGGAAATCAGATCAGGCCTTGAATACCATTGTAGCACTATGTTTGCCAGTGCTATGAGCTCCTGGGACATTCATAGGGGTATTAAACTAATTGAAATCAGGTGGTAAATAGTTGATCTACTAGATAAATGCTCTAGAGAAGCTAACTAACATCTGATAGCGATCAAGTAAAATAGAAGGGAGTCTGTTCTTGCACAATCTCTCACTAAGCTACAAGTTCGAGTGTAGAGAGGAAGAATCCACCTCAGATCTGTGACCAAGTTTGCCCTAGGGCTATAGTCTATCCACTCAAATGGTCACAGGCTATCCACAGAGGCTCCCTTACCCACAAATACAAAGATAGAGTATAAAAATTGTTATTTGCCACCATCGTCCCAGGGCATCACACTCAAGCTTCCATAGGCCTTTTAATAAGCTCAAATCCTAAATGTATGCTATAGCCTGAACAAAACTATAGACAAATAGCAAATTTTTTTTTGAGTAAGCATTCAAATAAAGATTTTATTGATCTGGTGTCATTAACAATGAAATCCTTGACAACAAATCAACACCGAGTCCCAATGTTTACTAAACTATTATAAAACTTATATAAAACTTTACATAAATGCTTACCAAAGGTTTAGCCAGCAAGTGCTGAGCTAAGAGAGACGAAAAAATGGAAAAAGAGGTGATCAAACCCTAACCCTAACCCTAGCCTGCTTGAGCTCTCAGCCGATAGAGGTGGAAGGAGAAGGCGAATGATAATTTGCTAAGTTACAAGTGCTGCTTATATACTTAGTCCCAATGTTGTGGCTAAGAGAAGAGTAAATCCTAATTTTCTTAAAGTAGACATGGCACTATTACAACCCTTAGATGCTTTGGAACACATGCGTAAGAATTTGTGCCTCGAGAGTATTCCCGCCTGTCACGCGGGTGACCCGGGTTCGATCCCCGGCAACGGCGCCAAAAACTTGTTGCTACCCCAGCTCTACTTTCTTTATTTATTTGTGGTAAAAGAAATCAAAATAAAACAGGAGATAAAATCAGCACAACTGGGGAGTCCTAGACCTACAAGATACAGGGTCCATTGTGGCAAGTTTTGATAAGTAAGAGTTTGTCCCACAGGGAAAGATGATCTACAGCTCCAAGGGAGCCATTTCTAGTAGTCCCTCCAGATCTGACTACAGATCTGGGAGTCCTTAAGGGAAGGGAGTTTAAGGTCACTTAGTTTACAGATCCTAAGGTAGCGTAATGTCTAAACTACAGAAAGGGTTGAGAGGATGGATAGAGTGTGGAAAATAAATATAAAAGGGTGAGAAGTATTTTATTGAGCCTAGATCAGAGGAGTTTTGTAACTCAGATTCAGATCTGATGTTATAGAAACCCTGTCTAATGGCTACGTTGTCACCACTGAGGAGAAAGGATCCAACCCATCTCTCTGCCATGATTCAATCCCTTAAGGTTATAACTCATTCCTCAAATGGTCACAGACTATCCCATAGGGGAACCACAATCCAGGAATGGGTCAAAACAAGTTAATCATTGTAGGCACTATTTCATCCAGGCTACTAGCTCAAGAATCCATAGGGAACTTCAACCTCTAAAGCTCTATGTGTGGGGCTATGGCTGTATAGGACCATGATAGTCCAAACACATAGAACCAACAAGAGATTGAGTACAACCTTCGATCTAGCTGTCCATTGCTTGAGTGAGGCTACAATGGTCCAGTCACAAGCCTACAATCTCTATAACCAGATCAGATCTAACATCTGATAGCGGATCTATATAAATATAGGGGAGTCTGCCTCTGTACAATCTCCCACCAGGCTAATACAAGCTCAGATGCAGAGAAGAAGGATCCATCTTGGATCGATGGATTAGAATCACCCTAAGGTTATAACCTGTCCACTTGAATGATCACAGACTATCCCAGAGGCTATCCTCCTCACGGAGCCCAAGACAAAACAAGAATATCGCTGCCACCACCATGGTCACAAGGCTACCAGCTCAAGCTCCCATGGGGATTTCAGATCTAGTGGGTCTTGTGGTGGGGCTAAGGCTGTATATGACCATGATAGCCCAGACACACAGGTCACTTGGATCTGAGTGGCCCTTAGAATCAGTCCTCCATTGCTTTGAATCACAACTAAAGTAATGGCGGATCAGAAGGCAGCAGCCTTGCACAGAGCAGATCACATTCAAACACAAATCCCATAAAGTACAAATCCTATTACAAAACTTCCATTAAACTAGTTCAAAATGCATACAAAGACATAGCCAGCAAGTGTTGGACTATGGAGAGAAGGAAAAAGAAAAAGAAAACTACTTACAGCTACAAAAGAAAAGAAAACCAATCTCAGATCAAATCTCCAAGAGATGAGACGTGTTCCCAGATTTGTTCCAAGATTTCTAAGATTTTCCAGGATGTCTAAACCTAAGCTAAGTATGGGTTTATATAGCAGTGGTGTGGCGGCGCATTAGGGTTAGGAAACCCTAATTTTAATGATGCCACGTGGCCTAATAGTGATCCTTGGATGCCTCGGGGTGCATGCACAGAGATTTAAGCATGGGAGTGCGTGTCCTAATTGCTAGAAATTCCCAAAAGGTCCTCTACTGAAGAGATGGAAGTTGAAGTTCAGAGCTTCGCTAGGTAGCTATTGTTTCTCAGACTTGTCGCGTGGTAGCTCTTGCTCTTCGCGAGGATGGTTTGACATTGAAGCTTCAACCGTCATGAGGTTGCCTTGGTTTGCTTTTCAGGCAGTCGCGCGATAGAGAATTGCGCTCTCGCTGGATTGGGCTTCGCGAGGTTGAGTAGACATCAAAGCCTCAGATGTCGTGGGGTTGGAGTTCGAGGTAGTCGCATATTCGCTGGGTTGATCTTCTCGAGGATGGATTTGAATAGCGCGAGAACTTCACGAGCACTTCTCTTCAATAGACTTTGCGAGTTTCCTCGCGAGGCTCTAATGAGTTTTGAACTATGCGAGGTTCCATGTCTTAATTGATCTTCACGAGGATGGCTCTGTCTTTGCGAGGATGCTATCTTCTAGAATAGCGTGAGAACTGCGCGAGGAGTTCTCTTCTAATATTTGCATCTCGCGACTACTGTGCGACAACTATGCGAAGCGTCTTCTAAAGCTCTGTCTCCTCAACTGTTCTGAGCGAACTGCGCGAGGTTGAGAGAGGTCTGCTTTGAACTACGCAAGACTGCGCGATGTGTTCTACTCTTGAGCTTCGCGAGAGCTGCACGAGTTTGTGCTTCTGAAGCTCTTCAGTCACTCAACTGCGTCAGAAGTTATTGTAAAGTCTTGGGAAGCTCAATTGGACTGCGCGAGGAATATTTCTCCTGAATCCTCTAAAGCTTGGGTCAGCTGCGCGAGGCTCATTTCAGGTCTGGATTAAGAGTTCATCCTTCTGAGGGACTTCTGGTGCCAACACAGGCTCCTTAGCAGGATTCCTGGCCTTATTTCACTGCTGATTATTACCTACATAAAACACTTAACAAGAACTTATTAGATGGCTAAGGGTCTAATCAAAGGTTAAGTTAAGGGGTGAAAAGTGGTACTTTTCAGGTCTTAACACCTAGACCTGGGGAAATCCCCAAACGGTCCTTGAGTTGGGGTTGAGAAGTGGAGAGCCCGAGCTTTGGAGGGCCGGCTTTTGCATTTCACTTCTGTCGCACAGTATGCAGAGTGTTCACGGGGTAGAGCTTGGCGTGGAATACTGCTATCTCGCACATAAGAACTTTGGATGATCGCGCAGTTACTTCTGTTGTGAATGCACTCATGCAGAAGAACTTTCAGTGCATTGATTGCTCGCACAAAAGAGCTTCAGAAACTTCACTTGCGTGGTATTCACGTAGATGCCGTTCGCATCTTACTCGGTATAAAATTAGAGTTTTAGGCACGTGCGAGAGCTCAGCAAGAGGTTTTCTGAGTGTCTCTCTCCTCCAGAGTCATGCAAGAACTGTGCGAGGTATATTTAGTGTGCGAAAGGTCCGCGAGTTTCTCCATATAATGCTTACAGCTGAAGTGCGCGATTGCTGCGCGAGAGCTTCTTTGTAAAAACTCTCACCATTTGAACTGCACAACTTCTTCATGATCTTTATTAGGCTGCATGTCTTAGCTGCATGAGGGAGCTCTACCAGTGACTTGAACAGCGCGAGGTTGCACCTCAGGTGCACGAAATAGGTCCCTGGCTCCTCTACTGCTATGCACATGCTTTTGTTGCAGCTCCCTCCATTCTCACCTATTCTTTTAATATCTACTAGACTTTCTGGTTCCAGTATGACATGCACTTCAGGCACCATGGTGTGTACCACTATGGTGGTCCATCATTTTCTGGTTTAGCTGTCATCTTTTGCTTGAAATCTCTCTTCTTAGCACCAACAACACAGACTTTGTGTGAAGCTGCACACTTTATTTTTAACTACAAAACATGCTAAAATGGAGTTATTAGTGAGTTTCAAGGTCCAGTAAAGGCTAGGTTAAGAGGTGAAAAGTGATACTTTTCACTGATTAACACACCCCCAGACCTAATCTTTGCTAGTCCCTGAGAAAAGCCAAACATAAACAACTACTCTAAGAATGTAAATGCCACTTTCGTAGGGAGCATGAATGCATTTAGCTTATGCATGAAGCCTTTTAAACCCCTAGGTGATCCCTAGGAGAGGAGTGAAGTCTCCTGAGGGTTTTCAATGAAGGTACCCACAAACTTCTCCATGAAAATAGTTAACAAAAGTGCAAACTGTCAAGTTAGTAGTCAATAATCAGCGCATTAGTTCACCCTTGATCCAGAGTGTGAGAAATTTGGACACATGATATGCACAGACATTTAATCATCACAACTTTTACACAAAGGCACATCTTTTCTAATTGGTTCACAACAAGGGAAAAAAACAACTCCTGTATGTCAGTACTGAGCTCACCGTTTATTCAAAAATTAGGCTATAGGCCATGCCCAATATATTCAATGTCAGACCCAATGCTCACCACGACAATCTCTCATACCGAACTTTGAGGGTTTTCCTTTTCTCACAAGCTCAAGAGCAGTTATAGACCCCTCATGGGATTGTAAGCATGAGCATAGGCAAAGCTACTAAATTCTGGCATTATTGGCTAATCCTCACTATAGATTGGACAACTCCTTATCTCCACATAACAGCTCATTCAGCTTAGGATCAGAAGGTCTTTGACTAGGTTGTAATGTGGCTTATGGGTGTAGGTTATAAAGAATGGAATGGTGAAAAGGGATGCAATATTGAGAAGTCAGCAAGTGTAGGAAGTGATTCATGACTTCACCTCATTTAGTTCAGCATCTTTCATCTTCTTTGAGATTTTTTTTTTTTTGTCAGACTTGAAGTGGCTAGCTTCTCTTATTTTTGATTTTTTCAATGAAATTTTCTCTTGACTCCTCTCTATTCCTTTTCATTATTATTTTCTTTCTTTTTGAAATATTTTTCTTTTTATTTTTGGTTTTATTTTTCTGGATTGCCACCTCTTTCCTCAGTTGCTACACTGCTATCCCCTTTTTGGTGTTTCTTCTCCATCTTCCCAATGTTGACCCTGCCTTTTCCATCATCAACTCCTTCTCCTTTACCTTCTAACTTCTCAGAGTGAGGGTAGGTTTGAATCAGGTCGATAGGTTCAGGTACAAGTACTCTGGTGTATTTTGAAGAAATTAGAAATTAAGGCTTAAGCGGTGTGTGCACAGGAGCAGTTGATTAGGGGTTGGTCTGTTTAAGTTCAAACTGTCCAAGAGAAAGCCTAAATTTCATGAGTTATGTAGGTTGTTTCAACTTCGATATGCCTAACTTCTAGTGACCTGTGTGCTTGCATATTGTGCGGTGAGAACAAATAATGAAAAAATAATGTAAAGCAAAATAAAGATGATGGCAACAACATAACTAAAGAAATCCTAAGCCTGCAAGATCCAGGGCTATTGTAGCATGCTTTGCTAAGTAAGAGTTTGTCCCATAGAGAAGTTGATCTAGAACCCAAAATGGGCTATAATAGTAGGCCTCCAGATTTTGACTACAGATCTGGCAATCCTAAAGAAAGGGAGTTGGGTGTCACGCTTACACTAAATTACCTAAAGAAAGAAATAAAGTGCAGTCCTATCCTAAGAAAGGGTTATAAAGAAGAGGATGGTGGTGTATTAAAATAAGAATAAAAAGGGTGAGAAGTAAGCAACTTATGTTACAAATTTATTTAGTTATACAACTCAGATTTAGGTCTCTCTCTACAGCAAGTCCTTGTCGAAGTGCTATTACTAACCTCAACAAGGTGGAAGTATCCAACTTAACCCATGCCATTTGGGGTGCTCCTAAGGATATAGTCTGTCTGCTTAAATGGTCACAGAATATCCTATAGAGTCTGTCAAATCTCATTGATCAAGCTAGAAGTTGCTGCTCTAATCTAGAGGAGTAAGCTGACCAAACCTCATTCAGGGAATCAGATTAGGCCATAAATACCATTACAACACTATATTTGTTAGTGCTATGAGCTCCCCAGATCTGCGCACAGATCTGGCTGACATTCATAGGGGTATTAAAACAACCGAAATCAGATGGTAAATAGTAGATCTACTAGAAACTGAATGGGTTATTCCCCAAAGCATAGATCCTATAAACATCTAAGGAAACCATAAGATCTTTAGATTTAATTATACTTTTAATCAATAAGTTATTGCTTAGAAACAACTTGCAATACAAATGTCCTCACAGCTGTAATTACTACAGAGAAGCTAACAAACATCTGATAGCGATCAAGTAAAATAGAAGGGAATCTGTTCCTGCTCAATCTCTCACTAAGCTACAAGTCCCATTGCAGAGAAGAAGAATTCATCTCAGATCTGTGACCAAATTTGCCCTAGGGCTATAGTCTGTCCACTCAAATAGTCACAGACTATCCACAGAGGTTCCCTTACCCTCAAATACAAAGGCAAAGCATATAAATTACTGTCTGCCACCAAGGTCCCTGGGCATCATGCTCAAGCTTTCATGGGCCTTTCAATAAGCTCATATCTTAAATGTATGTTATAGCCTGAACAGAACTATGGACAAATAGGAAAATAACAGATTGAGTAAGCATTCAAACGAAGATTCCATTCATCTGGTGTCATTAACAATGAAATCGCTCAAGGCAGCAGCCTTGTGCACAACAGCTCAACACCGAGTCCCAATGTTTACTAAACTATTACAAAACATACATAAAACTATACACAAATGATTACCAAGGGTTTAGCCAGCAAGTGCTGTGCTAAGAGAGAAGAAAAAATGGAAAAATAGGTGATCAAATCCTAACCCTAACCCTAGCCTGCTTGAGCTCTCAGCCAACAGAGGTTGAAGGAGAAGGCAAATGATGATTTGCTAAGTTATAAGCCACAACTTATATACTTAGTCCCAATGCTGTGGCTAAGAGAAGAGTAAACCCTAATTTTCTTAAAGCAGACGTGGCACTGTTATGGCACTTGGAAGCTAACTAACATCTGATAGCGATCAAGTAAAATAGAAGGGAGTCTGTTCTTGCACAATCTCTCACTAAGCTACAAGTTCGAGTGTAGAGAGGAAGAATCCACCTCAGATCTGTGACCAAGTTTGCCCTAGGGCTATAGTCTATCCACTCAAATGGTCACAGGCTATCCACAGAGGCTCCCTTACCCACAAATACAAAGATAGAGTATAAAAATTGTTATTTGCCACCATCGTCCCAGGGCATCACACTCAAGCTTCCATAGGCCTTTTAATAAGCTCAAATCCTAAATGTATGCTATAGCCTGAACAAAACTATAGACAAATAGCAAATTTTTTTTTGAGTAAGCATTCAAATAAAGATTTTATTGATCTGGTGTCATTAACAATGAAATCCCTCAAGGTAGCAGCCTCGTGCACAACAGCTCAACACCGAGTCCCAATGTTTACTAAACTATTATAAAACTTATATAAAACTTTACATAAATGCTTACCAAAGGTTTAGCCAGCAAGTGCTGAGCTAAGAGAGACGAAAAAATGGAAAAAGAGGTGATCAAACCCTAACCCTAACCCTAGCCTGCTTGAGCTCTCAGCCGATAGAGGTGGAAGGAGAAGGCGAATGATAATTTGCTAAGTTACAAGTGCTGCTTATATACTTAGTCCCAATGCTGTGGCTAAGAGAAGAGTAAATCCTAATTTTCTTAAAGTAGACATGGCACTATTACAACCCTTAGATGCTTTGGAACACATGCGTAAGAATTTGTGCCTCGAGAGTATTCCCGCCTGTCACGCGGGTGACCCGGGTTCGATCCCCGGCAACGGCGCCAAAAACTTGTTGCTACCCCAGCTCTACTTTCTTTATTTATTTGTGGTAAAAGAAATCAAAATAAAACAGGAGATAAAATCAGCACAACTGGGGAGTCCTAGACCTACAAGATACAGGGTCCATTGTGGCAAGTTTTGATAAGTAAGAGTTTGTCCCACAGGGAAAGATGATCTACAGCTCCAAGGGAGCCATTTCTAGTAGTCCCTCCAGATCTGACTACAGATCTGGGAGTCCTTAAGGGAAGGGAGTTTAAGGTCACTTAGTTTACAGATCCTAAGGTAGCGTAATGTCTAAACTACAGAAAGGGTTGAGAGGATGGATAGAGTGTGGAAAATAAATATAAAAGGGTGAGAAGTATTTTATTGAGCCTAGATCAGAGGAGTTTTGTAACTCAGATTCAGATCTGATGTTATAGAAACCCTGTCTAATGGCTACGTTGTCACCACTGAGGAGAAAGGATCCAACCCATCTCTCTGCCATGATTCAATCCCTTAAGGTTATAACCTGTCCACTCAAATGGTCACAGACTATCCCATAGGGGAACCACAATCCAGGAATGGGTCAAAACAAGTTAATCATTGTAGGCACTATTTCATCCAGGCTACTAGCTCAAGAATCCATAGGGAACTTCAACCTCTAAAGCTCTATGTGTGGGGCTATGGCTGTATAGGACCATGATAGTCCAAACACATAGAACCAACAAGAGATTGAGTACAACCTTCGATCTAGCTGTCCATTGCTTGAGTGAGGCTACAATGGTCCAGTCACAAGCCTACAATCTCTATAACCAGATCAGATCTAACATCTGATAGCGGATCTATATAAATATAGGGGAGTCTGCCTCTGTACAATCTCCCACCAGGCTAATACAAGCTCAGATGCAGAGAAGAAGGATCCATCTTGGATCGATGGATTAGAATCACCCTAAGGTTATAACCTGTCCACTTGAATGATCACAGACTATCCCAGAGGCTATCCTCCTCACGGAGCCCAAGACAAAACAAGAATATCGCTGCCACCACCATGGTCACAAGGCTACCAGCTCAAGCTCCCATGGGGATTTCAGATCTAGTGGGTCTTGTGGTGGGGCTAAGGCTGTATATGACCATGATAGCCCAGACACACAGGTCACTTGGATCTCGAGTGGCCCTTAGAATCGATCCTCCATTGCTTTGAATCACAACTAAAGTAACCTTGGCACCTTGCAGTGCATCACATTCAAACACAAATCCCATAAAGTACAAATCCTATTACAAAACTTCCATTAAACTAGTTCAAAATGCATACAAAGACATAGCCAGCAAGTGTTGGACTATGGAGAGAAGGAAAAAGAAAAAGAAAACTACTTACAGCTACAAAAGAAAAGAAAACCAATCTCAGATCAAATCTCCAAGAGATGAGACGTGTTCCCAGATTTGTTCCAAGATTTCTAAGATTTTCCAGGATGTCTAAACCTAAGCTAAGTATGGGTTTATATAGCAGTGGTGTGGCGGCGCATTAGGGTTAGGAAACCCTAATTTTAATGATGCCACGTGGCCTAATAGTGATCCTTGGATGCCTCGGGGTGCATGCACAGAGATTTAAGCATGGGAGTGCGTGTCCTAATTGCTAGAAATTCCCAAAAGGTCCTCTACTGAAGAGATGGAAGTTGAAGTTCAGAGCTTCGCTAGGTAGCTATTATTTCTCAGACTTGTCGCGTGGTAGCTCTTGCTCTTCGCGAGGATGGTTTGACATTGAAGCTTCAACCGTCATGAGGTTGCCTTGGTTTGCTTTTCAGGCAGTCGCGCGATAGAGAATTGCGCTCTCGCTGGATTGGGCTTCGCGAGGTTGAGTAGACATCAAAGCCTCAGATGTCGTGGGGTTGGAGTTCACACAGTCGCGAGGTAGCTGCGCATTCGCTGGGTTGATCTTCTCGAGGATGGATTTGAATAGCGCGAGAACTTCACGAGCACTTCTCTTCAATAGACTTTGCGAGTTTCCTCGCGAGGCTCTAATGAGTTTTGAACTATGCGAGGTTCCATGTCTTAATTGATCTTCACGAGGATGGCTCTGTCTTTGCGAGGATGCTATCTTCTAGAATAGCGTGAGAACTGCGCGAGGAGTTCTCTTCTAATATTTGCATCTCGCGACTCATCAGGCGACAACTATGCTAAGCGCCTTCTAAAGCTCTGTCTCCTCAATCGCCGAGCGAATCGCGAGGTTGAGAGAGGTCTGCTGAACTACGCAAGATCACGCGATGTGTTCTACTTTGAGCTTCGCGAGTGCGAGTTTGTGCTTCAAGCTCTTCACCACCACTCAACTGCGCGGGTTATTGTAAAGTCTTGGGAAGCTCAGTTGGATCACATGAGGAATATTTCTCCTAATCCTCTAAAGCTTGGGTCACATGAGGCTCATTTCAGGTCTGGATTAAGAGTTCATCCTTCTGAGGGACTTCTGGTGCCAACACAGGCTCCTTAGCAGGATTCCTGGCCTTATTTCACTGCTGATTATTACCTACATAAAACACTTAACAAGAACTTATTAGATGGCTAAGGGTCTAATCAAAGGTTAAGTTAAGGGGTGAAAAGTGGTACTTTTCAGGTCTTAACACCTAGACCTGGGGAAATCCCCAAACGGTCCTTGAGTTGGGGTTGAGAAGTGGAGAGCCCGAGCTTTGGAGGGCCGGCTTTTGCATTTCACTTCTGTCGCACAGTATGCAGAGTGTTCACGGGGTAGAGCTTGGCGTGGAATACTGCTATCTCGCACATAAGAACTTTGGATGATCGCGCAGTTACTTCTGTTGTGAATGCACTCATGCAGAAGAACTTTCAGTGCATTGATTGCTCGCACAAAAGAGCTTCAGAAACTTCACTTGCGTGGTATTCACGTAGATGCCGTTCGCATCTTACTCGGTATAAAATTAGAGTTTTAGGCGCGTGCGAGAGCTCAGCAAGAGGTTTTCTGAGTGTCTCTCTCCTCCAGAGTCATGCAAGAACTGTGCGAGGTATATTTAGTGTGCGAAAGGTCCGCGAGTTTCTCCATATAATGCTTACAGCTGAAGTGCGCGATTGCTGCGCGAGAGCTTCTTTGTAAAAACTCTCACCATTTGAACTGCACAACTTCTTCATGATCTTTATTAGGCTGCATGTCTTAGCTGCATGAGGGAGCTCTACCAGTGACTTGAACAGCGCGAGGTTGCACCTCAGGTGCACGAAATAGGTCCCTGGCTCCTCTACTGCTATGCACATGCTTTTGTTGCAGCTCCCTCCATTCTCACCTATTCTTTTAATATCTACTAGACTTTCTGGTTCCAGTATGACATGCACTTCAGGCACCATGGTGTGTACCACTATGGTGGTCCATCATTTTCTGGTTTAGCTGTCATCTTTTGCTTGAAATCTCTCTTCTTAGCACCAACAACACAGACTTTGTGTGAAGCTGCACACTTTATTTTTAACTACAAAACATGCTAAAATGGAGTTATTAGTGAGTTTCAAGGTCCAGTAAAGGCTAGGTTAAGAGGTGAAAAGTGATACTTTTCACTGATTAACACACCCCCAGACCTAATCTTTGCTAGTCCCTGAGAAAAGCCAAACATAAACAACTACTCTAAGAATGTAAATGCCACTTTCGTAGGGAGCATGAATGCATTTAGCTTATGCATGAAGCCTTTTAAACCCCTAGGTGATCCCTAGGAGAGGAGTGAAGTCTCCTGAGGGTTTTCAATGAAGGTACCCACAAACTTCTCCATGAAAATAGTTAACAAAAGTGCAAACAGTCAAGTTAGTAGTCAATAATCAGCGCATTAGTTCACCCTTGATCCAGAGTGTGAGAAATTTGGACACATGATATGCACAGACATTTAATCATCACAACTTTTACACAAAGGCACATCTTTTCTAATTGGTTCACAACAAGGGAAAAAAACAACTCCTGTATGTCAGTACTGAGCTCACCGTTTATTCAAAAATTAGGCTATAGGCCATGCCCAATATATTCAATGTCAGACCCAATGCTCACCACGACAATCTCTCATACCGAACTTTGAGGGTTTTCCTTTTCTCACAAGCTCAAGAGCAGTTATAGACCCCTCATGGGATTGTAAGCATGAGCATAGGCAAAGCTACTAAATTCTGGCATTATTGGCTAATCCTCACTATAGATTGGACAACTCCTTATCTCCACATAACAGCTCATTCAGCTTAGGATCAGAAGGTCTTTGACTAGGTTGTAATGTGGCTTATGGGTGTAGGTTATAAAGAATGGAATGGTGAAAAGGGATGCAATATTGAGAAGTCAGCAAGTGTAGGAAGTGATTCATGACTTCACCTCATTTAGTTCAGCATCTTTCATCTTCTTTGAGATTTTTTTTTTTTTGTCAGACTTGAAGTGGCTAGCTTCTCTTATTTTTGATTTTTTCAATGAAATTTTCTCTTGACTCCTCTCTATTCCTTTTCATTATTATTTTCTTTCTTTTTGAAATATTTTTCTTTTTATTTTTGGTTTTATTTTTCTGGATTGCCACCTCTTTCCTCAGTTGCTACACTGCTATCCCCTTTTTGGTGTTTCTTCTCCATCTTCCCAATGTTGACCCTGCCTTTTCCATCATCAACTCCTTCTCCTTTACCTTCTAACTTCTCAGAGTGAGGGTAGGTTTGAATCAGGTCGATAGGTTCAGGTACAAGTACTCTGGTGTATTTTGAAGAAATTAGAAATTAAGGCTTAAGCGGTGTGTGCAGGAGGCGATTGATTAGGGGTTGGTCTGTTTAAGTTCAAACTGTCCAAGAGAAAGCCTAAATTTCATGAGTTATGTAGGTTGTTTCAACTTCGATATGCCTAACTTCTAGTGACCTGTGTGCTTGCATATTGTGCGGTGAGAACAAATAATGAAAAAATAATGTAAAGCAAAATAAAGATGATGGCAACAACATAACTAAAGAAATCCTAAGCCTGCAAGATCCAGGGCTATTGTAGCATGCTTTGCTAAGTAAGAGTTTGTCCCATAGAGAAGTTGATCTAGAACCCAAAATGGGCTATAATAGTAGGCCTCCAGATTTTGACTACAGATCTGGCAATCCTAAAGAAAGGAGTTGGGTGTCACGCTTACACTAAATTACCTAAAGAAAGAAATAAAGTGCAGTCCTATCCTAAGAAAGGGTTATAAAGAAGAGGATGGTGGTGTATTAAAATAAGAATAAAAAGGGTGAGAAGTAAGCAACTTATGTTACAAATTTATTTAGTTATACAACTCAGATTTAGGTCTCTCTCTACAGCAAGTCCTTGTCGAAGTGCTATTACTAACCTCAACAAGGTGGAAGTATCCAACTTAACCCATGCCATTTGGGGTGCTCCTAAGGATATAGTCTGTCTGCTTAAATGGTCACAGAATATCCTATAGAGTCTGTCAAATCTCATTGATCAAGCTAGAAGTTGCTGCTCTAATCTAGAGGAGTAAGCTGACCAAACCTCATTCAGGGAATCAGATTAGGCCATAAATACCATTACAACACTATATTTGTTAGTGCTATGAGCTCCCCAGATCTGCGCACAGATCTGGCTGACATTCATAGGGGTATTAAAACAACCGAAATCAGATGGTAAATAGTAGATCTACTAGAAACTGAATGGGTTATTCCCCAAAGCATAGATCCTATAAACATCTAAGGAAACCATAAGATCTTTAGATTTAATTATACTTTTAATCAATAAGTTATTGCTTAGAAACAACTTGCAATACAAATGTCCTCACAAATTTGTAATTACTACGAGAAGCTAACAAACATCCGATAGCGATTATCAAGTAAAATAGAAGGGAATCTGTTCCTGCTCAATCTCTCACTAAGCTACAAGTCCCATTGCAGAGAAGAAGAATTCATCTCAGATCTGTGACCAAATTTGCCCTAGGGCTATAGTCTGTCCACTCAAATAGTCACAGACTATCCACAGAGGTTCCCTTACCCTCAAATACAAAGGCAAAGCATATAAATTACTGTCTGCCACCAAGGTCCCTGGGCATCATGCTCAAGCTTTCATGGGCCTTTCAATAAGCTCATATCTTAAATGTATGTTATAGCCTGAACAGAACTATGGACAAATAGGAAAATAACAGATTGAGTAAGCATTCAAACGAAGATTCCATTCATCCGTGTCATTAACAATGAAATCGCTCAAGGCAGCAGCCTTGTGCACAACAGCTCAACACCGAGTCCCAATGTTTACTAAACTATTACAAAACATACATAAAACTATACACAAATGATTACCAAGGGTTTAGCGCAAAGTGTCAGGCTAAGAGAGAAGAAAAAATGGAAAAATAGGTGATCAAATCCTAACCCTAACCCTAGCCTGCTTGAGCTCTCAGCCAACAGAGGTTGAAGGAGAAGGCAAATGATGATTTGCTAAGTTATAAGCCACAACTTATATACTTAGTCCCAATGCTGTGGCTAAGAGAAGAGTAAACCCTAATTTTCTTAAAGCAGACGTGGCACTGTTATGGCACTTGGAAGCTAACTAACATCTGATAGCGATCAAGTAAAATAGAAGGGAGTCTGTTCTTGCACAATCTCTCACTAAGCTACAAGTTCGAGTGTAGAGAGGAAGAATCCATCTCAGATCTGTGACCAAGTTTGCCCTAGGGCTATAGTCTGTCCACTCAAATGGTCACAGGCTATCCACAGAGGCTCCCTTACCCACAAATACAAAGATAGAGTATAAAAATTGTTATTTGCCACCATCGTCCCAGGGCATCACACTCAAGCTTCCATAGGCCTTTTAATAAGCTCAAATCCTAAATGTATGCTATAGCCTGAACAAAACTATAGACAAATAGCAAATTTTTTTTTGAGTAAGCATTCAAATAAAGATTTTATTGATCTGGTGTCATTAACAATGAAATCCCTCAAGGTAGCAGCCTCGTGCACAACAGCTCAACACCGAGTCCCAATGTTTACTAAACTATTATAAAACTTATATAAAACTTTACATAAATGCTTACCAAAGGTTTAGCCAGCAAGTGCTGAGCTAAGAGAGACGAAAAAATGGAAAAAGAGGTGATCAAACCCTAACCCTAACCCTAGCCTGCTTGAGCTCTCAGCCGATAGAGGTGGAAGGAGAAGGCGAATGATAATTTGCTAAGTTACAAGTGCTGCTTATATACTTAGTCCCAATGCTGTGGCTAAGAGAAGAGTAAATCCTAATTTTCTTAAAGTAGACATGGCACTATTACAACCCTTAGATGCTTTGGAACACATGCGTAAGAATTTGTGCCTCGAGAGTATTCCCGCCTGTCACGCGGGTGACCCGGGTTCGATCCCCGGCAACGGCGCCAAAAACTTGTTGCTACCCCAGCTCTACTTTCTTTATTTATTTGTGGTAAAAGAAATCAAAATAAAACAGGAGATAAAATCAGCACAACTGGGGAGTCCTAGACCTACAAGATACAGGGTCCATTGTGGCAAGTTTTGATAAGTAAGAGTTTGTCCCACAGGGAAAGATGATCTACAGCCCCAAGGGAGCCATTTCTAGTAGTCCCTCCAGATCTGACTACAGATCTGGGAGTCCTTAAGGGAAGGGAGTTTAAGGTCACTTAGTTTACAGATCCTAAGGTAGCGTAATGTCTAAACTACAGAAAGGGTTGAGAGGATGGATAGAGTGTGGAAAATAAATATAAAAGGGTGAGAAGTATTTTATTGAGCCTAGATCAGAGGAGTTTTGTAACTCAGATTCAGATCTGATGTTATAGAAACCCTGTCTAATGGCTACGTTGTCACCACTGAGGAGAAAGGATCCAACCCATCTCTCTGCCATGATTCAATCCCTTAAGGTTATAACCTGTCCACTCAAATGGTCACAGACTATCCCATAGGGGAACCACAATCCAGGAATGGGTCAAAACAAGTTAATCATTGTAGGCACTATTTCATCCAGGCTACTAGCTCAAGAATCCATAGGGAACTTCAACCTCTAAAGCTCTATGTGTGGGGCTATGGCTGTATAGGACCATGATAGTCCAAACACATAGAACCAACAAGAGATTGAGTACAACCTTCGATCTAGCTGTCCATTGCTTGAGTGAGGCTACAATGGTCCAGTCACAAGCCTACAATCTCTATAACCAGATCAGATCTAACATCTGATAGCGGATCTATATAAATATAGAGTTCCGCCTGCAGACAATCTCCCACCAAAGTGCTAATACAAGCTCAGATGCAGAGAAGAAGGATCCATCTTGGATCGATGGATTAGAATCACCCTAAGGTTATAACGTCACTTGAATGATCACAGACTATCCCAGAGGCTATCCTCCTCACGGAGCCCAAGACAAAACAAGAATATCGCTGCCACCACCATGGTCACAAGGCTACCAGCTCAAGCTCCCATGGGGATTTCAGATCTAGTGGGTCTTGTGGTGGGGCTAAGGCTGTATATGACCATGATAGCCCAGACACACAGGTCACTTGGATCTGAGTGGCCCTTAGAATCAGTCCTCCATTGCTTTGAATCACAACTAAAGTAATGGCGGATCAGAAGGCAGCAGCCTTGCACAGAGCAGATCACATTCAAACACAAATCCCATAAAGTACAAATCCTATTACAAAACTTCCATTAAACTAGTTCAAAATGCATACAAAGACATAGCCAGCAAGTGTTGGACTATGGAGAGAAGGAAAAAGAAAAAGAAAACTACTTACAGCTACAAAAGAAAAGAAAACCAATCTCAGATCAAATCTCCAAGAGATGAGACGTGTTCCCAGATTTGTTCCAAGATTTCTAAGATTTTCCAGATGTCTAAACCTAAGCTAAGTATGGGTTTATATAGCAGTGGTGTGGCGGCGCATTAGGGTTAGGAAACCCTAATTTTAATGATGCCACGTGGCCTAATAGTGATCCTTGGATGCCTCGGGGTGCATGCACAGAGATTTAAGCATGGGAGTGCGTGTCCTAATTGCTAGAAATTCCCAAAAGGTCCTCTACTGAAGAGATGGAAGTTGAAGTTCAGAGCTTCGCTAGGTAGCTATTGTTTCTCAGACTTGTCGCGTGGTAGCTCTTGCTCTTCGCGAGGATGGTTTGACATTGAAGCTTCAACCGTCATGAGGTTGCCTTGGTTTGCTTTTCAGGCAGTCGCGCGATAGAGAATTGCGCTCTCGCTGGATTGGGCTTCGCGAGGTTGAGTAGACATCAAAGCCTCAGATGTCGTGGGGTTGGAGTTCACGCAGTCGCGAGGTAGCTGCGCATTCGCTGGGTTGATCTTCTCGAGGATGGATTTGAATAGCGCGAGAACTTCACGAGCACTTCTCTTCAATAGACTTTGCGAGTTTCCTCGCGAGGCTCTAATGAGTTTTGAACTGTGCGAGGTTCCATGTCTTAATTGATCTTCACGAGGATGGCTCTGTCTTTGCGAGGATGCTATCTTCTAGAATAGCGTGAGAACTGCGCGAGGAGTTCTCTTCTAATATTTGCATCTCGCGACTACTGTGCGACAACTATGCGAAGCGTCTTCTAAAGCTCTGTCTCCTCAACTGTTCTGAGCGAACTGCGCGAGGTTGAGAGAGGTCTGCTTTGAACTACGCAAGACTGCGCGATGTGTTCTACTCTTGAGCTTCGCGAGAGCTGCACGAGTTTGTGCTTCTGAAGCTCTTCAGTCACTCAACTGCGTCAGAAGTTATTGTAAAGTCTTGGGAAGCTCAATTGGACTGCGCGAGGAATATTTCTCTGAATCCTCTAAAGCTTGGGTCACTTGTGAGGCTCATTTTAGGTCTGGATTAAGAGTTCATCCTTCTGAGGGACTTCTGGTGCCAACACAGGCTCCTTAGCAGGATTCCTGGCCTTATTTCACTGCTGATTATTACCTACATAAAACACTTAACAAGAACTTATTAGATGGCTAAGGGTCTAATCAAAGGTTAAGTTAAGGGGTGAAAAGTGGTACTTTTCAGGTCTTAACACCTAGACCTGGGGAAATCCCCAAACGGTCCTTGAGTTGGGGTTGAGAAGTGGAGAGCCCGAGCTTTGGAGGGCCGGCTTTTGCATTTCACTTCTGTCGCACAGTATGCAGAGTGTTCACGGGGTAGAGCTTGGCGTGGAATACTGCTATCTCGCACATAAGAACTTTGGATGATCGCAGTTACTTTGTTGTGAATGCACTCATGCAGAAGAACTTTCAGTGCATTGATTGCTCGCACAAAAGAGCTTCAGAAACTTCACTTGCGTGGTATTCACGTAGATGCCGTTCGCATCTTACTCGGTATAAAATTAGAGTTTTAGGCGCGTGCGAGAGCTCAGCAAGAGGTTTTCTGAGTGTCTCTCTCCTCCAGAGTCATGCAAGAACTGTGCGAGGTATATTTAGTGTGCGAAAGGTCCGCGAGTTTCTCCATATAATGCTTACTAAGTCAAGTGCGATTGTCGTGAGCTTCTTTGTAAAAACTCTCACCATTTGAACTGCACAACTTCTTCATGATCTTTATTAGGCTGCATGTCTTAGCTGCATGAGGGAGCTCTACCAGTGACTTGAACAGCGCGAGGTTGCACCTCAGGTGCACGAAATAGGTCCCTGGCTCCTCTACTGCTATGCACATGCTTTTGTTGCAGCTCCCTCCATTCTCACCTATTCTTTTAATATCTACTAGACTTTCTGGTTCCAGTATGACATGCACTTCAGGCACCATGGTGTGTACCACTATGGTGGTCCATCATTTTCTGGTTTAGCTGTCATCTTTTGCTTGAAATCTCTCTTCTTAGCACCAACGACACAGACTTTGTGTGAAGCTGCACACTTTATTTTTAACTACAAAACATGCTAAAATGGAGTTATTAGTGAGTTTCAAGGTCCAGTAAAGGCTAGGTTAAGAGGTGAAAAGTGATACTTTTTTGATTAACACACCCAGACCTAATCTTTGCTAGTCCACGAGAAAAGCCAAACATAAACAACTACTCTAAGAATGTAAATGCCACTTTCGTAGGGAGCATGAATGCATTTAGCTTATGCATGAAGCCTTTTAAACCCCTAGGTGATCCCTAGGAGAGGAGTGAAGTCTCCTGAGGGTTTTCAATGAAGGTACCCACAAACTTCTCCATGAAAATAGTTAACAAAAGTGCAAACTGTCAAGTTAGTAGTCAATAATCAGCGCATTAGTTCACCCTTGATCCAGAGTGTGAGAAATTTGGACACATGATATGCACAGACATTTAATCATCACAACTTTTACACAAAGGCACATCTTTTCTAATTGGTTCACAACAAGGGAAAAAAACAACTCCTGTATGTCAGTACTGAGCTCACCGTTTATTCAAAAATTAGGCTATAGGCCATGCCCAATATATTCAATGTCAGACCCAATGCTCACCACGACAATCTCTCATACCGAACTTTGAGGGTTTTCCTTTTCTCACAAGCTCAAGAGCAGTTATAGACCCCTCATGGGATTGTAAGCATGAGCATAGGCAAAGCTACTAAATTCTGGCATTATTGGCTAATCCTCACTATAGATTGGACAACTCCTTATCTCCACATAACAGCTCATTCAGCTTAGGATCAGAAGGTCTTTGACTAGGTTGTAATGTGGCTTATGGGTGTAGGTTATAAAGAATGGAATGGTGAAAAGGGATGCAATATTGAGAAGTCAGCAAGTGTAGGAAGTGATTCATGACTTCACCTCATTTAGTTCAGCATCTTTCATCTTCTTTGAGATTTTTTTTTTTTTGTCAGACTTGAAGTGGCTAGCTTCTCTTATTTTTGATTTTTTCAATGAAATTTTCTCTTGACTCCTCTCTATTCCTTTTCATTATTATTTTCTTTCTTTTTGAAATATTTTTCTTTTTATTTTTGGTTTTATTTTTCTGGATTGCCACCTCTTTCCTCAGTTGCTACACTGCTATCCCCTTTTTGGTGTTTCTTCTCCATCTTCCCAATGTTGACCCTGCCTTTTCCATCATCAACTCCTTCTCCTTTACCTTCTAACTTCTCAGAGTGAGGGTAGGTTTGAATCAGGTCGATAGGTTCAGGTACAAGTACTCTGGTGTATTTTGAAGAAATTAGAAATTAAGGCTTAAGCGGTGTGTGCACAGGAGCAGTTGATTAGGGGTTGGTCTGTTTAAGTTCAAACTGTCCAAGAGAAAGCCTAAATTTCATGAGTTATGTAGGTTGTTTCAACTTCGATATGCCTAACTTCTAGTGACCTGTGTGCTTGCATATTGTGCGGTGAGAACAAATAATGAAAAAATAATGTAAAGCAAAATAAAGATGATGGCAACAACATAACTAAAGAAATCCTAAGCCTGCAAGATCCAGGGCTATTGTAGCATGCTTTGCTAAGTAAGAGTTTGTCCCATAGAGAAGTTGATCTAGAACCCAAAATGGGCTATAATAGTAGGCCTCCAGATTTTGACTACAGATCTGGCAATCCTAAAGAAAGGGAGTTGGGTGTCACGCTTACACTAAATTACCTAAAGAAAGAAATAAAGTGCAGTCCTATCCTAAGAAAGGGTTATAAAGAAGAGGATGGTGGTGTATTAAAATAAGAATAAAAAGGGTGAGAAGTAAGCAACTTATGTTACAAATTTATTTAGTTATACAACTCAGATTTAGGTCTCTCTCTACAAAGAAGTCCTTGTCAAGTGCTATTACTAACCTCAACAAGGTGGAAGTATCCAACTTAACCCATGCCATTTGGGGTGCTCCTAAGGATATAGTCCTTCGCTTAAATGGTCATGAATATCCTATAGAGTCTGTCAAATCTCATTGATCAAGCTAGAAGTTGCTGCTCTAATCTAGAGGAGTAAGCTGACCAAACCTCATTCAGGGAATCAGATTAGGCCATAAATACCATTACAACACTATATTTGTTAGTGCTATGAGCTCCCAGATCTCAGCATGATCCGGCCGACATTCATAGGGTATTAAAACAAATCAAATCAGATGGTAAATAGTAGATCTACTAGAAACTGAATGGGTTATTCCCCAAAGCATAGATCCTATAAACATCTAAGGAAACCATAAGATCTTTAGATTTAATTATACTTTTAATCAATAAGTTATTGCTTAGAAACAACTTGCAATACAAATGTCCTCACAGCTGTAATTACTACAGAGAAGCTAACAAACATCTGATAGCGATCACAAGTAAAATAGAAGGAATCTTCTGCTCAATCTCTCACTAAGCTACAAGTCCCATTGCAGAGAAGAAGAATTCATCTCAGATCTGTGACCAAATTTGCCCTAGGGCTATAGTCTGTCCACTCAAATAGTCACAGACTATCCACAGAGGTTCCCTTACCCTCAAATACAAAGGCAAAGCATATAAATTACTGTCTGCCACCAAGGTCCCTGGGCATCATGCTCAAGCTTTCATGGGCCTTTCAATAAGCTCATATCTTAAATGTATGTTATAGCCTGAACAGAACTATGGACAAATAGGAAAATAACAGATTGAGCAAGCATTCAAACGAAGATTCCATTCATCTGGTGTCATTAACAATGAAATCGCTCAAGGCGTGACCTTGTGCTGTGACTCAACACCGAGTCCCAATGTTTACTAAACTATTACAAAACATACATAAAACTATACACAAATGATTACCAAGGGTTTAGCCAGCAAGTGCTGTGCTAAGAGAGAAGAAAAAATGGAAAAATAGGTGATCAAATCCTAACCCTAACCCTAGCCTGCTTGAGCTCTCAGCCAACAGAGGTTGAAGGAGAAGGCAAATGATGATTTGCTAAGTTATAAGCCACAACTTATATACTTAGTCCCAATGCTGTGGCTAAGAGAAGAGTAAACCCTAATTTTCTTAAAGCAGACGTGGCACTGTTATGGCACTTGGATGCTTTAAAATGCATGCGTCAAAATCTGTGCCTCGGGGTGCATGCCCTAGACCTGGGGAAATCCCCAAAAGGTTCTAGAGTTAGGGTTGAGAACTGGAGAGCCCGAGCTTCGCAAGGCTGGCTCTTGCATTTCACTTCTGTCACGCAGTATGCAAAGTGTTCGCAGGGTAGAGCTTGGCATGGAATACTGCTATCTGACATAGAAGAACTTTGGATGATCACGCAATTGCTTCAGCTTTGAATGCACTCGTACAAAAGAACTTTCAGTGCATTGATTGCTTGCGCAGAAGAGCTTCAAAAACTTCACTCGCGAGGTCTTCGCATAGATGCCTTTCGCATCTTGCTGGATATAAACTTAAACTTTTAGGCTCGCGCAAGCTATGCGAGTCCTAAGTGAGCGGTTTTCTGGGTGTCTCTCTCCTCCAGAGTCACGCAAGAACTACACGAGATATATTTAGTGTGCGAAAGCTCTGCGAGTTTCTCCATATAATGCTTGCAGCTGAAGTGTGCGAGTACTGCACGAGAGGTTCTTTGTAGTAACTCCCGCCATTTGAACTACGCGACTTCTTCGTGATCTCTATTATGCTGCATGTCTTAGCTGCATGATGGAGCTCTGCCAGTGACTTGAACAGCACGAGGTTGCACCTCAAGTGCGCGAAATAGGTCCCTGGGTCCTCTGCTACTATGCACATGCTTTTGTTGCAGCTCCCTCCACTCACACCTATTCTTTTAATATCTGCTAGACTTTCTGGTTCCAGTATGACATACACATCAGTCACCATGGTGTGTACCAGTATGGTGGTCCATTTTTTGGTTCAGCTGTCATCGTTTGCTTGAAATCTCTCTTCTTAGCACCAACAACACAGACTTTGTGTTAAGCTGCACACTTTATTCCTAACTACAAAATAAGCTAAAAAGGAGTTATTAGTGAGCTTCAAGGTTCAACAAAGGCTAGGTTAAGAGGTGAAAAGTGGTACTTTTCAGTAATTAACCCACCCCCAAACCTAATCTTTGCTCGTCCCTGAGCAAAGCAAAACATAAACAACTACTCTAAGGATGTAAATGCCACTTTCGTAGGGAGAACAGATGCATTTAGCTTATGCATCAAGCCTTTTAAACCCCTAGGTGATCCCTAGTAGAGGAGTGAAGTCTCCTAGGGGTTTTCAGTGAAGGTACCCACAAACTTCTCCATCAAAATAGTTAATAAAAGTGCAAATTGTCAAGTCAACTATCAATAATCAGAGCATTAGTTTACCTTTGATCCAGAGTGTGAGAAATTTGGACACATGATATGCACAGACATTTAATCATCACAACTTTTACACAAATGTACATAATTTCTAATTAGTTCACAACAACGGAAAAACCAACAACAACAGTATGTCAGTACTGAGCTTACCATTAATTCAAAACTTAGGTTCTAGGCCATTCCAAATACATTCAATATCAGACCCAATGCTCACCAGGGCAATCTCTCATACAGAACTTTGAGGGTTTTCCTTTTCTCTCAAGCTCAAGAGCAGTTACAGACCCCTAATGGGACTGTAAGCATGAGCATAGGCAAAGCTACTAAATTCTGACATTATTGGCTAATCCTCACCATAGATTGGACAACTCCTTATCTCCACATAACAGCTCATTCAGCTTAGGATCACAAGGTCTTTGACTGGGTTATAATGTGGCTTATGAGTGTAGGTTATAAAGAAAGGAAGGGTGAAAAGGGATGCAAAATTGAGAAATCAGCAGGTGAAGAAGTGATTCATGACTTCACCTCATTTAGTTTAGCATCTTTCATCTTCTTTGAGATTTTTTTTTTAGACTTGAAGTTGCCAGCTTCTCCTCTTATTTTTTATTTTTTCAATAAAATTTCCTCTTGACTCCTCTTTATTCCTTTTCATTATTATTTTCTTTCTTTTTTATGCATTTTTCTTTTTATTTTTGGTTTTCTTTTTCTAGATTGCCACCTCTTTCCTCAGTTGCTACATTGCTATCCTCTTTTTAGTGTTTCTTCTCCATCCTCCCAATGTTGACCCTGACTTTTCCATCTTCAACTCCTTCTCCATTACCTTATGACTTCTCAGAGTGAGGGTAGGTTTGAATCAGGTCCATAGGTTCAGGTAAAAGAAGAAACTGGAAATTAAGGCTCAAGGGGTGTATGCATAAGGGTAGTTGATTAGGGGTTGGTCTATTTAAGCTCAAACTGTCCATGTGAAGGCCTTGATCCTTTCCTAAATTTCATGAGTGCTGTAGGTTGTTTCAACTTGGATATGCCTAACTTCAAGTAAGGGCATTGACTCAGCCAGTCCTTAGAGCAGAAAGAGTTGCCTTTGTCACTCCTCAAAGAAAGGAAAAAAAGAATTTGTAGGCCCGAATCTCACTAGTTATGGTCTTCCATTGAATTCTTAGGTATATCCTTACCTTTTTCTCTCCTTAATGGTTCACCAAGTACTAAAATAAATGAGTTTTCTTTGGTGTTCACCACATGAAAATGCTAGAGTTTAAAAGTTTGTAATGTCTAAGGGTCTGCAAAATATTTTTAAATTTCTCAATTTTCAATGTCTCTTAGGTGAACATATCTCCAATTCTATGTTACTCACTTGATTCTGCTACACTTAGGTTAACTGCATCATTGGGCAAACCTTGCCACACCCCCAAACCTATAAGGAGTAGTATCCTCACTAGTTCTGAAGAAAGAGGGTAAGTGCAGTAGGGAACAAAGAAAACTAGCATAAAAGAAAATAAAGAAAAATAAGACACAAGGCACAGACGAATAAACTAAAACATACAAACTAGTTAAGAAACAAAAATCGAAAGCAAATAGACAAAAAGAGAATTTCATTGCTGCAGCAAAGAAACATGTGATACACAGTAAATCCTAACTAAGTGCAGGTGCACAACTAATCATCTAAGTGTCTGCTGGTTCATCCTTAATTTTTATTCCTTGTTCTTTATCTTTCTCCACAGCAGCAATATCGAAAGGTACCTTCCCAGTCAATTGAGTAAGTTTTCTTTTCAAGATTTTAGCCTTCTTTTCAGCCAATTCAGTTATGGCGGCATAGAGCTCCTTGATCTCCTTTGAGGCAGCCAACCTTTTCTCTAACCCATTGGCCCTCATTTTTTCTGTTGCAGCAGCCATCTTTTCCTGTGCAGCCATACGCTCTTGAACTTCATATAGACGCAACATTCATTTCCAGCCCTTCGCTATTTATTTCAATTGCATGTCAAACTCTAACTTCATTAGCTCTTTGCTTCATAAGGTCCCCTGATTGAAGTTCTAAAATCAGCCATCCCTCGAATAATGTCCTTTTTGAGGTAAGGATTGGATTTCATTGCATGAAGGAGGGTAGAGTATGAGGGTATGGAAAAGGAAGAGACATGAATCAAGGGTTGTTCCTCACTTGAAGAAGGGCCAGCCAGAAATGGAAAGGGGGTGGGCTAGGAAATTTTAGTCAGAGGTTGAGGTTGGGGCTCTAGTTCAGGTTTTGTTTGGATTGATTTGGAAGAGGTGGGTATTATGTCATCCATATCTGTCGTAGCATCAGAGGTAGCTACAACAGGTGGGAGGGTCTGGGATAGATTTAGGGTCAGTTTGTGCAAAGGCTTCATTCAAAGTAGGGAGGGGTGTGGGTAAAACTGAAGTTAAGGATTGGGGAAAAGGGGGAGGAGTAGGTGAAGGTGTGGAGGTAGGGATAGTTGGTGAGTGTGATGGTTAGGGTAAAGTGTCCAAGGTTGATTGGATGGCTTGTAGGCTAGGCTCAAGGTAGGCCTAGTTCTATAAAGTGGAGGTTATGGATTGAATATAGGCCTGAATGGATGATTGGGTTTGAGTATTGGCCACCATATGTGAGCGAAGGGAGAGTAGGAGGTTCAGGATTTGGGGTAATAGATCAGGTATGGTAGTGGGTGTGGGTTGTATAGGTGAAATTCGTTGAAAGGGGGAAGTGGGTCTATGAGTGAAAGTAGTGGGTTGTGGTGGTGTAGGTCCAAATTGGTGGGGTGGTGATGACTGATATGGAGGGTCAATGTGAGGGGGGTGAGGTGAGTCTGGGAGAGGGGTATACTCATAGTTGATGTCACCTAATATAGAGGACATCATTGTTGAGTACCTTTCTCCCGCAACTGGGTCATGGTCATGGGATAAGGTCTCAAATGGAATGGATTGGTCGAAGGGTTCAACTGGGTCAAGTATAGTTGTCATATCAGGGAGTGGAATGGTTTGGGAAATATAGGTGGGTTAGTGCTCAGTGGTGGTTTTGGCAATTGTTCTTTTCTTATCGTATGGGGTGTTTACAGGTGGGCTTGGGTCAGCTGGAAAGATCGGTAAGGGTATAGAAATAGGTAAGGTGTGAGTGGCTATGGTGGTTTGTGGTGAGATTGAGGTGGCTGTGGCTATGATGCTTGGTGAGATAGGTCGGGGTAAGGGTACTGGATTTGTGTGGGGTGTTATTCACTGAAAAGTATCACTTTTTACCTCTTAACCTAGCCTTTGATAGACCTTGAAGCAGACTAGTAATCATTTATTACGTGTGTTTTATAGTTAGTAATAATCTGTGCAGCTTAATACAAAATCTCTGCTTTTTGGTCCAAAGGAGAGAGAGAATACATGCAAGGATGACAGCTAGAGCCAAAGCCTAAGGGAACACCTTGGTAGTGCTCACTATGGTGACTTATTTATTGGTCATTATTGACCAAAGTCTAGCAAATGGATGAGGTTTGTTGAGAATGGAGAAGATTGCAACAGCAGCAAGTGCAATGCATCAGAGTATCAAAAGACAGATCTCGCAGAGTTGAGAAGCTTCCTCGCGAAGCTAAGGATGTAGTAGAATATGCCCTCACGCAGATTGGGCGTGCAGAACATAGCACATCTATATGTATACTGAATAAAATGTAGCTCGTAGAGTTCTTACGTGGCCAAAGAAAAGAGAGACGCCTAGAATTCTCCTCGCGCAGATCTCGCACACTCTAAAGCCTTATCAGTTACTATGCGAGCACAGGAACATAACTGCGTGAGTACTCAGCGAGAGAGAGATAGCTTCTGAAGCTCTACTGTATGAGAATTCCTGGTGTTCCATACCATCTTCGCAACAAACTTATAGCAGAAAGGAATTGTGCCATTAACTGAAGGTTTGTTGCGCGAGTGAGCACTTCCCACTAGCCAAAAGCTACTCCGTGAAGGCTATATAGCTGCGCGAATGAATTAATGCATATGCCAGCCCCGCGAAGCATGGTTTCCCCACTTCTCAATTTTAACAGAAGGGCCTTTAGAGAATTTCCCAAGGCTAGGGCATACTTCCAGAGGCATGGATCTCAAGGCGCACATCTCAAGGCACTAACGGTGCCACGTCTGCTAGAAAAACTAGGGGTAATCCATTTATAACCAAGGCCGCATACACAAAGAATATAAGCTACACTTAGAGTTTAGTTTTAATCACCAATCCTTCCTTCATCCTTAGGAGAGGCTAGCTAGAGGGGGTTAGGGTTGGGTTTGATCACCTCTTTTTTTTCTTCTCTTAGTCCGATTTTAATCCCATTTAAGTAGTTAAGTACAATGGGATTTGATGACCAATGGGATACCCTGTGACCATTGGAGTGGACAGTGTATAGTCCTAAGGTGGTGCCCAGCCACATATTTAAGAAGGATTCTTCTCCCCTACACATCAGCTTCTAGAGCCTTGTGAGGAGGTTTTGTATAGGAATTGGCTCCCCTTTGTTTTACCTAACCGATATCAGATGTTATATCTGATTTCTCTATAGTAGTTGCAGCATGTGGCTGAGTCATTGCAGGCTTTTTGTAGTAATGATCAACAGAATTTAGAGCCTTATTCATCCTGCTACATGATCCTTTTTGTGGGCACCAGTGAGCCGTTAGCCTTGGCAAAGCACTTAGGATTTTATTGGTTGGAATACCTATCGATGACAGCCAGATCTTTGTGTAGATCTGGGGAGCTTGTAGTACTGGCATTACATAGTGCTGTAATAGTATTCATGGCCTGATCTGGTCCAGTGGTTGGGGAAATGATCAGTCCACTTCTCTGGGTTAGATTATCAACTTTTAGCCTGATCAATGGGATTTGATAGACTCTATAGGATTGCCTGTGACCATTTGAGTGGACAACCTATAGCCTTAAGAGCACTCCAAATGGCATGGGTTAAGTTGGACACTTCTACCTTGTTGAGGCTTTTGATAGCGTCTCAGCAAGGAGCACTGGAGAGACAGACTAAATCTAAGTTACATTACTACTTTAACTCTAAACTTAACCTGCTTATTTCTCACTATTTTTAAATTTTATTTTGGCACACACCATCACCATCTTCTTCTTAACCCTTTCTTTAGGATTGTTAGATTTGTAGCCAGATCTGAAGGCCTTCTATTATAGCCACTCTGGGTTCTAGATCAATTTCTCTGTGAGACAAACTCTTACTTATCAAAACTTGCTACAATAGGCCCTGTATCTTGCAGGTTTAGGATTATTTTGATTGTGCTGAATCTATTCTTTTATTTTACTTTATTTTTAAATTTATTTCCACGACACAATAAGAAGCAGGGGAATCCATAGTAAGTTTTTGGCGCTGCTGTCGAGGAAATTAATCTTTTTAGTAGACCTGAGTTGTACTATAATTTAGATTTCCAAATTCTTTGTAGTTGTACCTAAACTAGAATAAAAGTACTACTGATTCTTTGTAGAATTTTGTAAAAATGGATAGCAGAAGAACGGAAAAGCTAGAGCTGCAGTTGGAGTGAAGCTAGCTCTGTTTGCACTTCCTTTCCCCTAAATCTCAATCCATTTATATTTACTTCCTTGTTATTTATTTAGTGTAAATCTGTATAGTTGTTAATTTTTATTTGAAATATTCTTTTTGTGTGCTTGTGAGCATTTTTTGTACTTACTGTGAGTGAGTATATGCATGGTAGAAGGTCTTTAAACCCTGAGCTAGAACTTCCAAATCTAGATGTTGAAAAGATCCTTAGACGTAGATGCATCCTAGAGGGCCCTGTTATTGAAACTGAACCAGCTATCATGGCTGAGTGGCAGAGAACATTAAAGGAGTACAATGCACCGAGGGAGTACACCCTCCCTTTTGCATTCAATTCCCTTCTATTAAAGGAAATTATGAGATTAAATCCTCCACCATTAATATGCTGCCTTCGTTTTATGGGCTTTGTAAAGAAGATCCTACAAGCATATAGACTAATTTTTAATACTTTGCACTACATTCAATATTGCTGGCTTGGGACCTGAGGTCACTAAACTGAGGCTTTTTCCTTTCTCACTAAAGGACAAAGCTAGCACATGGCTATCAAAGCTCCCAACCAACAATATACAGTCATGAAGTGACCTTCAAACCAAATTCCTAGCCAAATTCTTTCCCATGAACAAAACCAGTCAGATGAGGACAAATATTTTGTCATTTACTAAGTCCTCAATTGAGGATTTTTATGAAGCTTGGAAAAGATTCCAGGAGATGTTAAAACAATGCCCCCACCACCAAATCCTCATGTGGCAGCTTGTCTAAGTATTTTATCAATAATTAATTCCAAGAGTAGGGATATGGTGGATGCTTCCTGTGGTAGTAGTTACCTCCACAAGACAACCGAGGAAGCTTGGGAGCTGTTTGACATAATAGGAGAAAATTCCATATAGTAGGAGTCTCTGTCATGCAATGATAGCTAGACTCCAACTAAGATGGTAAAAGAGGCTACCCCTAGAGGTGGAATATTTGAAGTGAAGGTACAAGGTGATCTAGAGAGGAAGGTGGACAACCTGATCTTGAAATTTGACAAACTAATGGCTGTGATGTAGCCTTGGGTGGTTGCACAGATGGGGGAAGCATGCATGATATGCTAATCTCTCACACATTCTATTCATGATTGTCCATCTGCCACCCAGTTTCTAGATTTTGTTATAGAGTAAGCCAGGCAGCAACCTACTGGGTATTCTTGGAGGAACCATCAAAATCTGAGGTGGAGACAAGATTCATATCCTCAACCCTAGTAGGAGAAAATGGTAGCTCCTTACAGACCCCAACACCAGTTTAATCAAGGTTACCCACCAAGGCAAACTTTTTTGTTACCTGCCCCACCATCGAACCAGTTGGCCCTGCCCCCACAATAGCGCAAATCCTCTTCATTTAAAGAGCAGATGCTGGTTTCAATGTAAAATTTGGGGAGCTTAGTGCAGACTGTCAATTCTCATAGATAGAGCATCAAGAAGATTGAGGACCAGCTGAGCCAAATTTATAATACTCTGAATAAGAGAGATGAAGGAAAATTGCCTAGTCAGCCCCTAACAAATCTGAAAGGTCAATATATGATTTGTGATGCATCCTCTACTCAGGAGGAAGCTAGTGCCCAGTGAGCAAAAGGTTGGTAATAAGTGTATAATATGTATGAAAATGCTGTTTTGTTTTGTGTTCTTTAGAAATCTGTCAGTTGTGTGTTTAGAGTGATGTTGAATTGCTTATGTTGCTTTGTCTGTGTTTGTATTTTTATGATTGAATACATGTGCATATTTGTCATCTGAATTTGCTGTGTGTTTGTTGATGAATGATTGAGGTACCCTTATCATAACTTGCATGAAGTTGAGCTGAAAATGCTTTTTTTTTTTTAAGAGTCTGTAATGTTGATGATTTGATGTTTGAAAATGGGCATATATTTTTCATAGTTGAAATGAAGTACCTGTCTGAGGGTTGGTGCTCATGCACAGTGGTTGGATGCACCACAGCATGGATGCACTAACCAATTTGCTGTACTGAGCTAACAGAGTAAAGGTTGTGACGAAATGATATCGTGTAGATCTAGAGGACTTAAATTTGTTGTGCGAGCCATCCCTTAGCTTGCTCACACGCTAAAAGACTTTATATATGGCTGAAAAAGTGCCTCACGGAGTTACTTTCTTCTCTGCGAGCCCACTTTGAGAATAAAAATATGCCATGTGTGGTGTTCTGTGTGACTGTTGCACGAGGTAATAATTCTGAAAAGTAATAGCTCTTGCACACCAAAGCCATTGATTCAGCTCCGCGAATTTTAATGTGAGGCAGTTTGTTCTTCTGTGCGACAGAACGTCTCGTGGTTTTAAATGCCAACTATGCGAGAATTTTACTTCGCGAGCTCCTATTGCCAACTCCGCGAACCGCGAGATTTGCTTTATAAACTCAGTAAAGCCCCTCATTTTCTTCATTTCCTCTGTCTGTCCTAGTTTCCCAACACAAAAAACCGACGTCCCTTTCCTCTCCTTTTTTCTCTACTTTGTATTCCACACCACCTCAGGCATTTTCCTCTCATCATATTATTCCCCAGCTACTCCTGATCACTTCGAGCTAGGTTTGGAGAGATTTGAGCCACTGTGTATATTTTTAGGTGGAACCCTAGCTCTCAAATGGTATGATCTCCATTCCTTTCTTTGTGCTGTGATTGATTTATTTATTAGAGAGAAGAAGGGCATAAGTTTAAAGCTTCTGTGCTTACTCAGTGTGATCTGCATGTTCTAAGATTGGTGAGCCCTAATTTTCATGATCTGAGCACCTATGGCCACGGGTTCAAAATTCATAGATACATTAGCTGTAATGTTGAACCCGTTCGCCAGTGGCAGCCCTGTGGCCACTAAAAAATCTGCCAAGATTACAGAGGCCTCCATATTGGAGACCTTTGAGGTGCCCTCACCTGCTGTTGAGCTAACAATCCCTAAGGAGAAGAAGACCGCCACAAAGAAGAGGGCTAGAGAGCACCCACCTTTTAAGAGCCCTAAAAAATCAAAGAAGAAATAGGAAAAGGGCAAGGTTGTGGTCCTTGAGGATGAAAAGGAAGCAACTACGGACTACCTCAGGGTCCCTTCTGACTTTGTTCAAGCAATCCAACTGGAGGCTGAAACCATCTTTGACAATGTCTATTTTGAGGAACTATCAGAGACCTCTGCCTCCATTGAATTTTTGACCAAGGCATCCCTACTGCCACTGTTGAGGCCCTCAATGCAACTAGTTTTCCCAAGATTAGTCAGATTATTTTATCAGAATATGAGGTTGAAAACTGGTGATGATGGGAACCCAACACTGCTTGTATTAATTGATGATTTTGAGATGCTGTTCGACCAAGCAAACATTACAAAAATACTGGGGATACCAGCCAGGTATAGCCCTGAGTGTGGCTGGGTCCTCCCTTGACTGCCACCATTACTGAGATAGCCAAGGAATTAACTTGAGGGATCACTGCCTCAAGTGACTTAATTAGGAAGAGGAATCTGCACCCCAACCTCAGGATCATGGGTGTAGTGTTGAGGAAAAATGTGTATTGCTCTGGGCATGAGCAGGAGAGGAGGTACCCCATAGTTGATGTCCTCTTCTCATTTCACAAAAACCACTACTTAGATGCAGCCAAGTTAGTTTTTAAGGCAATTAAAGATTTATGTGAGAAGGTGAATATCATGAAGAAACCTCATGCCCTTCCTTACTGTAGACTGATTACTGCATTACTGCAGTGGGGGAAATACCACTTTAAAAGGGAGGAGACTGTAGCCCTTAACCCTAAAAAGAGTGGTAAGAAATAATAGGGATTTAGTGGCACCATGATGGAGAAGAAGAAAAAGAAGAGAGAGGAGCTACTGAGAGAAGTAGCCCCCACCATTCTTAAAGCAACTGCTACTGCAGCTGCTACTACTGACGCTATTGCATCCTTCACCTCACTTGTGCCAGCCAGCACACCAATCACCTCCTCAGCCATTACCTCTACCTCTATGATAGCTCTACCATCAGCCAAGACATCACAGCCCATCACAAGCCGACTACCCTTACTTGACCCTATATCACCAACCACCATAGCCACAACCACCCTACCCATTTCTATCCCCTACCTATTTTTCCAGCCCACCTGTCAAGACCCAATACCAAAAGAAAAAGAAATCTACCAAAACTCCTACTGCACCCCATCCCACCTATCTCTCCCAAACCAGTCCAATCACTGAAACCATAACCATTCCAGACCCCATACCCTCACCCTATGAACCAGCAACCCATACCTTTAAAACCCCACTTTATTCCCCACCTTTTATACCTGTCATTGGTGAGCTTGTAGACCAATCCATTCCCTTATCCCATGACAGGGAGCCATTTTCAGGAGAGGAATTTTCCACTATGATGTCCACTATCCTAGGAGACGTCAACTTAAAGTATACCCTTCTCCCAGACTCACCTCACACTTCACCCCTTGACATCATCCATCACCCCAAGCCACTACCTTCACACATAGACCCACTTCTCCCTTTTAACCTGTTCCCCCTACCCAACCCATAGCCACTACCATACTTGACCTCTTACTCCAAATCCAGCACCTCCTACTCTCCCTACAGTCCCATATGGTGGCCAATACCGAAACCCAAGCCTCCATTGAGACATATATTCAATTCTTAACCTCAACACTCCAAAACCAGGCCTACCTAGAGACCTGTCTCAATGCCGTACAATCAACTTTGGCCACCTTACCCCAACCCTTATCCTTAGCAACCACCATACCCCTTCCTACTTACACTGAAGCCTCCACACTAACTGATCCAGATATTCCCCCTGTCATAGCCACCTCCGATGCTGCAATAGATGTGGATGACTTAATACCCACCTCTTCCAAGTCAATCCAAACATAACCGGACCTGAAGCCACAATCTGAGCTTCAATCCGTAATTTCACAGCTCACCCCTTTTTCATTCCTGGTTGGCTCTTCTTCAAGTGAGGAATAATCTTTGATTCATGCCTCTTTTTTTTCTATTCCCCCATATTCCACCCTCCTTCATGCAATGCAATCCAATCCTTATCTCAAAAAGGATGTTATTCGAGGGATGGCTACTATCAGAATATAAATTTGGATATCCTATGAAGAAAGAATCTATCGCATTAAATTGGATAATGAGAGGCAGCTCAAGAACACAGCAAGGGGATGGGAACAACTGTTGTGTTTATATAAAGCCCAAGAGAGTATCGCTGCACAAGAGAAGCTAAATGCTGAACAAGAAAAAATGGCTGCTGCAAAAGAAAAGCTGAGCTGATGGATTAGAGAGGAGGTTGACTGCCTCAAAGGAGATTAGGGAGCTCCTTATATCTCGAGATGAATTAGCTGAACAAAAATCTGAAATCCTGGAAAGGCAACTAGCTCTATCTACTAGGAGGGTACCTGCCACAACTGTTGATCCTGTTCAAGAAGCTGCTGCTGTGAGGAAAGATAAAGCAAAATGAGTCCAAATTAAGAAGGAACCAGCGGATGATTACAGGGTTAAATTGTGCATATGTATTTAGTTAGGCAGTAGTGTGTGAATTTTGTACTTTTCTTTCCCTTACTTTGTACATACTTTAGATATTATAATGAAATGTTTTTTCCTGATAATCTGTTTTGATCACTGTCTTGATTCTGTGTGTTTGTTTATGCGTTGTTTGTTATGTGTTGTTTGTTTTCTACTGTGTCATTTTCTTTTAAAATCTTTGTCTTGAGTGTGCTGCACATCCACATCTCACTTTGAATCAGTGAGGACACTGCTCCTCTTAGGTTTGGGGATGTGGCAGGATCTGCCATTGAAGCAGTTAACCTAAGTGCAGTAGAATCAAGTGAGTAAGATAGAAATGGAGCCATGTTCACTTAAGAATCATAAAAAATGGAGAAATTTAAAAATTTTGCAGACCTTTAGGCACTACAAGCTTTTAAATTTAGCATTTCCATAATGTAAACACCAAGAAAACTCACTTGTATCAGTACTTAGTGAATCACTAAGGAGAGAAAAAGGTAAGGACATGCCCAACAGTTCAATGGAAGACCATAACTAGTGATATTTGTGCTTACAAAATTTTTCCTTTCTTTGAGGAGTGACTGAGGTAATTTTCCTAGATCTAAGGACTGACTGAGTCAATACCCTCACTAGAAGATAGGCACCTCCAAGTTGAAATAACTGACAACACTCATAACACCTAGGAAAGGATCAAGGCCTTCTCTTGGATAGTTTAAGCTCAAATAGACAAATCCTAATCAACTGCCCTAGTGCACACACCCTTTGAGCCTTAATTTCTGATTTTTTTCAAAATACACCTGATTACTTGCACCTAAACCTATGAACCTGATTCAAACCTACCCTCACTCTGAGAACTCAGAAGTTAAAGGAGAAGGAGCTGAAGATGGACAAGATAAGGTCAACATTGGGGGAATGGAGAAAAGAGACCAAAAGCTTAGCAGTGTAGCAGCTGAGGAGAGAGGTGGCAAGTCAGAAAAAAAAAATTCAAAAAAAATAAGAGGAGAAGCTGACCACTTCAAATCAGAAGAATTTTAAAGAAGATGAAAGGTGTTGAATTATAGGAGGGGAAGTCATGAATCACCTCCTTCTCCTACTGATTTCATAGTTTTGAATCTCTTTTTAACCTTCCATTCCTTATAACCTATCCCATAAGCCACATTACAACCCAGTCAAAGACCCTGTGATCCAAAGTTGAATGAGTTGTCATGCAGAGACAAAGAGTTGTCTAATTTATGGTAAGGATTAGCCAATGATGCCAGGACTTAGATGTTATGCCTATGCTTATGCTTATAGACCCATTTGAGGCCTGTAACTGCTCTTGAGCTTGAGAGAAAATGGAAACACTCAAAGTTCCTTGTGAGAAGTATGTCCTGGTACGCATTGGGTCTGATGTTGAATGTATTGGGCATTACCTATAACCTAATATTTGAATTAATGATGAACTCAGTACTGACCTACATGTGATGTTTTCCCCTGCTGTGAGCTAATTGGAAATGATGTGCATCTATGTAGAAGCTGTGATGAGTAAATATTTGTGCATAATCATATGTTCAAATTCCTCATATATTTTCTTTTGTTGAATCAAAGGTGAACTAATGCTCTGTTTCTTAACAGCTAACTTGATAATTTTGTACTTCTGTTAACTATTTTATTGAGAAGTTTGTGGGTATCTTCACTGAAAACCCTTAGGAGAGTTCACTCCTCCACTAGGGATCACCTAAGGGTTTAAAAAGCTTGGTGCATATGCTAAATGTATCTGTGCTCCCTACGAAAGTTGCATTTAAATTCTTAGAATAGTTGTTTTAAATTTTCCTTTGCTCAGGAACTAGCAAAGATTAGGTTTGGGGGTGTGTTATTCACTGAAAATTATCACTTTTCACCTCAACTTAGCCTTTAATAGACCTTAAAGCAAACTAATAATCATTTGTTAAGTGTGTTTTATAGTTACCAATAATCTGTGTAGCTTAATGCAAAATCTCTGCTTTTTGGTCACAAGAAGAGAGAGAATACATGCAAGGATGACAGCTGGAGCCAAAGCCTAAGGGAATACCTTGGTAGTGCTCATTATGGTGACTTATTTGCTGGTCATCATTGACCAAAGTCTAGTAGATGGATGAGGTTAGTTGAGAATGGAGAAGACTACAACAGCAACAAGTGTAATGCATCAGAGTATCAAAAGATAGATCTCACAGAGTTGAGGAGGTTCCTTGCGAAGCTAAGGATGCAGTGGAAGATGCCCTCATGTCGATGGGGCACGCAGTCACAAGGAGATCTATAAAGACATCACAAAGATCTCGTGATTTAAAATCCTCAGAATTTGCCATCGTGGAGTTCTCGCAGAGATCAAGCCTTAAAGTAACCACGCGCAGAACTTAGTGAGTCTATATGTATACTAAACAAAATGTATCTCACAGAGTTCTTGCGTGGCCAAAGAAGAGAGAGACGCCCATAATTCTCCTCGCACAGATCTCGTGCACTCTGAAGCCTTATCAGTTACTACGCAAGCGTAGGAACATAACTGCACGAGTACTCAGCGAGAGCGAGAGAGACCTTCTGAAGCTCTACTGCACAAGAATTCCAAGCACTCTAGACCATCTCCCCAACAGCCTTACAGTGCAAAGGAACTGCATGATTAACTGAAGGTTTGCTGCACGAGTGAGCACTTCCCACCAGTCAAATACTATTTCGCGAAGGCTCTGCAGCTATGCGAATGAATTAATGCATATGTCAGCCCCACGAAGCACGATTTACCCACTTCTCAGTTTCAATTGAAGGGCCTTTTGGGATTTTCCCAAGGCTAGGCACACTTCTTGAGGCACGGATCTATAGGTGCACATCTCAAGGCACTGAAGGGTCGTAACGGTGCCACGTCTGCTGGAAAAACTAGGGTTAATCCCTTAATAACCAAGGCCGCATGGATAGAGTATATAAGCTACACTTAGAGTTTAGTTTTAATCATCAATCCTTCCTTCATCCTCTGTCGGCTGAGAGTTCTAGCAGGCTAGGGTTAGGTTAGGGTTAGGGTTTGATCACCTCTTTTTCCTATTTTTCTTCTCTTAGCCCAACATTTGCTGGCTAATCCCCTTGTAAGTAGTTAGGCATAGTTCTATTTCAGTTTGTAATAGGTTTTATATACATTGAGATCTTGGATGAGAAATTGTGTACAGGCTGCAGCCTGGAGGCAGTTCCTTGTAAGGTTTGCTTTTATTAATGGATTACTATTTGAATGACTAATTGAATCTAAAGATCTTATGATTCCCTTAGATTCTATAGGATCCAAGTAATTGGGGTTAGCCCATTCAGTTTCCAGTAGATCTATTGTTTACCATCTGGTTTCTCTTAGTTTGATAGCCCCATGGAAAGCAATGCTGGATCTGTAGTGAGATTTGGGGAGCTCGGAGGCCTATGGACCATGGTGGTTGTAGCAGTTTACATTTTCTTTCTTAGACCTCTGTGGTATGGACAGACAAATGGGATACCCTATGACCATTTGACTGGACAGAGTATAGCCCTAAGGTGGTGTCCAACCATATTTTTGAGAAGGATTCTTCTCCCCTGCACATGAGCTTCTAGAGCCTTGTGAGGAGGTTTTGTACAGGAATTGACTCCCCTCTATTTTACCTAACTGATATCAAATGTTAGATCTAATTTCTCTGTAGTAGTTGCAGCTTGAAGCTAAGTCATTGTAGTCCTTTTATAGCAATGACCACCTAAATTTAGAGCCTTATTCAACCTATTATATGGTCATTTTTGTGGGCACCAGTGAGTCATTGGCCTTAGCAAAACACTTAGGATTTTATGGGTTGGAATACCTATGGATGTCAGCAAAATCTGTGCGTAGATCTGGAGAGGTTGTAGCACTAGCATTACATAGTGCTGCAATAGTATTCATAGCCTGATCTGGTCCAGTGGTTGGGGAAATGATCAGTCCACTCCTCTGGATTAGATTACCAACTTCTAGTTTGATCAATGGGATTTGACAAAGTCTATAGGATTGGCTGTGACCATTTGAGTGGACAACCTATAGCCTTAAGAGCACCCCAAAAGGCATGGGTTACGTTTGACACTTCTACCTTGTTGAGGTTTTTGATAACGTCTCAGCAAGGAGCACTGCAGAGACAGACTAAATCTGAGTTATTGTTGCTGCCACCCTAGTGCGCTTTGGTTATTGTGTGGTGGAAACCAATTAAAAATAAAGTAAAATAAAAGAATGGATTCAGCACAACTAAAGTAGTCCTAGACCCTGCAAGATACAGAGCCTATTGTAGCAAGTTTTGATAAGTAAGAGTTTGTCCCACAAAGGAATTGATCTAGAACCCAAAATGGGCTATAATAGTAGGCCTCCAGATCTGACTACAGATCTGACAGTCCTAAAGAAAGGGAGTTGGGTGTCACGACTACACTACATTAATCCTAACAACAGAGAAATGAAATATACCCCTATCCTAAAGAAAGGGGTCAAGAAGAAGGTGGTGATGGTGTGTACCAAAATAAAATATACAAAATGGTGAGAAGTAAGCAGGTTAAGTTCAGATTTAGAATAGTAATGTAACTCAAATTTAATCTGTCTCTGCAGTGCTCCATGCTGAGATGCTATAAAAAGACTTAACAAGGTAGAAATATATAGTTTAACTCATGCCATTTGGGGTGATGTTAAGGCTATAGACTATCCACTCAAATGGTCACAACCTATCCTATAGAGTCTGTCAAATCCCATTAATTAAACTAGAAATTGCCAAACTAAACTAGAGGAGTGGACTTATCATTTCCCCAGCCATTGGACCAGATCAAGTCATGAATACTATTGCAGTACTATATAATGCCAGTGCTACAAGCTCCCCAGATTTGTGCACAGATCTGGCTGACATCCATAGGTATTCCAACCCATAAAATCCTAAGTGCTTTGCTAAGGCCAACAATTCACTAGTGCCCACAAAAAGGACCATGCAACATGTTGAATAGGGTTTTAGATTCCACTGGTCATTGCTACAAACGTCTTGCAATGACTCAACCTCAAGCTGCAATTACTACAAAGAGATCAAATCTAACATCTGATGTCGGCTAAGTAAAACAGAGGGGAGCTAGTTCCTACACAAACCTCATCACAAGGCTTTAGAAGCTCATGTGCATGGGAGAAAAATCCTTCTCAAACATGTGAATGGACACAACCTTAGGGCTATACTCAGTCCACTCAAATGGTCACTGGGTGTCCCATTAGTTTGTCCATACCACAGAGGCTTGACCATGGTCCACAGGCCTTCGAGCTCCGTGGAGCTCACTACAGATCCAACATTGCTTTCCATGGGGCTATCAAACCAAGAGAAATCAGATGGTAAATAATTGATCTACTAGAAATTGAATGGGCTAGTTGCAAATACATGGATCTTATAGACATCTAAAGAAATCATAAGATCTTTAGATTCAATTAGGCATTAAAACGACAATCCATTGATGAACACAAAACTTACAATGAATTATCTCCAGGCTACAGCCTGTAGACAACTGCTCATCCACAATCCTAATGTATATAAAAACCTACTACAAACTGAAATAAAACTAAACCTAGCTACTTACAGGGGGATTAGCTAGTAAGTACTGGGATAAAAGAGAAGAAAAAAAGGGGAAAAAGAGGTGATCAAATCCTAACCCTAGCCTGTTGGAGCTCGCAGCCGACAGAGGATGAAAAGAAGGGTTGATGATTAAACTAAACTCTAAGTATAGCTAATATACTCTGTCCATACTACCTTGGTTATGAAGGAATTAACCCTAATTTCTCTAGCAAACATGGCACTGTTACATCCCTTGAATGCCTTGAGATGTCCGTCTCGAAATCTATGCCTTGAGATGTGTGCCCTAGCTTTAGGAAATTCCCAAAAGGACCTTAAGTTAAACTGAGAAGTGGGGAGCCCGTGCTTCGCGGGGTTAGCATATGCATTTACTTATTCGCACAGTTGTAGGGCCTTTGCGGAGTAGCTTTTGGTTGGTGGGAAGTGCTCACTCGCTTAATCACGCTTGATTGCTTTCTGACCTTGATCTTTGTCGCGAAGATGATCTGGAGTGCCTACTTCTCAGCATGATGAGAGCTTGAAGCTCTCTCCTCACTTTCGATACTTGCGAGTTATGCTCCTGGCCTCACATAGTAATTGATAAGGCTTCAAAGTGCGTGAGATCTATGCGAGGAGAATTCTAGGCGTCTCTCTCTTCCAGGGCCACACACGAACTCCTTGAGGTGAATTTTAGTTCAATATACACTTGGACTCGCTATGTTCATCGCACGACTGCTTTAGGGATTTATCTCCGCGAGAGCTTCACGACCACAATTTTTAAGGGTTTTAGTCCGCGAGATCTTCGCGATGTCGTTACAGCTCTTCTCTTAACTGCGCGTCCTATTTGTGTGAGGGCATCTTCCATTGCATCCTTAGCTTCGTGAAGGAGATCCTCAACTCTGCGAGATCAGTCTTTCTATGCTTCGATGTATTGCACTTGCTCTTTTGCAATTTCTCCACTCTCGGCCAACAGCATTCATCTGCTAGGCATTTGGTCCATGATGATCAGCACCTGGTCACCATGGTGAGTACTATCAGGGTGTTCCATTAGGCTTTGGTTCAGCTGTCATCTTTTCATGTCTTCTTCCTCTTCTTTGGGCGAATAAGGATAGATTTTATGTTAAGCTACACAGATTATTGCTAACTTCAAAACACACTTCGTAGATGATTATTAGTCTGTTTCAAGGTCTATCAAAGGCTAGGTTAAGAGGTGAAAAGTGGTACTTTTCAGTGAATAACACACTCCCAAACCTAATCTTTTCTAGTTCCGGAGCAAAGGAAAATTTAAGAAAACTATTCTAAGAATTTAAATGCCACTTTCATAGGGAACACAGATACATTTGGCATATGTACCAAGCCTTTTAAACCCCTAGGTGATCCCTAGTGGAGGAGTGAAGTCTCCTGAGGGTTTTCAGTGAAGGTACCCACAAACTTCACCATTAAAACAGTTAAAAATAGTGCAGTCAATGACAAAATAAATTTCAATGAATAAAGCCTCAGTCCACACCTATCCTTTAAAATCAGAGGAAATTACAGCAGTAATGCAGCGATTTGAAACTCAAAATCAACGTGTATGTGCATCACCACCAATTAGTTCACATCAGGAATGCAATATGCAAATAATCAGTACAAAGCTTGCCTTAAATTCAAAAATCAGGTTGGATACAACAGCAAAGAAGTTAATATTCATACCCAATTCTTACTAGGGCTATCTCTCAACAATGAAAGTCAAAAAGGGTGTTTACATTCTCATTAGCTCAAAAGCAGTTACAGACCCCACATGGGCCTGCAAGCATAAACATAGGCAAAGCTTCTGATTTCTGACATCCTCATGACTTTCTACCATAGGTTAAGCAACTCCTCATCTCCACATGACAACTAATTTCACTTAGGATCAACAAGGTATTTTGGTGGGTTGTAATGTGGCTTATGGGTGAGGTTTGTAAAGAATAAAAGGATAGAATGGATCAAAATTGAGAAATCAGCAAGGTAAGGAGTGATTCATGACTTCACATCCTTCATTAAAGCACAACTTCATCTTCCTTAAACTTTTTCAGAGTCAAAGTGGCCAGCTTCTTCTCTTCTTTTCAATTTTTCAAATGATGTTCTTCTCTTGACCTCTCCTTCTTTTTCCCTTTCTCTTTTTATTTAATATTTTTATGATGAACTGCCACACAAAAAGACCACTGGTACACTGCTGCTCATATGTTGTTGTTCTTCTCCTTCCACTAAATGTTGGACCACTCTCACTATCTTCAACTCCTTCTCCTTTACCTTCTAAATTCTCAGAGTGAGGGTACAGTTGAATCAAGCCAAGAGGTTACGACGCAAGTACTCTAGTGTTTGTCAAAGAAAAGTACGATTTTTAAGGCTCAACGAGTGTATGCAAAAAGGGCACTTTTAAAAGGTTGGATTTTTAGGCTCAAACTGTCCAAATGAAGGCCTTGGATCATTTCCTTAATGCCGTGAGCACTGTCAATTAGTTTTGATTTGGAGGTGCCTAACTTCTAGTGAAAAGGTCTTGACTCAATCCGTCCTCAGAGCAGAAATAATGCCAAAAACACTCCTCAATGGGCCCAAATCTCACTAGGTATGGTCCTCAAATTAACCCATGGGATGTATTTTCACCTTTTTTCTCGCCTCTTAGGTTCACTAAGTACCAACTGAAAAATTTTCTGATGTTAGCTTCCTGGTGGTGCAAAGAGTTTAAGATTTTTAGTTTCAACTATCTGCAAATTTTTTTAATTTTTTTCACAAACTTACTCATTCTAACAAGTTAGGTGGGAATTGATTTTATTCATTCCAATTAAACCAACACTGCTACACTAAGGTTAACTATTCTATTGGCAGACCTACCCTGCCACACCCCCAAACCTATGAGGAGCAGTGTCCTCACTGATTCAAAGGTGGATGTGCAGCAAGGTCAAGACCTAGAGATTAACAGAATAGAAACATTGAGATGGAAAACACATAACAAATAACATAAAAACAAACACATAGATATATAAAAAGAACATCAGAGAAAGATATTTCATTATAAGTAAAAATAAACAGATTACAAAGAGATAGAAAATTAAAAACCTAAGGACAATTTAAATACACAGCAACAAAATATCCTGACGAAACGAAATGGTTCTCCCTCCTGGCTCAGGGATATCCTCAACCTGCTGCATTTGGAAGAGGAACTGCAAGCGAAGAGAGGGGGGGGGAGAACGGGGATCACGAAGAAGGATGTTGAGTAGGAGATGGGGGGATTGAAGAGGATGGGGGGGAGAAGCAGGTGGTTCTATCTTTTGCTTCTTCTTCTTCTTCTGCTTGTTCTTCTTCTTCTCCTCCTTGGCGAAGATCCTCTGCACCTCCTCATATTCGTCCCAGAGGAATTGTAGGGGGTCCGCCTGTTTGGGCGGTGGCAGATCCAATCCCATAGGGTAAAATTTGTTGGGTAGATCAGTGGGTTTGTTGTCCGCCATAGTTGAGAGAAGTGAAGGATAGTTAAGATCAGAGGAGAGTGGATGTGAAGAAGAGGAACTGCCCTTGTATTTAAAATGCTTGGATGGTGGAATATGAATTGGTGAATTAATTATCGCCTCCTTCCAAGGTCAATTGCTGAAAAGAAATTAAGGAAGGATAGTTGGCAATGAATTGTGATTGTTATGGGAAATGGTAAATCGCACAATTTATTATGGGGAATGGGAATACGCAATGAATGTTGGTCTATTTTTGGACCTGAGAGTTAAGGTGAAAAGATAGGAAATCAACGAAATTTCTGAGGATAAAAAGGGCTAATCCCGTGGTTCGCGTAGTTATCCACTGGTATTCGCAGCGTAGAAATCTCGTGGAGAACAGATGTATCTTCGTGAGAAGGAAAATCACACAGAAGAACTTAGCTCCGTGAGCATAGATTAAGAAGCTGTGTGTGCCTCACGAAGTTACTTCGCGGAGTAGACATTGGGACATAGCGTGCGAAGTAGTTTCTCATTCCTCGCGCGGCTTAACTGGTGATCTCATGCAATAGAATGTTTTGAATTTTGCTTTTCGCGCCCTTTTTAACTCTGCGAGAAGGCATTGAAATGGCTCGCGATTGTGAAAATTAGGCCTAGAACTCTGCGAGAGACCAACACTCTACCTCTTTCCACAAATTGTGCCCTGGCCTGCGCTTGTACAGTGTCAAGCACCCATTACGTGGCCATTAGCATCCATCTTTGTATATATATCCCCTTTCTAAATGATCATGGCCTCCCCGATACTAGAACACATATATAAAAAATTCAAAATGATAAAATTCCTTCATGCAAACAAATTCTATATAGTTACATGCTAGTACCTCAATCACCCAGTAGCAACAAGCATTCATCTCCCATGTTACCGACAATAATGAACAAGTACTCAAAATAGAGTAAACAAAGCAGATGAAAAGAAACAAATCTTCATTAAAAAGTAAATGACAGGTTCCTAATCAAACAAAAACATACAACAATTTGAAACAGATATGGCACACATAATATAAAGTTGTGGATCACTGAGCAGTGGGAGGTTCAAAATGGTCTGAGGAAGCTCCACTGGTTGTTCTACACAAATCTTGAGTCTCTGACCATTTACTTTCATGATCTGCCCTGATACTAGATGAAGGATCTCCACAGCACCAAATGGGGAAGCTTTGATGACAGTGTAAGGTCCATCCCATCTGGATTTCAACTTCCCTGGAAAAAATTTAAGTATGGAGTTGAAAAGTCAAACCTTAGTGCCAGCATTGAATCCCTTTCTTAACAGCTTCTTGTCAAAGAATGCCATTGATTTCTCCTTGTACATTTTAGCATTTGCATAGGCTTCTAGCCTCATTTCATTAAGTTCTGCCATTTGCAACTTCCTGTGAGAACTAGCAGAAGTTAGATTTAAATTTATTGCTTTGATAGCCCAATAGGCTCGATGCTCTAACTCTACAGGTAGGTGGCAGACCTTGCCATACACCAGCCTAAATGGGGACATGCCAATAGGGGTCTTATAGGTAGTCCTATAAGCCCATAAAGCATCATTCAATTTTTGTGCCCAATCCTTCCTATCAGTCCTCACAGTCTTCTCTAGAAAATGCTTAACCTCCCTATTGGAAATTTCAACTTGCCCACTGGTCTGTGGGTGGTAGGGAGTTGCAATTATGTGTGTAATAGAATACTTCTTGAGCAGGTTTGCAAAAGGTCTATTACAGAAGTGGCTCCCCCTATCACTAATGATAGCTCTGGGGATGCCAAATCGTGAGAAGATATTGTCCTTGAAGAAGTTAAGGACAACTGTGTGGTCATTGGTCCTTGTGGCAATGGCTTCCACCCATTTGGACACATAGTCTACTGCCATAATTATTAAGTTAAATCCCATAGATGAAGGAAAGGGGCCCATAAAATCAATGTCCCAAATGTCAAAAAGCTCAACAACTAGGATGGGCTGCAATGGCATGGAGTCTCTCTTGGAAATGCCTATCTCTCACAGGCCTTGCAATGTAAGTTTGCATCTTTGAACAAAGAAGGCAAAAACAAACCACATTGGAGCACTTTTGCTACAATTTTTCTGCCACTGAAAAGACCTTCACATGCTTGCTCATGGCACATTGAAAGAATGATGTGGAAGTCACTTTCAGGCACACATCTCCTAATGACCTGATCTGCCCAATGCTTGTAAAGGTATAGATCCTCCCACAGTAAATGTCTAACCTGGGAGAAGAACAGGTCGTTGTCCATCTTAGACCAGTGTGGAGGGATCCTACCAGCAGCAAAAAAATTGACAATGTGTGCAAACCAGGGCACACTAGATTGTAAAGCAAAAAGCTGCTTATCAGGGAACAACTCATTAACAGGTGTTGCTGCACATTCATCAAGAATAATCCTAGAGAGGTGGTCAACCACCACATTCTCAACTCCCTTCTTGTCTTTTATCTCCAAATTAAACTCCTGCAAGAGGTGTATCCATCTGATCAATTTAGGCTTTGCATCCTTCTTAGCCAGTAGGTATTTCAGAGCTGAGTGATCTGTAAAAACAATAATCTTAGACCCGAACAAGTAGGGTCTAAACTTTTCCACATCAAACACTACTGCAAGTAGCTCCTTCTCTGTTGTGGTGTAGTTCAGCAGAGCATCAGCTAGTGTTTTGCTGGCATAATATATCACTGCAGGTACCTTATCTCTCCTCTTTCCTAAGACAGCACCTATGGCCAAGTCGGATGAATCCCACATCAGCTCGAAGGGGGGTGAGTAATCTGGGGCCTTGATTACAGGGGAAGTAGTAAGGCACTTCTTCAAAGCCTTAAAGGCCTCAAGGCATTCAGCAGTAAATAGAAATGGCACTTCCTGGCAAAGTAGGTGGCACAATGGTTGGGCAATCTTGCTGAAGTCCTTGATGAACCTCCTGTAAAATCAAGCATGTCCAAAAATGATCTGATTTGCTTGACAGTCCTGGGTGGGGTAGATGTGAGATCAAGTCTACTTTAGCCTTGTCAACCTCGATTCCTTTATGAGAGACCACATGGCCTAGTACAACACCTTGTGTCACCATAAAGTGACTCTTTTCCTAACTTAGGACTAAGTTGGTCTCCTCACATCTTTGTAAAACTCTTTCAAGGTGACTCAGACACTGGCTAAAGTTATCCCCATACACTGAGAAATCATCCATGAAGATTTCTAGGAATTTGTTAATCATATCAGAAAAAATTACATACATGCACCTCTGAAAAGTGGCTGGGGCATTGCACAATCCAAAAGGCATCCTTCTGTAAGCAAAGGTGCCAAAGGGACATGTGAAAGTAGTTTTCTCCTAATCTTCAAGATCCACAGGGATTTGGTTATACCCTAGGTATCCATCAAGAAAATAGTAATACACCTTCCCAGCCAGCTTGTCTAGAATTTGGTCAATAAAAGGGAGAGGGAAATGGTCATTTCTGGTCCTGGAGTTGAGCTTCCTATAATCAATGCACACTCTCCAGCCAGTGGTCTCTCTGGCTGGCATCAACTCCCCAGAATCAGAAGTAACTATTTTGATGCCTGACTTTTTAGGTACCACCTGGATAGGTGACACCCATTCATAATCTGAATGGGGTAAATCACCCCTGCATCCAACAGTTTCACTAGTTCTTTGAGGACCACCTCCTGCATGTGAGGATTTAATTTCATCTGTATTTCCCTTAAGGGTTTTTCACCCTCATCCCGGTGAATCCTGTGCATACAAACTGAGGCATCAATGCCTCCAAGGTCAGCTATTGTCCACCCAATTGCTTTCTTGTGCTTCTTAAGAATATTCAGTAGTTCCTCATCTTGCTCACTAGTGAGAGAGGAGAAGATAATCACGGAAAGCTAGTTGTCCTGCCCCAAGAAGGCATAATTCAATATGGCTGGCAGCTGTTTCAGCTCCAGCTCAGGGGGACTTTTAGTTTTGGGCAACAAAAGTGCCTTAGTGGTTTGAGGAAGGGGTAGCAATGTGTGCTACACTAGGCCCACAAAAGACTCAGAATTTATGTTGTCTTCTATCATGGAAATTTGGGCCCCTTTCACAACCAGACTCTAAGCACTTTCTAGGTTTTAAGTCAGATTATCCTAATCCAGCAGATTGGATAATTCTTCTACTATCAGGCCATCTAGTACATCTACTGCATAGCAGTCCTCAATGTCAACATGAGGCAATGTAGCAGCATGGTATACATTTAAATGGGCCTTCATATTCCCAATGGTGACCTCCATTACCCCTGACCTACATTTAATGCAAGCATTTATAGTAGCCAAGAATGGTCTGCCAAGGATAACAGGAATTGGAGGTTTGCTTTTTCAAGGGTCCATGTCCAACACAAGAAAATAAGCTGGATAATAGAATTTGTCCCACCCCCACCAAGACATCCTCTACAACACCCACAGGCCTCTTCTCAGACCTGTCAGCCAGTTGGAGCACAACTGAGGTAGGTTTAAGCTCCCCCAAACCTAGCTCCTAATTCACTGATAAGGGGAGTAGGTTCACACTGGCCCCTAAGTCCAAAAGGGCTTTACCAATGGTGTGGTTTCCGATTATGCAGGGGATAGTAGGTACCCCTAGGTCTAATAATTTTTCTGGTGTGACAATGGACAGGACTGACTCAACATGCTCAACAGCAAAACTCTTTTAGAAAATTACACCCTTGCTTTCCTCTTTTGGGTGCAGAGATCCTTTAAAAACTTAGCATAGGTAGGGACTGATTTTATGGCATCAAGCAAAGGCAAATTAATTCTAACCTACTTGAAAGTCTTCAATATTTCCTCCATTTGAGCATTCCCTTTATCAGGAGGGGATGGGCCAGCTAGAGCTTGAGGAAATGGCAGCTGTGGCACTGCTGGTACAACTGCTGCATGCCCATTGACCTCATGGCCAAATTTTTGTTTTTTTCTTTTATCTTCATTTATTTCGTTATGTTGGGGCTTAGCATCAGCCCCCTTATTCTGCCCTTGCTGATCCAGAGCAGGGGGTACAATCCATGGCTCTTTAACACTAACACTTCTTTCATTTTCATCTTCATTTTCCACAACCTCTTCTGTTATCTTGCCCACCAAATTATTAACCACTCTCCCACTCCTAAGATCCTAAGTGCTTTGCTAAGGCCAACGGCTCACTAGTGCCCACAAAAAGGACCATGCAATAGGTTGAATAGGGCTTTAGATTCAGTAGGTCATTGCTACAAATGGCCAGCAATGACTCAGCCTCAAGCTATAATTACTACAAAGAGATCAGATCTAAGATCTGATGTCGGCTAAGTAAAATAGAGGGGAGCCAGTTCCTGTACAAACCTCCTCACAAGGCTCTAGAAGCTCATATGCAGGGGAGAAGAATCCTTCTCAAACATGTGAATGGACACAACCTTAGGGCTATACTTTGTCTACTCGAATGGTCACTGGGTATCCCATTGGTCTGTCCATACCACAGAGGCCTGAGAAAGAACATAAAAACTGCTGCAATTACCATGGTCCACAGGCCTCCGAGCTCCCTAGATCTCACTATAGATCCACCATTGCTTTCCATGGGGCTATCAAACCAACGGAAATCAGATGATAAATAATAGATCTACTAGAAACTGAATGGGCTAGTCCCAAATATATGAATCCTATAAACATCTAAAGAAACCATAAGATCTTTAGATTTAATTAGGCATTAAAACGACAATCCATTGATGAACATAAAACTTATAATGAACTGTCTTCAGGCTGCAGCCTGTACATAACTACTCGTACACAATTCCAATGTATATAAAAACCTATTATAAACTAAAATAAAACTAAACTTAGCTGCTTACAGGGGGATTAGCCAGCAAGTATTGGGCTAAGAGAGAAGAAAAAAAGGGGAAAAAGAGGTGATCAAACCCTAATCCTAGCCTGCTAGAGCTCGCAACCGATAGTGGATGAAAAGAAGGGTTGATGATAAAACTAAACTCTCAGTGTAGCTTATATACTCTGTCCATACTACCTTGGTTCTGAAGGGATTAACCCTAATTTCTCTAGCAAATGTGGCACTATTACATCCCTTGAATGCCTTGAGATGTGAGCCTTAAAATCTATGCCTCGGGATTTGTGCCTTAGCTTTAGGAAATTCCTAAAAGGTCCTTAAGTTAAATTAAGAAGTGGGGAGCCCGTGCTTCGCGGGGCTGGTGTATGCATTTACTTATTCGCATAGTTACAGGGCCTTCGTAGAGTAGCTTTTGGTTGGTGGGAAGTTCTCACTCGCGTAGTTAATCTTCTGTTAATCGCACAGTATCTTTGTGCCACAGTACTGTCACGGAGATGATCTGGAGTGCCTAGACTTCTTGTGCAGTAGAGCTTCAGAGGCTCTCTCTCTCGCTAGGTACTCGCGCAGTTATGCTCCTATGCTCGCGTAGTAATTGGTAAGGCTTCAGAGTGCGCGAGATCTGCGTAAGAAGAATTCTGGGCATCTCTCTCTTTCAGGGCCACTCACGAACTCCGCGAGGTAAATTTTAGTTCAGTACACACTTGGACTTTCTATGTCCGTCGTGCGGCTGCTTTAAGGCTTTATCTCCACGAGAGCTTCGCGACCACAAATTTTGAGGGTTTTAGTCTGCAAGATCTTCGTGATATCTTTACAGCTCTTCTCTTAACTGCGTGACCTATCAGCACGAGGGCATCTTCCACTGCATCCTTAGCTTCGTGAAGGAGCTTCTTAACTCTGCGAGATCAATCTTTCTATGCTCCAATGCATTGCACTTACTGCTTTTGCAGTTTCTCCACTCTCGATCAACTGCATTCATCTGCTAGGCATTTGGTCTATGATGATCAACACCTGGTCACCATGGTGAGCACTACCAGGGTGTTCCATTAGGCTTTAGTTCAGCTGTCATCTTTGTATGTCTTCTTCCTCTTCTTTGGGTCAATAAGGATGAATTTTATGTTAAGTTGTATAGATTATTGCTAACAATAAAACACACTTAATAGATGATTATTAGTCTGCTTCAAAGTCTATCAAAGCCTAGGTTAATAGGTGAAAAGTGGTACTTTTCAGTGAATAACAGTTATATTAGTGCTTTAACTCTTAACTTAACCTGCTTCTCACCATTTTTTATATTTTATTTTGGCACACACCATCGCCATCTTCTTCTTAACCCTTTCTTTAGGATAGGACTATATTTTATTTCTTTATTGTTAGGATTAATTTAGTATAGTCGTGACACCCAGCTCCCTTTCTTTAGGATTGTTAGATCTGTAGCCCGATCTGAAGGCCTACTATTATAGCCCACACTGGGTTCTAGATCAATTTGTCGATGGGACAATCTCTTACTCATCAAAACTTTCTACAATAGGCCCTGTATCTTGCAGGTCTAGGATTACTTTGGTTGTGCTGAATCAATTCTTTTATTTTACTTTATTTTTAAATTTGTTTCCTCCATATAATAAAAAGCACCTGGGGAATCCACAACATGGGGCTGCAAGGTCTGGGTTGAGGTAGGGACTGGTATGGGCATAGACATGGGAAGCAGGATAATGGATGGGAAAGTGATGGTTGTGCTGGCTGACATATGTGAAGTCGAGGATGCAGTAGCATCAGCCATAGCAGAAGAAGCAGCAGCTGCTTCTTGAATGGTGGGGGCTGCTTCTCTCAATAACTCCTCCTTGCTCTTCTTCTTCTTGGCAATCATGGTGCCACTAATATCCCATTGCTTCTTTCCACTCTTCTTGGGATTTAGAGTGACAATCTCGTCATTTCTCTGAAAGGGGTATCCTCTAAGCTACAGCAAGACTGTAATAAGCCTACAGTAAGGGAGTGAGTGGGGTTTCTTATTAATTTTTATCTTCTCACAAAGGTCCTTTATCCCTTCAAAAATTAACTTGGCAGCATCCAAGTAATGGCCCTTGTGAAATGAGAAAAGGGCATCTGCTATGGGGGATCTCCTCTCCTGCTCATGACCAGAGCAGTAAACATTTTTCCTTAACACTCCATCCATGAATCTGAGGTTGGGGTGCAAGTCCCTCTTCCTGATTAAGTCTCCTAAGGCTGTAACTCCTCCAGTTAACTCTTTTGTAATCTCTGTGATGGTGGCTGTCAAAGGGAGACCCAAGCCCCATTCAGGGTTATACCTGGCTGGTATCCACACTATTTCTACAATGGTAGTCTGGTTGAACAACATTTCAAAATTATCAATATCACCAGTAGTGTTAGGTTCCCATCATTCCTAATTTTGTGCCTGATGTTTTGGTAAAATAATTGCACTAGTCGTGGGAAGACTAGTTGCATTGGGGGCCTCAACAAGGGCAGGAGCATTGCCTTGGTCAGGTATTCAATGGTGGCAGAGGTCTCAGGCAACTCCTCAAAATAAACTTTATCAAATATTGTCTCAGCCTCCAATTTAATTGCTAAAACAAAATCAGATGGGACCCTAAGGTATTCATTGCCTTCTTCCTCTTCATCCTCAAGGACCTAAGGGATTACGTCCTTGCCCATTTTCTGCTTCTTCTTTGACTTCTCATGACTTTTAGATGGAGGGTGCTCTCTGGCCCTCTTTTTTGGGGCTGATTTCTTTTTGGAATGGTGGGCAGCAAAGGGCACACCTACAGGTGGGGGCACCTCAGAGGTTTCCAGTGTGGAAGCCTCAGTAGTCCTTACAAATTTTCTAGTGGCCACAGGGCTACCACTAGCAGAAGGGTTCAGTATAGCAGTTAAGGTATCTATGTAACTCTCAGATTATGCAATGCACACTTGGTACAACAGCAACACCAAAATATCTCCCCTCTTAACTCTAAACTATCATCTAATGAAATCAACAGAATGAGAGATGGAGATCTTACCACGTGAAGTTCCTCCTAAAATGTCGCTCAACGGTCCAAACTCCCCCAAACCTAATTCAAAATGACCAGGAGCTGATGGGGAACAAAAATGTAAGAGGACACTAGCTGAGGTTGAGTGGCAACGGTATTATGGAAGAAAGAAGAAAAAGGGGAAAGTCACAAATGTGCAGAGAAAATTAGGGCAAAAAGATAAAATGAAGAAAATGGAGCAGTTCGCAGAGTTTATAGGCCTAAACCCGTGCTTCGTGTAGTTGTTGCTATGCTCTCACGGAGTATGTTCCTCACACAGTACACAATTAACTTCGTGAGAACTTCAATTGCGATGAAAAATACATTTAGGCACAAGTGTGCGAAACGGTTACTCCTCTTTCATGCAGCTGGAGTAGCGAGTCGCGTGAACAGTAAAATGGTAGTCTTAAGCACCTCGCGAGGCTCGCTATCAGGCTGCAGCACAAGTCATTGTGCTCGCGGAGCTGGAACTCTATGAGAAAGTATCAGGCAACTTGCGAGCTTGAAATATGGGCCATTGATCTATGCGAGAGGGCAACAATTAAGCTTTTCTCTGGGCTGGTGCCCTGGCCTGTGCATGTGCAATACCATGCACCAATTCAGTGTGTATTAGCTCCACTTCATGACATGTATTCCATTCCATCACAACAATCAAGTTACCCTTTATCAATATTGCAACATTACAAATTTAGAAATCTAAAGATAGGCATCTAGATCAAATTCATGCAATGTCATATGAGGGTATCTCAACTAGCAACAAAAATCATGAACATCAACATTCAGATGACAAATGTGCACTTGCACTCGAAATAAAACCAAACGACATCAAATCAAACACACAAATAAATATTTATTATCCTAAAATTAGCATTTGAAAAAGTTCTAAACAACAAAAAAAAAAACACAGTCAATACATATGGTACACATTTTTTTTTGTTCTTTAGCACTCATCCTCATTCCTTGTTACTCCAGTGACCACGTTAGTTGCCTTGGCCTGGTGAACCATCATCCTCATGGGGAGAGGATGCATCTGCAATCATGTACTATCCCTTTAGAATGATTAATGGTTGGCTAGGCAGTCTACCTTCCTCTCTTTTGTTCAAAGCATTACAGATTTGGCCAAACTGATCCTTAATTTTCTTAATGCTTTGCCCATGGGAGTTCATAGTTTGGACCAGGCCCCCAAAATTCTGCATGGATGCCAGCATTTTCTCTTCAAAAGAAGAGGATCTGGACTGTTGTGGGGGCAAGGCCAACTGGCTGGGCTGTGGGGTAGGCAACTAAAAATTTTGTCTAGGTGGGTATCCCTGGTTAAACTGGTGCTGGGGTCTATATGGAACTATCAACTGTTACTGTTGGGATTAATGATAATTATCTTGTCTCCACCTTAAATTGGGGTGGTTCCTCCATGAGTACCCAGCAGGTCATTACGCAAATGTCTGGGTAGCATTGGCTTGCTCCATAACAATATCAAGGAATTGGTTGGCTAATGGATGATCCTGTAGTGAATGTGATGGAGATTGGCATATCAGACATGCCTCCTCTACTTGTACAACCATTCTAGGCTGCATCACACCCATCAATTAATCAAATTTCAAGCTCAAATTGTCCACCTTTTTCTCCAACTCACTTTGCACCTTCACTTCATATATTCCACCTCTATGGGTGGTCTCTTTCACCAACATAGCAGAGGTTTGATTGTCATTGCAGGACAGTGACTCCTGCTGCATGGAGTTTTCTCCTATAATGTCAAATAGCTCCCAAGCATCATCAGCTATCTTGTGGAGGTAGCTACCACCACATGAGGCATCCACCATATCCCTACTCTTGGGATTAATTCCTTGATAAAATACTTGCACAAATTGCCACATTGGAATTTGGTGGTTGGGGTATTGTTTTAACATCTCCTGGAATCTTTCTCAAGCTTCATAAAAATCCTCAGCTGAGGACTGAGTAAATGATAGAATACTTGTCCTCATCTGGCTGGTCATGTTTATAAGAAAGAATTTAGCCAAGAATTGGCTTTGGAGGTCACTCCATGTTTGTATGTTGTTGGCTGGGAGCTTAGAGAGCCATCTGCTATCTTTATCCTTTAAAGAAAAAGGAAAAAGCCTCAGTTTAGTGGCTTCAGGTCCCAAGCCAGCAATATTAAAAGTGGTACAAAGTGCCAATTATTGGTCAATATACTTGTAGGGATCTTCCTTACTAAGCCTATGAAAGGATAGCAGCATATTGATGGTGGAGGCTTTGATTTCATAGTTTCCTTCCACTGAAGGGAATTGCATGCAGAAGGGAGAAGTGTACTCCCTAGGTGCATTGTACTCCTTCAATGTTCTCTGCCTCTCAGCCATGGTAGCTAGCTCAGTTACAATAGTAGGGCCCTATGTGGTGTTTTTTGGTCTTAGGATCCTTTCCACCTCAGGGTTTGGAGGTTCTAAATCAGGGTTTAGGGATATCCTTCTAAGCATACGCCACCAACTCAGCGAGTAAGAAAAATGCTTACAGCACTTAAAGAATTTCTAAACTAAAATATCAACCAAGCTACAATAACTACTAAACAAGTTACACTACATGAACTACAAGGAATTCAACATCAAGGGAAAAGTTCAAGGTAGAAGAAGTGCAAACAGATCTAGCTAAACTCCCATTGCAGCTCTAGCTTTTCCCTTCTATTGGTATCCAATTCTGTAAAATTCACAAAGAATTAGTAGCACTTTTATCTTACTATAGCATAGCTAAAAAGAATTCTCTAAAGTACAATATAATACAATATAATACAACTCAGGTCTACTAAAAAGATCAACATCCCCGGCAGCGGCGCCAAAAACTTGTTGTTATCTCCAGATTTTCTTTATTTATTACCAGTGTGCTTGCTTATTGTGTGGTGAGAACAAATAATAAAAAAAGTAATGTAAAGCAAAATAAAGATGATGGCAACAACACAACTAAAAAAATCATACGCTTGCAAGATCCAGGGCTATTGTAGCATGTTTTGATGAGTAACAGTTTGTCCCACAGAGAAGTTGACCTAGAACCCAAAATGGGCTATAATAGTAGGTCTCTAGATCTAACTACAGATCTAGCAATCCTAAAGAAAGGGAGTTGGGTGTCACTCCTACACCCAATTACCTAAAGAAAGAAATAAAGTGTAGTCCTATCATAAGAAAGGGATATAAAGAGGAGGATGGTGGTGTGTTAAAATAAGAATAAAAAGGGTGAGAAGTAAACAACTTAGGTTACAGATTTATTTAGTTATGCAACTCAAATTTAGGGCTCTCTCTGTAGCAAGTCCTTGCCGAAGTGCTATTACTAACCTCAGCTAGGTGGAAGTATCCAACTTAACCCATGCCATCTGGGGTGCTCCTAAGGCTATGGTCTGTCCACTCAAATGGTCACAGACTATCCTATAGAGTCTGTCAAATCCCATGTGATCAAGCCAAAAGTTGCTAATCTAATCCAGAGGAGTAAGCTGATCAAACATCATCCAGGGAATCAGATCAGGCCATGAATACCATTATAGCACTATGTTTGCCAGTGCTACGAGCTCCCAAGATTTGTGCACAGATCTGGCTGACATTCATAGGGGTATTAAACCAAGGGAAATCAGATAGTAAACAGTAGATCTACTAGAAACTAAATTGGTTATTCCCCAAAGCATGGATCCTATAGACATCTAAGGAAACAATAAGATCTTTAGATTTAATGTTACTTTTAATCAACAAGTTATTACTTAGAAACATCTTGCAATACAAATGCCCTCACAGCTACAATCACTACAGAGAAGCTAACTAACATCTGATAGCGATCAAGTAAAGTAGAAGGGAGTCTGTTCCTGCACAATCTCTCACTAAGCTACAAGTCCTAGTACAGAGAAGAAGAATCCATCTCAGATCTGTGACCAAGTTTGTCCTAGGGCTATAGTCTATCCACTCAAATGGTCACACGCTAGCCACAGAGGCTCCCTTACCCACAAATACAAAAATAGAGCATAAAAACTACTATTTGCCACCATGATCCCAGGGCATCACACTCAAGCTTCCATTGGCCTTTCAATAAACTCAAATCCTAAATGTATGCTATAGCCTGAACAGAACTATGGACAAATAGGAAAATAACATATTGAGTAAACATTCAAATAAAGATTCCATTGATCTGGTATCATTAATAATGAAACCCCCCAAGGCAGCAGCCTTGTGCATAATAGCTCAACACTGAGTCCTAATGTTTATTGAACTATTACAAAAAATACATAAAACTATACATAAATACTTACCAAAGGTTTAGCCAGCAAGTGATGTGTTAAAAGAGAAGAAAATATGGAAAAAGAGATGATCAAACCCTAACCCTAACCCTAGCCTACTTTAGCTCTTAGCTGACAGAGGTTGAAGGAGAAGGCAAATGATGATTTGCTAAGTTACAAGTGCTGCTTATATACTTAGTCCCAATGTTGTGGCTAAGAGAAGAGCAAACCCTAATTTTTTTAAAGCAGACATGGCACTGTTACAACCCTTGGATGCTTTGGAATGCGTATGTTGGAATCTATGCCTCGAGGTGTGTGCCCTAGACCTGGAGAAATCCCTAAAAGGTCCTTGAGTTAGGGTTGAGAAGTGGAGAGCCCGAGCTTCGTGGAGCTAGCTATTGCATCTCACTTCTGTAGCACAGTATGCAGAGTGTTCGCGGGGTAGAGCTTGGCATGGAATACTACTGTTTCACACAAAAGAGATTTGGATGATCGCGCAATTACTTCAACTGTGAATGCACTTGCACAGAAGAATTTTTAGTATATTGATTGCTCGCACAGAAGAGCTTCAAAAACTTCACTAGCACAGATGCCTTTCGCATTTTGCTCGGTATAGACTAAGACTTTTAGGCACACGTGAGCTGCGCGAGAGCTAAGCGAGAGGTTTTCTCGGCGTCTCTCTCCTCCAGAGTCACGCAAGAACTACACAAGGTATATTTAGTGTGCAAAGCTCATGAAGTTTCTCCATATTTTGAAGTGTCATTCTGCTGTAGAAGAGCTCTTGTAGTAACTCCTGCCATTTGAACTGTGTGACTTCTTCATGATTTTTATTATGCTACATGTCTTAGCTATGCGAGGGAGCTCTGCCAGTGACTTAAACAGTGCGAGGTTGCACCTCAGGTGTGCGAAATAGGTCCCTGGCTCCTCTGCTGTTATGCACATGCTTTTATTGCAGCTCCCTCCATTCTCACCTATTCTTTTAATGTTTGTTGGACTTTTTGGTTCTAGTATGACATGCACATCAGTCACCATGGTGTGTACCACCATGGTGGTCCATCATTTTCTGGTTCAACTGTCATCTTTTGCTTGAAATCTCTCTTCTTAGCACCAACAGCACAGACTTTGTTTTAAGCTACACACTTTATTCCTAACTACAAAACAAACTAAAAAGGAGTTATTAGTAATCTTCAAGGTCCAGCAAAGGCTAGGTCAAGAGGTGGAAAGTGGTACTTTTCAGTGATTAACAGATCCCCCCTCACTCGTCTGGCTGACAGACCGCCTCTATCGAGAACGAGGAGGATATCTCGCAAGAACCTCACGAACAACTGCATCCTCACAAGTATCACCCCTGACATGATCATATGACGTGTGACCAGACTGCCTAGCCGAAGAACTCATAGCCCTAGAACTCGATCCACCAAGCTGATGAGCTAGCCTATATATCCCCCGCTCACTCCTCAGCAGACGATACTGTAGCATATCCGGGGATGCCTGCATCTCTGCCCGCGTGGCCTGACAAGCTGCCTCTAATGCCTCAGTATGAGGCATTTGAGTGGCCATCATCTTGGCAAATAAGTCAGCCTGACTCCGCGTCTCCCCAAGGACTTGTCTCGCCCCGCCTCTAGACGCGCCTCCTCTAGCTGACAAACCTGCATAACCGTACCAAGTCAAGAGAAAACCAACATATATATATATGAACAAAATAAGAAACTTTGAAAAAGGAAAGAATCATACCAGATCCAGCCTCTCCCTCAGGAGTCGCTCAACTGTCTCAGCGGTCACTGGATCAGAAGGAGGCACAAGAGGGACAGTAAATGTAGGCGCCTACAACAAGGATAGATAGATACATTAAAAAAATACTATAATGATAAATAAACAACAAACATAATAACTAAAGCATACCTGAGTAGGGATAGGAATAGACTCCTGAGGAGGATCCTCAGGAGTGGAATTCGGAATAGCCTGGACAAAGGACAAAAAAATCCAACACAAGATACATTAGAACAAAATAAAAATGGAATAACTGAAACACAATTATCCCACATCAAAAGAAACTTTACCTAGCTGTTCGGGCGTAGAGAGGCAGCAGTCGCTTTCCTTGTCTGAAGATCCTCGGCAACCTGATGCTGAAATACCGCATGATATTAGTAAACTACTAAGAAAGCAAAACAACGACACCCAATAAACTAATGTAATGACAGAAACAAGGTGAAAGATTGAATTTAACTTACCCAATGATCTAGCTCAGCCCGAAGCAGAGTCATCCCGAGATCCTACCCATTGGAGGAGGCAACTGAAGATGGATCAAATGCCAAAACCGGACCTCCGGCGGCCAGCTCGGCCCTATACAAATAATAATAAACACATTAGTTGGCAAGCTCATAATGCTAACAATTAAATAGAACCGTACTAATAAAGTTGCTTACCAATCGATCGATCTCAGAACATAGACTAGCCACTACCTCCCGGTCAGCTAGCTACTGACGATAGTAAACATCTAGCAAGGCCGCCTGACGAGCAACCTCACCCTCTCTCTTAGACTGTCCAAAATAAAACAAATGGAGACACCACAACCATGTCAGAACGACCGTAAAATCAAGTCCACATAATAATAATAATAAAATGTAAGTTAACTCACCAAGAGCCATCGAGTCTCCATTAACCAAATCTCCAGCTCATCCTCTACTCCCCTGGCCTGAGCGACTAAAGAGGCTAAAGACTGTAGCATCTCCTCATCCGGACAAGGAGCACACACCATTCGCTCCATCACCCTGTGGAGAGCGTCTAGTGCCCCCCGCACGCTCGCGGTGAGATGGCCCGACTCTAATGCAACTAACCTCTCCCTCAAAGCTAACACCGACTCTGACCCTCCGATTGTGAAAGAGCCACTCCCATGGAAGGGACATGTGAAGAGGCGCCGACCACCCAATACACTAAACCACCGCGTGTACTCCCGGGTGTTTGCCTCATCGCGCACCCATCTGACTCTTGTCCCCCAGCTCTAAAATCTGCTATCTGAAGAGCCAACCACACAGCAAAATTTCGGCCAAGAGGGCCGGTCATCCTCTTCGCCACTTTGTGGCAAATCTTTGGAGGGACTCCCTGAGCGAGCCCCAGCTGTCGTACCACACGAGAAGTGTGGATCATCTCCACCCTCTCAAAACAGTGGACCCATATGTCCACATCGAAGAAGGGCCGACCAAACTCAATCATTGGCACACTTGCATCCTCCACATTCTCATACAGCCTCCAGATCACGTATAACCAAACAAACGAACCGATCTCTCAATGAAGACTTAAATCTTAAAACACCAAAACAAAAAAAGCATACTCATGACAATCTATACCTACCTCGCATGCATATCCTCAAAGAGGTCGGGGTGGTTTGAAGATCTGTAGACCAGGGACGACCCCTCAACGCCTCCCTCCACACGTGCATCCGCGGGAACGTAAACCTCACATCCAACGGAACCCCCAGACGAAGGAAAGTAATGTGATCATACGCCCAAAATTGAAACGAAAAATAATAACAACAGCGACACACAAGGAGAAACGTTTACCATCAAACGACTTAAAATTAACCAAACTAAAGACATCACGATGACAATTAATTAAAACTTACCTTGATGAATGGAAGGAAACCTCCGATCGATGTGACACCTTGTCCCCGACGGTAAAGCTGCTCATAGAGGTGCACCAATGCAGTTGCACGCCACGCATAGGTAGGGACTCGAGCAAAATCCCTAAGAACTATAAAAAACAACCCGATGACGCATCCCTGAGTTGAAGAAGAGAAAAGCACGACACCGAGGAAGTGCATCAAGAACGCTCGGAGCACTCTATCCGTAGCTAATCTCGTCTCCACCATGGGCTCCCGACCTGCTACTACTGCACAACGCGCCTCATAGGCCACCTTTGCCTCGGAATGGCACCTCGGGGGAACAAAGCCACTTGCAAACATATCGAAAAACCAAGTGACCCGAACTATACTTGGCTCCGAGCCGCTCGACCTATACAACACACCTAAAATCTCCTCACACACCTTCAGATAATGACCTGCCATCCGCCCTGTGATCGGCTCGCCCTCAAAATGAAGACCGGTGATGCGGACCCAGTCCTCTGGAGTCGGCAACATCATGCCTACTTGAAAGAGAAGCACCTGATGCTCCTCCCTCCACCTCTCTAGAATCGTCACGATCAGACCACGATCAACCTAAAAGGGCTCCAACTCTAGAATCGGTCAAAACTGAAAGATACTAGCTGCGCCTGCTGAAACTCCGGCAAAGCATGATACCAAGCATGAGACTCAGCCCATGCCGAGCTAATAGCCAGCTGCGGGGGATCCTATAGAACGAAACACAAACAATAACAGTAAAACTAGCACATACTTATAATGAAAAACAAACAGATTTGAAACTAAAAGCAAGTCAAATTTGCCCCAAACGCAATGACAGTTTATAACAAATACAAAAATATGATAAGAATGACTGAATAGAAACATGACCTACCCCTAGATGCCATCTTGATGCATGAGTAAGCACACTGTCAATCATTAATGTAGGTTTGACGTAAATTAGAGGGTTTCCAGATCCTAATAAGCCTATGTCATAACCTAAGTCACTAAGGAAATGGAAGAACTCTTGCTCATGAGTGCTTACTAGGTCTCGGGCAAAGAAATCCTCCAGTGAGAAGTGTCGACGATCTGGATGCTCCGCAGTCGCACCCTGGTGCTCCACAGCTGCACCCTCAGCTCCCTCACCCGCTGGTATCTCACCCTCAACTCTCTCACCCTCACCCTCAACAACCCCCTGCTCAACCTGGAGCACCTCCTCCCTGACCACTGACTGGTTAAACTCTAATACATCCTCTCCAACTACCGCTCCAACATCCGCCTCTCCGACAACATCGGTCAGAACCTCGAAAGCCCCACCTATCTCTGCCCCTAACATCCTCTCTAATTCAGAAAGGGTAAGATCGTGCTCACCACCACCCTCAGACTCCATCCTAGAATGAAAAGCTCAAGAAACTAAAGAGAATGAAATAAATGACATCTGAAACGGACCAGCGGGTCACAAGATATCATGAAAACATGAAAACTAGAGCGCACAGAAACAAGAAAACCAGAGAATTAGAGACCAAAATGGATCGCGGGACGAAAATGAGAGACTTTAAGCTATTTATAAGATACCTCAAAATCGCGCACCTAAATCCAGGCGCTTAAACCAATCACGCACCACCTTAGTAGAGTTTAATTCGGATTACACAACCGATCTAGAGCGTGCAACCTAATTGTCGCCCACTCAAATTAACCCGACCACTTGATTGAGCGTCGACCTCTAGGCGCGCAATTATATCAAGCGTCCGCCTCGTGGCGTGTGAATGCCAATAGTCACTTCCACAATAATCGCCACTGCCCTAATCCAACTCTCCTCACCCTGCGCTTAATTAGATTAAACAACCGAACATTGACGCTTAATAATCTTTTGACGCTTTAGAATGCACGCTTTAAACATAGCGCGCAATTCATTTAAATGCCCATAGTGAAGCGCGCAATCCCCTAGAAACATAAAAAAAAACATAGAAAGAAAAAACAAACAACAAAAGAATACAGATCCAAAACATCACTTTCACAGACTTAAACTAGGAGATTCCTAACACCAATTATCGATCCAAACTACACCCCCTATCAAGGCTGATCCAAGAACACCCCTAACTTAGAGAAATATACGCCCTAGAAAAAAAATGAGAAGAATGCCCCGACATTGTTCGCACCCCCCAACCAAAGCTAAAAAAAAAAAAAAAAAAGAGAGAGCTTGCCCCAAACTAAGACCAAAGCTAAACACAAATTTTTGCCTCAACTAATGCCGATCTAAAACTAAAAAGAATACCCCATACTACACAACCCCAATTCATATTAAATTAAAAGAAAAAAAAATACCCCTTTTTGTCTATACACTAAGACCAAAAATAAATGTCCACATCACTTATACATTCCAACCAAGCCCAGACTGAATCAAAAAATACTCCTAACATGCCCCAGACTAGAATAAATAAATTAAACAAATAAACCTCAACTCAAAGTAAATATAATAAGTTGCAAAACAAACTAAAGTCGAATTTACAAATAAACAAAGTCATAATTACATAATACACCGAGGGCATACCCTTTGAATATACAATTTAAAACAAGAAACTTAAAATCCGCACGTTCAGGCAATCCTTGAATCCGAATTCATTTGAGAAACTAGAAATCTCGAAGAAATCCGAAGCAAGGAGCCGCCCTGAATGAATTCTAACCATAATAACCTCTTCCCCTTGCCCCGAGCTGACAGAAAAGAAAGAGTGGCTCACAGAAAGCCATCCGTGACCTGCAGGATCCACCCTTAGTAGCCCGCCATAGAAACACTAAAAAGGATGAGCAACTAACACTGAATCCACAGAGCCTACCGAGGAAAAATAGGCTTCGATCACTAGGATTCTGACCCTACCTTTTCCTTGACTTTCCTTTCTACCACCTTTTTCTACTGTTACCTTGCATTCCCAATCCTGTTCATTCTCAAGAATCTACTCAGTAAACGCAATTCTTCGGGTCCAACACCTGGGATATAAAAGAGAAGGGAAGAAAAGACATTAATTAATAAAAAAAATGCCCCAAAAGAATGCCTAAAACCTTCAATCCCAAACATAAAATAAAATTCAAAATAACAAAACTTTTGGCTCACACATTTATAAACTATATTCCCTAAACCATAGAATTACAAGTGTCACATCTTTAAACCTTTCTAATCTAGACTAAATCTAAACCAAACACATACCCCTTTGAAAGACCATAATCCATGACAACTTAGATAAACCAATAAGTACATAACATTTAACACCCTAAGAGATACAAATCCAAAGCAAAATGGATGAACCAATAGGATTTCCATCTAGAATCTAAGAAAACTCACACTTTTTCAACCTCTTGTTGAACACAAACAAAAGACTAAAAACTCAAGTTAAAATCAAACCTTAAACCAGAGAAAAACTTTAAATTAAAGAAAAGTGGGACTTTTAAGGCTCAAGTGATGTATATCAAGGGCAGTTTAAAAGGGTAGGATCTTTAAGCTTAAACTGTCCAAGGGATGGCCTTACTTCATGTCCTCCATGTCATGAATGCTGTCAAGCTGTTTCAACTTAGATTTACCTAACTTCTAGTGAACAAAACTAGATCCAATCAGTCCTTAGAGCAGAAAAATTGCCAAGACACTCTTCAAAGAACAGCCTGCCTATAGAGACAGACTAAATCTGAGTTACATTACTGCATCATTAACTCTAGCTCAACCTGCTTACTTCTCATAATTTTTAGATTTTATTTTGGCACACACTACCACCATCTTCTTCTTAACCCTTTCTTTAGGATTGGGCTACATTTTATTTCTCTGCTTTTAGGATTAATTTAGTGTAGTCGTGACACCCATCTCCCTTTCTTTAGGATTGTCAAATCTGTAGCCAGATTTGGAGGCCTACTATTATAGCTCATTTTATGTTCTAGATCAATTTCTCTATGGGACAAACTCTTACTTATCAAAACTTGCTACAATGGACCCTATATTTTGCAGGACTGTATTTATTTCAGACTTGTTGTGCTTACTCATCTCCAATTCCCCACTCTTGATTTATTCTCTCCACTGTTCTTAATAAAATAGAAGCAAGAGTCGCGAAATAAGAATCAATAAGTTTTGGGCGCCGCTGCCGGGGATATTGATCTTTTTAGTAGACCTGAGTTTACTATAACTTAGACTAACAAATTCTTTGTAGTTGTGTTTAATATAGAATTAAAGTACTACTAATTTTTTATAGAATTTGTAGAAATGGATAGCAGAAGAAGGGAAAAGCTAAAGTTGCAGCTGGAGTGTAGCTACCTCTCTTTGCACTTTCTTTCCCCTAAATCTCATGCCATTTATGTCGAATCCCCTGTTATTTTGTTTAGTATAAATTTGTGTAGTTATTACTATTTTTTGTTTTTGTTCGAAATTCTTTCTGTGTGTGCCTGTAAGAATTTTCATTACTGTTGGTGAGTGTATGCTTGGTCGAAGGTCCTTAAACACTGACTTGGAACCCCCAAATCCAGAGGTGGAAAGGATCCTTAGACGTAGACACACCACCCAGAGCCCTGCTATTGAGACTGAACCAGCTACTATGGCTGAGAGGTAGAGGACATTAAAAGAATACAATGCACCTAGGGAGTACACCTCTTCCTTATGCATTCAGTTTCCCTTTGTTGAGGGTAACTATGAAATTAAATCTCCACCATCAGTATGCTGTCTTCATTTCATGGGCAGGGTAAAGAAGATCCCTACAAGCATATTGACCAGTTTTTAGCACTTTGGACTACCTTCAATATTGCTGGCTGGGGGCCTAAGGCCACTAAACTGAGGCTTTTTCCTTTCTCATTAAAGGACAAAGCCAGCACATGGCTATTAAAGTTCTCTACCAACAGCATACAGTCATGGAGTGACCTTCAAACCAAATTCCTGGCGAAATTTTTCCCCATGAACAAAACAAGCCAGATGAGGACAAAAATTCTGGCATTCGCTCAGTCCTCAACTGAGAGCTTTAATGAAGCTTGAGAAAGATTTCAGGAGATGTTAAAACAATTCCCCCACCACCAAATCCCAATGTGGCACCTTATTCAAGTATTTTATCAAGAAATTAATGCCAAGAGTAGGGATATGGGGGATGCTTCCTGTGGTTGTAGCTACCTCCACAAGATAGCTGAGGAAGCATGGGAGCTATTAGACATAATAGGGGAAAATTCCATGCAGCAGGAGTCTCTGTCACACAATGACAGTCAGATTTCAGCTAAAATGGTGAAAGAGGCCACCCCTAGGGGTGGAATATATGAAGTTAAGGTGTAAGGTGATCTGGAGAGGAAGATGGACAACCTAAGCTTGAAGTTTGATAAATTGATGAATGTGATGCAACCTCGGATGGTTGCCCTTGTGGAGGAAGCATGTCTATTATGCCAATCCCCCACACATTCTATTCATGATTGTCCATCTGTCAACCAGTTTCTGGATTTTGTTTTGGAGCATGCCAATGTTGCTCAAACTTTTGGGATGCGGCCTACTGGGTATTCTTCGAGGAACCACCCAAATCTGAGGTGGAGACCAGACTCATATCCTCAACCCCAGTAGTAGCAAATGGTAGCTCCCTACATACCCCAGCATCAAGTTAATCAAGGTTACCCACCAAGGCAAAATTTCATTTTACCTGCCCCGCAGTCTAACCAATTGGTCCTGCCCCCACAACAGCCCAAATCCTCTTCATTTGAAGAGCAGATGTTGGCTTCAATGTAGAACTTGGGGAGCATAGTGCAGACTGTCAATTCTCATGGACAGAGCATCAAAAAGATTAAGGACCATCTTGGTCAGATCTGTAATGCTCTGATAAGGAGGGAGGAAGGAAAATTGCCTAGTCAGCCACTGACAAACTCGAAAGGTCAGTTTATGATTGGTGATGCATCCTCTACTCAAGAGGAAGCTAGTGCCCAGTGAGCCAAATATTGGTAATAATTGTATCATAGTTATGAAAATTTTGTGTTGAATTGTGTTCTTTAGAATTCTGCCATTTGTGTTTTGTGTGTTATGTTGGTTTGATTATTTTACTTTGTCTGTGTTTTAATTATTTGTGAATGAAAACATGTGCCTTTGTATCATTTAAATCGGCTGTGTTGGTTAATGAATGGCTAAGATACCTTGATCATGATTTACTTGAAATCAAGCTGAAAAACTACTTTTACAATTCTACAATGTTGATGAACAACTAATTAAAAATGGATATAAGCTTTCCATGAATGAAATGAAGCACCTGTCTGAGGCTTGGTGCTCATGCATAGTGGTTGGGTGCACAACAGCATGAGGCACCAACCAATGTGCTGCACTGAGTTAAAAGAGTGAAGGCTGTGTAAGAAATGACATCTCGCTGAGTTGGAATGCTTGAATTTGCTGCGTGAGCCATCTATTGGGTTCCTCGCGCGCTAGAACAGCTAATCACCAACTGTGAAAGTGTCTCACGGAGTTTCTTTCAACTCTGTGAGCTAAATTTGTGTGAAAAGGATGACTTCTGGGTGTTCTATGCGAGTGCTGTGCGAGGCAATTTCCTGAAGCATATCAAGGTATCGCGTTTTCTGACCAAGGCCTCGGCCTTGTGAAAGGCACGATGAGGCGATTTGTTCTCTTGTCATGATGTAACCTTTAATGACTTAAAGCCATCTGTTCCACAATCGTACTCTGCGAGAGCCTTAAGCCAACTCCGCGAACCGCGGGATTTGTTCAATAAACTTAGTGAAACCCCTCATTTGCTTCATTTTGTCTCTCTGCCCTGGCTCTCTTCGCCCAAAAGTGATCTCCTCTTTCTCTATTTTCCTCTCCATAGCTTCAGCCACTCCATCTGAAGCTTTTTCCTCTCACCATTTTGCTCCCCAGCTATTCCAGGTTACTTTGAGCACGGTTTGGGGGGATTTAGGCCACTGTTCACATTTCTAGGTGGAACCCTAGCTTGCATTGGGTAAGCTCTGTAACTCACCCTCTGTGCTTTGATTGGTTTAGTAAATTAGAGAGAGAAGATGAATTGTGATATTTTTGGTGCCTACTTAGAGTAATCTACATTCTTTGAGATCTGTGAGCCATGTTTTGAGATTAGGAGCACATATGGCCAAAAGTTCAAAATTCATTGATACATTGGTGGCTATGTTAAACCCTGCTCCTAGTGGCAGCCTTGTGGCCACTAGGAAATCCGCAAGGATTGCAGAGGCCTCCACATTGGAGACCTCTAAGGTGCCCTCTCCTGGTACAAAACCCACAATCTCAAAGGAAAAGAAGAAATCTGCTCCAAAGAAGAGGGCCAGAGAGCACCCACCTATTGAGGGCCCTAAATTTCCAAAGAAAAAGTAGAAAAAGGGTAAGGTTGCCCCTGTGGCCCCTGAGGTTGAGGAGGAAGAAAATAATGAATACCTCAGGGTCCCCTCTGACTTTGTAGAAGCAATTCTGCTAGAGGCTGAAACTATTTTTGATAAAGCCTACTTTGAGGAGCTACTAGAGACCTCTGCCTCCATTAAGTATCTGACCAATGCATCTTTGCTGCCCTTGTTGAGGCCCCCTATGCAGCTGGTGTTCCCAAGTTTAGTCAAATTATTTTATCAGAATATGAGGTTGAAGACTGGTGATGAAGGGAACCCAACACTGCTCGTACTGATTGATAGTTTTAAAATGTTGTTTAACCAATCTGACATTGCAAGGGTACTAGGGATACCAGTTGGGTATGACCCTAAGTTTGGCTTGAGACCTCCCCTGACTGCCACCATTACAAAGATAGTCAGAGAACTAACTAGAGGAATCATGGCTTCAGGGGACTCAATCAGGAAGAGAAATCTGCACCCCAACCTCAGATTCATGGATGGGGTGCTGAGAAAAAATGTGTTTTGCTCTGGGCATGAGCAAGAGAAGAGGTACCCCATAGCTGATGCCCTTCTCTCATTTCATAGAAACCACTACTTGGATGTAGCCAAGTTAGTTTTTGAAATAATTAAGGACTTGTGTGAGAAAGTGAAGGTTAACAAGAAACCACATGCCCTTCCCTACTGCAGGCTAATTACTGCACTGCTGAAAGATGTGGAATACCCCTTCAAAAGAGAGGAGGAGACAGTGGCTCTGAACCCAAACAATAGTGAAAAGAAATAATGGGGTATCAGTGGCACAATGATGAAGAAGAGGAAGGAATTATTGAGAGAAGCAGCCCCCACCATTCAGGAAGTGGCTGTTTCTGCTGATGCAGGGGTTGTTGTTGCTGCTGCACCGTCCACCCCACATGTGCCTTCCAGCAAAATCATTACCTCCCAATCCATTCCCTCTACCTCTATGCCATACCCAACTCCATTAACACTACCTCCATCCTCATCCCAGCCCTCACAGCCCCACAGAAGCCTAATATCCTTACCTGAGCACCTCCAGCACACATCCACCATGGCCACCTTACCCATTTCCACACCCTTATCTATTTTTCCAGCCTATACCAGCTCACCTGTAAAAGTTGCCTACACTAAGAAAAGAAAACTCACAAAAGGCATAGCCCCCATAGCACCCCATCCCACCTACATGTCCCAAACCATTCCAATCCCTGATACCACCTTCATTCTAGACCCAATACCCACAATCTATGCACCACAACCCCATACCTTTGACATCCCCCAACAGCTCAGTGAGACTTCCAAACCTTTTGTACCTATCCCTAGTGAGCCTGTAGACCAATCCATTCCCTTATCCCACGATAGTGAGCCATTTTCAGGGGACGATTTTTTCACTATGATGTCTACTATCCTAGGAGACATTAACCTTGAGTACACACCTCTCCCCAACTCACCTCCCCCCCCACACTTTACCCCACCACACTTTACCCACATCTCCCTTCTAGCCAGTTTTACCCATCCAACCCACACCCAATATCATACCAGACCTCTTACCCCCAATCCTACACCTCCTACTGTCCCTCCAATCATAAATGTTAACCTATACTCAAAACCAATCAACCCTTGAAGCCCACCTTCACTCTATTCACTCCACCCTACCAAACCCTACCTCCATCCCAACCATTTTACTATCCATCCGCTCAACTCTATCCATTCTAACTCAAACTTCCCAACAGTCACCTGTTTCCCCATCAATCCGTCATCCTTCACCTACTCCCACACTCATTGTCCCTATCCTAGAAGCTTCTCCCATTCCCTCTAAAGATGCTTTCACCCAAACTGACCCCGAACCTCAGTTACATCCTGAACTTACCCTTGACATACATCCAACTATATCATCCTCCCCACCTTTGCCTACACCTATCCCCTCTACTTCCATGGTTGGGCCTTCCATTACTGATCTGACCTTATTTCCTGATTCTTCTACTCCCATGCCACCCTATCCCACCTTACTCCAAGCCATGCAAGCAAATGCCTACATAAAAAGGGCTGTAATTCAAGGCATGGCCGACTTGAAAGCAGCAATGCGGTAACCCCTCCTAGATAAAATTTAACTCCTGATGCTTACGCACAAGATTAAGAAAAAGGAAATCAAGGATGACTGGAGAGAGATTATGGTCCAATACAACCAGGAGAAGAAAAGGGTGGAGAGTCAAGAAGATGTTATCAAATTACTAAAAGAGAGACTCCGGCTGACTGAGGAGAGAGTTTATGATTATGGGGTGACTATTGCAGCCCTAGAGAAAAGGACAAATGCACAAACTGACCGGGAGATGGAAGAAGCGCTTTTTAAAGAACTCAACCCTGATGTACCTCTTCTACAATCTAGTCCGGAAGTTACAAGTCCAAGCCCGTCAAACCTAGACTAAAAATCAAGGACCCTACTCCAAAGCAATCACCCACTTTTAAAAGAAAAAGCACAACCAAGCCTAGGAAAACCACTTCAAAAAGACCACTGTCTAAGGCTACTGCTTTAAATATAGCAAAGGGTAAAGAGATCCAGGAACCACCTACTTAACACAAGGACTCAGATGATTGATATGTGCACATGTTTCGAGTTAGGAGCAGTGTGTTGTAAATACATTTTCTAATATAATGAACTATCTCTTTGTTACTTCTGTGAACCTATTACTTTGTTTCATCTTTGTTTGTGTATTTGTGTGCTTGTTAATATGTTGTGTGTTCATTTCTTGATTTTCTCAGCTGCAGTATAGTGTTTTATGTTTCTCTGTATGTTCACTACTACACACCCATTGTCCATTGAATCAGTGGGGACACTGCTCTTCATTGGTTTGGGGGTGTGGTAGGTTCTGCCAATGAAATAGTTAACCTAAGTGCTATAGATTCAAGTGAGTAAGACAGAAACAGAACAATATTCACCTAAGGATCATTAGAAAAATGAGAAATTTAAAATTTTGCAGACCTTTAGGCATTAAAAGCTTTTAAATTTTAACTTTTCTATGATATGAACACCAAGTAAACTCACCTGTATCAGTACTGAGTGAATCATTAAAAAGAAAAAAAGGTAAGGACATACTCAAAAGTTCAATGAAAGACCATACCCAATGAGAGTTGGGCCTATAAATTATTATTTTTTCCTTCCTTTGAGGAGTGACTGAAGCAATTCTTCTAGCTCTAAGGACTGGCTGAGGCAATGCCCTCACTAGAAGTTAGGCACCTCCAAGTTCAAACAACTGACAGTACTCATGAAACCTAGGAAAGGATCAAGGCCTTCTCTTGGACAGTTTGAGCTTAAATAGACCAAATCCTAATCAACTGCCCTTGCGCACACACCTGTTGAGCCTTAATTTCCAATTTTCTTCAAAATACACCTAAGTACTTGCACCTAAACCTATGGACCTGCCTCAAACCTACCCTCACTCTGAGAATTCAGAAGGTAAAGGAGAAGGAGCTGAAGATGGATAAGATAGGGTCAACATTGGGTGAATGGAGAAGAGATACCTAAAGTTGAGCAGTGTAGCAGCTGAGGAAAGAGGTGACAAGTCACAAACCCAAAAATAAACATAAAAATAGAAAGAAAAATACAAAAAAAGAAAGAAAAATAATAATGAAGAGGAGTGAGAGAGGAGTCAAGTGGAATAGTTCATTGGAAAAATCATAATGAAGAGGAGAAGCTGGCCACTTCAAGTCTAAAAATTTTGAAAGAAAATGAAAAGGTACTGAGCTAAAAAGAGGTGAAGTCATGAATCACCTCCTTCACTTATTGATTTCTCAACTTTGAATCCCTTTTCAACCTTACATTCTTTATAACCCAATTCATAAGCCACATTACAACCCAGTTAAAGACCTTGTGATCTAAAGTTGAAAGTGTTGTCATGAAGAGACAAGGAGTTGTCCAATCTATGGTGAGGATATGCCAATGATGCCAGGACTTAGGTTCTTTGCCTATGCTCATGCTTACAGTCCCATTTGGGGGCTGTAATTGCTCTTAAGCTTGAGAGAAAATGAAACCCTCAAGGTCCCTTGTGACAGTATGCCCTAGTGAGCATTGGGTCTGAAGTCGAATGTATTAGGAATAGCCTATAAACTAATTTTTGAAATAATGATGAGCTTAGTGCTGATATACATGTGTTGTCCCCCTTGTTGTGAGCTAATTTGAAATGTTGTGCACTTAGGTAGAGTTTGTGATGATTAGATGTCTGTACTTTTCATGTCCAAATTCCTCACATTTTTATTGCATCAAAGGTGAACTGATGCTCTATTTCTTGACAGGTGACCTGAGAATGTTGCACCTTTGTTAACTGTTTGGTTAAGAAGTTTGTGGGTATCTTCACTGAAAACCCTCAGGAGGCTTCACTCCTCTACTAGGGATCACCTAGGGGTTTAAAAGGCTTGGTACATATGATAAATGTATCGGTGCTCCCTACGAAAGTGGCATTTCAATTCTTAGAGTAGTTGTTTAAATTTATCCTTTGCTCAGGGATTAGCAAAGAGTAGGTTTGGGGGAGTGTTATGCACTGAAAAGTACCACTTTTCACCTCCTAACCTAGCCTTTGAAGGACCTTGAAGTCCACTAATAATCATTTGTTAAGTATGTTTTGCAGTTAGTAATAAAATGTCCAGCTTAATACAAAATCCTGCCTTTTTGGCCTAAGGAAGAGAGTGAATACAAACAAAGATGACAGCTGAGCCAAAGCCTAATGGAACAACTTGGAAGTGCTCACCACGGTGACTCACTGTTGCTGATCATCATTGACCTAAAGTCTAGCAGATGACTAAAGTTAGTTGAAAAGGAAGGATGCTGTAACAGCAACAAGTGTGGTGCAGCAAAGTATCAGGAAACAGACCTCGCAGAGTTGAGGAGCCTCCTCGCAAAGCTAAAGATGCAGTGGAAGAAACTCTCGCGTAGTCAAGAGGAGAGCTCTAAAGACATCGCAAAGATTTTGTGATGTAAAACCTTTAGAATTTGTGGTCGTGAAGCTCTCGCGGAGATCAAGCCTTAAAGCAGTCGTGCGAGGAACACAGCGAGCCCATATGCATAGAGAATAAAAAGTCACCTCGCAGAGTTCTCGCGTGGCCCTAGAAGAGAGAGACACCCAGAATTCCCCTCGCGTAGATCTCGCGCACTCTGGAGCCTTATAAGTTACTACGTGAGCGCAGCAGCCCACCTGCACAAGTACTTAGTGAGAGAGAGCTCCTAAAGCTCTATTGCATGAAACACCCTGGCTCTCTAGATCATCTCCGCGATAGCACTACGATACGAAGTAACTGCACGATTCACTAAACGTTTACTCGGCAAATGAGCCCTTCCCATCAGCCAAAGGTAACTCCACGAAAGCAAAACAACTATGTGAGTAAACTAAAATAGCTGCCAGCCTTGCGAAGCACAAGCTCTCCACTTCTCAGTTTTAACTCAGGAACCTTTTTAGAATTTCCCAAGGCTAGGGCACACTTCTCGAGGCATGGATTTTGAAGCGCACATCTCTAGGCATTCAAGGGTTGTAACAGTTCCACATCTGTGAAAAAAATTAGGGTTAATCTCTTTAGAGCGAAGGCCATTTTGACAAAGTATATAAGCTGTACTTAGAGTTTATTATTTCCATCTTTCCTTCATCCTCTGTCAGCTGAGAGCTCTAACAAGGTAGGGTTAGGGTTTAATCACCTCTTTTTCCTATTTCTCTTCTCTCTTAGCTCAGCACTTACTAGCTAATCCCCCTGTAAGCAGCTAGGTTTAGTTTTGTTTCAGTCTTGTAATAAATTTTGTATACATTGGGATTCTGGATGAGTAATTGTGTATAGGCTACAGCTAGGAGACAATTGATTGTAAGTTTTATTTTTTTTACTGAACTGCTGTTTTAATGCTTTATCAAATTTACAAATCTTATGGTTTCTTTAGATGTCTATAGGATCCATGTATTTGGGACTAGCCCATTCAGTTTCTATTAGATCTATTGTTTACCATCTGCTTTCCCTTGGTTTAATAAACACATGGAAAGGAATGTTGGATCTATAGTGAGATCCAGGGAACTCGGAGGCCTGTGGACCATGGTAATTACAGCAGTTTTCATGTTCTTTCTCAGGCCTCTGTGGGATGGACAGACCAATGGGATACCCTGTGACCATTTAAGTGGACAGAGTATAGCCCTAAGGTTGTGTCCATTCACATGTTTGAGAAGGATTCGTCTCCTCTGCACATGAGCTTCTAGAGCCTTGTGAGGAGGTTTGTACAGTAACTGGCTTCCCTCTGTTCTACCTAATTGATATCAGATGTTAGATTTGATTTCATGTAGTAATTATAACTTGAGGCTGAGTCATTGCAGGCTATTTGTAGCAATGACCAACTGAGCTAAAAGCCTTATTCAACCTGTTGCATGGTCCTTTTTGTGGGCACTAGTGAGCAGTTAGCCTTAGCAAAGCACTTAGGATCTTATGGGTTGGAATACCTATGGATGTCAGTCAAGTCTGTGCACAGATCTGGGGAGCTTATAGCACTGGCATTATATAGTGCTGTAATAGTATTGACGGCTAGAGCTGGTCCAGTGGCTATGGAGATGATCGATCCACTCTTCTGGATTAGACTAGCGAATTTCTGGTTTAACTAATGGGATTTGACAAACTCTATCGGATACCCTGTGACCATTGGAGTGGATAGAGTATAGCCCTAAGAGTTCCCTAAATGGCATGGGTTAAACTGGGAACTTATACCTCATTGAGGCTTTTAATAGCGTCTCAGCAAGGAGCACTGTATAGACAGACTAAATCTGAGTAACATTACTGCATCATTAACTCTAGCTCAACCTGCTTACTTCTCATATTTTTTATATTTTATTTTGGCACACACTACCACCATCTTCTTCTTTACCCTTTCTTTAGGATAGGGCTACATTTTATTTCTCTGTTTTTAGGATTAATTTAGCGTAGTCGTGACACCCAACTCCCTTTCTTTAGGATTGCCAGATTTGGAGGCCTACTATTATAGCCCATTTTGAGTTCTAGATCAATTTCTCTTTGGGACAAACTCTTACTTATAAAAACTTGCTACAATGGACCCTGTATCTTGCAAGACTGTGTTTATTTCAGACTTCCTATACTGACCCATCTCCAATTCCCCACTCTTGATTTATTCTCGCCACTGTTCTTAATAAAATAGCAGTAAGAGTCACAAAATAAGAATCAATAGTAATCTATGGTGAAAAGAGCCAGAGGATTTTAGAACTTAGTAGGACTGCCTATGCTCATGCTTGCAGTCCTATTTGAGGGCTATAACTGCTCTTAAGTTGGAGTGAAATGACACACCTTTCATTCTTATTTTGAGTGACAGCCTTGGTGAGACTTGGGTCTAAAATTGAGTTTGTTGGGGGCATTATCCAAAATAGATTTCTCAAATTAATGGTGAGCTGTGCACTAATTTCCACACACCACACCCTTGATATGAGCTGATTGGTTGTGGAGGAAGTTAAAGCTGATTTCAGTGTTAAAATGTTGTTTTACTGTTGTGACTCCCCTAAAAAATTGGAAGAATAAGGTGTGGAATGAATTTTATTTGTTTGAATTTTGTTTTGATCTATTGCACTAACCTTAACTGTTATATTGAGAAGTTTGTGGGTACTTTCACGGAAAACCCTCAGGAGACTAAACTCCTCCACTAGGGATCACCTAGGGGTTTAAAAGGCTTAGTGCATATGCTAAATGCATTCGTGCTCCCTACTAAAGTGGCATTTAAGTATTGTAGAATAATGGTTTAATTTTCACTTTGCTCGAGGACTTACAAAGATTAGGTTTGGGGGTGTGTAAGTCACTGGTCTTTGCCACTTTCTATCCCTTAAAACCTAGCTTTTGCTAGGACTTAGAGTGGTTAATAGCTGCCTTTAAATACTATTTTGCAGATAGGAATAGAATGCAACATAGTGCAGAAATCCCATGTAATAACTGCCAATAAGAGGAGATGAGAACCATTTATTAAAGCTGAGAAAAAAAGGGTTCACACATGAAGAAGAGTTGTTGCTATTGGAATAAATGGCAGAACAAAGCATCCCAAGCCTCAACACTTTCAAGTTCCAAACTGTCAAGAAGAAAAGGTTTCAACTTTGTACACTTGACCAAATAGCCTTAACAAGCAGCTCAAAGAGCATCTTGCAGCTGCCTACTGTGTACTTGAGCTGAAGAGGACCTTCAGCTGGTGCATGTGGTTCAGCACATTCAACAGTAATACATCTTTAGCAGCCCAACCTTCAGCTATGTGCACACACACTAGCTCCATACTGCACACTAGTTAAATACAAGTCTCAAGAGCTTCTACATGTGCATTTCGAGTAGTGCTGAAGTGTGTACAATTCGAGCAATTGATATAGCTGCACAAGGGCACCAATCGAATGGTAAAGCTTGCTAAGAGAGTACCTGCCGAGTAGTACTAAAGCTGAAGCTGAAGTTCTGAAGCCCATTCTCTTAACCTGTCGAGATTGCTTCAGCCACCTGTCAAAGTGTTCTAGCCAATTGCTCGAGTAGTACTCCTACATCCCTCCAACCTATCGAATGCTACAAACTTGAAGTGAGCACCTGTCGAATGGTGCTAATGCTGAAGAAATGCACCTATCTAATGGTTCAATGTTGAAGCTATGTACAATTCGATAGGTGGTGAAGCTGAGCTGTGTACTTATCAAACAGTTCTTATTGTTGAAGTGAACATGTTGAATGCTAGGCTGCTGAAGCTGAGTACTAGTCGAGCAGTGCTGAAGCTCAAAGATCAACCTATCGAGCAGTGATGAAATAGGAGCTGAACCTGTTGAGTTCCCCAACAAAAGTCTTCAGAACCTATCGAATGGTTCTAGCATCCTATCAAAGCTCTTCAATTCATCAACTACTTGAGCATTTCAGCCTCCATTCCAGCCTGTCGAGTTCATCCCTTCAACCAGTTGAATGGTGCTGAAGCTTCTATCTTAAACATGCTAATGAGCCTATCGTGTACAGCTCTCCATCCTCTCAAGATGCTTTCACAAATCAATCCAATCTGCTCCAACTCGGGTTCCAGTATTCATCAACAGATGTGGGGGTTAGTTTGGGAATTTCAGCAGCTGTCATGTGCATCTAAAGGACTACTTTGGGAATTTCAACAAGGCACATGGGATAGCAGTCCACATGCAAATTATTTCACAACTAAATGGAATATTCCTGGGCTGAAATCAAGCAATTGTAGTTGAGCACAACTGTAAATATTCTTCTTTAACCTAATTGGCTCAAACACTAATCACAAGGATTAGAATAAGCTAAAATAAAACCTTTTTCTCTGATTGGCCAGAATAGAGATCACTTCGATAAATGCATATGCATAAATACCCATCTGAGTTTTGTAATTCGGCACCAAGGAAGCTAGGAAATTCTCAGCCTCCCTTAGCTCAAATTAGGTTTACTTTTAGGTGTTCATTTCCTTCTTTCTCCCGCTCTTTTCTCTCCCTAATCTAGCTTGTTGGATTAGTTCTTGGTAGCAGCTGAGATTATTTTAATTTGTAAATGTGTGTTGTAATTACATTATGAGGAGCTCAGAATTTCAGAGACTACTACTTCGAGGGCAATCATTGTAAGTTTTGTTAATTCAATGAGAAGCTATTGTGAATGTTTAGTTAGATCTGTAAATTTTCTATTCAAATGCTTTAGATGTTTAAAGATTTGATGCCCCTATGGATGCCTATGCTTGTAGCTTTGCATCCGAAGTGGCAGCAACACTGCTCTTGTTCTTATTTTAACCTTTTGGCTGGCACACATCTGTGGGATATGTTGTGATCATTTGAATGGACAACATATAACCCTAGGACTGGTTCAGATCTGAAGGTCAGGTTAGATTCTTTCTCCAAGCACTTGTGCTTGTAGCCAAGTGATGGATTTCTGCAGATCTAATCCCTGCTCTATTGCAACAACCCTCTTTTCAGCATTTTGATCTAGAGTCTAGCAGAGATTGCAGACTTGAGAGCTAGGCCATTGCAGCTATTTGAAGCAAGGACCAGCTGACTTTAATGCCTCAGTTTAGCTGTGATTTTCTTGTAATATTCACTAGAATTTTATAGATCTGCTGCTCTTATGGATACTTGTGCTTGTACCCTGGCATCCATAGTGCCTGCAATAGTTTTCTTGTTTCAACTCTAGGCCTGTGATTAGATGAGATCCCTAGGATAATCTATGACTATTTAAGTGGACGGATTATACCCCTAAGATCAATTGAAGTCTGTGGTTTAGAATTGAATTTTTCTCCCTTGCACTTGTGCTTGTAGCCAAGTGAAGGCCAGTTGCAGATCCATTGTTCTAAATCTTATTTACAATAAAAATAATCCACAGTTGTCTTCTTCTCACCATTTTATATTTTCTTTGGTCAACCCACCGTCATTTTACTTTTGTTTATGGTTTCGATCTTGATTTAGTTGTGACACCTGAAAAACCACCTCTCTTTTCTCTGTTTTCATAGAATAGGTTTAGAGATTGCCAGATCTGTAGTAGATTTTGAGATCTACTAGATTTTTAGATCATTACTCCCTTTGGGACAAATTCTTACTTACTTTTAAAACTTGCTACAATAGCCATAATTCTTACAGGCTATGCTTTGTGCTAAAGACCATTCCATTTCCTTTAGTTTATGTTGCATTTAACTATCCATTTTGTAATAAAATTTTGTCAGCATAAAGTAATCAACAAGTTTTTGGCGCCGCTGTTGAGGAGTTTTGATCTAGGTAGTAGATCTGGGCTTTTCTTTCTGTAGATCTGAGTTTTTCTTTTTGTAGAGGAATCCTGGGTAATGCACTTCGACGGGGCAGCAAACGTCGAAGGTCAAGGAATTGGCGCTATTCTGATCTCGCCAAAAGGATCTCACATACCAGTTTCCATCAAACTCAATTTTCCCTGCACTAACAACATGGACAAATATGAGGTGACTCACAATTGATCATATGCCAGACAAATGTAGATTGGAAGACGAAGAACGAGAAGTTGATCCCATACCATGAGCATCTCGAAGATCTGATAGCATGTTTCAATGATGTTACTTTCTCCTATGTACCACGAGCAAGAAATCACTTTGTCGATGCACTAGCAACATTGGTGTCATTGATCGAAATACCTTATGGTATCGAAATGAAGCCAATCATGATTGAGCATAGGAATGAACTTGTCTTCTCTCCAGATTGAGGAACTCAAAATGATAAATGATGAGCCACCATTGTTCTCAGATATCAAGAATTTTCTCAGAACTCGTACTTTCCTTGAGGGGACGACTGTTAATCACTAATTTACACCATTTTTATACCCTTTAAACTTGGCTTTTGTTAGGACTTTGAGTATTTAATAATTGCTTTTAATGTTGTTTTACAGTTAGGAAGAAGTTGTATCCTAAATGTAGTTTTTCAGTTAAAAGTGCCCACTAAGAGGAGTTTGAAATCAATCAAGAGTTGAGAGAGAGAAGTGGGATTATGGCCTGTTGTTGAGCAGCAAAACAGCAGCTCATAGAGAAGTTTGGCAGCAGCATCTACATCTAGGTGCACATTAGTTGCACATCTACAGCAATCTCCTCAAAAGAATGAAGCCTACATTTAATTCTGTCAACCTTCAGTAGCTGCATCCATGCAATTTGCACACTCTTGGAGTAGCAACACTTCTTGAAGTGGATTGTTGAACCGACTCTTACACTTATTGACAACAGCCCCAACATTTCCAAATGGCAACAGCTGCACCCATGCAAGTATGCATTGACCCGAAGTGAGCCAGCAATGAGAAGCTGCGCAGAAGTTCCACACATGCATGCAATTGTACCTATTGAGCTTCAATGGACCAGGAATTGAACCTTTCAAAGGAATCCTTTATAGCTGCAGTTAACTTCTCAAGTTACCTTGCACTCCAACATGCTGGAGCAGCCAGCTAACTTGCCAAGAGGATCCTCACTACATTCAGCACACAACAACAACATCAACAATCCTATCACTTTGCACCTATCGAATGCATTGTGGCACCTTCAGCACCTTGAGCTTCAACACCATCAGCATACCTCTCGAAGTGTAGCTCTCGAAGTGCACCTCCCCCATCTTCAGCAAACCCATCGAATGAAGATCAGCATCTTCCATCCTCTCTAGCAATGTTGAAATAAAAAGAACAAACCTGTCGACTTGTGAAGCACCTACCTTCAAAACCTATCAACATCTATCCTCCCTATCCATCCAACCTGTCGACCGCATGCTTCAGCACTGCCAAACCTCTTGAGCACTCCAAGAAATTGTTGAAAACTCTATAGCATCTTGTCGACAACTTCATTAGAGTAGACACCTACCTGTCAAGCAGTCCAAAGCAATTCAGCCACATCCTCTCGAATTGCAATCTTGAGCTTCAGCCAACCTCACGAATAAATGGAGGCTGACCACCAACCTGGCGATAGCTATCCCCTTGAACCTCTCAAAATACACTTAAATCCTTCATCATGTCGACTTTTACAGCTCTAACAAGCCAACCTGTCAAGTGGTCACTTCATCTTATCGAATGCAGCCAGCAACCTCTCGTCACCTTACCTAGAGCTGTTGTCCTCTGAGTTTTCCACCCCAACCTCTCGAGTTTCCAAGCCTTCCACTTCAGCCATCCTATCGATTAGTCCCAGCTACATCCTTCACACCTCTCGAAACGTTACCTGAAGCTGCTGCACCTCTCGACACCTTAAGTAGGAACGGAGGGGCACAAATAGGATTCAAGGCCCATGTGGGTAAGAGGAAGCCATTTTTTTTTCTTTTACTTTACTTTTGTTTTGGCCATTAGCAGAGACTGCGTTAAGCGGGTTGATTGGATGACTAACACCTTCCCGATCAATAATCGAAGCTCCTACCCAAGAGCCTTTAGTGTGGACTGGATGCAGAGTCATATTTGTGGCACTTCGGTAGTTATAAAAATGATATAGGTTTCTCGGGACACCAAAAGCTCCGAGTGGCGACTCTATATTTTTGTTAGCGAGCACATCATTGCGACGGGGTCGTCACAAATCCCACGGTTGCACAGATGGCGACTCTGCTAGGGATAGCTTTTAGAGCTTCTCCTTGAAATTTGGCCACTTCTTTTTATTTTACTAACTATTTTTACTATTTTTTTTACTATTTTTGTTATTTTCTCATCCATCTACATGCCTTAGCCGATCGGTGGGCTTACTTGCGCATTGTCTTTATTTTTCCTTACATTTCTATCATTTTAGGTGCCTTAGCCGATTGGCGGGCCTACTTGAGCATTGTCTTTTAAATTACTTTAATTTTCTATCATTTAAAGTGCCTTAGCCGATTGGCGGGCCTACTTGTTCAAACATATTCCGCCAATGGATGTCGGCCCGTAGTGGCTGTACGAGGTCATCACCCCTGATTTTTGAACTAAAGAAAACTTCCATAAAAAATAAAAGTCTTTGAAAAAAATTAAAATTGAGCCAAGAATAGGGAGCTTAATTAACTTGTTTTTACGGGATAGATTTTAAAAGATTTGGGTTATTAGGCAAACATACAACCACCCGGGTCTTAGTATGGCGGTAGCCCCTAGTGATGATGATCCAGAATAGTCTCAGCCCACCTAGTATCGGAGAAGGCACTTGTGCCAAAGGTATATCAGGTGGGTTCCCATTCCTAGAAGCTTGAAACCCATTGGGGAGCGCACTAGCGAGTTATATCGGACTCACATCCTTTAGGTGCGGTAAGGAGAGGATCGATCATATAAAATCAGTCAGTTCCTGGAAGCCCAGCTTCCACAAGAAACTAGTTTGGAGACCAACCTCGGACTGAAGTTGCTGCTGTCCAAGCAAGCTGGAGAGCTAAATTGCTCTAGCACTACTATTAGTTACGCCAATCCAAATTGTCCCAACAGTACACTGGCGCAACTATTAGTTGCGCCAGCTTTAAATCTGGCACTTTTGGCCTGGTGCATGTATTAGTTGCGCCAGTGCAATTCTAAGCAGCCTAGTTCAGATCTGTGGCCTTTTTCCACATCTCGAGTCCCCTGATTAGTGTGTTTAGTACTTCTGATTAGGCCCTGCCATCTCTGACACCCAATACGCCCTTGTCGATCACAAGAAGGTAACTTCTTTTTGACTCATTTAAGGGGATCAAGTTGTTTGCCTCGATTTTTATGCCTTCAATAGATTAAAGGTCTTCCTTTGATTCTTTCGAAGTGCTTTGAAATTATCTCCGCGGGCCTTAAATTAGGGTACAAAGGCCACCCGAGAAGGGAATTCTAAGGCCTCGAAACCTTTGTTTTCAAAAAAAATGTTTTCTTCAAAAAAATTAATTAATTAAAAATAAAAAAAACCTAAAAATAGAATCTTTGTGGTGCCGGCACAACGACATCATCTTGCCCTTCATCATCTCGTAGGGGGACTTGGAGGAGGATTTTTGGGCCTTATCTAAGGCACCCTTACCCGACCCATTCGCGTACAATGTCGTGGGTAGTGGACCCGGCTTATGCCGAACCCGACTCATCCCCACCACATTCTCCCACCCATTCCCATGCAGTGGAAGTCTTTTCCACCATCCCCCTCACCCAATCGCCCTTTACCATTACCGGCCCATTTGGTGCCCCCATTTTCCCAACCGCTACCACCCAAAATGTCCAAAGTCCAACCCCTAACTCCACATCTTTTGCCCAAACCATGCCCATACCAAATCCAACACATTTTCAATCCACTTTCATACCAAACCCTATACATTCTCCATCCACATCCATGCCCCATTTCCCATCTTCCCCCTATAGGCCCGATCCACCCACATTAATATATACCACTCCCGCCTTATCAAACCCCCCACAAATCCCCCCATCTATCTGGGTCATGCCCAATTTTACCGGGGCCATGCCCGATTTTTCTCACTCTCCACACCATACCCCCCATCATCCCAAAACATACCCAATACATCCCCTCATCCCTCCAATCCACCCCATAGTCCATCACTAACCCGGGTCATGCCCAATTTTACTGGGGCCATGGCCAATTTATCCTCCATATCCATCCCATCTATACCCCATCACCCCTTAAATCCACCATCTCCATCTGACCCTCCTCCCATGACCATGATGGAGATGTTCCAAGCCTACTCCATGTGGAAGGCTTCCCAAAATGCCTCCTCTCTTCCACACCCCATATCTATGAACCCATCCCATACCCTAACCAATCTCCATGCCTCGTTCTCCCATGACCCCTATTAACCCCCCATAATCCACACCATCGAAACCCCCATTACCCCATACCCCAAGGCCCCATGGCCCAAACCTCCATTCCCCACATGGCTCAAGGCCCCATGGCCCAAACCCACTAGGGGCCCATGGCCCAGACCCATCAAGGGACCATGGTCCAGACCCACCAGGGGCCCATGGCCCAGACCCACTAAGGCCCAATGAGCCAGATTCACTAGGGCCCATGGCCCAGACCCACCAAGGGCTCATGGCCCAATCCCATCAAGGGCCCACGACCTAAACCCACCAATGGCCCATGGTCCAAACCCTTCAAAGCCCAATCGGAAATACCCATCAACGCCTAATGGGCCAAGACCCTTCGAATCCCTGGTCCTTTACCCAAACCCAACAAGGCCCAAATCTTGAGGCCCCACATCCATACCTTCCACAATACCCCCAACATTCCACCCACCCCCAACCTCCACACCCTGGTCAAAGCCATGCCATACCCCAAACCCAATTTTTTCATGGCCCCATACCCATAGACTGACTTCAAACCTTCCCTCCTGCCCAATGGCCTCACCAAGCCCCACCCCAAAATCGAACTTCCACTCATCCCATCATCCAAAAAACTGTCCCTCACCCTAATGCGCTCATCCAACCCCCACTCATGTCATTCCCATTCAGCCCATGCAACACCAATAAGAGAATCCCGCCTTCAATGCACACTATGCTGACCAGAAGAGGATGAGATTAAGAACAATAGAGCCTATGGTGGGGCATTGACCAGCCTTAACCCCCCTCCTATCATTCCCCACCACCTGGTAGCACAAAGCGAGATCTAACCAGCTATCGAGAAAGTGACCCTTGTATCCAAAGAGTTAGAGCAGCTGAAAGAACTGTTGGACAAGATACATAAGCAACTGATGAAAATGGGTGGTGCTGAGATCTATGCCATGGACTTCACTGATCTATGTCTATTTGCTGAGGTGCCCTTACCCCCTAAATTATAAATATCAGCCTTTGACAAATGCAATAGCACCGGTAATCCAATAGCACACCTGAAGTCCTACTGTTGGGACATGTGCCAACATGGAGGGGACAAAAGACTACTGATAAAAGTCTTTCAGAAGAGCTTGACCGGTCCGGCTTTGAGATGGTTCACATCTTTAGAATCATCTATGATGAAGACATGGAAGGACCTGACGCACCTGTTCCAAGAATAATATGTCTACAATATAGACATTGATACGCATAAGTCGGACTTAGCCCGTTTGAGGCAGAACCCGAACGAGACCTTCAATGACTATTTGGGATGGTGGAGAGCACTAGCAGCTCAGGTCAGAAATAGGATACCTGATGACGAGCAGGTCAAAATGATTTCAAAGAATACTCTGTCAATAATCTTAGACTTTTTAGTGTACCAGCAGCAGTCCAGCTTTGCTGATCAGGTGAGAAATGCTAATCGATGCGAGGACGCTATCAGGGAAGGTCGCTTGAATAAAAGTGTATCGAGTGGAACTAGTGAGGTTAGGAGATTTTCAGAACAAAGGAATGATAAGAGAACCATGGCTGACGTCTAGAACGTCGCCAATACTAGCCCCAATAATAACGTAACCCTGTTCTAATTCCAAGCTGCACAAGCAGCACCTGTCAGAACGGAGCAGATACAGAGAGCGAGGAATGGGCAAGAAATGCAAATGACTCCGGAATAGAGGAGAGCCCGCTATGACCGAGTGTTTACACCTCTGGGGCAATCTTTAAGTGTACTTTTACCCTTGTTAGTAGAAAAGATATTAGTCACTATTCGTCAACCGCAACCTCCTCCTCACTCGATCCCAAAGAACTATGACCCAAATACCCATTGTAATTTTCATCAGGGTCCGGGTCACCCGACTGATCGCTGCTTCCCATCAAGTTTTGTTGCCCCCACATCCTACTAGAGGAGCAAGTCCCAAACCCACCTTCGAGATGGTAGAGGAAAATGAGGAGGATTTTGAGTTTGACCCGTCCGATTACATCGGTGATCGAGAGAGCTATATAGCACCATTGCTGAGAAATATTGAAGAAAGGAATATCAGGGAGATTGAACCCCCAAATTTGTTAGATTATTTCCCCAACCCGACTCCACAAATTAAACCCTTGGATCTCAGGGCATATTTTCCATCACCCACACCCATCAATTATGTGCACATAAATATATATCAACCATACACCACCACCCCCATCAATTACCCAATGAACCAACAGGCCCCCAATCCTCCCCTGCCAATAAACTACCAATGGCCTGCACCCACCCCATTACCCCCAGTTCAACCACCCGTAAACTCCACCACCCTCGTCAGGTACCTAATGACCCATCAAACCCCCGATCCCCCACCAGCACCTATCAGAAACCAATGGCCTACTTTTATCCCTTTTCCTCCAGTACCACAACTCTTAAGCTTCATCACCCCCATTTGGCCCCATTTGGCCACTCAACCAGCTATCACAGAGGTAAATCAAGTCTTACCCACACCTCCTGAGCCGCAGTGCAAGTGTCGCTGGTACCGACAGCTATACTATTTCAGATATCGGGATCGACCTATGATCCTCACCAGGTCCCACTGAGTTATGAACAAACAGATGTCAACATTGGCAGCCACAGAGAAGGGGCAGTGGACTTTATCACATGATCTGGGAGGATATCGAAGCAGCCAGAAGCACCAGCAGTGGTACAAGCCCAACTAGAGGGGAAGAAAGATAACACAGTGAACCCATTCGAGAAAATATGTCAAGAGCATATACTAGAGACTCAGCTGAGAAGAATGCTTGCCCATATAACTATGTGGGATCTGTTGATGACATCCCCACTCCATTTTCAAGCATTAATGGGGGTGTTAAAAAATGCACATGTGCCACTTCAAGTTAGCCCAGAATAAGTCGGGCAGATAATTAGCCAAGTGATGGCTCCGAATGCCATTTCATTTTCTGATGTTGACTTACCAGAGGAAGGAGATAGCCACTCAAAATCTTTAAATAAAACCATTGAGTCTAGAAATATGGTAATCCCTTTGATTATAATCGATAATGGGTCTGCATTGAATATATGCCCATCAAGAACCACCACAAAGATCGGAGTAGATCCATGCATGTTGAGGGCCATGAGAACCAGTACTAGAGGTTTTGACAATACCAGGAGAGAAATAATGGGAGAAGTTGATCTTGAGCTGTTAATCAAGCCAATGACCTTTCCATATTATTTCAGGTAATGGATATTAAATCCTTGTTTAATCTGTTGTTGGGGCGCCTGGGGTTGCACGAAGTCGGAGCCCTACCTTCCAAATTGCACAAGAAACTCAAATTTCCATCTGGGCATAAGATCATCACGATCATTGGTGAGGGGCATAGTGAGAAAGAGAAGGCCACCAACAGTGTGGAGAAACGCAATATGCTAGATATACCGCACACCGCTGAGGATGTCAACCTCCATAGTTTCGAGTATGAAGTATTGGCAATACTCTTGGAGCCCATTGAGGGCATCATTCTTAAAACTGGAGGAGTAATGGTAGCAGCGGTGGCTATGCACCAAAAGTGGGGCTATCAGAAAGGAAGGGGTCCGGGGCCTAGATTACAAGAAAGGAAGGAGCCCGTCATAGCTAAGGGCGGTCATAAAGTTAGGTTTGGACTAGGTTACAAGCCCACGGAACAAGAGGTAAGAGAGGCTAAGGAGAAAGCCCGTGCCACGACAGCTGTAAAAGCCAGGGGGATCCACAGAGAAGAAAAACCTCGTCCTAGGCCCCACATCAGGAATTCGTTCATAAGTGTCGGGGTCATGAGGATTGATCGGAATGGGGAAACCCGATTAACCCCGCACCAGCCGACAGCATCAGTTCACCCCACCAATCCTTATATCACCCTCCCCAGCCGGAGATAGATTTGGCCGCTTTATCCCACTTTGAGGAACGACGGCCAGTACCTGAACAAACTCCCCTTATGGTAAATCACCACAAAATGGTGCTAACATTTGAGGACGTCATCTCAGATGAAATGGGGATCAACATGATGGATGTTGACTCCAATAAGCCATATCAGTCAACCCCCTCCATCCAATCAGGTAAAGGAGCGACCCCTCAGGTATCCAACTGGGCATCTTTGCCTCAAGCCCTGGAAGAGGCCAAAAACTTATTGGTTCTTATTTCACAACTCTTCCTGCTATTTTATTAAGAGCAGTGGAGAGAATAAATCAAGAATGGGGAATTGGAGAAGGGTCAGCACAACAAGTCTGAAATAAACATAGTCTTGCAAGATACAGGGGTCCATTGTAGCAAGTTTTGATAAGTAAGAGTTTGTCCCACAGAGAAATTAATCTACAACCCAAAATGGGCTATAATAGTAGGCCTTCAGATCTGTCTACAGATCTGACAATCCTAAAGAAAGGGATTTGGGTGTCACGACTACACTAAATTAATCCTAAAAAAGAGAAATAAAATGTAGCCCTATCCCGAAGAAAGGGTTAAGAAGAAGATGGTGGTAGTGTGTGCTAAAATAAGATACAAAAATTATGAGAAGTAAGTAGGTTAAGCTAGAGTTAATGATGCAGTAATGTAACTCAGTTTTAGTCTGTCTCTGCAGTGCTCCTTGCTAAGACGTTATTAAAAGCCTCATCAAGGTATAAGCTCCCCGTTTAACCCATGCCATTTGGGGCGCTCTTAGGGCTATACTTTGTCCACTCTAATGGTCACAGGGTATCCGGTAAAGTCTGTCAAATCCCATTAGTTAAACAAGAAATTCGCTAGTCTAATCCAGAAGAGTGGATCGATCATCTCCACAGCCACTGGACCAGCTCTAGCGCTGAATTCTATTATAGCTCTATGTAATGCCAGTGCTACAAGCTCCCCAGATCTGCGCACAGACCTGGCTGAAATCCATAGGTATTCCAACCCATAAGATCCTAAGTGCTTTGCTAAGGCTAACTGATCACTAGTGCCCATAAAAAGGACCATGTAATAGGTTGAATAAGGCTTCAGATTCAGCTTGTCATTGCTACAAATGGCCTGCAATGACTCAGCCTCAAGCTATAATTACTAGAGGGAGATCAGATCTAACATCTGATGTCGATTAGGTAGAACAGAGGGGAGCCAGTTACTCTACAAACCTCCTCACAAGGCTCTAGAAGCTCATGTGCAGGGGAGAGGAATCCATCTCAAACATGTGAATGGACTCAACCTTAGGGCTATACTTTGTCCACTTGAATGGTCACAGGGTATCCCATTGGTTTGTGCATCCCACAGAGGCCTGAGAAAGAACATGAAAACTACTGCAACCACCATGGTCCACAGGCCTCCGAGCTCCCTGGATCTCACTATAGATCCAGCATTGTTGTCTATGTGTCTATCAAACCAAGAGAAATCATATGGTAAACAATAGATCCACTAGAAACTGAATGGGCTAGTCCAAAATACATGGATCCTATAGACATCTAAAGAAATAATAAGATCTATAAACTTGATTAAGCATTAAAATAGTAGTTCATTAAAAACAAATAAAACTTATAATGAACTGTGTCCTGGCTGCAGCCTATACACAACTGCTCATCTACAATCCCAATGTATACAAAAATATATTACAAGACTGAAACAAAACTAAACTTAGCTGCTTATAGGGGTATTAGCCAACAAGTGCTGAACTAAGATAGAAGAGAAATAGGAAAAAGAGGTGATCAAACCGTAACCCTAGCCTGCTAGAGCTCTCAGGCAACAGAGGATGAAGTAAAGATGAAAATAATAAACTCTAAGTACAACTTATATACTCTGTCAAAACGGCCTTAGGTTTAAAGAGATTAACCCTAATTTTTCTAGCAGACGTGACACTGTTACAACCCTTGAATGCCTCAAGATGTGTGCTTTAAAATCTATGCCTCGAGAAGTGTGCCCTAGCCTTAGAAATTTCCCAAAAGGTCCCTGAGTTAAAATTGAGAAGTGGAGAGCCCGTGCTTTGTGGGGCTGGCAGCTATTTTAGTTTACTCACACAGTTGTTTAGCTTTTGCAGAGTTGCCTTTGGCTAATGGGAAGGGTTCATTCATGCAGTAAACCTTTAGTGAATCGCGCAGTTGCTTCACGTCACAGTGCTGATGATCTAGAGAGCCAGGGTGTTTCACGTAGTAAAGCTTTAGGAGCTCTCTCTCGCTAAGTACTCGTGTAGGTGAGCTCCTGTGCTTGCATAGTAACTTGTAAGGCTCTAAAGTGCGTGAGATCTGCGTGAGAGGAATTCTGGGTCTCTCTCTCTTTCAGGGCCACGCAAGAACTCCGCGAGGTGACTTTTTGTACTCTATGCATATGGGCTCGCTGTGTTCCTCTCACGGCTGCTTTGAGGCTTGATCTCCGTGAGAGCTTCGCGACCACTGATTTTGAAGGTTTTACACTGCAATATCTCCATGATGTCTTTATAGCTCTCCTCTTAACTGTGCGGCCTATCTGTGCCAGAGCTTCTTCCACTGCATCTTTAGCTTCGCGAGGAGGCTCCTCAACTCTGCGAGGTCTGTTTCTTGATACTCTACTGCACTACATTTGCTACTATTGCAGCTTCCTTCCTTGTCAACTAACTTTAGTCATTTGCTAGACTTCAGGTCAATAATGATCAGTAACAGTGAGTCACCATGGTGAGCATTACTAAGGTGTTCCATTAGGCTTTATCTCAGCTATCATCTTTGAGTGCACTCTCTCTCTCTTTTGGGCCAAAAAGCAAGGAGTTTGTATTAAGCTGCACATTTTATTACTAACTGCAAAACATAATTAATAAATGATTATTAGTGGGCTTCAAGGTCCATCAAAGGCTAGGTTAAGAGGTAAAAAGTGGTACCTTTCAGTGCATAACACACTCCCAAACCTAATCTTTACTAGTCCCTAAGCAAAGGATAAATTAAGACAACTACTCTAAGATTTGAAATGCCACATTCATAAGGAGCACAGATATATTTAGCATATGTACCAAGCCTTTTAAACCCCTACATGATCCCTAGTGGAGGAGTGAAGTCTCTTGAGGGTTTTCTGTGAGGATACCCACAAACTTCTCAATGAAGCACTTAACAAAGGTGGAACATTATCAAGTCAGCTGTCAAGAATCGGAGCATCAGTTCACCTTTGATTCAATAAAAATGTGAAGAATTTGGACATGAAAAGTACAAACATCTAATCATAACAAACTCTACCTGAGTGCACAACATTTCCAATTAGCTCATAACAAAGGGGACAACACATGTATATCAGCATTGCGCTCATCATTAATTCAAAAATTAGGTTATAAGCCATGCCTAATATATTTAACTTCAGACCCAATGCTCACCAGGGCATACTCTCACAAGGGACCTTGAGGGTTTCATTGTCTCTCAAGCTTAAGAGCAGTTACAGCCCCCAAATGGGTCTGTAAGTATGAGCATAGGCAAAGAAACTAAGTCCTGACATCATTGGCAGGTCCTCGCCATAGATTGGACAACTCCTTGTCTATACATGACAACTCATTTAACTTTGGATCACAAGGTCTTTAGCTAGGTTATGATATGGCTTATGAAGTGGGTTATAAAGAATGTAAGGTTGAAAAGGGATTCAAAGTTGAGAAATCAGAAAGTGAAGGAGGTGATTCATGACTTCACCCATTTTTAGCTCAGTACCTTTTCATTTTCTTTCAAATTTTTCAGACTTGAAGTGGCCAGCTTCTCCACTTCATTATGATTTTTCCAATGAACTGTTCCACTTGACTCCTCTCTCACTCCTCTTTATTATTGTTTTTCTTTCTTTTCTTGCATTTTTTTTTCTGTTTTTATTTTATTTTTGTGTTTGTGACTTGCCACCTCTTTCCTCAGCTGCTATACTGCTCAACTTTAGGTATCTCTTCTCCATTCACCCAATGTTGACCCTATCTTATCCATCTTCAGCTCCTTCTCCATTACCTTCTGAATTCTCAGAGTGAGGGTAGGTTTGAGTCAGGTTTATAGGTTCAAGTGTAAGTACTCAGGTGTATTTTGAAGAAAATTGGAAAGTAAAGCTCAACAGGTGTGTGCACAAGGGCAGTTGATTATGATTTGGTCTGTTTAAGCTTGAACTGTCCAAGAGAAGGCCTTGATCCTTTCCTAGGTTTTATGAGTGTTGTCAGTTATTTCAACTTAAAGGTGCCTAACTTCTAGTGAGGGCATTGCCTCAGCCAGTCCTTACAGCTAGAAGAATTGCCTCAATCACTCCTCAAAGGAAGGAATTTTATTATTTTATTATTATTTTTTTTTTTTGTAGGCCCAACTCTCATTGGTTATGATCTTTCATTGAACTTTTAAGAATGTCCTTACATTTTTCTCTCTTTAATGATTCACTCAGTACTAATACAGGTGCCTACTTTACGTTTTGCCTAAAGGTCTGTAAAATTTTAAATTTCTCATTTATCTAATGATCCTTAGGTGAATATGATTCTATTTCTGTTTTACTCACTTGAATCTGCTATACTTAGGTTAACTATTTCAATGGTAGAACCTGCCACACCCCCAAACCTATGAGGAGTAGTGTCCTCACTGATTCAAAGAACAATGGGTGTGCAGTAGTGAACAAATAGAGATACATAAAACACTACACTAAAGTAGGGAAAATCAAGAAATGAATACACAACACATTAACAAATACACAAACAGACAAACAAAAATGAAACAGAGTAATAGGTTCACAGAAGAAACAAAAAGAAAGTTCATTATATTAGAAAATGTATTTACAACACAATACTCCTAATTCAAAACATGTGCTACTAAACTAACCATCTAAGGGTGGTCAGCTTGTTCATTCTTAATTTTAACCCCTTTTCCTTTGTCTTTCTTCTGTTGTACAGTTGGTGGGGGGGTACTCTCCCAGTTGCGATAGCTAGTTGCCTTTCAAGGATTTCAGCCTTTTGTTCAGCCAATTCAGCTCGGGCAATAAGGGTTACCCTGATCTCCTTGGAAGCACTCAACATTTTCTCTAATGCTTCAACTCTCAACCTTTCTGTTACAGCAGCCATTTTTTCTTGTTCAACATTGAGCTTCTCTTTGGCAGCCAAACTGTCACTGGTTTTGTATAGACGCAACATTTATTTCTAGCCCTTCCCTATGTCCCTGAGCAGCCGTTTGGTATCCCATTTCAGGTGCTGAATCTGTGTTTCATAGGATGTTCTAAGAGTAGTCATTCCTTTAAGAATATCCCTTTTGATGTAAGGATGGGACTGCATTGCAAGAAGAAGGGTGGAGTATGGAGGAATGGGAAAAAAAGAGGTAAGAATTAAGGGGAGGTCCTCACTTGAAGACGGGCCAGCTAAGAATGAAAGGTCGGTGAGCTTGGGAATGGTGTGTGGAGGCTCAGGGTGGGGCTTTAGATCAGAGTTTGTTTGGATTGACTTGGAGGAGATGGGTATTAGGTCATCCACATCTGTCATAACATCAAAGGTAGCTACAGCAGGTGGGCTATCTGGAATAGGTTCATCCTCAGTTTGGGTAATGGCATCAGTGAATGTGGAAAGGGATGGAGTAGGTAAAGGTTGGGAGGAAGGGATAGTTGGGGAATGTGATGGTTGGGGTAAAGTGTGTAAGGTGGATTGGATGGCATGTAGGCTAGTTTCTATGTAGGTCTGATTTTGGAGGGTGGAGGTTATGGAATTAATATATATTTCCATGGATGATTGGGTTTGGGTATTAGACAACAGTTGTGATTGGAGGGACAATAGGAGTTGTAGGATTTGGGGTAAAAGATCTGGTATGCTATTGGGTTTGGGTTGGATGGGGTGAAACTGGCTGGAAGGTAGATGTGGGCCTATGAGTGAAGGTAGTGGCCTGTGGTGGTGTAAAGTGTGGTGGGGTAAAGTGTGGTGGGGGAGGTGAGTGAGGGAGAGGTGTATACTCAAGGTTGATGTCTCCTAGGATAGTAGACATCTTAGTGGAAAATTCCTCTCTTGAAAATGGCTAACTATCGTGGGATAAGGGAATGGATTGGTCTACAGGCTCACTAGGGATATGTACAAAGGGTTGAGAAGTCTCACTGGGTTGCTGGGGGGTGTCAAAGGTATGGAGTTGTGGTGCATAGGTTGTGGGTATTAGGTTTGGAATGACGGTGGTATCAGGGATTGGAATGGTTTGAGAGATGTAGGTGGCATGGGGTGCTATGGGGGCTGTGCCTTTTGTGGGTTTTCTTTTCTTAGTGTAGGCAACTTTTACAGGTGGGCTGGTATGGGCTGGAAAAATAGGTAAGGATGTGGAAATGGGTAAGGTGGCCATGGTGGATGTGGGCTGGAGGTGCTCAGGTAAGTATATTGGGCTTGTGTGGGGCTGTGAGGGCTGGGATGAGGATGGAGGTAGTGTTAATGGAGTTGGGTATGGAATAGAGGTAGAGGGAATGGATTGGGAGGTAATGATTGTGCGAGCAGGCACACGTGGGGTGGAGGATGCAGCAGCAACAACAACCCCCGCAATAGCAACAACAGCCACTTCCTGAATGGTGGGGGCTGCTTCTCTCAATAATTCCTTCCTCTTCTTCATCATTGTGCCACTGATACCCCATTATTTCTTTCCACTATTTTTGGGGTTCAGGGCCACTGTCTCCTCCTCTCTTTTGAAGGGGTATTTCCCATCTTTTAGCAGTATAGTAATCAGCCTGCAGTAGGGAAGGGCATGCGATTTCTTATTAACCTTCACTTTCTCATAGAAGTCCTTAATCCCTTCAAAAACTAACTTAGCTACATCCAAGTAGTGGTTTCTGTGAAATGAGAGAAGGGCATCAGCTATGGGGTACCTCCTCTCTTGCTCATGACCCGAGTAAAACACATTTTTCCTGAGCACCCCAGCCATGAATCTGAGGTTGGGGTGCAGATCTCTCTTCCTGATTGAGTCCCCTGAAGCCATGATTCCTCTAATTAGTTCTATGGTTGTCTCTGTAATGGTGGCAGTCAGGGAGGTCCCAAGACAAACTTAGGGTCATACCCAGCTAGTATCCCTAGTACCCTTGCAATGTCAGACTGGTTAAACAACATTTCAAAATTATCAATCAGTACCAGCAGTGTTGGGTTCCCATCATCACCAGTCTTCAACCTTATATTCTAATAAAATAATCTAACTAATCTTGGGAACACTAGCTGCATTGAGGGTCTCAACAGTGGTAGCAGAGTTTCCTTACTCAGATATTCAATGGCGACAGAGGTCTCTGGTAGCTCCTCAAAGTAGGCTTTGTCAAAAATAGTTTCAGCCTCCAGCTGGATTTCTTCTACAAAGTCAGAGGGGACCTTGAGGTATTCATTATTTTCTCCCTCCTCAACCTCAGGGGCCACAGTGGTCCCAACCTTGCCCTTTTCTGCTTCTTCTTTGAAAATTTAGGGCCCTCAGCAGGTGGGTGCTCTATGACCCTCCTCTTTGGGACAGATTTCTTCTTTTCCTTTAAGATTGTGGGTTCCACACTAGGAGAGGGCACCTCTGAGGTCTCCAATGTTGAGGCCTATGCAATCCTTGAGGATTTCCTAGTGCCCACAGGGCTGCCACTAGGAGCAGGGTCTAACGTAGCCGCCAATGTATCAGTGAACTTTGAACTTTTGGCCATAGGTGCTCCAAATCTCAAAATAGGGCTCACAGATCTCAGAGAATGTAGATTACTCTAAGTAGGCACCAAAAATATCATAATTCATCTTCTCTCTCTCTAATTTACTAAACCAATCAAAGCATAGAGGGAGAGTTTTAGAGCTTACCCAATGCAAGCTAGGGTTCCACCTAGAAATGTGCACGGTGGCTTAAATCCCCCCAAACCGTGCTCAAAGTAACTAGGAATAGCTGGGGAGCAAAATGGTGGGAGGAAAAAGCTTCAGATGGAGTGGCTCAAGCTGTGGAGAGGAAAACAGTGAAAGAGGGGCTCGCTTTTGGGCGGAGAGAGCTAGGGTAGGAGAGAAAATGAAGTAAATGAGGGGTTTTCGCTGGGTTTATAAAGCAAATCCCATGGTTCGCAAAGTTGGCTTAAGGCTCTCGTGGAGTAGGATTATCGCACAGATGGCTTTTAAGTCTGTGAAAGGTTTTGTCGCACAGCAGAACAAACTGCCTCACAGTGCCTTTCGCGGAGCTAAGGCCTTGGCTGTAGTGCGCGAGACCTTGATATGCTTCAGGAAATTACCTCGTGCAGTACTCGCGTAGAACACCCAGAAGGCATCCTTTTCACACAAATTAAGCTCGCGGAGTAGAAAGCAACTCCATGAGACACTTTCATAGTAAGTGCTTAGCTGTTCTAACGCGTGAGGAAGCCAAAAGATTGCCCGTGCAGCAAATTCAAGCCTTCCAACTCAGCAAGATAGTATTTCTTGCACAACCTTCACTCTTTTAATCTCAGTGCAGCACATTGGTTGGTGCCTCATGCTGTTGTGCACCCAACCACTGTGCATGAGCACCAAGCCTCAGACAGGTGATTCATTTCACTCATGAAAAGCTTATATCCATTTTTAATCAGCTGTTCATCAACATTACAGAATTGTAAAAGTAGTTTTACAGCTTGATTTCATGCAAATCATGATCAGGGTATCTCAGCCATTCATCAACAAACACACAGTCGATTCAGATGATACAAAGGCACATGTTTTCATTCACAAATTATTAAAACACAGACAAAGAAAAACAATCAAACCAACATAACACACAAAACACGAATGACAAAATTCTAAAGAACATAATTCAACACAAAATTTTCATACATATGATACAATTATTACTAATATTTGGCTCACTGGGCACTAACTTCCTCCTAAGTAGAGGATGCATCACCAATCATAGACTGACCTTTCGGGTTTATCGGGGACTGCCTAGGTAATTTTCCTTCCTCCCTCCTGTTCAGAGCATTACAGATCTGACCAAGCTATTCCACAATCTTTTTTATGCTCTGTCCATGAGAATTGACAGTCTGCACCAAGATCCCCAAGTTCTGCATTGAAGCCAGCATCTACTCTTAAATGAAGAGGATCTGGGCTGTTGTGGGGGTATGACCAATTTGTTAGACTGTGGGGCAGGTAACAAGAAATTTTGCCTTGGTGGGTAACCTTTATTAACCTGGTGCTGGGGTCTGTGGGGAGCTACCATTTGCTGTTGTTGGGGTTGAGGGTATCAGTCTTATCTCCACCTCATATTTGGGTTGTTCCTCAAAGAATACCCAGTAGGCTGCTACCCAAAGGTTTGAGCAGCATTGGCATGCTCCAAAACAAAATCCAGAAATTGGTTGATAGATAAACAATAATGAATAGAATGTGTGGGAGATTGGAATAATAGGCATGCTTCCTTCACCTGTGCAACTACAGTAGTTTGAGCAGTATTGGTATGCTCCAAAACAAAATCCGAAAATTGGTTGGCAGATAGACAATCATGAATAGAATGCGTGGGGGATTGGCATAATAGACATGCTTCCTCCACCTGTGCAACAATCCGAGGTTGCATCACATTCATCAATTTATCAAACTTCAAGCTCAGGTCGTCCACCTTCCTCTCCAGATCACCTTGCACATTCACTTCATATATTCCACCTCTAGGGGTGGCCTCTTTCACCATTTTAGCTGGAATTTGACTATCATTGCGTGACAGAGACTTCTGCTGCATAGAATTTTCCCCTATTATGTCAAACAGCTCCCATGCTTCCTCAGGTGTCTTGTGGAGGTAGCTACCACCGCAGGAAGTATCCACCATATCCCTGCTCTTGGCATTAATTTCTTGATAAAATACTTGAACAAGCTGCCACATTGGGATTTGGTGGTGGGGGCATTATTTTAACATCTCCTGGAATCTTTCCCAAGCTTCATTAAAGCTCTCAGTTGAGAATTGAGTGAATGATAGAATATTTGTCCTCATCTGGCTTGTTTTGTTCATGGGAAAAAATTTAGCCAGGAATTTGGTTTGAAGGTCACTCCATGATTGTATGATGTTGGCAGGGAGATTTGATAGACATGTGTTGGCTTTGTCCTTTAATGAGAAAGGAAAAAGCCTCAATTTAGTGGCCTCAGGCCCCAAGCCAGCATTGTTGAAGGTAGTGTAAAGTGCTAAAAATTGGTCAATATGCTTGTAGGGATCTTCTTTACTCAACCCATGAAATGAAGGCAGCATACTGATGGTGGAGGATTTAATTTGATAGTTCCCCTCAGCAGAGGGAAACTAAATGCAGAAGGGAGAGGTGTACTCCCCAGGTGCGTTGTATTTTTTTAATGTCCTCTGCCTCTTAGCCATAGTAGCTGGTTCAGTCTCAATAGCAGGGCTCTATGTGGTGTGTCTAGGTCTAAGGATCCTTTCCAACTCTAGATTTGGGGGTTTCAAGTCAGGGTTTAAGGACCTTCTACCGAGCATACACTCACCAACAGTACTGAAAATGCTTACAGGCACACAAAAAGAATTTTGAACAAAAACGAAAAAAGTAATAACTACACAAATTTATCTAAACAAAATAATAGGAAATTCAACATAAATGGCATGAGATTTAGGGGAAAGAAAGTGCAAACAGAGCTAGCTACACTCCACTTGCAGCTCTAGCTTTTCCCTTCTTCTGTTGTCCATTTCTGTAAAATTTCACAAAGAAGCAATAGTACTTTAATTCTAGATTAAACACAACTACAAAGAATTTATTAGTCTAAGTTATAGTACAACTCAGGTCTACTAAAAAGATCAAGATCCCTAGTAACGACACCAAAAACTTATTGGTTCTTATTTCGTGACTCTTGCTGCTATTTTATTAAGAACAGTGGAGAGAATAAATTAAGAATGGGAAATTGGAGAAGGGTCAGCATAGCAAGTCTGAAATAAACACAGTCCTGCAAGATACAGGGTCCATTGTAGCAAGTTTTGGTAAGTAAGAGTTTGTCTCACAGAGAAAATGATCTAGAACCCAAAATGGGATATAATAGTAGGCCTCCAGATCTGGCTACATATCTGACAATCCTAAAGAAAGGGAGTTGGGTGTCACGACTACACTAAATTAATCCTAAAACAGAGAAATAAAATGTCGACCTATCCTAAAGAAAGGGTTAAGAAGAAGATGGCGGTAGTGCGTGCCAAAATAAAATACAAAAATTATAAGAAGTAAGCAGGTTAAGCTAGAGTAAATGATGCAGTAATGTAACTCAGATTTAGTCTGTCTCTGTAGTGCTCCTTGCTGAAACGCTATTAAAAGCCTCAACAAGGAATAAGCTCCCAGTTTAACCCATGCCATTTGGGGCGCTCTTAGGGCTATACTCTGCCCACTCTAATGGTCACAGGGTATCTGATAGAGTCTGTCAAATCCTATTAGTTAAACCAGAAATTCTCTAGTCTAATCCAGAAGAGTGGATTGATCATCTCCACAGCCACTAGACCAGCCCTAGCCATGAATACTATTGCAGCGCTATGTAATTCCAGTGCTACAAGCTCCCCATATCTGCGCAAAAAATCTGGCTGACATCCATAAGTATTCCAACCCATAAGATCCTAAGTGCTTTACTAAGGCTAACTGCTCACTAGTGCCCACAAAAAGGACCATGCAACAGGTTGAATAAGGCTTCAGATTTAGCTGATCATTACTACAAACGGCTTGCAATGACTCATCCTCAAGCTATAATTACTATAAGGAGATCAAATCTAACATTTGATGTTGATTAGGTAGAACAGAGGGGAGCCAGTTACTGTACAAACCTCCTCACAAGGCTCTAGAAGCTCATGTGAAGGGGAATAGAATCCTTCTCAAACATGTGAATGGACACAACCTTAGGGTTATACTCTATCCACTTGAATGGTCACAGGGTATCCCATTGGTCTGTCCATCCCACAGAGGCTTGAGAAAGCATATGAAAATTACTGCAACAACCATGGTCCACAGGCCTCCGAACTCCCTGGATCTCACTACAGATCCATCATTGTTTTCCATGTATCTATCAAACCAAGGGAAATCAGATGGTAAACACTAGATCTACTAGAAACTAAATGGGCTAGTCCCAAATATGTGGATCCTAGAGACATCTAAAGAAACCATAAGATCTATAAATTTGATTAAGCTTTAAAACAGCAGTTCATTAAAAACAAACAAAACTTACAATGAACTATCTTCTGGCTGCAACCTATACACAACTACTCATCCACAATCCCAATGTATACAAAAATCTATTATAAGACTGAAACAAAACTAAACCTAACTGCTTATAGGGGGATTATCCAGCAAGTGTTGAGCTAAGAGAGAAGAGAAATAGGAAAAAGAGGTGATCAAACCCTAACCCTAGCCTTCTAGAGCTCTCAGTCGACAGAAGAAGGAAAGATAAAAATAATAAACTCTAAGTACAGCTTATATACTCTGTCAAAATGGCCTTGGCTCTAAAGAGATTAACCCTAATTTTTCCAGCAAACGTGGCACTGTTACAACCCTTGAATGCCTTGAGATGTGTGCTTTGAAATTTGTGCCTTGGGAGATGTGCCCTAGCCTTAGGAAATTTCTAAAAGGTCCTTGAGTTAAAACTAAGAAGTGGAGAGCCCGCACTTCGGGGGGCTAGCAACTATTTTAAGTTTACTCGCACAGTTGTTTCGCTTTTGCGGAGTTGCCTTTGGCTGATGGGAAGGGTTCATTCATGCAGTAAAACTTTAGTGAATCACACAGTTTCTTCATGTCACAGTGCTGTCACGGAGATGATCTTGAGAGCCAGGGTGTTTCACACAGTAGAGCTTCAGGAGCTCTCTCTCGCTAAGTACTCGCGCAAGTTGGCTCCTGCGCTCACGTTGTAACTTGTAAGGCTCCAGAGTGCGCAAGATCTATGCGGGAGGAATTCTAGGCATCTCTCTCTTTCAGGGCCAATCGAGAACTCAATGAGGTGACTTTTTGTTCTCTATCCATATGGGCTCGCTATGTTCCTCGCACGGCTGCTTCGAGGCTTGATCTCTGCGAGAGCTTCGTGACCACAAATTCTGAAGGTTTTACACTGCAAGATCTTCGCGATGTCTTTATAGCTCTCCTCTTAACTGCACGGCCAATCTGTACGAGACCCTCTTCCACTGCATCTTTAGCTTCACGAGGAGGCTCCTCCACTCTGCGAGGTCTGTTTCTTGACACTCTGCTGCACTACACTTGCTACTGTTACAGCATCCTTCCTTCTCAGCTGACGTCAGTCATCTGCTAGACTTTAGGTCAATGATGATCAACAATAGTGAGTCACCATGGTGAGCACTACCAAGGTGTTCCATTAGGCTTTGTCTCAGCTGTCATCTTTGAGTGCATTCTCTGTCTTTTGGGCCAAAAAGCAAGGAGTTTATATTAAGCTACACATTTGATTACTAACTGTAAAACATACTTAATAAATGATTATTAGTGGGCTTCAAGGTCCATCAAAGGCTTGGTTAAGAGATGAAAAGTGGTACTTTTCAGTGCATAACAGGGGGTGGCCTAACATTCGGCACTCGTTGTCCAAAAAAAACAACCTATAAAAAGTGAGATAAGCCCTTGGCAGGCAATACCTTGTATATACACAGATTCGCACTACCAAGGGTTCGTTTATGAAGAAAACGTAAATCCCAAAAACATTTAAAAAATATGAAGTTCAAAAATATCGTCATTTGAAATTGCAGATAAAATTTGACAAAAAGATGCCTTAATTGAAATACCCGTCCCACGTGAAATCAACCCCTTTCCTGTAGAAATATAAGAAGTGGTAGAAATCACAAGTCTGGACGAGGATGTCCCCTTTGAGGAGCTCTCCAATGAGCTCCTTGACCGGTTTACCAAATTTGAGCATGGCCCAACCCCTATTGTTGAGGAAACCGAGGATATTAATCTAGGGACTGAGGAGATTCCCCGAATTATAAAAATCGAAACATCACTATCGCCCGAGGAAAGAAAAAGCATGATCAATTTCCTTTGGTCATACCAAGACATTTTTGTTTGGTCATAAGAGGACATGCTTGGTGTGGACACCAATTTGGTTGAGCATGAGTTGCCTCTCTACCCTTATATGAAGTCGATTAAGCATAAGCTAAGACGTCTTCGACCCGAGTGGATACTAAAAGTCAATGATGAGGTCATCAAGCAGTATGGCATGATGTTTCTCATGGTATCTAAGTACTCGCAATGGCTAGCCAACATTGTGCTTGTGTCGAAGAAGGATGGAAAGGTCCGCATGCGTATCGACTTTCACAATCTGAATAGGGCGAGCCCGAAGGAGGATTTCCCACTACCACACATCGACATCTTGGTCGATAACACTGCTAGGCATGAGATGCTTTCTTTTATGGACAGATTCTTAGGATATAATCAGATAAGAATGGCAGAGCTAGATCGAGAGAAGATTGCGTTCATTACTCCTTGGGGAACCTTCTGCTACAGAGTCATGCCATTTGGGCTGAAGAATGCTGGTGCAACATACCAAAGAGTTATGACTGCTCTATTTTATGACATGATGCACTAAGAAATGGAAGTATATGTTGATGATATGATAGCTAAGTCACTGGAGCCAGGCGATCACTTGGTAACCCTTCAAAAGTTGTTTGAGAGGATGAGAAAGTACAGGATATGTCTGAATCTACAAAAGTGCCCTTTTAGCGCTATGTTTGGGAAATTGTTAGGATTCATCGTCAGCGGGAGAGGGATCGAGGTCGACCCGATCAAAGTTAAAGCTATCACTGAAATGCTGCCACCATCTACTGAGAAAGAGGTTAGAGGGTTCTTAGGCAGAATATAGTATATCAGTCAGTTCATTGCGCAACTAACTCCAATCTGCACACCGATCTTCAAGCTACTTTGAATGAACTCGCCCGTTGAATGGAACGACGAATGTCAGGCAGCATTCGATAAAATCAAAAGCTACCTCCTTAACCCACCTATGTTGGTACCACCCGAGCCAGAGAGACCACCCTTGATGTATCTCTCCACGACGGAACATTCAATGGGATGTATCTTAGGGTAGCATGACTAAACAGGGAGAAGAGCATGCCATCTACTATTTGAGTAAGAAGTTTACTGATTATGAAACGTGCTATTCTCATCTAGAGATAGCATGCCTGGCTCTTGTGTGGGCTACTCAGAGGCTCTGCCACTACTTGCTATCTCAAGTCATTCTACTTTTGGCCCGAATGGACCCATTAAAGTACTTGTTCGAAAAGCCAGCCCTCACTGGACGGACTGCACGATGGCAGCTTTTATTGTCTGAGTTTGACATCACGTATGTCACTCAGAAGTTAATCAAGGGGCAGGCACTCGCCGATCATCTTGCCAACAATCCTTTGTCAGATTATGAGCCTTTGAGAACTGAGTTCCCATATCAGGACATCCTTTTCCAGACAGAAGACGATATAGAAGAAGCAGAAGAATCATGGGTAATGCACTTTGACAGGGCAGCCAATGCCGAAGGTCAGGGAGTTGGTGCCATTCCAATCTCACCAAAAGGATCCCATGTACCAGTCTCTATCAAGCTCAACTTCCCTTGCACTAATAACATGGCTGAGTACAAAGCATGTGTGACTGGTATGTAGGCGGCTCTCGATCTGAATGTAACTCACCTCCGATTATTGGGCGATTCGTAGTTAATTATATGCCAGACGAATGGTGACTGGAAGACGAAAGATGAGAAACTGATCCCTTACCATGAGCACCTAGAGGATCTAATAGCCTGCTTTCAAGACATGACATTCTCATATGTCCCTCGAAAAAGGAATCGCTTCGCCGACACACTAGCAACATTGGCATCAATGATAGAAATCTCGTATGGTGCTGAGATGAAGCCGATCATGATAGAGCAGAGGAATTAGCCGGCCTTCTGCCTCCAGATTGTGGAACCTACAAAGCCTGATGATGAGCCACCTTGGTTCTCAGATATCAAGAATTTCCTTGGGACACTAACTTTCCCTGAGGGTATGTCCAAGAAGAACTGATGAACTATTCAACGTCTAGCAGCAGGTTACGTCGTTTATGGGGAATGCCTTTATAAGCAATCATACAACATAATCTTGCTTAGGTGCCTTACTGAAAGTGAAATAATCAACATCATGAAAGAGATCCACGAAGGAGAATGAGGAGCCCACATTAGCGGTCACATGCTTGCTCATAAAATTCTACGACAGGGATACTTTTGGACCACTATGGAATCAGATTCCTGCAAACATGTTTAAAAATGTTACAAGTGTCAAGAACACTCCAGTCTAATACACGCTCCTGCCATCGATCTTCATACATGACCACTCCTTGGCCATTCACTACCTGGGGCTTTGACGTCGTCGAAATGATTATTCCAAAAGCATCAAATAGACATCGGTTCATCCTCGTTGCCATTAAATACTTCACCAAGTGGGTAGAAGCGGCATTATATGCCAACATCACAATCAGTCACGTCGAGAAGTTTCTCAAGAATAATATTGTGTGCCAATTTGGAGTACCCAAGGATATCATCACAGATAATGGTATAAACTTTGCAAATAAGCGCATCTAAGCCTTCTGCGAGCAATACAAGATCAAGCACCATTGCTCGTCACCTTATCGGCCTCAAACTAATGGAGCCATAGAAGCTGTTAACAAGACGGTCGTCTGCATCCTAGAGAAGATTAGAACGAAATGCTGCCATTTGCTTTATGGGCCTACAGAACATCGATCCATATCGCTACAGGGGCAACACCATTCTCCCTTGTGTATGGAACTGTATCGAGATCAGAGTGAAATGCTGTCATTTACTTTATGGGCCTATAGAACATCGATCCATACTGCTACAGGGGCAACACCATTCTCCCTTGTGTATGGAACTAAGGCCGTCCTACTAGTTGAGGTTGAAGTACCCTCGCTCCGAATCCTTGTGGAATTAGGCTTACCCGAAGCACAGAGAGAGAGATCCTACTTCGAACAATTGAACTTATTAGACAAGAAGACACTCCTAGCCTTGTGTCACACTCAAGTTTACTAGGGTCAAATTGCACACGCTTATAATAAATGTGTCTACGGTTGAGATCTAAAGCTAAGAGACACTGTGTTGAAGAAGATCTTCCCATCCCTCCATGCCAATCCGAGAGGGAAGTTCAAGACGAACTGGGAAGGACCTTGCATTGTTCGAGAGGTGCTATCGGGATATTCCATCCACCTCACTACCATGGACGGAGATCGTCTTCCTGAGCCCATCAATGCTGGTTATGTCTGACGGTTTTACTCTTAGTCTATTGCGATAAGGTAAGTATTGGTGAAATAAATATGTGACTACTTAAGAACCACCCAAAAGAGGCCATCATTTCAAGCACAATAGCTAAAAAGCTTCCCTAAAAATGATGATATCCTTTGCTACCCCATTTGAGCCTGGGCATTTCTTTAAAATAATCCCCTTTCCCAAAAAATGTCTACAAAAAAAAAGAAGTAAAGTTACCATCAAAATACAAAAAAAATTGGAAAAGTAAAACCTCAAAAAGAGTTTTTCTGAAATAAGATAAAGAAAAAAGAAAGGAAAAAAAGAAAAAATAGAAGAATCATGGGGCATGTGTAGTAAAACCCCGAAGGAAGGAAGTATGTTGAGAAAATTGAAGTCGTATCAAGAAAATCCTTTTAACCCAGCATACCTTCAAATCCTAACCTAGCCCATGACCAAGCTACACTATGAAGAAAGCCCTCTTTTTTAGGTTCACAAGCAGTCATAATATCTGTTAAGTCAACACAAGCTGATTTGTGAGGCGACACAAGAGCCCCATCTGGCTGGCTATGATTGAATTGACGTCTATGACATGGCTTTTGAAAAATAATAAAAGAGAAAAAATAAAAATACAAGCTCAAAGCAAGATGGACGTAGTGAAAACCCGAAAGGGCGTTATGGGCAAAAACAACGAGTTTTTGCAGACCAGGTGAAAACCTGAAAGGGCGCTTGGGATAAGAGAGCTAAACCCATGGACGTGGTGAAAACCCGAAAGGGCGCCACGGGTTAAAAAGGAAAAAAAAAGAAGAGTAAAAAAGGATTAAAAAGAAAAGAAAGGTTTGGACTGATTGAAAGGATTGATGCTTGAGGAGCCCTCTTGGTTACTCTCCCTGATCCCCTTTTTGGGCTGCTCATGCTAGTTCAAATCGGGTCCCGACCAGGTGTGTCTTCAGAACTGCTTTGTCAAACATATAACTCAAGTGAAAGAGAGAGGTTTTACTCAATCTGAAGGGATTGATGTTCCAGTACTGGTAAAACTGTTAAAACTCGCTCAGATTCGACCATTCGAAAGAGAGTTCGGCCATGCTCAAAAGAGGACCGAGATCTCACCCAATGATCAACGCACCACACCCCAAAAAAATATATAAAACAAAAAGAACAAAAGAGTCTATGTAGATATATATAATAAACTTCCCTTCTTTTACGAATGTACCGCTTATACCACATCCCAAAAAATAGCTGATGTGATGTCTACTTTCTTTCTTTCCTCTTGTACAAAAAAAAAACAAACATAAAGAAAATATGTATACCAAAAAGTGTATATCTCTAAAAGGGGTTTCTTATGCCCCTTTTATGTGTATCTGACTTGTGCAAAAAGTTATGTGTGCAGGAAGGAATCAGCTGCCCAGCTCGAGCTTCAAGGAACTAATCTCAGCATGAAAATCATCTTCCCAGACATTCCGCTCAGTCAACCAACCACCATGCAAGCTCTTATACCTCTTTCGAGAAGTATCAGCGGCTCCAAGAGTAACACTCAAGGATCCCTTCAGGTGAAGGACCTCACTCTTTGCTATCTCTACTCTAACCTTTTCCTGCACAAAAAGCTTATGCAGGACATGTTAAGTGGTGAAAAATGCCACTTTTCACCCTATAACCTGACCATTGATAGACCTGTGAGCACACTAATAAGCTCTTGTCAAGTGCATTTTGTAGACAATAATAAAAAAAGGTACTAATGCAGAAAACCACTCAAGAATGCCCAAAAAGGAGCTATCACTCAGCACAGGACAAACCTAGCAACAGCACACCAGAGGGTAGCACATCACTGGACCCTTGGAGCGCGTAGCTACAGCAGGGTAAGGCGAAGGATGTGAAAACAAGCTGAGAGCGTCCTATCGATTGGTCACCTGAAGACGTCGATAGGAGCTGAAAGCAAAAAAAGGAAGAATTTGTGCAGTTGAAGAGGTCTTCGATAGGATCTGAAGGCAGAAGAATGATGAATTCGTGTGGATTAAGGAGTTCGATAGGATCTCAGAACCTATCAAGCAGCTAAAAGGAAAGAAGAAACCATCCTAGCGAAAACCTGCCTGAAGAGTCAAAGGAACCTATCGAATGGTTTCTTGAACCTATCGAGACGAGAATGCTAGAACAGAACCTATCGAAGGGTGATTGAGCCTTTCGATAAGACTGAAAGCAAACCTATCGAAATGGCAGAATGAAGAGCGAAACCTGTCAAAATGATTTTCCAACCTGTCGAAGAGCTTTTCCAACTTGTCGAGTACTCCAAACCAAGGACTGAGAAGGCTGGAACTCCAAGCAAAGATTCATCCTATCGAAACCTATCGAACGGATCTGAGAACCTAGAGAAAGGACCAAAATTCTTGATTCCACCCTGTCGAAAGCTTCCTGAACCTATCGAAATCGTGTGCAGAACTTCTCAGAAATTCAGCTGAGCACACGTTGTACTTTAGTGACCCACTACATGCAACCTGAGGCACTTGGTGACCGACACGACGGTTCCAGAAGATGCCCTAGAAAGCCCTAACTGACCCACGTGCTTTAACAGAACTCTAACAAACTCTGACGACCTTCTAAAAGGGATTTTTGGTAGGAAAAATAGAGGAGAAAGCTATATATAGAAATCCCCAATTGCCATTGGGGGGGATCGAGATCTGAGCCAAAATTTTGGAGATTAGCGCCTGCAGAGCAATTCCATTTCCCTCCTTTAGCCCAACCATGGTTGGCTAAGTCCCTTGGAGTAGCGAGGAGTGAAGTTAGATCTGTAATTGGGTGAGGTTAAGAGTGCTACTATAGGTTCCTAGCTGCACAGACTACAGATCTCAGAGTATTTCCATTATAAAGTGACCTTGTTTGCAATAATAATGTTGTTTTTAATTCTTTAATTAGATTTAAATTTCCTTTGGTTCCATTTGGTGATCGATCAGATTTGTGTAGAGGAGTTCTAGATCAACTCACCCACTTAACTGGTAGACCTCTTGGATACCATCTGATCTCCCTGGATCTGATGCTCCTGTGATTCCTTGAGTCTATGACCTGGGAATTGCAGCATCTGTAGTGGTTTTAATTGTTCTAATTGAGGCTCTGGCTTTGTAGGAGATCCCTAGGATGGTCTGTGACCATTAAAGTGGACAGATCATAACCTTAAGATAAATCTAAGCTCAGGCCTCAATTGGATTCATCTGCTGCAATCCATGGATATGATAAAGTCTATAGGATGGTCTGTGACGATTAAAGTGGACAAATCATAGCCTTAAGACCAGGTGGATCCTGTGATTTAGATTAGAATTTATACCCTGCAGCTGTGCTTATAGCCAGCGAGGGAATTGTGTGCTCTGAACCTCTGTAGCATGATTAATTGAATCTGATTTCAGTGAAAACCAACCTCCAAGCTACTCTTCTCCTTTTTCGGTGTTTTTTCTCTCTTCCCCTGCAAGATCTAAGCTCCTAAACTCGATCCAAGATAGCTTCTGTTTAATTGTAGCTTAGTTTAAGTGACAACTCATTCCAAACCTCTCCCCTGTCTTTTAACTAAATTAGTAATAGCTAGGGTGCCAGATCTGACACAGATCTGGAGATTTGTCATATTTCTAAACAACCTCCCTGTGGACATTCCCTTACTCACCAATCTTTTAAAGCTTGCTACAACAGATCCTGAATACTTGCAAGTCTCTATGAGTGTGTCTGCCTAATTTTATTGTTGATTTTAGACCCTCATTTGAGGGAAGGAAAACATGACAACAGGACCCTCTTCTCATCCACTAGCAGCTCAATGCTGGCTCAGAGTACCGTCTCTTTCTTTGGCCATGGACCTCCCATGTCGACACTCTCCGCTTGCTCCAAACGATCAACAACAGGCTGCTCAGTTAATAGCCAGGCCTCATACTCAGGAGAAGATTGAGCCAAATCTCCCTGCCCCATATCGCACATCAGCGTCGATTGATGCGTCTCCCAAAGAGCGGCAATCCGGTCTATGTCCCCAGAGGACACCCTCGAAAAGATCAAGTCACATAGGGGGTTTTGCCTCACAAGGCACCTGCTGAGAGTAGTCGAATTGATGCAACACCCGGAATGGGAAGTAAAAGGTGCTGTCATTCAATCCTAGAAGGGTGATGCCCTCATGATCTCCGGAACAAACTATCGGGAAGGTACGATCCAACCAAGGAAACTTCCATATCAGCTCGGCATCAGTCAACCAAAGCTTCAAAGCCGACAAATCTCCCTGTGGAAGCACGTGACACCTGCCTGAAAAGCATCGAGCTGCCTCACCTCGAGCAACATAAAAGCGTGGCATGGGTCCCAAAATAGCGAGATGCCCACCCAACCAGATCTAAAGCAGTAAAAGGCATCCCCTGAGGCTTGCCACCTTATCCAGAGCAAATGCGTCATGGCATCGGTACAGTTCAGTAAGGACCAAATGCATCACTGATCGGCCCTCCACCAATTCGGTCAAAACATCTCAAAGAGCCAGGGAGAAGCTCTCTCTCCTAGTAAAGAAAAGGGCTTCCGAAATGAGACTGAGAGTGAAGGATTTCGCATTGAAAATATTCCTAATCGACAATTTTCAGAGACTTTCATCACCAAAAAGTTCTTTGAGAAATTTTAGTGAACACCTTATGGGCACCCCAACAAGACTTTCTCATATTCAAATTTCTTCAAACAGAGGGTAAGATGAACATATGTAGAGTAGCCCGATCTTGGCGTGACTCTCCCGAGGCCTATGTGAAGCTTCAGATCAGATAAATTAGATAGCTCCTCGAGGGTTGGAGTTAGCTCCCGCTTCCTAAAATGGAACACATGTGCGGTTGCATCCCAAAATGAGGTGGTCGCATGAAGTAGGTCCCACCGTGGAAGAACCTCTAGTAAGAAAGGGAGGAGCGATAGGCTGAGCCGCTCAAGTTCGGCGAGTTCGCTCTCATTCAGGCTCCAAAGCCAACTTTTAAGAAAATTAGGCCCCAAGCCCAAAGAGAGGGGAAAAATGGCTCGAAGCCCTCCATGTAAGGGAGGATTGGAAAGTGGGTCCATACACATAAAAAGATTTTTCAAGAATACAAAATTCGATGTATGTTGATAGACCCGCCCCTAGGAAAGCAAGAACAAGGAAAATCAGTCAAAAGGGCCAAGTCAAACAGAAAAGAAAAAGTTTTTGGACTGACTTGGGTATATAAGGACCCACAGCTCCCCCAGGTCAAAACTGGTGCAACTATTAGTTGCGCCAGTGCATTTGTCCAAGATTTTTTGCCTGGTGCAACAATTAGTTGCGCCAGTACATCTACCTCATATTTTTAGCCTAGTGTAACTAATAGTTGCGTGATAGGGTATTTTAGATGCTTGCTGCTAACTTTATTTAAAAACAGTGATAAGAATGTGTTAGTAAAAATAAATTAAAGGTGGATTGAAAAACTCAAAGCAGCAAGTCTAAAGATACACAAAGACCTGCAAGATACAGGTCCAGTTGTAGCAAGTTTTGATAAGAGTTTGTCCCACCGAGAGTATTGATCTGAAACCTCGAGGATTGTATAGTAGTTTTCAGATCTAGCTACAGATCCGGCAGCTCTAAAGAGGGGTGTTTAAGTGTCACTAAGCTATATTAAAAACATAAATGTATAAATAAAACTACAACTAAAGAAAGGGATAAAGAAGGATGATGATGCGTGTTAAAATAAAATATAAAATTATGGGAAGTAAGCAAGTTAAGTTCAGATTTAGAGCAGTAATGTAACTCAGATTTAATCTGCCTCTGCAGTGTTCCTTGCTGAGACGCTATTAAAAGCCTCGACAAGGTAAAAATATTTAGTTTAACCTAAGCCATTTGGGGCGCTCTTAAGGCTATAGTCTGTCCACTCGAATGGTTACAGGGTATCCGATAGAGTCTGTCAAATCCCATTGGTTAAAACAGACATTGCCAATCTAACCCAGAGGAGTGGACTGATCATTCCCCCAGCCACTGGAAAAGAACAAGCCATGAAACTATTGCAGCACTATGTAATGTCAGTGCTACGAGCTCCCCAAATCTGTGCACAGACCTGGCTAACATCCATAGGTATTCCAACCCCTAAGATCCTAAGTGCTTTGCTAAAGCCAACTGCTCACTAGTGCCCACAAAAAGGACGATGCAACTGGTTGAATAAGGCTTTAGATTCAGCTGGTCATTGCTACAAACGGCCTGTAATGACTCAGCCTCAAGCTATAATTACTATAAAGAGATCAGATCTAATGTCTAATGTTGGCTAGGTAAAACAGAGGGGAGCCAGTTTCTGTACCAACCTCCTCACAAGGCTCTAGAAGCTCATGTGTAGGGGAGAATAATCCTTCTCAAATATGTGAATGGACACAACCTTAGGGCTATACTCTGTCCACTCAAATGGTCACAGGGTATCCCATTGGTCTGTCCATACCACAGAGGCCTGAGAAAGAACATGAAAACTGCTGCAACCACCATGGTCCATAGGCCTCTGAGCTCCCTGGATCTCACTACAGATCCAGCATTGCTTTTCATAGGGCTATCAAACCAAGGCAAATCAGATGTTAAACAATAGATCTAGTAAAAACTGAATGGGCTAGTACCAAATACATGGATCCTATAGACATCCATAGAAATCATAAGATCATTAGATTTAATTAGTCATTAAAACAACAATCATTAATAAATGCAAAACTTATAATGAATTGCCTCCAGGTTGCAGCCTGTACACAACTGCTCATCAAAAATCCCAATATATATAAAACCTATTACAAAACTGAAATAAAACTATACATAAATGCTTACCAAAGGTTTAGCCAACAAGTGTTGGGCTAAGAGTGAAGAAGAAAAGAAAAAGAAAACTAAACGTTAATCCTAAATGAACACAGGCTATTCCTGGTTCATATCTCAGGCTATTCCTAGATTTAAAACCCTTAGTGAACCAGGCTAAGCCTGGCTCAAAACCCTAGATGAACACTGGCTATCCCTGGTTAGTTTACAAATGTAGATAACAGTCCTTTATTTAAATAACCCTCGAAACCCTAATATGCATTAGCCAATCAGATTTGAGAATGTTTGGAGTTGATTTTGTGGCCCATCTGTGGCCCTTAGATTCTTTGGGAAGTGTGGGATGTTGGGATGCGTGTCCTAGAAGGTGCGAAATATCTAAAATATCCTTGGGTGATGAAATAGGCTGTTGGAGTTCGTTCCTCGCATAGCTGACAGCTTCAGGTATGGATCTCACTTAAATCTCGCTGACTTGAAGCTTTAGAAGTTTGATCTCGCTAAGTTGAAATGCTTCAGAAGTTAAATCTCACTGAGTTGAAGCTTCAGAAGTTTGATCTCGCTAAGCTGAAATGCTTCAGAAATTAAATCTCGCTGAGTTCTCGCTAAGTTGAAGCGTTAGAAATTAAATCTCGTTGAGTTGCAATACAACAGGAGCTTAAATCTCGCTGAGTTGCAATACAACATGAGCTTAAATCTCGCTGAGCTGAAATATAGCATATTTCAGCAACTTAAATCTCGCTGGGCTGAAATACAATATTTTTCAGCACTGCACCTGTTCGACAAAATGCCTCAATAGCAGAACAACTCAAATGCCTATATTTTTCAGCTCTACACCACTCGCCTCCAAGTCCGCAGCCCATGGGGGTTTAGTTGATGTACTCGAAAGGTGCACCACAGTTGCTCGAGTTCGCACAATAGCTATTCGACAAAATGCTTTCAGCCTATACGCTGCTCCAATGTGTTAAATCTGCAGGTTTTCAGTTCATGTTCTTCAATGCAGCTGCTTTGAATATCGAATGTAGGCTGCAGTGTTGCTGCTATCATGCGTCCGAAATATATAAAACAACCCAATTGGATGGTGTAGCAGCAAATAAAGTTCATTTTGAAAGTGCTCAAGTGCTGTTGGCTTCAAGTATAGGCTACTGACATGGCAGCAATGCTGCTCCAGCTATGTGGCTTTAAATCTTCATCATTGCAGCTCAAGAGGATGAAGGCTTTGGCTGCTCCAACGGATTAAAGTGATGCTTGCTAGGCTCAAAATAGCTAGGCTCATTGGGTGCAACTCGCTTAGTTCATTTTGTAGCAGCTTCAAGTCGTGCAACTCGCATTCACCTCGCTAGGCTCAAAACACTAGCTCGCAAGGATGGAATTCAGCAGGATTCAAGCTGCTCACTAGGCTCCAATGTAACAAAAGGTCAGGTTCTAATGTGAACCTCACGAGGTGATAAACTGCAGCTTGAAATTATAGTAGCTCGCGTAGTTCAAGGCATATGTAGGAGCAGTTTTCAACTATTGTGTCCCACATACGCACTGCTACATTGCAGCAGTTCTCCTTCATTCCTTGCAGCAACTCTCCACTCTACTTGGGCTTCACCTCGTACCCTCAACAGGCCTTCTAGGGCCCCGAAGCATGAAAAAATTGTCCCGATGGTGTGAACCACCATGGTGCATTCCCAATAAATTCTTCAGCTCCACAACTTAGCATAAAAAATCCTCCTTCTTGGCTTGAAATATGATGGATTGCATCATTAAGCTACAAATTCCTATTATCTACAACACACACTTAAAATACTTTATTAGTCCACTCAAAGGTCCATCAAAGGTCGAATTAAGGGGTGAAAAGTGGTACTTTTCAGAGCTTAACACACCCCCAAACCTAATCTTTGCTAGTCCTCGAGCAAAGCAAAAATTAAAAACAACTATTAAAACCAGAAAATGCCACTTTCGTAGGGAGCATGGATGCATTTAGCATATGCACCAAGCCTTTTAAACCCCTAGGTGATCCCTAGTGGAGGAGGGAAGTCACCTGAGGGTTTTCAGTGAAGACACCCACAAACTTCACCATTAAAACAATTAAAAATAGTGCAGTCAACGATAAAATAGATCTAAATAAATAAAACTTCATTCCACACCCATTCTTTAAGAATTAGAGGAAATTACAACAGTAATGCAGCCATTTAAAACTAAAAATCAGCAGGTGTTTACATCACCACCAATCATTTCACATCTTAAATTCAATGTGCTACAATCAGTACCAAGCTTGCCTTAAATTCAAAAATCAGTTAACTATTCTAATGGCAGGACTACCCTGCCACACCTCCAAACCTAAGTTAAACAGTGCCCTCACTGTTACATGCAAAACGTATCAGGGCAGCAGGGTTGGTAAAAGGAAAACAAACTAAATTACAACAGAAAAGTAAAGAGAAAACTAAGCTAAAAGTGTAGAAAATTAAACTAAGAAAGGGAAAAAGAGAAATTATACAGAAAATGATAACTAAGAAAATAAAACAACTATACTAAATCCTACAAACAGCAACTATAAAACAGAAAGTAAATTAAATATAGAGAGTATATATAAAAGAGGCACTAAACTGATTCCCTAAAATACTAAACAAAAATTCCTAACATGATCTGAGTTTGAATCTAATAAATGGAAAATAAAAAATCAACATGAATAGCATAAATTTAAAGCAGGATTCAAACAAAATCCAATCAGACATAATATATACAAACAATCCAGATGGGGGTGCATGAATGACAAAAGTTTAGGTCATCCATCTGGAACTCAGCTGAATTGGAAGGAACTAAAAAGTAAAAATGAAAGGCCAAACTTTCCATTTGCAGCAAACCTGATGTCCTTTCCAACTCAGGAATTGCATGAGAGATCCAGGGAGCAACTCTAGCTCCACATCAGGTGGAGAGGCAATAACAGGCAACACAGGTGCCTTAGAAGGCTGAGGGTAGTTGTCCAAGTGAAGTGGTGCACTCACCCCACTGAGAAGCCCAAAATGAGTACTTTACAGCACATAGGTGGGCGCCTCCTCAGTCCTTACTTAAAAAATTTTAGCAAATACCTCAGCCCAAGTCCAGCAAGTTGGGCAAGGTGTCGTCCACTATCTCACCAATGACTACAACTATTTAACAAATTTTGTTTTCTCCATCATATCCTTCCCATTATAAGAAGGAGAAGGACCTTTAAAATTTTGAGAAAATGGCAGATGAGGTGTAGCTGGTCCTCATCTGCTAAAACATCAATTTATTTTATTTTATTTTTTATTTTTTATTACAGCTGTACTTTATTCAAACATTATAAAGACAAAAATTATAAAACAAAAAATGAAGAAAAACTTCAAAAATTACACAAAAAATAAAGTCGACATTTATTCAAACACTACATCTACAAAGAATATAGCTCAACATAAAACACAGATTACTATACTAGATCAAAACACTCCGGCAGCAGCGCCAAAAACTTGTTGATTTGTTTTAGATGCTTGCTGCTAACTTTATTTGAAAACAGTGATAAGAATGTATGAGTAAAAATAAATTCAAGGTGGATTGAAAAACACAAAGCAGCAAGTCTAACGATACACACAGACCTGCAAGATACAGGGCCTGTTGTAGCAAGTTTTGATTAGTAATAGTTTGTCCTACAGAGAGCATTGATTGGAAACCTCGAGGGTCATACAGTAGTCTCCTGATCTAGCTGCAGATCTGGCAGCTCTAAAGAGAGGGGTGTTTAAGTGTCACTAAGCTATATTTAAAACATAAATGCATAAATAAAACCACAGCTAAAGAAAGGGATAAAGAAGGATGATGATGTATGTTAAAATAAAATATAAAAATTATGGGAAGTAAGTAAGTTAAGTTCAGCTTTAGAGCAGTAATGTAACTCATATTTAATCTGTCTCTGTAGTGCTCCTTGCTGAGATGCTAGTAAAAGCCTCAATAAGGTAAAAATATCTAGCTTAACCCATACCATTTAGGGAGCTCTTAGGGCTATACTCTGTCCACTCGAATGGTCACAGGGTATCCGATAGAGTCTGTCAAATCCCATTGGTTAAAACAGACATTGCCAATCTAACTCAGAGGAGTGGACTGATCATTCCCCCAGCCACTGGACCAGATCAAGCCATGAATACTATTGCACCACTATATAATGTCAGTGCTACAAGCTCCCCAGATCTGCGCACAGACCTGGCTGACATTCATAGGTATTTCAGCCCATAAGATCTTAAGTGCTTTGTTAAGGCCAACTGCTCACTAGTGCCCACAAAAAGGACCATGCAACAGGTTGAATAAGGCTTTAGATTCTGCTAGTCATTGCTATAAACGGCCCGCAATGACTCAGCCTCAAGCTGCAATTACTAGAAGGAGATCATATCTAACATCTAATATTGGCTAGATAAAACAGAGGGGAGCCAATTCTCATACCAACGTCCTCACAAGGGTCTAGAAGCTCATGAGGAAGGGAGAGGAATCCTTCTCAAATATGTGAATGGACACAGCCTTAGGACTATACTCTGTCCACTCAATTGGTCACAAGGTATCCCATTGGCTTGTCTATCCCACAGAGGCCTGAGAAAGAATATGAAAACTGTTGCAACCACCATGGTCCACAGGCCTCCGAGCTCCCTAGATCTCACTACAGATCCAACATTGCTTTTCATGGGGCTATCAAACTAAGGGAAATCAGATGATAAATAATAGATCTACTAGAAACTGAATGGGCTAGTCCCAAATACATGGATCCTATAGACATCTAAGGAAACCATAAGATCTTTAGATTTAATTAGTCATTAAAGCAGCAATCCATTAATAAATGCAAAATTTATAATGAGTTGCCTCCAGACTGCAGCCTGTACACAACTGCTCAACAAAAATCCCAATATATACAAAACCTATTAGAAAAATGAAATAAAACTATACATAAATGCTTACCAAAGGTTTAGCTAACAAGTGTTGGGCTAAGTGAGAAGAAGAAAAGAAAAAGAAAACTAACTAACCCTAAATGAACACAGGCTATTCCTGGTTCAGATCTCAGGCTATTCCTGGATTTAAAATCCTAAGTGAACCAGGCTAATCCAAGCTCGAAACCCTAGATAAACACAGGCTATCCTTGGTTAGTTTACAAATGCAGATAGCAGTCCTTTATTTAAGCAACCCTCGAAACCCTAATATGCATTAGCCAATCAGATTTGAGAAGGTTTGGAGTTGATTTCGTGGCCCATTTGTGGCCCTTAGATTCTTTGGGAAGTGTTGGATGTTGGGATGCATGCCCTAGAAGGTGTGAAATACCTAAAATATTCTTGGGTGCTGAAATAGGCTGCTGGAGTTCTTTCCTTGCATAGATGACAGCTTCAGGTATGCATCTCGCTTAAATCTCGCTGAGTTAAAGCTTTAGAAGTTTGATCTCGCTAAGCTGAAATGCTTCAAAAGTTAAATCTCGCTGAGTTGAAGCTTCCGAAGTTTGATCTTGCTAAGCTGAAATGCTTCAGAAATTAAATCTCGCTAAGTTGAAGCTTCAGAAATTAAATCTCGCTGAGTTGCAATACAATAGGAGCTTAAATCTCGCTGAGTTGCAATACAACAGGAGCTTAAATCTCATTCAGTTGCAATACAGCAGGAGCTTAAATCTCGCAGAGCTGAAATACAACATATTTTAGCAACTTAAATCTCGCTAGTCTGAAATACAACATTTTTCAGCACTGCACCTATTCGACAGAATGCCTCAATAGCAGAATGACTCAAATGCCTACATTTTTCAGCTCTACACCACTCGCCTCCGAGTCCACAGCCTGTAGGGGTTTAGTTGATGTACTCGAAAGGTGCACCACAACTACTCGAGTGTGCACAACAGCTGTTTGATAAAATGCTTTCAGCCTATACGCTGCTCCAATGTGCTAAATCTGCAGGTTTTCAGCCCATATTCTTCAATGTAGCTGCTTTTTGGATCGAATGTAGGCTGCAGTGCTGCTTCTATCATGTGTCTGAAATATATATAACAACCCAATTGGATGGTGTAACAGCACATAAAGTTCATTTTGAAAGTGCTCAACTGTTGTGGCTTTAAATCCTCATCATTGCAACTCAAGAGGATGAAGGCTTTGGCTGCTCCAAAGGTTTAAAGTGCTGCTTGCTAGGCTCAAAACAGCTAGGAGCTCGTCAGGTTCAAATGAAGCTTGGACAGCTCGCTAGGCTCATTGGGTGCAGCTCGCTTAGTTCATTTTGTAGCAGCTTCAAGACGCGCTGCTCACATGCACCTCGCTAGGCTCAAAACATCAGCTCACAAGGATGGAATTCAGCAGCATTCAAGCTGCTCGCTAGGCTCCAATGCAGAAAAAGGTCAGGTTCTAATGTGAACCTCGCGAGGTGATAAACTGTAGCTTCAAATTATAGCAGGTCGCTTAGTTCAAGGCATATGCAGGAGCAGTTTTCAACTATTGTGTCCCACATACACACTGGTACATTGCAGTAGTTCTCCTTAATTCTTTGCAACAACTCTCCACTCTACTTGGGCTTCACCTCATACCCTCAATAGGCCTTCTAGGTCCTCGATGCATGAAAAAATTGTCCCGATGGTGTTAACCACCATGGTGCATTCTCAATAAATTCTTCAGCTCCACAACTTATCATAAAAAATCCTCCTTCTTGGCTTGAAATATGATGGATTCCATCATTAAGCTATAAATTCCTGTTATCTACAACACACACTTAACACTTTATTAGTCCACTCATAGGTCCATCAAAGGTCAAGTTTAGGGGTGAAAAGTGGTACTTTTCAAAGCTTAACATTGCGCCAGCACAAAACGCTCCCCTCCAGGCCTTTTTTTCTCTGCGTATTTTGGGGATGTGTGTCGGCCTTTGGTGGCCCCCGTTAACCGTTGACCCGAGTCACCTGCTTCTTACTATGAAGGCATTCAAAACTTGAAAATTAAAAGGCATTTAATATTGAAGTGATTTGACTTTTTGTATGGAAGAAACTCGCACCAAGGCATGCGACCCCAAGGGGCGCTGTTGCGGGCAATTGTCAAAACCATCCTACAAGTAGTCGGATATATGAAAGAGAGGGATAACATGCAATAAATTGAATAACGCTAAATATCTTCAAAGCAGTAGAATCATCTAAAGAAAATGCCACAATTAGCCATTAGAAACTATTTAAACATCCCAAAACATCATCCCCAAAGTACTAAAATGTTTGAATTATTCAATCCAGGAACTAGGGCCTAATCTTGACTGGCGCCCTTTGACTTCTTCCGTCGACGTGAAGAGCGCTGGTAAGTCTGCCTGTCTCCCACCCGAGATCATGCTTGGGAGATCCTTCTCAACAATGATCTTGACTCCTTAGCACGTGCACGTTGTAAGTCATAGCCAAAATCGGTGATCAAGACCAGTAAGGAGATGCAAAAATAGCGAAAAGCAGAGCAACAAAATACTCACTGTCTCCACATCCCGAAGCTCTGCAAGGTTACGATGATACGTCGCATACTCCATATCTGAATCGAAGCTCTACATTCAGAGGGATACAATGTCGATTATCAGGGCAATCACGAAACATATGTAAAAGGAGGCCAAAACCAGAGAAAGACAGGTCGTCAGAAAGCTTACCCCTGGGATCACCTCAGGAGGGGGGAACCGAGCCGCTTCAGCAGAAATATGTGCTTGCCTATCCACATCAGCACACAGACCCGAGAGAAAGCTATCATCAAGGCATTGGAAGGTCCCGTAAACCACGTTGGATCACCACCAGGAGCACCCGCGTAGGAGGTACCCGATGGACCAACCCCAGAAGAGCCTTTCCTAGAAGGACCTGTCCGTGGAGCATCAGTTGCACCCGCCTCCGCCCCACCTTCATTATCCGAGACATCCCTTGGAGCAAATTGTAAACAAAATAAAAATCTGTTTAGAAAGAACAAAGGCCAAGCTAAAACAAAAAAAGATTAATCTAAAGAGGACAACGTAATTACCTGCCCACGCAGGCCGCCAAATGCAAGGATATTGGTGCTAGGTATGAAGCGCAGCAAGATGAACCGATATGGCTAGCACTTGTACCAAGTGTGATAGTCTCCGAGCATAAGAAGAGCATGGACCCCATTGTTGAGAAGGGCCACCGTGAACTCCTCAATGCTGCCAACAAGATCCCAAACATCTATAGGAGGGTCCATGGGTATGGCATGGTAGCCCTGGTACTGGTGCACCACCCGCTCCCCCAAATAGTTAACTCTGGCCCATGCCCATAAAAGAAACAACACGGCGGTTGTTGAATAGGCGTGATGGGCCTACAGCGGCCCGATCCCAGAAGGGAGACGTAAGGTGCGGATCATGGAGGATCTGTCCAAGGTAAAAGTTGGCCAGTCAATCAAACGGGTAGCACATCAATCAAGAAGGATTTCTGAGCAGAAATAGACAGGGCTGAAAAAGGGCTTTACCTGCTCCAGAACCATCGGGCCAAGTTGGGATCTCAAGCCCATCTCCAAGTGCTTCATGCCCACGTCACGACGTCGAGCTTGATTCCAGTTGCAAAGAAGAGGATAGGTGAGTGCATCCGAATGGAGAAGCGGGCGCCCAGGGTGAAAATGATGGTACCTCCATACCTGGAGCATTCTACAAAAAAAAGGCAGGTCAGTAGCATAAGAGACCATCAAAGTAAAACTGACATGAACAAAAAAGGGTTAAGGATCACCTCTAAGGCCACCCAAAAGTCGACAATAAATTTAGAATCTCCAGTGGTGACCCGAGCTATGTTATACATCAACCACGTGCAGCCAGCCCCGCCCCAATCATACCGATGAATGTCGCCCCATTTGTCCATAACCCTCAGCAACGCCAGGCTGACTCAACCACTACTCGCATTGGTAAAAAGGGTCTTACCCAGCAAGAGCAGGAGAGTGATACGAGCCAGGATGATCGCCCTCTCAGGCGTAATATAAAGCACCCTATCTGGCTACCCCAGATCCACCAACTCAACATCCGCAAAGAGGCTAGACAACCAGGACATCTGTTGGTTGTTTTTCAAGACTCTTGCTACAATTTTATTAAGAATAGTGGAGAGAATAAATCAAGAGTGGGGAATTGGAGATGGGTTAGCACAGCAAGTCTGAAATAAGCATAGTCCTGCAAGATATAGGGTCCATTGTAGCAAGTTTTGATAAGTAAGAGTTTGTCCCATAGAGAAATTGATCTAGACTCCAAAATGGGCTATAATAGTAGGCCTCGAGATCTGGCTATAGATCTGACAATCCTAAAGAAAGAGAGTTGGGTGTCACGACTACACTAAATTAATCCTAAAAATAGAGAAATAAAATGTAGCCCTATCCTAAAGAAAGGGTTAAGAGGAAGATGGTGGTAGTGTGTGCCAAAATAAAATACAAAAATTATGAGAAGAAAGCAGGTTAAACTAGAGTCAAAGCAGTGATGTAACTCAGATTTAGTTTGTCTCTACAATGTTTCTTGCTGAGACGCTATTAAAAGCCTCAACAAGGTAAAAATATTAGATTTAACCAATGCCATTTGGGGAGCTCCTAGGGCTATATTCTATCCACTCTAAGGGTCATAGGGTATTTGATAGAGTTTGTCAAATCTCATTGGTTAAAATAGACATTGCCAATCTAACCCAGGAGAGTGGACTAATCATTCCCCCAGCCACTGGGCCAGATCAAGCCATGAATACTATTGCAGCACTATGTAATGTCAGTGCTACAAGCTCCCAAGATCTGCCCACAGACCTGGCTGACATCCATAGGTATTCCAACCCATAAGATCCTAAGTGCTTTGCAAAGGCTAACTGCTCACTAGTGCCCACAAAAGGAAACATGTAACAAGTTGAATAAGACTTTAGATTCAGCTGGTCATTGCTACAAACGGCCTGCAATGACTTAGCCTCAAGCTGTAATTAGTATAAAGAGGTTAGATCTAACATCTGATGTCGGCTAGGTAAAACATTGGGGAGCCAGTTCCTGTACAAACCTCCTCCCAAGCCTCTAGAAGCTCATGTGTAGAGGAGAAGAATCCTTCTCAAACATGTGAATGGACACAACCTTAGGGTTATACTTTTTCCACTTGAATGGTCACAGGCTATCCCATTGGTCTGTCCATCCCACAGAGGCCTGAGAAAGAACATGAAAACTGCTACAACCACCATGATCCACAGGCCTTCGAGCTCCCTGGATCTCACTACAGATCCAGCATTGCTTTCCATGGGGCTATCAAACCAAGGGAAATCAAAAGGTAAGCAATAGATCTACTAAAAACTGAATAGGCTCGTCCCAAATACATGGATCCTATAGACATCTAAAGAAGTCATAAGATCTTTAGATTCCATTAAGCATTAAAATGGCAATCCATTGATGAACACAAAAATTATAATGAATTGTCTCCAGGCTGCAGCCTGTACACAACTGCTCATCCGAATCCCAATGTATACAAGTAACCTATTACAAACTGAAATGAAACTAAACCTAGCTGCTTACATGGGGGTTAGCCAGCAAGTGTTGAGCTAAGAGAGAAGAAAAATAAGAAAAAGAGATGATCAAACCCTAACCCTAGCCTGCAAGAGTTCTCAGTCGGCAGAGGATGAAGGAAAGATGAAAATAATAAACTCTGAGTACAGCTTATATACTCTATCAAAATGGCCTTGGCTCTAAAGAGATTAACCTTAATTTTTCTAGCAGACGTGGCACTGTTTCAACCCTTGGATGCCTGGAGATATGCACCTCAAATCTGTGCCTCGAAAAGTGTGCCCTAGCCTTGGGAAATTCTTAAAAAGTTCTTCAGTTAAAACTGAGAAGTGGAGAGCCCATGCTTTGCAGGGCTGGTATTTGCTTTTAGCTCATTCGCGTAGCTGCTTTGCCTTCGTGGAGTTACCTTCGGCTGGAGGGAAGTGCTTGGTCAAGCGTTAGCTCTTCATTTGATCGCACAGTTCGCTGGCACTATAATTTTATCACGGAGATGATCTAGAGCGCTAGGATTTCTTGCTCAATTAAGCTTCAGAAGCTCTCTCTCGCTAAGTACTCGCGCAGTTATGTTCCTGCGCTTGTGTAGTCAATGGTAAGGCTTCAGAGTGCACGTGATCTATGCGAAGAGAATTCTAGGCGTCTCTCTCATTCAAGGCTATGCGAGAACTCCGTGAGGTGACAGTTTATTCAGTGTACATACGGACTCAGTGTGTTCTTCGCGCGGCTGCTTTGAGGCTTGATCTCCGTGAGAGCTTTACAACCACATATTCTAGGGACTTTAACCAGCAAGATCTTTGCGAGGTCATTTCAGCAGTCCTTCCGACTGTGCGACATATCTGTGCAAGGGCCTCTTCCACTGCATCTTTAGCTTCGCGAGGACGCTCCTCTACTCTGTGAGGTCTATCTTTTACTGTTCTGGTGAATTGCACTTATTGCTGTCGCAGTCTCATCCCTTTTCAACTAACTTCATTTATCTGCTACACTTTGGTCAATGGTGATCAGCAATAATGAGACACCATGGTAACCACTACCAAGGTGTTCCATTAGGCTTTGTCTCAGTTGTCATCTTTGAGTGTATTCTCTCTCTCTTTTGGGCTAAAAAGCAAGGAGTTAGTATAAAGCTGCAAATTTTATTGCTAACTATAAAACACACTTAACAAATGGTTATTAGTCTGCTTTAAGGTCCAGCAAAGGCTATGTTAGATGTAAAAAATGGTACTTTTTAGTGAATAACACACCCCCAAACCTAATCTTTGCTAGTCCCTGAGCAAAGGAAAAATTAAGACAACTACTCTAAGAATTGAAATGCCACTTTCGTAGGGAGAATAGATACATTTAGCATATATACCAAGCCTTTTAAACCCCTAGGTGATCCCTAGTGGAGGAGTGAAGCCTCCTGAGAGTTTTCAGTGAAGATACCCACAAACTTCTCAATGAAACGATTAACAAAGGTACAACATCATCAAGTCAGCTATCAAGAAATAGAGCATCAGTTCACTTTTGATTCAATAAAAATGTGAGGAATTTGGACATGAAAAGCACAGACATTTAATCATCACAACCTCTACATGAATGTACCACAGTTCCAATTAGCTCACAACAAGGGGGACAACACATGTATATCAACATTGAGCTCATCATTAATTCAAAAATCAGGTTATAGGCCATGCCTAATACATTCAACATCAGACCCAAAGCTCACCAGGGCATACTCTCACAAGGGACCTCGAGGGTTTCACTTTCTCTCAAGCTCAAGAGTAGTTACAGCCCCCAAATGGGTCTGTAAGCATGAGCATAGGCAAAGCACCTAAGTCCTGGCATCATTGGCATATCCTTACCATAGATTGGACAACTCCTTGTCTCTTCATGATAGCACATTCGACTTTGGATCATAAGGTGCTTAACTGGGTTGTAATGTGGCTTACGAAGTGGGTTATAAAGAATGTAAGGTTGAACAGGGATTCAAAGTTGAGAAATCAGTAAGTGAAGGAGTTGATTCATGGCTTCACCCATTTTTAGCTCAATACCTTTTCATTTTCTTTCAAGTTTTTCAGACTTGAAGTGGCCAACTTCTCCTCGGCATTTTGATTTTCCAATGAATTGTTCCTCTTGACTCCTCTCTCACTACTCTTCGTTATTATTTTTCTTTCTTTTTTTTTTGTTGCATTTTTCTTTATGCTTTTGTTTACATTTTTGTGTTTGTGACTTGCCACCTCTTTCCTCAGCTGCAACACTGCTGAACTTTAGGTATCTCTTCTCCATTCACCCAATGTTGACCCTATCTTGTCCATCTTCAGCTCCTTCTCCTTTACCTTCTGAATTCTCAGAGTGAGGGTAGGCTTGAGTCAGGCCCATAGGTTTAGGTGCAAGTACTGAGTTGTATTTTGAAAAAAAATGGAAATTAAGGCTCAGCAGGTGTGTGCATAAGGGCATTTGATTAGGATTTGGTATGTTTAAGCTCAAATTGTCTAAGAGAAGGACTTGATCCTTTCCTAGGTTTCGTGAGTGTTGTCAGTTGTTTTAACTTGGAGGTGCCTAACTTCTAGTGAGGGCATTGCCTTAGCCAGGCCTTAGAGCTAGAAGAATTGCCTCAGTCACTCCTCGAAGGAAGAAAAAGTTTTTTGTAGGCTTAGTCTAACTCTCACTGGTTATGGTCTTCCATTGAACTTTTAAGTATATCCTTACCTTTTTCTCTGTTTAATGATTCACTCAGTACTGATACAAGTGAGTTCACTTGGTGTTCACATCATGGAAAAGTTAAAATTTAAAAGCTTGTAATGCCTAAAGGTTTGCAAAATTTTAAATTTCTCAATTTTCTAATGATTCTTAAGTGAACATGATTCTGTTTTTGTCTTACTCACTTGAATCTATTGCACTTAGGTTAACTATTTCATTGGCAGAACCTGCCACACCCCTAAACCTATGAGGAGTAGTGTCCTCACTGATTCAAAGGACAATGGTTGTGCAGCAGTGAACAAACTGAGATATATTTAACACTACACTAAAGCAGAGAAAATCAAAACACATAACGAATAATAAAAAAGAATAAACACATAAAAAATAAATAGTGATAGATCGTCGGGAAAAGATATTTTATTATAGGTACAAAAACAAACAGATTACAAAAAAAATAGAAAATTATAAACCTAAGAACAATCTAAGCAGAACATCCTGTTAAACAAAATGGTTCTTCCTCCTGGCTCAGGGATATCCTCAACCTGCTGTGGAAGAGGAACTGTAAGCCAGGAGGAGGGGGAAGATGAGGATCATGGAGATGGGTCTTGAGCAGGTGGTGGGGGATTTGAAGCAGATGGTGGGGGAGATTCAGGTGGTTCAGTTTTTTGCTTCTTCTTCTTTCTCTTCTTCTTTTTCTGCTCCTCCTTGGCCAAGATCCTCTGCACCTCCTCGTACTCATCCCAGAGGAATTGTAGTGGGTCAGGCTCCTTAGGCGGTAGCGGTTCCAACCACATCGGGTAAAATTTGTTTGGCAGATTGGTGGGTTTGTCATCCGCCATAGTTAAGAGTAGGGAGGGACTTCTGAGTGTAGAGGAGAATGAATGGGATGAAGACGAACTACGCTTGTATTTAAAGTACTTGGGCGGTGGAATATGAATAGCCATATTAAATCTCCCCTCCTTCCAAGCTCAAATGACAAAGAAATTAAAGGAAGGTAGTTGGTAATGAATTGTGATTATTATCGGGAATGGTAAGTAACACAAATCTTTATGGGGAATGAATTCGCACAGTAAACGTTGGTCTATTTTTGGCAATTGGATTTAAGGCAATCTTGTGTTTCGCGCGGTTGGATTTTAAGTCCGCAAGATGTTCTGTGCACTGAAGGGTAAACTGCTTCACATTGAGAATCATGAAGCTGACTCAGTGGTGCTAGTGCCCGAGGCACTGTGCTACTTCAGAAAGTTACCTCGCACAACTCTCGCACAGAACAACACTAAAGTCATGCTTCTCATACAGATTTGGTTTGCGGAGTAGAAGCAGCTTCGCGAGGCATTTTTCATAGCCTTTGCTCATGCTTTTAGCATGCGAAAAAGCTAAAGGATGGCTCGCGCAACATATTTAAGCACCTCAACTCAGCGAGCTAGCATTCTTGCACAGCCTGTACTCTGTTAGCCCAATGTAGCACATTGGTTGGTGCATCCATGTTGTTGTGCACCCAACCACTATGCATGAGCATTAATCTACAGATAGGTACTTCATTTCACTCATTCAAAATATATGCCTATTTTCAATCAACAGTTCATCAACCTTGCAGAATCCTAAAATAGTTTTTCAGCTCAACCTTCATGCAAAGAATGATAAGGGCACCCCAACCATTGTTTTTATCAAACACACAACAACTTCATATGAAATAAAGGCACATGTATTTACTCACAAGAATTCACACACAAACAAAGCAAAACAAACAATTCTACATCAAACTAAAAACACAATTGACAGAATTCTAAAAAAAACAAAAACATAAATCAAAACAATGCATTTTCATACATAGGATACAATTATTACCAATATTTGATTCACTGGGCACTAGCTTCCTCCTGAGTAGAGGATGCATCACCGATCATAAATTGACCTTTCAGGTTTGTTAGGGGCTGACTAGGTAATTTTCCTTCCTCCCTCCTATTCAGAGCATTACAGATCTGACCTAACTGGTCCTCTATCTTCTTAATGCTCTATCCACGAGAATTGATAGTTTGCACCAAGCTCCCCAAGTTATGCATTGAAGTCAGCATCTGCTCTTCATATGAAGAGAATCTGGGTTGTTGTGGGGGCAGGACCAATTGGTTAGAGTGTGGGGTAGGCAACAGGAAATTTAGCCTTGGTGGGTAACCTTGATTAACCTGGTGTTGGGGTCTGTAGGGAGCAACCATTTGCTGCTGCTGGGGTTGAGGATATAAGTCTTGCCTCCACCTCAGATTTGGGTGGTTCCTCCAAGAATACCCAGCAGGCTGCTGCCTAAAAGTTTGAGCAGTATTGGCATTCTCCAAAACAAAATTCAAAAATTGGTTGGTAGATGGACAATCATGAATAGAATGTGTGGGGGATTGGCATAAGGACCTTCGACCTTCCTCTCCAGATCATGAATAGAATCTGAGGTTGCATCACATTCATCAATTTATCAAACTTTAAGCTCATGTTGTCCACCTTCCTCGCCAGATCACCTTGCACCTTTACTTCATATAACCTCTAGGGGTGGCCTCTTTCACCATTTTAGCTGGAATCTAACTGTCATTGCATGACAGAGACTCCTGCTACATGGAATTTTCTCCTATTATGTCAAACAGCTCTCATGGTTCCTCAGCTTTCTTGTGGAGGTAGCTACCACCACAGGAAGCATCCACCATATCCCTGCTCTTAGCATTAATTCCTTGATATAATACTTGAACAAGCTACCACATTGGGATTTGGTAGTGAGGGCATTGTTTTAACATCTCCTGGAATCTTTCCCAAGCTTCATTAAAGCTCTCAGATGAGGACTGAGTGAATGACAAAATATTTGTCCTCATCTGGCTAGTTTTGTTAATAGGGAAAAATTTTGCCAGGAATTTTGTTTGAAGGTCACTCCATGACTGTATATTGTTGGCTGGGAGCTTTGATGGCCATGTGCTGACTTTGTCCTTTAATGAGAAAGGAAAAAGCCTCAATTTAGAGGCCTCAGGCCCCAAGCCGGCAATGTTGAAGGTAGTACAAAGTGCTAAAAACTAGTCGATATGCTTGTAGGGATCTTCTTTACTCATCCCATGAAATGAAGGCAGCATACTGATGGTGGAGGATTTAATTTCATAGTTCCCCTCAACAGAGGGAAACTGAATGCAGAAGGGAGAGGTGTACTCCCCAAGTGCATTGTATTCCTTCAATGTCCTCTTCATCTCAGCCATAGTCACTGGTTCAGTCTCAATAGCAGGGCCCTATGTGGTGTGCCTAGGTCTAAGGATCCTTTCAACCTCTAGATTTGGAGGTTCCAACTCAGGGTTTAAGGACCTTCAACCATGCATAAACTCACACCCACAGTAAGTACAGAAAATACTCACATGCACACACAAAGAATCTCAAGTAAAATTTAACAACTACACATCTTACACTAAACGAATAACAGGGACTTTAACATAAATGGACTGCGATTTAGGAGGAAGGAAGTGCAAACAAAGCTAGCTACACTCCAGCTGCAACTTTAGCTTTTTCCTTCTTCTGTTATCCATTTCTATAAAATTCCATAAAGAATCAATAGTAATATTTGTTCTAAATTAGCCACAACTACAAAGAATTGGTTAGTGTAAATTAAAATACAACTTAGGTCTACTAAAAAGATTAATATCCCCGGCAGCGGCGCCAAAAACTTGTTGATTGTTTTTCAAGACTCTTACTGCTATCTTATTAAGAATAGTGGAGAGAATAAATTAAGAGTGGGGAATTAGAGATGGGTCAGCACAGCAAGTCTGATATAAACACAGTCCTGCAAGATACAGGGTCCATTGTAGTAAGTTTTGATAAGTAAGAGTTTGTCCGACAGAGAAATTGATCTAGAACCCAAAATGGGCAATGATAGTAGACCTTCAGATCTGGCTACGGATCTGACAATCCTAAAGAAAGGGAGTTGGGTGTTACGACTACACTAAATTAATTCTAAAAGTAGAGAAATAAAATGTAGCCCTATCCTAAAGAAAGGGTTAAGAGGAAGATGGTGGTAGTGTGTGCCAAAATAAAACACAAAAATTATGAGAAGTAAGCAAGTTAAACTAGAGTCAAAGCAGTGATGTAACTCAGATTTAGTTTGTCTCTGCAATGTTCCTTGCTGATACAATATTAAAAGCCTCAACAAGGTAAAAATATCCGGTTTAACCCATGCCATTTGGGGCGCTCTTAGGGCTATACTCTATCCACTCTAATCATCATAGGGTATTCGATAGAGTCTGTCAAATCCCATTGGTTAAAACAGACATTGTCAATCTAACCCAGGGGAGTGGACTGATCATTCTCCCAGCCACTGGGCCAGATCAAGCCATGAATACTATTGCAGCACTATGTAATGCCAGTGCTACAAGCTCCCCAGATCTGCGCACAGACCTAGTTGACATCCATAGGTATTCAAACCCATAAGATTCTAAGTGCTTTGCTAAGGCTAATTGCTCATTAGTGCCCACAAAAAGGACCATGTAACAGGTTGAATAGGGCTTTAGATTCAGCTGGTCATTGCTACAAACGGCCTGCAATGACTCAGCCTGAAGCTGTAATTACTACAAAGAGATTAGATCTAACATCTGATGTCGGCTAGGTAAAACAGAGGGGAGCTAGTTCCTATACAAACCACTTCACAAGGCTTTAGAAGCTCATGTGTAGAGGAGAAAAATCCTTCTCATACATGTGAATGGACACAACCTTAGGGCTATACTCTATCCACTTGAATGGTCACAGGGTATCCCATTGGTCTGTCCATCCCACAGAGGCCTGAGAAAGAATATGAAAACTATTGCAACCACCATGGTCCAAAGGCCTCGGAGCTCCTTGGATCTCACTACAAATCCAACATTGCTTTCCATGGGGCTATCAAACCAAGGGAAATCAGATGGTAAGTAATAGATCTACTAGAAACTGAATGGACTAGTCCCAAATAGATGGATCCTATAGACATCTAAAGAAACCATAAGATCTTTAGATTCAATTAAGCATTAAAATGGAAATCCATTGATGAACACAAAACTTATAATGAATTGTCTCCAAGCTGTAGCCTATTCACAACTGCTCATCCGAATCCTAATGTATACTAAAAACCTATTACAAACTGAAATGAAACTAAACCTAGCTGCATACAAGGGGGTTAGCCAGCTAGTGCTGGGCTAAGAGAGAAGAAAAATAAGAAAAAGAGATGATTAAAGCCTAACCCTAGCCTGTTAGACTTCTCAGCCAGCAGAGGATGAAGGAAAGATGAAAATAATAAACTCTAAGTACAACATATATACTCTGTCAAAATGGCCTTGGCTATAAAGAGATTAACCCTAATTTTTCTAGCAGACATGACACTATTTCAACCCTTGGATGCCTGGAGATATGCACCTCAAAATCTACACCTTGAGAAGTGTGCCCTAGCCTTGGGAAATTTCCAAAAAGTCCTTCAGTTAAAACTGAGAAGTGGAGAGCTTGTGCTTCGCAGGGCTAGTATCTACTTTTAGCTCATTCGCACAGCTGCTTTGCCTTCACGAAGTTGCCTTCGGCTGGTGGGAAGTGCTTGCTCGGGCGTTAGCTCTTCATTTGATCGCGCAGTTCACTGGCGTTGTAATGCTGTAGCAGAGATGATCTTGAGTGCTAGGATTTCTCGCTCAGTTGAGCTTTAGAAACTCTCTCGCTAAGTACTCGTGCAATTATGATTCTACGCTCGCGTAGTCAATGGTGAGACTTCAGAGTGTGTGAGATCTAAGCGAAGAGAATTCTGGGCGTCTCTCTCGTTCAAGGCTACACGAGAACTCCGTGTGGTGACAGTTTGTTCAGTATAAATATGGACTCGCTGTGTTCTTCGTGCGGCTGTTTTGAGGCTTGATCTCTGTGAGAGCTTCGTGGCCACAGATTTTGGGGACTTTAACCTGTGAGATCTTTGCAAGATCATTTCAGCTATCCTTCTGACTATGTCGCATATCTGCGTGAGGGCCTCTTCCACTACATCTTTAGCTTCATGAGGACGCTCCTCAACTCTGCGAGGTCTATCTTTCACTATTCTGGTGTGTTGCACTTGCTGTTGTCACAGTCTCCTCCCTTCTCAGCTAACGTCATTCATCTGTTAGACTTTAGTCAATGGTGATCAACAACAATGAGTCACCATGTTAAGCACTACCAAGGTGTTCCATTAGGCTTTATCTCAGTGTCATCTTTGAGTGTATTCTCTCTCTTTTGGGCCAAAAAACAAGGAGTTTGTATTAAGCTGCCCATTTTATTGCTAACTATAAAACACACTTAACAAATGGTTATTAGTCTGCTTCAAGGTCCAACAAAGGCTAAGTTAAGAGGTGAAAAATGGTACTTTTCAGTGAATAACAACATCTTAACCTCAGTGTCGTGTATCTGACCTTGAGGGGGATAGGCCCCTATCAATCGAATAATCTCCTCTCTGCTTGGTGCCGCGAGACTGGCTATCGGTATGCCCCCCATCCTAATACCCGTAATCATCGCCCAATCAATGAGCGTCAAGGCCATCTCCACATACAGCATGTGGAAAGTCATCGTCTCAGGGCAGAATCGCTCAATCAATGCCTTCAGATATGTGGCATCAGCGCTCATGGCCGGGCAGGTCAGGAACTCCCCAAAGCCCACATGTGCCAGCAAGAGCTTCACCACTGGCAGGGCATAGAGGTAGAAGTCTTTAAAATCCAGCCATCCCCCACGGAATATGATAGAGGGAAGGTCCTGCGTACCAAAAAGAAAATGCATCAGATCATGGAAAAGAAGCAGAACTACACAAAAGAAAGAAATTGAACCTGTCTCTTACCCCGCCTGCTATGCCAAAATTAGAAATGTGGATATACTGTTGGTGTAGGAGGCCGACTCGAGCGACCTCGCCCTGCATTTCGAGCCAAGGGCCTGCTCTCTGCTCTACCCAAAGGAACTGCTCCCCCTGCGGACTGTATACTACCTCGGGCCCTTCCTTCTGTCCCGCCTCGAGAACATGCTCATCATCACCCGACATGTTGGGGGCAACAAAAAATGATCACATCAGAGCAGATAAGTGATAAAGAACCATGTTATGCTATGCTGCAAAGGAAGGTAAGTAGTGCTAAACTTCTTCTCTCTTTTTTTATCATTTCCAGAAACTAGGTTACACACGCTAAAAAAAACAAACAACAAAGAAAATTCCCTTGCCATTTTCCCATAATAAAATAATGATAATAATAATAATAGTAAATAAAATACAAAAAACTTTACTTTGAAAAAAAAGAAAAAAGAAAAAATCCCCTCTTTATGCTTCTATAATAAAAAAAAAAGAGAGAAAAAGAAAAAAAAGAAAAAAGAAATCCTTCCTTTTTGTTTAGAAAACCAAACAAAAATCCTTTCTTTTTATACCCATAAAACCAAAAACCAAACAACAAAAAATATATATATATAAACCCCTTAGCTAGTTTTCAAAAAAAACAAAAACCAAAAATAAAACAAAATCCTTCCCTGTGGTTAGTTTTCAAAAATAAAGACAAAAAAAATCCAAAAAGAATCCTTGTTTTATGATTAAAAAGCAAAAACAAAAAAAAATCCCCCCAAAATAGAGTCCTTTCTATAAGCACAAATAAAAACAACAAAAAAATATTACGCATAAAACAACAAAATAGGGGCATTAACCCATCATCAATAAGCATGCATACAAGAAAAGTAAATCATTGCTCATCAAGGAACGCAAGATAATGATCATATTTACAAGAAAAAGCAAGAAAAATCAAGAAAAATGAGTTTTAAATGGTTACTTTGCGAAGAAGGCAACGTCTCTGGTCTAGCACAAGTTGGCAATCGTTCGGCACAGGCGAGCAACGACAATAGGGCACGCAAAGAGGCAATGTATAAGAACCCTAAAGGGGTTGGTTTTTTGTTTTAAGAGGAAGGGGGGGAGAAACTTAAAAAAAAAATACCCCACAGCCTGATCCCGGGCTGTTTAAATCACTCCCCAGCCAAGCTTGGCGCAACTAATAGTTGCGCCAGGCAATTTTGGGGTTCCTTTTGGCTTGGCGCAACTATTAGTTGCACCAGGCAAATTTTGGCCTTCTTTTGGCCTAGCGCAACTAATAGTTGCACCAACCATTAATAGGTCGGGTCTTGGGCCCAGTACGAACCACATGCGTGGCCCGGGATCCCCCCTTCGCGTTTGCTTACTACTCCCGGTGGATGCCCATGCTCCCAATTGGTGTGTCGATCCTCATTCAACCTATCCGAGAAGCCATGCTAAGAATGAAGTGGACCGAGGGCAATAGGCGTCCCTCTCCTACATAGAAAATATAAAAAGTCCAAAAATGATGAAAGAAAAAAAATCCCCACACAAAAAAAAACAACACATAAAATGATAACTTTGAAAAACCAAAATGATAACTTTGAAAAAACCAAAAATTCACATAAAATGATAACTTTGGAAAAACTAAAATAGTCACATCAAATGATAACTTTGAAAAACCAAAAAATCCATATAATAATAAACCTTAAAAATTCACATTCTGAAAATAAAAAAAAATGGTCACAAAAATAAAAACACATAAAATAATAACCTGTTGGTGTTCCCCCACAGAGGTACTCACATGCATAATGCGGTAAAGTGTCAATTCTTTATCAGCAATGCAACTATGCCATATTAAAGTCCTGAGTCCAGTGTTCACCTTGGATTCTAGTTCCTACTTCAAGGTAGGAGCAACGCTGTCAGTCCCAGTCAAACAGTCAGTGTTTCGATCGAGTCGACTCCACTACTAAATCTTTGCGATGAGCGCTTGTTTTGGATTCATATGAACTTAAATGTCTTAAGCTTCAAATTCTCCATTAGAAAAGGTCAATCATTAGTTGAGACCAACCGAGTGAGCAAGAGATTACGTATCAATCAAACTATGTGCAACCATGCATCAAGAAGGATTCATTTCTCCTTTATTTTTTCCAGGCTTAAAACCTATATTGGCAGTGATATCCCTGTAAAGTGTATGTCATGCGTCTGGGTATCTGTATGATGGTAGTTTGTTCCGGTAAATTATACCCGGGCAAGTCCGGGTCGGGCCTTCCATCGCCTTTATTGCTTATCGCCCCTAATTGGTGCATGTTTATGCATAGTTAAATGATGTTCATGTTCATTGTTGGTAGAAACCAGGATTGGATGTCCCTTTTGGGAGACACCCAATGTTTGGTTGGATCTATTCAAGGTAGTTCAAGCTAGATTCTCTAGGTCATGTTGATCTGGGGCATACTTTCCAAAATGGCACGTACTCCCAAAAGTGTTGCGACCTCTATTCGCTCCACTCGGGTAGTCATGCCAAATAAACTTTGGGATCGTTGGGTTCACCCAGAGGTTTCAAACCCTGTTACAGGCAGGGGTACCTGCGACCAGCTGGATGAGGTGGTCAATACCTCATAGGATTGGACACAAACTGTGGAGCCTTGCATAGTTTTGCTTAACGCCTATCTTTAAGTTTGGATCGATCACCCCTCCTACTTGCGAAGCTGTTGTATTTAGAACGAATCTCGAACATCAAATACCTTTAAAATTACCTCAAGAAGTGAATGTTTGGCCTGGAAAATAGGGCTTTCGCAACTCGTTCCACCTCAATTATGCCCAGTAATGTCACTAAGCGCTTGGGGACCGATTACCTTGGGAAACGAATGTTTAGCCTGGCATCCATGGTTTCGTTTTCTCACAATGTTACTCATCTGATGTTCAAAGTTCATTCTGAATACAGCAGACCCATCAGTAATGCCTTGGGCCACTTCAGATGTCTCTTTTCTTTGTCATTCGATCATTGGTGATTAGATACCAAAGAGGGGCATCTGTAGACACCCAAATTTGGCCCAAGGCTTGATCGAGACACATTTCGAGAGAGGCACAGTTCTGAGCGTTTGATGACATGAATGGAACCCTTAGAAATCAACCTAGAACCCTTAGGAACCCTTCTAAACCCTTAGGAATCACCCTAGATCCCTAAGGAACCTTCTCGAACCCTTAAAAACCAACCTGACCATTAAAACCCATTTCGGACCTGAACCTAACCTTTCCGAGCCATGGATGAGGAGTGGTAAACCAAGACTAGCTATGACCTTCTATTATAATAAAATCTTATACCTTTGAAAAGTAAAAGTCGTCAGCTTTTCAACGGTCCAAGAACTGCCCCAATCGGAGTTGTACGTCAAATGATATGGCGATCCAAAATCGGAGGACAAAAATATAATTTCAAGTGGCCCCCCCTAGGGATTTGGTGCAACTAATAGTTGCGCCAGTTATATTTTAGCCTGGCGCAACTATTAGTTGCTCCAAGCCACTTTTCCCCAGATTTAAGCCTGGAACAACTAATATATTACCCTTTTCCCTTCTGATTGAGATTCTGATTTTGCGTCTGCTGTTAATCCTAAAGGTAAAAAGCCTGCTGCCCAGTCTGAGGAGGCACCCGCAAAACAACCACAGTAATCCAAATCCAAGGGCAAGTCCCCTATATCTAAGGGGTAGCTGGCACCAAGCTATATGAATGTGGCCATTTGTTGTTTCAGTTTCTTTTTCATTTGTCTCTTGTATATATTTAACATTTTTATTGTGTTATTCTATAGATATCTTCTTACCCTGTCTCTCTCTTGATTGCATTTTCTCAAAATAGTGAGGACACTGCTTGGTTAAGGTTTGGGGGTGTGGCATTTTTGCAAATAAACTAGTTAATTTTAGTGCAGCCAAGTTAAAAAGGAATAATCAAAAAGAGAATGAATTCACCTCATATTTGTTGTTAAGGAAACTTTATAAACCATTTGCAACTAAAGTAAGCTGAAGTTTTAACATTTTTCATGAAGAAAATGTCAAGAATTTTTGAAGAAAGTTTTTGATGTGTAATAAACCAGCAACGAGAAGAGACTGTGAAGATACCCCCCAGAAAAATTGGATGGAAGGCCATACCCAGTGAGAATTGGGCCTGAAAGATTTCTTTGATGAGTGTCATGGCAATTTGTGCGACCGTGGATTCCCTCGAACCCGTCGCGGCGAAGCGCTCGCCTAGGATGAAATGTAGAGTCGCCACCCGGAGCTTTTGGTGACCCGGGAAACCTTCAAATCGATATTTTGAGCACCGAAGTGCTAAATATGACTCTGATTTACCAGTCTTTGCCAAAGGCTCTAGGGTAGGGGCTTCGGTTATCGATCGGGAAGGGTTTAGGCACCCGATCAACCCGCACGTAGTGCTCTCTATCTATGGCCAAAAATAAGGATAAAAAGGGGCGGAGTTTCCCCTTGCCCGAAGGCAATACGGTCCTATCAGGCTTTGAGCCAAACCGAAATTTTGGCGGCGTAACGGCTTGAATCCTTGGACGGAGGAGACACCAAGAAGGTAGAGGAAGAGAGGGGTGAGCCGGAGCTCACGGGCCCTTGTTGCACCGTCGAAGATCTTTGCTTCGGCGTGCTTCCGATGGCCTAAATGGTGTGAAAATGGGTTCTAATGCTAGGATTCACTAAAGTAAGGGGTGTAGAGTGAGGCTAGAGTGTAGACTTTAGCAAAAGGGAGTGATCTAATGGTGGAAATGGGTCGAAAGGGATGAACTAAGCATGCTGGAATTCTGGAAAATGTGTGCATTTTCTCTCACTAGGGTTCTCTCTTGGGCTCCAAATTCTTAACCTCCAATTTCTTCCAACCCTTAAGGAAGAGGTAGGCCTCTCTATTTATAGAGAAAGGATGGGTTAGGGGCTTACTTAATAGCTAATTGGTTTAGCAATTAGGTAATCCCCCATCTAAGGTTTTTTGGGTTTTCAAGGTCCTAGGGTTTTGGGAAACTGGTTTCAATGGAGGATGATGGGGTGAGACCATGGGTGACTTAAGGGTTGCCAATAAGCTCAAAGGAGGTGCAACCAATCTCAAGACACCCACCTCAACCAAAGGGATGGTCAAAGGGTCAAACTAGATGGAGGAAATTCGAGCTACTGTAGCTAAGCTGGGCGTATATATTATATACACCCAGTTTAGGAACAGTGATTTTCACCAAAATCAGGGGAGTTTTGAGAAGATGAAGCCCGTGGTGGGTCCCACCTATACTGGGAGATATATACCAGCCAAAGTTTCCCATTAGGCAATAGGCGATATAATATATACGCCTGAGTAATCTGGGGTAAAAATGGCTGGGCGTATGTAATATCTACGCCTGAGTAAAAATTTTTATGATTTTATATGAAACTTCAATTGGCCATAACTTTTGAATCGTAACTCCAAATTGGGTGATATTTGGCTTGTTGGAAAGCGGTAGAAGTCCTCTTTCCAATGGTATATGGCTCATCCATGGGACTGGTCTGTGTGAAATTCTGTAGCTCTCCTCCCATCAACCGCCAGAAGGGTTTAAGTTAGGTCTGGGAAGGGATTCTAGGGTGCAGGGGTGACTTCTAAGGATTGGGGGAATGGCTCTAAAGGTCTTAGGGTGATTCCTACTGGTCTAGGTAGGTTCCTAAGGGTTTAGGGGGGTGCCATCGGAAGCACAGGGGTATATCTCTCCCGAAGTACAAATTGATCGGGCCTTGGGCCGAATTTGGGTGTCTACAGATGCCCCTCTTTGGTATTCGATCACTAATGATCCGATGCCAAAGATAAGAGACATCCCAAGAGGTTCAAGGCACATTTGATGGGTCCGCCTGGTTCAACTTAATTCTCAAACAATCATGGTGATGGTGAGTGTACGTAAGCCCTCTCATTTCGGGATATCGTCCGTACCTCAAAGCTAACAGTCCCCAAGCGCATTGCGACATTACTGGGCATAACTGCGATGATCACAAAAAGTGTAAGCCCGCTAGCCGAGATATCATCCACTTCCTGAGGGAAATTATAGATTTGTGATGTTGAGTATTAATCTAAACCAGACAGCTCCATGCAACGGGATGATTGATCTATGCTTCGGAATTGATGTGAAGCATACAAAGCGAAGGCCTTCAAACTGTGTCCAATCCAATGGAATATCGACCGCTCCATTGGATTGGGGCATGGGTTCCCTTACTTAGGTAAGGCTCGGAGTTTCTGGGCGAACCCATCAACCTCGAGGTTGCTTTAGCATGATTTACCCGAGTGGAGCGAATATTGATGTCGCAACACTTCTTGGGAATGCATGCTCATTTTCGGAGTAAAATTTTTTGTGTCATTTTCTAAATTTTCTTTTGTTTTTGAGGCCTCTAAGCAGAGCTTGACGACCTTTGACAACTTTTTTTTTCCACAACTCTTTAAGTGGATCAAATGCCAGTTGATACGCTTTTAAGAGTGCGTGCGCCATGCTGGGGATAGGTGCACCTTGGGGATGTGTACGTTCCAGTGGTGAGGTGCTCCTGATACGCACGGCCCGGAGTGCTTTGACTCGAGACAAAGCTAAAGATCGGGCTAGAACCAAACATCCCTCGAAAGAGATGGCTAATTTCTAGCCTCTGTCCCTAGTGAAATCACATCTTACTAACTATGCACAAACAGACACCCATCAGGGGCGGTAAGCAGCAAATAGGCGCAAACAGAAGCCTCGACCCTAAGGTACAATTTACGAGGACAACGACCATCCTGCGGATACCCAGACGCAAGTGCGTACATTCAACAGGGACACCATGCCTATACAGGATTTAAGCCTGTGTAAAAGGAATAAAAGGGAAAAGGGCCATTTGGTCTGTATGTTTGCGCATAGTTTGGTTGGTTGTAATTTCATTTTTGGCGGGTCAGTTTCGACTGACAATAGACTCTTCGAATGGTCTGAAGTTGGGAGCACTCTTGGTCAATATCAATCCGAAGGCGGATGACCAGAGTGAATGCGTGGAAGGTGGGGTCAACCCACTCAGAGTTTTTACTAAGCAGCAACAAATTTGTTACTTCTTCTCTATTTCTTTTTTCTTTTCTTTTTCTTTTTTCTTCTTTTTTTTTTTTCTTTCATGACAGATGGAGACCCTGGGCACGCTGAAACTGCCTTTGTTTTTACACGTATCCTTAGGCGAATCAACTTGCCATGTTGATATACCTTAGGGGCATGTGCATTCCGGTGGTGGGTTCTTGGTTCGCCTGCCGGATCAGGCCTTGACTTCTGCTGGGGGAGATCTGGGGCTAAGTGTATGCCCCCGGTGATGAATGAAATTCATTTGCCTGTCGGATCAGGTACAAAGTGTCCCTGCATGAAACGGGATTCGAGAACTTTCAGGTGAACCCGATCATTCCGAATTGATTTAACACGGCTCTCGTGGTGGGGCAAACAGACGTTGCGACGCCCTTGTGAGAACCAGCGTTGTATTTTTGTTTTGATTATTTTTTGTTTATTATATATTTTTTTTTATTCTCTCCTTTTTTGTTGATTTTGTGGGCGCAATAGGTGGGCACCTACGGACCTAGATCCGTTTATTGTAGCACGGTCCCTTTGGGCCGATCGAAGTGAACTCGAAGGGTCATTTGGAGATGCGTGCACCATGGCCGACGACACGTGCGCCTCGAAGGGGGTCCGGATCGAGGTTCATAGCATACAAGGGGGCCGTTGGGCCTTAAAATTGAAAAAAGGAGGTCGGGCAGTTTAAAAACTGCCATTTTTGGTCGGGCGTATATAATATATACGCCTGACCAAAATCTAGCGAAAAATGGTCGGGCGTATACATTATATACCCCCGTCTAAAATCCCGAGCCCGAGCACAAAAGGGGCCCCCCTTTTCAAATTCTCTCTTCCTCCCTCCTTTCTTCTTGAGTCCAGGACAACCCCTTAGGGTTTTTTTTTTTTTTTGGTTTGGCTTGAATTCCATTACCGGCAGTCACGAGTGTTGATCAAAAAGCGCTTATCCTCCGCCGCTCTTCGTTTTTCTCCCCCATTGAAGGTAACCATTACCTTCCCTTACTTTCTCTTTGTATTTTGATAACATTGTTGTTTTTCTCTCTTTTTTTTTTCTTTTGTGGTGAAATGCTTTTTCTTTTTTCATTTCCATTTACACATATGTGATGCCTATGTTCCTTTTCTCTCGGTTTGTTGTTTTTTTTTTTTTTTTTTTTTTTAGTTTTCCTTATGCCTACATATTTTTTCATCTATTATTTATTCATCTCATCCTATTTTCTCTCTCTTTTTTTTTTTGTTTTCGATGGATTAGCGCATCTTATTATTTTTTTTGGATTAGCACACTCGCACATGGTTTTGCCTTTTTGTTGTTTTTTTTTTTTTTTTATATATACACATATCTCTTTTTTTTTGGATTAGTACCCACACACGCATGATTTTTTTTCGTACACACACATCCTTTCTTTCGGATTAATACATACACATGAGGTTTTTTTGGTTTTTTTTTTTTTTTTAGCACACATACACATCTTTTTTTTTGTTTTGAATTAGTATATACACGCATGTTGTTGTTTTTTTTTGTTATTATTCTTCACATGCGTACACATCTCTCTCTCTTTTTTTTTTGGTTTTGGGTTAGTATTCATACACACATGTTGTTGTTTTTTTTTTTTTGTTATTATTCTTCACACACGTACACATCTCTCTCATTTTTTTTTGGTTTTGGGTTAGTATTCATACACACATGTTTTTTTTTTTTTTTTTTTTTTTTTTTTTTTTTTTGTTATTATTCTTCACACACGTACACATCTCTCTCTTTTTTTTTGGGTTTTGGATTAGTATTCATACACACATGTTGTTGTTGTTTTTTTTTTTTTTTTTTTGTTGTTTTTTTTTATGTTATTATTCTTCACACACGTACACATCTCTCTCTTTTTTGGTTTTGGATTAGTATACATACACATATTTTTTTCTTTTTAGTTAGCACACACACACACACATCTCTCTCTTTTTTATTTTTTGGTTTTGGATTAGTATACATACAGACATGGTTGTTTTTTTTTTTTTTAGTTAGCACACACACACATCTCTCTCTTTTTTTTTTAGGTTTTGGATTAGTATACATACACACATGGTTGTTTTTTTTTGTTATTATTCTTTGGATTAATGCATATACATATTTTCCTCTTTCTTTTTTTTGTTGGCAACCCCTCATATGCCGATGCGTCTCATGTTTTCAGGATGTCTGGTGACGAGGGGCATGATCAGCAAGAAGGGTCGGACATGGCCTACGGTCCCCGTGGGGAACAGTTCATTGTGTCTCAGCGCTCCTCCCAGCCTTGGTATGAGATGCAAGGCGAGGCCGCCCACACCGGCCTCCTCTATTGCCAGCACACCCATATGTCCAACTTCGGGATCGTTGGTCAGGTAAACAGATGGACCCCCTCCTCCTTTCCGCTTTTGCTTTCCTTTGATGCCCTCATTATATCTCCCTGCCCCTATCTGATTGATGCCTTTTGCTTGCAGCCCCTGCCGCACATTATGTTCCGAGGCGGTTGGTTTGACCTCCAGCGTCTTGTGCTTTACCTTCCCCCAGTGGTGAAGGACCTACTTACTGCTGCCGGTTTTGGGGACTTCATTTCATGCCCCGCTATAAGAGCTGATACGGCCTATTTAAAAGCGCTGATAGAGCGTTTTTGCCCCGAGACGATGACATTCCACATGGCCGTGGCAGAGATGGCCTTCACTCCGGCGGACTGGTCTATGATCACTGGGGTCCGTATCGGGGGTGTGCCCGTGGTACCCACCCGCACACCGGGTAGGGAGGAGGTGATTCAGCTGCGTAGGGCCTACCCGTCCTCAGGGAATGTTCGAGGTTCTGAGGTCAAGCTATCCTGGTTGGTTGATCAGTTTGGGCCTAATGAGTTGGTGGACCAGGGGCAGCCCGACATGGACATTTATATCGAGCCTGCACGCGCACTTATGCTGGCCCGCATCTCCTTACTGTTCCTCCTAGGCAAGACTCTCCTCTCTAACACCAGTGGAGGGCGAGTCTCCTTGTCTCTGCTCAGCCTGATGGTGAACTGGGAGACCGTGCATCGATTCGATTGGGGCGGCGCTGGCTATGCCGTACTCATGTCCAGCCTAAAGCGGGCCGTGCTCGGGGAGTCTAGCTCCATTGTGGGTTTCTGGCCTGCCATCGAGGTATTTTATCTTTTGTTTTTAGTTTATTCAATTTTCTTTTATATCATACCTGTCCTCATCTACCTGCTTTCTCAGGTCTGGGGATACCTTCACTTTCAACCGGGTCGCCCTCTACTTCAGTCAGACATTGCTACGTTCCCCCTTATGAGTAACTGGCACGTGGGTCGCCGTCGGGACGTAGGTATGAAGCATTTGGAGTTAGGATTGCGCTCTCAGTTCGACCTGTTGATCCCAGAGCAGGTGAAACAATTCCCTTTTTATAAATTTGGTAGCTCAGTTTCAGTGTGCTTAGGGGTTCTGATCGAATGTGTGCATCCCTCTCCGATTTTTTTCTTCTTTTGCAGGTCATCCTCGACCCTTACATAGGATCCCCCTTTTGGAATTTGGCCTCAGTGGGCCCCTCTCGTCTTTTGCTGGACCATCGTATCATCTTTCTCTACGGGTCCTAGACTAGGGCCTACTATTTAGGGGAGAGAGCGGTTCATCAGTATCGCCCTCTCTTTGTCGTGCCCCAAGCTCCTCTTGCCGACGTGTTGGCCCTAGAGGGCTCCATTGATGAGCTCACTGCTCATTTTCTTCATCATGGGGTGCCTATCGATGACCTTCTCCTGCCCGGGGGGTATCAGTCTTGGTACGACTCCCTGCCCTATCATTTCTTGCTGCCCCACTTTGTGCCTGGTGCTAACTTTTTAGCTTTTGGCGGGCCGCGATCTCAGGTAATGCCCCTTTTCTTCTTTCATTCAGCAGCTTTCATGTGGTTACCTTGATTGACTTGTAGCCCTTAATGATAAAATATTTCTCTCTACAGTTTGAGCAGGGCGGCGACTCAGATGAGGGGGAAGAGGAGGCCGTTCCCTATGATGCGGCAGGTGCTGGACCTTCCGATCCTTCCGGGGCTGGCACCTCTGGCGTGGCTTTGGGTGCTGGTGCTTCTGGTAGGTCGCCCGTCGAGGTCCAGGGAACCTTCAAGCGCCTGGATGATGCCTTTTTGTCATGCATGTGTGCCGACGTGGCCGTAAAGGCACGGATTTCTGCTGAAGCTATCCAGGTCCCACCTCTCGAGCTGATCCCTGGGGTAATCTCTACCTTGTTGCTCCGTTCTCTTTCCCTTTGAATTATGTTGATGGCCTGTGTGACTAACACCTCCTTTTTCTTACTGGCCAGGATTATGAGTCGGCAGTGAGTCAGGCCGAATACTACCGTAACCTCGTTGGGCTTAGGGAGATCAAAGTGGTGAGTGAATGCTGGCCCAAACTACTAATTTTCCTAGTTTACTCTCTGCCTGTTTCTCTATTTGATGGCTTTTGGTGTGCCTCTGCAGCGTGCTCGTGAGAAGGAGTCGCGCTCCTTGCTTAGCCGTATCTCTCAGGCATGGACTCGGGTGGGGGTGACCCATACCTTTCAAAGTGCGAGCCGGCGCCGGAAGAAGTCGAAGGGGGCCACCCAGGACTAGTTTAGTTTCAGCAAATTTGACATACACAACAACAATTTAGACTTTGGATTTCTTTGGGGGATATGTAATAACTTTTAAACAACAAATTTTTTGGATGGTTTATAATTTTTATGCTTTATATGATGTTTCATTTCTTTTCTTTGATGGTTTTCTTTTTTGTTTTCTTGTTGGGCCAGACACGGGCCGACACCCCTCCAATGATGGAGTCGATCCTGTAGGTGATTCTCTGTATATCACCTACGGGTAGTAAATCCTCTGGGGCTTCTCATGTGTGCGTAGTATGCGCTTGTCGATCGCCAGAGATGAAAAAAGTGGGCCAAACAAAAATAAGTTCCTCCTTGGGGACAAAAATGAATCTCTGTGAAAGGGGGCCTTGCCATACGGCGAATCGTATATATTATATACGCCTGGCAAATGTTCAGCAATAATGGCCTGGCATATATATTATATACGCCTGACCAATCCTTAGTAAAAAATGGCCGGGCGTATATATTATATACGCTGGGCAAAAAGGATTCAAAATTTGCCTTGGCGTATACAATATATACGCCTACTATAGATTGACCTCAGCGGGCTCCTTATAACCCGCGCCTGGTCCCCCCTTGTCTCTTCTTCTACTTTTGTTTGGCTGTTTTGCCCCTCCTTTTATTTCCTTTCTCTCCCCTCTTTTCTAGCGGGCCCATCGCCATATATTGACCGATAAAGAACGATGGACCTGCCTTCAAAAGCCCAAGCCTTTATACGAGACGGTATACTTCCTGTTTGGACCCGGGGCCCACTTTTTTGCAAAATGGCATGATAGTGCCGAGAGCGAGCTTGATATTCGAATGGCCTCGGTTGTCCGTCTTCTTCTCTCTCTCATTGTTCCTCTGTTGCCCAACCTACTATAGGCTTTTTGGCATCATGGGACCATAGGGCCCATGTTTTTAAATTCGGGTCTAGGGAGCTGACCCCAACTTTGGAAGAGTTAGCCTCCCTTACTGGTTTGAAGATGCATCGAGGCCTTGCCAAAGTAGTGCCCAAACCGGGGTATGCAAAGGCGGTCCACGCGGTCCTTGGCCTGAAGAAGGGGGGATATGAGAAATGTTTCGCCGGAGGGCCCACCAGGTGCTCGGTGAAATTCCTGAGAGAACTTTTCGGTGACTCGAGCCTTCGAAAGTTGCCTATTCGAGATCCCTTCAATGTGAAGGCCTTTGCTCTTTATTTGCTGTCGGAGGTTCTCTTCTTCACTGGGGGGGAGAGCTATTCCCTCGGGCTATGTGATGTTTTGACTGAACTGGAGGCAGGTCGCTCATTGGTACACCTGGTCCTGGCGGAGATGTATCGAGGCTTGGATGCTGCGGCCTCGGGCCAGGTTGGGATTTTCAGCGGGAGCCCGCTTCTTGTTCAGATCTGGTTAGGAGAGCCTTTGGCTATCATGGGGCCTGTGCCGAGATTCTGCTTGATTAGAGGGGATGTGGCTCAAGGTTTTCTGATCCGGAGTTCGAGACTGCCTGATGGGAGCGTCGAGGAACTGAGCCTGTGGCTATCTGACGCAGAGCTGACCTGGCAACTTCCCTGGATGAATGGCACCTTTCTGATTGTCCGCTCTCGGGATTGTGAGGGCATCACACTCTTGGGGCTGATCGGTAGCACATATTACTTCCCATCTCGGGTGCTCCGCCAATTCAGGTACACTCAGCATGTGCCGTGCACTGCGAGGCCACCCCTGTGCTCTCTGATATTCTCTTGCGGTTCTCTTAGTGATCTTGATCGCATAGCTGCCCTCTGGGATACCCGTCAATCGGCGCATATGTGTAGCTTGGTTCAGGGGGGCATTGTCTCTCCGGGTTACAAGGGTTGGCTAGTATCTGAGGAATTACCTACTCCTAGCCCGGCTTCGGTAGATGTGGTAGAGACAGGGCCTTGGCCATGTAAGGAAGCGATGCTTCGGACCCGGATCGAGTCCCTTTCCGTAGAGAGGCTAGCTTTGATCGAGACTTTGGAGAAAGAAAGGGTCAGAGCTGATATTGCGGAGGTGAGAGCCGCTACAGCCGAGAGCGAGGTTCTTCGGTTGACTGGTCTTTGATCGAGTCCCGCCAGTTGGCCGAAGCTTCACGGAGAAGGCAGAAGAGTCTTCATGGTAGGTGGATGTCTGATCGAAATGCCCGCGAGGACTCCCTGCTTGCAGAGATTAGCGCTTTGAAGCGTGCTCCCGCCCCTTGACCTGCTCCTGCACATATCATAGATCATATATACGGGGGGAAAGCCCCCTATCAGAGATCTCTTTTTGGGTTATCTTTTTCTGTTCTTTTCTTCTTCTCTTTTTTTTTTTTATATATACACAGCTATATACATTTTAGGTTTTGCTTCTTGTTGTAAAGAAATCAGCAAAAATAGAAAGTGTGTCATGTCGTTATCATTTTGGGACGTGACACTCAGCAGGCAACACTTGTAAAGGAAGGGAATGAAATCTATACATGCGCTCTTGTTTTGCTTTTTGTAATCCTGCAATGTAAGACTTTTTATGGGATTTTTCTCTCTCCTTTTTTCTTCACCTGGTGGGGTTTCTCTCTTTTTTTTGGAAATTTCTCCTCCATAGGGTGAGGTTTTTTATGGGAAAGGAAAATCTATTATCTTTTTTAGAATTTTCTTCCTCACAGGGTGAGGTTTTTTTATGGGAAAGGGAAATCTATTATCTTTTTTGAATTTTCTTCCTCACAGGGTGAGGTTTTTTATGGGAAAGGAAAATCTATTATCTTTTGGAATTTTCTTCCTCACAGGGTGAGGTTTTTTTATAGGAAAGGGAAATCTATTATCTTTTTGGAATTTTCTTCCTCACAGGGTGAGGTTTTTTATGGGAAAGGAAAATCTATTATCTTTTTTGGAATTTTCTTCCTCACAGGGTGAGGTTTTTTTTTATGGGAAAGGAAAATTTATTATCTTTTTTGGAGTTTTCTTCCTCACAGGGTGAGGTTTTTTTTATGGGAAATGGAAATCTATTATCTTTTTTAGAATTTTCTTCCTCACAGGGTGAGGTTTTTTATGGGAAAGGAAAATCTATTATCTTTTTTGGAGTTTTCTTCCTCACAGGGTGAGGTTTTTTATGGGAAAGGAAAATCTATTATCTTTTTTGGAATTTTCTTCCTCACAGGGTGAGGTTTTTTTTTTATGGGAAAGGGAAATCTATTATCTTTTTTAGAGTTTTCTTCCTCACAGGGTGAGGTTTTTTATGGGAAAGGAAAATCTATTATCTTTTTTGGAGTTTTCTTCCTCACAGGGTGAGTTTTTTTTTTTTTTTTTTTTTTTTTTTTTTTTTTTTTTGTGGAACCAAACCAGTGGGTCCTATTTTAAGCATGGTCGAACCCTGTGGGTGAGGCACAGGTTTTTTACTTTAAACATGGGAAGGTTAGCTGCCCTGGGATTAGTTCAGCCCTCTGTCTTTCCTTTTGGTCATGCGTCAGACGCTGCGGTAGAGACGACATACTTGACTGGGATCCGATCCAATTTCCAACATGAGTGGCCCATCAAAGGGGAGAAGAGGCTTAAGGGGGTCCAACCAGAAATAGGCGGGCAAGGACGGATCTTCTCCTAATCTCTCTTTTCTTGACATTTTTGCTTATAGTGCCCAAGACGGGTTTTCGCCATGCCTGTCATCCCTGTTTTTACCCGTAGCGCCCTTACGGGTTTTCACCACGTCCATGGGTTCGCTCTCTTACCCCAGGTGCCCTTTCAGGTTTTCACCTAGTCCGCGTGAGTTCGTTATTTTTACCCGTGGCGCCCTTTCGGGTTTTCACCACGTCCGTCTTGCTTTGAACTCAAATTAATTTTTTTTCTTCTTTTTTTTCTTTTCTTTTCTTTTTCTTTTCTTTTCAAGAGCCAGAAAGCCACGACATGGGCGTCGATTTCGTCATAGCTGGCTGAATGAAGTTCTGTGTGGTTTGTTAACTCGGCTTGTTTTGATGCAGTAGATGTTATAACCGCTTGTGGACCTTAAAGAGGGCTTTCTTCCGGGTTGTAATGTGGTTGGTGTTCAAACAGGTGGGGTTTTTCTGGGGATTTGGATCTAAGTTTGGGGTGATTTCTAGATTCGGGGACTCCTTTTTCTTTTGGGGGGCTTTTTATGCCCTAGTCATCATTCATTTTTTATTTTTTTTTGGGATTATTTTTGGTTTTTTGATTTTTTGGGGTACCCCTCTTTTTCTTTGTTGCTTTTCTTTTTGGGGGGCGCCTTCTCCTTCTTTTTTTTTTTGGTTTGGATTTTTTCTCCCTTCTCTTCTTCTTCTTTTTTGGAATTTTGGGTGGGGTATATGAAAGAAATGGTTGTTGGCCCGAAGTGTGTAGCAAAAAGGGGTAAAGGTTTTCAGGGAATATTTTTTTTTGGCCACTTGACTTTGAAATGATGGCCTCTTTTATGGGGCCCTTAATCGGTCACAGATCTACTTTTATCAAAACTTACCTTGTCCCAAGACTTATGAGTAGAACTTACGGAGGTATCCAGCGTTGATGGGCTCAGGAAAGTGGTCTCCGTCCATGGTGGCGAGGCGAACGGCGTATCCTGGCAGAACCTCTTGGATGACGTAGGGTCCTTCCCAATTTGGCCTAAACTTCCCTCTCGGATCGGCGTGGAGAGACGGAAAAATTTTCTTCAGTACAGTGTCTCCTATCATCAGGTCTCGGCCGCGGACGTGCTTATTGTAAGCACGTGCAATTCTCCTCTGATAGACTTGAGTGTGGCACAAGGCAAGGAGCCTTTTCTCGTCAATTAAATCCAACTGCTGAAAACAGGCTCTTTCCCTCTCAGCTTCAGGTAGATGGGATTCCAAAAGGATACTGACGTCGACTCGACTTCAACGGGTAGCACGGCCTCGGTCCCATACAGGGAGAGAATGGTGTTGCCCTATTGCGGTAGATAGACGTTCTATAGGCCCAAAGTGCGAAGGGTAATCGCTCACTCCAATCTCGTAAGTAACTACCATCTTCTCGTGATGCGGATCGAGTTTTGTTGGTCTCGCTCCATTCGTTTGAGGCCTGTACGGGGATGAACGATGATGCTTGATCTTGAACTGCTCACACAAGGCTCGGATGCGCCTATTAGCGAAATTAGTGCCATTATTAGTGATGATATCTTTGGGTACGCTGAATCTGCAAATGATGTTGTTCTTGATGAACTTCTCAACATGGCTAGCTTTAATGCTCATGTAGGAGGCTGCCTCTACCCATTTTGTAAAGTATTCCACAACGACGAGGATGAATTGATGTCCATTGGAAGCCTTAGGATTGGCCATCTATGCAAAGTCAATGGCTGGAGCGTGTATTAGGCTAGAGTGCTCTTCGGATTTGTAGCACTTCTGTACGTGCTAGCAGCAATCAGTCTCCAAAGTAGTCCAAAAGTATCCTTGCCTTAGAATTTTCTTAGCAAGCATGTGACCGCTGATGTCGGCTCCGCAGACCCCTTCATGAATCTCCTTCCTGATCTCAACCGCTTCTTTCTAGGTTAGGCATCGGAGCAGGATATTGTCGTGAGACCGTCTATATAGGAGATCGTCGCAGATGACGTAGTTTGTTGCCAATTGCTGGATGGTACGTTTATCTACCTTTGATGTTCCTTCTGGGACAGTTCAGGTCTCGAGGAAATTCTTGATGTCTGAGAACCAGGGTGGTTCATCATCTATCTCTGTAGGTCCTTCGATCAAGTGACAGAAAGCCGGTTCGTTCCTCTACTCTATCATGATCGGCTTCATAACCACCCCATATGGAATCTCAACCATAGAGGCCAGGTGGCTGTAGGCGTCAAGAAACCGATTTCTTGCTGCATAAGAGAAGGTGACTTCCTCAAAGCAAGTTATCAGATCCTCCAGATGTTCATGGTATGGGATCAATTTCTCATCCTTGGTCTTCCAATCCTCATTGGTTTGGCATATAATTAACTGTGAATCTCCAAAGACCCTAAGGTGAGTTATATTTAGATCAAGAGCCATCAGAACTAGCACAGTGCCTCATACTCGCCATATTGTTGGTGCATGGAAGTTCAATTTGATGGAGATGGGTATATGGGATCCTTTTGAGATAAGAATGGCGCCAACTCCTTGGCCCTCAACATGCGATGCCCCATCAAGTGCATTACCTGTGGCTCCTCCGCTTCCTCTCAGATCCTCAGGTCATGAACAAAATGTCTTCATCGGGAATTCGTCCTTAGAGGCTCATAGTCGCGTAGAGGTTCTCAAGAAGATGATCGCAGTGCTTGCCTTAATCGACTGGTGACATAAGTAATGTCAAACCTCGGATAGGAGTAGTTGCCAACGCGTGCGGTTTGCCATGAGAGCAGTGTTTCTAATAGGTATTTCAACGGATCCATCCGTTAGAAGTAGAACGGCCCGGATAATGTGTAGTGTCAAGTCTCCGAGTAGCCCAAACGAGCCAGCATGCTTTCTCCGATGAGAATAGCGCCTCGTAATCGTGAATTTCTTGCTTAGGTAATAGATGGCCCGCTTTCTTCTTCCTCTCATCATGTTGTCCTAACACACTTTATGGAAAACTCCGTGGGACAAGTACATTATCGGGGTCTATCGTACGTGGTACCAATACCGGAGGTTTCAGAGATAACCTTTAATCTTGTCAATGCAGCCATCATCATTCCATTCAATCGGTGAGTCCTTTCAAGAGCTTTGAAGATTGGTGCATATCGAGTTAATCGTATGATGAATCACCGATGTATCGATCCCCGCCAAAAGAAACCTCTGACTTCCTTTTCTATAGATGGTGGTGGCATCTCAGTGATGGCCTTGATCTTGGTCGGATCGACCTCGATCCCTCTCCTACTGACAATAAAGCCTAGTAGCTTTCCGGACATAGCGCCAAACTCGTATTTCTGGGGATTCAACCGCAATCTATATTTTCTCAGCCTTTCGAATAGCTTCTGCAGGTTTAACAAGTGGTCCTCCCTTTTTGGCGATTTGGCAATCATGTCGTCGACGTACACTTTAATCTCTTGGTGCATCATGTCGTGGAACAGGGCCGTCATTGCTCTTTGATAGGTCGCCCCAGCATTCTTCAGCCCGAATGGAATTACTTTGTAACAGAAGGTTCCCCAGGGGGTAATGAACGTTGTCTTCTCGCGATCAACCTCTGCCATCTTTATCTGATTGTATCCTGAGAATCCATCCATAAACAAGAGCATCCCGTGCTTTGCAGTATTATCGACCAAGATGTCGATGTGTGGCAGTGGGAAATCGTCCTTAGGGCTCGCCTTATTGAGATTTCGGAAGTCGATACACATTCGGACCTTTCCATCTCTCTTTGGTATGGGGACAATATTGGCTAGCCATTGTGGGTACTTGGATACCATGAGGAAACCTGCGTCATACTGCTTAATGACCTCATCCTTCACCTTCAACATCCATTCGGGTCGGAGTCATCTCAGCTTCTGTTTCACCGGCTTAACATCGAGGTAGAGTGGCAACTCATGCTCAACCAGATCGGTATCCAAACCAGGCATGTCTTCATACGACCATGCGAAAATGTCTTGGTATGACCGAAGGAAGTCTATCATACGTTTCCTCTCCTCAGGGGACAGCGACGTTCCAATTTTGGTGATTCTGGGGGCCTCTGTGGTGCCCAAATTGACGTCCTCTGTCTCTTCGACGATCGGGGTAGGGCCATGCTCAAAATCGGCAAATTGTTTGAGGAGCTCATCGGGGAGCTCGTCGGTTTGGCCTTCCTCGTCCAGACTCGTGACTCCTACCTCTTCTTGTATTTCTACAGGGAAGGGGTTGGCTTCACGCGGGACGGGTATCACGACATTGATTTTAACTTTATTGGGAATTTTAAAGGACAATATTTTTGGAATTGGTATTTTTTCTATTTTTATGATCTTTTGTATTTTCTGGAGGTCACCGGGCAGGTGGATCTCTATATATACAAGGTAGAGTGGTCCAGAGGCTAACCTCACTTTTTACAGGTTGTTTTTTTTTGGAGAGTCGATGCCATTTTCATGGCATTTGGCAGCTCTCAAGAGTTGGGGCAAGGATGCCCAGTTACTCACTTGCAACGCTTGGCCTTTATCTCTTTGATCAGGAGCGGCATCGGTAGGTTCTTGCATTTCCTCCCCCAACATATTTATAGAGGGATCCTCCGGGACCTTATCCTCTACGGTTAGGAGGGACCCAGAGTGGTTGGTGCTGAAGTGAGGGGTGGATCGGGGCACTTCTTCCTCAAACAAGGAAAGGGCGGCTAAGTCCATTTCGAAGTCTGGGGGGGTGATGTAGGGATTGGTGGGGTGGATTGCAACAGGCTTATGTGGGGTTACCCTCGTCTCCCCATTCAGATCAATTTTTACTACCCCGGCACTCACAATGGTTTCACGGATGTGGGGGCGAGCGCGAGGTTCCTCTGCCCTTGGCGGCTACTGCAGCTCTCATCTTCTCCTTGGCTTCTCTGACTTCCTCTTTCTGGGCCTGTAGCCTAAGCCAAATTTAGTTTGTTGCCCCTTGGCCTTGACGGGGTCTCTTCTTCCTTGAAGGCGTGGGCCCAGTCCTTTCCCTTTTTAATGGCCCCATCTGTGGAGCATGAACACAGCTGCATCCATTCCTCCTCCAGTTTTATCCGAGGTCTTTTCAATTGGTTCGAGGGTAACATTTGAGAAGTCATACTCAAATCGATGGAGATCGACGTCATCAGCTGTGTGCGGTATGTTCAGCACTTTCGGATTCTCAATGTGCAGAGAGCTCTTCCCCATGTCTTCTCTGCTCTCACCTAAGATGGTGACAATTTTTCCTTCTTAGATGAATCAGAGCTTTTGATGTAGAGTAGATGGTATCGCTTCGAGCTTATGTATCCATGGCCGGCCCAATAGCAGATTGAAGGTAGACTTGATGTCCATCACTTGAAAGGGGGTGGTGAAGGTTTGCGGTCTGAGGATCAGGTCAAGGTCTACTTCTCCTATGATTTCCCTTCTAGTGTTGTCGAATCCCCGTGCGCTTGATATGGATGGCCGAAAGGTGTCGAGGTTCGCCCTAATTTTGATTGTCGTCCTTAAAGGGCATACATTCAGCGCCGACCCGTTGTCGATCAGGACCAACGGCACCACCAAGTTCCCTACTTCCACTGTTATATTCAGGGGTTTAGAATGGTCATTCCCCTCGATTGGTAGGTCCGCATCGGTGAAAGAGATGGCGTTTGGGGCCAACACTTGCCCTATTATTTCCCCTACTTCATCTGGAGTTACATGGGTGGAGACATGCGCGTCCTTGAGCGCTCCCATTAGGGCTTGAAAGTGGAGTGGAGATGTGATCAATAAATCCCACACGGTAATATGTGCGGGCGTTTTCTTGAGCTATGTCTCTAGTATATGTTCCCTGGCCATTTTTTCAAAGGGATTTCCTATGGCCTGTTCTTTCTTCTTTTCTTCTCCTCTCGACCGCCTCGATGTTTTGGCGGTAGAAATTCGGCCCGATCGAGTAACAAATTCAACAGCCTCTTCTTGGTTGCACCCGACATTCATGTCCGTCTGTTCATAGCTCAACGGTACCTGATGCGGGTCATAAGCAGGTTTTGGGATGAGAAATGGGGTGCGTGAGGATTCTGGGGAGGATTGGGCCGGATATACTGGTTTCTCGGGTCCGACCAGGTTAACTCCAATGGGGGGTGGAATGGTAGTGGGGGGAATTGACAAAATCAGAGTTATGGGCACGGAGGGGGCTTGTACTGGTGTTACCTGGGCATGGTAGGACCAGTGGTGATTGGGTGATGAGGGGATTGGGTGAGGGGTTGCTTGTTCGGGTGGTGGTGGAGTTCGATTAGGGCCAAAATAGTGAAGGGATGGAGGGAGTGTGACTGGGCTGGAGGGATGGGGAGACGTTTGAGGTGTGGTGGGCGCAGGATGATGGGGGTATGAAGGGTTTGTATATGGGGAGGTATGATGGGATGGTGACGGGTTTGTGGATGAAGTGGGGTAAATTGGGGGCGATGGAGTAGCGCATTGAGCAGGATGACTGGGACATGGCGGGGTAGTGGGTGGAATGGGGGGATATAAAGGGGTTGTGTCATGGTGGGGTTATGTTGGGTTGGTAGATGAAATGGGATAGATTGGGGTGACTGGAGTTGTGCATGGAGCGGGTAATTCGGGGTGATGGAGGGTGTATGGGGTAAATTGGGTGTTGGGACTTGAAGGCGTGTATGGCATGGGGTACCTTGAGGATGGCGGAGCGTGGCATTGGGTGGAGGGACTTGAGGGCGTGTATGGGGTAGGATAATATGGGGATGGCGGAATTGCGTAAGGATTAGGATGATTTATGTGTGACGGAGGGGTGTATGGGATGAATTGGGCGTGGGGTGGATATGCGTATGATTGAAGCAGGTACTGTTTGGATTTGATAGCGGGAGCGAGGTGGAAAAATCTGCCCTAAATCTAGGGCTCCTCTTCTGGTGTGGGAAAATAATCGGCAAGATCTGATGGCTCTGGGTATGTTAGGCTTGGGCCTCCGGGTGCGGTGGTAGAGGGCTTGATGGATATTCGTTCGCCTTGGGGAAGTGGCGGGGTATGATCTTTCCGCCTCTATCGGATCTTGACCGCGTGCTTTAATGGAAGCACCGGTCGATAGGTTACCGGTCCTCGTGGAAATTGCAATGCATATTGGATCATAATTCCTTGGTATTGGGTGGGGTAGGTTGGAGTAAATTGACCAGCCTTCTGTAGTAACACCGCAAGAAGACACTCAAGGATTGCCCCAACGGTGAATACTGCTCAAGCATGCTTTCATCTGTTCCGGGGTAAACGGGGCTCTTGGTCCATTGCTTGGCCTTGGTACTTGCTCAAAACGGGTCGGGGGTGGTTGTGTAACCTGGAGTTGTATCGGGGGGGCGTTGGTATTGGCCTGGGGGTAAACAATGTTCTGTACCTCTGTCCCTGGTCTTCTTTCAATTCTTAGCTCAGCGGCTTTTCTAACCCTAGTGGCCCCGTTGGCCGCATTCCTTCCTAACCAGCCCTCTCTAATGGTGTCTTCTCAACGGCTGACATTTCGGACCAGATCAGCAAAACTTGACTACTGCTGATATACTAAAAAATCTGCGATGACTGGGAGGGCTCCCTTGGTTATCAATTCAATCTGCTCATCATCGGGAATTCGATGAGTTACCTGAGCGGCTAAGGCCCTCCACCTCCCTAAGTAAGCACTGAATGTTTCATCATGTCTTTGCTTTAACAGGGCTAAGTCCGACTTCCTTGGTTCTATGTCCATGTTATAGACATATTATTCTTGAAATAAGCGTGTCAGATCTTTCCAATTTTTTATCATGGATGGTTCCAGGGATGTGAACCATCTCAGTGCCGGGCCCGTCAAACTCTTCTGGAACACTTTGATGAGGAGTCGTTCATCTCCGCCATACTGGCACATATCCCCGCAGTAAGATTTCAAGTGGGCGATGGGGTTGCCAGTGCCATTATACTTATCAAATGATGGCATCTTGAATTTCAGTGGCAGGGGGATGTCGGAGAACAGACATAAGTCTGAAAAGTCCGTCCAGTGTAGTTCCATTCCTCCCATCTTCATCACCGCTTCAGATTCTGCCTATCATCTTTTTCTTTCATTTCTCTGGTTCCTTCGAGGTTGTGGCGGGGACCGCTTCCCTTTGATTTGGTTCGACCCTAGGTGTGATGATGGTGGGCCCTGGAGGGTTAAAACTGGCAGTTCCTCCACTGTTGCAGATCTCATCCTCCTCATACTGCTGGTCGTGGTATTGGTGAGGGGCGAGCTCTGCTATTTGGACTTGGGGGGTGATGGGTTGGATGGCTTGGTGGGGCCACATGGTTTGTAGGGGATGAGAAGGGATAAATGGGTGAGCATTTTGTGGGTAAGTGATGTGCTGAGTTGGTGGCACATTCTGGGGGTGATGGGGGTGTGATTGAGATGGTGGGATGTTGTGATTTTGAGGAATGGGATGGATTGGATTCCCCGTTGGAGGTGGGATGGGGGCGTAAGGGGTATAGGTGAATGAAGGGTATTGGTGGGGGGGTATGGGGTTAGTGAATGGGCTTTGATGAGCGTGGGCAGATGGGCCTTGGGTTTGAGGGATTTGGGTTTGATGGAGGGCTTGGGCACGGGGTGGGGCTTAATATGACTTTGGGCCGATGGGCCTTGTTGAGTTTGGGCTACTGGGCCATGAGGGGGCTGGGTTTGGATCCATGGGCCCTGGGGGGCTCAGACTTGGGTCTGGGTCTGGTGGGCTTGGGCCCATGGGTTTTGAGGGTCTTGGGTCTGGGCCTAGGTTTGGTGGGCTTGGGGTTGGGCCCATGGGTTTTGAGGGTCTTGGGTCTGGGCCTGGGTTTGGTGGGCTTGAGCCCATGGGTTTGGAGGTGCTTGGGCTGGGGCCTGGGCTTGATAAGCTTGGGCTTGAGCCCATGGGTTTGGAGGTGTTTGGGCTGGGGCCTGGGCTTGATAAGCTTGGGCTTGGCCCATGGGTTTTGAGGGTTTTGTGCCTGGGCCCATGTCTCTAGAGGGGTTTGGGCTGGGGCCCATGGATTTGTGTGGGTTTGGGTCTGGAGTTGAGGTGGGGGATTTTGGGAGGTATGGACGATGGGTGGTTGGGCATGGTTAGGAGGGAATGGGGTATGGAGGTTTTGGAAATTTGGATGCGAGGTTTGAGAGGTAGGGTTGACACGTGGCACAGGTGGCATACATGGTTCTCATGTCGTGCATCGAGGCATGGACGCAGGTGTGAGATTGGGGGGTGATGGATCACTTGGGGATGGAGGTGGTGGGGAGAAATTGGGCATGACCGGGGTAAATGGGGTGGACGAGATGTAGGGTGTTGGGGGCGTGGGTGATGAGAGGGATGGAGTGTGGGATGTAGGCGGGGGATGGGACTCCCTGGGGGGTCTTTGGAAGTATGGGGATACGGTAATGGTGTTTGGTTGGGTGATGGGGATGTATGGATCTGGTGGGAAATCAGGGGTTTCAGATGGGGGGGATGAAAAGGGGTATTTTGGGGAATGTAAGGGAAGGGGATGAGGTGGAGGTGAACACGGCGCCAAATGGGCCCGTGATATCGAACGGCTTGGGTGAAGGTGTCGAGACCGGATCTTCTCCTATGGAATGGGAAGGGATGACGGGATGTATCGGCTCTTGACATGATCCGACGAGTGTTGTATTGATGTCGCGGATAAGGGCGAATACCTTCTGGTTCTTCTCCTACGGCCGGTTTGAGGTCGCCGAGTGCGGTCACCCAAGGTATATTTTTATTGTTTTCTTTGTGTGTTTTTTTGGGTTTTGGAAAATGATTTTTTTTTTGTTTTGAAAAGTGAATTTTGTGATTTTTGATTTTTGATTTTGATTGATTTTTCCCTTTTTTTTTTTTTTGAAGATGAGGATTTTCTTTCTCTCTTTTTTTTTTGCAATTAACTCCCTCTACTTAGATGATGATGACCGGTGCCTGTGGTCAACTCCCGCTTGGGCGATATATATGTTCCTTTAGTAGGTCCCACGGCGGATCCGACACACTTCGGAAGCAAAAGGGAACCCTTTCGTTTCTATTGAAGGCGAGGAATCCAAATGACCCGATCCTGAGCAAATCAATAAGAAGTCGCCTTCTTTGACCGGGCGGGGCATATTGGGTGTTAGAGAATGTGGAGGCTACCATGACACTAATACCGCTAATCGGGAATTGGGGTGGTGGATTGGGCCTCGTGTCGGGTTGTCGCAGCCTATATACCGGGCGATATATTATGCACGCGACCAAAAAGTACAGATTTGGCGATATATTATATACCGCTTAAATCGATTTTGGCCGGGCGATATATATATATACCGTAACGGCTATTTTTTGGGCGATATATTATATACGCCGGCAAAAGGTTCTATTGATAGGGACAACAAGTCAATGTAGGTCTTTGAACTGGTTTCTGGGAGAAATGCTCCTGTGGACCGCCGTGTTTGTTATCGGGTCCTCCTTTCCGCTTTCCTAGGGATACACGGCTGAATTTTGGGTTTTCTACGCCTCACCAATGCGGGTTTTACGATTTTGATCGGAATTGGCAACCCATATACTATACTCCCAAGCGCTTCTCGTAATCGAAGGTGGTTCTTTTCAGATCATCACCACTAGGCCCGCCTTTACTGGGAACCGGGTAAATTGTATCTGCCTAAACCCCGAAAACTACCCAAAAAGCAAAAATAAATTCAATTATGTCCCCATCTTGTTGGTTCACTTTAATTACAAATTTTATAGGGAGTTAAATTAAGTCCAAAATCGGTGGGGATGACAAACCTGCGTACCGCCTCAACGAAGCGTTCAAAGGTGAAATATGATGACCGAAATAAAGTGCGCAAGTAGGCCCGCCAAACGGCTAAGGCTTGTAAATGACCGAAATTTAAATGGCGTGAAAATAAATGCGAGCGGGCCCGCCAAATGGCTAAGGCGGCTTAAATGACTAGAATCGTAAAAACTGAAATTTACGGCGCAAGTAGGCCCGCCAAACGGCTAAGGCACTTAAAGGACTGAATCGTAGGGGTGAGTACGTTAGTAAAAATAACAAAAAATAGCAAAAAATAGCAGCAAATTAGAACAAAAAACAGCCATGATTAGTAAAATAACAAAATAAAATGAAAGGCCAACAAGAGGGGAAGCGCTAGGGTGAAATCCCCAGTAGAGTCGCCATCTGTGCGACCGTGGATTCCCTCGAACCCGTCGCGGCGAAGCGCTCGCCTAGGATGAAATGTAGAGTCGCCACCCGGAGCTTTTGGTGAGCTGGGAAACCTTCAAATCGATATTTTGAGCACCGAAGTGCTAAATATGACTCTGATTTACCGGTCTTTGCCAAAGGCTCTAGGATAGGGGCTTCGGTTATCGATCGGGAAGGGTTTAGGCACCCGATCAACCCGCACGTAGCGGTCTCTATCTATGGCCAAAAATAAAGATAAAAAGGGGCGGAGTTTCCCCTTGCCCGAAGGCAATACGGTCCTATCAAGCTTTGAGCCAAACCGAAATTTCGGTGGCGTAACGGCTTGAATCTTTGGAAGGAGGAGACACCAAGAAGGTAGAGGAAAAGAGGGGTGAGCCAGAGCTCATGGGCCCTTGTTGCACCATGGAAGATCTTCGCTTCAGCATGCTTTCGATGGCCTAAATGGTGTGAAAATGGGTTCTAATGCTAGGATTCACTAAAGTAAGGGGTGTAGAGTGAGATTAGAGGCTAGACTTTAGCAAAAGGGAGTGATCTAATGGAGGAAATGGGTCGAAAGGGATGAACTAAGCATGCTAGAATTCTGGAAAATGTGTGCGTTTTCTCTCACTAGGGTTCTCTCTTGGGCTCCAAATTCTTAACCTCCAATTTCTTCCAACCCTTAAGGAAGAGGTAGGCCTCTCTATTTATAGAGAAAGGATGGGTTAGGGGCTTACTTAAGAGCTAATTGGTTTAGCAATTAGGTAATCCCTCATCTAAGGTTTTTTGGGTTTTCAAGGTCCTAGGGTTTTGGGAAACTGGTTTCAATGGCGGATGATGGGGTGAGACCATGGGTGACTTAAGGGTTGCCAATAAGCTCAAAGGGGGTGCAACCAATCTCAAGAAACCCACCTCAACCAAAGAGATGGTCAAAGGGTCAAACTAGATGGAGGAAATTTGAGCTACTGGTGACAGTTACTGTAGCTAAGCTGGGCGTATATATTATATATGCCCAGTTTTGGAACAGTGATTTTCACCAAAATCAGGGGAGTTTTGAGAAGATGAAGCCTGTGGTGGGTCCCACCTATACTGGGCGTATATATTATATATGCCCAGCCAAATTTTCTCCAAAATAGGCAGGCGTATATAATATATACACCTGAGTAATCTGGGGTAAAAATGGCTGGGCGTATGTAAAATCTACGCCTGAGTAAAAGTTTTTATGATTTTATGTGAAACTTCAATTGGCCATAACTTTTGAATCATAGCTCCAAATTGGGTGATCTTTGACTTGTTGGAAAGCTGAAGAAGTCCTCTTTCCAATGGTATATGGGTCATCCATGGTACTGGTCTGTGTGAAATTCTGTAGCTCTCCTCCCATCAACCACCAGAAGGGTTTCTGGGAAGGGATTCTAGGGTGCAGGGGTGACTTCTAAGGATTGGGGGAATGGCTCTAAAGGTCTTAGGGTGATTCCTACTGGTCTTGGTAGGTTCCTAAGGGTTCAGGGGGGTGCCATCGAAAGCACAGGGGTATATCTCTCCCGAAGTACAGATTGATCGGGCCTTGGGCCGAATTTGGGTGTCTACACAATTCTTTCTACTTTAAGGACTGACTGGACCTAATCTTGATCACTAGAAGTTAGGCAAATCCGAGTTGAAACAACTTGACAGCACTCAGGACATTGAAGATGTGAAGTAAGGCCATCCTTTGGACAGTTTGAGTGTAAAATTCCCCACCTTTGAACTGCCCTTGATACACACCTTTTTTAGCCATAAAAAAAAATCCCAGTTTTCTTTGATAGAAACTAGAAAGTTTGAACCCAAAACCCCTTTGGCCCATTTCAGTCTACCCCCAATCTGAGAAATCAAGAAATGGAAGGAGAAATGAGGTTAGAGGAGCAAGGTGGCAAATTTGGTCAAAAGAAAGGAAAGCACAGTTTGTGATGATGTGGCATTCCAACCCACACACATATATATAAAAAGAAAAAAAAAAAAAAGCAAAGGAAAAGAATGAGGAAGAGAAGTCACTCCACTTAATCTACAAGAAGACAAGATGCTGATCACTTCAAGTCTGAAAAATTAAAAAAGACAGTGAAGAGGTTCTGAATTGAAGAAGGTGAAGTCATGAATCACCTCCTTGCCTTTACTGATTTCTCAATTTTGAACTCTGTTATCCCTTTGTGTTCCTTCACAAACCTCATCCGTCAGCCACATTACAACCCAATAAAAAGACCTTACTTATCTGAAAGTGGATTGAGCTTTCATGTGGAGATGAGAATCTGCTTAATCTATGGAGTAAAGAGGTGGAAAAGTAAGAAATTCAAGCAATGCCTATGCTCCTGCTTGCAATCCTATTTGAGGGTTGTAACTGCTCTTGAGCTGAGTGATATGATTTACCCCTCTTCTCTGTATTGATGAGTGAACAACCCTGATGAGACTTGGGTCTGAAATCCAGTTGATAGGGGAAGTATCTGAGCAGGATCCTCAAAGTGATGATGAGTTCTGCATAAAATTTCAGGAGAAATGCCTTGACATAAACTGAGTGATGATGGAGAGATTTCAGCAAACTTTCATATTTTCAAATGGATGTTTTTTTGTAGAATTTCCTTTAATGAATGGGCATAATGTGAATTTATTTGATTTGCTTAAACTCTGCTTTAAAAGGTTGCACTATTATTAACTAAGTGTATTGGAGAAGTTTGTGGGTACCTTCACTGAAAACCCTCAGGAGACTTCACTCCTCCACTAGGGATCACCTAGGGGTTTAAAAGGCTTGGTCATATGCTAAATGCATCTATGCTCCCTACGAAAGTGGCATTTTTATTTCCTTTTAATTCTCCTTTGCTCAGGAACTAACAAAGCTTAGGTTTGGGGGTGTGTTAAGTGGTGAAAAATGCCACTTTTTACCCTTTAACCTAACCATTGATGGACCTGTGAGCACACTAATAAGCCTCTGTTGAGTGCATTTTGTAGATAGCAGTGAAAGCTAGTAATAATACAGAAAACCAATTAAGAATGCCCACAAAGAAGCCATCTCTCAGCACCATGCAGACCCAGCAACAAAATAAGGAGAAGGAAGTGAAGATAGGTCCAAAACATCCTATCGAGAGGATGTCTGAAGACTTCGATAGGAGCTGACAGTTAAAATGAAAGAATTCATGTAGTTGAGAAGGGTTCGATAGGATCAGAAGAAAGAGAAAGGAAGAATTCATATAGAAGTGAAGAATTAGACAGGATCCAAGAACCTATCGAGCAGTTGAAACAAAAAGAGAATTCCACCTATCGAAAGCTGGCTTAAGGGAAAAAGGAGACCTATCGGAAGATTCCCTGAACCTATCGAATGGTCCACTGAACCTATTGAAATAGAAGTGTTGGGATAATACCTATCGCAGAATGATTTGAACCTTTCAATAGGAACAAGGGTCATTCGATCGAAGCAATGGAAAGTGAATCCCCAATCTATCGAATTACTCTTCCAACCTATCGAAGGCCCCAGATTAAGTGCAAGAAGTCAAGTATCTAAGCCCAAATTTATCCTATCGAAGAGATCAGGGAACCTATCGAAAGGGGCTACAAACTCCTTTTCAACCTATCGGAAGCTTCTCCAACCTATCAAAATTGCGTGCAGGACTTCTCAGAAATTCAGCTGTGCACATGTTGTGACTTAGTGACTTGCTGCATGCAAACCGAGGCACTTTTGTGACCGACGCAACGTTCTAGAGGATTCCCTTGAAAGCCCTAACCGACCCACGTGCTCTAACAGAACCCTAACAAACTCTGAGGACCTTCTAGAAGAGATTTTTGGCAGGAAAAACAGCGGAGAAAGCTATATATAGAGATCCCCAATTGCCATTGGGGAGGATCGAATTTCTGAACAATTTTTTGGAGATCAGAGCTTACAGCAAGATTCTATTTTCCTTATTTTAGCCCAACCATGGTTGGCTAATTCCCTAGGAGCAGCAATGAGTGAGTTAGATCTGTGATTGGGTAAGGTTAAGAGTGTTGTTGGGGTTAATTGCTGCACAGACTACAGATTTGAGAGCATTCCATTGTAAGAGTACCTTGTTTGCAATGTAAATGTTGTTTTTAATGTTTTAATTAGATCTAAAGCTCTTTTGATTCCTTTTAGTGCTCGATCGGATTTGTGTAGAGGAGTTGCTTGATCAACTCACCCACTTAACTGGTAGACCTCTTGGGTATCATCTGAATTCCCTGGATTTGATATCCCTGTAATTTCCTGCGTCTGTGGCCTGGAAATTGCAGCATCTATAGTGGTTTTAATTGTTCTAATTGAGGCTCTGGATTTGTAGGAGATCTCTAGGATGGTCTGTGACCATTAAAGTGGATAGATCATAACCTTAAGGTAAATCTAAGCTCAGGCCTCAATTGGATTCATATGCTGCAATCCATGGATTCGATAAAGTCTATAGGATGTTCTGTGACCATTAAAGTGGACAGATCATAGCCTTAAGACCAAGTGGATCCTGTGATTTGGAGTGGAATTTATACTCTGCAGCTGTGCTTATGGCCAGCTGAGGGACTTGTGTGCTTTTGAATCCCTATAATATGCTTAGCTCAACCCGATTGCAGTGAAAACAACCTCCAAGTTGTTCTTCTCCATTTTCTGAGTTTTTAAACCCTCCATCTGCAAGACCTAAGGCTCCAGATTCGATCTAAGACAATTTGCATCTTTATTTTAGTTTAGATTAAGTGAAACTCCAATCTAATCACTCCCCTGTCTTTTAGCTAGATCAACATTAGTTATGTTGCGAGATCTCTTATAGATCTGGAGATTTACTCAATTCCAAACCACCTCTCTGTGGACTTCCCCTTACTTACTTTTAAAACTTGCTACAAAGGACCCTGTATCTTGCAGGTCTAGAATTTCCCAATTGTGCTAAACCCATCTCTGTTTTCTCTTAATGTTCACACCATAAATCATCAAACTGGAAATCCCCAACAGTGTCCCACATATACACTGCTACATTGCAGCAGCTCTCCTTAATTCCTTGTAGCAACTCTCCTCTCTACTTAGGATTCACCTCAGACCCTCAACGGGCCTTCTAGGGCCCCGAAGCATGACGAAATTGTCCCGATGGTGTGAACTACCATGGTGCATTCCCAATAAATTCTTTAACTCCACAACTTAGCATAAAAATCCTACTTCTTGGCTTGAAATATGATGGATTGCATCATTAACCTACAAATTCTTGTTATCTACAACACACACTTAAAACGCTTTATTAGTCCACTCAGAGGTCCATCAAAGGTCAGGTTAAGGGGTGAAAAGTGATACTTTTCAGAGCTTAACACACCCCCAAATCTAATCTTTTCTAGTCCTCGAGCAAAGGAAAAATTAAAAACAACTATTAAAAACAGAAAATGCCACTTTCGTAGGGAGCATGGATAAAGTTAGCATATGTACCACGCCTTTTAAGCCCTTAAGTGATCCCTAGTGGAGGAGTGAAGTCTCCTGAGGGTTTTCAGTGAAGACACCCACAAACTTCACCATTAAAACAATTAATTATAGTGAAGTCAATGACAAAACAAATTTCAATGAATAAATCATCAGTCCACACCTATTCTTTAAAATTAGAGGAAATTATCGCAGTAATGCTGGCCATTTAAAACTCAAAATTAGCATATGTTTGCATCACCACCAATCATTTTACATCAAAAATTCAATGTGCAAAAATCAGTACCAAGCTTGCCTTAAATTCAAAAGTTAGGTTGGATACAACCCCAATGAAGTTAAACTTCAGACTCAATTCTCACCAGGGCTATCTCTCAACATTGACAATCTAAGGGTGTTCACATTCCAAGCAGCTCAAGAGCAGTTGCAGCCCCCAAATGGGCCTGCAAGCATGAGCATAGGTGAAGCTTCTAATTTTTGACATCCTCATGACTTTTCACCACAAATTGGACACTCCCTCATCTCCACATGACAACACATTTCACTTTGGATCTACAAGGTCTTTTTGAATGGGTTGTAATGTGGCTTATGGGTGGGGGATATAAAGAATGAAGGGGTAAAAAGGAAATTAAAATTGAGAAATCAGGAAGGTAAGGAGTGACTCATGACTTCACTACCTTCATTTCAGCACAACTTTATCTTACTTGATATATTTCAGAATCAAAGTGGCCAGTTTCTCCTATTCTTTTTAATTTTCAGATGATGTTTTTCTCCAAACTTCTCTTTCTTTTTCTCTTTTTATTATTTTTCTTTTTTTATTTTTATGACTTTTATGATGAACTACCACACAAATACCACTGATACACTACTATTCATAAGTTGCTTTTCTTCTCCTTCCACCAAATGTTGGACCATTCTCACTATCTTTAACTCCTCCTTTACCTTCTAAATTCTAAGAGTGAGGGCGAGGTTGAATCAGGTCATGAGGTTAAGGTGCAAGTACTTTGGTGTTTGTTAAAGAAAAATAGGATTTTCAAAGCTTAAAGAGTGTAAGCAAAGGGTAGTTGAATAGGTAGGAAATTTTAAGCTCAAACTATCCAAATGAAGGCCTTGGGTCATTTCCTTAGTGTCATGAGTGTTGTCAATCAGTTTTAATTTGGAGGTGCCTAACTTCTAGTGACAAGGTCTTGACTCAATCAGTCCTTAGAGCAGAAAAAATGCCAAAAATACTTTTCAAAAGAAAATGATGGGCCCAAATCTCACTAGGTATGGTCCTCAAATTAACCCATGGGGTGTATTTTCACCTTTTTCTCTCCTCTTAGGTTCACTAAGTACTAATTGAAAAATTTTCTGATGTTAGCTTCATGGTGGTGCAAAGATTTTAAAATTTTTAGTTTCAAAATGTCTGCAAATATTTTTTATTTTCCACAAAATTTCTCATTCTAACAAGTTAGGTGGGAATTGACTTTATTCTTTCTAATTTTTTCTCACACTGCTGCACTAAAGTTAACTGTTCTATTGGTAGACCTACCCTGCCACACCCCCAAACCTAAGTTAAACAGTGTCCTCACTGTTTCATGCAAAATGTATAGGGGCAGTAGGGTTGGTAGAAGAAAATTAAACTAAATTACAAAAGAGAAGTATAGACAAAACTAAGCTAAAAGAGCAGAAAATTAAACTAAGAAAGGGAAAAGAGAAAATGTATAGAAAATGATAACTAAGAAAATAAAACAACTATACTAAATCCTACAAACAACAACTATAAAACAGAAAGTAAACTAAATGCAAAGAGTATATATAAAATAGGCACTAAACTGATTCCCTAAAATACTAAGCACAAATGCCTAACATGATCTGAGTTTGAATCTAAAATATGGAAAATAAAAAATCAACATGAATAGCATAAATTTTAAAGCAGGATTCAAACAAAATCAAATCAGACATAATATATACAAACAATCCAGATGGGGGTGCATGAATGACAAAAATTTAGGTCACCCATCTGGAACTCAGCTGAATTGGAAGGAACTGAAAGGCAAAAATGAAAGGCCATAACTTTGCATTTGCATCAAACCTGGTGTCCTTTCCAGCTCAGGAATTGCAGTTGCATAAGAGATACAGGGAGCAACTCTAGCTCCACATCAGGTGGAGAGGCAATAATAGGCAACAAAGGTGCCTTAGATGGCTGAGGGCAGTTGTCCAAGTGAAGTGGTGCACTCACCTCACTGAGAAGCCTAAAATGAGTACTTTGCAGCACATAGGTGGGGGCCTCCTCAGTCCATACTTCAAAAATTTTAGCAAATACCTCAACCAAAGTCTAGCAGGTTGGGCAAGGTCTCATCCACTATCTCACCAATGACTACAACTGTTCAACAAATTTCATTTCCTCCATCATATCCTTCCCCTTATAAGGAGAAGGACCTTTAAAAATTTGAGAAAATGGCAGATGAGGTACTGCTAGTCCTCATCTGCTGACACATCAAATATTTTTTTTTTAAATCATTTATTTATTATTTTTTTATTATTACACCTGTACCTTATTCAAACATTACAACGACACAAAAATTCTAAAACAGAAAATGAAGAAAAACTTCAAAAATTACATAAAAACTAAAGTCGACATTTATTCAAACACTACATCTACAAAGAATATAGCTCAACAAAAACACAGATTACTATACTAGATCAAATCTCCCCGGCAGCGATGCGAAAAACTTATTGTTTGTGTTTTGAGACTCTTGCTGCTATTTTATTTAGAACAGTGGAGAGAATAAATCAAGAGTGGGGAATTGGAGATGAGTCAGCATAACAAGTCTAAAATAAATATAGTCCTGCAAGATACAGGGTCCATTGCAGCAAGTTTAGATAAGTAAGAGTTTGTCCTATAGAGAAATTGATCTAGAACCTAAAATGGGCTATAATAGTAGGCCTCCAAATCTGGCTACAGATCTGACAATCCTAAAGAAAAGGAGTTGGGTGTCACGACCACACTAAATTAATCCTAACAATAGAGAAATAAAATGTAGCCCTATCCTAAAGAAAGGGTTAAGAGGAGGATGGTGGTAGAGTGTGCCAAAATAAAATACAAAAATTATGAGAAGCAGGTTGAGCTAGAGTTAATGATGCAATAATGTAACTCAGATTTAGTCTGTCTCTAAAGTGCTCCTTGCTGAGACACTATTACAAGCCTCAACAAGGTATAAGCTCTCAGTTTAACCCATGCCATTTGGGGCACTCTTAGGGCTATACTCTATTCACTCCAATGGTCACAGGGTATTCGATAGAGTCTATTAAATCCCATTAGTTAAACCAGAAATTAGTTAATCTAATCCAGAAGAGTGGATCGATCATTTCCACAACCACTGGACCAGCTCTAGCCATGAATACTATTGCAACACTATGTAATGCCAGTGCTACAAGCTCCCCAGTTTTGCGCACAGACCTGACTAACATCCATAGGTATTCCAACCCAGAAGATCCTAAGTGCTTTACTAAGGCTAACTGCTCACTAGTGCCCACAAAAAGGGCCATGCAATAGGTTGAATAAGGCCTTAGATTTAGCTGGACTTGCTACAAACGGCCTGCAATGACTCAGCCTCAAGCTGGAATTACTATAAAGAGATCAGATCTAACATCTGATGTCAGCTAGGTACAACAGAGGGGAGCCAATTCTTGTACAAACCTCCTCACAAGGCTCTAGAAGCTCATGTGTAGAGGAGAAGAATCCTTCTCAAACATATGAATGGACACAACCTTAGGGCTATACTCTGTCCACTTAAATGGTCACAGGGTATCCCATTGGCCTGTCCATCCCACAGAGGCCTGAGAAAGAACGTAAAAACTGTTGCAACCACCATGATTCACAGGCCTTCGAGCTCCCTAGATCTCACCATAGATCCATCATTGCTTTCCATGGGGCTATCAAACTAAGGGAAATCAGATGATAGGCAATAGATCTACCAGAAACTGAATGGGCTAGTCTCAAATACATGGATCCTATAGACATCTAAAGAAACCATAAGATCTTTAGATTCAATTAAGCATTAAAATGACAATCCATTGATGAGCACAAAACTTATAATGAATTGTCTCCAGGCTGTAGCCTGTACACAACTGCTCATCCGAATCCCAATGCATACCAAAATCTATTACAAGACTGGAACAAAACTAAACCTAGCTGCTTAGAGGGGGATTAGCTAGTAAGTGCAGAGCTAAGAGAGAAGAAAAATAGGAAAAAGAGTTGATCAAACCCTAACCATAGCCTGCTAGAGTTCTCAATCGGCAAAGGATAAAGGAAAGATGAAAATAATAAACTCTACGCACAGCTTATATTCTCTATCAAAACGGCCTTGGCTCTAAAGAGACTAACCCTAATTTTTCTAGCAAACATGGCATTGTTTTAACCCTTGGATGCCTGGAGATATGCACCTCAAAATTTATGCCTCGAGAAGTGTGCCCTAGCCTTGGGAAATTCCCAAAAAGTCCTTAAATTAAAACTAAGAAGTGGAGAGCCCGTGCTTCGCGGGGCTGGTATCTACTTTTAGCTCACTCGCGCAACTGCATTGCCTTCGCGAAGTTGCCTTTGGCTGGTGGGAAGTGCTTGCTCGTGCATTAGCTCTTCATTTGATCGCACAGTTCACTGGCACTGCAATGTTATCGTGAAGATGATCTGGAGCACCAGGATTTCTCTCACAGTTGAGCTTCATAAGCTCTCTCCCACTAAGTACTCACACAGTTATGCTCCTGCGCTCACATAGTCAATGGTAAGGCTTCGGAGTGCCGAGATCTGTGTGAAGAGAATTCTAGGCATCTCTCTCATCCAGGGCTACGCGTGAACTCCGCGAGGTGACATTTTGTTCAGTGTATATATGGACTCGCTGTGTTCTTTGCGCGACTGCTTTGAGGCTTGATCTCCGCGAGAGCTTCGCGACCACAGATTCTGGGGACTTTAACCTGCGAGATCTTCGCAGGATCATTTCAGCTATCCTTTTGACTGCGTGGCGTATATGCGTGAGGGCCTCTTTAACTGCATCTTTAACTTTATGAGGACGCTCCTCAACTCTGCGAGGTCTATCTTTTACTACTCTAGTGTATTGCACTTGCTACTGTCACAGTCACCTCCCTTCTCAGCTAGCTTCATTCATCTGCTAGACTTTGGTCAATGGTGATTAGCAACAATGAGTCACCATGGTGAGCACTACCAAGGTGTTCCATTAGGCTTTGTCTCAGCTGTCATCTTTGAGTGTACTCTCTCTCTCTTTTGGGCTAAAAAGCAAGGAGTTTGTATTAAGCTGCACATTTTATTGCTAACTACAAAACATAATTAAAAAATGGTTATTAGTCTGCTTCAAGGTCCAGCAAAGGCTAAGTTAAGAGGTGAAAAATGATACTTTTCAGTGAAAAAACTTGTTGATTGTTTTTTTTGAGACTCTTGCTGCTATTTTATTAAGAACAATGGAGAGAATAAATCAAGAGTGAGGAATTGGGGATGGGTCAGCATAGCAAGTCTAAAATAAACACAGTCCTGTAAGATCCAGGGTCCATTGTAGCAAGTTTTGATCAGTAAGAGTTTGTCCCACAAAGAAATTGATCTAGAACCCAAAATGGGCTATAATAGTAGGTCTAATGATCTGGCTACAGATCTGACAATCCTAAAGAAAGGGAGTAGGGGGTCACGACTACACTAAATTAATCCTAAAAATAGAGAAATAAAATGTAGCCCTATCCTAAAGAAAGGGTTAAGAGGAGGATGGAGGTAGTGTGAGCCAAAATAAAATACAAAAACTATGAGAAGTAAGCAGGTTGAGCTAGAGTTAATGATGCGGTAATGTAACTCAGATTTAGTCTGTCTCTGCAGTGCTCCTTGCATAGACGCTATTAAAAGCCTCAACAAGGTATAAGCTCCCAGTTTAACCCATTCCATTGGGGGCGCTCGTAGGACTATACTCTGTCCACTCCAATGGTCGTAGGGTATCCGATAGAGTCTGTCAAATCCCATTAGTTAAACCAAAAATTCGCTAGTCTAATCTAGAAGAGTGGATCGATCATTTTCACAGCCACTGAACCAGCTCTAGCCATGAATACTATTGCAGCACTATGTAATGGAAGTGCTACATGCTCCCAAGATTTGTGCAAAGACCTGGCTGACATCCATAGGTATTCCAACCCATAAGATCCTAAGTGCTTTGCTAAGGCTAACTGCTCACTAGTGCCCACAAAAAAGAACCATGCAATAGATTGAATAAGACCATAGATTCATCTGGTCATTGCTATAAATGGCATGCAATGACTCAGCCTCAAGCTGCAATTACTACAAAAAGATCAGATCTGACATTTGATGTCATCTAGGTAAAACAGAGGGGAGCCAGTTCTTGTACAAACCTCCTCACAAAGCTCTAGAAGCTCATGTGCAGAGGAGAAGAATCCTTCTCAAACATGTGAATGGATATAATCTTAGGGTTATACTCTGTCCACTTGAATGATCACAGGGTATCCTATTGGTCTGTCCAACCCACAGAGGCCTGAGAAAGAACATGAAAACTATTGTAACCACTATGGTCCACAGGCCTCCGAGCTCCCTGGATCTCACTATAGATCTAACATTGCTTTCTATGGGGCTATCAAACTAAGGGAAATTGGACGGTAAGCAATAGATCTACTAGAAACTGAATGGGCTAGTCCCAAATACATGGATCCTATAGATATCTAAAGAAACCATAAGATCTTTAGATTCAATTAAGCATTTAAATGGCAATCCATTGATGAACACAAAACTTATAATGAATTGTCTCCAGGCTGCAGCTTGTACACAACTGCTCATCCGAATCCCAATGTATACCAAAATCTATTACAAGACTGGAATAAAACTAAACCTAGCTGCTTACAAGGGGATTAGCCAGCAAGTGCTGAGCTAAGAGAGAAGAAAAATAGGAAAAATAGGTGATCAAACCCTAACCCTAGCCTGCTAGAGCTCTCAGTCGATAGAGGATGAAGAAAAGATGAAAATAATAAGCTCTAAGTACAACTTATATACTTTGTAAAAACTAGCTTGGCTCTAAAGAGATTAACCCTAATTTATCACCGGACATGGCACTGTTTCAACCCTTGGATGCCTTGAGATATGCGCCTCAAAATCCACGCCTAAAGAAGTGTGCCCTAGCCTTGGGAAATTCCTAAAAACTCCTTTAGTTAAAACTGAGAAGTGGAGAGCCCATGCTTTGTGAGGCTGGTATCTGCTTTTAGCTCATTAGCGTAACTTCCTTTGCCTTTGTGAGTTGCCTTTGGTACAGTGGGAAGTCTTCATTTGATCGTGCAGTTCATTGGTGCTGCAATGCTGTCACGGAGATTATTTGGAGCACCAGGTTTTCTCGCTCAGTTGAGCTTCAGAAGGTCTCTCTCGCTAAGTACTCGTGCAGTCATGCTCCTATGCTCGCATAGTCAATGGTAAGGCTTCAGAGTGTGTGAGATCTGTGCGAAGAGAATTTTGAGCGTCTCTCCCATCCAGGGCTACACAAGAGCTCTGGAAGGTGACATTTTGTTCAGTGTACGTATGGACTCGCTATGTCCTTAGCGCAGCTGCTTGGAGGCTTGATCTCTGCGAGAGCTCCGTGACCATAGATTCTAGGGACTTTAACCTATGAGATCTTTGCGAGGTCATCTCAGCTGTCCTCCTGATTGTTTATCTGCATGAGGGCCTCTTCCACTGCATCTTTAGCTTCGTGAGGAAGCTCCTCAACTCTGTGAGGTCTATCTTTTGCTGCTCTGGTGCATTGCACTTGCTGCTATCACAGTCTCCTCCCTTCTCAGCTAGCTTCATTCATCTGCTAGACTTTGGTCAATGGTGATCAACAACAATGAGTCACCATGGTGAGCACTACCAAGGTGTTCCATTAGGCTTTGTCTCAGCTGTCATCTTTGAGTGTACTCTCTCTCTCTTTTGGGTAAAAAAGCAAAGAGTTTGTATTAAGCTGCACATTCTATTACTAACCACAAAACATACTTAACAAGTGGTTATTAGTCTGCTTCAAGGTCCAGCAAAGGCTAAGTTAAGAGGTGAAAAATGGTACTTTTTAGTGAATAGCACACCCCCAAACCTAATCTTTGCTAGTCCTTGAGCAAAGGAAAAATTAAAACAACTACTCTAAGAATTGAAATGCCACATTCGTAGGGAGCACGGATATATTTAACATATGTACCAAGCATTTTAAACCCCTAGGAGATCTCTAGTGGAGGAGTGAAGTCTCCTGAGGGTTTTCAGTGAAGATACCCACAAACTTCTCAATGAAACAGTATACAAAGGTGCAACATTATCAAGTCAGCTATCAAGAAACAGAGCATCAGTTCACCTTTGATTCAATAAAAATGTGAGGAATTTAGACATGAAAAGCACAGACATTTAATCATCACAACCTCTACATGAATGCACCACAGTTCCAATTAGCTCACAACAAGGGGACAACACATGCATATCAGCACTGAGCTCAATATTAATTCAAAAATAGGTTATAGGCCATGCCTAATACATTCAACATCAGACCCAATGCTCACCAGGGCATACTCTCACAAGTGACCTTGAGGGTTTCATTTCCTCTTAAGCTCACAAGCAGTTATAGCTCCCAAATGGGTCAGTAAGCATGAGCATAGGCAAAGCACCTAAGTTCTGGCATCATTGGCATATCGTCACCATAGATTGGACAACCCCTTATCTCTTCATGACAACACAATCAACTTTGGATCACAAGGTCTTTAACTGGGTTGTAATGTGGCTTATGAAGTGGGTTATAAAGAATGTAAGGTTGAAAAGGGATTCAGAATTGAGAAATCAGTAAGTGAAGAAGATGATTCATGACTTCACCCATTTGTAGTTCAGTGCCTTTCATTTTCTTTCAAATTTTTCATACTTGAAGTGGCCAGCTTCTTCTCTTCATTTTGATTTTTTCAATGAACTTTTCCTCTTGACTCCTCCCTCACTCCTCTTCATTTTTGTTTTTCTTTCTTTTCTTATTTTTTTTCTTCTATTTTTTTTTTTTAATTTTTATTTTTGTGACTTGCCACCTCTTTTCTTAGCCACTACACCATTCAAATTTAGGTATCTCTTCTCCATTAACCCAATGTTGACCTATCTTGTCCATCTTCAGCTCCTTCTCCTTTACCTTATAAATTCTCAGAGTGAGGGTAGGTTTGAGTCAGGTCCATAGGTTCAGGTGCAAGTACTCAGGTGTATTTTGAAGAAAATTGGAAATTAAGGCTCAACAGGTGTGTGCACCAGGGCAGTTGATTAGGATTTGGTCTGTTTAAGCTCAAACTGTCCAAGAGAAGGCCCTGATCCTTTCCTAGGTTTCATAAGTGATGTCAGTTGTTTCAACTTGGAGGTGCCTAACTTCTAGTGAGGGCATTGCCTCAGCCAGTCCTTAGAGCTAGAAGAATTGCCTCAGTCACTCCTCGAAGGAAGGAAATTTTTTTTGTAGGCCTAACTCTCACTGGTTATGGTCTTCCATTGAACTCTTAAGTATGTCCTTACCTTTTTCTCTCTTTAATGATTCACTCAGTACTGATACAAGTGAGTTTACTTTGTGTTCACATCATGGAAAAGTTAAAATTTAAAAGCTTGTAATGCCTAAAGGTCTGCAAAATTTTAAATTTCTCATTTTTTTTTAGTGATTCTTAGGTGAATATGGTTCTGTTTCTGTCTTACTCACTTGAATCTCCTGCACTTAGGTTTACTGTTCTATTGGCAGAGCTATCCTGCCACACCCCCAAACCTATGAGGAACAGTGTCCTCACAGATTCAAAGGTGAGATGTGCTGCATGAGGTATAAAACCTAGAAATAAACAAAATAGAAACCACAAAAGAGAAAAAGAACACACAAAAATGAACAAGGAATTACGCACACGTATAAGCAAAATAGTGACAGATTATCGAGAAAAGAGATTTTATTATAGATACAAAAGCAAACATATTACAAAAAGATAGAAAATTATAAACCTAAGAACAATCTAAGCAAAACATCCTGTCAAATAAAATGGTTCTTCCTCGTGGCTCAAGGATATCCTCAACTTGCTGTGAAAGAGGAACTGTAAGCCAGGAGGAGGGGGAAGATGAGGATCATGGAGATGGGTGTTGAGCAGGTGGTGGGGGGTTTGAAGAAGATGGTGGGGGAGATGCAGGTGGTTAAATTTTTTGCTTCTTCTTCTTTCCCTTCTCCTTTTTCTTCTCCTCCTTGGCCAGGATCCTCTGGACCTCTTCGTACTCATCCCAAAGAAATTATAGTGGGTCCAGCTCCTTAGGCGGTGGGGGTTCCAACCACATTAGATAGAATTTGTTTAGAAACTTGGTGGGTTTGTCGGATGCCATGGTTGTGAGTAAGGAGGGACTACTAAGGTTAGAGGAGAATGGGTGAGATGAAAATGAACTGTCCCTGTATTTAAAGTACTTGGACGGTGGAATACGGATGGGCACATTAACTTTCGTCTCTTTCTAAGCGTGGCAATAAATTGTGATTATTCTGGGAATGATAAATCACAAAACCTATTTGGGGAACGAGAGCTCACAATAAATGGTGGTCTAATTTTGGCATAGGGAATTAAGGAAATCCCGCGTTTTGCGGAGTTTTCCTATGTACTCGCAGAGTAGATTCTTGCACAGTACAGATGTACCTCCGTGAGAAGGATAATTACGCAAAAACAAATAGCTCCGCGAGTGTAGACACCCAAATTGGGCCCAAGGCCCGATCAGTCTGTACTCCGAGAGAGATGTACCCCTGTGCTTCCGATGGCACCCCCCTGAACCCTTAGGAACCTACCTAGACCATTAGGAATCACCCTAAAACCTTTAGAGCCATTCCCCCAATCCTTAGAAGTCACCCCTAAACCCTAGAATCCCTTCCCAGACCTAATTTAAACCCTTCTGAGTAGCTGATGGGATGAGAGCTACAGAATTTCACACAAACCACTACCAAAGATGAGGCTTATACCATTGGAAAGCGGACTTCTCTAGCTTTCCAACAAGTCAAAGATCACCCAATTTGGAGCTACGGTTCAAAACTTATGGCCAATTGAAGTTTCACATAAAATCATAAAACTTTTACTCAGGTGTGTATATTACATATGCCCAGCCAATTTGGCCCCAGATTAGTCAGGCGTGTATATTATATACGCCTACCTTTTTTAGGGGAAATTTGGCCAGGCATATATAATATATACACCCAGCATAGGTGGGACCCACCACAGGTTTCATCTTCCCAAAGCTCCCTTGTTTTTGGTGAAATTTATAGTTCCTAAACTGGGTGTATATAATATATACGCCCAGCTTAGCTACAGTAACTGTCATCAGTTGCTCGAATTTCCTTCATCTAGTTTGACCCTTTGACCATCCCCTTTATTGGGGTGGGTGTCTTAAGGTTGGTTGCACCCCCTTTGAGCTTATTGGCAACCCTTAAGTCACCCATAGTCTCACCCCATCATCCGCCATTAAAATCAATTTCCCAAAACCCTAGGACTTTGAAAACCTAGAAAACCTTAGATGGGGGATTACCTAATTGCTAAACTAATTAGTTCTTAAGTAATCCCTTAACCCATCCCTTCTCTATAAATAGAGAGGTCCCCCTCTTCCCAAAGGGTTGAAAATTTGGTTGAAAGATTAGAGAGCTTAAGAGAGAGAACCCTAGTGAGAGAAAATGCCACTTATTTTCCAAAATTCCAGCAAGCTTAGTTCATCTTTTTCAATCCATTTCAACCATTAGATCACTCCCTTTAGCCAAAGTCTAGCCTTTGGCCTCACCCTATACTTCCTATTTTATTGAATCCTAGCATTAGAACCCATTTTCACGCCATTTAAGCTATCGGAAGCTTGCCAAAGCGAAGGACTTCCACGGTGCAACAAGGGCCCGTGAGCTCCAGCTCACCCCTCTCTTCCTCTACCTTCTTGGTGTCTCCTCCGTCCAAGGATTCAAGCCGTTACGCCGCCGAAATTTCGGTTTGGGTCAATGCTTGAAAGGACCATATTGCCTTCGGGCAAGGGGAAACTCCACCCCTTTATTTTTATTTTTGGCCATAGATAGCGACCGCTACGTGCGGGTTGATCGGGTGCCTTAACCCTTCCCGATCGATAACCGAAGCCCCTACCCTAGAGCCTTTGGCAAAGACCAGTAAATCAGAGTCATATTTAGCACTTCGGTGCTCAAAATATCAATTTGAAGGTTTCCCGGGTCACCAAAAGCTCTGGGTGGCGACTCTACATTTTATTAAAAGCGAGCGCATCGCCGCGACGGGTTTGAGAGGATCCATGGTCGCACAGATGGCGACTCCACTGGGGATATCACCCTAGCGCTTCCCCTCTTGTTAGCCTTTCCTTTTATTTTACTTTTTTTACTAACCATGGCTGTTTTTTATTTTAATTTGTTGCTGTTTTTCTTTGTTTTTTGTTTTTTTTACTAACATACTCACCCCTACGATTCAGTCCTTTAATTGCCGTAGCCGATTGGCGGGCCTACTTGCGCCTTTAAATTTCAGCTTTTACGATTTTTATCATTTAAGCCGCCTTAGCCGTTTGGTGGGCCCGCTCGCATTTACTTTTCATGTCATTTAAGTTTCAGTCATTTACGAGCCTTAGCCATTTGGCGGGCCTACTTCCACACTTTATTTTGGTCATCATATCTCACCTTTGAACGCCGGCCCGTTGAGGCGGCACGGATTTGTCATCCCCGACCCATTTTTTGGACTTAATTTCACTCCCCTTTAAAAATCTGTAATTAAAAGTGAATCAACAGTGTGGGGACATAATTGAATTTATTTTTACGTTTTTGGGTAGTTTTCGGGGGGTTTAGGCACACATACAATTTACCCGGTTCCCAGTAAGGCGGTAGCCCTAGTGGTGATGATCCTGAAAAGAACCACCCCTTCCAGTACCTGAGAAGGCGCTTGCGCCGGAGGTATATCGGTTGGGTTGCAAATTCCGATCAAGCCATAAAACCGCATTGGTGAGAACGTAGATAACCCAAAATTCAGCCGTGTATCCGTAGGAAACGGAAAGGAGGGACCCGATAAAATACACAGCAGTCCCTGGGAGCATTTCTCCCAAGAAACCAGTTCAAAGACTCACTTTGCTTGCTATTCCTTTGTCAAATTAATTGATGAATGTTTTGCCAGTATATATATATACATCGCCCCAAAATCCCGAGAAAATAGCCAGGCGTATATAATATATATGCCCAACCAAAATCCCTTGATTTATGCCAGGCGTATATAATATATACGCCCAGCCAAAATCTGCATTTTTTTGGTCGGGCGTGCATAATATATACGCCCAGTATATACTGGGCCACAGTAACCCGACCTGAGGCCCAATTCACCACCCTAATTCCCCGATTAGCGGTATTAGTGCCCGCAGTAGCCTCCCACATTCTCTGACACCCAATATGCCCCCACCCAGTCAAAAGAAGGCGACTTCTTATTGATTTGCTCCGGGGGAACGGGTCATTTGCGTGGATTCCTTCGCCTTCAATAGAACGAAAGGGTTCCCTTTCGCTTCTTCTGAAGTACGTCAGATCCCGCCATGGGACCCACTAAGGGTACATATATCACCCGAAACGGGAGTTGACCCTGGGCATCAGGTCATCATTCTAGGTAGAGGGGAGTTAATTTCCATTAGAAAAAAAAAATTAAAGAGAAGGGAAAAAGATAAAAAGAAAAATCCTCATCTTCAAAAAAAAAAAATCCATCTTTCAAAAAAAAAACAAAAAAACAAAAAAAAACCACTAAAAAGGATCATCTCCAAAAAAAAATTTTATTATCATCATTTTCCAAAAACCAAAAAAAACCACAAAGAAAAACAATCAAAATATATCTTGGTATTCGGCAACCTCAAACTCGTCCTGTAGAAGGAGAACTAGGAAGGTATTCGGCCCTTATCCGCGACATCGATACAACACTCATCAGCGGATCATGTCAAGAGCCGATACATCCCCACCGTCATCCCATCCCATTCCCACGTAGGAGAAGACCCGATCTCTGACACCTTCGCCCAAACCCGATTCGATATCACGAATCCTTTTGGGGCACCCGTGTTCACCTCCACCCCATCCCCCTCCCTCACATTCTCCCAACATACCCCCTTTTCATCCCCTACTGAAACCCCTCATTTCTCAAACAATCCATACATCCCCATCTCCCATCCAAACACCCTTACCGCATCCCCATATTTCCAAAGACCCCATAGGGAGCCCCATCCCCCGCCTACTTCCCACATTCGATCCCTCTCATCATCCATGCCCCCTACATCCCACATCCCATCCACCTCATCCCACATACCATTCCCACCACCTGGCTCATCCACATCCCAACATACCCCCCCATTTACCTGGGTTATGCCTAATTTCTCCCAACCCCCTCCATCCTTAAGTGAGCCATCAGCCCCCAATCTCACACCTGAATCCATGCCCTCAATGGAAGACATGAGAACAATGTATGCCCTGTGGGCTGCTTCTCGAAACCCTACTTCTCAAACCCCGCATCCAAATTTCCAAAACCTCCATACCCCATTCCCTCCTAACCATGCCCAACCACCCATCATCCATACCTCCTAAAATCCCCCACCTCAATGCCAAACACAAACCCATACAAATCCATGGGCCCAAGCCCAAACACCTCTAGAGCCATGGGCCAAAGCCCAAGCCCAAAACCCTCAAAAATCATGGGCCCAAGCCCAAAACCCTCAAAAATCATGGGCCCAAGCCCATCAGGCCCACGCCCAAGACCCTCAAAACCCATGGGCCCAAGCCCATCAGACCCAGGCCCAAAATCCTCAAGGCCCATGGATCCAAGCCCATCAGGCTCAGATCTAGACTCGAAACCCTCAAAACCCATGGGCCCAAGCCCAAACCCATCAGACCTAGGCCCAAGTCCAAGCCCCCCAGTGCCTTTGGACCCAAACCTATCAAGCCCTAGCCTAAGGCCCATGGACCCAAGCCCATCAGGCTCAGATCCAAACCCAACCCCCTCATGACCCGTTTGCCCAAACCCAACAAGGCCCATTGACCCAGAGTCATACTAACCCCCACACCCAAGCCCAAGGCCCATCAATCCAAGCCTTCCAAAATCATCAAACCCAAATCCCTCAAACCCAAGGCCCATCCGCCCACGCTCATCAAGGCCCATTCACTAACCCCATACCCCCCCACCAATACCCTTCATTCACCTATACACCTTACGCCCCCATCCCGCCTCCAACGGGAAATCCAATCCATCCCATTCCTCAGACCCACAACATCCTGCCACCTCAACCACACCTCCCTCACCCCCAGAATGTCCACCCAGCCCAGCACATCACTTACCCACAAACCGCTCATCCATTTATCCCTTCTCATCCCCTATAAACCATATGGCCCCACCAGGTCATCCAACCCCTCACCCCCCAAGTCCAAATAGCAGAACTCGCCCCTCACCAATACCATGACCAACAGTATGAGGAGGATGAGATCCGCAACAGTGGAGGAGTTGCTAGCTTCAACCCTCCCGGGCCCACCATCATCACACCTAGGGTTGAACAAAATCAGGGGGAAGCAGTCCCCACTATAGCCTCAAAAGAACCAGAACAGTTGAAAGAATAAATAGACAGAATACAGAAGCAACTAATGAACATGGGAGGAGTAGAACTGCATTCAACAAACTTTTTAGACCTATGTCTGTTCTCCGATGTCCCCCTGCCACAGAAATTCAAGATGCCATTATTCGATAAGTATAATGGCACTGGCAACCCCATCGCCCATTTAAAATCTTACTGTGGGGATATGTGCCAGTATGGCGGAGATGAACGACTCCTCATCAAAGTGTTCCAAAAAAGTCTAACGGTCCTAGCTCTGAGATGGTTCACATCCCTGGAACGGTCCATGATAAAAAATTGGAAAGATCTGACACGATTATTTCAAGAGCAGTATGTCTATAGCATGGACATAGAGCCAAGGAAGTCAGATTTGGCCCGTCTAAAGCAAGGCATGATGAAACATTCAGTGCTTACTTGGGAAGGTGGAGGGCATTAGCCGCTCAGGTAACTCATCGGATTCCCGATGATGAGCAGATTGAATTGATAACCAAGGGAGCCCTCCCAGTAATCGCAGATTTTTTAGTATATCAGCAACACTCTAGTTTTGCTGATCTGGTCCGAAATGCCAATCATTGCGAAGACGCCATTAGAGAGGGCAGGTTAGGAAGGAATGTGGCCAACGGGTCCACCGGGGTACGAAAAGCTGCCGAACAAAGAATTGAAAGAAGACCAAGGACAGAGGTACAGAACATTGTTTACCCCCAGGCCAATACCAATGCCTCCCCGATACAGCTCCAGGTTACACAACCACCCCCGACCTGTTTCGAGCAAGTACCAAGGCCAAGCAATGGACCAAGAGCCCCGTTTACCCAGGAGCAGATGAAAGCACGTTTTGAACGAGTGTTCACACCGTTGGGGCAATCCTTGAGTGTCTTATTACCGGTATTACTACAGAAAGGCCTGGTCAATTTACTCCAACCTTGCCCGCCACCCCATCCCGTACCGAGGAACTATGATCCGAATCTACATTGCAATTTCCACTAGGGATCAGGTCACCCTACGTACTAGTGCTTCCCGTTAAAGCACGTGGTCTAAGATCTGATAGAGGCGGGAAAAATCATTCCCCCGCCACTTCCTCAAGGGTAGAACTAGAATATCCATCAAGCCCCTCTACCACCGCACCCAGGAGGCCCCAGGCCTAACATTCATTGGATAGAAGAGGAAGAAGAAGAGTTTGACCCTTCAAAATATATCAGTAATCAGGAGGAATTTTCACTCCCCAGGTCAAACGAAGATTAACTATTTGTTGGGGTGATCGAGCCGTTGTATTTGGCTTATTATTTCCCCACACCGACATACCAAGAGGAGCCCTTAGATTTAGGGCAGTATTTTTCCACCCCTCTCCCGCCTATCAAATCCAAACGGGCACAGCCCCACCGCAATCATACGCATATCCACCCCACGCCCAATTTACCCCATACACCCCTCCGTCACACCCAAATCACCCCACACCATACACAACTTCGCCATCCCCGTATTATCCTACCCCATACACACCGTCAAATCTCTCCACCCAATACACTACTCCACCATCCCCAAGTTACTCCATTCCATACACACCTTCAAATCCCACCACCCAACTTACCCCATACACCCCTCCGTCACCCCCAAATCACCCCGCTCCATGCACAACTCCATCATCCCCAATCTATCCCATTTCATCCACAAACCCATCATCATCCCACCATGCCACAAACCCTTCATATCCCCCTATTCCACCGACTACCCCGCCATGTCCCAATCATCCCACTCCATCACCCCTAATTTACCATACGTCATCCATGAATCCATCATCATCCCACCATCCCACCCCATATACAAACCCTTCATATCCCTATCACCCCGCTCCTCAGATATCCCCCATCCCTCCATCCCAGTCACACTCCCGCCATCCCTTCGTTATTTTGGCCCCAACCCAACTCTACCGCCACCCAAGCAAGCAACCCCTCACCCAATCCCCTTATCACCTGCTCCCAATCACCATTGATCTTACCAAGCCCAGGCAATACCTGTACAGGCCCCCCCTACACCCATAAATTCAACCCTACCAATTCCCACCACTACCATTATGCCCCCCACTGGAGTCAACCTGGTGGGACCCGAGAAACTAGCGTGTCCAACCGAATCCTCCCCAGAATTACCATGCACTCCTTTCCTTATCTCGAAACCTGCCTATGACCTGCATCAAGTGCCAATAAGCTATGAACAAACAGACATGAATGCCAGGTGCAACCAAGAGGAGGCTATTGAATTTGTTACCCTGTCAGGCCGGATTTCTACACAGCCAGAAACATCAGGGGCCGTTAGAGGAGAAGAGAAGAAGAATGAACAGGCTGCAGGGAATCCCTTTAAAAAAATGGTCAGAGAGCACATACTAGAGACGCAGCTCAAGAGAACACCCGCACATATTACTGTGTGGGACTTATTAATCACGCCCCCCCTCTACTTCCAAGCCCTGATGGGAGCTCTCAAAGACTCACATGTCTCCACTCACGTAACTCCAGATGAAGTAGGAGAAATAATAGGGCAGGGTTGGCCCCAAATGCCATCTCATTCACTGATGCGGACTTTCCAATCGAGGGGAATGACCACTCTAAGCCCTTGAATATAACAGTGGAAGTAGGAAACTTGGTGGTGTCGTTGGTCCTAATCGACAACGGGTCGGCATTGAACGTATGCCCTCTAAGGACGACAATCAAAATTGGGGCAAACCCCGACACCTTTCGGCCATCCATATCAAGCGCCCGGGGATTCGACAACACCAGAAGAGAAATCATAGGAGAAGTAGACCTCGACCTGATCCTCGGGCCGCAAACCTTCACCACCCCCTTTCAGGTGATGGACATCAAGTCTACTTTCAATCTGTTGTTAGGTCGGCCATGGATACATAAGCTCGGAGCAATACCATCTACCCTGCACCAAAAGCTCCGATTCACCTTGGATGGAAAAATTGTCACCATCTTGGGCGAGAGTAGAGAAGACAGGGAGAAAAGCACTCTGCACATTGAGAATCCGAAAGTGCTGAACATACCACACACAGCAGAGGACACTGATCTTCACCAATTTGAGTATGACTTCTCAGCCGTCACCCTCGGACCAACTGAAAAGACCCCAAATAAAACTGGAGGAGGAATGGACGCAGCTGTGTTAATGCTCCACAGATGGGGCCATCAAAAAGGGAAAGGGTTGGGCCCACGCCTCCAAGGAAGAAGAGACCCCGTCAAGGCCAAGGGGCAACAAACCAAATTTGGCTTGGGCTATAGGCCCAAAGAAGAAGTCAGAGAGGCCAAGGAAAAGATGAGAGCCGCAGCAGTCGCCAAGGCCAGAGGAACCTCACGCACGCCCCCACTTCCGTGAAACCTTTGTGAGCGCCGGGGTAGTAAAAATTGATCTAAATGGGGAGACGAGGGTTACCCCACATAAGCCTGCTTCCGTCGACCCCACCAACCCCTACATCATCCCCCCAGACTTTGAAATGGACATAGCCGCCCTTTCCTTATTCGAGGAAGAAGTTTCCCGGTCCACCCATCGCTCCAGCGCCAGCCACTCTGGGCCTATCCTAACCATAGAGGACAGGGTCCCAGAGGATCCCTCTGTAAATATGTTGAGGGAGGAACTGCAAGAGCCTACCGATGCCGCTCCCAATCAAAGAGGTAAAGGCCAAGCCTCGCAGGTGAGTAACTGGGCATCCTTGCCTCAACTCCTGGGAGCCGCCAAATACCATGAAAACGACACCAACTCCCTAAAAAAAAAACCTGTAAAAAGTGAGGTTAGCCTCTGGACCACTCTACCTTGTATATATAGAGATCCACCTCGCTAGGGGCTGACCTACGAAAAATGCAAAGACCATAAAAATAGAAAAAAATGCCAATTCCAAAAATATTATCCTTTAAAATTCTCGATAAAATTAAAATTGATGTCGTGATATCCGTCCCGTGTGAAGCCGACCCCTTTCCTGTAGAAATATAAGAAGAGGTAGGAGTCATAATTTTATAAGAGGAAGGTCAAACCAATGAGCTCCCCAATGAGCTCCTCAAACAATTTGCCGATTTTGAGCATGGCCCTACCCCGATCGTCGAAGAGACAGAGGATGTCAATTTGGGCACCACAGAGGCCCTCAGAATCACCAAAATCGGAACATCGTTGTCCCCTGTGGAGAGGAAGGTATGATAGACTTCCTTCGGTCATACCAAGACATCTTCGCATGGTCGTATGAAGACATGCCTGGTTTGGATACCGATCTGGTTGAGCATGAGTTGCCACTCTACCCTGATGTTAAGCCGGTTAAACAGAAGCTGAGACGCCTCCGACCCGAATGGATGTTGAAGGTGAAGGACGAGGTCATTAAACAGTATGACGCAGGTTTTGTCAAGGTATCACAGTACCCACAGTGGCTGGCCAATATCATCCTCGTACCGAAGAAGGATGGAAAGGTTCGAATGTGTATCGATTTCCGTAATCTCAACAAGGCAAGCCCTAAGGACGACTTTCAATTACCCCACATCGATATCCTGGTCGATAATACTGTAAAGCATAGAATGCTCTCATTTATGGATGGATTCTCAGGATACAATCAGATAAAGATGGCAGAGGTTGATCGCGAGAAGACAGTGTTCATTACCCCTTGGGGAACCTTCTGCTACAAAGTAATGCCATTTGGGCTGAAGAATGCTGGGGCAACCTATCAAAGAGCAATGACGACCCTGTTCCACGACATGATGCACCAAGAGATCGAATTATATGTCGACGATATGATTGCCAAATCACCAGAAAGGGAGGACTACTTGATAAACCTTTAGAAGCTATTCGAGAGGTTGAGAAAGTACAGGTTGCGGTTGAACCCCCAGAAGTGCGCCTTCGACGCTATGTCAGGAAAGTTGTTGGGCTTTATTGTCAACAGGAGAGGAATCGAGGTCGATCGGACCAAGAACAAGGCCATCACTGAAATGCAGCCACCATCTACAGAGAGGGAAGTCAGAGGCTTTTTAGGCAGAATCCAGTACATCAGCTAATTCATTACATAGTTAACTCCGACATGCACACCAATCTTCAAACTACTGAGAGAGGACTCACCGGTTGAGTGGAATGATGACTGCCAAGCTGCATTCGACAAGATTAAGGGTTACCTCCTGAAACCTCTGGTATTGGTATCGCCTGTACCTGATAGACCTCTGATAATGTGCCTATCAACAATAGAGTTTTCCATGGGCTGTGTGTTAGGACAGCATGATGTGACCGAAAGAAGACAGCAGGCCATCTATTACCTGAGCAAGAAGTTCACTGATTACGAGAGGCGCTATTCCCATCTGGAGAAAGCATGCTTGGCACTCGTATGGGCTACTCAAAGACTTCGACACTACCTGTTATCCCAAGCCATCCTACTTCTCGCATGGATGGATCCGCTAAAGTACCTATTCTTGAAGCCTGCACTCACTGGCCAAACTGCACTATGGCAACTACTCCAATCCGAATTTGACATTACTTATGTCACCCAGAAGTCAATCAAGGGGAAGGCACTCGCTGATCATCTTACTGAGAACCCTCTGCCGGACTATGAGGCTCTAAGGACCGAATTCCCCGATGAGGAAATTCTATTCATGACTGACGAGGATACAAAGGAAACAGAGGAGTCCTGGGTAATGTACTTTGATGGAGCATCGCATGTTGAGGGCCAAGGAGTTGGCGCCATTCTTATCTCGCCCAGAGGATCACATGTACCCATCTCAATCAAATTGAACTTCCCATGCACCAACAATATGGCAGAGTATGAAGCCTGTACAACTGGTTTACAGGCGGCTATTGATCTAAATATAACTCACCTTAGGGTCTTTGGAGATTCACAGCTAATTATATGCCAGATCAACGGAGATTGGAAGACCAAGGAAGAGAAACTGATCCCATACCATGAACATCTTGAGGATCTAATAACTTGCTTTGAGGAGGTCACCTTCTCCTATGTGCCACGAGCATGAAATTGGTTTGCTGATGCCTTTGCCACCCTGGCCTCTATGGTTGAGATTCCATATGGAGTTGTGATGAAGTCGATCATGATAGAGCAGAGGGACGAACCGGCTTTCTGTCACCTGATCGAACGACCTACAGAGTTAGATGATGAACCACCCTGGTTCTCAGACATCAAGAATTTCCTCGAGATCCGAACTATCCCAGAAGGAACATCGAAGGTAGACAAACGCACCATCCAATGATTGGCAACGAACTACGTCATCTACGACGATCTCCTGTATAGACGGTCTCACGACAATATTCTGCTCCGATACCTAACCCGAAAAGAGGCGGTTGAGATCATGAAGGAAATCCATGATGGGGTCTGCGGAGCACACGTCAATGGACACATGCTTGCGAAGAAAATTCTAAGGCAAGGATACTTTTGGACCACTTTGGAGACCGATTGCTGCAAGCACGTGCAGAAGTGCTACAAATGCCAAGAACACTCTAGCCTAATACATGCTCCGGCCATTGACTTGCATAGCATGGCCACTCCTTGGCCGTTCGCCACCTGGTGTCTCGATGTCATTAGCAAAATCAATCCTTAGGTTTCCAACGGGCATCAGTTCATCCTCGTCGTTGTGGAATACTTCACAAAATGGGTAGAGGCAGCCTCCTATACAAGCATTAAGGCTAGTCATGTAGAGAAGTTCATCAACAACAACATCATTTGCAGATTCGGCATACCCAAAGATATCATCATTGATAATGGCACTAATTTCGCTAATAAGCACATCCGGGCCTTGTGTGAGCAGTTTCGGATCAAGCATCATCGATCATCCCCATACAGGCCATAGACGAATGGAGCTGTAGAGGCAGCCAACAAAACTCTGATCCGCATCCTGGAGAAGATGGTAGTTACTTATAGAGATTGGAGTGAGCAGTTACCCTTCGCACTTTGGGCCTATAGAACGTCTATTCGTACCGCAACAGGGGTAACACCATTCTCCCTTGTGTATGAACAAGGCGTATACCCATTGAGGTCAAGTAATCGTAGTCAGATCCTTTTGGAATCCCATCGACCTGAGGCTGAGAGGGAAAGAGCCCGTTTTGAACAGCTAGACTTGATTGACTAGAAAAGACTCCTAGCCTTGTGCCACACCCATATCTATCAAAGGAGAATCGCACGTGCTTACAATAAGCGTGTCCGCAGTCGAGATCTGAAGGTAGGAGACACTGTACTGAAGAAAATTTTCCCGTCTCTCCACGCCGATCCAAGAGGGAAGTTTAAGCCAAATTATGAAGGACCCTACGTCGTCCGAGAGGTTTTACCAGGATACGCCGTTCGCCTCGCCACAATGGACGGAGACCACTTTCCTGAACCCATCAACGCTGGATACCTCCGTAAGTTCTACTCATAGGTCTTGAGACAATGTGAGTTTTGATAAAAGTAGATGCGTGACCGCTTAAGGACCCCATAGAAGAGGCCATCATTTCAAAGACAAGTAGCCCAAAAGAAATATTCCCTAAAAGCCTTCACCCTTTTTGCTACACACGTCGGGCCAATAACCATTTCTTTCATATACCCCTCCCAAAATTCTAGAAAAAGAGAAAAGAGAAGAGAGGGAAAATCCAAACCAAAAAAAAAAAGAAAAAAGAGAAAGAAGAAGAAGAAAGCAAAACCTCCCCCAACAAAAAAAAGAGGGGGACCAAGAAAAAAGAAATGACTGGGGCATAAAAAGCCTTTGGAAAGAAAGAGGAGTCACCAAATTCACTCAAAGCTTAGATCCAAATTCTCAGAAAAACCCAACCTGTTTGAACCCCGGCCACATTACAACCCGGAAGAAAGCCCTCTTTAAGGTCCACAAGCGGTCATAACATCTACTGCATCAGAATAAGCTGAGTTAACAAACCACACAGAACTTCATTCAGCTGGCTATGACGGAATCGACATCCATGTCGTGGCCTTCTGGTGCTAAAGAAAAAAAAAGAGAAGAGAAGAAAAAAAAAGAAAAAAAAGAAAAAAAAAAAGAGAAAAAAGAAAATTAATTTGGGTTCAAAATGGCGAAAACCCACGCGGACGTGGTGAAAACTCGAAATGGCACCACGGGTAAAAACAGCGAACCCACGTGGACCAGGTGAAAACCTGAAAGGGCGCCTGGGGTAAGAAAGTGAACCCATGGATGTAGTGAAAACCTGAAAGGGCGCTACAGGTAAAAACAGGGATGACAGGCATGGCGAAAACCCGTCTTGGGCGCTATGAGCAAAAATGTCAAGGAAAGAGTGATTAGGAGAGGACCTGTTCTAGCCCGCCCATTTTAATTTGAACCCCTTGAGCCCCTTTCCCCCCTTTTTTGATTGGCCACTCATGTGAAAATTAGATCAGATCCCGATCAAGTATGTCATCTCCACCGCGGTATTTGACGCATGACCAAAGGAAAAGATAAAAGACTAGACCAATCTCTGGGAAGCTGACCTTCCCACGTTTAAAGGAAAAACCTGTATCTCATGAACAGGGTTCGATCGGGCTCAAAAAAGACCCACTGGTTTGGCCTTGTAAATTACCGACATCACAAAAGACCCAAAGGGAGAAAATTTCAAAAAAGATAATAGATTTCCCTTTCACATAAAAAACCCCGCACTGTGGAGGAGAAAATTTCAAAAAAGATAATAGATTTTCCTTTCCCATAAAAAACCCCACACTGTGGGGGAGAAAATTTCAAAAAAGATAATAGATTTCCCTTTCCCATAAAAAAACCCCACACTGTGGAGGAGAAAATTTAAAAAAAGATAATAGATTTCCCTTTCCCATAAAAAACCCCACACTGTGGAGGAGAAAATTTCAAAAAAGATAATAGATTTCCCTTTCCCATAAAAAAACCGCACACTGTGGAGGAGAAAATTTTAAAAAAGATGATAGATTTTCCTTTCCCATAAAAAGCCTCACATTGTGGAGGAGAAAATCTCCACAAAAAGCCTTACTTTGCGAAACATACGAAGGAAAAAGTCGAAAAACGAAAAATATATGTATGTATAGATTTCATTCCATTTCTTACAGTATTACGTGCGGAGTGTCACGTCCCAAAAAGATAACGACATGACACACTTTCTATTTTGCTGCTTTCTTTACAGATAAAAAACCAAAAAAATATCTATATCTGTATATATATAACAACAAAAAAAAGAAGAAAAATAACCCAAAAAGAGATCTTTGTTATAGGGCATTCCTCCCCTCCGTGTATATGATCTATGATATGTGTAGGAACAGGTCAAGGGCAGGGAGCACGCTTCAAAGCGCTAATCTCTGCAAGCAGAGAGTCCTCGCGGGCATTTCGATCAGACATCCACCTACCATGAAGACTCTTCTGCAGTCTCCGTGAAGCTTCAGCTATGCTGCGAGACTCAATCAAAAGCCCAGTCAACTGAAGAACTTCACTCTCGGCTGCGACAGCTCTCACTTCTGCAATCTCTGCTCTGACCCTTTCTTTCTCCAAAGCCTCGGTCAAAGCCAGCCTCTCTACAGAAAGAGACTCGATCTTGGTCCGAAGCATCGCTTCCTTACATGGTCAAGGCCCCGTCTCTATCACATCTACCGAAACTGGGCTAGGGGTAGGTAATTCCCCAGATACCAGCCAAACCTCATAATCAGGAGAGACGACGCCCCCTTGAACTAAGTTGCACATGTGCGCTGATTGGAGGGTCTCCCAGAGAGCGGCTATGCGGTCGAGATCACTGAGAGAACCCCGAGAAAATATCAGAGAGCACAAATGTGGCCTCACAGAGCATGGCACACGTTGGGTATACCCAAACTGACGAAGCACCCGAGATGGGAAATAATATGTGCTACCGGTCAACCCCAATAGGTTGATACCCTCACAATCTCGAGAGTGGACAATCGAAAAGGTACCGTCCAACCAGGGAAGCTGCCAAATCAGCTCCGCATCTGATAGCCACGTACTCAGCTCCTCAGCGCTCCCATGAGGCAATCTCGAGCACCGGATCAGAAAGCCTCGAGCCACGTCCCCTCTTATCAAACACAATCTCGGCATAGGCCCCATGATAGCCAAATGCTCTCCTAGCCAAATCTGAACAAGGAGCGGGCTCCCGCTGAGAATCCCAACCTAGCCCGAGGCCAAGGCATCCAGGCCCCGATACATCTCAGCCAAGATTAGGTGCACCAATGAGCGGCCTCCCTCCAACTCAGTCAAGACATCGCACAGCCCAAGGGAAAAGGTCTTGCCCCCAGTAAAGAAGAGAACTTTCGACAGCAAATAAATGGCAAAGGCCTTTACATTGAAGGGATCTCGAATGGGCAACTTTTGGAGACTCGAGTCGCCGAAAAGTTCTCTCAGGAATTTCACCGAACACCAGTGGGCCCTCCGGCGAAACATTTCTCATACCCACCCTTTTTTAAACCGAGAACCGCATGGACCGCCCTTGCATACCCTGGTTTGGGCACCACTTTTGCAAGGCCTCGATGCATCTTCAAGCCAGTAATAGAGGCTAGCTCTTCCAAGGTTGGGGTCAACTCCCTAGACCCAAATCTAAAGACATGGGCCCTATGGTCCCACGACGCCAAAGCCGCCTGCAGTAGGTTGGGCAACAGAGGGATAGCAAGGAGAGAGGAAAGGCGGGACAACCCAAGGCAATTCAAAATAGTAAGCTCACTCTCAGCCAAGCTATCATGCCATTTTTGCAAAAAATTGGGCCTCGGGTCCAAACAGGGAAGTATACCAGCCCCCGTATAAGAGCTTGGGCCCCTTTTTGAAGGCAGGTCCATCGACGTACAAAGATGTTCTTTATAAAATCATTCAATGTATGATGATGGACCCACTAGAAAAGAGAAAGGGAAGGAAAAAATGAAAGGAAGGGCAAAAAGGCCAAACCAGGATGGAGGAGGAGGCAAGGGGGGACCAGGCTCGGGTTATAAAGAACCCGCTGAGCCCAAATTATAGTGGGCGTATATATTATATACGCCAAGGCAAAAATTTGAAACATTTTGCCAGGCGTATATAATATATACGCCCGGCCATTTTAACTGTGGATTTGCCAGGAGTATATATTATATACGCCCGGCCATTATTGCTGAACATTTGCTCATATATATATACGCCCGATTTAAACGAAGTTAAGGCCCCCTCTCCTGATGGTCCATTTTTGTTCCCCAAGGAGGAACTTATTTTTTGGTTGGCCCACTCTTTCATCTCGGGGCAGTCCACAGGCAGGCATACTCGCACACCCGTGGGAAGCCCCCGAAGGACGCACTACCCGTAGCTTATATACGGAGAATCACCTACAAGATTGACTCCATCATTGGAGGGGTGCCGACCTGTGTCCGGCCCAACAGAAAACAAAAAAGGGAAACCATCAAAGCAAGGGGATAACCAAATGAAACATTCATATCAAGCATAAAGATTATAAACCATCCAAAAAAAATTTTTTGTTGTTTAAAAGTTATTACATATCTCCAATAAAGCCAAGTCTAAACTGTTTCATTGTTTCAAATTTTCAGAGAATGAACTAGTCCTGGGCAGCCCCCTTCGACTTCTTCCGGTGCCGGCTAGCGCTTTGAAAGGTACGAGTCTCCCCCACCCAAGTCCATGCCTGAGAAATACAGCTGAGAAGAGAACGTGACTCCTTTTCACGAGCACGCTGTAGGAACACACCAAAAGCCATCAGGTAGAGAAACAGGTGGAAAGTAAATAAAGAAAATAACTAGGTTGGGTCAGCATTCACTCACCACCTCGGTCTCCCTAAGTCCAACAAGGTTACGATAATATTCAGCTTGACTCACTGCCGACTCATAATCCTGGCCAGTAAGAAAAAGGAGGTGTTAGTCACACAGGCCATCAGCATAATTCAAAGGGAAGGAGAAAAAAGCAACAAGATAGAGATTACCCCAGGAATCAGCTCAGGAGGTGGGACATGGATAGCTTCAGTAGAGATTCGTGCCTTCTCTGCCACGTTGGCACACACGCGCGACAAAAAGGCATCATCCAAGCGCTTGAAGGTCCCCTGGACCACGGTAGGCGAACTGCCAGAAGCACCAGCACCAGAAGGGTCAGAGGGTCCAGCACCTGAAGCCACGCCCGAAGCACCAGCCCCAGAAGGATGGAGGGTCCAGCACATGTAGCATCATAAGGAGTAGCCTCATCCCCTCATCTCGAAGTCGCATACCACTCAAAGCAGAGAGAAACATTTTATCATTAAAGGTGGTAGGTCAATCAAAGTAATCACAAGGAAGCTGCTAAATAAAAAGAGAAAAGGGGCATTACCTGAGATCGCGGCCTGCCAAAAGCTAAAAAGTTAGCACCAGGCACGAAGCGGGGCAGCAAGAAATGATAGGGCAGGGAATCATTACCATGATACCCCCAGGCAAGAAGGTCTTCGATAGGAACCCCATGGTGAAGAAAGTGAGCACTAAGCTCATCAATGGAGCCTTCTGGAGCCAACACATCGGCGAGAGGAGCTTGGGGCACGACAAAGAGAGGACGATACTGATGAACCACTCTCTCCCCTAAATAGTAGGCCCTAGTCTAGGACCGTAAAGGAATATGATGCGACGGTCCAGCAAAAAGCGAGAAGGACCCACTGAAGCCAAGTTCCAGAAGGGAGATCCTATGTAGGGGTCGAGGATGACCTGCAAAAGAAGAGAAAACAGAGGAAGGAAACACACATTTGGTCAGAACCCATAGCACACAAGAGCTATCAAATTTATAAAAAGGGAATTATTTTACCTGCTCTAGGATCAACAGGTCAAACTGAGAGCGTAGCCCTAACTCCAAATGCTTCATACCTACATCCCGACGGCAACTCACGTGCCAGTTACTCATGAGGGGGAACGTAGCAACTTCGGACTGAAGTAGAGGGCGACCCGGTTGGAAGTGAAGATACCCCCAGATCTGAGAAAGCAAGCAGATAAAGACAGGTATGCTATAAAAGAAAATTGGACAAGCTAAAACCAAAGGATAAAATACCTCAATTGCAGGCCAGAAACGCACAATGGAGCTAGACTCCCCAAGAACGACTCGCTTTAGGCTGGACATGAGTACAACATAGCGGGCGCCGCCCCAATCGAATCGATGCATGGTTTCCGAGTTCACCATCAGGCTGAGCAGGGATAACGAGACTCACCCTCCGCTGGTGTTGGAGAGGAGAGTCTTGCCCTGGAGGAAAAACAGAGCAATGCGGGCCAGCATATGTGCGCGTGCGGGCTCGAGATATATGGCCATGTCGGGCTGGCCCTGGTCCACTAACTCGTGAGGCTCAAACTGATCCACCAGCCAGGACAGCTTGACCTCAGAACCTCTAATATTCCCAGAGGTCGGGTAGGCCCCTATCAGTTGAATCACCTCCTCCTTACCCGGCGTACGGGTAGGTACCACGGGCACCCCTCCAATACGGACCCCAGTGATCATAGACCAGTCCATAGGTGTAAAGGCCATCTCTGCCACGGCCATGTGAAATGTCATGGTCTCGAGGCGAAAACGCTCTATCAGAGCCTTCAAATAGGCTGTATCGGCCCTCACGGCGGGACACAAAATGAAATCCCCAAAACTAGCATCGGTGAGCCGGTCCTTCACCACTGGGGGAAGGTAAAGCATGAGACGCTGGAGGTCGAACCAACCGCCTCGGAAGATAATGTGCGGCAGGGGCTGCAAACAGAAGGCATCAATCAGATAGGGGCAAGGTGGTATAATGAAGACATCAATGGAAAACAAAAGCGAAAAAGGGGGGGGGGCTCATCTGTTTACCTGACCGACGATCCCAAAGTTGGACATGCGGGTGTGCTGGCAGTAGAGGAGGCCGGTATGGGCAGCCTCGCCTTGCATTTCATACCAAGGCTGGGAGGAGCGCTGAGACACGATGAATTGTTCCCCACGGGGACCGTAGGCCATCTCCGGCCCTTCTTGTTGATCATTCCCTTCTTCACCGGACATCCTGAAAATATGAGACGCATCGACATATGAGAGGGGTGCCAACACAAAAAAATATATATTTATATATGCACTAATCCAAAGACAAAAAAATCTCATCAAAAAAAAAAACGATGTGTGTATGTACTAATTCATCAAAAAAAAAACAAAAAACAAAACAAAAAACAAAAAAAAAAAAAAAAAAATATATATATATATATATATATATATATATATAAACCCGTCAAAAAAAAAATGTGTGTGCGTGTGTACTAATCCAAAAAAAAATGTGTGTGTACTAACTCATTAACAAAAAAAAATGTGTGCGTATTAATCCAAAAAATAAATGTGTGTATAAATGCACTAACCCATCAACAACCAAAAAAAATGTGTGTGTGTGTGGATACTAATCCACCAAACAAAAAAATAATAATAAAATAAAATAATACATATATACGTATACTAATACATGTATGCACTAATCCCAAAAAAAAAATAGGGAGAGGCACCAATCCATCAAATAAAATGCACTAATCCATCAAAAACAAAAAAGAGAAAGAAAAACAAAATAAATGAATGATGGATGGAAAATAGGCCTAAGGAATCAAATATTTCAAAAAAAAAATGGGGGAAAACAACAAAAACAAAAAGAGAGAAAAAGGAATATAGGCATCACAGAGCATTTCACCATGAAAAAAAAAGAGAAAGGCAATATCATAAAAAATTCAAAAGAAAAATAAAGGAAGGGTAATGATTACCTTCAATGAGAGAGAAAAACAAATATCGGCGGAGGATAAGAGTCTTTCGATCCACACCCACAACCGCCGGTAATAGAACTCAAGCTAAATCAAATGCAAAAACCCTAGGGGGCTGTCCCGAACTCAAGAAGGAAGGAGGGAGAAAGACAAAATTTGAAAAGGGGGCCCCTTTTGTGCTCGGGCTCGGGCAGTTTTGTAACTGCCAGTTTTTAGACAGGCGTATATAATATATATGCCCGACCATTTTCGCCAGATTTTGGTGATTATATAATATATCGCTGACCAAATAATAGTTTTTAACTACTCCATTTTTGATTTTGAGGCCCAAGGCCCCCTTATATGCTATAGACCGGTCTGCCCCCTCGGCCCATACGATCATCGGGCAAGGGTGCATGCATCCCCAAATGACCCTTCGAGTTTCCTTCGATTGGCCTAAAGGGACCGTGCAACAATAAACGGATCTAGGTCAGTAGGCGCCCACCTATTGCGCCCACAAAATCAAACAAAAAAAAGAAAAAGAAGAAGAAAAAAGAAGAAAGAAAATGTCAAAAGTGACACTAGTTCTCAAAAGAGCGCTGCAATAACCATTTGCACCAGTCCAAGAACCGTGTTAAATCAATTCAGAATGATCAGGGTCCACTCAAAAGTTCTCGAACCCCGTCTTACACAGGGACACCCCATACCTGATCCGACAGGCAAATGAATTTCATTCATCACCGGTCACTCCTGGGAGCATACACTTAGCCCTAGATCTCCCCCAGTAGAGGTCGAGGCGTAATCCGGCAGGCAAACCAAGATCCCATCACCGGAATGCACACATCCCTAAGGTATATCAATATGGCAAGTTGATTCGCCTAAGGATACGTGCAGAAATAAAGGCAGTTTGAGCATGCCCAAAGTCTCAACCTGACATAAAAAAAGAAAAAAGAGAAAAAAAAAAGAAAAAAAAAAGAGGGAGAAGAAATAACAACCTGTTGCTACTTAGCAAAAATCCTGAGTGGGTTGACCCCACCTTCCAAGCATTCACTCTGGTCACCCCCCTTCGAATCTATGTTGACCAAGAGTGCCCCCGACTTCAAACCATTCGAAAAGTCTATTGTCAGTTGAAACTGACCCGTCAAAAATGAAATTACCACCAACCAAACTATGTGCAAACATACAGACCGAAGGGCTCATTCCCTTTTATTTCCTTTTACACAGGCTTAAAACCTGTATAGGCATGGTGTCCCTGTTGAATGTACGCACTTGCGTCTGGGTATCCGCAGGATGGTCGTTTGACCTTGTAAATTGTACCTTAGGGTTGAGACTTCCATTAGTGCCTATTTTGCTACTTATCACCCCTGATGGGTGTCTATCTATGCAAAGTTAGCAAGATGTGATTTCATTAGGGATGGAGGCTAGAATTGGCCATCTCTTGTAAGGGATAATCGGTCCTAGCCTGATCTTTAGCTTTGTCTTAAGTTAAGGCACACTGGTTCATGTGAATCAGGAGCACCTCGCCACCAGAACGAGCACATCCCCAAGGTGTACCTATCCCCGGCATGGCGCACGCACTCTTAAAAGCGTATCAACTGGCATTTGATCCACTTAAAGAGTTGTGCAAAAATAAAGTTGCCAGAGGTCCTTGAGCTTTGCTTAGAGGCCTCGGAACAAAAAAATTCAGAAAAAGAAAACACAAAAAAAAATTTCACTCAGAAAATGGGCATGCATTCCCAAGAACTGTTGCGACATCAATAATCGCTTCAATCGGGTAAAGCTTGCTAAAATAACCTTGAGGTTGATGGGTCTGCCCAAAAGACTTCGAGCCTTACCTAGGTAAGGGCACCCATGCCCAATCCAATGGAGCTGTCAATACTCCATAGGATCGGACACATTGTTTTGACCTTCGCTTTGTGTGCTTCGCATCAATTTCGAAGCATAGATCGATCATCCCATTTCATGGAGCTGTCTGGTTCAGATTAATACTCAACATCACAAATCTATAATTTCCCTCAGGAAGTGGACGATATCCCGGCTAGCGGGCTTACACTTTTTGTGATCATCGTAGCTATGCCCAGTAATGTCGCAATGTGCTTGGGGACTATTAGCTTTGAGGTACGGACGATATCCCGAAATGAGAGGGCTTACGTACACTCACCATCACCATGAATGTTTGAGAATTGAGTTGAACCAGGTGGACCCATCAAACGTGCCTTGGACCTCTTCAGATGTCTCTTCTCTTTGGCATCCGATCATTTGTGATTGAATACCAAAGAGGGGCATCTGTAGACACCCAAATTCGGCCCAAGGCCCGATCAGTCTGTACTCCGAGAGAGATGTAACCCTGTGATTCCGATGGCACCCCCCAGAACCCTTAGGAACCTACCTAGACCATTAGGAATCACCCTAAAACCTTTAGAGCCATTCCCCTAATCCTTAGAAGTCACTCCTAAACCCTAGAATCCCTTCCCAGACCTAATTTAAACCCTTCTGAGCAGTTGATGAGATGAGAGCTACAGAATTTCACACAGACCACTACCAAGGATGAGCCTTATGCCATTGGAAAGAGGACCCCTCCAGCTTTCCAACAAGCCAAAGATCACCCAATTTGGAGCTACGGTTCAAACGTTATGGCCGATTGAAGTTTCACATAAAATCATGTGTATATTTTTATTTCAGATTAGTCAGGCGTGTATATTATATACGCCTGCCTTTTTTAGGGGAAATTTGGCTGGGCGTATATATTATATACGCCCAGCATAGGTGGGACCCACCACAGGTTTCATCTTCCCAAAGCTCCCCTGTTTTTTGGTAAAATTTACTGTTCCTAAACTGGGCGTATATAATATATACGCCCAGCTTAGCTACAGTAACTGTCATCAGTTGCTCAAATTTCCTTCATCTAGTTTGACCCTTTGACCATCCCCTTTGTTGGGGTGGGTGTCTTGAGGTTGGTTGCACCCCCTTTGAGCTTATTGGCAACCCTTAAGTCACCCATAGTCTCACCCCATCATCCGCCATTAAAATCAATTTCCCAAAACCCTAGGACTTTGAAAACCTAGAAAACCTTAGATGGGGGATTACCTAATTGCTAAGCCAATTAGTTCTTAAGTAATCCCTTAACCCATCCCTTCTCTATAAATAGAGAGGTCCCCCTCTTCCCAAAGGGTTGAAAATTTGGTGAAATATTAGAGAGCTTAAGACAGAGAACCCTAGTGAGAGAAAATGTCACTTCTTTTCCAGAATTCTAGCAAGCTTAGTTCATCTTTTTTAATCCATTTCAACCATTAGATCACTCCCTTTAGCTAAAGTCTAGCCTTTGGCCTCACCCTATACTTCCTATTTTATTGAATCCTAGCATTAGAACCCATTTTCACGCCATTTAAGCCATCGGAAGCACGCCAAAGCGAAGGACTTCCATGGTGCAACAAGGGCCCGTGAGCTCCGGCTCACCCCTCTCTTCCTCTACCTTCTTGGTGTCTCCTCCATCCAAGGATTCAAGCCGTTACACCGCCGAAATTTCGGTTTGGCTCAAAGCTTGATAGGACCATATTGCCTTTGGGCAAGGGGAAACTCCGCCCTTTTATTTTTATTTTTGGCCATAGATAGAGACTGCTACGTCCAGGTTGATCGGGTGCCTAAACCCTTCCCGATCGATAACCGAAGCCCCTACCCTAGAGCCTTTGTCAAAGACCGGTAAATCAGAGTCATATTTAGCACTTCGGTGCTCAAAATATTAATTTGAAGGTTTCCCGGGTCACTAAAAGCTCCGGGTGGCGACTCTACATTTTATTAAAAGTGAGCGCATCGCCGCGACGGGTTCGAGAGGATCCATGGTCGCACAGCGAGTACAAAATTAAGAACATTGTGTGCCTCACGAAGTTACTTCTCAGAGTAGACGTTGGGAATGAGCACGCGAAGTTGTTTTTCATTTATCGCTCAACTTAGATGGGGTTCTCCGCGAAGAACATCCATTCGCAGTTTCAGGGGTCTCGCGTAATAGAATGTTTTGAAATCTATAATTCGCGCCCTTATGACTCCGCGAGAAAGTGGTGAAATGGTCCGTGACCATGAAAATTAGGCCATTTAACCCCGCGAGAAAACAACAGTCAACCTCTTTACACCATTTGAGCTCAGGCTTGTGCTTGCACAATGTCTTGCACCCATTTAGTGTCCATTAGCATCTACCCTTCACATGTATCCCTTTTTCAAATGATAATAGCCTCCCTAATACTAGCACATGCATAGCAAAAATTTCAAATGATAAAACACCTTGATGAACACAGATTCTAAACAATTGCAGTGCCAGTACTTTGCTCACACTTCAGCAAGAAGTATTCATCTCCCATGTTACTGACAGAAATAAACAATACTGAGAATAAAACCTATAAAGTAATTGAAAATAAACAAGCACATAGAACAGAACAGAACAAACACACAAAATAGATATGGCACACATAATACAAAGTTGTGGATCACTGAACAGTGGAAGGTTCATGTAAGTGAATGGTCTGAGGAAGCTCCACTAGTTATTCTACACAAATCTTGAGCCTCTGACCATTTACTTTCATGCTCTGCCCTGATTTTGAATCCAAGATCTCCACAGTACCAGATGGGGAGGCTTTGATGATAGTGTAAGGTCCATCCCATCTGGATTTCAACTTCCCTGGAAAGAATTAAAATCTGGAGTTAAAAAGCCAAACCTTGGTGCCAGCAATGAAGTCATTCCATAACAACTTCTTGTCAAAGAATGCTTTTGATCTCTCCTTGTACATTCTGGCATTTACATAGACTTCTAACCTCATTTCATCAAGTTCTGTCATTTGCAACTTCCTGTGAGAACCAGCAAAAGTTAGATCTACATTCATTGCTTTGATAGCCCAATAGGCTATGTGCTCTAACTCCACAGGTAGGTGGCAGGCTTTGCCATACGCCAGCATAAATAGGGATATGCCAATAGGAGTCTTATAGGCAGTCCTATAAGCCCACAAAGCATCATTCAGTTTTGGTGCCCAATCCTTCTTATCAGTCCTCACAGTTTTCTCTAGAATGTGCTTGATCTCCCTATTGGAAATTTCAACTAGCCCACTGGTCTATGGGTGGTAAGGAGTTGCAATTCTGTGTGTAACATAATACTTTTTGAGTAGGTTCTCAAAGGGTTTGTTATAGAAGTGGCTCCCCCCATCACTGATAATAGCTCTGGGGATATCAAATCGTTAGAAAATATTATCCTTCAAGAATTTAAGGATAACTGTGTGGTCATTGGTCTTTATGGCAATGACTTCGACCCATTTGGACACATAGTCCACTGCCACGAGTATGAAATTCAATCCCATAGATGAAAGAAAGGGACCCATAAAATCAATGCCTGAAATGTCAAAAAGTTCTACAACTAGGATGGGCTGCAATGGCATGGAGTCTCTCTTTGAAATGCCTCCCATCCTTTGACATCTCTCACATGCCTTGCAATGCAAGTTTGCATCTCTGAACAAAGAAGGCCAATACAAATCACATTGTAGTACTTTTGCTGCAGTCTTTTTGCCACTGAAATGACCTCCACAGGCTTGCTCATGGCACATTGAAAGAATGTCGTGGAAGTATTTTTAGGCACACATCTCCTAATGACCTGGTCTACACAATGCTTGTAAAGGTATGGATCCTCCCACATAAATTGTCTAACCTGAGAGAAGAACAGGTCTTTGTCCACTTTGGACTAGTGTGGAGGGATCCTACCAGCAACCAGAAAATTGACAATGTGTGCAAACGAGGGTACACTAGACTGCACAACAAAAAGCTGCTCATCGAGGAACAACTCATTAACAGGTGTTGTTGTACATTCTTCCAAGATAATCCTAGAGAGGTGGTCAGCCACCACATTCTCAACTCCCTTCTTGTCTTTGATCTCAAGATTAAACTCTTGTAAGAGGAGAATCCATTTGATCAACCTAGGCTTTGCATCCTTCTTAGCCAATAGGTATTTCAGGGCTGAGTGATCTGTAAAAACTATAATCATAGAACCCAACAAGTAGGGTCTAAACTTGTCGACAACAAACACTACTGCAAGTAGCTCCTTCTCAGTTGTAGTGTAGTTCAGCTGAGCTTCAGCTAGTGTTCTGCTAGTATAATAGATCACTACAGGAAGCTTATCTTTCCTCTGTCCTAAGATAACACCTATGGCTAAGTCTAATACATCACACATCAGCTCAAAGGGGAGCGAGTAGTCTGGGGCCTGGATTACAGGGGCAGTGGTGTGGCACTTCTTCAAAGCCTCAAAAGCCTCAAGGCATTCAGCAGAAAATATGAATGGCACATCCTAGTAAAGCAGGTGGCACAATGGTTTGGCAATCTTGTTGAAGTCCTTGATGAACCTCCTGTAAAATCCAGCATGCCCAAGGAATGATCTAATTTGCTTGACAGTCCTGGGTGGGGGTAGATGTGAAATCAAGTCTACTTTAGCCTTGTCCACCTCAATTGCTTTGTGGGAGACCACATGGCCTAATACAATACCTTGGGTCACCATGAAATGACTCTTTTCCCAGCTTAGGACCAAGTGTTTCTCCTCACATCTTTGCAAAACTTTTTCAAGGTGGACTAGACACTGACTAAAGCTATCTCCAAACACAGAGAAATCATCCATGAAGATTTCAAGGAATTTGTCAATCATATCAGAAAAAATTGCATACATGCACCTCTGAAAAGTGGCTGGGGCATTGCACAGTCCGAAAGGCATCCTTCTGTAAGCAAAGGTGCCAAAGGGACATGTGAAAGTAGTTTTCTCCTGGTCTTGAGGATCCACAGGGATTTGGTTATACCCTGAGTATCCATCAAGAAAATAATAGTATTCCTTCCCAGCCAACTTGTCTAGGTTTTGGTCAATAAAAGGGAGAGGGAAGTGGTCCTTTCTGGTTTTGGAGTTGAGTTTCCTATAATCAATGCACACTCTCCAGTCAGTGGTCTCTCTAGCTGGAATCAACTCCCCAGAATAAGAAGTAACAACTGTGATGCCTGATTTTTTAGGTACCACCTTGATAGGTGACACCCATTCAGAATCTGAAATGGGGTAAATCACCCCTGCATCCAATATTTTTACTATTTCTTGAAGCACCACCTCCTGCATGTGAGGATTTAATTTCCTCTACATCTCCCTTGAGGGTTTTGCACCCTCACCCAGGTGAATCTTGTGCATGCAAACTGAGGCATCATTGCCTCCAAGGTCAGCTATTATCCACCCAATTGTTTTCTTGTGCTTCATAAGGACATTCAGTAATTCCTCCTGCTCACAAGTGAGAGAGGAGGAGATAATCACGGGAAGCTTCTTATCTTGCCCCAAGAAGGCATATTTTAATGTTGCTCGGAGCTGCTTTAGCTCCAACTCAGGGGGACATTCAATTGAAGGCAACAGAGGTGCCTTAGTGGCTTGAGGAAGGGGCAGCAATATGTGCTGCACTAGGACCACAGAAGACTCAGTGATGGTGTTGTCTTCTATCATGGGAATTGGGGCCTCCTTCTCAAATAGACTCCAAACACTTTCCATGCTTTCAATCAAATTATCCCAATCCAGCAGATTGGATAATTCTTCTTCTACCAGGCCATCTAGTACATCTACTACATAGCAATCCTCAATGTCAATATAAGGCACTATAGTAGCATGGTACACATTTAAATGGGCCTTCATGTTTCCAAAAGTAACTTCCATTACCCCTGACCTGCATTGTATGCAAGCATTTGCAGTAGCCAAGAATGGTTTGCCAAGGATAATAGGAATTAGAGTTTTGCTTTTACAAGGGTCCATGTCTAAAACAAGAAAGTCAGCTAGATAATAGAATTTGTCTACCCTAACTAAGACATCCTCTACCACACCCACAGATCTCCTCTCAGACCTGTCAGTCAGTTGGAGCACAATTGATGTAGGTTTAAGCTCCGCCAAACCTGCTCCTCCAAACCTAGCTCCTCATACACTGAATAAGGGAGTAAGTTTACACTGACCCCTAAATCCAGGAGGGCTTTTCCAATGGTGGGATTTTCGATAATGCAGGGGATAGTAGGTACCCCTGGGTCTTATAATTTTTCAGGTGTGGCGATGGATAGAACTGACTCAACATGCTCAATAGTAAAAACTCTTTTAGACAATTGTACCCTAGCTTTCCTCTTTTGAGTGCAGAGATCCTTTAAAAATTTAGCATAAGCAAGGACTTGCTTTATGTTATCAAGCAGGGGTAAGTTGATTCGAGCCTGCTTGAAAGTCTCCAACATTTCCTCCATCTGAGCATTCCCTTTATCAAGAGGGGATGGGCCAACTAGAGCTTGAGGAAATGGCAGCTGTGGGACTGCTGGTGCCACTGCTGCATGCCTATTGCCGTCATGGTCATATTTTTTTCTTTTTCTTTTATCTTCATTTATTTCTTTATGTTGGGGCTCAACATCAGTCCCATTATTTTGCCCTAGTTGATCCATAGCAGGGGACACAAGCCTCGGCTCCTTGACACTGACAATCCTTTCATTTTCACTTCCATTTTCTATGACCTCCTCCTGTTCACTGCCCACTAAATTGTCAACCACCCTGCCACTCTTAAGGGTAGTTATGGCATCAGCATCCTCACGGGTAAAGGGTATTTCTCCAAGTAAGAGCTGCCCTTTTGAATTGGCTAGGGGCTGACTGGGCGATTTTTCTTCCTCCCTCATGTTTAGAGCAATATAAATCTGTCCCATCTGGTCCTCAATCTTCTTGATGCTCTGTCGATGAGAATTGATAGTTTGCACCAAGCTCCCCAAGTTCTGCATTGAAGCCAGCATCTGCTCTTCAAATGAAGAGGATTTGGACTGTTGTGGGGGCAGGAATAATTGGTTAGACTATGGGGCAGGTAACAGGAAATTTTGTCTTGATGGGTAACCTTGATTAAACTGGTGCTGGGGTCTGTAGGGAGCTACCATATGCTGTTGCTGGGCTTAACGATATGAGTCTTTTCTCCACATCAGATTTGGGTGGTTCCTCCAAGAATACCTAGCAGGCTGTTGCCCAAAGGTTTGAGTAGCATTGGCATGTTCCATAATAAAATCCGAAAACTGGTTGGCAAATGGACAATCATTAATAGAATGTGTGGGGGATTGGCATAATAGACATGCTTCCTCCACCTGTGCAACCATTCGAGGTTGCATCACATTCATCAATTTATCAAACTTCAAACTTAGGTTGTCCACCTTCCTCTCCAGATCACCTTGCACCTTCACTTCCTATATTCCACCTCTAGGGGTGACCTCTTTCACCATTTTCGTTGAAATATGTCTGTCATTGCATGACAAAGACTCCTACTGCATAGAATATTTCCCTATTATGTGAAACAACTCCCATGCTTTCTCAGCTGTCTTGTGGTGGTAGCTACCACCACAGGAAGCATCCACCATATCCCTGCTCTTGGTATTCATTCCTTGATAAAACACTTGAACAAGCTGCCACATTGGGATTTGGTGGTGGGGGCATTATTTAACATCTTCTAGAATCTTTCCTAAGCTTCATTAAAGCTCTCCGTTGAGGACTGAGTGAATGACAAAATATTTGTCCTCATCTGGCTTATTTTGTTCATGGGAAAAATTTTGCCAAGAATTTGGTTTGAAGGTCACTCCATGATTGTATGCTGTTGGCTGGGAGCTTTGATAGTCATGTGCTGGCTTTGTCCTTTATTGAAAAAAGAAAAAGCCTCAATTTAGTGGCCTCAGGCCCCAAACCAGCAATGTTAAAGGTAGTGCAAAGTGCTTAAAACTAGTCAATATGCTTGTAGGGATCTTCTTTACTCAGCCCATGAAATGAAGGCACATACTGATGCTGGAGGATTTAATTTCATAGTTCCCTTCAACAGAGGGAAATTGAATGAAGAAGGGAGAGGTGTACTCCCCAGGTGCATTGTATTCTTTTAATGTCCTCTACCTTTCAGCCATAGTATTTGGTTCAGTTTCAACAACAAGGCTTTGCGTGGTGTGTCTAGGTCTAAGGATCCTTTCCACCTCCGGATTTGGGGGTTCCATGTCAGGGTTTAAGGACCTTCTACTGGGCATACACTCACCAGTAGTAATGAAAATGCTTACAAGCACACAGAAAGAATTTCAAACAAAAAAAAATAATAACTACACAGATTTACACTAAACAAATAATAGGGACTTTAACATAAATGGACTGAGATTTAGGGTGAAGGAAGTGCAAACAGAGCTAGCTACACTCCAGCTTTTCCCTTCTTCTGCTATCCATTTTTGCAAAATTTCATAAAGAATCAGTAGTACTTTTTATTCTAAATTAGCCACAGTTACAAAGAATTGGTTAATCTAAATTAAAATACAACTCAGGTTTACTAAAAAGATCAATATCCTCGGCAGCGGTGCAAAAAACTTATTGTTTGTTTTTTTCGAGACTCTTGCTGCTATTTTATTAAGAACAGTGGAGAGAATAAATCAAGAGTGGAGAATTGGAGATGGGTCAGCACAACAAGTCTGAAATAAATACAGTCCTATAAGATACAGGGTCTATTGTAGCAAGTTTTCATAAGAGTTTGTCCCACAGAGAAATTGATCTAGAATCCAAAATGGGCTATAACAGTAGGTCTCCAGATCTGGCTACAGCTCTGACAATCCTAAAGAAAGGGAGTTGGGTGTCACGACTATACTAAATTAATCTTAAAAATAGAGAAATAAAATGTGGCCCTATCCTAAAGAAAGGGTTAAGAGGAGGATGGTGATAGAGTGTGCCGAAATAAAATACAAAAATTATGAGAAGTAAGCATGTTGAGCTTGAGTTAATGATATAGCAATGTAACTCAGATTTAGTCTGTCTCTGCAGTACTTCGTGCTGAGACGCTATTAAAAGCCTCAACAAGGTATAAGCTCCCAGTTTAACCCATGCCATTTGGGGCGCTCTTAGAGCTATACTTTATCCACTCCAACGGTCACAGGGTATCCGATAGAGTCTGTCAAATTCCATTAGTTAAACAAGAAATTTGCTAGTCTAATCTAGAAGAGTGGATCGATCATTTCCATAGCCGCTGGACCAGCTCTAGCCATGAATACTATTACAACACTATGTAATGTCAGTGCTACAAGCTCTCCAAATCTGTGCACAGACCTGGCTGACATCCATAGGTATTCCAACTCATAAGATCCTTAGTGCTTTGCTAAGGCTAACTACTCACTAGTGCCCACAAAAAGGACCATGCAATAGGTTGAATAAGGCCTTAGATTCAGCTAATCATTGCTATAAATGGCCTGCAATGACTTAGCCTCAAGCTGCAATTACTATAAAGAGATCAAATCTAACATCTGATGTCGGCTAGGTAAAACAGAGGGGATCCAGTTCCTGTACAAACCTCCTCACAAGGCTCTAGAAGCTCATGTGTAGAGGAGAAGAATCCTTCTCAAACATGTGAATAGACACAACCTTAGGGCTATACTCTGTCCACTTGAATGGTCACAGGGTACCCCATTAGCCTATCCATCCCACAGAGGCCTGAGAAAGAACATGAAAACTGTTGCAACCACCAAGGTCCACTGGCCTCCGAGCTCCCTGGATCTCACTACAAATCCAACATTGCTTTCCATGCGGCTATCAAACCAAGGGAAATCAGATGGTAAGCAATAGATCTACTAGAAATTGAATGGGGTAGTCCCAAATATATGGATCTTATAGACATCTAAAGAAACCATAAGATCTTTAGATTCAATTAAGCATTAAAACGACAATCCATTGATGAACACAAAACTTACAATGAATTGTCTCCAAGCTGCAGCTTGTACACAACTGCTCATTCAAATCCCAATGTATACCAAAATATATTACAAGACTGGAACAAAACTAAACCTATCTGCTTACAGGGGGATTAGCCAACAAGTGCTGAGCTAAGAGAGAAGACAAATAGGAAAACAGAGGTGATCAAGGCAATGTTGACAGGGGGATTAGCCTGCTAGAATTTTCAACTAGCAGAGGATGAAGGAAAGATGAAAATAATAAGCTCTAAGTACAACTTATATACTCTGTCAAAATGGCCTTGGCTCTAAAAAGATTAACCCTAATTTTTTCAGCGGACGTGGCACTATTTCAACCCTTGGATGCCTAGAGATATGCACCTCAAAATCCATGCCTCGAGAAGTGTGCCCTAGCCTTAGGAAATTCCTAAAAAGTCCTTCAGTTAAAATTGAGAAGTGGAGAGCCCGTGCTTTGTGGGCTAGTATCTGCTTTTAGCTCATTCGCGTAGCTGCTTTGCCTTCGCGAAGTTGCCTTTGGCTGGTGGGAAGTGCTTGCTCACACGTTAGCTCTTTATTTGATTGTGTAATTTGCTGACACTATAATGCTGTCGCGGAGATGATCTGGAGTGCCAGGATTTCTCGCTTAGTTGAGCTTCAGAAGCTCTCTCTCGCTAAGTACTCGCGCAGTCATGCTCATGCGCTTGCGTAGTCAATGGTAAGGATTCAGAGTGCGCGAGATCTACGCAAATAGAATTTTGGGCGTCTCTCCCATCCAGGGCTAAGCGAGAACTCTGCGAGGTGACATTTAGTTCAGTGTACATATGGACTCGCTGTGTTCTTTGCGTGGCTACTTTGAGGCTTGATCTCTGCGACCACAGATTTTGAGGACTTTAACCTGCGAGATCTTCGCTAGGTCATCTTAGCTATCCTCTTGACTGCATGGCATATCTGTGCAAGGGCCTCTTCCACTGCATCTTTAGCTTCGTGAGGAAGCTCCTCAACTCAGTGAGGTCTATCTTTTACTGCTCTGGTGCATTGTACTTGCTACTGTCACAGTCTCCTCCCTTCTTAGCTAGCTTCATTCATCTGCTAGACTTTGGTCAATGGTGATCAGCAACAATGAGTCACCATGGTGAGCACTGCGAAGGTGTTCCATTAGGCTTTGTCTCAGCTGTCATCTTTGAGTGTACTCTTTCTCTCTTTTGGTACAAAAAGCAAGGAGTTTTTATGAAGCTGCATATTTTATTGCTAACTATAAAACACACTTAACAAATGGTTATTAGTTTGCTTCAAGGTCTAGTAAAGGCTAAGTTAAGAGGTGAAAATTGGTACTTTTTAGTGAATAACAGATGCCGCATATGGTTGATAGGAGTTGATTTGGACATAGTTAACAGGAGTTGGGGATGGAAAATATACCCTAAGATCTAAGGGTTCTGCTTATGGTGTGGGGTTTAGAAAGTAATTAGCCATATTCAAGATTTCAATCACCCCAATACTTTTATCTCCCCAATCTCTCTACAGTGGTGTCATAAAATTCCTCGATCGTCGATATAATCTGATGAGTAAAAATCTTCATCATCCTCTGCCACGATGTCGATAGTGGGTCTTGGGCCTGCCCCTCCTGGTGGGTGCTGGTGTAGCGGTACCTGGTGAATGTTGGCATGTTGGTTGGCTTGGGGAAGTGTGGGAGGGATGATTTTACTGGCCTCTATCAAGTCTTGTATTACATGTTTCAAAGGGAAACAATGATCAGTTGGGTGGCCTGGTCCCTGGAGGAAGTTACAGTGGGTGTTGGGGTCATAGTTCCTTGGGATGGGATTTGGTGGAGGATGTTTGGAGTGCTGTGACCAACCCTTTTTCTATTAATAAGGGCAATAAGATATTTAATGATTGCCCTAAAGGTGTGAAGACTCAATCAAAATGGGTCCTTCTCTGCTCTAGAGTCATTTCTGCCCCCTGCCCATTTTTGATTCTTTGTATCGGCTCGCTTCTAAATGGAGTTGGTTGTTCGACTTTGAATTGGAATGGGGCTATATCGGTGTTGGGTCATGTGTTCACAATATTATGTACATCTACCCCTGTCCTTCTATCATTTCTTTATTCATAGAACCTCTTGACCCCGCTGGCCCCACCAGATACATTCTTGCTTAAACGCCCTTCTCTGATTGCTTTCTCACAACGATTGGCATTCCTTACCAAATCAGTAAAGTTAGATTATTGTTGATAGACCAGGAAGTCTAAGATAATTGGCAAGGTATTTTTTGAAATCATCTCTATTTGCTCGTTGTCAGGTATCCTATTTCTTACCTGAGCTACCAGTGCTCTCCAACGCCCAAGGTAATTGTTGAAGGTTTCGTTAGGATTTTGCTTTAATCGGGCTAGATCTGACTTACGAGGTTCAATGTCTATGTTGTAGACATACTATTCTTGAAATAAATGAGTCAGATCCTTCCACATTTTTATCATGGATGGTTTCAGAGATGTGAGCCATCTCAAAGCTGGGCCCGTCAGACTTTTCTAAAAGACTTTTATAAGCAGACGTTCATCCCCTCCATACTGGCACATGTCCCCACATAAGGACTTGAGATGTGCAATGGGATTGCCCGTGCCATTATATTTATCAAAGTGTGGCATTTTAAATATTGGGGCAAGGGGACTTCAGAGAAAAGGCATAGATCTGAAAAGTCCATGGCGTGGATCTCAGTTACACCCATCTTCATTAATTGCTTCTGGATCTTTTCCAGTTGTTCTTTCAGCTGCTCAGACTCTTTAGATGGCTGGGCTATTATTTCAATGATGGGCCTAGATTCGCTTTGTGCTGAGGGGGTGGTGATTATGGGTGGAGGATTGATGTTGGCAAATGCCCCTGCATAGGCTCCCTATTCCTGATCTCATCAATTTGGATTTTGGGTTAAGACCCGATGAGGCCATTAGGCTTGGGGGAATATTTGAGGATGGCCTTGAGGTGTATGAGGATGGGTGAATTAGTGAAGGATATGTGCCGGGTTCACCTGGAACCGGATATGAGGGTTGTGGGTGAGTGAGATATTGAGGGAGTTGTGGGGGGTATGGGTTTGAGGATCCAATGCTTGGGCTTTACTGGGCTTGGGTATAGGGTAGGGAATTTGGAGGGGTTTGGGCCCTAAGGCCTTTGGAAGTTTGGCCCATTAGGCCTGGTTGGGTTTGGGTCATTGGTCCCTGGTGGGTCTAGGCCATTGGGCCCTGGTGGGTCTGGCCCATTAGGCCTTGGTGGGTCTAGCTCATTGGGTCTTGGTGGGTCTAGTCCATTGGGCCCTGGTGGGTTTGGCCCTTTGGGCCTTGGTTGGTCTGGCCCTAAATGGTATTGATGATGGGGGTTTGGGCCATTGGGATGATGGGGGTTTAGGACATTGAGCCCTAGTAGGTTTGAGGTAAAGAAACATGAAGACGTGGGAGTGTGTATGATGGGTTGGAAGATATGTCGTGAGGATGAGGGGGAATGTTTTGGTTGGCCTTCCAGCTTGTATAGGCCCGAACCATCTCATCCATCATAGCCATTGGAGAGGGATTGGATGGAGGTGGTGTATCTAAGGGATGGTGGCGTGTGGATGAGATGGATGTGGTGGAAAATTGGGAATGACCCTGGTAAAAATGGGCATGACCTGGGTAGATGGGGGGATATGGGAAAAATTGGGTGTGGTATGGGTAAATGCAGGTGGATCGGGTAGATGTTGGGAAGATAGAAAATGGGGTATGGTGGTAAAGGTAGGGAATCGGGTTGGATTTTGGGTGGATGTGAATGGAGGATGGGAGGGATTTGGAATGGTCATGGATGGGGAAATGGGCATGGTTTGAGAAAATTAGGGGGATTGGGGTGTCGGACTTTGGATGTTTTGAGTGGTGGTGGATGGGAAAATGGGTGCACCGAAGGGCCCGGTGATGGTAAATGGGGGTTGGGTGAGGGGGATGGATGTGAACACTTCTTCCATGTGGGAATGAGTTGGGGAATGTGGCAAGGATGAATTGGGATCGGCATATGCCGGATCCACTGCCCACAACATAGCTTGGTGTGTTGGATTGCTTACCTTACAATTATTAAAGAGTTAAAATAACAAATTAAAAGGTTAAATCACATAGATATGGGATCAAGGTAAGCAACCAGTCCTGCAAGAGCCAGGGCTATTGCAGCAAGCTTTAAGGGATAAGTGAGGGTAGGTCCATAAGGAAATGTGCTTTAAAATGGGGTAAATCTCCAGATCTCTAATAGATCGGACACTCTAGCCTATACTAATCTAAAATAAAGCCAAAATAGGGAAGAGGAAAGGTTTTAAGAGTTGTCACTTTATAAAACTATAGGAAATTGAAGATAACAGCAAGTGATCCAAAACTTATTGAAACTCAGATTTAAGGAAATGAAGAAAAAGATTAAAACCAAAAGGTGAGAAGTAGCAGCTAGGGATTTTGGTCTTTACTGAAAATCAATTGGTTCAAAGGCATTGCATAGAACTGATTTGCAACAATCCTTCATCTGGCTACAAGCTCAGATGTAAAGTATAAGAATCCAACACAGATCAGGGAATTGGAGTGATCCTAAGGCTATGATCTGTCCACTTGAATGGTCACAGATCATCCAAGAGATCCCTCTAGTTCAAGGATCTTAATTGAAATAGTTAAGCTATTACAGATGCTGTGGATGCAAGGCTACAAGCTCAGGCATCCACAGGGATATCTAACCTAGAAAATCAAATGACAATCACAAGATTTATAGATCAAAATTAACTATATAATCAACAATTTACCGATTCAATACAACTTACAGCAAATGTGCTCAGATCTGCAATATGTGCAGCATCCAATCCATATACAAGGCCTTAAACCTCTCAATTTATAGCTCTCAACCTCACCGTAGCAACTGAAGGGGTTTAGCCAACCATGATTGGCTAAGGAAAGAATGGGGGAAGAAGGAAGAGGGAGGAATGTTGGAGATGGAAATTTGGATTTGGGCCTCAACTCTCTCAATTTCTGGATGGTGGCTCTGTAAATTTTTTAGGCTTTTATAGGCTTCTCCTCTGTCCTCAGATCTATTTCAGGAAATCAGAGCTAAAGGGAATAATTCTTGTATTCTGAGCTACTGATATGGCAGATTTTTCTTTTAGAAGCTCTCCACCCATTGGTATAAATTGGACAAGTGCATGTGAAGTGGTTAGAGTTCCCATTCGTGTCAATATGCCTTCCAAAAATACCTCCAAGGTTTGCTGCTGTGCCTTGGAGTGTGTGCACAAAGTACTGAAGTTGGCAACTGCTATGAAAGGAACCGAGAAGTTCTAAATTCGAGTGTTGAGAGGTTCAAGGAACCTAGCGACAAGTTCAGTGTCCATTTGATGTGTATTGCGACAGGTTGAGAGTGGCTTCTGACAGGTTCCTTGATTTCTCGACAGGTTCAGTTTGCTAGTCGACAAGATTGACACAATTCTCATCTTCTGTCCAAGCTCCCTCAATCCTCTCGACAAGTTATAAAACAACTTGTCAACTTGTTATACAGTCTTCAATTGAGTGCTTGATAGGTTGCTTCAATCCTCATGAGAATGAGTGCACCTTCAGGTAAGTCATCGATAGGATGGTGTTGACTGCTCGTTAGGTTCTGGGGAACCTCTCGACAGGTAGCTGGAACCTCATGAGCTCCCCTGCATATCCAGGTAAGGCTTCGACAGGTTGCACTGCTGCACCTCCAACCTCTCGACATGTAAGCATACATTTCCAGAACCTCTCGACAGCTTCATTCTAAGCATCCAAACCTGTCGACAGGTCAAATTAACCTCTCGACAGGTTATATCCTTTGTTTCCATAGTTGGCTCACTGCTCTGGGGTGTTGTTCTTCATCTGTCCAGCACTCAGCACCTCCTGAGGGGTTCAACCTTCATTTACTACAGCTGCTCTTGCTTCCATGTGTGCCCATGTGGACACTTGTCATTTCCCATAGACTTCCAAGGCTTGTGAACTGCTTGATGGCTGGGCTTTTGGGCTGTATGAACACGTAATGAGGTAGCATGTCTATTCTTTGGCATTTTTTGATGAATGTCAGCACTTAGACTGCAATTTATTGCTTATCTACAAAATACACTCAAAACACATTATTAGTCAACTCAAAGGTCCATCAAAGGTCAAGTTAGGAGGTGAAAAATGATATTTTTTACTACTTAACACACCCCCAAACCTATGCTTTGCTATTCCCTGAGCAAAGGAGAAATTAAAAACCAGTATTGAAAATGAAAAATGCCACTTCTATAGGGAGCGCAGATGCATTTAACATATGCATCAAGCCTTTTAAACCACTAGGTGATCCCTAGTAGAGGAGTGGAGTCTCCTGAGAGATTTTAGTGAAGGTACCCAAAAACTTCTCCAATGAATCAGTTAATATCAAGGGAAATTTACCTGATCGACCCTGCCAGATGTACCTTTTATGTCAGAGGCCCTATAGTTTCACCTTTACCCAAAGTGACCTGCTGCGTGCCAAGCCATCTTCCGCCTTTAGGAAATACCAAATTTACCTCCAATATAACAAATAGCCGCCCTCACCAAACCCTTCACCATTTACCTTTTTACTTTTTACTTTTTCGTTCAAAGTCGGTGGAGAGGCAGTCGCTAGCATTCCATTCTTCAATCGTCAAGCTACCAAACCTGTAAGTAGCTAATAAAATTATCATTAATTGCTATTGAGTTTTTTCTTCTTCTTTCGTTGGTGTCCATTTTGTCATAATTGTTAAGGTTCTTATAAATACAGTCGATATTGATTGTATATATAATTGATATCGATTGCATATATAGTCGATATCGATTGTATATATAGTCGATATCGATTATATATACAATCGATTTATAATCGATATCGACTATATATACAATCAATATCGACTATATATGTAATCGATATCGATATATTACAATTCATTTAACATTTAACCAATGAGTGTTAATATAGGACTTTGTTCATTTTAACAAGCTGTCAAGATAGGACCCATCATATGAACTCTTCGAAGCCTTCACCCATAATGAATATGATGTTTTATTTATATCAGCCGACGTCCAATTTATTGCCAACTAACCTTCTGTTCAACCATTATGGCAAGAAAACTCGGAAGGATGAGAAAATTTAATACAACGCTTTGTATTCCACCATCAAAGCGCTTTAAATATATGTTTAGTTTGTCTTTAGCAAAATCATTCCCTATTATCCCTACCAGTCCATATTTCCCAATATTAGACGATGACGACAAAACCTACTATAACCCAATCAAGTTCGATCCTGTATGGGAGGACCCACCACCACCACCATAACCGGATCCTCTTCAGTTCTTATGGGACGAATACGATGAAGTAATGAAAATTTTGGTGAAGGAAGAAAAGAAAAATAAAAAGAAGAAAAGAAAGAAAAAGAAAATGAAGAGGATGGAACCACCCACCTCCCCACACCATCCACCACCTCCACCACCTGCTCATCTTCCATCTTCCTAATCCCTGCTATCCTTCTCTCGGACGTTGCTACCAGAGACTTAGTTTAGTTTCTTAAGAATACCTTTCTTATGTTCTTGAGTGAATTTTGTTTAAGTATAAATGAAACACTTTTCAGTATAAATGGAATATTTTTAATGCCAATGAAATATTCAATTGTTAGTGTTAAAGTCGATTCATTGTAAAATCGCCATCGACAGTATATACGGTCGATATCGATTGTATATACGGTCGATATCGATTGTTAATACAATCGACAACGATTGTTCATACAATCGATGACGATTGTGTAAACAGTCGATGTCGATTGTATAAACAGTCGATGACGATTGTGTAAATAGTCGATGATGATTGAGTAAACAATCGATACCGATCGCATTAACAGTCAATTCAATTGTCTAGGGAATCGGCGATTTTTTATGTAGCCTGATTATAAACAATCTCTTTCAATTTTATTATAGTTCATATACAAAAGCTGGCAAAATGGTTGTACAACGGGTTGTTGGAAAATGTTCTCCTATTGGCATTTCGAAGATCTAGGATGACGTTAGCCCGCAGCGGAAGGAGTTGCTATGTGCATCAATTATCAGGGGAATATTTTAAATGCCAAAGGGTGTTAGTTTTGCTGGAGATGTTGTGGATTCCATGTTAAGTTTTTGGGTTGAGAAGAACCACTTCCGAATCGGGAGGAGAGATGTCTATCTTCGAAAGAAGGACGTTTCCTTAATACTGGGCCTTGTGGGGGTTGAACCCCAACAGTATACCCCTTCCATTAAAGCACCTGAAGAGGAAACCAGTCAATACAAATATTTTTAGGGACTACCGGCCGGGAAAATTATTCGGTCTCATATTGAAAATGGATTGACGCTAGCGCAAAGTGATGACGACTTCGTCAAGTTGGCTCTTCTTTTTGTTCTATGTACATTCCTTTTTCTCGGGTCCCATCATCAATTGTCGGAAGACCACGTTGAACTCATCGATGACGTGGAGAACTTCAAAAAAATCCTATGGGGTCTCTACGTCTTCAAAGACTTGCTAGAGTATATAGAGAAGAGCGTGGCAAATAGAAAGACTGCCGACAACGATAAAGCCCTTAAGCCGTATAATATTTATGACTGCATGTGTGTACTTCAGTGGTGAGCCTATGAGATGCTGCCTAACGTCTCACCTCAAAGAACGTCAATGATAAACCCTTTCCCCCGATTGTTGAAGTGGGCGGAGAAGCCCCAAACGAGGACTAAATGCTACACTCTTGTGAAGATGGTGGAAAGCAAGGTATGATGTCGTTTTAACTAATTCAAATTTGTAAAGGTAAATTTGTAAGGACTTTAAAGAGTAAAGTGGAGGATTTCGATTACCAAATCAATTGATATCAACTACCTATCTAGTCAGAATCGACTGACTACTCAATCGTATCGATTGACTGAGCAATTGGTATCGACTTCCTACACAATCAGTATTGATTTCATACACAATCGTTATCGACTTCATACACAGTCGGTATCGACTTCCTACACAATCGATATCGACTGTAGATGAAATCGGTATCCACCCGTTAAGCAGTCGTTATATTATAGTGATTGTTCAATTTTCTCTGTAATTTTTCTATGTTATTTTACATCCTGTCCTTTTTCATAATAGATTTACGCTCCCCTCGAACCTGTTACCTTCGAGTTGGAGATACCCCTCGTAAGGGATTATCAGCGGGGTCTAAAGGTTGTTGGGGGAAAAATTGGAGGGAAGAGGAAAGAGGTTGAGAAGGTCAAGAAAGCTGTGGAAATTGATCTGTGGCCCAAGAATAAAAGAAATTATATTTCGGTCAAAGAAGTTGAAGAGGAAGAGTTTGAGGATGAAACAACGTCTGATGAAGGCTCTTTGTCAGATGAGGTCCAAGTCCAATTAGACCGTCCTAGAAGGGTCGTCGCAAAGACAAGTGGCAGTACACCAACCTCCTCTAATCAAGAGTTGCTGAGGAGGATTGAGGGTTTGGAGTTGGATAAATTGAAACTCAACCAAAAAGCGAGCCATTTGGAAGAGTTAGTTAACCAATTGGTGGAAGGGAATAAGCAGTTGGTAGAGGAGAATAGGCTCCTCCGGACACAATGCACCTCCTTTGAAGACCGGCTCACTTTAAGGGATGTTCAATTACAAATGGCGGATCACTTCAACAAGATGATCTGAAAAGAGCAAGGAAAATTTTTAGAACTCCTTCAAACGATCTTGGAGGTGACACCCAAGGTATGAGTGGCAGTGTAGTCTGCTTTAGTTTACCTCGATTGTTTGTTGAATCGCTAACGATTGTATTTACAATCAATACCGATCGTATTTACAATCATTATCGATGGTATATACAATCGTTATCGATTGATTTTCCAATCAAAATTGATCATATGTACAATCGCTATCGATTGTATTTACAATCATTATCAATGGTAAATTCAATCATTTTCGATCGTATTTACCATTGATAACGATTGTAAACATGATAGGTAATGATTGTAATTATGATCGGTATCAATTTTAAATACAATCGGTATCGACTGTAGATACGATCTGTATCGATTGTAAATACGATCGGTTTAGATCAGTTTCAGAATCAATTTAAATTATTTTTAGAGGTCATTCTATTCTCTCAGTTCTTCTTATTTATCAATTTTATGTCTTTCGATGTTCAGGATGGTGCTGTTTCAAAGTTGTTATCGGAAGTGTCTCTCACTGTTGATATGAGACCAGAACCTGCTGGTCCACCCGACCGGGGATCAACAGATGTGGCACCAGCTCCTCCCGCATAAGAGGAGTTGCCAGCAGCTGATAACCAATCCCACGATCATGATGATAAGGGTGGTCCGACTGGTGATGAGCAATCTGAGCAACCATTCGCTGCTCCCTTGAGGCCTAGGATTAAAGTAAAACATATTGTCGTGAAGCCTAGGACTAGAAAAAAGCAGTCGATAAAAAAACCTCCAACCGAGACGATGCCCCCTCCTACGGTTGAGCTGACAGATGAGCAGAGGTTCATGAATGCCATCTGGACAGCTCCTGAAAAGGATGTCAAGTAAGTTACATATATTCATAATTTATCCATATTTTCGATGATAGTTAGTTGTTAGTTAGAAGTTAATTTCATTTTGAATTAAAACTTTGGCCATTATGTTTTATGCACCATCTACGTAAGGGGCCGTGAGTGATTATACACTCCGGATGCGTACTTTCAAATGTTTGGAAGGCAAGGGACACTTAGACAATCTTGTAAGTAACCAAATCTCTCATATTTAATTCTTAATTCTTTTCAAAGATGTTATTTTCTTTTAATGTTTTCTAACAGTAATAACTAATTAAAAAAATAGAATGATTGCCCAGATAGCGAATCGCGAATCTTTAAATAATCGATAACGACTGTAAAAACAATCGTTAACGATCGTCTTAACAGTCGATACCGACTATCTAGGCAATCATTAACGATCGTATTAACAGTCGATACTGACTACCTAGGCAATCGTTAATGATCGTCTTAACAGTCGATTCTGACTATCTAGGCAATCGTTAACGATTATCTTAACGATCGATACCGACTCTATATAGAACCGATAACAATTCTCTGACTAGTTGATTACTGAAATTTGTTATCTTTCAGATAATTTGAGCCTACCTAAGACTTTTGGAAGTCATGGATGGCACTGCTCATCCTGAAGTTGCAGATAAATTCTTCCTGATGAGCCCCACCGGTTTGTCTTGTATCACCATGGATTATAATGATTTCAGATTCTTTATTGAAACAGAAAAACTCAACCACCAACCGATGGCCACACAAATTGAACGGTGGGCTACCCTTAAGGAAGAAGCCAACCCAGGCAAGACGGTGCTCCAAAACTTCTTCTTCAATAGATTGAGGGATCTGTGGGCTCACAAATGTAACACGGTACATTACGATCTCTGTAAACTTTGTTTATAATTTTCACCATTGGGTCCTCTAATATATTATTCATTTCAAATATTTGTCCTAGTCTATAGTCACAATCCTTTACATTGGGCGCTTGCGATCATTAAGGTTTTAGAACGATTGGTAATGATCGTTGATCCAATTTTGGATAGGCCCACTAAGGAGAAGTTTCCCATCCAAATGAACGTCCTGGTAAGAATTGTCCATACTTTCAAATCAATTAATTTCTAATTTACGTTTATTTAATCGCCCTCAGAATATGATTGTATAAGCAGTCGACATCGACTGTTAAAACAGTCGTTAACGACTGGTTATACAATTGTTAACGACTGGTTATACGATCGTTAATGACTGTTTTAACAGTCAATAACGACTCTTTGAACAGTTGATGTCGACTGTTTTGGCAATCCATAATGACTGTTGAGGAAATCGATAATGACCATTTTAACAGTCGAAATCTTAGAAAATTCTGAAGGTAGTTGTAAATATTTTCTCTGTTTGCTTATCTTAGCTACTTATCTTATCAAATATTATTTGACATTACACTTTTCAAAATAGACCAAATATCTTCCCGCACTTTTACATGTACACGAAGACTCCACTGCATTGAACATTAAGACCTATCCGTGATCAAGTTCTGATTGCAGGGTCGAATCCGTACCTCGACAGAGCAATGGGTTGGACTGTGGGGTATTTGTTTTGAAGTACGTAGAGTACTTCATGACGGGGAAGAAATTCGACTTCAGCCAAGGCAATATGAGTCAGATCAGGGCAGAAATTGGCCAAGCCCTGGCTAAATTTACTGCTGATGGAGAAGCTGAGAAAGCCACCGATGAAGAACCTACAACTGAAGCAGCACCCTAGTTTTTTTCAAAAGTTAAAATTGTATGTAGTTATAGCTTAGAACATTCAAGGATATTTGTAAGGATATTTGTAAATGAAAATTTTAATTGTTAGAATATTCGACTTTTTTTAAAAAATTTTAAACTCAAGTATGTAAAAATATATAGGCTGGTTAACAATAGGCTGGTTTTGGGCGTGTCGCAGACCCTATTGACAGTCATCGAATAAATATAGAGAGTGAAGTAAAGAGTGCTCAAGCAGTCGATATCAACTACAAATACAATCGATATCGATTGTATAAAAAGTCGATATCAAATGAATATGCAATCATGCTTGATTTCATATGCAATCGTTATCGACTGCGAATACAATCGATATCAATTGTATTCGTAGTCGATATCGATTTTATAAGCAATAGTTATCGATTTCATAAGCAATCGCTATCGATTTTATAAGCAATCATTATCAATTTCATAAGCAATCGCTATCGATTTCATAAGGAATCATTATCGATTGTAAAGGTACTCGATATCGACCTCTTATAAAATCGACATTGACTGTATTCACAGTCGATATTGACCGTATTTATAGTCGATATCGATCGTATTTACAGTCGATATCGACTTTCTGTGCCGATAAAATGATGGGAAAATGCTTAAAAGTTTTATTAAAATGTACTTCTTTACATTTTAAATTTATAGCTAGTGGACTGTGGCGTGTAGTTGAATATATAGCCGACTTCTTGTACTTTATCAACTCATCAGCCCAATTGCTGTGCAACTCCTACGATTGTGACCATACTCACTGCACCTACCACATTGTAGGGCCCTAACCTTACCCTTAGACCTTATTCTTCTCTTTCTCGGATGGCTGGCTTGCTTTCGACAATTATAGGGTAGTCTCACTTTCATATTTTCAGGCAATTGCTCAGCTTGGAATGCCCATTGGCTTTTATCGAGGGTGGGAAGCCATTGTTCGTCATATATTTATCATAAGCAAGCAGTGAAAAACCACTTCTCACAGAAGTTATGGTAGTCGTAACTTCTTTGATTGATGGCTGCCATGGCATGAGAGCAAGACAAGCCATGAATGAGCCAACAACGGTAAGTACACGTCTTGTGTTCCAAGTCGACGTGATGAATGAAATTTTCAGAATTAACCTGGAATTGATCGCGCCCATATAGTTGAGCTCTCTTTCTATCGGCCCATTGTAGCACCTTCTTCATGTGCTCGTCTGCTTTTCGACAGAGGAGGGTGGTCCATTTCGTAGATATCTATCGGCAGTTTTGAAAATGATCGATGACTTTCTCTCTAGTAGTTCTGATTAGGTCAATAATTGGTCTTTCTCAAGCTATCTTTAGTATGTTGTTTAAGCTTTTGACATAATTCGTAGTTAGGGAATCATATTGCCTTCCTTTCATACGTGCGCGTGCCCAATATTTTGGGTCTATTTTCAAAATATACTCTACCACTCGAGGATCAGCAGGATATTCCTTCATTTTGTTAATAAAATAATCAAATTTCTCTATTGAATATGCACGCGCGGTGCACCACCATAAACCCTTCACATTATTCTTGGGATACTTGTGCTGAAAATTTTGTGTCATATGTCGCATGCAATAGTTGTGGTGTGCGTTAGGGAAGATATGTTTGACCACCCTAATTAAACCCTTCGACCTATCTGTGATAAAAATGAAATCTTCGGTAAACTCACCGATCACGAATGCACCTACCCGTTCAAGAAACCACATCCACGTATCTTCTTCTTCTAATTCAACGACGGCAAATGCTAACGGTAATATATGGCCATTACCATCTTACCCCGAGGCGATAAGTTGGATCCCTTCGAAACGCCCCCAAAGGTGTGTGCCATCTACAAGCAGTGTGTGACGAAGTGTATTGTGGTAGCTTCTGATGCACGGGCCGAAACTCTAAAAAAATCTTTGAAATTTACCGTCAGGTGTTAGTTGAAAGGATGTTTGTACATTAAGATCTATCCTCTCCATCTCCTTCACGTAGGCTGGTAGATCCACAAATTATCCTTCCCAACTACCTCTAATATCATTAAGGGTAAGTTCTTTACCCCACCAAGCCATAGCATATGAGATTTGCACATTATAAGCTTTTGCAATATCAAATATTATTGACGTCGGGGTGTAGTCGAATCCTTTCATAAGTTTCTCCCATACATTGTTGGCTAAGAAGGAGATTGTTGTATGACGGTGACCATGCGGTCTGATCTTAGCGGCCCCTGCATGTGTGAGTACTATTGAACATCTTAATTTAGAAAGTGTCGAGCCCAGTTAATTTAGACGCATGTATTCGCCATGAACAACCGGGTTCATAGCATGTGGCTGTCACTCGGTAATTAGTGGTTTTCAAAGGCCGAATTTGGAAGTTTTTCTCCACCACGTGCTCTTTCAATGCTCTTTAAAATGTTTGTTTGTCTCTGAAGATCTCTCCAACTTCAAACGTCCAATTCTAATATTCGGTTTCCACCTCTTGATCGGAACACTTGTCCGATGTCTCTGACACTTCATAAGCTCCATCTACTAATGGATTATCAATGCTTCTCATAAAAAATTCTAGATCCTCTTTTATAAACCCATCCGGTTCGTCATCATAATCTTTGACGTTCTCTTCACTAGCAGTGTTTTGAGGTGGTTCACTAGATCCTTCTTCACCAAAGAGATTATGATGTGGTTGACTAGGCCCTTCACGGAACGGGTCATGACATGGCTGACTAGGCCCTTCACCGAACAGGTTTTGACATGGTTGACTAGGCCCTTCACCGAAGGGGTGATTATATGTATGGAAATAGGGTTGAGCACCTTCGTTAATCCCCATCGATGCCATAGTAGAACATAATTCGTGAGTCAGCCAAGTTGTGAATCCACCGGGAAAGATATGATGAAAATCATCTTCATCCCCCACTGTTAGAGACATGTAGTCTAACTCTTGACTACAATGTGCCCCACGCATATTTTTAGTGGGTCATCATATGATTCAACTGGGGCATGGTTAAGATCAATAGTTGTCTTCATGGTGGATATGTTTGCTGTAAAATTACCGTCATCCCCTAACTGAATAGTATCATATGTAAGTCCTTCCTCCTCAAACTTACATGGCTGGAAGGAATGGTTACTCACAAAATCAGTCCCACCTAGAGGTACTTGTTCAGCTTCAAATCGGAAGGAGGATGGTTCTTTAATGATGAATACCTTTATAATGTCCGACCCAGATTTATAAAATGAAAATAGGGTGGCCAAATCATCAGAATCCAAAACGTCGGCAAGCACAGCGGTATTCACTATCTTCATCGAGAACTTTATGGAAATTGTTTCATCTGCTCTCACAAAACTGACAGCAGAAATTCACCATCTGAACCATTCATAAGATATACCTGTCGAAATTGTAATAACCCTCCAGCGGCCACCTCGATTCAAACCATTATCGTTTTAAATATGGCCATTAAAGTGACAGAGAAGAGGAATTTCCACACCAGACATCGCCTGTTTAAGAAGGAGAAGGAAGGAGTCATAAGACGGATGAACCAAAGGAATGAAAAATTGGTAGCAAAACAACTAATACACAATCGATATCGATTGCGTATCCAATCAGTATCGACTTCATAAATAATCGTTATCGATTGAGTATCCAATCGTTACCGATTCTCTTTACAATCGATATTGATTGAATACGCAATTGATATCGATTGTTTATGCAGTCGATACCGATTGGATACTAAATCGTTATCAATTTTTTTAACTGTCGATATCGATTCTATTTACAATCGATATCGATTGTGTTAACAGTCGACGATTTTATGCAATCGATATCGACTCTTTGCATATATTTACCAAGTAAAATCAATTTTCCAAAATTACTTTCGATATGATTTACACTGGATCTGAGCATACCTCACGTTGGAATAAGAAACTGCAGGATCTTCAACTCCCAATGGCAAAATGCAGGAGCTTCTTCTCCCAAACCTCTGTTTTCTTCTTCCACGTAGCAGATCTGAGGCAGAAGACGTCGTCACCTTCACCACCTCTAACTTCTTAGTAACTCTAACGCATATTAAAATGAGGAAAAGGGGGATGTATTCGTGGGTGAAAGAAAGTCAGAGAAGGGGGTAATATAGACTTTTTATTCTCCTTAGGGTCGACTCGGCTTCGAACTATTAGGTTTGGGTAAAGGTGAAACTATAGGGCCTCTAACGTAAAAGGTACAACTGACAGGGTCAATCAGGTAAATTTTCCTCATGTCAATGCAACATGTTAAAATAAAATTTAAGCAAAATACAATTCATTCCACTCCTTGTTCATTCAATTTTAGAGGATTCTCAGTAGAAAAACAACAGTTTAAAACTAGAATTCTGCTATAATTCCTTCACGATCAATCAGCTCATGTCAAGGCATTTTGTATGAAAATTAATGCAGCTCTCACCTTCAAATTGAGAATTCTGTTTTGATAATGCCCCCAACAAATTCAATTTCAGACCCAAGTCTCCCTAGGGTTGTCACTCAAAGTAAAAATAGAAGCGTGCATGACACACAACTCAAGAGCAGTTAAAGCCCTCAAATAAGACTGCAAGCATGAGCATAGGCAATGCTCTAATTTCTGAAATCCTCTAACTCTTTTCACCATAGATTAAACAAATCCTCATCTCCACATGACAGCTCAATCCATTTAAGATCAATAAGGTCTTTTTATTGGATTGTAATGTTGCTTATGGGTGAGGTTTATAAAGAATAAAAAGAAATAAAAGGATTCAAATTTGAGAAATTAGCAAGGTAAGGAGGTGATTTGCTACTTCACAACCTTTTTAGCACAATTCCATCTTTTGAATTTTCAGAGCCAAAGCAGCCAGCTTCTTCTCTTCTCTTTCAAAATATCTAATGAAATGACTTCTCTCTCATATTTTTATTTTGCTTTTCTATTTTTCTTTCTTTTTGTATGCTTTACTTTTGTATTTTTCTCAAAATAAAAATAAATAAATAAATATATATATATATATTTATGGTTTGGAATGCCACCACTACCATCAACTGTGTTTCCTTCTCTTTCAACCAACTGTGAAACTAGCTCTACCTTCTTCAACTCTTTCACCTCTTCCTTCTGAAATCTTAGGATAACGGCCAGGTTGCATCAGGTCATTGAGTTTTGGGTTCAAATTTTTGGGTTTCTATCAAAGAAAAACTTCAATTTTCAAGACTCAAATGTTCTTTATCAAGGGCAATTCACAGGGTAGGATTTTAAGGTCAAACTGTCCAAGGGATGGTTGTACATCATGTCCTCAATGTCGTGGATGCTGTCAAGCTGTTTTAACTTGGATTTGCCTAACTTTTAGTGAGCAGAGGTATATTCACTCAGTCCTTAGAGAAGAAAAGTTTGCCAAAATACTCCTCAAAGAAATTTTATTCAGGCCCAAATCTCACTGGGTATGGTCTTCCATCAAATTCCTGGGGTATATCTTCACAATTTTCTCTCTTTTCAACTTCACTAAGCATCAATTTCTGAAAAAAAATCCGGACATTTGCTTCATGAAAATGTTAGAACTACAACACATTTCAGTTTTAAAAATTTTTTAATTTCCTCTTTTTCAAAAAAAAGGTGGGAATTCACTTTATTTCCACAAATTTTGTCCACCATAGCTGCACTAACATTAACTATTCCATTCGCACACCCTACCATACCTCCAAACCTATGAGGAGCAGTGTTCTAACTGCTTTGGAAGTAAAACAAAAGGAAATAGTAGGAAAAAATAAAATGAAATAACACACATGAAGAACAAAGATAAGTACAATATGCAAAGAAAAAGAGCATTTCATTATAATGACTGTATACACAGAGTACAGAGAAATGAAAAGCAGAAGTAAAACAATATACAGATAGGCTACCTAAGACACAGAACTACAAACTCTACACACTCCAAAAAAAGAAATTTGACACCTAATCAGAATCTGAGTCAGAGCTTGATATGGTCATTGGCTCCCATCCTTTCTGTGCAGCATGCTTTTCATACTCCACCTTGAGATTCTCTTTCTTCTTCAGCTTTTTAGTGCTGGTAGCACCTTCCTTAGTTCCTTTTGCAGCAGGCTTTTGAGGTCTGGCACTGCCTTGGGACATGGTGGGCTCCCTGATGGAAAGTGCTTTGGATCCTAAGGGACACAGGGCAGAGTAGAGGGAGAGGGTCTCTACCAGTCTTGCAAGCATGTCAGATTTGGTCCTATAGGTCTTGTACAGGTCGAGAGAGTTGACGACTATCTTCCACAACTTCCATTCCTCTTTCCTATGGGCCTCTAAAACAGGGTCAATTTCTTCCTAAAGTGCTTACTGCAGTAAAACCATGACTGCATCCACCAGAAATTTAACATCCTCCATGACATAAGGGTTGGTCTCAATAGCTTTGGTGAGGGAAGGAAGAGGTGATAAGGTGTTGGTGCCATATGGGACAATGGCCCAATGGTGAGGATCATCCATGGAGGAGGGAGTGATGGGTAACTCAGGGGGTGGTGCTTATATCAATTTTATAAGCAATCGTTATCAATTTCATAAGCAATCGTTATCGATTTCATAAGCAATCATTATTGATTTCCTAAGCAATCGTTATCGATTTCATAAGGAATCGTTATCGATCTCATAGGGAATCATTATCGATTTCATAGGGAATCGTTATCGATTGTAAAGGTACTCGATATCGACCTCTTATAAAATCGACATCGACTGTATTCACAGTCGATATCGATCGTATTTACAGTCAATATCGACTATCTGTGCTGAAAAACATTGGGAAAATGCTTAAAGTTTTTATTAAAATGTACTTCTTTATATTTTTAATTTATAGCTAGTGGACTGTGGCGTGTAGTTGAATATATAGCTGACTTCTTATACTCTATCAACTGATCGACCCAATTATCATGCAACTCCTGCGATTGTAATGATACTCACTGCACCTGCTATACTGTAGGGCCCTAGCCTCACTCTTAGACCTGATCCTTCTCTTTCTCGGATGGCCGGCTTGCTCGACAATTATAGTTTTGTCTCACTTTCATATTTTCAGGCAGTTGCTTGAAATGCCCATTGGCTTTTATCAAGGGTGGGAAGCCATTGTTCGTCGTATGTTTGTCTAAAGCAAGCTGTGAAAACCCACTTCTCACAGAAGTTATGGTAATCGTAACTTCTCCGATTGATGGCCGCCATGGCATGAGAGCAAGGCAAGCCATGAATGTGCCAACGGCGGCAAGTACACGTCTTGTGTTCAAAGTCAACGTGATGAATGAAATTTTCGGAATTGACCTGGAATTGATCGCGCCCGTATGGTTGAGCTCTCTTTCTACCAGCCCATTGCAGCACCTTCTTCATGTGCTCATCTACTTTTGGGCAGAGGAGGGTGGTCCATTTCTCAGATATCTGTCGGCGCTTTTGAAATTGATCGATAACTTTCTCTCTAGTAGTTCTGATTCGGTCAATAATTGGTCTCTCTTGAGCTATCTTTACTACACTGTTTAAGCTTTCGGCATTATTCGTAGTCAGGGATTCATATTGCCTTCCTTTCATATGTGCGTGTGCCCAATGCTTTGGGTCTATTTTAAAAATATACTCTACAGCTCGAGGATCAGCAGGATCTTCCTTCATTTTGTTAATAAAATAATCAAATTTCTCTACTGATTATGCATGCGCGGTGCACCACCATAAACCCTTCACATTGTTCTTGACTTGTGTTGCAAATTTTGTGTCATATGTCGCATGCAATAGTTGTGGTGTGCGTTAGGGAAGATATGTTTGACCGCCTTAATTAAACCCTTCGACCTATCCGTGATAAAAATGAAATCTTCGTTAAACTCACCGATCACGAATGCACTTACCCGTCCAAGAAACCATATCCACATATCCTCTTCTTCTAATTTGACGACGGCAAATGCTAACTATAATATATGGCCATTACCGTCTTACCCCGAAGCGATAAGTAGGATCCCTTCGAAACATTCCCGTAAGTGTGTGCCATCTATAAGAAGTGTGACAAAGTGTATTGCGGTAGCTTCCGATGCACGGGCTGAAACTCTAAAACAATCTTTGAAATTTACCGTCAAGCGTTAGTAGGATCTATCCTCTCCATCTCCTTCACGTAGGCTGGTAGATCCACAAATTGCCCTTCCCAACTGACTCTAATATCATTAAGGGCAAGTTCTTTCCCCCTCCAAGCCTTAGCATATGAGATTTGCACATTATAAGCTTTTGCAATATCAAATATTATTGACACCGGGGTGTAGTTGAATCCATCCATAAGTTTCTCCCGTACATAATTGGCTACGAAGGAGATTGTTGTATTACGGAGACCATACGGTCTGATCTTAGCGGCCCTGCATGTGTGAGTACTATTGAACATCTTGATTTGGAAAGTGTCGAGCCCAGTTAATTTAGACACATGTATTCGCCATGAACAATCGGGTTCATAGCATGTGATTGTCACTCGATAATTAGCGGTTTTCAAAGGCCGAATTTGAAAGTTTTTTTCCACCGCGTGCTCCTTCAATGCTCTTTGAAATGTTTGTTTATCTCTAAAGATCTCTCCAACTTCAAACGTTTAATTCTGATATTTGGTTTCCACCTCTTGATCGAAATACTCGTCCGATGTCTCTGACACTTCGTAAGCTACATCTAGTAATGGATTATCAACGCCTCTCATAAAATATTTCGGATCCTCTTTTTTAAACCCATCCGATTCATCATCATAATCTTCGACGTACTCTTCACTAGCAGTGTTTTGAGGTGGTTCACTAGATCCTTTTTCAGTGAAGGGGTTCTGATGTGGTTGACTAGGCCCTTCACGGAACGAGTCATGACATGGCTGACTAGGCCCTTCACTGAACGGGTTCTGACATGGTTGACTAGGCCCTTCACTGAAGGGGTGATTATATGTATGGAAATAGGGTTTAGCTCCTTCGTTAATCCCCATCAATGGCATAGTAGAACATAATTCGTGAGTCAGCCAAGTTGTGAATCCACCAGGAAATATATGATGAAAATCGTCTTCATCCCCCACTCTTAGAGTCATGTAGTCTAACTCTTGACTACAATGTGCCCCATGCATATTTTGTAGTGGGTCATCATATGATTCAACTGGGGCATGGTTAAGATCAATAGTTGTCTTCATGGTGGATATGTTTGTCGCAAAATCGTTGTCATCACCTAACTGAATAGTATCATATGTAAGTCCTTCCTCCTCAAACTTACATGGCTGGAAGGAATGGTTACTCACAAAATCAGTCCCACCTAGAGGTACTTGTTCAGCGTCGAATCGGAAGGAGGATGGTTCTTTAATGATGAATACCTTTATAATGTCTGACCCAAATTTATAAAACAAAATTTGGGTGGCCAAACCATCCGAACCCAAAACGTCGGCAAGCACAGGGGTATTCACTAACTTCATAGAGAACTTTATGAAAATTGTTTCATCTGCTCTCGCAAAACTGACAGCAAAAATTTGCCTTCTGAACCGTTCATAAGATATACCCGTCGAAATTGTAATAACCTTTCGGCGGCCACTTTGATACAAACCATCATCGTTTACAGTATGGCCATCAAAGTGACAGAGAAGAGGAATTTCCACACCAGACATCACCTGTTTAAGAAGGAGAAGGAAGGAGTCATAAGACAGATGAACAAAAGGAATGACAAATTGGTAGCAAAACAACTGATACATAATCAATATCGATTGTGTTTCCAATCGGTATCGACTTCATAAACAATCATTACCGATTGAGTATCCAATCGTTATCAATTCTCTTTACAATCGACATCGATTGAATACGCAATTGATATCGATTGTTTATGCAGTCAATATCGATTGGATACTCAATCCTTATCGATTTTTTTAGTAGTCGATATCGATTCTATTTACAATCGATAACAATTCTGTGAACAGTCAATGATGATTTTATGCAATCGATATCGACTCTTTGCATATATTTAGCCAGTAAAATCAATTTTCCAAAATAACTTTCGTTATGGTTTACACTGGATCTGAACATACCTCGCGTTGGAATGGGAAACTGTAGGATCTTTAACTCCCAATGGCAAAATGCAGGAGCTTCTTCTCCCAAACCTCTGTTTTCTTCTTCCAGGTAGCAGATTTGAGGCAGAAGACGTCGTCACCTTCACCACCTCTAATTGCTTAGTAACTCTAACACAAATTAAAATGAGGAAAAAGGGGATGTATTCGTGGGTTAAAGAAAGTCAGAGAAGGGGATAATATGGACTTTTACTCTCCTTAGGGCCGACTCAGCTTCAAGCTGGTCGGTTTAGGTAAAGGTGAAACTATAGGGCCTCTGACGTTAAAGGTACATATGATAGGGTCGATCAGGTAAATTTTCCTAATATCAATGCAACATGTTAAACTAAAATTCATTCCACTCCTTGTTCATTCAATTTTAGAGGATTCTCAGTAGAAAAACAACAATTTAAAATTGGAATTCTGCTGTAATTCCTTCACAATCAATCAACTCATGTCAAGGCATTTTGTATGAAAACTAATGCAGAGCTCACCTTCAAATTGAGAATTTTGTTTTGATAATGCCCCCAACAAATTCAATTTCAGACCCAAGTCTCCCTAGGGTTGTCACTCAAAGTAAAAATAGAAGCATGCATCATTACATACAGCTCAAGAGCAGTTACAGCCCTCAAATAAGACTTCAAGCATGAGCATAGGCAATGCTCTAATTTCTGAAATCCTCTAACTCTTTTCACCATAGATTAAACAAATCCTCATCCCCACATGACAGCTCAATCCATTTCAGATCTGTAAGGTCTTTTTAATGGATTATAATGTGGCTTATGGGTGAGGTTTATAAAGAATAAAAAGAAATAAATGGATTCAAATTTGAGAAATCAGCAAGGTAAGGAGGTGATTTGCAACTTCACAACCTTCATTTCAGCATAATTTCATCTTCTTTTGAATTTTCAAAGCCAAAGTGGCCAGCTTCTTCTCTTCTCTTTCAAAATATCTAATGAAATGACTTCTCTCTCATATTTTTATTTTGCTTTTCTGTTTTTCTTTCTTTTTGTATGCTTTACTTTTGTATTTTTCTCAAAAATATATATATATATATATTTTTTATGGGCTAGAATTCCACCACTGCCATCAACTGTGTTTCCCTCCCTTTCAACCAACTGTCAAATAAGCTCTACCTTCTTCAACTCTTTCACCTCTTCCTTCTGAAATCTCAAGATAAGGGTCAGGTTGCATAAGGTCATTGAGTTTTGGGTTCAAATTTTCTGGTTTCTATCAAAGAAAAGCTTAGATTTTCAAGGCTCAAATGGTGTGTATCATGGGAAATTCACAGGGTAAGGATTTTAAACTCAAATTGTCCAAGGGATTGTCATACATCATGTCCTCAATGTCGTGGATGCTGTTAAGCTATTTCAACTTGGATTTGGCTAACTTCTAGTGAGGAAAGGTATATTCACTCAGTCCTTAGAGCAGAAAAGGTTGCCAAAACACTCCTCAAAAAAATTTTATTCAGGCCCAAATCTCACTGGGTATGATCTTCCATCAAATTCCTGGGGTATATCCTCACAATTTTCTCTCTTTTCAACTTCACTAAGCATCAATTTCTGAAAAAAAATCCTGACATTTGCTTCATGGCAATGTTAGAACTACAACACAGTTTAGTTTTAAAAAGTTTTTAATTTCCTGTTTTTCAAAAATCAGGTGGGAATTCACTTTATTTTCACAAATTTTGTCCAACATAGCTGCACTAACATTAACTATTCTATTCGCACACCCTGCCATACCTCCAAACCTATGAGGAGCAGTGTCCTCACTGCTTTGAAAGTAAAACAAAAGAAAATAGTAGGAAAAAATAAAATGAAATAACACACATGAAGAACAAAGATAAGTAAAATATACAAAGAAAAAGAGCATTTCATTATAATGACTGTATACATAGAGTACAGAGAAATGAAAAGCAGAAGTAAAACAATATACAGACAGACTACCTAAGACACAGAACTACATACTCTACACACTCCAACAAAAGAAATTTGACACCTAATCAGAATCTGAGTCAGAGCTTGATATGGTCATTGGCTCCCATCATTTCTATGTAGCATGCTTGTCATACACCACCTTCAGATTCTCTTTCTTCTTTAGCTTTTTAGTGCTGGTAGCACCTTCCTTAGTTCCTTTTGCAGCTGGCTTTTGAGGTCTGGCACTGCCTTGGGACATGGTGGGTTCCCTGATGGAAAGTGCTTTGGATCCTAAGGGACCCAGGGCAGAGTAGAGGGAGAGGGTCTCTACTAGTCTGGCAAGCATGTCAGATTTGGTCCTATAGGTCTTGTACAAGTCGAGAGATTTGAGGACTATCTTCCATAACTTCCATTCCTCTTTCCTATGGGCCTCTAAAACAGGGTCAATTTCTTCCTAAAGTGCTTGCTACAGTAAAACCATGATTGCATCCACCAGAAATTTAACATCCTCCATGACATAAGGGTTGGTCTCAATAGCTTTGGTGAGGGAAGGAAGAGGTGATAAGGTGTTGGTGCCATATGGGACAATGGCCCAATGGTGAGGATCATCCATGGAGGAGGGAGTGATGGGTAACTCAGGGGGTTGTGGTGATGGTAAGATGAGGGTCAATGGCAGATCCTCTTCCACAGCAATGGACTCAGGTGAGGAAGAAGGGTAGGTAAAGGGTAGAGAAGGCAGAGCTGCCTCCTCAAAGTCAGTTTGAGTGGAGGAGTCTCTGGTGGAAGGGGTTACAATGGGGGGTAGGGAGTAGTTCATCCATCTCAGCAGGGGAAACCAATACTATGGGGGATGGAGGTGGAGTACGTACAAGGGTAGGTGTAGGAGAGGGGATTAGAAGAGGTTGGCTGGTTTAGGTGGATGGGAGGAGGGTGGACTGAATGGCCTTAAGCCAAGTGGCCATAGCAGCTTGGTTAGCTGTGTTGCTTTGGAGCTAGGCAAGGATGGTGGTGAGAAGGGAAAGGGGCTACAGGTTAGATATAGGCTAGGGTAGTAGGAGGAATGCTGATAATGGGTGGGAAAGGGGATGTGAAAGTGTTGTTGTGTTTGCCTTCCCTCAAATGAGGGTATAAAATCAAGAATAAAACTAGGCAGACACACTCATACAGACCTGCAAGTATTCAGGATCTGTTGTAGCAAGCTTCAAAAGAATGGTGAGTAGGAGAATGTCCACAGGGAGGTTGTTTAGAAATATGACAAATCTCCAGATCTGTGTCAAATTTGTCACCCTAGCTATTACTAATTTAGTTAAAAGATAGGGGAGAGGTTTGGAATGGGTTGTCACTTAAACTAAGCTATAATTAAACATAAGCTATCTTGTATCGAGTTTAGGAGCTTAGATCTTGCAAGGGAAAAGAGTAAAAACATAGAAAATGGAGAAGAGTAGCTTGGAGGTTGGTTTTCACTGAAATCAGATTTAATTAATCATGCTACAGAGGTTCAGAACACACAATTCCCTCGCTGGCTATAAGCACAGCTGCATGGTATAAATTCCACTCCAAATCACAGGATCCACCTAGTCTTAAGGCTATGATCTGTCCACTTTAATGGTCACAGACCATCCTATAGACTTTATTGAATCCATGGATTGCAACAGATGAATCCAATTGAGGCCTAAGCTTAGATTTATCATAAGGTTATGATCTGTCCACTTTAATAGTGATAGACCATCCTAGGGATCTCCTACAAAGCCAGAGCCTCAATTAGAACAATTAAAACTACTACAGATGTTGTAATTCCTAGGTCACAGACTCAAGGAATCACAGGAGCATCAGATCCAGGGAGATCAAATGGTATCCAAGAGGTCTACCAGTTAAGTGGGTGAGGTGATCTACAACTCCTATACAAATATGATCGATCACCAAATGGAACCAAAGGAAATTTAAATCTAATTAAAACATTAAAAACAACATTATCATTGCAAACAAGGTCACTTTACAATGAAAATATTCTCAGATTTGTAGTCTGTGCAGCTAGGAACCTACAATAGCACTCTTAACCTCACCCAATTACAGATCTAACTTCGCTCCTTGCTACTCCAAGGGACTTAGCCAACTATGGTTGGGCTAAAGGAGGGAAATGGAATTGCTATGCAGGCTCTAATCTTCTGAATTTGGCTCTGATCTCGATCCCCCTCAATGGCAATTGGGGATCTCTATATATCGCTTTCTCCTCTATTTTTCTCGCCATAAATCCCTTCTAGAAGTTCGTCAGAGTTTGTTAGAATTCTATTAAAGCACGTGGGTCGGTTAGGGCTTTCTAGGACATCTTCTGAAATCGTCGTGTCAGTCACTAAGTGCCTCGGGTTACGTGCAACGGGTCACTGAAGTAGAAAGTGTGCTCAGCTGAATTTCTTAGAAATTCTACACACGATTTTCACAAGTTAAGGAGGCTTTCGATAGGTTGGAATCGAGCATTTTGGTCCTTTGGCTAGGTTCTCAGATCCGTTCGATAGGTTTCGATAGGATGAATCTTCGCTTGGAGTTCCAACCTTCTCAGTCACAGGTTTGGAGTATTCGATAAGTTCCGCTCTTCAATCCGCCATTTCGATAGGTTTGCTTTCAGTCTTATTGAAAGGCTCAATCACCCATCAATAGGTTTTGTTCCAGTATTCTCATCTCGATAGGTTCATGAAACCATTCGATAAGTTCCTTTGACTCTTCAGGTAGGTTTTCGATAGGATGATTTCTTCTTTCCTTTCAGCTGCTCGATGGGTTCTGAGATCCTATCGAACTCCTTATTCCACACAAATTCATCCTTCCTCTACCCTCAGATCCTATCGAAGACCTCTTCAACAGCACGAATTCTTCCTTTCTTTACTTTCAGCTCCTATCGACGTCTTCAAGTGACCAATCGATAGGACGTTCTCAGCCTGTTTTCACTTCCTTCGCCTTGCCCTGTTGTAGCCACACGCTCCAAGGGTTCAGTGATGTGTTACCCTCTAGTGTGTTGTTGCTAAGTTTGTCCTGTGCTGAGAGATAGCTCCTTTTTGGGCATTCTTGAGTGGTTTTCTGCATTAGTACCTTCTTTTATTATTGTCTACAAAATGCACTTGACAAGAGCTTATTAGTGTGCTCACAGGTCTATCAATGGTAAAGATATAGGGTGAAAAGTGGCATTTTTCACCACTTAACACACCCCCAAACCTAAGCTTTGCTAGTCCCTGAGCAAAGGAGAATTCAAAGGAAAAAAAAAATGCCACTTTCGTAGGGAGCACGGATGCATTTAGCATATGCACCAAGCCTTTTAAACCCCTAGGTGATCCCTAGTGGAGGAGTGAAGTCTCCTGAGGGTTTTTAGTGAAGGTACCCACAAACTTCCCCAATACGGTTACTTAATAGTAGTACATCCTGCTAAACAGAGTTTCAATAAACTAGAATAAATTTTCATCATGTCTTTTCAGTTCTAGAGGGTTTTCAGCAGAAAAAATCATCAACTTAAAACATGAATTTTTGCAGTAATTCCTTCACCATCAATTGGTTCATGTCAAGGCATTGTGTCTAAGGATTGATGCATAGCTCACCCTTCACTTGAGAATTCTGTTTTGATACTACCTCCATCAAATTGGATTTCAGGCCCAAGTCTTACCAGGGCTGTTAACTCACAACAACAATGAAGGGTGTAGAATTTCACATAGCTCAAGAGCAGTTACAGTCCTCAAATAGGGCTGTAAGCATGAGCATAGGCATTGCTCTAATTTCTAAAATTTTCTAACTCTTTCCACCATAGATCAGACAAATTCTCATCTCCACATGACAGCACAATCCATTTAAGATCCGTAAGGTCTTTTTATTTGGTTGTAATGTGGCTTAGGGGTGAAATTGGTAAAAGAATAAAGGGGTAAAATGGGATTCAAAATTGAGAAATCAACAAGGTAAGGAGGTGATTTGCAGCTCAGCCTTCTTCATTTCAGCACAATTCCATTTACTTCTTGAATTTTCAGAGCCAAAGTGGACAGCATCTTCTCTTCCTTTCAATCTTTCAATGAAATGACTTTTCTTTCTCATTCTTTTGCTCTCTTTTTTTTTTTTTTTTTTTAATTATATATATGGAATACCACAACACCACAGAATGTGTTCTCCTTTCTTTCAACCAGATTTAACATCTTCCACTAATCTCACTTCTCCTTCCTCTTCCTTATTTCTCAGATTGGGGGTGAACTGAAATAAGTCAAAAGGTTTTGGGTTAACATTTCTGGTTTTCTTCAAAGAAAGTTGGGATTTTTAAGGCTCAAGTGGTGTGCATCAAGAGCGGTTCAAAGGTGGGACATTTTAAGCTCAAACTGACCAAGGGATGGCCTTACTTCATGTCCTCAATGTCATGAGTGCTGTCAGGCTATTTCAATTTAGAATTGTCTAACTTCTAGTGATTAGAATTAGATCCAATCAGTCCAAAGAGTAGAAAAATTGTCAAGGCACTCTTTAAGGAAACTTTTTTAGGCCCAAATCTCACTAGGTATGGCCTTCCATCTCATTTTCAAGGGTTGTGTCTTCACAATTTTCTCTCATTTCAGGTTTACTACACATCAAAAATTATTTTTCACAAATTGTTGACATTTGCCTCATGAAAAATGTTAAAACTACAGCTCATTTCAGTTTTTACAAAGTTGTTTTCTTAATATCCTCTTTTTACAAAAATTCCAGTGAAAATTTACTCTAATTAATTCCAAACACTTCATTGTAGCCTAGCTGTACTAAAAGTAACTAATTTATTAGCATACATACATGCCATACCCCCAAACCTAAACTAAACAGTGTCCCCACTGTGAACAACATGAAATTAGGGGGAGGTATGGGGGGGAAAAGAGAGATACAAAAAATCTACATGAAGACAAAATATATTATAATGCCAAATATATACATGAGAAAAGGAGGAAGAAACTAAAACAACAAGTTGCCATAGCTATTTGCAGGTGTCATCTGGCCAATCGTAGAGGTCAGCCAAGTTTTTCAGTTCATCCTTGGATAAGGGAGCTGGGCCTTTAGATTTAGCCCTCAGTTGTTGTCTCTTTGGTGCCTCCTCAGACTGGGCAGCGGGCTGGTTTCCTTTGGGGTCGACAACGACAACAAAATCAGAATCTAAATCGGAAAGAAAAAGGGCAGTGGGGTCCAATCCAAGAGCTGCAGCAGTCTTCCTTCGTTCTTCCTTTGTCATTAAGATGTAAGGGGCAGCAGGTTGGGTAGGGGGCTGGGTGGAAGAGGTTGTTTTAGACTAAGCAACAGGCCTCTTCCCTTTCTTGACCGGGGCAGCAGAGGGGGCAGATCGTTTGAAAGTGACTTTCTTCTTGGGGGGAGCCCTTTTGGGTTTTTGAGGGGCAGTTTGAGTGGGGGGGGTTCCTTGGCTGGAGGAGGGTCCACATCCATAGGGGGGGTGGGAGGAGGTTGAGGTGTAGGGGGGGGCAGGATTGCGAGGCAGGAGGTGCAGGAGGAGGGGCGGTGGCAAGAGGGGTGGGTTGGAAAGCCTAAGAGGTAAGGGAAGCAACCTTTTTCTCCAGTATGTCAATCTGTTTGGCAGCATAGAGCAGGTTGGCATAAGATAGTTCTTTGGTGGCCTTTAGGATCTCCTAAGCATTGGCTAATTTTTTCTTGAGAAGCTCAGAATTCTTCTTCTCATATTTGGCAATGAGACTCTCACCCGCTGCCACTTGTTTTGCTGACTCAAAACGAGTCAGGATCTTAGACCACCCTTGAGAGATATCGCGGAGTTGAATTTGGTGTTCCAATTCGATGTTGGCAATCCTCTCCTCATAAGGGGCCTCAATGGAAGCTCGAAGTGCAGCCATACCTCTCAAGACATCCCTGTGGATGTAAGGGTTGTCCCTCATTGCACACAGGAGGGTGAGGTAAGGGGGTATGTGCATGGATTGTCGAAGGACAATAGGCAAGGCCAAGGGTATAGTGGATGAAGAGGAGGGGGTGGAAAGAACCAGATCCTCCCATGGATCAGTTTGGGTGGAGGCATCCTGGAAAATAGGTGGGGGGGTGGCGAAGGGTATAAGGGATTCAGCTGCTGGGGAGGCCAATAAATCTAGGGATGAGGGTAAAGTGGCCTGTGGTGAGGAAAGTATGGGGAGAGCGGGTGCGGCTACTTCCTCGGCCGAGCACTGTGGTGTGGAGGGTATTGCTAACAGAGGGGATAGGTGAGGGGGTTGAGGAATGGAAGAGGATGGGATTAGGGTTGATTGAATTGATTGGAGACATGAGCTCATGAGGGTCTGGGTGTCGGTGTTGATGGTTAATTGGGACTGAATGGATTGGAGGATGGAAAGGATTTGAGTTAGGGTGTCAGGCCTGGTGGGAGTAGAAGGGGCTGGTGCATGGACATGTTGGAAGGGAGAGGATGGTGCATGGTGAAAATGAGGAGGAGTGGGGTGTGGGGAGTCAGGAAGTGGAGTGTACTCATGAGCGACATCCTCCATAATTGAGGTCATGAGGGCTGTGAACCCAGTAGTGGTGAATAGGTCCACACCCTGTGGATACAGAGGGGTTGGAGATGGAGAAGAATTAGAAATGGGTTGGGTACTTGGTGGAGAAGGGATGGTAGGGGTAAGCTCGGATAATGTGGGGGGTTCTAGGATGTCAGGGTGGAGGACCTGGGAGGTGGGTGGAGGTAAAATAGGTTCAGAGGTGGATGGGGGAAGGTCTGGTTGAAGAGCGACTGATACAAATGGAAAAAGCAAAGTGGGTGGAGGTGTGGGTAGTGGGACAGGTATGGTGGGTGGGGGGTGGCTAAGGGTATCTCTGCAGGAGTCTCTGCTGCCACGGAAGTGGTTGTCTTCTCAGCCACGTTCCTTCAAACTGGTTGGCCTTTCTTAATCAATGTGAGGCTGGTTGACCATTCTTGCTTACCATACAATTTAAAGGTGAGCTTCTCCATTGGTTCAGATTGCTTAATCACATATTTTTCAGTCCTAAGCAGACATGTGATGAGTCTGCAAAAAGGCAGGCCACCTCCTTTAGCAAAAGCTTGCCTCTTTCGCACCTTGTCATTGATGTCCACCATTGTCTCAAAAATCAGCTTAGGTGCATTCACAAATTTCCCCTTTGAACAAAAGTATAGTGCATTCACTAAAGGGGTCCTTCTTACTTACAAATGGCCAAAGACATAGACATTTTTCCTTAGAATGGTGTCAATGAGTCGGAGGGTAGGATGGAGGTCTCTTCTCACCAAGGATTCACCAGAGCCCACTATTCCATTAGTAAGTTGTTTAGCCATTTCCCGAAATGTGGCCCCTATAGGTGCTCCCTCAGCTCAGGTGGAGTCAAATTGATATGGGACTCCCAAAGCCATCCCAGTATCTCTGCAATCGATAGTTAGCTGCCAATCATCAATCGAGATTTCTAGTGTATCCTCAGCTCCAGGTACCACCTTTTTTGTCAGGTTCTGGTACCACAATTTCACTAATCTGTGATAGACATTTTCTTTCAAGGGTGAAAGCAGGGGTAGCAGACCTTCTTTTTTCAAATATTCCAATGTCCCCTGGCACCCCCCAATGTTGGCAAAATATGCCAGATCAAATTCCATTTCAGGGACAAGACTCAATTTTTCTACAAACTCATTGGGGGTAGTTAACCCCGCAGGCAGTTCTACTGGAGGGGCAGATCTCGCTGAGGTTTCTTCTACTCTAGGTTCCTGAATCTCAACAGCTTTGAATTTCTTAGCTTTAGGGATCTTTTTGGGTGAGATTTCAGTGAGCTTCCTCTTGACAGGTGGTTTGTCAGTTGGCTTCGACTTTTTGGAGGATTTGGGGGTGGAAGCAGTTGTCGTCCGGTGTATGTTCGCGAGGGTTTCCTCCGGCTCATCCATTTTACTCTTCAGAAATTAAGCTTTCACCAACTTGAAGCAGAGTTTTAGGTTTAAAAATTAGAGGATCGATAAATTAATGGGAGGAAGGCAACTGACCTCAAAATACCTAGGGTTTAACTGAAATCTCACTGCCCAGCTTCAAATTTTCCAAAATTAGGGGCAAAATGCTCCAATGTGCAAGCTGAATGTTCCGACAAAAAGGCAGATTGAATAGTTGTAGGTTCTATGAGGAATTAGTGAAGGAAGATGGAGGTGACTGTGAGAGGAACAAGAGCTAGAATGAGGCATAAATGACCTATCGACGAGTATATAAAAGGTGAAATACGATTCCGATAGGATGAACTAGATGGTTTTGATAGGTTCGTGCATCTTGTCGAAAACATAGTAGGCAAAACTTTGAAAGGGGATGATTCGAAAGGATCTCGATAGGTGGAACCATCCTTTCGATCAGTTTAAATGACAGCTAGATCTTCATTTCGATAGGTTCCTGATTGGTATCTAGAACCTATCGAAATCTCCACTTTTCCTATCAAAAAGTTAGTTTTACCTATCGAGAGGTTCAGTACCTATCGAAACCATCTAACATCCTGCCGAAATCACTAAGTGACCTATCGAAAGGTGAGCTTTAACCTGTCGAAGACTTCTAAAATCAAATAAAGTTGTATTTCTGGGCATTCGCAATCTTAGTTCTTAGCAGGCTCTGTTGATGTGGTGCCCCATGATTAGATTCACTTATGAACAACTCCCATTACCTCAGGACAGCTTAGAATGACGGTCTAGTATTGAGCAGGGCAGTTTTGTTATTTTCTTTTAATTATTGTAAAGAAATAAAAAGAATCAAATAACAACTAAGTAAACACCTACAAATAAAAATCGAGTATGGTACATATGATACTGTGCGACCATGGATCCTCTCGAATCCGTCGCGGCGATGCGCTCGCCTTTGATGAAAATGTAGAGTCGCCACCCGGAGCTTTTGGTGACCCGGGAAACCTTCAAATCAATGTTTTGAGCACCGAAGTGCTAAATATGACTCTGATTTACCGATCTTTTCCAAAGGCTCTAGGGTAGGGGCTTCGGTTATCGATCGGGAAGGGTTTAGGCAGCCGATCAACCCACACGTAGTGGTCTCTATCTATGGCCAGAAAGAAAAATAAAAGGGCGGAGTTTCCCCTTGCCCGAAGGCAATACGGTCCTATCAAGCTTTGAGCCAAACCAAAATTTCGGCGGCGTAACGGCTTGAATCCTTAGACGGAGGAGACACCAAGAAGGTAGAGGAAGAGAGGGGTGAGCCGGAGCTCACGGGCCCTTGTTGCACTGTGGAAGATCTTCACTTTGGCGTGCTTCCGATGGCTTAAACGGTATGGAAACGAACTCTAATGCAAAGATTTGATCGATAGGGAGTGTAGAGTGAAGCTAGGGAATAGATTTTGGCTAAAAGAAGGTGATCTCATGGTTGAAATAGAATGGAATAGGTGATCTAAGCTTGCTAGAATTTTGGAAAATAAATGGCATTTTCTCTCACTAAGACTTTCTCTCTTAAGCTCTCTAATCAACCAAATTCTCAACAAAACTTCAACCCCTTGGGAAGAGGGGGGCCTCTCTATTTATAGAGAAGGGATGGATTAGGAGATTACTTAAGAGCTAACTGGTTTAGCAATTAGGTAATCCCCCATCTAAGGTTTTCTAGGTTTTCACGGTCCTAGGGTTTTGGGAAACAGATTTTAATGGTGGATGATGGGGTGAGACCATGGGTGACTTAAGGGTTGCCAATAAGATCAAAGGGGGTGCAACCAACCTCAAGACACCCACCTTAACTACGGGGATGGTCAAAGGGTCAAACCAAATAAAGGAAATTTGAGCAACTGATGACAGTTACTGTAGCTAAGCTGGGCGTATATATTATATAGGCCCAATTTAGGAACAATAAATTTCACCAAAAACAGGGGAGCTTTGGGAAGATGAAGCCCGTGGTGGGTCCCACCTATGCTGGGTGTATATATTATATACGCCCGGCCAAAGTTTTCCCAAAAATAGGCAGGCGTATATAATATATACGCCTGACTAATCTGGGGCTAAATTGGCTGGGCGTATGTATTATACACGCCTGAGCAAAACTTTTATGATTTTATGTGAAACGTCAATCGGCCATAACGTTTGAACCGTAGCTCCAAATTGGGTGATCTTTGGCTTGCTGGAAAGCTTGGGAAGTCTTCTTTCCAATGGTATATGGCTCATACTTGGTAATGGTTTGTGTGAAATTATGTAGCTCTCATCCCATCAACCGCTCAGAAGGGTTTAAGTTAGGTCTGGGAAGGGATTCTAGGATTTAGGGGTGACTTCTAAGGATTGGGGGAATGGCTCTAAAGGTTTTAGGGTGATTCCTAATGGTCTAGGTAGGTTCCTAAGGGTTCAGGGGGTGCCATCGAAAGCACAGAGGTACATCTCTCCCGTAGTACAGATTGATCGGGCCTTGGGCCGAATTTGGGTGTCTACAGATGCCCCTCTTTAGTATTCGATCACTAATGATCAGATTCCAAAGACAAGAGACATTCGAAGTGGTCCAAGGTGTGTTTGATGGGTCCACCTGGTTCAACTCAATTCTCAAACATTCATGGTGATGGTGAGTGTACGTAAGCCCTCTCATTTCGGGATATCGTCCGTACCTCAAAGCTAACAGTCTCCAAGCGCATTGCGACATTATTGGGCATAACTGTGATGATCACAAAAAGTGTAAGCCCGCTAGCCAGGATATCGTCCACTTCCTGAGGGAAATTACAGATTTATGATGTTGAGTATTAATCTGAACCAGACAACTCCATGAAACGGGATGATCGATCTATGCTTCGGAACTGATGTGAAGCAGACAAAGTGAAGGCCTTCAAACTGTGTCCAATCCTATGGGAGATTGACAGCTCCATTGGATTGGCCACGGGTGCCCTTACCTAGGTAAGGCTCAAAGTTTCTGGGTGAACCCATCAACCTCGAGGTTGTTTTAGCACGCCTTACCCGAGTGAAGCGAATATTGATGTCGCAACACTTCTTGGGAATGCATGCCCATTTTCCTAGTAAATTTTTTTTGAATTTTCTCCTGTTTCGAAGCCTCTAAGCAAAGCTCAAGGACCTCAGATAATTTTATTCTTGCACAACTCTTTAAGTGAATCAAATGCCAGTTGATACACTTTAAGAATGCGTGCGCTCTGCCAGGGATAGGTGCACCTTGGGGATGTGTTCGTTCTGGTGGCGAGGTGCTCCTGATTCACATGAACCGGAGTGCCTTAAATTAAGACAAAGCTAAAAAAGATCGGGCTAGTACCAATCATTCCTTGAAAGAGATGGCCAATTCTAGCCTCCGTCCCTAATAAAATCACATCTTACTAACTATGTACAGACAGACACCCATCAGGGGCGATAAGCAGCAAATAGGCGCGAACGAAAGCCTCGACCCTAAGGTATAATTTACGAGGACAAACAACCATCCTGCGGATACCCAGACGCAAGTGCGTACATTTAATAGGGACACCGTGCCTATACAGGTTTTAAGCCCGTGTAAAAGAAAATAAAAGGGAATGAGCCCTTCGGTCTGTATGTTTGCACATAGTTTGGTTGGTTGTAATTTCATTTTTTGGCCAGTTTCAATGGTCGACAATAGACTTTTCGAATAGTTGGTCAACATAGATCCGAAGGGGGATGACCAGAGTGAATGCTTGGAAGGTGGGGTCAACCCACTCAGGATTTTTACTAAGCAGCAACAAGTTGTTATTTCTTCTCCCTTTTTTTTTTCTTTTCTTTCTCTTTTTTCCTTTTTTCTTTTTTTTTATGTTTGATTTTATGGGCGCAATAGGTGGGTGCCTACGAACCTAGATGCGTTTATTGTTGCACGGTCCCTTTGGGTCAATCAAAGGGAACTCGAAGGGTCATTTGGGGATGCATGCAGCCTTGCCTGATGATACGTGGGCCTCTAAGGGGGTCTGGACCGGGGTCTATAGCATACGAGGGGGGTCCGTCGGGCCTCAAAATCGAAAAATGGCCGGGTAGTTAAGAAAACTACCATTTCTGGTCGGGCATATATATTATATACGCCTGACCAAAATCTGGTGAAAAACGGTCGGGTGTATATATTATATACGCCCGTCTAAAAACTGGCAGTTACAAAACTGCCCGAGCCCGAGCACAAGAGGGGCCCCCCTTTTCAAATTCTCTCTCTCCCTCCTTCCTTCTTGAGTTCGGGACAGCCCCCTAGGATTTTTGCATTTGATTTGGCTTGAGTTCTACTACCGGCGGTTGCGGGTGTGGATAGAAAGGGGCTTATCCTCCGCCGACATTTGTTTTTCGCTCTCATTGAAGGTAATCATTACCCTTCCTTCATTTTTCTTTTGGATTGCCTCTCTCTCTTTTTTTTTTTTTATATGGTGAAATGCTTTGTGATGCCTATATTTCTTTTTGTCTCTTTTCGTTTTAGTTGTTTTTTTTCTTTTTTGTTTGAAATATTTGATTCCTTAGGCCTATTGCCCATTCATTATTCATTTATTTTATTTTTGTGGGGTTTTTTTTTGTTGGTTTTCTTTTTTATGGATTAGTGCATTTTATTTTATGGATTGGTGCCTCTCCCCTCTTTTTTGGATTAGCGCATACATATATTAGTATGTGTATTTATGTCTTTTTTTTTTTTTTTTTTTTTTTTGTCACTTTTTGTTTGTTTTTTTTTTTGGTGGATTAGTATACACACACACACACACAATTTTTTTCTTTTTTGCTTTATACACACACACACACAGTTTTTTTTTGGGATTAGTACTCATACACACATATTTTTTTTGGGTTAGCATGCACACACTTTTTTGACGGGTTAGCATGCACACACTTTTTGACGGGTTAGCATGCACACATTTTTTTAGGTTAGCATGCACACACTTTTTTTTTGATGGGTTAGCATGCACACACACTTTTTTTTTTGGATTAGTTGTTGTTTTTTTTTTTGATGGGATTCTTTTTTTTTCTTTGGATTAGTGCATACATATATATATATATATATATATATATATATATATAATTTTTTTTTTTTTACACTCCTCTCATATACTGATGCGTCTCATACTTTCAGGATATCCGGTGAAGAAGGGTATGATCAGCAAGATGGGCCGGAGATGGCCTACGGTCCCCGCGAGGAACAGTTCATTGTGTCTCAGCGCTCCTCCCAGCCTTGGTATGAAATGCAAGGCGAGGCCACCCATACTGGCCTCCTCTACTGCCAGCACACCCACATGTCTAACTTTGGGATCGTCGGTCAGGTAAATAGATGAGCCCCCTCCCCCTTTTTCGCCCTTGCTTTTGTTTTCCTTCCCTTTGAAATATGTTGGTGGTCCGTGTGACTAACACCTCCTTTTTCTTACTGGCCAGGATTATGAGTCGGCAGTGAGTCAAGCCGAATATTATCGTAACCTTGTTGGGCTTAGGGAGACCGAGGTGGTGAGTGAATGCTGGGACCCAACTTAGTTATTTCCTTTATTTACTTTTCGCCTGTTTCTCTACTTGATGACTTTGGTGTGTTCCTACAGCGTGCTCATGAAAAGGAATCGCGTTCCCTTCTCAGCCGTATTTCTCAGGCGTGGACTCGGGTGGGGGAGACTCGTACTTTTCAAAGCGCGAGCCAGCGCCGGAAGAAGTCGAAGGGGGCTGCCCAGGACTAGTTCATTCTCTGAAAAATTTGAAACAATGAAACAATTTAGACTTGGCTTTATTGGGGATATGTAATAACTTTTAAACAACAATTTTTTTTGGATGGTTTATAATTTTTATGCTTGATATGAATGTTTCATTTCTTTGCTTTGATGGTTTTCTTTTTTTGTTTTCTTGTTGGGCCGGACACGGGCCGGCACCCCTCCAATGATGGAGTCGATCCTGCAGGTGATTCTCTGTATATCACCTACGGGTAGTGCGTCCTCCGGGGGCTTCCCACGGGTGTGCGAGTATGCGCGCCTGTGGACTGCCCCGAGATGAAAAAAAGTGGGCCAAACAAAAATAAGTTCCTCCTTGGGGACAAAAATGAATCTCTGTGAAAGGGGGCCTTGCACTTTATAAGGCGATATATTATATACGCCCGACAAATGTTCAGCAATAATGGCCAGGCCTATATAATATATACGCCTGGAAAATCCATGATCAAAATGGCCGGGCGTATATATTATATACACCTGGCAAAATGTTTCACACTTTTGCCTTGGCGTATATAGTATATACGCCCGCTATAATTTGGGCTCAGCGGGCTCTTTATAACCTGAGCCTGGTCCCCCCTTGTCTCCTTCTCCACCTGGTTTGGCTTTTTGCCCTTCCTTTTATCTTTTCCTTCCCTTTGTTTTTTTTTCTAGTGGGTCCATCGTCATACATTGACTGATTTTATAAAGAACATCTTTGTGCGTCGATGGACCCGCCTTCGAAAAGGGGCCCAAGCTTTTATACGGGGCCTAGTATACTTCCCTGTTTGGACCCGGGGCCCAGTTTTTTACAAAAATGGCATGACAGCTTGGCTGAGAGCGAGCTTGCTGTTCTGAATTGCCTCGGGTTGTCCCGCCTTTCCTCTCTCCTTGCTATCCCTCTGTCGCCCAACCTGCTGCAGGCGGCTTTGGCGTCATGGGACCATATGGCCCATGTCTTTAGATTTGGGTCTAGGGAGCTGACCCCAACCTTGGAAGAGTTGGCCTCTATTACTGGCTTGAAGATGCATCGAGGCATTGCAAAAGTGGTGCCCAAACCGGGGTATGCAAAGGCGGTCCACGCGGTTCTTGGTTTAAAAAAGGGTGGGTATGAGAAATGTTTCGCCGGAGGGCCCACCCACTAGGTGTTCAGTGAAATTCCTGAGAGAACTTTTCGGTGACCCGAGTCTTCGAAAGTTGCCCATTCGAGATCCCTTCAATGTAAAGGCCTTTGCCCTTTATTTGCTGTCAAAAATTCTCTTCTTTACTGGGGGCGAGACCTTTTCCCTCAAGCTGTGCGATGTCTTGACTGAGTTGGAGGGAGGTCGCTCATTGGTGCACCTAGTCTTGGCTGAGAAGTATCGGGGCCTGGATGCCTCGGCCTCGGGCCGGGTTGGGATTCTCAGCGGGAGCCCGCTCCTTGTTCAGATTTGGCTAGGAGAGCATTTGGCTATCATGGGGCCTGTGTCGAGATTGTGCTTGATAAGAGGGGACGTGGCTCGGGGCTTTCTGATCCGGTGCTCGAGATTGATTCATGGGAGTGCCGAGGAGCTGAGTATGTGGCTATCAGATGCAGAGTTGATTTAGCAACTTCCCTAGTTGGACGGTACCTTTCCGATTGTCCACTCTCGAGATTGTGAGGGTATCACCCTATTGGGGTTGACCAGTAGCACCTATTATTTCCCATCTCAGGTGCTTCGTCAGTTTGGATATACTCAACTCGTGCCATGCTCTGTGAGGCCGCCTTTGTGCTCTCTGATATTTTCTCGGGGTTCTCTCAGTGATCTCGATCGCATAGTCACCCTCTGGGAGACCCGCTAATCAGCGCATATGTGCAGCTTAGTTCAGGGGGGCGTCGTCTCTCCTGATTACGAGGTTTGGCTGGTATCTGAGGAATTACCTACCCCTAGCCCAGTTTCGGTAGATGTGATAGAGACGGGGCCTTGGCCATGTAAGGAGATGATTCTCCGGACTAGGATCGAGTCTCTTTCTATAGAGAGGCTGGCTTTGACCGAGGCTTTGAAAAAAGAAAGGGTCAGAGCGGAGATTGCAGAAGTGAGAGCGGCCACAGCCGAGAGTGAGGTTCTTCGGTTGACTGGGCTTTTGACAGAGTCTCGCAGCGCAGCTGAAGCTTCACAGAGACGGTAGAAGAGTCTTCATGGTAGGTGGATGTCTGATCGAAATGCTCGCGAGGACTCTCTACTTGCAGAGATTAGCGCTTTGAAGCATGCTCCCTGCCCTTGACCTGTTCCTACACATGTCATAGATCATATACACGGAGGGGAGGAATGCCCCATAATAGAGATCTCTTTTTGGGTTATTTTTCTCTTTTTTTTGTGTTGTTATATATATACAGATATATATATTTTTGGTTTTTATCCAGAAGAAAGAAAGCAAAGAAAATAGAAAGTGTGTCATGTCGTTATCTTTTTGGGACGTGACACTCCGTACGTAATACTGTAAGAAATGGAATGAAATCTATACATACATATATTTTTTGTTTTTTGGCTTTTTTCTTCGTACGTTTCGCAATGTAAGGCTTTTTATGGAGATTTTCTCCTCCACAATATGGGGCTTTTTATGGGAAAGGAAAATCTATTATCTTTTTTGAAATTTTTTTTTTCCTCCACAGTGTGGAGCTTTTTATGGGAAAGGGAAATCTATTATCTTTTTTGAAATTTTCTCCTCCACAATGTGGGGCTTTTTATGGGAAAGGGAAATCTATTATCTTTTTTGAGATTTTCTCCTCCACAGTGTGGGGCTTTTTTATGGGAAAGGGAAATCTATTATCTTTTTTGAAATTTTTTTTTCTCCTCTACAATGTGGGGCTTTTTATGAGAAAGGGAAATCTATTATCTTTTTTGAAATTTTTTCCTCCACAGTGTGGGGTTTTTTATGAGAAAGGGTAATCTATTATCTTTTTTGAAAATTTTCTCCTCCACAGTGTGGGGTTTTTTATGGGAAAGAGAAATCTATTATCTTTTTTGAAAATTTTCTCCTTTTGGGTCTTTTATGATGTCGGTAATTACAAGGCCAAACCAGTGGGTCTTTTTGAGCATGGTCGAACCCTGTTCATGAGATACAGGTCTTTCCTTTAGACGCGGGAAGGTCAGCTTTCCAGGGATTGGTCCAGTCTTCTGTCTTTCCCTTTGGTCATGCGTCAGACGCTGTGGTAGAGATGTCATACTTGATTAGGATCTGATCTAATTTTCACATGAGTGGCCCATCAAAAAGAAGGGGGAAAGGGGCTCAAGGGGGTCAAACTGAAATGGGCCGGCCAGAACAGGCCTTCTCCTAATCTCTCTTTCCTTGACATTTTTGCTCATAGCGCCCAAGACGAGTTTTTGCCATGCCCGTCATCCCTATTTTTACCCGTAGCGCCCTTTCGGGTTTTCACTACGTCCATGGGTTCGCTTTCTTACCCCAGGCGCCCTTCCAGGTTTTCACCTGGTCCGTGTGAGTTCGCTGTTTTTACCCGTGGCGCCCTCTCGGGTTTTCACCACGTCCATCTTGCTTTGATCCCAAATTAATTTTCATTTTTTTCTCTTTTTTTTTCTTTTCTCTCTTTTCTCTCTTTTTTTTTAGAACCAGAAGGCCACGACATGGACGTCGATTCCGTCATAGCCGGCTAAAAGAAGTTCTGTGTGGTTTGTTAACTCAGCTTGTTCTGATGCAGTAGATGTTATGACCGCTTGTGGACCTTAAAGAGGGCTTTCTTCCGGGTTGTAATGTGGCCGGGGTTCAAAAGGGTTGGGTTTTTCTGGGGATTTGGATCTATGTTTTGAGTGATTTCTAGATTCGGGACTCCTCTTTCTTTCCAAAGGCTTTTATGCCCTAGCCATTTCTTTTTTCTTGGTACCCCTCTTTTTTTTTGGGGGGGGGGGTATGCTTTCTTCTTCTTTCTCTTTTTTCTTCTTCGGATTTTTCCTCTTTTCTCTTTTCTCCTTTTTCTTAGAATTTTGGGAGGGGTATATGAAAGAAGTGGTTATTGGCCCGACGTGTGTAGCAAAAAGGGTGAAGGTTTTCAGGGAATATTCCTTTTGGGCTACTTGTCTTTGAAATGATGGCCTCTTCTACGGGGTCCTTAGGCGGTCACACATCTACTTTTATCCAAACTTACCTTGTCCCAAGATCTATGAGTAGAACTTACGGAGGTATCCAGCGTTGATGGGCTCAGGAAAGTGGTCTCCGTCCATGGTGGCGAGGCGAATGGTGTATCCTGGTAGAACTTCTCGGACGACGTAGGGTCCTTCCCAATTTGGCCTAAACTTCCCTCTTGGGTCGGCGTGGAGAGATGGGAAAATTTTCTTCTGTACAGTGTCTCCTACCTTCAGATCTCGACCGCGGACGAGCTTATTGTAAGCACGTGCAATTCTCCTCTGATAGACCTGAGTGTGTGTTGTCGCTCCAAGTGTGCCATAATTGTGTGCATTATGAATCAAAAATTAAAGAATTAAAGAATGCTAGGTTATATGGATGTTAACTTATGAAAGGGATATCAGCACATTGGGGCTAACACTGGCCTGCAAGATCAGGGCCAATTGTAGCAAGTTTTAAAAGTAAGTATTTCAAGATCGTCCACAGAGAAGTTTGTCTAAACTGAGAGATAAACCTCCAGATCTGTGCTACCAGATCTGGCTCTATAATTATCTAAAAAAAAGAATAGATAAAAGAGAGTGTTGGATTGTGTCACATTTAACTATAAGCAAATAAAGAAAAGAACTAACTACATGATCCAGATCCGAGTTGGGGAGATGTTTAAAATAAGACAAATGCAGAAATAATAGCTTCATGTACTTTAGCTACTGAATTTTAATGGAGAATCAGTAGTTCAACAGAGCAGATTCAACCTTAATCTGGCTACCAAAGACGGATGTAAGAGAAATAAATCCAATTAAGGAATAGGTTTAGACTTATGGTCGTGATCATCCACTTAAATGGTCACAGATCACCATTAGTGTGGCCTATTCTTTAGTTCGTAACATGAACATCATTGTAAATGCTAGAATTAGGTTACCAACGCTAATTCGCATTGTGGGTGATGAATTAAGGAAGTTGCATGCGGATGAGTGAATCTAAAGAAGTCTAATGCACTAAGGTGAACATTCGTAACCCTCGACATGACTCCAATGGAGAAGACACAAATTACAAGACAACCTTTAAAATCCAAAATTACAATTACAGAAAGACGGCTTCTTAGAGAGCCCTCGGACTTACGGCGAGCTTCTCAGAGAGCCCTCGGACTTACGATCTTGAATCCAACTTGAAGTACAAATCACTCACAATGGCTCTCAAAGGTAAACTACAAGAAGGGATTATAGGGGGTTCAGATAAGCTATCTGACCGGAATGAGGGAAACAGAGATGAAAACTCTAAAATCTGGATACCCAATTTGGGCGAATGGCTTCTCTATTTATACTTTTTCCTCCTTCCTGCGCATGGATGTATCGGATTGACCAATCAGAATGCTTTAGATCTGGATTGCCCAATGAGGGTTGAGCACGGGGATCTAGATCTGTTTTTGGCAAATGGAAATGCTCGATCCGGTTCGCCAATCGTGCCAAGCATCAATTATTATGGGTTTGAAATTGCTTGAGCTTCGGAAGTCCCCGCCATGTAATTTAACTTTGGGCGCCACATGGGTTGGAATATGCCTTGGATCTTGATTGGAACCTTCCTAATGTTCTGGTCTTTTGATTGCATTAGCGCATGCAAAGTTTCTGAAATACCTTCTGGACGAGACGAAATCCCGAGAATGCCATTTCGCAGAAGTTGAGGCCTTTTCATAAAGTTCAATGACTTCAAGCTCGTCGCAAAGTTCAATCTTCTTTTCGAGGAGTGTTTTCTTCTTTTCACAAAGTTCAAGGTTCTTTGCGAATAGTAGAAGTTCTTTGCGAATTGAACTCTAGGCTCCCATTCTTCTTCTTCAGGTCTTTTCTTGCTCTTTTAGGACCTTTTTAGCCATTGCTGAGGCTATTTCTTCACTCCCTCTTTGAGCTTGACATGCGTTGTCAGCTTTTTGATCATTTTAGGATGGTTTTCGGATTTGGACCTGTCTTTTTGGTTAGCTGCATTATGAACACTAAAGCAGTTATTTAGTCCTCTCAAGGGTCTTTCAAGGCTCATGTTTAGGGGTGAAAAATGGTATTTTTCACTACTTAACAGTGTGCCACAAGGCTAGGAGTCTTTTCTCGTCAATCAAGTCTAGCTACTCAAAATGGGATCTTTCCCTCTTAGCTTCAGGTAGATGGGATTCCAAAAGGATACGGAGTGACGGTACTTCGACCTCCATGGGTAGCGCGGCCTCGGTTCCATACACAAGGGAGAATGGTGTTGCCCCTGTTGCGGTACGGATAGACGCTCTATAGGCCCAATGTGCGAAGGGTAACTGCTCACTCCAATCTCTATAAGTAACTACCATCTTCTCCAGGATGCGGACCAGAGTTTTGTTGGCTGCCTCTACAGCTCCATTTGTCTGTGGCCTGTATGGGGATGATCGATGATGCTTGATCTTGAACTGCTCACACAAGGCCCGGATGTGCCTATTGGCGAAATTAGTGCCATTATCAGTGATGATATCTTTGGGTACGCTGAATCTGCAAATGATGTTGTTCTTGATGAATTTCTCGACATGACTGGCCTTAATGCTCGAATAGGAGGCTGCCTCTACCCATTTTGTGAAGTATTCCACAGCGACGAGGACAAACTGATGCCCGTTGGAAGCTTTAGGATTTATTTTACCGATGACGTCGAGACCCTAAGTGGCCAATAGCCAAGGAGTGGCCATGCTATGCAAGTCAATGGCCGGAGCGTGTATTAGACTGGTGTTCTTTGCATTTGTAGCACTTTTGTACGTGTTTGCAGCAATCGGTCTCCAAAGTGGTCCAAAAGTATCCTTGCCGTAGGATTTTCTTCGCAAGCATGTGTCCATTGACGTGTGTCCCGCAAACCCCTTCATGGATCTCCTTCATGATCTCACCCGCTTCTTTCTGGGTTAGGCATCGGAGCAGAATATTGTCGTGAGACCGTCTATACAGGAGATCGCCACAGACAACATAGTTCATTGCCAATCGCTGGATGGTGCATTTGTCTACCTTTAATGTTCCTTCTGGGATAGTTCGGGTCTCGAGGAAATTCTTGATGTCTGAGAACCAGGGTGGCTCATCATCTAACTCTGTAGGTCCCTTGATGAGGTGACAGAAAGCCGGCTCGTTCCTCTGCTCTATCATGATCGGCTTCATCACAACTCCGTATGGAATCTCAACCATAGAGGCCAGGGTAGTAAGGGAATCAGCAAACCGATTCCTTACTCGTGGCACATAGGAGAAGGTGACATCCTCAAAGCAGGTTATTAGATCCTCAAGATGTTCATGGTATGGGATCAGTTTCTCATCCTTGGTCTTCCAATCTCCGTTGGTCTGGCATATAATTAACTGTGAATCTCTAAAGACCCTAAGGTGAGTTATATTCAAATCAAGAGCCGCCTGTAAACCAGCCGTATAGGTCACATACTCGGCCATATTGTTGGTGCATGGGAAGTTCAATTTGATTGAGATGGGTATATGAGACCCTCTTGGCGAGATAAGAATGGCGCCAACTCCTTGGCCCTCAACGTGCGATGCTCCATCGAAGTGCATTACCCAGGGCTCCTGCGTTTCCTCTGTAACCTTGTTAGTCATGAACAGAATGTCCTCATCGAGGAATTTGGTCCTTAGAGGCTCATAGTCTGGCAGAGGGTACTCAGCAAGATGATCAGCGAGTGTCTGCCCCTTGATCGACTTCTGGGTCTGGGTGACATAAGTAATGTCAAATTCGGATAGGAGTAGTTGCCATCGTGCAGTTCGGCCAGTGAGTGCAGGTTTCTCAAATAGGTACTTTAGCGGATGCATCATGCTAGAAGTAGGACTGCTTGGGATAATAGGTAGTGTCGAAGTCTTTGAGTAGCCCAAACGAGCGCCAAGCATGCTTTCTCCAGATGAGAATAGTGTGTCTCGTAATCAGTGAATTTCTTGCTTAGATAATAGATGGCCAGCTCTCTTCTTCCTGTCTCATCATGCTACCCTAACACACAGCCCATGGAAAACTCTGTCATGGACAGGTACATTATCAGGGGTCTATCAGGTACGAGTAGTACCAATACCAAAGGTTTTAGGAGATAACCTTTAATCTTGTCGAATGCAGCCTGGCAGTCATCATTCCATTCAACTGGTGAGTCCTTTCTCAGCAGTTTGAAGATTAGTGCGCATATCGGAGTTAACTATGCGATGAATCAGCTGATGTACTGGATTCTGCCTAAAAAGCCTCTGACTTCCTTCTCTGTAGACAGTGGCAGCTTTTCAGTGATGGCCCTGATCTTGGTCGGATCGACCTCGATCCCTCTCCTGCTGACAATAAAGCCCAACAACTTTCCTGACATGGCACCGAAGGCACATTTCTGGGGGTTCAACCGTAACCTGTACTTTCTCAACCTCTCGAATAGCTTCTAAAGATTTATCAAGTGGTCCTCCCTTTTTGGTGATTTGGCAATCATGTGTCGACATACACTTCGATCTCTCGGTGCATCATGTCGTGGAACAGGGCCGTCATTGCTCTTTGATAGGTTGCCCCAGCATTCTTCAGCCCGAATGGCATTACTTTGTAGCAGAAGGTTCCCCAGGGGGTAATGAACGTTGTCTTCTCACGATCAACCTCTTCCATCTTTATCTGATTGTATCCTGAGAATCCATCCATAAATGAGAGCATTCCATGCTTTCCAGTGTTATCGACCAAGATGTCGATGTGGGGTAATGGAAAGTCGTCCTTAAGGCTCGCCCTGTTGATGTTTTGAAAATCAATGCACATTCGAACCTTTCCATCCTTCTTCGGTACGGGGACGATATTGGCCAGCCACCGCGGGTACTTGGATACCATGAGGAAACCTGCGTCATACTGCTTAATGACCTCGTCCTTCACCTTCAACATCCATTCGGGCCGGAGGAGTCTCAGCTTCTGTTTAACCGGCTTAACATCGGCGTAGAGTGGCAACTCATGCTCAACCAGGTCGGTATCCAAACCAGGCATGTCTTCATACGACCATGCGAAGATGTCTTGGTATGATCGAAGGAAGTCTATCATACCTTTCCTCTCCTCAGGGGACAGCGATGTTCCAATTTTGGAGATTCTAGGGTCCTCTGTGGTGCCCAAATTGACATCCTCCGTCTCTTCGACGATCGGGGTAGGGCCATGCTCGAAATCGGCAAATTGTTTGAGGAGCTCATTGGGGAGCTCATCGGTTTGACCTTCCTCATTCAGACTCGTGGCTCCTACCTCTTCTGGTATTTCTACAGGAAAGGGGTCAGCTTCACGTGAGACGGGTATCACGACATCGATTTTAATTTTATTGGGAATTTCAAAGGACAATATTTTTGGAATTGGTATTTTTTCTATTTTTATGGTCTTTTTCATTTTTTCGGAGGTCAGCCCCTGGCAAGGTGGATCCCTATATATACAAGGTAGAGTGGTCCAGAGGCTAACCTCACTTTTTATAGGTTGTTTTTTTTTGGAGAGTCGGTGCCGTTTTCACGGTATTTGGTGGCTCTCAAGAGTTGGGGCAAGGATGCCCAGTTACTCACCTGCGAGGCTTGGCCTTTACCTCTTTGATAGGGAGCGGCATCGGTAGGCTCTTACAGTTCATCCCTCAACATATTTACAGAGGGATCCTCAGGGACCCTGTCCTCTAAGGTTAGGATGGGCCCAGAGTAGCTGGCACTGGAGCGATGGGTGGACCGGGGAATTTCTTCCTCGAATAAGGAAAGGGTGGCTAAGTCCATTTCGAAGTCTGGGGGGATGATGTAGGGATTGGTGGGGTGGACGGAAGCAGGCTTATGTGGGGTGACCCTTGTCTCCCCATTCAGATCAATTTTTACTACCCCGGCGCTCACAAAGGTTTCACGGATGTAGGGGCGAGCGTGAGGCTCCTCTTCCAAGATGATTCCTCTGGCCTTGGCGACTACTGCGGCTCTCATCTTTTCCTTGGCCTCTCTGATTTTTTCTTCGTTGGGCCTGTAGCCTAAGCCAAATTTAGTTTGTTGCCCATTGGCCTTGACGGGGCCTCTTTTTCCTTGGAGGCGTGGGCCTAGTCCTTTCCCTTTTTGATGGCCCCATCTGTGGAGCATGAACACAGCTGCGTCCATTCCTCTCCCAGTTTTATCCGGGGTCTTTTCAGTTGGTCCGAGGGTGACGGCTGAGAAGTCATACTCGAATCGGTGAAGATCGGCATCCTCTGCTGTGTGCGGTATGTTCAGCACTTTCGGATTCTCAATGTGCAGCGTGCTTCTTTCCCTGTCTTCTCTGCTCTCGCCCAAGATGGTGACAATTTTTCCTTCTGAGATGAATCGGAGCTTTTGGTTTAGAGTAGATGGTATTGCTCCGAGCTTATGTATCCATGGCCGACCCAATAGCAGATTGAAAGTAGACTTAATGTCCATCACCTGAAAGGGGGTGGTGAAGGTTTGTGGCCCGAGGATCAGGTCGAGGTCTACTTCTCCTATGATTTCTCTTCTGGTGTTGTCGAATCCTTGGGCACTTGATATGGATGGCCGGAAGGTGTCGGGGATTGCCCCAATTTTGATTGTCGTTCTCAGAGGGCATACGTTCAGTGCCGATCCATTGTCTATTAGGACCAACGGCACCACCAAGTTTCCTACCTCCACTGTTATTTTCAAGGGCCTAGAGTGGTCATTCCCCTCGATTGGGAGATCCGCATCAGTAAAAGAGATGGCATTTGGAGCCAACACTTGCCCTATTATTTCTCCCACTTCATCTGGAGTTACGTGAGTGGAGACATGTGCATCCTTGAGTGCTCCCATCAGGGCTTGGAAGTGGAGTGGGGACGTGATTAACAAATCCCACACAGTGATATGTGCGGGTGTTCTCTTGAGCTGTGTCTCTAGTATGTGCTCTCTGGCCATTTTTTTAAAGGGATTCCCCACGGCCTATTCTTTCTTCTTCTCTTCTCCTCTGACGGCCCCTGATGCTTCCGACTGTGTAGAACCGCCCGACCGTAATAACAAATTCAACAATTCTTAGTTGCACCATATCTCATGTCTGTCTGTTCATAGCTCAACGGTACTTGATGCGGGTCATAGGCAGGTTTTGGGATAAGGAAAGGAGTGCATGGTAATTTCGGGGAGGATGGGGTTGGATACACCAGTTTCTCGGGTCCCACCAAGTTGACTCCAGTAGGGGGCAGAATGGTAGTGGCGGGAATTGGTAGGGTAGAATTTGTGGGTGTAGGGGGGCTCGTGCAGGTATTGCCTGGGCTTGGTAAGACCAGTGGTGATTGGGAGTAGGTGGTAAGGGGATTGGGTGAGGGGTTGCTTGCTTGGGTGGTGGTGGAGTTGGGTTGGGGCCAAAATAATGAAGGGATGGTGGGAGTGTGACCGGGATGGAGGGATGGGGAGACATCTGAGGAGCAGGGTGATAGGGATATGAAAGGTTTGTATATGGGGTGGCATGGTGGGATGATGACAGATTTGTGGATGACATATGGTAAATTGGGGGTGATGGAATGGTGCATGGAGCGGGATGATTGGGACATGGTGGGCTAGTGGGTGGAATAGGGGGATATAAAGGGTTTGTGGCGTTGTGGGATGATGATGGGTTTGTGGATGAAATGGGATAGATTGGGGATAATGGAGTTGTGCATGGAGCGCGGTAATTTGGGGGTGACGGAGGGGTGTATGGGGTAAATTGGGTGGTGGGATTTGAAGGTGTGTATGGAATGGGGTAACTTGGGGATGGCAGAGTAGTATATTGGGTGGCAAGATTTTAGGGTGTGTATGGGGTAGGATAATACGGGGATGGCGGAGTTGTGTATGGCGTGGGGTGATTTGGGTGTGACGAGGGTGGTGTAAATCATGGGTGGATATGCGATGATTGGCGGGAAGTGCCCGTTTGGATTTGATAGGCGAGTGCAGGGGTGGAAAAATACTACCCTAAATCTAACGGCTCCTCTTGGTATGCCGGTGTGGGGAAATAATCGGCCAGATACAATGGCTCGATCACCCCGATAGATAGTTCATCTTCGTTCGACCTAGGGAGTGAAAACTCCCCCTGATTACTGATATAATTTGAAGGGTCAAACTCTTCTTCTTCCTCCTCTATCCAGTGAATGTTAGGCCTGGGGCCTCCTGGGTGCGGTGGTAGAGGGGCTTGATGGATATTCTGGTTCTGCCCTTGAGGAAGTGGCGGGGGAATGATTTTTCCTGCCTCTATCAGATCTTGGACTGCGTGTTTTAGTGGAAAGCACCAGTCTGTAGGGTGACCCAGTCCCTGGTGGAAATTGCAATGCAGATTCGGATCATAGTTTCTCGGTATGAGATGGGGTGGCAGGCGAGGTTGGAGTAAATTGACTAGGCCTTTCTGTAGCAATACCGGCAATAAGACACTCAAGGATTGCCCCAACTATGTGAACACTCGTTCAAAACGTGCTTTCATTTGCTCCTGGGTAAACGGGGCTCTTGGTCCGTTGCTTGGTGTTGGTACTTGCTCGAAACGGGCCGGGGGTGGTTGTGTAACCTGGAGCTGTATCAGGGGGGCATTGGTATTGGCCTGGGGGTAAACAATGTTCTGTACCTCTGTCCCTGGTCTTTGTTCAATTCTTGGTTCGGCAGCTTTTCGAACCCCGGTGGCCCCGTTGCCCACATTCCTTCCTAACCTGCCCTCTCTAATGGCGTCTTCGCAATGATTGGCATTTCAGACTAGATCAGCAAAACTAGATTGCTGCTGATATACTAAAAAATCTGTGATGACTGGGAGGGCTCCCTTGGTTATCAATTCAATCTACTCATCATCGGGAATTCGATGAGTTACCTGAGCGGCTGATGCCCTCCACCTTCCCAAGTAAGAACTGAATGTTTCATCATGTCTTTGCTTTAGACGGGCCAAATCTGACTTTCTTGGCTCTATGTCCATGTTATAGACATATTGCTCTTGAAATAATTGCGTCAGATCTTTCCAATTTTTTATCATGGACGGTTCCAGGGATGTGAACCATCTCAGAGCTGGGCCCGTTAGACTTTTTTGGAACACTTTGATGAGGAGTCGTTCATCTCCGCCATACTGGCACATATCCCCACAGTAAGATTTTAAATGGGCGATGGGGTTGCTAGTACCATTATACTTATCAAATGATGGCATCTTGAATTTCTGTGGCAGGGGGACATCAGAGAACAGACATAAGTCTGAAAAGTCTGTTGAATGCAGTTCTACTCCCATCTTCATCAGTTGCTTCTGTATTCTGTCTATTTGTTCTTTCAACTATTCTGGTTCTTTTGAGGCTATAGCGGGGACTGCTTCCCCCTGATTTTGTTCGACCCTAGGTGTGATGATGGTGGGTCCGGGAGGGTTGAAGCTGGCAACTCCTCCACTATTGCGGATTTCATCCTCCTCATACTGTTGGTCATGGTATTGGTGAGGGGCGAGCTCTGCTATTTGGAGATGGGGGGTGAGGGGTTGGATGACCTGGTGGGGCCATATGGTTTGTAGGGGATGAGCGGCTTGTGGGTTAGTGATGTGCTGAGCTGGGTGCACATTCTGGGGGTGAGGGAGGTGTGGTTGAGGTGGCGGGATGTTGTGGGTTTGAGGAATGGGATGGATTGGATTTCCTGTTGGAGGTGGGATGGGGGCGTAAGGGGTATAGGTGAATGAAGGGTACTGGTGGGGGGGTATGGGGTTAGTGAATGGGCCTTGATGAGCGTGGGTGGATGGGCCTTGGGTTTGAGGGATTTGGGTTTGATGGTTTTAGAAGGCTTGGATTGAGGGGCCTTGGGCTTGGGGGTGGGGGTTAGTATGACTCTGGGTCAATGGGCCTTGTTGGGTTTGGGCTAATGGGTCATGAGGGGGTTGGACTTGGATCTGAGCCTGATGGGCTTGGGTCCATGGGCCTTGGGCATGGGCTTGATAGGTTTGGGTCCAAAGGCCCTGGGGGGCTTGGACCTGGGCCTGGGTCTGATGGGTTTGGGCTTGGGCCCATGGGTTTTGAGGGTTTCGGGTCTGGATCTGAGCCTGATGGGCTTGGGCCCATGGGCCTTGAGGATTCTGGACCTGGGTCTGATGGGCTTGGGCTTGGACCTATGGGTTTTGAGGGTCTTGGGCCTGGGCCTGATGGGCTTGGGCCCATGAGTTTTGGGGGTTCTGGGCCTGGGTCTGATGGGCTTGGGCTTGGCCCCATGGATCTAGAGGTGTTTGGGCTTGGGCCCAAGGATTTGTGTGGGTTTGGGTCTGGAATTGAGGTGGGGGATTTTGGGAGGTATGGACGATGGGTGGTTGGGCATGGTTAGGAGGGAATGGGGTATGGAGGTTTTAGAGATTTAGATGTGGGTTTTGAGATGTAGGATTCCGAGAAGTAGCCCACAGGGTGTACATTGTTCTCATGTCCTCCATTGAGGGCATGGATTCAGGTGCGGGATTGGGGGGTGATGGCTCACTTAAGGATGGAGGGGGTTGGGAAAAATTGGGCATGACTTGGGTAGAGGGGGGGGTATGTTGGGATGTGGATGGGCCAGGTGGCAAGAATGGTATGTGAGATGAGGTGGATGGGATGTGGCATGTAGGGGGCATGGATGATGAGAGGGGTGGAATGTGGGAAGTAGGCGGGGGATGGGGCTCCCTATGGGGTCTTTGGAAATACGGGGATGCGGCAAGGGTGTTTGGATGGGAGATGGGGATGTATGGATTGGTTGAGAAATGAGGGGTTTCAGTAGGGGATGAAAAGGGGGTATGTTGGGAGAATTTGAGGGAGGGGGATGGGGTGGAGGTGAACACGGGTGCCCCAAAAGGACCCGTGATATCGAACTGGGTTTGGGCGAAGGTGTCGGAGATCGGGTCTTCTCCTACATGGGAATGGGATGGGGATGACGGTGGGGATGTATCGACTCTTGACATGATCCGCTGATGAGTGTTGTATCGATGTCGCAGATAAGGGCCGAGTACCTTCCTTCTACGGGACGAGTTTGAGGTTGCCATGGTGGCGGTCGCACCACAATATATTCTTTTGATTGTTTTCCTTTGTTTTTTCTTTTTTGGTTTTTGGAAAATGATGGTTTTTTGATTTTTTTTTTTGTAGGTGGATTTTTTTTTTTGAAGATGAGGATTTTTCTTTTTCTCTTTTTTCTTCTTTTTTTTTTTTAATGGAAATTAACTCCCCTCTACCTAGAAAGATGACCTGGTGCCTGTGGTCAACTCCGCCCCGATATATATGTACCTTTAGTAGGTCCCACGGCGGGATCCGACACACTTTGAAAGAGGCGAAAGGGAACCCTTTCGTTCTATTGAAGGTGCGGGAATCCATGCAAACGACCCGATCCCCCAGAGCAAATCAATGAGAAGCTGCCTTCATTTGATTGGGCGGGGGCATGTTGGGTGTTAGAGGATGCAGGCGGATACTGTGGACACTAATACTTGCTAATCGGGGAACTGGGGTGATGGATTGGGCCTCAGGTCGGGTTGTCAGAACTCAAGTATAGGGTATATATTATGCACGCCAAAAAAGGCAGATTTATCGGCGATATATTATATATACCGCTTTAAACTGGGATTTTGATGGCGATATATTATATACGCCTAGTAATTATTTTTCGTCGGGCGATATATATATACCGCAAAAATACCTCTATCAACTTAGTTTGACAGTGAACAACAAGCCCTAATGTGGGTCTTTGAACTGGTTTTTGGGGAGGGATGCTCCCGGGGACTGCTGTGTATGTTATCGGGTCCCTCCTTTCCGTTTCCTAGGGATACACGGCTGAATTTTGGGGTTGTCTACGCTCTCACCAATGTGAGTTTTACGGGTTGATTGGAATTGGCAACCCAACCGATATACCTCCGGCGCAAGCGCCTTCTCGTGTAATCGGAAGGTGGTTCTTTTCGTGATCATCACCACTAGGATGCCGCCATCGAACCGTAAATTATATCTGCGCTTAAACCCCAAAACTACCCAAAATTGCAAAAATAAATTCAATTATGTCCCCATACGTTGGTTCACTTTAATTACAAACTTTTATAGGGAGGAAATTAAGTCCAAAATCGGTCGGGATGACAAGCCCATGCTACCTCAACGGGCCGGCATTCAAAGGTGAAATATGATGACCGAAATAAGGCTGTAAATGACCAAATTAAAATTTAAATGACGAAAATAATGAAACGAGCCCGCCAAACGGCTAAGGCGACTTAAATGACAAGAATCGTAAAAGCTGAAACTTAAAGGCGCAAGTAGGCCCGCCAATCGGCTAAGGCACTTAAAGGACTGAATGCGTAGGGGTGAGTATGTTAGTAAAAGCAACAAAAATATATAAAAAACAATAGAAAATAAGAAGGAAATAGCAATGGTTAGCAACAAAAACAACAAGAGGGGAAGCGCTAGGGTGATCTCCCCAGCGGAGTCGCCATCTGTGCGACCATGGATCCTCTCGAACCCGTCGCGGCGATGCGCTCGCCTTCGATGAAAATGTAGAGTTGCCACCCGGAGCTTTTGGTGACCCGGGAAACCTTCAAATCAATATTTTGAGCACCGAAGTGCTAAATATGACTCTAATTTACCGGTCTTTGCCAAAGGCTCTAGGGTAGGGACTTCGGTTATCGATCGGAAAGGGTTTATGGCCAAAAAGAAAAATAAAAGGGCGCAGTTTCCCCTTGCTCGAAGGCAATACGATCCTATCAAGCTTTGAGCCAAACCAAAATTTCGGCGGCGTAACGACTTGAATCCTTGGACGGAGCAGACACCAAGATGGTAGAGGAAGAGAGGGAGCCGAAGCTCACGGGCCCTTATTGCATCGTGGAAGATCTTCGCTTTGGCGTGCTTCCGATGGCTTAAACAGTATAGAAACGGACTCTAATGCAAAGATTTGATAGATAGGAAGTGTAGAGTGAAGCTAGGGAATAGATTTTGCCTAAAAGAAGGTGATCTCATGGTTGAAACAGAATGGAATAGGTGATCTAAGCTTGCGGGAATTCTGGAAAATAAATGGCATTTTCTCTCACTAGGACTTTCTCTCTCTTAAGCTCTATAATTAACCAAATTCTCAACAAAACTTCAACCCCTTGGGAAGAGGGGGGCCTCTCTATTTATAGAGAAGGGATGGATTAGGAGATTACTTAAGTGCTAACTGGTTTAGCAATTAGGTAATCCCCCATCTAAGGTTTTCTAGGTTTTCAAGGTCCTAGGGTTTTGGGAAATAGATTTTAATGGCGGATGATGGGGTGAGACCATGGGTGACTTAAGGGTTGCCAAATAAGCTCAAAGGGGGTGCAACCAACCTCAAGACACCCACCTTAACTAAGGGGATGGTCAAAGGGTCAAACCAGATGAAGGAAATTCGAACAACTGATGACAGTTATTGTAGCTAAGCTGGGCGTATATATTATATACGCCCAGTCTAGGAACAATAAATTTCACCAAAAACAGGGGAGCTTTGGGAAGATGAAGGCCGTGGTGGGTCCCACCTATGCTGGGCGTATATATTATATACGCTCGGCCAAATTTTTCCCAAAAATAGGCAGGCGTATATAATATATACGCTTGACTAATCTGGGGCTAAATTGGTTGGGCGTATGTATTATACACGCCTAAGCAAAACTTTTATGATTTTATGTGAAACTTCAATCGGTCATAACTTTTGAACCGTAGCTCCAAATTGGGTGATCTTTGGCTTGCTGGAAAGCTGGAGAAGTCTTCTTTCCAATGGTATATGGCTCATCCTTGGTAATTGTCTGTGTGAAATTCCATAGCTCTCATCCCATCAACCACTCAGAAGGGTTTAAGTTAGGCCTGGGAAGGGATTCTAGGGTTTAGGGGTGACTTCTAAGGATTGGGGGAATGGCTATAAAGGTTTTAGGGTGATTCCTAATGGTCTAGGTAGGTTCCTAAGGGTTCAGGGGGTGCCATCGGAAGCACAGGGGTACATCTCTCCCGAAGTACAGATTGATCGGGCCATGGGCCGAATTTGGGTGTCTACAGATACATACTGACTGCAGGGGTTAATCTGGAGGGTTTGTAAGGTCCGTGGTCTCCTCAGGCTCATCAAACTTGGCACTTTTCATATATCTTTTCCTCAGCCAGTGTCCATTCCCTGGGTGCAGTTTTCCATCTGTGAACCAAGCATTTTCCTGCACCAACCAATGTGAATTATTATGCATCACCTTCTTTTGGGCATTAATGGAATAACAAGCCTCATCAGGAGAGGATTGATAGCCAGTGTTATACACGTTCAGCTTAACCTTCATGTTTCCAAATGACACTTCCATGATCCCATACCTACATTGTATGTGGGCATTGGCTGTGGCCAAAAAGGGCCTGCCTAGAATCACAGGTATGGAAGAAGCACATTTGCTTGGTTCCATGTCTAATACCAAAAAGTCAGTAGGATAAAAGAATTTGTCAACTCTAACCAAGACATCCTCAATTATCCCCACAGGTTTCCATTCAGATCTGTCAGCCAGCTATAGGACCACCTGGGTGTGCTTTAATTCTCCCAACCCCAGCTTCTCATATAGGGAATATGGAAGCAAATTTATGCTGGCTCCTAGATCTAATAAGGCTCTATCAATGATGTGATCCCCAATGATGCAGGGGATTGTGGGAGTGCCAGGGTCTTGGAATTTGGTTGGGGTTGCAATCGACACAATTGGTTTCACTTTCTCTGCTAAAAAAACTTTCTTGGATATGTGTATCCTGGATTGTCTTTTATGGGTGCATAGTTCTTTTAAATACTTGCCATATGCTGGGACTTGTTTAATGGCATCAAGTAAAGGTAGATTGGTCTTTACTTGCTTGAAAGTCTCCATCATTTCCTTAATTTTTCCTTGCCCTTTATCAAAAGGGGAAGGTGCCTGTAGTGCCTTAGAAAATGGCCAGTGTGGGTTTGTTCCCTCCCTTGCAGCCTCAGCCAATAGGATCTCTTTCTTTTAGAGTTTTTTCTTTTCTTGAGGATCCTCATTATCCTCTTTATTCACAACTGATTGTTCCTGCAAGTCCACCATTGGTGATCTTTGTTGTGTGCTGATAGAAATTACTTCATTTTCTTCTTCGAAGTTCCTCACAGGCTCACAGCCCACTTGGTCGTCCACTAACTTACCACTTCTCAAAGTTGTAACAGATTTAGCTTCCTCATAAGTGGAGGAAACTTCACCCACTACAAACTGCCTTCGTGGATTGTCCTATGGTTGGCTAGGCAACCTTCCTCCCTCTCTCCTAGTCAGAGCATCAGATAGCTGACCAAGTTGGTCCTCTATCTTTTTAATGCTCTTATTGTAAGAGTGCACAGTTTGGGTTAAGGTGTTCAAGTTCTGTAATGAAGATAGAACTTATTCCTCAAAGGATGGTACTCTCACAGCTGGAGGGGGTGCAGATTGCTACACAGGAGGAGCTACAGGTTGGGCCATGGGTTGTTGATACTTAGGTCTTGGGCATAACCTTCTCGATAGGACTGAGCATTTCTGTAAGGCATGGGCTGCTACTGCTGCTTGCTGGCGTATCCATCTTGTCTCCACCTCAGATTAGGGTGGTTCCTCCATTGATACCCAGCAGCAGGCTGCTGCCCATAAGACTAAGCTGCAGCCACATGCTCTATTATAAAATTAAGAAATTGGTCAGCAGATGGGCATTCTTCCATGGGATGAGCAGGGGACTGGCATATGGCACATGCCTCCTCCACTCTAGCAGCCACAGGTGACTGCATTGCTCCCATCAGCCTATCAAATTTCAGAGTTAAGTTGTCCACTTTCCTTTCCAACTCACTTGGCACACTCACTTCATATATCTTTCCCCTTGAGGTGTTCTCTTTCATCAATTTAGGAGGCTCTAGATCTCTTGCTAAGGTTTTCCTTTGCATAGAGTTCTCACTAATAATGTCAAAGAGCTCCCATGCCTCATCAGCAATTTTATGGAGATAGGTGCCACCACAGGAGGCATCTATCATATCTCTTCTTTTAGCATCAATTCCCTGATAAAAGCTTTGAACTAATTGCCATTCAGGGATTTGATGGTGGGGGCATTTCTTAAGGAGTTCCTTAAATCTCTCCCAGGATTGATGAAAGTCTTCAGTTGGATCTTGGGTAAAAGAGATGATACCCTTCCTCAACTGGCTAGTCTTTGACATATGAAAGAATTTGGCCAGAAACTGACATTGGAGATCACTCCAAGACTGAATACTGTTAAGTGGAAGCAAAGACAACCAGGTCTTGGCTCTTTCCTTTAATGAAAAAGGAAAGAGTCTCATCCTGGTGGCCTCCTCCCCCAAACCTATGATATTAAATGTAGTGCGCAGTCCCAAGAACTCATCAATGTGCTTATAGGGGTCTTCTTTGGTCAGGCCATGAAATGAGGGCAAAATTTGAATGATGGATGATTTTATCTCGTAGTTTCCTTGAGCAGTTGGGAATTGAATGCAGAAGGGAGAATTGTAGACCCCTGTGCATTAAACTCCTTAAGGGTTCTCGGCTGCTGTTGCTCACCCATTTCTACAGAATCAAATGCAACAGAAGTGGGTGTAGTTGGTCTGAATCTGAGAAGTCTTTCAACCTTTGGATTTAGTGGGACAATCTGAGGTTGCAAAGTTCTCCTACCAAACATACAACACTCAAATTCTCAATACAGAACAGATCCAAACACACAACAAACAGACTCAACCAAATTTTCTAACTATTCTAATAAAAATTATCAACAGATCTGAAAAATAACAGGGGAGTAGAGGGATGCAAACTACAGAGCAATCTCCAGCACAATTCTCCTCTCACTGGTAGCCTTAGATCTGATGAATCGCACACAAACTACTGAAAAACAACATAACTTACAAATGCAGTTAGTAAAATTAAACAAAAATTACAAATCTATGATCAAAACTTAGATCTATCAATTTCTAAACTGCCTCCCTGGCAACGACGCCAAAAACTTGTTGTGTTTGTCTTCCCTCAAATGAGGGTCTAAAATCAATAATAAGACTAGGCAGACACACTCATACAAACCTGCAGGTATTCAGGATCTGTTGTAGCAAGCTTTAAAAGAATGGTGAGTAAGGGAATGTCCATAGGGAGGTTGTTTAGAAATATGACAACCTCCAAGCTACAATTAAAGACAAGGGAGAGGTTTGGAATGGGTTGTCACTTAAACTAAGCTACAATTAAACATAAGCTATCTTGGATCGAGTTTAGGAGCTTATATGTTGCAGGGGAAAAGAGTAAAAATGCAGAAAATGGAGAAGAGTAGCTTGGAGGTTGGTTTTCACTAAAATCAAAATTAATTAATCATGCTACAGAGGTTCAGATCACACAATTGCCTCGCTGGCTATAAGCACAGCTGCAAGGTATAAATTCCACTCTAAATCACAGGATCCACCTGGTCTTAAGGCTATGATCTGTCTACTTTAATGGTCACAGACCATCCTATAGACTTTATCGAATCCATGGATTACAGCAGATGAATCCAATTGAGGCCTGAGCTTAGATTTATCTTAAGGTTATGATTTGCCCACTTTAATGGTGACAGGCCATCCTAGGGATCTCCTACAAAGCCAGAGCCTCAATTAGAATAATTAAAACCACTACAGATGCTGCAACTCCCAGGTCACAGACTCAAGGAATCACAGGAGCATCAGATCTAGGGAGATCAGATGGTATCCAAGAGGTCTACCAGTTAAGTGGGGATCTACAACTCCACTACACAAATCCAATCGATCACCAAATGGAACCAAAGGAAATTTAAATCTAATTAAATCATTAAAAATAGCATTATCATTGCAAACAAGTCACTTTATAATTGAAATACTCTAAGATCTGTAGTCTGTTCAACTAGGAACCTACAATAGCACTCTTAACCTCACCCAATTATAGATCTAACTTCGCTCCTTACTACTCCAAGGGACTTAGCCAACCATGGTTGGGCTAAAGGAGGGAAATGGAATTGCTCTGTAGGCTCTAATCTTCAAAATTTGGCTCGGATCTCGATCCCCCTCAATGGCAATTGGGGATCTCTACATATAGCTTTCTCCTCTATTTTTCTCATAAAAAATCCCTTCTAGAAGGTCGTCAAAGTTTGTTAGAGTTTTGTTAAAGTATGTGGGTCGGTTAGAGCTTTCTAGGGCGTCTTCTGAAACCGTCGTGTCGGTCACCAAGTGCCTCGAGTTGCGTGCAGCAGGTCACTGAAGTACAACGTGTGCTCAGCTGAATTTCTGAGAAGTTATGCACACGATTTTGATAGGTTCAGGAGGCTTTCGACAGGTTGGAATCAAGCATTTTGGTCCTTTCACTAGGTTCTCAGATCTGTTCGATAGGTTTCGATAGGATGAATCTTCGCTTGGAGTTTCAGCCTTCTCAGTCACAGGTTTGGAGTATTCGACAGGTTCCACTCTTCATTCTGCCATTTCGATAGGTTTACTTTCAGTCTTATCAAAAGCCTCAATCACCCTTCGGTAGGTTTTGTTCCAACATTCTCATCTCGATAGGTTCAAGAAACCATTCGATAGGTTCCTTTGACTCTTCAGGCAGGTTTTTGATAGGATGGTTTCTTCTTTCCTTTCAGCTGCTCGATAGGTTCTGAGATCCTATCGAACTCCTTAATCCACACGAATTCATCCTTCTTCTGCCTTCAGATCCTATCGAAGTCCTCTTCAATTGCATGAATTCTTCCTTTCTTTGCTTTCAGCTCCTATCGACGTCTTCAAGTGACCAATCGATAGGACGTTCTCAGCCTGTTTTCACTTCCTTCACCTTGCCCTGCTGTAGCCACGCACTCCAAGGGTCCAGTGATGTGCTACCCTCTAGTGTGCTGTTGCTAGGTTTGTCCTGTGCTGAGAGATAGCTCCTTTTTGGGCATTCTTGAGTGGTTTTTTGCATTAGTACCTTCTTTTATTGTTGTCTAAAAAATACACTTGACAGGAGCTTATTAGTGTGCTCATAGGTCTTTCAATGGTCAAGTTATAGGGTGAAAAGTGGCATTTTTCACCACTTAATAGGAAGCATGTTGGAAAAGTGGGGTGGGAGCAGGTTGGAAATGAGTAGGTTGTGGGGAGTCAAGTAGGGGGGAATATCCCTTAGTGGTTAGGTGGTCCAGCTCTTTGGTATGGGTAGGTGATAAGGAGAAGGTGGGGTTAATGTCAAAGGGCATGGATGGTGGAGAAGTGGTAAATGGATCAGCTGATGTAGATGGTGTAGGGCTCAAAGGTTCAGCAGCTGGGATGGATGGGCTGGCTGGAGGGGTTGTAGCTAACCTTCTCAGGTAGGTTGATGTGATGGGTAATGAAGGTAAGGTAAGGATGGGGTCTATGGTAAGAGGAGCTGACAAAGGTGTGGATGTGGTGATGGTGGAAAGGATGCCTGAGGTACTGGGAGGTAAGGATACTACAATGGAGGGAATGGGTACTGAGATGGATGGTAGAGAGGATGGTGGAATGGAAATGTTGGCCATATCAGAGTTGATAAAAAACACATTAGTGGAAGGGATGGGTGTAAAGATCACAGGTGGAGGCTCTGAGGTACGACCAGTAGAAGTGAGCAAAGGCTTAAAGCTAATAGATGTAGAGGTCTCAGGGGGAGGTACTAAGCTAGTAGCAACTATAGGGAGAGGCTCTAAGCTAGCTGAAGTAGAGGTGTCAAGTGCAACAGCTGAGCTAGCTGCTTGTGGAGCTTCCATCTTAGGATCCTGTGCTGATTTGTTCTTGCTCTTCCCAATTAGAGTTCTACTAGCAGAGCAGGCTCTCTTCCCAAACACTTTTGGAGTAACCTTTTCCACAGGCTCATCTTTTTGGATCACAAACTTTCCTTTTCTTAACAAAGCAGTGATGAGCGTGCTGTAGGGTAGCCTTGACAAGGTTTGTACTTTCTTGATCTTCTCATTTACATCTACCATTGCCTCAAATACCAGCTTGGAGGCTTTCATAAATTGGCCCTTGGAGAAAAAATACAGGGCATCCACTATGGGAGTTCTCCTCTCTTGCTGATGTCCAATGACATAAATCTTTTTCTTCAGAATTGAATCAATTAAAAGGATGCTAGGGTGTAAATCTCTCCTCATCAATGACTCCCCAGAGCACAATGCCTTGAGTTAGATGTCTGGCCATTACTTTTAAAGACACACTCTCAAGTGCTGCTAGACCATAGGCTATATAAAAAACACATGGGACTCCTAATGCCAACCCTATATCATTGTAGTCCACAACAAGCTCCCAGTTATCAATTAAAATCATAAGGCAAGGCTCAGTTGAACCTGGCTTGGTTTTCTTCCTGATTTTCGGATACCACAATTTGACCAGCCTAGGGTGGGATTTTTCTTGTAATGGTGTCATCAATAGTGTCAAGCCTGCCTTCACCAAATAGTCCAAGGTGTCCTTACACTCCTCCTTAGGAAAATAGGGTATGTTAATAATTGTCTCAGGGATCAAGCCTAAGGCATCCACAAACTCATTGGGAGTAGATAGGTTCACAGGGACTTCAGGTTCAGCCTCTAGGTTAGGCTCAGGCATAGGGATTTCAGGCACAAGGTTAGGTTTTGCCTCAAGGATCTCCTCAACAATTTCTTCATTGATTTAGGCCTTCTTAGATTTCTTAGATTTCTTAGGTTTGTCAGGTTTCTCCATGATGAGCTTCCTCTTAGCAGGTGGGTTTTCCTTGGGCTGTGTTGCAGGCCTACTGGATTTCCTAGTGGACTTATGGGCAGATTTGAAAGGGGCCTTGAACAGATCAGCTAAGGTATCCTCACGGTCAGCCATTGGGCACTCACTTCCCAAAATCAATCTCAACAACCACAACAGACTTCTTTGCTCAAACAAGGTAACCACACAAACTGGAAATGGAAGTACAAAGCTTGGAAATCACAGAGTGGAGCTGAAGAACTTACCAATAGAAACCTAGGGTTTCTCAGATCTCGATGTGCATGGCACCAAACCAGCTCAAACTAGGTGTAAAATGTCTCCTTTGAGGAATTGAAGCACTTGGAACAATGGCCGAGTTGTCGGAGTAGGAACCAGTGAAGGGGAGGACAAAGAAAGAACTGGGAAATTGACAGAGAGGAAATAGAGTAGAGAGCAGAAGCTATCGAACGGTTGGAGTGAGTTGTTGATAGGTTTAAAAACACCTAAATCGTGCTTCGACAGGAATGGAGAAAGGATTTCGACAGGTTGGTGCAACCTGTTGAAGAGTTAGAATCAGCTGGGACGACAGGGTTGGTAGGCTGAAGGTCTCGAGAGGCTCTTTCAAACCTCTCGACAGGTTCAAAGCATTAGAAAAAAAATCAATTCGAGAGGTTCATGGAACCACTTGACAGGATGAAAATCTTTCATGTTACTGCTCCGAGAGGTCTCCAAACCTCTCAATTGTTACTTTGAACCTGTCGAAAACATACCTAAAAACCTTCAAAGCTTGTCGAATATCATATCTACACCTTCAGAACTTGTCAAGAATCAACTCAAGCCTATCGACAGGTCCATGATCTTGTCGAAATGCACATTAGGAACCTTAAGAACTTGTCGAACATCAATTCAAACCTCTCGACAGGTCTGTTTTGCATTCTTAACCAGCTTCTCAGCAGTTCTCTTGTCTCCACTCTCACAAATTTGTCAATTCTGCTTTGCGCCCATTGGATTTCTCATGGATTGAGAGCATTTCTAACTTAAATAGGTCTGATTCCTTATTCCAAATAAAGAAATATACACACATGGCAACATATATACAATGCCAAATAGCAATGAAAGCAGAAACAATAATAAAACTGACAAAAACTAACAGTTATGGAACATAGCCTACATTATTGAAAATCAACTACATTTTGGAGGTTCTTGAAGGTGAATGGTCACCACAGGCTCTATGACATTTTCAACAAAGAGCTTGAGCCTTTGACCATTAACTTTCATGATCCTACCATCATTTGGATTCTTGATTTCAACAGCTCCAGATGGGGATACATGCTCTACCATGTATCGTCCCTCCCATCTGGATCTCAACTTGCCTGGGAAAATTTTCAATTTAGAATTGAAAAGCCATACCTTACTACCAGCAATGAACTCCTTTCTTAGCAATTATTTGTCATAAAAAAACTTGGTTTTCTCCTTGTAGATTCTGGCATTGGAGTAGGCTTCCAATCTCAGTTCTTCCAGCTCTAATAGCTAGAGCCTCCTGTGCATGCTAGTAGAAGTTAGATCAACATTCAATGATTTAATTGCCCAATAGGCTTTGTATTTTAACTCTACTGGCAAATGGCATGCCTTGCCATACACTAGTCTAAAAAGGGGACATACCAATAGGGGTCTTATAGGCAGTCCTATAAGCCCACAAAGCATCATTCAGTTTATGTGCCCAATCCTTTCTATTTGTCCTCACAGTCTTCTCCAAGATGTCCTTGATCTCCCTATTAAAAGTTTCAACTTGCCCACTGGTTTGTGGGTGATAGGGAGTTGCAATCCTGTGTGTAACAGAGTACTTTTTGAGCAAATTCTCAAAAGGTCTTTTACAAAAATGACTGCCCCCATCACTAATGATAGCTCTGGGGGTGCCAAATCTGGAGAAAATCTTGTCCTTTAAAAACTTGAAGACAACTGTGTGGTCATTTGTTCTTGTGGCACTGGCTTCAACCCATTTGGACACATAGTCCACTGCCATAAGGATAAAATTGAAACCCATAGAAGGAGGGAAAGAGCCGATGAAGTCAAGTCCCCAAATGTCAATGAGTTCAACAACCAGTATAGGCTGCAAAGGCATGGAGATTCTTTTGGATATACTTCCCATCTTTTGGCATCTTTCACAAGCTTTACAATACTGCCATGCATCCTTGAAGAGAGTGGGCCAATAAAATCCACTTTGGAGCACCTTGGCAGCAGTCTTTTTGCCACTGAAATCACATCCACAAGCCTGTTCATGATACATAGTTAGTATATTGTGGAATTCATCATGAGGGACACATCTCCTCACCACTTGGTATGCACAATGCTTGAACAGGTATGGATCCTCCCACATGTAATGTCTAATCTGAGAGAAGAACAGTTCCCTATCCATTTTGTTCCAATGTAGGGGAATCCTACCCATAGCCAAATAATTCACTATATTTTCAAATCAAGGTGTAAAAGTGCTGACAGTAAATAGTTGTTCATCAGGGAAAGAATCATTGATAGGCAGCCTATCAAACTCATCAGCTAGGATCCTGGATAAGTGGTCTGCAACTATATTTTCAACCCCTTTCTTGTCTTTAATCTCAAGATCAAACTCCTATAATAGGAGGATCCATCTGATTAATCTTGGCTTAGCATCATTTTTTGGTAAAAGGCTTCAGGGCTGAGTCGTCTGTGAAGACCACTATCCTAGATCCCATTACATATGACCTGAATTTTTCCAAAGCATAGACAATTGCCAACAGTTCCTTCTTAGTTGTGGTGTAATTTAACTGAGCATCAATCATTGTCTTGCTTGCATAAGCAATCACACAAGGTGCTTTGTCTTTTCTTTGTCCTAAAACTGTATCAATAGTAAAATCTGATGCATCACACATCTGCTCAAATGGCAAAGAGAAATCTAGAGGATAAGTGCAGAGGTTAAGCAGCCTTTCAAAAGCTCAAAAACAATAAGACATTCATCTTTAATTCAAAAGGAACCTCTTGGCACAATAGGTGACAAAGTGGTTTTGAGATTTTGTTAAAATCTTTAATGAATCTCCTATAAAAACCAGCATGCCCCAAGAAAGATCTGACTTGTTTCACAATTTTTGGTGGGGACAAATATGTAATCAATTTAATTTTAGCCTGGTCTACCTCTATGCCTCTGTGGGAAACAACATGACTAAGGACAATGCCTTGACTGACCATAAAATGGCTCTTTTCCCAACTCAAAACCAAGTTGGTTTCCTCACATCTATGCAACACAAGGCTAAGATGGTGTAGGCATTGGCTAAAACTATCCCCAACGATAAAGAAATCATCCATGAATATCTCTAAAAATTGATCAATCATGTCAGAGAAGATAACATACATACACCTTTAGAAAGTTGCAAGGGCATTCTACAATCCAAATGGCATCCTTCTATAAGCAAAGGTTCCAAATGGACATGTGAAAGTTATCTTTTCTTGATCTTGTAGATATATAGAGATTTGATTATACCCAAAATATCCATCAAGAAAGCAATAGAAAGCCCTGCCTGCCAACTTGTCCAAAATATGGTCTATGAAGGGCAAAGGAAAGTAGTCTTTTCTAGTTTTCAAATTGATCTTTCAATAATCAATGCACACCCTCCAACCCGTGGTTTTCCTAGTTGAAATTAGCTCACCAAAATCAATTTTAATCACAGTGATTCCAGATTTCTTAGGTACCTCCTGAGTAGGTGCCACCCATTCAGAATCTGAAATAGGATAGATGACTCCAACATCTAGCAATTTGGCCACTTCCTACATCACCACTTCTTGCATGTGGGGGTTTAACTTTCCCTGCATCTCTCTAGATGGTTTGGAACCCTCTTACAAGTAGATTTTATACATGCACACAACAGGGCTGATGCCCCCAAGATCAGCAATAGTCCAGCCTATTGCCCTCTTGTATTTTTTCAACACTTTCAACAACTCCTCTTCTTGCTCATCAGTGAAGGAAGAAGAAATGATCACTGACAACTTCTGATTTGCCCCCAAAAAAGCATATTTTAAGGAATTGGGCAGTTGTTTCAATTCTACATCAGGTGGACATATGAGTGAAGGCAACAAAGGTGCCTTTGATGGTGGTGGAAGAGGCAACACAACTGGTTTCCAAGGAGGATACCTTGTTGCTGGCCCTAGTTCAGAAATTAAGGCTTTTACCTCTTAACGCATAGGTGTGAGGGCCTTGTCTTCCACAATTTGACTCCACACATCCTCAAAAACATCACTCAAATCATCACAATGTAGCAGCTTGGGCAAAGTCTCTTCCACAAGCTCATCCAACACATCAATTAAAAAGCAATCCTTATTATCCAAGTGAGGCTAACTTGCTGCATCATACACATTCAATTTTACTTTTATGTTGCCAAAAGAGACCTCCATTCAACCTGATCTATATTGTATACAAGCATTAGCAGTGGCCAAGAAAGGTCTGCCCAAAATTACAGGAATGGAGGTAATGCACTTGCTTGGCTCCATATAAAAAACTAGAAAATCTGCTAGATAGAAAAATTTGTCAACCCTAACAAACACATCTTCTATCATTCCCACAGGCCTCCTTTTTGATCTGTCGGCTAGCTGTAGCACCAAATGTGTGGGCTTCAATTATCCCAAACCTAACTTCTCATAATCTGAATATGAAAGTAGGTTTACATTAGCTCCCAAATCTAACAAGGCCTTCTGAATGGTGAGATCCCCAATGATGCAAGGGATTGTTGGAACTTCAGGGACTTGAGGCTTTGTTGGGATTGCAATGGACAGCACTTGGTTCACTTTTACAGTACAAAAGACCTTCTTGGATAGGTGTGTCCTAGATTATCTTTTGTGGGTACACAAATCTTTCAAAAATTTTGCATAGACTGAAACTTGCTTGATAGCATCAAGTAAATATCTTTACTTGTTTGAATATTTCCATCATCTCCTCAACTTTAGCATTCCCCTTATCAAAAAGAGAAGGTGCTTGAAGTACATTGGAAAATGGCAAATAAAGCTTTGCTAAGGAGCTAGCAAAGATTAGGTTTGGGGGTGAGTTAAGACCTGAAAAGTACCACTTTTCACCCCTTAACCTAACCTCTGTTAGACCCTTAGTCATTTAATAAATGTGTGTTAAGACCATTTTGTAGGTAATAAGCAGTAGCTGTAGATAAGGCCCTAACCCTGCTAAGAAGTCTACTTTTGCACCAGAACTCCAAGCAACTGGTAACCCATTCACAGAGGAAGAAACACCAAGGTAGAACACACCTGGATGTACACATTGAATGCCCAAGTGGGCCCCAGAAGTTCCTTAGAAGAAAGGAAGTTAGACCCAGACAGAGAACTTGGCTGCAGCATAGGCAAAGCACAACAGCAACAAGTCAAGCAATGAGCCTCGCACAGATGTCACAAGGATCAACTGATTCAGAGAAAAATGCTTTGCGTAGTTGTCATGAGTTTCTCAAGGCAGCACACCAATTGCTCACGCTGTTCTCGCGTAGATTAATAACAGAAGGGCTCGAGAAGCAGACTTTGCGTAGTTCTCATGAGGCATAGTTGTAAGCGCTCGCGCAGCTCAAGAGAGGAGCATTTAATCCTCGCGCGATTCGCTCAGACAAGCGGAGGAGAGAGAGCTCCAGGCACTTTTGCGTGCAGCTGTCGTGTAGTGGCCGCGGGATGCAGATCTTCAGGGGACTGCTCAAGCAATCTAGAGGCCGATGCACATTACTTCTTCGCGGGGATCCCCGCAAGATTCACTAAGGAATGAACTGCGCGCACAAATCCCGCGACGACCAGAGCAATCCTGCGACGACCAGAGCATTCCTGCAATGACAAAACTATCTATCTTGCGACTGCAGGAGCTTCAAGTCAATTCAATCTCATGACAACCACTCTATCACGTGACAAGACCTGGAAACTGTTGCTACTTAGCGAGGCTTGAGATCTTAACTTTCCCCCACTTCTGTAGGGGCAGTCTGGGAACTTCCAGCAACTAGGGCTCGCACTTTAATGCTTTAATCTCTGTGTACATGCCTCGAGGCATCTAAGGAACAAAAATAGGCCATGTTTTCATCATTAAAATTAGGGTTTTCCTAACCCTAATGCTCCCACAGCCGACTGTTATATAAGCGTAAGCCTAGTTTAGGTTTAGAGGGGAGGTGAGGGCTGAATTCCTCCAATCTCCATGAATCGGCTGTAGAGTTTCAGTAGGCTAAGGTTAGGGTTTAGGTAGCATCTTTTTCCTTTTTTTCTTTTCTCCATAGCCTAACACTTTCTGGCTATGCCTTTGTATGTCTATTTGGAACAGTTTTAATGAAGTTTTATAGTAGGATGTTATACATGTATGAGATTGGTGTTTGAGGGTTGTTCTGTACAAGGCTACTGCCTTGAGATCCTCCATTGCTAAGTTGTATTGTAAGCAATGGAGGATTATTTTTAAGGGTTTACTCAGATCCAAGTGACCTGTGTGTCCAGGCTAGTGCACATATGTAGGCCTATGCCCCACCACAGGATCCACTAAATCTGAATCCCCATGGGAGCCTGAGCTGGTAGCCTTGTGAACATGGTGGTGGCAGTAATGTACTTGTTCTGTCTCAGACCTCTGTGAGGAGGATAGCCTCTGTGGATAGTCTGTGGCCATTTAAGTGGACAGGTTATAGCCCTAGGGTGACGCCAATCCATAGATGTAAGACAGATTCTTCTTCTCTGCACTTTTGCTTGTATCCCTGTGAGAGATTGTGCAGAGACAGACTCCCCTGTACTAGCCCTACTGAGCAGCCCAAGATAAGTAATTTTTTAGCACATAGGTGGGGGCCTCCTCAGTCTATACTTCTAAAAAATTTTAGCACATACCTCAAATTCTAGCAACTGACATCAGTCCTCATTTCCTCCATCATAGCCTTCTCCTTAAAAGAAGGGAAAGGCCCTTAAAAGGCATGAGGAAATGAGGTTGTACATGGTATCAATTTTTATTTTTTTTATTTTATTATTTTATATATATATATATATTTTTTAATTTTTTTGAAAAGTTTTATTTATTCAGCTTCTCGTCGAGTGCACAACCTCTTGGAATCTACAACATCTTGGTTTGCCACCTCTTTCCCATTCCTCGAGGCATTGACATCAGCAATCAAGTGTGCCCCTCTTGGGTTGTTCACAGTTTGGCTCGGGAGCCGACCCTCTTCCCTTCTCATCAGAGTGTTTAAGATATGACCAAGCTGGTCCTTAATTTTTCTGATGCTCTATGTGTGGGAATCCACAATTTGTATTATGGAGCCCAAAATTTGTAAGGAAGTCAAAACCTGCTCCTCAAAGGAGGGGGTTCTAGGGTGGGGTGGGGCTACAGCTAGCTGACATGGCTGGGGAGACTGTTGAGAAAACTATTGTATTTAAACATAACCATGAGGGGACTGCTAGTTTGGACTATAGGGCAATGTCTACTGCTGCTGGGTAAGAGGTAAATCAACTTGTCTCCACCTCATATTTTTGTAGTTCCTCCACTGATACCAAGCAGGCTGCTATCCATATGATTGGAAAATATTGGCCTGCCCATTTAAAAATTCAAGTTGTTGTCCATATGATTGATATCCAACAGGTTGCTGTCCATATGAAGGACATGCAAAATGGGAGTGTGTGAGTGAGTGGCATATAGAACATACCTCACCAACCTGTGTAGCCACATGGGGTTGCCAAACACTCAACACTTTATCAAATTTTAAGGTCAAACTGTCCACCTTCCTCTCTAGGTTACTATGTGCATTCAATTCATACACTTTTCCCTTAGAAGTGGGTTCATTTATACTCTTAGCAGCTGGCACAATGCCATTGTGTGACAAAGACTCCTGCTGAATGGAGTTTCACTTATCAAATCAAATAACTCCAATGCTTCCACAACAGTCTTGTTGAGTTATGAGCCACCACTAGATGCATCAATCATAGATCTGCTTTTGGCATCAATCCCCTAGTAGAAGCTTTGTACAAGCTACAACTTAAGGATTTGGTGGTGTGGGCACTGCCTCAGCAACCCTTGAAATCTCTCCCAGGCTTCATGAAATGATTCAGTCGGGAGTTGAGCAAATGAGATTATGCGCTTCTGCAACTGACTTGTCTTTTTTTTTTTTTTGATAACCTGGGTATCCGGGCCTCTTAGAGCACCCGCCTAATCCCAAGGGCACATGCGCACCCCAAATTTAGCACATGCCGGGTCAGCACAGGATATAAATCTCTAGGGTGTCCTCAAGGGGGGGAGGGGCTTCGAACTCAGGTCTCTTGCTTCTGGAAGCAAGTACCTGGCTAGCTCACCTAACCCCTTGAGGTTACAACTGACTTGTCTTACCGACTGGGAAAAACATAGCCAAGAATTGGCATTGAAGAACATTCCAAGAATTTATGTTGTTGCCTGGGAGCATGGAGAGCCAAGAGCTGGCTTTATCCTTTAATGAAAAAGGAAAAAGCCTCAACTTTGTTGCTTCCTCTCCCAGGCTAGAAATAGGAAAAGTGGTGCATAGAGCAAGAAACAACTCTATATGCTGATAGGGGTCCTTTCTGCTCAGCCCATGAAAACATAGCAACATTTGGATGGTGGAGGCTTTAATCTCATAGCTACCCACAACATTAGGGAGTTGAATGCAAGAGGGGGATGAGTATGCCCTTGGAACAGTGTACTCCCTAAGTGGTTTAGGCTACTTAGCCATCTCAGCAGTTACTAAGTCTTCAACAAGGGTGTGTGTTGCTAGCCTAGGACACAAGACTCTCAATCTAAGGATTCAAAGGTTCAAGCTCGGGATTGAGAGATCTTCTTCCCAGCATACAACACACACACAGCACAACAAAGAGACACACGCAGTAAGTAGAGAAAGAAAAATATAAACTACACACAACTGAAATTTAAGACAACAGGAATAAAAAGACAGTAAAAGTGAAACCAAAATAGGAGAGTTAGAGATGCAAATGACTGCAGGGATGCTCCAGCTGTAGCTAAACTCTCCTTTTGTTCACTGCTCTAAGCCTACAAAATCCAAAATATCAGCAGGCATTTATTCAACACTAAACAAACAAAATCAGGATATTAAAAACAAACTAAAGGAATTACAGCCGTACCTTATTCACACATTTCTAAGACACAAAAAAGTCTAAAAACAAAAAATAAAGAAGAAAAATGCAAAAGAAAATCACAAAAAAACTAAAAACTACCTCTATAATGAATATAGCTAATAAAAACTCATATTACTATACTAGATCAAACGCCCCGGCGGCGGCGCTAAAAACTTGTTGGCTATATTTTAGATGCTTAATGTTATTATTAAAATGAGATGGTAAAAATTAATCAAAGCAAAGGGGGATGGAAGGAGATGAAATGTTGATGAAAACAACACTCTAAGATAATCACAGTCCTGCAAGATACAGGGCCTATTGTAGCAAGTTTTACGAAGTAAGAGTTTGTCCCACAGGGAGTGATGATCTAAAACCTCAAGGGTTGTATAGTAGTCTCCAGATCTAGCTACAGATCTGGCAACTTTATACCTAACTAGAAAGTAAGGTAAAGAGAGGGTGTATAAATGTCACAAAGTTAAACTAAACTAAACTAAAAAAGAAGAAGTAAAGACTACAACAAAAGAAGGGACAAAAGAAGGATAATGTAGTGTGATAAAATAAATATAAAATGATGGAGAAGTAGACATCTAAGCATAAATCAGTCTTGCAACTCAGTGGTAGATTAGGATCTGCCATAATCCTTCACTTGGCTACAAGCATAAGTGCAAGGTAGAGGCATCCAACTCAACCCATGTCATTTACACTACTCTTAAGGCTATAATCTGTCCACTTAAATGGTCACTAACTATCCAAGGGAGATGGTCAAGTCACATTGATTTAAGTTAGAAATCCAACCTAATCCAAAGGAATGGATTAATCTTAAAGTTATAATCTGTCCACTTAAATGGTCACAGACTATCCAATAAATTTCCTCCCTCCAATGAATTATATCAGTCATGAATATCATTGCAGACACCATTTTTGTAAGGCTACAAGCTCATGCTTTCATAGGAGCAAATAACCCTTGAAAATCTAGTGGAAACCACAGATAATCAGAGGTTGAATGGCGACTTAGATACAGCTGGTCATTGCTACAAAAGGCCTGCAATGACCCTGCTCACAAGTCTGCAAGCTCTACAGCAAACAAGATCTAAACACTGATAATGGTGATGCACAACAGAGTAGAGTTTGGCTCTGTACAATCTCCCACAGGGCTACAAGCTCAAGTGCAGAGAAAAAAGAATCCATCTCAGTTCTGATACCAATACCATCCTTAGGGCTATAGTTTGTCTACTCAAATGGTCACAGGCTATCCACAGAGGCTATATTTCTCACAGATGATGAGACAGAACATGATACCTCCTGTTGCCACCATGGTTACAAGGCTACAAGCACAAACAACGTTGCGAGCATCAGACCTATAAAACCTATATCAAATACAAAGAAAATACAGATTTAATGAAGCAATAAAAATAGCATTTCATTGATCAAGAGATACTTACAATGATCTGCCCTCAAGGCAGCAGCCTGTGCAAATCCCCAAAACTGCTCACTCTTTATTATGAAATCCATTGCAAAATTAATCTATACTAAGCTGCTATAAGAATCTAAGCCCAACATTGTTGTTGTGCTAAGGAAGAAGAAAGGGGAAAATAGAAAAGGAAACTAAAACCCTATCCCTAGAACTGAACTCAGGCTATTCCGGGTTAATCTACAAAACAACAAAATGTTCTATATATAGGCAAACCCAAACTGTTGTGTGCAATAGCCTATCTGAAATAAACATGTGGGGAGCTGGTGTCGTGGCTTTATTGTGGCCCTTGGATTGCCTCGAGATGTGTGGGACAGATCAACACCTCATGCAGTGTGCCCTAGAAGGTGTGAAATCCCTAACAGGTCCCTACAGTGGACTAAGAAGTTGAGAACCTGAACCTCGTGCAGCTGGAATGCTGCTTTTAAGCCTCTCGCTAGGCTGTCATGTTGCTGAAGTGCACACTGGAGAGTGCTCGCGAGGTTCAATGAGCGTGACTAATGCAGCTCGCGAGGGTGGAATGTGTAACGCTGGATGTGCGTTAGATTTGTGCAAAAAATGCTTTCTGGGGCTCTCTCTCCTCCTGAGCTGCTCGAGTTCAATTTACTGCTGGCTAAGCTCAAAGTGTATACCGCTCGCAAGGATCGAATGGAGCTGCACGAACTCCTTAATGGCTCAAGTTTGCTAGCTCGCGAGGTTAGATGAATTGTGTGAGGTCTTTGATGCTTGGACCCGAACTATGTGGTGCGATAGATTGATGCTAGCTCCAACATTGCGATCCACATGAGGTTACTTCTTGATGAATTAAACCACGCAAGATCTTTGCGAGGCTTCATATTTGATCTTCTGTTGTAGTGCATCGACCTTTGCAGCAGTCTTTTGTGCCTGGGTCCACAGTCCTTCCACTGTTGGAACTCCAGGGCCCCTATTAGTAAGCCAAATGGCCCCACTGGTTTGCCTAATTCCCCCAATGGTGTGAACCACCATTCATTGTAAACCCATCAGCTCCACAATTTGGCATAAAATGAGTATTTTCGGCTTGAAAATGTAGGATTGCATCATTAAGCTCTTATTTTGCTGTAATTTGTAAAAACACACTTAAAAGACATTATTAACATGCTCAAAAGTCCATCAATGGCTAGGTTAAGGGATGAAAAGTGATACTTTTCAGAGATTAACAACAATGGAGGGTAAGGGGATGCCATTATGCCAGAACCAAAATGGTTTTTCCTTTTCCGGTTTCAACTTTTGGTTTATTTTGTTTTTTGAAGATTTTTGTATGTGGATTTTTATGATGAAGGATTTCGAGGCCCTTGAATTCCCATTTCGAGTGGTATTTGTACCCTAAATAAATATTGCGGCGTGACCCCGACGCGCTTCGGAAGAATCAAAGGGGAATCCTTTGATCTATTGGAGACACGGGAATCAACGCAAAGAACCTGATCTCTCGGAGCGAGTCAATAGGAAGTTACCCTCTTTTGATCGGCGGGGGCATATTGGATGTTGGATAGTGCGGGACCTAATCAGAGGTGCTAAACCACTAAGCGGGGAACTCTGGGAGGTGAAAAAGGCCTCAGATTTTGGCGGCACTGCTCAATTTATTTTTTGGTTTTCAGGAAGCGATGCCTCTGGGGACTAATTTCTTAGTTGCAACGGGTCTCTCCTCACCGAACCTAGGGATACAAGGCTGATTTGGGACTACTAACGCTCTCCCCCAAGGGTTTTAGGCTTCGTAACTAGATAGGTTACCCACCTGATGTACCTCTGGTGTAAGCGCCTTCTCAGATACTAGGTGGGGTGGTTCTTTTCTGGATCATGACCACTAGGGGCTGCCATTGTACCAAGAACCGGGATATTTATATCTTTGCCTAGAATTCCCAACCCATGAAAATCTACCCCGGTAAAAATTCAATTAAGTCCCCCTCTTGGTTCAATTTTAATTTCAGATTTTAGGAGAGTTTTCTTAAAGTCCAAAAATGGGTGGTTATGGTGTTGTGCCACCTCTATGGGTCAATGTCCACTGGTAGGATATGATTGCAATAAAGTAAATGCTCACATAGACCCGCCAAACTGCTAAGGTGTGTAAAAAAAAATGCAAGCCCCCCAATCGGCTCAGGCATGTAAATGACGAAAAAGTAAAGGAAATGTAAAGGCGATGCTCAAGTAGGCCCGCCAATTAGCTAAGGCATGTAAATGATGAAAAAGTAGGGATAAGTAAAAGCAAGACTGAATCATAGGGGTGAGTTAAATAACAAGAACAAAAAAATAGCTAAACGTTAGTAAAAACAAAGAAAAAGGGCAAATTTCAAGGGGAAGCTCTACTCGCTACATCCCCAGCAGAGTCGCCATCTATGAAACCGTGGGATTTTTGACGATCCCGTCGCAATGATGCGCACTCGTGAAAAAAAAATATAGAGTTGCCACTTGGAGCTTGGGTAGGGGCTTCAGTTATTGATCGGTAAGGTGTTAGGCACCCGACCAACCTGCTTTAAAGCGGTCTCTACTTGTGGGTAAAATAATCTAAAAAAATAAGAAAGAAAAGAGCACTTCCTCTTGCCTTAAGGTACCTTGACCCTATTTGTGCTCCTCCGACACTATCGAGATTTCGATGGCGTAATGGCACAAATTCAAGAGTAGAGCAAAAGCTAAGGTAGAGGAATAGAGGGGAGAGTCGGATCTCTCGGGCCCTTGTAGCACCCGTGTGGACCTTCACGTAGGTGCACTTGATGAGCACCGATAGCTTGAATGGTTGGTGAATGGGCTCTAACCTCTAAGGCTTAATAGCCAAGGGCTAAAGGAAGAAGGCTAGGGGGTAGTTCTCTCCTAACTCAAGGTTTTTTAGTAGAAGATGGGGTCTAAGGAGGGGCTTTTGAATTCTGGAATTAGTATGGAAAGGGTGCACCAAAGGGAGGAAAAGCTTCTCTCTTAATCTTTTTCTCTCTTTTAAAATTTTTCAAGCTTTTGTAAAGGGAGGGGTGCCTCTCTATTTATAGGAAAAAGGGACGTTAGAAGGGTGCTTAAGTGCTAATTAGGGTTAGCAATTAGGTAATCTCCTAATCTAAGGTTTCCTAGGATTTTGAGAGCTCGAAAATGTGGGCAATGGGCTTCAATGGTAGATGATAGGGTGAGGTTTCAAATGACTAAAGGGTTGCAAATAGAGTAATCAAGGGTGCAACAGTGCTAATAAAACCCATTCTAAATATTGAGATGGTCAACAAGTCAAACTCGAAAAGTGGATTTCGAACAAAAACCCATGATTACTGTAGCTAAGCCTGGCTCATGTATTACACACGCCAAGCATAGCTACAGTGTCCAGAAGTTCAGAGCCTGAGGTGGGTTCCACCTATACTTGGCGTGTGTATAAGATGCGCCAAGCCATTTTTGAAAAAAAATGGCTTGGTGCATGTAATACATGTGCCATATATGCCCCATCCAAGTGCAACTCTAGGGCACTGCTCTGGTCGTCGTAACTTTCGATGTACAACTCGGATTGAGGTGATTCTTAGCTTGTTGGAAAGCTGAGAACCTCTACTTTTCAATGGTATAAGATTTCATCTTAGTAGAGGTCCCTACCAATACCAGTTTATCTCTCTCTAGCCATTTCTCGGGAGGGTTAACTATGGGTCCGGAGAGGTCAGGGGTAATTCCTAAGGGTATGGGCAAGTTCCTAAGGGTTTGGGAAGATTCCTAAGGGTATGGGAAGGTTCCTAAGGGTATGGGAAATGCTATCGGAAGCTCGAGGGTGCACCTCTCTCGAAGTATATTTCGATCGGGCCTTGGGCTAAATTTGGGTGTCTACAGTAATGAAAAATCGTTCAATAGGAAGTTGTGTTAGAAAATCATGATTTATGATTTTACAGAGAAAGTTTCAATAGAAGAATAGAAAATCGTGATTTACAATTTTCCACAAGAGAAGACACCTTCCGAAGTTACTAATCATGTGAGAAGGAACACTGCAATGCATAAAATTAGAAGATTTCTTAAAGAAGTCTAGCCAATCACGGATATGAGAGATTGACGAAGGAGATTCTTTAAAGATTTTGCTGCTGAAATAAAAGGAAGAAATTGAAAAGTACATCAACAGAATGAAAGTAAGGAAAGATAAAATTAGAAGTAGAGTTATACTAGGATAGTTTTATTTTAGTAATTTCTTTTATTAGAATTAGACGTTTTGTAAACCGACCCTTATGATCTATAAATAAGAGGATCGGCACATAGGAATAACCATCAAAGGAATTCTGAACATCAATTGATGGCTGAGGTTGGGTTTTCTTCTAATCAATTTAGAGTAGATTTTTATTGCTTTGTAGATTAGATATCAAAGCTTTCTCAAGAGCAATTGACGACTGCAAGTGGGAGCTAAAGATTAGAGCAGACATCTGTATTTTTTTTGAAGAAATTGACGACTGCAGCTGAGGGGTGAAAGATATAATTTTATTGCTTTCTAGTTTAGATTTATTTTATTGTAATTTCCTGCTTTGTAAAGATCTTCAAATTTTAATTTTAATTGACGACTCAGGTTGAAGTTTGTAGATTAGTGTCTTTTCCGTCTTCAGTTTTCTAGAATTTGATTGACGCCCAAGTTTTAGGAGATTGTTGATTCGATTAAATATGTATTGATAGGATTTTAGTATTAATTGACGATCAATGCTAGGAAGCTGGATATAGTGTAATGGTATTGTTTAATTTCATAAATATTTGATAGCAGAAGATTGTGATTGACGACCATAATCTGAAGTAGGAGGATTTAGGATTTATTTTCTGTAATTTAGATTAAGAAACAATTCTTTATTTATATTTCTCCAGTAGTTTAGGAAGTTAAAAGATAATTATAACTTTTCATAAAATTAAGTTAATATAGATAAATCTGTCTTCGTGGGAACGATCCTATGTTAGTACTATGATTTCCATTGTGCGCTTGTGATAGGTTAAGACTTAATTAGATACACATATAAGTAGTGATCAAGTTTTTGGCGTCGTTGCTGGGGAAAACATTTAATATATTAATTTAAGAAAACAAGTATTTATCTTTCTCTTTTTATATTTCTTTATATTTTTAATTTTCTTTGATCACTTTTTAAGCTTTTGCAGGATTACTCGGAGTAGCGAATCAAAGGTTTCAATACTTCTGCTGGTCATAGAAACTAGAGGCTCAGATTTGTCTCTCTCCCTGCTTTCTAGAGATGTATATATAATAACATAATTATAGTATATAGTGTTTGAGATGCAAGGTCGTGACGACACATCTTCGTTGAATCTCAACATGACTTACCCCCCAACAGAATTCCCAACTACTCCGTGGTATCCAATCATGTTGGAGACAGAACAAGCATTTGCCTCTCAGTGGGGTAGTGTTGGGAATCCTTATAATCCTCAGTGGGGCAATCCGTATGGCTTCCCAAGGGTAAATCGACAAGAGTTTTCTTATGCATACCAACAACATTCTCTAAATTCCCAACATTCATACAACCCATGCCAATCCTTTACGTAATAGCCATATCCTCAGAATGGAAATGATGGTGCTACTATAATCCAAAACCTTCAGGACTTGCAACATCATGTACACTATTTCTCTAGGGAATTAACCCAGTTGTCTCAGATATCTCAAAATTTACACTCCTATACTCAGTCCATTGCAAATCTAGAAACCCAAATCGGGAAATTATCCTAGCAATGGGAGGAAAGAGAGTGTAACCAAGCAAGCTCAGAGACAGTAACTCACAAAGTTCAAGTTGTTCAAACCTTAAGGAGTGGCTGGACTATTGACAATAGAATAGAGATGCCTACCCCAGTAGCTATCCCTACGACCATAGAAAAAGAGAATGAAGACAAAGAAGAGACCCCTACATAAGAAAAATCAAAAAAATTGGAAAACGAAGAACAATAAAAAGTAGAAAACCAAGAGGATAGTACACCTAAATCTGTGATCGAGGTACCTTATGTGCCAAAGTTACCATTTCCAAATGCTTTTGGTGCACCCTCTCCTTTTGACAAAAATCCAAAAAAATTAGAGGAAATCACTGAGATCTTCAAGGAAGTGAAGAACAACTTGCCCCTCTTGGAGGCAATTAAACAAATCCCTGCTTATGCACGATTCCTAAAAGAGATGTGTACACAGAAACAAAAATGGTGAAACAGTATCTCACAAAAAGTTTTCTTGATAGAGCAAGTAAGCTCAGCCTTGTGTTATTCACTGAAAGTACCCATTTTCAGCTCTTAACCTAGCCTTTGCTGGGCCTTGAAGCTCACTAATAATCATGTGTTAAGTATGTTTTATAGTTAGCAATAATCTATGCAGTTTAATACAAAATCCCTCCTTTTTGGTCCAAAGAAGAGAGAGAATACATGCAAAGATGACAGCTAAGCCAAAGCCTAATGGAACACCTTGGTAGTACTCACTATGGTGACTCACTTACTGGTCATTATTGACCAAAGTCTAGCAGATAGATGAAGTTATATGAGAATGGAGGAAACTACAACAGCAGCAAGTGCAATACATCAGAGTATGGAAAGAAAAATCTCACAGAGTTGAGGAGCTACCTCGCGAAGCTAAGGATGTAGTAGAAGATGCCCTCGCACAGATGGGGTGCATAGTCAAGAGGAGAGTTGTAAAGACATCACAAAGATCTCGTGATTTAAAATCCTCAGAATTTGTGATCACGAAGTTCTCGCGGAGATCAAGCCTTAAAGCAGTCGCGCACAAAACATAGCGAGTCCATATGTATACTGAACAAAATGTTACCTCGTGGAGTTCTTGCATAGCCCTGGAAGAGAGAGACGCCTAGAATTCTCCTCGCATAGATGTTGCATACTCTGAAGCCTTACCAGTTACTACACGAGCGCATGAACATACTTGCTCAAGTACTCAGCGAGAGAGATTTTCTAAAGCTCTATTGCGTGAGAAACTCAGGTACTCCAGATCATCTCCGCGACAGCATTACAGTGCAAAGGAACTGTGCGATTAACTAAAGATTTACTACTGTTGTGGATTTCTAGTGTGCTGATTTATGGTGTAAAAATCAAGAGAAAACAACGATGGATTTAGCACATCTAAAAGATCCTAGGCCTACAAGATACAGGGTCCTTTATAGCAAGCTTTAAAAGAATGGTAAGGGAATGTCCACAAGGAGGCTTGTTGGAAATAGAATAGATCTCCAGATCTGTGAGAGATCTGACACCCTAGCTATCTCTACTTTAGTTAAAAGATGGGAGAGTCTTGAAATGAGTTGTCACTTAAACTAAATTACAAATAAAATGCAAATTATTTTGGATCGAATCTGGAGCCTCAGATCTTGCAGATGGATGGTTTAAAATCTCAGAAAATGGAGAAGAATAGCTTGGGGATTGTCTTCACTGCAATCAGGTTAAGCTAAGCATATTACAGGGGTTCAAAAGCACATAAGTCCCTCAGCTGGCCACAAGCACTCTCCGCAAGCACAGCTACAAGGTAAAACTTCCACTTCAAATCACAGGATCCACCTGGCCTTAAGGCTATAATCTATCCACTTTAATGGTCACAGACCATCCTATAGGCTTTATCGAATCCATGGATTACAGCAGATAAATCCAATTGAGGCCTGAGCTCAGATTTATCTTAAGGTTATGATCTGTCCACTTTAATGGTCACAGACCATCCTAGAGATCTCCTACAGAGCCAGGGCCTCAATTAGAACAATTAAAACCACTATAGATGCTGCAATTTTCAAGTCACAAACGCAGGAAATTACAGGGATATCAGGTCCAGAGAATTCAGATGATATCCAAGAGGTCTACCAGTTAAGTGGGTGAGCTGATCAAGCAACTCCTCTACACAAATCCGGTCGAGCACCAAGAGGAATCAAAAGAGCTTTAGATCTAATTAAAAAATTGAAAACAATATTTACATTGCAAAGAAGGTCACTCTTACAATGGAATGCTCTCAGATCTGCAGTCTATGCAACAATTAACCCCAACAATCACTCTTAACCTTACCCAATTTTAGATCTAACTCACCCCTCGCTGCTCCTAGAGATTTAGCCAACCATGGTTGGGCTAAAGGAGGGAAAATTGAATCTCACTGCAAGCTCTATTCTCTGGAAAATTGCTCAGAAATTCGATCCTCCCCAATGGTAATTGGGGATCTCAATATATAGCTTTCCCCCTCTATTTTTCCCGCCAAAAATCCTTTCTAGAAGGTTGTCAAAGTTTGTTAGAGTTTTGTTAAAGCATGTGGGTCGATTAGGGCTTTCTAGGGCATCTTCTAAAACATCGCGCCGATCACCAAACTACCTTGGTTTTCGTGCAACAGGTCACCAAGTCTCAGCGTGTTCATAGCATGGTTTCTGAGAAGTTTAGCACACAATTTTGACAGGTTAGAGAAGCTTCCGACAGGTTATAAGTAAGCATGTAGTTTCTTTTGATAAGTTCCCTTCTCTTCTTTGATAGGTACTGATAGGATTAGTTCCTTCTTTGAAGCTTCAAAGTCGTCAGCCCAATATCTGGGGTATTCGATTGGTTGGCTAAGTAGTTCGATAGGTCCAGGGGTCCTTTTCGACAGGTTCAGATCTGTGTGTCGTCATCCTGATAGGTTGGCTCTCATTCCTATCGAAAGGCTTAAGCATCATTCGATAGGTTCAATTTCAGCGTCTTCATTTTGATAGGCTCAGGGAGCCTTGGACAGGTTGGAATCGAGTATTTTAATCCTTTCGCTAGGCTTTCAGGTTCGTTCGATAGGTTCCTTTGACACTTCAGGCAAGTTTTCGACATGATGATTTCATTTTTCCTTCCTTTGCTCGATAGGTTCTGAAATCCTATCGAATTCCTCGATCCCTGCGACTTAGTTCTTCTTCTGCCTATGGATCCTATCGAACCCTTCTCCAACTGCATGAATTCTTTCCTTTTTCTCCTCAGCTCCTATCGAAGTCTTCCGGCATCCTTCCGATAGGATGTTTTAGACCTATCTTCACTTCTTTCTCCTCGCTCGCAAGGTCGAGTCTCTGCATGGTGCCGAGAGCTGACTTTTTCTATATTATTACCAGATTTCCCTGCTATCTACAAAATGCACTCAATACAGGCTTATTAGTGTGCTTGCAGGTCCATGAAAGGTCAGGTTAAAGGGTGCAAAGTGGCATTTTTTACCACTTAACACACCCCCAAACCTAAGCTTTGCTAGTCCCTGAGCAAAGGAGAATTCAAAAGAAAAAAAAATTGTCACTTTCGTAGGGAGGACGGATGCATTTAGCACATGCACCAAGCCTTTTAAACCCCTAGGTGATCCCTAGTGGAGGAGTGAAGTCTCCTGAGGATTTTCAGTGAAGGTACCCACAAACTTCTCCAATACAACTTAGTTAATAGTAGTGGAACCTGTTAAAGCAGAATTTAAGCAAATCAAATAAATTCACGTCATGCCCATTCATTAAAGGAAATTCAACAGAAAGACATCCATTTGGAAAAATGAAAGTTTGCTGAAATCTCTCCATCATCACTCAGTTTGTGTCCAGGCATTTCTTCTGAAATTTTATGCATAACCCACCATTAATTTGAGGATCCTGCTTATATACTTCCCCCACCAACTAGATTTTAGACCCAAGTCTCACCAGGGTTGTTCACTCATTAGTACAGAGCAGAGGGGTAAATCATATCTCTCAACTCAAGAGCAGTTACAGCCCTCAAATAGGACTACAAGTAGGAGCATAGGCATTACTCTAATTTATGATATTTTCTAATTCTTTACACCATAGATCAAACAAATCCTCATCTCCACTTGACGGTTCAATCCATTTCAGATCAGTAAGGACTTTTTATTGGGTTGTAATGTGGCTTATGGGTGAGGTTTATAAAGAATGAAAGGGTGGAATGGGATTCAAAATTGAGAAATCAGTAAAAGTAAAGAGGTGATTTGCAACTCAGCCTTCTTCATGTCAGCACAATTCCATATACTTGTTGAACTTTCAGATTTGAAGTGGCCAGTTTCTAATCCTCATTTCAATCTTTCAATGAAATGACTTCTCTTGCTCATATTTTTTTTATTTTTTTATATAAGAATACCACAGATATCACCAAATGTGTTTTTCTTTCTTTCAACCATATTTAATACCTTCCTCCTCTAACCTTGCTTCACCTTCCTCTTCCCGATTTCTCAGATTGGGGGTGGACTGAAATAGGTTAAAAGTTTTTGGGTTTAAAATTTCTGGTTTTCATCAAAGAAAATAGGGACTTTTACGGCTCAAGTGGTGTGCATCAATGGCAATTTAAAGGTGGGACATTTTAGTCTCAAACTGTCCAAGGGATGGCCTTACTTCATGTCCTCAATGTCATGAATGTTGTCGAGCTTGTTTCAATTTGGATTTGCCTAACTTCTAGTGATTAAAATTAGATTGTTGTCTTCCTAAGTGTGCATGATTTATTGGTATTTTTAAAAAAGATTTGCAAAGGATGAATTATACTGGAATTGGAAAACTAAAAAGAATAAAGAAATATCAGCACAGAGAGAAGTTAATTAGCCTGCAAGATCAGGGCCAATTGTAGCAAGTTTTAAATGTAAGTGAGTAAGAGATCTTCCATAGGAAATTGATTAAAATGTATGATAAACCTCCAGATCTGAGCTACTAGACCTAGCCTCTAATCCTATCTACAAAGCAAGTAAGATGAGAGGTTGAATTTGTCACATTAACTAAATTATCTACAAGTAAAATTTAAACTAAGTGATCCAGATCCAAGTTGGGGAATTGGATGCAAAATTAATAAGAATAGAGAAATAACAGTTGACTTAAGCTCAGTAATTGATTGCAGAGTGAGAAATAGTGTAACACAGTTGAGAAAGTATCATATCTTCATCTGGCTACCAGCTCAGATGTAAGAGAAAATAATCCGATTCAAGGATTAGAATTGAGTTTAACTTATGACTATAGATCTGTCCACTATCATGGACACAGATCATCCAATAGTTTTCAATCCAAAGTCTTGATTCAGAACATAAGCACCACTACAAATGTTGTAAGAACTAGGGATAATGAATTAAGGGAAATTGCTTTTAAAACAGCAAATCTAAAGGAATCTAATGAATGAGGAGATCATAATGAACCCTCAACATGAATCCGATTGAGAACGTGCTGATAAAAGCAACCTTTTCAAATCCACCATTACAATTACAGAGCACAGCTTAAAACAGCTCTCGGATTTGTAGTCTTGAATACAATTCTCACTTGAATTACATAAGTATCTCACAGTTCTCAGTTACAGACAGAAGCTAGGCTATTACAAAGGCTCAGACAAGCTATCTTGATCTGAATTGAAAATTAGGCAGCAGGAATGAAACTCAAATTCTGGATACCCAAATTGGGCAAATAGTTCATCTATTTATAGTTTTCCCCAAGTCCAATTCAGATGTGCATCAACCAATCAAAATTGGTTAGATCTATATCAACTAATAGGAGTCGAGCACAGGGATCCAGATCTGTTCTGGCCAATTAGAACTGCTTGATCTGGTTCAGCCAATTAGAAGACAGAGGCATCAATTCTGTTAAGCAATTCAAAAATCTGTTAGAGCTTCTAGAAGTTCCTGCCAAGTAATTTAATCTTTGGGTGTTCACATGGATTGGAATATGCCTTTGGTTCGTGCTTAGAATCTTCCAGAATGCCCCTAGGTTTTTAAATGCATTCAGGCGCGTGTAGAGATTACTAAATTTCCCTTGCAGATGCTGGGAATCTTTAGAATACGATTTCTCACAGTTTAGGGACCTTTTCGAAGGGAATTATGAGTTATGGAGCTCTATCCGCATAGATTGGAGGTCTTTTCGAAAGGACAAGTAGCTTTTGGAGCTCTATTCGCATAGAACTGGTGTTGTTCGCAAGGAGTTTTCTTCTTTTCGAAAAGATCATCAGCGAGTTTGGTTCCTTTCGAATAGATCAGGTGCTCTTCGAAAACCAAGCCTGGAGCTTTAGTTCTTTTCGAATAGATCAGGAATCTTTTCGAATAGATCAGGAATCCTTTCAAATAGCATTCTGTAGTGCATTCTTCTTTTCGAATCTTCAAACTTATTTCCAGGATGAAACTAGGCCTTTGTCTTCTTGAGTTTAGGCATTTTGATAGCCAATGAGGTTGTCCCTTCTCCTTCTTCCTCCAGATCAAGATGGGTCATCATCTTTTTGGTACCTTTTAAGTTACTTTCAGAGTTAAACCTGCCTTTGTTGTTAGTTGTAAAACTAACACTTAAAACACTTATTTAGTTCTCTCAAGGGTCTATCAAGGCTCAGATTAAGGGGTGAAAAATGGTATTTTCTAGTTCTCAACATAGATCCCATCAGTCCTTAGAGCAGAAAAAAAAAATTGCCAAGAAACTCTTCAAAGAAAATTTTTCAGGCCCAATTCTCACTTGGTATGGCCTTCCATCCAATTTTTGGAGAGTATCTTCACAGTCTCTTCTTGTTGCTGGTTTATCACACATTAAAGACTTCCTGCAAAAATTCTTGACATTTTCTTCATGAAGAATGTTAAAACTTTAGCTTGTTTTAGTTGCAAATGGTTTTAAAGGTTTCCTTAACAACAAATATGTGGTGAATTCATTCTCTTTCCGATTATTCTTTTTTAACTTGGCTGCACTAAAATTAACTAGTTTATTGGCATACATGCCACACCCCCAAACCTAAACTAAACAGTGTCCCCACTGTTTTAAGACAAAGCAATCAAGAGGGAGACAAGGTAAAAAGAAATCTATATCAGAACAAAAAATGTCAAATATATACAAGAGACAAAAGAAACAGAAGAAAAAAAGAAAAAACTGAAACAACACATGGCCACAGTCATATACAGCGTGGTGCCAGCTACCGCCTAGATGCAGGGGCTTTGCCCTTGGATTTGGATTGCTTAGGTTGTTTAGTGCGTGCCTCATCAGATTGGGCAACAAGCTTTTTGCCTTTAGGATCAATCGCAGGTGCAGGATCAGAATTCGAATCGAAAAGGAAAAGAGCCATGGGGTCTAGTCCTAGAGCCGCAGCAGCCTGTTGTCTTTGATCCCTAGTGAGTAGGGTGCCATGGGGGTCAGACTGAGGGGAAGACCTGGGGGGCACAGTTTCCTCGGATGGGGCAGCAGGTTGTTTCCCTTTTTTGATAGTGGCAGCAGCAGAAGAAGATCTCTTGGTGGTGGTGGTTCGTTTGGAGTAAGTCCTCTTCTGTTTGGGAGGGGTAGGTTTGTCAGGTGGAGGTATTTCGGTAGGAGGGGGATGTGGAGCTTCTACGGGTGGGGTGGGAGGGGGATGCAAGGTGGGAGGTGAGGGAGGAGGCGGGGCAGGGAGGAACATCCATGTGGGGGGTCGGAAGGAGTAGTAGTAGGGGGGGGCATGGGGGTGGGGGGGGAGGTGCAGCAGGAGGTGTTGTAGCAAGAGGGGTGGGTTCAAATGGTTTAGACAACAAGGAGGCAGTCTTTTTCTCCAAAAGATGAATCTTCTTAGCAGCATTGAGAAGGTTTGCATCTGAGAGCTCCTTGGTGGCCTTGATGATCTCCTGAGCATTGGCTAACTTTTTCTTGAGGAGCTCAGCATTCTTCTTCTCATATTTGGCAATGAGACTCTCAGCTGCTGCCACTTGCTTTGTTGACTCATATCAAACCAGGATTTCAGACCATCCTTGAGAGATGTCGCAGAGCTGGATTCGGTGTTCTAATTCAATGTTGGCAATTCACTCCTCATAAGGGGCTTCAAGGGAAGCCCGAAGTGCAGCCATACCTCTCAAGACATCCCTGTGGATGTAAGGGTTGTCCCTCATTGCATACAGGAGGGTGAGGTATGGAGGAATGTACATGGATTGTCGAAGGACAAGAGGCAAAGATGAGGGTGGAGTGGATGAAGAGGAGGGGGTGGAAAGAACCAAATCCTCCCATGGATCAGTTTGGGTGGAGGCATCCTGAAAAACAGGGGAGGAAGACAAAGGGAAATGGGTGGTGGGTAACTCAGTAACTGCCAAAACAGGGGTAGGTGGGGATGAAGGCATAACAGGTGCTGGGGAAGGTGGGGGTAAAGATGGAGCGGCTAACTCCATAAAAAGAATATCAGTAGGGATGGGGGAGGGCATAGGTGAAAAGGGAGGAGAGAAATTTAAAAGGGAGGGATCAGGGAAGGTAGGAGAAGTGGGAAAAGGATGGGAGACTGAAGTGGGGGGAGTGAGGGTGGATTGAATTGATTGGAGACATGAGCTCATGAGGGCCTGGTGGTCTGTGTTAGTGGCCACTTGGGCCTGAATGGATTGAAGAAGGGAGAGGATCTGGGTGAAAGTATCAGGCAGGGTGGAGGTAGAGGGGATGGGTGAATGAATGGGATGGAAAGGAGAGGAAGGGGCATGGGTAAAGTGAGGAGGAGTGGTGTGAGGAGAGTCAGGAAGTGGGGTGTACTCATGAGCAACATCCTCCACAATTGAAGAAATGAGGGTAGAGAAACAAGTAGAAGTGAACTGGTCTAAACCTTGTGTATGTGTAGGAAGTGGTGGAGGGGGAAAATCAGGAAGGGGTTGGAGGGAGGGTGGGGAAGGCATGGTGGGGATAGGCTCGGAGAAGGTGGGGAGGTCCAGGATCTCAGGTGCAGGTGATGGTGTAGGTAAGGTGGATGAAAAGGCGGGTGATGTAGGAGGAATGATGGGTGGGGGAATGTCAGCTGCGAGGTCTGCTGCTGAGGTAGTGGGCACCTCCTTCTCTGCTGCAATTAGTTTGGTCTTTTGAATCAGGGTTAAACTTGTAGACCATTCTCTCTTTCCAAAAACCTTGTGAGCCATTTTCTCCACAGGCTCAGCATCCTTGACTTTATACTTTCCAGCTTTGAGCAGACAAGTGATGAGTCTATTGAAGGGTAGGCCTCCTCCCTTAGAAAAAGTCTGTCTTTTTAGCACCTTATCATTTATGTCCACCATAGTTTCAAAGATCAGCTTAGGTGCATTCACGAACTGCCCTTTGGAATAATAAAATAAGGCATCCACTAATGGGGACCTTCTCTCCTACAAATGTCCTGTAACATAGACATTTTTCCTTAAGATGGTATCCATGAATCTGAGGCTAGGGTGGAGGTTTCTCCTCATCAGGGATTCTCCAAAACCCACAATCTCATTGGTTAGCTGCTTGGCCATGTCTTTAAATGTAGCTCCAACAGGTGCTCCCTTAGCGTGGTTGGAGTCAAATTGGTATGGGACCCCCAAAGCCATTCCTATGTCTCTGTGATCGATATTCAGTTGCCAATCATCAATTGAAATTTCAAATACATCGTCCGTCCCCTGCACCACCTTCTTCTTCAGATTTTGGTACCATAACTTCACCAGCCTGGGATACATCGATTCCTTCAATGGCAACAGTAGGGGCAACAAGCCTTCTTTCTTCAAATAGCTCAGTGTTTCCTGGCACTCTCCAATGTTGGCAAAATATGCCAGATCAAATCCTGTCTCAGGGACAAGGTTCAACTTGTCAACAAATTCATTGGGGGTGGTTAGTATAGCTGGAAGCTCTACAGCAATGGGCCTATCAGGGGTAGTTCTCTTTAAGGGTGTTTCTACCACAGGTTCCTGGACTTCAACAGCTTTGGCTTTCTTAGCTTTAGGACTCTTTTTGGGTGTCCCCTCAGCGAGCTTCCTCTTTATAGGTGGTTTGGTAGCAGGTAGCGCTTTCTTGGAGGATTTAGGGTGGATGCAGTTGATTTCCGGTGTGTGCTGGCTATCATTTCCTCAGGCTCATCCATTATAATCTCAGGGAGTAATTCCTCACAAGCTAGGAATGGGAAAACCTAGCAAGACAACAGACTGATGGTAGGAAGGTAAGTCACCTCCAGGTACCTAGGGTTTCACAACGCTAGCGATGCACCGCTCTAATTTCTCTAAAATCAGGGGCAAAATGCTCCTTTACGCAAGCTGAATTTATTGACAAGATGGCACACTAAATAGAGGAAGATCCCGTGGGGATTTAGTAGAGAAAGAGGGAGGCGACAAATGAGGAAGGAAGATAGGGTTTTTCAGCGGGAAAGAGTGAAGCACAAATGACCTATCGACATGTATATATAGGTGAAAATGTGATTTTGATAGGACAACTGGAATGGTTTTGATAGGTTGAAGCGTCCTATCAAAAGCTTAGACATCCAAGCTTTTAAAAGGGGTGATTTTTGAGGATTTCGATAGGTGAGATCATCCTATCGATAGGTTTAAATGGCAGAGACAGCATCATTTCGATAGGTGTCCGATATGTACTTAGTACCTATCGAAATCTTTGTTTGCCCTTATTTTAACCAATTGAGCAGTTGGTTTTACCTGTCGAAACATCTTGTTCCTATCGAAACCATTAGATATCCTGTCGAAATAACCATGAAACCTAATGAAATGTAGATTAGGCCTATCGAAGGTTTCAAAACCCAGATAAAGCTGCCTTTCTGGGCACCCTTAGCTTCAGCACTTATCGGGCTCTGTTGCTGTGCGGCCCTATGATTAGATTTTTATGTGGATGAGCTCCCCTTATCTTGGGGCAGCTGGCAAATTTGAAAAGATGATTCACTAGAGAACATGGCATATTTATTTCAAAAGAATTCTACTAGAGATGTAAATTAAAAATAAATCTAAAGCAACAGCAAAATATGGTACATATGATACATACTCAACTACAGGTGCTAATCTGGAGGATCTGGAAGGTTAACGACCTCTCCATGTTCCTTAAACATTTCATCCTTCTTGGATCCATTCTTCAGCAATTGTCCAATCCTTGATTGCCATTTTATATCTATGGGCCAATCATTGTTTTGCAGCAGCTGTTGAGGATTATCATGCAGAGCCTCCTCCAGCCCTGCAATGGAAAAACTGGTTTCGTCAAAAGGGGGTTAAGAGCTGGTGTTGTACACATGCAGTTTTACTTTCATGTTGCCAATGGAGACCTCCATGACTCCTGATCAGCATTGAATGCAGACATTTGCAGTGGCCAAGAAGGGCCTGCCCAGAATCACAGGGATGGAGGAATTACCTTTACTTGGGTCCATATCTAACACCACAAAGTCAGCAGGATAAAAAAAATTGTCAACTCCCACCAGGACATCTTCAATGACTCCCACAGGCTTCCTTTCAAACCTATCAGCCAGTTGCAAGACCACAGGTGTGGGCTTCAAGTCTCCCAGGCCCAATTTTTCGTAGACTACATAGGGTTGCAAGTTCACACTGGCTCCTAAGTCCAATACGACCTTCTCAATTTTATGATCCCCAATGATGCAGGAGATAGTAGGCACTCCAAGGTCTTGATGTTTGGTGGGGGTTGTAATGGACAGAATGTGTTTTACCTTCTCTGCTGAAAAGACTTTCTTAGACAAGTGTGTCCTAGACTGTCTTTTATGGGTGCATAACTCCTTCAGAAATTTGGCATAGGCTGGGACTTGTTTGATGGCCTCCAATAAAGGCATATTAATCTTTACTTGTCTAAAAGTCTCCATCATTTCCTCAATTTTGTCCTGCCCTTTGTCAAAAGGGGAGGGTCCTTGCAATGCCTTGGGAAATGGCAAGTGTGGGGATGCTCCTTCACTTGCAGCCTTAGCCAATGGGGCTTCTTTCTTTCTGATTTTTTTTTTTCTTGAGGATCCATGTCATCCTCTTTATTGACATTGGGTTGTTCCTGTAGGTCCACCACTGGTGGCCTCTGTTGTGTTATTGGAAAACTCCTTCCATTTTCTTTATGCAAACTTTTCACAGGCTCACAGCCCACTTGATTGTCCACTAGCCTACCACTCCTCAAAGTTGTCACAAATTTGGCTTCCTCATAGGTGGAGGAAACTTCACCCACTACAAACTATCTTCGTGGATTATCTTGTGGTTGGCTAGGTAATCTTCCTCCTCTCCTAGTCAGAGCATCAGACAGCTGACCAAGCTGGTCCTCTATCTTTTTGATGCTCTGGTTGTGAGAATGCACAGTTTGGGTCAAGGTGTTCAAGTTTTGTAATGAAGATAGAACTTGTTCCTCAAAAGATGGTGTTCTCAAAGCTAGAGCAGGTGCAACTTGCTGCACAGGAGGAGCTACAAGTTGGGCCATGGTTTGCTGATATTGAGGTCTTGGGGCATAACCATCTCGATAGGGCTGAGCATTTCTGTAGGGCATGGGCTGCTAGGGCTGCTGCTGCTGTTGATTGGGATATCCATCTTGTCTCCACCTCAAATTGGGGTGGTTTCTCCATTGATACCCAGCAGCAGGCTGCTGCCCATAGGCTTGAGTTGCAGCCACATGCTCTGTTATGAACTCAGGAAATTGGGTAGCCGATGGGCATTCATCTAAGGAGTGAGCAGGGGACTGGCATATGGCACATGCCTCCTCTATTCTAGCAGCCACAGGTGACTGCATTGCTCCCATCAGCCTATCAAACTTCAGAGTGAAGCTGTCCACTTTCCTTTCCAACTCACTTGGCACACTCACTTCATATATCTTTCCTCTTGAGGTGTTCTCTTTCACCAATTTAGGGGGCTCTAGATCTCTTGCCAAGGTTTCCCTTTGCATAGAGTTCTCACTGATGATGTCAAAGAGCTCACATGCCTCCTCAGCAGTTTTATGAAGATAAGTGCCTCCATAAGAGGCATCTATCATGTCCCTGCTCTTTGAATCAATTCCTTGGTAAAAGCTTTGAACCAGTTGCCATTTAGGGATTTGATGGTGGGGGCATTTCTTGAGGACTTCTTTAAATCTCTCCCAGGACTGATGAAAGTCTTCAGTTGGATCTTGGGTAAAAGAGATGATACCCTTCCTCAACTGACTGATCTTTGACATAGGAAATAATTTGGCTAAAAACTGACATTGGAGATCACTCCAGGACTGTATACTGTTAGGTGGAAGCAGAGATAACAAGGTTCTAGCTCTGTCCTTTAATGAAAAAGGAAAGAGTCTCATCCTAGTGGCCTCCTCCCCCAAACCTGTGATGTTGAAGGTGGTGCACAGTCCTAAGAATTCATCTATATGCTAATAGGGATCCTCCTTGGTCAGGCCATGAAATGAGGGCAACATTTGAATGATGGATGATTTAATCTCATAATTTCCTTGAGCAGCAGGGAACTGAATGCAGAAGGAGGAATTGTAGACCCCTGGTGCATTGAATTCCTTGAGAGTTTGAGGCTGCTACTGCTCACCCATTTCAACAGATTCAAATTCAACAGTTGTGGATGTAGTTGGTCTGGTTCTGAGAAGTCTTTCAACCTCTGGATTTAGTGGAATAATCTCAGGTTGAAGAGTTCTCCTACCAAACATACAACTCCCACAATTGAAAGCAGAGTAAATCCTCACACAACAAATAGGAACACACAATTGATTAACTAATCTAAAAATCAACAGATCTAAAAATAAATAGGGGAGAAGAGATGCAAACTATAGAGCAGCCTTCAGCATAGATCTCCTCTCATTCTATACTCAGATCTGGTGAAATGGACACAAAGAATACTGAAAAATAGCAAAACTCACAAATGTAGTTAGTAAAATAAAATAAAAACTACCAATCTATGATCAAAACTTAGATCTATCAATTTCTAAGCTGCCTACCCGGCAGCGGCGCCAAAAACTTGTTGTGGATTTCTAGTGTGCTGATTTATGGTGTAAAAATCAAGAGAAAATAGAGATGGATTTAGCACATCTAAAAGATCCTAGGCCTGCAAGATACAGGGTCCTTTGTAGCAAGCTTTAAACGAATGGTGAGTAAGGAAATATCCATAGGGAGGCTAGTTGGAAATAGGATAGATCTCCAGATCTGTGAGAGATTTGACACCCTAGCTATCTCTACTTTAGTTAAAAGACGGGAGAGTTTTGAAATGAGTTGTCACTTAAACTAAACTACAAATAAAATGCAAATTATTTTGGATCGAATCTGGAGCCTCAGATCTTGCAGATGGATGGTTTAAAAACTCAGAAAATGGAGAGAAGAAATTTGGGGATTGTCTTCACCGCAATCAAAGTTAAGCTAAGCATAAGGGTTCAAAAGCACCACAGCTGTGCCCCGGCCCACAAGCACAAAGCAGGGTAAAACTTCCACTTCAAATCACAGGATCCACCTGGCCTTAAGGCTATGATCTATCCACTTTAATGGTCACAGACCATCCTATAGGCTTTATCAAATCCATGGATTACAGCAGATAAATCCAATTGAGGCCTGAGCTCAGATTTATCTTAAGGTTATGATCTGTCCACTTTAATGGTCACAGACCATCCTAGAGATCTCCTACAGAGCCAGGGCTTCAATTAGAACAATTAAAACCACTATAGATGCTGCAATTTCTAGGTCACAGACGCAGGAAATTATAGGGATATCAGATCCAGGGAATTTAGATGATATCCAAGAGGACTACCAGTTAAGTGGGTGAGCTGATTAACCAACTCCTCTACACAAATCCGGTCGAGCACCAAGAGGAATCAAAAGAGCTTTAGATCTAATTAAAAAATTGAAAACAATATTTACATTGCAAACAAGGTCACTCTTACAATGGAATGCTCTCAGATCTGTAGTCTATGCAACAATTAACCCCAGCAATCACTCTTAACCTTACCCAATTACAGATCTAACTCACCCCTCGCTGCTCCTAGAGATTTAGCCAACCATGGTTGGGCTAAAGGAGGGAAAATGGAATCTTGCTGCAAGCTCTGATCTCTAGAAAATTGCTCAGAAATTCGATCCTCCCCAATGGTAATTGGGGATCTCAATATATAGCTTTCCCTCTCTATTTTTCCCACCAAAAATCCCTTTTAGAAGGTTGTGAGAGTTTGTTAGAGTTCTGTTAAAGCACGTGGATCGGTTAGGGCTTTCTAGGGCATCTTCTAGAACATTGCACCGGTCACCAAACTACCTTGGTTTGTGTGCGATAGGTCACCAAGTCTCTGCGTGTGCATAGCATGGTTTCTGCGAAGTTCAGCGCATGATTTCGACAGGTTGGAGAAGCTTCCGATAGGTTAGAAGTAAGCTTGTAGTTCCTTTCGATAGGTTCCCTGGTCTTCTTCGATAGTTACCGATAGGATGAGTTCTCTCTTGGAAGCTTTAGAGTCCTCAGCCGAATATCTAGGATATTCGATAGGTTGGCTGAGTAGTTCTATAGGTCCAGGGGTCCTTTTCGACAGGTTCAGACCGTGTGTCGTCATCCTGATAGGTTGGCTCTCATTCCTATCGAAAGGCTTAAGCATCATTCGATAGGTTCAATTTCAGTGTCTTCATTTCGATAGGTTCAAGGATCCTTCGACAGGTTGGAATCGAGTATTTTAGTCCTTTCGCTAGGCTTTCAGCTCCGTTCGATAGGTTCCTTTGACACTTCAGGCAAGTTTTCGACATGATGATTTTATTTTTCCTTCCTTTGCTCGATAGGTTCTGAAATCCTATCGAATTCCTCGATCCCTGCGACTTAGTTCTTCTTCTGCCTTTGGATCCTATCGAACCCTTCTCCAACTGCACGAATTCTCTCCTTTTTCTCCTCAGCTCTTATCGAAGTCTTCCGGCATCCTTCCATAGGATGTTTTAGAGCTATCTTCACTTCTTTCTCCTCATTCTATTACTGGGTCTGCATGGAGCTGAGAGCTGACTTCTTTGTGGGCGTTCTGGAGTGGTTTGTTGTATTATTACCAGATTTCCCTGCTATCTACAAAATGCACTCAACAGAGGCTTATTAGTGTGCTTGCAGGTCCATGAAAGGTCAGGTTAAAGGGTGCAAAGTGGCATTTTTCACCACTTAACAACTACGTGAGTGAGCGCTTCCCACCAGCCAAAGGCTACTCCGCGAAGGCTCTGCAACTACGTGAATGAATTGATGCATATGCCAGTCCCGCGAAGCACAGGCTCGCCACTTCTCAGTTTGAACACAAGGACCTTTTAAGAATTTCCCAAGGCTCGGGCACACTTCTCGAGGCATGAATCTTGAGGCGCAATCTCAAGGCATTAAAGGGTTGTAACAGTGCCACATCTGCTAAAAAAATTAGGGTTAATCTCTTCAGAGCCAAGGCCTTATGGATAGAGTATATAAGCTATACTTAGAGTTTAGTTTTAATCATCAATCCTTCCTCCGTCCTCTGTCGGCTGAGAGCTCCAGCAGGCTAGGGCTAGGGTTAGGGTTTGATCATCTTTTTTTCTTATTTTTCTTCTCTCTTAGCCCAGCATTTGCTGACTAATCCTCTTGTAAGCAGCTAGGTTTAGTTTCATTTCAATTTTGTAATAGGTTTGGTATACATTGGAATTTTTGATGAGCAATTGCGTACAGGCTGCAGCTTGAAGGTAGTTCATTGTAAGTTTTGCCTTTATTAATAGATTGCTATTTTAATGACTAATTGAATCTAAAGATCTTATGGTTTCCTTAGATGTCTATAGAATCCATGTATTTGGGATGTGCCCATTCAGTTTCCAGTAGATCTATAATTTATCATCTGATTTCCCTTAGTTTGATAGCCTTAATGAAAGCAATGCTGGATCTATAGTGAGATCTGGGGAGCTCGGAGGCCTGTGGACCATGGTGGTTGCAGCAGTTTATATATTTTTTCCCAAATCTCTGTGGTATGGATAGACCAATAGGAAACCCTCTGATCATTTGAGTGGATAGAGTATAGCCCTAAGGTGGTGTCTAGCCACATGTTTGAGAAGGATTCTTCTACCCTGTACATGAGCTTCTAGAGCCTTCTGAGGAGGTTTGTACAGGAACTGGCTCCCCTCTGTTTTACCTAACCGATATCAAATGTTAGATCTGATTTCTCTATAGTAATTGCAGCTTGAGGCAGAGTTATTGTAGGCCTTTTATAGTAATGACTAGCTGAATCTAAAGCCTTATTCAACCTGTTACATGGTCCTTTTTGTAGGCACAGTGAGCCGTTGGCCTTAGCAAAACACTTAGGATTTTATGGGTTGGAAAACCTATGGATGTCAGCCAGATTTGTGCGCAGATCTGGGGAGCTTGTAACATTGGCATTACGTAATGCTGCAATAATATTAATGGCCTGATCTAGTCCAGTAGTTGAGGAAATGATCAGTCCTCTCCTCTAGATTAGATTAGCAACTTCTGGGTTGATCAATGGGATTTGACAGACTTTATAGGATAGGCTCTGGCTAATTGAGTGGACAGCCTATAGCCTTAAGAGCACCCCAAATGGTATGGGTTAAGTTGGGATATTTCTACCTTGTTGAGGCTATTGATAGCGTCTCAGCAAGGACCACTGCAGAGATAGACTAAATATGAGTTACATTACTACATTAACTCTAGCTTAACCTGCTTGCTTCCCATCATTTTACTTTTATTTTAACACACCTCATCATCCTTCTTTATCCCTTTCTTTACCTGTAGTTTTATTTCTGCATTTATGTTTTAAATATAGCTTAGTGACACTTAAACACCCCTCTCTTTAGAGCTGCCAGATCTGTAGCTAGATCTGGAGACTACTATACAACCCTTGAGGTTTCAAATCAATACTCTCTATGGGACAAACTCTTACTTATCAAAACTTGCTACAACAAGCCCTGTATCTTATAGGTCTGTGTGTACTTTTAGACTTGCTGCTTTGTGTTTTCTTTTAATCTGCTTTTGATTTATTTTTACTAACACATTCTTATCACTGTTTTCAAATAAAGTTAGCAGCAAGCATCTAAAATACCCTAACACCTTGCAAGCTAGAACTCCGCCTAAGCTTAAGGATCCTAGGGTGCCTACAATTCCATGTATCATAGGTAATCATGCAATAAATAAAGCACTTCTGGATCGGGGATCCATCATGAATTTGCTACCATACTCTGTTTACGAAAAATTAGGACTAGGAGATATGAGGCCTACGTCGGTAACTCTTCAGTTAGCCGATAGATAAAAAAGAAGGTCTGTAGGAATTATTGAGGATGTAATGGTTGGGGTCGATAAATTTATTTTCTCTGTCGATTTCTTGATGCTATACATGGAACCATGTTCGAAATCTCTAACATAAATTTTTGTCATACTCGGTAGACCATTCTTGGCAGACCATTCTTGGGCACGACCAATGCTTGTATAAATTGTAATTACTGGGGTAATGGAAGTTTCTTTTGAAGATATGCGAATCCAATTAAATTTCTTCACTGTGGCCAACCAAATGGCTTCAATAGACGATGAGGAATGCTTCAGCATAGATGAAATTAAAGAATTAGTAGAGGAAGCATTACCTTTAGTCTTATCGAAGGATGCACTTCAAACTGGATTATGGAATACGAACTTGGAAAAACCAGGTCACCAATTAATGGAGGTGATTTATCTGGTGGACACTTCTATCTGTGAACTCCAATCCAAGACTTGGAAACCATGGATAAAACCTCTACCCGTTATTTCCAATGAACCATTACAACCATCTATCCAAAAAGCGCCATCCTTAGATTTGAAACTACTTCCTGATACCCTTAAATACACTTTTCTTGGGCTTAACAAAAATCTCCTAGTAATTATTTCTTCCGCTCTTAACAAGGAACATGAGAATAGGTTACTGGTCACACTCATAAAGTATAAGCGTGCAATAGGATGGGCTATCGCTGATCTTAAGGGGCTTGTCCCCTCAATATATATGCATTGTATACATTTGGAGGACAATGCCAAAACTTCTTGAGAAACCCAGTGACGGTTAAATCCAAATATGATGGAAGTTGTTCAAAAGGAAATCTTGAAACTACTAGACACAGGTATTATTTACCCGATTTGCAACAGTGGCTGGATGAGTCCCATCCAAGTAGTCTCAAAGAAATCTAGAATTACTATAAAAGAAAATGAAGCTGATGAGTTGGTGCCATTACGCGAAACCACGGGGTGGCATGTATGCACTGACTACCAGAAGCTCAATTCAATGACTCGCAAGGATCACTTTCCACTAACCTTCATTGATCAAATTTTGAAAAAACTTGCTGGCCAAAAATATTTTTGCTTTCTAGACGGATATTCAGGGTACAACCAAGTTCCGGTCTACCTGAAAGATCAAGAAAAGACTACCTTCACATGTCCTTTTAGAACATTTGCTTATCATCGCATGCCCTTTGGGTTTTGTAATGCACCAGTAACATTCTAAAGATGTAGGATAGCAATCTTTTCTAACATGATAGACAAGTTTCTTAAAGTATTCATGGACGACTTTTCGATATTTGGCTGAACTTTTGATTCTTGTCTTGATCATCTTGCCCTCATCTTAGAAAGATGTGAAGATACTAAGTTAGTGCTAAGTTGGGAGAAAAGCCATTTCATGGTTCAAGAAGGCATAGTCTTAGGGCATATTATCTCTAAAAGAGGAATAGAAGTTGACAGGGCTAAAATCGATGTAATAATAAATCTACCTCCACCAAATTTGGTACGACAGATTTGATATTTCCTAGGCCATGCCAGCTTCTTTCACCGCTTTATCCAAGATTTTTCAAAAATCTCGAGACCAGTATGTCACCTATTAGGAAATGATGTACCCTTAACTTTGACGATGCCTGTCTTGGCGCATTCAACAAACTTAAGGCACTTCTCTCATCCACACCAATCATTCAACCTCTCGACCATTCCCTTCCTTTCGAAGTAATGTGTGATACCTCTGATAGTGCAATAGGTGTTGTCTTAGGATAGCAGAGAGACAAGGTTCCTCATGTAATTTATTATGCAAGTCGAACCTTGATTGAAGCTTAGGTTAATTATACTCCCACTGAGAAGGAGATTCTCGCAGTAGTCTTTGCTTTGGATAAATTTTGATCATACAAATTGGGACCTAAGATCGTGATCTTCTCTGATCATTCTGTATTAAAATACTTACTATCTAAAAATAATTTCAAGCCAAGACTAATCAGGTGGATCCTTCTTTTGCAGGAATTTAACTTTGAGATCAAGGACAAGAAGGGAGTTGAAAACGTGGTGGCTATTCATCTGTCAAGAATAGAAATGTCTGAGACTATCAATAAAGAATCTATGTATGATACCTTTTCGGATGAGCAAATTTTTTCCATCCAAGCAATAGTTCCATGGTATGCCAATATCGTAAATTATTTGGCAACAGGTAAGATCCCCCCCAACTTGGTCTAATCAATACAGATATTGTAGACACCAAAAATTGGCCCAAGGCCCGATCAAAACATACGTTGAGAGAGGTGCACCACACCCTCGAGCTTCCAATACCACGTTCCATACCCTTAGGTACTTTCCTAAACCCTTAGAAACCTCCCCAAACCTTTAGAAATCACCCCCGACCTCTCCGAACCCACAGTCAACCCTCCCAAGTAATGGTAAGAGAGAGATATGCTAGGGTTGGTAGGGACCTCTACTGAGATAGAATCTTATACCATTGAAAAGTAGAGGTTCTTAGCTTTCCAACGAGCTAAGAATCACCTCAATCCGTGTTACACATCAAAAGTTACGGCGATCCGAGCAGTGCCTAGGAGTTGCACCTAGTTAGGGCATAAATGGCGCATGTATTACATGCACCAAGTATAGGTGGGCCCCTCCTCAGGCACTGAACTTTCGGGCATTGTGGCTATGCTTGGTTTGTGTAATACACAAGCCAGGCTTAGCTACACTCACCATGGGTGTTTGCTCGAAATCCACTTTTGGGGTTTGACTTGTTGACCATCTCAATGTTTAGGATGGGTTTCATTAGGACTGTTACACCCTTGATTACCCTACTTGCAACCATTTAGTCAATTGAAACCTCACTCTATTATCTACTATTGAAGCCCATTACCCACATTTCCAAGGTCTCAAAATCCTAGGAAACCTTAGATTAGGAAATTACCTAATTGCTAACCCTAATTAACACTTAAGGACCCTCCTAACCTCCCTTTTTCCTATAAATAGAGAGGCACCCCTCCCTTTACAAAGGCTTGAAAAAATTTCCAAGAGAGATAAAGATTAAGAGAGAAGCTTTTCCTCCCTTTGCTGCACCCATTCTATACCAATTTCAGAATTCAAAAGCCCCCCCTTAGAACCCATCTTCCACCAAAAAACCTTGAGTTAGGAGAGAACCACCTCCTAGCCTTCTTCCTCTACCCCTTAGCCATCAAGCCTTAGAGGTTAGAACCCATTCTCCAACCATTCAAGCTATCGAAAGCTCGTCAAGTGAACCTACGTGAAGGTCTACATGCGTGCTACAAGGGGACAATAGCTCCAGCTCTCCCCTCTATTCCTCTACCTTCTTAGCTATTGCTCTACCCTTGAATTTGTGTCGTTACACCGTCGAAATCTCAAATAGTGGCGGAGGGGCACAAATAGGGTCAAGGTGCCTTAGAGCAAGAGGAAGTGCTCTTTTTTTTCTTTTTTTTCTAGTTTATTTTGGCCACAAGTAGAGACCACTTTTAAGTGGGTTGGTCAGGTGCCTAACACCTTCCCAATCGATAACCGAAGCCCCTACCCGGAGCGTTTAGCGTAGACCGGTGAATCAGAGTCAAAATTTTTACACTTGGGTGCTTATAAAATTGATTTAAGTTTCCCGAGACACCAAAAGCTCTAGGTGGCGATTCTATATTTTTTTCAAGAGTGCGCATCGTCACAACGGAATCGTCAAAAATCCCACGGTTGCACAGATGACGACTCTGCTGGGGATTAGCTAGTATAGCTTCCCCTTGAAATTTAGCCTTCTTCTTTGTTTTTACTAATGTTTAGCTTCTTTTTTTTTGTCATTTTACTCACCCTTACTATCCAGTCTTGCTTTTACTTACCCCTACTTTTCCGTCATTTACGTGCTTTAGCGGATTGGCGGGCCTACTTGAGCATCATCTTTACATTTCCTTTACTTTTTCGTCATTTACATGCCTTAACAGATTGGCGGGCTTGATTTTTTTTACACACTTTAGCTGTTTGGTGGGTCTATGTGAGCATTTACTTTATTGTAATCATATCCTACCAGTGGACGCTGGCCCGTAGAGGCGGCACGGGACTATAACCACCCGTTTTTGGACTTTAAGAAAACTCCCCTAAAATCTGAAATTAAAATTGAACCAAGAGGGGGACTTAATTGAATTTTTACGAGGGTAGATTTTCATGGGTTGGGAATTCTAGGCAAAGATATAAATGTCCCGATTTTCAGTACGACGGCAGCCCCTAGTGCTGATGATCCAGAAAAGAACCACCCCACCTAGTATCTGAGAAGGCGCTTGCACCGGAGGTATATCAGGTGGGTAACCTATCTAGTTACAAAGCCTAAAACCATTGGGGGAGAGTGTTAGTAGTCCCGAATCGGCCTTATATCCCTAGGTTCAGTGAGGAGAGACCTATTGCAACTAAGAAATTAGTCCTCGGAAGCATCGCTTCCTAAAAACTAAAAAAAATAGACTGAATTCGGGCTTGCTGGTCTGCTATCAAGATTATTTGACCCCAATGTTTGTGCCTGGCGCATGTAAAATACACACCAAGCCACTTTTTTCCAGGCTTGCATTGGCGCATATATTACATGCGCTAAGCTTAAAAAGCCCAGGTTTGCTTTGACACATGTAATACTTGTGCCAAGCTTTGCTTGACCAGATTTGGCTTAGAGCATGTAATACACACGCCGGCCTCGCGCATGTAATACACACACCAAACACAAACTGAGCAGTGCAACCTAAAATCTGAGGCCTTTTTCACATCTCAGAGTTCCCCACCTAGTGGTTTAGCACCTCTAATTAGGTCCCCCACTATCCAACACCCAATACGCCCCCGTCGGTCAAAAGAGGATAACTTCTTATCGACTCGCTCCGGGGGATTGGGTTGTCTGCGTTGATTCTCGTGCCTCTAATAGATCAAAGGGTTCTCCTTTGATTCTTTTGAAGCACGTCTGGGTCATGCCGCAGGATTTATTTAGGGTACATATACCACCCAATGGGCTAAACCCACCAAGTTCCAATGGGCCAGACCCATCAGGGCCAAAATGGCCCAGACCCACAAGGGCCCAATGGGCCAAACTTCCCAAGGCCTTATGGCCCAAACCCCTCCAAATTCCCAACCTTATACCCAAGCCCAAGAATGCCCAAACCTGGGACTCTCATAACCACACCCTCCATAATTTCCTCAATACCTCCCTCACACACAAACCTCACACCCAGCCTAAGGCAGGAGCCAGGCACCTACCCCTCATCAACCCCAATTCACCCATCCCCATGCACCACAAAGCCATCTCTAAGCATTCCCTGGAACACAGTGGCCCCATCAGGGATTAACCTAAAATCCAAATTCCACTCATCCTATCACTCCATAGAACCTCCCTCACATCCAATGGTCCTACCAGGCACCTATCCAGCCCAGTAAGCACCAACAAGAATCTCACCCTCACTACACCGTATGTAGACCCCCAATACGAGGAAGACGAGATCCGAAATAGTGGGGGCTTACACAGGGGCATTTGGCAGCATCAATCCTCCACCCATAATCACCACTCCCCAGAACAAAGCAAATCAAGGTCCATCATTGAAAAAATAGCCCCGCCATCTAAAGAGTTTGAGCAGCTGAATGAACAACTGGACAAGATCCAGAAGCAATTAATGAAGATGGGCGGAACTGAGATCCATGCCATTGACTTTTCAAATCTATGCCTTTTCTTTGAAGTCCCCTTGCCACCAAAATTTAAAATGTCGGTCTTATTGTGGCACAGGCAATCCCATCGCACATCTCAAGTCCTATTATGGGCACATGTGCCAGCATGGAGGAGATGAATGTCTGCTTATAAAAGTCTTCCAGAAAAGTTTGACAGGCCCAGCTTTGAGATGGTTCATGTCTATGAAACCATCCATGATAAAAACATGGAAGGATCTGAATCATTTATTTCAAGAACAGTATGTCTAATATAGACATTGATCCTCGTAAGTCAGATTTAGCCTGATTAAAGCAGAATCCTAACAAGACCTTCAGCGATTACCTTAGGCGTTGGAGAGCGCGAGCAGCTCAGGTAAGAAATAGAATACATGATGATGAGCAGATAGGGATGATTTCAAAAAATACCTTACAAGTTATCTCAAACTTCCTGGTCTATTAACAACAATCTAGCTTTTCTGATTTGGTAAGGAATGCCAATCATTATGAGGATGCAATCAGAGAAGGGCGTTTAAGCAAAAATGTATTCAGTAGGGCCAGCGGGGTCAGGAGGTTCTCTGAGTAAAGAAATGATAGAAGAATTTGGGCAGATATATAGAATATTATGAACACACGACCCAACATCAATATAACCCTATTCAAATTCAAAGCCACACAACCAACTCCAGTTAGAAGTGCGCTGATACAGAGAACCAGAAATGGGTAGGGGGCTATTAAGACCTGAAAAGTACCAATTTTCACCCCTTAACTTAGCTTTCATTAGACCCTTAGCCATCTAATAAAAGTTTGTTAAGTGTTTTCTGTAAGCAATAAATAGTTGTGCAATAAGGCCATAAATCCTGCTAAGGAGCCTGTTTTGACCCCAAAAGTCCCTCAGAAGAATGAGAATTAAATCACGACCTGAGAAGAGCCTCGCGCAGCTTCCCAAAGCTTTGGAGGATTCAGAAAAATATGCTTCGCATAGTCCTCACGAATTCCCAAGACTTCACAACAACTTCTCGCGCAGTTGAGTGACAGACTAGCTTCAGAATCCTGCCTCGCGCAGCTGTCGCACAGTAGACGCGAGATGCAAATGTCAAGAGAACCTCTCGTGTAATCCAGAAACTATCAAAGCCTCGCGAGGATCCTCGTGAAGTTCCATTAAGAAGTGAACTTCTCACGCAGTTCTCACGCTGTTCAGGAAGAAAGCAGCCTTGCGAAGCCAGAGTTAGCCTCGCAAAGATCTATTGTGAAATGGAATGCTCGCGCAGTTCTCGCGCTATTCACAAGTAGCAATCCAACTACGCGAAGCCCAATCCAGCGAGAGCTTAACTATCTACCTCGCGATTGCTCAAAGCATTAAGAAGCTACAACCCCACGACGTCTGACGTTTTAATGCTAACTCATCCTCGTGAAGTCAGTTCCACCACGCGACAAGTCTGGGAATTGACTGCAACCTGGCAAAGCTCTGAACTCCAACTTCCACCATTCTATAGAGGACATTCTGGGGATTTCCAATGATTAGGGCATGCACTCCAATGCTCAAATCTCCTTATACGTGCTTTGAGGCATTCAAGGAACAGTATTCGGCCACGTGGCTCATTAAAATTAGGGTTTCCTAACCCTAATGCGCCGCCACACCACTGCTATATAAACCCAAACTTGGTTTAGGTTTAGGAGCTCAGACTTTATCACTAGAGCTCATACTTTATCACTGATACGGGATCTGAGATCATTTTCTTTTCTATTCTTTTGTAGTTATAAGTAGTTTTCCTTTTTCTTTTTCTTTCTCTCCATAGTCCAGCACTTGCTGGCTATGCCTTTGTATGTATTTTTGAACTAGTTTAATGGATGTTTTGTAATAGGATATGTACTTTTATGGGATGTGTGCGGATGAGAGTTGCTTTGTGCAAGGCTGCTGCCTTGTGATCCGCCATTGCTTTGGCTGTGATTCAAAGCAATGGAGGACTTATTCTAAGGATCCATTCAGATCCAAGTGACCTGTGTGTCTAGGCTATCATGGTCCAATACAGCCTTAGACCCACCACAGGACCCACTAGATCTGAAATCCCATGGGAGCCTGAGCTGGTAGCCTTGTGACCATGGTGGTGGCAGCAATATTACTGTTTTGTTTTGGACTCTATGAGGAGGATAGCCTCTGGGATAGTCTGTGACCATTCAAGTGGACAGGCTATAGCCTTAGGGTGAAGCCAATCCGTAGGATCCAAGATGGATTCTTCTTCTCTGCACATGTGCTTGTAGCCTTGTGGGAGATTGTACAGAGGCAGACTCCCCTATATTTGTATAGACCCGCCATCAGATGTTAGATCTGATCTAGTTATGGAGATTGTAGGCTTGTAACTGGACCATTGTAGTCCCACTCAAGAAATGGACATCTAGATCGAAGGTTGTACTCAATCCCTTGTTAGTTCTATGTGTCTGGGCTAACATGGTCCTATACAGCCCTAGCCCCACACATAGAGCTTTAGAGGTTGAGGTTCCCTATGGATTCTTAAGCTTGTAGCCTGGATGAAGTAGTGCCTACAATGATTAACTTGTTTTGACCCATCTCTGGACTGTGGTTCCCCTATGGGATAGTCTGTGACCATTTGAGTGGACAGGTTATAGCCTTAAGGGATTGGATCATGGCACAGAGATGGGTTGGATTCTTTCTCCTCAGTGGTGATAGTGTAGCGATTAGAAAGTATTTCTATAACATCAGATCTGAATCTGAGTTACAAAACTCCTCTGATCTAGACCCAAGAGCATACTTCTCACCCTTTTATATTTATTTTCCCACACTCCATCCATCTTCTCAACCGTTTCTGTAGTTAATTCATTAGGCTACCTTAGGATATTTAGAATAAGTGACCCTAAACTCCCTCCCTTTTAAGACTGCCAGATCTGTAGTCAAATCTGGAGGGACTACTAGAGATGGCTCCCTCGGAGCCGTAGATCATCTTTCCCTATGGGACAAACTCTTATCAAAACTTGCTACAATGGACCCTGTATCTTGCAGGTCTAGGATTTCTCAGTTGTGCTGATTCCATCCCTTGTTTTACTTTGATTTTAAATTACTTTTACCACCAACAAATAAAGTAAGCACACTGGGATTCGCAACAAGTTGTTGGCGCCGTTGCCGGGGATAAGATGATCTATTAGTAGACCCTTAGTTTTTGTATTTTTAGTATTCTTTGTAGCTGTGAATAATTGATACTGCTGATGTAATTTTGAAGCTTTCTTGCAGATCTAGACAACAACAGAGAAGGACAGTGGACTGCATTTGGAGATTAGCCACCTCTGTTTGCAATTCTCTAACCTTTAAAACTCAGCCTAGTTTCTTTGAAAATTCCATAGCAGTTATTTAGTATAGTTGAAAATTTATGTTTTCTTAAAATAGTTGTAAATTTGTTAGAAAATTCTTTGAGTCAAGTATAATGTGCCTGCAAGGACTTGTCCCTGCTGGTGGTGTGTTTGTATGCTAGGTAGGAGATCTCTTAGTCCTACTTTAGAGCCTTTCAACCCTGAGCTAGAAAGGGGTAGAAGACTTAGAAGGAACAGGCACACCACAGTTGAGCCTCCAATTGAATCTGAGACAGTAGTCATGGGTGAAGAACAACCCAGAACTCTCAAGGAGTTGAATGCTCCAGATGACTATAACTCTCCATTTAGCATTCAATTCCCTGATGTTCAGGGGAATTATAAAATTAAAACTTCAATCATCCAGATGCTGCCCTCTTTCCATGGGCTTAACAAGGAAGACCCTTACAAGCACATTGACCAGTTCTTGGCCTTGTGCACCACATTCAATATCCCTGGTTTGGGACTAGAGGCCACTAGACTCAGGCTCTTTCCCTTCTCTCTAAAGGATAGGGCTAGTACCTGGTTGGCTACTCTTCCCAACAATGGCATCACTTCGTGGAAAGACCTACAGACCAAGTTCCTGACAAAGTTCTTCCCTGAGACCAAAACTAGCCAGTTGAAGAAGGCAATTCTTGCTTTTGCCCAATCCCCAACTGAGGAATTTAATCAAGCCTGGGATAGGTTTAAGGAAATGCTCAAATAATGCCCCCACCATAAGATCCTAGACTGGCAGCTTGTACAAAGCTTCTACAATGGGATTGATGAGAAAAATAGAGATATGGTTGATGCCTCTTGTGGTGGAACCTACATGCACAAGACTGCTGGTGAGGCATGGGAATTGTTTGAAGTAATCAGTGAAAATGCTTTTTAAAAGCTATCCCTGGCAAGAGCTAGTCAGGAGTCTGTGTCAAAAGTGGGTCCTGCTGCATTGTCAAGAGGAAAAGTTTATGAGGTGTGTGGGAACAACGATCTGCAGCTGCAGATGGCAAACCTCTCAGAGAAGTTTGACAAATTACTGACTGTGATGTAACCCAGAAGGGCTGCTCAAGCGGTGGAGGCATGTCTGACATGCCAGTCCCCACAGCACACAGTAGAGGAATGTCCATTTGCAAGGCAATATTCTGAATTGGTATTGGAACATGCTGCTGCTGCGCAATCTTTTGGCCAACAACAATCTGGTGGCTACAACAGATAGCCATTTGGATACCAGCACCAAAATGCTGGTTACCAATGGAGAGACCACCCAAATCTGAGGTGGAGGTAAGACAATTATATGCAGCCCCAGCAAATGTTGGCCTTACCCTAAAGGCCACAACAGTAGTTCAATCAGGGATATGCCCCTAGGTCTAATTTCCAACACTAGCAGCAGCCCCATCAGTAACAAAATCAATTGGTCTTACCCCCATCTCAACCCAGAAATACTTCTTTCGAGGACCAGGTCTTGACCTCCTTTGCAAAACACGGGGTCCGTGGTCGATGTGAATTCTCATGGTCAGAGCATAAAGAAGATGGAAGAGCAGATTGGCCAACTAGCGAATGCCTTAGCTAAAAGAGAGGAGGGGAGGTTGCCCAGTCAGCCAGTGGTTAATCCCAAGGGCCAATTTTTGATTAGTGAAGGATCCTCAAACCTTGAGGTGCAGGGGGAACTTTCATTAAATTGATTCACAGAACTGTGCATTGTGTATGTCATGTATTTTAGTATGGTTCATTTTTTTTTTCTGTTTATAGGAATTTCTAGTGATCTTGTCGGAGTCTGAGTGTATAAGACCTGAAAATTCTTCTGCCTGCTTTGCTTCTTGTCCCCTTCGAATTGATGATTTTGAGGGAATGAATGATGATTATACTGTTTTGATAATGAGAATGCTTTTTTTGGATATGAGGTTTTGATTAAATGCTTTTTGAGTAATTGCATGATTAATTGTTGGGAAAGCATGGAGAGTCCTGTTTAGAATGACTAAGGGTGTCCCTGGACGAGAGCATATGAGAGAATCCACCCACAAAACAAAGGTCAAAGGCTGACTAGTGGGTGTGTGATTTTTTGACTCTGTTTAAGCCGTCACGAGGTTCTGAAGATTTGGCTTGGCTTCCTCTCGCGCAGGTCATAAGGAACTACTCTACTTAGTTGCCGCGAGTTTCAAACGTAGTTGTGTGGGCTTCCTCGCGCAGTTTGGATGAACATTCAATCTTGTGACCCACACATTTCTATCCAGCGAGTAGATAATTTTAAAGCGCGCCAAGCCTCGCGATATATATAATCCAACCCCGCGCTGCTTTCCTTTTCTGTTTTCTCTTTCTTCTCCAGCCAGCGAAACCCTAGCTCTGACTCCCATTAATCTCTCTCCTCCAGCATCCTTTCTATAGTCCTCCATTCACCTTCAAATTCTGGGGATTTGCTCCTACAGCCTCCATCACCAGTTGCCCTTTGATAGGAGCTCTCGCAGTCTTTTGTGCATCAGATTGAACAGAACCCTAAGTTTTAGGGTAAGACTCAGCAAGGGAAGGGCCCAAAAGGGAAGCGTCCCAAAGGAAAAAGTCCTATCAAATCACCTGAGCAAACCACAAACAAATTCCCAGTGATCCCTCCTGCACCAAAGGCCCCCAAAATGAGGGTGAGGGCACCAAAAGCTCTAACCATGCCCAAAACTACAGCCCAAAGAAAGGAAGAGAGGGAACGAAAGAAAAAAGAGGAAGAGGCTCTCCTTCGAGAGCATGCCAAGAAGATGGGTTGGGGCTGGGATTGATTCAGGCTCCGATTAGCTTGTACCTAGGATTTTTCTGTTTCTGCATTTTCTTTTTCTCTTGTTGTTTATCATTTTGTACATTTCTCTCTTATAATAGATCCTCTTCTTTTGTCATTGCTATTTTTCTTTGTCTTGTGTCTGTTTTGCTCCATGCTATTTCCTTTTATTTTTCCATTAATAAATCAGCTGCACACCCACCTTTGAATCGTGGGGACACTGCTCCTCATAGGTTTGGGGGTGTGGCAGGCAGATCCTGCCAATGGAATAGTTAACCTAAGTGCAGCAGAATCATGTGAGTAAGATGGAAATGGGTCATGTTCACTGGAGAATCAGAAAAATAATAAAATTTAAAATTTTTTCCAGACTTTAGGCATTACAAACTTTTAAAATTTTACATTTCCATGATGAGATCACCAAGGAAACTCACTGGTATCAGCAATTAGTGAATCATTAGAGAGAGAAAAAGGTAAGGACATACTTAAGAATTCAAAGGAAGACCATAACCAGTGAGATTTGGGCCTATAAAATTTTTTTTCCTTGAGGAGTGACTAAGGGAAAATTCTTCTAGCTCTAAGGACTGGCTGAGTCACTGTGCTCACTAGAAGTTAGGCAACTCCAAGTTGAAACAACTGACAGCACTCATGAGACTTAGGAAAGGATCAAGGCCTTCTCTTGGACAGTTTGAGCCTAAATAGACCAACCTTAAGCAACTGCCCTTGTCCATACCCCCTTTGAGCTTTAAATCCTAAATTTCTTCAAAATGCACCTGAGTACTTGTACCTGAACCTATGAACCTGATTCAGCCTACCCTCACTCTGAGAATTCAGAAGGTAAAGGAGAAAGAGTTGAAGATGGACTAGCTATGGTCAACACTAGGTGAATTGAGAAAAAGTATCTCAAAATTCTGGCAGTATGGTAACTGAGAAAATGGTGGCATTTCAGAAAAGCAAAAATAAAATAAAAAGAAGAAAAATGCATAAAAAAGAAACAAAAACAATAATGAAGAGGAATAAGAGAGGAGTCAAGAGGGAACTTTCATTGGAAAAATTGAAATCGAGAAGAGAAACTGATCACTTCAAATCTGAAAACCTCAAAGAAGATGAAAGGAGCTGAATTAAAGAAGGTGAAGTCATGAATCACCTCCTTCACCTACTGATTTCTCAATTTTGAACCCCTTTTCAACCTTCCATTCTTTTTAACCCCACTCCATAAGCCACATTACAACCCAGTTAAAGCCCTTGTGATCCAAAGTTGAGTGAGATGTCATGTGGAGATAAAGAGTTATCCAATCTATGGTGAGGATCTGCCAATGATGCCAACACTTAAGAGCTTTGCCTATGCTCATGCTTACAGATCCATTTGGGGGATCTAACTGCTCTTAAGCTTGAGAGAAAGTGAAACCCTTAAAAGTTCATCATGAGAGTATGCCCTGGAGAGTTTTGGGTCTGATATTGAATGCATTAAGTATGATCTACAACCTAATTTTTGATCTAGTGATAAGCATAGTGCTGACACACATGTGAATTGTTCTTTGGTGTAAACTGATTGGAAATGCTGTGCTTTCATGAGAAGCTTATACTGTTTAAATTTCTGTGCAGCCAAGGTGTTTGAATTTCTTATATCTCTTACTGATTCATGGGTGAACTAACTCTGTTTCTTAACTGCTCACTTGATAATAATGCACTTTTGTTAACTGTCTCATTGAGAAGTTTGTGGGTGTCTTCACTGAAAACCCTCAGGATACTTCACTCCTCCACTAGGGATCACCTAGGGGTTTAAAAGGCTTGGTACATATGCTAAATGTATCCGTGCTCCCTATGAAAGTGGCATTTAATTTCTATAGTTGATTTAATATAGCTTTGCTAAGGGACTAGCAAAGATTAGGTTTGGGGGTGTGTTAAGTCCTGAAAAGTACCACTTTTCACCCCTTAACTTAGCCTTTGATTAGACCCTTAGCCATCTAATAAAGGTTTGTTAAGTGTTTTCTATAAGTAATAAACAGCAGTGCAATAAGGCCATAAATCCTGCTAAGGAGCCAGTTTTGACCCCAGAAGTCCCTCAAAAGAATGAGAACTGAATCCAAACCTGAGAAGAGCCTCGCGCAGCTTCCCGAAGCTTCAGGGGATTCAAAAAAATATGCTTCACGCAGTCCACGCAAATTCCCAAGACTTCACAACAACTTCGCAGCTTGAGTGATGACTAGCTTCAATCCTCGCCAGACAAATTGCCGCATAGTAGCCGCGGGATGCAAATGTTAAGAGAACCTCTCGCGCAGTCCAGAAACTATCAAAGCCTCATGAAGTTCCATTAAGAAGAAGTGAACTTCTCGTGCAGTTCAGGAAGAAAGTAGCCTCGCGAAGCCAGAGTTAGCCTCGCGAAGATCTATTGTGAAATGGAATGCTCGCGCAGTTCCCACGCTATTCACAAGTAGCAATCCAATGGCGCGAAGCCCAATCCAGTGAGAGCTTAACTGTCTACCTCACGACTGCTCAAAGCATCAAGAAGCTGCAACCCTGCGACGTCTGAAGTTTTAATGCTAACTCATCCTCGCAAAGTCAGTTCTACCATGCGACAAGTCTGGGAATCGACTGCAACCTGGCAAAGCTCTGAACTCCAACTTCCATCATTCTATAGAGGACATTCTAGGGATTTTCAGTGATTAGGGCACGCACTCCCATGCTCAAATCTTCGTGCATGCGCCCCGAGGCATCCAAGGAATAGTATTCAGCCACATGGCATCGTTAAAATTAGTGTTTTTTAACCCTAATGCGCCACCACACCACTGCTATATAAACCCAAACTTGGTTTAGGTTTAGGAGCTCAGACTTTATCACTGATACGGGATCTGAGAGCATTTTCTTTTCTGTTCTTCTGTAGTTGTAAGTAATTTTCCTTTTTCTTTTTCTTTCTCTCCATAGTCCAGAACGTGCTGACTATGCCTTTGTATGTATTTTTGAACTAGTTTAATGGATGTTTTGTAATAGGATATGTACTTTTATGGGATGTGTGCGAATGAGAGTTGCTCTGTGCAAGGCTGCTGCCTTGTGATCTGCCATTGCTTTGGCTGTGATTCAAAGCAATTGAGGACAGATTCTAAGGATCCATTCAGATCCAAGTGACCTGTGTGTCTGGGCTATCATGGTCCGATACAGCCTTAGCCCCACCACAGGACCCACTAGTTCTGAAATCCCCATGGGAGCCTGAGCTGGTAGCCTTGTGACCATGGTGGTGGCAGCAATATTACTGCTCTATTTTGGACTCTATCAGGAGGATAACCTCTGGGATAGTCTGTGACCATTCAAGTGGATAGGCTATAGCCTTAGGGTGAAGCCAATCCATAGGATCCAAGATGGATTCTTCTTCTCTGCACATGTGCTTGTAGCCTTATGGGAGATTGTACAGAGGCAGACTCCCCTATATTTGTATAGACCCACCATCAGATGTTAGATCTAATCTGGTTATGGAGATTGTAGGCTTGTGACTGGACCATTGTAATCCCACTGAAGCAATGGACAACTAGATCGAAGGTTGTACTCAATCCCTTGCTGGTTCTATGTGTCTGGGCTAACATGGTCCTATACAGCCCTAAACCCACACATAGAGCTTTAGAGGTTGAGGTTCCCTATGGATTCTTGAGCTTGTAGCCTGGATGAAGTAGTGCCTACAATGATTAACTTGTTTTGACCCATCTCTGGACTGTGGTTCTCCTATGGGAAAGTCAGTGACCATTTGAGTGGACAGGTTATATCCTTAAGGGATTGGATCATGGCACAGAGATGGGTTGGATTCTTTCTCCTCAGTGGTGATAATGTAACCATTGGGCAGGATTTCTATAACATCAGATCTGAATATGAGTTATAAAACTCCTCTGATCTAGACCCAATAGAATACTTCTCACCCTTTTATATTTATTTTCCCACACTCCATCCATCTTCTCAACCCTTTCTGTAGTTAATTCATTAGGCTACCTTAGGATATTTAGAATAAGTGGCCCTAAACTCCCTTCCTTTTAGGACTGCCAGATCTGTAGTCAGATCTGGAGGGACTACTAGAGATGGCTCCCTTGGAGCCATAGATCATCTTTCCCTGTGGGATAAACTCTTACTTATCAAAACTTGCTACAATGGACCCTGTATCTTGCAGGTCTAGGATTTCTCAGTTGTGCTGATTCCATCCCCTGTTTTACTTTGATTTTAAATTGCTTTTACCACCAACAAATAAAGTAAGCACACTGGGATTGACAACAGGGGCACAAATGACTCCAGAGCAGAGAAGGGCCTGTTTTGACTGAGTCTTCACACCTATTAGGGAAATCATTGAATATCTTGTTTCCCTTATTAATAGAAAAAGGATTGGTCACAACACTCGAACCACGACCTCCCCCAAATCTCATCCCAAGGAACTATGACCCTATTAAGCAGTGAAAAATACCATTTTTCACCTCCTAACCTGACCTTTGATAGACCTTTGAGCTGACTAATAATGTCTTTTAAGTGTATTTTATAGATAACCAATAAATTGTAAGCTTAGTGCAGATATCAACTTAAAATAGCCAAAGAAGCAGTTTGTTGCTCAACATGTGATCCTACAGCCCAAAGGCCATCTAATCAAGCAGTCCACAAGAGCCTTAAAAGTTCATGAGATTGTCTTTAGTCCAACTGGGGATACTTTAGGCTGAGTGCAGTTGTAAAGAATGAGGATTGAATCCACCAAGAAGTGGCTGAGTGTTGAACAAAGGAAGAACAACACACTAGAGATGTGTGCTAGTAGTGGAGGCATAAGAGTAAACCTGTCAAGAGGTTAGCTTTAGCTGTCGAGAGGATTTAATGCCTAAAAACTAAGATATCCAGAGGTTCATGAAGCTGTTGAGAGCTCTCCAATAGCTATCAAGAGGTTGTGATACAAAAGAGCCAAGCTATCTAGAGGTTCTAAAGTGAAATAGTAAAGAGATCGAGAGGATGACAGATCCTGTCAAGAGGTCGGAGGCACAGCAAAAATGCTGTCGAGAGCTTCCCAGATCCTTTTGAGAGGTTGGAAGTACAGAAAAAGATCCTGTCGACACCTTACCTGAAGGTGCAGGAGCTATCAAGAGGTTCTAAGTACATCCCGAGACGTTCTAAACACATGTCAAGAGGTTCAGCTGAACCTGTCGAGCAGTCCAAGTCATCCTGTCGACAACATGCCTGAAGCTAGGCTCATTCTCGTGAGGATTAAGCCAACCTGTCCAGCACTCAACCAAAGACCATATAACTAGTCGATAAGTTGCTTTAACCTATTGAGAGGATGAATGAAAGACAAGACAAAAGTCGAGATGTACTCCAATCTTGTCAACCAGTTCACATCAACCTGTCAAGATGTAAACAAATCCTGGTGAGAAAGCTCTGAACCTATCGAGAGCCACTCCATCCTGTCGAAGTGAACCTGTCGACTAGTCAGTCCAACCTATCGAAAGCCATTTCAACTTGTCGAGAGGTTCCCAGAGCCTCTCGACACTCGTATTGACAACTTCTCAAGGCCCCTTTGCAGCAATTGCCAGCTTCTAAATTTTGTGCACACATCCCAAAGCATGTCAGCGACCCTTGGGGGTATTTTTGGTATTCAACTGTGAACGATTGGAAACCCTAACTGCCTCATGTGTATTTTCCGATTGTGGACCAATGGGAGAAGAGCTTCTAGAAGAGAAATCAGCCACATCCGCAGCCCAGAACAACAGAATTATTCTCTTGGGCTCTGATTGGCTGAAATAGATCTGAGATAGAGGGAGAAGGTATAAATAGAAGAGAAGCTTTACAGAAGAACCATCCTGAATTTGAGAGAACCAGAGCTTAGTTCGAGATCCATTTTTTTTCCTCCAAAAACTTCTCTCTTCTTTCTTCTCCCATTCTCTCTTTAGCCAATCGTGGTTGGCTAAACTCTTTTTAGTAGTTAGGGTGAGGTCTTGAGCTATAAATCGAGAGTTTCAGAGGCTTGTAAGAGATTGTATGTTTTACAAATTGCAGATCTGGGCACAATAGGATTGTAAGTTTACAATGTAATTATGATTTTTAAAGGTAATTCTAATCTATATTTTACTTCTTCATATTTGATTTCCCTAGATTGGATACTCCTATGGATGCCAACCAAAAATGGGGAGTTCGTAGCCTGGCACCCGCAACATTTGTAATAGTTTACTTGTTCCAATCAAGATCAATAGGTTGGAGCAATCTCTGGGATGAACAGTATCTAGTAGAAGTGTAGATCATAATCCTAGGATTGCTTCGATTCATTAGTAGAGGTTGGATTCTTATACCTTACATCTGCCGGGGGAACCCAAGGAGTTGGTAGCCAAATGGAGGATTGTTGTAAATTTGTCCTCTATAGTGCCTATGATTCCTTTGATTTTCACTAAGAGACCAAGACCCCTAGCTACTGTCCTCCATCTTTTGAATTTCATCTTTACTCTATTCTCCCTCATCTTTGTGTTTGATCAGATCTGGATCACTTGCATTTAACCTTTGTAGTTTGTAGTAAAAGTGATAAATCCTAAAACCTCTCCTCTCTCTTATTTTAAATTAGCTTAAATTAGGATAGAGTGTCAAATCTATCATAGATATGGAGATTTACTATAGTTAAATCACATTTTCATGTGGACATACTCTTACTTACCTTTTAAAACTTGTTGCAACAACCCTAGTTCTTGCAGGACTGGTTGCTCACCTTGATTTCATACATATGTAATTTATGCCTTTTAATTGGCTATTTTAATCATATAATAATTGCAAGGTGGGCAGCACAACAGACCCCAATACCCACTGTAACTGCCACCAAGGACCGAGCACCTGACTGATCATTATTTTCCTCTAAAACATGCAATACAAGATCTGATCGAGACTGGGAAAATCATCCCCCCTGGCCCTCCTCAAGCCAATTAGCATGCCAACATACACCAGGTACCATTACCCCCACACCTTCTCAAAGGGGCAGGCCCAAGACCCACTATCTGAATGATGGCAGAGGATGATGAAGATTTTGACCCGTCAGATTACATCGGTGACTGAGGATATTTTGTGGCACCACTGCATAGAGATTGGGGAGATAGAAGTATTGGGGTGATTGAACCTTTGAATCTGGCTGATTACTTTCCAAACCCCACATCACAAGTAGAACCCTTAGTCTTAGGGTATATTTCCCATTGCTAACTCCTATCAACCATACGCAGCATCCTCCACCAATTACCAAATTGTTTATTATGTCCCCCATCCACTTTCGACGCCCATCAGTTATCAATGGCCCACCCCTGTCCCATCACCCCCGATATAGTCATTCACGATCTTTGCCAACTCTATTTGGCCCACCTTCTCCACCCTTCCAGAAGGTAACCACGTGATCCCCGCAGATCCCAATCAATTGGCATAAGCATCTCAGGTGCCCACTTTCTCCCTGTTCCAAATCCCGAGACCAACTTATAATACTCATTAGGTCCCGCTCAGTTATGAACAGTCAGATATCAATGCCATTAGTAGCAGGGAAGGGGCAATTGATTTCATCACCAGGTCAGGGAAGATCTCCAAGCCATCAGATGCACCGGTACTAATGCCAACCTGATCAGAGGGGGAAAAGGACACCACTGCGGCAAACCCATTCAAGAAGATGAGCCGTGAGCACATACTTGAAACCTAGCTGAGGAGAATGCTGGCCCATATCATGGTTTGGGATCTGTTAATGATGTCCCCGCTTCATTTTTAAGCTCTAATGGGGGCATTAAAAAATGCACACATCTCACTCCAAGTAAGCCCAGATGAGGTCGAGCAGATAATCGGGCAGGTGATGGCTCCCAATGCCATCTCTTTTTCGAATGTTGATTTACCAGAGGAGGGAAATAATCATTCTAAATCCCTCAATATCACTGTAGAAGCTGGAAACGTGGTAATTCCACTAGTATTAATTGATAATGGATCCGCTTTAAACATGTGCCCTCTAAGAACAGCTACCAAGATAGGAGTAGATCCTTGCATACTGACTGATAAAAACCAGTGCCAGGGGGTTTGATAACACCAGAAGAGAAATAATTGGAGCAGTCGATCTTGAGTCAGTAATCGGGCCAATGACCTTTTCCATACCTTTCCAAGTGATGGACATCAAATCCACTTTCAATCTATTGTTAGGACACCCTTGGTTACATGAAGTCGGGGAAGTACCATCCACACTACATCAGAAGCTTAAATTTATGTCCGGGCAGAAGATCATCACCATCATAGGTAAAGGGCATGAGGAAAAGGAAAAAGCTACCCACAGTATTGAGAACCCCAAAGTACTAGATGTGCCACACACAACTGAGGATATAGACCTTCACAACTTTGAATACGAGGTATCGACGGTAGTCCCAAAACCCCCAGAAAGCATCACTCTAAAAATCAAAGGCGGAATGGTAGCAGATGTGGCCATGCTCTAGAAATGGGGTTATTAGAAAGGAAAGGGAATAGGACCCCGATTACAAGGTAGGAAAGAGACAGTTAAAGCTAAAGGTGGGCAACAGGTTAGATTTGGGTTAGGATACAAACCCATAGAAGAAGAAGTACGAGAGGCTAAGGAGAAAGCCTGAACCATTGCTATAGTAAGAGCTCGAGGAATTAATTTGATAGAAGAAGCCCATTCTAGGACTCACATCTGGAACTCCTTTGTGAGTGTCGGGATTGTGAAGATTGATCAGAATGGGGCAACACAATTAACCCCACAAAAGCTTGTAACCCTTATCCACCCCACCAATCCCTAAATTCTTCCTCCCAATCTAGAAATAGACTTAGTTGCCTTGTCCCTGTTTGAGGAAGAGTTTGTCATACCTGCACAATCCCCCCTATGATAAACCACCATAGGACCTTACTGACATTTGAGGATAAAATCTCAGATGAACCCATGGTCAACATGATGGAGGCTGACCCCAAAGAATCATATCAGCCACTCCTCTCCATCCATCCATATAGGTAAAGGAGCAGCACCACAGGTACGATATTGGGCATCTATGCCCCAAACTTTGGAAGTGGTGAGTGGCCTAAAATTCTACTCCCGTTTCCCAAAAAAAAATAACCTATAAAAAGTGAGATGAGCCCTTGGCAAGTAATATCATGTATATATAGGGAGTCGCTTTGCCAAGGGCCCATTTTCGAAGAAAGTAAAAATCCCAAAAACATAGAAAATATACAAAATCCAAAAATATTATCTTTCAAAATTCTGTATAAAGTCAAAGAAAATAATGCCTTAATCGAAATCCCTGTCGCACATGAAATCGACCCCTTTCCTATAGAAATACAAGAAGAGGTACAAGTCACGAGTCTGGACGAGGAAATCTCTACTAAGGTGCTCCCCAATAAACTTTTTGAACGGTTTGCCGACTTTGAGCATGGTCCTACCCCTATCATTGAAGAAACAAAGGAAATCAATCTAGGGACAGAGAAGGTTCCTCGAATCACTAAGATCGGAACATCGTTATCTCCCGAGGAAAGAAAAAGCATGATCAATTTCCTTTGGTCGAGCATGAGTGTTAGGGTATCTTAGATGCTTGCTGTTAACTTTATTTGAAAATAGTGATAAGAATGTGAGTAAAAATAAATCAAAAGTGGATTGAAAGAAAACACAAAGCAACAAGTCTAAAATTACACACAGACCTGCAAGATACAGGGCCTGTTGTAGCAAGTTTTGATAAGTAAGAGTTTGTCCCACAAAGAGTATTGATTTGAAGTCTCGAGGGTCGTATAGTAGTCTCCAGATCTCGCTACAGATTTGGCAGCTCTAAAGAGAGGGGTGTTTAAGTGTCACTAAGCTATATTAAAAACATAAATATAGAAATCAAACTACAGCTAAAGAAAGGGATAAAGAAGGATGATGAGGTGTGTTAAAATAAAAATAAAATTATGGGAAGTAAGCAGGTTAAGCTAGAGTTAATGCAGTAATGTAACTTTGATTTAGCCTGTCTCTGCAGTGTTCCTTGCTGAGACGTTATCAATGGCCTCAACAAGGTAGAAATATCCAACTTAACCCATGCCATTTGGAGTACTCTTAAGGCTATAGGCTATTGACTCAAATGGCCATAAACTAAACTATAGAGTCTGTCAAATCTCATTGATCAAGCCAGAAGTTGCTAATCAAATCCAAAGGAGTGGACCGATCATTTCCCTAACTATTGGACCAGATCAGGCCATTAATATTATTACAGCACTATGTAATGCCAGCGCTACAAGTTTCCCAGATCTGCGCACAGATCTGGCTGATATCTATAGGTATTCCAACCCATAAAATCTTAAGTGCATTGCGAAGGCCAATGGCTGACTGTGCCCACAAAAAGGACTATGTAATAGGTTGAATAAGGCTCTAAATTCAGCTGGTCATTGCTATAAAAGGCCTGCAATGACTTAGCATCAAGGTACAACTACTACAGAGAAAACAGATCTAAACTTTGATATCGGTTATGTAAAATAGAGGGAAGTCAGTTCTTGTACAAAACTCCTCACAAGGCTCTAAAAGCTCATATGCAGGGGAGAAGAATTCTTCTCAAACATCTGGCTGGACACCACCTTAGAGCTATACTTTGTACACTCAAATGGTCACAGGGTATCCCATTGGTCTGTCCATACCAAAGAGGTCTGAGAAAGAACCTATAAACTGTTGCAACCACCATGGTCCACAGGCCTTCGAGCTCTCCAGATCTCACTACTGATCCAGCATTGCTTTCCATGGGCCTATCAAACCAAGGGAAATCAGATGGTAAATAATAGATCTATTAGAAATTGAATGGGCTTGTCCCAAATACATGGATCCTATAGACATCTAAGGGAACCATAAGATCTTTAGATTCAATTAGTCATTAAAACAACAATCCATTAATAAAAGTAAACCTTACAATAAACTGCCTCCAGGCTGCAGCCTGTACATAACTGCTCATAAAAAATCCCAATGTATACAAAACCTATTATAAAACTAAAATAAAACTAAGCCTAGCTACTTACAAGAGGATTAACCAGCAAATGCTGGGCTAAGAGAGAAGAAAAATGAGAAAAATAGATGATCAAACCCTAACCCTAATCCTAGCCTACTAGAGCTCTCAGCCGACAGAGGATGAAAGAAGGATTGATGATTAAAACTAAACTCCAAGTGTAGCTTATATACTCTGTCCATACGGCCTTAGCTCTGAAGAGATTAACCCTAATTTTTCTAGCAAATGTGGCACTGTTATGACTCTTGAATGCCTTGAGCTATGTGCCTCGAGATCTGCACCTCGAGAAGTGTGCCCTAGCCTTTGGAAATTCCCTAAAGGTCCCTATGTTAAAACTGAGAAGTGGGTAGGCCGTGCTTCACTAGGCTGGCATATGCAATAATTCAGTCGCACAGTTGCAGAGCCTTCACAGAGTAGCCTATGGCTAGTGGGAAGTGCTCACTCGCGCAGTAAATCTTCAGTTAATTGTGTAATTCCTTTGCGCTATAACGTTGTCACGGAGATGATCTGGAGCGCCTAGATTTCTCGCACAATAGAGCTTCAGAAGCTCTCTCTCGCTGAGTACTCACACAGGTATGTTCCTACGCTCGCGTGGTAACTGGTAAGGCTTTAGATTGTGTGAGATCTACGTGAGGAGAATTCTAGGCATCTCTCTCTTCTTTGGCTATGCAAGAACTTTGCGAGGTAACATTTTATTCAGTATACATATGGACTCGCTATGTTCTGCGTGCGGCTGCTTTAAGGTTTGATCTCCGCGAGAACTTCGCATTCACAAATTCTAAGGATCTTAAATCACGAGATCTTCGTGATGTCTTTACAACTCTCCTCTTGACTGCGCGCCCCATCTGTGCGAGGGCATCTTCCACTGCATCCTTAGTTTTGCAAGGAAGCTCCTCAACTCTATGAGATTTGTCTTTTGATACTCTGATGTATTGCACTTGTTGCTGTTGCTATTTTCTCCATTCTCAGCTAACTTTATCCATCTTCTAGGCTTTGGTCAATGATGACCAGCAAGTGAGTCACCATGGTGAGCACTATCAAGGTGTTCCATTAAGCTCTGGCTCAGCTATCATCTTTGCATGTATTCTCTCTCTTCTTTGGACTAAAAAGCAGAGATTTTGTATGAAGCTGCACAGATTATTGCTAACTACAAAATACACTTAACAAATGATTATTAGTCTACTTCAAGGTCCATCAAAGGCTAGGTTAAGAGGTGAAAAGTAGTACTTTTTAGTGAATAACACACCCCTAAACCTAATCTTTGCTAGTCCCTAAGCAAAGGAAAATTTAAAAGAACCACTCTAAGAATTTAAATGTCACTTTCGTAGGGATCACGGATATATTTAGCATATGTACCAAGCCTTTTAAACTCCTAGGTGATCCCTAGTAGAGGAGTGAAGTCTCCTGAGGGTTTTCAGTGAAGATACCCACAAATTTCTCAATAAAATAGTTAACAAAAGTGCAAAATTATCAGGTCAGGTGTTAAGAAATAGAGCATCAGTTCACCTTTGATTCAACAAAAATATGAGGAATTTAAACATATGATATGCACAGACATTCAATCACTACAGCTTCTACGTAGATGCACATCATTTCGAATTAGCTCACAACAGTGGAAAACATCACATGTAGGTCAGTACTGAGCTCATTATTAATGTACAAATTAGGTTATAGGCCATGCCCAATACATCAGACCCAATGCTCACCAGGACATACTCTCATGAGGAACTTTGAGGGTTTCCATTTTCTCTCAAGCTCAAGAGTAACTAACAAGCCCCAAATGGGTCAGCAAGCATGAGCATAGGCAAAGCACCTAAGTTCTGGCATCATTGGCTAATCCTTACCATAGATTGGACAACTCTGTCTCTGCATAACAGCTCATTCAACTTTGGATCACAGGGTCTTTTGACTGGGTTGTAATGTGGCTTATGGGATAGGTTATAAAGAATGAAAGGTTGAAATGGGATTCAAAATTGAGAAGTTAGTAGGTGAAGGAGGTTATTCATGAATTCACTTATTTAATTTAGCACCTTTCATTTTCTTCAAAATTCTTCAGACTTGAAGTGGCCAGCTTCTCCTCATATTTTTTATTTTTCAATGAACTTTTCCTCTTGACTCCTCTCTTATTCCTCTTCATTATTGTTTTTCTTTCTTTTGGTTGCATTTTGTTCTTTTTGTTTTTGTTTTTCTGACTTACCACCTCTCTCCTCAGCTGCTACACTGCTAAGCTTTTGGTCTCTTTTCTCCATTCACCCAATGTTGACCTTATCTTGTCCATCTTCAGCTCCTCCTTTACCTTCTGATTTCTCAGAGTGAGGGTAGGTTTAAATTAGGTCCATAGGTTCAGGTACAAGTACTCAGATGTATTTTGAAGAAAATTGAAAATTAAGGCTCAAAGGGTGTATGCACAAGGGCAGTTGATTAGGGTTGGTCTATTTGAGCTCAAACTGTCCAAGAGAAGGCCTTAATCCTTTCCTAGGTGTCATGAGTACTGTCAGTTGTTTCAACTTGGAGGTGCCTAACTTTTAGTGAGGGCATTGACTCAGCTAGTCCTTAAAGCTAGAAACATTGCCTCAGTCACTCCTCAAAGAAAGGAAAAAAAAATTTATAGGCCCAATTCTCACTAGTTATGATCTTCCATTGAGCTATTGGGCATGTCCTTACCTTTTTCTCTCTTTAATGATTCACTAAGTAGTGATATAAGTAAGTTTTCTTAGTGTTCACATCATGGAAATGCTAAAATTTAAAAACTTGTAATGCTTAAAGGTCTGCAAAATTTTTAAATTTCTCAATTTTTTATGATTCTTAAGTGAACATGACTCCTTTTCTATCTTACTCACTTGATTCTGCTGCACTTAGGTTAACTGCTTCATTGGCAGAACCACACCCCCGAACCTATGAGGAGCAGTGTCCTTACTGATTCAAGACAGAGATTTTAAAAGAAAATGAAGTAAAGCAGTTAACTGAGAACACATAACAAACAACACATAAACAATAAATTTTAAAAGAAAATGAAGTAAAGCAGGAAACATAGAACACATAACAAACAACACAAAAAACACACAAAAACAAGACAGTGAACAAAACATCTTATAATAAAAAGAACTTTCTATTGAGATGTAAGAACAGCAGCCATTTTTTCTTGTTCAGCATTCATCTTCTCTTGTGCAGCCATCCTCTCTTGGGCTTTATATAAATGCAATAGTTGTTTCCATCCCCTTGCTTTGTTCTTGAGCTGCATCTCGTTATCCAATTTTATGCGATAGATTCTTTCTTCATAGTGTATCGTGATTGATATTCTGATAATCGCCATCCCTCGAATGGCATCTTTTTTGAGGTAAAGATTGGATTTCATTGCATGAAGGATGGTGGAATATGGGAGATGGAAAAAGAAGAGACATGAATCAACGGCTGTTTCGCACTTGAAGAAGGGCCAACTAGGAATGAAAAAGGGGTGGGCTATGAAATTACAAATGGAGGCTCAGGTTTGGGTTCCAGGTCAGGTTCTGTTTGGATTGACTTGGAAGAGGTGGGTATTAAGTCATCCACATCTATTGTAGCATTAGAGGTGGCTACAACAGGGGGAATATCTGGGTCAGTTAGTGTGGAGGCTTCAGTGTAAGTAGGAAGGGATATGGTGGTTGCTAAGGATAAGGGTTGGGGTAAGGTAGCCAAAGTTGATTGTATGGCTTAGAGGCAGGTCTCTAGGTAGGCCTAGTTTTGGAGGGTGGAGGTTGGGAATTGAATATATGTCTCAATGGAGGCTTGGGTTTGAGTATTGGTCAGCATATGGGACTGTAGGGAGAGTAGGAGGTGCAGGATTTAGGGAAAGAGATCAGGTATGGTAGTGGGTGTTGGTTGGATAGGGGGAATTGGTTGAAAGGGGGAAGTGCTTCTATGAGTGAAGGTAGTGGCTTGTGGTGGTATTTGCTGTGGAGGGGTGAAGTGTGAAGGGTGAGGTGAGTCTGGGAGAGGGGTATACTCTAGGTAGATGTCTCCTAGGATAGTGGACATCATAGTGAAAAATTTCTCTCCTGAAAATGGCTCACAGTCATAGGATAAGGGAATGGATTGGTCTACAGGCTCACCAGTAATAGGTATAAAGGGTGGGGAATAAAGTGAGGTTTCAAATGTATGGGTTTCAGGTTCATAGGGTGTGGGTATGGGGTCTGGAATGGCTATGGTTTCAGGGATTGGAATTGTTTGAGAGATATAGCTGGGATGGGGTGCAGTAGGGATTTTGGTAGGTTTCCTTTTCTTTTGGTATGGGGTCTTAACAAGTGGACTAGGGTGGGTTGGAAAAATATGTAAGGATGTAAAAATGGGTAGGGTGTCAGTGGCTATGGTGGTTGGTAATATAGGTCAGGTAAGGGTAGTGGGCTTGTGATGGGCTGTGATTTCTGGGTTGAAGGTGGAGGTGGTGTGGCAATGAGTGTAGGTAAAGGTGGTGTTAAGGGGGTTGGAGTTGGCGCGGAGGTAGAGGGAATGGCTGGGGAGGTGATGGTTATGCTGGCTAGCACAAGTGAGGTGGAGGATGCAGCAACATCAGTAGTAGCAGCTGCTTCATGAATGGCGGGGGTTGCTTCTCTTAGTAACTCTTCCCTCTTCTTCTTCTTCTTCTCCATCATGGTGCCACTGATTCCCTATTATTTTTTTTCACTCTTTTGGGGTTCAGGGCCACAGTCTCCTCCTCCCTTTTAAAGGGGTAATTCCCCCACTTCAGCAATACAGTAATCAATTTGTAGTATGGAAGGGTATGAGGTTTCTTCATTATTTTTACCTTCTAACATAAATCTTTAATCCCCTCAAAAACTAACTTGGCTGCATCAAAGTAGTGGTTTATGTGAAATGAGAAGAGGGCATCAGCTATGGGGTACCTCCTCTCCAGCTCATGCCCAGAGCAATACACATTTTTCCTCAACACTACATCCATGAGCCTGAGGTTGGGGTGCATGTCCCTCTTCCTAATTGAGTCACCTGAGGTAGTGATCCCTCTAGTTAACTCCCTTGCTATCTCAGTAATGGTGGTTGTTGGGGATTTCTAAGTTTGTGCTTGCTTTATTGGTTGGTGGTAAAAGTAATTTAAAAATCAAAGAAAGAGTAAAACAGGGGATGGAATCAGCACAACTAAGAAATTCTAGACCTGCAAGATACAGGGTCCATTGTGGCAAGTTTTGATAAGTAAGAGTTTGTCTCACAGGGAAAGGTGATCTACAGTTCCAAAGGAGCCGTCACTAGTAGTCCCTCCAGATCTGACTACAGGTCTGGCAGTCCTAAAAAGGAGGGGAGTTTAAGGTCACTTATTCTAGGTATTCTAAGGTAACCTATTGTCTACACTACAGAAAGGGGTGAGAGGATGGATGGAGTGTGGGAAATAAATATAAAAGGGTGAGAAGTAAGTTATTGAGCTTAGATCAGAGGAGCTTTATAACTCAGATTCAGATATGATATAGAAATCTTGTCCAATGGCTACGTTATCACCACTGAGGAGAAGGGATCCAACCCATCTCTCTGTCATGATTCAATCCTTTAAGGTTATAACCTGTCCACTCAAATGGTCACAGACTATCCCATAGGGGAACCACAATCCAGGGATGGGTCAAAACAAAACAAGTTAATCATTATAGGTACTATTTCATCCAGGCTACCAGCTCAAGAATCCATAGGGAATCTCAACCTTTAAAGCTCTATGTGTGGGGCTAAGGCTGTATAGGACCATGATAGCCCAGACACATAGAACCAACAAGAGATTGAGTACAACCTTCGATCTAGCTGTCAATTGCTTGAGTGTGGCTACAATCGTCCAGTCACAAGCCTATAATCTCTATAACCATATCAGATCCAACATCTGATGGCAGATCTATACAAATATAGGAGAGTCTGCCTCTGTACAATCTCCCACCAGGCTTCTACAAGCTCAGGTGTAAAGAAGAAAGATCCATCTTGGATCAGTGGATTAGAATCACCCTAAGGCTATTACCTGTCCACTCAAATGGTCACAGACTATCCCAAAGGCTATCCTCGTCACAGAGCCCAAGACAAAATAAGAATATCGCTGCCACCACCATGGTCACCAGGCTACCAGCTCAAGCTCTCGTGGGGATTTCAGATCTAGTGGGTCCTGTGGTGGGGCTAAGGCTGTATAGGACCATGATAGCCCAGACACACAGGTCACTTGGATCTGAATGGCCCTTAGAATCAGTCCTCCATTGCTTTGAAACACAGCCAAAGCAATGGCAAATCACAAGGCTGCAGCCTTGCACAGAGCATCTCACATTCAAACACAAATCCTATAGAGTACAAATCCTATTACAAAACTTCCATTGATCTAGTTCAAAAAGCATACAAAGACATAGCCAGCAAGTGCTGGACTATGGAGAGAAGGAAAAAAAAGAAAAAGAAAAATACTTACAGCTACAAAAAGAAAAGCAAAATGATCTCATATCAAGTTTTCAAGAAATGAGATGTGTTCCCAGCTATTCCAGGATGTAGCTCTCCCTAATGGTCCAAGCCCCCCGTGGGGATTTATAGTAGTGGTGTGGCGGCGCATTAGGGTTACGAAACTGTAATTTTAACGATGCCATGTGGCCAAATAGTGATCCTTCGATGCCTTGGGGCACATGCATGGAGATTTGAGCATGAGAGTGCGTGTCCTAATCGCTGGAAACTCCCAGAAGTTCCTCTGCTAAAGAGATGGAAGTTGAGGTTCAGAGCTTCGCTAGGTAGCCATTGTTTCCCATACTTGTCGCATGGTAGCTTTTGCTCTTCGCTAGGATGATTTGATATTGAAACTTCAACCGTCGCGAGGTTGGATTGGTTTGCTCTTCAGGCGATCGTGAGGTTGAGTAGACATCAAAGCCTCAGATGTTGTGGGGTTGGAGTTCAAGCTGTCGCGAGGTAGCTACGTGATCGCTGGGTTGATCTTCGCGAGGACAGATTTGAATAGCGCGAGAACTTCGCGAGCACTTCTCTTCACTGGACTTCGCGAGTTACCTCACGAGGCTTTAATGAGTTCTGAACTGTGCGAGGTTCCATGTCTTAATTGATCTTCACGAGGATGGCTTTGCCTTCGCAAGGATGCTTTCTTCATGAATGGCGCGAGAACTGTGTGAGGAGTTCTCTTCTGATAATTGCATCCCACGGCGACTGCGCGACAGCTGTGCGAGGAGTCTTCTGAAGCTCTCTCTTCTCAGCCATTCTGAGCGAACTGCACGAGGTTGAGAGAGGTCTGCTTTGAACTACGCGAGACTGCGCGATGTGTTCTACTCTTGAGCTTCGCGAGAGCTGCGCGAGTTTGTGCTTCTGAAGCTCTTCAGTCAATCATCTGCGCGAGAAGTTGTTGTAGAGTCTTGGGATGCTTAGTTGGACTACGCGAGGCATATTTCTCCTGAATCCTCTAAAGCTTGGGTCAGCTGCACGAGGCTCATTTCAGATCTGGAATCAGAGCTCATCCTTTTGAGGGACTTCTGATGCTAAAACCGGCTCCTTAGCAGGATTCTTGGCCTTATTTCACTGCCGGTTATTACCTACATAAAATACTTTACAAGAACTTATTAGGTGGCTATGGGTCTAATCAAAGGTTAAGTTAAGGGGTGAAAAGTGGTACTTTTCAGGTCTTAACACACCCCCACACCTAATATTTGCTAGTCCCTTAGCAAAGCTACATTAAACCTACTATAAAAATTAAATGCCACTTTCGTAGAGAGCACGGATACATTTAGCATATGTACCAAGCCTTTTAAACCCCTAGGTTATCCCTAGTGGAGGAGTCAAGTCTCTTGAGGGTTTTCAGTGAAGACACCCACAAACTTCTTCAATTAAACAGTTAATAAAAGTGCAATATCATCGGGTGAGCAGTCAAGGGGCAGACTTAGTTTACTCTTGAATCAGTAATCATAAAAGAAATTTAATCCATTGGTTGCACAGAACAACATAAACTTTTCATGAATGCACAACACTTCCAATCAGTTTACAACCACAGAAAATTGCACAAGTGTGTGCCAGCACTGAGCCCATCCTCAGGTCAAAAATTAGGTTATAGGTCATACATAATACATTCAAGTTCAGACCCAAAAACTTTACAGGGCATACTCTCATAACGGTTTTGTTGAGGGGTTCATTTTGTCACAGGTTCAAGAGCAGTTACATCCCCCAAATGGGTCTGTAAGCATGAGCATAGGCAGAGTTCTTAAGTGCTGACATCATTGGCAGTTCCTCACCATAGATTGGATAACACTTTATCTTCACATAACAGCTCACTCAACTTTGGATCACAAGGGCTTTTAACTGGGCTATAATGTGGCTTATGGAGTAGGGTTAAAAAGAATGGAAGGTTGAAAAGGGGTTTCAAATTGAGAAATTAGTAGGTGACAGAGGTGATTCATGACTTCACCTTCTTGAATTCAACTCCCTTAATCTTTGAGATTTTCAGATTTGAAGTGATCAGTTTCTCTTCTTGATTTTGATTCTCCAATGAAAGTTCCTCTTGACTCCTCCCTTACTCCTCTTCATTATTATTTTTGTTTCCTTTGGATGGAATTTTCTTCTCTTTATTTTTGTTTTTGCTTTTCAGAAATGCCACCATGTTCTCAGTTACCATACTGCCAGAATTTTTGAGATGCTTCTTCTCCATTCACTTAATGTTGACCATAGCTAGTCCATTTCCAACCTTTTCTCCTTTACCTTCTGAATTCTCAGAGTGAGGGTAGGCTGAAGCAGGTTCATAGGTTCAGGTTCAAGTACTCAGGTGTATTTTGAAGAAATTTAGGATTTAAAGCTCAAAGGGGGGTATGGACAAGGGCAGTTGCTTTAGGGTTGGTCCTTTTAGGCTCAAACTGTCCAAGAGAAGGCCTTGATCCTTTCCTAAGTCTCATGAGTACTGTCAGTTGTTTCAACTTGGAGTTACCTAACTTCTAGTGAGCACAGTGACTCAGCCAGTCCTTAGAACTAGAAGAGATTGCCTTGGTTACTCCTCAAAGGATGGAAAAAATTTTATAGGCCCAATTCTCACTGGTTATGGTCTTCCTTTGAACTTTTAAGTATGTCCTCACCTTTTTCTCTCTCTAATGATTCACTAAGTGCTGATACAAGTAAGTTTCCTTGGTGATATTATCATGAAAATGTGGAATATTAAAAGTTTATAATGTCAAAAGTTTGCAGAAATTTTAAATTTCTTATTTTCATGATTCTTAAGTGAACATAGATCCATTTCCATATTACTCAGATGAGTCTGCTACACTTAGGTTAACTATTCCATTGGCAGGGTCTGCCTGCCACACCCCCAAACCCATGAGGAGCAGTGTCCTCACTGGTTCAAAGGTGTCTGTGCAGCAGATTTATTAAGGGCATAATAAAAGGAAACAGTAAGAAAGAAAAACAACCAAAAACAGAGAACTGTACAGAATATCAGGAAAAGGAATTTTCATTAACACGAAAAAAAGAAAATTACAAAAAAAAGGGGGGAAAAGGAGAGAGGGATCAAGGGTGAGGGGGTAGGGAAGGTGGGGGAGGGGGTGGGGTGGAGGGGGCAAGGGATGGTTCTATCTTTTGCTTTTTCTGCTGGGGCTGGAGCTTTTCCTCCTCCTCCTTAGCCAGGAGCTGCTGAATCGCCTCGTACTCATCCCAGAGGGGTTGTAGGGGATCCGACTCTTTAGGTGGTGGCGGGTCCAACCACATCGGGTAAAACTTATTAGGCAGCGCATTAGGCTTGTCATCTGCCATTGTTACGAGTAGGGAAGGACCGCTAGGGTGTCAGGAGAAAGGATGTGATGAATATGAAAGGGGCTCCCTGTGTATTTAAAGACGAGGATGGTGGAAGATGAAACGGTGGAATAACATGCAAGTCGTCGTAATTAATTGAGAGTGAGTTGGGAAACGTCAAGTCCCAACAATCAGCGTGGGAAATGACAAATGCATTAGACTCCCACAGCTGGGTAAGGGGATCACGAGATAACTGAATCGTGCGATTATGGAAGTTGGAGCTTGAAGTGCGCGAGAGGCTCTGCAGTATTGAAGCTCGCGACAGCGAAAGAAATGTTCTATGTAAATTTCCCGAGAGCTTCCCAAATCACAATTTGGAATTCACGAGGGCTTAATACCAAACAATATCTATTCAATTCAAAAGTCAGCAATTCGCAGAAGAAGAAGAAGAAATCCTACCAATCCCACATGAACTCTATCCAGCTCAATGTAATCAGCCTCCACACAACCACTAAAATTTCCTAAAACTTATGGAAGAAACAAAAGTAGTATAGTACAACATGGACACAACTGTGGGTCAGGTAGATGTAGGGGTCCCAAGAAAATGAATAGTGTTCATAGGGTCAGTAGGTTGTTCAATGCAAGGCTTAAGCCTCTGACCATTCACTTTGAAAGTCCTCCCAGATTTGGGATCCTTGACTTCCACAGCACCAGATGGGGAAACATTTAAGACAACATAGGGACCTTCCCATCTGGATTTAAATTTGCCAGGAAAGAATTTTAGTTTGGAGTTGAATAACCAAACCTTGCCACCCGGTTCGAGGCTTTTTCTCAGCAAGCCCTTGTCAAAGAAAGCTTTAGACCGTTCCTTATAGATCCTGGCATTGGTGTACGCATTCATCCTCATCTCATCCAATTCAGACAGCTGCAATGACCTGTGATGACCAGCAGAAGTTAGGTTCATGTTTAAATTCTTAATGGCCCAATAGGCCTTGTGTTCTAACTCTACTGGGAGATGGCAAGCCTTGCCATAGACCAGTCTGAATGGGGACATTCCAATGGGAGTCTTATAGGCAGTCCTATAGGCCCACAGTGCATCATTCAGTTTATCACCCCAATCTCTCCTGTCAGTCCTTATTGTTTTCTCAAGGATGTTCTTGATCTACCTATTAGAAATTTTGACTTGCCCACTAGTCTGTGGGTGGTAGGGAGTAGCAATCCTATGGGTCACAGAATATTTCTTGATAAGCTCTCAAAATTTCTGTTGCAGAAATGGCTACCCCCATCACTGATAATAGCTCTAGGGGTTCCAAATTTGGAGAAAATTTGCTGCCTTACAAATTTGAGGACCACCTGGTTGTCATTGGTTCTTGTGGAAATGGCTTCTACCCATTTGGAAACATAGTCCACTACCACTAAGATGAACTGATAACCATTAGAAGGAGGAAAGGGGCCCATGAAGTCTATACCCCATACATCAAACAATTCTACCACAAGGATGGGCTATAAAGGCATTGAATTTCTTTTGGACAGCCCTCCTAATCTTTGACATCTCTCACATGCCTTGCAGTGTGTGTATGCATCTTTGAATAAGGAAGGCCAGTAAAAACCACACTGCAGGACCTTGTCAGCTATTTTTCTCCCACTAAAGTGGCCTCCATAGGCATTTTCATGGCACATGGCTAGAATATTGGGGATATCACTTTCGGGAACACATCTTCAGATGATTTGGTCTGCACAGTACTTGTATAGGCAAGGTTCCTCCCAGAAAAAATACTTGACCTTGGAGAAAAACAGGTCTTTGTCCATTTTGGTCCAGTGGGGAGGAATCTTTCCTATAACTAGATAATTGACAATGTGTGCAAACCAAGGGACTAAGGATTGGATGGCAAATAATTGCTCATCTGAGAAGGCATCATTTGTAGGGCCATCCAGGCATTTCTCTAAGATAATTCTGGACAAGTGGTCAGCCACCACATTCTCCACACCCTTTTTATCTTTTATTTCGATGTCAAACTCCTGTAGGAGGAGTATCCATCTGATCAGCCTAGGCTTAGCATCTGTCTTGGACAGTAGGTACTTCAATGCTGAATGGTCAGTGAAGATTACAGTTTTAGATCTTAGTAGGTAGGCTCTAAATTTGTCAACAGCATAAACCACTGCTAGAAGCTCTTTCTCAGTTGTGGTATAGTTCAGCTGAGCTTCAGCAAGGGATTTGTTGATATAAGCAATGACCACAGGCAACTTATCTTTTCTTTGGCCCAAAACAGCACCTATTGCCAAGTCTGATGCATCACACATCAGCTCAAAAGGTAGGGTATAGTCTGGTGTTTGGAGTACAGGGGCAGAGGTGAGGCATATTTTCAATGTTTCAAAAGCCTTAAGACAGTCAACAGAAAAGTCAAAGGGCACATCCTGGCAGAGCAGGTGGCACAATGGCTTAGCAATTTTGCTGAAGTTCTTAATGAACCTCCTGTAAAATCCTGCATGCCCCAGGAAAGATCTTATTTGCTTGACTATTTTTGGAGGGGCAAATTGGCAATGAGGTCCACTTTGGCCTTGTCTACCTCAAGCCCTTATTTGGAGACTACATGGCCCAACACAATGCCTTGTGTTACCATGAAGTGGCTCTTTTCCCAGCTTAAGACCAAATTGGACTTCTCACATCTTTGCAAAACTAGGCTGAGGTGTTGTAGACACTGGCCAAAACTGTCCCCATAGACATAAAAATCATCCATAAAAATCTCGAAAAACTTGTCAATCATATCAGAGAATATAGCATACATACACCTCTGAAAGGTGGCTGGCGCGTTACAAAGTCCAAAAGGCATCCTTCTATAAGCAAAGGTTCCAAAAGGACAAGTAAAGGTGGTTTTCTCTTGGTCTTGAGGATGCACAGGGATTTGGTTGTACCCTGAGTACCCATCAAGAAAATAGTAAAAAGCTTTTCCAGCCAATTTGTCCAAATTTTGATCAATGAAGAGGAGAGGGAAATGGTCCTTTCTGGTTTTAGAGTTGAGCTTCCTATAATCAATGCACACTCTCCAGCCAGTGGTCTCCCTGGCTGGCCTCAACTCTCCAGTTTCAGTCTTAATTACTGTTATGCTAGATTTCTTGGGCACCACTTGGATAAGTGCCACCCAGTGAGAATCAGAGATGGGGTAAATCACCCCTGCATCTAGCAATTTAATGATCTCCTTGAGGACCACTTCCTGAATGTGAGGATTTAACTTCCTCTACATTTCCCTAGAGGGTAGTGCTCCCTCCTCAAGATGAATCCTGTGCATGCAGATTGATGCATCTATTCCTCCCAGATCGGCAATGGTCCAACCAATTGCCTTCTTGTGCTTCCTCAAAACTGTTAGTAATTCCTCTTCCTGCTCATTGGTAAGGGAGGAAGAGATAATCACAGGAAGCTTATCACCTTTCTCAAGGAAGGCGCATTTTAATGTTTCTAGAAGCTTCATGAGTTCCAGATCAGGGGCTTGTTGGGTGGATGGCAGAATAGGTGTAGTGGAGGTTGGGGAAAAAGGCAACAATGTAGGTTTCCAACTGGAGTGCTGCAGTTAGCCCACAGACGACTTCAATGTGGTCATGTTTTTTGATACCACATCTGGGCTTTCTTCCTCCACCATGTCCCAAATTTTAACTAAATTCCTGACAATGTTGCCCCACTCCAGCAGAGTGGGCAATTCCTCTTCTATAATTTCCTCTAGTACATCCACTGCAAAGCTCTCCTCATTATCCATCTGAGGGTACTTTGCACTGTTGTACACATTCAGCTCAACTTTAATATGTCCAAAAGTTACCTCCATTACTCCAGACCTGCATTGAATGCATGCATTGGCAGTGGCCGAGAAAGGCCTGCCCAATATAACAGGTATGGGATTTGGGCTATTGCTGCACCCCATGTCCAAAACTAAGAAGTCAGCAGGGTAGAAAAACTTATCCACTCCCACTAAGACATCCTCAACCATTCCCAGAGGTCTCCTCTCAGACCTATCAGCCATCATTAGCACCATGGGGTAGCTTTGGCTCCCCAAACCTGAATTCTTGAGATATACACTATATGGCAACAGGTTAACACTGGCTCCAAGGTCTAAATGGGCTTTTCCAATTGTATGGTCTCCAATTATGCAGGGAATAGTGGGTATCCCTGGATCTTACAACTTCTCAGGCATTGATATGTTAAATATAGAATTCACTGTATCAGTTGCACAGACCTTTTTGGACACATGGCCTCTAGCTTTTCTCTTTTGGGTGCAGAGGTCTTTCAGGAACTTTACATTGGCTGGGACCTGTTTAATTGCCTCAAGCAGGGGCAAATTGATTTTCACCTGCCCGAAGGTCTCCATCATTTCCTCCATCTGGGCATTCCCTTTGTCAAAAGGGATAGGGCTATCCAAAGCTTGAGGAAATGGCAGCTGAGGTTCTGCTGGTTCCTCAGCTGCTAGCCCATGACTAAACTTCTGTTTCTTTCTTTTTTCATGTTTTTCTTCCTGCGGAGGCTCAATGGCAGCCTCTTTATTTTTCTCCTGCTGCAGGGTGGCAGGCAATTCTTGGCTGTGTGGTCCAACAACATCTCTATCATGATCATTTGCATCATCTGTGGAAATGACCTCTGCTGATCTATTACCCACCTGGCTGTCTACCAGCCTGCCAGACCTTAGGGTAGTGACAGCATTGGTGTCCTCAAACTTTAAGGAAGCTTCCTCAATTAAAAACTAACCCTTGGGGTGAGCAATTGGCTGGCAGGGCAACCTCCCTTCATCTCTCCTAACCAAGGCATTTCAAATTTGGCTTATCTGTTCTTCCATTTTCTGGAGGCTCTGACCATGAGAGTCCACAGTCTGAGCCAAGGATCCCTGGTTTTGTAATGAAGTCAAGACCTGGTCCTCAAAGGAAGCATTTCTTGGCTTTGAGTGGGGTAAGACCAACTGATTTTGTTACTGATGGGGCTGCTAATGGTGCTGGAAGTTAGACCTAGGGGAATTCCCTTGATTGAACTGCTGCTGTGGTCTTTATGGTAAGGCCAACATCTGCTGGGGCTGCATGGAGTTGTCTTGCCTCCACCTCAGATTTGGGTGGTCTCTCCATTGGTAACCAACATTTTGGTGCTGGTATCCATATGGCTGTATGTTGTAGCCCCCAGATTATTGATGGCCATAAGATTGAGCAGCAGCATGTTCCAAAACTAATTCAGGAAATTGCCCTGTAGATGGACATTCCTCCACTGTGTGCTGTGGGGACTGGCATATCAGACATGCCTTCGCCACATGAGCAGCCCTTCTAGGTTGCATCACAGTCAGTAATTTGTCAAACTTCATAGAGAGGTTTGCCATCTGCATCTGCAGGTCATTGTTCCCAGACACCTCATAAACATTTCCTCTTGATCCAGCAGCAGGTCCCACCTTTGACTCAGTTTCCTGACTAGTTCTTGCCAGGGATGGCTTTTGAAAAGCATTCTCACTAATCACCTCAAACAATTCCCATGCCTCCTCAGCAGTCTTGTGCATGTAGGATCCACCACAAGAGGCATCGACCATATCTCTATTTTTCTCATCAATCCCATTATAGAAGCTTTGTACAAGCTGCCACTCTGGGATCTTGTGGTGGGGGCATTGTTTGAGCATTTCTTTAAACCTATCCCAGGACTGGTTAAAATCCTCAGTTGGGGATTGAGCAAAAGCAAGAATCTCTTTCCTCAACTGGCTAGTTTTGGTCTCAGGGAAGAACTTGGTCAGGAACTTGGTTTGCAGGTCTTTCCATGAAGCAATGCTATTGTTGGGAAGAGTGGTCAACCAGGTACTGGCCCTATCCTTCAGAGAGAAGGGAAAGAGTCTGAGCCTAGTAGCCTCAGGTCCCAAACCAGTGATATTAAAAGTGGTGCATAAGGCCAAGAACTGGTCAATGTGCTTGTACGGGTCCTCCTTACCGGGCCCATGGAAAGAGGGCAGCATCTGGATGATTGAAGTTTTTATTTCATAATTCCCCTGAACATCAAGGAATTGAATGCTAAAAGGGGAGTTATAGTCATTCAGAGCATTCAACTCCTTGAGAGTTCTGGGTTGTTCTTCACCCATAATTGCTGTCACAGATTCACTTGGGGGCTCTCCTGTGGTGTGCTTGTCTCTTCTAAGTCTCCTTCCCCTTTCTAACTCATGGTTAAGAGGCTCTAAAGTAGGGCTGAGAGATCTCCTCCCTAGCATACAAGCACACCAACATCAAGGAAAACTTCTTGCAGGCACATTGCAAAAGAATATCTGTACAATTAACAAATTTATCTAACTAGTTTACAGCTATTCAAAGAATACATCTAAAACTATCCTAGATACTGCTAGAAAATTTTCAAAAAAGATAGAAAGAGTTTTAAAAGTTATAGATTTTGCAAACAGAGGTAGCTAAGCTCCAATTACAGTCCAACTATCCTTCACTGCTGCTGTCTAGATCTGCAAGAAAGGTTCAAAATTATGTCAGCAGTATCAATTATTCACATTTGCAAAGAATACTAAGAATACAAAAACTAAGGGTCTACTAATAGATCATCTTTCCCTGGCAGCGGCGCCAAAAACTTGTTGGGGATTTCTAAGTTTGTGCTTGCTTTATTGGTTGGTGGTAAAAGTAATTTAAAAATTAAAGAAAGAGTAAAACAGGGGATGGAATCAGCACAACTAAGAAATCCTAGACCTGCAAGATACAGGGTCCATTGTGGCAAGTTTTGATAAGTAAGAGTTTGTCCCACAGGGAAAGGTGATCTACAGCTCAAAAGGAGCCGTCACTAGTAGTCCCTCGGATCGACTTCTGATCTGGCGATCTAAAGGAGGGGAGTTTAAGGTCACTTATTCTAGGTATTCTAAGGTAACCTATTGTCTACACTGCAGAAAGGGGTGAGAGGATGGATGGAGTGTGGGAAATAAATATAAAAAGGTGAAAAGTAAGTTATTGAGCTTAGATAAGAGGAGCTTTGTAACTTTGATTCAGATATGATGTTATAGAAATCCTATCCAATGGCTACGTTATCACCACTGAGGAGAAGGGATTCAACCCATCTCTCTGCCATGATTCAATCCCTTAAGGTTATGACCTGTCCACTCAAATAGTCACAGACTATCCCATAGGGGAACCACAATCCAGGGATGGGTCAAAACAAAACAAGTTAATCATTATAGGCACTATTTCATCTAGGCTGCCAACTCAAGAATCCATAGGGAACCTCAACCTCTAAAGCTCTATGTGTGGGGCTAAGGCTGTATAGGACCATGATAGCCCAGACACATAGAACTAACAAGAGATTGAGTACAACCTTCGATCTAGTTGTCCATTGCTTGAGTGAGGCTACAATGGTTCAGTCACAAGCCTACAATCTCTATAACTAGATCAAATTCAACATCTAATGGTGGATCTATACAAATATAGGGGAGTCTGCCTTCGTACAATCTCCCACCAGGCTTCTACAAGCTCAGGTGTAAAGAAGAAAGATCCATCTTGGATCGGTGGATTAGAATCTCCCTAAGGCTATAACCTGTCCACTCAAATGGTCACAGACTATCCCAGAGGCTATCCTCCTCACAAATCCCAAGACAAAACAAGAATATCGCTGCCACCACCATGGTCACCAGGCTACCAGCTCAAGCTCCCGTGGGAATTTCAGATCTAGTGGGTCCTGTGGTGGGGCTAAGGTTGTATAGGACCATGATAGCCCAAACACATAGGTCACTTGGATCTGAATGACCCTTAGAATCAGTCCTCCATTGCTTTGAAATACAGCCAAAGCAATGGCGGATCACAAGGCAACAGCCTTGCACAGAGCATCTCACATTCAAACACAAATCCTACAGAGTACAAATCCTATTACAAAACTTCCATTGATCTAGTTCAAAAGGCATACAAAGACATAGCCAGCAAGTGCTGGACTATGGAGAGAAGGAAAAAAAGAAAAAGAAAACTACTTACAGCTACAAAAAGAAAAGCAAAATGATCTCAGATTAAGTTTCCAAGAAATGAGATGTGTTCCCAGCTATTCTAGGATGTAGCTCTCCCTAATGGTCCAAGCCCGCCATGGGGATTTATAGTAGTGGTGTGGTGGTGCATTAGGGTTAGGAAACCCTAATTTTAACGATGCCACAAGGCCGAATAGTGATCCTTCAATGCCTTAGGACACGTGCATAGAGATTTGAGCGTGGGAGTGCATGCCCTAATCGCTGGAAATTCCCAGAAGGTCCTTTACTGAAGAGATGGAAGTTGAGGTTCAGAGCTTCGCTAGGTAGCCATTGTTTCCTAGACTTACCACGTGGTAGCTTTTGCTCTTCGCTAGGATGATTTGATATTGAAACTTCAACCGTCACGAGGTTGGCTTGGTTTGCTCTTTAGGCAGTCACTAGGTTGAGTAGACATCAAAGCCTCAGATGTCGCGGGGTTGGAGTTCAAGCAGTCACGAGGTAGCTACGCGATTGCTGGGTTGATTTTCGCAAGGACAGATTTGAATAGCGCGAGAACTTCCCGAGCACTTCTCTTCACTGGACTTCGCGAGGCTTTAATGAGTTCTGAACTGCGTGAGGTTCCATGTCTTAATTGATCTTCGTGAGGATGGCTTTACCTTCGCAAGGATGCTTTCTTCTTGAATGGCGCGAGAACTGTGCGAGCAGTTCCCTTCTGATAATTACATCCTGGGGCGATTGCGCGATAGCTACGCGAGGAGTCTTTTAAAGCTCTCTCTTCTCAGCCATTCTGAGCGAACTGCGCGAGGTTGAGAGAGGTTTGCTTTGAACTACGCGAGACTGCGCGATGTGTTCTACTCTTGAGCTTCGTGAGAGCTGCACGAGTTTGTGCTTCTTAAGCTCTTCAGTCAATCATCTGCGCGAGAAGTTGTTGTAGAGTCTTGGGATGCTCAGTTGGACTACGCGAGGCATATTTCTCCTGAATCCTCTAAAGCTTGGGTCAGCTGCGCGAGGCTCATTTCAGATCTGGATTCAGAGTTCATCCTTTTGAGGGACTTCTGGTGCTAAAACCGGCTCCTTAGCAGGATTCAGGCCTTATTTTACTGCTGGTTATTACCTACATAAAACACTTTACAAGAACTTATTAAGTGGCTATGGGTCTAATCAAAGGTTAAGTTAAGGGGTGAAAAGTGGCACTTTTTAGGTCTTAATAGTGGTAGTCAAAGGAGGACCCAAGCCACACTCAGGGCTATACCTAGCTAGTATCAATAGTATTTTTGCATCGTCTGCCTAGTTGAATAGCATCTCAAAATCGTCAATTAATACCAGCAGTGCTGGGTTCCCATCATCACCAGTTTTCAACCTCATATTTTAATAAAATAATCTTACTAATATTGGGAAAACCAGCTGCATTGAGAGCCTCAACAATGGCAACAGAGATGCCTTGGTCAAATATTTAATGGAGGCAGAGGTCTCTGGTAGTTCCTCAAAGTAAACTTTGTCAAAAATGGTCTCAGCCTCCAGCTGGATTGCTTGCACAAAGTCAAAAGGGACCCTAAGGTAGTCAGTGGTCGCTTCCTCCTCAACCTCAAGGACCACAGCCTTGCCCTTTTTCTATTTCTTCTTTAATTTTTTAGGGCTCTTAAAAGGTGGGTGCTCTCTGGCCCTCTTCTTTGGGGCTAGTTTCTTCTCTTTTAGGATTGTTGGCTCAACAACAGGTGAGGACACCTCAGAGGTCTCCAATGTGGAGGCCTTTGCAATCCTTGGAGATTTTCTAGTGGCCACAGGGCTACCACTGGCAGACAGGTTTAACATTGCAGCTAATGTATCTATGAATTTTGAACCCGTAGCCGTATGTGCTGAGATCGTCAAAATTAGGGCTTACCAATCTTAGAAAATGCAGATCACACTGAGTAAGCATAGAATCTCTAAACTTATGCCCTTCTTCTCTCTAATAAATAAATCAATCACAGCACAAAGAGAGAAATGGAGATCATACTATTTGAGATCTAGGGTTCCACCTAAAAATGTACACAGTGGCTCAAATCCCCCCAAACCTTGCTCGAAGTGATCAGGAGTAGCTGGGGAACAAAATGATGAGAGGAAAATACCTAAGGTGGTGTGGATTAAAAAGTAGAGAAGAAAGAAGAGAAAGGGGAAGCCAGTTTTGGTGCTGGGAAACTAGGGCAGACAGATGAAATGAAGAAAATGAGGGGCTTCACTAAGTTTATAGAGCAAATCTCACAGTTCGCAGAGTTGGCAATAGGTTCGCACAGAGTATAATTTTTATGCAGTTGGCTTTCAATTTCGCGAGACGTTCTATCACGCAAAAGAAAAACTGTCTCACATTAAACATCATGGAGCTGAATCAATTGCTTTGGTATGCGAGAGCTATCACCTTTCAGAATTATTACTTCATGCAACAGTCACACAAAATACCACATATGGCACACTTTTACGCTCAGATTGGGCTCGCGGAGCAGAAAGTAACTCCGCGAGGTACTTTTACAGCTATTGCTCAGGTGTTTTAGCATGCGAGCACACTAAGAGATGGCTCGCGCAGAAAATTTAAGTCCTCTAGATATGCGCAACAACATTTCTTCATAACCTTTACTCTGTTAGCTCAGTGCAGCACATTGGTTAGTGCATCCATATTGTTGTGCACCCAACCACTGTGCATGAGCACCAACCCTCAGACAGGTACTTCAATATGGATGCATGAGCATCCATATTGTTGTGCACCCAACCATTGTGCATGAGCACCAACCCTCAGACAATTCAACCATTGTTTGAGGGTTGGTGCATGAGCACCAACCCTCAGACAGGTATTTCAATCATCAGATCATCAATATTGCTGAATCCTAAAAATAATTTTTCAGCTCAACTTCATGCAAAATATGATAACGGTACCTCAACCATTCATCAACAAACACATATAGTAAATTCAGATGACAAATATGCACATGTATTCAATCACAAAATGTAAACACAGATAAGGCAACATAAGCACTCAAACATCACACTAAAAACACAACTAACAAATTTCTAAAGAACACAAATCAAAACAAAATTTTCATACATATGGTACACTTATTGCCAATATTTGGATCACCGGGCACTAGCTTCCTCCTCAGTAGAGGATGCATCACCAATCATAAATTGACCTTTTGGATTTGTCAAGGGCTGATTAGGCAATTTTTCTTCCTCCCTCCTAATCAGAGCATTACAAATCTGGCCCAGCTGGTCCTTAATCTTCTTGATGCTTTGTCCATGAGAATTGACAATCTGTACCAAGTTCCCCAAGTTTTACATTGAATCCAGCATCTGCTCTTCAAATGAAGAGGATCTGGGCTATTGTGGGGGCAAGGCCAACTTGTTGGACTGTGGGACAGGTAATAGAAAAATTTTCCTTGGTGGGTAACCTTGATTAAACTAGTGTTAGGGTATGTAAGGAGCTACCATTTACTGCTGCTGGGGTTGAGGATATGAATCTTATCTTTACCTCAGATTTGGGTGGTTCCTCCAAGAATACCTAGTAGATGACTGCCCAAAAGTTTGAGCAGCATTGGCATGCTCCATAACAAAATCTGGAAATTGGTTGGCAGATAGACAATCATGAATAGAATGCGTGGGAGATTGGCATATCAGACATGCTTCCTCCACCTGTGCAACCATCCGGGGCTGCATCACATTCAGTAGTTTGTCAAATTTCAAGCTCAAGTTGTCCACCTTCCTCTCCAGATTACCTTGCACCTTCACTTCATATATTCCACCTCTAGGGGTGGCCTCTTTCACCATCTTAGCTGGGGTCTGGCTGTCATTGCGTGACCAAGACTCCTGTTGCATGGAATTTTCCCCTAATATGTCAGACAGCTCTCAAGCTTCCTCAGCTGTATTGTGGACGTAGCTACCACCATAGGAAGCATCCACCATATCCCTGCTCTTGGAATTAATTTCTTGATAAAATACTTGAACAAGCTGCCACATTGGAATTTGGTGGTGGGGGCATTGTTTTAACATCTCATGGAATCTTTCTCAAGCTTCATAAAAATCCTCAATTGAGGACTGAGTGAATGACAAAATATTTGTCCTCATCTAGCCGGTTTTGTTCATGAGAAAGAATTTAGCCAGGATTTTACTTTGAAGGTCACTCAATGACTGTATGTTGTTGGCTAAGAGCTTTGATAACCATGTGCTGGCTTTGTCCTTTAGTGAGAAACGAAAAAGCCTCAGTTAAGTGACCTCAGGTCCCAAGCCAGCAATATTGAAGGTAGTGCAAAGTACTAAAAATTAGTCTATATGCTTGTAGGGATCTTCTTTACTAAGCCCATGAAATGAAGGCAGCATATTAATAGTGGAGGATTTAATCTCATAATTTCCTTCAACAGAGGGGAATTGAATGCAGAAGGGAGAGGTGTACTCCCCAGGTGTATTATACTCCTTTAATGTCCTCTACCTCTCAGCCATGATAGCTGGTTCAGTTTCAACAATAGGGCCCTATGTGGTGTGTCTAGGTCGAAGGATCCTTTCAACCTCTAGATTTGTAGGTTCTAGCTCAGGGTTTAAGGACCTTCTACCATGCATATACTCACACCCACAGTATGTATAAAAAATGCTCACAAGCACACAAAGAATATTTCAAACAAAAATTAACAACTACACAGATTTACACTAAACAAATAACAAGGAATTAAACATAAATGGACTGAGATTTCAGGGAAAGAAAGTGCAAACAGAGCTAGCTTCACTCCAATTACAGCTCTAGCATTTCCCTTCTGCTATCCATTTCTATAACATTCCACAAAGAATCAGTAGTACTTTTATTCTAATTTAAGAACAGCTATAAAGAATTTAAAAATCTAAATTATAGTACAACTCAAGTCTACTAAAAAGATCAATATCCCCGACAGTGGTGCCAAAAACTTGTTAGTCTATTTTAGATGCTTGCGGCTAACTTTATTTGAAAACAGTGATAGGAATGTGTTAGTAAAAATAAATCAAAAGTGGATTGAAAGAAAACACAAAGCAGCAAGTCTAAACAAATACACAGACCTACAAGATACAAGGCCTATTGTAGCATGTTTTGATAAGTAAGAGTTTGTCCTATAGATCTGAAACCTCGAGGGTCGTATAGTAGTCTCCTGATCTAACTACTGATTTGGCAGCTCTAAAGAGGGGTGTTTAAGTGTCACTAAGCTATATTAAAAACATAAATGCAGAAATAAAACTACAACTAAAGAAAGGGATAAAGAATGATGATGAGGTGTGTTAAAATAAAAGTAAAATGATGGGAAGTAAGTAGGTTAAGCTAGAGTTAAGGCAATAATATAACTCAAATTTAGTCTGTCTCTAAAGTGGTCTTTGCTTAGACGCTATCAATAGCCTCAACAAGGTAGAAGTATCCAACTTAACCCATGCCATTTGGGGTGCTCTTAAGACTATAGGCTATCCACTCAAATGGCCACAACCTATCTTATAGAATTTGTCAAATCCCATTGATCAAGCCAGAAGCTGCTAATCTAATCCAGAGGAGTGGACTGATCATTTCCCCAACCACTGGACCAGATCAGGCCATTAATATTATTGCAGTACTATGTAAAGCCAGTGCTACAAGATCCCCACATCTGTACACAGATCTGACTAACATCCAAAGGTATTCCAACCCATAAAATCCTAAGTGCTTTGCCAAGGCCAACGGCTCACTGTACCCACAAAAAGGACCATATAACAGGTTGACTAAGGCTCTAGATTCAGCTGGTCATTGCTATAAAAGGCCTGCAATGACTCAGTCTTAAGCTACAACTACTACAGAGAAATTAGATCTAACATCTGGTATCAATTAGCTAAAACATAGGGGAGTCAGTTCCTGTACAAAACTCCTCACAAGGCTCTAGAAGCTCATGTGCAGGAGAGAAGAATCCTTCTCAAACATGTGGCTGGACACCACCTTAGGGCTATACTCTATCCACTTAAATGGTCACAGGGTATCCCATTGGTCTGTCCATACCATAGAGGTCTGAGAAAGAATATGTAAACTGCTACAACCACCATGGTCCACGGGCCTCCGAGCTCCTCACATCTCACTACAGATCCAGCATTGCTTTCCATGGGGTTATCAAACCAAGGGAAATCAGATGATAAACAATAGATCAACTAAAAACTGAATGGGCTCGTCCCAAACATATAGATCCTATAGACATCTAAGGGAACCATAAGATCTTTAGATTCAATTAGTCATTAAAACAACAATCCATTAATAAAAGCAAACCTTACAATGAACTGCCTCCAGGCTGCAGCCTGTACACAACTGCTCATTAAAAATGCTAATGTATATAAAACCTATTACAAAACTGAAATAAAACTAAGCCCAACTACTTATAAGAGGATTAGCCAGCAAATGTTGGGCTAAGAGAGAAGAAAAATAAGAAAAAGAGATAATCAAACCCTAACCCTAGCTTGCTGGAGCTCTCAGTCGACAGAGGATGAAGGAAGGATTGATGATTAAAACTAAACTCTAAGTGTAGCTTATATATTATGTCCATACGGTCTTGGCTCTGAAGAGATTAACCCTAATTTATCTAGCAGACATGGCACTATTACGACCTTTGAATGCCTTGAGATGTGTGCCTTGAGATCCGTGCCTTGAGAAGTGTGCCCTAGCCTTGGGAAATTCCCAAAAGGTCCCTGTCTTAAAACTGAGAAGTGGGGAGGTCATGCTTCGCGGGGCTAGCATACGCATTAATTCATTCGTGCAGTTCAAGAGCCTTCGCAGAGTAGCCTTTGGCTGGTGAGAAGTGCTCACTCACACAGTAAATCTTCAGTTAATCGCGCAGTTCCTTTACGTTGTAATGCTGTAATGGAGATGATCTAGAGCGCCTAAATTTCTCACTCAGTAGTGCTTCAGAAGCTCGCTCTCGCTGAGTTCTCGCATAGGTATGTTTCTGCGCTCGCGTAGTAACTGTTAAGGCTTTAGAGTGCGCAAGATCTACATGAGGAGAATTTTGGGCGTCTCTCTCTTCTTTGGCTATGCAGGAACTCCGTGAGGTAACATTTTGTTCAGTATACATATGGATTCGCTATGTTCTGGACGCGACTGCTTTAAGGTTTGATCTCCGTGAGAACTTTGCGATCATAAATTCTGAGGATCTTAAACCGTGAGATCTTCACGATGTCTTTACAGCTCTTCTCTTGACTGCATGCCCCTTCTGTGCAAGGGCATCTTCCACTACATCCTTAGCTTCATGAGGAAGCTCCTCAAATCTGTGAGAACTGTCTTTTGATACTTTGATGCATTGCACTTACTGCTGTTGCAGGTTTCTCCATTCTCAGCTAACTGCATCCATCTGTAAGACTTTGGTCAATGATGACCAGCAAGTGAGTCACCGTGGTGAGCACTACCATGGTGTTCCATTAAGCTTTGGCTCAGCTGTCATCTTTGCATGTATTCTCTCTTCTTTAGACCAAAAAGTAGGGATTTTGCATTAAGCTGTATAGATTATTGTCAACTATAAAACACACTTAACAAATGATTATTAATCTGCTTCAAGGTCCATCAAAGGCTAAGTTAAGAGGTGAAAAGTGGTACTTTTCAGTGAATAATAATGAATTGCCACTCTACCTTGACATTAGGCCAATCAAGCTAAAATTGACTCAACTCTGACCCGAGTGGATGTTGAAAGTAAAAGACAAGGTCATCAAGCAATATGATGAAAGATTTCTTGTAATCTCCAAATACCCATAGTGGTTAGCCAATATTGTTCCAGTACCAAAGAAGGATGGAAAGGTCCGCATGTGCATTGACTTTCGAAACCTTAACAAGGTGAGCCCGAAGGATGACTTCTCATTATCGCACATCGACATCTTGGTCGACAACACTGCTAAGCACGGGATGCTCTCCTTCATGGACGGATTCTCTGGATACAATCAGATCAGGATGGCGAGGGCAGATCAAGAGAAGACATCATTTATTACCCCCTAGGGAACTGTTGCTACTGAGACATGCCATTTGGGTTGAAAAATGTTGGCGTAATGTACCAAAGAGCGATGACAGCACTCTTCCACGACATGATGCACTGAGAAATTGAGGTGTACGTCGACGACATGATCGCCAAGTCACCGGAGCGAAGTGACCATCTAATAAACCTCCAAAAACTGTTTGAGAGGTTGAGAAAATATAGGTTACATCTGAATCCTCAGACATGCACATTCGGCGCGATGTCAGGAAAGTTGCTAGGATTCATCGTCAGCAGGAGAGGTATCGAGGTTGACCCAGTCAAGGTAAAGGCCATCACGAAATTTCCACCACCATCTACCGAAAAAGAGGTTAAAGGTTTCTTAGGCAGAATATAGTACATCAATCGGTTCATTGCACAACTCACTCCTATCTACGCACCGATCTTCAAGCTACTAAGGAAAGATTCTCTCATTGAATGGAACAACGACTGTTAAGCAGTATTCGATAAAATCAAGAGCTACCTTCTCAACCCTCCAGTATTAGTACCACTCAAGCTAGGAAGACCACTCTTAATGTATCTCTCCACGATAAAAGTTTCGATGGGATGTGTCCTAGGGCAGCATGACGAGACAGGAAGAAGAGAGCAGGCCATCTACTACCTGAGTAAGAAGTTCATCGACTACGAGACACGCTATTCTCATCTGAAGAAAGGATGCTTGGCTCTCGTGTGGGCCACACAGAGGCTCCACCACTACTTATCCCAAGCCATTCTACTCCTAGCACGCATGGATCCATTAAAGTACCGGTTCGAAAAGCTAGTCCTCACTGGGTAGACTGCGAGCTAGCAACTCCTACTGTTTGAATTTGACATCACCTACATCACTTAGATGTCAATCAAGGGACAAGCGCTCATTAATCATCTTGCCAATAATTCGTTACCCGATTATGAACCTCTAAGGATTGAATTCCCAGACGAGGACATCTTGTTTATGACAGAGGATGATACAGTAGAGATAGAGGAGTCTTGGGTGATGCACTTCGATGGAGTGGAAAATGCTGAAGGTCAAGGAGTTGGCGCTATCCTAATCTCGCCAAAGGGGTCCCATGTACTAGTTTCCATTAAACTCAACATCCCCTGCATTAACAACATGGCTAAATATGAGACATGTGTAGCTGCCTTACAAGCAGCTCTAGACTTGAACGTAACTCACCTCAAGGTGTTTAGGGACTCACAGTTGATCATATGTCGGACAAATGGAGATTGGAAGACGAAGGATGAGAAGTTGATCCAATACCATGAACACCTCGAAGATTTGATAGCATGCTTAGATGATGTTACTTTCTCCTATGTCCCGTGAGCAAGAAATCAGTTCGCCGATGCCCTAGAAACTTTGGCATCAATGGTGGAAATTCCCTATGGTGTTGTGATGAGGTCGATCATAATTGAATAGAGAAACGAGCTAGCCTTTTGCCTTCAGATTGAGGAAAACCCAAAGGTTGGATGATGAGCCACCATGGTTCTTAGATATCAAGAATTTCCTTAAAACTCAGGGATTCCCTAAGGGAACATCTAAAGAGGACTGACGGACCATTCAACGTTTAGCGGCAAACTACGTCATCTGTGGCGAGTGTCTCTATAAGCGGTCACATAACAATATCCTACTCTGATGCCTAATTGAAAGTGAGACAACAAACATCATGAAAGAGATTCACGAGGGAGTATGCAGGGCCCACATCAATGGGCACATGCTTGCCAAAAAGATCCTACAACAAGAGTATTTCTGGACCACCATGGAAACTGACTATTGGAAGCATGTTCAGAAGTGCTACAAATGGCAAGAATACTCCAGTCTAATCCACGCTCTAGCTATAGATCTACATAGCATAACCACTCCATGGCCATTTGCCACTTGGAGCCTTGATGTCGTGAAAGTCAATCCGGAAGCATTAAATGGCCATCAATTCATCCTAGTTGCCATTGAATACTTCACCAAATGGGTAGAGGCAGCATCCTACACAAACATCATGGCCCAACATGTTGAGAAATTCATCAAAAGTAATACTGTGTGCCAATTTGGCGTACCCAAGGATATCATCACGGACAATGGCATGAACTTTGCAAACAAGCGCATCAAGTCCTTCAGTGAGCAGTACAAGATCAAACATCATCGATCGTCACCATATCAACCACAAGCCAATGGGGCCGTGGAAGATGCTAACAAAATAGTCGTCCACATCCTTGAGAAGATGGTTGTCACCTATCGAGATTGGAGAAAAATGTTACCATTTGCTTTATGGGCCTACAGAACATTGATCTGCACTACTGCAGGGGCAACACCATTCTCTCTATATATGGAACCGAGGTTGTCCTGCCGGTAGAGGTTGAAGTACCCTCACTCCGTATACTCCTTGAGTAAGGCCTACCTGAAGCAGATCTGAAGGTAGGAGATACCGTACTCAAGAAAATCTTCCCGTCCCTCCACACCGATCCGAGAGGGAAATTCAAGCCTAACTGGGAAGGACCTTACGCCATCCTAGAGGTGCTCACAGAATACGCTATCCGCCTCACCACAATGGATGTAGATCACTTTCCTAAGCCCATCAACACTGGATACGTACGACGATTCTACTCCTAGTCTCTGCGGCAAGGTAAGTGTTGACAAAAATGGATACGTGACTGCTTAAGGATACTTTAAAAAGAGGCCATCATTTCAAAGCCTAGTAGCCAAAAAGCATCCATGAATACACATACCCCTTGCTACACCAGTTGAGCTATTAGTCCTTCTTTCATCAACCCTTTCCAAACAAAAAAAAATGTGTGTATACGCCAAACAAAAAATAAAATAAAAAGAGTTACCATTAAAATCTCAAAAAATCATAAAAGTAAAATCCAAAAAGAGGATAAGCGAAAAGAACAAAAAAAAAAGAAAAGGAAAAGTGGGGCATGTACAGTCAAAACCTCCAAGGAAGAAGTGTATTATGGCAGCTAGAACCCAATCAAGGAAACCTTTTCAAAACCTTAGAATACCTTCAAAATTCCTAACCTATCCCATAGCCAAGATACATTCCAAGAAAAAGCCCTCCTTAAGGTCTACAAGCAGTCATAGTATCCATTGAGTTAGCGTAAGCCAAGCTGAGAGACAACAAAAGAATTCCATCCAGTCGGCTATGACGGAATGAACGTCCATGTAGTGGCCTTTGATAAGATAAAAGAAAATAAATAAAAATATACAAGCTCAAAGCAAAGTGGTAGTGGTGAAAACCCGAAAGGGTGCCATGGGTAAAAATAATGAGCTTGTGCGGACCAGGTGAAAACCTGAAAAGGCACCTGGGGTAAAAATACAAAACCATGGATGTAGTGAAAACCTAAAAGGGCGCTACAAGTAAAAAAGAGGGCAACAACGGGCACGACAGAAACCCACCTTGGGCTTTGTGAGTAAGAAAGTTGAAAAGGAGAACTGAAAAAAATAAATAAATAACATCCCCTCAGTTCCCCTCCCGCATTACCCGATTCTCGACGGGGCCGCTCATGTTTGCTAAAATTTGAATCTCGACCAAGAATGTTTTCGTAACTACATCATCAAACATATGACCCAAGGTAAGGAGAAAAAGGTCGATTCGATCCAGAGGAATAAATGTTTCGGCCTTGGTAAAAATTGTTGAACTTCACTCAAGTCCAACCATGAAAGGGGGTTCGACCATGCTCCAAAGGGGACCCGTCATCTCCCCGATAATTAAGGCATAAAAAAAAAGACGGCGGAGTGATCATTTTTGTCAAAGATAACAGATTTTCCTTCCCCATTTTCACACCCACACTGTGTGCACTACCATAGGGAAAGGAGACTCTTTTTGTAAAAGATATAGACTTTCTTTTTTGTGCCCATACTATGCACTTTCCATCTCAAAAGAAATCCATCAATCAAAGAAAGGAGAAATAACATTGTTTTGTCAGATAATAGATTTCCCTTTCTCGTGTACAAACTTGTATCCAGCTGACACCACATCCCAAAAAAATAATATGTTAGATGTCTAGCTTCTTTCTTTCTTTCCTTCTTTCTCTTGACAAAAGGTGTAAAAACAATAAAAATATAAAAAAAATATGTATACCAAAAAGATGTATCTAATTAGGGGTTTCTTACGCCCCTTCCTATCGTTTTGATCTATGAAAAAAGGTATGTGCAAGATGGAATCAACGACCCAATTCACACTTCAAGGCACGGATCTTTACACGTAAAGCATCATCCCGTACATTCCACTCTGTCATCCAGTGGTCATGAAGACTCCTATACTGCTTTCAGGAAGCATCAGTAGCACCAAGTGCGTCACTCAATGACCCTTCTAAATGAAGGACCTCACACTCAGCTACATTGGCTTTGGCTTTTGCCACCTCTGCTCTAACCATATGTTTCTCTAAATTCTCAAGCTTGATCTGCTTCTTGTCTATCAGTAGCTCAATATAGGATTGAAGCATCGACTCCTTCTTCGGCTAAGGCCCTGCTATATCATTACTCTCTGCCTGATCTGAGTGACCAACAACAAACTTCTCAGATAGTAGCCAAGCCTCATACTCTGGGGAGGACAAAACTGAACTTCCCTACTCTAAATTGCACATGAGCATTGACTGACACGTCTCCCAGAGAGAAGCTATCCTATCCATGTCCTTAGAGGACCCCCGAGTAAGTATCAAATCACATAGAGGTGGTTTTCCCACACAGGGCACCTGCTAAGAACAACCAAACTAGCGTAGCACCCAAAATGGGAAGTAATAAGTGTTGCTGGTCAAACCAAGGAGAGTGATTCTCTCGTAATCTCTAGAGCGAACCACTGGGAAGGTCTGATCTAACCAAGGAAGCCTCCACACCAACTCGACTTTAGCCAGCCAAAGCTTCAAACCCTGCATGTCTCCCAGTGGAAGCATATGGCATCAGCCCAGAAAGCAGTGGGTCACCTCACCACAGATAATATAAAAATGAGGCACGGGTCCCAAAACGACAAGGTGCTCCCCTAGCCAAACCTTAAATAGAAGTGGACATCCCCTAAGACACACCACCTTGCCCAAGGTAAAAGCATCGAGGCAACAATAAAGCTCCGCCAGGATCAGATGCATCATAGAGCGACCTCCCCCTAATTCTATCATGACATCGTAGAGTGCAAGTGGGAAACTTTCTCCCCCAGTGAAGAAAAGAACCTCATAGATGAAACCAAGAGCAAAATCCTTCACGTTATAAAATTTCTAACTAGCAATTTTTGCTGGCTCTCATCACCAAAAAGTTCTCCCAGGAATTTCATCGAACACCTAGTGGGCCCTCCAATGAGACTCTTTACATAATCAGATTTCTTCAAACCCAAATTCCTATGGACGGCTTTGGCATAACCCGACTTCGGCATCATTCTCACAAGACCTCTGCGCAACTTCAAACCTGACAAGCTAGAGAGTTCTTCAAGTGTGGGAGACAACTCACAATTCTTAAAATGAAAGACATGGGTATCCACATTCCAAAAGGAGGCCACCGCATGAAGAAGGTCCCATAGTGGAGGAATGTCAAGAAAAGACGAGAGGCGGGCCAACCCAAGCTCATTCAAACCCACAGCTTGCTCTCATTCAAACTCTCTAACCACTTCTTTAGGAAACTGGACCCCACGCCCAATGAGAGAAGTATAGCGGTCCCGGGCCCCCCATGAGAGGTGGTGGAAAGTGGGTCCATTGACATAGAAAGATGTTCCCAAGGATACAAATTCAATGTAGGATGATGGACCCACCCTTGAGAAAGCAAGGAGAAAAGCAGTAACAAAAAGTACCAAGCCTAAGTTAAGAGAGAAGGAAAAGAGTGCATTATCGAGCTTAAAAGGCCCCACTTTCCTCAGAAAGCACTTGGAGTGTGTATTACACGCGCTGGAGCATTTTTTCCCAAGTTTGGCCTGGCACATGTATTACACATGCCAAGCTTTTTTTTTCCCGGGATATGCTTGGCCTGTGTAATACACACGCCAGACCACTAATGCCCGGACAAGAAAGATAAGGTTTGGGGGGGAGCTTATTCTTGCTAGCCCCCTAATCAGCCCACCGACATTTCCTGCCGTTTGCTTACAAAAAAAAAAAAAGAGAGAGAGAGAAGGAGCGTGCTAGACCACATATATGGATGAAAATTTTGGTCACATTTAACTTATATACATTTCTCCATGCAGGAAATGCCCACACAAATAAGAAAATGGTGACCAAGAGCTAACTGAAGGTATGGCCCCAAGGCTTTTCCTTACTATCAATTGAATCTGCCCTGCAAAAGAGAGCCGATATACTGTTAAGTAGTAAAAAATACCATTTTTCACCCCTAAACATGAGCCTTGAAAGACCCTTGAGAGGACTAAATAAGTGCTTTAGTGTTCATATTGCAGCTAACCAAAAAGACAGGTCCAAATCTGAAAACCATCCTAAAATGATCAAAAAGCTGACAACGCATGTCAAGCTCAAAGAGGGAGTGAAGAAATAGCCTCAGCAATGGCTAAAAAGGTCCTAAAAGAGCAAGAAAAGACCTGAAGAAGAAGAATGGGAGCCTAGAGTTCTTTTCGCAAAGAACTTCTACTATTCGCAAAGAACTTCTACTATTCGCAAAGAACCTGGGACTAAGCGAAGACACTACAGAGTTCTTTTCGCAAAGAACTTGCACTTTTCGCAAAGAACTTTGAACTTTGCGAAAAGAAGAAAACACTTTGCGAAAAGATCTCCTGAAGCCAAAATGCTTTGCGAAAAGATCTCCTGAAGCCAAAATGCTTTGCGAAGAGAGCTTCTGGAGCCAAACTACTTTGCGAAAAGACCCTTAAACTCTGCGAAATGGCATCGAGGATTCTGACCACTTTGAAGGGCATTTCAAGAAACTCCAGACGCGCCCAATGTAATTAAAAGCCCGAGACATTAGGAAGATTCCAAGCACAAACCAAAGGCATATTACGTGAAAACCCAAAGATGAAATCACTTGGCGGGAACTTCTAGAAGCTCAAACAGACTTTTGAATTCCCATAATGAATTGATGCTTCTAACGCTGATTGGTGAACCAGATCCGAGCATTTTCATTGGCGTAATGCAGATCGGATCCCGGTGCTCGACTCCTATTGGTTGATACAGATCTATCCAATTGATTGGTTGATACACATCCGAGTGGACTTAGGAAAACTATAAATAGAAACCATTTGCCCAATTTGGGTATCCAGATTTTAGAGTTTTCATCTCTGTTTCCCTCATTCGGTCAGATAGCTTATCCGAACACCTGTAATCCCTTCTTGTAGTTTACCTTTGAGAGCCATTGTGAGTGATTTGTACTTCCAAGTTCGGATTCAAGATCAGAATCGAGGGCTCTCGAGAAGCTCAGATCAAGTCCGAGGGCTCTCTAAGCCGTGCTCGTAATTGTAACGTTGGATTTTAAAAGGTTGTAATTTGTGTCTTCTCCATTGGGGTCATGTCGAGGGTTACGAATGATCACCTTAGTGCATTAGACTTCTTTAGATTCACTTATCCGCATCCAACTTCCCTTAATTCATCATCCTGCGAATTAGCGTTGGTAACCTAATTCAAGCGACATTCTGATGATGTTCATGTTCGAACTAAAGAATAGGCCACAATGGTATGATCTGTGACCATTTAAGTGGACAGATCACAGACCATAAGTCTAAACCTATTCCTTAATTCGGATTTATTTCTCTTACATCTGTGGTAGCCGATGAAGATTGAATCTGCTCTGTTGAACTAGACTCTCATTAAAATTCGTGAGGCTAAAGTACATGAAGCTATTATTTCGCATTTGTCTTATTTTAAACACCTCCCCAACTCGGATCTGGATCATGTAGTTAGTTCTTTTCTTTATTTGCTTATAGTTAAATGTGACACAATCCAACACTCTCTTTTATCTATTCTTTATTTAGATAATTATAGAGCGATCCGTAGCACAGACGGAGGTTTATCTCTCGGTTTAGACAAACTTCTCTGTGGACGATCTTGAAATACTTACTTTTAAAACTTGCTACAATTGGCCCTGATCTTGCAGGCCAGTGTTAGCCCCAATGTGCTGATATCCCTTTCATAAGTTAACATCCATATAACCTAGCATTCTTTAATTCTTTAATTTTTGATTCATAATGCACATAATTATGGCACACTTGGAGCGACAACATATACCACAACAGAGATGGAGCATAAAACAATGAGGGAAAGTAATAAACATTCATCCAAAGGAGTAAAACCAAAAAAATTATAATATAGCATCACATGGTCCCTTACATATTTCCAAAATAAAAAAAAATGTATATGTCCCAAAAGTCTCAAAATTCAAAAATCCAAAAGCAGAGCCTAATCCTTATTGGCACCCTTAGACTTCTTACGCCTGTGCGAAGAGCTCTGATATGCCCTGACATTTCCCACTCGGGCCCACGCCTGAGAAAGTCAGCTAAGCGGGGAGCGAGACTCCTTTTCATGAGCACGCTGCAGGATGGGCCCAACGTCAACAATCACGATCCATCAAAAGATAAAAATAGCAAGGCAATGATCGGAACCAGTCAGTATGATACTCACTACTTCCGCATCCTGAAGACCAACAATATTGTGCTAATACTCTACTTGATTCACAGCTGACTCATAGTCTTAAATGAAAAGGAAAGAGACATTAGATATAGGAGTCACAGGCGTCGGCACATGCATTTTCCTGAGAAACAAGCATGCAGAAAGAAAAAACTTGCTTACCCCAGGAACTAATTCAGGAGGGGAGTTCCAAATTGCTTCAGCAGATATGCGGGCCAGCTCCTCTACGGTCGTATATAAACCTGAAAGAAAGGCATCATCAATGCGCCTAAAAGTCCCCTCTACCTCGGCAGTCGAACTACCAGAGGCATCCGTACCAGAGGGGCCAGAGGGACCAGCTCATGTAGCCTCAGCAGTACCCACCGCCACGTCATCATCATCATTAGAGTCACCTCCATGGTTGAACTATAAAAAGCAGCAGAGTTTTAGTCAGTAGAAGCAAAAACTGAATCAGAACCACTAAAAATTTGCCTAAGGAAAAGGAGAACCACTTGAGATCGCAAACCTCCAAAGGCCAAGAAATTAGCACCAGGTACGAAATGCGGAAGAATGGATCGATAGGGCAAGGACTCATACCATAACTGGTACCCCCCAGACATGATAAGATCATTGATGGGGAACCCATGACAAAGAAACCAAGTAGAGAGCTCCTCAACAGTACCCCCAGGAGTAATAGCATCCGTAGGAGGAGCCTGAAGCATGGCAAAGTGGTCTCAGTACTAATGTACCTCTCTCTCTCCCAGGTAATACACCCTGGCCCAAGCCCTGTAGAAGAAGACGACGTGGCGGTCAACAAAGAAGCGAGACAGACCCACAGCAGCTCGATCACAAAAAGTGGAACCAATGTAGGGATCATAGGTAACCTACCCAAACAGAAAAGCATCTTATCAGCCAAATAGCATAATAAAAGGAAATTCTGAGAAAAGGAGGGAGAAATAGCCTCACCTACCCTCAGAACAGTAGATCGAACTGGGATCGCAGGCCCATCTCCAAATGCTTCATACTAACATCCCTTCGACAGTGCCTGTTCTAGTTGCTCATGAGCGGATAGGTGGGTACATCAGAGTGAAGGAGGAGGCGGCCAGGCTGGAAATGCATATATCCCCAAACCTAAAAAGAGTGGTATACATAAAAGATGTGTCACAGGCAAGGAATAACTAGCCAATAAACCAAGGAAAGCAAAGGAGCCAAGGGTTACCTCTACGGCAGCCCAAAAGCCGATAACAGACATTGCATTCCCGACTGAGACCTGAGCTAGGCTAGACATTAGCATGGCGTATCCGACCCCGCCCCAGTCATATCGGTGCACATCATCCCAATTTACCATAAGACTAAGCAAATACCATGAGACCCGCCCACCACTGGCATTTAAAAAAAGAGTCTTGCCCAACAAGAAAAGGAGTGAGATGCGAGCCAACATCACCGCACGCTCGGGGTCAATGAAGATGTCCGCATCAGGTTGGCCCAAATCTACTAGTTCATTCTCATCAAACAGATCAGACAACCATGACATTTTAACCTCAGAGCCATGCAGATTTGTGGAGGTGGGATAATCCTCGATTAGTTTAACCACCTCATCCTGATCGGGCACGCGATGGTTAGTCACCGGTATACCCCCCATCCGAATCCCCGTAATCATCAACCAATAGACGGGGGTAAGTGTCATCTCCGCCATGGCCATTTGAAATGTCATAGTCTCAAGATGAAAGCACTCAATTAAGGCTCTCAGATAGGCCGCGTCGGCCTGCATGGCAGGGCACGAGAGGAAATCCCTGAAACTGGCTAAGGTAAGAAGGAACTTCATGACCAGAAGGAGGTAGAGATAGAAGCACTGGAGGTTAAACCAGCCTCCTCGGAAGGTGATGGAAGGCAAGTCCTGCATCCAAATAAAGAGGTATCAGCTCCTACACATATTGCAAGCTCGTACAAACAACAACAACAAAGCTTTTTACCTTGTCGGTGATCCCAAAATTTGAGATATGAGCATATTGTAGATGAAGGAGACCAGTACGGGTGGCCTCGCCTTATATTTCAAACTAGGTACCGGAAGAGCGTCGCACCACAAAAATTTGCTCCCCTCGGGAACCATAGACCACTTCCGGCCCCTCCTCTTGTTCTTGCTCCTCCTCTTGCCCATGCTCTTCCTCACTCGACATTCTAAGACGGACACAAGCAACGGTATCAAGATATGTCAGTAATGAGACATAAGCATGTAAGTATGCCCCTTTCATTTTCCCATCAATCTTAAGCCATCATCATTGTAAAAAAATAATACATCAAAAAAGGAGAAAGGGGGTGAGGCCCAAAACCCTCACATTTCAAAAAGAGAGCACAACAAAAGCGAAAATAAAAAGAAAACAAACAAAAAAATGTATATATATACACATACAAAAATCTAAAAAAGAAAAAAAGCAAAACATGGATAAAATACAAAAAACAGTCTTTCTTTTCCAAACAAAAAAAAAAAAATATATACACATACAAAAATCCAAAAAAGAAAAAAACGCAAAACATGGATAAAAAACAAAAAAGAGTCTTTCTTTTCCAAATAAACAAAAATAAAAAAATATATATGCATACACAATAAACATAAAAAAAAAAATGAGAGAAAAGCAAAACATGGATAAAATACAAAAAAGAGAGTCTTTCTTTTTCCAAAAAACTAAAAAATAAAATAATATATATATATATATGCATAGACAATAAACATACAAAAATCCAAAAAAAAAAAAAAAGAAAAGCAAAACATCGATAAAATAATAAAAAAAGAGTCTTTTTTCCAACAAATAAAAAAAAATCATCACAATCATCTTGCATTGCAAAAAAAATAAATAACAAAACACCATCTAGATCCACATAAAAAAAAGAAGAAGAAAGAGAGGCCCCGAATCACATCAACAAGTGAAGAAAAAGAGTAGGGCATCGCTAAAAAATCAATTTTTTTCTCAAAATCAAGGCCAATGTACATTGAATAGATCAAGGAAGAGATGAATAATCATACTCGCAAAAGGAATCACTCATTCATCATTCAAAAAAAAATCAAAAATCTTAACCACATTGCAAATTATTCAGGAAAAATTAGAAAAAAATGAGGTTAAATATCGATTACCTTCAAGAAAATTAATCCTTGAACCGGCGTGGAGCTTGTGTTTGATCAGCACGAGCAAACTCCAGTGATGAAACAAGGTTCAAGCAATCCAAGGGAACCCGAGAGAGAGGTTCTGTTTTGGTTTGGAGAGGGGGGAGAGAAAGATTTTTGAAAATAACCCCTTTTGGCTCAGGCTCGGCCGTTTTAAAAGCCCCCCAATTTTGGCTTGGCGTGTGTAATACACACGCCAAGCATTATTTGTTCCCATTTTGGCCTGGCGCGTGCATTACATATGCCAGGCTATTCCTGGCCAAATTTTGTCTAGCATGTACAATACACATGCCAGGCTATTCCTGGCCCTTTTTGTCTTGGCTTGTGTGTTTCACACACCGAGCTTGATCTTCCTCAGACCCAAGGAGGTGCACACACCCCCAAACGACACATCAACTTTCATTTGACCTGCCCGGGATGCTGTGCTAAAATAAATGATTTCAGATCGATGAGCTTGCTCAAAATCCTGAACACACAAAATTCCACATAAAATCACAAAAAAAATCACACAAAATAATACAAAAGTCTACATAATATAATAAAAAATTCCACATAAAATCACAAAAAATTCACACAAAATAATACAAAAATCCACATAAAATCCCACGTAAAATAACAAAAAGTTCTACATAAAAATAAACGAAAAGCAACATGTACTCCTAAAAAGCGTTGCGACATCAATTTGCTCTGCTCGGGTAGTCATGCTAAATCAATTTCAAGACCGATGGGTTCACCCAAAGACCTCGAACCCTACTTCATGCAGGGGCACCCGTGGCCAGTCAAATGGGGAAATCAATGCCTCACATGATTGGACACAAACTATGGACCTTCGCGTATCTACTTCACGCCTATCTTTAAGCATGAGTCAATTACCCTCTCACTTACGGAGTTGTTTTATTCAGAATGAAACTTGAACATCTAGCATCTTCAACCCTCTCAAGAAGCAGACATTTTTCCCAGCATATTGGGCTTTTGCAACTCGCTCCACCTCGGTTATGCCCAGCAATGCCACTAAGCGCTTGGGGACCGATAACCTTGAGAAACAGACATTTTTCTCGACATACAAGGTTTCTGTTTACTCACCATGTTACCCACCTAATGTTTGAGGTTCATTTTTGAATATGGTAGACTTGTCAATGATGCCTTGGGCCTCTTCAAATTTCTCTTGTCTTTGGCATTTGATCATTAGTGATCAGATACCAAAGACGGGCATCTGTAGACACCCAAATTTGGCCCAAGGCCCGATCGAAACATACTTCGAGAGAGGCGCACCACCGAGCTTTCGATACCACCTCCCATACCCTTAGGTACTTTCCCAAAGCCTTAGGAACCTTCTCAAACCTTTAGAAATTACCCCTGACCTCTCCGAACCCACAGTCAACCCTCCCGAGCAATGGTTAGAGTGAGATGTGCCAAGGCTGGCAGGGATCTATTAATCACTAAAAAGTACCACTTTTCACCTCTTAACCTAGCCTTTCCTAGACCTTGAAGCTAACTAATAACTCATCTTTTAGTTTGTTTTGTAGTTAGGAATAAATTGTGCAGCTTAACACAAAGTCTGTGCTTTTGGTGTTAAGAAGAGAAAGAAGCAAGCAAAAGATGACAGCTAAACCAGAAAATGATGGAGCACCATGATGGTACACACCATGGTGACTATTTGGCATGTCATGATGGACCAAGGAAGTCCACCAGATGAAAGAAGTTTAGGTGAGAATGGAGGAAGCTGTAATATAATCAAGTACATAGCAGCAGAGGAGCCATTGACCTATCTCACATAGCTGAGATGCTGCCTCGCGCTGTTGAAGTCACTGGCATAGCTCCCTCACGCAGCTAAGACATGTAGTACAGCAGAGCTCATGAAGAAGTCATGTAGTTCAAAAGGAGGGGTTATCACAGAAAAGCCTCTTACACAATAGTTGCACAGTTCAGCTGCAAGCATCATATGAATAAACTCGTGGAGCTCTCATGCACTTAGCCTCCAAAAGTACAACTCACAAAGATCAAGCCTTAGTGCAGTAGAGCGCACTACCTCATGAGGCTAATTGGCGTGAACAACAGCAGAAACCTCGCACAATTCTCGCATGGTTCTAGAAGAGAGAGACGCAGCTCTCACGCGCCTACAAGTTCAAGTCTATATCGAGCGAGATGCGAAGGCATCTATGTGAGTACCCCACAAACAAAGTTTTTGAAGCTCTTCTGCGCGAGCAATTAAGGCACTGAAAGTTCTTCTGCGCGAGCACATTCAAAGCTGAGACAACCACGCGATCATCTGGAGCCACACTAAGTGAGATAGCAATATTCCATGCCAAAATCTACCCCGTGAATACTCTGCATGCTATACGACAGAAGTGAAATGTAAAAGTTAGCCTCGCAAAGCTCAGGCTCTCCACTTCTCAACCCTAACTCGAGGACCTTTTGGGGATTTTCTCTAGTCTAGCGTACACACCCCGAGGCACGGATTACAATGCATGCATCCAAGGGTTGAAACGGTGCCATGTCTGCTTGAAAAATTAGGGTTTACTCTCCTCTCAGCCACAACATTGAGACTAAGTATATAAGCTATACTTGTAACTTAGAAAAATCATCATTTACCTTCTCCTTTAACCTCTGTCGATTGAGAGCTCAAGCAGTCTAGGGTTAGGGTTAGGGTTTGATCACCTCTTTTTCCATTTTCTTTTCTCTCTTAGCTCAACACTTGCCGGCTAAACCTTTAGTAAGCATTTATTTATAGTTTTATTTAAGTTTTGTAATAGGTCTGTAAACCTTAGGATTTGGTGTTGAGCTGTTGTGCACAAGGCAGCTGCCTTGAGGGATTCCATTGTTAATAACTCCAAATCAATGGAATCTTTGTTTGAATGATTACTCAATCTATTATTTTCCTATTTGCCTATAGTTTACTTCAAGCTATAGCATACATTTAGGATTTGAGCTTATTGAAAAGCCCATGGAAGCTTGAGCGTGATGCCCTAGGACCATGGTGACAGTCAGCAGTTTTCATGATTTGTTCTTAGCATTTGTGGGTAAGGGAGCCTATGTGGATAGCCTGTGACCATTTGAGTGGACAGACTATAGCCCTAGGGCAAATTGGTCATAAATCTGATGATGGATTATTCTTCTCTGCACTTAGACTTGTGGCTTAGTGAGAGATTATTCAGGAGCAGACTCTCCTCTGTTTTACTTGACCGCCATCAGATGTAAGACTGGTTTCTCTGTAGTGATTGCGGACTAGGAGGGAGAGTCATTGTAGGCCTTTTGTAGCAATGATCAGCTATGCTTAGATCCTTATTCAACCTGTTGCTGGTCCTTTGTGTGAGCATTAATGTACCGCTGGCCTTGACAATATGCTGAGGGATTTATGGGTTGAAACTCCTATGAATGTTAGCCAAATCTGTGCGCAAAATTGGAGAGCTTGTAGCCTGGCAGATATAGTCTCTGCAATGGTATTCATAGCTGGATTTGATTCGTGGGGTGAGGTTTGATCAGCTTACTCCTTTGGATTAGATTAGCAACTTCTGGCTTGGTCAATGGAATTTCACAGACTCTATAGGATAGTCTGTGGCCATTTGAGTGGAAAGACTATAGCCTTAGGAGCACCCCAAATGGCATGGGTTAAGTTGGATATTTTCCACCTTGTTGAGGTTAGTAATAGCACTTCAACAAGGACTTGGTGCTGAGAGAGTCCTAAATATGAGTTGCATAACTAAATGAACCTGTAACCTAAGCTACTTACTTCTCACCCTTTTTATCTTTATTTCAACACACCATCATCCCCTTCTATATAACCCTTTCTTAGGATAGGACTGCACTTTATTTCTTTCTTTAGGTAATTTAGTGTAGGCGTGACACCCAACTCCCTTTCTTTAGGTAATTTAGTGTAGGCGTGACACCCAACTCCCTTTCTTTAGGATTGTCCGATTTGTAGCAGATCTGGAGGCCTACTATTATAGCTCATTTTGAGTTCTAGATCAATTTCACTGTGGGACAAACTCTTACTTATCAAAACTTACTATAACAGGCCCTGTATCTTGCAGGCTTAGGATTATTCTAGTTGTGTTGTTGTCATCTTTTATTTTACTTTGATTTTTTTTATTTGTTCTCACTACATAATAAGCATGCATATTAGAGAAAAGACCAACAAGTTTTTTGTGTCGTTGCCAGGGAAATTGATCTTTTTAGTAGACCTGAGTTATATTATACTATATTGTAGAACATTCTTTGTAATTGTGCCATAGTAGGATAAAAGTACTACTGATTCTTTGTGAATTTTGCATAATAGGACAACAGTAGAAGGGAAAAGATAGAGCTGCAATGGGAGTCTAGCTAGCTCTGTTTACACTTATTTTACCCTGAACTTAGTCCCTTGATGTTGAATTCCTTACAGTTCATTTAGTGTAAATTTGTTTATTAGTTACTTTAGTTTAGTTGTTATTTTAGTTTAGAAATTCTTTGAGTGTTGTAAGTATTTTCCTTGCTGAGTTTGTGGGTGTATGCTTGGAAGAAGCTCCCTAAACCCTGAGTTGGAACCTCCAAATTCTGAAGTTGAAAGGATCCTTAGACCAAGAAACACCCCACATAGCCCTACTGCTGAAACTAAGTAAAGTAACATGGTTAAGAGGCAAAGAACCTTGAAGGAATACAATGCACCAGGAGAGTACACCTCTCCCTTCTGCATACAATTCCTTTAAGTGGAAGGAAACTATAAAATCAAAGCCTCCTCCATCAATATGCTGCCATCCTTTCATGGGCTTAGTAAGGAAGATCCTTACAAGCACATTGACCAATTTTTGACACTTTGCACCACTTTCAATATTGAGGGATTGGGACTTGAAGCCACTAAATTGAGGCTTTTTCCTTTTTCTTTAAAGGACAAAGCCAGAACATGGTTCTCTAAGCTCCCAGCCAACAACATACAAACATGGAGTGACCTCCAAAGCCAATTCCTAGCTAAATTCTTTCCCATGAACAAGACTAGTTAGATGAGGACAAGTATTTTATCATTTACTCAGTCCTCAACTGAGGATTTTTATGAAGCTTGGGAAAGATTCTAGGAGATATTAAAACAATGCCCCCACCACCAAATTCTAATGTGGCAATTAGTGCATGTATTTTTTTAAGGAATTAATCCCAAGAGCAGAGATATGGTGGATGCCTAATGTGGTGGTAGCTACCTCCACAAGACAGCTGATGAGGCTTGGGAGCTGTTTGATATTATAGGGGAAAACTCCTTGCAGCAGGAGTCACTGTCTCGTAATGACAGTCAGACCTCTGCTAAGTTGGTGAAAGAGGCCACCCCTAGAGGTGGAATATATGAAGTGAAGGTACAAAATGAGTTGGAGAAGAAGGTGGACAACTTGAGCATGAAATTTGATAAATTGATGAGTGTGATGCAGCCTAGAATGGTTGTACAAGTGGTGCAGGCATGTCTGATATGCCAATCTCCATCACATTCACTACAGGATTGCCCATCAGTCAACTAATTCCCTGATTTTTTTATGGAGCAAGCCAATGCTACCCAAGCATTTGGACAACAACCTGCTAGGTACTCTTGGAGGAACCACCCAAATTTGAGGTAGAGACAAGTTAATTATCCTCAACCCCAGTAGCAGCAATTGGTAGCTCCATATAGACCTCGGCACCAGTTCAACCAAGGATACCCACCTAGATAAAATTTCCAATTGCCTACCCCAAAGCCCAACCAGTTGGCCTAGCCCCCACAACAGTCCAGATCCTCTTCTTTTGAAGAGAAAATGCTGACATCTATGCAAATTTTGGGGAGCCTAGTCCAAACTGTGTACTCTCATGGGCACAACATTAAGAATTGAGGACCGGCTTGGCTAAATCTATAATACTTTGAACAAAAGAGAGAAGAGTAAATTGCTTAGCCAACCCTTGACCAATCCCAAAGGGTAGTATATGATTGAAGAAGCATCCTCTACCAATGATGACGCTAATATAATCACTACTCTAAGGAGTGGGAGAGTGGTTGATAATCTTGTGGGCAGGGCAATTGAGGAGGTTATACAAGATGAAGAAGAAAGAAATGAGAGTGGTGAAGAGCCAAAGGAGTCAACCCCTGCCGCTGATTAGCAATGGAAAAATAAAAGGGCTGATGTTGAGCCCCAACAGTAACCAATAAGTGAGATAAAAGAAAAAAACAAAAAAATGATCATGAAATGAGTAGGCATGCAACTGTGGCACCAGCAGTTCCACAGTTACCATTTCCTCAAGCATTAGCTAGCCCATCTCCTCTTGATAAGGGGAATGCTTAAATAGAGAAAATGATGGAGACCTTCAAGCAGGTGAGGATCAATTTGCCATTACTTGATGCCATAAAAGAGGTCTCTGCCTATGCCAAGTTCTTGAAGGACCTCTGTACGCAAAAAAGGTAAGCAAGGGTGCAGTTGTCCAAAAAGTTTACTGTTGAGCATATTGAGTCAGTTCTGTCCATTGCCACACCCGAGAAACTACAAGACCCTGGGGTACCTACTATCCCCTACATAATTGGAAACCATATCATTGGTAAAGCCCTCTTGGACTTAGTGACCAGTGTGAACCTGCTTCCATATTCTGTATATGAGGAGTTAGGTTTGGGGGAGCTTAAATCCACATCAGTTGTACTCCAACTGGTTGATAGGTCTGAGAGGAGACCTATAGGTGTGGTAGAGGATGTTCTGGTAGGGGTGGATAAGTTCTACTATCCTACTGATTTCTTTGTGTTGGACATGGATCCTTGCAAGAGTAATGCCCCAATTCTTGTCATCCTTGGAAGGCCATTCTTAGCCACTGCAAATACTTGCATACAATGTAGGTCAGGGGTGATGGAGGTGACCTTTGGGAACATGAAGGCCCAGTTAAATGTGTACCAAGCTGTTGGGCATCCTCAGATGGACATTGAGGATTGCTTTGCAGTAGATGTACTAGATGGCCTAGTAGAAGAAGGATTGTCCAATCTGCTGGATTGGGACAATATTGCGAATGACCTGGAAAATATCTAGAGTTTGTTTAAGAAGGAGGCCCAAGTGTTCATGACAGAAGACCACACCCAAATAGAGTCTTCTCTGGGCCTAGTGCAGCTTCCAACTAGAAATATACATTATTGCCCCTTTCTCAAACCACTAAGGCACCTTTGTTGCCTTCAATTGAGAGTCCCCCTGAGCTAGAGCTGAAATAGCTTCCAGCCACATTAAAATATGCCTTCTTGGGAGAGAACAACAAGCTTCCAGTGATTATCTCCTCCTCTCTCTCTAGTGAGTAGGAGGAGGCATTATTGAATGTTCTCCAGAAGCATACAAAAGCAATAGGGTGGACAATAGCTGATCGTGAAGGCATTGATGCCTTAGTCTGCATACACAGGATTCACCTGGATGAGGGTGCAAAACCTTCAAGGGAGATGCAGAGGAAACTTAATCCTCACATGCAAGAAGTCGTCCTCAAGGAGATGGTGAAACTGTTAGATGCAGGGATAATTTACCCCATCTTAGATTCAGAATGGGTGTCATATATCCAGGTGGTACCTAAAAAGATAGGCATAACAGGTATCACTACTGATTCTGGGAGTTGATGCCAGCCAGAGAGACCACTGGCTGGAGGGTTTGCATTGACTATAGAAAACTCAACTCCAAGACTAGAAAGGACCATTTCCCACTCCCTTTCATTGACCAAATTCTAGACAAGCTGGCTGGGAAGGCATTTTATTATTTTCTTGATGGATACTCAGGGTATAACCAACTCCCTGTGGACCCTCAAGATTAGTAGAAAACTACTTTCACATGTCCCTTTGGCACCTTTGCTTACAGAAAGATGCCTTTTGGACTGTGCAATGCCCCAGCCACTTTTCAGAGGTGAATGTATGCAATCTTCTCTTATATGATTGACAAGTTCCTAAATATCTTTATGGATGATTTCTCAGTATATGGGGACAGCTTTAGACAGTGCTTGAGTCACCTTGAGCTGGTCTTACAAAGATTTGAGGAGACTAATTTGGTCATAAGTTGGGAAAAGAGTCATTTATGGTGACATAAGGAATTGTACTAGGCCATGTGGTCTCTCACAAAAGAATAGAGGTTAACAAGGCTAAAGTGGACTTGATTTCACACCTGCCCCCACCCAAGACTGTCAAACAAATCAAATCATTTTTAGGACATGTTGGATTCTACAGGAGGTTCATCAAGGACTTCAGCAAAATTTCAAAGCCATTGTGTCACCTGCTTTGCCAGGATGTGCCATTTCACTTCTCTGCTGAGTGCCTTGAGGCCTTTGAGGTCTTAAAAAAGTGCCTCACCACTGCTCCTGTAATCCAGGCCCTAGATTACTCACTCCCCTTTGAGCTGATGTGTGATGTATCAGATTTGGCCATAGGTGTTATCTTAGGACAAAGGAAAAACAAGTTTCCTACAATGATCTATTATGCCGGCAAATCATTAGCTGAAGCTCAACTAAACTACACCACCACTGAGAAGGAGCTGTTAGCTATTATATTTGCTGTGGACAAATTTAGACCTACCTGCTTGGGTTTAAAATTGTCGTTTTCACTGATCACTCAACCCTGAAATACCTATTGGCTAAGAAAGATGTCAAGCCAAGGTTAATCAAATGGATCCTCCTATTACATGAGTTTGATCTTGAAATCAAGGACAAAAAGGGAGTTGAAAATGTGGTGGCTGACCACCTCTCTAGGAATATTTTGAAAGAATGTGTAGCAGCACCTGTTAATGAGTTGTTCCCTGATGAACAACTATTTGCTATGCAGTCTAGTGTGCCCTGGTTTGCACACATTATCAATTTTCTAGCTGCTGGTAGGATCCCCTCTCACTAGTCTAAAATGGACAAAGACCTATTTTTCTCTCAGGTCAGGCATTTTCTGTGGGAGGATCCATACCTATTTAAACATTGTGCAGACCAGGTTATTAGGGGATGCGTGCCTGAAAGTGAGTTCCACAACATTCATTCAATGTGCCACGAGCAAGCCTGTGGAGGTCACTTTAGTGGCAATAAGACTGCAGCAAAAGTGCTGCAATGTGGTTTTTATTGGTCTTCTTTGTTCAGATGCATTTATACATTGCAAGGCCTATGAGTGATGTCAAAGGATGGGAGGCATTTCCAAGAAAAATTCTATGCCACTGTAGCCCATCCTTGTGATAGAACTTTTTGACATCTGGGGCATTAATTTTATGGGCCCCTTTCCTCCATCTAAGGGTTTTAACTTCATACTTGTGGTAGTGGACTATGTGTCCAAATGGGTGGAAGCTATTGCCACAAGGACCAATGACCACATAGTTGTCCTTAAATTTTTGAAGGACAATATCTTCTTGAGATTTGGAACCCCCAGAGTCATCATTAGTGATGAGGGAGTCATTTCTGTAACAGACCTTTTTAGAATCTCCTTAAAAAGTACTCTGTTACCCATAAAGTTACAACTCCCTATCACCCACAAACAAGTGGGCAAGTTGAAATTTTCAATAGGGAGATCAAATAAATTTTGGAGAAGACTATGAGGACTGATAGGAAAGATTGGGCACAAAAGCTGAATGATGCCTTGTGGGCTTATAGGACTGCATATAAGACCCCTATTAGCAAGTCCCCATTGTGCTGGTTTATGGCAAAGCCTGCCACCTACCAATGGAGTTAGAACACAGAGCCTATTGGGCTATCAAAGCATTGAATTTTGATCTAACCTCTGTTGGTTCTCACAGGAAATTGCAGATGACACAGCTTGATGAGCTGAAGCTGGAAGCCTATTCAAATGACCGAATATCCAAGGAGAAATCAAAGGCATTCCTTGATAAGAAACTAATGCGAAGGGAATTCAATGCTGGCACTAAGGTTTAGCTTTTCAACTCCAGACTGAAATTTTTTCCAGGAAAGCTGAAATCCAGATGGGATGAACGATATATTGTCATTCATGCCTCCCATCTGGTGCTATGGAGATCTTGGATCCTATGTCTGGGAAGATCATGAAAGTGAATGGGCAAAGGCTAAAAATTTGTGTGGAAAATTCAGTGGAGCCACCTCAAACCATTCACCTACATGAACCTCTCACTGCTGAGTGATCCACAACTTTTTAACATATGTACCATATGAGTTAACTGATTTGTTTTTGCTTAGAAAATTTTCCATTCCTGCACCAAGGATGTTGATTTGATTCTGCTTTTGATTGTTGTTTTGTGCAACTTTATTTTAAGTACATGTGTCTGGCTGCCATATGAATTTGTTGTACAAGGTTGAGGGCACTCATGCTAAATGGCACAAATTTGATCAGAAATTAAACTATCTTTACAATTCGGCAATTGAGAAAAAAAAATAGTGGGTGATAACAGGCATATCATTGTGATGGTCAAGTGGAATATATGTGAAAGGGTTAGTGCTGATGCACATGGGATAGGTGAATGCCATTTTAGGGGAACTGGCCAGCGTGCGGCATTAGGAAAATCGGTGAATATGGGTTCTTGCAATGCTAACTGGCACAAAGTCTATCTCACAGAGCTTTGATGACAATCCAAGCCCTGCGAGATCGATCTTGCAAGAATTTTAGTACTGTGTGAATGACTGACTCCACGTGTTCAACTTCGTGAGGCACTTGATGCTCTGCATTCTAACATCTCGCGAAGTTAGACAGTGCAGCTGCGCGAAAAAGAAAGGTCAACTCGCGCACTAATGCCCAGTTCAGCTCCGTGAACTATATTAAGAAGTATTTTCCTTCTTCTGTGTAATGAAACTACTCGCGGTACTGAATGTGCACTGCGTGAGAAAGGTGCCCCGCGAGTATCTGTTAGCATCTGTGCGAGGCACAGGTTTGCACTTTAAAACCTGGCAAATTTCTGCAAATTCTTCATTTCATTTATTTTCGCCTTAACTCCCATTACTAATAATAGGCCAACATGCACCCTACGCATTCATTCCCCATGATAAATCGCATGACGTTTATGTTTCTCCCAACCAACGCAGTTGTTGCTAACAAACTTTTTTCAATATCATTATAGCAATTAACTTTGGAAGGAGGAGAAAATTTATTATGCCGATGCAAATTCCACCGCCCATGCTTTTTATATATCAGCCCACTTTATCTCCATCACATTCATTTTCTTTTGACCCCCAGCACTTCGTCCCTACCCATAACTATGGTGGATGACAAACCCATTAAGCTTCCGATCAAATTCGATCCAGTTTGGGAGGGCCCACTGTCGCCAAAGGAACCTGACCCCTTACAATTCTTACGGGATGAGTATGAGGAGGTACAGAGGATTCTGGCCAAGGAGGAAAGGAAAAATAATCAGAGGATGAAGAAGAAACAAAAGATAGAACCATCTGCACCTTCTGCCCCTCCCTCTTCACCCCATCCACCACCTGCCCTGCACCATGCTCCTTAGCCCCTTTTATCCCACTCTCTTTTGGCTTGCAGTTCCTCTTCCAGAAGCAGCAAGCTTCTGTTGTTTTTTTTGTGATACATATTTTCCCATCCATGTACTAGCTTTGTTTAATCAATGAAATTTCTCTTTTTGTTATGTTTGTGTGCTTTCTATTGTTGTTTCATAACTAGTTTGTTTGTTTTAGTTTGTTGTGTGTGCCTTGTCTCTTGCTTTTCTTTGCTTTAGTTTAGTGTTATGTTTATTTGTTCCCCACTGCACATACCCTCTTCTCTTTGAACTAGTGAGGACACTGCTCCTCATAGGTTTGGGAGTGTGGCAAGTAGTGCCAATGACCTAGTTAACTTAAGTGCAGCAGTCTTAACTAAGGAATAAATATAATGAGTTTCACCTAAGCAATGTTGAAAGTGAGGAAATTTAAAAATGGTTCAGACCTTTTTAACACTAAAATCATTTGAAAATCAATACTTCCATGAGGTGAACATCAAGAAATTTTTTTATAAATAGTTGTTAGTGAACCAGTGAGGAGGGAAATAGGAGAAAGCAAACCCCTTTGAGTGAAATTGAAGACCATACCCAGTGAGCTTTGAGCCTATAAATTTTTTTTAGGAGTGTCTATGGCAATTATTTTTATGTTCTATGGACTGACTGAATCCAATCCTTGTCAGTAGATGTTTGATAGTAATCATGAAACTTAGGAAAGGATCAAGGCCTTCATTTAGATAGTTTGAGCTTAAAAAGACCCAAACTATAAAACTATCCTTGTGCATATACTCTTTGAGCCTTAAAGCCCTATTTTTCTTCAACAAACACCAAAGTACTTGAACTTTAACCCCTTAACCTGATTCAACCCTACCCTCACTCTGAAAATTCAGTAGGTAAAGGAGAGGATGTTGAAGATAAGTGAACAGAGTTTAACATTTGCTGGAAAGAAGAGAAGAGAGGTGGAGATCTATAAATAATAGTGCAGCAGTTGTAGATGCTTAGCAACCATCATAAAAAAAAAAATTAGAAAAAAAAAAAAAAAGAAGAAGAAGAAAAAGAATGAGATGTCAAAAGAAGAACTTCATTGGAAATGTGAAGAAAAAGAGAAGAAGTTGGCCACTTTAGCTCTGAAATTTCAAAAGAAGATGAAGATTGTGCTTAAAAGAAGAAGGTGAAGTCATGAATCATCTCCTACCTGTGTTGATTTCTCAAATTTTGAATCTCTTTTTCACCCCTTTCTATTCTTTACACCTTCACTATAATAAGCCACATTACAACCCATGAAAATCCCTTGTTGATCCAAAGTCAAATGAACTGTCATGTGAAGATGAGAGAATGTCTAATCTATGGTGAGAAGTACTTTATGATGTCAGAAATTAGAAGAGTTGCCTATGCTCATGCTTGCAAACCCATTTGGGGTATGTAACTACTCTTGAGCTTGTGTGAAATGATACACCCTTAAATTCAGTTATGAGAGACAGCCCTGGTAAGCATAGGGTCTAAAATTGAAATCAGTCGGGCATTGTTTGAACCTGAACTTTGATGTACTGGTAATCTTAATATTGTTCTGCACATATTGTTTTCTTGGTGTCAACTGATTAGGTGTAATGAGCATACATGCATGACTGAGGTGTTAAATTGTTTGCATATACTACTTTGGAACTCCTCCAACTCTGACAGAGAAAGGGTGAAGTGAACTGTACTTATTTCAAACTGATCATTTTTGTTAACTGTTTCATTGAGAAGTTTGTGGGTACCTTCACTAAAAATCCTCAGGAGACTTCACTCCTACACTAGGGATCACCTAGGGGTTTAAAAGGCTTGATGCATAAGTTAAATGCATCCGTGCTCCCTATGAAAGTGGCATTTACATTCATAGAGTAGTTGTTTAAATTTTGCTTTGCTCAGGGACTAGCAATGATTTGGTTTGGGGGTATATTAGTCACTAAAATGTACCACTTTTCACCTCGTAACCTGGCCTTTACTGGACCTTGAAGCTGACTAATAACTCTTCTTTTAGCTTGTTTTGTAGTTAGGAATAAATTATGCAGCTTAACACAAAGTCTGTGCTTTTGGTGCTAAGAAGAGAGAGAATGCAAGCAAAAGATGATAGTTGAACTAGAAAATAATGGAGCACCATGATGGTACACACCATGGTGACTATTTGGCATGTCATGATGGACCATGGAAGTCCAGTAGATGAAACAAGTTTAGGTGAGAATAGAGGAAGCTGCAACAGAATCAAGTACATAGCAGCAGAGGAGCCATTGACCTATCTCACACAGCTAAGATGCTGCCTCGCCCTGTTCAAGTCACTGACAGAGCTCCCTCGCGCAACTAAGACATGCAGTATAGTAGAGCTCGCAAAGAAGTCACACAGTTCAAATGGAGGGGTTATCATAGAAAAGCCTCTCACACAGTAGTCGTGCAGCTCAGCTGCAAGCATCATATGAAGAAACTCGCGGAGCTCTCGCACACTCAGCCTCTAGAAATACAACTCCTGATGTTCTCATGAAGATCAAGCCTTAGTGCAGCAGAGCGCACTACCTCACGAGGCTAATTGGTGCGAACAATAGCAAAAACCTTACACAGTTCTTGTGTGGTTTTGGAAGAGAGACGCCCAAAAATCCTCTCGTGCAGCTCTTGCTCAGCTCTCGTGTGCCTACAAGTTCAAGTCTATACCGAGCGAGATGTGAAGGGATCTACGCGAGTACCCTGCGAATTAAATTTTTGAAGCTCTTCTGCGCGAGCAATCAAGGCACTGAAAGTTCTTCAGCATGAGCACATTCAAAGCTGAGCCAATTGCGTGATCATCTAGATCTCCACTGTGAGAGACAACAATATTCTATGCCAAAATCTACCCTGTGAACACTCTGCATACTATGCAACGAAAGTGAAATGCAAAAGCCAGCCCCGCGAAGCTCGAGCTCTCCACTTCTTAACCCTAACTCAAGGACCTTTTGGGGATTTTTCGAGGTCTAGGGCATGCACTCCGAGGCATAGATTATGATACATGCATCCAAGGGTTGAAACAGTGCCATGTCTGCTTGAAAAATTAGGGTTTACTCTCCTCTCAGCCACAGCATTGAGACTAAGTATATAAGGTGTGCTTATAACTTAGAAAAATCATCATTCACCTTCTCCTTCAACCTCTGTCAGCTAAGAGCTCAAGCAGGCTAGGGTTAGGGTTAGGGTTTGATCACCTCTTTTTCCATTTTTTTTTCTCTCTTAGCTCAATACTTGCTGGCTAAACATTTGGTAAGCATTTATGTATAGTTTTATTTAAGTTTTGTAATAGGTCTGTAAATCATGGGATTTAGTGTTGGGCTATTGTGTACAAGGCTGTTGCCTTGAGGGATTTCATTGTTAATAATACTAAATTAATGGAATCTTTGTTTGAATGATTACTCAATATATTATTTTCCTATTTGTACGTAGTTCTGTTCACGCTATAGCATACATTTAAGATTTAAGCTTATTGAAAGGCCCATGAAAGCTTGAGCGTGATGCCCTGGGACCATGGTGGCAGTCAGTAGTTTTCATGTTCTGTTCTTAGTATTTGTGGGTAAGGGAGCCTCTGTGGATAGCATGTGACCATTTGAGTGGACAGACTATAGCCTTAGGGCAAACTTGGTCATAAATCTGATGATGGATTATTCTTCTCTGCACTTAGACTTGTGTCTTAGTGAGAGATTGTGCAAGAGCAGACTCTCCTTTGTTTTACTTGACCGCCATCAGATGTTAGACTGGTTTCTCTATAGTGATTGCGGACTGGGAGGTTGAGTCATTGCAGGCCTTTTGTAGCCATGATCGGTTGTGCTTAGATCCTTATTCAACCTATTGTTGGTCCTTTGTGTGGGCATCAATGTGTCGCTGGCCTTGACAATACACAGAGGACTTTATGGGTTGGAACTCCTATGAATGTCAGCCAGATCTGTGCATAGAACTGGGAAGCTTGTAGCCTGGCAGACATAGTGTCTGCAATGGCATTCATAGCCTAATTTGATTCATGGGATGAGGTGTGATCAGCTTACTCCTTTGGATTATATTAGCAACTTCTGGCTTGATAAATGGGATTTGACAGACTCTATAGGATAGTCTGTGCCATTTGAGTGGACAGACTATAGCCTTAGGAGCACTCCAAATGGCATGGGTTAAGTTGGATACTTCCACCTTGTTGAGCTTAGTAATAGCACTTCAGCAAGGACTTGCTGCAGAGAGAGCCCTAAATTTGAGTTGCATAACTAAATGAACGTGTAACCTAAGTTGCTTACTTCTCACCCTTTTTATCTTTATTTCAACACACCATTATCTCCTTCTTTATGACCCTTTATTAGGATAGGACTGCATTTTATTTCTTTCTTTAGGTAATTTAGTATAGACGTGACACCCAATGCCCTTTCTTTAGGATTGTCAGATCTGTAGCAGATCCGGAGGCTTACTATTATAGCCCATTTTGGGTTCTTAATCAATTTCTTTGTGGGATAAACTCTTACTTATCAAAACTTGCTACAACAGGCCCTGTATCTTGCAGGCTTAGGATTAATCTAGTTTGCTATTTTCATCTTTTATTTTACTTTGATTTTTTTTATTTGTTCTCACCACACAATAAGCATGCACATTAGAGAAAAGGCCAACAGGACCGCTACTGAGACTGAATCTTATATAATTGAAAAGTAGAGATTCTCAGCTTTCCAACAAGCTAAGAATTACCTCAATCCGAGTTGCACGTCAAATGTTATGGCGATCCGAGTAGTGCTTGGGAGTTGCACTTGGTTAGGGCATACATGGCGCATGTATTACATTCACCAAGCCATTTTTTCCCAAAAATGGGTTAGCGCATCTAATACACACGCCAAGTATAGGTGGGCCCCTCCTCGGGCTATGCTTGGCGTGTGTAATACACATGCCAGGCTTAGCTAAAGTAACCATAGGTTTTTGCTCGAAATCTACTTTTAGGGTTTGACTTGTTGATCATCTCAATGTTTAGGATGGGTTTCATTAGGACTATTGTACCCTTGATTACCCTATTTGTAACCCTTTGGTCATTTGAAACGCCACCCTATCATCTCCCATTGAAGCCCATTTCCACTTTTTCAAGCTCTCAAAATCCTAGGAAACCTTAGATTAGGAGATTACCTAATTGCTAACCCTAATTAGCACTTAAGCACCCTCCTAACCTCCCTTTTTTCTATAAATAGAGAAGCACCCCTCCCTTTACAAAGGCTTGAAAATTTTTCCAAGAGAGAAAAAGATTAAGAGACAAGTTTTCCTCCCTTTCGTGCACCCATTCCATACCAATTCTAGAATTCAAAAGCCCCCCCTTAGACCCCATCTTCCACTAAAAAACATTGAGTTAGGAGAGAACCACCCCCTGGCCTTCTTCCGCTACCCCTTAGCTATCAAGGCTTAAAGGTTAGAACCCATTCTCCAACAATTCAATCTATTGGAAGCTCATCAAGTGCACCTACGCAAAGGTCCACACGCGTGTTACAAGGGCCCGTGGACTCCGGCTCTCCCCTCTATTCCTCTACCTTGTTAGGTTTTGCTCTACCTTGAATTTGTGCCGTTACATTGTCGAAATCTCGATAGTGGGTGAGGGGCACAAATAGGGTCAAGGTGCCTTAGGGCAAGAGGAAGTGCTCTTTTCTTTGTTATTTTTCTAGTTTATTTTGGCCACAAGTAGAGACCGCTTTTAAGCGGGTTGGTTGGGTGCCTAACGCCTTTCCGATTGATAACCGAAGCCCCTACCCAAGAGCCTTTGGCATAGACCGATAAATCAGAGTTACATTTTTGGCAGTTCGGTGCTTATAAAATTGATTTAGGTTTCCTGAGACACCAAAAGCTTTGGCTAGCGACTATATATTTTTTTCACGAGTGCGCATCATCGCAACGGGATCGTCAAAAATCCCACTGTTGCATAGATATATTTTCTTTTCTAACATAAAATGCTATATTTGGGAGGACCCTGACCTATTCAAAATATGCTTAGACCAAATTATTATGAAATGTGTGCCCAATAATGAACAATATTCTACAATTTTTTCACACATGCTTGTGGGGAAACTTCGATGGAAAGAAAATTGCTACCAAGGTATTACAATCAGGATTTTATTGGTCATCATTGTTCAAGGATGCCCAGAATTTTTGCCAGGCCTGCGTCCGGTGCCAAAAGTCAAGAGTCATGTCCCGAAGGAACATGATACCCCTTCAACCGATTTTGATCACAGAACCATTCGATGTATGGGGCATTGACTTTATGGGCCCCTTTCCACCATCATTCGGATTCATATACATACTTGTAGTCGTTGACTGCGTATCAAAATGGGTAGAAGCAACGGCCACACGAACAAATGACCATAAGTGGGTAGTTTCTTTCATCGAGGAAAATATATTTGCACCGTTTAGAACCCCACAACCTATTATAAGTGATGGGGAAGCCATTTTTGTAACAAATATTTCGAGAGCTTACTCAAGAAATATGGTGTTACGCATAAAATTGCAACCCCCTACTACCCTCAAACTAGTGATAGGTTGAGGTTTCCAACCGAGAAATAAAGAAGATATTGGAAAGAACAGTTCGACCTGATAGAAAAAATTGGTCCATAAGATTGAATGATGCTCTATGGGCATATAGGACGGCCTATAAAACTCCCATTGGCATGTCTCCTTTCCAATTGGTGTATGGTAAGGCTTGTCACCTACTTGTGGAATTAGAACATAGACCTCTATGAACTATCAAAGCATTGAATTTTGAACTGGATGCATCTAGTGAGCAACGAAAACTCGAACTCAATGAGCTTGAGGAAATTCAAAATGAATTATATAAGGCCAAAACCAAGGCATTTCATGATAAACACATTTTGAGAAAAAGGTTTGAGTCGGGGCAATAAGTTTGGTTATATAATTCAAGGTTGAAACTATTCATAGGAAAACTACGAAGTCATTGGGAAGGACCCTATAATGTTGTGGAAGCATTCTCTCATGGGGTTGTAATCATTCAAGATCCCAAAGACAATCGTATTTTTAAGGTTACTAGGGAGAGACTCAAACTAATGATATCTTTAGAAGAAAAAGGGACGGTGACCACAATGGCACTAAAAGACCCAGAGTATAGCACACTAACTCATGAGCACCGTCAAGCTACCGACTCATCCGTAGAAAATTAATATATATTATATGTACAATAGTAATGTATGTATACATATTTTGTAGTGCATTGAATTACAGTGATTACGATTTCCTATAGCCTGAGTATTCTCTCACAAAAAATCGTAGTGACTATGATTGCTGAGAGAATGATTTGTCCAGGCAACGCAATTGTTATCAGAAAGGCACAACTTCCGATACCAAAGGCGTCGCCTCAATTCACTTTACACAGACACGTCCCTTAGCATTTATTAGGACTACCAATCGATTTGCATGATTCAACGCAAAACATAACGTCTATTTAAGGCAACACTTTGAATTCTTGGTTTGGATCGATTATACATAAACAAGTACTGCCTGGTCATTTCATCCCATTCCGTTCACCTTCGTCTAACACCAACCCTTTTGCCATGGCAAAACAACCAAGCTGGTCAGAGATTACTGAGGCATTTTCACGCCTCATCCAATGCCATATAGATGAAATCACTGCGCTTTTAGAAGAAAGGGAGCGATTAATCAGTGAAATTGTCGCCCTCTTCTCCTCCCTCATTCCAGAACCGACGGTCGAAAGTCTCCCTTCCTCCCCCAACCACCAACAGTCTTCTCCATCATCACCCCCTTCATCTTCTTAACACTTCTCTTTTCTATCAGACGCACCCATCTAAAGGAGAGGCTAAGCATCTATTGAGGGGCAGCACAATTTTAGACCGATCTTTATCGAAGACATCTTCTCGGACGTTGCTGTTGATATCTAAGAGAGGGTGTGTCTAGATTTTTCCTAGGATTATTTTCTTTTATGTAATTAGTTTTTAATATTTTAGTTCTTTAGAAATTTCTTTTCATGATCGTTTAATTATCTAGTTAATATATAATATTTTCTTACGACTAACTTTCTTTTTTTTCTAACTAACTGTGTAATTGTTACTAACTTTTCTTTTATTTTTGTTATTGATGACTCTGAGAATAAAATCGCTGTGTTTTCCTTAAGTTTGGGGGAACATTCTTTCTAGAATTTTTTTCACATCCGGCTAACAATCAATGATATCAATAATTTTTAGGTAAATAATTTTAAGTGTCCCCTATTTTTGTGCCAATGAGGGCATTGTCCGACTTAAGTTTGGGAGGGATACACAACTTCTGTGTATATTAGTAGTATAATTAGTAAGTAGTATTTCATTTCAGTTTTATTTAGTTTGTTTTTGTAAAAAAAATTTCGAATTTTCTTTTTAAAGTTGATCATTACATAGGAATTATGATAGAAAAAAATTACAAATCTTGAAAAGTTATGATCCATTATAGTAGGAATTCAATAATCAAAATATAGAACAGTACAATTTATGCTTTGCTCGTTGAACATTGTATTAGAATGGATGTTTGAAATAATAGATTGATCTAAACTATAATATTTTAGACTATAGTTTCAAAATTATAAACCAATGGGCATTAGAGCCAAATTTTCATTTCTTTGAGAGAGAGACTGTTTCTATTCAATCATATAAAAAATTTAAACTTCTACGCTATTATGTAATCTCATATTGCTGAATTTAGAATCAAAATATTCTATATCTATTATAACCTTATTTTTTTGTCTAGAACTATCTATTAGAAATATCAAAGCAATAAGGCATCTATGCCAGTAAATCGTAAAGATGATTTAAGGTCATCTTTTGTTAAACCGGAGTAAAAAACAAAAGCTAAAAATTTTATAAAATTTTAACCTTTGAACCCATATTAGAAGCTTAAACCGAATTTCTTTGTACCAAAATTCTGATAAACCCTTAACCATATATACTACCCAAAGCTTCCAACCTTTAACCCTTATATTTTATGAGATTTTAGAATGCAAAAGAAGGGAAGAAGAGGGAGTGGAAGGAGTAAAAAGCAAAAATAAAGCATCAAAGCCAAATTTTCCTTTGTTTGAGAGAGAGACTGCTTCTATTCAATCATAAAATTTCTTTGAACTTCTATGTTGTTATGAAATCTCATATTGCTAAATTTAGAATCAAAATATTCTATATCTGTGATAACCTAATTTTTTTATCTAGAGCTATTTGTTAGGAATATCAAAGCAATAAGGCATTTATGCCAGTAAATTGCAAAGATGATTTAAGGTCATTTTTGTTAAATCAGAGCAAAAAAAAGCCAAAATCAGAAAATTTTATCCTTTAAACCCATATTAGAAGCCTAAATCGAATTTCTTTATACCAAAAATCTAATAAACCCTTAACCATATGTACTACCTAAAGCTTTCAACCTTTAACCCTTATATTTTCTGAGATTTTAGAATGCAAAAGAAGGGAATAAGGGGGAGTGGAAGGAGTAAAAAGCAAAAATAGATAAGGGGAATGCTAAAAAAGATAGTACAGCTGAAGAAATCAAGTGAAGAATATAGGAAAGGAGTGAAAAAACATAAAAAGATGATTTGAAAAAGAAGATTACGATTCTTAAAAAAAGAGCTTTCAAAAATCGTAAAATACGATATTACAAATTAATGGAATGTATACAGGTTGAAGAAAAAGAGAAAAAATGAGAAGAAGTTATCCAATTCATGGATACTTACTGAAGTAGAAAAAAAAAGAAGGCTAAAAAGATAGGAGAAAGAAGAGCTAAATTCTCAGAAAAACTTTGAATCCTTTTCTACCTTTCTTTGACACCTTCTGAAACACGCAGCCCCATTGCAAGCCGAAGAAAAGACCTTTTTTATTTACGATTTGCGAAAGCATAAGCCTAGTAGAGATATGAATAATAGATATTATGGATTACACAGGGAATCATATGGATAGAATAGATTATCTTTTCTATGAGATTGAAATTTTTTATCATTGACTGAATTTTTCTGAAATAATACTGTGAGAACTCAAAAAGTTTCAATATCTTTTAGAGAGTATGTCAATAGTGAGCTTTTGAATGAAAATATTTTCAAAAAATTGTAATTTAAAAAAATTTATGAAGAATAAATGGTTCACTGATGCATACACTCCCTGCTTATTATGAATTGAAATTGTTGTTCTAATCAAGGATTACTGTTATAATGGAAAACAAGGATAAAAGATTGATAATTTTAATCATAATGACTATGTGATGACTAACTTAGTAAAATTAGTTAATTTAGCTAGTGTACAAAATTAGTTTAAATTTTTAACCTTTCTTTTCTTTTGAAAAATATTTTAAAAAATTCAAAACTATTTAAAGTTTGTAGGTAACTTTACTGAAAACCTTCAGGAGACTACAAGTCCTCTACTAGGGATCACCTAGGGGTTTAAAGGCCTGTTGCATCTGCTAAACACAATCGTACTCTCTACCAAAGTGACATTTAATTTTTAGTTTAAGATATTTTATATTTCCTTGTTTGCTAGGAACTAGCAAAACATAAGTTTGGGGGTGTAATTAGTCACATAATATACCATTTTACTACCCTTAACTTAGTGATGTTAGGACTTAGTTCGTTACTAATAAGTTACTGATGTGCAGATATTAAAGAAAAATAGTAAAAGAGAACCAAAGTAATAATATTCGTTAAAATTAACTCATAAAGCAATAATAAAAAGATGATTGAATGAAAAGACAAATCATCGCCTACTGAAAAGATGAAAAATCGTGCTTTACGATTTTGCGGAACAAAGTACTGAGAAGAATAGAAATCATAATTTACGATTCTACAAGAGAAGCCGCTCAAGAGTAAAGTACGATACCAGAGAAACGATAAATCATAATGAAGAATCGTTCAATAGGAAGCTGTGCTAGAAAATCATGATTTATGATTTTCCGGAGAAAGTTTCAATAGAAGAATAGAAAATCGTGATTTACGATTTTCCAAAAGAGAAGACACCTTCCAAAGTTGTGGATCATGTGAGAAAGAACATCGCCATGCATAAAATTAGAAGATCTCTAAAAGAAGAAGTCTGGCCAATCACGGATCTGAGAGATTGATAAAGGAGATTCTTAAAGGACTCTATTACTGAAATAAAAGGAAGAAATCCAGAAGTACATCAACAGAATGAATGGAAGGAAAGATCAAATTAGAAGTAGAGTTATACTAGGATAGTTTTATTTTAGTAATTACTTTTATTAGAATTAGAAGTTTTGTAAACCGACCCTTATGATATATAAATAAGAGGCTCAGCACATAGGAATAACCATCAAAGGAATTCTTAGCATCAATTGACGACTATGGTTGGGTTTCTTCTGATCAATTTAGAGTAGATTTTTATTACTTTGTAGATCAGATGTCGAAGGATTCTCAAGAGAAATTAATGACTACAATTGGGAGCTGAAGATTAGAGTAGATATCTGTAGTTTCTCAGAAGCAATTGACGACTGCGGCTGAGTGGTGGAAGATATAATTTTATTGCTTTCTAGTTTAGATTTATTTTATTGCAATTTCCTGCTTTGTAAACATCTTCAAATTTTAATTTGAATTGACAACTCAGGTTGAAGTTTGCAGATTAGTGTAATGGTTTTAATTTTTCATCTTTAGTTTTCTAGAATTTGATTGATACCCAAGTTTTAGGAGATTGTTAATTAGATTAAATCGGTATTGATAGGATTTAAGTATTGATTGACAACCAATGGTAGGAAACTTGATATATAGTGTAACGGTACTGTTTAATTTCATAAATATCCGCTAGCAGAAGATTGTGATTGACGACCATAATCTGAAGTAGTAGGATTTAGGATTTATTTTCTGCATTTTAGATTAAGAAATAATTCTTTATTCATATTTCTCCAGTAGTTTAGGAACTTAAAAGATAAATATAACTTTTCAGAAAATTAAGTTAATATAGATAAACCTGTCTTCATGCGAACGATCCTATGTTAGTACTTTGATTTCCATTATGCGCTTGCAATAGGTTAAGACTTAAATAGATACACATATAAGTAGCGATCATATACGCTAGGAAAAATAGGCCTTCTTCCTCCAGAATTAAGCTCCAGAATGGGCTCTGGACTTCTCAGGGGCACTGTTCCTAAGCTTAGCCTGTATAATATACACACTAGGCTTAGCTACAGTGTTTTTGGGAATTTGTCTAAAATTCTCTTTTGGGGTTTGACTTATTGTAGACACCCAAATTTGGTCGAAGACCTGATCAAAACATACTTCGAGAAACTTGTCTAAACCCCTAGGAATTAACCCCAACCTATTGAGCTTTTGATAGCATTTGATAGCATATCTCATACCCTTAGGAACCTTTCAAAACCCTTAGAAACTTGTCTAAACCCCTAGGAATTAACCCCAACCTATAAAACCCTCTCCGACCCTGTTATTGACCCTCCCGGGCTGTGGCTGGGAGGAGGTGTACCAAAGGTTTTCGAGACCCCTGCTAAAACTAAATGATAACCATTAGAAAGTAGAAATTCTCAGCTTTCCTACAAGCTTGGAATCACCTTGATCCGAGTACTACACCGAAAGATATGGCAATCCAAAGTTTCGGGCCTAAAAACTGCATTTGAGTGAACCCCTCGATAGGACCTCTCGAGGCTTTGGGTAGGCTTAGTGTGTATAATACACACACAAAGCCATTTCTGAGAGAAATGTTGCCTAGCATGTATATTATACACGCTAGACCATATTTTCACAAATTTGGCTTGGCATGTATAATAGACACGCTAAACTTGGATGGGTCCCCCCAGCAGGCTGTGGACTTCTCGAGCATTGTACGTATGCCTAGAGTGTGTAATACACACGGTAGGCTTAGCTATAGTAATTCTTTGATTTTGCTCGAAAATGACTTTTGGGGTTTGACTTGTTGACAATCCCGATGTTCAGGGTGGGTTTCATTTGTATTGTTGCACCCTCATTTTCCCTATTTGCTACCCTCTAGTCATTTGAACGCCCACCCGATTATCTACCATTGAACCCCTTTCCCACATATCTAAGCTCCCAAAACCCTAGGAAACCCTAGATTGGGGATTACCTAATTGCTAATCCCATTAGCTCTTAAATGTCCCCTTAACCACCCCTTTCTTTATAAATAGAGAGGCACCCCTCCCTTTACAAGGGCTTGAAAATTTTCCAAGAGGGAAAAAAGATTAAAAGATCCCTTTCTCCCCTTTGGTGCACTAAATCCATACAAATTCTCGAATTCAAAATCGTCTTTTAGATCCCATCCTCCATTAAAAATCCTTTAGTCTAGGCGAGATCTACCCCCTAGCCTTCTTCCTCTACCCCTTAGCTACTAAGTTTTAGAGTTTAGTATCCATCTTCCAACCTCTCTAGCTATCGGAAGCCCCTCAAGTGCACTCACGCGAAGGTCCATAGCCGTCCTACAAGGGCCTGAGAGCTCCGGCTATCCCCTTTATTCCTCTACCTTCTTCGCTTTTCCTCTATCCTTGAATTTGCGTCGTTATGCAGTCGGAATTTCAGTGATTATCAGGGGCAGAAATAGGATCAGAGTGCCTTCGGATAAGAGGAAGTGCTATTTTTTTTTTTTTTTTTTTTTTTTTTTTTGGCCATATGTAGAGACCACTTACGAGTGGGTTGATTGGGTGCCTAACACCCTCCCAATCGATAACCGAAGCCCCTACCTAAGAGCCTTTGGCGTGAATCGGTAAATCAGAGTCATATTTGGCACTCTGGTGCATTTAATATTGATTTGAGGTTTCTCGAGACACCCAAAGCTCTGGGTGGCGACTCTATATTTTTTGCAAGAGCGTGTCATCGCGATGGATCAATCCGATCTATGGTTGCACAGATGGCGACTCTGCTGGGGACAACTTGTCGAGCTTCCCCTTGAAGTCTTGGCCTATTTTTTTATTTGTTTATTTCTCTTTCTTACTAACATTTTTTTCTTCGTTTCTTCGATACTCACCCCTACGATTCCATCAATTTTTCTCACCCCTACGATGTCGTTTGTTTTTACTTACCCCTACTTTTCTGTCATTTACGTGCCTTAACCGATTGGCAGGCCTACCTGAGCACTGTATTTCCTTTCCTTTATTTTTTTGTTATTTACATGCCTTAGCCTATTGGCGGGCTTGCTTGCACATTAACAAGCCTTAGGCGTTCGACGGGCTTATGTGTACTTTTACTTTCTCACACTCATATACCATCAATGGACGTCGGCCCGTAGAGGCAGCATAGGATCATCACAATCCGTTTTTGAACATAAGCAAACTCCCCTTTTAAAATTTGAAATTAAAATTGAACCTTAGAAGTGAATTAAGTGACTTAAATCATTTTTGCGGGGGTAGCTTTTAAAGGGTTGGGAATTTAGGCAGCGATACAAGCGTCCCAGTTCTTAGTACGACGGCAGCCCCTAGTGGTGATGATCTAAAAAAGTACCACCCCATCCAGTATCTTAGAAGGCGCTTGTGCCAGAGGTATATCGATTGGGTGACCGATCTGGTTACAAAGCTTAAAACCCTTGGGAAGAGCATTAGAAAATCCCGAAATAGTAGTGTATCCCTTTAGGTTTGGTGAGGAGAGACCCGAAATAACAAAGAAAATCATTCCCTGGAAGCATCGCTTGCTGAAAAAAAATATATTATACCAATTTCGAGCTTGCTGTTTGTTGTCAAAACTATTCTATATTCGGTCTAGCCTAGTGTGTGTAATACACACGCTAAGCCAACTTCCCCCAGAATTGCTCTAACATGTATAATATGCACGCTAAGCCAACCTTCTTCAGATTTAGCCTAGCGTGTATTATATACACGCTAAGCCAAAATCTCCAGATTTTTGGCCTAGCGTATATAATACACACACTAAGCCTATTCTAGGCCTGGCAACCCGAATCTGAGGCCTTTCCCCACTTCCCCCGAGTCCCCCACTTAGCGGTTCAGTACCTTTGATAGATCCCACACGTTCCGACACCCAATACGCCCTCGCCAGTCAAAAGGAGTCACCCTCTTATTGACTCTTTCCGAGGGATCGGATTGTCACGTGAATTCATGTGCCTTCACATAGATCGACGAGTTTTCCTTTGATTCTTCCAAAGCATGCCAGGATTCCATCGTGGGAAATATTTGGGGTGTGAACGCCGCCTGAAATGGGAATTCCAAGGCCCTGGAACTCATCTTAGAGAAGTTCATTTCTTATCCAAAGATTAATACCAAAAAAAAAATCATCAATCAAAAGTCCAAAACAAAAAGGAGAACTCGTGGTGCCGGCATAGTGGCATCGCCCTACCCTCCGTCATCCCAAAGGCGGAGGAGAAGAAAATTTTACGGACCTCATCCGAGGCATCCGCATTCAACCTGCCGCCAAGCCATGTCTTGGGCGGTTGATCTGGCTTATACTGATCCCGATTCATCCCCGCCACGCTCCCCAACCCATTCTCATGCAGAGGAAATATTCACCTCCATTCCACTCACCCAACCACCATTTACCATCACCGGACCCTTTGGTGCGCCCATATTTCCTTCCGCACCCATCCAAAATTTTCCCGTTTCCCCATCTCCTTCTACTCTAAATCTGCCCACATCCACCCCACGTATACCCCGTTTCTCACCCCATCCCCCCTCAAATCCAAATAACCCTAATTTTCCCCCATCCACATTCGCTATGACTCCAAACTTGCCCCCTTGCTCCCCCATGTCAAACCCACTTACATCTCACCTCCCTACATCCACCCCAAGGATACACATGCCCAATTTCCCCAAACCATGCCCAATTTCCCATCTTCCCAACACATACCCAACTTTCCTACATTTTCCCAAACCATGTCCAATCCACCATCTATCCCCCCACCTACCCAGGTCATGCCCGATTTTACCCAGATCATGCCCAATTTCTCCCATGCACCCACCCAATCCACACCCCATATTCCCCCTCCATTAGATGCACCCCTTACACCCACCCCCTCATCCAATCTAATGGCCATGATGGATGAGATGGTTAGGACCTACACCAGTTAGAGGGCTTCTCAAAGCAGCCTCCCCATCCAACTCACACACCTCTAAACTCATCCCATACCCTCCAAAGCCTTCATGTCTCATTTCCCCAAGACTCCAATCAACCCCCCATTATCCATACCATTTAGGGCTCCCATCAACCAGGAGACCATTGGAGTGGACACCAAGGCCTGATGGCCCAAACCCACCAAGGGCCGATGGCCCAAGCCCACCAAGGCCCAATGGCCCAAGCCCACCAATGCCCGATAGCCCAATCCCATCAAAGCCTAATAACCCAAATCCAAGCCCACCAGGGCCTCGTCCCCCAAGCCCATCAAGGCCCACACCTGGGAGCCCCATTCTCCCATCCTTCCTCATTCCCCCAATATCCCACATACACCCAACAGGCCCCCATTCCACCCAGATGATGCACCCACATCGGCCAGTCTCCCAACATAGCATGGGTCTCACTCATCTACAACCCTCATACCCAGTTCAATACAAGAATCCATCCCATGACATCAGCCACCCTCACCAGCATACCTCTCAAACTCATCCCCAAGGATTTCCCCATATTCAGTGGTCTCACCAAGTACCCATCCCTCCAACACAGAATCAACAGGATAATCTCACCCTTCCTCCACCATATGTAGACCCACAATATGAGGAAGATGAGATCAAGAACAGTGGGGCATATCAAGGGGCATTCACCAACTTCAATCCCCCGCCACCAATAATCGCTAACCCACCAATAGCCCAGAGTGAATGGAGGCCTCCCACGGAGAGGACAACCCTACCATCCAAAGAGTCAGAGTTGTGGAAAGAACAAATGGACAAGATTCAAAAGCAGCTAATGAAGATGGGTGGAGCTGAAATCCATGCCACAGTCTTCTCGGACTTATGCCTGTTTTCAAAGGTCTCCTTACCCCCAAAATTCAAAGTGCCAATCTTCGACGAATACAATGGCATGGGTAATCCCATTACACACCTCAAATCCTACTATGGGCACATGTGTCAATACGGGGGGATGAGCGTTTGCTCATAAAGGTATTTCGGAAGAGCCTCACAGGCCCAACGTTAAGGTGGTTCACTTCCTTGGAACCTTCTATGATCAAAAGGTGGAAAGATCTTACCCATTTATTTCAAGAGCAATATGTCTACAACATAGGCATTGAACCCGCAAGTCAGATCTAGCTCGCGTAAAATAAAAATCGATGAGACATTTAGCGACTACCTTGAGTGGTGGAGAGCATTAGCAGCTCAGGTCAGGAACAGAATACCCGACGATGAGCAAATTGAGATGATCTCAAAAAGCACCTTGTCGATCATCTCAGACTTCCTAGTGTACCAACAGCAGTCCAACTTTGCTGATTTTATGAGGAATGTCAATCATTGAGAAGATGAGATTAGAGAAGGGTGTTTGAACAAGAATGTGTCCAGTGGGGCCAGTGGGGTTTGAAGGTTCACTGAACATAGGAACGATAGAAGAACTGGGGAAGATCTGCAAACTTTGGTAAATACGCGACCCAACACCAACATAACCCCATTCGAATTTAAAGCCGCACAGCCAACTCCAATCAGAAGCGAGCCAATACAAAGAACTGGAAATGGGCAAGGGGCGTAGATGACCCCAGAATAGAGAAGGGATCATTTTAAACATCTTATTACTCCTTTATGACAATCTTTGAACATCTTATTGCCCTTGCTAATTGGGAAGGGTTTGGTCACTGCACTCCGGCCACAACCTCTGCCGAATCCTATTATAAGGAATTGCGACCCATATACCCATTGTAATTTCCATCAAGGACCAGGTCACCCAACCGATCGTTGCTTCCCTTTAAAGCATGCTATACAAGACTTAATAGAGGCCAAAGAGATCATTCCCCCAGCACTTCCCTAAGCCAACCAGCAGGCCAACATACATCAAGTGTCATTGCCACCACATCCACCTAGTGGAGCGGGCCCAAGGCCGACCATCAGCATGATAGAGGAGGCGGACAAGGAGTTTGACCGGTCAGATTACATCCACACCCGAGAAGATTTTGTAACACTAAGGCAGGGAGATCAAGAGGATAGAGGCATCAGAGTGACTAAGCCCCTAAATCTGGCTGATTAATTCCTAATCCTGCACCACCAATAGAACCCTTAGAGATTTAAGGGTATATTTTCCATCACCAACGCCTGTCAACTTCATCCAAGTCAATTCCTATCAACATACACAACAGCTCCTGCCAATTACCCCAGGACAATTTTGCCCCCCATCCCCTACCAACACTTGTTAATTACTAATGGCCTCCCCCAATCACCCCATCCCTATACATCCACTTACAATCCCCACTAACTCCACGTGGCCCATTTTTTCCACTCCCCCGACCTACCCAATAGAGGTTAATCAAGTATTATCCACTCACCCCAATCCACCAACCCAAATACCTCGAGGACCTACAGCCACTCCTTTCCAAATATCGGGGCTAACCTACAACCCCCATCAGGTCCAGCTTAGCTATGAACATACAGATATCAATGCCGGTAATAGCAGAGAGGGGGCAGTGGATTTTTTCACTAGGTCAAGAAAAATCTCCAAGATTTTGAAAACACCAGCACCAATCCGACCGAAAGGAAAGAAGTAAACTACTGCGGTAAACCCATTCAAGAAAATGAGCCCGAGAGCACATATTAGAACCTCAACTGAAGAGAATGTCGGCCCATATCATAGTATGGGATTTTTTAATGACCTCCCCTCTCCATTTCCAAGCTCTGATGGGAGCGTTAAAAGATGCACATGTGTCTATTCAAGTAAGCCCTGATGAAGTGGGACAAATAATTGGACAGGTGCTGGTTCCCAATGCCTTCCCTTTTTCGGATGTCAACCTGCCAGAGGAGGGAAATGATCATTCCAAACCCCTCAACTTTATTGTAGAAGCTAGAAATTTGGTGATCTCGTTGGTATTAATAAACAATGGATCAACTTTGAATGTATGCCCTCTGAGGATGGCCACCAAGATAGGGGTAGAACCTTCCACATTTAGGCCCGCGAGAACAAGTGCCAGGGGATTTGATAACACAAGAAGAGAAATAATTGGGGAAGTCGATCTTGAACTCATTATTGGGCCAATGACCTTTTCCATACCATTTCAGGTAATGGACATCAAATCCACATTCAATCTGCTTTTAGGGCGCCCATGGTTACACGAGGTCAGGGCAATACCTTCAACTTTTCACTAGAAGCTTAGGTTCATATCTGAATAGAAGATCGTCACCATTACGGGTGAGGGACAGGATGAGAAAGAGAAAGCTACCCACAGCATTGAGAAATCCAAAGTATTGGATGTGTCACACACGATCGAAGACATAGACCCCCATAGCTTTGAGTATGATATATCAACGATAATCCCTGAGCCCCTTAAGTGGATTACCATAAAGAATGATGGAGGAATGGTCGCAGCCATAGCCATGCTCCAAAAATGGGGCTATCAAAAAGGAAAAGGACTGAGACCCCGATTGCAAGGTAGAAAGGAGCTAGTCAGGGCTAAGGGCAGACAACAAGTCAGATTTGGGTTAGGTTACAGGCCCAGCAAAGAAGAAGTCTGAGAAGCTAAGGAAAAGGCTCAGACCATTGCTACAGCAAAAGCAAAGGGAATAAGCTTAGAGGACGAACCTCATCCTAGGCCTCACATCCGAAATACCTTCGTAAGTGTGGGGATTGTAAAGATTGATCAGAATGGGGCAACACAACTAACCCCATACAAACCGGCAACCCCTGTTCACTCAACCAATCCCCAAATCATCCCTCCCAATTTTAAAATATACGTAGCCTCCCAGTCCCTTTTTGAGGAAGAATTCTTCATGCCTGCACAATCTCCCCCTATGGTAAACCACCACAAGGCCTTGTTGATGTTTAAGGATAGGGTCCGTAATGAACCTGGGGTCCACGTGATGGAGGCTGACTTCCAAGAGCTGTATCAATCAACCTCCTCCATCCGAGCGGGTAGAGGGCCGACACCATAGGTAAGGAATTGGGCGTCCATGCCCCTAACTATGGAAGCTTCGAGTGGCCTAAGATTCGACACTCGCTTCCAAAAATAAAACAACCTATAAAATGTGAGGTGAATCCTTGGCAGGCAATACAATTTGTATATAGGGACCCGCCATGCCAAGGGCTCATTTCCGAAGAAAAAGAAAAATCTAAAAAAATAAAAGAAATACCAAATAATCTAAAAAAAATATCTTTCAAAATTCCCAAGAAAATCAAAGGAAATGATGCCCTAATAGAAAAGCCTATCCCATATGAAATCGACCCCTTTCCTGTAGAAATACAAGATGAGGTAGGAGTCACAAGTCTGGATGAGGAAATCCCTTCTGAAGAGATTCCCAATGAACTCCTTGAACAGTACACCAATTTTGAGCATGGCCCCACCCCGATCATTGAAGAAACAGAGGATGTCAATCTACAGACCGAGGAGGCTCCTAGAATCACCAAGATCGGAACATCACTGTCCCCCGAGGAAAGAAAAAGCATGATTGATTTCCTTCGATCATACCACGACGTCTTCGCATGGTCACATGAGGATATGCCCGATTTGGATACTGATTTTGTCGAGCATGAGTTGCCACTTTACCCGGATGTAAGGCCAGTCAAGCAGAAGTTAAGACGTCTCCAGCCTGAGTGGATGCTGAAAGTAAAGGATGGAATTGTCAAATAGTATGATGTGGGGTTTCTCATAGTCTCCAAGTACCCACAGTGGCTAGCCAACATAGTCCCGATTCTGAAGATAGATGGAAAGTATCGAATGTACATTGATTTTCGAAACCTCAACAAGGCGAGCCCAAAGGACGACTTCCTGTTACCACACATCAATATCTTGGTCGATAATACTGAGAGGCATGGGATGCTCTAATTCATGGATAGATTCTTTGAATACAATCAGATCAAGATGGCAAAGGTGGACCACGAGAAAACAACGTTCATTACTCTATGGGAAACTTTATGTTACCAAGTCATGCCATTTGGGTTGAAGATTGTCAGGGCAACATATCAGAGAGCAATGACAGCACTCTTCCATGACATGATGCATCAAGATATTGAGTTGTATGTGGACAACATGATTGCTAAGTCATTAGAGAGAAGTGACCATCTGATAAATCTCTAAAAGCTATTTGAAAGGCTGAGGAAGTACAAGCTCAGTCTGAACTCTCAGAAATGCGCATTTGGTGTCATGTCAGGAAAACTACTAGGCTTCATTGTTAGCAGAAGAGGCATCAAAGTTAACCCAATCAAGGTGAAAGCTATCATTGAAATGCCACCACCATCTACCGAGAGAGAAATCAAAGGCTTCCTAGGCAGGATACAATACATCAGTCGGTTCACTGCACAACTCACTCCTATCTACACGCTGATTTTCAAGCTACTAAGGAAAAATTCGCCTGTTGAATGGAACGATGACTGTCAAGCAACATTTGATAAAATCAAAGGTTACCTTCTCAACCTGTCGGTATTAGTACCACCTGTACCTGGGAAGCACTTGTAGATCATCTTGCCGAGAATCCTTTACGTAACTATGAGCCTTTGAGGACTGAATTCTCAAATGAAGACATCTTGTTCATGACAGAGGATGACAGCAGAAACGGAGGAGCCTTGGGTAATGCATTTTGATGGGGCAACAAATGCCAAAGGTCAAGGGGTTGGCACCATTCTGATTTTGCCAAAAGGATCTCACACACCAATTTCCATCAAGCTCAATTTACCATGCACAAATAACATGGTCGAATATGAAGCCTGTGTAGCCAGCTTACAAGCAACACTTGACCTGAATGTAACTCATCTCAGGGTATTTGGCGACTCACAGTTAATCATATGCTAGACCAACGAAGATTAGAAGGTTAAGGATGAGAAGCTAATCTCATATCATGAGCACCTCGAGGATCTGATAACATGCTTCAATGATGTTACCTTCTCTTATGCCCCGCGAGCAAGAAATTGCTTTGCCGATGTACTAGCAACGTTTGCATCAATGGTAAAAATCCCCCATCGTGTCGAGCTGAAGCCAGTCATGATCGAACAAAGGAATGAGTTGACCTTTTGTCTCCAGATTGAGGAACCCGAAAAGCCAGATGATGAGCCTCCATGGTTCTCAGATATCAAGAATTTCCTCAAAACTCAATCTTTCCCTGAAGGTACGTTCAAGACAGACAGGCGGACCATCCAATGCTTAGTAGCCAACTACACCATTTATGGCGAATGCCTCTACAAGTGATCATATAACAACATCCTACTCAGATGCCTTACTGAGGGCGAGGTAGTCAGCATCATGAAAGAAATCCATGAAGGAGTATGCGGGGCCCACATCAATGGGCATATGCTCGCCAAGAAAATCCTACGGCAAGGGTACTTCTGGACCACCATGGAAACTAACTATTGTAAGCACGTTCAGAAGTGATACAAATGCCAAGAACACTCTAGTCTGATACATGCTCCTGCTATAGATCTACACAACATGACCACTCCTTGGCCATTCGCCACATGGGGCCTCGACGTCATCGAAAAGATCAATCTGGAAGCATTAAATGAGCATCAGTTCATCCTCGTGGCTATTGAATACTTTACCAAATGGGTAGAAGCAGCATCATATATTAATATCATCGCCAGTCACATTGAAAAGTTCATCAAGAATAATATTGTATGTCGATTCGGTGTACCCAAGGACATCATCACGGACAATGACACCAACTTCACGAACAAATGCATAAGTGCCTTATGCGAATAGTATAAGATCAAACATCATCGTTCATCACCATATCAGCCGCAAACCAATGGGACCATAGAAGAAACTAATAAAATGGTCGTTCGCATCCTTGAGAACATGATCATCACATATCGAGATTGGAGCAAAATATTGCCATTCGCACTATAGGCTTATCAAACATCAATCCGTACTGCTATAGGGGCAACACCATTCTCCCTTGTGTATGGAACCAAAGCTGTCCTACCAGTCGAGGTTGAAGTACCGTCACTCTGCATCCTCATCGAATCAGGCCTACCTGAGGCCACAAGAGAGAGGTCCCGCTTTGAGCAGCTGAACCTGCTGGATGAGAAAATGCTCCTAGCCTTGTGTCATACCCAAGTTTATCAAGGGCGAATCGCACGCGCTTATAATAAATGTGTTCATGGTCGAGATTTGAAGGTGGGAGATGTCGTACTCAAGAAAATCTTTCTATCTCTCCATGCTGATCCGAGAGGGAAATTCAAGTCTAACTGGGAAGGACCCTTCATCATCAGAGAAGTGCTCCTAGGGTACGTGCTCCGCCTCGCCACCATGGATGGAGACCACTTTCCTGAGCCCATCAACTATGGATACGTCCGCCGATTCTACTCCTAGTCTCGACGACAAGGTAAGTACAGATAAAAATGGATATGTGACTGCGTAAGGATCTTTTTAAAAGAGGCATCATTTTCAAGTCAAGTAGCCAAAAAGCATCCCTGAATATTTATACCCTTTGCTACACTCGTTGAGCAATTAGCGTTTCTTTCATCAATCGCTCCCAGAAAAAGGAAAAATGTATGTATATATAAACAAAAAGAAAAGAGTCATCATCAAAAGAAAAAAAAACATCAAAAAAGCAAAATCCCAAAAAGGGGATGTTTGGAAAAAAGTTTAATAAAAAAAAAAAGTACAAAAAATAGAAACGAAAAAAATCATGGGGCATGTACAGTAAAAATCTCCCAAGAAGTGTATTACGACAGCTGGAACCCAATCAAGGAAACCTTTTAACCTGGGAATACCTTCAAAATTCCTAACCTATCCCTTCTGACCCATGGCCATGATTCATCTCGAGAGAAAGCCCTCTTTAAGGTCTACGAATAGTCACAGTATTCGTTGAGTCAGCATGAGTCAAGCTGAGACAACAAAAGAACTCCATCTAGCCAGCTATGACAGAATCAACATCCATGTCGTGCCCTTTGAAGGATAAGGAAAGAAAATAAAAATAAAATAAAATAAACATATATGTATACAAGCTCAAAGCTAGACAGTGTGGTGAAAACCCGCAAGAGTGCCACGTGTAAAAGCAGCGAGCTTGTGTGGACCAAGTGAAAACCTGAAAAGGCACTCGGGGTAAAAATGCATACCTATGGACATAGTGAATACCTGAAAGGGCACTAAGGGTAAAAAAGAGGGAAGCAACAGGCATGGAGAAAACCCATCTTAGGCGTTGTGAGTAAAAAAGTGTTGAGTCGTCGGTTACTCCCTAGGTTATAATTCTGATTTATCTAGTCGCCAACTGGCGCTCATGTTAGCTCAAATCGGGTCTTAATCAGGTATACTTTAGACTACACCATCAAACGTATGACCCAGGGTAAGGATAAAAGGTCGATTCAATCTAAAGGGATGGGCATTCCAACCTTGGTAAAAACTGTTGAACCTCACTTAGGGTCGACTTCATAAACTGGTTCGGCTATGCTTAGAATCAGACTCACCATTGGGGCATCAACAAATAAAGCACGACTGAAAGGACCACCTTTGCAAAAGATAATAAATTTTCCTTTCCCATTTTTAGTCCGACAGTGTGCACACCCCCACTCTGGGATGATTGGTTCGATGACCGGAAAGACCACTTTGCAAAAGATAATAAATTTTTCTTTGCCATTTTCAGGCCATCACTGTGCACACCCCCACTCCGAGATGATTGGTTCGATGACCGGAAAGTCGACATTTGCAAAATATAATAAATTTTCCTTTCCCATTTTCAGGCTGGCACTTTGTGCACAACATCCCAAAAGGATGATCGGCATAATACCCAGTTCCCCTTTTCAAACATAGAGAAAGATAGAATTTATGTAAGATAATAAATTTCCCTTTTCCATTTACATGTCTATACTATACTTGCACCACATCTCAAAAATAATCGGTGTGATGTCTAGCGTCCCTTTCCATTTTACAAAAGTTGAAAAAGACATAAAAAACATAAAGGAAATATCTATACCAAAAAGATGTATCTGAATAGGGGTTTCTTATGCTCCCTTCTATGGTTTTGATCTATGCAAGAAAGAAGTGTGCAAGATGGAATCAACGACCTAACTCGCGCTTTAGGGCCTGAATCTCTGCACGTAAAGCATCCTCCCGGACATCTCGCTCTGCCATCCAGCGGTCGTGAAGGCTCTTATATCATTTATGGGAGACATCAGTAGCACCAAGAGCGTCACTCAAGGCTCCTACCAGATGAAGAACCTCACACTCAGCTACGCTGGCTCGTGCTTCCACCACCTCTACTCTAACCTTTTATTTCTCTAATTGCTCATGCAGGACTCGCTTCTCATCTATCAGCAACTTAATACGGGTTCAAAGTGTCAACTCCTTCTTTGTCCGAGGACCCCCTGCCTCACTACTCTCTGCATGGTCCAAGCGACAAGCAAGAGGCCTCTCAGATAGTAGCCAAGCCTCATACTCTGGAGAAGACAAAATCAGACTCCCCTGCTCCAGATTGCACATGTGCATCGACTGACGTGTTTCCTAGAGAGTGGCAATCCTATCAAAGTCCCCAGAGGATCCCTGAGAAAAATCAAGTCACATAGGAGTGGTTTTGTCGCACAGTGCACCTGTTGAGAACAACCAAACTAGCGCAACACCTGAAATGGGAAGCAGTAGGTGCTACTAGTCAAACCAAGAAGTGTGATGCCCTTCTAATCTCTAAATCGAACTACTATAAAAGCCCTGTCTAACTAGGGAAGCCTTCACAGCAGTTCAGCCTCAGCCAGCCAAAGCTTCTGCTCCTGTATATTCCCTTGTGACAACCTATGGCATCGACCTAAAAAGCAGGGAGCCGCCTCACCACAAACAACATAGAAGCAGGGCATGGACCCCAAAATATTGAAATGCTCCCGAAGCCAAACCTGGAATAGAATAGGGCATCCCCGAAGATACTTGTTAAGACCTGAAAAGTACCACCTTTCACCCCTTAACTTAGTCTCTCTTAGACCCTTAGTCATTTAATAAATGTGTGTTAAGCCCATTTTGTAGGTAATAAGCAACAACTGCAGATAAGTCCTTAACCATGCCAAGAAGCTTACTTTTGCCCCAAAAGTGCCTCAAGAGAAAGGAAGTTAGACCCAGACAGAGAATTGGCTACAGCATAGGCACAACAAAGCAGAAAAATGTCAAGAAGTGAACCTCATGCAAATGTCGCAGGGTTTAATTGTTTCAAAGAAAAAGGCTTCGCGCAGTTGTCGCAGGTTTCTGAAGGCATCACACCAACTGCTAGCGCTGTTCTCATGCAGATGAATGACAGAAGAGCCTAGAAAGTAGACTTTGCACAGTTCTCGTGAGGCTCAGTCATAAGCTCTCGCACAGTCTCGCGCAGCTCAAGAAAGGCGCCTTTAATCTTCGCGTGATTGACTGAGGAGAGAGAGCTCCAGGCATTCCTGCACGCAGCTGTCGTGCAGTGGCCGCGGGATGCAGACCTTCAGGGAACTACTCGCGCGATCTAGAAGCCCATGCACATTGCTTCTTCGCGAGGATCTCCATGAGATTCACCAAGGAACGAACTACGCGCGCAATTCTCGCGCCATTCATATAGAAAGCTCAATCCCGCGACGACCAGAGCATTCCCGTGATGACCAAAGTATCAATCCCGTGACTATAAGAGCTTCAAGTCAATTCAATCCCATGATGCCAATTCTATCACAGTCATGGGTGAAGAGCAACCCAAAACATTGAAGGAATTGAATGCTCCTGATGATTATAATTCCCCATTCAGCATTCAATTCCTAGATGTTCAGGGAAACTATGAGATAAAAACCTCTATCATTCAAATGCTTCCCACTTTCCATGGGCTCGGTAAGGAAGACCCTTACAAGCACATTGACCAATTCTTGACCCTGTGCATAACATTCTCCATTGCTGGTTTGGGACCAGAAGCCACTAGATTAAGGCTCTTTCCTTTCTCCCTAAAGGACAAGGCCAGCACCTGGTTAGCTACTCTCCCAAACAACAGCATCACTTCTTGGAAAGACCTCCAGACAAGATTTTTGACCAAATTCATCATAGAGACAAAAACCAGCCAGTTGAGGAAAGCAATACTTGCTTTTGCCCAATCCCCAACTGAGGATTTTAATTAAGCATGAGATAGATTTAAGGAGATGTTCAAACAATGTCCCCACCACAAGATCCCTGACTGGCAGCTTGTCCAGAGCTTCTATAATGGGATTGATGAGAAAAGCAAAGACATGGTAGATGCCTCTTGTGGTAGAACTTACATGCACAAAATAGCTGATGAGGCATGGAACTTGTTCGAGGTCATCAGTGAAAATGCTTTTCAAAAGATGTCCTTATCAAGAACTGTTCAAGAGCCTTCTCCTAAAATGGGACTTACTGAAACTTTCAAAGGAAAGATGTATGAAGTAACTAGGAATAATGACCTGAGAATGCAGATGGCTAATCTTTCTAATAAGTTTGATAAACTATTAACTATGGTGCAACCTAGATTGGCTGCACAGGTGATGGAGGCATATCTGATATGCCAATCTCCATAACACACAGTGGAAGAGTGCCCATCTGCAGGGTAATATCCTGAGTATGCGATGGAACAAGCTGTTGCTGCCCCAATCATTTGGCCAGCAATAATCTATTGGCTACAACAAACAGTCATTTGGATACCAGCACCAAAATGCTGGTTACCAGTGGAGAGACCACCCAAATTTGAGGTGGAGATAAGACAATTACATGCAGCCACAACAGATGTTGGCCTTACCTCAAAGGCCATAGCAGCAATTTAACAGGGATATGTCCCAAGGTTAAATTTCCAGCATCAGTAGCTACCCCAACAGAAAAATCAGTTGGTAGTACTCCCACCCCACCCCCGAAATGCTTCTTTCGAGGACCAGGTTCTGACCTCATTGCAAAGCCTTAGAGTCTTGACTCAGACTGTGACTTCTCAACGTCAAAGCATAAAGAAAATGGAAGAACAGCTAGGCCAAATATCCAATGCCTTAGCCAAAAGAGAAGAGGGCAAGTTGCCAAGCCAGCCAGTGGCCAACCCTAAGGGCCAATATTCGATTGGAGAAGGCTCCTCAAGTTTTGAGGGAGCTAATGCCATCACAACCCTAAGGTCTGGCAGGCTGGTGGACAACCAAGTTGGGAAGGAACAAGGAGAGGTCATTTGTAAAGAATTTTCAATTGAAAGTGAAAAAGACTTTGTTAGAGAATAGAGCCAAGAGTTGCCTGCTACCCTGTAACAAGGGAAAAATAAAGAGGCTATAGTTGAGCCTCAGTAGGAAATAAAAGTTTAAAAAAGAAAAAAACAAAAGTTTAGTCATAGGCTTGCAACTAAGGAACCAACAGTACCTCAGTTGCCATTTCCTCAAGCTTTGAGTGGCCCTGCCCCTTTTGATAAGGGGAATGCATAGATAGAGGAAATGATAGAAACCTTTAAGCAGGTAAAAATCAATTTGCCCCTGCTTGATGCAATTAGATAGGTCCCAGCCTATGTCAAATTTTTGAAAGACCTTTGTACCCAAAAAAGAAAAGCTAGAGGTCATTTGTCCAAAAAGGTCTTTGCAACTGATACAGTTAATTCTGTATTAAACATGACAATCCCAGAGAAGTTACAAGACCCAGGGATACCCACTATTCCCTGCATAATTGGAGACCACCACACAATTGGAAGGGCCCTTTTAGACCTTAGAGCCAGTGTAAACCTACTGCCATACAGTGTGTATCAGCAGCTAGGTTTGGGGGAGCTAAAACCCACCCCCACTGTGCTGTTAATGGCTGATAGGTCTGAAAGGAGACCTATGGGAGTGGTTGAGGATGTCTTAGTGGGGGTGGACAAGTTCTTTTACCTTGCAAACTTCCTTGTTTTGGACATGGGCTGCAACAAGAGTACATCCCCTATACTTGTTATTTTGGGCAGGCCATTCTTAGCCACAACCAATGCATGCATTCAATGCAGGTCAAGGATCATGGAGGTAACTTTTGGACATATGAAGGTTGAGCTTAATATGTACAACAGTGCAAAGTACCCTCAGCTAGACAATGAGGAAAGCTTTACAGTGGATGTACTAGAGGAAGTTGTTGAAGAAGAATTGCCCACTCTGCTGGAGTGGGGCAACATTGTCACAAGTTTAATTAAAGTTTGGGACATGGTAGAGGAAGGAAGCCCAGCTATTATGCCAAAAGACATGACCATATTGAAGTCTTCTGTGGGCTTAGTGCAGCACTCCATTTGGAAACCTACATTGCTGCCTCTTCTTCAAACCAACAAAGCACCAATCCTGTCATCCACCCAACAAGCCCCTGATCTGGATCTTAAGAAGCTTTCAGAAACATTAAAATATGCCTTCCTTGAGAAAGGTGAAAAACTTCCTGTAATTATCTTCTCCTCTCTTACCAATGAGCAAGAGGAAGAATTACTAACAGTCTTGAGGAAGCACAAAAGGCAATTGGCTGGACCATTGTGGATCTAGGAGGGATAGATGCATCAATCTCTATGCACAGGATTCATTTAGAGGAGGGCTCAGCACCCTCTAGGGAAATGCAGAGGAAATTGAATCCTCACATGCACGAAGTGGTCCTAAAAGAAATCATTAAATTGCTAGATGCTAGGGTAATCTGGCATCTATCTAAGTGGTGCCCAAGAAATCTGGTATAACAGTCATCACAACTGAGTTTGGAGAACTGAGACCAGCCAGGGAGACCACTGGCTGGAGGGTTTGCATAGATTATCGAAAGCTCAATTCTAAGACCAGAAAAGACCACTTCCCTCTCCCCTTCATTGATCAAATTCTGGATAAGTTGGCTGGAAAAGCTTTTTACTGTTTTCTTGATGGGTACTCAGGGTACAACCAGATCCCTGTGCACCCTCATGACCATGAGAAAACTATATTTACTTGCCCTTTTGGCACCTTTGCTTACCGAAGGATGCCTTTTGTGCTATGTAATGCCCCAGCCACCATTCAAAGGTGTATGTATGCCATATTCTCTGATATGATTGACAAATTCTTGGAAATTTTTATGGATGATTTCTCTGTATATGGGGATAGTTTTGGCCAATGTTTGCAACACCTCCACCTGGTCATACAAAGATGTGAGGAGACCAATTAGGTCTTAAGTTGGGAAAAGAGCCACTTCATGGTAACACAAGGTATTGTGTTAGGCCATGTAGTCTCTAGAGAAGGGATTGAGGTAGATAAGGCCAAAAGTTGACCTCATTACAAATTTGCCCCCTCCAAGAACAGTCAAACAAATTAGATCTTTCCTTGGACATGCAGGATTTTACAGGAGGTTCATTAAAGACTTCAGCAAAATTGTTAAACCATTGTGCCACCTTCTTTGCCAGGATGTGCCCTTTGATTTTTCTGATGAATGTCTTAAGACTTTTGAAACTTTGAAGATATGCCTCACCTCTGCCCCTGTACTCCAAACACCTGACTATGCACTCCCCTTTGAGCTGATGTGTGATGCATTCGACTTGGCAATAGGTGTTGTTTTGGGCCAAAGGAAAGATAAGTTGCCAGTGGTCATTGCCTATCTCAGCAAATCACTTACTGAAGCTTAGCTGAATTACACCACAACTGAGAAAGAGCTTCTGGCAGTAGTTTTTGCTTTGGACAAATTTAGACCTTATCTTCTTAGGTCTAAAACTGTAATCTTCACAGACCACTCAGCATTGAAATACCTATTGTCCAAAAAAGATGCTAAGCCCAGGCTGATTAGATGGATACTCCTGTTACAGGAGTTTGACATTGAAATCAAGGACAAGAAGGGTGTGGAAAATGTAGTGGTTGACCACTTATCCAGAATTGTGTTGGGAAGATGTGTTGATGATCCTACAAATGATGTTTTCCCGGATGAGCAATTGTTTACCATTCAATCCTTGGTTCCTTGGTATGCACACATTGTAAATTATCTAGTTATAGGCAAGATTCCTGTCCATTGGACCAAAATGGACAAAGACCTATTTTTCTCACAGGTCAAATACTTTTTCTGGGAGGAACCTTGCTTATACAAGTATTATGCAGACCAAATCATCCGAAAATATATTCCAGAAAGTGATGTCCCCATTATTCTGGCCATGTGCCATAAAAATACTTGTGGAGGCCACTTTAGTAGAAGAAAAATAGCTGACAAAATCTTGCAGTGTGGATTCTATTGGCCTTCTTTATTCAGAGATGCCAATACATACTGCAGGACCTGTGAAAGATGTCAAAAATTAGGAGGGCTGTCCAAAAGAAACTCAATGCCTTTGCAGCCCATCCTTGTTGTGAAACTATTTGATGTCTGGGGTATTGACTTTATGGGCCCCTTTCCTCCTTCAAATGGTTATCATTTCATCTTAGTGGCAGTGGATTATGTTTCAAAATGGGTAGAAGCTATTGTCACAAGAACCAATGATAATCAGGTTATCCTTAAGTTTGTAAAGCAGAATATCTTCTCAAGATTTGGCACCCCTAGAGCCATTATCAGTGATGGGGGTAGCCATTTCTGCAAAAACAATTTTGAGAGCTTGCTCAAGAAATATTCTGTCACCCATAGGATTGCTACTCCCTACCACCCACAAACCAATGGGCAAGTTGAAATTTCTAATAGGAAGATCAAGCACATCCTTGAGAATACTGTGAGGACTGACAGGAAGGACTGGACTGACAAGCTAAATGATGCATTGTGGGCTTATAGGACTGCCTATAAGACTCCCATTGGTATGTCCCCATTCAGACTGGTTTATGGCAAGACTTTTCATCTCCCAGTAGAGTTAGAACATAGGGCCTATTGGGCCATTAAAAATTTAAATCTAAACCTAACTTCTGCTGGTCATCACAGGTTGCTGCAGCTGTCAGAACTAGATGAGCTGAGGATGGATGCATATGCTAATGCTCGAATCTACAAGGAAAGGCCCAAGGCTTTCTTTGACAAGGGTCTATTTAGAAAGAGCTTCATGACTGGTGATAAGGTTTGGTTGTTTAACTCCAAACTTAAATTTTTTCCTGGCAAACTGAAATCCATATGGGAAGGTCCCTATATTGTCATGAGTGTTTCCCCATCTGGTGCTGTGGAAATCAAGGATCCCAAGTCTGGCAAAACCTTGAAGGTGAATGGTCAGAGGCTTAAGCCTTGTTTCGAAAAACTTGCTGAACCCATGGACACCATTCACTTTCAAGGGGATCCTTCATTAAACTGATCCATAGGTGTGTCAATATTATATCATATGTACTTTGCTTTTATTAGATTTGTCTTGCTTTCTTTTGTTCAAAATTCTCTAGGAAATTTTAGTGGCCCCACTTGAATCTGGACCTGTTTGGTCTGATTTCTTTATGCTTGGTTTGATGATTACTGCTCTTTAATTGATGGTTTTTGCTTGAATGCACAATGTTGGATGGTGATTTTTGTTGTCTATGCTTGAATGGCTGATTTTAATGTGTCTGGGGGTACTCCTGGTGGTGAGTCATGCCTAGGATCCAGCTACAACACAAATGGAAATGGCAGAATGAAGAGCACATGCTCTCTATTTAATACTTTACTGTCGCTGGGTCCAAAAGGAAGCTTGAGAGACTCTCGCGTAATTCACATAGAACCCTTCAATAGCTGTCGTGAGATTCAAAGTAAACCTGGGAACCTCTCGTGCGATCTAAATGGAGCATTTCACTAGCTGTCACGAGGTTTAAAAGGAAGCCTGGGAGACTCTCGCACAATTCAAATAGAATTCTTCATTAGCTGTCGCGAGATTCAAAGGTTGTCGTGAGATTCAAAGTGAAACTCAGAGCCTAGGAGACTCTTGCAATCCAAAAGGAAGCCTAGGAGACTCTCGCGTAATTCAAATAGAATTCCTCACAAGCTGTCACGCGCTCCAAGGTAAACCTAGGGGACTCTCACGCATTCCAAGTTGAATTGCACCTTCGCTAGGTTTCATTTCCAATCCCGTGACCAGATATTTCCAAAGCGCACCAAGCTTAGCGACAAGTATTTAAACCCCGCACTTGTCTCCCTTTCTAGTAATCTCTCTTCCTTCTCCATTCAGCGAAACCCTAGCTTCCGGCGCTCTTCTCCCTCTCTCCTCTAGCGTCCATCCTACAACCCATCATTCACACGAGGAATCTACAGATTTGTTGCTAACGTCATCCCCATCAATTGCCCTCCGCTCAGAGATCTCGTGGTGCACTGTGCGTCTGATCGAACCAAATCCTACAATTTTAGGGTAAGCACTCAGATCTTAGTCCCCCATTTTTATTTTTGAAAGTAGAGTTTGGAATGGCCCCTAAGAGTGCACCAAAGAAAAGGGGCAAGGATAAGGCCCCTGTTGAGCCCGCTGCTAAGAAGGTCAAGACTTCAAAGGCACCGAAAAAAGGGAAGGAAGTGGTTGAGGAGGTGGAGGAGCCAACCCCTGAGTTTTCTACACCCTCTGAGCTCATGGCTTCAATCCCCTTGGAGCCTGAGACATCTTTTGACCTGCCCTTCTTTGAGAAGGAGCCTCTCTCTGCCCCTGCCATTCAATTTATGAGCAAGGCTGGCCTGACACCCTTGATGAGAGGAATACCAGTACTAGCCTACCCTAGGCTAGTGCAACTCTTTTACCAGCACATCAGGGTCACTAAGGACAAAGATGGACAAGCAAGTCTCCTTGTGTTGATTGATGATTTTGAAATGTTAATTAGCCCCAAGGTGATTGCAGAGGTATTGGGCATCCCAGCCGCATTTGACCCTAGCTGTGGATATGGCCCCCCCTGAGTGCCTCAATTGATATAATTGTAAGGGCTCTGACTAGAGGATTAAAGGCCTTAGGGGATTCTATCAGAAGAAGAGAGTTGGAGCCTGGACTCCTTTTCATTGACCAGGTCCTGAGAAAGAACATCTATTGCTTAGGACATCAGTAGGAGAGGAGAGCTCCTATTGCTGATGTTGTCTACTCGTTCCCTCTGGGCCATGGCTTCCATGCAGCCTGGTTAATCTTTGAAGTAATGAAGGATCTGGTGGAGAAATTAGGGCAGAACAAGAAGCCACACACACTCCCCTATGCCAAAGTCATCACCAAACTACTTTTAAAAGGGGATACAAGATAGCAAAAACCGAGGAGACTACCACCCTTGCCCCTACAACTTTCGCCAAGAGGCAATGGGGAATCAGTAGGAGCCTGATGGAAGCACATAAGAAGGAGAAAGTTGAGACTCAGGCCCCTCCCAAGCAATCTGAAGAGGCAGCTGTTACAAGGCCCACCCCTGTTACTATAGAGGAGATTCCAGAGCCTGTCACCACCACTGCAGTAGCAGCCACCACATCCCCCCCACCTTTTACTCCAACATCCCCTACCCCTATTCCATCTCTCTCTCACCCTCCTCTGTCTTCATTATCCATGCCCACACCCCTTTCTCTTGTGATTGGTACCTGGGAGGAGACCACCTCCCATGTCAGCCCCTCACCATCCCCTACCCCAGCTCAATACACAGCCCCAATACCCCATCATCTTCCAAAAAACCTGACAGCCTCCCACTCATTTCCTACATGAAAAGGAAAACCACTGAGACAACCCCCACCATCTCCCAGACACCACCCACAATCTCTTTTATCCCCACTGACACACCTCACATTGAAGAAGACACCACTCCTGCCATGCCTACTACATCCCCATTCACAAACATAGACCTCAACCTTAACACAACCACAGGATTCCAAGCCTTTATGGCTAGTTTTCTTGACACCATGCCCACCCACTACACCCCCCTCCCGGACTCCCCAACCACATCACCACATCACTCACCAGAACCCCACTCTCCTCCTCCTTCCACTTTCCATCATTCCCCTTCCTTACCTTTTCAACCTGTGCCATCTTCTACACAATCTCAACCTCCCAACCCAGACACACTGACACTCATCCTTTCCCTAATCCAAGATATCCAATCTCAACTATCCACCACAACACACACACAAGACCAGATGCAAACTGAACTCACATCCATTAAATCCACACTTCACTCATTGACCAACCCACCCATCCCTCAACAATCCACTCAAACCCCTTGGTCGTTTCCCCTCTCAGCCATGTCCCCACAACCCAACCATTCTCTTTCATACCTTTCACCATTCCCTTGTTCCCTCCACCATCACCCCCTACTCCTAGTGAGCCTCCCTCATTTTCTTTCCCCCCCATGCCTTCAATCCCACCTCTTATCCTACCCCCTCCAACATTCACTGACAAACAGACCCAAACAGACCCAGAACTTGTTACCCTCCCCCAACAACTAGACTTACCCACTGATAACTTCACTTCCCCACCCAGGACCAATCACATTTTGATCCTTCCACTTTCTCTCTTCCTATCGCTCCCAAACACTCCTTTTACATCCCTCCCTACCTCACCATCCTCCACGCCATGAGGGACAATCCCTACCTTAGGAGGGATGTCCTAAGGGGGATGTCCTAAGGGGCATGGCCCAACTTAGGGAGTCCATTGAGACCCCCCTGCTACAGCAGCTTAGTGAAATTGAGGAAGCCCACAGAAAGCAATTACTAGGTATTTCCCTTGGGTGGACCAACATCTTGGAGGTCTATGAGAAGGCAAAAACTATGGTTACTTATCATCAGATGAATTTGGAGCTGGAGAAGGCAAATACCAATGTGGAGAGGATGAAGGCCAAGATGTTTGAAAAGAGACTCAACAATGCCTAGGAGATCTTTCGACTCCAAAAGGAAATCCATGACACTGACCTCCTCAAAGACAAAATTCAGATAGCCTCTTTGGAAGCCGCATTGGCTGCCAGCCCAAGAGCTCCAGCCACTCCACTCGTACTCATGCCTGAACCTGAGCCTAAACCTTCTCAAACCCCAGCTGCCCAGTCTGAGGAGGCACAACCACTTGGCCAGCCAGACAAAGGAAAATCCTCTATGATCCCTCCTGAACCCAAAACCAGAAAAATGAGGGTGAGGGCATCAAAAGCGCCTGCCATGAAGAAACCACCAGCTCAACCTAAGAAACCAAGGCAGCCAAAGAAAAAGAGCCCAACTGAGAGCAAAGCAAAGAAGAAAAAGAGTCCAACTGAGAAGCAAGCAAGCAAGAAAAAGGACAAAGCTGCACTTAGGAAACATGCACAAAAGATGGGCTGGGACTAGTTCACAAATTCGAATTCTGATTCCACATCCTCTTAACCTAGATTGTACTTAGGCTTTTCTTTCCTTTCACTTATTATCTTTACTCATTGTAATTACAGTTGTACATGTCTTCTCAGTTAATAGAATTTTTTTTATTTTTGTATATTGATTTGTGTGCATTATCTGTGTGTGTTTACTTTTTTGTTCCTAACTATTACCCTGCACTTTCTAGTCTTTGAACCAGTGAGGACACTACTCCTCATTGTTTGGGGGTGTGGCAGGGTAGGTCTGCCAATAGAATAGTTAACTTTAATGCAGTAGTGGTGCTATAATTGGGATGAATAAAGTTAATTTTCACTTAACTTGCTGCAGTGAGGAAATTTGTGAAAATACTAAAATAATTTTACAGACATTTTGAAACTTAAAATTTCAACATCCTAGCACCACCATGAAGCTAACATCAGAAAATTTCTTAGTTAATACTTAGTGAACCTAAGAGGAGAGAAACAGGTGAAAATACACCCCATGGGTTAATTTGAGGACCATACCTAGTGAGATTTGGGCCCATCATTTTCTTTTGAAGAGTGTTTTTGACATTATTTATGCTCTAAGGACTGATTGAGTCAAGACATTTTCACTAGAAGTTAGGCACCTCCAAATCAAAACGGATTGACAGCACTCATGACACTAAGGAAATGATCCAAGACCCTCATTTGGATAGTTTGAGCCTGAAAACCCAACCTTTTAAAACTATCCTTTGGTATACACTCTTTGAGCCTCAGAAAGTCCTATTCTTCTTTACCAAACACCAGAGTACTTGCACCTTAACCTCTTGACCTGATTCAACCTCACCCTCACTCTGAGAATTCGGAAGGTAAAGGAGGAGTTAAAGACAGTGAGAGTGGTCCAACATTTGGTCGAAGGTGAAGAAAAGCAACTTATGAATAGCAGTGTATCAATGGTATTTGAGTGGCAGTTCATCATAAAAATCATAAAAATATTGAATAAAATTAAAAGAGAAAAAGAAAGAGAAGTCTAGAGAAGAACATCATCAAAAAATTGAAAAGAAGAGGGGAAGTTGGCCACTTTGATTCTGGAATATATCAAGTAAGATGAAGTTATGCTGAAATGAAGGTTGTGAAGTCATGAATCACTCCTTACCTTGCTGATTTTTTAATTTTTATTCCCTTTTTACCCCTTGATTCTTTATATCCCTCACCCATAAGCCACATCACAACCCATTCAAAAAGACCTTGTAGATCCAAAGTAAAATGAGCTGTCATGTAGAGATGAGGAGCTGTCCAATCTATGGTGAAAAGTCATGAGGATGTCAGAAATTAGAAGCTTTGCCTATGCTCATGCTTGTAGGCCCATTTGGGGTTTGTAACTGCTCTTGAGCTATTTTGAATGTGAGCACCCTCAGATTGTCAATGTTTAGAGATAGCCCTGGTGAGAATTGGGTCTGAATTTTAACCTCATTGGGGTTGTATCCAACCTAATTTTTGAATTTAAGGCAAGCTTGGTACTGATTCTTACACATTAAATTTCTAATGTAAAATGAATGGTGGTGATGCAAACATATGCTAATTATGAGTTTTAAATGGCCTGCATTACTGCTGCAGTTTCCTCTAAGTGTTAAAGAAGGGGTGTGGAATGAAGCTTTATACATTAAAATTTGTGTTGTCATTAACTGCACTATACTTAACTGTTCTAATGGTGAAGTTTGTGGGTAACTTCACTGAAAACCCTCAGGAGACTTCACTCCTCCACTAGGGATCACCTAGGGGTTTAAAAGGCTTGTTATATATGCTAAATGTACCCGTGATCCCTACGAAAGTGGCATTTAATTAGTTAAAGCTTTGCTAAGGGACTAGCAAAGATTAGGTTTGGGGGTGTGTTAAGACCTAAAAAGTACCACTTTTCACCCCTTAACTTAGTCTCTATTAGACCCTTAGTTAATAAATGTGTGTTAAGCCCATTTTGTAGGTAATAAGCAACAGCTGCAGATAAGTCCCTAACCATGCCAAGAAGCTTACTTTTGCCACAGAAGTGCCTCAGGAGAAAGGAAGTTAGACCCAAACAGAGAATTGGCTGCAGCATAGGCACAGCAAAGCAGAAAAATGTCAAGAAGTGAGCCTCGCACAGATGTCACAGAGTTCAATTATTTCAGAGAAAAAGGCTTCGCACAGTTTTCGTGGGTTTCTGAAGGCAGCACACCAACTGCTCGCGCTGTTCTCATGCAAATGAATGATAGAAGAGCCCAGAAAGTAGACTTCATGCAGTTCTCGCGAGGCTCAGTCATAAGCTCTGGCGCAGTCTCGCGCAGCTCAAGAAAGGCACCTTTAATCTTCGCACGATTCACTGAGGAGAGAGAGCTCCAGGCATTCCTGCACACAGCTGTCGTATAGTGGCCGCAGGATACAGACCTTCAGGGAACTGCTCATGCAATCTAGAAGCCCATGCACACTGCTTCTTCACGAGGATCTCCACGAGATTCACCAAGGAACGAACTACGCACACAATTCTCGCGCCATTCATATAGAAAGCTCAATCTCGCGACGACCAGAGCATTCCCGTGATGACCAAAGTATCAATCTCGTGACTGCAAGAGCATCAAGTCGATTCAATCCCATGACGCCAATTCTATCATGTGACAAGACCTAGAAATCATTGCCACCTAGCGAGGCTCTGGATCTTAACTTCTCCCCATTTCTGTAGGGGCAATCTGGGAACTTCCAGCAACTAGGGCACGCACTCCAATGCTCTAATTTCTGTGCACATGCCCCGAGGCATCCAAGGAATAAAAATTGACCACAATTGCATTGATAAAATTAGGGTTTTCCTAATCCTAATGCTCCCACAGCTAACTACTATATAAGCCTAAGCCTAGTTTAGGTTTAGGGGACTTCAGTACTCCTTGAATCAACTGTAGAATTCTAATAGGCTAAAGTTAGGGTTTAGGCAGATTCTTTTTCCCTTTTCTTCTCTCCATAGTCCAGCACTTGCTAGCTATGCCTTTGTATGCTTATTTGGAATAGTTTTGATGGTGTTTTATAATAGGATCTTATGCATGTATGGGATTGAATTTTGAGGGTTGTTCTGTACAAGGCTGCTGCCTTGAGATCTTCCATTGCTATGTTGCATTGTAAGAAATGGAGGATTATTTTTAAAGGATTTATTTAGATCCAAGTGCCCTGTGTGTCTAGGTTAGGCACATTGCAGGCCTATGCCCCACCACAAGATCCACTAAATCTGAATCCCCATGGGAGCTTGTGCTGGTAGCCTTGTGAACATGGTGGTGGCAGCAATCTTCTTGTTCTGCCTCAGACCTCTGTGAGGAGGATAGCCTCTGTGGATAGTCTGTGACCATTCAAGTGGACAGGTTATAGCCCTAGGGTGAGGCCAATCCACTGATCTAAGACAGATTCTTCTTCTCTGCACTTGTGCTTGTAGCCTTGTGAGAGATTGTGCAAAGACAAACTCCCCTATATTTGTATAGACACACCATCAGATGGTAGATCTGATCTGGCTATAGAGATTGTAGGCTTCTCACTGGCTCACTGCTATCTTTCTAAAGCAGTGAAAAGCTAGATCTGCTAATACTCAAACTCTTGCTAGTCCTGTGTGTCCAAGTTAGTGCACATTGCAGGCCTAGCCCCACACACAGAACTTTAGAGGTTGAGGTTCCTATGGATTCTTGAGTTGGTAGCCTAGAAGAAGTAGTGCCTATAATGATAAACTTGTTCTGACCCATCTCTGGACTGTGGTTCCTCTATTGGATAGTCTATAACCATTTAAGTGGACAGGTTATAGCCATAAGGGATTGGATCATGGCACAGTGGTGAGTTGGATCCTTTCTCCTCTTTGGTGATAATGTAGCCATTGGACAAGATTTCTATAGCAGCAGATCTGAGTCTGAGTTATAGAACCCATCAGATCTGTACCTAATAACTTACTTCTCAACTTTTTATATTTATTTTCTCACACTTCATCATTCTTCTCAACCATTTCTGTAGTTTAGGCATTAGGTTACCTTAGGATTTAGACAATAGTGACCTTAAATCCCCTTCCATTTAGGATTGCCAGTTCTGTAGCCAGATCTGGAGGGCCTACTAAAGATAGCTCCCTTGGAGCTTTAGATCAACTTTCCCTGTGGGACAAACTCTTACTTATTAAAACTTGCCACAACAGGCCCTGTATCTTACAGGTCTGTGTATTTTTAGGCTTGTTGCTGTGTAGTTTTCAATTCACCTCTGATTTATTTTCACTAACCCCATTATTATCACTGTTTCCAATAAAGTCAGCAGCAAGCATCTAAAATCGCCTAACAGTACTCATCTTTGCCTAAAGCAAAGGCGTCAAGGCAATGGTAAAGCTCTGCCAAAATCATATGCATTATAGAACGGCCTCCCCCAAGTTCCGCCAGGGCATCGCAAAGTGCAAGTGAGAAACTCTCTCCCCCAGTGTAGAAAAGACCTCTGAGAGAAGACAGAGAGAAAAAGCCTTTACGCTATGGAGGTTTCTAGCCGGCAATTTTCGTAGGCTCTCATCGCCAAAAAGTTCTCTCAAGAATTTTATCGTACACCTGGTGGGCCCCACCAACGAGGCTTTTCTCATAATTAACTTTCTTCAAACCCAAAGTCTTGTGGGCGGCTTTAGCATAACCTAGTTTCGGCACCACCCTGGCAAGGCTTCTATGTAACTTCAAGCCAGATAGGCTGGAGAGCTCCTCAGGAGTGAGAGTTAACTCGTGGTTCCCAAAACGGAAGACATGGGTATCTACTTCCGAAAAAGAAGCCGCCACATAAATAAGATCCCAAAGTGGAGGGACTCCAAGGAAAGATGAGAGACGGGCCAATCCAAGTTGATCCAAATCCGCAAGCTCGCTCTCGTTCAAACTTTCAAACCATTTCGTTAGAAAATTGGGCCCCATACCCGAAGAGGGAAGTATAAAGGTCCCGGACCCCCCATGCGAGGCGAGGTCAGAAAGCAGGTCTATGGTCATACAAAGATGTCTTTAAAATTACAAATCAATGTAGGAAAATGAACCCACCCTCGGGGAAGCAAAAAAAAATGATGATAGCAGAAAATACAAGACACAGTTAAAAAGAAAGAGAAAACGGTGCATTCTCGAGCCTAAAAAGGCCCCACACTTCCCAGAAAGCACCTAGTGTGTGTAATACACACGCTAGTGCAAAATTTCCCAGAGTTTACCTAGCATGTCTATTACACACGCTAAGCCAAAAATCCCTAGGGCATGCTTAGCATGTGCAATATACACTCTAGTCCAATTACCTCCTAGAATTGCCTAACGTATATATTACACACGCCAGGCCAGAAATGCCACCAAAAAGAGAGGGGGGGATTTAGGGAGATCATTTTTATCAACACTCTAGCCAGCCCACCTACACTTTCTAATGTTTATTCAAAGCACCACAGATCACGTGCTGGGATACTAAAAATTGCTATTTAACTTCTATATGGCTTTTCTTTCAGGAACCATCCGCATAGGCATGCAAGGTTTGGCCAGTATCAAACCAAATGCATGGCCCAAAGGCCATTTCTTTCAAAAAAAAAAACCTGAGTCCACCCTACAGATAATCAAGTATATCACTGCCAGAAGGAAGAGATAGAGCAGACAATAGAAAGGGAAAGCACTAACGTTGATTTTAAAGCAAACCGTCTAAAGTGTACTCTCATATCACCCATTACATCTTCCAAAGAAATAAAAAGAAAAATATCCTAAGAGTCTCAAATATTCATCAAAAATAGAAAAAAGTTGATTCTAATCAATGCCTTTGGCCTTCTTGCATTGGCCCGAGGTACTTTGATACGTCCTAATGTCCCCCACCCTTGACCATGCCTAAGAAAGCCTATCAAGCAACGAGCGTGACTCCTTCTCACGCTGCAGATCATACTGAAAAATCATCAGTTGAGGTTGGTAGAAAGGCAAAGGGCAGCAAAGCAATAATCATAGTCAAGTGGTGTGACACTTACCACTTCCACATCCCAAAGGTTGGAGATGTGGCGATAGTACTCCACCTGATTAACAGGCGACTCATAATCCTACAACAAAGAGAAGTTAGTGGCAGGAGCCATAATACAAAAGTAAGCATTTCCCTAAAAAGGAAATACAATGGAAAGAAAACTCACCCTAAGGACCAGCTCGGGAGGAGGGACCTGGATCGCCTCAGCGGATAGGCTAGCCTGCTCAGTCACATTCGCACACAAGTTTGAGAGGAAGGCATCATCAAAGCACCTGAAGCCCCTTGAGTCTCTACAGTCGAACTCCCAGAAACACCCATACTAGAAGAGTCTGACGGTCCAGCACCTAGAGCCTCGACAGGGCCTACTGCTGCATCATCCTCATCAGAATCATCTCCCCCATCAAACTGTAGAAAGATTCAAAGGCTCAAGCAGTTAGATCAAAATCAAATCAAAACCATCGGGAACCTGCATAAAGGCAGAGGAGGATTACCTAAGAGCATGGACCACCAAAGGCTAAAAAGTTAGCACCAGGTACAAAGCGCAGAAGGATGGACCGGTAGGGAAGGGACTAGTACCACATTGGATACCCTCCATGCTCAAAAAGATCATCAATGGGCACCCAGTGGTGGAGGACCCCAGCTGAGAGCTCCTCAATCATACCCTCAGGAGACATGACATCCCCAGGAAGACCCCACAACACACTAAAATAATCTCTGTACTGATGCACTACTCTCTCTCCCAAATAGTTGGCTCAGACCCAAGCACCGTAGAAAAAGATAACCCGACGGTCCACGAACAGCTAGGACTAGCCCACGACAACTTGATCCTAAAAGGGAGAACCGAAGTAAGGATCAAGGGTGATTTGCTCAGGTAAAGAGTCCTATTAGTCAAATAAACACCACCAACAAAAATCTCTCTGTGAAAGATAGAAGGGAAGTATCCATACCTGCTTTGAGATCATCAAATCAAATTGGGACCTCAGGCCCAACTCCAAATGCTTCATTCCCAAGTCTCTACGATGGCTCTTATGCTAACTGCTCATGAGGGGATAGGTGAACTTATTTGAGAAAAGGAGGGGGTGGCCCGACTTAAAATTTTAGTATCCCCAGATCTGAAAGAAGGAGCAGACATGAAAGATAGAGGCAAAAATAAATTATGCACCAAGAGGAGTAAAAGAGTCATGGGTTACCTCTATCACGGGCTAAAAACTGAGAACATAACCCAAGTCCCCAACCGAAGCTCGAGCCAAGCTGGCCATCAGTACGGCATACCCAGCAGCGCCCCAATCGTAGCAATGTACATGATCCCAATTTCCCATAAGGCTAAGTAGGGACAATGAGACCCGACCACCACTAGCATTGGAAAAAATTGTCTTTCCCAGGAGAAAGAGGAGCGATATATGAGCCAACATCAACACACGCTCAGGCTCAATAACGATATCCACGTCCGGCTGGTTTTGATCCACCAATTCATTCTCTTCAAACAGATCGGCCAACCAGGATAGGTTGACCTCGGAGCCACTCATATCCCAGGAGGAGGGGTAATCCCTGATCAACTGAACCACCTAGTCTCGATCTGGTACGCGAAGGTTGGCCACTGGTATACCCCCCATCCCGATCCTTGTGATCATCGACCGGTCGACTGGGGTGATGGTCATCTCGGCCATTGGCATATGAAAGGTCATGGTCTCAGGACGAAATCGTTCTACCAGGGCCTTCACATAGGACAAATCACCCATCATGGCATTACACGAAAAAAAGTCCCCAAAGCCGGCCTAGGCCAAGAGGAACCTCACAACCTGAGGGAGGAAGATATAAAGACGTTGGAGGTCTGCGAAACATGATCGAGGGCAAAGATGGTTGTAAAATAAAAGAGGTGTTAGGTCCTGGAACAAAAAAGGTCGCACAAAGGGAACCAACAAAAGATTATTTCTTACCTGACAGGCAATCCCAAAATTAGAAATGTGGGTGTACTGTTGGTGGAGTAACCAACTACGGGCTGCCTTTCCTTGCATCTCGTACCAGATCCGAGAAGAACGTTGCAGCAGAATAAGCTGCTCTCCTGGATACCATAGATCACCTCAGAACCACCCTCGTGACCCTACTCCTCTTCACTTGACATCTTAAAAAAGAGCACAAGCTGCAACTGTTAGGAGAATATTAGTAAGGGGGAACCGATTGCTACAGGCCTAAAGAAGGTAAGTATACCCCTTTTTATTCATCATCAATCATGATCATCATCACTTCAGTAAAAACATCGAGAGAGAGGGGTGATCCCAGAGCGGTCCCCCATATTTCAAAAAAAAAAAAACAATAAATCAAATACATATAAATTAGTTTTCAAAAATCCATGTGTGGATACAAATCATCATCACTGAAAATCAACTAGATCCAAAAGGCCCTAGTCACACCAACAAATAGTCCAAGAAAATTCAAAGAAAAAGAAGAAAGAAGAAAAAAAAAAGAGAAGAAGAAAAAATAAATAATAAAGAACGAAAAAAAGGGAAAAAGAAGAGTAGGGCACCATTCAATCAAGTTTTCCACTCAAATCAATGCTGATGTACAGAAAATCAATCAAATGGATCATAGACGATCATACTTACAGAGAAAATCATTCATTTATCATCTAAAAATACAAGAATCCTAACCACATTGGAAAAAAGCAACACAAATCAAAAGAAATAGGGTTAAGAGATGATTACTTGGAAAAAGAAAATAAACCCTTGATCCGGCGTAGAATGTGCGTTTGATCGGTGAGAGTAGACACCAGCGCAATGTCGGGGTTCCAATCGATTCGATGAAACCCTAGGATGAGATCCAAGTTCGGTTTAGAAAGAGGGCAAAGAAAATATTTTGAAAAATGCCCTGTTTTGCTTAAGCTCGATTGATTGAAAACCCTTGTTTGGTCTAGTGTGTATATTATACACACTAGGCTTGTGTTTGCCAGGTTTGGCCTAGCATGTATAATATACACGCTAGGCATAAGCTTGCCAAATTTGGCCTTGCGTGTATATTACAAACTCCAGGCTTATTCCCCCTAGAGCACAAGAAGGTACACACGCCCTAAGGAGCGTTTCAATCTACATTTGACCTGCTCAGGAAGTTGTGCTAAAATAAATGGTTTGTGCTCAATGAAAATCTTGAACAAACAAAATAAATATAAAAATAAAGGAGAAAAACAAAAAAACTACATATAAAACAATATATATATATAACTTTTAAAAAGTAGCATGTACTCCCAAAAAGTTTTGCGACATCAATTCGCTCCACTTGGGTAGCCGTGTTACATTAACTTCGGGATCGATGGGTTCACCCAAAGACCTCGAACCCTTTTTCATGTAGGGGCACCCGTGCCTGGTTAAAAGGGGCAATCAATGTCTCATATGATTGGACATAAACACATTTTTTGTCTCGCGCCTGTGTTTAAGTATGGGTCGATCACCCTCCCACCCGCGGGGTTGTTTTATTTAAAATTGAACTCAAATATCACACCTCATGAAATTATATTGAGGAGTGGATGTTTTTCCCAGCATATTGGGCTTTCGCAACTCGCACCATCTCGGTTATGCCCAGTAATGTCGCTAAGTTCTTGGGGACCGATAGCCTTGAGGAACATATGTTTTTCCCAACATATAGGGCTTCCGTTTACTCACCATGTTACCACCTGATGTTTGAGGTTCGTTTTGAATACGGTGGACCCGTTAGCATTGCCTTGGGCCTCTTCAGATGTCTCTTGTCTTTGGCATTCGATCATTAGTGATTGGATACCAAAGAGGGGCATCTGTAGAGAGCCAAATTTTGATTAAGGCCCAATCGAAATATACTTCGAGAAGGGCACACCCTTGATCTTATGATAGCATCTCCAATACCCTTAGGAACCTTCCCAAACCCTTAGGAATTAATCGCAACCTATAGAACCCTCTCCGAACCGGTTATTGACCCTCCCAGGCAGTGGCTGGGTGGTGTTCCAATGCTTGTGGAGACCCCTACTAAAACTAAATCATATACCATTAGAAAGTAGAGATTTCCAGCTGTCCAACAAGCTAGGAATCACCTCATTTCGAGTCTTACACAGAAAGTTATGACAATCCAAAGTTTCAGGCCTAAAAACTACATTTGAGTGAACCCCTCGACAGGGCCTCTCGAGGCTTTGGGTAGGCTTAGCGTGTATCATAAACATGCTAAGCCATTTCTGAGAGCAATGCTGCCTAGTGTGTATATTATACACGCTAGGCCATTTTTTCACAAATTTGGCTTTGCGTGTATAATAGACACGCTAAGCTTGGATGAGCCCCCCAACGGGCTCTAGACTTCTCAAGCATTGTACATATGCCTAGCATGTGTCATACACACGTTAGACTTAGCTACAGTAATTCTTGGATTTTGCTCGAAAATGACTTTTGGGGTTTGACTTGTTGATGTTAGGGTATTTTCGATGCTTGCTGCTAACTTTATTGAAAACAATGATAAGAATGGGTTAGTGAAAATAAATCAAAGGGGGATTGAAAACTACAGAGCAGCAAGTCTAAAAATACAAGACCTGTAAGATACAGGGCCTGTTGTAGTAAGATTTAATAAGTAAGAGTTTGTCCCATAGGGAAAAATGATCTAAAGCTCCAAGGGAGCTGTCTTTCGTAGGCCCTCAAGATCTGACTATAGATCTGGCTGTCCTAAATGGAAGGGGATTTAAGGTCACTATTATTTAAATCCTAAGGTAGCCTAATGCCTAAACTACAGAACTGGTTGAGAAGAATGATGGAGTGTGAGAAAATAAATATAAAAGGGTGAGAAGTAAGCTATTAGGTACAGATCTGATACGTTTTATAACTCAGACTCAGATCTGCTGCTATAGAAGTCCTGTCCAATGGCTACATTATCACCAAAGAGGAGAAAGGATCCAACTCACCCTTGTGCCATGATCCAATCCCTTATGGCTATAACCTGTCCACTCGAATGGTCACAGACCATCCAATAGCGGAACCACAGTCCATAGATGGGTCAGAACAAGTTTATCATTGTAGGCACTACTTCTTCCAAGCTACCAGCTCAAGAATCCATAGGAACCTCAACCTCTAAAGTTCTGTGTATGGGGCATAGGCCTGCAATGTGCACTAGCCTGGACACATAAGACCAGTAAGAGTTTGAGTATTAGCTTTAGATCTAGCTGTTCACTACTTTAGAAAGACAACAGTGATCCAGTCACAAGCCTACAATCTCTACAGCTAGATCAGATCTGCCATCTGATGGTGGTACAGGAGAGTCTGTCTCTGCACAATCTCTCACAAGGCTACAAGCACAAGTGCAGAGAAGAAGAATCTGTCTTAGATCAGTGGATTGGCCTCACCCTAGGGCTATAACCTATCCACTTGAATGGTCACAGACTATCCACAGAGGCTATCCTCCTCACAGAGGTCTGAGGCAGAACAAGTAGATTGTTGCCACCACCATGTTCACAAGGCTACCAACTCAGGCACCCATGGGGATTCAGATTTACTGGATCCTCTAGTGGGGCATAGGCCTGCAATGTACCTAACCTGGACAAATAGGTCACTTGGATCTAAATAAATCCTTAAAAATAGTCCTCTATTACTTATAATACAACTTAGCAATGGAGGATCTCAAGGCAACAGCCTTGTAAAGAACAACCCTCAAACATCAATCCCATACATGTATAAGATCCTATTATAAAACTTCATTAAAACTATTCCAAATAGACATGCAAAGGCATAGCCAGTAAGTGCTGGACTATGGAGAGAAGAAAAAGGAAAAAGATGCTACCTAAACCCTAACCTTAGCCTACTGGAACTCTACATCTAATTCAAGAAGATAGCCTCTCTCCAATTTCATTTTTCTAAACCTAAACTAGGCTTAGGCTTATATAGCAGTCAGCTGTGGGGGCATTAGGGTTAGGAAAACCCTAATTTTATCGATGCAATCGTGGCCCACTTCTGTTCCTTGGATGCCTTGGGGCGTGTGCAAAGAGATTGGAGCATTAGAGTGTGTGCCCTAGTTGCTGGAAGTTCCCATACTACCCCTGCAGAAGTGGGGAGGAGTTAAGATCCCGAGCCTCGCTAGGTAGCAAGAGTTTCCAGGTCTTGTCGCGTGATAGAGTTGTGATCGAGGGATTGAATTAACTTGAAGCTCTTGCAGTCGTGGGACAGATACTTTGGTCATCGCGGGATTGCTCTAGTCGTCGCAGGATTGCGCTTTCCATTTGAGTGCCGTGGGACTCGCCGCACAGTTGATTTCTTGGTGAATCTCGCGGGGATCCTCACGACGAAGCAATATCATAAGCCTCTGGATTGCATGAGCAATTCCCTGAAGATCTGCATCCCGCAGCCACTGCGCATAGGAATGCCTGAAGCTCTCTCTCCTCAGTGAATCGCGCAAAGATTAAATGCTCCTCTCTTGAGCAGCGCGAGACTGCTTTTTGGGTCATTCTACAATTAATCTGTGCGAGAACAGCATGAGCAGTTGGTGTGTTGCCATCAGAAACCCGCGACAACTGCGCGAAGCATTTTTCTCTGAAACAATTGAAGCCTGCGACATCTGCGCGAGGCTCACTTCTTGATTTATTGCTGCTGTGCTTTTGCCTATGCTACAGCCAATTATTTGTCTGGATCCAACTTCCTTTCTTCTGAGAAACTTCTGGGGTAAAAGTAGGCTTCTTGGCATGGTTAGGGCCTTATCTGCAGTTGCTACTTATTACCTACAAAATGGGCTTAACACACATTTATTAAACGACTAAGGGTCTAACAGAGATAAAGTTAAGGGGTGAAAAGTGGTACTTTTCAGGTCTTAACAGTTGACCATCCCGATGTTCAAGGTGGGTTTCATTTGGACTGTTGCACCCTCATTTACCCTATTTGCTACCTTTTACTCATTTGAACCCCCACCCTATCATCTACCATTGAACCCCTTTCCCACATATCTAAGCTCCCAAAACCCTAGGAAACCCTAGATTGGGGATTACCTAATTGCTAATCCCATTAGCTCTTAAGTGTCCCCTTAACCACCCTTTCTCTATAAATAGAGAGGCACCCCTCCCTTTACAGGGGCTTGAAAATTTTCCAAGAGAGAAAAAAGATTAAGATATCCCTTTCTCCCCTTTGGTGTACTAAATCCATACAAATTCCAAAATTCAAAACCATCTTTTAGATCCCATCCTCCATCAAAAATCCTTTAGTCTAGGTGAGATCTACCCCTTAGCCTTCTTCCTCTACCCCTTAGCTACTAAGTTTCAGAGTTTAGTACCCATCTTCCAACCTCTCTAGCTATCGAAAGCCCTTCAAGGGCACTCACGCGAAGGTCCACAGCCACACTACAAGGGCCTGAGAGCTCCGGCACTCCCTTCTACTCCTCTACCTCCTTCACTTTTCCCTTATCCTTGAATTTGCGCTGTTACGCCGCCAGAATTTCGGTGATTACGGGGGGCGGAAATAGGATCGGAATGCCTTTGGGCAAGAGGAAGTGTTGTATTATTTTTATTTTTAATTTTTTCTTTTGGGGCATAAGTAGAGACTGCTTACGAACGAGTTGATCGGGTGCCTAACACCTTCCCGATAGATAACTGAAGCCCCTACCCAAGAGCCATTAGAGTGAATAGGTAAATCAGAGACATATTTGGCACTCCGATGCATTTAACATTGATTTGTGGTTTCCCGGGACACCAAAAGCTCTGGGTGGCAACTCTATATTTTTGGCAAGAGCCCATCGCCACGACGGATCAATCCAATCTATGGTTGCACACTTGCTGACCACCCCAATGTTTAGAGTGGGTTTCTTTAGGACTGTTTCACCTCCATTAAGTCTATTTGCAACCCTCTAGCATTTTTAAACCCCACCCTATCATCTACCATTAAAACCCAATTCACACCTTTCAAAATCCATGAAAAATCCAAAATCCTTAGATTTTCTATTACCTAATTGCTAAGCCCATTAGAACTTAAGCATCCCTCTAATCTTCTCCTTTTCTATAAATAGAGAGCTACCCCCTCTTGTTAAAGGCTTGAAAATTCTTCCAAAGAGAGAAGAATTTTAGTGAGCTCCCTCCATTATTCCAGCACTAAATCTCTCAAAATTCTAGTACCGCCTTTTCTGTTTAGATCCCATTTTCCACCATCAATCCCTTAGCTTAGGCACGAACAAAGCCTTAGCCCATCTCTCCTTCCCTCTAGCTCCTAAGCCTTAGAGTTTAAGACCTATGCTTCAACCCATATGCTTTCAGAAGCTCTCACGCGAGGTTCCACATTGGTGCTACAAGGGCCCGAGAGCTTCGGCTCTCCCCTCTATTCCTCTACCTTCTTTGCTTTTCCTCTATCCAAGAATTGAGCCGTTACGTTGCCCAAATTTTGGCAAGCGAGAAGGGATGAATAGGATCGGTGTGCCTTCGAGCAAAGGGAAGGGCCGCTCATTTTGTTTCTTTTTTTCATATATGTAATATATATATATAAATATATATTATATAAACCAGCCACACATAGACCCGGGCATAGTAGAGACCTCTTACGAGCGGATCAATCGAGTGCCTAACACCTTCCCGATTGATAATTGAAGCCCCTACTCAAAAGCCTTTGGTGTAAACAGGAATCATAGTCTTATTTTTGCACTTCGGTGTTTTTAATATTGATTTAGGTTTCCCGGGACACCAAAAGGTCTGGGTGGTGACTCTATATTTTCCATAAGAGTGCATCATCATGACGAATTTGATAAAAATCTACGGTTGCATAGATGGCGACTCTGCTGGGGACAACTTGTAGAGCTTCTCCTTAAAGTTTTGGCCCCTTGTTTACATGTGTGTTTTATTTTTATTTTAGCAAACTTTCCTCTTTTTTCATACTTAGCCCTATGATTCCATTTGTTTTATACTTACCCCTACTTTTTTGTCATTTTTATACTTACCCCTACGATCCGTCCTTTACACGCCTTAGCCGATTGGCGGGCTTACTTGAGCATTTACATTTTTGTCATTTACAAGCTTTGGCCATTTGGCCATTTGGCGGGCCTACTTGAGCATTTATGTTTCCGTCATTTACACCCCTTAGCCATTTTGCAAGCTACTTGTTAAATTAGGATCATATTCCATTAAGTGGATGCTGACCCTTAGAGGCGGCACGGGTTTCTCACCACCTATCTTTGAACATTAAGCAAACTCCCCTTTTAAAATTGAATTTAAAATTTGAACCTTAAAAGTGAACTAAGGGACTTAATTCATTTTTTACGTTGGGTAGATTTTGCAATAGGCAGGAATTTAGGCAGTGATACAAACATCCCGATTCTTAGTATGGCAGCAGCCCCTAGTGGTGATGATCCTGAAAATAACCACTCCATCCAGTATCTGAGAAGGCATTCGTGCCGAAGGTAGATCGGGTGGGTGACCGATCCGATTACAAAGCCTAAACCTTTGGGGAAGCGTGTTAGAATACACCAAAACAACCTTTTATCCTTAGGTTCAGTGAGGAGGGACCTGAAATAATAAGAAAATAAGTCCTCGGAAGCACCACTTCCAGAAAACCCAAAAAAATTAAACCAATTCGAGCATGCTGTTGCTATCTCAAAAAAAAATAAATATATATATATATATATATTTAGCCTAGCATGTATAATATACACGTTAAGCCAAAAATCCCCAGAATTGCTCTAGCGTGTATAATATACATGCTAAGCTAAAAATCCTCAGATTTTGCCTAGCATGTATAATATACACGCTAATCCAAATCTCCAAATTTTTTGGCCTAGTGTATATAATACATACGCTAGCCTATTATAGCTGGGTAGTCCGAATCTGAGACCTTTTTTACTGTTTTCCGAATCCCCCACTTAGTGGTTTAGTATCCCTGATAAATCATACACGTTTCGACACCCAATAAGCCCTCGCTGGTCAAAAGAGGTCACCCTCCTATTGACTTTTATCGAGGGATCGGGTCGTCGCATGGACTTCGGTGCCTTCCCATAGAACAAAGGGTTTCCTTTGTTTCTTCCAAAGTGCGTCGGGATCCCGCCATGAGAAATATTAGGGGTGTGAACACCACCTAAAACGGGAATTCCAAGGCCCCAAAAAAGCACCGCAAAAAGGTTTAAAACTTTATCCAAAATAAAAAAAATCAAGAAAAAAAACTCAAAATCCAAAAAAAACATGCGGTGCTGGCACAACGGCATCGCCTTACCCTCCATCATCCCATAGGGAAAGGAGTAAATTGTTGGGGCCTCACCCGAGCCATCCTTACCCAACCCGCCACCAAATCATGTCGTGGATGGTCTATCTAACCTACGCCAACCCCGATTCATCTCCACCCCATTCTCGACTACATTCCCATTCAAAGGAGATTCCTATCTCCATTCCGCTCACCCAACCCCCATTTATAGTCACCAGGCCCTTTGGTGCACCCATATTTCTATCCACATCCTCCACATTCACTCAAAATCCATCCCCTTTTCCTCCCATACCCACTCCAAATTCACCTTCCACATCCACCCAACTTATACCCCATTTTCTCCACACCTCCACCCATCTACCCAGGTCATACCTGATTCTACCCAGGCCATGCCTAATTTTTCCCAATCCACCCGGGTCATGCCCAATTTTCCCCATACCCTCCCCTCATCGAATAGACCATCTACATCCACCCCCTCACCCAATCCCAAGGCCATGATGGATGAAATGATGAGGGCTTACACCATTTGGAAGGCCTCTCAAAGCCTCCCTCACCCATCCCATGCATCTCCAATCCCATCCCATACACTCCAAAATCTATGTACTTCATTCCCCCAAAATCCTAATCAACCTCCCATTGTCCATACCATCCAAGGCTCCCATCAGCCATGGGGGTCATTTGAGCGGGCCTCAAGGCCCAACACCCTATACCCAAGTGTTGGTACGCGCTTTTTCTAGGTTCATTTCAGTCCCTAGAAAGAGTGGCCCAAATTGGTCTATGTGGACTCTGACGTAAGGCGATTGATGGTAAGTGGGAAGTATAGAAGTAAAAAAAAAAAGAAGTAAATTCTAAGAATAAAATGCTTGATTTGTCGCGATCACTAGCTGCAGATGTTTATCGACGCTGCAACACGTCATTGATCACGCCTTTCCAGGGTGTGGGTTTGACTTCGTTACGGAATCATCGGCCTGCCGATGTCAGCAGCATTGGGTCACCTGGATGTTTAGTTTATTTTCCTAATCCTGTTCTAAGTCTGATTACTTTATTTTTCTTAATCCTACCAAGAGTCTAATTATTCTAAAAATTTTAATTACTCTAAAAGTTTAATTAAACTATTCTCCTAGTTCTACTAGGAGTCCTAATCTTATTAGAAGTCAAACTAATATTAATTTCCTAATTCTATTAGGACACTTATTAATCTAAGTATCCTGATTAACTCAAGTATCCTAATTCTATCAGAATTCTATTTATTTTAGGTATCCTACTCCTATTAAAGCTCTAATTAACTTAACTATTTAAATTTTATTAGAATTTTAACTTATTTAAGTACTCTAACGTTATTGGAACTCTAATTGATTTAGGTATTCTAATTTTATTAGAATTCTAACTAATTTAAATATCCTAACTCTATTAGAACTCTAATTGATTTAGATATTCTAATTTTATTAGGATTCTAATTAATTTAAGTGTCCTAATTCTATTAAAAATCTAATTAACTTTGATTTCCTAAGTCTATTAAAAGTCTAATTATTCTAGATATTCTATTTCTACTAGAAGCATAATTATTTTAGGTTTCCTACTTCTACTAGGAATTTAAAAGGGGGGTTTGGGCCCACTATGCTAAGGAGGATCGGCTCCGTTCCTAGGTACCCTCTGTAAGCTCCCTTGGGCAAATCGATTGGCTAAGGGTCATTTGAAAAACTAATTTTTTTTTTTAAGTTAAGATTTTGGAGTTTAAGATTGAAGGATTTTTAAGATTAAGATTATAACTAAAGAATTAAACTAAGAGAAATTATAACTAGAATTAAAAATAAACTCTACGATCTAAAATGATTAAAAACTAAGAACTAGTTCTGAAGATTTAAGAACTAGGATCGTAAATTTAAGGTCTAAAGCTAAGACCTGCTTCTAGAAGCTACGATCTAGAACCAGAGATAAGAAAATTACAGATTTGAATCTAAAAGGTATGAGTTGAAATTGAAGATCTGAAAAATTGTGAGATTATAAACTAGAAGAGAAGAACTAAGCAAGGAAATAGAATTTAAAACTAATATCTAGACTGAAAATTTAAGGATTAAAAGCTAAGGTTTAGTTCTAGAAGCTAAGAGATTAAGAACTAGAGTGAGAAACTAGAATTAAAATCTAAAATCTAAGACTAGAAATTAGAATCTAAGATCTACGAAATTAGAAGCTAAAAACTAAAACTTAAGAACTAGAACCTAAAGCTAAAAGGAAATTAAAAACTAGAGTTGAGAAATTACCTAGGCACCAGAGAGAATCTCGAAATTCCAAAGCTCGGAAGGAAGGAACTCAAAAACTCGATTTCTAGATATCTTGAATTATGTGGGTTCTGCATTCGGGGTAAGGGGTCTATTTATAAGTATTTCGACAATTGCGCGCCCTCAGGGTGTGCTTAATTGGTCGGTGGAATTCAATTATGTGCCCTATCTGGATCGCTTAATTGAATTACGCACCTTGTTCTAGGCGCTTAATACACTTTGAATCGATCACGGACTCAGTGTGTGACAGACTAACTGGCTCAGTCGGGTGTCCTAATTCTATTATAATAGAACTAATTATGAGCCTTGCTTGGTGCGTGCAATCTGATTAAACGCTCTGTACAGGGAGCTAAATAGGGGAATTCAAGTGATCAAGGAACTAGAGTCCAGGTCCAAATTGGACCAATTACGCACGGGTGGTGGGGCGTGTAATCGATTGTGCGCCCTATCCTAGGCGCGAAATCGACTCCTGAGGCGGTTCGCGTAAAGGTGAGTCCTGGTCCAAATTGGACCAATTGTGTGCTAGCTATGTGGCGCTCAATCGAATTGCACGCGGTGTACAACGCACGTAATTATGGATTCTCCCCGAGCTAAGTCGGGCCTGAACCACAGGGCTATTGTTTTATCATGTACTTCAACTATATACTGTTATTTCAGTATATAGTCCCCATATTAGGGCTGTGGGGTATGAGCCATAGAATTATTGTTTCAGCCTGTGTTCAGCCATATATTATTGTTTTAGTATATGGACCCCATATTAGGGTTGTGGGGTCTGAGCCACAGAACTATTGTTTTAGCCTATCTTTAGCCATATACTATTGTTTCAGTATATGGACCCCGTATTAGGGCAAGGTCAAAGGTTGACCAAATATGTTTTTATACTCCGAGAGCATTAATCACTGAAAAATAGCATTTTTCACCTCTTAACCTAGCTTTTACTACACCTTGGAGCCATCTAATATTTACCTTTTGAGCAGGTTTTATAGTTAAGAATAAAACTACAGCTTAGTACAATAGTCCACACTTTAGAGGCCAAGAAGAGAGGATTAAAAGCCAAATCTTGGAGCTGATTGAAGACCATAGAGTACACCATGGTGGCACACACCATAGTGATAATTTGTATTGCCTAGGTGGGCCATAAAAGCCCAACTGATGAAAGGAAGCTTGCTCCAGGTAGAGGAGACTACTACAGCAGGCTCTGCACGGCAGCAAACAGGAACCCTTGCGAGGTTAAAAATGCTTGAACAATCCATTCGCGTAAATCTCGCGTAGTTCAAACCTGTAGCACATAAAGAGTTCACACAGATCTCGCTCAGTTCACTATAGGAAAAGCTTCAGAAAAGTACCTCCCGCAGTCCTCGTGAGGATCAAAATTTCAAGAAGTCGCATTGCACAGATCTCGCACAGATCTTGTGCACTTCACAGATGGAGCCATCCATGCGAGAAGCTCAATTCATCTTGGTGAGGAGCCGCGCCAGCTACAAAACCATCCTAGCGAGATCCTCACGACCTGAACCACCTGAAGCCTCATCTGTGTGAGCTATACTTGTGACAGCCCAAATTTCAGCACCCCGAAACCCGTGCCATCAGCACAACCTCCAAGGCCATGCCCTGTAATTCTGTATGGAGCATTGGTATATACAAGCCAAAGACTACAAGTAAGGCACAAGCATCTACTCTAAACAAGTTCTCATGCATTTAAAATAAAAGAAACTCTAAACATAGTTCTTGTCCCATGCCAATTCATGGGCATAAGAACTGACCCAACCCATTGGTGATAATTGTTCACCCCAGACAGTTTGTCAAAGAATAAAGGCATTTAATTACATTCAAAATAAAGAGGCTTGACATACCAAGCCGTACCTAATACTCTCAACTCACTCTCAAAGTACGCAATGGGTCTCCTAGAAGAATTCTTCAGGAGGAGGCTCTGACTCTTCTGTGGGCACGTAATCCGAATCCCCCGGATCAACGTCTCTTGAAGTCTCTGTTGCCGCTAGTCCTAGACTTGTGACGTATAGTCTAAGGGGTGAGCTACATCCTAGCTCAATAGAGAAACATAGTGAACATATAAATTAAGCTCTCACATGTATGTTAAAACAGTTTAAAGATACAATTTATTTGATGGAACTGCTGAAAGACAATAGAATAATTGGAAATAAAATGATAGATACAACTGTTACTTTGCATGACTTTGTTTATTCTTGTCTTACTGGTATAGTAATGGATTCGGCCTAATCACTTAAATCTTAACTTAAGTAATCCACGAGCAATATAGCATCGAGCCCCGATGGAATACCCACCATCGTCGTCTAAATAGACACTTGTTATATGTTAAAATTTAATATTACCTAGGCCCCTTTATCTTAGGCGGCGGGGTCCATTCTCAATTCAACATCCCTAGGATGTGCTATTGTGTACGGTTTGGCCGTCGTACTGGTCACGGATATCCTACCGAGTCAGTCGTGGGTATCCCGCCACGTCGGTGGGGTATTCTAATTAAATCTTAAATAATAGAACATCGAATGTGCTCTACATAGGTCATTATTCTTCGCTCGAGAGAGCACTATTCATCGCTCGAGCGGTAATTATTCCTCGCTCGAGCGATTATAAACCATCGCTTGAGCGAGCACTATTCATTGCTCGAGCGGTTATAATTTAAGGTACCTGGAGCTCAAAGCGATGCCTCGCTCGAGCGAGCTTCTCCTTTAGTGTGGGTCTCGCTCGAGCGAGTCCAAAACATGAATATGCTGAGAATATTCCCTTTGTCCTCACTCGAGCGAGCCATTTAGACCGCTCGAGCGAGCCACAAAAGGATGTATGTTCTCTATCTATTCGAAAACTATCACCTTCTTCATGAGAGACTCAATAGTATCAAGGATCATTCGTCTAATAGTTTATACTCTACTTAAAACATACATAAACATCTAAAATTATACCTTACTCGATAGATCTTCTATAGTTTGATCCAAACTTCGTCTAATCGTAAAAAATTTCCGAGGTTCTCTACTGCTTAGAACCAACGAATCTCTCCTCCTCTTTTACAAACCTTCTCCTCTTTCTCTCTATTGCAAACCTTCTCCTCTTTCTCTATTTTACCTTCTCTCTAACTATGCTAATTTAGGTTACGTAGGAGAAACTCTCCTCCCCACTTTCACTTATATAGTGAAAGCTAGAATGTTTCAATATACACACCTAATGTATATATGTAGTTTTTGGTTTCCTTGTGAATCACAAATACACGTGCATGATGTGTGATGCACATGCATGGTATGTGATGTACACAGTTCCCAAAATCTAGGGTTATAACAATACTATTCAAAGAAAGAAAACCTCACGAGCCTCCTTTTGTAGCAAATTCATCCCTGTGAGAGCCACACGAGAGGTAAAATAAACAACTTCAACCTCGCAAGGCACAGGCTCCCAACTTCTCAGTCAGCACATAGCGATATTTTGGGATTCCATAGTAGTTAGGGCACACATCTCGAGGTGCCAAGCTATTTCCCACTTCTCGAGGTAATACTTGGCCACAAATGGGCCACAACAGCAACTAAAATGAGGGCATTTCTCTTCTATTTTCTGATTGGCCAAGGCACAAGATATTTTTTATGGAGTTGTATATAAGTTGTAGTGTTTAGCAGAAAACTATCGAACTTTTAACCCTAATTTGGTGTGTGCTTAGGTCATTTTAGGGTTAGGGTTAGGTCATCTTTTCCTCTTTTCTCTTCTCTCCTTAGTTCAGCATTTGCTGGTTAAGTCCTCTTATAGTAGATAGACTGATTTTTATGCCGTAATAAGTCTGTAAAGTCTGTAAAGGCCTGAAAGTCTACATTGACTGTAGTTTAGAGGGCTGCACATTGTAAGTATTTTTCATATGCAATGAGGGCTATTTTTATTGAACCATTCGATCTGTAAGTTCTTTGGTATTCCATTTAGATTTTATAGATTGAATGCTCCTATGGCTGCATGAGCCTGTAGCCAGGCAACCATAGTAGCTGCAGTAATTTTAATATTCTGATTTCAATCCTTAGACTTGAGTATATCTTTTGGGGATGATCTGTGGCCATTCAGTGGGCAGATCATAGCTTAAGACTAGTCCATATCCCTGGGTTGGATTGGATTCTTCTTCCTTGCATTTGATCTTGTTGCCAAATGAAGGACTGAAGTAGATCCATCCTTTCCCAAGCTTAACCAGCCCCTGTTCTAGCCAAAAATATCAGTCCCTATTTTATTACTTCTCACCCCTTTTATATTTTATTTTCTAAATCCATTTTCACCCTTCTCTAAACCACCTTTCTTTAACTTTAGTTTTATTTTCTGTTTTAAAAGTAGTGTAGATAGTGACACCCCAAAACTCCCTTCTTTTACCTTTGCTTTCTAGTTTAAGATAGTGATGCCAGATCTATAGCCAGATTTGGAGGTCTACTATACAACCATTGTAGTTCTAGATCAAATTTCCCTGTGGGGCAATCCTTTCTTATCAAAACTTGCTATAACAGGCCCTTGATCTTGTAGGACTATGTTTGGGTTTGTGTCGTGTTCAATCCATTTTATTTTGTTTTATTCTTGCTTTACTTAATTTTTCCCATATTAATTCTCTCATATTTTTATAATAAAAAGAACACACCAAAGCTAAAATCCCAACAGAGAGGGCAAAATCAGGGTGTCTACAGATGCCCCTCTTCGATGCATTCTTACGAAGTAAGAATGCGTCGAAGAAGTAGACACCCCTCAAAGAAGTAGACACCCCTCTCCTGAGGGTACATTCTCGTTTCTTTTGGGAAATCACAAAGGTGGATTGGGGATGCTGACATGAAGTGCTTGGCTTTCTTAAATGTTTCCACAATCTAAAATGGAGCATTCGAGGGCCCAGTGGTAGTTGTTTAAAGGCCTATTCCATGTCGTGGAAGTGAGGGGCATCCCGTCACATATCGCGACCTACTACGAGTGGCAGCAAACGGGGGAAGTCTGTGTATCCTAATCCGCGGGTGCAAGTGACAACCCGCCGTGTGTCATGACCTGCTGGATGGGGTAATCAAATGGTAGGAGAATCATCATATCCTCAACTATGGGTGCAAGAGGAATCCCGTCGCATGGCATGACTTGTTGTAAGGGGTAGTCAAACAATGGGAAAATGACAGAGTCATTGTACCGAGGGGCATCATAAGAATGTCCGGAGACAAGGTCAAGTGACCGGATAATAAGAAGATGTAATATCATGTAATGGTAAAGGCTTTCGCAAGTCATATTAGACCGGGCGCATCATTGCTCACACCAATGGTGCGTCAGGCGTCCCTTTCCAGTGGACATTTGTGATTTCTCAGAGTTGAGTATACTTAGTGTTCGATTTTGCAGGGGAAGGAACGGATTGGAGTGAATTTTGATAGATAGAGGATTTATTTATTATCATTTTTGAAAGTTTTTATTTTTGAAGATATATATATATATTTTATTTTTAAAATTTGGGGATTTTAACTTAAGATCAATTCGGTAGAAAAATGGCAGAAAATGTGGCTTCCGAGACGTGGCTAAGCAGATCCATCGGTACAGGATTTATGGACCCGACCGTTTGCGTGGTTGTTAAGACGACACTTGGTATGTCAAATACTCCATCTAACCTTCTCGATGAATACTAATGATTGTCTCTTATGGGAGGACTACAGTGATTTGCGAGTCAAGAGAGACGGGTTTTGAAAACATTTGACTTAATCTTATCTAACTACATTTTAAAAGGAATATCAAGTAAAAGGAAGTGTTTACTTACCTAATTTATTGCCAGTGGGATGTTTTTTCTTGCAGTGGGATTAGTTGGCTGTTGTTCTCGTGGTTGTGTCGCTACGGGACTACGAGCAGTTCCTCCTTCTGGTTTGAGTCACCTTTGCTTGGCGTGTGAGATGATACGATGGGACAAAAGTGTCTGAAGGTGAAGTCATTGAGGAGATTTAAGCTCTTAGTCAAAGTATGAGGAATCACACAACCACCCACATCATTCGTATCAATGGGCTTTGTCTCCTTCAGGCTATTGGGCTTTCGTGTGAATTTTTTTCTCATGAACTCAAACCCTTCTTATTGGTTTTTATTCATTGTCAAGGTGACTTGTTGAGTTGCTTCAACTTTCGGTGGGAGTGTCGTGATGGGACATTTTGGAGGGGTGTGGTTTGCAATGGCACATTGGTTGCCCCCCCTTTATCGAGTATATTGTGCAAGGTCACGTAATGGGACATCAAAGGGTTTATTATTCCCCCTCCTTCATTTCTGCTATAACGGGGCCTAACGGTTGTCGGCGCGATGGGACATTGGAGGGAGGTTCACAATGAGATGTTCGCAATGGGACTGGATAGTTAATGGGTGTTATAGAACATTGGAGAAGTCTTTCTCTCTTCTTCTAATTTTTAAAATTCCTGGGGCTCACTGGTTATTGGCACGATGGGATGGTGGAGGGTTTATCCACCTCTACTGTCAGCAAGCATGTGTTGCGATTGCAGTGGAGTCTGATGACTACAGCGTGGTTAAGTATTTAGGAGTCATCGCGATGGGACAGTGATGATTGTTGTGGTAAGGCATTTGGAGGGAGGTTCAACTCTATGTAATGGGGTGTTGGATGATCCTTCCATTCTATTTGCTAAGCGGAGTAATGAAATCTCGAGGAAGTGTAGTTGGTGATGGGACATTAGTTGTCATGCGATAGGCACGCTATGTTGGTTTCTTTCTTTGGCAGATCTTGGGTTATATGACAAGATTAGATTATGGCCACATCGTGACAGGACATGAGTGTGATGAGATGCTGGTCTGATGGTTCTTGGTTGTTTTGACGTCATTATGGGATGATGGTGATGTTTCTTCTTGGAAAATCTTGGTTGTATGATGGGTCGGAATCTGTTTGAATGGTGTTTTGAGATCATGACGGGACTTAGTTTTGGCCTCGGTGACGTGATGGGTCTTCGGGCGGCTCATTCATCATTTCATTTTTTCTTATGATGTGATATTGGTCAAGCCTACCTTTGGTCATGTGGTGTGTAAGGTTACATGGTGAGGTTTTAACATCGCAGTGGGACATGAGGGCGTGTATGATTTAGGCCAATGAGCTTAGGTGTTGGGATAGGGTTAGATATGTGCATCCTGTCGCGATCAGATATGGGCTATTGAAAGGATGTGTGATGGGACATTAGCGGTTCTCTCTCTCATAGGCGGGTAAGGTCACGCAATGAGTCAAGGGAGAGTGATTCTGATCGTGATGGGACGAGTAGCTTGATTGGTTACTTTGTCATCATTAATTCTCGCTTTGTGTCGCAAGGGGGGCAATGGGGCCATGATAAATGATTTCGTTTAGGGCGTGACTTGGCTGCGATGGGACTATGGGGAGATGCCCTCGCCCTTGATTGTTTTGCAATCGGTCAAGGTGATTATGTGTGCATCTTATTGGGATAGGACGTGTTGTGTGTTTGTTTTGTTAATTTTTTTGTTGACGGTGTATGTTTATTCCATCAGAGGTGTGCATGTTGCTCGAGGTGTGTGTTGTGGCTTGGGAGGTATCGGAAATCGAAGGATGGTATACATCCTTCATTATTGTTAGGAGGTGAAGATGGCGGGAGGGTAGTCCTCCAAATGGATGGAAAGGGTGTTCCCCAACCAATCCTCTCCCCACCTTTCTATTGCTTCTGCTTGGATGCTCCGTGCATCAAGTTTTGGGTTTGTGTCCATTTTGGGTTCCGTGTTAGGCACTTGGTTGTAGGTTAGGTTCTAGGCTTTTGTTTTGGATTGTATGTTCAGGAGGTATGCCTCCAGTGACAGATGTAAAATTTCATTCTATATAAATGAAGAAGTGTTATGTTTGTTTTTATCAATGTTTATTGTTTATATTATTTCTGTGTTCAACATTAATCAGATTTAATTAGACTTACTTTGACTTTATCTAGGGCTTTATTTCAAAACCTTAAGGTTAAAATTTTAATTTTAGGGGGGTTTTAAAGAATTTTTATTATTATTTTTGTTTAAGGTATAATTCTGTTTGTTTAGTTTGAGGTTAAAGTGACACTTTGTGAGTTTAATTTCTAAAGTTTAGATGGGTGTTAGATGTTTCAATCTTATTGGCCTATCTAATTTTCCTTGGATCTATGTTTCTTTGAGGGTAAGTGTTGCATGATTATTGGTTAATCTGAGTTTGTCATGGATTAAGGTCTTTTAGGGGGTATGGGTCTGGCTTTGATTTAATTAGATGAAGGGTGTTTAGATATGTGGCACTTGTCACTTTATGGTCCAGGGGGTATAGTTTATTAATAGGGATTAAGGGCTTGGGTTTTATTTTGATGTTTATTTGGCTTGGATCTATAGAAATTTTGGGGGCATTTTCATTTTTAATGTCTTTTCTTCCCTTCTATTTTGTATCCCGGGTATTAGATCCTAAAGAGGTTGATAATTTTATTTTATTATTCTTCTTCCTCTTTCTTTTATTTTCTTTTGTGTTGAGGAATAGCGGTATTGGGAATTCGGGTTGGTGCTAGGGTTGATGCTGTTAATCTTACCCGAAGTGCCACCCTATCGACGGAAGAGATGGAAGAGTTAAAGGTTGGCGAAAGGAAAGAAAAGGAAAGAGTTATGCCAAAGTTCTCGTGATCGACTCCAGTTGGCCCTTGGTAGGCTCTGAGGATTAATCTTTTGTGAGCTTTCCCTTGGGGGGTTTCCGTGATGACTCTTCATGGGCGTTTGCATCGACTCCTGAGTGTCTTTTTGTGAGTCACTCTTTCTTTTCTGCCAATTCGAGACTCTGGGACGCTGATGTTCAATTGTGTAGCTTGAAGGATTGCATCATAAACGGCATCTCAGGGGAATTACGCAGTGAAGATGAGATTTTTGTTATAATTCGTTCAGAGTGTGCTTCTTCCCCAAGCTTTTCCATCATCTTTCACTTGGAAAATTTAGATTCGAGTGCTGATTTTCAAATCCTCATTTTATTTTGTATATTCAGGGGAGATGCCCTTGATATAATTTGTAATAAAATTTTCATATTTATGAGAAGAGCTTTTTTATAATTATTTGAGTTCGGGCTAATTTTGATTTGGCTAAGCTAATTTTGTTTGATTTAGTTAGTTGAGTGCGTTTTGATCCGATTGAAAAATGTTGGGGTCTACGGTGCTTTTTAGTTTTAGTTTGGTTTAGTGTTGACTTAGTTTGGGTTTTGACGGGCTTTGGCATGTTTAGGTTTTTTAAGCGGCGGTGAGCTTTCGGATCTTTAAGTATGTACGGGAAGCATTTTTTCAATTTTCGGAGTGCATAGTCAAAGGTGTGTAAGTTTTGGGTTGTAGGTATGGTCCTAAACGTGGCTAGGTGTAGAAACCAATCCCTGGCTGCTGCTTCCAGGTATATATATTTTTCTTGTTTTGCCTGGGCAATTTCGCATAGTGGGCAGGGCGTTTAATTGGTTGCGCGCCTGGTGGGCCACACGCGATTGAGGCGTTTGAGGGGGCTATTGCACGCCCGATCATAGGTGCGTAAGCTAATTACGTGCACCATCTCATGTGCGTGATCAAAGCATCCCCCGGTCACTGTGCGGGTGACTCTTGGAATTGCGGCTGAAATCCTAGCGCACGATTGAATTTTGGGCAGGCGATAAATTAATTGCGAGCTCTTGACAGCGCGCTCAATTTCAATTATGCCCTTGTGTGCGGGCACTGAATTGAATTATGCACCCATTTTCGGGTGCACAATTACCTTAAGTCCTATAAAAATTGAGGTAGCCTTCATTCTCTCATGCTTTCTGGTTTTGTCTTCGATTCTCTGCTTCCCTGCTCCCATGCGCTCTGATTTTTGTGCCTTCACCATATCTCTCAATCTGTTTGTCCATTTCGAGCGCAGCTTCTTCCATTCTTCTCAATTTTTCGAGCTTTTCATTCTGAGATGGAGTCTGAGGGTAGTGATAGGCTTGACTTGACTGCTTCCGAGTTGGAGCGGATGATGATGGGGGAGGTCGGTGAGACTTCAGAGGTTCACACCGGCACTGAGGCCATGGTGGAGGGTGACGCTGAGATGGTGGTGAGGGAGGTCGTACCGGAGGGTGGTGCCGAGGGTGAGGATGATGATGAGGATGATGCTGCTCCCCATGAGCTTGCAATTCGGATTTCGATGGAGGAGTTCTTCGCACGAGACCAGGTAGGTACCCGTGAGCAAGAGTCTTCCTTTGTTACTTTAGGCATTCAGGTTATAACATAGACATTTAGGATCTGGAAACCCTTGTAATTTATGTCAACCTGCATCTAGTGCACGTATGCATTCATGCATCATCTTTGTATCTAATTTTAGGTCATGTTTACTTTATTGTTCTGTCTATATTTTATCATATTTTGCATGCTTAATTTGTAGATTATTGTTGCAATTTGTAGTTATCACATGTGTTACTATTTTACTACTTTATTTTATTTAGATTTAGGTGTACTTGTTGCTCATAGTTCTTGTTAGTTTTAGCATAGTGATTAGTCTTATCTTGTTGATTTTTTTATTTTTCGTTTATCACCTGTTAGGAGCCCTCGGTGCTAGCTATCAGCACCGCATGGTCCGAGCCCATGCCTGGTACCATGCCCTGCCTGAGTTTCAGCGGGCATGGTTGGTGGCTTTCGGCTTCAGACTGATTCTGGAGTTGGAGCCTTTCCAGGTCGACCGAGGTCTGATCAAGGTGATCTTAGAGAGGTGGAGGGAGGAGCAGCAGACACTACTCTTCCCAGTTGGGATGTTGTTATCGACTCCAGAGGACTAGGTCCGCATCACTGGACTCAGATTAGAGGGGGAACCGATGACCGACCAGATGGAGGGGGACTATCTGGCATTATGTGAGGAGATTCTTAGGGTTGCATATCGTTTTAGCGGATCAGGGACAGGAGTGGTTCATGTCACCTGGTTCTTCGATATGTTCGCTAGCGGCTTTATCCCTCCGAGATGCTACTCAGAGTCGAGAGGGTTATTTTAGGCACGTTGTGAGGCAATGGCACGCCGAGAGCCTATTGTGGAGTCGGGAGTGGCGGCAGACTGAGTGTTCCATTCATTTTTGATGCACTTTCTTGGGGCAGTACTCTTTTCTTCTTCCACTTGGGGATGTATTATAGGGTTATTATTAACACTTCTTGGGGACCTGAACCCAGTGCCCACTTCCGCCTAGGGCGTGGTGGCATTGGTGCACCTCTACAAGTAATTGTACCATAGAGGGAGAGGTGTTGCCACTATTGGGGATTTCCTCCCTTTCCTTCAGGTGAGTTTTTGTTAATTGTTAGCTTCTTTGTTGTCTTAGTTTAGTCTTTTGTTTTAGTGATGGTTTTAGTGTTCTTCCAGTTCTGGGCATACGACCACTTCACCTTCCTACACCCGCGGGATTTGGAGGAGATTACCATCACATTTCCGTGGATGCACATGTGCCAGAGGGCGTTGGGGGGCCTTCACTGTTCTTCAGATCTACAGGCCGTGCAAGGTCCTTTTGAGGATATGCATGCAAGGCAGGTACATGTTGTTTATGTTGTCAATGTCTTAGGTTCTCGGGTTTTAGATTTACTAACAATTATTTCTTTGTTTCTGACTATAGGTTATTTGGAGGCCCTATGCAATCGGGGAGGATGCTGAGCAACTAGTGATCCAGTCTGGTCGGCTCTTCTTTGATGTGGACATCTGGGTCCACTGTTTTGAGAAGGTGGAGCATGTCCACCTTTCTCGAGCAGCTTGACAACTAGGGCTCCCTCAAGGAGTCCTCTCAGAGATTCACCATAGGGTGGCGAAGAGGATGATCGGTCCCCCTGGCCGAAACTTTATGTCGAAGATGGAGGCTCGGATCACTTATTTTAGAGCCGGGGGAACTAGGGTGACAAGGGCGCATGATGAGGCGGATGCCTAAGAGTTCGTGAGATGGTTTCGAGATCTTGGTGGTGGTCGACTTTTAATGTGTCCCTTCCATGGGAGCGACTCTTTTACGGTTGGTGGTCCAGAGTCGGCTTCGACGTTGAGGGAGAGGCTGGCCGCATTAGAGGAGGGTCAGCTGGGCACGGGCATTCGCGGAGCATTGGATGCCCTCCGTAGGGCGATGGAGCAGACAGGGAGCGCTCCTGATCCTGATGAGGAGATACTACGCTCCTTGGGACCTCAGTCTTTCAGGCCAGGGCGACAGAGGACGAGGTGAGGGCACAGCTAGCAGAGACACGAGGTTCTCTACTGAGTTGGTCTATTGGCTCTAGTTGTCGATCTATTTACCTAGTTGGTTTAATATGAATATTTGGTTTTACTCTTTTCTGTTCACTAGATTGAGGAAGGGCGAGGTCGCCCGCCATACGACATTGGTTGAGCTTCTCAGGGGCCAACAGCAGGCTAGTCGGGGGGTAGAGGCTAGTCTACATTCTAAGATTAACTGACTGGTAAGCATTTTTCTGAACTCAATTTTATTAGTCATTAGCACGGTTTGTTTTATAACTTCTTATGCATTTTTCATGTGTGTTGCAGAGATCAGAGTTATCGGGTGTTGGGGCATCCGCTCTAGCATTTGATCCTTCTTCGGCTGCTTCGTCGAGTCGGGAGGATCCTGTGATAGCTCAACTTCAGGCTGAGCTAGAGCACTAGGTGAGTTTCTTCGATATTCTAAGTTGTTTTGTCTTGTGTTGCCTAGCATCTTTTGCTAATAATGTGTTATATATCTTCAGCGTCAGGTTGTCGAGGACTTCCAGACACGGGAGGTAGCAGCTGCTTCTTTACGTCCAGAGAGTCAGGTATAATGTGTGTGTATTAGTTTGTTTTCATTTTTATTGATTTGGTTTTATCTAACATGTTAGCTGGTTTGGTTCTTGTGCAGGTCATCCCTGACTCTGCTCCTGAGGCTCCCCCTAAGGAGTATACTCCTATCCCTACTCTGGTATATTGTAGTTGGTATAGTTATATTTCATTTTTGATTCTTCAATCATAATACTATTTGATGGGCCTTTCTTTTCTGTCTTGTGTTATAGCCATCTACGTCTGAGGCTCCGCCTCCACCGCCTGCCGATCTAGTGACCACCGTGACTGTAGAGTGTCTCCTTTGGGAGAGGGCGGATCTGGTATGTTTCTCGTTTCCTTTTCTGACTTTTCCCTCCTTTGTGAGTATACTTAGTTGTTGACTTTGTGTGATCCTACAAGCTCGTCAGCTCGAGGAGTCACGTCTAGATGTGGTACGGGCGCACATCACTTTGAGAGCGAGGCGGGCTCTTAGAGAAATGCATAGTCATGAGGACTTGCTAGCTAATATGCTTATTACACTGGGGACTCATACTGAGGCGATAGAGGCTGCTCGTCAGTCGGTGCGGTCAGCGATGCAGGCTACGATAGATCGGTTGCAGTACCAACTGGCGAGGAGTGAGCGAGAAGTCCGTGGGATGGTTAGTCATCTTGCCCAGTCAGAGTCGGTGGGCATTAGTTCTCTGACCAGCCTCGCCGTACGCGGTGTGAGCATGTCAAGGGCTAGCACATGAGGACTTCATTATCTGGGAGTTACTTGCTGAGGGCCCTTCACACTCACGGTCTAGACGGACTGCCAGTCAGGCGAGCGAGGGGGGTTCAATTGCTGGACCTTCCCTTCTCAAGGAGTGCCCACCTACTCTAGGGGCTTGGATGGAGACTTCAGAGGTTCAAACTCCTGATCCACGGGTCGATGATACTGGGGCTAGTGATCAGCCATCCCAGAGGCAGCGTAGGGAGTAGGGTTCATGTGTCGTATTCCCTTTTGTTCATTGTATATATAGGGGGGTATGCCCCCAGTGATAGATGTAAAGAAAATGTTGATTTATAAAAAAAATTTGGTTTAGATGTACTTCTCTTTGCCTTCTCTTGTTACCTTCTTTTCTTTGACTGCCTGCTCTTGGTACCGTTGTCTATTATTGGGACTCGGATGCTCTTTGAGTTGGCTCGGTAATAGTTGAAGGTCACTTTATATCTGCACACAAAGATAAAGTTGTTAGTAATTTTATTTTCCCCCTTGTTGATCGTTAAGGGGGGTGGTGTCTTAGGCCGAGGCCTGAAATTAAAGATAGATTATTGTATCATTTTTTACTTCTTTTTTTTCTTCTTTTTCTTTTTTTTTTGTACTACTATTTTTCATTACCAAAAAGGGAAAAATAATGCAACAGGGAAAGTAAATAACTGAAAGCAAAATCTAGAACTAAAAAAATGCCCCAGTGTATGATCTTGATGGAATACGTAGCGTGATATCTTCAGTGGTCTATCGGAGGTGATAACTTCAATTTTCTACATCTATCCATGAACAAGCAGGGGTCTCAAGCTGACTCCTTTTCAAAAAAAAAGCCCCAGTGTTAAGGTGCAATGGAGCGTTTCTGATTTTTTTGTGAGTACTTGGATCTATGAGGAGCGAGATGCATTTTGATGAATTAGTGTCGAGGAAATTCCTTGAGACTATCACCGAACCAGGGGAGATCGTTTAGCCATATCAGTCATATACTAGGGTTCTACCTTTGACAGTAATCATCTTATCCTATAGTTAGTAGTAGAAAGTGAGCGGTATATGGTAAGTGGTTGCATCAGTCGTCATTCATAAGTTTTCGATTTCATATCTGGAGATATCTTAGGAGGGTTCTGACTCACAATCCGAAAATATAAATTAAGGGTAAAAGAGGGGATAAGGTTCAAGGATGTGAGCAATTAGTTTCTATCTGACAATTTTGAAAAGAGATAAGTAACGGTATTTTTTTCAGGGGGATGGGGGTGCCATGATTGAGCTCTCCGTCATATTTTGGTACCATCAAAGTCTCTTATTCTATGGTTAGTAGGAGTTTGTCCTCCTCCCACTACCTTACAATGATATCTAGTAGTATTGGGACACCAGGGATGTCCTCGCAGCTTGCTTATTCTTTCCTAGTAAGATTACCAGAAATGTCCTCATGATTTGCTTATGCTTCCCTGGGCTCATTGAATTGTTCACCCGTCATATTTCTCTTGCTCAATTATGTATATATTTTGAAAGCAACCTGCTGACGCAAGAATGATGAGCTTTGATTGAACCTAACATCTTCATTTTTTTATGCTCTAACATCTCCAATTGCAGGGAAAAGGGATGAGAATTGGGTGTTACTTATACTTTTGGAAGAGGTCAGGTGTTCCACTAGTCCTTTTTATCAGATTGCTCAAATAAGAAGGTGGGCATTAGGCAAAAGCCTTCAAGGATATCCTAGGAAATGAAGGCGTACAACCAATGAATGAGTCTCGATGACTATAGGGGTGGTAGATATAGGTATCTGACTATGAGCTATGTTGATCACGATGCTAAGGGTAGTATTTCCTAAGGTACATGGCATTCCAGGGGTTAGGGAGCTCTTCCCCGTCCTGATTCACCAACTTGTATGCGTTTCTTGGTTATGCGGCTGCTATGACATACGGGCCTTCCCAGTTTGGTTTCAGTTTTCCCTTTAGATGGGTGTGCTTAGAAGGCAAGATTTTTTTTAAGACTAATTCTCTAATTTCAAAGTTTGCTCAAGGTTTTTCTTATCGTAGGCTCTGGCCATCCTCCTCTAGTATACTTGAGCATGATCAGTTGCCTTTAGACATGTCTCATCAAGTTCTTCTAGCTTGGCGAGCAGAGCAATCCTCGTTTTATCTAAGGATATCTCATCATCAAGTTGGATATGTAGGGATGGTACTTGTATTTCATAAGGTAGGACTGCTTTCATCCCATACGTGAGGAGATTGGGAGTTTCGCTAGTGGTCATGTGAATAGAAGTTCTATAGGCCTAGAGTGCTTTTAGTAGTCGTTCAAGCCAGTCGACTCCATTGCTTGTTTCCACTGTTCATTTTAGAATCCAGATTAGAGTTTTATTGGTGGCCTCTGCTTGTCCATTTCCTTGGGGATAGAATGGCAACTAGTGATGTAGGTCGATGCCGAATCTTTTGCATAATCTCTTCATCTTTTCTGCGATGAACTACAGTCCATTGTCAGTGACGAACATCCTGGGTACTCCAAAGCGGGTGATGATATTCCGAATGAGAAACTTCACAGGCGTGGAAGCAGTGATTCTGACATATGACTCGGCTTTCGCCCATTTGGTGTAATATTCGGTTGCTGTGAGTATGAATGCATGCTTGTGAGTATTCCCAATCGTGTCCGTGAAGGGCTCGATGATGTCGAAGGCCCACATCAAGAATGGCCATGGTGAGGTTATAGGGTTCAATGCAACTAATGGAGCTTTGATGAGCATGGCGTGTTTTTGGCATTGCTTGTAGCATTGGACGTAGAGGTGGCAATCCCTTGTCATCGTCAGCCAGTAGTAGCGTTGCCGTATGATCTGATCCATGAGTCTTTGTCTACTGGCGTGAGCTCCGCAGGTACTAGCGTGTGCTTCTCAGATGATGTATTATCCTTTCGTAGTCGAGACACACCGCAGTAGTACTCCTTTGGTGAAGGCTTCTTTGTATAGGGTCTCGCCCAGGATGCAGAACCTCGCGCATCGGTTTCTAATCATCTTTCGTTCAATCTTCGTAGCATAAGGAGGGACATGTCGATGCTTCAGGAAGTTCTATATATTGAAGTACCATGGCTGTCCGTGATTGATTGGAGATTTCTTGAATCTGAAGGTTGTGACGTCGGCTCCTTTCTTTGTGGAATTGCCTAAGGTAGGTTGTTCTTCGTTCATGAAAGCTTTCAGTGCAGTCGACAGTTCTGGCTTTATTTGCCAGGCGACTTTGTGTGTTGGCATCGTTAATCTCTCGATGAAGAAGGATTTGGTATTCTGTCCGACTGGTATATGAATGACTGAGGGGCATGAATACTCGATAGATAATTGTTGTAACTCCACATGTGCCTTTTTTATGTGTATTTTGAGAACGAATTAATGAATAATAAGTTACATAATTTTAAATTATGAAAGAGATATCAGCACATTGAGGGCTAACAATAGCCTGCAAGATCAGGGCCAATTGTAGTAAGTTTTAAAAGTGAGTATATTAAAGATCGTCCACAGAGAATTTGTCTGAAATATGAGATAGACCTCCAGATCTGTGCTACCAGATCTGGCTCTATAATTATCTAGAAAGCAGATAAAAAGAGAGTGTTGGGTTTTTGTCACGTTTAACTAAAAGCAAATAAAGAAAAGAACTAACTAATCGATCCGATTCAAGTTGGGGAAGTGATTAAAATAAATCAAATGGAGAAGTAATAACTTTCTGTGATTTCGCTTTCGAATTTTAATGAAGAATCTGTAACTAAACAGAGTTGTTTCAATCTTCATCTGGCAACCAGCACAGATGTAAGAGAAATAAATCTGAATTAAGGAAGGGTATTAGGCTTATGGTGATCATCTCGTCACTTAAATGGTCACGAGATCATCCAATAGTTGTTGACCTATCCTCAATTCGAACATGAACATCATCGCAAGTCTTGTAACTAGGTTACCAACGCTAATTAAATGCACAGGTAATGAATCAAGGGAAATTGCATGCAAAGTAGTGAATCTAAAGGAGTCTAATGCACTAAGGTGATCAATAAGAACCCTTGACATGAATCCAATGGAGAAAACACAGTTTCCAGCAACCTTTTAAATTCAATCTTACAATTACAGAGCACGGCTTTAGAAAGCCCTCGGACTAGCGATCTTGAATCCGATCTCTTTGGAGTTACAAAAGCACTCGAACTCTCAAAAGCAAAACAGAGGAAGAAATTACAAAGTGCAGATAGACTATCCGTAGGAAGGAGGAAACAGAGGTGAAAACTCAAAATCTGGGCGCCCCAAGTGGGCAAATGTCTTCTCAATTTACACCTTTCCCTCTGTCCTGCACAAGGCTGAATTGGCCAATCAGAAGTGCTCAGATCTGGACTGCCCAATGGCCGCGGAGCTCGGGGATCCGGATCTGCTCGCCAATGAAAATGCTCGACTCTGGTTCGACCAATCGCGTTAGAAGCATCAATTCTATTATGGAATTCAAAAGTCTGTTGAGCTTCTAGAAGTTCGCCAAGTGATTTCATCTTTGGGTTTTCACGTATGGAATATGCCTTTGGTTTGTGCTTGGAATCTTCCTAATGTCTCGTGCTTTTAATTACATTGGGGCGTGCGAGTTCTCGAAATGCCCTTCAAAGTGGTATAAATCCCGATGCCATTTAGAGTTTAAGGGTCTTTTCAAAGTAGTTTGGCTCGAAGTTCTTTTCGCATAAGTGTTTTCTTCTTTTCGCAAAGGTCATTCTTCTATTCGAGGAGTGTTTTCTTCTTTTCGCAAAGTTCAAGGTTCTTTGCGAATTGAAGAGATTCTTTGCGAATTGAGCTTTAGCTTCCATTCTTCTTTGTGAATGGATCCTTCTTCTTCTTCAGGTCTTTTCTTGCTCTTTTAGGACCTTTTTAGCCATTGCTGAGGCTATTTCTTCACTCCCACTTTGAGTTTGACATGCGTTGTCGGCTTTTTGATCATTTTAAGATGGTTTTCGATTTGGACCTCTTTTTGGTTAGTGCAATATGAACACTAAAGCACTTATTTAGTCTTCTCAAGGGTCTTTCAAGGCTCATGTTTAGGGTGAAAATGGTATTTTCACTACTTAACACACAAACCTAAGCTTTGCTAGTCCTCGAGCAAAGAAACGTAAAAGCAAAATAAAGAGCCACTTTTGTAGGAAGCACATGTGCATTTAGCATATGCAACAAGCCTTTTAAACCCTAGGTGATCCCTAGAGGAGGAGTGAAGTCTCCGAGGGTTTTCATGAAGGTACCCACAAACTTCTCCATGAAACAGTTAACATCGGGCAATATTATCAAATGAGCAATCAAGGAGCAGGTTAGTTACTCTTGAATCAATGATGAAACAGAAAATTTGATTATTGTTTGCACAGAATTTAAACATTTATAAACCTCATGAATGTTTCAATATTTCCAATCAGGAAATAATAGAAAATCATACAAATGTGCCAGCAGAAGCTCATCCTATGGATAAAAATTAGGTTATAAGTCATACTTAAGGTGCTCAAGTTCCAACCCAAACACTCACTGTGGTATACTCTCAATGTTGTTTTTGTTGAGGGGTTCATTTTCACTAAGCTCAAGAGCGCTTACATCTCCCAAAATGGACTGGTAAGCATGAGCATAGGCATGATTCTTAGGCAATGGCATCATTGACATCTCCTCACCATAGATTGGGTCACTTCTCATCTCCACATGACTCACTCAACTTTGGATCACAAGGGCTTTTAATCTAGGTTTGTTTGTATGGCTTATGGAGTGAAGTTTCAAGGAAAGGCAATTTGAATAGAGGTTTGAATTTGAGAACTCGGAAGTGCAGGAGATGGTTCATGACTCCACCTTTTGAGTTTAGCTTCTTTCTTCTTCTTTTAGATTCTCACATTCACATGATCAGTTCTTTCTTTGATCTTGCATTTTCAACATAAGGTCCCTTTTTGCCTTTCTCATAACTTTTTCACATTGTTTGTCTTTTCTTTCTCGATCACCATATTGCCTATTTTTGAGGTATTTTCTCTTCATTTTCTTCATGTTGCCCAGAAATGGTCCATCTTGATTCTTTCTCCTTTACCTCCTAAATTCTCAGTGAGGGAAGGCTGAATTGGTTCCATAGGTTCAGTGCAAGTACTTTTGGGTATTTTGATGAAGAATTGTAGGATTTCTGACTCAAATGGGGTACAAACAGGCAGATTTTTCTTGGTTGGTTCTTAGGTTCAAGTCATGTCCAAAGAAGGCCTTGATCTTTTCCTCGGTTTCATGAGTCTTACTTGTTTTAATTTGGAGTTTCCTAACTTCTAGTGGATCTAATGCCTCACCAATCCTTTGAATCGAAAAAATTGCCTCAGTCACTCTTCAACGAGATGGAAAATATATGGGCTCAATTCTCACGGTTATGGTTTTTCCTTGAGCTTTTAAGTATATCTTTACCTTTTTCTCTTCCTTTTGACTTACTATGTGCGATACCAAGTATGTTTTATGGTGTAATCATCATGGAAATGTAGAATATCGCAAGGTTTAGAATGTCTAAATTCTTGCAAAGAAAATTTTAAAATTTCCACATTGTCATGATTCTTAAGTAAAATAATTCATTTCGATTACTTAGGTGATTCTTGTCCTTAGGTTAACTATTCCTTGGCGGGACACATGCGCCACACCCCCAAACCTATGAGGAGCGGTGTCCTCCTTTGGTTCAAAGGTGGTGGCATAGTCACGATTATTAGGGAAAAGCAATGAGAAAAAATAATAGCATGGAGAATTACAGAAAGCAAATTGTATGAACCAGAAATTTTACAGAAAATAAAAGAAAAAGAGGGGGGAAAGGGAGTAAGGGTGAGGGGTTTATTTTTGTTTGTTTCTGAAGTAGGGGAGCACAGCTATAACAAAAAAAATTGCAAAATAACAGAAAACAGAACAATTAACAGAGAAAAATGGAATAAGAAAGAAAACAAATGACAGAATTGCACCGAATGATACAAAAAACAAAAGATTTATACATTGTATTTGAGACACAGTAGATGCAGACTTTTAATAACTAGGATCAAAGTCAGTATCATAGATGGGTTCTATGGGCTCTGAACTAGAGTCACTGTCAGAATCCGAACTAGAATTAGCGTTGGTAACCTAGTTCTGACAGCACTTGCAGTGATGTTCATGTTCTGAATTGAGGATAGGTCAACAACTATTGGATGATCTGTGACCATTTAAGTGGACAGATCATAACCATAAGTCTAAACCCCTTCCTTAATTCAGATTTATTTCTCTTACATCTGTGTTGGTAGCCAGATGAAGATTGAATCAACTCTGTTTAGTTGCAGATTCTCCATTAAAATTCAAAGGCGAAATCACAGAAAGTTATTATTTCTCCATTTGATTTATTTTAATCACTTCCCCAACTTGAATCTGGATCAGTTAGTTAGTTCTTTTCTTTATTTGCTTTTAGTTAAACGTGACAAAACCCAACACTCTCTTTTTATCTGCTTTCTAGATAATTATAGAGCGGATCTGAGGTCTATCTCATATTTGGACAAATTCTCGTGGGCGATCTTTAATATACTCACTTTTAAAACTTACTACAATTGTGATCTTGCAGGCTCTTGTTAGCCCTCAGTGTGCTGATATCTCTTTCATAATTTATAATTTTGTTACTTATTATTCATTAATTCGTTCTCAAAATCCACATAAAAAAGGCACATGTGGAGTTACAACAAGTTTTTGGCGCCGTTGCCGGGGAATTTGTTCTAAAATAGATAAGACCTATGTTTATTTTCATTTATTTATCAGTCATTTATTAATTTCATTGTTATTTGCAGGAAAGGAAAGCACGTAATTCAACGGGTTTCTTTGTACCAAATTCCTCTCTGAGTTGTATGTTTGGCGAGAACCCTCAATCACAGATTCTCCGTTAAATTCGTAAGTTGAAAGACTCTAAGAAATCGACATACATCACAGACATCTGCTGAAATGGGCGAAGACCGAGATTGTTAAGAGACTACTTTGCTGCTTATAATTCCCCATTTTGCATTCAATTTCCACGGTGAGAGGAAATTATGAAATTAAGTCCTCCACCATCCAAATGTTGCCTTCATTCCATGGATTGAGTAAGGAAGACCCTTACAAACACATTGATGAATTTCTGGCTTTATGCACAACATTTAACATAGCTGGACTTGGTCCAGAGGCAACCAAGCTTAGGCTCTTTCCTTTTTCATTAAAGGACAAAGCTAGAGCATGGTTATCTATGTTAGCACCAAACAGCATCACATCATGGAATGATTTGCAATGTCAATTTTTGTCAAAATATTTCCCAATGACTAAAACCAGCCAACTGAGACAAAGCATCATCTCTTTTTCCCAAAACTCAACTGAAACTTTCCATGAAGCATGGGAAAGGTTTAAAGAACTGTTAAGACAATGCCCTCACCATCAAATTCCTAAATGGCAGCTGGTTCAAAGCTTCTATCAAGGTACTGATCAAAAGGGCAAGAACATGGTGGATGCCTCTTGTGGAGGAACCTACTTGCAGAAAACAGTTGAAGAGGTTTGGGACCTCTTTGAGGTGATTGGAGAAAATTCAACCCAAACAGAATCTCGTCAAGGGACACCGAGAATCCAGCTAGGATGAATAATCCCCAATTCACAAGAGGAAAGTTTATGAAGTCAATGAGCCGGAAAGGAAAGTGGATAATTTGACCACAAAATTTGATAAGGTCGATGGACTCATTTAAAGCTCCAAATGGGTCAAGAGTAGAGGAGGCATATCCGATATGCCACCCCCACTCATTCCATTGATCAATGTCCTTCGCATCACAATTTCCGAACTCATGATGGAACAAGCTCATGCGCTCGATCTTATGGATGATGCAATCGAATGACTACCCATGGAGATCTCATCCTAATCTCGTGGAATCGAAATTACCCACTACAAGCAGTAGCTCAAAATCAATTACCTTTCAAACACCTCGGCCATATCGTAATTTTTATAATAAATCAAATTTTCAGCGGCCTAACCAACAACAAGCCATGCGTGATGCACCAGCCCTGCCCTCCTAGATCCCTAACCTTTGAAGAGCAGTCTTGAGTTCACTTCAAAATCTTGGAACTGCTCGGGGTGAACCTTCACAACGAGCATTAAAAAATTGAAGAAAGCGCCGGGCCAACTCTCAAATTCATTGGCTAAGAGAGAAGAGGGTAAACTACCCAGCCAACCTGTGAACAATCCTAAGGGATGATTCATGGTTGGAGAATCCTCAAATGGCCATGAGGAAATCAAAGTGACTACTTTGAGAAGTGGAAGAATAATAAACAACACGAAAGGTAGTGAAGAGGAAAAGATGAAGAACAAGTGCAGAACAACAATTTGGATAGCAATATGGTCATTGATTTACATCGAAAATTCAAAAAATGAAAAAGTAAAATAACAAAATTGTTGAAAAAGATGAGAAGGAGAAATTTGTTCCTCATCTCCCATTTCCCCATGCAATGAAGTCATTTCTCCTTTTGACAAAGGAAACACAAAAATTGAGGAAATGATGGAGACATTCAAGCAAGTTAAAATTAATCTACCTCACCTTGATGCAATCAAAACAGTCCCCCCTTATGCAAAATTTCTCAAAGAGGTATGCACTCACAAAAGGCAATCTAGGATACATTTATCCAAGAAGGCCTTTCTTGTGGAGAAAATCAACCAAGTGCTATCAATTGCAACACCACCTAAGATGCAAGACCACGGAATCCCCACAATCCCTGCATCATTGGGGAGCACACCATTGAGAAAGCCTTGCTAGATCTGGTGCTAGTGTCAACCGCTTCCTATTCTCTATGAGAAGCTAGGTTTGGGAGAATTGAAACCCACTCAAGTGGTGTTACAATGGTAGCATGATCTGAAAGGAAACCTATGGGGTTGATTGAAGATGTTTTGGTAGGTGTAGCCAAGTTTTTCTACCCTGCTGACTTTTTGGTGGTGGACATGGAACCAACCAAAGGTACCACTGCCATCCCTGTCATTATGTGAAGACCATTCCCAGCTCTGACTAATGCATGCATTCAATGCAGTCTGCATCATGGAGGTGTCTTTTGGAAATATGAAAGTTAAATTGAATGTGTATAATCTTACTCAACCACAATCCTCTGCTGAGGAATGTTTCCATGCTGACACCAGTGATGAGCTGGTGGAGGAGTCTGTACAAACATTACTGCAAGGTAAAGACTCCACCAGAATTTAAAAATGATTGGGAATCCACTAAGAAAGAAGGAAAAGGAGATCAAATTCAAAGGAGTGCTTTGTACAAGGCACTCACCAACTTGATCATCAAGTTCTCTCTCTTGGAGACTGCTCCTCTCCCTCTTCCACAAGTTACCAAGGTACCTTTCTTTGCCCTCTTTTCTCAAATTTCACGAATTGGAACTCAAGCGGCTCCCAAAAATCTGAAATATGTGTTTTGGGAGATCATCAAACACTACGTGATTATTTCTTCCTCCCTTACAAAGGAGCAAGAAGAGGAGCATTGGTAGTTCTAAACAAGACAAGAAAGCAATTTGGACCATTGCTGATTTAGGAGGAATAAACCCAATTTGTATGCATGCATAAGATCCACACGGAAGAGGATGCCAAGCCTTCTAGAGAAATGCAAAGAAGGTTGAATCCTCACATGCAAGAAGTGGTAATGAAGGAAGTTGTCAAGTCGCTGAATCTTTGGGGTCATTTACCCCATTTTGATTCTGCTTGGGTAGCACCCACAGTGGTGCCTAAGAAATCATCATCACTGGTGAATCAGTGAACTTATGTCCACCGGACAAACAAGCTGGATGGAGGGTGCATAGACTACAGAAAATTAAATACCATGACAAGGAAAGACCATTTCCCCTCCCTTCATTGACCAAATCCTTGATAAGCTTGCAGGCAAAGCTTACTATCGCTTCCTTGATGGGTACTGTTACAACCAGATCCTCAGTGTACCCAGGACCAAGAAAAGACCACCTTCACCTGCCTTTGGCACTTTTGCCTATAGGAGGATGCCCTTTGGTCTTTGCAATGCCCTCTGCTACTTTTCAAAGATGCATGTATGCCATCTTTTTCCGACATGATTGATCAATTCATGGAGATCTTCATGGATGACTTTTCAATTTATGGAGACACTTTTCCCAATGCTTACACCACCTCAAGTTGGTGTTGCAAAGATGTGAAGAAACCAATTTGGTTCTAATTTGGGAAAGAGTCATTTTATGGTCACCAAGGCATTGTCCTAGGACATGTGGTCTCCCATAAAGGCATAGAGGTGGACCAAGCAAAATTGATCTAATTGCACATTTGCCTCCTCCCTGTTAAGCAAATCAAGTTTCTTAGGGCATGCAGATTTTATAGGAGGTTCATCAAAGATTTCAAAGAAATTTCCAAGCCACTCTCATTTTCATCGTGTCAAGATGTTCCTTTTGTGTTTACTAATGAATGCATGACACCTTTGAGGTCCTTAAGAAATGTCCGATTTCAGTTCCCATCTTGCACCGACTATTCGCCCTTTGAGCTGATGTGTGATGCATCAGACTATGCCCTAGGAGCTGTCTAGGCGAGAAAGGATAAGCTTCCCATGTCATAGCTTATGCCGCCAGATCCATGATAGATGCCCACTCAACTACACAACAACCGAGAAAGAGTCAGGCCATTGTGTTTGCATTTGAAAAATTCAGGTCTTATGTTTTAGGTTCACAAATTGTGGTGTTTACTGACCACTCTGCCCTAAAGTACCTTCTGTCTAAGAAGGATACCAAGCCCAGATTAATCAGATGGATCCTCCTATTACAGGAGTTTGATCTACAGATTAAGGATAAGAAAGGTTACATAATTTTAAATTATGAAAGAGATATCAGCACATTGAGGGCTAACAATAGCCTGCAAGATCAGGGCCAATTGTAGTAAGTTTTAAAAGTGAGTATATTAAAGATCGTCCACAGAGAATTTGTCTGAAATATGAGATAGACCTCCAGATCTGTGCTACCAGATCTGGCTCTATAATTATCTAGAAAGCAGATAAAAAGAGAGTGTTGGGTTTTTGTCACGTTTAACTAAAAGCAAATAAAGAAAAGAACTAACTAACTGATCCAGATTCAAGTTGGGGAAGTGATTAAAATAAATCAAATGGAGAAATAATAACTTTCTGTGATTTCGCCTTTGAATTTTAATGGAGAATCTGCAACTAAACAGAGTTGATTCAATCTTCATCTGGCTACCAGATGTAAGAGAAATAAATCTGAATTAAGGAAGGGGTTTAGACTTATGGTTATGATCTGTCCACTTAAATGGTCACAGATCATCCAATAGTTGTTGACCTATCCTCAATTCAGAACATGAACATCACTGCAAGTGCTGTCAGAACTAGGTTACCAACGCTAATTCGTACAGGGGTAATGAATCGAGGGAAATTGCATGCAAAGTAGTGAATCTAAAGGAGTCTAATGCACTAAGGTGATCAATAAGAACCCTTGACATGAATCCAATGGAGAAAACACGAGTTCTGACAACCTTTTAAATTCAATCTTACAATTCTGAACACGGCTTTAGAAAGCCCTCGGACTAGCGATCTTGAATTGATCTCTTTGGAGTTACAAAAGCACTCTCAAGAACTCTCAAAAGCAAAACAGAGGAAGAAATTACAAGTGCAGATAGACTATCCGACCGAAGGAGGGAAACAGAGATGAAAACTCAAAATCTGGATGCCACAATTGGGCAAATGTCTTCTCAATTTATAGCTTTCCCTCTATCACGCAAAAATTTGAATTGACCAATCGAAGTGCTCAGATCTGGATTGCCCAATGGTGTTGAGCACGGGATCCGGATCTGTTACGCCAATGAAAATGCTACGATCTGGTTCGCCAATCAGCGTTAGAAGCATCAATTACGTTATGGGAATTCAAAAGTCCATTTGAGCTTCTAGAAGTTCCCGCCAAGTGATTTCATCTTTGGGTTTTCACGTGGAATATGCCTTTGGTTTGTGCTTGGAATCTTCCTAATGTCTCTCGTGCTTTTAATTACATTGGGGCACGTCGTGAGTTCTTGAAATGCCCTTCAAAGTGGTCAGAATCCTCAAAGATGCCATTTCGCAGAGTTTAAGGGTCTTTTCAAAGTAGTTTGGCTCCAAGTTCTTTTCGCAAAGTGTTTTCTTCTTTTCGCAAAGGTCATTCTTCTATTCGAGGAGTGTTTTCTTCTTTTCGCAAAGTTCAAGGTTCTTTGCGAATTGAAGGGATTCTTTGCGAATTGAGCTTTAGCTTCCATTCTTCTTTGCGAATGGATCCTTCTTCTTCTTCAGGTCTTTTCTTGCTCTTTTAGGACCTTTTTAGCCATTGCTGAGGCTATTTCTTCACTCCCTCTTTGAGTTTGACATGTGTTGTCGGCTTTTTGATCATTTTAAGATGGTTTTCGGATTTGGACCTGTCTTTTTGGTTAGCTGCAATATGAACACTAAAGCACTTATTTAGTCTTCTCAAGGGTCTTTCAAGGCTCATGTTTAGGGGTGAAAAATGGTATTTTTCACTACTTAACAATAATGGCATGCTTGAACATGAATGCTCTATAGATAGTGACATTCTTATAAATGAATGCTTGATAGACACATGCTTGAACATGAATGCTCAATAGATAGTTACATGCTTGAATAAAGATGCTCGATAGGCAGTGACATACATGAACATGAATGCTCGATAGACAGTGATAAGCTTGAACATGAATGCTCGATAGATACTGACATGCTTGAACATTAAAGCTCGATTCTCAGTGTCATGCTTGAACATGATTGCTCGATTGACAGTGACATGTTTGAACATGAATACTCGATAGACAGTGACATGCTTGAACATTAATGCTTGATAGACCGTGCCATGCTAGAACATGATTACTCAATAGACAGTGACATGCTTGAACATGAATGCCTAATATATAGTGACATCCATGAACATGAATGCTTTATAGATAGTGACATGCTTATGAATGCTTTATAGACAGTGACATGCTTGAACATGAATGCTCGATAGATAGTGTCACACTTGAATATGAATGCTTGATAGACAGTTTCATAACCGGCTGGGTGGAATTCTTTTGCTGTCTCTTAGCTTGGCTCATGCTGACTCAACGGATATTGTGAGTGCTCGTAGACCTTAAAGAGAACTTACTTCAGGGATGTATCTTGGCCATGGGTTATAAAGGAATATGTTAGGAATTTTGAAGGTATTCTCGGGTTAAAAGGTTTCCTTGATTGGATTTCAGCTGCCATAGTACACTTCTTCCTTAAGGGATTTTTACTGTGCATGCACCATGATATTTCTATCTCTTTTCTTGTCTATATATATTTTTATTCTTTTTTTTTTAGACAATCTCTTTTTAGGGTTTTGCTTTTCCCATTTTTTTGGATTTTGATGGTAACTCTTTTCTCCTCCCTCCTTTTTTTTCGTCTGGTATATACATTTTTACCCCTTCTTTTTTCTTCCTGGGAGGGGTTTATAAAAGAAAGGCTAATGGCTCAATAGGTGTAGCAAAGGGTACGAGTGTTCAGGGATACTTTTTTAGCCACTTGGCTTTGGCATTGAAATGATGGCCTCTTTTATGGGGTCCTTAAGTAATCACGTATCTATTTTATCAATACTTACCTTGTCGTAGGAGACTTAGAAATAGAATCGTCATACGTATCCAGCATTGATGGGCTCAGAAAAGTGATCTCCGTCCATGGTGGCAAGGCGAAGCGCATACCCCGGGAGCACTTCTCGGATGATGTAAAGACCCTCCCAGTTGGGCTTGAATTACCCTCTTGGATCGGTGTGGAGGGCAGGGAAGATTTTCTTGAGTACTGTGCCACCCACCTTTAAATCTTGGATGTGAACACGCTTGTTGTAAGCATGTGTGATCCTTCTCTGATAGGCCTGGGTGTGACACAAGGCTAGGAGCCTTTTCTCATCTAGCAGGTTCAGTTGCTCAAAGTGGGACCTCTCTCTTTCAGCTTTCGGTAGATTAGATTCGATGAGAATGTGGAGTGAGGGTACTTCATCTTCCACTGGCAGGATGGCTTCGGTTCCATACACAAGGGAGAACGGTGTGGCCCCTGTAGCGGTACGGATCGATGTTCGGTAAGCCCATAGTGTAAATGAGAACATTTCACTCCAGTCGCAGTATGTGATAACCATCTTCTCAAGAATGCGGACGACTATTTTGTTAGCCGCCACCACGGCTCCATTGGTTTGTGGCCTATATGGCGATGAGCGATGACATTTAATTTTGTACTGCTCACATAAGGCTCTGATGCGCTTGTTCATGAAGTTGGTGTTGTTGTCTATTATGATGACCTTGGGTACACCAAATTGACACACCTATTTTTAATGAATTTCTTGACAGCATTGGCCGTAATGTTTGTATAGGGTGTCGCCTCTACCAATTTTGTGTAGTACTCAATGGCGACGAGGATAAACTGATGCCCATTTGATGCTTTCAGATTGACTTATCCAACTACGTTGAGGTCCCAGGTGGAAAATGGCCAAGGAGTGGTCATGCTGTGTAGATCTATAGCAAGAGCATGTATCAGACTGGAGTGTTCTGGGCATTTGTAGCACTTCTACACATGCTAACAATAGTTAGTTTCCATGGTGGTCCAGAAATACCCTTGTCGTAGGATCTTCTTGGCGAGCATGTGCCCATTAATGTGGGCCCCGTATACTCCCTTGTAGATCTCTTTCATGATGTTGGCTACTTTTCTCTTAGTTACACAGAGGAGCAGGATATTATTATATGACCGCTTATAGAGGCACTCGCCACAGATGATGTAACTAGCTGCTAAACATTTTATGGTTCGCCTGTCTGTCTTAGATGTCCCCTCAGGGAAAGCTCGAGTTTCAAGAAAATTCTTAATATCTGAGAACCATGGTGGCTCATCATTAAGCTTTTCGGATCCCTCAATCTGGAGATAAGAAGCAGGCTCATTCCTTTGTTCAATCATGATTGGCTTCATCTCGACACCATTGGGGATTTCAAGCATTGATGCCAACATTGCTAATGCATCGACAAAGTGATTTCTTACTCGCGGGACATAGGAGAACATAATATCATCGAATCACGCGATCAGATCCTTGAGATGCTCATGGTATGGGATTAACTTTTCATCCTTCATCTTTCAATCTATGTTGGTTTGGCATATGATTAGTTGTAAGTCACCAAATACCCTAAGATGAGTTACGTTTAGGTCCAGGGCTGCCCTTAGGCCTACTGCACAGGCCTCATATTCCGCCATGTTATTTGTGCACAGGAAGTTGAGTTTGATGAAGACTGGTACGTGAGACCCTTTTGGTAAGATTAGGATAGCGCCAACTCCCTGGCCTTTGGCATTTATTATCCCATCGAAGTGCATCACCCAGGATTCCTTTGTCTCTTTTGTGCCATCCTCTGTCATGAGCAAGATGTCCTCATCGAGAAATTCGGTCCTCAGAGGCTCATAATTAGGTAAAGAATTTTTGGCAAGATGAATGCTGAGTGCTTGCCCCTTGACCAAATTTTGAGTGACATATGTGATATCAAATTTAGATAGAAGAAGTTTCCAGCGTGCAATTCGACTAGTGAGAGCCGGCTTTTAGAATAAGTATTTCAATGGATCCATTCGTGCTAGCAGGAGGACGACTTGGGATAGCAAGTAGTGGCGAAGGCTCTGTGTTGGGTATAGTTTCTGCCGCTTCTTTTTATTATAAAAATGATAAAGACAAAATAAAGGAAACAAAATAAAATAAAACAAAATGGGGAATGAATACAACACAAAACCAAATCAAAGATCTGCAAGATACAGGGCTATTGTAGCAAGTTTTAAGTAAGTAAGAGTTTGTCCCATAGAGAAACTAATCTAGAACCCAAAATGGGCTATAATAGTAGGCCTCCAGATCTGGCTACAGATCTGACAATCTTAAAGAGAGGGAGTTGGGTGTCCCAACTATACTAAATTAACACTAAAAGAAGAGAAAAAAAGTGCAGTCCTATCCTAAAGCAAGGGTTATGAAGAAGGTGGTGATGGTGTGTGTTAAAATAAAGATAAAATGATGGGAAGTAAGCAGTTAAGCTAGGGTTACATCAACCATGTAACTCGGATTCAGGTCTATCTCTACAGCAATCCCTCAGATGGCTACAAGCACATCTCCAAGGAAGAGGTATCTAATTCAACTCCTATGATTTGACCTGATCTCTTAAGGCTATAATCTGTCCACTTGAATGGTCACAGGCTATCCAATAGAGAGGATCAAACCACATAAGTTAAATCAGAAAACTAATATGATCTAAAGGAGTAGATTGACCGTAAGGCTATAACCTGTCCACTTAAAAGGTCACAGACTATCCAATAGATGTCCTCCACCCAATGAATCAAATCAGATCTTTAATACCATTTCAAGGAAGATGTATCCAACTCAACCCTTATAGTTTGACCTAGTCTCTTAAGGTTTTAACCTGCCCACTTCAATGGTCATAGACTATCCAATAGAGAGGATCAAACCATATGGACTAAGTCAAAAAACCAACCTAGCCCAAAGGAATAGACTGATGTTAAGGCTACAACCTGTCCACTTAAATGGTCATAGACTATCCAATAGATGTCCTCCACCCAATAAATCAAATTAGAATAGTAAAACTATTGCAGACACCATGTATACCAGGCTACAAGCTTAAGCATCCATGGGAGCAAATAGTTCTTCAAAAACTAGTGAAGACCATAGTTGTTCAAGGGCTATTTGTGGACTTAAATACAATTGGTCATTGCTTTAAAGGACTTGTAATGACTCAGCTCACAAGTCTGCAATCACTATAGAGAAATCATATCTAACATCTGATATTGGTCAAGTAAAATAGAGGGGAGCTTGTTCCTGCAACAACCTCTCACAAGGCTACAAGCTCAAGTACAGAGGAGAAGAATCACTCTCAGATCTGTGGCTTGGAATCACCCTAGGGCTATAGTCTGTCCACTTAATGGTCACAAGCTATCGACAGAGGTCTGAGAAAGAACATGTAAATTGCTATAAGTTCAAGCTTCCATGGGCCTTTCAATTCAGCTCAAACCCTAAATGAATACTTAGCCTGAACAAAACTATGGGCAAATAAAAAATTAATGGATTGAATGTATTAAACAACAAATTTTATCGATCAAAAATACTCACAATGAGATTTCTCAAGGCAGCAGCCTTGTACATAACAGCTCTTCACAAAATCCCAAAGGTTACAAGACCCATTACAAAACTAATAAAACTAGGCCTAATTGCTTACAGAGGTTGTAGCCAATAAGTGTTGGTCTAAGAGAGAAGAAAAAATGAAAAAAGAGGTGATCAAACCCTAGCCTGCACGAGCTTAAAGCTGACAAAGGTTGAAGGAGGGATGATAAATTCAAAGTTGCAATGTACAACTTATATACTCAGTCCTTCATGCCTTGCGTAGGAGAAGATTAAACCCTAATTTTATTATAGCTATGACACTGTTATAACCCTTGGATGCCTTGGGATGTGTGCCTCGAGATCAGGGCTTCGAGATGTGTGTCCTAGACCTTGGGAAATTCTCAAAAAGTCCTTAAGTTAAGACTGAGAAGTTGAGAGCTAGAGCTTCGTGAGGCTAGCTTTAGTTCATTAATACATTCGTGCGATTGGTAGAGTCCTCGCGAGGTATGAAATGGATTGGAAGGTTGTTCACTCATGCAAGTGGACTTTGTATTCTCGTGCAGTTGCTTTGGCTTTGAATGCACTCACGCAGAAGAATTTGCAGTGTTTGGCTTGCTCACACAGCAAAACTTCAGAATTTTCTCTCGTGAGGGTGTTGTGAGGATACCTTTAAATCTCACTTAGCTTCCTGTTGAAGGAATAGCAAAGCTCACTCGGTAGAAGATTGAGCTATTATATGCACGAGAACTGCGCGAGGACAGTTATGGAGCTCTCTCTCCTCTTGAACCATGAGAGGACTTCATGAGTTTTTTATTGTTCTTTGTGCAGATTAGCTTCGCGAGATAGTGTACGTGGCTGACATGAAACTTGTTCCTCGTGAGAGCTTCATGAGCTAGATTTCTGAAGGCTTAGTGCCCGAGAGCTTCGCGAGGTCTTTGAGTGTTGGTTGCAGCTGAAGTGCGTGACTACATCGCGAGTTCTCTTGTGCTGCATATATTAGCTGTGTGAGATAACTCTACTACAGACTTCAATAGCACGAGGTAGCACTTCTACTGTGCGAGATAACACATTTTCTCCTCTTATGTACTACAACTGCTACTATTGCAGCTCTGTTAACTTACATGCAGATTTCTCATATTTGCTGGCCTTCTTGGGTCCACTTTGACATGCAAACTAGTCACCATGGTGTGTACCACCATCTCCATCAGTCTTTGGCTTAGTTGTCATCTCTTACTTGGATTCTTTCTCTTCTTGGCACCAAAGGCATGGACTTTGTATTAAGCTGCACAACTAATTACTAACTATAAAACACACTAAATAAAGGATTATTAAATAGCTACAAAGTGTAGCAAAGGCGAGGTTAAGAGGTAAAAAGTGGTACTTTTTAGTAAATAACACTTTGTGTAGCTCATACGAGAGCAAGGCATGCTTTCTCCAGATGAGAATAGCGTGTCTCTTAATCAGTGAATTTCTTACTCAGGTAGTAGATAGCATACTCTCTTCTTCCTATCTCATCATGTTGCCCCAGGACGCATCCCATTGAAACTTCCATTATGGAGAGGTACATTAAGAATGGTCTCCCTGGTTTGGGTGGTACCAACACTGGCGGGTTGAGAAGGTAGCCCTTGATTTTATCAAATGCTGCCTGACAGTCGTCATTCCATTCAACAGGCAAATCCTTCCTCAGTAGCTTGAAGATCAGCGTATAGATAGGAGTGAGTTGTGCAATGAATCAGCTGATGTACTGTATCCTACTAGGAAACCTCTGACTTCTTTCTTGGTAGATGGTAGTGGCATTTCGACAATGGCCTTTATGTTGATCAAGTCAACCTCGATGCCTCTCCTGCTAACAATGAAGCCTAGTGTTAAGACCTAAAAAGTATCACTTTCACCCCTTAACTTAACCTTTGATTAGACCCTTAGCCATCTAATAAGCTCTGGTTAGGTGTTTTATGTAGGTAATAATCAGTAGTGAAATAAGGCCAGGAATCCTGCTAAGGAGCCTGTTTTGGCATCAGAAGTCCCTCAGAAGGATGGACCCTGAATCCAGACCTGAAATGAGCCTCGCGCAGCTGACCCAAGCTTTAGAGGATTCAGGAGAAATATGCCTCGCACAGTCCAACTGAGCTTCCCAAGACTTTACAATAACTTCTCGCGCAGTTGAGTAACTGAAGAGCTTTAAAAGCACAAACTCCCTAGTTGTGCTGATTTCATCCCCTATTTTATTTTGATTTTAAATTTCTTTTACCAAAAACAAATAAAGAAAGCACAACTGGAGAAGCAACAAGTTTTTGGCGCCGTTGCCGGGGAGAGTTGATCTATTAGTAGACCCTAAGTTTTTGTAGTTTTATTATTCTTTGGTAGTGAAGAATAATTGATACTGCTGATGTATTTGTGAATTTTTTTTTTACAGATCTAGACAGCAGCAGTGAAAGACAGTTGGACTGCAATTGGAGCTTAGCTACCTCTGTTTGCAAACTCTCTAACTTTTAAAACTCTGCCTATCTTTCTTGAAAATTCTCTAGCAGTATCTAGGATAGTTGTAAATGTATTCTTTGAATAGCTGTAAATTAGTTAGATAAAATTTGTTAATTGTAAAGTTATTCATTTGCAATGTGCCTCCAAGAAGCTCTCCTTACTGTTGGTGTGCTTGTATGCTAGGGAGGAGATCTCTCAGCCCTACTTTAGAGCCTCTTAACCCTGAGTTAGAAAGGGGAAGGAAACTTAGAAGAGACAGGCACACCACAGGAGAGCCCCCAAGTGAATCTGTGACAACAAATATGGGTGAAGAACAACCCAGAACTCTGAAGGAGTTGAATGCTCCGGATGACTATAACTCCCCTTTTAGCATTCGATTCCCTAATGTTCAGGAGAAATATGAAATAAAAACTTCAATCATCCAGATGCTGCCCTCTTTCCATGGGCTTAGCAAGGAGGACCCGTACAAGCTTATTGATTAGTTCTTAGCCCTGTGCACCACTTTTAATATCATTGGTTTGGGACCTGAGGCTACTAGGCTCAGACTCTTTCCCTTCACTCTTCCCAACAATAGCATTGCTTCATGGAAAGACTTGCAGACCAAGTTCCTGACCAAGTTCTTCCCTGAGATCAAAAATAGCCAGTTGAGGAAAGTAATTCTTGCTTTTGCCCAAGCCCCAACTGAGGATTTTAATCAAGCCTGGGATAGGTTTAAGGAAATGCTCAAACAATGCCCCCACCATAAGATCCCAGACTGGCAGCTTGTTCAAAGCTTCTACAATGGGATTGATGAAAAAAGTAGAGATATGGTTGATGCCTCTTGTGGTGGCACTTACATGCACAAAACTGCTGATGAGGCATGGGAATTGTTTGAGGTGATTAGTGAAAATGTTTTTCAAAAGCTATCCTTAGAAAGAACTAGTCAAGAGTCTGAGTCAAAAGTGGGGCCTGCTGCATTGACAAGAGGAAACGTTTGTGAGGTGTTTGGGAACAATGACCTGAGCTGCAGATGGCAAACCTCTCTATGAAGTTTGACAAATTACTGACTGTGATGCAACCCAGAAGGGCTGCTCATGTGGCAGAGGCATGTCTGATATGCCGGTCCTTACAGCACACAGTGGAGGAATGTCCATCTGCAGGGCAATATCCTGAATTGGTTTTGGAACATGCTGCTGCTACTCAATCTTATGGCCAGCAATAATCTGGGGGCTACAATAGACAGCCATATGGATACCAGCACCAAAATACTGGTTACCAATGGAGGGACCACCCAAATCTGAAGTGGAGGCAAGAAAATTATATGCAGCCCCAGCAGATGTTGGTTGTACCTCAAAGGCCACAACAGCAGTTCAATCAAGGGAATGCCCCTAGGTCTAACTTCCAGCACCATCAGCAGCCCCATCAGCAACAAAATCAATTGGTCTTACCCCCATCTCAACCCAGAAATACTTCTTTCGAGGACCAGGTCTTGACCTCACTGCAAAACCTGGGTTCCTTGGCTCAGACTGTGAATTCTCATGGTCAGAGCATCAAAAAGATGGAAGAACAGATTGGCCAACTAGCGAATACCTTAGCCAAAAGAGAAGAGGGAAGGTTGCCCAGTCAACCAGTGGTTAATCCCAAGGGCCAATTTTTGATTGGTGAAGGATCCTCAAACCCTGAAGGGGATCTTTCATTGAATTAATGCTAAGAACTATGCACTTTATATGTTATGTACTTTACTATTTATAGGAATTTTTAGTGATCTTGTTGGAGTCTGAGTTTAGTGCTTTATGCCTACTTTTATTGCTATTCCCTTTGTTTGATAATTTCAAGTGATTGAATGATGATGGTATTGTTTGAATGCTTTTCATGATGTGTGAATTTAATGCTTTGAGAGTATGAGAATTTTTGAATGTTTTATAATGCTTATGGGTGTCCCTGGAAGAGAGCCTGTGAGAGCATCCACCCACAAAACAAAGGTCAAAAGGCTGACTAGTGGGTGTGTGAATTCTGACTTTGTTAAGCCATCGCGAGGTTGTGAAATTTTGGTTTGGTTTCTTCTCGCGCAGTTCATAAAGAATTACTTTGCTTTACTATCGTGAGTTTCAGATATAGTTGTGTGGGCTTCCTCGCGCAATTTAAATGAACATCCAATCTCGCGACCCATTCATGCCTATCTAGCGAGCGGATATTTTTAAAGCACGCCAAGCCTCGCGATATTTAAAATCCAACCCCACGCTGCTTTTCTTTACTGCTTTCTCTTTCCTCTCCTGCCAGCGAAACCATAGCTCCCACTCCTCTCAATCTCTCTCCTCCAGCATCCTGTCTACAATTCATCGTTCACTTTGAAATTCTGGATTTTTGTTCTTAAAGCTTCCGTCAACTATTGCCCCCTGCTAGGAGCTCCTGCGGTCTACCATGCATCAAACTGAACAGAACCCTAACTTTTAGGGTAAGACTCAACTCTTAATTTTTTCTTTCAAAATTTCAACTACACACTCACCAAGGAGAATCTTAATGGCTCCTAAAAGTGCACCTGTGAAGAGAGCCAGGGACCAGGCCACCGTGGAGCCTGCCCCTAAGAAAGCCAAGTCCTCTACGACACAACAAAAAGGGAAGGAGGTGGTTCCTGAGGTGGTTGAACAAACACCTGATTACCCTACACCCTCTGAGCTCCTCATTTCCATTCCTTTAGAGCCTGAAGCCATTTTTGATATATCTTTCTTTGAATCTGAGCCGTTGTCAGCACCTGCCATTTAGTTCTTGCGTAAGGCTGGTTTGTTCCCCTTGATGCAAATGATTCCTGCACTAGCCTACCCTAGGTTAGGGCAACTCTTTTACCAGCACCTTAAGGTCAGACCAGACACACATGGGCAGCCAGGCCTCCTTGTGTTAGTTGACAATTTTGAGATGCTACTCAGCCCAGCGTTGATTGCTGAAGTCATGGGCATCCCTGCCATTTTTTATCCCAACTGTGGTTATGGTTCCCCTGTGAGTGCCCCCATTGATACCATTGCACAGGCCCTTACCAGAGGTTTGAAGGCCACAGGGGACTCCATCAGAAGAAGAGATTTGGATCCCAAATTGTTGTTCATTGATCAAGTGCTGAGAAAGAATATTTATTGCTTCGGCCATCAGCAAGAGCGGAGGACACCAATTGTTGATGCTCTCTATTCCTTCTCTCTGGGCCATGGATTTAATGCTGCATGGTTGATTTTTGAGGCCATGAAGGATATGATGGTGAAGCTCGGGCTGTAAAGAAGATCCACACTCTCCCCTATGGAAGACTCATCACCAAATTACTTCTGAGGGGAGGATACAAGATACCAGTGGGGGAGTTATCTGCTAACCTCACTCCCACCACTTTTGCCAAAAGATAATGGGGGATCAACAGGAGTCTGATGGATCCCCAGAAGAATAAGAAGAAGGCTGAAGCTCAGGTTGTTTCTGAGCAAGGAGAGGGAACTGTTGTGGCAAAGGCCACCCCTGCCCCCAAAAAGAGGGCCAAAGCCCCTGCTTCAAAGAAGGTGGTGCAAGCTTCTGTCACCTCTGCTTCTGCAGCAATACCTCCATCCACCACACTTGCCCTTCCATTAGTTTCCTTGCCTCTTCCATCTCTCCCTTTCCCTCTCTTATCCTCCTTTTCCATTCCACCTCCCCCTGTGATTCGTTCCTGCGTGGAAAGTATTGAACCCCATGACAACACTCCCCCTTCACCCACCTTACCTCAATACACAGCCCCAGTATCTCCAACCTCATCTGAACTAAACCCTGACAGCCCTCCCTTGATAACCTACCTTAAAAAGAAAACCTCTCACACAACCCCTGCCTTATCTTTACCTACCTCCACCTCCCCTGTCATTCCCACAGACACACCACATATTGACCAACCCTTAGTCCAACCCCTCCCAACTACATCTCCACTCACAGACCTTGACTTTAACCTAGCCACCACTTGTGGTATCAGCCTTCATGACTACCTTGCTTGATACCTTGCCAACCCATGACATCCCTCTCCCAGATTCCCCACTCCCTTCACCACATCACTCACCTGACCTTTCATCTTCTCCCCACAACTTTCCATCATGCCCCACTTCCCTTTCCAACTGTTCCTCCTCTTCTCATACTCCACCCCAACCAACCTCAGACACCCTTACCCATATCCTTTCCTTAATACATGACATCCAGACCCAGCTATCCACCACAACCCAAACCCAAGCCCAAATGCAGACTGACATCACCAACATACAATCCACCCTTTAAACATTGACAAACTCACCCATCTCTACACAACCTCCTCCCACCCCACTGAGCCAGCACAAGCCCAATCCCCTCTTATTCTCCCTCAGCCTCAGCCAGGGAAAGGCCCAAAAGGGAAGAGTCCCAAAGGCAAAAGTCCTATCAAATCCCCTGAGCCAACCACAGATAAATCTTCAGTGACCCCTCCTCCACCAAAGACCAGAAAAATGAGGGTCGGGGCACCAACCATACCCAAAACTATAGCCCAAAGAAAGGAAGAGAGGGAACGAAAGAAAAAAGTAGAAGAGGCTTACCTTCAAGAGCATGCCAAGAAGATGGGTTGGGACAAGTTTTGATCCAAACTCTGATTAGATTGTACCTAGGATTTTATTTTTTTTTCTGTTTCTGCACTCTTTTGCTTCTATTTTCTTTTAATTTGTACATTTCTCATTTTTAATAGATTTTCCTCTTTTGTCATTACTATTTTGCTTTGTCTGTTGTGTGTTTTGTTCCATGTTATTTTCTTTTCTTTTTACCCTCAATAAATCGGTATACACCTTTGAACGGTGAGACCTTTGCTCCTTCCTCATAGGTTTGGGGGTGTGGCAGGCAGACCCTGCCAATGGAATAGTTAACCTAAGTGTAGCAGAGTCATCTGAGTAATATGGAAATGGATCTATGTTCACTTCAGAATCATGACAAATAAGAAATTTAAAATTTCTGCAAACCTTAGACATTATAAACTTTTAATATTTCACATTTCCATGATGATATCACCAAGGAAACTCACTTGTATCAGCACTTAGTGAATCATTAGAGAGAGAAAAGGTGAGGACATACTTAAAAGTTCAAAGGAAGACCATAACCAGTGAGAATTGGGCCTATAAAAAAATTTTCCATCCTTTGAGGAGTGACTAAGGCTATTTTTTCTAGTTCTAAGGACTGGCTGAGTCACTGTGCTTACTAGAAGTTAGGCAACTCCAAGTTGAAAACAACTAACAACACTCATGAGATTTAGGAAAGGATCAAGGCCTTCTCTTGGACAGTTTGAGCCTAATGAGACCAACCCTAAAGCAACTGCCCTTGTCCATGCCCCCTTTGAGCTTTAAATCCTGAATTTCTTCAAAATACACCTGAGTACTTGTACCTGAACCTATGAACCTGATTCAGTCTACCCTCACTCTGAGAATTCAGAAGGTAAAGGAGAGAGTTGAAGATGGACTAGCTATGGTCAATATTAGGTGAATGGAGAAGAAGTATCTCAAAATGCAGCAACTGAGAACATGGTGGCATTTCAGAAAAGCAAAAACAAAAATAAAAAGAAGAAAATTCCATCAAAAAGAAACAAAAATAATAATGAAGAGGAGTATGAGAGGAGTCAAGAGGATCTTTCTTTTGGAAAATCAAAATCAAGAAGAGAAACTGATCACTTCAAATATGAAAATCTCAAAGAAGAAGAAAGGAGCTAAAATCAAGAAGGTGAAGTCATGAATCACCTCTTCCACCTACTGATTTCTCAATTTTGAACCCCTTTTCAACCTTCCATTCTTTTTAACCCCACTCCATAAGCCACATTCCAGCCCAGTTAAAAGCCCTTGTGATCCAAAGTTGAGTGAGCTGTCATGTGGAGATAAAGAGTTATCCAATCTATGCAGAGGATCTGTCAATGATGTCAGCACTTAAGAACTCTGCCTATGCTCATGCTTACAGACCCATTTGGGGGATGTAACTGCTCTTGAGCCTGAGAGAAAATGAACCCCTCAACAAGACCCTTATGAGAGTATGCCCTGGAAAGTTTTTGGGTCTGATCTTGAATGCATTATGTATGACCTATAACCTAATTTTTGATCTGATGATGAGCTCAGTGCTGGCACACACTTGTGCAGTTTTCTGTGGTTATAAACTGATTGGAAATGTTGTGCGTTCATGAGAAGTTTATGCTATTTAAATTACTATGCAACCAATGGATTAAATTTCTTTTATGATTACTGATTCAAGAGTAAACTAAGTCTGCTCCTTGACTGCTCACTTGATGATATTACACTTTTGTTAACTGTTTCATTAAGAAGTTTGTGGGTGTCTTCACTGAAAACCCTCATGAGACTTCACTCCTCCACTAGGGATCACCTAGGGGTTTAAAAGGCTTGGTACATATGCTAAATGTATCTGTGCTCCCTACGAAAGTGGCATTTAATTTTTGTAATAGATTTAATGTAGCTTTGCTAAGGGACTAGCAAAGATTAGGTTTGGGGTGTGTTAAGACCTGAAAAGTACCACTTTTCACCCCTTAACTTAACCTTTGATTAGACCCTTAGCCATCTAATAAGTTCTTGCTAGGTGTTTTATGTAGGTAATAATCAGTAGTGAAATAAGGCCAGGAATCCTGCTAAGGAGCCTATTTTGGCACCAGAAGTCCCTCAGAAGGATGGACCCTGAATCCAGACCTGAAAAGAGCCTCGTGTAGCTGACCCAAGATTTAGAGGATTCAGTAGAAATATGCCTCGCGCAGTCCAACTGAGCTTCCCAAGACTTTAGAACAATTTCTCATGCAGTTGAGTAACTGAAGAGCTTCAGAAGCATAAACTCGCGCAGCTCTCGCGAAGCTCAAGAGTAGAGCACATAGCGCAGTCTCACACAGTTCAAAGCAGACCTCTCTCAACCTCATGCAGTTCGCTCAGAATGGCTGAGGAGAGAGCTTCCAAAGACTCCTCACGTAGCTATCGCACAGTCACCGTGGGATGTAATTATCAGAAGAGAACTCCTCGTGTAATTCTCACGCCATTCAAGAAGAAAGCAACCTCGCAAAGATCACTTAAGACATGGAACCTCGCGCAGTTCAGAACTCATTAAAACCTTGCGAGGAAACTCACGAAGTCCATTAAAGAGAAGTGCTCGTGAAGTTCTCGCGCTATTCAAATCAATCCTCACGAAGATCAACCCAGCGAATGTGCGGCTACCTCGCGATTGCGTGAACTCCAACCCCGTGACATCTGAGGCTTCGATGTCTACTCAACCTCGTGAAGCCCAATCCAGCGAGAGCGTAATTCTCTACCGCGCGACTGCCTGAAGAACAAACCAAGGCAACCTCGCGACGGTTGAAGCTTCAATGTTAAACCATCCTCGCGAAGAGCAAGAGCTACCACGCGACAAGTCTAGGAAATAATAGCTACCTAGAGAAGCTCTAAACTCCAACTTCCATCGCTTCAGTAGAGGACTTTTTGGGATTCTAGGGATTAGGGCACGCACTCCCACGCTTTAATCTCTGTGCACGTGCCTCAAGGCATCCAAGGATCACTATTAGGCCACGTGGCATCGTTAAAATTAGGGTTTCCTAACCCTAATGTGCCGCCACACCACTGCTATATAAACCCATACTTAGCTTAGGTCTAGACATCCTAGAATATCCTGGAAAATCTTAGAAATCTTGGAACACGTCTCATCTCTTAGAGATTTGATCTAAGATCGTTTTTCTTTTCTTTTGTAGCTGTAAGTAGTTTTCTTTTTCTTTTTCCTTCTCTCCATAGTCCAGCACTTGCTGGCTATGTCTTTGTATGCATTTTGAACTAGTTTAATGGAAGTTTTGTAATAGGATTTGTACTTTATGGGATTTGTGTTTGAATGTGATCTGCTCTGTGCAAGGCTGCTGGCTCATGATCCGCCATTGCTTTGGCTATGATTCAAAGCAATGGAGGACTGATTCTAAGGGCCACTCAGATCCAAGTGACCTGTGTGTCTGGGCTATCATGGTCATATACAGCCTTAGCCCCACCACAGGACCCACTAGATCTAAAATCCCCATGGGAGCTTGAGTTGGTAGCCTTGTGGCCATGGTGGTGGCAGCGATATTCTTATTTTCTCTTGGGCTCCGTGAGGAGGATAGCCTCTGGGATAGTTTGTGACCATTCAAGTGGACAGGTTATAGCCTTAGGGTGATTCTAATCCACCGATCTAAGATGGATCCTTCTTCTCTGCACCTGAGCTAGTATTAGCCTAGTGGGAGATTGTATAGAGGCAGACTCCCCTATATTTGTATAGATCCGCTATCGGATGTTAGATCTGATCTGGTTATAGAGATTGTAGGCCTGTGACTGGACCATTGTAGCCTCACTCAAGCAATGGACAGCTAGATCGAAGGTTGTACTCAATCTCTTGCTAGTTCTATGTGTCTGGGCTATCGTGGTCCTATAAAGCCTTAGCCCCACACATAGAGCTTTAGAGGTTGAGGTTCCCTATGGATTCTTGAGCTGGTAGCCTGGATGAAATAGTGCCTACAATGATTAACTTTTTTTTACCCATCCCTGGATTGTGGTTCCCCTATGGGATAGTCTGTGACCATTTGAGTGGACAGGTTATAACCTTAAGGGATTGAATCATGGTAGAGAGATGGGTTGGATCCTTTCTCCTCAGTGGTGATAACGTAGCCATTGGACAGGATTTCTATAACATCAAATCTAAATCTGAGTTACAAAACTCCTCTGATCTAGGCTCAATAACATACTTCTCACCCTTTTATATTTATTTTCCACACTCCATCCATCCTCTCAACCCTTTCTGTAGTTTAGACATTAGGCTACCTTAGGATTTGTAAACTAAGTGACCTTAAACTCCCTTCCCTTAAGGACTGCCAGATCTGTCGTCGGATCTGGAGGGACTACTAGAGATGGCTCCCTTGGAGCTGTAGATCATCTTTCCCTGTGGGACAAACTCTTACTTATCAAAACTTGCCACAATGGACCCTGTATCTTGCAGGTCAAGGACTCCCCAGTTGTGCTGATTTCATCCCCTGTTTTATTTTGATTTTAAATTTCTTTTACCACAAACAAATAATGAAAGCACAACTTGGGAAGCAACACCTAGTAGTTTTTCTTTCATGACACTGAATGCATATATTTGATGGTTCAGGCACAGCCTATATTTTCTTAGCCTCTCAAATAGCTTTTAGAGGTTTATCTAGTGGTCTCTTCTTTCTGGTGACTTGGTGATCATGTCGTCAATGTACACCTCAATTTCTCGGTGCATCATGTCATGGAACGGTGTTGTCATGGCTCTTTGATATGTTGCCCCAATATTCTTCAACCCAAATGGCATGAATGTTGTCTTCTCACGGTCTATTATTATTCACTGGAAAGTATCACTTTTCACCTCTTAACCTAGCCTTTGCTGGACCATGAAGCTCACTAATAATCATTTGTTAAGTGTGTTTTGTAGTTAGCAATAAATTATGTTGCTTAATACAAAATGTTTGCTTTTTGGTCCAAAGAAGAGAAAGAAGATATGCAAAGATGATAGCTGAGCCAAAGCCTAATAGAACACCTTGGTAGTGCTCATCATGGTGACTCATTTGCTGGTCATCATTAGCAAATGAAAAAAGTTAGCAAAGAATGGAGGAAGCTGCAACAACAGCAAATGCAAGGCATCAGAGGATTAAAAGAATCATCTCACAGAGTTGAGGAGCTCCCTCGCGGAGCTATGGATGCAGTGGAAGTTGCCCTCACGCAGATGGGATGCGCAGTCAAGAGGAGAGCAGTAAAGATATCACGAAGATCTCGCGTCCTAAAACCCTCAAAATTTGTGCTCGTGGAGATCGAGCCTTAAAGCAGCTGCGCGCCAAATGTAGCAAGTCCATAAGCATAAAGAACAATTTGTCACCTCGTGGAGTTCTCGCGAAGCCCTGGATGAGAGAGACGCCCAAAAGTTTCCTTGCGCAGCTCTCGCACACTCTGGAGCCTAACCAGTCACTATGCCACTGCAGGAGCCTACTTGGGCGAGTATCCAGTGAGAGAACTTTTGTAGCTCTGTTGTGCGAGAAATTCTAGGTGCTCCAAGTCACCTCCGTGAAAGCATTCTAGTGCAAAGCAACTGCGTGATCAACTGAAAATCTACTGCGTGAGTGAACAAACCTCCTAAGCCAAACGCTCCTCCGCGATCAACTAAAAATTTATTGCGCGAGTGAACAAACCTCCTAAGCTAAACGCTCCTCTGCCAAACACTCCTCCGTAAAGCAACTGAACGAGTGAATTAATGCAGATGCCAGCCCCGCGAAGCTCGAGCTCTCCACATCTCAACCCTAACTTAAGGGCCTTTTTAGAATTTCCCAAGGCTAGGGCACACTTATCGAGGTGCAGATTTTGAGGTGCACAATTCAAAGCATTCAAGGGTTGTAACAATGCCATGTCTGCTAGAAAAATTAGGGTTAATCTCTTTTAAAGCAAGGCCTTATGGACAGAGTACATAAGCTGTACTTAGAGCTTAGTATTTTCATCTTTCCTTCATCCTCTATCGACTGAGAGTTCCAGCAGGCTAGAGTTAGGGTTTGATCATCTCTTTTTCTTATTTTTCTTCTCTCTTAACCCAGCATTGGCTGGCTAATCCTTTTGTAAGCAGCTAGGTTTAGTTTTATTCTAATTTTATAATTGGCTTTGTATACATTGGGATCTTGTGGATGAGCAGTTGTGTATAGGCTGTAGCCTCGAGACAGTTCATTGTAAGTTTTACTTTTATGAATGGATTATTATTTTAATGACTAATTGAAGTTATAGATCTTGTGGTTTCCTTAGATATCTATAGAATCCATGCTTTGGGACTAGCCCATTCAGTTTATAGTAGATCTATTATTTACCATCTGATTTCCCTTGGTTTAATAGCCCCATAGATAGCAAGCTAGATCAGTCGCCAGATCTGGAGGACTCGTAGCCATGGGACTCCATGGTGGCAGCAACAGTTTACATGTTCTTTCTCAGATCTCTGTGATATGGACAGACCTATCAGATACCCTATGACCATTTGAGTGAACAAAGTATAATCCTAAGGTGGTGTCCAGCCACATGTTTAAGAAAGATTCTTCTTCTCTGCACATGAGCTTCTAGAGCCTTGTGAGGAGGTTTATGCAGGAACTGGTGTTAAGACCTGAAAAGTACCACTTTTCACCCCTCAACTTAATCTCTGTTAGACCCTTAATCATTTAATAAATGTGTTTTAAGTCTATTCTGTAGGTAATAAGCAGCAGCTGCAAATAAACCCTTAACCATGCCAAGAAGCCTACTGTTGCCCCAGAAGTCCCTCAGAAGAATGAAGGTTGAACCCAGACAGAGAATTGGCTACAGCATAGGCACAGCAAAGCAGAAACAAACCAAGAAGAATGCCTCCCATAGATGTCACAAGGTTTAATTGAATCAGAGAGAATTCCTTTGCACAATTGTCGCGGGCTTCTGAAGACAACACACCAACTGGTTGCGTAGTCTTTACGTTGTTCTCGCATGGTTTGATGACAGAAAGAATTGAAAAGCATACTTTGCAAGGTTCTCGTGAGTTTCAGTCATCAGTGCTTGCGCAGTCTCGCGCAGCTCAAGAAAGGAGTCTTCAATCGTCACGTGATTCACTGAAGAGAGAGAGCTCCAGGCACTCAAGCGCGACTGTCGCGCAGTGGCCGTGGGATGCAAACCTTCAAGGAAATACTCGTGTGATCCATAGGCCTATGAACACTGCTTCTTCGCGAGGATCCCCGCGAGATTCACCAAGGGATGAATCGCGTGCACAATTCTCGAGCCATTCAAAAAGAAAGAGCAATCTTGCGACAGCCAGAAGTATCTCGCGATGACCAAACTATCATTCCCGCAATGCAAATTCTACCACGCGGCAAGATCTGGAAATCTTTTCTACCCAGCGAGGATCGGGTTCTAAACTTCTCACCACTTCTGCAAGGGCAATCTGGGAACTTCCAGTAATTAGGGCATGCACTCCAATGCTCTAATCTATGTGCACACTCCCCGAGGCATCCAAGGGATAAGAATGGGCCGCAATTACATTAATGAAATTAGGTTTTCCTAACCCTAATTCATAGCGAGCCTACTGCTATATAAGCCTAGCTTAGGTTTAGGGAACCTTTTTGGGGACTTAGCTTCTATATTCCTTCTTCTTGAAACCGACTGTAGAATTATAGTAGGCTAAGGTTAGGGTTTAGGAGTTTTCTTTTTCCTTTTTCCTTCTCTCCATAGTCCAGCACTTGCTGGCTATGCCTTTGTATGATTATTTGGTATCATTTTAATCGAGTTTTGTAATAGGATCTATTGCACGTATGGGATTAGTGTTTTGTGGGTTGTTTTGTGCAAGGCTGCTGCCTTGAGATCCTCCGTTGCTAAGTTGTATTGTAAGCTATGGACGATTGTCTTTAAGGCTTTACTTAGATCCAAGTGACCTGTGTGTCCAGGTTAGGCACATTGTAGGCCTAGCCCCACCACAGGACCCACTAAATCTGAATCCCCATGGGAGCTTGAGCTGGTAGCCTTGTGAATATGGTGGCGGCAGTAATGTTCTTGTTCTATCTTAGTCCTCTGTGAGGAGGATAGCCTCTATGGATAGTCTGTGACCATTCAAGTGGACAGATTATAGCCCTAGGGTGAAGCCAATCCACAGATCTAAGACAGAATCTTCTTCTCTGCACTTGTGCTTGTAGCCTTGTCAGAGATTGTGCAGAGACAGACTCCCCTGTATTTGTATAGACCCACCATCAGATGGCATATCTGATCTGGCTGTAGAGATTGTAGGCTTGTGACTGGATCACTGTTGTCTTTCTAAGGTAGTGAACAACCAAGCTTAAAAGCTAGTATTCGAACTCTTGCTGGTTCTGTGTGTCCAGGCTAGTGCACGTTGTAGGCCTAGTCCCACACACAGAATTTTATAGGTTGAGGTTCTTATGGATTCTTGAGCTTGTAGCCTGGATGAAGTAGTGACTACAATGATAAGCTTATTCTGACCCATCTCTAGATTGTGGTTTCCCTATTGGATATTCTCTGACCATTTAAGTGGACAGGTTATATCCATAAGGGATTGGATCATGGCACAGGAGTGAGTTGGATCCTTTCTCCTCTTGGGTGATAATGTAGCCATTGGACAGGATTTCTATAGCAGCAGATCTGAGTCTGAGTTATAAGACGCATTAGATCTGTACCTAATAGCATACTTCTCACCCTTTTATATTTATTTTCTCACACTCCATCACTCTTCTCAACCCTTTCTGTAGTTTAGGCATTAAGTTACCTTAGGATTTAGACTATAGTGACCATAAATCCCCTTCCATTTAGGATTGCCAGATCTGTAGCCAGATCTGGAGGGCCTACTAAAGATAGCTCCCTTGGAGCTTTAGATCAACTTTCCCTATGGGACAAACTCTTACTTATCAAAACTTGCTACAACAGGCCCTGTATCTTGCAGGACTATGTATTTTTAGGCTTGCTGCTCTTCAATTCATCTCTGATTTTCCCTAACCCAATTCTTATCACCATCTCCAATAAAGTTAGTAGGAAGCACTTAAAATACCTTAACAAGTTTTTGGCGTCGTTGCCGGGGAGTCTTGATCTATTAGTAGACCCTAGATTTTTATATTCTTTATTCTTTGGTAGTTGTACTTGTGAATAATTGATACTGCTGATTTACATTTGGAATTTTTCTTACAGATCAGGACAGTAGTAGAGAAGGAGAGTAAAATTGCACTGGGAGTCTAGCTACCTCTGTTTGCACTTCTCTAACCCTCAAAACCTCAGTTTATTTCTCCTTTGAAAATTCCATAGCAGTTGATTAGGATAGTTGTAATTTTATTAAGTGCAATGTGTCTGTGAGAAGTCTTCCCTGCTGTTGGTGTGTGTGTGCATGTTATGAAGTAGATCCCTCAGTCCTACATTGGAGCCTCCTAACCCTGAGATTGAAAGGGGTAGAAGACCGAGAAGGCACAGACACACCACAGTCGAGCCCCCTATTGAAATTGAGACAACAGTTATGGGTGAAGAGCAACCCAGAACATTGAAGGAATTGAATGCTCCTGATGATTATAATTCTCCATTCAGCATTCAATTCTCAGATGTTCAGGGAAACTATGAGATTAAAACCTCCATCATCCAAATGCTTCCCTCTTACCATGGGCTTAGCAAGGAAGACCCTTACAAGCACATTGACCAGTTCTTGGCCATGTGCCGGACATTCTCCATTGCTGGTTTGGGACCAGAAGCCACTAGGCTAAGGCTCTTTCCTTTCTCCCTAAAGGACAGGGCCAGCACCTGGTTGTCTATTCTCCCAAACAACAGTATCACTACTTGGAAGACCTCCAGACAAGATTTCTGAGCAAATTTTTCCCAGAGACCAAAACCAGCCAGTTGAGGAAAGGCATACTTTCTTTTACCCAATCCCCAACTGACGATTTTAACCGATCTTGGGACAGATTTAAGGAGATGCTCAAATAATGTCCCCACCACAAGATCCCTGACTGGCAGCTTGTCCAGAGCTTCTCTAATGGGATTGATGAGAAAAGTAGAGACATGATAGATGCCCCTTATGTTAGAACGTACATGCATAAAACAGTTGATGAGGCATGGGACTTGTTCGAGGTTATCAGTGAAAATGCTTTTCAGAAGATTTCCTCATCTAGAACTGTCCAAGAGCCTTCTCCTAAGCTGGGGCTTGCTGAAACTTCTAAAGGAAAGATGTATGAAGTTAGGGGAAATGATGACCTGAGAATGCAGATGGACAATCTTTCGGATAAGTTTGATAAACTTTTAACTATGGTGCAGCCCCGAATGGCTGCATAAGTGATGGAGGCATGTCTAATATGCCAATCCCCACAACATAGTGGAAGAGTGCCCATCTACAGGGCAATACTCTAAGTACGTGATGGAACAGGCTGCTGCTGCCCAATCATTTGGCCAGCAATAATCTAGTGGCTACAACAAACAGCCATATGGATACCAACACCAAAATGCTGGTTACCAATGGAGAGACCACCCAAATTTGAGGTGGAGACAAGACAATTATATGCAGCCACAATAGATGTTGGCCTTACCTCAAAGGCCACAACAGCAGTTTAACCAGGGATATGCCCCAAGCTTAAATTTCCAACATCAGTAGCAACCACAGTAGCAAAATCAGTTGGTAGTTCCCCCCACCTCAGCCTCGAAGTGCTTCTTTCGAGGACCAGGTTCTGACCCAATTGCAAAGCCTTGGACCTTTGAATCAGACTCTGACTTCTCACAGTCAAAACATAAAGAAAATAGAAGAACAGCTTGGCCAAATAGCCAATGCCTTGTCCAAAAGAGAATAGGACAGGTTGCCAAGCCAGCCGGTAGCTAACCCTAAGGGCCAATATTCGATTGGAGAAGGTTCCTCAAATTTTGAGGGGGCTAATGCCATCATAGCCCTAAGGTCTGGCAGGCTGGTAGACAACCAAGTGGGAAAAGAACAAGGAGAGGTCATTCGCAAAGAACTGTCGAGTGAAAGTGGTAAGGATTTTGTTAGAGCACAGAGTCAAGAATTGCCTGCTACCCTTCAACAAGGGAAAACTAAAGAGGCTGTAGTTAAGCCTCAGCAGGAAATAAAAGAAGAAAAAAGAAAGAAACAAAAGTTCAGTCATAGGCTTGCAGCTGAGGAACTAGCAGTACCTCAGTTGCCATTTCCTCAAGCTTTGAGTGGCCCTGCCCTTTTTGATAAGGGGAATGCACAGATAGAGGAAATGATGGAGACCTTTAAGCAGGTAAAAATCAATTTACCCCTGGTTGATGCTATCCGACAGGTCCCAGCCTATACAAAATTTTTGAAAGACCTTTGTGCTCAGAAAAGAAAGGCCAGAGGCCATTTGTCCAAAAAGGTCTTTGCAACTGATACAGTTAATTCTGTATTAAGCATGACAATGTCAGAGAAGTTGCAAGACCCAGGGATACCCACTATTCACTGCATAATTGGAGACCACACAATTGGAAGGGCCCTTCTAAACCTTGGAGCCAGTGTTAACTTGCTGCCATACAGTGTGTATCAGCAGCTAAACCCACCCCCATTGTGCTATTGATGGCTGATAGGTCTGAGAGGAGACTCATGGGAGTGGTCGAGGATGTCTTAGTGGGGGTAGACAAGTTCTTCTACCCTACAGACTTCCTTTTTTAGACATGGGCTGCAACAAGAGTACATCCCCGATACCTGTTATTTTGGGCAGACCATTCTTGGCCACTGCCAATGCATGCATTCAATGTAGGTCTGGGATCATGGAGGTAAATTATGGACATATGAAAGTTGAGCTTAATGTGTACAATAGTGTAAAGTACCCTCAGCTGGATAATGAGGAATGCTTTACAGTGGATGTACTAGAAGAAGTTGTTGAAGAAGAACTGCCCACTTTGCTAGAGTTGGGCAACATTGTCACAAATTTGACTGAAGTTTAGAACATGCTAGAAGAAGGAAGCCCAGCTTTAATGCCAGAAGACATGTCCCCATTGATGTCTTCTGTGGGCTTAGTGCAGCATTCTAGGTGGAAACCAACATTGTTGCCCCTTCAATGGGGACATGCCCCTGATCTGGAGCTCAAGAAGCTTCCAGAGACATTAAAATATGCTTTCCTTGAGAAAGATGAAAAAATTCTTGTAATTATCTCCACTTCTCTTACCAATGAGCAAGAGGAGACATTGCTAATAGTTTTGAGGAAGCACAAGAAGGCAATTGGCTGGACCATTGCTGATCTGGGAGGGATTGATGCATCAATCTGTATGCATAGGATCCATCTAGAGGAGGGCTCAACACCCTCTAGGGAAATGCAGAGGAGACTGAATCCTCACATGCAGGAGGTGGTCCTAAAAGAAATCATCAAATTACTGGATGCTGGGGTAATTTATCCCATTTCTGATTCTGAATGGGAGGCACCTATTCAGGTGGTGCCCAAGAAGTCTGGCATAACAGTGATAACAATTGAGTCTGGAGAGTTGCGACCAGCCAGGGAGACCACTGGCTGGAGAGTTTGCATCGATTATCGAAAGCTCAACTCCAAGACCAGAAAAGACCACTTCCCTCTCGCCTTTATTGATCAAATTTTGGATAAGTTGGCTAGGAAAGCTTTTTACTGTTTTCTTAATGGATACTCAGGGTACAACCAGATCCCTGTGCACCCTCCCGATCAAGAGAAAACTATATTTACTTGCCCTTTTGGCACCTTTGCCTACAGAAGGATGCCTTTTGGGCTGTGTAATGCCCCAGCCACCTTTCAGTGGTGTATATATGCCATATTTTCTGATATGATTGACAAATTCTTATAAATTTTTATGGATAATTTTTTGGTTTATGGGGATAGCTTTGACCAATGTCTACAACACCTCCACCTGTTCTTACAAAGATGTGAGGAGACCAATTTGGTCTTAAGTTGGGAAAAGAGCCACTTCATGGTAACACAAGGAATTGTGTTAGGCCATGTAGTCTCTAAAGATGGAATTGAGGTAGACAAGGCCAAAGTTGACCTCATTGCAAATTTTTCCCCTCCAATAACAGTCAAGCAAATCAGATCTTTCCTTGGACATGCTGGATTCTACATGAGGTTCATCAAAGACTTCAGCAAAATTGCTAAACCATTGTGCCACCTGCTCTGCCAGGATGTGCCCTTTGACTTTTCTGCTGAATGTCTTGAGGCTTTTAAAACTTTGAAAATTTGCCTCACCTCTGCCCCTGTACTCCAAACACCTGACTATATCCTGTCCTTTGAGTTGATGTGTGATGCATCCGACTTGGCAATAGGTGCTGTCTTGGGCCAGAGAAAAGATAAGTTGCCTGTGGTCATTGCCTATCTTAGCAAATCACTTGCTGAGGCTCAGCTAAATTACACAACAACTGAGAAAGAGCTTCTGGCAGTGGTTTTTGCTGTGGAAAAATTTAGACCTTACCTACTTGGGTTTAAAACTATAATCTTCACTAACCACTCAGCATAGAAGTACCTATTGTCCAAGAAGGATGCAAAGCCCAGGTTGATTAGATGGATACTCCTGTTGCAGGAGTTTGACATCGAAATCAGGGACAAAAAGGATGTAAAAAATGTGGTGGCTGACCACTTGTCCAGAATTGTTTTGGAGGAAGGTGTTGATGACCTTGCTATAAATAATGTCTTCCCCGATGAGCAATTGTTTTGCCATCCAGTCCTTAGTTCTTTGGTATGCACATATTATCAATTATCTAGTTATAGGCAAGATTCCTGCCCATTGGATAAAAATGGACAAAGACCTATTTTTCTCACAGGTCAAATACTTTTTCTGGGAGGAACCTTGCTTATACAAGTATTGTGCAAACCAAATCATCCGAAAATGTGTTCCCAAGAGTGATATCCCCAGTATTCTAGCCATGTGCCATGAAAAAGCCTGTGGAGGCCACTTTAGTGGAAGAAAAATAGCTGACAAAGTCTTGAAGTATGGGTTCTATTGGCCTTCTCTTTTCAGAGATGCCAATACACACTGCAGGACCTGTGAAAGATGTCAAAAATTAGGAGGGCTGTCCAAATGAAACTCAATGCCTTTACAGCCCATCCTTGATGTGGAACTGTTTGATGTGTGGGGTATTGACTTTATGGGCCCCTTTCCTCATTCAAATGGTTTTCATTTCATCTTAGTGGCAGTGGATTACGTTTCCAAATGGGTAGAAGCCATTGCCATAAGAACTAATGATAATCAGGTTGTCCTCAAGTTTATAAAGCAGAATATCTTCTCGAGATTTGGCACCCCTAGAGCCATTATCAGTGATGGGGGTAGCCATTTCTGCAACAGAAATTTCGAGAGCTTGCTCAAGAAATATTATGTCACCCATAGGGTTGCTACTCCCTACCACCCACAAATCAATGGGCAAGTTGAAATTTCAAATAGGGAGATCAAGCACATCCTTGAGAAGATTGTGAGGACTGATAGGAAAGATTGGGCTGACAAGCTTAATGATGCACTGTGGGCTTATAGGACTACCTATAAGACTCTCATAGGTATGTCCCCATTCAGACTGGTTTATGGCAAGGCTTGTCATCTCCCAGTGGAGTTAGAACACAGGGCCTATTGGGCCATTAAACATTTAAATCTAGACCTAACTTCTGCTGGTCATCACAGCTTGCTACAGCTGTCAGAATTGAAAGAACTAAGGATCGATGTGTATGCCAATGCCAAGATCTACAAGTAAAGGTCCAAAGCTTTCTTTGACAAGGGGCTGTTGAGAAAGAGTTTCATAGCTGGTGATAAGGTTTGTTTAACTCCAAACTTAATTTTTTTCCTGGCAAATTGAAATCTAGATTAGAAGGTCACTACATTGTCATGCATGTTTCCCCATCTGGTGCTGTGAAAATCAAAGATCCTAAGTCTAGGAGAACCTTAAAGGTGAATGGTCAGAGGCTTAAGCCTTGTTTTGAAAAACCTTCCGAACCCATGGACACCATTCACTTTCAAGGGGATCCTTCTTTAAGCTAATCCACAGGTATGTCAAATGTACTTTGATTTTGGTAGATTTATCTTGCTTTCTTTTATTTAAATTCTCTAGGAATTGGTAGTGATCCCATCTGAATCTGGACCTGTCTGGTTTGAACTTTTTATGCTTGGTTTGATGCTTACTACTCTTTAATTGATAGTTTTGTTTGAATGCATAATGTGGGAGGTTGATTTTTGTTGTCCTTGCTTGAATGGTTGATTTTTAATGTGTCTAGAGGTACCCATGGTGAGAGTAATGCCTAGGACCCAACTACAGCACACTGGAAATGGCAAAATAGAGAGCACATGCTCTCTATTTTATACTTTGCTGTCGCTGGGTCCAAAGGGAAGCTTGGGAGACTCTCGCGCACTACAAACAACATACTTCATCAGCTGTCACATGATTTTAAGGTTGTTGCGAGGTTAAAAAGGAAGCCTAAGTGACTCTCACGCATTTCACATGGAAACATTCAATAGTTGTCGCGAGATTCAAGTGCACCTAAGAACCTCTCGCGCGATCCACATAGAGCTATTCATTAGCTATCGCGAGGTTCAGCAGGACACCTGGGAGACTCTCACGTAATTCAACAGGAATACTTCATTAGCTGTCACGAGATTCAAAGTGAACCTCAGAGCTTTTTGTGCAATCCAAATGAAGACCTAGGAGCCGCTCACGCAATTCACATGAATTCATCACATACTGTCGCACGCTCCAAGGTCAACCTGGGAGATTGTCACGTAATCCAAATTGAATAACACCTTCGCTAGGTTCATTTCCAATCCCGCGACCAGATGTTCCAAAGTGCGCCGAGCTTCACAATAAGTATTTTAACCCCGCGCTTGTCTCCCTTTCTAGTATTCTCTTCCTTCTTCCCTCTGTGAAATCCTAGCTTCTGGCACTCTTTCCCCTCTCTCCTCCATTATCAATCCTACAGCTCATCATTCACTCCACAAACCTACAGAGTTGTTCCTAGCATCACCCCCATCTATTGCCCTCTGCTCAGAGATCTCACGGTGCCCTATGCTTCAGATCAAACCAAACCCTAGGATTTTAGGGTAAGCACTTAGATCTCAGTCTCTGTTTCTCATATTCGAAGGTAGAAGTTGTAATGGCCCCCAAGAGTGCACCAAAGAAGAGGAGCAAGGATAAGGCCCTTGCTGAGACCACCCCTAAGAAGGCTAAGACTTCAAAGGCACCTAAAAAGGGGAAGGAAGTGGTTGAGGAGGCGGAGGAGCCAACCCCTAAGTTTCCTACTCCTTCAAAGCTCATGGTTTCAATCCCATTGGAACCTGAGATAGCTTTTGACCTACCATTTTTTGAGGAGCCTCTCTCTGCCCTTGTCGTGTAGTTTATGAGCAAAGCGGGCCTAATACCCTTGATGAGAGGAATTCCAACACTAGCCTACCATAGGCTAGTGCAACTATTTTATCAGCACATCAGGGTCAAGAAGGAGAAGGATTGACAAGTATGCTTGCTGGTGCTGATTGACGATTTTGAGATGCTAGTGAACCCCAAGGTGATTGCTGAAGTTTTGGGCATCCCAGCCGCATTCGACCCTAGCTGTGGATATGCCCCCCCCCCTGAGCGACTCCATTGATACAATTACAAGGGTGTTGACCAGAGGATTAAAGGCCTCAGGGGACTCGATCAAAAGAAGGGAGTTGGAGCCTAGACTCCTTTTCATGGACCAGGTCCTAAGAAAGAACATATATTGCTCAGGCCATCAGCAGGAGAGGAGATGCCCTATTACTGATGCAGTCTACTCCTTCTACCTGGGCCATGGCTTCCATGCAGCCTGGCTAATCTTTGAGGCAATGAAGGACCTGGTGGAGAAGTTAGGGATGAACAAAAAGCCTCACACACTCCCTTATGCCAGAATCATTACCAAGTTACTTTTGAAGGGGGGGTACAAGATAGCTAAAACTGAGCAGACCACCACCCTTGCTCCTACTACTTTTGGTAAGAGGCAATGGGGAATCAGTAGGAGCCTGATGGAGGCCCAGAAAAAGAACAAAGCTGAGGCTCAGGCCCTTCCCACACAAGCAGAAGAGGCTACTGGAATAAGGTCTACCCTGCTACCAAGGAGGTCCTCCCAGAGCTTGCTACAACCACTGCTGCAGCAGCCCCCATTCCCCCTCCACTTTTTCCTCCTGCATCCACTACCCTTCTTCCATCTTTCTCTCACCCTCCTCTGTTTCCATTATCCATGCCCACTCCCCCTTCACTTGCGATCAGTACCTGGGAGGACTCCCCATCCCCTACCCTACCTCAGTACACAGCCCCAATACCCCCATCAGCTACACATAAACCTGACAGCCCTCCACTCATTTCCTATAAAAAAATAGAAAACCACTGAGACAACCCCTACCATATCCCAGACACCTCTCACAATCCCTTCTATCCCGATTGACACAACTCACCTTGAAGAAGACGCCATCCCAGCCATACCTACTACATCCCCCCTCACAGACATTGATCTACACCTTAACACAACCATAGGATTCCAAGCCTTTATGGCTAGTTTCCTTGACACCATGCCCAGCCACTACACCCCCCTCCCGGACTCCCCAACTACATCCCATCATCACTCATCAGAACCCCACTCTCCCCCTCCCTCCACACAGACACTTATCCTATCCCTTATCCAAGACATCCAATCCCAATTATCCACCACTACACACACACGGGACCAGATGCAGACTGAACTCACATCCATCCAATCCACCCTTCAGACATTAACCAACCCACCACTCCCTCAACAATCCCCTAATACTCCCCTGATCCTTTCCACTGATAAAGAGACCCAGACAAACTTCAGCCCTGACTCCCAACCCCCCCCACCACCAACAATCCCTTTAATCCCTACAACCCCACCATTCTCTTTCATCCCTTTCACTATTCCCATTTCCCCCTCCCCCATCACCACCTGCTCCTATTGAGCCTACACCATTTTTCTTTCCCCCTATACCCTCCATCTCCCCTCTTATCCTACCCCCTCCAACATTCACTGACAACCATACACAAGCACACCAATAACCTCATCCCTCCCCCACAACTAGACTTACCCACTGTTATCCACCCCTCCCCCCCACAGGACAAATCACAATTTGCTCCTTCCACTTCATCACTGCCCATCGCACCCAAACATTTCTTTTACATCCCTCCCTACCTCACCATCCTCCATGCCATGAGGGACAATCCCTATCTTAGGAAGGATGTCCTGCGGGGCATGGCCAAACTTCGCCAGTCCATTGAGACCCCCCTGCTGCAGCTGATTGATGAAATGAAGGAGGCCCACAGGATATAACTACTGGGCATCTCCTTGGGGTGGACAAATATCTTGGAGGCCTATCAGAAGGCCAAATCTACAGCTGCTTATAATGAGCTGAATTTGGAGCTGGAGAAAGCAAATGCTGCTATAGAGAAGGCACAGGCCAAATTGTTTGAAAAGAGGCTCAACAATGCCCAGGAGATCTTCAGAATCCAAAAGCAAATCCATGAGACTGACCTCCTCAAACACAGAATTCAGATATCTTCATTGAAAGCTGCATTGGCTACGGCCAAAAATACTCCTCTGCAGCCCACCCCACTCTCTATTCGCATGCCCGACCCTGAGCCTAAAGCTACTCCAGACCCAGCTGCCCAGTCTGAGGAGGCACAACCAAAGACCCAGTAAGAAAAAGGGAAGGCCCCTGTTGGCCCTCCTGCCTCACATCCTACAGAGCAACCTCCACCTACCAAGGCCTCTGTTGCACCTCTAAAAGAGCAAACTTATCCTAAATAGAGGAAAGTCACTGCTAAGAGGACCGCTTCCACAACAGCCTCTATAAAAATTGGCAAAGAGCTACCGCCTACCACGAGGAGGCACAACCCCTCGCCACTCGAGTCCAAAGCAAAAGGAAATCCCGGTCCCTAATCGAGGAAGGCAAAGGAAAATCCCTTGTAACCCCCCCTGCAAAAAGAAAAGGAAAAGCCCCTCAAGAACCCAAAATACCCAAACAACCAAAAATAAGGGTGAGAGCACCAAAAGCTCCAACCATGAGGAAAACCCCAGCCGAAACAAGAAAGTCCAAGCAAGCCAAGAAGAAAAAGGACAAAGCTGCCCTTAGGGATCATGCTAAAAAGATGGGCTGGGATTTCCTTACAGATTTCGATTCAGATTCTTCTTCTTCCTCTTAGATTAGATTGTACTTAGGCTTTTCTTTTTGCCACCCTCCAATCTTCTCCTTGTAAATACGATTGTACATATTTTTCCAGTTAATATAATTTTTCATTTTTTCTTGTATATTGATCTATTCTGTGTGCCTGTTAAAGTTTTTTCTATTTTAGTCTTCATTTCGTTCAATTTTATTATGAGAGATGAATTTCGAGGGGCTATGCTCATTTGTAATAGGAATCCATGTGAAGGGTAGATATAGATGGTGGCTGGATGACCTTGTGCAAATACACACCTCAGCACAAATGGTGCACTGAGGTCAACTGTTGACCTCGATCATGGGAGTAAAATGGTTCCTTTTCATAATTGTGGGCCCTGTCTGAGCTCCTCGCGGAGTCCTTACCGCGCACAAAGCAAAATTCCACACCTTCCACTGTGCAGTTGCGCGACCCACAGGATCCCCTTAATTACAAAGGTTAAATTTAGACCATCATTTACTGTTCGCTCTCTTTTCCCATAATCAGTTGTGCACTTCATCATTCCCCAAACATTCATAATTTATTGCCAAGCTTGGAAAGGGATAAAACTTTCAATATGCCGATTCATTTTCCACCGTCCTAGTCTTTTAAATAGGCCATTAGATCCTATTCATCTCATCCTTCCTCTTCTAACCCTAGCTATCCAGCCCTCCTCACAACCATGGCGGACGACAAACCCAACGAGTTCCCTATGAAATTTTACCCTATGTGGTTGGACCCCCCTCCGCCTAAGGAGCCGGACCCGTTACAATTTCTGTGGGATGAGTATGAAGAAGTCCAGCGGATCCTGGGAAAGGAGGATAAGAAAAGGAGAAGAGAGAGAAAAAGAAGAAAAAAATTGAACAACTTGCATCTCCCTCACCATCTTCCTCAAACCCTCCCCCACCGACTCCCCCTTGATCCATCTCTCCCCCCCCCCCATTTTATCTTTTCTTTTTACCTCTTTTTGTAATATTTTCTTTTTATTTTAATGAAAGTTTCTTTTAGTTCTATACTGTTCAGTTAGCATTTTTTTTTTTAATTATTATTTCTGTTTCTCTGTCTTACTCTGTGTTTATTTGTTATGATTGGACTCTACTGCATTTTCTTACCTTTGAACCAGTGAGAACACTGCTCCTCATGGTTTGGGGTGTGGCAGGATAGGTCTTCCAATAGAATAGTTAATTTTAGTGCAGTAATGGTGGTATAACTGGGATGAATAAAGTCAATTTCCACTTAACTTGATACAATGAGGAAACTTGTACAAAAATTAAAATATTTTTGCAGACTTTTTGAAACTGAAAAAGTTAAAATCTTGACACCACCATGAAGCTAATATCAGAAAAATTTTCAGTTAATACTCAGTGAACCTAAGAGGAGAGAAATAGATGAAAATACACCTCATGGGTTAAATTTGATGACCATAGCTAGTGAGATTTGGGCCCATCATTTTCTTTTGAAGAGTGTTTTTTTTTTTGGCATTATTTATGCTCTGAGGACTAATTGAATCAAGACTTTTTCACTAGAAGTTGTGCACCTCCAAATCAAAACTAATTGACAGCACTCATGATACTAAGGAAATGATCCAAGGCCCTCATTTGGACAGTTTCAGCCTGAAAATCCAACCTTTTAAAATCTGCCCTTTTACATACACCAGTTGAGCTTTAAAATCATACTTTTTGTTTACAAACACCAGAATACTTGCACCTTAACCTCATGACCTGATTCAACCTCACCCTCACTCTGAGAATTCAGAAGGTAAAGGAGAAGGAGTTAAAGATACTGAGAATGGTCCAACATTTTGTGGAAGGTGAAGAAAAGCAACTTGTGAACAGCAGGGTATCAATGGCAGTTGTGTGGCAGTTCATAAAAAAAAAAAAAAAATAAAAAATAAAAAAAATCATTAAAAAAAAAAAAGAATGAATAAAAACAAAAAGAGAAAAAGAAAGAGAAGTCTAGAGAAGAACATCATCTGAAAATTGAAAAGAAGAGGAGGAGCTGGCCACTTTGATTCTAGAATATATCAAGTAAGATGAAGTTTTGCTGAATTGAAGGTTGTGAAGTCATGAATCACTGCTTACCTTGCTGATTTCTTAATTTGGATTCCCTTTTTACCCCTTGATTCTTTGCATCCCTCACCCATAAGCCACATTACAACCCATTCAAAAAGACCTTGTGGATCCAAAGTAAAATGAGTTGTCATGTGGAGATGAGGAGTTGTCCAATCTATGGTGAAAATTCATGAGGATATCAGAAATTAGAAGCTTTGCCTATGCTCATACTTGCAGGCCCATTTGGGGTCTGTAACTGCTCTTGAGTTGTTGTGAATGTGAACATCCTCAGATTGTTAATATTGAGAGATAGCCCTAGTGAGAATTGGGTCTAAATTTTGACTTCATTGGGGTTGTATCCAACTTGAATTTTAAATTTAAGGCAAGCTGGGTACTGAATTGGACACATTAAATTCCAAAGGCACTTGCTGGCTATGCCTTTGTATGATTATTTGGTATAGTTTTAATAGAGTTTTGTAATAGGATCTATTGCATGTATGGGATTAGTGTTTTGTGGGTTGTTCTGTGCAAGGCTGCTGCCTTGAGATCCTCCATTGCTAAGTTGTATTGTAAGCTATGGAGGATTATCTTTAAGGCTTTACTTAGATCCAAGTGACCTGTGTGTCCAGGTTAGGCACATTGCAGGCCTAGCCCCACCACAGGACCCACTAAATCTAAATCACCATGGGAGCTTGAGCTGGTAGCCTTGTGAACATGGTGGTGGCAGCAATGTTCTTGCTCTGTCTTAGACCTCTGTGAGGTGGATAACCTCTGTGGATAGTCTGTGACCATTCAAGTGGACAGATTATAGCCCTAGGGTGAAGCCAATCCACAGATCTAAGACAGATTCTTCTTCTCTGCACTTGTGCTTGTAGCTTTGTGAGAGATTATACAGTGATAGACTCCCCTATATTTGTATAGACCCACCATCAGATGGCAGATCTGATCTAGTTGTAGAGATTGTAGGCTTGTGACTGGATCACTGTTGTCTTTCTAAAGCAGTGAACAGCCAACCTTAAAAGCTAGTACTCAAACTCTTGCTGGTTCTATGTGTCCAGGCTAGTGCACGTTGTAGGCCTAGCCCCACACATAGAACTTTAGAGGTTGAGGTTCCTATGGATTCTTGAGCTTATAGTCTGGATGAAGTAGTGCCTACAATGATAAGCTTGTTCTGACCCAACTCTGGATTGTGGTTCCCCTATTGGATAGTCTGTGATCATTTAAGTAGACAGGTTATAGCCATAAGGGATTGGATCATGGCATATGAGTGAGTTGGATCCTTTCTCCTCTTGGGTGATAATGTAGCCATTGGACAAGATTTCTATAGCAGCAGATCTGAGTCTAAGTTATAAGACCTATCAGATCTGTACCTAATAGCATACTTCTCACCCTTTTATATTTATTTTCTCACACTCCATCACTCTTCTTAATCCTTTCTGTAGTTTACGCATTATGTTACCTTAGGATTTAGACTATAGTGACCATAAATCCCCTTCCATTTAGGATTGTCAGATCTGTAGCCAGATCTGGAGGGCCTACTAAAGATAGCTTCCTTGGAGCTTTAGATCAACTTTCCCTGTGGGACAAACTCTTACTTATCAAAACTTGCTACAACAGGCCCTGTATCTTGCAGGACTGTATATTTTTAGGCTTGCTGCTCTTCAATCCATCTTTGATTTTCACTAACCCAGTTCTTATCACCATCTCCAATAAAGTTAGTAGCAAGCACTTAATATACCTTAACAACTGGCTCCCATCTGTTTTGCTTAACCGATATCAGATGTTAGATCTGATTTCTCTGTAGTAATTTCAGCTTGAGGCTGAGTCATTACAGGCCTTTTATAGCAATGACCAGCTGAATCTAAATCTTTATTCAATCTGTTGCTAGTCCTTTTTGTGGGCACATGAGCCGTTGGCCTTGACAAAGCACTTGAGACTTTATGGGTTGGAATACCTATGAATGTCAGCCATATCTATGCGCAAATCTGGGGAGCTTGTAGCACTGACATTACATAGTGTCTGTAATAATTATCATGACTTGATCTGGTCCAGTGGTTGGGGAAATGATCAGTCCACTCCTCTGGATTAGATTAGCAACTTCTGGCTTGATCAATGGGATTTGACAGACTCTATAGGATAGGTTGTGGCCATTTGAGTGGACAATCTAGAGCCTTAAGATCACCCCAAATGGCATGGGTTAAGTTAGATATTTCTACCTTGTGGAGGTTAGTAATAGCATCTTAGTAAGGATCACTGCAGAGACAGTCTAAATCTGAGTTACATCACTGCATTAACTCTAGCTTAACCTGCTTACTTCCCATCATTTGTATATTTTATTTTGGCACACACCATCACCATCTTATTCTTTACCCTTTCTTTATGATAGGGTTGCACTTTAATTCTCTTTTGTTAGGGTTAATTTAGTGTAGTCGTGACACTCAACTCCCTTTCTTTAGGATTGTCAGATCTGTAGCCAGATCTGGAGGGCTACTATTATAACCCATTTTTGGTTCTGGATCAATTTTTCTGTGAGACAAACTCTTACTTATCAAAACTTGCTACAATAGGCCCTGTATCTTGCAGGTCTAGGATGTTTTAGGATTGTTGTCTTCACCATATCTTTATCCTCTATTTTACTTTGATGTTAATTTCCTTCTAACACCACATAATAAATCAGCAAGGCCAACGGCTCACTGTGCCCACAAAAAGGACCAGCAACAGGTTGATTAAAGATTTAGATTCAGCTAGTCATTGCCACAAAAGGCTTGCAATGACTCAGCCTCAAGCTACAATTACTACAAAGAAATTAGATCTAACATCTGATATCGATTAAGTAAAGCAGAGGGGAGCCAGTTCCTGCATAAACCTCCTCACAAGGCTCTAGAAGCTCATGAGTAGAGGAGAAGAATCCTTCTCAGGCATGTGGCTGGACACCACCTTAGGGTTATACTCTATCCACTCAAATAGTCACAGGATATCCGATAGGTCTGTCCATACCACAGAGATTTGAGAAAGAACATGTAAATTGTTGCTGCCACCATGGAGCCCAGGGCTACGAGCTCTCCAGATCTGACTACAGATCTGGCTTGCTATCCATGGGGCTATTGGACAAAGGAAAATCAGATGGTAAATAATAGATCTACTAGAAACTGAATGGGCTAGTCCCAAAGCATGGATCCTATATATATCTAAGGAAACCATAAGATCTATAGATTCAATTAGTCATTAAAACAATAATCCATTAATGAAAGCAAAACTTACAATGACCTGTCTCGAGGTTGTAGCCTGTACACAACTGCTCATCCACAAGATCCCAATGTATACAGAGCCTATTACAAAACTGGAATAAAACTAAATCTAGCTACTTACAAAAGGATTAGCCAGCCAATGCTGGGCTAAGAGAGAAGACAAATAAGAAAAAGAAATGATCAAACCCTAACCCTAGCCTGTTGAAACTCTCAGCCGACAGAGGATGAAGGAAAGATGAAAATACTAAGCTTGAAGTATAGCTTATATACTCTGTCCATAAGGCCTTGGTTCAAAAGAGATTAACCATAATTTTTCTAACAGACGTGGCACTGTTACAACCCTTGAATGCTTTGAGATGTGTGCCTCAAAATTTACACCTCGGGAAGTGTGTCCTAGCCTTAGGAAATTCCAAAAAGGCCCTTAAGTTAGGGTTGAGAAGTGGAGACCTCGAGCTTCGCAGGGCTAGCATCTGCATTAATTCACTCGCGCAGTTGCTTTGCCTTTGTGGAGGAGTGTTTGGCTTAGGAGGTTTGTTCACTCCCGCAGTAGATTTTCAGTTGATCATGTAGTTGCTTTGCACTGCAATGCTTTCACGGAGGTGACTTGGAGCACCTGGAATTTCTCGCATAGCAGAGCTATAAAAGTTCTCTCTCACTGGATACTCACACAGGTAGGCTCCTGTGCTCACGTAGTGACTGGTTAGGCTCCAGAGTGTGCGAGAGTTATGCGAGGAAAATTTTGGGCATTTCTCTCATCCAGGACTTCGCAAGAACTCTGTGAGGTGACAAATTGTTCATTATGCTTATGGACTCGCTATGTTCTATGTGCAATTGCTTTCAGGCTCGATCTCCGCGAGCACAAATTCTGAGGGTTTTAGGACACGAGATCTTCGTGATGTCTTTACTACTCTCCTCTTGACTACACATCTCATCTACGCGAGGGCAGCTTCCATTGCCTCCATTGCTCCGCGAGGGAGCTCCTCAACTCTGCGAGATGATTCTTTTGATCCTCTGATGCCTTTCATGTACTATTGTTGTAGCTTCCTCCATTCTCAGTTAACTTCTTTCATCTACTAGACTTTTGGTCAATGATGACTAGCAAATGAGTCACCATGGTGAGCACTACCAAGGTGTTCCATTAGGCTTTGGCTCAGCTATCATCTTTGCATGTCTTCTTTATCTTCTTTGGACCAAAAAGCAAGGATTTTGTATTAAGCTGCATAGTTTATTGCTAACTACAGAACACACTTAATAAATAATTGTTAGGCTTTAAGGTCCAGCAAAGGCTAGGTTAAGAGGTGAAAAGTGATACTTTTCAGTGAATAACACACCCCCAAACCTAATCTTTGCAAGTCCATGAGCAAAGGAGAAATTAAAATAACTAATCTAGGAATTTAAATGTTACTTTTGTAAGGAACACAGATGTATTTAGCTTATGCATCAAGCCTTTTAAACCCTTAGGTGATCCCTAGTGGAGGAGTGAAGTCTCCTGAGAGTTTTCTGTGATGATACCCACAAACTTCTTAATAAAATAGTTAGCAAAAGTACAAAATTATCAAGTTAGCTGTCAAAAAATAGAGCATCGGTTCACCTTTGATTCAACAAAAATATGAGAAATTTGAACATATGATATGCACAAACATTTAATCATCACAACCTTTACATAGATGCACATCATTTCTAATTAGCTCACAACAAGGGAAAACATCATATGTAAGTCAGTACTGAGCTCATCATTAATTCAAAAATTAAGTTATAAGCCATGTCCAATACATTCAGTATCAGACCCAATGCTCCCCAGGGCAAACTCTCACAAGTAACTTTAAGGGTTTCCATTTTATCTCAAGCTCAAGAGCAGTTACAGGCCCCAAATGGGTCTGTAAGCATGAGCATAGGCAAAGCATCTAAGTTATGGCATCATTGGCTAATCCTCACCATAGATTGGACAACTCTTTATCTCTACATGATAGCTCATTCAACTTTGGATCACAGGGTCTTTGGACTGGGTTGTAATGTGGCTTATGGGATAGGTTATAAAAAATGGAAGGTGGAAGAGGGATTCAAAATTGAGAAATCAGTAGGTGAAGGAGGTGACTCATGACTTCACCTTCTTTAGTTCAGCACCTTTCATTTTCTTTAAAATTCTTTAGACTTGAAGTGGCTAGCTTCTCCTCTTGTTTTTGATTTTTTCAATGAACTTATCCTCTTGTCTCCTCTCTTATTCATCTTCATTATTATTTTTCTTTCTTTTGAATGCATTTTTCTTCTTGTTTTTGTTTTTGTTTTTGTGACTTGCCACGTCTTTCCTCAGCTGCTACACTGCAAAGCTTTAAGTATCTCCTCTCCATTCACCCAATGTTGGCCATATCTTGTCCATCTCCAGCTCCTCCTTTATCTTCTGAATTCTCAGAGTGAGGATAGGTTTGAATCAGGTCCATATGTTCAAGTACAAACACTTGGGTGTATTTTGAAGAAAGTTGGAAATTAAGACTCAAAAGGTGTGTGCACAAGGGCGATTGATTAGGATTTGGTCTGTTTAAGCTCAAACTGTCCAAGAGAAGGCCCTGATTCTTTCCTAGGTGTCATGAGTGTTGTCAGTTGTTTCAACTTGGAGGTGCCTAACTTTTGGTGAGGGCATTGACTCAGCCAATCCTTAGGGCTGAAAGAATTACCTCAGTCACTCCTCAAAGGAACGAAAAAAAAAAAATTTAGGCCCAAATCTCACTAGTTATGGTCTTCCATTAAACTCTTAGGCATTTCCTTACCTTTTTCTCTCTTTAATGATTCACTAAGTACTGATACAAGTGAGTTTTCCTTATGTTCACATCATGGAAATGCTAAAATTTAAAAGTTTGTAATGCCTAAAGGTTTGCAAAATTTTTAAATTTCACATTTATTTTTTTATGATTCTCAAGTAAACATGGCTCCATTTCTATCTTACTCACTTGATTCTCATGCATTTAGATTAACTATTTCATTGGTAGATCCTGCCACACCCCTAAACCTATGAGAAGTAGTGTCCTTACTAATTCAAAGGTAGATGTGGATGTGCAGCAGAGTCAAGACAGAGATATTACAAGAAAAGAAATAGCAGGAAAGAGAAACACACAACACAAAATAAACAACACATAAATAACCAAAAATAAAGAAACAAAGTGAACTAAATAACACATAACAAAAAGAAGTTTCATTATAACAGCAAAAAATATGTATATTGTAAGGGAAAGTAAACTACAAAATTAAACACTACTTTCTAACTACATACATGTGCAAAACTTAATCATCTAATTATTAGCTGGTTCTTTCCTAATTTTTATTTATTTCTCTTTAGCTTTCTTTATCGCAACAACCTCTTGAGCAGGTCTAGCAGTAGTGGAATGCACTCTCCCAGTTAATAGAGCAAGTTACCTTTCCAGGATTTCAGCCTTTTACTCAACCAACTCAGCTCTGGCTACCAGGAGCTCTCTGATTTCCTTTGATGCAGCCAACCTTTTCTCCAATCCATCAGTCCTTCTCTCTTGTTCAGCATTCAGCTTTGCTTGTGCAATCATACGCTCTTGGGCATCATATAGACGCAACATTCTTTTCTAGCCCTTAGTCATGTTCTTCAGCTGCATTTTGGTATCCAATTTCATGAGATGGATCCTTTCTTTATAGGGCATCCTGATTGATGTTCTAATAGCAGCCATCCCTCGAATGACATCTTTTTTTAGAAAAAGATTAGATTTCACTACATGAAGGAGGGCGAAGTATGGGGGGGGCGGAAAAAGAAGAGGCATGAGCTAAGGGCTAATCCTCACTTGAAGAAGGGCCAGCCAGAAATGAGGAGGGGGTGGGCTATGGTATTTCAGATGGGGGCTCAGGTTGGGGCTCCAGTTCAGTTTCTGTTTGGATCGACCTGAAAGAGGTGGGTATTTGGTCATCCACATCGGTCGCAGCATCAGAAGTAGTTACAACTAGTGGGAGTTCTAGGATAGGTTCAGGTTCAGTTTGTGTAATGGCTTCAATGAAGGTAGGGGGGGGTGGGGGCATAGCTGAAGATAAAGATTGGGGCAAACGGGGTAGAGTAGGTAACGGTGGGGAGGTAGGGATAGTTGGTGAAAGTGATGGTTGGGGTAAAGTTGCTAAGGTTGTTTGAATGGACTGTAGGCTGGTCTCTAGGTAGGCCTGGTTTTGGAGAGTGGAGGTTATGGAATAAATATATGCCTCAATAAAGGCTTGGGTATGGGCATTGGCGAACATTTGTGAATGAAGGGAGAGTATGAGGTGTAAGATTTGGGGTAATAGGTCAGGTATGGTAGTGGTTGTGAGTTGGATAGAGGAAACTGGTTGAAAGGGGGAAGTGGGTCTATAGGTGAAGGTAGTGGGCTGTGGTGATGTCTGATGTAGAGGGGTGTAGTGGGGGAGAGGTGTATACTCCAAGTTTATGTCTCCTAGGATAGTGTACATCAAAGTGGAAAATTCCTCTCCTGTTAATGGGGCATGGTCATGGGATAATGGAATGGATAGATCTTGGGGTTCATATGTGATTGGTACAAAGGGTGGGGTTTCAAAGGTATGGGTTTCAGGTTCATAGGGTGTGGGTATGAGGTCTGGAATGGTGGTGGTTTCAGGGATTGGAATTATTTAGGGGATATAGGTGCGATGGGGTCCAGTAGGGGTTTTGGTAACTTTTCTTCTCTTCTGATATGGGGTCTTGACAGGTGGGCTAGAAAAATAGGTAAGGGTGTAGAAATGGGTAGGGTGTCAATGGCTATGGTGGTTGGTGGTGAGATTGAGGTGGCTATGGCTGTGGTGATTAATGATATAGGCTCAGGTAAGGGTGTTGGACCTGTTAGGGGTTGTGAGGTCTGGGTTGAGGGTGGAGGTGGTGTTAAAAGAGTTGGGGCTGGCATGGAGGTAGAGGGAATGGCTGGGGAGGTGATGGTTGTGCTGGTTGGCACATGTGAAGTGGAGGTTGTAGCAGCATCAGCAGCAACAGCAATTGCTTCATGAATGTGGGGCTGCCTCTCTTAGTAACTCCTCTCTCTATTTTTTCTTCTTCTCCATCATTATGCCACTGATTCTCCACTATTTCTTTCCACTCTTTTTGGGGTTCAGGGTCACTGTCTCCTCCTCCCTTTGAAAGGGGTATTTCCCAAACTTCAGTAATGTGGTAATAACACTAGGGAAGGGCATGAGCTTTCTTCTTTATTTTTACCTTCTCACATAGGTCCTTAATCCCCTCAAAAATTAACTTGGCCGCATTCAAATAATGACTCCTGTGAAATGAGAAGAGGGCCTCAGCTATGGGGTACCTCCTCTCTTGCTCATGCCCAGAGCAATAAGCATTCTTTCTCAATACTGCATTCACGAGCCTGAGGTTGGTGTGCAGGTCCCTCTTCCTAATTAAGTCTCCTGAGGCTGTGATTCCTTCAGTCAACTCCCTTACTATCTCAGTGATGGTGGCAGTCAAGGGAGGACCCAAGCCACACTCAAGGCTATACCTGGCTGGTATCCCCAATATTTTTATAATGTCTGCCTGGTTGAACAACAACTCAAAGTCATCAATCAATACCAGTAGTGCTGGGTTCTCATCATCACCAGTTTTTAACCTCCTATTCTGATAAAACAATCTCACTAGTCTTGAGAAAACCAGCTGCATCAGGGGTCTCAACAAGGGCAACAGAGATGCCTTGGTCAGATATTCAATAGAGGCAGAGGTCTTTGATATCTCCTCAAAATAGACCTTGTCAAAAATAGTTTCAGCCTCCAGATTGATTGCTTGCACAAATTCAGAAGGGACCCTGAGGTATTTAGTAGTCTCTTCCTCAGCCTCAGGGACCATAACTTTGCCCTTTTATTATTTCTTCTTTGATTTGTCAGGGCTCTTAACAGGTGGGTGCTCTCTGGCCCTCTTCTTTAGAGCAGATTTCTTTTTGGCTTATGAAACTTAGGGCTCAACAACAGGTGTGGACACCTCAGAGGTCTCCAGTGTGGTGGCCTCTACAATCCTTGCAGATTTTCTAGTGGCCACAGGGCTTCCACTAGCCGACGGGTTCAGCATTGCAGCTAATGTATTTAAATATTTTGAACCCGTAGCCATCTTATCAAAATTAGGGCTCAACACTCTTAGAAAATATAGAACACAGAGTAAGCACAAAAGTACCAAATGTTTGCCCTTCTTCTCTCTATTTTACTAAACCAATCAAAACACAGAGCAAGAGTTGGAGGGCTTACCAATTGAGAGCTAGGGTTCCACCTAAAAGCATGTACAGTGGTTCAAATCCCCTCAAACCTTATTCAAAGTGACCAGGAGTAGCTAAGGAACAAACTGGTGGGAGGAAAATGCTTGAGGTGAAGTGGCTTAAAAAGTAGAGAAGAAAGAAGAGAAATGGGATTTTGTTTTTGGTGCAGGGAAGCTAGGGCAAAGAGATGAAATGAAGGAAATGAGGGGTTTCACAGAGTTTATAAAGCAAATCTTGTGGTTCATGGAGTTGGCAATAGGTGCTCGCGGAGTAGAATTCTCGTGCAGTTGTCATTTAATTTCGCAAGAAGTCCTGTCGCGCTGAAGAACAATGCTTCATATTGAAATTCACGGAGCTGGATCATTAGCTTTGCTGTGCGAGAGCTATTTTTCCTTTCAGAATCTTTACCTTGCACAGCAATCACGCAGAACAACACATGGCACATTTTTCGCATAGATTGGGCTTGCGGAGCAAAAAGGTAACTCCAAGAGGCATTTTTACAGCCATTGCTCAGGAATTTTAATACACGAGAAAGCCACGAGATGGCTTGTGCAGCAGATCTAAGCTTTCTAGCTTTACGAGATAGCATTTCTTCTCAACCTTTACTCTGTTAGTTCAATACAACACATTGGTTGGTGCATCCATGTTGTTGTGCACGCAACCACTGTGCATGAGCACCAACCCTCAAACAGGTACTTCATTTCAATCGTAAGAAATATATGCCCATTTTCAACATTAGTTTATTAACATTGCAGAATCCTAAAAATAGTTTTTCAGCTCAACTACATGCAAGTTATGATAAGGGCACCTCAACCATTCATCAACAAACATACATAGCAAATTCAAATGACAAATATGCACATGTATTCAATCACAAAATTCAAACACAGATAAAGCAACATAAGAAATTCAATATCACACTAAAAATACAACTGACAGATTTCTAAAAACACAAATCAAAACAAAATTTTCATACATATGGTACACTTATTACCAATTCTTGGAACACTGAGCACTTGTTTCTTCCTAAGTAGAGGATGTATCTCCAATCATATACTGACCTTTTGAATTTGTTAGGGGTTGACTAGGCAATTTTCCTTCCTTCAGTTCAAAGCATTGTAAATTTGACTAAACTGGTCCCCAGTCTTCTTAATGCTCTGTCCTTAAGAATTAACAGTCTGTACTAGGCTCCCCAAATTTTATATTGAAGCAAGCATCTGCTCTTCAAATGAAGAGGATTTGGGCTGTTGTGGGGGCAGGGCCAACTGGTTAGACTGTGGGGCAGGTAACAGAAAATATTACTTTGGTGGGTAACCTTGATTAAACTAGTGTTGGGATCTGTAAGGAGCTACAGCTTGCTGCTGTTGGGGTTGAGGATATGAATCTTGTCTCCACCTCAGTTTTGGGTGGTTCCTCCAAGAATACCCAGCAGGCTACTGCCCAAAAGTTTGAGCAGCATTGGCATGCTCCATAATAAAATTAGGAAATTGGTTGACAGATGGACAATCATGAATAGAATGTGTGGGAGGTTGGCATATCAGACATGCTTCCTCCACCTATGCAACCATTCAGGGCTGCATCACATTCATTAATTTATCAAATTTTAAGGACAAATTGTCCACCTTCCTCTCCAAATTACCTTGCACCTTAACTTCATATATTCCACCTCTAGGGGTGGCCTCTTTCACCATCTTAGCTGGGGTTTGGCTGTCATTGCGTGACAGGGACTCTTGTTGCATGAAATTTTCCCCTATTATGTTAAACAGCTGCCAAGCTTCCTCAATTGTCTTGTGGAGGTAGCTACCACCACATGAAGCATCCACCATATCCCTGCTCTTGGAATTAATTCCTTGGTAGAATACTTGCACTAGTTGCCACATTGGAATTTGGTGGTGGGGGCATTGTTTTAAAAACTCCTGGAACCTTTTCCGAGCTTCATAAAAATCCTCAGTTGAGGACTGAGTAAATGACAGAATACTTGTCCTCATCTGGCTGGTTTTATTCATGGGAAAGAATTTGGCCAGGAATTTGATTTGAAGGGCACTCCATGACTGTATGTTGTTAGTTGGGAGCTTTGATAGCCATGTGCTGGCTTTGTCCTTTAGTGAGAAAGGAAAAAGCCTGAGTTTAGTGGCCTCAGGTCCCAAGCCAGCAATATTGAAAGTAGTGCAAAGTACTAAAAATTAGTCAATATGCTTGAAGGGATCTTCTTTACTAAGCCCATGAAACGAAGACAACATATTGATGGTGGAGGATTTAATGTCATAATTCCCCTCAACAAAGGAGAATTGAATACAGAAGGGAGAGGTGTACTCTGCAGGTGCATTGTACTCCTTTAATGTTCTCTGCCTCATCCATAATAGCTAGTTCAGTTTCAACAATAAGGCCCTGTGTGGTATGTCTAGCTTTAAGGATCCTTTCAACCTCTAGATTTGGAGGTTCTAGCTTAGGGTTTAAAGACCTTCTACCATGCATATACTCACACACAGTAAGTACAGAGAATGCCCACAAGCACACAAACAAAAAAATTCAAACAAAAATTAATAACTACATAGATTTACACTAAACAAATAGCAGGGAATTAAACATAAATGGACTGAGATTTAGGGGAAAGGAAGTGCAAACAGAGCTAGCTACACTCCAGCAGCAACTCTAGCTTTTCCCTTCTACTGTCCATTTCTGCAAAATTCCAAAAAATATTAGTAGTCCTTTATTCTAGATTAGGCACAGCTACAAAGAATTTGGGCGTCTAAATTATAGTATAACTTAGGTCTACTAAAAAGATTAATATACCTAGCAATGACGCCAAAAACTTATTGAGTTTGTTTTGGGTCTTACAGATTTATTATGTGGTGTTAGAAGGAAACTAAAATCAAAGTAAAATAGAGGATAAAGATATGGTGAAGATAGCAATCCTAAAACATCCTAGGCCTGTAAGATATAGGGCTTATTGTAGCAAGTTTTGATAAGTAAGAGTTTATCCCACAGAGAAATTGATCTAGAACCCAAAATTGGCTATAATAGTAGGCCTCCAGATCTGGCTACAAATCTGACAATCTAAAAGAAAGGGAGTTGGGTGTCACGACTATACTAAATTAACCCTAACAAAAAATAAATAAAGTGTAGCCCTATCTTAAAGAAAGGGTTAAGAAGAAGATGGTGATGGTGTATGCCAAAATAAAATATACAAATGATGGGAAGTAAGCAGGTTAAGCTAGAGTTAATGTAGTGATGTAACTCAGATTTAGACTGTCTCTGCAGTGATCCTTGCTGAGATGCTATTACTAACCTCAACAAGGTAGAAACATCTAACTTAACTCATGTCATTTGCAATGCTCTTAAGGCTATAGGCTGTCCACTCAAATGGCCACAACCTATCCTATAGAGTCTGTCAAATCCCATTGATCAAGCCAAAAGTTGCTAATCTAACCCAGAGGAGTGGACTGATCATTTCCCCAACCACTGGACCAGATCAGGCCATGAATATTATTGCAGACACTATATAACGCCAATGCTAAAAGCTCCCTAGATCTGACTGACATCCATAGGTATTCCAACCCATAAAGTCCTAAGTGCTTTGCCAAGGCCAACAGCTCACTGTGCCCACAAAAAGGACCAACAACAGCTTGAATAAAGATTTAGATTCCGCTGGTCATTGCTATAAAAGGCCTGTAATGACTCAGCCTTAAGCAGTAATTACTACAAAAAAATCAGATCTAACATCTAATATTGGTTAAGTAAAATAGAGGGGAGCTAGTTCCTGCACCAACCTCCTCACAAGGCTCTAGAAGCTCATGTGCAGAGAAGAAGAATCCTTCTCAGACATGTGGCTGGACACCACCTAAGGGTTATACTTTGTCCACTCAAATAGTTATAGGATATTCGATAGGTCTTCCCATACCCCAAAGATCTGAGAAAGAACATGTAAACTACTGCTGCCACCATGGAGTTACAAGGCTACGAGCTCTCCAGATCTGGCAACAGATTCGGCTTGCTATCCATGGGGCTATTGAACCAAGGTAAATCAGATAGTAAATAATAGATCTACTAGAAACTGAAAGGGCTAGTCCCAAATACATGGATCATATAGACATCTAAAGAAACCACAAGATCTATAGATTCGATTAGTCATTAAAACAGCAATCCATTAATAAAGGCAAAACTTACAATGAACTGTCTCAAGGCTGCAGCCTATACACAACTGCTCATCCACAAGATCTTAATGTATAAAAAGCCTATTATAAAATAGGCATAAAACTAAACCTAGCTGCTTACAAAAGGATTAGCTAGCCAATGTTGGGCTAAGAGAGAAGAAAATAAAAAAAAAAGAGATGATCAAACCCTAACCCTAGCCTACTTGAACTCTCAGCCGACAAAGGATGAAGGAAAGATAAAAATACTAAGCTCAAAGTACAGCTTATATACTCCGTCCATAAGGCCTTAGTTCAAAAGAGATTAACCCTAATTTTTCTAGGAGACGTGGCACTATTATAACCCTTGAATGCTTTGACATGTGCGCCTCAAAATTTGCACCTTGAGAAGTGTTGTTAAGATTTGAAAAGTACCACTTTTCACCCCTTAACTTAATCTTTGTTAGACCATTAATCATTTAATAAATGTGTTTTAAGTCTATTCTGTAGGTAATAAGAAGCAGCTACAAATAAACCCCTAACCATGCCAAGAAGCCTACTGCTGACCCAGAAGCCCCTCAGAAGCGTAAAGGTTGAACCCAGATAGAGAATTGGCTGCAGCAGAGGCACAACAAAGCAAAAACAAATCAAGAGGAATGCGTCGCACAATTGTCGCAGACTTCTGAAGGGAGCAACCGAACTTGTCGCGTAGTCTTCGCGCCGTTCGCGCACAGATGGATGTCAGCAAGGAGTAAAGAGTATACTACTTCGTGCAGTCCTCACGAGGGTCAGTCTTAAGCGCTCGTGAAGCACTCGCACAGTTTCGCGTAGCTCAAGAGATGAGTTTTCAACCTTTGCACGATTCACTGAATAGAGAGAGCTCTAGGCATTCCAGCGCGCGGCTGTCACGCAATGGCCGTGGGACACATACTTCCAAGGAACTGCTCGCACGATCCAGAAGCCTATGTCCATTATTTTCTTCACGAGGCCACGAGATTCATCAAGGAATGAATTGCGCGGGTCATTCTCGCGCCATTCAAATGCAAAGACCAATCCCGCGATGACCAAAGCATTCCCGCGATGATCAAAGTACCAACCCTGCGACTGCAAGAGCTTCAAGTCAAAGCAACCCCGCAACACCAATTCTACCATGCAGCAAGATCTGTAAATATTTTCTACTCAGCGAGGATCGGGTTCTAAACTTCTCCCCACTTCTATAGGGGGCAATCTGAGAACTTTCAGCAATTAAGGCACGCACTCCAATGCTCTAATCTCCGTGCACACGCCCCGAGGCATCCATGGGACTAGAATGGGCCACAATTGTATTGATGAAATTAGGGTTTTCCTAACCCTAATTCATAGAGAACCGACTACTATATAAGCCAAAGCCTAGCTTGTGTTTAGGAGGACTTTTTGCCTTGACTTCTGTGCTCCTTCTTGAAACCGACTGTAGAATTCCAGTAGGCTAAGGTTAAGGTTTAGGAGTTTTTCTTTTTTTTCCTTTTTCCTTCTCTCCATAGTCCAGCACTTGCTGGCTATGCCTTTTGTATGATTATATGGTATAGTTTTTAATGAAGTTTTTCGTAATAGGATCTATTGCATGTATGGGATGGTATTTTTGTTGTGAGTTGTTCTATACAAGGCTGCTGCCTTGAGATCCTCCATTGCTAAGTTGTACTGTAAGCAATGGAGGATTGCTTTTAAGATTTTATTTAGATCCAAGTGACCTGTGTGTCCAGGTTAGGCACATTGCAGGCCTTCCCCCACCATAGGATCCACTAAATTGGAATCCCCATGGGAGCTTGAGCTGGTAGCCTTGTGAACATGGTGGTGGTAGCAATGTTCTTGTTCTGTCTTAGACCTTTGTGAGGAGGATAGCCTCTGTGGATAGTCTGTGACCATTCAAGTGGATAGATTATAGCCCTAGGGTGAGGCCAATCCATAGATCTAAGACAGATTCTTCTTCTCTGCACTTGTGCTTGTAGCCTTATGAGAGATTGTGCAGAGACAGACTCCCCTATATTTGTATAGACCCATCATTAGATTGTAGATCTGATCTGGCTATAGAGATTGTAGGCTTGTGACTGGATCACTGCTGTCTTTCTAAAGTAGTGAACAGCCAAGCTTAAAAGCTAGTACTCAAACTCTTGCTGGTCCTGTGTGTCCATGCTCGTGCACTTTGTAGGCCTAGCCCCACACACAGAACTTTAGAGGTTGAGGTTCCTATGGATTCTTGAGCTTGTAGCCTAGATGAAGTAGTGCCTACAATGATAATCTTATTCTGACCTATCTCTGGATTGTAGTTCCCCTATTGGATAGTCTGTGACCATTTAAGTGGACAAGTTATAGCCGTAAGGGATTGGATCATGGCACAGGGGTGAGTTGGATCCTTTCTCCTCTTCGGTGATAATGTAGCCATTGGACAAGACTTCTATAGCAGTAGATCTGAGTCTGAGTTATAAGACTCATCAGATCTATACCTAATAACATACTTCTCACCCTTTTGTATTTATTTTCTCACACTCCACCCTCTTTCTTAACCATTTCTGTAGTTTAGACATTAAGTTACCTTAGGATTTAGATTATAGTGACCTTAAATCCCCTTTTATTTAGGATTTCTAGATCTGTAGTCAGATCTAGAGAGCCTACTAAAGATATCTCCCTTGGAGCTTTAGATCAACTTTCCCTTGGAGCTTTAGATCATGGCATTTGGTGGCTCTCAAGAGTTGGGGCAAGGATGCCCAGTTACTCACCTGCGAAGCCTGGCCTTTACCTCTTCGGTCGGTAGCTGCATCAGTAGGCTCTTGCATTTCTTCCCTCAACATATTTACAGAGGGATCCTCCGGGACCTTGTCCTCTACGGTTAGGAGGGGCCCAGAGTGGTTGGTGCTGGAGTGAGGGGTGGATCGGGGCACTTCTTCCTCAAACAAGGAAAGGGCGGCTAAGTCCATTTCGATGTCTGGGGGGATGATGTAGGGATTGGTGGGGTGGATTGAAGTAGGCATATGTGGGGTTACCCTCGTCTCCCCATTCAGATCAATTTTTACTACCCCGGCGCTCACAAAGGTTTCACGGATGTGGGGGCGAGCGTGAGGTTCCTCTTCCAAGATGACTCCTCTGGCCTTGGCGGCTGCTGCGGCTCTCATCTTTTTCCTTGGCTTTTATAACTTCCTCTTCTCTTGGCCTGTAGCCTAAGCCGAATTTAGTTTGTTGCCCCTTGGCCTTGACGGGGTCTCTTCTTCCTTGAAGGCGTGGGCCCAGTCCTTTCCCTTTTTGATGGCCCCATCTGTGGAGCATGAACACAGCTGCATCCATTCCTCCTCCAGTTTTATCCGGGGTCTTTTAAGTTGGTTCGAGGGTAACATTCTAGAAGTCATACTCAAATCGATGGAGATCAGCGTCCTCAGTTGTGTGCGGTATGTTCAGCACTTTCGGATTCTCAATGTGGAGAGCGCTCTTCCCCATGTCTTCTCTGCTCTCACCTATGATGGTGACAATTTTTCCTTCTGAAATGAATCGGAGCTTTTGGTGTAGAGTAGATTGTATTGCTCCGAGCTTATGTATCCATGACCGGCCCAATAGCAGATTGAAGGTAGACTTGATGTCCATCACTTGAAAGGGGGTGGTGAAGGTTTGCAGTCCGAGGATGAGGTCAAGGTCTACTTCTCCTATGATTTCCCTTCTAGTGTTGTCGAATCCCCGTGCGCTTGATATGGATGGCCGGAAGGTGTCGAGGTTTGCCCCAATTTTGATTGCCGTCCTTAGAGGGCATACATTCAGCGCTGACCCGTTGTCAATCAGGACCAACGGCACCACCAAGTTCCCTACTTCCACTGTTATATTCAGGGGTTTAGAATGGTCATTCCCCTTGATCGGTAGGTCCGCATCGGTGAAAGTGATGGTGTTTGGGGCCAACACTTGCCCTATTATTTCCCCTACTTCATCTGGAGTTACATGGGTGGAGACATGCTCATCCTTGAGCGCTCCCATTAGGGCTTGAAAGTGGAGTGGAGACGTGATCAATAAATCCCACACGGTAATATGTGTGGGCGTTCTCTTGAGCTGTGTCTCCAGTATATGTTCCCTGGCCATTTTTTCAAAGGGATTTCCTGTGGCCTGTTCTTTCTTCTTTTCTTCTCCTCTGACTGCTGTTGAAAATTAAAAATACCATTTTCCACCCTTTAACCTAGGCCTTGATAGACCCTTGAGAGAACTAAATAAGTGTTTTAAGTGCTTGTGTTACAGCTAACAATAAAGACAGGCTTAACCATGAAAGCAGCCTAAAAGTGCCAAAAAGATGATAATCCATGTCGATCCAAAGGAAGAAAGAGAAGGGACAACCTCATTAGCTGTCAAAATGCCTGAACTGAAGAGGCAAAGACCTGGTCTCAACCCAGAAAAGAAATGTGGAGCAATTCGAACAGAAAAATGCACTACAGAGTGCTTTTCGAAAAGAATCTGAACATTTCGAAAAGAACCTGAACTCTGCGAAAAGAACTAAAAGCTCCAAGCTTAGTTTTCAAAGAGCACCTGAACTCTTCGAAAGGATGATTGACCTATTCGAAAAGAAGAGAACTCCTTGCGAACAGAACCTGAACTTTGCGAAAAGATCTTCAGGAGTCACAGTACCTTGCGAAAAGTTCCCTAAACTATGCGAAATGGTATTCTGGAGATTCCTAGCTTTTGCAAGGGTAATTCAGTAATCTTTTTCACGTGTCCCAATACATTTAAAAACCTAGGGACATTCCAGAAGATTCTAAGCACGAAGCAAAGGCATATTCCACCCCATGTGAGCACCCGAAGATGAAATCACTTGGCGAGAACTTCTAGAAGCTCTAACAGATTTTCAAATTGCATAACAGAATTGATGCTTATGTCGCCTAATTGGCTGAACCAGATCAAGCAATTCTGATTGGCCATTACAGATCTGGATCCTTGTGCTCGACTACCATTGGTTGATACAGATTTGAGCACTTCTGATTGGTCGATACACATCTGAGCTAGACCTGGGGAAAACTATAAATAGATGAACCATTTGCCCAATTTGGGCATTCAGATTTTGAGTTTCATTCCTATTCCCCCATTTCCAAATCAGCTAGTTTGTCTGAAACCCCCGTAATAGCCTAACTTTTACTTGCAATTGAGAGCTGTGAGATAGCTCTGTAATTCAAAAGAGAATTGTATTCAAGACTACAAATCTAAGAGATGTTTAAGCTGTGCTCTGTAATTGTAATGGTGAATTTGAAAAGGTTGCTGTAAACCATGCATTCTCAATTGGATTCGTGTTAAGGGTTCCCTCTGATCTCCTTATTGCACTAGACTCCTTTAAATTTACTGTTTTTCATGCAATTTCCCTTGATTCATTAACCCTGTGGGAATTAGTGTTTATAACCTAATCTCTCATAGCATTTGTAGTGATATTTCTTGTTCTAAATTAAGGGTTTAGATTAAAGACTATTGGATGGTATGTGGTCATTGAAGAGGACAGACCATAGCCATAAGCCTAAATCTAATCCTTGAGTTAGATTTATTTCTCTTACATCTGTGCTTGTAGCCAGATGAAGATTGGATCATCTCTCATTTGATCTGCAGTCATTCTCATTGTGTTCCAAGGACCAAATCAAAGTTAGATATTATTTCTCCATTTTTATAAGTTTACATCAAAATTCCCCCAACTCAGATCTGGATCATTTACTTTAACTTTTACTTTTATCATTTAGTTAATGTGACAAATTCAACCTCCCATCTTATGTGCTTTGTAGATAGGATAAGAGGCCAGATCTGGTAGCTAAGATCTGGAGGTTTATCTTGCATTTTAAACAAATTCTCTGTGGACGATCTTTTACTCACTTACATTTAAAACTTGCTACAATTGGCCCTGATCTTGCAGGCTAATTCACTTCTCTCTGTGCTGATATTTCTTTACTATTTTTAATGTTCCAGATTCATTATAACTTAGCAGTTGCAAATCTGTTTTCAAAACACAAATAAATCATGCACACTTAGAATCACCAACAACTGCCCCTGATGCTTCTGGCTGGGCAGAAATCCGGCCCGATCGAGTAATAAAGTCAACAGCCTCTTCTTGGTTGCACCCGACATTCATGTCCGTCTGTTCATAGCTCAATGGTACCTGATGCGGGTCATAAGCAGGTTTTGGGATGAGTAATGGGGTGCGTGAGGATTCCGGGGAGGATTGGGCCGGATATACTGGTTTCTCGGGTCTGACCAGGTTAACTCCAATGGGGGGTGGAATGGTAGTGGGGGGAATTGACAGAATTGAAGTTATGGGAACGGAGGGGGCTTGTAATGGTGTTACCTAGGTATGGTAGGACCAGTGGTGATTGGGTGATGAGGGGATTGGGTGAGGGGTTGCTTGTCCTGGTGGTGGTGGAGTCGGATTAGGGCCAAAATAGTGAAGGGATGGCGGGAGTGTGACTAGGCTAGAGGGATGGGGAGACGTTTGAGGTGTGGTGGGTGCGGGATGATGGGGGTATGAAGGATTTGTATATGGGGAGGTATGATGGGATGGTGACGGGTTTGGGGATGAAGTGGGGTAAATTGGGGGCGATGGAGTTGTGCATTGAGCAGGATGACCGGGACATGGCGGGGTAGTGGGTGGAATGGGGGGATATAAAGGGTTTGTGGCATGGTGGGATGATGATGGGTTGGTAGAGGAAATGGGATAGATTGAGGATGATGGAGTTGTGCATGGAGCGGGGTAATTCGGGGGTGATGGAGGGGTGTATGGGGTAAATTGGGTGGCGGGACTTGAAGGCGTGTATGGCATGGGGTAACTTGAGGATGGCGGAGCATTGTATTGGGTGGAGGGACTTGAGGGTGTGTATGGGGTAGGATAATATGGGGATGGCAGAATTGCGTAAGGAACAGGATGATTTATGTGTGACGGAGGGGTGTATGGGGTAAATTGGGCGTGGGGTGGATATGCGTATGTTGCGGCGGGGCTGTGCCCGTTTGGATTTGATAGGCGGGAGCGGGGGTGGAAAAATACTACCCTAAATCTAAGGGCTCCTCTTGGTAAGCTGGTGTGGGAAAATAATCGGCAAGATACAGTGGCTCGATCACCCCAACAAATAGTTCATCTCCGTTCGGCCTGGGGAGTGAAAATTCCTCCTGATTGCTAATATAATCTGAAGGGTCAAACTCTTCTTCTTCTTCCTCTATCCAATGTATGTTAGGCCTGGGGCCTCCTGGGTGCGATGGTAGAGGGGCTTGATGGATATTCTGGTTCTGCCCTTGGGGAAGTGGCGGGGGTATGATCTTTCCCGCCTCTATCAGATCTTGGACCGCGTGCTTTAACAGGAAGTATCGGTCCGTAGGGTGACCCGGTCCCTGGTGGAAATTACAATACAGATTCGAATCGTAATTCCTCGATATTGGGTGGGGTGGCGGGCGAGGTTGGAGTAAATTGACCAGGCCTTTCTGTAGTAACACCGGCAGTAAGACACTCAAGGATTGCTCCAATGGGGTGAATACTCGTTCGAAACGTTCCTTCATCTGTTATGGGGTAAACGGGACTCTTGGTCCGTTACTTGGCCTTGGTGCTTGCTCGAAACGGGTCTGAGGTGGTTGTGTAACCTGGAGTTGTATCGGGGGGCGTTGGTATTGGCCTGGGGTTAAACAATGTTCTGTACCTCTGTCCCTAGTCTTCTTTCAATTCTTGGTTCGGCGGCTTTTCGAACCCCAGTGGCCCCATTTGCCGCATTCCTTCCTAGCCTGCCCTCTCTAATGGCGTCTTCGCAACGATTGGCATTTCGGACTAGATCAGCAAAACTTGACTGCTGCTGATATACTAAAAAATCTGTGATGACTGGGAGGGCTCCCTTGGTTATCAATTCAATCTGCTCATCATCGAGAATTTGATGAGTTACCTGAGTGGCTAAGGCCCTCCACCTCCCTAAGTAAGCACTGAATGTTTCATCATGTCTTTGCTTTAATCGGGCCAAGTCCGACTTCCTGGGTTCTATGTCCATGTTATAGACATTGTTCTTGAAATAAGCGTGTCAGATCTTTCCAATTTTTTATTATGGATGGTTTCAGGGATGTTAACCATCTCAGTGCTGGGCCCGTCAAACTCTTCTGGAACACTTTGATGAGGAGTCGTTCATCTCCGCCATACTGGCACATATCCCCGCAGTAAGATTTCAAGTGGGCGATGGGGTTGCCAGTGCCATTATACTTATCAAATGATGGCATCTTGAATTTCTGTGGCAGGGGGACATCAGAGAACAGACATAAGTCTGAAAATTCCGTCGAGTATAGTTCCATTCCTCCCATCTTCATCAACTGCTTTTGTATTCTATCTATTTGTTCTTTCAGCTGCTCTGGTTCCTTCGAGGCTGTGACGGGGACCGCTTCCCCTTGATTTGGTTCAACCCTAGGTGTGATGATGGTGGGCCCGGGAGGGTTAAAACTGGCAGTTCCTCCACTGTTGCGAATCTCATCCTCCTCGTACTGTTGGTCGTTGTATTGGTGAGGGGCGAGCTCTGCTATTTGGACTTGGGGGGTGATGGGTTGGATGACTTGGTAGGGCCACATGGTTTGTAGGGGATGAGAAGGGATAAATGGGTGAGCTTTTTATGGGTAAGTGATGTGCTGAGTTGGTGGCACATTCTGGGGGTGATGGGGGTGTGATTGAGATGGTGGGATGTTGTGGTTTTGAGGAATGGGATGGATTGGATTTCCCATTGGACGGGGGATGGGGGCCTAAGGGGTATAGGTGAATGAAGGGTATTGGTGAGGGGGTATAGGGTTAGTGAATGGGCTTTCATGAGCGTGGGCGGATGGGCCTTGGGTTTGAGGGATTTGGGTTTGATGGTTTTGGAAGGCTTGGACTGACGGGCCTTGGGCCTGGGGGTGGGGCTCAATATGACTTTGGGCCAATGGGCCTTGTTGAGTTTGGGTTACTGGGACATGAGGGGGTTGAGTTTGTGTCCATGGGCCCTGGGTTTGGGTCTGATAGGTTTGGGTCCAAAGGCCCTGGGGGGCTTGGAGCTGGACCTGGGTGTGATGGGCTTGGGCTTGGGCCCATGGGTTTTGAGGGTCTTGGGCTGGGGCCTAGGCTTGGTGGGTTTGGGCTTGGGCCCATGGGTTTGGAGGTGTTTGGGCTGGGGCCTGGGCTTGGTGGGTTTGGGCTTGAGCCCATGGGTTTGGAGGTGTTTGGGCTGGGGTCTGGGCTTGATAAGCTTGGGCTTGGGCCCATGGGTTTTGAGGGTTTTGGGCCTGGGCCCATGTCTCTAGTGGTGTTTGGGCTGGGGCCCATGGATTTGTGTGGGTTTGGGTCTGGAATTGAGGTGGGGGATTTTGGGAGGTATGGACGATGGGTGGTTGGGCATGGTTAGGAGGGAATGGGGTATGGAGGTTTTGGAAATTTGGATGCGGGGTTTGAGAGGTAGGGTTGCGAGAAGCAGCCCACAGGGCATACATCGTTCTCATGTCCTCCATCGAGGGCATGGACTCAGGTGTGAGATTGGGGGGTGATGGATCACTTAAGGATGGAGGTGGTTGGGAGAAATTGGGCATGACCCGGGTAAATGGGGGGGTATGTTGGGATGTGGATGGGCCATGTGGTGGGAATGGTATGTGAGATGGGGTGGATGGGATGTAGGATGTTGGGGGCATGGGTGATGAGAGGGATGGAATGTGGGAAGTAGGCGGGGGATGGGACTCCCTGGGGGGTCTTTGGAAGTATGGGGATGCGGTAATGGTGTTTGGATGGGAGATGGGGATGTAAGGATCGGTTGGGAAATGAGGGGTTTCAGTAGGGGATGAAAAAGGGGTATTTTGGGGGAATGTAAGGGAAGGGGATGAGGTGGAGGTGAACACGGGCGCCCCAAATGGGCCCGTGATATCGAACCTGGCTTGGGTGAAGGTGTCGGAGACTGGATCTTCTCCTATACGGGAATGGGAAGGGGATGACGGTGGGGATGTATCGGCTCTTGACATGATCCGCTGACGAGTGTTGTATTGATGTCGCGGATAAGGGCCGAATACCTTCCTAGTTCTTCTCCTACGAGCCGGGTTTGAGGTCGCCGTAGTGCCGGTCACACCAAGGTATATTTTTGTTTGTTTTATTTGTTGTTTTTTTGTGTGTGTTTTTTTTTGGGTTTTGGAAAGTGATGATAATTTTATTATTATTTTTTTGTTTTTGAAAAGTGAATTTTGATTTTTGATTTTGATTGATTTTTTCTTTTCTTTTTTTTTTTTTTTTTTTTAAGGTGGATTTTTTTGAAGATGAGGATTTTCTTTCTCTTTTTTTTTTCAAATTGCAATTAACTCCCCTCTACTTAGATGACTGATGACTTGGTGCCCAGGGTCAACACCCTTTTCGGACGATATATGTGCCTTTAGTAGGTCCCACGGCGGGATCCGACACACTTCGGAAGAAGCGAAAGGGAACCCTTTCGTTCTATTGAAGGCGAGGGAATCCAAGAAAATGACCCGATCCCCCGGAGCAAATCAATAAGAAGTCTTTTTGATCAAGGCGTATTGGGTGTTAGAGAATGTGGGAGGCTACCGCGGACACTAATACCGCTAATCGGGGAATTGGGGTGGTGGATTCGCAGCCTAGTATATCTTGGCGGGCGATATATTATGCATGTCCGACCAAAAAAAGTACAGATTTGGCTGGGCGTATATATTATATACCGGCTTAAATCGATTTGGGCGTATATATTATATACGCCTATGTAAATCTGGGGCTATTTTGCTGGGCGTATATATTATATACGTCGGGCAAAAGGTTCTGTTTGACAGTGGACAGAAAGCCCGAATGTGGGTCTTTGAACTGGTTTCTTGGGAGAAATGCTTCTGGGGATTGATGTGTTTGTTATCGGGTCCCTCCTTTCCGTTTCCTAGGGATACACGGCTGAATTTTAGGTTTTCTATGCTCTCACCAATACGGGTTTTACGGCTTGATCGGAATTGGCAACCCAACCGATATACCTCCGGCGCAAGCGCTTTCTCAGGTACTGGAAGGGGTGGTTCTTTTCAGGATCATCACCACTAGGGCTGCCGCCTTACTGGGAACCGAGTAAATTGTATCTGTGCCTAAACCCCCCGGAAACTACCCAAAAACGGAAAAATAAATTCAATTATGTCCCCATACTATTGGTTCACTTTTAATTACAAATTTTTATAGGGGAGTGAAATTAAGTCCAAAGACAAACCCATACCGCCTCAGCAGCGTTCAAAGGTAAAATATGATGACCGAAATAGAGTGCGCAAGTAGGCCCGCCAAACGGCTAAGGCTTGTAAATGACCGAAATTTAAATGACGTGAAAATAAATGCGAGCGGGCCCGCCAAACGGCTAAGGCGGCTTAAATGACTAGAATCGTAAAAGCTGAAATTTAAGGCGCCTGTAGGCCCGCCAAACGGCTAAGGCACTTAAAGGACTGAATCGTAGGGGTGAGTACGTTAGTAAAAATAACAAAAAATAGCGAAAAACAGCAGTAAATTAGAATAAAAAACAGTCATGGTTAGTAAAATAACAAAATAAAAGGAAAGGCCAACAAGAGGGGAAGCGCTAGGGTGATATCCCCAGCGGAGTCGCCATCTGTGCGACCGTGGATCATCTCGAACCCGTCGCGGCGATGCGCTCGCCTTAAAAATGAAAATGGTGGAGTCACCACCCGGAGCTTTTGGTGACCCGGGAAACCTTCAAATCGATATTTTGAGCACCGGAGTGCTAAATATGACTCTGATTTACTGGTATGTGCCAAAGGCTCTAGGGTAGGGGCTTCATTTATCGATCGGGAAGGGTTTAGGCACCCGATCAACCTGCACGTAGCGGTCTCTATCTATGACCAAAAATAAAAATAAAAAGGGGCAGAGTTTTCCCTTGCCCGAAGGCAATACGGTCCTATCAAGCTTTGAGCCAAACCGAAATTTCGGCGGCGTAATAGCTTGAATCCTTGGACGGAGGAGACACAGAGAAGGTAGAGGAAGAGAGGGGTGAGCCGGAGCTCACGGGCCCTTATTGCACCGTGGAAGATCTTCGCTTTGGCGTGCTTCCGATGGCTTAAATAGTGTGAAAATGGGTTCTAATGTTAGGATTCAATAAAGGAGCGGGTGTAGAGTGAAGCTAGAGGCTAGACTTTAACAAAAGGGAGTGATCTAATGGTGGAAATGGGTTGAAAGGGATGAACTAAGCATGCTGGAATTCTGGAAAAATGTGTGCATTTTCTCTCACTAGGGTTCTCTCTTATGCTCCAAATCCTTAACCTCTGATTTTTCCAACCCTTAAGGAAGAGGGAGGCCTCTCTATTTATAGAGAAGGGATGAGTTAGGGGCTTACTTAAGAGCTAATTGGTTTAGCAATTAGGTAATCCCCCATCTAAGGTTTTTTAGGTTTTCAAAGTCCTACGGTTTTGGGAAACTGGTTTCAATGGCGGATGATGGGGTGAGACCATGGGTGACTTAAGGGTTGCCAATAAGCTCAAAGGGGGTGCAACCAATCTCAAGACACCCACCTCAACCCAGGGGATGGTCAAAGGGTCAAACTAGATGGAGGAAATTGAGCTATCGATGGCGATTCATCAGCTAAGTTTGGGCGTATATTATATACGCCCAATTTAGGAACAGTAATTTTTACCAAAATCAGGGGAGTTTTGAGAAGATGAAGCCCGTGGTGGGTCCCACCTATACTAGGCGTATATATTATATACGCCCGGCCAAATTTTCCCCAAAATAGGCGGTATATATATATATACCGAGTAATCTGGGTAAAATGGTCATGTATGTAATATCTACGCCTGAGTAAAATTTTTATGATTTTATGTGAAACTTCAATCTGCCATAACTTTTGAATCGTAGCTCCAAATTGGGTGATCTTCGGCTTGTTGGAAATCTGAAGAAGTCCTCCTTCCAATGGTATATGTGTCATCTATGGTACTAGTCTGTGTGAAATTTTGTAGCTCTCCTCCCATCAACCACCAGAAGGGTTTAAGTTAGGTCTGGGAAGGGATTCTAGGGTGTAGGGGTGACTTCTAAGGATTGTAAAATGGCTCTAAAGGTCTTAGGGTGATTCCTACTGGTCTAGGTAGGTTCCTAAGGGTTCAGGGGGGTGCCATCAGAAGCACAGGGGTACATCTCTCCCGAAGTACAGATTGATCGGGCCTTGGGCCGAATTTGGGTGTTTAAGTAGTGTTCACAGGTGGGCTAGGGTGAGCTGGGTAGGTAGTTAAGGGTACAAATATGGGTAAGGATAAAGGAATGGTCTCAGTATGTATGGTGGATGTAGGAGATGTAGTGATGATTGAGGTGGTAGGTAAGGTAGTGCTGGCTGGCACACGACTGATGGTAGTGGGTATGGTAGAGATGGGGAGTTGTGAGATGGGTGTGATGGTAGTAGGTGTAGATGTTGGGCATGCTGAGGCTACAGTGGTGGTTGGCATGGGAGTGGAAGTGGTTATGGCAAGGTTGGATAGCATAGCAGAGGTTGCTGCTTTGGAGCTGGTAACAACAAAGGCAGCTGAGGTTAGAGCAGCTTTAGTAGCAGCAGCAGCTGCTTCTTGAATTGTGGGAGCTGCTTCAGCTAGCAGCTCCTTCTTTTTCTTCTTCTTTTCAATGAGAGTTCCACTAATCTCCCACTGCTTTTTACCACTTTTGCTGGGGTTCAAGGGAGTGGTCTCCTCATTCATCTAAAATTGGTATTCCCTAGCTTTAGTAAGGCTGTATGAGCCTGTAGTAGGGAAATGAATGGGGCTTCTTTTCATTCTTCACCTTCTCATTTATGTCCTTCATCCCATCAAAAATTAGCTTGGCAGCATCAAAATAATGGTTCATATGAAAGGAGTAGAGGGCATCTGCAATGGGAGACCTCCTCTCCTGCTGATACCTAGAGCAGTATACACTTTTCCTCAGCACCCCATCCATAAATCTCAGGCTAGGGTGTAGATCTCTCTTCCTAATAGACATGCCTGAGGCTGTGATCCCTCCAGTCAACTCCTTGGCAATTTCTGGGATGGTGGCTGTCAAAGGGGGACCCAAGCCACACTCTGGGTTGTACTTGGCTGATATCCCAAGTATCTCAGCTATTGCAACCTGATTGAATAGCATCTCAAATTTGTCTATTAGCACCAACAATGCTGGGTTCCCATCATCCCCAGTCTTCACTCTTATATTTTGATAAAACAACTACACTAGTCTAGGGAAGACTAGCTTCAGTAGGGGCCTCAATAGGGGTATTAGAGTGGATTTGGATAGGTATTTAATGGTGGCAGCTATCTCTAGTAGGTTCTTAAAGAAAGCCTTATCAATAATAGTCTCTATCTCAAGCTTAATTGAAGCCACAAATTTAGAAGGGACCCTGAGGTACTCATTATCTTCCTCCTCCTCAAGGGCAACCTCAGGGACCTCATGGGCTACACCCATGCCCTTTTTCTACTTTTTCTTGGATTACTCAGGGCTTTTGGCAGGTGGGTGGTCTCTGGCCCTCTTTTTGGGAGCAGTTTTTTCTTTTAAGCTTGGGCATTAGAAGCCACACCCTTGGCCTTCTTCACAGGGGCTGCCCTTTCCTTAAGGTGCTCCACTTGGGGCTCAACAGTGGGAAGAGGCATCCCAGAGGTCTCCACTATGGAGGCCTCTGAAATCCTTAGAGAAGAAAGAAGGGAGAGAGAAGCTCGGTCTTGTGCAATGGAAGTTAGGGCAAAGAGAGAGAATGGAGGAAATGGAAAAGATCACAGGGTCTAATAGTGTGATCCCGTGCCTTGCGTGGCTGTTGTCAGGTACTCGCGGGGCTATATTTTCTCGTGCAGTATGAATTCAATCTCACGAGAAGTGCTGTCACGAAGAAGAAAGATGCCTCGTGAGGATAGATTTAGAAGCTCTATGCATCTCGTGAGGTCACTCACAGAGCTCCAGTTGGGCGAAAGCACGCGAAGCAGTTTTGCATCCCTCGCGCAGATTAGCTATTAAACTTTGTGAGGAATATACAATTAGAGTATCAGGGCCTCGCAAGGCAATTAACATTATAGGCTTCAAAATGTTAGCTCGCGAGGCTCTTGCACAGTATGAATTCAATCCTGTCAGAAATATTTTGCCAGATACAAAAGAGTCTCGCGAGGGCACTTTGAGGAGTTGAATCAGAGCCTCGCAAGGAATTGAACATTGCAAGCTTCAAAGGTCTTTTTGCTCGCAAGGCTCTCACGAGGAACAACTTGTCTATAAGAACTCCACGAGAAAGCCTTCAATTTATTCAAGTCGCTCGCGAATGTGGAATTGAGGCTATAGAGCCTCGTGAGAAAGCACAATCTACCCTTTCTCTTAGTGTTGCACATTGGCCAGTGCATCAATATTGACATGCACCTATCCATTGTGCATCTACAGCAACTTTCCTCAAATTTAATCCATTTCATAATTATAATTGTAAGCCCATTACCAACATATGTATAGAAAAAAAATTTAGAATGTTAAAGATTTTCAAATATATAAGATTCATGACATTTACAATGATAGCACCTCAACCACTCAACCAAAAATAGAACATGCATATCAACATTAGGTCCAAGCACATCAAATTCAGATGACAACACATGCACATCCCATTACAACTCATAACTCAAAACAAAACAGACAAAACTTGCAAATCAGCACACAATAAAAACACTATATGACAGATTTTTAAACAAAACAAAACACACATTTAACAAATATGGTACACATTTTATAAAACTGTGGATCACTAAGCAGTGGGGGGTTCATGTAGGTGAATGGTCTGAGGGGCTGCACTGAATTTTCGACAAAAATTTTTAGCCTTTGACCATTCACTTTCATGATCTTCCCATACATAGGATCTAAGATCTCAACAGCACCAGATGGGGAAGCATGGATGATAGTGTAGGGTCCATCCCATTTGGATTTTAACATTCCTAAAAAGAACTTTAATTTAGAGTTGAAAAGCCAAACCTTAGTACTAGCATTGAAGTCCTTCCTCATTAGCTTCTTGTCAAAGAATGCCTTTGATCTCTCCTTATAAATTCTGGCACTTGTATAGGCCTCCATTCTCAATTCATCATGCTCTGACATTTGCAATTTCCTGTCAGAACCAGTAGTAGTTAGATCAACATTCAATGTTGTGATAGCCCAATAGGCTCTGTGTTCTAACTCCACTGGTAGGTGGCAGGGCTTACCATAAATCAACCTAAATTGGGGCATGCCAATAGGGATCTTATAGGCAGTCCTATAAGCCCACAAAGCATCATTCAGCTTTTGTGCCCAATCCTTTCTATCTGTCCTCACAGTCTTCTCCAAGATATGCTTGATCTCCCTACTGGAAACTTCAACTTGCCCACTGGTCTGTGGGTGGTAGGGAGTTGTAATTCTGTGTGTAACAAAATACTTTTTGAGCAGATTCTCAAAAGGCCTGTGACAGAAATGACTCCCCCCATCATTAATGACAGCTCTGAGAGTGTCAAATCTAGAGAAGATATTGTCCTTTAAAATTTTAAGGACAACTATGTAGCCATTAGTCCTTGTAGCAGTGGCTTCCACTCATTTGGACACATAGTCCACTGCCACAAGTATGAAGTGAAACCCATAGAAGGAGGAAAGGGACCCATAAAATTAATGCCCCAGATGTCAAAAAGTTCTACCACAAGGATGGGCTGCAATGGTATTGAATCTTTCTTGGAAATGTCTCCCAACCTTTGACATCTCTCACAGGCCTTGCAATGTATGTATGCATCTTTGAACAAAGAGGGCCAATAAAACTCACAACACAAAACTTTTGTAGCTATCTTTTTGACACTAAAGTGACCTTCACAGGCTTGCTCATGGCACATAGAAAGAATGTTGTAGAACTCACTTTCAGGCACACATCTCCTAACAACCTGATTTGTACAATATTTATATAGGTATGGATCCTCCCACAGAAAATGTTTGACCTGAGAGAAAAATAGGTCCTTTTCCATCTTGGATTAGTGAGGGGGAATCCTACCAACAGCAAGAAAATTGACAATGTGTGCAACACACTAGACTGCATAGCAAATAATTGCTCATCTGGGAACAATTCATTGATAGATGCTGCTGCACATTCTTCCAAAACAATTCCAGAGAAGTGGTCAGCCACCACATTCTCAACTCCTTTCTTATCTTTGATCTCAAGATCAAACTTCTGTAATAGGAGGATCCATCTAGTCAGCCTTGGTTTGGCATCCTTCTTGGCCAACAGGTATTTCAGGGCTGAGTGATCAGTAAAAATAATAATTTTAGACCCAAGCAAGTAGGGTCTAAACTTGTCCACAGTAAACACCACAGTAAGCAGCTCCTTCTCAGTGGTGGTATAATTGAGTTGAGCCTCTGCTAGTGTTTTGCTTGTATAATAAATCACTGTAGGCTACTTATCTTTTCTCTGTCCTAAGACAGCACCTATGGCCAAGTCTGATGCATCACACATCAGTTCAAAAGGGAGTGAGTAATTTGGGGCTTGGATTACAGGAGCAGTGGTAAGGCACTTTTTTAAGACCTCAAAGGCCTCAAGGCACTCAACAAAAAATTAAAATAGTACATCCTAATACAGTAGGTGGCACAATGGCCTGGCAATTTTGCTGAAGTCCTTAATGAACCTCCTCTAAAATCTAGCATGTCCTAAGAAGCATCTGATTTGCTTGATAGTCTTGGGTGGGGGAGGTGTGAAATCAAGTCCACTTTAGCCTTGTCAACCTCTATTCCTCTGTGAGAGACCACATAGGCTAAAACAATTCCTTGTGTTATCATAAAGTGGCTATTTTCCCAGCTTAAGACCAAATTGGTCTCTTCACATCTTTGTAAAACCAGGTCAAGGTGACTCAAGCACTGGCTAAAGCTGACCCCATAAACTAAGAAATCATCCATGAAGCTTTTTATAAATTTGTCAATCATATCAGAAAAAATTACATACATAGACCTCTGAAATGTGGCTGGGGCATTACATAGTTCAAAAGGCATCCACCTGTAAGCAAAGGTGCCAAAGGGACATGTGAAAGTAATTTTTTCTTGATCTTGAAGATACACAGAGATTTGGTTATACCCTGAGTATCCATCAAGAAAGTAATAAAATGCCTTCTCAGGTAGCTTATCTTGAATTTGGTTAATGAAGGGAAGAGGGAAGTGGTCTTTCCTAGTTTTGGAGTTGAGTTTTCTATAATCAATGTAAACTCTCCAGCCAGTTGTCTCCCTGACTGGCATTAACTCCCCAGAGTCAGAAGTAATAACTATTATGCCTGATTTTTTAGGTACCACCTGAATGGGTGACACCCAGTCTAAATCTAAAATGGGGTAAATCACCCCTGCATCCAACAATTCTACTATCTCTTTCAAGACCACCTCTTGCATGTGGGGATTAAGTTTCCTCTGCATCTCCCTAGAGGGTTTTTTACCCACTTCCAAGTGAATTCTATGCAAGCAAACTGAGGCATCAATGTCTCCAAGATTAGCTATTGTCCACCCCATTACTTTTGTGTGCTTCTTGAGAACACTCAATAATTTCTCCTCCTGCTCACTAGTGAGAGAGGAAGAGATAACCACTGAAAGCTTTTTATTTTTCCCCAAGAAGGCATATTTTAATGTGTCTGAGAGCTATTTCTGCTCCATCTCAGGGGGACTTTCAATGGAAGGTAGTAAAGGTGCCTTGGTGGTTTGAGGCAGGGGCAACAATGTAGGTTTCTAGCTGGAATGTTGCACTAGGCCCACAACAGACTCCATTTTGGTGTTGTCTTCTGTCATGAGAACTTGGGCCTCCTCCTTAACCATACTCCAAATACTTTCCAGGTTTTCAATAATATCATTCCAATCCAGCATATTGGGTAATTCTTCTTCCACAAGGCCATCTTGTATATCTATTGCACAACAGTCCTCAATGTCCATCTAAGGTTGCCTAGCAGCATTGTACACATTTAATTAGGTCTTCATGTTTTCAAAGGTCACCTCCATCATCCCTGACCTACATTGAATGCAAGCATTGACAGTGGCCAAGAATGGTCTGGAAAGGATGACAGGAATTAGGATTTTACTTTTACAAGGGTCCATATCCAAAATCAAGGAAATCAGTAGGATAGTAGAACTTGTCTACCCCCACCAAAACATCCTCCACCACCCCCATAGGTCTCCTCTCAGACCTATCAGCCAGTTGGAGTACAACTGATGTGGCTTTTAGCTCTCCTAAACCTAGCTCCTCATACACAGAATATGGGAGCAGGTTCACACTGGCCCCTAAGTCCAAGAGGACTCTACCAATGGTATGGTTTCCAATTATGTAGGGGATAGTAGGTACCCCTGGATCTTGTAATTTCTTAGGTGTGGCAATAGACAGAACTGACTCAACATGCTCAACAGCAAAAACCTTTTTGGATAACTAGACCCTTGCCTTTCTTTTGTGTGCAGAGGTCCTTTAAGAATTTAGTATAGGCAGGGACCTATTTTATAGTATCAAGCAGGGGCAAATTGATCTTCACCTGCTTGAAGGTCTCCATCATTTCCTCCATCTGAACATTCCTCTTATCAAAAGGAGATGGGCCGGCAAGTGCATGATGAAATGGCAACTGTGGGACTGCTTATGCCATAGCTGCATGCCTACCCACATCATGGTCAAATTTTATTTTTTTCTTTTTTCTTCATTTATTGTTTACTGTTGGAGCTCAACATCAGCCTCTTTATTTTTCCCTTACTGAGCCACAGTAAGGGATGACTTCTTTGGTTCTTCAACACTTGCATTTCTTTCATTTTCACTCTCTATGACCTCCTCAGCTGCTCTACCCACCAAATTATCAACAACCCTGCTACTCCTTAGGGTAGTGATTGCATTAGCCTCCTCATGGGTAGAGGATGCTTCTCTAATCATGTATTGCCCTTTTGGATTTGCCAAGGGTTGACTAGGCAGTTTTCCCTCCTCTCTCCTGTTCAAGGCATTACAGGTTTGACCCAGCTGGTTCTTTATTTTTTTAATGCTTTGCTCATGAGGGTAAGTATCTTGTCTCCATCTCAAATTTGGGTGGTTTCTCCATGTGTATCCAGCAGGTTGCTACCCATATGTTTGGGCAGCATTGGCATGCTCCATAACTAAATCAGGAAATTGATTGGCTAATGGACAATCTTAAAGTGAATGTGTGGGAGATTGGTATATCAGACATGCCTCTTCTACTTGTGCAACCATCCTAGGTTGCATCACATTCATCAATTTGTCAAACTTTAAACTCAAATTGTCCACCTTCCATTCCAAATTACTTTGCACCTTAACTTCATACATTCCACCTCTTGGGGTGGACTCTTTCACCAACTTAGTTGGGGTCTGGCTGTCATTGCGAGACAGTGACTCTTGCTGCATGGAATTATCCCCTATGTTGTCAAAGAACTCCCAAGCCTCATCAGCTATCTTGTGGAGGTAACTACCACCACATGAGGCATCCACCATATTCCTACTTTTGAGATTAATTCCTTAGTAAAATACTTGCACAAGTTGCCACTGTAGAATTTGATTGTAGGGACATTATTTTAATATTTCTTGAAATCTCTCTCTCCCATGCCTCATAAAAATCTTCAGTTGAGGACTGAGTGAATGATAATATGTTTGTCCTCATCTGACTAGTTTTATTCATGGGAAAGAATTTAGCTAGAAATTAGCTTAGGAAGTCACTCCATGACTGAATGCTATTGGCTGGGAGCTTAGAAAGCCAGGTGTTGGCTTTATCCTTTAGGTAAAAAGGAAAAAGCCTCAGTTTGGTGGCTTCAAGTCCCAGCTAGTAATATTGAAAGTGGTGCAAAGTACTAAAAATTGGTCAATGTGCTTGTAAGGATCTTCCTTATTGAGCCCATGAAAATATGGCAGGATGTTAATGGTGGAAGACTTGATTTCATAATTTCCCTCAACTAAAGGGAATTGTATACAAAAAGGAGATGTGTAATCCCCAGGTACATTGTATTCCTTCAGAGTTCTTTGCCTCTCAGCCATGACAGCTGGCTCAGTTCTAATAGTAGGGCCTTGTGTGGTGTTTCTTTGTCTAAGGACCCTTTCAACCTCAGGATTTGGAGGTTCCAACTCAGGGTTAAGGGACCTTCTAGGCATACACACACAAAATCAATAGGTAAAGAAGATGCTCACAGCAAAAAATAAAATTTTAACAAAATTTTCAACTAAACAGATTTACAACTAAACTAATGACAGGGAATTCAACACAAGTGGACTGAGATTTAGGGCAAAAGAAGTGCAAACAGAGCTAGCTAAACTCTAGCTGCAGCTCTAGCTTTTCCCTGCTGCTGTTATCCAATTCTGTAAAAATTTCATAAAAAGCAGTAGTACTTTTTATTCTGTTTAAGGCACATCTATAAAGAATTTTTTAAACTAAAATATAATACAACTTAGGTCTACTAAAAAGATCAATGTCCCCGACAGTGGTGCCAAACACTTGTTTGGTACGGTTTCTGCTGCTTCTTTTTATTATAAAAATGATAAAGACAAAATAAAAGAAGCAAAATAAAATAAAACAAAATGGGGAATGAATACAGCACAAAACCAAATCACAAACCTGCAAGATATAGGGCTATTATAGCAAGTTTTAAGTAAGTAAGAGTTTGTCCCAAAGAGAAATTGATCTAGAACCCAAAATGGGCTATAATAGTAGGCCTCCATATTTGGTTACAGATCTGACAATCCTAGAGAAAGGGAGTTGGGTGTCACAACTACACTAAATTAACACTAAAAGAAGATAAGTAAAGTACAGTCCTATTCTAAAGAAAGGATTATGAACCGGTTGATGTACCTTTGTGTTAAGCTGCACAATTTATTACTAACTACAAAACACACTAAATAAAGGATTATTAGACACCTATAAGGTGTAGCAAAGGCCAGGTTAAGAGGTGAAATGTGGTACTTTTCAGTAACTAACACTCTGTGTAGCTCATAGGAGAGCCAGGCATGCTTTCTTCATATGAGAATAACGTATCTCTTAATCAGTGAATTTCTTACTCAGGTAGTAGATGGCATGCTCTCTTCTTCCTGTCCCATCATGTTGCCTTAGGACGCAACCCATCAAAACTTTTGTTGTGGAGAGGTACATTACGAATGGTCTCCCTAGTTTGGGTGGTACCAACATTGGCGGGTTGAGAAGGTAGCCCTTGATTTATCAAATGTTGCTTAACAGTCATTATTCCATTCTATAGGCAAATCCTTCCTCAGTAGCTTGAAGATCGGCATATAGATATGAGTGAGTTGTGTAATGAACCAGTTGATGTATTGTATCCTACCTAGGAAACCTCTAACCTCTTTCTCGATAGATGGCAGTGGCATTTCAATAATGGCCTTTACGTTATCGAGTCATCCTCGATGTCTCTCCTGCTGACAATGAAGCCTAGTAGTTTTCCTGACATGACGCTGTTGTTGCTTCTTAGTGTGCTTGATTTATGTGAGTTTTGAAAATAGATTTATAGCTACTAAATTACAGTGGCTCTAGACTATATAAACAAATGAAGAAATATCAGCACAGTGAGCAGAGAATTAGCCTGCAAGATCAGGGCCAATTGTAGCAAGTTTTAAAAGTAAGTGAGTGAAAAGATCGTCCACAGAGAATTTGTCTAAAATGTAAGATAAACCTCCAGATCTGAGCTACCAGATCTAGCTTCTTATCCTATCTAGAAAACTGATAAGATGAGAGGTTTGAATTTGTCACGTTTAACAAACTAAAAACAAAGAAAATTTTAAACTAAATGATCCAGATCCGAGTTGGGGGAGTGATTGAAACAAAGATGGAGAAGTAATATCTAAATCTGATTTGGTCTTTGAAATCTAATGAGAATAACTACAGCTCAACAGAGGTGATCCAATCTTCATCTGGCTACAAGCACAGATGTAAGAGAGATAAATCTAATTCAAGGATTAGGCTTACGCTTATGGCTATGGTCTGTCAACGTTAATGGCCACAAACCATCCAATAGTTTTTAATCCAAATCCACAATTCAGAACAATAAACATCACTACAAATGGTGTAAGAGACTAGGTTACCAACACTAATTCTTACAGGATTAATGAATCAAGGGAAATTGCATGCACAACAATGAATCTAAAGGAGTCTAATGTACTAAGGAGATCAGAAGGAACCCTTGACATGAGTCCAATGGAGAATGCATAGTTTACAGCAACCTTTTAAAATTCATCCTTACAATTTACAGAGCACGGCTTAGCGACTCGGATTTGTCTTGGATGCAAACTCTCCTTTGAGTTACTGAGTATCTCACTGACTCTCAAATGCAAGTACAAAGTAGGCTATTAAGGATTGCATATGCACCCTGGCTGGGAAATGGGGGATTAGAAATGAAACTCAAAATCTGGATGCCCAAATTGGGCAAATGGTTCGTCTATTTATAGTTTTCCCCAAGTCCAACTCAGATGTGTTTCAACCAATCAGAGGTGCTCAGAATGTATTGACCAATGGTGGTCGAGCACGAGGATCCAGATCTGTTCTTGCCAATCAGAATTCTTCGATCTGGTTCAGCCAATCAGGTGATAGAAGCATCAATTCTGTTATGTAATTCAAAAATCTGTTTGAGCTTCTAGAAGTTCCCGCCAAGTAATTTCATCTTTGGGTGTTCACATGGGGTGGAATATGCCTTTGGTTCGTGCTCAGAATCTTCCGGAATGTCCTTGGGTTTTAAAACGCATTGGGACGCATGCAACAGATTACTGAATTGCCCTTGTTAAAGCTGCGAATCTCCAGAATACCTTTTCACAGAGCTTAAGGGCCTTTTCACAAAGTGCTGTGACTTCTGAAGCTCTTTTTGCAATGTTCAATCTCTTTTCGAATTGTGTTTTCTCCATTTCGCAAAGTTCAATCTTCTTTTCGAAGAGTTCAGATGCTCTTCGAAAACTAAGCCTGGAGTTTTAGTCCTTTTCGCAGAGTTCCAGGTTCTTTACGAAAAGTGCAGGTTCTTTGCGAAAAGAACTCTGTAGTGCATTTCTCTGTTCGAATTGTTCCCTGCTTCTCTTACAGGTCATTGCCTCTTCCTTTTAGACCTTTTCACAGCTGATGAGGTTGTTTCTTCACTTCCTTCCTTTGGACTGACATGGATTGTCATCTTTTTAGCACTTTTGAGCTGCTTTTATGGTTAAGCCTGTCTTTATTGTTAGCTGCAATATAGGCACTTAAAACACTTATTTAGTTCTCTCAAAGGTCTATCAAGACTTAAGTTTAGGGGTGAAAAATGGTATTTTTCACTTGTCAACACACCCCCAAACCTAAGCTTTGCTAGTCCCTGAGCAAAGAAAAGAAAAAAAAAAAGAAAAAAAAAAAAAAAAAAAAAACAAAAACAAAGTAAAGAGCCACTTTTGTAGGGACACAGTTGCATTTAGCCTATGCAACAAGCCTTTTAAACCCCTAGGTGATCCCTAGTGGAGGAGTGAAGTCTCTTGAGGGTTTTCAGTGAAGGTACCCACAAACTTCTTCACTAAGTTAGTTAAGATCACTGCAGTTCTGTTACAGCCACTTTCCTCAATTGATTATTCACACCTGCATCAGTTATTTTGTAAGAAGGTTTTTTCGAGAAAACTATCAGTTTAAAACTAAAATTCTGCAGTAATTCTTGTTACTACTCAGTCGATTTATGTCAGGGGCCATTTACAGGGAAAATTTACGAACAGTTAGCCTTTGATTTAGGAATCCAGCTTCGATGTTGCCCTAATCAGTTGATTTCAAACCCAATTCTCACCAGGATTTTCACTCAAAAAAAACAAATGAGAAGGTTATACTATTTCACACAGCTCAAGAGCAATTACAGTCCTCAAATAGGACTGTAAGCAGGAGCATAAGCATTGCTTTTAGTTAAAACTTCACTGCTCCTTTCACCATAGACTACACAAATTCTTATCTCCATGTGATAGCTCAATCCATCAATGATCAGTAAGGACTTTTACTTGGGTTTGATTGTGGCTGATGGGTGAAATCTCTAAAAAGGGTTGGAAAGGTGTTCATATTTGAGAAGTCAGTCAAGGTCAGGAGGTTATATGCAAACCCACTTTTCTTCAAAGACATAGTTTCATCTTCTTCTTTTGAATTTCGAGCCAAAGTGGCCATCTTTTTCTTTCTTTTCAAACTTCCAATGAAAATGCCTTCTTTCTTTTGTTTTGCTCAAATATTTTTCTTTTTCGAATTAGCGATCGCATGCCATATTCCCCTATTTGTTTCATCATTGCCTTCAACTTTTACCCTTCTTTTGCTATTAAATTGTTACTCAATTCTCCTTCCTCATTTCTTCCCTTTCTCTGACTTCTCGGGTAGGGTTAGGCTAAATGAAACCGATGAGGTTTATTGGATGAGATTTCAAAGGATTCATCGATTTATCTGACTCAACCGGTGTGTATCAAGGGTAGTTTTTAAAAGGTGGGGCTTTGTAAGGTTCAAACTGCTCAAAAGGAGGCCTTACATCATGTCTTTAATATCATGAGTACTATCAAAATATTTCAATTTGGATATGTGTAACTTCTAGTGTAAGTAAGCGATTCGCATAGTCCCTAAAAGCGAAAAGATTGCCAAAGCATACCTCCAAAGAATACATTTCGTGCTCAAACCTCACTGGGTGTGGTTTTATATCAACTTCTTGAGGTATATCTTCACTGCTTTTCCTTCATTGTAGGTTTACTAAAACATCAATTTTCTTTTGGAAATTTCACATTTACTTCATGAAAGTCTTTAGAATTACAAGAGAAATTCATTTTAAAAAAATTTAACTTCCTCATTTTTCAAAACAACAGTGTGACATGACTTCATTTTCAAAAGTTCTCGATCATAAGTCACAAAGCATTAACTTACTTATTTTATTGGCATACCGCCATACCCCCAAACCAAAGGGAAGCAGTGGTCGCACTAGTCCAAAACAGAGGAAAATATAAGAAAGAAAACAACAAAAGTAATAATGGCAAGAAGACAGATGAAATGCATGAGTAGACACAAAACAGAATTTTCTATTACACTGTATAACACAAAAAGTACAATGAGAGCTAATAACTGGGGTCAAAATCTGTATCATAGGTTGGTTCTGTGGCTCTAACCGGAGTCGTCGAGAATCGAGCTAGAGTCAGTGTTGGAGTCTGAACTTGATTGAGCTTTCTCTGGAATGGTGTTTTGTAGCTCAATATACTCCTCAGATTTGATCTTTCTGATGAGGCCAAGGTGTTTGGTGAGGCTAATGGTCTTCAATTTTTCTTGATCTAGTTGGGCTTGCAACATGGACACCTTGTGTTTCTCACTCCTCACCAATGAAAATGTTTGACCCAGAGGTCCGCATTTTATCTCTTTCAAATTTCATAAAATCTCTAATTGCGATTTGGTTTTCATAGAAGTGCGGATGTAAGCTTGCAAAATCAGCTAGCCCCTTTGAACATCTCTGCGGATATAAGGGTTATTTTCCATGGCTTTGATGAGGGTGGCATATCGGGGGAGGGGAATGGAATGGTAGGGGACTAAAGGTGGCCCAGCTGTGGTAGGGGGGGAGAAGTGGCTAGAAAGGGGACAGTGGTCCGTGCATGAGTGGCTTGCTCGGAGAAAATGGGGAGTGGTGGAGGGATGGAATCAAAGGAGCTTGGTTTGAGTATGTCTGCCTGGGTAGTAGTGGTGGGGTGGCAGATCAACCAATATTACCTCTGGATCCGTTTGGGTGGCACAGGAAGAAAAAATAGGTACTGTGGGTAATGGTGGTTGTTTGGGATGTGGAAGCTAAGGTATGGAGCAGTTCCATGGTTCTGGTGATTATTGTCATGTTGATTTGAAGTTGGGCTTGGATGGATTGGAGGTAGGTAAGGATTTAGGTAATGGATGCAGTGTGGGAGAGGTGGGCATAGTAGAGACTGGGACAACCGAGGTGGAGGGAGGAGGTGCAATGGTCAGAAAGGGAGAGGTTGGAAAGTGGTGAAGGGAGGAGGAGCAGTATAGGGGTGGGGTCTAGTTCCATGGTTTCAAAATAGAACCCATTAGAGAAGAGTAGGCCTCTGTAGTGAAGGGCTCGAGGTCTGTGTGGGGAGGTCTGGTGTGTGGTGATGGAGGGGGAATTTGAGGGGCTTTGGAGCAGAGGAGTGCAGGGGGATGGGCAATAAAATCTGTAGCTAACTCCTCTAAATCCTGGGCATTGGAGGGTGAAATTGGTGGTGTTAGAATGGTTGGAGTGATTGGTGTAGAGGGGGAGTCCACAATTGGAATGATGGAATGAGTGGGAGATGGGACAACTGGGATAGGTGAGAGTGCATGGGCTTGAGTAGGGGAGTAGGGTGCAAGGGCAACTTCCTCCAAAGTAGGTGCAGCTGAAAAGCTGGTCACCAAAGGTACTGGCAGAGATGTTTCAAGAAGTGGGGCAACTAAAGAGCTGGTCACCACAGGAGTTGGCAGAAGTGGATCGGGCAAAGTTGCTTCTGACAAATTTGGATCTGGCAACATGGCAGGGGCAGGCTCAATTGTAAGCTCAAATGCAGCTGCAGGGGTGGCTTCAGGTGGAGGCTCATCTGCAGATGTGGGTTCTAGCTCACTCACAACAGTTCAAAGTGCATAGGGGGCATGTGCAGTTCACTGCCTCTCTCATCCTTCTCAAGATAGCGGCTTGTAGTCCAAGCCTTTTTCCCAAAATTGTGAGGGGTAATGACTTCAAATGGCTCCTCACTATCAATGTCAATTTGGCTCTAAGGAGGGTGATCAATGCCAAATGGTAGGCCAACTATCTTCCGCTCTTTCTTGACTTGGTACTTACATCACCATAGCTTCAAAATTAACATAGGGGCATTAAAAAGCGCCTTGGAGAAATGAAAGAGGGCCTCTAAAATTGGTGTTCTCCTCTCTTGGTCGTGCTCATGACATAAAAGCTGCCCTTAAAATGGAATCCATTAATAGAAATTGGGGGCAAGGTCTCTTCTCATGATGGTGCCTTGCCCACAATACCTTAGGTTAAATGGGCAGCTATCTCTCTAAAAGAGGCCATTTCGAGCACCAAAGGACCAGAGGGATCAAATTGGAATGGTATCCTAAAGCGTTCCCTATGTCTTCAAATGTCACAAGAAGATCGCAATCATCAATGAAAATTACAAGGGTAGGGACATCAAAGATCTTTTCAAAGGACCTTGACTAGGTTTTGGTACCATAACTTCACCATCCTTGGGTAAATTTTCTCTGGCAAGGGGGTAAGGATATTGCTTAGTGAAGCCACTCTAAGGTATCTTAAGGATGGCAAGCACTCTAGTTTAGTGACGAAAAAAGTTTCGTCTACCATCAGCTCGGGTATTAGTTTCTGAGCGTCAATGAAGGGATTTGGTAGGACCAAATGAATGAGCAGAGGAAGCTCGCTCGGGGCTAGTAGCAGGGGTGGGTTCCTCATGTCTAATTTTCTTACCTTTCTCCACCCTGTCTGCCTTATCCATTGAAAGTTTCCGTTTAGTTGAAGTTTTAGCTTTTCCTTTTGCTTTTGGTGTCGGTTTGCTCACTTTCTTAGCAGAGGATTTGGAGAACATTGCGGCCAATGATTTCTCTGCTTTTCCCATTCTCGATTGATGTAAAAAAAATGCCCAAAATAGATGCTGACATAGAATCAACTTACTAAATGATAACCAAAGAGAATGGGTAGAGAAATACCGAGATCTAGGGTTTATGTTTGAACGAGTTGTTTGCTTTGCAGAAATCTCCCAGATTACAAGCTGAAATCCTTCTCTGAAAATGCAAATGATCTACACAATCAGTTACAAAAGGGTAGTAAACTTGTTAACTCGTGCAAGGAGAGAGCGAAGTAGGGTAGCAGTGAAGAGTCGCTCTGCAGAAAGAGTTTGAAATGAAACCTCGACTTCGAAAGGGGTTTAAATATACCCAAAGTTAATATCACAAAGCGCCTTTAAGTTTTTGAAAAGTTCCAAAAGAGACCTTTTTACAATTACGAATGGCATCAGTACCATTCGACAAGTTAACAGCTTCAGAAACATCATTTCGCAAATGAATTAGCTTCAGAACTATCTTTTCGAAAAGAAATTAGCTTCAGAACTATCTTTTCGAAAAGAAAATGGCTTCAGCACCAACTATTCGAAAAGCACATCTTTGCTTTCGAGCAGTTCATTACAGCTCCAGAGTCTATTCGAAAAGCAATTTGGACTTTGCGAAAAGTGAATTATGACTTTGCGACTGAACTTTAAGCATGTTTAAACTATGCGAAAAGAGATAAAAGCAGAAACAGAGGAAATAAGCAAAAACTATGATATACAAACATAATGTACAGTTTTCTACCATCAAATTTTTGGAGATTCATGATGATAGATGGGCAGCACAGGCTCCTGGGTATTTTCAATGCATGGTTTGAGCCTCTGACCATTGACCTTTATGATTCTTCCATTACTTGGATCAAGGATGTCAACAGCTCCCGAAGGGGCCACTTGAATGACAGTGTATGGCCCTTCCCATCTGGATCTCAGTTTTCCTGGGAAAAACTTGAGCTTTGAGTTAAATAACCATACCTTAGAACCAACTGTGAACTCTTTCTCAATAAATTTTTATCATGAAAAGTTTTGACTTTCTCTTTATATAATCTTGAATTGGTGTATGCATCCATTCGCAGCTCTTCTAACTCAGCAAGTTGCAATTTCCTGTGATTACCAGCAGTAGTTAGATCCATGTTCAATGTTTTAATGGCCCAAAAAGCTTTATATTCTAACTCTACTGGTAAATGGCATGCTTTGCCATAGACCAACCTAAATGGGGACATACCAATTGGGGTTTTATAGGCTGTCCTATATGCCCACAATGCATCATTCAGCTTAAAGGACCAATCCTTTTCGTCCCTTCTTCATGATCTTTTCCAAAATATGTTTGATTTCTGTATTGGAAATCTCCACTTGTCCACTGGTTTGTGGATGATATGGAGTGGCCACTCTATGAGTCACAGAGTATTTCTTCAACAATGTTTCAAAATGTCTGTTACAAAAATGGCTTCCCCATCACGATAATGGCTCGGGAAAACTAAACCGGAAAAATGTGATCCTTAAGAAATTTCAAAACCACTTTGTGATCATTTGTTTTAGTAGTGGCTTCAATCCATTTGGATACATAATCCACTGACTACTAAAATGAAGTTATTCCATTGGAAGGAGGAGAGGGCCCATGAAGTCTATCCCCAAACATCAAACAACTCAACTACCAAAATAGTCAGAAGGCATTGAGTTTCTCTTGGAAATCTTGCCCTAATTTACAGCGATTCAGCGGGATTTACAATCTTTGAGGCATCCTTGAAAAGTGTAGGACAATAAAATCCACTGCAAAACTTTTGCAGCAGTTTTGTTCCCACTAAAATGACCTCCACAGGCCTGTTCATGACACATAGAAAGTATTCTATGAAATTCTTGGTCAGGGACACATTTCCTTATTATTTGATCTGCACAACTCTTAAACAGATAAGGATCCTCCCAGATGAAGTGTTTAACTTTTGAGAAGAAAAGATCTTTATCCATTCTATTCCAATGGTGAGGAATTCTTCCAGTAGCCAAAAAGTTGACTATGTTGGCAAACCAAGGAGTGTGTTCACTAATGGCAAAAAGTTGCTCATCAGGGAAAGATTCATTGATAGGCAACCTATCAATCTCAGCAGTTAAAATTCTGGAGAGGTGATCAGCCACCACATTCTCCACCCCTTTTTATCTTTAATCTGTAGATCAAATTCCTGTAATAGGAGAATCCACCTGATTAATCTTGGTTTGGTGTCCTTCTTAGACAGAAGGTATTTCAAGGCAGAGTGGTCAGTGAACACCACTATTTGTGAACCCAAGACATATGACCTGAATTTTTTTAAAGCAAAAACAATTGCCAGCAGCTCCTTCTCAGTTGTTGTGTAATTGAGTTGTGCATCAATCATTGATCTACTGGCATAAGCTATAACATGAGGCAGCTTATCTTTTCTCTGTCTAAGGACAACTCCCAAAGCATAATCTGATGCATCACACATCAGTTCAAAAGGTAATGAATAATCTGGAGACGCAATATTGAGCCGAAATCAGCTTTTTAGGAATTTAAAAGCCTTCATGCATTCATTATTGAAAACAAAAGGGACATCTTGGCACAAAGAAATGACAAAGAGGTTTAGTTATTTTATCAAGTCCTTGATGAACCTTCAGAAAATCCAAAGATGTCCTAAAAAACTTCGATTTGTTTAACGCTTTGGGAGGTGGTAAATGTGCAATTAACTCAATTTTGCTTGGTCCACCTCAATGCCCTTGTGGAAACAACATGGCCAAGGACAATGCCCGGGTGACCATGAAATGGCTCTTTTCCCAACTCAAAACCAGATTGGTTTCTTCGCATCTTTGTAGTACCAATTTGAGATGGTGTAAACACTGGGAAAAATTGTTGCCATAGATTGAGAAATCATCCATAAAAATCTCCATAAATTGGTCAATCATATCAGAAAAAATTGCATACATGCATCTTTGGAAGGTAGCAGGAGCATTACAAAGACCAAAAGGCATTCTCCTATAGGCAAAAGTGCCAAAAGGGCAAGTGAATGTGGTCTTTTCCTGATCTTGTGGGTACACAAGAATCTGGTTGTAACCAGAGTAACCATCAAGAAAACGAATAAGCTTTTCTGCTAGCTTATCTAAGATCCGATCAATGAATGGAGGGGAAATGGTCTTTTCTCGGTCATTGCATTTAATTTTCGTAATCAATCGACTCTCCATCCAGCTTGTTTGCCGGTTGACATAAGCTCACCGAACTGAGGTTACAAGTGATTCCAGATTTCTTAGGTACCACCGTGTAGGTGCTACCTGTTGAATCAAATGGGGTAAATGACCCTGCATCCAACAATTTAACAACCTCTTTCATGACCACTTCTTGCATATGAGGGTTCAACCTTCTTTGCATATCTCTAGAAGGCTAAGCATCTGCTACCAAGTGGATTTTGTGCATGCAAACAAGTGGACTAATACCTCCTAAATCAACAATAGTCCAACCAATTGCCCTTTTATGTTCTTTCAAGACTATCAGCTTCTTCCTCTTGCTCCTTTGTGAGAGAGGAAGAAATAATGGTGTAATGATTTATGATTACCTAAGAACACATACTTCAAATTTTCTAGCTTCTTTAGTTCTAAATTAGTTTGAGAAAAGAAGGTAACAAAGGTACCTTAGATGTTTGTGGAAGGGGAGAGTAGGAGTTTCAAGAAGAGAAACTTCTGATTGATTAAGAGTTCCTTGCACAACATTTATTTCCTCGAATTTGAGATACAACTTGCTTTATTTTCAGCATATCCCCAAGCATCTTTAACATCGTGGTGAAGTCTTCACCCTGAGAAATTGTTGTAAAGTCCTTCCACAAGTTCATCCAATAGATCAACATGAAAACATTCTTCAGAAATGAATTGAGGCCGTAGGATCGCATTATAAACATTTAATTTTACCTTCATGTTTCCAAATGAAACTTCCATAATACCGGACTGCATTGAATGCAAGCATTTCTTGTAGCAGAATGGTCTTCCCAAAATGACAGGGATGGAAGTTTTGCTTTTAGTTGGTTCCATATCCAAAACTAGAAAATCGCAGGATAGAAGAATTTATCTACTCCCACCAATACATCTTCAATCATCCCTCCGGCTTTCTTTCGGATCATGCGCTAGTTGTAACACCACATGAGTGGGTTTTAATTCTCCCAAACCTAGTTTCTTATATACAGAATATGGAAGTAGGTTGACACTAGCACCCAGATCTAATAAAGCCTTTTCAATGGTGTGTTCCCCAATAATGCAAGGGATTGTGGGGATTCCAGGATCTTGAAGTTTAGGAGGTGTAGCAATGGATAACACCTGGTTAATTCTTTCCACAGCAAAGACCTTTTTGGACAACTGTATCCTAGATTGTCTTTTGTGAGTGCAAACATCTTTCAAAAATTTTGCATATGCTGGAATTTGTTTGATTGCCTCAAGCAAAGGTAAATTTATCTTGACTTGCTTGAAAGTCTCCATCATCTCATCTATTTTTGTGTTCCCTTTATCAAAGGATCTGATTTCATTGCATGAGGAAATGGTAAATGGAACTAATCTTTCATCTGACTTTAGAAGTGTTTTGAAATTTTTACTTTTCTATTTTCATTTTTTTGGTTTTTCCGAGGTACATCAAGAACCCCATCGCTATCACTATGTCGCTTCTTTGCATATCTTTATCCTCTTCCTCATTTCTTTCATCTTCGACTCCACTTTGTTATCTATCATTTTCCACTTCTCAAAGTGGTGATGCTTTTACTTCTTCATGAATTAGAAGCTTCTCCAACCATGCCCTTTGGGATTGTTCAAAGGTTGGTAACTTTCCTTCCTCTCTTTTGCCAAGGTATTTAAAAGTTGTCCCAATGTTTCTTCAATCTTCTTTATGCTCGCTATGAAAATTCACGCTTTGAGTTAAAGATCCTAAATTCAAGTGAACTTAGGACTTGATCTTCAAAAGAAAGGGACCGAAGGGTTTTGAATCGAGCGCATCGCCGCATGTGTTGTCGTGGAATGGCAAAGTTTGGTTTGACATAAAAATTCCGATGATAGGCCGTGCGCTTTGAAAGGCATTTGATTCTTTGGTTGTTGCTGTTGTTGGGATTGGTAATTCCCTTGGTTCCACCTCAAATTGGGGTGTGCCCTCCATGGATATTCATTTGACTGCATCTGTCCAAATGATTGAGCAGCATGAGCTTGTTCCACCATTAAATCTGGGAACTGTGATGCAGCAGGACATTGGTCAAGTGAATGAGTAGGGGACTGGCATATCAGACATGCCTCCTCTACTCTTGAAATATTTGGAGTTTTAAGTGAGTCCATCAATCTATCAAACTTTGTGGTTAGACTGTCCATCTTTCTTTCCAACTCATTCACCTCATAGATCTTCCCTTTGGTGGGTTGGTGGTTGTTCAACCTAGCAGGATTTTCAATTTTTCTTGACAGAGATTCCTGCTGAGTTGAGTTTTCACCAATCACTTCAAATAAGTCCCAAACCTCTTCAACTATTTTTTGCAAGTAAGTGTCTCCACAGGAGGCATCCACCATATTTTTGCCTTTTTGATCAATTCCTTGATAGAAGCTTTGAACCAGCTACCACCTAGGAATTTGATGATGAGGACATTGCCTTAACAGTTCCTAGAACCTTTCCCATGCTTCATGGAAAGTTTCAATTGAGTTTTGGGAGAATGAAATGATACTTTGTCTCAATTGGCTTGTTTTAGACATTGAGAAATATTTGGCTAAGAATTGACACTGCAAATCATTCCAAGAAGTGATACTGTTTGGTGCTAACATGGATAACCATGCTCTAGCTTTATCCTTTAATGAAAAAGGAAAGAGCCTAAGCTTGGTTGCTTCTGGACCCAGTCCAGCTATGTTTAATGTGGTGCAAAGAGACAAGAATTCATCCACATGTTTGTATGAGTCTTCCTTACTCAACCCATGGAAGGAAGGAAGCATTTGGATAGTTGATGACTTGATCTCATAATTTCCTTCAATAGTAGGAAATTGAATGCAAAAGGGGGAATTTTAAGCACCAGCTGCAAAGTAATCCCTCAAAAGTCGAGGTTCTTCACCCATAGTAGCAGAATTTTGTGTTGTTTGTTTGGTTCGTAGTAGCCTTTCAACTTCTAAATTCAATGGGAGAATCTCAGGGCTGAGAGTCCTCCTACCAAACATACAACTCAGAACAAAAAAAATCTGATTATGCACAGCAAACCTTCAGAATTCCTTTCAGTAATTTCCCTTCTTTAAAAATCGGAATATGAATAACTGCACAGGTATAAACAATAGAATAGTTTAGTACTGATAAAAATTAAAATGAAAACTTAGGTCTATCTATTTTAGAACAAATTCCTCGGCAACGGCGCCAAAAACTTGTTGTTGCTTCTTAGTGTGCTTGATTTATGTGAGTTTTGAAAATAGATTTATAGCTGCTAAATTACAGTGGCTCTAGACTATATAAACAAATGAAGAAATATCAGCACAGTGAGAAGAGAATTAGCCTGCAAGATCAGGGCCAATTGTAGCAAGTTTTAAAAGTAAGTGAGTGAAAAGATCGTCCACAGAGAACTTGTCTAAAATGTAAGATAAACCTCCATATCTGAGCTACCAGATCTGGCTTCTTATCCTATCTAGAAAACTGATAAGATGAGAGGTTTGAATTTGTCACGTTTAACAAACTAAGAACAAAGAAAATTTTAAACTAAATGATCCACATCCAAGTTGGGGAGTGATTGAAACAAAGATGGAGAAGTAATATCTAAATCTGATAAGATGGAGGTGATCCAATCTTCATCTGGCTACAAGCACAGATGTAAGAGAGATAAATCTAATTCAAGGATTAGGCTTACGCTTATGGCTATGGTCTGTCCACTTTAATGGCCACAAACCATCCAATAGTTTTTAATCCAAATCCTCAATTCAGAACAATAAACATCACTACAAATGCTGTAAGAGACTAGGTTACCAACACTAATTCTTACTGGATTAATGAATCAAGGGAAATTGCATGCACAACAATGAATATAAAGGAGTCTAATGTACTAAGGAGATCAAAAGGAACCCTTGACATGAGTCCAATGGAGAATGCATAGTTTACAACAACCTTTTAAAATTCATCCTTACAATTTACAGAGCACGGCTTAGCAGCTGTCGGATTTGCAGTCGTGGATGCAAACTCTCCTTTGAGTTACAGTAGTATCTCACAGCTCTCAAATGCAAGTACAAAGTAGGCTATTACAAGGATTGCAGACAAGCTGTCTGGCTGGGAAATGGGGGATTAGAAATGAAACTTAAAATCTGGATGCCCAAATTGGGCAAATGGTTCGTCTATTTATAGTTTTCCCCAAGTCCAACTCAGATGTGTTTCAACCAATCAGAGGTGCTCAGAATGTATTGACCAATGGTGGTCGAGCACGAGGATCCAGATCTGTTCTCGCCAATCAGAATTCTTCGATCTGGTTCAGCCAATCAGGTGATAGAAGCATCAATTCTGTTATGTAATTCAAAAATCTGTTTGAGCTTCTAGAAGTTCCCGCCAAGTAATTTCATCTTTGGGTGTTCACATGGGGTGGAATATGCCTTTGGTTCATGCTCAGAATCTTCCAGAATGTCCTTGGCTTTTAAAATGCATTGGGACGCGTGTAATAGATTATTGAATTGCCCTTGTTAAAGCTGCAAATCTCCAGAATACCTTTTCGCAGAGCTTAAGGGCCTTTCGCAAAGTGTTGTGACTTCTGAAGCTCTTTTCGCAATGTTCAATCTCTTTTCGAATTGTGTTTTCTCCTTTTCGCAAAGTTCAATCTTCTTTTCGAAGAGTTCAGATGCTCTTCGAAAACTAAGCCTGGAGTTTTAGTCCTTTTCGCAGAGTTTCAGGTTCTTTACGAAAAGTGCAGGTTCTTTGCAAAAAGAACTCTGTAGTGCATTTCTCTGTTCGAATTGTTCCCTGCTTCTCTTACAGGTCTTTGCCTCTTCCTTTTAGACCTTTCCACAGCTGATGAGGTTGTTTCTTCACTTCCTTCCTTTGGACTGACATGGATTGTCATCTTTTTGGAACTTTTGAGCTGCTTTTATGGTTAAGCCTGTCTTTATTGTTAGCTGCAACATAGGCACTTAAAACACTTATTTAGTTCTCTCAAAGGTCTATCAAGACTTAAGTTTAGGGGTGAAAAATGGTATTTTTCACTTGTCAACAGACGCCGAATGCACATTTCTAAGAGTTCAGGCACAGCCTATATTTTCTCAGCCTCTCAAATAGCTTTTAGAGGTTTATCTAGTGGTCACTTCTTTCTAGTGACTTGGTGATCATGTCGTCAACGTACACCTCAATTTCTCGGTGCATCATGTCATGGAACGGTGCTGTCATGGCCCTTTGATATGTTGCCCCAATATTCTTCAACCCGATTGGCATGAATCAGTAGCAGAAAGTTCCCCACGGAGTGATGAATGATGTCTTCTCATGGTCTGCCTCGACCATTTTATCTAATTGTACCCAGAGAATCCATCCATAAGTGAGAGCATCCCATGCCTGGCAGTGTTATCGACCAAGATGTCGATGTGTGGCAACGGGAAGTCGTCTTTCGGGCTTGCCTTGTTTAGGCTTCTGAAGTCGATGCACATGCGAACCTTTCCATCTTTCTTTGATATAGGGACAATATTGGCTAGCCACTATGGGTATTTAGAGACCATGAGAAATCCTGCATCGTATTGTTTGATGACCTCATCCTTTACTTTTAGCATCCATTAAGGTCAGAGTCGTCTCAACTTCTGCTTGACCAGGTTGACATATGGATATAACAATAACTCATGCTCGATCAAATCGATATCCAAACCAGGCATGACCTCGTATGACCATGCAAAGATGTCTTGGAGTGATCGAAGGAAGTCAATCATGCTTTTTCTTTCCTCGGGAGACATCGACGTTCTGATCTTTGTGATTCTAGGAACCTCCTTGGTCCCTAGATTGACATCCTCTCTTTCTTCAACAAACAGCGTAGGGCCATGTTCAAAATTGGCAAACCAGTCAAGGAGCTCATTGGTAGGGATTTTCTCCTTCAGAATCGTGACTCCTACCACTTCTTATATTTCTATAAGAAATGATTTCATGTGGGATGGGCTTTTCTATTAAGGCATCATTTTCTTTGATTTTCTCAGGAATTTTGAAAGATAATTTTTAAGGATTATTTTCTATTTCTATTTTTTTATTTTTTTTCTTTTTCTTCGAAAATTGGCCCTTGGCAAGGCGGGTCTTGATATACACATGGTATTACCTTTCAAGGGCTCACCTCATTTTTTACAGGTTATTTTTTTTTGGAAAGCTGATACTGTATTTCAGGTCACCCAAAGCTTCCAGAATTAGGGTCATTGATGCCCAATTCCTTACCTACGGTGCTGCCCCATTACCTGGTCTGATGGAGGAGGCTGATTGAGATAGCTTTCGGGAGTCAACCTCTGTCATGTTTATCATGGGCTCATCTCGGACTTGGTCCTCAAACGTCAACATCGGTTTGTGGTGGTTTATGGCAGGGAGGTGTATTGACAGGGAGACCTCTTCCTCGAATAGGGACAGGGATGCCAGGTCTATTTCCACATTGTGGGGAATGATTTGGAGATTAGTTGGGTGGATAGCAGCTACGGGCTGCTGTGGGGTCAGCTATGTTGCCCCATTCTGATCAATTTTCACAACTCCCGCACTTACGAATGTACTCCGAATGTGAGGTCTAAGACAGGGTTCATTCTCTAGGTCAATCCCCCAGGCTTTTGCTGTAGTAATGGTTCGGGACTTCTCCTTGGCCTCTCAAATTTCTTCTTCGGTAGGCCTATAACCTTAGCCGAATTTTACCTGCTGCCCGCCTCTGGCTCTAACTGGGTCTTTCCAGCCTTTCAAATGAAGTCCCAATCCTTTACCTTTCTGATAGCCCCATTTCTGGAGCATGGCCACAACTGTGACCATTCCACCTCCGGTCTTCATGGTGATCCTCTTGAGGGGCTCAGGGATTACTGTCGATACATCATATTCAAAGCTATGAAGGTTTGTGTCCTCGGTCATGTGTGGCACATCCAATACTTTGATGTTCTTGATATTGTGGGTAACTTTTTCTCTTTCCTCCTGCTCCAGAATGGTGACGATCTTTTGCTTTGAAAAAAATCTAATCTTTTGGTGCAGGGTTGAAGGTATTGCCCCAACCTCATGCAACCATGGTCACCCTAATGGTAGATTGAAAGTGGCTTTGATGTCCATATCCTAGAAAGGTATGAAAAAGTTCATTGGCCCAATGATGAGCTCAAGATCAAATTCTCCAATTATTTCTCTTCTTGTGTTATCAAATCCTCTAGCACTTGTTCGTATTGGCCTAAACACAGAGAGATTCACCCCTATCCTGGTTGCAGTTCTTAGAGGGCACACATTTAAGGTTGTTCCATTGTCTATTAATACCAATGAAATTACTAAGTTCTCGGCTCCTACAATGATATTGAGGGGTTTGGAATGATTATTTTCCTCACCCGATAGATCAGCATCTGAAAAAGAAATGGCATTAAGAGCCAACACCTGCCTAATTATCTGTCCCACTTCGTTTGGGGTTACTTGGGTAGACACATGTGCATCTTTTAGTGCTCCCATCAAAGCTTGGAAATATAGTGAACATGTCATTAACACGTCCGAGACTGTGATGTGGGCTGACATTCTCTCTAGCTGAGTTTCTAGTATGTGCTCTCTAGTCATTTTCTCGAAGGGGTTTACCACACCAACTGTTGTCTTCAATATTCAAGAGCATTTTTTGGATTCTATAGCTTCTAAGGCACACATCCCAATGTGTGTAACTATCCCACACTTCTCAAGGCACTACTTGGCCACAAATGAGCCATGACAGCTACCTCTAGTATGCTAATTTCTGATTGGCTAAATATCTGAAATCTGTTTTGTAAAATTATCCAGAATAGCTAGATCAAAGTATATTTTAGGTTTAGGGTTAGGGTTTAGTTTTCCTTTTTCACTTTGTTTTTCTTCTTTCCTTAGCACAGCAACAATGCTAGGCTAAAGCTTTATAGCAGCTAGTTTCATTTCAGTTTTGTAATCAGTTTTGTATAAGCATTGAGTAGTTTTAGGGATTTACACAGACTATTGCCTTGAGGGCAATCATTGTAAGCTCTTTTTATTCAATGAAATGTCAGTTTTAAAACTCCTTTCATCTTTGTTTTTCTGTGTTTTCTCACATAGAGCAGTAAGGGTTTTATGCACCCATGATTGCTTGGGCTTGTAGCCCTGCAACCATGGTGGCAACAGTGGTATCCATGTTTAATCTCTAACCTCTATTATTAGGATAACCTCTGGGATAACCTCTGGCCATTCAAGTGGGCAGGGTATAGCCCTAAGTCTGGTCCAGATCAAGGGGTTGAGCTGGATTATTTTTCTCTGCATTTGTGCTTGCAGCCAATGAGAGACAGCTGTAAACCCAACTCCTCCTCTGTTTTGCAATCCTATTTTTAGTGAATAGACCAGAGATTTTGCCCAAATTGTAGACTTGTGAGTTGGGTCATCGCAGGCCTTTTTGTAGCAATGTCCAGCTGAATCTAAGTCCCCATTCAACCTGTGATTTCTTATGATTCCCATTTGATTTTTATAGATTGTTTGATCCTATGGATGCATGAGCTTGTAGCCTTGCACACATAGTGTCGGCCATGGTTTTCTTGTTCTGATTTAATTCATTGGTTGAGTGAAATCCCTGGGGTATTTTATGACCATTTAAGTGGGCAAAATACAGCCCTAAGATTATTTCATGCCTTTGGGTTAGGTTAGATTCTTCTACCTTGCAGATGTGTTTGTAGCCATCTGAAGGACTACTGCAGATCTAGTTCTTGATCTGAGTTACAATGATGATTTACCCATAATTGTCTACTTCTCATCATTTTCTACTTTATTTTCTGTTGAGCACTAATTTTTACTATTTTATGCCCTTTAAACCTGGCTTTTGCTAAGCCTCAAAGTATCTAATAATTACATTTTAGATTATTTTGCAGTTTAGGAATAAATCTGCAGCTATCCATGTTCATGTGCTAAGAAGAAGAGATTAGAAGCAACCAAGAGCTTCCATCTACATCTGTAGCCCTTGTCCTCATATCTATCAGTTCAAACCATTGCAGCAACCTACATTCTAGATGAACTCAAAACAGTTCAGCTATACAAGCTTTGGAAACACCAAGAAATTCGAGGACAGCTGTGTGCACATTAGATAACAACAACACCAAGATATTCAGCACACCTGTCAAAATCCCCAAGCAAGGGTTCATCTTTAGAACTTCTCGAATGGTTGAAAGGAGCATTGCTGAAATAGCTATTGAAGTGCACTTAAACCTATAGCCATTCTGTCAAGATGTGCTCACTTGAAATCTCCATAGCAGCTGCAGATATATATATATATATATATATATATATATATATATATATATATATATGCTCAATCAGATGCACACTCCAGCAGCAGAAGAGAATTCAGCTGCACTCCCAGCCATCTAGATAAGTTAAAGAGCTCCAAATGCAGCAGCTTCAACCTATCAAAGAGTGCAGCCTTCAAGCTTAGAACCTGTCGACTAAGAAGCAGCTGCATTCAGACATCTCGAGCAGTACTAAAGCTGCAGCCCAAACCTATCGACAACAGTGCACTTCAAGTCCCCAGCAATCCCCTCGAGCAGATGAGCTTCAACCTCTCGAAGAGTGCAGCACTAAGATCCTCTCGACATCTACAACAGTAATATCCAAACCTCCAACCTGTCGAAGGCTTAAAGCAAGTGCAGCTATCGAGACCTCCACTACACCCTCTTAAAGAGTGCAACATGAAACCATTGTACCCATCGAGCATTGCTGTGCAGTGCACAGCCAACATCTCGAACAGCAAGCCAACTCCCTACAGAACCTGTCAAGCACTCCATGGGAATTGCTGAAGACCCTATTTCATCCTGTCGACATCTTCATGGGAGCATAGCAGAACCTGTCGACCTTCTAACCTTTTGCTCCAGCAACCTCTTGAACAGCAGCAATGATCCTCACGACAACACACTTGGAGCTGCTGCTGTAAATGCATCCTGTCGACACCTTCATCTGCCCATTAAATCTCCCACATCCTCTCGACCAGCAGCTTGCAATATCCCATCAATCCTCATGAACAGATGTTGAAGCTGCTGCACTCTAACTCCCATCCTCTCGAGCAGATCTATCAAACCTTTAGATCCTGTCGAGATTTGCCAGCCCACCTTCACCATCTTCACAATAACTTACCTGGAGCTGTTGTCCCTCAAGTCTCCAACTTCCATCCTCTTGGGCATTTAATCTGCACTCCACTCAACCTATCGAAATGGCCATTGTTCATGTCAACCAGTTCAGCTCCCAAACATCTATCCTCCCGAGTTGATCCACCCAAAGTGCTGAAGCCCATGTTAACCTCTCGAGTTCACCTTCTCACTGCTGAAGCCACAGATTTTAATGACTATTAATGAAGCTGCAATCAGCCCAGAGTTTTTCAAGCTAATCCAGCTTGGGCCCATCAAACTCCATTGAGTTTTAGTTGATAATTTATTAAGGTTACTGCAGTTGCAGCCATTTGATTGAATACTTTCAAGACCCCAGCAGTTTATCAAATTGGATTCTAGTTGGGGGCTATTTTAGTAATAAACAACAGCAGGGCTATTTTGGGCAGCCAATGGGATGGCGAGATTAATTTGTGAATATTCTCAGCAGTTCGAGCAAGTATTTTAGGTGTGCAGTTGAAGCTATTTTTTGGTCTCATAGATAAAATATTAAATGGACAGTAGGGGAATTTTTGGGAACTCCAAGCATACAAGGAATTCTGCACATGGGCAAGAACTGATTTGCAATTCTTGGCGGGAACCTTCAACTGAGCATAACTGAATAGATCTATTTCTGCTCTCCGATTGGTTGGAATGTTAAAACAAGGATTAGCATAAACTGAATTGGAAACTCTCTCCTCTGATTGGCTGCAATCAAAATCACTTGGATCACTGCATATGCATAAATAAAGCTCCTTGCTGCTATAATTTCTCAGCAAGGAATCCATAGAATAACTTTGGCTCTCCTTAGCTCATTTAGGTTTAGTTTAGCTTTTATTTTTCCTTTTTCTCTTCCCCCGTCTCTCTCTAATCCAGCCTATAGGATTAGATCTAGATAAGCAGTCCAGATCTTGTTTGTAATTGTAAATTGAGAGTTTCAAAGTCTTTGTAAATGGATTAGATGTTGCACAGATTACAGATCTGACCTCAATAGGCTATAAGTTATATAATTACAGTAATTATGGTTTTTAACGATGATTCTGATCTAAATTTCACTTTTTCGTATTTGATTTTCCTAGATTAGATATTTCTGTGGATGCTTGAGCTTGTAGCCTGGCACCCACAGCAATAGCTTACCTATTCCAATCAAGATATTTGAATTAGAACAATCTCTGGGATAATCTGTAACCATTCGAGTGGACAGATCATAGCCTTAGGATTGCTCCAATTCTTTGGTTAAGATTAGATTCTTATACCTTACATCTGAGCTTGTAGCTAGATGAAGGATTGTAGCAAATCTTTCCTATGCTTTGCCTTTGAACCAATTGATTTTCAGTAAGGACCAATCCCTAGCTGTCTATTTCTCTCCATTTTCTACTTTATTTTACCATCCATCTTCTTCAATCTTTTAAGTTTAGTTTTATATTTTAGTTTTGTAAATTAGATCTAGTGACACCCAAAAAACTCACTTTCTTTCTTAGTATTAGGGTAAAATTGCCAGATCTGTAGCCAGATCTGGAGGTCTACTATACACCTTCTAGATTTTAGATTACTACTCTATGTGGGACAAACTCTTACTTATTAAAACTTGCTACAAATGGACCTTGTATCTTGCAGGTCTAGGATAGTTTTAGTGTGCTGAATTCATCTCTGTTTTACTTTGATTTTAAATTGCTTTTACCACCAACACAATAATCATCACTTGAAATATTCCCAACATTTTCCCACTCCATCATCATCCTTCTTTGCCCCCTTCTTTAGCTGTAGTTTATTCCTATTTTTAGTTTAGTTGTGACACTTAAACACCCTCTCTTTACCTTGCTTTCTAGTTTAGGTTTAGAGTTGTCAGATCTCTAGCTAGATCTGGAGATTTACTATACAACCCTTGTGGTTTAGATCATCACTCCTTGTGGGACAAACTCTTACTTATTAAAACTTGCTACAACAGGCCCTGTATCTTACAGGACTGTGATTTTGGTTTTGTGTTGTGTCTAATCCATTTTATTTTATTTTGTTTTTGCTTTTCTTTATTTTCCTTATTTTATTTTGTATCATTTTTTATAATAAGAACAGCACAAATCAAATCTCCCATCACCACACCGTGTGCATGATTCAACCGACACAAATGAAGATGTGCATGAAGCTTGTTGTGCCCTCGACGCTCCCGTTGTAGAGGGGTTCGAGGGGCAGAGGGGCCTTGTAGGTATAGGCATAGGCAGTCTCGAATATGCAGTTTGAGCAAGCTGACGAGGTGCCGACATCAATAGCCTTGGTCTCTTGCCTGTCTGCTCATGGGCATAAGACTATGTCCAACTTCCCTACTCTTGTTTTGTTGTTCCCTTCTCTGATGCATCCTCTCAATATCTTGTTCGGATATGAGAGCCAAGTCCATGACCTCTGCATAGGTCCTCAGCCTAAATAAAGAGAGTCTCTCCTTGATACTAGGTCTCAGGCCATGCTCAAACTTCTTGGCCTTCATGAGTTTCGTGGTAATGTGCTGGGGTGCAAATCTGGAAAACCTAGTGAGTTCAGCTTTGTATTCGTGCATGGACATTCGACCTTTCTCTAATGTCACAAATTTAACTTCCCATTGTTCTCTCACTGCGTCTGGGAAGTACCTCTCATTGAACACTTCAACGAACTGAGCCTAGACCCATGGAGCACTTAGTGTCTCTTGCATTCTAGTCCACACAATAGACTTCCACCATGGGTCTGCCTCTCCTTCTAATTGAAAGGATGCCGAGTTAACCATCTCTTCTTCGGAGAAAGGGATCACCTGAAGAATGTTCTCCATCAGGTTTAACCACTTTTCAGCTTCAATTGGATCGGCTAGGCCGTAGAAGCTAGGAGGATTCATTCTCTTGAACTCCTGAAATCCAGAAGGTTGGTGTGTCTCTACAAGTTGGGCCATCATGTTGACCATTGTTTCCAATAGTTAGCCAACCTACCCATTGTTGCTTCCCCCTCTCAAGGGAATATTATTAGCACCATTCCCTCCTCCCAAGGGAACATATTTGGCACCAGTGGCGATTCCTTCACCACTTGACGTCCCCTCACCACTCGGCGTGCTTCTCTTGCCGACTGTTCTTTGTCTTTCGCGTGGGGCCATACTGAGTTGTCACAACCGAACAAATTTCTTAGTCAGAAGTGATTGCAAAAATCTAGCCCATGTTCCAACAGAATCTACTGCAATAGCTCTGATACCAACTGTAACGACCCGATTTTCCCTGCATGGGTTTCTAGGAAAAGTCGGATCGTCCGATGCGGAGATCAAAACAAATATCATACAAATGCGAAAACCAACAAATATCATATATATAAGGCAATTAACAAAGATTCCATTATATACAAAACATAAAACAAAATAAAAAAGACCACTAGTGACGGTCGACCGTCACCTAAATAGTGGTATGCGAATACACAGTCTAAAAGTACCCAGTCTAAAGTGTACAAAGTCCAATATGTGCAAAGTCCAAATATACCTAGTCCCGGAAACCAGCGAACTACGGGAAAAAATCCTCAGGCGAAAGATCTTCTTCTGCCTCCGGTACGTAATCAGGATCGTCCTTGGGTTCAGGGTCCTAACTAATATATGCACCAGTGACACAAGGTGTCAGGATGAGCTAACAGTCTAAGCTCAGTAGGAAAAAGATCAATATCAATTCACATCTTGTCAATTCAATGCATAGATTCAATGACTATAATTTAAAAGGCATTTGCATATCAGAAAATAGAAAATGAGTTCAAGGGCATTTTTATATCAAAACAGAGTTTGCAAAATCATAAATTTGTAATCACATGGTCGAAGATGAAATTTCACATAAGGTTCAATAGTGGCAATTTTGAAACTTCACATGTTCTAATTCCCTTATTCATGTTCTCATTTACATGCAGCTTCTAACTTAATGAATGACTTAAATTTATAACTTAAGAAACTCCAACACGATTATAGCATTGTTGAGCAGATTTACCGATGGGAATCCCCTCCTAACCATCGTCATTCAATGAACAATTTTTAGAGTGCACGGATAACCCACCATGTCAGTCTAAAAATGTATGGATAACTTATCGTACCAGTCCAAAATGTATGGATTACCTACCATACTAGTCCAAAGTTGTACAGATTACCCCCCTTACCGGTCTAGAAGCATACGGATTACCCGCTGTACCGGTCAAGAAGTTAGGGGATTCATTCACATGAACCTTAAATCAACATGTAGATTCTAGTACATAATAATAGGTGTCATTTGTTCATAATTAATAGCTAAACCATTTAGAATTTAGAGTTCACAAATTTAAAGTACACATTCAGAGTTCATATTCAAAGTTCACTTTCAGAGTTCATATTCAGAGTTTACTTTCAAAGTTCACATTCAGAGTTCACATTCAGAGTTCATATTCAGTGTTCATATTCAAAGTTCATATTCGAAGTTCATATTCAGAGTTCAAAGTTCTAAATTTATATTCAGAGTTCAAAGAATTCAATACGATGATTACTAGTCAGTTCAAATTCAGATTCTGTGTTCAAAGGATCACCATTCAAATTCCATCATAAAGTCCATGAATCGAAGTCAAATGTAATTTGTAGTGAAATTTCCCTACCTTTGTTCTGAATTCGTGAAAAGTCCATGAGGTGGTCTTTATTGATGACCCCAAGCTCTCCCTCTACATTACACATTACATTCATAACTATGTGTCACAGACCGATGGGTCAAAGCAAATCGAGGTTCTAAAACTTTTTCCTAAAGAAATTGAGGGTGGCCAGAACTGCTCAATTCGCTCGAGCAATTTCAGTGGCACACAAATATCTCGCTCGAGCAATTTTTGTGGCACACACATATCTCGCTCGAGCGAGTTTTACATGAAACTTTTAGCTTGTTTTTCTGAAGGATTTCACTCGAGCGATTTTTCCACCAGGCATTTTGTTTAAATCTAAAGGGGTCTCGCTCGAGCGAATTCCAATCTTGCTCGAGCAAGACAATGCGATTTTTGCACTTGTTCTCTTTTCATCATAACTTGATTTCTTTCCAAATTAAAAAAAAAAATCATTCTAAACATACTCTATTCAATTCCAAATTTCAAAATTTGAAATTCATGCGGTTACACTACGATGCTCACCTTCATAGGTCACGCATGCGGCATCTACGAGGGTCCAAATCAAAGGAAATTGGTGCATAGCCTTGCATTCATTCAATGATACGATCTCCTCTTCTCTTCAATCCTAACGATGTTGAAGTTTGAAGGTTTTGTGCGATCAGAACAATAGAGATCTTCTTAGAGAAGAAGAAGAAATTTGATAGGGAGATTAGCTGATTATAGTTTTTGGATGGCCAAAAAGGAATGCAAGAGAGATGGATGTTCTCTCACTCTCTCAACTCTTTTGTCAAACGGAATTCTCGAGGCTTCATTTTTGCATAACATTCTCTTTGGTTTTAATGGTGAGTCTAATTCAGCGTTAAGCTGATATAACAAAACAGGGGTATAAGCCCTTGTTTAAGGGTCCAAAATGGAGAGTCAAAATTCACTCCATAGGTTTTGATCCCTGGGCTTCATGCATACGAACCAATCTTCCAACCAGTGGTGCTCTCACGAAGCTTGCGTAACTATTCACACCATCATATATATAATCCTTACCACCAAGATATATGTCCTTCAAATAAAATATTTCTAAAATCCAAGGTATGTATTGTATGCCTTACCAAGCACGTACACTTAGTCGGGTGTATTAGTGTTTGGGTTTTCAGGACATTACAGGACTAATTATACGTTGGGAGTCAGCGTATAATCAATTATATGCTAGGATTAAAACGTATAATTAGGAACTTACCCTGGGTCGGGTCTAATTATACACTGAGATTTCAACATTTAAGGTTGTTATAACTCAGGGTAGGTTGGCTTTTCCATAAGTCAGGGTAGGTTGTAGAAAGGGATAGATAGGCAGGCAAGGATAGACCGGCAGACATATTTACATGTAATATCATTTAAGTAAATGTCATTACTCGTTCCTTTCCATTTACTTAAGATATTACATGTAAATAACGAAATACCCCCTATTTGAATTCAATAAAAATAGCCTCGGATCAAAAATCTCAAAGAATAAAATGTCAACTTTCCAGTTCAAGAACAGAATCTGATTTTTACAATTTGGTCAAATTCTAGTTCAAGAAGAAAATCTTATTTTTATAATTTGGTCAAATTCCTAATTTTCAAATGGCAAGCCTTTTTATGAAACATTAATGTCCATAAATTCTTTTATATCAAAGTATTGCTAAAATACTAAAGTTCGGTAAAAAAAGTTTACATCTAGGCTCCCAAATGGGGAATATATTGTCAAGGACCTTGGACTTTCTATCAATAAGGCCTGGGGCTTAAAATATAATAGTTAGGATGTCACATATGATTTAGAAAGGCCCAAAATGTGGTGTCTATAAATGCCCCTCTTCAGCGCGTGTTTATGGAGTAAACACACATCAAAGAAAGTAGACACCCGACCATTTGTCCTCTACGTGAGGGATCTAGCAGAGGCGACCTTTCAACTCAGATAATGAAGCAATAAACAATCTTTATTGAGTCATTGATATCGACCTTAGGTTTTCTTATCATCAAGAAAATAGGATGGTGATGTTCTTAAGTCGAGGTGATTGTCATCACAAGTTCGGAGACCGGTTGTAGCAATCGAGGGGCTTTCCACAGCCGTGGGTGCTTATTGCGACCAGACGGGGGTTTTACCACAGTCGAAGTACAGGTAGCACACACGAATGGTAAGAAGTGATTTGGGATTAAGTTTCCACAGTATCGGAAGATAAGTGGGTAAAAAAGTATTGAAATGGTTTAGGTAGCATCAACAACAAGTTCGTCACTGCTCACACAAATGACGCACAACAGTTCTCCTCAAAGATCATTTAAAGTTCTATATAGAGTGGAAAGTTCACATCCTTCCTATCTGCTAAAATGAAATCATAAATCCAATCAATAGAATATCAAAGAACAAAATAGTACCATGACACTGCCTGGTAAAAAAAATGGGGAAGAGAAAGAGGTGAAGGAAGAGAAGAGAGATAATGCATGCAATTTTAAAATATTGGGTTTAACTTAAATCAATTTTAGTAAAAATATTCGAAAAATACGGCTCTCAAGATGTCGCTAAGAAGATCCATCGGAACGGGATTTAGGGACTTGATGTTTGTTTAGTTGTCAAGACGACGCTTGATATGCCAAAATACTCCTTCTAACCTTCTCACACACAATGATGATTGTTGCTTATGGGAGGACTACATTAGTTCCGTGAATCCGGAAAGTCGGGTTTTAAAAAGGGTTTGATACTTAATATTAGAATAATTATATTTATGGAATATCAGGTGAAGAAATGATACTTACCTGAATAAGAAGAGAAACTCAAGTGCGGAGGCGAATTTTTTGCTCGGGATAGAACGATGAATATTCTTCAATGAGGGGCTGATATCGACTCCTGTGTTCCTTATCAGGATGTGCAAAGAATGTTGATTCATCTAGAGACTGGTTGTAGCGATCAAGGGGATTCTATCGCTTCCGTGGCTAGAGACCGGCTGTGGCGATCGAGGGGCCTCTATCACTACCATGGGTGCATGTCGCGACCACGTGGGGGGATTATACCACAATCGAAGCATAGGTGGTGCAACTAGAGTGATGATGAGATAATGTTAAGATAAAAAGGGGTATCGAAAGATGTTATGTGATATATCAACAATGAGTGTACCGTGGTGCAGCTCAAAAAAAGTGTGTTCCTTGATGAATACTCGGTTATTCTTGAGAAAAGATTCTTCATGTTGTGGGTCAGAAGTAGTTTTGCTGTGTCATTCTTGGTAAGATTAGGAACATAGATAGAGTAAGATAGAGAAAGAGAAGAAGGATGAAGAGGTGGTAAAAATGCATTTTGTTGTTTATGTATTATATATATATATATATATATATATATATATATATATTATTTTTGTGTATGCGTTGGAAAATAGAGTTTGTAAGCATGAAAAGAGTGAAAATGTTTTCTTTTTTTTGGGTCACATAGTGGGACTTAAGATAATTTCTGTTTTTGGTTATATGGTGGGACTTTGAAAGGATAAGAATGTATATTTTTTTTTTTCGCGGCGGGACCAAGGTACCCTATTTTGTCATTTTATTGTTTGTTGTTTTTTTTTTTTTTTTAGGGGACACTGAGATAAATTTTTTGTTATAAAATAATTTTGTGTGTTTTTTTTGGGGGTTCTATGATGAGATATTGGGGGGAGAAAAGTAAGAAATAAAATGAATTTAAAAAATTAAAAAAAAAATGTCCTAGTTTGAGGTGTTGATCTCATGACCTGGCTGTCGCTGCTAAGGTGTTAGTGCTAAAAAAATAATAATAATGCCCCAATGTCAGTGACGATGAGACTTTTCTCAGCCTCGTAGATGTCATGGAGCAGTTTGGGAATTATGAATGAGCTATGTTTGTAATGATCTCATGTTGGGAAGTAGTTCGATTATTTCGGTCGTATGTCAGGCTTGATTCTGTAAGTATTGAATGATCATCATGTATCGTAGCTTTTAACTAGATTGAGGTGAGTGATAGGTAATGAGTGGTTGCATCGCTTACCATTCAAAAGTTTTTAGTTTTATTCTTAAAAAGTGTTTGAAAATCATTTAACTCATTTTCCTAAAAGAAATAAAGGAGTGAAATGGGATAAGGTTCATTGATGTAGGGACAGCTTCTTATTCAACCAATTTTTGAAATAGTAGTTAACTACTTTCTTCTCGGGTGGTGTTGTGCCATAATTGAGCTCTTTGTCATATTTTGGCACCATTAAATCATCAAATTCTGGGGTTAGCCAGAGTTTTGTCCTCCTCCCACCACAATTTTGCATATGCTTTCCTGGATTCATTAATTTGTTCATTCATCGCATGCTCTCGCTTGATTGTGCTTCTTTTCTATTTTTTATTTTTTATTTTTTTTGAAGCATGTATGTTTATTTTTTTGAAACAACCTACTAATGAAAGAATTATGAGATTTGATGGAACCTTGTATTTCCATTTTTTGTGCTCTAACATCAACTCTAATGGCAGGAAATGGTATGTGAGAATCCAAAGTTTTCTACATTTCAAAAAGAGTTTTATAATCCACTAGGCCTTTCAATCAACTTGCCTGAATTGAAAGGTGGTTAATGAGTCGAATTCCCAAAATATTTTTCAAAAATAATGACCTACAACTGGCAAATGCCTTGTAAGGACTACGAGGGTGATAATTATATATAAGTATGCATGTTTAAGCTACGAGATATGATGATTATTGAGTTATGAATAGCATTCTGAGGGCCAGGAAGTCCTTCCCATGTAGTTGTTTCATGGGCATATTGCCAAAAATAATATAAGTACTTTCCAATTGAGTTTTATTTTCCTCTAGGCGAGGCGATTGCGTCGGCATTATTTCCTTAGCACTAGCTCCCCAACTTCGAGTTTTTTATCAAAATAAAGAAATTTCGAGTTTGGGCACAAAAATCTGGGGTCAGAGACTTGCTGGGTAAAAGAGAATATATTGTTACTTTTTGTTTTTGTTTTTAAGTATATATATATTTTTTGGTTTTTAGGTATTTAAATTTTTTGATTTTTGGGTGTTTATATATATATATATATTATATTTTTAAGTGATTATTATTTTTTGATTTTTACTAGGGTATAGCATCGGTTCCTTAAGAAGGGACTGACCTAGAATGTTCAACTCGTGGGATGTATTGAACGGTCGGAGTGACCGCCCATTTGTGATTTGTTTCATCTTGTGAGGCCTCAATCACCCTCGATCTGATGGATCAGGGATGAGAGAGAGGATACATTTAGTTTCGTGATTTGGGTGTTGTAAGGTTTATTGAATAAGGTATGGAGTTCTTCTTTTGGTAAGTTTTTTGTGGTTGGAGCCTCCTTATCGGGAGGGTCCTTCTTTAGCCTCTCAATAGAGTGAGGCATCTTATAAATTCGAGGCACAGGGCAGGGTCTTTCCCATGAGGTTTTGTGTGTTATCATTTTTAATTTTATTTGGGGGTTATTGGAGAATGTTTTTGGGTTATGTTGTTTTGATTTGATCAAAGGAGGAGTCAATTTGAGGGAATGTAATGTTGGTTTCGTAAAGAAAGTGACAGGGTGTGACAAAAGCAAAATAACAGAAGAGATAAGGAAGCATGGACCATGGTGGACCCTTCCCTGGTGTGGGGGGATTTAGCTTTGTTTGATTTTAATTGTTTTATTTGATACGTACTTTGAGCCTATCATGAGGCTGCGTTAAAGTTTTCTTTATAATTTTTGGAGGGAGTTTAGTGTCGAGGGTTTGATGTAGCGATTTTATTGCCGGTTGGGGTTTTGTGAAGGTTTTGATTATGAGGTCTATGGAAATTTGAATTTAGGGGTCAGAAATGGTCTTAGTTATAACGCTGATTTTATGTTGTGGTGAGATTTGAGGATCAGGTGATATGTTGATTTGGATGTTGATCGGAGTCCTAATGTTTAAGTTTATTTTGAGAGTGGGAGGAGTGATGGATTTTCAAATTTGTTCATCGATAGGTTCAATGGTTGATATTGATGTTATAGAGGTAGATTCTATGATAGGTTCAGGTTTGATGATGTTCAGGTTCGATGATCCATTCCGATTCAATGACAAGTACAGGTTCGATGATAGGTTTAGTTTTGATGGTGGGTTTATGTTCGATGATAGGTTCAGGTTTGGTGACAAGTTCAAGTTCGCGATTTAGTTTCAAAGTTGGTGAAGTGAGCTCAACGTTTGAAGTAGGTGTGCGGACTGATTCGTGAGTTGGTTCTGAAATTGGTTCAATGGTTGATTCTGGAGTGAGTGAAATGGATGGTTCAGAGGTATGTTTGATAACAGATTCGAGTTCGAGATTTTGTTTAAAGTTTGTGAGGTGATGAGTTCGGTACTAGGTTCGGGTTCTGAAATGGGCGTAGAGGTTGATTTGAGAGTTGTTTTTAAGGTTGGAGGGGCGATGTGTTTATTATTAAGTTCATGTTCTATAGTAGGTGTAGGGATCAATTTGGGGGTCAGCTCCGAGATTTGTGGGGTAATGTGTTTGATCATGCATTCGATAATTTGTTCGATAATATATACAGGTCCGATTGGTTTTGGAGTTAATTCAGAAGTGAGAAAGTTAGTGATTTCAGGGGTAGGTTTTATTGTAGGTGTAGGTTCGGAGTTTAGTTTTGAGATTAGTGGGATGATTGGTGGTGTTATGATATGTTGATAGATTGGTTCGGGAATTGTTTATGGAACTGGTATGTAAGTTTGTTCGGGGGTAGATTGTGTGATTAGTTCGGATATTTGTTCATGGAGCGTGAGGATTGGTGAATTGTCGAGTTTAAAAGTAGGTTGAGTTAGTTCGGGGATAGGTTTGTTGATTTTAAGGATCAGTTGGGTAGGTTTAGTAATGGGTGTGTCAATTTTGGTGATGGGTTGAGTTGGGATGAGTTTGGTGATAGGTTGGGTTTTAATGATTTTAGTGATTAGTTCAACGTGAAGAGTGAATTTTGTTTAGCAGTGTGAGGAGCGAGGTTGATCGGTTGTGAGTGAACGGTATGGACGTGATCTGAGGGTGGTTCAATTCTACGAATTAGGCTAGTCAGGTGGACTGGGGCGGCGGTGAATGAGTGTATCGCATTATATGCGAGTTGAGGGCTTGATTAAGTTTTGTCAAATAACGGGTTGTAGAAGGTGGTGTTGGTTTGCATGGCACTGAGGAGTTGGCTTTGATCTTGGTTGGGGTACGGATGTGGGTTTTGGTTAGGGTGTAGGTGTTGGTCTAGGTCTGGGTATAGACATTGGTTTTGGTTAGGATATAGATGTTGGTTTTGATTATAGTGTACGTTCATGTATTGGTTTTGTTTGTGGTCATTTTGATTGTATGGTTGCGAGTTTACTTGATTTTGTTCGTGGTTCGTGTTGATTTGTTTAGGGCTTAGAGTTTTGTTTGGAGTCTTTATTTTGGAAGAGGGTTTGTCGGTTGTTAGCATAGAGAGACTAAAGTCTCCATTTCTCAAGCGACATTGAATGCGTGAAGCACGTTGATAAAGGTTTGCGAAGTCAGGGTAGTCGCTTAGTATAAGAGCACTCCGAAGGGGCTCTTGAGTGTTATTGATTACAATGTCTATGGTGTTTGTTTCGTTCATGTGATATCCTGTTTGAGCGGCAAGCCTTTTCCAACGACTAGTGAAAGTCGTGAAGCCTTCCTCGTTCTCTTGTTTTGTATTCATCAAGTCACTAAGGCTGATCTCCTTGTGGGTCATGTGTTTGTATTGGTCTAGGAATTTATCAGCTAGGTCTTCGAATGTTTCAATTTTAGTCAAAGGTAGAGCGGCAAACCAATCAAGGGCTTCTCCTTCTAGAGATCTTTGAAAATAATGGATGAGAAGGTCATGATTAGTGCGGATTGGTGGACAATCGTCACAAAATAGTGTCAAGTGATGGTTTGGATTCTCCGTACCATTATATTTGTTGAATTTAGGTGGTTTGAACCCAGCAGGTATGGTGAATTATATGTCTCAGCAAAAGTTGTCAAATCCAAAGGACTGTTTTGAGCATTCTCTCTTAGCCATGTAGTTGTCTATTATTTAAGGGAGATCGTCCATGTTTATGGTAGTGCCCTTCTTAGATGTCTCGGGAGAGAATGGTCTTCGGTGGTTGTGACTTGTATAGGGTATGGGAAGTGCATATGTTAGGTGTTGTTGGAGCTGTTCGGATATGTGAAGGAGTTGGCGACCTTCCTTGTTGTTTGCTTCTCAGAGTTACCTATCTTGCACCAATCAGTTGTTGGTCTACTGTGGCTCTGTATAAACCGGCTAGGGATTGTAGCAAGGCGTCGGCTTCTCCTCCTTTCGTGAGTGCATTGGCAGTGAGGTTTATAACTTGACTAGCAGTGTAGCCCTACTCAGCATCACTTTCTCTTCTACTGCTGCGATTATTTAGTGGAGTAAATGGGGATTTTTTGCCTTCACTGACCATATTTATCTGGGCACAACGTTAGACTATATGTTGAGATGGACTAACTGTAATGACCTGAAATTTCCACTCAAAAATCACGTGAAATGTCGGGTCGTTAGGTCATGATTCATATAGTTGTAAACCGAATTTCATTGGCATCAATGGATATCAATTTATTATAACTGAAATAAATGCTCAACATTCATAATTGAAACTACTACTTCAAAAACAATATACCACGGGTGGAAGATTTTCCTCGTCTTCAGGCACCAAATCAGGATCTTCTTCCGATTCGGGATCTTTGCCAAAGTCAGTACATGTGGGACATAGTGTCGGGGTGAGCTAAAAGTCCACATGCTTAGTAGGGTGATCCTAATACCAATCGTATGTTATCTTTCCAATACATAGGTATTCAATGATCATTCGATGTCAATGACTAAGATATCAAAATACAAGGATTCATGGTGTCATTAATTTTGAATTACACAATCGATAATGGAGTATGGATAGAAATTTCAGAAGTTCTGATATTTGAATTTCATACAAGTGTTTACTACAATGGTTTCCATTTTCATGCAGATGTCCAATTAAAATATCTTCTTTTACGATTTCATTTCAAATGCAAGTTCTTAGTTTCATGCATGACTTAAATAATAACTTAAGATCTCTAACACAAGTATGGCGCTCGAGTCAGAAGCAGCCGATGAGAATCCTAACCATTGTCGTTCATAAGCACTTTTTTAGAGTACCCAAGCTCCTGCGTTGTAAGAAATACTTGGGCGATTTAGAGGTCGTTGTCACAGCTTAGTAGGTGTCGAATCACAGTTTAGATATGGATATACCATCGTAATGGTTTAGAGTATGGATATACCGTTGTAACGGTTCAGAGTGTGCTATTGCACAAGATTCGTTCACATCAACCTCAAATCACATGCAATGTTTTGAACATACATAATGATGTGTTCATAATATTATAGACACCCAAATTTGGCACAAGGCCCGATTAACTTACACTTCAAGAAGGGAGTACCTTCCGAGCTTCCAAGAGCACTTCCCGAACCCTTAGAATTCAATCCAAACCCTTAGAAAATCAGTTCCCAGAAGCACTGCTTCCAAGACCCTAGAAAAACAGACCAATTTTTGGCCTGCTGCTGCTGTCAAAATATATAGAACATATAAATTTTAGCCTAGCTTATGTATTACATGCGCTAAGCCAAAAAACTCCAAAAATTGTCTAGCGTACCTAATAGATATGCTAAGCCAAAAATTTCATAAATTTGCCTAGCGTATGTAATACATACGCTAAGCCAAATTTCCAGAATTTTTGCCTAGCATATGTAATACATATGCTAGACCATTCTGGGTTCAACAACCCAAATTTGAGGCCTCTTTTCAGTAATCCCGAGGGCCCCGCTTAGTGGTTTAGTATCCCCGATAAAACCCATACTTTTTGGCACCCAATACGCCCTCACCAGTCAAAAGAGTTCACCCTCTTATTGACTTTCATCAAGGGATCGGGTCAATGCGTGGACTTCCGTGCCTTCACATAGAACAAAGGGTTTCCTTTGTTTCTTCAGAAGTGCGCCGGGATCCCGCCGTGGAAAATATCAGGTGGTATGAACGCCACCCAAAATGGGATTTCTAAGGCCTGGGAAAACATCATAAAAAGGTTTAAATCTTTATCAAAAAATCAAAAACAAATAAATTTAGAAAAAAATCAAAATCCAAAAAAATAGAAAGCTTGTGGAGCCGGCACAACAACATCACCTTACCCTCCATCATCTCATAGGGGGGGGGAGAAAATTTTTCGAGCCCCACCCGAGGCATCCGTACCCAACCTGCTGCCAAGCCATGTCCTGGGCCATGGAACCGGCTTATGTCGATCCTGATTTATCCCCGCCACATTCCCTAACACATTCCCATTCGAAAGAGATCCCTATATCCATTCCATTCACCCAACCCCCATTTACCGTCACCGGACCCTTTGGTACACCCGTATTTCCATCCACCACCACTCAAATCACCCAAAATCCAACACCCCATTCCCCTCAATTTACCCAAACCATATCCAACTTTCCCCCAACATCCTCCATCCAACAAACCCCCCATTTTCCTCCCATATCCACTCCACGTACATCCAATTTTCCCTCCACATTAACCCAACATACACTATAATTTTCCCCATCTCCCATGCCTAATTTTCCCACATTCACCCAAACCATACCCGATTTCCCTTCCACATCCTCTCCAAATACACCCCATTTCTCCCATACATCTATCCAAAATACACCCATTATTTCCACACCCACCCATACCATGACTATTTTTCCAAATCCACCACTTATCTCCCCATCTACCCAGCTCATGCCTAATTTCACCCAATCCATGCCCAATTTTTCCCATACACCCATCCCATCCATACCCCATACTTCCTCCTCATCAGATGGACCATTTACATCCACCCCCTCACCAAATCCCATGGCCATGATGGATGAAATGGTCAGGTCCTACCTAATTTGGAAGGACTCTGAAAGCTCTGAAAGCCTCCCCCATCCATCCCACACATTTTCAAACTCATCCCATACACTCCAAAGTCTTCATACTTCCTTCCCCCAAAATTCTAATCAACCCCCCATTATTCATACCACCCAAGGCTCCCATCAATAATGGGGCCATCTGAGTAGGCCTCAAGGCCCAATACCCAAGCCCATCAACGCCCAATGTCCAATATCCAATCCTACCAAGGCCCAAACTTAGGAGCCCCATTTCCAAACCCTCCACAATTCCCACAATACCCCGCATTCGCCCAACAAGCCCCCCATCCCCTCTCAAATAATGCACCCATCTCGGCCAATCTCTCAACATGACATGGGCCTCACTCATCCACATTCCTCACACCCAATCTAGTATGGGAATCCATCCCTACCATCAACCACCCTCAATACACCCACCCCCATACATCTCAAACCCATCCCCAAGTATTCCTCCAAATGCAGTGGCCTCATCAGACACCGGCCTAAAACCCACAACTCATTCATCCCATCACCCCGCAAGTCACTCATCAAAGCATCCCTCATGTATAGTGGTCACACCAAGCACTCACACAATCCATTCAGAACCAACAGAATAACCTCACCCTCCCCCCACCGTATGTGAACCCACAATATGAGGAGGATGAGATCAGGAATAGCGGGGCCCATGCAGGGGCATTCACCAGCTTCAATCCCCCACCACTCATATTCACTAGCCCACCGGCAGGCCAAAGCGAATGGAGGCAGCCTGTCAAGGGTCCCGCCCCACCATCCAGGGAGTCAAAGCTATTAAAGGAATAAATGGACAAGATCAAAAAATAGCTGGTGAAGATGGGTGGAGTTGAAATCCATGTCACAGACTTTTCTTACTTGTGCTTATTTGTAGAAGTCCCTTTGCCCCCAAAGTTCAAAGTGCCAATCTTTGATAAATACAAAGGCATGGGCAACCCCATCACACATCTTAAGTCCTACTGCGGGGACATGTGCCAGTATTGAGGGGATGAGCATTTGCTCATAAAAGTTTTCAGAAGAGTCTCAGAAGCCCTGCTTTGCGGTGGCTCACTTCCTTGGAACCTTCCATGATTAAAACTTGGAAGGATCGGACCCACCTATTCCAAGAATAGTATGTCTACACCAAAGACATTGAACTGCAAGTCAGATCTAGCCCAGCTAAAGAAAAAGCCCGACGAGGCATTCAGCGACTACCTTAGGCGGCAGAGGGCATTGGTAGTACAGGTGAAGAACAACATACCTGATGATGAGCAAATCGAGATGATCTTGAAAAACACTCTACCAATCATCTCAGATTTCTTGGTGTACCAACAGCAATATAGCTTTGCTGACTTGGTGAGAAATTCTAATCATTATGAAGATTCCATAAGAGAAGGATAGTTAAGCAAACTCATAAATAGCGGGGTTCGAAGGTTCACTGAACAGAGGAACGAGAGAAGAACCGGGGCGGATGGGCAGACGGTCGTAAATACATGACCCAATACCAGCATAACCCCATGTCAGTTTAAGACATCACATCCAATTTTGATGAGAAGTGAACCGATGCAGAGGTCCGAAAATGGACAAGGGACACAGATGAACCTGAAATAAAGAAAGGCCCATTTTGATCAAGTCTTTACACCTTTGGGACAGTCCTTAAATATCTTGATGCCCTTATTGATCGAAAAGGGGTTAGTCACTGTGCTCCAGCCATGACCTCTGCCAAATCCAATCCTAAGAAACTATGATCCCAATACCCACTGTAATTTCCACCAAGGATCAGCCACCCAACTGATCGATGCTTTCCCTTGAAGCATGAGATACAAGACCTAATGGAGGCCAGCAAAATCATTCCTCTAACACTTCCCTAGGCAAACCAGCATGCCAATATACATCAAGTTCCATTTCCACCACATCCACCAGGTGGAACTGGCCCAAGGCCTACCGTTAGCATGATAGAGGAAGATGGCAAAGAGTTTGACCCTTCGGAGAATATCCTTGCTCGAGAAGACTTTATACCACCGAAGTAAAGAGATCAGGAGGATAGAAGTATTGGAGTGATCAAGCCCTTGAATTTGGCTAATTACTTTCCCAATCCCACACCACAAGCAAAACCCTTAAATTTGAGTATATTTTTTGCCACCAGCTCCCATCAACTATATCCAACCCAGCTTATATCAATCGTACACAACAGCAAACCCCACCAATTACTCAATATCCAATTTTTTCCCATATCCCCCTCTAGTACTGATTAATTACCAATGGCCCACTCCTATCACCCTACCGCCAATACAGATACCTATAATCCCCATCAACCCCATTTGGCCCACTTTTGCCACTCCTCCGACCTATCCACCTCTAGCAAAGGTTAACAAAGTGTTATCCACCCATTCCAATTCATCAATCCAAGCACCCCCGAGGCCTACATCCACTCCAGTCTAGATCCTGAGATTGACCTATGATTCCCATCAAGTCCCACTCAGTTATGATCAGACGGACATCAATACAAGCAGTAGCAGAGAGGGGCAGTAGATTTCGTTACTCGATTAGGAAGAATCTCTAGACAACCTGAAGGATCAGCACCAGCCCGGCCAGAAAAGAAGAAAGAACCTACTGCTGTAAACCCCTTCGAAAAAATGAGAGCATATACTAGAAACTCAGTTGAAAAGAATGTCAGCTCACATCACAGTGTGGGACCTATTAATGACATCTTCGCTCCATTTCCAAGCTCTGATGGGAGCATTAAAAGATGCACATGTGTCTATCGAAGTAACCCCAGACGAAGTAGGACAGATAATTGGGCAGGTGTTGGCTCCTAATGTCATTTGTTTTTTAGCTCACATCACAGTTGAAAAGAATGTCAGCTCACATCACAGTGTGGGATGTATTAATGACATCTCCTCTCCATTTTCAAGCTCTGATGGGAGCATTAAAAGATGCACATGTGTCTATCCAAGTAACCCCAGACGAAGTAGGACAGATAATTGGGCAGGTGTTGGCTCCTAATGTCATCTCTTTTTCAGATGCTGATTTGTTGGATGAGGGAAATAATCATTCCAAACCCCTCAATATCATGGTAGAAGCCGGAAACTTGGTGATTCTATTGGTATTAATAGACAATGGATCATCCTTAAATGTATGCCCTTTGAGAACCGCAACCAAGATAGGGGTGAATCCCTTGGCATTCAGGCCAACAAGAACTAGTGCCAGAGAATTTGATAACACAAGAAGAGAACTAATTGGAGAAGTCGATCTTGAGTTCATCATTGGGACAATAACCTTTTACATACCCTTCCAAGTTATGGACATCAAATCTACATTCAATTTGCTATTAGGGTAACCTTGGTTACATGAGGTCGGGGCAATACCTTCAACCCTGCACCAAAAGCTTAGATTTATTTCAGAGTAGAAGATCGTCACCATTCTAGGCGAGCGGCAGGAGGAAAGAGAAAAAGCTACCCACAACATTGAGAACCTCAAAGTGCTAGATGTGCCACACATGACCAAAGACACAAACTTCCATGGCTTTGAATATGATGTATCCACAGTGGTCCCTTAGCCCCTCGAGAGAATCACCATGAAGATCGAAGGTGGAATAGTTACAATTGTTGCCATTATTTTTTATCATTTTAAATGCTTGCTGCTGACTTGACTTTATTGAAGACAGTGATAAGAAAGGGGTGAATGAAAATAAATGAAAGGTAGAGTGAGGATTACGGAGCAGCAAGCCTAAAATATGCACAGTCCTGCAAGATACAGGGTCTATTGTAGCAAGTTTTGATAAGTAAGAGTTTGTCCCACAGGGAAGTTGATCTAAAGCTCCTAGGGAGCTATCTTTAGTAGGCTCTCTAGATCTTACTATAGATCTAACAATCCTAAATGGAAGGGGATTTAAAGTCACTACAATCTAAATCCTATGGTAACTTGATGTCTAGATTACAGAAAGGGTTAAGAAGAATGGTGGAGTGAGAAAATAAATATAAAAGGGTGAGAAGTATGTTATTAGGTACAGATTTGATGGGTCTTGTAACTCAGACTCAGATCTGTTGCTATAGAAATCCTGTCCAATGGCTACATTATCACCAAAGAGGAGAAAGAATCCAACTCACCCCTGTGCCATGATCCAATCCCTTATGGCTATAACCTATCCACTTGAATGGTCACAGACTATCCAATAGGGGAACCACAATCCAGAGATGGGTCAGAACAAGCTTACCATTGTAGGCACTACTTCATCCAGGCTACCAGCTCAAGAATTCATAGGAACCTCATCCTCTAAAGTTCTGTGTGTGGGGCTAGGCCTACAAAGTGCACAAGCCTGGACACACAGGACCAGCAATAGTTTGAGTACTAGCTTTCAAGCATGGCTGTTCACTGCTTTAGTAAGACTGCAGTGATCCAGTCACAAGCATATAATCTCTATAGCCAAATCAGATCTGTAATCTGATTATAGATCTATACAAATATAGGGGAGTCTGTCTCTGTACAATCTCTCACAAGGTCACAAGCACAAGTGCAGAGAAGAAGAATCTGTCTTAGGTCTGTGGATTGGCTTCACCCTAGGGCTATAACCTGTCCACTTGAATGGTCACAGACTATCCACAGAGGCTATCCTCCTCACAGAGGTCTAACGCAGAACAAGATCATTGCTGCCGCCACCATGTTCACTAGGCTACTAGCTCAAGCTCCCATGGGGATTCAGATTTAGTGGATCCTGTGGTGGGGGAAGGTCCGCAATGTGCCTAACCTGGACACACAGGTCACTTGGATCTAAATAAAACCTTAAAAACAATCCTCCATTACTTATAATATAACTTAGCAATGGAGGATCTCAAGGCAGCAGCCTTGTACAGAACAACTCACAACGAAAACATCATCCCATACATGCAATAAGTCCTATTACAAAACTCCATTACAATCTATACCATATAATCATACAAAAGGCATAGCCAGCAAGTGCTGGACTATGGAGAGAAAGAAAAAAAGGAAAAAGAAAACTCCTAACCCTAACCTTCGCCTACTGTAATTCTACAGTTGGTTTTTAAGAAGAACCCCGAAGTTAAGTCCCAAAAAGAGATCTCCCCCCTTCAACCTAAGCTAGGCTTAGGCTTATATAGCAATCGGCTTCCCCCTATTAGGGTTAGGAAAACCCTAATTTATCAATGTGATTGCGGCCCATTCCTGTCCCATGGATGCCTCAGGGCGTGTGCACGAAGATTGGAGCATTAGAGTGTGTGCCCTAATTGCTGGAAGTCCCCAGATTGCCCTTACCGAAGTGAGAAGTTTAGAACCTGATCCTCGCTGGGTAGAAAAGATTTCAGATCCTTCTGTGTGGTAGAATTGGTGTCGCAGGGTTGAATTGACTTAAAGTTCATGCAGTTGTGGGATTAACATTTTGATCATCGCGAGATACTAATGTCTGTCGCGAGATTGCTCTTTCAGCTTTGAATGGCGCGAGGATTGCTCACGCTGTCCGTCCCTTGGTGAATCTCGCGATAGATCTTCACGAAGAAGTAGTGTTCATGAGTTTCTGGGTCACGCGAGCATTTCCCTGAAGGTCTATATCTCGCGGCCACTGCGCGATAGCTACGCACAGGAATACCTGGAGCTCTTACTTCTGAGTGAATCGTGCGAAGCTTAATGACTCATCTTTTGAGCTGTGCGAGACTGCGCGAATGCTTCACTCATGGCTGAGCTTCACGAGAACTGCGCGAAGACTGATTTGCATTTCTTTCTGTCATCAAACCATGCGGGAGCAGTGCGAGGACTGCGCGGCCAGTTGTTGTGCTTCCTCCAAGAGCCCGCGATAATTGTGCGAAGGCATTATCTCTGGTTCAATTAAACCCTGCGACATCTGCGCGAGGCATTCTTCTTGGTTTGTTTCTGATTTGTTGTGCCTATGCTTCAGCAAACTCTCAGTCTGGGTTCATCCTTCATTCTGTTGAGGTAGTTCTGGGGCAACATTGAGCTTCTTGGCATGGTTAGGGGTTTATTTGCAGCTGCTGCTTATTACCTACACAGTAGACTTAAAACACATTTATTAAATGATTAAGGGCCTAACAGAGATTAAGTTAAGGGGTGAAAAGTGGTACTTTTCAGGGCTTAACACACCCCCAAACCTAATCTTTGCTAGTCCCTTAGCAAAGCTGTAATTAAATGCCACTTTCGTAGGGATCACGAGTACATCTAGCATATGTACCAAGCCTGTTAAACCCCTAGGTGATCCCTAGTGGAGGAGTGAAGTCTCCTGAGGGTTTTCAGTGAAGACACCCACAAACTTCACCATTAAAATCAGTTTAGTATAGTGCAGATAATGACAATATAGATTCAAATATTTAAAGTTTCATTCCACACCCATTTAATACTTAGAGGAAACTGCAGCAATGTTTGCAGGCTATTTAAAGCTTTAAAAGTTAACATGTGTTTGCCTGACCACCATTCATTTAACATTAGAGTTTCAATGTATAAAAATCAGTACCCAGGTTGCCTTTGATTCAAAATTCAGATTGGATACAACCCTAATGAGGTTTAAATTCAGACCCAATTCTCACTAGGGTCTTCTCTCAACATTAACAACCTGAGGTTGTTCTCATTCAAAACAGCTCAAGAGCAGTTACAGACCCCAAATGGGTCTGCAAGCATGAGCATAGGCCAAGCTTCTAATTTCTGACATATTAGAGGATTTTCACCATAGATTGGGCAACTCTTCATCTCCCCATGATAGCTCATTTGACTTTGGATCCACAAGGTCTTTTTGAAATGGTTGTAATGTGGCTTATGGTTGAGGGGTGTAAAAGAATAAAGGGGTAAAACGGGAATCCAAATTGAGAAATCAGCAAGGTAAGGAGTGGTTCATGACTTCACATCCTTTATTTAAGCAAAAACTACATTCTGCTTTTGGTATTTCAGACTCAAAGTGGCCAGCTTCTCCTCTTCTTTTCAATTTTTAGATGATGTTGTCCCCTAGACTTCTCTTTCCTTTTCTCTTTTTAGTTGTTTATTCATTCTTTTGATAAATGCCACACAACTGCCTTTGATACACAGCTATTCACAAGTTGCTTTTCTTTCCTTTCCACAGAATATTGGACCCTTCTCAGTATCTTTACTTCCTTCTCCTTTACCTTTTGAATTCTCAGAGTGAGGATAAGGTTGACTCAGGTAATGAGGTTAAGGTGCAAGTGTTCTGGTGTTTGTAAAAAAAAATATGATTTTCAGGCTCAACTAGTGTATGCAAAAGGGCAAATTTTAAAAGGGTGGATTTTCAGGCTCAAACTGTCCAAATGAGGGCCTTGGATCATTTCCTTAGTCTCCTGAGTGCTGTCAATTAGTTTTGGTTAGGAGTTGCACAACTTCTAGTAAAAGAGTCTTGATTCAATCAGTCCTTAGAACAGAAGTAATGCCAAAAACACTCTTCAAAAGAAAGTCCTGGGCCCAAATCTCACTAGGTATGATCTTCAAATTTAACTCATGGGGTGTATTTTCATCTGTTTCTCTCCTCTTAGGCTCACTGAGTACTTAACTCAAAAAAATTTCTAATGTTAGCTTCATGGTGGTGTCAAGATCAACTTTTTCGATTTCCAAAAGTCTGCAAAAATATATAAATTTTTTACATGTTTCCTCATTGTATCAAGTTAAGTGGAAATTAACTTTATTCATCCCAGTTATACTACCATTGCTACACTACAATTAACTATTCTATTGGCAAACTGCCACACCCCCAAACCATTCGGAGCAATGTCCTCACTAGTTCAAAGGTGAGAAGAGGCAGTACATTCTAATCAGAAAGATAAAAAGAAACACACCAAAAGATAGAGAAACTAAAAAAAAAGAATGCTAAGAACAGTATAGAACGCAAAGAAATTCGCATTAAAAGTAAAACGAAAATGGTATAAAAAGAGTGTAAAAGAAAAAACTAAATGGGGGGGGGAAGGGATCAAGGGAGAGTCGGTGGGGGAGGGTGTGAGGAAGATGGTGGGGGAGATGCAGGTGGATCCAGTTTTTGCTTCTTCTTCTCTCTCTTCTCCTTCTTCCTCTTTTTCTTTTCCTCCTTGGCGATGCTCCTCTGAACATCGTCATACTCATCCCAGAGAAATTGTAAGGGGTCCGGCTCCTTGGGCGGTGGGGGATCCTCACAGATGGGATAGAGTTTGATGGGGAACCCGAAGGGTGTGTCATCCGCCATGGGTGTGTGGAGGTATGGACGGCTAGGGTTAGAATAGGAGGGATGAGATGAAAAGGAACTGAGGGCCGTTTTAAAAGAGTTGGACGGTGGAACATGAATCGGCAGAATTTAATTTGTGTCCCTTTTCAAACTTGGCAATAAATGAACATAGGGTGGGGAAAGAGGAAACAGATAACTAGTTCTGGGAAAAGAGAATGAGCAGTAAATAAATATCTAAAGATAGGCATTGTATTGAAGGGGATCCTGTATATTGTACAGGGATCCTTGCAAAGAGCCATCAGTGATGAGTAGTTTACATTTCTCGCGCAGCTGAGCTGGGGAACTCCGCGAGGTAGCCTGACATAGCTCATTAATTTGAAAAAGAAGCCATCGAAATCCCTGAGGCAGGTATTGCACAGATTTATTCAGCCACCATCTACATCGATCCTCCACATGGCTTACTATTTCAAAGAAGCGTAGCCTCCCTAAACTCATCTCCCATGAATGACAAAAAGAACAAAATGAAAACTAACAAACGGAAACAAGCACACAAAATAGAGCAATAGACAAAAACTAGAAATTCTATTTAGGTGGAAGAAAATATTTACAAATGTAGTTACAAGAAGCAAAAACTAATCTACAATCTAGAAACTAGGATCTAATCTGAACCCGAATCTGTGTAGAATTCCCAACCCATCTTTTTAGCATGTGCCCTAAGGGCATCTCTGTCCTATTTCTTCTTTTCCTCCCTTTCCTTTTTCTTTTCGGCTAGTGTTTTCTTTGTAGTTGGAGCTTTAGGTGCCCTCACCCTTACTTTTGGTTGCTTGGGAGCTTTTGGTTCCTTGAGTTCAAGAGGGGCTTTTCCTTTACGCTTAGCAGGGGGGGTGGCAAGGGATTTTCCTTTTCCTTGAGACTCAGGCTGGCCAGGGGAATGTGCCTCCTCAGACTGGGCAGCAGGCTCTTTTCCAATTTTTAAAGGAGTAGCTTTACGAGCAAACCTCTTAGCAGTGACTTTCCTCTGCTTAGAATAAGTGTGCTCTTGTGGAGGCGCAACAGAGGCCTTTGGAGGTGGAGGCTATTTTGTAGGAGGTGATTGGGGAGGAGCAGCTGGGGCTTTCCCTTTTTCTTGTTGGGTCTATGGTTGTACCTCCTCAGACTGGGTAGCTGGAGATGGAGTGGCTTTCGGCTCTGGGATGGGCATTTGAACAGAGTTGGGGTGGGCTGCAGAGGAACATTTCTGGCAGCAGCCAATGCAGATTCCAAGGAGGCTATTTGGATTTGGTGTTTCAGGAGGTCTGTCTCATGGATTTCCTTTTGTATTCTGAAGATCTCTTGAGCATTGTTTAGCCTCTTTTCAAATATTTTAGCCTTCATCTTCTCAGCAGCAGCATTTGATTTCTCCAACTCTAAATTCAATGCATTGTACCCAGCTGTAGTCTTGGTCTTCTGATAGGCCTCCAAAATGTTTTTCCATCCCAAGGAGATGCCCAATAGTTATTTTTTGTGGGCCTCCATCATTTCATCAATCTGCTCCAGCAGCGGGGTCTCAATGGATTGGCGTAGCTTAACCATGCCCCTCAGAACATCCTTCTGAAGGTAAGCATTATCCCTCATGTGATGGAGGATGGTGAGGTAGGGAGGGCTGTAAAAATGAAGTTTTGGTGCGATGGGCAGATATGAAGTGGAAGGAGGGAGCTGGGAGAGGTCCTGGGGGGAAGAAGGGTGGGTAACAGGGGTTAAGTCTATTTATGGGGGAAGGGGGATAGGTTCTGGGTTAGTCTGTGTCTGTTTGTCTGTGTAAGTTGGAGGAGGTAGGATAAGAGGTGGGATGGAGGGTGTAGGGGGAAATGAGAATGGGGTAGGCTCAGTAAGAGTAGGGGGTTGTTGGGGGGAATGGGAATGGTGAAGGAATGAAAGGAAATGGAGGGTAAGAGGTAATGTGGATGGTGGGGGGGGTGTGATTTAGGAGGGAAGTCTGTTTGGGTTTCTTTGTTAGTGGACAGGACCAGGGGGGTTGAAGTGGATGGTGGAGGGATGGGTGGGCTGGTTAAGGTGTGTAGGGTGGATTGGATGGAGGTGAGTTCAGTCTACATCTGATCTTGTTTTTAGGTATTGGTGGATAACTGGGCTTGGATGTCTTGGATAAGGGAAAGGATAAGGGGTAGTGTGTCAGGGCTAGGAGGTTGGGTTTGGGAAGAAGAGGGTACTGGTTGGAAAGGTTAGGAAGGTGCATGATGGAAAGTGGAGGGAGGGGAAGAGTGGGGTTCAGGGGAGTCTGGGAGAGGGGTGTAGTAGGCAGGCATTGTTTCAAGGAAGGTAGACATAAAGGATTGGAAGCCTATGGATGTGTTGAGGGTTAAGTCAATGTGTGTGAGGGGGGATGTAGTAGATATGGCTGGGGTGGTGGTTTCTTCAAGGTGGGGTGTGTCAATGGGGATAGAAGGGATTGAGAGTGGTGTCTGGGAGATGGTTGGGATGGTCTCAGTGGTCTTTCATTTTTTATAGGAGATGAGTGGGGGGCTGGCAGGTTTAGGTGGAGCTGGTGGAGGAATTGTGGTTGTGTACTGGGGAAAGGTAGGAGATGGGGAGTCCTCCCAGGTACCAAGCACAGGTGAAGGGGGAGTGGGAATGGAGAATGGAAACAGAGGGGGGTGAGAGATGGATGCAAGAGGGGTAGTGGATGCAGGAGAAAAAGGTGGAGGGAGAATTGGTGCTGCTGCAGTGATGGTACTGATAGGCTCTGGGGGCACCTCCTTGATAGTAGGGGTAGATCCTGATCTGGTTACTTCTTCTACTTGCTCGGGCAAGGCCTGAGTTTCATCTTTCTTCTTCTTCTGAGCCTCCATCAAGCTCCTGCTGATTCCCCATTGCCGCTTGGCAAAGGTAGTAGGGGTAAGGGTGGTGGTCTGCTCAGTCCGTCCTATCTTGTATCCCCCCTTGATCAGTAGTAAGGTAATGATTCTTGCATAGGGTAGTGTGTGAGGCTTCTTGTTTGTCCCTATCTTCTCCACTATGTCTTTCATTGCCTCAAAAATTAGCCAGGCTACATGGAAGCCATGGCCCATGTGGAAGGAGTAGACAGCATCCGTAATGGGGGTTTTCTTCTCCTACTGATGTCCTGAGAAATATATGTTCTTTCCCAGGACTTGGTCAATGAACAGGAGTTCAGGTTCTAATTCTCTCCTTCTGATCGAGTCCCCTATGGCTTTCAATCCTCTAGTTAGGGCCCGTGCAATTGTATCAATCGATGCACTCAGTGGGGGGCCATATCCACAGCTAGGGTCGAATGCTACTGGGATGCCCAAAACTTCAACAATTACCTTGGGGCTCACTAACATATCAAAGTCATCAATCAACACTAGCAAGCACTCTTGTCCATCTTTGTCCTTCTTGACCCTAATGTGCTGATAGAACAGCTGCACTAGCCTAGGATAGGCTAGTGCTAGAATTCCTTTCATTAATTGCATCAGGCTGGCTTTGTTCATAAACTGTATGGCAAGGGTAGATAGTGGTTCCTTCTCAAAAAATGGTAGATCAAATGCTGTCTCAGGCTCAAATAGAATTGACATCATGAGCTCAGAAGGAGCAGAGAACTTAGGGGTTGGTTTCGCCACCTCCTCAACCACTTCCTTTCCCTTTTTGGGGGACTTTGAAGTCTTGGCCTTTTTAGGGGTGGTCTCAGCAAGGTCCTTGTCCTTCCCCTTTCTATTTTGTGCAATTTTTGGAGCCATTTCTAACTCTATCTTCTCGTTTGAGAAACGGAGGCTGAGATCTAGGGTTTGGTTTGATTGGACACACAGGACACCTCAAGATCTCTGAGCAGAGGGCAATGGATGGGGGTGATGTTAGGAACAACTCTGTAGATTTGTGAAGTGAATGATGAGCTGTAGGAGTGATGCTGGAGGGGAGGGGGGAGAGCCTCAGAAGCTAGGGTTTCGCAGAGGGAAGAAGGAAGAAAATTAATGGAAAAGGGACCAAGCGCGAGGTTAAAATACTTATCGTGAAGCTCGGCGCGCTTTGGAACATCTGGTCGCAGGGTTGGAAATGAACCTTGCGAAGGGGTGGATTCAATTTGAATTGCACGACAATCTCCCAAGTTGTCCTTGGAGCGCACGACAGTGTGAGATGAATTCTTATGAATTGTGCGAGCAGCTCCTAGGTCTCTATTTGGATTGCACGACAAGCTCTGAGGTTCATTATAAATCTCGTGACAGCCTTAGAATCTCGCGACAGCAAATGTATAGCTCTATGGGGATGGCGCGAGAGGGCCGCTGGTGTACATGAATCGCGCGACAGCTGATGGATGACTCAATGTGAATCGCGTGAGAGGTTCTCAAATACACATGAATCTCGCGACAGCTATTGAATGTTTCCACGTAAACTATGCGAAATTCTCCCAGACTTCCTTTTTAACCTCGTGATAGCTTTTAAATCTCGCGAGTCTCCCAGGCTTCTATTTGGACCCAGCGACAGTCAGGTATAAAACAGAGAGCATGTGCTCTCTGTTCTGCCCCTTTGCATGTTTATTGTGGTTAGATCCTAGGCATGACCCTCACTATGGCTACCTCTAGACACTCAATCATACAATCAAGGACAACCAAAAATCGACCTCCCATATTAGGCATTCAACAGATGCTATCAATTGAAGAGCAGTAAGAATCAAACCAAGCATCAACAGTTTAAAACAGATAAATCCATATTCAGATAAGACCGCTAACAAATCCTAGAGAATACAAACGAACGAAAGTAAGATAAATCAACCAAAACTAAGTACATATGATACAGTAATGATACACCTGTGGATCAGTTTGAAGAAGGATCCCTTTGAAAGTGAATGGTGTCCATGAGTTCGGCAGGTTTTTCAAAACAAGGCTTAAGCCTCTAACCATTCACCTTTAAGGTTCTCCCAGACTTAGGATCCTTGATTTCCACAGCACCAAATGGGGAAACAGGCATAACAATGTCGGGACCTTCCATCTAGACTTCAATTTGCCAGGAAAAAATTTAAGTTTGGAGTTAAACAGCCAAACCTTATCACCAGCTTTGAAACTCTTTCTCAACAGCCTTTTGTCAAAGAATGCTTTGGACCTTTCCTTGTAGATCCTGGCATTAGCATACGCATTCATCCTTAGTTCTTCTAATTTGGACAGCTGCAACAACCTGTGAAGACCAGCAGAAGTTAGATCTAGATTTAAATGTTTGATAGCCCAATAGGCTTTGTGTTCTAACTCCACTGGGAGATGACAGGCCTTGCCATAAACCAGTTTGAAAGGGGACATACCAATGGGAGTCTTATAGGCAGTCCTATAAGCCCACAGTGCATCATTAAGCTTGTCAGCCCAGTCCTTCCTATCCGTCCTCACAGTCTTCTCAAGGATATGCTTGATCTCCCTATTTGAAATTTCAACTTGCCCACTAGTTTATGGGTGGTAGGGAGTAGCAATCCTATGGGTGACAAAATATTTCTTGAGCAAGCTCTCAAAATTTCTGTTGCAGAAATGGCTTCCCCTATCACTGATAATGGCTCTAGGGGTGCCAAATCTGGAGAAGATATTATGCTTTATGAACTTGAGGACACCCTGATTATCATTAGTTCTTGTGGCAATGGCTTCTACCCATTTGGAAACATATTCCACTGCCATTAAGATGAAATGAAAACCATTTGAAGGTGGAAAGGGGCTCATAAAATCAATACCCCACACATAAAGCAGTTCTACAACAAGGATGGGTTGTAAAGGCATTGAATTTCGTTTAAACAGCCCTCCTAGTTTCTGACATCTTTCACAGGTCTTGCAGTGTGTGTTTGCATCTCTGAAGAGAGAAGGCCAATAGAACCCACACTGCAGCACTTTGTCAGCTATTTTTCTCCCACTAAAGTGACCCCCACAGGCATTTTCATGGCACATGGCCAGAATACTAGGGATATCACTTTCGGGAACACATTTCCGAATGATTTGGTCTACATAATACTTGTACAAGCAAGGTTCCTCCCAGAAAAAGAATTTGACCTGTGAGAAAAATAGGTCTTTGTCCATTCTTGTCTAATAGGCAGGAATCTTGCCTATAACTAAATAATTGACAATATGTGCATACCAAGAAACTACAGATTGAATGGCGAACAGTTGCTCATCCGAGAAGACATCATTTGTAGCAAGGTCATCAACACCTTTCTTCAACATAATTCTGGACAAGTGGTCAGCCACCACATTTTCTACACCCTTCTTGTCCTTGATTTTGATGTCAAACTCCTGCAACAGGAGTATCCATCTAATCAATCTGGGCTTTACATCCTTCTTGGACAGTAGGCACTTTAATGCTAAGTGGTCAGTGAAGATGATAGTTTTAGACCCAAGTAGGTAAGGTCTAAACTTGTCCACAGCAAAAACCACTGCCATAAGCTCTTTCTCAGTGGTTGTGTAGTTCAGTTGAGCTTCAGCAAGTGATTTGTTGAGATATGCAATGACCACAGGCAGCTTATCTTTTCTCTGGCCCAGGACAGCACCTATTGCCAAGTCTGATGCATCACACATCAATTCAAAGGGCAAGGTATAGTCAAGTGTTTGGAGTACAGGGGCAGAGGTGAGGCAGATTTTTAGAGTTTCAAAAGCCTTCAAACATTCAGTAGAGAAGTCAAAGGGCATATCCTGGCAGAGCAGGTGGTACAATGGTTTAGCAATTTTGCTGAAGTCTTTGATAAACCACCTGTAGAATCCAGCATGTCTAAGGAAGGATTTGGTTTGCTTGACTGTTCTCGGAGGGGGTAAATTTTTAATGAGGTCAACTTTAGCCTTGTCTACCTCAATTCCATCTTTAGAGACTACATGGCCCAACACAATTCCCTGTGTTACCATGAAGTGGCTCTTCTCCCAACTTAAGACCAAATTGGTCTCCTCACATCTTTGTAAGACCTTGTGGCGGTGTTGCAGACATTGGTCAAAGCTGTCCCCATAAACCGAAAAATCATCCATAAAAATTTCCAAGAATTTGTCAATCATATCAGAAAAGATGGCATACATACACCTCTGAAAGATGGCTGGGGCATTACACAGTCCAAAAGGCATCCTCCTGTAAGTAAAGGTGCTGAAAGGACAAGTAAATGTAGTTTTCTCTTGATCAAGGGGGTGCACAGGGATCTGATTATACCCTGAGTACCCATCAAGAAAATAGTAAAAAGATTTCCCAGCCAACTTATCCAAAATTTGATCAATAAAGGGGAGAGGGAAGTGGCCTTTTCTGGTCTTAGAGTTGAGTTTTTGATAATCGATGCAAACTCTCCAGCCAGTGGTCTCCCTGGCTGGTCTCAACTCTCCAGACTCGGTTGTGATCACTGTTATGCCAGATTTCTTGGGTACCACCTGGATTGGTGCCACCCATTCAGAATCAGGGATGGGATAAATTACCCCAGCATCCAGCAACTTAATGATTTCTTTCAAAATCACGTCTTGCATGTGAGGATTCAATTTCCTCTGCATTTCCCTGGAGGGTGTTGAGCCCTCCTCTAGATGAATCCTATGCATAAAGATTGATGCATCAATCCCTCCTAGATCAGCAATGGTCCAGCCAATTGCTTTCTTGTGCTTCCTCAAAACTGTTAACACTTCCTCCTCTTGCTCATTGGTAAGAGAAGAGGAGATAATCATAGGAAGTTTCTCATCATTCTAGAGAAAAGCATATTTCAATGTCTCTGGAATCTTCTTGAGTTCCAGATCAGGGGTTTATTTGATGGATGGCAGGATTGGTGTATTGTTGGCTGGAGGAAGGGGCAGCAACGTAGGTTTCCAATTGGAATGCTGCACTAAGTCCACAGAAGACCTCACTAGGGATATGTCTTATGGCATTAAAGCTAGGCTTCCTTTCTTCACCATGTTCCAAATATCAGTTAAATCAGTGATAATGTTGCTCCACTCCAGCAGAGTGGGCAGTTCTTCTTCAACAATTTCTTCTAGTACATCCACTGCAAAGCATTCCTCATTGTCCAGCTGAGGGTACTTTGCACTGTTGTACACATTAAGCTCAACTTTCATATGTCCGAAAGTGACCTCCATGATCCCAGACCTGCATTGAATGCATGCATTGGCAGTGGCCAAGAATGGTCTGCCCAGAATAACAGGTATTGGGGATGTACTCTTGTTACAGCCCATGTCCAAAACAAGGAAGTCTGCAGGGTAGAAGAACTTGTCTACTCCCACTAGGACATCCTTGACCACTCCCATGGGTTTCCTCTCAGACAGCCATCAATAGAACAATGGGGGTGGGCTTCTGCTCCCCTAAACCTAGCTGCTGATACACACTGTATGGCAGCAGGTTAACACTGGCTCCAAGGTCCAAAAGGGCTCTTCCAATCGTGTGTTCTCCAATAATATAGGGAATAGTGGGTATCCCTAGGTCTTGCAACTTCTCAGACATTGTCATGGTTAATATAGAATTAAGCATATGATCATAAAGACCTTTTGGACAAATGGCCTCGCCTTCCTTTTGAGTACAAAGGTCTTTGAAACTTTGCATAGGTGGGACCTGTCATTGCATCAAGCGGTAAATTTATTTTGACACCGCAAAGGTTTCCATCATTTTTCTCGTCTGTGCACGACCCTTCTCCAAAGGGCAGGGCCCACTCAACTTGAGGGGCAATTTGAGGTACTGCTAGTTCCTCAGCTGCAAGCCTATGACTGAACTTTTGTTTTTTTCTTTTATCTATTTTTATCTCCTGTTGAGGTTCAACTACAACCTCTTTATTTTTCCCTTGTTGAAGGGTAGCAAGAAGTTCTTGACTCTGTGCTCTAACAAAGTCCTTATCACTTTCACTTGACATCTCCTTCGGAATGACCTCTCCTTGTTCCCTTCCCACCTGGTTGTCTACCAGCTTGCCAGACCTTAGGGCAGTGATGGTATTGGTCCCCTCAAAATTAGAGGAGCCTTCTCCAATCGAATACTGGCCTTTTGGGTTGGCTACTGGCTGGCTTGGCAACCTGCCCTCCTCTCTTTTAGCCAAGGCATTGGCTATTTGACCAAGCTACTCTTCTATTTTATTAATGCTTTGACTATGAGAGGTCACAATTTGATTCAAGGATCCAAGGCTTTGCAATTGGGCCAAAACTTGGCCCTCGAAAGAAGCACTTCGGGGCTGAGGTGGGGGAACTACCAATTGATTTTGTTGTTGAGGCTGCTGTTGCTGCTGGAAATTCGACCTTGGGGCATAACCCTGGTTGAACTACTGTTGTGGCCTTTGAGGTAAGGCCAACATCTATTGTGGCTGCATATAATTGTCTTGCCTCCACCTCAAATTTGGGTGGTCTCTCCATTGGTAACCAGCATTTCGGTGTTGGTATCCATATGGTTGTTTATTATAGCCACCAGATTTTTGCTGTCCAAAAGATTGGGCAGCAGCAGCCTGTTCCATTATAAACTCAGGGTATTGCCTCGCAGATGGGCACTCTTCCACTGTGTGCTGTGGAGATTGGCATATCAGACAAGTGATCCAAATCTTTTTGTAAGATTGGCCATCTGCATTCTCAGGTAATCATTTCCCCTAACTTCATACATTTTTCCTTTAGAAGTCTCAGCAAGCCCGAACTTAGGAGAAGGCTCTTGAACAGTTCTAGATGAGGACATCTTCTGGAAAGCATTTTCACTTATGACTTTGAACAAGTCCCATGCCTCATCAGTTGTTTTATGCATGTACGTTCCACCACAAGAGGCATCTACCATATCTCTGCTCTTTTCATCTATTCCATTGTAGAAGCTCTTGACAAGCTGCCAGTCAGGGATCTTATGGTGGGGACATTGTTTGAGCATCTCTTTAAATCTGTCCCAGGCTTGGTTAAAATCTTCAGTTGGGGATTGGGCAAAAGCAAGTATGCCTTTCCTCAACTGGCTGGTTTTGGTCTCTAGGAAAAATTTAGATAAAAATCTTGTCTGGAGGTCTTTCCAGGAAGTGATGCTATTGTTTGGGAGAGTAGATAACCAGGTCATGGCCCTGTCCTTTAGTGAGAAAGGAAAGAGCCTTAACCTACTGGCTTCTGGTCCCAAACCAACAATGGAGAATGTCATGCACAGGGCTAAGAACTGGTCAATGTGCTTATAAGGGTCTTCCTTGCTTAGCCCATGGAAAGAGAGAAGCATTTGGATGATGGAAGTTTTGATTTCGTAGTTTCCCTGAACATCTGGGAATTGAATGTTGAATGGAGAATTGTAATCATCCAGAGCATTCAATTCCTTCAATGTTCTAGGTTGTTCTTCACCCATAACTGCTGTCTCAATTTCAATAGCGGGCTCGACTGTGGTGTGTCTGTGCCTTCTCGGTCTTCTACCCCTTTCAATCTCAGGGTTAGCAGGCTCTAATGTAGGACTGAGGGATCTCCTTCCTAACATGCACACACACCAACAGCAGGGAAGACTATTCGCAGGCACATTGCACTTAACAAAAATTGCAACTATCCTAATCAACTGCTGTGAAATCTTCAAAGGAGTAATAGACTGAGTTTTGAGGGTTAGAAAAATGCAGACAGTGGTAGCTAGACTCCCAATATAATTCTACTCTCCTTCTCTGCTACTGTCCAGATCTGCAAGAAAATTTCTAAATGTAAATCAGCAGTATCAATTATTCACAAGTACAACTACCAAAGAATAAAGAATTAAAAATCTAGAGTCTACTAATAGATCAATGTCCCCGGCAGCGGTGCCAAAAACTTGTTTTTTGATCATTTTAAATGCTTCCTACTGACTTGACTTTATTGAAGACAGTGATTAAAAAGGGGTGAATGAAAATGAATGAAAGGTAGAGTGAGGATTACGGAGCAGCAAGCCTAAAATACGCACAGTCCTGCAAGATACAGGGCCTGTTGTAGCAAGTTTTGATAAGAGTTTGTCCCACAGGGAAGTTGATCTAAAGCTCCTAGGGAGCTATCTTTAGTAGGCTCTCCAGATCTTACTACAGATCTGGCAATCCTAAATGGAAGGGGATATAAAGTCACTATAATCTAAATCCTAAGGTAACTTAATGTCTAGATTACAGAAAGGGTTAAGAAGAATGGTGGAGTAAGAAAATAAATATAAAAGGGTGAGAAGTATGTTATTAGGTACAGATCTGATGGGTCTTGTAACTCAGACTCAGATCTGTTGCTATAGAAATTCTGTCCAATGGCTACATTATCACCAAAGAGGAGAAAGAATCCAACTCACTCCTATGCCATGATCCAATCCCTTATGGCTATAACCTGTCCACTTGAATGGTCACAGACTATCCAATAGGGGAACCACAATCCAGAGATGGGTCAGAATAAGCTTACCATTGTAGGCACTACTTCATCCAGGCTACAAGCTCAAGAATCCATAGGAACCTCATCCTCTAAAGTTCTGTGTGTGGGGCTAGGCCTACAAAGTGCACAAGCCTGGACACACAGGACTAGCAAGAGTTTGAGTACTAGCTTTCAAGCATGGCTGTTCACTACTTTAATAAGACTGCAGTAATCCAGTCACAAGCCTATAATCTCTATAGCCAAATCAGATCTGTAATCTGATTATGGATCTATACAAATATAGGAGAGTATGTCTCTGCACAATCTCTCACAAGGCTACAAGCACAAGTGCAGAGAAGAAGAATCTGTCTTAGGTCAATGGATTGGCTTCACCCTAGGGCTATAACCTGTCCACTTGAATGGTCACAGACTATCCACAGAGGTTATCCTCCTCACAGAGGTCTAAGGCAGAACAAGATCATTGCTGTCGCCACCATGTTCACTAGGCTACCAGCTCAAGCTCCCATGGGGAATCAGATTTAGTGGATCCTGTGGTGGGGGAAGGCCTGCAATGTGCCTAACCTGGACACACAGGTCACTTGGATCTAAATAAAACCTTAAAAACAATCCTCCATTTCTTATAATACAACTTAGCAATGGAGAATCTCAAGGCAGCAGCATTGTACAGAATAACTCACAACGAAAATATCATCCCATACATGCAATAAGTCCTATTATAAAACTCCATTACAATCTATACCATATAATCATACAAAAGGCATAGCCAGCAAGTGCTGGACTATGGGGAGAAAAAAAAAAAAAAAAAAACTCCTAACCCTAACCTTCGCCTTCTGTAATTCTACAGTTGGTTTTTAAGAAGAAGCCCTGAAGTTAAGTCCCAAAAAGAGATCTCCCCCCTTCAACCTAAGCTAGGCTTAGGCTTATATAGCATTCGACTTCCCCCTATTAGGGCTAGGAAAACCCTAATTTATCAATGTGATTACGGCCCATTCATGTCCCTTGTATGCCTTGAGGCGTGTGCACGGAGATTGGAGCATTGGAGTGTGTGCCCTAATTGCTGGAAGTCTCCAGATTGCCCTTGCCGAAGTGGGAGAAGTTTAGAACCTCGTCCTCGCCGGGTAGAAAATATTTCATATCCTTCCGCGTGGTAGAATTGGCGTCGTGGGTTGAATTGACTTGAAGTTCATGCAGTCGCGGGATTGACATTTTGATCATCGTGGGATACTAATGTCTATCGCTAGATTGCTCTTTCAGCTTTGAATGGTGCGGGGATTGCTCGTGTGGTCCGTCCCTTGGTGAATCTCGCGACAGATCTTCACAAAGTAGTGTTTATGAGTTTCTAGGTCGCGCAAGCATTTCCCTCAAGTTACAGATCTCATGCCATCGCGCTGCATAGGAATACCGGAGCTCTTACTTGAGTGAATCGCTGTCGAACGACTCCTCTTTTGAGTATGTGAGATCGCACAATGCTTCACTCACTTATGGTGAGCTTGAGAACTGCAAGTGAGCAAAGGTGAGGACTGATTTGCATTTCTTTCTGTCATTAAACCGTGCAGGAGCAGCGTGAGGACTGCATGGCCAGTTGTTGTGCCTCCTCCAGGAGCCCGCGACAACTACGCCAAGGCATTATCTCTAGTTCAATTGAACCCTGCGACATCTGCGCGAGGCATTCTTCTTGGTTTATTTCTAATTTGCTGTGCCTATGCTTCAGCCAACTCTTAGTCTGGGTTCATCCTTCATTCTGTTGAGGTAGTTCTGGGGCAACATTGAGCTTCTTGGCATGGTTAGGGGTTTATTTACAGATGCTGCTTATTACCTACAGAGTAGACTTAAAACACATTTATTAAATGATTACAGGCCTAACAGAGATTAAGTTCAGGGGTGAAAAGTGGTACTTTTCAGGGCTTAACACACCCCCAAACCTAATCTTTGCTAGTCCCTTAGCAAAGCTGTAATTAAATGCCACTTTCGTAGGGATCATGGGTACATCTAGCATATGTACCAAGCCTTTTAAGCCCCTAGGTGATCCCTAGTGGAGGAGTGAAGTCTCCTGAGGGTTTCCAGTGAAGACACCCACAAACTTCACCATTAAAATCAGTTAAGTATAGTGCAGATAATGACAATATAGATTCAAATGTTTAAAGTTTCATTCCACACCCATTTAATACTTAGAGGAAACTGCAGCAATGTTTGCAGGCCATTTGAAGCTTTAAAAGTTAACATGTGTTTGCCTGACCACCATTCATTTAACATTAGAGTTTTAATGTATAAAAATCAGTACCCAGCTTGCCTTTGATTCAAAATTCAGATTGGATACAACCCTAATGAGGTTAAAATTTAGACCCAATTCTCACTAGGGTCATCTCTCAACATTAACAACCTAAGGGTGTTCTCATTCAAAACAGCTCAAGAGCAGTTACAGACCCCAAATGGGTCTGCAAGCATGAGCATAGGCCAAGCTTCTAATTTCTGACATCTTCAAGGATTATCACCATAGATTGGGCAACTCTTCATCTCCACATGACAGCTCATTTGACTTTGGATACACAAGGTCTTTTTGAAATGGTTGTAATGTGGCTTATGGCTGAGGGGGGTGTAAAAGAATAAAGGGGTAAAAAGGGAATCCAAATTGAGAAATCAGCAAGGTAAGGAGTGGTTCATGACTTCACATCCTTATTTAAGCAAAAACTACATCCTCCTTTTGGTATTTCAGACTCAAAGTGGCCAGCTTCTCCTCTTCTTTTCAATTTTTAGATGATGTTGTCCCCTAGACTTCTCTTTCTTTTTCTCTTTTTAGTTCTTTATTCATTCTTTTGATAAATGCCACACAACTGCCTTTGATACACAGCTATTCACAAGTTGCTTTTCTTCCCTTTCCACAGAATATTGGACCCTTCTCAGTATCTTTACTTCCTTCTCCTTTACCTTCTGAATTCTCAGAGTGAGGGTAAGGTTGACTCAGGTAATGAGGTTAAGGTGCAAGTGTTCTGGTGTTTGTAAAAAAAAATATGATTTTCAGGCTCAACTAGTGTACGCAAAAGGGCAAATATTAAAAGGTTTGATTTTCAGGCTCAAACTGTCCAAATTAGGGCCTTGGATCATTTCCTTAGTCTCCTGAGTGCTGTCAATTAGTTTTGGTTAGGAGTTGCACAACTTCTAGTGAAAGAGTCTTGATTCAATCAGTCCTTAGAGCAGAAGTAATGCCAAAAACACTCTTCAAAAGAAAGTCCTAGGCCCAAATCTCACTAGATCTTCAAATTTAACTCATGGGGTGTATTTTCGTCTGTTTCTCTCCTCTTAGGCTCACTGAGTACTTAACTCAAAAAAATTTCTAATGTTAGCTTCATGGTGGTGTCAAGATCAACATTTCTGTTTTCAAAAGTCTGCAAAAATATATAAATTTTTTACATGTTTCCTCATTGTATCAAGTTAAGTGGAAATTAACTTTATTCATCCCAGTTATACTACCATTGCTGTACTACAATTAACTATTCTATTGGCAGACTGCCACACCCCCAAACCATTCGGAGCAGTGTCCTCACTGGTTCAAAGGTGAGAAGAGGCAGTAGATTCCAATTAGAAAGACAAAAAGAAACACAGCAAAAGATAGAGAAATTGAAAAAAGAGAATGCTAAGAACAGTATAGAATGCAAAGAAATTCGCATTAAAAGTAAAACGAAAATGGTACAAAAAGAGTATAAAAGAAAAAACTAAATGGGGGGGGAAGGGATCAAGGGAGAGGCAGTGGGGGAGGGTGTGAGGAAGATGGTGGGGGAGATGCAGGTGGATCCAGTTTTTGCTTCTTCTCTCTCTTCTCCTTCTTCCTCTTTTTCTTTTCCTCCTTGGCGAGGTTCCTCTGAACCTTGTCATACTCATCCTAGAGAAATTGTAAGGGGTCCGGCTCCTTGGGCGGTGGTGTATCCTCCCAGATGGGGTAGAATTTGATGGGGAACCCAAAGGGTGTGTCATCCGCCATGGGTGTGAGGAGGTATGGGCGGCTAGGGTTAGAATAGGGGGGATGAGATGAAAAGGAACTGAGGGCCGTTTTAAAAGAGTTGGACGGTGGAACATGAATCGGCGGAATTTAATTTGTGTCCCTTTTCAAACTTGGCAATAAATGAACGTAGTGTGGGGAAAGAGGAAACAGACAACTGGTTCTGGAAAAAGAGAATGAGCAATAAATGAATATCTGAAGATAGGCATGGTATTGAAGGGGATCCTGTGTATTGTGCGGGGATCCTTGCGAAGAGCAATCAGTGATGAGTAGTTTACATTTCTCGCGCAGCTGAGCTAGGGATCTCCGCGAGGTAGCCTGACATGGCTCATTAATTTGAAAAAGAAGCCATGGAAATCCCTGAGGTAGGTATTATACCGATTTATTCAGCCACCATCTACATCGATCCTCCACATGGATTACTATTTCAAAGAAGCATAGCCTCCCTAAACTCATCTCGCATGAATGACAAAAAGAACAAAATAAAAACTAACAAATGGAAACAAGCACACAAAACAGAGCAATAGACAAAAACTAGAAATTCTATTTAAGTGGAAGAAAATATTTACAAATGTTGTTACAAGAAGCAAAACCTAATCTACAATCTAGAAACTAGGATCTAATCTGAACCGGAATCTGTGTAGAAATCCCAGCCCATCTTTTTAGCATATGCCCTAAGGGCATCTATGTCCTGTTTCTTCTTTTCCTCCCTTTCCTTTTTCTTTTCGACTGGTGTTTTCTTTGCAGTTGGAGATTTAGGTGCCCTCACCCTTACTTTTGGTTGCTTGGGAGCTTTTTATTCCTTGGGCTCTAGAGGGGCTTTTCCTTTGCACTTAGCCGGGGGTGTGGTAGGGGATTTTCCTTTTCCTTGAGACTCAAGCTGGCCAGGGGAATGTGCCTCCTCAGACTGGGCAGCAGGCTCTTTTCCAATTTTTAAAGGAGTTGCTTTAGGAGCAGACCTCTTAGCAGTGACTTTCCTCTGCTTAGAATAAGTGTGCTCTTGTGGAGGTGTAGCAGAGGCCTTTGGAGGTGGAGGCTGTTCTGTAGGAGGTGATGGGGGCGGAGCAGCTGGGGCTTTCCCTTTTTCTTGCTGGGTCTTTGGCTGTGCCTCCTCAGACTGGGCAGCTGGAGATGGAGGGGCTTTCGGCTCTGGGATGGGCATTTGAACAGAGATTGGGGTGGGCTACAGAGGAACATTTCTGGCTGCAGTCAATGCAGATTCCAAGGAGGCTATTTGGATTTGGTGTTTCAGGAGGTCCGCCATGGATCTCCTTTGATTTTCAAGATCTCTGGCATTGTTTAGCCTTTTTTCAAACATTCTGGCCTTCATCTTCTCAGAAGCAGCATTTGATTTCTCCAACTCCAAATTCAATGCATTGTACTCAGCTGTAGCCTTGGTTTTCTGATAGGCCTCCATAATGTTTTTCCACCCCAAGGAGATGCCCAATAGTTTTTTTCTGTGGGCCTCCGTCATTTCATCAATCTGCTCCAGCAGGGGGCTCTCAATGGATTGGCGTAGCTTGGCCATGCCCCTCAAAACATCCTTTCGAAGGTAAGCATTATCCCTCATGTGATGGAGGATGGTAAGGTAGGGAGGGCTGTAAAAATGATGTTTTAGTGCGATGGGCAGATATGAAGTGGAAGGAGGGAGCTAGGAGAGGTCCTGGGGGGAAGAAGGGTGGGTAAAAGGGGCTAAGTCTATTTGCGGGGGAAGGGGGATAGGTTCTGGGTTAGTCTGTGTCTGTTTGTCTTTGTAAGTGGGAGGTGGTAGGATAAGAGGTGGGATGGAGCTTGTAGGGGGAAATGAGAATGGGGTAGTGTTGTTTCTAAGTGTGCATGATTTATTTGTGTTTTGAAAACAGATTTGCAACTGCTAAGTTATACTGAATCTAGAACATTAAAAGGAGTAAAGAAATATCAGCACAGAGAGAAGTGAATTAGCCTACAAGATCAGGGCCAATTGTAGCAAGTTTTAAATGTAAATGAGTAAAAGATTGTCCACAGAGAATTTGTTTAAAATGCAAGATAAACCTCCAGATTTGAGCTACCAGATCTGGCCTCTTATCCTATCTACAAAGCACATAAGATGGGAGGTTGAATTTGTCACATTAACTAAATGATAAAAGTAAAAGTTAAACTAACTGATCCAGATCTGAGTGGGGAGAATTTTGATGTAAACTTATAAAAATAGAGAAATAATATCTAACTTTGATTTGGTCCTTGAAACACAATGAGAATGACTGCAGATCAAATGAGAAATGATCCAATCTTCATCTGGCTACAAGCACAGATGTAAGAGAAATAAATCTAACTCAAGGATTAGATTTAGGCTTATGGCTATGGTCTGTCCACTTCAATGGCCACAGACCATCCAATAGTCTTTAATCCAAACCCTTAATTTAGAACAAGAAATATCACTACAAATGCTGTGAGAGATTAGGTTACAAACACTAATTCCCACAGGGTTAATGAATCAAGGGAAATTGCATGAAAAACAATAAATCTAAAGGAGTCTAATGCAATAAGGAGATCAGAGGGAACCCTTAACACGAATCCAATTGAGAATGTACGATTCGACAACCTTTTAAATTCACCATTAAATAAACTTCTCTTAGATTTGTAGTCTTGAATACAACTCTCTTTTGAATTACAGAGGTATCTCACAGCTCTCAATTGCAAGTAAAAGTTAGGCTATTACAGGGATTTCAGACAAACTAGCTGATTTGGAAATGGGGGAATGGGAATGAAACTCAAAATCTGGATGCCCAAATTGGGCAAATGGTTCATCTATTTATAGCTTTCCCCAGGTCTAGCTCAGATGCGTATCGACCAATCAGAAGTGCTCAGATCTGTATCAACCAATGGTAGTTGAGCACAAGGATCCAGATCATTACGCCAATCAATTGCTCGATCCGGTTCAACAATCGACATAAGCATCAATTCTGTTATGCAATTTGAAAATCTGTTAGAGCTTCTAGAAGTTCCCGCCAAGTTTTTTCATCTCTGGGTGCTCACATGGGGTGGAATATGCCTTCGCTTCATGCTTAGAATCTTCTGGAATGTCCCTAGGTTTTTAAATGCATTGGGACGCATGAAAAAGATTACTGAATTACCCTTGCAAAAGCTGGGAATCTCCAGAATACCATTTCGCATAGTTTAGGTGACTTTTCGCAAGGTACTGTGACTCCTGAAGCTCTTTTCACAACGTTCAGGTTCTGTTCTAAAGGAGTTCTCTTCTTTTCGAATAGGTCAATCATCCTTTCGAAGAGTTCAGGTGCTCTTCGAAAACTAAGCCTGGAGCTTTTAGTTCTTTTCGCAGAGTTCAGGTTCTTTTTGAAATGTTCAGATTCTTTTCGAAAAGCACTCTGTAGTGCATTTTTCTATTCGAATTGCTCCACATTTCTTTTCTGGGTTGAGACCAGGCCTTTGCCTCTTCAGTTCAGGTATTTTAACAGCTAGTGAGGTTGTCCCTTCTCTTTCTTCCTTTGGATCGACATGGATTATCATTTTTTTGGCACTTTTAGGTTGCTTTCATGGTTAAGCCTGTCTTTATTGTTAGCTGTAACACAAGCACTTAAAACACTTATTTAGTTATCTCAAGGGTCTATCAAGGCCCAGGTTAAAGGGTGGAGAATGGTATTTTCTGGTTCTCAACCCACCCCCAAACCTAAGCTTTGCTAGTCCCTTAGCAAAGTCAAAATTAAAAACAGAATAAAAAGCCACTTTTGTAGGGAACACAGTTGCATTTAGCATATACAACAAGCCTTTTAAACCCCTAGGTGATCCCTAGTGGAGGAGTGAAGTCTCCTGAGGGTTTTCAGTGAAGGTACTCACAAACTTCTCTAATAAATCAGTTAAGATCAATGCAGTTCTGTTAAAGCAAGCTTTCATCTAATCAGATTATTCACACCTATATCAGTCAGGCTGTAAGAAGATTTTCAAGAAAACATCAGTTCAAAACTAAAATTTTGCTGTAACCCCCTTTTACCATTCACTCAATTTGTGTCAAAAAGTTATTTACAAGAAAAATTAATGAACAGCTTGCCTTCTATTTGAGAATCCAGCTTTGATGTTACCCCAATGAGTTGATTTCAAACCCAACTCTCTCTAGGATTTTCACTCAACATGCAAGTAAGAGGTTTGTACTATTTCACACGGCTCAAGAGCAGTTACAGCCCTCAAATAGGACTATAAGCATGAGCATAGGCATTGCTTTTTAGTTCTGAATTCACTGCTCTTTTCACCATAGATTACACAAATCCTTATCTCCATTTGACAGCTCAATCCATCATTGATCAATAAGGACTTTAACTTGGGTTGTAATGTGGCTTATGGGTGAAATTTATCACGAATAAAAGGGTGGAATGGAGTTCAAAATTGAGAAGTCAGTCAAGGTAAGGAGGTGGTATGGACACCTTCTTTATTTCAGCACAATTTCATCTTCTTCTTTGAATTTTCAGAGCCAAAGTGGCCATCTTTTTCTCTTTCTTTTTCAAACTTCCAATGAAATGCCTTTTCTTTTTTTTATTTATTTTATTATTATTTATTTATTTAGCAACATTGACTGGAATGCCACATTTCTTCTGCTGATACATCATTGTCTTCAGTTATTTTTCTTTTTTACCAAACTGATACTCAACTCTCCTTTCTTCAGCTTCCTTTCCTTTACCTTTTGAATTCTCAAAGTGAGGGTTAGGCTAAATGAGGTTGATGAGGTTTCAAAGAAATCTTGGATGTATAAAGCTCAAATGGTGTGTATCAAGGGCAGTTTTTAAAAGGTGGGGATTTTTGGAGTTCAAACTGTTCAAAAGGAGGCCTTACATTATGTCTTTAATATCATGATTGCCGTCAAATTATTTCAATTTGTATATGTGTAACTTCTAATGAAAGTAAGCAGGTTCAATCAGTCCCTAGAGCAGAAAAAATTGCCAATTCATACCTCCAAAGAATACATTTCAGGCCCAAATCTCACTAGGTGTGGTTTTATATCAAATTCCTGAGGTATATCATCCCTGTTTTCTCTCTTTTTAGGTTTACTAAAACATCAATTTTCTTTTGGAAATTTTTTTTTTTTTTTTTTTTTTTTGGCATTCACTTCATGAAAATATTAGAATTACACTAGAAATTAATTTCAAAAAGTATTTAACTTCCTCATTTATCAAAACAGCAAGTGTGAAATTACTTCATTTTCAAAAATTCCACTGATCATAAGCTGCATTGATGTTAACTCAATTATTGACATTTCTGCCACACCCCCAAACCTAAGGTGAGCAGGGTCCGCACTGGTCCAAAGCAAAGAAAAGAAACAATCAAGCAGAAATCATAATGACAAGAAAGAAATGCAGAAATGCAGTAATTACACAAGAAAAACAAGAATTTTATATTACAAACTCATACGATAAGTACAATGTGAATAATCGGGGTCAAAATCAGATCATAAGTTGGTTCAATGGGATCAATCGGAGTCACTGCCAAAGTCGAACTAGAATCGATTGAGTCCGAACTTGATTTAGCCTTCTCGGATTGTGTTTTGCATCGGTATTCCTCCGATTTGATCTTTTGGTGAGGCCAATGTACTTTCCAAGTCTAGTAGTCTTCGCTTTTCTGTCAAGTTGTGCTTGCAACATGGTCACCTTGTGCTGCTCACTCCTAACCATCTGAAAAGTTTGACCCAGCAGGTCCTTCATTTTCTCTCTCTCAAATTTCATGAATAACTCCAATTTTTGAATCTGGTTTTCATAAGGGGTTCTAATGTAAGCTTGCAAATTAGCTAACCCCTTGAGGACATCTCTATAGATATATGGATTTTCTTCCATGGCCCTTTTGAGAGCGGCAAATCTGGGAATGGGAATGGAATGGTAGGGGACCAACCCACTGTGGGAGTGGAGAAGAGGGGTCCAAGGATGACTTGTGGTTCATTGGCTTGATCAGAGAAAGTGAGGAGAGGTGAAGGGGACTCAACCAGAGGTACCTCAGGTTCAGTTTGGGTAGCATGGGCAGTAGTGGTGAGGGTGGGCAGATCAACCAATACCACCTCAGGTTTAGTTTGGGTAGCATGGTCTGCAACAGCATTCGCAGTGGCTAAGGTAGTTGTGTGGGATGTGGAGGCTAAGGTTTGGAGGAGGTCATTGGTCACAGACTGATTATCTGTGTTGATCTGTAGTTGGGCTTGGATGGATTGGAGAAAGGTAAGTATTTGGCTAATTGATTCAGGTGTGGGTGAGGTCATGCAGGATGGTAAATCAAGTGGATGGTGGGGGTGCAATGGGTGAAATGGTCAAAGGGAGAAGTAGCCAAGTGAGTGAAATGAGGAGGGTCGGTATAGGGACGAGTTCAAGCTAGCGTTTTCAAAAATAGACCCCATCAATGATGAATAAGCCTCTGTAGTGAAAGGCTCAGGTTCAGGGGTATGGGATACTTCAGGTGTGTGGGCTGAAGGAGCAGGTGAACTTGAGAGGCTTTGGAGAAGAGGAGTGCAAGGAGATTGTTCAATAAAATATGTGGCCAAGTCTTGGGCATTGGTGGGAGAAATTGGTGTTGTGAGTATGGTCGGAGTGGTTGGTGTAGAGGGGGAATCTGCAATTAGGATAATGGTGGGTGGAATAGGTGAAGTGGCAGGAGCTGAACTAGGTGAGGAGGGTAAAATGCCAACTTCTTCAAGAATGGGTGCAGCTGAAGAGCTGGTCACCACAGGATGGACAACTTCTTCAAGAATGGGTGCAACTAAAGAGCTGGTCACCTCAGGGTTTGGCAAAGCCGGTTCTAAGGGAGCTGCAGGGGCAGGTTCATTCATGTAGTCCACTAACATTGCAGTCTTGAGGCTCAGTCGCAATTGCAGGTACAGGTTCACCTTCCTCTCTTAGTCTTTTCAGCATTGCTTGGCTTGTAGTCCAAGCCTTTTTCCCAAAAGTATGAGGAGCTATGACTTCAAATGGCTCCTGGTAATCAATGTCAAACTTAGCTCTTAGGAGGGCTGTGATCAATCTACCAAATGGGATTCCAGCTAATTTCTGCTCCTTTTTCAACTTGGCACTAATATCAGCCATGGCTTCAAAAATTAACATAAGGGCATTGAAAAATTGCCCCTTAGAAAAATGAAAGAGAGCCTCTAAAATTGGTGTCCTCCTTTCTTGGCTGTGCTCGATGCCATAAAAACTTCCCCTCAAAATTGAATCCATCAATAAAAATTGAGGTGCTAGGTCTCTCCTCATTATGGTCAATGATCCTTGGGTTAAATGTGTACCATTTCTCTAAAGGAGGTCAGCAATGCGACTAATGGACCAAGGATCAAATTGAAGGTATCCCCAAAGCATTCCCAATGTCTTCATATGTGAGTTAGATCACAATCATCAATAAAGATAACAAGAGTAGGGACATCAACATCTTTTTACATCACTTTTACGGGTTTTGGTACCATAATTTCACCATTCGCGGATAAATTTTCTCTGGCAGAGGGGTAAGGATATTGCTCAGTGAGGCATCCCTCATGTATCTTAAAGATAGCTGACAGTCTGGTTTGTTGACGAAAAAAGTTTCGTCCACAATAAGCTCAGGAATCAGCTTCTGAGCTTCAATGAATGGATTTGGCAGTACCAAATGCATAGGTAGAGGAGAAAGCTCAGGCTCAGGACTAGCAACTGCAGGGATGGGATCCTCATGTCTAACTTTCTTCCCTTTCTCAATCCTATCAGCTCTATCCATTGATAGTTTTCTTTTGGCTGAAGTTTTGGTTTTTCCTTTTGGGGTTGGTTTGCTAATTTTCTTAGCAGAAGATTTTGGGAACATGGCAGCCAATGATTTTTCAGCTTTCCCCATTCTAAAGTTGTGTATAAAAACGCCCACAACAAATGCTGACACAAAATCAAACTTTGCATATGATAAGCAGAGGAAATGAGCAAAAAAATACCAAAATCTAGGGTTTTGGTTGAGCGTGTTGCTTGCTTGCTGAAATCCACCAGACCAGAAGCTAAAATCCCTCTCTTAAAGCTCAAATGATCGAACAAATGTGAAGAAAAGTGTGGCTGAATTCTAAAATCATGCAAGGAAAGAAGGAAATGGGGTTTCTGTGGAACAGGACGTTCTCAGAAAGCTTTCGAATATGAAACCCTTACTTCGAAAGGGTTTAAATATGCTCAAAGTTAATTTCGCAAAGTTATTTTTAAGTTTTCGAAAAGTTCCAAAACAGTCCTTTTTACAACAGAGAATGGCATCAGTACCATTCGAAAAGCTAATAGCTTCAGAAACAACTTTTCGAAAAGCAAATGGCTTCAGAAACAACTATTCGAAAAGCAAATCTTTGTTTTCGAGCAGTTTGTTACAAATCTAGATCCTTTTCGAAAAGTAAATTGAACTTTGCGAAAAGATAATTTTTACTTTGCGAATTAACTTTTCATATATTTAAACATTGCGAATAGAGAACAAACATGAATAAAAACAGAGAAAAAGAAAACTAAGCAAAAACTATGGAACAAGAACATATTGTACAGTTGTATACCATCAGATTTGGGGAGGTTCTTGATGATAGATGGGCAGCACAGGCTCCTGGGTATTTTCAATGCATGGTTTGAGCCTCTGACCATTTACTTTCAAGATCCTTCCATTACTTGGGTCTAAAATGTCAACAGCCTTAGAAGGAGCTGCATGAATGACAGTATATGGCCCTTCCCATCTGGATCTCAGCTTTCCAGGAAAAAACTTAAGTTTTGAGTTAAATAACCATACCTTAGAGCCAGCTGTGAACTCTTTTCTCAACAAATTTTTATCATGGAAGGCTTTGGCTTTCTCTTTATAAGATCTTGAATTGGTGTATGCATCCATTCTCAGCTCCTCCAACTCTACAAGTTGTAGTTTCCTGTGATTACCAGCAGTAGTCAGATCCATGTTCAATGTTTTAATAGCCCAAAAGGCTTTATATTCTAACTCCACTGGTAAATGGCATGCTTTGCCATAGACCAACCTGAATGGGGACATGCCAATTGGGGTTTTATAGGCTGTCCTATATGCCCACAATTCATCATTCAGCTTAAAGGACCAATCCTTTCTGTCCTTCTTCACAGTCTTTTCCAGTATATGTTTGATTTCTCTATTGGAAATCTCCACTTGTCCACTGGTTTGTGGATGATATGGAGTAGCTACTCTATGAGTCACAGAGTATTTTTTCAATAAAGTTTCAAAATGTTTATTACAAAAATGGCTTCCCCCATCACTTATAATAGCTCTGGGAAAACCAAACCTGGAAAAAATGTGATCCTTTAAAATTTTCTGAACCACTCTGTGATCATTGGTTTTAGTGGTTGTGGCTTCACCCATTTGGATACATAATCTACAGCTACTAAAATGAAATTATACCCATTGGAAGGAGGAAAGGGACCCATGAAATCTATCCCCCAAATATCAAACAATTCAACTACCAAAATGGGCTGTAAAGGCATTGAGTTTCTCTTGGAAATGCTGCCCAATTTCTGGCAGTTCTGGCAAGACTTACAGTGCTGCAGAGCATCTTTGAAAAGTGTAGGCCAATAAAATCCACACTGCAAAACCTTTGCAGCAGTTTTGTTTCCACTAAAATGACCTCCACAGGCCTGTTCATGACACATAGAAAGTATGCTATGAAATTCTTCTTCAGGGACACATCTTCTTATTATTTGGTCTGCACAACTCTTAAACAGATAAGGATCTTCCCAAATGAAATGTTTAACCTTTGAGAAGAAAAGATCTTTATCCATTTTATTCCAATGTTGAGGAATTCTTCCAGTAGCCAAAAAGTTGACTATGTTTGCAAACCAAGGGGTGTGTATACTAATAGCAAAAAGTTGCTCATCAGGGAAAGATTCATTGATAGGCAGCCTATCAATCTCAGCAATTAAAATTCTAGATAGGTGATCAGCCACCACATTTCCACACCCTTTTTATCTTTGATCTGTAAATCAAATTCCTGTAATAGGAGGATCCACCTGATTAATCTTGGTTTGGTGTCCTTCTTAGACAGAAGGTATTTCAAGGCAGAGTGGTCAGTGAACACCACTATTTGTGAACCCAAGACATATGACCTGAATTTTTCTAAAGCAAAAACAATTGTCAGCAGCTCTTTCTCAGTTGTTGTGTAATTGAGTTGTGCATCAATCATTGATCTACTGGCATAAGCTATGACATGAGGCAGCTTATCCTTTCTCTATCCAAGGACAGCTCCCAAAGCATAATCTGATGCATCACACATCAGTTCAAAAGGCAGTGAATAATCTGGAGATTGTAATATTGGAGCTGAAATCAAACAATTTTTTAAGAATTCAAATGCCTTCATGCATTCATTGTTGAAAACAAAAGGGACATCTTGACACAATAAATGACAAAGAGGCTTGGTTATTTTACTGAAGTCCTTAATGAACCTTACAAAATCCAAAGATGTCCCAGAAAACTTCTGATCTGTTTAACAGTTTTGGGAGGTGGTAAATGTGCAATTAAATCAATTTTTGCTCTGTCTACCTCAATGCCCTTGTGGGAGACAACATGGCCAAGGACAATGCCCTCGGTGACCATGAAATGGCTCTTCTCCCAGCTCAAGACTAGATTGGTTTCTTCACATCTCTGTAACACCAATTTGAGATGATGTAAACACTGGGCAAAACTGTCTCCATAGATTGAAAAATCATCCATAAAAATCTCCATAAATTGGTCAATCATATTAAAGAAAATGGAGTACATGCATCTTTGAAAGGTAGCAGGAGCATTACAAAGACCAAAAGGCATTCTCCTATAGGCAAAAGTGCCAAAAGGGCAAGTGAATGTGGTCTTTTCCTGATCTTGTGGGTACACAGGAATCTGATTGTAACCAGAGTAACCATCAAGAAAGCAGTAAAAAGCTTTTCCTGCTAGCTTATCTAAAATCTGATCAATGAATGGGAGAGGGAAATGGTCTTTTCTAGTCATTGAATTTAATTTTCTGTAATCAATACAGACCCTCCACCCAGTTGTTTGTCTGGTTGACATAAGCTCACCAGAATCTGAGGTTACCATAGTGATCCCAGATTTCTTAGGTACCACCTAAGTGAATCAAATGGGGTAAATGACCCCTGCATCCAACAACTTAACAACTTCTTTCATGACCACTTCTTGCATATGAGGGTTCAACCTCCTTTGCATTTCCCTAGAAGGCTTTGCATCTTCTTCCAAATGGATTTTATGCATGCAAACAGCTGGACCGATTCCTCCCAAATCAGCAATAGACCAGCCAATTGCCCTTCTATGTTGTTTCAAAACACTCAACGGCTCTTCCTCCTGCTCCTTTGTGAGGGAGGAAGAAATAATCGCAGGCAATGATTTATGGTCTCCTAAAAACACATATTTCAAATTTTCTAGCAACTACTTCAGTTCTAAATCAGGTGGGCTGAGAAAAGAAGGTAACAAAGGTACCTTAGCTATTTGTGGAAGGGGAAGAATAGCAGGTTTCCAAGAAGAGAAACTTGTTGATTGATTATGAGTTCCTTGCACATCATTTACTTCCTCAGACTTTGAGGTACAAAATGTTTCTTCCTCGGAATTTCCCCAAGCATCTTTATAATCTGTGGTTAAATCTTCCCACTGCAAAAATTGTTGTAAAGTCCCTTCCACCAGTTCATCCAATAGATCAACATGAAAACATTCCTCAGAGCTGAATTGAGGCTGTGTGACTGCATTATAAACATTTAATTTCACCTTCATATTTCCAAAAGAGATTTCCATAATACCATACCTGCATTGAATGCAAGCATTTGCTGTAGCCAGGAATGGTCTTCCCAAAATGACAGGGATGGAAGTTTTGCTTTTTGTGGGTTCCATGTCCAAAACTAGAAAATCAGCAGGATAGAAAAATTTATCTACTCCCACCAACACATCTTCAATCATCCCAACTGGCTTTCTTTCAGATCTGTCTGCTAGTTGTAACACCACATGAGTGGGTTTTAATTCTCCCAAACCTAGTTTCTCATATACAAAATATGGAAGTAGGTTGACACTAGCACCCAAATCTAATAAAGCCTTTTCAATGGTATGTTCCCCAATAATGCAAGCGATTGTGGGGATTCCAGGATCTTGAAGTTTAGGAGGTGTGGTAATAGACAACACCTGATTAACTCTTTCCACAGCAAAGACCTTCTTGGATAACTGTATCTTAGACTGTCTTTTGTGAGTGCAAATATCTTTCAAAGATTTTTCATATGTTGGAATTTGTTTGATTGCATCAAGCAAAGGTAGATTTATCTTGACTTGCTTAAAAGTCTCCATCATTTCATCTATTTTTGTGTTCCCTTTATCAAAAGGGGATACAGATTTCATTGCATGAGGAAATGGTAAATGAGGAACTAGTCCTTCATTTATATCTTCAGACGCATTATCAGAATCTTTTTGATTTTTTGTTTTTTCATTTTTTTGATTTTTCTGAGGTACATCAGCACCCCCACTGCTAACATTATGCTGCTCTTGCTGCATATCTTTATCATTTTCCTCACTTTTTTCTTCTTCAGTATCCACTTTGTTATTTATAATTCTTCCACTTCTCAAAGTTGTCACAGTTTTTACTTCTTCATGTGAAATAAAAGCCTCTCCAACCATGAACTGTCCTTTGGGATTGTTCAAAGGTTGGCTGGGTAACTTTCCTTCCTCTCTTTTGGCCAAAGTATTTGAAAGCTGACCCAATGTTTCTTCAATCTTCTTTATGCTCTGACTGTGAAAGTTCACAGTCTGAGTTAAAGATCCTAAATTCTAGAGTGAATTTAGGACTTGATCTTCAAAAGAAGGGGACCTGGAAGGGATTTGAACTAGAGCAGATTGCTGTACAGGTTGTTGTGGAATGGGCTACTAAAAATTTGGCTTGGCATAAAAATTCTGCTGATAAGGTTGCACAGTTTTGAAAGGCATTTGGTTCTTTGATTGTTGCTGCTGTTGTGATTGATAATTCCCCTGGCTCCACCTCAAATTGGGGTGCCCTCTCCATGGATATTCATTTGGCTGCATCTGTCCAAATGATTGGGCAGCATGAGCTTGTTCCACCACTAGATCTGGGAACTGTGGTGCAGCAGGACATTGGTCAAGTGAATGAGTAGGGGACTGGCATATCAGACATGCCTCCTCTACTCTTGCAACCATTGGATTTTGAAGTGAGTCCATCAATCTATCAAACTTTGTGGTTAAATTATCCATCTTTCTTTCCAACTCATTCACCTCATAAATCTTTCCTTTGGTGGTTTGATGATTGTTCAACCTAGCAGGATTTTCAATATCTCTTGACAAAGATTCCTGTTGAGTTGAGTTTTCACCAATTACTTCAAATAAGTCCCAAACCTCCTCAACTATTTTTTGCAAGTAAGTGCCTCCACAGGAAGCATCTATCATATTCTTGCCTTTTTGATCAATTCCTTGATAGAAGCTTTGAACCAGCAGCCATCTGGGAATTTGATGATGAGGACATTGCTGTAAAAGTTCCTTAAATCTTTCCCATGCTTCATGGAAAGTTTCAGTTGAGTTTTGTGAGAAGGAAATAATACTTTGTCTCAGTTGGCTTGTTTTAGACATTGGGAAGTATTTGGCTAGGAATTGACACTGCAAATCATTCCAAGAAGTGATACTATTTGGTGCTAACATAGACAACCATGCTCTAGCTTTGTCTTTTAATGAAAAAGGAAAGAGCCTAAGCTTGGTTGCCCTGGACCAAGTCCAGCTATGCTGAATGTGGTGCAAAGAGATAAGAATTCATCCACATGTTTATATGGATCTTCCTTACTCAACCCATGGAAGGAAGGAAGCATTTGGATAGTCGATGATTTGATCTCATAATTTCCTTCAACAGTAGGAAATTGAATGCAAAAGGGAGAATTATAAGCACCAGGTGCAAAGTAATCCCCCAAAAGTCGAGGTTCTTCACCCATAGTAACTGTTTCAGCAGAATTCTGTGTTATTTGTCTGGTTCGTAATAGCCTTTCAACTTCTAAATTCAGAGGGACAATCTCAGGGCTGAGAGTCCTCCTACCAAACATACAACACAAAACAGAGAATCAGATTATGCATAGCAAACCTTCAGAATTCCTTTTGAAGTAGATTCCCTTCTTCAAAATGGATGTGAATAACTGCACAGATATAAACAATAGAATAGTTTAGCACTGATGTAAAAAATAAAAATGAAAACTTAGGTCTACCTATTTTAAAACAAATTCCCCGGCAACGGCGCTAAAAACTTGTTGTTGTTTCTAAGTGTGCATGATTTATTTGTGTTTTGAAAACAGATTTGCAACTGCTAAGTTATACTGAATCTAGAGCATTAAAAGGAGTAAAGAAATATCAGCACAGAGAGAAGTGAATTAGCCTGCAAGATCAGGGCCAATTGTAGCAAGTTTTAAATGTAAATGAGTAAAAGATCGTCCACAAAGAATTTGTTTAAAATGCAAGATAAACCTCCAGATCTGAGCTACCAGATCTGGCCTCTTATCCTATCTACAAAGCACATAAGATGGGAGGTTGAATTTGTCACATTAACTAAATGATAAAAGTAAAAGTTAAACTAACTGATCCAGATCTGAGTTGGGGGAATTTTGATGTAAACTTATAAAAATGGAGAAATAATATCTAACTTTGATTTGGTCCTTGAAACACAATGAGAATGACTGCAGATCAAATGAGAAATGATCCAATCTTCATCTGGCTACAAGCACAGATGTAAGAGAAATAAATCTAACTCAAGGATTAGATTTAGGCTTATGGCTATGGTCTGTCCACTTCAATGGCCACAGACAATCCAATAGTCTTTAATCCAAACCCTTAATTTAGAACAAGAAATATCACTACAAATGTTGTGAGAGATTAGGTTACAAACACTAATTCCCACAGGGTTAATGAATCAAGGGAAAATGCATGAAAAATAGTAAATCTAAAGGAGTCTAATGCAATAAGGAGATCAGAGGGAACCCTTAACACGAATTCAATTGAGAATGTACGGTTTACAACAACCTTTTCAAATTCACCATTACAATTACAGATCACAGCTTAAACAACTCTCAGATTTGTAGTCTTGAATACAACTCTCTTTTGAATTACAGAGGTATCTCACAGCTCTCAATTGCAAGTAAAAGTTAGGCTATTACAGGGATTTCAGACAAACTAGCTGATTTGGAAATGGGGGAATGGGAATGAAACTCAAAATCTGGATGCCCAAATTGGGCAAATGGTTCATCTATTTATAGCTTTCCCCAGGTCTAGCTCAGATGCGTATCGACCAATCAAAAGTGCTCAGATCTGTATCAACCAATGGTAGTTGAGCACAAGGATCCAGATCTGTTCTGGCCAATCAGAATTGCTCGATCTGGTTCAGCCAATCAGGCAACATAAGCATCAATTTTTTTATGCAATTTGAAAATCTGTTAGAGCTTCTAGAAGTTCCCGCCAAGTTATTTCATCTCTGGGTGCTCACATGGGGTGGAATATGCCTTCGCTTCATGCTTAGAATCTTCTGGAATGTCCCTAGGTTTTGTGACTCCTGAAGCTCTTTTCGCAACGTTCAGGTTCTATTCGAAAGGAGTTCTCTTCTTTTCAAATAGGTCAATCATCCTTTCGAAGAGTTCAGGTGCTCTTCGAAAACTAAGCCTGGAGCTTTTAGTTCTTTTCGCAGAGTTCAGGTTCTTTTTTAAATGTTCAGATTCTTTTCGAAAAGCACTCTGTAGTGCATTTTTCTGTTCGAATTGCTCCACATTTCTTTTTTGGGTTGAGACCAGGTCTTTGCCTCTTCAGTTCAGGTATTTTAACAGCTAGTGAGGTTGTCCCTTCTCTTTCTTCCTTTGGATCGACATGGATTATCATTTTTTTGGCACTTTTAGGCTGCTTTCATGGTTAAGCCTGTCTTTATTGTTAGCTGTAACACAAGCACTTAAAACACTTATTTAGTTTTCTCAAGGGTCCATCAAGGCCCAGGTTAAAGGGTGGAGAATGGTATTTTCTGGTTCTCAATGTAGGCTCGATGAAGTAGGGGGTTGTGGGAAATGGGAATGGTGAAAGGAATGAAAGGAAATGGGGGGGTAAGAGGTAATGTGGATGGTGAGGGGGGTTGTGAGTCAGGAGGGAAGTCTGTTTGGGTTTCTTTGTCAGTGGACAGGACCAGGGGGTTGAAGTGGGTGGTGGAGGGATGGGTGTGCTGGTTAAGGTGTGTAGGGTGGATTGAATGGAGGTGAGTTCAGTCTGCATCTAATCCTGTTTTTAGGTATTGGTGGATTACTGGGCTTGGATGTCTTGGATAAGGGAACGAATAAGGGGTAGTGTGTCAGGGATAGGAGGTTGGGTTTGGGAAGAAGAGGGTACTGGTTGGAATGGTGAGGAAGGTGCATGATGGAAAGTGGAGGGAGGGGAAGAGTGGGGTTCGAGGGAGACTGGGAGAGGGGTGTAGTAGGCAGGCATTGTTTCAAGGAAGGTAGACATAAAGGCTTGGAAGCCTATGGATGTGTTGAGGGTTAAGTCAATGTCTGTGAGGGAGGACGTAGTAGATATGGCTGGGGTGGTGGTTTCTTCAAGGTGGGGTGTGTCAATTGGTATAGATGGGATTGAGGGTGGTGTCTGGGAGATGGTTGGGATGGTCTCAGTGGTCTTTCATTTTTTATAGGAGATGAGTGGGGGGCTGGCAAGTTTAGGTGGAGCTGGTGGAGGAATTGTGGTTGTGTACTGGGGTAAGGTAGGAGATGGGGAGTCCTCCCAGGTACCACGCACAGGTGAAGGGGGAGTGGGAATGGAGAATGGAAACAATGGGGGGTGAGAGATGGATGCAAGAGGGGTAGTGCATGTAGGAGAAAAAGGTGGAGGGGGAATTGGTGCTGCAGCAGCGATGGTACTGATAGGCTCTGGGGGTACCTCCTTGGTGGTAGGGGTAGATCCTGATCTGGTTGCTTCTTCATCTTGCTTTGGCAGGGCCTGAGCCTCAGCTTTCTTCTTCTTCTGGGCCTCCATCAAGCTCCTGCTGATTCCCCATTGTCGCTTGGCAAAGGTAGTAGGGGTAAGGGTGGTGGTCTGCTCAGTCCGTCCTATCTTGTATCCCCCCTTGATTAGCAGCAAGGTAATGATTCTTGCATAGGGTAGTGTGTGACGCTTCTTGTTTGTCCCTATCTTCTCCACTATGTCTTTCATTGCCTAAAAAATTAGCCAGCCTGCATGGAAGCCATGGCCCATGTGGAAGGAGTAGACAACATCCACAATGGGGGTTCTCCTCTCCTGCTGATGTCCTGAGCAATAGATGTTCTTTCGCAGGACTTGGTCAATGAACAGGAGTTCAGGTTTTAATTCTCTCCTTCTGATCGAGTCCCTTGTGGCTTTTAATCCTCTTGTTAGGGCCCGTGCAATTGTATCAATCAATGCACTCAGCGGGGGGCCATATCCACAGCTAGGGTCGAATGCTGCTGGGATGCCCAAAACTTCAGCAATTACCTTGGGGCTCACTAACATATCAAAGTCATCAATCAACACTAGCAAGCACTCTTGTCCATCTTTGTCCTTCTTGACCCTAATGTGCTGATAGAACAGCTGCACTAGCCTAGGATAGGCTAGTGCTAGAATTCCTTCCATTAATTGCATTAGGCCCGCTTTGTTCATAAACTGTATGGCAGGGGCAGATAGTGGCTCCTTCTCAAAAAATGGTAGATCAAATGCTGTCTCAGCAAGGTCCTTGTCCTTTTTAGGGGTGGTCTCAGCAAGGTCCTTGTCCTTCCCCTTTCTCTTTTGTGCAAATTTTGGAGCCATTTCTAACTCTGTCTTCTCGTTTGAGAAACGGAGGCTGAGATCTAGAGTTTTGTTTGATTGGACGCACAGGGCACCTCAAGATCTCTGAGCAGAGGGCAATGGATGGGGGTGATGTTAGGAACAACTCTGTAGATTTGTGAAGTGAATGATGAGCTGTAGGAGTGATGCTGGAGGGGAGAGGGGAAAGCCTCAGAAGCTAGGGTTTCACAGAGGGAAGAAGGAAGAAAATTAATGGAAAAAAGCTGCGCTTTGGAACATCTAGCTTTGGAACATCTGGTCGCAGGGTTGGAAATGAACCTGCAAAGGGGTGGATTGAATCTAGATTGCTCGACAATCTCCGAGGTTGACCTTGGAGCACACAACAGTGTGAGATGAATTCTTGTGAATTGTGCGAGCAGCCCCTAGGTCTCTATTTGGATTGCACGACAAGCTCTGAGGTTCATTATAAATCTCGCGACAGCCTTAGAATCTCATGACAGCAAATGTATAGCTTTATGGGGATGGCGCGAGAGGGCCACTAGTGTACATGAATCACGCGAGAGGTTCTCAGATACACATGAATATCGCGACAGCTATTGAATGTTTCCAAGTAAACTGCATGAAATTCTCCCAGACTTCCTTTTTAACCTCGCGATAGCTTTTGAATCTCAAGAGTCTCCCAGGCTTCAATTTTGGACCCAGCGATAGTTAGGTATAAAACAGAGAGCATGTGCTCTCTGTTCTGCCCCTTTGCATGTTTGCTGTGGTTGGATCCTAGGCATGACCCTCACTATGGCTACCTCTAGACACTCAATAATACAATCAAGGACAACCAAAAATTGACCTCCCATATTAGGCATTCAACAGATGCTATCAATTGAAGAGCAGTAAGAATCAGACCAAGCATCAACAGTTTACAACAGATAAATCCATATTCAAATAAGACCACTAACAAATCCTAGAGAATACAAACGAACGAAAGTAAGATAAATAAACCAAAACTAAGTACATATGATACAGTAATGATACACCTGTGGATCAGTTTGAAGAAGGATCCCTTTGAAAGTGAATGGTGTCCATGAGTTCGGCAGGTTTTTCAAAGCAAGGCTTAAGCCTCTAACCATTCACCTTCAAGGTTCTCCCAGACTTGGGATCCCTGATTTCCACAGCACCAAATGGGGAAACATGCATAACAATGTAGGGACCTTCCCATCTGGATTTCAATTTGCCAGGAAAAAATTTAAGTTTGGAGTTAAACAGCCAAACCTTATCACCAGCTCTGAAACTCTTTCTCAACAGCCCTTTGTCAAAGAAAGCTTTGGACCTTTCCTTGTAGATCCTGGCATTAGCATATGCATCTATCCTTAGTTCTTTCAATTTGGACAACTGCAGCAACCTGTGAAGACCAGCAGAAGTTAGATCTAGATTTAAATGTTTGATAGCCCAATAGGCTTTGTGTTCTAACTCCACTAGGAGAAGACAGGCCTTCCCATAAACCAGTCTAAAAGGGGACATACCAATGGGAGTCTTATAGGCAGTCCTATAAGCCCACAGTGCATCATTAAGCTTGCCAGCCCAGTCCTTCCTATCTGTCCTCACAGTCTTCTCAAGGATATGCTTGATCTCCCTATTTGAAATTTCAACTTGCCCACTGGTTTGTGGGTGGTAGGGAGTAGGAATCCTATGGGTGACAGAATATTTCTTGAGCAAGCTCTCAAAATTTCTGTTGCAGAAATAGCTTCCCCCATCACTGATAATGGCTCTAATGGTGCCAAATCTTGAGAAGATATTCTGCTTTATGAACTTGAGGACACCTGATTATCATTAGTTCTTGTGGCAATGGCTTCTACCCATTTGGAAACAAAGTCCACTGCCACTAAGATGAAATGAAAATCATTTGAAGGAGGAAAGGGGCCCATAAAATCAATACCCCACACATCAAACAGTTCTACAACAAGGATGGGCTATAAAGGCATTGAATTTTGTTTAGACAGCCCTCCTAGTTTCTGACATCTTTCACAGGTCTTGTAGTGTGTATTGGAATCTCTGAAGAGAGAAGGCCAATAGAACCCACACTGCAGCACTTTGTCAGCTATTTTTCTCCCACTAAAGTGACCCCCATAGGCATTTTCATGGCACATGGCCAGAATACTGGGGATATCACTTTTGGGAATACATTTTTGAATGATTTGGTCTGCACAATACTTGTACATGCAAGGTTCCTCCCAAAAAAAGAATTTGACCTGTGAGAAATATAGGTCTTTATCCATTCTTGTCTAATGGGCAGAAATCTTACCTATAACTAATAATTGACAATATGTGCATACCAAGAAACTACAAATTGGATGGCGAACAGTTGCACATCCGAGAAGACATCATTTGTAGCAAGGTCATCAACACCTTTCTCCAACATAATTCTGGACAAGTGGTCAGCCACCACATTTTCTATACCCTTCTTGTCCTTGATTTCGATGTCAAACTCCTGCAAGAGGAGTTTCCATCTAATCAATCTGGGCTTTACATCCTTCTTGGATAGTAGGCACTTTAACGCTGAGTGGTCAGTGAAGATGATAGTTTTAGACCCAAGTAGGTAAGGTCTAAACTTGTCCACAGCAAAAACCACTGCCATAAGCTCTTTCTCAGTGGTTGTGTAGTTCAGTTGAGCTTCAGCAAGTGATTTGCTGAGATATGCAATGACCACAGGCAGCTTATCTTTTCTCTGGCCCAGGACAGCACCTATTGCCAAGTCAGATGCATCACACATCAATTCAAAGGGCAAGGTATAGTCAGGTGTTTGGAGTACAGGGGCAGAGGTGAGGCAGATTTTTAGAGTTTTAAAAGCCTTCAGACATTCAACAGAGAAGTCAAAGGGCACATCCTGGCAGAGCAGGTGGCACAATGGTTTTGCAATTTTGATGAAGTCTTTGATAAACCTCCTATAGAATCCAGCATGTCTAAGGAAGGATCTGATTTGCTTGACTGTTCTCGGAGGGGGTAAATTTTTAATGAGGTCAACTTTAGCCTTGTCTACCTCAATTCCATCTTTAGAGACTACATGGCCCAACACAATTCCCTGTGTTACCATGAAGTGGCTCTTCTCCCAACTTAAGACCAAATCGGTCTCCTCACATCTTTGTAAGACCTTGTGGAGGTGTTGCAGACATTGGACAAAGTTGTCCCCATAAACCGAAAAATCATCCATAAAAATTTCCAGGAATTTGTCAATCATATCAGAAAAGATGGCATACATACACCTCTGAAAGGTGGCTGGGGCATTACACTGTCCAAAAGGCATCCTCCTGTAAGCAAAGGTACCGAAAGGACAAGTAAATGTAGTTTTCTCTTGATCAAGGGGGTGCACAGGGATCTTATTGTACCCTGAGTAGCCATCAAGAAAACAGTGAAAAGCTTTCCAAGCCAACTTATCCAAAATTTGATCAATAAAGGGGAGAGGGAAGTGGTCTTTTCTAGTCTTGGAGTTGAGTTTTTGATAATCGATGCAAACTCTCCAGCCAGTGGTCTCCCTGGCTGGTCTCAACTCTCCAGACTCGGTTGTGATCACTGTTATGCCAGATTTCTTGGGTACCACCTGGATTGGTGCCACCCATTCAGAATCATAGATGGGGTAAATTACCCCAGCATCCAGCAACTTAATGATTTCTTTCAGAATCACGTCTTGCATGTGAGGATTCAATTTACTCTGTATTTCCTTGGAGGGAGTTGAGCCCTCCTCTAGATGAATCCTATGCATAAAGATTGATGCATCAATCCCTCCTAGATCAGCAATGGTCCAGCCAATTGCTTTCTTGTGCTTCCTCAAAATTGTTAACAATTCCTCCACTTGCTCACTGGTAAGAGAAGAGGAGATAATCACAGGAAGTTTCTCATCATTCTTGAGAAAAGCATATTTCAATGTCTCTGCAAGCTTCTTGAGTTCCAGATCAGGGGCTTGTTGGATGGATGGCAGGATTGGTGTATTGTTGGTTGGAGGAAGGGGCAGCAATGTAGGTTTCCAATTGGAATGCTGCACTAAGTCCACAGAAGACCTCACTAGGGATATGTCTTATGGCATTAAAGCTAGGCTTCCTTTCTTCACCATGTTCCAAACTTCTGTTAAATCAGTGACAATATTGCTCCACTCCAGCAGAGTGGGCAGTTCTTCATCACTTCTTCTAAAGCATTCCTCATTGTCCAAATTGACTTTACCTTTGCACTGTTGTACACATTAAGCTCAACTTTCATATGTCCGAAAGTGACCTCCATGATCCCAGACCTGCATTGAATGCATGCATTAGCAGTGGCCAAGAATGGTCTGCCCAGAATAACAGGTATTGGGGATGTACTCTTGCTGCAGCCCATGTCCAAAAGAAGGAAGTCTGCAAGGTAGAAGAACTTGTCTACTCCCACAAGGACATCCTCGACTACTCCCATGGGTTTCCTCTTAGACCTATCAGCCATCAATAGAACAATTGGGGTGGGCTTCAGCTCCCCCAAACCTAGCTGCTGATACACACTGTATGGCGGCAGGTTAACACTGGCTCTAAGGTCCAAAAGGGCTCTTCCAATTGTGTGTTCTGGAATAATACAGGGAATAATGGGTATCCCTGGGTCTTGCTACTTCTCAGACATTGTCATGGTTAATACAGAATTAACTGTATCAGTCGCAAAGACCTTTTTGGACAAGTGGCCTCTGGCCTTCCTTTTCTGAGTACAAAGGTCTTTCATAAACTTTGCATAGGCTGGGACCTATCGGATTGCATCAAGCAAGGGTAAATTTATTTTGAACTGCTTAAAGGTCTCCATCATTTCCTCGATCTGTGCCTGACCCTTCTCAAAAGGGGCAGGGCCACTCAAAGCTTGATGAAATAGTAGCTGAGGTACTACTGGTTCCTCAGCTGCAAGCTTATGACTGAACTTTTGTTTTTTTCTTTTATTTATTTTTATCTCCTGCTGAGATTCAACTACAACCTCTTTATTTTTCCCTTGTTGAAGGGTAGCAGGCAGTTCTTGACTCTGTGCTCTAACAAAGTCCTTATCACTTTCACTTGACATCTCCTTGGGAATGACCTCTCCTTGTTCGCTTCCCACCTGGTTGTCTACCAGCTTGCCAGACCTTAGGGTAGTGATGGCATTGGCCCCCTCAAAATTTAAGGAGCCTTCTCCAATCGAATACTGGCCTTTAGGGTTGGCTACTGGCTGGCTTGGCAACCTGCCCTCCTCTCTTTTAGCCAAGGCATTGGCTATTTGACCAAGATGCTCTTCTATTTTCTTAATGCTTTGACTATGAGAGGTCACAATTTGATTCAAGAGTCCAAGGCTTTGCAATTGGGCCAAAACCTGGTCCTCAAAAGAAGCACTTCGGGGCTGAGGTGGGGGAACTACCAATTGATTTTGTTGTTGCTGGAAATTCGACCTTGGGGCATAACCCTGGTTGAACTGCTGTTGTGGCCTTTGAGGTAAGGCCAACATCTGTTGTGGCTGCATATAATTGTCTTGCCTCCACCTCAAATTTGGGTGGTCTCTCCATTGGTAACCAGCATTTTGGTGTTGGTATCCATATGGTTGTTTATAGATTGTTGGCCAAAAGGTTGGGGCTGCTCCATTATAAACTCGTGGTATTGCATACAGATGGGCACTCTTCCACTGTGTGCTGTGGAGATTGGTATATCAGACAAGTGATTCAAATATTTCTGTACGATTGGCCATCTGCATTCTCAAGTCATCATTTCCCCTAACTTCATACATTTTTCCTTTAGAAGTCTCAGCAAGCCCGAACTTAGGAGAAGGCTCTTGAACAGTTCTAGATGAGGACATCTTCTGAAAAGCATTTTCACTTATGACTTCGAACAAGTCCCATGCCTCATCAGCTATTTTATGCATGTATGTTCTACCATAAGAGGCATCTACCATATCTTTGCTCTTTTCATCTATTCCATTGTAGAAGCGCTGGACAAGCTACCAGTCAGGGATCTTGTGGTGGGGACATTGTTTGAGCATCTCTTTAAGTCTGTCCCAGGCTTGGTTAAAATCTTCAGTTGGGGATTGGGCAAAAGCAAGTATGCCTTTCCTCAATTGGCTGGTTTTGGTCTCTGGGAAAAATTTAGACAAAAATCTTATCTGGAGATCTTTCCAAGAAATGATGTTGTTGTTTGGGAGAGTAGATAACCAGGTCATGGCCCTGTCCTTTATGGAGAAAGGAAAGAGCCTTAACCTAGTGGCTTCTGGTCCCAAACCAGCATTGGAGAATGTCATGCACAGGGCCAAGAACTGGTCAATGTGCTTGTAAGGGTCTTCCTTGCTATGCCCATGGAAAGAGGGAAGCATTTGGATGATGGAAGTTTTGATTTCGTAGTTTCCCTGAACATCTAGGAATTGAATGCTGAATGGAGAATTGTAATCATCTGGAGCATTCAATTCCTTCAATGTTCTAGGTTGTTCTTCACCCATAACTATTGTCTCAATTTCAATAGCGGGCTCGGCTGTGGTGTGTTTGTGCCTTCTCGGCCTTCTACCCCTTTCTATCTCAGGGTTAGCAGGCTCTAATGTAGGACTGAGGGATCTCCTTCCTAACATGCACACACACCAATAGCAGGGAAGACTATTTGCAGGCACATTGCACTTAACAAAAATTGCAACTATCCTAATCAACTGCTGTGAAATCTTCAAAGGAGTAATAGACTGAGTTTTGAGGGTTAGAAAAATGCAAACAGAGGTAGCTAGACACCCAATGTAATTCTACTCTCCTTCTCTACTACGGTCCAGATTTGTAAGAAATATTCCAAATGTAAATTAGCAGTATCAATTATTCATAAGTACAGCTACCAATGAATAAAGAATCAAAAATCTAAAGTCTACTAATAGATCAATGTCCCCGGCAGCGGCGCCAAAAATTGGTTTTTTGATCATTTTAAATGCTTGCTACTGACTTGACTTTATTGAAGACATTGATAAGAAAGGGGTGAATGAAAATGAATGAAAGGTAGAGTGAAGATTACGGAGCAGCAAGCCTAAAATATGCACAGTCCTACAAGATACAGGGCCTGTTGTAGCAAGTTTTGATAAGTAAGAGTTTGTCCCACAGGGAAGTTGATCTAAAGCTCCTAGGGAGCTATCATTAGTAGGCTCTCCAGATCTTACTACAGATCTAGAAATCCTAAATGGAAGGGCATTTAAAGTCACTATAATCTAAATCCTAAGATAACTTAATGTCTAGATTACAGAAAGGGTTAAGAAGAATGGTGGAGTAAGAAAATAAATATAAAAGGGTGAGAAGTATGTTATTAGATACAGATCTGATGGGTCTTGTAGCTCAGACTCAGATCTGTTGCTATAGAAATCTTGTCCAATGGATACATTATCACCAAAGAGGAGAAAGAATCCAACTCACCCTTGTGCCATGATCCAATCCCTTATGGCTATAACCTATCCACTTGAATGGTCACAGACTATCCAATAGGGGAACCACAATCTAGAGATGGGTCAGAACAAGTTTACCATTGTAGGCATTACTTCATCTAGGCTACAAGCTCAAGAATCCATAGGAACCTCATCCTCTAAAGTTCTGTGTGTGGGGCTAGGCCTACAAAGTGCACAAGCCTGGACACACAGGACCAGCAAGAGTTTGAGTACTATCTTTCAAGCATGGTTGTTCACTGCTTTAGTAAGACTGCAGTGATCCAGTCACAAGCCTACAATCTCTATAGCCAAATCAGATCTGTAATCTGATTATGGATCTATACAAATATAGGGGAGTCTATCTCTACACAATCTCTCACAAGGCTACAAGCACAAGTGCAGAGAAGAAGAATCTGTCTTAGGTCAGTGGATTGGCTTCACCCTAAGGCTATAACCTGTCCACTTGAATGGTTACAGACTATCCACAGAGGCTATCCTCCTCACTGAGGTCTAAGGCAAAACAAGATCATTGCTACCGCCACCATGTTCACTAGGCTACCAGCTCAAGCTCCCATGGGGATTCAGATTTAGTGGATCCTATGGTGGGGGAAAGCCTGCAATGTGCCTAACCTGGACACACAAGTCACTTGGATATAAATAAAACCTTAAAAATAATCCTCCATTGCTTACAATTCAACTTAGTAATGGAGAATCTCAAGGTAGCAGCCTTGTACAGAACAACTCACAACGAAAACATCATCCCATACATGCAATAAGTCCTATTACAAAACTCCATTACAATCTATACCATATAATCATACAAAAGGCATAGCCAGCAAGTGCTGGACTATGGAGAGAAAGAAAAAAAGGAAAAAGAAAACTCCTAACCCTAACCTTCGCCTACTGTAATTCTACAGTTGGTTTTTAAGAAGAAGCCCCGAAGTTACGTCCCAAAAAGAGATCTCCCCCCTTCAACCTAAGCTAGGCTTAGGCTTATATAGCAGTCGGCTTCCCCCTATTAGGGTTAGGAAAACCCTAATTTATCAATGTGATTGCGGCCCATTCCTGTCCCTTGGATGCCTCGGGCCATGTGCACAGAGATTAGAGCATTAGAGTGCGTGCCCTAATTGTTGGAAGTCCCTAGATTGCCCTTGTCGAAGTGGGGAGAAGTTTAGAACCCGATCCTCATCGGGTGGAAAAGATTTTAGATCCTTCCGCGTGGTTGAATTGTTGTCGCGAGGTTGAATTGACTTGAAGTTCATGCAGTCACGGGATTGACATTTTGATCATCACAGGATACTAATGTCTGTCTCGAGATTGCTCTTTCAGCTTTGAATGGCGCAGGGATTGCTTGCGCGGTCCCTCCCTTGGTGAATTTCACGACAGATCTTTGCGAAGAAGTAGTATTCTTGAGTTTCTAGGTCGCGCGAGCATTTTCCTGAAGGTCTGTATCTCACGGCCACTGCGTGAGACTGCACAAATGCTTCACTCACTTATGGCTGAGCTTTGTGAGAACCGCGCAAAGACTGATTTGCATTTCTTTCTGTCATCAAATCGCGTGGGAGCAGCGCGAGGACTGCGCGGCCAGTTGTTGTGCTTCCTCCAGGAGCCCGCGACAACTATGGAAAGGCATTATCTCTGGTTCAATTGAACCCTGCGACATCTGCGCGAGGCATTCTTCTTGGTTTGTTTCTGATTTGCTGTGCCTATGCTTCAGCCAACTCTCAATCTGGGTTCATCCTTCATTCTGCTGAGGTAGTTCTGGGGCAACATTGAGCTTCTTAGCATGGTTAGGGGTTTATTTGCAGCTGCTACTTATTACCTACAGAGTAGACTTAAAACACATTTATTAAATGATTAAGGGCCTAACAGAGATTAAGTTAAGGGGTGAAAAGTGGTACTTTTCAGGGCTTAACAGCCATACTCTAGAAATGGAGTTATCAGAAGGTAGAGGGTTGGTACCTCTTTTGCAAGGACGGAAAGACCCAATTAGAGCCAGAGGCCGACAGCAGGTTAGATTCAGCTTAGGCTACAGGCCTATCGAAGAAGTACAAGAGATCAAGGAAAAGGCCTGAACCATTGCTGCTGCAAAAGCTTGGGGAATAAACCTAGAAGATGAACCTCGCCCTTGACCTCACATCCAAGTACCTTGGTGAGTGCGGGGGTGATCAGTCACATAATTTACCATTTTATCACTCTTAACTTAGTGATGCTAGGCCATAGCTTGTTACTAACAAGGTGATGATGTGCAGATATTAGAGATAACCAACAAAATAGAGTAAAAGTGTTAATATTCATCAAAATGAGCTCAAAAAGCAATAAGAAAGACGATTGAAGAAAAATATGTTTTCCGCCTATTGAAAGCCAGAGAATCGTAATTTACGATTCTGCAAAAAGAGATAAAAAGAAGAAAAGCAAAAAATCGTAATCAATGAATCGTCAACTGAGGAAGCTATGAAAGATAGAAAATTGTGATTAACTATTTTCTAAGAAAAAGAGGAAAATGAAAAATTGTGATTTATGATTTCCCATAAAAGAAGCTTTCCTACTGTTGTTGTTGATGTTGATCACGTGCATATTACACCTCCATGAACAAAATTAGAAGATGTATGAGATTAGAAGTTTGGTAAATCATGGATCTGAGAAGATTGATGAAAATAAGGTTTAGAAAATCTCGGTTGCTGAAATAAAGGAGAACAATCCAGAAGCACATCTACTGTCTAAGTAAGGAAAGATAAAATTAGGAATTAGAGTTTTATTAGGAATATTTTATTTTTAGTAGTTTCTTTTATTAGAATTAGAAGTCTTTGTAAACTAACTCCTTATGATCTATAAATAAGAGAGCTTGATATAGGAATAAGCATCGAAGAATTTCAGTATCAATTGACACCTGAGGTTGGATTTTCTTCTTATCAAAGTAGTGTATAATAGTTAGAGTAGATTAGATATCCAAAGTTTCTCAAGAGCAATTGACGACTGCAATTGAGTGCTGAAGATTAGTGTAGATATCCTAATTTTTCAAAAGCAATTGACGACTGTGGATGAAGGGTGAACGATATATTTATTTACTTTCTAGTTTAGATTTTATTTTCTTTTATTTACAGCTTTGTAAATATCTCTAAGTTTTAATTTGAATTGACGACTCAGGTTAGAATTTGCAGATTAGTGTAACGGTTTTTACTTTTCCATCTTTAGTTTTCTAAGGTTTGATTGATGCCCAGATTTTAAGAAGTTGTTGATTAGATTAAATCTGTAGTGATAGGATCTTAGACTTGATTGACAACCAATGCTAAGAAACTAGATATATGGTGTAACGGTACTATTTGTTTTCATAAATATCCGATAGCTGAATATTGGGATTGACGACCTCAATCTAAAGAAGGAAGATTTACATTTATTTTATGCACTTTAGATTAGAAACCATTCTTTTATTCATATTTCTCCAGTAGATTAGATCTTAAAGGTAAATAGAGGTTTTTAAGATAAGAATTTAAATAGAAGATATAGATAAGAAGTAATTAGATAAATAAACTTCTTCGTGGGAACGATCCTATGCTAGTACTATGATTCCCATTGTGCACTTGCAATATCTTAAGACTTGAGTTTAAACATAATTTTAATATACATAACAAGATCGACCAAGTTTTTGGCGCCGCTACCGGGGAAGCGCAATTTATCTTTATTTTTATTTTTATCTAATATTTTTATTCTTTTAAAAACTAATATTTATCTTTCTCTTTTATATTTCTTTATATTTTTATTCTTCTTTGATCACTTCTTAATCTTTTGCATGTTTATTCAGAGTAACGGATCAGATCTTCAACACTTTTGTGGGCCCCGAAAATTCAGAAGCACAGATTTGTCTCTCTACCTGCTTGCTTAAAAAAAAAAAAAGGTAAATAAAATTAAAACCAAATCCTAAAACAATAAGTGCCTATACCAGTATGGCACATTATAGCCAGACCATGACTAAAACGATGGGGGAACATTCTAGTTTAATATCTCTTACACCTCCCTCGTGTATACAATTAACCCCTATTACCGGTAATGAGACCTTTAAAATCACGCTCGAAATATTTCAAACACTTCCAATATTACATAGGCTAAGGGATGAAAATCCTTATTCACATTTAAGACAGTTCATAGAAGTGTGCAACCTTATCCAAATCCAAAATTTGCCAGAAACATCTCTTCATTTGAGATTGTTTTCATATTCTCTTAGAGATGAAGCAAAGTAGTGGATACATTCTTTGCCTCAAAATTCATTCACCAGTTGGGAGGACTTGGAATGAGGATTTCTCATGAAATATTTCCCAATATACAGAACAAATCAAATCCGGTATCTGATTAAAACTTTCAAACAATCTCAGGATGAATCTCTTCAAGAGAGGTAGACGCGTCTTAACGATCTTTTAGATGAGTCTCCTCTTCACGAAGTCCCCATTGGCAAATAGTCCTCACTTACTGTGAAGGTCTGAATGACCAAAATCGGTGCATAGTTGATGTTGCCTTTGGGGGGATATTCCACACCATGTCTATTGAGGCTTCTTGGGAATTTTTTAAGAACTTTAGCAAGGAACCAGTGCAATGCCAATCACTGGGAGAGATTGAATCTGAGACTCCAAGGAGTATACCTCTTAGGCAGAGAGGATTATACAAATTGAAGTCAATGATGAACTACCTTCCAAAATTCAAACTGTGGAAGACGAAAATTCAATCTCTGGTGGGTGTAAAATCGCACCCAACATCTCAATGAGGAGAAGCCGTCGGATCTAACTGCGACTTAATTCAGGAAATTCCTCAGCACTCTCTGGTATTTTGCCCCACACAGACTCGAGACCACACTGACATTGAGGAAGCCTTGTCACAATTGGCCAAAAGCTGGCAACAACATGGCCATATCCAAATACAGCTACTCAATAATCTCCTGGAATCCATTACACGATTAAAAACTCAGGTTGAGCAAGTAACCATTCTGGTTAACTCGAGAGGGAGTCACTATTCTTTCCCATGGCCAGTTGGTGTTGTTGTATTTACCATGTGCTTGTTAAGATGCTAGAAATAATAAACAAAAAGGAAAATCATAGTAAAAGGAATTTGCACACAAAGATAAAACACAAGCCAGCAAGAATCCAGGGTTGTTGCAGCAAGTTTTAGGAGGTAAGTAAGGGTTGTCCATAGGGAAATGTATTTAAGAATTAGCAAATCTCTAGATCTGCTACAGATCTGGCACTCTAACCTATTCTAAACTTAAGGCAAAGAAAGAAAAAAGAAAGAGGAGAGGTTTTATGGTTGCCACTTTGAACTAATAGCAGCAGAATATTAAATCTAATTATGAACAATTTGAAGGATGATCTAGAGGTGAGCAGAAGAAAGATTTGAATCAGAGAGCAAAGGTTTTGGTGATATAAAATCAAATGTGGAGGATTAATAGCCTGGGATTAGTCTCATTGATAAATTGACTGGTTAAACAGCAATGCAGAGGATGGATCTACAGTCATCCTTCATTTGGCTACAAGCTCAAATGCAAGATAGAATAATCCAACTTAAATTAAGGCTTGAATTGATCTTAAGGCTATGATCTGTCCACTTCAATGGTCACAAATCATCCTAGGGATTTCATTCAATTCAAAGGTCTAAATTGAAACAAGAAAACCACTACAAATGTTGTGGATGCAAGGCTACAAGCTCAGGCATTCATAGGAGCATACAATCTATGGAAGTTTGATAGAAATCAACATATCTACAGCTTAAATGAACTTTAAAACCAACAATTCATCGATTTAATACAGCCTACAACAAATTGCTCTCGGATCTGTAGTCTCTGTATTATCCAACCCTCACACAAATCTTTCTAACCACTCAATTTACAGATCTAACCTCACCCTAGCTGTGAGAAGAATTTAGCCAACCATTGTTGGGCTAAAGAGAGAATGGAGAAGAGGGGAAAAGGATAGAATTTTTGGCGAGAAAGATAATTTGAAATTGCTCAAAATCTGCATGCCTTCTCTGTTGTGTTTCTCCCATATCTATACACTTCCCCCAACTGTCTTAGATCTGTTTTAGCCAATCAGACGACAGGGAATCAAATCTGTTATCAGGCTTGCTGAGGTGGCTGCATTCCCTCCAAGAATCTCCCATGATCTTGTTAGAACTAGTTGAGCATACGTCAGGAAGTTAGGGAGTTCTCTGTGCCATTTGCATTTCAAAAGTACCCTCAAAGCAGTTTAACAGCCTCTTAATACATGCATCAAAGCACGGAATCATTTTCACTCTCAGCTGACAAGAGAGAAGTTCAGCATTCATGTGTCGATAGGTTCAGAGAACCTTCAATAGGTTCCAGATGAAAATGTAACCAATTCGATAGATTCTTTGTAGCTCACGACAAGTTCTGCACCTGATCTCGATAGGATACCTTGAACTGCTCGGATCCTTTATTAGCATCAGCAAACTTTTTAGCAGCATCACGCAACCTCTCAAAAATTCCCAAAGCTTCAGGTAAGTATTCGATAAGTTCTCTCCATCTACTCAATAGGTTCTATAATTGAGAGTTCTTGTATACTAATACACTCGACAAGAACTCGAGAGGTTAAATGCAGTCTTCCAACACTTCTTCGATGGGTTCAAGGAACCTCTCAACATATTCAATTGTAGCATTATTCACTTCACGAGGATGGTGAGCTTCAGTAACCTTTCGAGAGGTTCAAGTGCATTGGTCGATAAGATCTTTTCTTCATTCTAAACTGCTCGACAAGTTATGGGAACCTCTCAACCACTTAAATCTTGCTTGTTCCACAGCTTGTACACTTCTCGTGAGGTTGAAATTCAGAATTCTAACACTCAGTACCATTCGAGGGGTTCAATCTTCACTAACTGTAGCTACTGATGTTATGTTTGGTCTGCTCAGGCATGTCCTTTTGCTGCAACTTTCCAACAGCCACCTCTCTTCTTTGCACTTTTGGATAGATTTCTGCACTATGACTGCAATTTATTGCTACTATAAAGCAACACTCAAAATACATTATTAATCAGCTTAAAGGTCCAGCAAAGGTCGGGTTAGGAGGTGAAAAATGGTATTTTTCACTAATTAACACATCCCCAAACCTAAGCTTTGCTAGTCCCTGAGCAAAGGAGAAATTAAAAACAATTATCAAACAAAATAAATGCCACTTTTGTAGGGAGCCCAGATGCATTTAGCATATGCATCAAGCCTTTTAAACCCCTAGGTGATCCCTAGTGGAGGAGTGAAGTCTCTTGAAGGTTTCCAGTGAAGGTACCCACAAACTTCCTTATAAACAGTTAAATCAAGTGAAACGATGACTAGTTAGATTTCAATAAACTCAGCTTCATCCATACCTTGCTTTTTCAAATTCAAAAGTTTTAAAACTGTAATTGTAAAACAATTTAGTACCTAATTCCTTATGCAACCCATTACAACCAATTTGAAATCATTAAGAGAATAATATGTGTAAGATAGTATCTAGTTCACCATTAATTTGAGAATCAGGTTCAAACAATGCCCCAATAAATCCAATTTTAGGCCTAATTCTCTCAAAGGCCTACTCTCATAAATGAATTTGAAGGGGTTCAATTTCACTCCAGCTCAAGAGCAGTTACTGCCCTCAAATAGGACTACAAGCATTAGCATAGCCATTGCTACTAAATCCTGAAATCTTCTATCTCTTTTCACCATAGATCATACAGCTCCTCATCTCCGCATGACAGCTCAATCAACTTCAAATCAGTAAGGTCTTTTTATTGGGTTGTAATGTGGCTAATGGTTTGAGATTTAAAAGAATAAATGGGTATAAAGGATTCTAAATTGAGAAATCAACCAAGGTAAGGAGATGATTCATGACTTCATCTTCTTCATTTCAGCACAACTCCATCTTCTTTTTGAATTTTCAAAGCCAAAGTGGCCAGCTTCTTCTCTTCTTTTCAAATTTACCAATGAAGTACTTCTTTGACTTCTCTTTCTCTTTTTTTGTATGTTTTTTTTTTTCTCATTTTTTTCTTTTTTTTTTATATGGGCTGGAATGCCACAACTCTACAACTGATACACAGTTGTTTTCAAATGTATTCTCTTTTCCATTCACCAAACTGTAAACCCAGCTCTTCTTTCTTCAGCATCTTCTCCTTTACCTTCTAAAATCTCAGAGTAAGGGTCAGGCTGAATTAAGCTAATGAGATTCAGGTTCAAGATTCTAATCTTTTGTCAAAGAAAACAGGATTTTTAAGGCCCAAATGGTGTGTATCAAGGGCAGTTCAAAGGGTAGGGATTTTTAGGCTTAAACTATCCAAATGAAGGCCTTATATCATGTCTTTAGTATCATGAGTACTATCAAGCTGTTTCAACTTGGAGTGCACAACTTCTAGTGAAAAAGAGTAGGTTCAATCAGTCCTTAGAGCAGAAAAATTGCCAAAACACCCTTCAAGGGCAGTTCAAATGGTGTGTATCAAGGGCAGTTCAAAGGGTAGGGATTTTTAGGCTCAAACTGTCCAAATGAAGGCCTTATATCATGTCTTTAGTATCATGAGTACTGTCAAGTTGTTTCAAGTTGGAGTGCACAACTTCTAGTGAAAAAGAGTAGGTTCAATCAGTCCTTAGAGCAGAAAAATTGCCAAAACACCCTTCGAAGAATTTTTTTTTTACAAGCCCAAACCTCGATGGGTATGGTCTTCTTTTGTACTCATAGGGCATGTTCTTACCTTTTTCTCTTCTTACTGATTCACTATACACTAATAATGACAAAAATTTCCTGATGTCCTTCCTGGAAGTGTTGAATTTTAAAAGATCTCAGCATTAAATAACCTACTATACTATTTCAATTCTCCCTTTTCAAAATTGGTTAGTTGAAATTTTACTAAATTTGTTTTAATCCTACTAAAACCACTGCACTTGGCTTAACTATCTCATAACATTACCCTGCCATACCCCCAAACCTATGAGGAACAGTGTCCTCACTATTTCAGAGAATAAGACATCAAGGACAACAGGGTACAATCAGAAAAATAATATCACAAAGCATAAAAATCATTTGCAAAAGAGTTGAACAAGGTTTGACAGTAGAGGAAAGCAATGGAGGAACACAAGAAAAAAGAAATTGTCATTCAAAAGAAACATATGCAAGATAGCACAAATTAAAATAAGTACAAGTGTAAGATATATATAGGAAACATATGTACTACAAAGAGACAACGAAAAAAATAAAACCTAAGTACAAACTAACTAACTAATTGCATCCTAATCTAATCTGAATCTGAGTCTGAGCTCATGACAAAAGGTGGAGTCCAGTCATATTTTGCTGCATATTTGCCCCTCTCCTTCTTGACAGTAGTGGCTTGGTCAGCCCCAGCCTTGGTCTTTTTAGCAGCTGGCTTCTGAGACTTGGTGCTGCTCTGGTGCACAGTGGGTTCATTGATGGATACCCTAGTTGAGGAGGGTGTCTTCTTTCCTAAGATGGTTGATTAAAGGGTGTCTGTCAGTTTGGCCAACATCTAAACCTTCTGCTTCTCCTCTTCACATAAGTTGAGTGTATGCCTGCACAATTATTCCCACTGCAGCTTCTCCACTCTATGATCCAGCTTCAGCTATGACAGCCCGACATTTTCCTTTCTTGAGTGTTGGAAACGTCGCGTCGTCGGATCACCTAACATGATCCTATCGTATAAAGGTGCCTTAATTGTACAAAATATTTCAATTGTGAAAGCAATGTACTCACTCTGACATGCAATAATATGGCAAAACAACTGATATTTACACATCTAAGCAAGAAACTATAAAACTCTATATACAAGGGTAACAGATTCTATGTATAGCTTTCCAATGATGACGGCCATCCGTCACCTAAATAATGGAAAGAAAACCTATACATAGAGTGCTGAATATCTCAAAATAAAAGATCATACGTGGTTTATACAAAAACATCTCTTTCTCTCTCTCTTCCAAACCTATTTCGAAAAGAATTCATCTGCAAGTTCTTCCTCATTGTCTTCTTCATCTTCTTGCTCCTCTTCCTCGTCTGGTACGTACGTAGGGTCAGCTTCTTACTCTGGGTCAAGATCTGCAACTAAGACATTGAAGTCGTAGAATGAGCTATCATCAAAGCTCAATAGAGAAATTTACTTTGCTAATATATATTTTAGATTTCCACATTCACTTCTTGAGGCATATAATAAAATTGAAGCATTTATCAACATATAATCTACACAAGTCACTAAATGATCATACTGACATGCTAAATAAAGAAAAAACTTCATGGTGTAACAGATACAAGAATTCATGTAGAACAAGGGATCATGCTGAATTAAAGCAAGGTTATCAGAGAGACAAGACATGTGTAGGAAAACAAAACATCCAGCTCCCGAGTTAGCAGAATCACTAGTCAAGCTCCCGAGTTAGCGGGATCACTTGGATCGAGAAAAATCAAGCTCCCGAGGTAGCAGGATCACTTGTCAAGCTCCCGAGGTAGCAGGATCACTTGTCAAGCTCCCGAGTTAGCGGGATCAATTGCATGCAAGATTTACACTGACAAGCTCCCGAGTTAGCGGGATCACTTGGCACCAAAAACAAAGTAAAACGGAAACTCAACATCAAGGCTAACCAAGATAACTAGATATGCTTATGCATAGTATTGTGTATGCAAGACCCTTGTATCCATTAGTATTACCCATCAAACTGCATGTTTCTATTTAACCATATATATACCTATATAACAACTAGCATTATCAATAAGCAGCATGAATCATCTACACTGGTCTCATTTCCATCATGCATTTACACTAGCCTTAACATATTTAATTCATCATTATACTAGCATTTACACTACAGCATCATACATCATTCATTTATACGAGCATTATCATATCTAACTCATCAATATGCTTTATTCATAAAACTGAATATAGCATAGGCATATTCATATTACAACTCAGGTGCCTACAGATTTTATCCTGATCATGAAGTACTCTTATTTATGCTGGACTGGATGATCATGATATGCTTATAGATTCATTCAACAATATTATAACCTAGGCATATTTATCTAACTACTAAATTGCTATCTTGATGTGGATGTGCAAATAAACAGAAGTCAGCAATGTAAAGTTCCCTACCGTTACTTCTATGTACGTCACGCTTACATATATTTTCTTATATGTGCACCCAAGCTTCCAAAAGCACCGTCCTTGTTATCGCTTTGGCATGTGCACCAAGTTGCACCTATGATGGATATATGGACATTTAGTATACAAATGGAATAGTGGGTCACCTGAGACCGCACATTCATGCTTGACAAGGTTAATGTACTGTCGGATTACCACACAGATGCCAAATACAGACCAAGGGCCTTTGAAGCAAAGATGGCAGCCCGACACAAGCTTGCCTCGGCAAGCCACAAGGGTTGCCGTGGCAAGCTGCTTAGCTGAGCACCTTGCCACGGCAACCTTGTGAGGTTGCCGCAGCAAGCATGAGCACATGGCTTGCCGTGGTATCCTTTGCGGCTCTCTTTTGCTTTGGGGTTTACTGGGTTTACTAGTCTTTGTATCTCTATATTAAGTTCTTTCTTTCTTTGATGTTTGGCAAAATAATCAATCTGTTTATTCAACTTAGTATAGGAGATTCGAAATGAAATGGCATTCACGACTCCGCAATATTGCACTTAATCTGAACTTAGACTTCATGTATTCAGGCTAAGCTTAGAGTTGGTGATTTAATGGTATAAACGACCCTTGAATTTTAGTGTAAATGAACGACATACCTTTTGGTGAGCGCGAGATGACGATGATACCGAATTGGTATCAAGTTCGTTGAGCTCGAAGAATGAGAACCGACTTGGCAATTTACTTGATGATCTCAGGTTCTCAAATGGTGTCCAAGGTTATTCTAGCAATGGGGGTATATAGCAGAAATTGCCTTTCTCTATACTTTACTAGGATTTATGTAATTGTCTATGGTATCCCTAGCTGTGGATGTCATAGTTGGTTGTGGATGTCATAGTTGTAGGGTTGGCTTGTGACGAAATGAAACGAGGAAGATGAAGGGAGTTCTATCGCATTTTATAATAGGGTAGCTGCACTTTGCGTGCATGCATTGCATGATGACTCACACTATCGTGTGGTCGAAAGCGGAGGCAAGGAGCTTATAAGCTCTTTAAAGCTACTAATCCTTGTAAAGCCAGCACAGAATATGTGAGTGTACCGCAGTAAAGACAATAAGCATTGGGATCTCATGCAAAGCTTGCTCTTGTACTAACATATACGCCAAATCAAGGCTTTGCTTCAGCCTTTATACCAGAGCTGGGGTAGAAAGTCAAGTGTGAGGCACTTATACCTACCTTCATATTTGATAGTGACAATAGTCTTATAATTCAGCTATTTTCTGCAAGTGTAACTCTTATATATATATATGAACCGACATAGATGACCTACAAATAGTAAGCTGCTATACCGAGCTCTAATGGTGATAAGGTGTGCAGCTATTACATTAGCTGCGCAATCTGAGCTAGGAATGGCTGCTTGATTGCAGTGTTGATCTCAGTCATTCCTTTTGATCACATCCCTCCTGATATAGGGGTTTTCTTCCATAGCTCTCTTGAGGGTGGAGAATGGTGGCATGGGGTTTGAAAAAGAAGAAACCAATGTCCTCTCAGTAGGGTTATCCAAAATATGATATGGAGTGGATGAAGATGATGGGATAGAAGGTGAAAGTGGAAGTATGGGTGCCAGCTCCTCCTCTATGGGGTTAGTCTGAGTGGAGGCAGAGGCTAGGGTGGGTGGAATAATGGATACCTCCACCTCAAAATCTGTCCGGGTGGAGGAAGTTAGGGTAAATTCTGTTTGGGTTGAAATGGCTGTGGGCATTAATGGAATAGGGAAAAACTCAGCAAACTCAAAGTCTGTCTGAGTAGCAACAATGGTAGAGGTTACTAAAGGGGAGGTCTAAGGAGGAAAATGTGAGGTTGATGCAGGAATGAGTGGTGTATGGATATGAGGTTGAGTGGTTGGAGTAGATGGGAGTAAAGTGGATTGGATGGACTGAAGGTATGTCTACATGACAGCTTGGTTTTCAGTGTTTGTGTGGAGCTGGGAGTGGATAGATGTAAGAAGGGAAAGGATTTGAACAGCTGAGGCTGGAAAGGCTTGTGTTTGGGTAACAGGTTGAATGGATGGAATTGGTTGAAAAGGTGATGTGGAAACATGTTGGAAGGGAGTAGGTTGTGGATAGTCTGGGAGTTGGGAGTATTCATGCCCAATATGTTCCACAATGGAGTTAATCAGGGATGAATACCCTTCAGAAGTGAAATGCTCTACCTCCTGGGTATGGATAGGGGAAATGGAGGTAACAGGGTCAAACTCAAATGGTATATCAGTGGATGGTGGGGATGGGATAGGGATTGTAAATCCTAAACTGGGAATGGATGGGCTAGGTGTAGTAGGTGTTGGCTTAGGTTTGGATTTCCTCTGGTATGTGGTGATGGTAGAAGGTATGGATGTGGAACTGGAAGGCATAAGTGTAGACAAGGAAGGTAAGGGAATGAATGTAGAGATATTGGATGGGACAAGACTGACATCAAAGATGGCTAATGTGACTGCAGTGGCCATAGGCACAAATGTAGAAATGATAAGAGGAGCAGTAACTGTTGTGGTGACCACTGTAACTGTTGGCAGAGGGCCCTCAACTTGGTTCTTCCTCTTCCCAATCAAGGTCATACTGGTTGATCATGCTCTCTTCCCAAATTCCTTAGGAGTCAATTTCTCAATTGGTGCTCCTGCTAGAAACACATACTTCCCTTTTTTCAACAAAGCTATAATGATCCTACTGTATGGTAAACCCTTCACAAGTTTTCTCTTCTTGATCTTCTCATGAATATCAACCATTTCCTTAAATATCAGCTCAGGGACATTGACAAATTAGCCTATGGAGAAAAAATAGAGAGCATCCACTATGGGGGTTCTTCTCTCTTGTTCATGCCCAGTTACAAAGGAACTTTTCCTCATAATGTTATCAATGAATAACAAACTAGGCTCTCCTCATCAAAGACTCACCAAATCCAACAATACCTTGAGTTAAATGTTTGGCCATGTCCCAAAATGACACACTGTCAGGCACTCCTAAACTACTAGTTGGATCATACCAAAATGGAACCCCCAACACTAAGCCAATGTATCTAACATCCACTACTATTTCCCAATCATCTATTAGCATCACAATCACAGGGTCAGCTACCCCTGGCATCTATTTTATCCTTATGTTCTAATACCACAATTTAACCAATCTTGGGTACACTGTCTCTTTCAAAGGAGTCAAAATAGGTATCAGAGTAGCCTTATCCAAATAAACTAAGGTGTTACTACATCCTCCACCTTCGTGAGATAGGGTAGGTCAAAAATTGTCTCAGGTATCAGACTCAGTGTATCCACAAATTCATTAGGAGTACTTGTGAATCAACTTCAAGCTCAAGCACAGGTTCAGGCCCAGTAACTTCCTCAATGGTCTTGGCTTTTTTAGATTTCTAGGATATCTTAGGTTTGTCCATACTCAGTTTCCTTTTGGCAGGTGGACCTACTTTGGACTGTGAAGCAGCTATCCTACTAGATTTTCTAGTGGATTTGGGAGGAGATTGGAGTAAATCGTTCAGGGTATCCTCAAATTGCGTAGGATCGGCCATTAAAAACACAGAGTCTCCACAAATACACAAAATTGTTCAATCCACACAATATCACTTCACTCAACTCACCCCTGACACACAACAAATAATCCAGTAATGCAAGCCAAAGATTTGAAAGATTTCACAAGACAGAGAGAAGGACTGTGAAGAACATACCCAAAACCTAGGGTTTCTCGGCAATTGACGTATAAAACACCAAACCAGCAGAAACCAGGTGCAAAATGGCGACTTTGTACTGCTTGCGCAAATGGTAAAACTTCAGAACAATGAGAAATGGAACCACTGAGTTGGAGAAGAAAGGAGGAAAGGAGAACTCGTGCAGACAAAAAGACGGATTTCTAGCTCAAGGAATAAATGCCCAAATAAAACTATCGAAGGGTATTAAAAGGCAAAAACACAACTTTGACAGGATGAAAAGATGCTTTCGATAGGTTGATTCAACCTGTCGAAAAATTGAAACACATGACGACACAAAACCCCAAAATGAAGGTTTCGAGAGGTTCCTTAAACCTTTTGACAGGTATGAATGCTTCAGAAAGTTGGATTTGAGGGGTTCATCAAACCGCTCAATAGGTGCTCAGAACCTATCGAATCCTCACAAAATACCTTTAGTACCTATCGAATGCTTAGTTCAACCTATCAACAGGTTTCAATACCTATTGAATTCCACATATAACATCTACAGAACCTGTCGAAGTACATTTCCAACCTCTCGACAATCTCAGTTCTGCATTCAATCTTACTTCACACCTGTGTACTGTCTATATTCAACAATTCCTCCTCAGCTCCTTCTCATTTCTCAATCATCCAAACAGCACAGAACTCACCTTAGCTCAGACATTATACCAAGTGAAAAACTAACCAAAAAAATTACAGATTTACACAAAGTAAAAGACAAAATTAAAATCAGTAAAAACATACTAAATGACAGTTATGTTACACAATGTACATTATTGAAAATCATTCAAACTTTGGAGGTGATTGAAGGTTAATGGTCTCAACCAGCGCCATTGTATTTTTAAGACAAATTTTTAGCCTTTGACCATTCACTTTCATAATCCTTCCATCCTTTGGATCCATGATCTCAACAGCTACAGATGGGGATACATGCAACATAGTGTAAGGCCCATCCCATCTGAATTTTAACTTCCCTAGGAAAAACTTGAGTTTTGAATTAAAAAGCCGTACCTTATTACCTTCAACAAACTCCTTCCTCAGAAGATGTTTGTCATAGAAAGCTTTGGCCATTTCCTTGTAGATTTTTGCATTGGCATAAGCCTCCAATATCGGTTCTTCCAATTATGACAGCTATAATTTCCTGTGAATACCAACAGCAGTTAGATCAAAATTTAATGATTTGATGGCCCAGTAGGCCTTATGCTCTAACTCCACTGGCAAATGGCATGCTTTGCCATATACCAATCTGAAAGGAGACATCCCTATTGGGGTTTTATAGGCAATCCTATAAGCCTAAAGAGCATCCTACAACTTTAAGGACCAGTCCTTCCTATTAGTCCTCACAGTTTTCTCTATAATATGCTTGATTTCTCTGTTGGAAATCTCCACTTGCCCACTGGTCTGTGAGTGGTATGGAGTAGCTATTCTTTGTGTAACAGAGTACTTTTTAAGCAAGCTTGCAAAGTGTCTATTGCAGAAATGACTCCCCCCATCACTGATGGTAACTCTGAGGGTGCCAAATCTAGAGAAAATGTTATCCTTCAAAAATTTTAGGACAACTGTGTGGTCATTGGTTCTTGTAGCAATGGCTTCAACCCATTTGGACACATAATCTACTACAATAAGAATGAAATTAGACCCATAGGAAGGAGAAAATAGACCCACGAAGTCTATTCCCCAAATATAAACAATTCTACCTTAAGTATGGACTGTAAAGGCATGGAATCTCTCTTGGAAATACTCCCCATTTTCTGATATTTTTCACAGGCTTTGTAGTGCTCCAATGCATCCTTGAACAAGGATGACCAATAAAATCTACTTTGGAGCCTTTAGCAGTAGTTTTCTTGCCACTAAAATAACCTCCACAGGCCTGTTCCTGGCACATGAAAAGAATCTTGTGAATTTCATTTTTTGGGACATATCTCCTCACAATCTGGTCTGCACAACATTTGTAAAGGTAAGGATCCTCCCACAAATAAAATTTGACCTAAGAGAAAAATAGGTCCTTGTCCATCTTAGACCAATGTGGGGGAATCCTTCCAACTGCAAGATAGTTCACAATGTTTTCAAACCAGGGCATACTCACAGTGATGGAAAAAAGTTGCTCATCTGGAAAAGAATCATTGACAAGCAATCCATGAAAATCAGCACTCAAGATTCTAGACAATTGGTCTGCTACCACATTTTCAACACCTTTTTTATCTTTAATCTCAAGATCAAACTCCTACAGTAGGACGATCCATCTGATTAATCTTGGTTTGGCTTCTTTCTTGGACAAAAGATATTTCAGGGCCGAATGGTCAGTAAATACAACAATTTTAGATCGCATAACATAAGATCTAAATTTCTCTAAAGCAAAAACAACTGCTAACAGCTCTTTTTCAGTGGTGGTATAGTTCAACTGAGCATCAATCAGTGTCTTGCTTGCATAAGCAACTACACAAGATAGTGTGTACTTGCTCTAGCCCAAAATTGCACCAATTGTAAAATCTGATGCATCACACATCAGCACAAATGGCAGAGAATAATCAAGATCTTGTATGACAGGTGCAGATGTCAAACAATTTTCTAACACCTCAAAAGTAGTGAGACATTCATCAGTGAACACAAATGGTACCTCTTGACACAACAGGTGGCAAAGAGGTTTGGAAATTTTACTAAAATCCTTGATGAATCTCCTATAAAAAATAGCATGCCCCAAGAAGGATCTGACCTGTTTAACAGTTTTAGGTGGGGGTAGATGTGTAATCAAATCAATTTTAGTCTGATCAACCTCTATGCCTCTGTGGGAAACAACATGGCCAAGTACAATACCTTGATTGACCATAAAGTGGCTCTTTTCTCAACTTAAGACCAAGTTGGTCTCTTCACATCTTTGCAGCACTAGGTTGAGGTGATGTAGGCACTGGCTAAAATTGTCTCCAAAGACAGAGAAATCATCCATGAATATCTCTAAAAATTGGTCAATCAAATATGAGAAGATAGCATACATACACCTTTGGAAAGTTACAGGAGCATTGCACTGTCCAAATGGCATTCTCCTATAAGCAAAGGTGCCAAATGGACATGTAAAAATTATTTTCTCCTAGTCTTGTGGATACACAGAAATCTAGTTATAACTAGAGTATCCACCAAGAAAGAAATAATAGGCCTTCCCTGCCAACTTATCCAAAATCTGGTCTATGAAGGGCCGTGGAAAATGATCTTTTCTGGTTTTAGAATTCAACTTTCTATAATCAATATAAACTCTCCAACCACTGTGGTCTCCCTGGTTGGAATCAGCTCACCAGAATTAGATTCAACAATAGTTATTTTTAGGTACCACCTGAGTATGTGCCACCCATTCAGAATCCGAAATGGGATAGATGACTCCAGCATCTATTAATTTGACCACCTCCTACATCACTACTTCTTGCATGTGAGGATTTAACTTCCACTACATCTCCCTAGAGGGTTTAGAACCCTCTTCCAAGTGAATCTTATGCATACAAATAGATGGAGTGATTCCTCCTAGATCAACAATAGTCCATCCTATTGCTCTCTTATGCATTTAAGCACACACAAATGTTCTTCCTGCTCCTCAGTGAGGGAAGAGGAAATGATCACAGGTAATTTCTGATTTGCTCCCAAAAATTCATATTTGAGAGATTTGGGAGATATTTTAACTCCAAATCAAGTGGACTGATGAGTGAAGGCAGCAAAGGTGCTTAGAAGGTGAAGGAAGAGGCAGCACAGCAGGTTTCCAATGAGAATGCTTTGTTGGCCCCACTACAGAATTCAAGGTTTTCACCTCTTTAGTCACATGAGTGAGGGCCTCCCCTACATCAGTTTTAGTCCAAACTTCTTTAAAAACATCAAAAACATCATTTTAATTCAATAGCTTGGGCATGTTCTCCTCAACAAGCTCATCGAGCAAATCAATCATGAAACAGTCCTCACTCTCCAAGTCAGGTTGATTTGCTATATTGTAAACAGTGAGCTTGACTTTCATATTCTCAGCAGATACCTCCATTACCCCTGATCTGTACTGGATACAGACATTAGCAGTGGCCAAAAATGGTCTGCCCAAGATAACAGGGATGGAGGTAGTTGTTGGTTATTTCTTGTGTGCTTTCATTATTGGTTGGTGGTGAAAGTTATTTAAAAATCAAAGACAGAGTAAAACAGGGGGTGAATCTAGCACAACTCAGAAGTCCTAGACCTACAAGATACCGGGTCCTTTGTAGCAGGTTTTGATAAGTAAGAGTTTGTCCCACAGGGAAAGGTGATCTAGAGCTCCAAGGGAGCCATCTCTAGTAGTCCCTCCTGATCTGTCTACAGATCTGGCAGTCCTAGAAAGAGGGGAGTTTAAGGTCACTTATTCTAAGTATTTTAATATCTAGACTACAGAAAGTGTTGAGAGGATGGATGGAGTGTGGAAAATGAGTATAAAAAGGGTGAGAAGTACGTTATTGAGCCAAGGTCAGAGAGGTTTTGTAACTCAGATTTAGATCTGATGTTATAGAAATCCTGTCCAGAGGCTACATTATCACCTCTGAGGAGAAAGGATCCAACCCATCACTTTGCCATGATTCCACCCTTAAGGCTATAACTTGTCCACATGAATAGTCACAGATTATCCCATAGGGGAGCCACTATCCAGGGATGGGTCAAAACATAACAAGTAAATCATTGCAGGCACTATTTCATCTAGGCTACCAGCTCAAGAATCCATAGGGAACCTCAACCTCTAAAGTTCTATATGTGGGGCTAAGGCTGTAGGACCATGATAGCCCAGACACATAGAACCAGTAAGAGATTGAGTACAACCTTCAATCTAGCTGTCCATTGCTTGAGTGAGGCTTCAATGGTCCAGTCACCAGCCTATAATCTCTATAACCAGATCAGATCCAACATCTGATGGCGGATCTATACAAATATGGGGGAGTCTGCCTCTGCACAATCTCTCACCAGGCTTCTACAAGCTCAGGTATAAAGAAGAAGGATCCATCTTGGATCGGTGGATCAGAATCACCCTAAGGCTATAATCTGTCCACTTAAATGGTCACAGACTATCCCAGAGGTTATCCTCCTCACGGAGCCTAAAACAAAACAAGATTATCACTGCTACCACCATGCTCACAAGGCTACCAGCTCAAGCTCCCATGGGGATTTCAGATCTAGTGGGTCCTGTGGTGGGGCTAAGGCTGTAGGACCATGATAGCCCAGACACACAGGTCACTTGGATCTGAATGGCCCTTAGAATCAGTCCTCCATTGCTTTGAAACATAGCCAAAGTGATGGCGGATCACAAGGCAGCAGCCTTGCACAGAGCATCTCACACATAAACACCAATCCCACAAAGTACAGATCCTATTATAGAACTTCCATTGATCTAATTCAAAAACACATATAAAGGCATAGCCAGCAAGTGCTGGACTATGGAGAGAAGGAAAGAAAAAGAAAATTACTTACTGCTAAAAAGAAAGAGAAAAGAAGAAACGATCTGAGATGGGTTCCCAGATGCCTAAACCTAAGCTCAGGTATGGGTTTATATAGCAGTGGGGTGGCGGCGCATTAGGGTTAGGAAACCCTAATTTTAACAATGCCACGTGTCCTGATAATGATCCTTGGATACCTCGGGGCCCGTGCATGGAGATTTGAGCATGGGAGTGCGTGCCCTAATCGCTAGAAATACCTAGAAGGTCCTTTGCTAAAGAGATGGAAGTTTAGAGTCAGAGCTTCGCTAGGTAGCTGTAGTTTCCCAGACTTGTCGCGTGGTAGCTCTTTGCTCTTTGCTAGGATGATTTGACATTGAAGCTTCAGCCGTCGCGAGGTTGCCTTGGTTTGCGCTTCAGGCCATCGCGCGTTAGAGAGTTGCGCTCTCGCTGGATTGGGCTTCGCGAGGTTGAATAGAAAACACAGTCTCAAGTGTCGCGAGGTTGAAATTCAAGTAGTCGCGAGGTTGATCGGTCTTCGCTGGGCTGATCTTCGCGAGAGTGAATTTTAGTAGCGCGAGAACTTTATGAGCACTTCTCTTTACTGGACTTCGCGAGGCTCTACTGAGTTCTGAGTTGCGCGAGGTTCTATGTCTCACTTGATCTTCGCGAGATTGGCTTTGCCTTCACCAAGATGTTTTCTTTCTTGAATGGTGCGAGAACTGTGTGAGGCGTTCTTCTTCTGATAATTACATCCTGCGGCGACTGCATGACAGCTACACGAGGAATCTTCTGAAGCTCTCTCTCCTCAGCCATTCTGAGCGAACTGCGCGAAATTTAGAGAGGTTTGCTTTGAACTGCATGACACTGTGCAATGTGTTCTACTCTTGAGCTTTGTGAGAGCTGCGCGAGTTTGAGTTTCTAAAGGTCTTCAGTCACTCATCTGCGCGAGAGGTTGCTGTAAAGTCTTGGGAAGCTCAGTTGAACTGTGCGAGGCATATTTCTCCTGAATCCTCTAAAGCTTGGGTCAGCTGCGCGAGGCTCATTTTAGGTTTGGATTCTGAGTTCATTCTTCTTAGGGATATCTGGTGCCAAAGCAGGCTCCTTAACAGGATTCCTGGCCTTATTTCACTGCTGATTATTACCTACACAAAACACTTAACAAGAACTTATTAGGTGGCTAATGGTCTAATCAAAGGTTAAGTTAAGGGGTGAAAAGTGGTACTTTTCAGGTCTTAACACACCCCCAAACCTAATCTTTGCTAGTCCCTTAGCAAAGCTACATTAAATCTACTCTAAAAATTAAATGCCACTTTCGTAGGGAGCACGGATACATTTAGCATATGTACCAAGCCTTTTAAACCCCTAGGTGATCCCTAGTGGAGGAGTGAAGTCTCCTAAGGGTTTTCAGTGAAGACACCCACAAACTTCTCAAATGAAATAGTTAACAAAAGTGTAATGTCATCCAATGAGCAGTTAAGGAATCATATTTAGTCTACTCTTGAATCCGTACCCATAAAAGAAATTTAATTCATTGGTTGCACAGTAACTTAAACAGCATAAACTCGCATGATTGTACAGCATTTCCAAATAGTTTGCAGTCACAGAAAACTGCACAAGTGTGTGTCGGCACTGAGCTTATCCTTATGTCAAAAAAATTAGGTTAAGGTCATACATAATGCATTCAAGTTCAGACCCAAAAGAAAACTTTGCAGGGTATACTCTCATAAAGGATTGTTGAGGGGTTCAGTTTCTCACAGGCTCAAGAGCAGTTACATCCCCCAACTGGGTTTGTAAGCATGAGCATAGGCAGAGTTCTTAAGTGCTGACATCATTGGCAGTTCCTCACCATAGATTGGATAATTCCTTATCTTCACATGACAGCTCACTCAACTTTGGATCACAAGGGCTTTTAACTGGGCTGTAATGTGGCTTATGAGATAGGGTTAAAAAGAATGGAAGGTTGAAAAGGGGTTCCAATTTGAGAAATCAGCAGGTCACAGAGGTGGATCATGACTTCACCTTCCATAATTCAGCTCCCTTCATCTTCTTTGAGATTTTTCGATTTGAAGTGATCAGTTTCTCTTCTTGATTTTGATTTTCCAATGACAGTTCCTCTTGACTTCTCCCTTATTCCTCTTCATTATTATTTTTGTTTCTTTTTACTGGAGTTTTCTTCTTTTCATTTTGTTTTTGCTTTTCAGAAATGCCACCATGTTCTCAGTTACCATACTGCCAGATTTTTGAGATCCTTCTTCTCCATTCACCTAATGTTGACCGTAGCTAGTCCATCTTCAACTCTTTCTCCTTTACCTTCTGAATTCTCAGAGTGAGGGTAGGTTGAATCAGGTTCATAGGTTCAGGTTCAAGTACTCAGGTGTATTTTGATGAAATTTAGGATTTAAAGCTCAAAGGGGGTATGGACAAGGGCAGTTGCTTTAGGATTGGTCTTTTTAGGCTCAAACTATCCAAGAGAAGGCCTTGATCCTTTCCTAGGTCTCATGAGTATTGTCAGTTATTTCAACTTGGAGTTACCTAACTTCTAGTGAGCATTCACCATCCTTAGAACTAAAAGAAATGCCTTAGTTACTCCTCAAAGAATAGAAAAATTTTGTAGGCCCAATTCTCACTGGTTATGGTCATCCTTTGAACTTTCAAGTATGTCCTCACCTTTTTCTCTCTCTAATGATTCACTAAGTGTTGATACAAGTAGGTTTCCTTGGTGATATTATCATGAAAATATGGAATATTAGAAGTTTATAATATCCAAGGTTTGCATAAATTTTAAACTTCTTAATTTCATGATTCTTAAGTGAACAGAGGTCCATTTCCATATTGCTCAGATGAGTCTGTTGCACTTATGTTAGCTATTCCATTGGCAGGGTCTGCCTGGCACGCCCCCAAACCTATGAAGAGCAGTGTCCTCAGTGGTTCAAAGGGAATGGGCAGCAGAACTAATGAGGCTAAAAGAAAAGGAAAGAACAGGGAACAAAACACACACAGGCAAAGCAAGATAGTAAAGACAGGGGAAAAATCTATGAAAATTTAGAAATGTACAAAATACAAGAGAACAGTTGTAAAAGAAACAGAGAAATTCCTAGGTACAATCTAGTTAGAATCTGTCTTAAAACTTATCCCATCCCATCTTCCTTGCATGCTCTTGCAGGAGAGCCTCTTCTTCTTTCTTCTTTCGTTCCCTCTCTGCCTTTCTTTGCTCTGGAGTTTTGGGTATGGTTGGAGCCCGGACCCTCATTTTTCTCTTCTTGGGTTGAGGAGGGATCTCCAAAGATTTAGTTGTTGTTAGCTCAGGGGGTTTGGTGGGAGATTTTCCTTTGGGGCCCTTACCTTTGGAGGCTTGCCCTTGCTGAGGCAAAGGGGGAATAAGAGATGATTGGGCTTGTGCTGGCTCAGGAGGGGCAACGGGGGATTTAGCTTGGGCTTGCACCTGAGACAGGAGAGGACTTTTCCCTTTTTCTGGTTTAGGGGGAGCCACAAGAGATGGATCTGGTAATTTGACTGTAGGAATGGCAGGGCTCTTCCCTTTCACGGGCTGGCTTAGTGGTGGTGCCTCCTCAGACTGGGCAGATGTTTCTTTTCCAATTTTCAAAGATTGGCTTGGGGGAGTAGTCCTCTTTGCAGCAACTTTCCTTCACTGAGGATAGGATTGTGCAACAGGGCCAGATGAAGGAGCAGCAATAGTAGGTTGGGCACTGGGATCCGTAGGGGGGCATCAGAGTCTGAGTCAGAAGGAAAGAGCTTAGTAGTGTCCAATCCAAGGGCAGCAGCAGCCTGTCTGCGTTCTTCTTTGGAAAGTAGGCGCCCATGGGGATCATCCTGAGCAGAAGCTCTGGTGACCTTTGGAGGTGGGGATGGAGGGGCCGGCCTTTTACCTTTTTGGGCTGTAGTGGCTCTTTTAGAAGTGGGCTTTTTCTTGGAAGGGGTGCATTTTCTTTTGAGAGCAGGAGAGGGAATAGGGGGGGCACTGAGGGAGGAGCAGGAACTATAGTAGGGATTACAGTAGGAGCAACAGGCTGTGTAGGTACTACAGAAGGAACTGCAGTAGGCATTTAAGGAGGAGCAGGAGGAGCTACTGGAGTGGGGGCTATGGGAGTTGGGGGAACAGATTGTGTAGGGGTTGGGGTAGGGGCAGTGGAAGAAGATGGGGCCTAAGGGGGAGCGGTGGCGATGGGGGTGGCCTGTATAGGTTGGGACAGTAGGAAAGCAACTCTCTGTTCCAAGATTTCAATTTTCTTATTAGTCCACAGGAGATTGGTATTTGTAAGCTCCTTACTGAGTCGAGTGATCTCCTGAGCATTGTTCAATTTTTTCTCTAATAGCCTGTTGTGCTTTTTCACCCTCTCTACATTGGCCTTTTCAATCTCATTAGTCATTCTGTAATATGTTGCTGCAGCCTTGTTCGCATTTGATGTCTCCAAAATTGCCTCCCACCCTTTGGAAATATCTCTCAGCTGCTCGTGGTGAGCAAGCTTCAAGTCACTAAGTTTCTGCAGCAAGGGGTATTCGATGGCTTGGCGGAGTTGGGCCATGCCATTGAGAACAACCCTCTTGATATAGGGATTGTCCCTCATGGCATGGAGGAGGGTGAAGTAGGGAGAGGTGTAGTAGGAGTGTCTGGGAAAGATTGGTAGAAATGGAGTGGAAGGAGGAGATGGTGATGGATCCTGGGGGAGAAAAGTGGGGGTTGTAGAAATGGTTGGGGTGGTCTGGGTTGAATGGTCAGTGAATTGAGGAGGGGGTGGTAGAAGAGGAGGAATGGAAGGTATGGGTGGAAAGTGAAATGAAGGAAGGGCAGCGGATGGGGATGGTTCAGGGTAAGGGAAGAAGGGGATGGTGAAGGGTTGAAATGGAAGGGGTGGGGGAGCAAATACGGGGGGTGGAATGGGAAAGGTGGATGGGAATGGAATGGGGTCAGTTTGGGTAGAAGTGTTGATAAATTGAGGGGGAGGTATTAGAGGGGAAGGATAGGTAGAGAGGAAAGGAGTGGTTATGGTATCATGGAGGAGGAAGGATGGAGGTAAGTCAATGTGGGTGGGGTTTGTTGGAACTGGGGAGTCAGAGGTGGAAGGGGGTTGGGTCAATGCGGTGGTAGGACGCTGCGTTGGGATTGGTGGGTTTGTCAATGTGTGAAGGGTGGATTGTTTGGTGGTTATGTCAGTTTACATTTGGGCTTGGGTCTGTGTGGTGTTGGATAGTTGGGTTTGGAGGTCATGTATGAGCGAAAGGATATGAGTAAGGGTATCTGAGGTTGGTTGAGGTGGAGTATGACGATAAGAAGGAACAGGTTGGAAAGGGGAAGTGGGGGCATGATGGAAAGTGGTAGGGGGGAGGGTGAAAGGTCTGGCGAATGATGCGGTGAAGGGAGAGGGATGTCTTAGGTGGGCAAGGTATCAAGCAAGGTGGTCATGAAGGCTTGATACCCTGAAGTGGTGGCTAGGTTAAAGTCCAGGTCATGGAGAGGTGGGACTAAGGGTTGGTCAATAAGGGGCTAGGTTAAAGCCCTCCCATATCATTTGTGGGAAGGACAGGGGAGGTGGAAGTGGGTAAAGATGAGGCAGGGGTAGTGTAAGAGGTTTTCTTTTTAAGGTAGGTTATCAAGGGAGGGCTGTCAGGGTGTGGATCAAATGATATGGGAGAGATTGGGGCTGTGTATTGAGGTATGGTGGGTGAAGGTGGAGTGTTGTCCTGGGGTTCAACACTTTCTTCCCAGGTACGGATAATAGTGGGAGGTGGAATGGAAAAAGGAGATAAAAGAGGGAAAGGGAGAGATGGAATGGGTGAAGAAGGTAGTGGAGAGACAAGTGTGGTGGATGGAGGGATTGCTGCAGAAGCAGAGGTGACAGAAGCTCGCGCCACCTTCTTTGGGGCAGGGGTTTTAGCCTTCTTTTTGGGGGCAGGGGTGGCCTTTGCCACAGCAGCTCCCTCTCCCTGCTCGGAGACATTCTGAGCTTCAGCCTTCTTCTTCTTCTTCTGGGGATCCATTAGACTTCTGCTGATCCCCCATTCTCTTTTGGCAAAAGTGGTGGGAGTGAGGTCAGCAGATAACTCCCCCACTGGTATCTCATACCCTCCCCTCAGAAGTAATCTGGTGATGAGTCGTCCATAGGGGAGAGTGTGGACCTTCTTTTGCAGCCCAAGCTTCACCATCATGTCTTTCATGGCTTCAAAAATCAACCATGCAGCATTAAATCCGTGGCCCAGAGAGAAAGAGCAGAGAGCATCAGCAATTGGTGTCCTCCTTTCTTGCTGATGGCTGGAGCAGTAGTAGATATTCTTCCTTAGCACTTGATCGATGAACAGCAGCTTGGGATCCAAATCCCTTCTTCTGATGGAGTCCCCTGTGGCCTTCAAGCCTCTGGTAATGGCTTGGGCAATGGTATCGAGAGAGGCACTCACAGGGGCACCATATATGCAGTTGGGATCAAAAATTATCGGGATGCCCAAGACTTCAGCAATTAAATCTGGGCTAAGCAACATCTCAAAATTATCAATTAACATGAGGAGGCCTAGCTGCCCCTGTGTGTCTGGTCTGACCCTAAGGTGTTGGTAAAAGAGTTGCACTAATCTAGGATAGGCTAGTGCAGGAATCATTTGCATCAAGGGGAACAAACCAGCCTTGCGTAAGAACTCGATGGCAGGTGCTGACAACGGCTCTGATTCAAAGAAAGAGATATCGAAAATGGCTTCAGGCTCTAAGGGAATGGAAATGAGGAGCTCAGAGGGTGTAGAATAATCAGGTGTTGGTGCAGCCACCTCAGGAACCACCTCCTTCCCTTTGTGCTAAGCCGTAGAGGGCTTGTCTTTCTTAGGGGTAGGCTCCACAGTGGCCTTGTCCCTGGCTCTCTTCACAGGTGTGCTTTCAGGAGCCATCACAACTCTCCTTGGTGAGTGTGTAGTTAAAATTTTGAAAGGAAAAACCAGGAGCTGAGTCTAACCCTAAAAGTTAGGGTTCTATTCAATTGGACGCACGGAGGATCTCAAGAGCTCTTAGCGGGGGGCAACTATTGATGGAAGCTTTAAGAATAAAAATCTAGAATTTCAAAGTGAACAATGAACTGTAGACAGGATGCTGGAGGAGAGAGGTTGAGAGGAGTGGGAGCTAGGGTTTCACTGGTAGGAGAGGAAAGAGAAAGCAGTATGGAAAAGCAGCGCGGGGTGGGATTTAAATATCGCGAGGCTCGGCGCGCTTTGAAAATGTCCGCTCGAAGGCTGGGAATGAATGGGTCGTGAGATAAGATGTTCCTTTAAACTGCGCGAGGCAGCCCACCCAGTTATATCTGAAACTCGCAACAGCAAAACAGAGTAGTTCTTTATGAACTGTGTGAGAGGGGACCAAGCCCATTATTCAGAACCCCGCGATGGCTTAACCGAGTTAGAATTCACTCACCCATGAGTCAGCTGTTTGACCCTGACTTTATGGGTGGATTCTCTCACAAACTCTCTTCCAGGGACACCCCCAAGCATTATAAAGCATTTACAAATTCCCATATTTTCCAGGCATTAAATTCATACATCATGAAAAGCATTCAAATACTACATTATCATTCAATCACTTGAAATTATCAAACAAAGGGAGCTGGTATAAAAGTAGTCATTAAAGCACTAAACTCAGATTCCAACAAGATTGCTAACGATTCCTATCAACTGTAGAATACATATCATACAATGGTGCACAGTTCTTAATCATTAATTTAATGAAAGATCCCCCTCAGGGTTGGAGGATCCTTCACCAATCAAAAATTGGCCCTTGGGATTGACCACTGGTTGACTTGGCAACCTTCCCTCTTCTCTTTTGGCTGAGGTGTTCACTAGTTGTCCAATTTGTTCTTTCATCTTCTTGATGCTCTGACCATGAGAGTTCACGGTCTGAGTCAAGGAACCCAGGTTTTGTAGTGATGTCAAGACCTGGTCCTCAAAAGAAGTATTTCTAGGTTGAGAAGGGGGTAAGACCAACTGATTTTGCTGCTGATGGGGCTGCTTATGGTGTTGGAAGGTAGACCTAGGGGCATTCCCTTGATTGAACTGCTGTTGTGGCCTTTGTGGTAAGGCCAACATCTGCTGGGGCTGCATGTAGTTGTCTTGCTTCCACCTCAGATTTGGGTGGTCTCTCCATTGGTAACTAGCATTTTGGTGCTGGTATCCATATGGCTGCCTATTGTAGCCTCCAGTTATTCTTGGCCATAAGATTGAGCGGACTGACATGTTCAACATCAATTCAAGAAATTGTCCTGCAGATGGACATTCCTCCACTATGTGTTGTGGGGACTGGCATATCAGACATGCCTCCACCACATGAGCAGCCCTTCTGGGTTGCATGACAGTCAATAATTTATCAAACTTCATAGAGAGGTTTGCCATCTGCAGCTGCAGGTCATTGTTCCCAGACACCTCATAAATTTTTCCTTTTGATCCAGCAGCAGGCCCCACCTTTGACTCAGATTCCTGACTAGTTCTTGCCAGGGATGGCTTTTGAAAAGCATTCTCACTAATCACCTCAAACAATTCCCATGCCTCCTCAACAGTCTTGTACATGTAGGATCTACCACAAGAGGCATCGACCATATCTCTATTTTTCTCATCAATCCCATTGTAGAAGCTTTGTACAAGCTGCCACTCAGGGATCTTGTGGTGGGGGCATTGTTTGAGCATCTCTTTAAACCTATCCCAGGACTGGTTAAAATCCTCAGTTGGGGATTGAGCAAACGCAAGAATCTCTTTCCTCAACTGGCTAGTTTTGGTCTCAGGGAAGAACTTGGTTAGGAATCTGGTCTACAGGTCTTTCCATGATGCAATGCTATTGTTGGGAAGAGTGGTCAGCCAGGTACTGGCCTTATCCTTCAGAGAGAAGGGAAAGAGTCTGAGCCTAGTAGCTTCAGGTCCCAAACCAGTGATATTAAAAGTGGTGCACAAGGCCAAGAACTGGTCAATATGCTTGTAAGGGTCCTCTTTGCTAAGCCCATGGAAAGCTGGCAGCATCTAGATGATTGAAGTTTTTATCTCATAGTTCCCCTGAGCATCAGGGAATTGAATGCTAAAAGGGGAGTTATAGTCATCCGGAGCATTCAACTCCTTGAGGGTTCTAGGTTGTTCTTCACCCATAATTGCTGTCACAGATTCAGTTGGGGGCTCTCCTGTGGTGTGCCTGTCTCTTCTAAGTCTCCTTCCCCTTTCTAACTCAGGGTTAAGAGGCTCTAAAGCAGGGCTGAGGGATCTCCTCCCTAGCATACAAGCACACCAACAGCAAGGAAAGCTTCTTACAGGCACATTGCAAAAGAATAATTATACACTAATAAATTGGTCTAACTAGTTTACAGCTATTCAAAGAATATATTTAAACTATCCTAGATACTGGTAGGAAAAAAAAAAATTTAAGAAAGATAGACAGAGCTTTAAAAGTCAGAGAGTTTGCAAACAGAGGTAGCTAAGCTCCAATTGCAGTCCAACTATCCTTCACTGCTGCTGTCTAGATCTGTAAGAATGGTTCAAAATTATGTCATCAGTATCAATTATTCACATGTGCAAAGAATACTAAGAATACAAAAACTAAGGGTCTACTAATAGATCATCTCTCCCCGGCAACGGCGCCAAAAACATGTTGGTTATTTCTTGTGTGCTTTCATTATTGGTTGGTGGTGAAAGTTATTTAAAAATCAAAGACAGTAAAACAGGGGGTGAATCGGCAACTCGAAGTCCTAGACACGCAAGATCTGAGGTCCTTTGTTGCAAGTTTTGATAAGTAAGAGTTTGTCCCATAGGGAAAGGTGATCTAGAGCTCCAAGGGATCCATCTCTAGTAGTCCCTCCAGATCTGTCTACAGATCTGGCAGTCCTAGAAGGAGGGGAGTTTAAGGTCACTTATTCTAAGTATTTTAATATCTAGACTACAGAAAGTGTTGAGAGGATGGAAGGAGTGTGGAAAATGAGTATAAAAAGGGTGAGAAGTACGTTATTGAGCCAAGGTCAGAGAAGTTTTGTAACTCAGATTTAGATCTGATGCTATAAAAATCCTGTCCAGAGGCTACATTATCACCTCTGAGGAGAAAGGATCCAACCCATCACTCTGCCATGATTCCACCCTGAAGGCTATAACTTGTCCACTTGAATGGTCACAAATTATCCCATAGGGGAGCCACTATCCAAGGATGGGTCAAAACATAATAAGTAAATCATTGCAGGCACTATTTCATCCAGGCTACCAGCTCAAGAATCCATAGGGAACCTCAACCTCTAAAGTTTTATATGTGGGGCTAAGGCTGTAGAACCATGATAGCCCAGACACATAGAACCAACAAGAGATTGAGTACAACCTTCGATCTAGCTGTCCATTGCTTGAGTGAGGCTTCAATTGTCCAGTCACCAGCCTACAATCTTTATAACCAAATCAGATCCAACATCTGATGGTAGATCTATACAAATATGGGGGAGTCTGCCTATGCACAATCTCTCACCAGGCTTCTACAAGCTCAAGTGTAAAGAAGAAGGATCCATCTTGGATCGGTGGATCAGAATCACCCTAAGGCTATAATCTGTCCACTTAAATGGTCACAGACTATCCCAGAGGTTATCCTCCTCACGGAGCCCAAAACAAAACAAGATTATCGCTGCTACCACCATGCTCACAAGGCTACCAGCTCAAGCTCCCATGGGGATTTCAGATCTAGTGGGTCCTGTGGTGGGGCTAAGGCTGTAGGACCATGATAGCCCAGACACACAGGTCACTTGGATCTGAATGGCCCTTAGAATCAGTCCTCCATTGCTTTGAAACACAACCAAAGTGATGGCGGATCACAAGCGTGACCTTGCAGAGCATCTCACACATAAAACAATCCCATAAATCAGATCCTATTTAATCTAATTCAAAAACACATACAAAAGGCATAGCCGACAAGTCTTTGGACTATGGAAGAAGGAAAGAAAAAGAAAATTACTTACTGCTAAAAAGAAAGAGAAAAGAAAAAATGATCTGAGATGGGTTCCCAGATGCCTAAACCTAAGCTCAGGTATGGGTTTATATAGCAGTGGGGTGGCAGTGCATTAGGATTAGGAACCCTAATTTTAATGATGCCACGTGGCCTGATAATGATCCTTGGATGCCTCGGGGCGCGTGCATGGAGATTTGAGCGTGGGAGTGCATGCCCTAATCGCTAGAAATACCCAAAAGGTCCTCTACTGAAGAGATGGAAGTTTAGGTTGAGCTTGCTAGGTAAATTTCCTAGACTTGTCGGCGTGGTAGCTCTTGCTCTTCGCTAGGATGATTTGACAAAGCTTGACCATCGTGAGGTTGCCTTTGTTTGCTCTTGAGCGATCCTTCAGCGTGGTGAGAGTTAAGCTCTCGGGATTGGGCTTCACGAGGTTGAATAGAAACACTCCCAAGTGTCGCGGGTTGAAATTCAAGCGAGGTTGATCGGTCGGCTTGATCTTCGAGTGAATTTGAAAGCGAGAACTTCGCGAGCACTTCTCTTTACTAGACTTAACGAGTTACCTCGCGAGGCTCTACTGAGTTCTGAGCTGCGCGAGGTTCTATGTCTCACTTGATCTTCACGAGATTGGCTTTGCCTTCGCCAGGATGTTTTCTTTCTTGAATGGCGCAAGAACTGCATGAGGCATTCTTCTTCTGATAATTGCATCCCGCGGTGACTATGCGACAACTGTGAGAATCTTGAAGCTCTCTCTCTCGCGTTACGAGCGAGAGATTGAGAGAGAGGTCTGCTTTGACTCTTGAGCTTCACGAGAGCTGCGAGTTTGAGTCTCTGAAGCTCTTGATCACTCATCTGCGAGAGGTTCTTTGTAAAGTCTTGGGAAGCTCGTTGAGCTGAGGCATATTTCTCCTGAATCCTCTAAAGCTTGGGTCAGCTGCGTGAGGCTCATTTCAGGTCTGAATTCAGAGTTCATTCTTCTGAGGGATATCTGGTGCCAAAGCAGGCTCCTTAACAGGATTCCTGGCCTTATTTCATTGCTTATTATTACCTACACAAAACACTTAACAAGAACTTATTAGGTGGCTAAGGGTCTAATCAAAGGTTAAGTTAAGGGGTGAAAAGTGGTACTTTTCAAGTCTTAACAGTAGTGCATTTGCTAGGTTCCATGTCTAAACTTAGGAAATCTGCTAGATAAAAGAACTTATCAACCCTAACCAGCACATCTTCAATAATTCCCATAGGTCTCCTTTCATATTTGCCAGTCAGTTGTAAGACAATATGTGTGGGTTTTAATTCTCCCAAACCTAACTTCTCATATACAGAATATGGAAGTAGGTTAACACTAGCTCCTAGATCTAACAGTGCTTTGTCAATGGTATGATCCCAAATAATGCAAGGAATTGTGGGAACTCCATGATCTTAGAGTTTTGTTGGGGTTATAATGGACAAAACCTGGTTTACTTTCTCAGCAGAAAAGACTTTCTTGGATAGATGAATCTTAGACTATCTTTTATGAGTGCACAATTCTTTTAAAAATTTTGCATAGGCTGGAACTTGCTTTATGGCACCAAGCAAAGGTAAATTAATCTTTACTTATTTGAAGGTTTTCATCATTTCCTGCACTTTAGCATTCCCCTTATCAAAAGGAGAAGGTGCATGAAGGGCTTGAGGAAATGGCAGATGAGGGACTAGTCTCTCATCTGCAGCCTTAGCCTTTTCATTATTTTTTTCTTTATTTTTATTTTTAATTTTCTGTTGGGACTCATCAGCAGCCCCTTTATTTTTAGCATGCATCTCCTGCTGCATATTGTCATGTGCTAATTTCTCTTGTCTTGCACTCCTAGTGGTATCAACATCAATGTTGTTATCCACCAGCCAACCACTTCTCAAAGTAGTAACAGCCTTTGCTTCTTCATGAGGTGAAGAAGACTCACCCACCATGTATTGACCTTTAAGATTGTTCAATGGCTGACTTCACAATCTGCCCTCTTCTCTCCTAGTCAAAGTATTGGATAGCTGGCCCAGATGGTCCTCTATTTTTTTAATGCTTTGGCTATGGGAATTAACAGTTTGGGATAAAGAACTCAGGTTCTGTAATGAGGACAGAACCTGTTCCTCAAATGAAGGTGTTCTAATAGGTGGTGGGGCTGGTGCTGATGGATTTTGGTGACTTGGCTAAGCCATTGGTTGTGCCATAGGCTGTTGGAACTGATACCTTGGGAAGTAATTTTGCTGATATGGTTGGGAAGGTCTGTAGGGCATAGCCTACTGCTGCTAAGATTGAAAATTGTCTTGCCTCCACCTCAGATTGGGGTGGTTCCTCTAAGCATACCCAGCAGGCTGCTGCTGCCCAAAAGACTGAGCAGCATTTGCATGCTCCATGACAAGCTCGAGGTACTAACCAGCAGAAGGACAGTCTTGAATAGAGTGTGTGGGGGATTGGCATATCAGACATGCCTCCTCAATTTGTGCAACCATTTTAGGCTGCATCACACTCATGAACTTATCAAATTTCTGGCTTATACTATCCACTTTTCTTTCTAGGTCATTGGACACATTGACCTCATGCATTCTTCCCCTAGATGTGGCTTCCCTTACCATTCTAGCTGAGTCTCAATATCATTGCGAGATAGAGACTCCTGCTATATGGAATTCTCATTGATTATATCAAAAAGCTCTCAGGCCTCATCAGCTATTTTGTGGAGATAAGTACCTCCACATGAGGCATCCACCATATCCCTGCTTTTGGGATCAATTCCTTGGTAGAAGCTTTGGACAAGCTGCCACTCAAGAACTTAGTGGTGGGGACATTGTTTCAATAGTTTCTTAAACCTCTCTCGTGCCTGATGGAAGTCCTCAGTTGAGGATTGAGCAAATGAAATGATGCTCTTCCTCAATTGACTTGTTCTAGACATGGGAAAAAATTTGACCAAAAATTGGCACTGGAGATCATTCCAGGACTGGATACTATTGGCTGGGAGCATGGATAGTCAAGTTCTGGCTCTGTCCTTTAGTGAAAAAGGAAAGAACCTCAATTTGGTGGCTTCTTCTCCCAAGCCAGCAATATTAAAAGTAGTGCAAAGAGCAAGGAATTCATTAATATGTTTGTAAGGATCCTCCTTACTCAGTCTATGGAATGAGGGAAGCATCTGAATGATGGAGGATTTGATTTCATAATTCCCTTGAACAGCAGGGAATTGAATGCAGATTGGGGTCCTTCAAGGTCCTTTGTTGTTGCTCCATCACAAATTGCTCACAATTAATAACAGCTGTGTGGGGGGTGCTTAGGTCTAAGGAGCCTTTCAACTTCAAGGTCTAAAGGGACAAGCTCTGGGTTAAGGGATCTTCTACCAAGCATACAACACACACACTACAGATTGCCGCACATAATATACAGCACAAGTTACAGCAGTACACACAAATACACAAATTACTGTTGCATACTTGAAAACAAAATTTACAGAAGTAAAAATATAATTCAAAGGGGAAGGAGTGCAAACTCAAGCAAAGATTGCTCCAGCTGCGAACAAAATGCTTCTATCCAGACTACAGTTCCAAATCTGCAAAATAAATTAAAAGACTAAAAAAACTACAGCAGCAATTATTCAAACACAACACAGATAAATAACAAATCTACGACCTAACATAAGAAAAACTTAGATCTACCACTCTTAGATCTACAGATCCCCGGTAACGGCGCCAAAAACTTATTGTTGTATTTACCTTATACTTGTTAAGATGCTGGAAATAATAAACAAAAAAGAAAATTATAGCAAAAGGAATTTGCACACAAAGATAAAATACAGGCCTGCAAGAATCCAGGGCTGTTGTAGCAAGTTTTAGAAGGTAAGTAAGGGTTTTCCATAGGAAAATGTATATAAGAATTAGCAAATCTCTAGATCTACTATAGGTATGGCACTCTAACCTATTCTAACTTAAGACAAAGAAAGAAAAAAAGAAAGAGGAGAGGTTTTATGGTTGTCACTTTGAACTAAAAGCAGCGGAAAATTAAATCTAATTATGAAAAATTTAAAGGATGATCCAGAGGTGAGCAGAAGAAAGATTTAAATCAAAGAGCATAGGTTTTGGTGAAATAAAATCAAATGTGGAAGATTAACAATCTGGGATTAGTCTCATTGATAAATTGATTGGTTAAACAGCAGTGTAGAGGATGGATCTGCAGCCATCCTTCATTTGGCTACAAGCTCAAATGCAAGGTAGAATAATCCACTTATGATCTATCCACTTCAATGGCCACAGATCATCCTAGAGATTTCATTCAATCCAAAGGTCCAAATTGAAACAAGAAAACCATTACAGATGTGGATGCAAGCTACAAGCTCAAGCATCCATAGGGGCATACAATCTATGGAAATTTGATGGAAACCAATAGCTCTATAGCTTAAATGAACTTTAAAATAAACAATTCATTGATTTAATACAGTTTACAACAAATTGCTCTCGGATCTGTAGTCTCTGCGTTATCCAACCCTCACACAAAACTTTCTCACCACTCAATTTACAAATCTGACCTCACCCTAGCTATGAGAAGAATTTAACCAACCATGGTTGGGCTAAAGAGAGAATGGAGAAGAGGGGAAAAGGATAGAATTTTTGGTGAGAAAGATAATTTTAAATTGCTCAAAATCTAGATGCCTTCTCTGTTGTGTTTCTCTCATATTTATACACGTCCCCCAACTGTCTCAGATCTGTTTTAGCCAATCAAAGCAACAGGGAATCAAATCTGTTATCAGGCTTGCTGAGGTGGCTGCATTCCTTCCAGGAATCTCTCACGATCTTGTTAGAACTAGTTGAGTTTACATTAGGCAATTAGGGAGTTCTTCTTTGTGCCATTTGCATTCCAAAAGTACCCTCAAAGTACTTTAACAGCCTCTTGACGCGTGCATCAAAGCATGGAATGATTTTCACTCTCAGCTGACAAGAGAGAAGTTCAGCATTCGTGTGTCGATAGGTTCAGAGAACCCTTCGATAGGTTCCAAATGCAAATGTAGCCAATTCGATAGGTTCTTTGTAGCTCTCGACAGGTTCTGCACCTGATCTCGATATGATACCTTGAACTACTCAGATCCTTTATTAGCATCAGCAAACTTTTCAACAGCATCACCCAACCTCTCGAGAATTCCCAAAGCTTCAAGTAAGTATTCGATAAGTTCTCTCCATCTGCTCGATAGGTTCTATAATTGAGAGTTCTTGTATACTAATACACTCGACAGGAACTCGAGAGGTTAACTGTAGTTTTCGAACACTTCTTCAATGGGTTCAAGGATCCTCTCGACATATTCAGTTGCAACATTATTCATTTCATGAGGATGGTGAGCTTCAGGTAACCTCTTGAGATGTTTAAGTGCACTGGTCGATAAGATCTTTTCTTCATTCTAAACTGCTCAGCAGGTTCTGGGAACCTCTCGATAGCTTAAATCTTGCTTGTTCCATGGCTTGTACACTTCCCGTGATGTTGAAATTCAGCTTTCTAACACTCAGTACCATTCGAGGGGTTCAATCTTCACTAACTACAGCTATTGATGTTATGTTTGGTCTGCTCAGGCATGTCCTTCTGCTGTACACTTCCCGTGATGTTGAAATTCAGCTTTCAAACACTCAGTACCATTCGAGGGGTTCAATCTTCACTAACTACAGCTATTGATGTTATGTTTGGTCTTGGACTTTTGGATAGATTTCTGCACTATGACTGTAATTTATTGCTACTATAAAACAACACTCAAAACACATTAGTAATCAACTTAAAGGTCCAGCAAAGGTTAGGTTAGGAGGTGAAAAATAGTATTTTTCACTGATTACATGTGTAACATATGTAACATATGTACATAAGTACTTTGTCGAGCTACCGATGCACCCATAGCAAACATGTGTAACATATGTACATAAGCCCTTTTGAAATGACCCCTCTATGATTTATGAGATATTACTAATCGTAAGGACTCTTTTCTTTATTTTTAATCACTTGAAATGCATGGATTTGCGAATTCTCGTGAGTTTAAAGTCCAATCATAGCGAGTATGATTTTCTAGTCTTACATTCTCATGATCGTTATCCAAAATTGCAAACGATAATTCTGGGGAACAGGAGAACCTACTGATCAATCTTATCAGGAGCATTGGGAGTAAGACCCATTTAAAATTGCATAGGAAATGCATTCAATTTCACCACTTCCCAACCACTCTAGCCTAAACCTATACAGAGGCATTTACTCGAAGTGAGAAAATGCCTACACAGAGGCATTTACTCAAAGCCAAGTTCCTTCCCTATGAATCTATACCCATATATTAACTAAAACCATCCCACAACCTTTCTTCTTCCTCTATCGTTAACCCTAAAACCCCATGATGAAAGAACATAATCAGAGCGATTTCAGTAAACAACTTGATAAAATTTTTGAAATACATAGGGTGAAGCTACTGGTTGCACAACAGAAAGTAGAAGATCTAAAGCGTCGGTGACTCACTCGAGATACTGAATCGTCGACTAAAACTACCCTTGACCCTAAACCTAACCCAAATTCGAAACCATATACCATGAACCATCTTCCCCCACTTCCTAACCTTTACACCATCACAACCTACCGAGAATGCATGTTTCTTTCTAACAAGCATGGATTATAATTTCCTGTGTCATGTCCCATCCCATCCTTGATCTCCTCACCACCCTTCTCCATTGCTCATCTTCTCCCTTAGCTTCCGTTACAATCTCTTCATTAAATTTTTGCAAGGGAGTAGTATAGGCAGAATGGGGGGCTGAGATGTGTAATCTTCCAACTCTCCTCAACTTCTTCCCGTAACTGCATTAAAGGTGCAGTTGATGAGTCATGGACCAATTTGGAAGACTGAGGGGGAGAGTTCGACAACTCTTTGAATAGTGATCCCATTGTGGATTTCCACTTTAAAGAAGAGGTGGGGAGGCGACCCTGTAAAGGCATGGATATGCCTTTGGTGGGAAGGAATGAGAGACTTTAATTAAAGTGTAGTTAGAAGCCGAAGGACCGATCTTCATTGAAGATTTCTCTTGGACGTTGCTGCCAGTGGCTTAATTTAGTATGTGTCTAAATTTTTCCTAGGATTTCTTTGATGTAATTAATTTTTTTTCCATGTTTCTGTAATTAGTTCATATATATACAAAATATATATTTATATATAAAACAACAAATATATAGGTTTCTTTCTTTGATATCTTTGCTATTTTTACTAGCAGTGTTACTAACATCTAACATTTTCTATTCAAACTGGTAGTATATTTCTCCTATGTTTGAGGGGAAGATTTTTTATTCTTTTTGCAAATTATAAACCCAGTGCCTAGCCTAGTAAAAGGTAATATTTTTCTTGTCCGTCCCCTGTTTTGGACAATGAGGACATTGTCCTATTTAAGTTTGGGGGGGGGGATATGCATACCATTTTTGAAACTATAATATATTAGTATAGTTTTTTTTGAGTTTTTAGCTAATAATTATATGAGATTTATAAAGAAAATATGACAATCCGAAATTCTTAGCAATCCATCATAGTAGTAGTTCAAAATCAAAATAGAAATAATTACAATTCAAAGTGAAGCATCTCTATAACACTGTATTAGGAGAATGTTTGAAACTATACGATTGATCTGAACTGCATATATTTTAGATTATAGTTTCAAAATCATATAACCAGTGAGCTATAGAGCTTATTTCCTCTTCTGAGAAAGTGAGTCTATTTTTATTCATGCTAAATTTCCTTGAACCTCTCTACTATTAATCTCATATTGTTGAACTTAGAATCAAGATATTCTGTAAATATAATTATTTATTTATTTAGAACTGTCAAATAAATATATCAAAATAATAAGACATTCATATTAGTAAGTCGTGAAAATGACCAACGGCCATCTTTTGTTAAATCAGAGCCAAAAAAACTAAAAATTCCAGAACAATTCATCCTTTAAACCCATATTAGAAGCTTGAAATTGAATTTCTTTGTACCAAAATTTTATGAACCTTTAACCATATGTACTACCCAAAGCATTCTATCCTTTGACCCTTATAATTTCTTAGAGTTTAGAACATAAAAAGAAGGGAAGAAGAGGGAGTGAAAGGAGTATATGTGTAGCAGATAAAGGATCTGCTAAAAAAGAGTACAAGTAAAAAGAAATACAATTGTATAAAAATATGGGAAAAGAAAAAGAAATCATAAAAGAAGATTATATGAAAGAAAAAAAAAAGAGAAGCAAAAATCTTCCAACTGAAAAAAGAAATGGGATTTATACTAGAAAAGAAATGGGAAGAAGTTATCTAAAATAAAGATACTTATTGAAGTTGAACAATATAGAAGAAGAAGAGAAAGAAGAGCTAAATTCTCATAAATAATTTTGAATCCTCTTTACCTTTTTCTTTGAAACCTTCTGAAAATCCAAAGCTCCATTACAAGCTGAAGGAAAGACCTTTGTGATTTACAATTTGTAAAAATATGAGTCTAGTAGATATATAAAAAATAGATACTATAAATAAATGAAGAAATTATATGAACAGAATTGATTATCCTTTCCATGAGATTCATCTTCTTAGTTAATTGTCTGATAAAATTTTCATATATATCTATAATATTATGAGAACCCGAAAAATTTTGATTATTTTTTAGAGTATGCCAATAAGTGAGTTTGGATGAAAATATTTTCTAAAAATTATAGTTTAGAAAATCTATAATGAATAAAATTTTCACTAATATGCACACACTCCACGCTATACCGAATTGAAATTGTTGTGTTCTGATAAAGGATAAGTACAATGATGGAAAGTTAAGGGTAAAAGATTGGAAGATTTTTGGAAAAATAATGAACATATAATGATTATTAGTATATAAAATCTATATTTTAGTTTTGAAAAGAAATTGGTATTTTGAAAAATCTAAAAATATTTAAAGTTTGTAGGTAACTTTACTAAAAACCTTCAGGAGACTACAACTCCTCCACTAGAGATCACCTAGGGGTTTAAAGGCTTATTACATCCGCTAAATGGAATCGTGCTCCCTACGAAAGTGGCAGTTAAATTCATAGTTTAGATATTTTATATTTCCTTGTTCGCTAGGGACTAGCAAAACTTAAGTTTGAGGGTGTGATCAGTTTAGAAAATTTTATGAAGAATAAACTGTTCACTAGTGCATATACACTCTATGCTTATTATGAATTGAAATTGTTGGAGCTCTAATCAAGGATAACTATTGTAATGGAAAATAAGGATAAAGGATTGGTAATTTTAAAAAATCGTAATAGAATATGTATTGACCAATTAAGTAGATTAGTTAGATTTTTTTTATTGACTTTTAATTTTTTTTTTTAAATTATAAAAAAAATTAAAATATATATATGTATATATATATATACATTTAAAGTTTGTAGGTAACATCACTGAAAACCTTCAGGAGACTACAACTCCTCCACTAGGGATCACCTAGGGGTCTGAAGGCTTATTGCATCAGCTAAATGCAATCGTGCTCCCTACGAAAGTAGCATTTAATTTTTTAGTTTATATTTCCTTGTTTGCTAGAGACTAGCAAAGCTTAAGTTTGGGGGTGTGATCAATCACAGAATATACTATTTTATCACTCTTAACTTAGTGATGGTAGGACTTAGTTTGCTACTAATAAGTTGACGACGTACAGATATTAAAGAAAAATAGTAAAAAAGAGCCAAAGTATTAATATTCATCAAAATGAACTCAAAAAATAGTAAAAAGATGATTGGGTGTAAGAAGATGATTCGCCACCTATTAAAAGATGAGAAATCGTATTTTACGATTAAGCGCTAATACTGAAGCCAAAGAAAAGAAAATGAGAAATCATAACTTATAATTCTTCAAAAGATGATTCTTCAGAAAGTCACAAAAGAGTAAAAAGTGATACTGAAGAAAGCGATCGTTGTCTACTATGGAAGCTTTGAAAGATAGAAAATCGTGATTTATGATTTTCTAAGAAAAGAAGAAAAAGGATAATCATGAATTATGATTATAATTATAGAAGTTTTCCTACTATTTCTATTACTGCTAATCATGTGGGGACTATCACTGCTAAGAACAGAATTAGAAGAACTCTTTAATTAGAAGTTTGGCTAATCACAGATCTGAGAAGATTGATGAAAATAGACTCCTAAGATCTCTGCTGCTGTTATCAAAGAGATAACTCTGGAACACATCAACCATTGAAAGCAAGGAAGAATAAAATTAGAATTAGAGTTATATTAGGAATCTTTTATATTAGTTATTTCTTTTATTAGAATTAGAACTCTGTAAACTAACTCCTTATGATCTATAAATAAGAGGGCTCAATATAGGAATAATTATCGAAGAATTTCACTGCATCAATTGACAATTGAGGTCTGTGTTTTCTCCCAATCAAAGTAACTTAGAATTTATAAAGTAGCATCATCCACAATTCTCTGAGGTCTTGCCTGAAAACCAAGGCTGAGGAAGCTCTACAATTCTCTGAGGTCTTGCCTGACAACCAAAGCTAAGGAAGCTGAAAGATCAACCCTTTGGATGGTTCTACTTTTGCTTTCTAGTTTTTATTTTATTTTATTTTTAGCTTAGGTTTTTTATGCTTTGTAATCATCTTCGAATTTTGATTTGAATTGATGACTCAGGTTTAAATTTATAGATTAGAGTAATGGCTTTACTTTTCCATCTTTAATTTTCTTGAATTTGATTAACGCCCAAATTTTAGGAGATTATTAATTAGATTAAATTTGTGTTGAAGAATTTTAGTATTTGATTGACGACCAAATTCTGAAAGGCTATAATACGGTGTAATGGTATTTTAAATTTGTAAACATCCGATAGCTGAAGGTTGAGATTGACGACCTCAATCTGAAGGAGGATTAGGATTTATTTTTCTGCAATTTAGTGTAAAAAATTATTCTTTTATACATATTTCTCCATTAGTTTAGGACTTAAAAGATAAAGATAGCTTTAAAAAATGAATATAAAAATTTATAAGAAGATAATCACTTCTTCATAGGATTGATCCTATCACTAGTGTTATAATTTTTATTGTGGGCTTGCAATAGGTTAAGGCTTGATTTTAATTTAAATATATACATACTATAATTTAAATTTATACTATAAGCCAAGATGTTATCAAATAGCTTGTGTAATTGGTGGCAAAATAAAATATAAGAGTTGTGAAAGTTAAAACATGTGTCCTTTAATTTCAAGGTTCTGAAAAGTCCAGGCATGTGGTGTATCCCTTATTAGACACATAAGTTATTTAGGTGTATCAACATGGAAAAAAAAATTGAGTCGTTACACTCAGGATTATTAGGCACATAAGGATGAGTCATTATCATTAAGGTTCAATTTTCTAATGCTTAGCATTTTTTATTTTGGAAAAGCTAAGTATGCAGCATGTTTTCTTGGGGTTAAGGTTTGTGGATACAATCCTCACCTAGGTCTTACAGGAAGGTTTGAAGTGTAGGAAGTTTCCCGGATCGAAACCCTGAAGAGATGATCACACCGGCCCTTTCACAACAGAAGTGAGGTAGTATCGAATGGTTTCTAGAATATGCCTAAGATGCATGTAAGTGTGTATTTAAAAGTGAGAAAAGACAAAAGGTAAACACCAAATTAATTAAGGGGGACCCTGCAAAAGGAGTCCCATCGCGATAGCTAGTCTGTTGGTACGGATTTTTAGGAGCCCTTTTGGATCCCTGAAAATGGTTCCAAATTGATCACAAGTGGACTCTATTTGTGAAGGGATTGGCAAAAATATAATAAGAAAAAAAGTAAAAGTATTTAGGTGCACCTGCAAGGAAATAACTATTAGTAATGAGCGACTTTAAATAGAATATACCTGGGTTGATGCGATCGCTATCTACAGATTTTTATAGATGTTGTAGAACGCCATTGATCATGAGAGGATAAGTAGGGAGATTAGGGATCGGGACTCTTATGCTAAATGTTGGCATGCCAACTTTAGCAGCTAAGGGTGCCTAGGGTTTTAACTAATTTGGTTTTCCTAATCCTAAGTGGGTCTATCTAAGAAGGGGGTTTTGGCCCGGTATGCTCAAGAGGATCGACCTCGTTCCCGGGAAGCCTCCGTTGGCTCTCTTGGGCAAATTAATTTACGCAATGGCAATTTTGTAAATATGAAGAAATGATAGGGACCTAATTGGCATTAAGCTGAGAATTTCGACAGAGGTTTCCTAGGGATTGGATCTAGGGCTAGCTTTTCTTCCCTTCGTACTCCTTCGAGAATCAGAGCAAGTGGGTCAGCCCCACCGTGCTCAATTACCCTTAAGATTTCTATAGAAGAGTTTGCAGTTCTAAGAGCCAGAGACTTAGAGTGCAGCTCTACTCCTTTTTTTCAAAATCTCAGAGTGAACCTCGAGTTTTCCAAAAGGAATAAGCAAAATTTTGTGTTGAAAAGTCTGAAGAATGGGAGGGAAAGGGCCCTATTTATAGTATTTGGCTGCTTATACATTGGGAATCTAGCATATAATCCAGAATTATAAGTTGGAAATCCGGTGTATAATCTAAAATATATGTTGAGATTCCAACGTATAATGAACTATACGCTATGGTTTTAGCGTATAATTTGGGCATCCACCAGTTGAAACGGTCAAGTGATCAGCTCAGTCTGGAGAAGAGTGTCCTAGTCCAAAGCGGATTGATTATACACTAGTATCCCAGCATATAATGAATTATATGCTCTTGTTTCAGTGTATAATCCGGGCAAGAGAGTGGTTCACAAAGTAAACAATTCCTATTCCAAAGTAAACTAATTACACGCTAGGAGTCCAACGTATAATCAATTATACGTTGGGATTCCAACGTATAATCAGAAATTTACCTCAGGCCAGTGGTGTGCTCTACTTTATATGAATCTAATTAAGTCTTAACCTATTGCAAGCGCACAATGAAAATTGTAGTGCTAGTATAGGATCGTTCCCATGAGGAAGTGATTTACTTTGTATTTATTAATTTAAAAAAACTTATATTTATCTTTAAGATTCTAAACAACTTGAGAAATATGAATAAAAGAATGATTTTTTAAACTAAATTTGCAAGAAAATAAATCCTAATCTTCATACTTCTGGATTCTGGTCGTTAATCAATATCCTTCTGTTCTCAGATATTTATGAAATTAAAAATATCGTTACACTATAAATCAAGTCTCCTAGCATTGGGCGTCAATCAAAACCAGAATCCTATCAATACAAATTTAATCTAATCATCAATCAACCAGAAATTTGGGCGTCAATCAAACTCTTGAAAATTGAAGATGAAAAATAAAATACCGTTACACTAATTTGCAAATCTTAACCTGAGTCGTCAATTCAAATCAAAATTTGGAGATGTTTATAAAGCAGTAAATTACAATAAATATAAATCTAAACTAGAAAGCAAAGTAAAATATTTCTTTCACCCCTTAGCTGCAGGCGTCAATTGCTTCTGAGAAACTATGGATATCTACACTAATCTTCTAGCTCTCAATCCCAGTCGTCAATTGTGATCGAGGAACCTTGGATATCTAAACTAAACTACTCTAAATTTGATCGAAAGAAAACCCAACCTCAGTTGTCAATTGATTTTGAGAATTCCTTAGATAAGTTTTCCTATATCCTGAGCCCTCTTATTTATAGATCATAAGGGGTCAGTTTATATTATTCTAATCCTAATAAAAGAAACTACTAAAACAAAAGTATTCTATCATAACTCTAATTCCTAATTTTATCTTCCTTTCTTCGGATAGTTGATGCGCTTCTAGACTTTTCTCCTTAATTTCAGCAACAGAGATCTTTAGGAGTCTTTCTTCATCAATCTTCTCAGATTTGTGATTTACCAAACTTTTAATTCAGGAGTTCTTCTAAATTGGTGCATGGTGGTATAGATTTTCACATGATTAGCAGCGTAAGAGCTTTCCTTCTGGGAAATCGTAAATTACTATTTTCTTTTCTCTTTTCAGCTTTTCTCTCTCTCAAAATGATTCTTTGTAACGAACGATCATTTTTTCTTTTGGATCGTACTTTACTTTGGAATGTCTTTTGAAGAATCGTAAATTACAATTTCTTATTTCTCTGGCTTCGTTCAATCGTAAAATATGATTTCTTGGCTTTAAACACTCATCGAATCTTCTTTTATGTTCAATCGTCTTTCTTACTACTTTATGAGTTTATTTTGACGAAGATTAACACTTTGATTCTATTTTACTGATTTTTCTTAATATCTGCACATCATTAGCTTGTTAGTAGCAAACCGGGGTTTAGAAGCATTAAATTAAGGGTGATAAATTGGTAAATTATGTGACTAGTCACACCCCCAAACTTACGTTTTTACTAGTCCCTAGTAAACAAGGAAAGAAATACTAATCTAAAATTTAAATGCCACTTTTGTAGGGAGCATGATTGCATTTTACATATGCAACAAGCCTTTAAACCCCTAGGTGATCCCTAGTGGAGGAGTTATAGTCTCCTGAAGGTTTTCAGTGAAGTTACCTACAAACTCTAAAATACTTTTGGATTTTTCAAAAAAAAAATTCTAAATTAAAAGAAAATAAAAGGTTAAAGATCTAAACTAATTATGTACACTGATTAGCTAATCATCACATGATTGTTATGATTTTTAAAAGTATGATGTCGTCAACCACCACTTTCCTTCCTAACAATCATCCTTGATCAGAATTCAACAATTTCAATTCTATAAAGCGTGGAGTGTGTGCGTGTTAGCGAAAAGTTTATTCATCATAAATTTTTCTAAACTGTAGATTTAGAAAACATTTTCATCCAATCTCTCACTATTGGCATACTCTCAAAAAGATATTAAAATTTTTGGTATAATATATTTTTTGAAGCATTATTCAAAGGATAATTGCAAAAAAAATTAAATCTCATGGAAAGGATAATCAATTCTATTCATATGATTCCCTGTGCAAACCATAGTATCTATTATTCTCATCTCTACTAGGCTTATGCTTTTGTAAATCACAATTCAAAAAGGTCTTTCCTTTGGTTTGTAATGGGGCTTTAGGTTTCAGAAGGGTCCAAAGAAAGGTAAAAAGGATTCAAAATATTTCTAAGATTTCAGCTCTTCTTTTTCCTATCTTTTTCTCTTCTTTTCTTTTCTACTTTAGTAAGTATCCAGAAAGTTGGATAACTTCTTCGCATTTTCTTTTTCTTATTTTTGTAAAATCCCATTTTAAGTGCTTTGATCTTTCAATTTGGAAGCTTTTTGCTTCTCTTTTTGTAGAATCGTGTTTTATGATTTTTGACTCTTTTCCCATTTTTCTTCAAAATAATTTCTTCAATTGTACCCTTTTTCAGCATTCTCCTTATCTATTTTCTTATACTCTTTTCACTCCCTCTTATTCCCTTCTTTTGGATTCTAAACTCTCAGAAATTTTAAGGGTTAAAGGTTGAAAGCTTTGGGTAGTACATATGGTTATGGGTTTATCATATTTTGGTATAAAGAAATTCGGTTTATGCTTCTAATATGGGTTCAAAGGATAAAATATTTTCTGAGATTTTGGCATTTTGGCTCTGGGTAAATCAAAGATGGCCTTTGATCATTTTTACAATTTGCTAGCATAGATGCCTTATTGTTTTGATGCTTCTAATAGATAGTTCTAGACAAAAAAATAGGCTGTCATAATCATATAATATTTTGATTCTAAGTTCAGTAATATGAGATTTTTTATAAAAATAGTAGAGAAGTTCAAAGGAATTTGAATTGAATAGATAACAGTCTTTCTCTCCAAAGAAAGGAAAAGTTAGTCTCTAAAGCTCACTGATTATATAATTTTGATACTATAGTATAAATATTACAGTTCAAATCAACCTATTGTTTCAAACATTCATTCTGATACTGTGTTCTTGAAGAGCTAAACATGAATTGTAACTGTTCTATTATTGTGATTGTTGAACTTCTACTACGATGGATCATTAGGTTGTTTGAAATCATATTTTTTTGCTTATCTTACTCACATGTGATGGTTAATCAGAAAAAAATATAAACTACTAAAAACTGAAACAGAAAGAAAAATTTTATACTAAGAAATACTAAAAACTGAAACATAAAAAAAAATTTCTTCTACAAAAATACTAAAGGTAATGCAAAAATAAAGTATTATTTATAAAATTAAAAAATATATATACACAAGTTGTATACCCCCCCCCCCCAAACTTAAACTAGACAATGCCCTCATTGGCATAAAAAATAAAGGATGCTGTCAAAATTTTATCATAAATTACTTAAAATTGTTGATATTGCATCGGGTGGAAAAATCTTATCATAAGAATTTCTCCCAAACTTGAGGAAAAATACATCCGGCTTAATCTCAAATCATAAGTAACAAAAATAGGAAAGAAAAATTAGAAATAATAACTACATTAGAAAGTTAGTCAAAGGAAAATTTCATATATTCATGAAATATTTACAATGACCTGGAAAGAAAAATATAGATAAAAAGTACTGAAAAATTAAAAACAAATTACATGAAGGGTATAAACCTAGGAAAAATCTAGACACATACTAACTATGACACCGGCAGCAACATCCGAGGCAAAAGGTTCGTTGATAAAGATCAGTCCTCGGCTTCTAACTACCTTCAATCAGAGTCTCGTTGTTCCATGAAAGAAATGTGATCCACTCGGGGGAGTCCTTTGAAGAGTGGGGAAGTGAACACATCTCCGGATCACCCTACACTCAATACTATTCCCCTGCGAAGATTCTATGGAGAGAATCAAGAGAATGCAGTGAAGAGTATGAGCAATGGAGAAGGTTGGCGAGGGACGACTCAACCCACCATCACTATATAGGAACTCGCATTCAGGGTGGGTTGTGATGGGTAAATGGTTAGGAAGTGGGGGAAGATGGGTTCTTCGAATGGAGTTTCGGATTTGGGTTAGATTTAGCATAAAGGTTACTATCGGTGGATGATTCAGCAATAGGTATAGGTTGTTGGCATTTCAGATTTTCTACTTTCTGTATTGCAGCCAAGAGTTCGGCCCTATGTAGTTCAAGAATTCGGTCAAGTCTCTTGTTGAATTCCCCTTGGTCAGGCTCTTTCGCCATAAGCGTTAGGGTTATGGGTTTTGGAAGACAAAATAGATGGGTGTTTAAATGGTGAAGGACTGGTTTTATAGGGAAGGGAATAGACTTTGAACCGTCACCTCGGATTAAATATCAAGGTGTAGGTGTTAAGGCTCGGGTAGTTGGCGAGTGGAAGTATTGAATGCAATGCTTGTCTGCTTCCTCTACTAATTTAATGGGTCTGAATTCCAATGTAACTAATAAGACAGGCCACTGGAATCGTTTATTCCCTAGAATTGTTAACTCACAATCCTAGATAGCAGTGCTTTGTTTGAAAAGACTCTTCACCTGTTGAATCGTAATCACTATGAATCAACTTCCTTAATCACAACTGATCGTAAATCCATAAGTTCAAAGTTGAATAAATACACTAGAGAGCTCCATACGATTGAACACATTTTTGTGCATTGTGGATCATAGGGTGCCCTTTTAAAAGTAATAAAATACATATAATATATGATTTTGCTACAGGTGAGTCGGTAGCGTGACGGGTCCATGAGGAACTCAGTTTAGGTCAACAGGAGTTGATGTGCCTCCCATGAAAATATGTCCTCCTGGGATACCAACTGGCCATGAGGAAGAATAGTTACTTTCTCTCTCATTAACTAAGGTAGTCAGTTCCTCAACCTGAGATTCTAATCATGTAATGGAGTGCCTAAGAGCATGAAGTAACTGCATTTGTATTCTGCCATGCTGCAACTAGCTTTCAACTATCTATGACAAGGCTTCCTCTGCGGTAGTGTGGTTTTGGGCCTCTGTGAGGAAAAAAGAAACAGTAGGATACTGTGGAGCTGCTTGAGTTAGGCCATGGTTAAGACCACAAGCTTCTCCTCTTTGAGATGTTGGGTACAATTTTATACCCACCAAGGATTGAATTTTTGCTTTCCAGAGTTTCAGTCTTGAAAGACAATTCATCATTGATTTTAATTTATATAATCCTCCTCGCTTAGGAAGTATATTCGTTAAAGTCTCCGAATCAATCCCACCCGATGCTTGGTGGTGCACCGATTTCTCGCTGAGGATCTCAAAGAGTTCTCAAGTTTCCTCTGATGTTAATGTACAAAACATACCTCCGCAAGCCACATCAATCATGTGTCGGGTTTGTTCATTCAGACCTTCATAGAAAGTGAGCACTATTTGCCAGCGTGTAACCCCGTGGTGAGGACACCTGTGCAGAAGATTGTTAAGGCGATTCCAACCCTCTTGCAGAGATTCATCCAGAAATCGATGGAACGTTATAATAAGATGTCAAATTCGACTCATTCTGCATATTGGGAAGTATTTCATAAGAAATTCTCGTTCTAGCTCCTACCAATTAGCAGTCGAATTTTGGGGTAAAGAGTGTATCCACTGCTTTGCCTCATCTCTAAGAGAACATGAAAACAACCTCAACCGAATGGATGCTACTGGTAAATTCTTGATTCAAAAAATGTTGCACACTTCTATGAACTTATTTAAATGCAAATAGGGGTATTCATCAGCCAGTGAAAAATAGGAAGTACTTGAAGCACATTGGATGTGATTTTAAAAGTCCTATTACCGGCTATCGGGGGTAATTGAATACATGAGGGAGGTGTAAGAGGTGTTAAAGCATAGTACTCTCCCATCATTTTAGCCACTAGTTGGTCCTTCTCTGTCATACTTAGATTGAATTTGATACGAGGCAGGTTGGCTAGAACGAAGTATGTCTAGTTTTGTTTGATTTTATATGATTTTTATTTTAGAAAGCAGGGAGAGAAACAAATCTAAGCCTCTAGCTTCTCTGATCAGGGGAAGTTGAAAACTTGATTGGCTGGCTCCGAATAAACCTGCAAAAGCTTAAGAAGTGATCAAGAAAATAAAAAGAGAAAGATATATATTTGTTTTCTAAAACTAATATAAAAAATAAAATCCGATTCCCCGGCAACGGCGCCAAAAACTTATCGTGCTCTACTTTATATGTATCTAATTAAGTCTTAACCTATTACAAGTGCACAATAAAAATTGCAGTGCTAGTATAGGATTGTTCCCACGAGGAAGTGATTGATCTCTGTATTTATTAATTTAAAAAATACTTATATTTATCTTTACGATTCTAAACTACTTGAGAAATATGAATAAAAGAATGGTTTTTTAAACTATATTTGTAAGAAAATAAATCCAAATCTTTAAACTTTTGGATTCTGGTCGTCAATCAGTGACCTTCTTTTCTCAGATATTTATAAAGTTAAAAACACCGTTACACTATATATCAAGTCTCCTAACATTAGGCGTCAATCAAATCTAGAATCCTATCAATAAAGATTTAATCTAATCATCAATCAATCAGAAATTTGAGCGTCAATCAAACTCTAAAAAATTGAAGATGGAAAATAAAATACCATTACACTAATCTACAAATCTTAACCTGAGTCATCAATTCAAATCAAAACTTGGAGATGTTTATAAAGCAGTAAATTGTAATAAAAATATATTTAAACTAGAAAACAAAGTAAAATATATCTTTCACCCCTTAGCAGCAGGCGTCAATTACTTCTGAGAAACTACGGATATCTATACTAATCGTCCAGCTCTCAATCCCAGTCATCAATTGTGATCGAGGAACCTTGGATATCTAAACTAAATTTCTCTAAATTTGATCGGAAGAAAACCCAACCTCAGTTGTCAATTGATTTTGAGAATTCCTTAGATAAGTTTTCCTATGTGTCGAGCACTCTTATTTATAGATCATAAGGGATTGGTTTACATTATTCTAATCCTAATAAAAGAAACTACTAAAAAAAAAGTATCCTATCATAACTCTAATTCCTAATTTTATCTTCCTTGCTTCGGATAGCTGATGCGCTTCTAGTCTTTTCTCCTTAATTTCAGCAACAGAGATATTTAGGAGTCTTTCTTCACAAATCTTCTAAGATCCGTGATTTACCAAACTTCTAATTTAAGAGTGCTTCTAAATTGGTGCATGGCGGTGTAGATTCTCACGTGATTAGCAGCGTAAGAGCTTTCCTTCTGAGAAATCGTAAATTACGATTTTCTCTTCTCTTTTCAACTTTTCTCTCTCTTAGAACGATTATTTGTAATGAACGATCATCTTTTCTTTTATATCGTACTTCACTTTGGAACGTCTTTTGAAGATTCGTAAATTACAATTTCTTATTTATCTGGCTTCGTTCAATCGTAAACTATGATTTCTTGGCTTTAAACTCCCGTCGAATTGTCTTTTACGTTCAATGGTCTTTCTTACTACTTTATGAGTTTATTTTGGTGAAGATTAACACTTTGATTCTATTTTACTGATTTTCCTTAATATATGCACATCATTAGCTTGTTAGTAGCAAACCGGGGTTTAGCAGCATTAAGTTAAGGGTGTTAACCTGGTAAATTATGTGACTGATTAGTCGAGTCCAATTATAAGCTAAGATTTCAGCGTATAATCAATTATACGCTGAGGTTTGAGTGTATAATTCCCAAAATGAGGGTTTTTAAGATTTCTGGTTAAGGTTGGCTTTGCATAACTCAGGGCAGGTTGTAGAAAGGGATAGACATTCAGGCAATGACAGATAGGCAGACATATTTACATGTAATATCATTTAAGTAAATGTCATTACTCTTTCATTTCCATTTACTTAATATATTACATGTAAATGACGATATACCCCCATTTAAATTCAACAAAAATAGTCTCAGATCAAAAATATCAAAGAATAAAAAGTCAACTTTCCAGTTTAAGAATAAAATCTATTTTTTTGTAATTTGGTCAAATTTCTAACTTTCAAATGGCAAGCCTTTTTGAGAAACTTTAAAGCCCATAAATTCTATCATATCAAAGTATTGCTAAAATACCAAAGCCGGTAAAAAAAAGTTCACATCTAGGCTCTCAAATGGGGAATATATTGTCAGGGTTTTGGCTCGATCGTTGACTTTCGGTCAACAAAGCCTGGGGCCTAAAATGTAATAGTTAGGATGTCACATATGATCTAGAAAGGTCAAAATGGGGTGTCTACAATGTCGTATTCATGCTTTCTTCTTCTCTATTCTAAGGGTCTTGCTTGTTAACTTGCTTACTAATTATTTTCTTTAGAAAGATTACTCTCATGAAAGAGTGGTCGGTATAGCTTCCTTAAGTGCTTTGGTTGACCCTTGCTAATAGTCTTATAGCAAGCTCGGCTCTCTCCCTTACTTCTTTTCTTAATGAAGGATAAGCTTTCTTTTCTTAATAGCTTCTTTTCTTAATGAAGGCTATGCTTTCTTCCTTCGGTTAGAAAGAGGAAATTCAGCTCTATCTTCCTTAGATGCCCTCAATTGAGGAATATTTCTAACATTACCCCACAAGCACATTTGAGTGGGTTTATCTTCAGCTTGTGTTTACGAATCCTCTGAAAGACCCCTACTTGGTGATCGTCACTGTCCTTGGCTTTGACCACCAAATCATCAACAAGCACTCCATAATTTTGTGTAAAAGATCTTGAAATATTTTTGCCATCGCCCTCTGGCATGTAGCACCAACATTCTTGAGTCCAAAAGGCATAACCTTGTAGTAAAAGATTCCCTTAGGTACACAAAAAGCATTTAACTTCTCATCCTTGGGCACCATATGTTTCTAATTGTACCCTAAGGATCTGTCCATAAATGATGTTACCTCACTCCCTACGCGTGAATCAACCAGGAGCTTGGAGATAGGGGAGGGAAGTCATCTTTAGGGCATGCAACATTCAGGTTTATGAAATCCACACACACCTTGATCTTTCCATTCTTCTTTTAACCGGGACTACGCTTGTATTCTAACTTGAATATCTTACTTCATGGATGAAACTGACTTCGAGAAGCTTGTCAACCTCCACTTCTAACGTGGTAGCTATATCTAGATTTAGTCATCCTTGGGCTTACATAACTGGCTTGACATTTGGGCCATTGCCAAGCGATGACTAGGTATTTTGAGATTTAGCCCCGACATTTCATGTAGATCCATGCGAACACATCTTTGTTTCCATTAAGAACTCAGTGTAAGTTATCCTTTCTTTCGTTGAAAGGTCCATGCGAACACATCTGTGGTCCAAAATCCTAGATTATGCATCAAAATTCTAGGGAGCACTGGTTTCTGGTCCACTTCCCTTCACCACTCTTGATCAGGTGTTTTAGCGTCCTAAAAAAATTTGACCTTTGAACAATATGCCTCGGTGTGCATGCCCATTGGGTCACGTGCCTGACTTTGTGAAGAAATAATTAGGTAAGTTATGTGGGATTATGTGTTAAATGAATAAGGACTGATTTAGATTGTGTGTGAACCTTTAGATGCCAGGTATGGTGTATGTGCCTAACACCTAAGCGTAAGGTTAGATATAAAGATGTAAACCTTAAGAGAAGTTATTTTTCTTATGATTTAGTTGTTGAGAGAGTTATTAAGAGAGAGAAAGGAAGAAGCTTTGAATACGGGTGTTAGTGTGTGTGAGGAATTGAAGATTTTTCATTAATTGGGGACTTGAGATCATGAAGAGTCCAAAGCTTCAAGCTACGAAGCCCTAGTCATGCGTGAGAACCAAGATCGAGGAAGTGATCGATTAAAATGTAAGATTTTATATAAATGTTGTAAGAAATAAATGAGTGAATTAGTTTTGTATGTTAGTGGGAAAATTGAAGAAGAAAGGATAAGAATTGAAGGAAAAATGAGTTGGAAAAGCTAAACCAGAGTTGGGTGAAAACTGACAAAATCGATCGGTCAATTTTCAAATCGACCGATCGATTTTCTCATGATTGATGAGTTTGTGGGTTTCTGAACGAAACTGGCGGTCGAATGAAAATTGACTGGTCAACTTTGAAAATCGACCGATCAAAATGAAACCGACCGGTCGATTTCCACAAAACAGAGAATATGAAAAATTAGTTTTGGGAAATTCGACTAGTCGATTTTAAATCGACCGATCAATTTTGGAAACCGACCGGTCGATTTGAGAAATCGACTGATCGGTTTTCGTGTGAAAGAAAAGGTTTGGTTTTCTTAAGGAAAACTAACCGGTCGATTTTGGCTGCTTCAGAGTTTGGTTTGGTTTCAAGTGGGAACTTTTGGAAGATGTAGTATCTTCTTGTTTTACTCATTTTTGACATTTGTTATAACTTTATGTATATTAGGTGTGAGCTTGAGCCTTGAGGCTAGAAGCGCTAACTTGAGCTAAGAAGATTAAGTCTGACTTCCCGTGAGGTAGGGAAATTACTATACCATGTGCATTTGATATGACTAGCATGTGAATTATGATACGATGTGGTTTGCCATCAATTACTCTTGAGTTTTGCATTAGCTTTTGAAAATGTGAATGTGTAAGCATGTGCGTGTGTTTGGAATTCGTATTGTGATGTGAGAATCTTTCAAGATTCATTCCGACAAATGTGTGTGAAAGAAGGTGCTTTTAACTTTCTAAATTAGATATAATTATCATATTATATGACTATAAGCTATATGTATGCACTATGATTTAAGGTTAAATATGTGAATACCTGACTGACGCGACGGTATAATCATGACCGACGCGACAGGATATTCATGACCGATACGGCAGGATATCCGTACAACCCTTTGTGTGATCTTGTGAATTCTACCGGCCAACGGTAATTATTTTCAGCACAAGTGTCCATTTTTGGAACCTTGGGCACCATGTGAGAATGGTTCATATGAACGACAATGGTGGGTATTCCATCAGGGGCTCGATGTTATATACTCGAGGGACTATTTAAGTGAAGCACTTTAAGTTTCCTTTCATGTGTTATGTGAATCAGTAGAAGAGCATGAGATAAACTTTTCAAATTAAGAAAAAATATTTGGTTTCATTCAGTTATCTTCGCAATTGAGCTTTAAAATGAGAAAAATCATATTTCGTTTATGTCATAAGATATATGTGTGATGTTAAGAATCTGCATGCTATTAGTATTTCCCTACTAAGCTTGTGTTGTTAGCTCATCCTTCGACTATACGTCATAGGTACAGTAGCTGAGGTTGGCTTAGAGGAATCTGCATTGGTGGAGGATCCTAATTTCTCTCCTGGGGGGAGGACTTAGAGCCTCATTCAGGGAATTGTTTTATCTGCTCAAAGCACCGATAGGTTCGTCTTTGGATGAGGGGTGATAGTATGGTTTTGTGATGTATGGGATACAAACTTTTGGATTATAATTATAATATTCTTTTGTGAACCATGTTTCGGTGATGGTAGGCCATCACCGGTGGTTCTTTCTGGTTCATCTACCCATGAGTTTTTACATGGGGTTAGAACCATTATTTTTGTCCTTTTGAGATATAGAATTGGAGATTTCTTTTGCCTATGATGAATCTATCTGTTTAGCTAGATTTCTTGATTTATTTTCTCTTTGTGTGTGGATGTGCCAAGTGTTCTGTTCGGGGATCGTCCTTAGTGTCGATCCGATGGTCCGAGTTTCACGATTAGGAAACTCGGGCTGTCACAATTGGTATCAAAGCATAGGCTTTAGAAAATTTCTGACAAGTCTTAGATTAGACTAGATGTTTAAGATTTTGTTGGAATATAGGGACCTTCCGTTAATGGAACTGTTGTTTCATTGTAACAAATTCATATGTATCCAAAAGGAAGAGGACGACCTAGAAGCGGTCGTGGGAGAAGTTTGGAGAGTGGGGATGAGATCCCTGTGGGTTCTAGTAGTGATCAAAGAAACCCTACTAATGAAAGAGAACAGAGGGAGGAGGTGGTCGTTAGGATGGCACAGGCCATGGAAACTGTGGCTGCCACCATGGCTCAACAAACAACACTACTGGCTGTCAATAATGTGAACCATCAGCAGCCACCACCCCCACCTCCTCTAGCATTATTGCCCTCATCATTTGTTGACTTTAGGAGATTGAGACCTCCTAGTTTCTATGGGCAGATGGATCCGCTTGAGGTGGAAAAATGGTTAAATCAAATTGAAAAGATTCTACAGAGACTTCAAAGTACTGAGGACGAGAAGGTTGGCTGGGCTTCCTTCTAGCTTGAGGGTGATGCCAATCCATGGTGGAAATCGGTACTTAGAAAGAGAGAGGTTGAAAATCCTCACAGTCTATGGACCTAGGCAAAATTTGTTGAGGTTTTCAACAAAGAATATTTTTCCAAGCAAGTGAGGAATCAGATGAAGAAAGATTTTGCTAATTTGGAGCAAGGGAGTATGACCATACGAGAGTATGGTACTAAGTTTACTAGGTTATTGAGGTTCGCACCGGAACTAGTAGCCACTGAATTGATGAAGGCCAGTAAATTTGAAGATGGCCTAAGGCCAAATATGCGAGATAGGATTTCGGTGTTGGAGCTCGAGACCTATGCAGAAGTGATAAGAAAAGCAATTGTGACTGAGAGATATATAGATAATATATATAAAAGGTGGGATCGACATAACAAGAATAAAGCGGGCCAAGGGAGAGCAAGTGACTATGACTTGGGGAACAAAAAGTTGAGATTTATAGCGCCAGCTTCAGTTTCGAGACTACCTGCCTACACAAATTATCCCAGGCCACCAATATCTACTCCTATGAGACCTTTTCGTATAGAGGACCCTACTCAGAGTCAGTCTAAAGGAGCAACGATTACTCAGGGATTCTCGATAGCAGCATCGTCGAGTCCTCAGATCACGTGTGCCCGTCCATTGTGGCAAATCTCATAACACTTCTTATTATAGACAGGGCACAGGGGGATGTTTTAAATGCAAAAAAATGGGTCATATGATTAGAGATTGCCCGAAACTAAGAAAAGAAAGTATGGTTTCATCAGCTACCGTGCAAAGGTCTATGCGATCTACGAGACCTACCATACATGGTCGTGCTTTTACAGTGACCGCCAAAGATGCTCGGGCAACTAACGACATGATCCGAGGTATAATCGCCTAGTTATGTTTAATTTAGTTTAATTGCATTTTAGTTGAAGAAGGTGCATAAATAAGAATGATCTACTAGGTTTCTATTTGTGAGTGTTTAACTTTGTCATGCATGCCTAATTATCTAGTACATGTATTAACATAGGTACCTTACAACTACATAAAGAAAATGACGGTGATCATTGTGATGCATGAGTTCTGATAGACCCAAGGTCTACTGTTGTCTGCTCTGGATGTGCTGATTTATTATGTGGTGTTGGAAGAAAATTAACATTAAAGTGAAACAGTGGATAAAGACATGGTGAAAACAGCAATCCTAAAACATCCTAGACCTGCAAGATACAGGGCCTATTGTGCAAGTTTTGATAAGTAAGAGTTTGTCCCACAGAGAAATTGATCTAAAATCTAAAATGGGCTATAATAGTAGGCCTCCAGATCTGGCTACAGATCTGACAATCCTAAAGAAAGGGAGTTGGGTGTCACGACTACACTAAATTAACCCTAACAAAAGAGAAATAAAGTGCAGCCCTATCCTAAAGAAAGGGTTAAGAAGAAGATGATGATGGTGTGTGCCAAAATAAAATATAAAAATAATGGGAAATAAGCAGGTTAAGCTAGAGTTAATGCAGTAATATAACTCAGATTTAGTCTGTCTCTACAGTGGTCCTTGCTGAGATGCTATTACTAACCTCAACAAGGTAGAAATATCCAACTTAACCCATGCCATTTGGGGTGCTCTTAAGGCTATAGGCTGTCCACTCAAATGGCCACAGCCTATCCTATAGGATCTATCAAATTCTATTGATCAAGCCAGAAGTTGCTAATCTAATCCAGAGGAGTGGACTGATCATTTCCCCATCCACTGGACCAGATCAGGCCATGAATATTATTACAGACACTATGTAATGTCAGTGCTACAAGCTCCCTAGATCTGTGCACAGATCTGGCTAACATCCATAAGTATTCCAACCCATAAAGTCCTAAGTGCTTTGCCAAGGCCAACGGCTCACTGTGGCCACACAAAGGACCAGCAACAAGTTGAATAAGGGTTTAGATTCAGCTGGTCATTGCTATAAAAGGCTTGCAATGACTCAGCTTTAAGCTGTAATTACTACATAGAAATTAGATCTAACATCTGATATTGGTCAAGTAAAACAGAGGGGAGCCAGTTCCTGCACAAACCTCCTCACAAGGCTCTAGAAGCTCATGTGCAGAGAAGAAGAATCCTTCTCAGACATGTGGCTGGACACCACCTTAGGGTTATACTTTGTCCACTCAAATGGTCACAAGGTACCGATAGGTCTATCCATACAACAGAGATCTAAGAAAGAACATGTAAATTGCTACTGCCACCATGGAGTCCCAGGGCTATGAGCTCTCCAGATCTGGCTACAGATCCGGCTTGCTATCCATGGGTCTATTGAACCAAGGGAAATCAGATGATAAACAAAATGGGCTAGTCCCAAAGCATGGATCCTATAGACATCTAAGGAAATCACAAGATCTATAGATTCAATTAGTCATTAAAATAGCAATCCATTGATAAAAGCAAAACTTATAATAAACTGTCTCAAGGCTACAGCCTGTACACAACTGCTCATCCAAAAGATCCCAATGTATACAAGGCCTATTATAAAACTAAAATAAAACTAAACCTAGCTGCTTATAAAAGGATTAGCTAGCTAATGATGGGCTAAGAGAGAAGAAAAATAAGAAAAAGAGATGATCAAACCCTAACCCTAGCCTGTTGAAACTCTCAGCTTACAAAGGATGAAAGAAAGATGAAATACTAAACTCTAAGTACAACTTATATACTCTGTCTATAAGTCCTTGGCTCAAAAGAGAGTAACCCTAATTTTTCGAACAGACATGGCACTATTACAACCCTTGAATGCTTTGAGATTTGTGCCTTAAAATCTAGACCTCGAGAAGTGTGCCCTAGCCTTGGAAATTTTCCCAAAGGTCCTTGAGCTAAAACTAAGAAGTGGAGAGCCCGAGCTTCGCTTGGGTGGCATCTGCATTAATTCACTCGCACAGTTGCTTTGCCTTCATGAAGGAGCATTTGGCTTAGGAGGTTTATTCACTCGTGCAATAGGTTCTCAGTTGATCGTGCAGTTGCTTTACGCTGCAATGCTGTCATGGAGGTGATTTAGAACGCCTGGATTTCTCGTGCAGTAGAGCTTCAGAAGTTCTCTCTAGCTGGATACTAGCGCAAGCAGGCTCCTACGCTCACATAGTAACTGGTTAAGCTTCATAGTGCGCGAGAGCTGCGCGAGGAAAATTTTGGGTGTCTCTCTCTTGCAGGGCTTCGCGAGAACTCCACGAAGTGACAAATTGTTCTTTATGCATATGGACTCGCTATGTTTTGCACGCGGCTGCTTTAAGGCTCGATCTCCGCGAGAGCTTTGCAATCGCAAATTCTGAGGGTTTTAAGATGTGAGATCTTCGCGATGTCTTTACTACTCTCCTTTTGATTGCACATCCTATCTACGTGAGGGCAGCTTCCACTGCATACTTAGCTCCGTGAGGGAGCTCCTCAACTCAGCAAGATGATTCTTTTGATCCTCTTATGCATTGCACTTACTGTTATTGCAGCTTCCTCCATTCTCAGCTAACTTCATTCATCTGTTAGACTTTTGGTCAATGATGACTAGGAAAGTAGTCACCATGATGAGCACTACCAAGGTATTCCATTAGGCTTTGGCTCAACTATCATCTTTACATGCTTTCTTTCTCTTCTTTGGACCAATAAGCAGGGATTTTGTATTAAGTTGCACAATTTATTGCTAACTATAAAACACACTTAACAAATGATTATCAGTGATCTTCAAGGTTCAGCAAAGGCTAGGTTAAGAGCTGAAAAGTGGTACTTTTCAGTGAATAATATCTACCCACTCATTTGTGACTCCAGAGTTTGTGAGAAGATTGAAGGTCATTCCCGAAGCGTTGGTGTTTATTTTGGATGTGTCAGTTCCTACAGGAAGTTCAATGACTACAGACACGTGTTGTCAATCGATTATCGTACGAGTTGAAGATCGCGAGATGATGACGGATCTCATTTTATTGAATATGCAAGGATTTGATGTACTCCTTAGCATGAATTGGTTAGCCGCTTATCATGCGAGTGTTGACTTCCTACGAAAAGTCATCACATTCCGTCCATCGAAGCAACAGTCTTTCTGATTTGTCGGTGATAAGGGTAAGATTATACTAATAATCTCTACGGTATGAGCTGAGTGGATGATGAGGAATGGATGCAGTGGATACCTAGCATTTCTACAAGAGCAACGGGAAGTGAAGAACATCATCATCGATGTTTCGATTGCTTGCGAGTTTACAAGCATGTTTCCCGATGACTTACCAAGGTTACCACCGGATTGAGAGATTGAATTTGCAATCGACTTGGCACCAGGCACAGAGCCATTATCTAAAGTTTCTTATCGAATGGCACCTGCTGAGTTGAAAGAATTGAAGGAGTAGTTACAAGAGTTGTTGGACAAAGGCTTCATAAGACCTAGTGTGTCTCCTTGGGGAGCACCAGTCATGTTTGTCAAGAAGAAGGATGGGTCGATGAGACTCTATATCAACTATCATCAATTGAACAAACTGACGATCAAGAATAGGTACCCTTACCTAGGATTGATGACCTCTTTGGTCAGTTGCAAGGGGCGAAGTTCTTTACAAAGATTGACTTAAGATCAAGGTATCATCAGCTGAAAGTGAAGGTCGGAGATGTTCAGAAGACTGCATTCAGAACCAGATACAGGCATTATGAGTTTCTGGTGATGCCTTTCAGCTTGACTAATGCACCAGCTTCATTTATGGATCTCATGAACAGGGTATTTAAACCACATCTTGATATGTGTGTGGTTGTGTTCGTGGATGACATTCTCATTTATTCGAAAAATAGGGAAGAACACAAGCAACACTTACACATTGCATTACAAACGCTGCGTGAGCATCAGTTATACACCAAACTCAGTAAGTGTGAGCTCTAGTTAGAGTAAGTGAGCTTTCTAGGCCACGTAGTCTCAGAAGCAGGTGTGACAGTTGATCCAGCAATGATTGAGATAGTAGTAGACTGGGAACAACCAAAGACTATGACTGAGATTCATAGTTTCCTCGGTTTGGCTAGGTACTACAAACGATTTATAGAGGGATTTTCTAAGATTTCAGGACCACTCACGCGACATACAAGAAAAGATGTTAAGTTTGAGTGGACTAGTGAATGTGAAGGGAGTTTCTAGAAACTTAAGAAATGGCTTACCTATGCATCAGTATTACCTATTCCATCAGGTGTTGTCATTCTAAGTGTGCATGATTTATTTGTGTTTTGAAAACATACTTGCAAATGATGCATTGTACTGAATATTAAAAAGAATAAGAAAATATCAGCACAGAGAGAACATAATTAGCCTGCAAGATCAGGGCCAATTGTAGCAAGTTTTAAATGTAAGTGAGTAAAAGATCGTCCACAGGGAATTGATTTAAAATTTAAGATAAACCTCCAGATCTGAGCTACCAGATCTGACCTCTGATCCTATCTACAAAGCACATAAGATGGGAGGTTGAATTTGTCACATTAACTAAATGATAAAAGTAAAAATTAAACTAAGTGATCCAGATCTGAGTTGGGGAAACGTTTGAGGTAAACTTATACAAAAAATGGAGAAGTAATATCTAACTTTGATTTGGTACTTAAAATCTAATGAGAATAACTGCAGCTCAACAGAGGTGATCCAATCTTCATCTGGCTACAAGCACAGATGTAAGAGAGATAAATCTAATTCAAGGATTAGGCTTACACTTATGGCTATGGTCGGTTCACTTTAATGGCCACAAACCATCCAATAGTCTTTAATCCAAATCCTCAATTCAGAACAAGAAACATCACTACAAATGCTGTAAGAGACTAGGTTACAAACACTAATTCTCACAGGATTAATGAATCAAGGGAAATTGCATGCAAAACAATGAATCTAAAGGAGTCTAATGTACTGAGGAGATCAGAGGGAACCCTTGACATGAGTCCAATGGAGAATGCATAGTTTACAGCAACCTTTTAAAATTCATCCTTACAATTTACAGAGCACGGCTTAACAGCTCTCGGATTTGCAGTCTTGGATGCAAACTCTCCTTTGAGTTACTGGATCTCTGACTCTCAAATGCAAGTACAAAGTAGGCTATTACAAGGATTGCAGACAAGCTGGCTGGGAAATGGGGGATTAGAAATGAAACTCAAAATCTGGATGCCCCAATTAGGCAAATGCTTCGTCTATTTATAGCTTTCCCCAGGTCCAGCTCAGATGTGTATCAACCAATCAGAGGTTCTCAGATCTGTATTGACCAATGGTAGTCGAGCACGGGGATCCAGATCTATTCTGGCCAATCAGAATTCCTCGATCTGGTTCAAATTAATCAGGTGAAAAAGGCATCAATTCTGTTATGCATTTTGAAAGTTTGTTAGAGTTTCTAGAAGTTCCCGCCAAGTTATTCCCTCTCTAGGTGCTCACGTGGGGTGGAATATTCCTTCGCTTCATGCTTAGAACCCTCTGGAATGTCCCTAGGTTTTAAAATGCATTGGGACGCATGCAGACATCGAATTGCCCTTGCTAAAGCTGCGAATCTCCAGAATGCCTCTTCGCACAGCTTAGGGGCCTTTTCGCAAAGTGTTGTGACTCCTGAAGCTCTTTTCACAATGTTTTAGTTCTGTTTGAATTGTGTTTTCTTTTTTTCGCAAAGTTCAATCCTCTCTTCAAACAGTTCAGATGCTCTTCGAATGCTACGCCTGGAGTTTTATTCCTTTTCGCAGAGTTTCAGGTTCTTTGCGAAAAGTACAGGTTCTTTGCGAAAAGGACTCTGTAGTGCATTTTTCTGTTCGAATTGTTCCATACTTCTCTTCCAGGTCTTTGCTTCTTCTATTCAGACCTTTCAACAGCTGATGAGGTTGTTTCTTCACTTTCTTCCTTTGGATTGGCATGGATTGTCATCTTAGTGGCACTTTTAAGCTGCTTTTATGGTTAAGCCTGTCTTTATTGTTAGCTATAACATAAGCACTTAAAACACTTATTTAGTTCTCTCAAGGGTCTATCAAGGCCCAGATTAAGGGGTGAAAAATGGTATTTTCCAGTTCTCAACATCAGGCAGTGCAGGATTCACGGTATATAGCGATGCTTCACACAGCAGATTAGACTGTGTACTCAATCAGAATAGGAAGGTTATTGCTTACGGGTCGAGACAACTTAAGGATCATGAAAAGAACTATCTGGCACATGATTTTGAGTTAGCCACAGTGATTTTTGCGCTGAAGATCTAGAGACATTATCGATATGGTGAGACCTTCAAGATCTTTATGGACGATAAAAGCCTCAAGTACTTGGTTACATAGAAGGAATTGAATATGAGGCAACGGAGATAGATTGAATTTCTCAATGACTATGATTGCTCTATTCAGTATCACTCGAGTAAAGCAAACATCATGGCAGATGTGTTAAGTCAGAAGAATTTGGCTTAGTTAGCTAGTCTTGTTATGGGACTCCGTCGATGGAAATTACTGGAAGACCTTTCTTTGTATGATAAGAATAGTGAGGTCAGAGTTTCAGGTGCCTTATTGGCTAACATCATTATCAGACCAACAATTTTTTACCACATCTATGAACTACAGATGAAAGATATAAAACTCTTAAAGATTAGACAAGGTGTGACAGACGGCACCAGAGTGAACTTTTCTATTAAGGAAGATGGATCATTACTATTCAGAGGACACCTATGCATACCGATTGATGCCGATCTGCGACAAACTATATTAGATGAAGCTCATAAGTCCAAGTATGCTATTCATCTTGGTGTGTCAGGAAGTAAAAGTAGATCATAGACACTTAGCAGGTCTATTGCAACCTCTACCAATACCTGAGTGGAAATGGGAGTCAATCTCCAAGGATTTCATCATGGGATTACCAAGGACGGCGAAGTGTTATAATGTTATTTGGGTGGTCATAGATCGTCTAACAAAATCAGCACATGTGACAGACCAGATTTCAGCTCTTCGAAACCCGTGCCATCAGCATGACTCTCGAGGTCGTGCCCCATATGCCTACACAGAACATTGGTATAACCAAGCAACAATAAAGCAAAATAAAGCATAAGAACTGAATTGAACTAAATCTCCAGTTCTATATATATAACCATCAAAAAGAATAACCCAAAAGATGGTTCTAGTCTCATGCCAACAGATGAGCAAAAGAACCCACCCGAACCATCAATGACGACACAATAGTCACCCTGGATGGTTCGCCAAAATAATATGTCATTATTTGATTATATTTTCTCAAAAAGGGCTTGACATACCAAGCCGTACAGTACGCTCTTAAATAATCAATCAAAGTACGCAGGGGTCCTCTAGAAAAAGTCCTCAGGAGGGGGCTCTATCGCTTCTCCAGGCACGTAATCCGAATCCCCCAGATCTACGTCTTCTAAAACAACAACAGCCGTAAGCACAGGACTTGTGACGTATAGTCTAAAGGGTGGCCTACATCATAGCTCAATAGGGAAACAACTCAATGAACATATAAGTTAATCTCTCATATATATTCCATGATATTTAACAGCATGATGTATCAATGAATTAACTAAAAAAGCAGTTTAAATGACTGAAAAGATGCACTGAGTGTTACTGTTACTTTATATGTATTCATTTGTTCTCAACTTGCTCATAAAAGACAATGATTTGGCCTAAAGACTTAAATCATAACTTAAATATTCCCCAATTTACTATAGCATCGGGCACCCAATGGAATACCCTCCATCGTCGTCTAATCAGACCATTTTCATTATCCTTTTTTATTCATTCAATACTACCCAAGTCTCTTTCTCATCGATGACGGGGTTTAATTCGCATACATGCATCCCTGAGATGTACAAATGGTGTACCGATTGGCCGCAGTACCAGTCACAGATATTCTGCCGAGTCAGTCATGGGTATCCCGCCACGTCGGTGGGGTATTCTCCAAACCTTAAGTATCAAAAGTGCACTAGATATAGTTATTCACCGTGTGATTATGCTAATTATAGTAGATTAGGCCTTATCAATTCTCATTCCCTTTGCTTTACATTATCACATACATCTCTGGGATGTCCATCTTAATGCATCACATAGATGCCCTTATCACATTCACATCCCCTGGAGATGTCACATACTCATGTCCTAATTTAGTGTTCACACACACACACTTAAGATTCACATTTTCGATGCATAAGTATTCATTTCTATATCACTACATACATGCTCTTGTTATTAAAATACATGTTCAAGGCGTTCCCTACCTCACGCGTATAAATTCTCAAGCGTCAAGGTCCAAGGCATTTCCCATACTTGCACTCACTTGTACAACCTATGGTACATCATAGCATAAGCAAAGCATCAAGAAAGCTGCATGAAAGAAGGTACAAGACCCTCACAGAATCCCAAAGTCCAAAACATAAGTCACAGAAACTGCTTAAATCGATTGATTGATCTCCAAAATCAATCAATCAAATTCCCAATATCGATTAATCGATCCCAAATCGATTAATCAAAATTTCAAAAATCGATTGATCTATTTTCAAATCGATCAATCGGTTTTCCCAAGCACTTGATTTTCCAACCACTGGGAGTGCTCAGACGATTAATCGATTTTAAATTGATTAATCAAAATCCAAAAATCGATTAATCAATTTCAAATCGATCAATCAGTTTCTGGCATTTTTGCCCATCCTACTTCCAAGACAAAATCGATTAATCGATTTTACAAATCGATCAATCGATTTGGTCAAAAATTCAGTCCTTTGCGGGCATTTCTTCCAGTTTTCCTCTCTTTCATTTCTCATTCCTTTCTACTTCTTTAATTCATCATTTTAACACTAATTAACTGAATCTAGGCACTACATCATATACATTCAAATCTAATAAAAACTCACCTCAAATCAACCCTTGGTTGATTCAATGGTTTGGCTCAAAGGCTAGGGCTCCTAGCTCTGACTCCAACGAACTTCTATGCGTCATCTCCAGAGTAATTGCTCATGCCCGTCTTCAATTCGGAATCCACATTAACTCCCTTGCATTTACTCCTTCTTACTCTATCTCTCTCTCTTCTTAACTTTGTACACCAACACTTCAAAGAGAAATAACTTCACTTTAGTTGTTTAAACCTTTAACCCTTCTAATGTTTTGGTGTTAAACACATACACCAAAGACGGGTGTATGTGATCTCTAACAATATCCTATACTATGCATATGTGTACACTCGCATTAATATAAATTGAACCATAGTCATCATGTTGACCCTCACTTGGTCAAACCTATGACCAGTTGGGCATGCATCCCGAGGACACTGTTCAACGCTCAATTTTCAGGGATGTTACATTCTCCCCACCTTGGAAATTTTTGTCCTAAAAAATGTACCCAAAGGCTTTCCTATGAAATACCCACACACATTGACAGACGTAGTTTCATTCAAAAGCAACCACCACACATCCTGCATGAAGACTAATCACATTTGCTACTATTTAGAGTAATTAACCACAAGTCAAAGTATTTTACAAATTGAAATTGGAATTGCATTCCATACAAACAAGTAAAATCCCAAAAAGCAATGGCATCCATGCCAGATAGTTCGATACACAGTATTTTTCCAAAATAATTACAATCCCCAAAAAGTAATTACAATGTCAAAAAGAAAAGCCACGACTAATAATCAATCTGTCCCATCCACTAGCTGGTCCTCATCATCAGTCGCACGTGTGCTAGAGTTTGAAGCATCAGGAGTCCATGTCCGCGCTACTGCGATGTGCTGCTGGTAATCGGTGGGATACATGAACTGCATAGTCTAGTGGAGCAACGCCTCGTGAAAATCCAGCATGTGGTCCATGCGGGTGCTGGTCTCCTCCATATGCCAATGGTGCTCCAGCATCTGTCGATTGTTCTCTGCCATGAGGGCCAGAACATCGTCAATGGTACTAAGTGCAAGGGCCTGTGATGCTCGCCTCCGGTGAGAACGTACAGGAGCGGTAGGAGTGGACTGTGAAGGACCGATAGGTGGTACTGAAGGATGCTCCTCAAGTGGTACTAGGTCATGAGTCTGCTCCCCCCTCTGTGTGGTCCTGTGGTGGTACAACAAGCTGCTCCCCCTCTGCTGGCGGGTCCTGATGTGGTGGTGCATCGCTAGCCTGTGCAGGTGCTGGCCCCTCAATTGGTGGAGCCTTCGTCAACATCCTATAGCTGCAACCCCATGAAGCGATGGAATAATGCTTCACACGATTGGTGGCCTTGCGCTCGGCGGGAGAAATCGCATACTCTGGGGCGTCAAAGTAGCACTCCAACATACTTGAAATCAGTCGAGGGCCCTTTATCATTTTCCCTTTTATATAAATCATCCCCTCAAAGACTATCTTGGTAGCGTCGAACCAACGGCCGCAGTATGCTACGTATAAGGCCTATTGGACCAACTCTACCCACTCAGTGTCGTGGCGCATAGGGTAAAGATTACACTTGATTATCGAATCAGGCATCCACATGTAAGGAGGTAAGTCGACCCTCTGTATAGATTTGTTGGATCCCTTGTTTCCCCTTATTAATTCCGTTCTAATTTCCTCATAATCGATGAGTTGTGGGAAAGGGGGTAAAAGGTTGGTCTTGGGCATATGGGTTAAGTAACACTCCAAAGACTCATGGATGTGGTATAGGGTAAATAGGTATTTACGACCATAGATCTCGGTCGTAACGGTGTCGTCTACGCGGCCCTTTTCAAGGTTTTGATAAAATAATCTCACGAGTCTAGGGTAGTAGTAATCCTGTAATGGTTTCAAAAGATTATCGAGACCCGCATTTAAGAGGTATTGTCGGGCCCATTGGGTTTCGCCCTCAACCTCAAAATCGGTAAACAAGGCCTGGTCAATAATGTATTCAAATTCAAACTCTTTGACTGCCCACCACTCATTTGGTTGGGGCAAATTTCTGGGTGGTGGGGGTGGGGGTGACGATTCGCGTGATGACGCGTCCGTCGAGTAGGATGAATCTGTTGATGATGACGATGATGTTGGTGAAGGTGTAGGTGGTGGTGGGGTGGCATTCTTATCCCGTATCGAGAGTTTGCAGGTAGCTTGCTTAGAAGCTAACCTAGTTTTGGGTGGCATTGTGGGTTTAACTAAGAAAATTTCAAAAACTAGGGCTGTGATGGATCAAATTGAAAGCAAAAATGAAAAACTAGGTTTTATCGTGCGCGTTCGATCGAATGGGTAAGATTCGACTCGAATACGATCCCCCCCAAAGCCCCTAAACCGTTGCAAGTTTGCTAGCCAAAAGACGAGAAAAATGGCGCCCAAAAGAAAACTCAAACGAAAATTTTGAAATGGGGAAAAAAAATCCCAAAACTGGCTTATCTAGGCAAAAATCGATTGATCGATTTTTACAACTTAACCTCAGCTTCGCGAAATCGATTGATCAATTTCAAAAATCAATTAATCAAATTTCAAAATCGATTAATCGAATTCAACTCGATTAATCAAAATTTCCAGCTATTAAATATCCAGGTTGTCCATCTCACTAGCGTGTGCCAGTCGTTCAATCGAACAAAATCGATTAATCGAAATCCAAAATCAATTAATCGAAATCCAAAATTGATTAATTGATTTGGAAATCGATTAATCAATTTTGACAGCAAAATTTTAAAAATTTTGCATTTTATTTCCTTTCACTTCCTATTGTCATTTTCATCCATTGGTCTATGGCTTTTAGGTAAGTCACTTGCGGACCTTACTTTTTCTCCTTAGCACCTATTGGTCATCCATTTCTCATGATGTAATGACCATTATGCTTTGCATTTGAATCCACATTCGTCCTTTTTCATTCCTTCAATAAGTTGGCATAAACGCACAACTTTTGATTACATAGACGGCTCAAACTTACAATTATACATGCGATGATACAATTAGACTCTCAACTCTCGGTAAACAAGTCTGGATACTACTCTTTCACATCCGCCTCTCGTTCCCATGTAGCTTCTTCGGCCGAATGATTCTTCCATCGAACAAGCACTAAAGGAAACACTTTCGTGCATAACACTTGCTCCTTTTGATCCAATATCTTCGTCGGTTCCTCTATCATGCTCATATCTTCGTGCATTTTCAAAGGTTGACCTCCTAAGATATGGGAAGGGTCATTCATATACTTTTCTGAGCATAGAGACGTGAAAGACATTGTGTACCTAATCAAATCATGGTGGTAATCCAACGCGATATTTCACCTCACCTACACGACCCAAGACCTCAAAGGGTCCAAGGTAGCAGGGACTCAACTTGCCTCTATTTCCAAATCTCATAACGCCTTTCATAGGCGATACTTTCACAAACACATGCTCGCCAACGGTGTAGTCTACACTCGTTCTCTTGATATCGGCATAGCTTTTCTATCTGCTCTGAGCCGACTTAAGTCTCTCTCTGATCATACGGACAATGATAGCATTATCTTCAAGCAACTCTGGTCCCAAAATAAACTTTTCACCAATTTCTTCCTAATTGATAGGAGATCTACATCGCCTTCCATAAAGAGCTTCGTACGGTGCCATCTCAATCCTCGTTTGGAAGCTATTATTGTATGCAAATTCGATCAACGATAGGTGTTGATCCCATGATCCTTATAGTTCAAGCATACACACTCTGAGCATGTCTTCTATCACTTGATTCACCCGTTCTGTTTGCCCATCGGTCTGCGGATGGAAAGCCGAACTAAAATCTAATCGCGTACCCATGCCTTCCTGAAATTTCTTCCAAAACTTCAAAGTATATAACGGTTCACAATAAGAGACAATGCTACTAGGGATCCCATGTAAACGTATGATCTCCTTCATATATAAATCCGCTAGTTTTCCTATTGTATACATCGTGTTATAAGGCAAGAAGTGTGATGACTTGGTTAATCAATCCATGACTACCCAAATGGCGTTGTATCTCTTCGCTGTACGCGGTAGTCCAACAATGAAGTCCATGAAGATTGACTCCCATTTCCACTCTGGTATGGGTAGAGGCTATAATAATCCAGCAGGATGTCTATGATCAACTTTCACCTACTGACACATCAAACACCGTGACACGTACTTGGCCACGTCTTGTTTCAGACCTCTCCATCAATAATCCTTTCTCAAGTCTTGATACATTTTTGTGATACCAGGGTGGATCGCATATTGTGACTTGTGAGCCTCATCAAGGATCATTTACCACAGATCGGCATCATCTGGAATACAAAGACGGCCCTTGAACAATAAGGAACCATCTTCTTTCATTGAAAACTCTGGTTTAATGCCTTCAATCACGTCTTGGCAAATCTTGGTTAACTCTGGGTCTCTCATCTGTAGCTCATGGATATGCTCGAAGATCATTGGTCTCACTGATATGTTAGCCAAGAAAGCTCCTGTAGCTTGGACCTCAATATTTGCATCATATAATAACATATCTCCAAACCATTTTCATCTGTGCATTCCCATGATCAAATTTATCTAACTGAGCTGAACCCTTTCGGCTCAAGGCATCGGCTACCACATTAGCCTTGCCTGGATGGTATTGTATGGAGCAATCATAGTCTTTGAGAAACTCCATCCATCTGTGATGTCTCATATTCAACTCTTTCTGTGTAAACAGGTACCTGAGGCTCTTATGGTCGGTGAAGATCTCAAAGGTCTCATCGTACAAATAATGTCTCCAAATCTTCAACACAAATATGACTACTGCTAGTTCCAGGTCATGTGTTAGATAGTTCTTCTCATGATCTTTTAGCTGTTTTGACCCGTAACTTATCACCTTCTTGTGTTGGTTGAGCACGCAGCCCAAACCATTATGCGAAGTATCACTATATACCGTAAACCCTCCACTGCCTGAAGGAATTACTAACACTGAAGCTGAAGTGAGTCTCTTCTTGAGTTCTTGAAAACTCTTTTCACACGCTTCACTCCACTCAAATCTTGCATCCTTCCTTATAAGTCTCATAAGAGGTCCTGATATTTTAGAAAATCCCTATACAAAATTTTGATAGTAGCCAGCTAGAACAAGGAAACTATGGACGTCAGTTACTGTCTTTGGTTGTTCCTAGTTCACCACTGCTTTAATCTTAGCCGAATCTACTGTGACACCTTCCTTTGAGATGACATGTCCCAAAAAGCTAACTTCTTTCAACCAAAACTTGCACTTACTGAGTTTGGTGTATAGTTGGTGTTCACGTAAGGTTTGTAGAGCAACTCTCAAGTATTCTTTATGTTCCTTCTTCGACTTGGAATATATCAGGATGTTATCAACAAATACTATGATGCAAGAGTCCAGGTGTGGTTTAAACACCCGATTCATCAAATCCATAAAAGACGCCGATGGATTTGTCAAACCAAACGGCATCACTAAGAACTCGTAGTGTCTGTATCGTGTCCTGAATGTTGTCTTCTAGATGTCCTCTACCTTAACTCTCAGTCGATGGTATCCAGATCTCAGATCAATCTTGGAAAAATACCTTGCTCCTTGTAGCTGATCAATAAATCATCAATTCTAGGTAATGGATATAGATTCTTGATGGTCAGTTTATTTAACTGGTGATAGTCAATGCACAATCGCATTGACCCATCTTTCTTCTTTATGAACAAGACTGGTGCTCCCCACGGAGACACACTCGGCCTTACAAACCCCTTATCCATGAGCTCTTGCAGTTGTTCTTTTAACTCCTTCAACTCAGCAGGAGCCATCTTATATGGTGCTTTGGAAACAGCATCTGTTCCAAGCGCTAAGTCGATAGCGAACTCCACTTCTCGATCTGGAGGTAATCCTGGCAATTCCTTCGAAAATACATCTTCAAATTCACACACAACTACTATCTCTAAGATGATGCTCTTCCCTTCCTTATCTTTCTTAAAGAATGCCAAATAACCACTGCACCCATTTTTGATCAAATGCTCAGCCCAGACTGCAAAGATAAGTGGCATAAACGTCGATCTTACTCCTCGAAATTGAAATGATCTCGTATTGGGTCTGAAGATGACGACTTTGTTCTTACAATCTACCATTGCACAATGTTGTGACTACCAGTCCATGCCAAGGATCACGTCAATTCCTTACATATCTAATAGAATTAAATTTTTCAATAGTTCAAAGATGTCTCCATCCCTGATGGTCACTATCACCGATTTACAAACCCTTTCCGTATCGACCGATTCTCCAGTCGGGATAGATACCGCTAATACAAAGTCTAACATCTCAGGGTTGACCTTCATCTTCTTTGCAAAGCGAGGAGTAGTAAATGAGTGGGTAGACCCCGGGTCTATCAACACTCTCGCCTCATAAGCTAAGTCACTCCCCTTGCCGTACACTTTTAAAGTACCTATAAAGCATACATATTCATATACATTGCACACTAGATACATCAAAATTTATGGAAGAGAATTAGTCTATTCTACTTCTTACATGAATGCACCTTCTCTATCTAAAAACTTTCAAGAATTGAAATTCTTTATTTAAAAAAAATCTCACCTTGGATCACGTCGATGGTATTGTGTGCTTCCTGAGCCGTAACAGCGTAGGCGCTTCCTTGTACGACCGGCTTCCTTGCTTGTATAGGTCATGGCATTGGAACAAAAGTCATCCTCTCCTTAGCCTTCTCAGGGCAATCTCAGATAATGTGGCCCACCTTTACACATTTATAGCAATCCCGAGTACCCCTTCTGCACTCTGCTATCTTATGAGACTTGCCACACGTGGCACAAGTCTCCACTGTAGTAGATGTTGCTCGTGAGAAACCCTGTAAAACTGCTGCTCCCGTGGTAGTAGTAGGGCTCTCATATCTTATCAACCTCCCCGACGTAAGCACTGGTAACCTTTGATAGTTTGTTTGATGTGTCGATCAAACATAATCAGGTTGGAACGGTTGCCTCTGAATAGGTGCTACGAATCTCGGCTTTTTATTCATCAGCTCATAGTTTCCAACCCTACTTTGATCCGCTCTTCCTCTCCCATATTGATCCCTTCTTCTATATCTATCTTCATTATCCTCTTCAATAACTAGGACTTTACTCATGACCTCTTCATAGGTCTTCAACTCAAATGCTGCTACTTTCCCCCTAATGTCCGGCCTCAAAACGTGTTGTAGTCATTTTACTTTCATCAGATTTGTGACTATGAAATCAAGAGCAAAGTGAGCAAGTTGCATAAACTCAACCCCATACTCTCTAACTGACATTCTTCCTTACTCGAGCTATAAAAATTTTACTTCCATCTGATTTCGTACAACTTTAGGGAAGTACTATTTGTTAAATTCTTCCACAAACTCATCCCACGTCCAGGGCAATCCTGGGGTCTCCTGAGCCCTAGTCCTAGAAACGAACTTCCACCAAGGGCCTGCCTCCCCATCAAGCATGTAAGCTACCCAACAGACACTCTCATCCTCCATGTACGTAAGCACGCTAAATACCTTTTCCATCCCGCTCAGCCAATTCTTCGCATCCATTAGCTCCGCTTGCCCTAAAAAGCTAAGAGGACGCATCCTCCTAAACTCTGTAAATGTTGAGGGCACTGGCAGTGTAGGACCTACTGGAGGTGTAGGTGGCTGATGCTGGTCACTGGCATTGTGAGCAGCCAAGGACGCTGCTTGTTGAGTCATAGCATTTTCCATAGTTTCCATTGTGTGCATCATCCGCTGACTCTCTTCTCTCTCTTTATTTCTTTCTCTGACTCTTTCCTGTTCTCTCTGATCGCTCTCCTGACGATCTCTATCCTGATTCTCTGCCTTGCCACTACTCCCTAAGGCCTCTCGATTTCCCATCGGTACTTTATTCATAGCCGAGACAAAAATCGTTTCCGCTTCGCAAGTTTCTCTCGTGACCGCCCTGAGGCCATCCTCTTCCCTTAGAAGACATTACAGTCTACACATAAAACCAAAGCTTCATTAGCAGAAGTCCCTATGCTCTGACAAAACCAAGAAATGTAAGAATTTCTAAAAGAAAATGCTCTAATACCAACTGTGACAGCCCAGATTTTGGCTCCTCGAAACTTGTGCCATCAGCATGACCCTCGAGGTCGTGCCCCATATGCCTGCACAAAACATTGGTATAACCAAGCAACAATAAAGTAAAATAAAGCATAAGAACTGAATCGAACTAAATCTCCAGTTCTATATATATAACCATCACAATGAATAACCCAAAAGATGGTTCTAGTCTCATGCCAAAGCAGGAGTAAAAGAACCCACCCGAACCATCAGTGATGACACAACAGTCACCGTGGATGGTTCACCAAAAGAATATATCATTGTTTAATTACATTTTCTCAAAAAGGGCTTGACATACCAAGCCGTACAGTATGCTCTCAAATAATCAATCAAAGTACGCAGAGGTACTCTAGAAGAAGTCCTTAGGAGGGGGCTCTATCTCTTCCCCAGGCATGTAATCTGAATCTCCTGAATCTACATCTCCTGAAATAGCAGCAACCACAAGCACAGGACCTATGACGTATAGTCTAAAGGGTGAGCTACATCATAGCTCAATAGGGAAACAACTGAATGAACATATAAGTTAATCTCTCACATATATTCCAATATTTAGCAGTATAATGTATCAATGAATTAACTGGAAAAGCAGTTTAAATGATTGAAAAGATGCACTGGGTGTTACTGTTACTTTACATGTATTCATTTGTTCTCAACTTGCTCATATAAGATAATGATTTAGCCTAAAGACTTAAATCATAACTTAAATATTCCCCGATTTACTATAGCATCGGGCGCCTGATGGAATACCCTTCATCGTCGTCTAATCAGATCATTTTCATTATCCTTTTTCATTCATTCAATACTACCCAGGTCCCTTTCTCATAGGCGACGGGGTTTAATTCTCATGCATACATCCCTGGGATGTGCAACTGGTGTACCGATTGGCAGTGGTACCGGTCATAGATATTCTGCCGAGTTAGTCGTGGGTATCTCGCCATGTCGGTGGGGTATTCTCCAAACTTTAAATATCAAAAGTGCACTATATCTAGTTATTCATCGTGTGATTATGCTAATTATAGTAGATTAGGCCTTATCAATTCCCATTCCCTTTGCTTTACATTATCACATATATCCCTGGGATGTCCATCTCAATGCATCACACAGATGCCCTTATCACATTCACATCCCCTGGGGACATCACATACTCATTTCCTTATTTAGTGTTCACACACACACACACACTTAAGATTCACATTTTCAATGCATAAGTATTCATTTCTATATCACTACATACATACTCTTGTTATTAAAATACATGTTCAAGGCGTTCCCTACCTCACGCGTATAAATTCTCAAACGTCAAGGTCCAAGGCGTTTCCCATGCTTGCACTCACTTGTATAACCTATGGTACATCATAGCATAAGCAAAATATCAAGAAAGATGCATGAAAGAAGGTACAAGACTCTCTAAGAACCCCAAAATCCAAAATAGAAGTCAACAGAAACTGCTCAAATCGATTGATCGATCTCCAAAATCAATCAATCGAATTCCCAAAATTGATTAATCGATCTCAAATCAATTAATCGAAATTCCAAAATCGATTGATTGATTTTAAAATAGATCAATCGGTTTTCCCAGGCTCTTGATTTTCCAGCCACTGGGAGTGCTCAGACGATTAATCAATTTTCAATCGATTAATCAAAATCCAAAAATCGATTGATCGGTTTCAAATCGATCAATCAGTTTCGGGCATTTTTGCCCAGCCTACTTCCAGGCCAAAATCGATTAATAGATTTTACAAACAAATCAATCGATTTGGTCAGAAACTCAGCCCTTTGCGAGCATTTCTTCTAGTTTTCCTCTACTTCCATTTCTCATTCCTTTCTTATAACGTCCCAAATATTTTAAACCTTAATCTGCATGCCTCGGTACGTGTGCCCAATGGCCCGCACGTCAGGGAGGGTATCGATAGTCGATGTAATGTCTATAGATCAAATCCAATGGATGGGATTTGACATATGTAGGCTAGGTTGCGGGTTAGTACACTCTCGTACACCCAACGTTAGTGCAGCTGTTTTACCCCTAAGCCTAGAACTCAAGTTTAAGAGGAATTAAATGCCTCATTTAGGTTTTTGCATTCAACACCTTAGTAATTTCTGATCATAGGGAGTTAAGAGGAGAGAGGGAGAGATTCGAGATTTAAACACTGATTGCATGTGAGAACAATCCGTTCTCGAAGCTTGTGGTTACGTAATTAGAGCGACGAACGAGTCACTGTTCTTCTGGTGAACCCAAGTCAGATCTAGAGGCTAGGATTAGAGATTCGGAGGAAATCAACGTATGAAAATTTGGTCGAGATCTTGAAATTATGTCGTTAACTATTTTTACATAAATTTAGATCACAGGAGCGTATGAAATTGAGTTTAACTTGATGTAGCGGGGAAACCCTTAAACAGGTGAAATCTGTTCATTTCGACCGATCGAAATTGAGCTCGATCGATCAAAATGGACTTAAAATATGTAAACTTTGAAGTTTGAGGAAATTTGTTCGATCGAAGTCAAATTCAATTGAACAAAATGGGTTCGATCGATCAAATCTCACACTTGATCGATCGAAACGTATATAAATAGGAACATGGAGAAAAACCCTCTGTGAGAACTCGATCGATCAAAATACATTCGATCGATCGAATTAGAGTTTTCGACCAATCAAAGTAAGATTCATTCGATCAAACTGTGTGATAGCTAAATTACATTTGGAAGATTCAACCGATCGAAATATTTTCGATCGATCGAATTATAAGTTTCTGATCGACCGAAAGGGGATTCGTTCGATCAAACTATGTTTGATTTTGGCTTCTATGAGAGCTCGACCGATCGAATTTAGTTCGATTGATTGAAACGTGATTTTGATCGATCAAAATTGGGATTCGATCGATCGAAATTCCCAGATTCAGAATTTTGGTAAGTTTTAACTACGAGATTTTGAGGCGAGTTATCCTAACATGTTTTGCACTATTCTAATGAGTGAACATTAGATTTTATATTTTAGGTGACTTAGTATTATATGATGAGGGGGGGCTAACCCAAACGGCGGTGTGAGCTAGTGTGGGTTAAGATCTCGAGGTATGGAACACTTGACACCATGTGCATTGTTACATTAACATGTGTGTGTTATGACGTGTTGTTTCTTTGAATTGATTATATGTGTGATTACGAATTCAATTTGGAAGGACATGTGCATCCGTACATTTTCGATTCATGCATGAGTTGTGGAATCTTTCAAGATTCAATCTAATGTATTGTGCAAGTATCTTCACACTTCTTTTCGACCTTTGATCTAACTTATAATTATCACTTTACACGGCAATGAGCTATATGTACGCACTTCGATTTAAGGTTTTATGTGAATATCCGATCGGTACGGTGGCTAATCCGTACACCTTTGTGCTATGTATTTTGTGACTCCTACCGCATGACGGTAAATATGTTCGGCCAAGCATCCAACTTTATGGGACCTTGGATATATGTGAAAATTGTTCATATGAGCAACGATGGTGGGTATTCCATCGGGGGCTTGAGGCTATAGCTCCTCATTCTATTACTTTAAGCATACCACTTTAAGTTTTTCTTTTCTGGTGTTGGAAGAAGATGTGGACGTATCTCTTTTGAAATTCGAACAAGCTTTGTACCTATGTTTTAGGCCATGACCATACACTATGCATAAGTCTCGATTTTTCTATTTCATTATGCCATAAGATCTATGTTGCCGTTACAATAAGCATGCTATGAGTTTTTCCTCACTGAGCTTGGATGAAGCTCATTCCTTGACTTTATGTCACAGGTTCAGGTGAAGACGTAGATGCCAGGATTTCCGAGAGGGAGGTCTCTGAGCTAGCTTCAGGGGAGGGCTTGGAGGAGATTCACCCTGAGAGCTGCTTTCTTTGTACTAGGCCAGAGTAGGTCCGGCCCTAGGATTTAGGATGTGTTAGTTTAACTTTGGTTATAAAGGATGTAAATTGCAAATGATTGTACTTCTTTTGGTGAACCATGTTTCGGTAAGGTACGGCCCTTATCGATGGTTCTTGTCGGTTCTTTTTCCATAAGGAATCATATGGAATTAGAACCGTCATTTTGAGCTTTTGAAGAATAGTACTAGTTCTCTTTTTTTGCTATGATGATTCATTGGACATGGTTTTGCTTTATTTTCCATTGTGCAACTGTACGTTGCGTGCTTCGTTCGGGGGCTCGGCCTTGGCGCTATCCCACTGACGGCACGGGCTTCGGGGTGCCGAAACCCGGGCTGTCACAATTGGTATCAAAGCGTGGACTTAGAGGCGTTTGACAAGTCTTAAACTATTTTGAGATTGAGATTTTGTTGGATACTAGGGACTTTCTATTAATGAGACTTTTGTTTCATTGTAACAGATTCCAATGGATCAGTGAGGAAGAGGTAGACCTAGGGAAAGTCGCCAAAGAGGTGAAAGGTGTATGGAGGATATTCCTTCGGGTTTCAGAGGAGAGCAGAGACCACCTCCTGAGGCGGAGAGAGGTCACAACGATCAATTACTGATAGGATGGCCAAGGCTATGGAGGGTATAGCCGCTGCTATGGCTCAGCAGACCCACCAGACTACACTTCTGACTGAGCAGACGACGTTGTTAGCCGCAAACAATGTCAGCCATCAGTAGCAACCGCCACCACCACCACCTCCTGCTTTGTTGCGATCCTCATTTGTGGATTTTAAGAGATTGAGACCTCCTGTGTTCTACAGGCAGACTAATCCACTTGAAGCGGAGAATTGGTTGAAACAAATGGAGAAATTGTTGGAGAGACTGCAAAGCCCTAAGCATGATAAAGTTGGTTTAGCTTCTTTCCAACTAGAACGCAACGATGATGCTTGGTGGAAGTCAGTGTTGAGGAAAAGGGAAGTTAAGGGTCTGTACAACCCATGGACGTGGGCAGACTTTGTAATGGCATTTAACAAGGAGTACTTTCCTAAGAAAGTCCTAAATCAGTTGAAAAAGAACTTTACGAATCTTGTATAGGGGAGCATGGCCGTACGGGAGTACGGCAACGAGTTGTGAGGTTATCAAGATTTGCACCAGAATTGGTAACTACTGAAGAAATGAAGGTCAACAGATTCCAAGAAGGACTGAGACCGAATATACAGGAGAGAGTGTCCATATTTGAATTGGAAGCATATGCCGATGTGATGGAAAGGCCATCGTTGCAGAAAGTGACATCAACAAAAGACGTGAGTGGAAGAACAAGCCAAGTCCGTGGGGGTGAGTGACTATGAGTCGGGGAATAGAAAGCCGAGGCTATCAACACCTACTCCAGTTTCAAGACCAGCCTATGCAAATTATCTGAGGTCAAATACTTTCACTTCTACGAGACCGTTTTGCAGAGAGGGTCCTACTCAGACTCAGACGTCTGGAGCATCTGTCACACAAGGACCTTTTAGAGCGGCATCTACGAGTCCACAACTAAAATGTTCCTGTTGCGACAAACCGCATACAACTTCAGACTGTAGACGGGACATGGGCGGATGTTTTAAATGTGGGAAAGTAGGCCATATGATACGAGACTGCCCCGAGATGAGAAAGGAGGGCACCATCTCAACTGCAACCGCATCGAGACCTACACAATCCATGAGACCTGTTGTTCAAGGTCGTGCCTTTGCCATGACAGCAGAAGATGCCCGAGCAAGCAACGATGTAATCCAAGGTATAACCTTCTTGTTATGATTAAACTTATTTATTTGTTTTCTAAATGAAGAAAGTGCATTGATAGGAAAACTTCTAGATGCATTTTGTGTGGTCATGACATGCATATCTGAGCGTAGTGTATATATTAAATGATATATAGGTACGCTACAGCTTTACCGAGAAAACGACGGCGATCGTTGTGTTGCACGAGTTCTGATAGACCCAGGGTCTACCCACTAGCATAGAACTCCAGAATTCATGGAGAAATTAAAGATTGTTCCTAAGGAGTTGGATTTTATTTTGGATGTTTCCGCTCCTACGGGAAGTACAGTGACTGCAAACACATGTTGCCGATCAGTCATTGTGTAAGTGGAGGATCAAGCGACTATCACGGATCTTATCATGTTGAACATGCAAGGACTTGATATACTACTTAGCATGAATTGGCTATGTGCATATCATGCCAGCGTAGATTGTCTACGAAAAGTAGTCACTTTTCGTCCACCCAGACAGAAATCTTTCTGGTTCATTGGCCAGAAAGGGAAGGTAGCGCCGATCATCTTCGCAGTACGAGCTGAGCGGATGATGAAGAATAGATGCGAGGGATATCTAGCATTCCTGCAAGAGAAAAAGGAAGCAAAGAACATTATTTTTGATATCCCAATTGCCTATGAGTTTGAGGATGTATTTCCCGATGAGTTACCAGGCTTGCCACCTGATCGGGAGGTCAAATTTGCTATTGACTTAGCTCCAGGCACTAAACCTATTTCCAAAGCTCCATACCGAATGGCTCCAACTGAACTGAAGGAGTTGAAGGAGCAATTACAGGAACTGTTAGATAAGGGCTTTATAAGGCCAAGTGTGTCCCCTTGGGGAGCACCGGTCTTGTTCATTAAGAAGAAAGACGGGTAGATGAGACTTTGCATTGATTACCGTCAATTGAACAAGCTCACAATCAAGAACAAGTACCCTTTGCCCAGGATCAACGATCTATTCGACCAATTGCAAGGGGCAAAGTTCTTTACAAAGATCGACTTGAGATCCAAGTAACATCAACTAAAGGTGAAGGCCAAAAATGTGCAGAAGACAGCATTCAGGACTAGATATGGGCATTATAAATTCTTAGTGATGCCTTTCGGCTTGATGAATGCACCAACCTCATTTATGGATCTCATGAATCGAGTCTTTAAACAACACCTTGATACATGCGTAGTGGTGTTTGTGGACGACATTCTTATTTATTCAAAGACCAGAGAAGAACACGAACATCATTTGCGCATTGCCTTACAGACCCTACGTGAACACCAGTTGTATGCCAAACTCAGCAAATGTGAATTCTGGCTAGAACAAGTGAGTTTTCTTGGTCACGTAGTATCAGAAGCAGGCGTGACTATTGATCCGACAAAGATTGATGTAGTGTTAGATTGGGAACAACCCAAGACCATGACGGAGATTCGTAGTTTCCTCAGTCTAGCTGGGTATTACCAATGCTTTGTGGAAGGTTTCTCCAAGATTTTAGGACCACTCACCCGACTTATAAGGAAGAACACAAAATTTGAGTGGACCAAGGAATGTGAAGAGAGCTTCCAAGAACTTAAGAAACGGCTTACCTCTGCTCCAGTTTTGGCTATTCCGTCAGGCAGTGGGGGATTTGTTGTTTATAGTGATGCGTCATATGGTGGTTTGGGCTGTGTACTGAATCAAAGCAGTAAGGTCATAGCCTATGGGTCAAGACAGTTGAAAGAGCACAAGAAGAACTACCCAACGCATGATCTAGAGTTAGCCGCAGTGATCTTTGCGCTTAAGATTTGGAGGCATTACCTGTATGGTGAGACCTTTGAGATCTTCACGGACCATAAAAGCCTCAAGTATTTGTTTACACAAAAAGAATTGAATATGAGGCAACGGCGGTGGATTGAGTTTCTCAAAGCGGTAAACCTTTAAACTTCAATTCTTGATTTCTTGCCTTGGGTTGAAAATTTTCTTATTTGATTAAAACCCTAGTTTTGGTTTTCTTAGACTATGGCACCTAAGAAGAAGGCTGCCACTTCCAAAACCCCTACATCGAAGCGACCCAAGATCACTCCAGGTCCTTTGCAACCATAAAAACCTCTGCCACAACCACCTATTCCACCACCGCAACCACCTGTTGAGCAACTCGTTGCTCCATAAACTCCCCAGCGCGACCAACCAAGTGAATGGTGGGCCAACAAGGGTTTTGCCCATGAGTACACCATTGATCCAACCTTATTTGAAACGCCCAATGTGCTCGGCATTGACGCTTGGGCACTTGACTATTTAACCAAGGCGGGATTGGATAATCTTCTAAAACCCATTCATCGGTACTATTACCCACACCTCGTGCACTTGTTTTACCAAAAGATGTTTGATGGCTCTGACCCTAATACCATTTTCACCAAAGTCGATGGGAAGACGTATGTTTTTACCCATGCAAGGGCTTGTAGAGCGTTGGAATGTTTTGACGGGTATGGTGAGGGGATTAACTTGTTACCCCCAAATCCCCCAAATTTGACCCATACTTTTGTTGCCAAGTGGATGACTGGGGGAGGAGTTGCACCGGGTGAAGCCAATAGGCGAGCTCATTTGCCGAGCTATATGTGGATGCTCGACACAATCTTCAAGTGCAATCTCTACCCAATCCGCCACAAGACTGAGATATTAGGGGTGTTGATGGAAGCCCTTTTCGCAGCTTTTTAGGGTAAATGATTCGATGTCGTCATAGTGGTTTTTGAGGGAATCAAGCATGGGAGGAAGAAGCTATTGGCAAGGGTGGAAAAGCCCGAGGAGTATATATCGTATGCCAGTTTGGTCTCGGCTATGTTTGATGAGTATGCTGTGACCTCCGTGCACAAGATCTCCTCCATGGAGCCTAAGTCCTCCGACAATGTGGTGTTCTACACCTTTACGCATTGGAGGAAGACTTATAACCGGCTAAAACCACATCTACAGCCAGCCCCTCAAGTGCCACCTGTCCCTCCTCAACCACAAGATGCACCTGCTCAGGATGCACCACTACCTAACCAACCTGCTCCTGAGGCTCCTGTCCCCGATCAGCCTGAGGTTATCCCTTCAGTTTACCAACCAGTCGACATACCGATGCCGCCAATCCATCAAGCAGCTCTGATAAGCAATGAGACGTTGGCTGCTCTCATCCAAGAGAGCAATCGCCAGCTCAATCAGGGCCTTGATTACTACGAGCTGCTCGTGGAAGACATGTTGCATGCCATGTACCCTACTGACTATGCCCAGAGGATGGCGGCCATGCGTGCGTGAGTATTCAGCGCTTCTACGACAGAGGCTGCTACTGAGGATCCATGGCTTGATGAGGCGGCCAGTGGGGATCATGCCGACGAGGAGACGGAGGATGTGGCGGATCCTACTGGTCCGACGGATCCTGCTGGAGCGGCTAGAGGAGCTATTGTTGAGGGATCATGAGCTTGAGAGTGATTCTTTTTTAAAATTTCAATTTTTGGGCAATGTGTATAATTTTTTAACTATTGTGGCATGGTTGCCACTTTTGTTTTTATTTGTTAGAACTATGGTGGCATGGCTGCCATGATGATCTTTTTTACATAATCATGCTCACCTTTCATTGATGATGTGCCTGGCTTTAATCTATTACAATTTATTGTGTGGAGACCGTTGACAAGTGAAAAATACCATTTTTCACCCCTAAACTTTGGTCTTGATAGACCTTTGAGAGAACTAAATAAGTGTTTTAAGTGCCTATGTTGCAGCTAACAATAAAGACAGGCTTAACCATAAAAGCAACTTAAAAGTGCCAAAAAGATGACAATCCATGTCAATTCAAAGGAAGGAAGTAAAGGAACAACCTCATCAGCTGTTGAAAGGTCTAAATCGAAGAGGCAAAGACCTGTAAGAGAAGCAGGGAACAATTCGAACAGAGAAATGCACTACAGAGTTCTTTTCGCAAAGAACCTGCACTTTTCGTAAAGAACCTGGAACTCTGCGAAAAGGACTAAAACTCTAGGCTTAGCTTTCGAAGAGCATCTGAACTCTTCGAAGAGAAGATTGAACTTTATGAAAAGGAGAAAACATAATTCGAAGAGAAGATTGAACATTGCGAAAAGAGCTTCAGAAGTCACAGCACTTTGCGAAAAGGCCCCTAAGCTCTGTGAAAAGGTATTCTGGAGATTCGCAGCTTTAACAAGGGCAATTCAGTAATCTATTACACGCGTCCCAATGCATTTTAAAACCTAGGGACATTCCAGAGGGTTCTAAGCATGAAGTGAAGGAATATTCCACCCCATGTGAGCACCTAGAGAGGGAATAACTTGGCGGGAACTTCTAGAAACTCTAACAAACTTTCAAAATGCATAACAGAATTGATGCCCTTTTCACCTGATTGGCTGAACCAGATCGAGGAATTACGATTGGCGGAGCAGATCCGGATCCCGTGCTTGACTACCATTGGTCAATACAGATCCGAGAACCTCACGATTGGTTGATACACATCTAAGGACACAGGGAAAGCTATAAATAGGCAAGCATTTGCCCAATTGAGGCATCCAGATTTTGAGTTTCATTTCTAATCCCCATTTCACCAAACAACATGCGCAATCCTTGTAATAGCCTACTTTGTACTTGCATTTGAGGCTGTGAGATCTTGTTGTAACTCAAAGGAGAGTTTGCATCCAAGGCGCAAATGAGTCATGTAAGCCGTGCTCTGTAAATTGTAAGGATGAATTTTAAAAGGTTGTTGTAAACTATGCATTCTCCATTGGACTCATGTCAAGGGTTCCCTCTGATCTCCTCAGTACATTAGACTCCTTTAGATTCATTGTTTTGCATGCAACTTCCCTTGATTCATTAATCCTGTGAGAATTAGTGTTTGTAACCTAGCCTCTCACAGCATTTGTAGTGATGTTTCTTGTTCTAAATTGAGGATTTGGATTAAAGACTATTGGATGGTTTGTGGCCATTAAAGTGGACAGACCATAGCCATAAGTGTAAGCCTAATCCTTGAATTAGATTTATCTCTCTTACATCTGTGCTTGAAGCCAGATGAAGATTGGATCACCTCTGTTGAGCTGCAGTTATTCTCATTAGATTTCAAAGACCAAATCAGATTTAGATATTACTTCTCCATCTTTGTTTCAATCACTCCCCCAACTCGGATCTGGATCATTTAGTTTAAATTTTTCTTTATTTTTAGTTAGTTAAACGTGACAAATTCAAACCTCTCATCTTATCAGTTTTCTAGATAGGATAAGAAGCCAGATCTGGAGGTTTATCTTACATTTTAGACAAATTCTCTGTGGACGATCTTTCACTCACTTACTTTTAAAACTTGCTACAATTAGCCCTGATCTTGCAGGCTAATTCTCTTCTAACTGTGCTGATATTTCTTTATTTGTTTATATAGTTTAGAGCCACTGTAATTTAGCAACTATAAATCTGTTTTCAAAACACACATAAATCAAGCACACTAAGAAGCAACAACAGAGACTATGCATCTGTGTGTGTGTGATGCGATCTTATAGCGACATGGACTGTTTAGCCATGTGTGGTACCTTACGAGGTAACCCTTCCTGTGTCGTGTCGTGCACTAGGACAATTTTTGAGGACGAAAATTCCTAAAGTGGGGAGGATGTAACGTCCGAAACATTTCAAACCTTGATCTGCATGCCTCGGTACGTGTGCCCAACAGCTCGCACGTTGGGGACGATATCGATAGTCGATGTAATGTCTATAGATCAAATCCAACTGATGGGATTTGACATATGTAGGCTAGGTTGAGGGTTAGTGCATTCCCGTACACCCAACGTTAGTGCAGTTGTTTTACCCCTAAGCCTAGGACTCAAGTATAAGAGGAATTAAATGCCTCATTTAAGTTTTTGCATTCAACACCTTAGTAATTGCTGATCATAGGGAGTTAAGAGGAGAGAGGGAGAGATTCGAGATTTAAACACTGATTGCATGCGAGAACAATCCATTCTCAAAGCTTATGGTTACGTAATTAGAGTGACGAACGAGCCGCGTTCTTTTGGTGAACCCGAGTCAGATCTAGAGGCTAGAATTAGAGATTCGGAGGAAATTGAGGTATGAAAATTTGGTCGAGATCTTGAAATTATGTCGTTAACTATTTTTACATAAATTTAGATCACGGGAGCATAAGAATTTTCCCTTAAACAGGTGAAATCTGTTGATTTTGATCGATCGAAATTGAGTTCGATCAATCGAAATGGACTTAAAATGTGAAAACTTCAAAGTTTGAGGAAATTCGTTCGATCGAAGTCAAATTTGATCGAACGAAATGGTTTCGATCGATCGAATCTCACACTCGATTGATCGAAACGTATATAAACAGGAACGTGGAGAAAAACACTCTATGAGAACTTGATCGATTGAAATACATTCGATCGATCGAATCTCACACTCGATTGATCGAAACGTATATAAACAGGAACGTGGAGAAAAACACTCTATGAGAACTTGATCGATTGAAATACATTCGATCGATCGAATTAGAGTTTTTGACCGATCGAAGTTAGATTTGTTCGATCAAACTATGTGAAAGCTAAATTGCTTTTGGAAGATTCAACCGATCGAATTATAAGTTTTCGATCGACCGAAAGGGTATTCGTTCGATCGAACTATGTTTGATTTTGGCTTCTGTGAGAGCTCGACCGATCGAATTTAGTTTGATCGATCGAAACGTGATTTCGATCAATCAAAATTCCCAGATTCTAAATTTTGGTAAGTTTTGACTGCGAGATTTTGAGGGGAGTTATCCTAACATGTTTTGCACTATTCTAATGAGTGAACATTGGATTTTATATTTTAGGTGACTTAGTATTGTATGATGAGGGGGCGCTAACCCAAACGGCGGTGTGAGCTAGTGCAGGTTAAGATCTCGAGGTAAGGAACACTTGACACTATGTTTATTATTATGTTAATATGTGTGTGTTATGACGTGATGTTTCTTTGAATTGATTATATGTGTGGTTACGAATTTAATTTGGAAGGACATGTGCATCCGTACATTTTTGATTCATGCATGAGTTGTGGAATCTTTCAAGATTCAATATAATGTGTTGTGCGAGTATCTTCACACTTCTTTCTGACCTTCGATCTAAATTATAATTATCACTTTACATGGTGATGAGCTATATATACGCACTTCGATTTAAGGTTTTATGTGAATACCCGACCGGTACGGCGGCCAATCCGTACACCTTTGTACTATGTGTTTTGTGACTCCTACCGCATAACGGTAGATATGTTCGGCCAAGTGTCCAACTTTATGGGACCTTGGATATATGTGAAAATAGTTCATATGAGTGACGATGATGGGTATTCCATTGGGGGCTTGATGCTATAGCTCCTCATTTTATTACTTTAAGCATACCACTTTAAGTTTTCCTTTTCTTGTGTTGGAAGAAGATGTGGACCTATCTCTTTTGAAATTCGAACAAGCTTTGTACCTATGTTTTAGGCCATGACCATACATTGTGTATAAGTCCCGATTTTTCTGTTTCATTATGCCATAAGATCTATGTTCCCGTTACAATAAGCATGCTATGAGTTTTTCCTTACTGAGCTTGGATGAAGCTCATTCCTCGACTTTATGTCACAGGTTTAGGTGAAGACGTTGATACCAGGATTTCCGAGAGGGAGGTCTGTGAGCTAGCTTCAGGGGAGGACTTGGAGGAGATTCACCTTGAGAGCTGCTTTCTTTGTACTAGGCCAGAGTAGGTCCAGCCCTAGGATTCAGGATGTGTTGGTTTAACTTTGGTTGTAGAGGATGTAAATTTTACAAATGATTGTACTTGTTTTGGTGAACCAAATTTCGGTAAGGTACGGCCCTTACCTGTGGTTCTTGTCGGTTCTTTTTCCATAAGGAATCATAAGGAATTAGAATCGTCATTTTGAGCTTTTGAAGAATAGTACTAGTTCTCTTTTTTTACTATGATGATTCATTAGACATGGTTCTACTTTGTTTTTCGCTATGCAACTGTACGTTACGTGCTTCGTTCGAGGGCTCGGCCTTGGCGCCAGCCCACTGACCGCCCGGGCTTTGGGGTGTCGAAACCCGGGCTGTCACATGTCTACTTCTTTAATCATTTTAACACTAATTAACTGAATCTGGGCACTACAACATATACATTCAAATCTGATAAAAACTCACCTCAAATCAACCCTTGGTTGATTCAATGGTTTGGCTCAAAGGCTAGGGCTCCTAGCTCCGACTCCAACGAACTTCTATGCGTCGTCTCCGGAGTAATTGCTCAAGCCCGTCTTCAATTTGGAATCCACATTAACTCCCTTGCATTTACTCCTTCTTACTCTCTCTCTCTCTCTCTCTCTCTCTCTCTCTCTTCTTAACTCTCTACACCAACCCTTCAAAGAGAAATAATTTCTCTTTAGTTGTTTAAACCTTTAACCCTTCTTATGTTTTGGTGTTAAACACATACACCAAAGACAGGTGCATGTGATCTTTAACAATATCCTACGCTATGCATATATGTACACTCGCATCAATATAATTGAACCATAGTCGTCGTGTTGACCCTCACTTTTTTCAAACCTATGACCAGTTGGGCACGCATTCTGAGGATACTATTGAACGCTCAATTTTCAGGGATGTTACAGCACATTACCTACCCTACAACATAACATATATGACAAGCAAATTAACAAATTTGTATATGAAAGAGATCGTCCGATTACATGGTATTCCAACGAGCATTGTTTCGGATCATGACCCGTTATATGCCTCAATATTTTGGCAACGATTCCAAGGGGACAAGGTCACGAGGTTGGATTTCAATTCAGCGTGCCATCCACAAACAGATGGTCAGACCAAGAAAGTCAATCAAATCATTGAAGATATGATTAGAGACGGTATGATTGACTTTTAGGGATCATGGGATCAACATTTACCGTTGATTGAGTTTGCGTACAATAACAATTTTCAGCAGAGTATTGGGATAGCTCCGTATGAAGCGTTGTATGGACGGAGGTGTTGATCTTCAATCAATTGGGAAGAAACCGGTGAGAAGTTTGTGTTGGGTTCGAAAGTGTTAGAGAAAAAAACAAAAGTCGTTCGTATGATTTGGGAAAGGATTAAGATAGCTCAGAGTCGGCAGAAAAGTTATGCCGATATCAAGAGAACCAACATGGATTTCCAAGTTGGAGACCATGTATTTATAAAGATTTCATTGATGAAAGGTGTAACGCTTTGAAAAGCATGAGAAGCTAAGTCCCCGCTATATTGGACCTTTTAAAATATTATGGAGAGTTGGCAAAGTTGCATATAGAGTCGCTTTATCCCTGCAACTTGATCGAGTGCATGATGTCCTTCACATCTCAATGCTACGACAGTACATCAAGGACCCAACGCACGTGCTAGATTACCAATCGATTGAAATTCAAGAAGATTAAACCGTCAAGGAAGAGCCAATGCAAATACTTGATCGGAAGGAGCAAATTTTGCATATGAAGAGCATTCCGTTAGTGCTTATCAAGTGGAGAAATCATCCAGCTAAAGACGCTACTTGGGAGCGTGAGGCAGAAATTAAGGAGCAATACCCTCACTTGTTTGAGGAGAGTTGAGCTAAAATTATACTTGTAATTCTATTTGATTGTAAAAGTTCATATATGAACAAATGTTTGAGTTACAAGAAGAATTTAGAGGTTTGAATACCTGGGTGTAAAGTAATAAAATTGTGAGGAGTCGAATACTATTAAAGCATGAAGTAGCAGATAGGATAAAGAGGAAGAAAAGATAGATATGGAGTCAATTTGTGAAAACCGACTAGTCAAAAATCAAACCGACCGGTCGATTTTCACAAAATAGAGAATAATTTTGAGAAAATGGGATAGCTTATGAAAATCGACCGGTCGAATTGAGTTCGACCGATCGATTTTGAAAACCGACCGGTCAATTTTAGAATCGACCAGTCGATTTTCCTATGGACATTAACGGCTGATGGAATTCGACCGGTCGATATCAAACCGACCGATCGAATTCGCTAGCAGGGGTTTTAATTGTAAAACCGACTGGTCGATTTTGAGTTTGGCCGGTCAATTTTTGCGTATTTATATATATAAGGGTATTTTTTTTTTGGATTTGAAATATCATATATTGTTCTTATTCGTTAGGGTTGTCATTTGCTTTCCTCTTAGAGGTAGTTGGGGAGGAGTTTCAAAAATTTTAGCGCAGATTTTGTAGAATCGGATTCAAATTGCGCCATAAAAGGTACCCTATCTTCCTAAGCTTTTGCCTTTGGATTTGCAGTCAAATTTTGAACCCTAGTTGGGGATTTACTTGAAGAACTCTAGAAATGTCGCCCAAAATGCAATAGGCCACAAAGACTACGACTTCGAAACTACCTTTTCGACATCCTAATACGTCGAGACCACCTCCGACCCCATCACCACCAAAATCCCCATCTCCACCACAGTCACCAACAACATCTTCATCATCATCACACCATTCTTCACCACCATCATCACCACCACATTTAGAGCAGTCCAATGAGTGGTGGGCAAGTAAGGATTTCTAAGATGAATACATCTTTGACGAGGCCATGTTTCAAGAACAGGATGTCCAGGGAAATACAGTGTGGGCTAGGGATTACATCGTCAAGGCTGGTTTAGGGAATATCCTTAAACCACTGCATGAATATTATTACCCTCGTCTAGTGAGGTTGTTTTATCAGAACATGAGTGATACAAAAATTCTGAGTTTGATTAAGACCAAGATTGGTGGTCGTGAGTATAGGTTCACCCTGGACCACGCTTGCAAAGCCCTACAATGTTATGATTTGTATGGTCGTGGAATCAAATTATTACCCCCATTCCCGAAACCCGTAGATTACTTGGAGATTAGACGGCAGATGACCCAGGCACTACATGGGGCGATTAGGAGGATCGATTTGCCTCCTCATTTGTGGATGTTGGATACGATCATCAAGAGCAACCTTTACCCACTACGCCACAACACTGAGACAGTAGGGGAAGTACAGCGAGCCTTGTATTCAACATTTAGGGGCCGATGGTTTAGTGCGACCGAGATGGTTTTTGAAGGGATAAAGTACATACAAGGGAAATTGATGAACGAAGGAGCAAAACCAAAGGATCGTATCCCATATGCTTGCCTATTGTCAAGTATGATTGAGGACTACTCGGATGAGGAAGCGTATCAAATTTCTGAGTAGGAATAGAGAGCAAATGACCACGTGGCATTGTACACTTTCTCGGATTGGAATCGAGCATATAACCAATTGACCGGTGAGCAAGTAGTACCACCCGTACCCGAAGCCCCACAAGAACAAGGACAATAAAAACATGGACTAGAACAAGAACAACACGTGCCACCAGATCATGCACCACCAGCTCAGCAACAAGAACAATTTCATGTACCTCCTGCACAACATGCACCTGCTACATTTGACGATATCCTCGCTCACATGGTTAGATTGGAAGAGAGTAACCATTTGTTGCATCGCCGGATGGACTATCATGAGGAAGTGTTTACACGCCTAATTCAGTTTTCCTACCCCACTGATTATGTGACACAGATCGCAGATGCTTGTGCTTCGGTACCAGACCCAGAGTAGTTTACCACTGGAGCGTCTACGTCTGGTGAGGTAGTTGGAGATGAGACAGCTGGGGAGGCAAAAGCCGGACCTACAGATGAGTAGCCGGGTGATGCGGCGGCTTGAGCACGGTTACATATAGAATATTTTGATGTGTTGGGATATCTTTCCTTTTTTAAAAAAAATTTTGTAATTAATACAAGGTATGATTTATAATCGTTTAAACTATCATGGCATGGTTGCCACTTTTGGGATGTTGGCCTATGGTGGCATAGTTGCTACCTTTACTTCATTACTTTGGTGTAGATGTTGTAGGAAATTGTAGGATTTCATGCTTCATATATATATATATATATATATATATATATATATATATATATATATATCTCTTTCATTTTGTGAATGAATGGCATTTTAATCACCTTGTTTACAATTAAGATCAAATTTTCATGCAGGGCGTCAATTGCTTCTGAGAAACTATGGATATCTACACTAATCATCTAGCTCTCAACCCCAGTCATCAATTGTGATCGAGGAACCTTGGATATCTAAACTAAACTACTCTAAATTTGATCAGAAGAAAACCCAACCTCAGTTGCCAATTGATTTTGAGAATTCCTTAGATAAGTTTTCCTATGCGTCGGGCACTCTTATTTATAGATCATAAGGGATTGGTTTACATTATTCTAATCCTAATAAAAGAAACTACTAAAAAAAAAGTATCCTATCATAACTCTAATTCCTAATTTTATCTTCCTTGCTTCGGATAGCTGATGCGCTTCTAGTCTTTTCTCCTTAATTTCAGCAACAGAGATCTTTAGGAGTCTTTCTTCACAAATCTTCTAAGATCCGTGATTTACCAAACTTCTAATTTAAGAGTGCTTCTAAATTGGTGCATGGCGGTGTAGATTTTCACGTGATTAGCAGCGTAAGAGCTTTCCTTCTGAGAAATCGTAAATTACGATTTTCTCTTCTCTTTTCAGCTTTTCTCTCTCTTAGAACGATTATTTGTAATGAACGATCATCTTTTCTTTTATATCGTACTTCACTTTGGAACGTCTTTTGAAGATTCGTAAATTACAATTTCTTATTTCTCTGGCTTCGTTCAATCGTAAACTATGATTTCTTGGCTTTAAACTCCCGTCGAATTGTCTTTTACGTTCAATGATCTTTCTTTCTACTTTATGAGTTTATTTTGGCGAAGATTAACACTTTGATTCTATTTTACTGATTTTCCTTAATATATGCACATCATTAGCTTGTTAGTAGCAAACCGGGGTTTAGTAGCATTAAGTTAAGGGTGATAACCTGGTAAATTATGTGACTGATTAGTCGAGTCCAATTATAAGCTAAGATTTCAGCGTATAATCAATTATACGCTGAGGTTTGAGTGTATAATTCCCAAAATGAGGGTTTTTAAGATTTCTGGTTAAGGTTGGCTTTGCATAACTTAGGGCAGGTTGTAGAAAGGGATAGACATTCAGGCAATGACAGATAGGCAGACATATTTACATGTAATATCATTTAAGTAAATGTCATTACTCTTTCATTTCCATTTACTTAACATATTACATGTAAATAACGATATACCCCCATTTGAATTCAACAAAAATAGTCTCAGATCAAAAATATCAAAGAATAAAAAGTCAACTTTCCAGTTTAAGAATAAAATCTATTTTTTTGTAATTTGGTCAAATTTCTAACTTTCAAATGGCAAGCCTTTTTGCGAAACTTTAAAGCCCATAAATTCTATCATATCAAAGTATTGCTAAAATACCAAAGCCGGTAAAAAAAAGTTCACATCTAGGCTCTCAAATGGGGAATATATTGTCAGGGTTTTGGTTCGATCTTTGACTTTCGGTCAACAAAGCCTGGGGCCTAAAATGTAATAGTTAGGATGTCACATATGATCTAGAAAGGTCAAAATGGGGTGTCTACAATGTCGTATTCATGCTTTCTTCTTCTCTATTCTAAGGGTCTTGCTTGTTAACTTGCTTACTAATTATTTTGTTTAGAAAGATTACTCTCATGAAAGAGCGGTTGGTATAGCTTCCTTAAGTGCTTCGCTTGTCCCTTGCTAATAGTCTTATTGCAGGCTCAGCTCGCTCGCTTACTTCTTTTCTTAATGAAGGATAAGCTTTCTTTTATTAATAGCTTCTTTTCTTAATGAAGGCTATGCTCACTTCCTTCGATTAGAAAGAGGAAATTCAGCTCTATCTTCCTTAGATGCCCTCAGTTGAGGAATATTTCTAACGTTACCCCACAGGCACATTTGAGTGGGTTCATCTTCAGCTTGTGTTTACAAAGCCTTTGAAAGACCCCTGCTTGGTGATCGTCACTGTCCTTGGCTTTGACCACCAAATCATCAATATGGCACTCCACAATTTTGTGCAAAAGATCTTGAAATATTTTTGTTATTGCCCTCTGGCATGTAGCACCAACATTCTTGAGTCCAAAAGGCATAACCTTGTAGTAAAAGATCCCCTTAGGTACACAAAAAGCAGTTAACTTCTCATCCTTGGGCGCCATATGTTTCTAACTGTACCCTAAGGATCTGACCATAAATGATGTTACCTCACTCCCTACGCATGAATCAACTAGGAGCTCAGAGATAGGGAGAGGGAAGTCATCTTTGGGGCATGCAACATTCAGGTTTATGAAATCCACACACACCTTAATCTTTCCATTCTTCTTTTAACCGGGACTACACTTGTAATCCAAGTTGGATATCTTACTTCATGGATGAAACTAACTTCGAGTAGCTTTTCGACCTCCGCTTCTAACGTGGTAGCTTTATCTAGATGTAGTGATCCTTGGGCATAACTGGCTTGACATTTGGGCCATTGCCAACCGATGAGTAGATATTTTGAGATTTAGCCCCGGCATTTCATGTAGATCCATGCGAACACATCTTTGTTTCCATCAAGAAATCAGTGTAAGTTATCTTTTCTTTTGTCGAAAGGTCCATGTGAACACATCTATGGTCCCAAATCCTAGATTATCCATCAAAATTTTGGGGAGCACTGGTTTCTGATCCACTTCCCTTCACCACTCTTGATCTGGTGTTGTAGCGTCCGAAAAAATTTCGACCTTTGAATAGTACACCTCGGTGTGCATGACCATCGGGTCACGTGCCCGACTTTGTGAAGAAATAATTAGGTAAGTTATGTGAGATTATGTGTTAAATGAATAAGGATTGATTTAGATTGTGTGTGAACCTTTGGATGCGAGGTATGGTGTATGTGCCTAACACCTAAGACTAAGGTTAGCTGTAAAGATGTAAACCTTAAGAGAAGTTATTTCTCTTATGATTTAGTTGTTGAGAGAGTTATTAAGAGAGAGAAAGGAAGAAGCTTTGAATGCAGGTGTTAGTGCGTGTGAGGAATTAAAGATTTTTCATTAATTGGGGACTTGAGATCGTGAAGAGTCCGAAGCTTCAAGCTACGAAGCCCTAGTCATGCGTGAGATCCAAGATCGAGGAATCGATCGATTAAAAGATAAGATTTTATATAAATGTTGTAAGAAATAAATGAGTGAATTAGTTATGTATGTGAGTAGGAAAATTGAAGAATAAAAGATAAGAATTGAAGGAAAAATGAGTTGGAAAAGTTAAACTAGAGTTGGGTGAAAACTGACAAAATCGACCAGTCAATTTTCAAATCGACCGATCGCTTTTATCAAGATTGATGAGTTTGTGGGTGTCTGAATGAAACCAACCAGTCGAATAAAAACTGACCAGTCAACTTTGAAAACTGACTAATCGAAATGAAACCGACCGGTCGATTCCCATAAAATAGAGAATATGAAAAATTAGTTCTGGGAACTTCGACTAGTCGATTTTAGATCGACCGGTCAATTTTGGAAACCGACCGATCGATTTGTGAAATCAACTGATCGATTTTCGTGTGAAAGAAAAGGTCTGGTTTTCTTAAGGAAAACCGACCGGTCAAACCTGATTCAACTGGTCGATTTGGAAAATCAATCGATCGATTTTGGCTGCTTCAAAATTTGGTTTGGTTTGAAGTGGGGAGTTTTGGGAGACGAAGTATCTTCCTGTTTTACGTCATTTTTGACATTTGTTATAACTTCATGTATATTAGGTGTGAGCTTGAGCCTTGAAGTTAGAAGCGCTAACTTGAGCTAAGAAGATTAAGTCTGACTTTGCGTGAGGTAGGGAATCTCTATTCCATGTGCATTTGATACGACTAGCATGTGAATTATGATACGATGGCATGTGCGTGTGTTTGGAATTCGTATTATGATGTGAGAATCTTTCAAGATTCATTCCAACAAATGTGTGTGAAAGAAGGTGCTTTTAACTTTCTAAATTAGATATAATTATCATATTACACGGCGATAAGCTATATGTATGTACTATGATTTAAGGTTGAATATGTGAATACCCGATCGACGCGGCGGTATAATCATGACCGACGTGACGGGATATCCGTGACCGGTACGGCGGGATACCCGTACAACCCTTTGTGTGATCTTGTGAATTCTACCGGCCAACAGTAATTGTGTTCGGCACAACTGTCCATCATTCTTGAGTCCTTGGGCACCATTTGAAAATAGTTCATATGAACGACGATAGTGGGTATTCCATCGAGGGCTCGATGCTATATGCTCGAGGGACTACTTAAGTGAAGCACATTAAGTTTTCTTTTTTGTGTTATGTGAATCAATAAAAAAGCATGAGATAAGCTTTTCAAATTAAGAAAAAATGTTTTGTTTCATTCAGTTATCTTCGCAATTGAGAAATGAGAAAAATCATATTTCGTTTATGTCATAAGATATATGTGTGATGTTAAGAATTTGCATTCTATTAGTATTTCCCTATTGAGCTTATGTTGTTAGTGCATCCCTCGACTATACATCACAGGGACAGGAGCTTAGGTTGGCTTAGAGGATCCTGCATTGGTGGAGGATCCTAATTTCTCTCCTAGGGTGGAGGACTTAGACCCTCATCCGGGGAATTGTTTTATCTGCTCGAAGCATGGGTAGGATCCACTTTGGAATGAGGGGTGATAGTATGGTTTTGTAATGTATGGGATACAAACTTTTGGATTATAATGGAAATATTCTTTTGTGAATCATGTTTCGGTGATGGTCAGCCATCACCGGTAGTTCTTTTCCGTTCTTCTGCCTATGAGTTTTTCATGGGATTAAAATTGTTATTTTTGTCCTTTTGAGGTATAGAATTAGAGATTTCTTTTTGCCTATGATGAATCTATCTGTTTAGCTAGATTTCCTATTTTGTTTTCACTTTGTGTGTGGATGTGCCAAGTGTTCTATTCGGGGATTAGCCTTACTGTCGATCTGATGGTCTGGGTTTCGTGATTAGGAAACCCAGGCTGTCACAGGTGTTGCATGTAATTTCCATGGTTTCTGGTCTCAGATATACCTTGATTCTTATTATTCCGACCCTTCATTACACATGCCATGATGTTTGACATGGTAAGCTATTCGAAATAGCCAATTCATTGTTGCTCTTTACTTTCCCACAGGAATTAGTGACAGAATGCTCGAAATCAAAGCCTACAAAATCTCCACCTTCCACAAATAGATTTTGAAAGTAGTTGGTTGTGGGAATCCTCTTCGAATTCAAATTCCTACCAAATATATCGATAAGATTGATAATCGCCTCCCAAATCTCTAGACCATTCGCCTTGTCAAGGACCTCCTCCCAAATCTCCAAATCATTCACCTTGTCAGAGACCTCAATAGTTGTGTTAGTTTGACCAGTCGATAGATTCATCAACCTTCCCTTCCACTCTCTGCTTAGGATTCGACACCGAAAATCTGCACTTCTTCTATTGATGGAATCTCAACAGTAATGGGTGTTGCAACTGCTTTTAGCATCATCCTGCTTCCTTTGGGAGTTACTATCATTAATGGTGGGGTTATCACTTGTCACGACCTGAAATTCTACCCCATCCCGAGAGCCTAAAATTTCAAGTTATGACTCGCACGCATCCCAGATATGCTAAGCGAACATACACATAATCAAAGATTTCACACTAAAATGGTTCCACAGATTCCATGAACCCAACAATAAAAGAATAAAATAAATAGAGCCATAAATAATGCATAAATATGATAAAAATTAATGAAATATCTAATAATTGATTAGGAAATAAAGATTAGACATAAATGAAAAGTACGAGGCTATAAATAAATAATAATTGTACGAAACTGGTCTCAGTATCGAAACTACTACTATTAATAGTCAGCACAATGATCAAGGTCAGCTCCAAGGTCCTTCTGATAACCTGCCACATCGCCCTCCCAAGACTCCTGGTACTCTGTGTCTGTCGGGTCAACGAAATCAATGCCAATAGGATCAGAATAGCCCGCATCTCTCGATCGATAAAATTACCTGCAACTGTTAGATTTTCATGGGATGAGCTTACTCAATGACGTAAACTCAGTGGATACATGACCAATTCACCCCATTCTACTTAGGTACATTGTGTGTGCATCACGTGAGTGATAAAAATAGTATATCAATGGAATCAGAAAGAAAGAATGATAAAATCTCGTGCATATCGTAGAGCTTATATCATAACATAAATGCAGGACTATGATCTAAACACACTCATGTCCTAACGTACCTCATCATTTATCATAACATAATATATCTTATTATACTTGCACATATGTTTATACATCACATGGGCGTACCTAACATACTAATAAATCTTATACGACCTGGGTCAGAGTCGTTACTCGAGCCTACCATGTAAAGGTCGCCATAGTATCTTACCATCATAACATAACGCCCTCCATAGCATACTCATACATTCAGCCTAATGGAGAAACATGGCCAAACGTAACTCGTAGCGTACACATACTGTCTACCAAAGACCCGTCTCAACTGTAAGACGTTGTTGCCCTTATAGTGGCTATGTAAGGAACGACACATACAAACGTAAGTTCCTTAATCTTATGTTGGCTACACAGCGATGTCTTATTATTATACCCAGAATTTATCTTATCTTATATACTCATATCATAACTGTGACAGCCCAATTTTCCCCGATCCACAACTTTCATATAATTTTTTTTTTTCTTCCTCATATCCTAAACTCAGGGAAAATCGGACCATCGGATCACACTTCATAATTCAAAAACATAAATACGTGGTATATCTACAAAGAGTAGAAGCAAAGCATGAATATATATATATATATATATATATATATATAGTAACAAAAAAAATTTCTTTTATACATAACCATTAGGGCTCAAAGGAAAACCATCGGTGATGGTCGACCATCACCTAAACAGTGGCTTCCAATACATACTTACAAAATGATTCTTAACACTGTATTAAATCCCTGAATATACCAAGTCCATAATCCAAAAGACCCCAAAGATCCACCATACAAACCCAAAATATAACCAGCCCAAACCTCACCTAAGGTAGAATTCCCCAAACGGGACATCCTAAGCCTTTCTCTAAAATCCACTCCTGATCCACACTTGTACCTGTGACGTGTAGTTGAGGGATGAACTACATCTAAGCTCAGTAGAGAAATATCAATAACATGCATATTATCACATCACGCAAATATCTTATGACAAAATAGAGCATGCTTTTCACATAAAGATTCACAATTTGAAGGAAAAATTACTTGAGGTAAAACTAATATAAAATATGAATTTTCAAAGTCTAACACATAATTTTCAAAACTTATTCTCATAACAAAAGAAGAACTTAAATTGATCACTTAAATAGTCCCTCAAGCAATATAGTATCGAGCCTCCGATGGGAACACCCACCATCGTCATTCACATGAACCATTTGTATAATGCCCGAGTCCCTTCGAATTAGGTGACTTGTGCTGAAGGAAGTATTTCCACTTATTAGAAATCAAAGAACGGATATCCCGTCATATCTGAGCACAATTTATACAGATATCCTGCCATACCGATCACGGATATCCCGCCGTGTCGATTGGGTATCACACATAACCTTAAATCAAAGTGCACAATTAACCTATAGTTTATCACCATGAAAAGTGGTATTTTATAAGTAGGTTTGAAGTTTCAAAGCTTCCTCGCACATTTATTCACATCCATCTGATATTACGCACGCACATAATTGATTTTACACAAACACAACTCTGAGTGCACATATGCACACACTCATTTCATATTTCAAACCCTGAAATAAATTCATGCTAAGTAAATGACAAGTTTCACAAAGTACATATATTTTATCATATCACAAAATTCATGTTAGATGAAACCAAATGCACATGTTACAGAGTTTTCCCTATCTTTATTCAAGAGATACATAAAACGATGTAAGTTTCCTTTACACGCACTCTTGATTCTCAACCTACATCACATTCATGATAATGTATTAAGGATTGATCTTAATTTCTAATAATTTTGATAGATTTAAGTGTTTTCTTAAAATTAGGCAGAAACGGACAAGTTCGTGCTAACTTAGAATTTGATGCAACTTTCTCTCTAAATTACCTTTAAAATAGTTGATTCATGAGTTGATTAATTTAGAAAAGTTGTAGAGCTTGTTGTCATCTTTCCAATGCCGTAAGAATTGCATCAATCAGAGTTCAGAGTAAAAAGTTATGGCCAAAATACCGAAACAGTGTCGGCAAGCTCAGTCAAATCGACCGATCGATTTCCAATCGATCGATCGAGTTTCATTTCATTCGATTGAGTTTTATTTTGATCAATCGAATAGCATTTTGATCGATCAGTTTCTTCATAAACCTCTAACACGCTCATTGTTTTTCATATATCGATCGGTCATGCTCATTTCGATCGGTCAAATTCTTGTTTCGATCAGTCAAATCTCCATACAAATCACACTTCACACCATCTAGTCAAAATTGATCGATCGAATCTAATTTCAATTGATCGAAATTGATAGATTTCACCATCCTTAAGGGTTTATGTTTAAAAACCTTTTTTTTTTTAAATCTTAACTCATTTCTTCTAATTTTTCACCCATAAATATAAATGAAATTAACTCAACTATAATTCATAATTTAGCACAATTTCCATACATCAAATTGATTGATTTCTTGATCCACACATTTACACAACAAGCTAGGGTTTCTTAGTTGAAATTTAGTCGATTCCTTTTACAATTGAGTTAAAATGGAACCCACGACAACTCTACTCTTGTTCACACGCCACTCTTCACTCTCTTGATCGTTTATGACATGATCACACGATCGAATCACAAGGTAAAGGGATAGGGATAAGGAAATTTGAAATCTTGGGAAACTCATTGACTCGAATTCCTCGAACTCCACACCGAGCTTCAACCTTGCACACACTCACGCACGAATTTAAAGCTTCCTTTCCTTCTCTCAAAGCTCTCTCTCTCTTTCTCTCTCTCTCTCTAGAAACTCAAACCTTCTAAATTTGCAAATAGGTAAAGACTTACAAAGGAAGTTTTGCCCTTTATAAGTTAGAGGGGTTGGTTCCCCTATTAAACACACACACCCGTTTGGGTGTTAATTCACATCCACATGACTTGTTCCAATGTGGAACGGATACACCAACACAAAGTGTTAGCTATTACACCAATAATCTTTTGGTTCGGTATGGGCCTGCACACCCAAACCACCTATCTATCGGATTCGGTGTTGAGCTGATACACCGAAGCTTGGCATATACTAAACCATCTACTGACACACACAATCTAAATCAGCCTTTTTCACTTAAGACCTAACCCATAATAACTTACTTAATTATTTTCATAATGTCTGGTACGCGACCAGAAGGGCACGCACACCGAAGCATACTATTCGAAGGTCAAAATTTTCAGGATATTACATTCTTCCCTCCTTAAAAAATTTTGTCCTCGAAAATTGACGTAAGTAGTAACCTGTTGATCAAGTAAGCACATCTAAGACCAGCCATATTGAAAATTTTAACCCTTCACATATGTGTGTTTTAATTCAAAACCATGTCATCCAAAAGTTACCATTGTCCAAAAGTTATAATATCAAAATTTGAAATATCCAATCTGTCTCAAAATCATTCCAAGGTTAGTAGCTATCTCTTGGAACCACCCATATGTGCATCCTCATCAAGATTCAACATCCTCTAAATCTGAGTTATCTCAATCTCCTCACCTTAAAGGAATATTCGTCCTCGAAAATGCCCTAAAGGTACCCTGAGTAAAAACTCAGTTGTGCACACCTTCGATGTACACACGCATATCATGTATCTGTGGAATTAGCCACCACTACACAGCAATAATTCATACGTACTCACCCCTTTTAGTACACGTAACTGCGTGAAGACACACCCACAATCTACACACTCACATCCATTTTCCAATCAGTGACTCCCAAAATCAGCATATCCACACAACCACCTGCACAAAAAATGTAACTCTTCCTCCACACATTCACAACCTGCCCTTAGATCCATTCAAAATCCACCGAAAAGGTGTACATTACATCCCATGTATAAAGTGTCCCATATCACACACACATAAAATAAAACCATTGAAATACAATAGGACTTCATGTCAAAGGCAATAATTTTCCCATTTTCCATAAAAGTTATAATTGTCCATAACTCACAAGGTACTCTGCTAGCCATTCGTAACAACAATGGGAAAAAAACACTTGGATTTCATCTCCAACTAAACAATTGGTCAATTTGACTCTAGGGTCCTTATTTGCACAAAACACTATTTTCACAATCGACGTATGCACATGCGAAACATAATTGAAACCATAATAACCGAGTAAAATCTTAACCATATTTATGTGTTAATTCAAAACCATATACAACCAACATTGACGATTATCCCACGAGTTATCATTTTCCACAAGTTATAATTTTCCAAAATTTAAAACATACAATTGTTCCATTATCTCAAAATCAACCCAAAGGCTCTTGGCCCACTGATCTGGTTATCCTATATAGTAATCATTTGTTAAACTCAATTTACACCCATTTAACGTTGCAACGAATTGGGATTATACACACGGTCAACGCATCAAAATTTAATAGAGATTGGCTACAACACATTGACTCAAGATCGGCCACGCACTGGTAAAAATCTATCTGCCGAGCTTTATACTAAGGATGGCCACCGTGCACTAACCGGACCGGTCAAGGGCACAGCTAACTACGAAACATTACTTCCACAACTTAACGAAGTATCGCTCTAAGTAGTTGGTAAGGACATATCCCCAAAGAAGGATACATCAGCACCGAGATTAAAACTATAAATTCAGAAACTGTAAATCATATTCAAGACCCTCCAAACCATCAGGCACTTACCACTTTACTACTAATGCAGCATAGCATCAAATTATCCCTTAATGACTGCATCACTTCTATAACCATGTTTAATTTCCAATAGACACCTCTAGATCTCAGATAATACTTATCTAGTACAGTCGACCACCTTTGAAGCTTACACTATCAATCAGAGAAAAGTTTGATTCACCCAATTTATGTTATCTCCATCAAAATAAAAATCTAACCATAGACCCTCCAAACCATCAGGCACTTACCAGTTTACTACTAACGCAGCATTGCATCAAATTATCCCTTAATGACTGCATCACTTCTATAATCATGTTTAATTTCCAATAGACACCTCCAGATCTCAGATAATACTTATCTAGTACAGTCGACCACCTTTGAAGCTTACACTATCAATCAGAGAAAAGTTTGATTAACCCAATTTATGCTATCTCCATCAAAATAAAAATCTAACCATAACATGGGACAATTCTAATCTATCTGTGAATAAAATTTCACACTGCCCAATTAGTCATTACCATAGAAAAACTAGATACCTTCACGGAACCCATGATAAAAAAGCATCCACAACACTGAGTATGTACTCACGTGAAATTGGGAATTCTGTCAACCATTAACGAGCACATTTAATATAACTGTACAATCAATATAATCACTAAGACTGTGACCATGAACTAACAATCATAACCATTAGTCTAAACTGCGATGCCCACAAATTTTCAAAATTATCGATCATTTACACTATTTTCATCAGAAAAAAATAAAAAAAATAAAATCGTTTTAACTATCAACTGCAAGCATACCAACGTTCACCATCACCCACATCCGTAAAAATATACAGTCATTACTGAAATGAGCTTATTTGAAACTTACTACAATGATCTTGAAATTCTGTTCTTTATGCCTTAAATCATTCTGACACAATCAATAAGTAGGATATACATGTTAGGTCAAGATTAATTGTCTCTTCATGTGCACGATCCTCAACAGAATACATATAACAACTAAGTCTGAATGTTGTCCCTATGGATCCACAACCGTCAATTATGGTTTAGGTGGGAACTGCGCAATCCATAACGGCTATGTCTGACTTTGTTCTCCAGTTATGTCCTTAATTGGATCGCCCATATCTTATCTCAACTACCGGCATTATTGTTTTGAATTCCCCCATATCCCTAAGGATTCTCATATAAACCTGTAGTGATTAACAAACGCACTCAAGGTTGGAAGGGGTGCTTCCGAACACTAATCACTCAAGGTTTACTAGTCTGAAGAATATTACGATTAGGTCCATTAAGTGTATATTTGTTTACAAATCTTAGTTCAACCATCATTGCTCACAAGTGTTAACTTAATTTCAGGTTTACTAAACAACTATACTTAAGTAATTACACCCTAACTGTCATGATTGATTTAAGTCTGTCATCATAATTTTCACCTACATAGTTAATCTTCTAAATTTGTAAATTATTTCTGTCATGCAGGTGATTTAAATCAAATGCGCATATGATGGTGTTGTGATATTCCTTAAGTGTCAAAAGCAAACACAAATTCTAAGGGCATTTATCATCGAAAAATTAGAATTAAATCTTGACAATCGATAATGAATCTATACCTTGGCAGACTTCATTTTTCATGTGGGCATCTCGTAGCAATGCTTCACTGGTATGACCCTGAGTTGTAGGGAGAATCGGTCCGGAAGTAGACGTCGATGTTACCCACTCTTGATCCATCTTCGGGCAATTCTTGATCCGGTGTCCTTTCTCACCACATTAAAGCATGTGTCCAAAGCTAATCGACATTTCTCCTTGTTATGATGCTTCCCACACCGCGTGCATGTATCAATCGGTCTAGATGCGGGGACACGTATGGTTTGCTGCACCGTCAAAACTCTAGCTGTTGTCTGATCCATAGAGCAAGAGGGTACGTGGACAATCCCTCTGGCTACCAGATCACTCTGTGCAAAGATGGTAAGTGCACGATCCTAAACGGTGGACCGAGAAGTATCCTGATTCGTGGCCGAAGTAATCGCCCCCTTTTTCAATGCGGGACAATATTTTATCAGGTGTCCCATTCGCCCACACTTGAAGCATGCACTTGTGGACCATCTATAATTTCTTACCAGGTGTCGCCCTCCACACCTTGGGCATGACTCAATCAGTGTGGATGGAGAGGTATGAGCTGGGTCTCTCAACATAGCCATGAGTAATGTAGTCTGTTGAACCATTGTATTGATCATTGTTTCCAGCAACTACCTATTTTGCTCACTTTCTCTGGTGCGTCCAGTCTTTACTCTTTTGTGTGGTGTCATTACAACCTGTCAAAATGAAACAAAGGTTTCAATCAACAGTGATCATGATCATCATGGCTCTATGTTCCAACAAAAAAATCTAAAACATAACTCGTATCCCATCACCATACTTCTATCACGATCAACAAGTATCGCCATCATAAGTGATCGTGAAGATCCACAACCCATGTTCTACACAGAAACCTACTACCACAGTTTTAAGTCCTTAGAAGACCTAGAGTCTAAGATTTTACTAACTGTGATAGAGTCCTAATTGGATCTCCAATGCCCTAATAAAATCTACTACCATAGTCTTGGGTCCCAACAAGACATAATGTTTAAGCTCTGATACCAACTGTGACAGCCTGATCCACAATTTTCGTACAATATTTATTTTTTCGTCTTCCTTACATCTTAAACTCAAGGAAAACCAGACCGTCGGATCACACTTCATAATCCGAAAATAGAAATATTTGGTATATCTACAAAGAGTAAGGCAAAGCATGAATATATATATATGGCAACAAAAAAAAAATTTCTATACATAACCATTAAACAAAAAGGGCTCAAAGGAAAACCACCGGTGATTGCCGACCATCACCTAAATAGTGGCTTCCAAAATATACTTACAAAATGATTCTTAACACTATCAAATCCCCAAGCATACCAAGTCCATAATCAAAAAGACCCCAAAGATCTACCATACAAACCCAAAACATAACCAGCCCAAATCCTCACCTAAGGTAGAATTCCCCAAATGGGAGATCCTAAGCCTTTCTCCAAAGTTCGCTCCTGTTCCACACTTGTATTTGTGACGTGTAGTTGAAGGATGAGCTACATCTAAGCTCAATAGAGAAACATCAATAACAAGCATTTTATCACATTACGCAAATATCTTATGGCAAAATAGAACATGCTTTTCACATAAAGATTCACAATTTGAAGGAAAATTGACTTGAGGTAAAAATCATATCAAATACAAATTTTTGAAGTCTCACACATGATTTTCAAAACTTATTCTCATAATAAAAGAAGAACTTAAATTGTTCACTTAAATAGTCCCTCGAGCAATATAGCATCGAGCACCCGATGGGAATACCCACCATCGTCATTCACATGAACCATTTGTATGGTGCCCAAGTCCTTTTGAATTAGGTAACTTGTGTTGAAGGAAGTATTTGCACTGATTGAAAATTAAAGAACGGATATCGCGCCGTACCAGAGCACAATTTGTACGAATATCCCACCGTACCGGTCACGGATATCCCGTCGTATCGGTCATGGATATCCCGCCGTACCGGTTGGGTATCACACATAATCTTAAATCAAAGTACACAATTAACTTATAGTTTATCACCATGGAAAGTGGTATTTTATAAGTAAGTTTGAAGTTTCAAAGCTTCCTTGCACATCCTTCTGACATCACGCACGCACATAATTGATTTTACACAAACACAACTCTGAGTGCACATACATGCACACACATTTCATATTTGAAACCATGAAAGAAATTCATGTTAAGTAAATAACAAGTTTCACAAAGTACACATATTTTATCACATCACAAAATTCATGCTAGATGTAACTAAATGCACATGTTACGGAGTTTTCTCTACCTTTGTTCATGAGATACGCAAAACGATGTAACTTTTTCATACATGTACTCTCCATTCTCAACAAATATCATATTCATGATAATGTATTAAGGATTGATCTTAATTTCTAATAATTTTGACTTATTTAAGTTGTTTCTCAAAACGAGGTGGAAACGGACAAGTTCATTCTAACTTAGAATTTTATGCAACTTTATCTCAAAAATTTTAACTTTAAAATAATTGATTCATGAGTTGATCAATTCAAAAACGTTATAGACCTTGTTGTCCTCTTTCCAATGCCATAAGAATCATATTAATCAGAGTTCGGAGTAAAATATTACAGCCGAAATATTGAAGTAGTGTCAGCAAGCTCATTCAAAATCAACCGATCGATTTCCAAATCGATCGATTGAGTTTCATTTTGGTCAATCGAATTTCATTTCGATCGATCGATTTCTTCAGAAACCTCTAACATATTCACTATTTTTCATATATCGATCGGCCGTGCTCATTTCGATCGATCGAATTCCCATTTCGATTGGTCGAATCTCCATACAAATCGTACTTCACACCATCTAGTCAAAATTGAACAATCGAATCTAATTTCGATCGATTGAAATTGATAGATTTCACCATCCTTAAGGGTTTATATTTAAAAACCCATTTTTTCAAATCTTAACTCATTTCTTCTAATTTTTCACCCATAAATATAAATCAAACTAACTCAACTGTAATTCATAATTTAGCATAATTTCCATACCTCAAATTGATCGATTTCTCAATCCACACGTTCACACAACAAGCTAAGGTTTCTTATGTAACAGCCCGACTTTTCCCCTTCTCGTAAATGGGAAAGACCGCGCCGTCGGATCACCTAACATGATCCTATCATACAAGGGCATCGTGTACAAAGTGTTACATTTGCGAAAGCGAATTTAATTAACTCTGATACGAAGAAATATGGCAACAATTGATATTCATTCATTTATCTAAAGCAGCAAACTGAACAAGAATATAAACAGAAACCTATACATGAAGTAGTAAACTATCTTAAATCACACTGCTATTTATACATGTTTAAAATCACTACTCTCTCTCAAACCTCTCAAGGAGAGAAGTCCTCCGCAGAATCTTCCTCCTTGTCTCCCTCGTCAGACTGGTAGGTAGGAGCAGCCTCGTGCTCAGGGTCTTGAGCAATATCTGCAGCTAAGACATAAAGTCGTAGGATGAGCTATCATCGAAGCTCAGTAGGGAAATTTTGCTGTGCTAATTTATATATTAGATTATCCATTCATGTCTAGATGCAAAATAAAATGAAGCACATATTGTCTTATATTAGGTCTATTCTAGCATCAATATATCCTAGCAGTATATAACAGAATAAGCACTAACTTATGCAATTATTATATCATGCTGACAATGCTGAAATATTCATGCTGACCAAATACGAGAACTGACAAAGAATCATGTGAGATAATATCAAGGAATCATACTGAAACAAGACATGTACAAGGATAAAAAAAATCAAGCTCCCGAGTAGCGGGATCACCTGTCAAGCTCCCGAGTTAGTGGGATCACTTGGACCAAGAAAATCAAGCTCCCAAGTTAGCGGGATTACTTGAACTGAGAAAATCAAGCTCCCGAGTTAGCGAGATCACTTGGATCGAGATATTAAGCTCCTGAGCAAGGTTAACAGGGTCACTTGACTCAAGAAGTCAAGCCCTTGAGCTATGTTAGGAAGGTCACTTGACACGAGACTGGTCAAGCCAAAACAAGCGATTATCAAGATGAGACCATGTACGAGATCAAGTATGCGAGAACATCATTTAAGTATGTGACATCATGTAATATCAAAGCTTGCCCAGCAAAACTGAACTTCACAGGCTTATTTCTCATGAATATTAGCATACTAACATAGCAGGTTCATATTAATTTCAATCTAGGCTAATAGTTTTAACAAAGTTGACTTATCAAAGCTGGAATAGCGAAGTTGAGCTCTTCAAGGTAGAATTTTCAAGGCTGAACTCAAAACAGAAATAGCATGGTTTAAACATTAAACTTATCACCCTAAAGTCATGCTAAATCCTACTTAAACACCAAGCTATCATTCTCATTTCCATCTAACTAAATTAGCATTACTGATCTTGCATGCTTATACATCATGAAAACTAGCTTACTTAACTGAGTTAACTACTGATCAATGCTGAACTTATCAAAGCTGCACTATCATATTCATACTACTTCAAAATTGAGCTTCTTATTCTGAACTAAGAGTTTAACAAAACTGAATTTAACAAAGCTGAATTCTTTAAGGCTGAATTTATCAAAACAACATGAGCATGGTCCTACTAATCATCTCTAAACACCATGCTTGTTATCCTTATATCTTAACCTTAAGTCTAGCATATTTATTCATACAAAAGTATATATTACGTCGCAGCTAGTAAACTCAAAACTAACTTAAGTAGCATCATACACAACATTCATCAAAGCCCGCTATCTATCATCCTCATAAACATCATTGCCATATTCATGATTAAGATGGTACTAACATATGCCTCCTGAATAATTTCTTAAATGCACTGAGCTTCTTTATCACATGGCTCAAACTGAACTGATATGCGTATAAATTTCCTATTTATCCACATGATTCTAATAATAATTTGCTTATCTAAACAAGAATCAGAAAACTCAATATAAATGAGGAAGATAATTTCCCTACCATAAGATCAAGCCTGTGCATTACGTATGAGACTTACTTGCAGTCATGTGCTTGCACGCATCCAAACGAAGTCATCGGCATAAGCGCATTATGTACACCATATACCTAGGATATATGGTGTGCGACCGTGGATCCTCTCGAACCCGTCACGGCGATGCGCTCGCCTTAAAAATGAAAATGGTGGAGTCGCCACCCAAAGCTTTTGGTGACCCGGGAAACCTTCAAATTGATATTTTGAGCACCGGGGTGCTAAATATGACTGATTTACCAGTCTATGCCAAAGGCTCTAGGGTAGGGGCTTCGTTTATCGATCGGGAAGGGTTTGGGCACCCGATCAACCTGCACGTAGCGGTCTCTATCTATGGCCAAAATAAAAATAAAAAGGGCGGAGTTTCCCCCTGCCCGAAGGCAATACGGTCCTATCAAGCTTTGAGCCAAACCAAAATTTCGGCGACATAATGGCTTGAATCCTTGGACGGAGGAGACACCAAGAAGGTAGAGGAAGAGAGGGGTGAGCCGGAGCTCACAGGCCCTTGTTGCACCGTGGAAGATCTTCGCTTTGGCGTGCTTCCGATGGCTTAAATGGTGTGAAAATGGGTTCTAATGCTAGGATTCAATAAAGTAGGGGGTGTAGAGTGAAGCTAGAGGCTAGACTTTGGCAAAAGGGAGTGATCTAATGGTGGAAAGGGGTTGAAAGGGATGAACTAAGCATGCTGGAATTCTGGAAAAATGTGTGCATTTTCTCTCACTAGGGTTCTCTCTTAAGCTCCAAATCCTTAACCTCCAATTTTTCCAACCCTTAAGGAAGAGGGAGGCCTCTCTATTTATAGAGAAGGGATGGGTTAGGGGCTTACTTAAGAGCTAATTGGTTTAGCAATTAGGTAATCCCCCATCTAAGGTTTTTTGGGTTTTCAAGGTCCTAGGGTTTTGGGAAACTGGTTTCAATGGCGGATGATGGGGTGAGACCATGGGTGACTTAAGGGTTGCCAATAAGCTCAAAGGGGGTGCAACCAATCTCAAGACACCCACCTCAACCCAGGGGATGGTCAAAGGGTCAAACTAGATGGAGGAAATTCGAGCTACTGATGACAGTTACTGTAGCTAAGCTGGGCGTATATATTATATACGCCCAGTTTAGGAACTGTAATTTTCACCAAAACCAGGGGAGTTTTGAGAAGATGAAGCCCGTGGTGGGTCCCACCTATACTGGGCGTATATATTATATACGCCAGGCCAAATTTTCCCCAAAATAGGCAGGCATATATAATATATACGCCTGAGTAATCTGGGGTAAAAATGGTTGGGCGTATGTAATATCTACGCCTGAGTAAAATTTTTATGATTTTATGTGAAACTTCAATCGGCCATAACTTTTGAATCGTAGCTCTAAATTGGGTGATCTTTGGCTTGTTGGAAAGCTGAAGAAGTCCTCCTTCCAATGGTATATGGCTCATCCATGGTACTAGTCTATGTGAAATTCTGTAGCTCTCCTCCCATCAACCACCAGAAGGGTTTAAGTTAGGTCTGGGAAGGGATTCTAGGGTGTAGGGGTGACTTCTAAGGATTGGGGGAATGGCTCTAAAGGTCTTAGGGTGATTCCTACTGGTCTAGGTAGGTTCCTAAGGGTTCAGGGGGGTGCCATCGGAAGCACAGGGGTACATCTCTCCCGAAGTACAGATTGATCGGGCCTTGGGCCGAATTTGGGTGTCTATAGATGCCCCTCTTTGGTATTCGATCACTAATGATCGGATGCCAAAGACAAGAGAAATCCGAAGAGGTCCAAGGCATGTTTGATGGGTCCGCCTGGTTCAACTCAATTCTCAATCATTCATGGTGATGGTGAGTGTACGTAAGCCCTCTCATTTCGGGATATCATCCGTACCTCAGAGGTAACAGTCCCCAAGCGCATTGCGACATTACTGGGCATAACTGCGATGATCACAGAAAGTGTAAGATCGCTAGCCGGGATATCATCCACTTTCTGAGGGAAATTATAGATTTGTGATGTTGAGTATTAACCTGAACCAGATAGCTCCATGAAATAGGATGATCGATCTATGCTTCGGAATTGATGCGAAGCACTCAAAGCGAAGGCCTACAAACTTGTGCCCAATCCTGTGGGATATTGACAGCTCCACTGGACTGGCCACGGGTGCCCTTACCTAGGTAAGGCTCAAAGTTTCTGGGTGAACCCATCAACCTCGAGGTTGCTTTAGCATGATTGACCCGAGCGGAGCGAATATTGATGTCGCAACACCTCTTGGGAATGCATGCCCATTTTCTGAGTAAAATTTTTTTTTGTGTCATTTTCTGAATTTTCTTTTATTTCGAGGCCTCTAAGCAGAGCTCGATGACCTCTGACAACTTTATTTTTGCACAACTCTTTAAGTGGATCAAATGCCAGTTGATACGCTTTTAAGAGTGCGTGTGCCATGCTGGGGATAGGTGCACCTTGGGGATGTGTACGTTCCAGTGGTGAGGTGCTCCTAATTCGCACGGACCGGAGTGCTTTGACTCGAGACAAAGCTAAAGATCGGGCTAGAACCAAACATCCCTCGAAAGAGATGGCTAATTTCTACCCTCCATACTTAATGAAATCACATCTTACTAACTATGCACAGACAGACACCCATCAGGGGTGATAAGCAGCAAATAGGCGCGAACAGAAGCCTCGACCCTAAGGTACAATTTACGAGGACAACGACCATCCTGCGGATACCCAGACGCAAGTGCGTACATTCAACAGGGACACCGTGCCTATACAGGTTTTAAGCCTGTGTAAAAGGAAATAAAAAGGGAAAAGAGCCCTTTGGTCTGTATGTTCGCACATAGTTTGGTTGGTTGTAATTTCATTTTTGACGGGTCAGTTTCGACTGACAATAGACTTTTCGAATGGTCTGAAGTCGGGGGCACTCTTGGTCAATATCAATCCGAAGGTGGATGACCAGAGTGAATGCCGGAAGGTGGGGTCAACCCACTCAGGGTTTTCACTAAGCAGCAATAAGTTGTTATTTCTTCTCATTTCCTTTCTTCTTTTTTTTTTTCTTCTTCTCTTTTTTCTTTCTTTTTTTCATGTCAGATGGAGACCCTGGGCACGGTCAAACTGCCATTATTTTTGCACGTATCCTTAGGAAAATCAACTTGCCATGTTGATATACCTTAGGGACGTGTGTATTCCGGTGATGGGTTCTTGGTTTGCCTGCCGGATCAGCCCTTGACTCTTCTTTGGGGGACTCAGAGGGAATAAAGGATCAAAGATGGGCAAAATTACTTACTGTCACGTCGTACAAAATGTCCTCACTCGGGTTCGAGAGCTTTTGGGTGAACCCGATCATTCCGAATTGATTTAACACGGCTCTCGGAGTGGGGCAAACAAGCGTTGCGACGCTCTTTTGAGAACCAGCGTTGTATATATTATATTTTGTTCTTTTCATTATTTTTTTTTTATTCTCTTTTTTTTTTTATTCTGTGGGCGCATTAGGTGGGCGCCTACGGATCTAGATCCGCTTATTGTAGCATGGTCCCTTTGGGCCAATCGAAGGAAACTTGAAGGGTCATTTGGGGACGCGTGCACCATGGCCGACGATACGTGGGCCTCGAAGGGGGTCCGAATTGAGGTCCATAGCATACAAGGGGGCCGTTGGGCCTTAAAATCGAAAAAAGGATGTCGGGCAGTTTAAAAACTGCCATTTTTGGTCGGGCGTATATAATATATACGCCTGACCAAAATCTAGCGAATAAGATATATATATCATATCGCCGTTTAAAATCTAGCGATTCTGGCGCCCGAGCACAAAAGGGGCCCCTCTTTTCAAATTATCTCTTCCTCCCTCCTTTCTTCTTGAGTCCGGGACAACCCCTTAGGTTTTTTTTTCATTTGATTTGGCTTGAGTTCTATTTCCGGCGGCCGCGGGTGTGGATCGAAAGGCGCTTATCCTCCGCCGCTATTTATTTTTCTCTCCCATTGAAGGTAACCATTACCTTCCCCTTATTTTTCTTTCGAATTTTTGATGCTATTGCCTCTTTCTTTTCTTTTTGATGAAATGCTTTGTGATGCCTATATTTCCTTTTTTTTCTTTTCTTTCTCTTTTCTTTCTTCTTCTTTTTTTTTCTTTTTTGTTTTAGTTGTTTTAGTTGTTTTTTTTTTTTTTTTTTTTTGCTTCTTCTTCTTTTTTTTTTTTTACTAACCCAAAAGAAAAGAGACGCCTATATTTATACACACATTTTTTGGTTTGGATTAATATGCAAAAGAAAAGAGATGCCTATATTTATACACACATTTTTTGGTTTGGATTTAATATGCAAAAGAAAAGAGATGCCTATATTTATACACACATTTTTTTTTGTTTGGATTAATATGCAAAAGAAAAGAGATGCCTATATTTATACGCACACTCTTTTTTTTTTGGGATTAATACGCACACACACATTTTTTGTTAATGGCACACACACATTTTTTGTTTTTCTTTTGGATTGGTACACGCATCTTTTTTTTTTTTTGGTACACATACACACATTATTATTTTTTTTTGGATTAGTATACTCGCACATGGTTTTTTTTCATTTTTTTTTTGTATACACATCTCTTTTTTTTTTTTTGGGGTCAGTACCCACACAGACATGAGTTTTTTTGTTTTTTAGTACACACACACGTTCTTCTTTTTTTTTTTTTTGCTTCTCTTTTTTTTTAGTGCCTACACATGGTTCTTTTTTTTGGATTAGTGCATATATATATATATATATATATATATATACATTTGTTGTTGGCAATCCTCTCATATGCCGATGCGCCTCAAATTTTCAGGATGTCTGGTGACGAGGGCCATAATCAGCGAGAAGGGCCGGAGATGGCCTACGGCCCCCGTGGGGAACAGTTCATTGTGTCTCAGCGCTCCTCCCAGCCTTGGTATGAGATGCAAGGCGAGGCGGCCCACACTCTACTGCCAGCACACCCATATGTCCAACTTCGGGATCGTTGGTCAGGTAAACAGATGGGCCCCCTCCTCCTTTCCGCTTTTGTTTTCCTTTGATGCCCTCATTATATCTCCCTGCCCCTATCTGATTGATGTCTTCTGCTTGCAGCCCCTGCCACACATTATGTTTCGAGGCGGTTGGTTTGACCTCCAGCGTCTTGTGCTTTACCTTCCCCCAGTGGTGAAGGACCTACTCACTGCTGTCGGTTTTGAGGACTTCATTTCGTGCTCCAGAAGAGCGTACGGCCTATTTAAAGGCACTGATAGAGCGTTTTCGCCCCGAGACGATGACATTCCACATGGCCGTGGTAGAGATGGCCTTCACACCGACGGACTGGTCTATGATCACTGGGGTCCGTATCGGAGGAGTGCCCGTGGTACCTACCCGCACACCGGGTAGGGAGGAGGTGATTCAGCTGCTAGGGGCCTACCCGTCCTCAGGGAACGTTCGGGGCTCGGAGGTCAAGCTATCCTGGTTGGTTGATCAGTTTGGGCCTAATGAGTTGGTGGACCAGGGGCAGCCTGACATGGACATTTACATCGAGCTCACAAGACTTATGCTGGCCCGCATCTCCATCGTTTCCTCTGGCAAGACTCTCCTCTCCAACACCGGAGGGTGAGTCTCTTTGTCCTCGCCACTTGATGGTGAATCGAGACCGTGCATCGATTCGATTGGGGCGGCGCTGGCTATGCCGTACTCATGTCCAGCCTAAAGCGGGCCGTTCTTGGGGAGTCTAGCTCCATTGTGGGTTTCTGGCCTGCCATCGAGGTATTTTATCTTTTGTTTTTAGTTTACTCAATTTTCTTTTATAGCATACCTGTCCTCATCTGGCTGCTTTCTCAGGTCTGGGGGTACCTTCACTTTCAGCCGGGTCGCCCCCTGCTTCAGTCTGACATTGCTACGTTCCCCCTCATGAGTAACTGGCACGTGGGTCACCGTCGGGACGTAGGTATGAAGCATTTGGAGTTAGGACTGCGCTCTCAGTTCGACCTGTTGATCCCAGAGCAGGTAAAGCGATTCCCTGTTTGTGAATTTGGCAGCTCAGCTTCTGGGTGCTAGGGGTTCTGATCAAATGTGTGCATCCCCTTCCGATTTTCTCTTCTTTTGCAAATCATCCTCGACCCTTACATAGGATCCCCCTTTTGGAATTTGGCCTCAGTGGGCCCCTCTCGTCTTTTGCTGGACCGTCATATCATCTTTCTCTATGGGTCCTGGACTAGGGCCTACTATTTAGGGGAGAGAGCGGTTCATCAGTATCGCCCTCTCTTTGCCGTGCCCCAAGCTCCTCCCGCCGATGTGTTGGCCCTAGAGGGCTCCATTGATGAGCTCACTGCTCACTTTCTTCATCATGGGGTTCCTATCGATGACCTTCTCCTGCCCGGGGTGTCGGTCTTGACTCCACCCCTATCATTTCTTCTTGCCTCGCGTGCACAGTGCTAACTTTTTAGCTTTTGGCGGGCTGCGATCTCAGGTAATGCCCCTTTTCTTCTTTCATTCAGTAGCTTTCATGTGGTTACTTTGATTGACCTATCGCCCTTAATGATAAAATATTTCTCTCTACAGTTTGAGCAGGGCGGCGACTCAGATGAGGGGGAAGAGGAGGTCGTTCCCTATGATGCAACAGGTGCTGGACCTTTCGATCCTTCTGGGGCTGGTGCCTCTGGTGTGGCTTCAGGTGCTGGACCCTCTGACCCTTCTGGTGCTGGTGCTTCTAGTAGCTCGCCCATCGAGGTCCAGGGGACCTTCAAGCGCCTGGATGATGCCTTTTTGTCACGCGTGTGTGCCGACGTGGTCGAAAAGGCACAGATTTCTGCTGAAGCTATCCAGGTCCCACCTCCCGAGCTGATTCCTGGGGTAATCTCTATCTTGTTGCTCTGTTCTCTTTCCCTTTGAATTATGCTGATGGCCTGTGTGACTAACACCTCCTTTTTCTTACTGGCCAGGATTATGAGTCGGCAGTGAGTCAGGCCGAATACTACCGTAACCTCGTTGGGCTTAGGGAGACCGAAGTGGTGAGTGAATGCTGGCCCAACCTAGTCATTTTCCTAGTTTACTTTCCACCTGTTTCTCTATCTGATGGCTTTTGGTGTGCCTCTGCAGCGTGCTCGTGAAAAGGAGTCGCGCTCCTTGCTTAGCCGTATCTCTCAGGCATGGACTCGGGTGGGGGAGACCCGTACCTTTCAAAGTGCGAGCCGGCGCCGGAAGAAGTCGAAGGGGGCTGCCCAGGACTAGTTTATTTCCTGCAAATTTGACATAATGAAACAGTTTAGACTTGGCTTTATTTGGGGATATGTAATAACAACAATTTTTTTGTTTAGTTTTTTGTTTGGATGGTTTATAATTTTTATGGTTTATATGAATGTTTTATTTGGGTGTGCCTTTACTTTGGTGGTTTCCTTTCTCTTTTCCTTGCTTGGAATGGACTGGCACCTCTCCAATGATGAGGTTGATCATGCAGGTGACTCTTCGTATGTGACCTACGGGCGGCGCGCCACCCGGGTGTTTCTCATGGGTGTGGCATGGCCGCCCATGTGCGCTCTTGCGACGAAAAGGTGGGCCAAAATAAACTACGTCCCTCCTTGGGAAAAGAAATAGACCGGTGAGGGTGGGGGCCTTATCACTTCTAAATCATGATATATTATATACGCCAGGCCAACATTCAGCAATCAATAGCCGGGCGTATATATTATATACGCCTGACCAATCCTCAGCAAAAATGGTCGGGCGTATATATTATATACGCCAGGTAAAAATTGTTCAAAATTTGCCTTGGCGTATATAATATATACGCCTGCTATAGATTGTGCTCAGCGGGCTCCTTATATCCCGCGCCTAGTTCCCTCTTTGTCTCCTCTTTTACTTTGGTTTGGCTGTTTTACCCCTCCTTTTATTTTCTTTCTCTCCCCTCTTTTTCTAGCAGGCCCATCGCCATATATTGACCGATTTCACAAAGAACCTCTTTGTACGTCGATGGACCTGCCTTCAAAAGGGGGCCCAAGCTTTTATACGGGGGTCGGCATACTACCCTGTTTTGACCAGGGGCCCAGCTTTTTACAAAAATGGCATGATAGTTTGGCCGAGAGCGAGCTTGCTATTCTGAATGGCCTCGGGTCATCCCATCTTTCTTCTCTCCTCGCTATTCCTCTGTTGCCCAACCTACTACAGGCGGCTTTGGCATCATGGGACCATAGGGCCCATGTTTTTAAATTTGGGTCTAGGGAGCTGATCCCAACTTTGGAAGAGTTAGCCTCCCTCACTGGCTTGAAGATGCATCGAGGCCTTGCCAAAGTAGTGCCCAAACCGGGGTATGCAAAGGCGGTCCACGTGGTCCTTGGCTTGAAGAATGGTGGATATGAGAAATGTTTCGCCGGAGGGCCCACCAGGTGTTTGGTGAAATTCCTGAGAGAACTTTTCGGTGACTCGAGCCTTCGAAAGTTGCCTATTCAAGATCCCTTCAATGTGAAGGCCTTTGCCCTTTATTTGCTGTCGGAGGTTCTCTTCTTCACTGGGGGTGAGAGCTTTTCCCTCGGGCTATGTGATGTTTTGATCGAATTGGAGGGAGGTCGCTCATTGGTATACCTAGTCCTGGCGGAGATGTATCGAGGCTTGGATGCTGCGGCCTCGGGTCGGGTTGGGATTCTCAGCGAGAGCCCGCTTCTTGTTCAGATCTGGTTAGGAGAGCATTTGGCTATCATGGGGCCTGTGCCGAGATTCTGCTTGATTATAGGGGATGTGGCTCGGGGTTTTCTGATCCGGAGTTCGAGACTGCCTGGTGGGAGCGTCGAGGAACTGAGCCTGTGGCTATCTGATGCAGAGCTGACCTGGCAACTTCCCTGGATGGACGGCACCTTTCCGATTGTCCGCTCTCGGGATTGTGAGGGCATCACACTTTTGGGGCTGACCGGTAGCACATACTACTTCCCATCTCGGGTGCTCCGCCAATTCGGGTATACTCAGCATGTGCCGTGTACCGCGAGGTCACCCCTGTGCTTTCTGATATTCTCTTACGGTTCTCTTAGTGATCTTGATCGCATAGCTGCCCTCTAGGAAACCCGCCAATTGGCGCATATGTGTAGCTTGGTTCAGGGGGGAGTTGTCTCTCCGAGTTACGATGGTTGGCTAGTATCTGAGGAATTACCTACTCCTAGCCCAGCTTCGGTAGATGTGGTAGAGACAGGGCCCTGGCCATGTAAGGAAGCGATGCTTCGGACCCGGCTCGAGTCCCTTTCCGTAGAGAGGCTGGCTTTGATCGAGACTTTGGAGAAAGAAAGGGTCAGAGCTGATATTACGGAGGTGAGAGCCGCTACAACCGAGAGCAAGGTTCTTCGGTTGACTGGTCTTTTGACTGAGTCCCGCAGCGCAGCTGAAGCTTCACAGAGACGGTAGAAGAGTCTTCATGGTAGGTGGATGTCTGATCGAAATGCCCCCGAGGACTCCCTGCTTGCAGAGATTAGCACTTTGAAGCGTGCTCCCGGCCCTTGACCTGTTCCTGCACATATCATAGATCATATACACGGGGGGGGAAAGCCCCCTAACAGAGATCTCTTTTTGGGTTATCTTTTTCTGTTCTTTTCTTCTTCTTTTTTTTCATATATACACAGCTATATACATTTTGGGTTTTGCTTTTTATTGTAAAGAAAGCAGCAAAATAGAAAGTGTGACATGTCGTTATCTTTTTGGGACGTGACACTCAGCGGGCAACACTTGTAAAGAAAGGGAATGAAATCTATACATACGCTCTTGTTTTTTCTTTTTGTAATTCTGCAATGTAAGACTTTTTATGAGGATTTTTTTTCTTTTTCTTTTTTTTTTTTCACCTAGTGGGGTTTCTCTTTTTTTTTTTTTATGGACAAGGGGAATCTATTTTCTTCTTTTTTTTTGTTTTTGGAATTTTCTCCTCCACAGTGTGAAGCTTTTTATGGAAAAGGGAAATCTATTTTCTTTTTTGGAATTTTCTCCTCCGCAGTGTGAAGCTTTTTATGGGAAAGGGAAATCTATTATCTTTTTTGGAATTTTCTCCTCCGCAGTGTGAGGCTTTTTATGGGAAAGGGAAATCTATTTTCTTTTTTGGAATTTTCTTCCTCACATGGTGAGGTTTTTTTATGGGAAAGGGAAATCTATTATCTTTTTTGGAATTTTCTTCCTCACAGGGTGAGGTTATTTATGGGAAAGGGAAATCTATTATCTTTTTTGAAATTTTCTTCCTCACAGGGTGAGGTTTTTTATGGGAAAGGGAAATCTATTATCTTTTTTGGAATTTTCTTCCTCACAGGGTGAGGTTTTTTATGGGAAAGGAAAATCTATTATCTTTTTTGGAATTTTCTTCCTCACAGGGTGAGGTTTTTTTATGGGAAAGGGAAATCTATTTTCTTTTTTGGAATTTTCTTCCTCACAGGGTGAGGGTTTTTTATGAAGCCAAACCAGTGGGTCCTATTTTGAGCATGGTCGAACCCTGTTGGTGAGGAACAGGTTTTTTTCGTTAAACATGGGAAGGTCAGCTGTCCTGGGATTGGTTTAGTCCTCTGTCTTTCCCTTTGGTCATGCGTCAGATGCTGCGGTAGAGACGACATACTTGATTGGGATCCGATCCAATTTCCAACATGAGTGGCCCATCAAAGGGGAGAAGAGGCTTAAGGGATCCAAACTGAAATAGGCGGGCTAGGACAGATCTTCTCCTAATCTCTCTTTTCTTGACATTTTTGCTCATAGCGCCCAAGTCAGGTTTTCGCCATGCCTGTCATCCCTGTTTTTACCCGTAGCGCCCTTTCAGGTTTTCACCACGTCCATGGGTTTGCTCTCTTACCCTAGGTGCCCTTTCAGGTTTTCACCTGGTCCGCGTGAGTTCGCTGTTTTTACCCGTGGTGCCCTTTCGGGTTTTCACTGCGTCCTTCTTGCTTTGAACTCAAATTAATTTTCTTCTTCTTTTTTTTTTTTCTTCTTTTTCTTTTTTAAAAAACCAGAAAGCCACGACATGGGCGTCGATTCCGTCATAGCCGACTGAATGAAGTTCTGTGCGGTTTGTTAACTCGGCTTGTTCTGATGCAGTAGATGTTATAACCGCTTGTGGACCTTAAAGAGGGCTTTCTTCCGAGTTGTAATGTGGTTAGGGTTCAAACAGGTTGGGTTTTTATGGGGATTTGGATCTAATTTTGGAGTGATTTCTAGATTCCGGGACTCTTTTTCCTTTCCAAAGGCTTTTTATGCCCCAGTCATCATTCATTTTTATTTATTTATTTTTTTTTTTTTAGGTACCCCTCCTTTTCTTTGTTGTTTGGATTTTTCCTCCCTCCTTTCTTCTTCTTTTTTTTGGAATTTTGGGTGGGGTATATGAAAGAAATGGTTGTTGGCCCGAGGTGTGTAGCAAAAAGGGGTGATGGTTTTTAGGGGATATTCTTTTGGGCCACTTGACTTTGAAATGATGGCCTGTTTTATGGAGCCCTTAAGCGGTCACACATCTACTTTTATCAAAACTTACCTTGTCCCAAGACCTACTAGTAGAACTTACGGAGGTATCTAGCGTTGATGGGCTCAGGAAAGTGGTCTCCGTCCATGGTGGCGAGGCGAACGGTGTATCCTGGTAGAACTTCTTGGATGACGTAGGGTCCTTCCCAATTTGGCCTAAACTTCCCTCTCGGATAGGCGTGGAGAGACGAAAAAATTTTCTTTAGTACAGTGTCTCCTATCTTCAGGTCTCGACCGCGGACGCGTTTATTGTAAGCACGTGCAATTCTCCTCTGATAGACCTGAGTGTGGCACAAGGCTAGGAGTCTTTTCTCGTCAATTAGGTCTAGCTGTTCAAAACAGGCTCTTTGGGTACGCCAAATCTGCAAATGATGTTGTTCCTGATGAACTTCTCAACATGACTAGCCTTAATGCTCGTGTAGGAGGCCGCCTCTACCCATTTTGTAAAGTATTCCACAGCGACGAGGATGAATTGATGTCCATTGGAAGCCTTAGGATTGATCTTGCCGATGACGTCGAGACCCCAGGTGGCGAACGGCCAAGGAGTGGCCATGCTGTGCAAATCAATGGCCGGAGCATGTATTAAGCTAGAGTGCTCTTGGCATTTATAGCACTTCTGTACATGCTTGAAGCAATCGGTCTCCAAAGTAGTCCAAAAGCATCCTTGCCTTAGAATTTTCTTTACGAGTATGTGTCCACTGACGTGTGCCCCGCAGACCCCTTCATGAATCTCCTTCATGATCTCAATCACTTCTTTCTGGGTTAGGAATCAGAGCAGAATATTGTCGTGAGACCGTCTATACAGGAGATCGTCGCAGATGACGTAGTTCGTTGCCAATCGCTGGATGGTGCATTTGTCTACCTTCGATGTTCCATCCGAGACAGTTCAGGTCTCGAGGAAGTTCTTGATGTCCGAGAACCAGGGTGGTTCATCATCTAACTCCGTAGGTCCTTCAATCAGGTGACAAAAAGTCAGTTCGTTCCTCTGCTCTATCATGATCGGCTTCATCACCACTCCATATGGAATCTCGACCATAGAGGCCAGGGTAGCCAGGGCGTCAGCAAACTGATTTCTTGCTCGTGGCACATAAGAGAAGGTGACTTCCTTAAAGCAAGTTATCAGATCCTCCAGATGTTCATGGTATGGGATCAGTTTCTCATCCTTGGTCTTCCAATCCCCGTTGGTTTTGCATATAATTAACTGTGAATCTCCAAAGACCCTAAGGTGAGTTATATTTAGATCAAGAGCCGCCTGTAAACCAGCTGTACAGGCCTCATACTTGGCCATATTGTTGGTGCATGGGAAGTTCAATTTGATTGTGATGGGTATATGGGATCCTTTTGGTGAGATAAGAATGGCGCCAACTCCTTGGCCCTCAACATGCGATGCCCCATCGAAGTGCATTACCCAGGGCTCCTCCATTTCCTCTGTATCCTCGTCGGTCATGAACAAAATGTCTTCATCGGGGAATTCGGTCCTTAGAGGCTCATAGTTCGGCAGAGGGTTCTCAGCAAGATGATCGGCGAGTGCTTGCCCCTTAATCGACTTCTGGGTGACATAAGTAATGTCAAACTCGGATAGGAGTAGTTGCCAACGTGCGATTCGGCCAGTGAGAGCAGGTTTCTCGAATAGGTACTTCAACGGATCCATCCGTGCTAGAAGTAGAACGGCCTGGGATAACAGGTAGTATCAAAGTCTCTGAGTAGTCCAAACGAGCACCAGGCATGCTTTCTCCATATGAGAATAGCGCGTCTCGTAATCAGTGAATTTCTTGCTTAGGTAATAGATGGCCTGCTCTCTTCTTCCCGTCTCATCATGTTGTCCTAACACACAGCCCATGGAAAACTCAGTCGTGGACAAGTACATTATCAGAATATCAGAGGTTTCAGGAGATAACCTTTAATCTTGTCGAATGCAGCCTGGCAGTCATCATTCCACTCAATTGGTGAGTCCTTTCTCAGCAGCTTGAAGATTGGTGCGCATATCGGAGTTAACTATGCGATGAATTGGCTGATGTACTAGATCCTGCCTAAAAAGCCTCTGATTTCTTCTCTGTAGATGGTGGTGGCATCTCAGTGATGGCCTTGATCTTGGTCGGATCGACCTCGATCCCTCTCCTACTGACAATAAAGCCCAGTAGCTTTTCGGACATAACGCCAAACGCGCATTTCTGGGGATTCAACCACAATCTGTATTTTCTCAGCCTCTCGAATAGTTTCTGCAGGTTTATCAAGTGGTCCTCCCTTTCTGGCGATTTGGCAATCATGTCGTCAACGTATACTTCGATCTCTCGGTGCATCATGTCGTGGAACAGGGCCGTCATTGCTCTTTGATAGGTCGCCCCAGCATTCTTCAGCCCGAATGGCATTACTTTGTAGCAGAAGGTTCCCCAGGGGGTAATGAACGTTGTCTTCTTGCGATCAACCTCTGCCATCTTTATCTGATTGTATCCTAAGAATCCATCCATAAATGAGAGCATCCCGTGCTTTGCAGTGTTATCGACCAAGATGTCGATGTGTGGCAGTGGGAAATCGTCCTTAGGGCTCGCCTTATTGAGATTTCGGAAGTCGATACACATTCGAACCTTTCCATCCTTCTTTGGTACGGGTACTTGGATACCATGAGGAAACCTGCATCATACTATTTAATGACCTCATCCTTCACCTTCAACATCCATTCGGGTCGGAGTCGTCTCAGCTTCTGTTTCACCGGCTTAACATCGGGGTAGAGTGGCAACTCATGCTCAACCAGATCGATATCCAAACCAGGCATGTCTTCATACGACCATGCGAAGACGTCTTGGTATGACCGAAGGAAGTCTATCATACCTTTCCTCTCTCCGGGGGGAATGACGTTCCGATTTTGGTGATTCTGGGGGCCTCTGTGGTGCCCAAATTGACGTCCTCTGTCTCTTCGACGATCGGGGTAGGGCCATGCTCAAAATCGACAAATTGTTTGAGGAGCTCATTGGGGAGCTCGTCGGTTTGGCCTTCCTCGTCCAGACTCGTGACTCCTACCTCTTCTTGTATTTCTACAGGGAAGGGGTTGGCTTCACATGGGACGGGTATCACAACATTGATTTTAATTTTATTGGGAATTTTAAAGGACAATATTTTTGGAATTGGTATTTTTTCTATTTTTATGATCTTTTGTATTTTTTCAGAGATCAACCCTTGGCGAGGTGGATCTCTATATATACAAGGTAGAGTGTTCCAGAGGCTAACCTCACTTTTTACAGGTTATTTTTTTTTGGAGAGTCAGTGCCATTTTCATGGCATTTGGTGGCTCTCAAGAGTTGGGGCAAGGATGCCTAGTTACTCACCTGCGAGGCCTGGCCTTTACCTCTTCGGTCGGTAGCGGCATTGGTAGGCTCTTGCATTTCTTCCCCTAGCATATTTGCAGAGGGATCCTCCGGGACCTTGTCCTCTAAGGTTAGGAGGGGCCCAGAGTGGTTGGTGCTGAAGTGAGAGGTGGATCGGGGCACTTCTTCCTCAAACAAGGAAAGGGCGGCTAAGTCCATTTCAAAGTCTGGGGGGATGATGTAGGGATTGGTGGAGTGGATTGAAGTTGGCTTATATGGGGTTACCCTCGTCTCCCCATTCAGATCAATTTTTACTACCTCGGCGCTCACAAAGGTTTCACGGATGTGGGGGCGAGCGTGAGGTTCCTCTTCCAAGATGACTCCTCTGGCCTTGGCGGCTGCTGCGGCTCTCATCTTTTCCTTGGCTTTTATGACTTCCTCTTCTCTGGGCCTGTAGCCTAAGCTGAATTTAGTTTATTGCCCCTTGGCCTTGACGGGGTCTCTTCTTCCTTGAAGGCGTGGGCCAGTCCTTTCCCTTTTTGATGGCCCCATCTGTGGAGCATGAACACAGCTACATCTATTCCTCCTCCAGTTTTATCCGGGGTCTTTTTAGTTGGTTCGAGGGTAACATTCGAGAAGTCGTACTCAAATCGATGGAGATCGGCGTCCTCGGTATGTATATGTTCGACACTTTCGATTCTCAATGTGCAGAGAGCTCTTCCCCATGTCCTCTCTGCTCTCCCCTATGATGGTGACAATTTTTCCTTCTGAGATAAATCGGAGCTTTTGGTGCAGGGTAGATGGTATTGCTCCGAGCTTATGTATCCACGGCCGGCCCAACAACAGATTGAAGGTAGACTTGATGTCCATTACTTGGAAGGGGGTGGTGAAGGTTTGCGATCTAAGGATCAAGTCAAGGTCTACTTCTCCTATGATTTCCCTCCTAATGTTGTCGAATCCCCTTGCGCTTGATATGGATGTCCGGAAGGTGTCAGGGTTTGCCCCAATTTTGATTGCTGTCCTTAGAGGGCATACGTTCAGTGCCGACCCGTTGTCGATCAGGACCAATGGTACCACCAAGTTCCCTACTTCCACTGTTATATTCAGGGGTTTAGAATGGTCATTCCCCTCGATCGGTAGGTCTGCATCGGTGAAAGAGATGGCGTTTGGGGCCAACACTTGCCCTATTATTTCCCCTACTTCATCTGGAGTTACATGGGTGGAGACATGCGCGTCCTTGAGCGCTCCCATTAGGGCTTGAAAATGGAGTGGAGACGTGATCAATAAATCCCACACAGTAATATGTGCGAGCGTTCTCTTGAGCTGTGTCTCCAGTATATGTTCCCTGGCCATTTTTTCAAAGGGATTTCCTGTGGCCTGTTCTTTCTTCTTTTCTTCTCCTCTGACTGCCCCTGATGCTTCTGGCTGGGCAGAAATCTGGCCCGATCGAGTAACAAATTCAACAGCCTCTTCTTGGTTGCACCCGGCATTCATGTTCGTCTGTTCATAGCTCAATGGTACCTGATGCGGGTCATAAGCAGGTTTTAGGATGAGAAATGGGGTGCGTGAGGATTTCGGGGAGGATTGGGTCGGATATACTGGTTTCTCGGGTCCGACCAGGTTAACTTCAATGGGGGGTGGAATGGTAGTGGGGGGAATTGACAGAATGGAGTTATGGGCACGGAGGGGGCTTGTACTTGGCGTTACCTGGGCATGGTAGGACCAGTGGTGATTGGGTGATGAGGGGATTGGGTGAGGGATTGCTTGTTCGGGTGGTGGTGGAGTTGGATTAGGACCAAAATAGCAAAGGGATGGTGGGAGTGTGACTGGGCTGGAGGGATGGGGAGATGTTTGAGGTGTGGTGGGCGCGGGATGATGGGGGTATGAAGGATTTGTATATGGGGAGGTATGAGGGGATGGTGACGGGTTTGGGGATGAAGTGGGGTAAATTGGGGGCGATGGAGTTGTGCATTGAGCGGGATGATCGGGACATGGCGGGGTAGTGGGTGGAATGGGGGGATATAAAGGGTTTGTGGCATGGTTGGATGATGATGGGTTGGTAGATGAAATGGGATAGATTGAGGATGATGGAGTTGTGCATGGAGCGGGGTAATTCGGGGGTGATGGAGGGGTGTATGGGGTAAATTGGGTGGCCGGACTTGAGGGCGTGTATGGCATGGGGTAACTTGAGGATGGCGGAGCATTGTATTGGGTGGAGGGATTTGAGGGTGTGTATGGGGTAGGATAATATGGGGATGGTAGAATTGCGTAAGGAACAGGATGATTTATGTGTGACGGAGGGGTGTATGGGGTAAATTGGGCGTAGGGTGGATATGCGTATGTTCTTGGTAATGCCTTTGGATTTGATAGGCGGGAGCGGGGGTGGAAAAATACTGCCCTAAATCTAAGGGCTCCTCTTGGCAAGCTGGTGTGGGAAAATAATCGGCAAGATACAGTGGCTTGATCACCCCAACAAATAGTTCATCTCCGTTCGGCCTAGGGAGTGAAAATTCCTCCTGATTGCTAATATAATCTGAAGGGTCAAACTCTTCTTCTTCTTCCTCTATCCAATGTATGTTAAGCCTGGGGCCTCCTAGGTGCGGTGGTAGTGGGGCTTGACGGATATTCTAGTTCTGCCCTTGGGGAAGTGGCGGGGGTATGATCTTTCCCGCCTCTATCAGATCTTGGACCGCGTACTTTAACGGGAAGCACCAGTCCGTAGGGTGACCCGGTCCCTGGTGGAAATTACAATGTAGATTTGGATCGTAATTCCTCGGTATTGGGTGGGGTGGCGGGCGAGGTTGGAGTAAATTGACCAGGCCTTTTTGTAGTAACACCGGCAGTAAGACACTCAAGGATTGCCCCAACGGGGTGAATACTCGTTCGAAATGTGCCTTCATCTGTTCTGGGGTAAACGGGGCTCTTGGTCCGTTGCTTGGCCTTGGTACTTGCTCGAAACGGGTCTGGGGTGGTTGTGTAATCTGGAGTTGTATTGGGGGGGCGTTGGTATTGGCCTGGGGGTAAACAATGTTCTGTACCTCTATCCCTGGTGTTCTTTTAATTCTTGGTTCGACGGCTTTTCAAACCCCGGCCCGCATTCCTTCCTAACTCCCTCTCTAATGGCGTCTTCATAGCGGTTGGCATTTCGGACCAAATCAAAAACTTGGCTATGCGATATACTAAAAAATCTGTGATGGAGGAGGGCTCCCTTGGTTATCAATTCAATCTGCTCATCATCGGGAATTCGATGAATTACCTGAGCGGCTAAGGCCCTCCACCTCCCTAAGTAAGCACTGAATGTTTCATCATGTCTTTGCTTTAATCGGGCCAAGTCTGACTTCCTTGGTTCTATGTCCATGTTATAGACATATTGTTCTTGAAATAAGCGTGTCAGATCTTTCCAATTTTTTATCATGGATGGTTCCAGGGATGTGAACCATCTCAGTGTTGGGCCCGTCAAACTCTTCTGGAACACTTTGATGAGGAGTCGTTCATCTCCACCATACTGGCACATATCCCCGCAGTAAGATTTCAAGTGGGCGATGGGGTTGCCAGTGCCATTATACTTATCAAATGATGGCATCTTGAATTTCTGTGGCAGGGGGACGTCAGAGAATAGACATAAGTCTGAAAAGTTTGTCGAGTGTAGTTCCATTCCTCCCATCTTCATCAGTTGCTTCTGTATTTTGTCTATCTGTTCTTTCAGCTGCTCTAGTTCCTTCGAGGCTGTGGCGGGGACCGCTTCCCCTTGATTTGATTCGACCCTAGGTGTGATGATGGTGGGCCCGGGAGGGTTAAAACTGGCAGTTCCTCCACTGTTGCGAATCTCATCCTCCTCGTACTGTTGGTCATGGTATTGGTGAGGGGCGAGCTCTGCTATTTGGACTTGGGGGGTGATGGGTTGGATGACTTGGTGGGGCCACATGGTTTATAGGGGATGAGAAGGGATAAATGGGTGAGCATTTTATGGGTAAGTGATGTGCTGAGTTGGTGGCACATTCTGGGCGTGATGGGGGTGTGATTGAGATGGTGGGATGTTGTGGTTTTGAGGAATGGGATGGATTGGATTTCCCGTTGGAGGTGGGATGGGGGCGTAAGGGGTATAGGTGAATGAAGGGTATTGGTGAGGGGGTATGGGGTTAGTGAACGGGCTTTGATGAGCGTGGGCAGATGGGCCTTGGGTTTGAGGGATTTGGATTTGATGGTTTTGGAAGGCTTGGACTGACGGGCCTTGGGCCTGGGGGTGGGGCTTAATATGACTTTGGGCCAATGGGCCTTGTTGAGTTTGGGTTACTGGGCCATGAGGGGGTTGAGTTTGTGTCCATGGGCCCTGGGCTTGGGTCTGATAGGTTTGGGTCCAAAGGCCCTGGGGGGCTTGGACCTGGACCTGGGTCTGATGGGCTTGGGCTTGGGCCCATGGGTTTTGAGGGACTTGGGCTGGGGCCTGGGCTTGGTGGGTTTGGGCTTGGGCCCATGGGTTTGGAGGTGTTTGGGCTGAGGCCTGGGCTTGGTGGGTTTGGGCTTGAGCCCATGGGTTTGGGGGTGTTTGGGCTGGGGTCTGGGCTTGATAAGCTTGGGCTTGGGCCCATGGGTTTTGAGGGTTTTGGGCCTGGGCCCATGTCTCTAGTGGTGTTTGGGCTGGGGCCCATGGATTTGTGTGGGTTTGGGTCTGGAATTGAGGTGGGGGATTTTGGGAGGTATGGATGATGGGTGGTTGGGCATGGTTAGGAGGGAATGGGGTATGGAGGTTTTGGAAATTTGGATGCGGGGTTTGAGAGGTAGGGTTGTGGCAGCCCACAGCATTACATCGTTCTCATGTCCTCCAGCGAGGGCATGGACTCAGGTGTGAGATTGGGGGGTGATGGATCACTTAAGGATGGAGGTGGTTGGGAGAAATTGGGCATGACCCGGGTAAATGGGGGGGTATGTTGGGATGTGGATGGGCCACGTGGGGGGAATGGTATGTGAGATGGGTTGGATGGGATGTAGGAGGTTGGGGGCATGGGTGATGAGAGGGATGGAATGTGGGAAGTAGGCGGGGATGGGACTCCCTGGGGGGTCTTTGGAAGTATGGGGATGCGATAATGGTGTTTGGATGGGAGATGGGGATGTAAGGATCGGTTGGGAAATGAGGGGTTTCAGTAGGGGATGAAAAAGGGGTATTTTGGGGGAATGTAAGGGAAGGGGATGAGGTGGAGGTGAACACGGGCGCCCCAAATGGACCCGTGATATCGAACCTGGCTTGGGTGAAGGTGTCGGAGACCGGATCTTCTCCTATATGGGAATGGGAAGGGGATGACGGTGGGGATGTATCGGCTCTTGACATGATCCGCTGACGAGTGTTGTATTGAAGTCGCGGATAAGGGCCGAATACCTTCCTGGTTCTTCTCTTACGGGCTGGGTTTGAGGTCGCCGTAGTGCCGGTCACACCAAGGTATATTTTTGTTTGTTTTTTTTTATTGTTTTTTTTTGTGTGTTTTTTTTTGGGTTTTGGAAAGTGATGATAATTTTATTATTATTTTTTTGTTTTTGAAAAGTGAATTTTGTGATTTTTGAATTTTGATTTTGATTGATTTTTTTTTTTTTTTTTTTTTTTTTTTTTGAAGGTGGATTTTTTTGAAGATGAGGATTTTCTTTCTCTTTTTTTTTCAAATTGCAATTAACTCCCCTCTACTTAGATGACTGATGACCTGGTGCCTAGGGTCAACTCCCATTTCAGGTGATATGTGCCTTTAGTAGGTCCCACGGCGGGATTCGACACACTTCGGAAGAAGCGAAAGGGAACCCTTTCGTTCTATTGAAGGCGAGGGAATCCACGCAAATGACCCGATCCCCCGGAGCAAATCAATAAGAAGTCGCCTTCTTTTGACTGGGCGGGGGCGTATTGGGTGTTAGAGAATGTGGGAGGCTACCGCGGACACTAATACCGCTAATCGGGGAATTGGGGTGGTGGATTGGGCCTCAGGTCGGGGTTCTTTGACCAGATATATCGGGCGTATATATGCATCTGCCTTGACCAAAAATACAGATTTGGTGGTATATATTATATCGCTGGCTTAAATCTGAGATTTTAATGGCGTATATATATATCTGCTGTAAATCTGAGCTATTTTCTTTAGCGTATATATTATATCGCCGCAAGGTTCTGCTTGACGATGAATGACAAGCCCGAATGTGGGTCTTTGAACTGGTTTCTTGGGAGAAATGCTCCCGGGGACTACTGTGTTTGTTATCGGGTCCCTCCTTTCCGTTTCCTAGGGATACACGACTGAATTTTGGGTTTTCTACGCTCTCACCAATGCGGGTTTTACGGCTTGATCGGAATTGGCAACCCAACCGATATACCTCCGGCGCAAGCGCCTTCTCAGGTACTAGAAGGGGTGGTTCTTTTCAGGATCATCACCACTAGGGTTGTCGCCTTACTGGGAACCGAGTAAATTGTATCTGTGCCTAAACCCCCTGGAAACTACCCAAAAACGCAAAAATAAATTCAATTATGTCCCCATACTGTTGGTTCACTTTTAATTACAAATTTTTATAGGGGAGTGAAATTAAGTCCAAAATCGGGTCGGGGATGACAAACCCGTGCCGCCTCAACGGGGTGAAATATGATGACCGAAATAGAGTCATGTAAGTAGGCCCGTAAGCGGCTAAGGCTTGTAAATGACCGAAATTTAAATGACGTGAAAATAAATGCAAGGCGAGGCCGTAAACGGCTAAGCGGCTTAAATGACTAGAATCGTAAAAGCTGAAATTTAAAGGCAAGTAGGCCCGTAAGCGGCTAAGGCACTTAAAGGACTGAATCGTAGGGGTGAGTACGTTAGTAAAAACAACAAAAAATAGCAAAAAACAGCAGCAAATTAGAACAAAAAACAGCCATGGTCAGTAAAATAACAAAATAAAAGGAAAGGCCAACAAGAGGGGAAGCGCTAGGGTGATATCCCCAGCGGAGTTGCCATCTGTGCGACCATGGATCCTCTCGAACCCGTCGCGGCGATGCGCTCGCCTTAAAAATGAAAACGGCGGAGTCGCCACCCGGAGCTTTTGGTGACCTGGGAAACCTTCAAATCGATACTTTGAGCACCGGGGTGCTAAATATGACTCTGATTTACCAGTCTATGCCAAAGGCTCTAGGGTAGGGGCTTCGGTTATCGATCGGGAAGGGTTTGGGCACCCGATCAACCCGCACGTAGCGGTCTCTATCTATGGCCAAAATAAAAATAAAAAGGGCGGAGTTTCCCCTTGCCCGAAGGCAATACGGTCCTATCAAGCTTTGAGCCAAACCGAAATTTCGGCGGCGTAACGGCTTGAATCCTTGGACGGAGGAGACACCAAGAAGGTAGAGGAAGAGAGGGGTGAGCCGGAGTTCACGGGCCCTTGTTGCACCGTGGAAGATCTTCGCTTTGGGGTGCTTCCGATGGCTTAAATGGTGTGAAAATGGGTTCTAATGCTAGGATTTAATAAAGTAGGGGGTGTAGAGTGAAGCTAGAGGCTAGACTTTGGCAAAAGGGAGTGATCTAATGGTGGAAATGGGTTGAAAGGGATGAACTAAGCATGCTGGAATTCTGGAAAAATGTGTGCATTTTCTGTCACTAGGGTTCTCTCTTAAGCTCCAAATCCTTAACCTCCGATTTTTCCAACCCTTAAGGAAGAGGGAGGCCTCTCTATTTATAGAGAAGGGATGGGTTAGGGGCTTACTTAAGAGCTAATTGGTTTAGAAATTAGGTAATCCCCCATCTAAGGTTTTTTGGATTTTCAAGGTCCTAGGGTTTTGGGAAACTGGTTTCAATGGCGGATGATGGGGTGAGACCATGGGTGACTTAAGGGTTGCCAATAAGCTCAAAGGGGGTGCAACCAATCTCAAGACACCCACCTCAACCCAGGAGATGGTCAAAGGATCAAACTAGATGGAGAAAATTCGAGCTACTGATGATAGTTACTGTAGCTAAGCTGGGCGTATATATTATATACGCCCAGTTTAGGAACAGTAATTTTCACCAAAATCAGGGGAGTTTTGAGAAGATGAAGCCCATGGTGGGTCCCACCTATACTGGGCGTATATATTATATATGCCCAGCCAAATTTTTCCCAAAATAGGCAGGCGTATATAATATATACGCCTGAGTAAAATTTTTATGATTTTATGTGAAACTTCAATCGGCCATAACTTTTGAATTGTAGCTCCAAATTGGGTGATCTTTGGCTTGTTGGAAAGCTGAAGCAGCCCTCCTTCTAATGGTATATGGATCATCCATGGTACTAGTCTGTGTGAAATTCTGTAGCTCTCCTCCCATCAACCACCAGAAGGGTTTAAGTTAGGTCTTGGAAGGGATTCTAGGGTGTAGGGGTGACTTCTAAGGATTGGGGGAATGGCTCTAAAGGTCTTAGGGTGATTCCTACTGGTCTAGGTAGGTTCCTAAGGGTTCAGGGGGGTGCCATCAGAAGCACAGGGGTACATCTCTCCCGAAGTACAGATTGATCGGGCCTTGGGCCGAATTTGGGTGTCTACATATGGTCATAGTTTTAGTATTTTAATTGGTTTATTGGGTCAACATAGACCCCAAATATGGACCATTTATGGTCCCAAATCTTATGATCAAACTCAATAATTTAATCCAGCATAAACCTCTGACAGAGGTGTCACCAAGTACGTCAGATGTAGGGTTGCCGCGGCAAACAACATAGGTTGCCGCGGCAAGCTTTGCAGCTAAGCATGTTGCCGCGACTGTCACTAATTTTTGACCCCTTAAAAGTTAGATTCAAAAATTTGTTCTTTCATGAAAATTGTAGGGCTTGCTATCCCCTTTTCAACGCATCAAGAATCATACCAATCGGAGTTCAGGATCAAACATTATGATTAAAATACCGACTAATGGTCTAAGCATACTGTTACCGCGGCAAGCCTGAGTACCTTGCCGCATCTTATCACTAATTTTTAATCCTTTAAATGTTAGAGTTAGAACTTATTTACTTTCTGACCGTTGTAGGGCTTGTTGTCCCCTTTCCAATGCATCAAGAATCGTGCCATTTGGAGTTCGGGGTCAAACGTTATGACCAAAATATCAAATAGTGGTCAGTGCACAATGTTGCCGCGACAAGCCTAAGTACCTTGCCGCAGCAAGCCTGTAAGGTTGCCGCGGCAAGCCTATCAGGCTGGGCTTGCCGAGGTGTTTTCTACTCCATTTTGGGTTCTTTTACTCAGGCAATTGGTCGGGTATTTTGTATGTATATGGATAATATATTTCATATATATATTGCACAGAAATTGGGATTTTCTTATTCAGTTTTGTCCGAAATTTTTGGTGTAGTTTATTCACCAATTAAACCCATTTCAATTTGTGATTCGTGTTGCCAATTCAATCTCAGTGAATCGACACTACAGATTTATAGTTGATCATAAATAATTGATGGAAGGAACCTAGACTAGTACGTGAGTTGTTTACGGCATACCTTTTGGTGAAGTTTATTGTTCCGATGATGCTGGACATGTGTCGGTGTCGTCGAGTTCATCGAGCTCGAAGAATGAGGATAGAACTTACGTGACTGTATCGTTGGTTCACTTTGTGATCTCACGTTTCTTTTCTCTACAATTTACTGAGATTTAGTTGACTGGCTGTCAATACATGTATCAGCAGAGTTGGGTTGCGAAGGAATGGAAGCAAGAATATGGTTGTCGAGCTTTGAAATGGTGTAGCTGGTCTTGCGTGCATGGAGTTGAGAATGACTCATGCATTGCGTGGAGGCAGCATGCTAACAAAACAGCTTATAAGCTATTTGGGGCTGGAATCCCATATAGTGCCCACATGGATTTTTTTCTTGTATAGGCATATAAGCCAATCTGGGTTTTACATGTGCAGCTAGATACAATGAAGTATCTATAGATGGGCTTGGATTCCCTGTAGTTATTAGTATATATATATATATATATATATATATATATGCTAGATTTGGTTTGGCCTTTATATATACAATGTACACATATAGTTTAGGTATAAGGCCGCTGAAATTTGGCTTACTTAGTTACTATATATAATTTTTATTCAGTGTATTTGCTAATATAATATATGGAAGACCATAATTCAAGTGTATGTGTAAGACACTATATTTATGTGTATGACTGACCGGGTTTTATTAACCAAATTTACTGGTCTCTAAGGGCTTCACATTCTTATCAGGTTTGAACACCAAATTAAATAAATCCTTTGTGTCCCGTGTTAGGCACACGCCTGACCCTCCTCGAGTTCATACTCAGTATTGTCAGGATAAAAATGTGGCAGCTGTTACATCTTAGTTGAAATTTAGTTGATTCCTCTTGCAATTGAGTTAAAATAGAACCCACGACAACTATGCTCTTGTTCACAAGCCACTCTTCACTCTCTTGATCGTTTATGGCACGATCACACGATCGAATCACAAGGTAAAGGAATAGGGAGAAGGAAAGTTGAAATCTTGGGAAACTCGTTGACTCGAATTCCTCAAACTCCACACCTAGCTTCAACCTTGCACACACTCACGCACGAATTTAAAGCTCCCTTTCCTTCTCTCTTCTCTCAAAGCTCTCTCTCTCTCTCTCTAGAAACTCAAACCTTCTAAATTTGAAAACGGGTCAAGACTTACAAAGGAAGTCTCGCCTTTTATAAGTTAAAGGGGTTGGTTCCCCTATTGAACACACACACCCGTTTGGGTGTTAGTTCTCATCCACATGACTTGTTCCAATGTGGAACGGATACACCAACACAAAGTGCTAGCTATTACACCAATAATCTTTTAGTTCGGTATGGGCCTGCACACCCAAACCACCTATCTATCGGATTCGGTGTTGAGCTAATACACCAAAGCTTGGTGTATACTAAACCATCTAATGACCCACTCATAATCTAAATCGGCCTTTTTCACTTAATACCTAACCCATAATAACTTAATTATTTTCACAATGTCTGGTACGCGACCAGTCGGACACGCACACCAAGGTGTACTATTCGAACATCAAAATTTTTGGAATGTTACAATAACATACTCTTACAACTTATATCTAAGACGAACTATAAGGGATGACTTCACTAAATCATGCTTTCCAAGGAAAGGGTTTTGTAGTAACTTAGATATACTTCGTGTGGCAGTAAAGAGATCTCGCTACCATAGAGGTTTCATATTACTATAGAGGAGTTGCATCCGTACATGGATGCCTACATTAAGGGTTTCACATGATTGTAAAGAGATCTCACTGCAACTAAGGCCTAAGGATCAAATCTCATATCATAATTCATATCTTGTCCTATCATACTAAAACTCAGGCACATATGCTACCGTATACGAGGCTATACTAAATTTACACTCACCCTACTCGTAATGATGTCCCATATTATCATGAGTTGTAAGGCATGTGAAAACAATATATTCCTCGCTTTGATACTACCTCAGCGAATAACCACGCCTAAGCATAGGCATGATCTTATACACTCGCGTACATATAACCTAATATATTTATAACTCGTATGATATAATCAAGTTGGAAGCACAAAACTATCACATTAAAGAAAAGATTTACATCTAGATTTTGCTATGTTTATACATATATTTATTTATATATCTGTAGACACCCCCATTTTGCCCTCTCAGAGTATACAAATTCATTTAGTCAACCTTTGACCTCATAATCCTAATATGGGACCATATGCTAAAACAATAGTATATGGCTGAACACAGGCTGAAACAATAGTTCTATGGCTCGGGCCCCATACCCCCGATGTGGGAAACATGCACTAAAATAATAGTACATACCTGAACACAGGCTGAAACAATAGCTATGTGGCTTAGATTCCAACGTAGGGAGACTATATACTGAAATAATAGTATATAGTTGGAATGCAGGCTGAAACAATAGCCCGACATTTCAAGCCCGACTCGAACCCGGACAACCCTGAATTAAGCGCCAAAAAGCAAGCACTCAATTTGATTGCACGCCAAATCACAAGCACGCAATCAGTCCCTTCTCAGACCAGACTTCCTTTCCCCAAACCAACTCGAGACTCGATCATGCGCTTCGCATGGAGCGCACGATCGAATTGACCGGCCCACCACTGGCGCCCAATAGGACTACGCCCGGCCTAGCCTCACCGTCCTTGATCCCTAAGTTTCCTCGATTAAATGTTTTGAGAGTGGCGCTTAATTGGATTACGCACCCCAAAATGGGCATGCAATTAGTTCTAACGCTATTAAGACTGGAAAACTCGCTGAGCAAGTCAGCCGGTCGCTCACTGAGTCGGTGACCGACTCAAAGCGATTAAGCACTAGGAACCTGGTGTGCAATTTAATTAAATGCCTGAAACAGGGCATTTAATTAGAAAAAAACCTATAAAAGATTTTTTTCTTAATTTGCCCTAGAGGCTGAACAATTTTCGAGAGAGAGAACGAACTTTTTTTGAGATTTCGAAACCAAAGAACTCTAAGGACAAACCCATAGAGCAACCTAGTCATAATTCCAAGTTCTAAACTTTGAATCTTCGGGATTTCTCTCCGCAGCCCCGGTCCTAGGTAAAAATCTATTTATCTTAGTTTTAGAATTAGGATTCATCTTAGTTTTAATTATAGTTTTTAATTTTCAGCCCGAGACCATAGCACCTTTTTTTTAGACCGTAATTCTCTATATCTGGTTCTAGTTCTCCGAATTTATAGCCAGTCCTTAATCCGACGATCTAATTTACCGATCTTAGGCCTTAATTTCGTTCTAAAATCTTAATCTCCAGTCCTATCATTAATTTCTGGTTCTAGTCCTTGGATTATAGAACCAGTCTTTAATCATACGGTCTAATTTTTCTGATTTCAAACCCGAATTCAGTCCTAAAAATTTATTTTAAATTTTAATTTCGTAGTTTAATATTTCTAAAAATCCTAAATATTAATTTTAATTTTTATAATTTTAGTTTCTCAATTTAATTCATAATTATTACTCCAAAATCAACTCTGAAAATTCCAAAATACTATTTTATAATCTTGAATCCAATTTATATTTTAATCTCAACCATCCAATTTGGCCAAGGGAGCTTGCGGAGGGTACTCGAAAACGAGGTCAATCCTCCTTAGCATAGCATGCCCAAAACTCTTTTTTTTTTTAAATTATTTAGTTGCTTTAATTAGGGTTATAATATCAGTTCCATAATTTCTTCTTAGGATTTTAATATATTCAATTTACATGCATTATTTTAATTAAATCCTTATAATGATTGCTTTGATTAGAATTTCAATATAATTAATTCCTTTATTTTAATTAGATAATTATAGCATAGTTAATTCCTAGCTTTATTAGATCTCAGTATCATTAACCAGTCCTTTTATTTCAATTAGAATCTTAGTATGATTAGTTTATTGCTTTGATCATAATTCTAATCAAATCAGTCCTTTATTTTAATTAGAATTTAGTATGATTAATTCTTTGTTTTAATCAGAATGTAGTATAGTTAATTCATTGCTTTAATTAGAATTTTAATAAGATTAGTATATTTGCTTTAATTAGAATTTCAATAAAAATCATTATATTTGCTTTAAATTAGAATTCCAATAGAACTAGTATACTTGCTTTACTTAGAATTTCAATATAATCAGCATGCTTAGTTTAATTTGAGCTCTATTAAAACTGATACACCTGCATTCCTGGTATAATTAGGGGACTGAAATTAATTAGACTTATGATAGAATTAGAATACTAAATTAAATAAATCATAATAAATTCCCACACACAACTAAACTCATAACAAAATTAGGGAAGTCTAAATTGATCAAAATTATAATAATAACGGGAAATAAAAGGAAAATTAAACTATCTAAATTATAAGAAAAGGCATAGCTGTTGACATTCGCAGACGGATGATTCAGTAAAAAAGTAACCCACACCCGCTCTAAAGTGTGACCATTGACGTGCTACAGCGTTATTAAATATCTACAACTGGCGATCACAACAAACTAGGAACCTTCCTAGAAAATCCTTTTATTTTTAATCTTCCAAACACCGCATCGCTAGAGTCCATTTGGACAGAATTGGCACCACTGATTCAACGAGGACCAAGAGGAACCCAGAAAAAGCGTGCGCCAACAATATCATCTCGATACAAATATAGAATAGGATAGTTATCAATGTAATTTCGAGAACGTAAAGGTCACAGTTTGATTTTCACGAGGGCATCGAATTTCTAACTCTTCATGCTACTGAAGAGGTCGCGTTGAAGCGACAAAATTGATATATATATATATATATATATATATATTATAATAGGACAATTAAATTGAAGGATATTACAATTTATAAGTTGAGATTTATCATGATAATCGATCGAAAGACCTTATTGAAGATATAATATACATAGGAAATTTTTGTCATGAAAATAAAAAAATAATATTAAATTTATATAGCCTTGGATCATTTAAAATTGATCCTGACTTTTTGCTCTATTTTTACCTCTAAACCATCAGATTCGTGAAATAATTATTTCACACAAAGTTATGAAGCTCGAAGGCTTCTTTCCGATGCCATAAGAATCGTGTCAATCCGTGGTCGAAGTAAACAATTATGGCTAAAATACTGAGACTAGTACATCGATGTCCGTGAGTTCGTGGTCGCGATTTCGGGCCCGTAAGTTCATGATGGCGCAATCCCAATACATTTTTACATAAATTTTTATCTATTAAACCTTTTTAAAATGTGACATCGAATCTTATATCAATCAATGTTTCCATAATAAGTCTTATGAGTTCATTATTGAATCAATCTCATGGATTCAAAATAAAATTCAAAAATACAAAGAAAATAAATATAATAAAATTATGGTTAGGGTTAGCCATATTCTTCTTTTAAATAAAATAAGAATATAATTTAGATTTTAAGGCCTAATAGAAAAGTAACATATAAATAACCAACTAAAAGGGTTGTTTGAAAAGAGAAATAAAATATAAACCGACCTACAAATTATAAAACTTTAATAAAAAAATAAAATACTAAATATACAATGTAACATCCCGACTTTGCATAGCCTTGATCCGTACACTTCGGTACTTGTGCCGATGGGTCATGAGCCGAGGATGCCTCTTTACAATGATGTAATGTCTATAGATCAAATTCAATGAACTTGATCGATGATAACTAGATCCGGTGTGAGAGCTTGATGCTCATGTACACTGGACTGTGGTGTAGCTGTTTCACACCCAGTCAAGAGAGAAAGTAGTATAAATAGAAACCTAGGGCATTTATTTCTATTTACTGCTAAAGGGAAGAGAGTTAAGAAGAGAGAGAGACAAACCTAGGGTTATTCAATGCTACGAGTGAGCTGCCGAGATCGATCCATTGTCAAGGAAGAACGACTAATCGAGCAAGGATCCACCAAGTACAAGAACTCCATGGAACCCTAGGTTCTTGAGCTAGAGGAGGAGATCTCGCTCAAACCTAGGTAAGGAACTTCAATACCATTATAGATGGCTTTCAACAAGCTAAAAGTAGTAGAATCAGGTTGAAATGATGAGAAGAAGTTGAGTTTTGAAGTGGGTTGAACCCGAGTGAAAACCCTCATTACGAAGAAAGCAGGCAATTTAAGGTCGAAAATCATTTCGACCGATCGAAATAGCCACAAAAGGGCTTTTAGGACTTAAGTGAAATTCGGTCGAATTTAGTTTCAACCGTCGAACTCTATATAAGCGAAAGGTGATTTTGGACTTTGAGAAATTCGACCGGTCAATTTTAATTCGACCGTCGAATTTAAAATGCAAAATTGCCTTGTAGAATTGACCGTCGAAATTTATTTCGACCGATCGAATTCATTTTTCGTTCAGCCTTATAGTGTTCAATTTGGATTCGACCGATCGAAATCCTGTTTTTACGGTTTGATTCTGTTTGTTGTGGAAACACAGGGGGACTTTCCACGATGGGTTGTACATCATTCTAATGAATGAGTGTGCCTTGTTTAGGTGAGGTTACGTGTGTGGAACGAACCAACCTTCGTGAAGGATGAGCATGCAAGGAATTACTTTGTGAGGTAGGGAAAACCATCTATCATGTGCATTGTTTTGTGATATGTATCTTTGTGTCATGATATGTCTCTTATTCGATATGACTTCCGTATTTGCTTGACATATGATTTTCGGATATGCTTTGACCGTGCTTTTCGTTATGTTTTGATATATGAATTCCGCATAAGTCTTGACATATGTTTCCGTATATGCTTGGTATGTGACCTCCGTTATGATATGTTCGATATGACGTCATGTGCAAGATATGAGATTTGAGAGCGTTGTGATATGAGCATGTGTGAGTTTGGTTTCAAAGTAGTTTTCATCTAATGTATAGTTATCACAAACACACGGCGATAAGCTATATACGCACTTACGATTTGAGGTTAGTGGACGCGGCGGATATCCGTGACGATACGGCGCCAATCCGTACACCCTTTGTGTGATACGTCTCAGTATGTATGTGTGATACGCTCAGATATGCTTTGTGTGATATGTGATCCCTACCGTTTAACGGTATTTCGTCCGCAAGTGTCCAACTCTATGGGACCTTGAATATGTGAATATGACTCATGTGAGTGACGATGGTGGGTATTCCATCGGGGGCTTGAGGCCATACTTCGCCTCTAAATTACTTTAAGTAAAGCACTTTAAGTTTTTCTTTTCATCAGATGATATGTGTGCATGAACATGAATCCATATGTATGTGTGTAAAACTATGAGATCACTTTGGATATATTTCGTTTTGTTTCGTTTCGTTTTGTCATGCCATGATATACGTATTTGATGTTCGATAAGCATGCTATAAGTTTTACCCTGCTGAGCTTGGATGAAGCTCATTCCTTCACTAATATTTCAGGTTCAGGAGAAGAAGTTGCTGAGTTACCCGAGGCGAGGATCCCGATTTTGACCCAAGCGAGGATCTAGAGGAGCGAACCCGGAGAATTGCTTCCTTTGTGCCCAACCGGAGTAGGTCCGGCCTTAGACCTTAGATCCATGTTTTGAGAGCTTTTTAAGTTGTAAAAGTATACTCTGTAATTACATTTTTTTTTGGATATTCTTTTGGAGGAACCATGTTTCGGTAAGGATGGGTCCTTACCGGTGGTTCCAAACGGTTCTTTTCCATCTCTAGGGGATTAGAACCGTCTTTTGGGTTATAAATGATAGAAATATGTCTTTTGATGTAAGTTTACAATTGTGGTTCCGCTTAGTATTCCATTGCAACTTTGTGAGACGCAATGTGATACAATTACGGGCTCGGCCTTAGCGCCAGTCCACCGACGGCACGGGTTTCGGGGCGCCGAAATTTGGGCTGTCACAGTTGGTATCAAAGCATGGCTTTAGAAGCGTTCGACAAGTCTTGACCTTTTTAGTTTGAGAAGTTGTCGGGTGTAAGGGACCTTCTGTTAATGAGACTCTTGTTTCATGGTAGCAATTAAATGGAACACCGTGGAAGAATTCGACCAAGAGGTAGACGCCTGACTGGCTTGCAAATGAAGATATCCCATCGAGGATCCGGGAGGATCTAGACCACTTCCAGATCCTGAAGAGAGAAGTAGAGAAGAGCCTTGGATAAACTCACTAAGGTGATGGAGTCGATAGCAAGCCCTAGAGCAGACGGCGTTGCTTCGCAAATAACAATCAAGACATCGCCACCACCACCGCCACCACCCACTACTACCTTCATCATTTGTGGATTTTAGGAGATTGAGACCTCCTGTTTTCCACTGCACGGATCCGCTTGAGGCGGAGAAGTGGATCAAACAAATAGAGAAATTACTTGAAAGGTTGCAGAGCCGAACATGAGAAGGTGGGGTGGGCATCTTTCGATTGGAAGGAGATGCTTGATGCATGGTGGAGGCCGCTTTGAGAAAAGAGAGGTCGAGGTCCACACACCATGGACACGAATCGATTTGAGTCGGCGTTTAACAAGGAGTACTTTCCAAAGCAAGTCCGAAATCGTTGAAGAAGGACTTTGCTAACCTAGTCAAGGAAGTATGACCGTGCGTGAAGTACGGTAATGAGTTTGTAAGGTTGTCAAGGTTTGCACTGAGTTAGTGCGACGGAAGAAATGAAGGCGGAAGGTTTGAAGAAGGCCTACGACCCAATATTCAAGAAAGGGTATCTATCTTTGAGCTTGAGACTTACGCAGAGGTGATGGGGAAGGCGATAGTGGCGAAAAGGATATAAATAAAAGAAAAGATTGGAAAGGGAAGCCAACGTCGGAGGAGCAGCGAGTATGACTACTCGGGAATAAAAGCCGAGGATGTCTATACGCTCAAGTGTCTAGGCCAAAGATATTCAAATTTCCGAAGGTCTAACACATCCGCCCGATGAGACCATTTAGAAGAGAGGGCCCCTTTCGAGACTCAAATGTCGGGCATCGATTACTCAAGGACCTTCTCGAGCCGCACCTTCCACCATGATGAAGTGTGCTCGATGCGCGAAAGTCACACAAGACCTCGAGTGCGAAGAGATACGTGGATGCTTCAAATGTCTCTGACGTCGGACAAAGTCTGATCGGTATGACAATACACATTGTCAGGGGCCGTGCTTTTGCTATCTCTGCTGAGGACGCTCGCGTGAGCACAGACGTGATCCAAGGTACAATTGCACTTCATTATGATTAAATTCAATTATTATTTTCTTAAAGAAGAAAGTGCATTGTAGAAAGATATAGGTGCATACTAGCATATGAGTGTACATAGCATGCGTGTATGTCTGAATGTAGTCATGTATATACCGTATAGGTACGCTGCAAGTTTATCGCGAGAACGACGTCCGGTGATCGTTGTGATGCACGAGTTCTAATAGACCCAGGGTCTACTCACTCGTACATAACTCCTGAATTCGCAAGGAAGTTAAAGATCATACCAGAGGATTTGGAGTTCACACTTGACGTGACCATTCCTACGGGTAGCGCCGTGACTGCAGACACGTGTTGCCGAGCGGTCACTGTGCAAGTGGAGGACCGAGACACGGTCACCGACCTCATTTTACTGAAGATGCGAGGACTTGATGTGCTTTTGGGCATGAATTGGCTATCCGCTTATCACGCATGCGTCGATTGCCTACGGAAGGTGGTTACTTACCGTCCTCCAAAGCAGAAGTCATTTCGTTTTGTCGGAGAAAAGGGAAAAGTAGCACCGATCATCTCCATGATGCAGCCGAAGAATGATGAAGAATGGATGCGATGGATATCTCGCATTAAGAGAAGAAGGAGATGAAAATGTTGTGAATGAGATCCCTATTGCTCGCGAAGTTCAAGACGATTTCCGACGAGTTACCGGATTGCCACTGGCGGAGATCGACTTCGCGATTGACTTGGCTCCGTGGATGAACCGGTGTCCAAGGCTCCGTCTGTAATGGCTCCAAATGAATTGAAAGAGTTGAAGGAGCGATAAGAAGCTGGATAAGGGTTTTATCCGACCGAGTGTGTCTCCTGGGGAGCACCATTACATTTGTTAAAAAGAAGGACGGGTCGATGAGACTTTGCATCGACTATCGCCGATTGAACAAGCTCACGATCAAGAACAAGTATCTGCTTCGAGGATCGACGATCTATTTGATCATTTGCAAGGGGCAAAATATTTTTCAAAGATCGACTTGAGATCCGGATACCATCGTTGAGGGTGAAGGCAAGACGTACAAAAGACATTGAGCGAGAGATATGGACATTACGAGTTCTTAGTGATGCCTTTGGCTTGACGAACGCGCCAAAGATCATTTATGGACCTTATGAATCGAGTGTTCAAACAATATCTAAACACGTGCGTAGTGGTGTTTGTAGATGATATCCTCATTTATTCAAAGACTAAAGAAGAACACGAACATCATCTGCGCATTGCCTTGCAAACCCTTCGTGAGCATTAAGTTGTACGCCAAACTTCGAAATGTGAGTTTTGGTTGGAACAAGTGAGTTTCCTTTGTCACCTGACCTAAAGTTGAGTTAAAGTTGGATTGGGAAGCCCAAGACCGTGACTGAAATCCATAGTTTTCTTGGCTTAGCCGGATACTACAGACGCTTTGTGGAAGGATTCTCCAAGATTTCGGGACCACTTACACGATTGACAAGAAAGAATACCAAATTTGAGTGGACTAACGAATGTGAGGAGGGCTTCCAAGAACTTAAGAGACGGCTTACTTCGCTCGGTGTTGACTATTCCGTCGTAGTGGAGGTTTCTTTGTATATAGTGATGCATCTTATGGAGGTTTGGGTTGCGTGTTGAACCAACACGGAAGGTTGTTGCCTACTGACTCAAGGCAGTTGAAAGAGCATGAAAGAAACTATCCGACACATGACTTAGAGTTAGTCAGCGGTTGTGTTTGCGCTCAAAATTTGGCGGCACTACGTATGGTGAAGTCTTTGAGATCTTTACCACCATAAAAGCCTCAAGTATTTGTTCACACGTAAAGATTTGAACATGAGGCAACGACGGTGGATTGAATTTCTTAAAGACTACGATTGCACAATCCAATATCATCCGGGTAAAGCTAATGTCGTAAGTGCATTGAGCATTGAAAGCATACATCTCGTTAGCTAGCCTCATTTCGTGACTTCACAGATGGAAGTTGTTTGAGGACCTTTCGGCTCTATGATAATAATATTGCGTTAAGGATACCGTGTGCTATTGGCAAGTCTTACGATCAGCCGACTATTCTTGACCACATATGTGAACTTGACGAAAGATGAAGAACTCGTGAAGCTCGACAAAAGGCAAAAAAAGCGGAGATTTCACTATTAAAGAAGATGGGTCATTGCTATTTCGAAGGTTGTGTATACCGTCTGATGATGAGCTGAGACGGACTATACTGGATGAGGCACATAAGTCTAAATATGCCATTCATCCGGGTGGTACAAAAATGTACCATGATTTGAAGAAGTGTTATTGGTGGAGGGGATTGAAGAAGGATATTGCAGAATATGTTTCAAAGTGCCTGGTGTGTCAACAAGTGAAAGTAGATCATCGACACCCAGCGGGTCTTCTACAACCTCTACCGATACCGGAATGGAAGTGGGAGTCCATTTCGATGGATTTCATTGTGGGATTGCCGGGGACGTTGAGACGCCATAATGCCATATGGGTAATAGTGGACCGACTGACCAAGTCGGCACACTTTTTGCCCTATAACACTACGTACACTGCAAGCAAATTGGCTGAGTTGTATATGAAAGAGATTGTCGGACTACACGGCATTCCTACGAGCATTGTGTCAGACCGTGATCCCTTGTACACTTCTATATTCTGGCAAAGATTCCAAGAAGGTATGGGCACGAGATTGGACTTCAGTTCTGCATTTCATCCACAGACTGACGGTCAGACAGAGAGGGTCAACCAAATTATTGAAGACATGTTGCGAGCATGCATGATCGATTTCCAAGGATCATGGGATCAACATCTGCCCATGATTGAATTCGCTTACAACAACAGTTTTCAACAGAGCATTGGGATGGCTCCATATGAAGCCTTATATGGACGGAGATGCAGGTCTCCGATCAACTGGGAGGAAACCGGTGATAAGTTTGTTTTGGGACCGAAGCGAATAAGAGAAATGCTGAAATTGTGCAGATCATCCAGAGAGAATCGAGAACCGCCGCAGTCGGAAGAGTTCTGGCGACACCAAGCGTCTGGCGTAGAATTCCAAGTAGGAGACCATGTGTTCATCAAGATATCTCCAATGAAAGGAGTGATGCGCTTTGGAAAGCGAGGAAGTTGAGTCCTCGCTTCGTTGGACCGCTTTGAAATATTGGGAGAGTTGGCGAAGTTGCATATCGGGTCGCATTACCCCGCAACTTGATCGCGTGCACGATTTATTCCATGTATCTATGTTGAGGAAGTACGATGCGAGATCCGACCCATATCCTCGATGCACCGCCAGTTGAGGTCTATAGAGACTTGACTTATTGAAGAACCTACGACGATTTTGGACCGAATCGAGCAAGTGTTGCTCGAGACGAATTCCTCTAGTGTTAGTACAATGGAAGAATCACTCAAGGGAAGAGGCGACGTGGGAACGTGAAGCAAATTGAGCTCAATATCCGCGTTATTTACGGATTGAAAGCTGAAAGGAGGGGTTGAGAGCTGAGAAAGTGATTGTAATTGTAAAGTGTCAAATCCATGAATATGAACTGGAAGATTGTGGTTATAAAGATGTATTTGAAGGTATGAGGGTGAGAATTTTGATCTGTGAGAAAAGAGAAACAGAAGTTTTCAGAAATTGACTCAATTCATTTCGATCAATTTATTTTCGAATCGGCCGAATTATACAATCGACCGATCGAATTATATGGGCGGAAGGCGAAAGGCTGTTTAGGTGAATTGAATTGACCGTCGAAAAAATTTTTCGACCGATCGAATTCTGAGACAAACGAATTATTTGAATTTGACCTCAAAATTCTTCGACCGATCGAATTTGGTTAGGTATATAAATACCGGCAAACTGCTTTTCTTGCCCATTAATTCTTTTCATGGGGACGGTTCCTTTTCGGTTTTCAACCACTTTTGAGGTTCCAAGGCCTATAAAACACCGAATCGCTTTGGGAATCGCGATTCAGCCATCACAAATCGGTAAGTTGTGATTTTGAAGTTCAAATTGTGTTTTCGCCTAAGAAATTCCCTAAAATCCTAGAACCCCTAGTTTTCTTCAAAACCCTAGATTTTGGGAAATGACTCCTAAGAGGAACAGATCCAAGCGGCCCAAAGTCGCTCACCCAGACCCGCCTCTCGTCGATTCCATGACGACACCTCAACCACCGACCCAAATCCTCCAACCATTCCACCTACAATCGCAAACGCCCCAAAAGACACGCCAACGAGTGGTGGAGCGGAAAGGGTTTTATATGAATTTACCATCGATCCGCTCTGTCAGATGACGTATGAGGAACCGGGCATCAATGCTTGGACGATCAACTATTTGAACAAGTGCGGCTCGATAATCTCTTGAAACCCATTCACCAATACTATTATCCGCGCTTTGCGCTTGTTTTACCGAACATGATTGTCAACTCCGACGCTAACACCATTTCTACCAAGGTCGATGGAAAAACCTACACTTTCACCCATGCCATGGGCTGTGCGGCGTTGGAATGCTTTGATACGTATGGGGATGGCGTAGACTTGCTACCACCTAACCCGCCTAACCTCACCCATACGTTCATAGCCGAGAAGATGACCAATGGACGAACCGCAAAGGACGAGCCATCAACCGTTCCGACCGCCCAATCATATGTGGTTCCTAGATACAAATTTCAAGTGTAATTTATACCCAATGCGCCATAAGACCGAAAGGTTAGGCATTTTGATGAATGCACTTTTTGCCGCTTTCGAGGGCAAATGGTTCGATGCAGTGGCGGTAGTCTTTGAGGGAATCAAACATGGAAGAAAGAAACTGCTACCGGGCGTTGAGGCGGCTGAGGAGCATATCCCCTATGCCTCCTTCATCTCAGCCATGTTTGATGAATTTTCTGCAACCTCCGTCCACAAAGTATCTCCCAAGGAACCAAAGTCTTCCAACAACGTCCTTCTATACACATTCAAACATTGGAAGAGGACGACAATGCAGGTCTCAAGCCACACCTCCCACAACGCCTCAAGTACCACCAGTGCCTCCACAACCTCAAGATGTACCTGTTCCTGAGGCACCCGCACCCGTTCATGACGAGCCGATCGATGAGGCTCCTATCCCCGAGCACCCTGAGTTTATTCCACCTGCTCAGGAGGTGCCTATGCCGGAGATCCCTATCCATATGCCAGCGCCTCATGCTCACCAAGCCGCGCCAGTACGCCTTGAGGACTTGGCTGCTCTCATTCAAGAGAGTAATCGCCAAGTCAACCCGGTAGCTTGGATTTCTTGAGCTACTCCTGAGATGCTCGCAGGCCATGTATCCCACGGATTATATGCAGAGGATCGCGGCGATGCGCGCACAGGTCTACGGGGCTCCGATCTACGAGGAGGACGAGGGAGTGCCACTAGGAGAGGAGGAGGCTGATGCCCAGGAGGAGCAGGGAGACGATGTGCAGGCGGGAGACGGCGTAGCTTCTGAGCCCGAGGATGCGCCCGTGGATGCAGCTGTTGGAGATGACCCTCCACAGGCTTAGAGGCTGGGAGATGTGGATTTCCTTGCTTTCTTTTCTTTACGTTGGGAATTAAGTGTATGAATCTTTTAAACTATTGTGGCATGGCTGCCACTTTTGATTTCTGTTGATGGTTAGACTATTGTGGCATGACTTGCCACCTTTGTTATGTGGACCAATTTCCTTTTTATGCTTATGAATAGGGTGTTTTGTTCATGTTTAATGCTTTTCTTCACACGTCTAAACTATTGGCTGTGTGGAGACTGTTTTTCTTTTCAATGCATGAGCTTACTGGTAACGATAGGAATTGTTTAGCCATGCATGGTGCCAAACGAAGCTACTCTTCGGGCACTGTGCTGCTCGTTGGGAACATTTTCGAGGACGAAAATTCCTAACGAGGGGAGGATGTAACATCCCGACTTTGCATAGCCTTGATCCGTACACTTCGGTACTTGTGCCGATGGGTCATGAGCCGAGGATGCCTCTTTACAATGATGTAATGTCTATAGATCAAATTCAATGAACTTGATCGATGATAACTAGACCCGGTGTAAGAGCTTGATGTCGGATCGTGGTGTAGCTGTTTCACACCCAGACAAGAGAGAAAGTAGTATAAATAGAAACCTAGGGCATTTATTTCTATTTACTGCTAAAGGGAAGAGAGTTAAGAAGAGAGAGAGACAAACCTAGGGTTATTCAATGCTACGAGTGAGCTGCCGAGATCGATCCGCTGTCAAGGGGAAGAACAGCTAATCGAGCAAGGATCCACCAAGCTGCAGCAACTCCATGGAACCCTAGCCGTTCTTGAGCTAGAGGAGGAGATCTCGCTCAAACCTAGGTAAGGAACTTCAATACCTGTTATAGATGGCTTTCAACAAGCTAAAAGTAGTAGAATCGGTTGAAATGATGAGAAGAAGTTGAGTTTTCAAGTGGGTTGAACCCAGGTGAGAAACCCTCATTGAAGAAATAGGCAATTTTGACCATTGAAAATCATTTCGACCGATCGAAATAGCCACAAAAGGGGCTTTTCGGACTTAAGTGAAATTCGAATGGTTCGAATTTAGTTTCAACGATCGAACTCTATATAACAGAAAGGTGATTTTGGACTTTGAGAAATTGAATGGTCAATTTTAATTAATTGATCGAATTTAAAATGCAAAATTGTTGTAGAATTGACCGTCGAAATTTATTTCGACCAGTCAATTCATTTTTCGCCGTCAAACGCATTTTTATTTGTCGAATTTGGATTCGAAGATCGAAATCCTGTTTTTTTACGGTTTGATTGCTTTTGACCGTGGAAACACGGGGGACTTTCCACGATGGGTTGTACATCATTCTAATGAATGAGTGTGCCTTGTTTAGGTGAGGTTACGTGTGTGGAACTAACCAACCTTCGTGAAGGATGAGCATGCAAGGAATTACTTTGTGAGGTAGGGAAAACCATCTATCATGTGCATTGTTTTGACGAGTGTCATGATATGTCCCTTGTTCGATATGACTTCCGTATTTGCTTCGACATATGATTTTCGGATATGCTTTGACCGTGCTTTCGTTATGTTTTGATATATGAATTCCGCATAAGTCTTGACATATGTTTCCGTATATGCTTCGAGTATGTGACCTCCATTATGATATGTTCGATATGACGTCATGTGCAAGATATGAGATTTGAGAGCGTTGTGATATGAGCATGTGTGAGTTTCGGTTTCAAAGTAGTTTTCATCTAATGTATAGTTATCACAAACACACGCGATAAGCTATATGTACGCACTTACGATTTGAGGTTATGTGAATACCCGACCGACGCGGGGGTATAACCGTGAGTGACGCGGCAGGATATCCGTGACTGTACGGCCAATCCATACACCTTTGTGTGATACGTCAGATGTATGTGTGATACGTCGTATGCTTTGTGTGATATGTGATCCCTACCGCTTAACGGTATTTCGTCCGCAAGTGTCCAACTCTATGGGACCTTGAATATGTGTGAATATGACTCATGTGAGTGACGATGGTGGGTATTCCATCGGGGCTTGAGGCTATAGTTCCTCATTCTATTACTTTAAGTAAAGCACTTTAAGTTTTTCTTTTCATCGATGATATGTGCATGAACATGAATCCATATGTAAAAACTATGAGATCACTTTGGATATATTTCGTTTTGTTTCGTTCGTTTTGTCATGCCATGATATACGTATTTGATGTCTGATAAGCATGCTATAAGTTTTACCTCGCCGAGCTTGGATGAAGCTCATTCCTTCACTAATATTTCGGGTTGGAGAGAAGTTGGGGCTGAGTTACCCGAGGGCGAGGATCCCGACTTTGACCCAAGCGAGGATCTAGAGGAGCCGAACCCGAGAATTGCTTCGTTTGTGCCCAACCGAGTAGGTCCGCCTTAGACCTTAGATCCATGTTTTGAGAGCTTTTTAAGTTGTAAAAGTATACTCTGTAATTACTTTTTTTTTTTTGGATATTCTTTTGGAGGAACCATGTTTCGGTAAGGATGGGTCCTTACCGGTGGTTCCAAACGGTTCTTTTCCATCTCTAGGGGATTAGAACCGTCTTTTGGGTTATAAATGATAGAAATATGTCTTTTGATGTAAGTTTCGTCAGTGTGGTTCCGCTTAGTATTCCGCTGTGCAACTTTGTGAGACGCAATGTGATACAATTACGGGCTCGGCCTTAGCGCCAGTCCACCGACGGCACGGGTTTCGGGGCGCCGAAATTTGGGCTGTCACATACAAATTTATTATCCTTAAAGATATTCATACTTAATTAATATGTAGATTTAAGAGAAAGATAAAATATTAAATACACATATTTATCATACTTAAAAATATTCATGTTTAATTAATATATAGATTTAAGAGGAAAATAAAATATTAAATATGTATATCTAAAATAAAATAAAATAGTAAATAAAAAGACCTAATAAAAAAAAAATATATATATATATATATATATATTTAATAGGCCGACCTAATAGAAAAATAAAATATTAAATAGTCAAACAAATGGATTATTTGAAAAGAGAAACAAAATGTAAACTGACCTACAAAACATACAACTTTAAGGGAAAGCATAAAATTAAATATGCAAGTTTATTAATTTATGAGATATTAAGATTTAAATAAAAATTTTAAAATCGTCGATGCGCGATCGAACACATCCTATGTGATGGGATCTAAGAAGAATAAAATGGATTGATGGGTACCCACCTTTTAAAGCGTGAACGATAGATTTACAACGATTAGGTTGAAAATATCGACGTCCAACGCGATAGATCGTCGAAGGTTTCTTCTTCATCTTCCTCCTTGATCTTTATGGTGGAAATAGATCATGGCGGTTCTTGTGACAAAACACACAAAAGGTTTTAGGGAAGTGATTAAGGACTTTGAGAAGAGATGGGTTGAAAAAGAAAGGTTCTAACGGCTAGGGTTCCTTAAGAGAATAGAATAAGAAAAGAAGAATAGTGAAAGAGATTTACATAACTTAAACTTAAACAGGGTTTTCTTAAAATAGAGTTAGTTCCAGTGTGGAGCACTAATACTATGCATAGTACAAAACACATCTAACACCATTAAAAAGAAAGTAAAAACAATATGGGTTATTACATACTCCTCCCCCCCTTATAATATTTTTATCCTCAAAAATTGCATACCAGCGGTGATTAGCTCCGAGTACTTCTCCATAATCTCATTTTTTAAGATCTCTAGTAAATCGACTCCTAAGATTATTAGTCACGATCTAAAATCTTCAACCTCTAAGGATCATATTCTTCATAGTCCCTCAGTCATCAAGGAAGTAGAGCCTGAGCTTTGATGTCATTCTGTCACGACCCAAAATTCTACTCCATCTCGAGGACCTAGAATTTCGAGTTATGCCCGCATGTATCCCAGATACACTAAGCGGATATACACATAATTAAAGTTCTCGCGCTAAAATGGTTCCACGAAATCCTTGAACCGAACAATAAAAGAATAAAATAAATGAATAGTCATAAATAATGAATAAATACAAAAAAATCAATGAAATATCTAATAATTGATTAGGAAATCAAGATCAGACATAAACGAAAAGTACGAGACTATAAATAAATAATAATTGTACGAAACTGATCTCAGCATCGAAACTACTAGTATCAATAGTCAACACTAGGATCGAAGTCAACACCAAGGTCCTTTTGATAACCTGCCACGTCTCTCCCAAGACTCCTAGTACTCTGTGTATGTCGAGTCAACGAAATCATCGCCGATAAAATCACCTGCAAGTGTTAGACTTTCGTGGGATGAGTTTACTCAGTCACGTAAACTCAGTGGATAACAATCTATCCCATTCTACTCAGGTGTATTGTAGGTGCATCACGTGAATGATAAAAGTAGTATATCAATGGAATCATAAAGAATAAATGAAAAAATCACGTGCATATCGTAGAGCTCATATTATAATATAAATGCAAAATCATGATCTAAACACACTCATATTCTAACGTACCTCACCATATCAAATAATATAACATATCTTATTATTCTTATACATACGTCTATACATCGTATTGGTGTATCTAACATACTTATAAATCCTATACAACCTGTGCCAAAGTCGTTGCTCGAGCCTACCATGTAAGGGTCACCATAGTATCTTACCACCATAACATAACGTCATCCATAATATACTCATACACCCCATCCAGCCTAATGGGAAAATATGGCCAAACCTAACTCATACCATACTCATACTCTCTCAGAGGCCTGTCTCGATTGTAAGACATTGTTGCCCTTATGGTGGCTATGCAAGAACGACACGCACAGACTTAAGTTTTTAATTTTATGCTGGCCTACATAGCTGTGTCATATTATCATATTTATAACTTATCTTATATACTCATATCATAACATACTCTTACAACTTAAATCTAAGATGAGCTATAGTGAGATAACTTCACTAAATCACACTTTCCAAGAAAAGAGTTTCGTAGTAACTTGGATATACTTCATGTGGCAGTAAAGACATCTCGCTACCATAGAGGTTTCATACTACCGTAGAGGGGTTGCATCCGTACATGAATGCCTATATTCCTATTTTCACGTGACTGTAAAAAGATCTCACTACAACTAAGGCCTAAGGGTCGAATATCATATCATAACTCATATCTTATCCTATCATATTAAAATTCAGGATGATAGGGACACCGCATATGCCACCGTATATGAGGCTACACTGAATTCGCACTCACCCTACTTGTCATTATGTCTCATACCATCATGAGTTGTAAGGTATGTGAATATGATATATTTCTCGCTTCAATACTATTTCAGCGAATTACTACGCCCAAGCATAGGCATGATCTCATTCACTAGCGTACGTATGACCTAATATGTCCATAACTCGTATACCATGATCAAGATGGAAGCACAAAACTATCACACTAAAGAAAATATTTACATCCAGATTTCGCTATGCTTATACATATATTTATATATATATCATCTCGATATAAATATAAAATAGGGTAGTTATCAGTGTGATTTTGAGATCGTGAAGGTCAGATTTCAATTTTCACAAGGGCATCGAATTTCTAACTATTCAAGCTATCGAAGAGGTCCCGTTGAAGCGACAAAATTGATATATATATATATATATATATATATATATTATAATTAGATAATTAAATTGAAGTATATTATAACTTATAAGTTGAGATTCATCATGACCATCAATTGAAAGACATTATTTAAGATTTAATATATACAGGAATTTTTTGTCATGGAAATTAGAAAATAACATTAAATTTATATAGCCTTAGATCATTCAAAATTGATCCCAATTTTCTGCTCTATTTTGACCTCTAAAATATTGGATTCGTGAAATAGCTATTTCGCACAAAGTTGTGAAGCTCGAAGTCTTTTTTCTAATGCCATAAGAATCTCATCAATCCGAGATTGGAGTAAAACATTATGGCCAAAATACTGAGACTAGTACATCGATGGTTGTGAGTTCGAGTTCATGGCCGCGATTTCGGCCCTGAAAGTTTCTGATGGCGCAGTCTCAAAGGAGTTATTTAAAATATGAAGACCTAATAGAAAGTAAAATATTAAATATATATTTTTTAAATAAAATAAAATAGTAAATATAAAGACCTAATAAAATAATAATAATAATATATTTAATAAGCAAATCGAGTAGAAAAATAAAATATTAAATAACCAAACAAAGAAGGTATTTAAAAAGAGAAACAAAATATAAACCGACCTATAAAACATACAACTTTAAGGGAAGTGCTTAGTCACATAATATACTAATTTATTACCCTTAACTTAGTGATGATAGGACTTAGTTTGCTACTAATAAGTTAATGATGTGCAGATATTAAGAAAAATCAGTATAAGAGAGCCAAAGTGTTAATATTTGTCAAATAAACTCAAAAGAGCAGTAAATAGATGATTGAACCAAATGACGAGTCATCGCCTGCTAAAAAGGTGAAAAATCATGTTTTACGATTTTGCGGAACAAAGTACAGAGAAGACTAAAAATCGTATTTTACGATTTTATAAGAAAAGCCGCTCAAGACTAAAGTATGGTACAAGAGAAATGATGAATCACAAATGAAGAATTGTTCACTAAAAGCTGTGCTGAGAAATGGGAAATCGTGATTTGTGATTTTCTAAAGAAAACTATAATAGAAGAAAGAAAATCGTGGTTTACGAATTTATAGAAAAAGCTTCTCGTTGTTGATGCTGCTGTTGATGATCGCGTGAAGATCTACACCGCCATGTACTGAATTAGAAGAACTCTTGAATTAGAAGTTTGGTATATCACGGATCTGAGAAGATTGATGAAGATAGACTCCAGAAGATCTCTACTACTGAATAATCCATAACCGCATCAACATAAAGAAAGCAAGGAAAGATAAAGTTAGAAGTAGAGTTATATTGTGTGGTCCTAACCATGGCCTAACTCAAGCAGTTTCTCGACCTCCAACTATTTCTTCTTACCCCAAAGGACCCCAAAACCACACACTAAAGAGGATGCCTTGTTGCAAATAGCTCACAGCTAGGTGCAACATAGTCGCATCCAGACACAGTTACTCAATCATCTACGGCATTCTGTCGTAAAGCTAGAAACTCAAATTGAGCATGTGTCAGCCCAAATTTTTCCAACCTAATTTTCTGAGATATATATATATATATTTCAACTTTAAACCAAATGGGAAAATCCGGAGCACCAAATCGTAGATCACAATCTGCTACAGAATACTTGGTACATCCACACACATGTGGAAATCAAAGCAGACAATACATGGCATAATTAAAATCTCTAGATCTAATATCCAATATAAACAGTAAACTAAAATATACTACCGATAATAGTCAACCATCACCTAACAGTGATGTACCATACATATATAATAGCACGAACGTACCAAGCCTAAACTTACCTAAATCCACTATGTACTAAATCTACGATCCCAGAAATCTTACCAATCCTCAAGTCCGGTGTCCTGATAACTATTATACCTGTGAAGTATAGTTGGGTGAGCTAACAGTCTAAGGTCAGTAGAGAAAACTGATACCAATATACATCTCATCAGTCATACATAGATTTAAAGACAAAGGTCAATATATTTTCATATTAAAACTGATGGCATTTTCATACTCAAAATAGAAACTGAATTCAAAGTACCTTTTTCTTTCAAAACCTAAACTGATTTCTTATGCTTTTTCTTATCAAAACTTAAACTTATTTCAAATGTCTTTTCTTATCAAAACAAAACTGATTTCAATTCACATTCTCTTACATGTCTTATCTTGATTTACTGAATTCGATTCATATTCTCTTATATGTCTTATCTTGAGTTTACGAAGTTTGATTCACATTTACTTACATATCTTACTTATTCGATTCACGAATATCCCATCGTGCCGGTTCGATTCACGGATTAACTGTCGTACCGATTTGATTTCACCCTAGCAGCCCACAAGATACTTATAATCCGCCCATAGCGGTCCACAGACACATAATTCGCCGTAACGGTCCATGGTGTGTAGGGTACTTATATTCCGTCCATAGCGGTCCACAGACACATAATTCGTCCTAGCATTCCATATTATATTTTTCTTGTCATATGGTTCGATTCATGGATATCCCGCCATGCCGTTTCGATTCACGGAGATTGCCGTACCAATTCGATTCACGGTTATCCATCGTGCCGATTCGATTCATGGGGACTGCTGCACCAGTTTGATTCACGGTTATCCAACTTGTCGGTTTGATTCACGGAGACTGTCGTACCAATTCAATTCACAGAGACTGTCGGACCAATTCGATTCACGGTTATCCGCTGTGTCGGTTCGATTTACTTACATGGCTTTCATATTCGATTCACGGATATCCCGCCGTACCGGATTGATTCACAAATTATATTCAATTCTTGTTCAAGTTCTTATTTCAAGTTCATTTTCGAAGTTCCAAATGCATAAAGTTTAAGTTCTAGTCAATGATGGAAAACTATATCATTTTTTAAATACAATCAAATATTAAGTTCTAAATTGTTTCAAAATCACCCAAATATCAAAACTTATCACATTTCATTCTATCGTATCAAGCATCTATACAATTAAATAAAAAATTGAATTGTGTATAAAATTTTCCCCACCTTAACCTAAAGCCAAAACAAAGATTCCCTTATCGAGGCCACACTCCCATCACGTCCCTTTGATCACAACCTAGAACATATCAAATTACCTCTTATAAATCAAAAACACCAAATTACCTCTTATAAGTCAAAAGCAATGAAAAATGGGAAGCCCTAATGTCTCCCCGAGTTATTTCCTTAAAAACAAAAAAATGCCAGAAACTAACCAAATCGATCGATCGATTCCCAAAATAGATTGATCAAAACACATTTTGATCGATCGATTTCAGTCCCACACTCGATCGATCATTTCACAAACCGATCGATCGGTTTACTCATAAACCAATCCCATCTTCACATCACCTTCTTGTCGACCTTACTCAGAAACCTGTCGACCTTGAATGGAGCATTTCGACAAATTTTGATCGGTCGAATTCTATTTTGATCGATCGATTTCCTTCTGAAAACCAACTTATTTCTGTTCTACCAAAATCAATCGATCGATTCTAAATTTGATCGATCGGTTTTGACAGACAACCACACGGGCTTCTTCTTCCTTATCTCATTTTTCCTCAAATTTACATCATTTCCTTTAATTCTTTAACTCATATCCTAACTAATGTTTAACACATCTATAAACCACAATTTAATGTATCTTCTCTCACCTTTAAGTGGTTGATTCCTCGATCCATGTGATCTAGCTCGCGAGAGGGTGGTTCCGAAATCAAAAGACGGTTTTTCTCGAGCCATAAAATCCTAGCCGCGCCGCAAACTTTATGCGCTCGCGAATCAAAGAATCAAGGAAGAACTTCATGAGGGAGATTGACGACACAATCGAGGAATGGAGCCTTCTCTTCATTTACAACAATTGAAACTTCCAAAGGAAATTTCACTTAAATACATGGGTTGGGTTCTATGTTAAGCTCATACACCCATTTGATGTGTTTGATCCTTATTTTAAAAAGGGGTTTGGTTCCCTTGCTAAACATATACACCCCTTTGGGTGATAGATCCTATCCACTTATCCATAAGGTTTGGTTCCAGTGTGAAGCTCATACACTTAAGTTAATCCTTAGCTCTCTTATCCAAAGGTCCACAATCGGTTAAAATAGTTAGCCCAGTCAGTTAGCCCAATTAGTTGGCCCAAATGGTTGGCCCATTAATTCAAATAAGTTTTAATCATTAATAAACTTTCATTTTTCAGAATTTCTGAGTCTAGGTTGCACACCCGCAGAGGGTGTCGTCTCAAGCACGCGCACTTAGTCAGTGCGTGCGAGTTCAAAATTTGGGATGTTACATTCTTCCCACCTTAAAGAATTTTCGTCCTAAAAAATTGACGTGTCTACTTCGAAAAAGTTTGGATATCTCATAGGTCCGGACATACATAGCAATACTCTCCCCAAGAGTCAATGACTCGATGTCAATGAAAATAATTAGGGTTATTACATTCTCCCCTCCTTAAAGAAATTTTCGACTGCAAAAATAGATGACGACATGTCCGAACGCTAACTCAATATATTATCCATGATCGTTCACAATAACCTACATCGGCAACATGGTAGTCACAATGATGAACAAAATCCACTAACAATGATTCACGTTGGTAAAAATTTACTCACAACGATGAAACAAACTCATGCACCCTGAACGAAAGGAACAAATTTCTAATAGAAGATGCCCCACTAATACCACAGTAAGATCACACGTTATACACAGAGGACCCGCACTTGTCCTATGCTAAGTCCATTCTCATAATCATTCAATTAAACTATCCACATTTAGTCCCCAACAAAAATCTAATTTATCCACAACCAAATTATCAATCATCCTGCAAAATAAAACATATCCCTAGCAAGGTATCCATTGCACATTCGATATCCATTTTGAACCATGAATTCCATAGCTAATTTAATAATTAGCCACAATTAGGTTAACCACCATTTATCCTGCACACGAAACATTACCCTACATATCCACTACAAATTTTAACACATTTATCAACAACTAATCATCATATTGATCATGCATACCCACGATAGCACATCCAACATATCCACAACTACATAAACCGATTTTTGTCCACAATGGATTTATCAAAAAGGTTTTTAAGAAACACATTTTTATACAGACCCACAATTCAGGGTAACAAACACAACTCAACACACATTACGAAACTCATTTACCTCACATCACATATTCATCATTGTGAATAATAAGGTTCTTTAATCCTGCAATGAAAACGCATATATACATCTAAACATCCATCAAACCCATATGTCATAAGTATACATCCATAAACCAAACTCTAAACATTGATAAAATTTACTATAAGTATATTACAAAAGATATCATAAGTTGAGAAAAATGCATCCCCAACCACAAAAGCTAAGTCATAAGCTATCTATCACAACCCTTAAGTAGATGCCTATGTCGTGTTCCCCTTGTTTGCTTTGGGACATTCTTTTATCCGATGTCCTGTTCAGTCACACTTGAAGCAAGCGCCTATAACCCACCAATAGTCCACCGTCCTGTGTTGCCCTCTACATCGTGAGCATGGCTCAACCGGTGTGGCTGAAGCAATATTCGATATTTGCTGCACTATAGATGTTCTGGTCAGAGGAAGGTTCTGAGTGGGATGACGAGGTGCCGACATCAAGATTCTCGACCTCGTAGGTGTAGATGTTACCGACCCTAAATACGTAGTCCGAGTAGGTTGAGAGGGTGTTGGCATTAAGTGTCGCAGTTCCTGGTTCACTGGCTCATGTGTATTTGACCACACCTGACTTACCTTGCCTTTGTTCTGCTGATCTCTTCTTTTATACATATCCTGAATATCTTTTTTGGCAACCAGAGCCTTACCCATCACAGCTCCATACGTCTCTAATTCTAACACAGAAATTTTATCTCGTATGTTCGGCCTTAAGCCACGTTTGAACTTATTAGCCTTCAACAGATCTATGGCCATATATTCTAGGGTAAACATTAACAATCTTGTAAACTTCGTCCCATACTCTCGTACGGACATTCCCCCTTGTTCCAAATTCATAAACTTCGCTGTCATCTGACTTCTCACTTGCTTGGGAAAATATCCCTTATTGAACACATCGACGAGTTCTTCCCAAGTCCACAACGCACCAGAGTTATCTTGCTCTCTGATCCTTGATATGGACTTCCACCAAGGGTCGGCTCAGTCACATAATTTATCATTTTATCACTCTTAACTTAGTGAAGCTATGACTTAGTTTGCTACTAACAAGCTAACGATGTACAGATATTAAGAAAAAATAGTAAAATAGAGTTAAAGTGTTAATCTTTGTCAAAATGAACTCAAAAAGCAATAAAAAGATGATTGAGCATAAAAGACAAATCTTCGCCTAAAAGAAAATGAAGATTCGTGTTTTACGATTGTATGGAATAATATTCTGAGAAGAGAGAAAATTATAATTTACGATTCTCTAAAGAATAGTCGTATTAAGTAAAGACGATACAAGAGAAAGCCAAGAATCGATGAAGAATCATTAGCTAGAAGCCTACTGAAAATAGAAAATCGTGATTTATGATTTTCCATAAAAAATAGAAAGATGAAATCATAATTTATGATTTCCCAAAAATAGAAGCTTTACTGCTGAATGAGAGAAGATACACCGCCATGCATATTTTTAGAAGTCTTTACAATTAGAAGTATGACCAACCATGGATCTGAGAGATTGATGAAGAATACTCTTAAAAGGACTCTATTGCTGAAAATCAGAGAACACTCTAGAAGCACATCTACGGTTTGAAAACAAGGAAGAATAAAATTAGGAATTAGAATTATATTAGGATACTTTTACTTTAGTAGTTTTTTTATTCAAATTAGAACTTTGTAAATCGACTCCTTATGAGCTATAAATAAGAGAGCCCGATATAAGAATAAATCATCAAAGAAATTCTCAGCATCAATTGACGACTGAGCTTGGATTTTCTTTTGATCATTAGAGTAGATTTTTATTGTTTGGTAGATTAGATATCAGAGGTTTCTCAAGAGCAATTGACGACTGCTATTTGGTGCTGAAGATTAGTGTAGATATCCTAATTTCTCAAAAGCAATTGACGATTACGACTGAGGGGTGAAAGATATATTTATTTTGCTTTCTAGTTTAGATTTTATTTATTTTATTTATTGCTTTGTAAACATCTTCAAGTTTTAATTTGAATTGACGACTCAAGTTGGAATTTACAAATTAGTGTAACGGTTTTTACTTTTCCATCTTTAATTTTTTCGAATTTGATTGATGCCTAGATTTTAGGAAATTGTTGATTAGATTAAATTTGTGTTAAACAAATTTAGTTTTTGATTGACGCCCAAATTTTAGAAGACTGCAATATAGTGTAACGGTACTATTTATTTTTATAAATATTCGATGGCTGAAGATTGGGATTGACGACCTCAATCTGAAGGAGGATTAGGATTTATTTTATGCACTTTAGATTAATAACCTATTCTTTATTCATATTTCTCAAGTAGTTTAGAACCTTACAAGATAAATATAAATGTTGAAATAAAAGTAGAAATAAAGATAAGATAAATACTTCCTTGTGGGAACGATCCTATACTAGCTCTACAATTTCCATTGTGCGCTAGCAATAGGTTAAGACTTAATTAGATACACACATAAGTAGCGATCAAGTTTTTGGGATTGCTGCTGGGTCCTCTGAAAGAACATTGGATCGTGTCCCATATTTAACTAAACAACATCTGGTAGGATCCGAGGTTGCTGTAGATGTCATTTTTTGGGAGCACTTTGAAATTAGTAGAGGAGCTATAAAATATTTTCGGGATGCAGGGTCCACTACTTTTTAGAGCCCAGAATTACACAAGTCTACCCAAGGCTAGTAAAACTATTTTATACTAAAATGGTTAATAGCAGCAATGGTTCACTACCGATTTTGTCCACAACCATTGATGAGTTCCCAATTTTAATAACAAAAGCAATGGTTGTGGGAGTGATGACTGCACCCTTAGAAAGACCTGAAGTGTCCTTTGACACGTCGGAAGAAAATGTACTTAGAGAACCACTCGAGACCCTTCTGGATTTTGTTCAAATGGCCACAGAAATACTAGGCAAACCCTCAAAGGACAAATCATTTTTCTTGAGAAAGGATTTGGAAGAACGGAGTTTATCCCTTAATTTCCTCGATGTTTTAATTCATAAGACCATCCATCCTATGGGCCATGGAACTCAGCAAAGAACCCTTTTTATGAAAGCCTTATATCTTATGGTTAATCGCTACTAGTTTGATGTCCCTTCTTACCTTGTGGAGGTAATAAATACCAAGAGAGAGAAATTGAGTATAAAGAAGTATCAATCAAACAAACTATGTCTTCCCTTTGGAGGTTTGATTACAAATTTGTTGATGAATATGGGATATAAAATTGATCCAAAAGAGAAATCCCTACCGAGAAGTGATGAGAGCCTCACAACTAAGGCATATCGGAGAACTTTATGTGCCGCAAATAAAAAGAAAGTTCCTATTTCAGCACAGGCGGAAGAGGTCCCATCTGCACCGAAGCACCAGAACCTCATGAGAACACAGAAATTGTCTCTCAAGTATCAGAGAAAGCAGCTGAGCAAGAACTCCCGGTAGTACTAGAACCTGCCACAGATCAAGCTAGTCTATATGACTCAGCTCTGGATTCACCAACAGGGCCTGCTATGCTCCATGAAATTGAACAAACTTCTACCAAAGCAGAACCGGTGAATCCAATTAGCGAAGTAGCAGAGGGAATTCTTGCACCAATAGAACAACAGGATATTGAAATGACTACTTCTAGCCAAGTCCCTGTCAGTCTTCAACCGATCGCCCCACTAGAAATGTTATCAATTCAACCTCATGTGTCTTAAGCAATAGGAACAAGTCAGGGAGCTAAAGTCCCACTCGCTGTTGATCCTATAACCAACATCACAGTATCTACAATCCCAGCACCGGAGCAGACTCAGATATCCCAAGCTGTGGGTATAAGACTACATCTCGAAGCCACAAGGGAGAGCTTCAGTGCATTATTACATCAGGAAATGTCTCCTCCAGCTACTACTTTAGCAATTCCAATGATTGAACAATCTGACCTTGACAGAAGATTAAAAGAAGTAGAGCAATGGCAAATTACTAATGCCTAATTACCAAGTGTTGTGAGAAGGATGATAGAAGAAATCCAGATGTTGAAAAACAGAGTCCGAGATATTATGCCTAATGCACAATAATGCCAGGAGTTGATAGCAAATCTAAAATGAAAGGCCGTAAGAGAACATCATGCACAATGGACGGCCGAAACAGCCAAGAAAGTCCAGGAGGCTACTATAGCACTCCAAGACCAGGTTGTGCAACTCCAATAAGAGAATAGGAGGCATAGAGAATACCGGCAAGCATGGGGAGAAAATGAGTATGAAGAGAAAGTAGCAAATTTGATGGAACAGGTTGCGCAGTTCATGGAAGACCCAGATTTTAGAGAAACTGCAAGAGAAAAAGCCCACAAGGAGGCTGAGGAGTTTTTAAAAGCTCAATTACATGAGAAAAATCACATGCTAACAGTGACTAAAGGAAAATTACGGAAGCTTCAGGATGATAAGGATTCATTAGTCCGAACTTTTACAGAATAAAAAGAAAAAATTGATTCAATCACAATCAAGTTCTAGAAGACAGTAGCAGGACTACGCACTAAAGCTGAAAAGTTGAAAGATGAAATAGAATTGAAATCTTCTGTGATCGCAATGCTGGAGGAAAAATTGAAAAAGAAAAAATAGTTGAGGGTCAGTTGAAGGAAGGGCAAGTGACAGTAATAACTGAAACCATAAGTCTAGAATTACAATGGAGCCCATAATCAGATCATGACTGCTCGACAGCAATTTTGTCTGACTTTGCGGAAGATCAGATAAGTAGCTCCTATTCATTACTACCCTTGCTAGCACCAACACCACCTACAACAACCCTTGTACCATATCCATATCGCCGAGTGAATAAAATTTACAGTACTTCATAAACCTCATAGGTATGATAATTTTGTTAAATTTTCGTTGTGTCCCCTGTTTTGCACAATGAGACAATTGTCTTATTTAAGTTTAGGGGGGATACACCACTTTTTGTGTATATTAGTTTAAATTAGTTTAATTTTTTATTTAAAATTTTATTTTTAGTTCTGTATATATTAATTTAGTTAATCATTATATGCAAAGTATGACAGAGAAAATTATGAATCTATTAAACTTTATAATCCATCGTAGCAAAAGTTCAACAATCAAAATAAAACAGTTGCAATTCATAAATAGCGCCTTTGAACACTGTATCTAATGAATGTTTGAAACTATACGATTAATTTAAACTGCAAAATTTAGATTATAGTTTCAAAATTATAAATCAGTGAGATCTTGAGCTAATACATCCTCTTTATATTCTAAGAGAGATTGCTTTTATTTTCAAGCTTAAAATTTTCTTGAACTTTTACTGAGAAATCTCATATTGTTGAACTTATAATCAAAATATTCTGTAATTATGATGATTTATTTCATTAGAACTATCTGTTAAACACATCAAAACAAGAAGACATCTATACTAGTAAATCGTGAAAATGATCAAAGGCCATCTTTTGTTACACTAGAGCCAAAAAGCTAAAATTTCAGAAAAGATTTTATCCTTTGAACCCATATTAGAAGCCTAAAATCTAATTTCTTTGTACAAAATTTTATAAATATTTAACCATATATACTATCCAAAGCTTTCTACCTTTAACTCTTATAATTTATGAGAGTTTAGAATATAAAAGAAGGGAAGAAGAGGGAGTGAAAGGAGTATACGCTTAACAAATAAAGGATCTGCTGAAAATGGTACAACTGAGAAGAAATATGATCATATGAAAAATGTGGGAAAAGAAAAAGAAAATCATAAAAGACAATTTAGAAAAAATTTAAAAGAGAAATCGTAAAATACGATTCTATGAAAATGAGATTTACACAAGAAAACAAAAGAAAAATAGGAAGAAGTCATCCAACTTTTTGGATACTTACTGAAATAGAAAAGAAGGAAAGAAGATAGAAAAGGAAGAACTAATTCTCAAAAACTTTTAAACCCTATCTACCTTTCTTTGAAACCCTTTTAACCTAAAGCCCCATTACAAGCTGAAGAAAAGACCTTTGTGATTTACGATTTATAAAAGTATGAGTTTAGTAGAGATGCATGAAATAGATACTATGAATGAACGGAAAAGTCATATGATCAGAATTGATTATTCATTCCATGAGATTTATCTTCTTATTGTCCTTTGAATTTATCATGTACATGTCATATATGAGAACCCAAAAATTTTGATATCCTTTTGAGAGTATGCCAATAGTGAGAGTTTGGATGAAAATATTTTCTAAATCTGTAGTTTAAAAAAATTTATGATGAATAAACTTTTACTGATACACACACACTCCACGCTGTATAAAATTGAAATTGTTGAGTTCTGATCAAGGATAATTACTGTGATGGAAAGTAAAGGTGAAAGATTTGAAATTTTTGAGAAATATACCAAACATATGATGATTAATTTCTGAAAAATATTTTGAAAATTCCTAAAAAATAAAAAAAAATATTTAAAGTTTGTAGGTAAATTCACTGAAAACCTTCAGGAGACTATAACTCCTCTACTAGGGGTTTAAAGGCTTGTTGCATCTGTTAAATGCAATCGTGCTCCCTACGAAAGTGGCATTTAAATTCATAATTTTAAATATTTATATTTCCTTGTTTGCTAGGGACTAGCAAAATGTAAGTTTGGGGGTGTAATCAGTCACATAATTTACCATTTTATCACTCTTAACTTAGTGATGCTAGGACTTAGTTTGCTACTAATAAGTTAACGATGTACAGATATTAAGGAAAAATAGCAAAATAGAGCTACAGTGTTAATCTTTGTCAAAATAAACTCAAAAGGCAGTAAAAAGATGATTGAACATAAAAGACAAATTTGTGCCTAAAAAGAAATGAAGAATCGTGTTTTATGATTGTGCGAAACAATATCTTAAGAAGAGAGAAAATCGTAATTTATGATTCTCTAAAGAAAACTTGTATTAAGTAAAGATGATACAAGAGGAAGCGAAGAATCAATGAAGAATAGTTAGCTGGAAGCCTCCTGAAAATAGAAAATCGTGATTTACGATTTTCTAGAAAGAATAGAAAGAAGAAATTGTAATTTATGATTTCTCAAAAATAGAAGCTTTTCACTGCTACTGACTGAGAGAAGATACATGCCATTGTAATGACCCCGAATTCCATTGATGGTGAGTCATTGACTCTTATAGAAAACGTGGCTACTTGTGTTAGGAGTTGCCATGCATTTGTATCTTTAAAAAGGGTATATCGATTTTCGAGGATAAAAATTCTTTAAGGTTTAACATCCCGAAATTTTTTGAAACTATAGGTCCTGATTAAGTGCATGTCTGTTAAGAAACACGTCACCGTTCGGATTTTTCAAACGAGATCGTTTTGGGTCCGTTTGAGCTCGTGTGAGATTTGTAGGACCAAGTTTATATACCATGGTGGTGTGTATTGGCTCAACACCGAATTCGATTGATGAGTGGTTTGGGTGTATAGGCCCCACACCGAACCAAAAGATCATTTATATAATAGATAACACTTTAATTAGGTATGTCTGTTTCACACAGAATATAATTCTTTGGATAAGAACTAATATACAAAAGGGTGTATGTGCTTCATAAAGGAAAATCCCTCTTTTTTGTTTCTATAAGAAAGCAAAGCTTCCTTTGAAAGCTTACCCGTTTGCAAAATTTGAGGGTTTTAGGTTCTAGAGAGTGAAAGAGAAGAGCTTGAGGAGAGCACGCCGTGAACCATCCAAACGTCGAATCAGCTCCGTTAAACTTTGAGGTATTGGCCTCGTGTTAGTTGTGTGCTGCGGAGAGTCGTTAGATTTTTTACTTCGGTGAGATTTGAGAAAATGGGAATGTGTGGATAGAACCAACCGTTGTGATCACGGCATACGCAATTGGGAGAGTGAAGAATAGTGTGTGTTGGAGCAAAGTGTCATCGTAGTCTTCATCTCAATTCAAATGCCGGTGAGATTGGCAAAATTTACTTTGAAACCCTAGGTTGGATGTGAACGCGAGGATCGAGAATCGATCGATTTAAAGATAAGATTCGATTTAAATCGGTTATAATTATTTTAGTATTGATTATGGGTGTTTGGAATGTGTGCCATGAGTTTTGAGTGATTAGGATTTGAAGAAATTTATGTAAATTTGAAAGAAAATAGGTTGGAGAAGTTAAAACCCGAGTTTGGGTGATATCTGACAAAATCGACCGGTCGATTTCAAAATAGACTGGTCGATTTTCACAAAACAGTACTTGTGTTTAGAACTTGGGAGGTTTTGAAATAATATTTGCTTTAGAAATCTTCAAAATAACTGAAAGCTTTGAACCTTGGTATTTGAATTTCAAATTTGACCATTTTATTGAATCTGACCCTTGTATTTGAAATGGAAATTTAGACCCCTTTGTGGATATAAATGGTGAATATGACTCCGAATATGAATCTAGTTTTAGACTTCAAATCCGAACATTGAATATGAAAGTCATGTAAGCAAATTAAACTCAGAAGTTAAATTTGAACCAAACAATAAGTCTTGTCATTAAATGAATCGCTATGGGCAGATTATAAGTACAATATGAACCGCTATGGGCGGATTATAAGTACATTGTGGACCGCTTTGGGCAGATTAGAAGTACACTGTGGACTGCTATGGGTGGAATATGTGTATCTGTGGACCACTGGGGGTGGATTATTCATAGAATCGTGGACTGCTAGGGCGAATTAAAAGTAAGTAAATCAAATCAGTAAGTCATGTAAATGAATTGAACTCCCCAAATCATATGTGTAAGTCATTTAAGCAAATCAAACTTCATAAATAGAATCTGTAAGACATGTAATTTGAATATAAGAACCATAATTTGATCAATACGACGGGTTATCCATAATTTGAACCGATACAATGGGATATTTGTAATTTAAACCTGTACAGTGGGATATCCATAATTTGAACTGGTATGGCAGTTTATTTGTAATTCATTATTTGTATCATGCTTTAAAATCCGAACATTGAATCTGAAACTTCAAACTCACTATATAAGCTAAGTAAGAATGTGTAAGACCGGTACGACAAGATATCAGTGATTCGAACTGGCACGGCGGGATATCTGTGACTCGACTAAGTACACTATGTGAGATATGTAAGTGAATGTAAGTGATCTCAGTAAATCTAAGATAAGACACGTAAGTGAAATCAGTTTCAGTTTTGATAAGAAGTGCCTTTGAAATCAGTTTCAATTTTGATAAGAAAGTGCCTTTGAAATTAGTTTGCCTTTGAAATCAGTTTCAGTTTTGATAAGAAAGTGCCTTTGAAATCAGTTTCAGTTTTGATAAGAAAGTGCTTTTGAAATTAGTTTGTCTTTGAAATCAATTGCCTTTGAAATCAATTTCAGTCTTGATAAGAAAGTGCCTTTGAAATCAATTTGCTTTTGGAATCAGTTTCGATTTCGATAAGAAAATGCTTTTGACATCAGTTTAGTTTTGATAGGAAAAAATGCATTTGAATTCAGTTTCTATTTTGAGTATGAAAATGTCATCAGTTTTATCATGAAAATATTTGGATCTTTGTCTTTGAATCTATGCATGACTGATGAGATGTATATTGGTATCAGTTTTCTCTACTGAGCTTAGTTGTTAGCTCACCCCGACTATACGTCACAGGCACAGGTATAACACTTATTAGGACATCGAACTTGAGGATTTGTAAGATTCTGAGATTGTAGATTTAGTACATCGTGGATATTGGTAAGTTTAGGTTTATTACACTCATGCTATTATACATGTATTGTACACCACTGTTAGGTGATGGTTTGCCATCACCGATGATTTATTTTTGTTCACTGTTTATATTGGATATTAGAATTAGAGATTTTAATTATATCATATGTATTATCTGCTTTGATTTTTGCATGTGTGTGAATGTACCAAGTATTCTATATCAGATTGATCTACGATCTGGCGGTCCGAGTTTTTTCAATTTGGTTCAAAAAAAAAAATAGATCAGAAAATTTAGGTTGAGAAAATCTAGGCTGTCACAGCCATGCATATTTTTAGAAGTCTTTTACAATTAAAAGTATGACCAATAATGGATCTGAAAGATTGATGAAGAATACTCTTAAAAGGACTCTGTTGCTGAAAATCGGAGAATAATCTAGAAGTACATCTACGGTTTGAAAACAAGGAAGAATAAAATTAAGAATTAGAATTATATTATGATACTTTTACTTTAGTAGTTTCTTTTATTAAAATTAGAACTTTGTAAACTCCTTATGATCTATAAATAAGAGAGCCCAATATAGGAATAAACCATCATAGAAATTCTTAGCATCAATTGACGAATGAGATTGGATTTTCTTTTGATCATTAGAGTAGATTTTTATTCTTTTATAGATTAGATATCAGAGGTTTCTCAAGAGCAATTGACGACTACTATTGGGTGCTGAAGATTAGTGTAGATATTCTAGTTTCTCAGAAGCAATTGATGACTGCGGCTGAGGGGTGAAAATATATTTATTTTACTTTCTAGTTTAGATTTTATTTATTTTATTTACTGCTTTGTAAATATCTTCAAGTTTTAATTTGAATTGACGACTCTGGTTCGAATTTGCAGATTAGTGTAACGATTTTTACTTTTTCATCTTTAATTTTCTCGAATTTGATTGACACCCAAATTTTAGGATATTGTTGATTAGATTAAATCTGTGTTAAAAAAATTTAGTTTTTGATTGATGACTAAACTCTAGAAGATTGCAATATGGTGTAACGGTACTGTTTATTTTTATAAATATTCAATGGCTGAAGATTGGGATTGACGACCTCAATTTGAAGGAGGATTAGGATTTATTTTATGCACTTTAGATTAATAACTCATTCTTTATTCATATTTCTCAAATAGTTTAGAGAACCATTAAAGATAAATATAAACTTTGAAATAGAAGTAGAAATAAAGATAAGATAAGTACTTCCTCGTGGGAACGATCCTATACTAGCTCTACAATTTCTATTGTGCACTTGCAATAGGTTAAAACTTAATTAGATACACACAAAAGTAACGATCATAAACTTCTTTTAGCTGAAAAGAAGCCCAGTATACTTTCTCTTCCTCAGTACACGGCAATCACTAAAGAAGCTTCTCGATCTGGTTCAACCATTTCTCCGCTTCAAGTGGATCCACCTAACCGTAAAAACTAGGAGGTCTCAAGCTCTTAAACTCAACAAATGCTGATGGTGGAGGTGGAGACAGTTGTTGATGATTATGGGTATTACTTGCAGCCAACAACTCCGTATGTTGGGCCATCTCATTGGCTACAATTTCCATTGCTTGAGCCATTCTTTCTCTTTCATCTCTTTCCCCCAATGGTGTATTCGCACCCGTGGCGACTCTCTCACCACTAGATGTTCCCTTGCCACTTAGGGCACCTCTGTTGCGTCTCGACCTACCGCGTGGGGCCATATCAACTTGTCACAATGAAATAAAAGTTTCAATCAACAGGTGGTCACAATGTTGTGACAGAATTCCAACACTCACAACCTATGTTCTGACAGATATATTGCCATATTCCTGCACTTAGAGCTATGGCACTAAGTCTCCCATAAGACCTAAAGCCTAAGCTTTGACAAAATTGAAATTCATTCAGAGATTTCAGAATAGGGATAGTGAATCCCACCTAAGTTCTAACATAATCTAATGTCATCTCTTTTAAGTTCCAATAAGACCTAAAGCTTAAGCTCTGATACCAACTATGTCAGCCAGAATTTTCCCAACCTAATTTCCTGAGATTTTTTTTTTAAACTTTAAACCAAATAGAAAAATCCAAACCACAAGATCGTAGATCACAATCTGCTATAGAATACTTGATACATCCACACACATGTTGTAACATCTTCAAATTTTGGGCGTTGAATAATATCCTCGAGATACGTGTCCGACTAGTCGTAGGTTTGACCAAGTGGAAGTCAACATGATGACTACGACTCAATTGAGTTTGATGTGAACAAGCACGTGCGCGAAGTGTGAGAGCCATTTTAGTGATCACATACACAATTCTTGGGTGTATGTGCCTAACATTGAAGCAAGAAGGGTTAAAGGGACATAATAACTCAAGAGAAGTTATTTCTCTTGTTTTTAGTTGGTGAGAAGAGTTAAGAAGAGAGAGAGAGAGAGAGAGAAAGGAAGGAGTAAATGCTAAGAGTAGTTAATGTGGATTCTAAATTGATGACGGGCTTGAGCATTTAACGTCGGATTCGACGCATTGGAAATCGTTGGAGTCAAATCTAGGAGCCCTAGCCTTTGAGCCAACCTTTGTGTCAACCAAGGGTTGATTTGAGGTTAGTTATATTGAATTTGTTTTATACATATTGTAGTGTATTAAATTATGGTTTAAATGATGAATTAGAGAGGTAAAAATGAAGGAAAGTGGAAAGGAAGGAATTTGGAAGAAATGCCCCAAAAAGGGCTGAAATTCTGACCAAATCGATTGATCGATTTGGAAAATCGATCGATCGATTTTCGCCTAGAAGTTAGTTGAGCACAGTGACCCAAAACTGATTGATCGATTTGAAAATCAATCAATCGATTTTTGAGATTCGATTAATCGATTGAAAATCAATTAATCGTCTGAGCACTCCCAGTGACTAGAAAATGAAAGCTTGGGGAAATCAATTGATCGATTTGAGAAATCGATCAATCGATTTTGGAATTTCGATTAATCGATTTGGGATTGATTAATCGATTTTGAGATTTCGATTGATCGATTTTGGAGATCGATCAATCGATTTGAACAATTTCTATTGGCCTTTGTTTTGGACATTGAGGTTCAGGGAGGGTCTTGTACCTTCTATTATGCATCTTTCTTAATGCTTTGCTTGTGCTATGGTGTACCATAGGTGGTGCGAGTGAAGGCAAGCATGGGGAACCGCGTGGGACCTTAATGCTTAGAAACCCGGACACGTGAGTTAGGGAACGTCTTGAACATGTAATTTAAGAGCAAGAGCATGTATGTAGTGATATAGAAATGTAATCATGCATCTAAAATATGAACCCTAAGTGTGTGTGTGTGTGTGTAAACACAAAGTAAAGTAAATAAGTACGACATCCCCAGGGGATGTGAATATGATAAGGGCATCTGTGTGATGTAGTGACTTGGACATCTCAGGGATGTATGCGATCCTGTAAAGCAAAGAGAATGAGAATGATAAGGCCTAATTTACTATATTTAGCACAATCACACGGTGAATAACTATATGCAGTGCACTTGATATTTAAGGTTTGGAGAATACCACACCGACGTGGCGGTATACCCACGACTGACGTTGCAGGATATCCGTGACCGGTACGACGACCAATCCGTACACCAGTTGGACATCCCAAGGATGTAGTTGCTTATGTATGAGATATAAACCCCATCGCCTAAGAGAAAGGGACCTGGATAGTATTAAAAAGAGAATATAAAAAAGTCTGATTAGACGACAATGGTGGGTATTCCATCGGGCACCCGACGCTATAGTAAGTTGACAAATATTTAAGCTATGATTTAAGTCTTTAGGCTGAATCATTGTGGTTTATGAACAAGTTAAGAACAAATGAAACATTTAAAGCAATAGTAACTTATATTGCATCTTTTCAGTCATTTAAACTGTGTTTCCAGTAAATTCATTGATACACCATGCTATTAAATATCATGGAATATATGTGAGAGACTAATTTATATGTTCAATTCAATTGTTTCCCTATTGAGCTAGGATGTAGCTCACCCTTTAGACTATACGTCGCAGGTCCCATACTTGCAGCTGCTACTGCTTCTAGAGACGTTGATTCGGAAGATTCAGATTACGTACCTGGGGAGGATCAGGAGCCCCCTCCTGAAGACTTCTTCTAGAGGACCCCTGCATACTTTGATCCAGTTTTTGAGAGAGTAATGTACGGCTTGGTATGTCAAGCCTTTTTGTGTGAAAATGTAATTATATTAATATATTTTATTTTTGGGGTGAACCATTTGGGGTGACCTTGTTTTATCACCAATGGTTCGGGCCGGTTCTTCTGCTCATATAGTGGCATGAGATTAAAACTGTCTTTTGGGTTCTTATTAGAATAATATATCATTAATGCATGGGAGATCTTGTTTCAATTCATTTCTTATGCTTTATTGTGCTTGGTTATATCAATATTCTGTGTAGGTTTATGGGGCACAGCCTCGAGGGTCATGCTGATGGCACGGGTTTCAGGGTGTTGAAATCCGGGCTGTCATAGTTGGTATCAAAACAGTTTCTTTTAGAAATTTTGATAACTCTTATTTTTGTCAGAGCATAGGGACTTCTGCTAATGATAATTTGGTCTCACTTGTAAACCGTTATGTCTTCAGGGGAAGAGGCTGACCTCGGGGCGGTCATGATAGAAACTTACGTAGTCGAGATGACTTCATCTCGGCTACGAACAGAGTACCGATGGGAGATAGAGGGGCTTCAGGAAGTAGTGGCCAAGAGAGCCAAGACCATGAAGAAAGTCGAGAAAGAGATAGTCAGGAAAGAGAGCAGAGGGAACAAGAAAGAGTAAGGAAAAAAAATAAAGAAAGAGAGAAGCGTAAGAGGATGATGCATACCATGAAACCATAGCGACAGCCATGCCTCAGCAAGCAGCATCTCTGGCAGCTCACAATGTCAGTGATCAGCAATAACCACCTACACCTCCAGTAGGTCCTACACAACCAGTGCCCTCCGCATTTACAGAGTTTAGGAGGATGCATCCTCCTAACTTTTCAGGGCAAGCTGAGCCAATAGCTACTGAGAATTGGCTGAGTGAGATGGAGAAAGTGTTTAGCGTGCTCATGTGCACGAAAGATGAGAGTGTTCGTTGGGCAACTTACATGCTTGATGGGGAGGCTGGGCCTTGGTGGAAGTCCGTTTCTAGGACTAGGGCTCAGGAAACCCCAGGATTACCCTGGACATGGGAGGAATTTGTAAAAGAATTCAATACGCAGTGTTTCCCTGAAGTTGTACGAAATCAGATGGAAGTAAAATTTCTTCAACTCGTACAAGGAAGGATGTCGGTAAGGGAATACGGAGTGGAGTTTATGAGACTTGCTCATTTTGCTCCCGATTATGTGATTACCGACTTGATGAAAGCAAAGAGATTTCAACGCGGTTTGAGGCCAGACATTAGAGGAGTAGCGGCATTTGAGTTGAAGACCTATGGAGAGGTCATGAGCAAAGCCTTGGTCATCAAGGAAGACAATGATGATAAACATAGAAGGAGAGAGAGGTCAGGCAGGGGAAGAACGGATCAGAATAGAGTTAGGAACTACGAGCCGGTGAAGAAAAAGTCAAGATTCATAGTGCCTATTAAGAGGCAACCATTCCAACCAGGGTATGTGAGACTGGCGCAGCAAATGAACTACCAGAGATTCCCAATGCTTGCGTCAGGGAGGCCGATGAGATATGAGAGCTTTGTTACCATCACGGGAGCAGCAATTACACAGGGTTCCTCACGAGCAGCGTCGACTATAGTGGAGACTTGTGCCAAGTGTGGCAAGTCTCACAAAACAACATATTGCAAGAAAGTCATGCGAGGTTGCTATAAATGTGGGAAGATAGGTCGCATCATCCGAGATTGTCCAGAGATGGCTAAAGAGAGGATGGTTTCTGCTTCAATGCTGTGACCTATACAATCGAGGAAGCCGATCGTGCAAGGAAGAGCCTACGCAGTCACTGCCCAGGAAGCACGAAATATATACGACGTTATCCAAGGTGAGATTCCTTTTAAATAAAGAAATTTAATTTCTTAGAATTTTAGATAGAGAAGGTGCATTCATATAGAAATAGTGTAGACTCATTCGCATACATTAAATTTGATAAGTAAATATGCACTATATATGTATGTACGTATGTTATAGGTACATTACGAGTATACGAGAAGGGACGCTACATAGCATGTGAAGCTAGAGTGTTGATAGACCCAGGGTCTACCCACTCCTTTGTCACTCCAAGGTTTGTAAAGAAAATAAAGATTTTTTTGGAGACATTGGATTTTATTCTTGCAATGTCTATTCCGACTAGAGAATTGGTTGACACAGAATTAGTTTGTAAGTCAGTAGTTGTAGGTATTCATGATGGGGACGTTTATGAACTGGCAGCACAATTAATATTGTTAGACATGTAAGGATTAGAAATGATCCTTGGCATGGACTGGTTGTCACAGCATTGTGTGACGGTAGATTACAAGAACAAGGTCATCATATTCAGACCTAATAAAAGGAGATCGTTCTGATTTCGAGGAGAGAGATCGACGCATATGCCACTTATCTCTGCAGTCAGGGCTGAACATTTGATCAGAAAGGAGTGTAGTGGTTACTTGGCATTCTTGAAGGAAGATAAGGAAGGGAAAAATATTGTCTCAGAGATAGCAGTTGTGCGAAAGTTTGAGGATGTGTTTCCTAAAGAATTATCAAGATTACCTCTAGATAGAGAGGTGGAGTTTGCTATCGACTTAGCACCTGGAATGGAGCCTGTTTCGAAAGCACTATACAGGATGGCTCCTACTGAGTTGAAGGAGTTGAAAGAGCAATTACAAGAGCTCATGGACAAGGGATTGTAAGACCGAGTGTATCTCCGTGGGGAGCACCGGTCTTGTTTGTAAAGAAGAAGGATGGGTCAATGCGACTGTGCATTGACTATCATCAATTAAACAAACTGGCCATTAAGTTTAGATATTTATTGCTTAGAATTGATGATTTATTTGATCAGCTGCAAGGAGCGAGGTATTTTTTCAAGATCGATCTGAGATCTGGATACCATCAGCTGAGGGTCAAGGCAGAGGACATTCAGAAGACAGCATTCAGGACACGGTACGGACACTACGAGTTCTTAGTGATGTCGTTTGGGTTGACGAATGCACCGATATCATTTATGGATTTGATGAATTGGGTGTTTAAACCACACCTAGACTCCTACGTCGTGATATTTGTTGACGATATCTTGATATATTCCAAATCGAAGAAGGAGCATGAAGAACACTTGAGAGTTGCTTTACAAACCTTACATGAACACCAACTATATGCCAAACTCAGTAAGTGCGAGTTTTGGTTGGAAGAAGTAAGCTTTCTTGGACATATCATCTCAAAGGAAGGTGTCACAGTAGATCCGGCTAAGATCGAAGCAGTGGTAAATTGGGAACAACCAAAGACGGTAACAGACATCCGTAGTTTCCTTGGTCTAGTTGGCTATTATCGATGTTTTGTAAAGGGATTTTCTAAAATATCGGGACCTCTTACGAGACTTACAAGGAAGGATGCAAGATTTGAGTGGAGTGAAGCGTGTGAAAATAGTTTTCAAGAACTCAAGAAGAGACTCACTTCAACTCCAGTGCTGGCGATTCCTTCAGGCAGTGGAGGGTTCGCGGTATATAGTGATGCTTCGCATAATGGATTAGGCTGCATGCTCAACCAACACAAAAAAGTGATAGCTTACGGGTCAAGACAGCTGAAAGAGCACGAGAAGAACTACCCGACACATGACCTGGAACTAGCAGCGGTCATATTTGCGCTGAAGATTTAGAGACACTATTTGTACGGTGAGACCTTTGAGATCTTTACCGATCACAAGAGCCTCAGATATCTATTTACACAGAAAGAGTTGAATATGAGGCAACGCAGATGGATGGGGTTTCTTAAAGACTATGATTGCTCTATACAGTATCATCCAGGCAAGGCTAATGTGGTAGCCGATGCCTTGAGTCAAAAGGGTGCTGCTCAGTTGGCAAGTTTAATTATGGGGATGCACAGATGGAAATTATTTAAAGATCTTTCATTGCATGATGCAAATATCGAGGTGCAAGCTACATGAGCCTTTTTGGCTAACATATCAGTGAGATCGATGATCTTTGAACATATCCACGAGCTATAGATGAATGACCCATAATTGACCATGATTCGCCAAGATGTGATTGAAGGCATAAAACTAGAGTTCTCAGTAAAAGAAGATGACTCCTTATTGTTCAAGGGTCATCTCTGTATTCTAGTTGATGCCAATCAGTGGCAAACTATCCTTGATGAAGCTCACAAATCGAAGTATGCAATCCACCCTGGTAGCACTAAAATGTACCAAGACTTGAGGAAGAATTACTGGTGGAGAGGTTTTAAGCAAGATGTGGCCAAGTACGTGTCATAGTGTTTAACGTGTCAGCAGATGAAGGTTGATCATAGACACCCTGCTAGATTATTACAGCCTCTACCCATACCAGAGTGGAAATAGGAGTCAACCTTTATGAACTTCATCGTTGGACTACCGCGTACAGCTAAGAGATATAATGTCGTTTGGGTAATCGTAGACCGATTGACCAAGTCAGCACACTTCTTACCTTACAACACGATGTACACTGCAGGAAGACTCGCAGAGTTATATATGAGGGAGATTGTGTGATTACACGAGATTCCAAGTAGCATTGTTTCTGATCGTGACCCTTATACACTTCAAAATTTTAGAAGAAGTTTCAAGAAGGCATGGGAATGCAATTGGACTTCAATTCAACATTCCATTCGCAAATCGATGGGCAAACTAAGCAGGTGAATCAAGTCATAGAAGATATGCTCAGAGCGTGTATGCTTAAACTACAGGGGTCATGGGATCAACATCTACCGTTGATCGAATTTGCATACCATAATAGCTATCAGACGAGCATTTGCATGGCATCATATGTAGCTCTCTATGGACGGCAGTGTAGATCGCCTATCAATTGGGAAGAGACAGGCAAAAAGTTTATTCTGGGGCCAGAGTTACTTGAAGATAATGCCTCATATGTTTTGATGATAAGAGCGAAACTCTAAGCAACTCAGAGCAGACAGAAAAGCTATGCAGATATCAAGAGGACAAGCGTGGACTACACTGTTGGGGAGCATGTGTTTGTGAAGGTATAGCCTATGAAGGGCATTATGAGATTTGGAAAGAGAGGCAAGTTAAGTCCCCGCTATCTTGGACCCTTTGAGGTTTTAGGTCGAGTTGGGGAGGTTGCCTATCGCGTGGGATTACCACCATTGTTTGATAGGGTACACAACGTCTTCCACGTATCTATGCTTAGGAAGTACGTGAATGACCCTTCTCACATCTTGGGAGGTCAGCCATTGGAAATACACGAGGATATAAGCATGATAGAGGAATCGACTGAAATATTGGACAAAAAGGAGTAAGTACTACGCACCAAAGTGATTCCTTTAGTACTTGTTCGATGGAAGAATCATCCGGCCGAAGAAGCTACATGGGAAAGAGAGAAGGATGTGAGAGAGCAGTATCCAGACTTGTTTGCGACGAGTTGAGAGTTTGATTGTGTCATCGCATGCATGTTTGCGGATTTAAATCGTCTATGTAATCAAAATTTGGGCGTTTATGCCAATGTATTCAAGAATGAGAAGAACGAATGTGGGTTGAAAATGGACGAATCGTACACTTAGAAAAGTGTGGCTTAATGGTAATCACGTCATGAAATGGGTACTCACTACATGCTCCATAAAGACAAAGATCAAATGACCAAGAAATACCCAAGAAAATGACGAAAAATAATGCACAAATTTTTTTTGGCAAAATCAGTTAAAATCGATTAATCAATTTTGGAAATCGATCAATCGATTTCGTTTGATTGAACAACTGTCACACGCCAGTGAGATGGGAAACTTGAAATTTTAATGGCATTAAATTTCACGAGACTGAGTTTAAGTTATGAAAATTGATCAATCGATTTTTGCCTATATATAACAATTTTGGAATTTTTGGTTCCCATTCGAATTTCAGTTTCTTTTTTTCTTTTGGGCGTTATTTTCTCCTTATTCTTTAGCTACTGAAACCCCTAGGGATTTAGACTTTTCGGATCGAGTTCGAATCGAAACCCTAACCATTCGAATCAAACACACAAGGTAAACCCTAGATTTCGAATTTCTTTTCATTTTGCATCATCACAGCCCTAAATTTGTGGAATATTTAGTGTAAAAAAAAAAATGCCACCTAGAACTCGATTGGCTATGAAGCAATCGACGTCTAAGCTTCCGGAACGGCGCAAGAATGTCGCGCCACCGCCACCTTCACCATCACCTCCTGCATCACCATCATCTTCATCAGATCCCTCATCTGATTCGATGGGCGCGTCATCACGCAAGTCGTCACCACCACCACCCGTAAATTTTCCCCAACCAAATATGTGGTGGGCAGCAAAGGAGTTTGAAAATGAGTGTATCATTGATGAGGCCCTATTTACCAATTTTGACGTTGAGGGCAAAACCCAATGGGCCCGACACTACCTCGTGAAGGCGGGCCTCGGCAATCTTTTGAAGCCTTTGCATGAGCATTTTTACCCGTGGCTCGTGCAACTATTTTATCAAAACCTTAAGACAGGTTGAGTGGACGATACAGTCACTACTGAGATTGACGGTCGGCATTACCTTTTAACCCGACATCATGTCCACGAGTCCCTCGAATGTTATCTAAACTACGTACCCGAGACCACCCTTTATCCACCATTTGATTAGGAAGCTGCTTTTGAAGAAATTATGACTAAACTGACAAGGGAAAATAAGGGATCCGGACTTGGTCATAGAGAGGATGGTTTATATAAAAGGGAAGATGATGAAGGATTCGTTGAAGCCTAAGGAGCGTATGCCTAGTGTGCTTGTTTATTGTGTGGTGGAAACTAATTAAAAACAAAGTAAAATAAAAGAATAGATTCAGCACAACTAAAATAATCCTAGACCTATAAGATACAGGGCCTATTGTAGCAAGTTTTGATAAGTAAGAGTTTGTCCCACAAAGAAATTAATCTAGAACCCAAAATAGGCTATAGTAGTACGCCTCCAGATCTGACTACAGATCTGACAATCCTAAAGAAAGTGAGTTGGGTGTCACAACTACACTACATTAATCCTAACAACAGAGAAATAAAATATAGCCCTATCTTAAAGAAAGGGGTCAAGAAGAAGGTGGTGATGGTGTGTACCAAAATAAAATATACAAAATAGTGAGAAGTAAGCAGGTTAAGTTCAGATTTAGAGCAGTAATGTAACTCAGATTTAGTCTGTCTCTGCAGTGCTCCTTGCTGAGACGCTATCAAAAGCCTCAACAAGGTGGAAATATCTAGTTTAACCCATGCCATTTGGGGTGCTCTTAAGGCTATAGGATGTCCACTCAAATGGTCACAGCCTATCTTATAGAGTCTGTCAAATCCCATTAATTAAACTAGAAATTGTCAAGTTAATCCAGATGAGTGGACTGATCATTTCCCAAGCCACTGGACCAGATCAAGCCATGAATACTATTACAACACTATGTAATGCCAGTGCTACAAGCTTCCCAGGTCTATGCACAGATCTGGCTGATATCCATAGATATTCTAACCCATAAGATCATAAGTGCTTTACTAAGGCCAACGGCTCACTAGTGCCCACAAAAAGGACCATGCAACAGGTTGAATAGGGCTTTAGATTCAGCTGGTCATTAATATAAATGGCCTGCAATGACTCAGCCTCAAGCTACAATTACTATAAAGAGTTCAGATCTAACATCTAATGTCGGCTAGGTAAAACAGAGGGGAGCTTCCTGTACAAACCTCCTCACAAGGCTCTAGAAGTTCATGTGCGGGGGAGAAGAATCATTCTCAAACATGTGAATGGACACAACCTTAGGGCTATACTCTGTCCACTTGAATGGTCATAGGGTATCCCATTAGTCTATCCATCCCAAGAGGCCTGAGCGAAGAAAAAAGGAAAAAAGAGGTGATCAAACCCTAACCCTAGCCTGCTGGAGCTCGCACCCGACAGAGGATGAAAAGAAGGGTTGATGATAAAACTAAACTCTAAGTGAAGCTTATATACTTTGTCCATACTACCTTGGCTTTGAAGGAATTAACCCTAATTTTTCCAACAAATGTGGCATTGTTACATCCCTTGAATGCCTTGAGTCGTGCACCTCAAAATCCATGCCTCAAGATGTGTGCCCAAGCCTTGAAAATTTCCTAAAAGGTCCTTGAATTAAACTGAGAAGTGGGGTGCTTCGCGAGGCTGGCATATACATTCACTGATTCGCGCAGTTGCAGGGCTTTCATAAAGTAGCTTTTGGTTGGTGGGAAGTGCTCACTCACACAGTTATTCTTTAGTTCATCGCACAGTTGCTTCACACTGTAATGTTGTCGTAGAGATGATCTAGAGTGCCTAGACTTCTTACGCAGTAGAGCTTCAGGAGCTCTCTCTCTCGCTAGGTACTTGTGCAATTATTCTCCTACACTCGTATAGTAATTGGTAAGGCTTCAAAGTGCACGAGATCTGTGCGAGGAGAATTCTAGGCATCTCTCTCTTCCAGGGCTATGCACGAACTCCGCGAAGTGAATTTGAGTTCATTACACACATGGACTCGCTATGTTCTTCGCGCAGCTGCTTTAAGGCTTGATCTCTGTGAGAGCTTCACGACCATAAATTCTAAGGGTTTTAATCCGTGAGATCTTTGTGAGATCTTCGCGATGTCTTTATAGCTCTCCTCTTAACTGCGCATCCTATCTGCGCGAGGGCATCTTCCACTGCATCTTTAGCTTCGCGAGGGAGCTTCTCAACTCTGCGAGATTTGTCTTTCTATGTTTCGATGCATTACACTTACTGCTTTTGCAGTTTCTCAACTCTCAGCCAACTTTATTCATCTGCTAGGCTTTTGGTCAATGATGATCAGCACATGAGTCACCATGGTGAGCACTACCAGGGTTTTCCATTAGGCTTTAGTTCAGCTATCATCTTTACATGTCTTCTTCCTCTTCTTTGGGCCAATAAGGATGGATTTTATGTTTAATTACACAAATTATTGCTAACTACAAAACACACTTAACAGATGATTATTAATCTACTTTAAAGTCTATTAAAGACTAGGTGAAAAGTGGTACTTTTCAGTGAATAACATACCCCCAAACCTAATCTTTGCTAGTCCCTGAGCAAAGGAAAATTTAAAACAACTATTTTAAGAATTTAAATGTCATTTTCATAGGGAGCACGGATACATTTGGCATATGTACCAAGCCTTTTAAACTCCTAGGTGATCCATAGTGGAGGATTGAAATCTCCTGAGGGTTTTCAGTGAAGGTACCCACAAACTTCACCATTAAAACAGTTAAACGTAGTGCAGTCAATGAAAAAACAAATTTCAATGAATAACACCTCAGTCCACACCTATCCTTTTAAAATCAAAGGAAATTACAGTAGTAATGCAGCCATTTAAAACTCAAAATCAACATGCATGTGCATCACCACCACTTAGTTCACAATAGGGATACAATGTGCATATAATCAGTACAAAGCTTGCCTTAAATTCAAAAATCTGGTTGGATACAACTCCAAAGAATTTAAAATTCAGACCTAATTCTCACCAGGGCTATCTCTCAACAATGAATATCAAAAGGGTATTTACATTCTCATCAGCTCAAGAGCAGTTACAGACCTCAAATGGGCCTGCAAGCATGAGCAGAGGCAAAGCTTCTGATTTTTGACATCCTTATGACTTTTCACCATAGATTAGACAACTCCTCATCTCCACATGACAGCTCATTTCACTTTGAATCTACAAGGTCTTTTTTGAATGGGTTGTAATGTGACATATGGGTGAGGGATATAAAAAAATGAAGGGGTAAAAAGAGATTCCAAACTAAGAAATCAATAAGGTAAGGAGTGATTGATGACTTCACTACCTTCATTTCAGCATAACTTCATCTTACTTGATATATTTCAAAATCAAAGTTGCCAGCTTCTCCTCTTCTTTTCAATTTTCAGATGATGTCCTTCTCTAGACTTCTCTTTCTTTTTCTCTTTCTTTTTTGTTTTTAAAAAATTATTTTTAGGATGAACTGTCGCACAAAAACCACTGATACACTGCTGCTCATATGCTGCTTTTCTTCTCCTTCCACCAAATGTTGGACCACTCTCACTATCTTCAACTCCTTCTCCTTTACCTTCTAAATTCTCAGAGTGAGGGTACAGTTGAATCAGGTCAAGAGGTTAAGGTGCAAGTACTCCTGTATTTGTCAAAGAAAAGTAGGATTTTTAAGGCTCAACGAGTGTATGCAAAAGGGCAGTTTTAAAAGGTTGGATTTTCAGGCTCAAACTATCCAAATGAAGGCCTTGGATCATTTTCTTAATGTCATGAGTATTTTCAATTAATTTTGATTTGGAGGTGCCTAACTACTAGTGAAAAGGTCTTGACTCAATCAGTCCTCAGAGCAGAAATAATGCCAAAAACACTCTTCAAAAGAAAATGATGGGCCCAAATTTCACTAGGTATGGTCCTCAAATTAACCCATGGGGTGTATTTTTACCTTTTTCTCTCCTCTTAGGTTCACTAAGTACTAATTGAAAAAAAATTCTTATGTTAGCTTCGTGGTGGTGCACAGATTTTAAAATTTTTAGTTTCAAAATGTCTGCAAAAATTTTAAATTTTCCACATATTTACTCATTCTAACAAGTTAGGTGGGCATTGATTTTATTCATCCCAATTAAACCAACACTGTTGCTCTAAGGTTAACTGTTCTATTGGCAGACCTAGTTTGCCACACCCCCAAACCTATGAGGAGTAGTGTCCTCACTAATTCAAAGGTGGATGTGCAGCAGGTTCAAGACCTAGAGATTATCATAACAGAAACTTCAACAGGGAAAAACACATAACAAATAATATAAAAACAAACACACAAATGTACAAAAAGAACATCAGAAAAAGACATTTCATTATAAGTAAAAAAATAAAAGGATTACAAATAGATAGAACATTATAAACCTAAGGACAATCTAAATACACAGCAATAAAACATCCTGCCGAAACAAAATGGTTCTTCCTCCTGGCTCAGGGATATACTCAACTTGCTGCATGTGGAAGAGGAACTGCAAGCCAGGAGAAGGGGGGGCAGAACGGGGATCAGGGAGAAAGATGTTGAGGAGGTGGGGGGATTGAAGAGGATGGGGGGGGGAGAGCAGGCGGTTCGATCTTTTGCTTCTTCTTCGTCTGCTTATTGTTCTTCTTCTCCTCCTTGGCGAGGATCCTCTGCACCTCCTCATATTCGTCCCAGAGAAATTGTAGGGGGTTCAGCTATTTAGGTGGGGGCGCAGGTCTAACCACATAGGGTAAAGTTTGTTGGGTAGATTGGTGGGTTTGTCGTCCACCATAGCTGAGAGAAGTGAAGGACAATTAAGATTAGAGGAGAGTGAATGCGAAGAAGATGAACTACCCTTGTATATAAAATGCTTGGACGGTGGAATATGAATTGGCGAATTAAATATCTCCTCCTTCCAAGGTCAATTGCCGAAAAGAAATTAAGGAAGGGTAGTTGGCAATGAATTGTGATTGTTATGGAAAATGGTAAATCGCACAATTTATTATGGGGAATGGGAATACGCAATAAATGTTGGTCTATTTGTAGACCTGAGAGTTAAGGCGAATAGATAGGAAATCAAAGAAATTTCTTAGGATAAAAAGGGCTAATCTCGTGGCTCGTGTAGTTATTCACTGGTATTCGCAGTGTAGAAATCTCATGGGGAACAGATGTATCTTCGCGAGAAGGAAAATCATACAGAAGAAATTAGCTCCGCGAGCACAGATTAAGAAGCTGTGTGTGCCTCGTGAAGTTACTTCGTGGAGTAGACGTTGGGACAGAGCGCGCAAAGTAGTTTCTAATTCCTCGTGCGGCTTAACTGGTGATCTCGCACAATGGAATATTTTGAATTCTGCTTTTCGCACCCTTTTTAACTCCGCGAGAAAGCTTTGAAATGGCTCACGATTGGGAAAATTAGGTCATAGAACCTCGTGAGAGACCAACACTCTACCTCTTTTCACAATTTGTGCCCTGGCCTGCGCTTGTACAGTGTCAGGCACCCATTCCGCGGCCATCAGCATCCATCTCTGTATATGTATCCCCTTTCCAAATGATCATGACCTCCCTCATACCAGCACATGCATATCAAAAATTCAAAATGATAAAATTCCTTCATGCAAATAAATTCTATACAGTTATAGTGCTAGTCCCTCAATCACCTAGCAGCAATAAGCATTCATCTCCCATGTTACCGATAGAAATGAACAAGTACTCAAAACAGAATAAACAAAGTAGATGAAAAGAAACAAATCTACATGATAAAAAAAATAGTAAATGACAGGTTCCTAATCAAACAAAAACATATAATAATTCTAAATAGATATGGCACACATAATACAAAGTTGTGGATCACTGAACAGTGAGAGGTTCATGTAGGTGAATGGTCTGAGGAAGCTCCACTAATTGTTCTACACAAATCTTGAGCCCCTGACCATTTACTTTCATGATCTACCCTAATAATGGATCAAGGATTTCCACAACACCAGATGGGGAAGCTTTGATGACAGTGTAAGGTCCATCCCATCTGGATTTCAATTTCCCTGAAAAAAATTTAAGTCTGGAGTTGAAAAGCCAAACCTTAGTGTCAGCATTGAAGTCCTTCCTCAACAGCTTCTTGTCAAAGAATGCCTTTGATCTCTCCTTATACATTCTAGCATTTGCATAAGCTTCTAGCCTCATTTCATCAAGTTCTGCCATTTGTAATTTCCTGTGAGAACCAACAGAAGTTATATTTAAATTCATTACTTTGATAGCCCAATAGGCTTGATGTTCTAACTCTACAGGTAGGTCGCAGGCCTTGCCATACACCAACCTAAATGGGGACATGCCAATAGGGGTCTTGTAGGCAGTCTTATAAGCCCACAAAGCATCATTCAGTTTCTATGCCCAATCCTTCCTATCAGTCCTCACAGTCTTCTCCAGAATATGCTTAATCTCCCTATTAGAAATTTCAACTTGCCCACTGGTCTATGGGTGGTAGGGAGTTGCAATTATGTGTGTAACAGAGTACTTCTTGAGCAGGTTCGCAAAAGGTCTATTACAGAAGTGGCTCCCTATTAAGCCCTGAAAAGTATCACTTTTCACCCCTTAACTTAATCTCTGTTAGGCCCTTAATAATTTAGTAAATGTGTTTTAAGTCTACTCTGTAGGTAATAAGCAGCAGCTGCAAATAAACTCTTAACCATGCCAAGAAGCTCAATCTTTCCCTAGAACTACCTCAGCAGAATGAGGATGAACCCAGACTAAGAGTTGGCTGAAGCATAGGCACATCAAAGTAGAAATAAACTAGAGATAATGCCTTCCCGCAATTGTCGCAGGCTCCTGGAGGAAGCACAACAACTGGCTGCGCAGTCCTCGAGCTGCTCCAGCGGTGTTTGATGACAGAAAGAAATGCAAATCAGTCTTCGCACAGTTCTCACGAAGCTCAGCCATAAGTGAGTGAAGCATTCGCGCAGTCTCGCGCAGCTCAAAAGCGAAGTCGTTAAGCTTCGCGCGATTCACTCAGAAGTAAGAGCTCCAAGTATTCCTGCGCGCAGCTGTCGCGCAGTGGCCGCGAGATACAGACCTTCAGGAAAATGCTCGCGCAACCCAGAAACTCACGAACACTGCTTCTTCGCAAAGATCTGTCACGAGATTCACTAAGGGATGAACCGCGTGAGCAATCCCCGCGCCATTCAAAGCTCAAAGAGCAATCTCCCGATAGACAATTAGTATCCCGCGATGATTAAAATGTCAATCCTGCGACTGCATGAACTTCAAGCCAATTCTACCACGCGAAAGGATTTGAAATCTTTTCTACCTAGCGAGGATCGGGGTCTAAACTTCTCCCACTTCTGCAAGGGCAATTTGGGGACTTTCAACAATTAGGGCATGCACTCCAATGCTCCAGTCTCTGTGCACACGCTCTGAGGCATTCAAGGGACAGGAATGGGCTGTAATCACATTGACAAATTAGGGTTTTCCCAACCCTAATTGAGGGGAAGCCGACTGCTATATAAGCCTAAGCCTAGCTTAGGTTTAGGGGATCATCTTTTTTGGGGACTTAACTTCTGTGCATCGTCTTGGAAACCATTTGTAGAATTACAGTAGGCTAAAGTTAGGGTTTAGGAGTTTTCTTTTTCCCTTTTCTTTCTTTCCATAGTCCAACACTTGTTGGCTATGTCTTTTGTATGATTATATGGTATAGATTGTAATGGAGTTTTGTAATAGGATTTCTTGCATGTATGGGATAATATTTTTGTTGTGAGTTGTTCTGTACAAGGCTGCTGCCTTGAGATCCTCCATTGCTAAGTTGTATTGTAAGCAATGGAGGATTATTTTTAAGGTTTTATTTAGATCCATGTGACCTGTGTGTCCAGGTTAGGCACATTGTAGGCCTTTCCCCGCCACAGGATCCACTAAATCTGAATCCCCATGGGAGCTTGAGCTGGTAGCCTAGTGAACATGGTGGCGGCAGCAATGATCTTGTTCTGCCTTAGACCTCTGTGAGGAGGATAGCCTCTATGGATAGTCTGTGACCTTTCAAGTGGACAGGTTATAGCCCTAGGGTGAAGTCAATCCACAGACCTAAGACAGATTCTTCTTCTCCGCACTTATGCTTGTAGCCTTGTGAGAGATTGTGCAGAGACAGACTCCCCTATATTTGTATAGATCCATAATCAGATTGCAAATCTGATTTGTTTATAGAGATTGTAGGCTTGTGACTGGATCACTGTAGTCTTACTAAAGTAGCGAACACCCATGCTTGAAAGCTAGTACTCAAACTCTTGCTGGTCCTGTGTGTCCAGGCTTGTGCACTTTGTAGGCCTAGCCCCACACACAGAACTTTAGAGGATGAGGTTCCTATGGATTCTTGAGCTTGTAGCCTGGATGAAGTAGTGCCTACAATAGTAAGCTTGTTCTGACCCATCTCTGGATTGTGGTTCCCCTATTGGATAGTCTGTGACCATTCAAGTGGACAGGTTATAGCCATAAGGGATTGGATCATGGCACAAGGGTGAGTTGGATTCTTTCTCCTCTTTGGTGATAATGTAGCCATTAGACAGGATTTCTATAGCAATAGATCTGAGTCTGAGTTATAAGACCCATCAGATCTGTACCTAATAACATACTTCTCACCCTTCTATGTTTATTTTCTCACTCCACCATTCTTCTTAACCCTTTCTGTAATCTAGACAGTAAGTTACCTTAGGATTTAGATTTTAGTGACCTTAACTCCCCTTCCATTTAGGATTGCCAGATCTGTAGTCAGATCTGGAGAGCCTACTAACGATAGCTCCCTTGGAGCTTAGATCAACTTCCTTGTGGGACAAATTCTTACTTATCAAAACTTGCTACAACAGGCCCTGTATCTTGCAAGACTGTGCATATTTTAGGCTTGCTGGTCCGTAATCCTCACTCTACCTTTCATTCATTTTCATTCACCCCATTCTTATCACTGTCTTCAATAAAGTCAGTAGCAAGCATTTAAAATGAACCAACAAGTTTTTGGCGCCATTGCCGGGGACATTGATCTATTAGTAAACTCTAGATTTTTGATTCTTTATTCTTTGGTAGTTATACTTGTGAATAATTGATACTGCTGATTTACATTTAGAATTTTTCTTGCAGATCTGGACCGTAGCAGAGAAGGAGAGTAGAATTGCACTGGGAGTCTAGCTACCTCTGTTTATATTTCTCTAACCTCAAAACTCAGTCTATATCTCCTTTGAAGATTCCACAGCAGTTGATTAGGATAGTTGCAATTTTTGTTAAGTGTAATGTGCCTGCAAATAGTATTCCCTATTGTTGGTGTGTGTGCATGTTAGGAAGGAGATCCCTCAGTCCTACATTAGAGCCTGCTAATCCTGAGATAGAAAGGGGTAGAAGACCGAGAAGGCACAGACACACCACAGTCGAGCCCCCTATTGAAATTAAGACAGCAGTTATCGGTGAAGAATAACCTAGAACATTGAAGGAATTGAATGCTCCGGATGATTACAATTCTCCATTCAGCATTCAATTCCCAGATGTTCAGGGAAACTACGAAATCAAAACTTCCATCATCCAAATGCTTCCCTCTTTCCATGGGCTTAGCAAGGAAGACCCTTACAAGCACATTGACCAGTTCTTGGCCTTGTGCACGACATTCTCCATTGCTGGTTTGGGACCAGAAGCCACTAGGTTAAGGCTCTTTCCTTTCTCCCTAAAGGACAGGGCCATGACCTGGTTATCTACTCTCCCAAACAACAGCATCACTTCCTGGAAAGACCTCCAGATAAGATTTTTGTCTAAATTTTTCCCAGAGACTAAAACCAGCTAGTTGAGGAAAGGCATACTTGCTTTTGCCCAATCCCCAACTTAAGATTTTAACCAAGCCTGGGACAGATTTAAAGAGATGCTCAAACAATGTCCCCACCACAAGATCCCTGACTGGCAGCTTGTCCAGAGCTTCTATAATGGGATAGATGAAAAGAGCAGAGATATGGTAGATGCCTCTTGTAGTGGAACGTACATGCATAAAACAGCTGATGAAGCATGGGACTTGTTCGAGGTCATAAGTGAAAATGCTTTCCAGAAGATGTCCTCATCTAGAACTGTTCAAGAGCCTTCTCCTAAGTTGGGGCTTGCTGAGACTTCTAAAGGAAAAATATATGAAGTTTGGGAAAATGATGACTTGAGAATGCAGATGGCCAATCTTACAGAAAATTTGATAAACTTATGAATGTGGTGTAGCCCAGAATGGCTACACAAGTGATGGAGGCATGCCTGATATGCCAATCTCCACAGCACACAGTGGAAGAGTGCCCATCTGCGGGGCAATACCCTGAGTTTGTAATGGAACAAGCTGCTGCTACCCATTCTTTTGGACAGCAATAATCTGATGGCTACAATAAACAACCATATGGATACCAACACCAAAATGTTGGTTACCAATGGAGAGACCACCCAAATTTGAGGTGGAGGCAAGACAATTATATGCAGTCACAACAGATATTGGCCTTACCTCAAAGGCCACAACAGCAATTCAACCAGGGTTATGCCCTGTTAAGACCTGAAAAGTATGACTTTTCACCCCTTAACTTAGCCTTTGATTAGACCCTTAGCCATCTAATAAATGCTTATTAAGTATTTCCTATAGGTAATAAACAGCAGGGCAATAAGGCCATGAATCCTGCTAAGGAGCTTGTTTTAGCACTAGAAGTCTCTCAGAAGAATGAACCATGAATTCAGACCATAGAAGAGCCTCGCGTAGCTGACAAAGCTCCAGAGGATTCAGAAAAATACACTTAGGGCAGTCCTCGCGAAGTCCCAAGACTTCACAAATAAGTTCTCGTGCAGTAGAGTGACAGAAGAACTTCAGAAGCCTTGAGTCGCGCAGCTCTCGCGAAGTTTAGAAGTTAAAGGTCGCGCAGCTCCCGCACAGTTCAAGATGACCCCTCTCACCCTCGCGCGGTTCACTCGTGTAACAAAGAGGAGAGAGAGCTTAATCCTGCATCACACATGTCACACACACATGGACCGCAAATATTAAGAGAACTCGTCGCAGCTTCTCGCTGCTCGTGAAGAAAGTACCTCAAAAGCCAAAATTAGCCTCGCAAAGTGAAGAGGAAAGCTCGCGTAGTTCCCGCACTATTTCACAAATTATCAATCCAACTGCGCGAAGCCCAACCCAGCGAGAGCTTAACTGTCTACCTCGCGACTGCTCAAAGCATCAAGAAGCTGCAACCACGCAACGTCTGAAGCTTTAATGTTAAACTCAACCACGCGAAGACTGGAGCTACCACGCGACAAGTCTGGGAATCGACTGCAACCTGGCGAAGCTCTGAACTCTAACTTTCAACATTCTGCAGAGGACTTTCTGGGGGTTTTCAAAGATTAGGGCACGCACTTCCACGCTCAAATCTCCATGCACGTGCCTCGAGGCATCCAAGGATCATTAATGTGCCACATGGCATCGCTAAAATTAGGGTTTCTTAACCCTAATGTGCCGCCACAGCCACTGCTATATAAACCTAAGCCTGGTTAGGTTTAGAGGGGATCTTTCTTTTGGGAATCCTTGAGACTTTTTGATCGGAGATCGTTTTCTTTTCTATTTCTCTGTAATTGTAAGTAGTTTTTTTTTTTTTTTTTTTTAACTCTGTTTAAGCCGTCGCGCAGTTCTGAAGATGTGGCTTGGCTCCCTCTCGCGCATATCATAAGGAACTGTTATGCCCTCTCGCGATTCAAATGCTGTTGTGTGAATTCCTCGCACAGTTTGGATGAACATCCAACCTCGCGATCCACTCACTTCTATCCAGCAAGCAGAGCATTTCAAAGCGCGCCAAGCCTCGCGATTTATATAATCCAACCCCGCGTTGCTTTCTTTTTATGTTTTCTCTTTCTTCTCCAGCCAGCGAAACCCTAGCTCTGACTCCCATTAACCTCTCTCCTCCCACATCTAGTTTACAATCCATCATTCACCTTCTCATTAGGGGGATTTGTTCCTAAGGCCTCTTCCACCAGTTGCCCCTTGCTAAGAGCTCTCACGATCTTTTACGCATTAGATTGAACAGAACCCTAACTTTTAGGGTAAGCCTCAGCTCTCAACCTATACTTTTCATTTTGCCAACTACACACTCACAGAGGAGAAGTTCCATGGCACCTAAGAGTGCACCTATGAAAAGAGCTAGGGATAAGGCTCCCATTGAGCCCACTCCCAAGAAAGCCAAGTCCTCTGAGGCGCCACAAAAAGGGAAGGAAGCGATTCCGAATGTGGCTGCGCTATAACCTGATTATTCTACACCCTCTGAGCTCCTCCCTTGGAGCCTGAAGCCGTTTTTGACCTCTCTTTCTTTGAAACGGAGCCTCTGTCAGCCCCTACCATTGAGTTTATCCGTAAAGCTGGTTTGACCCCACTGCTACAAGCTACCCCTGCACTAGCCTACCCTAGACTAGTACAGCTCTTTTACCAGCACATTAGGGCTAGACCAGACCATCGTGGACAGCCAGGCCTCCTAGTGTTGGTTGAAAATTTTGACATGTTACTCAACCCTGAGTTGATTACTGAAGTAATGGGTATCCCTGCTGTTTTTAACCCCAACTGCGGATATGGCCCCCCTCTATGTGCCCCAATTAATACCATTGCACAAGCCCTTACCAGAGGGTTGAAGGCCACAGGGGACTCCATCAGGAGAAGAGATCTGGACCCCAAACTCCTTTTCATTGATCAAGTTCTCCGAAAGAACATCTATTGGGCCGGCCATCAGCAGGAGAGGAGGACCCCAATTACTGATGCTCTCTATTCCTTCTCTCGGGGCCACGAATTCCATGCTGCCGGGTTGATATTTGAGGCCATGAAGGATATATGGTGAAAATAGGGCACAAGAAGAAGATCCACACTCTCCCCTATGTAAAGCTCATCACCAAATTACTCTTGAGGGGAGGGTACAAGATACCAGTGGGGGAGTTAACTGTTGACCTCCCCCCTACCACTGTCGCAAAGCGACAATGGGGGATCAACAGGAGTCTGATGGATCCCAGCAAGAAGAAGAAAGCTCAGACTGCTTCTGAGAAAGGAGAGGGGACTGCTGCTGCAAAGACCACCCCTGCTCTCAAAAAGGTGACTAAAGCTCTTGTTCCCAAGAGGGTGGTGCAAGCTCCGGTCACTTCAGCTTCTGCCGCATTACCTCCATCCACCACACCTACCCCTCCATCTGTTTCTTTGCCTCTTCCATCACTCCCTTTCCCTCATTTATCTGCCTTTTCCATGCCCACTCCAGAATTCCATGTGATTCATTCCTGGGAGGAAAGTGTTGACCCCCATGACTCCCCACTTCCTTCCCCACATCACTCACCAGAACCTCCATCTCCTCCTCCTACAACCTTCCACCATGCCCCTACTTCCCCTTTCCAACCTGTCCCCTCTGCTTCTCATACTCCACCCCAACCAACCTCAGACACACTTACCCATATCCTTTCCCTAATCCATGACATTCAGACCCAACTATCAACCACAACCCATAACCAAGACCAAATGAAAAATGACATCACCAACATCAAATCCACCCTTCAAACATTGACACACCAACCCATCTCTGCACAACAACCTCCTACACCACAAATCCAGTCCCCTTCCACCTCTGACTCCACAGTGCACCCAGATTTTCCCCCCATTGACACCATACCCCACCACTCCTTCCCCACTCTACCTATCCTTCCCCCACTCATTTTACCCCCACCACAATTTACAAATCAATCAACCCAAACAGACCCCATTCCCTTCCCATCCACCTTTCCCATTAACCCCCTCACATTGTTCACCCCACCCTTACCATTCAGACCCTTCACCATTCCATTTTACCCTTACCCAGAACCACCCACCTTCAGTGACCCCCCTTCATTTACTTTTCCACCCATGCCATCCATCCCACCTCTTATCCTACCCCCTCCTCAATTCACTGATCAATCAGCACAAACTGACCTAGAACCTTCTACCCCTCCCCCTCCACTAGACTTCCTCACTGCAGTCTCCACTTTACCGCCCTAGGACCAATCACCTTCTACTTCTTCCACCCCATTTCTACCAATCTTACCACGACACTCCTACTACACCCCTCCTTACTTCACCCTCCTCCATGCCATGAGGGACAATGCCTACATCAAGAGGGATGTTCTCAGAGGCATGACCCAACTTCGACAAGCCATTGAGTATCCCTTGCTGCAAAAGTTGAGTGACCTAAAGCTTGCTCACAGGGAGAAGCTGCGAGATGTTTCAAAGGGGTGGGAGTCAATTTTGGAGACCCTCAATGAGCACAAGGCTGCGATAACTTACTACAGAATGACTACGGAGATGGAAAAAGCCAATGCCGAAATGGAGAAAAAGCGAGCCCGGATGTATGAAAAGAAACTCCACAATGCTGAGGAGATCCACCGGCTCACTAAGGGGCTTTCTGATGCCAAACTCCTCTATGCTGACAAGCAGATTGAAATTTTTCAAAAGAGGATTGCATCTCTATTAGGCCAACCAATTGAAGCCACCCCTCTTGCTACAGCACCCCCTGAGGCTCCACCTTCCACACACCCCGAACCATCTTCTTGCATTCCCACGGCTCCTACATCTACATCTCCACCTCCTCCACCCCCTACTCAAGAACCTCCACCACCTCCTGCTACAGTGCCTCCCCCTGCCAAATCTCCTACACCCAAGAGAAAGAGGACTCCTTCCAAGAAACCCACTCCCTCCAAAAGAGCCACTGCTGCCCAAAAAGGGAAAAAGCCTGCTCCTCCATCCCCACCACCAAAGGCCACCAGAGCTTCTGCTCAAGATGACCCCCATGGTCGGTTGCTTTCTAAAGAAGAACGCAGACAGGCTACTGCAGCCCTTGGATTGGACCCCACTGTTCTCTTTTCCTCTGACTCCAATTCTGACTATGCCCCACCTGTGCCTTCAAGTTCTAAAATTCCTGTTGCTCCTCCTTCGTCTGACCCTGCTGAGCAAACTTATCCTCAGAGAAGGAAAGCTACAGCTAAGAGGACTACTCACACAGCTGCCTCTATCAAAATTGAAAAAGCACATCTGCCCAATCTGAGGAGGCACCACCACTGAAAGATGAAGGCAAGAGCCCGCTTGTTCCTCGTGAGCTAGACACAGCTAAATCTCCTCTTATTCCCCCTCAGACTCAGCATGAGCCAACCTCCAAAGGGAAGGACCCCAAAGGGAAGAGTCCTAAAGGAAAAGGTCTTATCAAATCACCTGAGAAAACCAAAGACAAATCTTCAGTGACCCCACAGACCAAAGACCCGGAAAAATGAGGTCGGGGCACCAACCTTGCCGCCCAATGCCTAACGGAAGGAAGAGCGGGCACGAAAGAAGAAAGAGGAAGAGGCTCTCCTTCAAGAGCATGCCAAGAAGATGGGTTGGGACCGGTTTTGATACAGGCTCCGATTAGCTTGTACTTAGGATTTTTCCTGCTTCTGCATTTTCTCATTTTGTACATTTCTCTCCTATAATAGATTTTCTCCTTTTGTCATTGCTGTGTGTCTTTATCTTGTGTCTGTTTTCCTTTTCTCTTGCCATTCATAAATCTGCTGCACAGCCACCTTTGAACCAGTGAGGACACTGCTCCTCATAGGTTTAGGGGTGTGGCAGGCAGATCCTGCCAATGGAATAGTTAACCTAAGTGTAGCATAATCATATGAGTAATATGGAAACGGAACCATGTTCACTGGAGAATCAGAAAAATAATGAAATTTAAAAATTTTCCAGACTTTAGACAGTATAAACTTTTAAAATTGCACATCTCCATGATGAGATCACCAAGGACACTCACTTATATCAGCACTTAGTGAATCATTAGAGAGAGAAAAAGGTAAGGACATACTTAAGAATTCCAAGGAAAACCATAACCAGTGAGATTTGGGCCCATACAAAATTTTTCTTTGAGTGACTAAGGCAATTTCTTTCTAGCTCTAAGAACTGGATGAGTCACTGTGCTCACTAGAAGTTAGGCAACTCCAAGTTGAAACAACTGGCAGCACTCATGAGACTTAGGAAAGGATCAAGGCCTTCTCTTGGACAGTTTGAGCCTAAATAGGCCAACCTTAAGCAACTGCCCTTGTCCATACCCCCTTTGAGCCTTAAATCCTAAATTTCTTCAAAAATACACCTGAGTACTTGTACCTAAACCTATGTATCTGATTTAACCTTACCCTCACTCTGAGAATTCAGAAGGTAAAGGAACAAGAGTTGAAAATGGACTAGCTATGGTCAACATTAGGTGAAGAAAGAAGAAGTACCTTAAAGTCTAGCAGTATGGTAACTGAGAAAATAGTGGCACTTCAGAAAAGAAAAAACAAAATAAAAAGAAGAAAAATGAATCAAAAAGAAACAAAAGCAATAATGAAGAGGAGTAAGAGAGGAGTCAAGAGAGAACTTTCATTGGAAAAATTGAAATCAAGAAGAGAAACTTATCGCATCAAATCTGAAGACCTCAAAGAAGATGAAAGGAGCTGAATTAAAGAAGGTGAAGTCATGAATCACCTCCTTCACCTACTGATTTCTCAATTTTGAATCCCTTTTCAACCTCCCATTCTTTTTAACCCCACTCCATAAGCCACATCACAGCCCAGTTAAAGCCCTTGTGATCCAAAGTTCAGTGAGCTGTCATGTGGAGACAGAGAGTTGTTCAATCTATGGTGAGGATCTATCAATGATGCCAAAACTTCAGAGCATTGCCTATGCTCATGCTTACAGACTCATTTGGGGGATGTAACTGCTCTTGAGCTTGAGATAGAATGAAACCCTCAACAGTTCTTTATGAGAGTATGCCCTGAAGAGTTTTGGGTTTGATATTGAATGCATTAAGCATGACCTATAACCTAATTTTTTATCCAGGGATGAGCTCAGTGCTGACACACAGGTGAATTGTTCTTTAGTGTAAACTGATTGGAAATGTTGTGCTTTCATGAGAAGCTTATAATGTTTAAATTTCTGTGCAGCCAATATGTTTGAATTTCTTATATTTTTAATGGTTAAAAGGTGAACTAACTCTGTTCCTTGACTGCTCATCTGATAAATTGCACTTTTGTTAACTGCTTCATTGAGAAGTTTGTGGGTGTCTTCACTGAAAACCCTCAGGCGACTTCACTCCTTCACTAGGGATCACCTAGGGGTTTAAAAGGCTTGGTACATATGCTAACTGTATTCGTGCTCCCTACGAAAGTGGCATTTAAATTCTATAGTTGATTTAGTGTAGCTTTGCTAAGGGACTAGCAAATATTAGGTTTGAGGGTGTGTTAAGACCTGAAAAGTACCACTTTTCACCCCTTAACTTAGTCTTTGATTAGACCCTTAGCCATCTAATAAATGCTTGTTAAGTGTTTCTTGTAGGTAATAAACAGCAGGGCAATAAGGCCATGAATCCTGCTAAGGAGCCTGTTTTGGCACCAGAAGTCTCTTAGAAGAATGAACCATGAATCCATACCATAGAAGAGCCTCACGCAGCTAACATAGCTCCAGAGGATTCAGAAAAATTCACTTCGCGTAGTCCTCGCGAAGTCCCAAGACTTCACAAACAAGTTTTCATGCAGTAGAGTGATAGAAGAACTTCAGAAGCCTTGAGTCGCACAGCTCTCGCAAAGTTTAGAAGTTAAAGGTCGCCTCCTCAGACAGCTTCAAGATGACTCCCTCTCACCTCGCGGTTCGCTGAGCAAGAGGAGAGCTTAAGAATCTGCCTCGGCAATGCCGATAGTCGCCATGAGATGCAAATATCAAGAGAACTCCTAGCTTCTCGCCTCAAAAGAAAGCAGTCTCGCGAAAGCCAAAATTAGCCTCACGAAGTGAAGAGGAAAGCTCGCGCAGTTCCCGCACTATTTCACAAATTATCAATCCAATTGCGCGAAGCCAAACCAGCGAGAGCTTAACTCTCTACCTCGCGACTGCTCAAAGCAACAAGAAGCTGTAACCACGCGACGTCTGAAGCTTTAATGTTAAACTCAACAACGCGAAGACTAGAGCTACCACGCGACAAGTCTGGGAATCGACTGCAACCTGGCAAAGCTTTGAACTTCAACTTCCAACATTCTTAGAGGACTTTCTGGAGATTTCCAAAGATTAGGGCACGCACTTCCACGCTCAAATCTCTGTGCACGCGCCCGAGGCATCCAAGGATCATTAATGTGCCACATGGCATCGCTAAAATTAGGGTTTCCTAACCCTAATGCGCCGCCACAGCCACTGCTATATAAACCTAAGCCTGTTTAGGTTTAGGGGGGATCTTTCTTTTGGGAATCCTTGAGACTTTTTGATCGAAGATCGTTTTCTTTTCTGTTTCTCTGTAGCTGTAAGTAGTTTTCTTTTTTTTTTCTTTTTCTTCTCTCCATGGCTCAGCACTTGCTGGCCATGCCTTTGTATGTCTATTGAGATTAGATTAATGGAGTTTGTGTAATAGGATTTGTACTCTTATGGGATTTGTGTATTTGTGAGCTGTTCTGTGCAAGGCTGTTGCCTTGTGATCCGCCATTGCTTTGGCTGTGTTTCAAAGCAATGGAGGACTGATTCTAAGGACCCATTCAGATCCAAGTGACCTGTGTGTCTGGGCTATTATGGTCCTTTACAGCCTTAGCCCCACTACAGGACCCACTAGATCTGAAATCCCCATGGAAGCCTTGTGACCATGGTGGTAGCAGCAATTAACTTGTTTTGTCTTGGGCTCCGTGAGGAGGATAGCCTCTGGGATAGTCTGTGACCATTTAAGTAGACAGGTTATAGCCTTAAGGTGAATCCAACCCGCCGATCCAAGATGGATCCTTCTTCCCCGAGCCTAAGCTGTTAAGCCTGGTAGGAGATTGTGCAGAGGCAGACTCCCCATATATTTGTATAGACCTGCCATCAGATGTTAGATCTGATCTGGTTATGGAGATTGTAGGCTTGTGACTGGACCATTGCAGCCCCACTCAAGCAATAGACAGCTGGATCTAAGCTGGTACTCAACCTCTTGCTAGTTCTATGTGTCTGGGCTATCCTGGTCCTATACAGCCTTAGCCCCACACATAGAGCTTTAGAGGTTAAGATTCCTTATGGATTCCTGAGCTTTTGTAGCCTGGATGAAGTAGTGCCTATAATGATTAATTTGTTTTGACCCATCTCTGGACTGTGGTTCCCCTATGGGATAGTCTGTGACCATTTAAGTGGACAGGTTATAACCTTAAGGGATTGGATCATGGCACAGGGATGAGTTGAATTCTTCCTCCTCTTTGGTGATAATGTAGCCATTAGACAGGACTTCCATAACATCATATCTGAATCTGAGTTACAAAAACTCCTCTAATCTAGACTCAATAACCTACTTCTCACCCTTTTATATTTATTTTCCACAATCCATCCATCTTCTCAACCCTTTCTGTAGTTAACTCATTAGACTATCTTAGAATACTTAGAATAAGTGACCTGAAACTCCCCTCCTTTTAGGACTGCCAGATTTGTAGTCAGATCTGGAGGGACTACTAGAGATGGCTCCTTTGGAGCTAGATCACCTCTCCCTGTGGGACAAACTCTTACTTATCAAAACTTGCTACATATGGACCCTGTATCTTGCAGGTCTAGGATTTCTCAGTTGTGCTGATTTCATCCCCTATTTTACTCTTTCTTTGATTTTAAATTGTTTTTACCACTAACACATAAAGCAAGCACACTGAGATTTCGCAACATGCCCCAAGGTCAAATTTTCAGCAGCAACAGCAGCCCCAGCAACAAAATCAATTGGTAGTTCCCCCACCTCAGCCCCGAAGTGCTTCTTTCGAGGACCAGGTTTTGGCCCAATTGCAAAGCCTTGGACCCTTGAATCAAACGGTTACTTCTCACAACCAAAGCATTAAGAAAATAGAAGAGCAGCTTGGTCAAATAGCCAATGCCTTGGCTAAAAGAGAGGAGGGCAGGCTACCAAGCCAGCCAGTAGCCAACCCTAAAGGCCAGTATTCAATTGGAGAAGGCTCCTCAAATTTTAAGGGGGCCAATGCCATCACTGCCCTAAGGTCTGGCAAGCTGGTAGACAACCAGGTGGGAAGGGAACAAGGAGAGGTCATTCCCAAGGAGATGTCAAGTGAAAGTGATAAAGACATTGTCAAAGCACAGAGTCAAGAACTGCCTGCTACCCTTCAACAAGGGAAAAATAAAGAGGTTGTAGTTGAGCCTCAGCAGGAGATAAAAATAGATAAAAGAAAAAAACAAAAGTTCAGTCATAGGCTTGTAGCTGATGAACCAGCAGTACCTCAACCTCCATTTCCTCAAGCTTTGAGTGGCCCTGCCCCTTTTGATAAGGGTCAGGCACAGATCGAGGAAATGATGGAGACCTTTAAGCAGGTTTAAATAAATTTACCCCTGCTTGATGCAATCCGACAAGTCCCAGCCTATGCAAAGTTTCTGAAAGACCTTTGTACTCAGAAAAGGAAGGCCAGAGGCCACTTGTCCAAAAAGGTCTTTGCGACTGATATAGTTAATTCTGTATTAACCATGACAATGCCTGAGAAGTTACAAGACCCAGGGATACCCACTATTCCCTATATTATTAGAGAACACACGATTGGAAGAGCCTTTTTAGACCTTGGAGCCAGTGTTAACCTGCTGCCATACAGTGTGTATCAGCAGCTAGGTTCGGGGGAGTTGAAACCCACCCCCATTGTTCTATTAATGGTTGATAGGTCTGAGAGGAAACCCATGGGAGTGGTCGAGGATATCCTAGTGGGGGTAGACAAGTTCTTCTACCCTGCAGACTTTCTTGTTTTGGACATGGGCTGCAGCAAGAGTACATCCCCAATACCTGTTATTCTAGGCAGACCATTCTTGGCCACTGCCAATGCATGCATTTAATGCAGGTCTGGGATCATGGAGGTCACTTTCGGACATATGAAAGTTGAGCTTAATGTGTATAACAATGTAAAGTACCCTCAACTGGACAATGAGGAATGCTTTGCAGTGGATTTACTAGAAGAAATTATTGAAGAACTACCCACTCTGCTGGAGTGGAGCAACATTATCACTAATTTAACTGAAGTTTGGAACATGGTGAAGGAAGGAAGCCTTGCTTTACTGCCAGAAGACATATCCCTAGTGAGGTCTTCTGTGGGCTTAGTGCAGCATTCCAATTGGAAACCTACATTGCTGCTCCTTCCTCCAACCAACAATACACCAATCCTGCCATCCATCCTACAAGCCCCTGATCTAGAACTCAAGAAGCTTCCAAAGATATTGAAATATGCTTTCCTCGAGAATGATGAGAAACTTCCTGTGATTATCTCCTCTTCTCTTACTAGTGAGCAAGAGGAGGAATTGCTAACAGTTTTGAGGAAGCACAAGAAAGCAATTGGCTGGACCATTGCTGATCTAGGAGGGATTGATGCATCAATTTGTATGCATAGGATTCATCTAGAGGAGGGCTCAACACCCTCCAGGGAAATGCAGAGGAAATTGAATCCTCACATGCAAGAAGTGGTTTTGAAAGAAATCATTAAGTTCTTTGGATGTCAGGGTAATTTATCCATCTCGATTACAATGGGTGGCACCAATCCAGGTGGTACCCAAGAAATCTGGCCTAACAGTGATCACAACCGAGTCTGGAGAGTTGAGACCAGCCAAGGAGACCACTGGCTGGAGAGTTTGCATCGATTATCAAAAACTTCACTCCAAGACTAGAAAAGACCACTTCCCTCTCCCCTTTATTGATCAAATTTTAGACAAGTTGGCTGGAAAAGCTTTTTACTATTTTCTTGATAGGTACTTAGGATACAATCAGATCCCTATGCACCCCCTTGATCAAGAGAAAACTACATGTACTTGTCCTTTCGGAACCTTTGCTTATAGGAGGATGCCTTTTGGACTGTGTAATGCCCCAGCCACCTTTCAGAGGTGTATGTATGCCATCTTTTCTGATATGATTGACAAATTCTTAGAAATTTTTATGGATGATTTTTCGATTTATGGGGACAGCTTTGACCAATGTCTGCAACACCTCCACAAGGTCTTACAAAGATGTGAGGAGACCAATTTGGTCTTAAGTTGGGAGAAGAGCCACTTCATGGTAACACAAGGAATTGTGTTGGGCCATGTAGTCTCTAAAGATGGAATTGAGGTAGACAAGGCCAAAGTTGACCTCATTAAAAATTTACCCCCTCCGAGAACAGTCAAGCAAATCAGATCCTTCCTTGGACATGTTGGATTCTACAGGAGGTTTATCAAAGACTTCAGCAAAATTGTTAAACCATTGTGCCACCTGCTCTGCCAGGATGTGCCCTTTGACTTCTCTGCTGAATGTCTGAAGGCTTTTGAAACTCTAAAAATCTGCCTCACCTCTGCCCCCGTACTCCAAACACCTGACTATACCTTTCCCTTTGAATTGATGTGTGATGCATCTGACTTGGCAATAGGTGTTGTCCTGGACCAGAGAAAAGATAAGCTGCCTGTGGTCATTACATATCTCAGCAAATCACTTGCTGAGGCTCAACTGAACTACACAACCACTGAGAAAGAGCTTCTGGCAGTGGTTTTTGCTGTAGACAAATTTAGACCTTACCTACTTGGGTCTAAAACTGTCATCTTCACTGACCACTCAGCATTAAAGTACCTACTGTCCAAGAAGGATACAAAGCCCAGATTGATTAGATGGATACTCCTGTTGCAGGAGTTTGACATCGAAATCAAGGACAAGAAGGGTGTAGAAAATGTGGTGGCTGACCACTTGTCCAGAATTATGTTGGAGAAAGGTGTTGATGACCTTGCTACAAATGATGTCTTCTCGGATGAGCAACTGTTCATCATCCAATCTGTAGTTCCTTGGTATGCACATATTATCAATTATTTAGTTATATGTAAGAAGATTCCTGCCCATTGGACAAGAATGGACAAAGACCTATTTTTCTCACAGGTCAAATTCTTTTTCTGGGAGGAACCTTGTTCATACAAGTATTGTGTAGACTAAATCATTCAAAAATGTGTTCCCGAAAGTGATATCCCCAGTATTCTGGCCATATGCCATGAAAATGCCTGTGGGGGTCACTTTAGTGGGAGAAAAATAGCTGACAAAGTGCTGCAGTGTGGGTTCTATTGGCCTTCTCTCTTCAGAGATGCCAATACACACTGCAAGACCTGTGAAAGATGTCAGAAACTAGGAGGGCTGTCTAAACGAAATTCAATGCCTTTACAGCCCATCCTTGTTGTAGAACTGTTTGATGTGTGGGGTATTGATTTTATGGGCCCCTTTCCTCCTTCAAATGGTTTTCATTTCATCTTAGTGGCAGTGGACTATGTTTCCAAATGGGTAGAAGCTATTGCCACAAGAACTAATGATAATCAGGTTGTCCTCAAGTTCATAAAGCAGAATATCTTCTCCAGATTTGGCACCCCTAGAGCCATTATCAATGATGGGGGAAGCCATTTCTGCAATAGAAATTTTGAGAGCTTGCTCAAGAAATATTCTGTCACCCATAGGATTGCTACTCCCTACCACCCACAAACCAGTGGGCAAGTTGAAATTTCAAATAGGGAGATCAAGCATATCCTTGAGAAGACTGTGAGGACTGATAGCAAGGATTGGGCTGACGAGCTTAATGATGCACTGTGGGCTTATAGGACTGCCTATAAGACTCCCATTGGTATGTCCCCTTTCAGACTGGTTTATGGCAAGGCTTGTCATCTCCCAGTGGAGTTAGAATACAAAGCCTATTGGGCTATCAAACATTTAAATCTAGATCTAAATTCTGCTGGTCTTCACAGGTTGCTGCAGCTGTCTGAATTGGAAGAACTAAGGATGGATGCGTATCTAATGCCAGGATCTACAAGGAAAGGTCCAAAGCTTTCTTTGACAAAGGGCTGTTGAGAAAGAGTTTCAGAGCTGGTGATAAGGTTTGGCTGTTTAACTCCACACTTAAATTTTTTCCTGGCAAATTGAATCCAGATGGGAAGGTCCCTACATTGTTATGCATGTTTCCCCATCTGGTGCTGTGGAAATCAAGGATCCCAAGTCTGGGAGAACCTTGAAGGTGAATGGTCAGAGGCTTAAGCCTTGTTTTGAAAAACCTGCCGAACTCATGGACACCATTCACTTTCAAGGGGATCCTTCTTCAAACTGATCCACAGGTGTGTCATTATTGTATCATATGTACTTAGTTTTTGGTTGATTTATCTTGCGTTCTTTTGTTTATATTCTCTAGGATTTGTTAGTGGTCCTATCTGAATCTAGACCTATCTATTTCAAACTTTTGATGCTGGGTTTGATTCTTCCTGCTTTTCAAATTGATAGCTTATGTTGAATGCCTAATGTGGGAGGTCAATTTTTGTTGTCCTTGATTGTATGATTGAGCTTACATGTGTCTAAAGGTAGCCATAGGTGAGAGTCATGCCTAGGATCAAACCACAACAAACATGCAAAAGGGTAGAACAGAGAGCACATGCTCTCTATTTTATACCTTACTGTCGCTGGGTTCAATTTGAAGCCTGAGAGACTCTTGCGCACTACAGACAGCTTACTTCATTTGCTGTCGCGAGATTCTCAGGCTGTCGCGAGGTTAAAAAGGGAGTCTGATAGCATTTTGCACAGTTCGCATAGAAACATTCAATACCTATCATGAGATTCATGTGTACCTGGAAACCTCTCGCACGGTCCACATCAAGCTATTCATTAGTTATCGCGAGATTCCAAGACTCTCGCCAGGTTCAGAAGGTAACTTGGGAGACTCTCGCGCAATTCAACAGAAATACTTCATTTGCTGTCACGAGATTCTAAGTCTGTCGCGAGATTCAAAATGAACCTCAGAGCTTCTCGCGCAATCCAAATAGAGACCTAGGAGCTGCTCGCACAATTCACATGAATTCATCTCACACTGTCGCGTGCTCCAAGGTCAACCTGGGTGATTGTCGCGCAATCCAGATTGAATCAACACCTTCGCTAGGTTCATTTCCAACCCCGCGACCAGATGTCCCAAAGCGCGCCGAGCTTCGCGATAAGTATTTTAACCCCGCGCTTGGTCCCTTTTCCATTATTTTCTTCCTTCTTCCCTCTACGAAACCCTAGCTTCTGGCGCTCTTTCCCCTCTCTCCTCCAGCCTCAATCCTACAGCTCATCATTCACTCCACCAATCTACAGAGTTGTTCCTAGCACCACACACATCTATTGCCCTCTACTCAGAGATCTCGCGGTGCACTGTGCGTCAAATCAAACCAAACCCTAGATCTCAGTCTCCGTTTCTCATACTAGAAGACAGAGTTAGAAATGACTCCAAAAATTGCACAAAAAAGAAAAGGGAAGGACAAGGACCCTGCAGAGACCACCCCTAAAAAGGCCAAGACTTCAAAGTCCCCGAAAAAAGGAAAGGAAGTGGTTGAGGAGGCGGCGGTACCAACCACTAAGTTCTCTACTCCTTCTGAGCTCATGGAGTCAATTCCATTGGAGCTTGAAACAACCTTTGATGTACCATTTTTTGAAAAAAAACCTCTCTCTGCCCCTGCAGTACAGTTTATGAGCAAAGCGGGCCTGATGCCATTGATGAGAGGAATTCCAGCACTAGCCTACCCTAGGCTAGTGTAGCTATTTTATCAGCACATCAGGGTCAAGCAGGACAATGATGGACAAGTGTGCTTGCTGGTGCTGATTGACGACTTTGATATGTTAGTGGGCCCCAAGGTGATTGCTGAAGTGTTGGGCATCCCAGCAGCATTCGACCCTAGTTGTGGATATGGCCCCCCTCTGAGTGCATCGAATGATACAATTGCACGGGCCCTAACTAGAGGATTAAAAGCCACAGGGGACTCGATCAGAAGGAGAGAATTGGAACCTAAACTCCTGTTCATTGACCAAGTCCTGTGAAAGAACATATATTGCTCAGGACATCAGCAGGAGAGGAGAACCCCCATTGTGGATGCTGTCTACTCCTTCCACCTGGGCCATGGCTTCCATGCAGCCTGGCTAATTTTTGAGCAATAAAAGACACAATGGAGAAGATAGGGACAAACAAGAAGCCTCACACACTACCCTATGCAAGAATCATTACCTTGTTGCTGCTAAAAGGGGGATACAAGATAGGAAGGACTGAACATACCACCACCCTTACCCCTACTACCTTTGCCAAGAGGCAATGGGGAATCAGCAGGAGCTTGATGGGGGGCCAGAAAAAGAAGAAAACTGAGGCTCAGGCCCTGCCCAAGTAAGCAGAAGAGGCAGCCGGATCAGGGTCTACCCCTGCTACAAAGGAGGTGCCCCCAGAGCTTATCACTTCCATTGCTGCAGCAGCACCTGTTACCCCTGCATCCATCTCTCACCCCCCTCTGTTTCCATTCTCCATGCCCACTCCCCCTTCACCTGTGCTTGGTCCATGGGAGGACTCCCCATCCCCTACCTTACCTCAGTACACAGCCACAATTCTCCCCTCATCTACACATAAACCTGCAAGCCCTCCACTCATCTCCTACAAAAAATGAAAGACCACTAGGACAATCCCAACCATATCCCAGACACCACCCTCAATCCCTTCTATCCCCATTGCCCCACCACACCTTGAAGAAACCACCACCCCAGTCATATCTACTACATCCCCCCTCACAGACATTGACTTAACCCTCAACACATCCATAGGCTTCCAAGCGTTTATGTCTACCTTCCTTGAAACAATGCCTGCCTACTACACCCCTCTCCCAGATTCCCCTGAACCCCACTCTTCCCCTCCCTCCACTTTCCATCATGCACCTTCCTCACCTTTCTAATCAGTACCCTCTTCCTCCCAAACCCAACATCCTAGCCCTGACACACTACCCCTTATCCTTTCCCTTATCCAAGACATCCAAGCCCAGTTATCCACCAATACCCAAAAACAGGATCAGATGCAGATTGAACTCACCTCCATACAATCCACCCTACACACCTTAACCAACCCACCCATCCCTCCACCACCCACTTCAACCCCCCTGGTCCGGTCCACTAACAAAGAAACCCAAACAGATTTCCCTCCTGACTCACAACCCCTCCCACCATCCACATTACCTCTTCCCCCCCCCATTTCCTTCCATTCCTTTCACCATTCCCATTCCCCCCTCCCCACCACCTCCTACTCTTACTGAGTCTACCCCATTCTCATTTCCCCCTACACTCTCCATCCCACCTCTTATCCTACCACCTCCAACTTACACAGACAAACAGACACAGACTAACCCATAACCTATTCCCCTTCCCCATAATAAACTTAGCCCCTATTACCCCCCCTTCTTCCCCCCAGGACCTCTCCCAGCTCCCTCCTTCCACTTCATATCTATCCATTGCACCAAAACATCATTTTTACAGCCCTCCCTACCTCACCATCCTCCATCACATGAGGGATAATGCTTACCTTCGGAAGGATGTCCTGAGGGGCATGGCCAAGCTACGCCAATCCATTGAGACCCCCCTATTGGAGTAGATTGATGAAATGACGGAGGCCCACAGAAAACAACTATTGGGCATCTCCTTGGGGTGGAAAAATATTTTGGAGGCCTATCAGAAGACCAAGGCTACAGTTGAGTACAATGCATTGAATTTGGAGTTGGAGAAATCAAATGCTACTGCTGAGAAGATGAAGGCCAGAATATTTGAAAAGAGGCTAAACAATGCCCAGGAGATCTTCAGAATACAAAAGGAAATCCATGAGACGGACCTCCTGAAACACCAAATCTAAATAGCCTCCTTGGAATCCGCATTGAATACTGCCAAAAATGTTCCTCTGCAGCCCACCCCAATCTCTGTTCAAATGCCCATCCCAGAGCCGAAAGCCACTCCATCTCCAGCTGCCCAGTCTGAGGAGGCACAACCAAAGACCCAGCAAGAAAAAGGGAAAGCCCCAGCTGCTCCTCCCCCATCACCTCCTACAGAACAGCCTCCACCTCCAAAGGCCTTTGCTACACCTCCACAAGAGCACACTTATCCTAAGCAGAGGAAAGTCACTGCTAAGAGGTATGCTCCTAAAGCTACTCCTTTAAAAATTAGAAAAGAGCCTGCTGCCCAGTCTGAGGAGGCACATTCCCCTGGCCAGCCTGAGTCTCAAGGAAAAGGGAAATCCCCAGTGGTCCCCACTGAAGAAGCCAAAGGCAAAAGAAAAGGGAAATCCCCTGCCACCCCCCCTGCTAAGCATAAAGGAAAAGTCCCTCTAGAACCCAAGGAACCAAAAGCTCCCAAGCAACCAAAAGTAAGGGTGAGGTCACCTAAAGCACCAATTGCAAAGAAAACACCAGCCGAAAAGAAAAAGAAAAGGGAGGAAAAGAAGAAACAGGACAGAGATGCCCTTAGGGCACATGTTAAAAAGATGGGTTGGGATTTCTACACAGATTCGGGTTCAGATTAGATCCTAGTTTCTAGATTGTAGATTAGGTTTTGCTTCTTGTAACTACATTTGTAAATATTTTCTTCCACTTAAATAGAATTTCTAGTTTTTTTCTATTGCTCTATTTTGTGTGCTTGTTTCCGTTTGTTAATTTTCATTTTATTCTTTTTTTCATTCATGGGAGATGAGTTTAGGGAGGCTACGCTTCTTTGAAATAGTAATCCATGTGGAGGATCGATGTAGATGGTGGCTGAATAAATCTTTGCAATAACTGCCTCAGGGATTTCCATGGCTTCTTTTTCAAATTAATGAGCCATGTCTAGCTATCTCGCGGTGATCCCCAGCTCAGCTACGCGAGAAATGTAAACTACTCATCACTGATTGCTCTTCGCGAGGATCCCCACGCAATACACAGGATCCCCTTCAATACCATGCCTATCTTTAGATATTCATTTACTGCTCATTCTCTTTTCCCAGAACCAGTTGTCTGTTTCCTCTTTCCCCACGCTACGTTCATTTATTGTCAAGGTTGAAAAGGGACACAAATTAAATTCCGTCGATTCATGTTCCACCGACCAACTCTTTTAAAACGGCCATCAGTTCCTTTTCATCTCATCCCTTCTATTCTAACCCTAGCCGTCCATACCTCCTCACACCCATGGCGGATGACACACCCTTCGGGTTCCCCATCAAATTCTACCCTATCTGGGAGGATCCCCCACCACCCAAGGAGCCAGACCCCCTTACAATTTCTCTGGGATGAGTATGACGAGGTTCAGAGGATCCTCGCCAAGGAGGAAAAGAAAAAGAGGAAGAAGGAGAAGAGAGAGAAGAAGAAGAAAAAATTGGATCCACCTACATCTCCCCCACCATCTTCCTCACACCCTCCCCCCCCCCGCCTCTCCCTTGATCCCTTCCCCCCCCCCCCATTTAGTTTTTTCTTTTACACTCTTTTTGTACCATTTTCGTTTTACTTTTAATGTGAATTTCTTTGCGTTCTATACTGTTCTTAGCATTCCTCTTTTTTCAGTTTCTCTATCTTTTGATGTGTTTCTTTTTGTCTGTCTGATTGGAATCTACTGCCTCTTCTCACCTTTGAACCAGTGAGGACACTGCTCCGAATAGTTTGGGGGTGTGGTAGTCTGCCAATAGAATAGTTAATTGTAGTGCAGCAATGGTAGTATAACTGGGATGAATAAAGTTAATTTTCACTTAACTTGACACAATGAGGAAACATGTAAAAAATTTATATATTTTTACAGACTTTTGGAAACAAAAAAAAAAGTTGATCTTGACACCACCATGAAGCTAACATTAGAAATTTTTTTTGAATTAAGTACTCAGTGAGCCTAAGAGGAGAGAAACAGACGAAAATACACCCCATGAGTTAAATTTGAAGATCATACCTAGTGAGATTTCGGCCCAGGACTTTCTTTTGAAGAGTGTTTTTGGCATTACTTCTACTCTAAGGACAGATTGAATCAAGACTCTTTCACTAGAAGTTGTGCAACTCCTAACCAAAACTAATTGACAGCACTCGGGAGACTAAGGAAATGATCCAAGGCCTCATTTGGACAATTTGAGCCTAAAAATCCAACCTTTTAAAATCTGTCCTTTTGCTTACACTAGTTGAGCCTGAAAATCATATTTTTTTTCACAAACACCAGAACAATTGCACCTTAACCTCATTACCTGAGTCAACCTTACCCTCACTTTGAGAATTTAGAAGGTAAAGGAGAAGGAAGTAAAGATACTGAGAAGGGTCCAATATTCTGTGGAAAGGGAAGAAAAGCAACTTGTGAACAGCTGTGTATCAAAGGCAGTTGTGTGGCATTTATCAAAAGAATGAATAAATAACTAAAAAGAGAAAAAGAAAGAGAAGTCTAGGGGACAACATCATCTAAAAATTGAAAAGAAGAGAAGTTTTTGCTTAAATAAAGGATGTGAAGTCATGAACCACTCCTTACCTTGCTGATTTCTCAATTTGGGTTCCCTTTTTTACCACTTTATTCTTTTACACCCATCGACCATAAGCCACATTACAACCATTTCAAAAAGACCTTGTGGATCCAAAGTCAAATGAGCTGTCATGTGGAGATGAAGAGTTGCCCAATCTATGGTGAAAATCCTTGAAGATGTCAAAAATTAGAAGCTTGGCCTATGCTCATGCTTGCAAGCCCATTTGGGGTCTACAACTGCTCTTGAGCTGTTGAGAATGAGAAGACCCTCAGGTTATTAATGTTGAGAGATAGCCCAAGTGAGAATTGGGTCTGAATTTAACCTCATTAGGGTAGTATCCAACCTGAATTTTGAATTAAAGGCAAGCAAGGTACTGATTTTTATACATTGAAACTCTAATGTTAAATGAATGGTGGTAAAGCAAACACATGTAACTTGTAAGTTTTAAATGGCCTGCAAACATTGCTGCAGTTTCCTCTAAGTGTTAAATAGGTGTGGAATGAAACTTTAAACATTTGAATCTGTGTTGTCATTATCTGCACTATACTTAACTGATTTTAATGGTGAAGTTTGTGGGTGTCTTCACTAGAAACCTCAGGAGACTTCACTCCTCCACTAGGGATCACCTAGGGGTTTAAAAGCCTTGGTACATATGCTAAATATACCCGTAATCCCTACGAAAGTGGCATTTAATTATAGCTTTGCTAAGGGACTAGCAAAGATTAGGTTTGGGGGTGTGTTAAGCCCTGAAAAGTACCACTTTTCACCCCTTAACTTAATCTTTGTTAAGCCCTTAATCATTTAATAAATGTGTTTTAAGTCTACTCTGTAGGTAAATAAGCAGCAGTTGCAAATAAACCCTTAACCATGCCAAGAAGCTCAATGTTGCCCCAGAACTACCTCAGTAGAATGAAGGATGACCCAGACTGGGAGTTGGCTGAAGTACAGGCACATGAAAGCAGAAACAAACCAGAGATAATGCCTTCGCACAGTTGTCGCGGGCTCCTGGAGGAAGCACAACAACTGGCCACGCAGTCCTCGCACTGCTCCCACGCAGTTTGATGACAGAAAGAAATGCAAATCAGTCTTCGCATGGTTCTCGCGAAGCTCAGCCAAAAGTGAGTGAAGCATTCGCACAGTCTCGCGTAACTCAAAAGCGAAGTTGTTAAGCTTCGCGTGATTCACTCAGAAGTAAGAGCTCCAGGTATTCCTGCGCGTAGCTATCACGTAGTGGCCGCGAGATACAGACCTTTAGGGAAATGCTCGCGCGACCCAGAAACTCATGAACACTGCTTCTTCGCGAAGATCTGTCGTGAGATTCACTAAGGGATGAACCGTGCGAGCAATCCCCGTGCCATTCAAAGCTGAAAGAGCAATCTCGCGACAACCAATTAGTATCCCGCGATGATTAAAATGTCAATCCTGCAACTGCATGAACTTCAAGCCAATTCAACCCCGCGATGCCAATTCTACCATGCAGAAGGATCTAAAATCTTTTCCACACAGCGAGGATCAGGGTCTAAACTTCTCCCCACTTCTGCAAGGGCAATCTGGGGACTTTCAGCAATTAGGGCACGCACTCCAATGCTCTAATCTCCATGCACACGCTCCGAGGCATCCAAGGGACGGGAATGGGCTGCAATCACATTGACAAATTAGGGTTTTCCCAACCCTAATTGAGGGGAAGCCGACTGCTATATAAGCCTAAGCCTAGCTTAGGTTTAGGGGATCATCTTTTTTAGGGACTTAACTTCTGTGCTTCGTCTTGGAAATCAACTGTAGAATTACAGTAGGCTAAGGTTAGGGTTTAGGAGTTTTCTTTTTCCCTTTTCTTTCTTTTCATAATCCAGCACTTGCTGGCTATGCCTTTTGTATGATTATATGGTATAGATTGTAATGGAGTTTTGTAATAGGATTTCTTACATGTATGGGATGATATTTTTATTGTGAATTATTCTATATAAGACTGCTGCCTTGAGATCCTCCATTGCTAAGTTGTATCATAAGCAATAGAGGATTGTTTTTAAGGTTTTATTTAGATCCAAGTGACCTGTGTATCCAGATTAGGCACATTGTAGGCATTTCCCCACCACAGGATCCACTAAATCTGAATCCCCATGGGAGCTTGAGCTAGTAGCCTAGTGAACATGGTGGCGGCAGCAATGATCTTGTTCTGCCTTATACCTCTGTGAGGAGGATAGCCTCTGTGGATAGTCTGTGACCATTCAAGTGGACAGGTTATAGCCCTAGGGTGAAGTCAATTCATAGACCTAAGACAGATTCTTCTTCTCCGCACTTGTGCTTGTAGCCTTCTGAGAGATTGTGCAGAGACAGACTCCCCTATATTTGTATAGATCCATAATCAGATTGCAGATCTGATTTGTCTATAGAGATTGTAGGCTTGTGACTGGATCACTGCAGTCTTACTAAAGCAGTGAACAGCCACGCTTGAAAGCTAGTACTCAAACTCTTGCTAGTCCTGTGTGTCCAGGCTTGTGCACTTTGTAGGCCTAGCCCCACACACAGAACTTTAGAGGATGAGGTTCCTATGGATTCTTAAGCTTGTAGCCTAGATGAAGTAGTGCCTACAATGGTAAGCTTGTTCTGACCCATCTCTGGATTCTGGTTACCCTATTAGATAGTCTGTGATCATTCAAGTGGACAGGTTATAGCCATAAGGGATTGGATCATGGCACAGGGGGTGAGTTGGATTCTTTCTCCTCTTTTGTGATAATGTAGCCATTGGATAGGATTTCTATAGCAACATATCTGAGTCTGAGTTACAAGACCCATCAGATCTGTACCTAATAACATACTTCTCACCCTTTTATGTTTATTTTCTCACTCTACCATTCTTCTTAACCCTTTCTGTAATCTAGACAGTAAGTTGCCTTAGGATTTAGATTTTAGTGACCTTAACTCCCCTTCCATTTAGGATTGCCAGATCTGTAGTCAGATCTAGAGAGCCTACTAACGATAGCTCCCTTGGAGCTTTAGATCAACTTCCTTGTGGGACAAACTCTTACTTATCAAAACTTGCTACAACAGGCCCTGTATCTTGCAGGACTGTGCATATTTTAGGCTTGCTACTCTGTAATCCTCACTCTACCTTTCATTCATTTTCATTCACCCCATTCTTATCACTGTCTTCAATAAAGTCAGTAGCAAGCATTTAAAATGAACCAACACTCCCCCCATCACTGATGATAGCTCTGGGGATGCCAAATCGTGAGAAGATATTGTCCTTTAAGAAGTTAAGGACAACTGTGTGGTCATTAGTCCTTGTGAAAATGGCTTCCACCCATTTGGACATATAGTCCACTGCCACAAGTATGAAGTTAAATCCCATAGATGAAGGAAATGGGCCCATAAAATTAATGCCCCAAATGTCAAAAAATTCAATAACTAGGATGGGCTGCAATGGCATGGAGTCTCCCTTGGAAATGCCTCCCATCCTTTGACATCTCTCACAGGCCTTGCAATGTAAGTTTGCATCTCTGAACAAAGAAGGCAAAAAAAAACCACATTGGAGCACTTTTGCTGCAGTTTTTCTGGCACTGAAATGACCTCCGCATGCTTCCTCATGGCACATTGAAAGAATGCTATGGAAGTCACTTTCAGGCACACATCTCCTAATGACCTGATCTACACAATGCTTGTAAAGGTATGGATCCTCCCACAGAAAATGTCTAACCTGAGAGAAGAACAGGTCTTTGTCCATCTTAGACCAGTGTGGAGGGATCCTGCCAACAGTAAGAAAATGGATAATATGTGCAAACCAGGGCACACTAGATTGCAAAGCAAAAAGCTGCTCATCAGGGAATAACTCATTAACAAGTGTTGCTGCACATTCATCCAGAATAATCCTAGAGAGGTGGTCAGCCCCCACATTCTCAACTCCCTTCTTATCTTTTATCTCCAGATTAAAATCCTGCAAGAGGAGGATCCATCTTATCAATCTAGGCTTTTCATCCTTCTTAGCCAGTAGGTATTTCAACGCTGAGTGATCTGTAAAAACTATGATCTTAGACCCCAACAAGTAGGGTCTACACTTGTCCACAACAAACACTACTGCAAGTATCTCCTTCTCTGTTGTGGTGTAGTTTAGATGAGCATCAGCTAGTATTTTACTGGCATAATATATCACTGCAGGTAGCTTATCTCTCCTCTGTCCTAAGACAGCACCTATGGCCAAATCGGATGCATCACACATCAACTCAAAGGGGAGTGAGTAATTTGGGGCCTAGATTACAGGGGAAATAGTAAGGCATTTCTTTAAAGCCTGAAAGGCCTCAAGGCATTCAGCAGTAAATACAAATGACACATCCTGGCAAAGCAGGTGGCACAATGTTTTGGCAATCTTGCTGAAGTCCTTGATGAACCTCCTATAAAATCCAGCATGTCCAAGAAATGATCTGATTTTCTTGACAGTCCTAGGTGTGGGCAGATGTGAGATCAAGTCTACATTAGCCTTGTCAACCTCAATTCCTTTGTGAGACACCACATGGCCTTGTACAATACCTTGTGTCACCATAAAGTGACTCTTTTCCCAACTTATGACCAAGTTGGTTTCCTTACATCTTTGTAAAACTCTTTTAATGTGAGTCAGACACTGGCTAAAGCTATCCCCATACACTAAGAAATCATTCATGAAGATTTTCAGGAATTTGTCAATCATATAAAAAAAAATTACATACATGCACCTTTAAAGAGTGGCTGGGGCATTCACAGTCCAAAAGGCATCCTTCTGTAAGCAAAGGTGCCAAAGGGACATGTGAAAGTAGTTTTCTCCTGATCTTAAAGATCCACAGGGATTTGGCTATACCCTGAGTATCCATCAAGAAAACAATAATATGCCTTCCCAACCAACTTTTCTAGAATTTGGTCAATAAAAGGGAGAGGGAAATGGTCCTTTCTGGTCCTGGAGTTGAGCTTCATATAATCAATGCACACTCTCCAGCCAGTGGTCTTTCTGGCTGGCATCAACTCCCCAAAGTCAGAAGCAACAACTGTGATGCCTGACTTTTTAGGTACCACCTGGATAGGTGACACCCATTCGAAATCTAAAATGGGGTAAATCACCCCTACATCCAACAGTTTTACTACTTCTTTAAGGACCACCTCCTGCATGTGAGGATTTAATTTCCTCTGCATTTCCCTTGAGAGCTTTTCACCCTCATCCAAGTGAATCTTGTGCATGCAAACTGAGGCATCAATGCCTCCAAGGTCAGCTATAGTCCACCCAATTGCTTTCTTGTGCTTCTTAAGAACATTCAGTAGTTCCTCCTCTTGCTCACTAGTGAGAGAGGAGGAGATAATCATGGAAAGCTTATTGTCCTACCCCAAGAAGGCATATTTCAATGTAGCTGGGAGCTGTTTCAGCTCTAGCTCAGGGGGACTTTCAGTTGAGGGCAACAAAGGTGCCTTAGTGGCTTGAGGAAGGGGCAGCAATGTGTGTTGCACTAGGCCCATAGAAGACTCAGTATTTGTGTTGTCTTCTGTCATGAGAATTTGGGCTCCTTTCACAACTAAACTCCAAACACTTTTCAGGCTTTCAGTCAAATTATCCCAATCCAGCAGATTGGATAATTATCCTTTTATCAGGCCATCTAGTACATCTACTGCACAGCAGTCCTAAATGTCAATCTGGGGCACTGTAACATCATGGTACACATGTAAATGAGCCTTCACGTTCCCAAAGGTGGCCTCCATTACCCCTGACCTGCATTGTATGCAAGCATTTACAGTAGCCAAGAATTGTCTGCCAAGGATAACAGGAATTGGGGTTTTGCTTTTGCAAGGGTCCATGTCTGAAATAAGAAAATCAACTGGATAATAGAATTTGTCCACCCCCACCAAGACATCCTCTACCACACCCACAGGCCTCCTCTCAAACCTGTCAGCCAGTTGGAGCACAACTGAGGTAGGTTTAAGCTCCCCAAACCTAGCTCCTCATATACTGAAACTGGCCCCCAAGTCTAAAAGGGCTTTACCAATGGTGTGGTTTCCAACTATGCAGGGGATAGTAGGTACCCCTGGGTCTTATAATTTTTCTGGTATGGCAATGGACCGGACTGACTCAACATGCTCAACAGCAAAAACTCTTTTGGATAACTGCACCCTTGCTTTCCTCTTTTGGGCGCAGAGGTCTTTTAAAAACTTAGCATAAGCAGGGACTTATTTTATGGCATCAAGCAAAGGCAAATTGATTTTAACCTGCTTGAAAGTCTTCAACATTTCCTCCATTTGAGCATTCCCTTTATCAGGAGGGGATGGGCCAGCTAGAGCTTGAGGAAATGGTAGTTGTGGCACTGCTGGTGCACTACTGCATGCTCATTGACCTCATGGTCATATTTTTATCTTTTTCTTTTATTTTCATTTATTTATTTTTGTAGGGACTTAGCATCAACCCCCTTATTCTACCCTTGATGATCCACAGCAGGGGGTACAATCCTTGGCTCTTTAACACTAACACTTCTTTCATTTTCATCTTCATTTTTCGCGACCTCTTCTGTTATCTTGCCCACCAGATTATCAACCACTCTCCCACTCCTAAGGGTAGTGATAGCATTAGCATCCTTATTGGTAGAGGGTATTTTTTCAATTATATACAACCCTTTTGGATTTATCAGGGACTAACCAAGCAATTTACCTTCTTCCCTCCAATCTAGAGCATTATAAATCTGACCCAGCTAATCCTCAATCTTCTTAATGCTCTGTCCATGAGAATTGACAGTTTGCACCAAGATCCCCAAATTCTGCATTGAAGCTAGCATCTGCTCTTCAAATGAAGAGGATCTGGGCTATTGTGGGGGCAGGGCCAACTGGTTAGACTGTGGGGCAGGTAACAGAAAATTTTGCTTTCATGGGTAACCTTGATTAAACTGGTTTTGGGGTTTGTAAGGAGCTATCATTTGCTGCTGCTGGGGTTGAGGATAAGAATCTTGTCTCTACCTCAAATTTGGGTGTTTCCTCTAAGAATACCCAATAGACTGTTGCCCAAAAGTTTGAGCAGCATTGGCTTGCTCCATAACAAAATCTGAAAACTGGGTGGCAGATAGACAATCATGAATAGAATGTGTGGGAGACTGGCATATCAGGCATGCTTCCTCCACCTGTGCAACCACCCAGGGCTGCATCATATTCATGAGTTTGTCAAATTTCAAGCTCAGGTTGTCCACCTTCCTCTCTAGATCACCTTGCACCTTCACTTCAAATATTCCACCTCTAGGAGTGGCCTCTTTTATCATCTTAGCTAGAGTCTGGCTATCATTGCATGATAGAGACTCCTGCTGCATGGAATTTTCCCCTATTATGTCAAACAGCTCCCATGCTTCCTCAGCTGTCTTGTGGAGGTAACTACCACCACAGGAAGCATCCACCATATCCCTACTCTTGGCATTAATTTCTTGATAAAACACTTAGACAAGCAGCCATATTGGGATTTGGTGGTGGGGCATTGCTTTAACATCTCCTGAAATCTTTCCCAAGCTTCATAAAAATTCTTAGTTGTGGACTGAGTGAATGACAAAATATTTGTCCTCATCTGGCTGGTTTTGTTCATGGAAAAGAATTTGGCCAGGAACTTGGTTTGAAGGTCACTCCATGACTGTATGTTGTTGGCTGGGAGCTTTGATAGTCATGTGTTGGCTTTGTCCTTTAATGAGAAATGAAAAAGCCTTAGTTTGGGGGCCTCAAGTCCCAAGCCAGAAATATTGAAGGTAGTATAAAGTACTAAAAATTGGTCTATATACTTGTAGGGATCTTCTTTTCTAAGCCCATGAAACGAAGGCAGCATATTGATGGTGGAGGATTTAATCTCATAATTCCCTTCAACATAGGGGAATTGAATGTAGAAGGGAGAGGTGTACTCTCTAGGTGCATTGTACTCCTTTAATGTTCTCTACCTCTCAGCCATGATAGCTGGTTCAGTTTCAATAGCAGGGCTTTGTGTGGTGTGTCTAGGTCTAAGGATACTTTCCACCTCTGGATTTAGGGGTTCCAAGTCAGGGTTTAAGGACCTTCTACCGAATATACACTCACCAACAGTAATGAAAATACTTACAAGCATACAGAAAGAATTTTAAATAAAAAGTAATAACTACACAGATTTACACTAAACAAAATAACAGGGGATTCAACATAAATGGAGTGAGATTGAGGGGAAAGAAAGTGCAAATAGAGCTAGCTACACTCCAGCTGCAGCTCTAGCTTTTCCCTTGTTCTACTGTCCATTTCTGTAAAATTCTATAAAGAATCAATAGTACTTTTATTTTAATTTAGGTACAGCTATAAAGAATTTGAGCATTTACATTATAGTACAACTCAGGTCTACTAAAAAGGTCAATATCCATGGCAACAGCATCAAAAACTTGTTGATTCACTAGTGTGCTTGTTTATTGTGTGGTGGAAACCAATTAAAAACAAAGTAAATAAAAAAAATGGATTCAGCACAACTAAAGTAATCCTAGACCTACAAGATACAGGGCCTATTGTAGCAAGTTTTGATAAGTAAGAGTTTGTCCCACAGAGAAATTGATCTAGAATCTAAAATGGGCTATAATAATAGGCCTCCAGATCTAACAATCCTAAAGAAAGGGAGTTGGGTGTCACGACTACACTATATTAATCATAACAACAGAGAAATAAAATGTAGCCCTATCCTAAAAAAAGGGGTCAAGAAGAAGGTGGTGATAGTGTGTACCAAAATAAAATATACAAAATGGGGAGAAGTAAGCAGGTTAAGTTTATATTTAGAGCAGTAATGTAACTCAGATTTAGTTTGTCTCTGTAGTGCTCCTTGCTAAGACGCTATCAAAGGCCTCAATAATGTGGAAATATCTAGTTTAACCCATGCCATTTGGGGTGCTCTTAAAGCTATAGGCTGTCCACTCAAATGGTCACAGCCTATCCTATAGAGTCTATCAAATCCCATTAGTCAAACCAAAAATTGCCAAACTAATCCAAAGGAGTGGACTGATTATTTCCCCAGCACTGGACCAGATCAGGCCATAAATACTATTACAGCACTATGTAATGCCAGTGCTACAAGCTCCCCAGATCTGCGTACAGATCTAGCTGACATCCATAGGTATTCCAACCCTTAAGATCCTAAGTGCTTTGCTAAGGCCAATGGCTCACTAGTGCTGTTGGAAACTGGAAAATACTATTTTCCACCTCTTAACCTGGGCCTTGATAAACCCTTGAGAGAACTAAATAAGTGCTTTAAGTGTTTATTTTACAGCTAACAATAAAGGCAGGCTTAACCCTGAAAGTAGCTTAAAAGTACCAAAAAGATGATGACCCATCTTGATCTGGAGGAAGAAGGAGAAGGGACAGCCTCACTAGCTATCAAAATGCCTAAACTAAAGAAGACAAAATCCTGGTTTCAACCTGGAAATAGGTTTGGAGCTATTCGAAAGGAAGAATGCACTACAGAATGCTATTCGAAAGGATTCCTGATCTATTCGAAAAGAACCTGAACATTGTAAAAAGAACTAAAGCTCCAGACTTAGTTTTCGAAGAGCACCTAAAATCTATTCGAAAGGAACCAAACTTGCTGATGATCCATTCGAAAAGAAGAAAACTCTCTAAGTAAAGACCACGTTCGTCTAAATAGAGCTCGTAAGTCACATTTCCTTTCGAAAAGGCCCCTAATCTGTGCGAAATCGTATTCTAAAGATTCCCAGCATCTGTAGGGGCATTTTAGTAGTCTCTGCATGCGCCCCAATGCATTAAAAACCCAGGGGCATTTTGGAAGATTCTGAGCACGAACCAGAGGCATATTCCACTCCATGTGAACACCCAAAGATGAAATTACTTGGCGGGAACTTCTAGAAGCTCAAACAGATTTTTGAATTACCTAACAGAATTGGTGCCTCTGTCTCCTGATTGGCTGAACCAGATCAAGCAGTTCTTATTGGTTAGAATAGATCTGGATCCTTGTGCTCGACTCCTATTAGTTGATATGGATCTAACCAATTCTGATTGGTTGATGCACATCTGAGCTGGACTTGGGGAAAACTATAAATAGACGAACTATTTGGCCAATTTGGGCATCCAGAATTTGAGTTTCATTCCTATTGCCCCATGTTCCAATTCAGATCAAGATAGGTTGTTTGAAACCTCTGTAATAGCCTAGCTTTTGTCTGTAACTGAGAACTGTGAGATATTTGTGTAATTCAAGTGAGAATTGTATTCAAGACTATAAATCCAAGAGTTGTTGTAAGCTGTGTTCAGTAATTGTAATGGTGGATTTGAAAAGGTTGCTTTCATCAGTACATTCTCAATCAGATTCATGTTAAGGATTCATTGTGATCTCCTCACTCATTAGATTCCTTTAGATTTGTTGTTTTTAAGCAATTTCCCTTAATTCACTATCCCTGTGAGAATCTGTGTTTGTAACCTGGTTCTTCCAGCATTTGTAGTGGTGCTTATGTTCTGAATCAAGACTTTGGATCGAAGAAGGAAACTATTGGATGATCTGTGTCCATGACAGTGGACAGATCATAGCTATAAGTTCAACTCAATTCTAATCCTTGAATTGGATTATTTTCTCGTAGCCGATGAAGATTTGATACTCTCATTTGATCTACATTTATTCTCATTCTTTATTACTAAGCTTAAGTTAGCTGTTATTTCTCCATTCTTATTAATTTTGCATCCAGTTCCCCCAACTCAGATCTAGATCACTTAGTTTAAATTTTACTTTTAGATAATTTAGTTAATGTGACAAATTCAACCTCCTATCTTATTTGCTTTATAAATAGGGTTAGAGGCCAAATCTGGTAGCTCAGATCTGGAGGTTTACCATATATTTTAAATCAATTCTCTATGGACGATCTTTTACTCACTTACATTTAAAACTTTCTACAATTGGCCCTGATCTTGTAAGCTAATTGATTTCTCCCTGTGCTGATATCTCTTTTTTTTTAGTTTTCCAATTTCAGTATAATCCATACTTTGAAAATTCTATTTTCAAAATACAAATAAATCATGCACACTTAGGAACACAACAAGTTTTTGGCGCTGCTGCCGGGGAATAGATTTTAAAATTGGTAGACCTAAGTTTTTTTTTTTACATCAGTGCTAACTGTTCTGTTGCTTAAATCTGTGCAATTATTCCTATACATGTGAGCTTGGAATCTACTCAGTAAGGAGTATTGAAGGTTTGCTTTGCATAATTTTTCTCTCTATATCTGTGTTGTATGTTTGGTAGGAGGACTCTCAATCCTGAGATTGTCCCTCTGAATTTAGAAGTTGAAAGGCTACTAAGAACTAGACAAACATCACAGACTTTTGCTGAGACTCTTGAGGGATTACTTTGCACCTGGTGCATATAATTCCCCATTTTGCATTCAATTTTCTACTGTTGAAAGAAATTATGAAATCTAATCATCAACTATCCAGATGCTTCCTTCCTTCCATGGGTTGAGTAAGGAGGATCCATACAAGCATGTGGATGAATTCTTGTCTCTTTGTACCACATTCAACATAGCTGGACTGGGTCCAGAAGTAACCAAGCTTAGGCTTTTTCCTTTTTCATTAAAGGACAAAGCTAGAGCATGGTTGTCCATGTTGCCACCAAATAGTATTACTTCTTGGAATGATTTGCAGTGTCAATTTTTAGCCAAATACTTCCCTATGTCTAAGACCAGCCAGTTGAGACAAAGCATTGTCACTTTCTCTCAACACTCAACTGAAACTTTCCATGAAGCATGGGAAAGGTTTAAAGAGCCTTTAAGGCAATGCCCTCATCATCAAGTTCCCCAATGGCAGCTTGTTCAAAGCTTCTATCAGGGAATTGATCAAAAAGGTAAGAACATGGTAGATGCCTCCTGTGGAGGCACCTATTTGCAAAGAACAGTTGAGGAGATCTGGGACCTATTTGAAGTTATTGGTGAAAATTCAATCCAACAAGAATCTCTGTCAAGAGATATTGAAAATCCTACTCAGTTGAATAAAGAGCAGACTACCAAGGGAAAGATTTATGAGGTGAATGAGCTGGAGAGGAAGGTGGACAATTTAACCACCAAGTTTGATAGATTGATGGACTCACTTCAAGGTCCAATGGTTGCTAGAGTAGAGGAGGCATGTCTGATATCCCAGTCCCCTACTCATTCCCATGATCAATGTCCAGCTGCACCACAGTTCCCAAATCTAGTGGTGGAGCAAGCTCATGCTGCCCAATCATTTGGACAGTTGTAATCTAATGAATATGCATGGAGAGGGCACCCTAATTTAAGGTGGAGTCAGGGCAATTATCAACAACAACATCAGCAGCAACCAAAGCACTAAGTATCTTTCAAAACAGTTCAGCCCTACCAGCAGAATTTCTATACCAAGCCTAATTTGCAGCAACCCATTCCCCAACAGATGGCACAACATGTGCATCAATTTTCCCCAGCTCAGCCTCATTCCAGATCTCTTTCTTTGAAGACCAAGTTCTAACTTCACTCCAAAATTTAGGGTCTTTAACTAGGACTGTGAACTTTCACAGTCAGAGTATTAAGAAGATTGAAGACACATTGGGTCAACTTTCAAATACATTGACCAGAAGAGAGGAAGGCAGGTTACCCAGCCAACCCTTGAACAATCCCAAAGGACAGTTCATGGTTGGAGATGCCTCTTTTTCACATGAAGAAGTAAAAGCTATCACTACTTTGAAAAGTGGAAGAGTTGTAAATAACAATATGGATACAGAAAAAGAAGAAAAAAATGAGAAAGCTGCTAGGAACATGCAGCAGGAGCAGCATGATGCATTGGGGGTGTTGATGTACCCCAGAAAAATCAAAAAACTGAAAAACAGAAAAATCAAAAAAAATTTGGTGAGGCAGTAAATGAAGGACTAGTTCCTCATTTACCATTTCCCCATGCCATGAAATCTGCATCCCCTTTTGATAAAGGGAATACAAAAATAGACGAAATGATGGAGACTTTCAAGCAAGTCAAGATAAATCTTCCTTTGCTTGATTCAATCAAGCAAGTCCCAGCCTATGCAAAGTTCTTGAAGGACATTTGCACACACAAAAGACAATCTAGGATCCAATTATCCAAGAAGGTCTTTGCTGTGGAGAAATTTAAACAAGTTTTGTCCATTACCACACCTCCTAAACTCTAAGATCCTGGAATCCCCACAATCCCTTGCATTATTGGGGAACATACCATTGAAAAAACTTTATTAGATTTGGGTGCTAGCGTTAACTTGCTTCCATATTCTGTATATGAGAAACTAGGTTTGGGAGAGTTAAAACCCACTCATGTGGTGTTACAACTAGCAAACAGATCTGAAAGAAAGCCAGTTGGGGTGATTGAGGATGTGTTGGTAGGAGTAGATAAGTTTTTCTACCTTGCTGATTTTCTGGTATTGGACATGGAACCTACAAAAAGCATAACTTCCATTCCTGTCATTTTGGGGAGACCATTCCTGGCTACAGCCAATGCTTGTATTCAATGCAGGTCTGGTATTATGAAAGTGTCCTTTGGAAATATGAAGGTGAAGTTAAATGTTTACAATTACACTTCTCAATTCAGCTCGAGGTGTTTTCTTGTTGATTTGCTGGATGAACTGGTAGAGGAACCTCTACCCCAGTTCCTGCAGTGTAAGGATTAATCACAGATTTTGAAGATGTTTGGAGAAATGTTGTGGAAGAGATAGCTTGTGCCTCAAAGACTGAAGAGGTCAATGCTGTGCAAGAAACTCATGTCCAAACAGCAAGGTTTTCTTCATAGAAACCTGCTATTTTTCTCCTTCCACAAACAGCCAAGGTACCTTTGTTACCTTCTCTTCTCAGCCCACTTGATGTAGAGCTGAAACAATTGCCAGAAATTTTGAAATATGTATTTTTAGGAGACCATAAAACATTGCCTGTGATTATCTCTTCCTCCCTCACTGAGGAGCAGAAGGAAGAGTTGTTGATTGTATTGAAGCAGCATAAGAGGGAAATTGGCTGGACTATTGCTGATTTGGGAGGAATCAGTCCAGCTGTTTGTATGCATAAAATTCACTTGGAAGGTGCAAAGCCTTCTAGAGAAATGCAGAGGAGGCTGAATCCTCATATGCAGGAAGTGATCATGAAGGAGGTTGTTAAGTTGTTGGATGCAGGGGTCATTTACCCCATCTCAAATTCAGCTTGGGTGGCACCTACACAGGTGGTACCTAAGAAATCTGGGATTACTATTGTAACCTCATATTCTAGTGAGCTCATTTCAACCAGACAAACAACTGGTTGGAGGGTTTGTATTGATTACCGAAAGCTCAATACAATGACCAGAAAAGACAATTTCCCTCTTTCATTCATTGATTAGATTTTAGATAAGCTACCAAGGAAAGCTTATTATTGTTTTCTTGATGGTTACTCTGGTTACAACCAGATTCCTGTGTATCCACAAGATCAGGAAAAGACCACATTCACTTGCCCCTTTGGCACTTTTGCTTATAGGAGGATGCCTTTTGGTCTTTGTAATGCCCCTGCTACCTTTCAAAGATGTATGTACTCCATTTTCTCTGATATGATTGACCAATTTATGGAGATTTTTATGGATGACTTTTCAATATATGGAGACAGTTTCACCCAATGTTTACATCATCTCAGCCTGGTGCTACAGAGATGTGAAGAAACCAATTTAGTTTTGAGCTTGGAGAAGAACCATTTCATGGTCACCCAAGGCATTGTCCTTGGCCATGTTGTCTCCCATAAGGGCATTGAGGTGGACATAGCAAAAATAGATTTAATTGCACATTTGCCTCCTCCCAAAACTGTTAAGCAAATCAGAAGTTTCTTGGGGCATGCTGGATTTTACAAGAGGTTCATTAAGGACTTCAGTAAAATATCCAAACCTCTTTGCCATTTATTGTGCCAAGATGTCCCTTTTGTTTTCAATGATGAATGCCTTAAGTCATTTGAATTCTTAAAAAATTGTTTGATTTATGCTCCAATACTTCAATCTCAAGACTACTCCCTGCCCTTTGAGCTGATGTGTGATGCATCAAATTATGCTTTGGGAGTTGTTCTTGGGCAGAGAAAGGATAAGCTGCCTCATGTCATAACTTATGCCAGTAGATCAATGATTGATGCACAGCTCAATTACACAACAACTGAGAAAGAGCTACTGGCAGTTGTTTTTGCCTTGGAGAAATTCAGGTCATATGTTTTGGGTTCACAAATTGTGGTGTTCACTGACCACTCAACCCTGAAATACCTTCTATCTAAGAAGGATACCAAACCAAGATTAATCAGGTGGATCCTCCTATTGTAAGAGTTTGATTTGCAGATTAAAGACAAAAAGGGTGTGAAAAATGTGGTGGCTGATCACCTATCTAGAATTCTGACTGCTGAGATTGATAGGTTTCCTATCAATGACTCTTTTCCTGATGAGAAACTTTTTGCTATCAGTGTGCATACCCCTTGGTTTGCAAATATAGTCAACTTTTTGGCTACTAGAAGGACCCCCCAACACTAGAATAAAATGGACAAGGATCTCTTCTTTTCAAAGGTTAAACATTTTATTTGGGAGGATCCTTACCTGTTCAAGATTTGTGCAGACCAAATCATTAGAAGATGTGTCTATGAAGAAGACTTCCACAGCATACTTTCCATGTGTCATGAGCAGGCCTGTAGAGGTCATTTTAGTGGAAACAAAAGCTCAAAAGGTGTTGGATTAGTGGTTTTTATTGGCCCACACTCTTCAAGGATGCATTGCAGCACTGTAAGTCTTGTCAGAACTGCCAGAGATTGGGCAGCATTTCCAAGAAAAACTCAATGCCTTTATAGCCCATTTTGGTAGTTGAATTGTTTGACATTTGGGGGATAGATTTTATGGGACCTTTCCCTCCTTCAAATGGCTTTAATTTCATCTTAGTAGCTATGGATTATGTATCCAAATGGGTTGAAGCCACAGCCACTAAAACCAATGACCACAGAGTTGTCCTTAAATTCTTAAAGGATAATATCTTTTCCAGGTTTGGTTCCCCCAGAGCCATTATCAGTGATGGGGGAAGCCATTTTTGTAACAAGCATTTTGAGGCTCTATTGAAAAAGTACTCTGTGACTCACAGAGTAGCTACTCCATATCATCCACAAACCAGTGGACAAGTGGAGATTTCCAATAGAGAAATCAAACATATACTGGAAAAGACTGTGAGGAAGGACAGAAAGGATTGGTCCTTTAAACTGAATGATGCATTGTGAGCTTGTATCTGTTCTGTGTTTTTTGCATAGTTTTGTGTAATGTTTTTTTCTCTGTTTTAGTCATGTTTTAGTTAAATTTTCTTTGAGGAATCATAAGTTCTGAAAGCTTTGTGGTTTTGAATTGATTGAGAAAATAAATTCCAATGATTTTAATGTGGAGATTTTATTAAAAATAAAAAAAAAATCAGTTCTGTACTACAGAACATGTGTTCAAAAGTAAATTCTTGCTATTCGAAAAGTTTTACAATCATTTTGCAAAAGAAAATTCAGTTTGAACAGAAAAAACTCCTGAAAAGGATCTGAACCTATAACCACAACTGTCCGAAAAGTTTTGTAAACCTTATGAATAGATACAGATCTTTTCGAATAGATGTTTCTGAAGCCATTTGCTTTGCGAAAGGTACTGATGCCTTTCTCCTTTTCGAAAAGGATTTTTTTTTAACTTTTCGAAAGAATCAATGATGCTTTGTGAAACGATTTTAACATATTTAAAACCCTTCGAATAGAGGTTTTCATATTCGAAAGCATTTCCAGCTTTGTCCTGCTCCGCAGAAAACCTTTCTTTTTCCATCCCTGCGTTCTTTTGGAATCCAAATCCAATTTCCTTCATTTTTTTTCCACTGATTAAGCTCGAAGAGAAGGATCTTTTGCCTCTGACTCCTGTGGATTTGATCAAGCGGTCAGAGATTTTGAGCAAACCCTAGGTTTTGGTATTTTCCTCTCCATATCCTTTGTCTGTGCTTTAAAATTTTGATTTCTGTTTAAGCATACATTGTCTGGGATTCAAAAGAGTTGTTTGTTAATTTTTCATAGACGGAGGAATTATCTGAACAAGTTTTTAGATATTTGTAAAATGGGGAAAGCTGAAAAATCGTTGGCTAAGATGTTCCCTAAGTCTTCTACTATGAAAGCTAGCAAATCCTCCACCAAAAGAAAAGCTAAAACCTCAGCCAAGAGGAAATTGTCGATGGATAAGGCTGATAGGATTGAGAAGGGAAAGAGGGTTAGAATTGAGGAACCCATCCTTGAAGCTGACCCTATTCCTGAGACTGATCTTCCTCCTCTTCCTAAGCATTTGGTGCTTCCAAACCCTTTCATTGAAGCTCAGAATCTGATTCGAAAGCTTAATATGGATGAGAATTTTTTCTTGAACAAACCAGAATGTAAGCTATCCCTGACCTACATCAGGGATGCTTCACTGAGTAATATCCTAGCCCCTCTTCCAGAGAAAATTTATCCAAGAATGGTGAGATTATGGTACCAGAACATGGTGAAAGTGATTAAGAAGGATGCTATGTCCCAACTCTGGTAATTTTTATTGATGATTGTGATTTAACCATCACTTATGAAGATATTGGAAATGCCTTGGGGATACCATTTTAGTATGATCCTGCTGGCCCTTTGGCTGCACCAGAGATAGCTTCTTTTAGAGATATGGCTGCCCATCTAACCCAAGGCATAGTTGGAACTGGGCAGTCCATCATGAGGAGAGACTTAGCACCCCAATTTTTGCTGATGGATTCCATTTTGAGAGGGAGTTTGTACGTCACTGGGCACAGTCAGGAAAGAAGGACACCCATTCTGGAGGCCCTCTTTCACTTTTCTAAAGGGCAATTCTTCAATGCCCCCGTGCTGATATTTGAAGCAATGGCTGACATCAGTGCCAAGCTGAAGAAGGAACAGAAAATGGCTGGAATACCATTTGGAAGGTTGATCATAGCCCTACTAAAGGCTAAATTTGATATTGATGAGCAAGAGCCTTTTGAGATTGTAACACCTCATGCTTTTGGGAAGAGGGCTTGGACTACAAGTCAAACTATGTTGAAAAGATTGAGGGAAGAGGCATTGCTAGCCCAGGAGGCTGCTATACCAGAACCGGAGGTGACCAGCTCTTTAGCTGCACCCATTGTATCTTTAGCTACACCCATTGCATCTTCAGCTGCCATTGAACCTACTACTAATGTTGAGGAGGCCATCATCATGTCCACCTCACCTATCACAGCACCTATCCCAACAGTTCCATCACTCATCACCACCACAATTCCCATTGCAGATTCTCCTCCAACACCAACCATTCCAGCCATACTTACACCACCAATTTCACCTAACAATTTCCCAAATTTACCCACAGATTTTGTTGTAAACTCACCTAGCTCTCCTCACCTACACAACTTCTCAGGTTCACCAGCCCATTCAGCTCATACACCTGAGATCACCCATACCTCTTAACCTGAGATATTTACCACTGAGGCTTACTCATCCTTGATGGGATCCATCTTGGAGAATATTAGGCATGAATATGCCCCAGTACCTGAACCCTCCCAATTTACTCACTTGGCTACTTCCCCCTTTACGTTCATCCCACCTATTACTCTTCAACCACCTACACCAATCATACCAGTCACCACTCTGCCTACCACACACACACCTGACCCAATTAGCCAAATCTTCACCCTCCTCGAATCTATCCAAGCCCAGCTACAGACCAACACAGACAACCAGTCTGTGATAACTTCCTTTCTCCATACCTTGGCCTCCACAGCCCAACCAACTACCTCAGCCGTAGTACCCTCCAGATCTGGCCATGCTACCCAAACTAAACCTGAGGTAGTGCTTTTAGATTCATCTTCCCCCACCCCCACTGCTGGGATACATATGGTCTCCTACCACTCCATTCCTGTTCCACATTTAGCCACTCTTCAAAGGGCTGTGGAAGGGAACCCTTACATCTCTAGTGATGTCCTTAAGGGGTTTGCAGATCTTCAAGCTTACATAAAGACTCCTTATGAGGATAAGATTAGGAAGTTGGAGCTGTTTATGCAATTTGAGAGAGATAAGATGCAGGACCTGCTGCACCAAACCAATCAGATGGTTAGGGGTGAGAAGCACACAGTTGCCATGTTACAAGAAGAGCTTGTCAATGAAAAGTTGAGGACAATTAGAGAAAAAGAGAGGTCTGATAGACTTGAGAAATATATTGGCCTCACCAGAAAGATCAAGTCTGAAGAGTACACTGAACTCCAAGCCACAATCCAAGAGAAAGCTGAATCAAGCTCAGACTCCAATACTGACTCCAGTTCTGACCCCATTGAACCAACTTATGATACAAATTTTGACCCTAGTTATTAGACTACTTTGTACATTTTTTTCTTGTTGTTTGTTTAGTGTTTAATTCCTGTTTATTGTTAACTTCTATTGATTTGTCCATTACTGTGCAATTTTTTTTTCTCTATCATTGTGCTTATTTTTTTTACTTTGCTTATCCACTTCTGGACCAGTGAGGACACTGCTCCTCATAGGTTTGGGGGTGTGGCAAAGATGCCAATAATTTAGTTAACATTAATGCAGCTTATGATCCGCAGAATTTTTGAAAATAAAGTGATTTCCCACCTATTTTTGAAAAATGAGGAAGTTAAAACTTTTTTAAATTGATTTCTAGTCTAATTCTAATACTTTCATGAAGTGAATGTCATAAAATTTTCAAAAGAAAATTGATGTTTTAGTAAACCTAAAAAGAGAGAAAACAGTGATGATATACCTCAGGAATTTGATAGAAAACCACACCCAATGAGATTTGGGCCTGAAATGTATTCTTTGGAGGTAAGAATTGGCAATTTTTTTTGCTCTAGGGACTGTTTGAACCTGCTTGTTATCACTAGAAGTTACACATATCCAAGTTAAAATAGCTTGACAGCAATCATGATATTGAAGACATAATGTAAGGCCTCCTCTTAGACAGTTTGAACTTCAAAAAGCCCCACATTTTAAAACTGCCCTTGATACACACCATTTGAGCTTTATAAATCCAAGATTTCTTTGAAACCTCATCAACCTCATTTAGCCTAACCCTCACTCTAAGAATTCAGAAGGTAAAGGAAAGAAAGCTGAAGAAAGGTGAGTTGGGTAACAGTTTGGTAAAAGAAAAAGAAAAATAATTGAAGGCAATGATATATCAGCAGAAGAAATGTGGCATTCCAGTCAATTTTGTTATAAAAAAAAATAATTAAAAAAAAAAAGGAGAAGTCATTTCATTGGAAGTTTGAAAAAGAAAGATAAGAAGATGGCCACTTTGGCTCTGAAAATTCAAAGAAGAAGATGAAATTGTGCTGAAATGAAGAAGGTGTGTATACCACCTCCTTACCTTGACTGACTTCTAAAATTTTGAACTCCACTCCACCCCTTTAGTCTTGATAAATTTCACCCATAAGCCACATTACAACCCAAGTTAAAGTCCTTACTGATCAAAGATAGATTAAGCTGTCACATGGAGATAAGGATTTGCGTAATCTATGGTGAAAAGAGCAGTAAATTCAGAACTGAAAAGCAATGCCCATGCTCCTGCTTACAGTCCTATTTGAGAGCTGTAACTGCTCTTGAGCTATGTGAAATAGTAAAACCCTCTTACTTGTATGTTGAGTGACAACCCTGGTGAGAGTTGAGTTTGAAATCAACTTATTTGGGGTAACATCATAGCAGGATTCTCAAATAGAAGGCAAGCTTTTCATTAATTTTTCTTTTAAAGCTTTTTGACACAAACTGAGTGAATGGTAAAAGAATTACAGCAGAATTTCAGCTTTAAACTGATGTTTTCTTGGGAATCCTCTTACAGTTTGACTAATGCAGGTGTGAATAATCTATGATTTGATGAAAGTCTGTTGTAACAAAACTGCATTATTATTAACTGATTTATTGGAGAAGTTTGTGGCTACCTTCACTGAAAACCCTCAGGAGACTTCACTCCTCCACTAGGGATCACCTAGGGGTTCAAAAGGCTTGTTGCTTATGCTAAATGCAACTGTGCTCCCTACAAAAGTGGCTTTTTACTTTATTTTTAATTTTGTCTTTGCTCAGGGACTAACAAAGCTTAGGTTTGGGGGTGTGTTGGGAACTGAAAAATACCATTTTCCACCCCTTACCTGGGCCTTGATAAACCCTTGAGAGAACTAAATAAGTGTTTTAAGTGTTTGTTTTACAGCTAACAATAAAGGCAGGCTTAACCCTAAAAGTAGCTTTAAAGTACTAAATGCCTAAACTAAAGAAGACAAAAGCCTGGTTTCAACCTGGAAATAGGTTTGGAGCTATTCGAAAGGAAGAATGCACTACAGAATGCTATTCGAAAGGATTCCTGATCTATTCGAAAAGAACCTGAACATTGCGAAAAGAACTAAAGCTCCAGACTTGGTTTTCGAAGAGCACCTGAAATCTATTCGAAAGGATCCAAACTTGCTAATGATCCATTCGAAAAAAAAGAAAACTCCTTGCGAATAGCACCAATTCTGTGCGAATAAAGCTCCAGAAGTCACATTTCCTTTCGAAAAGGCCCCCAATCTGTGCGAAATCGTATTCTAAAGATTCCCAGCATCTACAAGGGCATTTTAGTAATCTCTGCACGCGCCCCAATGCATTTAAAAACCCAGGGGCATTCTGGAAGATTCTGAGCATGAACTAGAGGCATATTCCACTCCATGTGAACACCCAAAGATGAAATTACTTAGCGGAAACTTCTAGAAGCTCAAACAGATTAAACCAGATCAAGCAATTCTGATTGGCCAGAACAGATCTGGATCCTTGTGCTCGACTCCTATTAGTTGATATGGATCTAACCAATTCTAATTGGTTGATGCACATCTAAGCTGGACTTGGGGAAAACTATAAATAGACGAACTATTTGGCCAATTTGGGCATCCAGAATTTGAGTTTCATTCCTGCTGCCCCATTTTCCAATTCAGATCAAGATAGCTTGTCTGAAACCTCTGTAATAGCCTAGCTTTTGTCTGTAACTGAGAACTATGAGATATTTGTGTAATTCAAGTGAGAATTGTATTCAAGACTACAAATCCGAGAGCTGTTGTAAGCTATGTTCAGTAATTGTAATCGTGGATTTAAAAAAGTTGCTTTCATCAGTACGTTCTCAATCAGATTCATGTTGAGGGTTCATTGTGATCTCCTCACTCATTAGATTCCTTTAGATTTATTGTTTTTAAGCAATTTCCCTTAATTCACTATCCCTGTGAGAATCTGTGTTTGTAACCTGATTCTTACAGCATTTGTAGTGGTGCTTATGTTCTGAATCAAGACTTTGGATTGAAGAAGGAAACTATTAGATGATCTGTGTTCATGACAGTGGACAGATCATAGCCATAAGTTCAACTCAATTCTAATCCTTGAATTGGATTATTTTCTCTTACATCTGAGCTGGTAGACAGATGAAGATTTGATACTTTCTCAACTGTGTTACACTATTTCTCATTCTGCAATCAATTACTAAGATTAAGTTAGCTGTTATTTCTCAATTCTTATTAATTTTGCATCCAGTTCCCCCAACTCGGATCTAGATCACTTAGTTTAAATTTTACTTTTAGATAATTTAGTTAATGTAACAAATTCAACCTCCTATCTTACTTGTTTTATAAATAAGATTAGAGGCCAGATCTGGTAGCTCAGATCTGGAGGTTTACCATACATTTTAAATCAATTCTCTGTGGACGATCTTTTACTCACTTACATTTAAAACTTGCTACAATTGGCCCTGATCTTGCAGGCTAATTGATTTCTCTCTGTGCTGATATCTCTTTTTTTTTAGTTTTCCAATTTCAGTATAATCCATACTTTGAAAAATCTGTTTTCAAAATACAAATAAATCATACACACTTAGGAACACAACAAGTGGCCACAAAAAGGACCATGCAATAGGTTGAATAGGGCTTTAGATTCAGCTGGTCATTACTATAAATGGCCTGCAATGACTCAGCCTCAAGCTGCAATTACTACAAAGAGATCAGATCTAACATCTGATGTCGGCTAGGTAAAACAGAGGGGAGCTTCCTGTGCAAACCTCCTCACAAGGCTCTAGAAGTTCATGTGCATGGGAGAAGAATCCTTCTCAAACATGTGAATGGACACAACCTTAGGGTTATACTCTGTCCACTTGAATGGTCACAGGGTATCCCATTGGTCTGTCCATCCCACAGAGGCCTGAGAAAGAATATGAAAATTACTGCAACCACCATGGTCCACAGACCTCCAAGCTCCTCAGATCTCACTACAGATCCAGCATTACTTTCCATGGGGCTATCAAACCAAGGGAAATTAGATGGTAAATAATAGATCTACTAGAAAGTGAATGGGCTAGTCCCAAATACAGGGATCCTATAGACATCTAAAGAAACCATAAGATCTTTAAATCCAATTAGGTATTAAAACAATAATCCATTGATAAACACAAAACTTATAATGAACTGTCTTCAGGCTGCAACCTATACACTACTGCTCATCCACAATCCCAATGTATACAAAACCTATTATAAACTGAAATAAAACTAAACCTAGCTGCTTACAGGGGATTAGCCAGCAAGCACTGGGCTAAGAGAGAAGAAAAAGGGGGAAAAGAGGTGATCAAACCCTGACCCTAGCCTGCTGGAGCTCGCAGCCGACAGAGGATGAAAAAAAGAGTTGATGATAAAACTAAACTCTAAGTATAGCTTATATACTCTATCCATACTGCCTTGGCTCTGAAGGGATTAATCATAATTTTTCTAGCAAGGGTGGCACTGTTACATCCCTTGAATGCCTTGAGTCGTGCATCTCGAAATCTATGCCTCGAGATGTGTGCCCTAGCCTTGGGAAATTTCCAAAAGGTCCTTGAGTTAAACTGGGAAGTGGGGAGCCCGTGCTTTGAGGGGCTGGCATATGCATTCACTGATTTGCACAGTTGCAGGGCCTTCAAGAAGTAGCTTTTGGTTGGTGGGAAGTGCTCACTCATGCAGTTATTCTTCAGTTCATTGCACAGTTGCTTCGCGCTGTAATGCTATCGCTGAGATGATCTAGAGTGCCTAGACTTCTCGCACAGTAGAGCTTCAGGAGCCATCTCTCTTGCTAGGTACTCGCAAAGTTATGCTCCTGTGCTCGCGTAGTAATAGGTAAGGCTTCAGAGTGCGCAAGATCTATGAGAGGAGAATTATGGGCATCTGTCTCTTTCAGGGCCACGCACGAACTCCGCAAGGTGAATTTTAGGTCAGTACACACATGGACTCGCTATGTTCTTCGCGCGACTGCATTAAGGCTTGATCTCTGCAAGAGCTTCGAGACCATAAATTCTAAGGGTTTTAATCTGCGACATTTTTGCGATGTCTTTATAGCTCTCCTCTTAACTGCACATCCTATCTGTGTGAGGGCATCTTCCTCTACATCTTTAGCTTCGCCATGGAGCTTCTCAACTCTACGAGATCTATCTTTCTATGCTCTGATGTATTGTACTTGTTGCTTTTGCAGTTTCTCCACTCTCAGCCAACTTCATTCATCTGCTAGGCTTTTGGTCAATGATGATCAGCACATGAGTCACCAAGGTGAGCACTACCAGGGTGTTCCATTAGGCTTTGGTTCAGCTGTCATCTTTACATGTCTTCTTCCTCTTCTTTGGGCCAATAAGGATGAATTTTGTGTTAAGTTGCACAGATTATTGCTAACTACAAAACACACTTAACAGATGATTATTAGTCTGCTTTAAGGTCTATCGAAGGCTAGGTTAAGAGGTGAAAAGTGGTACTTTTTAGTGAATAACACCCGTCTCGCGCCTACTATTGAGGATGTGTTGGCCAAGATGGAGGCCATCAACCAACAGATGAACCGCTGCATCAATTTTCTCCTATACCACACTATGAGATACATCTACCCAATGACTATCAGCAGCGCATCGCTAAGGAACAAACTTGGACTCCTGGTGCTCCTACTGAGGGTGCAGCTGATGCAGACGCATCTGGTTCGAGGCCACAGCAGCCAGACGTAGCGGATCAGTCAGGAGAGGGGACAGCGTGAGCATGAGCTTATGGCATTCTTTTTGTGATGTAATTAACTTTTTGATTGTAGATTGTGTTGGAGAATTGTAATTATTTTTGCGGGTTGTAAGTCTTTTGACCAGTTCTGTAAGAAACTGATTGGCATGGATGCCATTATTTTGCATTGAATGGGGATCAAATTTTAATTCGTCAATTTCCTTCAATTATGTTTTTTTTTAAATCGTTATCTATATATTTTGTTGCATCCGAGATGTGTAATGTTTGTTGTTGAATGTCACTACGTATGTGTTTAGACCTGAAAAGTACCACTTTTTCACCCCTTAACTTAACATTTGATTAGACCCTTAGCCACCTAATAAACTCTTCTTATGTGTTTTGTTCAGGAAATAATCAGCAGTGAAATAAGGCCAAGAATCCTGTTATGGAGCCTGCTTTGGCACCAGATGCCCCTCAGCAAGAATGAACTTCGAAGCCTCGCGCAGATCAGCTGAGCTTCCCAAGGCTTTACAGCAACCTCTCGCGCAGATGAATGACTGAGGAGCTTCAAAAACTCAACCTCGCATAGCTCTCGCAAAGCTCAAGAGTAGAACACATCGCTCAGTGTCACGTAGTTCAAAGCAGACCTCTCTCAATCTTATGAAGTTCGCTTAAGACAACTGAGGAGAGAGAGCTTTAGAAGATTCCTCGTGCAGCTGTCGCGCAGTCGCCGCGGGGTACAATTCTCAGAAGAAGAATGCCTCGCGCAGTTCACGCGCCATTTAAGAAAGAAAGCATCCTGGCTAAGGCAAAGCCAAGCTCGTAATGATTGAGTGAGACAAAGAACCTCGCGAGGTAACTTGCGAAGTCCAAGTAAAGAGAAGAGCTCGCGCAGTTCTCGCGCAGCTGCCCAGCGAAGACTAATCTACCGCGCGACTACTTGAATTGCAACCTCGTGACGCTTGAGACTGTGTTTTCTATTCAACCTCGCGAACTCCAACCTAGCGAGAGCTCAACCCTCTACCGCGCGACTGCCTGAAGAGCAAACCAAGGCAACCTCGTGACGACTGAAGCTTCAATGTCAAATCATCCTAGCGAAGAGCAATGAGCTACCACACGACAAGTATGGGAAACTACAGCTACCTTGCGAGGCTCTGAACCTAAACTTCCATCTCTTCAGCAGAGGGCATTCTGGAAATTTCTAGTGATTAAGGCACACATTCCCACGCTCAAATCTTCGTGCACATGCCTCAAGGCATCCAAGGGTCAGTATAAGGCCATGTGGCATCGTAAAAATTAGGGTTTCCTAACCCTAATGCACCGCCACCCCAATGCTATATATACCCAGGCCTAGCTTAGGTTTAGGTATCTGGGAACCTATCTCAGATCGCTTTTCTTTTCTCTTTCTTTTTAGCAGTAAGTAGTTTTTCTTTTTCTTTTTCTTTTCTTCTCTCCATAGTCCAGCAATTGCTGGCTATGACTTTGTATATGTATTTGAGTTAGATTAATGGAAGTTTTGCAATAGGATTTATACTTTGTGGGATTGTTGTTTATATGTGAGATGCTCTGTGCAAGGCTGCTGCCTTGTGATCCCCCATTGCCTTGGCTGTGTTTCAAAGCAATGGAGGACTGATTTTAAGGGCCACTCAGATCCAAGTGACCTGTGTGTCTGGGCTATCATGGTCTTCCAGCCTTAGCCCCACCACAGGACCTACTAGATCTGAAATTCCCATGGAGCTTGATGGTAGCACAGGTGGTAGCAGCGATAATCTTATTTTGTTTTGGGCTCCGTGAGGAGGATAACCTCTGGGATAGTCTGTGACCATTTAAGTGGATAGATTATAGCCTTAGGGTGATTCTGATCCACCGATCCAAGATGGATCCTTCTTCTTTTCACCTGAGCTTGTAGAAGCCTGGTGAGGGATTGTACAGAGGCAGACTCCCCCATATTTGTATAGATCTGCCATCAGATGTTGGATCTGATCTGGTTATAGAGATTGTAGGCTGGTGACTGGACCATTGTAGCCTCTCTCAAGCAATGGACAGCTGGATCGAAGGTTGTACTCAATCGCTTGCTGGTTCTATGTGTCTGGGCTATCATGGTTTTCCAGCCTTAGCCCCACATATAGAACTTTAGAGGTTGAGGTTCCCTATGGATTCTTGAGCTGGTAGCCTGGATGAAATAGTGCCTGCAATGATTTATTTGTTATGTTCTGACCCATCCCTGGATAGTGGCTCCCCTATGGGATAGTCTGTGACCATTCAAGTGGACAGGTTATAGCCCTAAGGGTGGAGTCATGGCAGTAGAGATGGGTTGGATCCTTTCTCCTCAGAGGTGATAATGTAGCCTCTGGACAGGATTTCTATAACATCAGATCTAAATCTGAGTTACAAAACTCCTTTGACTTTGGCTCAATAACATATTTCTCACCTTTTTATAATTATTTTCCACACTCCATCCATCCTCTCAATCCTTTCTGTAATTTAGTTATTAGAATACTTAGAATAAGTGACCTTAAACTTCCCTCCTTTTAGGATTTGCCGGATCAGAGAGCAGATCTGGAGGGACTAGAGGACGGCCCTTGGAGCCTTAGATCACCTTTCCCTGTGGGACAAACTCTTACTTATCAAAACTTGCTACAAAGGACCCTGTATCTTGCAGGTCTAGGATTTCCGAGTTGTGCTGATTCATCCCCTGTTTTATTTTGTTTTTTATTTTTAAATAACTTTCACCACCAACCAATAAGCGAAGCACACTTGGGAGAACAACAAGTTTTTGGCGCCGTTGCCGGGGATCGATGATCTAATAGTAGACCCTTAGTTTTTGTATTCTTAATATTCTTTATACATGTGAATAATTGATACTGCTGAGATAATTGTGAATCTTCCTTGCAGATCTGGACAGCAGCAGTGAAGGATAGTTGGACTGCAATTGGAGCGTAGCTGCCTCTGTTTGCAAACTATTTGGAGTAATGGAGGTAACCTTTGGACATATGAAAGTTGAGCTGAATGTGTACAACAGTGCAAAGTACCCTCAGATGGACAATGAGGAGAGCTTTGCAGTGGATGTACTTGAGGAAATTATAGAAGAAGAATTGCCCACTCTACTGGCGTGGGGCAACATTGTCAGGAATTTAGTTGACATTTGGGACATGGTGGAGGAAGAGAGCACAGATAGGAGATCAAAATACATGCCAATATCAGAGGCTCCTGTGGGCTCAGTGCAGCACTCCAGTTGGAGACCTACACTGCTACCTCTTCCTCTAACCTCCAATGCACCTATTTTGCCATCCACCCAACAGGCCCCTGATCTAGAACTTAAGCAGCTTCCAGAAACATTAAAATATGCTTTCCTTGAGAAAGGTGAGAAGCTTCCTGTAATTATCTCTTCCTCCCTTACCAATGAGCAGGAAGAGGAATTACTCACAGTTTTAAGGAAGCACAAGAAGGCAATTGGCTGGACCATTGCCGATCTGGGAGGAATTGATGCATCAATTTGCATGCATAGGATCCATCTTGAGGAGGGAGCATTACCCTCCAGGGAAATGCAGAGGAAGCTAAATCCTCACATGCAGGAAGTGGTCCTCAAGGAAATCATTAAATTGCTAGATGCAGGGGTGATTTACCCCATCTCTGATTCTCATTGGGTGGCACCTATCCAAGTGGTGCCCAAGAAATCTGGCATAACAAAGGATTGAGGCCGGTGAGTTGAGGCCAGCAGGCAACCAGGAGAGTGCATTGATTATAGGAAGCTCAACTCTAAAACTAGAAAGGACCATTTCCTCTCCCTTCATTGATCAAATCCTGGACAAATTGGCTGGAAAAGCTTTTTACTATTTTCTTGATGGATACTCGGGGTACAACCAAATCCCTGTGCATCCTCAAGACCAAGAAAAAACCACCTTTATCTATCCTTTTGGCACCTTCGCTTACAGAAGGATGCCTTTTGGACTCTGTAATGCACCGGCCACTTTTCAGAGGTGTATGTATGCCATATTCTCTGACATGATTGACAAGTTTTTGGAGATTTTTATGGATGATTTTTCTGTCTATGGAGACTGCTTTGGCAGGTCTCACAAAGACCTCAAACCTAGTTTTGCAAAGATGTGAGGAAACCAATTTGGTTTTAAGCTGGAAAAAGAGCCACTTCATGGTAACACAAGGCATTGTGTTGGGCCATGTAGTCTCTAAAGAAGGGCTTGAGGAAGACAAAGCCAAAGTGGACCTCATTGCCAATCTACCCCCTCCAAAAATAGTCAAGCAAATCAGATCCTTCCTAGGGCATGCAGGATTTTACAGGAGGTTCATTAAGGACTTCAGCAAAATTGCCAAGCCATTATGCCACCTGCTCTGTCAGGATGTCCCCTTTCACTTTTCTGCTAAATGTCTGAAGGCTTATGAAACATTGAAAATCTGCCTCACCTCTGCTCCTGTACTCCAAACACCGGACTATACCCTGCCTTTTAAGCTGATGTGTGATGCATCAGACCTGGCAATAGGTGTTGTGTTGGGCCAAAGAAAAGATAAATTGCCAATGGTCATTGCTTATAGCAGCAAATCACTTGCTGAAGCTCAGCTGAACTATACCACAACTGAGAAAGAGCTTCTAGCAGTGGTTTACGTTGTTGACAAATTTAAAGCTTATCTACTAGGATCTAAAACTGTGATCTTCACTGACCATTCGGCATTGAAGTACCTACTGTCCAAGAGAGATGCTAAGTCGAGGCTGATTAGATGGATACTCCTGTTACAGGAGTTTGACATCGAAATCAAGGACAAAAAGGGTGTGGAGAATGTGGTGGCTGACCACTTGTCCAAAATTATCTTGGAGGAATGCCTGGATGGCCCTACAAATGATGCCTTCCCTGATGAGCAATTATTTGTCATCCAATCTGTAGTCCCTTGGTTTGCACACATAGTTAATTATCTGGTTATAGGAAAGATTCCTCCCCACTGGACCAAAATGGATAAAGACCTGTTCTTCTCAAGGGTCAAGTATTTTTTCTGGGAGGAACCTTGCCTATACAAGTACTGTGTCAACCAGATCATCCGACGATGTGTTCCCAAAAGTGATTTCTCCAGTATTCTGGCTATGTGCCATGAAAATGCCTGTGGAGGCCACTTTAGTGGGAGAAAAACTGCTGACAAAGTCCTGCAGTGTGGTTTTTACTGGCCATCCTTATTCAAGGATGCACATACACACTGCAAGGCATGTGTGAGATGTCAGAAATTAGGAGGGTTGTCTAAAAGGAATTCAATGCCATTACAGCCCATCCTTGTTGTAGAATTATTTGATATATGGGGAATAGACTTCATGGGCCCCTTTCCCCCCTCTAATGGTTACCAGTTCATCTTAGTGGCAGTGGACTATGTTTCCAAATGGATAGAAGCCATTGCCACAAGAACCAATGATAACCAGGCAGTCCTCAAATTCGTGAAGCACAACATTTTCTCAAGATTTGGAACCCCTAGAGCTATTATCAGTGATGGGGGTAGCCACTTCTGCAACAGGAATTTCGCGAGCTTGCTCAAGAGATATTCTGTGACCCATAGGATTGCTACTCCCTACCACCCACAAACAAGTGGGCAAGTTGAAATTTCCAATAGGGAGATTAAGCACATCCTTGAGAAAACAGTTAGGACTGATCAGAAAGATTGGGCTGAGAAACTGGATGATGCACTGTGGGCCTATAGGACTGCCTATAAGACCCCTATCGGAATGTCCCCATTCAGACTAGTCTATGGCAAGGCCTGCCATCTCTCAGTCGAGTTAGAACATAGGGCCTATTGGGCCATTAAGAACTTGAACATGGATCTAACTTCTGCTGGTCAACACAGGTCATTACAACAATCGGAATTGGATGAGTTCTGGATGGATGCTTACGCCAATGCCAGGATCTACAAGGAACAAGCTAAAGCTTTCTTCGACAAAGGCTTGCTGAGGAAAAGCCTCGAACCGGGTGGTAAGGTTTGGTTATTCAACTCCAAACTAAAATTCTTTCCTGGCAAATTAAAATCCAGATGGGACGGTCCCTATGTTGTCGTAAATGTTTCCCCATCCGTGTCGGAAGTCCAGGACCCCAAATCTGGGAGGACCTTCAAAGTGAATGGTCAAAGGCTGAAGCCTTGCATTGAACGACCTGCAGATCCTATGTGCACTGTTCATTTTCATGGGACCCCTACATCTACCTGACCTGTAGTTGTGTCCATATTGTACTATATTACTTTTGTTTTTACCTTAAATTTTAGGAAATTCTAGGAGATATGTGGAGTTTGATATTGTTGTGCTTGCTAATGTTTATGGGGGATCGGTATGACTTCTTCTTCGTCTGTGAATTACTGATTTGGCCCTCGCGAGTTCCACATTCTGATTTGGGAAGGCTCACGCAATTCGCATGGCCCAATTCTTTCGTTGTCGCGAGTTTCAATGCTGCAGAATATCACGCGCAATTCCAGCGCTAACTCCCATAATCGCGTGATTCTAATTTCTCATGATTCCCTTACCCAGCTGCGCGAGCCTAATGCATTTGTCATTTCCCACATTGACTGCTGGGACTTGACGTTTCCCAAGTCACTCTCATTTAATGGCGGTGACTGGGATGTTGTTCAACCGTTTCATCTTCCACAATCCCTCACCTTTAAATACACAGGGAGGCCCTATTCATCTTCACAGCATCCTATCTCACCCTCGCGATCCTTCCCTATTCCTAATCATGGCAGATGACAAGCCAAACGCACTGCCTAACAAGTTTTACCCGATGTGGTTGGACCCGCCGCCCCCTAAAGAGCCAGATCCCCTCCAACCCCTCTGGGATGAATTCAAGGAGGTTCTGCAAACCCTTGCCAAGGAGGAGGAGGAAAAGCTCCAGCCACAGAAGAAGAAATGCAAGACCGAGCCATCCCCCTCCACTCCACCCCCTCCCCCGCCTTCTCCACCCCCCCCCCTCCTGCTCAACCCCCGCACCCTTGATCTTTCTCCCTTTCCCTCTTTCTTTTTGTACTTTTCTTTTAAGCATAATAATATCTTCCTAATCTGATGTGTTGTCCTATTTTCTGTTGTTGGTTACTTTATTTCTTGTTCTTTTCTTTTATGTTCTAATAAGTCTGTTGGACATTGACCTTGAACCAGTGAGGACACTGCTCCTCATAGGTTTGGGGGTATGCAGGCAGACCCTGCCAATGGAATAGTTAACATAAGTGCAGCAGACTCATCTGAGCAATATGGAAATGGACCTCTGTTCACTTAAGAATCATGAAATTAAGAAGTTTAAAATTTATGTAAACATTGAACATTATAGACTTCCAATATTCCACATTTTCATAATAGTTTCACCAAGGAAACCCACTTGTATCTGCACTTAGTGAATCATTAGAGAGAGAAAAAGGTGAGGACATACTTAAAAGTTCAAAGGATGACCATAACCAGTGAGAATTGGGCCTGCAAAATTTTTTCTTTGAGGAGTAACTAAGGCATTTCTTCTAGTTCTAAGGACTGGCTGAGTCACTGTGCTCACTAGAAGTTAGGTAACTCCAAGTTGAAACAACTGACAGTACTCATGAGACCTAGGAAAGGATCAAGGCCTTCTCTTGGACAGTTTGAGCCTAAAAAGATCAATCCTAAAGCAACTGCCCTTGTCCATACCCCCTTTGAGCTTTAAATCCTAAATTTCTTCAAAATACACCTGAGTACTTGAACCTGAACCTATGAACCTGATTCAACCTACCCTCACTCTGAGAATTCAGAAGGTAAAGGAGAAAGAGTTGAAGATGGACTAACTATGGTCAGCATTAGGTGAATGGAGAAGAAGCATCTATTCTGGCAGAATGGTAACTGAGGACATGGTGGCATTTCTGAAAAGCAAAAACAAAATAAAAAGACGAAAACTCCAGCAAAAAGAAACAAAAAAATAATAATGAAGAGGAATAAGAGAGAAGTCAAGAGGAACCTTCATTGGAAAATCAAAATCAAGAAGAGAAACTGATCACTTCAAATCTAAAAATCTCAAAGAAGATGAAGGGAGCTGAATTCAAGAAGGTGAAGTCATGAACCACTTCCTGCACCCACTGAGTTCTCAATTTTTGAACCCCTTTTCAAACCTTCCATTCTTTTTAACCATACTCCATAAGCCACATTCCAACCCAATTAAAAGCCCTTGTGATCTAAAGATTGAGTGAGCTGTCATGTGAAGATAAGGAATTATCCAATCTATGGTGAGAAACTGACAATGATGCCAGCACTTAAGAACTCTGCTTATGCTCATGCTTACAAACCCAGTTGGGGGATGTAACTGCTCTTGAGCCTGTGAGAAACTGAACCCCTCAACAAACCTTGATAAGAGTATGCCCTGTAAATCTTTCTTTTAGGTCTGAACTTGAATGCATTATGTATGACCTTAACCTAATTGTCTGACATAAGGATAAGCTCAGTGCTGACATACACTTGTGCAGTTTTCTGTGATCACAAATTATTTGGAAATGCTGTGCAAACATGAGAGTTTATGCTGTCTAAGTTCCTGTGCAACCAATGAATTAAATTTCTTTTATGCTGATTCATGAGTAGACTAAATCTGATTCCTTAACTGCTCATTGGATGACATTGCACTTTAGTTAACTATTTCATTGAAGAAGTTTGTGGGTGTCTTCACTGAAAATCCTCAGGAGACTTCACTCCTCCACTAGGAATCACCTAGGGGTTTAAAAGGCTTGGTACATATGCTAAATGTATCCGTGCTCCCTACGAAAGTGGTATTTAATTTTTAGAGTAGATTTAATGTAGCTTTGCTAAGGAACTAGCAAAGATTAGGTTTTGGGGTGTGTTAAGACCTAAAAAGTACGACTTTTCACCCCTTAACTTAACCTTTGATTAGACCCTTAGCCACCTAATAAACTCTTCTTAAGTGTTTTGTTCAGGAAATAATCAGCAGTGAAATAAGGCCAAGAATCCTGTTATGGAGCCTGCTTTGGCACCAGATGCCCCTCGGCAAGAATGAACTTCGAAGCCTCGCGCAGATCAACTGAGCTTCCCAAGGTTTTACAACAACCTCTCGCGCAGATGAATGACTGAGGAGCTTCAGAAACTCAACTTCGCGCAGCTCTCGCGAAGCTCAAGAGTAGAACACATCGCTTAGTGTCACACAGTTCAAAGCAGACCTCTCTCAATCTCGCAAAGTTTGCTTAAGAGAGTTGAGGAGAGAGAGCTTCAGAAGATTCCTTGCGCAGCTATCGCGCAGTCACCACGGGGTACAATTCTCAGAAGAAGAATGCCTCGCACAGTTCGCGCGCCATTCAAGAAAGAAAGCATCCTGGTGAAGGCAAAGCCAAGCTCGCAAAGATTGAGTGAGATAAAGAACCTCGCGAGGTAACTTGCAAAGTCTAAGTAAAGAGAAGAGCTCGCGCAGTTCTCGCACTGCTGCCCAGCGAAGACTAATCTATCGCGCGACTGCTTGAATTGCAACCTCGCGACGCTTGAGACTGTGTTTTCTATTCAACCTCGCGAACTCCAACTCAGCGAGAGCTCAACCCTCTACCGTGCGACTGCCTGAAGAGCAAACCAAGGCAACCTCGTGACGGCTGAAGCTTCAGTGTCAAATCATCCAAGCGAAGAGCAATGAGCTACCACGCGACAAGTCTGGGAAACTACAGCTACCTAGCGAGGCTCTGAACCTAAACTTCCATCTCTTCAGCAGAGGGCATTCTAGAAATTTTTAGTGATTAGGGCACGCACTCCCATGCTCAAATCTCCATGCACACGCCCCGAGGCATCTAAGGATCAGTATAAGGCCACGTGGCATCGTTAAAATTAGGGTTTCCTAACCCTAATGCGCCGCCACCCCACTGCTATATATACCCAGGCCTAGCTTAGGTTTAGGTATCTGGGAACCTATCTCAGATCGCTTTTCTTTTCTCTTTCTTTTTAGCAGTAAGTAGTTTTTCTTTTTCTTTTTCTTTTCTTCTCTCCATAGTCCAGCAACTGCTGGCTATGACTTTGTATATGTGTTTGAGTTAGATTAATGGAAGTTTTGCAATAGGATTTATACTTTGTGGGATTGTTGTTTATATGTGAGATGCTCTGTGCAAGGCTGCTGCCTTGTGATCCCCCATTGCCTTGGCTGTGTTTCAAAGTAATGGAGGACTGATTTTAAGGGCCACTCAGATCCAAGTGACACGTATCACAGGCTATCATGGTCTTCCAGCCTTAGCCCCACCACAGGACCTACTAGATCTGAAATCCCCATGGGAGCTTGAGCTGGTAGCCTGGTGAACATGGTGGTAGCAGCGATAATCTTATTTTGTTTTAGGCTCCGTGAGGAGGATAACCTCTGAGATAGTCTGTGACCATTTAAGTGGATAGATTATAGCCTTAGGGTGATTCTGATCCACCGATCCAAGATGGATCCTTCTTCTTTTCACCTGAGCTTGTAGAAGCCTGGTGAGAGATTGTACAGAGACAGACTCCCCCATATTTGTAATGATCTACCATCAGATGTTGGATCTGATCTGGTTATAGAGATTGTAGGCTAGTGACTGGAACATTGTAACCTCTCTCAAGTAATGGACATGGATCAAGGTTGTACTCAATCGCTGTCGGTTCTATGTGTCTGGCTATCATGGTTTTCCAAATTTTAGCCCCACATATAGAACTTTAGAGGTTGAGGTTCCTATGGATTCTTGAAATGGTAGCCTCAGATGAAATAGTGCCCGCAATGATTTATTTGTTATGTTCTCGACCCATCCTCGATAGTGGCTCTCTATGGGATAGTCTGTGACCATTCAAGTGGACAGGTTATAGCCCTAAGGGTGGAGTCATGGCAGTAGAGATGGGTTGGATCCTTTCTCCTCGGAGGTGATAATGTAGCCTCTGGACAGGATTTCTATAACATCAGATCTAAATATGAGTTACAAAACTCCTTTGACCTTGGCTCAATAACATATTTCTCACCTTTTTATAATTATTTTCCACACTCCATCCATCCTCTCAATCCTTTCTGTAATTTAGTTATTAGAATACTTAGAATAAGTGACCTTAAACTCCCCTCCTTTTAGGACTGCCAGATTTGTAGACAGATCTGGAGGGACTACTAGAGACGGCTCCCTTGGAGCCTTAGATCACCTTTCCCTGTGGGACAAACTCTTACTTATCAAAACTTGCTACAAAGGACCCTGTATCTTGCAGGTCTAGGATTTCTGAGTTGTGCTGATTCATCCCCTGTTTTATTCTGTTTTTGATTTTTAAATAACTTTCACCACCAACCAATAAGCGAAGCACACTTGGGAGAACAACAGTATGCCTGTGTGTGTGGGTATTCCACAGGGACACCTTCGAGTGCATTTTCGAGGACGAAAATTTCTAAGGTGGGGAGAATATAACATCCCAAAATTTTGGGCATTGAACAGTGTCCTCGGGATACGTGCCCTATAGGTCGTAGGTTTGACCAAGTGGAAGTCAGCACGATGACTACGACTCAATTGAGTTTGATGTGAACAAGAATGTGTGCGAAGTGTGAGAGCCATTTTAGTGATCACATACACGAGTCTGGGGTGTATGTGCCTAACACTGAAGAAAGAAGGGTTAAAGGGACTTAATAACTCAAGAGAAATTATTTCTCTTGTCTTTGGTTGGTGAGAAGAGTTAAGAAGAGAGAGAGAGAGAGAGAGTAAGGAAGGAGTAAGTGTTAAGAGGAGTTAATGTGGATTCCAAATTGATGACGGACTTGAGCATTTAACGTCGGATTTGACACATTGGAAACTGTTAGAGCCAAAGCTAGGAGCCCTAGCCTTTGAGCGAACCTTTGTGTCAAACAAGGGTTGATTTAAGGTTAGTTATATTGAATTTGTTTTATACATGTTCTGGTGCATTAAATTGTGGTTTAAATGATGAATTAGAGAGGTAAAAATGAAGGAAAATGGAAAGGAAGAAATTTGGAAGAAATTCCCAAAAAGGACTGAAATTCTGACCAAATCGAATCGATCAATCGATTTTGGCCTAGAAGTTAGTTGGGCAAAGTGACCCAAAATGGACTGATCGATTTGAAAATTGATCAATCAATTTTTAAGATTCAATTAATCAATTAATCGTCTGATCACTCCCAGTGACTGGAAAATGAAAGCTTGGGAAAACCGATTGATCGATTTGAAAATCGATCAATCGATTTTTGAGATTCGATTATTCAATTGAAAATCGATTAATCGCCTGAGCACTCCCAGTGACTAGAAAATGAAAGCTTGGGGAAACCGATTGATTGATTTGAGAAATCAATCAATCGATTTTGGAATTTCGATTAATCGATTTGGAGTCGATTAATCAATTTTGGGATTTTGATTGATCGATTTTGGAGATCGATCAATTGATTTGGACAGTTTCTGTTGGCCTTTGTTTTGGACTTTGAGGTTCAAGGAGGGTCTTGTACCTTTTATTATGCATCTTTCTTGATACTTTGCTTGTGCTATGGTGTACCATAGGTGGTACGAGTGAAGGCAAGCATGGGGAACCACATGGACGTGAACACAAAGTAAAGTAAATAAGTACGACGTCCCCAAGGGATGTGATTATGATAAAGGCATCTATGTGATGCATTGACTTGGACATCCCAGGGAGTATGCGATCCTATAAAGAAAAGAGAATGAGAATGTTAAGGCCTAATTTACTATATTTAGCACAATCACACGGTGAATAACTATATGTAGTATACTTGATATTTAAGGTTTGGAGAATACCCCACCGACGTGGTGATATGCCTACGACTGACGCGACAGGATATCCGTGACCGATATGGCGGCCAATCCGTACACCAGTTGGACATCTCAGGGATGTAGTTGCTTATGTATGAGATATAAATCTCGTTGCCTCAGAGAAAGGGACATGGGTAGTATTAAAAAGAGAATATATAAATGTTTAATTAGACGATGATGGTGGGTATTCTATCGGGCGCCCGACACTATAGTTAGTTGGGGAATATTTAAGCTATGATTTAAGTCTTTAGGCCGAATCATTGCGGTTTATGAACAAGTTGAGAACTAATAAAACATGTAAAGTAACAGTAACTTACAATGCATCTTTTCAGTCATTTAAACTGTATTTCCAGTAAATTCAATGATACTCCATACTGTTAAATATCATGGAATATATGTGAGAGACTAATTTATATATTCAATTCAGTTGTTTCCCTATTGAGCTAGGATGTAGCTCACCCTTTAGACTATATGTCATAGGTCCCATACTTGCGGCTGCTACGGCTTCTGGAGATGTTGATTCGGGATATTCGGATTACGTACCTAGGGAGGATCAGGAGCCCCCTCCTAAAGACTTCTTCTAGAGGACCCCTGCGTACTTTGATCCAGTTTTTGCGAGAGTACTGTACGGCTTGGTATGTCAAGCCGTTTTGTGTGAAAATGTAATTATATTGATATATTTTATTTTTAGGGTGAACCATTTGGGGTGACCTTGTTTTATCACCAATGGTTCGGGCCAATTCTTCTGCTCATACAGTGGCATGGGATTAGAACTGTCTTTTGGGTTCTTATTAGAATAATATATCATTAATACATGGCAGATCTTGTTTCAATTAATTTATTATGCTTTATTGTGCTTGGTTATACCAATGTTCCGTGCAGGTTTATGGGGCACGGCCTCGAGAGTCGTGCTGATGGCACGAGTTTTGGGGTGCTAAAATTTGGGCTGTCACAGTTGGTATCAGAGCAGTTTCTTTTAGAAATTCTGATAATTTTTGTTTTTATCAGAGTATAAGGACTTCTGCTAATGAGACTTTAGTTTTACTTGCAGACCGTTATGTCTTCTAGGGAAAGAGGTTGATCTCGGGACGGTCATGATAGAAACTTATATAGTAGAGATGAATTCTTCTCGGCTACGAACAGAGTACCGATGGGAGATAGAGGGGCTTCAAGAAGTAGTGGCCAAGAGAGCCAAGACCATAAAGAAAGCTGAGAAAGAGATCGTCAGGAAAGAGAGCAGAGGGAGCAAGAAAGAGTAAGGGAAAGTAATGAAGAGAGAGAGGAGTGTCAGAGGATGATCCATACCATGGAAACCATGGTGACAGCCGTGGCTCAGCAAGCAACATCTCTGGCATCTCACAATGACAGTGATCAGCAACAACTACCTACACCTCTAGTAGGTCCTACACAACTAGTGCCCTCCATATTTACAGAGTTTAGGAGGATGCGTCCTCCTAACTTTTTCGGGCAAGCTGAGCCAATAGCTGCTGAGAATTGGCTGAGTGAGAGGGAGAAAGTGTTTAGCGTGCTCACATGCAGGGAAGAGGAGAGTGTCCTTTGGGCAGCTTACATGCTTGATGGGGAGGCTGGGCCTTGGTGGAAGTCTGTTTCTAGGATTAGGGCTCAGGAGACCCCAGGATTGCCCTAGACATGGGAGGAATTTGTAGAAGAATTTAATAAGCAATACTACCCTGAAGTTGTATGAAATCAGATGGAAGTAAAATTTCTTCAACTCGTACAAGGAAGGATGTCGGTAAGGGAATACGGAGTAGAGTTTATGAGGCTTGCTCGTTTTGCTCCTGATTATGTGATTACCGACTTGATGAAAGCAAAGAGATTTCAACGTGGCTTGAGGCTGGACATTAGAGGAGGAGTAGCGGCATTTGAATTGAAGACCTATGGAGAGGTCATGAGCAAAGCCTTGGTCATCACATAAGGCAATGATGATAAATATAGAAGGATAGAGCAGTCAGGTAGGGGAAGAATGGATCAGAATTGAGTTGAGAATTATAAGCCGGTGAACAAAAGGCTGAGACTCATAGCGCCTATTCAAAGGCAACCATTCTAACCAGGGTATGTGAGACCGGCGCAGTAAACGAACTATCAGAGATTCCCAATGCTTGTGTCAGGGAGGCCGATGAGATATAAGAGCCCTACTACCATCACGAGAGCAGTAATTACATAGGGTTCCTCAAGAGCAGCGTAGACTACAGTGGAGACTTGTGCCAAGTGTGGCAAGTCTCACAGAATGGCAGATTGCAAGAATGCTACGTGAGGTTGTTATAAATGTGAGAAGATAGGTCACATCATCTGGGACTGTCCAGAGGTGGCTAAAGAGAGGACGGTTTCTGCTTCAATGTCACGACCTATACAATCAAGGAAGCCGGTCGTGCAAGGAAGAGCCTATGCAGTCACTGCCCAAGAAGCGCAGAATGTACACGACGTTATGCAAGGTGAGATTCCTTTTAAATAAGGAAATTCAATTTCTTAGAATTTTAGATAGAGAAGGTGCATTCATGTAGAAATAGTGTATACTCATTCGCATACATTAAATTTGATAAGTAAATATGCATTATATCTGTATGTATGTATGTTATAGGTACGTTACGAGTATATGAGAAGGGATGCTACATAGCATGTGAAGCTAGAGTGTTGATAGACCCAGGGTCTACCCACTCCTTTGTCACTCTGAGGTTTGTAAAGAAAATGAAGATTATTTCAGAGACATTGGATTTTGTTCTAGCAGTGTCTATTCCGACTAGAGAATTGGTTGACACAGAATTAGTTTATAAGTCAGTAGTAGTGGGTATTCATGATGGAGACATTTATGAACTGGCAACACAATTAATACTATTAGACATGCAAGGATTCGACATGATCCTTGGCATAAGCTGGCTGTCACAGCATTGTGCGACGGTAGATTGTAAGAACAAGGTCATCATATTCAGACCTAACACAAGGAGATCATTCTGATTTCGAGGAGCAAGATCGACACATATGCCACTTATCTCTGCAGTCAAGGTCGAACGTTTGATCAGAAAGGGGTGCAGTGGTTACTTGGCATTCTTGAAGGAAGATAAGGAAGGGAAGAATATTGTCTCAGAGATAGCAGTTGTGCGAGAGTTTGGGATGTGTTTCCTGAATAATTACCAGGATTACCTCCATATGGAGAGATGGAGTTTGCTATCAACTTAGCACCTGGAACGGAGCCTAATTCAAAAGCACCATACAGGATGGCTCCTACTGAGTTGAAGGAGTTGAAAAAGCAATTGTAAGAGCTCATGGACAAGTGGTTGTAAGACCGAGTGTATCTTAGTGGGGAGCACCGGTCTTATTTGTAAAGAAGAAGGATGGGTCAATGCGACTGTGCATTGACTATCGCCAGTTAAACAAATTAACCATTAAGAATAGATATCCATTGCCTAGAATTGATGATTTATTCGATCAGCTATAAGGAGCGAGGTATTTTTCCCAGATCGATCTGAGGTCTGGATACCATCAGTTGAGGGTCAAGGCAGAGGACATTCAGAAGATAGCATTCAGGACACGGTACGAACACTATGAGTTCTTAGTGATGTCGTTTGAGTTGACGAATGCATCGGCATCATTTATGGATTTGAAGAATTAGGTGTTTAAACCACACCTGGACTCTTGCGTCGTGGTATTCATGGACGATATCTTGATATATTTCAAATCGAAGGAGGAGAATGAAGAACACTTGAGAGTTGCTCTACAAACCTTATATGAACACCAACTATATGCCAAACTTAATAAGTGCAAGTTTTGGTTGGAAGAAGTAAGCTTTTTGGGACATGTCATCTCAAAGGAAGGTGTCACAGTAGATCTGGCTAAGATCGAAGCAGTGGTAAATTGGTAACAACCAAAGACAATAACAGATGTTCGTAATTTCCTTGGTCTAGCTGGCTACTATCGATGTTTTTATAGAGGGATTTTCTAAAATATCGGGACGTCTTACAAGACTTACAAGAAAGGATGCAAGATTTGAGTAGAGTGAAGCGTGTGAAAAGAGTTTTCAAAAACTCAAGAAGAGACTTACTTCAACTCCAGTGTTGGCAATTCCTTCGGGCAGTGGAGGGTTCACAATATATAGTGATGCTTCGCATAATGGATTGGGCTGCATGCTCAACCAACATAAAAAGGTGATAGCTTACGGGTCGAGACAGCTGAAAGAGCACGAGAAAAACTACCCGACACATGACCTGGAACTAGCACCGGTCATATTTGTGCTAAAGATTTGGAGACACTATTTGTATGGTGAGACCTTTGAGATCTTCACCGACTATAAGAGCCTCAAATATCTATTTACACAGAAAAAGTTGAATATGAGGCAGCGCAGATGGATGGAGTTTCTTAAAGACTATGATTGCTCCATACAATATTATCCAGGAAAGGCTAATATGGTAGCCGATGCCTTGAGTCTGAAGGGTACAGCTCAGTTGGTAAGTTTGATTATGGGGATGCATAGATGGAAATGATTTGAAATCTTTCATTGCAGCAACATTGTTTCTGATCGAGACCCATTATACACTTCAAATTTTTGGAAGAAGTTTCAGGAAGGCATGGGAACGCAATTGGACTTCAGTTCAACATTCCATCCGCAAACTGATGGGCAAACTGAGCGAGTGAATCAAGTCATAGAAGACATGCTCAGAGCGTGTATGCTTGAACTACAAGGGTCATGGGATCAATATCTATCGTTGATCAAATTTGCATACAATAATAGCTATCAGACGAGCATTGGCATGACACCATATGAAGCTCTCTATGGATGGTGGTGTAGATCGCCTATCAATTGGGAAGAGACAAGCGAAAAGTTTATTTTGGGGCTAGGGTTACTTGAAGATAATGCCACATATGTTCGGATGATAAGAGCGAAACTCAAAGCAGCTCAGAGCATACAAAAAAGCTATGCAGATATCAAGAGGATAAGTGTGGACTACACTGTTGCGGAGCATGTGTTTGTGAAGTTATCACCTATGAAGGGCATTATGAAATTTGGAAAGAGAGGCAAGCTAAGTCCCCGCTATCTTGGACCCTTTGAGGTTTTGGATCGAGTTGGGGAGGTTGCCTATCACGTGGAATTACCACCATTGTTTGATAGGGTACACAATGTCTTCCACGTATCTATGCTTAGGAAGTACGTGAATGACCCTTCCCATATCTTGGGAGGTCAGCCATTGGAAATGCATGAGGATATGAGCATGATAGAGGAGCCAACTGAAATATTGGACAGAAAGGAGTAAGTACTACGCACCAAAGTGATTCCTTTAGTACTTGTTCGATGGAAGAATCATCTGACCCAAGAAGCTACATGGGAATGAGAGACAGATGTGAGAGACCAGTATCCAAACTTGTTTGCGATGAGTTGAGAGTTTGATTGTGTCATCGCAAGCATGTTTATAGATTTAAACCGTCTATGTAATCAAAATTTGGGCGTTTACGCCAATGTATTCAAGAATGAGAAGAGCGAATGTGGGTTGAAAAATGGACGAATCGTACACTTAGAAAAGTGTGGCTTAATGGTAATCACGTCATGAAATGGGTAATCACTACATGCTCCATAAAGACAAAGATCAAATGACCAAGAAATACCCAAGAAAATGACAAAAAATAAAGCATAAATTTTTTTGGCAAAATCTGTTAAAACCGATTAATCGATTTCCAAATTGATTAATCAATTTTGGAAATCAATCAATCGATTTCGTTCGATTGAACGACTGGCACGCCCCAGTGAGATGGGAAACTTGAAAATTTAATGGCATTAAATTTTGCGAGACTAAGTTTAAGTTATGAAAATCGATCAATCGATTTTTGCCTATATATAACAGTTTTGGGATTTTTTGTTCCCATTCGAATTTCAGTTTCTTTTTTTCTTTTAGGAACCATTTTCTCCTTCTTTAGCTACCAAAACCCTAGGGATTAAGACTTTTCGGATCGAGTTCAAATCGAAACCCTAATCATTCGGATAGAACACACAAGGTAAACCCTAGATTTCGATTTTCTTTTCATTTTGCATCATCACAACCCTAAATTTATGGAATATTTAGTGTAAAAAAAAAAAACCAAAATGCCACCTAGAACTCGATCGGCTACGAAGCAATCGATGTCTAAGCTTCTGGTATGGTGCAAGAACGTCATGCCACTGCCACCATCACCATCACCTCCTGCATCATCGTCATCTTCATCAGATCCCTCATTTGATTCGACGAGTGCGTCATAACGCGAGTCATCGGCACCATGTCGCATATTTCCCAGATGGCTTACTTTATTTGTTGGTGGTAAAAGCAATTTAAAATCAAAGTAAAACAGGAGATGAAATCAGCACAACTGAGAAATCCTAGACCTGCAAGATACAGGGTTCATTTGTAGCAAGTTTTGATAAGTAAGAGTTTGTCCCACAGGGAAAAGTGATCTACGGCTCCAAGGGAGCCATCTCTAGTAGTCCCACCAGATCTGACTACGGATCTGGTAGTCCTAAAAGGAGGGGAGTTTAGGGTCACTTATTCTAAGTATCCTAAGGTAGCTTAATGAATTAACTACAGAAAGGGCTGAGAAGATGGATGGAGTGTGGGAAAATAAATATAAAAGGGTGAGAAGTATGCTATTGGGTTCAGATCTGCTAGAATTTATGACTCAGATCCAGATCTGCTGGTATAGAAATCCTGTCCAATGGTTACATTATCACCAAAGAGGAGAGAGAATCCAACTCATCTCTGTGCCATGATCCAATCCCTTAAGGTTATAACCTGTCCACTTAAATGGTCACAGACTATCCCATAGGGGAACCACAATCCAGAAATGGGTCAAAATAAGTTAATCATCGTAGGCACTACTTCATCCAGGCTACAAGCTCAGGAATCCATAGGGAACCTCAACCTCTAAAGCTCTACGTGTGGGGCTAAGGCTATAAAGAACCATGATAGCCCAGACACATAGAACCAGCAAGAGATTGAGTACCACCTTAGATGTAGTTGTCCATTGCTTGAGTGGGACTACAATGGTCCAGTCACAAGCCTACAATATCCATACCCAGATCAGATCTACCATCTGATGGCGGGTCTATACTAATATAGGGGAGTCTGTCTCTGTACAATTTCCTACCAGGCTACAAGCTCAGGCTCGGAGAAGAAGGATCCATTTTGGATTGGCGGATTGGATTCACCCTAAGGCTATAATCTGTCCACTTGAATGGTCACAAACTATCCCAGAGGCTATCCTCCTCACGGAGCTCAAAATAAAACAAGAATATTGCTGCCACCACCATGGTCACAAGGCTACCAGCTCAGGCTTCCATGGGGATTTCAGATCTAGTGGGTCCTGTGGTGGGGCTAAGGCTGTATCGAACCATGATATCCCAGACACACAGGTCACTTGGATCTGAATGGGTCCTTAGAATCAGTCCTCCATTGCTTTGAATCACAGCCAAAGCAATGGCGGATCACAAGGTACCAGCCTTGCACAGAACAGCTCACAAACACACGAATCCCATAAAAGTACAACACCCAATCATAAATTCCATTAATCTAATCTCAATAGACATACATAGGCATGGCCAGCAAGTGCTGGGCCATGGAGAGAAGAAAAAGAAAAATGGAAAACTACTTACAACTAGAACAGAAAAGAAAAAGATCTCAGATCTCGTATCAGTGATACAGTCTGAGCTTCCGCTGGTGTCTAAGTCTAAGAACTCTAAAAAGTCTCAAAAGAAGCCCTCCAAAAGTCAAGTCCCCTAAACCTAAACCAGGCTTAGGTTTATATAGCAGTGGGTGTGGCGGCGCATTAGGGTTAAAAAACCCTAATTTTAGCGATGCCATGTGGCCCATTAATGATCCTTGGATGCCTCGGGGTGCGTGCACAAAAATTTGAGAGCGAAAGTGCATGCCCTAATCCCTGAAAATCCCCAGAATGTCCTCTACAGAATGATGGAAGTTGGAGTTCAGAGCTTTGCTAGGTTGCAGTTGATTCCCAGACTTGTCGCGTGGTAGCACTGACTTCGCGAGGATGAGTTTGCATTAAAACTTCAGACGTCGTGGGGTTGCAGCTTGTTGATGCTTTGAGCAGTCGCGAGGTAGATAGTTAAACTCTCGCTGGATTGGGCTTCGCGCTGTTGGATTGCTACTTGTGAATAGCGAGGGAACTACGCGAGCATTCCATTTCACAATAGATCTTTACGAGGCTTACTTTGGTCTTCGCGAGGCTGCTTTCTTCCTGAACAGCGCAAGAACTGCGTGAGACGTTCACTTCTTAATGGAACTTCGAGAGGATCCTCGCGAGGCTTTGAGGCTTTTCTGAACTGCGCGACAGGTTCTTTTGAACTGCGCAACCTTTAACTTTTGAACTTCGCGAGAGCTGCGCGACTCAAGGCTTCTGAAGCTCTTCTGTCACTCCACTGCGCGAGAAGTTGTTGTGAAGTCTTGGGACTTTGCGAAGTATATTTTTCTGAATCCTCTAGAGCTTTGTCAGCTGCTCGAGGCTTGCCTCAAGTCTGGATTCATGGCTCATTCTTCTGAGGGACTTCTGGTGCCAATACAGGCTCCTTAACATGATTTATGGCCTTATTGCTCTGCTGTTTATTATCTACAGAAAATACTTAACAAACCTTTATTAGATGGCTAAGGGTCTAATCAAAGACTAAGTTAAGGGGTGAAAAGTGGTACTTTTCAGGTCTCAATACACCCCCAAACCTAATCTTTGCTAGTCCCTTAGCAAAGCTACACTAAAATAACTACAGAAATTAAATGCCACTTTCGTTGGGAGCACGGATACATTTAGCATATGTATTAAGCCTTTTAAACCCCTAGGTGATCCCTAGTGGAGGAGTGAAGTCTTCTTAGGGTTTTCAATGAAGACACCCACAAACTTCTCAATCAGACAGTTAACAAAAGTGTATTATTATCAAGTGAGCAGTCAAGAAACAGAGTTAGGTCACCCTTGAATCAGTAAAAATATAAGAAATTCAAACACATTGGCTGCACAAAAATTTAAACAGTATAAGCTTCTCATGAAAGCACAGCATTTCCAAGCAGTTACACCAAAGAACAATTCACATGTGTGTCAGCACTGAGCTCATCACTGGATCAAAAATTAAGTTATAGGTCACACCTAATACATTCAAGATCAAACCCAAAACTCTCCAGGGCATACTCTCATAAAGAACTGTTGAGGGATTCATTTTCTCTCAAGCTCAAGAGCAGTTACATCCCCCAAATGGGTCTGTAAGCATGAGCATAGGCATAGCTCTTAAGTGCTGGCATCATTGACAAATCCTCACCATAGATTGGATAACTCTTTATCTCCACATGACAACTCACTCAACTTTGGATCACAAGGGCTTTAACTGGGCTGTAATGTGGCTTATGGAGTGGGGTTAAAAATAGAATGGAAGGTTGAAAAGGGATTTAAAATTGAGAAATCAGTAGGTGAAGGAGGTGATTCATGACTTCACCTTCTTTGGTTCAGCTCCTTTCATCTTCTTTGAGGTTTTCAGATTTGAAGTGATCAGTTTCTCTTCTTGATTTCGATTTTTCCAATAAAAGTTCCCTCTTGACTCCTCTCTTACTCCTCTTCATTATTATTTTTGTTTCTTTTTTATGCATTTTTCTTCTTTTTATTTTGTTTTTTCTTTTCTGAAATGCCACCATTTTCTCAGTTACCATACTGCCAGAATTTGAGGTACTTCTTCTTTATTCACCTAATGTTGACCATAGCTAGTCCATCTTCAACTCTTGTTCCTTTACCTTCTGAATTATCAGAGTGAGGGTAAGGTTAAATCAGATACATAGGTTCAAGTACAAATACTCAGGTGTATTTTGAAGAAATTTAGGATTTAAGGCTCAAAGGGGGTATGGACAAGGGCAGTTGCTTAAGGTTGGTCTGTTTAGGCTCAAACTGTCCAAGAGAAGGCCTTGATCCTTTCCTAAGTCTCATGAGTGCTGTCAGTTGTTTCAATTTGGAGTTGCCTAACTTCTAGTGAGCACAGTGACTCAGCTAGTGCTTAGAGCTAGAAGAAATTGCCTTAGTCACTCCTCAAAGAATAAAATTTTTGTATAGGCCCAAATCTCACTGGTTATGGTCTTCCTTTGAATTCTTCAGTATGTCCTTACCTTTTTCTCTCTCTACTACTTTACTAAGTGCTGATACAAGTGAGTTTCCTTGGTGATCTCATCATGGAAATGTGAAATTTTAAAAGTTTATACTGTCTAAAGTCTGAAAAAAAATTTAAATTCCTTATTTTTCATGATTCTTAGATGAACATGGTTCCATTTCCATATTACTCACAAGATTCTGTTGTACTTAGGTTAACTATTCCATTGGCAGGATCTGCCTGCCACACCCCCAAACCTATGAGGAGCAGTGTCCTCACTGGTTCAAAGGTGGGTGTTCAGCGGATTTATGGTCAGAGAAAAGAAAACAGCAAGAATGAAAACAACCAAAAATAGAGCACTTTACAGAATAACAAGAAAGGAAATTTTCATTAAGACTGAAAAAAAAAAAGGTTACAAAAAGAAAATCCTAAGAAGAAGGGAGAGAGGGATCAAGGATGTGGGGGCTGAGGAGGTGGGGGAAGGGGTTGAGTGGAGGGGGCAGGGGATGGGGATGTTTCTATCTTTTGCTTTTTCTTCTTTGGCTGGTGCTTCTCCTTCTCCTCCTTACCCAGGATCTACTAAACCTCCTCGTATTCATCCCAGAGGGATTGTAGGGGATCCGGCTCTTTAGGTGGGGGCGGTTCCAACCACATCGGATAAAACTTGTTAGGCAGAGCATTAGGCTTGTCATCTGCCATTGTTAGGACGAGCGAAGGACCGCTAGGGTGAGAGGAGAAAGGATGAGATGAATATGAAAGGGACTCCCTGTGTATTTAAAGACAAGGATGGTGGAAGATGAATCGGTGTAATGACATCCAAGTGGCTGCAATTAATTGAGAGTGAGTTGGGAAGTGAAAACTTACAGCAATCAACGTGGGAAATGACAAATGCATGCGACTCGCACAGCTGGTCAAGGGGATCGCGAGATAGGAACGGAATCTCACGATGATGGATGTTGTAGCCATAAAGGCGCGAGAGGCTCCAAAGATTTGTTGAAGCTTCATGTAATAAATACGCTATGTGAATTGCGCGAGAGCAGGGAGCAATTCATGCAGTGCAGCATACTCATCAAAAATATTCAAACAGTATGTATTCAATTCAAAAATCAGCAAATCGCAAAAGAAGAAGTAATCATTCCAACCCCACATAAACTCTATCAAACCCAACAGACTCAGACCCCATCGAGACACTATAATTTTCTAAAAACTATTGAAGCAACGAAAGTAGTAAAGTACAACAAGGACACAACTGTGGGTCATGTAGATGAAGGGGTCCCTTGAAAATGAATAGTGTTCATAGGGTCGGCCGGTTTTTCGAGACAAGGCTTAAGCCTCTGACCATTCACTTTCAAGGTCCTCTCAGATTTGGGATCCGTGACTTCCACAACGCCAGATGGGGACACATTTAAGACAATATAGGGACCTTCCCATCGAGATTTTAGTTTGCCAGGAAAGAATTTTAGTTTAGAGTTAAATAACCAAACCTTGCCACCAGGTACGAAGCTTTTTCTCAGTAAGCCCTTGTCAAAGAAAGCTTTGGACCGTTCCTTGTAGATCCTGGCATTGGCATAGGCATCCATCCTCAGCTCGTCCAATTCAAGCATTGCGAGGGACTCGTGATGACCGCAGGTTAGGTTCATATTTAAGTTTTTAATGGCCCAATAGGCCTTCTGTTCTAACTCTACTGGGAGATGGCAAGCCTTGCCATAGACCAGTCTGAATGGGGACATTCCAATGGGAGTCTTATGGGCAGTCCTATAAGCCCACAGTGCATCAATGAGCTTATCAGTCCTTACTATTTTCTCAAGGATGTGCTTGATCTCCCTATTGGAAATTTCAACTTGCCCACTTGTCTGTGGGTGGTAGGGAGTAGCAATCCTATGGGTCACAAAATATTTCTTGAGCAAGCTTTCGAAATTCCTATTGTAGAAATGGCTACCCCCATCACTGATAATAGCTCTAGGGGTTCCAAATCTTGAGAAAATGTTCTGCCTTACAAATTTGAGGACCACCTGGTTGTCATTGGTTCTTGTGGCAATGGCTTCTACCCATTTGGAAACATAATCCACTACCACTAAGATGAAATGGTAACCATTAGAAAGAGGAAAAGGGCTCATGAAGTCTAAACCCCATACATCAAACAGTTCTACAACAAGGATGGGCTGTAAAGGCATTGAATTTCTTTTGGACAGCCCTCCTAATTTTTGGCATCTCTCACATGCCTTGCAGTGTGTATATGCATCTTTGAATAAAGAAGGCCAATAAAACCCACACTGCAGGACCTTGTCAGCTATTTTTCTTCCACTAAAGTAGCCTCCACAGGCATTTTCATGGCACATGGCTAGAATACTGGGGACATCACTTTCAGAAACACATCTTCAGATGATTTGGTCTGTACAGTACTTGTATAGGTAAGGTTCCTCCCAAAAAAAATATTTGACCTGTAAGAAAAATAGGTCTTTGTCCATTTTGGTCCAGTGGGCAGGGATCTTTCCCATAACAAGATAATTCACAATGTGTGCAAACCAGGGGACCAAGGATTGGATTGTAAATAATTGCTCATCCGGGAAGGCATCATTTGTAGGACCATCAAGACACTTCTCCAACACAATTCTGGACAAGTGGTCAACCACCACATTCTCCACACCCTTTTTGTCCTTGATTTCGATGTCAAACTCCTACAGTAGGAGTATCCATCTAATCATCCTGGGCTTAGCATCTTTCTTGGACAATAGGTACTTCAATGCTGAGTGGTCAGTGAAGATTACAATTTTAGATCCCAGCAGGTAGGATCTAAACTTGTCAACAAAGATACATCATCGCGTAAGCTCTTTCTCGGCCAGGTATAATTCGAAGCCAAAGAAGTGACTTGCTGACATAAGCAATGACCACAGGCAGCTTATCCTTTCTTTGGCCCAAGACAGCACCTATTACCAAATCTGATGCATCACACTTTAATTCAAAGGGCAGGGTATAGTCTGGTGTCTGGAGTACAGGGGCAGAGGTAAGGCAGACTTTCAAGGTCTCAAAAGCCTTTAGACATTCAGCCAAGAAGTTGAAAGGCACATCCTGGCAGAGCAGGTGGCACAATGGCTTAGCAATTTTGCTGAAGTCCTTAATGAACCTCCTGTAGAATCCTGCATGCCCAAGGAAAGATCTTATTTGTTTGACTATTTTTGGAGGGGGCAGATTGGCAATGAGGTCAACTTTGGCCTTGTCTACCTCAAGCCCTTCTTTAGAGACTACATGGCCCAACACAATGTCTTGTGTTACCATGAAGTGGCTCTTTTCCCAGCTTAAGACCAGATTGGTCTCCTCACATCTTAGCAAAACTAGGCTGAGGTGTTGTAGACACTGGCCAAAACTGTCCCCATAGACAAAAAAATCATCCATAAAAATCTCCAAAAACTTGTCAATCATATTAGAGAATATGGCATACATACACCTCTGAAAAGTGGCTGACGCATTACACAGCCCAAAAGGCATCCTTCTGTAAGCAAAGGTGCCAAAAGGACAGGTAAAGGTGGTTTTCTCTTGGTCTTGAGGATGCACAGGAATCTAGTTGTACCCTGAGTACCCATCAAGAAAACAGTAAAAAGCTTTTCCAGCCAATTTGTCCAAATTTTGATCAATGAAGGGGAGAGGGAAGTGGTCCTTTCTGGTCTTAGAATTGAGTTTTCTATAATCAATGCAAACTCTCTAGCCAGTGGTCTCCCTGGCTGGTCTCAACTCTCCAGATTCTATTTTAATAACTATTATGCCAGATTTCTTGGGCACCACTTGGATACGTGCCACCTAGTTAGAATCAAAGATGGGGTAAATCACCCCTGCATCTAGCAATTTAATGATCTCCTTGAGGACCACTTCCTGCATGTGAGGATTTAACTTCCTCTGCATTTCCTTAGAGGGTAGTGATCCCTCCTTAAGATGAATCCTGTGCATGCAGATTGATGCATCTATTCCTCCCAGATCTGCAATGGTCTAACCAATTGCCCTTTTGTGCTTCCTCAAAACTGTGAGTAATTCCTCTTCCTGCTCATTGGTAAGAGAGGAGGAGATAATCACAGGAAGCTTATCAGCTTTCTCAAGGAAGGCATATTTTAATGTTTTTGGAAGCTTCTTAAGTTCCAGATCAGGGGCTTGTTGGGTGGATGGCAAAATTGGTGCATTGGTGGTTGGAGGAAGAGGCAGCAATGTAGGTTTCCAAATGGAATGCTGCACTGAGCCCACAAAAGACTTCAATGTGGTCATGACTTTTGTTATCACAACTGGGCTTTCTTCCTCCACCATATCCCAGACTTTAACTAAATTCCTGACAATGTTGCTCCACTCCAGCAGAGTGGGCAATTCTTCATCCACAATTTCTTCTAGTGCATCCACTGCAAAGCTCTCCTCATTGTCCTCTTGAGGGTACTTTGCACTGTTGTACATATTCAGCTCAACTTTCATATGTCCGAAAGCTACCTCCATGACTCCAGACCAGCACTGAATGCATGCATTGGCAGTGGCCAAGAATGGCCTGCCCAAGATAACAGGTATGGGATTAGTACTTTTGCTGCAGCCCATGTCTAAAACTAGGAAGTCAGCAGGGTAATAGAATTTCTCCACCCCTACCAAGACATCCTCAATCATTCCCATAGGCCTCCTCTCAGATCTATCAGCCATCATTAGCACAATGGGGGTAGGTTTTAGCTCCCCCAAACCTAGCTACAGATATACACTGTATGGCAGCAGGTTAACACTGGCTCCAAGGTCTAAAAGGGCCTTCCCGATTGTATGGTCTCTAATTATGCAGGTGTTAAGACCTGAAAAGTACCATTTTCACCCCTTAACTTAACCTTTGATTAGACCCTTAGCCTCCTAATAAGTTCTCGGTAAGTATTTTGTGTAGGTAATAATCAGCAGTGAAATAAGGCCAGGAATCCTGTTAAGGAGCCTGCTTTGGCACCAGAAATCCCTCAGAAGAATGAACTCTGAATCCAGACCTGAAATGAGCCTCGCGCAGCTGACCCAAGCTTTAGAGGATTCAGGAGAAATATGCCTCACGCAGTTCAACTGAGCTTCCCAAGACTTTACAGCAACCTCTTGCGCAGATGAGTGACTGAAGAGCTTCAGAAACTCAAACTCGCACAGCTCTCACGAAGCTCAAGAGTAGAATGAATCGCGTAGTGTCGCATAGCTCAGCACCTCTCTCAATCTCGCAGCGAACGGCGAGAGAGAGAGCTTCAAAGATTCCTCACATAGTCAGTTGCGATGCGCAGGATGCAATTATCAAAAGAACTCCTCGCACAGTTCTCGCGCCATTCAAGAAAGAAAACATCCTGGCGAAGGCAAAGCCAACCTCGGGAAGATCAAGTAAGACATAGAACCTCATACAGTTCAGATCTCAGTAGAGCCTCACGAGGTAACTCGCGAAATCCAGTAAAGAGAAGTGCTCGCAAAGTTCTCGCACTGCTCAAATTCACTCTAGCGAAGCTCTGAACCTAAACTTCTATCTCTTTAGCAGAGGACCTTCTGGGAATTTCTAACAATTAAGGCACGCACTCCCACGCTCAAATCTCTGTGCACATGCCTCGAGGCATCCAAGGATCACTGTTAGGCCACGTGGTATTATTAAAATTAGGGTTTCCTAACCCTAATGCGCCGCCACCCCACTGCTATATAAACCCATACCTAGCTTAGGTTTAGGTATCTGGGAACACATCTCAGATCATTTTTCTTTTCTCTTTTTTTTTATCTGTAAGTAGTTTTTTTTTCTCTTTCCTTCTCTCCATAGTCCAGCACTTGCTAGCTATGCCTTTGTATGTGTTTTTGAATTAGATCAATGGAAATTCTGTAATAGGATATGTATTTTGTGGGAATTATGTTTGGATGTGAGATATTTTGTGCAAGGCTGCTACCTTGTGATCTGCCATTGCTTTGGCTATGTTTCAAAGCAATAGAGGACTGATTTTAAGGGCCACTCAGATCTAAGTGACCTGTGTGTTTGGGCTATCATGGTCCTATAGCCTTAGCCCCACCACAGGACCCACTAAATCTGAAATTCCCATGGGAGCTTGAGCTGGCAGGCTTGTGACCATGGTGGTAGTAGCGATATTCTTGTTTTGTCTAGGGCTCCGTGAGGAGGATAACCTCTGGGATAGTCTGTGACCATTTAAGTGGACAGATTATAGCCTTAGGGTGATTCTGATCCACCGATCCAAGATGGATCCTTCTTCTTTGCACCGGAGCTTGTAGAAGCCTGGTGAGAGATTGTACAGAGGCAGACTCCCCTATATTGGTATAGATTCGCCATCAAATGTTGGATCTGATCTGGTTATAGAGATTGTAGGCTGGTGACTGGACCATTGTAGCCTCACTCAAGCAATGGACAGCTAGATAGAAGGTTGTACTCAATCTCTTGCTAGTTCTATGTCTGGGCTATCATGGTCCTATACAGCCTTAGCCCCACATAGCTTTAGAGATTAAGGTCCCCTATGGATTCTTGAGCTGGTAGCCTGGATGAAATAGTGCCTGCAATGATTTACTTGTTGTGTTTTGACCCATCCCTGGATACTTGTTGTGTTTTGACCCATCCCTGGATAGTGGCTCCCCTATGGGATAATCTGTGACCATTTAAGTGGACAGGTTATAGCCTTAAGGGTGGAATCATGGCAGAGTGATGGGTTGGATCCTTTCTCCTCAGTGGTGATAATATAGCCACTGGACAGGATTTCTATAACATTAGATCTGAATCTGAGTTACAAAACTCCTCTGATCTTGGCTCAATACATACTTCTCACCCTTTTATATTTATTTTCCACACTCCATTTATCCTTTCAACCCTTTCTGTAGTTTAGACATTAGAATACTTAGAATAAGTGACCTTAAACTCCCTTCCTTTTAGGACTGCCAGATTTGTAGTCAGATCTGGAGGGACTACTAGAGATGGCTCCTTTGGAGCTGTAGATCGCCTTTCCCTGTGGGACAAACTCTTACTTATCAAAACCTGCTACAAAGGACCCTGTATCTTGCAGGTCTAGGAAATCTGAGTTGTGCTGAATTTAACCCCTGTTTTACTCTGTCTTTGATTTTTAAATAACTTTCACCACCAACCAATAATGTAAGCACACTAGAATAAACCCAGCAAGTTTTTGGCGCCGTTGCCGGGGAAAGATGATCTATTAGTAAACCCTTAGTTTTTTGTTTTCTTAGTATTCTTTGCACATGTGAATAATTGATACTACTGACATAATTTTGAACCTTTCTTGCAGATCTAGACAGCAGCAGTGAATGATAGTTGGACTGCAATTGGAGCTTAGCTACCTCTATTTGCAAACTCTCTGACTTTTAAAGCTCTGTCTATCTTCCTTAAAAAATTTTCTAACAGTATCTAGGATAGTTTAAATGTATTCTTTGAATAGCTGTAAACTAGTTAGATAAATTTGTTAGTGTACAATCATTCTTTTACAATGTGCCTCCAAGAGGCTTCCTTGTTGTTGGTGTGCTTGCATGCTAGGGAGGAGATCCCTCAGCCCTACTTTAGAGCCTCTAAACCCTGAGCTAGAAAGGGGAAGGAGACTTAGAAGAGATAGGCACACCACAGGAGAGCCCCTAAGTGAATCTGTGACAGCAATTATGGGTGAAGAACAACCCATAACCCTCAAGGAGTTGAATGCTCCGGATGACTATAACTCCCCTTTTAGCATTCAATTCCCTAATGTTCAGAGAAACTATGAGATAAAAACTTCAATCATCCAGATGTTGCCAGCTTTCCATGGGCTTAGCAAAGAGGACCCTTACAAGCATATTGACTAGTTCTTGGCCTTGTGCACCACTTTTAATATCACTGGTTTGGGACCTGAGGCTACTAGGCTCAGACTGTTTCCCTTCTCTCTAAAGGATAGGGCCAGTACCTGGCTGACCACTCTTCCCAACAATAGCATTGCTTCATGGAAAGACCTGCAGACTAGATTCCTAACCAAGTTCTTCCCTGAGACCAAAACTAGCCAGTTGAGGAAAGAAATTATTGCGTTTGTTCAATCCCCAACTGAGGATTTTAACCAGTCCTGGGATAGGTTTAAAGAGATGCTCAAACAATGCCCCCACCACAAGATCCCTGAGTAGCAGCTTGTATAAAGCTTCTACAATGGGATTGATGAGAAAAATAGAGATATGGTCGATGCCTCTTGCAGTGGATCCTACATGCACAAGACTGCTGAGGAGGCATGGGAATTATTTGAGGTGATTAGTGAGAATGCTTTTCAAAAGCCATCCCTGGCAAGAACTAGTCAGGAATCTGAGTCAAAGGTGGGGCCTGCTGCTGGATCAAAAGGAAAAATTTATGAGGTGTCTGGGAACAATGACCTGCAGCTGCAGATGGCAAACCTCTCTATGAAGTTCGATAAATTATTGACTGTGATGCAACGCAGAAGGGTTGCTCATGTGGCGGAGGCATGTCTGATATGCAAGTCCCCACAGCACACAGTGGAGGAATGTCCATCTGCAGGACAATTTCCTGAATTGATTTTGGAACATGCTGCTGCTGCCCCAATCTTATGCCCAGCAACAATCTAGGGGCTACAATAGGCAGCCATATGGATACCAGCACCAAAATGCTGGTCACCAATAGAGAGACCACCCAAATCTGAGGTGGAAGCAAGACAACTACATGCAACCCCAGCAGATGTTGGCCTTACCACAAAGGCCACAGCAGCAGTTCAATCAAGGGAATGCCCCTAGGTCTACTTTCCAGCACCATCAGCAGCCCCATCAACAACAAAATCAGTTGGTCTTACCCCCTTCTCAACCTAGAAATACTTCTTTCGAGGACCAGGTCTTGACATCACTGTAAAACCTGGGTTCCTTGACTCAGACTGTAACTCTCATGGTCAGAGCATCAAGAAGATGAAAGAACAGATTGGACAACTAGCGAACACCTTAGCCAAAAGAGAAGAGGGAAGGTTGCCCAGTCAACCGGTGGTTAATCCCAAGGGCCAATTTTTGATTGGTGAAGGATCCTCCAACCCTGAGGGAGATCTTTCATTAAATTAATGATTAAGAACTGTGCACTGTTGTATGACATGTACTCTACAGTTGATAGAAATTGTTAGTGATCTTGTTGGAATCTGAGTTTAGTGCTTTAATGCCTACTTTTATTCCTGTTCCCCTTGTTTGCTAATTTCAAGTGATTAAATGATAATGTAGTATTTGAATGCTTTTCATGAGGTATGAATTTAATGCCTTGAGAGTATGAGAATTTGTAAATGCTTTATAATGCTTGAGAGTGTCCCTAGAAGAGCGTCTGTGAGAGAATCCACCCATAAAGTCAGGGTCAAATAGCTGACTCATGGGTGAGTGAATTCTAACTCGGTTAAGCCATCGCGGGGTTCTGAATAATGGGTTTGGTCCCCTCTCGCGCAGTTCATAAAGAACTACTTTGTTTTGCTGTCGCGAGTTTCAGATATAACTGGGTGGGCTGCCTCGCGCAGTTTAAAAGAACATCTAATCTCGCGACCCATTCATTCCCAGCCAACGAGCGGACATTTTCAAAGCGCGCCGAGCCTCGCGATATTTAAATCCCACCCCACGTTGCTTTTCTTTACAGCTTTCTCTTTCCTCTCCTACCAGCGAAACCCTAGCTCCCACTTCTCTCAATCTCTCTCCTCTAGCTTCTTTTCTACAGTTCATTGCTTGCTTTGAAATTCTGGATTTTTGTTCTTGAAGCTCCCATCAATAGTTGCCCCCTGCTAAGAGCTCTTGAGATCCACCGTGTGTCCAATTGAATAGAACCCTAACTTTTAGGGTTAGACTCAGCTCATGATCTTTCCTTTCAAAATTTCAGCTACACACTCACCAAGGAGAGTTGTGATGGCTCTTAAAAGTGCACCTGTGAAGAGAGCCAGGGACAAGGCCACTGTGGTGCCTGCCCCTAAGAAAGCCAAGTCCTCTACGGCACAACACAAAGGGAAGGAGGTGGTTCCTAAGGTGGCTGCACAAACACCTGATTATTCTACACCCTCTGAGCTCCTCATTTCCATTCCCTTAGAGCCTGAAGCCATTTTCGATATCTCTTTCTTTAAATCAGAGTCGTTGTCAGCACCTGCCATTGAGTTCTTGCGAAAGGCTAGTTTGTTCCCCTTGATGCAAATGATTCCTGCACTAGCCTATCCTAGGTTAGTACAACTCTTTTACCAACACCTTAGGGTCGCACTGCATACACACAGGCAGCCAGCCTCCTTGTGTTAGTTGATAATTTTGAGATGTTTGAGCCCAGTTAATTGTCAAGTCATGGGCATCCCGGCCATTTTGTTCCCATGTGATATGGTGCCCCTGTGAGTGCCTCTCGATACCATTGCCCTGTGCCATTACTAGAGGCTTGAAGGCCAGGGGACTCCATCGAAGAAGGATTTGGATCCCAAGTCATTGCTTCATCGATCAAGTGCTAAGGAAGAATATCATCGCCCGCCATCGCAAGAAGAAAGGAGGACACCAATTGCTGATGCTCTCTACTCTTTCTCCCTGGGCCACGGATTTAATGCTGCATGGTTGATTTTTGAAGCCATAAAAGACATAATGGTAAAGCTAGGGCTGCAAAAGAAGGTCCACACTCTCCCCTATGGAAGACTCATCACCAGACTACTTCTGAGGGGAGGGTACAAGATACTAGTGGGGGAGTTATTTGCTGACGTCACTCCCACCACTTTTGCCAAAAGACAATGGGGGATCAGCAGAAGTCTAATGGATCCCCAGAAGAAGAAGAAGAAGGCTGAAGCTGAGAATGTCTCCGAGCAGGGAGAGGGAGCTGCTGTGGCAAAGGCAACCCCTGCCCCCAAAAAGAAGGCTAAATCCCCTGCCCCAAAGAAGGTGGCGCGAGCATTTGTCACCTCTGCTTCTGCAGCAACTCCTCCATCCACCACACTTGCCTCTCCATTAGTTTTTTCACCTATTCCATCTCTCCCTTTCCCTTTTGTATCTCCTTTTTCCATTCCCCCTCCCACTATTATCCGTACCTGGGAAGAAAGTGTTGAACCCCAGGACAACACTCCACCTTCACCCACCACAACTCAATACACAGCCTCAGTCTCTCCCATATCATCTGATCCACACCCTGACAGCCCTCCCCTGATAACCTACCTCAAAAAGATGCCCTCTCACACCACAGCTTCCATATCTTTACCCACTTCCACCTCCGATGTCCTTCCCACAGACACACCCCTTATTGACCAACCCTTAGTCCAACCTCTCCATGACCTGGACTTTAACCTAGCCACCACTTCAGGGTATCAGGCCTTCATGACTACCCTGCTTGATACCTTGCCCACCCATGACATCCCTCTCCCTGAGTCCCCCCTCCCTTCACCACATCATTCACAAGACCCTTCACCTTCTCCCCTACCACTTTCCATCATGCCCCCACTTCCCCTTTCCAACCTGTTCCTTCCTATCCTCATACTCCACCTCAACCAACCTCAGATACCCTTACCCATATCCTTTCCCTCATACATGACATCCAAACCCAACTCTCCAACACCACACAAACCCAAGCCCAAATGCAAACTGACATAACCACCATACAATCCACCCTTCAAACCTTGACAAACCCAATCATTCCTACCCAACCTCCTACTACCCCATTGATCCAACCCCCTTCCACCTCTGACTCCACAGTTCCAACAGACCTCACCCACATTGACTTACCTACACCCTTCTCCCTCCATGACACCATACCCTACCACTCCTTCCCCTCTCTACCTACCCTACCCCCTCTAATACTACCTCCACCTCAATTTACCCACACTTCTACCCAAATTGACCCCATTCCCTTCCCATCCACCTTTCCCATTCAACCCCACTTTTTTGCATCCCCACCCTTCCATTTCGACCCTTCACCATCCCATTCTTCCCCACCTCGACTCATCCACCCCAACGCCCTTCCTTCATTTCACTACCCACCCATACCATCCATTCCACCTCTTGTCCCTCCCCCTCTCCAATCCACCGACCATTCAACTCAGACTACCCCAGTCACTTCCACCTCTTCTCTTGACTTCATCCTTCCACCACCCACTCTTTCCCCAGTGATCAATCCCCTTCTACTTCTTCCACTCCATTTCTACCCATCTTACCGACACTCCTATTACACCCCCCTTACACTTCACCCTCCTCCATGCCATGAGGGACAATCCCTATATAAAGAGGGATGTTCTCAATGGCATGGCCCAAGCCAAGCCATCGAATACCCCTTTGCTTGTAAACTTAGTGACTTGAAGCTTGCTCACAGCGAGCAGCTGCGAGATATTTTCAAAGGGTGGGAGGCAATTTTGGAGACCCTAAATGCGAACAAGGTCAAAGAACGACATAAAAATGACTACTGAGATTGAAAAGGCCAATGCAGAGAGGGCGAAAAAGCACAACAGGCTATTAGAGAGAAAATTGAACAATGCTCAGGAGATCAACCGACTCAGTAAGGAGCTTACAGATACCAACCTCCTGTGGGCTAACAAGAAAATTGAAATCTTGGAATAGCGAGTTGCCTTCCTACTTTCCCAACCCATACAGGCCACCCCTCTCGCCACAGCTCCCCCTGAGGCCCCCTCTTCTTCCACACAACCAGGCCCATATTCTTCCACTGCCCCTACCCCAACACCTACACAATCTGTTCCCCCACCTCCCACAACCCGAACTCCGGTAGCTCTTCATGATCCTCCTCAAATGCCTACTGCAGTTCCTTCTGCTGTACCTACACAACCTGTTGCTCCTGCTCAAATCCCTCCTGCAGTTCCTGCTCCTCCCTCAGTGCCCCCCCCCCAATGCCCTCTCCTGCTCCCAAAAGAAAACGCACCCCTTCCAAGAAAAAGCCCACTTCTAAAAGAGCCACTGCAGCCCAAAAAGGCAAAAGGTCGGCCCCTCCATCCCCACCTCCAAAGGTCATCAGAGCTTCTGCTCAGGATGATCCCCATGGGCGCCTACTTTCCAAAGAAGAACGCAGACAGGTTGCTGCTGCCCTTGGATTGGACCTTACTGAGCTCTTTCCTTCTGACTCAGAATCTGATGCTGCACTACCTAGGGATCCCAGTGCCCAACCTACTATTGTTTCTCCTTCATCCAGCCCTGCTGCACAATCCTATCCTCAGCGAAGGAAGGTTGCTGCCAAGAGGACTACTCCCCCAAGTCGCTCTTTGAAAATTGGAAAAGAAACATCTACCCAGTCTGAGGAGGCACCACCACTAAGCCAGTGCGTGAAAGGGAAAAGCCTTGCCATCCCTGTGGTAAAAGTACAAGAACCATCTTCTGTGGCTCCCCCTAAACCGGAAAAAGGGAAAAGTCCTCTCCTGTCTCAGGTGCAAGCCCAAGCTAAATCCCCTGTTCTCCCTCGAACCAAAGACACCATTAACCACCTCTTATTCCCCTCCCCTCAAAGAAGGGCAAGCCTCCAAAGGTAAGGCAAACCCCCTGAGCCAACCATTGATATATCTTCAGAGATCCCTCCTGAACCAAAGAAGAGGAAAATGAGGGTCAGGGCTCCAACCATACCCAAAACTCCTGAGCAAAGAAAGGCAGAGAGGGAACGAAAGAAGAAAGAAGAAGAGGCTCTCCTGCAAGAGCATGCAAAGAAGATGGGATGGGACAAGTTTTGAGACAGATTCTAACTAGATTGTACCTAGGAATTTCTCTATTTCTTTTGCAACTGTTTTCTTGTATTTTGTACATTTCTAATTTTACATAGCCTTTTTCCCTGTCTTTCCTATCTTGCTTTGCCTGTTGTGTGTTTTGTTCCCTGTTCTTTCCTTTTCTTTTAACACACTTTGAACCAAGGTGAGGACACCGCTCCTCATAGGTTTGGGGTGTGCCAGTGCACTCGCCAATGGAATAGTTAACATAAGTGCAGCAGACTCATCTGAGTATATGGAAATGGATCTATGTTCATTTAAGAATCATGAAATTAAGAAGTTTAAAATTTATGCAAACCTTGGACATTATAACTTCTAATATTCCACATTTCCATGATAATATCACCAAGGAAAATTGACTTGTATCAGCACTCAGTGAATCATTAGAGAGAGAAAAAGGTGAGGACATACTTGAAAGTTCAAAGGATGACCATAACCAGCAAGAATTGGGCCTACAAAATTTTTCTACTCTTTGAGGAGTAACTAAGGCATTTCTTTTAGTTCTAAGGACTGGCTGAGTCACTATGCTCACTAGAAGATTAGGTATCTCCAAGTTGAAATAGCTGACAGTACTCATGAGACTGAGGAAAGGATCAAGGCCTTATCTTGGACAGTGTGAGCCTAAAAAGACCAATCCTAAAGCAACTGCCCTTGTCCATACCCCCTTTGAGCTTTAAATCCTAAATTTCTTCAAAATACACCTGAGTACTTGAACCTGAACCCATGAACCTGATTCAACCTACCCTCACTCTGAGAATTCAGAAGGTAAAGGAGAAAGAGTTGAAGATGGACTAACTATGGTCAACATTAGGTGAATGGAGAAGAAGGATCTCAAAAATCTGGCAATATGGTAACTGAGAACATGGTGGCATTTCTGAAAAGCAAAAACAAAATAAAAAGAAGGAAACTCCAGTAAAAAGAAACAAAAATAATAATGAAGAGGAATAAGAGAGAAGTCAAGAGGAACTTTCATTGGAAAATCAAAATCAAGAAGAGAAACTGATCACTTCAAATCTGAAAATCTCAAAGAAGATGCAAGGAGCTAAACTCAAGAAGGTGAAGTCATGAATCACCTCTGTCACCTACTAATTTCTCAATTTTGAACCCCTTCTCAACCCTCCATTCTTTCAACCCCACTCCATAAGCCACATTACAGCCCAGTTAAAAGCCCTTATGATCCAAAGTTGAGTGAGCTTTCATGTGAAGATAAAGAGTTATCCAATCTATGGTGAGGAACTGCCAATGATGTCAGCACTTAAGAACTCTGCCTATGCTCATGCTTACAAACCCATTTGGGGGATGTAACTGCTCTTGAGCCTGTGAGAGAATGAACCCCTCAACAAAACCCTTATGAGAGTATGCCCTGCAAAGTCTTTGGGTCTAAACTTGAATGCATTATGTATGACCTTAACCTAATTTTTTACCTAAGGATAAGCTCAGTGCTGGCACACACTTGTGCAGTTTTTTGTGATTGTAAACTATTTGGAAATGCTATGCAATCATGAAGAGTTTATGCTATTTAAGTTACTGTGCAACCAATGAATTAAATTTCTTTTATCTGTACTGATTCAAGAGTAGACTAAATCTGATTCCTTGATTGCTCATTGGATGATATTGCATTTTTGTTAACTGTTTCATTGGAGAAGTTTGTGGGTGCCTTCACTGAAAACCCTCAGGAGACTTCACTCCTCCACTAGGGATCACCTAGGGGTTTAAAAGGCTTGGTACATATGCTAAATGTATCCGTGCTCCCTATGAAAGTGGCATTTAATTTTTAGAGTAGATTTAATGTAGCTTTGCTAAGGGACTAGCAAAGATTAGGTTTGGGGGTGTGTTAAGACCTGAAAAGTACTACTTTTCACCCCTTAACTTAACCTTTGATTAGACCCTTAGCCTCCTAATAAGTTCTCGTTAAGTGTTTTGTGTAGGTAATAATTAGCAGTGAAATAAGGCCAGGAATCCTATTAAGGAGCCTGCTTTGGCACCAAAAATCTCTCAGAAGAATGAACTCTGAATCCAGACCTGAAATGAGCCTCACGCAGCTGACCCAAGCTTTAGAGGATTCAGGAGAAATATGCCTCGCGTAGTTCAACTGAGCTTCCCAAGACTTTACAGCAACCTCTTGCGCAGATGAGTGACTGAAGAGCTTCAGAAACTCAAACTCGCGCAGCTCTCGCGAAGCTCAAGAGTAGAACGAATCGCGTAGTGTCGCGCAGTTCAAAGCAGACCTCTCTCAATCTCACGCAGTTCGCTCAGAACGGCTGAGGAGAGAGGCCTCAGAAGATTCCTCACGCAGTCGCCACGGGATGCAATTATCAGAAGAAGAACTCCTCGCTCAATTCTCACACCATTCAAGAAAGAAAACATCCTGGCGAAGGCAAAGCCAACCTCGCGAAGATCAAGTAAGACATAGAACCTCGCGTAATTCAGAACTCAGTAGAGCCTCGCGAGGTAACTCACGAAATCCAGTAAAGAGAAGTGCTCACCAAGTTCTTGCGTTGCTCAAATTCACTCTTGCGAAGATCAGCCCAGCGAAGACCGAGCGACCTCGCGACTGCTTGAAGTTCAACCCCACGACACCTGAGACTGTGTTTTCTACTCAACCTCATGAAGCCTAATCCAGCGAGAGTGTAATTCTTTACCGCACGACTGCCTGAAAAGCAAACCAAGGTAACCTCGCGACGGCTGAAGCTACAATGTCAAATCATCCTAGCGAAGAGCAAAGAGCTATCACGCGACAAGTCTGGGAAACGACAGCTACCTAGCGAAGCTCTGAACCTAAACTTCCATCTCTTCAGTAGAGGACTTTCTGGGAATTTCTAGCAATTAAGGGATGCACTCCCATGCTCAAATCTTCGTGCACGCGCCCCGAGGCATCCATGGATCACTGTTAGGCCACGTGGCATCATTAAAATTAGGGTTTCCTAACCCTAATGCGCCGCCACCCCACTGCTATATAAACCCATACCTAGCTTAGGTTTAAGTATCTGGGAACACATCTCAGATCATTTTTCTTTTCTCTTTCTTTTTATCTGTAAGTAGTTTTCTTTTTCTCTTTCCTTCTCTCCATAGTCCAGCACTTGCTGGCTATGCCTTTGTATGTGTTTTTGAATTAGATCAATGAAAATTCTGTAATAGGATCCGTATATTATGGGATTTATGTTTGGATGTGAGATGCTCTGTACAAGGCTGCTACCTTGTGATCCGCCATTACTTTGGCTGTGTTTCAAAGCAATGGAGGACTAATTCTAAGGACCACTCAGATCCAAGTGACCTGTGTGTCTGGGCTATCATGGTCCTACAGCCTTAGCCCCACCATAGGACCCACTACATCTGAAATTCCCATGGGAGCTTGAGCTGGTAGCCTTGTGACCATGGTGGTAGCAGCGATATTCTTGTTTTGTCTAGGGCTCCGTGAGGAGGATAACCTCTAGGATAGTCTGTGACCATTTAAGTGGACAGATTACAGCCTTTGGGTGATTCTAATCCATCGATCCAAGATGGATCCTTCTTCTTTGCACCTGAGCTTGTAGAAGCCTGGTGAGAGATTATACAGAGGCAGACTCCCCTATATTGGTATAGATCCGCCATCAGATGTTGGATCTAATCTAGTTATAGAGATTGTAGGCTGGTGACTGGACCATTGTAGCCTCACTCAAGCAATGGACAGCTAGATAGAAGGTTGTACTCAATCTCTTGCTGGTTATGTGTCTGGGCTATCATGGTCCTATACAGCCTTAGCCCCACATATAGAGCTTTAGAGATTGAGGTCCCCTATGGATTCTTGAGCTGGTAGCCTAGATAAAATAGTGCCTGCAATGATTTACTTGTTGTGTTTTGACCCATCCCTGGATAGTGGCTCCCCTATGGGATAATCTGTGACCATTTGAGTGGATAGGTTATAGCCTTAAGGGTGGAATCATGGCAGAGTGATGGGTTGGATCCTTTCTCCTCAGTGGTGATAATGTAGCCACTGGACAGGATTTCTATAACATCATATCTGAATCTGAGTTACAAAACTCCTCTGATCTGGGCTCAATAACATACTTCTCACCCTTTTATATTTATTTTCCACACTCCATTTATCCTTTCAACCCTTTCTGTAGTTTAGACATTAGAATACTTAGAATAAGTGACCTTAAACTCCCTTCCTTTTAGGACTGCCAGATCTGTAGTCAGATCTGGAGGGACTACTAGAGATGGCTCCTTTGGAGCTGTAGATCACCTTTCCCTGTGGGACAAACTCTTACTTATCAAAACTTGCTACAAAGGACCCTGTATCTTGCAAGTCTAGGACTTCTGAGTTGTGCTGAATTCACCCCCTGCATTACTCTATCTTTGATTTTTAAATAACTTTTACCACCAACCAATAATGTAAGCACACCAGAATCAAGTTTTGGACACATGGCCTTGAGCTTTTCCCTTTTGGGTACAGAGGTCTTTCAGGAACTTTGCATAGGCTGGGACCTGTTTAATTGCCTCAAGATGGGGCAAATTAATTTTCACCTGTCGGAAGGTCACCATCATTTCCTCCATCTGGGCATTCCCTTTGTCAAAAGGGACAGGACCACCCAAAGCTTGAGGAAATGGCAGCTGAGGTACTGCTGGTTCCTCAGCTGCTAGCCCATGACTAAACTTTTGTTTTTTTGTTTTTTCTTGTTTTTCTTCCTGCTGAGCTCAACTATAACCTCTTTATTTTTCTCCTGCTGCAGGGTGGCAGGCAATTCTTGGCTCTGTGTTCTAACAACATCCCCATCACACTCATTCGAATAGTCTGTGGAAATGACCTCAGCTGGTCTGTTACCCACCTGGTTGTCTATCAGCCTACCAGACCTTAGGGTAGTGACGGCATTGGTTCCCTCAAAACTTGAGGAAGCTTCTTCAATTAAAAACTGACCCTGGGGGTTAGCAACCGGCTGGCAGGGCAACCTCCCCTCATCTCTCCTAGCCAAGGCATTTGAAATTTTACTTATCTGCTCTTCCATTTCATGGATGCTCTGACCCTGAGAATTCACAGTCTGAGCCAGGGACCCCAGGTTTTGCAATGAAGTCAAGACCTGGTCCTCGAAGGAAGCATTTCTTGGCTGAGGTTGGGGTAAGGCCAACATTTGCTGGGGCTGCATATAATTGTCTTGCCTCCACCTCAGATTTGGTTGGTCCCTCCATTGGTAACCAGTATTTTGGTGTTGGTATCCATATGACTGTCTGTTGTAGCCACCAGATTGTTGCTGGCCAAAAGATTGCGCAGCAGCAGCATGTTCCAATACCAATTCAGGATATTGCCCTGCAGATGGACATTCCTCTACTGTGTGCTGTGGGGACTGGCATATCAGACATGCCTCCACCACTTGAGCAGCCGTTCTGGGTTGCATCACAGTCAGTAATTTGTCAAACTTCAAAGAGAGGTTTGCCATCTGCAGCTGCAGATCATTGTTCCTAGACACCTCATAAACTTTTTCTCTTGTCAATGCAGCAGGCTCCACTTTTGACACAGACTCCTGACTAGTTCTTGCTAGGGATAGCTTTTAAAAAGCATTTTCACTGATTACTTCTAACAATTCTCATGCCTCATCAGCAGTCTTGTGCATGTAGGTTCCACCACAAGAGGCATCAACCATATCTCTATTTTTCTCATCAATCCCATTGTAGAAGCTTTGTACAAGCTGCCAGTCTGGGATCTTATGGTGGGGGCATTGTTTGAGCATTTCCTTAAACCTATCCTAGGCTTGATTAAAATCCTTAGTTGGGGCTTGGGCAAAAGCAAGAATTTCCTTCCTCAACTGGCTAGTTTTCGTCTCTGGGAAGAACGTGGTATGTAGGTCTTTCCAAGATGCAATGCTATTGTTGGAAAGAGTGGCCAGCTAGGTACTAGCCCTATCCTTCAGAGAGAAGGGAAAGAGCCTGAGCCTAGTAGCCTCAGGTCCCAAACCAGCGATATTGAATGTGGTGCACAAGGCTAAAAATTGGTCAACATGCTTGTAAGGGTCCTCCTTGTTAAGCCCATGGAAAGAGGGCAGCATCTGGATGATGGAAGTTTTAATTTCATAATTCCCTTGAACATCAGGAAATTGAATGCTAAAGGGAGAGTTATAGACATCCGGAGCATTCAACTCCTTGAGAGTTCTGGGTTGTTCTTCACCCATTGCTACTGTCTCAGATCCAATTGGGGGCTCAAATGTGGTGTGCATGTTCCTTCTAAGTCTTCTACCCCTTTCTAGCTCAGGGTTGAAAGGCTCTAAAGTAGGACTAAGAGATCTCCTACCTAGCATACAAACACACCACCAGCAGGGACAACTCCTTGCAAGCACATTGCACTTGACTCAAAGAATTTATCTAACAAATTTACAGCTATTTAAGTAAACATAAATTTGCAACTATCCTAAATACTGCTAGGGAAATTGTAAGAGAAATAGACAAAGTTTTAAAGGTTAGAGAATTTGCAAACAGAGGTAGCTAATCTCCAAATGCAGTCCACTGTCCTTCTTCTCTCGTCATTGCCTAGATCTGCAAGAAAGATTCAAAGTTACATCAGCAGTATCAATTATTCATAGCTACAACGAATACTAAAAATACAAAAATCCTAGGGGCTACTAATAGATCATCTCATCCCGGACAACGGCGCCAAAAACTTGTCGCATATTTCCCAGATGGCTTACTTTATTGTGGTAAAAGCAATTTAAAATCAAAGTAAAATAGGGGATGAAATCAGCACAACTGAGAAATCCTAGACCTGCAAGATAAAGGGTCCATTTGTAGCAAGTTTTGATAAGTAAGAGTTTGTCCCACAGGGAAAAGTGATCTACGGCTCCAAGGGAGCCATCTCTAGTAGTCCCTCCAGATCTGACTGCAGATCTGACAGTCCTAAAAGGAGGGGAGTTTAGGGTCACTTATTCTAAGTATCCTAAGGTAGCTTAATGAATTAACTACAGAAAGGGCTGAGAAGAGGGATGGAGTGTGGGAAAATAAATATAAAAGGGTGAGAAGTATACTATTGGGTTCAGATCTGCTGGAATTTATGACTCAGATCCAGGTCTGCTGGTATAGAAATCCTGTCCAATGGCTACATTATCACCAAAGAGGAGAGAGAATCCAACTCATCTCTGTGCCATGATCCAATCCCTTAAGGTTATAACCTATCCACTTAAATGGCCACAGACTATCCCATAGGGGAACCACAATCCAAAAATGGGTCAAAACAAGTTAATCATTGTAGGCACTACTTCATCCAGGCTACAAGCTCAGGAATCCATAGGAAACCTCAACCTCTAAAGCTCTATGTGTGGGGCTAAGGCTGTAAAGGACCATGATAGCCCAGACACATAGAACCAGCAAGAGATTGAGTACCACCTTAGATCAAGTTGTCCATTGCTTGAGTGGGACTACAATGGTCCAGTCATAAGCCTACAATCTCCATACCCAGATCAGATCTTCCATCTGATGGCAGGTCTATACTAATATAGGAGAGTCTGTCTCTGTACAATCTCCTACCAGGCTACAAGCTCAGGCTCGGAGAAGAAGGATCCATTTTGGATCGGCGGATTGGATTCACCCTAAGGCTATAATCTGTCCACTTGAATGGTCACAGACTATCCCAGAGGCTATCCTCCTCACGGAGCTCAAAATAAAACAAGAATATTGCTGCCACCACCATGGTCATAAGGCTACCAGCTCAGGCTTCCATGGGGATTTCAGATCTAGTGGGTTCTGTAGTGGGGCTAAGACTGTATCGGACCATGATAGCCCAGACACACAGGTCACTTGGATCTGAATGGGTCCTTAGAATCAATCCTCCATTGCTTTGAATCACAGCCAAAGCAATGGCGGATCACAAGGCAGCAGCCTTGCACAGAACAGCTCACAAACACATGAATCCCATAAAAGTACAACACCCAATCATAAATTCCATTAATCTAATCTCAATAGACCTACATAGGCATGGCCAGCAAGTGCTGGGCCATGGAGAGAAGAAAAAGAAAAATGGAAAACTACTTACAACTAGAACAGAAAAGAAGAAGATCTCAGATCTCGAATCAGTGATACAGTCTGAGCTTTCGCTGGTGTCTAAGTCTAAGAACTCTAAAAAGTCTCAAACGAAGCCCTCCAAAAGTCAAGTCCCCTAAACCTAAACCAGGCTTAGGTTTATATAGCAGTGGGTGTGGCGGCACATTAGGGTTAGGAAACCCTAATTTTAGCATGCCACGTGGCCCATTAATGATCCTTGGATGCCTCGGGGTGCATGCACGGAGATTTGAGCGTAGAAGTGCATGCCCTAATCGCTGGAAATCCCCAAAATGTCCTCTACAGAATGATGGAAGTTAAAGTTTAGAGCTTCGCCAGGTTGCAGTTGATTCCCATACTTGTCGCGTGGTAGCACTGACTTCGCGAGGATGAGTTTGCATTAAAACTTCAGACGTCGCGGGGTTGCAGCTTCTTAATGCTTTGAGCAGTCGCGAGGTAGATAGTTAAACTCTCGTTGGATTAGGCTTCGCGCGATTGGATTGCTACTTGTGAATAGTGCGGGAATTGCGCGAGCATTCCATTTCACAATAGATCTTCGCGAGGCTTACTTTGGTCTTCGCGAGGCTGCTTTCTTCCTGAACAGCGTGAGAACTGCGCGAGACGTTCACTTCTTAATGGAACTTTGCTAGGCTTTGAGGCTTTTCTAGACTGCGTGACAGGTTCTTTTGAACTGCGCCAGACTGCGTGACCTTTAACTTCTGAACTTCGCGAGAGCTGCACGACTCAAGGCTTCTGAAGCTCTTCTGTCACTCCACTGTGCGAGAAGTTGTTGTGAAGTCTTGGGACTTCGTGAGGACTGCGCGAAGCATATTTTTCTAAATCCTCTGGAGCTTTGTCAGCTGTGCGAGGCTTGCCTCAGGTCTGGATTCATGGCTCATTCTTCTGAGGGACTTCTGGTGCCAATACAGGCTCCTTAACATGATTTATGGTCTTATTGCTCTGCTGTTTATTATCTACAGAAAACACTTAACAAACCTTTATTAGATGGCTAAGGGTCTAATCAAAGGCTAAGTTAAGGGGTGAAAAGTGGTACTTTTCAGGTCTCAACACACCACCACCACCACCCACCCGTAAATTTTCCCCAACCAAATTAGTGGTGGTGACAAAGGAGTTTGAAAATGAGTACATCATTGACGAGGCCCTATTTACCGATTCTAACATTGAGGGCGAAACCCAATGGGCCCGACACTACCTCGTCAAGGCAGGCCTCGGCAATCTTTTGAAGCCTTTGCACGAGCATTTTTACCCGTGGCTCGTGCGGCTATTTTATCAAAACCTTAAGGCAGATCGAGTGGATGATACTGTCACTACTGAGATTGATGGTCGGCATTACCTTTTTATCGGACATCACATCCATGAGTCCCTCAAATGTTATCTAAACTATGTACCCGAGACCACCCTTTATCCACCATTTGATGAGGAAGTTGCTTTTGAAGAAATTATAACTGAACTGACGAGGGGGAACAAGGGACCCAGACAATCTATACAGAGGGTAGATTTACCTCCTTACATGTTGATGCCTTATTCAATAATCAAGTGTAGTCTTTACCCTATGCGTTATGGTACCAAGCGTGTAGAGTTGGTCCAACAGGCCCTATACGCAGCGTACCGCGGCCGTTGGTTCGATGCTACCAAATTGGTCATAGAGGGGATGGTTTATATAAAAGGGAAGATGATGAAGGATTCATAGAGGCCTATGGAGCATATGCCTTACGCTGGCCTGATATCGAGTATGCTAGAATGCTACTCTAACGCCCCAGAGTATGTCATTTCACCTGCTGAGCGGAAGGCCACCGACCATGTGAAGCATTACTCCATCGCTTCGTGGGGTCGTAGTTATCGGATGTTAGCCAGAGCTCTACCAGTTGAGGGGCCAGCACCTACCCAGGCTGGCGATGTACCCCCACCACATCCGGACCCACCAGCAAGGGGGGAGCAGCCTCCTCACCCTATACCACTGGAGGGGCAGCCCATAGTGCCACCTACTGCACCGTCACGATCACCTCCAGCTACTTCTACACTACCTCACCGTCGTCGTGCGACCCGTCTCGCACCTACTATTGAGGATGTGTTGGCCAGGATGGAGGCCAACAACCAACAGATGAACCGCTGCATCGATTTTCTCCTATACCACACTATGCGATGCATCTACCCGGACGACTACCAGCAGCGCATCGCTAAGGAGCGGACTTGGACTCCTGACGCTCCTGCTGAGGGTGCAGCTAATGCCGGCACATCTGGTTCGGGGCCATAGCAGCCAGACGTAGCAGATCAGCTAGGAAAGGGGACAGCGTGAGCATGAGCTTATGGCATTCTTTTTGTGATGTAATTAACTTTTTGATTGTAAATTGTCTTGGAGAATTGAAATTATTTTTTAGGGTTGTAAGTCTTTTGACCAGTTTTGTAAGAAACTGATTGCATGGATGCCATTATTTTGAATTGAATGGGGATCAATTTTAAATTCGTCAATTTCCTTCAATTATTTTTTTTTTAAATCAATTTCCTTTAATTATGTTCGATTCACGATTATCCGTCGTGCCGATTCGATTCACAGAGACTGCTGTACCAGTTTGATTCATAGAAATTGTAGTACCAGTTCGATTCACGGTTATCCGCGGTGCCGATTCGATTCACGGTTATCCGTTGTGCCGGTTCAAGTTACTTATATGGCTTACATATTCAATTCACGGATATCCCGTCGTGCCGGATCAATTCACAAATTTTATTCAATTCTTGTTCAAGTTCTTATTTCAAGTTCATTTTTGAAGTTACAAATGCATAAAGTTCAAGTTCTAGTCAATGATGCAAAACTATATCATTTTTCAAATACAATCAAATATTAAGTTCTAAACTGTTTCAAAATCACAAAAATATCAAAACTTATCAAATTTCATTCAATCGTATCAAGCATCTATACAATTAAATCAAAAATGCAATTGTGTATAAAATTTTCCTCACCTTAACCTGAAGCCAAAATGAAGATTCTCTTATCGAGGTGTCATTCCCATCACGTCCCCTTGATCACAACCTAGAACACACCAAATTACCTCTTATAAATCAAAAGCACCAAATTACCTCTTATAACTCAAAAGCAACGAAAAACGGGAAGCCCTAAAGTCTCCCCGAGTTATTTCCTGAAAAATATAAAAAAAATGTCATAAACTGACCAAATCGATTGATCGAATCCCATTTTGATCGATCGATTTCTTCAGAAAAACATACACATCCCTATTTGTATAATTAGTCCCACACTCAATCGATCAATTTCTAAATCGATCGATCGATCGGTTTACTCAGAAACCAATCTCATCTTCACATCACCATCCTGTCGACCTTACTCAGAAACCTGTCGACCTTGAATGGAGCCTGTCGACAAATTTTGATCGGTTGCATTCTATTTCGATCGATCAGTTCCTCAAATCGATCGATCAAATTTAAATTCGATCGATAGATTTCCTTCTGAAAACCAACCTATTTCTGTTATGCCAAAATCGATCGATCGATTCTAAATTCGATGGAACGGTTTTGACAGACACACAGCCGCACGAGCTTCTTCTTCCTTATCTAATTTTCCCTCAAATTTACATCATTTTCTTCAATTCTTTAACTCATATCCTAACTAATGTTTAACACATCTATAAACCATAATTTAATATATCTTTTCTCACCTTTAAGTGGTCGATTCCTCGATCCACGTGATCTAGCCCGCGAGAGGTTCCGAAATCAAAAGAGGGTTTTTCTCATGCCATACGATCGTAGCCACGCCACAAACTCGATGCACTCACGAATCAAAGAATCAAGGAAGAACTTCGCGAGGGAGAGTGACGACACAATCGAGGAATGGAGCCTTCTCCTCTTTCTCTTCTCTTCAATTGCAATAAAAGAAACTTCCAAAGGAAGTTTCACTTAAATACATGGGTTGGAATCTATGTTAAGCTCATACACCCATTTGATGTGTTTGTTCCTTATCACTCACGAATCAAAAATATAAAAACTTATCACATTTCATTTGATCGTATCAATCATCTATACAATTAAATAAAAAATGCAATTGTGTATAAAATTTTCCCCACCTTAACCTGAAGCCAAAATGAAGATTCTCTTATCGAGGCGACATTCCCATCTCGTCCCCTTGATCACAACCTAGAACGCACCAAATTACCTCTTATAAATCAAAAGCACCAAATTACCTCTTATAACTCAAAAGCAACGAAAAACGGGAAGCCCTAAAGTCTCCCCGAGTTATTTCCTTAAAAATAAAAATAAAAATGCCAGAAATTAACCAAATCGATCAATCGAATCCCATTTCGATCGATCAGTTTCTTCAGAAAAACATACACATCCTTGTTTGTATAATTAGTCTCACACTCGATCGATCGGTTTCTAAATCGATCGATCGATCAATTTACTCAAAAACCAATCTCATCTTTACATCACCATCCTGTCGACCTTACTCAGAAACCTGTCGACCTTGAATGGAGCCTGTCGACAAATTTCGATCGGTTGAATTCCATTTCGATCAATCTGTTCCTCAAATTGATCGATCGAATTTAAATTCGATCAATAGATTTCCTTCTGAAAACCTACCTATTTCTGTCCTGCCAAAATCGATCGATCGATTCTAAATTCGATGGAATGGTTTTGACAAACACACAACCACACGGACTTCTTCTTCCTTATCTAGTTTTCCCTCAAATTTACATCATTTTCTTCAATTCTTTAACTCATATCCTAACTAATGTTTAACACATCTATAAACCATAATTTAATATATCTTTTCTCACCTTTAAGTGGTCGATTCCTCGATCCACGTGATCTAGCCCGCGATAGGTTCCGAAATCAAAAGAGGGTTTTTCTCATGCCATACGATCGTAGCCACGCCATAAACTCGATGTACTCACGAATCAAAGAATCAAGGAAGAACTTCGCGAGGGAGATTGACGACATAATCGAGGAATGGAGCCTTCTCCTCTTTCTCTTCTCTTCCTTTACAATAAATGAAACTTCCAAAGGAAGTTTCACTTAAATACATGGGTTGGGTTCTATGTTAAGCTCATACACCCATTTGATGTGTTTGCTTCTTATTTTAAAAAGGGGTTTGGTTCCCTTGTTAAACATATACACCCCTTTGGGTGATAGTTTTTATTCACTTATCCATAAGGTTTGGTTCCGGTGTGAAGCTCATACACTTAAGTTAATCCTTAGCTCCCTAATCCAAAGGTCCACAATTGACTTAAATAGTTGGCCCAATCAGTTGGCCCAACTAGTTGGCCCAAATGGTCGGCCCACTACTTCAAATAAGTTTTAATCATTAATAAACTTCCATTTTCCTGAATTTCTAACTCTAGGTTGCACACCCGCATAGGGTGTCATCTCAGGCTCGCGCACTTAGTCAGTGCGTGCGGGTTCAAAATTTGGGATGTTACAGAGCAGCTAACCCTTTTCGGAAGAGAAACGTACTACCTTCACATGCAGTTGGTACATCTAGAGGATGTATGTTTGTGGGAGACACATCAACTCTCTCTATTTTTAATTGAATTCCTCTATAACCCGTCGAGCTACCGACTCACCCGTAGCAAACACCTGTAACATATGTATATAACTTAATTTTAAAGGAGTATTCTATGATTTACAATATACGCATGTACACTCAATTGTAAAGTCTCTTATATATGGTCACAATCACTTTACTTGTATGGTTTTACGATTTCTCAAGATTTGTAGAGTCAAATCGTAGTGAATACGATTTGAAGCGTCATAGAGTTTCACTTTCATTCTACAGAATTGCAAATTATATTTTTGGATAACAGGCAACTCCAGTTATTGATCTATTGGTTACATTGGAACTTAAACCAATTTAATTCATAGAGGAAGTTGCCACGCATTGCATTCAATATCTCCACTTGCCAACCACCCAAGCCTATAAGCATATACCTTGACACGTGAACCCTTCCCCTTCTCTATAAAACCAACCTTCGCCTTCCCAAAAACTCATCTCTTTCATCTTCCTTTTATACCCTAACCCTAATGGCAAAAGAAACCAAACAGAGTGATTTCAGTAAGCAACTTGATAGAATCCTTGAAATACATAGAGCCAAGCTCCTAGCTGCAAAATAAAGAGTAGAAAATCTGAAGCGCCAACGACCTATTCAAGATGCTGAATCATCATTTGAAACTACCATTCACCCTAAGCCTAACCCAAATTCGACATCGTATTCTAAGACCCCATTTTCCCCCACTTCCTAACCTTTATACCATCACAACCCAGAATGCGAGCTCTTATATGATGATGGTGGGTTGAGTCGTCCCTCGCCACCCATTTCCATTGCTTACACTTTCCCTGCCAACTGTGTACATTCTCTTCACATAATCTTCGCAAGGGAGTAGTATAGGTGAAGGGTGATCTAGAGATGTGTTCACTTCCCACTCTTCAAAGGACCTCCACAGTGGGATTGCATTTCTTCCATGGAAGGAATGTGAGATACCCTTTTTGTGGGAGGGGGAGAGGTGTCCACTTCCATCTCCTCAACTTCTTCGCTCAACTGCACTGAGGGTGCAGTTGATGAATCAGGAGAGATAAAAAAGGGCACAGAGAAGTGTTCCGACAGCTCTTGGAGTGGTGACCCTGCAAAGGAGTAGATACTCCTTTGGTAGGAAGGAATGAGAGACTCTACTCAAGCGGTTAGAGGCCGAGGATCGATATTTATCAAAGACATTTTCTTCTCTCAGATGTGTTGCCCGTATTATCGATAGTGTGTGTCTAGATTTTTCTTAGGTTTTGTAACATCTCAAAATTTTGACCTATGAACAGTGTACCTCGGTGTGCGTGCTCGACTGGTCATGTGCTCGATTTTATGAAATTACTTACGTAAGTTAAATTAGGTTTGGTCTTAAGTGGAAAAATGACCGATTTAGATTATGTGATGAGCATTAGACAGTTTTGTATACATCAAGCTTTGGTGTAACGACTTAATATCGAATCCGATGGATAGATGGATTGGGTGTGTAGGCCCCACACCAAGTCAAAGATCATTTTATTATGAAGTAACACCCGAGTTAAGTATATCGGTTCTACACAAGAATTAGTCCTTGGGATGAGAACTAATATACCCAAAGTGATGTATATGTGTTTTGTATGGGAACTAGTCCCATTGACTTAAGAGAAGGCAAGGCTTCTCTTAGAAGCTACCCGGTTAGCAAGAGAAAGGGGTATTGAGTTTTGGGGAGAGAAAAGGGAAGAGAGAAAGAGGAAGAAGGAGGAAAGCTTGTGGATTTATGTACTTCGACCCTTTTATTTACATGAAGAAGGTTTGTGAGATTGTGTAAGGGGAAGATCGTCGTCGGTTTCGACGTTTGGTTATGGTTTTGTGAGATTTGGAGCCGTTGGAGGCTTTGAAACCCTCTTCTTGTGAAGAGATCGTAGGTTTTGATCGGTAAATCATAGCGTGTGTTTGTGTGAAGTGTGTGTGGAAGGATTGTCGTCGATTTTGTGGGCTTGGTTGTGATCGTGGAGCACGGAGATGATCATGGTGGGTTTGGAAACCCTTTTTGTTTAACGAAGAAGACGATCCGATCTACGGGTAGATCGCCAATTTAAAGAGGTAAATAATGCAATTCTTCCATGTGTTTAACTAAATATAGGTTGCTTAGATGTGTGCAAAAGATTATGATCAAAAGGATTGAATTTTAACGTAAAAAATGGGTTTTAAGGTTCAAACCCGAGAAGTGCTCAGAACTGCCAAAATCAATTGCTCGATTTTGAAAATCGATTAATCGATTTTTCATAGAAGAGAAATCTGAGAGGAACTTCACGAAATCTATTATTCAAAGAAAATTTCGATTGATTGATTTTGAAAATAGATTAATCGATTTTGAAAATCGATTAATCGATTTTTCCTGGGCTTGCTGACACTATCATAGTATTTTGGCCATAACTTTTTGTGCTAAACTCCGATTGATGTGATTCTTATTACGTTGGAAAGAGGACAGCAAGTCCTACAACTTTTGTGAATTGACCAACTTGTGAATCAATCATTTTAAAGGTTAAAATTTAGTAATAATCTGGGGTAAATGCTGATTTTTTTAGAAATGAAACCGATTAATCGAATTTTAATTCGATTGATCAATTTTTGAATTTCGATTGATCGATTTGGAATCAATTAAACGAATGGGTAATTCCAGTGACTGAAAAAAAATGGAGTTTGGGAAAATCGATTAATCAATTTTAAAATCGATTGATCGATTTTGGAGTTTCGATTAATCGATATAGGGATCGATTAATCGATTTTGACTGTGCTCGCAAGTATAGATTTGGTATTTTGACTATAACATTTTGCTCTGAACTCTGATTGATGTGATTCTTGAGGCGTTGGAAAGATAACAAAAAGATTTACAACTTTTATATTTTGACCAACTCATGAATCTAAATTTTTAAAGGCTAAAGTTTAGGAAAAAGGTTATATTAAATTCTATATTGGTATGAAATTGCCCGTTCCGACTCGATTTTGAGAAAATACTTAAATAGGTCTAAGTTATTAGTTATTAGAATTGATCTTTGATGTATCATTTTATATTTGTGATGTAGATTAAGGGTGCAAGGCCATCGATAGGATCTTGCTTGCTTCGAAGTTAAGGTAGGGGAGATTTAATATCCTATTACATTTTTGAAATTGATTCATAGATGCCTTGATTTAATCAAATGAAAATGATAAGTATGATTTAAAGTTTTGTTATTTAAAATCGATGCTTGAATATAATTGGACGTGTAGGGGAACTTCAACATAAACTTGCATGTTTAACTTGATTCATAGTTCTTTGATGTATTTAAATTTAAGTTTGATAGTGATTTGAACGAGAATTTTGAACTCTTTACAAAATAGAAATTTAAGTCTTCGAGTCGAAAAGGTAACTTTCGAACCGTGAAGTCAAATCTTAAAATTTTATTATGTGTTCTTTGAACTATAAGTTTTAAATCATGTTTTGAAAGGTTGAACATGAATGAGAACTCAGGACATTAGAGTTTAGTAGATGTGTATGCTTGTACGCCTTTGGACCGCATTCACTGGATTTTACGTACTCCTTTGAACACTGTTGTAAGTTATGTATGCCTTTGGACTATTTTTACGAAATTTTATGTACTCCTTTTGATACTGTCGTAAGTCATGTATGCCTTTGGACCATTTTTACTGAATTTTACGTACTCCTTTGGAAACTGTTGTGAGTCATATACGCCTTTAGACCACTTTCGCGAGATTTTACGTACTCCTTTAGACACTGTTGTGAGTCATGTATGCCTTTGGACCGCTTTCGCGGGATTTTACGCACTCCTTTGGACACTGTTGTAAGTCATGTATGCCTTTAGATCATTTTTACGGGATTTTACGTACTCCCTTGGACACTGTTGTGAATCATGTACGCCTTTGGACCGCTTTAGCGGGATTTTACATACTCCTTTGGATAATGTTGGGATTCATGTACGCCTTTAGACCATTTTTACGGGATTTACGTATACCCTTGAACTACGATGTAACCATGTACGCCTTTAGACTGCTTTTGTGACATTTTACATACTCCTTTGAACCTTGTTGTGACTCGGTACACCCTTAGACCGCTTTCGCAGGATTTTATGTACTCTTTGGATTTTACTTTGTAAATCAAATGAGAAGTCATGAGATTAAGGTGGACCGCTATGGGCGGATTTTATGTATGTGGACCGCTATGGGCAGATTTTATGTATGTGGTTCGCTGTGGGCGGATTATGCTTGTCGTGGACCGCTATGGGCGTAGTATAAGTATCATGTGGGCCGCTGGGGCAGATTTGAAATCAGTTTTTATGTGATAAGCAAATGTTTTTAAATTAGTTTTTATGTAAGAAGCAAATGTTTTGAAATCAATTTTGGAAACCAGTTTTGTGTGATAAGGAAATCAGTTTTGGTGTGTTAAAGAAATGTCTTTGAAATATGTTTTGTGCAATGAGGTAATGCTTTGGAAATTAGCTTGATGCAACAAGAAAAAGGTATTTAAAAATCAGTTTTGTTTGATATGAAAAGTGCTTTGAAATTAGTTTCAATTTTAAATATGAAAATGTTTGATTTTGACATTAAATCTATGCTTCATTATTATAAGATGTGGATTTGTATTGAGTTTCCTCTACTGAGCTAGGATGTAGCTCACCCCTCGACTATACGTTACAGGTATAGCTTCTATTTGGACACCGAATTTGCAAATTAAGGAATTGAGGAGTGCTATGATATCCGCAATCGTAGATTGAGTGCCTTGTGGAGTTTGGTGAGTGTGACTTGGTACAATATGTTATTATATACTCGTTGTACACCACTATTTGGTGATGTTGGTACATCACCGGTGGTCATTGTTAGTTATTGTAATATTGGATATTAGAATTGGAGATTTATTTATGTCATATATATTATCTGCTTTGATTTCTAATGTATGTAGATGTACCAAGTATTCTGTATCGGATTGTGATCTACGACTCGACGGTCTGGGTTTTCCTATTAGTGTTTGAAGAAAAAAAAATATGTCTCAAAATTCAGGTTGGGAAAATCTGGGTTGTCACTGTTGGTATCAGAGCTTAAGTATTAGGTCTTATTGGGACCCAAAGTTTTGGCAATAAGTTCTATTAGGGTATAAGAAACTCAACTATGACTCTGTCACAGTTGGTATCAAAGCTTTGGCGTTAGGTCTTGTTGGAACCCAAAAATTTAGGACTCAATTGCAATGGCATTAGATTATGTCGAAACTTAGGAGGGGTTCGCAATCCCTATTCTGAAATCTTCTAGAAATTCAGAGCCATATCTCTCAATGGCATTAGGTTGTCGGGTCTTAGGCGTTAAGTCTCCCATGAGACTATGAGTCTTAGTTATGTGTGCGGAGCGCGACTATAGGTTCATAGATATGACATTAGATTTTGTCAGAGTATATTTTGTGAGCTTTTGAAAGTCCTGTATGAGTATAATAATCGATTGCTAATTGAAACTTTAATTCATTGTTATAATAGATCATTATGTCTGGTAGAGGTCGACGATCCAGAGATGGTCGAGGTGGTAGAGGTTCCCAGTCAAATATGAATAGAGTATCGTTGGGGAATAGAAATGCCCCATGAGGCAGTGGTCAGGGGAACAGAGACCAAGAGGGGAACGAAGATAGAGATCAAAGAAAATAGGAAAGAGTAAGAGAAAGAAATGAAGAAAGAGAAGAACGTCAGAGGATGATGCATACCATGAAAACCATGGCAGCCGCCATTGCTCAATAAGCGGCATCGTTGGCAACTCATAATGCCAATGACCAGCATCAGCCACCTCCTACTCCTCCAGTGGGTACCACTCAGCAGATACCTTCTGCATTCACCGAGTTTAGGAGGATTCGTCCTCCGAGTTTTTCAGGGCAAGCAGAGCCAATGGACGCAGAAAATTGGTTAAGAAAAATGGAGAAGGTATTCAGTGTACTTACGTGCACTGAGGATGAGAGTGTACGTTGGGCAGCCTATATGCTAAATCATGTCGCAGACTAGAGCGCAAGAGACCCCAGGATTGCCTTGGACATGGGAGGAATTCGTGGGAGAATTCAACAAACAGTACTTCCCTGAGGTAGTGGGAAATCAAATGGAAGTGAAATTCCTACAGCTTGGGCAAAGGAGGATGTCTGTGAGAGAGTATGGAGTTGAGTTTATGAGGCTTGCTTACTTTGCTCCTGAGTTCGTGGTGACGGATCTGATGAAAGCCAAGAAATTTCAATGCGGCTTAAGGCCGGATATCAGGGGAAAAGTCGCTGCTTTTGAGTTAAAAACTTGTGGCTTAATAATGAGCAAGGCTCTTATGGTGGAAGAAGACGTGGAAGAAATGTATAAGAGAAGGGACCAACAACGTAGAGAAAGAGCAAGTCAAATGCAGTCATATGCCCATGAGCAAGCACCCGAGATACCAAGACTCTTATTGCCAGCACCCCCTTAGTCTACTCAAACCGTTTATGCAGGACCACCTGCGTCTGTGCCTGTAGTGACCTTTCATCCTTCAAATCTTATGACAACTAGAGTGCCACAAACACAACAGGCTCCACCCACCTCGTCATTTACAGCTGGCAAACCATGCCCAAGATGCGGGGGATGACATCGTGCAGCCAAGTGTAGCTCGACCACAGGTGCATATTTCAATTGTGGTCAGCTAGGGCATCAGGTAAGGGACTGCCCTACACCGATGAAGGAGAGGACGCCTTCGACATGAGGAACCATCGAGCAATACAAGTGTCATGTATCGTGTTCTTCAATGCTTAATCTCAGAAAATATACTCTTTGTATTTTAGGTGTATGATCAATGCTATTAGCTCATTTTTTTATATATATGTATGTGGGGATCTTTATTGTAATTAATGGTACATGTTGCCAATTAATAGTTAGACTTTTTCTTTTCCTTATGACGATGATCAAATTTCTATTGTGATCCATTTGGTAAATTGCGGGTTGCAATTTTCATTGAAGATTCAGATTATAGTGGTTGTGACTATGGTTATTAGCTTAGTGGACATGTTCACCGATTTGGTGATATGTGGATTTTCATGTAGGATGATGGAGAAATTGGTTGAGGATAAGTTCTGTCTTTCGTGGTGAACTCAATGTGGATAGTAATTGAATGATTCTAGGGAATACATTTTTTCGTTCCGGGTGCATGAGTTGTTTCCTCATGGTGGGTAAGTTCTTGTCAACGGGAATCATGTTTAGTGAGTTAGCGTTTGGAAATATAGTCATCAATTTTCGAGGACGAAAATTCCTATGGAGGGAAGAATGTAACAACCCGGAATTTATTGTGTGTAAATCGATTAATATCTGGACATAAATGTTTAACTTGATGCGCGTGGTAAGACCTAATTACTTAGGGCAATTTTCGAGGACAAAAATTTTATAAGGTGGGAAGAATGTAACATCTCAAAATTTTGACCTATGAACAGTGTACCTCGGTGTGCGTGCCCGACTGGTCATGTGCTCGATTTTATAAAATTACTTACGTAAGTTAAATTGTGTTTGGTCTTAAGTGGAAAAAAGACCGATTTAGATTGTGTGATGAGCATTAGACGGTTTCGTATACATCAAGCTTTGGTGTAACGACTCAATATCGAATCCGATGGATAGATGGGCTGGGTGTGTAGGCCCCACACCGAGTCAAAGATCATTTTATTATGAAGTAACACTCGAGTTAAGTATATCGGTTCTACACGGGAATTAGTCCATAGGATGAGAACTAATATACCCAAAGTGGTGTATATGTGTTTTGTATGGGAACTAGTCCCATTGACTTAAGAGAAGGCAAGGCTTCTCTTAGAAGCTACCCGGCTAGCAAGAGAAAGGGGTTTTGGGTTTTAGGGAGAGAAAAGGGAAGAGAGAAAGAGGAAAAAGGAGGAAAGCTTGTGGATTTGTGTACTCCAACCCTTTTATTTACATGAAGAAGGTTTGTGAGATTGTGTAAGGGGAAGATCGCCATCGGTTTCGACGTTTGGTTATGGTTTTGTGAGATTTGGAGCCGTTGGAGGCTTTGAAACCCTCTTCTTGCGAAGAGATTGTGGGTTTTGATTTGCAAATTGTAGCATGAGTTTGTGTGAAGTGTGTGTGGGAGGATTGCCGTCGATTTCATGGAGCACAGAAATGATCAAGGTGGGTTTGGAAACCATTTTTATTTAACGAAGAAGACGATCCGATCTATGGGTAGATTACCTATTTAAAGAGATAAATAATGCAATTCTTTCATATATTTAACTAAATATAGATTGCTTAGATGTGTTCAAAAGATTATGATCAAAAGGATTAAATTTTAATGTAAAAAATGGGTTCCAAGGTTCAAACCTGAGAAGTGCTCAGAAACTGCTAAAATCGATTAATCGATTTTGAAAATGGATTAATCGATTTTTGACAGAAGAGAAATCTGAGAGGAACTTCACGAAATCGATTAATCGAAAAAAATTTCGATTGATTGATTTTCAAAATCGATTGATCAATTTTGAAAATCGATTAATCAATTTTGTTTGGGCTTGCTGACACTACAGTAGCATTTCAGCCATAACTTTTTGTGTCAAACTCCGATTGATATAATTCTTATTGTGTTAGAAAGAGGAGTAAGCCCTACAACTTTTGTGAATTGACCAACTTGTGAATCAATCGTTTTAAAGGTTAAAATTTAGTAATAATCTGGGTCAAATGCTGGTTTTTTTAGAAATGAAATCGATTAATCGAATTTTAATTCGAATAATCGATTTTTGAATTTCGATCGATCAATTTTGGAATTTCAATTAATCGATATAGGGATCGATTAATCGATTTTGACTGTGTTCGCCAGTACTACTTTGATATTTTAACCATAACTTTCTGCTCTGAACTCCAATTGATATAATTTTTAGGGCGTTGGAAAGATAACAAAAAGATCTACAACTTTTGTGTTTTAACCAACTCATGAATCTAAAGTTTTAAAGGCTAAAGTTTAGGGAAAAGATTGCATCAAATTCTATATCAACATGAAATTGTCCGTTCCGACTCGGTTTTGAGAAAACACTTAAATAGGTCTAAGTTATTAGTGATTAGAATTGATCTTTGATGTATCATTTTATATTTGTGATGTATATTAAGGGCGAAAGGTCATCGATAGGATCTTGCTTGCTTCGAGGTTAAGGTAGGAGAAATTTAATATCCTATTGTATTTTTGAAATTGATTCATAAATGCCTTGATTTAATCAAATGAAAATGATAAGTGTGATTTAAAGTTTTATTATTTAAAATCGATGCTTCAATCTAATTGGACGTGTAGGGGAACTTTAACATAAACGTGAATGTTTAACTTGATTCATAGTTCTTTGATGTATTTAGATGTAAATTTGATAGTGATTTGAAAGAGAATTTTGAACTCTTTGCAAAATAGAAATTTAAGTTTTTGAGTCGAAAAGGTAACTTTCAAACCGTGAAGTCGAATCTTAAAATTTTGTTATGTGTTCTTTGAACTGTAAGTTTTAAATCGTGTTTTGAAGGGTTGAACATGAATGAGAACTCAGGACATTAGAGTTTAGTAGATGTGTATGTTTGTACACCTTTGGATCGCATTCGCGAGATTTTACGTACTCCTTTGGACACTGTTGTAAGTCATGTATGCCTTTGGACCATTTTTATGAGATTTTACGTACTCCTTTGGATACTGTTGTAAGTCATGTACGCCTTTGAACAATTTTTACGGGATTTTACGTACTCCTTTGGACACTGTTGTGAGTCATTACGCCTTTGGACTGCTTTCGCGGGATTTTACGTACTCCTTTGGACACTGTTGTCAGTCATATATGCTTTTGGACCACTTTCGCGAGATTTTACGTACTCCTTTGGACACTATTGTAAATCATGTACGCCATTGGACTATTTTTACGGGATTTTACATACTCCCTTGGACACTGTTGTAAGTTATGTACGCCTTTGGACCTCTTTCGCGGGATTTTACGTACTCCTTTGGATAATGTTGGGATTCATATACGCCTTTAAACCGTTTTTACGGGATTTACGTATACCCTTGAACTACGATATAACTATGTACGCCTTTGAACCGCTTTTGCGAGATTTTACGTACTCCTTTAAACCTTGTTGTGACTCGGTACACCCTTAGACCGCTTTCACGGGATTTTATGTACTCTTCGGGTTTTACTTCGTAAATCAAATAAGAAGTCATGACATTAAGGTGGACTGCTATGGGCAGATTTTGTATATGTGGACTGCTATGGGCTGATTTTGTGTATGTGGACCGCTGTGGGCGGATTATGTTTGTCGTGGACCGCTATCGGCGGAGTATAAATACCATGTGGGCCGCTAGGGCGGATTTGAAATCAGTTTTTATGTGATAAGAAAATGTTTTAAAATTAGTTTTTATGTGAGAAGAAAATGTTTTGAAATCAACTTTGAACGATAAGGAAATCAGTTTTGGAAACCAGTTTTGTGTGATAAGGAAATCAATTTTGAAATCAGTTTTGGTGTGTTAAAGAAATGTCTTTGAAATCTGTTTTGTGCAATGAGGTAATGCTTTGGAAATCAGCTTGGTGCAATAAGAAAAAGGTATTTAAAAATCAGTTTTGTTTGATAAGAAAAGTGTTTTGAAATTAGTTTCAGTTTTAAATATGAAAATATTTGATTTTGACATTGAATCTATGCTTCATTATGATAAGATATGAATTTGTATTGAGTTTCCTCTACTGAGCTAGGATATAGTTCACCCCTCGACTATACGTCACAGGTATATCTTCTATTTGGACACCAAATTTACAGATTGAGGAATTGAGGAGTGCTATGATGTTCAGGGCGTAGATTGAGTGCCTTGTGGAGTTTGGTGAGTGTTGCTTGGTACAATGTGTTATTATATACTCATTGTACACCACTGTTTGGTGGTGTTGGTACATCACCGGTGGTCGTTGTTAGTTATTGTAATGTTGGATATTATAATTGGAGATTTATTTATGTCATATGTATTATCTGCTTTGATTTCTAATGTATGTGGATGTACCAAACATTCTGTATCAAATTGTAATCTACGACCTGACGGTCTGGGTTTTCCCATTAGTGTTTGAAGAAAAAAAAAATGTCTCAAAATTCAGGTTGGGAAAATCTGGGTTGTCACAGGTTTATTTTATTTTTTGTAATAAGTTTTCAATATAGTTTATATTTTCTTTCATGATCATTATAAATATTCAGTAATATATAAACTTTTCTTTCTTTTTGACTAACTTTCATTTTTACTAATTGTGTAATTGTTACTAACACCTCTAACATTTCTGTCTCTGAGAAGTAAAACCATTGTGTTTTCCTCAAGTTTGGGGGAACATTCTTTACAGAATTATTTTTCACAGCCGATAAACAATCAAAGATATCAATCATTTTTAGGAAAATAATTTCAATATCCCATATTTTTGTGCCAATGAGGGCATTGTCTGATTTAAGTTTGGGGGGATACACAATTTCTGTGTATAGTAGTAAATCATTTAGTTTTAGTTTTAATTAATTTATTTTTGTAGAATTTTTATTTTTTTCCAAAAATTTTTGAATATTAGTTGATCATTACATAAAAATTATGATAGTAAAATTACAAATCTTGAAAACATACAATCCATTATAGTAGGAATTCAATAATCATAATAAAGAACAATACAATTCATGTTTAGCTCATTGAACATTGTATTAGAATGGATGTTTGAAACAATAGATTGATCTAAACTGTAAAATTTTAGATTAGAGTTTCAAAATTATAAATCAGTGAGATTTTGGGCCATATTTCCTCTTTTATTCAGAGAGGTTGTTTCTTTTATTCAAGTCAAAAATTTCCTTGAACTTCTATACTGATATGAAACCTCATACTGCTGAATTTAGAATCAAAATATTTTATGATAACCTGATTTTTTGTCTAGAACTATTTATTAGAAATATCAAAGTAATAAAGCATCTATGCTAGTAAATCGTAAAAATGATCAAAGGCCATCTTTTGTTAAATCAAAGCCAAAAAGTCAAAAGCCCATAATAAGTTTTATCCATTGAACCCATATTAAAAGCCTAACCAAATTTCTTTGTATAAAAAATTAGATAAACACTTAACCATATGTACTATCCAAAGCTTTCAACCTTTAACCCATATATTTTTTTATACTTTAGAATATAAAGGAAGGGAAGAAGAGGGAGTGAAATGAGTAAAAAGCAAAAAGAAATAAAAGGGGAATGCCAAAAAAAAGAGTACAGCTGACGAAATCAAAAGAAGAATATGGAAAAGAATGAGAAATCATAAAGAATGATTTCTGAAAAAGAAGAACAATTTTAAAGCAAAAAGCTTTCAAAGAGAAGAAATAGGATTTATAAAAGAAAAAGAAATGGGAAGAAGTTATCCAATTTATGGATACTTACTGAAGAAAAGAAGAAATTGAAAAGATAAGAGAAAGAAGAGCTAAATTCTCACAAAAACTTTGAATTCTTTTCTACCTTTCTTTGACACCTTCTGAAACTCAAAGCCCCATTACAAGCTAAAGGAAAGACCTTTTCAAATTGTGATTTGCAAAAGCATAAGCCTAGTAGAAATATGAAAAATAGATATTATGGATTATACAGGGATTCATATGAATAAATTGGACTATCATTTTCTATGAGATTGACAATTTTATCTTTGACTGAATTTTTCTGAAATAACATTGTGAGAACCCAAAAAGTTTTGATATCTTTTTGAGAGTATGTCAATAGTAAGTTTTTAAATGAAAGTATTTTCTAAATCTGTAATTTAGAAAAATTTATGAAGAATAAACTTTTTACTAATGCATATATCTCCTGCTTATCGTGAATTGAAGTTGTTGGAGTTCTAAGCAAGGATAACTGTTATGATAGAAAGTAAGGATAAAAGATTGATAATTTTATAAAATCATAACGACTCTATGATGATCACCTTAGTTAACTTAGTTAATTTAATTAGTGTACAAAATTAATTTAGATTTTTAACCTTTCTTTTCTTTTAAAGAAAAAAATATATATATATATATATATATTTTTAAATCTAAAAATATTTAAAGTTTGTAAGTAACTTCATTGAAAATTTTTAGGAGACTACAACTCTTCCATTAGGGATCACCTAGGGGTTTAAAGGCTAGTTGCATATGCTAAATGCAATCGTGCTCCCTACGAAAGTGGCAATTTAATTTTTTATTTAGAATGCTTTATGTTTCCTTGTTTGCTAGGGACTAGTAAAATGTAAGTTTGGGGGTGTGATCAATCACATAATATACAAATTTATTACCCTTAATTTAGTAATACTAGGACTTAGTTTGCTACTAATAAGTTAATAATGTGTAGATATTAAGAAAAATCAGTAAAAGAGAGTCAAAGTGTTAATGTTCGTCAAAATAAACTCAAAAGAGTAGTAAAAAGATGATTGAACCAAAAGACGAGTCATCGCCTACTGAAAAGGTGAAAAATCGTGTTTTACGATTTTGCAAAATAAAGTACTGAGAAGACTAAAAATCATAATTTATGATTTTGTAAGAAAAGCTGCTCAAGAGTAAAGTACGGTACAAGAGAAACGATGAATTGCAAATAAAGAATCATTCACTAGAAGCTGTGCTGAGAAATAGAAAATCGTGATTTACGATTTTCTAAGGAAAACTATAATAGAAGAAAGAAATCATGGTTTACAATTTTACAGAAAAAGCTTCTCGTTGTTGATACTGCTGATGATGATCGCGTGAAGATTTACACCGCCATGCACTGAATTAGAAGAACTCTTGAATTAGAAGTTTGACATATCGCGGATCTGAGAAGATTAATGAAGATAGATTCCAGAAAATTTCTACTACTGAATAATCCAGAAGCACATCAACAGAAGGAAAGCAAGGAAAGATAAAGTTAGAAGTACAGTTATATTATGATACTTTGTTTTAGTTATTTCTTTTATTAGAATTAAAACTTATAAACTGATTCCTTATGATCTATAAATAAGAGAGCTCGGTATAGGAATAAGCATCGAAGAAATTCTCAGCATCAATTGATGATTGAGGTTGGGTTTTCTTCTGATCAAATTTATAATAGATTTTTATTGCTTTGTAGATTAGATATCCAAGGTTTCTCAAGAGCAATTGACGACTACAATTGAGAGCTGAAGATTAGAGTAGATATCTACAGTTTCTTAGAAGTAATTAACGACTACAACTGAGGGGTGAAAGATATAATTTTATTGATTTCTAGTTTAGATTTATTTTATTGTAATTTCCTACTTTGTAAACATCTTCAAATTTTAATTTAAATTGGCGACTCAGGTTAAAGTTTACAAATTAGTGTCACGGTGTTTACTTTTCCAGCTTCAGCTTTCTAGAATTTAATTGGCACCCAAGTTTTAAGAGATTGTTGACTAGATTAAATCTGTATTGATAGGATTTTAATATTGATTGATGGCCAATACTAGAAAACTTGATATATAGTATAACGGTACTACTTAAATTCATAAATATCCGATAGCTGAAGATTGTGATTAACGACCATAGTCCGAAGAAGGAGGATTATGATTTATTTTCTACAATTTAGATTAAGAAACAATTCTTTATTCATATTTCTCCAATAGTTTAGGAACTTAAAAGATAAATATAAATTTTCAAAAAAATTAAGTTAATATAGAAAAATCCTATCTTCATGGCAACGAATACTAGCTCTATAATTTCTATTGCGCTTGCAATAGGTTAAAACTTTATTAGATACACATATAAGTAGCGATTAGGAAGCATAATATTAAATATGCAGGTTTATTAATTTATAAGATATTAAGGTTTAAATAAGATTTTTAAATCTGTCAATGCAATATCGAACGCATCCTATTCGACGAGATCTGAAAAGAATAGAATGGATTGATGGGTGTCTACCTCTTGAAGCGTGAATGGTAGATCTACAACAATTAAGTTGAAAAGATCTACGTCCAACGCGATAGCTAGTCCAAGCTTTCTTTTTTAACTTCCTCCTTGATCTTAATGGTGGAAATAGATTACGGTAGTTCTTGTGAAAGAACACACAAAAGGTTTTAGGGAATAGATTAAGGAGTTTGAGAAGAGATGGGTTGAAGAAGAAAGGTTGAGACGGCTGGGGTTTCTTAAAAAGAAGAAAAGAATAAAAGACGGCTAGGGTTCCTTGCGAGATTAGAATAAGAAAAGAAGAATAGTGAAAGAGATTTACATAACTTAAACTTAAATAGGATTTTCTTGAAGTAGGGTTGATTCCGGTGTGGAACACCAATACTATGCACAGTGCAAAACACATCTAACACCATTAAAAAGAGAGTAAAAAAAATATGGGTTGTTACACCACTTTTTCGTCACCACTTTCTACTCCATCTATGGTCTTCTATTAGTAGTACACTGCTACAATTTATGTCAAAATGTAGTGCAATTGATAAGTAATTTTTAGATGAAAGCTTTCCCCATTCTCTCTTTCTATCGGAATTTTAAAAGGGATCTTGCATTTGACTGCTATCTCAACAAACAATCTTGCATATGAAGCCTTGCTCTCCGAGAAGTAGGACATCTGAATGGAGAAGGGTGCCAATATTGCATCCTATCATGCTCAAGGGTTTTGAAGACCAACAGTGTAATGGAGTCGAGGGAGATAGATCCAAGGCACTGAATCTAAAACTTCTTGTTGCGACTTATGTTCAAGCACCCATTTTCTCAACACCAGTGGTCTACCTCCAATGGACCACACACCAGATTCCAAAACCTTCATCATATCTTCTTCATTAACAAACTTAAATAATAAAAGCCATCTTCTATCAAAATGGCATCCATGTATCCTTTCTTTTCCATGTACAAATCGATGGCCACTTTCAAACCATTGTAATATAGTTTTTTTCCAAACACATGCCCAATTATTGTAATTGACGATCTCTTGGATTCTTCATGAATCTCATCCCCAGAACAATGAACAACTCTTCCATCATCAGGCCCAATGAATACTAGGTAATCAAATGAAGAAGCGATCAACTTTTGACAAACAATTTCACCCGGTTGCCAATGGGAGTGATGGTCCATCACCCCCAAGAGTGATGATGCTATATATATTAGTTTTGTAATACATATATTTTATTATTTCAAAATTAAATTTATATTTATCATTATGTATTGAAAATAATTCAATGGCAAACTTGTAAAATAATTCAATGGCAAACTTATAAATATTTTCTCTCCAAAGTGTCTTTCAAATTTTAAATTATCTTTTTACCGTTAGTTGAAAAGACACAAGTCTAACATCTCTTCACTTCTTCACCGAAAATCTGAAAAGACGCAAGTGAATCGACAAGTCTGACATCTCTTCACCGTAAATCTAAAAAGACACAAGTGAATCGATTTTATCTCTTTACCGTTGTCTTTTTCACAATTCTTGCATCTCTTTACCGTAAATATGAAAAGATACAAATCTCTTACGTTCTTTTTTTTTAAGAATTCTTTTTGTGCATCAGGAAATCTGTGTGGCAGGTTCTTTCTCTAGAAAATGCAATGTAGAAAAGAATATACGGTTCTTAGCAAGACCGGACTCTGTTGTATCCTGAATGTAGATTTGCTGGGAACTCTATTGCATCTTCATTTATCCGACAGAGTGGGGGGGTCTATTGTCTTTAAGATATCGTACTGAACTACATGCCTAGGAGCCATTATCAATACCATTTTTTCAACAGATGAATGGTCCATTCATCAAAAAAGATTGATGAATGGCCCTCAATTAGTTCACATAATCTTTTCCCTAATAGAGTTAGGAGCAATCCTCCAAGAGCTCCGAGAGTTCCATGATTCCCCGAGCTGATCCATCCACTCCGAGTCTCTTGAATAAGAAGAAACACAGGAAGAAAATCAATGACTTAGAGCAAAAGTCCTCTCTCTCTCTCTCTCTCTCTCTCTCTCTGTGACTCCAATCTCCAGTTTGGGTTGGTATTAGGTAACTTACCCATTTCTATCATCAATCTAATTCCAGATTGGTAAAGAAGCAAGAATTTTTATTCTTATCCATAGAGATTGAAATAGTTCCCTTTCTTTAAACTCATATTGCACAGATTGGGAGCATAATGATTTTAAGCATAGTAGAAGTAATTTCAGCCATTCCATTAATCATTTCAATAATGAAGCATGCATAACTTGGGAGCAAAACTAACAATTATCGAACATTTCAACTTATTGAACAATTAATTATTTACTAACCTCGATTTTTGCACTTCCCTTCATAGTGAAGGGCAATGGTCAAGTCCTACCAAGAAGAACCAGATTTCCAGTCCTACCCCATCTGTTGCCCTTGGAAATAGGAGAATCTTGACTTTGTTAGTTTTTACTTTTTATAGCATGACGTGCAGTCAAGATTCTCCTATTTCCAAGGACAACATGGGGTAGGATTGGAAATGTAACGTCCCTAAGTTTGACCATGAACAGTGCACCTCGGTACACGTGCCGACAGTCCGCACGTCAACGACTGTACCGGTGGACCAAGTAATGTCTATAGATCAAATCCGGTTAAAAGGATTTGATGTATGTATGCTAGGTTATGGGTTAGTGAACCCTCATACACCCAACCATGGTGTAGTTGTTTTGTACCTAAGCCTATGGCTTGGCTATAAAAGGAAATAAATGCCTCAATTGTATTTGCATTCAAAACCCTATTTATTTCTCATAATTAGAAGTTAAGAGGGGAGAGGTTGAATTGAGGGCATTGATTGCTTATGAATGCGTGATCGATCCGTTCATGAGGTGGGAAGCGAAGGATTGATCAAAGCAGAACAAACACTATTCGCTTGGTGAACCCTGGCCCGATTTAAAAAGCAAGGATCGGGGATTCGGATGAGATCAAGGTATGAAAGTTCAGCTTAAATCGTGAAATCATGTTAGTAAGGGTTTTTATTCAATTTAAGATCAAAGATAAGAAATGAAATTTGATTTGGGAAAGAGAAGAGAAGGAATGCGAGAAACCCAAGAACAGATGAAATCTGTTCATTTCGATCGATCGAAATGGACTTAAGAAGGAAGAATACGAAGTTTGAGGAAATTCATTCGATCGAAATAAATTTTGATCGAACGAAGTGTGTTTCGATCAATCGAATCTCACACTCGATCGATCGAAATGTATAGAACAGAGACTTTAGAAATCTTGCTCAGAGGATTCGACCGATCGAAATATTTTCGATCAACCGAATTAGAAATTCGATCGACTGAATTAAAATTCGTTTGATCGAAATGTGTGGGTTGTTAATTAGCTTATGAGGGATTCGATCGATCGAAATAGTTTCGATCGATCGAATTATATGATTTCGATCGATCGAATTAGAATTCGTTTGATCAAACTGTGTCTTAGTCAGTTGGCTTTTGTGGAGTTTGATTGATCAAAATTATTTTCGATCGATCGAATTTGTGATTTGTTCAATCAAAATAGAGATCATTCGATCGAACTGTGTTATAGGCAATGGTTCTGTCAAAGTCGACCGGTCGATATGAGATCGATCGATCAAAATTCAATTTTGATCGATTGAGATGGGGATTCGATCAATCGAAATTGCCAGATTCGAAATTTTGTTAAGTTTTGACTGTGAGATTTTGAGGGGAGTTGTCATCGTATGTTTGGCATAGTTCTAATGTGTGAGCCATGAATTTTATATGTTTAGGTGACCTGGTGTTGTGTGACGAAGGGCAAACCCAAACGGCGGATTGAGATCACGAGGTAGGGAAAACTTGATATCATGTGCATTCACTACATTAGCATGTGTGTTATGTTATGATACATCTTTTGATTAAATTATGTGAATTTCATTTATGACTTCGAATTGAAAAGGCATGTGCATTAGTATATTTCTGAAATGTACAAGGGTTATGGAATCATTCAAGATTCAATCTAATGTATGTGTGTGTGTGAACTTCACACTTTATCCTGACTTTTAAACTAAACTATAATTATCACTCTATACGGCGATAAGCTATATATATGCACTTCGATTTAAGGTTCTATGTGAATACCCGACCGACGCGACGGTATAATCGTGATTGACGCGATAGGATATCCGTGATCGGTACGGCAACCAATCCATACACCCTTTGTGCTATGTATGATTTGTGACTCCTACCGTATAACGGTAATTATGTTCGGCCAAGTATCCAACTTTATGGGACCTTGGATATATGTAAAAATGGTTCACGTGAACGATGATAGTGGGTATTCCATTGGGGGCTCGAGGCTATAGTTCCTCATGCAATACATTAAGTAAAACACTCTTAAGTTTTCTTTTCATAAGTTAGGACAATAATGTAAACATGTGTTATAAATTTCCAAACAAGCATCACATATGTGTTTCAGGCCATGATACTCACAACTGTGCACATGTTTTGATTAGATTTTATTCCATTATGTCATAAGATATATATTTGATGTTCACAATATGCATGTTATAAGTATTTCCCTACTGAGCTTGGATGAAGCTCATTCCTCGACTTAATGTCACAGGTGCAGGTGAAGACGTAGGAGCTGAGACTTTAGAGTAAGAGGATCCTGATTACTCACTTGGTGAGGACTTTGAAGACATTCCTCCTGAGGGTTGTTTTATGTGCGCCTTGCCGGACATGTCTGGCCTTAGGTTGAGAGATTAAAAATTATTGAGTTTTGTAAAGGATGTGTAAAACTGAATGATGATAGAAATTCTTATTTTGGTGAACCATGTTTCGATAAGGAAGGATCCTTACCGGTGGTTCTTGTCGGTTATTCTTCCATAGGCATTCATATGGAATTAGAATCGTCATTTTGAGCTTTTTGATGATAAACGTTAGTACTTCCTTATTTAATTATGTTAGTTAGTTAGTATAGTTCTGCTTTGCTTCCGTTGTGCAAATGATATGCCACGTACTTCGTTCGGGGTTCGACCTTTGCGCCAACCCACTGACGGCACAAGTTTCGGGGTGCCGAAATCTGGACTGTCACAGAAAATCTGGTTCTACTTGGTAGGACCTAACCATTGCCCTCATAGTGAATAGTAGGGTCTCATACCGAAGAGGCATTAGCCCAATTGGTACGCTCCCTCCAATGTGATAGAGTAGGTCGTGTGTTCGATTCTTGTCTTTACAAAGTATGGGTTTGGTTCTGTTAGTTAACCCTCACCACTATAGTCGGTGCTCCCTTACATTGCTCCGCAATTGTCACATGTGTATGCGTGTCTGCTTCTCAATTCTCGAGACTTTCTTGGCCGAATGACCGTATCAAAAAAGAAAGAAAGTAGGGTCTAGCGAAGGAGGGTGCCACAAAGCGGTCCCATTCATGGGATATTTATACTAGAAGACGCTTCATAACTTATGCATGACGAGAGGTTCAACTGAATGAACTTGATTTCATGTTCCACCATACTTGTAGCTATTGGATGGAAGATAATCTTGACTTCCATGGTTTACATTTTTATAGGATTACATAAAGTAAAAAATTCTCCTCTATCCAATGGTCTGCTTGAGTTCAATTAGTTGACCTGATCGTTGCCCGTTGACAATCTACTCATATACTCTTTCAACCTTCCTGTTAAATCAAAGGATACCTTTATTTGCACCCACCGCTGAAAATCATCATTGTTTGCTCTGAACTCAAGGATAATATTATGGAAAAATTAGGAAACAAGACTGCGCTAGATAAGTTTTGGCGTGATATACCCAATGCAAAAGTTTGGGGTAAAAGATTGACACGGTTTGGAAGATCTCTAAAAAGGCATTTGGTCAACTATAAGAAAATGGGCAACTTGAAATTACAAAAACACCCTCAATACCCTTCTCTCTCCCAAAGGACCCTAGTGTTTGAAGCCAATCTCCGACCCTAGCTGCAAATCGATCGCAGGTGATTGTTGTGTCGAAGCAACCGATACTCCCGCCGTTCTTGATTTCAGATTTCAGATTTTGATCGGATGAAGAAGGCCACACCAGCGTGAGCTTCGCATCAACATTAATGGTCTGCCATTAAGGTGCTTTCAAGCCACCATTAATGGAGGCATGAATCTCAATAGATGGTGGCTTGAAAGCACCTTAATGGTGATTCAACCCCATCTAACATCATCCAACCCCATCGTCTTTATGGAGATTCATATCCCCATTAATGGTGGCTTGAAAGCACCTTAATGACAGATAAAACTAAATAAATAAATAAAAATAGAAGAAAAAAAGCCACCATTAATGGACCATCATATGGGATGTCTTCTACAATCTTTGAGGATTAAGCTAGTTTGGGAAAAAAAAATAGAAGAAAAAAAGCCACCATTAATGGACCATCATCTAGGTTGTTAATGTTGATATCTATCATTTGCAGCTCATCTGAGTTTATTTTGGTGATGTTTGGGCATGATTTGAATGTTTTTTTTTATGGATTTTGACTTAAACGCTGGTTAGGTGGGATGTTAGAGAGGATGAGGTTAATTGGCATATTTGAGAGAGAGACGGGCACTATGGTAATTTCAAGTGAAGGGTTTTCTTATAATAGACTAAACCGTTTTTTGAAAACTTAGAAAATCGTGCCAATCCTTTTTTCCTAAAACTTTGACCGCCAGTATATGGCGCTCATACTTTCTAAATTCAATCCTCTTTTTCTAAATCATAATATTTATTATTATTATTATTATTATTATTATTTTAATTTTAATATTTTTGCACCCACCAAGACTTGAAGGGCACCCAATGCTGAAAGTCACTGTTTGCTTTGAACTCGAGGATAATATTATTTATTTATGCCGTATGAGATCCTAAAAAGAAAAAAAGAGGATGAAATTTCTTTTCTAGACAGAGACATATATATCACATCAGGTTTTTGAAGAGTATCTTTAAATTCGGCCACCTAAGCTTTTAGTTCACCCATGTTGAAATCCATTGCCTCACATCAGGTTTTTGAAGAGTATCTTTAAATTCGGCCACCTAAGCTTTTAGTTCACCCATGTTGAAATCCATTGCCTGATTTGAATTAGATAGTGGCGATCATTTTTCATCCAAATCTTTTACTCATTTGATCTTGAGATCAATAGCTTACCATCATGACTATAAATCAGGTTTTTTATTTCACATGGCACACATTCTATAAATCAGGTTTGAGTGTTGGTGTGATGTTAAAGTCATTTTTGTAGGATGTATGCTATGTGAAATCAAACAATTGCCCGTTAAATGCTATGCCTATGATCTCAAGATTGATCATGTGAAAGATTGGGATGAAAAATGATGATGATGATGATGATCATCTGATTCAAAGCATTCAATGGTTTTAGCGTGGGTGAACTCAAAGATTCAATGGGTGAATTTAGGGTACCCTTTTTAAAGGGATCTACAACTTACACACGAGATTTGTACCCGTTGCACATTGCTAAAAAAGAAAGACTGGATACTTTTGGGAGATCTGTGCCATGTGGAACAACATCTAAGCTCTTTGATTTGAAGGGCATGATGTAAAGATCTTTGCTGCCAAAATTGGCAAGAAACATGACCACTTAACCATTGAATCAAATGGTCTTTGATTGTATTGAATTCGATGATAGGGATCACATTTGATGCTGGTTTTTGGTAGTTAAGATCTTTGCATCATAACCTTCTAATCAAAGGGCTCTTAGATGGTGTTCCACACAGGCCAAATCTCATAAAATATTAAGTTCTTTCTTAGCTATGTGCCACGGTACAAATTTTATGTGCAAGTTGTAGCTGCCTTTTTGGTTTTGGGTACCTCTTTTAGCTCTCATGCAATCTCTGAAAGCGCCCACCCGTGCAACTCCTTCAAAATCATTGATTGCTCTGGATTAGATGATGGAGATCGTGCTTCAAGAGGATCATCCATATAATGGATCTTGAGATCATTTCTCACCTATCCGACGATCAGTTTTGTATTTCACATCTTTTATATGTAAAAAAAATGGCTATAAAATCACGTTTGAGCATGATGTATACTCCAGGATTCAAGGGGTATTTTTGGGGGATCTGTGACATGTGAAATCAAACATCGGCCGTCTGATAGGTGCTACATGATCTCAAGATCCATTTTGTGGATGATCAGGGAAAAATACGATCTCCATCATCTGATCTGAAGCAATCAATGGTTTTGAAGGGTTGTGTGTGGGTGCTTTCAGAGATTGCTTGGGCGCTAATAGAGGTGCCCTTTTGGTTTTTATGATGAAGCTGCCCTTTTTAAAATGTGTGAGATGAGAAAGGTTACTCTGCTTGCGTCACTTTCCAGAGTCCTTGAAAATCATTGCTTGCTTCAAATCGGAAGAAGAAAATTGTTTTCACACCGATCTTTCACACAATAGATCTTGAGATCATAACTTACCTATCAGATAGTCAGTTTTTTATTTCATGTGTCACACATCCCCAAAAATGATGCTAAATTCATTTTTAAGGGTGATGTTCATATTATTTAAAGGCAATTTTTTGGAAGATGAGTGTCACATAAAAAAAAAAACATAACTTTCTTAGTATCAATTTTTTGGAAGATCAGTGGGACATGATCTTAATATCAATTTTATTTATTTATTTATTTTTATTTTATTTTTATTTATTTTTTTTATTTTTTATTTTTTGAGATGATCTCAATATCTTTTGTGGGAAAGTTTAGGTTGAAAAACGATTTCCACATTTAATTTGGAGCAATCAAAGGGTCTCGGAGAGAATGCGGAGGCGCAAAGAGTAGCTGATGTGATTGGGAGAGGAAAAAAAAAATATTGAAAGGTAGTAGTAGTAGATTTCGGCTTTTGTGCCCTTAGATTATAGGTGGGTGCAAATAGAGTTACCTTAAGTCAAATGTCCAGTTGAAAACAGAAAAATAAGAAACAAAAAACCCTAATCGCCGTTCTCGCAGTCTGAGAAAGCTTCTCTTCCATTCCATCCGAAAATGGTACTCTCTCTCTCTCTCTCTCTCTCTCTCGTTTCTTGGTTTCTGTTTTTTCTCAACATTTCATTTTTCATCTTGATCTCATCGTTTTTGCAGGCGGACTCTCCTCGTAGAAGGTAATCCCTAATTTTCTAACCAGCAAATCGAAAAGAGGGTTTGTTTGTTTGTTTCGAATAATAATAAAGTAAAAAAAAATTGTTCTTCTTTCGTGATATTTGATCTATTCTTTTTATGTGATTTTTGTTGTTGTGTTGATTATTGACCAATAATGACCCTAGCAGCATTAATAATTTTTGTTGCTGGGTAGAGCCATATCTTGCCTTTCTTTGGAGTACAATGATGTATACATGAATCTTTTGTGGTCCATAGTCAATCCAATGCATTATTATTTTGTCAATTATAATCCATTATATATATATCAGTAAATAGAGCTAGAGCATATTTTGAGGTGATTTTGGATTTGATACAACTTTTGCCGATGGGTATTAAAATTACCTCCCCAAAAAATATAATGACTCAGAAATTACTATATTATTTTGTCTTTGGAGACCAATGTAGTCAAATTGGATTTGCGACCCTATGCGATGGAATAGGGCTATTGCATATGCAGATCGCATATGCGATTATGCCATGGCATAATTTATTTATTTATTGTTTTTCAAAAGAACACCAAAAAATCCCAAAAATTAAAAAGAGATGGATAGGACTTAGGATGAGCACTCCGGCGGGTGGTTCGTGCCTGGTACTCCGGGTGGGGGATTGGGTTTGTGCTCGGTGCCGAAACGTCAATTTCCGACGCCGGGCATTGTGTCACCGATGTGGGTGTCTTTCTCCTAGAGGGTTGGGCTTGGTGGTCAAGGTGGGGGATGATTGGGTTCCCAAGTCGAGTACGGTGAAGCAACAAATTCTCATGGAATCACAGCTGCGGGATGTACAACAGGGGTGGTCCATTGCCGGTAGGGCTTAGTGGAAGGTGAAGGATATGGCCAAGGACCTGATGTCAAGCCAATCCGGGTTGCTATTTGCCGGATCCGTCGGCCATAGCCCGTTGGAATTTGACGGGGAGAATGGACCTGTGAAGCCGAGTTATGGACGATTAACCTTTGACTCTTCACAGTTCCGGTCTCTTGCGGTGAATTTAGGTCGTTATTGGGTGATTCTTTCTGTTAATAAGGATACTTTGTCGTTATTACATTTACACCAATGGATTAATTACAGATGGAAAGCTAATGAGAGACCTACGGTCTCTAATATTTCTGCGACCAAGTTTCTTCTGCGGTTTGGGTCGGAGAAGGAGGATGACGATATTTGCAAGTTCGAACATTTGTACACTCAAAAATGTCCGGTGGTTTGCCGGCCATGGGAACAGACGATGGGAGATCTTCAGATTGAGAGGGAGGGCCATGGAGTGTGGATTTGCATTTTTGGGCTATCGGTGAATGCTTGGACCGAGGAGGTCTTCCGGGGGATCGGCGATCGGTGCGATGGTTTCGTCTGATTCGATAGGCGTACGACCGATATCTGGGATACCAGCCATACCAGGATCTTAGTTCGGGTTGGCTCGCTGGATTGCATCCCCAGGATCTGTGAGATCCTAATTGGTGGCCAGATGGTGCAGCTCTTCATAGAGATCGCGCGACTCGAGTGGGTCATCTTCCAGCATCAGCCGGTTGATGGCACCAAGAGGCCCTGGGATATTGACGTCGATTGCCTCGAGGGATCTGTATTAGAAGTTCAGTCACTCCTCTACCCATCTGTCCGGCATGGGATGCCGGTGCGAGGCTCGGAGAGGGGCTTGGCCTGCTCAATGGGCCGGGCTCGCCACTGGGACTAGCTCATGTTTTCGGCTGATCCGAGTTTCCTGCGGGAGAGGTGGTTCCGGTCGATGGGGTTTCCTCTATTGCCGTTGGGGGAGATCTCTTCGTTTGCACACCGGTGTCGATCTCTATGGCTCAGATTTCCTCGTATGATGACGCTGAAGTCGTACACCTGCAATGACAAGGGGTTGGTGAGGGATGGGAGATGCTGGGGACAAAGGACGGGGAGAGGTGGCGTACCTGGGATCCGATGGCGACCAAGGCTGCTACTTTCCCTTTTTGTGATAAGGCCTCTGTCGGGCGTAAAGAGGTTAGGGTTTATAGTAGAAGAAGGGGGTGGAAGGTGTCTCGGGGTGTCGGACGTAATGGGCGGATGGCACGTGGTTTGGCAACTGGAGCTTCTCGAAGCCTTTTGGGGTCAAAGGGTGAGGTTGACCTATGGATTGCTGGACGGGAAGCTTTATCCCTTGTTACGGGCTCAAGGGATCAACTGGGGGACACGTGGAGGGATTTCGGAGGGGGGGTTGGTGCTGGGGGACAGCTGGCGACGGGTCTGATATGGGCCAGTTTTTCGGAGGGCCGGGGGAGCATCTCTCTCCTGTAGAATCGGGACCCCAAGGTTAAAATCACTTATCTTTCTGTCGGGCCAGACCCGATAACCTGGGGGTGCTTTTTGAGGGGTTTTTTTGTCCAACAAGTTACATCGTTGGAGGGACCTGACGGTAATAGGTGGCTTGGGTCTGCTGGGAAGGCTCCGATATATCCCAACCAATGTGTTTCTTCACTGGCGGAACAGGCGAGATGCAGACTTGATGGCCGGAGGGACTTGCCGGTGGCGACTGCGGGCTTGGGGGCTGGGGGTGCCGAGGAGCCTCTGGACCGGCGGATGATGGAGATGTCGGTGTATTTTGGGGAGGAGATGGGGAGCCACGTGGTCGGGGGAGACCAGTACTTGGCCTTTGATGGTGCAGATGGGATTGGGCTTGGTTAGGGACCTGAGGTGACTAAGGATATAGACCGTTTGATTGCCCTGGATTGTAATCTAGGGATGTTGTTTATCGGGCCTGAGGAGGAGCTGCGGAAGGTGTTCCAGACTACTCTGCTCGGTCGTTAGGGGAATAAGCGAAAGCGGCGAGGTGGGGTGCGGGAACTTGCGTTGTTGGAATAGGGAATGTCGGACGGGAGAGGGCCAAGGGGAGTGTAGTTTGCAGCGGGCGGGCTTCATCCGGTTAGGTTATGAAGATACTTTCTTGGAATGTGAGGAGCATTTGTGATAGGAATAAATGGGCTGGAGTTAAGTAGGTAATTGCGACAGTTAAACCGATCATGGTTACCCTACAGGAGACCAAATGGGGCAACAACGATAGAAGGAGAGTTGTGTCGGTCCTAGGCGGTGGCAATTGGGATTGGATTGGTGTTGACTCAGTTGGCGTGTCGGGTGGAATTTTAGTCGCCTGGTCTTCGGTACTTTTCGACAAGGCTGATGAGGAACTGGGCCTGTATTCGACGGCTGTGGTGCTTCGAGATAAAGTGGCGGGTACTCACTGGATGTTTGCGGGGATCTATGGCCCGACTGTGGACCGTGAGCGGGAGGATTTTTGGTTTGAGCTGGCTGCACTGGTTGCTAGGTGGGAGCTGCCCTTCTGCCTGGCTGGGGATTTTAATGTGATTAGGTGGGGATTTGAAAAGCATGGCGGGCCGCCGGACTTGGGAGTTATGCGGGATTTCAACTCACTCGTATCAAACTGGGAGCTAATGGACATACCATTAACTGGTGCGCGTTTCACTTGGTCTAACCTCCAGGATAATCCGTCGCTTAGCAGGATTGATCGTTTCTTGTGCACTACGGAGTGGCTGGACATGTTCCCTGAGGCGAGGCTAGAAGCTTTCGCGCGTGCCGTCTCGGACCATCGACCTTTAGCACTGATCACTGATTCCAAAGGAAAAGGGCCTGCTCCATTATGTTTTGAAAACATGTGGCTGCTGAATGGATCCTTTCAGGAGAAGGTGCAGGGATGGTGGGGTGAACCGGTGAGACCTGGGGCTGTTGCTTTTCGTTTTATCTCCAAGCTAAGGCGATTAAAGGACAACATTAAAATTTGGAACCGTGAGGAATATGGCCGGGTTAATGCCAATAAGGAAAGGCTGCTCATGAAACTGAAGGAGCTGAACCGCGTAGAAGACGACCGACTGCTCATGGATGAGGAGAGGGAGGATCGATACCGGTACAAGACGGATTTCATCAATACGTGTAAGGCCGAGGAACTATTTTGGATGCAGAAAACCAAGGTTAGATAGTTCAAGGAAGGGGACGCTAACTCTAAATACTTCCACGCCGTTGCCAATGCCAAAAATAGCACAAAGTATATTGGTAGCATTGTCGTAGATGGGGCGCTGCGTTCGGGTGATGACCAGGTCCGTGAGAGTATTGTGGAATTTTACAAGCAATTGTATACGGAGGAGGGGGGGATGAGACCGCAGCTGGATGAACTTCCTTTTAAGTCCATCTCGGAGGAGGTGAGTAGGGGGCTCGAGGGCTGTTTTACTGAGGAGGTATGGTGGGCGATAAAAAGTGGGGGTAGGAACAAGGCGCCAGGTCCGGATGGGTTTACCATAGAGTTTTATCGTGCTTGTTGGTCGACTATAAAGGCTGATTTGATGGAGGTTATGTGTGAATTTCATCAGTCCGGGTTTATTGGGAGGTCCTTAAATTCCACTTTCATTATCCTCATTCCCAACGCGTGTGGGGTTGAGAATATTGCGGATTATCGCCCAATTGGCCTCAGCAACTGCCTATACAGGATTGTATCGAAGGTGCTCACTAATAGGCTCAGGCTGGTGATGAGCACTATTATTTCCGGGAATCAGGGGGCTTTTGTTCATGGGCGACAATTAACGAACCTTGTTACGGTGGCCCACGAGACCATTCATTCGGCCCACATCCAACAGATTCCGGCTGCGATTTGGAAGGTCGATATGGAATAAGCGTGTGATCGGGTCAATTGGGAGAATATCGATTATATGCTACGTCGTTTGGGGTTCGGTGTGACTTGGAGGAAGTGGATGCGGGGATGTTATTCTTCTTTGTGGTTCTCGGTGATGATAAATGGTACTCCTGCTGGATATTTTAAGAGCTCCAGGGGTATTAGGCAGGGGGACCTTCTATCCCCGTTCCTATTTATTCTGGTTGGGGAGGCGTTAACGGGGCTGATGACACGTGCCAGGGATTTGCATTTGATATCCGGTGTGTAGGTGGGAGCTGAGGGAAGGTACATCTCGCATCTGCAATTTGCTGACAACACGATCTTATTTGGGAAGGCTGATGTCTCTGAGTTCAGTGCGCTTGCCGGGGTTTTTTCGGTGTATGAGGCCATGTCAGGGCAGCGGATTAATTTCCACAAGTCTGCTATCACGGGATTGGAGCTGAGGATTCTATTGTTCAGGAGTTGGCGGATACGGTCAACTGTGCTAGCGAGAAGTTGCCTATTAGGTACCTCGGCTTGCCCCTCGGGTTGAGGAAGCCCACGACACGAGACTGGCTTCCGGTGGTGCAAAGGTTTGAACAGAGGCTTTCGTCCTGGAAAGGGAAGCTGTTAAGCAGTGGTGGCAGGCTGATTCTTCTCAAATCCGTGCTATCTTCGATGCCTATTTTTTCATGTCTATGTTTAGATGCCCTATGGAGATTGTCAACCAGCTAGAACAAATCTAGCGGTTGTTTCTTTGGGAGGGATCGGGTCTGCAAAGAAAATATCATCTGGTTAATTAGGACTGTTGTCAACTGCCGGTTTCTTGTTGGGGTTTGGGCATTCGTAGCCTAAAATGGACTAACCTGGCTTTGCTTGGCAAATGGCAATGGAGAGCGGGGAGGGCTGAGGAGAGGGGCAGTTTATGGTGGTTGTTTCTGACCAAGAAGTATGGTACCTCTCCAGGTGGGTGGGGAATTTGTCCCACGGTTCATAGAGGGTCCTCTGTGTGGTGGAAAGGAATTTGCAGCACTTGGGGGAGGTTTGCTAAGGGCCTGCAGTATCGGTGGGGATGTGACACTCGCATTAGGTTCTGGGAGGATGTTTGGGTAGACGAGCCTCCCCTTAAGGATGACTTCCCGGTGATTTTCGCAATCTCTTCGAACCCGGGGGGTATGATTGACGAATTCGTATCTCACACACAGGGAGGGGATGTTTGGGAGGTTGGCACAAGAAGGGCTTTGAGAGATAGTGAGTTTGTTTGTTTCACGGCTCTAATACTGAGATTATATAACCTGCAGCGGAATCCTCATGGGCAGGATTTGCGAATTTGGGACCCTAACAAGGACGGTAAATTTTCTGTTAAGTCTTATTATGGGCTGTTGGCGAGGCGGCCACTCACTATTTTCGCTGGGAAGTGGTTGTGGAGGCTACCTATTCCGTTGAAGATTCGATTTTTTGGATGGACACTGTGCAAGGACGAGATCCTTACCAGGGACTTGCTGATCCGGAGGGGGCTTGATGTACAGAATTCTTGCGTGATGTGTACCACTGGTGACGAGTCTGCTGCCCATCTATTCCTGCATTGCAGTTTCGCTTCTAAGGTTTGGACGGCTATGTATAAGGCGTTTGGTGTTAGATGGGTCGTGCCAGAGACACCATATCAGCAGGTGTTGAGTTGGGCGGGTGCGAGGATTGATGGGGAGAGTGGGGGATACTGGACCGCGTCCTTGCTAGCTGTTTTTTGGTGTTTATGGTGCGAAAGAAATGCTAGAATTTTCGAGAATAAGAGTAAACCTGTGGGGATGGTCGTTAAGGCGGTCACGGAATTGGTGAGATTTTGGGTGACGAGAGGTGGGGGTGGTGAGAGCCACAATGTTTTCTCGTGGGATCCGGATTGAGTGCGACGCGCGTTCGCTGTGGTGTGGATGTGATGTGTGTCGATGTTGTTCTTTTAGTTTTATTCTTTTTGTTTTTTCCGGTTTTGATTTCTGTATACTGGGATTGTATTGTTGCTTAGCGTCTTGCTGTTTCAAATATAAATCTCTATTACCAATTTTAAAAAAAAAACCTGTCTTGTGTTAATTTTGTGCTATATTAATTTTATAGTGTCTAGAATGCGAAATAAAAGTATATAATATATGTATATAACCCATAAGTTAGAAGGGAAAATATAATTTCATTGATGTTAAATAAAATAGAGCACTGAAAACTTAAAAAAGAGACAAGAAGAAACAAGTCATACCTTGGATGGGTGTGGTATGTATTAGGAAGAGGAACCCCTCATTTATAGACTTTGGGGAGTCTTAAAAAGCAAAAAAATAATAAAAAAAGTTTCAACGGCCATAAATATGACCTTGGAGATGTATACGATCACATACCATCAGGATCACATATGCCATTATGACATATGCGAAAATGTCTTTCAGGATCGCAGATGCGATCACATAATCGCATATAACAACAGTGCCGGAAACATAGTTACATTACTCAATTACGTAAGTAATGAACTTGAAATAACTGAATGCCTCATTACATGTGAATCCTCCTCAAATTTTTGTTTTTCAAAAAAGACTGATCCTCCTATGGAAAAGAAAGAAAAATCCCCTCAATTATTATACTTGAGGGGCACAAATCTCTTTTTACCCCAAAAGATATATTAAGAGCAATTAGTTTTTCAAAACATAACAATTATTCGATAACCGCTGAGTGATGAATAAGAAAGAGGAAACAAGAAAAAAGGCACGTTGAAGGTATTACAATATTTGAAAATACTCGAAATGGGAACTATAAGCATCATCAGTCAAAGTCCTTTTTGCTCCTATCTCTTTTACGATATTTGAAAATACATGAAATAGGTGTAATATTCTTAAAATGTCTCGATCTAATACTTATCACCCTTTCTTGCTCCCATCTCTTTCGCTGAAAGAAAGATTCTTGGGAGGCTTCCTTTTCACTCACACACACACTCTCTCTCTCTCGCTCTCTCTCTTGACTTGAATTAAGAAGGCCACAGCATTGAGTCCAAAAAATCTAAGTAAAAAATACCCTAATATCTATATGCTTGTAAGCTCCTTTACAAACACCTCTCCATTGGCTGGTCCTGTACTTCCTTCCAGTGAGTATGTGTGATACACTTTATTTCCGCCAATTGGATAATGGAGTTCATCGCTTGAGCTTCACAATGTACCCTTACGAAGGAGCGGACTTATGACTTACTCAATGAGTTGTGTTTGAGAATCCCTCTTAAGCTAAATCACAGGCCAATCTACGTGCTGGAAGTTGCAATCATAGTCCGTGGTGTTCAAACAAATGATAAGATCTCTTCCTCAGCTTGTTTGTGAAATATTCTATTCCCCCCTTTCATTAGCCTTGCTTACTCCGATCAAAGTTAGCATTTTCAAACTTTGCATCTAAACTAATCCACCTGTCTATTGGCCCTAACCTCGCTGAAATTTACTTGGCGTGCGACTCTCGAATTGTCCAATAATATAAGCAAAAAAATTTCATCAAAGAAGTTGATTTTAGAAGTTGTTTCTGCCATATAGTAGACGGTATTATAATAACAAGCGCATGAAGATGTTCAGCTTCGAAGGCCAGGACATTTATCTCTTCCGTGATGAAAATGGTGTTGTAAATAAGACTGGTAATATATTATAGACACTTTACTCATATGTTTGCAATCTGCCTAGTCCATTCATTCCCATAACGGGGTTAATTAAATTAAGATTAATATAATTTCTGACATCATTAGGGAAAAAACCAAACCTTCTTGATCCAAATACATTTTGATAAATAAATGAAGGTCAAATTCTGTTGGATTACCACATTAAGTGTAAGGGTTTTTTTACTTAGTTAATCACACATCAAAATTTTTCTTTTAAAAGCAGTGGCCCTATGATTAAACTCTGCTCTATTCTCTAATGAACTTAAGATCCTTGTACAAGGGTCCTACCAAGAAAACATCCAAATGCTCATATGTATGTGCGAACATGGTTGGAGCCAATAAGGGGAGAGTGGGAGCTGTAACGTCATTCAACTTTTGTGATGTACAAATTGCTTTGATACCACTTGATGTAGCACAGGAAAATGAATATGATGATTATCAAACCAATGGGTACTTTTTAAATAACTGATGAAACTTTGATACCAATGCGGTGGTGGAATCACTCACACCGGGTGAAATCGCTCACTCCAAATATTATGACCCACTCACCAAGAGTAGGGAATCTCTCATCTAATTAGAAAAATTACTCACTGTATGCTGGAGGCTTCAAGCTATCAACATAAAAAACCCAAATCTTCTTCATCCATGCATTAGGTGCCCAATTTATAGAAATGGATTTACAGTCATTAATTAGATAACTAAAACTAACCTATTTCATCTATGACTTGTGCAATTCTCCAAATGACTTTTCAACTCCCAATAGAATCTTGAGAATTCCCATGTAAC